>JASCIT010000001.1:10000000-15000000 GCA_036711955.1 Digitonthophagus gazella
TACAATTTTACGATTATGGTGAAGCGCCAATAGCTATGGCAGTGTTTTACCTCTTATGTTTTTTTATTGCTTGCTTTGGATTCGTAATGAATTGTTGCAAAAATACTTCGTCGAAACATAGAGAAAGGAATAACGCCAACAAACCTTAGCTTTTAAGTTAGAATAAGTAAATTATTATAATGTTTAGGTAATTTTATCTTTTTAAACATTATTATTGTGCCGATATACTTTACTAATAAAAATAAAAGACCATTTTGTATGGGATTGTTTTTATTTCTAAGAAAATTAATGTAAGGAAATATAATATTAATAATTGGGGATCTTGAAACAAGAATAGGACAAGTTGCTATTTTCGTGAAGTTGTAATGTGTTCTACATGTTTCTTTAATCCTTTACTTATGGTTTTGTGCAAGAATGGGATAAATTATTATGACTTGTGAGAAAATCTTTGACATTTGAAACAGGGACTTATCTCCTTGCACATATAGCTATTCTAGCTGGTCATAATTCAAATTACAAAATAGTGAAATCTAAATGAAAAAACTGTCGTATTCTCTTCTCTAATGATTATATTAAATAAAAGAAGCGGATGTACAACTGTGAACCTGCAACTTGCCTCGTATGGAATAATCGACATTCGATCACCTACTTATGTAAATGTTTATATTCCACATAAACGATTTTTCAACTTATTTTTGAAGTAACATTTTGTAATTTGTCATTACTTTTCAAGACTTTTCGTACTTAAAATGGATGAAGCAAGTATGTAGGAATTCACATATAATTTAATTTGCTCCACAAGAGTTATTTATTAAATATTCCCAACAATTTTTTTAAAAGATTAACAAATTTGTTAGATATCAGGGTGCGTCGCGGTATATTTTTTGTGGTATGGGTCTCTAATTAATTAGTGTGACCCGATTATTTATTTATTGGTATACTCGCTGCCACCAGAAGCAGTTATTTTAGCGCTAATTAATTATTTAATAGCCCTCAAAAGCGTGCGGTTACTACTTCAGAACCGCGAGTTCTTGCCCTAAAGCTCTAGAAAAAAAGGGGAAATGAAACTCAAGTGTAAAACAACACTTAAACTATATTTACAAAGTAATATAAAAATCTTCGATTAGTTACAACAAAATTGACCCTAACATTAATCGAACCGACGTTACTTTAGAGAGACAGAGAATAGACTAGGAATCTCGATCTTTATCTAATACCCTAATACACGGATGGTCCCTAACCAGGTGATCACGAGATTTTGGCAAACAGACTTACTCTGGATTTGCGGATGATTGATGCAAATATCCTGATCGTCGATCTGGATTCCCTGATGCCTTCTCGAACTTGGCCCCTCGTGAAGATACAACACCTTGCAAAGATCACACCACACCGAAATAACACGCGTCGCGGTTTATTTCCAAAGTCCTAAAGTTTGAATGCACGGAAGTAGACGAATGCTGAGATTCGACGATGAATACCAATTGTAAGATTCAAGTCTCATGTCAAAGTTGTAGCTAAGAGAGATTCGAATTGAGAGTCCGATTGAGATTCTCGTATGAGATTCTGATTGAGATTCTCGGGTGAGACTCTGACTGAGGTACAAGAATAACAAAGTTCTCTTGCAAGTAACCTCGGTTCAAGGGAGGTAGAAATTCTGAGTTACTTGGGCGTACCTAACGTCTGGACAACCCCTCGCAGGAGGCCAATCCACAAGATTTGGGCGGACGTTTTTACAATAATAATTAACCAATCCCTATCGCACCTTGCGTCGACACTTGGGCCACGGGCCTACCAACAACCCCCGCCAAACTAGCTAATTGCGAAAACCCTCACGTAATTCTCAGACCGTAGGACCATTAACGATTACGTGAGCCAAAACCCCTAATTTTTCAGGGGTTATTTTCTTCCGCGAAAACCCATAAAGTTGAGGATACATAACTTTCCTAAAAATCCCTCAAGTTTAGGTGTTTCTACCGGACGTCGT
Source organism: Digitonthophagus gazella (assembly GCA_036711955.1). Taxonomy (NCBI): domain Eukaryota; kingdom Metazoa; phylum Arthropoda; class Insecta; order Coleoptera; family Scarabaeidae; genus Digitonthophagus; species Digitonthophagus gazella. Next base: position 10,001,985 of record JASCIT010000001.1, read on the forward strand.
AAATGGCAGACGTGATTTTCGACTTTTCTACCAAACACGTTACATAACGCGAATCCCTAATATGAATGGTAGTTTTCCTAAACCCACAGTTATTCCCGAATTACTACATTTTTAATATAAATCGATAGCAACATAATACTATTTTATGAAATAGTAATAATCTTTTCCGATTTTATCCGCCGTCTTTAAAAATTGTAGGTGTAACTAAAAGCCTGAATGAATAAAAATATGTTATTTCGTTTAACTAATTACCATAATAATCTGTACCTTTTATCTAAGGTCCCTCAAATCTGAGGTTGATAATCTGAAATCATATTTGAAATAAAATGTAAGAATAAAATTTCCCTAATTTTAATAAAAAATTGGGTTTTTATAAAAAATTTCTTCGTAAATTTTGAAAGCTTCTAGTTATAAAGTTGATAAATTTCTTTCGAAAAATAAGTATTGGTTACCAGGCATTTTTGAGTTACGAAAAACGAAATGCGTCTCTATTGCTAAAAGACACCTATGTATAAAATGTTGAATACTGTACCTTTCTTCAAAATTCTAGAACAATCTTTGTAAAATTTCTAGCTGTGTAGAAGTTACAGAGAGTGGTCTGTATTCAGATGTGCTTTGTTTGAATATAGGGTTTGTTCGTAGAAGCGATTTCCAATAGTTTCTCATTTTTTCAATCAATCAAACTTTAGGAGTTTTTACATTTGATCAAAATAAAACAATTCGATTGCTTCAAAAAATTCTAAATCGTTGGGAATTGCTTCTACAAAGCTATAATGTCCATATAAGATGAACGTGTTTTCTTTAACTAACATATTGTTTGCTCTTTACAAGGTACGACATAAAATTGAAAAAAAATCAGTTTCTCAATTAATTATTGAAGTAAGTAGTTTTGGCCAGCTAGAGCGGCTGAACACCCCTATGTGCAACGTCCTCATTTTTTGGTAGAGTACAGATTTAAAACATTAGTTTAAAGACAAGCAACCAATTTTACAAACACAATGGAAATTTTGTATTGCAAGCAATACTAACATATTGCCTGCTCTTTACAAGGTACGACATAAAATTGAAAAAAAAAGTCAGTTTCTCAATTAATTATTGAAGTAAGTAGTTTTGGCCAGCTAGAGCGGCTGAACACCCCTATGTGCAACGTCCTCATTTTTTGGTAGAGTACAGATTTAAAACATTAGTTTAAAGACAAGCAACCAATTTTACAAACACAATGGAAATTTTACTTCTAAAACGTAGATGGATAGACAACCAATATTACTCTTATACAGGAATTTTTAGAATATCTAAAACAGCAATGTTTTAAAGTTGACTAAAAATTATACTAGATTATGATAACCAATTAAAATTTTTTGAATATTTTTGGAAATTCTTAAAATTTACAAAGTTTTCATATGTGTGGATGGATAGACAACCAATACTGCTCTTATGTAGGAAATTTTTGGAATATCTAAAAAAACCATATTTATTTGGGAGTATTTGGTGTTTAGTACCAAGAATTATCCAAGGTTGTTTTCATAAACCTAACTGACTTAAGTGATAAATAAAAAAAACTATTTTTAAAATTCAAAAAATTCCACACTAAAAAAAAATACGATGATTTTATTAAAACAGCTTATTCATTCTTTATTACTTTTAGAAATAAAAAATATAAACAGTTTGAAACAACATCATAAACTTGTTTAATTCATGTTCGTGCTGTACTTTTATAGCATTTTATAACAGCTGATTTATTTACCCACATTATGATTTGACCACATGACAGTTCAAGGAAATAACTTAAAAATTCCATTACAAATCGAATAGCTTAAACCTTAGCTAGAAAAAAATAAACTCGACAATTATGCGGCCTTAAACATTCTTTTTTGCATTTCCAATGTTGTTTTGCTCTATTTGAGGTGGGAGGTTGTTGTGAAGGTACTTTTCAGTGGGAAAGAAGATGGCAGAAGCACATAACCTGCCCAACGCAGATAATTTAAATACCAAGAACGGAAATTTTATATGTGGAGTTGTTGAAGGTAAGTTATTCCAGGATTAATAATATTTAGAAACAAGTAAATATGTTTGTTTAGCTGTAGATGCTATAGAATTCGGGGAAATAGTTAGGACTACTAAATGCTAATGAGAGGATATTTAAACATGAACTATTTTTATATTTGTTTAATTCGTACGTTTTTGTGGATTTTGTAGGGTTTTATGGTAGACCATGGACGACAGAACAGAGGAAGGATTTATTTCAGAAGTAAGTAGAAACTGTTTTTGTAGTTGGGAATTATTCGAAGGATTATTTGGAAGTATTTGAACTTGAAAGGAAGTGTGATACTTTATACATACTTATTCAGTAGTTTTATATCCATAAGTAATTCAAATTTTGATATGGTTATCAAAAAAAAAAACTTTTTTTTAACAATAAGATAGATTATCTTAAAATATACAAAAAACTAAAGAATAAAATTTTCCACTCCATTTTTTTATATAAATACTATGTCATATAGATTGTATCACATAAATACATTCAATACGATTAATATTGAATCATTGTATATATGTTTTGGTATAGAAATAAGTATGTATTTTTAATATTTCTAAAGAAATAAATTATCTTTATAATCACAAAATGCATCTTTCACAAGAAAAGGTACGTTCATCTACACTAATAGGGATCATCGGCAATTTGCATAATATGAATAACATGGTTATTAGCAGAACAAAACTGTTTTCTTGCCATGATAGTTAAAAATTATTACATAATGTGGATATTAGTTTAAAAGAATAGCAAACTTGATTCAGACAAATGAGGTAACACTGTATACAGATTTTTATTTAATTATTATGTTTAGAAACAGTTCATAATTGCTATAGATCAACATTAGAAGAAAATATCATTTTGCTACTTTAATGTTTAACACTGTACATTATGATACTGAAAGTAGTGCCATAATGGACGCTAATATTACATAGTATTTCGAGTCAAATATGACGAAACTTATATAATAATCGACAGTGCTAAATCATTCATTGATAAAAGCCAAATTTGTTTAACACATTCAGGGCCGGTTTATTCACCTTTGGGTAAATTAATCTATCCGATATATACCATGGTTACTGGCCAAATAGCCAATCATGGCAAGTGAAATTGCAGTAACTATGGAAGATATCTGATAGATTAATTTATCAAAAGATGAATAAACCAGCTCTCAGTGTTATGACTAGTATAAGATGATTCACAGCCAAATGATCGGTTTGATTACAACAATTCTTGAGCACCGAGTAGTTTTTTTTGCTGTTATCTTGTTGTGGAATAAATTGTATACTTCCTCTGCCCGAAAATAGTTGTTACATTTTAATTTAATTAGAACATATTGAAGTCAGGACTATTCGGTGGTTGAGATATCAGTTGAATATCCCAACTATCTCTACTAAAAACTTAGATTAATGCTGGATCGTCATTGTACAAATGCGGTTTTGCATTATCTTGCTGAATAAATATTGTATGTTTTTTTGAACCAACAGGCCATTTCTCCCGTGTTGCTGGAATCAATTTATTTAAAATCATTTTTCTAACTTCCTCTTTATTGACACTTTCTACAGCTTTGGTTACTAGTGTTCTCTTAGCCCGATTTTTGCTATTTCTTTTGGCTGGTAAAGAGATTATAAATGGCCATATCTCTATTTTTCTGTCAAAAAACTTTTTTTTGTAAAAATCCCAACGTGGATGTGCAACTGTCGCCATGAACATTACTTTTGTAATGCACCTTTTACTTTTAAAAGTTCTATGCGGCATTTCTTCTTCCGGAGTGACATAAAAACTTTTTTTTAGTTTTGGTTAATAAAACCATTTTCATCAATGTGAATATAGTTTACTAAATCCTGAAAATACCCCGTCGGCAATACAAATTTTAAAACTCTATTCGGCGCCGTTAATTTTCTTCAATAAATAACGGCTTAATAAAACTGGTTTCTCTCTTAATTTCTTTTTCATTTTTTAATCTATTATGCAGCGTACTTTTTGGAATTTTGCTGAACAAGCTAACGATCTTAATGTGATTCTTTTGCATAAAGAATCATATATTGGCAATTTGTTGACTGTAATCTTTAACTTTTTGACCACAATTATTTTTACGGGAGTTGATATTAATTATTGCTTTTTTACTTATACAATCTTTTATTTGTTTCCACAATCTCGAAGTTGTTGAACGACTGCAAAAAAAACTTACGTGCAGCTGCACTTATCGTGACTCTTTTCAATTTTTTATAATCCACACTTTGCAACAAATAATGTAAAATTTGGTTTCTTTGCTGATACTAAATTCTCCGCATTTTTTTCACCTTTTTATTTGTTTCCGAAATATTTCGAACCATTTTTGATGCAGAGCAGTTAAAATTCAAAAGCATTCAAATTTTACGGGTAATAATTACTTCGTCGCTTGAATGCAGAACCAGTGCAAGTCCATATTTTCTTAAAATCGGTTTTGGTCAGTATATGCTAGTGTAATAGCTAATAGTGCGCTTCGTTGCATGCAGAAGTATTATGAGTCCCAGCGCTCAGTTTCTCCTCCACTTCAATTAAGGTTTTGTAGTTTAAAATACTTAAATATAATAAACCTAAAAAAGAAAAAAATCGTCTCCTTTAGTTTTTGGACATAGTATAGTTGTGTATTCAGGCGACGACTTATCACAAAACGTGGGTATTAGCAAAGTGGGGGTTAGGGCTTGGCACACTTCGATTATTATATGTTCTACCTACTGATATTTAATAAGTTAATTTATCTAATATATTTATGATAATTTTTATATAAAAACTAAAATGTAGCAACTATTTTCAGACAGAGGAAGTATTATATTCACTTTATAAAACTATATTTTGACGCTCATTCCATTTGAAGATCTTCTAAAACTCGTATAATAATCTACTATTTTACACTATAAATCTATCATTTACTATATCTTAGTTCATTCTATTCCTGTTGTAGCTTTATAAAAAGTTATATTCATTGTTTTCTAATGTCTACATTCCATCTATTTCATTTTTTCCTATTATCCTTAAATTCTTGCTTCACACTTAATATATGGGTAGTGGAATATTCCGTTTTTCTATGAATTGTGGCTAAACGCCTGGTCACGGAATTTTCCGTTTTTACACCATTGAAATTCTAATACGTACGAAAAGCGACCTGTGCCTTCTAACAAATATCATACTAAATTTTCATTTCTCAATTTTACAATACCACTTTCATTATGTCACACTCAAACAATATATAGACAAGATCATATATTTTATTGTATCTATTATAATAAAGAATGAAGAAATGGGGAATGGACTCATACGTTTACGCCCCAAAAGATGATTACAAACATCGAGCTTACTGGCGAGAATTATACACGGTAGAAGAAGCAGAACACCTAACCAGCCTCATCACTGCAGCACGTGATCAAAACATCACATTTTATTACGCTTTATCCCCCGGCTTGGATATAACTTATAGCAGTTCGAAAGAAGTAACGGCCTTAAAAAGAAAACTTGAACAAGTCGCACAATTCGGTTGTACAGCTTTTGCCCTGCTTTTCGATGATATCGAGCCGGAAATGTCGGAAGCCGACAAAGAAGTGTTCCAATCGTTTGCTCACGCCCAGGTGTCCGTAACGAACGAAATCTATCAACATTTAGGTCAACCGAAATTCTTCGTCTGTCCCACTCAGTATTGCGCCACTAGGGCCGTGCCAAACGTAACCAATTCGGAATATTTGAATACTTTAGGATCTAAGTTAGCCCAAGAAATTGATATTATGTGGACTGGACCGAAGGTCATATCGCGTTTATTAACTAAAGAAGGTATACAAGAAATTACGGATGTTTTAAGACGAGCACCAGTCATTTGGGATAATTTACACGCAAACGATTATGATCAGAAAAGGGTCTTTTTGGGGCCGTATTCGGGTAGATCACCGGATTTAATACCGAAATTAAGAGGCGTTTTAACCAATCCTAATTGCGAATATGGAGCTAATTTTGTAGCTATTCATACCTTAGCCCAATGGTCGAGATGTAATGTTGATGGACAAAGAGATTTAACTTTAAGTACGTAAATATTTATTTGATTGGAAGATAACTTATTAAGTTTTTTAAATAAATCCAGATGATACAGTCTCGGCAGATATTAAATTGGAGACGGAAACTGAAGATGGATTATCAGGCGAAGATGTTCCAGCCACTTTATCTCCAAATATGTACCATCCAAGACAAGCGCTTAGAAATGCCATTAACGATTGGTTACCGGAATTTTCGAAACATAAAGCTGCTTGGGGACCAATTGCTAAGCCACAGCCTGCAGTAGCAAGTAAATAATAATAATAATAAATATTATTACATATTTCATTTAATATTTTTTTTATAGTTGTTCCAGTGCCAATAATACCATCCATAAACACTTGTATGAGCTTAACAACCACCACAACAACGAATTCTACTGGAACTATCCCAACCCCGATTGTAAATAGCAACCAACTACAAGCTCTCGCAGAAGTTTGTAGTAACGTAAGCGTAGTAACAACTGATACTATAATAAATCCCATACCAACACCTGTTATGAATTCACTTGTCTCTGACACAAAAGTTATTTGCAATGAGGCTATTCCCAACCCAATTACTCCTGTTCCAATTCCTGTAAAAGTTGTACCACCCACGGAAGATAACGTCCAAAGTATAACCGTGTTAAATGGAGCGTGTATAAGAGATAAAGAAAAAGGAAGTTGTGATATTAAAGATAATAAAGGCGAATTGAAGGGTGATATTATTAAAGAGGATGTGGTACCGAAAGAGGATACAAGTATGACTACTGATATCAGTAATGATTTAAGTAATGAATCGAGTTTGAGTCCTTCTGAACCCATGGATTGTAATAGTACTCCTAATATTTCTCCTGCACACGTTGCGAAATGTAATGGGTCGAATGAGGATGTTGCTATGAGCGAAACGGTAAGCGTAATTTTTTTTAAAATTATTTGAAAATAATTTTTATTTGTCTTAGGCATCGAGTGGAAGTATGCAAATAGAAAGCAGTGATGCAACAAATATGGTTGTGGAAACTGTTGAGGAAAAAAGGTTGGTTTTTATTAATAAAACTAATATTAATTTTGATTCATAATACAGTTATGTGCGTATGTATTAGGCACCCCAATATTTTTATAGAAACAGGGAAAGGAATAGTTTTGAAATAAAACAATAGTAAAAATCTATTCTATGAAGTATTTTATTAATGTATTAATATTTTGTAGGGCCTCCACATGCTTTTATTACAGCTTTTAGCCGATTTGGCATAGTTGCAAAAAGCTTAAAAAACAAGTCCTGTGGAATTGCATTTCATTCGTCAATAATTTTTTGTCGAAGGCGGTCTTTTGAATTAGTGTCATGTTTCTATATATTTCTTTGTAAAATAGACCAAAGATGTTCTATCGGGGATAAGTCTGGAGACTGTGCAGGCCAGTCAAGGAGACGCACCCCATTCTCGGTAAACCACCGTGTTGTTGCACACGCACGATGACATGGCGCATTGTCTTGTTGGAAATAAATCTCAGAACTGTCATCCCCGAAATTTTTTACAATTGAGAGTTCTAGCACCTCCTGCATCATCTCGGTATACTGGCCACTGTTCATGCGTCCTGTGCATAAAAATATTTCACCGACATATAACCTCATACCACAATGCTGCCACCTCCATACTTTACTGTAGGAACAAGACACTCCTCACGAAAGGCTTCCCCTGGCCTTCGACGTACGTATTGAGCCCCAGGTCTTCGAAAAAGCTAGAATAACATTTAAAAAGTCATATCAATTTTCATTTTCATTTTAACGGTAAGTTAGGTTGTGCAAAGTGTTGCTAATATTACATTGTAATATACTACACATCTAAAAAGCGCACCTCTATATTAGATTCATCTGAAAAAATTACCCGGGACCACTCCTCTACAGTCTAGTCGACGAATTTAAGGCTCATTCTAAACGTTTTTTACGATGAGCTTGCGTTAAGTAGGGTTTCTTCTGGGCTACGCAACCGCGTAAATTGGCAGATTGGCAGCCTTAGGGCGTCTTCTAACAGTGCTGGAGGATAGGGAGACACCTTGGTGAACAAATAATTCGCTACTTAACTCTTTAGAAGATTTTCGCTTATTCTTAACAGCCAACCTTATTAAGTAGCGATTGTCCCTGGGTGTCGTCAGTCGTTAACGCCCTGATTTTGGTTTGTTTTCATAACTACCGGTATCTTTGAATCGTTTTATCGGGGTTTGTACTGCACATCTTGAACATTTCATTCGCTTAGCTATCGCGCACTGTGAAAAACTCTCACTGTTCAATAAAACAATTTGTCCGCGCTCTACAACTGTTAGTTCCCTTCTTTTAGTCATTATTTGCCTTATTCGCCGGAACCGATTTTCATGCTGCGCTTCATCTGGCGGCAAAAAATATAATCCTATATTATGCGTACCACCGGTGGTACGCGCCGTCCGATGAAACAGTTTAGTGCGAGCCACCGGTGGTACGCGCCGGCGTGAACGTGTTAAATACTTTATTGCACTAATAAACTGATACACTTATAGTTTTTCAAGTATTCACTCTTTACAATAGCATACTTTATCAGAAATAAATATGGTAAATCAACGAATTGATACAGAAACGTTTAAAACAAGTTAATACTTGCTTGGCACTTGGTATAGTAGGTGTGGGGTAATGTTATGTTATAAAAAATAATAAAAAAAATGCATTTATATCGTTGATTTATTTTTAAATGCAGATTTTTGGCAATTTTGTTATAAATAGGGGGTGTCTAATACATATGCACATAGCTGTAATTTACCCGCCGTTTTTTAATCGTTCTTTGTTGGAAATTTTTCACTCTTGTAACACTTTTCATATGACATCCACTGCTTGTAATGCTGTCCTATACATTGCCAGCTTTAGACAACTTAACCCTTTTTTCTTTCGAAACATTAGTTTTCTTCGTTAGGGCTGCACAGGGCTGTTTGGGCTACAGTTCAGTGCATTATTAAATTTTGGTTACATATGCGTTCGTTGAATCACAGTTTATACCTGAACTGAAGTGCACCAAATTACACTGTTGTGAATTACAGTCATTCCCCTTTAAATACTGCACGAAAATGCACCTTTACACCATAGTGTAAGATAGTGCAGTGCAAGTTTTAACCCAACGAACATAGCTATTGACACCCAAAGAAGTTCTTATTTATTTTGAGTGTTTATTTCACACCGCAAGACAGACAAGATCTTGCTAGATAGCAATAGTTTTAATATAAACGGCGGACAATAATCAATTTAATATAATTAGAATGTCTACAAACATTTTTTTTATAATTTTAGAAAAGAATGTCAACTAACATTTGACGATATATCTCTTCTCTGTGATCTTTTTTACTTGCCATTTGAACATGGTGGTCAAGGACTTCAATTATTGCAAGAGTTTAACTGGTTGAAATCGAATGCTCATTTGGTTGTGTCTCCAAATAAAGAAAAATCTAATCCTGAAGTAAATTTTAACATAATTGATAACAAGTTATTTACAATGAATGAGTGTTATGGTTTATTTTAGGTACAAGAGTGGTTTTTACGGGCCGAGAAAATGGGTGAGATGACAGAAGCAGTTAATCGATTATTTCAGCACTTAACGACGTGTAACAATAGAGAATTATTGTATGATTTGTATTCTTATGTTTGGGATATCCGGGGAGTGATATCTTTGTTAAATTCTTATATCAAATGGCTCGGTATGTTTATTATAATCTTTATTTGTATTAGAAGTAAGGTTGTTGATTTTCAAACAAAATTTAAACCGAGATTGGGAAATCTATTATTTTTTGTGTTCGCTATAAAACCAAATAGATTTTTTAAAATTAGTTTTGAAAAGTTTTAAAGATTTTTTGAATGCATAAGTAAAAAATGTTTATAGTTTTCAAATCATTGCAAAAATTAGAAAATAAATTGCAGCATGTTGCGTTAATAAGCTTTATTATTTCAGCATGGTTTCAACTAAAGCGCGATTGTTATAAATTTTTTATAGGTGGTGATTTTGGTTGCAGAGATTTTTTTCCAGGTGTTTTCTTACCAGCAGACGCTTTTGCGATATTTGCTGCTAGGGCGTCAATTCCAAAAAATTAATAGCTTTCCCAATATAAAAACAATTACTCATTCGAACTTATAATTACTTTAATATATTGTTTTATTAAATAGTAGTTAATTATTTATAAAACTTGAGTAACTAAGTTTTTAACCAAAATATTTATTTTCTTAAGCTGGCGGCCAGTTTCCTTCCTCAATGCCTTCGTACACCCAAGGGACCTACACATGTACGCATCGACAGGGGAGCTAGTTTTAAGGCTTATACTACGGCGTATTTAAGAATAAGCGTAACGTTTTCTTCCGTTTGGTTCGCAAGCGTTTAGTTTTCATATATCACTTTTCTATTAACTCTAGCGCTAGGGCGTTGTTCGGTTTTATTATTCGGTTTTATTATATTCAATAAACGCGCTCGGTTTGCGATCGGTAAGTAACATTAAGCTGATAGCGTAACTTTTATAAGCGCATAAATACCAAGCGAAATGCAGCATGAGCGAAAATTGGTTACCTTTCCTATTTACTTATCTTTTCTTTGTATTTAACTAGGGTTTTCAAAAGGATGGAAGGAGACTTTTATGAGCGGTGATCAAGAACCTTGGGTGTTTAGAGGTGGCCTTACTGCCGATTTACAAGTTAGTTTTATCTTGTAAAATCTTAAATTTATTCTAATTTTGTTAATTTATAGAGATTAATCCCAGTTGATTCTGGGAACGATTTATTCGTTTACAAAGCTCCAGATGTACCAACATGTAGAGTGTATACTATCCGCCCTTATCTACCAACAGACGAAGCGCAGGTTTATCAAGTTTGTAATAGAACCTGTAAAGACGGTTTAGAAGATTGCTTGCCATATCCGGACGATCTTAAAGATCTCCAAGCAGATAAAATAGTAGGAGCTTATTTAACGCTTCATCCTGAATTTTGTATGGTGGTTGAAGACGAAAATGGAATAGTTGGTTACGCGTGCGCTTCACCTGATTATAAAAAGTTTAGGGTGAAGTTAGAATTGGCGTGGATACCGGAAATGTGTTTAAAATATCCAATTAAAGAGGACAGATTGGATATTTCCAAATTTGCTAAAGAAAGCATAGAGTATTTTCATAATTTTAAAGATGAAGTGTACGTTAGCAGCCCTACACATCCATCTAGTATGATTTGTAGTTTATTACCATCTGTTTTGGATCAATCAGTTAGTAAGAGACTTGTCACTTGTTTATTAGCAGCACTAAGAGCAAACGGTAAGTTTTAATTAGAAAAAATATTATGATAAATTTATCATTTGTTATTTAGGATCATTTGGAGTTCATGTAATAATGAATACAAACGACAGTTATACACATGCCTTTTACGGAAAATTGGGGTTTGTGGAGAATACCCACGAAGCAATTAAAGGAAAAATTGTTATGGGACGTACGTTCTAAGCTAATTAGATGTTTGTTGTTCTATATTTTTCTTTAAGGACTGACTTTATATTTATCTGATACTTACCAGATGTTTATGCTAATTTACTGTTTTTTTTATTTTATTTTATCGTGTTCAGTTATACCGTATTTTTTTATCTGACATTGAAATGATGGAGGTTTATGTTACGGTTCTCAAAGTGTAGCTATAATGTCTAATGAAGGAATCAAAACAATATATTAATAAAAATACATTTATCTAAACTTTTGTTGTATGTCTCTAATGATAATATTGATTATAATAAAAAGTCTAGTTACTGGAGAATTGATTTATTATTTTAAATTATGAGCTGAAAGAGCAGACAATTACATTGATTTTGATGAAGTAATACACTTTGTACTGTCCATTTATGTTGATGTATCGTTCATAGCTTGTAAAGTTGTAACCTTTTTATGAAGGTCTATTATCTAAAAAAGAAGATAATTCTTATTAGAAATTATGACAAATTAAGATATTATTTAGGATCTCGCAAACCGTCGCGTGCGATAAAGTTCCTTCGATTCCTATTTTCGTATTTTTGCAATTTTGCTTGTTGGATTATTTATTGGAAGTTTAATTTTAAATATAAGGCATATACTGGGCGTCCTTAAAGAACAACCTTTATTCTGCCATTGAACCACTTAAGGTGAAGACGTGTTTTCAGCCCCTTGTGAATTCTCGCGTGCTGAACTGGATATACGTCCAGTGGTAGAATCAACGTTATCTAAACTTATTCTAAACCTAAACGAAGTAAAGAGAACGTGCTCAAAGTTTCCCTGCTATTCAGAACGGTATAGTTTATGTTTTTGCCAAGTGTCATTAATTTTGAATTTGACAGTTGGGAGCCTTTCCTTTCTATTCACTACCAACGCATCCACCAATTTTAACCCGGCGTGTGTATACTATATTTTTTGTGACACGGTGTGTGCTGGGTCTTTTAGGTAACAGGCATGTTTTCAAAGTTTTCTAGGCTTGCAAAAATTCTAGAAAAATTCTGAGTTACTTATTGAAGCGTCTACTACATGGCCGAGCAGTTACCAAACTTTTTTTAAAGGGGGTAGCCGAAGCCTACCATCTATTCATAAGAGAGAATTTCGAATTTCAAATTTTGACTGTTCCTTAAAAGAGCCAGTGTACACACGGAGGGTTAATATCAAAAAATAAGTGGAAAATTAGTAATTGGAATGGCAGCGTGGACGAAACCCGAACTGAAAGCAGGGAAGATCTACTTGGGCAACCTCCAAGATGTAGCTACTAGAAAGGAGAATATCACCAGGCTACTACCACAGCTTACCAGATCAGCCGCAGTCATAAAAAAGAAGGTAATCTAATTAAAATTACAACGCGGTGAAGAATAAAGTGGCGCTCCCCTTGAAATACCCCCGAGTACCCCTCGCCGCCCTGGCCGGGCCAAAAACTGCTTTACTCAAATGGACTGGCGAAGTGATGAGCCGGCTTGTGGATGCCTTCAGTGCGCAAGACCCAAATCTTAGTAGAAGACAACGAACGCTGGGAATTGCTGACCAGTTTTCAGACCGAACAACCAAAGCCATGGAAAACCTGCTCAAAAACGGGGCTGCCAAATTGCTAAATTTACACGTCGGAGAGCGGGAGAAATAATGAGATATTTAATTTTATTGTATCAATATCAATGATATTACTGTACAGTCCGTTAGTATGTTATTGTTATTGTAAATTACAAATAAATCTATGAGAGAGGCAGATAGATTGAATCCCTATGCAGATCCACGTAGACGTATCTCCATCTCTATTCTTAGGGCTATTTTTGTTCAAATTCTTATTCCAGGAAATGCAAATTATATTTCCTTTAAGTACAAATAAACTATTCACTCATTTCTATATGGCTTATGTTCATTTGTAAACAGAAAAGAAGGATTTTTCAAATATTAAAAAAAAAAATGATTTCTTACTCATAGTTTTCGGCAAAATCAAATATTTGGTTTAGCAAATGAACGCCTCATATGTCAATTGAATTTGATGAGAGTTTTTGAGTAAACTTTGAAAAGTTGTGAGAGTGCTTTTTAAAAGTGTACTTGTCAGCTACTAAAGATTAATAACTATTTTTTTTTAACATCATAGATATAATGCTAGAAAAGCAAGAATACTGGTCAGCCATAAATGAAATGGTGACAAACATCATGAAGAAAACAGAAAAACACGAAAGAGAACTGGAAAATAGAAGAAGAAAAAGTACAGTAGACCCCCCAAAATCACATTTGTATGCCTCTGAAGTAGTATCTTTATGGGTCGTTTCGGAGGGGAAAGGGTTTTAGTTGGTCGATGTATTCAAGATGAGTACATCAACCCAACACTGAGGGGTCTATGATACGGTCACATAGATAGTAATACGGACCTCTCGTTTGTTAGCAGATTTCCTAAATCTCTCATTAAAAAAAGCCACTAAAGAAGTAATTTAAAATTAGGCTCGATTTCTCTTCATTTATTTTCAAATGTTAAAAATTGGGTTACTGTTTTACCATATTGCATAGTAAATTAGAAAGAGCATTTAATTTCTTACGCATCCTTATATCTACATCTATTGGCATTTTTCAAGATATAGTAGAACGTGAATAATCCAAAACTTATGGCGTATTCGATTGGTTGCACTCAGTTGCACTGGTGCGCACCAGTGCATAGCAGCGTGTTCTATTGGTTGTTTCGTTGTGTTCTATTACATTTTATTATTGTAGTTTATAAAACATTTTAAACATCATCAAGCCTTAAACACACTTACAAGTGATGTTATGATTATGTTTGATTTCATCGCGTTCTGTTGAATTTGCCTTTTTTGCACTAAGCTAGTGTGACATATGTCACATTTTGCACTCAACGAGTGGGCACCAGTCATGCTGTGTTAACTACGTTTGGGTATTCGTTGACAATAAATTTAGTTCGTCCCCAAGCCACCAATAGCGCTAATATTGCAAATCGCATGTTCGCTTCTTTATCGGCCAGTACACGCACAGATTTTCAGGAAAAGCATGTCCTGTCAAAATCGTGTAATGTCAAAATTAACAATTTTTGAGTTATGACAGTCTTCTTCCAAAACGACGATATATGTATTAATCTTCTTCTGTGTATTGTTAGAGTAATTGTGTAGTTTTGTATTAACAGGTTGTGGGTTTTTCTTAATAGCTTCTTAGTATTTACTTGTATCTTATTCTTATTCATTCTCATTATTAGTAGTAATAGTTGTTTATAGTATTTTTTTATTTATTATTTATTTATTTTTTAGTAGCTTTTGATGTAATCTTTTATTAATAGTTGTAGTTTTTTCTTTATATTTCTTGGGTGGTAAAATGGCCCTTCTAGGGGAAAAGGTGTTTCCATGCACGGATAGTGTATCAATATGTATATGTACCATAGTGTTATCAACGTTTTTTACAAACTCTGCACGTCGAAAATAAGCAGAAACGATTTGACCTTAGGCGTGAATCGTTTCTGTTTAATTTCATCTTGCACGGTTATTAAAGAACATCGAGACCCTATATTAAACATTTTGAAAAATGGCGGGAGTGCTGTAGCGCTAGTGGCGCCGTTGTTGGTCTGGGGATCAACTAAAAACAGTGTCAATGATAAATACGTCGAGTGCTCCATCTATATTAGTATATATATATTTAATCTATGGCACCAGTGCACACTAGTTTTCCCAATCGAATTCGCCATTAGTAATCCGACTGTTGCGTTCATTAATTCCACCGATCAATGAGTAAACACAATATTTTGTTTTCATACATTAGATAATAATTTTATAAACCGACAATTTGATAATACAAACCATTTTTGGTTTAAATTATGTAAGTGGGATGATCGACTTTCTACTGCATTATGGAATTTATCAAAGTAATACGTAAAATGCTAGGAATTTTTGGTGGTGTCTTATCAAGGTATGAAGGTCAAGTAGCTTATACTTTTTAATCAATCACATTAATCAAAATACTTCTATCAATTTAAGAACGCTATCACGTGTTTGAAACAACGGAGAAGTAATAAATATTTAAAAATACTTGCCTTCCTAATTTCACTTTCTGCTCTGGCAAGTTCATAAGCTCTTGTTTCAGGATTATTTCTGTCATCGCCGGAATCGTTGATCTATAGGTATATTAAAGTATGTTACGTTAAATTTGTATAATAACCAAAAAAAGCAAGCAAGTCGATGTAAAAATAACCTTTTTGATACTTTGGTCATTTTTCTCCAATTCGTTCTTTGGAGATCCATCTCCGTTTTGAACTTCCAATGCTTTTAATTGAAGGACGATTTCGCTTATCATTTTCCGCATATCTACAGTTTTCGTAAATCTTTTCTTTCTTCGAACCATCGTGTCAACTTGTTTGTACAGATCCTCTCGTTGAAGCATGGTTTCATAATCAGGATCGGTGTCGTATGGAACTTCAATTTTTGGTTTTTGGATTTTTCTTATAGGTTCCATTTTCTTTTGTAATCTCCATGAATTTAAAGATTGTAAATTTCTAAAATTTGTAAATTATAATGGTTCTAAGTTCAATTAATTTGTGTTACTTTACCGTTCTTGTTGAAGTAGTCTTTCTTGCTGTTCTAAAAGTTCTTTCAATTTAGTCAACCAAATATCCTTAACTTGCTGGTCAATTACTCTTTCTTTGTTTGGTTTTGCTTTACGAACGTTTAAATATTTATTACTGTTATAGTGTGTGTTAGCAGCAATTTTTGGACAAAATTTCAACGGTTTTTTCTTAATTATTTTTAAATCATTTGGTTGTTCCACAGGTACGTGTACAACTGTCTTTTGAATAGGTGTCGTTATGCTGTTTTTCGGCGATAACCCTTTCACTGTCATTACCGGAGTATCTCTTTGTAAAACTTTAGCTGCTGTCGAAGCTCTCCTTAACAATTCTTGAATAGATATCTTCTTTTTACTTGGTAAACGAACAGGTTCAGAGGGACATGATGCTGTATCTGTTGGAAGGGAAACTTCTGAATATGTATTTTGTGCTTGTCCATTCTCTTTGTCAAATTGAGCTTTTAAATATTCACAAGTCGCTATGGCTCCTTTTTGAAGAATTTCAGTTTGCGGGTATTTTAATGGATTACCGTTTATTTGAAGAACTAATAAGTTTGGACATAAACCTAAAACAAAAATAATAATAAAAGCAAAAAAGTAATGACTGATGTAAATAAAGGATAATGACTAAAAATTACAACATGTTTGGCGTCATCAATTAAAATCTCATTTCGCTAATTCGGGTAATTTCGTATAATTTGTTTACTGGATATAATATGAGTGTTTAATGCAAAGATAAAAGGACACGTAATAAAAAATATTTACCTAACTCGTTTGGTAATTTTTCTAGATGATTATTCTCTAATAATAAAGTATCCAAACACTGATGATTAGCAATACCAGTTGGTATTTCCTTCAATCGGTTGTTTCTCAAATCCAACCATGAAAGTCTTGGCAGTTTTTGAAAAAGGTCCGATGGTAAAAATTCTATGGCATTATTTTCCAAATACAACATCTGCAAATTATTTAATTCTAATAAGTCTCGAGGGACCGCAGGAAGATTTCTTTGCGAGAGGTCACAGATTACATCAATTTTGGACATCTTTTTAACTCTTCACTTTTGACAAGTATTTCGGAAATTGCTAGTTTCGAGGAACTGGAAACTTCAACCGATTACCCCGATATCGTCATGGCGACGTTATTATAATACCATAAATTATGGTTATCGATTTCACGTGATCGTGGTGACTTGCATGTGCCGTATCAAGTTGGGGAGTGTCACAAGAAAGAGATAAAAGTTATGGGAAGTTTACCATTTTTTTTGTGACGCTATAGTATAAAAGTTTTAGTGGTTAAAAACTTAGGTACTTTGTTTCCTTTTTGCAGACATCTAATGCACAGGATGTTTTCCATTAAACCGTTACATTATTTTTATCTCTAGCTCAATAAATAAATAAAAATAAAAATCATTTTTTTGTAATAAAATAAAATTTATTCTAATTAAATCAATAGTTTTAAAACCTCTATATGAACTTGCTACTACAACAATGTTACAAGGCTAATATTTGTCCTTTTTCGACCGTTAACACTTAACGGACGTGCCCCGTAGATTTACGTTTTTCCATTCTGACTTCCTAGGATGGGCCACATAGATTAACGTTTTTACATGAATTTTTTGTACGTTGGATTGGGGTTTTCTTTTATGCACACTGTGATTCAGCGTAGTTTTGATTTTAGGAAATATTTATAAATAATTTTAAAACGGTAAAAATGGAAGCAGTAAAGAGTTTTTAGAAAACTTATCCCGGAGTGATGTTGAGAGGCTTGATGAAGAAAGTGATGTTTCAGGTGATGACAGTGAATTTTTATCTCTCGGAAAAAAACTGCACGTAGATTCTTCGGAGAGCGAATTTGAAAATAATGAATTAAATACCTTTTCTTGGTTTTACTGGAGTACAAGAAATACCTAGTAATCCAACGTCTATTTCTGAGTGCTTTGAATTATTTATAAGAAACGATTTGTTTGTAATGATGGCAGAACAAAGCAATTTGTATTATGCACAATGCAAACACAAATACCAATGTTCATCAAAATCCAAAAACATGATCTATATCACAAGTAATGAAATGAAAAAAATTATGGGAATTATACTTTTAATGGGCCATACAGTGAAAAAAACTTTAAAAGATTACTGGTCAAACGATCCTCTGGAAGAAATGCCTATTTTTTCAAAAGTAATGAATAAGGATCGATTTATGCAAATTTTACAGTTTTTTCATTTCAATGATAATTCACTTTTAAATGAAAACTCCACCATTACTTCCTTGAAAAGTTTAAAACCGTTTATAAACCAAATCAGCAAATCTCAATAGATGAAGGGGTAATCCCATGGAAGGGAAGGCTTTGTTTTAAAATTTATAACCCTGATAAGCCTCATAAATACGGTCTTCTTGTTAGAATGCTTTGTGAGAGTCCATCAGGATATACAGTGTGTCCCCGGATAGGTGAAACGACTCTTATAAAAGGTAAAAAATTTTCGATGTTAATTTTCATCTTTTGGGGTTTACCCCTGCTTGGTTAAAGATTAATTTGTAACATATTTTCACTTAAAAAGACACAAGCGAATGTGGACAGTGAATAAAAAACTCTTTCTGCAGCAGATAAAGTACCTTTTCTGTTTACCGTACATTAAATTGTTACTAACAATAAGATATTTTGTTCAGGATGAAACGTTATGTGCATATGCAAATTTTTTTGTAATATCTATTGAATGTTTCAATTACGCCTTGATCCATAGGCTGTAATAAAGAAGTTACGTTCGGTGGAATTATCGAGCAGCAGTAACGTTTTCTCTCTTTTGCCGTTCTTTAATTGATAAGCTTTCACAGAGGGTATAAAAATATCCATAAACCACTTCAGGAAAATATGAGCATCCATCCAAGCATTCTTTTGTGATCTGTAAACAATAGGTATTACATCCATAACTACCGTCCGACCATTGTTGCAGGTAGAAAAATGATTCACCTGGCACGCTCGGCCGTAAATTTCCTGCCACCGCAAGTGGTTAAGACATCCCTTAATTTTATGTTGAAAGAATTAGCTGCTGAAGAATCTACTGAAAGTTTGTCTCCCTCTAATTGAAGTTCACGAATGCCATCTCTCGATTTAAACCGTTTTAGCCAACCCGTACTCGCTTGAAAAGTAGATGACCCCCCAAGTTTTCACCAATGAAAATTTATTTACCATTATTTCTACCACTCTCTAGTGAGGAATAAAATGCACAAATTGTAAATGCGTTTTATTATGACGTAAGTAACCGGTTAATCGGTTCGGTTAACCCAGTGTTTCCCAACGTGGGGCGTAGGCCTCACAGGGGGACAATTTCGGTTTTTGAAGATGTGTTTAAAAAATTTTGTTAGTCCGTTTCGTAAAAAATTGGCTATTGATTTGTTCCTAAAAGGCATCAGAAAAGATTGTTATATGAACAATCCCATAAAAAACTATTTCATATGTAAATACCCAAATTTTTTCTTGCTGGGGCCTCGCGGAACTTTAGGGGGGACATACCAATATTACAAAACCTAACATGGGGCATGGCAGAAAAAAGGTTGGGAAACACTGGGTTAACCGGTCGTTCGGATAACAGACGTTCGGATAATCGACGCTCGACTGTATATGAGAGGTGTACATCAGTATATTGCGGTATTATGAGGAAAACTAGAAAATGAACGAAGAGAGCGGCTTTGTTTCTATTTAATTGCGCTCTTTTCAATTCCTTAGTAACTTATAAAAAATTAAACCGAAAGAAACGTATAAGTTACAGTACTTTTTTGAAAGAACTCGCAAGGATCTGGATTACTGAGCAGCAAACAAATGATTCTGAATCCGCGGAAAGTTATACTAATATTGAACCAACAAGAAGAACTCCAAGAGTGGATCCAGAAGGAAGATCATCAGGAAACATGAAACAGCACACCCTTTCACAAATTGTGAGAGCCGGGAAGAACAGATATCCCCAAAAACCGTGCAAAGTCTGCAGCTCCCATGGAAAAAGGAGCGAAACAAGATATGTATGTAATTTTTGTCAAGTGCCACTGCATAAAGGGGAATGTTTTGCAGCATATCACACGCTTAAAAAATACTGAACGCTTTAAAAAATACTATTATGAAATATTAAAAGAAATATAATTAATTTAATAAAGTTTTATTTTATTTACAATGCTTTAAATCCATACATTCATGTTTATTTAATTCCCCTAAAAATGCCCGGAAACTGGGTTAGACAGAACAGATTCGACCCGTCCGTTAAGTGTTAAGATCTTTATATGGTTTTAAGTGAGTTGACGGTACAGTTCCTTTTTTACACTACTGTAAAATTTGTAATAAGGGCAAGGCTTTCTCTCTACAACAAGTGGTTTCTACATTAATTGGAACGCTTTTGTAATTTCTTTAGAGAATTAAACTTTTATTCAATTGGTCCAATTACAAAACGACTCCTCTCATTATGAGAAGAAAACGTTGACTTTGACCTCTAGTTGAATCACCACTCACATGTAAGTTTCGAAATCGGTTTATTACGTTTTCTAGTGAGGTGCAGTGAGTTTCGTATGCAGTGGTCCATTTCACGACTGCCTGTAAAAATATTTTCAATACGCTCTAGCCTTTTGTAGTGAAAATGTCTCAAGTTTCCCAGGTGAAAGAGTTAGTGCAAGATTATCTAGGAAGTAAAACCTGTTTTATTTCGTATAACATCGAAAAGTTTTTAAATCCCGGTGCTAATTACGCAAGCACTATGGTAATTATAGACATAAAATACAAGAATGAAAAAGGTGACGTAAAAGAATTAAGTTGTGTGGCAAAAATGGGTCCGCCAAGCGTTCTTTTATGGAAATTAATGAACACTGACGTTACATTTAAGAAGGAAGTTGGATTTTATAATACAATTGTACCTATTTTAAATGAATTTGGACAGAATCGGTTTGATTTTTTTCCAAAATGTTGTGGAAGTAGATTATCCTTAAATAATACTGAGGTTGTTGATAAAGATTGTTTATTACTCTTAGAAAATTTAAAAATTGATGGATACGATGTTTGCAATAGAGTGATTGGTTTTGATAAGTTATCTACGGAAATGATTTTAAAAAAATTAGCAATTTTTCATGCTCTTCCTATTGCGTATAAAATACAAAATCCAAACGATTTTAATAAAACCATCAAACCCTTATTAAATAAAGACTTCTTCTTTAAACCAAGCAACGATATTTTAAATACTGTTAAACGAAGTTTAACTAAAATATCCATCTCTGACAATTTAATTGAAAAAGTAGAAAAAGCTTGGAATTATTACTTAGATTTCGTCGATGAATTATTAAAACCGACAGAACCTTTCGCAACAATGGTTCATCATGATTTTTGGATTAACAACGTTTTAATTAAATTCAAAGACGGTAACCCAATCAATTGTAAAATGATAGATTTTCAAATGTTGGAATACTCTTCACCAGCACACGATTTAATTTTATTTTTATTTACAAGCGTTCGGCAAAAAGAATTAGAGAAATATTATAATCATTTCCTGGAAACTTATTACAAGTCATTCATCGAAATCCTAACCACGTCTGGATGTGATGTGAATGAGTTTAATTTTCAAGGTTTATGCGACGAAATAAAGAAAATATCTAAATATCAATTTGCACACATAATGTTCATTATGAATCTTATCTACACCAAAGAAGGAATTGCTAAAGAACTTCCTACTATAAACTGCGAAAGTGATATATTTTTTGACGAAAATAATTTGCATGACGAATACTTTTCGAAGTTGGAATTTGTGGTGAATTTTTTTGCGAAAGAAGAATGGTTATAATTTATAAGCCGGTTTATTTAAATTATACTTCTAAAACCTTGAAGTTTTTATAATACATTGTATATTGTCTAATTGTTCCTAAATTCTGTTACAATGAGATATTATGTAATATTTATTTGGTAATTTTATACATTATAAATGGTTTTTGCGTTGTGAATTGAAGATAGCTTGTAGTATGATTTTTTTAATTAATTAAACTTTTTATTAACTAACTTTAGATTATAGGTTTAAATGTAAAAATTCAAATATAATTTTCTATATTAATGGTATTTATTATTTATATCTATTAACTAATAGTAACAAAATTATTGAAATAAGACATAGGTTTTATTATTCAAGTCAAAAGATTTCTTCTTGATAGATGAGAACTTTACCCACAATTATAACCCATTACGAAATTACTAATTGTACAATAATAAGTGATGATAGTGCACATTTAGTTTTCTCATAAATAGCAACGTTATTTTGGAGCGTCCTTAATCCACTTTTAGATAATAGTTGAGCACCTACACTAGAAATGGAGATAGAAAATATTGAATCGTTAGTGAAACCGTTTTTAAAAACGAAAAAATTCGTGTCTTGTGATTGTAAAAGTTTATTGGGTTCTGGAGAGAATTATGGAAGTACATTATTAGCGGTTGATGTGAAAGTTGCTGGTGAAAATGGTAAAGAAGAATCTATTAAATGTGTGGCGAAGAAAACTCCACCAACTCAGATGTTATGGGACTTTTTTAATACTAAACAAACGTTTAAAAAAGAAATCGCTTTGTATAATACAATAGTGCCTACATTGAATGAGTTTGGAAGAAAGAAAGGAATCGATAATTTATTTTCTTTTATTCCAAAATGTTTCGGTGCAAGATTAAGTTTGGATCCTAATGCTACCGAAGTGGATCGCGACGGAGTTTTTCTATTAGAAAATTTAAAAGTTAGAGGTTATGACACTGAAGATAGGTATGAAGGATATTCTAAAGAATGTGCTGAATTAGTTT
This sequence comes from Digitonthophagus gazella, assembly GCA_036711955.1. Taxonomy (NCBI): domain Eukaryota; kingdom Metazoa; phylum Arthropoda; class Insecta; order Coleoptera; family Scarabaeidae; genus Digitonthophagus; species Digitonthophagus gazella. The sequence goes on from JASCIT010000001.1 coordinate 10,024,915, forward strand.
TAAAAGATTTAGCAATATTTCATGCTACACCCATAGTATTTAAACTTGAACATCCGAAAGAATTCGAAAAGAATTTAAAACCTTATTTGAAAAAAGGATTTTTTTATACACCAAGTGAAAATCTTTGGGAAGTTTTAAAACCAGCTGCAGGTCAAAATCCAAAATGTTTACCGCTTATCGATAAAATCGACCGTCATTGGGAAAGTTATAATAAGTGGGTTAAGGGTGAATTTGAAATAAGAGAACTCTTTGCGACAATAACTCATCAAGATCTTTGGATTAATAACACTATGGTGAAATTTGAAAATAGCAAACCAACCAGTAATATGATAGTTGATTTTCAAATAATCGAATACGAATCTTTAGCACACGATTTATTATTTTTCTTATACAGTAGTGTTCAATTAAAAGTTTTAGAACAACATTTAGATGACTTAATTGATTTTTACTTTGAAACATTTATAAAAACTTTGAAACAATTAAAATGTGATACAACTTCATTTACAAGAGAAGCTTTTGATAAAGAAATTGAAATCGTTGCGAAAGAAGTTCAGTTTACTCATGTTTTGTACATGATATTTCCTATTTTAAAATTAAAAGGAGAAGCATTGGATTTAACAGAGGTTAATGCGGAGGGAGATATTTTTCAAAACAGAGATATTTATCATGAAAACTTTTATAATAGATTACATTTTGTTTTATTGGATTTCGACAAACGCGGTTGGTTGTAATTTAGTTTTATATTACAGTTTTAAGTGCGTATTTATTTTGTTGAATTCGATTAATAAAATTTTATTCTGGGCGTGTAACTTTATTTTAATTTTCGAACTGATCTAAAAAGTTAACCATTAGCCTTGAATGATTCCAAATACGTGGTTATACAACACGTTGTGCAATTCACATGTATGTGAAAACTTGGGAAAGGGATTGCTAATGATATTGATACCTAACCGCATTTTTTTCAACTTAATTTTTACGAGTTCTAATAGATTACAACATAATACATATATGATGTAAATATCAAACCATGTAAGCATTTAATTAATTGATAAAAATGAGAAATCATTTGATAAATTACTTAGGCAGCGGGTTAAATGCGTTATATTTTGGAGTTGAAACAAATTCACGTATTGCCTGAAATGTTACATTACCTGATAGTTAACCAAGTATAGTACCTATTATATTTTTGATTAATTATATTGGGTTGGCAATTAAGTAATTGCGGATATTTTTTAGAAAATCAAAGAACAATTTTTTCATGGAACTAAATAACTTTATTCTGTAATGTATTGCCTATTTTGATCAATGACCTTTTGTCATCTTTCAGGCAGCATCATAACCCCACGTTCATAAAACTTCTGGTTTTTATTAGCAAAAACTGAATCAGGTACGATTTAACATCATCATCATTATTGAAATTTTTACCATTCAAGGACTTTTGTAAAGATCGAAATAACAAGCAATCAGATGGTGCAAGGTCAGGACTATATGGTGGATGTGGCAAAACATCCCAACCAAACTCCAATAATTTTTGCCGAGTGACCAAAGATGTGTGTGGCCTTGCATTGTCATGATGGAATACAACACCTTTTCGATTTGTCAATTCGGGCCGCTTTTCTTCAACTACATTGTTTAATTTTGTTAGTTGTTCAATGTAGACATCAGAATTGATCGTTCGGTTGCGTGGTAAGAGTGTACATGTATGTGAGAATGTATGGGAGAATGGATGTATGTGATACATGAAACTTCTCTGCAATCTCACGTGTTGTACTATGACGGTCCGAATCGATTATTGCTTTGATTTAGGACTTTATCAACTTCAACTGGACGACCAGAGCATTTTTCGTCTTTGAGTGAAAAATCACCAGAACGAAATTTGGCAAACCAATTTTGACGCTGCCGTTCTTTTAAGGCTTCGTCACCATATACAGCACATAACTTTTTATGAGCTTGCGATGCGTTTTTTCCCTTTGCGGAAATAAGAAAGCAAAATATGACGAAAATGTTCCTTTTGATTTTCCATTTTTCAACGAAGGCCAAACGAAAACTACGTAACAGATCAAAAAACTTTTTTTACTGATTGATTGCTGAATTGCCAACTATCAAATAACAAAATGTGCTTTACATTTGTACTACGTCTGCAAACCTAAAAATTCAACTGAAGCAATCTATGAGTGAAATCCGCAATTACTTAGTTGCCAACCCAATACATTGCATATAAAGTAGGTTAACCAGATTTTTCAACTTTCAATGCTGTACACATGCAACGCATGTACCATAACCCGAAATGGAGTTGCACCATGAAGAGAATGATGAAAAAATAAACCCCCTTTTCGTAACATTGCTGAGTACTCTTTCATCTTTCTTTTCTGGTGTAGCTCCATTTTGGGTTGTACTATAGGATGGGCAAACTTGGACACATTTAAAGGGAGACTCCTATTTATAGAACAGGCAGAGGAAAATTAATATCGGTGTCTGATGCTTAATTTTTATAAGAAATTCAATGGTCAAAATCATATAAAGATATCTCTTATGGTTCCAGAGATATAGGCTGTTTTCCAAAAAAGTGCGTTTTTGAGAAGTCTAATTATTTGAATAGTTATAGACATAAAAATGATTTTTTCAAATGGAACACCGTGTATATTTTTACATATTCGAAGAGAGCTTAAAATTTCTTTTCTAAAAATATGACATATGATATTTTGCTCAAGGCAAGTTTACTATACAGAAATGCTTTACCTCTGAGTGCAGCGTTGCCAGATCGTTCGATTGGATTTCCCCAGTCACAATTGAAAAATACCCTAAATTTAGAAGTTTTCAATAAAAATTCCCCAGAAAATAATTTTATTGTTTTCGTAGATTATAATTTGTTACTTTTAAATTTTAATCAATTTTCGCGACTGAAGCATATTTCTAAACTACCCAAAAATAAGCTAATTTAGAAATAAATCCCCCAGAATTAGGAAATATTCAGAAAATATTTTTTCAAATTAAAAAAATAACTTTTAACTAACAGCAGTGCACACCATAAATACTGCAATATAATGCCAGTTGAAGACTAAAAAAAAATTTAATAAAACTAAAATTCTACTGTACGTATTCTTACGTTTCATAGTACAGAATTGAATTTTTATGCTTATGAAGTTTTTATATTATCGAGTAGTGTCAGATATAAAATCCCCTCTTAATGTCCACCTAAACTTTCTTTCCCCAGCAAAATATCCCAAAGAAGAAAAAAAACCCTGAATTTTGGGGAACATCCCCTAATCTGGCAACCCTCTCTGAGTGTGAGTTAATTCGGCTTACACTAATAACATAAGTTTAACATAGCGTAAATAATAGCGTACATTCGGTAATTCACAGAAATGCCTGTTCTTCCTGACGATAACAGAAAAAACTATAACAAGAATGCCACTGTCATTTCGCTATTCGTTGCAAAAGGTCAATCAATCACAAATTCAATAATAAATTGCAAATGTTGTACGTTTGCTATACACAAGCGTATGCTGTACTGCGTATCATATTGTTGTACAATACAGCAAAATTCCATACGTCTGGTCACCCTATATGACGACTACAGGCAAAGAGGCACTATGTTATTTTTTCACAACATTTCACAATGTTGGTGCCATCTCTTACAAAATGTTCAAAGTTTTGGTCCTATTCAATGTGTTAATTCGGTTAACTCTGCGCCCTCTAACTGTAAAACGACGAAAAATGATCGATCGAACGAAAGATTTTTTTCCCAGCGAATAGAAGGAAACAGTTTTTAAATTAGAGTAATAAAAGTTCATTATGAATTTAGAAAGTTAAACAAGTTACAAAAAAATACCGTACACAAATTTAATTCGCTTGTTTTATAACACATTAAATAAATTTACATGTTTCTTTTGGTGCTAAGAATTTTATTTTATCCAGTTTCGATCTGTTTCTCTTAACAAAAACTGTCAACAGCAAGAACACGGGTCAATTAACAGTAATTAACAAAAGTTCGTTATTGCAAATACCAACCGTGAACGTTTTATTAAATTAATAAATTTATTAAACGATTCTTTTTCTAGTTAAAACAGAAAATCTATTTATATGTAAATGAACTTCATTTTTAAGCACTGCTGGGTTTTGAAGTTTTAATATTAACCGCACAACATGAAAAATAGCCATAAATCTTTCAAAATTTATTCATCCATATGCAAGCTTTGTCTTTGCATCAATGGGCTTTTGTTATTTGTTTATTAACATATTTTCTTCCTAAATTTGTTAACCAAAACTAGATAAAATAAAATTCCTTGCATCAAAGTACCAACTTACATTTTATTTCCTATAAATTAAGTAAAGTTCTTTGAAACTGAAAGTAGCATTGTCATATTGATTAGTTAAAACATTTATCAAGCATTACGTCAGCATTAAACGTTAATCTAAATTCAACCTAAATCTATTTATTACTATAACAAGAAAACGAAGCAATGACTTCCTTCTTTCCATTATTTAATATTAAACTAACAAAAGTTAAAGTTTACAACTTCTTACGCAAGCATTGTTTAATGTTAATTATAACTTCTTTTTCTATTTAGTTCTTGATAGTGCGTGTTTGTAATTTATATTCTAAGAAAATAAAACCGCTTAGTAAATAAGTTCTATAATTTAAAAATCATAAAAGTTAAGAAATTCTAAGGATTTAATAATGGCATTTTTATATGCATTGAATCATTGGGTCATTCGATACACTAATACTTTACTTATTGTTAGATATATTTCCAGTAATCATAAAAGTATAATTATACAAATATTAAAAAATCCCCTTAATTGAATTTATCCAGCAATAAAGTTTAAAAGCAATTTTTAAATTATTAAACAATACCTTTTCCACTCAAATACATTAACACTCAATTACTCGATCGGTGTTCGATTAAAAAATTATTCGTTAGCATGACATTTGATACTGATGGTTTTTTCATTAACAATATTACTTCATCATCGTTGATTATTTTTACAAGTACATAAAACAATGACGTACCTTGAGGTGTTTTAAATAGCGTACATATCTCTATTACCGTTTTAATTTCTGTTATTCTCTCGAGTAGTTCACACAATAGATATTGTAATAAATTAAAGAGAGATATAAGGTTATTATATTACTTATCTTGTTAACGAGTGTCCATTGACGTTACGTAAATAACAATTCACACGTTCATTCAAGTTTTATCATCCTGTGAAGAACCATGGATATAAAATCTGTAGAAAAATTAATCGAACCGGTTTTGAATAACGGGACAAAGTATGTTTCGCACGAGTGTAAGAATTTGTTGGCGAATGGTGAGAATTATGGCAGTCTTATGTTGGATGTGAAAATCAACGTGGAAAAAGATGGAAAGGAAGAAACGATATCTTGTGTTGCTAAAACTACACCTTTATCTGAATTGATATGGAAGATTTTTAACACATCAGTTACGTTTAAAAAAGAAATATCGTTCTATCAAGATATTGTCCCAACTTTAAACGAATTTGCTGAAGAAAAAGGTATAAAAAATATAATGCATTTCACCCCTAAATGTATCGGTGCTAGAATATCATTAGATCCTGCTTCAACTGAAGTTGATTCAAATGCAGTTCTTTTATTAGAAAATATCAAAGTGAAAGGTTTCGCCATTGCTGATAGATTTGTGGGTTTTAATATGGATGAAACTAAATTAATTTTAAGAGATTTAGCCGTTTTCCATGCTGTGCCTTTAGCATTAAAACTTCAAAAACAAGAAGTGTTTAAAAATAAAATTCGTCCGTACTTAAACAGAGATTTTGCTTTTAAACCCGAAGAAGAATCGTTTAGAAAATTTATGGATTTAATAGAAGCAAAAATCGGTGAAAATCCAAAATTAATCGCTCTTTTACCAAGGATAGAAGAGGTTTGTAGAAAGTCAACTGATTTACTTCTAGAAAGGTTAGAACCGAATGAATTATACGCTACAATGGTTCATAACGATTTCTGGGTAAATAATACTATGTTAAAATACAAGGATGGTAAACCTATTAAAAATATTATGGTTGATTTTCAAGTATTGGAATACAACACACCAGCTACAGATTTATTATTTTTCCTTTACTCCAGCGTACAAATCGAAGTTATTAAAGATAATGTAGATTTCTTTATTCGATTTTATTTTGATAACTTTTTGGAAACCTTAAAAAATTTAGACTGTGACACCGAGCCATTTACTTTTGAATCCTTTATGGATGATTTTAATTTTATTGGGAAGAATTATCAAGTAAATCATGTGATAATAATGCTTCAACCCATTTACACTAAAAAAGAAGAAGCTAAGGATTTAGCCAATGCACAAACTGAAAATGATATTATAGGTGGTGCAAGTTCAATGCATGATAATTACGCTAAAAAATTAGAATTTATTTTATTAGATTTTGAAAAGAGAGGGTGGATATAAGTAATTATTTTTCTTTATATGTATAAAAAATAATAAAAAAGTTGATTATTAAAAAAATGTTTTTCTCTTTGTAATCTTTCAAGAAAATTCCTACTTCAACTTAGAATATTTACAGGGTGTTTAAAAAAGATGCGGCAATATTAAAGGGGGTGATTGTCCAGGTCATTTTATACAAAAAAGTTTATAATAAACATGGTATGGAAACGCTTCGTTACCGATCTACAACGTGTTTAAAAAATTTAAAAAAAAAACAGTAAAAATGTACATATTTTGAAACAGTTCAACGCGTTCAAGCATTGCTTCCTGCTGATTTTCCTCCTCGCATTGCATTCTGTCAATGGCTTTTGCAGAAAATGGTTGAAATCCCTCAATTCCTGATGTTGATTCTGTTCACCGAAGAAGTGAATTTTTCAAGAAATGCAATACGCAATTTCCATAATAACCATGTATGGTGTGACAAAAATCCACATGAAATTGTTGAAGATCGTTTTCAACATCAATTTTCTTTGAACGATTGGCTTGGAATTGTGGGTGACTGCCTAATTGGACCCGTATTTTTACCAGGAAGACTAACCGGAGAGGTGTATCGCAACGTTTTGGAAAACTCGCTCCCTGGTTTTCTGGAGGACGTACCATTAGCAATTAGAGATGCAATGTGGTATACGCACGATGGCACACCAGCCCACTTTGGTCAAGTAGCTTGTGATTTCTTAACACAAGCACATGGAAATCGCTGGATTGGCCGAGGTGAACCTCACTTACGGCCTGCACGATCCCTGGACTTAAGGCTTCTCATCTACGGTCCAAAAGTTTCTGAGGGGGGCAGCGGTGAGACGCTCGGTAGTAAAAAGGCTGAACTAGGTTATCGCTTAAGCACCGCCCGCAGTAACCAGCCGACAAAAGAAGTTGTTATCGATATTCGTTCTGTTTATTTATTTTATACAAAAAGGGAGGGACATTAACTGGAGCCATTTTTCTTTGTGTAAAACAAAGAAGGAAGAGATATTTTTAACCCTCCGTGTGTACACTGGGTGTTTGAAGGAACAGTCAAAATTTGAATTTCGAAATTCTCTCTTATGGATAGAGGGTAGGGTTCGGCTACCCTCCCTAAAAAAAGTTTGGTAACTGCTCGGCCATGTAGTAGACGCTTCAATAAGTAACTCAGAATTTTTCTAGAATTTTTGAAAGCCTAGAAAACTTTGAAAACATGCCTGTTCCCTAAAAGACCCAGTATACACACCGCGTCTCAAAAAATATAGTATACACACGCCGGGTTAATAATAATGAAAGAGAAACTTTTAGAAACAATTATTATTTTAAATATATTTCAATATCATTTATACTTTACCCGCGTGAAGATAGCAATAAACTTCACAGCAACAAACTTTAACCATTATATTCCTATCTACTTTACGTCACGATATCTCTGTTAATAATAAAAATAGCGAAAATCTAAGTGCACCATCGGAAAGCTTGATACTTTTACTATATAAAACCGGATTTTCTTCCATCGAAATCTTAACACTAACGATGAAAAAAAAATGATACGTGTCGCCTCACCTACAATACCTTAAAATGACCGGACTTCAAAGCCTTGTGCAGCGCTTATTAGAGGAACATTAAACAAATGGGCTACAGATTATGAAAGAGACGACCTAGGACTATCTTAATCTGAGTTTTCGTTCGCGAATATCTTTCGCCGTGTGCAAGAAAAACTCGTTTAAATAGAACCTTATCTGTGACAGCCCACAACACATTTTTCTTTAATGTATGCGCCACATTTTGATCAGACGGTTGCACAAGCGTGTTTTTGCCAAAAACCACATAAATAACAGATTTTCGTTACTACTAACCCTTTCTAGCATTAATAACTTTCTTATTTGATAGGAAGAAAACTCTGGAACACTATCTATCTTATAGGACATTTTCTGCTCTTTCCAACGGTATCCGTTACCTTTCGATTGAACGCTTGCACAAGCGTATTTTTGGCCAAAAACATGCTTGTATATGTTTGGTCTTTTTGGCGAAAAACATGCTTGTGCAAACATCCGATCAAAATGTGACGCACACGCAGATCAAGTAAAAAGTTATTAACCGGATTGACTAACCACAACGAAAACCCTGTGTTCGGAGGGTTTTCGACCAAAAACACGCCTGTGCAAACGGCCGCTAGAAAGGTGGCACACACCGTTGAAAAGAGCAGAAAATTTCCTATAAGACAGACGTAGCCCCAAAATCTTCTCCTTGTCAAATAACGAAATTAACAAGGAAGAAGGAGTTGTGGACTGTCACAGGTAAAGTTCTATTTAAACGCGTTTTTCTTGCAGACCGCGAAAGATATTCGCGAACGAAAACTCGAAGTAAGATAGTCCTAGATCGCCTCTTTGAGAATCTATAGCCCATTTGTTTAATGTTAATCTAATAACCGTTGCACAGGGCCTGAGAGTCCAGTCATTTAAGGTGTTGTAGGAATAATTATTTTACAATCTTTTTTTCTGTAAGAACATGAATAACTAATGATTAAAAAATACTTTCTTTTCAAAAACAGCTCAGTTGTAAGAAACCCAGAAAGTAGAAAAATCTACTTCAACTGGTCGAAAGAATTAAATATCGGAGTCGATATTATGCATCTCCAAAGATATCGTTCTTGTGCCTGTTTTGTTTGTTTACACCGTGATTTCCACCAGAAATATTCCGAACCTTTTAAATTTCATGTTAAACCGTAGTTTACTAATCACGTGCTTATTGTTGATATTTTGAAAAAATGATAAAGGAAAAATGTTTCTATTTCTTCATTTTACATCCGGGAAAACAAGAAAAAACGCGAAAATCCCAATACTTTAAGAGATAAACTAACATTTTTCTTCAAATTTTATTTTTTGTTGTTTTCCCGGATGTAGAATTGTTATAGAAACGTGTACACAAAAAATCAGTTCAATCCGTTAATAAATAAAGAAGTTATTAGTAAACTACGTTGATGCTCTCAAATAAGGAGCCTTAAATCCCCTGGATTTTTTCCTGTAGGGCCATTTGAAGTCTTTGGTATACGCTACTCCATTGGAAAAGGTAGAAGACTTAAGAAATCGAATCATTGTTAGGTGCAACTCAATTAAAACAGATCCTAGTGTTTTTGAGAGAGTTCGCCAGTCAATGAGGAGAAGATTGGATTCTTGCATCCGAGCTCGAGGTGGTCACTTTGCACAGTTCTTATAATTTTTGCTTGGTAAAATTGTTGGTTTGATAAAATATTTATTTTTGACCTTGAATAAAACCCTTCTTCTTAAAAAAATTCTTTTATTATAAACTTTTTTGTTTATAATAAAAATGTTTAAACTTTAACACACTGTAAATCGGTAACGAAGCTTTTCCAGACCATGTTTATTATAAACTTTTTTGTATAGAATGACCTGGACAATCACCCCCTTTAATATTGCCGCATCTTTTTTAAACACCCTATATATCACAATTTAATTCATCGTAATTATTTAAAATAATAATCAATTTTTTTGACCTTGTTTTAAATTATAAGTACTTTATGAGATAATCACCTTTCTGATAGAAATTACTATCAGTGAGTGCCGCCCACTTTTGTGACAAGTCTATTTATAATACCTCCGAACTACTCCGAACCAACAGTTGCAGTTATAACTTTCGCTAACACGCACATGAATCTGCGCGGTGAAAATGGAAATAAAATCGGTTGATAAATTGATAAGTTCGCTGTTAAAAGATGGAAAGACGTACGTTGGAGCTGAGTGCAAAAATCTGTTATCGAACGGAGAAAATTATGGAAGTGTTATGCTTGATGTGAAAGTTACGTTAAGAGACAAAGATGGAAAGGAAGAGGTTGTGAGTTGTGTGGCAAAAACTTGTCCGCCAGAAGGAATATTATGGATGATATTTAATATACCTCGTACAGTTAAAAAAGAAATAGCATTTTATCAAACTCTTATTCCGACATTAAATAATTTTGGAAAAGAATACGGAATTGATACGATAATGCCCTTTTTTGCAAAATGTTATGCAGGAAGAATATCATTAGATCCAAATTCCGATACAGTAGATAAAGATGCAGTACTTTTATTGGAAAATTTAAAAACTAAAGGATATATTTTACCAGATAGATTTATAGGATTTAATTTAGAAGAAACCAAATTAATTCTTAGAAACCTAGCTGCATTTCATGCGGTTCCATTAGCACATAAACTTAAAAAACCGGAGGAATTTAAAGAAAAAATCAAGCCAATTTTAGCAACAGATATGCAGTTTAAACCACCTCAAGATATGACAGGAAATGTCATGTCTTTCGTAAAACAGATTACATCCGAAGCTAATTTAGAACATCTGTACCCTAAATTACAACGAAACTTCCAAAGATATTACGACGAGATTGTGGTAAATCCCAAAGTTCAAGAACCTTTCGCAACGATGGTACATAACGATCTTTGGGTTAACAATGCAATGTTTAAATATGATAATAGCATTCCAACCGAAAGTATTTTTGTTGATTTTCAAGGAGTTGATTATAATTCACCTGCACATGATCTTCTTTTCTTTTTATACACCAGCGTTGAATTATCATTAATTCAATCTAGCTTCGATGATCTTGTAAAGTATTATTTTAATTCGTTTATTAATATATTGCAGAAATTAGATTGTTCTATTGAGGAGTTTACATTTGAAAAGTTCTTAGAGGAAATGGATCGCTGCGCAAATGAAAACCAATTATTTCATATTATACTCATGTGCCAACCGATTTATATGAAAAAGGAACATTCGAAAGACTTAACAAAAATGGAAGAAACTATGAGTTCGACCACACAGAATTCTTTACATGAAAATTTTAAAAAGAAAATAATTTTTATATTATCAGATTATGAGAAACGAGGATGGATATAAACTAGTTGTTAGATAATTATTATTAGTAAATTGTATCTATTTAAAAATAAATTTATTTTATATACGTGATGTTTTATTTTAATCTTTAATTGATTTATTTATCCTTTTTTTAATCATCTTATTTTTCTTAAACTAGAATTTCTGTTTAAACGCAATATCCAAGTGAAGTGAATTGCATGGATCTTATATAACTTTAACTTTCTCTGACATTTTCGACGTAACAATTCGTATCACAAACCGATTGTTATGAGTAATGGCACAGCTGTAAACGAAAATATCTTGAAACGCTGATATGGTTTTTGTTAATAGTGAATTCTAACAAACATGTTTGTAGCTTTACACGATTAAAATAAACTAGATAAATACTTTTTGTATCTTGTGTAAATATAATATATGTTCTTATCACGTCTGGTAGTGACGTTAACGTCTTCCTTTGTTCATTCTGCATATTGTTTATTATGTTGACAATTTTATCTTAATTACTAGATAATGTAGAAACGTATTTTTTTCTTCTGTTTGGAATGTTGTTGATTTAAAAGTTATTAATGCGGAAGAGTAGAATGAAAATCTTTTTATACATACTAAGTTTACTTTCTTATAAATTATTATGGAAAGAACTATAAACACTTAAATTAGAAGAAAGTATGTATTTACTGCTTTATTACCCTTTGTTTTTAAATCCTATTATTGAATAGATTGCAATAAAAAAACTGAAAATCAAGCTTTTAAAGTTAAATATCACAGACAATAAGTCTACAAGTGATTAACAATAATGAACCATTTTTTAATATTTTTTGCATGAAAAGTTGTGTATGATTAGGAATAGAAACTTTTGTAATTGGCAGGTAGGTAATAAAAAATGAAATTTTCAATAAAGGTAACAGTGTTATTGTAATTAACTTCATCCATAACAAACGTTTATAGCTCATTAACAAACGAAACGTTAGGAAACGAGTAAATGCATTCTAAAAAAAAAAAATTTCACGCTGCACGGTCTTGGGTTCTACTCAATTACCTAATAGTTTAAATGTTATTCAAGATACTTTTGTTTGTATTCACATTCACATTCATATTCGAATACATTCAGATATTTGAAATTTATATTCAGGAGACAACTTTTCTAAACAGGTGGCCGAAAATAACGTTCGTATACTGAAAGGAATAATTCTAGAGCAAAAAATATGATGAAAAATTCATATGACCATGTGTCCGGAAATCCTTCCCAAAGGAGGTACAGCTCTTTGAAGATGAGACTCATTGCGTGTGTTTTTTTTTGTAATTATTTCACCTACTTTACAGGGTTAGTTTATGAATTCTGCAACATTCCCTAAGATTTAGATAACAAATATGGTGATGGTAACGAAAATGATGTATGATGAACAGGCTTTGGTGATAAGGTTGAGGAGCGTATTTAAAGTACAATTTTTTTTTGGTAATTTTCCGAAAATTTGATCTCAAAATTAGAATATGTACTTAACATTCCTCGTAACATTCTTATACTAAAGGGAGAACTTGAAGAATTACTTTGAAGAATTCTAGAGCAAAAAATATAAAAAAAGTGATATGACCATGTGTCCTTCCCAAAGGAGCTACAGCTTTTTGAAGATGAAACTCATTGTGTGTTTTTTTTTTTGCTAATTATTTCACCTACCTTACGGAGTTAGTTTATGAATTCTGCAATATTCCCTAAGATTTAGATAAGAAACATGGTGATAGCAACGAAAATGATGTTTGATGAACAGGCTTTGGTGATAAGGTTTAGGAGCGCATTTAAAGTTCAATATATTTTTTTTTTTTGGTAATTTTCCGAAAATTTGATCTTAAAATTAGAATACTTAACATTCCTCGTAACACTCGTATACTAAAGGGGACAATTCTAGAGCAAAAAATATTTAAAAAAATCATATGAACATGTGTCCGGAAATCCTTCCCAAAGGAACTACAGCTTTTTGAAGATGAGACTCATTGTGCGTGTTTTTTTCTAATTATTTCACCTACCTTATAGAGTTAGTTTATGAATTCTGCAACATTCCTTAAGATTTAGATAAGGAATATGGTGAAGGTAACGAAAATGATGTATGATGAATAGACTTTGGTAATAAGGTTAAGGAACTTATTTAAAGTCCAATATTTTTTTCTGTTGATAATTTTCTGATAATTTGATCTCAAAATTAGAATACTTATTATTAGATAAAAATACACAAAAAAATATTAACACACGGTATCCTATCATGCACCATTTTTGAGATATTCGGTGATAATGCAATAACGAACCTAAAAATTTACATTCATAAAATTTCGAAACATCATATTAGGTTAATACCATATCATTTATCGCAGATAATTTGGTTACTATCAACATTTTTCTTATGTGAATCCAAATCCAAAATTGTATGAAATGAAATAATTAGATAAAGACCAAATTCAAAGGGCCATATCTCCTTTAGGAAGCATTAGGTTAGGAAGCCGGAAACATGTTCTTATGAACTTTTCTTCATATTTTCTGGTGTGGAATTACGTCATTAAGCAACGAATATTATTTCCGGATACCTGTATATTCTGTATTTGATATTTTAAATGCTGTCAAACAGAATATATAAAATACTGGTTAAATACTGTCAAACAGAAAATATAAAAAAAGTTATTGTCGAAAGTGTGCCAGGCAGAGTGTAATTTAAAAATTTTCTAATTTGAAGCAAAAAAAGATTTTCGAACAGCGGGAAGTGCACAATGAAAACAGTTTTTTGAATTCGAAGCAACAACAAAATGTAAATTAATTGAACGTAAAATATGTAAAGGGAAACACTCTAGAAAGAGTTTACCTATTTCTATAACAATAGGAAAACGTTTTCCATTCATTCTTACAATTGTCTAATGATTTCAAATAAATTGTCTTATGTAAACGTTATAGTATATTTTAATCTAATCTAAACGTGTATGGTCAAAAGAAATAAATAGTATGTAGTAATTATGACAGTTTACTTCTTGTGATAAGTTAAATTTTAGAACACAGGTTTTCATATTTCGCGGGTCTAAGTTCATGTCCTCATCAACAGATGTCAGCAATATGAAAGGTACGGCTCAAGGATACTGGACTAACAGGATGGCTCAATCTGCGATAATCGCCCGCAACCCTTTAACGTCACTGCTAAGTTTAGCGTCTCTGTCTTATACAACACTCAACTCTCTGTCTTAAGTTGGCTACTCACTACGCAATACTTGCCAAGTAATTGTAAAGTACTTGGCAAGTAGCAAGTTGTGTGTATGAAGACTCCTATAAACTCGGGGAAGTACTTGTACTTCCCCTCGTGTGTCGGAAAATGGCAGCAGGTCAAAGGGGACGAGCAAATAATTTCTTTACTTCTATGCGTGTGCTACACTACGCGGCATTTAGGGAGTAAGAGTGTCAAAAGTGATTGTGGAATAATGGTGCGGAATAATGAGTTAACTTTAAGGTTTTTGGATATTTAGCAAAAAGAGGGAGTAATTTGGCATGCATCTCATAAATTACATAAAAAACGGTATGAAATACATGATGCGTGGAAACGAATACAAAATGAGTTCTCTTCGGAGGTCACCATAGATGAATAAAAAAAAAATCGCTTATGGCTACATTCCGTAATTCCAAGGCTAAATTGAGGGCAGCGAAAGAAATGGTGCTGGTTCCTGTGATTTATACAAACCACATTGGTTTGCTTTTGCTAAAATTGGAGTTCGGCGAGGAAACAGGTTTCAATCGGGGATTGCTTTGAAGGTTAATATTTTTCCTGCTACGTATCTTTGCCTCCATTTATTAAATATTCCGTAAATTCTTCTCTGATATTTTTTGCTTCAGAGTTTAGTTCCCTCGCTACTTTTTGTGTAGGCAACAGGGATGTAATGTTGTTTTGATGTATTCGCCAGGATCCTGGTGTAATAACTTCTTCAACTTCTAAGACAAAAATTCCCCTTGGTGTATAATTTATACCAGAATTTTTGCTTTTACGCAGAAAATTATGAAGGAAACAGCATTTCATTGTTACAAGAGCTACTTTATTTGGCTGCAGTAACATAGGTTTTTCAAAACTCGAAAAACGAGCCATAATTCCTTAATTACTTTACTTGTCCTTCAACTTGCACTTTCCAAAAAACTTGTAATATTGAAAGTAGACGCATAATGTGTACAACTTACTTCGACTCGAACAAGTACTTAAGTTTATTTCAAGCCAAGTTACTCGAAAAGTGCCACATAGTGAGTAGTCGGCTTTATACTCGACTCTCTGTCTCACACTCGACTGAAACCATAAGTGGCGTCATTTGGCGACTGCGAACTAAATTTCGGCGTATATACATCTTATAGGGCTGAGCCATCCTCTTAGTCCAGTATCCTTGGCTACGACTGTCTATCTTTAAAAATATATTATATAATATACATATTTTTTATTCTTTATAATCAATGGTAACACAAGCTAATGGTATTGAAATTTAGTATCTTAGCACAAGTTTTGTAATTTATTAGATATAGTTCGCTAATTATAACAATCTAAGAATAAAGTTTTTAGTATACAACCGTGATTCATTTATTCACGTAATATTTCTTATAACAACTTTGTATATTAAATTTGTTTATTGTATTCGAATGAAATTGTAGACTAAATTCTGTGTTGATATTCAAAGAACATTTTTCGGTATTCTTCCTAAGTCTGATGGAGCTGTAAAAATTATAGATCGATATTTTCAGAGTTATCTTGGTTGCCTACAGAAACGAATTATACTAGTAAAAACTGAATTTTTATTATAAATTTTCATTTTGAGTAAAACATGAATATTAATATTTCTATTTTTAATGAAAGTCATTCATAAATAACAAAAATCACCAAAATAAAATAGTAATTTACAACAAAATGATTGTACTGTAAGTCATTTCTAAGGATTTTCCATTGATAAAAATTGCAATAATTTATACTGATATTTTATACCTCTTCACAGTCAATCAGTTTTATATCTGTTTCGTCGAATCCGTTGTTTCATTCTCCCCCGTGCAATTATTGCTTGTTCATAGTTCATTATCTAATCGAATAAAAATAGATACGTACTTTAAATAAGGATCCACGCGAGAGTGAAATTCATTCGCTGTCGACGTTTATAGTTAGTTTCATTCACGCGTCATAATGAACGGAGACATTGAAATACGAAACATAGAAACGCTTTTTTCTTCTTTATTAAAAGATGGAAAGAAATTTGTTTCGTACGAATATAAAAGGCTTTTACCACCTGGTGAAAACTACGGGAGCGTAATGTTGAAGTTAAAAGTGATCTTAAAAGGAGAAAATGGGGAAGAAACGGTGAATTGTGTTGCTAAACTTGTACCTCCAACTCCGTTTTTATGGAAGATGTTCAACACACCGGTTACGTTTAAAAAAGAAGTTGGAATGTATAAAGTAATTGGTCCAGTTTTAAATGAATTTGGGAAAGAACACGGAATAGATAATTTATTTCCACTTTTACCTGATTATATCGGAGCGAGATTTTCATTAGATTCAAATGCTACTGAGGTTGATCACGATGCTGTGTTAGTCTTGAAGAATATTTTAGAAGATGGGTACGTTGTAGGCGATAGATTTACTGGTTTCGATAGAGATACCACAAAAATGTTATTGAAGGATTTAGCAACTATGCACGCTTCTACGATAGCTTTTAAAATTGCTAAACCGGAAGAGTTTAAGAAGAATATATACTCTTTAATAAATGCCAAAATGCCAGTGGACTTTAATGAAGAAGCAGCGAATAAACTTGTTCTACAAATTAAAGATGGATTATCTAAAAGTGAGGAGTGTGTGCCATTCATAGATAAGACATTAAAACTTTTAAGTAATTTAAGCGTATTAATGGAAGGTCAACCGAGAGAACCTTTCGCAACATTAGTTCATAATGACTTTTGGACGAATAACATGATGATTAAATTTGAAAATGGAAAACCCGTATCATCGAAATTCTTAGATTTCCAAATCGTAGAATATGATAATCCAATGAACGACGTTATATTTTTACTATATTCAAGCACAAGGTTAGATTTATTAGAAGAAGTAGACGAATTCCTTGAGGTATATTTTAATCATTTTACAAATATATTAAAACAATTAAATTGTGATACTACACCCTTTTCAAAAGAGGCATTTTTTGATGAAATTAAAGCAACCGGACAAAAACAACTAATCCATATTATTTTTATGCTACTTCCACTTTTTACAAAAAAGGGTGAAGCTAAAGAACTTTCTCAGATGACTAATGAAAATGATCTTTTCGTGGGAGACAGTAAAATTCACGAAGGATATTATCCAAGATTACATTTTGTAGTTAAAGATTTCTTTAAAAGAGGTTGGGCGTAAATAAATAAATTTATTTATTATAAAGTGTTTTATTTTTAAATATACTCGACTTACCTAAGGAAAAACATATTAAATGTTGCAATTATTGAAAAACTTGCGGTGGGTATGTTATGAATGAAATGTTAGATTTCAGAACAATGCATGACGTTAGTACATACTGGTTAAGTACAGGTTTTCATGTAACGTATATATGACGCGTTTCACATTAGTACCTAGTTTGTGCTTTAGCACGCACGTGTTAATTGAATTAAAAAGTGAAGCATTATTGAAATTGTTATAGCTACGGTAAGTAGAAACTTATTGACTTTTTCTGTTTTAAATTCTTAATGTTACGTCTAATTACTTAAGTAAATACTTAAGATAATGAGTTTTTATAAAGCACAAAGGAGATTAATTACTAAAAAATTTGGGCGGTTTTATAATCATAACAAAGTAATTGAGATTAAACGATGATTCATATTTTTAA
This sequence comes from Digitonthophagus gazella, assembly GCA_036711955.1. NCBI lineage: Eukaryota > Metazoa > Arthropoda > Insecta > Coleoptera > Scarabaeidae > Digitonthophagus > Digitonthophagus gazella. The sequence goes on from JASCIT010000001.1 coordinate 10,043,085, forward strand.
TAATATAATCGTAGTAAGAGGCCAAGGATATTTATAATTAACTCAACGTTAGTGTTCTCCAACATTATGTAGTTTCGTTGTGATTGAACAGTTTTACTTTAAAACAATTTTTTGTTATTAGTTTTGTTCGTAGAAGTGATTTCCATCGGTTTCTGATTTTTTCCACTAATTTTTTTTTTAAACAAGGTTTAGATTTTTTTGCATATGATCATAATTTAAAAAAATGATAGTTAAAAAACCATTGGATATTTTACGAACAAAGGTTTTAATTTCAAATTCTGTATATACATTCAAGCTTTCATAAATAATTAGAAACCACCAATCTTACTCAAAAACTAAATAAAATAAAAACAAATTTTTCAATTAAAAATTATGCCTTTTTTAACTGCAAACATTTTTTATTCAAAATATATTTTTCAATTCTCGATATTAACAGAGTTATAACTTAAAAACTCTAAGCACTCCCAAAACCTCATTTTTTCAACATTTTCCATCTTACCCGAAAACTAAACGAGACTGAAAAATTTTTTTCAAATAAAAGTTTTTCCTATTTTAACTGCGAACATTTTTTGTTCTAAATATTTTTTTCAATTCTCGATATTAAGGGAGTTATAATCTAAAAACTCTAGCAACTCCTAAAACCCCATTTTTTCAACATTTGGTTCCATCTTACTTAAAAACTGATTGAAGCAGAAAATTTTTTTTCAAATAAAAGTTATGCCTTATTTAACTGTGAACATTTTTTATTCTAAATATTTTCTTCAATTCTCGATATTGAGGGAGTTATAACCCAAAAACTAACAACTCCCGAAACCCCATTTCTTCAACATTTTGTTCCATCTTACTTAAAAACTGAATGAAACTGAAAAATCTTCTTCAAATAAAAGTTAAGCCTTTTTCAACTGTGAACATTTTTTATTCTAAAGATTTTTTTCAATTCTCAATATTAAGGGAGTTATAACCTAAAAACTCCAAAACCCCCAAAACTCTATTTTTGAACATTTTGACCCACCTTAGTCGAAAGCTAAACGAGACTGAAAAAGTTTTTTCAAATAAAAGTTATACCTTTTTCAATTGTAAATATTTTTTATTCAAAATGTTTTTTTTTAAATTCTCGATATTAAGGGAGTTACAGCCTAAAAACTCTAACAATTCCCAAAATTTCATTTTTTTCATTTTGTTCCATCTTACTCGAAAATTAAAGGAGACTAAAAATTTTTTTTCAAGTAAAGTGATTCCTTTTTTAACTGCCAATATTTTTTATTCTAAAGATTTTTGTCTAATTTACAATATTAAGGCAGTTAAAACCTAAAATCTCTAACACCTCCCAAAAACTCATTGTTTCACCATTTTGTTCCATCTTACTCGAAAACTAAACGAGACTGAAAAATTTTTTTCAAGTAAAAGTTATGCCTTTTTTAACTATGAACATTATTTATTTAAAATATTTGTTTCAATTCTCGATATTAAGGGAGTTATAACCTAAAAACTCCAACAACTCCCAAAACCTCATTCTTTTCACCACTTTGTTCCAGCTTAGTCGAAAACTAAACCAGACTGAAAAAGTTTTTTCAAATAAAAGTTATACTTTTTTTAATTGTAAATATTTTTTATTGAAAATATTTTCTTTAATTCTCGATATTAAGGGAGTTATAACCTAAAAACTCTAACAACTCCCAAAATCTCATTTTTTCAACATTTTGTTCCATCTTGCTCGAAAATTAAAAGAGACCGAAAAAAAATTTTCAAATAAAGTGATTCCTTTTTTAATTGCCAACATTTTTTATTCTAAATTTTTTTTTTAATTCTCAATATTAAGGCAGTTAAAACCTAAAAACTCTAACAACTCCCAAAAACTTATTTTTTCACCATTTTGTTCCATCTTACTCGAAAACAAAACGAGACTGAAAAAGTTTGTTCAAATAAAAGTTATGCCTTCTTTAGCTACGAACATTTCTTATTCTAATTTTTTTTTCAATTCTCTATATTAAGGGATTTATAACCTAAAAACTCCAACAACTCCCAAAACCTCATTTTTTCAACATTTTGCTCCATCTTACTCGAAAACTAAACGAGCCTGAAAAAATTTTTCAAATAAAGGTTATACCTTTTTTAACTGCGAACATTTTTTATTTAAAATATTTTTGTCAATTCTCGATATTAAGAGAGTTATAACCTAAAAACTCTAACAACTCCCAAAATCTCATTTTTTCAAAATTTTGTTCCATCTTACTCGAAAACTAAACGAGACTGAAAAAAAATTTTCAAATAAAAGTTATACCTTTTTTAACTATAAAAATTTTTTATTTAAAATATTTTTTCAATTCTCGATATTAAGGGGTTAGACCACTCTAGAATTTTCAAAAAATCGAATTTTTGTTTTTTGCGCTAAAATGTGCCTTGTGGTCTTAAAAATAAGATACAATGTCAGTTATAAGTGGAAACAGTTTTTAAATGCCTGTATTTTGATTCTGAATGTTGTCCGATAACGTGTGCTCAGTACAGGTTAAACAAACTTTAAATGCGTTTTTCTCTAAATCACTTTTCTTGAAACGGCCGGAAACATAACTCATACAATTCTTTACCGATTTACTTGAAATTTTAACTGCACCTTCCAAGTAGCATTATCTAGAGAAAGACGTAGGATTTTTTTGATATCAAATGTAGTTCTTTAACTATAAACAAATTAGTAGATATTTTTTTAGGCTAAAACGCAAAGTTTTTGTAATATGCCCACCATTTCTGCAAAAAAATAATTAAAAAGAAATCCCTACGTCTTTCTCTAGCTTTTGAGTTGTAAAAACTAAATACCTTTTCGTTTTTGCTTTAGATTGAAAATTGTAGGTAAAATCGTTCCGGCCGCGGACCCCTTAGCGCTTAACAAGGGTTTCATCAAGCAGTTACATCGCGTTCATTTTTTATGTTAATTATTTAGCAAAATATATTTCTTATTCCTAAATGTATGTACAACAAAGATATATAAACAATTTTTCCACAGCTCTTATTGTTTTCTCGGAAAAAAATCGGGAAATTACGTTAATTTTCCACGGTCTAAAGTGGTCTAACCCCTTAAGGGAGTTATAACCTAAAAACTTCAACAACTTCAAAAACCTCATCTTTACAAAATTTTGTCGAAATTGACTCGAAAACTAAACGAGACTGAAATTTTTTTTTTTAAATAAAAGTTATGCCTTTTTTAACTGCGAACATTTTTTATTGTAAAGATTTTTTTCAGTTCTCAATATTAAGGGAGTTATAACCTAAGAACTCCAACAACGCCCAAAACCCTATTTTTTGAACATTTTGACCCACCTTAGTCGAAAACTAAACGAGAATGAAAAAGTTTTTTCAAATAAAAGTTATACCTTTTTTAATTGTAAACATTTTTTATTCAAAATATTTTTTTAAATTCTCGATATTAAGGGAGTTATAACCTAAAAAGTTGAACAACCCCAAAACCCCATCTTTTCAACCTTTGGTTCTATGTTCATTAAATTGGGTTAATTTTTAAGAACATACTAGTTCTTAATAAAGTAATATCATTACTTACTTTAAAACAATTACTTTAAAATAATAATTCAAATCATGTATGTAGCAGCAGATGTTGATAGTTATTTTATTTGATTTATTTTCGGAAACTCAACTGAATGTAAAACGTATCGACTTATTTCCATCCTTCTAACTGTGTCATTCCTATTTCCACGCTTAGAAAAACGTAGGTACGGTCATTTGCATAATGCAAATCAGTTGTTGTACATCGATACTTCCAGGTACTCGAAAATCAATCATAAATGAACCAAACTTCCCCCCAGACTCTTTGTTCTTAGCTTCATATTACATAAATATCATCTATAAATATAGAACAACACGCTCTTGGTGGTATATAAGCCAATTTATCGTTTGAGTTCTGACAATGACACAACACAACATTTTATTAATCCTAATAGATGTTTCCTACTATTGATGTTGTAGCTGGGGTATGTAATTATTTTTCTAGTGTGTTATTTAATCTCTAGTATTTTTATCTTATCAATTAATGTGTGTACTTTATCTCTTTAATTATAGAGTAATTTTACAAATAGGTGGATTTAGATTAAATTATAACGATTCATCTAGTGATTTTTTTTAATAACATTTTTTTTTTCAGTGAAATGGAAATTCGGAATATTGAAGAATTGATAAAACCACTTTTAAAAGATAACAAAAAATATTTATCTCATAACTTGGATAAATTATTACAAGTAGGAGAAAATTATGGTAGTACAATTTTAAAACTTGTAATTTACGTAGAAGATGAACACGGAAGGAAAGAAGAATATCATTGCGTCGCTAAATTAGTACCTCCAAGTCCTTACGTTCAAAAAGTATTCAACACAGCAGTCACCTTTAAAAAAGAAATTAGAATGTACGACACAATAATACCTTATTTAAATTTATTCGGAAAAGAACACGGAATAAAAAACTTGGTCTCATTTTTCGGAGAATATATTGGTTCAAGAGTTTCGTTAAATCCTAAGTCAACCGAAGTTGATAACGACGCAGCTTTGATTTTAAAAAATCTTTCATTGGATGGTTATGTTGTTTGTGATAGATTTATAGGATTTGATAAAGACACCATTGAATTATTACTTAAAGATTTAGCTATTATGCACGCAAGTACAATCGCTTTTAAAATGCAAAAGCCTGAAGAGTTTCAAAAGAAAATTATACCACATTTTAAGGGTAACGTTGCTTGGGATTACGATGATATTACTTTGAAGAAATATCAAGATCAATACGCATCAGCTTTAAAAAAAGAGGATTTTAATACAGATTTAATAGATCGAGTTATTCAATGTATGGTTAAAGCCGGTAATTATTATGGTTCTAAACCTAGAGAACCTTTTGCTACAATGATTCATCAAGATTTATGGACCAATAACGTTCTTGTCAAGTTTGATAATGGTAAACCAATTTCTAGTAAATTTATAGATTTTCAAGTGATGAGTTATGGCAATCCAGCAAGTGATGTATTATTTTTAATATATTCAAGTTGCCAAATAGAATTCTTACATTTAGTAGATGATTTTATAAAAAATTATTTTGATCAGTTTATTACTACGTTAAAAAAATTAGATTGTGACGATTCTACTTTTACTTTGAAAGCTTTCCAAAATGAAATGTACGAAGCAGCGACAGATTTTACCTTCGTTCATATATTATTTATGTTGGCTCCCATTTATACCTTAAAAGGGAAAGCAAAGGATATTGCGGAAATGACTACACACGAAGATACTTTTGTACCTGATGAGGATTTACATAAAAATTTTTATAGGAAACTTTGTGTTGTTGTTAAGCAATTTGCGAGTAAAGGTTGGGTTTAATAATAAAAAATATTTATGTTTTTTTTATGTAAGTATGTATATATTTGTAAATTTGAAATAAATGATTAATTAATCCAAATGTGAATTGTCTGGTTTCAATATCCCCTAAATCCACTTTTGAGCAAAAATGAGATATATAAGCCATCTGTTAGAAAAAGTTGTTTTCTATAAAATACTCAATGATTTGCATTAAAAAACGCAGTAATCCCTTAAAAATTCAAATCAAATAGCCAGTCTTTAGATTCAAATGCAACTAAATCCATTTTCAATAGATGCGCAGTTACAAAAACTGTACAATAGATTCAAAGGAGTTTTTAGGAAAAACCAAACCGCCGTGAATATCCAGCAAAAAAAATTCCTACCGGAGTGATACCAAAGGTCTGAAAATGAGAGATGTAAATAACTAGTTAAGCAAACATTATGGAAAGAACTGGAGAGAGGTAGAAAATTTGGCTTATTATAGAGATGTGTTGGGAAAATTTCAGAACAATAATATTCTTGGCGATTCCAGAGAAGACAATGGGGACGAAGAACCTAGTTTATGTGAATCAACCGAAAATATAACTAATGTTAGAGTTTAAGAGTTTTTTAAGTACAATTTTTAAATAATATATCTTTCAAAAAATAAAGTTTACTGTTATTAGCTACAAAGAGATTTGATTCACTTTTAATGCATGCGTAATCCATTTTGTTCAGATTCAAATGAGCCTTTGTCGAGTTTGGTAACAAACGCAACCAAATACCATTTTTAAATCCACTTTGTGATTTTTATATCTATTTCAAAAGACGTGGTTATAGAATTTTTGAAACTTCAGTAAGTGCTCTAATAACAAATAAATTACGTTTGAATTAATAACGCCAAAATCATGCCAAAATACTCTTTTGCCGTTTTCTCAAAATCGAAAAATTTGGACTTAAGGGGATTTTAAACAAAACAACTCATGTGTGTGATTTATTATTTTTATCTTATCAAATTTAATAAGAAAATACAGTCTTCTATGTAATTTGATATTACACAATAAATTCTAATTTCATACAATAACAAAATAAGTAATTATCTTTACACTTGACCTTCATTTATATCCATCCTCTTTTTGCAAAATCTTCAATTAAGAAAGCAAATCTCGGGAAAAAATTTTCGTGAAGTCGATCAGCTGAAGAAAGAACGTCAACCGGATCTTTCATTTCGGACAGTTCCTTAGCTTTGCCTTTCTCTGTAAATATTGGAGGAAGTATAAACATTATATGACCAAATTCAATTTCCCTCGCAGTTTCATCGATTTGTTTTAAAAATAAATCGTAGGTGAACGGCGCAGTTTCGCAGTGTAATTTTTTTAAAGTATCAATAAAATGATTATAGTAAATTAAAAGCATATCGTCCATAAGTGGTAAGATATCAATTTGTGCGCTCGTATAAAACAAAAATACTATATCTCTTGCTGCATCCGCGTATTCCACAACTTGAAAATCAACAAATTTAGTAGATATTGGTTTTCCATTAAGGGTTTTTATTAATATATTATTAGTCCAAAGGTCACCATGAGTAATTGTTGTAAATAAATCATTTGGTGTTCTTACTTTACTTAAATTATCCATTCCTTTAGAATAACCATTTACCATTCTTTCAGAAAGATGATTTATTTTTGGGTATTTCGATAGAAATTTTTTAAAATAATCTATTTGAGCATTTTTCGCTTTGTCATCATATATCGATTGATAACATTTCCCAATATGAGCTAAGATATTTTTTTGAAATTCTGTTGGTTTTGCTTCTCGATAAGCTATCGTTGATGCTTGAATAGCTGCTAAAGTTTTCATTAACATAATCATTGTATCTCGATCAAAACCGACAAATCTATCTTCAACGAAATAACCATCTTCGCGCAAATTTCTAAGTAAAAGAACTGCGTCATCATCAACGTCATCTTTGTTGGGTATTAATGTAGTCCTTGAACTATAATATTCCGCAAAAAATGGCAACAAGCATTCTATACCGTGTTCCCTTCCAAATTCATTAAGAACAGGTACAATTGTAGTGTAAACTGCAATTTCCTTCTTGAAGCTGACCACTGTATTAAAAATTCGCCATAAAACTCCTCTTGGAGGAACCAACTTAGCAACACACTTAATCACTTCTTCTTTCCCATTTTTATCCATTAAAAATAATTCCACTTTTAACATTACGCTACCGTAATTTTCCCCAGCTGCTAATAGTTTTTGCTGTTTGTAATTTACCAGTTTTTTACCATCTTGTAAATAAGAGGATAATAATTGTTCAATGTTACGAATTTCCATTGTAATTTTTTTAACACAAACAGACGTGTGACACTAACAAGTACTGATTGTTATCTGCGGCGGTATTGAACATCAACTTAGTTTATAAATTAGATGTTAGCCACTTTGACATGTTTATTTTAAGTATTATAGTAAATAAACACTGTTATCAACTAAATTCTCAGAATAGTGCAAAGGTTAATCGTAATAGTTATCGTTTTTTAATGTACGGGTGGTAATTTTTACTTGAATGAAGGATGTCGCTTATTTTCTAAAATTACCAAGGCAAAAGCTATTATGCAACACCGTTAATAGTGAGAACCGCAAACACTAAAACATGAAAAACACTATTGGTTGAAATATCAAACCACAAACCGCAACAATTGTTCTCATGCAATGAAATAGTTATGTTGTTAATTGTGGTTTAACATATTGCACAGCATATTGTTATCTCCGGTTTATATTATTTGATATTGGTAAATCCTCAAGGTTAAATATAAAAATAAATTTGTATTGAAGAAAAGGTATTGATTTCCTATACGTGTAGTAATTAGATCGATGCCGTGTTGTAAAACGCACTATTTATGTAACCAAGTACACATACACTTCAATAAATACTTTTGGTTTTACCATTTACATGAATCAACAAGTTATTTACATTACTTGCATTTCATTTTTGAAGTTTTCTATCAAAATAACTCCTATAAAAACAACTACTAATTCCGATGTGAGTGATTTATTATTTTTAAGTTATAAAATTTAATAAGAAAATACAATCAGTGCTTCTACTTCATTTAACAGTATACAGTAATTTCTAATTTATTACAATAATAAATTCTAGAAAAAAAAAGATGTGAAGTCAGTAATTTATTTTTCGATATTTGTATAGATTTTTTTTGTGACAATTTATTTGAGTATTTCTCGCCTTGTCATCAAATTTTCATTCAATAGATTTTCATTGTAAGCTAAGATGTTGTTTTGGAATTCTATTGATTTTGCTTCTCGGAAAGCTATCGTTGATGCTTGGATAGTTACTTAACTTTTCATAAACTCCAATTTCTTTCTTGAAGTTAAACACACCAATTTCTGTTTTTACGTGAATTTGATTTAATACTATTGAAAAACTATATTTCAGTCTTTTTGTACGCGATTTAATTTGATTTAACGCGATGCAAGCAATTTTAATCTAGAATAATTTTGACATTAAAATTTCGTTTACATACTAGCAGCTGAAAGCGATTGAAAAGTAAATGATTGTGCGAAAATCGGTACCCTCAGATTACGCTAGTGCATCAAGAACTGCAGGGGATTTCCCTAATTTTATATCATTTCACATCTGTTGTAGTTAACATAAGTAAGTTCACAGTTTGGTTTCAACGTTTAAGGTGGGTATTAAACAAAATCGAATAATAAAATATCAAATAAAATCTATTCGGATAAAAATTTGTCTGAATTAAATAAACTGTAATTTATAATTTTCTTGATACATTCAATGTTTTCTTATTAAGTTTAAATAAATAAAATTTTTATAGGCGGTCTAATCACAATGTCAGCTATAAAACAAACAAAAAGGAAAGCTATTTCTTTGGAAGTTAAAATCAATATTTTAGATCATTTAGCTAATGGGATAGCGCCACCACTGTAGGATAACGTTTTGGTTTAAGAGAATCCACAATCCGAACTATAAAGAAAAATGAGTATGCAATTAGAAAATCTGTAATTGCTGGGACAAAATTAAGTGCTCATACTACATCATACACAAGAAACATTGTGAAACAAAAAATGGAAAAGGCTGTTGTTATATGGATGGAGGATATGTCTCAAAAACAAATACCTGTTGATGGAAATAACATCAAGTAGATGGCATTAAAGATTTACAACCAGAATAATGAAGCGGAACCTCAAACGCCACGCGAAAAAGGAAGTAAATTTGAATTTTCTGCAAGTACTGGATGGATGAATGGTTTTCTACAACGAAATGCTTTACATAATGTAAAGATAAAAGGTGAAATTGCATCTGAAAATGATCTAGCAGCTAAAGTATTTCCAGCAAAACTGTTTAAAATAATTTAAAAAGGTGGTTACACTCCAAATTAGGTATGGAATTCGGGCGAAACAGACCTTTTCTGGAAGCATATGCCAAATAGAACATACGTAGCTAAATCCCAGAAAACTTCCAGTGGCTTTAAGGCAGCCAAAGGTCGTGTGACCTTTATTTTGCTCTAATGCATCTGGGGATCGATTCTTAAAACCGTTGCTTGTTAATCGAGCTCTAAAACTACGGTGTATGAAAAGTGTAAATTTAGACACTTTACCAGGTTACTATTCAGCTAATAAAAAAGCTTGGGCGATTAAAGGCGTTTTTAACGAATGGTTTGTCAAGCATTTTATCCCAGAAGTGCGGCGCTATTTGAGCGATAAAGGTCTTGCATTTAAGGTTCTTCTGATTATAGATAACGCACCTGGTTACCCACACATAGAGCATCCGAATTTTTAATTTTGCTTTCTTCCGCCAAACACAACTTCTTTGATACAGCCGTTGGACCAAGGAATTATTGCAACTTTTAAGGTCTATTACGTAAAGCAAACATTTCGCTGCATTTTAGACAAATTAACAAATGATAAAAATTTAACGGTCATTGACGGTCATGTGAACTGAGGTCATCAACTTTAAACGCATGTTGGAGATATCTTTGACCAGAATGTGTAAAAACTAAAGACCAAGTGTCTTCTAACATAGATCAATACCCTAACAATACTGCTTTAGCTCATGAAATAGGCAGATAAGGATTTTGATGATATATCATCTGCAGATATCGATGAACTTCTAGAAGATAAAGCACTTACCGATGATGAAATCATTTGAGCACTTGAGACTCCTGATGTTAAAGAATGTAGTGATAATGACGAAGAGGTTCCTTCCCTTACTGCAGATTCAATCAAAGAAGGACTACAACTGGCTGCTAAATTAGGCAGTCACTTTCAGAAGCATGATCACATCGAGGAAAGATCTAGCAAATTTCAACGTGAAATTAAATTATTAATGGGCAATTATTGTGAATTGTATAATAGCCTCATCAAACCAGGAACACAACGATCAATAACAGAATTTGAGAAGGAAAGCGCACCGAAAAGTGCTAGTAGTTAGAAATTCATTTTGGTTTCATTAAATAATTAATTTTTGTTTGTTTTATCTTTATGTTGTAGATTGAAAACAAGGCAATCTATGTTTAATGTTTTATTCCACTTCTGTTTTAACAAGTTTTACAATGCAATAACATGCTTGCTTACTAGCCTCACATATTGTATCTCTTCTCATTACGTTTAGCCTAACGTTAATTTTATCTACATAACAGATGCTCTACATTCGTATATTACATCTTTCCCTTTTTATAAGTCTAAACGGTTAGGTTTCTTTACAACTCGGCCTGAGGAGGTTTTAACAATATTCAAGGCGGGAGGATTGAGTTCAGGCGCAGTAGTCGGTGTACACTAGTAATGTTGTCTTCAGAAATTTTGGATGCTTCTGAAATTTTAAATTTGTTCTGTGATTGATATAGATCAACACGATTTCTTCTTAGAATTGTACCACTATTATCTCTTACTGTATAAGCTCTTAGGGTAGCATCCTTCTTGATCATTTGTGCTTGCGACCAAGTATTGGTACGATATTCATGCATCATTACGTTATCACTTGCGTTTAGTTGTTTTAATTCTTTTGACCCTCTGTTGTAGTACTGTTCACTTGATTTAATTTTATTTTCAAGCCTATCTTGAACCTTGCATACATGCGGTGTTACCGGCGTCACTGACACTGGTATTATTATTTTACACATTCTGCTATTAAGTAATTGTAAAAGTGAGTAATTTACCATCTTAAGTGCAGTATTACGGTATTGAAGTAATGCTGTTTCTATATCTTTTTCTTCTTCCAGAGATTTCTTTAGCAAATTCTTCGATATGCCAATCCCCTGTTCTGCCAAACCATTTGATTTGGGGTAATTTGGAATTCTTAGACATACTGTGAAATTCCACTCGTTTTCCACTAATACATATTGTCTTTTACGACAGTATCTGGGAACCCAAATCTTGCAAAGACCCGTTTCATAGCATAAATGACTGAGTGTGTGGTTTAGTCTCTCAGTGGTAACAGTTCCAACCAATTTGAGTACGAGCCGAACATAACTAAGTAGCTTGTATTTGCATAGGTAAAGATATCTTCTCCAATTCTTTCCCATGGTCGTGTAGGAACGGGAAATGCCATTAGTGGCTCTTTGACATATTTTCGTGCAAATTTTTCACAAATTGGGCATTTTTTTATATATGTCTCAAGATCGGTGCTTAGTCCTGGCCTGTAAAACAGCTGTCTCGATCGAGCTTTTGATTTGTCTCTACCCAAATGTCCTTCGTGAAGTAGTGTTAACATTTCTTTTCTCAAAGTCACGTACTTTTATTTTTTCATTTTTAAAGGTATGAATTAATTTTTTGTTTCTTTTTAATTATGTTTAAATAAGTTTAATTTAAATTAAAGCAAGTTAAAAAAGGTAAATTCGTTTACTTTAATCTTAACATTTTAACCGATTTTTGAAATGATGGAACCTATCCCCTATTTTTACATAAGTACCATATCTTTTTTTACGCGATTTTCTTTTACGCGAATATATTGGGAACGTATCTGTCGCGTAAAAGCAGAATTGAGTGTACTTTATAAAGAATTTGTCATAAAATTGTCCTTGGTGGAACTAACTTACTTGTTAGCTACACTTTTAATCACTTCTTCTTGATTACTTCCGTAATTTTCTCTGGTTGCTAATAGTTTTCGCGCTATCGTCATGAGCATAACAATTGTTCAATGTTACGAATTTCTATTGTTACTGACATTCAATCCATTTAAAACATATTGGCATGTGACACTAACAAGTATTGATTGTGATCTGCGTGGGTATTAAACATCACTTAATTAAGTTAATTTGTATATTGGATGCTGTTCATTTTGATATTTAAGTTCTACAGCAAATACGTGGTGTTAACAACTAAATTTGCATCGAAGTGCAAAGATTTATCTTAATAGTTATCATTTTTTAATGTACGAGTGGTTATTTTTACATAAATAAAAGAAATTTATTCGCTTCCAAGATTACCATAAAGATTATTATGCAGCACCGTTAGTAATAACACCTGCAGACACTATATGGTTATCTTTTAAATTGTAGTTTAAGATGTACAAGATTTTATCTTCGGTTCATTCTTAATTAAGGTTGGTAAATCCTCAAAACTAAATCTAAAATTGAGTTTTGGTTATTGACGAAAATGCATTAATTTCCTGTTTAATTTTAATCATCAATTTACCTTCATATTTCATTCTTGAAATCTTGTACCAAAATATTTCTAACATAAACACAATTCCAGCAAAGGTACAACCCATTAAATACAAACCAAATACCGCATACAAATGCCCGAATTCGATTTTATTTTCTCGCGGTGTTATAACAAACTGTCCTTTTCGTCTTCCATTTAAAAATCCTGCCTCAAAGAAACGTGATACCACAACCTCCATCATTCTATCATAAATCGAAGCAACCCCAAATGCAACAGTAGAAAGACAAGGTATTAAATATTGTTTCATCGTATGATGTACCCGATTTCCATCTTTAGTTGGTAATTTTAAAGAATCTACGTCGCTTTTTTGTAAAGAAAATGCTGACGAAGTATCTCCAGATTCTAATTTTCTCATTATTTCCCTCCTTGAATTTACTATTAATCGGCTTTCTATAGCTTTAGATGTCGGATCATTTGCGTTATAGAAAATAGGTGCAAATCTGGTGACTAATGTTATGTTATAATTACTATTTAGCAAATCTTCAATGGTGTCTATGTCACGGTGATAACTTGGTTTCACTAGAGCACTTGTTAATATTGAGCCAAACGCTGTATGTAAAATTACGCATGTAAAAAGCCAACTTATCCAAACATATCTAAGCTTCCACGATTGAAGATCTGTATTTAAGTTAGGCATAGGTACTTGATATAATATAGATATAAAATGTAATATAAGCTTTTGTAAATTTCCATTTCTATTTCTCCATATTAATTTAATAAGTATTATTATTACTATTGTTATGCCTAATGTTAGAAGTAATGCAAGCCAAACGTAATTATCAAATACTCCCGTCATTAAATTTATAGAGTTTATTGGATCACCATGTGGAACGAGTATTACAAAATCGTCTCTTTTGTATGGATATATATAAGACATATTAAGAATAAGTGATGAGACTACACCTGGTGCAATACCATAATCTGATTTTATTTTATATCCACTGTAAACAATGTTTTCAAAAGAAATATATTCGGCCGTAGCGTTTATAAACTTTAAGAATCCTTCCACAATTCTTTTATGAGTTGGGTAATAATCTACGTGGCGGAATTCGAAATAATCGTGAACTACAGTTAGCATTATTTTATAACCTTTTACATTTTTAAGAATGCGATCGTTAACGTAAACACCTCTACTTAGGCTGGGTATCTTTAAAATTTTCTTTTCGAATGGGTTATAAGATACAGCCGGATCAGAATGTTTAGTATTTAAAATCATATAATGCAATAATTTATACTTCCATAATTTTTCAAATATCGGCATCAACATTTCTTCCGTTACATTTTCCTCCGGTAAACATAAAATGAAATATATTTTACCAATCGTTTTATAAGTTTTTCTTAAAAATTCACCAACATTGACAATATCCGATATGTTATTAATAAAAAACAGATGCGACTGGTAGTATAACGTTTTTTGGTCGAAAGACGTAACCATCACCGGACTTTTTATAAAATTCCCGCTGAGAATGTAATCTATCATCTCGGAAGTGATCATGTCCTTCGGCATCACGACGTCTATCCCATAGTAATCAATAAACCTTAATTTTAACTTGAGAAGAACTGAAAAGTTTTTATCATCTGTTAGAGACATTAGATTCATATCACAATTCATTAAACTAATAAAAAGTAAAAATAAATTTAATTGTACGAACAACATAGTTTCGAAGTGAAGTTGCAAATGATGCAATTGTGTGAGTTTTTTGTGATTTTATAGAGTAATTTGACTGCTTATTTTGTAACCTGGTTTTATTTATGCATTATGGATTGAGGGAAATTGTTTTCATTTATAGGGTAATAACTGGATGGCAGGTGATTTGTCGGAAGTAAGTTATATCGCATAAAGTCTCATTATGGTGGCGTAAATGTGATAATTTATAACGGAATAAAAAGGTACGGTATTTTTGTACTTTTTAATTTTAAGTATTGTGATAAAATCGTATAATTAATGTGTGTAAGATTAAAAAACGATCAATAAAACTAATAAGTTCTGAAGAAATATGAAGTTAAAAAAGGAAATACAGTAGAGCGTCGATTATCCGAACTAATTGGGACCAAAGTACGTTCGGATAAACGATTTTTCCGGATAATCGATTAGATAGAAAGATAAGAAAAATCAATGGAGGAGCAGTACTGAAAGATTTTTGTTTTAAACTCTCTGTAGGTTCCCCATTTAGAAAACATATTTATTTTTTTACTTGAATTAAAAAAAAATTGGAAAAGAAATATTTTTGTATATTCTAATCAAGTACAACTTTAATACATAGTAATTAATTACTATCTAATTTTACAAAATAAATATTTCATTTTCTTTGAATTAATTTTTGTCCTCTTTCCTAGCTAGCTTAGTCGCGCATCCCCTTTAACATGAGTAAGTGACTGGGAGTACATTCTTCTTGACTCTCATACCAACATATTGCTGTTTCCAACGTAGCAGAAGTTTCGTCATTACTTGGTCCACTTTGCACTTGTTCTAGATTTTCATCGCTTTTGCTAGTATCAGAATGCTGCGTATAACTCGCCAAAATTTCATCGTCACTTCAAATTTGAAAGTCAGGGTCCTTTTCATCAGCCTTCAACTACAGTTGGGCATCTTCTTGATCGCATTTTTGAAATCGGGAATGTTTGCACAAATTTCTATAATTTCACTACCACCTTCCTCGTGTTTCATTGTTGTTTATAGTCTGCAATAATTTATGCCACGCATTTTTAAGATTGTGTTGTGTTAAATTATTCCAAGAATCAGCGATTATATAGGCACACTCTTTGAGGTTTAGTTTTTTTTAAATGCGATCATATCTTCCTCATCTTCAGCAAATAATAAACGACGTAAGATTTGTTTTCTGTACATTCTTTTCAGCTTTTTTATAACTCCTTGATCCATTGGCTGGACAAGTGCGGTAACATTGGGTGGTAAGTAAATGACCTTAAAATTGTCATCAACTGAATTTAACTTACCCAATTCCGGGTGTGAGGGGGCATTATCTAAAAGTAGAAGTACGTTTCCAGTTTCATTTTCTTTCTCTTTAATTTTTTTTTACATTTGGAATAAACTTTGCTGTGTACCAGTCCATAAACACCTCACGATTCATCCAAGCGTTCTTCTGGGTTTTTTAGCATACTGGAAGGCATTTCACATTTTTAACACATCGAGGTCTAGCAGCTTTTCCTATCATTAACAACGGTAGAGCATGAGTTCCCATGGCGTCTGCGCATACCATTATTGTAACACTCTTTACTAACTTTAAACCCAGGAGCAGCTGTTTCACGCTTAGACGCGAGAGACTTTCGGGGCAATGATTTCCAATTTAAGCCTGTTTCATCAGCATTGTACACGAGATCTAGAGAATAACCTTCTTTTTTTAGGAATTCTAAAAATGTTGTTTAAAATTTTCAGCTGCCAGAACGTTCCTAGATAGAGATTCTCCTTGAATCTCCAATTCTCGTATACCATGCCGAGATTGAAACCTCTTTAACCACCCTGTACTTGCCTTGAAATCTGTTGAACCACCAAGCTTCTCATTCATTTCCAGCGCTTTTTCGCACAATATTGGTCTATAAACGGATTCTCCTAAACTTCTCTTCTGAACGAACCATAAAAAACCGCGTCTTCTAATTTTTCATCTTATGTTTTTTTCATAGTTTTCCTTCTTTTGGATCCGTCTGCACTACCCAAGGTGGAGGCAAAATTTTCACAGTTGCTATCATACTTTCCCCTTTTTCTAGCCGACTTATTATTTGAATTTTGCTTTCAATAGATAACACATTTCGACTTCTTTTTCGTGAAGTAATCATATTTCTTTTATGTTTTGCGGCCTAAAATATCTTAAAGATCTATTCCAGTACGTGCAACGAACTAAACAGAAATTATAGAAATGAAAATCGTTCGAGGCATAGTAAAAACCGGAATAATAGGACGTTTACTATACTTTACTATAAGTCGAAAAGAAACTTAGACGTTAAAGTATAGCGTCTGGCAAAGAGTATTGTCAACCATACATAAGACATAAGACACAATATTAAACAAGTTCATAAGAGAATTAT
Organism: Digitonthophagus gazella; assembly: GCA_036711955.1. Classification (NCBI taxonomy): domain Eukaryota; kingdom Metazoa; phylum Arthropoda; class Insecta; order Coleoptera; family Scarabaeidae; genus Digitonthophagus; species Digitonthophagus gazella. Next base: position 10,060,142 of record JASCIT010000001.1, read on the forward strand.
AATAAAAGAAATAAGATTAGAGCCAAGATATGAATTTATTTCATTCACCGATTTTAACGATTATCTACAAGATACGATATCTAAGTAGTCAGAAATAGAATAATGCCCATTCACTCCTATTTACACCCGAAACTTTTTCGACTCGTAAATCCGTCCTATCAAAAGAATTTTTCGGTCGATTTAGCAGATCTCGACGACCTGTCAATGATCATAATTTACACGATTTTTATACACTGCTTGCTTATTCAAGCAGCAGTTCGAGGATACCATTTTTTCTTCGGCAGCTTGGACTGACATCTTCAACACCGCCTTCCGATTGTAGAGCAGAGGACGACAAAGATCGTGGGTGGCATCGATGTCCAATAATTCACGACCTCTCTTGACCGCAGAGCATTATTTTCAAAGTCGTACAATTGCTACAATTCACCACACCGAATGTTTTTGGCTTTTACTAGGTATTATCCAGAATAGAATTATGGTGGGAATGAAAACATTTCAAGAGGTAGTCTATTTAGACGTGGGAAGATTACATATTTATATTTAAAATGAATAAAATTACTCTAAACGTAAGAAAAATAAGTTATACTGTAGTAGCTTCCTTATTAACATAACGTGGAATAACAAGGGAACCACTCGTGGAGACATCTCTTGCGTAAGCACACATGATCTACATCCCTTTCTCCACCACACCCCGCGTTCTGTTCGTCGGCCACCAACAAAATAGTTAGCATTCTCAGCAGGGAGTCCGAAGTATCCCTCTCGCATCCAACCGCAAACCAACCACCCTAAAAAGCGACTACTATCTACGTACTGGGAAGAGTGAGACAAGATAGTAAAGCATTACGGATCGGTGTCAATGGGAACCCTCGAATTTATTTACGTTACATTCACCTTTTCTGGGTGTAGAAAAGGAATATAGGGAAAAGTCAATACGCGGTTTCAGTTATTGTTCCGATGTTGACCGAACAATATACTGTTGAGTTATTTATTACAATTTAATTTGGGAATCTGTTACATTAAGTTGCGTGTGGTCTGTGATACAGCAAATTTAAACTTTTTGAAAAGGTCAAAGATCTTATTTTATTGCTATAATTTATTTTATTCCTATAACCTTTGGTATATTCACTCTTCAAAGTAAAAGACGTCTGGAAACTTAAATTGATTTAATTAATATTCTTGATTGATAAAGTTTTTAATTTGCTACTCTTTAAAATTCATAAATCGTTATTAATTTATTTTCAGAAGTGTGTACAAAAACCATCAATAAAAAATACTTAACAAAGGTTGACATTTTATTGAACTTACACTATCCTTTTTTTCTTTCACTTGTTCTGACATTTTTGAATGATTGGTTGCCTTATATGAATGGATCTTTTACGTTGAATGCCTCCTTCGAGCGTAGGAAAAATAGAAAAAAAGAAATTGTTGCGTGAATTCTCACGCCAACCTACGTAAGGGATAGTATCACCTACAGGTGTCCTAGAAAACAATAACGATTGTAGTCGGTATTTGGGGGCGTTTGCTATTGTTGCGAATGATAATGGTACAAAAGCTGAGTTAAGATTGACGAAGCTGAAGAAAAGAAAAGATATCCAGTATACTAATGTGCTTTAAACCAACATAATGAAAGTTAGAAGTAGCTAAAGTGTGTTCTAGCGTAAGAACTATTGCGTAATGAACCGGGAATTTCAAATTCAAGCGGCGTCTCTTTCAATTTTCGGTCTCGTCGATTGAATTCCAATCACGATCAGTGCTTTTCTAAAGCTCTGCATTACGAAATTGGTTGCATCAGGGAGTTGTCCTTTTTCCACCATTGAGAATCATTTCTTATTTAGTTTTCTTATCTGTTCTTAACATATAAAATCCTTTAAGTTTAGAATAATCTTTTAGATTTGTTCAACAAATATTATACTTATTATACTAAATTCCTTTGTATTTCATTAAAATAAAAATTTCATTTTATTTTTATTATCCCCAACTGGTCAAAACGGTTAAATGTCCAGCAAAAGTGCTAACGGCACATCAAATCGCCACTACCATTACGCCGACTTGTGCAATAAAGTCTGGGAATTGAAAAGCCCTAGTTTGAAATCATTATTGGATCGCTGCGGGTGTCCAGGGTGACGACAATAATTGCAACGGAGACTTCCGTCCTGTTCGTACTGTCAAAACATCCGTGAACCACACAGCAGGGCACCTTTCAAACGCTGCACAATCTCCAGAGGTCACAAAAGTTTGGTAACGGAGGTAAACTACTGTATTCTTTCAACGGGGTCTTGCTCTATCTCACACGGGTCGACACAAGTAGAACAGTTGTCGGATTAACGTTTATCGTTCTCATCGTGTTTGCTCGTATTTAACCAGAACAATAGTCAGGACTGTGAGTACTGGAATCGATTTGAGTAGAAAGTGAAATTGGTAAATCACCACTAGTAGATAAATGTTTAACATTGAGTGTAGCTATACATTCAATGTAATTGATGAATTATTTCGTATGCAATTAATTAGATTTGTTTATATCAAAGTTTAATTGGATTGTTTTAAAAGGATTTTTCGTTTGCTTTTTTTAGATTACAATGTGTAAATTCATTCAGCATAAGGGCTTCTTCGGTATTATCAACAATGACATCCTCTAAAATATTACCGCTAAGTCAACACTCTGGTACGACTTAAGATATATCTAAGCTTGGTCACAATACAGAGCAAACACTCGTGACACATAGCGAAAAGCTCGGCGTGAGAGTCGACAGGCCAATTTGCTCGTCGGCGTTCATCCTCGGCGTTATTTGTGTCAGAGAGCCGTTATTGTACGTACAAATAAGCTTTAAATGGCGCTCAAAGCCCTATTTACCTTTTCCTTCATTCATCGTATTGTATTCGGTGGATACCGTGACTCCTGACTTCTTTCCATACCTTCTTTTACCTACTCGACTTTGGGATTACTTTCGGATGCTCCTTACTCAGGTAGACCATCCGATCGATTGGGTAGATTGAATGGGATTACGTCTGGCAATAAGTTTTATTCAGATAAAGAAAAAAATATAGAAATATGTGATACTAATAATTTATTGTGCAGTTCCTTCAATTTTGATTAAATTTAAGTATAGGATATCTCCCATAATTACGGATAAAAATGCTAAAATCTGGTTGTTAAAGATAATCGAGACTGAAAAACTGTGAATTTTTCATGTTTCTTTTTATGGAAAGAATAATATTTTAAGTATTAATAAATATTTTAAAGAGTAAATTGGATAAAAAATATGCAGTTGAAATAATTTAAATATTTATCGGAAAGCTTCTAGCATTCTAAATCTTAGGATATTTTTAAATTTTAAGATGCTTATTGAAACCAAGTTTTTAATAATGTTAAATGGTTAAATAAAATAAAAAACCTTTTAAGTAGATTGAAAATAAATTTATTTGCACATATTATTGTAAAATTCACATAAATATATTATCTCTTTTCCTTTATACAAAAAATACCATTTGAAACCTTTATACAATATTTACAAAAAAAAACATAATATTATGTACTTCAGTAATATACATTCGGAACGTATGGATACGCTGCATTTGCCAAGTTACTCCACGTACTAAACGGTAACATTACAGGAACAGCATAAAGTCCTCTGGGTTGCATATGAGTCTTCATGTGTTTCTTAAGATGGTCTTTTCTTCCAAAACTCTTCCCGCATTCGTTGCAACTGAAAGGTCTTAATCCGCTGTGAATTCTTTTATGTCTCGTTAGCTCTTCATTTCTTGTAAAAGTTTTTCCACAATCTTTTTCGTCACATTTAAAAGGACGTTCACCCGTATGGATTCTAATATGGCCTTTTAATTGGCCGTTATTAGAAAAGGCAACTCCGCAATGTGGGCATTTATATTTCTTTGGTCTTTGTTTTTTATTTAAACTTTTGCTGTGTTCTTCTTGTTGGAGTACTCTAATGTATTCTTCTTGTAACGTTTCCAAAAAAGGATCGGTTGAAAAATTAGGATGGGGTAATGTTGCAGAATGAAGAATGTCTGAATAAAGATAAGTGTTTGGTGAAGGGAGATATTCATTTAAGTTTGGTGAAGGATGGTTTAATTTCTTTGGGTTAGATTCAGTCTTATAATCGGAAAAAATTTCTTTGGTTTCTTCTGATTTTATTTGATTGTTATCACATGGTTCCGATTCTTCATAAGTGGTGGTTGATACTGTCGAATCTTGATCACTTTTACTATCCCAAGGTCTAAATATCTTAGAACCCCCCTGTGATTCAAGCTCCAACTTCTTCACAAAATCAAACATATCGAAGGCACTACTACTGCTACTGACTACTTGGACGAAACTAACCCCCGAAATCAGTACAGATAGATATATAGTATTGCAAAAAAGGGGCGGTTCTCAGCCCCAGAGAGGGGTGCTACTGTAACAATGAAGCAGACCCTCTCTTCGCTTATTGGAATAGGGCAGTCTCGAGGGGTTGACTTTGGCCATGGGGCGATTTTCACGGGGTGGGAAAGGGGCTGAAATGCAATTTTGCACGGCTGTCTTTTTAATGGGTGAACCGCGATTGTGGTCAGATTTAGTTGTAATGCGCTTCTTTTTTTGTTACCAATACCTGAAGTGGTACACAAGGGATTTGGGAACAATAGTCCTTCATGTGTCAACAACCCGTCATAAAATAGCAGACAGAACGTGTATTTATTGAGCACGAAAGTTAAGTAGATCGGTTACGGTTATTTTGTTACTTTAAAACCTCTGTTATAAAAGGATTTTGAGGGTTTCATTATAATTGAGAGTTACGTTATAAAAAAATTTAATCATTTTACAAACTAAACTTGGATTTCAAGTTACTCTTCAATTGGGAAAGAACAAGAATTTTCATAACGTAGTTCAGAATTAAATCGGGATGATAAAGTTTCCTGAAAATTTTCAAGTTATGCAAAGTTTGCAGTGACAAAAGCCCGATGGAAATATTCACATCGCATTTCCGGGATTTAATAATTGCACTTCTTGCAGTTCACGGCATTAATATTTCTCTCATTTTAGTTTTATTTGAGAAAGTGTTTTTTATAATCAAGCCCTTTCCAAATATTGCTTGTTGAAATGACATATTATGATTGATCCGCATCCTTAACTGCAGAGATGCGAGCAAGGGTTGACGACATTTTAAAATTTTTGACTTGGCGATCCATCAAAATTTGTCAGCGGACAAATAAGTAAAAATTAAATCAGAATTTTAATGGAACATCATTCTAAATTATGTACCTACTAGGTTAAATATACCATTAGAGAATATTTTCAATTGAATCTTTATAAAAGACGCACCTAATAAATATTAGATTATGGACTATACATAAATTTCACTTAATCGATGTATGATGTAAGATTCATTGTATTTAGATCGGTCGATGTAAAATTTATAATTACCATTCACAGTAGGTAGTTTACATCCTCATAAATTTTAAATTGCTTGTATGCGTCTATTTACTGTGCAGTGCCGTTTAGAGAGTAAATTGCGATGGAAAACAGGGACGGTTTAGGTCGATTAAAAAGTTAGGTGAAAATGAAACACGAGTTAACTAACAGCTAACAGTATGAAAAGCGCGCGAGTTAAAAACGACGACTAGTTTGCCACTAACACACTCCCAATTTGGCAGTATCGCCGTGGTTAAACAATCATAATGAAATTCGCTTTGTCATAAATCGAGTGGTGGGGCTTCGGATATCGTGGTGGTCGTGCATCAATAAATTTGACATCCACTGAACAGTTCACCACAAAACCGTTCTGCCTGGAGCGATTGGACATTTTTTGTACGTAAGCACAGAAATTAGTTTGATTCATTTCAAATGGGTTTATTTCATTTGTTATACGTAGTTGTTAGGAATAATTGTGGTATACGTAGTTGAAAGGAATTTTTTATTAAGTCGAGGATGAGGTAATTTACGAGGACGGAGAGTTTCTAATGGAACCGTCCGACTCTCATATAATTACTTCGCATTTCTCTTAAGCGAACACCTCTCTTGAACGGACACTTTTGATGGGTCCCGTTGGTGTCCGCACAAGGGAGATTTCACTGTATACATATACAGTGAAATTCCCCTTCGCGGATGCCCCTTTTAAACGAACACCTCCCTTGGACGGACAGTTTCTCATGGAACCGTCCGACTCTCAAATAATTTACATTGCGTTAACTCCCTCTTGGATGGACATTCCCTTGAACGAATGCGAACACTAGAAGATGTGCTCTTAAATGGACAATCGTTCCGCGCGCTGACTTGGATGTCACCCTTTAATAAAAGATTCTCCCTTTAACCGGTGTTTTACCGACTTCAATATTTGTAAGGTACAAGTGCCGCCTATGTCGTGCCTTTTTGCTTAGCTTGAATCAGGGACTTCCTTCAGTACACCGAAATTTAAACGTTCTCATTTTTTCGGTACATACGGGGTCCAATACTAGTTTGGCGACTACGCAGAAGAAGATATGGGAATGTATTGTACTTTACAAAAACCGCTTGGGCCCGAGTAACCAAGGAAACAGTTAAAAATTGCTACTTAAAGCAGGATTTAAGCACAACAACATGCAAAGTAAAGACCAGATAAATGAGGTTTTTACATCTGATCCAGAAGATGACTTACCACTTAATGTACTTGTAGATATCCTCAAAAATAAGAATTTGGTAAAATTGACTGGTAATAAAAACCGTAATGATTTCTGTAAACTGGATGAAAATTTGTATGTTGAAGACCTAGATTCGGGACAAGAAATTTAAAATCCAAAAATGCAATAATTGTCTGAAGATTCTGACGTAGATGAGGTTCCAGTTCTAGCAGAGAATTACTAAAATTATGGTGATAAAGTTTTTGAAGTTTCTTTCCAAATTAAAAATACGATTTCTGGACTCCAGTTAAAAAAAAAACTGACATTTAGTTTCATGTTATATATTGCTACATACAGCGTGTTTCATGAAGTTCTCCCAGCACTAACGTAGCATATTGTTTAGGTGATTTGTAATAAAAAAGTTCATATTAACATGTATTCGATTCACTTCACTTGAGTTATATGAATTTGAAGATAATATTTAAAAATTATGGCGTTATGGCCCAGTGCTGGGCTCAAAGGGTAAGTATGCTATAACTGCATTACTAAAATAAAGTACTTATTTAGGTTAAAGTCAGGTTTGATCAAAAGAAAAAAAAATCATTGAGCAACACACCTGCGTGTTCTAAAAAAATAAAACAAAATAAAGTAATTGCGATAATGCTACTTTTAATTATAATTTGAAAAAATAATATATTAATTTTAAACACTTTCGAAAATTCCAACTCCTACTTCAATACACTTATCTGCACGCCTGTGAACGGCTCGCGTTGTATTTTTTATCTTTGCACGATGCTCCTTTATTTGCGTTGCAGCGTCATAAATCCTTTGGATTAAAGCCTCACGTATGTCTGCTCTTTCTTGATACACTAAACTTTTCACTCCACTCCACATGTTATAATCCAAAGGATTGAGATCTGGAGATCTGGATGACCAAACGTGCGGACCACTTCCACCCATCCAGTGGTTAGGTCTAGGATAACGTTCATTTAGATGATCGGTGACTACGGTAAAAATGAGAAGGAGCCCCGTCGTGTTGTAAACACACTCTTAAACGTCTTGCCAAAGGTACACACTTGGACAGCGATTACGACGCCTAAAGCTTTGTGCGAGAGCGATAGCTAGAACGAGCTCGGGCACGGTCGGTTTTCGAGGGAAAGAAACCTGGCACGAGGCTAGGTGTAGAAACCATCGACGGGCCGCACCGAGTCTGGCTGCGGCCCGTCGAACGTTTCTACACCTAACCTCGTGCCAGGTTTCTTTCCCTCGAAAACCGACCGTGCCCGAGCCCGTTCTAGCTATCGCTCTCGCACAGAGCTTTAGGCGTCGTAATCGCTGTCCAAGTGTGTACATCCCACTGTAAACGCGGAAGTTCTTCTTCCAAAAATTGCAAGCACATTTGTCCGGTAAGACGATCTTCAAAAATAAACGGTCCTATAAATTGATCATACAACATTCCGCACCACACAATAACGCTAAATCTGTTTTGAAAATTACTTTCTATGGTAGCATGAGGGTTAATGTCCGATTATTATTTAACTGACAAAATGTCAAACGCCTAGGTAAGTCTTCTGGCTTCAGATGTTGAACACGCTGTAGATGATACAGATGCAGCAGATTTGTTTAATGTTATCCATACTCTGGTATTGGGAATCCCTAAACGTGTGGATATCCGTCGCATACTAATTCTGGCATTGCGCTCGACAATGTCAAGCATGTTCTCTTCCTCTGCAATACTCTGAAGATACTACTAAAAGTCTTTGGAAATGGAACATATCGATTTGGAAAACGTCGATGATATTCAATTTAAGCTGCAGTAGCGTTTTCATCGCAAATTCTCAGTACAAAAACCATGTTAAGGTGCATTGTCAATCACGCGACTGCAGCGGCGATCGTCGCGCGGCTCTGGCGACTTAGCGTCAGCCACTCGTTTGCATTGAATTATATGGGTACGTGGATGGTTATATGGATAATCCGAAAGAGAGAAAACCGAAGGCGACTATTATCGCACAATTGACACTTAATAAGGCGGCTGTAGAAGCGCTAGAGAAGTCACGAGTCTGCAGCCGCGCGACGATCGCCGCTGCAGTCGCGTGATTGACAATGCACCTTTAGAGTACTCAACAGTCGTAAACTTAAACGGCATTGTACGCAAATAAAACTCCAATAATTTTAGATTAAATTACAAGCTTGTCAAATTTAACAGTAAGGTAAATAAGTACTTCACTTTACTAATGCAGTCATAGTTTAATTGCCTTAAGTCTCGTGCTGGACTGTAACGACATAATTTTTAAACATTATTTTCAAATTCATATAACTCAATAAGTGAAGTGAATCGGATACATGTTCATATGAACTTTTTTATTATAAACCACCTAAAGAACATGCTCCATTAGTGCCGAGAGGACTTCCTGAAACCCCGTGTACTTTGTAGGCTAAAAAAACCCTTTTTCTCGATAGTTTTAAAAAAATGCCTGAATTATTTAATCTTTGAAAGAGAATTTCAGTCCCTTTAATTTACGCCAATACACGCATTCGTTCATGTTGTACACAGTATCGGTTGAGAAGCTTTTGTTATATTTCCTTTATTTATTTCCTAAAATAATATTCCCTATATAATTTTTCGTACGTAAGCAGAGAAAGTTGAGAGATAGGTAGTTGAAATAAATTGTTTTTTAGATGAAGGTATGAAAAGTTTCATATTGACTGAAAATCTTTAAAGATTTTGATAACCATCATAAAATTTTGATCAAGAAATTTTTCGAAGGTGCTTTAAATCTATATTTCATTGTAGTTGTGCACAGTATGGGTGGAAGCGTTCGTTATATTTTCGTTGGGAAAGCTCGTCGGTACGTTTTACAGTGATTGATTCGATTTCTGCGGTGGCATAGTTCTTCGGTCTTCCTTCGAGGCGAAGGAAATGTACTTTCGTCCGGTAACAGAATCGAGCGCAATTTGTTACTCGGGATTACTCGGTACGGGTGCGGGATTACGGGACCGCGACCCAGCGACCGAATATTGAACTGGCGTGATTCGATTTGAATTTAAAACTGTATGAGTCTTCTTCCGATAACAGAAGATGGCACAACGATATATTCCGCGATAATAATCTGCGTTGCATTACAGTTTCGATAAGAATTCATCCCCACATTGTAAAAGTGTAAATCACCCGGTTTTCATCACCCTAACCAAATTTTACTATAACGTACCGTCACGTCATCGTTCGCGTTTCCGCACGATAAACCCCTAAGAAACGTCCGACATTTCCCATCGCCATACGGCGATTTGTTATCGGAAAGTGCGAGGAGCCCCCTTTGGGATCCCCTGTCAGTGGGACCGAGTGGGGCGCGTTCACCAAGCAATTAAAATCCCTCCCCGTACGACGCCTATGGCGGGTTACGCACTTTTACCCCTTCACGCCGCTTTTTCACCCTAAACCACAACGTGCGTCACCCCTCGATCAGGCAGACGGATGCAGAAATTTGTTGTTCGGTAAGTGTTGGTGAGGGGTGCGGTCGAGGCGGACCGCCATTTTAACGGGCGCACACCCCTCGATGGTCTGCTAGGGTTTCACCCGGACATAGTGGGAAAATAATCTAATAATGGGTTTGGGAGCTCGGGAAATGCGTTATGCATATTTATGGCGGACTATGATAAATATGTTTTTGCGAATGGGTTTCTCTGATTGTGTGTGCATCCAAGCGTACAAATATAATTATACATTTTTTTATTTCCTTTTCCCAACGAAACGTTTCCTACATTTTTCTTTTTAACTCCAACATTCCCTCCAGTTTTAAAAGCTCTGTCGATATCCCCGAATTCCTCGAAAATCTATTGAACCAACGAAAAGAACTAAAAACCTCTTGATACTGTTCAAGAGCCAGAATGAATTCAATGGTCCCAACGACAATTGTCCCGTCGAAGAAGATCAAGCGGACATTAAGCCCCCAAAACGACTTCGAAATTCATCCCGTAGCATCGTTCAGAAAATGACGGCCATTCTCTGTAATTTTCCACATTGAATCTGGGTTAGTACAGCAACTGAAGGTTGAAAGTACGGCTGAGGTACCCATTGTACATTTTTATTGAGTCTTATTCATCTGATAATAAAGTGTCGGAGGCGATTACAAGGAAGACATAAAGTTTAACACCGTGCCATGGTCGCGTTTACTGAAACGTTGTCTATAAAAATTCGCTTCTCGTAAAGTGTCAAGGGGATGAAATAATCAGAACCTCGGACGATGACGTAAAGCTACGAATTTTCTCGGTGGATTACCATTGAGAGGGCCAAGCAAGGAGACTTTATAAAGCGGTAAAATTTTACTGCGCGCTTAATAACACCCGGGGCTTATGTCGCCAACTTTGGCGCTCATTTCGGCCTAAATCTTTAATATTTAGACTCTGACATTATGCGGTACTTGCATCGTTGTCTCGATTAATAATCGCCCAAGTAAAAACAAAAAAGGGTTGTCGTTATTAAAATTTTAATTTTGCTTAATTGTATTATAATATCATTTCCTAAAGAGAAAATTAAAAATTATAAATAATTAAGAAGACCTTTGATAAATATTAAACGTGTTACCTTTATTTTAAGAATTCCGTCAACTATAAGTAACGTTTCCATTATTCATAACAGTATAAAGTAACAGGAGCTATATTTTATAAGCATTGTATTCCCGCTGGTTATATTCACTGTAGTACTTTATTCTTCCACTATACGGCAAGTCCGTTCCACACTGTGGCATAAAATTTACGAGAAACGGACTACTTTGGTCTCTACCAACTTAAAATAACTTTTGAATTCTCAGAATTCAAACAATCTTTACTTGAAAAGAGTTGTATTGTAAAGTTATTAAGTGATTTTTAAGTTCGGTTTAACATGTCTTTTATTTTCATTGCTATTTAACTTGTTCTAAAGCAGATAATAATAATTATTATTAGTGAAACAACGAATAATAATTTAGTTGAATAATCGAATATTTGCCTAAATTTACCACATTCTGTCTAACATTCAGTCAATCGAAATTCCATTTCCTTCTTACAAATAGAACTAAAGCAAGACATTAATGATAATAAGATGTATAACATGGACAGAAGAAATAATCTGTAATCATTTTCAAGTAGCTAAAGTTCATCTATACTTTATTGTACTGTAATTCTGGGGATTGTTGCCAGGAAGTGTACAAGAAATAATGATATTGCAATTTAACTCTTATTTCTCGCGAAATATTTGGACCGTTTATTTTGAAAGTGGTGTAAGTCCATTTTTGAAAAAAATGAGATATCACGTAATTCATGCTTAATTTAATGTAAATTTTTTATGTATGATAAGTCCGTGTTTAATTTCTTAAAAAGTTCCCATGTTTTGTACAACTTAAAATCGGGCGGTAAATGAAATTACATAATCATTGATTATGAAAGTGGTGTAAGTCCAAATAACTATGGTTACATTTGTATTATATTACGTTTCAAAAGTTGCTAATTTAGGTTACTTATTCTATTTTTTCCTTAAAATGGATAACTTTAAAAGAAAAGAATTTTAAGTATATACCACAGGATTATTATGATGTAATAACACAATGTAGCAAACATGACAAATTCTTTTTACATGAAATGAAAAGAGAGAATTTCGTTTCAACAGAAATCTTCAAAATGCGGTGAAAAAACAGATTAAAAAAACACTAATGGCCAACAGATCGATTGGTTGCAAATATGTTGGTTAACTTTTTTCAAAAACTCACCATACACTATTTTATATAAAACATCGATGAAGGGCACTGAATTTAAAACTATAAATTTATTACCTACACGTCCTGGAAGGCCGCTAAAATTTGAAAAAATCGCCCTTACGCCTTTGTACCAAAATGCCAGGCCTATTACTTACGAAAAACATGAATACATCAAGCAGTTATTACCTTATATATCTCCCGTGCATCGTACATATTTCGTCACACTGCCACATGCAGAGCATAAGTAAATACTATCAGTATCTTGTAATTTTTACAATGTAATTTGCGTCTAAAATTGAATTTCTATCATGTGTATTTGTAAACAAATTTGGATTAAAATGAAGTATATTTTAAGTGATACTTAATTTTTCAAAATTGAAATTAAACGATTTTTACAATTGTCTAATTTTGAAAGTGGTGTAAGTCCATTTACAGTCCAGAAATATGTATTATTGTAGTCTAATTCGCATAACACATATCTATATAATCAAATTAAATATTGATAAACGAATAAAAATGTTGCCAGACTTTATCTAATTTGCCTATATTTTTTAATTAACAGATATGCTAACCTCTAATTTTCTCGAAACAAGGGAAAATGAACTTACACCACTTTCAAAATAAACGGTCCATTTGATGACGTATAAAGAAACTCCAGTTTTGTAATGGAAATGATATTTGCTTGACAAAGTAGAGTATTACCTACAAAATAGATAATCTGTTTAGTCAACTTAGTTATGCAGAAGCCTGTTGACTTTACCAGCGACGATATCCCAATAGACCACTTCCAACAGCAAGAACTTTCATAAGGCTACATACTAGACTGTGCGAAACTGGATCTGTAAATGCTCACGCTGAACGTATTGGTAGATCGAGAACAATAATGACACCACAACTAGAAGAAGCAATCTTACAAAAAGTGGAAGCTAATCCGTCAATTAGTAGGCGAAAATTATCTGCACAGTTTAACATCAGTCACCAAAGTGTTTGGAGGGTTTTGCACAGAAATTTACTTTATCCATACCACATTCAACGCGTGCAACCACTGTTGCCAAGAGATTTTCCTGCACTATTAGATTGTTGTGGATGGTTTCTCCAAAAAACCACGCAGAATCCCAACTTTACGTCTAAAATTTTATTCGCGGATAAGGCATGTTTTTCACGTGATGCCATCAGAAACTTCCACAATAATCATTTTTGGGATTATGAAAATCCCCATGCCATTGAAGAACGTGGATTTCAACAGCAGTTCTCGGTCAATGTGTTGGCCGGAGTTCTTGCTGATCATGTCATCGGACCGCATTTTCTACGTCCTCGACTTAATGGTGAGACTTACAGACAATTTCTAGATGTCACATTGCCTGGTCTGTTAGATGATGTACCACTAACAACATTTCAGTCTTAAATTAGAAAATCACGAATTACTAAGAAAGGTACTACAAATTTCAAATATTTTTGATGATTTATTTCACTTAGAAAAATAAAATTAAAATTAGATCTGTTGGTCACCTATGTAGCTCGAGTACTAACCGCAAAAGGGCATTTTGTTCACAGTTGGTAGCAAAAACCGTATTCGTACAGTACAAACTTAAGTTTTAACTAATGGCGAATTCGATTGGCAGAACTAGTGTGCACTGGTGCGCACTCGTTGAGTGCAAAGTGTGACATATGTCACACTAGCTTAATGTTAAAAAGGGCAAATTCAACAGAACGCGATGAAATCAAACATAATCATAACATCACTTGTAAGTGTGTTCAAGGCTTGATGATGTTTAAAATGTTTTATAAACTACAATAATAAAATGTAACAGAATACAACGAAACAACCAATAGAACACGCTGTTATGCACTGGTGCGCACCAGTGCACCCAATCGAATTCGCCATAAGAAACTTATACATTTGGAATAATATTAATGTTTTGTTGGGTATCCTTTTTGTTTAAGAACAGCAGTTAGATGCTTCGGCATCGATTCCACTAGTTTAGCTGTTAATTCAGGTGGTATTTTAGCCCATTCAGTCTTCAACGCTTTTTTTTTAAGTCGATTACGTTTCTAATATCGTAATGTTTCAATTTCTTCTTGAATATTGACCATAAGTTCTCAATAGGATTGAGATCTGGGCTTTAGGGTGGTGTTTTGAGGTATTTCGGACAGTTATACAAGATTCAAAGTCTAGTATCTAGCGCTGTATGCTTCGGATCATTATCCTGTTGAAAGATAAAATCTCACAAACATCGCAATTTTTCTGCACTTTGCTTCAAATTCTTTTTCAAAATGTTTATATATCCTTTCGCAGTCAATATTCTATCTACGAAATAAAGATTTCCAACTCCTGCCACTAAAAAACACCCCCATACCACCACCGAGCCCCCACCATGTTTGAACGTAGGTGCTAGCTTATGTGGATATAGGCTCGTGTTTTTCTCTCACCAAATTCTTATTCGTCTATCTGATATTTTTATATTGAATATAGACCCATCAGTGAAAATTACCTTTTTCCAGAAGTTAAAGTCCTTATTTTGGCATTTCTTTGCAAATGCAATCCGTTTTTGTTTATTAATTCTACTTATGAATGGTTTTCTAACAGCATACCGACTTTTAAATCCGATTTTTTAATGTAATTTCGCACGGTTTGAGGGGTAACCCGAATTCCAAAATCCTGTTCAAGACTAGCAGCCAGTGCCACACCACTTACAGTAGGATCTTTACGGATTTGTCGACGTATGAATGAACAATATCTTCTTGTTAGCTTCGATCAGTTTACATTTCGTAGTGCTTTGTTAACTTGACCGGTCTTTTTATAATTTTGTAGCACGTATTGTATAGTAGAAGTGCTGCGCTTCATTAATTTTGCCATTTCACGAAATGATTTTCCTTCTATATATAAATTTTATTATTTTTCTTTGTTCATCAGAAAGTTTAGCAGACTTTCTACCCATTTCGAATTTTCCAAAATTTACATAATAATTCACCTGACTTTGAAATTTTTTGAACAAACGGTGCTTAACAGACAAAACGGGAAATAACATGATTACAAATCTTGTATATTGTCAGCTATGTAGTCGAAAATACAATCCTGTCACCTGTACGAATACGGTTTTTGCTGTCAACTGTGAATAAAATGCCCTTTTGCGGTTAGTACTCGAGCTACATAGATGACCAACAGATCTACTTTTGTTTTTATTTTTCTAAGTAAAATAAATCATCAAAAATATTTGAAATTTGTAGTACATTTCTTGAGCAATTTGTGATTTTCTAATTTTTCGGTAGGTGTACAAATACGAGTTTTGCATACTGTATCTCGGAAATGAAGCATTTGCAGATCCATGTGTATATGAACTTTTGTGCTTAAAATATAACAAAGAATCACCCCTTGAAATTAAAGTCATCACTTAAGTTATACCCTGTATAAACAACCAAATTTACTAATTATTCAGCTTTACTCTCGCTTCACTATTAGTTAATTAATATACAACATAATTATCAATGTGACATTATAATCATTTAATGTAAGATTAATACAGAAACTATATATTATACGAGGAAAAGTTTTACCTTGATGACTACTTAAACACACTAAGTAGTTCATGGCTTGAAAGGGGCCTTCAAAGCCTTTAACTTGCAAAGTTGCAAGGGATTCCCTTTGTGAAAGGCACCCAACCGTAGAAAATACAATGAAGAAAAGAACAAGGTTTCCAACGATGTTTATAAATGAAACTTTTTGTTTAATTCAAATAAAATTTCAAGAATGTAATTTAGATTTCTTATTAAATAGACACATATATGGGATTCTCCTAATATTCTCTGTTCTTTGATAATTTTTTTAAACGGAAATTCTGTTCCTGATGATTTCTGTTGATGTCAACATTTTCAATAGTCTCCTTTGTAATTAAGGTTGGGATATAGAATACGACTCATTCCATTTTCCGAGTTCATAATTACTGTCGGAACTACAGATTAAAATAGACTGTCCATTCCTCAATAATGAAGTTCGAGATTGATTTCTAAGCTTCCAATTCATTTCTATATCTCGATATTTTAAATACTTTTTTTAACACACAAAAATTCAGTTATAATAGTATTGTCCAATACTTTATAGCTTCTTGAGATGGACCTATTGTATTATTCTTCGATATTCCTATGAAATAAAAGCGTTGGATAACATCGTGTCGGAACAATAAAGTTCCCAACGCAAAACCGGCAAGTTCGATGTCAAGGCGAATGATTGAACGAACGTCGTCCGCTTTTTCCTTGTCTGAACACTTGATTTTTTGTCGCTATCGTCGGAGAATTAGGGGAAGGTCCAGTTTTGGTAACCGTACCAGACAATGGCCTTCGTTTCCGCAAAAATGGAATATAAATTCGAAATGATTGATTAGTGATTTGCCGCTATTGAGTTTAACCACAAACGTTTATAAATACAAGTGGCTACCCCACGAGATTAACTCCGATTAGAATGCTACAGCAGCAAAAAATGGATCGATTGGGCGGTTGGAAATTTTATTAAAATGGATCTCTTTTGACCCTTAACGTCTTAAAGAATAAAATATGTTATTAAAACGTAACTTCCTCTTATTCTCATCGGTTCACAAAGTTGTGATTCTTAAAGTGGATATAACAGGATTTTGGATAGAGAAACAGAAAACGAATTTTCCAACCTACGAAATTGTTATCATTTTAAACAGCCCTTAAAATCGTATAGAACGTGAATCGGGTTATGCTTCAAACGAGAACATCCCAGTTTGGATGGGAGAGAAAGGGTAGGAAGGTTTATTTTACCTGAAGCGCAGATTTTTTGCTTTCCGATTATAGTCGGACCGCTTTTGAATGCAAACAAGGTGGCGTACGGTCACGTTGTAATGACGTCTCATAAAGGAGACGAAGAAAAATGTGATTTCCGGACGTAAATCAACGTTGTCAACCTCAACTTGGATTTATTACGTAATTGGGTGTAAAAATCATTGTTTTTATTCCTATTAAATCACTAACACAAAATCGAATTGATATTTTATTTATATTTATATCAGGTATTCATTTAACCCTTTGCTGTCGATGCCGCCACTGTGGCGACATTTCAAAACTGTTGTAGAAGTTGGTGTCGCCGCTATGGCGGCATGATAACGTCTCGAAAGAGCAAACCAGAAAAACTAAGATTAACCCCTTGCCTTACGATTTAATTTTTAACTGTGCGTGCCGAAAGCGACACCAAGGTCAGTCACGCGTAAACTTACCACGTCTCTGAGACGTTTTGTTTATGTTTAGCTCCGAAAAACTATCACGTCTCTCATACGTCATTGTAAGCTAAGAGATTAACAGAATGCTAGCCCCCGCTAAAAAGCTAAATTCGCCCCGACTTGCTGGTAGTCCCAGCCGAAAAATCTGCCTACCGCAAAGGGTTAAATTCGTGCTCAAGCATGCTTTGAATTCTTATTAGTCAATGATGAAGAGATATGTAGAAAATGAACGCAAAAAAGATGTTAGTAGAGCTCAGAGGTTACTTGAGCACGAATTTAAATGAACACTATAGTGGCTGATACCTTATCCAGACTGGATAACGACGTCGATTCCATTGAATTAACCAAGTTTGATACCGAAATCTTTTACCAAATTCAAAACAAAGACAAAGAACTCAAAAAACTTTTATTCTCTCAAGAAAATAATAGTAGATCTAAATTTTCATAATGTTTTTAAAAAACGATGTCTGGATAAATAAATAAATTTTATATACACTACAAACACCTTATATTTTATTTAATTGAAAAAAACACTTTAAATCAACAATAAACCTCTTGAACGTTCTAGAAATTCGTTTTAGAAACAGGATAAAGTAATCGGCTTTTCTTTAAAAGCGTATCTATTTGTCCGGGAAAAGACACGTATTTTAAGAGTTTTAAGATTTCGTTTCGTTTAAGACATCCGTTGAATGGACGTAAACGCCCTCTTTGCTCTGTCTCCCCCCGACTTTGATGTAAAGTCTTTTCGCCGGCGAAACTGCAGAAAGGAGATGCTAAGCTTTGTCGGCAAGACTTCGCCAACCAAATTAAGTCCGACCGAACGGGTCCATTGAAGGGCTAACGCAGAGGTCGGCACCTTTGGTGCGGCTGCTCTAAAGTACCGCGTCGGGGTTGTGCCATTGTCCACGCGTCAGTGCCGCTTCACACCCGGACCAGGATACAATGTCACTTTCACACTACTTGTACTGTTGATTGTTTGTGCATTAAATCAGCTAAAAGGTCAACAGTCCGCCAAAGAGCACCGGCAAAGCTTGTTTGTCGGTCGCTAGGTGAGAAAAGCTCTATTGAAAGCGAATCTATCGGCTTCGGTACTAATGACGCCACTCCTAACGTGACTTGCTTTCAAAAATAACCAATTCTTTGTTGGGTTTCAGTGGTGAATGAAAAGAACTAATCGACTTAATTTAAACAATAAGTTTGGCAATTTGAACCAATAAAGTATTTATCTAAACTAGCTAATAAAGACAACGTGCATAACCATATCTTTAATATAGTCAATATTGTAACTAATTTAATCTACTTTGTTTTGGGTGTGTTTAAAATACCTGAATTGATAGATCCCATTTAACGTGCATGTGCATACAGCTATAAATTTGGCACCAAACGCAATTGCCTGCGAAGTGATCCTGTCGAAACCTAAATTGGATTTTCTAAAGAAAGCCCGTTAGCTGCAGCTATATACGAACCCGCCGAAGCTGAGCTTGATCTTTCGGGACCGGTTGTGTAAATTTGACGTTAAGCCAGCTTCCGTTATTTCGGGTTTTAGATATTATGCAAATGCGGATTCGCCGCTTGGATAATACCGAAGCCAAAAGTTTATCTCTACACTTTTGTACTAATTTGCATGTTTTACTATATCCGTGACTGTCAGTTTTTAATCACATGACCTGGAGAAACTTTTAATATCAACAAAGTTTTTTAATTATAAAATATTTAATAAATTATTTTGAAGTTGAAATTTGTGGATATAGAGTTGCCTACGTGTATCAGGTGAAAATTTATTATGGGTAAATATTACAGATTGATTAAAATTTTATTAATTTTGAAATACAATGGTATTCACTTTGAGTGGCAAATAACATTACCTAATTTAGTATCGAATTATTTATGTTTATTTTATTATTAATTGCGTTAACGTTGTTTACTAAATAATAAATAATTCTTTGAATCAACATTAAATATACGTAATATTCGATTTATTATTAAATACTCTACATTAATTAATTGAATATCTTCAGTTCGGTGGATACATGAATAGCTTTATATCAAAACTAATTGTAAGTCATAATTTCATTATATTAGTTTGTGATTATCAGGCTATATCTGATGTTATGTCCTAAAAAAAAGGTTAATTTTATCTCACAACAAGTTCAACTCTAAATTCAATAGTTTATTGCAAGTAGCCCAAAACCACTTAAAAACTTATAACACAGGCTAACAAAAAAAATATTTAAAAATTTTTTTTTAAACAAAAAAATCTAAATCTTATGAATTTTTAGATGCTGAAACCGTATTTGGCATCAGTTTTTTTATCACCCACAGTTCTCTCACAATATGACATCGATTATTGTAAATAGGGAAAATTTGATACATAAAAAATAGAAAAAATCACTCTTATTTGATTAGGCTACAATTTTTGCTTACTATAAATAACTATTACTTTAATGCGAGTATTTTAAGTGCTGATTTTTTTGTATTTCCTTTCCCTTTTCTCTGTAAAGTTTCTTGTGTAACTTTTTCTTCGATGTGATGCATTTTGTTTTTCTCTATGAAGTGACCAGCAGTAATCACAGATCATCTTGATATTCCACCGTCCCTGGTACAGTTTCTCCATCACTTTTATGTCCTGATGGAACCATTCCCCCTGTTCTTCACTCACATCACCCAAGTTTTTAGAAAAGAAGTCAAGATGGTTGTGCAAGAAGTGGACTTTAAGGCTCGTCAGACAACCCAGATTTTTAAACTTATTTATCACGTTAGCTACAATAACTTCATAATTATGGTCTTTCACACTACCCAGAAACTTAGTTACAACTTCTTTAAATGATATCCAAGATTCCTTTTCCCTTCTAACTATCCTTCCTTCAAAGTTGGAATCCAACAACATTTTACGAATATCAGGTCTAGTGAAAATCCCTTCCTTCAGTTTAGCTTGTAACAGTCACCATCGTTAGGCAAAGCTTTTACAAATTGCTTCATTAAGCCTAATTTGATATGTAGTGGCGGTAGAAGAATGTTTTTTGGGTCTACCAAAGCTTTATTTAAAATGTTCTTCTCGCCAGGTGTTAAAGTTTTTCTTACGGCCCATTGTTTTTTGGATCAATGTTCATCCCTTGCTCTGCTGTCCCACTCACATATAAAACATGGGAACTTTGTAAATCCCTTTTGTTGGCCAAGGATCATGGAGATGACTTTTAAATCTCCACACAGCATCCAATCGTGAGCCAGATAGTTAATTTTCTCTAAAATCAAATTAAGATTTGTGTAAGTTTCCTTTACACGGACTGAATGAGCAACAGGCACTGAAGTATACGTATTTCCATTGTGTAAGAGAACACCCTTTAAGCTAGTTTTTGATGGGTCTACAAAAAGCCTCCAGGCTTTCTTCTTGTATTCAATGCCAAATTAATTCGTTAGACTGTCGATATCATGACAGTAAACCAAATTCTCTTCCTGTTTGAAAAACTAAAGAAACTGTTGAACTCTTGTTCTGTAATAATAAATAGATGTTCCTGATTCCAATAAATGTTTTTCTTTCAGCCTAGAACCGAGCAGTTCTGCTTTTTCTTTACTTAAACCCAAATCTCTCACCAAATCATTTAACTCAGCTTGCGTAAACAACTGTGGTTTTAAATTTTCTGGAGAACATTTAAACTCTTCATCATCCAGTATTAAATTCAGGACTGGACTGTAGAATGTTATCAAGAGACTGAGGTGGTTCAAGAACAGGAAGTTTCGGTCCATGTCCTACTGGTCGATTAGCTGAGGTAATATTGGGATAGACAATTACTTTCTTATTTTTGGAGTGATATCCAGAAACATCAATGTTGCAAAAATACCAATCATTTAAATGATCTTTTTGCTTCCTCCAGATCATTGGCATTGCAAATCTAAAAGCTCTCTTTTCTTTCTTGTACCATTTCCTAAGATCTTCGACACAAACATAACATACTTTGTGTGGAGCCCAACAGTTTTCTTGATTACCGATTTCTACACCAAAATATGCAAAGTATACTTGCTTTGCAAAGTCAGTAATGTTTCTTTGATGTTTTTAACCATAAATTCACCACATATATAACAAAAAGTGTTGGGAGAATTTTTACAACCGCGATTAGCCATACTTAAATTTTGAGTTAAAGCACATGAATTAAACACTATATGACAACTTTATAATTAACTGAAAGGAAACGAACAGCTCTGCCATTTATCATAACTGTAATCTAATAACATTTGATTTTACTGCCAACCCTATAACGTGAAGATTTTATTGCCAACCTAATAACATTTGAATGATCAAAACTAAACTTTTCACAAATTGAATGTTAAAATATGAAAAAATGGTGGGTGATACAACTTTTTTAGATAAAATTATTGAAAAAGTTTCTCATCGTCGGCCTGTGTTATTAGCTAGTTGTGAAATAAAGTTTTTTATATGATTTCTTTTACTTTTATGGTGGAAAATTATTGTTTAGTTACAAACCACTATTAAACATAGTAAACCACTGACATTTACATCGTGGGCACCAGTTAGTTAGTTTCCTTATGCATCTTCATATTCCTAAAACCAGATAAAGTTCCTAAAGACCATACTTCTCACTTTTGTGAATCAACTGCCGACAATGATAAAAGATTGTTTCTCTCTACGGGGTTCTCGGGAACAACTGCCCGGCATTATTAATGTGAAGCGGCAAGTTATTGGATGATTTAATATAATGGCCTCTGGTAAAGCGTCCAGGGGCGTCGTTATACGAACGACGCATTACGTCAGTGGCGTCTACTGTTATAAGAATAAATATTATACGGTTACATACCCCTTTAAAGAAGTTGCAAAGCTCTTCGTATAATTAAAGGAATGATTAAAAGTAAGGACTTGTATAGAAGGCATTTTTCTTCTCATTCTACTTTAAGACGCTTGCAATGGCAGCTGCAGTAAAACCATCCTAAAGGAAAACACATCTTGATGGTTTAATCTTGTTAAATCCTTTTGTTCCCGATAATGGCGCTTTCTTTGTTTACGAAGTTTAAAGATACTGAATATCTTTTGTTAGATTTTCTTGGAAAAATATTAAATGAAAAAAGACTAGTTAAGAAATATTTCATATTCATAATATATTTTAGCTTTGTGTGAAAAATAAAAATCTAATAACATTTGAGATGAAAGTTAACGGAATTATAAGATCGAATATTGCATAATTCATTTCTCCTTTATGTCGGCAATTTGAAAGCGTTTCAGGATGCGGCTTCCGAAACCAGAGCCTCTTTATTATCCGAATGAAATTCCTAAAAGGCCAGTTAAGCCCTCTGGCGCTATTTACTCTTTATGCAAGGCATTACATTTTACAGCTCGGATTTTCTACTTAAAGACTTTTCCTCGCATTCCTTGAAAGCAAAATTTAATTTTAAACAGTTTATATTTTCTATTTAGATACATTGGCTTATAGCACCTTATTTTTTGTTTCACTTTAAGATGAAGCTTCTGTATTTTGTTCCGTATTTCACTCCGAGTATTTTATTTTTGTCAACTATCACGATAAATAAGTATCTTAGATTTGAACCTTTCGCAGCTACGGTTATCGAAAGGACAGGGTTCGCCCAAGATGGGAAAGTAACCTTTTCCTTTTTATTAGGGGAGACAAGGGTATGATCTGGTCAAAATGGCCCGCTATAAGATACGTGCAAACCACAGCGGATCCATTCAAGCGAGAGATAGGACTGAAAGGACTTCTTTCGGTGGTTTTCAGGCATTATTTACGGCATGCGAAACGCACAGCTGGCACGTTTTGGAAGGAACACGCGACACTAGATGTTCACGCGTGGATGAACATCAACGTTTCTTATGTGCAAACGTTTAAATGTATTCAAGATGGAAAGAACTATTGAATTTTGTGGCTTGGGATGTCATTATCTTTATACCTCATTTATTTTTAAAACAGCCATTGTAATAATTTTCTATTTTGCGATGCTACCGTTAAATTTTGTCGTCCAACTAGTCAATAGGTTTGATCTCATTGAGCTTTTAAACAAGATGTACATAGTTTGCGCGTTTACAAGGAAATCTTCGTCAGGCCACGGGTACCGCTATACGAAGCGTATTCTGCTATAATTTCCCGATCCGTTTGTTTCCATGGTATCATAGTTGTTTTTCTTGTTGTTACTTTGCGTTTAGTTCTCATCTGGCCACTGTACAGGATCAGTTTGATTATTTGCCGAGTAACCAGCAGTACAACTTAAAATCTTTACCCCAATTCGTAATGCACAAGCACGGGATGTACTATAACCCGAAATGGAGATGCACCTCTTCATGGTTCAACTCCATTTCGGGTTATGGCACATGGGCGATGAAAATGTACTCTGGCAAATCAGTTTATGGTGTTAGAGAAACAGTATTGGCTCATTATATATGTCTTCAGCTTGCATAGAAACTTTTCTATCAAGGACTAACATTGATAATTTTTACACGAGGTATAAGTTAGCGATATCATGCCTAAACAGCAAAACCCATGTGGAGTGAACACTTAAGAAAAACAAAAAAATTCCTCCCAAAAGATACTCTCCAATGCAAACTAAGAAAAAGGTAGATGGTATCCAAAGAAGCTAATAACGGGATTGTGGTACTCAAATGGAGAGACACGCGGTATGTAAGAATTTTATCAACAAAACATGCTCCTATCATGGTACCCAGTACAAAAAGAATCGTAGCATTCGTGCTGTTTCTCCAAGCCAACAGACATCTGCAACACTCAAACCACCAGCTGTTGTTTAATACAATCCGGGAAACTGTGATATAGATTATTCTGACCAAATGGTTTCTTATGCCACCACAATTAGAAAAGGAATCAAGTGGTACCGAAAGCTTGGCATTCAACTACTTCTGGAAATTTCTGTTGAAAAACGCTTTGACGGATTACAAAATTGCCACAAAGAAGAATATAAATATTAGAATATTTAGAGAATTATTAGCTGCAAAGTTCTTAGGGTTGACTGAAAGTACAACAAATCCTTGTCTTCGTCGGACTCAGCATAAGGTCGCCGTTCGGAAAAATGATTCCGTGGGAAGCATTAGACGCGCGTGCAAGAAATGTTATGCAGATAAAAGACGTCGAATGGATCGATCAAAGAGACGAGAGAATTTAAAAAAAAAAAACAACAACATATTGTCCAAGATGTCCCAGCCAACATCAGCTTTGTATAGAATGCTTTAAAGTTGTACATTCTACATAATTTTCTTAATAAACAATTTTCGCATTACTTTTATAACAATTCAATGGTTTTGCTACTTCCTCTGTAAAATATCTTTTCAAGCGCATACGAATATCCTTCGTAAAAAGTCAAATAAGCGTCACCCTAATACGGGTGACGTGGCTTGATCAGAAACTTTACTGTCACCCGAATATGGGTAACGTGGCAGTCAACGTGTTAAATAAGTTCATACGTATATGAAAATAAATGTTGCCGTTAAATTTTGGCTTTCAACTCATCAATAGTTTTGGATCCCATTTATTTTTGAAACAAGCTTCTGCATGATTTATTTAACGAGTGTTATTCAGAATAAAAGTAGGTATGAAATTGCACATAAATATACTGGATAATGAATGAAAATTGTATTGCAGTTGTCTGATGGTGCCGTTAACGGTATATGCAGCGGGTTGTTTTGCTGGGAAATACCACTTTATTCCCACTTTGTGGTGACCGCAAATTTGCAATTATTAATTCAAAAAACTATTGAAATAACACGTGACCGCACGGTAAACGGTAATTTAATTTAGTGGTTATTATAATTTTGAATTATTAATTATATTTTTACTCATTACATTTTTTGTTAAAATTTAAAAATGTTTTCCGTTAAATTTAAACACTGATAAGTGAAACGATTCGTTAAAAACATGAAAGATTTACCCGACAAGTGCCCATCGAAATGGTTTTTCCACTTTCAACATTTTTCTTGGGGGAAAAAGTGCGCGTGGCAGATTAAAAGGGAGAATTAATGTCCCGCGCATCCGTCTACCGTTTTTCTTCTTCCGAAATCTGTCAGTTTCGCTAATGGATCATGGAACAATTTAAAGGATTAACCCTTGTTTGTTTCGTAGAAAGTAAGTTCAATTCAATAATTCTCTAGGGGAAAAGAAATTATTTTTATTAAAGTATGTTATAATTCAGATTTCGTAAAATACTCGTCTTTATGCAAGCTTATGGTAGTCAAGTGCAAAAAGGAGCAAGTGCAATTCTTGGGTTCAACGAAGGATATTACCGTATGTACGGGCTATAAAGGTGCCCCTCATATGCACGAGCACTTGGAAAGATGGCTAGAGCAGCAAAAGCTATTACACTCCGAACTTGGAAACAAATTTCGTTGAGGAAGATCGATCGCGCCCTACGCCGATGATAAAAACAACCATAGTGTTCTACATTTCCCTAAGGGTGAGGCGATAACAGTCCGGGAAGACGAATCGTCCCTTTCCTGTTGTGTTAAAAATACGACTCGAATACATCGTCCACATCCAGCCACTCGAAAGCATTTGAATCCTTCGCGTCGGTTGATCTTGAACCTCTTAATCGTATATATTTTTGAGTGCTAACAAAAGGTCTGGATGCGAAATCGAACCGTTACGTTTCCGTGAGTGCTATAGAAATCGAAATTTGTCACACCATCTCGGTCTTCTACTTACGAGTTTTTGATACGTCCATTTACCTCAACTGAGACCACCCCGACTGGCATCGTTAAATATTTATAAATTCTTTTGTGCTCCAACCGCATCCAAATCTAGTGTGCTCTATTTATACAGAGGGTCATTCATAATGTTCGTACCTACTTTGGGTCCGACAGAATCGTATTGGCGTTGGCGGGTGTCTCTAATATTTATTGCTCTGCTTGGCAATGGAACGTGCAAGTTTCATCGCAAACTTTAGACGAAAGGATGATATATTACAGGGATCGTTGCTTTAGGTGCACGGAGTTGATTTAAAGTTTTGCTAAGCAACTATGCCTCTACGAAGCTTAATTATTTGACTTGCAACACTGATTATAGAGCTTTATTTACTGCTTCTATTACCATGTGTGTAGGTAAGATCTATGAAACTTTAATTAATTTTGGTTGTACAGATCTATCTTACTTTAATGTTCATAGTATGTGAATTATTGTTCTTTGTTGCCTAATCGATAGAAAGTAACATCCTAAATCCAGAAAATCCCTTGAGAATCATGTACAGATATATTTTATTAATATGGGTGGTGCTGAGGCTAGAACAACGGCCGATGTGATATTTTATTCATCCTCCGGAAAACTCTGATCTTATATTGAATATATCCCGTAGAGAAGGGCGGGAAGGAGCCGATCGAAGCCGATGCTCTGATGACCTCCTTCCTCTGACCTCACGACTGCACCAAGTGAAATTTGAATAATTACCCAACTCTCGGAAAATTGTATACCTGAAGCGAGAACGATTGTTTTACTCCATTATTAACCTGGCTTCTTTGAACAACTCTCCTGTTTTGAGTTCAACTAAATTATTTATAAGTGCATTTCTTGTTGAATTAATTTTGAGATCTAAATAGAATTGAAGTGAGAGAAAGAGAATTAAAGAAAGAGAATTAAAGAAAGGTTAAAAAAGGTGGAAGTGGAGATCAAGAAGTAAAAAAGAAACTTCCAAACCGTACGATTGAACACGACGCTTCGTTGGAATTTCGGACAGACGGGAAGTTTTCGTATTTCCTTTGTATCCAAAATCTTCTCATATCGACGCAGAAACCTGCACAAACTGTCTTTTTTTACGTCAAAAAACTTCGCCCTTTCCTTTTAAACTGTCGAAAAATCGAAACTCGAACTTTACGATGGAACTGAGGTTTCTCCGACGGAGAATCCCACCAAGATGAGGGAGGTTTAAATAAGTTTACTTCAGATAGATATTTCACACAATAGTATAGTTTTAAACGATATTTCAATAACTGAAGTTTCTAAGGAACATTAATCACCGCTTACCTCCCTTCTTTACCATTCGGCATAAAGAACTATGACCCGAGCTTTATGATGCCTTAAAGGGCTTCAGTACTTTTGCGAGATCCTACAGCTTTTGTGAGATTCAAGCAGGAATTTTAGTAGTTCCTCGGGTCATTACGGTTTTACTGCAACTCCTTTACCTAACTTTTTAGTGGTTTTGTTATCTATCTTGAGTTCTTTTTTAAATACAAGTAAAACTAACTGAAACTACATTCTTCCTATTTAAGTACAAGAGTAATCTTATATCCTTGGATTTATATTATTTGTCACAATTTGCAATCATTAAAGTTAAATTATGACATATTTTGGGATAATGGAATTACGGTGAAAGTCTGTTCCATACTAGGCATATATCTCTATTATGGCTAATTTCAGGTAACCGCACTCAATTGGAAAGTTGCGTTCCGGGATTAACCCTAGTAATCTCGGGCATCAAACGACCTTTTCATTATAAGGTAGGGTTGAAATTTTCCAGTTTTATGAGATTGTAAGCTGTTGCTACCACTTAAAAAGTAGACAGGGTAAAATTAATCCCATTTAATTTAATCATTATTATATTATTATTAATTATACCGGCGCCTCCACCAGTTTTCTCAAGTGCAATGTTTATAAATTCGATTTATTCTCCTCAATGACTAATAAATTTAAATTACGTTTGAAACCTACATACAGTAGAATCCCTCTTATCCAGTCTAATCGGGACCGAGACCGTGGCCGGTTGACTATTTGGCCGGTTAATCCGAAGTTCCCCGAAACTCGACATTCCTCCACAGCTGCATTGTTACCATCGTTTTCGCATTCGCAGTCATCTT
Organism: Digitonthophagus gazella; assembly: GCA_036711955.1. NCBI lineage: Eukaryota > Metazoa > Arthropoda > Insecta > Coleoptera > Scarabaeidae > Digitonthophagus > Digitonthophagus gazella. The sequence continues at coordinate 10,088,500 of JASCIT010000001.1, forward strand.
TGCTTGCAATATCGATTATTTCTTCGTCCGTGAAAAAAATCAACTTCGAGTTCTTCGTCACTTTTTGTTATCCATTTCTCTACGTTCTCAAACTGCATTTGGTTTTCACCAAGTAACGATTGCAGATCGTGTAAAATATCTTGAGTTTCGATTTCTTCATTCTCCAAATCATTGTTTTGCATCAGGTTTTCTCTATCAGGCCAAATTTGTCTCCATGACTTCGCAATAGTACCAGAGGACATTTCCTGAAAAGCACTAGCCAACATAAAAATAACATCCTTGACGTTTATGTTTTTCACTTTTTCCAGGAGAGGCAAGTTTTCATCTTCGCATCTAATTGTAAGCAAAATTTCAGAAAGAAACTTCTGTCGGTATCGCCTTTTTAAACTCTCTATCACTTCTTAGTCCATAGGTTGTACTAAACTAGTAACATTTTGGAGGCAATAAAATTCTTTGTATGCCATCCATATCAGGCATGTGAGGATGAGTTGGAGCGTTGTCGAGGAGAAGGATTACTTTCATTGGTAATTTTTTATTCTTCAAATGTACCTCCACTTTAGGGACGAATTCGGAATTAAACCAATCTTCGAACAAACTGGAGTTCATCCATGCTGATTTTTGGGACCTGTAGCACACTGGAAGCGATGAGATATTAAAATTCCTAAACGCCCGTGGTTTAGTCGATTTTTCTATCACAAAGAAAGAGATTTTATGAGTTCCAGTTGCATTAGAGCAAACACCAATGGTAATCAGTTCTTTATTTTTCTTGTAATCTGGCGCGAATGATGTCTCAAGACTTGATATAAATGTTTTATTTGGTAACATCTTAAAATTGAGCCCTGTTTCGTCCATGTTATACATTTGTCCAGGAAGTAAGTCATCATCATTGATCATTTCCATAAATCTAGTTTTAAATTCACCAACAGCTGATTCATTTGCTGACATTTCTCACCACTTATGTGAGTGAAACGAATCCCGTGACGCTTCTTCCATCGGTTAAGCCATTCCATCCTAGCAGAGAATGCTCTTGCATTCTCAATTTTACTATGAATTAATAATGCTTTTAGAATCAAAATTGGGTCAATGATAGGGCTTCCTCTCCGATATTTTATTTTTAAATTTTGAAATAGGCCGGTTAATCCGAGGACCGGTTAAAAGGGATTCTGCTGTAGTAAAAAAGTATAAAAGAGGGATTTTCATCGTTTTTGTCATATGAACTTCATTTACTCACATTTCCGGGTAATTCAATTTTTTTTCTTGATGACTTATAATGTTAAATTACGATTACTCACATTTCCGGCCAATGACTTACAAATTGTTTTTCCTTCCCTACATGGACACTCGTTTTCATGGCCACTTAATTATCAACTCGGAAACTCATTTCCTATCTGGCTGCTCCGGTGGTTAAATCCGGCTTCCACATATCACAGTCCTCCCGCCTCATTGCTTCGTAGAAACTAGAAGCGAAATCAAACTGGATACCGTAGAAAATCGAAAACTTTACAGGATTGGATGTTTGTTAAAGCTTTATTGGTAGGGTAAGGTTGCTCAAGTCGTACCCCCTAAGAAAAAATACTGCATATAAGCGAAAATTTAGCCACAACATAATCTTGGATTAATAACAGTTTTATTTATTATAATAAAATATAATATAGTAAATGTTAATGGATAAAATAAACTAAATAAAAAAAAACTCTCATCGGTACGACTAAGGAAACTAGTTGCCTAAGTGGTACCACCCAAGGCTTAAGTCGTACTCCTAAAAAATATTCGGTAACAATGTTCATTGCAAGGTATTTTTAGAATATGTGCTTTACATGTTTCATACTACTATTTTGTAAGTACACGCTTCACACATTTCTTGATTCTTTTGTTAACTCTAGCACATAGATCGTGCACCTATGATTTACATTGCAAGCACTGAATCATCTTTTCCTCCCGTTCTTCTCCACACATATAGCAAAACCAATCGCTTGCAGCATTGCCTCTCTTCTTTTTAACTTTTAATGCTGATTCCTTTTTATTAAGTGTTTCTTTTCTTTTATTTGCAGCATTTTTTATTTTATCCTTTTTATTAATTTTTTCTTCCCTCTTACTTGCAGCATTTTTTATTTTGTCTTTATTCGCAGCTGACGTTATTTCGATTGATAAGCTTAGGCGTCTTTGTTCCTCTTTGCTGTCATTGATGATATTTGGAGTAGGTGATAAAATATTTAACTCTTGTTTCAGTTTATCTGAATCAAATGATGTTAAAAGTTTTGCAATAAAATCCATGGAAGCCTCTTCTTCCTTTTGGATTTGTCCATCTTTGTCCGTCGGGAGACTTTTATTGCTCACTATACATTTCAATTATTGCACGTTTTAAACGGCAAAAACGAACAAATTTCCTCAGTCGTACTTGGTATGACTTACGCAGCTCGTTTAGGTACGACTTAAGGTACCAAACATTGTAAATGAAAAACGGCGATAACCTCACATTGAATATGCGTATACGTTTTACCTTCGGTGGAAAGATTCCGTAATTGCTACAGAACTTATGTTAAAAAGAGAGACTATTCTGTGTATAATTTCCTTCCGAAAAAATGCTCCAAACACATGCAGAAAATTATATGAAATAGCAATAATTTACTTGTTGAGAATATTCTCTCAAATGGCACTTGCATTCAAACGACTCAATAGTGTAAAATGAAGTGCCTACCTTACTAGACAATCCAACGATCTGGCAACATTGCTCGCTACGCTCTCTCGAGAGAGCGTAGCGAGCGACGTTGCCAGATCGTTGAGACAATCTTATAGTGTTACTTTTGCTGTCAACGCTGTGGTGGCATTTAAAATAGCTAAGGTACGACTTAGGCGTAGGTACGACTTGAGCAACCTTACCCTATATAAAAACCGTTCTACAGTTATACATCAACTTCCGGTATTTATGGCCGTTATAATGACCATCTTTGTAGGCCAATTGTGTTTGCTTTTATCGGCCGGCAAATCGTGGGAGGATAATCGAAAAAAATCAATTAGCTGTCCAGATATCACGTATGGTCCGTTTAGAATTCAAGAGAGTACTCACATCGAATACGGAAATAATCTTCTTAATACAAATGGAGATGGAGGGATGATGAAATTAGATAATGTTGAATAATGGAATTAGATAGTCATATAAGTTTAAGTTATTTGGGACGTTAACAATAAAGGCACCATAAAGAGTAACTGGAGCTTGAAACTAGTTCCATTAAAATTTAATTTAACGATGTGATTTTAAGTAAAAAAGACGGAGTTGCAATGATAAACGTGGCGTATCATCGAATTTGCATCGATTTCGACCTTCCTATAGTTACGTGTTCGGCCAATAAACACCATCAATTTACCAAGAAAGTTTTAGAGCCCGTCTCGCTAACGCGGTTAGCTCGCATTGTACCCGAAAACTTCTTCTAATGTATTCCGACAGCGCAGGGCGTACGAAGCGACCCAATTTGTCTTAACAGCGAAACTAAACAACCCGTCCGAATGCTTCCGGTCCCATCCCTTGAAATCATTCTTTATTCAGTTTAAATCGAATTTTTTCAGTTACTATAACTAAAATTTCCACTGTATTCAATTTAATACTTATTTAGGTTTATTGGTCGATTTACGGTTGGACTGCCACTCGTATGCATAAAACTGAATTCAATTTGTGTATCGACAGAACGGTTGTTTTACAACTGTGTGAGAGAGCAAACGCCAATAATTTAATAATTAATTTCGTATTGCTGGCAAAGCAATCCTAAATCGATTTGACCGTTTTTAGTGAATCCACAAGGTCGTCCTGATGCCAGCTGGCGGTCATCAACAGTCTCGGTCTCTATTTGAGTTCCTAATAATCGGCGCCTAACAGGGTTTCATCGGAAACCATTAAGCTCTTCTCCAAACGGTCACCACTTCAGCAATTAAGCGCTTTGTCGACGAAGTCTTCCTTGTTTGTGTGTTTGGGTGCCGACTTGACCTAAACTGAGGTCTTTGCCGGAAAGGTCACTTCATTGGACGGTCATCCGAAACGGTTTCTCAAGACTTAATGGAAACCGAAGGTCTCATTTGCATTTACTTTGTGGGTTATCAAGTTATCAGGGTAATCTTACTTTGGTACTCTTCGTCTTTGGTGACCTACATAGACCAATCTCAGTAGTCTAGATAGTGTTTAAAAAAGGGAATTTTAAATTAAAGTGTCCACGTAGCGTACAGAGAGTTAAATTCAACGAATGGAGGTGAGTTGCGAGAAGAAATGGAAAGAAGTAAAAAATTTCTAGAACTAACGAATAAAATACATAAAAGCGGCACTGGGCTTTACAATCAGGTAAAAACAAATGGAATGGTGAGAATTATTTAAAATGTAAAAAAAGAAGGAATAAAGAGGGAAGGATCATGTCCAAGAGTGATAATCTAATATGACTAGGGAGTGAGTTTACTCACTTTTACACATTAGACCATTTGTTTCTAATGATTAAGATATAAATGCTTGTATATTACTAATTAAGTTATATTCCAAAAGAGATAGTTGGATGTTGGTAACAATACTGGGAAAAGTATTTGGAAAAGATAAGAAAGATGAATCGTTATGATGAACTAAGAAAATAAAAGAAGCGATAAGTTGTTAAACGCTTTTGCACGGAACCGTACTGCATGAGGATGGTGCGGCGTGCAATTTAACGAAGTTAGGTTGCTAACTAGGTTATGTCCTCACCATACAGGGTACTCGCGGCTCACGCGGCGGGACAAAAGGGATTCCGTCCTCGGCCTGCTCTGACGACAGCGAAAAAGGGATGGGTTCATCGATTTGAGGGGGACGCATGCCCGGTAGGGGCGCAGCCTCTGAACTGACTCTTTGGGGCGCCGCGACGCGCGATATCCGAAGCCGCCGGCGTCGCCCGCGTACGCTGTGCTGCGCTGCGCTCGCTGCACATCGCCGTTTCCGAATCGCTCCACGTAGAGACGGGCGTGTGAACTACCTTAACCGAAAGCTTTCTATAAGAAAAAAAGGGACGCGGAATGTGCTCGTAAAAACGTATCAGAATAGACTTTTTGGACACTCCGAACGAGTTTTGTGCACTTTCGGCGAAGTTTTGGAAAGTTTTTCCCGGTTTCTTTCTGTGCGTTTTGTGTCTCTCAAGTATTATATTGGACGCTAGTTCGTAGACAAGGTAAATGTTACTACTTTTTATTTAAATTTTGGGTTCAAGTAGAAATTTTTAATAAAAATAGTTTTAGTGTTGTTAATGAACTGTTATGAAAGTCTTCAAATAGTACAAATTCCTTCAAACTCATATAAAATTGGTTCAAATTTTTGGTTTGAATTTTTCAAAATCCTAAAAACAGATTCATAAATAGTTTTAGCTGACTCCAGTAGGTCACATCCATCACATATTTGAAACAGCCTGCATAAAAAAGCAAACAAACCAGATTTTAAACCGGAGGGTTGTTTTCGACAATGAAATATTAGGTCAGACTCCGTTCAAAGTTCGTATTTCCCTCTGAAATGTTTTTCACTCGATATGACTGTTAAGAGAGAGAATTAGTAATGAAATGAATTAATCAGGGGTAATCCAGCAGGAAACCTTATAGAATTTAAATCCAATTTTAAAAGTGCTGGACTTAAAATTTAAATCTCGACGGTGTCCGGATCACACCTCCGATTTTTATTTCTCTTTAACACTCCTTTCGTCGCCTAGCATTTCGAATTAATTTAAATCGTAATGGGAAAATAGCTGGTCGGGACTTCCGTGATTTACACAAAATTCCCACCTCTGCAAATATAATCCAGTAAATGATGACTACTTTACGAAAGTTTGATTAAGTTTAAATACGAATATAATGCTAGCCTATATTCCCGACACTATTAACCTAACTAAATACAACAAAGATAAATACTTTAGAGAGATTCACATCTAACCTAAGAATTCTAAGTTAACAAAGTAAAATTACGAAAAAGTGTAGTTAATAAATAGTCTGTAACTTATTAAAGAGGTGATTATAATATTCACTCGAATTGTAGTAATTAGTAATTTGGGCCTATTAGATTATTATGGACAATCATTGAATAGCTCATTCAATTTAATTTTGTGTAAATTTTCATTCAACACTGGCGGTTCTTCGGAACTGAAATATGATTAATTTCCAAATTGAGGTAATTAAGCTATTGTTTGTTTAATGATAATTGAATTCTATTTGAAAGCTTCAACTGTTTTAATAAAGGTCTTGTGAATACCTATAAATTATGAATACTGTTTACCGTGTATACGTGTTAATTCCTGGTTTTATTTACTTCATTCACATGCCTTGATACAAATGGCATTCGTTGTCTTCTTGTAAATGCCGATTAAATTATTATTTAGAGAAATATTTTCCTGTATTTTTTGTTCCTTATTTTTGATTATATTTTTCATAAATTCTTCCTCCAAATCTTCCACTTAAAATTTATCTAATGTAAGTGGTATATCTAATATCTGATTTATCGTTACTTATTGACTATCATGATTTTCATGAAGTGTCTTCTTAGTTGTATTACAAATGTATCTTCCTTAAATTAAATTACCAGGTGTGTAATGGTGGGTTTAGGATGTCAAACTTAACCGTAACCTTAGCATTAATGACAACCAAATTTGTCGTAATTCCTAGACGTTGCCTAAACGTGTCTATTGAAACAACATAGTTGAACTTTTTTTAAATAACAAAGTTACTGCTACGGTTACGATTACAGCCTTTAAGTTTGACATCCTAATCCCACCATAAGTATGAAACCGGAATTCGCCCATAAGTGAAGCTATATATCGATGAAGTTACCGACACATCACGTTAGCGGTGTCTTGTTATTGTATTGATATCCGACAAAGATTTGCGGACAGCACTACTTTTCTGTTTTCATCTGAAAAAAACCGCAGCCGAATCGCATCGAATGCTTGTGGAGGCGTTTGGTGAGCATGCTCTCGGTAAAACACAGTGTTTCGAGTGATTCAAACGGTCCAAAGTGGCAATTTTGATGTGAGGAACGAAGAACGTGGAAGACCACCGAAAAAGTTTGAAGACGCTGACCTGCAAGCCTTGTTGGACGAAGACGACGCTCAAACACAACGACAACTGACGGATCAGTTAAAAGTGACCCGAGAAGCCATCTCCCTTCGGTTGAAAGCCATGGGAAAGATACAAAAGGTGGGGAAATGGGTTCCACATGAACTCAACGAAAGACAGCAGGAAAACCGCAAAACATCATGCGAAATGTTGCTCGCCAGGTTCAAAAGAAAGTCATTTCTTCATCGAACTGTGACTGGCGATGAAAAGTGGATATATTTCGCAAATCCTAAGCGAAAAAAGTCATGGGTTACTCCGGGTGAACCATCAGCATCGACGGCAAGACCAGACCGCTACAGACGAAAGAGAATGGTGTGTGTTTGGTGGGATCAGAAGGGCGTAATCTACTACGAGCTGTTGAAACCTGGGGAAACTGTCAATGCTCAACGTTACCGACAACAAATGACCGATTTGGATCGAGTTTTAAGTGAAAAACAACCAGAATACCAACAAAGACATCACAAGGTGATTTTGCTGCATGACAATGCACCAGCACACAAAGCAAAATAGGTCCAGGAAACGATAGAGTCGTTCGATTGGGAGATTCTTCAGCACGAGTCTTACTCACCGGACCTTGCCTTATCCGATTACTACTTGTTTGCAGTTTGCATCGATGGTACACGCGCTTGCTGAGCAGCGCTTTACTTCTTACGAAGATGTACGAAAATGGCTTGATGACTGGTTTGCCACAAAAGAGCAACAGTTTTTTTTGGCGTGGAATCCACAAATTGCCAGAAAGATGGAAAAAATGTATAGATATCGATGGACAATACTTTGAATAAGTTGCTTTGTATTATATCATTACAATAAACGAGTTTTTTTCTGTACAAAAATTCCGGTATCATACTTACACACCTGGTATGTAAAAATTAGAGATGGGACCGAAGCCGGATAATTATTCGGTATTCGGCTTATTCAGCTTCATTTGCAATATTCGGTTTTCGGCCGAAATATCTTTGAAATATTCGGTTGTCTATGTGACTGTTCTATCTGTTAATAAATTCGAAGAATATATTAAATCAGCATACAATGGATTTTTGCGCAATTCTCGATTAGTTTTTTTTTTTGTATATGTTTCCTGCTTCAGAGAACAACTGGTCTCTGAAAACTGTACTTGATGAGGCTGATAAGTACATTTTTGCCAGTTTACTTATTTTTGGGCATTTCAAGCTATGTTGTTTCCATCAAACAAATTTTCTTTTATTATTTTATAAATATTCGTTGTGTTCAAATCAACAATAACAACGCATGGTAAGTTCCCCGTCTTCTTCCCCAGGGACCACCAAGAAGGTATAACCAATGTTGGTGTATTTCCGGGATTTAGCACGCTGAGCCCTAACCTTGCCACCATTTCCAAGATTCTTCGGCCTCTCGAGTCGGTTCTGCCACTCCCTCATTCCACTCCCTTGGAATTCATGTCTCCGGCTAGCACTACTTTCTCGCCTCTTTCTCATAGTTCGTCTTCGAGATTGTCCAGTTTGCGTTGGAAGTCCGCTATAGGTTCGTTCGGCGTGAAATAACAGCTTACAATGGTGATGTCCTGCTACACCCAGACGAACCCTTCCCGCGCTCCCTGACATTGAATCTTGTTCCTGTACCTTCTACTAATCAAGATAGCCGCCGTGTTGAGCCCGTCCGTCCACCAGCCATCTTCGTTTCGGTTTTTGTATTGTTCGCTGATTAGCAGCAGATCGCACTGGTGTTCATTTTGAAACTGCCAAAGGAGTACGTCTGGTGTTTTACTTCGATGGATGTTGGCTTGCATTATCTTGAAAGTGTCTTCAGCGCTTTCTTTGCCTTGACTAGGGCCTTTCTAAACATTTCGCAGTGTCCTGAGCCAAGTGGATGGTTCTTCTGTTCTTCGTTGCCTTTGCATAGGAAGCATGTTGGCGAGCTCTTGTATTCGGCACGAAGATGGCCGGTTTCTCCACAATTAAGGCACATTTTCAGGTTTTTCCTATCCGGTCCTTTACATTCACTCTCTCCATGGTCGTATTCAACCAAACAAATGGAACTTGCTTTCTCTTCAGTAATTCCTCATACAAGTAACAGTTTAGTTCACTAACGACTGGATTGGAGCCACTAACGGCCTTATTAGATGTGACTATGGCTGTACAGCAGTCTCAAAACGCAAAATAAGTTCGATTCAAATTTTTAACTGTTGTAGGGGAGAACTGCTGACGGTTTGTGTTTATATTCATTTTATCACTTCCATCGCTACTACTGCTTCCGGAGTTTAAGTTTCTTCCAAGTGCTTCCAAAAAAAGTATGCCTTATAACGGATATGTTTTCACATGAGAAAAAGTTTAAAAATATATCGGTGATTAAGATAACGACGAACGGGAAAGATAACGACGTTGCCGCAAAATAATTTTTTTTCCCTCTGTATTTCTTTGAATCTTATTTTCACGCCAGTCAACAAATACCGAATATTCGGCTGAATATCCGGTTCAAATTTAGCCGAATGTTCGGTATTCGGTTATTCGGTTGAACTACTATTCGTCACATCACTAGTAAAAATGAAACATATTTATATTAAATCCAGGTATACTAAGTACTATGATGTATTCTTTAGAGGAAGTTAGGAATAATGTGGTTGTTGCCTGTTAAATCATGGTTAATGGTCGTTAACCATAATAGCGTAGTAAACGCTAATACTGGACCAGAAGTTATAGGCCTACACTCAACATTAATTACGTCCAATGCTTGCCTAACGCACTAGAGCAAATTTTCGAAATAACCCAGTAATAGGTTCAACTCAAAAGCCTTGAATCACCGAATTAAAGGGGGTATATTACAAAGACCCTTTTAGGTTATATTCATATTTAATATAAATTAATCAAACATTAACGTTTGGGTATTATTTCTATTAAAGTAGAAATCGATGTTTATATCTCCCCACTTCCTTTAAGCCATAAAATCAAATCCTAATTACTATAATTTTATGGTGCTATTGTTTGATGGTAATTTATTCCAACAACAATAAATCCAAAACAACAAGAAAAACGGTCGGATGGAAGCAATTAGGACGACACGACGGTGGAATGATTGATGATTAGACGAAAAGTTCGGTAGTTAACGAACTGTTTCGTACTTCCTATAGATTTTATTTTCGCCCAGGTTGATTTATAGAGGCTTATATCGGCGTTTCTAAGTACTCGAAATTATGGATTTCTATCGGCGAAGTTATAAATTACGCACCTAAGCAGTGGGGATAGAGTTACGAGGACGGAGAAAGCGTTTGTTTAGCCCAAATGCAATAGCACTTGAACGCCCCAGCTATTCATCAATATTGATCTTACGTCAGAATCGTTTGCCATTGTTCCGTCATTTCACGGAGATTCGAGGTGATGGTGAGGTTTAAAGATGGCTCGGAATTGTATTGTGTAGATAGTTTTCAACGATGAATTATCCGTATTGATTTATGGCCAACAATTAAAACGAGCTGTGAATGGTAATGTTTGTTTACGAGTTATGTATGGCAGTCTTGATAACAATACAGGGAATCATTGGATTTTTATCCCTTTTGTATCCTATGCATTATTCAAAACGATTCGATATTGACTGCACATAAATGCGGTTTTTATCTTTCGTATACTACGGTGTACGAGGTAGTAGCGATCCATCTCTTCCCAGTGAAGCCATAACTTTACAATTTATTGTTTTCTCTGCACTATTTTCTAAATAGAACATGGAAATTTGAGATTAGAAGTATAATTTATGGGAAAATACAAAATTTTGAATTAATTTTTGCCTTTTTTATTTTCCAAGTTGTACTAAAAATTAATGATAGGTATATCTTTATCGAATGTATTCGTGTTGACCCTCATTCTGAATTTTGCAAACTCATGAAGAATACCGTACAAAGCCATTAACGTCATTAAAACTAGCGCTCAAAACGATTTATTTCCGTTAATCAGTATACGTAATGCGGGTGCGACCGGCTCGTCGTTACGCCAATGCATTCCGTTATTTATGACGCCCGAGCTTTTTAATCTTTTCGTTTACCGCTAGAATTGAAATCCCTAGATTCACAGCTGCGACGTTTAATCTCGGAAAATCCACATCGCATGCACAGGTGTGTGTGGTCGGTACCTGAACGTTAGGTTCCTATGCGAGAATAAATAGATTTTCTTTATCACGTTTTCAATTCCAACTCTTAAGAGAACTTACAAGGTAGTGAAACTTTTTTATTGTGAATCCATATAAAGTTTCCTTGAAAGAACTTAGTTGTGGGTATACAATGGAACAATGTTGTAGATACACTTGATAGACTTGACTGACTACAAAGATCAATCTTATAATTTTTGTTTCTATTCATGATGAGTATCATCATAATAATTAATTAATTAGGGGTTTACAGTTGATCTCCTGGTCATTGTGCAGACGTAATCTGCCAACTACCTGTCAGATAGTGTTAAGACTACATCCCAAGAGCACTTAATAGCTATTCTAATTACGTCGCTAATAGGTGTGACCGTGAGGGACCGATACATTGAGTGACAAAATTTATGTCTTTATCGTTTCGTATCAAGGTACCGACTCAATGTCGTACCTATCATAAACAATCCCCCGTGTAATAAATCGTGTTCAAACATGGTTCGATGCAGTTGCATAAACAATTAATCTGGAATACTAACTATGGACCGCTATGACCGTTGTATATTACTTGGGATCTTGTCCCAAATATTCGTCCACTATTACGTGAATATTTATATGTTTAAATGTATACTAATTATACTAATTTCATTTAGGTAAATGTTAACTTGATAAAAAATGTCCATAATTTAACCCTCTAAGGGCCGAATTTTTGTTTTAAATCCAAAAAAATTGGGAGAACAAAAAATCAGCAATTATAAAGCTATATATACAAATTAAAAAAAAAAGTTCCGTTTAAACAATTTTATTGCAGTATATTCACTATGTAACTTTCAAGTCACAACGGCCTATAATGTTCGCACTTCTGTGTAAGAAAAATTAAGAGTGGAATTCCACAAAATAGTTTGCATTTGGGGTTAAACATAAATGAATATTACATTTGGAACATTTAATTTTCGGAACTCCTTTACGTCCGGGCTTTTTGGAATCTCCTCTGTTATCTGAAAAAATTAGCTAATATGCCACTTCATCTTTTCGCACGTCTTCAATAGGTAACGTTGTACTTTGTCTCTTTTTTCTTTTATTTTGCAATTGTTTATATGTATACCTCATTTGAAGTAGGACGCCTCCTTTTCTTCTGGGTTCCTTTGTGTTCCTGGCATAAACAAGATGCCGCATAGTTGCAATGCTCTGTATTCCTAATTTTTCTAACTCAGTTATTAAAGACAACGTCGAAAACCAATTATCAAAAACACAATTATTAACAATTGCTTCGATATAATTTTTGCTTAAAGTAATACCACATTACCACTACTTCCTGCATAAGGTAATTAGGGATCATATGTCACCTTGCCGGTGTAAATTTCGAAATTATATATGACTCCAGATGAGTCGCACAATAAAAAGGCTTTGTAGCCTGATTTTTTAGGTTTTTTGGGCATATAGTTTTTTAGCCTATGTCTCCCTTTAAACGATATAATTTGCTCGTCAACACATACACGTTCCGACATAGGTATGCGATTAAAAATTTTCACCAATTTATCTAGAGTAGATCCTATTTTTTCTAAATTATCGGTCACTTCTACATTGTTTGTTGCATTGGTCTGTAAATTTCTACTAAAATGTATTTTTGATTTTATTTCTCTCCCTCGCCTACGACTCATAGTGTCGGCAACAGCAGACACCCTTGTCTTTGAATTCCAATACATTTCAGTACTCGGTAATCGGTAAATCGACATAAAAAACAACAGCCGAAGAATTGTTCGACTTCATTCCCTGAAACAGCAATGGGTTTTGCTGGACCACATTGCAATGCATACATATTGGTATAGTCAACTATATTGTTTATAATTTTTCTGTCAAATAGTTGTCGAAAATAGATTATAGGAGAATGAGTTTCTTCAGCAATCTCCTTTCCAAAGGTTATAACAACTATTATTATTCTTTTCGGATAGTGGTTGCCAAAACAATTCCTTGTGATCCTGCATCTTCCTCATCTGACGAGGATTGAACACTAAATTCTTCATCATTATCAATAGTGTTCATTGGACCTATTACCGCTAATGCGTCTAATTGTAATACCTCTATTATTTCTATGTGTTTTTGTTTTCATATTTTAGGTATATAATGTATAAATCTAAAAACAGGAGAAAACGCAAGCTTTATTCTAAATGTACCGAAATCTGCCATGGCAGGCCACTGTAACATCAAAGTTACAAAACTATATTATAAAAAACAGTAACAAATTGAAAATTGGAATGCAAACAAAGAGGTTGATATTGATATACAAACCCAGAGCTATTATGTGCACTGTTTTCAGTTTCCTAATCACTGATAGAAGCAAAATCAATATCAATTCGATCAGATGGTTTCGCTTATATGTAGCTTGGACAGTTTGTATAGCATTTACTTTGTTATTTCAGGTTGAGAAGCCTAGCAATGGTCATAAATATTATATTGGTTGTCTTGACAATGTTATAGAATTAAGATTTATGTACCATCTCATCAAAAAAATTATAATTAGTTGATAAAATCTTAATAACTTAAAATATGACCTGAAAGTTACACGGTCCAATAAAGGGTTAAATCTAATTTAGGAAAAATTTCATTTAAAAATGTAGCAAAAATAGTACAGTATGAATTGTTAACACAATATTTTTCTGTACCCTGAACTTGAAAAAAATTCTTTCACAAAAAATATAATTATTCCATAATTTTTTGGTGACGACAATATCATATCATAAAGAAAACACATTTATGTTCACTAACTTACCTCTAATGTTATTTTATCCCTTCAGCCGCTTTATGTCTACTGACCAGTTGTTTTTACAGGTTGTATAAAATAACTTTACTTCCTCTGGGATAGTATTTGCATATTCTATTTTCTAAAGCTGAAAAACTAACATTTCCTTATTTAAAATTTATTTAACAAAGCAGCTTTCTTAAAGAATATTCTTTAAAATTTGAATTGGTAATAAAATAATAATCTCATATTTCAATTCCTTGAAAATTCATATCAACAGCATACCTTATCCAGTGTATTTTACATCAAAAGAGCTACGTGTAGAAAATAAATTTACTGTTCTTCATAACTTCGGTGCTTGGTTTCGTAATAAAACAGCCTAAAGGCGTAAAAGTGTAGCGAAATGTCGATTCATGCGGACGTGTTGGTGAAACAAAAGCCAATTATGTCGTCAAGTTTGGCCGTGAACTTGGATGAAATATGTGAGATAAAGGCAGCGGAAACGATAAAACGTGAAAAAATAAGCCATATATCCCGAGGAAGCTAAACATGCAAATTTTCGGCAGGCGAATCTGAAATTTGATGAATTACGAAGTCCCTAAGGAAAAAGTAACACGCGAAAAGCAATTTTTCATCCTGGCTTTAAGAAAAGTTTTTATAATAGCAGCTTTTATTTACTTTTCAATTTTAAGTATTGTTGTTTTACGTTTATTTACTGGGTTCTAATTGTGAGGAAGAGAACTACCTAACAATAAGTCATTTGAAACCGGTCTCTTTTAATTCGATTAAAATTGGGGGCGAAATTTAATTTTATTCAATTATTCCATTTCACGAGCAGCTTAAAGCAGACGACCGTCGCTTCCGAGTTTTATAAAAGACTCTCTCAGTAAAAATATTTTCTTTTTTTAGCTATAGCAAATTGACTCGCGGAAAATTGCGAAAGACGTTCCTGTATTTTAACTTAAACATTCCGAACTAATTTATAACTGTTTGATTAAATTTTTCGGATGTCTCTGAAATAAGTACTAATTACCGTACTAATTTAACTATGTTTCAAGTTCAACGTGAATATTTATGCAACGGTTGCGGTAGCGATCCAATTAAAACTGGATACCGCTTTAGAGTTGAAATAGAACACAAGGCATTATGCCTCAGGCGAATCATACGGTATACGCAAAGTTCGCAGCCACGGTAAACTTCTCGAACGTGGTTAATGTGCTCAACAATCCAACATTAAGACTCGCAGATAGTTTTACTGTACCTAGATAGTTTTACTTGAATTATTTTTAAAGCGCTTTATCTTTTCATTTTTTTTTTTTTTTCAGATGCCCAAAATATCATCGACTATTCTAATAAGAACATGATTACAAGAAAATGGCCCAAACCACACTACCGTAAAGTAAAATTTAAGTAAATCCTGACTCGGGGTTTCTACTTAAACGGCCTTACTGATGAAATCTAAGCAATAAGTAGGTACAGGCAGTGACGCCAAAAAATTGGCGAGTATCCCCACGATGTCAAAGGCTTTGATTTTAATCATCGACCTGGACACTATAATGGTTGCCACAAGTCACCACAACGTCGTTCCGCATGTATGACATTGTGAGATGCCCATGTAAGCAGTAACCGAACCGTCTGAACCCAACCGAACGCACAAACCTAATCGAATCATGTCGCCGCACGTATTCGTCCGCGCGCTCATGCTGCTATCAGCGGTTGTTAGCTCGTATAAGAACCGAGATACGCCCAACAAGATGTACTTTGCTATTGCGGCTACGCCAAGTGAGCAGAGCTACAGCAGGACCTTCAATAAGACTCTGATGAACATCACCCAGGGCGTGGTCGTAAACGGCCGGTGCAATGTCAACATTGATACGATGGTGGTGGAGCTACCCGAGAACGGTTCTTTCAGTGCAAACCTTCTGCAGAAACTATGTAATAAGTTCGAGGGAAAACATGTAATTGCCGTGCTCGTGCTTAGCCATAGTCCTGCTGCTCAAACCGTGTCTCTAGCTGCCACGTACTCGGGGATTCCTGTATTATGGGCCAGTGGATATGGTGGATTCTTATCGGAATTCAGAAATATGGTAAGTTAATTCATTTATTCTTTTTGTACACATTTTTCCCGAAATTTGTTTCCCGAAAAAGTGTATTTACCTCTCGAACATAGATCTATAATAAAAAATTATTTGTCGAATAGTATTTTTTAAATAATGGTATTTTTAGTTTATGAAATTTTAAAACAAAACGAGATTTTATACAAACCGTGGATGACTACTGCTGGCTCTATTAGGGTAAAGCGATGACAAAATTTCATAATCCTTTTTTATAACTCTGAGTACAGGAAGCCATTTCTAATTTTTTTTTAAATATCGGTGCTCAACATAAACCCCTTCCTGCGAAAAAATTAATTAAATCTTAAGCAAAAATTTTTCAACATTTTATGAAGTAGATCTGGTCGAATCCGTACAATTCCAGTATGGGAAAAACTGATAATCGGCAGGATTCTAAGGAGAAAAGAGACTTATTGGACAATTTCACCCTACAGTTGCAACCGTAAATATTAGGTTGGCAACTAAGTAAATGCGGATTTTTTTTAGAAAATCAAAGACAATTCTTTCATTAAACTAAATAACTTTATTCTGTAATGTATTGCCCATTTTTATCAATGACCTTTTGCCATCTTTCAGGCAGCATCATAATCCCACGCTCATAAAACTTCTGATTATTATTAGCAAAAAACTGAATCAGGTACGATTTGACATCATCATCGTTATTGAAATTTTTACCATTCAAGGAGTTTTGTAAACATCGAAACAAAAAGTTATCAGATGGTTGAAGGTCAGGACTAATTTTTGCCACGTGACCAAAGATGTGTGTGGCCTTGCGTTATCATGACGGAGTACAACACCTTTTCGATTTGTCAATTCGGGCCGCTTTTCTTCAACTGCATTGTTTAATTTCATTAGTTGTTCAGTGTAGACATCAGAATTGATCGTTCGGTTGGGTGGTAAGAGTGTGGATGTATGGGAGAATGCATGTATGTGATACATGAAGCTTCTCTGCAATGCCACGTGTTGTACTGTGACGATCCGAATCAATTATTGCTTTGATTAGGACTTCATCAACTTCAACTGGACGACCAGAGCGTTTTTCGTCTTCGAGCAGAAAAATCGCCAAAACGAAATTTAGATAACCAATTTTGACACTGCCCTTCTTTTAACTCTTTGAGGGTTGGTGGGTGGCATAATGTACCACTTCGAATTTTGACTTTTGTGTTCGCTGGTACACAAAATAAACCATTTTTTTTTTTAATTTCTACTCCTTTTGCTGTACAGTGATTGAGAGCGCATACCACCTCACCACTTCAAGCTCAGATTATGCTTTTTGCTGATCTCTTATATGACACAACATCTCTGTTGTGCCCACTTTGGGTTTTTTTATTTGAAAATGTCTGCCCCTCAAAGAGTTAAGGGTTCGTCATCATAGACAGGACATCACTTTTTATAAGCTTGCGATGCGTTTTTCTCTTTGCGGAAATAAAAAAGCAAAATACGACGAAAATGTTCCTTTTGATTTTCCATTTTTTAACGAAGGCCAAACGAAAACTCAACCGATCAAAAAGCTTTTTTTACTGATTAACTGCTCAATTGCCAACTATCAAATAACTAAATGTGTTTTATATTTGTACTACGTCTGCAAACCTAAAACTTCAACTGAAGCAATCTATGAGTGAAATTTTCAATTACTAAGTTGCCAACCCAATATGTCTTTTAAAATTAGTTCTCTGATGAGAGCTAATACCGTACTGATGTACGGTATAATCCAGAAGCAAGATGGAAACTCAATGGAGAAGGCACAAAAAGGGAAACGCTGTCAGAAAACTAGTCACCAAATTTGGTGCTTTAGCTATCATCAAGCCTTGTGCAGACAATCAACTACTGGATTTTCATGCCTATCAAAACATGACGATACTTCGTGGCCTATCTTCAAATTTTTTCTTTGTAATTTTTCGTTTGAAGGTTTTTGAAGTTCGGAGTGAATATTGGGAGGTTGTAAAACAAACCGGAATTGCACAGATTCAACCAGACAGTTTTGTAAAGTGTTAGAAAATTTTCCCTTGGGATTTGAAGAATATTTACGCAGGAATGGCGTTCCCCACGGTTATTTTTAAAATATAAAATGGCATGATTCTCAAGCCAAAGTTGTAAAAAGGAATTCTACGAAGTTTAAAGTAACATAATATTTTGATAAGATGAAACCTAGAAAACTTATTTCTATGTCGATTTATATGTATGTAAACAAACTCGGGAAGGTAGGAAAACGTCATTATATCGACCTGTAACAGCATTTTCAATGGTGCAGTTATATTTAAAGAGCATGAATATTTTATTAAAAGTAGCAAGAAATGTTACGTAGAATAGAACCAGTTTTAGTTGTGTTCTATAATATAACAATGTAATAAATCATTCTAAAATAGATTTTCATCTATTTTTAATACTTATAGAAATAGGACTCCGTTTAAGAAAACTCAATTTTTTTATGTAAAAACTTCCTGTTACTATCGTCTATAATTTAAAGAAAAAGTAATAAAGTGTAGTAGTAAAGTATTGCATTACAATTTTTATAGAAAGTACACTGACAATGAGACCTTTCCGCCATCGCACGTCGACCTACTCCACTTTTAGTGGCATTATCGAATCACTTCTTTGAGAGTAGAGGTCGTGAAAGGGTCGTCGTATTGGTATGTGGTCCTCGCGTGGTTTCCCCGACCCCACAATCGTTCAATATGCCTTTGGTTATTGAAGTTGACCGATTTCGCCGCTACTAAAATCGTATTACTGGTCATAAAGATTGATTGAATTTCCTCTAAAACTTTGTTCGGAATGTTGGTAACATGGCAAAGGTTAATGCGATTAAGCTCGCTGCTAATATCTATTCTAAATTGCGGTAATTTCATCAATACTGGTTTCGCTAGAGCGCAAAACTTTCATTAAGGGTTCTACAGCTCTCATCAATACAGACGGTTTCGGATAACTCAAAGCACCGAGTTCGAAATCAACGTCGCAGTCGGTAGATGCACTTCTCTTTTATCCCTCTCCTCGGAGTAACTCGGATTCATATTCTCGGAGGTAAAGCAGATCCGCCCTTCGGACACTCTGGATTAAATTATTTCCGCTAATTGGATCGCTGTAACAGACACTTTCATCAGCTCTACGTAATTCATATGCAAATTCTCACAGTCGTAACGTCCTACTCCTCATCCGGGTTAGTATTAAAATTCAACAGCGTCTTCGGTCGAAATAAACTTAGGCTAGAATCCGGCTAGTCGGTTGTAACTTTTATTTTTTTTTTGTTTTGCTACTCGTTCACGTACAAAACGTACTAATAACGACCCTTAATGCAGCGCAGTAAAGCTAAAATATAGCGCCAGTAAGGCTGAAAAATATTCGAAGGGAAAACTGTAAACCGACGACCAAGCGGTTCATAGTATCTAAAAGTTTCGCTTTAAGCGCCAACTAATAGCTTAATGCAAGCATTACACAACTTTACTACTTGGCGGTTTTAAGCAATTTTGAATTTGTTGTGCAGTATACGCATACTATGCGGCATAACTTTTCTTCAGGTGACTTTGTTATAAAGGTTCGGTTAAAGTACAAGAATAAAGCAACTAATATCTTAAAATCCTAACCATTATTAAAACATTTATGTATATTGAGTTTTGAGATTTATTCTATCCTACAAAACCATACATCCGGGATTTGCTGTTAAAGTTGAATACAAGATCGCTGCAATGCAACTCACGTCCTTCGGTCTCTATTCACGAAGCTGTCAAAGCCAATGCACGGTCGCATTCTTTGTGAAAGGCGAGAGAAGTTAAGTCGTCTTCAGGAGCATCCCTCCAGGATCAACAAAATCTAGATTTAACCGCACACCGTGAACCTGCAGGATCTCCTCTAATCCCCGATCACGTCTCCGTTTAACAACGGAGAAACGCAACGAATAGCAAATATTTTCGGGTGGTATGAATATTTCATGAATATTTATCGCCCCTATGCTCGCCACGTATTTTAAATTGGTCGATTCTATTATATGAATTTAACGACCCAAACCAATTGCACCAACGCCCACTGCACTTCCTGTTTGGTATTAAATTTATGTATTATAATTTTTACGAAAAGGGGGAATTTTTGGAAAAATTCAATTTAAAACTTGTGCACCCACTTAAACGATCAAAATGGCATTACCATATTCCTTTTAAACTGTCCTTTTCCCGAAAAGGCAAAGTGCTCGGGGTCTCATGAACCTTCGAGAGTTTAAAACCTTCCAGATCTTCCATCCATTAAACATTCCCGGTAAAAAATTGATCTCGAGGGATAAGGGGGCAGCCGCTAAGTTGGCACCGATCTCAAAGCTACTCGAAACGAACCAGAGTCGTGGCATAGGAGGTCAAAAGTTACTTCCAGACGATTACTCGGAGGGAGAAAGACAAGACCTCGGCGTTCCCGACGCCTGTGACAAGCAGCACCCGTCCGTTCCCTCTGCAATCTAGAACAATACATCGTAAAATGGGGAAAAACATTGCCCGTTTGTCAACGTAGGGAGAAAATTTAAATTGCTATGCTGAAGACCAGTCAAGAAGGACGCGATATTATGCTCTTCTATTTTCGTTTAATCGGTGTCGGTCGGCTTGGATCCTTAATTAAAATGGGGCCTTTTCATACGAGACGGGATAAAAGAACGGATTTAAACGCATAATTTTCCTTTATTAATGTGAAACATGAAATTATTACTAATTTAATATAAATAACTCAGTGAATAAAATTGTAATAAATTTCATAACTATTAATAACTGAATCAACAAATTTCAATATTTGGTTTTATTATGAAAATAATAAATTTGTATTTTGAACAAAAATATGATTATGAAGTACAGTAATACCTCGACATACGTGACCCCGACTTACATAAACTCGGAGATACGTAATTGGGCGGTTCTTCTTCTAATTCGCTCACAATCAGTAGAAGATTGCATCATAATATTTTTAGCTCGTTCACATCAGTTTCATATGAGAATCCACCGAGTGTTGATTAGTCGGTTTGTAAGAATATTTTTAATAGTGTTTTAGAACAACGTAACCATTTCATATTCTATATACGTAAACATTAATTGAAAGCTTTATTTATTTCCCTAGGTTCTAGTCAACAAAAAGAAAAGCATTTGAATCTCCAAATTTTCAAAGAAAAGGTAAAGCTTTAACACTTGAGTTAAAACACAGTATTGTAAAGGACTTGTTTACACTACTGTCCATATGTTACCGGCAAACTCCATTACGCCGGCACACCTAAGATTGACTACGCAATTCGCACATTGCCCGAGCATTTTTGACCAAGTCCGAAATAACTTTTTGTTTCGGAGTTTACCTAGTATGCAACTAGGTAAACTTAGGTGCGCCAAATGAGACTCCAGCAAAGTGCGAACAGTGATTAACTTCGGACATTGCCAAAATGAGTTTAGGCAATTTATTTACTATTATTAACTATTCACTGCTATAAGCGTTAACAACAAGCTATCTATGTGTGCGCATCCTTTCGTTTCTTAACTAACAAAATACAACTTTATTTTTTTTAATGAAAAAAAAAAAAAAAAACAAACAAACAAAAAATAACAACTCGTAAGATTATATGGGAAACTGTGTAAACCATTACTTGTTTGAACACGAACTTGAATGATGACATTTCGAGTTGCAAAGCACTTTAGCCCTCTTACATTTGCATAAATTTGTTTGACATTTCTTATTGCAGTTACACTTCAAAAACCCTTGGCCCCCGAAGACAGAATTTTGGCTACTAATCTGACGCAGCGAGAATTCAGTCTCTGGGACGTCCTGAATCTTCAAAAGTGTGTCTTTACACGCTTGAATTTGATTTCTTGAATACAGCGAGCTAATAATTCCTTTGTTGGTTCCAGTTTTATAAAGTCCATCATTTGTTGTCTCCAAAACTACGCCAATTAAGTTTCGTGCATCTCCTCTGCTCCTGCCAAGGCTTGGAACAGGCACAGTAACTGATGTTCCAACCTCAATCGGGGGAAATTTTTTATTAGTTGTAAACTTCATTTTCTCTGCCTGCTAGAAATGAATTTGACGACTTGTTCATATTCATCAATTTTTCCATAAATTTAAATCTCATTTCTCTTTCGGCGTCTTGGTTTTTAAAAGGCACATTATCGGTTGTATTTATTGCACTTCTCATTTTGAAGTAGTTCAAAAAACACTTAGCTGTAAGTACACTAAACAGCAATAAGGCAAAGACTAATCGTCGACAAGTTGAAACTTGCAGAGTGCGCAGAGTGTCGTGCGCATCACTGACAAAGAAAGTACGTGAAACCTAGGTTTGCCTGACCCACTTAGGCAAAGTTCGAAGTTAATTTATATTTTTTGGACTTTGTCAGAGCTTATTTGGCGCACCTAAGTTTACGTAGCTGTATACTAGGCAAATCCCGAAACAAAAAGTTATTTCGGACTTGGTCAAAAATGCTCGGGCAATGTGTGAATTGCCTAGTCAATTTTAGGTGTGCCGGCGTAATGGAGTTTTCCGGTAACACATACAATAATATAAGATAAAACTAAAATTCTTGTCTCTGTTAAAAATGCTCACTCATTAAATTCAAATTTAATTCGTAAACGACATGATATGATTGCTGAAATGGAAACCTTAATTAAAGTATGGTGTGAAAACCAAGTGAAGGTCAAAAATTGTGCGGTAGACCAGAATACCATATGTAATCAAGCCAGGCAGATTTTTGAAAAGTTAAAAGAATAAGTTGCAGATGATGCAAAAGATGAAACTTTTGTAGCGAGTAATGGTTGGTTTTGTCGTTTTAAAAGAAGATGCGCTTGGCACAATATTGCAGGATGGGGGGAAGGGGCAAGTGACGATAAAGTCTCTGCATCTGCTTTTCTTATCGCATTGAAGAATAAAACAAAATCAGAATTGCCAGTAATTTGGAAATCCAATCAAAAAGCTTGGGTTACTGCTTCTTTATTTGAAGACTGGTTTGCAAATCATTTTATCCCAGAAGTTGAACGGTACTGTTCATCTAAGAATATTCCATTTAAAGTGATGTTGATTATTGACAACGCATCTGGACACTCAGCAGCTAACCTTATCAACTATGATCCACACGTTAAAGTAACATTTTTGCCACTAAACACGACTAGTTTACTTCAACCTATGGATCAAGGTGTTATCAAAACGTTTAAGGCGTATTATACTCGACGGTCATTTAACCGTCTAAATCAATCTATGAATCATGATCACAACTTGTCCGTTAAAGATTTTTGGAATAAATTTATGTTCTCGATGCTGTTAAAATCATAGGGGAATCGTGGAACGAAGTTTCTTCAAAGACAATGGAGGGAGTTTGGAGAAAGCCAGGACTTTTTTACTGATTCATCTGAAACAGTACCAGAAAATAATTCTGTACTCGAAATAGTAGCGAATATTGTTACTTTAGGAAAGCAAGTCGATTTGGAACTTGATAGCGAAGATGTCATTGTGCTTTTAGAGTCACATGATGAGCTTACCTTTGACTAGCTGATTGAAATGCAGCAACTAAATGAAAATGAAGAAAATAATGTTAAAGTAGTGCAACCAGAAAAAGTCCTAACCATTCCAAAATTGACGGAAACACTTAATTCCATACGGAATGGCATAGAAATTTTAAAGGAAGCAGATTATAATGAAGGGTGCGTAATGACAGTAAAAAGGTATGTACACCAATCGATTGAATATTATCAAGAAATTCTGAGGCAGAAGCAAAAGAATCTATGTCGTCAAACTACCATCTCCGATTTTCTAAAACCACCAAATTTAAATAATTAAATCAAGGTACATCAAGGTTTTATATAAAGTTTAATAAATACGTTTAAATAGCTGTTTTTCGTGTTAATATTATATTATATTATATTATTATGTATTCGACTTACGTAATTTTCGATTTACGAAATATACATCGATCCCACCTATTATGTATCTTCAGGGTATTACTGTGTTTAATTTTATAAAAGGTTTATTAGTTAAAAATATTAAAAGTTAATTAAAAAATCATTAACATTTCATATTTTATAGTAGTTAATAGTTTAATTGATGTTGCATCCCTAATAAATTATGTCTTCTTCTCTTCTTTAAAGTCTATCGAAAGAAGAGATTGGGGTAAAGATGTAAAGCTTATTTGATGTTTCTAGTTAGAACATAGTAACATAGAAAATAGAGTAATTTGTATTTTATGCAAACTGTTTAATTTTCTCAGTTTCTGGTTCAGGATAAAACTTTATTGATCAAAATTACTTTAAGAAAAATGTGTATTTATTAGTATTCAGTGTTATCTTTAAACTAATGTTATATTAAGTGCAGTCTTTTTAATTATTACGTAATTTATAAGTGTACGCTCCCCGCATAATATTATTTATAAGTTCCTTTAATGATTTTATTTTCATTTCGTCTGGTTCGCCTGCTTTCTCATCGATTTCAAGATTATTTATTCTATAAACTCCTATAAGTTTTTTCCAAGGCGAAGTGCTGTACGTGCCTGGCTTACTGGTGTAAACACCAAAAACTCCTCTTGTACTAAAAACATTATTTTAATTTTATTAAGTTAAAATTAGAATTTATTTACTTGGATGGTGTCCATTCTCCCATAATAGATTCATTTCCGCTAAGAAGAACAGAACCGTGATAAAATCTATCTTTACTTATAGATTGGCTAAAATAACGAGGGGAAGAAGATGCAAAAGATTTTGGATTAGCTAAAATTCAAATGAATAAATGTCTTAATTTTAAAGACAATGTGATATTTCTATTGTAATTATTACCAATAGAAGAATCGTTGTAAAGTGGATTGTTTATATAAAAGTCTACATGTCCCAGATGTTTCAGCTGCTTGTGCATTTTTGTATTAGTGTAAATAACGTCGACGAAATCTGCACATTCCTTACATACGTAATTTTCCGAGTCGTAAAACAATGGTAATATAGGATCTAAAGCTAGATAAAATGACCTTATTTCCAAAAGTTATGTTTCAGTAAAATCATTTACCGGTGAGTCTTCGAAAACGATAGTTCTTCTTCAAGATTTCGCTAGATTTGCCCGCAACCTGCGCTCCCAAATTGTGGCCTATCACATGTAAATCAGTTCTATCGATCTTTCTAGCCTCAACTTTAGTTTTTAACATGTTTTTTACGAACTTTGCAAAACATTCTCCCAGTATCTTTACATTATAAGCAGCTACTCTAAAGCATGGATACTGCACATATTGGGAATAATCTGCTGAGATTACATTATAACCGGCTAATAAATATTCTAAAAATTATAATTACTTTATTTACTCGTTATTATTTTAAACGCAATTTTACCCGGTCTTATTTCTGTGTTTGGAGTCGTGTTAGATGATCCGTTAAAACCATGAAGAATAATTTTTATTGGAGCATTAGCTGTAAATGGAGCCATCTTCATACTATCTTTCTCTTCGGTAAGGTGATACACTGGTCGATACGCTCTGTAATTTGCAAAGTTACGTGATACCACTTTAAATAAAGCCGTTTACACGTTTACTTCGTGTATAAGTAGTAGTCGGTTAATCCTTCACAGTTATGGCTATTGTTCAGTAAGAACTTGTCGCAATAGCGATCAACTTTCGTTTCGAACTCGCCCCCTGTTTCTGACACTATGTAAAATGTGTAGATCAGCCAAAGTGAAAATAAGCGAGACAGCCGGTTTTCCATTTTACTTTGAACAGGCCCATATTATATCACCACGTTCTCTTTGAGCGATATCCAAAGTGAATGCAACATTTTAAACGAAACCTGTGAATATGAGACTTTGATAAAAGTGTAATGTCAAAGGAGGTTAATCAAAATATATTTCCTTTTTTTTTAATTATTATATTCACATTTTTTCCCTTTATTAAATACGTATTTCATACACGATGTTATCTTATAGTTTGCTTACATCTAGATAACAGCTACATATTCTTAGTTTAAACAATCATCTTCATGACATCCGCGTGCATAAGGTGGAGCTGTATTGGTAAATACACCAAAACAACCAGTAACACTGAAAATGATTTAAAGAATTAATACTGGTCTGTTTGCTGTTTTGTATTACAAACTTTTTTGTGGCTTTTTCACCCATAACTGGTTTATTTTCACTTACGAACAAGTCAAAACCACAAAACTGTACATCACCGTTAATTGATTCCGCGTAATAGACGGCTGACATACCTCGAGTGCATGATACAGCTGTAATTTTAAAAAGTTTTTGCTGTATAAATTCAAAATATTTGATAATGTATTAACTTACTCACTGTACACTCTCCTTGGCATATTGCAGTGTTTACAAAGAAGTCAATATGACCGCATGGTGCTAAATAAGGATATAGAACTGTTGATGTATGAATAACGTCTACGAAATCTGCTACTTGTGGAGATATAAAGGGTTTTGCTCCATAGAACAAAGGAAGAGATGGATCTAAAGCTGTTGTATAAGTTTTATTAATTTTTGAGGTAATTATTTTTAAATTTTAGCACACCTGTTACGCGGGGTAAAGGTCCTGTGGTTCTTTTTATAATTTCCGCCGCTTTAGCAGCTACTTGTGCTCCTAATCCAAAACCAAGTAAATGTAAATCAGATATTTTAACTTTCCCTCCTCTTCCTTTAATTTTCTTCCGTAGTAGAATCTTAATGAAATGTGCTAAACATTTCCCTACTACTTCTAAGTTTCTAACACTCTGGAAATGACACGGATATCTAACTACTGGTCCATAATCCATGGATATAATATTATATCCTCTCTTAACGTACTCTGTAAATTTAAAAATATCATTTCTAATTATGTTTTGCATAAATCCCACCTTTTGTGAGTTCTGTATTGGGAGTGGCAAGTTTATTTCCAGCGTAACCATGAACGAGAATTTTGATTGGCACTTTTGCTAAAAACGGTGCTTTTCTAAAGGAGTGTTTAACGTCTTCATGAATTTCATATCCCTGTTCTGTAATATCTCTGAAAGATGTTAAATTAAAATTTATGTTTAAAATATTTTTATTTCTCCACCTATTAAACAACCAGAAAGTTATATTACAGTTTGGACATTGGTTCAGGATTGTTAATGAATTGCACATTTTCTGCATCTTTAAGTTTGTATACATGGTCTTCTCTTCTGGTAATAAATCAGATGCACAATTAGATTTTGATATAGTAATTAATATAATGCACATTTTAACGGCTAGATCAAATAATTTTTTAATTAAGTTTCTACCAAATTCATTTGAAGCTGTTATCATGCCATCGGTAGATCGTTTTGTTTGATAATGAATTGTGCATAAATTCTTTTAATAATCTTTTAAAATTTAATCATTCATAAATGTAATCATTCATTTGACGTAAACCGAGCATTTTAAATGACATTACAATGACGTATGGACATATGAAACGTCAGCTTCTATGTAATTGTGTTTAATGGATTCATATCAAATTCAGTGGACACAAATTGAAACAGCTCAATTGAAACAAAGGTGATTACTTGAGCTCCCAAAATGCGATTGCTTAATGTTCAAACGGTGGTGGTTCAATTGCGTAAATTAAGTTGAACCGTGCCTGCGTATGATATCCCTTTGTGAACAGTTCAGAGTTTTGGAGAAGTAATTATCCATGATGAACCGTCAGCATGTGTATTTTGGACATACATCGAAGGATTATGTCACAATCAATCAAACGGATAGAGAGGTGAACTATAGACAAAGTGATTGTACGATATATTCACGTCTAGTTTTCACGATACATTATTACATTCGATTATCAAAGCCCGACTGCTGTGCTATGCTTCTAGTAGTGTTCAAAAGCGATGCTCTATTGCTATGTGCGTGTTCAATATCTACGAGAATTAATTCCTAGTATCCTGTCAATATTCCTCTTTTGCGTGTTTGTAATAACTGATTCTTGCCTCACTGATTACACACACTAGCTCAACCTATTTTAAAGCTTTATAAAGGGAAAAATATTACATACGATAGCACGTACATACAATAAATAAATTCCCCGTATAACCGGTGTTTATCTTTGGCGAGAAATTTAATTTTCTCCTCCCTGCTATGTGAGTTATTACTAGTTCGGGTTCGCAGAGACAGAACAGGTAAAATAAAGCGATGAAAAATGCCTGACCAATAACGTACTGTAGAGCAATTTAATTTCAAACGTAAAGAAGCGTGAAATAAATGGACGGTGTGGAATTTTATTTGCTGCGCTGTAATAAAAAGGATTGCGGTTGGACTCTCTCCAAATCAGGCTATCTTGGTACACTTTCTATAGGTTCTGTTTATCTATTGATGCAAAAGTTTCACAACTTGAATTTTTACTAGACGTTTCAATAACCTGTTAATGTTCTGAGTTTCTAATAAGCAAGTTAAATTCATGGTATTTTAAATTTGTTCTAGTTAGCATTTCATTTAACTTTGAAGCAAATTGATAATTAAATCAATTAGAAAAGTGTAAAAAAAGTTAAGTAAATCAATAGAAAGGCTTTTAAAACCCTCCCCTTAGTTTTCAGTTCCACACTTTTAAATAGGGCGTTTCTTTAATTTGCATTTCAACGGTGTGTACTCTCGGATTTCTTTATTTTTCGCATTTGCCCTAGTTCGTGCTAGTTTTAAGTACCCCAATTGGCCTGTGCATTCATTAAATCTGATTAAATTTTCCCTGCTTTTTTCCATTTTTTTTGTCAGATACCAATAACTTCTTACAACCAGATATCTTTCATTCTTGATAAGCTGCCCTTCCGTAGTTATTACAATCTGCGTCCTCAATCTCGACCTCCCGCCGAGCCAAAGAAGTAAATCATATCGCACCTCATAAAAGCAGGAGAAAAACTGCGAGGAGCGGTCCATTAAGAACGTCATTCTCATCCGCCATAACCAGGCGATAACCTATCTTCAGGCTCGTCCGATTAGGCAATGGTGGCATTGCCAGAACGCGCAATCACGCCACGAGAGGGAGCTAGTTTTAGAACCACGGCCTCCTTCGATATCTACTCCTGCCGGTACGGATTTCTCTTCGAAGATTAATGCGTTATTCCGAACCCCACGTCCTCCAATTTATGCGTTATTCAAATGGGATCATATCTTGCCTCCATGTCCTCGTTCAGAATATGCAAATCATTTTCCTTATTATATTTAAACATTGTCGCCTTTACGGACTATGCACACGACCCTGATCGAACATTTATAAGTAATGTTCTAAGGAAATTTTCATCTCATTTTTTAAGTTCTCAATTAAAAGTGCATAAAGAAAGTCACTTTTTTTTGAAGATGATTGATTGGTTTACTTAATTTCTAGAAGGTATTAAGTATTGATCGTAGAACGTAACGCTACAATAAAGGGTTAGGACGGACTATAAAACTCGTTAAGTGCCCATGAAAACGACAACAGTATTGCAATTTGTAGCGCATCGATGTCATAAATTTATTTTAGGTAATTTCGACCGAAGGATATCACTATAGATTGACCGATCACATCTTGATCAAACAAATAAAATACATTAGGTTTAATTTTGATTAATATTTTTTATCGGATTTCGATTAATTTCAAACATAAAATTTCTACCGGTGAGATCAACCGGATTTTTGTACAACTGGTTTGATAGATAGCATAATGTATTTCGTACAACTGTACGATTTGTGTTCAAACGTGCAATATAAATTGATTTTACACCGATGTTTGGAAAATGCAGAAGTAATTTATACTGAAATTGGACACGAAAGTGAAATGTTCGCATTTAATTTTAATCAATGTTCATTGTCCAATAAAACTTCCCGGTGTTATTTTGTTCAAATATAATATATAAAAACAAACAACAATTTTAACAGATGGAATTGGAAATAATGAAATTTTTAAATAAACCATAAATTTATAACGGGTTTTATATCAAGGTGTTACTTGAAAATGTTTTACAGTTGCGCAAACAATAAAATTTGAGCCGGAGAAGCTAGAAATAGGGTGACTCGGTGGTTGTTTTACAACCTAAATTTACGACACTTGCAGCAATTATGCGCAACGTAGGTTTGTGAACCATCGTATAAAGCACGTTTTAGGTGTAAAATTGTTTTCTATGACACTTCAGTGGTTTCCCTTTACTGTTTAGTGTAATTATCTAAGTAGAGTTAAATTTTCTATGTAGTGTATTAAAATATTCATTATCATATTTTGAAGTATGGGGTGCACGCTTACAAAATGTTAAAGAATAAAAGGAAAAAAATGTGTGCATGCAAGGTGTTTTATCATAGAATTCTAATGTAAATGAAAAATAGTAATTTTTATAAAATATAAATGCTTTGTCGCCCGGCGCCTCTACCAAATACACTCATACTTGGCAGCAAAGCGATACATATTTTAATACAAATTCAATGGGATCGGTTCCAAATTTGTTAAATACCTAACATGGTTTATCATTCAAAATGCATTTTATCTTTTTATTTCATTTAAATCAAAAACACATACACAACAAGTACATACATTTGTACATAAAATAATAACAGACTCCAAAAACCAACAATAATCTATTAATAAAAATGAAACAACTTCATCTTACATAAAATATGTCCATTTTTGCATACATATTTTTTGGCTTATGACTTTAATCTGAAGACGATGAAGAAATGGTAACCTGCAGATCACTGTCGTCATCATTTTTCGCTGGTATGGATGGGCCTAGCTTAAAAAATTGTCCAACGTTGTTTGTATTGCCTTCTTGTTTATTTCGTTCTTCAGTGATTTATAACAGCTAATAGCCGAGTTAATTCCACGATAAACGTTAGCGCTACGTTCGACGTCAGAATCGTTTTCAAGGAGGATGTTTATTCCTTGTTCGAAATAGGAAAAAGCTTTCAACAAATTTTTTGATGTTAGCTGTTTTGATACAACAGGCTCTGTCTCTTCATCAAATGCCGGTTCTGCTTGCAACTGAATTAGTTCCTCATATGAAAGGAGTTCCCTATCATCTTCAAATAGATCAAACACATCACGTTCGTGCAAATTTTCAAAGCCGAGATCATGTGCTAAATCCAAAATGTTTTGCCTAATTTCAGGAAAGAAATTATCTTCGGCGTCAGTACTTTTTATATATTCTGGCCATATTTTTCTCCAAACATGGTTCATTGTTGTTAATTTTAATTCCTTCCATGATTCACTGATGTTGTTAACAACGTCCTTGATATTAGAGTTTTTCCAAAATTTTTTAATTGAAGATTTACCATCGGTTTCCCTTATAAGTTGTCGAAAAGTTCGGTGTAAGTTATGGTGGATTTAGGATGTCAAACTTAAAGGCTGTAATCGTAACCGTAGCAATAAATGTAGTATTTAAAAAAAGTTCAACTATTTTGTTTTAACAGAAGCATTTAGGCAACGTCTAGGAATTATGGCAAATTTAGTGGTTATTACAGCTAAGGTTACGGTTAAGTTTGACATCATTAAAGTGACCATATTTTTTTTATTTTAAATCCGGGTCGGGAACTTGTAGTGGAGGGTATAGTTAAGTTAAATTACTGAGTACAAAACTTTTATATTTTTCTGAACTATAGATCTTTTTCGTTTTGAAGCACTGTATAAAATTCTGTACAGTTTTCTTCATAATTAACTTTAGTAAGTAATATCGCTTTTAGTATGTCTATTTCAAGTCGAGTGTCCTTACTTGTCCAAAAACTATTAATAAAAAAATATATACATTCTTTCCGTAGAAACATTTATGCCAGGCAGACAAAAAAAAAACTCTGCTAATTTTGATTAATTTGAAAATGGTAGTTCACGATTATTAAAGTGAGAGACCATTTCATCCCACCTTTAGATTGATGCAGTTCGGTTATTTTTCCATTCGGCAATATTCTCTTCCGTAACGCATAGTTTGATATCTCTTGAGATCTCTCCATACTTTCCAACCACCACAA
This sequence comes from Digitonthophagus gazella, assembly GCA_036711955.1. Taxonomy (NCBI): domain Eukaryota; kingdom Metazoa; phylum Arthropoda; class Insecta; order Coleoptera; family Scarabaeidae; genus Digitonthophagus; species Digitonthophagus gazella. The sequence continues at coordinate 10,120,430 of JASCIT010000001.1, forward strand.
TTCTGCGTTTCCTCTTCTACCTAACGCTCAGAGATACGATGTGTACCATAGACGCTGGAAATCAGTGCTTCCTTGAAGGGGATTCGCAGAATCGAGTGTTCACTGTATGCTTCAAATGGTTTAAAGGGTGCCGGGTATTTTGAAATGCATAGTTTTTTCGGTTCAAATATTGTGAATTAATTCTAGTTGAAATATATTTAAAATAAATATTGAGAATAAGAACCTTTTCAAAAATTCGGGACAATCCGGGACAAAAAACCTGAATCAGGGACAAATATTGCTTCAAGAAAAGTCTGGGACGCAAGGTGGAAATCCGGGACTGTCCCGACGAATCTGGGACGTATGGTCACCTTAGCGTAAGTAATATGCTTTAAAAGTGGTTATTGCACCTTGATCCATTGGTTGGATCAGAGCTGTTGTATTTTTCGGAAGGTACTCAATCGCAACATCTTCAGATAGTTCGGATAAATTAGTAGGATGCCCTGGTGCATTATCCAAAATTAGCAAAGCCTTGTTGCTTAAGTTATTGTCTTGCAAATATTTTTTCACTTCTATATAAAAGTGATTTTTGAACCACTTCTCAAAAGTAGCTTTAGTCATCCAAGCTTCCTTTTTTCATCTCCATATGACGGGTAAGAATTTTCGGTTTTTGAAATGTACGTGCGATCAGGCATTCGCTTCCAATAAAGCCCTGTTTCGTCTACGTTAAACACTTGTTCAGGTTTATAAAAACCTCTTTCAATAATTCTCTTTAAAATGTTGGGGTATTATTTAAATGCGGTCTCATCGGCGCTAGCTACTTCACTTTTCATTTTCAAATTATGCAAATTAAATTGGATAGTCATTTGACTCATTGGTATTCTCCGTTTATTATTGTCCTCTATCCATATAATCAATATTTTTTCTATTTTAATAAATATGTACAAAAAACACTCACAGACGAGATCTGCTCTAAAGCAGACGAGATTGCGCTTCTGTAAGATAGGCAATGGCCCTAATGAATAAAAATTTAGCAATTGCTTTTTCTTGCAATATCAAAGAAAATGCTTGAAAACTAATGAATAAAAGTTGAAGTAATTGCTGTTGTTCTCAGGAATTGCTTAAAAGTGCAGCAATTGCTTCTAGTCAAATAATTTTCTTAAAAAATAGAAGTAATTGCTTATATGTACTTAAAATGGGAAGAATAAACCAAGGAATTGCTTTTGTTAGTGTGGCAATTGCGTTCGTATTTGTAAGCTAGGTCGACCCCTGCATCATTTGCTTGTACACAGTAGAGTCAACTGTTCCTCTGTGGTATACACGTTAGCTCTTATTTATTAGATTTCTTTTTAATTATGGCCGAATTCATGAATGTGCGTAAACGTAAAATATACAGTGTAAGTAAAAATTGTAGAGACGATGATTTCAGAAAGCTATATCGGTTTGATCGGGAAAACGTTGACTGGTTAGCAAATTATTTTTTAACTGATAGTGGTGAAACGCAAGGTGCTGCATTATCACCTATAAATCAGATGAAAATCTTTTTGCGACAGCTTTCAGATTCTGTAACTGAAGAACTCGGTATCCAGCAGAGTACTGTCAGCAAGACGTTTACTTCCGTAAAGCATGCTGCTTTGGAAAAAGCTAACCTTTTCATTAGATTTCCGAGAAGTGCTGAAGATTTTGTGGAAGCAAAATTGCTGTGGTCAGAGAGATACCGTTTTCCAACTGCCATCGGTGCAATGGATTGCACACATGTTAGAATACCAAAATTTCAAGAATTTGGAGATGAATATATAAATCGAAAAGGATACCCCAGCATTAACGTACAGGCAACATGTAATGCAAAAGAAATTTTTACAAGTGTATACTGTCAATGGCCAGGTTCTGTACAGGATAGTAGAATTTTCAAAAATTCTAATATATACAGCATTCTTAAAAACAATACAGAAGAATGTGTATTATTAGGAGACGATGGCTACTCGATATCGCCTTGGATTATGACTCCCTGGAGAAATCCTGCAACCCAACAGCATCAAAATTATAATAGAATAAAATATAACAGCTATAGAGATGTAGAAGACGCAGCATTTACTTAAAAATATTATTCATGTGCAGATCTAGCTATTGCTTTTACTAGTAGTTTTTGCCTGTGAAGCAATTGCTTTTCCTAAAAAGCAATTGTTTAAAGCAAATACTAAAATTTTATTCATTAGGGCCAATATACAGATATATCGACATCGAAAGAAAGGTTTGTTTAAAAACCGAAATCGTAAATCGAAAACATGCCTTAATTGAAGAGAGCCGTTGTAGCGAAATGCCGTGTAAAGAGCGACCGTATAGCGAGGTATGGGTGTATTACATTATTGCATTTTACTCTTCAATTAATTAGGCATGCTCTATTTGCTTCATCGTAGATATCGTATAACTTCTAAATTTTGCTAATATTATTTTCACTTGCGTCTGCATTCTTCAAGTTAGAAATTAAAGACACCGTACAACCTAACCTTGCGATTACTATTCAAATTGCAAGCTAACAATGCACAATTTAATTCTCCTGCGACCGAATCGTGAATGTGCTATTATCATTCTAAATAATCGATTCCATTATTATTTAAATCTTCGTAAGCACTTTTTCCACGATTAATGCTCGTTGCAATACGCCAAACGTTTATTTTAATCTTAAAATAAAAATAACATTTCATACAAAAGAAAAATTAATCAATAGAAATACTACAAACCTTATAAAAGTTTTCAAAGTTAGAGAGGGAATGCTGTTATATAGACTTACCTTGTATAATGTGACAAATCGTTCGGTAGAAATAAATTTCCAAAATTTATAAATATTTACTGATGGCAATCAATAATAAACTAGGTATCACGTATAAAACTAAATTATGAATTATATGTATATGTATAAATAAATATAGTTTTCGAACAAAATACGCTTTTAACAAAATGCATTCCACACCACAGTCCATAGAGACTCTATATGTCATCTCGCTATCGACTTGACTAATTGCAAGTAATGAATATTTATGTGACGTGAAATGGTGGAAAGCCTAAAGCCGGGTGAAAATCGATACGTCGAGCAAATTCTAAGAGACATCGTGATATGTGACAAGAAAGCAAGAGAAAAGTGGTCGTAAATTAAGGGTTGTACTACTTCTGTAGCAAGCTAGCGTAAATTGGAATAAATTCAACTGATCGTTTTAAATTGCAAATTTGCTTTTGGGACTTTAACTAGAGTCATTACTCGGTTCTAAATGCTGCTTGGCCAATTAATTAAAGCGAATGATCAACCGTAGGGGTTTAATCATAGTAGAAACGGAAGAATGGGATATTTACACGTAGCGTCGACGATAAATACTGCCGTTTCCGAGGGAGCGCAATATGTATGGGAGAACAATTACTAGTTGGTTGTAGTAGTCCGTGCGACTAATTTTAATCAAGGGAGCGTTGCTAGTAACGCCGGCAGAAAATAAATGTAGAACCCTTTCTGTCCAAAGTTTTCGTCTATATTTTCTAACTGGAATACCAAGCGTGTTCATTCGGCGTTCCACTCCAAATACTCAAATTAAAATGTTCGCATGACTAACTATGCATATCGATTTAAAACTCTTTTAAAATATTGGTTTTCCACTTTTTAATTGTAGAAAAATTATGCCTAAACATTAAAAATTTACCTATATGTGTTTTATTATTAAAAACGCGACATTAAATTCATATTCCTCAAAATAAAAATAGGTTTCAATCGTTGTAAACATACCCCAAAAATTTCTAGTATTTAACGAATGATAAATGATTCTTAAAATTGAAGCAGTTTACAACGAGAAGTGAAAAACATCCCCTTCATCCGGGAGTATTAATCTTCCAGGTCCACACGAGATGTTTTTTTGTAGTTACAGAGTAACGAGATAAATTTCTCGGTATTATGTGACGCGGAGTCAAAGCAAAGAAAAAAACAGAAAATTGAGTGCTTAGTGGTAATGAGCACCGATGTTAAACCTTTGAAAGTGGTCGAGTGAATAAGATAAGAAATTCTTTGAATTAACTGACTGGTAAATTTATGTCTTAACTGAAAGAAAAGTCGGTCAAACTTTAACTTTATTTCTTTTGATCTTATTTCATATCAAAATGTCTGGTAGGATTTCGTTGAAAAATTGATGTAACGAACATTCCTAAACGTTTGTTTTTACTTCCTCCGCCAGGCAACTGATATCAATATCCGGGAAATATGAAATTGAAATGCTGGAACGGCGGAGCCATTACGTTAGTAACGGTTTATGATGGAAGCTATAAGTATAGGAATATACTTTCGAAAATGAGGACAAATAAACAAACTCCCGAGGGTCCTATGAAAGAAGGCTATTTCCTTTCGTAAGTGCCTTGCGACTTTTCTTGGCAAAATCATCAAGGGGGTGGAGTTACTTTTTTTCGGGGTAATGTTCCTTCGCGTAAATCATCTCTAATTGCCCAACGTCTAATGGTTTCACTGGAGGCAATCTAAAATCGGTCGCACTAGCTTTTATCTCGTGACAGGTCGTAATCGTATTAGAATTACCAGTCTCCACATTAAATCATGTGCAAATGCTAGCCGGATGAACACTGCCAAGCGAAGATGGTAGCGTGGTTAATTTCAAATTCAAATGTAGCCGATAGAGGCACTGCACTCGCAAATCTTGCTCTGCCTGCCAGTTACCCCACGAGTCAGAGCGAATTAGCTGATATTGCTGTGATTTAAATATAAATCTCCCCTGGCAGAACGGAAAACACCGATTACACAGAACTAAATTGCGAGTTGCATTTCCTTTGTCTTCCTGCTGAGGCAGTTTAGTTCATCAATTTTAATAAATACCTTGGGAATAATAAATATAAAACAATTTCTTATTTGTTTTTCTATTTTATTATTTTCATTACTTTTTTAGTATACAAAACGTAATAAAAGCCGCAAACAGAACTGATTTTTTTTATGCAGTATCACTTGTCGCAATTAAAGCAGAACTTAAATCGCAAAGCCAAAATTCGCCATTAAATCCACCATGCAAAGCTTTTCAAAAATCTGTTAACACATTATTGGCCGTTAAAAATCCTTACTTCACCCGGCGTGAAGCCGGGTCTTAATCATTCAAATAAGTAGTGAATTTATTCAAATAAAAAAGTGCCTAATCTGAAAATTGAATTTCTAGTAATTTTATTTAATATAGTAGTCTTCAAAATATTCTTCTGCACATAAAGGTTGCTTTTCTTTTGCCGTGATTTTTGTAAACTTTGCAACATTTCTGAGGAAACTTTTTTCCCGAACTAAAATTTTTATCAATCTGTTGGCGCATCTTTACAAGATATTATTTTTGATGGACCTCTGGATTTTCGTCCAATCTTTAGCAACTTGTAATGAATAAGAGATAAATTTTGTTTCCTTTGTCGGTTTTAGTTTTTTGTATAAATGAATTAAATAATGCACAATTCAACATAAACATAAAAACCTTTTTTGTCCATTTGACACCTTTTCTTATAATTGGATTATAAGAAAAGTACTGGTCTGCAAAATCAACACCTTTCATAGACATACTGTAATCCATAATACTTTCTGATTTTTTTATCATTTGACCAGTTTTTCGACTTATTTTACCGATTTCTATCAATCGCATAGGAACGTACCACAACCCGAAATGGAGCTGCACCATGAAGAGAAAAATGAAAACGTAAGCCATTTCTCTGTAACATTACCAAGTACTCTTTCACCTTTTTCTTCATGGTGCAGCTCGATTTCGGGTTATAGTACGTTCTTACGAATCATAACACGCTTTCGTGAGGCACACGTTTCAGGAATACGCCCCCTATGAACGAAGTATCGTGGGTTAACTGTTGACGTCACAGGCAAGGTGTTGCTCACGCCTCAGATCAAACATGTTTTTTTGCCGTAAATTCGCTTTCGTATGCCGGTTTTTAAAAATGGCGACAAGTAGTAAAATGAAAAGTTGTATCATTAAATTGCAAGAAAATGAGACCATGCGGTTTCTTGAATCGTATGCTGTTGAAAAAATGTTGTATGATCTCACTATTGAAGACTATAGAAATCGAGTTTTGAGAATTGCAGCAGCTAAGAAAATTTCTGATGCACTCAACATCCCTGGATTTGGAGCGAAAGATGTTACATCAAAATTTAGAAACTTGAGGAGTTCATACTGTAATTTTAAAATCAGTAGTGAAACGGCTTCCGATAGGTAATCAAAGTCGCGTTAAGACTTTCGACACAGGTTTTTAAATTCCTCTGTGCAATAACTTCTGAGCTCCCTGACTGCCAAACTATGCTTCCGATCTTTCTAATCCACCATCGTGTTTTCTTACATTTCCCTTTTGATTTTAGCAACTGATTCATTCTTTGTATGAATGCGGTTTCTTGAATCATATGCTGTTGAAAAAATTTTGTATGATCCCACTATTGAAGACTACAGAAATCGAGTTTTGAGAATTGCAGCAGCTAAGAAAATTTCTGATGCACTCAACATCCCTGGATTTGGAGCGAAAGATGTTACATCAAAATTTAGAAACTTGAGGCGTTCATACTGTAATTTTAAAATCAGTAGTGAAACAGCTTCCGGTAGGTAATGAAAGTCGCCTTCAGACTTTGGCGACAAATTTTTAAATTCCTCTGTGCAATAACTTCTGAGCTCCCTGACTGCCAAACTATGCATCCGATCTTTCTAATCCATCATCGTCTTTTCTTCCATTTCTCTTTTGATTCTTGCAACTGATTCATTATTTGCACTAAAATAACACCAATACCTGAACTCACCACTGCACAAGCCTCAATGAGCAGTTGGTTCATGATCGGTTTTCCGCAATCAATTAAATCACGTTTTCGTTGATACTGCAATCCGTGTGAACAGTCCACATTCCACGACTGACAAGGTTCCTTCAGCATTTTCACAACAGCAAGTATAAAAGCGTGAGATACTTCCGTTTTGAGGTTCCATGGGTACGCACCCTAATGTATTGTGGAAATCATATCTTTTGTCTTTCGATTATTTTTGCAATGTGCCTAGATAGGCAACTCTCCTATGTTTGGCTGGAACTCCGTTTAGTTGCGGATGATGTCACCAATGGCGTTACATTCGTTTTGCAGTTTTAAGTACTGGCGGGAAATTTAAAAAATTGTCAATTTTATGCCTCTTCAATTTTTGTATCATAAAATACTAAAAGTGACAATATTAAAGCCGTATAATTTTATTAATGAAACTCATGGATTTATTGACCAATAAAAATAATAATATGTGTTTGGGTTAAAAACTAATAGTTATGTATCTAATTTTCGAATCTTGCTGTTTGGTATTCATTCTTCTTGTAAATGCTGGTTCATCAAATCACTCGAAACCCCGAAACCAAATCACTTAAAATCCACTAAACAAATTAGAATCACTTCAAATAACTTGCACAATTCTCGCTTTTCACAAAAAGAATAAGACATGACACATGACAAGGAATGTCAACTTTTTAAATATGAAAATATTTGAAGCCTGTGCGATATCAACTATGACCTGGACAAATGATGCGCAGTGCATATTAATCATATAGGTTCCTGTAAAAAAGCTGCCATAATAAATTTTATAGTAGAATGCAGCGCCATGTGTGACATCATCCGGTACTAAACGCAAGTTTTGACATTATGATAGGAGTGAGCAGTGCATGGTGCCCATAGAAAAAGAAAGATATAGAAGGTGAACTCCCACTAGATTTTTGAAATGCGTCAAATTTAGTGCGTAAGCCGAAAACTCACAGCGCTGATGTGCAACTATTCAAAAAAACCGCGAAATTTGAAATAATTTTTTTTTTTTTTTTTAAATATTATTTCTTTATTCGTACTACAATAAGTGAGCCATAAGTAACTCACTTATTGTGTACGAAAAATAAGTGGCAATGATAAAAAAGCATTTTTTAAAATAGATTAATCTTTTTTATTTTCATTTATAAAGCTAATACAAGAATGCGTAATTTATTAAACTAAACGAATATACTTACTACACTAATAATAATACTAGTTTACAAATTTGAACATTTTATACCCCGTAAGGACTTTATTTATATAAAAGTATTTTACAATACCTTCCGTAAACCTAAATGTGTTAGCAAAAACATCATCACGTCTCATATTTTTTTTAACACGTATCCACTTAGCCCAAATCCACTTGTTAAACCTCTCCGAATCCTTACTGCAATTCGGGAATCGATAACGGGAGGACTCCTTATCATTACAAATAGAAACCGTACACGGTATATATCTGAAAAAGAAACATAATATAACGCGAGGTTGTAAAAATGTTAAAAGTAAGTGTTGATTAACACTTACCGATAATAGAAGCAAAAAGAATACTACGAAACACAATTGTAGTCACTGTAAACGCTATATTTCACGTTTAAGCTCGAAATGATCAAAAATCAATTACAATAACTCCGAATGCTCTTACATGAAGTTAAAATATGTTTTGAACGTGTTGTCATGGAAACGTTGTTGTATTTTCGTATTTGTTTAAAATGAATATCCCTAGATTTATAAATCTAGGGACTTCACTAAAAAATTATACATCAGCGCTAAAGGTGTTTCGGTTTACGTACTAAAAATTGATTTCAAATATTTTATATTGAGTTCGCCCACCCTGATGGTGCCTAAACAAGCAATAAAACAAACTGATTGTGTAAGAACGTATACTCTTTTCGCGGAAAGATGTCTCATGCGTCATTAATTAATTATATTATCCTAGACTACTATTTTCGGTTTTCGTCTCTATCTGACATATATGATTAAATAAAGGAAAAAATATTTGACATATGTCGAGAAAACGGTGACAAGTAATGACGCATGAGACATCTTTCCGCGAAAAGAGTATATTAATACGTTAACAGGTTCTGGATTGGGAAGAAAAAATGACGTATTATTACGTCAGCGGCCAGTAATGAGTTAAAAGAAATAAACATAAAAATAAAATGATTCATAATTATACCATTTCATTGTCAACTGTTGTCAACCCTTTTTTATTTTTGTCAAAATTATAAGTTAATATAAACCATTAAAACTCTATAATAAATCACATAAAACAACAGATAAATAAAAGATATAATGCGAAGAGCTGCTACATCATCCCCAATCTTGAACTCATTTGCATACTATTTCCATGTCGGCGGTACATTCTTGAGTGGTTATGTTTTAAGACCTTTGTGTTCTTCACTTGGACATTTTTGTAACAGAAATATGAACTGGAGTATACACTCAGATCCTGGGACTTTGTACTATAGAATAGTGATTAATCCAGTATTGACCGTAATCAACTTTTTTGAAAATGCTTGGAGTTCACTTCCTGGAAGACGTCAAACAAATCCATCTCAAGTAATAATTGATGAAAATGATTAATAACCATCATATATATTATATAAATATGTAGAAGTGAAAATAGTTGTAACGATAAGATTTAAAATTATATAGAAATTTATAGACTGAATTTTATAGAAATACAAGTTGTATAATAAAAGTTTTTTTTATATCCAAGGAGGATCACGAACCATAAACTGGGTCATAAATCTTTAATATTTTATTAGGATCCTTTCGAAAAGAACCAGGATATATAAATTACCATCAGATAAAGTTATTACATTCATGGGAGAGGAATTCCCGTTTTTATTACGGTAATTCGATATAAGACATTTCTGGAATATATCTGTTTGATATTTTACATGATTATTTATGGCTGTTAATCGATTTAAAATTAATATTTGAATAAACACGAATACATTCACGTTATACAGACAACAAACAATATTGCTCGGAGGTATTTGTGTAATTCATAGGGAATATTGATCTATATCCACATTGTTTGTTTACTGTATATCCATTTGGAAACTGGTTAAAAAATATTTTGTATTATTACACAGATGGTGGTTTCTCTTCAGCGGCTTTTCTAGCAGCTGTGAACAGCTTGGCAGAGGTTGAATTTACATTTAAATAGGATTCTCAGATGATTTACATACGCTTGACTACCGAATATTGGACTAGCCCCCTTTCCAAAAATATAAAACATCTTTAGCCTATTTCCCGGATTTAGCTATTGTCGAAATATTTGAATTTAAATAAAAATATGTATTTTTGTTACATTACTATTATAAAACCTACTAAATGTTGAACAAACCACGTCTCGCTTTTAGCAGTTGTTGGTAAAATGTTTACTGTGACACTTTATGAGGACATAAACCGAATGTGCGAAACAACGCGCTATTCCATTTGGGACAGGCTCGGTAATAAAATGCTCGCCGCCGTTAATCCCCAGGCCATTAACGTCTGAAAATAATAACTTGGGCATAATTAATGCACGTCCTGAAATTTCGTTGGGAACGCCGGGGATTACGGCCTTGGTGTAGATGTTTTTGAATGTCAAAACGTTTTCACGTACACGCTCTGGCAGTTTGTTGTAAAATTTCGATGGCTTTAATCCGATTTTGGATATCACGTACTCGTCGGAATTGGATACGTTCAATTTCAATGTTTACGATCCCTCATTTTGGGTTACTGTTTGCTCTATGTTGCGATAGCTTCTATGATATATTGGTTCCAGTAATTAAAAATATAGGTGGAATAATTATTTAAATATGCGTTTAAGCGGTTTGTATACAGGTGTAATACGTTAAACAGTACCGATTCTAGCTTATAATTTAGTAACACCAATGCCAATCGATGCGAAAATTCCTAAAAGTTGCAACCGAAACTCCATAAACCATTCGCAAATACAAAATGGGAATTTGTATACTCGTTGCTTACGTTTAACAGGTGATGTTTGCACGAAATTAATTATTTCATACCGGAAATTTGGCTACTATTTTCAACATGCTGTGACTGTTGAAATATACGCGATGTATGTCCTGGAGTATTCACTGAAGCTTTGAGCTTTACTGTTGTGATTAAAGAGTACAAAACAAGTACAAAGTTGTATTAAATAATTAATTTGTGTAATCTTTTTTATACATTTTGCCTTCCAAAATGAATTACCACAAATTAATTAAATTTAATATTAGGATATTTACTTATATTGATCTTTAATATCAATTTTAAGTTTTATCCAACAATAAGTACTTCTTTTAAATATAATAAAACTTCCGCGTAATATTTCTGGGTCTCATTTCCCAAACTGCAAAACTTAAGTCGTAAATGCAGGAGTGCTTCCTAACATTTAATATCTTTTGCAGGACTCGAACCCGCTGGAAGTCCACCTGGCGCCGACGGGACGAGAAATGGTGCAGGCGCTAAGGGGTTTGCTTCTGCAGGCACATTGGCACACTTTCACCCTTCTGGCGGATTCAACGTCGACGTCAGCCCTGCAAAGATCGGAGCTTTGGGGCCCAGTTTCCGAATTGCCCCTTCACCCCACCCTCATCTCTTTGCCGTCACCACTAAGAGCTCAGATTATCTTCAGGTAGGGTAGAGTTTCTTGTCACTTATGGGGATTAGCCCAAGGGAAAGCAAATAAACGTCCTGACAGGCGACGTTTTGTATTGACGGCGGTTCCTTTATGTAGAAGCGAAGATCTTACTTCCTTAACTTGGAACCGGTATACATCTTAAAACTCCTAAAGTTTTGTAGTCGTTCAGTTAAAGTGACATCATTTCCTTGTTTAAAAACTGGTATCTCTTTTTATTAGTTAATTAAACCAATTATAAAATGATAAGACATTAAACTGAAGTAGTACTTAACATTAAGCTTATCAAATCATGAATCCCTGCAGCTATAAATTTCGCACTGAGGAAGAGAAGAAGTAGCGGGAAACTTCGAGGATGGCAAAAATTCCCTTGTTACGGAGCATAACTTGCTCGAACTAAAAGTTTGCAAAATAGATGTATACTAGGAAGTAAGTTTGCCACAAACTTTTAAACTTGATAGGTTAAATGTATGAAATTACCTTTGGACTATTCGTTTTGATCTTACCTGTATTACACGGTGTATACGGATTCCGACCCGGATTCAATTTAATGAATTTCTGCTGTAGCATAAAATAAACTAATTCCTAGGTGATAAACCATCCGAATTTCGCAGCATATATTGCAATAAACGCCATAGGATTCACGGTACCGTATTGCACAGTACATTTTCATTTTAGTGCAGAGCGAACAAGGTTACGCATTACGTCATAAGGGTTGTCCTACCATTTTAATGTCCGGTCATTAGGTAATTACCACGCAAAGTGTAATGGTTGCCATCAGCTCGGAACTATTTATTATTCCAACCAAATTGGATCATTGTTCAGAAATGGATTATCATTAGATCAACCTTGAAAATTATCCTCTTTACTTCACGCTTTTCAAGGACAAAATTATAAGTCTAGAATGAACTTTATTTGTTTTCTAAAGTCTTTAAGAGGGCTTCTTCCTAATACCCATTTATCCTTTCACCAAAAGCTTATTGAAGCAAAAGTAGTTCACCTAATTCCGGCAAACCCTCCAAAGAGAGCAAAACCTGGGATTTCGCTACCGCCATCTATTCTCCGAATTTATCTCGGGATAGGAACGCGTTGGCAAAGTTCATTAAAACGTTAAAGCAATTGCCGGTCTCATCAATCATTGAATTAAAAGAGAAAATCTGCGGCTACAAGAGTTAAGGACGTAACACGAAGTTTGCAGCGTCGCTTCGAAATAAGGAGGAACTGAACCGAGAAAGATATGAATTTAATGAGACTCTAGAATTAATGAAAAATGTAAAAAGCTTCGGAGTCAAAAGGTCAAAAAGAGTTGTCGGTCTCTCGGTGTCTTGTTCTCCCTTCGGACTCCTTTAAAACTCTCGTCAAATAAATAATTATATCGAGTTTTTTGTTTTTGAGGAAATGGAAAATCTGTTTGAATTACTTAACATTTCAATTCTCAGCCAAATGGAAAAGGTCTCCCTGCGGACCTCCGCTGAACTTAACTCAGATTAGTCGTATACCGTTGGGCATTTTCAGCAAACGTTAAGGTTTACTTCTCATCGAACTGTTCAGACCCAACCCAACCAGGAAAACGAGCAACAAAAATTAGCCGTCCCTGTCGTGTCGCAAGTAGAGCTCGAATCCTGGGAATATAACCGCGAAAGTTTAATCTGTTTTCACAGAAACCGACTACTTTTCTTGTTACATTTCATTGAAAATAGGAAATGAATTTATTTCAGATTAAAAGGAATTCCAGGTACCTACTGAAAAAAGTTTCATCTACGAACTAAAAAATAACGGAGATTTTTGTAAAGTAGTAGTTTATTTTATAGATATATTTATAATAAGGGGTCCATTTTCGGCATGAATTCAGTGACGACCTGTGAACGTGTATAGGTCGATTGTCATATGACGGAAGTAAGTTGGGATTTTGTACAATACGTACGATAACGTCGGATGTGATATTACCTTTAAGCAACAAGATGTCGATATTGACATATTCTATGTATACCACAATAATCTTTACGAAAAATTCCTTTTGCAATTTCTAAAAAATGAATGTTATTGGAACACAGGTCCAAATTTCATTCGTTTCAAAGTTATAGTCTCATGAAGATTTAAAAATATATTGAGATCAGCATCAATTACCTACACTTTTCTCATCTGGTAGATACCATCGGTGTTCAAAAAATCTTGGGACAAGTCTAATGTAGGATAATATCAAAAATAACGGAATTTACAGACTAACAGGCTTATTTTGTAACTCTTAACGACGTCGTTATAAGTCGTTTGTCATTCATGAACGACAATTTGTATTTTGTAACTTCCCACCACATTGTTATGAACGACCTTCAGGTTAAGCCCTCCGCACACGGATCGACTGAATGATAACTCGAGTTTTAAATCAGCTAATAACATAACCATTTGGCGACTTTGCCCGTGTATGAGAATGGGTATCCACATACGGATCGACAGAAATGAGACCAATTTGCAATCAGTATCCAACTGGTTTCATGCGACCGGTTTTCCCTGTCGCCAAACAGTTTCAGTTACATGGTTGCATGTTATACAAATGTGTTTCGCTGTGTTTCATCAGGAAACTACCATAAAATTTGTTAGAGAAATTTGTTGGCAAAAAACTCAATTGTAAGAGAAATTAAAAGTAAATTACAACTATAACATTTTTAAATTGAAGCGTATAGATGCAAAGTGCGACTTGTCAATATGAACTTATTGTTAGTGTAAAACATGCGATGAAGAAAAAGTAAATTGCGCTGGTATGTGGACTGGGGTTACTTTCTGATTGCAAACTGGTTGTACTCATAACAGATTTGAAAGTCAGGTTGCCAATCGGTCGATCCAAGTTAGGTTTGCTAGTTTGGTGAACATCTTTATACCAGTCATTTACGTTGTTAGTATAGCAAAACTGAATTTTAAAATAAGTTGAGTACCGAGTGCATTGCACAAACTATTTATGGTATATTTTTAATGGTAAGTTCAGACTGTGTAAGATCACTGTTTGGCATCATCTCTTGTAAAATTCAATTTTTACAAGCTTAGCCCTTGATATGCTAACATTGAAGGCTGCCAGAAACTCACTGAACCCATTTGAAACGCCGGATAACATTTTCTAAAAGCTATAAAGATTACCAGTAAGTTTTTCAGACCTTTTTTTTATGGAGGGGTTTAGGAAATTTGTTGACAGACGAGTGGTCCGAATCACTATCTAAGTGATTCGTATCGATGGCCACCCTGTGTTGGGTTGATGTACTCGTCTTGAATACATCGACCAACTAAAACCCTTTCCCCTCCGCCTCCGGAACCACCCATCAAGGTATAACTTCAGAGGCATATAAATGCATTTTTCGGGGTCTACTGTACATTTCTTCTTCTATTTTCTAGTTCTCTTTCGTGCTTTTCCTTTTTTTTTCATGATGTTTGTCACCATTTCATCTACGGCTCTCCAGTGCTCTTGTTTTCCTGGCATTATATCTATTATGTTTTCTTTTTCTATATTTTTTCTGATTTTATTACGACAAATATTTCTTTCCTCGACAAAATTATTACAAATAAAAAACGTATGTTCTGGATTATCTATTTCTTCGCAAAACCAACCAAATTCATTCTCCTTCTTTTTTATTTTGAACAAATAACTACAAAAAATTCCATGACCCGTCAAAAATTGTGTTAGGTAGTAATTTACAGGCCTATTTTGTAACTCTTAACGACATCGTTATGAACCGATTGTCGTTCATGAACGACAATTCGTATTTTGTAACTTCTAACGACATCGTTATGAACGACTTTCAGGTAAGGTTTGGTCGTTTGGTGAACGACATCCCCGTAGCAGTCGTTTACGTCGTTAGCATAGCAAAATTGAATTTTAAAATGACTTTTTTTTTTTAATTTAACTGTAAGCTCAAAATGTGTAAGATCACCTCTGGCATTATATCTGGTTTAAGATCATCGTTTGGCATTATCTCTGGTAAAATTCCATTTTTACAAGTTCAATCTCGATACCCTAACATGGAAGGATGCCAGAAACTCACTGAACCAATTTGAAATGCCAGATAACATTTTTTTTTAAATACAAATGTCTACTAAATTTTTCAGAAATGATTTCTTCTTTCAAATTATGCCATTTTCCTCAAGACGGCACAAAAGTATTACTACCTATAATTTCTTGTGGAACTATACTTCTATGCTTGAAGAAGTTATCAGAGCTATTTCTAAAGCAAATTCAAGAAAAATATTAGTGATTACAGCTTTCTTACGGAAAGTAATGTCAAATAATGGATTCTTCTAAAGATAACTCCTTCATCCACTTTAGTCATTAATTGTCAAAGCTTGTCAAAATGCAGACATAAGTACCCCTCTGAGGTTATGTTGTTAGTTCAAAAGATCCAACATTCGATCAAAAAATGACATTTTATATTACTATCCTATATGAAAACATTAACTTTTGTCGTTACAGCTAAAACTCCTAACGACTGATTTACAAAATACGGATTCCACAAAAAGTCGTTTACGACTGGAATCGTTGGGCGAACGATGTCGTTCAGTAACGATAGTTACAAAATATGCTTGTTATTTTGTAACTCTTAACGACATCGTTATGAATCGTTTGTCGATCATAAACGACAATTCGTATTTTATAATTTTCATGGTTATGAACGACTTTCAGGTTAGGTTTGGTTGGTTGGTTGGTTGGTTGGTGAACGACACTTCGTACGACGTAACAGTCGTTCATGTTGTTAGCATTATTATTATTTTTTAAAAGTATGAACCGTTGTGTTCAAATCAACAATATTAACAACGCACGATAAGTTCCCCCGTCTTCTTCCCTTGGGACCACGAAGAAGGTATAACTTCAAGGAATTAAAGTCGGGAGCCATCATGTCCATCCTCGCTTTACACATCATGTCTAGGGCATCATAGGTGCGGAAGGAGGGGGTGTCTTAATACTTCAAGAGGCACCTCTCTCTAGTGTTCCATGGTTGCAGCTTATCTGCCCCGCAGAGGGAATCGGTTTGTTATTGTCGTCAGGTCATCGTCAGTAATATTGTGAAAACTGTTGAAGGGAGAGTCGGTATGGGTTTCTCTTCTCTATGTGTCTGTCGGATTTATGGAGGTTTATGGCAACAGTGCATCCATAGCCCGTTTCTTCTCTTTAAGTATTTTAGTGACAGTCAACTATGGCGTTCCACGTTTCTTGGTCATCCAGTATCTTGGCCACGACATTGTCCGGAGTCAAAGCCCCCACCTTGGCAGTTAATTGCGCTCTTTCCAGTCTCCAGTGATTTCCAAGTTGTTAGCATGGAAAAATTCAATTTTTAAATAAGTTGTATATCGTATGCATTAAACAAGTTACTTTTTCTTTATATTTAATTGTAAGTTCGAAATGTGTAAGATCGTTTGGCATTATCTCTTGTAAAATTCCATTTTTACAAGTTATGAGTTTCAGTACTCCATATGCTAACACTGAAAGATGCCTGGAAACCACCGAATCTTTTTTGAAACGCCAGATAACATTTTCTGAAAGGTATACGGATTACTAGTAAATTTTTCAGATATGTGTTCCTGTTTTAAGTCATTTTCCTCGAAGTGACGCAAAAATATTACTATACCTATAACTTTTTGTGTACTATAGTATAATAATGTCAAACAATGGGTTCCCCAAAGGTATCTCCTTCATTCACTTGCGTCATTAATTATCAAAGCCTGTCAAAACCCAGACATAACTTCCTTTCTGAAGTTATATTGTTAGTTCAAAGGGTTCAATATTCGATCAAAAGTGGCATTTTATGTTACTATCCTATATGAAAGTATTTCCTTTCGCCGTTACAGCTAAAATTACTAACGACTGATTGTGAGTTATAAAATATGTTTTTATAACAAAAAGTCGTTTGTAACTGTATTCGTTGAGTAACGACAATTACAAAATAAGCTAGTTTATGTCAAAGACGATATAATTTTAAAAGGAATGAAGATTGGATCTGCGTTCATAGAATATATATATTTTTTAGAAACACACCATCTATTCTGTGCAGAATTTGTCACAGAATTAACAAATCACCCTTTATTATACTACACAGCGTGATAATGTTCAACTTAACAAATTAAAGCTGAATTGACACGTGGATCTTGCGTTGTAGCAAACCTATTTCTCCTAAATAAGTTTATTCTGCACGTTGCCGATCAATATCCATGGTAACTTCGTTACGACTATCCGTTGTAATCAATTATGGACCAATGGTGCCACAATGAGGTAACTACTCTCGGCAAGGTTAGTTGGATTATTTATTTACGGCTTCTAGGGTTAACTGCGTGGTGTCAGGAAACCAAAGTAAAGCAAAACTATCGCAAATATTTAACATACACCGTGACGTGACAATACATACATATCGACGCTTGTATATCTGATTATGACGTTCAAAATTGACCACAGCATTATAAATTATAGCCATCCAGGATATTTTAAACCGAGAATTAATAGATCCCATTGCGGTCGCATGCTCATTTCTCGCTGACTTGCATTTCAAATGGGCCGCTCGGGGTTAGAATTATTGAAAATTAGCTGCTTCGAGCGTTGCGGTTGACAATTTCCTATCTGGACTGTTATGTGTTCTAGTTTGTATTGCAATTTACTATTTGTTGTATAAAAATTTTTTATTAATAAAATTTAAGAAAATATATAGAATATATTCTTTTGTATGAGTTACCGAAAAACACATTTCCTTTGCACTTTCACAAAGTACACAATATGGAAGGTAAATAAAATGTGCCACGGCTACAATTCTTTTCTAAATGTTGGCAATAGTAGCAGTGCATTTATTCGTTGACTTTACAACTGACTTCGAAAAGGAATTCTAAGAAATTTCTACCCGAGAAAGAAATTCGTCTTAACTTTACTGCATCATCAATTACGTTGATTACTCACTTAATCACGTAATCCTCTAATAGGATTAACTAACCTCCACCCCTGCCATATTTTAAATCGATAAGGTCTTTCTTGGTAGACGTAGTTGGAACTAGTAGAGAATCGTGATTGTTATCGTTATCAAAAACACTTAATCATAAGTTCATTTTGTAACTTAGTGGACATTTATTAAAAGTGTTATATTAAGATGAATTTGAATTTTGTAATTTTTTTATTTAATCAAATTTTTAAACGCTTCGATTAGTGGTGAAATTGAACGGAAATAAAGTTATTGGGTTATTAAGTTTACGTTGAACTTTTTATACCCAGAATCAATTTCAGCGCTTCAAAGTTACCTAAAGCCACAATAAAACCCGTCTGGTAATTTATTGCGGCAACAAAACGGAGCCACAGCGAAAGAAAAAGATATATGGCTTTATATGTAGGCATGGACACCGATGTTCTTGTAAATCGGACAAAAACCTTTCTGAAGACCTTCGTTACGTCGTCGGTAGCTATCCGGTAGCAACATTCCATTGTCCAAGACCATAATTTATTCAGGGCTGATTACTCATCCAGGTCGGATCGTGGCGGGCGGTTTCTGGGAGATTTCCGGCTTTCTCAAGCCAACCTTGACACAGGCCAAGCCAGACGCTGAACGTGATTTATCAACGGTTTCAGCAGCCGGTTTTTGTCGCTTCAGTTCCGAGGCGTGGTTACACAGTGTTTTCAGCGGCCAACTTAGCCGCCTCGTCGTTACGTCCAAATTGCGGTACCGTAACACGATTATTTCGTGGTTGGTATCTTGATGACAACGCAACCTAGATTAATCATAGATATAGCTATAAAGTCAACTGGCTAGAAGTCCTAATAGTGACACAGCAAACGTAAATTACCGAGATTTATTAAGCTGAAGCGGGTTAAATCGTCAGCTGGGCTAATTTAAATCCGTTTTACTACGAGCTTATACCGCAGTTATTACTTGTATGGCGCCATCTGCGAAGCAACGAGGTGCATGAGAATTTAAACTGAGCGACGGCGTCGACGTCTACAATTCATGATGCATTTGAATACAACGGTACAAAATGGAATCTTATTCCATCGGGTTCTTGTAATGTTTAATCACTTAGAAATTAGGCGCCGTTCGTGTTTTCATTTCCCTACAGCTTTGTTCAACGAGAACCACAATGGACTTGTATGAGATACAATGCTCAACTGCTTAGAGTTGTTTATTATAATTTCTTTTCAATTTTCAAAAGTTGTTAAGTTAGTTGGACGATGCAGTTTTTGTAAAAGTCGACCTCGAAATTGAACTTCATGGCTCTGTGAAAGCCATTACTGTACTCCTTTGAACACTAAAAAGCTTTTAAGGGTCCGGTTGTTAATATTGTCCTTTATCAAAAAAATAGTAACTTATTTAATAATAAATCTAAGGTAACTTATTTATTATACAAATAAGAAAAAAGTATTACTTCGCTCAAAAAAGTTTAAATTTATTTTTTCAGAAAGCTGGCTGATATGTCGAGATCAACAAGAGGAGTCATCGTCCTTCTTGGTGATCGTTCAACAGCAGGAAGGATCTTGGAGTACGCCAGACGCCTTAATATGATTGACGGCCATTTCGTTTGGCTGTGGATCAACACATCGAACAACGCGAAGAATAGAAATTCTACATTCTTCGAGGATTTAAGGGATCATGATAAAGAAGTTCGTTTGGATTATACTGATTCTTCCAGTAGAACAAAACGTGATATTCGTCGGGAATCTATTAACGAAGAACTCGCCGATTTACACTTTGGCAACTTGCTGAAGAGAGAACGGTATTTGTTGTTTAATAAGGACCAATACCTACGTGGTGACGACAACTTAGACAAACGAAGCAAGGTTTCTCGCGGTAGTGGGAATGTTGTGGTTGATGTGATAAACAGGACAGGAGGAGGGAAAGTGATGTTGCCTCAAGGACTATTGAGGTTGAGACCTTTAGCGGTGAAAGTTGATCGGCATCTTGTTAAAGGTGCTGTTAAACTTCTTGTCGCCACGTTGAAGAACGTCCTATCGGGTTGCCCAAATTGGTTGGACGAAGGTCTGAGAGATTTTCATCTATCCACAAGCTGTTGGAAACCTCTAGGATCCATCGAGCAAAATTTCTCTGCATACTTTGCACGGTAAGAATTTCATATTCTTCTATCTCATTTTATTGTCGACAAAGGTAAAAAACGGCAAAACCTACTTTAGTGAATTGGTCTAAAATTTCCTATAATGTCATCCATTTCACCAAACAAATAGCGGAGTTCAGAATACACAAACAACGGATGTGATGCACTCCCAGAGGTAAACAAATCTCCGAATCGTGCACTCTTTCTACATTCAAAAGCAACGCAAGAAGTCATACATTTTACCTACCTCGATTTATTACTTGTATGGTAATAAATTTTGTTAGGTACTCTAAAATATTATCAAAATTAATCGTACCCAGTAAAACCAATTAATGTTTATGCCGTTAATTATCGTTTAATAACTGATATTGGATGTAATAGACTGTTAATAGATTACTGTTTGTATATAACTCGAATTACCCGTTCTGATATTACATCCCAACTATTAAGCGCATCAGACAAACTGACAAGGTTAATTGATTAAATACATTTATGGAACACATTCGAGAGTTTTATTGAAAATTATAACGTTGGTTATCGCTTACACGCAATTTAATGCATCGTCGAGTGCAGTATTAAATTCTGCGGTCGTATATTATTTGATTAAGCTATTTGATCGAAAATTTACGACGTCGTATAAAAGGTGTGTGATGTTTATTAATAAATGCAAAAACAGATAATATTTCTGAATTAGCGTTTTTATTAGCTATTTTATATTTGTTGTAAACAAAGATATATGTGCATGTTTTAACTTATCTTAAAATCGTTAATAAATAACACGATTTAAATTAATTAATTAAAACTATATAGGATTAGGCAACAAAAAGAAAGATTGTGTTTAAAAAACTGGTACTTAAGGAGACAAATAAGATGCAAATGGCATTAGGTTTCCGAGTCTTAGAATTTTGGGAAAACAATTAATTGTTTATTAGTAGAATTAAATGTTTGGAAATTTTTTACTCATAAATAATAAAAATCAAGAAAGATATAAAGAAATCGTCATCATTTTAACGTGATTTTAAAACATACTGAAATTGAATGTGAACCTTTTTCATGTCAGTAAAATGAGATGGACGCCCACGCAGACAAACTATCAATGGTGTGAATTGGAACAGATCGATTTATGTGTACGTTGAAAAGTTGAAAGTGAATTCGGTTTTTCGTAAAAAATTGTCGCACACAGAAACCCGATTTACTTAAGTTGATGAAATGATTTACTTTGTTTATCTTAACATCCGCATGGGTCAATATTATGAATCAAATTAAAGCTTAAGTAAGTTATTATATAAAAAAGCTGTTATACACAATATGATCAGAACCTCCTTATCAAATTGAATTAATCACTTTCTCCAGAGCTTCCCTACAGTTTACCTAAATTCTGTAAAAGCCGGCTACCTTTGTAGTTTGCAACTAACAAGATTAACAGGAAGGAGCCGTTAATTGGGAGCTTCCCTGGTCACAATTTGACGCTTGAAAGCTACGGGAATATTGTGCTTTACACGCAACCACAAGCTCAATTCGCGGTTGATTGTCTTTAGATCTATGAACATGTGAGCAATCTCCAGGTAATTATTACAGCTTTCACAGCATAGAATATTAATTCACCTTATAATTTAATATAGCAGTAATATAATTAAATTTACAATAACATTCTCCTCCATAAAAACCACACGGAATATAGGTCATAATCTATTTTAAATGGGGCATTGTTAACGTAAAACACAAGAAGCAGCAATTATACCCCTAATTACCGCCTTCTTACTCTAATGTTTCCCCGGAACATCGCGGTACAAAAACAAACATTTACAGGCAAAACATGCTTTATATACGCGTTTAATCATTATACCCAGTTTCAAGCTACATATCCATGATAATCTACGGTAATGGTTGGCGTCCCTGTTTCCGTATGGAAATAAACTAAATATTATGAATTTATACGAGAAGAGCAGACGCGTTCGGTGATGCCATAACGTTATATCTCACAAGGGCGTGTTTAATATAGTGCCCTTCGAGGGTTGAACATCTTAATAAACTACGCAGTTTTAGGCAAGCGCTCCCAGGCCGAGGTTCCCAGAGACAGCTTATAATTTATTTATCCAAGCGTTCTCTCGCAATTATTAAGACTGAAGAGGAAATTAACCCGGAAAGATAAAGTAAAGTGGTTGGAAAAGGCGTAGCGTTGTGCTACCACTTTCTTTTAAGTCATTTATTTTTAAATGTTTATGAATCTTTTTTCATCAGGTAATTTTTCTTGCGAAATGGACTCATTTATTAAATTTTTCCATTAAAAAATTCGTTCTATTATTTATATTATTATGTAGGGTTTTAAATTTCAAAGTTTCTGAAACACTATCAATTTTGACGGCATTGTAGAAATTAATAAGCTTTATTGAAGGGAGATACCTGGCGCGTCAAGTTTCGAAGAGAGTAAATCTGCTAACTATCCAACAAGTTATAACAAGGTTACTGAAAAGCCAAACTATGTAACTCTGAAAGGATAATTATATCAGAATTTTATATAAATTTTGTAAAACTTCCGAAGCTCTTCTAATTACAGTTATTTAAACAAGTCAAAAGGGTATAAATAATTATCCTTTAAAAACAAAAAACTAGAACCAGTATCACGTTCGAAAAATCTAATTTTAACTTGGATATCCCGAAGGCATGCAACCACGAACAGTTTGAAAACCGTGGTGTGCCAGATTTGTAACTTTCCCCTCGATTACCTCGACAGGAATTAATAATTTGTCATCAGACTTTGCAAACAGCAGATTTTTTTGCCGGGAAAAAAGGATCAGGCGGGGTTGCAAAAACTGCTGGCCACCGCTGGTTCGAAATGTGGGACGTATTAACGATGAGCCCCAATTGATTAATGGCGACATGTAGCGAGAGTTCGCGGGTTGGAACACGTTCGCACTTTTCCATCGATAGCTTATGGATCGATAAGCTCTCACGTGACCACCTTAAAGTCCCCCCAATGTGGTGGCTACGTAAACTTGACACTTCTGGGACCACAGAGTTGTAAACAATGTGAGACGAACGTAAAAGGAACAGGAGTTTACTATAGCTTCTGTCGAGTTAGTTTTCTAGTTTTACAATTTTTTTCTGTTTTAAAAACATATAATTCGTTTATGTAAATATTTATCTATGTCAATTACCATGAATCCAATTATGAAGGGTTTCTCAACCTTCTATATTATTTACGTGGGTCATTTCCCACTAAGGTTTAGGTAAAGCACCAGGTCGCGGTCAGCAATTTTAACATTTTCGTCTCTGTACAACTGTGCCTTCGTACACGATAGCACAATAAACCCCTTGTTTTATTTTCCGCTTTAATACTCTCCCTTTACATTCTCGAATGCTCCACCTAGTACTTTCTAGTTTTCATTTATTTTCTTAAAACTCTCCTCCATTCTATTTAACCCAGATACTTGACAAAACTTTCATTAGTTTTTATCACTCCCTCATAACGACAACAAACACATCTAATACCAACAGATAATCCATCTTCTCTTACACGCTTTTAGACTCTGTCACTATATCCATCCTCAAACAAACTTTTCTTCTCGCTTTCGTGATCATTTCTCTGCTAAATGTTTGTCCGGAACGATGTTTTAGCGGAATATATGTCACTTCGGAATTTTAAGCATTGTTGCGATGTAGTTCTAGCCACTGCGGAGAAATGGTCGAACATATCTCGGCGAAGCCGTTACCATAAAGCTCTTGAGCTTCACCTGCAAATCCCCGTTACATGTCCGAGTTACGTGTGTAACTTCAGTAGTAGCTGGCAAATAGATACAGTGACTATTGATTATTACGATGTATAATCCGATAATCTCATTCCGATGTTCATGATGTTTCCAAACACATGACTTTAAATTAATAATACTACACCCCTTCTGCCCTTGGTATTCAATACATAACTTGCTATATTGATCTTTATGTCAGTTTGGGTTGAAGTGGAAATTTAATAAGTTGATTTAATTTCAAACCAAGCTAGTTACGTTTTTGTCAGATAAATGAAGGTGCATTTAGGAATCATAAAGTTGTTTTTTGTTGTAAATTTTTTTCTCAGTGTATAAATTTTCTGATTTTTTTTTTAATTTTGAAAATGATCAAAGTATTTCCTTAATATTATGAGTAATCAGGAATTTTAATTGTTGAATTTCCTCTTTTTAAATTAGAATTCTCTGTTGTTAAATTATTTTCAATTCGTTCCTTTTAAAGAACGCGTTCATTTTCGAACGTTTCATCATTCTCACTTCTCCACCCGGCTATCCAATTAGCTAAACCCAATGATCCGGAAAGCGTTACTCCGGTTGTCCTGGAGTTCACGGTTCATTTTTGAATTGAATAGCGAGGCAAAGCACGGTAACCCTTCTATTGTCCTTTGACCGATCGAACGCGAACGGGGTCAATTTGTGACGTCAGCATCCGGAGCGCGTCTCCTTACACCGTACGTTACTTAGGGCTGCAAAGCCAAACTGGGGTTGTAATTTATCTTGCTGTGGGCTGAGCAATGGTCGACAACGTAGTTTCAGCTTCTGGTTGAATACCGGGTTTCACCCTCCGTCTGAAATTTGCTCGTTTTCGCCCTCAATTATAGATGAGGGTGGTGATTAATATCTCTTAGAGTTTGAAAGATTTATTTGCGCTGGTTATTTGTGTAAAATATGAATATTTTATGAAAAAAATTTCTTTGTTCACAAGAAGAAAATTATATACGTTGGGATATATTGAACACGAAAAGGTTTCGTTTTGATATATTACTGAAACATGTATCGGTTAATACTACTGCCTATACTATAGGTTTTTTGTTGTGTTCAAATGTGGGTCTTCCCCTATTCGGTATCCTACTACTGCTCCATTTTTTGGGATGGTCGTTTATTTGAAATATGCCCTCATTTCCCTCGGAAAATATCTACTACCATTACTACGTGACGGAAAATGTTTCTAACATCCTTCCTCACACTTAAATTGTCTTCTGTATTTCAAATATATTTCATTGCTTCTTTTTCTTTGTTATATTTTTATACCTTGTATTAAATATTATTATTTATAAGATCACTTTAAATCAATTTTCCTGTTATCTATTTATTTTTGTAATACTGTCGCTACGATTTTACGTAGTTATGAAATATTGCTCCAAATACTTAAAACCCGTCGTTAAAGTTGCAATTTCGCTCAAGCTCTAAACACCCTTGTCAAGTCAAAATGAACAACTTCATGTTGCAATTTTTAATAGCAGCTACACAACTCGCAAAAGATATGCAGGCAATCGACAATGTCGCGTCGTATTCTTTACAACAAGCTCTCTTGAAACCCTCATAAAATTATGCTCAGATGGGCTTGTTTATGACCACCATTTCCGTGTACGTCTATGATCTCATCACATTATCGTTACATTTCGGATATTACCACCGATCGAAGTAACTATTACGAAATGCTTGCACATTTTATGTTTAGGATAGAAATCTCCTAGCTAGACGGTCAAAGGTGCACAAGGTAGTTATGGCACAAGTGCGGTTGCAAATTCTTGTACGTGATGTTAAATTTAAAAAGGGGCCTAAGGCAAGACGGTTATCCTGTCACAAGCAGTATGTGACCATAAATAACATGTGGGGCGTGGTCACAAATCCTTGGCAAATGTAGGAAAGGATTTATGGATTAGACTGACTAAATCCTAGTGACGTAATACCAAAGATTTATGGGGTTTGTAACGTCTGATACATTTTCATTTGCCTTTTAACATATTTTATTAAAAACAAAAAATTTACAATTTTAATAAATATTTAGACGAAGAATGTAGCTAAGGGAAACATCTTTGGTTTGGGGAATATACTGGTTCTTTTACGCATACTATTTTTTGTCCATTCTTTAATAAATCCACCCACTCATTGTATCCCAGGAGATAAAATGTTCTTTCCTGTTGTATCCTACAGTGTTATAACAGCTTTGATGGGTACTATTTCTTTATTGTCCCCAGCTTTGATTAAAGATTGTTGTCATCCTGCTAACACATTTCTTCCACATTTTATTCTTTCACAATCTCTAATAATAGCGTAGATGTCATATAGTCAGGCGATTACCACCCAATAATAGCACTTTATGTGAAGGTTGTAATACTGCTAAAACTGATTTTGATGCTATTGATAGGTTATGAAGTAATTCCTGTTTCATTAATTTTCAATAGGAGTAAAATTGATTTATAAGATATCATATTGATGGCAATTTTAAATTACCAGATTGACTTAATAGTTCAAGTAATCAATAACCTTTCCAAAAGGTAATGAATTTAGTGGCAAAACGAATACATGCATCGTGAATAAAACAGAAGCGCTAAATCAATTTATGCTTTCAATTCAACCGGGTAGCTGTAATATACAAACAAAGCACACTTTACCAAAGCTGGATTTATGAGTTTGGTTTTTTTATGAACAGTTATGTGCTGATTTTGGTAGGGTTTCGAATGGAAATTGAAAATGATTCTATTACCATGGACAGTTTAATCAAAGAATAAAATATCGGTGAAATACCATTGAGATTGTATAGCAAGTTTACTTATACAGACCCTCGATGTGAAATGAAATATCTATATTTCATTTGGTAGTATGACGAAGTTATAAATGCCAGTCTGCATTTCTTAGTAATAGATTCTAGGCCACTCCTGCCGATATTAAGGTCCAACCCGACCTTCCAGTACGTTGAACTAACATTTTAGGTCTCGTCTCAATCCTAGACGAAGGCGCGAAATTCAATTTCACACTCGATTTCCCTAATCCTGATAGAACATATCGAAACGACAATTATTTAGCATTCTCCCCTGCACCTTATTCTCCATTCGATGATTTCTTGTATTTGCCTAAGGACCTCCAGATTTTATCAGGGTTATATTTCCAAGACGTAGTGCAGAGTTGGGTTAACTAGAATTAGAATGCAATTTCTACTTTTATTTATAGTTTTGATTGGAGGAACTTTCTGTATAGGTTGTATGTGCAGTTATCAATCATTTCTCGAACAGCCTCGTAAAAGCAATTGCCAGAACTGTGAGACATAACGCGATTTCACAACTGTGACCTGCATCACGCGGATTTCAGATTTTATCACCCGTACAAGGGGATATCGGCGTCTGCAGGCTGAAACAACAATGGGAAACCTGGATTTATGACAGGCATAATACAGAATTGCACCTCGGACTTCAACGTGACTGATCCGTTTAGGTTTTATTGTCAAGATAGCAATGTTCTATCTCAAGATTATAGAATCCTCTACTTCATATTCAAGAAAACTAATATTTTGTTTTTTTCCATAGTATTAGTACTTACTCTTTATATTTTCTTAAATGTCTTTAGACGAGTCTATCGACTTTAGAATTAATTTCTAATTTCTAAAATCATCTATACTTTCACATCACATAGAAATCCATTAATTCTTTTTACATATTATTCTCTATTTTTTTAAGCATAGTAGGTGAAACGTGAGACATTTTTCCACTTTCGGTCACTTGGCTAATTGGTCTATTGACTCACCCTGAAGCCGTTCATCCCTTCGGTTATTTATGGATGCAATCGAGCCGGTGGATTGGCAGTGACGATAATTGGTGGTTGGGGTGGCTCAATCGGCCCCTTTTCGGTCACCGCACGGCTATAATTTCAAGTGTAAACGGTTTTTAACCTTCGGCACGTATTTTGTCGACTTTCTAATCAAATTTTGCAACTGTACGAATATTTACGAAAGTTGTAACAATTTAAAATCAGATATCCGATGAAAGCAGTGAGCTGAATATGAAATGTTACTTGAAGTACGTGAGTTGCTTCAATAAGGATGTTCTAATTTTAAAATCTGACCTCTTTTTGGTATAGCGCAAACCAACTAACAAAAATATTATGAATAATTTTTTAACAGGCACTTTAGTTACCATAATAGTCCTTTTGTGTTCAATTCTACTGAAAAATGGGCAATAAAATTACACTGTTTGTTCATTAGTTTGTTAACCAAGCTCCAATGCTTCGTACAATTGTATACGTTATTTGGTGCAATTTACGTTGGTGTTACATTGCAGAATGTTTTTTAAATGCACAATTTAAAAAACAGACAATTTTGTGCTTTATAGCCCGGTAAAAAATTATCCATTTATTCGACAAGTACCGAGGCCAAAATGGAAGTCTTCAATCTGTTACACTTCCCTAAAATTTTCACTTCAGCGCGCTCCCTCTTCCAGCAACGATTAATCATATACCTCAAAATTAATGGCCTCATTTATTCACGCTCAGTTAATTCATATTCACCTTGAAGAAGGTATCTCAAGAATTCTAATAATAACACCTTTATCTAAGCTTCAAATAAGTTTCTACAGGAACCCGCACGCGCTAGGTTCATTGTGATCTCATTCTAGGCGGTTTCGGGGTTACTACGATAGTCTTTGTTATGCTGGCAAATCCTCATCCTTTCCAAATAGAACCGCATCGATTTCGCTACACAATACCACATGCTAGGAAATTGTAGCACTTCCAGAGATTGGTGTATATTGGTAGGACAAAAAAGAAGTACTATGTGAAGTTAATCTCTTTTTTTGAAAATAGAAAGTTAAACTGTCCTTTGTATGCAGCTAGAATAGCTACAATGACAAATAAAACAAGTTTGTGTTTATAAATTGGTTACGAGTTAGACGAAGTAAATCTACCCTTATAATTGCATAATGTTTGTATCTCGTTAACTGCTGTAGCCTCGGTTTTCTGCACTATATCTCTTAGTAAAAAGGCGCGCAATGCTTTCACAAAGATACGAAACACGAATACGCCCTTTTTTCTATTAAGCCGTGCATCATAAAAGATTTATGTATCCCCAGTGTAGGTGGTATATGTGGGTAATTCTGAAAAAGCAGCGCTACATAACTTCTCCGCTCCTGAAAATTCGTATTGTTTTAACTGGTGCCGTTGCTGGCGCTTTGTTTGCTCACTTTCAAATTTCATTTTTCAGGGAACTGAAGGCTGCCTGCACGGACGCTCTCGCGGGAAAACGATATTCACAAGATATTGGCGTTGACAAAGTGGACAAATCATTAGTGTCGAATTTCGAAATACTGAACTTAGTTCCTGAACCGTCGCAAAAGGACCTCGACGGCGGAATCAATAAAACGCAGGAAAGCACAGGTAGGCACCACTCTGTTTGCTTGTCACTTTCACGTCATTTATATCCACCTTCAATTCTCTACCGCACCTTTATTGATGCAGTGTTACCTTACATATCCTCCAGAGCGTACTTCACTTTATGTACTCTACACTTCATGGTAAAGACAAGCGGTGTAAAATTCCGATAACGAAAATATTCTTCCTTAAGTTTATGTCTTACAATTAGTTTACAATTAGTTTACAATTTTTTATTGTTTACACGACATGGTTATCTATGATAAAAGAAGAAAACATTGGGAAATGTAGGCTACGATATAAACGTTACCAAAATCACTGCTTGAGTAATTCCTCGAAAATGGCCCCGATGTCATCGCCCTCCCATTTTACCCTGGTGTGTCGTTTAAGGAAAATTGCAGTACCCCAAACAATCTCCTTTTTTATTTCTTTTCTTCTCCCAAGTCCGCCTTTATGGTTCCCAAAGCAATGTAATACTTATAATTCTAGCTTGTACCGACTATAAACATCACTTACTTGAAAAACTGCTTAAAAAGGACTTATATTGATGTTAGTTTAATGGCGTGGAAAATACCGCTCTAACGCAGTTCTTTGACTTCCACTGACAATTGAATTGCAGTAATTACAGCTTACATGTGGGGAATGCACTTCAGCTCCTATTTGCCTCCGGGTTTACAAGGATCCTGGTAAAGTTACTAACAAAGGGCAGTTTAGATGAAACCATTTCGACAAGCAATTGAAACGAAATGTGGCTATAGACATAATTATACTGCTATGCGTGTTTCTTTGTAGCTCTAATTAATGGGCTTTATTCTATGGCTGCATGAACCTGATTTCAATTCTTTGAAAATTTACGATTCAATACCGTTTTTAATTGAGAATAATTGTTTTGCACATTGCAAATAAATTATGAATACTAAATCAAATTAATTTTAACTTCCCGGTTTTTCATCCTATAACGGCCACGCTAAACCCGAATCCCTTAATTCGCCAGAGGGTAAAATTGATATGTACGGCCCTTCTCATCGGTCGTTCTTTTTTGCACATAAAACCAATTTACGGTAACTGCCAAAGAACAATCTAGCGTCCAAGATTGAACCAGCTTCGCTTTCAAATTGGATCCATGACATCAAATTAAATTGTAATTGGTGTTACATATCGTTACATAAAGATTCATTTCAGAACCAGGAGGTTTAAAGTGGAAGAGAGTCGGTAGTGTGTCAGGACGATCCGTTAGGTTGGACACAATTGTTTGGCCTGGTGGAGACATATCTGTTGCAGCCGTATCCACAAGAGCCCGGACTGTATTTAGGATAGTAACCGCATTAGCACCTCCGTTTGTAATGGAAAGTGAGTTGGATGAAGACGGACAGTGTTTACGTGGTGAGTGAACTAAAGTACTGCAAATTATTAAGAGAAATTTACGACTGCGAACCTGCGATTACGTAATTTAACGAGCAAACAAGCAAATTAAATTTTTCTCGCGCAGAAAGCGTCAATAAATTGGCCAGGCGAGTTAAAGGTTTTATTTTACTGTCCCCAATAAAGGGACAAAACAACGTGGCGGCGCTGACCTAGTTTCGCGTCCAGATTTATGCCCTTCCTGAATTGACACACATAAAAATAATGGGCGCCGAAATCGTCGGCTTCCCATTTCTTTCTAGAATTTTTGGAAGTCGGTCACATTTTGACCACGTGAAAAATACACCGAAATATTACTTTAATAGTCGGCTTTGATTCCAAGAAAAAATCACCATCAGTTGCAGCTGTGTGATTAATTGATACATTATTTTTCAACTAGGGTTGCCTTGCCATCGAGTGCTCACATCCGATAAAGATAATCTAACGTTAGTGTTCAACGAAATGGATAGGGTAGAAGAAGAAAAGGACGAAAACGATTCAATGATTCAAGCGTTTGATGATGATTTAAAATTTAAATATCGTACAAATTGTTGTTATGGTCTTTCCATGGATCTCTTGGAAAATGTAGCGCAAGAATTAGAATTTGAATTCCGGCTATACATCGTGACTGATGGTTACTTTGGAAGTGAAATATCAAATGAGGTAAAATTTCTAATTCGATTTATTTTTTATCATTTTTAGTTATGATTATTTTATAGAACGGAACTAAATGGAATGGAATCGTTGGTGATATTGTATCCGGTGCCGCTCACATGTCTTTTGCACCGCTCAGCGTGGCCAGTACACGTAGTAAAGTTATAGACTTCAGTGTGCCATATTTTTATAGCGGCGTTAGCCTTCTAGCAGCCCCAAGACAAGAATCGGAAATCCCTCTTATGGCTTTCCTTCTTCCGTTTTCGCCAGAATTATGGATTGCTATCTTTACTTCCTTAAACATAACTGCAATTGCTGTCGCCATCTACGAATGGTTATCACCGTTTGGATTAAATCCATGGGGAAGACAGAGATCTAAAAACTTTAGTATGAGTTCTGCGTTATGGGTAATGTGGGGGTTACTTTGTGGCCATTTAGTAGCTTTTAAAGCTCCGAAGAGTTGGCCGAATAAGTTCCTCATCAACGTCTGGGGTGGATTTTCCGTGATATTTGTCGCAAGTTATACAGCCAATATTGCAGCTCTCATCGCAGGATTATTCTTTCATAATACAGCCAGTAATTATCATGACGGGGTAAGTATAATTCATCCTTTCTTATTAGCGAAAGTAAATCGTAAACTTTATTGAAAAGGAAATACATTTCGATATATACATCCTTATATTTACGGTTCAATAAAGACTGACGACAGGGAATATATTACCCGCTTGCTCAGTTTTCGAATACTCACCCCATTGGCTTTCCACTATCGGGCGATACCACAACGACAGCTACGAATATGCGGAGATTTACGTTGGCAACAGTTCTTGGCAATCGGAACGCATCTAGAACAGTTGTGAAAAGCAGCAGATGGTACTGCATGCAAATATTGCATTTTCCACCGAACCCGCGGTAATAACAGTTCATCATATATGTCGCCTTCACCTGAATAATTGCCTTTAATTAACCGATTAGCGTAAACATGACCGTATAAAGTACGGAAGTGACGCGGAGCGTTAGTTATTGGAGGTTAATTGAATTTGTCAGGTACCTGTTTACTATCCGGTCACGAACAACGTAATCCAGGCAGGTAATTAAAAGCAAATTCTCTGCAAAGAGAATTGTGGTGAAAATTCAATATACATTTTAAATTTTTATAGCGTATTTGATTCGTATTTGTTTTCTGGAAAATTTAGTAGATACCCTTATCCTTTAAAAGTTGACGGTTTTAAGGTTTATCTACGCTAAACCGAAATTTTACCTAAATCGTACCTGCAGTCGTAAAGTAAAAGTTGGAAAATGGTTCCACGTGTGAGTGTGGTCGTAATCGTCAAACTTTATAGTTCTCGCTTGAAATTATCTCTCCGTCTATCAGAAAAAGCAATAAGTAGATAGAAAAGTATCCCCTTTTTTACTTTAGTAAAAATACGGTACAGAAAGAGTAAAAATACCGAAAACAAAAACAATCGGGTTTCCATTATGGGTATCAGAAAAAAATTACAATGCGATTTAGAGAATGTGTCCAGTTTCGGTTGGTAGTATTATCAAGAGAGTTTAGTTAATAGCTTGGTTATCCGCAATGGGACTCGGTTGTGCAGATTACGCAGATTATAGATGACAATGCCGATTTGGCTTATGCATGGGAACAATTTCCAACTAAACGCAGGTTTTGTTTTTTAAAAAAATCCCAAAAGATAAATTTACCCAATGTTTATGAAATCTAATTTGTTGAGTTGGATTCTTATCAAAGTACTATTCATCACATAACAAAATCCACAAATCCGGGTCGTAGTTAAAGTTAAATTAATTTCTATCTTCCCTCGGTGCGGAGCAGCCTAAAGCTCCGACTCTAATCCACGATCGAATTAAATCCCGGCCTTTGCCCTTCCCGTCGCTTCTCATTCCTAAACGTCCGGCCCAGCGAACTTCTCAACACTAGCGTAAACACGGCGGAACCAAACAATCGTATTACGTACCTACAGATTGTGACGTTAGTTTGTGAAACAAGCTTTTCCAAAAACGCCTACTAAAGTTTAGATTTCAATTTTAGTTGCTTAGTCAACGAGTGGGGGCCCCAAAAGCTTCAGCTGCCGAATATTACGTTCAACGCGCTAGTAGAATGGTTTGGGAGCACATGCATAAATATTCTCTAGATAGTATTGAAGACGGAGTGGAGAGATTACGAAATGGTACTTTGGACATCGTAATAGCGGATACACCGATTCTCGACTACTACAGAGCCACTGATCATGGATGTAAGCTGCAGAAAATCGGAGATACTATCACAGAGGATACATACGCCATTGGTATGGTTAAAGGGTTTCCGTTAAAGGTTAGTACTTTCATACATCTCGAGTTCCGTTTACTTTGATCACCCTATCATTCAATCTATCGATTTTCAGGATAGTATATCAGCTGTTTTAGCGAAGTACTCGAGTAACGGTTACATGGATATTCTCCAAGAGAAGTGGTACGGTGCCTTACCTTGTTTCAAGCTGGCAACAGAAATTGCTCAACCGAGACCGTTAGGAGTCGCGGCGGTGACAGGGGTGTTTATACTGCTAGGAGTGGGCGTGATCCTCGGCTGCATAATCTTGCTGGTCGAGCATTTATTTTTTAAGTACACGCTGCCACTCTTACGAGACAAGCCGAAGGGATCGATATGGAGGAGCAGGAATATAATGTTCTTCAGTCAGAAACTGTACAGGTTCATCAACTGCGTCGAGCTCGTCTCTCCTCATCACGCCGCCAGAGAACTAGTACACACGATTAGACAAGGACAGATTACAAGTTTGTTCCAGAAGAGCATCAAAAGGGTTAGTGTTCCGTTGACCTTTTTTAAGTGGGCTTTACAAGATACACGGTTAATCAAAATTTAATGAAAAATATAAAAGTTGCTAACACTTTTAATATTTGAAAACCAATAGAATTTATAAAATTAAATAAATAAAAACAATAGTTTTAAATAAAAAAGTTTTATCAAAAGGTATGTATTTATAAGTTTTTAATTCTAGTATATTACAACTTTTAAGAATAGCGCTTTTCACTATCTATAAAAAAATTTTCATTAGCTTCTTAAATTGCAAAAATATCTCACTTCTAATCACAAGCTTTCACAGCTTCGCTTCTTTTGGCAATGCACTCAAACACACGCAAATCACTATTTGATACCATCATGGAAATTGTACTATCTGGATCCCATCTTGATGATCCTTGTTTCAGAAGGAACACGAACAACGTCGTCGTAGAAAGAGCAAGGCGCAGTTCTTTGAGATGATTCAGGAGATACGCAGGTAGGTCTTTACAAAACGTCAGATAAATCTCACGTTTAAATTAAAGTACTATTCGCAGACAACAGCAAGAAGAACGTGAATTTCCTTTGGAGTCTTTAACCGAAGTAGAAGGAGAAAATCAACTATCCCCGGATGATAAGAAAATTAAGCATAGTCCTAGTATTATAAAAAGAACGTTCATGAGGACAAGTCCTAAAATGGATGCTAGTAATGCAAAAAGATCTCCAACAACTTACTTTAATAAGCAATTGTTTAGCCCACGTTCTAAAAATAAAGCAAAGAGTTCAACGAATCTAAACGTTAGGAGATTTAGTTCTGATAGTGTATTCAATTCGCAAACTTTAAAAACTGATAGAAGTACTGCTGTTGGAAGAAGATTGAGTAAAGACGCATCTTCGTTTTTAAGTAGTAGTCCACCTGATATTAATAGTAGACGGTCAAGTTATTTAGATATTATAAGCACTGGTGGAAAATTAGCCGGAAAAAGTCCAGTGTTATCCATCGAAAATGTTTCCGATTGTAGTGCAAAATCCAATGAAACTATTAGAAAACTTTCCGATTCTGAAAGTATTGGAAGGAAGTTAGCAACTTTACCAAAATATCGTGAACCAATTGACAAGCATAAGCTACAACCTCAATATAGTTTAACAATTGGAAAAAGTGATGAAGCTCTTAGTAGAGGTCAGATTGAAGAGCAGGTTACTGTTGCTAAAAGTTGTCATAATATTTCTGATGTGGGAAAAGATAATTTATTACCTTCTCCAGTTGACCCAAAAAATAACCTTTCAGATGATGAAATTGCAAGAAGAAATAAACAAACTATTGAGCAACTCCAACAGCAGATGATGGCAAGTAAACCTTTGATAAAACCCCGCAGGGACAATAACTCAAAACATGTAAATATGAATCCTCAAATTCGCATCGAAATTGAAGACACTTCCAAAACTAATACAACCTCAAGAAAACATTTAAAGACACGTCACCAAAGTCTCGGGGATAAATCAGCTCCAGAAGCGGGCAAGAGATCGAAAACGGTAGAACATTCAAGATCATTGGACAGTAACCCACAACCAAGAAGAGAGAGATCTAAATCTAGGTCAAAATGTCAAGAACATGATCTTCCTCCGGCGCCTCCACCTCCAAACTGTTCTCCAAGAAACTCAAACGGTAGATCACCACTTGAAAGGTTATCAAAGGATGAACTCGTGTCGCTTTGGAAGAGTTCCGAGTTGGAGTTGAGAAGCCATTTGCTCAAGGCCATTCGTGATAAAGACGAAGATCCGCCGTGATTTCTTCAAGAAATCACCCGTGGATGATAATTAAACGGTTGGCCACCTCAGGCCTTTGCTTTTTTGAATGATTTCGAATCGTTTACGAATCATTTAGGACTCTATCGCTTTCTCTCAGCGCAAGGAGTGTTCAAAGACGAATCGATCGATATTAAAGTTATTTTTGTAAGTCGTTTATTCAAAGTCATTTAATACTGACGGACGTCGGATTTGAATAAATGGCCTTAGCATCTTACGATTTAGAGTGATACTAATGAAATCAACGACCACTAAGTGTTTTACAAAAAAAGAAAGTTACTTATATTAAAAAAAAAAGAAATTTTAACAAAAATAAAGTATATTGTATAATGAGTAACTAGAAGCCTTCATAAGAACTAAAAAATATAACTACCTACAATATTACTAATTTACTAAGAGGATTTTTACCTCAGGCCTTCACTCTAGGACTGTTCATAACGATAGATGATATAAATTAACTTGTAGATAAAAATATATAAATGTAGGTTTACTGAGAAACTTCGTGATAATAATTCCTTTCCAGTAGTGAGATTAAATCAAAATAATTAAAAAAAAACTTTTAATTGAGGAATATCACTCACGAAGTTCTTGGAACAAATCAACCTCATTGTTGGAATTAAGTTTAGTATTGCATATAAGAAAGATCTCGGTATAAAGTAAACTTTTATGGAAATTGTTGAAAAACAAAATTTCTAAACTTATTTCCAACTTATACTTTAAATTAAACTAATCGAAATTAAATAAAATCTACTAAAATAAACAACAAATATTTAAAAGAATTAAGAAATATTATTAAAGAGTCTAAAATAAATAGTATAATTCACGTTCCACTATTAAACTATTACTGTTAATCAAACAAAGAAAACATTTTAACAACTGGATATGGAAAAAGTCGAAAGAAACGTTTTAAATAATATCTACTGCCAATTATTATTAGTACATACTATGTAGTAGATTGGTGATATCAAGGTCTTATGCAAACTTAAAGAGAAAATAAAACAAAAATAACTTGCCAAGCACGGCCGAGATAGATTTATAAAAACACATTAGGTGAATAAAAATTGTTGTTAACGATACGTGGCGTCTTATTACGATCGATATGAAAACGATATAATATCTCGCCTATTGAGTAAGTAGTTTTAAACGAGTCAATTTTAACTAGTTTCTCCCAACAAAACAAGAAACAGATAAATATACCACATCGTACTATATCCAATTGTTGATCCTTTTAAAGTTTATTCGGATTGAAAACGGTAACCGTACTTGTGATTTTAAACGTGACGGCATATTCCATTCAGAGTCTTAAATAATAGCGTTTTATCGTAGACGTATAAACTCGAAGACACCAAATAAGTAAGTTGTGGCGAGATGCTTCGTTTTAGACCTTTGGTTCGGTTTTAACACGCAAAGGTTCCTGAGGACCGTACGTACTTAATGAAACACAAAGAAGTTACAAAACTAATTGCGAAATATATTTATTGTATATAATGTAAATAACAGATTTTAGTAACAGATGAGTTTAGATCACATTTGTAAAATATAGATAACTGAACACTTTATTGTTGAAAATATACGATAATAGATGATCTGTTTGTTTTCTTTTCATTTTGCCATTTTCAAGTATTTTCCTTTTTTGATACTTTAGTTGCTATTTGTTTAAAAGTAAAGATAAGGTAATGGGATTTGGAAATTAGCTTCTACAACTCCCAGTTCCTGAGTGTATAAGAAAATAGGTGTAAAGCAATACTCTTCAATAAAATATTGAAAATGCACCACTAGTTTCACGATAAATTTAGTAGACAAAATAGGTATTAATACATCGCTGACGAATTATAATAAACACTAGTAAATGATGAGTATGAAGAGATGGAAGTTATATGTATTATTTACTTCCTAAAGATTTTATTTTGTAATCAATTCGTAATACTTCCTCAATTAATACTTAAAAATCACAATTATAAAGTTTTTGAAATGAAAAAGACTCACCAAACGAATGTTGTTTCCTAGAAAATCTCCTAAAAAAACATTTAAAAAAATATTTTTAAAAAATTAATTATAAATGAAAAATATTTTACCTGGTAACATTCGCAAAATAATAATCCAAAGACTTTCTCAAAATAATAATCTCAAGACGAACTCCAATGATTTGAAACACATTCACAGAAATAAACACTAAAGTCTTTTAACACTAATTGCAAAAAAGATTAAACCAATAAAAATAGATAAGAAGAACACACGAAAGATTTGTCGAAAACTCGCACAGTAACTGCGAAGAATTTCTAAACTTGAGTTTTATTGTGTGTTCAACCCCTAATTGTTGGAGGGGGAAACTGGTTTTTTTCGGTATAAAACTGGAAATTACAAACCGTTTGGGTTGAAATTTACCTGCTCGTTTTCCAGTTTGCAAAAAAAACTCCAATTCGAGTTTACTAACGTCAATTTAAAAATAAATTTAAATTTAAAAGATATTAAAAAGTAAACTGTTTAAAGCAAAACGTATGATGATTAAAACAAATATGATTATGATTTTTTGAAGTCTTCGTGAGATACATTCGTTTTAACAAATGATAAATATTTATTGAGGTACTAATGAATTTTTTAAAGCTTATATCTAAAAAACTAATTGTTGTAGAGCCTTGAAAATTTATAAGGATTTAGACTGAAACTTAATCTTTATTTATACCAAAAATAGATTTTCTAGGACTTCTAATTCTTTCCTCAAAAGAGGAAATGTAACATAATATCGACTAAAATTTGTCTATTTTTTAAAATTCATATCTAAGAAACTAATTATTGTTAAGACTTAAAATTTTATGATGATTTAAACTGAAACTAAATCTTTATTTTTCCCAAAAATAAATTTTCCACGACTTTTAGTTTTTTTTACATAAAAAAATTCTAACCTAACTTAATTAACATGTTAATTAAAATTTGTCAATTTTTAAAAATTCATATCTAAGAAGCTAATTGTTTTTACGAATTAAAATTTTATGAGGATTTAGATTGAAACTTAGTTTTTATTTCTACCAATAGACTTTCTACGACTTTTGGTTTTTCCCTCAGAAGCGAAAATGTAACACAATGTCAATTAAAATTGGTTAATTTTTAAAAATTCATATCTAAGAAACTAATCGTTGTTGAGACTTTACTGCACTATACTTTACTAACTTTACTATACAGGGTGAGTCTGGATAAGCGCCCCCGCTGTGTAACTTCTAAACCGTTAGAGATTTTACAGAAATTGTTACAGGAGTTTAATAGGGCGTTCAATGTTCTACATTGTCAAACAAAAAACATTTATACAGGGTGTTGCATAACAGAGCAGCAACATAAACGAATACTTTTTATGCTAAAACGCTATGGTTATTGTGAGCGTTTTAGATAGTACTTTGAAAAACAAACATGCGACCTGAAAAGTGGACTTCCGAGTCAAAAAAGCATTTTTCACTTTTTTACCAATTCAGAATAACTTATTCAAAAGTTTCTTAAAAATGTAGAGACAGGAGAATACAAATAGGAAAGAAACAGAATTTTTTGTCGGAAAAATTAATTGAGTAATAAGATAAAAAAACTTAATGTTATTCCAAAGAAACGTATTCTACCATCAAAAAAATATATATTCTACGCAAAAAAAAAAACAAGTTTATGAGTAATTTGTGTATTTTTCTTTCCCGTCCATCGTCTTTCTTGAAACTTTTTTAGGTGTAGGTTGTGAAGAAGATGGACCTTGTTCCACTCCTGGATCGAGAAGACCACAAACCTTCGCCTTTCATTTCTTCGATGTCAATTCTATCTTTGGTAGTAAACTCAAGGGGGCGATACTCACAACAATGTTGGCAACTCGCAATTTTTCAAGCCGAAGTATCAGTGAAAAAAAGCGAATAGATCACTAGTTAAAGAATCAACGGATAGTTCTACTACGCTGGAATATGATGACATTAAAGAAATAAGGATAGTATATCCAGAAAAGCCATTCTTGCAGCTGTCCACAAATTCCCAAAGTTCAGCACGACGACAGGAAATCATTAAAATGACCGAACAGCTTATCGAAGCGATTAATACCGGAGACTTCGAAGCCTACACAAAAATTTGTGATTTGTAACCGCTTTTGAACCTGAAGCTATGGGGAATTTGGTTCAAGGTTTATGGACTTCCAAAAGTTTTATTTTGATAACGTGTTGAGGAAAAACTGTAAAGCTATAAACACCACGATTTTAAATCCACACGTTCATCTCTTAGGTGAAGACGCAGCTTGTATCGCTTACGTTATATTAACACAATACATTGATAAACATGGTCAAGCTCATACTCATCAGTCAGAAGAAATCAGTGTATGGCGGAAAAGAGATAACAAATGGCAAAACGTTCATTTCCATCATAGTTCGGATTCGGGAGGAGGAGCTTTCGGATTTAGCTCACATAAATAGGATCGAGAGTATCCTTGAGCGCTAATTCAACGACAGTTTGAATCCCACGTCCGTCGTTGAAAAGTTTCGTAATTTTTGTTTCTCGAACTATAGGATTATATGTAGTTGATTTGTGTGAATCTCAACGTTCTCAACGTCTTTAAGTCGTTTTAGTAACGTTTCCGAATCTCTCTTTAATTAAACATTTAAGAAAATTAACTCAAAAAAAAAGAGGTTTGGAAAGTTTCAAAGAGCGATCTCTTTATACACGTTGCTGTTGTCATGGTTTTCGCTGAGACAATAGCTTTATTTTATTTTATTGTATCTTTTTTTTTCTTATTTTATATCTGCTTTGCTTCTATCTGAAACCAAGCTTCGAAATTTATGGTAGTTATACCACTGACGTTCCAAAAACAAATCAGTTGGCTGTATAATTTCTGGCATTCGATCATCGACAGGTTTTACCAGGAACTGAAACGACTGAACGTCCTCACTGTCTGCGAATTGCTTAGTTTTTACATAATCCGAACCGATAATAAAATGATGAAATTGTGTTATGCCAACCAGCGACTAATAAAATGGTTTAAGATAGTCCCAAGCTGTCCCATTCATACCAAACAACGTTCTCGGACGATACAGCTTTATTATAACCACCTGGTGACAATTGTACCACGCACTGCGGTAAATCTTCATTCGTGTCGCTGTTACTGACAGCACACTTAGCCTTAAAAATGCAAAAAAGCGATCATTGCGCGAACTTCGTGTGACCAGTAAGGAGAAAATTAAATAAAATCGTTTTGTTAAGTCCTCGAGCTAGTCGCCATTGCAGATACGATAGTAGAACGTTATTTTTATTCTGTCCAACGGAATTGTCGCAGAGAAGAACGAGTGTTTGGAAGTCTTTACAGTAGGTTTGAAGGTGGTAATGCAGAATGTTCACAACGCAGTTCAATCCCTTGCCCGCATCATCTTTTTCATCTATCAAGTAATTATACTGTAAAAAAATTATAAACAAAACTCATAAACTCACTTCGTCAACGTTACTCATTCAGAAAGCCGAAACTAGCAACTTGCGCGATTAACTACAATAATAGTCTAAACTGAAACAACACAGACGTCTTTCAACACCAAGAAAAACTGACGAAACAAGTTGTTTATCTTTAACGGCTTATTTCTCGAAAATTTATTTTCGAACGTAAACCCCCTTTTCGTAGATTAGGTCACATATAAAAAAATTTTGTGATTTTGACACAGACACAAACACTGATGATACTTTAATAAATCCCAAATGTCATCCATAGCATTTTGACAACAATGTCAGAGTCAAATGTACCTTTACTCTTTTATACTGCTATTATTTTCTCTGATATTGTTTTCACTGGCAAATATTACAATTGTTAAACGAGATAAAATTACTTCAAACGAACCACGTAAGTAATTAACTTCACTTACTCTTTATTTCCTTAATATATATCCATAGGTATATTTGCAACTTGCGTGGATACTTTGGGTTGTTTGGACACAAATGAGAAATGGTATCATCCTAAATACAGACCAATTAACTTAGAACCACTTGATCGAAATACAATAAGAACTGAGTTTTTCTTGTTTAAATCGAATTGTAATCCAACAAGTAAAGAAGACGTAAGTGTACATTCTAGAAGTAAAGCTTTAAATCAATTTTTATCGTTTTAGAAAGATATTTTATTTGATATCATTTCAAATCATAATCCGGAAAGTGTAAAAGTTGCTGGATATAAAGATGGAGGTTGTTTAAAATTACTCATCCATGATTTTACGGCAAGTGGTCATGCGGGATGGATTAAAGTATTAAGTAACATCATTTTATAGAAATGTGGCTAACTAACAATAAGTCATGGTAATTGTAGCATATGGCTAAAGCATTTTTAGTAGTTAACCCTTGCAACGTGGTTTCTGTCAATTGGGAATCCGGAGCTGAACCACCTTTTGATCAAGCGATTGCTAATGCTAGAGTTGTAGCATTGGAGATATATGCTTTCATAAAAATGTTACAGGTTGGATATATTTAAACACTAAAGATGACCCTTAGAAAATTAATTTCAGGAGCACTTTCATTTAGATGTTAAACACGAAATCCAAATCGTTGGTCATGGAGTTGGTGCTCATATAGCAGGTTACGTTGGAAAAGCTTTACAAAAAGCTCTTCCAAAAATCACTGGTTTAGATCCTACTGGACCGAGATTTGAAAATATGCCACCGGTAGTAAGATTAGATGTAGATGATGCAAAATTTGTTGAAGTACTTCATACAGATGCCTATAACTGTAAGAAAGCAATTTTTAAATGGCACCACATTAGTACTATATTATGTTTAAGCAAGAAGCCAAGGTACGATGCAGCCTTTCGGAAGAGCAGATTATTATTTAAACAACGCCGGTCATCAACCTGGTTGTAATGATACTTGGAGTTTACCAAAGTTTACTGATATCACGAGAGATGTTTTACAAGAGGGACGAATCTTACCTGCTTGTAGCCATAAAAGATCTTATAAATACTATATTAGTGCTGCTATTAATAAAGAATGTCCTTTTATTGGTATTCCATGTCAAAGTTATGAACATTTTGTTAATGTAATAAAAGAAAAATTACAGTGAAACTTCTATAATTCGAACTTTTTAATCATCCTATATTATATTTTTCTTAAAATAACTTTCTGCTCATTTGACGTTTTGAATTAGTGAAGTTTTACTGTGTCTACTGATTGTAAGTTACATTTTTATTATTAATATTTTATTCTAGGGTAGCTGTACCGATTGTAGGAAAAATCAATGTTTAATAATGAGGTACGATTCATTTTCCAGCGATATACCCAAAAATACTAAAGTGTTTTTAAATACAAATTCAGAACCTCCTTTTTGTAGTAAGTAATAAAGTAAAAATATAAATTTAACTTAAAAAATGAATTTATAGTGCATACATATGAAGTAGCAGTTTCAGTATTAAATCATGAGAAAATGAGAAAACTAGTTGGATATTTCGAATTTATTTTAATAGATGCCAATAAGAAAGTTTCTTTTGCATCACCTTCTATAGATGGGTAGGTAAATTAATTACACTCCGCATCAAAATTAACGCACCACAAAAAAAAAATCGAAATTCAATGTTCATTTTCTTTCAAGTCACTAGTCTAATTTAATTTTAGTTTTTTTTTTGTAATGTAGACTTTTTCTTCAGGAACAACCCAGAGTATAACATTTTTATTTAAACTTTAGTTTAAGATATGTACAGGTGTATAAGAAAGACATCGTTTTTTCATCGATCTTTGGAACACCTGTGGGCCGTTTCAAATGCACCATCTGATGACTACCATAATAAAAAGGTATTCCAGTCTTTTGTTAACCATTTGTTTTTTGAATCATGTGTTTATCTGTTTATGCAAGCAAATTGTTTTGAAATTGACTGACTAATTTATTGAAAGAGTACAGAAACAAATTAAACATGTAAGCCAAGGTAGGCCAATGAGAAAAAAGATTTATTTGAAAAATTAAAAAAGAACTTTAACATTTTTAAACCTAAGAAGCTACATCAAGTAACAAAGAAAAATTACTAGCGCGTATTTCCGCCCCTAGACTGTATGACGGCCTCACAGTCATACAGTGACGGCCTTCATTTTGATCGATGTTGTCCCAAATTTCTCTTACATATCTCTCAAGATCATCAAGAGAAGCAGCGAGCGGTTGATGATTTCTTAATTTCTTGCCAATGCTATTCCACACGTGCTCAATGGGATTGAGGTCTGGACTATGAGGAGGTCAGTTTAGGGTCTCTATACCAACTTCGTGCAAGTAATCCTGCACTATCCAAGCAAGATGTGGTTTGGCATTGTCTTGCATCAACAAGAAATCGTTTCCAATGTACCCAGCAAATGGGACTATATGTTCTGCTAAAATCTTATTGATGTATCGTTGACTGTTTAGAGAGGCTCCTCGTAATGATACCAGTTCTGTTTGAGCGGTTAAGGAAATTCCTCCCTAAAACATCACAGAACCTCCATTAAATGAAACCGTAGGACGAATATTGCATTGTGCGTATCGTTTGTTTGGCCGTGTAAGAACTTGTACTCGGCGATCAGACGAGTAAAGGCAATATCTGGTTTCGT
Source organism: Digitonthophagus gazella (assembly GCA_036711955.1). NCBI lineage: Eukaryota > Metazoa > Arthropoda > Insecta > Coleoptera > Scarabaeidae > Digitonthophagus > Digitonthophagus gazella. The sequence continues at coordinate 10,165,269 of JASCIT010000001.1, forward strand.
CGGTAAACAGAACATGCTCCCAATCTCGAAGCGTCCAATTGACATGATGTCTCGCGATTTCCAACCGGGCTCTTTTTCAATAAATTAGTCAGTTAATCTTTAAGAGACCACTGTTTCTTTGAATAAACAGATAAACACATGATTCAAAAAACAAATGGTTAAGAAAAGACTGTAATACCTTTTGATTATGGTAGTCATCCGATGGTGCATTTGAAACGGCCCACAGGTGTTCCAAAGATCGATAAAAAAACGATGTCTTTCTTACATATCCTGTACATGTCTTAAACTAAAGTTTAAATAAAAATGTTATACTCTGGGTTGTGCCTGAAGAAAAAGTCTACATTACAAGAAAACTAAACTTAAATTGAATCGGTCATTTCAAAAACCGCATTCGTCCCGTTTTTCTCAAAAATGCTTTTTTTGCTGCGAACGCTTCCTTAAAGGTAGACGCATATTCTGGGTAAAAAACACGTAAGTCAGTACACTCTTTTCTCTTCAAACAAGAGCGCGTAATTGACGTTCATTGCTTAAATAACATAAGTCAGTGACTTAAGTGGTTTTTGCATGCTGTACCAGAGGGCGGACCGTGATTTTGGAGTTATAAAAAAAACTGTGCGAGAACATGATCGCATCTACGTCCCAGAAGAATACATTAATTTGGTTCCGAACTCCAGTTCAACATTTACAGTCAAAGAACTAAAAACTGAAGATGTTTTGGATTTTCAGAAATCGTGGCCAACTTTATACAAAAAAATGTTGATCAACAGGATCGTACGGTAAATGTGTTCCAAAAGAACAAAAAATAATATTTTCTCCTTCGACATATATGAGTTTTCATTATGATTCGGATAAAAAAAGGTACTATCATAGCCGAAGAATTTATTGATGGATTCATTAAACATTCATTCATATTAATGAAAAAACTATCAACTCTTGTGTCACTTCCATTAGCCAAAGCTTTTGATTTGAGAGTGCCAATTAATAGTAAAAAATTAGATGATTTAAAACAAGTTCAGGATAGCATTCTGGAAGAGCATATGCCATTTTATCAAAACATATTTAGCTGGCCAACTCCAAATGTTTAAGTTAATTCAGATGAGAATGAAGGAGAATAAGATTTCGTATCATAATGATAGTAAAACATGAAAATGTAAACACGCAACATGCAAATAAGATAATGTTTAAGTATAATTTTCAATAATATTGATTAAAAATATGATTTATATGACTGTTTTGTCCAAATTATATACCATCTAACCCTATTCCTTGCTAAAACAACATAAGTCAAGAAAAGTTTTTCAGGTTTTTTATTATTATTGTTCATAAATTATAGAGATTATTCGATGTTTCAATCTTTTAAAGTTCGAACACTATAATCAGCACAAAAAGTCCTTCAAAACTCGTTTACTTGTGATTGACACAGTTTTTATTGATTCCTGAAAAATTCTAATTATGTGACTTGTGCGGTTTTTGAAATGACCGATTCAATTAGACTAGTGACTTGAGAGAAAATGAATTTTGGGATTTCTTTTTGTGGTGCGTTAATTAGAGAGATTATAACTCTAAAATATATCTCCTACATTTTTATTTATTTATCTTAGAACAATGTCTCGAAGTTTCATGCCCGGTTTTGTTCACTACACAATTTCGTATGCGCCTCCACCATTAATTAACTCCGTTCAAGAAGCTAAAGTAAGATGGAGAAACACCAGCAAATTCAATTTAAAGAACAAACCTATATACGTGAAGTATATAACAATTATGAGAATATCAGAGAAGATGAAGTAAGAATCAAAATGTCAATTTATTCAATTAATCGTACGATTTAATTTATAGTTCCCCTGTAAATGGTTTATGTCCTGAAGTAGGGCCAGAAGTAAGAAACGGCGACTATATTCATTTTAACAAATGTGACGTTTCAAAACTTAAAATTGGAGAAGTAGTCGCAGGAGCGGGTGCTGCAGGTGGTTTTGGAGCTGCACCAGCATCCGGTGGATCTGGTGGGTCTGTAAAGTCACCAACTAAAACCACTGAAGAAAGCGTAACTGAAACTAAGTATCCAACTCCTGGATCGACTAAAAAATCTAACGTTCCGTTTGCTCCTACAACGTCCGATCCATCGCAAATGAATGCTACGGGAGAGTTGCCAGAATGTGATGAAGTTGAACCTGGGAAATAATTTGATATTATAAATAGAGAATACCCACATGACTTTTTAATATTTATACATATTTAGACGTAAAGTAACGCTAAGAATATATTTATTGAATAAAATGGAATTTTTATTTATTTATTTTCTTGAAATTTAATTAGTTATAATACTAATGGTTTATAATGAATAACAAAAATAATAAACAAATTGATGCATATACACTATGTTTATTATACACTAAATTCACAAACTGTTTCAGTATTGTACAATCATTTTTGTAATGACAACGTAATATTTTCTGATATACATAAATCGAATGGCATTTTCGCAGAGAATTTATTTCAGAGTTCTGATACGTGCGAAAATGTCATTGGGAATCCACAATAATATATCAATGTGCGAATACATCGACAGAGATTTTGAACGTCCCGGTTTAAAAAAGTACCACATCGCGTTGTTTACATAATACGTGAGGCACAGATTCTGTAATTAGGAAAATTTTTCGTTTAAAGTCTGCAGTAGATCGCGGAAAACGTTAACATGTCAATGTGTAATTTCTTTTCAACAGCGATAACATCAAACGCCGAACAGCGCATTTCCGCGCAATGCCCGATATGCGACATTCGACTTTTTAAACACATATATTTCGTCAAAAACACCTATACATGGAAAAATGAAGTATTGTTTTTATTTATGGCTTTAACTGCTATAAATATACGAGTATAGTTTGCGTTGTTACTGGTTAGATTCCACTGTGATCTTAATAAAATACAAAATATAGTTTATAGAAATTTTGATGAGATTTTATATATTTTTATGTTACGTAGTAATATTTCTTATATTCAGTTCTATACAAACATACGGCAATATTATGAATGTATACGAACACGATTGCACGATGTCCCAAGCACCAAAAGAATCCAACAATGCAATAAATAAAACAAAACGTCTTAAACCCAACAATGTCGTAATATATTTACACGTACATTTAGTCTGTTCAGTTTATTTACTAATCTTAATTATTGTATCTACTTTCATTTTGTACACTACCAGTCAATACTATTGTCGTAAATAGTACTTATTTAAAAATATATAAATTAAATAAAGTGGTTATTATTAAATCATTAACTAACTTGTATTAATTAATAAATATTCGAGACTATGATTCGTAGTAATTATTGACTGGTTGTGCAAATTGAATCCTCATCGCTGAGTTGTTCTCTTTTTCCTTTACATATACATGTATACGTGAGATTAACAAGCTTTACTACAATTTCGGCCGCTCTACAATAATACAACAACTTCTATAAACCACCTCAATATTATGAGAGAATCTTTAACAAAATAGGCCAAGATATGGAATGATCACACAAGGGTAAACACATTCTGTAAATGTTTGCTGCTCGTATCCCTTTCATCGTAGTAATAAATTATAACTACAACTATAACCAGTTTAGAAAACAACTAATTAAATAGTTATAACTGGTAAAATTTTCATTTTTTCTCTACGCTACTCCATACATATCCGTGTTTATATGGGTCTTCGAGCTATTCGTTTTGCTTTCGAAATATTGACATCGTATTGTTTAGTTTAGTTTCGTCAATACGGTAGGGTGATTAGGAGGGAAACTAAAATAAAGGTAACTACAGGAAGGAGTACGGGACGTCGGGAAACATGAAATTCTAACTAGGTACTAAGTAAGGAGTAGTTGTCGCGCTGTTTAATATGTAACTAGGGTAGCAGTAAGGATTGTTCCAACGTTGACACGGTACAAGGTTATTAGCAGTTGCAGTTGGCCGCCTGAGGTCCTTGTGGGGCGTCAGTCAGTCTAGTACCTTTTCCACCAGCACTCATTAATGTTGGATCTGTATCCAGACTATCAGACATTTTGTCACAGATTATATCAACCAATCTTTCGAAGACAGCCTTAAATAAAAAAAAAATATTATTATTAGAGAGAAGTAACTGTTAAACTTTAAAAGCAGAATGGCGAGGAAAAGTTAAAGCAATTCTATTTTTTCTTAAAAACCAAGTGTATGTAAGAGTCTTTAACTTATTACTGACTATAATATTTCATATCCGAATATAAAATTTATAAGGATAACAGTACTTTGGTGAGTACTAGTGAAGACATTTTCAATCCGAAATTTAATAAGTTGTTTCTTACTTAAACCTCAGTGCATACTCTGAGGTTTGATATCTCTACCAATACAGATTATACAAATATTTATAAAACCTACTTTAAGGCTGGTTTTAGTGCTCAACCGACGCACAGTGCGATATATTGATAATCTGACTAGACAAAAATGAATATTTTGAACTATTCCAAAAATTATAATAACTTAATATATCGCTTACTAAGAACAATAGTGGCGTAAGTGCAAATTAGCGCTATGGAGATAATCGCGTTCAAAATGTTGGTTGAATTTTAATGCAAAGTAAAAAGCAACAACTTATCGTTTTAAATTTTTTATTTTTTATTTCGTTTTACTGTTATTATATTTCATGCAGAGACATAGATTTATTGTAAGATTTCAAAAATAACATTTTTTTTGTGATTTCGCCACTATTGCGAAATAATGGCGAAGTATATATTGTATATCGAGTGGCGTATGTCGCGCTCCATCGGCAACGGTTGAAGTTATAGCTTCGTCATTTATACACGTAAAAGTACGCTGATTTTTAAACAAGTTGCCCTTTAAAAGTCAATAATCAACTTTTTGTAGATTCGCCACTATAATTCTCAACAAGCGATATGAACTCTATACAGTTCATAATATTAAAAAACGTTAATTTTAGCTGAATGAAGTTAGTAAATAATAATTACAGTAGGTATAAATATCAAAGTATTTTCTGTTATTCATAAGTTGCTTGTTTATGATAAGCTAAAAACAAACTACGTGTTTTACTCATGACTTTTCGAATGTAGAGTGGGTTTTTATATATTATACCGTTGTATATAGTATTACTTTTTGTCTTAATATAAACATTAATTTATAGACCTACTGAATAGAAAGAGAAAATTTTCACGCAAATGGTGACATCAATTTTTTTTTATTTTAAGAATGTACAAACTTCAAGTGACGAAGTTTTTCATTCATGACGCATGAAATCAAAACATGAAAGATTCATGCAAGTGTGGAATACGTACAACAACATCAGCAGCGAGGTCTATCTCAGTTAGAACGTACTGTTTTATCAAACATTAAGATGACAGAAGTATTTGCCAGAAATTTCAACAGAGATGGGATAAAGCGGGCCATAATTTAGAAAGATTTTTGAGTTCTAACAGGTTATGGCTTCAGAAACCCTTTTCATTTACCACTATTAATAATGAAATTCTGCCGGGTACTTTAGTAGATGCGTCAACTAAAACGCCTGGGCGACCTAAAAAACATTTTGATGCCAGTAGCTCTAGGAGTCAAAAAAGGAAAATGAAAATTCTTGTTGAAACAACTAGTTTAAATGAATTACAGGTGGCTAGTGAATTTGCGCTACGGAAAGCTGATAAACGCGATTCAGCGACAATAGTAGAAGAACTCTTTACCGCTTCTCCAAGGAGGGGCATAAGTATAAAGAAATTCTGAAAAACCGTTCCGCAGGAATCGAAACGTCTATCTGCAAATCAAGCACTGGCAGTAATGGTAGATGCAAAACTGTCGACCCATCAATACAACATAATTCGACATCAAGTTGAGGGTATTGCTACAAAGTTATATCCAGATTGTTATAAAATTAAGGCTGCTAAACAGTTGTTTTATCCACTTGAAATTAAGATAACGAAAAATTCTGCACATATTAACCTGCAGAGCTTAATTGATCATATTGTGACCCGGTTATGTGAACTTCAAAAAGAAGTCTTTAAAATAGGCGACAATGAAGCAAGTTGTCTTCAACAAAAATTAATATCATGTAAAAAATAACTACTTCCGGCATAACCGGAAGTCACAGATGCCAGAGAATATTTTCAGAATATGTAGTTTGACATCCAGTAAATCTATGTTGAAATAAAGTTTCAGATTTCTTGTACTTATAATTTTTGAGATATTTAGAGCTATCTACTTCGGCAGGACACCTGTGTACACAAATTCGGTTATTTGCATATGAAAGACATAAAAAATGTGAATGATCCAAAAAGCATTGGATCGAAAGAAAGTAAGGTTGTTATGTTTTTTAATTGTCCCATAATAGAATTAAAAGTTTTCAAAAAGATAATTTAATAATACATTTCCGGTAACACCGGAAGTGGTACAGAGTTACAACTATTATCGAAGTATGGACTCTGATGATCTGTAAAACATTGAATTAAATTGTTCCTACTTATTGTTCTCATATCATTAATTTTGTCCAGGTAGAATTATAATTCGTCACACTGTGCGACGGTCAGCGCTGACGGACAGTGCGTACCTATATCAATATATTTATATGTAGGTGTTCATCAGTGCAGCACTGAATAGACATATACAGGGTGTCCGGAAATGTCGTGTACAACAGAATACCACAGATACCTTGGTCAAAAATATGATGATTTAACCCAACTTATCTATATACAAAGTTGCTTAGTTTAGCCGCTAGAGGACTTTAAAAATCATATTTTTTATGAGTTTTTCTTAAATTACTCGAAAAATCTTCCATATATTTTATTCATTTTTTGACCACGTCGTTATATCAGGAGACTATAGCTTTATGTGGAACAAATTCGAATTTCGGCACATACAGAGTGTTTAAAAACACTCTTGCCACAAGTTATCCATTCAGATCTTTTTAACCAGCCTGTATAATTTTCCATCAATTTTTTCCTGAATAGCTACATTAATTTAGAAACTATTTACTCTCTTATAAAATTTCGGTTGAACAAACGGTTTAGCCACAAAAAAATATTTTCTAAATCTCTACAAGCCCAAATTGATAAAATAAGGTACCATTAGCAATGTTCAAAGTAGAAATTTCTTTAAATAGTGTGAAGTTCTTTCAAAAAACCAACATTTTCAGGTTTAGAAATATTTTATTGCTTAAAATATTCAAATTTTCGGCAAGACTTATAACCATCATCAGGGCTAAAAATAATACAGGGTGCAAAATTTTTACAATTTGCTTTCTCGTGGCATTTTTGCTTGATGACACCCCATAAACAAAGTCTTAGGTCTAGTAATCTTGCTGGCCAATCAGGGTTAAATCCTGATGATGGTCACAAATCCTGGCGAAAATTTGATTATTTTAAGCAATAAAGTACTTATAAAATTGTAACATCTGGTTTAACAGAAAGAACTTCATACCGTTTAAAGAAATTGCTGTTCTGAACTTTGTTAATGATACCTTAACTTATCGATTTGGGCTTGCAGGGATTTAGAAAATATTTTTTTATGGCAAAAGCGTTTGTCCAACTGAAACTTTATAAGAGAAGAAATAGTTTCTAAATTAATATAGCTATTTCGAAAAAAATTGACAGAAAATTATACAGGCTGGTTAAAAGGATCTGGATGGATAACTTGTCGCGAGAGTGTTTCTAAACACCCTGTATGATTCGAAATTCGAATTTGTTCCACAGAAAGTTGTAGCCTGCTGATATAAAGACATGATCAAGAAATGAATAAGATATAATAAAGATTTTTCGAGTAATTTAAGAAAAACTCACGAAAAATATTGTTTTTAAAGTCTTCTAGCGGCTAAACTAAGCAACTTTGTATATAAATAAGTTCGGTTAAATCATCATATTTTTGAACAAGGTATCTGTGGTACTCCGTTGTACACGACATTTCCGGACACCCTATATAAATCCGTTGATATAGCTACGCGCGACTGACGTCAGCGCTGACCGTCGGTTGAGCACTAAAACCAGCCTAAAGCTCACTTTTATCATGCAATTAAAACTGGCACCACTTGTATGGTAACATGGTGATTGACACGGAAAGGTAAAATTTCATTACTATTTACTGACGTTTCCATGTATAACTGGCGCCAATTTTTATTGCATATGGAATCTTAGGGTGGGTGTAGGATATCACACCTTACCGTAACTTCAGCTGTAATAACAAATAAATTTTGCCCTCACTTCTAGCTGTTACCTAAACGATACTATTTAAAAAAAATAGTTGAATTTTTTTAAATACAACAGTTACTGCTACGGTAACACTAGATTTTATTAACATTTTTAGAATCTCTACTGGCAGAGATTATCCAATGAGGGTGAAGCAAGAAACATGGTTAATGGAGAATAGGTTAGCGAAAAAATAGGTTAATGAAGAAATAAATTATTCCTAAAGCTTGGTTTTGCTAACAAATAAAATTGCTTTTTAATTTTCATTCGTCGCATCTCATTTCATTGTAATTTCAGAATTTTTACTTTCTTATACAGTTATCGTAAACTTTCAAAAATAAAAGAAAAATACATTGATAAAGCACATTTCATTCCCTGTGGTTGTTGATATCCCTTCCTCATACTAATAAAGTTTTGACCTTAATTAAACTTTTGCACTACTATTCAATAACAACAAAGATTTTTTTTGATACCTACAAAGCAATATATCACACTATATTAATTTTACAATCATTAATAATGTGCTTATATCTACAATATCTCAATAAGTAAATTAATGCTAACAACAACAACGTTAATACAGGGTATGGATAAGACACATTAGCGTATATTCATTTTAGGGAAAGTAAACTGCGATAAACTAATTACATGCCGTGCTGTACAAGTAGATAAGCAGATTATGTATGCGTAAAGAAGTTTCATGGTTACCGCTTTTGAGGGTTAAATTAGTATGCGTGCTTCTCTATTGTCTAGGAACCGCCCAGATTCTGATATTATTAATCAATATAGTTATATCTAATAATAGAACAACGAACACCGTTCCTAACATCTTACGTAACGAAATAATATTCTATCTAATATTGATTTTCGATAATAGCTAATAGGCAATTTCACTTTTCTTACCTTGACATTGATGTTTTCCTTAGCACTAGTTTCAAAGAACTCTACTCCAAGTTGATCGGCCAATTGTTTGCCTCTTTCGAAGCTGATTACACGTTCGTCTTCCATGTCGCACTTGTTACCAACGAGAATCACTTGGGCGTTATCCCAGGAGTAGGTCTTGATTTGAGTGACCCTGAAAACAACCCTTTCATTCATTCAATTCCTCTGGGTGTAATCGATTTTGTACCAGTGCCAAGTTTGAGGAAAAAAGAAAGAAACTGATCGTATTTGTGTTATTTGTACGATATCGATTTATTGTCTTGTCGGCAGGGCAGGAGGTTGTTAGGAGGACGGATGCGTTTAGGAGAAATAGGACACCCAACTCAATCTAGGCCAGAAACGGGGCTAAGTTTGTTGGTAAAGTAGAGGAAGGAAAATGATATTAGGGCAAATAAAAAAGTTTATGTATCCACAACTTACCAGTCTTGTACACTATTAAAAGATTCTTCATTTGTTATATCATACATTAAAATGAATCCCATGGCACCTCTATAATAAGCAGTTGTGATGGTTCTATATCGTTCTTGACCTGCGGTATCCTAGAAAATACGATAAGATTTATTGTAAGTCCTTATCTAATAGACATAGAAGACACTCGTAGAGAGAATTGCATTGTGCACGTGATTTGACTTTCAGTAAGTGTTCCAACACTTTCGGCAGCTGACAGATTTGGAACGGCTCATTGTAAATTCCGCTTTGGGGCGTTTCCTACATCGTTTGAAGGGGCTGGATATTTCAAGGATTTCGTGCAGGAAGATATAAACTAGGGACGACGTTTCCGTTCGGATTTTAAAGCAAATATTTGCGAACCTTCAATCGATGAAATCGCCCAAAGTTCGCTTTTGTCACGGTGGGAGATAAAATGAAACGAAGTTAGTTACGTTCGTTAAATAACCGGAATAACTGATTTCATTAAATTTTAATATTCTCGTAAAATTCTAATTATGTATAAAACTAGTATGAAAAATACTTTATTATTCTTGTTAGGGAAAGTACTCACCCAAATTTGTAATTTTACGCGTTTGTCATGTCTGAAAACCGTCTTAACTTTAAAGTCTATCCCAACGGTACTGACGAAGGCAGACGTGAAGCTGTCATCCGCGTAACGAAATAGGAACGATGTTTTCCCAACGGAGCTGTTACCAATTATTAAAAGTTTGAACATGTAGTCAAAGTTTTGGTCCGCTGCGTCCTTCTGCCATTTCGGATCCGCACCAGCCATCTGCAAAAATAAGAACATTATATATAATAACCCTGCATCGTATGCGGTGGTCGTTAAATTTGGTTACATAATTAATTTCAACGTAGCGTTGTGGGTACATGGCATATACTAAAACTTTGTGACGTTCACCTTCTGCTTTAGATAAAGCTTTCGTTATCGCAAAACGTGCTGATAAATAACGTAGATAAAAGCTTTATAGTTATAGTTGTTTCTAAATAAATCGGGTGTTATTGATTTAGTTTTTTTTATTAAGTTTTGTAATAAGTCATAAAGTAAGTTCCATGAAACGTATATTAAAAAAGAAAATCTATGCGTCTTCAAAACTACTTCCAAGTAAGTTTTATATGAACCCAAAGAAAATATCAACGATCGTAAAAGTTCCGGCAGGTTTATTAGGTCGTAAATTTAGCAAAGGTTGGTAAAACGTCAGCTAAGTCAATCGTGTAAGTGATTGTAAGTGATCATAACATAATATATTCCTGTAGAAATATCGTTATCGAATCTTTATTTTTTATTGTACCTGCTATAACAAAGTTTTGGAGTTATTTTACCAATTAAGATGAAATTATATTTCGTGGAATAAAATACGCTTACGATAACTCGCAGTAAAACTTCCAAGTAGAACTTTCAGTACGGGAGAAACAATTCTTAAAGTTTTAATGAGGGCCCTTTATAGCGCCTTCTTTAATTAAATCACTTTGTAGCCGACTGTGGTAAACTTTTCCAATTTAATCTGTACGTACTTATTGTGGGTTTTGTATTGCACCATAAATAAATAATAAATACAAACTGCAAATACAGGGTGTTTAAAAAAGAGGCGGCATTATTAAAGGGAGTGATTGTCCAGGTTATTTTATACAAAAAAGTTTATAATAAACATGATCTGGAAACGCTTAGTTATCGATCTACAGCATGTTACAGTTTAAACATTTTTATTTTAGGGTAAACTAGAGTGATGTGGAGACTCGGGTGAAATGTTCATTTCCTTTATTTTATTTCCTAACGTACAAATGTCCCTGAGCTTTTGTATGGCGGTTGTTTACGATCATCTGTGGAACGAGCATCATTAAAAATCATCCCGGTCTTGAAAATCGTAACTAGTTTGTACAAAACTGTTTTCGATCCTTAATAATTTTTATGTGGTGCATACACTGATAGATGTTACATCAAGCAGCGTAGTCTGTGAGGTATTTTTTGATAAGTTCTACATTCTTATACTATTTATGCACTACATAACCTAAAAACGTTACCAGCAATATTTTCAATTGCATGCCACACTCTTCACCGTTTTACCCATGACAAATGGGAGAAATGGTGAACTGATGCATGGGTAATACGGCGAATGGGTTTTCTTATCAGTACTGGAATTTTTCGATCTAACTTAGTAAGTTTTACTATCAGCATTGTTCCAGGCAAGGATGAATGGACAAAGGAGCAGCTTAAAGATGCCGTAAACGCAATACAGACTGTGATGAGCCTGAATTCAGCTTCGAAGGCTTTTGGCATTCCATGGTCAACACTGAAAAGAAGACTAGCAAATGGTTGCTTACCTAAAAAAAATTGTGCGGACTACCTGTTCTAACACCAGAATGCGAGAAGGATATGGTGAAACATATTTTAAAATTACAAACATTCATGGCTTACAAATTGGCTGAGAAATGTAACCAGCATTACAAATTTAATCGAGAAAAGGAAATTGCTGGACTGGATTGACTACATTTATTCTTGAAAAGAAATCCAGAACTCTCAGTTCGCAAATCGGAGGGAAATCTGAATCTACTAGGAAAAATTCATACGTTAAGCCCGGTTTACATTATTCCAGTAGTATTCCAGTACAGTGATCGAAACCAGCGATCGAAACCACCTCACTGGAATAAACTTGAACGCACTCATTCCATTGAGCAATTCAGTCCAGTGACTGGACTGACGGTCTACTTTTTCAACCCAGCTCGCCCATTCCAGGACCACTGGAATAGTGTAGACAGCTAATCCAGTGCTGGATTCATGCGTGAACATGTACACGTGACTGAACACCAGATATTGTAGTTCCTGGATCATAGATCCAGTTCAGGAGTAGACTTTATTGAGCAGCTGGATTGCTGGACTGGTATAATGTGATTGATATGATCCAGTCTAGTACTGGACTTTATTGACTAGCTGGATCACTGGACTGGAATAATGTGAACCGGGCTTTATTCTCGAAAAGAAATCCAAAACTCTCAGCTCGCAAATCGGAGGGAAATCTGAATTTACTAGGAAAAATTCCAGAGCATTAGCTGAGATTTTAAATTCTGCAGCAAACATTGTCACCCTATGAGGCAGAAACTGACAAAATAAAACAATTGGGACAGTGGAACTTATGTTAAAAGAAAGACCCAAGCAAATATCATAAGTAAACGGACTACTAAAAGAAATATTAAACCCAAGCCATTTAGGAAACAAAAAGCCTTTACTACTGACACCTAATCTGACGCATCGCACAACGTATAATTGCAAGACGGCGATGATGACATGGACGATGAAAATTCTAGTTGTGTAGGATGCGGCGAACTATATATACAGCATCACTAAGAAAGTTGTGGATTGGATCCAATGTATTCGCTGTCAACGTTGGCTGCACGAAGACTGTACTAAATATGGATCAATGTGTAATAAATACGGTAAATAGCAGAAAAATTAAGTTCGCCGTTTCATCCAAAGTGGATTCGCAAATTCACCCGCATGCATGGGTGAAATGGTGAATTGATAAAAATAAATATTATTATTATTATTCCATTTTTCTGATGATTTAAAAAGAAGATGACACCGTTAAGTTGTTACTTACATATTTTATGAAAGATTAGTGTTTTTATTTTGTTTAAATACACAACTTCTACAGGCCTCAATTTTTTTGTTCACCACGTCATCCTGGTTTACCCTAAACAAAAACGATTATAATAAAAGAAATTTTTTTAAGAACAACGGTTTCCAATACAAGGTATTTTCCAAAACGTTGCGATACATCTCTCCGGTAAGTCTTCCTGGTAAAAATACCGGTCTAATTAGGCAGTCAACCACAATTCCGAGCCAAACGTTCAAAGAAAACTGATGGTGAAAACGATCTTCATTTCATGTGGATTCTCCTCACACCATACATGGTTATTATGGAAATTGTGTATTGCATTTTTTGAAAAATTCGCTTTATCGGTGAACAGAATCAACACGAATTGAGAGATTTCAATCATTTTCTGAAAAAGCCAGAATACAATGCGAGGAGGAAAATCAGCAGGAAGTAATGCTTGAACACGTTGAACTGTTTCAAAATACAGTAGAACCTCCTTTTCCGGACTAACTGAGACCAAAGGCAATACGGATAATCGAAAATTCGGATAATACGGATAATATAAATAAGTAAAAGAAAATTCTTAAACTAAGCATACTTTAAACTTTATTATGATAAAAGAAACTATATTACGTAAACAAATTTGCACACTTACGTATATATTTACAAACATGAACGTTTAAAAAAATATTATGGATTATTTTTTAAAGAATTCGTCTACTGTATTTTGTTTCAAACACGTGTGACGCTTGAATGAAGCACGCAGACGTTTTATCATGAACAGTTCAGCTGGAGTGGTATGAGGCTAACTCTCTAAATATGCCATGATATTTGTAAGCTGATGTGCAGCATCTGTGTGTTATTCGCTGTAGTGGTGCGATTACTACCTGCTCGTCCACGTCATCTTCTTCCTCGCTCTCTATTCTAGATGTACATGCCGCCACAATTTCTTCTTTCGTCATAGCGCCATATCCACCATAATTGTTCTCTTTCAACCACTCACTGACATCTTCCCTGTTCACATCTAAACACCCACTTATTGTTCCCAACATTTGTAGAAGATCGTCTTCAGTCACTTGCAGTAAATCTTCGCTTGTCGTTTCGTTTGCAGCACAAATGGCTGGCCACAGTTTTTTCCATGATTTTTTCAAGGAGCTGTTTGCGACGCAATCCCAAGCGTCAGCAATCCTACAAATTACATCTTTGATATTTATTGATTTCAATCACACTTTTTTCTCCTTCCTCTTCAATTATTTTACTAAGCAGTTGTTTTCTGTGCATTTTTTTTGATATTATCAAGGACTTCTTGGTCCATAGGCTGTAGGAGTGCGGTTACGTTAGGTGGAAGAAATTTTACTTCAATTCCTCCACTCACGAGTTCTTTTTCTCTCGGATCGGATGGAGTATTGGCTATCAGTAAAAATGCCTTTTCTGGTAAACTATTTTCTTTTAGAAATGTTCGAACTACAGGGACAAGGTTATCAAAAAAGCAGTTCTTAAACAGAAAACTATCCATCCACCCATTTTTTTGTAATCGATAAATGATTGGCAACGAATTGTGATTGATATTTCTAACGCTCGGAGTTTATTAGATTTTCCTACTATGACACCATAACAGTTAACCTATCTTTACTTTTCTTGTAGCCCTTAGCCGAATCCTCAAGTTTTTACATTAAGGTTTTGCTCCGAAACATCCGATAAAACAACCCGGTTTCATTAGCATTATAAATCTGGTCTGGTTTCAATTGCTCAGATAAAACAAACTGTTCAAAATCCTTTTTAAATTTTTCAGTACCAGCAACATCACTACTAGACAAGCTTTCTTCAGAGAGACAGGTATTCCCCGAATATCTGACGCGTGGAACCGGGGAATAACTTGTCTTTCATTAAATTTGTATAAAGCCTCTTCCTTTGTACGAAGTTTTTTCAAAATGATAGATAAAGTTTAATAAAAGGTAATTTTTTTAATAATTTAAAAGTCTTTAAAAAATTAAAAAATGTTAAAAAATATTTTTAAAATTTGTTTAAAAATCTGATCCGGATTATCCGGAGATCCTGATAAATGAGGTCCGGATAAACGAGGTTGTATTGTATATAAATTTTTTCTGCTTTTTTAAATTAAAATTCAACACGCTGTAGATCGGTAACGAAGCGTTTCCAGACCATGTTTATTCTAAACTTTTTTGTATAAAATGACCTGGAGAATCACCCCCTTTAATATTACCCCGTCTTTTTTAAACACCCTGTATATTTCCTGTTTTTACTTTTTAAAAACTTTTGCTTGTAAAACAATACTAACGATAAGGAAATTTAAATCTTACAGTTAAAGAAATTATCAAGGTTAAATTCAATACATACGTGGAAAAAATTAGATTTCACTTTTAAAAATATCAGTACTCACAGAATGATTAGGACGATGTAATTCAACAGTAAACATTTCGTTGAATATTCTTTAGTGT
This sequence comes from Digitonthophagus gazella, assembly GCA_036711955.1. Taxonomy (NCBI): domain Eukaryota; kingdom Metazoa; phylum Arthropoda; class Insecta; order Coleoptera; family Scarabaeidae; genus Digitonthophagus; species Digitonthophagus gazella. Next base: position 10,180,903 of record JASCIT010000001.1, read on the forward strand.
AACTTAGAAAAAGTAACAAATCGTGAATTTTAACTACAAATACTAAAAATTGTTACATTTCAGGCAACAACCGCCATATGTACTGACGTATTTTAAGATGCTTTCAGTTGATAACGTTAACTTTCAACGTAACAAGCATATAAATTCCACCTATAAGGAGTTTCTAAATAATCTTGTTTATGTAAAGGTAAAGGTATGAAAGGATCGCGTATATGTGAGGGAGTATAAATAAAAATATGTGCAGAAAAATTTTATTGATTTTTAGTTGGAGCTGTAATTTAAAAGGTATTGAGGATAAATTTATATTATTCTTGGAATTACCACGTAAAAATCGATTTTTAACAAGGCAAGTCTATTATTATAGAATCAATGTATATTTTAAGTACAAGTATAAAAGAATTCATGAAATGTATGTAACAGGTACTTTATTTTATTGTAGGGAGGTCAATGCTTAACATAAATTGCATACAAGTAATTGTTATTGTTTTGAAAACTAGGTCATTGTTTTTAATTTTATTCTTACTTCAAGTGTACTATTTTCAATGGTTAATAAATTTTATCAGACTTACTTCGTGATGCCAATATCCCAAAGGGATTTCAACAAAGGATAGAAGCCTGGATAGTTTTCGGAATTCTCCGGGTTCCCAACCTGCAGAAGAAACAGAATTATAACCCGCAGAACACTGGTAATCCAATTAACTAAATGCGAATTCGATTGTTAGCGTACACGCGAACGAAATGCGCAAATTGGCCGTAAAATCGATCGATTTTTCATTTACGAATATTGTCCGAACACACAAAATGAATATAAAAGGTTGTCGTGTTGCACTCGAATCAGTATCTGTGGCAATAATACCGCAGAAGGCACCCAAACGACTCGTTCGTATCGGAAATGGGGCACGAGGGAAACGTGGAGAAGCGATAAAATTCGAAATTTGATGTCACAGTATCTGAACGTCCCGTGATGTCTTGTTAAAATCTATAGATATTTACCTCCGTCTGCCATTTAGTAGAAACGCTTAGCTTTAACTGGGAAATTTAATTGAAACTTGAGCTACTGCTCGTTTGCTCGTAAAAGTAAGAATTAACGAAGTTGAGGTAGTATGGTAAACCTCACCGAGCGATAAAACGAGGACGTTATCAATGACTGACGTCACGTTTTCACACTACATTTCGCTCTGATTGTGAATGTTTTACTTAATATGTCTTTAAAAAAAAATGTTATTGGTTTACAATTTTTCTTAAAATAATCGATTAGATCTTACATCTAATCATAAATTAGACGTTTATATATTTTTTAATATTAATTATGTATACAGAAAAAATAAAATCTAAATTATTCCATTTGTGGTTTCTAATCTAACGGAGATAAAAGAGTTGTGGTTAAAACAAAGAAAATTTTCTGTGGTACACATTGATTACCATAATCTCATCTTAATTTCTTAGTATTAACCAAATATTTTTTTTTTTCAAAATAATCTTTCAAAAAATTGTAACAAATGTAGAAAATACGACTATAAAGACATCAAAAACTACTACAGTAAGCATTGTTTGTGATTGACAAAAGTAATGGCAATTGCTCCAGAAAAGGTCAAGTCTAATATCAACCACTTCTTGACACATTTGGAAGGAAGCCAGAAAAGTTTGTGAACTGTATTCCGAATGAAATTAAATTCTATATGGAGCATTTTTTTGTCAACCAATTGTAGCTACACATACTTCGCCAAAATTTAATTTAGACCAACCATCAATCCTTATCCTACTTTTTAATTAGTCTTTGCAATTTAATATTTCGCAATCGTAAATAATTGTCCATGTTTCCGCTCATCACCCGAATAAATCCTCCAAAGTGCTGGAGCTTTTCCTCTAATTCTCTAATTACAAATTGCGAGGAAAGCAGTCGACGTAAAATTCGGGCTTTCAGTGTTAAGGATTAAGCTCAATAAACCACAAGAGACGTTGAAGCTCAACGTAAAATTTATGGATGCCGAAGAAGATTGCTGAGTGCACTTTTGAGATACATCGTTTACCGACATTCTTAACACTTTGATAGGGTTAAGTCATATTCAGTCATTTATATCGAGAGCTGAGATGCTATTTTTAGATCAGAGTTTCCCTGGCCACCTTAACAGATCGTTTCACTTCGAGCTTTTGCGCGGTATTGACAGCTTTTTTAAAGAATTTTAAGAAGAAAAAGTAAATAATTTAATTTTAATCAATAGTTCTAAATTATTTTTATTATTTAAATCTTTTCATAAAAAATCCAAATAGTAAATGTATCTAAATCTCTGATTTATGACAAAGGATTAATGAAGCAAAAAAGCTTCTTTTGGGGTGAAAAAATAAAACTTTACCTTTCAGTTCGTTTTAAATCAACACTTTCACACCAACCACTTATTATACCCGATATTTCCAATAGAACCCTTACCGTATCGTCTGATAAACAAAATTTCGGACCAAGCGTCGTCGCACTGAACAATTTCCCACCACTGTTTCCTGAAAATCGATCAGCTGAGGTACAGTCAAGGACACAATTTTGAGAGCAAGTCCTATGCTGGTGGGAGTTTAACATGAAAACTAACTTCTTGGTTTATTCCTGTTTCATGCCAAAAGATGGCGCATAAAAAATCCCTTTGTATATTTATTTTTTTAATACACCCTTAATTTATTGATAAATTAATGAATACAAATTTGTATGATTTCTGTTAAAGATTTATCTCAAATTTAAAATATATACAAGCTCTATGATGATTATTAATAATTTCATACTGACTGTATATCGACTTATTACGTCATAAGTTTCGATTAGCGCACATTTTAAACGTAGTACCGCCATCTAGAGGCATTTCCCGACATTAATAAATGCGCCTGAAAAGTCTGCGTCGCGACGTTTATATTTACACTATTCCACCATGGATGGCGTTGGAACTTATCTAATTTCCACGATTTCTAGGGCAAGGTTTAATAAGTAAAACTTCTGAATAATACATCTTCTTCTTCTCTTTTACTGCCGGATAACTTTCGGGATAACTTATAAATTATTTAGTTCAATTGCGTTTCTCTCGTTCATACTTTATCTAAGTTCATCAAGATGTCAGAATATTTTAAAGTATTAAATTAAGGTTGTCTTAAAATATTTATCCAGATGATAGAAAATTCCGATATTTAGAATATTAATGAAGACAAGTATCTTATAACATAAATATATTTTATTTTTTGGTTATCGTTATTAATAGATAGGTAACTAAAATAAGAAGTAAACAATCAATACTTTTGATATTTAGTATTTCTGATTTGTCTTCGTTTTGACTAACAAACGTATTTTTTACATAAAGTCAGTTCTGGTGAAAATGTAATTACATATTTCGTTAGATAGAGTAATCTGCTTTCATGACGTATATTTCCAATGAAATAGTAATTTCTAGTAGTTCTTTTACTGTCAACATGAAATTCGTCGTACTACATGATAATCTTTGAGGATTACACTATTCCAATTATCATTGCAACTAGTTTATATTCCCTTTGTAACACAATTTTCCACAAAGTGCAAGTAATTTTCTTGGAAAGACACAACATGGTTAAAAAGTAAATAACGGATTTTCTGTTACTAAATTGAGTTTTAATAGATATAATAAATTCGATATAATCTTCCAACAATAACATTTAACAAGTACCAACAAAGCAGTGCACCAGAATGAAATTCCATTAAATAGAATCTCCGAGTTCCTAGCTTAGTTGACCCGATAACATTGGATTCGTAATCCGTAACGTCGCCGAATTCTCGAAGTCAACCATCCGTCCCGCTGGCATCCGAAATTGCAGTCTATAGCCGAGGCACCCGTTCTGATTTGGAGAACTTCTGGAACTCCCTCTTGGGAGACACTCTATTCATTTAGTGTTCCCGAAATGTGTATATAAGGGTCCACCCACAGCTCAGTTTAGTCAATTACCGACGAAAGTTTGGAAACGGAGTTAACTCTTCTGGATACGAACGCAAGTCGGCTTCAGCGATTTACCCACCTGACTGAAGATGTGCCGAAAGTTTGTGTTTATTGTAGTATAGAATCCTTATGGGAATCGAGAAGATTTGGTTTAAAGTTACTTCCGAAAGTAAATTATTTGTTGTAAAATCAAATTCTGACTCCATCTAAATCCGGGAATATACCTGACGAATGTTACCATTCGTTCGCATTCTCGAGGATTTCTTGCTCATGTGTGGACATGAATTTGCAGCGAAATTAATAGCAGGACGAATGGGATAGGCACGAACGAACGCATTCCATCGGTTGTCGGTAAAAGCAAAAAGATCAAAGGAAATTGCCAGCTACGAATATCTAGAAACGTTTATATGTGGACGTGTTCAATAAGGTGCAGTAGTTGTCTAGCGTTTGTCGCGAAAAGTTGTGTTATAATTTTCGGTTTTGTGATAAGTAAATGATGAAATGATGCCATTAGACCCTTAATTTTTTTTCATAACGTCAGGCACAGAAATTTTCATTTCCGTAAATATTTCTGCCCACGCATCCTTTTTTTTTTGACATTACAGTAATAAAACTCGTTAGTTGTGTCTCACAGGACTAGGTGCGTACGATACTACTCAATGAGTTTTATGCATTCACTGACGCTCCATGAAACCTATTAGAAATAAACATTCAAACAACAGTTAAAATTTTTGTACTACTTATCTTTTCTATTTAAGTTTATATTCATATTTATGTACTAGAGATGGGACCGAAGCCGAATAATTATTCGGTATTCGGCGTATTCGGCTTCATTTGCAATATTCGGTATTCGACCGAATATTGAATTTATTTACCGAATATTCGGTTCTCTATGTGACTGTTGTAAGTTTTAATAAATTCGAAGAATATATTGAATGAGCATACAAATGATAAGCTATTCAGAGAATAGCTGCTCACTAAAAACTGTATTTAATGGGGCTGATAAATACACTTTTGCCAGTTTACTCATTTTTGGGTATTTCAAGCTATGTTGTTTCCACTAAACAAATGCAACTTGCTCTCTCATTAGTAATTCCTCAGACAAGTAACCGTCAAGTTCAATTGCTACTCTATTTCTAGGACTGCAGTCATTAACGGCCTTACTAGATGTAGCTATGGTTTTATAGCAGTCCCAAAACGAAAAATGACTTCTATTCACATTTTTACCTGTTGTAGAGGACAGTTGCTGGATATTTGTGTTTATATTCATTTTATCATTTCCATCGCGCTCTGTATCATTTCTACTACTGATTCCGAGGTTTGAGTCTCTTCCAAGTGCTTCCAAAAAATAGTATGCCTTATAACGGATATGTTTTGACATGAGAAAAAAAAACGATATCGGGGATTTAAAAACATTGCCATAAAATAATTTTTGTCATTCTCTATTTCTTTGAATCTTATTTTCACGCCATTCAACAAAGGCCGAATATTCGGTTCAAATTTAGCCGAATATTCGATATTCGGTTATTCGGTTGAATCACTATTCGTCACATCACTATTATGTATCTTCGCAATGGCTAGGTTGACGAATTGCACACGAAACGAACTAAATGCGAACAAGTGGAACTGTTCGCAATGAGGAAAAGCTAGCTATTCGTTCAAATATATCACGCCACCCTGAAGGAATCTTTGCGAACGGGAAGCAATGGTGCCTGTGAGAACGAATGCGAACGACTACGAGCGAATGGTAACATTCGCCAGATGTATTCCCGGCTTAACATTGAAGGATTTTAACAGGACAAATGTTTAAAATTATTTTTAAACAGATTAAAATTCAGAAAATAATTAATTAAAACAGGAATATTAAATGACTGTAAAATTTTTAGAAATTGAGAATTGGTATTTTAATAATGGGTGGACATATTCAAAATTTAATGTATTTGCTTCGCTTAAGAAGTAATTGTTGACAAACTAATTGAAATTATAAGTGATATTTATACACTTGAGGATCATTTTACCTAAAATGATCATACATAAAACATCTATTGACGATAACACATTCCATTGGTCGGGCAACTTGACCTAGTTCACTAGGTACACTAATTGACTTTAGCACTTGATTCGCCCTATTTTTTTGTTTTCAATTTTTTTGGTGCAGTATACGTACTTATAGAATTAAAAATATCAGGAAGGAGCTCTGAAAATGAAGCAAAAGATTCCATTTTGAAGCACATATTTTTAGTCTCAGTTAGGATTCTTTCACGTTTATGTTGCTTATTAATCTAATTTTAATTATTTAACTCTTTAATTTCTTTGGTCCTAAACCTACCTTTTGCAGTTGTTTGCATTATTTCGTTTATGAGTTTCTATCACAGATTTTTGTTTTTATACCTCATTTTCTCCATAAGCACTCAAGTTAACGGAAAAGGCCAAGAAGCAGTACCACAAATTTCAATGGATTTTCTTCCGCCTTCAGCCGTTTGTTGAATAAAATCAAAGTTCTCTCAGAAAACTGTCGATTACAAACGTCTATGTTAAACATTGTCACTTTTCCACTCAGTTGATTACATTGGCTTTGTTCGTTGGATTAAAATTTGCACTGCACTAAGTTACGCTATGGTGCAGAGGTGCAGTTTCGTGCGGCATTTAAGGTGTAATGACTGTAATTCAGAGTAACTTGGTGTACTTTAGTTCAGGTACAGTCAGTCACAAAAGTCTACATACACCAAGTAAATTCACTCCAGATAAATAAAACAACATGTTATTGCACAATGTATTTTAGAAATATATACTATTACGCAATTGGAGGTCATTTTGAAACGATTTATCTGTATTACCATAACACTTTCTTAGGAAAAAATATAAACTAAAATTAACAGCTCACAAAAGTCCACATACATAGAACCCTATGAAATTAAATTTAAAGATATTAACTTAAATATGGACGAATACAAAACTTTTAATATTTTGTGGGACCACCTAGTAAATCGAGAACTGCCTGGAGTCGTCTTGGCATAGAAAGGACAAGATTCTCGGTCACAGTAGCTGGTATTTCCGCGCAAGCTTTTTTAGCGCATCTTTCAGAGTTTGCTTATTAGTAATGGTGTATTTCCGCACCCTCCGTTCTACCTCATCTCAAATGGGCTCAATAGGGTTGAGGTCAGGCGACTAAGGAGGTGAATGCAGTCGTTTAGGTACATTGGAAAGGATTCATTCTCGAACGATGCGCGCGGAATGCGTGGGGTCGTTGTCTTGTTGAAAAATCCAACGACCTCTAAGCCCTAAGCGCTCTGCTGATCTTTTCAGATTGCATGGCAATATTTTCAAATATTGTTTATGATTCATAATACCTTGTATAAAAACTAAATTCCCTAGCCTAGAAAGCGCCATCGAGCCCCAAACCATTACCGACCCACCACCATGTTTAATGGCTGGGAGGAAATTTTTTGCTTTCATTTCCTCATTTGCTTCCCGCCAAATTTTTCCTCTGCCATCCGATCCGAAAATGTTGTATTTACTCTCATCCGTGAACAAAACTGTTTTCCAAAACTCTGAATTTTGTTCAATGCATTTGTTGGCAAAGTCGATCCTGTTTTCTATTTTGTTCGGAATTTAAAGGTTTTCTTCGCGAAACTCGTCCATTAAATCTGTTAAATCGTAATCCCCTACGTAGAGTTTCTGGATTTACTACTTTATCAGCAGCGTGTTGAATACGTTTTGTAAGTTGCGGAGTACTTGTTCGTGGATTTTCTTTTACTTTTTTTTTTAATTGTCCGAAGATCTCGTTGATTTACGAGTTTTGCACGACCAACGCGCGGTTTATTTATTACACTTCTATTTGAAGCAAAATTTCGAATAATTGTTTGAACTGGGGCTTGACTTTTTCCCACAATTTTGGCAATTTCACCATATGATTGTCCCCCATTTCGTAATTTTACTATTAAATGGCGTATTTTAACCGATATTTCCTTTGTTGCCATATTATCCCATGAAGGGAGTTTTAAATACTATATTTGTTTATGCATTTGTTAAAAAGTAACTATAATATCAACTTTCTGAACTTAAAATAATGCAAAAATTAAATAAAGTCCACTGTGACAGCACTTGTGTATCAAAAGCGTAACTGTATGTGCAGTTTTATGAGGTTCATTTAACCGTTTTTAATCGTTTACTCCGTCCATGAAGTAATTAATTTTAGATTTGTTTAGTGTGGTATGTTCTTGAGTAAAAAGAAGTAAATTTATGTATGCCACAGAGATGAATTTGATGTTTTTTTTAACGAACAGTATGCGTGCAACCGTCTTTAACGGCACTATGCCCAACAAGCACATAGTATCTGCACTGAACTGCTAAGTGCAAGTAGTGCAGTCCTAACGAACAAAGCTACTATTTGATTTGTACGGTTGTAATTTGAAGCGATTTACTAAGCTTTTGTTCTACCACTGGATTCGCTCAAATACTCACCTGCTTACTTGACTTTTTGCTCGGTTAAATGTTTGCACTAGCTGAATAGATAGTCTTTTCTCTACTCAACCGTCAACTTTACCATCTATTTAGCCCACCTAACCAAGGTTTAAATCTAGCGAGCGAGTTGACCATTCAGTAGCTCATATTTAACATATAAAAAATATTTTTTTATTTAAATAAAGACGAACATTCAATGGCAAGCGTAAAGAACCGCTTCATCCTGTTGAAATCAAATTTCTTTTGTTGATTAAGTAGTCTACTTTGGAACACAAAACAGATTATTCTTATCAACTCGAAGCTCTGACTTCAAAACAAGGTCGTTAGTACAGACACATGCCTCATTTGTTTTTTTTTTTTGTTTTTCATTGTCATCGCTGAGCTTTTGTTTCGAAGCCAACGACGCTTTGATTTCGGGCTTTTATAACCCGCGGTCACGCGATACATTTATGGGAAAAAGAAACAACTGAGACGGATCAACTTTACGACGTGATTTGGCAGGGAAATCAAAAAGTCCATCTTTGAAGATGTACTCGTCTGGAACCTTGATACGGGTCATGTCCCGGTGATTTTACAGCACATTTTTATTACTCCGAACTTCCTAAACAAACGTTCCCTAAACGCGTGCCGTCTAATCTTCGTTAATTCCTAGTAAAACTTGTATATTTGCTTTACGTGCTGTTTGTTTGCCCGGTTCCCGAGGAGCTAAAAGATGGGTCAATATTAACTTTTTAAATCTGCACATCCCGTCCTGTACCTTCAGCAAATATTTTCCAAGGAGGCACCATCCGGACGCTATGGGCTCAATTGTTGAAAATTTATTTATCCTGTCCCGCGCGAAATGCAAATATCTGCTTGTGCAAGCACCCCTATTATTCAGCCAAGTTGTCAGTCCAATTTCAGTTGCAATTTCAACACTGAAATATTATTCCACGCACGATATTAATCTTGTAAATTTTCTCTACAATAACTTACATTCATACATGTATACATGTAAAACAATAAATCCTTAAAACTTTTTTAAATTTATTTTTTAAGATTTTCTCGATCTTTAAATTTTCAGGAAAGACTCTCTTAAAAAGGTTTTTCTCCTGTAATCACAGAATGACTAAAAAAATTCATACTACCTTCCTTAATTTAAATTTTAATTCGGTTTGCGTTAGTAATTAAATAAATATTTCAAATCGTTTTCCTCTTTTTGCTACTATTTGCCCTTTATAAATACATAATGTTCAAGAGGTCAGCGTAAAATACCCAACATAGTGTTCATTCAACCCAAAAACGAGCTGAACCTTGTGTTACGACAAGAGTATAAACACCGAGTCCCAAAAGTAAATAATTATTTAATTAAGTTCCTTGTGGGAGGAGTTAATTAGAAAACGATGACCGGATGTGCGCGAAAATTTAAGCGGCGAAGAAAATTGTGACGCGTGCGCATTACAAGACGCCAGGTGAGTTCGGCGTCGCGACGCCTTCCCGCCACAGTTCAGCTCCGGCTTCGGACCGAAATAACCGTCACGTTGGCGGAACGGTGAGCGTCGCGACGCCAACACCACGAGACGTGCGCGCTATGACTTAGGTAAGGCCAGCCAAAACTAATAACCTTTACATTTGTTTTGGAATTCTTTGCTGAAACTAACAATCATTTTGTAAATTTTTTTTTACCCATTTGTATAAATCCTCCGACATCGTATTTACCCTACGTTCAAATCACTCGATTTGCAACTTATTTTTGTATTTGCAATTTTAGGCACGTGGAGGTTATGTTCTCGGAAAATTATGTAATGGAATAGTTTCACGAGAGGTCTTTAATTCGGTTGAGTTAACTGGTTTAAGTTAGCTTTACTGGTGGTTAAAAATAATTTATGGTTGTAATAAGCTAAAGTATGTAGGCATAAACTTAATTAGATATACCTCCATAAGAAAATTATATTAGATTAGAAGTATTTTGCTTTGAAAGGTTGCTTAAAGCTAACAACTTGTTGTAATATTAAACTTACTAAAGTTGAAAAGTTAACTTTCTTATAATTCTATTTTTATAACAAAAACTTCATTTAACTTTAAATATCAGTAACACAATTACATTTTACATTATGTTTCACCCATACAATTTGCAGTTAAACTTGAAACATCTACTTAAACTACTAACTAGGAAAATATCCTTTTCATGTTCAAATTAAAAATTTTATACCATACTGCTTATTCAAAAAAGTAGATTCGTATGTAATACAACCGCAATTACTGCATTAATTATGAAAGCACGTGTTTACACCTCACATTATCTTATCGATCGCAATTAAAAAGCGGACTAATGGCTATCGGATATTATTCGACGGATGTTTGTGCATTACGTACACAAAGTCGTAATTTACTACCAGCTGATTGAAGTGCTGATTTATCGTGTAAGCGAAGTTCCGTTTCAATGTATCATTAACGATAATGTAACGCCAGTATTCAATCTACGGAAAATGAGGATGTTTCTTTTCTCAATGCGATTTTAATTAATTTCTTTTGATACAATTTTTTCTATTCTGTATGTAGATGATATACATACAGTGTTTTAATAAGGTAATTAATTAAATGTTTATATTTATTTTGATGTACTACATGTTTGAAAACGCTACATAATTTTTCATTCATATGTTTTATTTTCATTGTCCAATACATTATTTATTTTTTAAATGTTCAAAGTTACTATAGTATTGATCAGGGGTGGGCAATTTTTTTATAGTGGGAGCCTTTTTGGTTTACTTTTCGTACGCGGACCGGAATAAAAAATTAACAAATTTTTGTTACTTGTATTTACTAACAAGCTTATACTAACTAATAAAGTTAGTTATTAGATATCGCAGATCTCCTACTTTCCTCGGTGCAACAACTCTCTAGAAAGCAGGAAATTTGGGTTCGAATCCCAATGCGGTAATGAGACATTTTTTTTTCTCTAACGCATTAGTGGTAAAAATCTTTCTTTAATTTTTTCTTTCGTTTAAAAAATAATAATTTTGAAAACAAAAATTATTTATTATTCTTTCTAAAAGTCTCGCGGGCCAGATTAGACCCTCACGCGGGCCGGAGGTTGCCCACCGTTGGTATTGATGATTATTATTATTATATTATATTATTATTATATTTCATACTAAATGTTCAACGTGCTCATCATATACTTTGAAATAAAAATTTTCATCCATTCAAAAATATCGAAAATGTTTTTTACTGTTTTGAAACATTCATATTTTATTCTTAAATCTTCAATTTTTCCCATTTTTCTTAAAATTTGCAACTGTAGGGTTGTCCAATTAAAATAAACCCATTTTAGAATATGGTAAAACTTGAAATTTTGATCGTCAGGGGTGGAAAATAAGCACAATGTATGGAGAAATTTATTCAGAAAAAGAAAAATGGAAAGCATTGTTTGAAATGTATGCTATAGTTTGAAACATTCCTTTGAAATACGTATACATCTAATAACGCCTTCTACCGTGCTGGTGTAGACGTTTATCAAATAATAACACTTCATGTCTTATCAGATGTCCTTTTTTTGGTTATCCGTTGGACCGCCACGGCGGCGGCGCTGCGAATTTCAATATAAGCATATTGAAACTCGCAGCGCCGTGGCAGTCAAACGGTTAAGGAGGGGTTTAGGAAATCTGTTGATAGGCGAGAGGTCCGAATCACTATCTAAGTGACCGTGTCATAGGACACTCAGTGTTGGGTTGATGTGCTCATCTTGAATACATCGACCAACTAAAACCGTTTCCTCTCCGCCTCCGGAACCACCCATCAAAGTATAACTTCAGAGGCCTACAAATGTGATTTTGGGGTCTACTGTATATTTCTTCTTCTATTTTCCACTTCTCTGTTTTTCTTTTTTCTTCATGTTTTTTGTCACCATTTCATCTACGATTCTCCAGTATTCTTGCTTTTCTAGCATTATATCTATGATGTTTTCTTTTTTTAAATTTTTTCCGATTTTATTAAAACAAATATTTCTTTCCTTCACAAAATTATTTCAATTAAAAAACGCATGTTCTGGGTTATCTATCTCTTCGCAAAAGCAACAAAAATCGTTCTCATTCTTTCTTATTTTGAACAAATAACCACAAAAAATTTCATGGCCCGTTAAAAATTGTGTTAGGTAATAATTTGATTCACCCCATGTTTTTTTAAACTATTTTTTTTTAAATTTTTGATTAATACGTTGATCTTTTTATTTCCGTGGTCCCGTCTCCTGCTCCATTTTTCCAATAACTTTTCTCTAAATACTTTTTCATGTTAATTACATCTACTGTATAGGTTATATTTTTCCTCATTTCATAGGTCAATGGGCTGTAGACGAGCCATCACTTCAATACCCACTGTAGTAACCGTTCTATATCCAGAGGATATCCTGATTCCTAATCCTCTATTAATTGAGGAAAGCATATTCAAACAGTATTTATAATTTAGAGCTCTACTCCTAGTCGGAGCGGCATACAAATTACCGAAAGAACAGTAGAAGCAAGGAGTTTCCTTTTCTTCTCTTTGGTTCGCCTGATGTTTGGCATAATTCTTGATAAATTGTTTATCATTACGTTTGCTTTTTTGCATATTTCCTTTATATGTTTCGTCATTTTCATATCTTTGTCTAAGTAGATCCCCAGATATTTTGCCTTCTTGAACAATGTAAGGTCTAGCACCATTAGATCTGGCAAATTTGGTAGGTCAATTCAAATTGCCAAAAACGAAAGACCAAAATCCGAAAATTTGATATTTAAAAATTATTGCCAAACCTATCTAAGCGGTTGCTTGGTCCTGCTTAAACCAACAATGCTGGAAATTCAATTCAGCAATTTGCCGCAAAAGACCTTAACACTCGATTGTTTCAGGGGAGTTTTCTTTAAATAATGCTTTTAGGCCAACAATCTACAAATCTTATAGCCAAAATTATGTTTTGAGAACAACAAATCAAATCATTTCTTCTCTTTCGGTCCTCTGATGTTTGGTATAATTCCCGATAAACTGTTTATCATAACATTTGCTTTCTTGCATATTTCCCTCATATGTTCGGTGATCCTCATATCCTTGTCTAACAAAGTAAGACTCCCAGATATTTTACCTTCTTGGCAGTTCTTATGTCATTTTCGTTTATTCATAGTTCTATTTCTTTTAGCTTTCTTCTTCCTTATAGTAATACTACCTCTGTCTTTTCCAGTGCTAGTTAAAGCCCCATTCTATTAAGTTTTTCTGTGATTCTTTGAATCATATAATTAACCTTTTCTTGTAGAAGGGTGCTATCTGGGTGCGTAATTACGAGCGCAAGATCGTCCGCGTAAGCAATAAAATGAATATTGGGGTTTAGATTAATTTTTAGAATTCTATTATAAAAAATAATCCAGATGTCTTTAACCGTGTAGGAAATTATTCAAGCTTTCTTACTTTTGGTTAGATTCCTCGCGGCTTGTATAGTTTTTTGTCTCTTGGTAATTATGCCAACAATTGGTTTATCTTTTATCTATCTTTTGCGCAATATTTTTGGATTTTATTGTGGAGGGAAAGACCACCCATTTTTGCAAATGAACACCAGGGCCGTACTCCCTGAGCACTCCGTAGTTTCAGTGGCGCACCGAGAAATTTCCCCTAGGTGGGGTTTTCGCTAAAAATTTTCTTGGCTTATACTGACGAATTCCTATTAATCAAAGCAATAGTAATATAAGTAAAATAAGTTTAAGTTGAAAGGTTTTTTCTATTCTATAACGAGTTCAAATTGTCTTAATGTCTTAACGAGCATTAACGACAAAATTAAAAATTTATTTTTCGTCGGGGGGGAACCCCCAAAACCCCCCCCCCCCTGGGTGCGCCACTGCGTAGTTTGTTAACACGTTACTGACCGCTAAAAATCCTTATTTACTCGGCGTTAAACCTTTATTCATTCAAATAACTAGTGAATTTATTCAAATTAAAAAAAGTGCCTCATTTAAAAATTGAATTTCTAGTAATTTTATTTATTATGATGGTTCTCAAAATATTTTTCTACACATAAAGGCATCTGACAATGTCCGTACATGAAGCAGGTTTCTCTCCTTTTGCCATAATTTTTGCAAACTTTATAACGTTTCTGAGGAAACTTTTCTTTTTTCAAAATACGGTTTTTATAACCTGTGCGTTTTTATATGTCCTGAAAGCCTAGTTGGTGCAACTTTACAAGAACTTTTTTTGTGGACGTTTGGATTTTCGTCTAACCTTTAGCAACTTATAGCAAATAAGAGGTAAATTTTTTTTCTTTATGGAATTCGGTTTTTTGTATAAATGGATTAAATAATACAAAATTTACTATAAACGGCTTTTTCTTATGATTGGATTATAAGAAAAGTATTGATCAGTCAAATCGATCCCATTCATATACAGGGTGTCCAGTTTTGATTGTCCTATCCTTTACAGGCGAGTTCTTTGGCCAAAAATAAGTAAAAAAGTTCTAATGAACATGGGCCCAAAAGTGATTCGTTTTCAAGATATTGGAAGTTTAATTTCACACGTTTTCCTATTATTAATATAATCGAAGTGAATTATTAACTCGTTACGATGGTTTCAATAAATTGTCATTGTTAGACTATACTGGTTAAGTACAAGAAGCTTCTCGAATCCATCGCAACTACTTAATAATATAATTTAAATAATTCATTGTAATACTGTTAATAACGGGTTAACATGTGAATCAAAGCCTTGAGTATCTCGAAAACGAAGCACTTTCGGACCTATGTTCATACAGACATTTTTTCTTGTTTTCAGTCAAAGAATACGTTAGTAAAGGATCGGACAATCAAAACGGGACACCTGTATATAGTAATCTATAATTCCTGTTTTTTATCGTTTCACCAGTTTTTCGATTTTTTACCGGTTCCTATTAGTCGCGCTGATAGCATTGCGGAAATCATATCTTTTGTCTTTCGATTGTCTGCGATTCGCCTAAACGAACAATAAATCTGATTGTGTAAAAAAACGTATTAATAGGTCAACGGCTTTTGGATTGTAAAGATAAAATGACGTATTATTACGTTAGCGGCCAGTAATCAGTTGAGAAAGTACGACTTTTTCACAAATTTCCACCACACTCCCACCGTGGAGAGGCCGTCGTTGTTACTTTCGTGGATTATCAGATACCCAATAGGGGAAAAGTGGTTTTGTTATCTTCATTAAGTAGGAACATCCAAGTTCCTTCCAAAGATCGGTTCTTTATTTTTTCAAAATAAGAGAGATTATTTTTTATAATTAATATTTTCCATTTTTTTTTTTTGATAATAAAACTTTCAGAATTTCTCGGTGCATTATATGTATTTTCATCCTTGTGTGGTCAAATTAAAATTTTTAGGACGTTTCAAACTCCTTTCGTTTTGATTTAAGCAGCCTGTAGAATAATTTATCGAAAGCATCGCAATCAGCTAATTAACGTAAGATAAGGAAATAAGCCAATAATTTGTAAGCCATAACTTTAAACTAAAAGTCGCTATTTCAATTTCTCTTATTGTTAGATAACAGTCTGTCGATAAAACAAATTCTCTTAATGATTTGCGATATGAATCTTTTTAATTTCAGATAAGAAAATTAAAGATCGTTCTCATAATTTAAATGTCACGTCTTTTAAAAATATAATCTAGATTTACGAATTCTAGTGAGCACTCAGAGCTTAAATAAAAAACTTATCTTTTTTACTTCAATTGCATAAAGTTGTATTGTTATTATCGTTTACAAACTTAATGGAAGTCAATCAGAACATTTATTGACATTATTAGTTCCAACTTAATCTTTGAACACCACTGTACACATATTTGCTAATATCGATCTGTACCTGTTGTGTTAAGTCTATTACCATACGGGGTATCCACACCACGGCAGGTGTATACCATTATCAAAACATGTTTTGTGTTTTAAATTCCTGGAACAGCAACCTAGTTCTCATTTGTAACGCCAACTTTCATTTCCTTAAATAATGTCTTCATACACGAACAAGAATATAATTGTGATGAATGTAGTTGTAATATTTGTTCTTCAATTTGATTTATTTTATACATCAAATTATATTTTCCAAGGTATAAAAATCCTTTATTGAAATCCTTCAGTACCAATCCGGAGAATTTTATATCCGACTAATTAAACCCATTCTTTCAAAATCTGCGTTTGACATTTTAATTAATAAATCCTCCTACACGACCCTTGAATTAAATTTAATAACCTAAGTAGGATTTTCTAGTTTGTAAGTAGGTACAACGATAAAGTATTAATCAGTCTTTTTAAAATGAAGGTAAAATTGACCTTAAGACACTAATCATTTACGAAGTTTAAGAAACTTTTACACTCTTTGTTTTTTAGTTTAAGCTGTAAAAGTTTCGTGGAAATGTAGTTTATTCGAAGACGGGTTAATTACGACGAACATAAAAGAGAATAGTTGTAATGCTCGTTTTAACTCAGGACACAACAAATACCACGGAAATTGGAGGCGGAAGTGCTGGAGTATTTTAGCTGAAACGCGCCCGGATTATCTCGGTCTTAAATCGGCTATTTTATCTGAAGTTCATTTCGAAGTATTGTGGCCTCGAAGTCGTCGATTTGTTCATGTAGTAGTTCTTATCCGAAAAATGTTAAGATAACTTTTTTATAATTTAAAAATTGACTAATTTTTTGTTATATCTTATATACAATATTCTATTTTAATCTATAAACTATTCGTTAAAAGAAATATCTAGATTTCTTCATAGAAATATCTAAAACACATCGATAAAAAACATATCAAATATTTATTTCTATAAAAGCTTTAAAGTTTCGTAAAGTTGCTTGTAGTAAACTTACGCACGTGTTCAACCATAAAACTTTGATGGACATTTCCTAAACACCAATCGATCTAAAATATGCCGGTCGTTTATTTTTCAGCAAGAGGTAGGATGAAAGCGCGAAACACAAACAATACCGCTGTAGTTTTTCGCTTGCAGAACTTTTACGAGCTTTACTGATCTCTCTTTCCGGCCAAACCGGAAACAAAAAAACGGATTTTGGTTTACACGGCCAAGCGACAGGTTTCTTAATTAAATTTTCAGCAAAAATATGCAGATGCGGTCTTTTTTAATTAAAAGTAGATATAGTTTTCATTACGAAAATGATTAAATTCCAACGTTCTACATTCTTTATTAAAAACATTTTTGTATGCGAGTCAAACCGGATTCCATTTACTTATTTTGTAGAAGCCGTAACAATAGTTCAAAGGCTCCATGTACGAAACCCAACATCAATTCAATCGTAAATTGTTAGACCGTACAGTAGGCGAACGCGAAGTTTCAAGATTTCTTTTTGTTGCATCCTCCATCGATTGCTACCGATACGTGATGAATACGTTTTCTCGAAATAGCGGTCTTCTTCACATGGTTGCTTTTACACGTGCCGATAAAACGCATTGTTCCACATTCTTTTACAAGCGACGCTCTTGTACGGTTTTATTTTCGACGTGGTAAACGTAAAAGTCACCGTAAATTATTACCAGGTTTTGAAAAATCCCCCTCTTAACGGATTAAAAAGTAATTTAGTTAAAACGGGAAACAGAATTCTAAAAAAAAGTAGAGGGATTTGATCCAAAAGTGTTACGATAGAATTTTATAAGATAAAGGACACAAAATGTGTTTAGGATGGTTCGAGAATATCAATTCCACGGTACCGACCTTCAAACCTAATAATATTTGTCCGCCCTTCCGATACTCAATATCAAATCCAAAGCAATTCGAGAAAACCGACCTACAGTGACCCGAAGATTATTTCTCGCGGAGATACAGGGCGTTGTTTTAGTGCAAGATAAACCGGATTACTCTAACGCCATTCTTGTACCGCTTTGAGCGAAACTGAACTTTGCGGGAAAAAAGGACGGAATACGACCGGAAGGCAATTTAGAACGGGAATTTATGTCGAAGAACATAGAGGAAAACTTACTGGGTCATTTCGTATGGTCACGATGGCGTGTAAAGTATTGTTTAATACTTATTGTTAGAATAAAAACTAACGGCTTTGAAATTACAATTTCATCATATATCTGATGTGTTGTAATTTCAGTTAATCTTCATTGGATTAATAACGGCATTTTAACAACGAATTGCTTCATTCGTACTGATAGCCATTACATAAAGCAATGAAGTAAAGCAAAATTAAAGCTTTTTTTTTCAACAGATGTTTTTACTAGATATGTATTAACTCGCGATATTAACCCGGCGTATGTATACTATATTTTTTGTGACACGATGTGCATACTGGGTCTTTTAGGGCACAGGCATGTTTTCAAAGTTTTCTAGGCTTTCAAAAATTCTAGGAAAATTCTGAGTTACTTATTGAAGCGTCTACTACATGGCCGAGCAGTTACCAAACTTTTTTTAGGGGGGGTAGCCGAAGCCTACCCTTTATCCATAAGACAGAATTTCGAATTTCAAATTTTGACTGTTCCTTAAAAGACCCAGTGTACACACGGAGGGTTAAAATACAGTTATATAGATATGCTTGTTACAGTTACAGAGACATGCTTACACGCACCATCAATATTCTGGCCATATGAGCTATATCGTTTATGAGATAAAATAAAACTCAAAACTTTATACAAGCCAACGATGATTAAATTTTATTAAGATGATTTAAATGCTACATTAATATGGAAAGCTGGACCTTGTGCAGGGAAATATGCTCACAAACAATAAATGCTTTAATAACAAATTGTCAAACTTTACACCACTTTGGTAAATAATCACAAAACACCCATACCTCGTTTTGCGTCGTTTCGTTTTGCGTTTTTTCGAAGTTGCGTCGCTGCTTAGTTAGTACTAATTTTCACTGTGCGTCGTTAGATTTTCGAAGTTGCGTTGTTTTGGGTTGGAGTCTTTAATTTTCTTTTGAAATGGAGACTGACATAAATGAATTGCTAACCTCGCACAACCAAGAATTCTCTAATGAAGAACTATTGTAATTGGAATTGCAATTTGCTAAAGAAGAAGATGACAGTGACCTTTCAATAGAAATCTCCGAAGAACAAAATTTTACCTCGAAATAAATTTCCAAAGCAATATGTTTGATTGACGAAGCTATGCAGATTTTTTTAAAACATGATCCTGACAGCAGAAGTAGTTTTAAAGTGTCCCAGGCAGTAGCTACGAATATCAATTGCTGCAAGGAAATTTATATTACGTTGAAAAAACAGCTGTTCAGCAAACATTGAACAAACTTTTTGTAAAAACTCATCAGAGAGTGAGTAATTTTAATTTTGTTTTTCATTAATTACCTAATTGAATAATTTATTTTGTTTTAATTGAATACGTTTTTTGTATGTGTGTAACAAAATTTTATATCATTTTTGTTTTTTAAATGTTTACTATGTTCAACTTTCTTTTTAAAAAGTAGTATTTTCGTTACTCTGGAACCTATCTTTGATCTTTACATGGTTTGCTATAGAAAATCTTAATTCACTTTGCGTCATTTCAATTTGCGTCGTGTTTTTTTTTTTCGAACGCAACCCCGACGCAAAGTGAGGTATGGGTGTACATCACTTTGGTAATTAACAGTAATAAGCCACTTTGGCAACACACGACCTCGCGCAACGATATCTCAAACCTTACTCTCCCTTCCCTTTTTCTCCCAGCCTGAACACCCCTTCTTCCTCCGCTCTTTTCCACTTCTTAATTTATATCTTAGTAACTTTGGTCCCACAAATCGGCCATTCCTGACTTGGGGAATCGTCCTCGATTCCATCCTGCTCTTCCTCAATATCGATCCGTCCTAATTCAACATTCTCCTGAATACTTTTATTCGTTTCTTCATAGTTTCGGTCTTCTTGGTCATGAGATAATTCGTAAATTTGTTCATCATTTAATTTCACTATTTCTTCTTCTTCTTCTTCTTCTGATGTCACTTCCCTTGGATAATCTTCCCATGGTTTCATAAAATCTACATCTGTGGACGTCTTTTTAGTCCTTCTGTTACACCAATTCTTTCAACGTCATACCAATTATGATCTTTAACTTTTATTGTTTTATAAGGTCCTAAGAATTTTGATTTAAACCTGCCGCAATTTATAAATTGGTTTCGCTTTATAGCAAGAAAATCACCGTACTTAAATTGTCTTGGGAATTTTCTCTTTTTATTGAATTGTTTTCGTTTTGTACTTTCAATATATTTTCTTTCGCTGGTCTTCTCATTTCAACACGTGTTTCAACAAAAGTTCTTCGGTATCCATCTTCAATTATTTCCTTTAATCTAATGTCGTCTTTATGTTTCAAAGATATTCCAAATAAGATTTCCCTTGGACTAGTTCCAATGCTTCGTTGGTACGTTTTATTTAAAAATAATTGGACTTTGTTAACATGCTTAAACCATGTTGATTTCATCGTTGACCGTGAGTTAGCTTAAGATAGGAATTATGATCCAGTTTATCCTTCCAACCTGTCCATTGGCTCTTGCAACGCCGGTTGTTATGTGAGTTAATCGAATATTTTCGTCTTGACAGTAGGTTCTAAATTTCTCTGCTGTAAACGCTGTTCCCCTATTAGTGATAATATGTTGAGGGTTGCCAAATATCGCTTTCTGTACTTCCAGTTTGTTAATGGTTTCTTCTTCGGTTACCGTTTTGGTGGGATATAGCCACACAAATTCGGTAAAGCTACCAATAACCACAAGCAAGTATTTATAACCTTTTCCAGTCATTTCAAGCGGTCCTAAATGGTCCATGTGGTAAGTTTGTAACGGAAATTCATCCTTTGGAAAAAATCTGCATGCTAGAACGCATGTAACATTAGCCTCTCTTCCTCAACAATTTTGGATTATTGGAAGACGAATTCCTGTACGCAGCTTCATCCATCGTTGCCTGGTTTGTGCTCGTCACAAAGCTACATGCAGTCAAGAGATCATGGGTCAGTTACCTTCTGCTCCAGTTAATCCTGGAAAACCTTTTCTCAATTCTGGCATAGACTACGCTGGTCCATTTTTACTTCGTACTTTCCGAGGACGCGGTGCTAAAACGTACAAAGGTTATTTAGTTGTCTTTGTTTGCCTAGCCACATCCGCAGTGCATTTAGAAGCTGTCACAGATTATACAACTGCTGGATTTATTGCTGCATATAAACGTTTCACTGGCCGCCGAGGGTTATGTGCATCTCTGACAAGCGATGTGGCACGAACTTAATTGGCGCTGATAAAGAATTGAGAGCGTTACTCAAAGCATCTTTCTCAAGTTGGAAAACGATCGCTTTCAACCTCGCCAATGATGGTACCATTTGGAAATTTAATCCTCCATCTGCACCCCATTTCGGTGGAAAGTGGGAAGCTGCAGTAAAAGCCACAAAATTCCATTTAAAACGAGTTGTCGGCACCACCTTGCTAACGTATGAAGAATTTTCTACACTACTGGTGAAGAGAGGAGTATTAAATTCAAGGCCTCTTTGCTCTCTTACTGACGATCCCAATGATATAAATTCATTAACACCTTCTCATTTCTTGATAGGTGGAGCAATATCGTCTATTCCTGAGCCTTCCCTTGTATCTATTAATTCTGGCCGGCTTTCTAGATGGCAGCTACTTCGAATATTTATGGAGCAATTCTGGGTCTATTGGAGCAAGTATTATTTACAACATATCCAAAACTGCTCAAAATGGTTCAACCCAAAGCAAGTACTCCACATCGGCGCTTTAGTGTTAATATCTTATTGAGAACAAACTTTAAACGTCGATAGGCACAGGAGTAAAAATAGTAAAATGAAACCAAATGCAAAAGCTGAATGCATGTTTATCAAGGTAAAAGCTGAAGGCGTGTTAATCAAATATATTAAGGTTGAGTCAATTGTATTAAATTTATTAATGCGGTCTGTTGGCGTAGAAATAATGCAAAAATCGTAAAATTAAATCATTAAGAAAGGAACTGAAACATAACTTGATTCGAGTCAATACCAAGTTTAGGATTTAAACGTGGACGATCAAATGATCGAATCGACTATATCATTCTAATCTTCTAAAACTAATCGGGTACAGTACCATTTCTGTGCACGTTGAAATGTCAACTTGTTATTAATTAACAACAGTTTCCACAAAATTTATATACAAATATGTCACAAAAGGTATCGCGAATTGAACATCTTCTGCATCATGTTCAAAAATGATGACAAAAAGGAATAAATTCTTTAGCAGACAAAAGGGAATAAATTCAGTTTTCCTTTCAAGAAGAATAACTTCAAATATTTTTCCAAGAGTTTCTATAAATTACAAAATTAACTTAGGTTTGTTAGTTTTTCACGGATATTATGAAGTGAAGACATTTTGTGAAATAAAGGATTGAATATCTAGAGAAAAATATATTTCGTTTTATTATGAAATGTTTTCGTTTGTTTCTGTAAAATTAATCAAATGTGATGTATTCTCTTCTAGAAAACTACTTAACAAATGGTATCAATAAGATATTCAAGTATGAAATTAAATTATTTTGCAAGTTACTAAAATATTTTATTTGAAGGGTACAGGAATCAAAGGATCAACATTTTTCACCAATTTCATTTTAATTTTTTTGATGATAATTAGAATAAATTAGACAATTATTTAAAAAAACAAAAATCTCTAATTGTAAGTCTTCCTTTAACGCGAAAATATTTTTTTAAATTTCTATAAAGTCTGGTCGATTTTTATGTTAGGTTCGGTCAAAACTCTGGTCTTTCAACATTCTTATAAAGTTTTTCTGATGTGTACTTAGAAGAAATTTGACCACTACAATCAAAAAGTTAATCTTAAAGTACCAATTTTGTTATTTTTCTTCCAAATAAATAAATAAAAAATTCTTTATTTCTTAAAAATAGATTAGTTAAATTAGTCCAAAAGTTTTGAGTTTATGTTACTTGCGATTAAAATGCTTTGTTCTCATCAATTTCCCTATTTAATTTTTTAATAGCAATTAGTACAAATTTAAGTTTTGAATACATTCTCTTCGATTTTTAAACTTAATTACCAGTCATTTCAATTTTAATGTTTTGAATTTTTTTTCTGTCGTATTTTAAAATTTCGCTGTGTTTCAATAACTCCCCTTGAGTGATATATGAATTTCAAACAGTTTTTTTTTTCGTAGGATACAGATGGGTATTATTACTTTTTAAAAGCAAAATCCAATACGTGTCATATTGTTTGACGGATACATCAAAGCTCCTTTTGAATAAATCAATGAATAATAGTTTTGGAATGTTACTGCATGTCGAAACGCAATAACGTAGTAAATAAATTGTTCCAATGTCGAAACGCCGCTATAAGCAATGGTTTAATTTATACGGGTACGAGCAGTTAAACCTCAGTCAAAATATACATTCGAATGCGTTGATGCCCCTTCTAAATAAACGCCCGGAATTACAAATATAATCTGTCCGGTAGACGGATATAATCGCCTATAATCTTTCGTTGGATCGCTGTTGATGGGGCGTGGAGCGATACTATGCTATGGATAGGGTCATGTCACGCAGCTTTATGATCCCGGATAGTACGAGTTTAAAATATTTGATTGACTATTATTTTGGTGCTGGTCCAATCTAGAAATAGCTGTATGTTTCAAGTTGCGCTTACCTTCACTCATCGTCTGTGCGGATGTCGTAACAGAATAAAATTTTATTTGTGAGCCTTGAATCCATCTAAAATATGACCTTTATTAATAACTTTACCTTTGACCTATCAGATATAAAGTATTTTTAAAAAATTTTTCTTTCTCATTAATCAAAATGAAGTTTTAATTGATGATTTACTTTGTAAATAATGTACTTGAAAAGGATTAAAACTTTCAAATCTGGGATGACTAATCGTAGGCTTACAATTTACGAAACTAAAATAAACTAAATCCGGCTCAAGTGCGTAACGGCTTTAACTCTAAATCATATTTATATTACACGGTGTGAACTTTAAATTCAGCCTAAAACCAATACAGCTTGAGACTGTAGGAAGTCACATAAAAATAGAAGATTTAATTGGCTCCATGACAAGTGCCTACGAATGCAGTAGATATGCGTTTGTGAATACCTCTTCTCTTTCACTCGTCAAAACGATTATAATTATTTTAAGTCTTTGAATAGTTAAATGGTACAAGCATCTTGACTTTCGTCAGGATGAAAGATGACTTCTTCTAGTCGAACTGTGAAGAAAATTAATGCTCTTTTAACGAGTAAAATATGTAAACTACTCCAGATGGACTACAGCCATTAATAACTCGATTTTAACTTAAAAAAAAATCTGGATAAATTTGGAAAAATTGTGGGAAATATTAATATCATAATGGTTTCAACATAATTAAAATTATTGTTTACGAAGTTCGCTCATTGAAAATTAGTTCGATACATTTACACTGGACAATCACATTAACTCATTAATTAATTAAGTCGCAATATTCGACAGCGGACATTTTACCTATAATTCTATCTAGCGACCGAGCTTAACAACGCAATAAATCAATGATCAATTTCAGGCGCGAAATTAATTAAAACTAGGAAACTAATTATCGCAAAAATGTCGCCTCAAGCGTCCCCGAGGACGAACCGTTACTCGTTGATTATCGAGAGCATTTGACAAATTCGATCTAATGTAACTTCGATAGGAACTTCGTGGTTAATCGGGTCTCAAGCTATAATACATTTCACGAATTTATCACACTCGAGAACGCGTGTAATTTAAACTATTTCAATTTGAAGTTTGTAAGTGCTACAAAAAGATTTCTTTCGATTAATTAGGACCTACCTAACTCGACCCAACCCAACCTATTTCCGTTCTAATTTCGTGGTTAAATATGTTAGGTAGGGAATCCATAAGCGGCCTGTCGGTTTCGGGTTACGGTTCATCTGAGGCATATCAAGTTCCATAACAATCTTAATTAAACAGTACGGAATCCACACATTTTACCCAATCCGCCTTGCGCAGGGAAACCCTTTAATTGCATTCCCCGGCCGAACTACGTGAGGCGCTTTAAAAATACAGAAACTGAATTGAGGAAATTCCATCTGCACCCAGTCGGGATAAAACCTTCAAGACCTTTGTTTTTTCATCTGTTGTACTGAATCTAATTGCCGAGGCGCAGTGAGATATAGAAGCTTTTAGAAAGGACGATAAGAAATAAAATGAAATCAAGTAAAAGATTTCAGAGAATAGAGATCTACTATGTCTAATGGATTGGTAAATACGAAATTATTGAATATTGAGACATCGAAGATAGTTACGATCGTATCTACTGAAGTTCGTGTTTATACTACTTAAGTTTTTAACTACCCACAATATAATCAGTTTTATTATAGACAATAAAGTTATGGCTAGGATTATATGCAAATTGCTTTCTGGACTTATTACATATCATAAAAACTTTGTGTTCTTCAAAACATAAATTAGGAGTTTACGTAAAATTACATAAAATTTTGTTTATAAAACATTACCAAGGTTCCATCATTTTAAAATCGTATAAAAAAGAGATACAGTAAAATAAAAGATATACTAAACAAAAAATTGCTTCATTTGGGAATAAATTGAAAGCTCTTTTCAATCTCACTTTGTGAACGGTAATATGTAGATCACAACCATTCGGATAAAAAATACTATTGTAAAATACTCGCTATTGTACAA
Organism: Digitonthophagus gazella; assembly: GCA_036711955.1. Classification (NCBI taxonomy): domain Eukaryota; kingdom Metazoa; phylum Arthropoda; class Insecta; order Coleoptera; family Scarabaeidae; genus Digitonthophagus; species Digitonthophagus gazella. The sequence goes on from JASCIT010000001.1 coordinate 10,206,918, forward strand.
CCATCGAAATCATTCTAATTGATGAGAGACATACTACGCTTTTTTCCCCGTTCGAAACGAATTTAAAATCAATCTCATTAAATATCGATGACCCTCGAGCAACGCTCGTTATAAAGTTTAGTTCAACTGGAAGCGAACTTTGAACTTTGCGGGTGATTAATTTTTGCACCGTTGGTTGCTACAGCACCGTCGGCTAAATGTTGAAAAAACAAAGCGGACTAACGATATATTGGAACCGAACATGTAAATTATTTTAAACCATTTATTGTTTTTGTTGAACATTGTGGTTGGGAAAATATCACGTCAAAGGGAAAATTTGTTTCGGTGGCATTTCCGGACGTATTTTCCCCTCATACATTTCTAACGGAACTTTTACCCAAAGTAGTACTTTGGTATGCATGAAAACGAACGGAATGGATTTTACATACATTTTCAATCCTAACATATACATTTTATCATGAACACATTATATCGGGTGTTTATAAATGAATATCGGGGTTTTAACTCTTTATAATATTTATTACATTAAACTTACAGTTATAAATTATATGTCAAATGAAAAAGCAACTCAAACAGTTTTACCAATTACCTTGTAAATGTTCAATGTGACAACCGTTTGTCACACGGCACATATCAAGTCTATAGTTGAGTTCTTCCCAAACGTTGATAAGTGTGTATTCAGTAATTGTAGCAACAGCTGCTTCCATCCGGTTTCTTAATTCAGGGAGGTCAGCTGGTAGCAGAGGTACGCACACACGATCCTTGATGAAGCCCCAAAGGTAAAAATCGCATGGCGTTAGGTCAGGAGATCGTGGAGGCCATGCATGCACCGTTATGCCAGTGAAGTGACGCACCATCTGACTAGAAGATGAAGTCCTCTGGCTCATTTTCTTCCAACTGAAGGAAGAGTCATTGCTCTAGTGTATCAAAGTAAGAAATGCCAGTTACAGTAGGTTCACCAAAAAAGGAAGGCCCATAAACTTTTCGCCGGGATACGGCACAAAAAACATTCACTTTAGGGAAATCTCCTTGCTTTTGTACAATCTCTAGCGGATTGTAGCAGAAACATTTCGCGCACATGCACATTGGTGCCAACAAACAAAACTGTTTGAGTTGTTCTTTCATTTGACATAATATTTATAACTGTAAGTTTAATGTAATAAATAGGGTAAGGTTGCTCAAGTCGTACCTACGCCTAAGTCGTACCTTAGCTATTTTAAATGCCACCACAGCGTTGACAGCAAAAGTAACACTATAGGATTGTCTAGTAAGGTAGGTACTTCATTCTACACTATTGAGTCGTTTGAATACAAGTGCCATTTGAGAGAATATTGTCAACAAGTAAATTTTTGCTATTTCATATAATTTTCTGCATGTGTTTGGAGGATTTTTTCGGAAGGAAATTATACACAGAATAGACTCTCTTTTTAACATAAGTTCTGTGGCAATTACGGAATCTTTTCACCGAAGGTAAAACGTATACGCATATTCAATGTGAGGTTATCCCCGATTTTCGTTTACAATGTTTGGTACCTTAAGTCGTACCTAAACGAGCTGCGTAAGTCGTACCAAGTACTACTTAGGAAATTTGTTCGTCTTTGCCGTTTAAAACGTGCAATAACTCAAATGAATCAGTGAGCAATTAAAGTCTGCCGACGGACAAAGACGGACAAATCCAAAAGGAAGAAGAGGCTTTCATGGATTTTATTGCAAAACCTTTAACATCATTTGATTCAGATAAACTGAAACAACAGTTAAATATTTTATCACCTATTCCAAATATCATCAATGACAGCAAAGAGGAACAAAGACGCCTAAGCTTATCAATCGAAATAACGTCAGCTGCGAATAAAGACAAAATAAAAAATGCTGCAAGTAAGAGGGAAGAAAAAATTAATAAAAAGGACAAAATAAAAAATGCTGCAAATAAAAGAAAAGAAACAATTAATAAAAAGAAATCAGCATTAAAAGTTAAAAAGAAGAGAGGCAATGCTGCAAGCGATTGGTTTTGCTATATGTATGGAGAAGAACGGGAGGAAAAGATGATTCAGTGCTTGCAATGTAAATCATAGGTGCACGATCTATGTGCTAGAGTTAACAAAAGAATCAAGAAATATGTGAAGCGTGTACTTAAAAAACAGTAGTATGAGACATGTAAAGGTAAAGCACATATTCTAAAAATACCTTATAATGAACATTGTTACCTAATATTTTTTAGGAGTACGACTTCAGCCTTGGGTGGTACCACTTAGGCAACTAGTTTCCTTAGTCGTACCGATGAGAGTTTTTCCTTATTTAGTTTATTTTATCCATTAACATTTACTATATTATATTTTATTATAATAAATAAAACTGTTATTAATCCAAGATTAGTATAACAAATAAAGCTTTTATGTTGTGGCAAAATTTTCGCTTATATGCAGTATTTTTTCTTAGGGGGTACGACTTGAGCAACCTTACCCTATTATAAAGCGTTAAAACCCCTATATTGATTTATAAACACCCTGTATTATTATGTATTGTGAAAATAAAATGATTTTTTAATGTTAAGATATTATTATGTATGAACTGAATAACGAAGTGATTTCTAAGAAATATTTTCCCACGTTGACTTCGTCCGGAATCCGATAAAAAGAAAATGAGAACATCAAAGCTTCTTGTCAGTATGTTCAATATTCCATAACGTTACCTTGCATGACATCAGTCGGTAGTACATCACAAACACATTTGCGCTCTTTGTAAAACGACGCCGACACATTCGATCCATCATAAATTTACAGTAGAACTTCTACATAACGAACTTCTATATTACAAATTTTCTCTATCACGAACTTTTTTTGAAGTCTCAAGAAATTCCTTTATTAAAAGACTTCTGTATAACGAAAAAAACTTCTACATAACGAACTAAAATTCTCCGAAAAAATCCACAAAGCTCAATTCTTTTTATGGTGGTAAAGTTACTTCAATCCCATTTAGCAACGATGTACGTAGGGTGAATTACCAAGAAGTGAAGTATATATTTCAGGGCAGCCCCGAAAAGCTCTTGTAGTGACACACGGCAGCTGATCGGATACTTCAGTAGAATTACAACTAGAGTTAATTGTGTTAACTGTGACTTCATATGTCACCATGCCTAAGCGCAAGGATTTAATTTGAAGTAGATAAAATAATGTATGTACTCAAATACATAGTGTATATAGTGAAATTCCCCTTCGCGGACACCCCTCTTGAACGGACACACCCCTTGGATAGACAGTTTCTCATGGAACCGTTTGACTCTCATATAAGTACTTCGCATTTCTCTTAAGCGGACACCCCTCTTGAACGGACATTTTTGGTGGGTCCCGTTGGTGTCCGCAAAAGGGAGATTTCACTGTAATATATTAATACTTTGTTTTTTTGTCTCATTATGTCTTGATTTACATACATAATACTTATTTGTAACCCCACATTAATAGATATAGATTACACATTTTATACCTTTTTAAACAAGAAGAAATATGATTTCCTTATAACAAAGCTTCTATATAACGAATTTTTTCTTCGGAACCTTCAACTTCGTTATAAGGAAGTTCTACTGTATTTCAATACCAACCCTGAAACTTCTAATACCAAGTGAATGAATTTTATTTTTTTTTGTTTCAGGTTCTTAAAATGGGTACCACCAAACTATAACAACAGGCAAGTGACTAACATCAGCAATTCAAGAGTAAATTTAGATCGTGTATTCAACGAACGTTTGTATTTCTTCGAAAGGTCAGATGATCGAACGTGCAAACGTGCGTGCCTGGTTATATGCAACAAAAAGTTGTTGCTAATTATCACACGATTGGCTATTGCGCAGTTCGAATAGTCTAAAATAATCAATATTAGAGACATAATAAAAATGTTAATGTTTAAAGTTCAATTCGTCCTGAACAAGAGTAGTTTTTAAAAAAACTAAACGTTTGCACGTTTTAATTTTGATGGCCAAATCTTACGTTTAGTAATAGAATGCCAAAATAAATAAAAGTGATTATTTAGAAAGTGTTGAATATTAAAGCCCCCCAGAAAAAGTGTTGTGGTGTGGATGTGTATCCAGAAAAGGGGCTCGCGCATGAACGCTCTTCCGCGATGCGTGTGTCCACAGGAGCATGTATGTGATATTCCCGGCCGATGAAGTAGTTTACCTGTCATACGGTCGACTTATCTACGTTTCAAATTCACCGGAAGTAAACGATCCGCAATTAGCTCATCTTCAACAACATTTCCAATTTGTCAATCAAGATCTCCAATCCTCGTCGACTCAGGTTCCCAAGGAAAATCAACCCAGAAGCAGTTACCAATCAACCGGAAGTCACTCCAGCGCCCCTTCCACTAGCACTAGTTCTAGCAGGAGTTTTCGCTCCGTTCATAGTGCTCCTTTCCTTACCAAAACCCATCCATCGAGCGAAAATCTAATACCACCAAAACAATCAAAAAGTAAAGACGACTTAAACCAACTACCACCGGAACGTCCAAAACGGAAAAAAGAAAAGATCTCGGATTCGTTTCTCAAGATTCCAGGTCGAAAAGTGTTCCAAATAAGAAAAAGTGACCCGAAAGATAATAGGAAGTTGTCGTTTTCCGATTTTGCACGTACCAATCGGGATTTCACGTTGCCTGTACCATCAACTCCCACTTCCAGTGGAGACAATCGCCCCAAAAGTAGAGAACCCAGCCCCAGGAGCTTAGAAGCTGGTCGATATAAAACTGAATATTGGGACAGCAAGCTGCCAGTGGCTGTGACACAACATCCTGGGCCAGGTGAACGCCAGAGCTATTTTCGGATGGCTAACGTACTAACGTGACTTTGGTTTTATTTACTAATAAGCTCCAGTAATAACTGCCCTAGGAGCGGCATTTCAAAGAGTGGATTTGATTATGTGACTTAATATCAAAGAAAACGCGTTTATTTGTAACCTCCAAAAGCTTCTTTTTATAAATAAGCTATTTAAACATAAATATTTCCTCCTGTTAGATATTTAAATATTTTAATTAAATTGCCTTATAGTCAGATTATATTATAGTAAAATAATTATTACTCTACCCAAACATAGTTGCTATAAAAATTTGTATAAGAAGACAAAGTTATAAATTTGAAATAGTTTTGTCATCAAAAACTAAAATGAAACAGCTCGCTTGGTCTATGTGATTCAAACCAGTGACACCAAGTTCACCTTATGCATACATAAATTTCCATCGGCAATATTCCACCTACATTTCATATAGCTTTCATAAATTTGAAATGTCACCCGCAGAACTGGTTTATATTTAACCTTTCTTGTAAAATTGACTTCAGTGCGTGTAGAGCAATTGAACTCACTTTGATATGATTTTTTTTAATAGAATTCCATTTCGATTACCAATGTCAATGAGAGGAACAGGTAGCAATTTGGCATAACGATTATTTTCGTTGGACGAGTCGAAATTTCGGAAACAAAGCTCGTCCCCACGCAGCAGTCACAAAGCAGAGACAATAATAATAAAATTTATTTTGAGATGGGATTTCGGACGGTCCGCTCTAGAAGTGATTTTCAGATAGTTGCCAGCACCGTATCTCGCGATACGCCTTTTCGGACATTTACTAAAGTTTAAAACTACATTCGGTTTCGTGATAGTGATTTTTCCCAATTGTGGTTAAAAATCCCTTCGTTTCTATGTCATAAGAAGTAAGTATTTTGTAAAATTGTAAACATAAAATATTTGGCAAAAGGTAGAAAATAAGATTTTATTAATTTTGATCAAAATATTGCCTTGATAACATTACCTTTCAATTTATCTTTAATTATTTATTTGTTCAACTTCGAACTTCCTATTAATACCACAGTTTAATATTTTCTCTTCAGTAGAATATATCTGTGTTAACAGGTCTTATTGTTAGACTAGTTTAAACCACTACTATGAAGCATAAATACTTGGCATTGAAGCTAAAACTTATTTTCAATCAGCTTGGATGGCGATCTGTTATTTTTATGATTCATAGTATTGCATGAGGCAAACGTAATCACGTTTAATTTGTTTTTGTTTTTACAGTCTCTAAAAAAAGAATTAGGTTTTTGTTATCGATAAAATCCGCAAACCATAATTTCGAATACATCGTAAACTTGTTTTGTAAACCTTAAACATCTTGTTAATTAAAATTAACCTTGATCTGTATCGAAAATAAGTTCGTAAAATCATGCAGCAAAACTTAAAAAGAATGTAACCATATGATTGTTACAGGAGATCATAATTATTGAAATTGTTACTCTTGGCAGTTTTCCAAAGTAGTAAACTTATTGATTTTTTAAATTCTAATAGCTTTAAACAAACTACACGTGCATGTTATATCTAATTTTTTATTATTTTGTTTCTTTATCTCCAAAATTAATAAAACAATAAAAAGATAAAAAAATCCTTAATACAATTAAAATTAGCTCAAGATACATTTTTAATTAAAGCATCATTCAGATAAAAGGTGCATAGCGGACCGATTCTTATCGTAAATTAGATTATTCAGCATGATCAGGAGTCCTAATTAATGTCTTTGTGAGATTGCATCGTCTCTTCTTCCTTGAAAGAAGAAAAGGAGCCCTAGAAATTAACCCACTGCTTTAATTGGCTGCTTGGATGTTACCATTTACGCTGGCTTAATTAATTGCAGTGTATGCGTGTTGGTTATGTGTAGAAGGAGGTCAAAGTCTCGGCAACTTTATGGTTAATAAACTTTAATTAAAATGCTAATAGGATTTACAGGAAATGATTTTCCCAGCGAATATGTATGAAGGGGATTTTCTGTTTACACGGAAAAGTAATTGATTGGAACATCGAAAAATTTTCCAGTGAAAGTTCGGTGGTTAAATTACAGGGGTAATCGCTTGGCAAGAGATTCGATAATAATTTTAGATGGCAGCTTAGTGTCTGTTATTGCCAGACGGAAAATATTTGCGAACAGCTGGCCAAGCGATATTGTTACATATTTTTAAATTGATTTTGGTTTTGAGTTTTATTACTAATATTTTCTTAAATATTTTTTAAAACTAAATAAACTTAATTTAATTTTTACAGATAAATCTCCACAAGGGAGGAAGAAAGGCCTTTTCGGTAGCATAAGGCGACGAAAGGGGCAAACCGCAGCTATGGCTGCAAACGAATCTCCGTTAAGAGACCTCATCCATCCAAGTTACAATGACCAGTTCAAGACACACAACTCGGTCACATTCAAACTTGTTCGAACTGGTGAGTGATTTGCTTTGAACTTTACGGTTAGTTTCGAGTTTTATTGCCAGAAACTTTACGACCGTGAAATTATCAGCCCCATTAAATCTCGTTTTTTATTCTAATCTTATATGTTCTTTGACGCCTCTCACTTATTTTAATACAACGAGATTTTCCGCATCTTGAGTTCTGTGCCAAGGTTATAAATCAAAAGGTATAAATACTACAATAAATTTAAGTTATTGTCTGCCAAAGTATGAATCATTAATTTTTAATATACATAGGTTATTTAAAATTTAATTTATATGATTATAATACTTATCCAATCTTTTTAATCCTTTTGAAAATTAAATATAAGTTAGATATTAAATTGTTTAATTAATTAAAAATAACTAATTAAGAAGAAATTAAGATGGTTATTTTCTATGATAAACTTTAAAAATATTTTCTCGTTAATGTATTGGGAATAGGTCACAAAAACAAAATGAGACAGGAATTGAGATCACATCGTTGGCGCTCGTTCAAGGTTAATTTATGCAGCAGTCAAAGTAAGAATTTTCGTACGTCACAGTAGAGTGTAAAGTATTGTGTAAGATCGCCTCGTTTTTGATATTGAAATGTTTACAATAAAAATCTTTGATTATAAAGTAGATGCGTAACAACTTGTTTGAAACCAAAATTTAAAAACATTCGGCAATTTTCACTTTCATCTTATATTGGCTTGAGTGAAATTTTAGATTAGTATCCAACGTTTTAATAAATTACAGAACTCAAATTTAATGTTTAACTACTTTCTCATTCCATTCATCATCTTTACAGTCCAAGGACAAATTGATATGTAACTATTACCTTAGAACCGAGGCAAACAAAAGGCCACATAACGTGACTGTTTAGTAGTCCTCACTTTCCTCACGCGAAACGCTTATTCACTATAGTTTTTATCTGTTCGTCGAATCTCCCTTATACAGAACAATTACGTTGGCGTTTCCGCCACTTTTTCCCTTCCTTGGTTCATGTATAACAATGCCCTTCTCAAGTGCTCGTTAGAATTTCAAAACTTACATTTGACTTCACTATCCCCTCTCAGAGAAGAACCTTCGTATTCCAACCGAAAAATTTTGAGGGATCGTTATTCCCCTTGAGTATGAAAATTTTACTTTAAAATTAGGCTGCCTAACTTTGAACTCAATATACTTTGAAAATGTATTGATAATAGCACGCGAGTACTCGCTATTTCCAATTTGTCCATCAAGGCAACAAAAGCAGAAAAACAGTTATTCCTGGAAATGGCTGTTCGTACGGAAGTTGTGACACGCTGAAATTGGGATGAAACATGTTCGCGGTATTCCATTTCGAAACCGGTAGTAACGCGTAAACGTTCCAGGGTGAACACGAGTAGAGGTCAATTCGTTGCACGCTGATCAGGTTTTGCTGAAAACACAACCCATGTGTTTTCAATTCAAATCGAATAAACAGGCGAAGGATATATGCAGATCACGTTATCTAGATTGTAGGGAAATTGGACGCCTTTTTATGCAATTTTACTTTTTTTACTCTTAAAAATATCGCCTTTTCCTGAATATTTTTCAATTTTAAAGTTTATCTGCATTTAAAATTTTATTTTATATTGAAAGTATTTCAGAAATAAGAATACCAAAGGATTTACATTGTGAGCAGTATAAAATTTATTAAGCAGTAGAATTTTATGAATACTACTACTGTATATCTTCATTTAAAATAAATAAACCTCGTTAATAAACCAATGCACGAATTCCAGGTTTTACTTCTACAGTTATTTTAAGTATAGAAAATAGGTCAACAGTAAAACAACATATTACATTTTATTAATTACAATTAAAATTTTATGAACATGGATTTATTTTAATTTAGTATCATTATTTTCTACAAAATTAAATTTATACCGAAATATTATAAAAGTTTCTACGATTACAATTAATAATAATTTGAAATTTTACTTTACTCGCTTTAATTTATCATATATCATAAACCACAATGCACCAGTCACACCACTTACATATAGTATAGGTCACAATAGGAACTCAATCGATACGATTGCTTTCGAATACAATTCCAAACACTTCCACATAATACATCGACGTTTAATACCCATCTGCGAGCAAACCAGTAAAGCACTGAATGGATGGTATTCCGGTTTGCTAAGGTTCCCTCGTTAGAACCTCCGACTAATTAACTTCCGATATTTGCGTATAGCTATAACAAACTGAGGTCAGGTTTGGCGTACACTCCCATGCGGAGAATAGTATGTTGTAGTACTTGTTGCGCTAAACGGATCGATAGTGACCTCAGGTGCAAAACATGGCGCTTCTACCGTATACTAAAGAAGTTTATAGAGAAAATATGAACCAAACTTGTAGTAATATATTTAAATTTCACAAGTTTTATAAGAAATTTGTCATATACGTGATCAAAGTTATTTCTAAGGAAGATTTGTGTACATACAGATATTCTGCAGCACAAACCCAATAATGCAGTGGTATAAAATTTTTCCCATTGACGGATTACCAAATGTGCTGGATTACTAAATATCATAGATATTATGAAAAATGGTTTATTAAGAATAAAAGAATAATTGAAAGGTGGAGTGCAAGACGTACCTAAGTAGCATTTTTATAAAATTTGCCTAATCATGACAAACATGGTTTATCAAACATGATAAACCTAGATGTCGCGATTAGGCAGATTTTATAAAAATGCTACTTAGGTACTTCTTGTACTCCACCCTTCAATTATAGTCTAAATTCTAATTCCATATCTTAAATTTTTGAAACCGCTCTTCACTTACTTTAACCGTTTGACTGCTAAGCAATTTTTGCAAGAACTCTCGAAAACTGCGGGATATGTTTTGACTTAATTTTGTCTTTATCAAAGTTCGAAGCAAATTCGAAGCGAGATCGCCGCTCGTAGCAGTCTAACAGTTAAATTCCCTATTACATATTATGTTCAAAGATTTTTTCACAAAAAAGAACCAAACTTGTTTGGTGAATAGTATCTCGTATAAGTCTTCTTAAAATCACGTTCTTGAAGAAACCAAGAGTATAAAGCGTGATTCATATGTGGATATTCTCCTGTTTTCATTGTTTGACGACTTCCCATTCCTAAATCAGCTTAACACAAGACTGAATCTTTTCCAGATTTCTCTTCATATCGTAAATTGTCGTACCACCAACCATATATTCCCAAACTAACTTTATCTGACTTTAATCTGAAACCGATCGAACCCAATTAGATTCGAACCCAATTACATGATACAGCTTTGGCTAAAAGTATTAGGCACCCCAATTTTTTCATAAAATTGCAAAAAAATTACTTTTTGGAATTATTTCTTTAATAATACTATCATTAACACAATCATTTAAGCCTAAAATCTAGTTGGTCCACCTTTAGATTTGATCACAGCACTAATTCTGTCCGGCATACTGCGTACTAACTTTGCACACTCGTTCCTCGAAATCGAGTGCCATTCTTGAACCAAAGCATTTTCTAATGTCGTTTTTGAAATAATGTGCTCTTTGATTCTGCGCTTTAAAATCCCCCAAACGTGCTCAATTGGATTGTGATCTGGAGACTGTGCAGGCCAATCCAACAATTCAATGTTGTTGTCAGTAAACCAACGCATCATAGTCCTTGACTTATGACAAAGAGCATTGTCTTGTTGGAATATGACCCCCTCTAGGTTGGTGTCGCTGTAAATGCTTGTTAGCAAATCATTTAAGCCTAAAATCTAGTTGGTCCACCTTTTGATTTGATCTCGGCACTAATTCTGTCCGGCATACTGCGTACTAACTTTGCACACTAGTTCCTCGAAATCGAGTGCCATTCTTGCACCAAAACATTTTCTAATGTCGTTTTTGAAATAATGTTCTCTTTGATTCTGCGCTTTAAAATCCCCTAAACGTGCTCAATTCAACGTTGTCAGTAAACCAACGCATCGTAGTCCTTGACTTATGACAAGGAAGGTCTTGTTGAAATATGACCCTCTCTAGGTTGGTGTAAATGCTTGTTAGCGAATGCAAAAGCGCAGTTTCAAATAGTTGTATGTATTTTTCACTGTTTTCATGTTCTCTTTGATTATATGCTTTAAAATCCCCCAAACGTGCTCAATTCAACGTTGTCAGTAAACCAACGCATCATAGTCCTTGACTTATGACAAGGAAGGTCTTGTTGGAATACAACCCCCTCTAGGTTGATGTAAATGCTTGTTAGTGAAGGCAAAAGCGCAGTTTCAAGTACTTGTACGTACTTTTCACTGTTCATGCGACCATCGTAAACAAACATTTCGCCAACGCCATCAGCAGCCATGCAGCCCCAGATCATTACGCTGCCTCCCCCTTGCTTAACAATCGGTACGACGCAATCTGGATTGTATTCTTCCCCCATACGACGCTTCACAAAGGTTACACCAGGTGTTCTAAATACCTAATAAAGAGCAAGAAAAAAGGCATTTTTAAAACCATAATAATAAGAGAATAGTGTCACAACTCAAAAACGACATTTTGAAATTATCTTCAGTAATGATACGTATGGTGTGCCTCTGACTTGCAGAAAAACGTCACATCTCTAACTCACAATTTACCCGTCGAAGAGGATTTATTTCAATTTTGTCTTATGTTAGTTTATTACTTATTATGGCAAGAACAGTGTCACTTTATTTGTTATTACTCAAATACTGCATTTTTGAGTTATGTCATTGTTCTTGCCGGGGTGCGATAACATAAATTATTTCAATGAAATAAAAAATAAATAATTGGGGTGAAAGTACTAAAATCAACTTACCTCAAAGATAGATTCGTCGGACCACACCACATTAGACCAATATTCCTCGGTAAAATGTTGGTGCTGTAGAACCCATTGCAAGCGCTTCTTTTTGTTGGCTTCTGAAAGCCAAAGCTTTTTCCTGGCTTTGCATCCTTTCAGGCCTGCTTCCCCGAGTTTTTTTCTGACTGTTCGCGCACTTACTCGCTTTCCAGTTTCTTCGGAAAAGACAGCAGCAAGCTCAGAGGACGTTTTTTCCGATTTCTTAATGATTCTCGAATCAATTTTCTGTCCTCGCGTTTCATATTTGCGCGTTTTTGCCTGTTCGTAGTCTGTTCTAATGAGTGCCAGTTTGGGAAAACCGTTTAATGGCAGACTGAACAGCGCAACGCGAGCATTTCACCGACTTGGCGATTTCTTTTTGGCTTCGCCCTTGTTGGTGTTAAAGTTGGAATTTTTATGCGATTTTCCAAACTAATTTCACTTTTTTTCGGCATTTTATAACAAATTGGTGGTCAACTTTGTCGTAAAACAGAAATAACAGCTTTTTTATTCGATAAAGTCCCGAACACAAATGGTTAAATATCGACTGATAAAACTATTTAACATGAAAACTTTTGTTTTCGGTCACCAGGACGTTCATGACCTCAAAAATATGCCGCCTAGTGTTCTAGTTTATGTATTATGATCTCAACATTATATTTATTATAAGCATTTATTTATTGTTCAATTAGTAAATACGCATTTTGTATTTTTATAGGGTGCCTAATACTTTTGGCCAAGGCTGGATGCACTGTAGGCACTAAGAAAAATCAGACATTTAAACAGATGTTTAAATAATAAACATGTTAGATTATAGAACATACAGCTTTGCTAAGTTAAAGGATTATAGAATTGATTGTAAGAGTTATGAAATGCCGGGTTACTATGCGTGTGGGATTACCGAATATCCGATTAGTGAGCTTGTACTGTATTTTGATAAATTATCTAATATCTTGGGAATCGTAACCCAGTAGTTTTCTCTAAGTAAATTCTCTCTCTGATAAACTTAAAATATATGGTTAGGCCCAATTAAAATATTTGACTTTTGTATATTTGAATATGGGAAAAAAAGGTAATCCAATCGTTAATCACTCCATATAAGAGTAGTAATTGTACCTGTTCTTAAATTTCTTACTTATATCGTTACTGAGAAATATATTTTTTAAGTTCTCGATGGAAACTGATAAAAAATTGTCTAATGTACCAATTGCCTCTATCAAAGTCACCTTATTTTGGTTTGTAGAAATGAAATATGCAAAAATTAGAACCTTCCATTTAAATTAATGAAGTTTTATCTTGAAAATACTTTCAGAAAGCAGACCGCTTCGGTTTACATCTAATTGTAAATATAAAAACTTAAATCAGTAGTAAATATACCTTATCAGATATTTCTAATAATACATTACCGTTAGACACCTGTATTTTGTAGTAAATGAATCTTGGATGTAATTTTCAAATAACACCAATAAAACCAACGAGAATTTTATTTGAACGTATGTCCAACAAAATTTTTAATCTAGAATCAGGGAAACGTACATTTATGATATTTTCTGTTTGATATAACGCTCCCAGAGGTACATTAAACCCGAGTGAAATATTATGTCGTTCCCAGCGGTATATCAGCGTTGGCGCGTTGTATTGGGCGAGGACAAACAAAGATTTACCCCTGACTTTCCGCAGCTTTGCTTAAAGTGATAAATAATGGTGATAAATGATTTTCATATTTAAATAAAAGGTTTATTTAATAAAACGCGAATCTTAAGCTTATCCAAACAAAATGGAGTACATTTTCTTAGGTATATCATCAAGATACATCAATATGTGAACGATATGTTTCAAATTCGATGTGTGTACATAACTGTATCATTTAAAAGCCCGATGGCCTCTACGCACCTAATTGTTAGTCAAGCAGCGTAACGTAAGTTAGCCGTTTAACGCTCCGTAACTTTACCAATTACCGAAGTTAGGAGCGTGTCCCGGAATACGAGCAGGACGTTTTCATAGCAACTAACGAGATTGCTCTATTAATCGAGTTGACGATGGTCATGCAATACCAATAGGTTTACTAACTTTAAGAAAGTTTAAAATTTTGATTCAAACAATTCTTAGTTGTTGATTTTAGCTTTTCTTTATAAGTCATCGTAAATTGGAGTTGTTGTAAATACTTGATGATTCTTGAATATTCATATTTAAGATTAAAGCACAACCCTAACAGGTGGCATACGTTTAAGCAAACAATTTGCATTTCGAAATTATGTCAAATCAAAGGGTTTATACGTTCAAGCATAACGAAAGTCTTCGTAGCTGCAAAAAGATGGTCTCCACCTAAGCTTGTAAACGAGCGTTTTTGTTTGACCAAAAACGCTTAGGTGAGGTTAATGATAGCAGTGACCTCGTTATAAAAAACGTCGACGTCGGGAAAGTTGTACAACCACCCAGTATTGATTTTATGAAGTTCAGGAAGGCAACACAATAAAGGTACCCTCGGGAAATTTATAACTGGATAATTGATGGAGTTCAAAGCTACAGCTTGAGTCTGAACTCACATTTTTCACATTTTTGAATACCTCAATCCGGCGAACAATCAGCAACTGTCGATTACACATCCAAATTGGAGCAAACACGGAATGTTTATTATTCCATTTTCTCCCCGACGATGCCTGACATACGTTAGGAACACGTTCCTCGCATTGATGTATTGATTGAGTAACGCGAATGGTTTTAACGTTTTGTTGTTTGAATTGGTTTTCTGGTAAATTAGTTTCACCTGTATTGAACAAATAGAGCATACAGTTTTTGTTTTATTTATTTTATGAATGCCATAAAAGCACGCCCTAATAATCTTTTAGTTTTAAATTTATTGTAATGAAAATTCATAAACATTTTACCTTTCAAAATGAATTCACGGTATTAAATATTTCTATTGGATAAACTGACAATGAGCATTCAGTTGCATGCCTTCAAGTTCAGTTACGATATTTCGTAATTCGAAGCTGAAGCAAAACGTCTACGTCGATCAAAACCATAACGTTAAGTTGAACACAATTATCCATCGGGGGCTAACGTCAATTAATGTAATGGATTGCTCTCAAAACCGGGGTTGCAGCTACATAATCCTGTCCGTTTGTTTCGTTGGTCCCAAGAGGTCAGCCACAATGAAAGCTACATGAGAACGTACTCTGAGCCTGTGCATATTTCACAAAAGCTCGACGCCGGCGCTACGAGAAGCGCGAAACACCCGCCTCAAAAGCTCGTTCGTTCTCCAGAAGTCGCGAAACCTCGCAGCACAAGCACGTCAAATGTCGTTTGCTTGAAACACGTACCAGAAAACAGGAGATAGGAAAATAGGTTGAGAAACGTTTTTATTTTTATTTCTAGTTTTATCTGTCGAGTCGAGTTTTATCTGTCAAGTTCTGTTTACATATCAAGTTTAGATGGTGGAAAAAGGGTTTGTGTCAAGTGTGGTATAATACAATCTAATCGAACACACCTAAGGGTCACTTAATCTGTCTATTCTCGTGACAGGTAACAACCTGTACATCCTCTTAACCACATCTGACAGCCTTCTAGACGAGGGTAGAATGCATTGACAATCTCATCAAACCCTAAACTACGCCATCATCGTAATTCACGGTTTAAAATAGGGGATATCATCCCATAAGCCGTCGTTTGTAGAAGGATAACATCGGGTCGTTTAGTGCTTCATTAGGTACGAGCGGCACGTTCGCGACTCCTGGCTTCCCGAACGCCAATCGATCCCAAAAGGACCAAAACAATTGAACTCAAGCCAAATGAATGCGTTGTACTCGCACCACGACGCTAAGTTAACGACACGAAGCGTTTTCACGAACAGGTGCACGATTTCTCTGTTAATTATTTGCCACCAAAGAATGTTCTAATTAATCTAGATCTGTCTATTGTTGGCCGTAAATAACGTTTTAATGTACACGTGGAACATTAATGGTGTTTGCGTAAATAATGATATGGTTTAGGTTTAGCATTTCATTACCATCAAGGTCCTTTTTTATTATCACTCCTATTGATGATAGGAGTGAGATCATTAATTACAAATACATTTGGAAGACGGGAACAATTAATTACAATTATTCATTAACAGAGTATAGTAACTTTACAATACTGGTTAAACACAGAACTTAATATGTGATTACACGCCCTTGTCGTGTAGGTATTACGGGATTCCCTAATGACAAGACCTGACATGTCGTAACGACTCGTATTCCTAGTATTTGCGTCAACAAAGCTTAACGATTTCCGTAATAGTGTTGGTAAATTGAGGAGGGAAATGAAATGATGAAAATAACTTTAATCAACTTGAACTTTAAAAAAAAAAAATCATCACATTTCTGCCACGTTTCGAAGATATATAAACTACTTCTAAAGCTTTGTTGCCAATTACTTCTGTCAGGTTTCCAGGAATTATGGTCTTAGCCGTTACGAAAATGTCTAGTCGATAAATTAGACCTGTCTCAGTCTATCTAGTCTTTTTAGAGTTTTTGATCAATATTTCCCAATGGAATACATAAAGTCGACAAAATATATTTAAGTTTTTTCGTTTACAAAATTTGTGAAATTTGTGGTTTTGTAATTAACCAGATTTCGTAACATGTGAAGCTGTGAGCAAGTCAGTAAAGCCGATCTCTGTTGTTGTTAGTTGAAATCAAGATAGACGAATCTTGTAGCCTTGTTAAAAAGGGAAAGAATATGTTAATCATAGAGGAATGAAAGTGGAAAAGAATTGTTTTGCTCTAAATACCCTAATTTGTCCATATCATAGAAATAATATTTGAAAATTTTTAAAGAATACGACCTTTCATTTGGAAGACCGCAAGTCGATACGTGCACTATTTGCGAAGGACTTAATATAACACTGAAATCAAATGAGGAGCTTGCCTGCAAAACCGGATAAATCCATATTTTGACGAAATTGAGTTATACATGTTAACTATATGGCTTTCATCCATTCTAATCATTTTTACAAGTTTTTGTAGGTAAAACTTAAAAAAAAACATGTCTAAATTTTATTTAAAGTTGACGTATGCGAGCAAAAGCGGACAAATCCACATTTTAGAGCAAACCCGGTTAAATCAAGAATCCTTATTAATTAAAGTTCGAGATATTCAAAATCTAAGAAATAATTTTTATTCTGACCCTAACAAAATTACACAAGACAATAAGTTATGCCATATGTTATCTGTTGCACCAATTCACAGAAGAAGAGAAAACACATTTCTTTCTTAACGCAAAATCCATCAGGTTGTTTGAGTTTGTGCTTTGACTGAAAACAGGTGCAATCCTTACCCAGAACCCTAATTGGTGATGCATTTTATGCACATTAAATAAGTTTATATGCCTTTGTTGTGTGACCATGGATTCTAGAAATCCAGTATTTTATGTTTGGATTGAAGATATGCCAGGAAGAGGATCGATGGAAATAGGGTCGGCGTTGTTGCATAAGTTGGATAATACAGACTTTGAAGAGATTCATCATCTTCGTCTGTTTTGTGATGGCTGCCCCGGCCAAACTAAAAACAATCACATAGTGCATACATTGATGTACTGGTTAAAAAATAAAGCTCCACAGCATGTATCTCAGATAGAGTTAATATTTCCAGTTCGGGGGTACAGCTTTATGTCAGCTGACGAAGTATTTGGTAGGATAGAAAAACTGTTACATAAGAACCCGGAAATTCTTTCTAGAGATGAATATGTTCGATTGTATGCTAAAGTAGGTGTACTGGAAACATTACATAGAAAAGAATGGAGAGTATTCGACGTTAAGGTTTTAGAGAAGGTGTATCAAAAAGTCATAAAAATAGCAGAGACTAAGAGAACAATGCTAAACAAAATCTTTGATGAAAGTAACAATGCAGACATTGCAGTAACCCTCTCAGAATTTTATAACTTTGGATCAATAACAGGAACTAGTCAAAAACTCATAAGAAAGGGCAAATTCGATATAATAAATTTGAGAACTTTACCACGGAGAAATCAAATATCTGAAAAGAAGAAAAAATGTTTGGATTCAAATGGAAAGAAAGGGAAGATTTGCAGTGGTATAGAGAGCACTTGGTTCAGCTAGGCCAGTGAGAACAAAGAGCTGCTTACGTGACGATATTATATAGCCTGTGGTCGGCTCTAATTTGTGTTTATTTCATTAAATTTTGAATCGAAGTACAGTGTTTCATTTCTAGTGAATTTTATTAAATTTATTTCGTTAATTTTGAAGCAAAACCGAATAAATCTAATCTTATTTTGCAATATTTTCAAACATAAAAAATATTTCAAAAAAACAGACTCTTCTAGAAAGCCAGCCCATATGACAAAACATATCCTGTAATCAGTTTTTTGATACACTGAAGGGCCAAAATTTTATACGTTTTCTGTGTCTCCTGAAAAATTTTACAAAATGGATATATCCGCTTTTGCATGCAAGCTCCTCAAATGTTTTGAACGGCAGTGCAAAGGGTGTAGCAGCAACCGAAAAGATGGTCCATCTGCGTAGATCAAAAAAGTTTTATAACCAGATGAAGAGCATTACTGAACTCTGCCAATAGGACCAAACCGTTGATGGAATATGTATAGATTACATGCAAAACTTAATGTTACCTGTAGTTCCCATCTAAGATACATTCTATCTTCACCAGCTCACAGTTAATACTTTTAATATTTATCATTTGAAAACTGGCAAATATTTGGTTTATATGTACCATAAAGGATTAGGAAGAAAGGGCCCTAAGAAGGTATGTTCATTCATTGTTAACGCCGTAATGAAAGAAAAGCTTGTATCTGAAGATGTGAAACATTTTCACATTTTTTCAGATGGATGCCCCGGCCAAAATAAAAATCACACCACTATTCGAATAGACCCTGCTTTAGTCGCAATGGGACGTTTTGACACAGTGGAGCAATATTTTCCCATTCTCGGGCATTCATACATACCTTGCGACCGTGACTTTGCAGTCATTAAAAGAAAACTGAAAAAATTGACAGGATTTATACATCAAAACAATACTTGGAACTTATATTGGAATCCAGCAGCAAAAACAACTTCTCAGTTTACTTCATCGAATCTGATAATAGTGTTATTAAAGATTTCAAAGGATGGTGGCTAAATTTTTCCAAAAGAACGGGCCTATCCTTGGAGACTGCTAGTAGAAACATTCCACGAGATCAGAAGCAACCATTTGCCGTGTCGAGTTTTAATCATTTTTCATACTCCAGTGCAACAAAAGGTGCACGTGATTTTATACTTGGCTTGAACCAATAGACCTTTAAACTGTCTATAAACAAAGAGGTTCCAGTTCTCCCAAGCCAAGAAGCTTATACAGATGTAAAAATCCCTATCAAAGACAAAAAGATGAAGTCCTTAAAAAAGTTTCAAGGTGTTGTAGAAGACGATGAAGTGTGATGTGTACGAGAATTTTGTAATGAAATTTTCCAGTGGTCCACAACCGTAGCAACTTACAATGATGATGACTAATGGCTGACAATGTCTTAACATAATATACTTTCCATATCTTGAGTTTGTTGAATATTGTGTTGAGGTAAAAGTATTTTATAATAATGCAATTTCGAATTTTTTCCTCAGTGATTTTTAAAACAACATATATCTGACCTCTTTTTTGGCCCAGTAAGAGTACAATAGGCCCTATATGTCATTTAGAAACCCCAAATGTAGCGTGCTGATGTACAATTTTCACTAAAAAAAACTAGATATAAATAACGCAATGTTTCGAATTCTAAACACTTTTCTTTTATTTACTCAAAATCTTGGGATGTGGATTTATGTGGTTTTTAAAATAATGGATTCAAATACAAAACTGGATGTTAATCAAATGGTTCCTTTTGAGGGGAAATAAATAAATGGCGGAGGTGCCGGTTAAATGTAATTTTATAATTACGTTTATTGCTATTGCAAACACAACGATCGATTTACATAAGATCATCACGTAAACCAATTACGAAAGTGACTCCCTTTAATTCACAAATGAACCCTCGACCGATCCGACCTCAAGATAACGATTAATAAAATTCTCTGACGGAAAATGGAAACCTTACCTCGTCTCGTAATTAGCTTTTATCCATTCAATCCCCTTAGTAATCTCCAGACGTTGTGGAAGGATTAAGAGACTAATTATGTTTTCATTTTGGGGACGTTATGATTGAAAAATTTGCTATATTTTAACACAAGAGGTTTTTATTGAAAATAACATAATTCCTAAAGATATCCCATAAATCAACAAGGTTTTATAAAGGACGGTAGGTAGATTTAGTGTGTTTGAAGAGGGTGAAGGTCAAGTACAGGGAAACGTACGTCTCATGAATGTGAAAAAAGTTATGAGGAACCCTACTACACAAACAGATAAAAGAAGATGTTTTATGTTACGTAAGGTGGAGGGAGAATCGTAAAAGAAGATTTAATGCATGATAACGTAAATCCTCTACTAAGTACGGTATTATTTTATCCGACCGATTCTTTTAACCTGCTTAAAATATTTCAACTTCGTTGACCTCGATATGTATATGCGCGCTGTCGATTGCAAAGAACTCGATTGGGGACGCCAATTTAATCAGTTCCACAGCGATTTCTGATTTATCCGAACTGATTGGATCAACCCGAACCGCCTGCGATGTGCCGGTAATAAATCATCCGCTATGCACCACTTGAATACATAATTCCGAAGTGGAACAGTCGAGTACCTCAAGAGCAATCGAAAACCTTCTGATGTCGATTCTGATTACGACGTCACAACCGTCACGTCAATATTTCGATAAGATTGGAACCGGTGATTTGATGTCATCGTATTGACGGGCCTAAATTGTGTATGGTTTTATGACCCAGTTTCGTGCTTTGAATTGACAGGATTGTAATATCAAACAATCCCACCATAGGTATAATTTGTGGTCAGCATTCTCCGTTTAAATTATACATATGTATCTACTTACAACCCTTCTAGAGTTTTCTTACTTAAACTATCTATACTTACTGAGTTATTTTTGATACAAACGATTGGCACCAATAGACTCACTTAGTAACCCTAAAAATAGAATATCACTTTAACATCATATACACGTGGTATTTCTGATGACTCAATTTCCATACGCATAGCTAACGGTTGCGGAGAAGATGACGGAAACGATTTGCGAGAGAATCAACATATGGAACGGACGAAACTGCGTCATCTTTTCCTAGTCTAGACCATAACGTCAAAGTGGGTCGAGGATTGATGTTGGTGTGAGAGGTAAAAGTGCTAACAGAAGTAGTGTCACTGTCATCGTGTTAAAAATAGTTTGGCGAGAACTATAAATACTGAAGTTCAGGAATAAACGCCTTGTCGAAAATATATTAAAAGCCTGAGCAGATGTTATAGACCACCCGCGCTTGTACCAATTCATTTCGCTAATGAGTTACACATTTAACTCGTATAGATGCATTTTTCCCGTCATCATCATCATTTCATGTTGATAAAGTTTGCAAACGAAAGCTGAATAAAATTGTTTGTAACAAAATTAATCATTGTTTCCTTAATAATAATTTTTAACGCCTTGCAATTTTTATACAATGACTTCTATAAAGGGTTTCATTTGAAAATGGAAACTTGAGAAGGGTAGAAGACGGTAAAGCTTTCCCCTAAATGGAACTCGTCAATCAAGAAGGTCTTCAATCTTCCTTACTCAATTTGACATTAGCAAAATAATGTGTTCGCAGTACTTAAAAATAACATTTACAGACGAATAGTTGAAAGAGTAGTTATAACTACTGAACATATATAATATGATCATGATCAATTAACCGTCATAATTGAAAATGCCTTTCTTGATATTCCCTTCCAGTGAACGTTTAATACCAATACGAACTTTATTTTAGATTTAATATCCTTTTTATATAGTTTTAAATAAAGTTAATAAAATTTTTTTTAGCGCAACTTTACGATTAATAAATTCACGCTCTGATGGTTTCGGATGTAAGTTCCAGTACGCTTTACTGCCTTTTCATTATATATTAAGTTAACGACTAGTATCTGCGTACGCAGATCGAAAACGTTTTCGCATTTATTGAATGAAAAGTTTGCCTTCACGCTCTACAAACTCATTACCGAGAATCATAAAATCGGTTCAATACGCGCCATCTGGAGGTCTATTGTTAGTTTCCATTCAGGCAAAATATCCGGCTTAAAACGCTATTAATTGCAAGGTCAGTTCGGGGGAGTGACATTTATAGAAAGTTGATGTAAAATATGCAAAATAAATTCTGAGAGAGAATACATTTTGAAGATCATAGTAAATTATAGCAAAGAAAATTGTTCTTTCGTGCTTGGACGATATTTATGGTACAGATTAGCATGTATACGATCCTCTTCTTTGAATTAGTTAAGAACTACGAGTATGAGATAACCCAGCACGTTCGCAGTGAATTACGACGTAGTAAAGGATGTTAGGCATCCATTTAGATACCAAAATGGTTATGATTTATTGCCATCATTCTTGAAAAAGATGAACCGTTTATATCTCAAGTATCTCGTTAATATTTTCAAGCCACAAGAGATATTTTTTTACATAACATTAATGCCTGCGATATTCCTTACATCTTTTAAACTCCCTCATCTTGAGCGTCTTTGAGTATATTATATCCTACAACGCCTTCTTTTTAAGTTTGTTTTTTAAAATGAGATATAGCACAGAAAACTCATAATGAATGTGGTGTTCAGAATCGCTACTAGGAATAAAATTGTTGTGGCAAATTGGCCTATTTTCAAAGCTTTGTGGCAAGTTTCAGATGAAAAGGCTAAATCCTCGTGTCTACATGAAACTTTATTAAAACCACGCTTTCAGTTGCATTGAAAACTGGACTTAACACATGTCACCCAAAATGTCACGTTGAAATTAAAGTTTTGTGAACTATCTGTGGACCGATGTGTTGGATTCAGCGCTTTCAAACTTTAAAGTTAGCAGAATACCAACAACTCGTTTAGTATATTCACGCAGAACGTTTCGAATATGTGTTAGATATATGAATTATTAATTGTTATTTTACACTAAATTTTTTACAGTGAGCAGCAAAAGTCTTGATACCCTTACATTATTTCATTTGCTTCCGTAAAAAGTAACCAGAAACAAAAATATAGCGGTTTTTTTATGTATCGTAAAATAAAATTACTTGTATTTTTTTATGAACAGAAAAAATAAAACAAAATTTATACTTCAATAACTAGAAATGAAAAATTTACTAGACTGCATGAAATGGTGTTGCAAAACTGTTGATACTCCAGACAAAAGAGTGCAAAAATGTTAGAAATTTAGCACAATTTCGTTAATCTTAATATTTTGTAGGGTATCCTTTCAGTCGAATTACTTTCTTTAGTCGGTTGGGCATCGAGTGTGTCAGCTCTTTTGTGTAATCTGCGCTAATTTGTTGCCATTCTATTTGGAGCATGTTTTTTAAGTGACTTTTCAAAGTTATATGTGACCTGGTCTACGAAAAGGGGGCTTAGGTGTGAAAACAAGTTTTCGAGAAAACAGCTGTTAAAGATAAACAAGTCATTTTATCAGTTTCCCTTTAGTTGTTCGCGTTGTATTATAACCCGAAATGGGGTTGCACAATGAAGAGAGAGATGAAAGAGTACTCGACAATGTTACGGAGATGGGGCTTACTTTTTCATATTTTTCTTCATGGTACAGTTCCATTTCGGGTTATAGTACATTCCTCCTGTTCATTACATTTACTGAATCGTTTTTATGCGTATTTTGCTTCCGAAAGAAATTAAAAATGAGTGTTGAAGAAGAGTTCAGTGCCGTTTACAGACAATATTTCGGTGAAAATGAAGGAGAAGTGATAAATCCGATATTGATAATGATTTGGACAGCGATTATGATTTACATCAGACAATAGATGACACAAAGGAAAGTTTCGTTAAAGTGGATTTATCTATGGCTGATTTAGAAGAAGAAGAGCTGATAGCAAAATTTCTCTCTACCGATTGTTGTATTAAAAAATGCAATACACTCATACCTCGAGATCGGATGGTTAGCAGTAGAACCAATTGTTTAGAGCTATCCAAAAACAAACTTGATTTAGTGATACTAATGGCGTATTCGATTGGCCGAACTAGTGTGCACTGGTGCGCACTCGTTGAGTGGAAAATGTGACATATGTCACACTAGCTTAGTGCAAAAAAGGGCAAATTCAACAGAACGCGATGAAATCAAACGTAATCATAACATTACTTGTAAGTGTGTTCAAGGCTTGATGATGTTTAAAATGTTTTATAAACTACAATAATAAAATGTAATAGAACACAACGAAACAACCAATAGAACACGCTGTTATGCACTGGTGCGCACCAGTGCAACCAATCGAATTCGCCATAAGTAATATCGAAGCTGGAATAAGGTATAACAAAGAATTCCAAGGTGTTGCTAAGCGGAAGATAGAAGGTTGCAGAAAAGGTAAAGAAGTTACAATCGATAGCGAAATGCAAGAGACTATACAACCATTTGGTTTAACCCTTTGGCCTATAACCACGAGTCTGACTCGTGGTAAAAAATTTGTGCCATAAGCAAAAACCACGAGTCTGACTCGTGGTAAAGAATTTGTGTAATAAACGAAAACAACGAGTATGACTCGTGGTAAAGATTTGTGCCATAAGCGAAAACCACGAGCCTACTTTTGTGTCCTATTGTCCCTAGTTTTTTTTCTCGCCAGTTCGGGTACACGGCTAAACGGTTGAATGTCACGGCGCGCGATCTATTTTCTAGTGTACTATGGCACGAGAAATTAGCAGATGTTGTGTAGGCCAAGGGGTTAACTTTAGAACGCCAATGGTATATATATCAAAATGTTCGATGTTTAATCACAGATCCAGGAAAAGTAGATAGTACAGCTCCATTACCAAAAGACAAGTTGGTATCAAAGAAACAAAAGCCCGAAGTTGATGGAGAGGATACTTCTGCGGCTCCCTTGCCAAATAAAAATTCGATATCGAAGAAATGAAAGGCAAAAGGTTATGACGAGGAAGATTCTACGGTCCTGTTCCCAAAAAAGAAGTTAGCGCCAAAAAAAAAACAGCAATGTCCGACGGAACAGTGAAGGAAGTTTCTGTGGCTTCATTATCAAAGAAAAAGGTAGCATCGAAAAAACTGAAGGGTAAAAAATGTATAAATTTACTTTAAACTTTAAATTTGTGAATTTCTATGTAAAATTACGTGGTTTTGCCTTGAAATAAAAAATATGAAATGATGTCTGTTATTTTATAAGTTAATCTCCAATTTTTTTTTAATTTTCAATCATTTCTGCTCTTCTTTTTGTACATTTTTAACAAACTTCCCTACCAGTTAGAAACTTCCGGTTTGCGCCTTTCGAAAAAGCATATTTTACTTTATCCAAATCGCCAAAAAAGTGAAAAATAATTTTTTCACACCTAAGCCCCCTTTACGTAGAGCAGGTCACATATGATGCTTCCTTAAACGTTTATCCAGATGTTCCCATAAATGTTCAATGTGATTAATATCCGGACTTTGTGGAGGTGATTTTAGAAGGTGGGATACTTTATATATTAACTACATCTTAACTATATGAGCTGTATGCTTCGTTATCTTGTTGGAAGTGAAAATTTGTAGAGAGACCCATTTTTCCGCACTTTGCAATAAATTTTCTTGCAAAATTTTCAGGTAAACCTCTTTTGTCATTATTTCATCAATTACGACATGGTTACCGACACCTAAGGTGGACATACAGCCCCAAACCATGATACTACCACCCCCATGTTTCACTGTTTCAATCGTGTTTTTTTGATTTAAAGCCTCTTTTAAATTTAGATTCGTCGGAAAAAATTATCGTATCCCAAAAGTCTAATCCTCGGTTTTCATATGTTTTGCAAATTGAAGTCTTTTATTTTTATTAATCTCACTTACTAAAGGCTTCTTTCTAACAACACATGATTTATACCCACCTCTTTTGATGGACCTATGCACTGTATCAGCAGAAATAATGATGCTTGTAGTCGCGTCAAGAGCAGCAGCTATCTTGGGAGCACTTTAAAAAGGATCCTTTTCGATTAGTCGTTTAATAACTCGTCGTCTCTGTCACTTAATTTTCGGGGACGCCCAGCTCATGGTTTGTTTTCTGTTCTTTCTTCATCGATGAATCGTTTTACGACTTTTTGTATCGTAGCTTTACTTCTTCCAACAATTTTTCCAATTTCTGCATATGATTTTCCATCTTTATGAGACTTTATAACAATTTTTCTTTCTTCAATTGTCAACTCTTTTCTGCTCATTTTAGAAATTTAGGTTTTCGAAAGGTAGGAACATAAAATCTACACTGATCTAAAAATTACACTGATGCGTGGTAAATAACAGACGACAGATAAATCACTAAAGACAAAATAAAACTATGCAACTCACACATACCGTTATTATTTTCGTTGCTTTTCATCGCTGTACGAGGGGTATTAATACTTTTGCTGCGTAACTTTTTGAATTTAAATTATGTTTTCGCTTGCAATTATTAACGAAAAAGCCTAATATGGTTGTTTGTTTATGTTTTTGCAAGAACACAGATGGGTTTATTTTATTATCAATAAAAAAACAATATAATTTGATTGATTCTGCAAATTTTCATGGAAGGAAGTTAAATAATATAAGGATATCAAGACTTTTGGTGCACATTGTATCTTCTGTATCTTCTTCTATATAATTCTTTTCTGCATGTTAGATCTCTTTAACTTCTTCAGGACTTCTAATTGTAAGCATTTGTCACGTTCTTTGGATACCTATTTACTTTTGCTACATCTGGTAGCATTCGTCTAATTAAGATTTAAATACAGCACTAAGCTCAGAAAGAGATAATATTTTCTAAAGTTCTTCCTAAGCTTAATTGTGAAGAAAAATTTAATTATATACTTTATTGTTGGTGTCAGAACAATTTTTTTCTCTCTCTTACTTTCCTTCTTCTTTTCTCTATGCAAGAGCATAAAAATGGTTATAAATTATATAATATACAAATTTAAATGAAATTCTTCTGAATATAAACAATATTCAGAATCTCTAAAAACATATTAAAACGACATTATTCATGAAAATATTTTTAGATTATACAACAAAGTAATTAATTTTAAAATATACATTTTGGCAGATGACGAAAATGTTTTTAAAAGCCTGATATAATTCAATGCTATTACAGCCACCCCAATATGCAAATTAAACCCCCGTCTTTTCTGGAAAACATCCCCAAATCGTTCCGCTTGCCGAAACAACTTTTTAATGTAAATTTGAAAACTCTTTTAATAATAAACAAATGCATAAAAGATTCTCTATCCTAAATGCTATAAAAATAATATTCTTTAGAATGAAAAAATCTCCTAACATTGAAAGTTCTCGCAAGAATGACATTGTACTTCTTTAATAAAGCTTTGTTATCCCGTATTTCTGGTGCCATTGAAGCAACTGGAAACAATGAAGTAAGAAGCAACGAACAGGGGAAAGCTGCTCATAAACGGATGAGGACCAAACCGCTTGACACAAAACTCCTTTCTCACAACAAATCGTCATTAAGAGGACACAAAGGCGTAAGCAGGTGGCGAGAATCTAGCGTCGCGACGTCCTCTTAATGAAATTTTACGTCGGAACGGTCATTGAACCCTATAACAAGGAAATTCCGCCGGCGCTTCTATGAAACTGGGTCGCATATCCAGTGGTGGATCCAGTCCAACTCGCGGTGGTCTCTCTCTATCTTTGCTTCGGTACATTTACCGTCGGCGATTTAGAAGAAGCACGAGTGTTGGAAGAAGTTTGAAACAGGGCAAATTGTAAATCACCGTTTTACAGCGCAGATGTTACCACGGCGGGTTTATTTGAATTACTAACTGTTTGTACACATGGAGAACCAACGTAACAGTAGATTTTATAATGTGGAACAAACGGTAGTATCAAAGTTCTAACTCATATAAGGTTTCTAATTAATATATTCCAATATAGTTTAATACGGAATCAAGTATTGGAATAAATTTTTAAAATGTATTTGAAAATTGAATTGACTTAATTAAAAATAGGAAAATTCAACGGGTTGTGAATTATTTACATTGGTTTAGTGAATATATTCGAAGCCGCATTTTTATTTTTATCGACAGCAATTTAATAGTGCGTATATTATTGTTTACAGTTGGTCAATTTATAAGTAGATTATCGATTTAAAATTTGAGGACAGAGAGAAATTTTTAAAACTGTATACAAATTGACTTTTAGGGGTTGTTTTTATTATACAGGATGTTTAAAAAAGATACGGCAATATTAAAGGGGGTGATTGTTCAGGTCATTTTATACAAAAAAGTTTATAATAAACATGGTCTGGAAACGCTTCATTAACGATCTACAGCGTGTTGAAGTGTAATTAAAAAAAAGAATAAAAATTTACATATTTTGAAACAGTTCAACGCATTCAAGCATTACTTCCTGCTGATTTTCCTCTTCGCATTGCATTTTGTCAATGGCTTTTGCAGAAAATGGTTGAGATCCCTCAATTCCTAATGTTGATTCTGTTCACCGATGAAGCGAATT
Source organism: Digitonthophagus gazella (assembly GCA_036711955.1). Taxonomy (NCBI): domain Eukaryota; kingdom Metazoa; phylum Arthropoda; class Insecta; order Coleoptera; family Scarabaeidae; genus Digitonthophagus; species Digitonthophagus gazella. Next base: position 10,235,547 of record JASCIT010000001.1, read on the forward strand.
TTTCAAGAAATGCAATACGCAATTTCCATAATAACCATGTATGGTGTGATGAGAATCCAAAATTGTTGAAGATCGTTTTCAACATCAGTTTTCTTTGAACGTTTGGTTTGGAATTGTGGGTGACTCTTACCGGAGAGGTGTATCGCAACTTTTTGGAAAACACGCTTCCTGGTTTTCTGGAAGACGTACCATTAGCAACTAGAGATGCAATGTGGTTTAGGCACGATGGCGCACCAGCCCACTTTATTCAAGTAGCTCGTGATTTCTTAACACAAGCATATGGAAATCGCTGGATTGGGCGAGGTGGACCTCACTTATGGCCTACACGATCCCCGGACTTAAATCCCCTGGATTTTTTCCTGTGGGGCCATTTGAAGTCCTTGGTGTACGCTACTCCATTGAAAAACGTAGAAGACTTAAGAAATCGAATCATTGTTAGGTGTAACTCAATTAAAACAGATCCTAGTGGTTTTGAGAGAGTTCGCCAGTCAATGAGGAGAAGATTGGATTCTTGCATCCAAGTTCGAGGTGGTCACTTTGTACAGTTTTTGTAATTTTTGCTTGGTAAAATTGTTGGTTTGGCAAAATATTTGTTTTTGTCCTTGAATAAAACCTTTGTTATTAAAAAAAATCTTTTATTATAAACTTTTTTGTTTATAATAAAAATGTTTAAACTTCAACACGCTATAGATCGGTAAAGAAGCGTTTCCAGACCATGTTTATTATAAACTTTTTTGTATAAAATGACCTGGACAATCACCTCCTTTAATATTGCCGCATCTTTTTTAAACACCTGTATATTATATATTATTTATTGTAATATTGTTAATTCGAGTAAACATTGAAACCGTATTAAATTCCTATCATAATCCAATCGAAACTATTACAAATTAATCATTGCATTAATACCTTTAATACCAATAAGTTATAACAATTAATATTTCATTATTGTTATTGTTATTTAATTATTATTGAATTAATCTCATTAAAATCCTAAAGTTTTATGAATTTTGCTTTTATAATCTTTTGTGACATTGATATTCAAATAAGAAGAAACTATCTTTGCAATGTTGCCACCGGCATACATAACTAGTTAATTTAAATTCCGCAAAGTTCTCGCAAAGCTCACGTAACTTGTCTTGCTTCGCGTACAGTAACATCTTCAAAACTTAACACGCCTCAAAATCGCATTTATCTCCATGCCCTTGTTTCTCGTTCGTTTAGAGCTATGGCATTTCGAAGCTTGGGGCGTTGATAATTTAATTAAAAGTTGTCACGAACAAGACGTAGTTAGACCTTGTCCCGATAGCGACTTGGCTAACTTCCGTCAATTCCCTCTCTATCTGCTGCTAATTGTGTCTATAAATGCTTAATGACAACGTCCAAGCGAATTATCCCCTCTTTAAAATAAAATGTTTCCGAAAGAAATACGTCTGTCGACATAAATGACATTTTTGTTAGTACAGTACAAGTTTGATAATCCGGCACCATAAAATTTTTCACACCGATGGATTACCGAATGTGCCGGACTAATGGATATTAATAATCAACACTGGTTTATAAATCATTTATTGTTGGAAAGCAGATCTGAAATAGGTATAAAAAAATGATTGTTATTCCTACATATTATTTTGATAGTGAAATTTATGAATTGTTGACTGCTTTTTACAATAAAAGATTTTATGGAGCACACTTTCTCTCAATTTCCTGAGTGTTAGTAGAATATCTGCCGGTTGGTTATTTTCTTCGGCCCAAAGGATATTGAGATCTATTGCTTTTAATGCATCCTTAGATTTTACAGAGTTGACTTAAACGGTGCAGGCAACCTCTTCTACGTTATCATGACCTGATTCGTTGCTGATGACTTCATTCATTAATTCATCATCATGGTTCGTTGTCTGGTTCTTCCGCAAACCATTGGTCTATATCTTCCTCTGTGATATTTGACTTTTCTTGACGTTTTAGCATGCTCTTCAATTCTGCAGTTGAGAGCTCGTCTTCGAAATTCCATTCATCTTCTACTTCATTATTGTTTAATGAAGGCCACAATTTCTTTCAAGATGATTGGATTATTTTGTCAGATACATTATTCCAAGCCTCAGTCATGTTGAATACGGCGTCTTTTAAATTCATGTTTTTTAATGTTAAAGCAACATCATCTTCTCGCAGAATAGCACTGGCTAGGATTCTTTTTTTTATAATTTGTCTTTATTATTTGGATCACATTCTGATCCATAGGCTAAGGCAATGGTGTGCAATTAGGCGGTAAAAAAGTGTTTGTATTAGATCATATCTTGAAACCAAATTTTAATTAGGCCTATATACAGGTGCGTTGTCTAAAATGAGAAGCACTTTCGGCGGAAGATTCCTGCTTTTCAAAAAACGTCGTACTTCAGGAACAAAATCATTATGAAACCATTCTACGAATATTTCTTTGGTTACCCATGCTTTATTTTGGTTTTTGTATACGAGTGAAAAATTAACATTTTTAAATGCCCTAGATGATCTCGCTTCCCCTATAAATAAAAGCTTGAGTTTATGCGTACCATTAGCATTGGCACAAGGCATAATGGTAACTCTATCCTTGGATACTTTCCTGCCTGGTGCTTCTCGCTCTTCTCGGGAAACGTATGCTTTACTTCGCAAAACTTTCTAGAAAAGTCCACATTCCTCAGCATTGTAGAATTAATCGGGAGTTAAATTAAGATCATGCACCTTTTTCTTGAACTGTTCGATAAATGGAGCAACTGCCGCCTCATTACTAGACAGCTTTTCTCCCGTTACGGTCAATATTCTAATTCCATACTTTACCTTAAATTTTTGAAACCAGCCGTCACTTGCTTTAAAATTCTTATTCTTATAGATTTTCTCATAAAAAAACTAAAACTTTTTGTCGAATACTATCTTCCGTTAGAGTCTTCTTAAGGCCGATTTAGATCAGACGAGCAAATGCTCATTCTATACCCAGTCTATCAAATTCTTTTAGTCTAAACTCTAAACAGATGTAGAGGATTCTTTCGTTGTTCTGTCTGCGTTTAAAAAGATTCTATGGAATATTCTAAGAATGCTCGTTCACTTGATGTAAACAGCACTAAAACGTGCGAACATTTGCTTAAACCGTTCTTGCGTGTTCGGACGTGCTCCCTCCTTGAAGCGGTCTCCTCAAAGCGTTCTTTCGTTCTAGCGATTTAAATACATACGTATCGATTTAATTATGGATTGGTCCCAAGAGAAATATCTATTAATGATAGAAGCCTACCGAAATTTCAGATGTATGTGGGATCCGACTTTTGAACACTATAAGAATACAACTCGTAAACAAGATGTTTGGCAGGAAATTGCAAATCTACTAGAATGTAATGTTGAAGAAGCAAAAAAAAATCTCCAGTTGCCAAAAATCTTAAAGTCACTGCTAGCCTGTTATGCGCAGGAATCGAGTCTCTAAAATTCGTACTTGATTTCCGAATTCTGTCGCTGATCAGAGATAATAAACGATCAAAATCCTCTGACGCCATTCTACAAAAATTTTGGAATTGACCACTTTCTTCTTGTTCTTGCATATCCGTATCGTTTCACCTACATTATCCAGTATCCTTCGCTGCATTAAATTTGTCACCCACCAACGTCTCTTCCTTCTTTTCTTTTTGCGTGTTTGAGACAAAATAATAAATGCAGCACTTGCAATTATAATATTGCTGTCAGAGTCGGACATAACGAAGCACTACTAGTCACAGAATTGATATGAATGAAGATCAAGAAAGAATGCTCTTGTTCTAACTCTAGCTCTATGTTCGTTTGGTTTAAATGAACCTTTACACTGACGTTCTTGAAGAAACCAAGAATATAAAGCGCCTTCCATAAGTGGGTATTTTCCTGTTCTCAGAGTTTGACGGCCACTCATTCCCGAATCACTTTGCTTAACACAACATTCAATTTTATCACGATTTTTTTATGTCGTAAATTGTCTTACGTTTTATGTCGTAGATAACTTGACTTTCACCAGAATCTAATTTTCTTAAAATTTCCATTTTTTGAGTTAGAGTTAAGGTTTCGCGCTTTCATTTTCGTGTTTTACCTTCCATTTTGAAGTTGGTGCATAAAAATCATCTAACGGATATGCAATAACAGAAACTCGTGGGAATCCCCACGTTATTAAATATTTTTATTGCCCACTGCGGCTTATAATGAAATAAACGTTCCGGGTTATAGAATGTAGAATTTTTAAAATGCCGAATTATAGAGTTGATTGCAAGAGCTTCAAAATACCGGATTACTGGACGTGTCTGATTAGTGAATGCCGGATTAACGAGTTTGTACTGTATTTAGATGAAAATTAGGTGACCACTAAATTTTGAATTTTGTATATTGAGGTATTAACGGTGAAAACATGTCCACCACAACCTAATCAAAATTCCTCGGTTTCCTAAAGCTGATTAAATATGACGTCCATGCCATTGTTATTTCTACCCTTTCTCTGCAAATTCCGACCATTTTCAGATGTGGGGTTTAACCACATTGTTAACGTAACGCAAATTCCGGTAACGTTAACTGTATTAATTGAAACCAAACAAGACCTATATATACAAAGCACATTTAATATGCCAGTTAGAGGGGATATTTCTAAAATAGGGTTTCTACGTTGGGATCCCTACTTATTATTTTACATTATACTAAACTATTTCCAGAAATATTACCCCTTTGAGTATTGTTGAATGTACAACAGAAACCCTATATTTATAAAAAATGTATGTGACTATCACCTAAAAGAGGTTCTTAAAGAAATAAATATTTCATTGCAAGCAATCCTTTGTAGTGAACCAGGTAGCGAAACCTGAAACGTATTTAACTAAGTGGAAAGCTGAAACGTAAAAGTTTAAAGTTGGGTACAACGAAAGTGCACTTTGCGCCACTCCCTTAGCAACACAATTTCTCAAACTCCCAAGTCAAAGTTTTTCCAGCAATTTTATCAAATGGGCTTTAAGGGATTTTCCAAGCTGAAATAACCACGTCTTTAAAGCCACGCGCGAAAGAACACTCGTCAACCATAAAACGGTTAATATGATTTCTTCGGAGTTTACAGCCGGATTTGCAGAAACTATTTGCAGAGGAAGGTATGTAACCCCTGCCTCGACTCCACTCCGACATTGTTGTCATTACTGTTTTACTACTACTTATAAAGCGTGAACTAGATTACCTTCCCGGCAAGGAGTATGGACAGGATGCTTTTATAGCTGCTCTCAGCTCGTAAACATGCAAGAGCACTATAAGATTTCAAGATTAATTAACTCTTTCAAATTTTTAAAAGAATTTTATGTATAAATTCTTTGATTTAATTAATAAAAAAACTACGTGTCAACAATGAATTATTTTATAGTGCTTACGTTCATGTTTGTTGTGACAATACAGAAATGAGATAAAATGTTGACATCAAAGCGATTTGAGCAGTAGCAGTGACACGGCTCTTTAAACTCAAAGATTAAATTGAAGGTTGAGAGCCAAATGTATAATTAGGACTTTGTTCGGGGCCGCCAAAATCCTGGGCGCCAAATTGGATCGCTAACGCTTCAGGTAATAAAAAATTGCCTGAACACTCGCGCTGCCATTGTAATTAATATGTTCCACCCTATATCAAAGTTGGCTCTTATGGACCACTAAACCTTCTCTTTTAGACATTTATTGATATTAAATATTGATTTTCACTTATCTTGTAAAATATTAACGGTTTACAAAACATCATTTTATGTTCTCGTGTAAAGTATTCGGGAAATACGGTGTAAGTTTAAAGTTGAGAAATCAGTGTATCAAGCATATCTTGTTCATTTTGTTAAACTAAGTTAAACCGAATTAGGCGTTGGTACCTAACCCCGAACGTGATGCGAATTCAACACACGCTAAAACGGCTTTCTTAACACTGCAAATACACCATAAAGTATAAACAACATTATCTCGGCCAAGACTTCGCGCTGCACACCCGATTTAATTAAAGCTCGTGTCCAGTATGTGAGTAGAACAAATACACGAGCGCGAGACTAACAAACTTTACTGAACTAATTTAGGTAGCTTAAAACGGCTTCCTTTGATTTGAAACAGAACATTTCCCCAGTTCTACGAGGAAGCTCTCTTCCTTAAAAATATAGACAACTGCTTTCACAAGGATTATCTCACTGAATTAAGCCTTTTTAGTTTCAGATTTCACGCAACAGTTGGGTCAAATGTACGAACATCATGCAGAAGAATTACAATTGTTAGTATCCAACTTTCGAAAAAGAAACGGAGAACTACGGAAAGAGAGGTATATAAAGAGGGTTGTTTTTATTTTAAATTATAATAACCATGCTAAACGTGTCACCTTGTCGAAGTCGTATTGCAGAACACGTGTCCAGACAGCTAACAATTTATGGCCTCATAATAAAGCGCTCTGCTTACACAGTTACGCAATATTACGTGCTTCAAAGCGCGAAAACTGATGCGATGTTATCGTTGTGAAATGACCAGGAAATGCATACGACTGCAAACCATTCACTTGTAACTTATTACGCGTCATAAACTTACATAGAAACCATTCATATTCTTAAGCATTGTTCAACGACAAATCGCCAACGTCCCACAAAGTTAACACTTTGAGACCACTTCAAGGTTAAACGTATCGCCACCTGAACCCACTTCGCTACCAGATGATCCCATTTGGAAATTCGCTTCGCTCTGCAAATTACTCCGGCCTCAATTGAGACTCTCGTGTCGGTTTCAGGCCCGCATGTCCCAGTTCACTTTTCCACACGTGGGAGACTCTCCTTCAAGAAGTAGAGATCGATTCTCAAACGCTAGGTGATGTGGCGTCGATACTCGGAAGACAAGTATCTCGTCCTTTGCTGGAGAAGTCTTTCTACAGGAAAATCCAGTCACGAAAGGTCTTCACCCATCGTGAAAGCTATGACACTATAATAGCTAAAACAGAAGAGAAGCTCGCGAAAGTAAGTACCACACCGCCCCTTGAATATATTAGGGTCGGGGATCGTGTGTAACACTTTTATTATCGCATGTATATTGAATAGGTTGGACTTGGTCGAGCCGGATATGAATATTTTAGTAGGGTTATAGGTGAAACTTAAGGGAAAGGTGAAACAAAATAAATTATGGAAATTTGAATACCTACCCGCTTATTTTTATATGTATCAGTCAAATATTTGTTATTTTTGTTGGTTATCACATACAATTTTTCTTTTTAAACTGACCAATTGTATTATACTATTTCAAAATATTTCTGAAACATTGTTTGCGTTACTAGAGTTGCTCCATATCCAAGAGTTGCATTCACAGCCTCTGTTTTCTAAATTTACAGCTGGCAATTTTGCGGCTTTCCTTTTAGCACCTTTACGCTTCCAACGTCCATTCAAATAGAATTATTGCAGCACTTGGAACGACATTTTACATGACTTAGTTAGTATCTAAATTATAGCACAGCGTTCCCAAGCAAGTCTTTCGGCGGCATTATCATGAATAAAAGCCTTTTATATTTCTAAAGCGAGGAAGAGGATAAAAGAAAAATCTTCTTGTTGTAACTTACGTTCTCTTTTCCAGTGTAGACAAGATTATAAGAACGCCTACTTATCGTACCTAACAACACCCACCACAGACAGCCTCAGTGCGTACTTCAATACACACAACGCCTACATTCAGCAGCTACATGCTACGAATGGCATGTTGGAAGAATATGGGAGAGAAACGTTGCCCCAATTGTTACAGGTGGGTAGGAGAAATAAATACACGCAATGTTCTCATTAACGGTTTGGAAATATTCACCCACGGTGGTGACACGTGCGACCGACAATATCCGATTGAAACGATTAGCATCGGAAAGTCCGGAACCATAGGACACGTGAAATAAACTATCCACAAAGTCCAAATATACAAACAGAACAACATATAGATTTGGGTATAAATTAAATACCCAGTATTACACTTGAATGTAAAGTAGGCATACACGGTATATTATTTAATTGCTCAGTAAAAAACTAGCCGCTCAGTATTAATATAAATATTCAGTACGGAAACTAAATGACCAATAAAAATGTTAAATGCAGAGTCAATATACTAAACGCTCAGTAAAAATCCTAAATGTTCAGTACAAATCTTAACTGTTCAGTAATTATACCAAATGATCAGTAAAAAATTGAAACTACTTTTAATAAAATAATACGCTCATACTCAACATAACTTGAACAAATTTAAAAAATCGTACTGAGGCTATTCCTGGAAACTCAGAAAAAAATTTTAAATAGAAATACATTAATCCATCTATTTTATGCTAAACAAATAAAATTTATGGTACCTGTTTCCAAAAAAATTTAAAAAATTCCCAAAGTCCGACAATTTTTGCCCGAACCTAAAAAAATTTGAGCAAATTTGAAAAATCGTACTGAGCTTATTTAAGAAAATTTTGAAAAGCTTTTTTAAATAGAAATACATTAACATATCTATTTTATGTTAAACAAATCAAATTTACTGTAGCTGTTTCTGAAAAAATTAAAGAAATTCCCAGTCATCAATGATTTTTGGCCAAATTCAATATAACCTGAAAATTAAAAAAAAAATCGCAGTGAGCTTATTTATGAAAATTTTGAAAAGATTTTTGGAATAGGAATACATTAAAGTATCTATTTTATGTTAAACAAATCAAACTTACTGTAGCTGTTTCCAAAACAATTTAAAAAAAACCCAGAGTCATCGATAATTTTCGCCCGAATTTAGTATAACTTGAAGAATTTTGAAAAATCCCTCAGAGTTTATTTATGAAAATTTTTGAAATAGGAATATACTAAAGCATCTATTTTATATAAAACATCAAATTAATTGTAGCTATTCCTAAAGGAAACCAAAATCATCGACGATTTTTGCCCAAACTAAACATAACTTGAACAAATTTAAAAAATCGTGCTTAGTTTATTTATGAAAATTTTGAAAAGATTTTTTAAATAGAATACATTAAAGCATCTATTTTATGCTAAGTAAATCAAATTCATTTTAACTGTTCTCAGAAAACATAAAAAAATTCCCGAAATCATCGATGATTTTCGCCCGAATTCAATATAACTTGAACAAATTTGAAAAATCGTACTGAGCTTATTTATGAAAATTTTGAAAAGATTTTTTATATAGAAATACATTAAAGTATCTATTTTATGCAATACAAACCAAATTTAGTGTAACTGTTCCCAAAAAAATTTAAAAAATTCGCAGTCATCGATGATTTTTTCTCAAATTCAACAAAATTTGAACAAATTTGAAAAATCTCATTGAGTTTATTTATGAAAATTTTGAAAAGATTTTTTGAATAGAAATAGGTTAAAGTATCTATTTTATGCTAAGTAAATCAAATTCATTTTAACTGTTCTCAGAAAACATAAAAAAATTCCCGAAATCATCGATGATTTTCGCCCGAATTCAATATAACTTGAACAAATTTGAAAAATCGTACTGAGCTTATTTATGAAAATTTTGAAAAGATTTTTTATATAGAAATACATTAAAGTATCTATTTTATGCAATACAAACCAAATTTAGTGTAACTGTTCCCAAAAAATTTTAAAAAATTCGCAGTCATCGATGATTTTTTCTCAAATTCAACAAAATTTGAACAAATTTGAAAAATCTCATTGAGTTTATTTATGAAAATTTTGAAAAGATTTTTTGAATAGAAATAGGTTAAAGTATCTATTTTATGTCAAACAAATCAAATTAATTGTAGTAGTTCCCAAAAAAAATTAACAAATTCCCAAAGTCATCGATAATTTTTGCCTGAACAAAAAAACACTTTCTTCGTGTTCACTTTCTCTTTCATCACTCTCGTAATGAGGTATTTCATTCACTTTTAATCTAAAATTTTGATGAACGATTTTGAGGTTAGATGAACACACGGCGAGCACTGTAAACGGTGATCTCCGATGTCAGTGTTGCCAACCAGTTAAAGAAACGCCTCACATTTACTGATCTACTTGATACCCATTAACCAATCGTAATTCTTTACTGGGAGTTATTGAATTTCATACTATGCTTTATATGTTTAACATTTCAAATATTTTACTGAGCATTTTTTGTTTTTATACTTAACATGTTTAAAATTAAATACTGAGTGTTTAGTATTTTTTACTGAGCAATAAGGTATAAAAATACTGAGCATTTAAATGCGATCCTATAGATTTTACATACATTATAACACAACTATTTTAATACCCATATTTGATATTAATGTGAGACTAAGTTGAACTTCATCGATTTTTCCATCTCTTTAGAAAAGGTCTTGATTTATTATACCATTGAATATACAATGATAATCATTTTTCATTATGACATGTGGTATGCTTAATGCAGCATTAGGTTTAAACGAGACGTAATATAAATAAGTAGATGGAAAGGGTATATTTTACAAACTATATTTAGAATTAATAAACCATTTGTTTTAATACTGATGAATGATTACTTTTATATTCATTATTTTTTTAATTAATTCTTTTAAATAAATCATAAAAATTATTTAGGTCAAGATTTTGACGAAAAATAAATATAGGTTTTAAAGAAAGAAAAAGGCGGGAAGTTTTACTTTCATTATTAGCCTAGAATCAATTTTAAGATTTCTCAGTATAATATCGTTTCATTCATTTAATCCAATTGGACAGTCGAAACATTTAACGAACTTAAGACATAACTCAATTATACTATCAAAGGGTCCTTTCAGTATTCCACTCCACTTACTCCCCATTACCGAGCTACTGCCGAAGAGCAACAAAAAACAAGCGCCCAATATGTACTTCCCGGTGCCTACCAATTTGACCAATTCAATCTCCGCATCGATCGCTCTCCATTACCCTGCTTTTATCGAAACGACTCGTGTTTAGGGCAATTCTATGGGAATTTCATTCACGTACGTCAATCGCAGAGGTCCAATCGAGAGTCACGTGGTTAGATGAAGTTTGATTATCCATCCTTCCCTCGCTGAGCAAGCTTTTCGTGCTTTTGTTGCATCGAAGATTATCGGGTTCTGACGCACGGATTTGCACCACTTTTCGCCCTGGCAGCGCTTTTGCAGGTTTTCACGGTATCTAATAAGCTCTTATCTCGGTTAGAGCTTCGAACATTCGAAAAGATCGTGCAGGTTGCCTAAGGAAAATCTTTTTGACCTGAGATTGTTTCGAAGTGGAACAATAGAAGGGTTCCTGGTGGTGAAGGAGCTCTTAAAAGGCCCTAAAGGCGCGGTAAATCACGATGCGGAAAGCTAGGCCTTAGAAGCTTTAAAGATTCTGTACCTTTATTTTGTTTTATATGTATAAATTCTTAGAAAATATAAACTCTTTGAAGTCTTATTCTTTTTATCCTCGAATACCATGTGGAAGTTTTACTGCATAATATGGTGATATTTCAGAAATTCGTGTCGTCATATTTTTATTACTACCTTTTTGTAGATTATACATTAACTATTCCTTAAATACTATACTCACTAGTTCTACCGCAGTTAGTGACCAAAACACGATAAAATTTTATAACCGCACCTATAAGACGGCAAAGTACCGTCGGGCATATAAAGAGTCCCATAAAATTTTCAAAACGCCAGGCAGTACGAATGGAGTCTGACTGTTTTATTCCTTCTTGCAATCGTCCTTCGCCCACTTCCATTTAAATATCCATTATACACAAATAACTTACATCCATGTTCGTAGAAACTCGCCTAACCTTTCGAGTCACATCTACGATGATATCTTGTCTAATATATGCTCTTTATGAATAAAGTACAACAAAATTGCCTTCCTTGACGGGCTAGCTCTTATGGCGCAATATCACGCACGCCTTTTAAGCAACGACCCTTTATTATGTGTTATTTATTGCTGGCAATTATGTCACTCTATTAATAAGAACTAAATTACTTCAAGTTATTAAGGAAAGGAAATGTCAAATAATTTCAATTAGGAGTTTGTGGAAGTTTTCATTTTCTTCTTTCCTCTTCAATAGATAAAGTAGTTAATGAAACTACTCCTTAAGTTAATGCAAGTTAGTAAGTCAATTAATTTTGCAGGAGTTGGAGGAGATATACTGTGACCTTTGTTCTACTGTCGCCGATTCTGTACTTCAGGGAGCTGAAGTCTTGTCGACTAGGGTAAGTTATAAATTTTGGAAGTACATTTCCAGGCAATTGCCTTAATTTACATTTCTAATGTATACGCGCTACAAAGTTTTTTCATTTAAACTTTTGTTATTATAGAACTTTTTCTCTTTTAAATGCAACATGTATTTTATTTTCATGTAATGCAGTACTACCTAATTACCGAACACGACATTTACAAATCAGGTGACATAGATCATATTCAATTACATGCAAACACGTTTCAATTCTGGTTGATACAGAAGCTCCAATTTCGTCGGACATTCGAAGCCGAAACGTGATGATTCGTATTCCATTTCCACAGTTCTAACTCGCGTGAGCTAGGGATCGAGTTAATTAATTGGTCCATTACTGTTAAATGGAAGAGTGATAATTGATAGCTTGTCATCTATTACTCTACAAAGCAAATGTGCTTGATTTTAATTGAAAAGTTACCTTGCTGATTTTTACATAAATCTGCAAAGTATGGCTAACTTTCTTTACCTCATTATAATTCAATTTATAATTAATTGACTAATTCGACAAATTTTAAATGAAGTTTTTAAAGGATAAAAAAACTTTTTTCTAGCATTTTCTTTATTAAAATTACAGTACACTCGCGATGGTACGGACTCTCGCTAATGAAAATCTCCGGGTGTTGTGAACACGAAATTATTTACATTGAACGCCGTATAGTGTGAACAGCGTGGACCTTCAATGGTGCGAACATCTGCATTATACGTTACTGCTAGTGTTTTAAGGGTTTTTTCTTGTATACCGGTCGGGGAAATCCCTTATTTTGTAGTTTGTAGCACATTCCACGTTATACGTGTGTAAACTTACAATTAGTTGTGAAAGTGGCTTCGACGTGAATACTGTGAACGCTTAGAGCACGATGGCAAAATCAAAAAAAAATTGAGTTTAGGAGAAAAAGCGAATATAATTAAACATCGTAAAAGAGCTATGTCGGTGACGATATTATCCAAAAAATATGGAGTATCAAAGTCAACGATTTGTGGCATAAAAAAAAATAAAAAACTTATTCTCGAGACGGTAACTAATACGCTGAAACCGTCGAAAAAATATACGTTAAAAAAATCAGCATTTCCGGTTTTAGAAGAAAAATTATACAATTGGTTTCTTAAACAAAGAGAGAGAAACTCACGAATTTCAGGGTATATGATGAAACAGACGGCATTGTCATTATCAAAACAACTGAATATTGATACTTTCACGGCCAGTGATGGTTGGTTGCACAGATTTAAGCATCGTCGTGGCTTAACCACTTCGGTACGAGCGTCGACTATAGTCGACGGCCACAGATCACCCCAAACGGCCGAGCGTCGCCTATAGTCGACGGCTGTGCCAGCGTATAAACGATGAATGCCGGTTGTGGGTGACGTTTCGTGGCCGATAGGCGCCGTACCGAAGTGGTTAAGGTTTTTGAAAATCACTGGGGAGAAATTATCAGCCAACCCAGATGTAGTAAACCCTTTTAAAGAGGATCTAAAACGTATTATTGAAGAGCATGGCCTAAATCGGCATCAGATTTATAATGCTGATGAAACAGGATTGAATTGGCGCTTATTGCCTGGCAAAACTTATGTTTCATTGGCAAAAAGAACTGCTCCTGGACTAAAAATTTCTAAGCAACGACTAATGTTCATGGGTTGTGTAAATGCTTCTGGTTCATATAAGCTGAAACCCCTAGTGATAGGGAAATCAAAAAATCCAAAGTGTTTTAGGAATTTTAACAACCCATTGCTGTACAAAAGTATTAAGAAAGCATGGATGATCGGGAACCTCTTTAAGGAATGGTTTTTCCAACATTTTGTACCTGGGGTAAAAGTTAAAATTTTACCATTTGTTTCATAGGGCTGATTATATCTCGAAATTATATCATATGCATAATTCGTAGGTGAGATGTTTTCTACGTGCTCAGGAGTACCTCAGAAAGCAGTTCTTCTTGTGGATAACGCGCCATCTCATCCGCCAGCAACAGAACTGAGAACTAAAGATGGGCTTATCTTTGTAAAATTCTTACCACCTAATGTTACGCCTTTATTCCAACCCATGGACCAAAATATTTTAAGGCTCACCAAGCTGTAGTACAGAAATAGTTTTCTCAGTTTTGTTGTATCAAAGGAAGACGGAATAGCTACTCGGTAAGATTTCATTGAAAGATGCAGTCATGCATTTATCTACGGCATGGGAGAAACTTAGCCCAACAATAGTAGAAACATACTGCCAGATTTTAATGAACACAATGATGATGCAGACGAAGATAACATTCCACTAAGTATATTAAGGGAAAAATTAAGATGTGAAAAAACTTTGGTCCCTGATGCTATTAGGGATACAATAACTTTACTACAGGAAGTAGCTCCAGTAAGTTAAAGCATAAGTGGTTTTAGAGGTTGATATAAAAATCACAAACATCGCATTTTAGACTGACTACACTGCTACAGATGTCGAAGATTTGGAGAAGGATGAGGCAGCAGATGTGGAACTGTCGTCTTCAGATGAAGATGAAAATGAATGCTCTGAAAAAAAATGCAATTCTGATGCAATTAAAGCATGTAATATAGCTCTAGAGTGGTCAATCCAAAATTCTGTAAATAGAAGTGAAATTATCACCTTAAAAGCAATTCAGGAAAAGGCGGTTTGGGCCAAAATTGCTCAAAAAAGTATTCAAAAAAAAAAATACAGATTTTTTTTAAGTGTTAAAAATGCTCACGTATAAATAAGTTAGGTTTAAGAAATAAAGTTAACTTATTTAATTACACCCTCGTTTCTATGAACACCCTCGTTTGTATTAACGATCCACTGTCTTTTTGTGTTCACACTATCGCGAGTGTACTGTATTAAAATTTAAATCTAAACTTACAATCAGTTAATACTCGAATTGGTATGTAGGGTTTATATAAATATTTCATTTTTAGTGTGGTCAACTAGTCATAAAAAGAATTATCAAAGTATATTACCTCTCATATAAAATTCTTATTTCAATAGTTATGCTTCAAAAATCGTAAAATTATAAACTGCATAAATTCAAGAAATAGAACAAAGATAAAACAGAAAACAAAATGTAATATAAGGTTTCCAAAAAAAAATTCTTAACGTTTCCATTTACAACGTTCAAGAATTAAATAAAATATGGTTTACGGCGAAAAATTTAATTTCTCTAATACTCATTTTTATCGGTGCTAAAAAATGCATTATAAATGATTTTGCTGTTAATAAACAAGTGTTACAAACTTTAGTCATAAAATGAAGCGTTCGTTTATTTACAACTTTGAATTGTAAAGTTCTATAGAAGGTAGAAAGCTCTTTCTAAGCTCATAAATATAAAATACAAACCGAGAGTTGGCGAAAAAGATTTCCGAACTTCTGGGTTCAAGGTAAATGGTTCTACGCGACTTATCAGTATTAACATTCAAAAAGTTGTGGCTTCTAGTGGTGAATAGCCCGCCATCAAGAAAAGTTTTCCCCGACTTTTTGTCGGTTCACTGAAAATTTTGGCGCATTCGAATTGTCCGTACAAAGCTCACCGACTACACCACTGCTTTTATCATACCTACTCCAGAATAAGCTTGATTACATTAAATATTTAACCGGTGCGGAATGCTTTGCATTTTAATTCCCAACCGGACAGATAAGAGAAATAATTAAAATTGCAAACTGCTCTCCGACTGAATGGCTACTACCTGCGAGAGCTCGCGATTCATATTTAATATAAGCTCACTTGGCTTAATTTTAGCTTCTTATGTCCTGAATTATATATGGTAGAAATGATTGTATTCTAAAAGGAAACTGAATTGTTTCATATAACTTTATATTATGTTAAATTATTCATGTTTCTCGACTGTAAAGGTTTTTACCGTAAATATTTTTACGTTTTAAACGTCGTATAAATCTACAAAATTTTACGGTTGAAAATAAGACAATTTAATGCGACTGTAAACTATCCTTAACAACCTACTAACTCAGATGCATGTTTTATGAGGAATTACATCTTAAAAACAAAAATTATTACTTAAGAAAATCATATAACCATTTATTTTCCATCAAATTCGCTTTTTCTTCATTTCTTTCTTTTTCAGGCAATGGAGCAATGTAAAAGATATGAAGGTCTCGTAAGTCAGTGCAAAAACGTTTCAGGGATAAACGACCTGTCACACTTATCCAGAGCTTTACCGGTTCCAACAAGTCGGGGACCGATTTTGCGGAGGCCATTCGTGCCGCCTCAACCGCCTCCATCAGCTCAAGATCAAGCAGAGGACGGCAACGAGTTACCCAGTGTAAGATTAACTAAATTGCTCGTCCCACCACCAAAGTCTTAATTAGTCTGGAAATGGCGTTTCGCTTGCAATTTATATCCTCCGATTAGTCATTAACGCACAGGAATCTCTATTCCTTATCGGAATTTATTGAAAGCAAATCCATGTAATACATTTAAGCAGAAACTAATTAAGCTTGGCTTTGGCTTGATTATACTGTCAATGGCAGGAGCTAACTATTTTATGGCGGAACTTGAATGACAGACATAGACGTAATATTCGTAATCTCATTAGTTAATCCCACTAATTACAAGCCTACACGTTGTTTGTTTATACACGCACATTAAGATAATATTGACAAGATTAGTGATTCAATTCCGGTAATTTGGCTTTGCATTAATATTGGCTGTTTTGTTTCCAGGACAGTATTCCACCTCCATTAAGAGACGAACTGGTGATCGATCGGCTTTCAGCTGTGCAGGTTAGACCGTCTTTTGATGCTTTGAAGAGAGAAGCGACAGATTTGGAGGTGCAAATCAGACAGATTCAAGACGCGCTGGACAATCTTTTGAGGGTACAACAGAGGTCAGTGGAAGCTAATCTGTTCAACAAGGCCAACGAGATCCAGGAAGACATCTCCATGAAACGATTTGAATTACGAGTGGCTCAAATCCATCTTAGCGCGATAAACGCTCAGGTAAGTTTCTAGTTCCCGCTCGAGTTTAAGTGGATTGAATTTCTGCAGATAGAATTGAATAGGGGGAAATCAAGTGTAAGGAAATAGATGAACGCGGGGAAGTAAAATAGAGAATATTCTATAGGTGGAATTCCATAAATCGGATTAGTATCAAATTGCCTGTTTATCATGATATATTATATGTATAATAACTTTATTAAACATAAAATATAATACATCATCTGATTTAAAATGCCTATGATTCCAGCTTGTTTGTTTCTTGTAAACGAATGAAAATGCAAATAGACTCGGTAATTAGTATGAAAATTGATCTATGAATATGTAAACAACGATCCAATGCATAAAACATAACATCGAAATGTTCAAATGTACCGGAAATCGTGATGAGTCTTTAGGGGATTTACGGTAAACGTTAAAAAAAGATCAACTGTTTCCAATAAAACTTCTAAAATCGGAAAAATAATTTACAATTAATGGATATGTCGCATGCAACTGCATCAATCGTTATTAGGGCATAATTGATAGCTCTCCTGCGTTGATTAAATATCGCCCGAAATCCCGAAAGAGCAAAAGGTGTAGTGATCTGTCGCAACGGAAGTGATTGATGGACTTTCCAAAATAAATGTGGGCGAATTAAAAAGTTGAATCGACTAACTGCGCCTGTCGATGCAGATGTGCTCTTCATAACTTGATTGATTACGAAACAGTACACCTTTAGCTAATGTATTCAAGTCATTCATCATCGAAGAACTTGATATTGTTACCTTACTTTCCATCAAATTTTTTAAGCTTCGAAAATATTAAGTAGCTACTTCACTGAAGACAAATCGTTGTAATAAAAAGGTTTTAAATTACATTAGTCGATTTGAAATATCTTATATTGAGTTATTTCAATCTTAACTTGACATTAAAGTAACAACACTTACTCCGTTAAATCTACTAGTAAATTGTACGAATTTGCTTATAAAGCAGATCTCCGAACCACGTTAACAAATTGAGCCCTCATAAAAAATTCCATCCGCAATTCAAATCAACCATCCAGATGCAAAAATATGCACATACCAATGGCCGGGTGCAAGCAGGCGCTCGTCGTCGTCATTCAGGAAATCAACCACCCACCGACTGCGAGGCCAGCAATTGCTCTCGCATCCGTTCCCGGGTGAGTTTTGAAAGAAAGAAATTAAATCTGCACCGAGGGCGAGGTGAAAATCCATAAAATCGAGATCGCGGTTAAATGTGAACCGGAGTTGGAAAGTGGAACAGTTCAAACTTCGATTTATACGACAAGCAAGTAATTGTGAAACATCGGTTGAAACTTCCACCATAAGTCTGGGAAAATCTGACGGGCGTGTGCATGCGTTTTGGGAATGAAATGGATATGTTGCATCTCAGCGGAATGAAACTCAAACTGGAGACCTCAAGAGAGCAATAATTTTCATGCTAGGAGAATATGGGTTTATAGTCGACGGTAGTATGTTTACATAAACGTCAGGGATGTGATTCCATTTCGTTGTGTTTATGATAAAGTACCGATGTGAAATTTGGTAACTACTAGAACAAATTGAAACTACATACATAACATAAATTAACTAAAATTTGTATTCTGCTAATATCGTGCTCTTATTAATGTTATTACTACTATTATGATTAAAAATACTTGAAACCTCATTTAAACTTGTCACTGTGGATGCTAATCTTTGAGGAATCATCCAATCTAATAAATTTAAATTACCTTTCATTTTCATATCATTCAAAACAAGACAATATACATTTTCACTTCGGATAACTCATTAAAAAGTTAATATAAATAAATAAGCCTTCAGAACGAATATTACCGATTTTATGAATATTTGAAGTGAAAACATATATCGCTTTTAAATTTTTTTGGTGGATGCGCCGGATTTTATTTTCAAATATTGTAATAAATCGGATGGATGACTAAAACAATTCCACCCGCTGTACCACCATTATTGTAATGATCGGGGTAACGTGGCCACCACCAGGACAAGGTTTTTAACCCGGGGAAACCTTCCGGAAACCGTGGATCCTTGCGCCAGGGCTCTAACTTGAAATGCAAAAATGTGACAGGGTAGAAATAATAAATAAATAAAAAACTATTATTATTAACAAGCCTTTAATAAATTAGATTCAAAAACAGGGGAATTAAGCTTTATCAAATAAAACCCAAACCTAACTTTAAAAGTTTATTAAGAAAAATGTAAAATTAATAATGTAAATGCTCTAATTAATCAAGAGGATAGCTATGCGAAATTCTTAACTCAAATAATTATTAACCGGAGAGGTTTTGTATTGGATTTATGTTTGTTCTGTAGGTGTTACTTATTAAAACTCATAACGCACTATTGTGGGGTATATTGATTTATTGCTATCGTTACATTTTCCTTATCAAACTATTATCAAGAACGAACTTTGAAGAATACCCACTTAAGTGCTACGTTTTGCTATTTACCTAAACTACTTACGCCGCTCCGATTACACAAAAATGCAAACCACTACTATTTCCCCAATTGAGGTGCATTGGATTGTACCTTTAATAGCTGAATTTGCAATATGACACTTTATTGAAAGAATGTTTACCAAATTGAATAATTTATAAAATAATATGTCCATTACAGTTTGTATAAC
Organism: Digitonthophagus gazella; assembly: GCA_036711955.1. Classification (NCBI taxonomy): domain Eukaryota; kingdom Metazoa; phylum Arthropoda; class Insecta; order Coleoptera; family Scarabaeidae; genus Digitonthophagus; species Digitonthophagus gazella. The sequence goes on from JASCIT010000001.1 coordinate 10,255,300, forward strand.
AGTAAATATTTACTCAGACTCAGAAAACTCACCCCTTTTCTTCAACCTCAAAACCCATTGGTTTGCGATTGCCTTCAGTTCGCGGCTCGCGATGTTGGTGAAAATTGCACTCCCGAAAAACCGTCGATGTATTGAATAGCTTCTCAAAGCATATCCAACACATTATCGCGAAGAAGTTCTTCCGAACCCGAAAAGAACTCCGGGGAGAGAGAGAGCGATTTAAACGCGAATTCTCCCTTAAATAAGCTCACAATTATTATTACAATGAATTATTACAATATCATGGAACATTTTTATGAATCTCTGTTAGATTAATTCCGATTTAAATTCAATGGAATACATTAAAGATTTGTTCAGCAGGCGTATTTGGAGATGTTCAAATACACCTCAAATTCCCCTCGAATTAAGAAGAAAATTAGAAGAATAGAAGATTCTCTGGGAATCAAAAAGCATTCCAAAGAAGGTGCAATATAATTATTCACACCGATAGAAATCATACCATATTTTGATCACACATAATTTCAACATCTTACACAGTTAATACATCTATCCAGAACTTTGTTTTTCATATTGTTTTTAAATTATTAATTATTTTTCATCAATAACCGGTTTTTTTCATTACTAAATGCATTAATTTATTAGGATACCATATGTGGCTTTAGAAATACTATTTCTTATTGTGTAATGCTTTAATTATAACACCACCTTAATTGGGAAAATTAAAATGTACGTACTTCGGCGTTCGCAATTCTCTTATACAGTGTACTCCAGTTATAACGCACCCTGTTATAACGAACTTCGGGTTATAACGAACGAACGTAATAGTCCCGAAAATTTTTCTATTTAACAAAATGTAAACAAATTTGCTTATAACAAATTCGGTTATAACGCACATTCGGGTATAACGAACTGATTATTCTTAAAGTGGTTTCGGAGTGAGGTGTGTCGTGAACAAAATTTAAGTAAATCTACAGTAGCAGCAATCTGGAAAAATAAAAATGATCTAAAAGCGTGTGAAGCAAGTAACGTAAATGATAGAAGAAATCCGAAAATGCAGTCACGATTATGTAGATAAAGCTTTATTAAAATGGTTTACGAAGAAACGTCAACAAAATGAAACAGTCAGTACGAAAATTTTACGTTTAAAAGCAAGGGAACTCGATGAAAAGTTACACAATGACTTCGAATGTTCTGAAAGTTGGATAGAACGATGGAAAGCACGTCATAACGTTAGCAGCGGTACCATAGTAATCAGCAGCAGTAGATCCAAAAATCATCGACAAGTGGATATCTATAATTTTACCAACAATTAGGAGTAAGTTTAAAGATAATGATATTTTTAGTGCTGACGAGACAGGTTTATTTTATAAACTTACTCCTAATAAAACTTTAAAGTTTAAATCTGAAAAGTGAAAAGGGGGAAAGTTGTCAAAAGATAAAATAACTGTTGCTTTGCGCCAATATGTCTGACATTGAAAAACGTAAATTAGTGGTCATTGGCAAATCAAAAAATCCGAGGTGCATTAAAAACGTTCACACATTACCGGTAAAATATTATGCCAATTCTAAAGCTTGGATGACGGGAGATATTTTTACTGACATTATGCGCGAATGGGATATGGAATTAACCAAGAGAAAACGTAATATGGCTTTGTTGTTTAATAATTGCCCTGCTCCTTAATTTAAATTCGATACAGTTGATCTTTATGCCACCGAATAAAAGCAGTAAACTTCAGCCAATGGACGAGGGGATAATTCATTATCTTAAAAGTCATTACCGACAACATTTTTTTTTATTGAAAATTGTGCAAGGATTAGACGCAAAAGGAAACGATCACCGAGTCCACAATTAAAAGTTGCTTCAGAAAAGCCGGATTCTATGTCAACAATGAAGTAGAAGTGTTTAATGAAGAAGATGACATGCCACTTACACAGTTTAGTTCTAAAGAACTGTGATGAAAATGTTGCAACTTCGGATTTTTTATCGAATGACGAAATTGCCGTACAGTTCTGTATAAAGACATATACTTGCGAACAGGACGATGAAGAGAAAGACAGTGATGATGGGAAAATTGAAACGTTGTCGAACCGTTCTGTATTACAAAAAGTGTATGATATTCGGCCATATTTGCAATCACTAGCAATACCGGAAAATATTTTGAATAATTTTGCTAAAGTAGACCGCTATATTGAAAGGATGTTTGCAACAAATCCTCAAATTGAAATCAAAATAACAATGTATTTTAAATAACTTGCTGCCTTTACATCTTTTGTGTTTATTGTTGTAATAAATGTTTGTTCTCACAGATTTCTTTTAATTTCCAAAATTGTTTAATTTCATTCAATTTAATAATGATTAAATTTTCAATTTAATTTAATTAAATTTAATCCAAGATTTTTTTTAATTACCACTTATAACGAACTTCGATTATAACGAACCAATTTTCAGGTCCCTTGAGGGTTCGTTATATCCAGGGTATACTGTATTTTCATATTTTGCCAGATTTTATATATGAAATTGTTATAAATTCGACAGCAAGTATGTACTGAACAACATGCGAAATCGGTATCATAAACTGTTCTTTTTGTCCTAATGATAGTTTTGTAACATCAAAACATTTTTATCCCTATTTTTCTTCACAATGTTTGATTATTAAATTTGCAATTCAATGCACAACTGTATCTTTCAAACAGTTAAAGAATTAAACCCTTCACTACGGTAATATCTCACATAGTTTTTACATGTACGTCACGTTTCTCATCTCATCTCAAAACCGACACATACGCTCAACTTAATTTAGCCACAATGCATCGGCATCTATTATCGCCGTCAAAATTATAGGCCCCTCACTTTGAAGCGGAATATCTCCGCAACCACTTGTCGAAAACAATTGGGACAAAGTTCATCGTATTCCGTAGACATTTTTGTGTAACATATATTTTTTTAAAAAAATTCGGCTCCGCGGTTTTAGAGCAATCGCGAGATAAATGAAAAATGAACCAGATTTTCGGGCCGCCAAAAAATTGTCTAACTTTGTGAATTTTTTTCTTGAAATCTATTGGAGGAAAAAAAATCGGGTTTTAACATGTGATAACAGTATATGTTTATGGTAATTGACGTATTTTACATTTTGAGAATTTCAACTACTTTCGTGAGAATCGCGATTTGTTCGAAGCGTTGATATCTCGAAAACGGCTGAACATATTTTAATCAAATTTGCGTACGATGTAAGTTTTTAAGTTTTTTGGTCCGATCCATATATTAATTTCACAAAATTTCAATTTTTTAATTGGTTTTAAGCGACGTAAAGGTAATAAGCAAATTACGCGTCGGCGGTTCCCCGCGGGGAAGGACGGGCGTCGCTGAGACGCTCTGAAGTCTGCTCGTAGGTAGCTGCATACAGGCACGTATTCAGATCTTATTTTTGTAATAGCATAATTATCAGTCTCTATCGAAGCAAATATTCTTTCTATGTTTTATTTATATGTTTAATTTTACGTGTAATACATTGAGTACACGCTCCTAAAAAGGCGTTTATACCCTCTCTATTGCTGCTTTGGTCAATTCTTCCAAGCAACTTTCTTTAAAAGTGTTTTGTTTCTGTCGATATATATTTTCATCATTATATATGCAATACAATTTTAAATGACGCTGAGTTTCCTCAGCTCTGTGATTTTCAAGCGTCTTATGAAAAATGCCAATATAAGCAATTCTATTTGTATGATTAATTTAAAAATTTCTTAAAATTTAATCTGTATTTCTCGGACAATTAAAGAACAAATGTGATTATTAAATATAATGACATACATACAGAAGATTACAATGCCACTGCATTTATAAGTTTTTATCATTTCGATGATGGCGAGTATTAAAATATTTATCGTGAAGATAACACAATTTATGCAGTTTATAAATATAATCTTAATTAAATAAATATATTTCTTATATTAACACCGTTATCCCAGAATTGTGAAAAATTGTATTGCACATATAATAAAGATTGGAACTATATATAACCAAAAACAAAATAGATACATACATGATAGTTCAGTGGAAGAACTGGCCGAACCATACAGTAATAGAGAAGATGCCGAAGAAGATATTCTCAACGCAACGTAATCTTTATTTGGAAGGAGTAACATAGTGGAATCAACATCTAAAACATTGGGATCATCTGGGTCTTTTGGTTTGGAAAAAGCTATCCAAGCCACGACAGAAACAAGAAGTCGCTCTGATCTGTACAATAATTATTAAACTCTCTTCTTTACACAAAAAAAAATATAACCAAAAATATTTACCTATACTCAACATTAAACTCAGTAATTGTTAACAATTACTGAGGTTTTAATTATTAAATTCAATTTTTTGTATTGAGTACACTTTCAGGATTGAGTACTTTCTCAAAATTAACAATATAAAAGCTATAAATAAAATATAAAACATTATTTTTTTTCTTTAAGAAAATTATTATATTATCCCCAGAATGTAATGAATGCGGCCCTGAACGCTGTTTGCTCGCGAGTACAGGTCGAAACGACGCCCGTCCTTCCCCGCGGGGAAGCGCCGACGCGTAATTTGCTTATTACCTTTACGTCGCTTAAAACCAATTAAAAAATTGAAATTTTGTGAAATTAATATATGGATCGGACCAAAAAACTTAAAAACTTACATCGTACGCAAATTTGATTAAAATATGTTCAGCCGTTTTCGAGATATCAACGCTTCGAACAAATCGCGATTCTCGCGAAAGTAGTTGAAATTCTCAAAATGTAAAATACGTCAATTACCATAAACATATACTGTTATCACATGTTAAAACCCGATTTTTTTTCCGCCAATAGATTTCAAGAAAAAAATTCACAAAGTTAGACAATTTTTTGGCGGCCCGAAAATCTGGTTCATTCTTCATTTATCTCGCGATTGCTCTAAAACTGCGGAGCCGAATTTTTTTAAAAAAATATATGTTACACAAAAATGTCTACGGAATACGATGAACTTTGTCCCGATTGTTTTCGACAAGTGGTTGCGGAGATATTCCGCTTCAAAGTGAGGGGCCTATAATTTTGACGGCGAGGATAGGTCAGAGGTTAAAACAGAATCCAATTTAGGTCCGGTAGGAGTAAATGTCACTGTTTGGGTAAAATTAAGGCGAAACATGCCAGCAGGATGAATGAGGACAATCTCTTTACTCGCCAAATTACAATTTGATTAAGTCTTAAGGGCGAAATTAAATGACACGACTCTATAAAGCGTATATTTTCCTAACGTCCTTACTTATTAATTTGTAATTAACAACAAAACCTTACCAGATATAAAATTGTAAATAAAACATAGACTTCCTTCTTTTCCGAGAGTTAATCGTAATAAAAAAGAAAATAACTCTTACAGTTTTACTGATTTGTTTATTAAAGAATTCGTGACGTAAACTTATCTGTATGTTATCTCAAAAAATAACCTGAATACATACACAGTGAAAAAATCGTCAAGTTAACAGTCACGTTTTCCCTGGTTATTCCCTACTCTTTCATTAAATCTCTGATGGAGTTAAGCAATATAGTAATCTATAATAATTATTTATGTTCTGATCCTAATCGAAGTGTAACAGACGATTTAACGCCTTGCCTGATGACGGAGCCTAATCCTCCCATATTTCTTATGGTCTGACAATTATGGTTTATCAGTTTTTTGTTTGTCTGTTTATTTCTAATCTCCAGTTTCCTTTTGGTCGCTGTTGTCCTTTTGCCTGCATTTCATAATACTGACCAAGCGCAGTAAAATATTCATAGTTACATCTTTTACGCTAATTCCATGTTCATCGTCATCTTGTTCGTTTACCGAGTCGTCCTCTCTTTGAATACAGTTATGCGAATGGAAATTCTTTTGCCTATTCCTTTCAATACAATATATCTTATCACTGACATTTAGTTCCTCCTTTTCGTGTATGGAACATGAAAGCAAGATTTCAGTCTATTTATGTGTACTCTATTTTTTTTTTGTTCACGGCTTTACTCGTATACTTAACTGGACTCTTTTGTTGAATAATTGTGTAGGGACCTGTCCAAGATTTCATTATTTTTTTTGAGAGGCCAATTTTTGTGCTTGGGTCATACAGATATACCAAGTCGCCAAGTTTATAGGAGATTTCTTTTGAATATCATAATAACTAAACTTAGGATAATTAATTTTATAAAAACAAAAACTTACGTATAAAATAGAACGTTTTCCTAATACATGCACATAACTTAAAGATTGTTCAAAAGTTGTTCAGGAATTTAAGGAAACGTCGAGTTATTTCGACTAATATCGTTTAGAATCGGCAAGTTTGCAGCCCGCCAGGACGCAAAAATGCGCAAATCTCGTCTGCGCATGCAGGATTATCAATACAACGTTGACCTACCCTATATGGAACGTTCGTTTTCGAAGATCCGCGAAACACGTACTTAATAAATCGGTTACACACGTGTTCTTCCAACCACTTCTTACCTAAACCGTCTGTGATTAAATCCGACGTGATAAACCTCTAAAAAGTGCTCGTTAACCACGTGTTAATCCCCCGATTTTAACTGACCTCATTCATACGTAGCTTCCCGCGTTTCGAAAAGTTTTCTTAGTCATATTATAATATCGCAAGTAATAAAGTTAATAAATTAATAAAATTAACGTTATCGTTATCATTGTTAAAATTTATTAAAGAGTTTATCGAACTGTTTGTGATAATGGGTTGGGTGAACCTACGAATGCACCTGGTAAGTTATATAATGAAATTCGAATGATATTTAACGTCGGCTAAAAGCCTTTGATTGCGTTCAAAATTACGTTTGCTTAGCTAATATTAACGAACGGTTGTTGACTAAATAATGTTTGTGATTGAGGTACGGTAAACTGTTTATATTTACCTGACATTCAATATTAGGTTAAAAGATTGAATTCATTCTACTTTTAATGTATTGAGTAATTTGTTAGTATCATAAATTAAAATGTCAACGGATAAAAACTAATTTATAAAAACGTTACATTATGGTGCAATAATTTTGGTGGATGCGCCGGGATTTGTAATGATTTAAGAATCAATGAACGCCGTTAAGATTGTCTTAAATAAAAAGTATTCTTTTTGAACTATTTCAACACAATTTAAATAAATAACACCTTGTTTAGCATATAAATGTTTTAAAAACTAATTACTTGTATGTTTATATTCGTAATTAAAATAGTGTGTTAAAAATAAACATCAATATATGCTTTTAACTTAAAACGAATTTAATCTATCATTTAATATAACATAGACGAAATAATTATTGTCATTTATTTTATACTAAATACACACATACGAGGCTATAAAACTTTATATTAACTGCTTTGTTAAAAATATTATATAATGGTCTATTACTTTTGATAACAACAACTTTATAAGTTCATGAAAAAGACTTGACCATCAACTAGGAAGGAGACTATGGAAATAACACGCGATTTGAAACGCGCAGTAAAGCAGAAAGGCCATTTGAATTTTAAAACCCCAGCAGTTTACTAGCTTTCGGGCGCGGACGGTCAGATAAAATTTCATTACTACGTCGTGAAATCTCGGCAAACTTCCACAGCGAAGGAAATTGAATGAAATAGAGTTGAGGTCTTACTGAAGTTTACCAAAGCTCTCAATTTCTAGCATCAGTGCGCGCGAGGGTTTTTAAAGGAAGTAATATTACCATCGCTCAGTTGAAAACCTGGTTAATATAAACTAAACCTCGCACATCGATTATATTATAATTATTATAATGAATTACAAACAATAGAATATAAGCGGAAATATATTACGTTAATTTAATAGAAACCAATGAAACCGCAAAATAGAATTATAAATAGGCCCGCTTTGTTGGTATAATTAAACTTCGTCGAATTATATTGAAATTACTGAATTGTTTTAACCGACATGCAATTCCGCAAGCCTTTGGAACTATTGTCAATTGAAACTTTATTAATTCCGCAAACAGAATTTCCGGTTACTTTCCAGAACGCCCTTTTAAATTTACTGTTTGATTACATTTCAATTATCTTAGCGGTACTGGATTATTCAAATTTTAATGAATATTCATCAGTGAATAAAGAATAACTAAACCTCTTTTGGAAAGTTTTATGTACAAAAGACTACGCCTTTGGAAACTAGTACAAAATTTAATTTTTTACTTTAATATATGCAAACTTCGACTACATTTAAACAGTCAAAGTAGTTTATTATCTTTTATTAAGTAAAACGTGTAGTTAAAATATTCGTTAAAATTAAGTGTAAAATTAGACAAGAAAATAGCATTAACATCTTAACAAACTTTAAAGTGGGACAAGTTAATTGAGTTGTCAAACTCGGCGTCTTTAAAGGATAACTTTTCTTAAAGAGACAGGTAGATTGAATCCTTAGACGGTTCCACGTAGATTTCTCTGCCCATCAAAATTATAATTGTCAAATAATATTAGCATTTCCATCTTTACCACTTAAGTCCAAGTACAACCATAGATGACGTTTTAAGTAATTTAAAAAATAAAAATATTATAGATGTAAAATATGAAAAACTAACTCCAAGGTATCCGAATTGATCGTTCTATCAGTCGAGGAACGGCTATACAGCTATCGAAGATTACAATTTATGACCTCACGAAGCCACGATAATTGTCTTCTATTCATACAAGCCTCAACGGCTAGAAAAACCTAGAAGACATAGTTTCTAAAATCCAAACTTCCAACTGTTTCCAAATTCTAAAGGCTACAAGTACAGTGATACCTCGACATACGAGTTTAATTCGTTCCGTAACCTTGCTCTTATGTCAAATTGCTCGTATCTCAAGGCTACTTTCTTCATTGAAATTAATTGAAATGCTATTAATCCGCTCCAGCTTCCAAAACACCACCTCAGTTGTTTTTGTTAAGTGTTTTTGAATGAGAAAAATATATTTACAAGAAGAAACATTTATTTATAAATAGCGAATACATATTTTATAGAAACAAAAGAAAAAGTGAAGTGCGTACAGAAGCGCTTAATTTTCGTCACTGGTCTTCCCTTTTTTCGTCACGCTTTGCTAATTTTCACCTGTAGATCGTTTAAAAAACTATTCAAGCAGGTTTGTTTCTTCCTCCTATTCAGGATATTGTGGAAATGAATTAGGCAAGGTTCGTTGAACAGCTCCGATGCACGATCAGTTGCACCTTTTTCGGGGTGATTTTTATCTACGAACTCTACAACTTCCTCTCACATTCCCAACATCTCCTTTATATCTCTTGTAGAGATAACGTCCTCCATCTCTGGCTCTTCTTCAAAACTAATTTTTCGTTGAACCACGGTATACTGCTGCGAATGTAGATCGTGTAACTCCTGGGTTGTCAGCTCCTGAGACTGTTCCTCGACGAGTTCATTCACATCTCTCTCATCCACCACCAGACCCATGGATTTTCTCAGAGAAACAATCTCCTCTACTACTGACACTTCGGGTTCCAATCCTTCAAAGGCCCTTTCAGCTATAGCATCAGACCACAATTTCCTCCATGCAGAGGTTAAGGTCCTCGTTGTAACATCCAGCCAGGCCTCACCAATAATTCTTAGACATATCACGATGTTAAAGTGGTCCTTCCAGAACTCTCGAAGCGTAAGGTTTGTGTTCTACGTCACCTCAAAACAGCGCCGAAAATGTGCTTAGTGTACGTAGTCTTAAAATTAGAAATCACCTACTGATCCATGGGCTGCCAGATAGGAGGGGTGTTGGGTGGTAAGTATATAAGCATTATAAACTTGAACTCTTCGAGTAAATCATCTTCTAAATTTGGTGGGTGAGCAAGGGCATTGTGTAGTGCGCGATTCCTCATATCTCAAATTTTGCTCTCATCTCAAAGCAAAATATCGCTCGTTCGGAGGCTCGTATCTCAAAACACTCGTATATTGAGATACCACTGTATCAGCAAATTTTTATTAACATGCAAGTCCTAAATAACAAACTTTATAGGTTTAATAAAATATTGATAGACTCCACATCCAATATGGTTATACGATTAACGAGCACTGGCTAAAGACCAAATTCTTTAATCATTTACGTCTTTGCTATATTGCGTTGTCGCACGCTGGCCACCATTTATTGCGTTTGCTTACTTAAATCGTTTCTTTAATAAAAGAAATTAGTTAAAATAGATGTTTGGGATTCATCCAAGTATCTACCGTGCACTCTCTGTTAAAGAATCCTATCTGACGAATTCTGAATGACTCGGTATCACTGACTGACTGACTGTTTTTCGCCTGGATGCTTATATAGCGTTCGGAGGCTTCGAGAATGTTCTGGCGCCCTTAAGAGGTTACGCTACTTAAAAAAAATTTTACAATTTTCTTTTGCTCAAACGATATGTAAACATCCTAACAATGACATCCAGTATAAATTTTAAGAAGAAACTTTTATTTTACAATTCTACAGCTTAATTTCTACATGCTGCATAAAAACTAGTTATGAAGGTCACCGTAAACTGTTGCGATGTTATTATACCGTCTTTTTCTACTTAATGCAAGCAATAAGGGAAAAGACAAACTTTCCAACAAGCTTATCAGTTGATCCTAACGAGTTCCGCGTTGCATAATCACTTTTACATTTGACATTTCGGAGCTGAAAAATGTTGTACTTTTATGAATTTTCAAAAGCCAGTATTCCATAAAGCGTACGATGCAACTGTGAAAACTATTACTACAGCCACTAAAGCTGTAAAAACTAACAGCATTAGAAAAGTAGCCCAAGAAGAGAGAAACATATCTGCAGGCAAAGGACATGGAGATGTACTCATATTTTCCGAAGTCGCCTCTTAGCAAGAATGGGGTTTCTCCTCTCTATTTGGCTTTGTCAGTGCCATCGGGCGGTTTACAGAAAAAGTTCTGGATATTTGTGTAAAATCAAGATACTCTAAGACATGTGAATATTGGCAGAAATAGAAAAATACCGCAGAATTTGAAGAATGGTATGCGTCACACCAGCCTAATTGCTAATCGAACCGTGTCGGTAGCCCAGGGAAAATGGAGCCCAATGCCATAGTTGAAATATTTTCGCGCTCTGAGGCTTTGCATGGGGTTCGATATGCACATTATGTAGGCGATGGGGAGAGTAAGACCCATAAGGGTATTATAGATGCAAAACCATTTTATCTATAATGGTAATTTCACTGTCCCCAAAAAATAATGTATCGGCCACGTCCAAAAGAGGCTTGGAACGCGGCTAAAAAACCTAAAAAAAGGGGCAAAAAATCTTGGCGGCAGAAGGCTATTGACTGAAAAACTTATTGACGAAATAAGTATTTATTACGGCTTGGCCATCCGTCGAAACACGGACTCTGTAGAGAAAATGCGAAATGATATATGGGGAACCTTATACCACAAAATTTCGACGGATGAGAAACCGCAGCACGACAGATGTCCCATAGGTGAAGATTCATGGTGTTCTTGGCAAAGAGCAGTGGCTTTACCCACTCTCGAAACATATGTACACAAGCCAGCAATGTCAATGAAAGTTTTTAACGCCATTACGTGCATCTATGAGGATCTCATTCATTTCAAACGAAAGCTTAAATTCTATCGTTTGGTTAATAGCTCCTAAAACAACCTTGAGCAACAAAAATATTGTTCTTATCGCAGCTAATATTGCGGTTATTACATTCAACAACGGATTTCAAGGCATATTGAAAGTAATGAACGCATTAAAACTGAAAATCGGTAATGAATGTTATAACTTCTGCGTAGAGATAGATGAGCGCCGCGTAAAAGCAGTGAACCGCTTAATCTCCAAAAGAAGAAAAGGTGTCCGGAAAGACTTAACATAGACCAGAATAGAAGTAGAAGAGGAATTTTTGGATAAGGAAGGGATGCTTTACGGTCCCGGTATAGCAGATTAACGGAAAAATGCGTGTTTTAAAGATTTTTTAGTTTAAATACACATAAAACTTTAAACGTGTTTTTTTTCAAAATTATGCTTTTCGAAGCGGCAAGCTGTAGAACCAGAGCAATTTTTATCCCATCGGCTTGAAATTATAACTGAAGCTTTTTTGATAGATTTTGTAGAGAAGTACACATGATTATTGCGATTAACCATCAATTCATTTTTTATGACAAATTTAAGGTTAGATTTGTGGTAAAAATTGAACATTTTTAACAAACATACCGAAATGTTATGAAAAAATGGTATATGTTAATAATCATGTGTACTTCTCTAGAAAATCTATCTGAGAAGCTACAGTTAAAATTTCAAGGCGATCGGATGAAAATTACTCAAGTTTTACTGCGTGTTGTGGACCTCCTCAAGAAAAGGCAACAATATTTTGGTGTATATCAAACTATAACTATAAACTATACCTCATTATTATTGTCTTATGAGTAGTTAAGAAAAAAAAAATTATAAGAAAGCCTTATTTTTCGGCCCAACAGAGTAGCACAACCTCTTAAGACGGTTTTGGCGAACGAATCTGATCACGCTACGCCATTCTTCCAGAAATTGTTTTTGCGCTAGTTATAAAATTGGTACCGTTTTCTACTGTTCCCTGTACGAACATGATGGTAATTTTATATTGACGTAAAAGTCATTCTAATATATGGAAAGAAGAGATATGTCGTTCATCCGGAAGAAAAAGTTTACATCTCTAATGATATTATAATACAAGATCCTAATAATACAAGATCCCTTCCATAATATGAAGGATATGTACTCTATCAATAGAAAATAACTTAAAGTATCTGCACTTGAATGCAGGAAAAGAGAAATTATTATAATTTGGGTACATAGATTACCAAAATGAACAAGAACTTATTACGTGTGGGGTAATAAGGGTTGTTATATGTTCGATGTGGATGTTCACGTTTAAGCTGTAACATCTGCAAAGAGATTGATGTGCTGTGTTTGCTTCTTTCGAGTAAATAAACTCGACTTTTAGTAGCTTCAAATCCGGCGTTCTTTTTAAGGCACCCTATAATAGGTGATATTTTTTGTTACAGAAAGAACTCTTTGCTCATAAACTAGAATCGGGTGACGCGGGTAGTCGAGAACGAAAAAATTCCTCGTCGTCAACAAACAGCATGAAAAGCAAATGGATGAAAGCTTTCAAAAGCTTAAAAACACCTCCACCAGAAGAAAAGTAAGTAGACGCCTTTTATTAACAAAAACGAACTTCAAAGTTTTTGTTATTTGTTACTGAACGTAGACATTTGAAAATTTAGTGTCTTTTTTTCTATGACTAATACTTGTATGTAACTTTATTCATATAATTATTAATTACTGTATTTAAAATTAATTTCTATATTGAATAACGTTACATATAAAAAATGTGTTACACGTTTTTATAAAATTATTCTGGTAATGGGTGTCAAAATTTGTAAAATCAGTTTTGCATCAAACGAGTTAACGTTGGTGTTCTGCCCTTATTCTTTTCAATCTTCATAACAATTTTTGCTACTGATGTATGTGTTTTTATTAATCTAGAAAAAACCAAATGTACCATGCCGTCTCCACAATCATACAAATGAGGTAAACTCAGGTGTATTAGCGTAGTTTCCTTGCAAACCTATAAATCTGTGCTGCATACCAGGGCCTATTGATGTGCTTCACAATTCTTCATGCTTGCATTTTTCTAACCTTTACACGAACTTCCTTCATTTGAAATAATTTTTGCATGAATATTTCAATATTATAATAATCTCATGAGTAAAATTTTGTATTATTATAAATCAAATCACTATTTGTAATTTGCATAACAACCATATTCCATTAGCATTAAGGGGTAACTACCCCTTGGCACATTACCATATTAGCCAACAAAAACAGGGCTAGACGTCTACATGTTTGTGACAAAAATTTATGTACGAAAACTTGAAACTGTTCCAGATGTGCTTCTGGAAGTGTTGCTATTTAAGTAACACTTTCATAAATGAAGTCATATTGTTACAAAATACGATGTTTAGTGATCACAAAAATTTCTTGTTTATGTTTGTGTGTTGCCAAACCAAATAATATAAAAATAATAAATTGACATCCAAGAAATATTGACCTAGACATCTTGTAATAATATTTAATTATAAAGTTATACAATGGAAGTTCTTAGTCATTAATTTAACACACTGGCACCTCCGCCAATTATTGGATCCCCAGGTATAGTAATAATTGGCAAAAGAACTAGGACAAGACTAAATAAAACTAACTAATTACGATATAATAATTGATATAATTCATTTAACTCGTCCAATTAGCTCGCTTTTAGTATAGAAACAGCCCCATCCATCCATAACACCGCTTTATGTGTACCTTCCAAACGAACCCCACGATGAAGGTAAAATTCAACCGTCTCTTCTCGTCGTTTAGCTCTCTTTACTTTTCCTCTTTTGTATTCTTCCGTCTGTTTCACGACCGCTAACGGCAGCCCAGAATTGAGTTATTTAGCCACCAATTGGAGTTAATTACTACTTCTTTCTTTTCCTGTAGGAAAAACGGTGCTGCGGCCACCAGGGAGCTACTGAAGGGTGACCCAGATGCCCACAACTTCCAGGAGTATACTTACAAGAAAATTACCCCATGCGACGTGTGTTCGCAGGTGCTACGAGGTGAGTAGGTAGAAACAGGGGAAAATAGAATGTGGTAGATGGAACGAGGGTGGTAATTGTCTCCGCTAACCCCGAGAGAGAATCGCGAACATTGTTAAATGAAGCTAGAGACCGGTAAAGCCATTCCTTAATGAGAAGCCGATACGAGAGGTAATCAACGTTAAGGCGATCGAAGCTTCAGCTCTCGACTTTATTAATATCTCATAAATATTCTCCAGAAACAGTAATACCGCCGAATATAAACTAAGCGGTCTCTGACGGCATTGTTAATTTCACCATTACTATAATGGTAGATTATAAAGCCCTCCTTTATAGAGATTATTACTAAAATATAGTTTGCCTTCCATACAACATCCATAATTTATTATTAAACACCACTTCTCATTAAAGTTAATACTTTGTTATAGGGCATACAAGACAGGGTTTAAAATGCAGGATATGCAAAATGAACGTACACGTTGACTGTCAAGAAAAGGCGAGTAAATGCGAAGCTAAAGCCAGACTCTTAAGACGTCAAAAGTCTACATCCGAAATTGAAACTAGAATACCGGATACAACGGTCGACGAAGAAAGTAAGTTTTATGTTAAAATTCTTTTCTTAGTTTTTACTTTAATGGTGTCTAGTCAACGAAAACTTCTTTGACCAGACTTATTTATTATTCAAACGTAAGGTATAGGGATAGATAATACGTACTCAGGAATGCCAACCATGAACCGTCAGCTGTCCATCAAAAGCGACAGCCACGTTCTGGAGAAGGAATCCGATCCTATAATAGGTTTGTTCGTTGTGATGGGTGAATTCTGTGTAAAGACCTCAAATAACTATGAAGCGAAAACGCAACATTTACATCCTATTAACGTAAACTGGCGGAACCGACGTTTCTATGGTGGTAGCGGTGTAACAGCCTATCGAAGCGCGAAGTAAAATCGCAGGGAACCATAACATTTTGCATGTATTCATCTGATCTGAATAGAGGTTCTAGTCGTAATCGCCCTGTTACATTCGTGAAACAGTTACATTCGTGAAACAGTTACATTCGTGTAACAGTTACATTCGTGTAACAGTTACATTCGTGTATACAGTTAAATCCCCTAAAAAGTGTTACATGCGTTTAAAAATCTATTTAAAATACGTTTTAAAACCGCTACCATCAAAACACTAATTTCCTCCTCCTACTCATTTATTCACGCTTAAGCGATTAACAACGGTCAGCCCGAAAAGGGGCGAATATTGCGCCCACACAATAAATACATAAGCCGATATATCCTTTGGCAGAGTCAACAGAGGTGGATCTCATTTATCAAGTCCTAAAACAGGCCGGAGAAATTTCAAGCAGCAGGTCGCGCACTAATTTGGACGCAACCGGTCCTCCTGGTATAACTGTTGACGGTCGAGGCGCTTCCGGTTCAGGTCCCGGAAGTTCCGGAAGCTCTGGTCAGAGCTTAAACAGGAGGGCACCACCACCGGCCCAACCACCGCGAAACCACGGTTCCAGTTTGTGTGTTATCAATCCTGCTCCTTGTTCCACAAGTTCAGGTTTGTCCCTGGTCATATTGTGGAATAGTTAACACCAATAACAGTACAAATGCTTTAATTAACACTTTAAGTAATCATATTTATTTTGTAAATATCTTTTTTTATAAATTAATCTTAGATATTTAAGCTTGTAATTAATTGTAAACGTGGTGTTAACTATTCTTAAGTTAATTTCAAATTTACTCTCTATATCTTTCTACCAACGGTAGTAATTTGAATTGCATGTAAATCTTCTATCCATATTTCCACGAAGTTCTTTTACTACTCCTTTATCATCCTTAAGTCTGGGGGATACTTATTTAAGTAAATGAAATTAAACCAACTATAGTGTCGCAAATTCATTTGGTAAGTAGTTTCAGCTATTGCAATAACCCATAAACTAACGATATCATATTTACAACGTAATTTTAAATTGTTTACTACTTTTTAAGCAAACTAATTTTCTGCTTATGATTAATTATTTAATATTACTTAACATTTCGTTGCACGCGATATTCTTCTTTTGTTCGATACGTGTCCAAAAGTTTAGATAAATTTTATATGTATATTTTATTCAGTATATTTCATTGTTAACAAAGACCAGATAACTTGTAAACTGAAAATATTTCAAAATGAAATTAATGTAAATTAAGTAACGTTTGAGTCGTCTTACTAATTTCCATTTGGGCGCATTGTTCCTTTAGCGACTTGCAGGTCTCGTTAATGTCTATTTGCATTCCTTTGAACATCGCCTCGCAGCTAGCTCCCTTCAGTAACGGACACTTGAAATTGCACTTCCCAGCGACCGATTCAAAAAGGTACAACTCTGAAATGAAAGAGATCTTTCAATACGACGACGTCTCGTAATTTTGAAAATGAACTCACGCAAAAGCAAGAGGCAAAAGAATGTTACCTTCATGGTTTAGATTCTGTTGGTATAATATCGAAAACATTTTTTTATACATTTCCATACAATCGGGTCTATTCGTTTTAATACTTTTTCATTATAAACAATGGTATTTGTTTTGTTTAAATGAAGCTGTAAGACATAAATCCCAACACATTAAATTAATGGTGAGTCGAAATAATTTTGAATAACAAATTTCCATTTCATGTTGATGTTAGTTTTTAGAAAATGCAATTAACAAAGTTGCGTAATATGCACGTATCGATCGAAAGATGTTAATTATCGTAATTATTTTGACGTGAATATCAAACAGGATCGGTTTATCGCCAGCCAGTGGTGTTGGAATACACCTCGCCACATTAAACCGAATCCTGTGGGAAAGCGTTGCACCAACGGCTCTAAACAGAAATCTTATTATCACCCTGTCGTTGCTTTACATATAGATCGTAGGCACGCCACAGGACCATGCAGCTCCGATGGATCCATGAGGAGGAGGCTGTTTGCAGGCATGAAAAGCCTAACAGGATTTGGATCTAGATCTAGACATGGCTCACCAGGGCACCGCTCCATCTCTCTGCCTGAAAGTACGCGATCCAAACCCATTTGTTTTGTCTCCTATCTGTACTGTTTGATTGTTACCTTTCCAATCCTAAAAATGTTCACTTTATAGTTTTTGTTTCAATCATTTATCTATCATACATCAAGTTTCTAAAATCAATACAATTTTAGAAACTAATCACTTCAAATCTATGTCAAAAATATTCGAGGAATCGATATCCAAATTTAGACTTTGGATATCATGTCAACCTCAACGTGTTCATAATTATTTCATGTTCATATCGACCTTCTATGTATAGATGTGATTTAGTGGCATTGCATCTCCTCTTCTGTGTTACTTCTGTGTTGTACCGCTGTTTTCTTCCGCATTTTCTTTTTCACTTTTTCATATAGCTTCAGTGGTAATCGCTCTTTCCCACCCTTTCTATCTCTTTCTAGCTCTCACAAGTTTCTTTATACTCGATCGCTCTCTTCTGCATTAATTGCCTCCTACTAGTTTACTATTTTATACACACACCGATCTTATTTGTAGATTATTATTATTATTATTGTTACACCACGTAATTAGATTATGTATAATTATTTCAGTTAACTATGTCTGTTATAGTGTCATGGTGGAGAGATGGAGCGAACGGGTATAAGTGTTTTGCCGAATTTCTCACCATAATAAATATCTTCTGTTTAAAAATACCATTAATAACTTCATATCCCGGCGTATTATTTGCATCTAGAATATATTTTATATTAATTCTTTATGCAAATAGCGCTTTAATATAAAAGTATCTAACCAAATGCGCTTAAAACGAAAGATAATCGTACTCAAAAACATCGAATAATAATTGCAGAACGCAATTCCCAAGATGGTTCGGGAAACAGGCCTTTTGGTCAACCGCTCTGCATAGGGCTTCCGTTCCTTGAAAATGGTGAAGGTTTAGGGTCAAGTTCTCCTCCAACTCCGCCTTCACCTTCGCCTTCTAAAGGCAAATTTAGCGCCCCCTTCAAAAGAGACAAGTCCAAGAAACACTGAAAAATCACCTATCAACTCTTGTACATATTCTTATATTATAATGTATTATAAGGAACCCTTCCTCAAAATAATATTTTTACAACAAAATTTAATGTTGTTGATTTAAATAGGTGCTTTTTAAATTTTATTTTTAAAAAAATATATAAAAAATTTAAGAAGTATCGCTTTCATAATGTACATATAATTTTATACCCCCAAAGAAAAACACAATCCAAAGAAGATTTTCGTCGTCCAAAAACATGTAAGTTTTCGGTTTGATTTGCAAAAAAAAATGAGTATTTAAAAGGAGTGCATTTGAAGAAGAATAACAAAATCCCCCAGATGGCTTTAAGCCTCATACCCCAGCTTATAAACCATATAAAACCCAGCTTTTCTTCTTGCTCTCCCACCCTTAATTTTAATACATCTCCATTTAGGAATTATTCTTTTTTCTATCTATTTGATGTTGCCTCTGTGCGTATTGCTACGTACCCTTTTATCTAAACACGTGTGAAACGCTAGGTTTACACTTCCCAGTCGCTTCCATAGAGTTGTAGCCACCGACTCGAGAGAGTGTAAACATAGTAAAATGTGTGTTGTTGTTTTAATAGGAACAAGCATGCGAGGCTCCACAAGCGCTGTCAATATAAACCCCCAATATGGCACCAACAGCGTCGGTCGGTATCTTGGGGTCATAGACCGTAGACAAAGAATAGTAATTAGAAAAGAACGGGACAGGAATTATTCCTATCCCCAATAGAAAAATTTTTGTTTCCCGTTTTGTTTAATTTGTGCGTTGTTTAATTTTTTCGGGAGCAAGTGTTAAACAGGGTCATATTTCACTCAGAGTATAGGAAGACTAATTATTTTTTAAACATTTTAATGTAGATTTGTTATTAGTAGTTTAAGAAAGGTTAGTTTAAAAGCATAAATAATTAAGTACTTTTAACTTGAGTGAATTATGATTTTTTAAATTATATCTCTTATATAATAATGAAATATTATAATAAAATAATGTAAATAATTTCGTGGAAGAAACATATTTTCTGAGTCAAAATGATAGGTAATAAGCTGCCATATTACATTTTTATTTATTAATTTATTAGCACTTAATTGTTAGCAGGTTTGTTGATGTACCGTTTCCGTTACCCGAAACCCGCATGACCAAACTGAATGTTCTTTATTTCTCCCTTACTCGCTGTGACTATACCTTTGGTTTTTTTGTCTTGTCGTGGTTTGCCAAATAAAGCTCTAGCCAAAAATTACAAGTTGACGTTCTTATTTTGCCAGCTCCCCATTCGCCTCGTCGCCAAAAGCTGAACTTGCGCATGAAGAGCTTGTCGTTGGACTCACCGGAAAGTACGGAACACGTCCAACGGAGGAAACATCACGGAGCTCAGGCCACCAGTGATCCCCACTCGAACCAAAGCTCTTCGTCGAGGATTCAATGTACGAAGCTTTCGAAGTGAACGCTTTAGAGCAACGAAAACTTTCTTATTACTTCTTTCCTTTAAGAACTGGCGCTTTTTCTGCATTTATATATGTAATGTGACGTTTACAAGCACGCTATTTACTCCTATTCTAACTAATAAGATCTAAATGCTGATACAACTTGGAAAAGCAAATTTTATTGGTGTCTACTTATAAACGTAATTTAAATTAATCACAAAGCATTTTCCAAGTTAAAAAAATCTATTAAATTAAACTACTAATATAAATACTAATCGTCCGCATGGTTTTCCTAGTTTCAGTTCCTGAAAGGTTCGTTCAAAGCTACGTAGCACGAAGTGACCTGAAATCTTTATCAAGTATGCACCTTCACATCAACTAAATCGTATATAAAGATTAAAAATAAACTATGTACCCTGCTCCTTGGCTATCTTTAATTAACTTAATTTATCAACACTCGTATTAAAAAATATACACCGAATTGCATGTTTGATTTTCTCTGTCTCAAGATAAGTAACTTTCTTCCATTTGATGTTTTAAAAGTTTTTCTTAATAAAATAAAATGATTTCCAGCTCCTTCAAGTCCTGTTCATAATAGACGTCTTCTTTCGGCTAAAAACATCAGAATGTCTTCTGTGGAACTTCCAGATGAAAATGAGAAGAGTCCTTCTTCAGCTAGTACATCACCGTGTCCAAGTCCTGTTGGAGCTAAGGTAAAGGCTTAAATAATATAGCATATTATTTTAAATAAATTTATTATTTTTTAAGTATATTAATAAAAAATTAAATAAACTTATAATTTAATGTGATACAAAAATAATTCTATCGTCTTTGTGTAACGTTAACAAAAAATTCATCAAATTTTAAATTAGTATTAACTGTATTCTGTCCAATCCATATATTCATTATCTTAATTACGTCTTCACTTAGCTCGTCTTTATGACTACCGACTATTCCCTTTCTCATAAAACTTCCTGGATATTCTTCATACAATTTCATACTTTTAAAAGCTTCTATCATAGGTTGGAAATTCACCGCTTTATTTCGTTGCATATTCTCGAAACATAAGTGCCTTTGCAACTCGGAAACTTGTTGTGGAGTTAGTTCTTTCCCAAAAAACTTCGCAACTTTTCTTATTGATACTGGTAAATTTTTTTTCATTTGTTCGTAAGTCATAATGAGAAGATTAGGATGAGATTGCCTGGACCAATAACTCAAAACGTTATTCCAGTATGGAGAATATGGCACTAAAATCATAAATAGTTTTGTTAAGTGTCATCTAAGTTGATATATTAGATACTTAAAATAACGCTAATTACACTTATGTATCAATATTATTATAATAAAATTTTATCTACGACGATAAAGATAAGGAATAACGAATATCTTATCAGTATTTAAACTCAAAAAACTTTAAAAGGAAAACTTACTCGTATCTGATAAAAAGGCGTTAACATCATCTTCTAAACTTCGTCTATATCCAGGAAATAGCTTTCCATGATGATGATAAGAAACACAAACATCTTTTGGATTTCTTATTATATGAATTATCTAAAAACAATCCATAAATCCAAACCTTCCCTAAATAAAATTTATTTTATTTACTTTAGGTTTTACAGATCCATTTTGAATTTGCAACGGTAACAAATCCCAAGGAAGATGAGTTTTAATAAACCTCCTTTCTTCCATATTCGCTAATTCCCGTACAGAATTAGGAATAGATCCACTTACTTCTTCCGGCGCAGAACGTAATCGATATTGTATTATAGGAGTAAATTCTAAATATGGAAAACGGTAATTTATATCCATCTTCGCTCCTTCGTAATCAAGGTTGTTTTCAATGAGCCACACCATTTCCTGAAGCCACGTGGTGCCTGTAGGTCATAGAAAGTTGAGTTGAATCACATATGAACAAATGCGAATTCACGCAAAGAAAGTAAACAGAGTGAATATGAGAATTTGAAAATGTCAAGGTGAAATGATTTTAGATTTTTCGTTAAATCCTGGATGGGTCATATTCAAACATAACCGATTACATATTTGCTTACTACATATTTTTTGAAACGCCATAAGGAATAATGAAATTTTTTATTGTGAACGTTGTGTAATTTAAGGATTTACATAAAATAATCATTAAAAAATCTTAAATTATCATAATTTACCATTTATCATAGTTATTACCTAGAATTTAGAATTAATATTTCAATGGTACAAGAATAAAAGGGTTTTATTTTTCTATCTTGGATTAAAGTCTTTACTAACTTTCGCTTAAAAATCGCATAGAATTTACTTATGGAAATTAAGATACAATTTTTATGTTAAATCAAAGTTTAAAGATTCTATTTTTGATTATAAAGGTTGAATTTCTTCTAAGTGTAACCAAATAACCATTGAAAGAGTCAATAAATTGAGAAATCTTAATCGAAGCTCAGAGTTTTTTAACCAATTTCAAAAAATCGTAAACTATAGGAATTAAAAGATGATTTTTACATTAAACTGAATTTAAGAGATTCTGATGGAGATCTTATTAGGTAGATTCATCCTTATATGTATATGGGAGGGTGCATTAAAGACGTTAGAACGATGAGAATGATTTATTGATTTCTATACGACTTATGTTTTAGATCTACTATTGGTGCCATAAGTCAAGTCAGTTTCGGATGCTCGTATTCTGAAAGTTTTCGTCGAAAAAAATGGGTAAAGACTGTCATGATCGGTGATCATTTCTGCATAACATAGCCAAAATTAAAAATCGTACCATTTAAAGTTTTCCTTCTCCGCGAACCTGTCAAAAAACCGGTCCTTTTCGCATTTAACTCCCGATATTTTCTAAATCGCGGGACCTATGATTTTTAATTTTGGCTATGTTACACAGAAATGATCACCGATCAAGACAGTCTCTACCCTGATTCTTTTGAACGAAAACTTTCGGAGTAACACATCCGCAAATTTACTGACCTGACTTATGGCACCAATAGTAAGTAAACAGTCAACAAGTAAAAAAGTTGCATAATAGTATTGGATTATAATTATAAATGAGGAGCTCATTTTCATAACGCCACAAGTTCATAACTTTCATTTGTGAAATAGAAGTGGCTCTAGATGTTTCATACCCTTTGCCTTACTTTCCTGAAATTTATTCTTATCAAACTGCATTTAGTCCCCATGTTAAACCTCCTTTAATTCACATATCTTATTACAAAATGTAATAGGTGCACAAAATGTTATTATCAAAACGAAATAAGTCCATGTTTTGATTCATATTTAAACAAGTCCTTGCATGCGCTTTATATTATTACTAGATTATTTTGACTATTTAGATTATTTTGTTAATATTACAACAAAAGATCCACATTTTTATGTTTGAGCTGAAGGCAATGCAGGTCGTGGTTCTAGTGAAATTCGCTCTGTTCTTCTAAATTTTCTTAGAAACACTCATTTTGATGCATTTATTTCAAAGATTCGCCTATTTTGTAATGGACAAAATAAGAATAGTCACACTCTACATGCTCTGATGTTCTAGTTAAGTAAGCAGGCGCCACAAAATATTTGTGAAATTACAATAACTTACCCTGTAAGAGGCCATTCGTATTTGCCTGCTGAATATTTGGGCGTCTTGAAAAGGAATTGCGTCGGCATGATCGCATTGTTCTACCAAATGATTATATTAATACTTACAAATCATTTGGAATTGTACACGAATTAGGGAATGATTGGAGTGTATTCGATTTGAAAGGTTTGCTTAATGTTTAAAAGAAATATGGTGATATCAGCGCACAAAAAATCGTTACTATTAAAAGAAATATCACAAAGAAACAAGTAGTTGTGAATTCTCAAATATTTTATAGAAATCAAGATTTGTCGAAACAGCACAGACTTTGCTTGAACAGGGCAAAATTCTAAACAATATAGTTTTAAACGATATTGCTGAAAAATCGAAAATAACATCTGGTAAAGGTAGAGCATTTAACAAACTTTTAATAACTGCATTCGGAAATAATTGGATTATGGATCCAAATTTACAATGGTATTTTCAGATATTACAAGGAGATCTTATTGACAATGTAGTTACAGAAGAAGAGAACTGTGATTGTCTTCAGGAAGAAACAGAACTCCAACATTAGTTTAACTACTCAAAACAAATATTCTGTTATTTGCCAAAAATGTAAAAAATGGACTTGTTGCGTTATGAAAATGAGCTCTTCAAATGAGTTGTCTGGTTTCAATATCCCCTAAATCCATTTTTGGGCAAAAATGTGATATATACGTCATCTGTTAGAAAAAGTTGTTTTCTATAAAATACTCAATGATTTGAATTAAAAAACGCGCGAATCCCTTCAAAATTCAAATCAAATAGACAGCCTTTAGATTCAAATCTCACTAAATGCATTTTCAATAGATGCGCAGTTACAAAAATTGTACAATAGATTCAAAGGAGTTTTTAGGAAAAACCAAACCGCCATGAATATCCAGCCAAAAGAAATTCCTACCGGAGTGAAACCAAAAGATCTGAAAATAAGAGATGTAAATAACTTGTTAAGCAAATATTATGGAAAGAACTGGAGAGAGGTAGAAAATTTGGCTTATTATAGAGATGTGTTGGGAAAATTTCACAACAATAATATTCCTGGCGATGCTCGAGAAAACAGTGGGGACGAAGAGCCTAGTTTATGTGAATCAACCGAAAATATACCTGATGTTAGAGTTTAAGAGTTTTTTAAGTACAGTTTTTAAATAACATATCTTTCAAAAAATAAAGTTTCCTGTTATTAGCTACAAAGAGATTTTATTCACTTTTAATTCATGCCTGATCCATTTTGTTCAGATTCAAATGAGCCTTAATCTACAGTTTGGTAGCAAACGCAACCAAACACCATTTTTAAATCCACTTTGTGATTTTTATATCTATTTCAAAAGACGTGGTTATAGAATTTTTTAAACTTCAGTAAGTCTTCTAATAACAAATAAATTACGTTTGAATTAATAACGCCAAAATCATCCCAAAATACTCTCTTGCCGTTTTCTCAAAATCGAAAAATTTGAACTTAAGGGGATTTGAAACCAAACAACTCTTTACACTAGAACATTAATACAACCCAATTATGACATAATTTCTGATTCACTTAAACAGATAAACTCAAAACAAATACTGTGTTATTTGCCAAAAATGTAAAAAAGGGTCTTGTTGCGTTATGAAAAATGAGCTCTTCAAATATATTGTATAAGAATTTTGATCGAACCTTACAACCTCATAATTTTTGAAATTAAAACAAAAGCAATGAATTTAAGTGTAGGAATTAAGAAACAACTTTTATTTAAAATTGAACTTAAGTTATTCTATTTTCGTCTAAAAAAGACAATTTTGTTATAATTGCTACCAAAAAAATTAAAAAAAATTTTTAAGTTGGCAGAAATTTTTAACAATTAATTAACCGACCTTTTTTAAAATTTGATTAATTATAAAAAATCGTACAAGATATTTACAGAGATTAAGAAATAATTTTTACGTTAAATGAACATATGAAGATTCTATTTTTGGTTATAGAAATCAAAATTATTATAATTATAACCAAAAAATTTAAAAAAATTTGGAATGGACCGAAGAATTTCATC
Organism: Digitonthophagus gazella; assembly: GCA_036711955.1. Classification (NCBI taxonomy): domain Eukaryota; kingdom Metazoa; phylum Arthropoda; class Insecta; order Coleoptera; family Scarabaeidae; genus Digitonthophagus; species Digitonthophagus gazella. The sequence goes on from JASCIT010000001.1 coordinate 10,280,941, forward strand.
AAACCATTTTTTCATGAACTTTAAAAAATCACCCAGACTTTATTTATAGAAATATAGAAATTATTTTTACGTTAAATTCAAGATTAAAGACTCTATTTTTGGTTATAGAAATCAAAATTGTTATAATTATCACTAAAAAAATAAAAAAAAAAATTTTAAGAAACGAAAAACTTCATCAAACCATTTTTCATGACCTTTAAAAAATCACCCAGATTTTATTTATAGGGATATAAAAATTATTTTTACGTTAAATTCAAGATTAAAGACTCTATTTTTGGTTATAGAAATCAAAATTTTTATAATTATCACCAAAAAATAAAAAAAAAAAAAATTGAAAGAGACGAGTAATTTGATCAAACCATTTCTTCATGAACTTTAAAAAATCACACAGACTTTATTCATAGGAATATAGAAATTATTTTCACGTTAAGTTCAGGAGTAAAGACTCTATTTTTGGTTATAGAAATCAAAATTGTTCTAATTATCACCAAAGAATTTAAAAAAAAATTGAAAAAACCAAGAAATTTGATCAAACCTTTTTTCACGAACTTTAAAAAATCACCCAGACTTTATTTATAGGAATATAGAAATTATTTTTACGTTAAACTCAAGATTAAAGACTCTATTTTTGGTTATAGAAATCAAAATTGTTATAATTATCACCAAAAAATTTAAAAAAATTTGAAAAAATGGAGAAATTTGATCAAATCACTTTTCATGAACTTTAAAAAAGCACCCAGACTTTATTTATAGGAATATAGAAATTATTTTTACGTTAAATTCAAGATTAAAGACTCTATTTTTGGTTATAGAAATCAAAATTATTCTAATTATCACCAAAAAATTAAGAAAAATTGTTGAAAAAACCAAGGAATTTAACCAAAGTATTGTTTGATCAATTTTAAAAAATTACCCCAACTTTATTTATAAAACTCTAGAAATTATTTTTGTGCTAAATTCGAAACTAAAGACTCTATTTTCTCAAATAAATGTTAAATTTATTCTAATTATTTAAAAAAAAAATGGTAAAAAAATTCATCAAATAAAGTCCTTTTATTAATGCATCCTTTATTTGACAACAAACACTCCTAATTTAAAAATATTGATTTATTATTATAAATGAGTAGTATAAATGATGATAAATTAAATATCAATTTGATAAAACCAGTAAGATTAAACAGATTATTAAAAAATTATATCTGTCTCCTTATTGCTCACCTGTTTTAGGAAATCCTGTTAACCAAACATCATCTACCCTCACCTCAAAATTCTCAATATCATCCAAATAATTTTTAAATTCACACGGCATCACACAACCTTTAAAATTTCTTAAAGTACAATCCAAAGTGGTTTTATTTTGAATGGAATACAATCCGATTTTAGCTTTAGTCGTCATCTCGTACAAATCAAACTGACGCACTGTTTTGTTGTCACACACGTTATCAACGGAATTGTTGTACCTTTCGAGCCGTGATCGCGATTTACGCTTTGCAATCAACACGTTTCACTAGTGATAAGCAAATTTCATTAATCTCCCAGCACTCAACATAAATATCTCGCTTGTATTACGATATTCTTTATTTGGCGATTGCAAACCATCTGAGAACTATGTTATGATCTCATCGCTGATATTTCCCGTACTGCGTTGTTGTACAAGACTGTTAATATTTACAAGGAGCGACAACGCGTTTACCATTCCTAAAAAGGTTGAAGCTATTAACATACTTGTTTGTTTTTGTTCTGCTTAGTTCTAATGTCTAGTGTCTACATTGTGTTACAGATAATTAATAATCAAACCGGTTATTCATGTTTTTAACGTGGTGATTTAGAAAGTACTGAAAACGATTGTGTAAGAAATAATTTTATAACTTAACTGGGTTAATAAAGCATGAAGCATTTTTTTTTTAATTATAATGTGATAAAGATAAAAATGTATTACAAAGTATAACAATGAAAATGATAAAAGTATTTAATTTATTTTATTTTTAGGAAATATTTTAGGCCATTAAAACACAAAAGATAATTAGTTTTAATTGTTCATTTACGTCATCTATGGATTCTCAATTATCTAAAGTATATTATATTATTGTAATTTGATTCACAGAAATCTCATAGATTACTTCCTACAAACCTTTACGTCGTCCTGTATAATTTTAAGTCAAGGCATCAAGATGAACTAGATTTAAAGGCCGGTTACAAGGTGACGGTGATAGATACTTCAGATCCGGACTGGTGGAAAGGCAAGTGTCTTGGGAGGGTAGGATATTTCCCATCGAAATACTGCTCCAAGCTTTCCCCCGGAGAAAAGCCACTGCAGGTAGGTTTCAGAGCGTTGAGATATCCTGAAAGATTACTGCTTCGTCCTTTCGCGACTTTGATATTCTTTTTAGTTTAATTCCATCACGGTGATAATCCCTATAGATAATCCCTCAATAGCAAAACGAATTAGTTTCGAACTCAAGTCGAGCAGTAAATTAAGCAATTTCATCGATATAACGCTAAATATCGATCGTACGTTTTTAAATTAAACGCGATTAATTCATGAATCGAAGTGTTAAGCCTAACCAGGCGTATTACAAATGCAGATTATACTATATTTAGATTTCCAGCAGATGCAGTGGCGTTGATAATGCTTTGAAATGGGTCGAAACCCGTGTGCTATGTTAATCCTCTTTTCGAGAGTAATACTTTATGTACTAGTTCAAGATAATCAGCTTTTTCAATTTATTTAATGAATATACGTTGTCCAAAAGGTTTCTTTTTTATATAAAAAAAGCTTTAGAGCTAGAGTCAAATAGATCTGGATTCTTTTTAGATTTTTTTTATTTCTAAAAAGAAAAAATTAAAAATTTCAACTATAAGCAAAAATTTCACGTATTATTCATAACTTTTTTTGTCTGATTTCAAAAATATCGCAATGATTAGAGGCTTGGATTAGATTTAGTAAGTTTTTTTTATAAAAGAAGTTTTGGAGGCAAATTGAAATAAATCTTTACGCGTTTTAAATTTCTTTTCAGTCTCTAAAAAGCAAAAAGAGAAATGAAAATTGAAAGCAAAATTTCTTAAATCACCTATAAAATGTTTTGTCTGATTTGAAAAATATCTCAATGAATGGGTTGGGTTAAGGTTGTTTTTTTTTATAAAAGAACTCCTTCTAGATTTCTTTTCAAACTTGGAAAGTTTAGAAGCGAGATTTGGAAATTCGATTCCAATTCAAGAATCAATAAGAGTGAGATCAAACACCAACTTTAACTCAAGACAAACAAAACTAAGAAAATCGGATTTCAAAGTAAAAATCTGAACAACAAAATAAATGTTTTCGTTTTAAAATAATTCCTGATAACTAATAATTCCTGAGTTGAATGGAATTCAGTTGTGATTTTTTATAAATTAAAAATCTGAACTCAACCTAGGTTAAAATCAAAGATTTTTTAAACTATCTAAATTTTATGTACCGAGTATTCCAAGGTCAAAGTTAGTGATTCTTAGGAATTTTCATGTTTAATCTCCCAAATTCGGAAATAACCCAACCATTGTCGTGTCGGTTCTAATTCAAATTAGTTAAAATGTGTAAATACGAGCGTCGAAAGATCACAGTAATGTATTTATAAGAAGCACCGTTCTCATAAAAGAGTTAAATTAGCGAAAGGAATGTACCAAACCGTCCATGAACAATAAAATTAAATTACACTATAAAATTTCGAACCCCTTATGTTCACCCGCCTATGAATAGGTGGAGAGGGAATATTTGGATTTTCTGTGATACCAATTTTTGATCACTCTGTAAAAAGTCACTGACTTTGGCCTTGGAATACTCTGTATAAGATCAAATACTAACCTCAATCTCAACAAAAAATAGTACTGTTCTTTAAAATATGTATATGAAATTGATTCTTTTCTTTTTGAGGTGGAGAAGGAATATTTGGATTTTCTGTGATACCAATCTTTGATCACATTGCAAAAATAAGCCACTGACTCTGGTCTTACTATACTCTATATCTGATCAAATACTAACCTCAATCTCAACAAAGAATACTACTGTTCTTTGAAATCTCAATATGAAATTGATTTTTTTTTTAATATTTTAAGTTAGATAATAAAATTTTCTAATAGTGGACGAATAATTCTAAAAATAATGTATCATAAAAATTAAAAATAAACTAAACATAGAAAACTGCAAAAATATGTTCCTCAACCTAATACTTCGCGTTAATGGAAAATTTACCGTATATTTTGATAACATTGTTAATATTTATTTAAGAAATCTCTCTCTTTTTCTCCTCTTTCTAAATAGGTGATTGGACTATCATGAAATTCTTTCATTTCATCCAAACATATTCGAAAAAGTTTGTCAGTATCATTGATTTTCTTATAGATATTATTTTATTATGTTTTTTGCTTGACAGAAAAAGTGAAAATTATTCGGCTATAAGTCCACCAAAGCATTTTCAAGGTGTTATTATCTAAAGAAACTTTGTTTTATCATAGAATGTCTTTACTATTGTATAATGTTGATTTTCTTTATTCCATTCTAAGCAATTAACGAAAAACACTTGCACTTTGTTGTCAATTTTTATTTATTCTTATTTCGACCGGTTTCGATTTCTTATAAAACATTCTTACTTCTTACACGTTTCTTCATTTTAAGCCATAAACATTCTAGGTACACTAACAATTTTTTTTAATGGGTTGGCGTAATCTCAGCCCACCAGCCACATTTACATTAAAAAAGACCTTAATCAACCCTAAATTCTACTAATACAAAATTTAAACTAACGCAAATAACAACATAAACAAAAAATCGACAGGCCAGCATTATTTAAAAACTTATAAAGAAACGAAGAACTCTGATGGAATTGTGATTCAGAGCGGATAGAACATTAAAAGGCAACGAAAAACCACAAGCCAACAGAGACTCTAAGAAAACGGAACGATGCTCATTATGAAGTGCGCAGTTAAATATTAAATGGTTGAGGTCTTCTACTTCAGTTCCACACTTGCAACCTGGACGACATGATCTTTAATCTTCTTTTTATGGAGGAGTTTAGGAAATCTGTTGACAGACGAGTGGTCCGAATCACTATCTAAATGACCGGATCCATGACCACCCTGCGTTGGGTTGATGTACTCATCTTGAATACATCGACCAACTAAAACCATGTCCCCTCCGTCTCCTGAACCACCCATCAAGGTATAACTTCAGAGGCATATAAATGTAATTTTCGGGGCCTATTGCATTTCTTCTTCTATTTTCTAGTTCTCTTTCGTGTTTTTCTTTTTTTCCATGATATTTGTCACCATTTCATCTACGGCTGTCCAGTGCTCTTGCTTTTCCAGCATGACATTTAATCTGTAGAAGTGGGATGAGAAACAGCCGTGTCCAAACTTCAATCTGGCCACAATAGATGAAAAACTGCGAGAAGCTCACACTTCCGCATACCATTACCTGTGTGGCGCAACTGGATGAATTAACGCATACTGCGTCATTCTGCTATTATAAAAGTCTTTCCAGCGACAGTTCCAAACTTTATAAACTTATTTTTTCCTTGAAAATCGATAGTATTGCCGATGTCGATAAACCACCATCAGTAAGTTTTCCATCCTGTGATGCTTCCTTAGCCAAAAGATCCACCTGTTCGTTATGTAAGATACCGACATGATCCTTCATCTACACAAATCCACAAGAACCACCTTGGTTAATCAGAGAAGCGTGAGACTTAAGGATATCAACGGATGACGTTCTCAGATCCATCAGGGTTTAAAGAAGACCCAGTATGGCCAATTCGTAATTTTATTATGTTTCTTACTTATCATTAGTAAATTTAAATTACTCATCCACCTAAAGATCCACCTGTTGGTTATGTAAGATACCGCCATGATCCTTCATCTACACAAATCGACAAGAACCGTCTGGTTAATCAGAGAAGCGTGAGACTTAAGGATATCCACGGATGGTGTTTGGCGAATATACATTGATTGGGCCATGCTTCTTTGACGGCACAGTTACCGGTGAGGTGTACCTTCAGAAGCATCAGACATCCACTTTACCTGCCATTCGAGACTTGTATAGAGACGGAAGATTTTACTTTCAACAAGATTACCAAAATCGTGTTAGGACTTATCTCGACGAAAATCTACCAGGAAGATGGATAGGCCGTAGAGGTGCTGTAGAGCAACGGTGGGCAACCTCCGATCCGCTGGTCAACTTCGGCCCGCATGAGGGTCTAATCAGGCCCGCGTGACCTTTAGAAAGAACAATTAATAATTTTCGTTTTAAATCAAAGAAAAAATTAATGGAAAGAAATAATTAAAGAAAGGTTTTTATCACTAATGCGTTAGAGAAGAAAAAATGTCTTCTTGCTGCATTGAGATTTGAACCCAGATAGATCCCTTGCTTTCCGTGTAGTAGTTCTACCAAGGAAAGCAGCAAATCTAGGAGATCTAATAATTAATTTTATTTTTTATATTAAAAAAACTTATAAGTAACAAAAATTTGTTAGTTTTGTACTCCGGCCCGCGTCCGAAAAGTAAATCGTAATCTGGCCCCCACTATACAAAAGGTTGCCCACCCCTGGTGTAGAGTATCCACCACGTTCCCCAGACTTAACTTCCCTGGACTTTTACCTGTGGGGAACACTAAAAGATGTCGTTTATCGACAAAAGCCACGCACATTGGATGAACTTTGAGAATCCATCGTACGTTCATGTGCAAATATCCAACTGAACACGTTGCAGTCAGTAGTTCGTGCTAGAGTTCGGCGGCATCGTTTGTGTGTGGATGTTAATGATGATCATTTCGAACACCTACAGAGATATCTCTTAGTTGGACTTTAGGACTTTCACCAAAAATGAGACAACTCTGTCAATTAGTTTGCAAATTATGGATAGTGGATATATTTTTTGGACCTCTTTGTATTTCCCATATTTTAAAGCTAACAGTACACTTCTGAAATTTGAAATAATCGTCATGTCTTTGCACATAATAGAAATTCCATATCTCAACGCCTCCAGAATCACACAGGTTTCCGTCGCGAAAATACTACAAAGAAGATCTAGCTTAAATTTGGCACGGTGTCCAACTTCAGGGACTAAGAAAGCGCAACCGCAACGTCAATAATGAACTCGCCATGTTTCAATATCTTGATTTTGGACAAATATCGTTTAATAACTACAATCTAATCCCTTAAATTTACATGTTTTCCCCTGAAGGTGGTTTTATTAAAAACCGAAATCGGTCGAAATAGGAATAAATAAAAATTGACAGCAGACAATAACCTACCTTTTAACACGTTAACTGCCATCAAAAAATTAACTAATGTTAAGTTAATGCAACTGTGTCCATATATGGTACACATGGCAGTTAACGTGTTAAGCTTCTTTATTTCTTGACTTTATTAACCTTTAAAAGTCTTCTTATTTTGACCCATGATATTGGCCAAGTCTCAGTATTTTGTTGTGCCCAGATGCATATCCAGAATACCTAGACTTGGCAAAGAACAATATAATCTCTACAATATCTGGATAAAAGACTTTTAAGTGTTAATTATAAGAATTTATTAACAAAATATTTATTTCATATTTATTTTGTTTGTTTAGGTAACACATAATCTTCAAGTATCTGATGGAGACAATGGATTAATGTTATTGAGGGACCAAATAGTCATCCAAATAGGCGAAGAATTAGATGGTATGGTGATGATCCGTTCGGGAGACAACCGCCAGGGCATTTGTCCGATCAAGTTTTTGCAAGAAGTGTGACAGCGCTCTGAGGTGGCCTGTCAAGTGAACAACATGTGCACCTGCTTGTCGAACCCACCAAAGACCTTAGACAAAATTTACTATCCAGATCCCAAGGCCCCGGTAACGATCACGAATAATCCACTCAGGCAAAATAATACCACCTTGAAGAATTCCAATCACAAGAAGAACGTAAAATGCGGAAATAGCAACGCTCTGCAATATTATTACAATAATATAAATGGAGGAAATAAAAATAATGCAACGAGTAATTTTGTAAAGCAAACGAACGCCTTCGTGGATAAAAGAAACGATTTCCACACGAAGGCACCTTTCTCGTCAACGAAGAGGCCGTTATCTATCAGATTAGCAACACCCAAACACGTGGCCAGTTTCTTTAATAGAGCGTTTAGATCGGATTCTCAAAAAAGACCTTTATTACTTAACGGATCTAATAATAACTTGAGTATGATGAACGAGTTTCGACCAAACTTCCAAATTATTCCCGGGAAAAGTGGGTTGAAGATATCATCGATATACACCATCAGCGAGAACGTGGAGAAGTTTTCCTTGAAGAGTTCCATTTACAGAAACAAGAACCTGTACATCTCCTCAAATAGCAGACCGTTATTCGTTAGAAAGTAAAATGGGTACATACTACATAAGCAAGCAAACATAGATTTAATGAAATCACCGTAGTTTACCTATTTTTGTATGTGTTAGGGCCTACCAATCTTAAGATTAAATGTGATCGAGCACCTTTAAACATTTACAAATTGTATTTTTTTTTCTTTTCTTTTTAATTTATTTATTCTCGTTTTGTCCTTATTCGCATCATATGTGTGCTACACTAGCAAACCTATAAGTGTGGTAGTTACTTGTTGTAACTAAAAAAGTAACTTTATTCAAAGGTGTTTAAATAGAACTTATAATAGGCAAGCACTTAATATAATAATTGCCTATAATATAATACATTGAAGCCGTATTTGCAGACTTTTATTCGAATATAAACGAATAATTTCATTTCAGTATTAAAAAAATAACATTTAATTTTTATACAAGATTTCCCATTTTGATTCTATTTAATAAAAATCAGTATTTTGTAACATTTAATTACAATTACAGGTATTATTTAATTTACTTTCAAAGCAATAAATTACCTACATATTTATCTAGCAATAATTACATTCAAGTAGAATTCATTTTGGGAAATCTCAATTTTGAACAAAGATAGATTTTATGTTATTCTTAAAATTTAATTTGGATTTGTTAATTTTAATGTTTTATTTAAATTTACTAATTTATGCAATAAAAAAAATATCGAGAGTACAAGAACGTGCATTTTAAGTTTTGTTATTTAAGTGAAACTAAATATTTATTTATTATTTTGTAAATAGCATATTATCCAGCCTTCAAAATGTGCACTAATTACAATAATTAAGACCGTATACAAATTCAAAATTATTATTCACTGGGTCGGTATCAATCTAACTTAAGAAATTAAGAAACATTTTTTTTATAAAGACTGAAAAGTTTACAAAAATTGTTAAAAAATGTCGGTTAAACACACTTTTGTTAATAAAAATCGACCAATTTAAACGTAACTTTATAAAATTTAGAAACAAATTCCTTTACGATATTAAAAAAAAAATTTAACGATGCACTTCCGCACCATTATTGTTATTTAAATGAAGTTATATGTATATCTGTTAAATATGTGTTACCTATATCCAACAATCACTAACCCATTAAAGAAATTAATAAATATTACTTAAATATCAACCGTTGTATTATTTTTTAAATTTAAAAATCAAATTTTACCGCTAATAAAGAATAAATCAATACCACCAATAGTATCAAAACTAAATTACTAAATGTGTTTTGACAGCTGTCATAACCACTCGAATCAAAACAACAAGTTAAGAAATGGAATCTAAAACTCACGATATTATTCCCTTCTCTTCGTGTGTTAACCCAAGCTTTTGGCACAAATTAGCTAATTTAAAACTAGACGTGTATAAACTTGATGAAACTGCTTCTAAAATATGGGGTTATTATTCTAACCTCAACTGTCAGAATAAACCTTTGTTGGAAGTTGATAGCACTTCTTTTAACAGGTAAAATTTAAATTATTTTTCTTTAATTTATAAAAATGTCTTAAAATATCTTTTAATTAAATTACTAATATCTTTTAATTATAATATTAAATTTCCAGTGAATATAATGGAGTAAAATTTACTTTACCTTACCATGGATTATTAATTAATAAAAACACTATTGAGCAGTTTAAAGATTGTGATAAATTAGAATTACTGGCTACAACGGGACAATCTATGCTGAAGCTATTAAAAGATGGTTCTGTAATAGAAAATCCTTCGTTACTTAATAATTTTTTAGTTTTATCTTATGCTGTAAGTATAATTTCTTTAATAAGAGTAAGAAATAAAATAATACTTTTAAATTCTTTTTAAGGATCTGAAAAAATATAATTTTTATTATTGGTTTGCATTTCTTGCACATGATTTATTTAAAACTGAAATATTAAATAGTATTTCTATTACTTCTGTAATTAGCGGAGATAAGGTATAAAGCCGTTTAAAATACAGTGAAATCTCCTTTGTGCGGACAACAACAGGACAGACCGAAAGTGGCCATTTAAGAAGGGTGTTTGCTTAAAAGAAATACAAAGTAAATATCGTGTTTTATTAATGAAAACCATAATTTAAAAAATTTGGATATTTAAAGCATATATGTGAATGTTTTTAACCCTTTCAGCGCTGAGTTGCCCGAGGTTAAGTGTTTGCTGTAGACTCCCCACTCCGTATGAAAATCAGTTGATACGTCGGATTCATTGCTTTACGTACCATAGAGTTGCCACGTTGATTTGACAGTTCACGAAATTTTTCGCATAATTTCGTAAAAACCAGAACGAAACTAGCCTCGGGGCCCTGGCGGGTCTCCCGGAACGTTTTAAAACCCATTTCCGAACGGTCACGTGCGTCCCTGGGGATAAGTAGATCACGATCGCTTCATAAAGTCACGATAAACTTCACCGACCGAATGGCCGACCGGGGTGCTCCCGAAAATTGAACGAAAACGAGGCAAAAAGCACTTTGTCAGCCGCGGCGGAGCTCAAAACATGTCACGGATTTTTTTTTCTAACTTTTACTTATATATAGTATTCGTACTCTCAACTGATACTCTACGTTAGTTGCCTTTTTTATACTTATAAAGGCTCACAAGCACCTTTATACCACTGTAAAGTCACATGTACAGATCTGGAAATTTCGGTTCAGGACATAGGAAAATAATGCGTGCAACAGCGACGCATATAGGAAGTAGATTAGATAAACAAAGAGCGATATAACTGTTTAACCACGTCAGACTGTCAAACTGTCAGTTCGACAGTTCGTGGGAAGAAGGTGGTTGGTTAGGCTACTAGGGTCGGATCGGAAAAGGCGTGGTTAAAAGTTATATCGCTCTTTGTTTATCTAATCTACTTTCTATATGCGTCGCTGTTGCACGCATTATTTTCCTATGTCCTGAACCGAAATTTCCAGATCTGTATATGTTTATAGATTCCTCTATCCCAGATTGAATGGTTTCGTAAACGTTCACAACTTAAACCGAATGTTTGTGTAATGACGCATATATGGGTTCATAGTGCTCAAAGGGTTCAAATAAACTTAAATTCATTTAATAAGTAAAATTAAGGATATTCTTGCCTTCTGTATTAACACATTGCGTACGGGTCACGAGAATTCTCGTTTTTGGCAAACTGAACGTTGCTATGCGATAGGCTTCGTTACCATCGTAACGTAATTAAAGTATATGCGGCTCGTTGTTTAGTTGAAGACTGAATAAAAAGACATGAAAACAAGATATCTCGTGACCCGTACGCAATGTGTTAACAAATTGACGAAAGTATTAACTCAACCCTTTCGCTACGAGTGTCGCCTATAGGCGACATCCGCGGGACGACCTGTCTGTACCTGATATTTCCTGAACCGCGGGACCTACGATTTTGGGTTTTGGATATGTTACGCAGAAATGATCACCGATCATGACAGTCTTTACCCCGATTTTTTTCGCTTTTTGGCACCGAGAGTAAGCACAACATGCACACTTTCCGGCTCAATGCTCCGTTCAGTAGCGCTACTCCGGCCGCGCGACGGCCCGTTCAGCGGCGTCACTCCGACGGAGCACACTCCCGTAGCGAAAGGGTTAAAGGGACTGAAACACTCTTTCAAAAATTAAATAATTCCGGCAATTTTTTAAAACTTACGGAAAAAAGGATTTGTTTCCTTACAGAGTACATACAAAATACATACATATAAGAGAATATATGTAGCAATACATAATATGAAGCTAAATGTCAGTCTACTGAAGCAAAAAATCATCTATTGTTGTTTGTCCCCTCTTTTTCTTTAAGCTAACGTTCAGAAATAGTATTTTTAATTTGGAAAAAAGCTTCAAAGACTCTATCACCATAATTTTGTATATCCTCTGCTAGTACTGGAACCTCATATACGTCAGAATCTTCAGACAGTTCTTGCACTTCTGGAATTTTAATTTCTTGTCCAGAATCTGTGTCTTCAACATACAAATTTTCATTCAGTTTAAAGAAATCATTAAGGTTTTTATTATCAGTAAATTTCAACAAATTCTTATTTTTGAGGATATCTGTAACCATATTAAATGGTATGTCATCTTCTGGATCAGATGTAAAAACCTCATTTAGCTGGTCTTCACTTTGCATATTGTCGTACTTAAATCCTGCTTTAGGGAGCAATTTTTAACTGTTTCCTTGGTTACTTGGACCCAAGCGGGTTTTACGAAGTACAATACATTCGCATATCTTTCTACATAGACGTCAGATTAGTATTGAACTCCGTATGTACCGAGAAAATGAGAACGTTTAAATTTTGCTTTACTCGAGGAAGTCCCTCATTCAAGCTAACCAGAAAGGCACAATGTAGGTTGCGCTTGTACCTTGCAAATATTGAAGTCGGTAAATCACCGGTTAGAGGAAAAATCTCTTAATGAAAGTAGACAACGAAGTCAGCGCGATTGTCCGTTTAAGGGAACATTTTCTAGTGGTCGCGTCCGTCCAAGAGGTAGTTAACACAATGCAAATTATACGAGAGTCGGACATTTCCATGAGAAACTATCCGGCCAAGGGAGGTATCCGTTTAATAGAGGTGTCCGCAAAGGGGAATTTCACTGTAATTGAATAATTAAAAAATTCTTTTCTTACTAACAATAAAATTATTTTAGTTAAATACTTTATATAAAAAATACAATGAATTATCTACAAATAACAAAACATATTTTATAATAAAAAATACAGATGATCTGAGTGTATTTACTTTAAAAGATGGCTTAAAATTTAATGATATTAACAATCCGGAGTATTTATTTGCATTCTCAGACCCATCAGGGTTTAAAGAAGATCCAGGATGGCCAATTCGTAATTTTATTATGCTTCTTTCTTATCAATGGTAAATTTAAATAATTCATATTTTAATTTGTACTTTAAAATAGAAATTTTGTAGCAAAAATTTACAAAATAAAACTGTTAAATTCGTTGGGTTACGTTTAAAAGCAAAAGGTCCGGCAGTTTCTTGCTCTGAAAGCATGATTTGGGACGTCACAATTCCTAAAATTGAAAATTTTGAAGTTTTATCTGAAGGTGGGAAATCTTGGTTTGGATACGAACCAAATGAAAGAGTTAAAATGGGGCCCAGATTAGCTAAAATGAAAGATTCAATGTCACCAATAAGGTAATTTTTTAAATTATAATGTTGGATCCTTAGAATTAAAAAAAAAATGATAAACATTTTAGTTTGGCGGATTCTGCGGTTGATTTAAATTTAAAATTAATGAAATGGAGATTATTACCTGATATTAATTTGGATAAGATTAAAGAAACAAAGTGTCTATTACTTGGAGCTGGGACTTTGGGTTGTTCAGTTGCTAGAAATCTTCTTGTAGGTTTAAAAATAATAATTAGTTTTATATAAAAAAATAAATAAATAAATACTTTTCTTATTTATTAGGGTTGGGGAGTAAGAACTATAAACTTTGTTGATAACAGCACAGTATCATATTCAAATCCAGTAAGACAAAGCTTATTTACTTTTGATGATAGCGCAGCTAATAAACCTAAAGCTTTAGCAGCTGCCGAAAGTCTCAAAAAGATTTTTCCCGGAGTTGTATGTTTTTAATTCATTTATTCATCTTATTAGAAAAACATCTATAAATATTTTAGAATTCTGAAGGTTATAATTTTACAATTCCAATGCCTGGTCATCCAGTAGGTGAAAGTCTCTTACAACAAACTAAAGAATCATTGGAGAAAATTACTAAACTTATCGAAGATCATGATGTTATCTTTTTGCTTATGGATTCCAGGGAAAGTCGATGGTTACCTACTGTTTTAGGAGCAACAATGAAGAAAGTAATTTATAACCAAATTAAACAGATCGAAATTAGCTTATTAATATTTATTAAATTTGTTAGATTGTTATTAATGCAGCTTTGGGTTTTGATACTTATTTAGTTATGAGACATGGCTTAAACATTCCAACAAAACCAATTGATAACCAAAAGTCCGAATTAAAATGTGTGCCTGGAGATCATCTTGGATGTTATTTTTGCAACGATGTTACAGCTCCTGGAGATGTAAACAATAATAAATTCATTAATAATTTTGTGATAAAAGTGCTTTTTGTTTTTAGTCTTTAAAAGATCGAACTTTAGATCAACAATGTACTGTAACAAGACCTGGAGTTGCCAATATAGCTGGAGCATTAGCTGTGGAACTTGCTATTTCTATACTACAACATGAAGAAGGGTAAATTTATTTTTTTTATAATTTATTCTCATACAGTTATAAGGTGTGTCTCATAAACACTCTAGTATTCTCATTTAACCCCTTGATTGACGATTTCTTTCGAACTTAATGCAATTATGACGGGCCAGACTCGTCATTGTATATTAAGGGGTTAATTAATGTAAGAAATTTGTATTGGAAATGCTGCTATTCAATAAATATAAGTAATAAAATTAATTGTGGGTTTAAGATGTCAATTTTAACTGTAATAGTAATTTTTGCCGTAACTGTAAAAGCTCTAGTACTTACAAATGTCTAGTTTAGGAAGACGTTCTTTAAATTAAAAAAAAAATGAATAATCAGCCAATAAAATAATTCAGAATGTAGTTAAAATTTTAAGACACTCATAATCTTTGACATTCCCTCTTTTTTCACTTTCAATTGATTTATTATTTAAAAGTCCGAATTTAGTTGCAATTAATGAAAAAAAGATAGTTCTTTGAGTAATAAGAGCAATTTTGTATGTAGCTACGACTGTTGTTGAGGCTAAACGAAAAATCAAAAGACATCGATAGTTTTTCAAGAGGTCCATGCACTAACATCGAAAGTTACAGGGTTATTTCTTGATCTTAATAAAAGATGAGTTGTGTAAGGAAGAATATTACGATCAATTTTTCAAATACACAAGAATATTAGAGACCTATAAAGAACTAATAAGTTTAGCTCAATACGTTTAGCATCGAAGTCAATAGAAGTTGTCATTATCAATAAATTGACGAAAAATTGTCAGCAAGTATTTAGCCGTAACCGTAAAAAGTTAAAAGTTGGTCAACTTTTATGGTGGGTTTAGGATGTCAAACTTAACTGTAACTTTAGCTGTAAATTTGCCGTAATTCCTAGACGTTGCCTAAATGCTTCTATTGAAACAAAGTAGTTGAACTTTTTTTAAAATACCAGAGTTACTGCGACGGTTACGATTATAGACTTTGAGTTTGACACCCTAAACTCACCATTACGCTTACGGTTAAATTTGCCGTAATTTTAACGGTCGCAAACCCTTGCCTAAATAATATCACTTAAAAAAATATAGCTGAACTTATTAAAATGCTACAGCTATTGCTACTGTTAGGGTTACAGTCTTTAAGTTTAAGGTTCTAAACCCATCATAAATTTTATTAAGGACATAATAAGTTTATGCCCTTTGTATTAAATTTATATGTAATTTAACTGATCCAATTTTTTCACGTTTTGTGTTTATATATTTATATCCATCTAACAATAACACTATTTGGCTGATGATAAAGTAATACCTCGAAGGTGGTACTAAGTAAATACAAAAAATAAGTAAGAGGTTTATTTTAAGATAATTTATATCTATCTATTTCAGTTATTTAAAGTTGCAATACAACCATTATTAGTTGCAGCTATTGTTTTCTACATTTCTTATGACCATTATGAATATTTAAATTTAAATGTATCACTCGCACTTAAACGGTGGAATCAAATAAAACAAAAGTTATGCTTTTACCGGTTTCGGAATCGTTTATTCCATCATCAGAGAGCGCTTCCTGAATACAATATAGATATTTTGTCCCGCGCAATTTAAGTAACGTTGTAAAATTTTAGAAGTTTCTTAGTGTTTTTGTACTTTGCGATTTAATTATTACTTTAAATGCAGTTTTATATTAAGTTTTCAGTATTGTAGTCATGATGTAAGTGTATTTTTAATGTGTTTTAATAGATTTTTGACATGCCTTGAATTTTATATAAAAAAGTTTTTAAGTTCATTTTATAATTTCATTTTATGTTTTCTATATTGTATTCAGGAAGAGCTTTCTGATGATGGAACTTTCAATTAACTTTTGTTTTATTTGATTCCACCGTGCGAGTGATACATTTAAATTTAACTCATAACGATGGAAAAGAGAAAAAATCACACAATTATTATGAATATTGTTATTAACATTAACAAACATAAACATATACTGGTTATTAATAAACATTTTTTTATGTAATGCTTGTATTTTCTACGTTTTTCTGCTAGCCTTAATGGTTTATTGTATTTATTATGGACACATGAGAGAGTAACGATTTTTTTAGTGTTCGGATAATTGATAAACCCAATAAACAGAAATTATTGTATTATTAAATTATTTTCTCTAATAATAAATACCAACAATAAATTTGAACAATTTTCTCTATTGAGAATTACGTTGCGTACAGTCTCTTCTTTCCAACTAGAACATTTCTGCATTTTCTTAAATATCTGTGACATAATCGCTTAACTACTTATTAAAACAGAATTTATTTTGATCTATGAGCATTATTGTGTAACATACGTGAATTAAAAACTTGTCAACTTTGCTATAAGTGAACGAAGTATAGTAGATGAATAATTATTTGCTTTTTCGGAATATCGAAATCTGAAATATGATAGCAATTTATGTTTAAAGCATGAAGTATGTCTCACACTGAGGCAACCAGCAATCAGTAACCACCAAAAAGCGGTATTACCACTTGAAGACATTTTACATAAAATCAAATGATGTCTCTCACATTGGAGCAATTCGATATCGCCTCTCTATTTGCGATATATCAAGTGGCAATATTGCTTGTTGCTGGTTGCCTCAGTGTGAGACCCTCTTTAACCCTTTGACTGCTACGGGCGCGAATATGCGCTTATTGTTAGCGAAAACTACCATTTAGTCGCACATATGAATCCATGTGAATAAAGTAACAGTAATTTGATTATGTAGTATATTATAATTTGGTACATCGTCGAACAGATTCAGATTGCGTGAAAGAGTATTTAGTCACCAGTAATGGTTATTGCCAGCCCCATGTCGTTGACTCCAAGCGTTTAACATCGGAGTATTCAGTAGCCAAAAGGTTAAGCATATTTTCCTTTTTTAAAAGCTGCTAATATTTTCGCGATAAATCTCGATTGTTTGAAATGCTAACGTCTAGAAAACGAGTGAGTTTCAATATAATTTCATTCGAAGCCCCAAGTATTTTGAGTCAGTTCTCATATTACCATAAGACACTGAACCTTAGTAGTAATAAGTAATTCTGAAGTAACTTTTTTCTATCACCTTAATATAGTAAAACTACTGTTAAAATTTATTTGATTGGCCACCGTCCAATTTTTCTTCCACATAAGTCGATATTTATTCTTGTTTATCGTCATTAGGTGTAACTTCGTAGTTTACACAACGCAACAATTTTTTGTATAACTTCAAATAATCATTGACATAATTTCTCGTTTGGTTTGACAATGAAATCGATATTAACAACCACTTTTTCATCTATAGATTTAAAAGATAATTTATTTAACGAGACATTTTTTTTGCTAATCAATATTCTGAATCAGATGATTCAGATAATCTCGATCTCGAATAATTGCGGATTGGTTGATTATCCTCACATCAGAATAAAAAAGTACATTAAATTCATTACTAATATAATTTGATTTCTACACTACGCATCAGAGAAAACGAACTATTCGCAAAATTTTCATTAAAAAATTTTTTTGATTCTTTTTTTCTGATGCGTAATGTAATGCACAAAAACTGATACGTTATCTATCCCAAAAATATTGCACCAAACAAACAGGAAAATTTAACAATATTGTGCAGACAACTGCTGAATTGACAATAAAATTGATTGTGTGCTTTTAGCACAAAATATATATATTTTTTTGTTTCATAATCTATTGTATGTTCTATTATGTATCATGAATAGTATCCTCTATTCTAATATTTATTTCGATTTTAGACCTTCAGCTCCAGCATTCTACACAACATCGAAATCAACCGATATAAGTCGCGACAACGAAACTTCCTTAGGAATACTACCACACTCTATAAGAGGATTTCTTTCACTATTTACGCACGTTTTACCCGCAACTGAACGTTATAACCAGTGCATTGCTTGCTCAGATGTTGTTATTAAAGAATACCAAGCTAAAGGAACCGAGTTTGTAATTCAAGTATGTAATGACTCTAAATATTTAGAAGACTTAACAGGGCTGAGTAAGATGTATTCAGAAAATATGAGTATGGAGGTTGGTATCAAGTAAATAAATAATCTTTTTAAGAATTAATATGGTTTATTTATAGGAATGGGATTTCAGCGAAACTGAAGACTGAAAAAATAAAAATTGAAATTAATACTATTGTGCCTAGTCCAAAATTGAAGCTTTGAAGCTTTCTCTTTTTGCCTATTGATATTTATTTTTGCATTTTTTTAAGAGCACTTTACGTGTAATTTTGCATTTGTAAGGGCAAAGTATTTTAATAAACGTATTTTATTATTGAAAAGTTGGGATGAATAAAGTGTTAAGTGCTAAATGGTTGAGATTTTCTGCTAAAAAGGTTCTATGTGGTAAATTTTTAGCGGAAAATTTGATAATTAAATTGATACCACTTATTCATTTTTACTATTCAATAATAGTAGTTGCAACAAATTGACATTTCTTAATTGAAAATTATTCCTAATTATTTAGAAAGAATTTTCCATAAAATCAAACCATGATTAATTAGAAGTTGTGAAATAATTTTTGGTCTTAATTTATAATAAACTATGTAATGATAAAGCTAAAAATAATTTTGATAAATTTATTTATCAACCCAATTTTTTTTACAGTTATTTACGAAAAATACAGACGAAAAAATATAAAGGACTAATTTAAAAACAAAGTTTTTTTACCGCGAGTTTAAGCGCAAGCGCAGAAAAATAGTAAAAAGTATCGATAACCGTTTCAAAGTACGTTGTAAAATAAATGGGAATTCCAGCGCTGAAACTCGTTTCTCAGTCGAAACTACTTTCCCAACTTGAAATCACCGATGCGATGCGAAAAATTGTCCAATGAGCGAAAAGACGCGTTCACAAAGCAGTGCGTCAGTCTGATGCGGTCGCGAACCATCTTCCTCAATTGAAACACTGTTTGTTAAAGGAAATCGGTCAATCGCGTGCGTTATAATTGAAAAAATTTCAATTAAAATGAGACTTAAGTAATTCGAAAGTACGAAACTCACGGCGGGTACCACAGATAGCGCTAGTTGTACAGGATAAAGCGGGCTGCGCAGTAGAGAAGTTTCCCGCAAGAGGCGCTAAACAAATATTTCGGATTCTTGGCATACCGCAATTGCAGGTTTGACCGAAATGTCAAATTCTTCACAGAGTTTTGCTTGTTAGTGCGGTAAATAGTGTCAATAAAGGGATTGAAAGGTGTTTTCGTGTCGTTGAAACGACGGCCGATCCGATTTGTGTTATACCTTCGAGGGTAAGTAAAAAATTATAGTAGGGGGTTGAATAAAACACGTGATACGAGTGCCAGTATTGATTTTTGGGGTGGTATTTAAATGGTCCCGGCCGGGCTGACGAACCCCGAGTGAAACTCGAACGTCGTCATTGTCGTTAATTATTTGGCACGAGGACTGGCGCAGTTTTCAATTTAATTGACGACATTCCTTTGAAATGCGACCGCGAAGACGCAGTATGTTTATTTTATTGTAATTCCGCGCTTGTTTTGGCGTTTTCGTATCATCCGGTAAAAGAGATCGATCGTCCCGTCGAGAAAGACGATTGACGAATCGGAATTTCAATTATTTTCGCAATTGAGGTCACCAATTTTCACACTTTTCTTTCCCGCTCCGGTTCGACCACGTTTCAAACTCTTATCGGCGCGTATTTATTAAGTTTTTTTTTTTCGAATGCGTTATTAAATATTTGCCTCGGGTGTTTACATTCCGTAGAAAAAGAATTTTTAAAAAATAACCGACACTCCAACGCAATGTTTATCTGCGATAATATTAATTTATGATAAAAGATATCTACTCGGCGGGAATGTCCACAAATTGAGAACCAGACCGTATCTAAAATATTTAGGTGTCATCGTTTAAATTTTCTATCCAGACAAAACAAAGTTTATACATGTTTGTGTTAACGTTTTACATTAATTTTAGAACTCAGCGTTTACGTTCATTTTACGAATCAACAATAAACTACAAGAACATTCCTTCGCATATTTTATTTTAAACCACTTTTCAAATTTATATTTTATTTTGAATTTTTATTTCAATTCATTATTTTTTTTTATTTTTTTTTTTAATTTTATATACCTAAGTAACAAGTTATACCCACATATTTTACTACAAAAACATGGCCGTGACCAAGGATAATGGTGTGTAAAGCTTATTATATTTATGCATATTTCATAGTTAGTGTTGCCACTGACCGCAAAGTTTCTTTATTCACTACTTATTCTTAGACTACATTTTCTTTTATTTTACATTCTGTTAATTTATTAATTATATTGTTATTTTTTCAACCGTTAGTGTATTCATTAAAAAATAGCAAACGGTTGTAAACATTACGAGTTACTTGTCACGTGATGTAAAATTTTCCAAGGGAATTTTCCAATGTATATCTCCCCGGTTTTTTTCTAAAAATTGATGAAACTTAATACCTACAGTGAAACATGGTTTATCTGGATTATCAGGGATAATTCGAAATATCGAAAATACGGATAATATGGCTTGTAGGTATGGATAATAAGGCAAATGAATTCCTTAGCTACTTAAGCAGATTTACAATTTATTACGATAAAAAAACCGTAATCAATTGTGACACTTTGGTAAAGCTTTAGAGACTACCATTTATATTGTTAAATTAAAAAGTATATCTGTCAATCTAAACAATAATAAAGGGGTTGCATTACTCCTAGATGTAACGAAATGTTTTTGACCAACTTTTAACAAGGTTTCTTTCTCAAGATGATTATTCTACAGAGTAGGTCAGTTTAACTTGGTAAAAACTGAAATATGATGACGAAAAATAAAATGATTTTCATTTTAGTTATAGTGTCATCAAAAGATTTTAATCGGATATCGAATCAAGTCAATTGCCCATTCGAAAAATCATTAACATCAAAATTTTAACAACTGTTTATGATTAATAATGTTCATAATTGACCAAATTACATGTTTTATTGGGACAAAATTATGCACTCGGCTTAGAATTCAAGTTATTTGGGGTTTACATTAAACTTTAATTGAATTCCGAACCAGGTGAATTAACAGGCTGTAAATAAACATCAAATGAATATTCGTATAATAAGATATTAATTCTTTTGACTTACAAGTAGACCATACGACCGATTTTGATTGAAGTGATACTAATCGATAAGTATCAGTACATAGTACAAATGTGTAAAATATTGAGCCGCACTATTCAGCTATTCGTTGGTAAATCGCGATACAAGACCACGCCGTTTTACGTCAGTGGTTAACAACTCCCTCCGAGACCGCCCCTGGTTCTTTTTTAATTAGTTTAAATTTAAAGTCAAAGTAAAAATGAAAAAGTGTGTTGAATTATTTGATTTCAAAACATATAACAATAAAATATTAAATAAAATAGAGTGAAATATTAAAAATCATTTTGTTCCACATGTGGAAGCTGATTCGTGATGAGTCAACAAGGGGCGGTTTCGAGTGGAGGTCAACTATTGACATACCGGATGTCCCAACGGTCCGAAAAAGCTCAATAACTTGTTTATTATTGGAGACCTTTTCCATTTTTTGGATTATAGCTGTAATGGTACTACACATTTTTAAAATATTACGACTTATATACAGATTAACAAAAATTACCCAAAATTACAAAAAATACTAAAATTACTATTTTTAAATGGAACGTACCCGATTTTATTTTATATTAGTTTTGAATTCTATGGTAAAATACGATTCACTTTTATATAGGTCATTTTACCTAAACTGTGAGGAAATTTGATTTATAACAGTTTATTTGCGAAATTTCGAAATGCAGTGGTCTGTTCAAAAATTCTTTTCTGTCAAATTTTTGCATCTTTTAAATGTTTACTCAATAACCTGCTTAGTCGCAATTGCCTACTGCGATTTTTTAAACATGATGAGTCAAATTAGTCAAATGGCATCCCCGATTTTTTATTGTAGTGATCAAAAATTATTCTGAGAAACCCTCCATCCATAATAAGGTAAAATAAGCATGTCAGAATAACTTCTGACCAATATAATAACAAATAGGGGTTACCATTTAAAAATGAATAAGTCTTCCACATTTTCAATTTATCATTTTTTAAAAATCAGTAAACAAATGCGACTAAACTGGTCGTTTAGTAAACATTTTAAAAATCCAATAAACATTCAACAAACAATCAGTCAATTACTTTGACAAGACAAGGATATTGAAAATAAGAATTTTTGAACAAACCACTGCATTCGGAAATTCTGGCAAAAAAGTGTCATAAATCAAATTTGCTGGCAGTTTAGACAAAAACGATCTGTATAAAAGTGAATCGTATTGTACCATAGAATCGAAAAATAAAATAAAATCGGGTACATTCCATTTAAAAAATCGTAACTTTCGTATTTTTTGTAATTTTGGGACACCTGTATGTGAGTCACAATATTTTAAAAATGTGCAGTACCATTACAGTTATAACAAAAAAAGGAAAAGATCAATATATCTGATAATAAACAAATTATGGAGCTTTTTCGGACCGTTGGGACACCCGGTATAAGTGGTTCGAACTTGAATCGTGAGCTGAAATCGCGACTTACTCGCGAATCGGTGAATAATAATATTTTACACAATTGTACTATGAACTTATACCTATCGATTAGTACCACTTTTATTAAAATCGGAGAATACAAGGTGGTGTGGTATCCTCCTTAACCCCTTGCTTTACGAATCTCTTCGTATTTTCCGAACTTTCAGAACTCCTACTCCGGAAGTTTTCGCCGAAAAAATCGGGGTAAAGACTGTCATGATCGGTGATCATTGCTGGGTAACATAGCTAAAATTTAAGATCGTAGGTCACGCGGTTTAGAAGATATCGCATAAGGGAAAAATGCCTCTATACGCACCGCACGATATTCAATGGTATTTCTATTAAACACACAATAATTGTTTATTATTATTGAACAATCGAAAAATGAGTATATTCGTAGGAATTGATATAGTTAACATTCTCTACTACCGCCTGACGGCAATCTCAATAAAATGCGACCAGTGGTTCTCGAGTTCGACTATTTCAGGAAAAAATTTTTTGTAAAAAATTTGACGGAATTCTTGAAAAAGAAAAAAAAACATTATAGTTAACAAATGAGGTTACATAACACAAAAAGTCCCAATTTTTTTTATTCAGGGATTTTTGAGAAAAAAATTCATAAAGTTTGCGTTCTCCACGAACCGGTCAAAACACCGGTCCTTTTTATCCTTATAATCTATTTTTAGAGTCTATTAATTCAGAATACCAAAGTACACGTTTGCATATCATCCCTGTTAATGCAGAAATAATTAAGTCCAAAGTGCAAAATTTTGGAAAAACCAATTTGATGGTTATCAAAAATCATGTATGCGTAAATAAAAAAAATGCAAAATATTAACGACTTAGTGACTTCTGCCATAAGAGTAACCATATGTGAAAATATAATATTGTTGTTACTAGAAATTAACATCTCTGGAGATAATTTTTCATAATTTAATCTATTTTAGCTCGTTAACTTGTAATAAAGTTTTTTTAAGCGAAGCAATTAGTCTGCTATAATAATTTATTCATTTAAAAATTCTTTTTCTTACATTGTACTTGTCAAAAGCCAACTACAAAGCTTTTCTTCTCTTGATACTCTAGAAACTTGATAGCATTGCCTGTCTGCATTCATGTTTGTTAGATTTGAGGAAATATCATCGTCTTCATCATCATCTTCATCGTCTTAATCATAATCTTCATCGTCTTCATCAACTTCATCGTCTTTCATGCTTGGTTTTTCCGCATAATCAATAGGTTCCATTGGAGTACCATGAACATTCATTGAATCTTTCTTCTAGTTCAAGTGTATAGATATTCTGATCTGTCAATTCTAGTCAAGGACTAGAACTAACAAATATTTCAATGCGAATGAAGTCTACAAGCTATTCGAAGATTGCATTAAAATTAAGTATAATCAATAAGTCGCGTGCGGGTATCTTACAGATTTTTATAATGAAGATTATAACTTACAAAATACCTAAGCACCAAAAAATTTACATAACAATAAACTGCACATAAACCTCTCAGTATTATCACATTTCTAATCTGAACCCGTTTAGCAACAGTTAGAATGGGCGGTCTTTCAGTTCTCTTCTTATCTTATTATTGTTGACTTGTTACGCACTCCGGATACGGGATATTTTTCACGAAGTTAGTTTACAATATGCGTATGTGAAAGATTTATTGAAAATATTTTGTTCAAATATGACCATTTTTAGCATGTTTTTTTTATAATCTCGTTAGAAATTAATTTAATTTAATAAATATATCATTCGTGAAAAAAATTTGTTTTGATTTGCCTGATTTTTGCATCGCTTTGTATATTAAACACAGAGTAAATTCTCCTAAAGTTGGAAAATTTTCTCTTCAGTTATTATTACATTTCTGATCTTCTGATTCATTTAGTAGTTAGAATGGGCAATCTTCTAATTCTCCTTTTATCTCGTTATTGTTGATTTGTTATACAATCAGGATATTGAATATTTCTCACAAATTTTCTTTACAACACGAGTATGTCAAGTATGACAATTTTGTACCAAATTTTAATTGAATTGATTAGCCGGATTTTTGCATTGCACTGTATATCAGATACAAACCAAGTTCTACAATTGAATAATTTTCTCTTCAATATTATCACATTTCGAATCTTAACCCATTTAATAGTCAGAATGGGCGATCTTCTACTTCTCTTCTTATCTCGTTATTGTTGACTTGTTACACACTCAGGATATTTCTCACGAATTTAGTTTACGAACCGTTCATGTGAAAGACTTATTAAAGATATTTTCTTCAAGAAATGACAATTTTTTACAAGTTTTTATTGTAATATAGATAGAAATAATTTAATAAATTTGCCATTTTTTGTAGAAATATTTACTTAGATTTTTTTCATTACTTTGGATGGAATATAAAGTGGATTCCAAAATAGTTACATGTGATGTTGTCTGGTCATAATTTTGAAATAAAATGAAACTTTCTATGGATATTTTTTTAAACCCTTATTTAAACTTTTCATTTACAAATTAGAGACAAACAAAATCACGTGAATATTTTTGGGGACACTTATATAAATTCTAACGGTATCGTTTTCACTATTTGTATTTTGGAATTCTCAAATATTATTATAATTGTTATGAAGGTGAACAAGTCCAATATTTACTACCTTTGTTTAAAATATTATCATGTGACATTTTTTAAGGTGATCAACTATGTACTTTCCAAGTAGGTTAAAGTTTAGTATAAACATTATTGGTACCTTTTTGATGTCGTTCATCGAAAATCGTGTTATCTCTCGACAAAACAATACATTTAGAGTTTTTTTTTCTGAAACTACGTTATGTAAAAAATATTTATTTTAAATAATAATACTTCGTCCACAAATATAAATCCGTTAATCACTTCCAACACAACTGGAAGTCTAAGGTGCTTCAAAATTAGTCATCATTTGCTTTATATTAAGATTTTATCACTTAAATCCCGTAACTTCTACTGTGTCCATTATAAGATTTTTACCACGTAAAATACAAGGTGAGTGATAGCTATTCCAGTGCTTGAAATGGATTTGGAGAACATCTTACTTAAATAGAAAATTGGTTATTCCAAATGCTAAACTTTGCTAATGGATAAACTGCAAACATAAGAAAATTACCATCCCTCTAATTTTAGTAAAGCATAATTTAAATAAAAAAATGGCTTAAATCAAGGATACTAAAACAACTAAGATTATATCACATTGAGGAATTTGACAAAAAATAGAACAATTTTTAATTTTCTCTTGCCTGTCTCTGATCGCAACATTTTTTAAATTACTTCGAGTTTTAATAAATACAGGGTGTCCCGTTTTGATTGTCCGATCCGTTACTGACGTATTCCTCGGCTAAAAATAAGCAGAAAAGTCCTAATGAACATGAACTCAAAGGTGATTCGTTTTCGAGATACTGGAAGTTTAGTTCCTATTATTAACATAATCATTTAAATTAAATTATTAAGGCTGACTTTTACCAACCTCCTGTTAACTTAACCAGCGGTTTAATTTTAATTTCAACTTATGCGATTGGCTACTTTGCCAATAACCATGGTAATAAACCGCTGGTTACATTAACCGGAGGTTGGTAAAAGTCAGCCTAAATCGTTGCGATGGTTTCGGTAAATTGTCGTTATTAGGTTACACTGGTCAGCTACAAAAGTTAGTCGAAACCGTGGCAACTAGGTCAGCTTATGGAATTAAAACTTTGAATATCTCGAAAACGAACCACTTTCAGACCTATGTTCATTAGGACTTTTTTGCTTGTATTCAGTCAGAGAGTATACCACTAAAGGAGCGGACAATAAAAACGGGACACCCTGTATTTTATTATAAAAAGTGGTTCTCCACAATCCGTCGAGTCTTACAATAGTGATCAATCATCTTGTATTTGGTATAAAACGTAGACGTTACCAAAGCTAATACCTTACTATTATATTCGATACAAACTTTCTTAGCATCTACTAACCACTAACCGCAAAGTTTCTTCAATCAATACTCAAACTACTTTATTTTTTATTTCATTTTTTATCTTGTCACTCAAGAATCAATACTTTAATCAGCAACCAGGCAAAAACGTAAGTAAGCATAACTTTTTATTATATTAATAACCCCATAGTAATCCTACAATCAAATGATTTGGTTCCCATGTTTCTGTTAAAATAGGTGATTTACATCGACAAAATTCGACTCAATTATAAGTAGCATTACATTTGTTTATAATTACTAGGAAATTTACTATCATAAAACGTAAAAATTAAATTATTTACGGTTATATTTGGAGCTGGTAATAAATTTTTCCGATTGTAACTAATTGTAAATATTAAAAAATAGAAGTACACACCTTTTTTTTACAAATTCATACAACTTTTCGTTTTTTTGTTCCTATAATGAGTATTAGAATTATTAATGTTTAAAACCCAGCCGTAAAAAGACGTATTTAAAGTATTGTAACCACTTAGAAATATAAAGCCTTTTTGTGTTTTACATACATTTATTGTTAAACACTTCGGTGAAATTACGTTTGTCAGAAATGCATCATAGGATATTCTGTAACACCGCATGAATGGTCAATGAAGAATGCACGTCCAATGTCAATGCTAATACATGGTAATTGCTGCACACAGATAAGTGGGTGACAAATTGTGCAATTTAACGTTTGGCGGTGGAATTTCCTAAATTCCTTGGTGTATTATTAAAGTTGTTTTTATGAAAGTTGGTTGGAATTTTTAGAATTCTTTTGTATAGATTGTTTTATATTATTCAAGACTTAAAAATTAAAAAAAAATTAATTTTGTTTGAAAACAAATTATTTAAATTATACTCCGACTCGAGAAAGCAATAAAATTGTAAAATCACCTTTCGTAAAATTATTACCTATTTGTTATTATTGATGTTAAACACGTACGTTAATAATTCAGTAATGGGTTTGGTATGTAATAATAAATAAATACCATAAGTGATCAATTTTCGTATTGATTGCGGCGCTTTCGTTAAATATCGGACTTTTCGAGGTTAATCGTTCAACCCATAATGGACTGTATAAAGATCTGAGATTGCTGGACCACGTATCATTAATTTTAATGATAGGATATAACGCTGCTATTCGCGACATATAATGATGGTATATTAAAATAATAGGGTATGTCGTGGGCGTTTCTATGTGATTTTTTTTAGTTTTTCTGTCAGTCAAAAGATTTAACACTTTTAGGAATGTTAATTTTTACAATCAATAACAGCTTTCTTTTATTGCATTAAGCAATGGGATTATGACCTTGTATTGTATTCGGTATGTTTCTATGTGTCTGTAAGTGTTTAGTAACATCTTTATATGGTCATAATTACATCTGCAAACTTGAATGCAGGTGGATACATGAAACCCTAATCAATTTTGTTGTAATAAATATGCCTCCATTACCAGAGTGCAATCAAGTTCTTCTAAATACCGCGCTGCTAATCTCCCTCGAATACCTTTGACCAATTATGGCTTCTTTGCTCTCTTCTCGTGCGGCCACGTGTTGGCACCTTCAATTAACGATCCGCATTCCTCCCAGATGTCGCCTCCGTATTATTTTCAACGCGCGCGCACTCTTCGATCTTGCGCGTTGGTACATAATAATAAGACACCTCCTGTCCGTCGGTGAGATATTGGCCCTAACGTGTTAATACGTACGGTGATTGAATGTCGGCGGAATGCGAGATGAATAAAAAAGGCTAAGAAGCTTGTAAACAAGAAAAAGGATCGATTAGCCGCGCTAGACAAGTAGGCTTTGGTGCGTATCTATGCATCATATCTTGATCATCATCCGTGTAGTGTTACGGGTAATTGGTTCTGAATGGTACATTAAGTAAATTGAAGTAGATATTAAAATGCAAATTTTGTTATTTAAATATGAAGAGTTGAATTAATGCAGTTAAAGATTAACATGTTGAAGACATAACAAACTTTAACAAACTTCTTACACTGCTCATATTACGTTTTTTTATTTATAAAGATATCTATTTTAATTCTGTTCTTCGTCAAAATAGTGTCACGAAAGAACAGAAGAAACATACACTTCATTAGCAAGATTTATTTAAGTAGACCTATACATGTGCGTTATTTATGTCACCAACTGGTATGAAAGCATTTGATTCATAACTCATAGCTCGCAACGCCCCAATTCCTCACTATATCAAAGATAATGTATCGCACGGATTCATTCATGGTTTGCTTCCTTTATATGTAAATGTGTTAGATATTCTCTTTGAAGTCGAGATTTTATTTACAATCTGATGAGCATTTATACGTCAACGCATTTTTTAATTATACAATCATCGGTGCCGAGGTCAAATTAACACGAGTGCAAAAACTTCTGGCAAGGACACACCCGTACCGAGGTAATTTAACGTAAAATTATTTAGCACAAACCGTACATTCGAGCTTTGTAATTTATTTTTTTTTGTTGTTCCACCAAGGTCAATTTTACTGTCAAAAACCTGGGAATTTTATTTATTTTTTTTACAACGGGACGTATTTATGAACACGCTCGTTTAGGGAGAAATGATACAGTAACGAAAGAAAACACCGGTTTCCGCAGGGTACAGGGTGTTTAAAGTATGTAGTTGCTTGCCAGGATATTTACACACGGCAAAAGTATTCATGTCACAGCAATAACAATGAGTGAAACAGCTACGTTCACGGTCGCGGCGTGCAACAGTTTCTCTCGAAAAATGTGGTACACGGCCTGCATATGTAAACGATGTGTATCACGCTGTCATCACTAAAAGTGTCCAAATGGTTCTCTAGGGAGCAAGTGTCATTGCCTGGCTGCTACCGTAAGAACGAGCACTACCTGGAAAAGAGGAAACGGTCATTTTACCTCCAATTACGTTGGTTTGACGCCGTGTTGTACTCCAAATCACGCAGACCAAATGTTGCTCAAGGACAACACGAATCTAATAAGTTACATAAAATACTGAGACATATGACATGTGTGCAAACTGTTGTGTATGAGTTCAAACGAGAAAGAAACTTGATTTGAAGTAGTAAAATAATCTCATCACGTTTCTTAATGTTTACTAATGAATAATTCACTATTTAAGTGAAATCAAGGTGGTAGGTCTATACCTGACTATTTAGAGAATAGGGAGATATCAGTCTTATTGCTAATATCATTTTTCACCTGAAATCGGTCGATTTCTTAAGAAGAGTTTCTTCAAATCTTTTTTCAAAGTTAGTTTACAATTTGAAAATTGATTATAAGAAAATGACCGATGAAAAGCTAGCCATAGATTCCAGCCATAGATTTTTCATTGTAAAGTAATTAATTGCAAAATAAATAATTACGCGGTAATGTTTCAAATCCACCAATTTAGTGTTAATAAGATTATTTAAAGCAAACAATAACTTGTTCGCTCTTTTTATTCATTAATCAGCCGCTTAACTCTTTGAGGGGCGGACTTTTTCAAATAAAAAAACCCAAAGTGTGCACAACATTTTAAAAGTGTTTTTATTTGGTCAACTTTTGTTAATGTGTCTAATTTGATGATTATTAAAAATAGTATAAACAATTCTTTGAAAAATTTGTGTATTTGCGAAAAATTAAGATGCGGTTCATTCAATGTACCACCGCCCACAATAAACACTTTAGCCGGAATGGTATAGTTCAAAGCAATTTTTATTTTTGTTTAAACAAAGTGCCACTATACACACTGAGCACTGCCAGTTAGATCGAACATCAGTCTTCTTCGTGCTGCAAAGTGTACAGTGTCTTCTGGTGGCTCGAATAGGTTTATGCTCTGAATTTTGAAGTCTTATTGTTTTTGGTACTACTGGTTTGTGTTTTTTTATTTGTACAGGAAGTCCTGACGATTTTCGTTTTTTAATAGGTACACTTATCAGACTATCTAAGGGTAATAACCTGAGGTTTTTCATAGACATTTTAGGCAAATTCAGATTTTTGTATAGGATGGAAGCATTCACAAGGCATGCATCAATTAAGTAAACAAAATCCTGTGCCACCATTTGTGACTTTTTCGATTTGGCTCATAAGCATGTTTATTTTGGTCAAATTTGTCGACAAAGTTCATGTTGAAATTGTAACCTGTCAACATTTTTGGATATGGAATCGTTTCATGTGATCCATCTTTCTTCCTCCTCTTTACTTCTGACACATCTTCGTGGTGGTGATAGTTAGACAATAAGTACACACTTCTTTTGTCTTTCCACTTGACAGCGACCGGTCCTTTATTGCTAATAGAGTAGTCAAAATCTCCCCTTTTTAATTCTTTGTCTGGGCGAAATTTTGGCATTAGTTTTCTAGTAGCGTTTACAGTGCCTGAAGATCTTCCATCAGTTTGGGTAAAGTCAAGAAATTATCGAAATGCACATGATAGCCTTTATTTTCTAAACCTTTACACAGATTTCTTACAATGCGGCTTCCTAGACCCACCTCTGTGGAATCTTCGTTCTTTCCAGTATAGATATCAAATGGTGGTTTATTTTGCATACCAGCGAGCACAAAGGTCAAAATTCAAAGAGGTACATTAAGCCACCCACAAACCCTCAAAGAGTTAAAGGCACCAAAGTTCCGAATGTACAAATATTCAAAGTTGGACAACGAAAATTGGAAATTTTATTTTATCCAGGTGACAACCTTTTCAATTAAGCGTTCGAAAAATTCCCAAAGTCAGCTCTGTCCGTACGTATAGCAAGGCATTCCCAAAAATCGAAAAATTTCAACGTTGGACATCGAAATTTGGAAATTTTATTTCACAGGTTTAATTTACCCCACTCCTTCAACGACCAGAATCCGCAAAAGTCATGTGACAACCTTTTCAAACCTACCATGACGGGTCATTTTGAACTTTTTGTCAGAATTTCTTGAAAATTATCGCATTATCACATCGCAATTTACCTTTAAGACTTTTATTATAAAATACATCGAATGTGTTTTCCAGGATTTACTCCTCTCTTGTTAATTTTTTTACCGAGAAATATATGTAATCTACCTTAAATACCGCAAGGGGTCATTTGACCCATGCAAAGATTCTGTTTCCTGATTTACAATTTCTTGTGATTTTGAACATTTTTGTTATTCCGTGATATATTTTGCTGCATTGTGTTATATTTGTTGTTCTACTCCAGGCGAGTATTACGGTAAAAATTTCAAGGGATAGTGCTATTTTGTCAATCAAGAATTCTTATTTCATCATTTTGCTAATAAGGCTGGTCGTATTGGCGCGACTAATCCCAATACAGAGATTGTATATTGGAATTCGTTGTTCTCAAACTACTGGAACCCTTCTCAGGATGCGGAAGAAGCGTCACTACTGATAATTTCTTTACAAACGCATCACTAGTTGGAAAACTACTAAAAAAAAGAACCACTATTGTTGGAACAATCCGCGGGAACGAAAGAGAACTACCAAAATTCGCCAAGTAGGCGAAAGATGGTATTCCACGCTTCTCCATAAAACTACATAAATGCAATCATTGTTCACTTACTATTTACAAAAGTAAGCCAAACAAAAAAGTCCTTCTGCTAAGCTCACAGCATAAATCTGTAAGCATTGAAACCGATGGCAAGCGTATACCTAAAACGATTAGGTTTTATCGGATCAAACGGCCAGAAAATACACTGTGAAATCGAAATCGCAAAGATGGCCTGTGCAGATTTTTTTCAATATTCTTGACCTGTCTGGAATCAACTCATGGGTTTATACAGAGAAACAACCGGCGAAAAAATCTCTAGACAGCAATTTTTATTTCAATTAGCTGAAGAACTTGTCGAAGATTTTCAAAATGAGCAACAAGAGAAACAAGAAGAGAAACAGAAAACGTCAACAAATTCAAATTCGTATTTAAATGCGAAAAAGGTGCCAAATAGGTTTTTGCAAAGAAAGCAAAACTACGAAAATCTGTTTCAAATGCAATAAATATGTGTGTGGAAAATGCACCATCGAGAACCCAATCATTTGCAAAATATGCGGTGAACATAAAGTTAGTATATTATTTAATTATTTTCTAAATTTGAGATCCTATTGAAGAATATTTAATTTTTTTCTTGTATTATTTTTATGTTTTTAAATTTAATATATAAACTATTTTGAGTCGTTATTTAAAAAAAAATGTTTTATTCATGTACCACATTGGCACAATTGATATATTTCTCACAAGACATAGTAATATATATAACATTTTGCAGACGGGTCATCTGACCCCCTTTGGTAGGAATAGGAATACATGAAGTATCGATAAGTTTAGTGTTAAGCGTTCAAAAAATTCCCAAAGACAGCTCTGTCCGTATGTATAGCGAAGCATTTCCAAAAATCGAAAAATTTCAAAGTTGGACATCAAAATTTGGAAATTTTATTTCATAGGCTTAATCTTCATTCCCTTAATGACCAGAATCCGCAAAATCCAGGTGACAACCTTTTCAAACCTACCATGACGGGTCAAATGACCCATTTTGAACTTTTTGTCAGATTTTCAGAACATTATCACATCGCCATTTGCCTTTACGACTTTTATTATAAAAAAATACATCGAATGTGGAAATTTTATTTCCCTCACTGGTAAGAAAATGTAGAAGTTGTCCGTCCCATTTTAAGTGACTCCTACTGATTCTTATGTGAGGCGTTTTCTACTTGTGACGTCGTCACTATAAAATATCTCCATTACTTACTCCAGTTTTTGTAGTTTCCCGGTTTACATTCCAGTGCAGTGAGTTAGATCCGTTTAATTGTATGACTTTATCTAGTCTACCTTTTCATGTTTCTTCTCTGCCATAGAAAAGAGGTCCAGGATATTAGATGACATTTATGTATAATTTTATTTTGTGAAAATCAATTACCAACCATCAAAACCGAATTCCGTCATGCTATAGGCTTCCATTTAATTAATTGAATTAAAAAAATGTACATTTCTAAAATTTTAGAATCATCATTTTATTTTATTGTTTTTATCTTCCACTTAAATAAGTTTTTAAGTCCATGTTGTGTAGCATTTTAAATAAAAATATCTCAGGAAGCAAATACTTATGTATGTATACGTACCTGTTTTTATTTTTAAAAACTTCGAATTCCTCTACTAATAAGCTGACAGACGATTTACAAATTCCTCCAGAATTAAAACCTCAAGGCAGCTTTAACTTCATAACAAGGCGAATTCCGCGTCAACGCGAAAAATTCCTCCACTCTCATAGGGCAACAATCCAACTATTTTATTTATTTTAAACCGACGTGTTCCGCGGCTCTTTGTCGTTTTCTCCGTTAATTTACGCACGTAAATGAATTTTGCTGCAAACGATTTAAGGATGGTTTAGTTATTAGTCCTTGTGATGAAACTATCTTAAGGGGTTAGACCACTTTAGACCGTGGAAAATTAACGTAATTTCCCCATATTTTTCCGAGAAAACAATAAGAATTGTGGAAAAATTGTTTATATATCTTTGTTGTACATACATTTAGGAATAAGAAATATATTTTGCTAAATAATTAACATAAAAAATGAACGCGATGTAACTGCTTGATGAAAACCTTGTTAAGCGCTAAGGGGTCCGCGGCCGGAACGATTTTACCTACAATTTTCAATCGAAAGCAAAAACGAAAAGGTATTTACTTTTTACAACTCAAAAGCTAGAGAAAGACGTAGGGATTTCTTTTTAATTATTTTTTTGCAGAAATGGTGGGCATATTACAAAAACTTTGCGTTTTAGCCTAAAAAAATATCTACTAAATTCTTTATAGTTCAAGAACTACGTTTGATATCAAAAAAATCCTACGTCTTTCTCTAGATAATGCTATTTGGAAGGTGCAGTTAAAATTTCAAGTAAATCGGTAAAGAATTGTATGAGTTATGTTTCCGGCCGTTTCAAGAAAAGTGATTTAGAGAAAAACGCATTTAAAGTTTATTTAACCTGTACTGAGCACACGTTATCGGACAACATTCAGAATCAAAATACAGGGATTTAAAAACTGTTCCCACTTATAACTGACATTGCATCTTATTTTTAAGACCATAAGGCACTTTTTAGCGCAAAAAACAAAAATTCGATTTTTTGAAAATTCTAGAGTGGTCTGACCCCTTAAGCTAGAACGTGTAATGCGCTCAAAGATGACGTTTAGGTCATAACCGGCGTGTTTTATGGTTGAAAGTCCATAAGAAGGATCTTACATAAGGTCTAAGGACCAACAATGCGTTCTCGCGTAATTGTCGGTCCGCCTAATAAAACAATCAAAGGCACCGTGGTAATTTTACCATGGGTGTTCGACAAGAGGGATAATTAGCATTAGCGTTGGTTTATTACAGATATAATGGGGGTTACGTCCTCACGACAATCTTAGAACTTAACAAAGAACAGGGCAGCGAGAAAAGGCATTATTGTGCGAGGGTATCGCACCGTTTAACGTAGTAAAACTAGATTTTACGGCTGTGTACTTATGCAAATGTGTCGTTGAAAGTTCTGATGATGGACGGCTTATTTCACTGCTCGAGCTTTTATGAACTGTACGCTACATAGTTTAAAATTTAGATTGAGTTTCCCAACACGAAAGCGTAACCAACATTGTAAGGTATGTTTTGTATGTTTCATTAAAGGTATTCCTGTAAAAAATCTTGAAGTGGGTATGACGTTAATGAGCTCACATATTTCTGATAAGTTTGTTTTCGAAAATATACACCGAGTTTAGGTGTATTTTATACACTTTTCGTGACCACTACTGTATAACAAAACTCTGTTTCTCAGAACATTACTTAACTGCAACTGTTAGAATTTTCTTGAGATCTGGATTGTATAAACATGATATCTCGATTTGTTCTAAGAACCTAGATACATCTTTGCAATATCGCAAACGCATGAAATTTTGTCGCAGTTATCGTTTAGAATTCGCGGTGCGAGGAGGTGAAAGTTTGTGCATTCGCATTCTTGCAATAATCTCAGGTAAGCCTTATCTTCGGTAAACTTTATCGCGCCTGAAAAATATTACGATATTTTGGTTTACCTTTTGCATTTAATCGTCGTGTAAATATGCGCAAAACCAAACACTTACCATATCTTGTTTGCTTAAAATGCCGCTTTTATTGGTTGGTTAATGTTGAAATATTTATTGATGATAATCGGATTTTAACGATTTTATCACATACGGTGAAATAAAGTTTTTGTACTCTCTCATGTTGTATTAAATGAAGATGGATTAAAATTAAACTGTGGGATATAATTCTTTTTGCATGAAGTCCTTTGCATGTCTACGATAGAGGTGGGCAAAAAGAACATGGGAACAGAGAACAATAAACAAAAGAATTTTAACTGCAGACAGGATATCACGAGACAATCCTGGGTAAGGTTGTTAAACATATTCGGTCTAAGGTAGATAACAAAGGCGGGATGTTACATAAATATTTCAAACGTTCGAAATTAGGTTTAGAGTAGGTAGGTGAAATTTCAGTGGAATGCCCGTAGAACAGCAAACATTGCACGAATAGTTTCTCAAGGATTTTGGGTATAGGATGGCTGCGCTTGCGTATTTACGAATCGATTTTGTTTATGCGGAATTTCTCACCAAAGGTCGATTGTATTCCAAAAATATTTGTACTAAATACCAACTATATTATCTTTATCTAAATAATACCTCACAATATAAATCATTATTGGTATCATTCGTTTACATCATTAGTCATGAAGAAATACATAGGGGTATAAAAATCGATAAACAGTTTCGTATCCTACTTTCATGGTTCGATAAAACAATCGCTATTTTATAATTTTTTTTTGCTTTTCATCGTGAATGTTTTTAACGCTTTTTGTGTGCTCTTCATTACCCAACAATACGCAATTAGCATAATAATCGCGCAATTATCCCATGTAACTCGGCCAAATAGTCAATCAAACCGACACCAATTAGCATAATCGAAAGTAGCTACGGGGCCTGATTATGATGTGGTCGTTAGGTCCTATCGGACATGTTTATCACGATTTGTTGCGCCAACACGGTCAATGCGGGTCGAAGGTAGATAGGGGCGTTCGTTGGCCGCCGTTGGGACATCTGGGCACGAACTGGTCGACAAAAACCGGCGAAGAAAGAAAGGAAGAAAGAAGAAGGAACGTCCGAAGTGTGACTGGCATTCGGCACAAGAGACCCATGGTTCCTATAGCCTCCGTTCCCGTTATGAAAGCTGGGGGAGTTGTGGCATCCGACGCCGGTTTCAGATTACACGACAACGAGCACATGGCCTACGAAAATCGATGCGATATGGGCTGCCATCCGGGCAATGCTTCTTCGTGCATGTGCTGGCGTCACGCTCAAAACGAACCACCCATTTTGTGGACGTAAACATGATAAACACGACTTCCGCTTGAAACGAAATGTTTACTTATTATTTTTTTTGCATTAATCACCGCGTTAGCTTTTTAACCTTGAGTCAAATTTCAAAATTTTACATATTATAACATTCAAGTTTACCCAAAATGATTTGAATTGTGATGAAATTCGATAAAAATTATTAAACACTTCCATATTCATTTGAGTTTTTGAAAAAGTTTTCCTAATTACAATGAAAAAGTAAAGCAAAAGAGAAGTTCTATGAAAGATTTATATGAAATTTGAAAGGTATTTCAAATGCTTTATCAACAATATTTATTGTGATTCAATATCATTATCGGTTTCTTTCAAAAATGTATTTAAAAAAAATCTTATAGAATACCACAAAATGTTATATGTTCCTTGATGAAAAAGAAATAAACAAAAGTGGTCTATTTTTTATTAACACCAATCAAATTTTTAATTTTATTTTTAACTTTTGTTGAAATTTGTAATAATTTTTGTATAATGTGTTCTGTGCTGTCTTGCTAATTTCAAAAATTGTTTTCCTATAATATGACTTTTGTCTCTGATGATGGTTTATCCCGAAACAAAAACATTTATTAATAACCAGACTGGTACATACTTTTATTATCCTATATCTTAATTAAAGGCACTAAAATGGATCTCAACACGATTATCTTCAATATTGATAGGAAAAGTCTCAATTTCCCCATCACAACGTATGTTTTATCTTGGCTTCGCCTAAATAAAAAATCCTATATCAAGAATTAAAATAATTAACTTCTCTTAACGCATTGCACAAATATACTCGTTTCGGGAAAGATTTCTCATGCTTCATTAACTCATTACTGGCCGCTGACGTAATAATACGTATTTTTTTCTTCTCAATTCAGAAGCCGTTGACGTATTAATACGTTTTTACACAATCAGTTTGTTTTATTGTTTGTTAGG
The DNA here is from genome assembly GCA_036711955.1 of Digitonthophagus gazella. Lineage (NCBI taxonomy): Eukaryota > Metazoa > Arthropoda > Insecta > Coleoptera > Scarabaeidae > Digitonthophagus > Digitonthophagus gazella. The sequence continues at coordinate 10,319,365 of JASCIT010000001.1, forward strand.
TACATCGCAAAGACAATCGAAAGACAAAAGATATGATTTTCACAAAACATGAGGCGCGACTGATAGAGATTGGTAAGATAAATTGAAAAACTGGTGAAATGATAACAAAAAATCAGAAAGTACTAAAGGAAAGGTGTTGATTTTGCGGATCAATACTTTTCTTATAATCCATTTATGAGGAAAAGTGCCAAATAGACAAAAAGACTTGTTTGTTTATGTTGAATTGTGCATTATTTAATTCATTTATACAAAAACCTGAATTCGAAAAAAAAAATAAAATTTACCTTTTATTTACTGCAAGTTGCTAAAGGTTGGATGAAAATCCAGAGGTCCATCAGAAAGAATCTCTCGTAAAGATGCACCAACTAGGCTTGCAGGAGATATAAAAACACACAGACTGATAACAATCATAGTTTGTGAAAAGAACAATTTTCTTAGAAATGTAGCAAAGTTTGCAAAAATCATAGCAAAAGGAAGGAACCTGCTTCATGTATCGACATTGTGAAATGTTTTTATGTGTAGAAAAATATTTTGAGAACTGCCATATTAAATAAAATTACCAGAAATTCAATTTTCAGATTAGGCACTTTTTTATTCGAATAAATTCACTAGTTATTTGAATGATCGGGGCCCGGCTTCACGCCGGGTGAAGTAAGAATTTTTAGCGACCAGTAATGAGTTTTTTAAGTATGTTATCCTAGACCAGGGCTGCTCAAATAGTGCACAATGCACATGTGCCGTTTGAGGTGCGAATGTGCAGTGCACAATGCACGCGTTATGCAATTTTTTATTTTAAGGCGCAAATGGTAGGTCGCCTAGTTACGGTAATGTGACAGTTAAATAATGTCAAATAATTTGAGCTTTAAATAATTTAAGATAATTTTGTGTTCATATTTTTATTTTTAAAAGTTAAGTTTTGCGGCACAACGAACAATTATGTCATTACTGGCATTATATCGAGAAGAAAGAACAGTATCAATAAATGACAGTTATAGAAATAAAAGGTGTTAATGGACATTTTTACTAATCTTTATCACCGTTAACAAAAAAGTTAAAATAATACGTTGTAATAATAAAATAAACTAAAATTCGTAAAATCTGAAGAGTTTAGGATTAGTTAGTATCTGTAATTTTACGTTGTCATACGTGAACAGTATTATAAATAAATGCTTTATAATTTACAACTTGGCTTTTATAATTTTATTTTAATCTTTACATAAAAATGTAAGAGATTCCAAACCTCAAAAACTATACAAAAACTGTATATTATAATTCATAATATTTTGAGGTCACTGGTCACTTGAGCATGAATTTAAATGAACACATTATGTACAGGCCGTAATGAAAATGAGGCAAACATAAAATATCAACCCGTTGCTTGGCTACAATTTATCGCGAAGTAATATGGAGGGGGTGTGTCTCCAAGGTAGTAATGTGCAAATCATGCGCACAATGTGCTCTAAGTGCAATGCACATTGAGCAGCCCTGTCCTAGACTACTATCTTCGGTTTTCGTCTCTCTCTGACATATAATTAAATAAAAAAAATATTTGACATATCGCACCCCGGCGAGAATAATGTCACAACTCAAAAATTTCCATTTTAAAATGACCATCAGTAATGATACGTATGGTGTGCCTCTGACTTGCAGAAAAATGTCACATCTCTAACTCACAATTTATCCGTCGAAGAGGAGTTATGTCAGTTTTGTTTTTATTAGTTCATTACTTATTATGGCAAAAACAGTGTCACTTTATTTGTTATTACTGAAATACTGCATTTTTGAGTTATATCATTGTTCTTGCCGAGGTGCGATATGTCGAGAAAACTGCGACAACTAATGACGCATGAGACATCTTTCGCTGAAAGGAGATTATGTATTTCTCATGAAGGATAGATAATTTTTTAGTAAAAACTTTAGTCGATGGATAAAGTATGATTAAACTAAAATTGATACTTTAAGCTTTAGAAAACATCATTAGTCTTTTTGCATTCCAGCTTTATTTTGAAAGAGAGAATGTAACAAAAATACAGAAATTCAATGGAAAACCTTGTGATTTCATCTCAATGCTTATAAATGAAGGTTGGTTATTGCAAAGTACAAGTAATCATTTATAAATGCAAATTACAAGAAGAAAGAACTAATTCCCACCAAAGAAGCTTTCGTCATAAAATAGATAAAACGGGTCACTGAGAATGACTATAGATGATAGGCATGTTACAAGAATCCGCTGAGTTTTTATTGATTTTTGCGCAATTTATAGTAATGGAATTTTAGACGATAGTTTGGTTGATTCGATCTAAAGTACTAGGAATTTTATACTTTTTACAAAACAAAAACACAGGCAAATAGGAAGATAAACATAGCCTTTTACAATATACAACGATGAGTATACCTGATTGGAATGCTACAAGACGCAGTACCAATGTTATTTTGAAATGAAAACCTTAATAAAAATGCAAACTTAGGTATTTTATTTTCTTCTTGTTTATAATTGAACGCTTTCTGGTAACTACTACGTAAGTAGATAGTAATTTAAAGTTATAAGGAAATCTTAATTGTTATAAATGGTTAGGATTAGCTCTCCTAATGATTATAAATTGTAGATAAGTATCAAAATAGAAAATAAAATAAGGTTTTTGTGGAACTTTTCCCGTCGTATAAGGTGGAATACGGTATCGATCCCCAACTCGTATGTACCGCGCATTGATTTATCTCGTCTAGAGGCCCAGCCCGTGTCGGAGGCAGCAGCAAGTAGTCCATCTGACCTCAACTAAAATTCCTGCAATTGTCGACGGTGCTGGTCACGGCCCCGAAGCGCGCCGGCTTCGTACCACCTCCGGCCGTTTATTACCAGATACTTTGTGAATAGCTCGAATTCTTTTGGCATACTACCGCGCTGTAGCCGCCTTAACCACTTCGTTCGGTTCGGCCCTCGACTTCTTCACGTACTCGACTTCTTCGCGGTCCGTCGTCGAAGCGCTGCGCTCCTCCTTTTCCTTCGGCGCCCGTACAATACCGAAACGAGGCAAATATCGAGCGACTTAAGTCATCCAACACTACTAAATTGCCCCCACCGCGTGCCGTCGTCGGACATTCTTGGCCGCGGTGGTAGTTTTACGAGAATTTCGTCGAGGCCGATCGAGGAATCGTGCACGTGAATGCCGCGATGCCCACATGACTTCATTGTTATCAGGCCGCGGAGTGATAACCCGACATTCCTCTTGTGCAGATCGCTGCCATGGATGACTGCGAATCCCCGCTAGAAGTCCTCTCCAGAGCCGCCACGATGGTCCAGGAGAATCAACAGCAATCCATCATTTCTGGTAAGCAAGCAATTTTAAATTTTTGTTTTTATTATTATTATTATTATCCTCATAAAAAGTTTTTGGTCTTTGGTTATTGGAATGTTACAAATAACATTATTACGATGAATGAACTAGCTTAATTTTAACAATTTTGTTTATTCAGCTATTTGCTTAATTAGTTTTGACTTTTATTTATGAATATGACCAATGTTCATTTCAGTTCATTTGGTTTTCGTTTAACCGCGTTTCAGGTTTAAAGTTTATTTTTTGCCGCAACTTTAATCTTAAAATTCTGATAACTTTTGCTCTATTGATAGTGAGTAAATACTGTTTGGAAAAGTTAATGTCCTCCATTAGTCAGTCTAATTTTGAATGAAATGAACGTAGTTAATTGGAATCTCCGCGCAATATCAATCTATTTTTAATTAAATATCTGACTAAAAATAATAAACGACGTCAATAAATTAAACATTATAGAACTTTTAATTTTTTTGATGAAATCGTGAGAGAATTATTGCCGAACAACCATATTTATGTAATTACTAACTACTAATTTATATATTTACGACATCCTATGCAGACTTTTTTTTTAATACATCCACTGGAAAATTGGACATTCATAGTTACGCACATCGACGCGATCATATCCTATTTGTGCCTGGCAATTACTAACAAACATCCCAATTACATGCCCAATTTAGTAAAATAACCGGGGTTAAGCAATTTGCTGTCTAATTAAACGACTTTTGTAACTTGTTTTACGACTTGGGTAAATTTACTTCAAATGCAGTAAATAATGTTACCTACAAACCTTATAAATCGATGTTTTAAGAATTTATTTCACAATAACAAATACGAGATAAATGAAATTGATAATGTTGTCATTTACTTTGTCGTTCTACCGTATACTATATTCTACCGCCCTATGTAAATTTCTCTAAATGCATTCCTCATTCAAATTAACTGTCCCTTTTAAATTGCTAAATAGCTTAACTGGAATCCCATTTGAATCGTATTCTGTCATTGGCCATAAATATAAATAGATCGAATTCAATCAGTGGTTTGGTTGAATTTTAAGCTATAATCAGAACTCTTAAGAATTTAAAATGCTTTCACAAAGGATTTCATAAATTTTTTTAAGGTACTTGTGGAATAAGTTGAATATACGCGTGTGCAATACACTGCAAGGTCCATAACTACTACCTAACTAATGCGAATAATTTTCTAGTTCAACTAGCTAGGTTGGTACGCATGATGTCCCGACACACTCCACCTGTTTTCTTCTAGCGTATCGTTTAATTAACCGCCAGAGCACTAATAATAGACTGGCAACAGTTCGTGGCTTATGGTTTCCTTTTTACCCACCGTTATCGAATATACATCCTTTCGAGTTGATAAACGAGAAGGACATTGTTCGATAAATAATCGCGGTTTCTGTTATATTAACGGCGAACTTTACTTGGAGCTGCTGCTTTATACGGGCTACTTTCTACCGGAAGTACATACCTGGTCACTTTTCTTAACATAAGCAAAAACACCTGTACGATGAAAATTGAAAAAAACAGAATTGAACGATTTAATAAGATTCGAATCTTAATGATTTTACTTAAATCTTGATGATCTTAATGAGAAAGGATTATCTATAAAGTATAATATTACTATCCTGTGTACTTTATAATTAGCTGATCGTTTGTCAACAAACCCATAGATACTATACCGTGTAATTCCTGCTGTAATTGAATTACAAATCAATCCACAAAGCAATCTCCAATTAGATCGTAAATGAAAAGTTTAAGAAAACCAATTGTGGGATTATTAAGAGACAATTCTTATGTGACGAGTTCGTCAATTACACAATTAATTTATGCTGTATTTCTAATTTGTTTTTTGATAGGGTCTCATTGTGTAATTGAATTCAAAAAAGTATGTGGCCTCAAACGTTACGCGGCGAAAATTATAATGTAATCACACCTATTGTGTGACGGATATATTTGATTGCCATATAAAATCTGCATGAGCTTACATTCCTGGTCATCAACATTCCCCATCGCCCACTGTAGCGTCGTTTATCTTCGCGGGCATTTATAGTCGTCTGTCCATAATTGGGTTAACAGTTTCCTCTTTATGGTATCCGTGCATAATGCAAATATTTTGGTAAAAATAAACACTTTCACACTCTCGAATTTAAATATCTTAAAATAAAAATATAGTTACTGCCGGACGGTAAAACATTAATGAAGAGCTAATTGTAAAATGGTTAATAGTATGGAAAGAATTAACTGCCATCTAAGTAGTTATATTCTGCAATAAGATAAATGAGAAAGCTAGTACGGTGTTTTTTGGGGAACATTGTGTAGAAACCGCGACATTCCAGACTTTCACGTCAGCAATGTCTGTGGTGATGCGGTATGTGCTTTCAAATAAAAATCTAAATCTAAAATTCTTTTAGGGATCATATGTTATAATTGTGGATGCAATTTTACGAACTTATAGAATTTTATTTAATTATTAATTTTCTTCAACAAGTTTTCATTAAAATTTTATACGTAAAATTATTGGATTTTGTTGAAGGATTGATTTCCGTATAAAATCATTGACTGGCAACTTTCGTCACGTCGTCTTTTTGCACACATTCCTCTCGAACTTTTTTAATAACTCGCCTCAAAGAATTCGCCTTTCTATTATAGGCGTAAAACGACTACGCCAATCATATTCGTGGCAAGGTGAAGGCCGGGCTCGTGTAGGCCAAGTCGAAAGGAGGGAATTTGGAGCAAATCGCAGGTACGACGCGCTCATTTGCGCCTCATGGCCACTGGCTCCATTAAATCATGCTAAAGTTAACGAGATGCAAAAGTGGAGTGTTTACTTTGGGTTTCGTGTCGACAGGCAGATTCATTATCCGGAGAAAAACGGAGGAGGCGTTGGCGGTAGGACGTTTGTTTGTTTTCGGCAATGACGCTTGTGTACGCTAGATGTCGTCCGGTAATTGGTTAATTATCCGCTTCTGGGATTAACTGCTAAATGACGAATCTTAAATCACGGTTGGACATATCGGATAATCATCTCAGATATTTAAAAGAAAAAGTGGACGAAGAAAAGTCTCCAATCGTCCAAGTTCTTTCCTTTCATGGCGTTTCCGCGGCGCTTCTTCTCTTTCCTCTTTCCGCGATGACACTTGTTTAGGAAGCAGGAATCCTGCCATCATAACGCCGTATAGCGCGTTGGAATAACAATCAACCAACGGAGCAACGGACCGTGCAATTTTATGGTCTTCTTTCTTCCTTCTACCGACGTATACACGTTCGAAGAAACAGTTAGAATGTATTTAGAGATTTTTTAAGCCATATTATTCAATCTCAATACTATATTACTAATTAAGAATATATGAAGAATAAAAAGATATCAGATAAAATTTTTAAAAAATTGTATAGAATTCACTTGTGAAAATTAAAAAGGATTTTAACATTAAGGGGTTAGACCACTTTAGACCGTGGAAAATTAACGTAATTTCCCCATATTTTTCCGAGAAAACAATAAGAGCTGTGGAAAAATTGTTTATATATCTTTGTTGTACATACATTTAGGAATAACAAATATATTTTGCTAAATAATTAACATAAAAAATGAACGCGATGTAACTGCTTGATGAAAACCTTGTTAAGCGCTAAGGGGTCCGCGGCCGGAACGATTTTACCTACAATTTTCAATCGAAAGCAAAAATGGAAAGGTATTTAGTTTTTACAACTCAAAAGCTAGAGAAAGACGTAGGGATTTCTTTTTAATTATTTTTTTGCAGAAATGGTGGGCATATTACAAAAACTTTGCGTTTTAACCTAAAAAAAATCTACTAAATTGTTCATAGTTCAAGAACTACGTTTGATATCAAAAAAATCCTACGTCTTTCTCTAGATAATGCTATTTGGAAGGTGCAGTTAAAATTTCAAGTAAATCGGTAAAGAAGTGTATGAGTTATGTTTCCGGCCGTTTCAAGAAAAGTGATTTAGAGAAAAACGCATTTAAAGTTTGTTTAACCTGTACTGAGCACACGTTATCGGACAACATTCAGAATCAAAATACAGGCATTTAAAAACTGTTCCCACTTATAACTGACATTGCATCTTATTCTTAAGACCATAAAGCACTTTTTAGCGCAAAAAACAAAAATTCGATTTTTTGAAAATTCTAGAGTGGTCTAACCCCTTAAATTAAAACTTATACATTTGATCTAATTATTACCAAAAAAGTAAAAGGAAAAATACACCCACAATTTTCTTATCAATTCAAAAAAAATCATAATGGCTTTATTTGTGAGAATTATAAAGTGTTAAATTAATATTTCTGTACCTTAAAACTAAAGGGACTTAAGTCCAAGATGACATAATGGTGAAATAACGAAGAACATACTATTTTTAATTTTAAATAATAATTTTCATATTCTCAGCTCACAAACAATTCCTCATAATCGCATAAATATTGTTATTTAATACTAATAGTCTGTCTTTGTTCATTAACAAAACATTTTTATGAAGACTTTTTATTTTTACGAATTTAATGGCCTTACTACATTTTGGCTTCAAAAAATTATTTCTGAATGACTGTATTGGACTTAAAACAAAACAATAATTTGGGACAATAATAACATGTATGAACTTATTACAACAAAGAATAGATTTTAAAATATATTAACTCATAAACTCATTCATCATCAGGGAAATGTGATGTGTCTTCAGTATGGGGTAAGTTTCTGAAATAATCCTGATATTCTTGAGGGACCCACTTAAGGAGAGTTACAAGATTGCCGTACTTTGCTTTACTTATAGATTTTCTAAAAAGTCCTAATTGGGTCAAACTTTTTGGTATATTTGACGATTTTCGAATATTTCTATACAAATTAACGGAACAAAAATTATCGTTAAGTGACGTTTTATAGAAAAGAGTTCTATATACTTCTCGCCGAAGCTGAAGCCAAACAATGTTGGACAGTTTAAACTTTTGGCCATCATTGCTTTTCTTTCTAGATATAAATGGCGCTGTTGATAAGGAGCACAATGTATTAAAATTTAGCCAATCGTTACAAGTAAAAATTGTAAATAGTTTTGCTTTTTTCTTTGCACGTTCGATGATCCTGTGCTGGCAGTCTACTTCCATATGAGTATGACGCCATAATAACAATTTATGATTTATAACTTTAAGACTGGGAAATACTTGCATTGCGTATAAATACATTACGATCATCATCATATTTCGGTTTTGTTCTGCACAGCTGTCAGTCCAAATTGGTAACACCTCAGTGTTTTGATGTTTTGGAATCTCTATAGGTAGCCATTAAAAAAAATTTGCACATTTTTCTTCCAATTCTTTTCACGTCTCATACGTTTTCTAGTTTTCGGTTTAGCAATTGCATTATTTTCTGTATCCGATTGTGTTTCAGATGAAGAATTTGAAGAATATAGCACTAATTTAATAAATGAAGACCTTGCAGCAACAACGAGTCAGCTCCATTTTAACAAATTGTTCAGGAACACAAAAAACATGCCTCGTTGTTGCTATAATGTAAAGATGGGGGTAGTTGCATTTTACATTGCCCCACCGTTATCCGTTACGTTTCGTAACTTGTTGTTGTACCAACCAACAGGCATTATCTTATTGGATCTAACATTATACTTAACTCATTTTGGACAAAAGTGGAGCTGCTTCGCTGTTGCTGCAAGGTCTTCAAATGTTTCTGCATTAGTTTCCATGATTACATACTAAGATTAGCAGTAGAACGATTGAACTATAGAAACAAATTTTTAACTTAACATAATGTCAACTTTTCATTTACTTTATAAATTAAACCTCGCTACCTTGATAATTAAATTTTTTTGTGGACTTACGACTATTTGGCGCTAAAACGGTGAGGATTTACTTCTTTATAACCCAAAAAAATTTTTTCGTATTCAATTTTTTTAGATAATGTTATAAAAATGAAATGTTGTGTTTCACGAGATACTTATTTTAACCATATCTCATTTTCATAAAATTTGAACTTACGTCCCTTTAGCTCTCAGGTACAAATTTAAAAATTCTATTCTTGATTATTATAGTCAAATTTGTTCTAATTATCACCAAATAATAATAATTATTTTTAATATACGAAACACTTTTGATCGAACTTTCTATCATGTTAAATGTTTTTGATCAACTTTAATAAATGGGCGACTTTATGTATAGGAATTAAAAAATTATTTTCACATTAAATTAAAACTTAAAGATTCTCTATATGAAAGTTCTAATATTCTCTATAATGAATGTTAAATATATTCTAATTTGTATTACAAAAAAAAGAAAACATTCCCAACCCTTTATGCACAAGTTTTCGATTATATCACTTCGCCTTTACTTCTTGTTTTTATACATCAAAACGGTAAATAAGCGGATCCGGATGGTCATTGTGTGTTCACTCCTTTGTAGTAGTACGTTACAAGTAGAGGGGACAGGAAAACACGCGGTCGAAAAACCCTAGCACATTGTGGGGCCCCCTTCGGCCCCCGTTGGGGTCACCAGGAGGGGAACGTTTTGTTCAAAGGGTCCCATGCCGCGGCCAGATGTGTTGGTGTGAAGTCGGAATTCCATCACTTCGGTATGCGGTCTCTCACCGCCTGGTATCTCATCACGACACCGTGGCGAATGTCTTTCTCCTTTGCGCCAGTTTAAATGGTGTTATCAATTCGATTTACTTCCGTCAACTATTAAGCTATTCCAACAATGAAAATTAAAACTATTAAATTTTTTTTATGCTATTTACCAACCAATTTAAATTCTAAATTGAAAAATATTTAATTAACATTCACGATTTTCTTCGCAAATTAATTGTAAATGAATTTTTCACTTTGCTATAGCGACACACTAACGTTATTGGTATCAATCAATAAGTAATCATGACTCTAAAATAAGAAAACAGTTATTTCGTTAATTAAAATCTTCAATCGTCAATTCAATTGTGTCGCTACCGTAAAGACCATCGCGATCCAACAACCGTTTGATCGTATGCGATTGTGTGGTTTGAACACCAGGTGTTCCCGTAACAAACCACATGAGAATGTATGTTGCATTCTTGATCAGAAGACGACAAAGTAAAACCGTCCGAACAATGCAGACGTTCTTCTGCCAATTTATAGACCCTCCTCTATGTTGTTCGTGTATCGGAAAAACAATTTGTATTGAATTGAATCCAACATTTTTACGTTGTTCTCTTTTTATTTCATGTTTCATTTCTCTCTGTTTATTTTCACCATTAACTTTCTTACGGTAAACAATCGACTTCAATCAATTTAATAGTGTTGCCACAAATAGACGTTAATGATCAATGACTGCGCCGTGTTGGTATTCGTTTAAAGACTCGTTTAATATTATTAATGTCGGGATTAACTGCTCTCCTCTGACTTCCTTAATAGAATATGACGGCTGAAATTTCTGAAGGCGTTACGGAATGTTACCGCATTTTTACGGCTAGGCGTTTGGTAATTCCTACGGACGTCTAAATTCTAAAGAACGTCACGGTGTAAAATTCTAATCGCCGAGTTATTAGCATAAAAGGCATAATGGAAGACCGAGAAATGCCTGGTATCCCGCTCTATAAATAGGCCCATCCGTGCATTAAACGATGGAATTTTTCCCATGAGTTCCACGAAGCGGTCGTTAAGTAAATTTTTTTAAAGGCAGTATCTCGATCGGTTTTCTACAATGCGGCCTCGCAACAATGCACGTTAGTTAAGTTGCCTATATGGAAGTACTAATATAGCCAAAAACTGTATTTTATATAACTGAAATCGAATGAAATGTTTACTCTTAAAGACCTGTATATTCCAATCTAATAATAAAAATAAAATGGATATATTAATCTATTTATATTTATTAAATAGTACATTAAAAACTATTTATATCTAATTCTACTTTATTAATATCATAATATAAATTTTGAAATAATCTCGATGAGTCAAAGTTTATAAAACACATCTGAACATTAAATATCTCCACTTTTATCAATTGACATTATCACTGCTGTTGCATTCCACAGCGGACGCTTTAACATTATATTTTATTTCGTCATTAAAGTGGATATAAGTTGACAACGACGCATTCCATTGTGAATTTGGCTCCGAAAGCAAGCCAAGCGATTCGGATATTTGCAAATACGCGTAATAGTGTTTAGCGACCACTGGCAATAATAGCGACTAAACACGTCGTAGGACCGCGGTTATTTCGACGTTTATTGGCTTTTCAGCGGTCCATTAATTAATGTTGATAAACAAAACAGTCGTGGAATGTCAGACGAAGTTTGTCGGATAATGTTGAGTCATTTGGAAGACAGTTTCATTAGCAATTTCACTTTTGAGGGGAGAGATAAAGTAATTTATTTGTTGTTGAGGCTAAATAAAGATGAGATTGAGTTAAATTTATTTTATTACCTGTAATAATTTTATTGGAATTGTTAATTTAACAGGATATGAACACTAAAGCTGTTTCACACAAACAGAACTTACAATTAGTGTTGCCCTAATATAATTATTTTTATTGTTATTTGTATTCGGTGAATGCCATATGTGAATTCATTTTAAGCTTTGTTAATCGATTAAAAACTAAATTATAGATGATGAGAGGAAATTTGGGATTTCATGTTCACTTTAAGTTTCCCTAATCTAAATTCTAGATTAAAGATCGTCGTAGCATACAGGTGAGCCTCCTATAACACGGTAGTTTGGTTCCTAGAAAATTCCGTGTTGTGTGAAACCGTGTTGGATGATACCCAGAGCTAGTACAAAAAGGGGGATTACGTTCCAAAAACTTATTAAAAACAAATATTTTTTTAAAATTCGGTGTAACTTAATTTTTATTAATAATATAAATGTATGTACAATACAAAGTAAAAAAAAATATTTTAATCTAACGCAACCATAATTTAATGAATTTATTCGTCCTCACTGCTCAGTATAATTAACCGAAAACGTTTTTCTGTGGAACGATATCGCCTTCACTTTCAGAACTTTTTTCGCTATTTAAAGTTTTTGTATGTTTTGCCCTCTTAAAAAAATCTGTAATCGAACTCTGCCTGTTGGTTCTTACTAGGTCATTGTAAATTTTCCAGTATGGAGTTAAAAAGTTTTGCAGCTCCCTTTTGAATTTTGGACTTCTTTCCGTGGAAGGGTCTTCATTCAAGAAAAAATACTCGAGATTTTTCGCTAAGCATTGGCCCTCTTGTAATTTTTTTAATGTTAAATTCTTAATTACACAATCTTCATCAGAGCTATCGTCCTAAAAATCGATTTAATTTGCATCTAAATAGGGATGCAATTTCCATCACATCCGTGTCGTCAACTTCTTCTTCCACTAATATATCTTGAATGTCTTTAGTAGTCATATCCACAAAACCTTCGTCTCCGATTGATTTCTAATATGGCACGACTTCGACTTCTAATATGGCACCAATTTCATTTTCAGATGTTTCATGCATGTTTTTTGTTTCAACTGCAGAGGGCCATATCTTCTTCCAACATGCATTTAAGATTGATGTTTTTATTTCTTTCAGCGACAAAGATATGATTTCGATACAGTGCTTGATTGAAAATTTTTTCCAAGCTTCCATTATGCTAATTGATTTCGAATCGGTTGTGTCTAAAATCCACTGTAACGATCTGCTTATGTAATATGTTTTAAAGGTATTAATAATACCTTGATCCAATGGTTGGAGCAACAAAGTAGTGTTAGGTGGTAAGAATACTATTTTGACGTTGGTATGTGTCAAGTCTTGTGTGTGGCAAAGACGATTATCTAACAGTAGTAGCGCCTTGAAGTTCAACATTTTCTACCTTAACGCTCAACGCTTGACACAAATCCCCAAAGGAAAAAGCCAATCGGAGTAAGATTCAGGGAACGAGTGGGCCATCTGATTGCTCCTCCTGTGCCTATCCAGCGATTTGGATATGTTTCATTCAAAAATTGTCTAACTGCTTGGAAAATAAGAATTTTTTAACAGACCCCTGCATTTCGAAATTCTGGCAAAAAAGTGCCATAAGTAGCGTTAAGTGGTAAGAACACTATTTTGACGTTGGAATGTGTGAAATCTTGTGGGTGGCATACAGCATTATCTAACTGTAGTAGCGCCTTGAATCTCAAAATTTTCTGTCTTAATTAACACTCAACGCTTGGCACAAAACAATTTAAAAAGCAATCTTTAAATAAATTTCCAGTTACCCAAGCTTTTGAATTTGCTGTCCAGTATACCGGCAAAGTGTTTTTATTTAGGTTTTTCAGTGCACGAGAATTCAAAGATCTATAAACTAGCAAGGGTTTTGTCATGAAGTCGCCTGATGCATTACTGCACAAAAGAAGCGTTAGGCGATCTTTGACACCTTAAATGCGGGTGCAGTTTTTTCTATACAGATCTGGAAATTTCATTTGAGGACATAGGAAAATAATGCGTGCAACAGCGAAGCATATAGGAAGTAGATTTGATAAACAAAGAGCGATATAACTGTTTAACCACGCCTTTTCCGATCCGACCCTACTCGCCCAACCAATCACCTTCTTCCCACAAACTGTCGAACTGTCAGACTGTCAAACTGTCAGTTCGCTGCGTGATTAAACAGCTATATCGCTCTTTGTTTATCTAATCTATTTCCTATATGCTTCGCTGTTGCACGCATTATTTTCCTATGTCCTCAAATGAAATTTCCAGATCTGTATAAAGGTTTTACTGGGCATTTTTTCCACCAAAGCCCAGTTTCGTCGGCATTGAAAACCTGATTCGCTGTGTATCCTTGCTCGGCTATAATGTTTTGAATTTTTTCTGGATACGTCCTAGCTGCTTCATGATCAGCCGACGCAGGCTCTCCTTGGATTCTTATGCTATGCATAGCAAAACGCTTTTTGAATTTTTCAGACCAACCGTTTCATTACGTGCGAAACCGTGTTATAGGATGCCGCGTTGTAGGAGGGTTCCCGCAATTTGCGAATCGTGTTATAGCGAAACTGTGTTATAAGACAGGCGTGCCCAGACTTGGTGATACTGAGAGCCGTATTGAAAACTCGAAAATTTTTAAGAGCCTAATCGGGAAAAATTCGCCCTCCAAAAAAAAAGGAAGTCCAGTAAATTATATCTCCTGATTCCCGGTCACTATAGGAAACAATTTTTTCTAAAAATTCAAAACCTAGTAGCAAGTATTTATGACATTTTTTAATTGCGTCACAATAAAACTAAAAAAGAGCCGCATGTGGCTCGCGAGCCGCCATTTGGCCACTGTTGTTATAAAATACCGTGTTAGAGGAAGGCTACCTATATTTTTGTAAAAAATGTCAAGATCAAAAGTTGATTAAGAAATAATTTCTCAATTCTGTCGTCACCTCATTGTTCTCAGTAATTAGCAGACGAGAACTAAAATTGCTAACAGAGAAGTATTGCAGCAATACCGAGAATCCAAAGTACTATCTTACTCTATTTATCTCATAAGCACTTTTACCTCGATTTGTTATTGCAATGTTCAGAAACAAAAGATATTTAATTCTCCAAGTACAATTTATGATGATTACTGGCCGTAATCGGTATTTTACAATCTTGTCCCATTTATAATTAATAATGAACATTTAGCCCTGGGGTACACGATTTGTTCTCGGTAAGCTCGAGCGTTGGTTTGGAGCAAAGCATATTTTAGAGGATTATTAGAGTTGGGAACGGTTCGGGGATCGGCTGCCGTAAACATGTTCTTAACGATTACGGGCGGCTCCTGTGTAAGCCGGAGTAATCAAAAATAACAGCGTTTTAATCGCAAGGAAGCGCAAGCAATATTTCCGTGCATTACTGCACGCGATGTAGTTTTCCCGGTGCTTAATTGGTAATTAACCGGTGAGCAGCCACTTTGGCCCGGACGTTCTAAACACGGGTTTATATAAATAGCTTACTGTATATTGTTAGAAGAAGAACATTCTTCACCGACAACTACAATTTCGATAACAACATTCCGACAATAAATATCCGTGCTAAAAATAGCGGCAGACGGTTCGATTGTATTGTATTGTGCAAGATCGCTTTGCGGACATCAAAGTATGTCGCCAGTTCCAACGTTAATTGTCGGCAATAAAGAATTTATCATCGTAATCTTTCAATGCCTAAATATACTTGAAAATACCGGAAAAGCTATCCGGTCGCAATCCTTTTCGTAGTTCGAGTTGTTATGAAATATCGAGCTAGCTATTCAGATCACCTAAATAAAGCGGGACACATCATCGCGCAGTACCGCGGCTTTAAATCCGTTTAGTACGTCGACCACTTAAGCAACGACTTGTACGAGCACGTACAATGGACGCTGATTAAGTGAGGCAATTAATATCCGTCCACTTCGGAATGGCATCCGCACTTCGCTAACGTATACACGTTAGCAACGCAATTAGCATAAAATTGAAATCTGAGTTTCCGCCTGTTCTTCAAGCGCCGCGCCACATGCTACTGTCAAATCGACATTCCACTGTCACTTCTCCACACTTATCCAACTGGTTTACTTTGACAAGCTAGTTTAAAGACACTTCAAAGGTATCTCTTCACGCATTTACAGTAGAAAAGTTATTTATGTATATCAGATTAACAACTTGACGGTAATGTGAAGTAATAAAATGGAATAAATTTTATTTCTCAACTAGAGTTTAACTTTGCCAAACCATAATCATTATACATTCTAAAACCTACGTAAAACAGAAAACCGTAAGTCACTTGAGGAATTCAGCGTAACTATGTGAATCGAGGAAGAAGTGCAGAGCCAACCCAAGTCAACACAAGAGAAAGACGTCAATCTACCGGAGTCTGCGTCGTTCAGCATCCCGTCCGGTCGGATTTCGGAGAGAGGTCACAATCGGGCACACGACCCGCGGCCGAAGAATCCCCGGAATGTTCCCCGATGTACAGGGCGATCCATTACGGCCGTCACGACGCCGGCGGCCGCGGAAAGATCCTCGAATGCGGCGACCGACGGCGCGGGGCGGTCCGGAGGAGATGTATTCGTTCGTGCCGTGGCGGACTCCGAAGAAAAACGTTCATTGTCGGCCGGATCGCTTTGAGGAACGCGCGTGATGGGCTATAATTGAGACGTGGAACTATTTGCTTTCGTGCCGGGACAGAATGAAAGTTCCGTGGAATTCGAGCCGAGATGCGGTCGTTAGCTGATTGCTACCGCGATGTATCGAGGCGCGACTTCAATTCGTGCACCGTACGGTGCCGTTTATCTGTGAAATGGAATTCGAAGTGATAATATTAAAGTAATAACTGTATATGCAATTTTGAAATGCCAAGATATAATTGTGGTTAATCGCGATGTTAACCCAAGTATACTGCCCTATTAATCCACATGGGCGTATCTGCACAAAACAGAATTTTGAGCAAAATGAACTATTGTATTTTGTTTTATGCCATGATGAAGTTCATAAAAAAATAAACTTCTGTCTTTAGAAAGTGCTGAAATTTAACTTCTGTTTTCCATTACAAACTTTAAAAACACAAGTTTTATATTACAAATTTGACTTTTGATAGATACGCCCTCTTCTTCTAACACAAGCTATCCTCATAATTTGGAACAAAAAAATCGTTTTCTTTTATTAACTGTTTTCTCTTACGAAGATAATTGATACGTCGAAATTTCTTAACAGTGAGATGTGTTAGGTGCAGGTGAACCCAGAAACGTATTTAACTCAAAACCTTCAAAATTTGTACATACGCCCTTTTGAATTAACAGGGCAGTATAGTTGTTATAGCTAAAATGTTTCAGTTGTAATTGTTTGCATAATTTTCATAACTAAACATATAAAATATAGGCCTGTACTCGAATACAATATTTTCTCTTCGGTGCCTCAAGCTCTATTAATCTGGATATTTATATTTTGATCTTACGTTCTTTGCAACTTTCCATAAGGGTTACTTTACTGTTTCGATCCTATTTTCAATTCGTCGTCGTTAAAGTCACTAAGGGTAGATTTAGGATGTCAAACTATACCGTAACCTTAGCTGTAAATATGATTAAATTTAGATTTCCCGTAGTTTCTAGCCATTGCCTAAACGTTATTATTGAAACAAAATAGTTGAACTTCTTGTAAATACTATAGCTACTGCTACGCTTACCGTTACATACTTTAAATTTGACATCCTAAACCAACCCTAAATAAGCTTTTAACTTAACATACAATTTTTAAAATAAATCTGTTTAATAGTTCTTAGAAATCCATTATGGAGCTACATTCGTTAAAATAAAAATAAATAAATAAAATTGGGGACTTTGAACTGCCTTAACGGCAACGACTTGTTTTCTTCTTTTTTTCCATATTCTGTAGTAAGAAATATTGACACTGTTAGTACAAATATGTACCCCGAAGGTAAAGGACACTATGTCATATTTTCGTAATTGTTCAGGAGAGTAGATTTTCTGTAGTTTTCAGCTATAAAAATTTGTTTCTTTGTTACTAATAAGAATAGCTTAATGAAAGTTTTACACATTATTAATGGCACTCTTAAGTAAATGGAAGTAGGTACTTTAGAATTTATTTTTTATTATGGACATGGTGTTAGATCAATTTCGTAAAAAAACGGACATGGTGTTTTTTACCTCCGGGGCACAGAAATATAAAAGATGATAGTATTCTTGTTAATAGAAAGTTAGTCGCATGGATGTAACAAAATGCATTTTCTTTTATTAACAATTCAACATATAAGAAAGTTGCTAAAGTTATTGTGCATTTAAGAAACGTCTTGACACACTTGTAATTAACATGAAAATTTATTATTCACTTTTTCTTTGAAACAAGAACCATTAATATGCACAATCAGCATTGTTCTTGATTGATTGAAGCATCTGTCGCAATGTTAAAGTTTCTACATCTTTCCATTCATAAGAACAAAGTGTTTATACTTTTAAAATATACGGGATATAGCAATTTTTTTAACTCTTTCTCCGTATATTGTCATAACTAAAAAATAACACGCAAAAATTAACGGTGCAATATGAGTTACAAAAAAAGGTTTACGTCGTAGACTTCTTAAAAAATTCCATCAAATTAGCACCTACTAAGCTAAACATCCTGTGCCTGTCTCTCCCATCTCCAAATAATTTTCGTCTAAACTCCGAACGACCTTGCCACCACGCGAGGTCGCCCCGGATCTATACCCATTGAAGCACGCAGCCCCAAAGACTTTCTTCACGTCAATTCTTCATCCGGTATCCTGCCTTACGTGGCGGCCATCCTGCGTGCTCCGGTGGATCCTTAAAAAAGAAAAATAAAAAACGGGCGGTCCGTAAAATGCCGACATCGTAAGCGAATCTCGCCTCTAAACGCTGCTTCCATTGGTCGCCGCGGCGGCGAAGAAGAAAAAAACTTAATTACGAATACCTGACCGTCCAGCTCTTGGTTCCTACCTGAGGATCTTATGAATGAATCCCGCGTTACTATTGCGTCGGTCGCGGTCGCGTGGTACACGTCCTCCAGAGAAAGAAGAACTACTCCTTCGAACCCTCAAAGACGTCCGTTGTGTTTGCCTGTTTACCTTCAATTCAAAAGTTACAACTTGTGCTTTGTTTGCTCTCAAAAGAAAAAAGGGATCGCGTTAATTGAAAATGGAGCTTCTCGCGTACGTCCAAGAGTTACTCTTAAACAAACGATTGTATTCCGAGTATTCTTTTACCGCCGAGTTACAACCGAGAAAATACGAATTTTGGCAACCGTGGTTGGATAAAGGTAAGATAAACTTTGTTTTTTTTTGAAAATATATTTTTTATATCTCTATCGAAGAGCTAATGTTTCGAGAGGTTCACAGATCCCCTCGTCTTCCATTTATGTTAATTGAGATCTGGTCCCACCGGATGTTCTCAATCTTCCAGTTAATTTGATGCCTGCCCTGACCTTGAGAGGGCAGCTTCTGTCTTTTTGGCCGTAATTGCCAGCAGATTCAATATAAGCACCTTTCCGCTACATCCATTTATCTATAATGTTAAGCTTGAATACATTATTATGTATGCACATTGTCACAGCATATCATCTCAATCTAATTTTTTTTTAAATCTAATTTCTTCTGGAATACTGTGGATATTCGAGAAATAAAATACCTTTCAAATAGTTTATTTACCGTTAAACCGTACAATTGATAATGTGTTAATAATTGGTTTTAAAATTCTATGGACCCAAATGAGGTTTAAAAATCGAATTTCTTTCAATGGGGAACAGATGCCCAATGGACTGTAGAATTGTGCGTATTGTTCCTGTACCGATTTATTAAACGGTATTATATTATCTTGTATCTTGTGAGAGTAATAACTAAGGAAACATCTGTTAAATTTCTTCGTATTTATATAATTACAAAGAATTGTATACACTAATTGAATAGGTACATCTTGTCTTTCTTAATTACTAATCAAAATAGATAATAATGTGAAAACATTATTTGTCTTACCATCTCTAATTATAATTTTTTATTTTAATTTTTTAATTATTCTACGTAACATATCGGCTGTACATAAAAAAATTAAATCTGAATATTTTTCTAGTAATACATCTAATAATTATTTATTTTATAGATGATTCTTCTAAGCAAAACGGTAGTAAGCAACTACCCACTACGAAATGGAAAAGAGATAGACGAACTAGGAATGAGTACTCGAGAAAATCAGATCCAAAACTGCCAGAAAACTTCGGCCAAGAAGCAGAAGTTACATCCAACTCCAATTCGCCAACTAACCCTCCACAAAATGGTCAAAACGCCCAACCAATTAAGCCAGCTGCTGACACACCCCTGGATATGACCATAAGGCAAAGAGGTCAACCGCCTTCCTACAGTCAAACCATCAACAACCCGGGCTACAGATCAAGCTACAGGCCATCTGTTGTCACGAACCAAAACAACGGGCACCGAGATGATCCTCCAACTGGTAAGTTAGCGTAATAATAGGAGATTAAAAGAAAGGAAAAAATATTCTCACGCGTTGTTGACGATAAAATCTAACATGTCAACTTCCTGGTTAAATTTACATGTTCTTGTTGTCACTTCCTTCAAATGGTAGATATGTCACCAGTGGAATGACGTCCGAATATAGCGAGGAAGTGGCATAACAATTATTATGCTCGCACTTCCTTGAATAATTATTTTTATATGTGTCTACGTGATATCTGACCGCAACTTAATCGTCAGACGGCTATTTCCCTTTAGGTATTCAGTAGGAAAAATAACGGGAACGGCGCCGCGCTCTGCTGTTGATAATAAAACTACGTTCTTAGAAGTGCTATACAGAAATAATAGCTTTTATATAGCCGCTTAATTGAGATAGTTGCATGGCTATTAAGCGTCTGAATTGACGCGCTCCGGTAAATTGTTGTTTTGACAATATCAATAAATTTCTTACTTAAATATTAACCCATTTGCATCACCCAGAAAAATGAAAAATTTATTCTTATCACCGAACATTTTTTTTATATGCTAAAATTGCGCTATGTGATGAGCGCATATATGCGCGCTCTGGTGATAGTGGCCAGGAAAAATGATGCAAATAGGTTAAATTGTAATCATTTAAACAAAATTTATTTTTTTATATTCTCTATATTTTATTTATCCCATTACTTAACATTTGTTTTGTTTCAGGTATTTCCATGTGCGATCCAATCATTGACGAGCATTTCAGGAGATCTTTAGGCAAAGATTACATTGCTATATTTTCGAATAATAACGTTTCCAAGGAGATCACACCAGTTAGACCTCCTCCAACAAAAAATACCAGTGTCATTGAACTAATGGATACAGCGGGATTATCCGTGGACGACCATTTCGCAAAGGCCCTCGGAGATACGTGGTTGAAACTGAATAAAAAGGAATCTGAAATCAAGAGCAATAACGCTGAAAATCCTGGAGTCGTTACTGTATCTTACTCCTAAACAAAACAGTTCTCATGGAACACTTACCTTGCATAATATCATATTGGACTTTGTGTAAGCAAAAATATGAGAAAAATGTTGACTGTATCCATTCTCGTTTTAATAGGAGCTTATGCCATTCATAAAACCATTAAGCGCTCATTAATTCTATCGAAGAAAAGAGTACATAATCGTTTAGAACCTGTAAATAATATAGTTTGTTTATTAAGTTAACATCTAATTTAACATTGTCTCAGCGATTTTAGGTTCTAAGTTTGTAAATATTAGTTGTACCTGTGTACATATTATCGTTAAGTTCCACAATTTGTATTTATACACATTAAAAGTATCCAAATCCATTACATCGATTCATCTTATGCGTATATTCAGCTTGTATACCGCCCCGTCTCGTTCGCACCGAACGAGGTGACGATTTACAGTAAATATTTCAATCTTGTATATCGGTACAGTACGTGAAAAGTTAAGCTTTGAGGATTGTATATTTTGGAGAACTTTTTTTACGACACAAAGTTTCACGACACAAGTTTATTCAGATTATATGCTAAACAATAAATGTGGTCAACACTTTGTAGTGTTGTTTTATTTTACCTTTCTATCTAAAATCAACTGTTATTTGAACTGTTTTAAATTAATAATAGTAGTTAAAAAATCGTTGTTGCTTTATAGAGTTTTTTTTTAGATATTTAGTTAACTTTGAATAATAATCCTGCTTTTAGTCATGACAAATTAAATATACAGGATGTACTGTTTTGGTTGTCCGATCCGCTAGTAACGTATTCCTTGGCTAAAAATAAGCAGAAAAATCCTAATGAACGTGAGCTTAAAAGTTATTCGTTTTTTAGATACTGGAAGTTTAGTTCCCTTAGTTTGCCTATTATTAACACAATCGATGAAAATCATTTCAGTTAAATTATTAACTCGTTACGACGGTATCGATAAATTGCCATTATTAGATTACACTGGTCAGCTGTAAAAGTTAGTGGCAACCGTGGCAACAACTTAATAATTTAATTTAAATGTAATGGTGGATTTAGGATGTCAAATCTAAGGCTGTAATTGTAACCGTAGCAGTAACTGCAGTATTTAAAAAAAGTTCAACTATTTTGCTTCAATAAAAGCGTTTAGGCAACGTCTAGGAATTACGGCAAATTTGATGGTTATTACAGCTAAGGTTACGGTTACGCTTGACATCCTGAACCCACCCTAACACTGTAATAATATTAACACTTTGATGACCGGCAATTTTACATAGAAACTTTGTCATGTCACCGCAATGTAAGTGTAATGACGACGAGTTATCTCTTCACCGGTCAACAAAGTGTTAATAATAGGTCAACTTATGAAATTAAAACCTTGAATATCTCGAAAACGAACAACTTTCGGACCTATGTTCATTAGGATTTTTTTGCTTGTATTCGATCAGATAATATTCCAGTAAAGGATCGGACAATCAAAACGGGACATCCTGTATGGGAGTACTTTTTTATAAAATGATCTTTTAATTTTTTAAGTTAAATAACTTCTAAACTCTACAAGATGATTCAATATTCACCTCCCAGCTCTTGGATAAGTCTTGAAAGCCAATTATAATTTTTGATAAGTTCTAAAGCTGAGAGGTAAAGAGTTGTATCACTTTATTTTTTTTTAATTTTATTAATAAACATTTTCATGATCTATAATCATCGTAGTATCATAAAAGATTTTAAAAAAATTGAAGTAAAAATGGAGATACATCTCTCAGCTATGGAGTTTTGTTACTAGAAATTTGTTAAATAAGTCCTTGTTTATTCACAGTTGGTTTTGTTGAAAACATAAATTTGTTGCATTCAGTTTTCCCAGAAAATAGCTTTGCTTTCAAAAGTATTAGTTTAAGCGTTCTTAATTTTGTATTATTTTTAATTGTATAAACTTCATACTAATGCAGATAAATGGGAGTAATATTTTTAGAATTAATCTAGGTATTTGTTTTTATTTACTTTCAAGTTATTTATTCTCAAAAAAACGACTATATAAGTCAATTAAAAGCCAAAAATTTGATTAATTAAAGTAGTGTTTATAATGGTTATCATTTATGTAAAGGAAAACATAATTTTATCTTATCTTTTTCAACTCATGTTTTACTATTTTAAAGTGTTAAGAACCTACTTTTAACAGTACTAGTTTGCGTTTTATAATTATTCTTTTAAAATAATTTATTCTTTAGGTATTATGAAGCTTTTAACGAAATATTTAAATAAATTTGAGTATTTTCTAATCAAAGCAAATTTCAAATTCTACAAAATGTTAAGTAAATGTACTCAATAGATATTTGTTTTAATCTCTGAAACTGCATAAAACATTCAAGAACTTATATTTTCTGTGAACATAAGAGGTATGTAAATATTTTCTAGAGGTGATCTTTTGACTGCATAAATTCATCATTTGTACTTACCATGAATAACGTATACTGATGACTGAAAAGTTTTTGATGTATTTTGGCGCTAAGAACTGATTTCGTATGGTGCTAGACTTGCAAAACGATCTCGACACCATAAGAAAACAGTACTCCACTCCAAATTTTATTCATTTTTCACTAGGAAAATACATTTCCTTAATTCTTTAGTTTTAGAATTTCTTCTTTCTTGACCATAACAACGATGAAGAACACGTGTAGCACTTGGTACACCACCAACACATTCAGACAACACTGGCCCTCCAGGAGCACCTTGTCACTTAAGTATAGTTTACCTGTCACAGTTCGTTCCCAAATACAAAATAGATATATTCATTTACAACGAGTACAGCAAACATTCAAAACCGCTCAAGTTTTGATAACCGGCGGCAGCGGTCGCGTGTCGTGTTACCCACGTTCACCTTATTCCCGAGCTCTAAACTAATTTCCAAGGTGCATTTTTTTTTTGTTCGGGACACGGCGGACCAAGTCTTTCGTTTCATTATGTATCGTGTTTCCGCCGGTATCGAATTTGCGGTCGTGTGAGATATATCATCGCAACGAAGCGTTCCATGTGCGCAAAAAACCGCCCGAGTTGGCCGCGAAGAGCCGCTCCGTACGCATTGTGGAGGGCCGTTGGTGCTGATGGACGCTTGTCCTATGCGCGATTTTTCAACCTATTTGGCCAGCACCGGCACAACCGGGCAACACGATCTGGGTACCGGGTATCGGGTTTTTAATTAGGTTTGAAGAGGAACGTGCACTTCCTTTGCTGGATTCGACGGGTCGGTGTCATGTGGGACCATTCTTCAAAATCAACAATGGATAAGTGTAAAGATCCCATGATTGGTGAGATATAATCAACCAAACTTGAACAAATAAGATCAGGGACTTTAAAAAAAGATCAAAC
Source organism: Digitonthophagus gazella (assembly GCA_036711955.1). Classification (NCBI taxonomy): domain Eukaryota; kingdom Metazoa; phylum Arthropoda; class Insecta; order Coleoptera; family Scarabaeidae; genus Digitonthophagus; species Digitonthophagus gazella. The sequence goes on from JASCIT010000001.1 coordinate 10,343,945, forward strand.
AATAATAGAAGAAAACTCTTTTACAAAAGGTAATTATCATTACAAAATATTAATAAGCGTTGTCTACATTATTTTTATTTTTTAGGTGTTTTATATGGATTTGGACAATATTAAAAAGTTACAAATTTTATTAAAATGGTAAATTGAAATATATGAACATAATATTGAAGATTTCCAAAGAAGAAAAATTAAATTATGTAATTTTGGTTGTTGCATCTTCATCACTACTTTTTTTTTTCTTAGAAGAATTTTTAACAAAGTTTAAATAAATCTTACCTAATCCATATTTTCCTAAAATCCTAATTATGGTTTATTAAATATAGATAAGTAAAACTAAACCTTTTCATTAAAGTAGATTTCGGATGACAACGCTTCTTTGCATGTTAACAGCGGTACAAACAATAAGATACGATCAATATTCGAAATATATAGTGGCAGATTCATTAATATTATCCTAAAAATTACGTTTCTGATAGGAACTAGATTGTGTCCAAAATTAGCAAGAAAATAACCAACGCCATATTTGTTAGTAGAGATCATTTATTAACTAGATAGAAAAGTTCATTTGTAATATTACCAATTACTCAAATAAGCTACTCATTTATCTTCATTACCTTTTTACCATTTACAAAATCATTTTTGACTTTTACTTATTATTGGAATTAAGTTTGTTACCCCAATTCAAATCCCTCTTCAAAACTGCAACTTTTTTTTCTAAAAACATTCACAATTAAAACCACCTCACTAAAATTCAACCACCTCGTCACTACTTTCAAAACTCATAGAACTAAAAATAATTCGCGCGAAAAGAAACTAAAAATCGACGCGCATCCGTCCATCCTCTGATTGATCGTGTCTTAGCGCTTATGACTCACGTTTTATACTGATTTCGCCGGTGGTGTAAGTTCGATTGCAGTTGCACCACGGCGAGTACATCCTGCCAAAGAACTCGAGGACATCCCCCATGGTGCCGGATCGAGGGGGAAGTCCAGCAATTGCATGGGTGACCAGACGGCAACGGTTCGGAGGGAGACTCCGCGTGCAACGGTGCGTTTGTGTGCGTGCTGCCAGTTTTTTACCCTGGGGTTGGTTGTCTGGAGTCTCTTTTCGGAGGGGTTAGGCCTCCGTTTGTCGTCTCGCGAAGGGTTCGTTTTACGGTAATTAATAATTTCGATGGGCAATGGGAAGATCTGGCTCGGCTCTTTGTCGTATCGTGCCGGAGTGAATGACGCGGCTGGAACGGCACGTTAGGGATTGAAAGGAAACCAATTTGTCGAGACGGTTTAATAGAATTGTTTATTAGAGTTAAACACTAATGAGAATGAAATTTCAAACCATACTATAAAAAAAGTTATGGTTACCCTATATAATATACCCTTATATTCATTATTATAAGACTTATTTATAAAATCTAAATCTTATTTTTTTTTTTTGATAAAGGTTTCAATTTATTTAATCTAAAATACTTTTATTTATTTATTTATTTGAATACATCAAGGAAATTGACATTGTTGATTTAAATTTTAAAGTAACTATAAACTTTGAAAATAAATCCAGTCGATATAATAGTCAACCAACACCACACTTCAGCATTTTTTAAGAATAACTGTAGATTTCTATCCGAACTTGATTTTTAATATAGTTACTAATATTCTCAAAAGGAGTCCAAATGTTATGATCTACAAATATGAAACATGATTTCCAAGAATATTTTTAATAAAACCGGCTTCTATTTGATAGTATAAATGAAGCGTATAAATGCAAAAGCAGACATTCGAGATTTTCTTCAAAAATTAGTTAGACACGGATCTGTTTTGTAAATTTAGCAAGAAATCAATTTTTGTGGCCCCCAGGAGCGTAACAATACATTTAAGCGAGTTATTGCAATAATAAATTCCGATTTCAATGCAAAAGCAGACATTTGCGCCAAGTAGTTAGGTGCAAAAGCAGACGTTTGTGTTTGAACCTATCCAGGTTTCGCATTACCTCATGTGATAGCCGTGACATTGAAGTAGCTGTTAGTTTTGCTCGCTTCTGCATGATTAGTTTAAACGAGAGCGTAGTAACGATGTATTACGGAGTTTTGATTACCTTCAACAACATTACCATTGAACCAAGTCCTCGTGGCAAAGGGCGAAAGAGAATAGCAAGTACGCAAGAGTGGAAGCGTGAAAAAGCCAAGACAAAGAAGCAGAGGTTTAAGGCAGAAGCCTTAAACCTAACAAGATAAGAAGCATTTCCTCTTTGCTAGCCAAACACTATGGTGCAGAATGGGAAAACGATGAGCGTTTGGAGTTCTTCAAAAACACCTTTCAAGACAATCCAGCCAATACTTCGGAAACTCAGGCGGATGTGAATGACACACTAGTGTTTTCTGATAATGAATCTGATACTGACTTATGAATTAAAATTTGCACCTAAGAAACTAATTTTGTACTTTTTTCAATAAAATTAGCTTCTTTAAAATCTCTTTTATCGCAATTCCAAATTTTTTTAGTGCCAGATAGTGCTATTTTTTGTACAGAAACGCCAAATCCAGAAGTTTGCCGTTCACGAAGCAGAGATTTCCAACTCTTAGATGCAAAACAAGACATTTTCATTTTTTTAATCAAAATAACTTTTTTACTGTAAGCCTGACTTACGCTTTAAAGCACATAAAGACGCGTCAATGTATTATCTACTTTTGGTTAAAATACCAAGTCGATTGAGTGACTTAAACGACAATGAGAGGTTTTTCGCGCTTTACTCAAAACTATTCGAATGCCAAATGTCTGGGTTTGCATTTATACGCTTCAAATATCAACGACTTAAAAAAAGTTATTTTGCACGATAAATAAAATAAACATTAAAAGGCTAAATAAAGACTTTTAATGAAAATATTAATATAAGACCAGTAATAATGATATTTTATGTTCTGCATATTTGTAAATGAAGTGTGAAACCAGTAATACTCATATATTGAGTTACATTAATCAATTTAAAAGCTCCACTTTCCCTTTTTGTGGAACGAGAATCATAAAAAACCGTACGACGGAAAATAACCCAACAACCTTCTCTCCGCACCCGTCGTCTTCCTTGAAAGAAAGATCGAAAACGAAACTTAACACTAATATGATTATTACTAAGAAACTACGATATCTCGTACCACTATCAATTATGGTAATTATAATTTTTATAGCATCCATAATTAAAAAGTTTTCTACCGTTTTATAACTCGATTTCGTGTATAATGCCTAATAAAAGCGTATTACACCTCGGCAACATAACATTATGCAAGCAGCTCGGTTTATTGGCCCATTTTACTTTCACCGCAATTCAAGTTAAGCATTATAGCGTAATTCCAACAGAGAATGTGGTGCTATGTTCCAGTTATACCGCGAAAAATGATAATGTTTGTATATATGCAATGCGTATATTGTGAAAAATAAAACCCATTTTAGCACATTGTGTCTTATAAAAAAGTGTTAACTATATTAAAATGCACAGTCGTTTAAGTATAATTACTAAAAAGGTTTTTTATATCAATTTTTTACGATTACATTTTAACTTGTTTGTTTCATTGGAGCTTCTTTATTATTGAGTGTTTTGTGTTAGTGATTTTTTTGTTCATTTTTTCATTTATATAGCTTTCCTGGTAAACTGAGAAGTGAAAGTCACTTACCGCTGAGATTACACCATTGACGCATTAGGTTTCAGGCGCTAATTCAATTGGCGCTTGTTCAATATAGTTACTTTTCTGATACATCCATTAAATTTAATATGGATTCATGAATAATGTATTTCACAAAAAAAAGAATAAACATTTGATATTACGTTTCAAAAATCTTTACCTAATAGTATAAAAAATTAAAAAAAAACAAAAACATAGTTTATTTTCAGGTGAATAATTAATCAATTATAAACACGACCTAGTTTAATAAGTAAACAATAACGTGTGAGCGAAGTGTGTCACGGTATCATCAACTAAATAGTATGCTCGCAATTAAACTGAATCAGCAATTTATTTAAAAACCATGATCTATTTTATTAAGTTACAACAGTCTCTTCAACTTTCAGTACGTACTTTTACCTATTCGTCTAAAATTGTGGATTCGTTCCGATGAAACCTGTAACTTAAAACATTAAACAACACCCAGAAATTAAAACAATAAAGACGTTCAATAAGAAACGCCTCGAAGTCTGGTGGTTACATAAGCCCCCTTTGTACGTTCTGGCTCTTTGCAATTGGCCTGACCTATTTTTTCGTCTTGCCCGCGTTTTATATTCAATAGGTACAGCCGGCAAAAACTGTCTTCAGTGAAAGTTTCGCGTGCTTACTTCAGTCAGTCGATTGGGGGCTGAGGTGTCATCCGCATCTATACGCGTTTCAGCTGATATGTCGCTAAGTATTAAGTGTTTTGATGTGATCGGACGTGCTGTGCCAATGAAAACTTCCTTGCGTGGATTATTGACACTCTTCATGTAAGTTATTTTTTCCTACTTTATTCAAGAAAAAAAAAAAGATTTGTAAATTAACAAAAAATATATTTGAATTTAAACAACATTTTTATTACCACAACACAAAAAAAAACTTTTAAATCGTAACACGTAACCCTTCATTGCCCAAACATTTATCGCATTTGGTTTGCAAATCCTCTAAAGAGAAACGCCGTAAAACGTTAAATTCAACTTGTGTCCTCATCAACGAGTGACGAATCTTGAACTTTCCAAAGTGGCTCCATTTGTTTATACGACGTATTTATGTTAAACCGTAATTATTATGTTAATGCGTAAATTATTATAAAAGGATTACGGTTATAAATGAAATGATAATCAATCACTTAACTTATTAGATCGATTATGAATCATTAACTGATTAGATCGGTCATGTAAACTACCCAAGATTTTATACCTGGTTTCCTTCCTTCCTTCCTTCCTATTACATATCATTAACAGTTTACATCATGCAAAGGTCAACTCCATGAGTTTAATATGAATAATATAGAAAATTACGTTGACCTCCTTATTTGACCTTAACCCTTTAATCTGATGGTAATGCACTTATCGTGGATGACAAGTGGAAGGATAGTGTTGTTAAATGAAACATGTTTTTTATTGTTTATTTTATTTTTTTTTTAATCTGATGACAAAAGCATTTTTATGGATGAAAAGTGCAAGGATATCTTTGGAGGGGAATAGTTATTTTATTTTATTTTTTAATTATTAATCTTCCCACATTTAAGACCTTGTCCTCATTGCCCTTTGCACAGCCTTCCTTCTTTTTCTGTCTACATTAACCAGCCTAGGGACTTCCCAAAGATCAGAATGCTGTTCAGAGGTGTGTCAATAATTCCATCCATGGTCGACCTCACCATGGATCAACCACTCAACCTTCCACCACTCAATTCTTCCATCTGAACTCTTTGAGAGTATTTGATGAGACATAAAGATATGTCTTATTCACAAGATGACTCGTCTGATCGTCTTATTCGCACCCAATATCCTTATTGGATGTAAAAGGTGGAAAAAAGTTGCCTCAAAGTTCAATGGTACAACAATTACATATGGTACAACTTTTTGTACGTCATTTCCTGTATAGGGTCTTAAGGAAGAGGTCAATAAGGAAGCTCGTTTTTTATAGGTTTTACCAGGCATATTTTTACTGCAACAACTTTCAAATTTATTGTGAATGGTGTCATAGTTTTTAGTTATTAACTATATAGGGATAGAATGATCAAATGCTTCGTTCAAAACAAGGTTCTACACTTTATCTGATTTTTATCCTCGTCGCAACAATCTTATTTAGTTGACCATCTGACGATTAGAACGTGAATTGGCTAGCGAAGTCGTACGATTTACCCCTTTAAACGCCCCACACACGTAACGATTTGTCGTACTGCACGATGAACTACTGGTTGGAGAGAAAATCGTAGGAATTGAAGTACTGCCATTTTCTCTACTCACGGTTCAAACACATCAGACTACAGTAGTTAAAATTATTCCAGTAGTAGTCTCGATGAGTGTAAACTACGCACGTTCATGTAAGAAAATGCCAAAAAGTGCTACCGCACTTGTAATTACAGTATTATTGTTTGATGAAGATGTCGAACATAATGTAATTAAAAAGAAAAAATGGTGTAAGAAGTGGTTGCTGGACAGAAACAAATACTCATATATGAACTTATTAAAAAAACTTGAAGACGAGCTTACTGATTCTAAATATTATTTAAGAATGGATTCTGATACCTATATGACTTTATTGACTTTATTGTCGGAAAAAAAACCAAACAAGATACTATTATGAGAAATGCGATACCTGCAGAAGAAAGATTGGACGCTACATTAAAGTATTTCGTAAAAGGATGTTCCTATGAAGCTCTTAAGTTTAGAATATGAATTTCACCTCAGGCGCTAAGTAAAATTGTTCCTGAAAAGTCACCTATAACAACTACCGCTCTCTACACACGTATCAACTTGATTCCAAAAACGACCGTTGATACGATATTTTATGGAAGTCCCTAACTGCAGACGAATAGATCACTGCGTACTACGAAGCATACGATTTGCCTACACACGCTACCATTTATTCTTACTGCAGCAGTTTCGACTAATGTCGTACTGCGTGCAGTACGACTAATCGTTACGTGTGTCGACCGTTTTAGATAATATCCTTTACGAATATTTGAAATGAGGACCTTGGCCTTGAAGATCTTTGGTCCAAATAATTCAGAAATAAAGGTACTAGCCACATACAACTACTTTTAACGATTCTAAATTTTCAAAATAAAGTTACAAGCCACCAACATGAACGATACACGTGCTGGGTGTTAATATGATTTTAATCAATTTTTGGTGATTGAAAATGAAGATAGGGACTGTTCATAATCTTCTGAAGAGCTATAGGTACTATAACCCGAAATGAAGCCGCACCATGAAGAGAAAGATGAAAGAGTACTGGGCAATGTTACGGAAAGGAGGCTTACTTTTCCACCTCTCTCTTCATGGTGCAGCTCCATTTCAGGTTATTGTACATATTTAGGGATATGTGGCATATAGCCTTTTACTGAGAACTGTGATGAAGTAATTTTACATATACAAGGTCCGCCAGCAAAGCTGGAAATTTTTAAATGCCCAGTTCTTTCGACAATATTAATTTTCCACGCCATTATATTTTCTAAAAACAACGGCGGTCAAAGGAAAGCTGTTTTTGGGAAAACCTCTTTTAAATCCTAAGCGAAAATTTACCAACATTTTACAAAGCAGATCTTTTTTTTATTTTATTAACAAAACCAGTTCAACAGCAGTGTGTTTTTCTTGGTTATTTTGGTTCAGAAAAAAAAAACATCACGTAAAGATTACTTAGTAAAGTTACGGAAATCCGCACTAGTTTCGATGTGGATAGCTATTATTCCGTATCAGATGAAATCAGGTCTTGAGGAAGCTTGGCTCTTTAGGCGTGTGTGGATTTGGCAGAGGCCCACTTTATGCTGAACCACACTAGAGCACGTGTTGAAGTTGTAGAACTTTTTGGTTACGTTTTTAATAAACTCACTAATAGTTGGCAGTTTTAAGTCTTCATCTAGATCACTATTCCTTATAAACCATGGGGCGTCCACTGAGATCCTAAGGCTTTTGTTCTGTAGGGTTTGAATCTTTTTCATATTTGAAGCTGCTGAGTTATTCCAAACCGCGCAAACGTAGGTGACCAGTGATCTAATAAGAGCTTTGTAGAGGAGGAGAATGCACTCTATTCTCATAGAAGTTCTATTAATTAGGGGATAAAGGTGTCTATATCCTTGGTTGAGTTTTGCGTTGATGTGGTATTTCGAAGTTCGACGTTGGTCAACGAATACTACAAGATATTTGATAGTCTCGTCTTTTGCGCTCCACGGGGTTATTTGGTTGTTGATAACAACGCAAGGTGCATTACGGTAGGGTCTTAGTGTAAAGGTCTTGGATTGACATTTTTTGCCATTGAGCATAATGCTCCACTTTGTTAACCAGTGCTGGATTTTATCAATTGATCTTTGCAGTGATTCGATTGTGTCGTTAAGGACGTCATTTTGTGCCATTATTAGCATATCATCAGCGAACATTGCCATTTCGAAATTGGGTCAGAAGGGATATCATGCATAAAAATGTTAAATAGAGCTGGAGATAAGCAGCTTTCTTGGGGGGCTCCAGCAAGAATTTTCCGGGTGTTGAAGGAAAATCCATTGATGACAGCATAGCAGATCTGATGTGTACAATTTCAATATGGCTTGCACCTTACGACTGTTCAACTTTCTTTTCCGAAATTTCTAAAGAAAAGACTTACAATTAGTGGAATACTGGGCTTTCGAAATTTCCCGCTTATTGAAACGTGGCAATATTGAGGTCTATTCTCAAATTTTTCCATCTATAACTTTTCTTAAGCAATGTCTAAAGAGCAGGATGAATATTGAGAAGTTTTTTTAAATCCTATTTATTGGTAAAATACTAACCAATCTATTTTATCTTTTCTTCCTAAAATCAAATTTATTGTATTTGAACTAGATTTTGTTGATTTAAAAGAATTTTTTTAATAAATTCCTTGAAAGTTATTTTTTGTGGCATACATCCTTTTCACTCCAATGTCTTCAAATGACAAGTCAATGTGAATACACAACAAACAATTATTGTCCTCAAAGTCAACGTGGCGAATGCCATCCAGCCATTTCAACCAGTTTTACGCGACACTGTTATCAAAAGTAGTAGTTTTCGAATATACAAAACAAAAATACGTCATATAGCAAAACCGAGGAAAATATTTGAACGATTTTAAATTCATTCTAAATTCCACATTTAAAAATAGACCGTCCCTTTTGAAAAACCCTATATATCTGTTTATGAATTGACTGCTGAAAATAATTACAACTTTTCAGTTTAAAAATTCCCAGTTCCTATAATGAGTAGTATTAGTTCTTTACTACATCATCAGATACACACAATCAGATAATGAAATATTCGAGATATTTTAACTGTTGTTTGTTACAACTTAGCATCTAAATTTTATCTATAGATACCTAAAATCCATTTATTATACCTTTTAATCCTACGATTAATCACACTTTGAAAATTTTACGGAGGTCTAATGAATCATGAATCATTTCATTATATTATACGAAAGTAAAAACGAGTAAAATAAAAAAGTCGTTATACTTTGAGATAATTTTGCTGAATCATGCGATGGAAAGACCGAAAGGCTTGGAGCGAAAAGTGAATTTTTCCCAGCGGAGAAAGTAAAGAATGCGGCTCCAAGCAAATGCAAACAAACGACCTGTGAGCCGTTCACGCAATAACGATTATGTAAGTGTAATGATGGGCCTTCTTTGGTTTCCACACCGATCGTCTTGCTGCAATTCAAATGGCGCACCTGACCTACTAACCTGGATCCTTATGGATAATTTATTGACATTAAGCACGCTGGAAAATACTTATTGTCCACACGTATAAAACGTTTAATACATTTAACCATTCGAATTGTTTATAAGTTTTTATTTTTCCTGGTATAGTAAGATTAGAAAGAAAACTTCTAACATTCTATTCGCTATATTTTAGTTTATGTAATATTCTATTTCTGGGATCATTAATCATTTGCCTATGCCTTTAATTAATTCATCGAATATTTCAAGTTATCGCGATCTGTCCCATATGAGGTGGTGAAAAAATACTCAACACTTACTGTGCCAAGCTTTCATTTCTTTTCTCTTACTGATCAACGATACACCTAGTTGGGATTCTGGGAAATAGAAAATCCGTAACAGGTTTCAAGATTTATTTCTAAAATCCTTAATCGTCACGATTTCATTCGAACTAACATCACTATAAAGGTAATATAAATTAATAGAATTAGACGTTAATAGGTGGCTAACAAGCGAAAAGCCTACAATTAAATTTACACGTGAATAATGTAAAGTGTGTTAATTGACAAGACAATAGTAAAACTATACATTAGCACACAATTCTTGTTACATTTTTGGAGTTCCCCTTTTTATTTTAAACGTTTTTACAAATTATATTACATTCACTTCAATTTAAAAATTTTACTTACTCGATACAAATCTTTAATTATTATTTTTTACTTCTACTTTATAGAGGGTGTTTGATACTGATATGAAGTAAAGATACTGATATGAAATAAACCATAATGTTTCTACGAAATGGTAAAAGATTTCCTACTTATCACTAAATCGAATTGCTGTTCTACTTTACCATTAAATCTAATCATAAAATTCTAAAAAAAAAAAACATAAGAAAGGTTATAGCTTTTGTTAAGAAAGTTCACAATCGATACGGGAATTGCATGGTCGTTGCAATTTTCAAACGCCCCCATTCCACAAAGCGATAAAATTTTAACGTCCTGATAACGCCATCGAAATAAGACCATTACCGTTGCCTTGACTTATAAAGTCCAGTGCAATTACAAGGATATTTAAGAATATGCGTTGAAACGTGTTGTTTTGGACGAATAAATCACGAAGGTTTAGTCAGTAGGGGAATTTCCTGGAAGATAGTATTCTCAACACGTAGATCTCTTTACTTATTGACAATGAGCATAATAAGCCTTATACCATATTCATGAGGTAGCATAATAGTCACCTTTAAAAGCAAACAAAACGTAATATTTTTAAAACTTTTTATAATTGGAGATATAAAACGTTACCAGTGTAAATCATATCGCTCGCGTGATCTGCGGTTTCTTCCTTTTCGTTAATTAACGATCGAGTAACCAAAAGAAGAAAGTTTGTGGCGGTTCGTGTGGTAATGTTCGAGTACCATTCTTCATGTAATTTATTTAATGATGTTGTCATATCAAATTCACATAAAATTTTTACACTTTCTGATCTGCTGATTAACGTCAAGTATAATTACATAAATATTTATTTCTAAACATGTTTCTATTTTGGGACATCTGATTCATTTGTACTGTCTATGTTGTTATTATTCCTGAGACTGTGCAAATAAGGGAATCCATCGTAATACTCGATGACGGTAGATCGATTATTAAGTTGCGGATATGCATCCTGTGCATTGAGAGAAGCGAGTTGCATTGACCTTGAGACGATACTTAAAATAGAACGAAACCATCGTTTTTAACAAATGTTATGTAAGCGATATGTTCGTAGAATTGACTTTATTATTTCTCGGTCTTTTACTTTGATGTAATCTATCTCTCTATCTATTATTAAGAGACAACGACCTAGCCAATATTGTTATATTATTACTTCATATAAAAATATCTTTTGTCATCAATGAACTCATTCAGGAACAAAATAACCAATTGAGATAATCAATTGAATATATCAGTCACGATAATCAGAGATTTACATTATTTCATTGTTACACAGACTGCATTCTTGTATATTATCTACAGTTCACGTACAGATTACATGAGGCTGCACGTGCAACACTCATTAATATTTTATAAGATCTAGAATTATCCAATTAATGGCAAAAGGAAAATCTATTTTTAATTAAATAATTATCTTAATTCTGATTGTGAGTACAACAAAACAAAGGAATTATGGAAATATAAACCTGTTTCAAAGTATTTCTACGTAATATGTACCTACCGTAAAATTTCTCTTTTAGTATTGAATTACTTTATCTCATTCATATAATGATGTATCCACACTTATGATTCATTATGATAAAAGAAATGTTTACATTATTACGATAAGAAGTGCTCATCTTTCTGTGTATTCCTTATCTTCAATTATATTTTTGTTTTAATACGAATTAGTGACACTTTTTTTACAATTTGTCGTTTGGTAGAATGAGTCACTCTATTACTTTAATCATTAAAAATACACAACAAAATTAGTATTTTAAAAATAAGATACCTTTATAAAGAAGTGTATTATTATCATGTTGACTAAAGTTGTGTTGAGTAGAGTTCACTGTACGGGGAATTCCAAAGGTTTTTTTTAGAATAAAAAGAAAAGAAAAACAATACAGATGTTCATATCTGATGAATTAAATTCAGCTTTTTAATGAAACGGAAAATGTTTAAAACATTTTAGTACTCGTTTACACCATAACTATTATAAGACAGAGAGAATGATTTTTGTATATTGCTCAACAGGAAATTGGAAATTTATTCTAAATGTACTTAATAAACAGAAAGAATGTGGAAACCATAAAAAAACAACTTTACTTACAACATGACTACATGAGTATTAACTTGTAGTCTTCTCTAACATTTTTAATATCACCGGTTTATGTCTATGTTACTGGAAAGGAAAAAAAGTTATGTATTAATATATACAAAGTGATTATGTGGATAAAACACTTCATAATATAAACGAATCTTATTGTAGTAAAGAATGTACGCTATTGGATAAAGCGGGAAACCCGCTTCGGTACTTACATATTTGACCAAACGGAAATACCATTCCAGCATAATTAATTCACTCAACATTGTATTGTCACAGTTGGTAGTTTATACTAATTATTTAACGCTACAATGAAAAAAATTTTGTGTATGAGTTAAACATAAAAATTCACTTTGTGGAAAATCCAATAAGTTTATTTTAAAAATCCCCGGCGGCAATTTAGTGTGGTTTATCTGTGAGTTTACATATTGTTTTTTCACAATTGTTGATGTTAAATGTTACGATGTTAAATATTTTTAGTTAATATTTTATTTATTTGTGGATGTAAATAAAATCCGGTTGGTTCATTTTAAACTTTATTAAAGTTTCCAATAGATTTAATATCTATAAGTGCAAATATCGTAACAAAAAGTGAAACCATAGTAGAAACTATACCGGATGATTCAATATAAATGCGAAAGATTTTTGGATTCTCTATTAACAGTAAGTTTTTTTTATTATTACAAATAGCTATGTACTTATTATACATTTGGTACATTATTAGAACAAATTCAGATTCATGAATTAGCATTAAACATTTTCATAATATACTCGGAAACGTTAAAGGGTTGGTTACATACCCTTACAAGTTTTTAATCACATTTCTCATTTTAGAAGATCTCTTGCTTTTTAAATTTGAGATTTTTTTAAAAATACATTAGACTTTTTAAAGTAAAAAAGAGTTTATTTATCGTCGTCATTAACGTAGTTATTACATTCAAGTCCAAAGTACAATATTTTAAACAAACCAGTTTATGAGCTAGTTATCAGAAATTCATTACGGACATAAATCTAGTTATAATTTTACAATTACGGAAGTCAACAATACTTAAAAAATAAGTTGAAAACAATAAAAAAATTCTTAAAAAATGTTTAAAACTTTCGAATGAACTATTTCAATAATTTTAATGTTTGGACAAGTGGATTTTCGAGAAATTTGAACACTCGTTTTACAATCGATGAATCAAGAGGTACTATAACCCGAAATGGAGCTGCACCATGAAGAGAAAGATGAAAGAGTACTCGGCAATGTTACGAAGAGTAGGTTTATTTTTTCATCTTTCTCTTCATGGTGCAGCTCCATTTCGGATTATAGTACAGTAAACTCTCTCTAATCCCTCACCTTTGGTACCGCAAACATTATCGCAATGCAAAAAATGCCATATTATTCGAAGTTACAAAAATATGCAGCTTTAGAGCAAAATAAATAATCTGTACACTGAAAATTGGCTATTCTCGTTATCAGAAGTAAAAGCCCCTTACTTTGAAGCGGAATATTTTCGCAAATACTTCTCAAAATTAATTGGGATAAAGTTCATCGTATTTCGTAGACATTTTTGTGTAACATATTAAACAAAATCGACTACACAGTTTTGGAACGATCGCGAGATAAATGAGAAATAACCCGATTTTTGAGCTGCCGAAAAATTGTCTAACTTTGCAAATTTTTTTTCTTGAAAACTTTTGGAGGACAAAAGATCAGATTGTAACATATGATAGCGGCATGTATTTATGGCATTTGATGTATTTTACAATTTGAAGGTTTCGACTACTTTTGTGATAATCGCGATTTGTTTGAAACACTAACCATATGCTGATATTTTGAAAACCGCTGAACATATTTTAATCATAATCAAATTTGGTATGATGTAAGTTTTCAAATGTTTTAATAAGATCCATATATTAATTTTACACAATTTCAATTTTTTAATAAGTTTTAAGAGACGTAAGCGAGATATTGTCATTTCACAGTTTTTGTGGCACTCTTGATCACCTTGGACTTACTCCCCAACTGCCCTCAAAGGACCCTTTGGAGGCGCCCGATCAATGTTAAAGCGGCCTTTGGCCCACCTTTGAGTGGTTAAACGATCGCTCAGCCACTTTTCGACCACCCCAAACCGACCATTTTGGCACTCTCCTTCATCTTGGATTTACTCCCCAACTGCCCTCAAACGTCCCTTTGGAGGCGCCCGATCAATGTTAAAGCGTCCTTTGACCCACCTCCGAGTGGTTGAACCATTGCTCAGCCACTTTTCGACTACCCCAAACCAACCATTGTGGCACTCTTGGTCACCTTGGACTTACTCCTCAACTGCTCCCAAACGTCCCTTTGGAGGCGCCCGATCAATGTTAAAGCGTCCTTTGGCTCACCTCTGAGTGGTTAAACGATCGCTCAGCCACTTTTCGACCACCCCAAATCAACCATTGTGGCACTCTTGGTCACCTTGGACTTACTCCCCAATTTTCTTAAGGATAAATTATTTTGGAACGGTTATAGCCATTTGTAATCGTTATATTCATATTGAATAACCCTGCACAGCATTACCTCGGTAATCGCAACTCCTCAAAAGGGATTACCTCGATAACTGCAAGTGATTTTATGTTTTAATATATTATTAGTGTCAGTTTATTTCGCAATACGCTGGTAATGTTTTATGAAAATCAAATAAGTCTTAAGTATTTTATAAAATGGTTTCCAGTTGTATATTTTTTCTAATATACCTTGTTATGTATTGTAACTTGCTAGGTACAACTACCTCAATAAATGTATAAGATTACTCCCTTAATTTATATTAGTCGCGTTTACTAAGAGTACTGAATATTATCTCGGTTGGTGATAAATGTAGGTAAAACTTCGGTAAGAAATAGGCAAGTTTCATAATAAAAGAACCGTTTTTCGTAGCATCATTTTTACCTGTTGAGAAGAAGCTTTGTTAAATTTGTCGTTGATTTACAACGTTTGAAATTAGGAAATATTTGATTGTGATCCATTTTTTCGCCAGTAAATTAACAAGGAGACCTCACGACTTTAGAATTGCCGATTGTAATGAAAGTGGTACCAATCGATAGGTATAAAATAAAATTTAGTATACTGAAGATAATTATTTATTTTTCGCACTTGACAACCCGGGTTTCGATCTTGCGATCGTCTTCAGGTCATTGCGTCATAGAAGAACAAAGTTGAAGATTAGAACCATACAAGAAAATCGTTGAATACAATTGAACTTGAAAAATCTTTTTTAACCCTCCGTGTGTACACTGGGTCTTTGAAGGAACAGTCAAAATTTCCGTCTTTCTGACTTTTCAGACGATTCAGACGATTGTTTCTTTTTTATTGACAACAGTTTTAAACTTTTGAATTTGGTAACTGCTCGACCATGTAGTAGACGCTTTAATAAGTAACTCAGAATTTTTCTAGAATTTTTGAAAGCCTAGAAAACTTTGAAAACATGCCTGTTCCCTAAAAGACCCAGTATACACACCGTGTCTCAAAAAATATAGTATACACACGCCGGGTTAAAGTTATCCGCATTTGATGTAATATCCACACGTTGTAAATATGTTAAATGTAAAACGTAAATATCTAGGATTTAACTCGACCGACTTCCACGCTGACAGACAATAAACTACCTATCTACCTTTGTTCTTCTATGACGCAATGACCTGAAGACGATCGCAAGATCGAAACCCGGGTTGTCAAGTGCGAAAAATAAATAATTATCTTCAGTATACTAAATTTTATTTTATAAATATTCACCTGAAGAATGGAGCTGTTCATAACTAAACATAACTAATCGATAGGTACTGGTACATAATAGGAATGTGTGAAATACTAGGGCGCACTATTCAGCGATTCGCGAGTAAATAGCGATTTCAGGTCGCGATTCAAGGCCACACCACTTATATGTCAATGGTTGGCCTCCTCCCGACCCCGCCTCTTGTTGGCTCACCACGATCGGCTTCCACATGCGAAATAATACGAATGAAATTTCATAAAATAACCTGTTTCTATTTTTAATATAATGAAAATTTTCAATATTTCAATTTTTTGTATTTATTTAAACATCTTTTAAATCAAGACATTAGCCAAATTTTTAACTAGAGACAAATTACCTTTGAAAATGGCCTTAGGCCGAAACATATAAGGGTTATAAAAATTCAATAAACCAGATAAGGACTGAAAAATACTTTTCATTTCACAACTTCTGAAATGTCTTATAATTTGGTAATTTGTACTAGGGTAAACTCACCAAATCTCGGCCATGCGCCTAAAGTCGGCCTTTCAGTTTTTCTGTATGGATTTTGATAGAAAGGCCGACTTTAGGAAGCATTTTTAGGGGGGGCGACATTTGGGCAGTTTACCCTATAACCAGTAATGGAGATATACCATGAAGAGAAATATGAAAGAGTACTCGGCCATATTACGGAGAGGTGACTTACTTTTTCATCTTTCTTTTCATGCTACAGCTCCATTTCGAGTTATAGTATACATCTTTTGTTGATAATCTATTCTCCAACAAATCTCGTTGATATATTTTTAAAATCCGAAGAGGATAATGTGTAGGTTTAATACCTGTGGGTTGAGAATCTAAACTTGAAAACGTAGAGGAAAGTGAAACCTTTCGTGTTTGAATTGAAATAACAAGACAACCGAGAAGAACCGTTCCGGTGAGCTTCCACACTAAAAACGTGGCGTCCATCGGCGTCCAGCGGTCGACGGACGGCGTCGTCGCCGTCGTCGTCTGTTGGAACGTCCAGAAAGAAAGTATTGAGCAGAGCCGAGCTCGGCCGAACGCGCTCACCCGCTCCCGAACGTTACCGGTGAATCAAAGTTATTTTCTGTGCACGCCGTCTGTTAGTCATGTGACCTCACGTTACTTATACACTATCGCGTCGTTCCGTTCCATTCCCCTGTCCCATCGGCGTGGTTCGTATAACTTTTTTCGCGTTTCTATTCGGCATTCAATCCACCCACGGCCGAAAGACGGTCCCGAAAACCGATATTTTTGTGTCCAATTCGCCACCAATCTACCCGGTGCGGTATCAGTGTCTGTGATCTTATTTAAATATTATTTCATAGCCACATGTAAGTACCCACTTTAGTAATCTATTAAGTATTTTTTTACAGTACTTAAATTAAAAAAAAGTAACAAAAAGTTTATTATTCTGTTTATATATTTTCTTTTTACGAAATTACAAAAAAAAATATTTATTATAATAAACTTTTTAATTAAGGTAGCAGTAAAAAATTATCTGATTAGTACTATGATTCACGCTCGCGTTTTGTACACCTTAACCTACATCATGTACACGTTTTTGAAAATAGTGTGGGCGAACGATCGCCTCGAACACGCCAAGTTACCAATTTTTTAAATCGTTATTGCAATTATTTTTGTCGAAGCTGGACTCCCACCTGACGCGATGATGTAATAGATAACAGTGATGTTTGTACATTGTGACCGCGTGGGTACCGATTGTGTCACCCGCTAAGCAATTAACTCCGAAAACGTTAACCTGAACAATTCCGTATACGATTAATTCAATATTTACTAATATCCTGTTCTACTTGCTTAATACTTATCCTTCAAATGTTTAATGCTTTTCTAATTTCTAATTAACAAGTTTAAATTGTATGTTTGTAAAAGAAGAAACTTGTTTTCAAACGTAATGATATACGTATAAATATGATAATTTTTCTTGCTCTAAAAACTTCATTTTAACAATTTTAAAACAAAAGGAAAATATATCTCTTTAATTATCATTTTCGCTAGAACTATTTCACTTCATATAAAGTTGAAAATCTTATAAACGAATACAGACGAATACATCAAGAGGTAAAGTTTAGGATTTATCGATGTGCTATCGAAGGTATCTTATTTTACCACGACATACCAGTTAGTGATTGCTGATTTTGAAACTCCCTACCATCTTTCTCTCTCATATAAACGGTAACAAAAATTGATATTTTAATAAATATTGTGTTAGGATTAGATAATTAGATATGAATAACTCCATTCTTCAGTTGAATAATTAACTTTAATTTATAATTGTGTTAGGATTTACGATTCTCCAGTTTTTGATTCTTTAAAAGAAATGTACGAAATATAAGTTATAATACACGACAATTAAAAGTAAATTACATTTTAACAAAAATTTTATCATTAAAAAAGGTCTGTATTCTATGAACTGTTTGAAAATTCTTTTCTATTATAAAAGGAAGCTAAGAAGTAAAGCGGAAAATTTTAAAGTTTGTCCGATTTTTTGATAAAATATTAATTCTCAGATTTCTTTTATAAGTTTGAGTATAGGAAACTATGACATTTTATTTTTTAACAATAGCAGCGTTCACTGGAAGGCCTTTTCTGTGAAAACATTCTTTAAATATCTAGTAATGGTTTTCCAATAGTTTATAAAACAGGTCTAATTGAATCCGTACAATTCTAATATGGTTTACCCATTCTTAATGTTCATCCTCATCAGAAATCACAAAAAAAGTAACATAACAGCGTTCACTGGAAGACTTCTTCTATGAAAACATTCTTCAGACCTCAAGTAAAGGTTTTCCAATATTTCATAAAACACATCTGTTAGACTCCGTACAATTCCAATATGATTTACGCAATTTTAATGTTCATTCTTCTCAGAAATCATAAAAGAAGTAGGATAGCAGCATTCACTGCAAGACTTCTTCTATGAAAACATTGTTCAAATCTCGTGTCAAGGTCTTCCAATACAGTAGAACCCCGATTATCCAAGGTAACGTGAGGAGACACACACACATCGGATAACTGAAAACTCGGATAATACGGATTTATTTTTTATTTCTTAAAAAACTAAACACTTTAATCGCTTTATTAACGTTTTTAGCATGTAAATATGTATGTGTGTAGACATATTATAAAAAAAATGAAATAGTTGTCTTTGCGCTGCTGTTTCATATTGCATTTTCTTTTTCTTGCTGCTATGTTTCTCCATCTGTTAAAAAGAAGTAAACCTACAGGAGTTGCTGCTTATTGTTGTTCGGTATACCTTAGAGCTTTTTCCAGAGAAACAAAACCTTCTTGATGGAAGATCTTAGTGGGAGATTGTTCATCCACTGCTTCGTCGTCGTCGTCGTCGTCTAATTTTTCGGTTTCCTGAAGGGCATTCGTTAGTTCTTCAACATTTATTTCTTCTTTTAAATCATCAGCTGTAACCCATTCAATAACATCTTGTCTTGTCACATTTTCGCAACCTTTTAAGTTTTGTATTAAGTCAAATAAATTTTGTTCTTCTTCTTCTTCTGTCTCGGTGTCAAAATTTGAAGAGGACATTTCTCCCCATCTTCTCCATTTCAAAACCAATTCATTTAATGGAATATCATCGTCACTGTCGTAGTGGCTCGGTTAATCCGGAGCTTGAATAATTCCGACTCGGATAATCGGGGTTCTACTGTATTTTATATATCAGGTTTAATAGAAGTCGTACAATTTCATTATGGTTTATGCAATCGTAATGTTCACCCTCACCAGAAATCACAAAAGAAGTAGGATAGCAGCGTTCACTGGATGGCCTCTTCCATGAAAACATTCTTCAAATCTCAGGTAAAAGTTTTCTAATATTGTTTAAAACAGATCACCGAATCCATACAATTCAAATATTATTTACGCAACCTTAATATGCATCCTCATCAGAAATCACAAAAGAAGAAAGTTATAACCCCCAATTTCAAGTCTAACTTTTTTTGTGAGGATTTCTGAAGAGTAGGATGAACAATAAGAAGTTGTAAACCTCATCAGAGTAGCACATATCCAACCAGACATGTTTTGTAAAGTGTTTACGCTTGGGATTTGTGCATCGTTATTTCCTAAAAAGAAAAACAGCAGGATTTCCTTAACTCAAACTTGTAAAAAGGCATTCTGAGAACTAACATTTACCGAAAAAAATTAGGTACTTTAAAAATTCTAGTTTCACTGGCGGACATTGTATTTTCAATAAATTTTGATAAAAGTAAAATAATACCTAAGTACTGTATGTTTTGAACATCACCGTTTACATAAACAAATTTACACTAATCTTAACTTAAAAGCAAAGAGTAGTTTGCGTCATGTATACTTAACACTGTATCAGGATTTATGGAAATAATTAGTTCGGTTTTTAACTTTAATGCAAATTAAAGTGTGAAAGGTAATTTGTTAACTTTGTAATGTAAAACTTGAAAAACTCGTATAACTAGTTCACCTAATATATTTTTTCGAAACATATCTTATCTGACAATAAAATGATTTAAATTATTGTACGATTTTTAGTTCAGTTATGTCCGATTGTTTTTCACAATTGTTTGATGATTTTGGTTGTTTTTGTGTATATCCATAGTAAATCTCTATTGAGCAAAGAGCTAGATATTTTTTTTCTGATTTTCATTCACGTTTTTCGGCTAAATTTGGATTATTTTTTGGGAATTTTGAACGTTTTTTGTATTGCTTTCGATAATTTTCTAGTTTTAGCCTAATCAGGTTGAAAAATGTTTAGGAACCTTTTCGTCGATTTTAATTGATTGTTAGTGGAATGGTTTTTTTTCGTAGAAACTTTAACATCAAGGAATATAATGTTGATTTTAATTTTAAATTATTTTAAGTCGTTTTTAACTGATTTTCTAATTCAATTGAAAGAACTTTTCAAAGAATGATTCTATTTAATGGCCTTTTCTTTTCAATCATTGAAACATATTCTATAAGTTCAGCCTAATAAACTGAGAAAACCGTTCTAGAATCTTGTATTATGACAGAGCAACAATTTTTCTATGAACTATTAGGTACTATAACCCGAAATGGAGCTGCACCATGAAGAGAAAAATGAAATAGTTAGCAATGTTACGGAGACGGGGCCCTTTCATCTTTTTCTTCATGGTGCAGCTCCATTTTGGGTTATAGTACGTCTCACTCTGAGGCAACCAGCGACAAGTAATAAGCGATGTTGCCACTTGATGACATTTTACATTATAATTAAATGATGTCTCTCACATTGCAGTAATTCGATATCGCCTCTCTATTTGCGATATTGAATTGCTTTCGAGACGTCTGCTTTAATTCTATGTAAAATGTCATCAAGTGGCAATATCGTTCCTGGCTGCTAGTTGTCGGTTGCTAGTTTCTGGTTGCTTCAGTGTGAGACGTACCTTAGGGTTCTAAGTGATATGGATATCACAGAATATTTGTATCACAGACACAAAGAATTTTGATTTTATTAAAACAATCCTTTCATGAGTCGACTTACAAACAATCTTCAGACGTAAATTGTCTCTACGTATGAATAAGGTGAAAATAATGAAAGTGCATTGATACTGATTAAAGTTATACTCTTTCCAAAATATTCAAGATTATAGTTTTGTTCGTGCAGGCGATTTCCAACAGTTTCTGATTTTTCCAACCAATCAGGATTGAAGATTCTTTGCATGTGATCGAAATTGAATAAATTGATTTGTTGAAAAAATCAGAAACTGTTGGAAATTGCCTGCACGAACAAACCTTATATTTAAGAACAAAAGAACAAACACTGTAACATAAAATTAATTAATAAAACTTCTGCCTTGTACATTTACTGGTTTTATTGTGCAATATTTACGACTAATTTCGGCTATTCGCCATCGTCAGGTAGTAAATTTAAAAGTTAAAATTTTGATTGAAAAACGTTGACGCTCCAAAATACAGTAATATATTAAAATTTTTTTAATTTAAATAGTATAAAACACATGTAACAAGATATTTTTAATGTTACAAATTTTAATATGTTACTGTATTTTGGAGTGCCAACGTTTTTCAATCAAAATTTTTTAAGATAACATTCGACTGTACTATCTAAAGATGGTGAATATCCGAAACTAGTCGTAAACATTGCAAAATAAAACCATTAAAAGTACAAGACAGAAGTTTTATTAATTAATTCAAATAAACTGGTAGAATGCATCAAATATTCAACTTTAACTCATAAAATATTGAAATATAAACAGTTCCGATATGGTTTTCTTTGAGTGTGATTTGACTTTATTTATAATTTGACTTACAGAGTTTAGTCGACTAATATTATTTTTTTTTGTTTTGTAACTACTTAACGAAGCTATTTAAGCTATTCTTTAAAAATTTCTAATGTCCGAAAATTATCTGTGCTGTAAGTTACACAATTTAATATTGTCCGCATTAGTTTAGTTGTTGATTGGTGTTCTTCCATTGTACCTATATGGTAAAAGTCTCTATGGTACAGGATCTATATGTTTAATGTACCTTATACAAGAGCTTCTACGGCCTTGTATACCTCAACTAATAGTCCCTTCTCTTAAAGGGACGTTTCTGACAATATAACAGAAATGGAGGAACCGTTGGTGAGCGCTTCGGAAAGCTTGATTGTATTTACTAGGCTATACATAGATCACAAATTGACCTTAATGCTGTGGGTTGTGGAGACCTCAACTTTGCGTGAACTTTAGGTTAATTTTACGAATCATTAGCGTGGGTTTTAATGGGAGGGAAAATGTATATTATAAATGCATTAGACTTTATCTGTGTATTGCATTTATACCACATAATATTATTGGGTAATGTACAAAACTCATATTATTGTACAACAATATCAGTTTAGAGAGTAAGTAAACAATTTTCATGTATTGAAGCATATATTTGATAGTATTTTCTAAATAAATTAACATTTAAGAATGTGCTCAGTGACGTAAAATTACATTTTTTTTATGTCTTGGAATATTCCATGATGATATAGTAGATAACAAAACTTTATTAGTGAAAAACAAACCTTAACCTTTCATGTAATGTTAATTGCAAGATAAATATACATACTTACATGGTTTTCAAATGCTAATTGATCTCACATAAATCACATAAATTAATTTATTATTAAATTTAAATGAATTCGTTTTATTAGTTTGAATCAGAAAACCAAATTATATTGATTCCACTGATTAGTTAGAATAGAGATAAAAACAAATTCACAAACGTCTTTTAAATATATCATAACAATGTGACTTCATAACAATTTACATAAATTATGGAGTTAATTCTAATTGGTTCATGAAATCTACAAGTATAAGGTCATAAATGAAATCAACTCACATTTAACGATGCAATGTAAACCAGTTTGTTTAAAAGTCTAATTGGAACATTTATTTTTTAATTACCATACTATTGGTCAACAAAAAAATTAGTCTACGCAGATAATGACAAAAGTAATTTTAAACAATTTCCAATTTGCATAGGAATTTATTGCGTCATTTACTAACTAGTCAATTAGTAAATGTAAAAAATATACCAATAAAACGACGGCTTTGACACTTAAAACAACTTTTATTTATAAGTGCCGTAACATCATAGGTATGTCAGTATTGAAAAAAAGAACGGTTCTCTATTTAGAGATTGAATTCCGTTCTGATCAAACGAGTACTAGTTATTCAATATGCAAACGTTAAATAGAGGAGACCGTTTCATAGAAACGATCAAAGTAAATACCAGTCACGTAGATATTTTAAGTTCGAAGTATTGTAACTTTCATAAAGTCAATTCATCAACAGTTAAAAGCTGTCACATTAATTGCTAGTCAAATTACTAAACGTTAAAGTTAACTGTTGAATAGTTAGGTATACATTGTAGAGAAAAGTAGGTCTTATAGTTTCACAAGTAGTTGTAGGTTGCAATGATGAGCTAAATGGTTCATAAATCGTCGTAAATTTTAGATCGTAAAAGTTGAAAGAGAACTAATTGGTCAGGGTTGTTACTTTCAGAAGCCGTTTCATTCCTAAAGCATTTTAAACGTCTTCCAATCCCGGTCACACGTAAAGACATCGATTTTCCTTCCCTTTTGCCTTCAAGACGTGCCGGTTTTATTTTCCATTTTCCGGAAGTCTCCGACGGGAGCCAAGGTGCACTCTTCCTGGCGCACTTTCAATAGAAAGGACTTCGGATCGCCTATTTATAGGGCATCTATCTTGGGGTTTGATGCTACGGAATTTCAGATCGTGTTGAGTGCGGTTCTAATAAATTCTTTAAAATAAACCACCCGCCACGTCATGTTTTCATCGTATTACATATGAACCTATTTTATCGACAGGCGTCAATCCGAACTTTAATCGCCGGTATACATTACATGCGATATAAAGTTCAAAAATAAAAACGAAATTAGATCGGAAATGAATAAATAAAACACTTCCACGCGCCGGTTTATTGCACAGTAACGCAAAGTTCTATTACATTAACTGGCAATGGAAGTGTATGCTGTCAGTTAAAACTGGTAACTGGACCTATAAAACTGTTTAACAACTTGCTATAACGTGTATTTTGAGGTAAATAAACTCACTTGCCAATCGATACGAACTTGTTTGTACAAGTTGTAGTGCAAGGAGATCGAAGTTACAAATGTATATGATACAAAATCCGATTCAATTGTAACCGTCTTCATCAGAGAAACACTATGCTCAGTGGAGCAGACGCACGAGCTGAATTTGGATGGAGATTGAACAATCAATAAGTGTGACAAACACCGGACGAAGTCTTACGAGAAACCCTTCGAGAATGAAAATAAGAAATACAAGTCAAAATCAATCACGAAATGTTTGTATTTTTAGTGATGTAAGGTTTGATAAATGTAAGTGTAACAATCAAATCATATATTAAAATAAGCAAAACTGTATTTTGAAAATAAACACTTCCTCAAAATATCGTGGGAATAAATGGTCGGTTTAATGGTCAATTCTAAATGTCATAGCATTACACTACTTTTATACGCGGTGTAGTTTAGCTTTGGTTTATTGCCAGCAAATCTAATTACTAGTTGTTGATTAATTGCATTTCGTGATTCAGAAATTTATTTATGATGATTAAAGGATAGATAATTAATCTTAACTACTAACATTAAATTTTCATCTAGATAACTTAAAATAGAAAAAATATATAAATTATATAATAAATTGATAAATTATTATGCTGTAGTAAATACAAAGATATAAGAAATCTAATAAAAATTAAAAACTCAGAGATCACTAGTGAAACGAAATAGTTTTTGACTTAAGAAAACTATGTCATTTTACTTTTTTTTTAATAAAGATGCTCAAAAGAAAACCATTTATGTATAAATGTTATTCAAATCTTAAGCTAGAATTTTTCGATGCAAGTTAGTTTGTTGAAGTTTGCGCCATCTTAATTAGTTACATGTGGGTAAACTTGAGGTCAAGCCATGTATAATGAGCAGAAAATGAATTTTTGATTTTAAAAATTTTCCGTTTATCGGAATATGGCGATATTTTCTGACCTGTCGCCAAATTTTACTGTCTTAAACTTTTCTTTGGAGATTTATACAAAATAGTATTGACTCTCGTATGATCGCAAACCGAACCGAAATTACACGGATTTAATTAAATCAAATAAAATCATTTATTCACGTTAAACCAAACGGTATACACACGTCATAAATGTTAAATTACATAGTAATACATAATAATACAAAAAACAACAGAATTAAAAAAAAAAAACAATTGAAATAAGTTTCCAAATTAAGTACTGGATTGAAGTATTAATGGGCTGTGAAAAAACTCATCAAAAGTGTAAACAGCAGCATCAATAAGGAAAGTCTTCAAGTGTAAAGGCTGGGGAGAGTTAACATCTTTAGATTTCTGAAGCTGTTTCGGCATTCGTCCCTATAGCTTAGACTCGCGAGAACTCTAACTGCTCTTCGTTGTATAGCAAAGACACGATGAAGGATAAGAGGCCATAAAGCAGGTGACTTTGAAACAGTGAAACATAAGTCGGCAGGAGCACTTTCTGAGAATCGGCGCAGGAGAAACACACAAGAAGATAGACGGGCAGCGAGTTGTTCCCCGTGATGGTACCACGTTAGCTCAGAATCAATAAAAACACCCAAAAACTTAACATATTGACCTTTACTATTATTCTCTCGCTTGAGAGAGAAGATTAGATTTACCGTTTTCTCCTTATTCAGGGTCAGCGAGTTTGCCCTAAACCACCTCTGTGCACAACTCAGCAACTGAGTTTGGTTGAAGACTGTTTCATTGTTTGTGAGGGAATTGTCCTTCGCATGGTGGTATCATCGGCATAAAGAATAGATGTGAAATCAATGATTCAGGCAAGTCGTTAATATAAATCAGAAACAACAAGGGTCCAAGTATTGAGCCCTGAGGAACGCCGTTGGTGATATGTCCAAGCTCTGATGTCGTCGAATCTATTCGAACAGATTGCATACGATTGGACAAATAAGACTGCAATAAACTGCAAGCAGACTCACTGAGGTTATATAATGATAATTTCGACACAAGCAAGTCATGTGAGACACAGTCAAAAGCCTTAGATAGATCCAAAAAAAGCAGTTGAACAGAACTCCGAGCCCTCAAATGAGTCGACTATCTGATTATGAGACACGTTATGAAGTGGTAGATCTCGCAGCCTTAAAACCAAATTGACAATCACTAATCAGGTTATGCGTTTCAAAGAACTCCATCAATTGCAGGTAGAGAAGCTTTTCGAAAATTTTAGAAAACACCGGCAGGATGCTGATAGGACGATAATTCGCAGGGTTATCAGTGGGACCTTTCTTATGAATGGGCAGTACAACAACAGTCTTAAGAACATCAGGAAAAACACTGTCATGTACGCATTGGTTAATCAATCTGGTGAGCGGTTCAATGATAATATTTTCAATTTTTATATTTTCAAGTCTTGCTTCGTAAAAGATTGGAAAAAATTTTGCTTAACAGGTTAACAGTCCACAGCCCATATATGGGATGTGAACGGAAAGTGCTACCAGTCCACAGCCTATATGTGGGCTCTTTTTCGACACAATTTTCAGGAGCTTTAGAGCAGTGGTTGTTGAAAGAATGTCGATTATTTGACATGGACTTTGCAGGACAGACCATAAAGAATACCAAAAGTGCTGGGACATGGAAGAAATCTCGGTTATTTTACGTGGACTTGACATTGTTAATTGGTAGAAAAAGGCATAGAAAATATTGAAAAATAAAACATTTATTGAAAAAAAGAACAATTCTTCCTAAATATTCTTATGAACTCTTTGAAAACATTCTAAACAATAGAGTTTAGTGCAAATATTACATATTTGCGATACTTTTTTTGCTTGATTAGTTGTAGCTGTTGGAGTATCGCCCTTCAACCTATGTTCATTGTAGCAACCTGCACATCGACGTCTAATTAGTTTTGCGTTTTTTCCCTTCAATTGTGTAAGGAAATGCTTCTGCGGGACAGCTAGCGAAACAGTTACTCCTTGTGAGCTCTCAGAAGTTGAGCTACTCTGCAACATAGGTGAAACCGGTAACTTGGTTACCTTTATGCTCAATAGGTTTTTCACAATATCTGTTTGTGCCTGCAAAACATTACATTTCTTCTGCTGGTTCAATTTATTGTGCAAATAAACTGCATTTATTACACCTACTCCAAAAAGAATGTCGACCGCAATTTTGTTGTACCATCTCAGAGTCTTGCGAAATTTATTGTAAGTTTGGTTTAGGGAGTCCACAGCCCATATGTGGTCTGTCAAAAAGAAAACCTTTTAGCTATTTATATATACTTTATAACATGTAAGGTATTTATATGAATCCCTAAGAGATCGATTTTGTATTAAAAAAAGACCGGGTGTGTGTAACGTTTCTCATTCTCTAACTTGGACTGTTAACCCGTTAAATTTGAAAATTGTTTATATGCTCTTTATGCGCCGTTATTTCTAAAAAAAAATTTTTTTAAGCTCAAATGTGTAAAATAGTGTAATAGTGTTGAAAATAATTTGATACTTTAAAATTCCATCAATATTTCGAGTCACAATCGGATTATGTAAAAAAGTTTTTTGTGTAATTTGACATAGAAGTTTGGAAGGATAGTGAAAATAGTTAAGGGTATATACAGGGTGTCCCTTTTTGATTATCCGATCCTTTACTGGTATATTTTTTGACTGAATACAAGCAAAAAAGTCCTAATGAACATAGGTCTGAAAGTGGTTCGTTTTTGATATATTCAAGATTTCAATTCCATAGGTTGATCTATTATTAAGGGGTTAGACCACTTTAGACCGTGGAAAATTAACGTAATTTCCCCATATTTTTCCGAGAAAACAATAAGAGCTGTGGAAAAATTGTTTATATATCTTTGTTGTACATACATTTAGGAATAAGAAATATATTTTGCTAAATAATTAACATAAAAAATGAACGCGATGTAACTGCTTGATGAAAACCTTGTTAAGCGCTAAGGGGCCCGCGGCCGGAACGATTTTACCTACAATTTTCAATCGAAAGCAAAAACGAAAAGGTATTTAGTTTTTACAACTCAAAAGCTAGAGAAAGACGTAGGGATTTCTTTTTAATTATCTTTTTGCAGAAATGGTGGGCATATTACAAAAACTTTGCGTTTTAACCTAAAAAAATTTCTACTAAATTGTTTATAGTTCAAGAACTACGTTTGATATCAAAAAAATCCTACGTCTTTCTCTAGATAATGCTATTTGGAAGGTGCAGTTAAAATTTCAAGTAAATCGGTAAAGAATTGTATGAGTTATGTTTCCGGCCGATTCAAGAAAAGTGATTTAGAGAAAAACGCATTTAAAGTTTGTTTAACCTGTACTGAGCACACGTTATCGGACAACATTCAGAATCAAAATACAGGCATTTAAAAACTGTTTCCACTTATAACTGACATTGCATCTTATTCTTAAGACCATAAAGCACTTTTTAGCGCAAAAAACAAAAATTCGATTTTTTGAAAATTCTAGAGTGGTCTAACCCCTTAACATTATTACAGCGTTACATTTAAACAAATTTATTAAGTAGTTGCCACGGTTTCGACTAACTTTTGTAGCTGACCAGTGTAATCTAATAACAATTTATCGAAACCATCGTAACGAGTTCATAATTTGACTTAAATGATTCTCATCAATTATGTTAATAATAGGTAAACTTAGAGAACTAAACTTCAAATATCTCGAAAACGAATCACTTTTGAGCCTATATTCATTAGGACTTTTCTGCTTATTTTTAGCCAATGAATACGTCAGTAACCTATTGGACAATCAAAACGAGGCCCTTGTATAAATTTATTGATAACATTTGATTGCAAATAAGTAAATATTTTCATTTAATTACCAATTAATTATCACCACAATACATGGTGATGAGATATTGCAATATAACCTTGAATGGGTTTGTACTCAATGCCATTTCCTGTGATTTTGACCTTAGTTTAATCGTGCGAACATTAGTATTACCATGAATTGCAGACGGATTATAGTATTATACCAACAAAAGTAAATAAAATTGTTTTATTTCATTTTATTTCAAAAAAATTAAACATACAGGAAAAAATATAAAAAATTACATTTATTATTCCTATTTGAGGAAAATATTAAAATATTTTATGACATCATACTTTAAAAAGAGATATTACGTAATACTTTTCTTGAAATGGATATTAAATGTATTAGTGATCACCTATTTTTTGGGTGTTAAAATTTACATTTACGCGATCAATATTTGGTTAGCTTGTTAGTGCCTAGTATCTCGCTTCCATTAAGCTATGGGATCTCATGATAATTTATAGAAATTACACTCGGGAAGCTAATACCAGTATTAAGGTGTCAAGTGCGCAAGTTTTGCTATCAAACCATGATTAGATAAATATCAGCTTCGTCTCCTAAATTTTTTGTGATATTATTTATATCAAACGCAGGTTTTAATATTACATTTTATATATTTATGTACATTTTAACAAAACTAACGAAAATTAAATATTCATGAAGTAAAGTCATCCATATTTCAGAAAACCACAAAAATAACATTTTAAAATTTGGAACTTAATTAATTACAGACCCACATTAAAATATCAAAGATTAAAACAAAAGGATATTAAACGTTTATGTCGTATTATGAACAACAGTGATAATTTTTCAGTACCGTTCGATTGATATTTTTCTGAGTAAATATCCATTGCAATTACCTTATTGTCTGTAAAATAAAAATTACCTAATACATATTAAATAAGGCCAAAAAATAATACACGCGATATTTTGCATGTCACGTTTCCAGTGTGTAAATATTTATAAGCCCGGTCGCGTAAATATTTCTTTTAATTCTTTCGTATATGTCTTGGTGAAAGAAAGTACCAAACTGCTTTGGTAAGTTCACATCTTACTTTTTTTTTAATTTTGTTAGTACGCAAAATCGAATTAATAATCCCCATTTTCTAACTTAGAAAAGAGATCAGAGAGTTTTCTTACGTAATTTTTCTTTCACTCTGTGCTCTATTGCTTTTCCCGAAGTGCTGTTACCCAACATTTTCGATACACTTTCACGAATAACATCGATTGCCAATTTCTATTTTTATTTTTACGTTTCACTGGCAACCTCCCCGATTTGACTTATACTAGTGTCCGACTAACGAAGATATAATAGCCGGGGAAACTTCCTTATTTCACCTACTGGCTTCATGAAAAAAATATTATTATGCAACTGCACAACAAGTGCAGTCTTTTTCACTTTAAAACTTAACCATTGTACTTTTACCGTCAATAATTAAAACACGATTTCATGTTTGTTCACGCACTGCTTAACGTGCACTTTTACAAAACAACAACTGTACAGAAAATGAATGATAATGAGATGTCCGTAATCTTTTAGGCCTTGTGGTTTTACAATTTTCGTATTACGAAATGAATTTTGCGTAAATTCACACTTAGATTATAGAAACGGAAATATATTATTATAGGGTTGGTGATTTACAGACTGAAATTGCTCACCACAAGATAAAACACCTGATAATATACTTAATTTATCATCAATATACGTTTTGGACGACAGGTTAATCCTATTTCCTAATACATTTTGCGATTAAAGTTATTGAAAAACGATTTTATCTTGTATAAATACCTCGACGATAGATAATCCGTTTCTGTATACATTACAGTAGAATCTATTTAGCTTTAAAAGCCAAGTTATTAGGAAAAAATTTCAAAACCAGTCGGGTATATTCAAACAAATTGAATTCAGGATTAGTAATGGTTCATTTAAATGTTATCATGGTGGAAATTAACTCGATTTTTGCATACAATTGCTCGACAGTAACGTATTTTGGCTTAATGACGCAAAGCGCAACTTTGTTGTTTTTAATTGTTATGTTTTGCGACATTCCAAGATACTTATACCTAATGGAAGAACTTTTTACATAACTTATCGTTTAATTTTCATTTTAATTGCTATTGTATTACATAACTATGATACCTCAAATATTATAATGAATTATTGTAATTGGTTTTATCGGAATATAGCATGAATAAAAAGTTATGTGAAATATATGTAGAATTGAAGAAAAATTTCAAATAAATTACATAGGAAAATAGTTATAATAATATAATAAAAGTGTATTTATCCATGTATTATATTTAATCTGACAAATAATCTTAATTGTTATTGTGTTACATAAGGATAATATTTCAAACATTATAATATTATATGATAATAATTACTGTAATATATTTTACCGAGAAATATAGCATAAACCGAAAATTATGTCAAGTATTTGCAGAATTGAAGGAAAATTTACAACTAAATGTAACCGTTATTAACAAACACATAGAAAAGTAGTCATGACAAGGCAATAAAACTGTATTTACCAGTGTATTGTATTTGATCATAAATTTAATGGTGTTATAAAATTAAATATAGTGGTTTGACGACATAAATTCTTTTTCATCTCTTTGCCAAGTTATTGAAAATCGGTTTTCAAACCGATATACCATCAAAGATTTTAATTTACAGTCGCCAGTAGTGTTTTCACCAAATATAGTTGGTAATCGATCTTTTTCTGTTTTAAATTTCGGAAATATTTCATCTCCATGTGTATTGGTTTTCTTTAAATTATTGTCCATATAAGCAATATGAACCTTTTTTTTGTTTAATCCGGCGTGTGTATACTATATTTTTTGAGATATTGTGTGTATACTGGGTCTTTTAGGGAACAGCCATGTTTTCAAAGTTTTCTAGGCTTTCAAAAATTCTAGAAAAATTCTGAGTTACTTATTGAAGCGTCTACTACATGGCCGAGCAGTTACCAAACTCAAAAGTTTACAACCGTTGTCAACAAAAATTAAACAATCGTCTGAAAAGTCAAAAAAACGGAGTTTTATTAACAAACTCGTAAGTCTAAAATAAACAAGTTAAGAAAAACGATTGTAGGCTTTTTTAGCTTAAACTATGAGCTTTCAAAAGAATATAGTATTTTTTATTATTTTAAAAGAGTATAGTGATTTAAGAAAAGTAAATTATTGTGCGCAATTGTTGCAAAAATGCGTACGGTGGCCCTCGCAAATTGGTGTTCCACACAACACCAATAGTGTTTTTTTGTTTTCTTTCCAGCTACAAACACAACACATTTTTCGTTTCTCTAGTTTCCTTGTCGTTAAGGGTGCGCATTCATTAACTCCGAGAATATCGCTAATGAGGTTTCTAATATTTTTCTGTAAGATGGGTTTTCTTAGACGAGCCTCTAAATGTGGTTTCAACAGACTTCGAACCAATTGTTTGGTGAAATCGCGACGAATCAAGGAGGGATTGGCTTTCCGGAAATTATATAAAATTGCGCTGTTCACTCCTGCCTGATCCAGCATTCCAAAAAAGAAGTGCATCGGCCATCGTTTGTTGATTCGGCTTGTCGTATAATTTTTGCAAAGTTCATCAAACGTGTCCGTTCCACCTTTTGTAAGGTTGTAAAAACCAACAACTTCTGGCTTCCCGATTTTTTTATCCATTCGGTCAGCTCAAAGATTCAGTGTACACACGGAGGGTTAAGGAGGAGTTTAGAAAATCTGTTAACAGACGACAGGTTCGAATCACTATCTAAGTGACCTTTATCATAGACCACTCTTTGTTTTTTGTTGATACTCATCTTGAATAGATCGACCAACTAAAATCCTTTCCCCTCC
Source organism: Digitonthophagus gazella (assembly GCA_036711955.1). Taxonomy (NCBI): domain Eukaryota; kingdom Metazoa; phylum Arthropoda; class Insecta; order Coleoptera; family Scarabaeidae; genus Digitonthophagus; species Digitonthophagus gazella. The sequence continues at coordinate 10,377,067 of JASCIT010000001.1, forward strand.
GCCTCCGGAACCACCCATCAAGGTATAACTTCAGAGGCATACAAATGTGATTTTGGGGGTTTACTGTACATTTCTTCTTCTATTTTCCAGTTCTCTTTCGTGATTTTCTTTTTCTTTTTCATGTTATTTGTCACCATTTCATCTACGGCTCTACAGTACTTTTGCTTTTCTAGCATTATATCTATTTTTTTACATTTTTTCCGATTTTATTAAAACAAATGTTTCTTTCCTCAATAAAATTATTACAAATAAAAAATGTATGTTCTGGAAACAATATGAATCTTAGATATGTTTTCGCTTTTCCTGTGATATTTTACCAGTATAGTTTTTTAAGGATAAATTTAATCTTCAGGTTTATCTTTCACATTTTTCAGAATCTGATTGGCTGTATGAACATATTGCAGATTTATAAATCAACTTCTATTAATAAATGCTCTATTTAGAATTTTCATTTTTGATGTTTTTTTTTGAAAACTCATTAAATTTCTTGTTCACTACTAAATATGCTATGCTATATTTTTAATGAGTTTTTATTTAAAATAAAGTAGTTATTTAATGAAGTTGATTTTTGTAAAATTTTCTCATTACTGCTTACCATGTTCTATCAAAACCTTTTAATATTATTTACTGAACAGTTCTTAGTATTTATTCGGTTTTCATCCCATAAGTTAAGTAAAATTTCTATTTCAATTAAGATAGGGTGACCAGATTTATCATCTTTCAATACTGTGCATATACAATACAGGTGCTATAACCTGAAATGAAGCTGCACTGTGAAGAGAAAATGAAAAAGTACGTCCATTTTCCATGACATTGCCGAGTACTCTTTCACCTTTCTCTTCCATCCAACAGCTCCATTCGGGTTATAGTACAGGATGGGCCAAATTGGACACCTTTAACACGTTGAGTGCCACGCGGTTTTATAACGACTTCCCCGTCAGGCCATTGTCAGTCACTGTCGGCCTGAACGAAACGTTGTGTCAGTCACTGATGACTGACGCAGCCTGAACGGAAAGCTCGGTGTCAGCCATCGACGACTGACATGGCACTCAACGTGTTAAAGGGAGACTACTGTTTCTATAACAGGCAAAGGAAAATTGATATCAGTGTTTGATGATCACATAAAGATATCTCTTATGATTCCAGAAATATTCTCATTTTTCAAAACAGTGCATTTTTGAAAAGTCTAATTAATTGAATAGTTTTAATACTTTTTGTATATTTTTACATACTCGAGGAGGGCTTAGAATGTTCTTGTGTGTTCCTCCTGTCAATAACAGAAAAATTTATAACATGGATATTACAATCACTACAGTACTCATTCCACAAAGGGAGATAATGTAGCAAAATTCCGTACGTCTGGTCACCCTAATTAAGATATATAATTTACCAAGTAAATATGAATTCAATGACTGGATCTTTTTAGCAACACCAATAATATTTATTTTATCTTTTAATATTACATGGACACTAAGCAAATAATCCAAGCAGAGGTGAATATGTGTGCTAATTCAAATGATTCAGGTCTTTTTAAAAATATTTTAACAATGAGAGGATCGAAATATAATAAGCATATTGACAAAATTACGTAACTTCGAATTTACACAATTTAGGTTCACGTAAGATGAGTAACTATTTTATTAGATGCTTTTGTTGTGTTGAATCATATGTTTTGGGATATTCTAAATTCTAAGATATTTTTATTAAAATCTATAGTTGAGAGATAAATGATCTCATTTTTTTTATTTTATGAATAACATTTTTATTATGCATAATCGGCTATCATAAAAACAATAAAAAAAGGTATTTGAAGAAATACTGGAGATACGATCTTTCACCTCTCAGCGATAAAATTGCAATATTTCTCATGAGTTATGAATCATAACTTATATTTTTTATCCAATCTTTAGTTTTGATTACCCAGTGTTATATTATAATATTTAATTAGATACTTTACATCACGTTATACAGTCCATTAATAACATGTCGTAAAAACATAAAAGAAAGTTTATGTACAAGCTATTAACCACGACCTACTTCAATGTTGGACTTTTTCCAACATCTTCTGAGTGATCAATATTCATTCTAAGTATACTACGAATGAACATATTATTTCCCTTTAACTTATTTTTATTTTTAGTTTTAAATTTTCGTTAAAACTAGCAATAATTGCGGTTAACTTACTTTTCTTGGGCCGCTATTACACTGTCAAAGATTTTATAAAAGATTTCATTGCATAAACAATTTTAATCAGACTGTTGTATTGGAAAACATTTAATAAAAGATTTATATTTAATAAACATATTTTATGAACCTTATAAAAGATCTTTTATAAAATCTTTTACATTGTAATAGCGGCCTTGCTCACATAATTCGACAGTAAAAAAGTTTCCCTAAGACAAACTCTATTAGAACCCCACCAATTGCCGCAATTAAAACAATTTCCTACGCACGGTCTTGTTCCTGTACACTAACGTGTGCGTGTATGGTTAATGATCGGTCTGCATTGCAGTCAAGGTCTCAACAACGTCTGGTTGGGCACGACCATTATGCAATTCAAACAATGAGAAGTGCCGTATGACCGCGTTTATGTTTGCCGATAATTCAATTATTCTGTTGTGACATGGGGAACGTGCCTATTTGACCATTCTCTAACTTAACGCAATCGTATGACATCACTTTATACTTCGATTGTCATGGCTACGATAGGTTTTCGGGGACAAATACTACGAAGCAAAAATGAACAGTACTCCAAATAAAATATATATCGAGTAAGTAATTATACAGGGTAGTTCAGAATTGTACCATTTTAGGGATATGTTCTCCAGCATGAAATAAACAAGAAAATTTATGTAAACATAACTCTCAAATTAATTTTTTTATCGAGATATTGAAAAGTTAATTTATTTAACAATAAAACATTCAGAGTAACCGTTCGAAGTACCTTCCGTTTTGTTGAATGAAGCATTCAGCACGACGAATCGATGATTCTGTGGCATGGCTTATAGCATCGGGACGACCACTCATAGCTGCTGCTTCTTCGATGCGATTTCTTAGCTCTTCTTGCGTGGCAATAGACGTAGAATAAACCACAGATTTCATCCAGCCTCATACAAAATAATCTAACGGCGTTAGATCTGCAGATCGTGGGGGCCATTTAACAGGTTCATATCGGCCAACCCATCGGTTATCATATGCTGTGTTTAAATAATCGGTGAGAATATGAGAAAAGTGAGCAGGGTCACCGTCATGCATAAATCACATAAACCTGTTGGCAATTGATCTTCTAGAAGCACATACAGATTATTTTGCAAAGAAATCAATTAAGGTATTCCTGAAAGGATTGTTGGCAAAAAGAAAGGGCCGATGAGATTATCGCCAAGAAGACCACAGCAGACATTTAATGAATAGATATGTTGATAATGCGTAATCGAGTCGAGCCGATTCCTGTACCTGTTTTTCATGAAGCACGTAAAAGAAAATGGTTGCTCACGCCGATATGTGGTTGCAAATGGAAGGATCTTTTTGATTGCCTTATCTCCAAGTTCTTTGTAGTCTTTGCGTGCTGTTGCCTAGAAGTCTGCAATTTTTTCACTATTAAAAATGTTTTTCGTCGTACCACAGCTAGACAAGTCCACCAGTTGATCTTGCTCTTTTTCTGTGAGAAGTTGGATATTTTCTAGTCCTTAACAGCTGAAGAGATTTCGAATCCAACTATCGTTTGGGTCAGGTTCTGGGAAATACTCCCTAAATGTAGTGGCTAGATTGTGTAGATGCTCGACTACGTTGATCTTAATTTGGTCAGACAACCTCTCCTCTGAAGACTCCAAGAATTGTTTCATAGTAGGAAAGTTAGTAAGTGACTCGTTTTCAATCCTTGCTCCCCAGATTTGACATTTCTTGGCCTCAGCACTAATCTTATTTTCAACTTTGAACATGTCAACAGTGTTTCCTTGCAAACTCACGTTTAACACATTCAAGCGTCCAAACACATCAGATAAGTAGGCAACTGAGCAAAGCCAAGAAAAGTTAGTAAGAAAATCTGCGCACTTAGTGTTAAGAAGGAAGACACGAACTTTGTCTCTAAGCTCAAAAAATCTTGAGAAGATACTAATCCGAAATAATTCTAATGATATCTTGCGGCCCCTCTGGCATGACTCGCGGACCCCTGGGGGTCCGCGGACCACCTGTTGGGAACCATTGATTTAGAATAAAACGGTTTCTTAAAATCAAAAATGGAATGTTTTAAGTTTTATTTAGAAAAAAATCAAATAAAAATCCTTCGTATGCGGGTTTTCGTCGCTCCAAGTATGAGTGTTTCGAAAATGCATTATTCCATTTCTGGACAAGAAAGATTCATCGGTAACTAGCAGGCAGTTCAGGAAGTTAGGATCTCGTGTGCATTGTTGAATCAACCACTGTTATAGTCTTCTGGCAACAAATGTTGCACACACGTAACATAATATGGATACAATTGAATCACTTATTTGAGAAACCAGATAAGTCCCATAGACATACTTTTGAGAAAATTACAAAAAACTGTCTGTCTATTAAAAAATGTAATTTTTTCTTAGTTTAGCTATTGATATATGTTAACGTAAAATAGTTACGCAGTTTTTTGACATAGAAGTAAATATATTATAAAAGCAATTTAACAAAAAGTGGAGTTTAAAAAATGGACATGTCGACTTTCTCAAATACATTTTTTTATTTGATTTATTTATTCAAAAAAAGTACAAACCATGTTGTATAAACTTATGAGAAATATGATATTATAAAACTTCTGGCTTTAATTCATCATCTACGGTTGGCCATAGAAAAATCTCTTCGTAGAAACTTTTAATTTCTTCATTATACGGAAGGTAGTTTAGGAATTTTTTAATGTTATCCATTTTTTTATTCTTAATAGGGAATTTAATATTACGATAAGCTGGTTCTGTGCAAAGTACATTGGGTCTAGAATGTTTTGTACCGATTGGAAACGAAAAAGTCAATAATCCGTCTATGTTGTATGCTGTAACCGTCCTTTTACGATTGTCGTCGAACGAAAACTGTATAAAGTTGGATATGTTGAATGGAACTCTTTCACTTCTTACAGGGGCTATACTTTAGCCATTTCTTTTATAATATCTGGGCCGCCAAGACTTAAAATCTTTAATGATACTCTTATCTTCTATGGGATGCACCGTAAACTTGTTCTGTTGACTCGCCAGTATGAAGAGTTTGGTGTACTGCTTAAGTGTGTAAACTCTATCATGTTTCTTAAGAGATCTTTTTACTACTCCAAAGTCCCTGTCACAGGGCAAGAATGAATGACCACGTATTTGGAAATACTGATTAACTGTCTTAACCCGCCCCATTTCTGCTAATGCAGCAAACATTCTTACAGTTGTGTGATTTTTATTTTGTTCTGGGCATCCATCCATAAAAACATGTAAATGTTTCACATCTGATGGAACATAGGTTTCTATGTAACCCAACCCGTCATATCCTGGACATATCGGGTTTTGAAAGTAAACACAATATTCATTAGCGGTTATTGTAGAGGAGAGTGCATGAATTTGTAGGATTTATAAATTAAACCATGCGCCTTTCTGTTAGAAATGGATATTCCGTGAAATGTCAAAAAAACCATATGGTGGATTTGACAGGTTTCTCAATTAAGTGATTCAATTGTTGCTCGCGCAATGTTCGCCATACGCTTGCAAATGAAACATTGAAACGATGTGACAATTTTCTGCTAGTAGTAGGAGATAGCTGAACAGCATTAAGTATTCCTTCATCAACGTTAGCAGTTCGTCAAAATCCTTGTCGACCAGCGTTCTGTCGTTGTGGTTTTGGCGTGCCAGTTTCCCTAAGACATCTTTCAATGGATTCAAACGTTTTCCGATTTGGTATCCTCCTAGTGGGAAATGTTTCATAATATTTTCGAACAGCAACAACACCATTTTTATGTACCACGCCATAAATTAAGAGCGTATCTGTTTGTTCTTCAAAAGTGAATAAATTTGTGGTGTCTCCCATGATAATACAAAATGGAAGTCTTCTTATTAACTCATACGAAAACGCGCAGAAATAGTAAACATCACTTTACACGTCGATTGTCATGGCTATGATAAGTTTTGTCTCACAAATACTAAGAAAAAAATTGAACAGTACTCCAAATAAAATATATACCGAGTAAATAATTACCTATACGTACCCCACATGTTATTGCTTATCATTAACAAATATTGGCTTTCAAATATAATGGGTGCTACTCTTTTATCGAAAAAGTGTAAATAAACCATCGAAATGATATTAGAATTAATCGCACTGAAGTCGTTATCTTTACATTAAAGGTGGATGAAAAGGTTGCTTTTAAATCAGCGGGCAAAAGCGTGAAAGTAGTTTACGTAACCATAAATGACATTTTGAATCCGTTGTTTTGCAATCTTACTGTCTCTTCTTGATGAGTGTCTTAAGAGAATAATATTCATTTATTTTACATGCTGTTTATTATTTGAATAAACTGTGAAAATGAAAAAAGTTATTACTACCAGTGTTTTATTAACTTTACTAAGCAATTAACATTTATTCTTAATTTTACTGGTTATTAATAGCTTTTTTTGTTTACAAGAAATTAACATTGAAGCATTAAATTTTTTATTTTCTTTCAAGATTAGAAAAAAGTTAAATATTTCTCGTAAGCTGCTCATTTTAACCATTATGAAAGATCATGTTGAAACTGGAAGTAAAAGAAAACAGACCAATAGTTAGATAAACAGGATTTGCCACATGCTAAAATTCTTAAGTAAATATTGAATGTGAATTACCGACGTTAAATTTATCATTTTACGACTATCTTATGTAGATAGGTTACAATAGTAAATGTTAATGATTCGATTGGTACATTTCAAATGGTGAAAATATCTATTTAAAATATTCAATGTCTCAACTTGAAAATAAATTAGAATATTCGATTTACACATCTTCTGATATCCTTACTGCCAATTTACACGTAAACAATCAAGGCAACACTATCGATTTACTTCGCAAACTTTTTGGCAATGCGTATGCTATGTAAATTTCGAGGTTAAGACGTAAACAATTCTTCTTACAACATACTGTATTTATAATTGTTTAAAGCCCAACTCCACGTTTTCGTTTAGCAAACTTAAATAACTTAACAAGTTTCTAGTTAGTGGTTTTATTGTTGAAACTCTAATTCAGGTGTTTAAAACTTACGTAAGGAGATCTTAAAAGCGCTACGCATTTTAAAGCATGATCTGGAGAAAGTATCCATACAATTGCCAACAGTTGATGAGTCGAATAATTGGTCACGTCTATTCGCTTACCATAGAATTTTGTTATATCATCTTTTATCATCAACACATATTTGAAAATACGTTTTCTATGGGGAAGTTGTTGGTCGCGCAATCAGCTAATTACTTTGTTATTATGGGTTTTCAATAAGGAAAATTTGAAATTTGCTTTTTATATTTATGTATAGATGCTAGTTTACTTACATAAGTTGGTTTTATGGAGAAAGATGAAAAAATGAATATAATACACCTGGCCTATTTATACTTTTTGCCACGTGGAGATTATTTTATATTAATTACTTCTGCGTTGTTGGGTAATTACGTAGCGTACCCTTTAATATAATTAAAATAGAGAATTTAACTGCACCACTTAATTATTATGTAATTAATTCTGATGTTTATTAATTTAATGGTATCAAAGAACTTAAAATTAAAATAAAAAGTTTATATATAAAGATATGAATTATTTCGTAATATACGATGTTATTTATACGTTAATTAACACGCAAATTGTTTAAAAGAAGGAAGTAAAAGTGTGAACATACTTGTTAATAAAAAATGGAATTTATTGTCCTGTATAGACCAAAAACGATTCCAGTTAAACATAACACAAATCAAGTTTTAATTGAAATTGAATACTAATTTGTGCCGCGGTTTAATTGACAACGTGATTACTCTCTTTATAGTCAATTAAATAAACTATAGATACGTATGTATAATTAAAATGTCTAGCAATAGCAATTGAATCAGACCAGAAAGTACCACACAAATTTACAAATCTTTCAGAGAGATATACCTATATTACATATCTACTTAAAAGGTTATTCACTTTCTTATAAACAAGTTCTTGACGTCACGACTACTGGAAATTTTACCTTTTACTGGTACAATTCTTCTTTATAATTTCCAAACAATTTTACCGGCATATCGATACAAAAATTACAGTTTCCGGAATTCGTCCAATTTATTTTTTTTTGCGTCATATTAAACCATTACTAGTAATTATGATAAAGTGTGTAATAGCTTATATACGTTAAAAAGGAATTTTATCGGGTAATAAGCTGTCATATCCCACAAATGGTAGCTTTTATGGCTTTTTGAACTTTTTTACACTTTGCGTGTACTTGACAATTAATATACATATTGTATTCAGAACACGTGAGTATAACACGTAATTATAATAATCATTGGTGTTTTGAACTTTGTCCCATATTTCTTAGAGGTGAATAGAATTATTTCTTATTTCTTTTAAAATTTGCTTTATAATAAGTGTAAATAAAAGTTGTTTTGTTGGATTAAAATAATTGGATTTATGACTATAAGTAAAAGACGTTATTTGTAAATAATTTAAACGAAGTTTTAAAAATCTCCGCAAGAATAGCAAGGCCCCAAATAAGATAATTTCGATCATTTTATAATTCTGCTAATTGCACAGTCATTTTTTATAATGTGATGAAACTTATCTGGGTTGTTAATCATTGACAATTTAGTTCATTTCCATTATTGTTTTTGTTTTTAATTTATTTACAAGATCAGCTTAACCCATTCGAGGCGACGATTTTTTTAACATTGTCTTCAGGCGCGAAATTCCTGTTTTCTTTAGATTGTTCATTACTGTTATTGCACACTCGGTGTATAGGTCGTCTTATAGCCTCGGAAATCAATTGTACACACGGTGTGCAATCGGTTTCGAATGGGTTAAGTAAGTGTACATGGCAGTACTAACCATCTTACAACGAGAAATTCCCTTCACTCTCCTAATGACATGTCAAACAATAAAACTTAATTTAGGTCCAGATCTTGCGGCAACTTTCGCTGAGGCCGCTGGTGTATATTTCTTCTATTCAAATTGTATAACTTCGTTGATTCACACCATGGGTGTGGAGTCGTGCGAAAAAAGTGGCTAATTCAATTCTGACTCCTTAATTTATTTTTGTTCCTACTCCGATTCCTTATTTATTTACTTATGTTTTGTTTGGACCCCGACTCCTTTTTTATTTCAATCTAGTAGATATAAAGATGTTAAAGTTAAAATTTTAACTTTAAGAAATCGAGTTCGGAGTCGGATTACCTGTAAACTAGTCCAATGGTGGGTGACTTCCGGCCCGTGTAAGGGTCTAATCCGGGCCATAAGACCTTTGGAAAGAATAATAAATAATTTTTGTTTTTAATCGAAAATTTTTAACAAAAAGAAATAATTAAAGAAAGGTTTTTAGTACTAATATGTTACAGAAGAAACAAATCATCTCATTACTGCACTGGGATTCGAACCCAGATCTGCTTTCTGGGCAGTTATACTACCAATGAAAGTAAGACACCTGGGAGATCTAATAATAAACTTTGTTAGTTAGTATAATTTTGTTAGTATATGTTCGTAATAAAAATTTCTCAATTTTTTACTCCGGCTCGCGTACGAAAAGTAAGCCGTAATCTGGCCCCACTATACAAAAAATTGCCCACCCTTGAACTAGACCAACTCTTTTAATATTCGTCGACTCCACGAATCCGATTCCACACCGCTGATTTACACAAATGTAATCGCTCAATAACCTTTTTGGTTTTTGATGCAATGAATTTTTGAATTGTGATTCTTTCTATAATTGATTATTTGATACGAAGCAATCTGGTTTGACGAAATTCGAACCAATTTGAATCACTATTCAAGTAGTTTATTTCAAAGTATACAGCCTTTTACAGTTTGACTCTGACACATTACCCCATATTTTATAGGCATACCATCGAAGAAAGATAAATTGTACCTGGAAGAAAACTATGCAAGACCTGTTCCTCTTTCTTTAACTTATGTTCCTTGTCGCATCTTTGTCTTCCATTACCATTGAACAAATTATTGATGTATACGTTAGGATAGTACTTAGGTTTGAGAAAGATTTTTTGTTTATTAAACTGTATTATTCACTTAGCCTCCCATAACCTTGATTTAACTTAAAATTGATATATTTTCATGTTAACCTTGTGTCTAAATGAATTCCCGGATATTTTACTGCTTCTTCATTGGTTTTTTTCACTACCTAAAAGAGTGTGGAGTCATTACAGAAAAATAAATAACGATTCTGCTTTGGATTTCCTCATTTTATTTTGTTTCAATTTCGAATCCTTTTAACGACAATTAATTAGTTAAACATAATTCTTACTCCGACTCCTCAAGTATTCACCAACTTCGGACTTCGATTTAATGAATAAGTCGTTTCTTTACAAAATTACTTATTTGCATTATTTCTCCATTTTCTTGTTGTAAGAACTTTTAACTTTAAGAAGTTAGAGTTGTAAGAGGATTAATAACTGTAAACAACTCAAGCTCCAACGTTCCGTTGTAATTTTTATAAAATTTCTCTAACAATTTAGAAGTTATACATATTATTTTTGATTCTACGAATAATATGGATAGGGGAGGGGGTGTGGCAAGACAGGGAGTGAGGTAAGATGGGGTACCCGGTCTATACTTGCAAGAAAGCACTTTTATGCAACACTAAAAATAATGACAGCCTTCATTAACTCCTTCTCATTATGTTACTTTATAACCAATTATGTAAGCAGTTGCTTTGCCATGATACTGAGAAAAATCGTGTTATGTCGAGTTTTCTTATAATTTTATCACATGATAGCTATTAAGCGATACGGTGACTTCATACATCAGTTAGTTTCATGAAATCAATGAAAAATAAGTGTTAAAGATAAGTATTTTTCGAGACCATTTTAAGTGTACAATTGTGTTACTATTTCTTTTTGAAAAACTGCCCAATGGGGCAAGATGGGGTACCCCGTCTTAAATTTCTCACTTAGAGTAAGATGGAATGAGACGAGGAGGTGAAGTAAGATACGGAAATCCGTCTTAAGAAAAAATCTGAAAGATTCAAAAAGATAGAGGAAGAACTGAGTAAAAAGAAGGAAATTTTATGTCAAAACTACAAAGACAAAAAAGCGTGCAAAGTTAATGTCCTTGTGTAAATTATGATATCGATGAGGCCTCTATGTTTGCATATCGCCTTTCCGAAAGAACACCGACATAACTGCAAAATAAAAAAAAAATTGTAGGGGGGCATTTTATCAAAAAATTGCGGTTACGTCGATGTTGTTTCAGAACGGCGCTATTATGTGAATCTGATCAACATACTTTAGTAATATTAATTTAGTTACACTTTTTATCTTGTGTCAGGTATATAATATCTTGTTCCCCATCTTACCCCACACGTGGTGCAAGATGGGCAGAAATGACTTCTTATGTTTAATCGTTAATTACGTTGAAATTACTGAATTAGTATTTCGCTCTTGCCAAAAATCTTAAAGTTTAATCTTCATAGGTTATATAAACAAAAAGTATTTCTCTCTATGAACGAAATTCTAGATTGAATTTACCTTCAAACTTTAAGTACCCCGTTTTGCCCCACCCGCCCCTATAGGTCATTTGAGTTCCTAAAGCCATATAGATTATGCTAATAAAATTATGAATTTTACGATCAAAATTATTCACTTATAAGAAATGATCAACAATCTAAAAAAGATACAGAAGTGGCGGACGAACTGACTTTTAAAATTGACCTTTTGAATCAGTGTTTGATGTAAGTCTACTTTACTAACTAGTAAGTGTCTACTAATAAGTGCGATGTAGCGCTTCTTTGGTATGATTCTTATATTTTTTAGAAGATCTTACAGTATTCTCCTATTGTTTGATTAAGGCTTCTTCTAGCTAGAGCAAAATTTGGAGTGTAGTTGGATTCTTCTGAATACGTCTTTCCAATGTTCAAGTCATGTCCTTAATGTATTCGACCAGATTAAAAACAGGACAATTCTAGCAGAAATACAAATAAACGTTTTCCTAATTGTGTGATTTTTAATAAGTAAAACATAAAAAGTAAATATTGACAGCAGCAAATTAAATGTGTATAAAACCAATTACCAAATAGCTAAATTAAAGCCAAATATGTAGGTCAAATACCGAATAATTATTCATATTCGGTCACATCACTAATTTATACAATAGTATGATACATAGTTGTAAATTTAAATTTCAATTATTTAAACAACAAATTTTACCACTGCTTTTTTGGTATTCTATTTTGAAAATTACCATTTGCAAACAGAAAAATTCCTTGAAAAAGCATTTAATACCTACGCAATTTCACCTGTAAATATGATATACAAATAATGAACAATGCAAAAAAATCAAGTTTCATCTTGTAGTGATAGAAGGAATAGTATGTAAAACGTAATTGAAAATAAAGATTGTAAAATGAATAACTATGAATAACTAAACCTTTCATTTTACTAACTGACTATAAGTCTATGTTTTCCGAAAAATATAAACATGTGAGATAACATTTTTAAGCTAATTGAATTTACCAACTAAGTTGTCAACAAATTAAAGAAAGTTTAGCAGTTCCTACACGTGTTGTAAATAAGGTATAGATCAACATTTCTTTTTTATTCAAATAAGTATATGTTATCATTAATCATCTTCAGTATGTTTAGTATTCAAACCAAAACGTCGATACATCACCGATCCTTGAAAAATGTATAAACCCAGTTAATCCCAGCTACCAGTGAACTTTGGTTACTTTTTTCCTAAATCCTGACATGAATATAAAGTATTTAGTACGTTAAGCAAATAAATGTTAAAAAGCGTCTTATAAGACATAAATTAATATAAAATATTATCAATGCATAGGCGATATTTTTTACATAATTGTTAAGATCTTTAATAAGATCATATTTTATCGTCTTTCGTCGCACATTCCTTAATTGCGAACTGGAAAATTAAATCCGGATGCGTCAGTACTCGGTGACATACGGTTATCGTACAAGGTTGCAAGCCGAAACCTGTTTCATTCATCAAACTCTATATAAATATTGATTGACCGGCCGTTGGGCAGCATTATCAGTTTGGAAGTAGTGGCGATAAGTTTGGTGTTATACACACTTCTCATCCAACTTGGATATTAGTTTTTTTTTCTTATTTCTATTATGTAGGTTTCTTATAGTAGTAGTGTTAACAGTTCTTTTAGATTTTAAAGTTCTGTGCATGTTTATTAATCGGTCCTTTTCTTTTTTTATTTCAGATTTATTAAAATGGCATTAGTAGTAAGGTATATAGAAGATGTTAACAGATTTTTAAATAAATACCAAGGTAAGTTATATTTAAAGCTTTCCTTTATTTTCTTCTGCTTGCTAAACCTTCTGCTTGTTTATTTTATTTATTTCTTAAATCTTGAACGTAACACTTTTTACCAAATCTAATACTATACCTATGGCGAAATATTACGACAAGGTAGGACTAAATATCTGCTGAGATACTCACCACTTTCTTTTTATTCGTTTTCTTTTCTTTTACAAAACCTATTTAATTTTTAAATTATTACATATATCGCTATTTTTTATTTATTTTTGTTACAGATACTAGAACAGCAGATTGGTTTTTAATGTCTAGCCCATTTTATACGTTAGCGATTTGTTTATCATACGTGGTAGCAGTAAAGGTAAGTTTATTGTTTTTGTTTTCAATAGAAAGTCACCGTTCTAAATCGCCGTGGGATTTTTTTAGTATGTGGGGCCAAGGCTTATGGAAAATAGGAAACCCTTCCAACTAAAATATACTTTAATAGTGTACAATCTATTGCAAGTCCTGTTTAGTACCTGGCTTTTTGTAAAGGTATGTATTCCATTACTTTTTATTAGCATTGCAGACCAATACTTTTAATGAACCATTTTTATTGATTGCATGTGAATCGATTGAAAATGTTGATATGACACATCGTTTGCTATCAGTTTTTTGTTGCTTTATTTTATTTATTTATTTTTCTTTCAAATATTCTTATTCTTTTTAATTGTCTTTAATATTAATTTACAATCTAGTGTTAATTTAACATTTACTACATTTTACTCAACAAATAATATAAAAACTTAAGAGACAAACATAAAATGCCCACTCTATGTTTAATTTCTCACCAAATATTTACACCTCTCAATTACTTCTGACTGTTTTAAGTAATTTATGCAAAGCAAAAACACAATTGCTAATATTGATAACAAACGATGTGTGTTTCGGCTATTTTTCGTTAAAGTGTTAAGTGTGGTTCTTTTATCAGATAGGAATGGGAGGATGGTTGACTGGAAAGTACAACTGGAGATGTCAACCTGTAGATTATTCAACGGATCCGGAAACGATGCAAGTAAGTGTGAAAACGTTTTTATTGCCTTAAAACAAAAATATTGACCTTGCGTCCTTTTTTTAGATGGTGTCGGCATCCTGGTGGTATTTCATATCTAAATTTACGGAATTTCTTGATACTGTAAGTATTATTTTTTTATCCACTTTTCAAGGTACTTATTATTTAATTTCCTTTTAGTTTTTCTTTGTGCTAAGAAAAAAGAACAATCACATCTCCACCCTTCATGTGATACATCACGGTGTTATGCCAATGTCCGTTTGGTTTGGTGTTAAGTTTACGCCAGGTAAATTTTAGCTTCTTATACATAGCCTTTTGTTTTGTAATATTTTTTTTCTTTATTTACAGGCGGCCACAGTACGTTCTTTGGTTTCTTAAATACGTTCGTTCACATTGTTATGTACACCTACTACATGCTTAGTGCCTTTGGACCTAGCGTACAGAAATATTTATGGTGGAAAAAATACTTAACTACTTTACAAATGGTAATTACATTTAAGTATTTAAATTTTTTAAACAACATCAATGTAAAATGTTGTAATCAAGTCATTACCTATTTGACAAATACACAAGTACTAATTTTATTGTTTTTCTTTTTTTGTTTCTAGGTGCAATTTGTAGGAATAATGGTACATGCCTTCCAATTGTTGTTTACCAACTGCAACTACCCACGTGCCTTTGTCTGGTGGATTGGAATGCACGCAGTGATGTTCTTCTTCCTATTCAAGGAGTTCTACACACAATCATACACAAGAAAGAGCGCAAAGCGAAAAGTTTCCGTCACTGCCTCAACGTCGAACGGACACGCCAATGGATACGTCTACCAAAACGGTGATACGAAGACGAGTAACGGCCACATAGGCAATGGTGGCTTATCACCGCAAACCAGTGCCTCCGACTACTATATGAATAGTCACATTTCCAACGACTTACACCAGAGGGTGAAAAGCCAGTGATGGTTAATAAGCAAATTACTACCGCGAAATTTTTGTATAGTCATACCTTGTAAATGAACAAATATTTTTTACTTAATTATTTGTAGATTATTAATTGTTAAAAACTAATAATAAATTTTACAAGATCATGTTGCTCAAAACCGCATAGCACACGCGTGCCGCAGCGAGTATTTATGTACTGTATAAATATGTATTTATATTAATTTCTGTGTCGGGTGCGAACTTTTGGAATTGATTTATTTGTATTTCGTCATAGTTGAGTGTCCCTCTGTGTGCTCGTAGGTGCTCATTCCTCCCAACACTCCATCATCAAAACCTTTTGTTGTTATACGATGTGCGGGAAAATGTATTATTCGATATGGTAATATATCACCTAGTACAATTTATTCCGTGGTTGAATATTGTAGGATTGTTATTAATCTTTTGTACATCATAGATTTTTAATGATACTGGTTATTGTTGTATTTTTTTTACATCCTGCGAAAATGATGAGAATAAATTATTTACATTTCAATTGGAACAAATTTGTCTTAATTTATTTGTATCATATTAAAAAAAAAAGAATAATTATAACAGTCGTTAGCAATACTTAGACAATTCTTATATACATCAGACACTATTTTCCTGAACGTTTTTGATGTTGTGAATAAGAATTCATTTTTTTGTTTTTTTTTTTGAACAAAATATACATATGTACGACATCAATAATGAATTTCTTCCTAAAACTTCAAGCGGCACTTGAAAGTATTTCTCTTGCCATTCAATATACATTTCTAAGTTATTATGATACCTTATTTATACGTACCTTATTTGTTTGGACTATAAGACGCACTTCAAATTTATAAGATAATTTTTAGAATCTTTTTTGTCTTACTTTTTATCTTTTTTGCATTTAGAACATCAAACGCACCCAAAATTCGAGTCTATTCTTCGGCCAAAATACGGCAAATTGTACATTGAAATTCCTTAGGAAATTAGAAAATTCCTAATTGGTTCGGATTTTTGACGGTATTGTAGTAAATATAAAAATACTAACTAGAACGGCGTTGATGTCGTTCGAGTCGCCATTACGAAACGGCGTATAGACAGCTAAGGAAACGCAATTGGCGAAAATTGTTACCAAAATTAAGTACTCGACAGTCCTAGAGAAATATTAAGGAAAAAGAAAAACGAAAGTTCAATGTTGAACTGTTGAAAGAGAAAGGGGGAGAATAGGTGGTTTAGAAAGGATATTTCCATTCGACAACATCTATGCAGAGCTTCCTGTTTTTGTTATAATCTGACAAGTTGTTTCAACAAACCGGAGTAGTAAAGCTGAATGTGTTTTTGACGCTGAATCCGAACTCTCTAGAAACTTGTAACAGATTGATACCAAACTGAAAACACAGCGATCGAGAAGTAGTAGGATTTCATTTCATTCAAACCAGAGTAGTAAAGCGGAATGGGTTTTTGACGCTGAATCCGAAGTCTCTCGAAACTTGTAACAAGTTTACACCAAACTGAAAACGCAGCGATCGAGAAATAGTAGGATTTCATCACTCTGATCTGATTTCAAGAAAAGAAAGCGGATTTTTTTATGGCTAAACCGCAACTCATAGTGGGGTGGAACCTAAATCAATACCTGATTCACTTTTAAAAAAGAAAGCATAGTTTTCCTATATTGGCCTTAACGCACCAAAACACCGTTTTACGTTAGAAAAGGTCATTACAACAGGCCAATCATTTTATGAACTGCACTGTGCATGAAAGTTATATTATAATATAGATGGACGGATATAGATAGATGGATGGATGGTTGTAAGAAATCGTTCCAAGAAGATTTTCTACGAGTAAAACAAACCTAGTTTCTGATTGGCTAAAATAATTTAATGGATTGAACTAAAGACAACATTAACTAGCTACATTATACTATTATAATTGGAAATATATTAAAAAATCGTGTTTTCTTGGAACCTTTATATTAGGATATTTCTAAAATGTAATACCGTATTCGTTCGAATCTAAGCCGCACCCTATTTCTGTGAATGATTAGTAAAAAAAAGTTTCTTAAAATAAAGTTGGTAAATAAGTAAATCGTAATATTACGATAAAATTCTTTTGTTAGGTATTTTATATTTTTGAATTAGGTTCGAATCTAAGCCGCACCCGATTCTTAGCCGCACCCCATTTTTGTGAACGATTATACAGTAAAAATAGTGCGGCTTGTATTCAAACGAATATGGTATTATAATGAAATTCGGATGTTAAATTTGGATTCAGCACGTCATAAACGTTTAAGAAAGTACTTTACACAGAGAAAATAAAATTTCCTTTTGTTGACAATACAAGAAAATAAAAATGACGATGGATAATAAATCAGGATTATAAAACTTGATACAGTTTAAGTGAAAGATCTTGTCAGCGGACTCTTCTTTGCCGATTTATATTACTTTCTAGAAGTATTTGGAATCATCAATCATCCAAAACGCCGCGTATTTCCTATGTGAATAAATAAACAGAAATAGAGAGCACAGTAATCAAGTGTGAAGAGATTACGTGTAAATGATACGTTTTACAGATAAGCATTAGAGGTTTTAGTGGCATAAACTAACTAAAACTTTGAATATCCATTTATTAGAAGATAAACCATTTTCGAAAATATTCATTTTAGCTTATTTTTAATCTTGGAATACTTCAATAAATTCAGAACTTAAACAATAAACTTTAAAAGAAGTTAATTTACAACATTCATCAAAGTAAAGTTAGAAATAAAACAAGAAGGTTGGAAAGAAAACATTTTTATGTTTTTATGTACGACTATTATGGTTTCCACCTATTGTTGTCTGTTTATCTCTCTTAAAATTATGATGCGATGACCTAGTTATTAACAATACAAACACATAATAACAACATTATTAACAACAATAACACAAATAAATTCTAATAAGTAAAGTTTTCTCTTCAGTCTTTTTGACTTTTTATTTCTAAATATGAAACTATCGATGTGAAACCCTATTTAACGAAGAATTATATTATATCTACCCAAGGATACTTGACTAACAAGGATAGCTCAATTTGCGATAATCGTCCGACAGCTTTGATGTGACAGCCAGGAATAGCGTTTCTGTTGTCTCAGTTTAACCGTAAATGTAGTTGAACTGATTGCCAAATACTTTATGGAATAGTAACAATGTACTTTGAATTAACTTTAAAATTATTTAGGATACCAATGGTAAGGTTAATGAAATAAATGTTAATATTTCATTTTGAAAACTTCTAGTAGTGACGTCAAACTAAGGGCTGTGCACTGAAAAATCCGCATATACACATCTTGTGGGACTGAGCAATGATGTTAGTCAAGTATCCTTGGTATCTACCTATATTTTTTGTTTGCAAGGTAGATGACCACTTAAATGATTTTTGCTACCATTTCTTGGTCGTCGTATTTTGTGCAAAATACTTTTATTATCTTGAATATTATAATTTCCTAACAACCTTTTCATTTTTTATATTCACTTTAATTTAGATACCATTTAGATCAAAAAGAAATGCTTTCTTCAGACAATCAAAAATTGAAAGCTTGAAAAGCATTGTATTAAAGAAACTTTCTGTCTTATAAATAATATTTATTAGGAATAGAAATTATAAATACGTATAGTACAATATAAAAATATTGAGCAATATTAGTAGAAACATATAAGATTGAATATTTGTACAATTTTATAAATCCTTATCATTACATTCATATAAAAATACAATAATAGACGCAAGTGTATAATTCCATGTCTTTTAAGCCACCAATTCCATTTCATACACCTACGTGAACTTATGAATGAAAGATTGACCGATGATTGATTGATTGACGTTCTTTTATATTGCTGTTTATCTAATAAGTTTAACTTAATAACCGCACTTTATACAAATCTACTGACTAGGTTATAAATAATTCTGTAGACGTAGCGGGACCATTGCACTCCTACTGAGGTAAAACTTATCCAAATATTAAAAAAGAACGTAAAATTATGTACATATTTGGATAATAATCATATTTATGGACGATTTGGTATAGTATACAAAGATAAATAAATAAATATTTGTTTTCTTCGGGTCAATCCTTCTTCTTGCGATCTTTCGTGTAAGTTTGATAATAGAAGTGACTAAATAAGCCGAAAAATATTGTAGAATGTAGGAGAAGAAGTGCTCCTATGAATTTTGGGTATCCACAGTCAACAAAAAGAAGTTGAGCAGAGTGGATAAATACTAAGAAGAATTGAGCCTAAAAAAAATATTATTTTTTGTTAATTTTTGAAATCATGTTAATTGGGAAAATCTTACCAACTGAATCGTTGTCAAATGCTTCTTCCACCAGATGTACTTTTGGTATTTTGGTCCCATCGCAGCAACCATATAATAAAAGTACATTATAACGTGCACTAAGTTGTTTATCAAGTTCGAAAATGTGCCATGACCACCTACAAAATACCATTTTTTACTTTCAAGGTTTTAAAACTCGGTTAATCCGAAAGATTCTTAAGATAAATTAAATTTGTTTTAAATGTGAAACTCCAGACTCGTAATAATTAGCCTTACTTACTCATTTAAATAGCCAGCACAAGCTTTTTTGTCAGAAATACCAAGTGAAAGTGCATATTGCCAACCCGCAAATTCATCTTTTTATAAATAAAGAACCAGCTGAGAATTTTGTAATTTGATTTCGAAATAAAACGGTTTTATAATCCAACACTTGGATTTCATCGTTTCAGAAATTTTGTATGAATCACGGCAACTAAATCTAAATGGTGCAGTAGATTATATCTTTGGGAATATTAAACTAACTAAACGTATATTTCAAAAGGTAACAAAGAATGTTCAACATATGCGTGTATGAAATTTTAAATGACGTGAAAAAATAACCAGCTCACAACTGCACCGGATCATTAAAACATCACTTTTGTAAGAAGTCGTTAACGTTCTGTCTTTTCAAGGATACCACATTTTACTATACGAGTATTTCGCAAGGAACCAAATAAACAAAGTCGAGCCGATTTTTATGTTAAAGAGTAGCCCAAGGTCGCCAGGTGAAGATCTATCGTGACTATTGTGTAATAAGTTTCGGGTTTATGAGTTGGTCTAGAGGTATCTGTATATGATTAGACGTTTTGGCGCTGTAAGGTCACCAAAAGGTCAATGTTACTTATATTTTCTATACATATGATAAATACATGATAATTTGGTAATTCCGCCTCGAGTGTTAAAAGGGTGAAAATCAACTTATACTGACACACATCAAGTAAGGCCTGAAGGCCACAACCTTCATTGTTATATAATCAACCCCGTAACACGAAGTTGGTCGAGTGAACGGATTTCTCAGCTCACCTGCAAGGAATTTTACCAGAATCCAGGTTTCAATGGGCGTCAAGCTATGATGGTAAAGGTGCAAAAGAGACACTTGGCTGTCCTTCTTCCGCAATACGAAGAAAACGGTGTCGGCAAATTCAGTTAGCTTGGAAATGTAGTACCACCAGCATAAGTTGGCCATCTGAAAAATCGGATATCGCAATAACCAGTCTAGGAAAGTGAAAGCTGAAGCGCTGCGTTACAGCGGCTCGCTCGACTCGGCAACACTCTTTGTCTAATCGAAGTGGTGGTATTTACAACGATCATTTCGCAAACCACCTCACGACGAACGAAAAGTTTATCTCTGTCGACATGTTGCGCCACTGAAGATTGCAATTCGCACAAAAAGGCCGCGCCGCTTTAAGTATGATTATACGAAAAACGTGATCTATACGAACGTTGGTTTATTGCCCAGATAAATGGAAATTATATTCTTGGATAAGTTTAGTAATAAAACTTTTCACATAATAATTTTATGCAATTTAAGAATAATTGCATAAAATTTTTCATTCTATAATCCTTACTTTCATTTATGATATTAGTTAAGAGTACTAGGACCTACCCTCATAGCCTTTTGGTTGTTGGAATAATCTACCGGTTGGCATTTGAAGCTATAATCGAGGAACCATCCGCTCATAAGGTGCTACAAAAATACAATACAAATTAGTACATTGTAACGAAATGATATATTTATTAGAAAGAAAGTTATACATCTTGAACGTAATAAGCATACGATATATTAGAATTCTAGTTTGGATAGTTAATAAGTCATTTCTATCTGTCGATTTTCTTTAACAGAGTTGTCTTCTAGTTAGCCTACTTAGCTATGGGAAGTTTCAAGGTTGTTGATGTCCATCGCTACATCCATACTATGACATTGAGATGTGTTATTGACCAAACCAGATTTCAAATCAAACTATTTTTTTGTATAAAACAGTGATCTGTTCTAAAAATATAAAATATCAAAAAGGAGGCAATGCTGCCTTAACCGAAGGGGGAAAGTAATCAACTTCTATGTAGTCGAAGTTAATTGGTTCATCCATGATTATAGTTATAGTTTCCAGAATCCTACGCCTTTTAAGTAGTGCCTCAAAGTGCCTACATCTTTAGTTTTACTAGGCACAAATAAATGCATTGATCTTTTTTGTGATTTTGTATTGTAGAGGTGTATGCAATTTCAACCCAAACTCATTGATTATGCCAAATTGATTTATCCAATTTTAGGTCGAACTAATCTTTTCTCTAGATTAACAGGTTAACTGCCACACACGTTTACAAGGAACTCTCCGTCAGGCCACGCGTACCGCTGTATGAAGCGTATTCTGCTATAATTACTCGCTCTGTTTATTTCCAGAGTATCATGTTTGTTTTTCTTGTTGTTACTTCGCGTTTAGTTGTCATCTGATCATTGTGCAGTATCAGTTTGATTCTTTGCCGAGTAATCATCGGTATAACTTAAAATCTTTACCCCAATTCGTTATGCTCAAGCATGGAATATACATGGACAATGAAAATTTACTCTGGTAAATCAGTTGATGGTGTTAGAGAAACGGGATTGGAACCCAATATATGTCTTCAGCTTGCACTGAAACTTTTCTACCAAGGACATTGATCATTTTTACACGAGTTATGAGTTAGCGTTATCATGCTTAAACAGCAAAATCCATGTGGTAGGAATACTTAGAAATAACAAAAAATTCCTCCCAAAAGATATTCTCCATTGCAAACTAACAAGGGAACATACCGAACCCGAACACGCCGATTTTTTTCAAAATCGGTATATATGTAGAGGGTCCCAACCTAAGTAAAACCCTACTTTCCGTTGCTGCCCAAAAACGGTTTGAAGTGGTGAAAACGACCCTTGAAAATTGAGCAGTTTTTGGAAAATAATTTTTTTCTCCTAAACGATTCACGATATCAAAAAAAGTTTCAGATAAAAAATGTCCGCACTTAGGCCCTCTTCCTAACCTCTGTTAAAAATTTCAGATTAAAAATTATTATACGCAATTGTTATAAACAAATTCGATTATTTACGTAGGGGAGATACCTATCTATCCCAGTTTTTGGTTAGTACTAGATATTTACAACGTCGACAACATGTCCTCTTTCATTTTTCTTCAAATATCGCGCGAGGGTGAATTCAACCCCTTTGTGATCAAAAAATTGCATATAAAAAAAAATTCGTATCTCCAAAAGTATAAATAATATTGCAAAATGTGTAAGATATTAATTGCTTCTGAATATGTTGTCTTTCCAACCCCGGCCATAAAAGTTAAGTTAATAATTATTACAAATAATTGTTATAAACAAATTCGATTATTGTCGGATAATCGACACATTTTTCGATTTATATCAAAGGGATTATAATGTAAGCAGTTTGTAGGGATTAATTCATTACGTAAAAGTAGAATTAAGAACTTTTTGTATTGAAAATCGGATCCACAGTTATAGAAATTAGCTATTTCCCGATATGCGGTCTCGGTTTTTTAAAGTCGTTTAAACTGGATCGATTTAAATTCGGGTTTAAGGTAGTATCAATAATTTATTATAAACAATTAAAAATAAAATATATATTTTTGAAACATAATACATCGATACCTTAATTAATACAAACTTGCGAACGCCTTGTGTATTCCAAAGATTACCACAACACATTTGATCGGTTGGCGAACTAATTGTACTGATATTACAATATAATTGAAGGCAGATTGACGATATAAAATTAATTACAAACACTTAACAATATTATTTGTTGCGGTAGATAGGGTCGTGGCGCATCTTATTACTATATAAATAGAAACAAAGGTTTTTTATGCTTGTATTGGTATTTTATTTATACTTGGCGTTATGGCCAAGTACCAATACAAACATAACAAACCTTTGTTTCTATTTATACCTTACATATTGGTAAGACGAATTTACAACATGCGTTTTATTAAGGTTTGTTTCTTTGTTCCATATGAGTATATATACAGCGTTATGATCTCTCTTCCATCAGTAAGTATTGTTTTATAAATCAAGACGAACATTTTACCAATTTGTCACAGATGGTTACTATAAATCCAATAGTCGTAATACGACTCCTTGTATTAACCTTTAATGTGAATTTTGACACGCCTATAAGTCCAAATAATTTCGAATCTGATTTGCATGACGTAATTCAAAATATTATTCTTGATGCCGCCAACAGTCAATCGTACTCTATGAGTGACGATATTACGTTGGAATTTGATGATCCGTTTCGTTCACATTCACCAGAATTTGTTGAAGACACACATTCACCTTCCGAGGATGAATTACTGGAAGCACTAGAATACGAATATCAAGAATGTATACCAGATGAAGGAGGAGTAATTGATCTAGATTATAAAAGGAAGACCGTGGAGTACTGGAACCGCGGAAAAAAGCAAAAACTGTCTGTAGAGACAGGTAAACATAAATTTAGAAAAGTAACGTCAAGAAATCAGTTGTCGAGGTAATATACAATTTAATATTAATTAAATTTCGTATTTACATGTGAAGTAAAAACATGAATAATTTTAATACAGGTGGGAAACGTCCTTACAAAAGGGTGGAACGCGTCGGGAGAAATTATTAGATATTTCCACATATGTTTATAACAAGTTTGTTGAAAAATCTGATAATGGTGTTCTAATTCACGACATCGACTTACGAAAATGGGCTTTGGAAGCCAACGAAAATATCAACCTCAATGATTTCAAAGCTTCTACTCATTGGATATGGAACTTTAAAAAGATACACAGAATAGTTTCGAGGAAAGTTAATAAATTTATCACTCGTTCCTATAAAAGTGATCTTGCAGAATTAGAAAGTTTGGCAACAGCTTTTGTTGCAAAAATAAAGCCAAAAATTGAGGCTAGTGGAGCAGAAAATGTGTATAATGCAGATGAAAGTGGATTTAATTTGGAACTGCATTCTGGAAGAACTTTAATTCTTCAAGGGGTTAAAACAGTTGATGCAACGGTACAATCAATAACATCAACTACACATAGCTACACTATTCTTCCTGCTGTGTCAGCTTCTGGAAAGCTCTTAAAGAAATTGTTTGTAGTTTTGAAAGAGCAAGGTGGGACATTTGGACCAAAGGTAAAAGAAACAATGTTTCAATCTTCCAATGTTTACGTGGCCGCTTCCACGTCTCTAAAGTTAACGTCCGCATTGTTTAAAGAATGGTTAGCAAACGTTTTTCTTGAAAATACGGGTCCCGAAAGCATTCTTCTATTAGATTCGTGGACTGGTCATTGCCCATCATCTCTTTTACAGACAGTTCCATCAACTAAACGTTTGGAAATATTCACTATACCAAAAAAGACAACAGGCATTTTACAACCTTTAGATGTGTACGGATTCCGTATCTGGAAAAATTTCGTAAGAAAGTTTTCAGACATGGTAATACTGTATAACTATGACATTAACCTCCATGCACGTAACAACATAATTAAATTACAAAGTTTGGTCCATAATCAGCTTTCTGCATCAAGATATCATAAACTATTTTCATATGCCTGGTATAAAAGTGGTTATATACCAAACAAACCTGATAAGCTTGAAAATCCTATTGATTATGCGTTCCAAAATCAGGATCTTATTCAATTACCTCGTTGTTCTAAATGTGGAAAGTACGCCATAATACGGTGCTCTTGGTGTGAACAGTATTTATGTTTTCAACATTTTTACGAGGAGTTTCATTACCATGAGATGGAGTAACTATTGATTAAAGTGGGTCATAGGGGTAGTTTGTAGATAGAGTAATATCATTAATATGGTAACCATAGTGTAGTCATTTTATATCATCAATATTTTAATATCAGTATCTTACAATTAGTTCGCCAACCGATCAAATGTGTTGTGGTAATCTTTGGAATACACAAGGCGTTAGCAAGTTTGTATTAATTAAGGTATCGATGTATTATGTTTCAAAAATATATATTTTATTTTTAATTGTTTATAATAAATTATTGATACTACCTTAAACCCGAATTTAAATCGATCCAGTTTAAACGACTTTAAAAAACCGAGGCCGCATATCGGGAAATAGCTAATTTCTATAACTGTGGATCCGATTTTTAATACAAAAAGTTCTTAATTCTACTTTTACGTAAAAATGTGTCGATTATCCGACAATAATCGAATTTGTTTATAACAATTATTTGTAATAATTTTTAACTTAACTTTTATGGCCGGGGTTGGAAAGACAACATATTCAGAAGCAATTAATATCTTACACATTTTGCAATATTATTTATACTTTTGGAGATACGATTTTTTTTTATATGCAATTTTTTGATCACAAAGGGGTTGAATTCACCCTCGCGCGCTATTTGAAGAAAAATGAAAGAGGACATGTTGTCGACGTTGTAAATATCTAGTACTAACCAAAAACTGGGATAGATAGGTATCTCCCCTACGTAAATAATCGAATTTGTTTATAACAATTGCGTATAATAATTTTTAATCTGAAATTTTTAACAGGGGTTAGCAAGAGGGCCTAAGTGCGGACATTTTTTATCTGAAACTTTTTTTGATATCGTGAATCGTTTAGGAGAAAAAAATTATTTTCCAAAAACTGCTCAATTTTCAAGGGTCGTTTTCACCCCTTCAAACCGTTTTTGGGCAGCAACGGAAAGTAGGGTTTTACTTAGGTTGGGACCCTCTACAAATGTACCGATTTTGAAAAAAATCGGCGTGTTCGGGTTCGGTATGTTCCCTTGTAAGAAAAGGGGAGATGGTATTCAAAGAAGATGATAACTGGATTGTAGAACTCAAATGGAGAGAGACGCGGGATGTAAGAATTTTATCAACAAAACACGCTCCTATCATGGTACCCAGTACAAAAAAAATCGTGGCATTTGTGCTGTTTCTCAAAGACAACAGACGTCTGCAACACTGAAACCACTAGCTGTTGTTGAATACAATCCGGGAAAGTGTGATATACATTATTCTGACCAAATGGTTTCTTATGCCATCACAATTAGAAAAGGAATCAAGTGGTATCGAAAGCTTGGCATTCAACTAATTCTGACAATTTCTGTTGCAAACGCTTTGGCGTTTTGCAAAATTGCGACAAAGAAGAATGTAAATATTAGAATATTTAGGGAATTATTAGCTATAAAAATTATTAAAGTTGACTGAAAATACAGCAAATCCTTGTTTTAGTCGGAGTCAGCATAATATCGCCGTTCAGAAAAATGATTCCGGAGGAAGCACTCATGCGTCTCAACGCGTGTGCAGAAAATGTTATGCAGATAAAAGTCGTCGAATGGGTCGAGTTACAAAATAATAATAATAACGCGGGACAAAAATATCTTCCTAAACTTATTCACTATCTATTATAGGTATATTAATTGAAAGAAGCAATTGAAGAAAAGAAAGGTTTTTACCACTTAATAAGCCGTTAGAGGAGAAAAAATGTCTAATTACTGACTGCACTGGGATCCGAACCTAGATCTCCTGCTTTCCGGGCAGAAAGCAAGACAGTAACTAGTAAAGACATAACTGGTAAAATCTGGGATCCGAATCCAGATCTCCTGCTTTCCAGAGAGAAAACTTTCCGTGCAAAAAGCAAAGAATCTGGGTTCGAATCTCAGTGCAATCAGTAATGAGACATTTTTCTCCTCTAATGCATTAAGTGGTAAAATCTGGGATCCGAACCCAGATCTCTTGCTTTCCGGGCAGAAAGCAGGAGATCTGGGTTCGGATCCCAGTGCAGTCAGTAATGAGACTTGATTCTCCTCTAACGCATTAAGTGGTAAAATCTGGAATCCCAACCCAGATCTCCTGCTTTCCGGGCAAAAAAACTTTCCGGCCAAAAAGCAGGAGATCTGGGTTCGGATCCCAGTGCAGTAATGAGACATTTTTTCTCCTCTAACGCATTAAGTGGTAAAATCTGGGATCTGAACCCAGATCTCCTGCTTTCCGGACAGAAATATTTCCGGGCAGAAAACAAGAGATCTGGGTTCGGATCCCAGTGTAGTAATAAAACATTTTTTCTCCTCTAACGCATTAAATGGTAAAAACATTTCTTTTCTTTAATTGTTTCTTTCAATTAATATTCGTGCGTTAAAAATTCCCAAATATTTCATTATATTATTATATATTATCTTCCTCTGCCGGTATATCGTAGGGAATTTTTCCTTTTTAAGCGAGTATGGATACTTAGTTTTTCAAAATTCACGTCCCATCACCTCGTCAAAAAAAGAAGAGGGAATTTGAAGAAAGCAACAACTTATTGTCTAAGAAATCCCAACCAACTCCAGCTTTGTAGAGAATGGTTTAAAGTTGTATATTCTAAACAATTTTCTTAATAAACCATTTTCGTATTACTTTTATAACAGAGGTTCAATTGTTTTGTTACTTCCTCTGTAAAATATCTTTTCAAACGGATACGAATATCCTTCGTAAAAAGTCAAATAAGCGTCACACTAATACGGGTGGCATGGCTTGATCAGAAACTTTATTGTCACCCGAATATGGGTGACATGGCAGTCAACGTGTTAAACTAATTTATCCATCGAATGGCAAGATCATCAACAATTTTAAATTCCCATTCCACCTTTTAAGAAGACTAAGATTAAATAAAGTAAATCTACATAGGAAAAAGTAGTGTAATCCTACATAGCAACCTATTATTGATGATATAACTTCTACCAAGTTCAAGAGATTACAGGAAAAGCTTTAAACGACCATGATTATACAACGAATCGACCTTGTGTAGAAAACGGTACTATGCGCACGACATCGAGATCGCGTTATGTAAAATCCGACTGTCTAGAAGCGGCTTTCTCCACCTGACACCAAGTCCTTGAACTGTGCCGACCCTGACAAGAAATGCTCAAAGTCCTTGACTGGAAAGCAGCAATGCCAAGACGTAATACTGCAGCTATACTATTGTAACCTGCTACACGGCAGTGAGAGTGTTGTGGCCGTTACGAAACCACTTCTTCAGGCCATGTAGCAAGTTACATTCGAAACGGAGTTTAATTGGCTTTATACTCGATGCTTATTACTTCCTGTTTTCATTCATGATATTCACCCATTCATGAATCTAAACAGTAATCTAATCGTTTATATACAAAATCTCCAGTGATTACTATCATTAAGTTATTATCTATTTTGTTTAATACCTACCTCATACAACATATACAAACTAAATAAAACTTGACCACCATTGTATAAAATAAGAACTTCTTTTAGCTTGAAAGGCTTCCGGTTTATCATTAGCCGTGGACCCAAGAATAAAACTATGTAAAGATAGACCAGTACCATTGCTATAGTCGGAATTGGATTATCGATTAAAGGCCAATCGGTTGTACGCGGATCTAGAAGAAATAAATATTATACGCTTGTTTTTCGTATAATGTTGAATTAATTAACATACCACTAATTTTATCGACAATTGTTACATACTGGTCCAAGGCTAAACGTACAAGACCAGCCATTTCCTGAAAATAAAACCATAAAATATTAATTATTCATTCGAACTAAATACTTCGTTTAATTAACCAGCGGTAGTAAAATTCTTATTTATAGCACTCATTATGAATTTATGTATATTTAGTTGAACTTATGGAGCAACAACCCTAACCCAAAACAACAATTACGTCAGCTTATAGTGTTAGAGTAGAATAATACTTTTCAAATTGACCTTTTCTTTCGCGCCCGGTTTCAGGAGAAATCTTACATACAAATATGCAAATATTAGATATGCGTAGAATGCAGTTTAGCAACTCAAAGAGATGAGAAACGTACGTTAGATTAAAAAATTTAGGTTAGTAGGTAATATTTCGATGGTGTTATGTACTTTTTGAGTGTTGCATAATCAGCAGCTTTTTTGCTGTTACTTTCATTCGTTGATTTGGAGTACCAGTAGCCAAGAGGACAATTAGATTAAGTAATATAGAGGAAAGTGTTGCGCACACCGTGTTAACAATAAGACAAAATCGAGAGACTGGAACCAAGAAATACTTTTCCGTAGAAAGATAAAATAATTACGCATTAAATATTTAATATTGAATATAGAAAAATTCAATGATGGTTCAAAATAGAATTGAATTTAATTGGAGAATTTAGTAGTCGATTTTAGTATTTAATTCATTTTTTCTACAATTGACCAACATACCACAAATTCTGTGTTTCTCGACCGGATTGTTGCTAAAGAGATAGCCTAAGACCTACTCCTGTCTGTGTTTTGGTTCCAATCTCTTGTTATATAACCAATCGACCTACTTCTTTACGCTCTTTGCGTCGCTAGCGAGATGCCGAACTGCTCTAATGCGCTGCAGTTCAATACATATTAGGTAATCTGTTGGATAACTCGCATCTTCTCTTTTAATGTGCTTTATGTGTTAATTTCAATTTGGATTTAATTGAATTCTTTATGCAAATCAATATGGCAGTAATTGAACAAAGCTTTTGAATCAAAGAATAAAATCTTAAGCAATGGCAAGAGTTGAATAGTTGTTTCAACTTAAATTTATAGCTGAATATTGATGCTATATCAAATGTTTACCTCGATATTAAAACTTTTTATGTGAATATATAAAATAATATAATCGAAGACATTTTTTGTAAATATCGAAGCTTGTCATACCGTTAAGTTTGTTCTAATTTTACTTTCACTTCCTTATTACAAAATTCAGTTAGGTACCTTTATATTGCCTTTAGTAATCACATGCTATTTAAAGTAGTTCGTCCAAACAACGGAATATTTGTTGGTTGCTATTAGGTAACAACATAAGAATAGATGGTTTTGTAATAAATGCATCGTGACTTTAGCAAACGTTATATTAATAACGAAACGTAAACTTACTGTATTATTTTGAAGAATAAAAGAAATATTTTGTTGAGCACTCGGTGGCAAATAAGGTGCCAAAGAGCCTAACCACATTAACACTGACATTGTTCAAAAATGAAACTAAAACTAAAGTTTTTTGATTATATTAAACGGATATCTTCTATGATACACGTCTCACACTAATTAACAAACTAGTCCTCTACTACTCAACTACAACTAAACCACTTTTACTCTCGGTCCTACCGTTCAGCAAAGCTGTGCTTCACTCAACTGTGCTTTTTTGTATTTGCTCTTAGATTGGACACCGTATGCCAAATGAACCCCACTCGTCGCTCAAAAATGAAATAAAATACCACGGTTTTATGGTGGCGACTGCATGAGTGAGGTGGGGTATATTTACGAAGGTGTCTTTCGCCGGTAGATCAGATTAGAAAAAATTGGAATTCTTTGAAAGCGATGGTGGGGAAGTCCCGTTTGGACATGTTAGGTATTTCACTTTTCATACGTTGTTGCTGTACATTGTTAATGACCACATGATGACAAGTTTCTATTAGTTTTTAAATTACCTCTATATCACCTTTTTGATTACTCAATCGCAAATATACAGTGCGTAAAGAAAACTTTGAGAATGTTTTGTTTCTTTAGTGTTATGACTTTCTTATATAAACTTAAAAATATTTTATATTTTAGTGAATAATGAATTTATTAGATGAAATATTTGTGAGGTATTTTCATAAATTTCTTTGAAAATAGTTGTTAGTTAATGTGAATGTAAAAAAACCTCATTAAATTGTTATAAACCACATATTTGAAATTCCAAATTATAAACAGGAATGCACTGTATTAGACGTCATATCTTAAATGGATATGAATGATAATTCTCGGGTTAGCAGAAAGCACATAAGTCATAAAACGTCGAAATTATGATTTTTAATGCCAGTTTTGATTATTTTGTCTTTGTATTCAATTTTTTGGTTCTTTTATACCAGGGATCCCCAAATTATTTTGGACAGGTAACCCCTTTTCCAAAATGAACTGTTACCTCAGACCCCCTTGGCCAAATTACTTACTTTTAAGATCAACCCTCTTATTAATAATGGTCCGCTAACTTAAAATAGGTACTACAAAGCGTTATTTTTCACTCAAGGGGTCATTTGTCAAGGGGACTTGTGCGCTTTAGTCAACCAACCCAACAATCAGGACATTTAATCTTATTTTCTAAAATCTTCCAAAAAGTTTTCCAATTTTCAAAAAAGCTACTGAATAGATAGAAATTTCTTTATGTGATATGAAGTTTTTTAAAGAAACCCAGAAGTTATAGGTTTGGAAGTAATTTATTGGGTTTTATAAGGCTCTCTTAAATTTGATTAAAGAAGTTCAACAAATTTTTTAAAATGGTCCAAAAATTTTTCCAATTTTCGAAAAAGCTACTGAATAGATAGAAATTTCTTTATGTGATATGAAGTTTTTTGACGAAACCCAGAAGTTATAGGTTTGAAAGTAATTTATTGGGTTTTATAAGACTCTCTTAAATTTAATCAGGAAAGTTCAACAAATTTTCTAAAATTGTCCAAAAAGTTTTCTAATTTTCAAAAAAGTTACTGGATAGAAAGAAATTTCTCTACGTGGTATGAAGTTTTTTGAAGAAACCCAGAAGTTATTGGTTTGAAAGTAATTTATTGGGTTTTATAAGATTATATTAAATTTGATCAAAAAAGTTTAACAAATTTTCTAAAGTTGTCCACAAAGTTTTCAAATTTTCAAAAAAACTACTAAATAGATAGCAATTTCTTTAAGCGACAAGAAGTTTTTTCAAAAAAAAAACAGAAGTTACAGATTTGGATGTAGTTTAACGCTTAAAATTTCTGCCAGGATTTGTGAACATCATCAGGGTTGAGTCCTTGTAGTCCGTATTATGCAGATTCTACTGTACAATAACCCGAAATGGAGCTGCACCTTGAAGAGAAGGACGAAAAAGTGAGTTCCCTTTCCTTAACATTGGCGAGTACTTTTTCATCTTTCTCTTTATGGTGCAGCTCCATTTCGGGTTATAGTACGTTTTATCCTAATCGGATTATATGAAGAGGCAATCATGCTCTCATAAATTAGCCAGCAAAATCACTAAACCTAACATATTGTGATTTTGTGTATGAGCTATCATAAAAATATAAATGTAACGAAAAGAACAAACTTTAAAAATTGTACACACTGCATTACTTTTAATCCTGATGATGGTCTCAAATCCTGACGAAATTTTCGAGCCAAGAAATCTGAGGTCTTAAGTTGTACACGCATTTCGAAGACAGCCTGTATAAATAAAAGGCGTTCACGACCAAAGTTAACTAAACTAAGACTAAAACTAACATTAATACTAACTCTATCACTAGATTTAGAACTATAAGCTTTCGGGTTTAGCCGTGCGTCTTCGAAATTATTTCTGAAGAAGGTTGCAACATGGCATCCTTTTCAAAAGACGTACGGCTAAACCCAAAAGCTCCTAGTAATAAAAAACTACTTAAGAATAATATAAAATATATTCTTAAATTTGTGAGTTTTAATTCATAATATTAATTTATATAAATGAACATTACATTTTATTACAGATAATGTATGTACCTACAATCAAAATCATTATAACAACCATAGTGGGCAGACGAAATGAGTAATAAAATGGGAATAATAACATCGAATAATAAATATTTCAGTCTTTCAACAGACGCCTACTTTTACCGATTGCGTATGAAAGTATATCTCTAAAGTGAGTTTAGAGTGGTTTAGCAATATTCGTAATTAACGTTTGAATCTTTCACGTCTCGTTCATTTACTAGATAATACACCTTTTGATGTATTTGGCAATATCTGAGATTGTTATATAATCATAAAAGTAATTTTCGATATTTACATGACATAAATTGCCACATGTTTAAATGTAATTTCTAAAGAGGAGTTTGCTATTTCCTGGCTTTCTTGTTTGTTTTCTTCGTTATGGATGGATTCGAAGGAATGGTGACGATATGTACGGAGCTATTAATGTTACACTTGGTTTGCAACACGCCGCCGACGAATATCGCAATTGCAAAAATGGTAAAAGTTGCCCACCTTTGCGGACAATTTTCAAAACAAATCCGGCTCTCCCTCGGCTTGAAGCAGATAACCTACTTTTAATCGTTGCAAAATACCTCTGTTTTCAGATGGTTGATGCCTTTATATTCTCTGACCTTAGGCAGATCACATTCTTAACTTTGTTTCGAAGAATCGTCTTCGGGCTTAATAAACATCGACTTACGTATTGCGTCATAAAATCTTCTCTGCTTCAAATGGGGTCACTAGTCAACGTTTTACTCGAGCTGATTTACTCTAACAATCGTCACGAGAAGAATTGCATGACGAAATATTCTCTTACCGTATCCTGTACGTTGTTTGTTAATGTAAAGAAGCGTATAAATAAGAGGTAATTGACTATCTTAAGCAAACAACCTCTTTTGGTAATTATTGAAGTTGATGCAATTGTGTAGTAAACATTTAACAACTGATTCACAGTTTATTTTACTTGATATTTAGACCTTTAAGAATACAGGTAGCAAAAACTATAAATGGTTTGGTTATTTTGAATGACATTTACGTGATGAGATCAACGTAAAACTATTATCTAACAGTTAGATTCATGTTTATTTTTATATGGGTTGTAAGTGGTAACTTATCAAAAAATTTACACTTAAATGGATAAACCTTTCGAAATATACGAATAGGAATATATAAAATCGCGAAACCAATAAATAGTATTTGTGGTAAAGTTCTATACAAAACGAGGGTAATTAAGTGTTATAAAATCGCATTGCAAAATTTAGATAGTTCGTTCCGAACTGAATCATTATTTTCTCCTCCGAGTCTAACTTCGTAGATCTGGTCGAATTACTAGATCGGCGTAACTGACCGATTATATAATAAACCAAAGGAATAATAACACAGTACGAAATTAATAAAAGGAATATAACGGCGTGCCCCAGATTCAAGTCAAGGTTGAACGAAAGCCAGTAGGTTATTTTCACTTTCCTACGATCCTTTCTATATCTTTTTACATCAAACAGCTAGCCGCTACAATTATCGTTTACACCCTCGGCAATTATTTTCACTTGGAGAATTTTTAAAGAATTTAAAAACAATTTTAAACTTCCGATTTGGGCAAGGTTATTCGCAAGGTTGAATGTCTCGAGGATATTGCCCTGAACATGATTTTGTTAACGATATTTAAACTTGAAGGTAAACAATACTAATTACTTGTTTTCGCACTCTTTACTTAATTAAAGAATACAAAAGAAAATTGTGATTTTTCCATTGTCGGGTTGCTATAAAAATCGTAAGCAGTCTATTGGAAATTTATAATGAACAACAACAGAAAATGCACAAGCTGCTGCAACGTTCACGTAACGTTATGTCGAAATATACCAAACTCAATTAAGCATCTTGTATTGTATGAAGTTATAACATCTCTTAAAATGTAGATACTCCAACCTAACTATAATAGGTAGAAATTTTATGTTTAACTCTTTGATGATTGGTGGGTGGCTTAATGTACCACTTCGAATTTTGACCTTTGTGCTCGCTGGTACACAAAACAACCTATTTTTTTTTAATTTCTACTCCTTTTGCTGTACAGTGGTTGAGAGCACGTACCACCTCACCACTTCAAGCTCAGATTATGCTTTTTGCTAATCTCTTAGATGACACAACATTACTGTTGTGCCCACTTTGGGTATTTTTATTTAAAAATGTCCGTTCCTCAAAGAGTTAATAGGAAAATTGATTTTTCAAATAATAATCTTAAACGTAGTAGCTATTCATTTTAATCCTATAAAAGAGGCCATTAATTAATCGATTGAAAACACACGTAGTGTATTTTTCCTTAATTTTAGCAAAAACAGAAAATATTTTTCAAATATTAAAAACGTAACTGCAAGTGTTGACGTTAATTTTATTACGATTGTAATTAAGCAGACAAGTTCCACGAAACGACGCCCGGAACGATGACGCTCATTAAAATATAGTTTAACGCATTAATCGGCTAGGTGCGAAGAAAACCGGTATTTATCCTTCCGATTTCTAAAACAAAACGACCATTAAATTGTCGAAATTCCCCATTATGAATACCCTAAATTTGATATTTATATCACTTAATTAGCTCGTAACTTTCTTTCCATTGTTAAGGCGTTAATGTGCCTCCGATCTTCATTATATTATATCAGTCGAATTGTTTTACCAGTTGAGTTACGACAGTTTTGTAGTTGATAAATGAAGAAGATTTTTAAAGAAACTTTTGCTGTTATTGATTGATGTAAGTTACCTTTTCTATTTCTATAAGTTAAAGTTTATTTATTTACCTATACATTTTTTTAAAAGATTATTTTTTTAAAATTAATAAAATAATAGGCAATTCCCTTATAAAATATTTAAAAGTAATTTAAATTTGATAAATGATAAACATATTTAAATAACTGAAATCATTCTTATTTTCATTAAACCAAGCTGTTAGTTAAAGTTTTGTTATAGGTAATAAAGCATTTTATGTTTTATTTTATAGCCTATTACAATCGTGTTGTGCTTATTCAGAAGCAACAAGTATTAAATTTAAGAGGCAATCTTTAAAAACATATCCATCATTTCTTTAAGCATTCCTTTTGAAAGCTTTATTACCTTCTACGTCTAACTCTAACATCAGATTAGTTAAATTCATTTAAAAAATTCTTAAATTCAACAACTAATAAATAATCTACAATATTTACTTACAGTACAGGTAAAATTGTCTTGTACTTCGGTAACATTGACAATTTCGTCCAGCCCCGTGAATCTGTATAGCGATTCCAAAGACATCTCGTTTACGATATATCAATATCACACTGACTGTTTTCGTGTGGTTCACCGGTGGCACACGCAGCCTCTTTTAACTGGTCTCGGAGTCACAGATGATTTAAAAACCTTCGCTCTGACGCAAAATAATTTTAGAGACAAAACGCGATAATCACGGAGATCGTTTACTTCTAAACTGTTTGTTTGTTGGTCGCCAATCAAATTGCACCTGCTGATTGATCCATGATCTTTTCGATCATTTGGTCCTCGACCCCACTCTTACACATTTTCGGATCGCGCAGTGAAAGCATTTTTTTACGGTTCGCTCATTTGGCGTTCAAGTAATTTAGAATACTATTGTAAAATTCTGATTGGTTTGGACAAAACGGATGTTGCGTGTACTCGTGTAAATTAGGATTTGTTGGTTTAATTTGTAGGGACAAATTTCAAGTTTTACTGTCGTTAGTATCATTATTTAATTATTTGTTTAGAAAAACAAAATTTTAACTTATTGTTAGAAGCTTTATAGTACTTCTTGTATGATTAAATTGGAGTATGAATTTTTTTGTTACTTTATAAATCACAAGCGTTGACATTTCCGCTTGTCTCTATTGGCATCATCACTCATCAACTCATAAATAAGTAAACGTTATTAAGTCTCTTAAATAAATTACTTTTTTTGAAAAGAGTCCCTTAATTGCCATTATAATCGCACCTGTAAATTACATTAATAGCTGCTCGTTTTCACTTCCTAGTACTTGTTTTTCTAACATACTACAATTTGCTTCGAACAACGATTAAAACGCAAAATTTAAAATTGCGCCGATTTTTTATGACATCTGATATTTATAGGATTTATAATTTTTTATACCGAAAAGTGGTTATTACTTCCTCAGTTCCGTAGTAATAACAGTAGTTAAGGAATTTAATTTATTCCATAATAATAGTAGCTAAAGGAAATACGATGTAATATTCCGAGAAAAACTATAAAATATTTATTTTATTTTATTTTATTATTGTGAAAACAGTGTTTATTTACATTTATGTTGTTGATTCACGAGAGATAATATAAGTTATAAAGACAGAAACCTTAATACAAATTTTCGTTTTTTTTTTGTTTAGATTGTATTCGAAAAGTAGGTCTCTATTTTCACGAAAATAGTTTTAAAAAGTATAAAATTTATTGTTATTTTGAAAGAATTATATCATTCAATTCACCTTCTTCTGAGTTGATGCAAATTTATATTCGTTTTACAGTAATTAGGTTTGACGTTCCTACAAGATAATTTTAGCTCCAAATTGGTAATTTTTACTTCAATGTTGGCTATCAAACTTGCAATGGTTGTGGACAGTGACTGTCGAAATTTTAAAACATCTTAAAAAAACAAAGTGTTCAACAAATGTTTTGTAGTAAGTTACTGAATTGGGATTCGAGCATTGCTGGTTCTAAAAGAATTGAGCTCACATTCACATCTCTTTGGCAATGATAAAGATTTTCAAATACCAAATTTCTGTACTCTGTCATTTCTTGTTTTTCAAATCAAATCTGCCAGATCAAATGGCACCAGACTTCATTATTTGGGGCTTTTTGAAATCTCGCAATAAACCATAAAGCTTGAAAATGGAGAACTGAGCTCACACTCACACCACTTTGGCAATGATAAAGATTTTGAAATACCAAATTTCTGTACTCTGTCATTTCTCGTTTTTCAAATTAAATCTGCCAGATCAAATGGCACCAGATTTGATTATTTGGG
This sequence comes from Digitonthophagus gazella, assembly GCA_036711955.1. Classification (NCBI taxonomy): domain Eukaryota; kingdom Metazoa; phylum Arthropoda; class Insecta; order Coleoptera; family Scarabaeidae; genus Digitonthophagus; species Digitonthophagus gazella. Next base: position 10,415,299 of record JASCIT010000001.1, read on the forward strand.
GCTTTTTAAATCTCGCAACAAACCATAAAGCTTGAAAACTGAGAACTGAGCTCACACTCACACCTCTTTGGCAATGATAAAGATTTTCAAATACCAAATTTCTGTACTCTGTCATTTCTCATTTTTCAAATCACTCACCCCTCTTTGGTAGTGATAAAGATTTCCAAATACCAAATTTCTGCACTCTGTCATTTCACGTTTTTCAAATCAAATCTGCCAGATCAAATGGCACCAGACCTGATTATTTGGGGCTTTTTGAAATTTCGCAATAAACCATAAAGCTTGAAAACGGAGAACTGAGCTCACACTCATATCTATTTGGCTATGATAAAGATTTTGAAATACCAAATTTCTGTACTCTGTCATTTCTCGTTTTTTTCAAGTTAAATCTGCCAGATCAAATGGCACCAGACTTGATTATTTGGGGCTTTTTGAAATCTCGCAATAAACCATAAAGCTTGAAAACGGAGAACTGAGCTCACACTCACACCTCTTTGGCAATGATAAAGGTTTTCAAATACCAAATTTCTGTACTATGTCATTTCTCATTTTTCAAATCACTCACCCCTCTTTGGTAGTGATAAAGATTATCAAATACTAAATTTCTGTACTCTATCATTTCTCGTTTTTCAAATCAAATCTACCAGATCAAATGGCACCAGACTCGATTCTTTGAGGCTTTTTGAAATCTCGCAATAAACCATAAAGCTTGAAAACGGAGAACTGAGCTCACACTCATATCTATTTGGCTATGATAAAGATTTTGAAATACCAAATTTCTGTACTCTGTCATTTCTCGTTTTTTTCAAGTTAAATCTGCCAGATCAAATGGCACCAGACTTGATTATTTGGGGCTTTTTGAAATCTCGCAATAAACCATAAAGCTTGAAAACGGAGAACTGAGCTCACACTCACACCTCTTTGGCAATGATAAAGGTTTTCAAATACCAAATTTCTGTACTCTGTCATTTCTCATTTTTCAAATCACTCACCCCTCTTTGGTAGTGATAAAGATTTCCAAATACCAAATTTCTGCACTCTGTCATTTCACGTTTTTCAAATCAAATCTGCCAGATCAAATGGCACCAGACCTGATTATTTGGGGCTTTTTGAAATTTCGCAATAAACCATAAAGCTTGAAAACGGAGAACTGAGATCACACTCATATCTATTTGGCAATGATAAAGATTTTCAAATACCGAATTTCTGTACTCTGTCATTTCTCAGTTTTCAAATCACTCACCCCTCCTTGGCAATGATAAAGATTTTCAAATACCATATATCTGTACTCTGTCATTTCTCGTTTTTTAAATCAAGTCTGCCAGATCAAACAGCACTAGATTTGATTATTTGGGGCTTTTTGAAATCTCGCAATAAACCATAAAGCTTGAAAACGGGGAACAGAGCTCACACTCACACCTCTTTGGCAATGACAAAGCTTTTCAAATACCAGATTTCTGTACTCTGTCATTTCTCGTTTTTCAAATCACATCTGCCAGATCAAATGGCATAAGACTTGATTATTTGGAACTTTTTGAAATATCGCAATAAACCACATACCTTTCAAATCAACAATGAAGAAGAAATTGTTATCTTTTAGACAGATGATTGAAAGCAACAATTTTAAATGCAATAATACGAGGACAAATGTACTTCAACTCACGAGGTAGTTATTTGATCCATATATTTTTTTCAATATAATGTGGTTTATTTCACCTCTTTAAATAAAATTTCCATAAGAAAAAAGCCCTATTTTTCTTAAGCTAATTTACATTATGACATTGCTTTTGTCCTACTCTGTATTCAATTCAAATATATATATTTTTTAATATCAGCAATTACCAGTTCAACATTACATATGAAGGGTGGAGTGCAAGAAGTACCTAAGTAACATTTTTATAAAATCTGCCTAATCATTACAAACATGGTTTATCAAACATGATAAACCTAGATATCGCGGTTGGGCAGATTTTATAAAAATGCTACTTAGGTACTTCTTGCACTCCACCCTTCATATGTTTTTTCATGGTTTTTATGTCATATATAGAAAGTCACAAAATAATAATAGCGCGGGACAAAAATATCTTCCTGAACTTATTCATTATTTATCATATAGTATCTTCCTTTGCCAGGATATCTTGGGGAAGTTTCCTTTTAACCCTTTCGCAGATATTGGTATACATACAAACCACTGATTTTATATGCAATTTTAGTGTATTGGTATACAACATTACCACTACGAATCGATTAATTAAAAAGTGGCGAAACTCTCAAAAATATAATTTATCCACGAAAGGGTTAAGCGGATATGGATATCCACTTTTCTCAATTGATGGCTTCGCGCACTCGAACATTTTTGCAAGTTTGGTAGATACTCTCTTGTTGTTCTATTAATAAATTCAGTGATCGTTTCTAGACTTGTTTTCGCCTTCATCGTGTATTTGGGAATTCCGCATACACCATGGTGCGTCCACAGCAATACTCAATATTTTATTTTGAAGAACTTGGATTTTGTTAATATTAGATTTTGCTGTAGAGCCCCAAAACGGGCTTGCATAAATTAACACTTTGTTGACCGGGAATTTTACGTAGAAACTACGTCATGCCACCGCAATACCACAGCAACGTTTGGGTATGAAAAGACGAGTTAATTCGTCACCGGTCAACAAAGTGTTAATATAGGTCTTATTAGTGATTTGTAGAGCAATACTGCACATTCAATTTTTAATTTTGATTTTCTATTAAGAACAGGGGATAACTCACTTAATCTAGTATATGTCTCATTTAGTTTCTTGTTGATATGATATCTCCATGTAAGTCTCTGGTTTAAGTATACACACAGATACTTGACTGCACTGTCTTTGGGATTCCAGCTTAAAGAACGGTTTTCTATTGTTGTTATTGATTTTTGATTTTTCTGAGCGTGAATATTTTGACTTCACATTTGTTAGGGTTTAAATGGAAACACCACGTGGATAACCATTTCTGTATTTCGTTAATTGATCTTTGGCAGGTCATTAATAGATTTTTCCAAGACTACATTTTGCGTTATAATAACTATGTCATCCGCAAATAATGCTTTTTGATCATTTGTGTAAATTGGAATATCATGTAGACAGATATTAAGTAGAAGAGGTGAGAGGAAACTACCCTGAGGAACTCCTGCTTTAATAAGTTTGGATTCAGATGTATAAGCATTTACTCTTACGTAAAACTTCTTATTTCCAACAAATGAGTAAACTAAAGCTTTAACGTATTCTGAAATGTTAGTTTTCAATAGCTTATATTTTATCAATTAATATAACAGTTTTCGATGTGTAAATGAAACCAGATCAGTAATCATTTCTAATAGTGGAATAAATATCGATTTTACTTGAAGACTTCGCCAATTTAGACTACAAAATGATTAACAGCTATGTTCGCCAATAATTATTACTCACCCACCAAGCATTCGTTTGATACTATATAATTACAGGACAGATAAATTAACAAATATCAAATTTTAATTTTAAATGACTGAACCATAAAAATTTTATATAACTGGACATTTCTTTTATTCTAGGATTTTGATTTACTTCCTCCCATAACATTAAATTCAGGACAGCATGATGGAGTATTATTATACAAATACCATGGAAGCAGTGAACAACTTCACCATCTACTGCCAAGAAATGTATAAATATGTTATGTATGATTTAGCAGGTAAATTATAGTTTAATTACTTTTATAGCAAAAACTAACCAATAATTCTATTTTAGATCCAAGAACAAACGATTGGTTTTTAGTTACCCATCCAGTTGTTTTCCCTACTGTTGTAATCTACTTATTTGTAATATTAAAAATCATACCAACGTTTATGAAACATCGAAAGCCATTCGAATTAAAAACAGTACTCATAGTACATAATTTTCTTCAAGTGATAATTAGCATAGTTATAGTAGCTATAGTAAGTCTTTAATTTAAAACTTATTGATCAATTAAATAATCAAATGTTGATTTTTTAGGGTGTGATGGGAGATTATTTCACCAAAACAAATTTTAGATGTGAACCGGTTGATAATTCTTATAGTAAACGAGCTGTTTTTGTAAGTCTTCAAAAACTCAAATTTTTATAAAATAGTTATAGATTTAAATAATACTAACTTTTTTTTATTATAGATGATGATGGGATGTTATGCATATTATCTAGCGAAATACACTGAATTATTAGACACGGTGTTCTTCGCACTCAGGAAGAAGAACAATCAAATAACATTTTTGCATCTTTACCATCATTCTGTGATGCCAATGATTAGTTGGGGTGCTGTTAAATATTACCCTGGTGGCCACGGAACATTTATTGGAATGGTTAATTCAATAGTACACATCGTTATGTACACGTACTATTTATTATCAGCTATGGGACCAAAATACCAAAAGTATTTATGGTGGAAAAAATACATTACAACAATGCAATTGGTATAACTTTAAATTTTTTCAATCTACTTATTTAATAAAATCTCATTCATATTTTACAGCTTCAATTTGGATTAATCTTCGTTCATCACATGCAACTTCTGTTTTACGATTGCGGTTATCCTCGATGGGTGACAGTCCTCATTATGCCCAATGCATTTTTCTTCTATTATCTCTTCTCCGATTTTTACAACAAGGCTTATTCCGGAAAAAAGAAACTCATCTCAAGTAAAGACAATCAAAAGGCGGAAGATGTAAACGTAGAATCTACCACGTGTAACAAATCAAACGACGTACTCAATGGCGATATAGCTAAAAAGAGCTTGTAGTAGATAAAAACCGTTCCTGTTCTATTATATTCATTATAAGTGTTAATTAACTGCTAATAACCAAAAGTGTGATGAAGAATAAATATTTTATTATTAAGTTTTATCTTAAAAAATCTCCGTTGTTAGATTTAAAACTAGATAAGAACGCATAGTTATTAAATGGCTGTGTTTATTAAATTAATGGGAAAGAAACAGTCAATTTAAAGTCACTTCCGACCTGAATTTTGATACATTTCAAGGCATTTAGGAATAGTATTAATGAGAAAAAACAGCACACGCAACTTACATTAGTTGATATTGTTAAAGGTCAAGTGCCATAGAATGTTCGTGCTAACGAACGTATTTCAAAAAATTAATGTCAATTATTTCAATAATAAAAAAACGTGCATACATAACGGTTGTAATTATTTTAAATTGACGTAGAATAGTAATTAACCAATTTTATATTTAAATCCCCGGACTTCCAAGTTTTTTGGTTTTAATAGTATTAGAAGTTTATTAGTAAAAAAATGTTAATATGTAATTAAAACAACTACTAACTTTAAAAAATGTATTTGATTTTATAATTTACTGAACGTTAATAATATACTATATAAAAATGTTTTTTGTTAGATCGACATGTAGGCAAGCGAATATACAATACGTTTGTATAATTAGTTGCTTGGATTCAGTAAACTCGATATAATTTGAACTTAAAAATAAGTTGTTTGAAATAGAAAGTAATTCGAATTAGCAAATTGTTGGATAAATTAAGTACATACAAAAAAATATTTTAAATATTTCGATGGTTTAAAAGTACGGGAAGTGAAGATTTTTAAGGTAATGTTCAATTGTGTTTTATTATAAGTGTTTACCTTTAAAGGTTTATAATATACTGAACGTACTAATTATTGGAAAAACTTCTCTGTTTTGTTACTTTTTGAATAAGGCATTTAACGAAGCAAAATATCTATCCAATTATTTGATAATAAGATAACAATTTGCAGTGAATGTAGTTTACAACTCCATGAATGCAATTTTGATAGCCTATTTAAAATTAATATAAGTCAAAATCGATTACACTTACTCTATGTAATTTAGCTTATTAAGGGATAGTTCAGTGATTTTTGGGTAAATTAATCTATCTGATATTTTCCATGGTTACTGTAATTTCACTTGGCTTAATTGACCATTTGGCCAGTAACTATGGTTTCTTATGGAGGTATTTAGGAAATCTGTTAACATTCGAGAGGTCCAAATCACTATCTAAGTGACCGTATTAATGACCACCCTGTGTTGGGTTGTTGTACTAATCTTGAATACATCAACCAACTAAAACCCTGTCCCCTCCGCCTCCGTAACCACCCATCAAGGTATAATTTCAGAGGCATATAAATGTAATTTTGGAGGTCTACTGTACATTTCTTCTTCTATTTTCTAGTAGATACCAGACAAACTAATTTACTCAAGGGTGAATAAGCCAACCTTAAAACAAATGGCACTTTTATTTGGTTGCACTAGGGCGTACCAGAGCATAACAGCGTGTTCTGTTGGTTGCACCGAATTAATGTTTTGTGTTCTATTACATTTTATTAAAAGCATTTTAAATAAAATCTAGCCTTGAACACACTTATTAGTATATGATGATGACAAGTATATGATCAGATGGGCAGTTATGATTCTGTTTGATTTCATCGCGTTCTGTTGAATTTACCTTTTTTGCACTAAGCAAGTGTGGAATATGCACCCAACGTCAAATTCTGGTGCGCACTACTTCAGCCAAACGAAAATGCCATAGGAAATAGTATCAATTCATAATTCCCTAAGAAAATAGGTATCCAAACAAAAATATTAACAAAGTTACGTAACATGCCTTATAAGCAGGGTTGTTAGATTAGGGGATTTTCCCAAAAATTAGGGTTTTTTTCTTCTTTGGGAAATTTTTCGGAGATATTTTTTTCTGGGAAGAAAAAGTTTAGGTGGAGATTAATAGGGGATTTTATGTCTGTCATTTTATAAATATAAAAACTGAATTCTGTACTATAAAACGTAAGAACAGGGCCGACGTGAGTGCTTGTGCAGTATGTGCAGCTACACATGGCCTCGCGTCTCCGCTCGGTTCTTAAAGTAAGTAGTTATCGAAAATTACGTTTCTAAATATAATGATAATGAATGGCCTCGCTTTTACAGTTTGTACTTGGCCTCGTGGAACCTTGCGCCGTCCCTGCCCAAGAATACGTACAGTAGAATTTTAGTTTTATTTTTTTTCATTAGTCTTCAACTGGCACTATGTTGCAGTGTTTTTGTGTGCATTGCTGTTAGTTATGTTATTTTTTGACTTTAAAAAATTATTTTCTGAATATTTCCTAATTCTGGGGATTTATTTTTAAATTGGCTAATTTTTGGGTATTTTAGAGATATGCTTCAGTCACAAAAATTGATTAAAATTTAAAACTATTAAATTATAATCTACGAAAACAATAAAATTATTTTCTAGGGAATTCTTATTGAAAACTTCTAAATTTATGGTATTTTTCAATTCTGACTGGGGAAATCCAATCGAACGATCCCATTACATCCACCATTACATGCACCAACCCTTCTTATTTCAATCTTTCTTGTTTTATTTGCAATCTGGCCTTTGAAACATGTGCGTCAGTTTTGTTTAATCTCTCTGTTATTTTATCTGTAGTATTGACTTGAATAACTATACGCATTTATTTCTTTCATGTAACGATACGAATAAAAAACTGAGAATGTTAAATAAGAATTCCTTGCAGCCCATGGAATTTGGACCTTTTCTAACTTTTCAGCGGTTAGGAAGCAATCCGACATGAGTTACTTAGAGTCGGGTTGGGTTAAATATAATCAAGTTTTACTTTTATTAACTTTGGATTTTTAACTATTATCAACTAATTTGAAAGATCCTATGCTATTTAATCATTTCTATGCTATTTATGTTATCAAAATTTTGAAAGAGGTGCTCATCAGTCATCACATTATTGGAAAATTAATTTAGAAACTTAACATTTTACTTCCTATACTTTTACACAATTGATATATTTAAAATATTATTTGACTTAAAATGCGTATTAGGATGTTACCTGACCAAAGAAGTCGATTCTTCATTAGATTATTAATACTAGCAAAATTTCAAAATTTATAAGAGAGTACTAAACTTCTATAAAAGAATAAAAAGCTAAAGTAACTGCTAAACTACTTACATTTCCATAATGCATGCTAAGCTTAATTAATTACAAATTGGCTTTATAAAAACACATTTCAATGTTCACACGTATGTAGCAGTTACTTTCTGTTGTCGGATTTACCAGAATTTAAATAATGAACTTTTGTCGATGATTGAATGGATTGTTGACTCACTACTGTATTATTTCTTCAAGACCATTTTGTAGTCCTATTTACAATTGTGGCAAACCAATTTTGATCTAATTTCGCTAGTTCTCTTTGATTTTATATAATTTTACGTCAAATTAAATATTAATGAAAGCAAGACAAAGGCCAATGCAGTTATCTACTTGTAGCATCGATGTTTAAAAAATCTTGGGACAAGTCTAGTATTGGATAATATAAAAAATAACGGAGTTTATAGAGATTAATTCAAGCTTCTTGAAGGAAGGTTGCAATACCAAATTATATTGCTCGATTAATTTTGAATTTTTTACGCATGAAATGAGAATTAGCTAACAAATCCAAAGTGCAACACACATTAAAAAAAATTCGGTGTTGTAACATTTTCTAGGCACCGATGGTACCTACTAACTATACATTTTTTGTTTTCAAGTGTGAGTTCTCGTAATTTAATTATAATTATACGTCAATTAGTCGATATATACCAGTCAAGGTTGTTGAGAACTTTTTGATAAGAAAACAAACGGGGAACTACAAAGTTTAGTAATTCTATATTGTTATGTAGTTGTTTGCTCATTAATGATACAAGTTCGGTTTGCTCATCAATGATAAATAAATGTGACATGTGACCTATAGAAAACTTTTACGCAAACTACATACTTGGAACACTAAATTAGGAAAATCACAATGACACAAGTGTGAATTCTAAGTACAATTATTTTAGTAGTTAAACGTATGTACATTCACATAATAACAAATATTTATATTAGTATCGACGTAAGTAACTGATTGTTTTGAAAATGTATACAGATTTTGGAAATAAAATCTAAGGGATAAATAGAATATGGAAAGATTTTATAATAATGAAAAGTTTTAAATATGAACGAAATCTTTTCTATAGGTTACTCAATATTTTGGGCAGCATAAACAGTTGCATGTTTCGTATTTAATACAATTTTGTAGGATTTTAATAATTAAATAGGTAGACACTTTATAATCAGTATTTATTTTATAACTAAAATTATAAAATTGTTTTAGAATGCTTTCCTTTTTGTAGAAAATTAAATTAAATTTATTCAAAAACTTTATTGTCACAACAAAATCCAAATAAAATTTTACACACAACAATCTTTCATTCATTTTTTAAATATATTATTTATAATACCACGTATAATAAACCTAATATTAACGGTATGGCTTGTAAAAATAAATATATACATACACTAAATACCAAAAATATATAACAAAAACATCACTACTTCTTTAATGACTATCTATATTAATAAAAATAAATAATTCAAAGGAATTAGTTTTACCTATTACATAAAATAGTTCTTAATCTATGTTATTAATTAATCTTTGCTAAATATAAACCTAATGGATTTTTAACGCGTCCATCTTCTCCGAAATTTGTTTTTGGTTACCATTTTCTATTACTTTAGATTTCTTTTTATAAGCTTTCCTATAGAAATCGCTGAATAAATACAAAAATATTACGACATTTCCCACAAAGAAGAATGTAAGGGCTTTCGGTATTTTACAATCCATAATAACAAGTCCAGCCAGATAAGCCAACATAATACAGAATTGAAGCTGAAATAAATACAGTTATTTAAATTTTTAAATTTACAAATTATCTCATAGAGATGAAATGACTTTTTTATGATTGAATTTTATTTTTTATACTAACCAATTGAATCCAAGTCATGTATTTTTTCCACCATAAATACTTTTGATACTGTGGTCCTAAAGCAGCAATTAAATAATACACATACATAACAATATGTACGGAAGTATTCAAAAAACCGATAAATATCATTTGTTCCGCTAAAAAAATATTTATATTAGAAAATAAATTTTGAAATAAAAAGTTAATTACCTGGTAAAAATTTTAAGTAACACCATGAAAAGAACATCATTATCGAGTGATGATAAACATGTAAAAATGTTACTTGAGATTGTTTCTTCCTCAAAACGAAAAATACTGTATCCAACAATTCAACAACTTTAGAAAAGAAGTACCACCAAGCAGCTATTGAAACCTATTATAAAGTTCGTTATTTACGCCCACGTTATAAATTAGTTTAAAACTCACTTCTGATTTATATTTTGATAGTCCAGATGTACTCGAACAACTATTTGCCATCGTACTAAGAATACCCTCTCTAAAAATCATTATCTTGCTGCATAACCAAAAGCTAAACGCTACTTGATAAGCGTTATAAACTATAAGGGTGTTTTTAAGTTCAAAAGGTTTCCTATTTTTCATTAATTTTGGTCCGAGGTATAGTACATAATATAGGTAAAGAATTAGTATGGTAACTACGGGAAGAGGTGATTTCATAAAAAGCCAGCTATCCACCAAAGGATCTGAAAAGAATGATAAAGTCAGTTACGAAAACGGAGTTATTAATATTCATTGTAAAAATTTGTACAAGCTATTGAATGCTAAATCACTAAAGTTAATTAGAGCAACGTTTGAAATAGCAATTAATTACCTTTCTTCGCATCTAGGACTTCATTGTAGTTGTCGACCATCATATGCATAAAGGACGACATACTGACCTGTAAGAGATATTAATTCGTATATTCAAACAGCACTAAGCGAAATTATCATCTGTAAAAAATTGGAGAAAGAGAAAGTGTGTCCAAAATACATAGCAATTATTGGAGAGAAACGAAACCTGTAGTCAAAATAACGGCACCTCTTTTAAGAGGTCGGTTTGATGACCCAGAATTTGGAATAAATCACTTTCTTCGAAGTTTCTACCAATTTTTTTTTTATAAAATGAAATTTAATTTCACTGAATGAAAACATTTCATAGAGAATATTCAAACGAAATAGTCACCTTATAATAGACAGATGTTGACATAATGCAATCTAATACGCTTTAATGCAATTCAATTATACAGCAAATACGTTGCGGTATTAATGCTTAGGTTGCAATTATATGGAGTAGGATAGTTTTACATTCAATAATTTGTTATTCTTTTGAAACATTTAGTAGTAACAATGGACAATGAACGATTTTAATATTTTTGGATAGACGTATTTCCGTTCATTGTGTGTACTAAATTTACGTCAATGGAAATAATCCCAGGGATAATTTCCAAATATCTGTATTTAATATTTTTAAACATACAAAAAAAGGGGAAATGATTATGCATTAAACACCCAAAAATAACACTTTTTTCAATTTTATATATTAAACAAACATTAAATATTATTGATTAGAATTTGAGTAGCTATAAAGAAAAAATAGATTTAAGCACTGAACTTTTCAAATTGCAATTATTTCAAGTGAATATTATTTGTGGAATGGAGAGATTAGATAAATAAGTCAAAGATCTTCAAATTTGATAAAAGGTTTTGTTAAATGAGGTCTTGTTCCGCTTGAAATCCCACTCTCCCAAGCAAATTGATCACACTTGTGATAGCCACGATACTAATAACCATAAGTAAGTAGAATTACCTAGTACACAGTACCTCATATTAATTACACTAAGAACTTGACAGATTATTATTACTCCAGCTCACAAATCAGCTCGAAGTTTAATGATATTTTACGGTCAACAAGAATTTAAAATTAATAATTCATGTTAAAGCCAAAGAAATGGTGTTTTATGCCTTTTAGTTTATAGTTGTAGTAAGAAAAATAATTACTTTAGGTAATTATTTTAGGTAATCATTTACGTGTACAATACAATAGAGAGATTAGGAAAATGAAGATTTAAATGAAGAGTATCTAATGTGTACTTTCATATCTAATAATAAAACAAAGATCGTTAAATTCGATATAGTGTTGAGTTAAATGAGGTCTTGTTCCGCTTCGATTGTCGCGACTCTATCAAACTGATCACAGTTGTGATAGCTATGTGGTGATAATGACCAATAGTAACTAGAATTTATCAACTATGTAGTACATCAAATCAATCTCACGGATTGTGAGAGGTCGACACGTTATTACTCTGGTTCACATTTCCGCTTGAAACCTAATGCCATTTTAGAGTCAATATAATTTTAAAATTTTATTAATCTGTAAGAATTTCATTTTAATTTGATAGCCAAAAATTCATCGAATAGTTTTCCATTAAGTACATATACCAAAACAAAAAGATTTTTTAAAACGTTTGAATCAACTCTAATTAATGATAAATAGCCAACATAAACGTTACCTGCTTTCTATACAAACTTGCTAATATTTAATAAATATTTGCCACTTCACTAAACCTAAGCTTAAATGACCTAAAACTTTCTTACTTGGCAATCACTTCCAATCAACTGTCTGAATTTTGGCCCCGGCTTAGTCCTTTAAAAGTTCTGGTGTATCGGCGGAGGTGATTCCCACCTTTCACCTTCCGGTGGAGAGGGTACTAACGCATATCTTCGTACTGGTTGCAATTTTTGCATACTTGCAGAAAGGAAAAATCCTACAACGAAATGATGATTGTAAGGAAGTCTTATTTATCTTAAACTATACAAAGGAACTCCTAAGAAGTGTGTTCCTAAATGACATAATAATAAGAGGTTTGTAAAGGAAAGTTTTAAGGAAATGAGAAATCACTGATGGCGAATAAGAACTATGAATTAGTGGAATACAGGGTGAAAAATATAAGAAACTTTACAAAAGAGAAAAGAAAATCAGGTCCATAACTTTTTTTTTGTTACATTTGTTACAAATCGTCGTTGTCATTTTAATACCTCCTATGTGACATTGCCATAAAAAATATGGTTTTAGTACTTTAACATTGCTCTCGTGTGGCATCATGAAACTAGATAAATTATGGTATCAAAATATCGAAAAACATTATTAAGGTGCATTAGATAACAAATAAAACCCTGTATACTTTTCAAACAATTTTTAAATAGTTTTTATTAATTTACTCAAAACAATCTGTTTTGCACATAGAAGATATTAAAATGACAACGACGATATGTTTTTTCTTGTTTATTTTTGACCTTAATGGAAGAAATTTAAATAAATTATCTCAGAAAATAGCTTGCAAATTGTACAAATGTAAGTAAGTTGTTAAAAGGTGTTCTATAAAGTGTCTCCTTGATTTTAACCTTATTAGGATAAAAATGCAATTGAAGGTATGAAGGTAGTGCAAAGTCTGATCAGTTTTCTTCTTCTTTACTGAATTTCGCAATTACTGAATTTATAGATCTGTTCTTTGGAGACATACATGATATACATTTCAATTCAATGTATAGACATCTCAATAAGAAGTCTCACTTTGATTAATAACAAGTAAATATTTGTTGACATTTTACAGTAAAACAACATTAAAGAGCAGAAAAGAAAATCATGTATATACGTTGTTTTTATTACTTTTGTTAATGGATTGACCTTACTGAAATAAGTTAAAGTAAATCATTTCAGGTAACAGACACGTGTGAAATCTGTTAATGTAACTAACGTAAGTTGTTAAAACATGTTCTGTAAAGTATCCTGATTTTAGCTTTTATAGGACAAAAACTTATAGAACAATTATAGACAATTAAGCAAAGTCCGACCAGGTTTTCTACTTAGGTACAAAATTTCGCAATTGCGCTGGTGTTATAGGTTTTATCTTTGTATACATAAAGCAAATACTGTTTCAGGCCAAAGTAGATAGCTTCTCAATAACAAAATACGCTTTGATTAAAAATAACTAAACACTTGATTACATTTTACCTTTGTGAAGAACATTAAGATACAATTTGAAGGGTAAAGCCAAAGGTGATAGTAATTATTTAGTAACAAGTATCTAGGTGTACAGGGTGTAACTCTACGAACTGCGTCGATTTATATTGGAGGGAATATAAGTGGCATCTTACTGAAATTTTAGGTAGACTAAAGACGATGTCCACCAACCAACTTCGTTATTTATGTCATAATGTAAATTGGTTGCTATTTTTTTAGAAATAAGAGGGATAAAATAGAGTTTTTTTTTACGAAAAGTTCCTGAATGGATGTACTATAACCCGAAATGGAGTAGCACCACGAAGAGAAAAATTAAAGAGTGCTCGGCAATGTTAGGAAAAGGGCGCTTACTTTTTCATCTTTCTCATCATGGTAAAGCTCCATTTCGGATATAGTACATTAGTCCTCGTTTTATGACGGTTTGAATTGTTTCTCTTAATCAGCTGGCTCCAAAGTGGAAATTTCTGCTTCAATGTTGGTTATCAAGACTTGGAAATTTAATAAATTTGTGTCACCTGATCGCCCAGTTCAAACTATAAAAAACGAGAGATCATAGAGCTTAGAAATTTGATGTTTAAAAATCTTTATTGCTATTTGAGCTGTTAGTAGCTCCTATTAGAACAAACAATGCTCGAAATCCAGTTCAGCAACTTGCTGCACGAAAACTCGTTTAAACTCTAATTCTTTCTAAGGGGATTTTTTGAAATTTCGCCTTTAGCGCTATGTCTCCGTCCTATGTCGGTATTTTGGCCCGAGTCAAAGGGCTCTCTTCAAGATTCTCCTCGGCAAAAACAACCCCTTCATAATCTCGTTTTGGTTACCACTAAATGTTGTTATACAAGTGCCAGAAAAAAGACGCCCAAAGCTCGATATATCAAATATTTCTGTTCGAATTTTCATCAGTCAGATACCAAATAAAATTTCATATTGCATTTATTCTTCAAATTGTAACGTTTATTTTTCATCACGGTATTTGAAAGATTTTTCTTCCTGAATCTAACGCTGTGGAATATATCGTTCAATGGCGGCAATAGTGGCACATCTCAAAAATTGTAAATATTCTAGTAACTGTTGCATTAAAATCTGACATCTTATACCTTTTGTATCTGCAAGATCGCCACAAAGTTAGTTCATCTCAAATCGAATAAATGACGGATGTGCCACTATAATTTTATTTCAATTGTGACTTATATGTAGCTGCAATAGTGACACAAGTTTAATACGACGCTAGCGTTGCTGCTTATCGATTTCTTTTAATTAATTTTTTAAATTGTGAAATAATTTCGTTTGTAAATTTTATTATTTCCTGAGAAGTACAAACAGCTAAGAAAACAGGAAGACTTTTTAAAGTAATAGAAGTAACACACACAGACTTCTTTGATTTGAAAGATCTAACACAACAAACCTGTGTAAATTTTACAAAGAATACTTTAGATGAACACATTGGGATTTCTGATTTTTCAGTAGTTAGGATTGAAAAAGAAAACTTAAATTGCGTTTTCTACAAAACTTCCTTTAAGAATGCTACTTACAAGACAAGAAATATTATCACTCAAAAGCGCACAAGGATGGAATCGCGTTATGCAAGTTCTTCAGAAGTGCATTTAAAGCGCACATACGATAAAGTTTTACCAATTTCTAAAAAAAAGTATGATAATCTGATGTTTTTATTAGAAACAAAGGCGATAAATTATTCTCACAGCTACTTTTATAAAAGTTTGACCCACGAATAAGATTATTCTTATTAACAATCTTATTCTTTAAATTATATGTTACTTTTTGAAGAAACTGTTTGTGTTGTTTAAGAAGGTTTTCTAATTTTAATTTTTATAAATAAAGGAGTCTGGTCATTATTACAGTATTACTTTAATTATTTTATATTATACCGATAAAAATTTATTGCCTTTTACCCCCAATCACAACAAAATTTAACATTATTTAGCTTAAAATTGTAAAATTTTGTTTCAGCAATAGTGACACATCTTAAAATATTAACCGCGAAGAAAGAATATTGCAAAGCGATTTTTTTTATTAATCCAACTTACAAAAATTACACTAGTCATTATGTTTTTTTTTCATTTTTGTCTATATTCCAGTGCATGGATATCACATTTCAAATTACTACAATTTTTAAAAGCCATTTTCTCCTTTATTACAATTTTTGAACGATATGTACTTTTATTAATCGTTTACTGCAGACAAAAGTCGCCAAAAAGTCTAAGCCAAACTTTTTAAACTCGATTTTTTAAGGCTCGAAGGTGACTCCAAACCCTATATTGCCCTTCGGGTCCATTGGAGCAATCTGTGCAACGCTTAACCGAATAGGTGTCCCAATGTCTCAAAAAGCTCTAATTATCGTATTTTTAATCAAAAGTTTGTACACGTCAAATAGATTATGTCATTTCATCAGCGACTTATACGTAGCGCCGATTTTATTTTTAACATTTTTACTGAATGAATCTCTAAATAGCTACGTATCAATAAAAAAATAGTTTACAATCGATTGATTTCTTGACAGTATTTGATTGCTTTCTGCAGTAAACCATTTAATAACCATGTAAGTTAACAGTTAATAAAAGTACATGTACTGATGTCATGGAATTCAGAAAAACGAAGTCTTTTTAATTCGGTACAACATTTAAACATTTCATTTGGTACATGGATCATGAAAATTTGAACAGAAATATCGGAGACATGGCTTTGGGTATCTTTTGTTTGATACCCTGTATAACACTAACTGGTAATAATATCACTTGATTTATGCGTACAAAAGAACCTCGTCTACGTCTCGGTAAGTCTTCCATCGATATTGATTATTCGTGCAATGAACGAGAGTGTGGAAAATTATGTTGACAACGAATAGTCTCGGTGAGTGCTCTCGCCGAGTGTGTGGAGCAGGCTTTAGAACCAACAATGCTTGAAATCCAGTTTAGCAACTTACTGCACAAAAATTTGTTTAAACTGTGATTTCTGAAGGAATTTCTTGAAATTTCGCCTTTAACGTAACAATACAACTTTACATGTCTTAAAAGCCAATGCATGCTACCTCCAACCACCTTTGTTATGTATGTCATAATGTAAATTGGCTGCTATTTTGTTAAAAATAAGAGAGATAAAATAGGACTTTTTTTTTCACGAAAAGTTCCTGAATTGATGTACTTTTGTTCTCGTTTTATGACAGTTTGAATTGTTGCTCTTAAGTAGTTGACTCCAAAGTGGAAATTTCTGCTTCAGTGTTGGTTATCAAGACTTAGTAATTTAATAAATTTGTCTCACCTGATTGGCCAGTTCAAATTGTAAAAAAACGAGAGATCACAGAGTTCAAAAATTTGATGTTTGTACATCTTTATTATTGCCTGAGCTGTGTGAGCTGTTAGTAGGTCTTGTTAGAACCAACAATACTCGAAACCCAGTTCAATAACTTACTGTACAAAAACTCGTTTAAACTCTTATCATTTCTGAGGGGATTTTTTGAAATTTCGCCTTTAGCGTAATAATACAACTTTACATGCCTTAAAAGCTAATACTAAATAAAAAAATCATCAATTTAGTCTCAAAATTATGTTTTGGGAACAACTAATCAAAATACTGTAAAACGAATATAAACTTACATCACCCCAGAAAGAGGTATTTTGAACGATATAATTTTTTCTAAATAAAATAATCAATTTTACACTTCTAAAAAACTTTTTCTGAAAATAAAGTCCTATTTTTTACATTTCTAACTAAATGGTAGCCAATTTAGATTACTTTTGTCCCACCTGGTATTTATTTTCAATGTAATCAAAAATATTGAGAGTGTACTCAACAAACTAACAAGCAGTACTGTAAATTCACAAAGTGGACTATTATGGTTTTTTTTTTAGAAAATACCTATTTAGGTTTTAAATTCTTTTTCAGAATTTAGTGAAAGAATCTAATCTAACCTTGCTCCAGTTTCAATCTAATTGATACTTTTCTACTACTTTCTTTTTTAAAAGAAGTACTTAACCCATTAAGTAACTCTTAATTAGGTGTTATTTCTACGAAATGAATTTATCATCGTTTAATTATAATATATTATCTAATTATTATCTAGTTTTGCGTACTGAAAGCATTAAACTATCTTACACGCACAATAATTTTATTTACAACTTTCTCTAATTAAAGTAAAAGAGGTTACAATAATATAAACCATGCATATGTAGGCTCACAAGTCCTCTTCAAAGTAACGTTCCATCAATTTGTAAATGTGAACATTCGCACTTCGCTGGCCGCAATTACATTTCTCACGTCTTATTTACACACACTATGTTCATGACTAAATTAATATTAGTATTTGTCATTTGACCACTTTTAAAGTAATTGTTTTATAACAGGCTCTTTGAGGTAATTACGAGATCCCTTTTAGAACCTAATGGTGGATGGTTATTGTATTCCATTAGCATAACCTAAGGCGACAATTTAAAATAACAACTGATGAAGATTTCCAATCACTTAATTCAACGATTATTGTTATGCCCAAACAACAGTAATTGTTAAGCGATGTAATGTATATTACTATCTTAAGTAATCGTTACATCAAATTAATGCAATTCAGAACCTGCGGTTAGGTCTTCAGCGATCTCGTGCCAACCGAAGATAACTGGTCGTTTTACTACGAACGTGCGGATTATAGTAATTGACTTGCAATTGAGATACAATTTGCACGTTGGTTGTTACTTTCGATAAATCGATTAGGTTTTGTTCAATGAGATATTAAATTATAATTTATTAAAATTATACAATGTTTCGTATCTGGTAATTTAATAAAAATTAGTTATAAGTACACATATAGAAATTAAATAATTTCACTAACTTGTTTGTCCTATATTCATAATAGTAATGGTATTTTAATTTTTCTTATTTCTAATCAATTTTAAGCGGTAATAAAATAGAAA
Organism: Digitonthophagus gazella; assembly: GCA_036711955.1. Lineage (NCBI taxonomy): Eukaryota > Metazoa > Arthropoda > Insecta > Coleoptera > Scarabaeidae > Digitonthophagus > Digitonthophagus gazella. Next base: position 10,434,037 of record JASCIT010000001.1, read on the forward strand.
CTCGTCGTTAACAATGAGCCAGACTTCGGAATGGTAACTGTTACACAGCGAAAGCCGAGTCTGGTTATGTCCCACAAACCTACATAATGATGTTCCTCCATTACCTGTATAAATTATAGTTCGCGCTCGGAGGGAATCTTGCTACGCGTTGATCGTTACAAATTATGGATTTTACCGGATAAACAGATGATTTGAAATCACATTACGTACTAATGACAAAGTGGTTAACGTAGATTACCCGTGAAAGTATGTATATGTGTTAGAAACATACATCACTTTTCCTCTCGTTAAAGTATGCATTAAATTGTGCAACTGATTTTCATTTAAATACATTAAACTACGTAAAATAAAATAGTTTTATTATCGCACAATATAAAAAAACTATTATACATACACAATAAAAAATTATTATGTAAATCAGAGATGATATGGTAAATGTAGGTTTGTGCTATTATTTTACAATGAACAATGGACATATGGATATATGTATTAAGTGCTCGTCCCGATTTGGAAATTACACAAATTGGAACACGTTATTCTTCTTTCGGGGCTTCTACTTTCTTCTTTTTCGTTTTAATGTACGTCCTGTAATAGAAGTCGCCAAACAAAGAGAACATGAAAAGATTTTGGGGTATTAATAACATCGAACACCATTTTGGATATCCGCAATTTGGTTGTAATAATATTCCAACAAATAAACTAAGAACCAATCCAAATTGAATCTAGAAAAATAATATTAAAATCTTTAAGGTTGTATTAATTTGATTACTCACCAATTGTAAATGTGTTATATGTCTTTTCCACCATACACTCTGCTTGTAAGATTTATTCCATACAGTTAGAAGATAATAAGTATACATAAACATATGAACAATGCTATTTAAGTATCCAAGAAATACTCCAGATCCTCCACCAACGAATCTCGTTCCACCCCAACCTAAAACTACCATTCCAGCATGATGATAAACATGTAGAAAAGATACTTGAACAGCTTTTTTTCTTAAGATAAAAAAGACCTGCAAAATATTTTATTCCTTTAGGTAAAATTAAAAAGAATAAATTATAATGTTACCGTGTCCAAGAGATCAATTACTTTAAGAATGAAATACAACCAACAGTGTTGCAAAACCAAAACTGATAATGGATCATCTGAATAATCTACTGGTTCGCAAGTTATACTATAAACTGGCAATAAAAGAAGAGTGGCCTATAAGAAAAATGATAGTCATGTTATCATAGTTTTTATAAACATATAAGATTAAAAAACCTACTATAATCACTATATAAGCGCAATAAATTACTTGCAGAATATTATACACTATTAGTATTTTATCTATGTTAAATGCTGGTCGATTTTTCATCCATTTCGGACCGAAATCTAACACAAAATATAGATACGCTCCTAATATCGTTAAAATATATATAGGATTATCCATAAATAAATAACCATCTATTCTTGGATCTGAAACAAACATTATGATAAATGGTCAGAATTATTTATGATGCAAATCTTACCTCTCCATTCTGCCATTGCAGTCGTATAAATGCTCCATAACTTTTTAAGAATCAAAGCCATGATTTGCTACTATAAAAATGATACAACTCTTAACATAAAATCAACTTTATTGGAGCAGTTTTAAAGTACATTCGACAACTAAAACGTTGTCGATTAAATTAACACCCAAAAAACATTTTTCGGGGTGTCGTGTATTTATAATCGAAGACGGGGCGTACAAAGGTCGCTTTTGACAATTGTGTTCACTGGAATGCGTATATAATGAATATGAATCTATAAAAATTTGAATTTTACGTTCTCATAGGTATTTACGTATGCGGAATTCACATTTACTTACTATTGTATTCGATTTTTTAAATCGAGCTTGAAACATACCTCGAAAGATAACTTTTCAAGCCTTTTTCGATTATCGTTTACAATATACTGATTACTTTAAACATTTTAGTTTAAGTAAAAACGATATTAAGTAATTTTTTTATGAAAACTGTAAATTAAAAAAATCGGATATTGTATATGTGAATGTTTTTAAAATAAACAAAAAACTAAGATTCATTAAGTAGAAATAAGAGTATTCTTACCCTCTGTACTAAATAATAACAATAATGATAATAACAGACGTCCAGGAAACGTATTTCGAATTTGGGAAGCAGCTCCAAAGACCCTACATCTCCGTGATTTTCGGCAAAACATTTAAGCTAATTGGTTAAGGTAATAGCTTCACCATAATTTTTGATATCCTCCGCTGGAACTGGTACCTCATCGACGTCAGAATCTTTGGACAGTTCGACTTCTGGATTTTCCATTTCTTGTCTTAAATCTGGATTGTCAACATATAAATTTTCATCCATTTCCAAAAAATCGTTAAGGTTCTCGTTGTCAGTCAATTCCAACAATAGAAATAGGGAAAAATGTTTCAAACAAAAGTTGTTTGCCTTGAAGAACGGAATAACTCTTGTTTGAAACATTTTTTTCTAACTCGCTTAGCTTTAGAGTTAGATGGAGCCAAATAGAAATACTCCGTTTTAAGTTGTTCAAGTTTTTGGCTTATAATTCCGTTAATATCGGAAATAGGGTAAAATGTTTCAAACAAAAGTTGTTCGTCATTAAGAATCGAATAACTCTTATTTGAAATATTTTTTTCTAACTCGCCTAACTTTTGAGTTAGATGGAGCCAAATCTTGCCCTGAATCTGGATCTTCAACATATAAATTTTCATCCATTTCCAAAAAATAGTTAAGGTTCTCGTTGTCAGTCAATTCCAACAATTTTCTTTATTTTTGAGGATATCTGTATGTTTATTAACTGGATCAGATATCAAAGCCTTATTTAGCTGGTCTTCACTTTGCATATTGTCGTGCGTAAATCCTGCTTTAGGAAGCAGTTTTTAACTGTTTTGTTGGTTACTTGAGCCCAAGCGGTTTTTGCAAAGTACACTACATCCGCATATATTTTTCTGCATAGATGTCAAACTAATATTGATACCCGTATGTACCGAAAAAATGAAAACGTTTAAATTTCGGTGTACTCGGAGAAGTCCCTCATTCAAGCTAAGCAAAAAGGCACAACATAGGTTGCGCTTGTATCTTGCAAATATTGAAGTCGCCAAACACCGGTTAAAGGGAAAATCTTTTATTAAAGGGAGGCAGCCAACTGGGCGTAATTGTCCGTTTAAGAGAACATCTTCTAGTGTTCACGTCCGTTCAAGAGAATGTCTGTCCAAGAGAGAGTTAACGCAATGCAAATTATCTGAAATTCGATCCGTTCCATGAGAAACTATCCGTCCAAGGGAGGTGTCCGTTCAAGGGGGTATCCTTGAAGGGGAATTTCACTGTATATGGAATAATTTCTTATTATTAATTTGAACTGAATTTTAAAGTTGCTTTTGTTTACTCACTGTTACTCGCATGTTTTGAGAACAAACTTTTAAATTAGTTATAAAAACTTGATTATACATGAACGTTGGATAGTGATTGTCATTTCCTGGTATTATTTTCAAACATTCTCTGTGCGTCATTTAATGTATCTATCAATAAAAAGACTTTGTTTAAGAGACCATTATAAGCAATTTCTAGGATCATGCGTTGACTGTAGCTGCCTCCTGCTCAGTAATAATTTTCATTTCCTCATCAAAAGGAAGTGCAAGTGACTTAACCAGGTCACGAGGTTAACTTAAATGCGGAGACTATCATACAATTAAAACATGTACCGTTTCTCAGTCATTTAATATGTTAATTAATTTCAATTTTTTTAATTTCGAATCCTTCAAAGCGGTATGACAAGCTTACATTAATGAAAGTAAAGAAATTTCACGGTTTAATACATGAAGTATGGTGCATCAAGTATAAAGTGTGTTTCTACGAGATGGATAATAATTAATCCTTGTCTATAATTAAATCAGAAAAACATTAACGTTTATACAAGTAGTTTAACATACTTTTTAAAATGCATATCACAATTACCATAATATATATTATTATAAATTCATTAATATTCATGATTTAATTACATACAACTAATTAGTAGTACATCGATTAAACCGCAATTGAAACCTATTTTATGTCTTTGTTAATTTGATACAGATTGCAATTATATTTTCTGTAAAAAATTGGAGCAACGAAATCTTTATTTTCATTTTGTTGAAAGGTGAATAAGTTTAAAGATTACAATTTTCTTATACTATAAAGAAATAAGTAACTAGGTAAGACTTATAAAAAGGGATAAACTAAAGAGTATTGATGCACGCACTACACTTCATCAATTAAATTTATATGTATTTTAATCGGGAAGGAGAAATAATACGACCGTTCTTAATTACAACCTATATATGAAGTGGTTATAAATCAGTATCCAATGCACAAGTTTCGTTCTAGGGCATTAATTTTAACGCCGCCGGTATAATGCTGCAAAATCTAGATCTGAAAGAGAATGTTCAATAAGACTTTTATTAAAGAAACAACTCTGTGGTAAAATTACGTATAATTTATTTCAACAAAACCAATTAATTAAAATATTTTGTAAACCGATGTAATTCTCAACGATTACCTTTTACTTTTATTGCACCTTCGATGTAATTTTTGACATTTTATTATAGGTTTTATAATAAAAATTCGAAAAAAGATACAAAAATAACGATGAAATTGAGACGTGAAGATTTACTAACCACATTGGATAGTCACAATTCCTAAAGTACAATTGTCCATTATGCACAAATATGAGTGCAAATTGAATCTGAAAATTATTTCGTTTATAATTCTATTTTTCGCCTATCATAAAAAAAATACCATCTGAATTTGTGTTAAATATTGTTTCCACCACAAATATTTTTGATATTCAGGTCCTAAGCCAGCGATAAAGTAGTAAGAATACATTATAACGTGTACTGTTGAATTTAACCAGCCTATAACAACTCCATGCCCACCTATAATAATAAGTTTCTATAATACATAATGTGTAATACAGGGTGTTTCAGAATTGCACGACACCATTTCAGGGATATGTTCTCCAGCAGGAAATAAACAAAAAATGTTATATAAACATAAGTCTCAAATTAATTTCTTATTGGGATATTGAAAAGTTAATTTATTTAGCAAGAAAACATTCTGAGTAACTGTTCAAAGTGCCATCCGTTTTGTTAAACGCAGCATTCAGACGAATCCATGATTATTTGGCAAGGCTTATAGCATCTGGACGACCCCTCATAGTCGCTGCTGATTCTTTGATGCGATTTCTTAGCTCTTCTTGTGTGGCAATAGATGTAGAATAAACCACAGACTTCATCGTCTCGTCCTCCAAAATCGTTCAGTATCTTCCGTGTAGAGGCTTCCCGCACCACCGTTAGACCAGTTGTGTGGCGTCTTCCACGTCCTCCATGGGGTCATAATTTTGTTGCGATAAGTTCAAAGATGTAGCGCCCTTGTCTTCTCTCACTATCGCTTGGTGTCTCTCATTGTATAGTGCCTTGTCCAGAAAGTATCACCTGAGGTTCCGTACTTGCATGAAATGTCACATATACAGGCTGGGTATTCCCCTGCCCCCCATTCTTTTTGGCAAGTGGAACCATTCCACCGAGCTATTCGGGTGATGGACTCTATGCTTTCTTCTTGTATACCTAATAACGTCGAAGCTGTATGAGAGTACGGACGTCGCATACGCGTTAATTGCTGTTGTGGTATTTGTGATCGATAGCTGCGATTTAAGGACAGCTCGGACTCTTCGGATGTAGGCCTTCTTAAGGTCAGCCTTAGCTGTTTTTTGGTCGATTCCTCTCACACAAAATAATCTAATTGCGTTAGATCAGCAGATCATGGTGGCCATTTAACAGGCCCATTTCGGCCAACCCATCGGGTACTATATGCTGTGATTAAATAATCGGTGACAATATGAGAAAAGTAAGCAGGGGCACCGTCATGCATAAACCACACCTCCTGCCTGTTGGCAATCGGAGTATCTTCTAGAAGCTCATACAGATTATTTTGCAAAAAAATCAAGTAAGATATTCCTAAAAGCCTTGTTGGTAAACAGAAAGGGCCGATGAGATTATTACCAAGAAGACCACACCAGACATTTAATGAAAAGGTATCTTGGTAATGCGTAATAGCAGTTGTATGACGGTTTTCGTTGCTCCAAGTATGAATGTTTCGAAAATTAGTAATTCCATTTCTGGTAAAGCAATATTCATCGGTAACTAGCAGGTAGCTCAAGAAGTTAGGATCTCATGCGCATTGTTAAATCAACCACTGGCAGAAATTTATGCGCTTGTTATAATCTTGTAATAAATGTTGCACACGCGTAACGTGATATGGATACAATTGTTACTCGCTCAATGTTCGCCATATGCAGATGAAATATTGAAATGTGACAATTTTCTGGTGCTAGTAGTAGGAGATAGAACAGCATTGAGCAGTCCTTCTTCAACATTAGCAGTTCGTCGAAATCTTTGTCAACCGGCGTTTTGTCCTTGTGGTTTTAGCGTGCCAGTTTCCCTACGACGTCTTTCAATGGCTTCAAACGATTTCCGATTTGGTATCCTCCTAGTGGGAAATGTTTCATGATATTTTCGAACATCAGCAACGCCATTTTTATGTACCTCGCCATAAATTAACAGCATGTTTGTTCTTTAAAAGTGAATAAATTTGTGGTGTCTCCCATGATAATACAAAATGAAAGTCTTCTTGTTAACTCATACGAAAACGCGCAGAAATAGTAAAACAGGTTACTTTTTTACACGATCAGTATTTAATACTAATCCGACTAATGGCGTATTCGTTTGGCTGCATTTGAGAAAGTGGTTGAAGAGTTTCGATTAAGAAATAGGATGATAAAAACGTAAAATCTATATTTTTTGACAATGGAGTCTGTTAATCCAGACCAGGTACGGTCCGCGGGCCAAATCCGGCCCGCCACTGCCATCAATCCGGCCAGCGACAGCTTAAGCCTAGTGTCATCAATTTGCCTAGGTCACGCACTTTGCGACTATTCTAGTCTAGAAATACAGTTAAGGGCAGTAAAATTAAAACTGTTTTGGCCCTTAGAACATACTGAAGAAATCATTGTGGCCCGAAGGCTTCAAAGTTTGGAGACCCCTGATTTAGACTATAAATGGCGAACTTTTTTGAGAAGTGAGTAAAATTTTGTTGATTATATTTTTTAGTGTTTTGTTGTGTGTCACTAGTTTTAAATCATTTGCAAAAGAGGAAGGTTCTTACTTCTAAGACTAGAAGAGTTGTGTGGACCACTTAATAGAATTGTGTGGATCAATGTTTGACCCACAGGTCATAGGTTCGCCATCACTCATCTAGACCTCTGTCTAGATCATGTGAAATTATATTTTCTGTGCTAAACTATACTTTGGTTATCAGCGTTTAAATCCAGGCATCATAAAACGTATAAAGAGCTTCTATCGAAAGAGAATATTGCAGAAAGCTTGAGGCAGTGGATTAATTCCGCAACTAAGAAAATTTTAAAAATTTACGATGTTGAAATTTTCCGTGAAAGCCGGTTTTATAAGACCAAAAGTTCATAGTGCATAGTGACGCTATTATGCACTAGTGTACACTAGTGCGCACCAGTTTTACCAAACGAATACGCCATAAGACATTTAGATGTTTATCTCTAACTTTTCAAAATCTTGATAAAATATTAATTTGAGACTTAACTTATGTTTAAACTTTCTTGTTTATTTCGCACTGGAGAACATATCCCTGAAATAGTGACGTGCAATTTTGAAACACCCTGTACAACAAGGATTAAATAATAATAACCAGGTTGATTCAAAATAATCACAGCGGTGTAAATAGGTGTCAAAATATGATGGAAGACGTGAAGAAATGTAACTTGATTTGTTTTCTTTCTTAATATAAAAAAGACCTAATAAATAATTGAATGTAATATAAACATATCAAATAAAGGAATAAATTCATACAGTATCTAAAAGATCAATAAATTTTGTGCAATACATAGCCCAACACATCTTCTGTGTCTAAAATACATCCAAAGTATTAATTACTCAATAAAATTTTTATTTAATTCTTACAAGTAGTGCCGTAGGATTATTTGAAAAATCAGTCGGTTGGCATCTTAAATCATGTTCTCTCAATATTATAATTCCCTAAAATTATTACAAAAAACCAATCAAGGTTTTTATATAAGCCTTTTTGTATAAAAAAACGACATATTCTTACCGCAATCATACCAAATGAATTAAATAAAATTTGTGATAAATTATACATCATGATGGTCTTTTTTAATTCGTACGGTTTTCTATTTTTCATGAAATGCGGACCAGCTTTTAGTACAAACCAAGTATAAATAATTAAAATTGTAGCTGGTATTTTCCATGTTGTTAAAGGAAACCATTTATACAATTCAAGCTCTACATCTAAAATATGAATTATTGTTATATTTAACTGTATTTTATAAAGAAAATTTGTAAACCACTTGATTGATCCATATTTAATGTTTCTCTTTACACTGCCAGTGCAACTCTGAATAATTTAAAATTGTGCAGATTGCGGGTGGTATCGAAGTGAATATTAATTCATAATGGCATAAAAACAAAGGCATAGAATTTAGTTATTCCAAGGGCATAGTTTAATAAAGGAATTATACGATGTTTTATTTCAGATTTTTAATATAGAGAATTTTTGTATACATTTATTTAAATTAAATATAGAACATATATAGTTAGAAGAATATGTACATTAAATAATTTATAAAGTAACTCTTATGTGTGTTTTTGCTATATATACAAAAATTTACAATCTTCTCATTTATTTATTGTAGTCTCACTTTCTTTTGATGGTTATAACTTTTGGTATAAAATGAAAAAAATAAAATTAAAAACGTAATTCCTTGTGTTATTTGGAGTAGGAGAAATGACTTTGGAAAATCACATCCCCCGATCAAAGCTTGAAGCCCGTGAATTAAAATTATTACAAACTGAATCTAAAAAAATCAATTAATTTTCTTCAAAATGTCCATTTAATGAAATGGTTACTTTACCAGTTGAATTTGGGTGATGTATTTCTTCCAAGTTATGTATTTTTGATACTCCGGACCCAAACCTGCTATAAGATAGTACGTGTACATAATAACATGTACCATAGAATTAAGTAAGCCAGAAAATACTGCATGTCCACCTGAAATTGATAAGATTATTTGAGAATAAAGTGTTGTCCAAGATTTTAAATTTAAATTTAATAATGTTAAATCTTTATACAGGATTAATAAGGAAAAAGAGACCAAACTGTAGGACTGTGGTGTGTACACATATAACAAATCATATCAAATAACGAATCAAACCAATTCGTTAATACTCGCAATTGACAAATCTACATATTTTATTTGGAAAAAGTTATATACCTAACTTAAAACTCGAGTTATACAGGGTGTTTAAAAAATACGTTCGAATATTTGGCCCACTTATAGATCTCATCAGTACAAACAAAAAAGTCAAAATAAACATAAGTCCAAAAATCAGCCGTTTCCTAATTACAGCCAGTTTTTCAAATTAAAATAATTTACACTCAGTAGGAGTGATTCGCGTATTTATGAAGTCATCCATGGAAATAACAAAACAAATTTTGTTCGTTTCTGTTAGTGTAGTTGCCACATTTGTTGTAATTATTGTGTGTCCGTTATTGTCAGTGTTTATTGAAGTAGTTGTTGCTGTAACCCATTGTTGAAATTTTCGAATATGCCTTATACCAACGCAGAAATGGCAGACATGCATTTTATGTATGACAAAGCCGATGGAAATGCTTGTGAGGCACGTCGCCTTTATGCCGAAGCATTCCCAAACCGGGTACTTCCGTGTGACAAACTTTTTACAAATTTACATCAACGTTTATCCGAAGTTGGATCGTTTAAATCAAGGAACGGTGATGGTGGTCGGCCTAGATCAGTTTGTTCTCCTGACGCAGAACTTAACATTTTAAGACGAATTGAAGAAAATCCTGGTACTAGTACTAGAAGACTCTCTACTGAAACAAATATTAATTTTTCCCTAATTTGGAGAATTTTACGGGAGCAGCAATTGCACCCATACCATATTCAAAGGGTACAGGCTCTAGCTGTGCCTGATTATGCCGCACGACTGGTGTTTTGTCGAAGCATGTTGACAAAAGTCGCGGAGAACCCAAATTTTGTTACGAAAATTTTATTTACAGACGAAGCTGGTTTCACGAGAAATGGCATTTTTAATTTTCATAATAGCCATGTTTGGGCCGACGAAAATCCGCATGCCGTTGTTGAATCGAATCATCAACACCGATTTGCAATCAACGTTTGGCTTGGTGTGTTAGGAGACCATCTGATATGACCTTGTTTCCTGCCTAACCGTTTGACTAGTCAATTGTACCTTGACTTTTTGCGGAATACATTACCACTGCTGTTAGAAGATGTGCCCCTCAACCACAGAATTAATATGTGGTTGATGCACGATGGAGCTCCTGCGCATTACGGAGTCTTGGTCAGAAATTATCTAAACGAAAATTACAATGGCAGGTGGATAGGGCGAGGAGGTCCAATTGCATGGCCCCCTAGATCTCCCGACCTCACTCCACTCGATTTTTGCATTTGGGGGTATTTAAAGACATTAGTTTATTCAAGTCCTGTGAATAATTTAGATGAGTTGCGAGAACGAATTGAACATGCCTGCCAGACTGTTCGTATAAATCCGGGACTCTTTGAGAGAGTGCGGCGTTCACTTTTACGGAGATGTGAAATGTGTATACAAATGGAAGGAGGACATTTTGAACATCTTCTTTAAGAATCATTAATTTGTAATAATTAAAATGTATTTATACTGATATTTGAGTGTAAATTATTTTAATTTGAAAAACAGGCTGTAATTAGGAAACGGCTGATTTTTGGACTTATGTTTATTTTGACTTTTTTGTTTGTACTGATGAGATCTATAAGTGGGCCAAATATTCGAACGTATTTTTTAAACAACCTGTATAGGATAAAATTGTACTTTGATTGAATTCCTAGTCAGGGGATTATTATTATTAGTTTTTATGAGTTATTGTCAGTTTTATAAGTGTAACGCATTCCTGAATTTCAAACGATTTCTTCCGGCTCACACTGTATTTTAATATTTTGAAAAAACTATTTGCTTTAACATTCAAATCCTATTATCTGTAACTCGGCTAAATTTTACTGTGTGTCGAATGTCAATAAATTAATCTTTAGAAAAAGTAATAATTGTACATATGATCCTTTATACCTGTTTGGCTAGTTTAACAAAAAAATTAAGTTAACAAGAATATTGTTCCTTTAACTTTTTTGTTAAATACAAGAAAGGATCAGGAAGATTTAGTTACCCGGTTAACATTTTTTCTTCAACCATGGGGTGTATTATATTGTTGAAACCTTTGCACCTTTTTGAAAGCCTTAGTAACATCATTAAAAGATAAGATAACCTGTCAGAAAATAATGCAGAGTAACTTGATCCTAATTGGATGGTCGTTTCCTTACAAGATGGTACAGGTATTCTGTTGCCACCAAAAATATGTTATGTTTGTTGTTATTCGTTGCATTTTATAATGCGATACAGTTAGAATTTAGAATTTAAATATCAGTTGTTCACTGCATTTTCTCCGAACGAATTACTTATCTTTGAAGTGTACAACTTCTCGATTGTACAATAACCCGAAATGGAGCTGCACCATGAAGAGAAAAATGACAGAGCACTCAGCAATGCTACATAGAGCGAGCTTACGTTTTCATCTTTCTCTTCATGGTGCAGCTCCATTTCGAGTTATAGTACATACCTCCCCAATATTTTGCAGCCATCCACACTGCAATAACCGTTGTGATATGATGATATAAGTGCAAACCCGAGACTTGTGATGTTTTTTTCCGTAGTACAAAGAATACAGTGTCCAGTAATTCAGTTATTTTGGATAAAAACCACAAATGTGCCCATGATACAATATACAAAGCGTCCGGATTATTAGAGTAATCAATTGGTTCGCAAATTAAACTATATTTATATACAAAATACCATATGCCCTGAAAAGGGAAGTGTAGATATTTTTTAAATTTATTTTATAACTTACCACAGAAGAAAACCAAACACTAGTAACTATTTGAAATGCGTTATAAACTATTAACGTAGTTCTTAAATTAAATGGTTCTCTATTTTTCATAAAGTGCGGCCCGGCTTTTAAACAAAACCACAAGTACAAAGCCAAAATTGTTAATACTTTGAAAGGAGACGTAATTAGTAAGAAATCATTTGTTCTTGTATCTAAAATTGTATAAAGCAAAAGGATTGTATAAAATTGTATAAAGCAAAAGGATTGTATAAAATTGTATAAAGCTAAACATTTAATTTAGTTAAGGAAAAATGTATACATTATATTAGAATTATTACCTGCCCAATCATAGTTTAGACGTTGATAAATTTCGAACATTGTAGCAGTTCACTTGCTAACTCACAACTCTCACTCAATAGACAAAAATGTTAAAAAGTCGGTTGTTTTATATAATACTTCTGCAGTCATATTCATACAATGTGGGTCAATAGTTCAGAAATGCATTGAAGCTCAACGTCCGCATCTCTCAACATTGTTATAATTTAATATATATGTATATGTATGCACCGATAACGTTATTCCTCGTGATGTCAAGTAACAAAGTCTAATAGCAGAACCTTTTGTTATACTTCTGATTTCTGGTATATTTATATTTTTTTATGGGTCTCTCAATAAGATTCAAGTTTGCTGGTTCCAACTTTTAACGGAAATATTGAATTTTTATTAAAAAGAACTTGCAAACATAAAATTGAACTTTTTTCTTTGTTACTTGATCGTTTGTTAGTACAGGGGTTTTTGAGAAAACCACCCTATTCAAAATGAGAGTAGACAAAATTTTGCATATCTTATGTATTTGGTATCTTTTGATCTGACCAATCCTTTGGTGCCAGAGAAAGAAAACCGATTTACTCTTCATTATGTCTAATATTCAATTTATGTTATACATATTATGTTGATTTCGTTTAATAAGATTGTGGGAATAGTTGAGCAGGGTATTAATTTATGGGCCTTTTAAAAGCGTTGTAGTCGTGAAACCGCGAAACAGAGTAGTTCTTCCAGTCACGTACTCCTGATGTATACTATATCCAATAAAATCACTGCTGCTCTACTACTCCAGCTATCTTTAACTAAGAAAAATTGAAGTTGGCTTTAAAAACCCCAGTACAGCTTGTTAGATGTCAGTAGGAGAGGGTGGGGTAAGACAGGGTACTTAAGATTTGAAGGTAAATTAAATTCAGAGTTTCGTTCATAGAGAAAAATACTTTTAATTTATATAACCTTCGATGATTAAACTTTAAGATTTTTTGCAAGAACGGAATACTAATTCGTCAGTTTTAACATAACGATTAAACATAGTAAGTCATTTCACCCCATTTTGTCACATGTGTGGGGTAAGATGGGAAACAAGATAAAATGTAACGAAATTCTCGTCATCATCATTTACACAAGCACATTAATTTTCTACGTGTTCTTGTTTTTAATAATAATAATATGTTTATTGCCAAGAATTAAGTAACAATAGTAATAACAATACGTGAATTACTATAACGTTGTTGTTGACCGACAAGCTTAGGGTTAACAGACGAACGGATAACTCGAGACAAATGGATCAACTTATCGCACTGAGCGATATCTTCCAAAAGATCCACTACAAAAGTTACGGCGGACGAAGGGAGGAAGAAAACAACGATGTCTCTTCAGAGAATGAAAACAGGAGTTTTGGAGTTTTTTGGGATTTTATCACTAAACTTTTCCTTTTTTACTCAGTTTTCCCTACTCCTTTTTAAGTCTTTCAGTTTTCTTTCCAAGATGAAAACACAAGCACATTAATTTTCTACGTTTTCTTGTTTTTTTCCCTTTTTTTCAATTTTCTTCCTAAGATGGGGTTCCCCATCTCACCCCATTTCCCCGTCTTATCCTATCCGCCATTAAATGAAGAAGTTAAGCCTGGGTACTCCGTCTTGCCCAATTACTTTTACAAAAAAAAAAAATAATAATACAATTGCACACTTATAATGGACATAAAAATGTACTTATCTTTAATACTCATTTATTGTTAATTTCATGAAATTAACACTTATATGAAGTCACCGCGTCGTTTGATAACATAACTATCACGCGATGAAATTATTCATAAATTATAAGAAAATTCAACATAACAGGATTTTACCCTATCTTACCCACTTCCCCGTCTTGCCCCACCCTTTATAGTAAAATTGCGTATAATATTAGGGCGCACTATTCAGCGATTCGCGAGTAAATCAGGTATAAAGTTCTCAGTTTAAGGCCTAGCCGCTTTATGGCAAGAGTTGTCCTCTCCTCTTTCAGTTATTTAATTTAATTTAATTTTAAAATCAAGACAAAAAATGTGTGCTGAATTATTTATATTCAAAGAAATATAACAACATAATAAAGCGAAATGTTAAACATTTTAATTATATCAAAAATAAAAATACATTAAAAAATACACTACTGGATTCAAATCATGTGGGTTTGCATGTGAAAGCCGGTTTTTGGGTTCAATCAGGGGCAATTTCGGGAGAAGGGCAACTACTGACAGATAAGTGGGGTTCCCTTAAATCGTGAAATGTTATTCGAAATTACCCGCGAATTAGTGAATAGTGTGCAGAAATAGCTTACACATTTCTACTATGTACTAATACCTATTAATCAGTACCACTTTTATCCATATCAATGGCTACAAGATCGGGTGATCTCCTTGCAAGTAGAAACAACTACGACATCCCTGAATCGCCTAAGATTCGTTTTCAACAACTACCTTTTCAGATAAATTTATAAAATAGGTATACTTCCTGGAACAGTATTTAAAGCCAAGTCCTGGAAAGGATGAGGATTCAACACATTGTCGAAGGTTGGGATAAAAAAAGAGACAGAAACGTCTATCTTGGTTTTGAGTCTTATACTATTCTATTACCCCTTCGTACCCACCCTTAATTGCTGAAGTAAATTACAATCAGGTGCAAATTTTTAAAAAGACTACCCAAGAAATAGTAAAAATCGAAATAAGCGACAAAAATTTATTTAGCTAAAAACTACATTTTATAAGAAATTTTTTTTTAATCGCTTGATTAATCCTAATCTGTAATGACATAAACACAAAAGGAATAAAATTTGGTTATTCCTTTTTGTAATGCATAATGAAAGCAAAGAATTGTATGCTATGTTCTGTTATAGATTTTTAATGCTATAACTACACAAATTTACTCGTATTTAAATATATTAGACAAAGAATATAAACGCATATACTATTTTTAAAGTATACATTAAGCTTAATTATGTAATAAATTTTTAAACGAATTCTAAACTACTGCTTTCCTTATTTAATTGTTATTTCACTTTCTGTTCTTGTTTATAAGTTTTGGTATAAAATGAAGAGAAAAAGCACAGAAAAGTCACCGCTTCTGTTATTTGGAGTAAGGTAATTGACAATGGAAAATTGCACTCTCTAAATAAACCTTGGACACCATGAATTAGAATTATTATAAATTGAATCTAAAAAAAACAATTATTTAAAAACTTATTGTTAGTCATTTAATGTTTTGGTTACTCTACCAATTGAATTTGGGTGATGTACTTTTTCCAAGTTACATATTTCCTATACTCTGGTCCCAAACCTGCTATTAAATAGTATGTGTACATAACAATGTGTACAAAAGTGTTAAGTAAGCCTGCAAAAGTTGCTTGTCCACCTGAAATTTATAATATTAGTTGGGATGAAGATAAAGTTTATGATTAACAATCTAAAAGAGGATTTGCAATAGGGCAAATTTAATATGGTTTTAGTATATAGGGTAAACTTTGCAAATCTCGACCATGCACTTAATGTTGGCCTTCCAGTCTTTCTATATGGATTTTTATAGAGAGGCCGGCTTTAAGAAGGATTTTTTTGGGGGTCGAGATTTGGGTAGTTTACCCTAATTGTGTGTTATTTTGATGTTTTACTCTGACTACTGATAACTCGAATAATTTGGCTTAGTCATCCTATATATTTATAGTTACATACCTCCACAATATTTTGCTACTATCCATATTACAATGACTGTTGTGGAATGATGATACACATGTAAAAATGAGACTTGCTTTGTTTTTTTCCGTAGTACAAAAAAAACCGTATCCAGTAATTCGACCACTTTGGATAAAAACCACAAATGTGTGGCTGATAAAACATATAAAGCATCTGGATTATTAGAGTAATCAACAGGTTCGCAAGTTAAACTGTATTTAAACAGCCAATACTTTGCTGTCTGAAAACGGATTATGAAGTTTGTGTTTTATTTATTCAGTTAACATCTTACCACAGAAAAAAAGTAAGCACTGGTAAGTATTTGAAATATGTTATACACTAATAAAACCTTCCTTAATTTAAAGGGTTTTCTATTTTTCATAAAATGCGGTCCAGCTTTTAAACAAAACCATAAATATAAAGCTAAAATTGTTAACACCTTGAAAGGAGATGTTATTAGCAAAAAATCATTTGTTCTCGGATCTAAAATTTAATTAAAATAGATATTTATTAGTTTATACTTTATAAAAATTACAATGGCGCAATATATTATAGTCATTACCTGCCCAATCATAGTTTATACGTTGATAAAGCTTAAACATTGTTGGAGTTCCTTTTCAGTTCGATGGATAGAAACAAAGTACTCGGTAAATAAGCTAATGCTAAAAAATCGGATGTTTTATATTATGATAGATCTAGACTTATATTCATACAATATGGGTCAATAGTTCAAAAATGCATTAAAGCTCAAAGTCCGCATCTGGTTACGGTTATCATGGTTTCATATGTACCGACAAAAAAATTCCCTAATGATTGTAAATATGCCAAATGAATCTTTATTCAAAAGTATGAAAATTAAATACATTTTTGTAGTCCTTGAAAATACTCCAGATGTATTCGTATTTCATAATCGTAATATAATTATTACTGTTAACAAGGGAAGAAGAATTAATGGAGAACAGTTATTTGAAAATTTTTAAACAAAACGAATTAGATTCTCTAAATAAGGAAGAAGCTCAAGTACACTAGGATAAAGTTTAATATGAGTTGTCTGGTTTCAATATCCCCTAAATTCATTTTTGGGCAAAAATGAGATATATATACGCCATCTGTTAGAAAAAATTGTTTTCTATAAAATACTCAATGATTTGTATTAAAAAACGCGCGAATCCCTTAAAAATTCAAATCAAATAGACAGCCTTTAGATTCAAATCCCACTAAATCCATTTTCAATAGATGCGCAGTTACAAAAACTGTACAATAGAGTCAAAGGAGTTTTTAGGAAAAACCAAACCACCATGAATATCCAGCCAAAAGAAAGTCCTACCGGAGTGAATCCAAAAGATCTGAAAATGAGAGATGTAAATAACTTGTTAAGCAAACATTATGGAAAGAACTGGAGAGAGGTAGAAAATTTGGCTTATTATAGAGATGTGTTGGGAAAATTTCAGAACAATAATATTCCTGGCGATTTCCGAGAAGACAGTGGGGACGAAGAGCCTAGTTTATGTGAATCAACCGAAAATATACTCGATGTTAGGGTTTAAGAGTTTTTTAAGTACAATTTTTAAATAACATATCTTTCAAAAAATAAAGTTTCCTGTTATTAGCTACAAAGAGATTTGATTCACTTTTAATTCATGCCTAATCCATTTTGTTCAGATTCCAATGAGCCTTAATCCACAGTTTGGTAGCAAACGCAACCAAACACCATTTTTAAATCCATTTTGTGATTTTTATATCTATTTCAAAAGACGTGGTTATAGAATTTTTGAAACTTCAGTAAGTCTTCTAATAACAAATAAATTACGTTTGAATTAATAACGCCAAAGCATCCCAAAATACTTTTTTGCCGTTTTCTTAAAATCGAAAAATTTGGACTTAAAAGGATTTGAAACCAAACAACTCATATCTTTGAACAAGGTTTCTTCATTTAATGTTAGTATTTATATTGTCTTAAAAGGAGCAGTAGTGATTGAGGTTGAACTAGGAAACATTTCTTAATAAATTCTTCTTTACATTTGATAAAATTAATAAAATAAAAATTGGTATTTCTAAAGAAAAAATTTTATTTAGATTTCAACTATGGGTTTTTGGAACTAATATTTCATATTCAGGTTTACCGTTGCAAAAGTCAATTTTTGTTCCTGAAATGGGGCGAACTCAACAATCCACAAAATCCAAAATAAGGAACATAAATATACAAAATAGTATTAAAATTTTATATTTTTAAAGGATAGAAAATTGTCTATTAAGTTTAGAATTTCATATTTAAAATATTATGTTTTAATTAGTGAGCTTTTTGTTCACATAAATTCTTCTCTTTCTCTCCATTCACAAGTTTAGTATTTTTTCGTTTATAATACGTTTGAATATAGAAAGATGAAAACATATGTAGGAATACTAAAGCCTCGATAATCCCCAACACATTGATTATTTTTGGATATTCACATTCTCTAGGCAAAGCTTGAGCGTTAAAAATTAGGATTGTCACAAATTGAACCTGAAAATAATCAAACGTATCATGTATTTTTTAAAAATATAGAATAATTGTGTACGTACCAATTGCATTTGGGTTATTTGTTTTTTAAATGTTAAATATTTACGGTATTTTGGACCTAAAGCTGCTATCAAATAGTAAGTGTACATTACAGCATGTACCAATGAATTAACCAACGGTACAAATGAAGAATGTCCACCTGAAAGTAGTATAATGCTTATATTTCATATATACGAGTACAGTAGAACTCCAATTATCCGAACTCCGACTATCCGAATCGCCGATTATCCGAATCGGTTTCAGAAAAAAATTAAGAAAAAGTTATGTTGGTTACACTGTCGTCGGTAGCCGCCCGGGGACGGTCCGGCCAACCTGTCGCTGTTTGTTTTAAGTTGTCAGTTAGTAAATCGTTGATTATTGTGACGATAATTATATGCCAATCAGATAAAGGTGTTACCGATAAACAGTTAGCTGAGATGTACGATGTTGGACAAGCAACAATTTCAGACATTAAAAGGAGCAAACCTACACTTTTAAACTTCGTGATAGTGCTTGAAAACGAAGATGGGAGTTCTTCAAGAAAGTCAATGAAGACAGCAACAAACAAAGATTTAGAAGATGTCGTCTTCAAGTGGTTTTTGCAGCAACGTTCTATGTCAAACCCAATTTCAGGCCCATTTCTTTGTGAAAAGGCTAAGATCATAGCTCAGAAGCTTGGCTATTTATCCTTTAAAGCAAGTAACGGCTGGCTAAGAAATTTCAAGTTCAGGCACGGTATTCGTGAATTAGATTTAAGTGGCGAGAAGTTATCAGCAGACTTCAAAGCTGCAAAAGATTTTATTAAAAAATTTAAACTTGTAGCAGACTCTTTCAATCCTGAGTTTTTGTAAAGGGTGGTCAAATAAGAATGCAGAGTGCTGTATCTCGGAAACTGTTCATCGCAAAGACTTGTGGAAAAAATGAAATAGCCAAAGTGGCCACGGGAAAATGTTGGAAATTATTTTCAAGTTCCTAAGATGGCCGCCAGGGGGCATAATCGCCATCTTGAATTATAAAATGTGGGTTTTCTCGGAATTCCGCTATATTAAGGTAACACAAAAATATGCACATTTTAAAGTGGAGATAAGTATCAATTTTTTTTATTAAAAATTTCTTTCCGTAACTTCAAAAATAATGTGGTGGAGAGCGTTCGAATATGCTTGTAAACAAATGCCTATAATTTCAAAATGGCTGAACATAATTTAATAAACTTGGTGTCGTTGAAAAGAGCTTTTCTTGGACTATGAATCCTACCATTTTGGTGGTGATTGTAAATTCACATATCGCCGCTAGATGGCGTTTTCGAAATTCTTTTAGAAATTGCGAATTTTCTTCGAAAAGTTAAAAGGAACGGTGTCACTTTTTTTTCACGGAAAAATAGTATAATAATGTCCAAACCAGCCAGTGAAAACCCTACCTTGATATCGTATTCCTAACCTAAGATATTGGTGAAAAACCATTCATCAAGAAACTGAACGGATTTTGCCCGGTTTTTATTCCGTTTTTTCCAAAAATAACAAAAGAATAATGTACAACGCCGATAAAACCGGTCTTCTTTGGAAAGCTATGCCTAAAACCACTTTAGCCTCTAAAAGGGAATGTAGTTCTCCAGGACATAAAGTGAGTAAAGGTTACGGTGCTTAATTGCGCGAACTCTGCGGGAAGCTATAAAATACTCCTTCCTTTGATAGGAAAGTCAAAACGCCCAAAAGCATTTGGAAATTTTGAGACGAAAAAACTTCCCTTCTTTTATGAAAACCAGCCCAAGGCTTGAATGACTACAGCATCGTTTACCGAATGGCACGACGAAATTTTCATCCCCCAAGTGAAAAAGCGACAAAAATCTCTTGGAAAAGAAGGCAGTAAAGTACTTTTGATTGTAGATAATGCACCAACTTATCCCACCGATGAATTGTTGGAAAGAAGGAACGGCCAATTTACAACAATCCTTTTACCACCAAACGTCACAATCTTGTTACAATCAATGGACCAGACTGTTATCGAAACCATGAAACGCCGTTACAGAAGGCAAATCTTAAGAAAACTTTTGGTAGAAGGAGAAGAAGTGTTGGACGAAGAAGACGTGAAGACGAAGAAGATGTGTTAGCTAACTATACGAATATTAATTTGAAAAATTGCACTTACATGGTGGCGGAAGCTTGGATATTAATTAAGCCAGTTACATTAAGACGTGCGTGGAACAAGTTGAAAGGCATATCAACTGAAGAAGAGAAGGAAAGGAGAAAAAGGGGAAAGAAGCTCAAGATACGGAAAGGGGAGAGACAGAAGAAGATGAGGATGATTTGTCACTTGATGAATTAAGAAATATTCTTTTGAAAACTCCTGGATGTTCAGGAATTAATGCTGAAGATGTAGAAGGGTGGATGATGTGTAATTCGTCAGAGTCCTAGGTTTCAAGTTCTGAATGATGATGAACTTATTGAAAGTATGAAAGAAGATAGTGTTGAGAAAGATGACCTTAATATCGAAGTTGAAAACATGGGACCATTATGTTAAGCATCTGCCGATCTCGAAACTGCATGGAAGTGGATGGAACATCAGCCTGAGTGTAATCATATGCAACTTCTCACTATCAAGGGGATACGTGACTTGGCTCCCCGAAAACGGATCAAGGCAGTCAAACAGCTTACTTTGACCGAGATGTCCAGCAAATAATTTTATTTACTAGGAATGTACAGCACCCGTCCGCTATACAGGGTGATTCATTAGCTCTACGACAAACTTTGGCAGATGAAAGGTGATGCGATTCTAAGGAAAAGATGTTATGTGAATATGGATCCGATTCATTTTGGTTAAAGAGTTACAAGCCTTTGAAAATTTTACACAGTTTAATAGGCAAATGAATACCTAACATAAAAAAATAAGTTTAAAAATTACAAAAATTGTTCGAATTGTCCGCCTTCAGCTTGATTGCTGAATTGCACGCCTCACATCGACGAAGTAAAGATTCGCAACAATCGCAACAATAGTTTTGAAACACAAATACAGAATTGGATGTGATAACAAAGCTGATTTCTGACAAATAGTGGTCAGAGTTTTGATCGAAAACGAAAATGCATGTATTTATGACTGAAGAATATGCAGATATTATTTTTGTATAGGGGTTTTGTAACGGAAACACTGCAAAATCCACATACATGTATGGGTGATAATCATGCTCATACGGAATGATCCAAATATCATAAGTCGTGTGACAGAATCTTTACTTCGTCAATGTGAGGCGTGCATTCAGGCTGAGGGCGGACATTTCGAACAATTTTTGTAATTTTTACACTTATTTTTTATGTTACATTTTCATTTGCCTATTAAACTGTGTAAAATTTTCAAAGGCTTGTAACTCTTTAACCAAAATGAATCGGACCCATATTCATATAACATCTTTTCCGTAGAATCGTATCACCTTCCATTTGCCAAAGTTTGTCATAGAGCTAATGAATCACCCTGTATAACATCTACAAATATTGCCTTCTCATTTAATTAATTAAAAATTTATACAATGCTGAAAAGAATCTTTTTCTTTAAGATATATATGTGCCGTTTTTTTTTTTTTTTTCTTTTTTGAAAAATCCAATTATCCCAATTTGTGATTATCTAAATATGGTCCGATTCCATTTGATTCGGATAATTGGAGTTCTACTGTAGATATAGTTATTTACCAGCATAATATTTCGTTCCAATCCAAGTAAATATGACCATTATTGAGTGATGATACAAATGAAGAGTACTAACTTGTGAATATTTTTTCCGTAGTACAAAGAATACAGTATCCAATAATTCACTTATTTTTGATAAAAAATATAAATACCCCACAAACGTAATATATGTGTTTTCCGGATTAACCGAGTAATCAACCGGTTCACATCTAAAATCGTATTTGTATATCCACAAGAGGAGAACCTAATAAATTTTTAATGTCTTTAATTAATTCAATTCATAACTCAAATATTACCGTTCTGAAGAAAAAGATACTCAATCCGACTTGAATTAAATTATAAACAATCAAAGTTGTTTTTAAGTTAAAAGGCTTTCTGTTCTTCATAAAATGTGGACCTGCTTTCAAGCAAAACCACAAATATAATCCTACTATTACCAAAACCTTAAACGGTGATGATATAAGCGGGTAAACATTGGTTCTGGGATCTAAAATATAATTGATTAAAGATAATAAAATATAAAATTGGTTTATGATGATTTTACCTGCCCATTCATAATTCAATTTATGATATATTTCGTAGAACATTTCTAGAACTGGTATACCTAACGATCTTTTTGGCTGTTATCGATTTGCCTAAATGCCAACCACTTTCAAACTGCAATTCATACCTTATATATTCATATTTTCGCACAATATAGGTCAATAGATCACCATTGCATATGATTTGATTTATTGTCTAGTCATTTTCCGAATTACTACACAATTGTAATCTTGAATAAAAAAATGATGACTCTGTAAAGTGCAGTGAATTCCAATCAAGGTTATTCATTTCTGAATTTCATTTAACAAGATTTTAGATTATTGAATCAATTAAAGGTAAATCACGTCTTTCAATGATTTTTAATGAATTAATTTTTTTTATATTTAGAAAAAATGAAAATCAAACGTTTCAATAATAATTTTATTATACCAATTAAAATGCCAATTTAATTTAACATCCAATATATTCAGAATATATAAACTTTAAAACATATTTAAACAGATTTTTCACCTTTATTCATTATTATACCCGTTATTTTTGACTATTTTCTTCGGTTTAAGGTAACATTGTATATAAAAACGCGAAAACATGTATATCATAGTTACAGCTTGAATTAAAGAAAAGAACATGAAAATTTTAGGATAATTGCACTCCCTTGGCAAATTTTGAAGACCATAAATGCACAAAATAATGAATTGAGCCTAAAAAAGGAAAATAATTAATTGTCTAAATAGGTAACATGCATTCTATGTTAAATCACCAATTGGAGTTGAGTGATTTGCTTCTTCCAAGTCAAATACTTTCGATATTTTGGCCCTAAAGATGATACAAAGTAATAAGAGTACATTATAACGTGAACAAAAGAATTAATAAATCCTAAAAGTGTTGATTGTCCACCTAAAGAAAATTAATGCCATAAATTAACGAAATAATTGTTTTCTTGTGTATAATACCAGGTAAATATTTTGTTCCTATCCAACCCAACACAACCATTAATGTATGATGGTATAAATGTAAGGTGGAGACTTGAGAATTCTTCTTCCGTAATACAAAGAATATAGTTTCAACTAATTCAACTACTTTAGATAAAAAGTAGAGATGAACCATAGAAGCAACATATAATGCATCAGGACTATTTGAATAATCAACCGGTTCACATTTGTAACTATACCTAAATAACCAGTATGGCAGACACTAAAAGATAAATCACTAAACTTATGTATTGTTTAAATGTTTTCATTTTTGTACAGATATAAAGAAATAAGCACTACTAATCACTTGAAATAAATTGTAAACCATTAATGTAGTTTTTAACTTGAATGGCTCTCGATTTTTCATAAAATGTGACCCAGCTTTTAAACAGAACCATAAGTACATGCCTAAAATTCCAAGTAATTTAAATGGGGAGGAGACCAAAAGAAAATTATTTGTTCTTGGATCTGAAATAAATTATATAGTAACAGATCACTACATGAGATTATTAATAAAATTAAATTACCTGCCAAATCATAGTTGAGTTTTTGATAAATATCAATCATATTGATTTGATTTATCGTGGACCACCTGATACTGATAAAAATGTTTACGGTAGATGGTTCATATTACCTACGCTAAACAATACAGGTCACCGGGTTAAATACTGCATTCTATCTTTGTGTTGTTGTCTGGGCATTTTTAATACAGGACACTAATAAAATACAGCTCTGAAAATTGATTTAGCATAAGGTGTTTTAAAAAACACTCACATTTAAAACCAGGACAAAAAGAAATTGAAAGAGTTGTTATCAATAAGTTCGTTAGTTTCGAAACTAAGATAAGTATAAAGTTTTGTTAATTAGATTTAACTTGTTTAATTGAAAATATATAAACGAGTAGATGAAAATATAAAGTAAGCTTAAGATTTTTTTTACGAAACAAAAATATGTACATAAGTTTAATTTTAACATTCTTAATGTATTTTACTTAAACTACGTAAAAAGAAAATTAGTGGTGAATTAATGGCATTGCAACAAAAAGTGTTCATTTCATTTCATTTAATAACGAATGTTTTCAACCGATCGAAAAAGTCGTATGTACTATAATCAGAAATGAAGCTGCAACATAAAAAGGAAGATGAAAAAATAAGCCTGCTCTCCATAACATTGCCGAGTACTCTTCCATCTTTCCCTTTATGGTGCAGCTCCATTTCGGGTTATAGTACTTCCTTAAAGAATTTTATTTAGATGGTACTATAAAAATATGAAGTTTTCTGGATCAGTTATGCTGCAAGCCAGTTTTCAAGCATAATATTACAGTTATTTTACATATAGCACTACTCTGCGATGCCTACAATATATAAAACCTCTTCCATATTTCCATATTTTGTTCCTCTTTGTTTTTTCAGGAAGATCTCGAAGCCTTGCACAGAAATTATATAAAATTTCGCGGACAAAATTCTGTGTATCTTATTTTTATGACTCCAAACCATCGTTTGAGGGAAAGAATTCTGGAGTTTTTGACAATTTTATATAGATGTTAGAGATGGGGCGGAAGCCGAATGGTTATTTGGTATTCGGCTTCATTTGCAATATTCGGTTTTCGGCCGAATATTGAATTTATTTACCGAATGTTGTAAGTTTTAATAAATTCAAAGAATATATTGAATGAGCATACAAATGATAAGCTATTCAGAGAATAGCTGTTCACTGAAAACAGTATTTGATGGGGCTGATAAGTACACTTTTGCCAGTTTACTCATTCTTGGGTATTTCAAGTTATGTTGTTTCCACTAAACAAATGGAACTTGCTCTCTCATTAGTAATTCCTCAGACAAGTAACCGTCCAGTTCAATTGCTACTCTATTTCTAGGACTGCAGTCATTAACGACCTTACTAGATATAGCTATGGCTTTATAGCAGTTCCACAACACAAAATGACTTCGATTCAAATGTTTACCTGTTGTAGAGGACAGTTGCTGAATATTTGTGTATATTCATCTTATCATTTCCATCGTTTTCTGTATCATCTCTACTACTGTTCCGAAGTTTAAGTCTCTTCCAAGTGCTTCCAAAAAATAGTATGCCTTATAACGAATATGTTTTCACACGAGAAAAAGTTTAAGCGATATCGGGGATTCAACAACGTTGCCATAAAATAATTTTTTTCCCTCTCTATTTCTTTAAATCTTATTTTCACGCCATTCAACAAAGACCGAATATTCGGTTCAAATTTAGCCGAATGTTCGGTATTCGGTTATTCAATTGAATTACTATTCGTCACATCACTAATAGATGTTACCCCTTAATACTGATCTTGATGGTATTTTTGGAACCGTTTAAATCAGGGATTCCCAACCTTTTTCTTGTATCGACCCCTTGTAAGAGAACAGTTTCTTACATCGACCCCCTAGCACTTTTACCTACTATGTAATACAGTAATAGAAGTATTTATAATTAAATGTTTATATTTCTGTTGGTATTTCATAAAATAACATTTATTATCTTTAAATTATTATTATTATCTTTAAAATTTGCAAGCAATTTATTAAAAAGAAAACATAATTCCACAAAATTTTGTTGAAAAGTCGTTAATGTGATGACTGTGTTTGATGTGTCGATACTATTTTTTTCATATTTGGCTTAAAATTAATGCAATTCCTAAGTCCCCTCTTTCGAAAACATTCAATCTATTTCTTGTTTTACGCAGCAAGTTGTTGAGGTGACTAAAACCTGCTTCCACCAAATAGGAAGAGGGGAACGTTAATAATAGTGGTTCTGTAATAACTAGTAATTGTGGATACTTTTCCCTGATGATTTTCAAATTCCAAAATTTTCCGTATCCGTGTGTTTTGAATAAGAGTTGTACTTGAACATCTTCCTTCAACGCAATTAACTCTTCTTGCACCTTAATATTATATCGAGATATATCGCACTGTAATGGATCTATAAGCCATGCTGGCGCATCCAAATTTTCTATGTCTCGAAAGCGAACAGCTATAGCTATCGACCCCCAATCGACCCTCTGATCAACATTGACCCCTTCCACAACTTCATTGACCCCCAAGGGGTCGATACCGACCCCGTTGGGAATCCCTGGTTTAAATTGTCCATAACTCAGAATCTTATCGAATGAAATTCCTTTAATTTCTTGTTGAATTTCTTTTGTCTCTATTTTTTTTTTGATCAATAAAAATGCATTCTAAGGGTTTAACTCTTTTAGTGGGGGGCTTTTTCAAATAAAAAAAACCCAAAGTGGACACAACATGTTAAAAGCGTTTTTATTTGGTCAAGTTTTGTTTATGTGTCTAATTTGATGATTATTAAAAGTAGTATAAACAATTTTTCGAAAAATTTGTGTATTTGAAAAAAATTAAGATGGGGTTCATACAATGTACCATCGCCCACAATAAACACTTTAGCTTTTTCAAAGCTATTTTTATTTTTGTTTAAACAAAGTGCCACTTTACACACTGAGTACTGCCAGTTGAATCGAACATAAGTCTTCTTCGTGCTGCAAGGTGCACAGCGTCTTCTGGTGGCTCGAATAGGTTTATGCTTTGAATTTTAAAGTCTTATTGTTTTTGGCACTTCTGGCTTCTGTTTTTTTATTTGTACAGGAAATTCTGATAATTTTCGTTTTTTAATAGGTACACTTATCAGACTATCTAAGAGTAATAACCTGAAGTTTTTCATAGACATTCTAGATAAATTCAGATTTTCAAAAGGAGCAGAGGTTAAAAAAGTGGTTTATTTTGTGTACCAGTGAGTACAAAGGACAAAATTCGAAGAGATACATTAAGCCACCCACCAACCCTCAAAGAGTTAAGAATGAGTTTTATGTTGAGTAACATTTTTTGGAGAAAGCACATCTTAATGTCAAAAAATTGATTTATTTAAAGAGAGAAAACAATCAACCATGTATAAGATACTTAAATTATTGCCTGTTGATTAATTGGTAGTATTCAAATCAAGTGGGAGTGTTAGATCTTGGGAATACATAATCACTCTAAAACGTACATCGGCTTATCCACCTTTGTGAAAAGATATTATTAAACAACACAAGAAGGGCATTAGAATATCGATAATTTGAAGAAGAAAAGTCGATTAGAGATGGATGCAGTCAATAGCCTACAGTATTTTGGATAGTGAATTTATTATTAGATTAAGGCACTACCAAAATAATCAACAGATAACAGTTTTGTTCTTATTCCTTGATCATTTTTTTTTCTCTTTAAATAAATATTAATTAACACGTTAACTGCCATATGTACCATATATGGACACAGTCGCATTAACTTAACATTAGTTAATTTTTTGATGGCAGTTAACATGTTAAAATAAAACTTTTCGATGTTAAATTACACTTACATTAAAAAAAAAACAAGAACAAGAACTATTCAGCGCAATACAAACCCTATTCTTAAACACTTAAAATGGAGTGTACATTTAGTTATCCAATAAGAAAATAAATGTAAATTAAAAATAAATAGTTTGTTCTACAATCCATTAAGTAACTCCAATTGAAATCCATTTATATAATAGGGGAAGGTGGGTATGTTAGGGACACTTTTTATAATCCATTTAATTGTGGCCATACCAGCAATATAAAAATTTTAAAATGTATACCATCGAATAGCTTACTGTTTATACTATATTTTGGTACTTATTTGATGTCATTTTTTCCAATGGTTAGAGTTTTGTTGCAGTAGAAGTGATCATTTGTACTTTTGTCCCAAACGTACCTTGCATTGGTAGGTATGGGACAGTCACAAAATGATCGAAGCATAATTGATTTCTTCATCTTCTTCCGCCTCTAATTTCTTTTTACGCTGTGTTTAACCTTCTCTTCCCTTTTTCGAAATTTTTCATTCTTGATTTTTAATGTTTCTTCTATTAACAGTTTTTCGGGTGTGCTTGTTAATATCTTTGTAATATCTTTGTAAATTGTAACTGTTTTGCACGGGTTATTCAAGAACCAATTACCAAAAGCCGATTATGTATATAGGAGGTATATCTGGGGCGTCCCAAATATCCCTTTCTTTCAATGTCCCAAACATACCTCATTGTAGTTTGTCTACATTTTATTTTTTTTTAATTTTAGTATAGGACACAAATAAAAGACAGCAAGGTGTATTGATCAAAAACAGTTTGTAGACTTCACCAATATTAATTTATTACGTTTTGTAAATAAACATAGTTATAACCAGTACTTATCTGATGCACCCGATTTTTACATTGAAACAACATAAACGCAAACGTCCAATTTTTAAGGTTAAAGTAACTGACTGCGTTTCAAGTTTCGACGATGTAGCACTGTAGGTAGCACTAGTAAATTTAAACTAAGAGAACGGGGTAAATTCAAACAAGTTTTCGGTTTGGATCAATTGTCCCAAACATACCACCGTCCCAAACATACCCACCTTCCCCTATACTGCGTGATATTGAAATTGCAACACCTAGAAGGAGTAAATATTACTTAACCAAATGTGGCACAAATGTTGGTTGTAGGAGTATACCAAACTTATTAAAGTTTGGAGAAAAAAATAAAAGGATAGCTCCTGTTTCTTTAATAAAATGTTGCCCCGCCCCTGTTTTATAAACATTGATTAAGACCGCGACGAATAGATTCGATTAAGTTGTCTATATTGTCTTGTAATATTGTATCTCAGGCTATTTGAATTTCGTATCTGAGAACATCCAAGATCTGCGGAGATTGTGGTAAATTGTTTAATTTTCTGCCTAACGTATTCCATACGTTTTCAGTTGGGGATATATCCGTAGATTTTGCTGGCTATGGTAAAAGGTCCTTCTGAGCCTGTTCTAAAAAGGTTAAAGTACGCCTTGCCACATGTGCCCGCGCATTGTGTAGTTGGAAAGTTGAATTTTCTACCCTTGAAGGTACGGGAGAAGATACGGTTCCAAAAGCTCCTGTATGTATCACTGGTTCGGTGCATAAACCTTTCTATAGCGCATTGCAAATTCTGTTTCTCTCCACGTTTTCGTCTGACCATATTACGATCATCATGCATACCTAGGCGGAATCTAGATTGATCACTAAAGATAATCCTATGCCACTTGATGTTCCAATCAGTCTTCTCCGTGCACCAACTTAAGCGTTGCCTTCGATAATTGGGAGTAAGTGGTAACACACAATATGACCTGTATGATTTTAGCTCAAAAAATCTAATGCGGGGATATAGTGTTCGCATTGTGATTGGACGAGCAGCGTCTGCAATCCGCTCAATACCAAATGACTTGGTAGTTGAAAATCTATCTCCCAAAGCCAATAATTTCAAACGGTGATCTTAGCGCGCTGTCGTTTTTCTTAAAAACCCACTTCCTCTCTGACGTTATTCCTGAGCATTCTCAAACCACCCTCTCCAACATCTCATAACGGTGGGCCAATTTCGATTTAATTGGGAAGCGATTTCGGTAAATGATAAATCGTCCTTCATGCCGATAATTGTCCCTCTCTCAAATGCACTTAAGTGGTGGTCATTTTGACGTATTCTCACTCTAGGCATAATAACAATCTATAACGAAATACAATAACATAAAACAACAAAGAAAAACGCAAATTATTAGAAAGAACACTGGTTAATAACTTAAGCACATAGAAATAAGAAATTTCAATTATGGCAAGTATACAAAACGTTTGATTTTCAAATTTTAATCAATTGTTGTATTCCTATAAAGTAATCTTGATGCCAAATTTGGTCAAAAAATATTCACTCCTTCTATGTGTTGCAATTTCTATGTCACGTAGTATATTAATCAACAAATAATTACTTTTTGCACAAAATGAAACCTAATGAAAATGTGTTATTAAATATTCAAAAAAATGCCTTTTCACATAATCCTGCAAACGAAGTCACAGTAAGAAAAGGTTAGGTATGTGAAATTACAGCAAGTTTGAAATCGTTTTTGACACTGTCAAACGTTTTCTTCCAAAAGGGGTCTTTTCCAAAATATTTCATATACTCCTGACTTCTTTTCACGCTGTGTAATATACAGGCTGCCCCTTTTTGATTGTCCAATCCGTTACCAGCGTATTTCCTGCTTGAAAACAAACAAAAAAGTCCTAATGAATATAAGTCTGAAACTGCACCGTTTTGAGATATTCAATGTTATAGTTTTATATGGCGATCTATTATTAACATTATTACAATTAATTATTTAAATTAAATTATTAAGTAGTTGCGATGGCTTCGACGAGCTTTTGTATCTAATCAGTGCAAGCTAATAATGATAATTTATTAAAACCATCGTAATGAGTTAATAATTTAATTTAAATTATCTACTTCATTTATGTTAATAATAGGTGAACTTATGAAATAGAAGGTCTAATATCTCGAAAACAAATCACTTTCAGACGCATGTTTATTAGAGCTTTTTTGTTTATCTTCAGTCAGGGAATACGCCAGTAAAGGATCGGACATTCAAAACGGGACACCCGTATATAACTTTAACCTACTAGTTCTGTTTACTTTTCTAGGACTTTGTTAAGAAAATTTGTACAATATTTGCCAATTGCGTAAAATATGCAGGCAAAAGTGTTTTGGGACAAACTTAATTAAATCTAGAATCAATTAATTGGTTAGTTGAATTAGTGATTAGATTAAAATTCCACAGTTATGCTTAGAAAGCTTTTACAATAACAATAACTGCCGTAGTTATGTCTCACTACTTTAAAGATATGTGAGAATCATTTTTTCAATACTCCAACTTGTAAGGTTAAATTGTTAAAAATTATATGGTGTCCATTTAATCAGGTATTATGAATTAATACGTTTACTAATTATTAAGTACAATATATTATAACACCAACATAATGTCTAGCAGTTTAAATACAATATCAAAACGGTATAATAAATACATAAAGTCGCCTACTTTAATACATTACTATACAAATTAACAGAAACTGTCCACAATATTTACAAAGAACACTAAGAATTAATTTTCTTTAATCTTTCCGTTTGTTATGCTTTTTATCGCTCCATTGGTATTTCCATTCAATGTTGTACTGTTTGTCTTTATTCCGTTTTTGGCTTCTATTCCGTTTATTTCAACGCCATTAACTTGAATTCCTTTGTGATGTGCGCCATTAGTCATCGCCTTTACTTTTCCTTTATTTAAATAGGCTTTAACGAAAAATTGTGCAAACAGATAGAAAAAGAAAACTGCTTGGAAGGCTAATAGAAAAGCGATTGTTTTAGGATAATCACACTGTCTGAAAAGAACCTGAGCACTATGTAAGAAAACTATGCAAAATTGGATCTGTAAAAAAAATATTTAATTAAATTAAATTTTTTTAGTGTTTAATTTTATTAATTGTACCATTTGCATCATCGTTAGATACTTCTTCCACCATAAGTACTTTTGATATTGCGGACCCATGGAGGCTACCATATAATAGGTATACATAATTATATGGATGAAGGAATTTATCAATCCTAGGAGAGTACCATGACCACCTAATAAACAAAAAATAATCTTAGGCGGGTGTCACACTGAGGCAACTAGCAATAAGTGATATCGCCACTGTATGACATTTTACATAAAAATAAGGTACGTCTCACAATGAGGTAACCAGCAACTAACAACCAACAACAAACGATATTGCCACCTAATAACATTTTAGATAGAATTAAAGCAGACGTCTCACATTGAAACAATCCGATATCGCCTCTCTATTTGCGATATCGAATTGTTCCAATGTGAGACATCATTTAATTATACGTAAGGTATGTTTCTTACACTGAGGCAATGTGAAACGTTTGTTTTATTTTTTCGACAAATTAGTCGAAAATTTTGACTTTGAACCCGCGTAACTTAGCCTTCGATCGTCTGGTTTTCGTAGAGTTTCTTCTAAACGATTCCCTGTTTAATTTTAAATAAGACTCTAGAAGGTCGTCGTTGTGCTGGATTCATAAAATTTGTAACAAACGGTTTTGCCAACCACTGCATCGACAAATTAGTCGAAAATTTTGAAATTTTGACTTTTGAGCTCGCGTAACTCAGCCTTCGATCGTTTGATTTTCGTAGAGTTTCTTCTAAACCAGTGATGGCGAACCTTTTGGCACAGTGGGTCACATTTTGTTTACTATATTGTTTTGGTGCTAGCTCATGGGTGTTTTTAATAAACTTACTTTTTATATCCTTACTTCTAAGACTAAGGACTAAAAGAGCTTTTTTTCCTTTTTGTTTTACAACTTTTACATTAGTAAGTAAAGATTAAAAAATAAAAATCGATTACAAGTGGATGATATCATTGGGATGACACTATTTAGT
Source organism: Digitonthophagus gazella (assembly GCA_036711955.1). Lineage (NCBI taxonomy): Eukaryota > Metazoa > Arthropoda > Insecta > Coleoptera > Scarabaeidae > Digitonthophagus > Digitonthophagus gazella. The sequence goes on from JASCIT010000001.1 coordinate 10,467,142, forward strand.
ACCCCCTGCACTAAATATTTGACTGAACAAGATAAAATTACATACATACTATGACATAATGGTATTATTTATTAATAAATAGATAGTTGAAATAAAATTATTTATTCTCTTTCTAGGACATAAAAAATGAGTTTGCAAAAATCAAGGTATGGATCACTTAAAAGGATTGTGTGGGTCAATGTCTGACTCATGGGTCATAGGTTCACGATCACTGGTCTAAGCGCTAGACCTCTGGGTTGAAGACAGATTTAGCATTTTTCTCTTACAGCACCATGAAAAGAAAGGTTCAAGATCCGAGCAGTAGAACTCTGGGTTGAGAACGGATTTTGTCTCCTCCTCTTCATGGTGTTATGAAAGAAAGATGCAATATTTGAGTGCTAGACCTCTGAAATGAGAACAGACTTTGCGTTTTTCTCTAATAGCACCATGAAGAGGAAGGTGCAAGATCCGAGCACTAGACCTCTGGGTTGAGAACAGATTTTGTTTTCACCTCTTCATGGTGTTATAAGAGAAAAATGCAAGATCGGAGCGTTAGACTTCTGGGTTGAGGACGGATTTTGCATTTTTCTCTAATACCACCATGAAGAGGAAAATTCAAGATCCGAGCACTAGACCTCTGGGTTAAGAATGGATTTTGTCTTCTTCTCTTCAATGTGTTATAAGAGAAATCTGCAAGATCCGAGCGTTAGAGCTCTGGGTTGAGTATGAATTTTGCATTTTCTCTTCAATTATTTATTCTCATAAATAATAGGACATAAAAGATAAGTTTGCAAAAATCAAGGTATGGGTCATTTAAAAGGATTGTGTGGGTCAGTGTCTGACCCATGGGTCATAGGTTCGCCATCACTGTTCTAAACGATTCTCTGTTCAATTCTAAATAAGACTCTAGAAGGTCGTCGTTGTGCTTGGATTCAGAAAATTTGTAACAAACAGTTTTGCCGATCACTGCTTTACATTTATATGTAAAATGTTATAAAGTGGCGATATCACTTGTTACTGGTTACCTCAGTATGAAACGTACTTCAAAAAAACAATAAATAATAAAGTTACACTACAACAAGTTGTGGTAAAAGTAATGTCCTAATGGGAGTTGACTACCAGTTAGATAGAAATGGAAAAAGAAGGCTCTATTTCCACGAAAAGTTTTTTTAGGGATGTAAAATTGACTATATCATTTTAAGAAAATTATATCGTTCAAACTACCGTCTCCTGAGTTAATACAAACTTATGTTCATTTTACAGCATTTTGATTTGTTGTTCTCAAAGTATAATTTAAGCATTTCCAAGATTTGTAGATCATTACGATAACAGCAAATCTTTAAAAAGCTCTTCAGAAAAATCGACTGTTAAGTTTTCTTTGATTCAATTCATTACTGAATTGAGTTTACAGCCTTGTTAGTTTGAGCAGCACCAAGCAACCGCTCCCACACCTTTGGCAATGATTTTTAAACCCGAAATTCCTGCATTCTTATCTCTCATTTTTGGCAATTTGAATTAACCCATCAAATTTCTCAGATTTAACGGTGGTAGACATTACATTGCAAGTCTTGAAACGTTGAAGAAAAAATTGCCACTTTGGAGACAAATGATTGGAAAATAATTTAAATTGCCATAAAACCTGTACAAATGTACATCAACTAAGGAAACACTCATTTGGTCGATATAATTTTTTCAAAGTAATGTGAAAGTAAATTTTACTATTTCAAATCATCATTTCGTGAAAAGAAATCCTAATTTTTCTTGCTCCCAATACATTATGATATTATTTTTACTTCAACCTGTACAATTTCTCTAAATGTGAAGCATTACAAAAATTGTAGTTAAAATGTAAATAGTTAATAATATGTAGCAGTGTACAATGACCTAAAAACCTTAATCGAAAATGGGTAGTAAAAATATAAAATATGACGTCTTGAGATTATATTAGCCTTCTCTTTTAGATAATAAACTTCAAACATAAAGCAGCAATTTTAACGGTAACCTTGCTTAATTTGCTGTAGTTATATCCTCTTTAATACCTGGTAGAAATTTCGCTCCGATCCAACTGCAGACAGGCATCATACTGTGATGGTAGAGATGGAGAAAAGTCACTTGGTTGCTCTTCTTTCTTAATATAAAGAACACAGTGTCCAAAAGTTCGCTTATCTTACATATGAAATACCACCACACCGCCGATGCCATCTAATCATTTAATAATTATTAATTGTATTCCATTAGATTATTAAATTAATTACCCTTAATGCTTTGGGATCATTTGAATAGTCAACTGGTTGACAAGACCAATTATATCCGTTAAACCAACCTCCTTTAATACCCTATAGAAAACGATTATTATTTAATAATTTATAAGATATATTTATAAGGTATGAATTAAACATATGCATTATTTACCTCATATACTAAAAATAAGCTCATTCCGACTTGTACGGCATTATAAATTATAATTGCAGTTTTCAACTCGTACGGTTTTCTATCTTTCATGAACCTTGGTCCGGCCCAAATGCAAAAATACAGATAAGTTACTAATATCGTGACCAAAGCTCCAGGTGATTGTAGTAGAAACCAATCTGCTGTCCTCGGATCTACACACATAAATCGATGATGTAACCATGTACTTAGCTTGTGATATCTTTATGGATGAAATAATTATATATTCACGATTAAGATTTATCAGTTTAATTGTCGATAATTTCTTGAATAAAATATGGCAATTATATTTTACGGTAATTGGTTAACTTAATTAGCAGTTATGTGAAAGCAAAAAAGTTTAATTGTATTCTAAACGGACAAAGATACATAGCGTTGTGAATCAAGTGGAAAATTGAGCATTCCAACGCTTGACCTACATTTAAGAGCAAAAATTTCGTTTTGCGCCACTACTAGCTTAAGAAAGTGACCCAATTTTACGCGCATTACGAAATACTTACCACTTTTAGTTTCCATAAGGTAATTGTAAAAATCGACTATGTTGTTGATACCCGCCATGTTAAAAAATATCTGAAAAATTACAAAAAAAATCTTAATTCTCAAATATACATGATAGAAATTCTAATTTTGCGTTAAAAGTGAAATGTAGGTTTAATACAAGCTGAGTAATTAAATTTCTTAGCGCCACTGTAAAACAATTTCATCACCTCTTTATTTGCTTTATAACAAGTTCTCAACATGTCATTGTTGAATAGAAACCTATTATTTACTTAAAACAATAGGTGATATACATATCATAGTCTCAAAACTATTATTCTTTGTTGAATTTATTTTAAAATTAGATTTTTAATTCTTGTGAGTTTACAATTCAAATTTATAAATTTATGATTCAAATTCTTTTTATTAGTTTTTAAACAATATAATTAAAAAATCAACCCATATTACAAGATTACTTTTATTTTGCGTTCCTTTAACTTGTGAACCTCCAAAATTAAAAATCAGTTCTCTTGCAAAATTTTAAACAAAAAGGAACATAAATAGCTTGGTTCTATATCCACAATTATAACAACTATGTGATAGTTTATTCTCTAAATGTTAAAATAAACTAAAATAAGTTATATTCACAATCAGATTTAAAGGTCAATTGAAATTCCATACAAGGTTAACAATTACTGTTTACGTAATGGTAAACATTTCTTTCACAAAATCAATACCGATTTCTAATCGTGACGATTATTGGCAGGTATAGTTTACGTAAGTAAATTGAGTGCCATACTTATTAGTAAATGTATTTACGTATCTTTCTTGTAAATATATTTTTTCATCTTTTAAAACAACATACCAACATGAATAAATTACGTTAATGTTCGTACAAGATTAAGACGCACCTAATTGATAAAGTGATCCAATAGTATTCATTTGATTTTAATTGCTAAACATTTGTGAGCATCGTGGTTTTTATGTCGGTATCTTATGAATATGTATTGATGCACAGATAAAAGAAATGGATTTTCTAAATAGAATAAATTAAAGTTTTTTTTATAGCGTGTTTATTTATACAAGTCACAAGTAAATTATTTCTTTTTTGTAATACAAATTTATGGAAATTTAACTGGATATGTCAATGTCTACGTAATTTTCACTGTAATTTCACCTAATAATAAACACAACAAATAATATATAAAATATAATTTTATCAGCAATACTTTTAAACAAAAAGCGTGTATCTTTATCGAGTTTTGGTATTTTTGAACATTTAAACCTTCTTGGGATCGTGACGTTTAATAGATTCCGAAACTTGAATAATATACTGACTATTTAATTTAAAAGAAGTGTCGATGACATCATTATTTACATATGGTTCATCCTGTATACAGTAGAACTTCCGTATAACAAACTTGAAGATTCCAAAGAAAAAATTCGTTGTAGAGAAACTTCATTATATGGAAACTACCTACTTCTTCAGCGGATTTTTCAACAAAACCACCTTTGCTGAAACAATTTTTTTAGTGTTTTCTGCGATATTTTGCCAAACTTTCGCCAATATCGTTATGTAAACACGCAGATTAATAACTTTATCGACAGGCTGTTTGTTATCCAGTGCATAATATCATTCTTCTTAAGATTTGCTTCCGATAATTTACTTTCAAACTTCTAATGACTCCTTGGTCGATCGATTGTAATTTCGATGTTGTATTCGGTGGAAAAAATGCAAGTTTAATGTTTGTTAATTTTCGGGCTATGTGAGGAAGATGTACAAGGTAATTGTCTACGAAAACAAGAACTTTTCTGTTGTGTTGCATCATCTTCTTATCAACATTTTGAAGTCGTTTTTCAAAAATTTTGCTGGTCATCCAGGATTTCTTGTTGTAATCGTAATCGACCTCTAGTGATTTTATTCCTTTGAAGCATCTTGGTTGTTTGCTTTTTCCTATTACTAAAAGGTTCATTTCTTTACTTCCTGTCATGTTGGCACACACTACTACAGTAATTCGTTCTTTGCTGTTTTTACCCCAAAAAAACATTTATCGTCTTTGAACATTAATGTTTTATTGGGAAGGCACTTGTAAAAAAAGTTCACATTCGTCCATATTAAGCACGTCATCAGACTGATAACTTTCCAGAAACGATCGTAGTTTCTGTTTCCATTGGGCGCAAGTAGTTTCTGAGACACTAGCACTTTCTCCCGATATAACCTTTTCTGTTATTCCGTGTTGTTTTTTAAATTTGTCCAACCATCCTATACTAGCTTGAAAATTTTCAAGGCCTAAGATTTTTGCGTATGCAACTGCCTTTTCTTTAAGAAGTGGTCCTGACACCAGCAAATTTTGGTTTTGCACCATTGTTATCCATTTTAGCATCGCTTTATCTATAGTACTAAACATACATTGTTTTAATTTTTTTCTTTCTGGTCCACTTCCAGCTTCCTGACTTCTTAAAATTGTTTTCTGATTTTTTATTATTGTTGAGAGCGTTCTTGGAGGAACCTTGTACTTCTCCGTTACTATTTTTTTCTGGATACCACGGTCGACATCCGTTAAAATGATAATTTTGTCTTCGACACTTTAAGCTTTTCGTTTAGACATGGCGGCAGATAAAATAACAGTTTACCCAATAACAGTTGTAACTCTACTAAACTATTCGATCAGCAGCGCAAGTGAAAACCACGACAATATTTTACAACAGAAATCTCTCGGGGATCCCCTGGAAAATCTTCCTCACTTTTCGATAATTCCCCTACGCGCATAGTTGACAAATAGGACTGAAGTAACTTTACCTCCGTTAATAATAATAAAGAACTAAATTTTGTGGATTTTTTCGGAGAATTTTAGTTCGTTATATACAAGCCTTTTTCATTATATAGAAATGTTTTTATAAAAGAATTTCTTGGGACTTCAAAAAAATTCTTTATAGAGAAAATTCGTTATATAGAAGTTCCACTGTATTTAATTACTTCCTGACATTATCAATGGTTTAAAACACAAAGTAGTTATATTACTCAATTATCCGGACGTCGATCAACCGAAACGTCGGTTATCCGAACTGATAAAAAAAACTAAACCCTAAAGAGTGTGCCTATATGGTCGCTGATTCTTGGAATAATTTAACACAACAGAATCTTAAAAATGCGTGGCATGAATTATTGGAGATTATAAACAACAATGAAGAACTGGAGGAAGGTGTTAATGAAATTATAAAAATTCAAAAAAATATTTTGAATATTAAAAAAATATTCAAAAATGCAATAAAGAAGATGCCCAACTGTGGTTGGAGGCTGATGAAAAGGACCCTGTCTTTAAAATTTTAAGTGACGATGAAATTTTGGTTTGTAATACGCAGCATTCTGATACTAGCGAAAGCGGTGAAGATCTAGAACAAGTGCAAAGTGGACAAAGTAACGAAGAAACTTCTGCTGCGTTGGAAACAGCACTATGTTGGTATGAGCGTCAAGAAGGGTGTACTATAAGACGACAATAAGCCACACCATGGAGAGAAAGATGCAAGAGCGTCGTTCCTCCCCGTAACTTTACCGAGTAGGCCCGACTAGAATACAGTGGAAGGGAAGACCGGAGTATCAACTGGTCTTCACTAACGCAAAGGTCTCCAGGCAAAAATACTATCGGGAACAGGCAAAAACGCTATCGGGAACAGGCCCACCGTACTTCGCTGCTTTAACTTTTTCGGTCCGATTTTTGGTCCTTTTTCGGGTCTTACAACAATTTAATGTTAACTCTCCAACCACAAATTTGCTTTTACTACTACCATTTTATTATTCTGACCGTAAAAGTTAAAGTAGCGAGGTGCGGTGGGTCTGTTCCCGATAGCGTTTTTGCCTGAAGACCTTTGCGTTAGTGAAGACCCGTCGATACTCAATCATCTCTTCTACTATATGCTAGTCGAGTCTACTCGACAAAGTTACGGGGAGGAACCGCGCTCTTGCATCCTTCTCTCCATAGTGTGGCTTAGGATCGTCTTATAGTACTCCTATACAGTTACTCATGTTAAAGAGGATTCGTGACTTAGCTGTCAAGAAGAGGACAGATATTAATTCAAAAAAAATTAAATGATTATTTACTATGTTAATTCAATTAAAAAATAAATATATTTTCTAAATGGAGAACCTACGGAGGGTTTTAAGCAAAAATCTTTCCTTACTTCCATTCGTCCATTGATTTTTCTTATTTTTCTATCTAATCGATTATCCGGAAGAATCGTTTATGCGAACCCACTTTGGTCCCAATTAGTTCGGATAATCGACGCTCTACTGTAGTATGTCGAATTTTTTTTATTCCGAAAATGATGAAAAGTAATAAATTAAGTCGTATTGATGTAAAATATCTACCTTCCCTAAAATTAAAACAAGTGGACGTACTACCTTTGTGCTTTAATCATCAATTATAGACATCAACGCAACTTAATTCAACTTTTTACATTACTTTCTATAAAAAAAAATATCCGGACGTTTAATGCTTGTGCTTTAAACCACCATAATATTAAATAAAAATCAATAACCAAACTTCTTTCAAACAATTTTTATTTTTTTTTTTACGAAAAATAACTCTATGTCTAACTTTATGAACCCAAGGAATAGATAGTTAAAAAAGCACAATTTCTTACAAAACAGACAATAAATTGTAAACAAATTACAAGCTCTTGTAAAGGTTAATAGTGTGAATCTTGTTGTCCTTGATAATCATTCCTGTCTTGAGGGCAACATTAATTAACTCTTGAGGAAGTGGATGAATATTGTATTAAAGTGTGTACTTAATATTTTTATAAACCAAGGTTAAGAATAATATTTTAATGTGACGAAAGCTTTTGTGTCAGTTGCTAACCAAAAGGCAACTTATAATGAGAAAAGAAATCATTCTATTTGTTAATAAGTTATGTTTACTCGTAAATGTTTAACTTGCTTATTGCTCCAATTACAATGTTATTTAAAAACATTCCAATTATACATCTTAGCTTTTTCATTATAATAGTTAGGAATATTAACTTAGCCACTTTGCCATATTGAAAACATTTTACGTCATAAATTATTGTAATTAGAAGAAAAATTGTAAAAAATTAAATGAAGAGGGGTTTGCAAAGTTACTACAGCATTATTATTCAAGGCTTAAAGAACATTTTGATTTACAGCGATTTGTTAAGAACGGATTTAGTCAAGGTTGGTACCAGGAAAACCACACATCAGTTACAAATGCAACTTGAAGAGAGTGATTTATGAGATTAGATAAACAGACAAATTAATGACCATTGGTTAGAAAATTACATAAACTATTTCATTCATTTAATATTTTTACACTGTACTTTTTAAAGGAATATAATTGAGGAGCTTGCCTGCAAAACCGGATAAATCCATATTTTGACGAAATTGAGTTACACATATTAACTATATGATTTTCATCCATTCTAATCATTTTTACAAGTTTTTGTAAGTAAAACTAAAAAAAAGCATGTCTAAATTGTATTTAAAGTTCACGTATGCGAGCAAAAGCTAAATCCGAATAAATCCAATCTAGTTTTGCAATATTTTCAAACATAAAAAATATTTCAAAAAAAAACAGACTCTTATAGAAAGCCAGCCCATATGACAAAACTTATCTTGTAATCAGTTTTTTGAAAAAAAATTTTATACGTTTTTTGTGTCTCCTGAAAAATTTTACAAAATGGATATATCCGCTTTTGCACACAAGCTCCTCAATTATAATGTAATTTAAAATTTTATAAAATTAGTTACTTTAATTTTGAATATAAAATTAAATCGTTAATTGAATAAATGAAAAACTGCATCGATTGCAACTCATTTGGTAATTAAATTTCGCATCGTAGGCTCTCAAGCTGATAACATTGTTTGTGTCAGCACTCGTCCAATATGGAATTTTCTAAATTAACAATCATTTATCCTCATTACATTGACTACATCCATTTACAACAACCTTTTCTACGTCAAATACCGTATTTCTTTATCTTTTCTCGTAAATTGTAGACTAAATAGAAACTTCGTCAAGTAGCTGGAGATGCGTTCTAAATGGAACTTGGCATTTAAGATGCTTCGCGGTAACCTTAAAAGTTTACGACTGTGGAAGTGGGTCTTCTCAAGTAGTTAAAGATCCACACACTAACGGAACGCAAAATTAAGCTTTCATTAATTCAATTAAAATAATAATAATAACAACAGAAAAAAAAATAATTTTTCTTACTCTAAAGAACTGTGTTAAATAAATTTGAAACAGTTTAAAGTTTCTTTGGAAGAACCAACTTTTTTTCACAAGAAACCCGAAAAGTTTACATTGATCCTTCCTTCATTGATGGATTGGCGGTAACTTTGAGCGCACACCACTGAGATTCTCACATAAGATCAAACCGAAACTGATCGAAAACCGCAAGAAAATTTTATTATACCACCTTGCGATTGCTGCCGTGATGTGGCTCACTGCGCGAACCTGGACGGAACAAGAAAACGAAAGACAGTGGTAGGGGAAAGGTGGATAGATGAAACCGAGAATCAGTAGAAAGTGAAGGCACCGTTGTTGAGACCTGCTCGTGAAGCTAGTCCCATTTTGCAACCGATGCTAATTGACGGGTTAGAACCGCGACTTTCACAAATCACTACAAAATTTATGAACTTTTCAAATAATCACATATATTTAAAGAAGCGATAAAACAAAACGTATAATCCAGAGAAATTTACCAAACTGAAAACTTTTTGATGCCTCAGTGATTTGATAACATTCGATAAAAAATTTCTAAATACTTAGACAATTCTCAATGTGAAATTGTTTAGAGTATCCAAATTATGTGAAGGTAATATAGGTATTGGTAATATTACTAAAAGATGTCAAGGTGTTGCGCTATAAAATTCTTAGATATTTGATGTCCAACATTTTTTGTCAATCATCCGAAAGTGTTCTTTTCATATGCTAATAAGTACTCAGGTTATATAAGATTTTTTAAAGTTTACCTACGTGGGAAGCTAAATAATCGGTGTTAATGTTAAATAAATCAAAACTATTTGTCAATTTAGAGGTTTACAAAAATACTTATCAGAATGACTTAATATTCATTCCCCAGCATTTAGACAATAGCTTTGTTCGTTGGGTTAAAACTTGCACTGCACTAATTATAAGTTACACTGTGGTGCAAAGGTACAGTTTCTTGTAGCATTTAAAGGGGAATGACTATAAATCAGTGTAATTTGGTACACTTTAGTTTAGGTATGAACTATGGTTCAATGAACGCATATATAACTTGAATTTTCAAATTTATTAATATTAAGCTTTAACGAATGAGCGCATTTTCTAAAACTATATCTAGTATGTTGACGGATTTTTTTATAAATAAGTGCTCCATTTCCAGAGCGAGAAAAGGTGCATAATTAATATCGCTTTGTTGGATTTTATGAATACTTGCAGTAATGATAGGTATTATATGAGCAAATATATCCATATAAAAGGACACTGAAGCGAAATTTCCAGCAAAATAATTGGAATTGAAACAAACGTTTCATACATGTCATGCTCCGATTTTTAAAAATATTTATAATGTAGCGAATATGGCTGCATTCGTTCTTTAAGGGTTAAATTTATACTATTGTTATATTTTATATTTACTACAACATTTATTACCTAGGAAAGACCGGGGACAAAAGTAACATTCTTTAGTTTCATGTAGATTATTATTCTATTTACAAGAATTGTACAGAATGGACTTTATCTGTACACGGTTCATGGTTCATTCATTTCTTTATTATTAAAGGCAAAATTTAAACGTGATATGCAGCGGTTTTTTATTTATAAGATTTTTACTGCGAAATGTCAAGTGTTACTTTCATTCCATACATACAGGACAAGAGTAACATATTATGGGGATAAAAGTAACAGCATTTGTACTAATGAATAGGTTATAATAACAATATAAATTTATTCGAGAAATCAAATAAGAGGCGTAACATAACTTATTTGGATATGAAGTCACAGCCTTCAGGTTCCATAGATCTTATTTCAGACTATGAAAACTTGATGCGATCTAGAACTTGTTTCAAATTGTCAAAGAACGTATTAACATCAGTTTCATTGAAACTGGTTGTACGTGCTAAGCTTGTGGCTTGAGGAGTACGTAAGGCTAAAGTAGGATGTCTATGTATAAAACAGGAAAACCATTCGGCTCTAGCTATTTCATTGTTGTGCCACGTTTCTGGCATTTTTTTATCATATGCCACAGCTAATTGGTAAGCCAATTTTCTGACCTCTTGAGGACGAAGTCCATAATAAATTTGCCGAGTCTACAATATATTGGGTTGGAAAAAAAGATATCCATTATTTTTACGTGAATTAGATCGAAAAAATATGTATTTCTTTTCCCCAACCTAATATTTATCAAAATTTTTTCTTCTTCTTCAGTAAGAACGCGTCTAACACTACGATATCCCACTATTACCGATGTGTCGCCTGCTTTTATTTATTTTATAGATCTTGATAAGGTAACATGACAAATTTAGTAGATTTTACCCGCCGCTCTAATGCTTAAATTGTTTGTTAAATGTTCTGCTGCTGCATTTTCATACATTTTTGTCTGCTGTCCCATATAGTAGTTTTTCTAATACGTATACGAAGCATTCTACAAAGTTAAATTTGTAAATTAAACATAATATTGCAATCAGAATTTTTTGTGTACGTATGTAACATGTTACTTACGTCCTTAAAGTAGTGCGTTACTTTTGTCCCCAAACACGTATTTAAGGACAAAAATCTACAGCTCCATTGTACTATATCCGACAAGTTTCCAAATTTATAAATGAATAAAGTAGACATTCAAGAAACGAACTGGCAATGTTTGAACCTGTTATCAATAAAATTAATGACATTTCTCTATGCGGCACTATAATAAAGTAGTAAACCAGCAGCGCTGTCTTTTCTTGCCCTCAGTTTGCACCGAACTAACGAAAATTGACCAACCACGGCTCGGAATTGCCCAAAGGCGAATTTTTGACGCTTCTAAACGTCAAACTAACCGTTCTTTCCGACTTCGGCACAGTAGGTGCCATTCATGTTGACAAACAGAATGCTAAAATACAACTTAATTCGTAAGTTTGATGCCATTTCTCGGCATAAATCAGTTAAATAGCGCCTTTTCGAACGTCTTTTCTAGATCCAATTTCGGGTTGGGTTAAGTTAGCGCGGGTACGATTTCTATTGACCGTTTATCGTATTAGAAATTTTTCAACGAAAGCGAATAAAATCCAATTTGCTTATGTAAAAAATTGTTCAAAATCATTAAAATTGAGTAAAACGAACACGTTGTTGTATCCGTTAAAAAAAATACTCTCTTTTCGCGGAAATATCGTTCAACGGCGACAATAGTGGCACATCTCAAAAATCGTAAATATTCTAGTAACTGTTGTATTAAAATCTGACATCTTATACCTTTTGTATCCGCAAGATCGCCACAAAGTTAGTTCATCTTAAATCGAATAAATGGCGGATGTAAGACTATAACCTTATTTCAATTGGGACTTATATGTAGCTGCAATAGTGACACAAATTTAATACGACGGTAGCGTTGCTGCTTATCGATTTCTTTTATTAATCCAACTTCCAAAAATTACACTAGTCATTATGGTTCTTTTCATTTTTGTCTATATTCCAGTGCATGGATATCGCATTTCAAAATACTTCAATTTTTAAACGCCATTTTCTCCTTTATTACAATTTTTGAGATGTGCCACTATTGCCGCCATTGAGCGATATGTCTCATGCGTCATAACCAGGGTAGTTCAACTCTGCGGGAAAAAGTGAAATCAAAAAAAAGTACACATGCCGACACACTGCTGGCGCTGATGTGCTAATTTTGAAAGGTTATAGAAGATGTTTCCATGACAGTTTGATTTGTTCAAATAAATCTACGTCATTTCCTGCTTACCGTTACTATTTACTTGTTTATTTAAAAAAAATTAATACAAATGCCAAAAAATGTAGAATAAAATTTAATAGTTTTCTAATTAATCCTGTAATCGGTAAGGTAACTAACTTAAAAATTTTGAATCTCGGCATTACAACGTTTGTTAAAGTTGATGAAGTCCAAAGAAATTAACTATGAACCAATTCAGTCCTGCTCAGCTAAAACCCCCCAATCTTCTCAATCCAGTACACCGCTAAGCTTTGTCATTCTGCATTATGTAAGTATTTATTGGTTACTTTTGTTAGCAAAAAATTTATAAAGATTAGGTTTTGACTAGGTTGCTCAGTTCAGAAACCATCAATTGGCGACTTATTCTAAGATTCTGTTGACTATGGACAAGTAAAAACAACAAATTTTGCCAAATATGCACTCTTCCAAGAACAAAGGACTGCCAAAAAGTTTGTAAATTACAAAACTTTTCAAAGAAATAATTGAGAAGGCAACAACCAAGATGCTATTAATTACCTGATTGGGCAAAGACATCTACCGAAAATATACCAAGTATCCGCCCTATCTTATTAAAGGAATAAGGAATAACTTTACCAAAAATTATTATCTATACTTGTATTAATTACGTAAATGAAAATTAAAAAATATTTTAACTTATTTTAAAACCGTTTTTTTGGCATCACTATTTTCCGTACAATAATAAGTGTGCTATAGTCACTTATTGTTGTATAGGTGAAATAAAGTATAAATTAAAAAAAAAGAATTTTATTTCGAATTTCGCGGGTTCAGAAGTGGTTTTGGGTATTTCCGCAGGGGGCGCTTTCGAAAAAATCATATTAGCGCCATCAGTGTGTCGGCATATGAACACGCAAACCGATTTCACTGATCTAGTGAGAGTTGACCTTCTATGTATATTATTTTTTCTATGGTCATAACTTGTCGCCGTTTTCTCGACATATGTCAAATATTTTTTTCTTTATTTAATCATATATGTCACATAGAGACGAAAACCGAAAATAGTAGTCTAGGATAATATAATTAATTAATAACGCATGAGACATCTTTCCGCGAAAAGAGTATATTTGGAAATTTTTTTCGACGGTTCATTTCTCGGCTATTATTCGTCGACGGTATGTTTCTCGGCTAAACGTCAAAATATGCCCCTTTTGAAACGCTATGTTCACCCGAAAAGCGGCCGACTCCGCGACCCTTCTTTGGGCTAGCCTTCTCGACGGCCCTATACCTTACTTTTCTTGGTGAATCGGGGCTTCCGCGACCCCGAATCGTCCGATATAAGTTTCAAACGGAACCCCCGTTTTGCCTTGAATTTCCGAATTTCTCGACGGTTCATTTCTCGGCTATTCTAATTAAACATCAAAACGTTGAAAATACATTTCGGCAACAAAAACGACGATACCCTTCTTGAATTCACACCCTTCAAGGATCCGTATAAAGTAGTAAATATTCTACACTAGTATAAAAATAAAAGCAGACATACTTACTTTAGTCGCTTTGAAACACAATTTATGACACACAACTACCAGATAGCGCAATGGCCGCATGTCACTTTATCAATTTTATGGAGACAGAAGTACACAACTATTAGCGAAGAGGAAACTTCTTAAAAGCATAAGTGAAAATTAGGAGAAATATTGTTACTTTCATGACGTGTTACTTTTGATTACGGTCTCCCCTATAACAACCATGAAGTAGTCATTTTTCATTATTTTTGTATCGTCATCGTTTAGTACGAACCATCCTTCTAAAACTTCCACCACTACACCTGCACTACACCTTTTGAATTTGCTCCAGAACAGGTTTAACAATAACTGCACCAACTTGCACTGGCTGCACGAAGTTGCACTATATGTGGTGCAACGAACAGTACGAGTACGACTGTCTTAAACTGAACACGCGAAATCTGCACTGAACTGCTAAATGTAAGTAGTGCAGCCCTAACGAACAAAGCTAATATTTATTCTATTAACCTTAAAATTCCGAATACGAAACTTTTGTCATATTTCCATTTCGTTTATTCTCAAAAAAAAAATTAATTTACATAAGATAACAAGAACAAGAAGACAATCCAACCTTCACACTTGTTTCGATTTATCCTTAATATGCATTTTGTAACATACAATTACTAAGACTACTCGAGCAATTTTTTAAGAGGAAATAAATACCATTTGATTAATTTTATAGGAACATAAGAAAACATTGTATAATAAAATGAACAACATTTTTTAGATATTTAATCACTCATTTGTCTAATTAACTTAATTACCCATGAAAAAATAAAGTTAATCTTGTAATTTACACACAATTTCAAAAAAAAAAAATAGTTGGAGTTGCTCCCTTTTGAAAGGAAGAAGGATTTTAGTTCTTTGTTTTTTAATTCAGAGTTGGATAGAAAGGACGACGGTTTTGAAAACATTTGTAATGAGTACTTCGTGAAAAGATGCATATGATGCAGATAGTGTCTAGTTTGTGAAATCTTAACATATTGTGTAAACAATTGGCAGTTAATATCACAGTTTCGTGAATAATGGAGCACAGGTTTTTGCATACGGTGTTTTATCAAAGATTAACGTGTTGGCATTTAAACGTCCACAGAAATGGAACTGTTTCTAGTTAATCTCAGGAGAAATGACAGCTCACATAACCAGAACATCAATGAAAGGAGAGCCAGTTTTTCAAAAACATATATTCTTTCAATCCAACCCTATTTTGTGGCAGTTTTATTGTTATGTACTTTATTTAATTTGTTTCGCTAACAGCTAATAGTTTCAGCCAATTGAATCAGTTAAAATTGGCGTAATCCAGAAATAATCAAGTACTAACTTAAATTATATCAGGCCTTAGCAATTTTATATCCTTTCATTAGCAAAATAAAATGTAATTCCGTTTTGAAGGTCAACAATAAGTGGACCTATTTCTTTTTTAATCACAAATTACTTTCATACATGCCTTTTACAGTATTTTATTACAGTTTAGCTCCTGCTGTAATGTACGACTACTTAGAAAATTATTATTAGAAACAACAATCGATTTTATATTTTATGAACCTATAATTACGACGCAAATGTGGAGCGAAATGCTACACTGAACTCAACTATCGTTTTATTTATTGATATCTCTCCCCAGAAGGGGAAAGCAATGAAAGTTACAGCTGGAAAGCAAGTACGTTTATCTGCATTCCCGCTATTTTTACTAAATACACCGCTTGTCCTTTGCAAAAGTGGTACAATAACCTTGGTCGTCATTGTTATTCAGAAAAATAGGATTAAACCGTCAGTCAGTTTTCTATTCCATTTTTTATAGAAATACGACTTTGATTAATCTAGTTTCGATTGTGGCGTAAACTATCACTTACCCAGTATGGTAAAACAAGTGTAATCATTGAGCAAGTTTAACTCTCCAATAAAGCGGTACTTGCATGGATCTGTGCGTAGAAGAGCTATTTGTTCCACTGACCGAGATGTGGTTTATACTGTTTGTATTAAATAAAACGAATTAACAAGAAAAAAATGCTAATAGACATTAACTTGAGTTTTTTATATAGTTTGCATATTGATCAGCTTTTAAGTTAAGTGACTATTAAGCGCTTAATTTAATAGGACAAAAACTAAAATAATTATAAATTACTTCTTACCTCAATTTACTTTCTATAACTACTGTAAACGATAGCAGTCAACGGAAATATAAATTATAAATAAGGATTTTATTATTATTATTTCTTCTTTTTATGGTGAACTTTTGCTTCTTAACTAAACTTTCTTTTTTGCTCTTGACCTTCTTGTCACATTTAACAAGTGGTACTTAGGTAAATAAAACAGAATATCATAAGCCCTATCTGCAGGTTAACGTTCACTGTTTTAGAGAATCCAAGAAAATCAAATTCTCATGGTAAATCAAGTTTAAATCTAATTATATCGGGAATCCCATCTACTGTTAAAGCAACCACAAACGTTTGTTAATGACATGGCATTCGATGCGTGTACATATCATCCAATAGATGACTAAGCATTCAGAATACAATATTTCCTTTGTCGCAATTCAAACAGAGCTACGTTCGCTTGGTTTACAGAATTCCCCATTTACGATGGTGAATATGGAATGGTCAGCGTTGACCAAGTCTGTTTGTTTCAAGTTAATGGCCTAATAAAGGGGAGGGAAATTGAAAGGAAATGGAAAATTAAGCGAACAAAAACTTGTCTGTTATTTGATTAGGTTTATGGTTAGTTTTAAATCAAATTATCAAAATAGGAAGTTTAAAAGTATTCGTTTTTGAATAGAAAATGAATTAAAAATTGTTGATTCATTAAAAAACCGCTCTCTAATCTGAATTGTCATAAGAATTTCAAATTTTCTGGCGTGTGGATTTGACCGAATATAAATTGAATAACGAACAATGAAAACAACATTCCATATTGTTAGCCTAACCTTCGATTTAAAATAGGTAATCATTAAAACACTCTTTATTTTAAAAAAATGACAATACAAAATGATGTGTGAAGATTAATTATAGTCATTTAAAGTCACAGTTTAATATAATATAAATTTATTTATTAATTATAATCAACAAATCAGCATTTAAATAATATATTATCTTCTATTTTTAATTCGAGATGATTCTGAAAATTATAAATTAACGTCACAAGGCTAAAAATGATTCATGATTAGTATTCAAGATTTGGGCTAAAAGATACCCGGACTTTACGTCAGTATTGTGTAATGTAGTTCAATATTTACCAACTTCTGTTTTATGGTTTATGTATTCTGCACTAAAAATAAAGAAATATGCACTTGCATTTGCATTGCTTAAACAATTATTTTACATAAGCAAAGTTTACATTTCGCAATTGTATAAACTTGTTTCATGCCTAATTATTTTAATTTGTTTTTTAATTGATTTTGTGTATTCCTAGAAATAGAATTGACGACAAAATTTAGAATCACTTCGTTGAAATTGGCTGATGCTGGATGATGATTCTGAAAGCAGTTGATAACGATAGCTATAAATCTTCAAATTTGGTCATTTAAATCCAAAGTTTTAAGTCTATCTCAATTCAGTAATTGTAAGCAATTTAATTACAGAAATTGAAAAGTAATTGGAGGATTTTTTGATAGCAGGTATAAAAGTACGATAGATATTTATAAAGAAAATTAAAAATTTTTTTTGTCAAACAGTTTTGTCAAAGATAAAATTAGATGGTGACGTCAATCTTGTCCTAGATTGTGTAATTTTGTTCAGTACATATTTTAATTTAATTTGTTAGGTAATCCTTTTGTAATAATTAAATAAAAAATAGCTACTGTTTTATAAATAAGTTATTTATAAAACATGGTGTCAGGTTGTGTTAACTAAAAGTTCATCGTTAGTTAAAACCAGGAGTTCATTTTGATTTTGCTGATACGTAATCAAAAACTATCGCGATGGAGGAATTTCTAAAGATACAGATGGAAAATATAAAACTTTTAAACAAAGAGCTGCAAGATATACAAGCTCAGATAAATAACATAAGTTTGGCTAAAGATAACACATACAATGTTCCCTGGCCGAAGCCATTACAAGGCGATGGAAATGTTACAGAAAACTACGAATTATTTAAAAGTAACTGGGAGAATTAGGAGAAAGCAACTGGTATGGATAAATGAACGTTGGACCAAGGGCGGATCCAGCTTTGGCGCCAGGAGGGAGTTACATAGTCGTGGTCAAGTCAAGAATGTATAATATAATTTTAATAACAATAGATACAAGTAAAATGTAGATATTTTATTAATGTACGTATGTACTGTACTTAAAAATATTTATTCCTTATTGTATACTTGAAAATATCAACGCATAATAACTTGTACTAGATCCCAAAATGGAGCTGCATCATGAAAAGAAGGATGAAAGACTAAGCTCCCTCTCCGTAACATTGCCGAGTACTCTTTCATCTTTCTCTTCATGGTGCAGCTCTATTTCGGGTTATAGTACATACACACGTACATATTGCTATCTTCTCTTAAAGACATCCAGAGAAGCACTACCACGCATGGAATGAGGGAGCCTATTTATATTCCATAACCGTGGTGAATGATTTGTCATAACAGCTAGAGGTAAATTGAGGTAAAAAAATTGTCATGACCAAAACTCCGCAAAAGTGAAGAGGTGGTACCACAAGGGTTTCAAACAAACAAAATAGAAACAGACAAAATACATGTATTTAAATAACAAATTTTTTTTTTACGTCTTCTCCCGAAACGCGTTATTACATTTACGTCAATGGGTACTTTTTTATGAACGTGAAGTACCAGTCCGGTTAGGCGATTTTCAACCATTGAAGATCTTAGCCACGATTTAATTCTGCGCAACGTAGGGAAAGACCTTTCTGCTATCGTTACACTGACAGGGAATGTAGCCATAATCCATAAAAATGTTCTTATATTAGGATACATATTGATGCCACAATTTAAAATAAGATCATAAATTGACTGCGGTATATCCTGGCTCCACCGCCACGCCTTCCACTTTACCATCCACAGCCGATATTTATTTACAATGACAGAAACTGGAGTGTTATCTAGTAATAATGTATAGTCGGTTGCTAGTTGATTCACAGATTCAATGTCTTCATCACTATATTCGCTTTTTGGCATGAAAACGCTTAGCTGATACAAATTAAGTACATCATGAGACAGGCGGTCCTGGAGAACACTTATTATTGAATCTAGAAGAGGATGTATATAACTCTGCGGAAATACTTTTCAGCAGGTTAGTTATTGGCCCTATGTATTTCTTTTCATAGTATTCTGGGGATAATAGAAGTTAAATAACTTCTACATCTTGCTGCTCAACTACTTTTTTAGGCCTCTTCAAAAAGCTGTTGGTAGATTTCGCCCACATTTTCTCTTTTATTTTGTAAAACACTTAAGTCCAGGGGGGTCATGACCACCGTGACTCCCCCCCTGGATCCGCCCTTGCGTTGAACAAGGAAAGTCAGAAGGTAGGATAATATATTATTAGCGGTCATTAGTGATGCTACTAAAATAAAGTTCAATAATTTTGGATTAACCGATTCAGACAAACAATCTGTCAAGATAGTTTTTGATAAAACTCCTGAAAAGATATTGCTTAAAAGAAATACAATGTACGAGAGATACAATTTCTTTAACTGTAATCAAACAGAAAATAAAAGATTTGATGAATATTTATTTAGATTGTCGCGCCACATAGATAATTGTGACTTCAATAAGATAGATACAGCCTCACTTAAAGATATCATGTTAAGAGGACGTATTGCATTTGGTATCAAAGATCAAGAGCTGACAAAAAATTTTCTTTAAGAGGGTCCAGAAAAGTTAACCCTAGACAATGTGATCAAAACATGTAAAGTTAACGAAATAGCAAATAACAGATCTAAAACGTTAAAAACAAATTAAATCAATAAAATTGAAAAAGTTAATCAAGGAAGTGACAGAAAATGTTAGTTTTGCGGAAAACAACATCCATTTGAAAATGATATTTGTTCAGCATTTCACCCTAGAAGGTATACCGGGGTTACGAGTGACCCCAACAGAATTGAATTTTTTCGCTTATATTCTTATTTTGCGCTTGGTGGCCCTAATAATTTAGGTAAGGTTATTCGACTGTGAATAGTATAAACACGTGCAGTGAACCTTACGTTACCGATTATCGTTTTCTCTATAAAAATTATTTGGGGTTGTGAGTGACCCCAGGATACGTTTGCATATTGTAAAATAATACTGTTTGTAATTTCGTGTGATAGAATATTTGTGAAACATGTCCAAAAGAACGTTAGTGTTCTAGATCTGGACTTTGAAAAAACTGTCCTATAATGGTACAGTGAAGCAGAAAGCGATGTTGATGACAATTTTGCAGAAATTGACTGTGAGGACAAGGTGGAAGAGTTGTTGGAACACAACGATGACACTTCATCTGAAAATGATGAGTTTGAAGAACGTCCACTTCACCGTGATCGAATTTTGAAGGGCAGAAATGGTTTTGCATGGAGTTCACGAGAACCTGCAAAAACCAGAATGCCTTCAAGAAACGTCGTGATAAAGGTACCTAGAACAAAAAGGATGCACGTGTAATTACCACAGAAATAGATGCTCGGACCACTTTGTTTACTCCTACAATTTTAAATGAAATTATAACTCATACAAATGAAGAAATAGAAAGACAAGGTGTTAAATCTACATCCTACAGATAATGTAGAAATCAATGCCCTATTAGGCCTTTTGTACGTAGCTGGTGCTCGAAAAGATGCACATCTATCTGTAGAACAAATATTTTCTTCACAAGGACCTCAAATATATAGATGCATTATGCCTGAAATACCTTTCAAATTTTTATTGAATGGTTTACGATTTGACGATAAAGAAAAAAGAAATCGTGAAGGCAAATTTTCTCCGATAAGACAAATATGGGAGGATTTTATAGAAAATTGCGCAAAGAGTTACTCTCCTCACTGCTACGTAACTATAGATGAGCAGCTACTTGGTTTTAGGGGTAAATGCCCGTTTCGTGTATATGTAGGATGTAAACCTGACAAATACGAAATTAAGGTTGTATGTATATGTGATTCACGTAACATATTACATGATAAGTGCTATTCCCTACATTGGAAGAAATAGCAATCCAACCAACGAATCTGTTCCAATGTATTTAGTGAAATAGTCATCCAAATCTATTCATGGAACAAATAGAAACATTACAATGGATAACTGGTTTACGTCTGTTCCATTAGCTAAAGAAATGCTTAGCAACAAAAGTATAACAATCGTGGGAACAATAAGGCATAATAAAAGAGAAATACCAGCTTCTTTTTTACCTTCTAAAAATAAACCTGTACCAACTTCCGAATTTGCTTTCTCAGACAAATTGACGTTTGTTTCGTTTACACCAAAGAGAAATAAATCTGTCATATTAATCTCGAAAATGTACGTTGACAAGGATGTTAACGAGGTTTCGAAGAAACCAGAAATTATTGAGTTTTACAACTCCACCAAAGGTGGAGTGGATACACTCGATCAGATGGCTCACAACTACACCGTATCCAGAAAAACAAGAGGGTGGCCACTTAGATACTTCTATGAAATGCTTAATCAAGCCGGGATAAATGCCTTTGTGTTATACAGAGTGTCCCAGAACTCAGTTGCCAAACGCAAACCACGCATTCCAGAGCTGATTTCATGCCGATTCAATGAAAAAGTCAATGAAAATTTCTTCCTAAGAGAACTAGAGCATCCTGAAGATGACGTGTCTGATCATGTTTTTTTCGAAATATCTTAATAACGATTTAGCTATCACAATGAAATTTTGAGCGTTTGTAAACTTCGAAATGCTTCATCGTTTGTTGACAAAACAATTTTTTTATTGCCATCGTAAAAGTGTTAAGCGCTACCAGGGTTAGTTAATGTGTTAAAATAATGTGTCGAGTAACGCTAGCAAAGTTACCCGAAATAAATTTTTGCAATCACTCGGACTGCAACTAGGTAAACCTTGGATGGAAAGTAGGCTCTCCAAAAAGATATCAGGTAAACTGCAAAGTGAAATACGAGAAGTACTTGGACTAACACATATTTCAGAAGAGGAACAGCTTGGTCCTGCGCCAAAAAGAAACTCAAATCGTCAAGATGTTATATATGTCCTCGTTCACATGATCGAAAATGCAGAGTTGTATGTTATGCGTGTTCCAACAATGTATGTATCGAACACCGTACTGATATTTGTCTAAACTGTAAGAGAAATACTTAAAATTACCATTGGCTTCACTAAATAAACGTTTTCAAAAAGGTTTCTTTTATTTTTCCAAAATTAATTTCTGGGGTAACAGGTGATCCCAAGTATACGTTCACAACTGTGTTATTTTGGTATACCTTCTAGGGTTAAACATGTTTGCAAAATTTGTAAACGTAAAGGACAGTTAAAACAAGTTGTATTAAAAAAATCATGTATAAAACGTTGTCAATTAAAATGAACTCATTTTTCTACGATTACTAAAGTTGTTTAACATTTTATAAATAAGTTATTTATAAAACAACTACTACGTATTAAATGCATTTAACCACTAAATAAATGTTTGCGCATACTTTCTGTGAACTTTCCCGTACTTCATTATCCTGCAATAATTTCAAAGCTTTCCAATGACGTTGTAACAACGATATAGCTTTCTGCTTGTCTCTAAAATACTTCAATGTATTGAAGGTGTTTTTAACTTTTAATAGTTACATATAATATGTAAATATTTCTTTGTTATAAGTTAACGGTATACAGGGTGTTTACGGTCTTGTGATTTTATTTTTGGGGAGTGATAAAGCATCGTAAAAGAAGGTCATTAATTATAAAATGTCTTAACAAAAATTGTATAATAAGAGAGACGTGACTGTTGAAATAATTTCTATTTACTTTTTTTTTAATTTCTTCTTCGGCATCCAAACTTCATTGGTGTCGTCCAGGTCCACCATCCCGACCTTGCCGTGTTTGCATTACCCCAGTTTCTCGTGCGCGGATTACTAGGGCAGTGAATTTTTGTCGATTATGTGTTGGTCTGTTAGGAAATCGTTCAGCGTATAATCGACTTGCAGCAGTAGAATTCTGGCGTACTTCACCATAAATTAACAACATGTCAACGTATTCACTATTAGTATGAAGGACCATTTTTATTTTCTTTATCAGAATTTATTCAGAAGAATTTATGTCAAATCAAGAGTGTAGTGATAACTAATAAAATAGCTTGACAGATTGGAAAAGTTGCTGGCATTAGCCTACTTATGGCGAATTCGATTGGCAGAACTAGTGCGCACCAGTGCATAACAGCGTGTTCTGTTGGTTGTTTCGTTGTATTCTGTTATATTTTATTATTGTGGTTTATAAAACATTTTAAACATCATCAAGCCTTGAACACACTTACAAGTGATGTTATGATTATGTTTGATGTCATCGCGTTCTGTTGAATTTGCCCTTTTTTGCACTAAGCTAGTGTGACATGTCACATTTTGCACTCAACGAGTGCGCACCAGTGCACATTAGTTCTGCCAATCGAATTCGCCATTAGTAACAAAATCACTGATAAGTTACCCTTTGATTTTAGATTTTTCAAAAATTGTTGACCACTCGCTTTTGCGTTAATAACTTTCTTTTATCGTATTTAACGAAGCCTGGAAATTAAAATAAGATTTTTTATTTAATTTTTATTAATCATTAAGAAAACTTAAACTTCAAAAAGAAAAAATAAAATAATTTTTTTGATAGTAATATCTCCCTTATTATGCAACTTCTGTTAAGACATTTTATAATTAATAACCTTCTTTTAAGATGCTTTATCACTCCTCAAAAATAAAATCACAAGACCGTAAACACCCTGTATAGAAGGAATTCAATCGTTTTCATAGAAGAAAGGATTAATGTGCTAATAAGATAGTTAAATCCACTACAGAAACTTTAGGATTATCTTACATGTATATGTAAGATGTATAATTAAATTATATATCTAATGTAATGTTCTAGAAAGGAAATGGAAATTTAATGAAAGACATATGATCTTTAGAAAATCTAGTTCGAATGGTAAGCACAACTTTCAATACAAGATTATGTATGTTGTAAGAAATCTTTGTCATTTTTCTAATCCGTTACATAAGTACCTTGGATGTCATGTCGTAAGAATTTGCTAGTCATTCTTATTGCTCTTATATGACTATTGAAAATCCAGGCATCGTTCGTTTAGTGAAAATAAACAATTTATTTATACTTAATGAAATCAACTCAAAAAGTTGGGAGACCGCCTCCAGCGACCTTAAACGCAAACCACAAAAATAATGGCCAAGGTTTTCGTAAGTAATGACATTGATCAGGGATTGAAACCCAAAATTAGCAAGTAAAACGCAAATCGACAATTTTAAACTCGACTTCCTAAACGCGACCGACTGTTCGACATTGAACTGTAGAAATTTATATGGTTGTCGACCTTCGTTTCGTCAGATAGAAACGCACCTGAATCCGGGGCTGCATTTTTGCTCCGACCCTGCACTTTCAACTCTAACTTTCCTCCGGAGATGAAAGTTATTTTAACATTTTCTAGCTTCGTGGGACTTGCCAGTGCAGTACTGTCGGAGTAGGATCGACAAGTGTCGTTCGAAATAGGCAGAGTCTTTCCTCTTCCAACAAGCGACCGACAACGGAAAGTGTGTAAGTCTGTACAGGTTATTGAGGTTCACGTCCCGTTCCTTTCTAATTCAAGAAAATACCTGTGCGCTAGTCTCTTTTACTTTATAAAAGTTTAAATTACTATTGGAAATTGATGACTTAATACCACAGTAATTCAGACGGTAGACGAAATGATTAAGCACATTTTGCATAGTTGTGTTGTTATTAAAAATTGTAATTGTTATAATCGAGTATGTAAAAGTATCATAAATACTTATCAAAATTAGTTGTGGTATGTATGTGGGTTCTAGTTTTATTACTTTTGTTTCGCAATTTATACCAATACCACCTTGTTATAAATATTCAACCGCTAATTGAAATCTTACCGTATATGGACAACCAAAGCATACCTGTAACTTATTCTTAGTCTGGACTTTGATTTAAAATCCATGATTAAAACTTTCTTTCCAAGAAGACTAGTAATATCTAATGCATATTCAACAAAACTTTAGTAACTCGAAACACGATAGGCTACAGTGATTGATACTTTTTGCGCTTTGTGAATACAGTTTAACAATTTCATTTCATAATATTTGTGGGAAATACTTCACTATCAATAAGTCATTCGTTAATTAGAGCTTTACATTACATCGCAAGTACATTATAAAAAATGTGTGTACATACCTCATATATTATATCAACATGACTTTTGTTTTAATGTTCTGTAGGATCGTATTATTAGCACATTCTTCTACTTCACGGTCAGATACCATAAAAACAACTTTAGGACAATAGTATTTCAATATCAACGTCGCAAAATATCCAAATTTACATGTTTGGCAAGTAGGCGGCCAACGTTTTAATATAAATCAATTTGCGGTGTTAATAAAATCGGTGTTAAAAAGTTATTCGTATTTGCGCTTCCTTATTTTCTACGTTCTTTTAACATCCAACCCGGAGAATTAAAACATTATAAATAGTATTAGGATAAATATTATTTCAAATTTTTTATTGGTAATTTTCGATTAGTTTTTATTTTTTATTTTTTCGTTTTTTGATGTTTGATTTTGTCTAATTGTAAGATAATGTGTAAGATAACATTTGAACTAAATAGACGGTCAAAAATAACTTGTTTACATATTTGCATGTATTAGTTTCTCCCTCTCCTTTTAGTTAATTCGTTTCCGCATTTTTTATTTTTTTTACTGACATCAATTTTCAGAAGTTTATACAGGTGTCCCGTTTTGATTGTCCGATCCTTCACTGCTATATTCTCTGACTTAATATAAGCAAAAAACTTCTAATGAACATAGGTTCGGAAGTGGTTCGTTTTCGAGATATTCAAGGTTTTAATTCCATAAGTTGAACTATTATTAACATTTTTACAGCGTTACATTTAAATTAAATTATTATGTAGTTGCCATGGTTTCAACTAACTTTTGTAGCTGACCAGTATAACCCAATAATGACAATTTATCGAAACCATCGCAACGAGTTAATAATTTAACTCAAATGATTCTCATCGAGGATGTTGACAATAGGTAAACTTATAGAACTAAACTTCCAATATCTCAAAAACGAATCATTTTTGAGTCCATGTTCATTAGGACTTTTCTGCTTATTTTTAGCCAAGAAATACGTCAATAACTGATCGGACAATCAAAACGGGACACTTGTATAAACTAGTTTGAATATTCTACAACCTTTAATTTATTTCTGCATTTTATTACCTATTACAAATAAAGCTGAAGTGCAGTTTTTACGGATATGCAAATATTATGCTTAGCATAAACGTCGATAGTTGCTTCTATACTCATCTTCGCATCTTGACATCTTGACGATTTGTTCGAAACCGGTTGAAACTCGATAAATTTAAATCCTGACATTAAACTGCATGTGATTTATTTACAATGAAAATGAAGGTGACAAAAAACTCAACAGTGTGCAAATGGAATTTTGCTATAATCGAATACCAAGACATTCTGTATTAAAATATAAGGGTAAAAGGTCGATAACGTTTCATAAAAGAGCCAAAGTTCCTGAGGGGAATTTACGGAAAAATACTTTTTAAGGAATACTGTCGGAAGGTAAAAGGTAAATCGATGAAACTTTGTATTTAACTATATATTACATTAAGCGAAAGTATAGACTTTGAAAAAAAGTTGTGTTAGTGGCTTGCACACAAAAAGATTATTCTGATATTATGTTAATTGATTCCCTAATGATTGCTATGTAAAAATGATTTCCTTGTTGGATTCAAATAAACAACCTTTTTTTAAATAAGCATTTTTATACTAATATTCATACGTTCAAGACTGTAATACGCCGCACAGTGGTTTAGAAGCGACAAAAAAGGCATATTCTCAACTTTCTGAAATGCAAATATGGTTCTGTCTATAACATTAGAAATGTCTTACAATCATGAAACAGAAAAATAATTATTGTCTCTTATGTCGTTTACGAATAAATCCAAGACAAAGTATGGGAAACAAAATTGTAGCAAACCACACTAAATTCCTCCTATATTTTACATTAACATTAAATGAAATCTATAGTAGATATGAAAATAAAACCTATTTTAATTGAGAATACGACGTTTTAATAATGTACAGGTCTGTTTAAATTATATATAACGTATAACCCAAGCAGCAAATTGTGTCCGATATCGGGCACAATTTTGTTGAGTCCGAATTGAGTCGACACTTATCGGACTTTTTGTGTCCTGTATCCAATTTATAAGAATGTAGCCGCTATGTGTCGACAAATTATGGACACGGTGTGTCAGAAAGAAATGCGTGTCTAAACAGACACATTTTGGACTCATGTGTCTAATATGTTTCCATTATATGTTACTTTCGACTTCAAAACACAATTTAGTCACAGACGAGTCGACACTTAATTGACAAAATGTGCTTGAATTTGTTCTTAAGTTTGCGTTTCTAATTTGTTTCCAAAATGTGTTAAGTAGACGCAATTTAATCCCAGATGAGTCGACACCTAATTGACACGATGTGCCCAAATTTGTTCTGTGTGCATAGACACTTTTAGGCAACATATCGGTCAAGTTTTGGAAACACGAGTCCAAATTATAGCCCTTATGTTTCTTGTGTTACCTTGAACCATTTTCGGAAAATAATTGGTTAAATATCGGACACGTGTTTCTATTTGGACACAACCATTAAATCCGCCATATTTTCGTTGAAAAGTTGTGCCAACGAGATGAAAAAAAAATGGCGGATATCTATATTTTGCTCTGAATTACAATATTTGGCGTTAATAAACATAAATATTCGAGCAAATAATTTTTTTGTGTCACCCCAAATATCTCCACACTAATTTCTGACAACATTTCTTGAAATTTGCAATAACTAAAAATGTTTGACTTTCTTAGTTTGTTAAAAATAATCAATATTTTTGAGGCGCTTTCGTTATTTAAAGGTATCATACACACTATTATCAGAAAATTTGAATCCGTAATATTTTTTAACCCTCAGACACAGCAAAACTTCAATTATAACATACCAGTATAAAATACCTTAGCAGTTTTAGCAGTAGCAACATAATGGACACATGAAAATCTATTTGGTAACAAAAGAGAATCATTTTGAACACATTAAACGTTCACTTTGAAAACATATACGACACAAATGCGACACATTCTGGAGACATTTTAGTACAATTAAAGGCGCATTTTAAACACAAACTTGGGTACATTTTGGGCACTATATGGTACACATTTCTGTCACCATTTTGGACACATTTCCCAAACATAGCGGGCACAGTGTCGACACTGTGCCCATAAAATGTGTCGTGTCCAGGCTTATGTGTCGACACAGTGTCGACCATGTGTCTAAAATTGCTGCTTGGGAAGGGTAAGCCATGTTTTCGGTTTCAATAAACACCTAAGAAAGGTTAAACTTTTTTAATTGTACAGTGAAGAACTTTTGAGCTCCAAGCTCCTCTGTCCAATGGGCACTATTTGGTATTTACATCAAACTCGGTCCAATAGAGTAAAATTCAGTTGCATCTATCTGCCACTCCGATATCCGGAAGTTATTAAAGTAGTAAGTGCGGATAGGTAAGTTTTATTGATATAAAATTTACAAATCTCTGTGAAATGCGAAAAACCTTATTCTTTGGTTCAAAATAAGTCAATTTAACATAAGTTGTGTGTTTACAAACTTGCTTCGTTTCGTCGCTAGCGGACTTCAAAGTTAGAAAAATAAATTATTTATATCTTATAATTCGAAAATACGTTAATCGATTTGAACTATTTTTTATGAGGGAGTTTTTATGTCCAGTTGACATCTTTTTATAGTTTGCGATCCGATTTTAGAAACATAGAAGTTATCAAAAAACGATATGGTCTCAGATATTGCTGCAAATTTCTTTTATCCGTCATAGGACAATGATATTATTATCGTAACAAATCAATTGTTAGGTAAAAAGCCTGTACAACTATTATAAAGGCTTATACAACGTTTTATCCATTTATTACAATTTAAAGTACTAGTTTATATGAAAAGCTGTGAATAAGTGTTCAAGTAAAGTACCACTTCTGGTTGACGAATTTGATTGAAAAATTGATATGAATTTCTGAATAGGGTTTATGAACTCCATATGTAATTTTGTCCATATACAGGTGAGTCTGGATAAGCAAGTCAACAATGCCCAGATGACAGGTGTCAAGTAATTGTTGAATTTTAACAAGACCCAGCCTACCTGGATTACTAAAATTGACACTAAATCTGTCTATGTTTGTAATCTACGAATGCGATTTTTTCTAAAACTATTAATTTTTGATAAGCATTATGTTATACCAAAATGTTTGTTTTTCAAAGTGCTATCTAAAACGATGACAATAAGCATAGCGTTTTAGCATAAAAAGCATTCGTTTATGTTGCTGCTCTGTTATGGAACACCCTGTATAAATCTTTTTTGTTTGACAATGTAGAACATTGAACGCCCTATTAAACTCCTGCAACAATTTCTGTAAAATCTCTAACGGTTTAGAAGTTACAGAGGGGGGCGCTTATTCAGACTCACCCTGTATAAAGTTCGTTGCAAAAGTTACAGACTTTTTTCCGCAAACTTGCACATCCAAACCACTGTGCGCCGTGTTGGAACGTTTTATTATATCAACGACCGTCTACGACAGCCAAGTAAAGAATGTAACAAAGGAGCCTATCTCTAGGGTAGAATGCAGTTGAAAATATATTTTTCGATACTCCTCAATTTCGTACAAAAGAATGTTTTGTAGTAGAAGTCTTTTTACTTGAAATTTTAATTACTATAAAACGGTATAAGCAATAATTGGCGTACTACAACCCGAAATGGAGCTACACCATGGAGAGAAAGATGAAAGAGTACTCGGCAATATTACGGAGAGGAGGCTTGTTGTCTTATCTTTCTCTTCATGGTGCAGTTCCATTTCAGGTTATAGTACAAGCAGATAACTGAAGAGCAATCTTCTTTATGCATGTATACACCCACGGTTCACACATTTGGACTGCGTGCTTGTAGGTCTTTTAGTTTCTAAACATTACACATTTTCCTACATCCTTGTCTCTTCTCTGTTTATTTAACCAGTCTCTAACACCATTACATGATGCTATAAAACATCTTGACAGGACACATTTTAACCACTTGTGAAAGACTGTTAGTGTAAAACGGTTAACAATATAAACAGCATACAGCATTACCACTATCTGTAACACTATACTTAGAGCTTTCGGTTTTAGCCGTGCGTCTTTTGAAAAAAGCCTTTACATTTCGGATACCAAAGCAACTTTCTTTAAAAACCAGTTTAAGGTGACACTTCGTATTTGTTAGTATCTTGCTAATGTTACTTCTGGTTTTAAAGCATAACTAGTTAGTAAAGGTTATGAAGGAAATTGGCTGTGTCTAGGGGTTTGATTTTTGGTAATTAGGCCCGCTTGTTTTATAAAACATTAAAAAAATATATGTTTAACAATAATGTGTACAATAGTTCGTCTTTCTGCGTTTTTGCTACTTCGCGTCTTTTTACAACTTTGTCTTTACACGCCCTTCGTTGTTACTTTCGTCTTAATTCTCTACCCAATTCTCATCGTTATACGCCTTATGTTATTATAGGGTACACTTCCTAATTGACGATCCTCCAAAAAATGCTTCCTAAAGTTCGCCTTTCTGTAAAAATTTATATAGAAAAACTGAAAAGCCGGCTTTAGGCGCATTTTCGAGGTTTGATGAGTTCACATCTAAACCCAACTCTCATTTTTATTCAATTAACTCTCTTCGTCTAGCGTTTTCGAACTACTCGTTACTAATAAAAACTTAACCTAATCAACTTATAATAATAAAAAATAATCAATTCCTACAGTTATATTACCAAGCACTACCTTTCCATGTATGTCAAATGATATTTATGCAAAATCGTTAACTTCATTTAATTTTGTAAAAAATCTCAATGACGTATTTCCTCTCCAAAAATCATTATCAAAAACTATTTTCTCCTACTCTATATTGAAGTGCTTTGCTTGCTTTTACCTCTATTATAAAGATTTTTTTCTTTATCACAAAGCTAAATAAAAACTTCATCCGCATTAACTCAAATATAATAAACATACCAACTCCATTACCCTAGGCTATTAACCACAAATCACAGCACATTAAATTTTTAATTACACACTAACTGCAGCACAACAAAGCGCTTTCCACTCTAAGCTTTCGATAGAAATCATTATACTTATATCAATGAAACGCGAATAGCATGGCGTGTAGAACCTTTTCTGGGATTTTACATTTTTTCTACAATCTTGGGAAAATACGTTGAATTAAAACTTCTTACGTGGTACATTTATATAAGAACGTTTGATAATAGAACATATTTTACGGAGAGTCCCAGGCGGTGATTACGTAATATTTAAAGAAATGCGGTAGTAAATTTAAAAAAAGTTGTTTAGTAAGATTGACAATTGAATGTTTAATTTGTTTTTGAATTTGTTTATCTTTGGAGCATTTGAATATTTAAAGGGAGTTTAAAATCGAATCACAGGCAACACATCAAACACATCGGTAAGATGTGTAGCGGACAGTTTACTTCATGCAACACATTTTACATCCTTTCAAACTTTAATTTACCATATTGTTAGTCTTTTCAACTGATTAGTATTTCTTTATTAAGCATATACAATTTTATATTTCATTGAATAGTGTATTGTATAATAATTTCATATTGTAAATTGTGTTTGAAATAATTATGTTATAGTTTATAGATATTGACATATTTTTTTTTAATATATCGTTGTTATTTTGTGCATATCTAATTTAAAATTTTAAAAATTCGTTGAAATTTTTATTGGTTATTATGTGAAGGGAATTATCCATAACATCAAGCTTGTATTCACGAATAATATTCCGATGGTACAGCGTATATAGATTTCTCCCCAAATAGGAGTACTTAATACACTTCGTTACACATATCGGATGGGTCCTTTGACGGCAGGACGAGTCGGCCGTCCTTTCAATTTCATCTGGCACACAAACGGGCATTTACAGTCGTCGACGGTCGAGCAGTCGAGTCGTAGGAATTGCATTTTCAATACGGCCACCCTAGTTTCCTAGGAATCGCCTCATGCGTAATGCATTTCCGATCGTCACCCTTCTTTGTGGACCTTTCGCGTTGTACACAACTATTGAGAAGACCGAAAAGTGAATATAATCTGGAAATGTATATGATGATTACCTTCGTAACGTTTATTTTATAGTAAGTTATTTAATAGGTAGTATAGTTGAACATATTATTAAACTCTTTCTTTGTAAGTATAAAGGAGTATTCAAATGAGAAAAAAATATGAAAATAAAACTACCGTTTGTTAACATTGATTGATGACTTAATCACCATTAATATGAAATCAAATGTATTTCTAAAATAATTTTTATCGTTAACTATGACAATATTTTGAAAAATCTTTTTATTTAAGATCTTTTTAGAAGGTCGTAATCCAATTTTTTGCCATCACTTGGTGGATCAGTGCACATTTGATAACTGCTTAATTTAGAGTTTTGTCCAAAACAATGAAAAATGTTTCTCGGTTTTCTCAAAATTATTAGTTTGAAGGTATATTTTTCTTGTAGCTAGGTCTTCCATTTCTTTCAATAAGATAATAAAGAAAAAAAAAAGTAAAAGAAATGCCCCGGGTGAGGATCGAACTCACGACCTTAAGATTATGAGACTTACGCGCTGCCTACTGCGCTACCGAGGCTGTGAACACGAGCATCTTAAAAATTATTTTAGATTTTCAGAATATTTGAAAATAATTTAAACCATAATTCAATTTATAAATAATCATAATATACCGAGTGTTCATAAATGATTGTAAGGTGTTTGAATTTTTCGCGCTGGTTATTTAATAATTATTAATGCTTAACATTGTTACCTGTGAAGTATCTACATCGTATCTCTGACATCAGTGGCGTAGATGGATTTATTCATGATTTATTCTTTTCAGGATTAAGGGAACTTGCCCACACATTCATAATTATTGGATAACAATTATTGTTAATTAAAATGACACATGCCTATAAAATCAATAAAATATCGACATTCATTAATTAGGGTAAGGTTGCTTAAGTCGTACCCCCTAAGAAAAAATACTGCATATAAGCGAAAATTTAGCCACAACATAAAAGCTTTATTTGTTATACTAATCTTGGATTAATAGCAGTTTTATTTATTATAATAAAATATAATATAGTAAATGTTAATGGATAAAATAAACTAAATAAAAAAAAAACTCTCATCGGTACGACTAAGGAAACTAGTTGCCTAAGTGGTACCACCCAAGGCTTAAGTCGTACTCCTAAGAATTATTGGGTAACAATGTGCATTACAAGGTATTTTTAGAATATGTGCTTTACATGTCTCATACTATTATTTTTTAAGTACACCCTTCACATATTTCTTGATTCTTTTGTTAATTCTAGCACATAGATTGTGCACCTATGATTTACATTGCAAGCACTGAATCATCTTTTCCTCCCGTTCTCCTCCACACATATAGCAAAACCAATCGCTTGCAGCATCGCCTCTCTTCTTTTTAACTTTTAATGCTGATTCCTTTTTATTAATTGTTTCTTTCCTCTTACTTGCAGCATTTTTTATTTTGTCTTTATTCGCAGCTGACGTTATTTCGATTGATAAGCTTAGGCGTCTTTGTTCCTCTTTGCTGTCATTGATGATATTTGGAATAGGTGATAAAATATTTAACTGTTGTTTCAGTTTATCTGAATCAAATGATGTTAAAGGTTTTGTAATAAAAACCACGGAAGCCTCTTCTTCCTTTTGGATTTGTCCATCTTTGTCCGTCGGCAGACTTTAATTGCTCACTGATTCATTTGAAATATTGCACGTTTTAAACGGCAAAAACGAACAAATTTCCTAAGTCGTACTTGCTACGACTTACGCAGCTCGTTTAGGTACGACTTAAGGTACCAAACATTGTAAACGAAAAAACGGGGATAACCTTACATTGAATATGCGTATGTATACGTTTTGCCTTCGGTGGAAAGATTCCGTAATTGCTACAGAACTTATGTTAAAAAGAGAGACTATTCGGTGTATAATTTCCTTCCGAAAAAATCCTCCAAACACATGCAGAAAATTATATGAAATAGCAATAATTTACTTGTTGAGAATATTCTCTCAAATGGCA
Source organism: Digitonthophagus gazella (assembly GCA_036711955.1). Classification (NCBI taxonomy): domain Eukaryota; kingdom Metazoa; phylum Arthropoda; class Insecta; order Coleoptera; family Scarabaeidae; genus Digitonthophagus; species Digitonthophagus gazella. The sequence goes on from JASCIT010000001.1 coordinate 10,501,831, forward strand.
CTTGCATTCAAACGACTCAATAGTGTAAAATGAAGTGCCTACCTTACTAGACAATCCTATAGTGTTACTTTTGCTGTCAACGCTGTGGTGGCATTTAAAATAGCCAAGGTACGACTTAGGCGTAGGTACGACTTGAGCAACCTTACCCTACGTGACGTATTGAATGAATTTATTAACCTAGGATTTACTTCAAAAAAATCTCTTGAGAGCTTTCAATATTTTCCATGGTATGGCTATAAGATATGATTGACATTATTGTGGTTATACCAACCTTATGTTTGTTCGCTTGGGTCAAGTCAATTATCCAACGGATCTGGTAATATTAGGAATTAAAAAAAAATTATGATGAATAATGTTCGTAATTATGATCAAGCGAGAGAAAATCTTGTTTACAATTTGAGTAATTTAAGCTCAAAATTGTATTTTATGTATCTTTTATCGAATTGAGTGATTTAACCGTTATTTGTATTACCGGGATCTTGCAGGCCCGAGAAACTATACCGGGTGTCCCGTTTTGATTATCCGATCCTTTATTGGTGTATTCTCTGACTGAATACTAGCAAAAAAGTCCTAGTGAACACAGGTTCATTTTCGAAAGTTCATTTATAGAGATATTCAAGGTTTTAATTCCATAACTTGGCCTATTATTACATTAGCTTTATTTGTTGCGTTCAAACTTGCACTGCACTAAGTTACACTATGGTGCAAGGTGCAGCATTGAAAGGGGAATCACTGTAATTCAGTGTAATTTGATGCACTTTAGTTCAGGTATGAACTGTTATCCAACGAACGCATATACTGTGTGCACACCGATGAGTTGCGGATACGTTTAACGTAAGTGGAAAAAGGACGACAATAAGGTTTCCATCAGTTAACATAGGACAGATATACTACGTTTACTTATCTGGCCGATTGGAGTTGATATGTGCCTCTTTATCTAACTCATTAAAATTGTATGCAATTCGATGCTTTGTCTAACACATTGACCTGCCCTATTCGCAGCTCGAATACGTGCAGACTGTACAACCAAAATTTAATAATGCATTGAACTCCTAAGTGCAAGCAGTGCAGCCCTAACGAACAAAGCTCTTGAAAATTAATCTGTAGCGCGCCAAATTCAAACACCTTATAACCATTTATGAATGCTCGGTACAAGATATGTTGCAATATTGAGTTGAAAGTAACTTTACTATTCTTTTATATTTCGTGGACATCGAAATGATTTCTAACAAAAATGTTACATAATGGCAAAAAGCGTTAACAGTTATTTTGGTCAAAAATGTTTGTGAGAGATCGCTATAAAACGAAATTTGTTTTTGTTTGTGTGCAAACTCCACTGATCTAGCTTAAATAATTTTGAGAATATTACCATATTTACTCCAGAAGCAATCAATCATCGTCATCTTTAAGTCGAGATAACTCAATAGTTTTTAATAATTATATGGTCATGTTTTGTATCAAATTGAATGATTCTTAGTGACCTTTGACAATATTTAAAATTTTTTAGATGTTTTGATTTTTTATTATCAATATTCCAGAAATTAAAATGTTAACCCTTTATAAGTCAAGTTTTAAATATGATGTAACATTGATATAAAAGCAACTTAAGTCTCGTATTATATTTTCTGAACATTGAAATAGTTTCTAAAATTGTTACATACCGATACAAAAGAGTAAACATGATGTTTACTTACTAGAATTATTTTTGATAAGATAATCCAAAAATAAAGTGCCCCGGGTGAGGATCGAACTCACGACCTTAAGATTATGAGACTTACGCGCTGCCTACTGCGCTACCGAGGCTGTGGAAATAAACATCCCCAAATTTTTACATTTCCAAATATTTTTCGAAACTAATTTTATAAACTTAATATTTTGTTTTATAATATTTACAATAATCCGTTGATATGAAGAAGACTTATCGTATTGGTTTAGTTATATTGTGCGATATAGAATTTCCAATAGGCATATACGACGATCAAAATGTGATTGATTGAACTAACTAATGACAGCAATTTACGATCCGCAAAAGTGTCCGCCGCGTATTATAAACGCATTAATCCGGCACGTTATTATAATGCGCGCCATTAATTATATGCAACGTGTATATTAATTATCCCGGCATTAGCTCCGTGTGTACTATCGGTCGTTGGATTAATGTTGCAATTTACAAATGGATCCGTTTGATATTTTCGATGATACGCTGCCCCATTCGTTCGCGTTTTGCCCCAAAGACGGCTTTACATGCATAATTGCGGGGCGTAAATTATTTTGAATTGTCAATGGTAATTTATGGATTTATGGCTAGTAGTAATAAATGTTTAACTTTTCGGTTAAACATTTAACTAAATAGATGGATGACGCCGCGGTCGATCGGCAGTAAATACTCGATTGTCGTTGAACGGTTTCTATGATTTACGAGGACACCGGCTTCCTTACTACAGATTTAAACTTGTCTAACTAACTCGTAAGCGCAACAAAACGTAGTCGTAGCCCGAAATAAACGAGGTACGAAATAAATTAAAGCACGTATAAAACAAATGCCGCAGGGAAATACGTCTCTAGTTACACCAACCAAATAATGCAGACTTCGCATCAAGAAAGAGTATTCCACCGCTCACCTTTACCAGTTTGTTTTAATTATAAACCAGCAGGGCGCAGCGAGGGGCATAGATTTAAACCGGAAGTTGTGTAACAATAAATCTACCCTTCATTTGGGATCCGAGTGTCAGTAAGACTAAATCAACAGCTTCTTGCAAATTCTGAAGGCAGAACAGACGGGAATGATTGTCGTTTGATGTGTTAGAGCAGGGGCGTAGTAAGATTTCAATTTCAGAAGATAATATAGAATGTCTCTATGAATAAGTTTTAGTGTGTTCTATAAAATGGGGTAACTTTGATCAGCGGGGTGAATATGATCATAGATTTAAAAAAATGTTTGCAGTGTTAAATATTTGGTTCTCAATTATTGAAGTTTTAGTTTTTTGTTGTTTACTTTAACCCTACATAGCTAAAAAAGAGCAACTGATTTAAATGCATGTTCATATTCACCTTACTGATTAAAGTTACACAATTTTACGACACTTACATTTATATCCTTTTTAGTATTTTTACAGGGTTATTTTGTAATTATCTTTACTATCCGACATCGTTCGCCCAACAAATCCAGTCATAAACGACCTTTTGAAGAAACCATATTTTATAAATAAGTCATTAGAAATTTTAACTATAACGACAAAAGTTAATGTTTTCATATAGGATAGTAACATAAAATGACCCTTTTGATGGAATGTTGCATCTTTTGAACCAACAACATAAAATCAAAGGGGAACTTATGTCTGCGTTTTGATAAGTTTTGACAATTAATGACGCAAGTGAAGGAAGGAGCTATCTTTGGGAGAATCCATCGTTTGACATTATTTTCCCGAAAAAAAGCTGTAATATATTACATTACCAATATTTTTCATAAATTTACGTTAGAAATATTGGGTTGGCAACTAAGTAATTGAGGTTTTTTTTTAGAAAATCAAAGACAATTTTTTCATGGAACTAAATAACTTTATCCTGTAATGTATTGCCCATTTTGATCAATGATTTTTTGCCATCTTTCAGGCAGCATCATAATCCCACGTTCATAAAACTTCTAGTTTTTATTAGCAAAAAACTGAAACTAGTACGATTTTGACATCATCGTCATTATTGAAATTTTTACCACTCAAGGAGTTTTATAAAGATCGAAACAAAAAATAATCAGATGGTGCAAAGTCATGACTATAATGGTGGATATGGCAAAACATCCCAACCAAGCTCCAATAATTTTTGCCGAGTGACCAAAGATACGTGTAGCCTTGCATTGTCATGATGAAATACAACACCTTTTCGATTAGGCAATTCGGGCCGCTTTTCTTCAACTGCATTATTTAATTTCGTTAGTTGTTCAATGTAGACATCAGAATTGATCGTTCGGTTGAGTGGTAAGAGATTTCGAACGGAAATAAATCCACAGAAGATAGAAGAGTTTCCTATGCATTTTCAATCTTCTTTTTATTTTGTAATTATTAATTAATTTTTGTGATTTTACGATTTTTAAAACTATGTTCAAGTTATAAACAAAGATTGTCGAAAAAGTGAAGAAGTATGAATAACAAGTATGAACTATGAGGATGACTAAGGAACTTTTGACATGACCGGAATGATAATGAAGACGAAGTCAAATTAGGTGAAAACAAGAATGATGGTGAGAAAAACAAGAGAGGAAGCAGGAACAGGTATCATCAAGAAAGAAAAATAGGAAAAATTCCGAACGAAAATAAATCCATAGAAGATAGAAGAGTTTCTTGTGCATTTTCAATCTTCTTTCTTACTTTACAATCATTAATTTTATTTTGTAACTTAATGAATTTTAAAACTATATTCAAGTTATAAACAAAGAATTGACGAAGAAGTGAAGAAGAATGTACTATGAGGATGACTAAGCGATTTTTGACAACGACCGGAATGTTAATGAAGATTAAGTCAAATTTAGCGAAAACAAGAATGATGATGGGGAAACAAGAAAGGAAGAAGGAGTAAGGATCATCGTGAAGGAAACTAGAAGAGTTCTCTTCACTTCATTGATTTTCTTTTGACTTGATCTATACTTTTTAGTGGTTAATGCATGAATGTGAGAATGCATGTATGTGATACATGAAGCTTCTCAACATTTTCACGTGTTGTACTGTGACGATCCGAATCGATTATTGCTTTGATAAGAAGTTCGTCAACTTCAACTGGACGACCAGAGCATTCTTCGTCTTTGAGTGAAAAATCACCAGAACAAAATTTGGCAAACCAATTTTGACACTCCGTTCTTTTAAGGCTTCGTCACCATATACAGCACATAACTTTTTATGAGCTTGCGATATGTCTTCCCTTTGCGGAAATAAAAAAGCAAAATATGACGAAAATGTTCCTTTTGATTTTCCATTTTTCAACGAAGGCCAAACGAAAACTATGCAACCCATTAAAAAACTTTTTTTACTGATTGACTGCTGAAATGCCAACTATCAAATAACAAAATGTGTTTCACATTTGTATTACGTCTGCAAACCTAAAAATTCAACTGAAGCAATTTATGAGTGAAATTCGCAATTACTTAGTTGCCAACCCAATAGCTTTGATAGTTTTTTTAAGCATAAAGTTTAATACCACCAGAAATTGTAGGTGGTAATATTTTTGTACCGTTTCGAGGAAAATAGCTTAACTTAAAAGAAACAATTATTTCTGAAAAATTTACTAGCAATCTGCGTTTCAAATACATTCAGTGAGTTTTTGGTATCCTTCGATGTTAGTATACCAAGACTTAAGCTTGTAAAAATGGAATATTAAGATAATGTCAAATGATCTTAACATATCTTTATCGGCTAACCATAATTAGAAGGTTTTCTAGTATATCTGAACGTTCTTTCAATCCTTTTAGGCGATTTAACTAATTTTTGTGTTTAATTACCTGACTTTTAATTTCATTTCTTTTAGAAAATTTTGATGATAGTCTTCTAGTACTTCAAATGATTGACTATTCTTTGTACCTAATTAAAGAGCTTTATAGCATAACTCGACGATTTTTTAGTTCTTCTGGACGCTTTTCAAAGTACTTTTCTAATATACAAAAATTAACTTATCCTTTATGTTTACAAACAAAGCTTTATAGTACATCTGAACTTTTGTCTTTTCTAGGCGATTTTGAACTAGCTTTTTATTATTATAACCGATCAATAAGTAATATCTTTATGTTTAATTAGAGGGTTTTTTAGTATACCTGAACGTTCTTTCAATCCTTGTGTACGATTTTTACGATAATTTTCAAATAAATAAATACTTATTGCTAATTCAAATGAGCGACAAATTTTTGTAACTAATTACAAGATTTTTGTTTAGACTTCTGATTAGACAATTTTGTAGTCTTGTAGTAGGCACCTTTTAGTTCTGAAAAAATTTTCAGTTTTGTAGTTTAACTGATTGGTTTTTGATTCTTTAGAGTAATATTCTAATCATGGTACTGCTTCAGTTTTCATAATATCTCCATTTAATTTACTCATTATTTAAAAGAGTCATATGTAGAAGAATATTTAAAGAAAATGGGCATTTCTGGAATTGTATAAGATAAAATGATTTGAAAGTACATCACTAGTGAGGGTGCAAAGACATTAGATAGAAATAAGTTTGGTGATTGCAAGATTCTTAGAAACGATAAAGAAACATAATAGATGGCATAAAAACAAGAATGAAAAGCAAAATCTAGCTTTCAGAAAAAAATCATTAACACCCGTATGCATAGTCGATCGCCAGAGATTCGCCGAAGATTCTCCGTTCGCCAGTTGAAAATTCCGATGCATAGCTAATTGCCATGGAATCATTCACGTGCGTTATGCTGTTTCTTCTGGCGACGCGCCGGAGATTTGCCGGAGATCGGTCGATATCAAAAACGTCAATAAAATCATAATTTATATCATATTATTATTGTTTAAATAAAATGGATCGCGATTTGAATGTGATTTCTAATGCCAATAGGGTTATCTTTGATTTAGAAATTTATGTACTACGTAGGTAAGTAGTGCTAAATTAGATAAAAATAAATTTATACATCACAAATCACCGGCGATTCGCCAAAACGGAGATCGCTGGGAGATCGACTATGCATCACAAATTATATTCCGATCGTTCGCCGGCGAGTCTCCGGAGAGTCGCCGAAATGAACTCCAGCGAGGCGCTGGCGAACGACTGTTCATACGAGTGTAAGAGTTTCGGTGTAGTATTACAAACACGATTTCAATATAGGATCCGAAACGCAATGTCGAGGTCGGAATTGTCCTCGATTGTAAAAAAATCGCGTATAAAAACTCCGACAAAAATGTTTTGATGGCTGCTCGATAAAGACGAAGTACACTGCTAAAGAGAAGAATTTTATTTTTTTGTAGTAAATAGTTAATAAAAGTACACGTATTCTACATCATTGTATTCCGAAAGAGGAGTCTTTGGAATAGCGTGACAAAAAGTGTGCATTATTGAAACATTTTTTAGTTTTGCAGTTTAACTTATTGATATTTGATCCTTTAGAGTAATATTCTATGACATCATGATACTGCTTCAATTTTGATAATGTCTCCATGTAATTTTCTCAGTATTTATTTAGACCTTCTTGACAATAAATGGAATGGCTGCCAAAATAATAAAAACAGATTCTTATGTAGAAGAATATTAAAATGAGCATTTCTCGAATTGTATAAGATAAACTAATTTTAAAGTACATCACTAGTGAGGGTGCAAAGTAATCAGGTAGAAATAAGTTTGGTGATTGTAAGATTCTTAGAAATGATAAGGAAATATGAGAGATAGACTAAAAACAAAAATGAAGCGCAGAATCTAGCTTTCAGAAAAAAATCATTAAGGGAAATTCTGTTAATTAAGTACAAGTTTACTTGGCCCGATTTCAATCGAATAACTTCCAGTTCCTACTTCAAACGTTTTTTTATTCAGATTTTTTCATTTTTCTATTTTACTTGTAAACTTCTTAACTTTTTCAAATTTTATTTTAAATACATCCAAATTTTATTTATTTATAATTTTATTTAGTTATAATTTCTTAATTCATTCAAACAAATTCATAAAAAATTTAATTTTTTTTCTTGACATAAAAATAAATTTTGTATAAAGTTATCAATAAAATTGCAATCATATTGAAGGAAAGGAGAGAGAAATATATATCCAGGTAGATATTATTTATAGTCACTGACAACTTTGTTCGCGGTTTCACTTCCCTTTATTCCTCGCCATTAACAGGTCCGGGGCTACAACCGCGAAAATTGCACCAGTCGTTACTACGGTCGTTATCCTTGGCACGTAAGTTCCGCAGAGTCCCGAACACGCCGCTAATTTCGTTTCCGAGTTTTATGATTAATTAGGCAGTTTTGGCGGCCGTCGAGGTGCGCCGCCGTGCCGCCCGTTATACATGTCCGTCTCGCGCCATTAAATCGGCAATCCGCGCATTTGCAATTCTAATGTTAGATGGGACGTACATCGATGGCCGCATATCCGCTTATTGGTGTTAAATTAATCGCTCGGATTGCTTTATGCGCTCGTAAACAATGGATACGCCGATCCGGCAACGAACCGTCCTGATTCTTACACGATCCGTCCGCGTTCCCGCTGGGAACAGCAAATTTCGACGCCGACGTTGGTTTACTCGCAATTATACGCCTACCGCAGCAACGTTTCGACGCTCGATTATCTGCTGATACTCAATTTATGCAACCACAATGCGATTTAACAAATAATATAACAAACTAAAACTCGGAGATTGACAAGTCGTTATTATGTCCTACAAAAGCAAAAAATAAAAATCACCGAATGATGTACGGTGTCCGGGAAAGGGGTAAAATGTACGTGACAGGTGCATCTACCCAAATTTCCAGGACGGAAAATGCGGCAATTGTATTAAAATCGATATCGCCATACCGCGCATTGATTATTCGGGGAATTCCGGAGTTTGCTTGCAATAAAACCGTCCGGTTATCACAACAACCCTCAAAAAATCACAACGAATCCCAAGATAAAAATTACACGACAATTACGGTCACGTAAAATGGTCATTATTTCCATTGACTACCAGTTATAATATCACGATAACCGTAACGAACTATGGTCGAGCTACGTGTAATCTATGCTCGAACTGTTAACGCAAAATTGGATGACATTCATAACGCATACTAAATAATATACTAGTAATCCATAGAGGAACAGGAATAATTCATATTCATTCCATAACAAAATCGTAGTCAATTACATTAAACAACAAAGATAGAATCAATACAGGTAATTTTTGTAGAAACATGATTTGGTATTATTTAATGATAATAGTAAAAAATGAGGAAAGACTTATGCCAAATTGAGTATTTCCACGAAGGGGACATAAAAACACAATGTCATAAATCGACATTTTTTCTTTTATTTGTTAGAATTTCCTCATTTAAGTAGTCCATTATTGTTAAGCAATACTACACATTTCTATTTTGTTTAGTTTAACTGGCCTATTTTGTAACTCTCAACGACATCGCTAAGAATCATTTGTCGTTAATGAACGACAATTCGTATTTTGTAACTTCTAATGACTTGTTATTTATCGACTTGGTGGTTAGGTTTGATCGTTTAGTGAACGACATCTAAATACACTGCGGACATTTCCGTCGTTAGCATAGCAGAATGGACTATTTCGGCATTTTTGGGAGTTGAGTTTAATCGAAAGTACGTCGGCCCTAAGTACTTGAAATGCATTTAAAAATGTTCAAATCTTTTCCGTTTTCACAAAATTTTCTGTTAAAATTTAAATTTAATCCTCGCCTGTGACGTCACAGGGAAGGCACAAAAAATGGTTAGATCCGGCAACACAGCCGTAGTTCCTAAATCTTGACCCCACAGTTTGGTTGGTACCTGCGTAGCTATGTTCATTGTATTTATAAGTGCGAGTAGTTCAACACGTGCGACAAGTGACGTTTTACGTGCGTTTAATAAGTTGATGTTATTTTGCTAGTAGACTACAACGTTACCTTTCAACTTTACTTCCTTGCATTTCTGCACCAATAAATTGGTGATTTTCGTTGAGAAACCTCATCACCGCTACTGTCTACTGTTGGTAAATTCCGTGAGTCGGCTTTTATAGTCAGCTTTCAAAATACTCATTTTTACGAAAAAATGTTCAAAAATTAATGACGCGTTTTCACCTTGTTTACAAACACAGGCGGATGACAGACCCAAAACTGACAGGCAGACTAACAACCATCGCTTAAATAATGTCCCTAGGTATAAGACAGCGTTGCCTGTTTTCCATTTCTAGGTAGGCGGCAAAGAATGACCCGTTTGAAGTAGGAAAATTTTTAATAATTATTTTCTTCATTGTAACGTACCGTGTAGTTCTAAGAAATAATAAAGTGAGGTACTTGATACCTGAGGATCATAAAACAGCCCTTAGTTTTTGGAAAATCCACCGTACCGTAATAGTCCATTAGACATTAAAAAGTTATTTATTCCAGGACAAACGTACATATTTTGTAAGGATCAAAATATATTTCTAACAGTAAGACTGGTATTACACTATCAAAGATTTTATGAAAGATCTTTTATAAAATATTTATAAAATATGTTTATTAAATATAATAATTTTATCAAATGTGGTCGAATGCAACCCATTTTGATAAAAAATATTTCATGAAATAACTGTTTTATAAAATACAGACTATTATACTGTAAAATTTAGAAAGATCTCTTATAAAATCTTTGAAAGTCTAGCGACCTAAGAAATCGAAAAACTTGTTAGGAATATACATTTTTGAAAGTTATAAATAAATAAATTTATGAAGAAGCGCAAATTTTACACACAAGTTTCCTAAACCAATCACTCTAGATTACAGCTCCACTTGTCTTACTTCCTTAGACGCGTTCATTCTTGCAAAAAAAGCTTACTATGTTATCAGTTGAAGTTCATGTTATTTGGTGTTTTACTTTTGTTGCTCATTTTTACGATATTTCTTAAAAATGAATGCAAAGAACTGCTAAATTTCATAAAGTATTTGAGATTTGATTATTACTTAAAAAAAAGATGAAAAATCAGTTAGTTAAATTGGCAAAATTGTAAAAAGAGCACGTTCGTCAGTGCAGTAAATTATAGAAAATTATACTAAAACGGGATTTAAAAAAATACAGCCTTATACAGGATGTCAAAAAATAGTGAGTGTTCGAAAAGAGCGTACAATATCAAACAAAGTAAAATAACTACTTCGAAAATTTTAAAATCGCTACCAAATTAAATACTATGACGGAAAGGGCAGTAAATGCACAAACCATTCTAAACGTTTTACATAGACATGGGTATCATGGCTGCATATCTAAAAAGAAATTTATGTCGCAAAAGAATCATATCAAAAGTTTGAAGTATGTTCATCTCAAATATGGAGTTTCTTCAAAAAAGGAAATTTGTATCCAACAATAAAACACGAAGGTGGTAGTGTTATATTGTGGAGGCTTATGTCCAGGGCCGTATCAAGTTTGACTGGGGCCCCAAGGCGGAGATATTCTTGGGGTCCTTAAATTGTTATAAATATAGTGATCTCTCTATATAAGCAACTCCTTTAAAAGAAACATTCTTCAATAAATCAGGGATATTAATAAATAATTAAAGTTTCGTTTAATTGCAAAAAATTAGCAAAGAAAAATCCATTTAACCTGTTATTGTTATTGCCCCAGGGGCCCCCTTACGACGGGGGCCCCTAGGCACATGCCTAATGTGCCTAGTGGATAATCCGGCACTGCTTATGTCTGTTGGTGTAGGTAATATAAGATTTATAAATGAAGGGCCGCGGCTAAAAACGATCAAAGTCCAAACGTCTACATTTTACAGTATCTCAGTTTGAAAAAATTTAATTGATTATTATTATTATTATTAGTCAGTACAGTAGAAATAAAACAAAAATGTGATTTCAAACGAACAACTATTGTTAAATAAAAAGCATTATATTCTATGAAAAGACTTTGATCCTTTATACCTGTTAATAACTGGACCTTGATCATTTTTCGGCGGTACCTATTATTTTCAAAGACGTTTTTTTCGAAGAATATTATTTTTTTTTTTTAGCAGTAGGGGATAACTGTTGGATGATACATATTATAAGGTATTTTATAGTAACATTATATTATTTTTGAAAAAAAATGGACTTTGATCGTTTTTAGCCGCGGCCCTTCAAACAGTATAATGAACAAAATATTACCTTGATATAAACTACACACAAGCGTTGGTACGAACTTAAAATTTTGGTGATATGGATAGTTCATGCGAGATAGTAAATGATCAAAATTTGATAATGACCTATGTTCTTCTTAGTTGCTTTTTGCTTGGATTTTACTATTTTTAAGTATACTTCTTTTACATCGTGTAGTTGTACTAATGATCACCAGCAACCTAAATCTTAGCAAATTCTCCACTTGTGTTGTTGTTAAGCTCCGCAACCATCGAAATCAACCTTACATTCTATCAACTCCTGCTAAAAGGAGTCATATTGTGAGAATTTTTCGGTTTCATTGGTGATAGGTGTTAAGCAGAAGATAAATCTCAAGTTCGTGTGTTATCTGGCAGTAAATTGACTTTGTTCCTATTAAAAATGTTAGGTGAATCGTAGTGAGTGTGGTTCAGTGTTGTCTTGTTGAAAAACTTTGCTGCGAGGTCTTTAAAAGTATGGTAACGAAATTGGCTAAAATTTCATTGATGTACTAAACCGCAGTTAGAATGATTGATGACATAAAACTACCGGCTTCCACACTGAATTTCACCCCACCACAACACCAGATGTTAAGTCAGGACAATGTTCAAACGCAAATTACAAATTTTGTATTTCTGCTTTAGATCTTCTGAGACCCAATTGACATCAAATTGCCATAGGCAAAACCGATATTCATCATTAAAGATGATTTAGTGTAATTCTTCAACCTGATGCCAACGCAATCTATACCAACGGTGGGAACCTACGGCCCGCGGGTCAACTCCGGCGCGCGTGAGGGTCTAATCCGGCCCGCGAGACCTTTAGAAAGAATAATAAATAATTTTGGTTAAATAAAAAATGTGTAATGGAAAGAAAGGTTTTTACCACTATTCCGTTAGAGAAGAAAAATATCTCATTACGGCACTAGACTTTTTATTAGTCTTACAAGACAAAAATTTGTCTCCGGCCCGTGTACGAAGAGTAAACCGTACCGTAAAATGGGGTTACTTGGACATGTTTTTTACGTATTTTTCAAAATTAAAAGTGAAGAAATATAGTTAGAGCATCAGAAACATGTTCATCGTACCGACCTAACCTTTAGAATTACATAGCTATTATAAAACATTGAAAATATCTTATAAATACAATAAATAAAAGTGATGTCCAAATAACCCCGTTCTTGGGGCTTCTTGGACACTAAACTCTGTTTTAGGGAAAATGTCATACTTTGCATGTCAGACGATCAAGTTCCCCCGTAGAATGAATTGAAGTATTAAGGCTGTGGTCTCGGGCCCGAAAAAGTTGTTCCAATATTTCGCGTTAACCGTTTGATAAATCAAAAAAACTTTCAAACGAAAGTTGGATAAAAATGAAAAATCTAGACATGCAAATAGAGATATTTTATAAATTATTGTTAATAACTGAGATTATTAAGAAAGGTTTTTAAAAGGGCTATTTGCATGAATAGATAAATATTCTAGATATATTTTTTCCATTTACCGTTTTTTGATATTTTAAAAGATAAGCGAGATATTTTGGAAATTCCCACGGTACAAACTTGGGAATATTTTACAATTTCGCTAGATAGCTCCGCCCTGATTGACCACGTGGTATGGCCGGCGGAGTTGAGTAGGTGCCGTAAGTAAACAAACAAGTTTTTTGTGTAAGTCGATTCTGCTTCGTTGTGCATTTCTGGAGATAAATACTTTGGAGAATTATTCGAGTTTGGACTTCACAGATTTTATGGCTAGTAAAAAATTTTAGAATTTTACTAAACTAAAATGAATGAAAAGTTCATTTCATAATTTTACTAATCTTTTTGTTATATAAATACCTCGACCTCATGAAAATAAACTTCGATATTGTAATTTTGAACGCTAACTTTTTCTTTACATACACTACATGTAGCAGAGAAAGTATGTACAACTGGGCCAAATTGGTCACTTTTCAAGGGACACTCCTGTTTCTATAAGAAATAGAGGGAAAAAAAATATCGGTAACTGATGCTCGATTTTTATAAGAAATCGAATGCTGAAAACCTCATATTGATATCTTTTAGGGTTTCAGAGATATTGGGGATGCTTTTCGAGAAAGTGCATTTTTGAAGTCTTCATAATTTTTTTCCTATTGGAAAATGTTTAATTTTGTGAAAACATTCTCGTGGCAACTTTTTATGTAGATTTTGACGGTGTAGGTTAGCTTTCTCTGTAAGCAATATTTTAATAGCTATATACATAAAAGTGTTTTTTTTTTAATGGAACACTATATTATTACATATTACACGAGAGCCTAGAATTCCCTTTCCAAAAATATGCCTATAAAGTTTGAAAAATGGGATAGATGCGATAATTTGTTTCAGAGAATCTGGAGAAAATGCAGAGGTTGTATTTACATAAACGATATACAGAGAGAATGTAACGTTTAAACTCATTTTTCTCGATGCTAAAAAAATTTAGATTGTTTGAATCCATAATCTGAACCAAAAAGGCTAAGTGATATCACAAGCAAGGTATCATGTGCACACTTTTGGAAAGGCAATTTAAACTCCCGTCGAATATGCAAAAATGTATTGGTGTTCCATTTGAAAAAGAGATATTTGTCTGATTCTATTAGAATATTGCTTACAAAAAATCTAATTTACACCAACAAATTCTACATATAAAGTTGTTTCGGGAATCTTTTCACAGAATCACACATTATCCAATAGAAAAAAGTTATGGAGATTTTTAAATAATGCACTTTTTCGAAAAACACCTGTATTTCCGAAACTGTAAAAGGTATCAATTTGCGGTTTCACCATTCGATTTCTTATAAACATCGAACAAGAGACCAATATTATTTTACCCTGTCTCTTATAGAAACAGGGGTGTCCCTTTACAAGTGTCCAATTTGGCCCACCAGTACAGTACAGTCAATTATCGCATCTGTACTATGAACTGCTGTACCATTTTAAAACATTTCATTTTTTGCACAGTATTTATTACATATACTAAAATAAGTCAGGATCCTATTAGAATTTAGTAAGAAAGATACATCTAATGTTTCCGTCTTTTTCTACTTTACTAAAACGAACTTAACCTCGATTCATGTACTCACTTCTCGACAAAAGATAAATAAACACATGAGTTTCGAATATAAATCCTTTGTCTCTTATCTACAGAGGGCGGAGTGTAGCCCAGAATTAAGGTCCACCTTCCTGCTTCCGAACGTCCGTCTCCTGCGCCCCGGAGAAACTCGATGACCGTAAGACCACAGCCTTAAGGAATGTATTTTTATGTAAAAACTATATTTTTTGTTGAATTAAATATAGGAAAATAAGAAATAAATTTCATCAAAACTTTATTTTTTTTTAGAAATGTTTCATTAAAACATTTTAAAATTAACCTTAACATTACGTGTTGTGTCCATGTAGCCCCTGGGTATTCAAATAACCCCACTTTACGGTAATGTGACCCCCACTATCCAAAACGTTGCCAACCCATGATCTATACCACTTGAGTCTAAAAACTTCTGAGATCAAAGAAATTTGTAGGTGTAACGCTAAACCATTGCAATGGATTCTACGATAAATTATCTGCATTGATGTCTGACTTCCCCAAACAGCCCTCCAGGTAACCTCCACTGACCGAGTTATCTCAACCGGATTCGTTAAGGCGTTCGGTGCAGATATCTCTTTTACTATTTATTGATGGTTTGTGATTGACTACCGTCTCTATTAGGTGTTTTCCACACTTCATTGGATTAAACACTCCATGATTGAATGGTAGTAAAACCATTTCGACTCAATTTTCTAACAATTTAGCGAAAGAATATTCGAAGTTTTGTAGATATTCATATTTTAACTCTTCTTGAAAGGGGTTACTTGAATGTAAGACTGATTTGGGTAGACGCGGACATAACACAAACACAAGTGAAAAATTTGACAGTGTTGACATTTGAAGTGTGTTTTTTCTACACGCTCTAACAATAAGAGAAATATGTCTGCTACAACATAAAATACCAGACAAAAAATTTTAATCAATCACCAAAATTACAAGTTCGTACGATCATCCTTTCTGAGTGTTGCGGTATTTTGGCGAGCAGTGTATTAATAAATAATTTTTTATAAAGTGCCAAACATTTTGGATTTCAAGAATCATTTATGTTCCAACAGGACAATGATAAGATAAAATATAAAGTTCAATAACACTCCATACTGAACTGAAATGATTAAAAAATAAAAATAAGAAAACTATGGGCGAAAACACATCCTGCCCTCACTCAAAAATTGATGGCTTAAATGCTAAAGAAATTACCAACTTTACTTAATAGTAAGGTTGGTTTTGTGGCTTTATGTTTTTTCTTGTAGTTGTACGGAGACTTAATGTGTAGAATTTGCATTTTCGGTGTGTTTATTTATTTATAGATTTCAAAAACGTTAAATACAGAAACAAATGTTATAGCTCGAATTCTTTATTCTTAAACATTTTCTTATAGAAATTCTAGATGTGTACAGGCTTTTTTGAGACAATCTACTGACATCTAAATTACGGCTTTTATAAAAAAAATAACAATTACAAAATAAAGTTGTGAGTCGTCGATTTGGATGTAATGACTATGTACAGACTACACATACTAAAATCTACATGCATATCGTAGAACTTCCGGCGAACTGGTCGGTCTTTACTCGTCAAAATTCCACTACCAGTGCTCCCTGCACACAAAATTATCTTTATCAATGGTGACCGAAAGTACACTGGAAGTTTATGAATAGAAAGCGAGGCCAGGAGCGTCGCGTCGCATATTAATGAACCGGTATCCGTTTACCTGTGACTGGCCGTCGCGGCGCCCCTCGACCCTGTTTATCGCCAAAAACAGTCCAGTTCCCTTAAGACATGAGAGAATGAATACGTATTGTACCGATCAGCTCCGTCCGCTTTTAATTGAGATAGATGGCGGATGGAATAGCCCGCGTTTTTTCTCTCTATTTGTCTTTTTTCTCCCCATTTTCCGTCGGTACCTATTACGAACCCTGTGCGGCCGGAGAACGCTGAGTGAGTAATTATAACGTTAAGCCTTAGTGGACTTTTTCTAGCTGGCTTATCAATCAATTGATGCGCCACGCTAATAATAATAAATTGAGCTATTCTCGCGTACCTGGCCTCGTATATCAATATTATGGCGGTGCCGCATTTCGAGTAATTATTTTTCATTCACCACTAAACGCGACGGTTGATATATCAACTGCGGTTAGGGTGTAATCTTGATATATTTATACGATTTATGATTTGATTTCGTTTTCAACTATTGATTGATTCAATGTAATATTTATAACATACTGTATACGTTTTAAATTTCAAATTAATTTTTAATTTTTTGAACTTTATTTTCTATGGTGAACTGTCGTGAACAATAATAAAAATATTTTTGTTCTATAATCCATTCGAAATTTAAAAAAGAATAAAATTGGTTGAATTTGCATCGTTGTATACTTTTGAGTGTATGAATAAATGCAGTTGCAAAAAGGATTGATCTCCACATCCGAAGAGATAAAGGTGAATGTACTTCATATTGAAAAGCGTGAATACTCGAATTTGTATGAAATCCATTTCATTTTCTACATTATGAATTAATGTTTTATGAGTGCTAGAGTAACATTTAAAACTTTTCAAAAACACGTGTAATTTGTATATGAAACTCGAAACACAATTCTGTTCCAAGTTCCTTCTTAATTTATTATATACTGTGTGACATTGAAATTGCAACACCTTGAAGGAGTATGCATTTTTTGATAAAATTTGGTAGAAATGTTGCTCTATAGAAGTGTAACAATCTATTACAATTTTGATGCTGTAGATAACGAAGGCTTGGCAAAATTAACTTTTCTGTAGATACTTCAGTATGTTTTTATTATTCTGGCAGTAATTTGTGTGCATCTTGACGGTGTTGTTTGTTAGTATGATTACTCCTGAGGTTCCTATTATTCGACCAACAGTACATAATTTTTTTTTCATTTAAAAGAAATTCAGGGGGTAAAAATAACGATATAAAAGTGGATCCTCTTCCATTTGCTAAAACTGCTATCCAAATAAACTGAAAGCGGTTCACTGTCATCAGATGTTGCAGAACACCTTTCTAAAAGGCGTGCCATATGTGCGTGTACTCTTCATTGCTGTAAAATTGAACTTTCTAACCTCTTAACTGTGCTAACCAAGATTGAGTTCCATGGATTACATTTTGTTACTAGGCGTTATAAATTCGTACAGTCCACATTAAAGGCAATGTACTGTCATAAACAGTGACGTTCTATATCATAACTCTAACAGTACGTTGAATGAACATGGCTAAACATTTCAACATTAGATTGCAAAATGTGCAACTTTGCAGAACTGCGCTGAATCAGTTTAAGGTTGTCATGCATCTGCAGACTAATTCAAATCCTGTTACTGAAGTCAAGCTTATATTTCCCAATGTCCAATTAAGACCTTTGCGTTCATTAATTTAGGCAATTGATCGATACAGAACAGCAGAGTATAACTCACGGTATTCTGTGAGTTTAAAACACCTAATTGGGTAGCAAAATACCTGGAAATTGAACGTATATGTCAATAGATACCCTTTGATCACAAATAAAAGCACTTACTTTTCACAGCGGTATATGCAGAAACTGGTGGAACCAAATTTCTTTTTGTATATCGGAAAGTTATAGAATCCAACTTTTCAGCTAAATACAGTAGAACCTCTATTATCCGAAACACTTTTAACCGAAATAGTGTTTAACCGAAACAACCAGAACAGTAATTAAAAAAATATATTTATGATGAAAGTCATCAGACATTGTGCCAAATCATAAAATAACATTCTTAATAGGAACAAAAGTACCATCGATATTAGTAATTTTAAATTCATATGTAAGTACATTCAGATTGGGTAAAAATGGTAAATAAATTTGAAGAGTATGCTTCAAAAATGCCTAACAAAAAAACATTGAAGACCTGTCAATATGAAAAAGCCAATGAGGCTGTGTTTTTATGGTTCACGCAACAAAGAGGGAAGGGAGCTGCATTATCACGACCGGTTATTCAAGAAAAGGCAAAAACTTCATGTGAATTAATGGGCGAAGAAGGTGAAGGCTTTGAAGCCAGTGCAGGTTGGCTAAAAAAGTGGAAAAATAGATACAGAGTACGTCAAGTGAATGTTTGTGGAGAAAAATTATCTGCAGATGTTGATAATCTAGACATTTTCAAAACAGAAATGGATGAATTGATGCAAGGATAGAGTAAAGATCAAATTTTTAATGCAGACGAGACAGGTTTAAATTTTAAAATGTTACCGAAAAAATCACTTGCGCCAAGAAACGAAAAAAGCGCTCCTCGACACAAAATAAATAAAACAAAGAGTGACAATTTTGTTCTGCAGCAATGCTTCAGGAACTTACCGGCTGCGGCCCATGTGCATAGGAAAATCTAAAAAACTCAGGGCTTTGAAAGATATTTCAGCAAATGCTCTTTCTGTCTTGTATCGTAACCAAAAAAGTTCCTGGATGTCCGCTGCTTTGTTTACCGAATGGTTTAATAATGGAGTTTGTCCCCAGTGTTGTCTTTTTTAAAGTCGAAAAATCTTCCAAAAAAGCAGTTTTGTTAATCGACAACGCCCCTACACACCCACAGAACCTGCAGAATGGTGAAATTGTTGTTCAGTTTCTACCTGCTAATGTCACAAGTCTGATTCAAGCTCTAGATTAAGGTGTAATAGAATGCTTCAAAAGGCACTATCGGGCGTTGTTTCTTAGATATCTATTGCAAGAGGCACCCGAGTCAAAAAGTATTCCTGAAATCCTGAAAACCATTAATATGAAGCATGTTGTTCATTGGTGTGCTGAATCTTGGGAGAAGATAAAATCATCAACCCTACAAAAGTGCTGGAATAAACTTTTTGACGGAATTTTAATAGATGACAATACTGAGAACGATGATAACCTTGCAAACTTGATTAAAAAATTACAAGGATGTGAAGAAATCAACGAAGTGAATGGGTAAATGGTGATGACTCAAAAGTTACATTTTGAATATTATCCGAAATTTTATTTATCCGAAACACCTCTCCCCCCCCCCCCTTTGTTTCGGTTAATAGAGGTTCTACTGTAATGTGTACCCATACGTGAAATGACTTTTACAAGGTTCTTTCTAAAACATCTGACGAAGGTGTGTACTTTGGATGTACACAAACACTGATTTCAGTAAACGTCAAATTGCCTACTTTCATATCGTTTTTCTATAGTCTCATTTTCTGTTCCATTACAGTAATTTATGCGTTCTCTTGATCTAGGAACAAACACAAACTGATAAGAAGTCAAACTGATAGATGTCGTCACAATACACACAAATTACCATCTGGTGGCAAGAAATTACTGCACCACGTACAGAAAAGAAATGTTAATTGCGTCGAACCTAGCGGTCCAGAGTCACAAAATTTTAATCAATTTTTATACTGCTATGGAGCAACATTTCTTCCTAATTCTATTAAAAAGTACCCTTTCCTTCTAGATGTTGCAATTTCAATGTCACGCAGTATAATTACATACATAATATATTACTTATACATATTTTATTTTATTTTGTAAGTAGTTTTTTGAGACACACTTAGACGGTGAGAAATAAAAAGACAATAAAACCAAGTGTACAGTAATTAAACATCAAAGCGTAAAAAAGATCAAAGTCGCGATCGTGCTACAAATAAAATTACAGTTGGCAAATATCCTCGAGAAGCACGTCGGCCACCGACAGTCTACTCGGCATTTCAATATTATCACCGCAGTATTTGTGCGATACACGAAGAAAATTGCTTATTAATTTTCGTCTGCTTCCTCTCGCATCCGAGCATCCGCTCGGGCGAATCCTCTGATCTGCGAGCAATTAATCTTGTATCCCCCTCAAATATTTGTCCTAGCAACGCGCCCGACGCGCCCATCCGACAAACATCGACGAATATTAATATAAACATTAGGTTAAAAATTAATTTCGACAGGAAACCCTCTCAGTGTCACCGGCACTCCTCGTCCGTCTACTACATGTAACTTCCATTAGACCGTTCAGTTATAATTAATAAACCTTTGTTCTCTTCCGTGTGTATAACGTATGATGAATGTATCTTGGTTCCTTGGCTAGTATTCGTAGTATATCTTTTTAATTTTCAATGTGGAAGGTTAAAGAAATAGTCTTCTATGGTTAAGATTTAACAAAAACCTTACTTCATTTCTAAACACCGTGTGGGTGTATAAACATTCGTAGCGGTGTATTGGTGTGTGTAATTCGGGATACGCCAAGCGATACGGGAATTTCGGCTAGAAACGTGCGGTTAATGGGAAAGCCGAAATTATGTCGGGATATTCGGGGAAATTGCAGAGAATTCTTTCGTACGCGAGCACAATAAACTTAGTTCGGGGCAGTGTAATTAAGATATTTCGGGGCGGGGGCCGTTTGTTTGGCTCGTTCGGAAGGTAATTGGAAACGCTATGTGTGCTTTAGACCAATAATTACTTCGGTTTATACACGTGAATAAGTGCGTGACGCCACAAAAGGAGTATCCGGCCCCATCTATTCCCACCGGCCGGGTGTTTCGATTGCGGATTAAACACGGGATGAATTAACTGAGCAATCGAATCCTGATTTTGCCGATAACGTCAATTATTGTTAAATGGTTAAATGTACTTGATCGATGTCACAAAAAGTATTAAGCTCATATCCGGAGACGAATTATTTCAATACACCCACAAATTGAATCCGCGATATAGAAATGGGGAAAACTGGGTGGCTGTCCTGAAACACAATTCAGCTGGGAGTCGATTGTTCAATATTTCAGTGCATGAATTTGAAGAGATAAAATATTTTCATTGTATTTCCGTCGAAAGTCTCTTACGGCCGCAAATGTACGCTCGGATAAAGTTTCGACAGCTCTTGGAATACGGAACGGCTGGCGCCGAAATAATGGGAGGGAAATGCAATTTTAAGACGACCGGCGAAGAAAAGGCCAAATTGAAAGCGTATTTACTCAAACCGGCTTCATAATTCGCAAAACACCAGAGACGATGACACTAATGAAGTTGTTTTTACGTAACATCTTCATTAGCATCATTAACGGAGTTCAACGCGAACTTATTTCAGGTGTCATTTATTTTCAACAAATAGTTTCTGAAAACCGGTGTATTGCCACGTATTTATCTAATTAAATCCTTAACGAAACCCCGTTACCGCTAATAGCTCCGCCTTAAAGACCCGACCGCTCTAAAGAACATTTGCCCTAATAGTTCTTGCAATTTGCTGCCGTCCCTACCAGGGATAATAATCTAGTTTTCCGCCGAGATGGCGATACCTACTAATGGGTGAGAATTAACCGCCGGGGTTAGTCGTGTATAGGCGCCTTTAAAAACGGTATTAATTTAAGCAAGAGCCTCCGAAGACCAGGCGGCAACTTTAAACGAGTTCGCTACTCCTCCGAGGTAATTAATAACGTTTAATGGGGAAAATGGGTCGGAAGTTCCCTTACGCAGTGAACTTGTTACATACATCAGGAAGGATCTCGAAGAAATTCGCGCGGAAGACGAGTGTGCGTGAGAGGAAGCGCGATTTAGAAGCAGCTACTCGAATTGGCTCATATTTCAAGAGCCGTATTTGAAATTAGCCCTGGAGAAAATTAATTGTGTGATAAAGTACTTTCATTGTTATTTGAGTTGTGTCGAAATTTAGAACTTGTTCACTTTTATTATAAAATATTCAATCTAACAATATGTTACATACCGTTACATTTTCATCTATTAATATGGAATATTAACAACGTTTGTAAATACATATTAATCAGGGTTTATTTATTCTGTTATTAACATTATAATAATATAACATTGGAACAATTTTGTTTGAACAAAAATAATACAATAACAGCCATAATTTGATACAAATTGGCTACGATGCTGGCCTTTTTCACTACATTACGATTTGATTAACCCGGACAAATCCAGGGCAGAAAACAAAATGCGGGCACTTTAATTTTTCAGCTATAACGAGGTGAATTATTCGCGCGGATGGGAAAAACGGAAAGCTTACAATAGACTGCCGTGAATAACGATCGGCTCTAACGGTTTTAAGCCCGTCTATATTATTTCGAGGACAATTTATATTGTTCGAAAATCGGGGGGGAAATAAAAATAAAATAATAAAATCGTTGAAAAGTTATGCGTTCGCGAACGCCATAAAACATGCGTAATCCATTGTTCTTCAGTGCCTTCGTATCGTTCTGGGATTTGCTATTTGTTTTTATACAATCGTGTTTTTTTAATTATTTATATTTTGTTATTCGTTCATTTTGAAGCTCGCCTGCAGCCGAAAGATTAAAATTGCAATCCACTTTATTGTTTAATCCTTTATGATAAATGTGCTAGTAACGAATGCTTATCAAATTAGCAGCATTTATACTCGTTTCATGTAATTATTAGTTCATAAATATTTAAGGATCTATTTTATACGTCATGGTTTACACATTCATAATTTTAGATGTATGGGTAATGATTTTAAAAGTAATATATTTGATGACGGCAACATTTTTGAGGGTTTAGTCTGATTTTCTTAAAGAATTTAAGATCACCATTTATTAAGAATTTTACAATGAATAAAGCTGATCAGTTTGAGGGGTTCATACTTCGTCAAATTTCGTCAAAGAGAAATGAGTTAAACCGTGAGCTTTGGAAATATCGCGAATTAAATGAAAACAGATTCGGTTTTGTTGCCCCGGTTGAGGAAAATGCAAACTTTCAATACTGTGTCAAGAAATGCGGTAGGTGTCCATTCCCATCAAAATTTGAGTATCTTTCGAAGTATTCCAGGGGATATCTGACTGACGTCTAGAAAAAGACATGACGTAGACATACTGCTACGCCTGAACGATTTTAAATGGTATTTCTATTTAACAATCGAAAAATGAGCATATTCGTAGGAATTGCGATAAAGAAATTCAAAACTTCCACCTGACGGCGATCACGTTAAAATGCGTTGCAAAAATGTACAAAATTAGAAAGAAATACTGCGTTGTTGTAAATAGATGAGTCTTCCACGTACAGAATGTCGTATTTTTTTTACGGTTTCTGAGGTAAAAGTCCCAAAGTTGCGTTCTCAAAAAATTAATCCTCTCATTTACCTGGCGATATTTCCTAAATTGCATGGCTTAAGGCTTTGGAACATGGTCTATATCAACGGTGAGCGACCTCCAGCCCGCGAGCCAATTCCGGCCCACGTGAGGGTCTAATCTGTCCCGCAAGACCTTTAGAAAGAATAATAAATAATTTTTATTTTCAAAATTATAATTTTTTAAACGAAAGAAAAAAATGTTTCATTACAGCATTGGGATTCGAACCCAAATTTCCCGCCTTCTGGAGAGTTGTACCAAGGAATGCAGGAGATCTGGGAAATCTAATAGCTAACTTTATTAGTTAGTATAAGTTAATATAAGTAACAAGAATTTGTTAATTTTTTATTCCGGCCCGCGTACCAAAAGTAAACCGTAATCCGGGCATCACTATACAAAAAATTTCCCACCCCTGGTCTATATTACATATATGATCACCGATCATGACAGTCTTTATTCCAATATTTCTCGACGAAGAGTGGACTCTTCAAACTTATCTATCTTAACTTTTGTCATGAATAGAAGATTTTAATAATTACACAGGCCTACAATACCTTACCTAACAATGCCTTATTGATCAAATAATGCTTTTCTAAAAAGTTTTAACGTTCTGCATTCAAATATGACTTCAGACCTGCTCCATCACCTCAGGTTTTCAAGATATTTTAATCTATAGATGCAAAAAACACAATTTTTAAACACATTTAGAATTAAATAACATAAAAAACCAATTTTTATCTACAAAACTCCATATGTAACCTGGTCTACGAAAAGCGGGCTTAGGTGTGAAAACAAGTTTTCGAGAAAACAGCTGTTAAAGATAAACAAGTCATTTTATCAGTTTCGCTTTAGTTGTTCGCGTTGTACATTCCTCTTCTTCATTATGTTTATTGAATCATTTTTATGCGTCTTTTGCTTCCGAAAGAAATTAAAAAGGAGTGTTGAAGAAGAGTTCAGTGCCGTTTACAGGCAATATTTCGGTGAAAACGAAGAAGATAGTGATAAATCCGATATTGATAATGATTTGGACAACGATTATGATTTATATCAGGGAAGAGATGATACAGAGGAAAGTTTCGTTAAAGTGGATTTATCTATGGGCGATTTAAAAGAAGAAGAGCTGATAGCAAAATTTCTCTCTACCAATTGTTGTAGGTATTAAGAAAAGCAATACACTCATACCTCGAGATCGGATTGTTAGTAGTAGAACCAATCGTTTAGAGCTATCCAAAAACAAACTTGATTTAGTGATGCTAACAATAAGTTAGTTTAGTGATATTTTTTTCATTTTCAATCATTTCTGTTCTTCTTTTTGTAGATTTTTAACAAACTTCCCTACCAGTTAGAAACTTCCGGTTTGCGCCATTCGAAAGAGCATATTTTACTTTATTCAAATCGCCAAAAAAGTGAAAAATGATTTTTTCACACGTAAGCCCCCTTTTCGTAGACCAGGTCACAGATAGTATCCGAATGTACTATTTTTTCCATTCAAAATGCATTTTGGTTTCTTTCAATATCTTAATTTCTTCATGAAAAAATCCTCTTATAATCGCCCAATCATAGTCGTCGGCATAATAAGCAATGATTTGGTGGTGGTCTCAAAAAAAAACGTTTTCTCTTTATTTCATACGAACGTTGTAGTGACCGAACCTAACTTATGGACTTATCTTCCCTCTTGAAAGCTTAGCAATAGTACGCCACCATTCTTTCATCCCATCTACATTCATTTAGTGTGTCAAACCGTGCCCAAACATAACAAAATTCATGATTTTTTTTAATACAGCTTTTTGAAGTCATCGTTGTCTGCAAATCATCTAAATGCACAGTTACGTATGCTAAAATCACATTATAGTCATTGTAGCATACGTAACAGGATTACTCTATGATTAATGATTGGGCAAAGGTGATGTAATAGAAATTACATTCTTTCAAGAAGAAATGAAGATATTTCAAAAAATCAAAATACGTTAAAAATGTTTAAAATTTATTCGCTATATTATTTAATCTCGAACAAGTGAAGAAATTTAAAAACCGAGTTCTTGAATATTTAGGTTAGAATACTTCGAAAACCTGATGTGATGGAGCAATTTTGAGGCCAAATTTGAGTTTAAGTTAGAATATGTCAAAAACCTGATATGATGGAGCAATTTTGAGACCAAATTTGAGTTCAGCGCGTCCAAAACTGTTGACCAGTGTTATTAATATTAGTCAATAATCTTTACGATTCTCAAACAACCTTAGACACTATTCCTCAATTTTTTTAATAATCTTATTTTTTTGATAATTGAAAATTTAAAACATTGATAAACAATTAAAATTTTTAAATTAATAACCAGTTAAAAGTAATCTAAAATTGAATAAGCCGAATATCGGATAAATAAATTGTCGTTAACGTGTTATCAAAAAAAATATTTATTTCTGAAAACTTTCATAGAACTAAAAAATAAGACCAAAAATCTTGAGTATAGTATAAGGAAGAGAATACGAGTAAAGAACACTTGTTACACATGGAACAGCTAAAGACCATCAAATTCAATCCAGCAGTCTACATATTTTATGGATGTTAAGCTCTGTGCTTGTTACGTTTAATCAACAATACCCACTTACTTCCCAAAGGACTTCTTTGAGATTGTTAAAAATATAAGTGAAATATGAAATTTTATTTTTTTAGTTTAGATGTCATATCGTATTCCTTCTATAATTAGCTTTTTGCAAATTTAAGGTACTGATATGTACATAAAGGCTTTCGTGCTTAGGTAATTCTATACAATTAGTAAATTGGTATAATTGTGTCCAAAATTAAGTCTTAATGGAATCACCTCGTGGGTTAGTTTGCTTGCGTGTTTGTGGAATATACCAAAATATGGACGTCTACTAAAATTGCTTTTGTGCACGTTTCACCCTCCAGAGAGTAGTAGCAGAGAACGCGAGGCATCCGACGCCCTATACCTTCTCTACCCGAATGAGGCTCGTAAATCCATGCAGGACGCTTGCGCGCCCTCTACTTCGATCGTTACGTCAATAGGGCTTTTTCTCTATCCACGTTATCGGCTAAAGCGATGCCGTATCGACTGTACCAGACAAAGAAGGAAAACTTAAGAAACGAACTTCTTCGCACGAAAACTTTAATCGCGCATGCCCGTCTCTTAGTTTTTCAAAGTCACATTACGAACTGCAAATGACTTTAAAATTAGTAAAAGAAAGAGTTTAATAAGAAGAAGGTTTAAATTAAAAAGACGGTTGTTATCGTGAGAAAGTTTTCAATGAAAATTCTATTTAATTTTTATTCCTTTGTAGGTCGAGTGTAAAGATTTCAAAAGAATAGAGGTAAAGGTAAAGGAGGAAGTAGAAAAGAAGTTGTGTTCGCGGAGCCGGGAACAAGAGGCACAGTCAAAACAGTTTCCTGTGTAAAGGGAGGGTTTGGGGTGAGTGGGACCGGGATAGGGAGGGATGGCAAAGGTCTGGTGCGCAGTGTCGCACTGGACCCAGCGCTTTGGCTGGCTAAAGGCCGAAGAGTCCCGCTGTGTTGTGCGAGACATTAGCCGCGAGCGCGTCGCGATGCAGACTGAAGTTGGACACGACGGACGTCGTACGGTTCCGGCTCCGGCGTCGTAGTGATAACGTGAATCGCGATTGTTTTCCCAGCGGTCCTATCACGGTGGGTCGCACCAGTGACGGCGACCGCCGCGAACTCTTGCTCGGTTAGTTTACCAACAAACTCGTACCCAGAACAATAGTTCGAGTGTTGTCGGTCCCAATTCCGGCACGTTTTCAGTGATAGTGATTAAAAACTTGACCGGCATCCGGCGAATTGGTGGCGCGAGACCCGTTCGATTCAGGTGAGTTTCAAATTTAATTAAATATATTATTCCCTCCGCACGAATTTAATTAATTTCACTGTTGTTGGTACGAATATATGTGGGATTTGTAAATATCTATAACGCTTTATTTGAAATTTCCTTTATTTTCAGTACACAACTATACACTTTACAAACATAAATAAAATACACGTTGATTTATAATACGTATATGAACGAAATTGGGGTAATTTATTTAAAACGATCTTATTATTCCGATTAAAATCTTGGGTTTCTCTGGACGTGTAATTTACATACAATCTAGTTTAATTTAATTGTAGTTCAAATGGATTCAGTAGAAATCGATTAAAAGTTAATTTATTGCAACAATGATTTAAAGTACTCGTTTCGAAGTGAATTTGGATTTAATTTATCTACTCTAATAAGAATATTAGAAGTATTGTTTAAATTTATTCCATTTATTATAGCAGTTTTAAACTTCATTTCTAATGTTGTTGAATTATACAAATTTAATCTGTTCAACAATTTCTTAATAAATCCTATAGGAGGAAGTAAAAAAAGTTTTGTAGGTAAGAAGAAAAGTGTTGAAAGAGTATCTCCTTTCCAATTCATGAATTGACAAAATTATATTCCATTCAAGTCTTTCAGTTTTGTAGAATAAATGCAGGTGACTGGAAACTATTTCAGGTGTACCGAAATTGAGAGAGCCGTAACTTTGTTATGCTTGACTTTTGATCGTTATTGTATTATGAAAAGTTGCTCTGTTTAACGTCATCTATAACACACCTCTTCCTTCAACTGTAGTTACCAAATCACGTTGTACATTTTTTGATCTTGTACTACTTTATAGGTGTTTTAAAATTGTTTGGGATTAGAACATGCCATAATCTATCAATCAATTATATCCTTGCTTTGCAAGCATCAGTTTGTTATACTTGAGTTTTGATCGTTATTGTATTATGAAAAGTTGTTCTGTTTAACGTCATTTGTAACACACCTTCTCATTCAACTATACTTATCAAATCTACTTGTACATTTTGATGATATTCTCCTATTTTATAGGTATTTTAAAATTTTTGGTATTAGAACATGCTGAAATCTAACAATCAATTATACCCTTTCTTTGGGAAAAAACTGACATAAAAACTGCAATTGCTTATTTATTATGAGTTAAATGGAAATTGTATTTTTATGAAAGAGCTTTACAAAAGTAATGTCACTATCCAGATCACGTATAACAGTGTTGTATTAAAATAGCTACTCTAACATCTTTTAATTAAATTGTTAAATAGGATTTTGGGTTTGTGTTGGTTTTGACCAACAGAGTTACGAGTCATTAAACGTTACGATGACATTCCAAGACAATGCTCGGGAGTGATTTCATAATAATATACAAATGTCTTTAATGAAGTTGGATACATCCAGCTAACGACCGTTCGAAAGTGATTCTAGAGGTGCAGTGTCAATCACGCGACTGCAGCGGCGATCGTCGCGCGGCTCTGGCGACTTTGCGTCAGCCACTCGTTTGCATTGAATTGTATGGATACGTGGATGGATATATGGATAATCCGAAAGAGAAAAAACCGAAGGCGACTATAGTTGCACAATTAACACTTAATAAGGCAGCTGTAGACGCGCTAGAAAAGTTGCGAGTCTGCAGCCGCGCGACGATCGCCGCTGCAGTCGCGTTATTGACACTGACACTGCACCTTTAGATGTTAGAATTTCGCGCGCTAGAGATTAATTTTTAAGGTTGATATCGTAACTCATAGGCGTATCATGGAAAATATCTAATGGTATCAAGAAATGTAACAATGCTAATAAATTCGTTCAATGTGCAATAATTAATACAATTAACTAATAATAATAATTTTCTTGATATGCGACATTGCAATTAAAAACTACAGGCAAAAAAGGCTGTGTCAGTTTTTCATAAAATTGAGATATTGGTGTTATCTGTTAGAAAATTGACAAAGCTTTGATCCTATTCAATTGTTCAAGCTACAAATACACATAGGGTAAAATTGCTGAAGTCCTACCTCCTAAGAAAAAATACTGCATATAAGCGAAAATTTTGCAAAAACATAAAAGCTTTATTTGTAATACTAATCTTGGATTAATAACAGTTTTATTTATTATAATAAAATATTATATACTAAATGTTAATCCATAAAATAAACTAAATTTTAAAAAAATTTCATCGCTACAACTAAAGAAACTAGTTGCGTAAGTGGTACCACCCAAGGCTTAAGTCGTCCTCCTGAAAAATATTAGGTGGCAATGTTCATTATAAGATATTTTTGGAATATGTGCTTATACATATCTCATATTTTTTAAGCGCATGCTTCACATACATATTTCTTTATTCTTTTGTAAACTCCATAGATACTCATCCATACTCCATACTCATAGATTGTATACCCATAATTTACATTGCAAGCGCTAAATCATGTTTTCCTACAGTTCTTCTCCACACATATAGCAAAACCAATTGCTTGTAGCACTGCCTCTTTTCTTTTTAACTTTTGTTGTTGAAGGATGTTGAAGGTTTTGCAATAAAATCCATAGAGGTCCTTTCTTCCTTTTGGGTTTCTTCATCTTTGACCATCGGAAAAGTTTTATTGCTCACTGATTCATTTGAATTATTGCACGTTTCGAACGGTAAAACGAACAAATTTCCTAAGTCGTACTTGGTACGACTAACTTGGTAAACGAAAAACGAGGAGAACCTTGCATTGGATATATGTATACGTTTTACCTTCGGTGAAAAGATTCCGTAATTGTTACAGAACTTATGTTAAAAAAAGAGACTATTTTGTGTATAATTTCGTTGCGAAAAAATCTTCCAAACATATGCAGAAAATTATATGAAATAGCAATAACTTACTTGTTGAGAATATTCTCTCAAATGACACTTGCAATCAGACGACTAAATGGTGTAGAATGGAGTGCTTAAATAAGATTTAAAAATGTGAGAAAATATCATTAAATGGGAATAAATCATTAGCGAAGGATTGTATAAAAAGAAAAAGAATTAAAATGAATGATAAATAAAGCCATCTGACCACCAAAATAGGAATGAATATCTGCCGAGCGCTGCAACAGAGCTAAAGAAAACAATAAATGCCATTAGTTGACACGCAGTAATCAAAGAAAAATGAAAATAAAATTGGTTTTTCGTCGCAAACATAAAAAAATAATAATAAACGGTAACAACCTTACTAGACAATCCCGTAGTGTTCCTTTTGCTGTCAACGTTGTGGTGGCATTTATTATAGCTAAGGTATGACTTAGGCGTAGGTACGACTTGAGCAATCTTACCTTACGTACAAAACTCAATCAGAAGTTATATCACTTTGTAATATTAATGAAAGATTTAAAATGCGCTATGACACTACTTACCAAAAGCTATTAACAATATGAAGATCCTAATACTTTAAAATAGAGTTTCTCAAAATCACGTTTCACAATTGACATCAAATAATATGTAATAATTTTGCCATAGTATGAAACTCATCTAAGGCACTACTGTAGTAAGAATGTTTAACATCAACAATCACCAAAGTACAACCACGCCAAGAACACAATTGTTTTCAGAAGTTCTGTATAAGCTCCTGGCTTAAAAATAAAATGATTTAGTACAAGATGAACACAACTAAAATTGTCTTGTTGAATCAATATAAGACATGAAAGAGTTATTAAAGAAAAATTTTACAGTGCAAAATTTATTAAAATCTAAAAACCCTATGAGTTTATTCATCATAAAAATAAGTTGAACTCATTAACAATTACGCATGTTGAGTTGACATATTTAACCAGAAACGTAGACAAAGAAATTAGGATATAGAAATGTTACAATGGGATTGTTTTATGTTTTTAACATGTAACCGCTGAATAATGATTAATCATTCATGTATTTATAGTGATTTATGTATTTCTAATGATTTATATGACAATGTTTAACGATTACAGCTGTGTTTGAATATCAAAAATCCATAGACGAAGACAAAGAAATTAGGATATAGAAACGTTACAATCGGATTGTTTTATGTTTTTAACATGTAACCGCTGAATAATCATTAATCATTCATGTATTTATAGTGATTTATGTGTTTCTAATGATTTATATGATAATGTTTAACGATTACAGCTGTGTTTGAATATCAAAAGTCCATAAATCATTAATTTACCGATTAGGATTTTTATACTCAACTAAAAATGCCATCTCTTTGATTTCTTTAAAGAACAAGTGTGTTAATTCCAATTAATACTTTTCAACAAAATCTTAATTTGGTCAAAATATAGATATGTGAGATTTTAAAAATAGTTGCTCCATTTTGAAATGGATATGTTTTAGTTGAAAACTATTTACTAACAAGGTATTTGGAACATAAGAAAAAGAAACAAAAGCGACGTAATTTCAGTTTACCTTCAGTCTGTAACAAGGCGATAAATCAATTAATAAACCATTGTTATCGGGAACGTCTTCGAAGGAACGTCGGTTTACCGGCTCCCACTTCCCAAACAAACGGCTAATTGACAGATGCTACCCTTCTGAACGATCACCTGTCAATAGGCGGTAAACGTTGAACTTAAGATATTGCCGAAAGAACTTTTAGGGATCGTCGGTCAAACATTTACGAATTATCTGCAATGAGTATTGATTTTTGTACAAATTATTAAACCTGTCACAAGTGTTAGTTTATCTACCTGTCAATCATTATATTTTTGAGGGAACTTCTATTCACGTTGTATAGGAATTAAATTTCAGTTTCAATTACCTACCCGAGCCAATGCATTGAAATACAATATTTAGCCATGTAATTTGAGTTATTTTGTGGTTTTTTCCATCTCTCCGGATGTATGGGATAATAGTATTTTTTCAACGTTATTTATCTAATAATACAATCAAAAAATATTCAGGTGCATGGAATTAACCTAGCACACTAACAAAACCAGAAAGTTTGTGCAGGTGTAGAAATCATTAAAAGATGTATAAGCCGCATACATACATCACTATTATTAAGATAACCCTAAAATTTATGTAAATCCTGAGAGGCAGCTGTAAGAAGTCCACGGTACTGCCGGCCATAAAACAAGATTGCCCGACGGAATTTTTAATAATGCCTCGACAAACATCCTACATCGTCGACCTACAACTGCAGACAGTTCAAAGTTACATCGCACCGCTAACAAGGTAAATGAAAAATGCCTCAGACGTACACAGTACGTTTTTCAAATAAACTTTGTCCCATTTATACGTATATATTTTAACTGTTCTCCGTGCAGATGTCTTCCATTCTTCACCATTTATTACCCGCGTATCTAGAGACCGCATTGTGGCCCCCGGGATGGGGAGACGCTATATTTTTAATATTACCCGTCAATTTCCTTCATAAATAAGGGGACGGAAATAATATAATAACGATGTCTCAAGTGAAAAGGGGAAGTGACACTTTCGACAATGAGAAGTGGGGTGCTCACTTGAGTGGCGGTCAATATTTTTTTACTTAGTAACCTAAGGGAGCCACTCCGAACGTCTTTCGTAATAAATGTCTTCGATCCGCCCTGATTAATACCTATAAAACGCAGTCGGTGTATGTGAAATTATAGTCCCATTTATCACGAACCCCTAGTCTATATTTAATAAAATATTTATGTCTAAAGTAAGATTTACATTAATCGTAAAAGCATTGTAGTTCAAACTTTAATTTTATTTCGATGCATTTATTATTACATATTTATTAATAGAACTAGTAATGCAATTTACTGCCACATTTTTTAATTTCATTAAAAAAAATTACTTAATTTAGCTTCAAATTGTGAAATTTCGTGTAAAATTTCACCCAATTTCGTATAAAATTGTCTCAAATTATTGAATTTCGTTTAATTTCATCTAAATTTTTCAAATTTCATTAAAAAATAACATACTTTAACTTAAAATTGTGAAATTTCGTCTAAAACTTCAAAAAATCGTTGAATTTTATCTAAAACTTCACCCAATTTCGTATAAAATTGTCTAAAATTATTGAATTTCGTTTAATTTCATCTAAATTTTTCAAATTTCATTAAAAAAATAACACACTTTACCTTAAAATTGTGAAATTTCGTCTAAAATTTCACCCAATTTCGTATAAAATTGTCTAAAATAATTGAATTTCCTTTAATATTATCTATATCTTCAAATTTCACTAAAAAATTACTTACTTTATCTTCAAATTGTGAAATTTCGTCTAAAATTTTAAAAAATTGTCGAATTTCGTCTAAAATTTCACCCAATTTCGTATAAAATTGTCTCAAATTATTGAATTTCGTTTAATTTCATCTAAATTTTTCAAGTTTCATTAAAAAAATAACATACTTTAACTTAAAATTGTGAAATTTCGTCTAAAACTTCAAAAAATCGTCGAATTTTATCTAAAATTTCACCCAATTTCGTATAAAATTGTTTAAAATTATTCAATTTCGTTTAATTTCATCTAAATTTTTCAAATTTCATTAAAAAAATAACACACTTTACCTTAAAATTGTGAAATTTCGTCTAAAATTTTAAAAAATTGTCGAATTTCGTCTAAAATTTCACCCAATTTCGTATAAAATTGTCTAAAATAATTGAATTTCCTTTAATTTTATCTACATCTTCAAATTTTACTAAAAAATTACTTACTTTATCTTCAAATTGTGAAATTTCGTCTAAAATTTTAAAGAATTGTCGAATTTCTTCTAAAATTTCACCTAATTTCGTATAAAATTGTCTCAAATTATTGAATTTCGTTTAATTTCATCTAAATTTTTCAAATTTCATTAAAAAAATAACCTACTTTACCTTAAAATTGTGAAATTTCGTCTAAAATTTTAAAAGATAGTCGAATTTCGTCTAAAATTTCACCCAATTTCGTATAAAATTGTCTAAAATAATTGAATTTCCTTTAATTTTATCTACATCTTCAAATTTTACTAAAAAATTACTTACTTTATCTTCAAATTGTGAAATTTCGTCTAAAATTTTAAAAAATTGTCGAATTTCGTCTAAAATTTCACCCAATTTCGTATAAAGTTGTCTCAAATTATTGAATTTCGTTTAATTTCATCTAAATTTTTCAAATTTCATTAAAAAAATAACCTACTTTACCTTAAAATTGTGAAATTTCGTCTAAAATTTTAAAAGATAGTCGAATTTCGCCTAAAATTTCACCCAATTTCGTATAAAATTGCCTAAATTTGTTGAATTTTGTTTAATTTCATATAAATTCTTCAAATTTCATTAAAAAATAACATACTTTAACTTGAAATTGTGAAATTTCGTCTAAAATTTTAAAAGATTGTTGAATTTCGTCTAAAATTTCACCCAATTTCGTATAAAATTGTTTAAAATTATTGAACTTCTTTTAACTTCATCTAAATTTTTCAAATTTCATTAAAAAATGACATACTTTATCTTAAAATTGTGAAATTTCGTCTAAAATTTTGAAAAATCGTCGAATTTCGTCTAAAATTTCGTCCAATTTCGTATAAAATTGTCTAAAATCATTGAATTTCTTTTTACTTCATCTAAATTTTTCAAATTTCATTAATAAAATACCATACTTTAACTTAAAATTGTGAAATTTCGTCTAAAATTTTAAAAAATTGTCGAATTTCGTCTAAAATTTCACCAAATTTCGTCCAACATTTCGTCCAATTTCGTATAAAATTATCTAAAATTATTGAATGTTGTTTAATTTCATCTGCATTTTCAAATTTCACTAAAAAAATTATTTACTTTACCTTAGAATTGTGAAATTTCGTCTAAAATTTTAAAAAATTGCCGAATTTCGTCCAATTTCGTATAAAATGTTCTAATTTTCTTCATTAATTTAGTGAAAGATGAGTTGAAAAAAATCCTTTACAACTTTATTGCACAGTGTCCCAGAACTCAGTTGCCAAACGCAAACCACTCATTCCAGAGCTGATTTCATGCTGATTCAATGAAAAAGTCCTTACCCGAAATTGCTTCCTAAAAGAACTAGAGCATCCTGAAGATGACGTGTCTGATCATGTTTTTTTTCGAAATATCTTAATAACGATTTAGCTATCACAATGAAATTTTGAGCATTTGTAAACTTCGAAATGCTTCATCGTTTGTTGATAAAACAATTTTTTTATTGCCATCGTAGAGGTGTTAAGCGCTACCAGAGTAAGTTCTCTTAGGAAGTAATTTCGGCTAAGGACTTTTTCGTTGAATCGGCATGAAATCATTTCTAGAATGCGTGGTTAGCGTTTGGCAACTGAATTCTGGGACACCTGTATATAATATACTTTTGTACAATAGTTTTTATACTATACATTTTAGTTTGGTTTGATTTTACCCCTAAATTTACACCCCTCGTGTATCAGTCATGTATAATATACACATAACCATTGATTTTACCTGAATTCTCACACACTAACGCTGCTATTAGGGTCCAAAATTACAAACCACCGTAACACCAGAATAGTAAATTTACCCCATCCGAGCAAGGTGTTGGTAAACGCTGGCAAAAATGTATTTTTTGCCAACACCCTGCACTTATAGGGAGCGTTATAATGCGATGGAGATTTATTCGAATTGAATATTGTTGGTGTTTTTTATTCGTCTGTACGCGACGAACAATGCCTGGTTTAAGGACGGGCGTTTATTCGAAGCCGTATTTAAATGACGATTTAAATGGAGGATTTAAATTGAGTCTTTGTCATGCGATACGAATATCAGATAGAGGCGAGTGAGAGTCAGTGGGTTTCATGACCTGTACAGTTTAAAACTGATCTTTAATCGTTTTACAAAAGAGTCTAACAAAGGACTCATTTTTATTATAATATTCAAAAATATTTAAAATGAAAAAATATTCTTTTTGAAATCGTATTTGCAATGTGGTTCTTTTTTCCTACTAGTTTTAAACCATTAGTATGGAAGTTAATGAATTTTAATCAGCTTTCTTTTCTTCGTAAGCCTCTTGTCTGACCGACTAATGGACACGGGCTTCATTTTCCAGTCGATCACGAGATTGAAATATTGTGACTCCCAAAGAGAATATTATAAAGCGGCGTCCGTGAAATAGGATTATTTTAAAGCCCAACAGAATAAAGTGCCTGTAGTCGCTAACGATAATAATAGAGGAGGGAAACCGTTGTATCGCTGCCGCTCTTTCGCGAACGGTGACGTCGAAATACGAAGAAAAAATCCGGACCGTAATGCGTCTGTTTTGGCAAAATGCACATTCGCGAAAGGGCCGTTGAGAAAAAAGGTACATGAAGCTGTGTGACGCAGAGTGGAACAATGGAAACGCTAAACGCCTGACGGTTTTTAGTTAAAAATACATTTGGTCTCCGTCCAAGCGATTTTTCGACCAAGATTCGCGGCCAATACAAAAAGGTAAAGGCGAATTTTCGTGTTGTTAAGAAAGGTTTTAAGCCATAAAATACAAAAGAAAGGCATTCATCATATTTATCACCGTTTTAAAACGTTAAACCGCGACAACGAAATATGAAACCGTATTTTACATTTTGTTACTTGCACATTTGTGTTTATAACGAAACGCGCAAAATGCATGGCTAAATTCGAAATACATTTTAAAAACGAACGAACACGCATATTAATAATTAAGCCGACTCGAAATGATACGATTTTTGCTTTGTGTGTTAAATTAATTTTACTCTTCAAAATAAAAGCGATCTTTATTTTGTACAAAATGGATTTCTGTTTGTTTACTGAACTTTACGTTTATTTATCACACGTATCGGTTTTCATTTTAACTTTTCACACACATATTTGACTTTTAAACTTGTTATTTATTAAGACAAAGGAAATGTTTAAAAGATATTTACAATTTTAATTGTGTAGTAAAAATTATCAAGTTTTAATTGGTTTCCGAGGATTCTGATAATGTTATCATGGGGCATAAAACGAATCAGTCTCGATAGGTTCGACAATGTGTACTTGTGTTTCGATTCGGCGGTGGGTAATTAATGTAGCTTAAAGCCACATTTGACCTGCTCATCCGATTATACGGTCTGTAAATGTCAGTTTACAGATAGACACAGGAGATCAAGATTATTGTTCAAACTGGTGAATACACTACCTTACACAAGTACATAATGGGGTCGATGGTAGATAGTGTGAATCGTATTTGCATAATGTACTGAAATAAGTTTGACTAGCATAAAATAAAGTTTATAAAATGTTAATAGTTGCATTGTCGTATAATCTATTTTCGTTGTGACAAAAAAATCAGTTATAATAACTATTAAATCTTTAATTTTTAATTTTACATTTTTAATTTATTGTTTGGAGATTTCAATCTTAACAGCGATGACATATATTATTAAAAAATTTATCTAATCCATAATTACAATTTAGAGGTTAACTATAGGTTAACCTTCGTAAACGTTTTCAATTAAAAACTGTACAACAGGTCAGTCGTGTAATCTCTAAGGCATCCAAAATATTGTTAAAATAACACATAAATAGAAATAATTGGAACGACTTCAAAAGTATGGAAAACATATTGTTGCATGTAAAGCGAAAATTTCGTATTGTATGCTTAACATCCGCAATTTTAGTAAAACAGAAAAGGCTTTTATGGATTAATTATAAACGGTTGTTCAGTGGAGATGCATATTTTTAAAATATTAAGTGCTTTTTTGATTTGACGTCAAATGCTCTTTTATTATTCTGAATAAAAAAGTCATAGAACGTTATTTCATTCTTTTGTATCTGGAAAACGATGTTATCACTGACGGCTTCCTTTTCAAACACAAAGTTAAAGAACACACCGTTTTTCTTTATGTCCCTCAGCATATTTCTTTAGCATTTCCAGATTAATTCTTTAAACTTCATGATGACTGGTATCTTTCTATATGTCTGATGATCGAAATTTACTTTTATAAACAAGTCTTCAAGATTTCAAAAGGATACATAAGAAAAAGTCACATGAATTACATGACTGAAATGTGAAATGATTTCTTCGGGAAAACGCCTGAAAAATTACGCAGGCCGACAAAATTTTATGAAAGGTGAGACCCATAGATCAAATAGCACTTTCCTACAAGATTTTGACGTGCTGAATTCAAATTTGACCTCAGAATTGCTCCATCACTATCCTATAGATGCAGAAAACACGAATTTTCAACATATTTGGAATTAAATAACGTAGCGAATAAATTTTTATCCACAAAACTCCATGCGGGATCTGAATGTACAACTTTTTCCATTCAAAATACATTTTGAATTTTTCCGATATCTCCATTTCTACATGAAAAAATCTTTTTTATGATTCCTCAATCGTAGTTGTCAGTATAGAAGACCAGTAGGCAGTGGTTTGGTCGTAATCTCAAAAAGTTACGTTTTCAAATTCTTGTTCCCAGTTAGATCATAGGTTCTTATTTTTTTAGGTTGATTGGCTTTGCAGTCTGTATTAATCAATCGAAATAAATATGTAAAGTGGAAAATTACAAAACGGCAAATTCAGTATGTCATACCAGAATTTGTAGTTGTTTATATTACCACCTTTACCAAACCCAAAGCAACTAAACTTTAACCTTTTGTTTTTCCCCATTTTATAAGAATAAAATTACAAAGCCTTATAACATCGTCTCCTTTTCAATTCAAAAGAACGTTGCAGCGACTTGCACTTATAGCTTATGGACTTATCCTCCCTTTTCAAAGCCAACCATAGTTGGCCATCATTCTTTCATCTCATCTACTTTGATAATGTCGTTCTTTTTCTGTAAAATCTTGATGAAAACGTTCATCCATCTCTTCGCTATATGCTCCAGTATTTTCCGAAAAATAGTAGAAATTAGCGAAACTATATAGATTATGCACGGTAAAATGACATTACAGACGTACTCTATCGACAACTATTGTTGCTTAGCCTCCATTGCATCCTATAGGTTGATAATAGCGCAAAAAGTGATGTATAGAAATTATATTTCTGCAAGAAGGAATAAAGCTATTCGGAAACGAAACCGAACATGTTTAAAAACCGAGGTTTTAGTATCTTTAGGTTGGAATATTTCAAAAACCTTACGTGATGGAGCAAATCTGAGGCCAAATTTGAGTTCAGCGCACCCGAAAC
Organism: Digitonthophagus gazella; assembly: GCA_036711955.1. NCBI lineage: Eukaryota > Metazoa > Arthropoda > Insecta > Coleoptera > Scarabaeidae > Digitonthophagus > Digitonthophagus gazella. The sequence goes on from JASCIT010000001.1 coordinate 10,541,680, forward strand.
TATTAAGATATTATTTTCGGAACTATGGGTCTGAAAAATGTTGGCCAGTGTTACCATTGAATGAGAGTTCATTCATGAGACATTTTGAAAATAGGCTTGAACTTTGTATCAAGAGGAAAATAAGGATAAAATGAAATTCTTTATTGTGTGGATTCACATAATTGTAATATTTTGAAACTATGTTATAGTATACCAAAGTATAAATATTTGATCAACTGAATTATTGTGAACTAACAAAATTCAGTAATTGTAATAAGTCACATTTCCCCAGGTTCTTATATCGCTGTTGAAATAATACAAAAGACGTAATGATCGAGCCTTTGTACAAACTTAATTAAATATCGAAAACCCATGCAAGCAGAAATCTTCGTTCCATTATAATGCGCGAGTAAAATTGCGTCTCGGCGTTTGTAGCTAATAAAAGGGAAGTTCCCCGATTCTTCCAGTATTCCCGCAAAGCTGGCTTCACTAATTGCAAGCACCGTGACTAATTATAAGTGCTCACTCCCCCCCGTTCACGCAGGGGATTGTGCAACGCACCACCTGGTACGTTTCAGGAAACGTGGGTGACATTTTCAGCTGCGGGCTGTTGTTGTGTGTACGTTTGCTCTCGCGTTTGATTATTTCATCTCGAGCCGGTATATTTAGTCGGATCCGTTTCTGTCCGTGCTCGTCTTTTGTTGGTACCGTTCGGACTACGGTTCCAAGAAAACTTACTTAACAGTGAAAATAGAGCAACCTGTGTCTTCGGAGGCGACGGTACAACGTCTCGACGAGCGCGTTTACGGCTGCTTTATAAAGGATAATGGTCGGACGCTGCCTCTGCCGACTACGGGATACCTTTCCACAAATAACGTTCATTTATATTGTGAGCGCATTGTATGCCGGTGTGAGTGATACGCCAGGCCCGTACCCGGGACATTTCCGCGTTTCGGACGGGGTTAATTGCCAGTAAAGAATCTAAACCGGTGATTTATTGCGTAATTCCACTATGTTTACAATTCTACCGAGCATTATCATTTAGATATTCTAGTCTAGCAAATATTTCGAATTCAATAATTTCCAAAACCGAAAGAACGCTAAACAATAATTATACCATTAGTATGTAATAATTACTTGTTAATTATTATTTACGTTCATTATGCTCATCTGACTTATGTATTAAAACAATCCGTAGTTTGCCCTCTAATTAACGTTTCATCGCGAGTAATTATTGTAACTCGCTTTGTTTGTGCATAACGTTTGCGTAAATGTACTCATTCGTTTGTTCTGTTTAAAATTTTAATTAGCTTCACTTGCAGGCTGCCGGCAATCGACAGCGAACGCCGAAAATATCGTAGTTTACACCCTCGCAATAACGCACAAACAAATAAACGTCTACGCGTACGCTCATTAGCTAATTTATTTCATCGGCCGACCGCAAACAGCGCCGTTACGCCCCTGTGCGCCGTCGCGACGCTGACGTCGACGCCTGCCCACACGTACGTATATGTGCGCGCGTAATATGTATGCGACGCTGACGACCGTTTATTTGTTTGTCCGGAACGTGACGCGACGAGTGAGGAGATTTCTAAAATTAGGATGTTCGGACACCCGCGAGCCAGGAAGCCTTTATCCCGCGCGTTTCCGTTCTAGGGCGATAAAACTGCCCCGTGATTTATTTGTACGTCGCCCTGAATATTCATAAGCAATCTTAATGGAAAATGAGCCCAGCCTAGCCCCGGGTACGCGGCGTTATCGCCGAGATAGATAAATTCGGAGGCGTCGTACCGTGACGTTCATTCCACTCCGTGGCTGCATTCACGCTGCAGGCTATCATTTTCACATGAGAAATAATTAACCAAACCGAATGATAGTAATTAGAAAAAATGGAAACATACCATCACAATTTATCTAATTGTAAAATCAAAATACGGGACAATTGAAGAACTTTGTCGTATTGTTGGATGAGAGTACAGAGTTTAAAATCTTGGATTTATTACCACGTGATAAATGCAATCGCAATGAAACTACTTTAAAAAATATGATACGAATTGTAATTTGTATAGCTAAATAGGACATCGTCCATATACTGCCATATAAATATTGTATGTGTATCATGACTTCTTCAAATACCTCCTACGCATATAAAATCTAGATAAGGCAGATAAGATTAATCTTATAGCAATCTATCAAAAATGAATACGAAAAAACAACCCGAAATACATAAATTATTGTTGGTAGCTGTTGAACTGAGGTTATTTTACGAAGAAACGCAAATGGATAAAGTGTAACATTGCAAAACAAGACATACAAACAGTGTTGACTATATCTGGAATACATAGTTACTGACTACCTTTTTTATAAAATGCAGCAAATTGTTATTATCAACAGTAACTACTTAATAAGTAATCAAGTGAAAAGCAAATATTGCAAAAAACGCTGTATTTGTTCTGCATCGTTCAATTCTAATTAAATTAACATGATTCAATTCCTCTCTTCTTAAATTATAGGAATTTTGAAGTGTCCGATTCCGATTTTGAAAGTTTGTGGTATTTACGTCATTTTCCAAGTCCTTGAAATGGTAAACGCGTAGTGCAACGACTCGCATTGAATAACTCACCGACCGACTTCCACCAGATTGCGCTGGATAGTTATTGAACTCAAATGAGTACGTATCGGTATACGTTTCCTTGCAGCATCCTTGGCTGCTTTTTGTGTTATGCACAAGACGTATTCACCAAAGGCATAGCTGATTGAACTAAGACTAGAACTAATATCGACCTATGCAACGAAGACTATTGTAAGTCATTTTTGATAGAACTGAGTGAGATATAAGCGTTTAAAGGTTTTGAACAGATTGCATTTTAAGAATTAAAATTTTCTATGTCAAAATTTCCTACTTGGTTTGCTATAGATCTTATATAGAGGATTCCGAAAGGATTCACCATAGAAGAATAGCAATTAATTCTGTTTTCTTTTCAAATTTTTCAAAATCACCATTTTTGACTTACGACAGTTTTCGTTGGATAGGTCGATATTAGCGCTAACTCAAACACTAGACCTAGAACTAGGTGTATTTGAAATGACTTCGAACTCGTTTCTGAAGAAGGTTGCAACATGGCATCCGAAACGTCAAACGTTTTTTTAAAAGACTGTAGCGCACAAACTCTAGTTATAACGAAATAAAAATTAAGTTCGATTCAAAAGCCAAAAACAACTGTTGATAGGACCGGGCTCCGATTCACTCTGCGGAGAAGGGATGGGTTCAGATGTTGAATAAAAGGGCGCTACGAACTTAAACCGATACCTACCAACCTTCACTTATCCTAGGATCAGGCAAGTCCGAATCCACGATCGAAGGACAACAACAAAATAAAAGACAATTTTGAAAACCAAAATTCACTTGTATTGAAAAGAAACAATGTAATAATAAAGATGAAAAATAAGAATGTTCAAAAGGAATGTTCATATAAAAATTTATAAACGGTAATAAACCCCTATCGCCGCAGTTGCTCCAAAGAATTAACAAACAAATAACCTGAAATTTAAATGTTAGCGCGAACAAAAAAAAAACAAAAAAAAATAAATGATAACAGCTGTTGTCAAATATGTATCACACTTTCAAATGAGTGTTTAACTTTAAACCGAAATAAAAAAAATATCTGAGCGATTAGGTACACAAATGATTTCGTAAAATGTTATTAAATAAATTTCGAACAATACAAGTTACTCAGCAAGTAAAACATTATCAAGGATTGAAGATCCCCAATAACCAAATTAAATAAAAAAAAAACGATAATTTAATAAAAGAAAATACAAAGCGTTTTCTTATCTGTTGTGGTGTCTCGGTCTGCCAGGAGTGGTGTCGCTCTCATGAATACGTGCGTCGCCACAAGTCGGCTAGATGTTATACCGTCCTTGTTCTTCTAACGGCTTTCAATGTGTGATGAAAGATGGTCGCCAAGGGGGGTTGACTCAAAAATTTCAACGCAATAACTTCAAATCCAAAAAAAAAACCCAAAAGAAAAAGGAATCCAAAAAGAAAAAGGAATCCAAAAAGAAAAAGGAGCCTTACGATGTTAATCGGCTCTGCGTGTTGGCTGATAGAAACCCTTTTATCCGGTACCAATCTGATAAAGCACAAACAGGTGCCCAAAATCTGTGGAATGGGAAGCTGATCCGCCAAATTGCGATTAGAAGTTCTCCCAAAAACACCAAAGAGAATTCTTCTATTTTGCTTCGCCACCCACGCAGTTACTATCGGAGCCAAATGTCGTCTACGCTCTTCCAAGGATCGAAAACGAAGAGGACGAAATTACCTAAACTACGATGCAGGAAGGAACTATCCCCACCACTTTCGATCGCACTAATCTAAGAAACGAACCAACATCCTGTATTTCGCAATAAAACCAAGAGATCTTAAAAATGACACCTTCCAACAGATGGCCCAAACCGAATAATTAAAATTTAATAAAAACCGAAAAATAAAACCGTTACAAGACGAACGGCTAAACCAGAAAGCTCACCAGCCATCGGTTCACTCATGAATGGCGCTTGTTCGACAAGTGTCAAGTCCAAAAGCATGCACAAAAGAATGATCAAGCAAGCCTATCAAGTTTGCGGTTAGGTGTGTAGCCACCTTATGTAGTATTAAAACATGTGTCTTACACCCGTATGCATAGTCGATCGCCGGCGATTCGCCGGAGATTCGCCGGAGACTCGCCGGAGACTCGCCGGAGACTCGCCGATGAACGGTCGGAATATAATTTGTGATGATCTCCCACCGATTTCCGCTTTGGCGAATCGCTGGTGATTTGTAACGTGATTTGTGATGTATTGGCACTATACATTCAATTCAAATCCCGATCCATTTTATATATACAATATTAATCTGACATAAATTGTGATTTTATTGACGTTTTTGACATCGACCGATCTCCGGCAAATCTCCGGCAATTCGCCGGCAAATCGCCGGCAAATCTCCGGCAAATCTCCGGCGCGTCGCCAGAAAAAACAGCATAACGCACGTGAATGATTCCATGGAGATTGACTGCAACGGAATTTTCTATTGGCGAACGGAGAATCCGGCGAATCGCCGGCGAGTCTCCGGAGAATCTCCGGCGAATCGCCGGCGAACCGCCAGCGATCGACTATGCATACGGGTGTTATATTTGAGTATTTCGATATCGAAGATATATCGCTCATTCGCAACAAGGGTGTCATAATTCAAAAAACAAAGTTTTGAGAAAAATCTATTTTAAGTTGTTTCTCTTAACTGACTATTTTACGCTACTTAACGTTTAATAAAAAAATCTATTATTTTTAATCTTAAGATTATTAATAGTGGCGATTGAATACTAAAGCATGGGTAAAATAAGACACTTGTGGCAAACAGCACGCGGATATTATATCGACCTATCCAACGAGAACTGTCGTAAGTCAAAAAATGATGATTTTGAAAAATTTGAAAAGAAAACAGAATTAATTGCTATTCTTCTATGGTGAATCCTTTCGGAACCCTCTATAAGATATCTATAGCAACCAAGTAGGAAATTTTTACATAGAAAATTTTATTTCTTAAAGTGCAATCTGTTTAAAACCTTTAAACACTTATATCTCACTCGGTTCTACCAAAAATGACTTACAATAGTCTTCGTTGCATAGGTCGATATGGAACTTCAGAGAACATTTCATAACTGTTGCAAAACCCAAAAAGGTGTCAAATGGGCCAACTGTTCATAATACAAAAATGGTAAAAACTCAAGCATAATAAAGTTAGGACTCCCCTAATTTTTGAACACCACATTTTAGATACTGCTAACGCCAATGATTTTGCTATACAAATTGTTATGGTTGAACTGTCATGTGGCTGGTTATTTGTAGGTGTCATTGTCAGATTATCCTAATCTGTAAATCTCATTTGTTATTTTTTTTAATGGACTGATCAGTTGACGTTTTTGCCATAGTTACTGACCGAAAAACTGCCGTTACAGGCGGAATTGTCAGCAGCACTTAAACTGTGATTTACCGAAATTAAGGAGATGATAACTTCCTTATATTTAAGTTTTGACCATTACAGTATTATGAAAAATTGATTCGTTTAGCGTCCCCTGCAACCTCAATACAATAGTTGTGAAACATTCGGTATGCAATATTCCCTTTTTTTGCCGTTATTAAAGAGATTTCATAAATTTCGGTTTTACAGCAAGAAAGTAACACAAATCATAATTACAATGCGTCAAAAATCTCAAAAAGTAGGAATTTTGAGTTATGACGACCTTGTCACAAATGAATGATATGACGATATTGACGGTATCTCTTTTGCTCGCTTCAGAAGCATTTCTTTCCAAATTTCATGTAATTTATCTTATTAGAAAAGCAAATACTTTATTAGTATGCTTTTTTATTGTGTATCTAATAAAAGAATAGTAGGTATCATCACAATAGTAGGAAAAATGGGAGAAATCCTGAAGGTAGCGTAAGATTATTGTATATACATTCCATGTTTCAATGGCATCTTTTTTGCTTCAGTTACCATGTTTCCCCATTAATCAATCGAAAACGAGCAAAAAATCAGGTGCTACATCATCGTAGCCGGCGAAAGCGCGCCCTCTTTTGTTAGCTTCGTCCGGCGGACGCGCGAAAAAGTTATCTAATTATCGCAAAAGGCATACATCATACGGGAGCTGTGCATCGGTGATACAGCGACGGGATTACGCGGATCGGCTTTAATTTTTAAACAGCGATTTTGCATTTTCCGAACCTTCGTCGTCTGTCGCCACCGGGCCGACACCGCTGACAGGCGCGTGACGTGAAATATGCCCGGCCGTAATTCGACCGGTCCATGCGACGCCTCCATTGCTTCCATTCCTGCTTCCATTGCCGCCACCGCGCGAGTCCATCTATTCCGAATCCGACAGACCCGCCACCGGAGGTTTGATGTCTTTTTATTATTTCACGAGACCGACGAACATGCCAATGCAGCAACGTGCCAATAAGCCAAATCTATTGTTACGCGATCACGGCGGGATGTTGTGTTGCGTCCGACCGGTCAATCGATACCGTGAAAATTGCAGTGGTCGGATTAATAATTCAATCACAGAATCACCCCTACGTATGAAAACTGCATAAATATTTAGTATTTTTCTATGAATGTCGTATTAATTCCTTTCTGTCCACAGATTTTCTCTATGTCTCGTTATTGCTATATTGTCTATGATATGATAATACCTCCCATCTATATTTTTTGTGTTAATGGTTAAATTTGTTATATCGCCGTTCCGGAACAACATCGACGTAACTGCAATTTTTTGATAAAATGAGTTAAGGCCATCAATGTATCCAAAAAATGCGGATTTTAATTATTTTTGCTTTTCCTACAAAATTTTTTATTTTGCAGTTATGTCGATGTTCTTCCGGAACGGCGATATGGCAACCAATCAAAGAATGATTTAAAAAAGAATTAAGATGCTAAATTGATAACCCTAAATGCAAATGGTATAAAATATAGTTCTACCAAGTTACCATTGCGTGTTATATGTGCATAAGATAAAAAGAAACAGTTATTAATGTGGAGACTTATTGGGTTATTTTCATAGAGCAATCCTTTTCTACCTGTTTCAAATTAGAAATTGATATAAAAATAACGAAGTACATATTAATTATTACCCTTTGACACAACCCTTTCTGTTACTGTGCAAAACAGAATGTTAATTTAAACGGACTCCCTTTAGAAACATCTCAATTATGTGTTGTAGTGACTTTAAAATGCTTTTAAAAACTGTAGACTTTATTCACCCTATATTGCATTTTTATTAATTATTGTACCCTTTGTCTCCTGAATCCTCAGTTAATATAGGAGTGAAAAAGTGGTGATTCCTATCATGATTTCTCGCATGAAGCACTTAGGAAAGTTCTTTTTCGACAAGTGGATTCTTATTCCGCTGTAGAATATACCGGGTGTTCCAACGGGCCGAAAAAGCACCATAACTTGTTTATTATTGGAGATATTGACCTTTTGCTTTTTTGGGTTATAGCTGTAATGGTATTACACATTTTTAAAATATTGCGACTTATATACAGGTGTCCCAAAAGCACAGAAAATACTAAAAATACTATTTTTTAAATGGAACATACCCGATTTTATTTTAATTTTAAATTCTATGGTAAACTACGATTCACTTTTGTAGAGGTCATTTTTGTCCATACTGCCAGCAAATTTGATTTATGGCACTTTTTTTGCCAAAATTTTCAAATGCAGTGGTTTGTTCAAAAATTCTTATTTTCAATATCCTTGGCTTGTTGTCAAAGTAATCAACTCCGTTTGATTGTTGAATGTTTATTGGATTTTTAAAATGTTTACTCAACGACCTGTTTAGCCGCATTTGTCTACTGCGATTTTTTAAATATGATTAAATATGAATTGAAAATGTGGAAGACTTATTCATTTTTAAATGGTAACTCCTATTTGTTATTATATTAGTCAAAAGTTATTCTGGCAGGCTTATTTTACTTTATTGTGAATGGATAGTTTGTCAGAATAATTTTTGATCACTACAATAATAAATCGGGGGTGCCATTTGACTAATTTGACTCAGCATGTTTAAAAATTCGCAGTAAGCAATTGCGACTAAGCAGGTTAGTGAACAAACATTTTAAAGATGCAGCAAACATTTAGTAATCAAACAACGTCACCTACTTTAAAGTTAAGCCAAAAATTTGACAGAACAGAATTTTTGAACAGACCATTGCATTTTGAAATTTTGACAAATAAACTGTTATAAATCAAATTTTCTCACAGTTTAGGTAAAAACGACCTGTATGAAAGTGAATCGTATCTTACCATAGAATTCGAATATAAAATAAAATCGGGTACGTTCCATTTAAAAAATAGTAACTTTAGTATTTTTTGTAATTTTGGGACACATGTATATAAGTCGCAATATTTTAAAAATGTGTAGTACTATTACAGCTGTAACCCAAAAAAAGGAAAGGGTCAATATCGCCAATAATAAACAAGTTATGGACTTTTTCGGACCGTTGGGACACCCGGTATGTTAACTTCAGGAACCATCATAATACTTACACAGACGAGGAGCTCTTTTGAACGAACGTTTTGGTATATACGCATTTTAAAACGTGCGTTTATGACATCTAGCACTCACTTGTACAATTTTCAATACCAAGGGTATGATTGAAAACGCCTTCAAAGACGTTTGTCTGCACCGGGCTTAAGGGATCTCTGTAGGTTGCACCTTTTCAAATTATAATAATATATTTATTCAAATTCTAACCTTTTATAACTAGTTACATTGACGCTATTTAATTCAACTAGATTTACGTCACTACTATTGAAACTGGTACTAAAATGTTAAGTTCTTAAAATTTGTACAAAAAACATTCATGGTTTCCAATCTTAATCAGTTACATAACACAATTCAAGTAACTTCACGAATCAATCTATTTCATTGTCTGTAAACACGAATCCACTGTAGCCACAACCGCTTCCAAGCGTAAACCTAGAAGGATAATAAACTAATCCAAAGGAGCGTACAAACGGACATCGTGTTTAGGGGCTCCGTAATGCGATCGTATATAAATAGTCGTTAACGTTACCGATGGTACCACCACGGTAAAATATTGACTCAGGTCTCCGATCGAGTGGGCAGGAAGGACATTGTCCGTCGCTCCGAAATAGATTTAAACTTAACCCGGCTAGGACCAAAGAGGATCGGCCACGCGGAGTCGATAGGACAAATATTGTATTTGTCCAGGCCACGGTCACCGCGCCTGGGGTCGTTGTTTTGCTTTCGGGGTCGAGTTAAATTGGAATTCTGAGAACGACTTGGCATGTCTTCTATTGGAAACTTTATAGCGAGTAAGCGGCTCAGGAAGGATAATGTCGAAGGCGTTTTTAGTCTAGAAAATATGCGATGGAGCACATCACGTCAAATATTTACAAGTCGATTCTAAAGCTACTTCAAACGATTGCGTAAACGTACTGCTGTTGAAGACGTTAGAAATCCCGCGCACTCCTATTGGAAGTACCATCACTCTAACTGAAGAAAGCCGATTTAAATATCTTGACGCAAACGCCCGTCTTTATCTTTTTAACGTCAAGCGAAGTAAACCACGAGCCGACGGCGATTTGTAAGAATCGTTTACATTTCCTGATTATGCGGAAATATCTGCGAGGGAAAAAACGGCGAATACGAACGGACTCGCTTAGAATTGCAAGGCTACAAAAGAAAAACCAGACCGTAAAGCACTGTTTTGCGCGGCCTCATAAATAATTCCGTGTCAGAGATCAGTACGCGCTTTGCTCAAAAGTAAACAACTTGTTCGCCCGGCTTCCAGCTTTAAATTCATAATACCGGCCCGTTGTGGCACCGCGAGCTTTTTAAGTGACGCTCCGCGTCGGAAAAACTTCCGACTGGCTCCAACTTGCAGGGTCATGTTTTGCCTTGCGCGTTCCATGCATCGTTCTACGAACAGCAAAAATACTTCTGCGGATGCAGAAATGCTGAAATACACTACCGCAACCGGCATCGCTAAGTACGGTAATTAAAAACGTAACAATTTCACACAAAAACTACTCTAGAAACATTTCCGCTTATTCTCTCTATCACATAATTAGGTTAATTATATAAAGTATATTTAAACCGAAAATTAGTACCATAAGAGAAATTATTTGTTCTTACACCTTGTAATATTATACAGTTTTTTAACTTTAAAGCAGTTTAAAATTTTCAATAAAATATTTTCCTTTCGTTTCTAATTTGGAGCAAAATAAAATCGGTTGAATAATTTTGGGACACTTTGTACTTGTCGAAGAGTTAATTTTAAAATATTATGGTGCCTTTAATTTGAATCGGAGCATTTCTAAAGTTCAGATCGAACTTTAATATTAAATTCCCTCCAATCTGTCCTCCGGAATTTGATGTACATTTTAATAACGCATAACTTTTGGGTCGTCGAATTTTTGGGGTGCGTAGGACTAAATCCAACGTTTCCGTAAGAACTGCGTAATGTCGGATTATTTTATTACCAAAGCAGTAAATTTTGCCAGATCCAGCCTAAAGGCTACGGCCGGGTCTGAAACGCAACGCTATCGGCCCAAAGTACGGCAAAGCAAATTTGCCAATTAATTTTCATGAATGGAGACATGAAATATTCCCCGTTCATTTTGCGAGGGTTTCGCCTAATTGTGTACATTCCGTAGCCGAACGACTTTGCTTCCCTAATTTTGCCGCGCAAAGCTCTCCCAGTTCTTTCGTCTTTTCCTTAAATGAGGCATCTGATGTCTATAGCTTATTAAGTCCGTTATTTTAGTTGAGTTTTCCATTTGATTTTGAATTGTTATAATTTCTATTCACCCTTATATTTCCTGAATAAGGGTCGGAATACAAACTTTCATCGTAAACCGAAAATTATCCCCTTAAGAAATGCATTGCGACAACCTGCTCAGCATCAGAATTTGCCGGAAGCTCGTTTCGGAGCTCTTAAAGCAAATAAATTTACGATAGACATTGTACGCGGACGCAAGGTTCGGGATCGAAACAACTGAAGACGACACGAACAAAAGAAATCCGTGTAATGGTTCCATTTGTACGTGGACAATTTGTCGTCCGCCGAGAACGACTGGAAACATGCCGTTGGGCGAACAGTCTTGCACAATTTGAACTTCAAGCTCGTATTTTTATTAGGAGACGACGTCGGCGTCGACGTTCCTATGATTCACCGTCTTGTGTGGTGTCACCAGGACGCAGAAATATGGGACGCCCGAATCCGTGGACTACGCTGTGGACGTCAGAACAATAAACGTCCGAAATTAAACTGCTATTGTGAGTGTCGTGAGCCATTTCGTCGACCCTTAGAAATCTTCCCCCGATGCGACGGTCGCGACGCTGGACGTCAAATTGAAAGATATTTCCACGCGAGATGGAACCGTGCATCAGCTGGGGACCAACAAGAAGGACATTATGCGCGCGTATAAATAAGGCATCCGGGGAGCATTAGGGCATGTGAAAAATCCATTAATATTACTGGGGACTAAACATTTGATGTTGCGGAAAATTTATTAGTTCGTATAGGAAGAGTTATTGCTCGTATTTCTTTGCTATACCATTCTTCCACAACGGGAAAAAATGTTGATCTTAGAATCAATTTAATTTTATTTTTCGCACAAAGGTCTATTCTATTATGTTTACATTCCATGTTTGCACTTCATTTTGTAAAAGTAATAAGTATTACAGAAACTTATGCGGGGTGTTTCATAACTATTGCAAGACCACAAAGGGTATTTTAGAGAACACTAAACGAAGCAATTTTCCACTACAAAGTTCAAATCATATATGAAATATACTCAAATCAAAAATGATGCACAAATATAATAGAGACATCTAAAGCATAGCCTGTGCATAGATATATTTTTCTTAAAACATAGAAGTTGTCCTAGAGGGCATCATAAATTACTATTATTTATAATACTTTTAAATTAACCGACATTAAAAGGGAATCTGTCTAAACGCATGCTGTGCGATTACCAGAAACTTAAAAGGAAATTTTACGAGCATGTCTGTTAGTCATCAAGTCACATCCATCCATAAATATTCATAAATTGCCTGTTCGCTCTAATTTTTACTATATGCGTGTTACGAAGACTTTACTGTTGTTGCCAAGAAATTATATGTACTCCTACTTCGCACGAGTCATTGCGTTGGAAACTCATCTACAAAGTTAGAAACACATTTCGCGGAAATATCAGGATTTACATAGCACTTAGTGACATAAAGTTAACGCTGGTAGAAACGTACTTCTCTCGGAATGGTAGGCATGAACGTTATCGGTGCGACCATCGCTCGTGTCAAAGGCCTTAATTTGACTTGAATCAACTGTGGCGTCAATTAGCACGACGGAACGATGAATGAGTCCGATTGCGGAAAGTGACGTTAATCAATGCCGCGCCCGGAGCCGGATAACTGGCCTGTTTTTCGCGAGGGGCGCGACAGAGAGGGCGCTGCGCGGACCGGAAGCCGCCCGATAAAATCTGTAATGGGTCACACAAACTACGGGCGAACTTGTAAAGAAACCGGTTTTACGGGGTTGATTAGCTGTAAAGTTAAGGTTTATTGGCGAGTTTTTCTGCCTGCAATATTTTTGCAGTAATTTTACGCTTCGCGCCGTTCTTAACTAAAGGACGCCGACCGGTAGCTAGTAACATGAAAGCCTTCTATTTTCTAAAAAGTTTTTAAAAGGCTAACTTTGACGGCGTACCATTAAAAGTCCTTTGACGTTTAGTTTATAATCAGGCCGCCAATAGCTACCTACTTAATAAAAAAAGTTGAAGTGGAAATTAATATGTTTCAAGCCGATCCATTAGCCATTATTATTAGAGTATTATAACCGATGCCGGATCCAATTCGATCACGTCAATGCATTTGGTATAAATTTACGATCGATTGCGCGAATAAGGTAAACTGCGCCGCGCATTATGCACGATACATTACCGCAATCCTGCAAATGAATTGTTTGGGTTACCATCTAATGGTGATGGATTGTAACAAATCTATCGATTGCCTTATATTCAGCCGTTTTCGATATCAAATATCGTGACAGGGTAACTCCTTTGTATGCGTGCGCAAGCAAATTACAGAAATGCATTTGAGGATGACACAAAGGAAAGATTATAGATTGTTTTATCTATTTTTAAACGTGCGCTACCTTCTCCAAGTAACAATTTATTACAGTAACATGAACGTGGGTATGTAATTTCAGGAACTCACTTCCAACCGCTCCTCCATATTTAGCCTCCGGAGAAATACATTAAGTAGCAATAACCTAAAACAAACCGTTTATTTAATCATGTCTTACTCGGATGACTATTTACTATCGAGGTAACACCCACAACCAAGAGCCCAACTTCTGCTTTATACCTTGGAAACGTGTTCTTCTTCGTTCCTGTCCGAAACGCTAAACCATGCGGTAAGTAAAGCTGAGCAGACTTCGGGAATTTACTAGTGATCTTTGTTAGCGTCAAGATCAACATCGGGTCGTCAACGCCGACGGCAATACGTTACGCTAAACTCGGCGATTAAGCAGACATCTCTCTCTTCTTCGTGCTGCCTCAGACTGGGAATTATTTTAATTGCAGGGAGGGCGTCGGGGCGCAGGTGGCGTCGATGTGACGAGCGGAGAACATAAATATCCCGTCGAACGCAACCCACCGCCGTAAATCTGCCCGGTCTTGTTTTGATCTTACTCCTGCCGGTGCAGCACCTTTGAAAACCGATTCTATTTCCGACTGGTAGCGGTATTATTTGGAACGTACAAGTTCGACGATTAAATGAGCGCAGCCCTTGACACCCGAGTTAAGCCCCTGACACAAAACACATTCGTATTGCGTTTAAAATAGAAAGAACTCTAAGAGGAACATTTATTTGTGTACACAGTCCATAAATCTTTTTAAGTAATGTCGTAACTGTTTCATCTGATGAAAGAAGTTCGTTTTTTATTTTTAACTGAATAAATAGCGTTCAGTAATAGCAATTGATTACATGAAATAATCACTTAAGTAGTGTAATTTTCAGTATTTTATTTTCACTTTTAACCAATTAATTTCGTTACTTTTATAATTTGATTTATTTTATAAAAAAAGTTTCGCGTTTTAATTACTCATTACAAATTTAGACCCTAAAGTTAGTTGTTATATCTAAATTTTCCGGCCAGTTCGTTTGATCCTATTCACTTTAATCCAATCAAGTTTCAACTCTCTTCTCATAAAGTGAAGTTTAAGAGATTTAGTTTCATAAGTTATTGTATAAGTCTAATATATTTCAATTCTTGTATGTTTAACATGTGTAAGTTATTTAAAGTATTAGATTTTGAATTTCTATGATATTCAACTCTTTCCTCCTAAAAATTTTTGATTTTACTGGCTACTATTATTATATAAATTACCGTATTTTGTACTCATGAGCATAACAAAGCCAAGTTCTACATCTACTCTAAATTGCATTAGTACAATATTCATTTTACTAGCTTATCTTGTTTTAACTAAAAGCTATGTATATTATTCAGGCTATCGAAACGGTAATCGTACCACGTATCGATTGCATGGGATGCACGTTTAGGTATTTTGTCGGTTTTGCACGGTGTATCCACAACATAGTTCGGTATGTCCCATTCTTCACAGCAAGGGTGTTTTTGCACATTTGGCTTTGCGCAAATCCCTGTAGTATTCCATTAGCGCTCCTGTTATTTTTCCCCAACCCCCGTCTCTAATCCAACGTACATAATTTAATTAGGCGTCACGGCCCTAAAAGCTCATTACCATAAAGATTGCCGAGAGCGGGTGCAACGTGTTATTATACAGCCTCGCCCGCTACCCCACGACCCACCTGAGCAAAATTTAAAAATTATAAATTCTTCGATGGGACCATCGAGGTCCCGGCCCAATTAAAACTTTCGGCGGATATTCTCTGTTTTTAAGATTGGCCGTCCCGGCGGCCTCCCGACCAGAACATTACTTCTGTAGTTTGCACCGAACTTCCACAACCAATGCGCTATTTTGGTGCATTAAAGTGGAAAAGTAGCAACGGCGTAAGGATACTAATGTTTAATGCATGTCCCTATGCTAAACTTACCGGAAGAGTTTCGATAATTGTCCGGTTATAGTTTCCGAGTTTTCCTTTAGGAAACAAAATAAATAAAGTTTTGTTATTTTATACAATTTTACCTTTAAATCCACCTACATATTTATTATGATTTCAAAATAAATTTATCAACTGTTGCAAAGGCCTCCATAAATGACCTATAAATCTTCCTGAAACATCCCGTTTCTATTGGCTGTTAGGACTAAGCCACTAACAGTTTAATCGAATCAATTCTGCGTCCCCTCCAGTTATAATCCGAGATATCGTCGCCGAGGTTTAAGAGGCTCAAAAATCTTGGCACAGGCCGCGACAAAATAATCTCTTAATTCTGGTAGGGAGGTCCGGAAAGCGACGACCCTGTCCGATGTTGCCGTCGGCGACGCGTTCCTGGCACAGTGACAGGCACGTCATCCATTATCTTAATTTAATATTTACTTTTTTTTCACGGGAGTATAAATCACCCGAGCTTAAACGAGAAGGAATCCGGCGTACTCAGCTGCGTAGCTACATGCCACTCTGAAATGAAGAAAAAGAACAAGTTTGCGAAGGACCGCGAGTGGAATCTGGATGTAACCGTTAAGTAGAACCACATTGCGTTATTATTAGCCCATAAGTCACTCTCCGGAGAGAAGATGGATGTGGACAGCATTTCCTCATTTAGTACTTTGAAGTATCAATCAAATATGTCATCAGAACCAACGGGCTTTATTCGGAAAAATCGCACAAAGAAGTTATTTCTTTCCGAAATATTCTAGTTGATGTGGCTATATAATTGAACACGTCGCCATCCAGAGAACGTCGTTTCCGAACCGCCCCATCTCGACATTATTTCCTCCCCAATTCCTTATCAAATCGCATCGGACAGGCAGACCTTTGTCAGATTTAATCGATACGGCGTGCTCTGGCCCGGTAACGTGGCGTCCACTTTTATCTCCGAAAATAAAACAAAGAGTATATCAGAAAACCATCGGGCCAAATACGAAATAAAACCGTACCCTCGTCACGGGCGGGCGATCGGACGAAATGTGACGGAGCGGCTCGCCACCAGTCAATAGAAAACGTTTAAATTCCGAGGTTCTTCCTTTCGGATCAGAAGACTTTGTCCGTCTAATCACATACTGCCTTCTACATTATTTATGAAAAGACGCAGGTGTGCATACCCTAAACTCTTTGTGTGGGAAATGACTCCAAATAGAATGTTATATAAATTGAAAATAAGGATTCCGGAAATAGTTCAAACTTTTCGTATTTTAAGTTAGGATGGCCAGACGTACGGAATTTTGCTATATTGTACAGCAATATGATACACAGTACAGCATACGCGTGTGTACAGCAAACGTACAGCATTCGTAATTTATAGAACGAATAGCGTGACAATGACATTCAAAGTTTTTTCTGTTATTGACAGGAAGAACAGGCATTTCTGTGAATTACCGACTGCGCTATCTCTTACACTATTGTTAAACTTATGTTATTAGTGTAATCCACTGGAATCATAGGAAACATCTTTATATGATTTTGACCATTCAATTTCTTATAACAATTGAGCATCAGACACCGATATCAATTTTCCTATGCATGTTCTAGAAATGGCAGTCTCCCTTTAAAAGTGTCCAATTTGGCCCATCCTATACCACAACCCGAAATGAAGCTGCACCATGGAGAGAAAGATGGAAGAGTTACTCGGCAATGTGACGGAAAGGGGGCTTACTTTTTCATCTTTCTCCTCATGATGCAGTTCCATTTTGGGATATGGTACATGCGTTGTATGTGTACAGCATTGAAAGTTGAGAAATCTGGTTTAACCCTTCAACGCACATGCTCCAGTTAGTTGGAGCGCTCTAAAGAGACCAAATTTTTATGAACTCATACAAAATAGAAATAAATACAAAGCCACTCGAATTATCTCGAGGGTGGGAAGAGGGAAAGGGGGCTTACTTTTTAATCTTTTTGTTCATGATGCAGCTCCATTTCAGGTTATGGTACATGCACTGTATGGGTACAGCTTTGATAGTTGAGAAATCTGGTCACCCTATTTATGTTATAGAAGAACTATTTTTTCAATGAAGAGTAACATTAGAATAACTAATCATTTCCACCCGCAAGTAAAAAATCACATAGTTTAGCATATCTCCATAGGTTTGTTAAACGAATTAGTGGACTGTTAACAGATAGTGATTTCCAATACCACATTTCAAATACCGCCATATATCTGCTGACAACGAGTTGATTGCACTATTTTGCATGGGATACTGCAATTGAGTTTATGTCAGGTTTCTGACTGACAATCAGTAGCAATAAATGTAACTGTAAGTGACTACACTAATCCTGGAATAATAAATAGGGTCGTTATTCTACCATAAAACACAATAAGATAGCTTCGTAGTATTCCATTGACATATTACTTCACATTACAAATGATGATCGTATAGCATAGTTCTGTTGAACAAATAGAGCAATAACCGGGGACATGTACGGGTACGTGGAACACATACAAACGTGAAACATAAATATTCGCTCATAAATCTTTTATAATCGAATCTAATGAAATTTAGCCGAACGTTATACGCGTGCTCGGGTCCGGCATTGTTCCGGTTTATGAAAAATATACGGCCGTTCCAGATACGGCGCGGGGGCAGATCTCCGATGCGGCATTTTGTTTTGGCACGAGTACAGGTTCGTACACGTTTGCGGTCCGGTCCGTGCATTATTAATGCGTTCGACGTACAGAGACAATACAAAGGCCTTTCTGTATTGCTACCCGCGGCAATCGTTGTCTTTGTTCGGCGATAACTTTTTTGCAATAGCCACTACACGGACGGCTCGCATCTGTGTCTGGTCATAAATTATTTAAGAGTGCCATCGTTCCGGGTGAAGTATTAATTTCCAGCAATCCCCGTCGGAAATAAATTGGACTGGACATAAAACCAGTATAATGAATAATTCGCGGACGGTTGCGGTCACGAATCGTTCGCCGTACGACTAACCAATACCGCATAGACCGCATTGGTTAACCAATACAATACGGTTTTTGTAAGTGGGAATACTAGCACATCAAATTTATAATGTAAAGTATTGTTTATTTTCTGGTTCCCATACGTGAACTTCCACTTTAGCCGGATTACTTCTCGTGAGATTACAATTTGTACAAACTTTAACTAAATCTTTCATATTTGAGTCTATATTTGGCCACTAGCAAATTCCTCGAGCGAACCCCTTCATTTTTACAACTCCAAAATGACCTTCGTGTAATTCTTAAAAGATTACATTAAAAGAATTATTATAAATTTGTTGGGAATAACTACCCTTTGACCTCTCACCAATCAATTTTTCATCTCAATTTTTATTTAAAGTGACTAGTATGGTTTCAATCGTCTAAATTTGAAAAACGTCAACAAATTATTTCAAATTTACACGTTTTCGGTATAAAACACTTTATAAGACGAATTATTATATCATTTAATTTATATCTACCGTTAACATCTTTATTTGCAATCTGTTTAACCAAAAGCTTGAAAGTGACTATTTTCTTAAGAGGTACATTTTGCTGGTAATAAACAAACTACGTTTCCCCTACTATCAAAAGTGCAATCTAACCAGAAAAGATTCGTTTTTCTAACGTTTAAGCAATCGAATCGAATACCTCTATTAGCTGAATTACTTAATAGATAATCAAGGATAGGAAGATGTTTAATATTATTCGAATCACGTTTTGACAGTATTTGTATTTCCAAACGTGAAACCAGAATTATAAAACTCGTAAGTCGGAAGAAAATACGTAGAAAAAGAAACTCCATCCTTCTTGAGACCGACTAGAATGGAGATGATAAAATTCAGGAGCTGCGCGCGGGTTCAGCGGGTCGAAGAGCGGGAATTTATCGACCGGAAGGAATTACGTGTATTGGCACTCACGTATAGGTCAGACCGAATTGGTGCACTTTAGATTACACCCCCTCATATCTCGATATTGATTGTTACTGCCAATAACGTTTATGTTCTACTTCCATTAGAGGATTGACTCCGCGATGACAGCGAGATCGGCTGGACGTCGAGCGATTAGAACAGTCCGGAGCTGCGTCCGCCGTAAACGTTTTAATCCGTCGTAAATTGTCCGATAAAATTTTGTTACCCATTAACCTGTTGAACAGCCCACTTTATCGGACCAATATTTTTCTTTGTATTCACCTCTCGCGCACCTCTCGATTGAAGCGTCCAACTGGTATCAAACTACCAACTTCCACTGACCTATTTGTGCATTTTACTGCAGTTTTGGAAACACGCAATTGTAACACTCTCTACATGCCGCAGTTCGTTAACGTGTTTATAATTGGATGCCTAGTCATCATTATACCATTGTTAAAAATTGTGTATAGCTTTTGTTACTTATGAAATTTATTCACGAAGATAACTTTAGACAGTATATACAGATCTGGAAATTTCGGTTCAGGACATAGGAAAATAATGCGTGCAACAGCGACGCATATAGAAAGTAGGTTAGATAAACAAAGAGCCATATAACTCTTTAACCACGCCTTTTCCGATCCGACCCTAGTCGCCCAACCAACCACCTTCTTCCCACGAACTGTCGAACTGACAGTTTGACAGTCTGACGTGGTTAAACAGTTATATCGCTCTTTGTTTATCTAATCTACTTCCTATATGCGTCGATGTTGCACGCATTATTTTCCTATGTCCTGAACCGAAATTTCCAGATCTGTATAGACAGTAAATATCCTCATTTATTTTAATTTCTAATAACAATTACTTGTAACGGTTTTCAATATTAAGACGATGGTCATATTTCATATATCTTTTTATCCCTGTAGTTGAGCAACGAAAGGCTGTAGTAAATTCATCATATGTTGACGGTCGTAAAAATTTACGAGATCACCTCGGTGGCATTAATTCACCTATAAATTTCCTCCGTGACACGTGCATCGCTAATACGACTCGTAAAAGGGGTACATAAAGGCGACGTATCCGTGCTATCCATGCCACGTGAACTGGTCCACTGTTGAACATGTGTTTCTGACATACATCGCTACGACGAACATATGACTGTTCAGAACGGTAGGCAAAAAATGGGTCACCGGGGTACTGCGGATGCTTACTGTATGGAAATCGCACAAAACGGTTTTTCTCTTCATCCATATACCCTTTACGTTCTCCATACAGATTAGCCACTGAACAACAAAAGAAGCACCTTTGCTTTTTCGCTTTTACAATTTTTTCTATACTAAGCTTCGTTTCAATACTGTTTAGCCGACAACTATCTCAAAATCTTTATTAATATGTAACACTAATTGCATGAAATGCAGTTGTGATCAATTATCCCGTCAGGTTCTTTTCAGGAAATCAATTATTTAAGTTATAATTAACGGTGGAATGGCATGGCACTTATTAACAAACCGATATCGCCATACATCAAAGTAGAGTTAGCTTTTATGCCGGGGCTGTGCATTCGATATATCCTTTCATTAGCGAGCGCTACCAATTTCGATTCTGGCCATTTGCGCAAATGATACTTGATGACGCGGTTCGTAAGTATACAGCGGGTTACGATAAAATTACGGTTATTGTCTAAACTGCCTCGATTATATTTATGCTTCGCCAGCCTTATATACGCCTTATTGATTTTTGTTATGAATAATTAATTTTAGTTCATTTCTAAGAACGTTTGAGACTATTTAGCGTATAGTTTCATGTCAAGGATTTTTTAATGTACGAAATTCTGACGAAAATCTATTAATTTATAAGCATACTTTGGTAAAACTATTATATTAAGTTAAATATTATATTAAGTCTGCTTTTCTACTCCCCTTTACATGCATAGCACTGAAGAAAATTATAAATCGACAAGAAACAAGTTTCATATGCATCTACTTCCAGAAAAAGGATGAATTTAATGCAAATTGCGACTTAAACCCAGAAATAAATAGCAGTTCTAAAAAACCTGTTTACTCCGGGCTTTAGGTTAATTAATCGTAAAAGCTCGGGCCAATTTCGGGCTTGCAGGGCGCCGCGCATCGCGTCCCGGAGAAAAATGGCGGTCATAAAGGGGTAGTAGGTATGACGCGGTTACATTCGGGCGTAATCTGGCAGAAAGGCAACAAAAAAGGGAACGGCGCTTACACGGGGCGGTCGCATAAAACAAAAGGCAATAAAACATCGCGGGCCTCTGACGGCCATGATGGACGTACCATGAAATAAAACGAAATGTTCAAGCTATTTTTTGAAACCTGCGACCTTGGGCTTCAGAAGCGCGAAGAAGTATCTGACCGGACTGGACGGTGCCCGCATTTTAATGCCAGCCTTGTTTTTATGTTTTGTACCGCTGGCGCTAACGGGATTACGTCCCGAAGGAAGCCGGGATAAGAAGGAACGCGATAAAATTATTTTGGAACTCGAAGGACGTAAATTTTACGACGACGTCGGGTCAGAATTAATTATCCCTGTAATGTCGCTTTTTTTGTTGTTTGACGTTTGAATCACTCTTTTTTAAGAGGCTCATTAATTATGCTGTACTTGTTTAAATTTCTTTTTTAAAATAAAAAGTTAATAATGAAAAAGGTTTATATATTTCATGCAGGCGTAGTATTTATTAAACTAAACTATGTCAGTAGTACTGGAAAGTACATCTATTGATACAGCCAAAGAATTACTACTAAAACTTAACTCTTTTAGTGGAACTGGTAAAAAGCTCTTTTGCAATAGTTTCGCGGAAAAAGTTTGAAATGATTATATACACTACACTGAGTCATTAGAGAAAAGCTGGGGTCCATAAGATATAAAGAACTATGCTTAATTCTATAGCTGAGAAGTAGAGTCGTTTCATCTTTTGGTTTTTTTAGATTTTTATTAATGGCATTTGCATGATGTATACTCATCATAGTATGATAAAAACACCAAGTAACATATTTGAAGAAATGCTAGAAGTACGATCTTTTACCTCTCATTGTCAGCTATAGAAAGATGTGCCTTCTAAGCAACAGTACACCTCAACATAAATGATTATACTTTTAAGTAAACTTTCTTTTATCGAATTGATATACAGTGAAATCTCCCTTGGGCGGAAATCAACGGGACCGACCGAAAGTGTCCGTTCAAGAGGGGTGTCCGCCTTAGAGAAACGCGAAGTAAATATCGTTTTTTTCTTTAATGAAAACTATAATTAAGAAATTCGCTTATTTAAAGTGTATATGTGAATGGTTTTAAAATGAACAAAAAACTAAGATTCATTAAGTAGAATTAAGAGTATTCTTGCCCTCTGTATTAAATAATAATAACAACAGGCGTCCAGAAAACGTATTTCTAATTTGGAAAGCAGTTCCAAAGAGCCTACATCTCCGTGATTTTCGGCAAAACGTTTAAACTGATTGGTTAGGGTAATAGCTTCATCATAAATTTTGATATCCTCCGCTTGAACTGGTACCTCATCGACGTCAGAATCTTTGGACAGTTGTTCGGCTTCTGGATTTTCGACTTCCTGTCCTGAATCTGGATCTTCAACATATAAACTTTCATCCATTTCCAAAAAATCGTTAAGGTTTTCGTTGATAGTCAATTCCAACAATTTTTTATTTTTGAGGATATCTGTAAGTTTATTAAGTGGTAAGTCATCTTCTGGATAAAATGTCAAAGCCTCGTTTAGCTGGTCTTCACTTTGCGTATTGTCGTATTTAAATCCTGCTTTAGGCAGCAATTTTTAACTGTTTCCTTGGTTACTTGGGCCCAAGCGATTTTTGCAAAGTATAATACATTCGCATATCTTTTCCTGCATAGACGTCAAAGTAGTATTGAACCCCGTATGTACCGAAGAAATGAGAACGTTTAAATTTCGGTGTACTCTGGGAAGTCCCTCATTCAAGCTAAGCAGAAAGGCACAAAGTGTCCTCGTCCGTTCATGATAATATCAGTCCAAGAGAGAGTCAACGCAATGTAAATTATATGAGAATCGGTCCGTTCCATGAAAAATTGTTCGTCCAAGGAGGGTGTCCGTTCAAGGGGGGTGTCCGCGAAGGGGAATTTCACTGTACTTTTTAATAGGTTTATCTACGCTTTACTTACTTATAAATAATCTTAAACATCTTTACCGAAATTTAACTAGAAATATTTTACTGTTATTGGCTACTCACAATCAATCTAAAAATCAAGTAAAATTCTAAAGAAATTGGATAAGAATCAGTTATAAAGAATTCTTTTTCGATCCTGTTGAGTCGGTTTAATCGATTAAAACTCCCTAAGGAAAAATCTAAGTTTTCTCAAATCCACCGTAATCCAATTAAAACTGCTTTAAACAACAATTAAATAAAATTACTTGTAAGACATTCAAGATAAATCACCAGAAGTTTTTAAAAATAATCGAAATTCTTTTGAAATTGTCCATTAAAAGTTTTCTAATAGGATAAGGATAACAAAAATGTTTTATTGTTAGCTAACCAAATCATCTCAAATCCCTTCAAAATCTCTTTAAACAAATTCTTAAAGATTATTCAAAATAGCAAAAAATACCCTACGGAATTTAAATATTGAACCTCTAATATTAACCACACAACTGATTTCAAGTTTTATCCTTTTCTTTTAAATAATTACCCTTTTTTCTATCTAAACCACTTAAGGCCCAAACCCCAATATTTGGAATAAACAGGTAATGACGGGTAGTAGCAAGACCCCATTATACCGACTCCCCCATAATGTCAACTATAAAAGACCCACTTTTCCCAGAGCGGCGACGCTACGCAAACACAGCAGAAAATTAACTACTATTGACGTAGCAGGAGCTAAGACTTCAGAACGCGCGTTATTATGAACCTGGACGAACATAAATAGCAGGGTCGTTGCATCTGGTACCATTGGGGGACACTCCTGGGCTATCCAAAGCGATTTTTAATGCGATACCGATTGGATTTTAGGTTTTACGACGACGCCGGGGTTCGACGTAAAATATTTACATCAAAAACGCGCCATTTCGATCGATCGCCCAACGCGATGCATCCGATTCGTCCGAGTTATGAATATAAGTTCCGAATTAAATCATAACGACCAATTAGGATTTCGGTTTATGAGGGTCGTTACTCGCAGACTCGCCGATTTAATAGAATTCGTAATGGGCCGTGGTGAAGTTTTTTATTTAAAGAGAGAAATGGCGCGGGATGAAGTTCAGAGGAAGCCACTTTTTGAGATGCTAATTAGTGGTTAAATAGGTAATGAGGATGAAAACTCTGGTATGTTATAAAGCAGAACTACCCAAAAAGAGATTGTAAAGTAGCTCTAATGAACCTGCTGTAATAATAAAATTTTAATGTTTTAAGGTATTAATATTGATTTTATCTACCAAAAAAGAATGAACTCCAACCTAAGCCAAGCAGTGCGGTCGTTTTGCACGTTTTAATAAATTTATTCCCGGCGGAAAGGCAAAAAGTAGAAGGATGGTCTAGGAACAACGCCAAGTAGTGCCTGGGAAAAAAAGAGGTCAATCCCAACGGTGATCTGGATTCGAAAGGCGGATGTGGCGTTGGCCGACAACGCTGCTATCGCGCCCTCTACCCGGTGTATTATTATTACCAGCACGGCATACAAAGAAGCGGTTTGCCGGCCGGCGTATATTGAAAATTTTCCTGTAGTAGATGAGGCATGGAATCGATGCTATAGCGAATCTTTTTGGGTCTCTCTCGTGCACCATGGAATTTTTATTGGTATTTGTATTGGAATTTATCTAGTCAGATTGTGTACCTCGCAAAAAAAAACTTTAAACTTGATCTCCGAAACCCGGTAAACGCGGCCTCATTGTCCGGATCTTTTGAACGTTGCTGTATCCCTCAGTCAACGTGCGTTTTTATTACCCACAAAGCACTAAAACTTAGAATCGCCCCGTTTTTATGTCGAAGTACGTTTTCCAAACTCCATTTAAAGTGGTGGGCTATAAACGGTTCCATAAATAGAGACCGGACGGTGTAAAATGCCGTAGAAAAAAGGAGCTACCGGCCCTAATTTGAAATAATTAGATGGTGAAGAGAGCCGGAACAAAGGGCAACGCAGGCCGGGCTTAATTGTTAAATAAATAATTGCGAGCGGTGTTACGCAGACCGTTGGATAAATTTATAAACGTCGGGAGCGATATCAAAGACCTGCCTCAGGGTTGTTCGTTTTTTACAAGTACAAATTACGCTTTTACTAAATTAAAGCTCTCTCACACGGGTGCAATAAAAACTAGTGGCGGAAAATG
This sequence comes from Digitonthophagus gazella, assembly GCA_036711955.1. Lineage (NCBI taxonomy): Eukaryota > Metazoa > Arthropoda > Insecta > Coleoptera > Scarabaeidae > Digitonthophagus > Digitonthophagus gazella. Next base: position 10,567,540 of record JASCIT010000001.1, read on the forward strand.
AAAAATGGACACCCGCACCCGGCCGACGAGCGGGCGACGTCCGCTGTTGCTTTGTTTTTGCGATTTGCTTTTTTGTTTTATTTTGTTCGGACGCCAAACAGTCGGCCAACGTCGCTGCTTCGCAATAGTAAACAAAGTTCAGCGGAATATATAAAAATGAATTCGCCGGAAAGTCTTTGTGTGGTTACGCAATTTTTTTAGTTTTGGCTAGCAATTAACGTTTGTCAAAATCGAATTTCTCGTTTACTTTTTTTGTGTACGTTGAAAAAAAAAATACAAATAGCGTAATCTCTAGTTTTTGCTTAAACTAACGAACCTGGCATTTGTTTATGTACTTTTATAAAAAAAAAGAAAAACAAAAAAAAAATGCATCAAACGTTACGTGATTATCTAGGAGAATATGAAAAATGGTAAATATTTGAAAAAAGAAAATATGCTTTATTTAATTAGGAATTATTAGTAAATATACTAATGCCTTAAAAATAAGTAAATCAAATTCCATTGTGTGATTTTTATACTTAAATGGAAGTTAGGTTAAAAAACTGAACTTGTAACACATGTGTATTAGTGGACTGCATGTTACAAACGTAAAATTTCTATAATTATATACTTGCCATAACTATTCATAGTTATAAGTGAGAAATGTTTTAGTACTGCTACGTAGACGTCCAGCTAATAACGTTTATATTTGTACATCCCAAAGATTTCGCGTAATTAACCTTAAATCCTCATTGTTTTTGGTATTGTATACATTGTATTTTACAATTGTCTGTGATAAAAACAAATAATTTGGCTGAAGGCAAATAACTTTTCAGATGTTCCGTTTCAGATGAATTCCAATTCTACAACATACTTATCAAAAACTTAATATTTAAAAGAAAGCATCAAAATAGACGAAATATCTATAAATAAATTAATTAATACTGACCGCCAAAAAGAATTGAACCATTTTCATTTAGTGTCTACATTTGGAATGAAGTGCAGGAATTAAAACTAAAAATTCAGGTTATATTGGTCAGTTGGACGCAGTTCTTCTAGGACAGTTAGAAGAAGACAATCTAACTGTCCTCATCTTTATTCTACGATGGTACTTCTTCATCAGCTTCATCAAAAAAATTAGAATCATTATGGCAAACATAATGTATAGCATCACCTTCAAATCTGTGTCCATTGCTATTTGTTGTTCTTGTACCATAAAGTTCACGTTTACAGCTCCTGTCTCGGTTAATTCTTGATTAGTGTTGGTTTTTTCTGATTTTTAGTTTCCCATCATTGATGGACTTTTCCTTCTTTGACCAGATTCTTAATAACACAGAATTGCCATATAATGTCTTCTTACGCCGAAGACACACACGCCGGTTTTTGGACGTTCGGCAAAATATCGTCCGTCCACATTCCAATAGTGGAGTGAAGATATAATTGAGACCTTTCACACAAACCGGCACCGGTGCGAAATCGGCTCGGCATAAAATCGTGTCGTGCAGCCGCCATCCATTGCCACTACAAGAGACGGCAATCGTGATAATGGCCGACATGTTTAAATACAAGCTTTCACATTCAACAGATTTTTACCGTTTGATCTTGTTTAGACAAATCGTTTAGCGTTTATCCTTATAATTTATTATTAATAATTAATAAGTAACAATAAATTATAATATGGGGGGGGGTAACTAAACAAGAAAAGATCAATTTAAGAAGAAACATAGAAATTGTACTTGTTTTTCTTTTTAAATTTAGTTTTTTACCATTATTTTCCATGAAGGAGTGACACATACTAATTGGCAAACAATATGACCCGAACTTTCTACAATATTTAGAGATTTTCTGAACATAAAATTTTATGTGCATTACTGCATAATCGTTGAATTTATTGAAATGAGTGCATGATCGGACACCGTATGTTAGTAACTTTTTTATGCATTTTTGTCTAAACATTCCAGTTTTGAGAGTAGGTTTACAAAAAATGATCAACCAAAAAAAATACTGGAAAGCCTGTTCATCGTAGATAATTTTGGCTACCATCACCACATTTCTTATGTAAATAATAGGGGATGTTCCAAAATTCAACATCCAACTCTGTAGGATAAGTGAAATAATTTTAACAAATCACATCATGAATATCAACTTCAAAGAGTTGTAGCTCCTTTGGGAAGCATTTCGGGACACATGTTCATATCAACTTTTCTTCATATTTTTTGCTGTTCGTATACCCCCTTCAGTATACAAACGTTATATCTGGACACCTGTATATTATAAAATTATATGTATAATTATAATATTTTGAATTATAACGATAAATGCTATTATTATGCTACTAATAATAGATTATTATTATTTTGACGTTGAAGATCATCTTTCAACTTTTCCTGTAACTCACCAAAGGAGGCAGCTGACATCCGCAAATAATTAGAAAAATTATCTTCGTCATTCTGTACTTATATTCTTAGTGCAACCTGAATTAACTCACATTCAGAGATGAAACATTTCTTTATAACAAATTTGACTTGAGCAAAATATCATGTGTCATAATTTTGAGAAGGAAATATTAATAAGAAAACTGCAACTTTACAAAGAAGGGCCTGTTCTCTGGAATCGTAAGAAATATCATTACGTCGTTTTGACCATTCAATTTCTTATAAAAATCGAGCATCATATACCGATAATATTTTTCCTCTATGTCTTATAGAAACAGCAATTTCCCTCTAAGTGTCCAATTTGGCACACCCTGTACATGCATTGCAAGTTGAGAAATTTGGTCACCCTAGTCTAGCAAGACGTCTAATTAAGTAATGTTAAATATTGTGCTGAACTCAACCAACGGCAATAAAACGTTGTATGTGAAAGCAAGCTCGTTTTTGGACGTTCGGCAAAATATCGGACGATCTTTTGCCGGACGTCCAAAAATCGGCGTGTGTGTCTCCAGCGTTACTAGGTGGTGGTGGAAAATTATTCAGAGTTGTTTGCCTTTTCATTGTATTTATTACCCCAACTCTTACATTTAATGATTACTTAAACACTAACTTAACTATTGAATATAATACCTATGCATGCAATATCAATTTACACGGTCAGCATTATAGATTTATTTCAGAAGGTTAATACACCTTCGACCGTACGTGTTGATATTGCAAAATATGTAACTGGTAATTTTTCATTACAGACTCTCTAATAACACAACGCCAAAAATTGTCATTATTTCATATGGTATCTTTTCAAAACTAGATATACAGTCTTTCAAAGAAGACAACTTAATTACTTGATCATAATACTAGCTGACCAACAGTAATATAAATTAAGTCAAGTCAAAATGTTAAACTTAAAAACTCAAAAACACAAATATTTTCCATGACATTCAAGGAAATGTTTTTATTTAACACTTTCTTGATCTAGATTATAGAAATCTAGATAGATTTTTGCTAATCTATACTTAAAATGAATAAATGTAAATTGATTTTAAACCTAATGTGTAAATAATTAACATCTCTTAACCCCATAATGAATCGCCCCATTTAATAGTCACCTCTATTCTGAATAACATCTCGCGCCCGAAGGGATTTATCAATATTCATGCAAAATGCTAAGAAGAACATTACCGATTCAGAGGCGGTGTCAAAATCAATACCTTCTCGGTCCTACGCGTGCCCTCATGTGCTGGAGCTCTTGTACCTTTCCCATAAGACAGGGTGAGCTCCTATTTTTAAATTACCGTCGCGAAGATTGGATTTCGGCTTTGCCAGAACGAAGTTCGTTTTTCAGGATGTTCATAAATTACAATAATCGTCGCGGCACTTTGTCGAACCCCTCAGGATTTTTATTGCTACTATTGATTTTATACATAACACGAGCGCTATAATATTATATTAAAATGCGTTAAAATTGGTTGGGTTAATTATGGAGAGCCCGTTTGAGTTTCCAGTAGGATAAATGATTAACGGGGCAACTTTGACTCGTGAATATTGGATGATTCAGCCGGCAACAGCGGGTGAATAATTTCGCGGTTTTACGTGTTCCTAAGTCTGCAATTTATGCAAAGTTTACGTGCACATATTTTGATTGTTTTGTAACATACACGCATACTAAATAAATTAAAATGTGCGAGAGATTTGTGAGAATGCGGCTAACTTTGATTTACTTCAAAAGTAACACATTTTAATAATAATAACAACTCACTGCAAGGTTATAAATGCGTGAATCAAATAAAGTCTACTATTTACTAAAAGCCCAACTGTATCCTCGGAAATTTAATTTATGCCTGGTCATAATTTATTGTTGATTTACATGAAGTACCAGTACTAATTTTGAATTTGCGCTTTGAATAATAAAGCGTCAGTTGTTTTATGCGAGTCCGGTCGGGGGGTTTCCAACTAGATTTTACCAGATCTTGCATGATGTAATGCGATTGAGGGTGACCTACGCCACGGACGGTGGTTAACTTAATAGATTTATGCGCTGTACGGGGAATTACGAGTAACATATGGCGTACGTTCAGGAATTACTAATTGGAATTTAAGTGTTGAACATTCCGCCGTGTCTGTTCGGATACCGACTCTACGATAAAAACCCAGGATATCTCTTATGACCCAGAAAAATCCATACATTCTGAAAATTCATTCTAGAACGAATCGTGGCTAAAGAAACCTAACGACGTGCGATATATCCGAGACAGTTTCCGAGACGTAAAGTATTTTCCAGAACGACGACTTTAAAATATACGAAATTATCTGTATGGATTTTACATAATTCTTTCGCCGTTGAGAGGTTTTTTCGTGCATGTGGAAACACGAGAGGCCCTCAAAAGCTAAAAAATAGGCCGTCGCGACCACCGACCGTCGCGGCATTCGCTTCGTACGCCGAGAGACTATCCATCAATTTTTTCCATGAATGTAATTTAAATATCAAATTTCCTGTTGTCGATGAAACATAAATATACGCGGGCGCGAAACAAAACTGTTGGCCCGTTCGATATTCGATAACGTATCCGACCCGCGAAAGATATCGCAATTTATAAATCACTGGTGGAACTGCCACAACAATATCTCTCTATCCAGCATATAGATAAATAAATTTCAAGTAGTTTTGATAAATCCAAAGATTTTTATCTCCCTGTTAAAAATAAAATTGATAAATGAAATATATTTTTAAAATAGATCACTCTGTATATTTTCAGTTATAATAAAGCCATCAAATCCCACTCTTTATTCTACTAAATAAAAAAGCCATTTTCTCTCTAACCTTTGCCTTCGTCCTTCGCTAACAAACTTATTAAGTAGCGGCATAACCAAGCACAAAATTTTGCACGTCATACCGAAGATTAAGTCCGCTCCGCCGCCAAACTAGCTCATTTGTAATTTAAATACCTCTAATAATAAATTTAGATTTCTTAGTGCCCTACACGCCATCCTTTTCTGGATGAGATGGCGAGATTTTTATCCCCTAACCCTTCTCAGCGTTCGGCCCTCGGACGATAAAACTTTTCCGTTAATTGGCGTGACAAGCGCCCAGAAGTTATTAACGTATTAGCAGTACTTAGAGCAGACCCGAGTTATAATTCACAGGATTTGGCCGAGGTTCTTTTGTAGTCGGAGCATTTATTAAATCCCAATTAATATTACCCAGACGGATTTACTAACGACCATTAGCTACGTATAGAACATAAAGTATTTTTTTATATCTATGCAAAGTTATAACGCAAATGGAATTACTTCTAATTCAATGAACAGTTTTCTTCTGCACTAATTCCTGATGGCAATGCAGGAAACAATGGTAGCAGGCATTAATCAGCTAGTTTCACGTCGGACGTCTCGAGAAACGCGTCATTTTGCGAAAGCTCGAGATCCCTAGTGGAAAACGGCTGTCGTAATATGTAGACATTTTATGCAATTGAGAAATTTGCCGGCATTCGCTGGGAGATGGCGTCGCGAGGCGTTCCATTGTTCGGCATCGCCGGCATTCTTAATGGTCGACCCATTAAATGCAAAGAACCCATTCAGACAGCGTCGATTCCCGCTAATATGGCTCTGCGCCTGCAACACGAGGTTCCTCTTTCCGGACCGTTCGCGAAAACTGTCACTGTCGCATGTAAACGTTGCAGAATTGGGAACTGTGCCATCTGCGTGCTTTTATGATTTTCGACAGGAATGGTATCTACTATTGTACCTATATTATATTCAAATGTAAGTATGGAGAGAATTTTTTCATGACATAATTTAAACGCATTGAATAACGTATTAATTGAGCCGTTTATTTTAAAAGTGGCCTAAGTCCATTTATCTATAATTTGTAAAAACGCTTTTTTTAAATTTTGTAAAAACAGAAAACCTTAAATATTTCAAATTATAGATAAATGGACTTAGGCCACTTTCAAAATAAATGGCTCAATTATTAAGATTATCTTACAGGCTTATTTTGTAATTATCCTTACTCAATGACATCGTTCGCCTAACGACTCCACTCACAAACGACTTTTTGTAGAAACCGTATTTTATAAATCAGTTGTTAGGAATTTTAGTTGTAACGACAAGAGTTAATGGTTTCATACAGGATAGTAACATAAATGTCACTTTTGATAAAATGTTAGACATTTTGAAGTAACAACATAATCTCAAACGGGAAATTATGTCTTCATTTTGATATGTTTTGACAATTAAGACGCAAGTGAATGAAGGTGCTATGTTTGGAAGAATCCATTATTTGACATTATTTTCTGAAAAAAGCTGTAATCTATTACATTACTCATATTTTTCATGATATGCTTTAGAAATAGCTTTGATAGCATCTTTAAGCATAAAAGTATAATACCACAAGGAATTGTAGGTAATAGTTATAGTAATAGTTTTGTACCGTCTTGAGAAAATGGCTTAACTTGAAAGAAAAAATTATTTTTGAAAAATTTACTAGAAATCTATATAAGGTATTTGTTCCAAATAAGGCCACCTTAAGAGTGGATATTTTTTTCTCTCCAATGTTTTGAGATAATTGATTACAATTCTGTGTACCTCGGTGCTAGAGCTTCTGCTACGTAGTTATATAACTATTATCGGATTATATTGATCCTACCACGTTTTGTACACAAAAACGCAGAATGCGCGCATTGGCTATACGAATTGCATAGTGTACCTAATAAGACCAACAGTAAAATTTCATACTACATTTTGAAAATTGTTTAATTAACTAAAAAAATATTTTTTTAATATCTTTTTATTAAGCATATATCGCCGTTCCGGAACAACATCGACATAACTGCAATTTTTTGATAAAATGAGTTAAGGCCATTAATGTATCCAAAAATGCTGATCTTAATTATTTTTCCTTCTCCTGCAAAATGTTTTATTTTGCACTTATGTCGATGTTCTTTCGGAACGGCGATATAATAATGTAATATTCTACTGTATCTTCCTCCGTTTTAGAATGTTGTTGTTTGAGATTAGTGAATCAAATGGATTTTTAGTGACAATTTGGGCAGATGAATTTTTCTTTCAGCTGTAGGGAGTGGGTTATTAAAACTAATAGAAGTCTCTATCGATTGACTATTATCAGCTAAACGCTGTTGCGTGTCCTCAGGTAATTTACGCTTTGCAAAAACTGAAAGACACATTATATCGGAATCCGACCAACTTGAATCAGACTCACACTCATGTTGCGGATTATCTACAGAAGTAACTGTATTAGACACTTCTTGTATTAGTCTCTCAAACAGTGAACTATTAGCATAGTCAGCATCTGGTAGTATGTGCGAGATAAACGGATATATTCCTGTAGCTCTAAACCCTGACATTAGAATAGCTGCTGACATTTCCTTGGGCGATACAGCACTCAAAATATGTCCAAATCTTTCTTTAGTTATATTCCTTTCAGGTTCTCGTGTCCAGTATTTCAAAACTTCCTCATCCCAAATATGTTCGAAAGATCTAAACACTGTCTTATCTAGCGGCTGAAGTTCATGGGTTGTATTTGATAGTAGGCAAAGAAGGGTTATATTGTGTGCTTCAGCGGTCTCTACTATACCATCATCTAGGTGTGAACGTGCACCATCAAATATTAACAAACATTGACCATGAGGCTTATGTTTTGAGAAGTGCTGGAGGGTTAACCTGCACCCCTTCTCATCCATGTTGTAAATCAATTGGGGTTTATTCGTAAGATTTAAATTTATTAGGGTTTGTTTCAGTTTTTGAAAGTATTCACCTACTATAGTTCTATTTATTTTTTGAGCTCTTGCAGGATTTAATAGCTGTAATTTTTTACGCGCTATTTCAGGATGTCTTTTAAAAAATAACGTCAACCATTTCCTACCAGCTAGTTGAGTTTGTGAGGAGAAACAATGCTTTAACTTATTTTGTTCAGCAAGCGTAAACACCAATCTTCGGACAAATTTGCTCGTTATAGGCATTCTTACTTCCGCTAATCGAAAAATCCTTCTACATAATTCATTTTCTTGATCAGCAGATAAAACAGAATGCCTGCCTAATTTTCTTTCAGTACTGCCACTCTCTAAATGGTTCCTCAACATTCGGTGAGGAATTCCATATTTTTTAGCTGCTGTGAGGACAGGTAATCCATTCTTAATGTTCTGCAATGCTCCTTGCATTGATTCTTCAGACCATAAAGCTCGTTTTTTACACTTGAAATTTCTTTGCAAATATTTGGAAACTCAACAAAAAATTTTATTCCTTACAAGACCGACGGAACTAATAAGGCCACCGAGAAAACACATGGCCTTATTAGAATCATTAATCTTTATTATATCATTGTTGCCTTCGAAAGTTCTACCTATAAATCTATCGTCATTTACCAGTTTAATTAAGCGAAAATGAAGGAATCTTGTACATATAAAAAAGAAATAGTGAAATCATTATCAACGATTTTAAATCGTAACAGCTCTGACAGCAATGTTATAAAACACACGCGACAAAATGCACAATTATAATTTCTCAATTAAGGGAGAGAAATGTCGATACCAAATTGTGACAGAACATGTACGAGATATATGTGGGGTCTTCAGAATTCAAACAGTCTGAGTCAAAAATTTACAAAAATCGAGTTAGACATGAATAAATGATATTCATTAATAGAACTGGTACTGTCAATAGTTGCAAGTTGGTACAAAAACTTGAACACGTTTTCTTTATCGTTATTTTCTTTGGAAACGGAGAATTTTTACATGAAATTCAGAGGTCAAATAGATTAAGTCCAAAGCAATAATGTCTACAGTGTATTCCGAACAAGGTAGTGTAAGTCTTAAGTGTAAGTTCAACATTTTTATTGTTAATTCATTATATCACTAAAAGGTGAACTATAATAGGGAAAATTTGCGCTATAATAATGTAATCCATATTATGTCTTGGAATACTATTATATCCAGTTCAGACTTGGAAAATGTAGTAACTGAACCTGAAAGCAGTGCGATCGTTCATGGTAGGAATTGAAAATGTTAATGTTTCTACTTATAAACACGTAGTGATGTACTCGGATGCCTGCACAGGGCAAAATCGTAATATAAAACTAGCCTTAGCACTTTTAAAATTGGTGCAAGATCCTGTGATGAATGCGGAATACATAGATCATAAATTTTTAGAATCGGGTCACATTTATCTGCCGAACAACGCTGACTTTGGCATAATTGAACTGAGTGCCAAAAAGGAAGATTAATTTTTGGTCCAAATGATTGGATAGAAATAGGCAAAACTGTGAAAAGGACCAATCCGTTCAACGTTGAAATGAAACATAACGAGTTTTTGGTCTACGAAAATATTGGAAGACGCCGTTTGCAACAGAAAAATTGCATCCGCTGGACATAAAGTAAATTGGTTAAAAAGAAAATGGTTAAGGTATTCAAAAAATCGACAATGATAAATTTTTTGTAAAGAAACTATAGATGAAGATGGCGAATTTCATGAAATTAATTTATCGAAACCAAAGTCTCAAGGAAGACCTTTCAACTTAGCAAATATTCATCAAAACCACTTGTAAGAAGAACCAAGACTGGTAAAAGATAGCTTCTAGCATAAAACATTTACAATCAAACGAAAGTGATGCCGATGATGATTACATTGACTAAAAAATTCAGTAGGTAAAAAAATCTAGTCTCAAATTTAAATAAAAAAGTTAAAGCAAAATATTTAGCATTTTATGTTTCTGATTAGCTTGTTATTTCATTCTTATAGTTCCTTTCCTTTTTTCAATGAATAAAAAAACTTTTTTAGTAATTTAATGTGGACATTTATTTTTTTAAGTTAATTTACAATAAAGCACTAAATTTCTCGATTTGTAGTTTTTAGGACAGCAGTAGTAGCAGACGACTGCTGCAGGGATGTCGTTGACCAAACGGCCAAACCTAACCTGAAAGTCGTTCAGTTACATAATACGAATGGTCGTTCATGAACAACAAACGATTCATAACGACGTCGTTAAGAGTTACAAAATAAACCTGTTAATTGTTATGGATTTGAGCAATAGTATCATAATAACTTCTGCCATTAGATATTTTCCAAAGTGCTTTATTTACACAATCTATTTGTACGCACGCGCACCACTATAACTCCAGAGTTTCTCATAACCCCACGTGGTAGAACGGCGGTGCAGCTTAATATACCATTTGGAGAGTGCATTGTTAATGCGCTAATGAGACGTTTGCGCCGGCACACCAAAACAGTTAATTAAGGGCCGTCTTCGGGGCGAGAGACTGCAAAAAGAGGTCCAAAAAGGTACTCTAAGCGCACGTTGCCCAGAAGCACACGTCCGCTCGTTCTCTAGGGCTCGAGACCAGGTGCGCGAATAAACAAAACAATAAAACTTAATTAGTATCGGATAGTGGCACAGCTGTTCCCTAACTAGCGCCGCAATTAATTACGTCTAGAAAGAAGGACGACGAAGCCCGTGGTATTTAATTCCGGTTTTTGTTTGATGTGCGGCCGCGAGATGTTACTGTACGCGACGTCGTTGCAGGTTTAATTAAAGCCCGCGGCCATCCACGTAACGACGATATCCGTGTACGTGTTAAACACAAGTTGATTGTTCTTTAGGGACCTAAGTAGGGTGTTGTTAGTTCACGTAATGAATACTTTACGTATGGTTATGTTGTTGATTAGTTACAATTTGAACATTATTTTAACCGATTTTATTTTGCAGTTGATTTTTAGTTGTTTTAACGATCGATATCTCTTAAAATTTTAATAAGTTCCTGTTTTGGAATAGAAGCTGTTAAGAAACAGCGTTTCACAAGACCATAAAGCAAGAAATTTCGGGCCGCATAGTATCCGGGGCCCGAACATTCCCGTGATATATCATACAAGAGTTCTAGACTTCGCTAGCGTGGCCGCCTCGAAAATGGCGCGGAAAAATATGCGGCCCGCGATTTATGCGACAAGCGCCCTCTGGGTAAGAGCAGAAGTAATTATTACGTGCCAGGACCGAATAAACGGCCCTGCTTCTTTGTTCCAGGAGGCGAGCTTATTTATTGCGCTCCGTTATCGTCAGAAGTTATTTACTTACGCATTGGTATTCCGTCGTTTTTCGCGTGGCTTGTCCGATAAACGGCAACTATTAATTTGTCCGCGAAAGGGTGCGCAAAAACGATATGCAAAGGTGTGCGGAAATCTAGACTCATTACCACTATAAATATGTCTCGTTAGTTATGATATAAATCTCCAACAAGACATTTAATGTTTTTTTTTACAACTATTCCAGTATAAGATAAAATAAAATAAAATAAATATTTGTTTTATATTATTTTAATTCTTTTTTATTTTAGTATTATGCAGATAAATAAAGATATAAACGACAAGCTGCTTTGAATTCAAAAATCCGTTTGTAGATACAATTGACTAACAAGCGACACGACCCCCAAAGCTTGCGTGTCCGCGTACGGTTGCCGACTGATCCCGTATTTTTAGCCTCGCAGCTCGTAAAACAGCGTTCCAAGCGCAACGGATAATTCAATAGACTTCGGTGTTGCGAGACCGTGAACCGGTGTTCACCTGTGAACGTATCGACTGAAATGTCTGCGAATATTTTACCTTCCGCACCGGGGATATATTTAGAGATAAAGGCGCGAGGTATCCATTTGGGTACAAAGGGACCAATGCTGCGTCCCAGGACTTGAAATACAGACGTGCATTTCCAATTCGTACGGAAGATTCGGTTATTTCATGTAGAAATGATAAAAGGCTGAACTCTGAGCCTTTCTATCTCCGTGACATTTTCATTCCTGTTAAACCAACGAGTAATTTATAGATCAGAGTTGAAAGGAAAATCAAACCGATTAAGCGGTAAACTGAAATTATTATTTATCGGAATTAATAGGTTGTTAATGTTTTCTGGTGAAAATTTTTAATCGCTACCGATGTAATTCATTTACGCGGGCAATTTTGCTATGCAATTATTTCAATCAAAACTAATTCCGCACATTACCTCGATTCGTTTTATATATCCCATTGCGCGCAACTAGATAATTTGATTGAACCGCGAACGCAATTCCGAACATTTTTGCCGACCGCGTTTTGACATGATTTATAATTGAAATTTATTGCACACAGCCGTGGCGGAGGAGGCTGTGAATTATTGGGACATTTACAACTCAGGCATAATTAAACGCCGAAACCTAACTATACGGTCGGGATATACGACTTTACTTTGATTCAAACTGGGAGTAACGGATGTAGTTCGAAATGGTGGAGGCGCCGGTTGAACATAGTTAATACTAATGTCAATTATAAATATTAAAATTTTTACTGAATCTAAAGTTAAATATGAATTATTTAATACCATCCAATAATTCAATACTCTTAATAAAATAATCTTACAAGCATTTATGAGATTAAACTTGATGAGTTGTACTATATTCAGAATTACATTAAATTAAAATTTTTACCGCATTTAGAATTAAATATGAATTATTTAATACTATGAAATGTATAATTAGATACTCTTAACTAAATGATCTTACTAGCATTTATGAGATTAAACTTGATGAACTGTACTATATTCAGAATTACATCAAAGGGACTGACGACCATAAAACACTTGAGAGCGGCATTATTACAATTGTGAATCCGGAATTACGAGTGCTAGAATCGGGGACCAACGTTAATTTACAGCTGACAGAAACCCACGACCGCCCAGAAACGAATCCCCGTCTTAAATCAAATCGTCAACGCTCCCTTTTTCCCGACGTTTTTCCCTGCTTTTCGACCCCCTTTCGCCCTTCTTCTTCACCGTCGTCGCGATAATTCTAATTTCCAGACCGCGCGATGAATTGATGTCATTAGGGAAGAAAAAGTCGGTTTGTGTTTTGTGGGTGCGGAACGGGGCGCAAATCCGGCACCACCGTCGCTGTGCGGTTGCGTGTTAATGATCCACGGCAGACTTTGCTTTTGTTGGCTCTCATAATTACGACCGGCCGATTAGCGTACTTAAATATGGCGGTTAACGGGCCACCAACGAGCGGTTTATTTACGATATGGTTTAATGTGACCGTGTGCGTAAAACGGCCTCCAAGGGGTCGGGGGCCGGATTTATGACCGTGCCTGTGCTGTTCGCAAATATTTATTTTGGCTTCGTGCGGTCGACTACAAACTACAGCACGTATACTACCAAGTGCCTTCAGTTTTATTGGTTTTATATTGGCCATTTATGTCCTCACTGAAATTAACAGAATTTAGCGTCGATACCTAACTATGCTGTACATATTATTATTATTATTTATATGTAAATGGTGTCAGAATATAACATATTAAAATTTTAAAAGTACGATAACCAGATGGGTATGATGTTTATGTTACACCAACGAATAAAATGTTTTTACTACATAATTCGAGATAAAATTCTTTTCTGGAAATACCCAAAACTTAAAGAGTAATTTTAAGTTAACAATTATTAATTTAATTTTATTTTTTTGTCATTTTATTTATTGACTTAACTGGAGCTTTTGTAGAAAGATCACAACATAATTATTGAGAGTTTTCAACTTATTTTTGACGATATCTCATGTGCTTAAAATCTTAGAACATTGTTTTGCATAGGGTAAATTTGTTGAATCAGATCAAATTTCAGAACTGTACCCATTCCGCATATGAAGCTTAGTTGAAGCTCAAATATTATTATTGAATATCAATTTGATGTCAAATTACAGCATCATTAATAAAATTTAATCGAATAATGAGTCTTTTCAATTGCCCATTTATAAATCAACATGTCGGTTGCTATAAAGATTCAGCAACCCTAATAACACACAATCATTTCCAAATTGTAGTGTAAGATAATAAATAAATGTCTAAAGGAGGGAGTTTTTTTCTGCTGAATTAAAAGTCGCTAAGGTAATACCGATTTACAAAAAAGGTGATATAAATGATTGTAAAAACTATAGGCCTATATCAATCTTATCAAGCCTATCAAAAGTCTTTGAAGTTGTACTAAAGGACATAATTTTATCTCATCTGCAAGAAAACAATATTATAACAAAATTTCAACATGGGTAGACCCTAAATGAATCAGAAAACTGGTTTAGTAGTAACAAATTGAAACTAAACACTGATAAAACTAAAGTACTTACCTTCTACACTAAACGAGTAGACGAAATAGCAAATCAAACAATAAAATTCCTGGGTATTACTTGAACGAAACGCTCACATGGCCGAACCATGTAACAAAACTAAAACAAAGAGTAGCAAATTCTCTGTATTGTTTAAAAGTTGTAGTAAAAAACCTACCTTTAAAAGAAGCGAGGAATGTGTACTTTGCGTATTTTCATGGTATGGCGACCTATGGCATAATGGTGTGGGGCGCGTCAACTGAATCGAAAAAAGTTTCATGCTACAAAAGAAAGCCATACGAATCCTACTGGGAACATCCCAGCGAGATAGTTGTAGAACACATTTTAGGGAATTGGGGATTATGACTTTACCGTCATGTTTTATACTTGCCTGTTTGGAACATGTTCACAAATGAAAAGCTTGTTTCCAAAACGTACCAAATCCACGAAATAGAAAATTTGGTAAATTAACTTTTTTCATAATGTTTTTGATAATTTAAAATGGGTTTTTGTTTTTTATACATAAAGGGTACCTAAAACAATCTTTTTTCTTCAATTCTACAAATCATAGATGAATATTTTAACTTACACACACAAAAACTATTTGGATTTGGTACATTTTGCTAAAAAATGAGGATATAATACGATATGGAATAAAAAAAAAAACACTGACTACCATTTAGTAAATTTGGATGCATTTACTAAAAAAAGAACAAGAAATAATAATACATAACAAATATTCGTGCAACACTTAATTTGAATCTTCATCGTTATCGTTATCTTGAGTGATGCGTAAAACATTTTGATAATATACAATATTCTCTATATCATATCCCATTTTGTTGAGAAGAAAAACTATGTCGGCCTTTTTTTCGTTTTTGATATGATTTGAGGAAGGGGATTCTTTTAAACGTCCTTCAATGTTGGCCAGCTTCATTCCTCTCTTAAGAATTGTATGTTCACACGTAGGAGCTAGGCTATAAGAAAGAGCAAGACCAATTTTTGGAGTTGAATAGTTGATCAATAAGTGCCTGGCCTTAGTTATTTTAAATGTTTTACTGGATGTTACCACGCTTTTATTAAGATCTCGCCAACTCATCCATTTAAAATATTGTGAAACAGTATATAAAGTTCTAACTGATTTTACGATATCATCGTATTCGTGAGGAAATATGATACTCCCTTTCTTCCGAAGCTTTTTTCAAGAAAAACTCTTCTGTCTCAACAATAGTCATTTTGTAAACTATTAAATACCAACAGAAGAACAATCTTGTTGACAGCAGAAAGTTACACGGTTACATTACTTTAGGTTAGTTACCTTACTTTAAGAACGTCTCGGATTGGTTGAAATGGTTTTGGTACGTTTTGACACTAAACAGCGACTGGATGTAGTACACTTTGGAACCAAAACTATTATTTAGAAGCTATTTTCAACGGGATGTGGAACACTTTAGCAAGAAATTACTATTCAAGTATACAGAGAAAGCAAATCTTAAATAGACAGCCCAAAATACAGCGATTTCAAATGTGGATTTGGTACGTTTTGGAAACAAGGTTCTCAAATATCGAACTGAGTTTTCCATAAACTCGGACAGAAATAGTTACTTTACACGTCACAGAAAAAGATTTAACGATTCCATATCATCGGATAACGAAAACGCAAAAAACTTTCTTTACAGCTGTAAAGTTATATAATGTTCTACCACAAGAAATAAAGGAAATGAATTCTAAATGGTTTAGGAAAACTATGAAGAATATTCTATTGGAGGGAGAATTTTATTTACTAAATGAATTTATAAATCTTGAATTGTAATTTTGTTTTTTTTGTGACGATATATTGTACTTTTCTATACCTTATTGAAAAATAAACATTAAACAAGAATTTGGATGAGATTAATATTAAGATTATAATGATTCTGGTTGTAACCGAAAATTAAACTATCACATTACTTATAAGATATGAATTTTTTAATATATAAATTTATCTAGGTAATACATCACTGTAATAATTTTAAAATTCATATCAACCACAAAAGATTATAGGTAATATTTGTTGTCATTAAAACGTAGATAGATTTTGTAATCTTTGTATCGTTTTAAAAATATCGTAAAACCAACATTATCGTCCACACTATAATTTTACGTACTTTCCCGAGGTGATATTCCGGATTTAATAGGAAGGTGTTTTGAAGCATAGCGAAGTGTGACACGGGGTAATACAAGGAATATTTAAATTTTTACCCGTTGAACGAGGCCCGTACACCATTCGCGTTATAAATACTACGGCAATTTCCAAGTACAGCGCGAAATTAATGGTTTTCCACCCAGCTCAACCTATTGTTAGGACGAAATTGTTTTCATACACACTTAATAGAATTTTGTCTGTTCCCGCCATATTCAACGGTGCCAGCCGTTCGTGAAATTGGGTCATGCACGACCGCGGTAAAATGCGCATAAATTTCCACAAGAAGCGGACCGTCAAAGGTGGCAGTAGAGGTATTGTTCTTTGGGCCAGAAAGCGCATTGTTCCTAATCGGTTCTAATCCGGAGCCCGCCGTTATCGCACGCTTGTGTGGAAAACGCGAAATAATTGTAACGAAACGAGGATATAGGGTATAAATAAGCGGCTTTCTTGTACCCACGGGGGTAATATTCCGGCGTAAGTGCTGTTTCCGTTCCACTTCCACGACGCGGGGGGCAATTTTCTTTAATTATGGCCATTTGAATACTCCGCGACGTCGGGTAAGCCTGCTTTATTTATTCCAATATATTTTCTGAAAGTCACGGCATAATGTGGTCGCCTTCGTGCCGAAATCGATCTCAACATTTTTTTCATGAAATGAATTTTATTGCATCACGAACGACATTATTATACAACTTATGGGGAAGTTATTGGAATAAGAAAGTCGGTGGAAACCTGTGTCAAAGGAGACTCGGGAACTTTGTATGCGAAATTCGATTAGGCATTCAAATGCCGTCGTCTTTGAATAGGAATTGTTTTCCATTACGCGAAGATGTAGATAGCTGTGAGGTACAAAAAGGTCTTTCACTCGAACAAAGAACGAAAATCGAAAGACTAGATATGTAGATGTAAAAGACCAAGTATCAACACGCTATAGTATGAGTTTGGAATTAATTTAATCATTATTACAACCTTATAACTTTTGCAAAGTTAGAACCTAAAATCTAAATCGTGCTGAAGTCACGTTAAAAGTTCAGATGAGTGTGTGAACCGTTTGAAAAGACCAAGGCTGTCTCCGACAGATGTCGCCGGCAGCGACGGATCGAGCCGCTCGATCCGACCCTTCTAGGGTTTATAATTTTATTATTAGGAAAGAAGTAGCGGCCGTCCGCAAAACGGAAAACTAATTACGAACTGTCTTCTGCCTTATCCGCCAGCAGTCATTTTCTACCCGATAGCCACTTGAACTCGAGCCAAAGAACACACACAGACACACACGCACACGTACTTCTTGGTCGGGATAAACGCCCTCCGATACTCAACGCCCTCATCGAAAACGGTGTAGTTTGGGGAACTTTTTATTTATCGTCTGGGCGAACCGGGAAACTTATATACACTCCGAGAGAGTCGGTTTCGCGTACCGGACGACGTTAAACGTATTTTATATCAACACCGACCCATCCAAACTCCCTTAAAGAGCGCTTTCCGGTAATCGTATATTTCGTCCTTGCAATCTGCCGGACGGTTGAAATCAATATAAATCGATAAGTATCGATTCGATACGAAGACAAAGCCTCTTTATTTATGAAGACGTCATTCGTCCGGGATGAAACCGTCTCGGCGTTTGGCTGACGGGAAACCGATAGCGTTCGGACGCGCTGACCAAGAAATAAATGACACTAAAGTCCGGCAATGAGCTGACTGCGGGGAAGCCGATCCGTGATGAAGCGGACGCCCTGTAGAACCAATTTAACCTGACACTGATGTACACGTAAGCGAACGTTCGTCGTTTACCGTAGTACTAGAAAAATCAATCATCTTTTACACAGTTCTTTCATATAAACGTGATCATTTTGTTTCAGATTTACGGAATTGAAGTAAAGTTGAAAAGGTCCTTTCATTCATGTTGGTAAGTCTTGACGTTTAAATTAAATTTAAATTTTCACTATTTACCGGTAATTGCGTATTCCTGTCCCGTTAAGTTAACTACAAAAGACAAGCAGAAGGCTGCATTATTCATTAACGCGACAGCGAAAACGGTCACCGAGCGACCAGCGGAACAGTTTAAAGTGGCGCTTTTTCAATCGGATTAACATTTAAGGTAGGCACTGTAGTGCGGCCGACGGCATCTAGTGGCAGCCACTCGAATTTGAAATTCCGATCGTCATCGCCGTTCTCCATTAAGTATTCGATCCCAGTGGTCGACAACGGCGTATCGACTGGGTTAATTCTCACTTGACATGGAAGCGGCACGGGACGACCGTGGAGAAAATGGAAAAATTTTCCGCCAACGCGCGAAAATCGCCAACAGCCTCGCGTCCTCGGTCCCGTGACAATTCCGATCCACTCCGGCGCCCGAATCAAATGTCGCTAATGCTTTTTCATCGTCTGGCCGGGACTCGGTCATATCCCGAAACTATCCCATTTAATCACTGTACCCGCGGGACACGCCACCAGAGCAATATAACGATTTGTCATTTGGTTATTTACTCTGAGACATAATTCATTCGACTTTGTCCAAAAGCCGAATTTTTAATCTTTAAATCCGAAAATAACGTAATAAAGTAAAGTCGAATAATTACTTTTAGAAAATTTAGTTTCAATTTCCTTTTTTTATGTTTTTGTCAGATAATGAGTGTAGTATAAAAAAAACAGTATGAGAATACTTTTCTTACAACAGGTATACATTAGCTTTAGGATATCGCAAGTAAAATAAAACTAACTCTGACCTCAACCAGGAATTATATTCGACTTCTTCTCGCAAGCTACAAAGTACAACTGATTCAGTTTTAGGTAGATCTCATCATAAAAATAAACCGGAGCGTTACACAGCAAGTATTCCATACAATTAGTCCCCCTGAACAAAGAACGTCTGGGCCTCAGTAATGGGCAAGTCCCCGGTATATTAAAGTTTAGGTATATACCCAACGTTCGTGCCCGATACGTACCTAATGGGTAAATACCGGTTATATCCGAATTTGGGTATACGCCACGCACCTGGTATATATTTAACTATTTTTGCTTAGTCAACTAAAAATAAATCCAAACAAAAACAATGAAATGATAATCGTTAATAATTTACTGTATTTTAAACAAAACAAAACATTCTTATTTAACTAAAATTATACTTAAAAAACTAAAAACTATATCTTCAGGTCCATTTGCCGATTTCGTAATTTAAGTTATGTCCATCTTGACATTAGAGTGATCATCACTTTGTGATATGTCTGTATCTGAATCACATTCAGAAGCTGAGCTTTGAATTTCTGTGGGATTAAAGAAAGATCGTAGCAAAGGTTTCCTTTAATGACCTTTGATAGCCCAAAACACATCAAACACAAAATACGCCCTTCACACTAAAACTTAACCCTCACGTGTTTCTGTCCCCGAAAACGCGTCTTCCGATCTTCACCGAGCACCGATTCGTCTTGCACTTTTCTTGCGTCCTCCTTTCTCAGCGATTTGTCGTCAACTGTTGTTTTCGGTTTTGTGTCAACTGTCTCTATGTCGTCTTCCGTTCTCTTTTTTGAATCGGCCTCCTGGATCAAGGAACATCCCACAACTCGGCCCTCCTGCTCGTCATCCGCCTCGGATGACTCGTTGGTCATAATGTCGAACCCATCAGTCTGTCTCCAAGGTTTCATGAAATCAGCGGCAATTGATGTCTTTTGTATGGCTACTAAATCGCCCAAATCGTATTGATTCGCCTTCTTCCTCTTCTTTTTAAAATTTCTCATGATCTCGGTCTGTACTCTCTGGATATGACTTCTGGCTTCTTCCCTCAATTCTACCCTTTCCTCCTGGAAACCAACTCTATGCTCTTCCTCTATCATTTCTCGCAACTTTGAGTCTTCTTTGTTTCTCATTTCAATTCCCAACAATTGTCGAATTGGGTTAGTTTCATTCTAATTTTCTTCTAATTCGTCTTCTTCTTCTTTGTCATCATCGTCTTCTTCTTCTTTGTCATCATCGTCTTCTTTTTCTTCGTCTTCTTTTTCTTCGTCTTCTTTTTCTTCGTCTTCTTTTTCTTTGACTCCTTTGACAGCCCAAAGCACATCAAACACAAAATACGCCCTCCACACTAAAACTTAACCCTCACGTGTTTCTGTCCCCGAAAACGCGTCTTCCGATCTTCACCCAGCATCGATTCGTCTTGCACTTTTCTTGCGTCCTCCTTTCTCAGCGATTTGTCGTCAACTGTTGTTTTCGGTTTTGTGTCAACTGTCTCTATGTCGTCTTCTGTTCTCTTTTGTGAATCGGCCTCCTGGATCAAGGAACATCCCACATTTCTATATCAACACTATCATTTTCAACATCAGAAAGTTGTGCAGAATAAGCAGAATACGAAGTACTTGGTTTTGGTTGTTGTTCCGACTTACTACATTAGAATTTGATTTTCCAGTTGGGAGCTATGTATGTAATCTTTCCAGCTTTTTCAGTTGTCAATCTCTTTCGTCTTTCATGATGAATGAACGAAAAAGTTTAAAAAGATCTTTCAGTTTCCGCCAATGAAACTGGTGCAGTTAAAATTCTTACAGCAGGTTTAGATAACGACGTTGTACCACACAGTCCTCTCCACCAAGAAGCTGGAGATGTAGAGTGGATACAACTCCACAAACTTTTGAACCATAAATTATGTTTTGAGCGGTAATTTGCCAAATCTCTCAGAACATTTTAAGGGAATCGACTTTCATATCGGCGGTTACTTTATATATGAATTCCATCCCGTCAATTTGTTGTTCTTGAGTAAGGTTTGAACCTTGATTCAATGGGTCTAATAATGCAGCTGAAAAATGGAGTGGCTTCAAAGCACATTCGTTCCTCCCTTCAAATGATTTCAAAATATTGGCAATATCTTTCTCATTCAAGTTCACGTCACTTCCTCAAAAATTTTCTCTTAAATTTACATCCACATTTGACATATATTCACAAACTTTGTAAACAATACAGTCTTGTGTTTGAAATGTATCTAAAACTTCCACAATTGGTTTCAGTATTCGAATAATCGCGTCAATTTTAGGCCAAAATGTTAAGTCATCTAATAAATTTCTTTTCATATATGCAGGTAGTAATCCAGATGATTCTTCTTTTACAGCTAGGTGCTGAAGTGACATTTTTTATTTTTTTAAGGATTCGAGGCAGGCGAGACAACTACCTCAATGTGTTATACGTATCTACCCGTAAAGGTATATCCTGTGGGTATATAGGTACCAGGTATATACCCAAGTTTTATTTATCTACCCGTTGGGTATTTACCCATCGCCTATCGCTGCCGGGATCACATAATATCCCAACTGGTAAGAACTAATCTTCCATGATAACATGCATACAAACCAAAATACAATATACAATATAAGGTTAGATTAAAAAATTATACTTCTAGAAAAAATTCGTTAAAATTTAAGATGTACCACTAAGTTCTAAGATGTATTACTAAATTTTAATTTAAGACTAATTTTACTTAATTTTATTTATTTGCAAATTCGCCTTTAAACAATTTTTTTAACAACAGTCGTACATAATTAGTTCTT
Source organism: Digitonthophagus gazella (assembly GCA_036711955.1). Classification (NCBI taxonomy): domain Eukaryota; kingdom Metazoa; phylum Arthropoda; class Insecta; order Coleoptera; family Scarabaeidae; genus Digitonthophagus; species Digitonthophagus gazella. Next base: position 10,589,780 of record JASCIT010000001.1, read on the forward strand.
AATGTAATTCTAACTGAAAATAAGATTTTACATCTCTCACCCATACTACAATGATGACATTAATATGTTAGTTTAAGTACAAAATTTCATCATTCAAGTTTAAACTTTGTTATCTAAAGTACACCAATTTATCATTTTCAGACCTATCCAACAACTTCTGAAAATGCCTCGTACACCAGATTATTTTTAAATTCATATGATTTTAATATTGTAAATTTAATAAGTTTAGCATACATGCCACATGCAAATCCAACTAAAATAAGCTACTCGTCCATTATAAATCTTGACCTAAGACGACAATAGAGTCGACATAGTACGTTGCTAGAGTCGTTCACATAATAAATTTCATTTACCTGAAAGCCAAACCGCGACTTTGGACACCTCCAGCGCTGGCACTTCTCCGCATCCTCCTTTAATATTTCCTCTGTGACGACCTGTATTACGTGTGACTGAAGCGTCAGGTCACGGCTCCAAAGTGTTGACCCCGAAGCTGTGCAAATATTTATGTATGGAGTTGCTGTTTATTGTAGCTTTCCAGCTTAGGATATTTGCCCAGGAACGGTTTGCAAACAGCGCAGAATATTACGAGTGGATGGCGGCGCTATCGGCGCGAATGGGACGGATTGATGGAGTGCTGTAGAGCAATTTATTACGGTGTCGAGTAAACAATGACTTGCACCCTACAGCGAAATTTCTCCCCTAAAATCTGATATTTTAAAAGACTTGGAGTAATAAAGGAGAAGGGATTTAAGAACCGTTTTGTTCCTTGATATTTAGTTAATCATTCTGAAAATTTTTCTTTTAACCAATCACAAGTAAAAGAGTACGTATCATTTTCAGTACAAAAAGTGACATAAATTTTAATTAATTTTATTTAAATCGAATCCTCATGGATTTCAGTTTTGACCTATTCTTTTGAATTACCCTTTACGAACAGTTATTTTTGGAAAATACAGTGTTATTTCATTTCTGTGTGCAATGGCCGTTTATAAATGCACGCCAATTAGAGGTGGGTATCGGCAATACACGCGAAAACAAAGCATTTCCACTCAATTATGTTCGTCGGCCGATTGCAACGGATCGTGTGCGGGAGAAAACATCGTTGGCGCGCACGTACAAACGCAATTATCAATAATTCAGGCGTTTGCGGGACGCGTGCCACTTTCCGTGATAAACCGGATCCGGTCGCGTTTCCAATTTTAGGCAGAAACGTAGAACAGCTAAACAAAAGCCGCTGTAAAGCTTCATAACCATACACCTCAATCCCAAAAGCTTCTACAAATATTAATAATTTTGCAGAGCTTTATCAGAGTCAATACTCATTTTATTCATCGTAAATACTGATTATATCATGACATTATTCATACAAACTTGTATGTAATATATGCAGAGTGCACATAGTAGTAAGTAAATAGTGTTTAACGTGACAGTGATTTATTAATCCTTCATTATTTGTTTAAATATATCATATCATACCATACCATTTGTGCACTTAGGGCATTAATTAGTCGGAAATATGGTGTCCATAAGCCATTTGTTTCCGTAAACACATTAGCGCTTATTATAAATAGAAGCTTTCCGGACCGAATCCTTCAGATTACTTCCAAATTGGCTCACTCGAAACTCAACCGTGCTCGTTGCTCGTCCAATTTTGATGGAATAATCGGTGTTTTGACAGTGGCGCCTAGCAGCGTGCGAACTTTTGAGTGCGCAACTCGGGGCGTTTCAAAGTTTTTTAATTAAAGCGATTGCGCCAACCGCGAAAATAAACACTGCAGATGACTGCAACGTTGCATTGCGTTAATAATGTTTGCTCTTCGGTTGGTCGAATCGAAACTCTCGGATAATTGTTTATCACCCCCGCACCGTTTGTTTTCGCTTTCCTCTTGACCGAATTTCGCGCCCGATTTAGTAATTTTACAAGTTCAATTTTGTATTTTGTGTAATCGTCGTGTCGTATTTTCTAGTCGAATAATACAATTGTAATACGAGCGAAAATATTTTGATCGGTAATTCTGAATTTAATACCCTTAAATATCCGTTTCAACCATATTTCACGAATCCAAAAAATAGAATCCAACGTGTGATATTAAAATTATTATTGGTGCATTAAAATATTCATTGATCCGCAATAATTCCAAATGAGCGTAATAAAATCCGAAAATTGCAGCATGTGTTATTTACAGTTCTATTTTGAACTCATAAATAAAATTATTTGTGTTATTACAACAATTGTGGCGTTGCTTTTGGTTCTATATTACATGTTCGTGATGTAACTACATGTACCAATACAAACAGTTTGATAATTTTTAATAGTCAATCTATATTATTCATTGTGTTTATAAATATAACGTATAATAAATTTGTCAAATGTTTTTTGAGTTACAATTCTAAATTAATTTTATTCCATATTAACACAAAACGTTCTTATATTGCAAAGAGTAACCAGTGTTCAGATATAGCATCGTATTTTATGACCTCAGTCAACAGATGCAATAAAATTTTATAGCTTTATGGATTTATCCATATCCATTATTCTTAAAAGTACCGTATTTGAAATAATGTTTACAGAATTAAAATTCGGTTGAGATTTATATGTAAGCAATTATTAAAAAATTATATTGAATACAAATTTCCTATTTTTCTTTATTATCAGAAAATTATTTATTAGGTTTTCATAAAAAATACGTACACGATGCAACTCGTTAGCAATTTGTTAGAATAAATAAAACTTCTTCAGAATCAATAAGAAAAGTTTGAGCTGTACAAATTAATACATAAATTAACATTAATCCTGCGATTTATTGTTTTCTAAAAGTTCTCTTGAAAGATTCTTAAAAAACAACTGTGTCATCTTGGGTTTGTTAACAGTATCGTAATTATTAATTATTAAAGTAAAGAACATGTAGATATTTTGATGTCAGAATTTCCGTTTTCTTATTTCACCTAGTTTCGGTTTATGAAACCGTCTTCGGGTGAAACGTGTCTAATCACACCTGAAGTTTATTAACCGTTCAACCTCACCTGTACATTGTGCCGTTTAATGAACTACAATCGTAATCTAGACACGATTCTCCTGAAAATGGTTTTAGAGACAGGAACCGGTCGAAATAAGAAAAAAATATACTCTGACACCACTTGATATTTTGAAAAAGTATTTAATAAGTATACCAGGTGTTGCAAAATTATATCCACAAACTGTTAGTATACAGGGGGTCTCCGAAATGCGTGTACAACGTAAGACCTCAGATTCCTTGGCTCAAAATAGGTCGATTTAAGTTAACTTATCTATATCCAAACTTGCTTCGTTTCGCCGCTAGAAGGCTTTAAAAATAATATTTTCCATGAGTTTTTCTTAAATTACTCGAAAAATTTGTATTAGATTTTATTCATTTTTTGACCACGTCTTTATATTAGCTGGGCACAGCTTTCTGTGGAACAAATTCGAATTTTCAAACATACAGGGCGTTTACAAGCACTCTCACCACAAGTTATCCATTCAAATCTCTTTAACCACCCTGTATAATTTTGTATCAATTCTTTTTTTGAATAGTTTCATTAATTTAGACATTATTTTCTCTCTTATAAAATTTCAGTTGGGCAAACGGTTTAGCCACAAAAGAAGATTTTATAAATGCCTACAAGCGCAAAACGGTAAATTAAGGCAACATTAACAAAATTCAAAGTACCAATTTCTTCACGGGATATGAAGATTTTTCAAGAAAACCACATGTTATAGGTTTGGAAGTAGTTTATTACTTAAAATTTTCAAATTTTCACCAGCATTTGTGAACGTTATCAGGGTTTAGCCCTTTTATTCCGTATTATGCAGATTCTACTGTAGAATCGAAGGAAATAGAGAGGAAATCATGATCCTGTAAACTGGTCAGCAAGATCAGTAAACCTGTACCTTCTGATTTTGTTTATTGGGTATCATAAAAGCAAAAAAGCAACGAAAAAAGCAAACTGTAAAAATTTTGCACGGTGTATTAATTTTACCCTGATGATGGTAATAAATCCTGGCAACATTTTGAGCAAAAACTACTTCCAATCCTCTAAAATGTGATTTTCTTGAAAGAGCTGCATATCCTGTGAAGAAGTTACTACTTTGAACTGGGTTAATGTTACCTTAACTTACAGATTTGAACTTGCAGGGAGTTAGAAAGTGTTTTTTTGTGGCTAAACCGTTTGCCCAACTGAAATTTCATAAGAGAGACAATAATGTCTAAATTAATGTAGCTATTCAGAAAAAGGGTGGTTAAAAAGATTTGGATGGATAACTTGTGGTGAGAGTGTTTGTAAACGCCCTGTATGTTTCGAAATTCGAATTTGTTCCACAGAAAGCTGTAGTCAGTTGATATAAAGACATGGTTAAAAAATGAATAAAATCTAATACAAATTTTTCGAGTAATTTAAGAAAAACTCACGGAAAATATTATTTTTAAAGCCTTCTAGCGGCGAAATGAAGCAACTTTGGATATAGATAAGTTAACTTAAATCGACCTATTTTGAGCCAAGGAATCTGTGGTCTTACGTTGTACACGCATTTCAGATACACCCTGTATATTCCTTAGGTCATTTTAACTGATTGTGAGATTAAAACCTGTTTCCGATCTCCTATAGTTTCAGAGATATCCAGTGCTAAAATTCTTTCTACTTACGTGAACATTTCTTAACATTATAAACTCATTTCTGTGCCGCTAAAAATTCTTACTTCACCCGGTGTGAAGCCGAGCCTTTTTCATTCAAAAAACTAGTGAATTATATTCAAATAAAAAAGTGCTAAATCTGTAAATTAAATTTCTAATAATTTCATTTAATATGGTAGTCCTCAAAATATTTTTCTGCATAGGAAGCATATGACAGTGTCGGTACATTAAGCAGGTTTCTTTTCTTTTGCCGTGATTTTTGCAAACTTTATAACGTTTCTGAGGAAACTTTTTTCCCACTTCTCACGCTTCTAATCAAACGTTTGATTTTTGCCGTGAATTCCCTTTCGTATGTCGGTTTTCAAAAATGGCGACAAGTAGTAAAACGAAAAGGCGTATTATTAAAGACAATGAGACCATGTGGTTCTTGAATCGTATGCTATTGAAAAAGTGTTGTATGATGCCACTATTGAAGGCTACAGAAACCGAAATTTGAGAATGGCAGCAGGTAAGAAAATTTCTGATACATTCAATATCCCTGGATTTGGACCGAAAGACGTTACATCAAAATTTTAAATCTTGAGGAATTCATACTATAATATTGAAATCAGTGGTGAAACGGCTTCCAGTAGATAATCAAAGTCGCCTTCAGACATTCCCAACAAGTTTTAAAATGCTCTGTGTAATAACTTCTTAGCTTCCTGTCTTCCAAACTATGTGCTTCCGATATTCTGTCAAAAATCTTTCTAGCCCACCGTCGTCTTTTCTTCCGTTTTTCTTTCGATTTTAGCAATTGATTCTTTGTGCTAAAGTAATATCAAAATCTGAACTCACCACAGCACAAACCTCGATGAGCAGTTGATTCATGGTCGGCTTTCCGCGATCAATTAAATCACGTTTTCGTTGATACTGCAAACCGTGTGAACGGTCCACGTTCCAAGACTGATAAGGTTCCTTGAACATTTTCACGACAGCAAATACGCATGATACACTTTCGTTTAGACGTTCCATGAGAACGAACCCTAATGTATTGTGAAAATCATATCTTTTGTCTTTCGATTATCTTTCTGATGGGCATAAACAAGCAATAGAACAATCTGATTCTGTAAAAACGTATTAATACGTCAACGGCTTTTGGATTGGTAAGAAAAAAGGACGTATTATTACGTCAGCGGCTAGTAATGAGTTAATTTTAAGGGGATATGCCTCAAAATTTCACACGAGTCCTACGATTTAACCTCAATTACATGGTATCAATTTCAAAATTTTCTTAACCTCGTAACATGTTCTCAATGTACTTAAAATGATCCAAGGAATATAACCTAGCAGTTTGCGGGTATAATTTTAGGACTGCCTGTATAAGTATCCAGATCGATGTTTTGGTTTTTTACGACTTTAAACTTGAGCGTTTTATGTCATCATTTTTGCTATATAGTATGTGATTAAAATAATGCCATGGATAACATAAAAACTAATGAAAGTTCCAGAAGCCAACGGATAAAAAAATTTTGGGTAGGTCTTTAACAACTTAAAAACTAATTAAAATATAACAAAGATGTTACAGACGTGTTGCTTCTACCACGTTGTTGAAATTCCTCATTTAATATCTATGTATATTCAGTTCGAGTTATGACAAGTTGTCCCATAAACTAGGTTCTAGGTATTGTGAAAGTACGAAAAGCAGGCTACTAGAACTATCGTATACACGATGGCCATCAATATCAGGTACTCTTGGCACAACACGATAGCAATTGGTCCGGGCTGGCAATTGTCGCCTTCACAAAAGCACCGTTGCCACGACTACAATGTTCCAGCAGAAGTTATTTCTTCGGACGTCGCGTATACCGGCTCGAATACGACCGTCGATAGCAGAAGGGAAACAAATAAACAAGCTGAAATCCGGCGGGCGATCGAAGGGCCGGCGAGTCCATGAAATTACAAAGGCGTAGGTGTTACGAGGGCTTTCCGGCAAATCCGTCCAGGGCCGGCGTCGAAAATTTTCAGGGCGAACGAATCCCTTTCCGTCCACTTGTTCGTTCGGACGCGATATTGTTTAGCGCCGCGACGGCCGGAATTTCGGAAACGACGCTCTGGAACTTATATCAGCCCGCCGGTCTCGAGGGCTTTAAATCTCCTTTGGACGCGGCGAAATAAAAGAAGCCGGGCGGGATTAGCGAGTCCGCAATTCGCTTTATCCGACGAAACGGGCTCGGTATCAATGGAACTTTCTGTTGTTTTAAAGAACTTAAAGAAGGATTTCGGGCCGGGCAGCCGCTGCGACACAACTTCCTGAACGCCGCGAGGCCCCGCTGACCCGAACGGATTAACATCGCATTAAGGGGGCCCCCGGGGGCCTAGTCCCGCCGCCTCCGGGTCGTATATACATCTCCATTGTGTCTCGGCAACAATGGACTACCCACTTAGTACTTTGTCCACGGACAATGTAACTTCCTTTATGCGCCATGTTACTTCGGCATAAATCTGTGTCATATTTCCTAATTGTAATACCCTGTTTGTTAGTAAGAAAAGGCCTTTCTAGAGCATATGCTTCGTCGACGTTTTCTTATTTACAGTTACACGGTGAAGAATTAAGAAATAATATTCTTAAAGATGATAATAAACTTTACTTGTTAATTAAGCACCTAAAGGTAATTTTATATTTATTGTATTTTGTAACTCGTTAAAGGTGTTTCTCCCAAGAGACCAAAGAAAATTGTACAACACGCCAACTTCCACTTCACGAGAGCACTGTAGAGAATAAAATACACAACTACTAGAGGAAAAACGTTCTCTATGCCACTGCCGAGCATTGAACCTCCAGCAATAACCGTGCTTCAACGGCTTTGGACGATACTCGCCGACTCCCGATTAAACATTTAGTTTTCCCGACTTTCACAGCAAACAAAGAGGCCTACGCGGGCTTCAGGCCGATTTTCCTATTTTGTTTTCGACCATTCGTATAAAAGAAACTTCTTTTGGTATATGCTAAACCAGCGGTTCTGATTTCTATACAAAGCCGTCTGGCGTTGAACCCGAAACTCAGCCTCCGCCGCACCGTGAGCGATGTACCGTGCCAAAAGTTGACTGATATAAAAATAAAGAGATGCGAACTACCGAGTAGTTTCACCGTAGTGGATATGGTCGAACAATGGCTCAGAAGCGAGCTTTCAGTGCAAACGGACGCCCGTAAAATGTGACGAGCGCGCCATCGATCAATGTGTAGAGTAGGTGAGATTACATTAACCGGCTTGTTTGAGATGCACTGAGGTTATTTGAACCGAAATTATAGACATGATTAAATCTGACTGCCTTTACTTGAAAATTAAAGGAGTTTTCAGCAGTTTTGGAAATTTCTCAAACAACTCCTTACCAGTTTCTTTATCAGTAAATAAGATCCAAACTGCCATCCTAGTTATTATAAATTCTATGGTTTTTAACTTCATCTAAATATGTTTAGTTTATTTGTGCTATTGCTTTATAGTGTTAAAATCTTAATAACCCTTCTATAACAAGATGTCTATAATGACATCTTATTAACTCATTTTTTTGTTAAATATTAGTAAATCTGAGTAATTAATATCTATTTTCTGATTCAGTTTTCTAATTATCTAATTCAATCATCTAGTTTACAAACAAACCGGGCATAGATATACCACGTACTTTTTTTTCTATTAATAACATAGGACAAAGTAACTTTTTCTGCTTTTATCATTGGCCATAATGAACAACATATACTCTTATTCAAAGGGAACTTATAACACATGAATCATGTTATCAAGATACTTCAAACTGTGTATAAATTCATACCTACAAAAAAAAACGTAGTTAAACGTTAATTAAAGATGGTAAATTTTTAAAGTCAAATTAAACCGCCCGATTAAATCCGAAAGCTATTTTAAGAAAACGAAAAACTCGTTTCGAGAGCTTTCATTTTCCAGTCATTTTCCACCCAACCCGACCCCTTCACCATCGTCCCTTGCCTCGCGGATGGGAAAACGCGAAATCGAACTCGTCTGTGTAGGCGAAGGGCAGAAATCCGTGACAAAGAACCCTTCGAGCGGAGCCCCTCGGTCGCCACCCTGCGCAATAATACTAACGTTAATGATTTTAATAGGTAATAACGCGACCTTTTCCTCGACCCCCAACCGTGGCGTACGCCACTGGAGCCCAGGGCTCTATCGACCCGACCGACATCGTCGTCTCTCTCCCATCCCTTACACACGGTCGCACCCCTTGCCGCCACCGCGAACGCCGAAAGTAAGTCCAACCTGCGCTCCGCTTGACACCTAGAGGGGGCGCCACAAGGCCCACCGAAAGGCCGAAACAAAACGGCAACGTTGACATACCCACGGGCTCAAAGATTGTCACTCAAATGGGGGAGAAAGACAATGAACCGAAAGGGATAGGGGAGAAATTTACGAAGTTGTCTCGAATCGCTTGATGGGGATGTATGGAAATGTGCGAACTTTGCTACAGACGTGTTTTATTGTTTACGACCCTACAATATGTACTATTGGTGTAGCAGTATTATTTATATTATGTATAGGGATTGTTTTGTAGTTTTTTTTTTACTATCTTAGCATATATCTCACTTAAACTGCAGTCAATCAGATAGTTAAGATGTATTTGTAAAATAATAAATTAGATCATTTTATTAAAAAATATATACATTTAGTAAAATCAATTAAGTTTTTTTAGAAAAGTAAGGTGGAATTAAAGAATTACTGGTCGTACGTCTTCAGTTCGGTACATTGATTATTTTAAAAATAGGTCAAAGATAATGGGCTCTTGTATGAAATTTCATCTCAAACTTTGCGGAAGCTCTCGCTATTTGAAGCGTTCCACGTCCGCTCCATGAAGTATCCAATTTTAACTAGATACATAAAAAGTGAACGATGTAAACTATTCGAAGTATTAGAACATTACTTCCATCTCGAAACAAAAAAAAAGTGATTATCTTAATTGTAGAAGTAATTAATCTAAATCTTTTTCTATTATGTATCATATCTATATCAAATATTACTATTCCTACAAGGTTTGAATTGGGTTTGATTTGGGTTAGACCGTATTTTGGCAAAAGAAAAATAATCGTTTTATGCAACCAAAATTTAAGAAAGTAAATGTAATCTTTAATCTTGCCATTGGGAATTATAGAGACATAAGCAATTCTATTAGGGAGAAGATTAGCGGTGATATATACTAATCGAAATCGTTGCCATAATTTCCGTAACTAGCTTGTCAGCTCGGTACGAAATTATTGCTTGTATACCTGCCGTAGACCTACTATATCAATGACAGGCATTCAGCGAAATCTGGGACACAGCTTCTTGACGTGACCTATATTGTTATCGCATTGTATCCTGTGCAGATAGGTGATGAATCGGGTTGGACCGTTATGGGTTGCCATAAATCGTAACAGCATCCACTCGTGACCATTGTGCAATGTTCCGAATGCTAAATTATAGAAAAATTTTCACATCCGCCTGCAACAATAACTACGATGTACTTCAGCGAGCGACCGTTATTAATTAAGAAAGTTTTACTTTTGCCCGAGCTACTTTATACGAAAACGCTCGTTAATCTTAGCCGGAGGGAGCGGAAGCGTTTTCTTAATGCCCCGACGAACAGTTGTATAAAACTGTCGACTCTTTGAAATTGTCGAACGAACGACAATGGCCTTTAGAGCACTTCTTTATGGGAATTCCCTTTTAATGCGCTCCCGTTATTAAAAAGGTATTCCCCTATTGAAATTCGACGGGACCAGAGGGGTTGATTAGAGCAATTATGCAAATGCTTCTTCTCGTTTTGGCCGCTTTTGATCTTGCCCATCCCCTAAAGGGGCAACTATCTTCGTTAAATTTCGACGTTTAATAACTATTATACTTCTAATGATATTTAATTAGTTAGAAATTTTTTTAATTTTCAATATAAGGAACATTCTCAAAGGGATTATGTCAAGAAATAAGATAAAATAAAATCGAACTGTAATTATGTTAGGGGTGTAAAATCCGATAACCTCGTCAATCCTCGATTTATCTCACACTTCACCAGCACGACACTTCTCCGTGAAGGGGCTTGTGAGGCACTCCGACGGAACATGTGCAGCTATGTGCCGATATTCGAGAATTATGTACCCCCGAGGCGAAAATTCCAATTACCGGCATCAGGCCGGGCTCGGGTCCATCGATTTATGATAATGCCGAAGACTGCACGAACGCGAACCGGACCCGGACGGCAAGAATCCGGCCCGAGGCGCCCCCGGAGTTTGTAAATCCGCCCTCTCCTCTCACTTCATTGTCTTCAACCGTACCTCTCGGTTCCACTCATCCGCAAAGGAACCGTGGGAGAAGGCGAAAAAGGTTTTCCTCGATTGTTTCAGAACCGCAGCTTCGTTATTTTCTTGCGCTGCTTGAGATTCATGTATGGAAATTGGACCGACTCTGCTAATATTAACTAGGCTTGTGTTTACACCATCGCTTAATGCGTTAATTCTTCTTCATCTTTTAATAGACTTTTAAATAAATTATGTTCATTGAATGAAATCGAAATATTCAACCAAAAAATAAGGGTAATAAATAAGAAAATTTGAATAAAAAACGAAAAAAGAAGTTACTCATTACCATGACTACAAGGATTTATATTTCACAAAGCGACGAAACCGTTTGGATCAATCCGTCTATCCAGATATATCCCGCCTTGAAGATGCATCGATGTATATTTATCAGCAAATCCAGAATTCAGCGGAACGGAAATCTCCCGGTCGCATCGAGGGCCTTATTAAAATCGTACGACTTCGTGGCGAACGCCGGCGGCTTCGAATACAAGCGCCCGAACCGCCAAAGTGCGACAGCATTTGAATACGGAATCTCTTGTCGAAAGCTCCCGGAACGGCCGCGCCGCGACAAGAATCTTTCCGAAAATCCTTGAAACTGCCGCGGCGCACCTGAAATATTCAGCTCAAAGCGGGGTATAATCACCGCATTAAGTATTTACGCACCGTGTATCACCCAAAACAGCGGCGGAATCGTGACAGAGTTCAGGGCGTCATTATCGTTTTAAATATTTAAGTTAAGGCGTTTGCCGAATTCTTCGTTTCAGTATAGCTACGAACCGGGAGCCGCCCCCGAGGGAGATTTATTATTTACCCCTCGGGTGTGGATGGGAATTTTAATGTTTTATGGTATCCTCATAATTGTTGGTTGTTTAAGCCGGTCAGGTACTAAGTTTCACTTGTTTCCCGAACGGATCGAACCGAACCACGAACGGCTAACGTCGGTTTTCGAGGTTTAAGAATTAGGTAATTCGGGCACGTTTTTCGCGGACTGGAGTTGGCGTAAGTCTTATCCGAATAATTATCGTTCTGTCAAGAAAGTTAAATGAACGCAATTGCTATTGAGGGCACGTAAAGGGTGGGCGTTTGGTGGAAATTTTAATTTTTGAGCTCCCGCCACCACGTCAAGGAGTATATTACGGTCGCGGCGGGACAAAAGGCATTGTCTCTGTTGGGAGAAATGAGGCCGAGGATCCTGTCACAATGCACATGCCGCCGTAGGTTTTCATCCGTGTGCGCTCGCGGCTGTTCATCGAGCGGGCGAAAGTTCATTCGGATTTTAATTTATCGGACAACGGACCGTAGTTGGCGAGCCGCCGACCGGCGCGAAAATTAAAAACGAACGGCCGATATTGCGTGGACGCCGCCGCTCCGCCGCCAGATACGTTTGTTTGTCGCGCATCAATCTGCTCTTTTGTGTTACCCCCTATGGCCCCAAATAATAACTCACCAAAGTTATTTTTATGGAAACATTTTTCTCTCACAATTGACATTCATTGCCAAATATTTGTATTTTCATTCACTTTTAATTCATAAGCGTAATAACTTTATCTTCCCCGTAAAAATAATTTTATCTCTTTTTATCTAACGTAGTTGAAACGGTTCGGGAAAATCGATAGTCAGAAATCATCCTTATGCATGGCTAAGGAATGTGCGCTCTTCGGAACTCGCCCGGTCTGAAAATTCAATCAAACTAGTTACTAAACTCCAGTTTCACCCGCAGTTTAACCCGTAACTTCCACGGAACCGCTAGTAACAGCACGGCAAACTTCCGATGTAAACTCACCTTAACCCCGCATTAGCAGCCATTTTACAGTAGCCATAACCGATACATTTCGTACAATTGACTAAAACAAAAACGATAAAAATCCAAAACGTTCGCCAACACCGTTAAATGTTGAAATATCTTCGCGAAAAAGAACTCCTACCGTCACGACACAACTGTTTCGGTTATTGAATAACAATGAACACTGTACCAGGTGGTCTAACCTCAGTTAATTTTCCAAGGAATTTGTTTCTCCTTCTGGTATCGACTATTTCATTCACCTTAAAGGGGAAACTATATTTCCGCTCCATCTTCAAGAATATTCAACAACTAACCGTCAAGTTCTTACTAAAGACAGTCTTTGAAGGATAAATCTACCAGTCAGCCGTATCATTACCGACCGGGCCATCAATTATTCTGGCTATCTGTCCTCATTTTCTATTCTTTGCTTCTCACGTAACTTCTTGGTACACGAATATATAATTTTGGAAGAGTTGTAACCTACTAATAACTTAGTTGACCAATAAAATAGTGGAGCGAGTAAGTTTTGGAGGCACAGTTGCGATTTCATTAACAAAGCGTGTTCGTCACTTATCTCAGATTAACTGGATTAAATTAATAGTCGTTTTCTATAATGGTCGCCTAAGATTGATTGTTTCCGCTTGGATCTCTCTCTATCGCGAATTTCAAGCAATTAATAAATCGAGTTAAGGGGAAGTATTTACTTAGATGTCTATTCTAAATGATAATATTGTAGTTAGCTCCATATTTTGAATTAAAACTATAGGAATATAAAAGGTAAACCAATTAATGTGCTACACTATTATATGTTATAATCATCTAAACTGCGTTATGTGAAAAAATTATTGTAGGTTTTAACTTAATTCATACTGGCAGCGATACTGTGTATGTGGAAAATTGCAAACTTTTTTGTTTATAAATTTGTTAGGTTTTTTTTACTGGTAAAATTTATCACGTCAGATCAAATTGAGCGCGGTAACCTATAAACGTTCGCGAGTAAATTTATTTTTGAGGCCTAGCGTTTTTACACATAACATAAAAATGTGCTTTTTTTACGAGGTCCACTTTAAATCAACCGTTAGCCAACGGAATTGCATGAAACGAAATAAATAACGTTTTAATCTGCACAAACTATTGTGCGTCCCTGTCTGTTCGCCCTATTCGTAACCAGAAACGCGTAAATTTGGGCAGATGGAAAAACCCCCAGACAAATACGAACATCAGTCCGGCACGGGGCGAATTTTACGGCATGTTAAAATATCGAGGATTAAATTTTCTATGCAAATAAAAACGGGACCGGTCCGGCATAGGGCTGCGAGAGTATTTTCTGGCGGTCGGCAATATGACGGTACAATTTGCTTCGAACCCACCCCGTTTTTTGTTTAATTAATTGTTTTGCAGAGCTAGCGCCGGCCCCGCAGCCCGATAAATAAATCACGCGGAGAATTTTTCATCCCGCATTTTATTGTTAACCGATAATTTAAAACAATATAAAGCCCTGGGTGGGTTTGTTTGGGAAGCTAATTGCGTTTGTGTTATGCCCGGTCCTGGCTGCACGACTACAACGGCGTCCGCTCCCTGGATATTTATTTCCTTTGTCGCCTGTGCAGTTTTCACTGGATTAATTAAATTCTGCGCCGTGATTAAAACGATAATTACTGTTGGAGAGAGGAAAATAACTCAAATGTTTGGATATTTGAGTCGATTAGTTACGGTCGGGCTTATTAACAATATCGTAATTCCAACACTTTTTTATACACCTATCTGCTGTTTCAAACAAAAATTAAAACAATAAAATGGAAAATACATAGAGCGCATATTTTATTTAAAATAATGAATAAAATAAATCGAAAACTATACGGGGTGTTTATAAAACCTTGAAACATAGAGTAAGTATAGACTCTTAAGTTAAAAATAAGGTAATTTAAGCAAACTCGTTCATATCTGAAATTGCATAGTTAAGTTTTTACAAGGGGTGAGGGTTTAATGAAAAAATTTTTTTGTGAAAATGGGGTATATTTTTAATAAGTGAATAATAGTTTTGTTCGTTGGGTTAAAACTTACACTGCACTGAATTACACCATGGCGCAAAAGTGCAGTTTGGTGCAGAAAGGAGAATGTCTGTAATTCAGTATAATTTGGTGCACTTTAGTTCAGGTATGAACATTTTCTATGATTTTTGTATCGTCATCGTTTAGTACGAACCATACCTCTAAAACTTCCGCCATTGCACCTGCACTACACCGTTTGAAGTTATTCCAAGGCATGTTCAACTAAAACTGCACCAACTTGCACTGCGCGTGGTACAACGAACAGTACGAGTGCAACTATCTTAAATGGCACTATACCCAACGAACGCGCGATATCTGCACTGAACTGCTAAGTGCAAGCAGTGCAGCCCTAGCGAACGAAGCTAATGTAGTTAGTTTCAATCAGCAATTAACAAACATTATCATGCAACTTACCTTTTTTATTCTGTAACTTAATTACTAACTAACTAAAGAGTTTGATATTTTGTAGATTTTTCCTGTTTCTATTCTCCAACAATCTAACCTGTCTTGTATATAGAATGCTATAATTTTTGTTATATCTTTAGATTCTTTATGCAAATTTTAGTTAAAAACGAATTTCTCAAGCATCGTATATAAAAGAAGTTTGGTACTGTGAAATACAGAAAAAATTTGATGGAAAGTATCAAAATCTTTATTTATTTAAACAGTAAGTGAACTACAGAAGAAGGGAGATAAGTTATAGGATGTTGTCTATTACTTATGCATTTCAAACTAAAATTGCTGGATTTAAGTAACCAGGTCGATTAATATAGTAACATTAAAGACTAACCATTAACTAAACAGTTTGACAAATAAGTTACAGTATTGGAAAAAAGTAGAGCAACTTTTAATATTCGTAAATTAAATTTTAAATTTATGCTTTTCGTCAGGTTTTACATTACTATAGCAATGTGTATCATGTAGTGATTGTTTAGCCAAAATTGGATAAACATAGCTTTATTTTTATAGAAATCAAACACTATTGCAATAGTTGAGTTGGAAAAAAATAGAACAACTTAATAATTTATAAGTAAATAACAATTAAATTGAACAAAAAGAAAAGATTTTTTTAGTACTTAATGCAATCTCCTTTATTATTAATGATATCGGGACACCTTCGTGACATTGAGTGTATTAAATTGTCAATGGTTTCTTTTGACATTTTAGACCATTCATTTTGAAGAATAGCGAATAATTCGTCCCATTTTTGTAAATTTTATTTCTAATTTTGTCATCAACTATTTTCCGTAGGTTTTCTATAGGGTTTAAATCTGGTGACTGTGACGGCCAAGTCATCAAATTTATTTTATTTTGTTCAAGCCATTCCTTTACCAGTTTAGATGTGTCTTTCGGATCGTTGTCCTGTTGAAATTTGTGGGAGATAGGCAGATTTTTCGTCGGCATAATTTCTTAATATATCACGGTACATAAATCTGTCCATTATTTCCATGATACGGTGTATAGAGCCTACACCAAAACCAGAGAAACATCCTCAAACCATCACAGAACCTCCTCCATGTTTTAATGTTCGCTGCATGTACTTAGAAGTCAGCCTTTTTCATATTGGTCGCCTCACATATTGCACTTCATCACTTTTAAATAAGTTAAACTTGGATTCATCATTAAACAATACCTTTTTCCATTCGTTATAGTCTACCCTTGATGGGTGCGTGCAAACAGTAGTCTTACGGCTTTATTTTTTTTTATAGAAGAGGCTTTTTTGTTGGTCTTCATGCAAATAGTTTATTTTCAATTAATCTATTGCATATTGTAAGTGTTGATACCTCTAAATTGTGTGTTTCTTCTAACTCAGTCTTAATTTTGACTGAATAAAATGAATATTTTTTAGCTGTTCTTACAATTATTCGATCAAGGCATTTATTGGTTTTTCTAGGATGTCCACACTTTTCCTTCAAGTCTATAAGACCCGTCTCACGATATTGTTTAATAATTCTCAATACTACACATTTATGCAAAGAGAATTTATGAGCGATATCACATTGTTTAACATGGTTTTTAAAATCATTAATAACCATTTCTTTCACTGTTTTACAAACAGCTACACCAAGAGGTATGTTTAAGACTGGTCTTTTCGAATGTATCTTACCAAAAACTCGTTCTTATTTGCCATATGTTTGTATTTCTTAGCAAAGTTGTTTTACTTTTTTCCAACCCAATTTTTATAACTTTATTTTATTTCTAATAAAATAAGGCTAGCTTTGTGCAGCCTTCACTACATAAATACTATATAATAGACACTACCATAGGAAGATAAATATAGATAAACCTTAAGAAAAAGCATTAATTTCAAATTTAATTTACAAAAATTAAAAGTTACTCTACTTTTTTAAAGACTTAAATTAAAGAATCGGGAAATTTAACTCGTTTTTGATGAATGTGTTCATTGATAGCGTTCTATATATGCAATCAATTTCAAATATAGTGACAGTTTCTCATTTATTATACCTTATTATTGCTACCGTTAAAATACACTTTTCATTGATTTATTCAAGTTGTCTTCTTTTTCTCTGTTTACTAAAAAATCAATAGTCCAGAAAACGTCCAGTCGGGCCATGGAGAAATACATCTAAATAAAGACCGCGGGTCACCATTAATCTCGGATTCGTGGCTGCGGTCGCCAAGGGACAGGAGTGTTGTCGCGTCAGGACCACGCTAACTCCTCGGGCGCGCCGCCCCCGAGGTTGTCATCTAACCCCCGCGGCCTCATGAATAATGCACGGCGCGTGTTTTCCCGATTTACTCAGCGAGTTACTTCTTTTTCCCGTTCTTTCGTCCGCGTCCGGGCTCGTAGACGGGCCTGGGAGGGCGGCATCGTCGCGGTCTTCTCCGGGAGACAACAATTACCGGGCACGAAACTTGTGGCCGACAAGAGACGCTAAGTAATTGCCTTGTACGGGTTCCCGCACGAGGGGGCGGACTCCCCGAAGGTGGAGAATTTCAATTGCGATCTCTTCGAATCCGTTGCACCGACGCCGGCCGCGTATGAGTTTGGAATTGCTGCTCTGCGGACGTTGCGGCCGCGTCCGTCCGTTTCTATTCGTTTCCGCATTCGAATAAAATCCTCGTACGGTTGGGAATCATTTAAAAGTCTAGATAAGGCGGGCGGATGCTTGTTCCATTTCCGGCGCGGGTCGAGGATATCGGCGAAAATGGAACGAGCCGCGTTTGTGCGCAGTGGAATATTTCTTGCGGATTGCACTTCCGAACGGGATCTAATGAAGATCTGTGGGAATGGCCGATAAGATTGAAATTGCCGTAACGACGCCTCTACATCCAGAGTTTACGAGACGCGATTCGAACATGGCTAAAATGAAAATAAAGAGACCTAAATGAAAAATCGATTTTATCTCTTACACTTCCCGACACACATAACATTTCTTGTTCATATACTTAAGTACACATGAATTAGCAAAACTCTGTCTTTTTGATATTAAATACCTATCTCAAACAAAAACTCAACCGTTATTACTACTTTCGTAACTTTCAACCTGATCTGTTTTCTAAGATTTTAGATATAATCTTTTTTGCTAATAGCTCTATTTCGACTACTTTTTTCGACTACCTTTCCGTTACAGTTTTTAATTAATGTTAAAAGGTTTACTATATTTATTGGTACCACGTAAGTAGGTAACATCAACGTAGAGGGAAGTTCCAATCACGTCTCCTCAGATCGGTTGCTTTGATGGCAGCCAATTTAAAAAGTTTCATTAGAAGGATCTAAGACGAAAGCACCGAAGTTTCCAATCTACCAAGCAACCACTGATCAAACCGCAAATGTCTTCGGTAATTCTTAATTTTTCCTATCGGAGAGCACCATATCGCATCGCCGAAAATTAAAATCAAACAACTCGCGTACCCGGTACGAAGTCGTAACCGACAAAATCCAATTTTCTCTAATAAAAGAACCGATTTATTCGCACAATAGTTCGCCGTATTCCAAACGAACATTCCTTCCCCGTCCGTCCGCGCTCCGACTCGGACACGATACAGTGGAAAATGTCTCGGGAAAAGAAAATGGGAGGAGGAAAATGAAAAGAAAACGAGCGAAAGAGGTTCCTTTCATAATTCACAGGGTCGGTCCCGTCGCTGCTTACCTAATCTCCGAAACACATTTCGTCGAAATTAATGTATTTGCAAAGCGGTTACCCCGGAATTATTCCCCCGATATAAATAATAAAACTTCTTGTAGGCGAGGTGTAATTTAAGACGTAATTTATCATGCGCCCCTTTCTCGGCGTATCGCGGCATAATAGCGTTCGCATTGCCGGGAAACCCCACGACGTAATTTAAAAAACTGAACCGACCACCTTTAATTTACATTTCAATATGATCACCATCCTGGGGAGCACGTTATTCTCTCACTAGGCAATACGTTGCTTATTTTTTTCTAATATTCCAACCTAGATGGAACGAACGATTTATTAGGAATATTAATGTGTATATTAAAGTTAGTTTCAAAGCAGAACGAATATTGATGAATGCTAACGAACGTCGTATA
This sequence comes from Digitonthophagus gazella, assembly GCA_036711955.1. Classification (NCBI taxonomy): domain Eukaryota; kingdom Metazoa; phylum Arthropoda; class Insecta; order Coleoptera; family Scarabaeidae; genus Digitonthophagus; species Digitonthophagus gazella. Next base: position 10,609,116 of record JASCIT010000001.1, read on the forward strand.
ACACTTTGATAGAAGACGCTATTAATAAATATGGTAATAATTTTATGAGAATATACATTGGAGCATTAAACCTCAAAAATAAGAAATTAAATATTTATAAAGAGTATAAAATTAAATGTTGTTTGAAGGGTATATAAAACCTTAGTAAAAAGAATTGTCTGGTTAATTGTAAGTAGATAGGTATTGGTTTTTTTTTAGTTTTTAAGTCCTTACTGGTATAAGCGGTAACAGATGTTCGCATAATCATTTCAGTTTCTTTGTAATTCAATAGTCCTTTCTGAAAAAGAAAGAAGACAAACGTTGCAGCCGTCGTCATTTCATTCCGTTTCTGCCTTGGTTCTAAAAATTCAGAGACCGCCTGAAGCGGGTTCGCCATATTTCGATGGCAGGCCACGGGGCGCAGTAATTCCTCCCCTTAAGAGCCTTACGTGGTTAAATTCAAATCCGGCAAGATTTATTGAATCCAGCGGCGACGTTCAGAAGAAATTTGCCCAGCGAAGCAGTCGGGCGCACCGTAGCGACGGCACCGCAGAGCGCCCCAGAACGCCGCGGAGCGCCGGATGGCCGCCTTTTTCTCCTTCGTGGACCTGTCCCCGGCCCGATATTTAATAGCGGCCAAAAACTCTTCGGGGAATTGTCCCGACATATTAAAAATGACGGATCGCCTCGGGACCAGCTCGCGTACACACACGCTCTCGCCCGTTCCCTTAATATCGTCCCGATATATTGGCAGTGTCGTTTTTGCGGGTATTTTTCTTGGCACGTTCTCGAGACAGAAGTCGGCTTCGGATTCAAGCTTTCAATATTAAAGCGAATCGGCAATCGAAAATGCCATACTATAGACGAATCTAAGATACATCATTTATATTTTCTACAATTGTTATTTCTCCTGAATTCTCCTCTATATTCCTGATTCCTCTATATTTAAAAGACTTCTTCATTTGGGAATCTAACCAAGTCTAAATGTAAATGCGTAGTTTCGCAGTAGAGTGTAACCAATGCATTATCATCCTCTCAGGTAAAGTTTTCTCTTCGAAGCACCTATTCCACCTTCGCGCCGGTCGGACATATCTTACACTCCGTGGCATTAAAATATGGATTCGCAAGTTCTACAACATTCCCATTTCTAGGTACAAATTCCACGCCCGCCCCGGGCAACCGTTCGGAAACAAGTTGGCTGCGAAATAAGAACTTCGCATACAAGTTCCACGAATACAATAACGTGTACTGCGGGAAGATAAGTCGCCGCTCCGGAAATTTCCGTATTCATATATTCGCCAAGTTATAACTCGGCATCGGATGCAGCTTTCCTCCTTTCTTAGCGCCTCAAAGCTTCCAAATACAAAGAAGACCATGCTCTAATTACACCAGGACGTGAACTTCAAAGAGAGTTTTTAAAAAAGACCTCGTATACAGTCTCCGCAGATGTTCGCAACGTTTGATTACGTCTCTCGAAACAAGCTTGCAGACGTCACTTTCCTGAACCACGCTAAGGTGTGCGACCAGATCTGAATAATTCGCAGATTTCCCGTTTCATTAAATCGCCTTTTCGAACTCAGTTGCATTATTAAATTCCATTCGGAGATGGAAATGACGTCGCCGGTACCAACTGCGCACGCCGACACTGAATTATTAAGCTTACGAATCGACGCTCCCTGAGATAAGTCGAAATATATGAGGAAAAACACTACGTAGTACTTACTTGTAGGAATGTATTTGCTTACCAAGAGAATAAACGATTTTGTAGAGACTTTATTTTACTCCGATCCTGACCGGATGGAAATTATTAAGGGTTCTTAACCTGCAACAAGTTTACTTCTAGAGTCAGTTTTGCATTGATATTGAAAGAAGACGGAGAAGGTTTTTTGTTGGTATATGGCTTCCCACAGGAATTTGTATAAACCCTTACCTTTATAAGCGGCATTAGAGATATGATTTCTGGATACTAATGCTCTATTAACGGAAGAGTGTTAAATAAAAAAATACAAGGTTGAAATTATAAAGTTTATGGGACGTAGATTTTTTTTATACCTGCAGTACGTTTATTTACTCTAGCAGAAAACGAGCAGCTATTGACTGGAAGTCGCTCGGTAAATATTTGGCGCATTACTCACCAATACGGACACACCCCTTCTGCGAGGCGTCGTACATCATCCCTTGTATATCTTAATCGTAGCGTAAACCCTGGCCATCCAGTAAATAAATGTGTTCTGTTTTTGAGAGTGGGCGTTACCGGGCACAGACAAATACACCAGCCGCTACCGACTCGTAAAAATAAAACGTCCTCGGCCGTCGTTTTTTCTCTTTCCGCGTCTGAGGGGCAAGAAGCGCCAGAAGCCCTAAAGCTGCGGCTGCTGTTAAATTATAATTAAGGCTAAAAGAAAAACAAACAGAGATTAAATCACGCCAGGCCGAGTTTCATAACGCGCCATCTAGCGGACGGGCGTGAGCAAATTAGCCGTCGGTGAGTTATGCCTCCCTGAAGACGTCCCGACTCTCGACCGAAATACATCGTCTACTATTTCAGGTGTTAGATGTAGAAAATCTGAAAAAAAAAATAGAATTGCCTACCCTGAATTCCAATTCATTTTATATTCGTTCTTCTAAAGGGACAAACCATCTGGTAGACTTTTTAAATTGCCCTTTTTATCTGAGAACCTTCGATATGCACCGTTCCCGAATCTATCAGAAGGGGGAAGTGAACGGCGTAAGACGAAGATCCTTGTTAGGGGAGCGCTCGAAGCCAGATCTGAGCGCGTTTAAACAAATTACCGCGAGACGGAGAGATAAATAGAACAGACCGCTCCTAAGAACGTACGGGGGGTAAACAAATTTCCCCGTTAACTGTGGAACTTCGCTTGCTGGGCCCTCTTTCCGGTTTTTGCCTGGGGACCCAGACCCGCGACTTCTAGCATATTGATTTTCAATTTGGTTGCATTAATATTTCGCCCGTTGTCAGTACAGAGGGAGAACGTTTTACTCGACCTCGATCACAGTAATGTGTGGGGTGTTTAGAATTCCCATATTCCATCGTTATTGATATCCTTAATTATTATGTCGATGACTAAAAAGTCTTACTAAATCATTCTACATAAGTTGTTGGATTATTTATCCAACTACTTTAGATTATAGGGGATGGAAAAGACGATTTCTTCTTCACTTTCCCTCCCTTTACTCTCCTGATTTGGAAAAATAGCCCCTCGGCCTTTCGGGTAATTTCCCTAATGCCTGCCTCCAATAACTCACTGAGGAGGGCCTCCGGACTTCGCCGATCGCATGTTTATATACAGCTCTCCGTCTGTATGACGCCCCATTTATCCAAAAGCCCTTCCCCCGATTTTAAAACGTTAAGGGGTGAGTAATCCTGCTTGCTTAGATAAGCTGAGCACGTTATTTTAGGTTACTTTCGTTTGGTTCAGTTAATGTTGCCATTTATTTTAAGGGTAATCATTTCGTTTGGTTGTGAAGTGAATTTTGATTACTTTTTAGAAACAAACTTTTCGAATCCTAAATAATTAAATTCCATTTTCTAATTTTAACAAAGTTTCTTTGTGATGAAACAAACCAGTTTTTCTCACAGGCAGTTGCGATCTATTTCTGTTTTTGTAGCGCAACCTGACGGTAACAAATCAAAGCGGCTACTTTGTCCTGTGTACGGATCGGGTCCATTTCGGAATTCTTTTAACTCCTACGCGAATGCCAACATTCCCAATAGAATTTACAGTTCAATGGTCAAACCGTGCATTAATATGTTCGGAGGTTTTAGTTAAAGAGTTCGACAGGATGGAAATTTCGTTTCCTAACGATTTTCGACAGAAAATATCTTTACCTAGAGAAATCCTAACTAGAGCGCAGCAAATATTATTTACAAGCCGCAAGAGGGAAGGTGACGCCAGGCGAAGCATTTTTCAACCTCAAGAGGTATGAAGATTAGTTGAAGTGCATTACATACACGATATGCCAACCCCTGGGAGCGATTTTTCTTTTTCAACGAGATAAAGCAGAATTTGCTGCGTCGCGTGGACTTTCAGACACGTTATGAAAACTTTTCGCCAACCCCTAAATAAAAAATAAAGAATTTCTGACTATAAGAGGCGAGGTTTTGAAATTGTTGTAAAACCATTAATATTATAAATAAAATAATAATTAATTTTGTTTCAAAATTCTTCCATCTGCCACAATATAATACTTTTATTAAACGTCAGGGATTTAATGCTTTGTAATCCGTGCCCTGATTAATATTGAACGAATTGGCTTACTGCGGTATTACGTTTTTAATTAAATTTTAATTAACGGAACAGGGGACACAGTATGCTCTCTGTATACAATTGTGTAATTCAATACGATTATGTCACGTTTACATAAATCCAATTCTTAATTCCACTTTAAATGTATTTGTTTTCTTGAGAATAGAAACAAATTTTGCATTTGTACTGGTAATAAATGCATTCTCTTATCTATACGATGTTAATTGATCGATAAATACCAGCCGGTATCTTTGGAACCGGTACAAACCGACCAATTTGGCACGTATCCACGTGGAAACGCCGACTACAGACCAGAATCGACCAACCAACTAACCAACCTACGACGACCGGGACACGTCCGTGCATATCAACACACGTAAGCCAGACCCGAAGTTGACATTAAAATTCATCGCGTGCACTGTTTGCTAGAGAACTAATCCGAATGCACGCCAAGCCGCCTAATGCTAATCCCCTTTAAGTTTTATTGTGGAGAAGGCCCCGTACTCGCTACCCAACTATGTCTAATTGTTTTACAATGCGGGACAAGTTGTGTTTAAGCGCTGTACATAACTGTACGGTCGACTTGGCGGAACGTTACGGGCGCACACACGTATCCAAAATGCGAGACCGTTCCTGGCGCACCTTCGGGAACGAGTTAAGCACCTGTCTCTGGCTTGTCTAGGATTTTGAGTGAAGGGCCGCTTTCTAGTCCGCGATGGCCGCTGGTCCAGCCCTGTCGACCCAACTCAACCGACGAGATATAATTTTATTGCACCCCTAGCGAGGGGAGATATTTCAACTAAATTGCCTTCGTGACACGTTTTGATTTTACTATTACCTTTTCCAAATTAAGTTTCCTCTTTAATTAAACTTTCTTCACTGATTATATTTTGTCAAAGTACGAGCTAATTATTCCCGTTTTTGTAGTAGGTATTCACAGCGTACTTACATTAATAACGTTCAATGTATACATAGATTATCAGAATTGTAGAGTTACTTATGCTCGGCGACACGTTATCATTCTCTGAGAATTGATGACCCATCATCTTTGAAATTCCATGGAATTATTCTCGTCGTGCTATACACTCCGGAACGACGACGGATAGGACAAAAACCGTCAGCTCCTCCGCGGAACATCATTACCGTCCCAATAGATCATCTGCGCCACAATTCGAGTAACACGGCTCCTCCTTCGTGTAATTTAAATTGAAATGCCCTGGAAGCCAAACGTCTTGCAACGGAGTCATATATCAAAGGGCAGGCTCGGGTCGGTTCTGCATTTAATTTCACCCGGAAATGGATGAAAAACGACAGCGATGGACCCGGGACGCATTAATCACGCTCACGTGACCTTTAAAACGCGGCCCACCGCGTATAACGCTATCTCGATGATCGTCGCGCTCGTCCCGGCTTTTTCCGGAGCCTCCCCCATAGGTGATGGATTACAAATTGCCCGTGTGCCACCTGAATCAGGTCCGTCGTGACTCAGACGGTTTACGGACTGTCGCCTGCCGTTGTTAATTGTTGGCCGGCTGATTGATGGAACGCGAACATAGACACCTATCGACGGGCCGGTGCATAATTTATCAGGAATTATCGCCGGGCCGGAGCTTTGTTCCGCCTGCTGTCACCTTCGTTGTCCAATCGTGTTTTTAATTAATACATGGAATCAGCACCCGTCACTGTACCCAGCGAACAATGCGCACAAACGGCTTTTGTAGACAAAAGGCATTGCTTTATTGATACAGTATACCAGAGCGAAACCTAGTTGATTGTAAGTCACGATGGATTTACCTATGCACCTAAATTACTAGTAGGAAATCGATATGTTGAAACAAGCATACAGGATTCAAAGGCAGATTCCTTTTGATGTTTGAAGACTATAAGTTAACAATAAAAATATTCGTGTTAAACTCAATACGATAAACTATACAAAAATTAGGGCTTTAAGGGGGAACAACAGGGTAAATTTTTGGAAAAATCGTTTTTTTTTTCTTTACGCAATTCGAAAGTATGTACCTTTTAGAATATTGTCCTACAATATTGTAACAAAATTTGTACAAATAATGGAATTATAGCTCTTTTCTACTCGCGCACACGAAGCCATTACTTGAATACGAACATAAACAACCATTGTCACAAAATGTTATCGATGTTATTACTCCCATTTATATAGATTGGTCCAAGACGGAGATGCTTGAGCGCTGTATAGGCCGATTTACGCAAAATTCGAATGAGAGCTTTAATACTCTTATTTGGAAGTTCGCTCCGAAAAATTTATCAAGTCGGGCAGTTATTGTGCAAATTGCTACTTATTTGACGGTTTCCATTTTTAATAATGGAATAGCATCTTTATTAAAGGTGGCAAATGAAATACAAATCCAGATTAGACCCCAAATGTACGCATTTTGTACAGCTAAAGACCAACACCGTATGAGTCGATCTCAAGTGCGTTCAATTTTAAGTGTTTTAGACAATTCAGACAACAAGAAGAAAGTCGAATTATGTTCTAGAAACTCTAAAGACCTTTATTATGGAGCAGGAATCGATGAATTGTGCTAACTCTTAAAATTCCCTTCATTATATCATCTAGAACTAAACTTAACTTTTTAAATGCGTTTTTCTCACAGTAAATTTTTTTTAACCTGTTGTCACAATTTCTTTACCAACGAGAATCGCATTCAAATTTTATTGAGACGTCCTCAATCTATATAAAATTCTCTTCAGTTAAGCGTACGGATTATTATTTGTATTAATATTTGCTACCTTTTTACCCCCTGGAAAGATTAATTATTTTATCGATTTTCTTAACTCTTTTTTTGTAGAGGTGCCATTTTAACAGCAATTATTATTTTTTAAATCGGGTACGCTTAACTGAAGCTACACTAATATAGATTAAAATGACGTTTCCTTTTTTATTTTCAGTTTATTTTTATACGTTTTAAAGTGACAACCAACAAGATACTTTTTTTTTGTTAATGCATTTGGACACCCTCGATACATGTATTCTAAGACACATTTTTTTTTTCTCTATAGTTTCTAAAATAAGTTTAAACTGCGTAATTACAAATATCAAATTCCGATTTTTCTAAAGTATATGAGTGAACCAAAATAAAATCTTAATTATCGCCTTTTTTCGCGGTCTCCACCCTGTTGTTCCCCGTTAAGAGGGCATTGTTTTGATCATTCATTTTTACAACATAGTTACAATAGTTTCACAAACATTTCCAAAACACACCTAACAACACATTTATGTATTTTAAAAGCTTAATTTAAAGTGGGATCTTTTATGCTCTTAACTGGAGAACTCTTCTTTATTCGAAGTATTCCACTGCTTTAGAAATTCAAATTAAGGAAGTTACTATACTATGTTATATAACTGGTAATACTATACTATATCGCATAATAAGAAAATTATACCGTATTCGTTCGAATGTAAGCCGCACCTGAATCTAAGCCGCACCCTATTTCTGTGAATGAATAGTAAAAAAAATCTTAAAATAAAGTTGGTAAATAAGTAAATCATAATATTACGATTAAAACATAAACTTAACTTTATTTATGGAAAAATATATTGTAAGTATTATATAATGTATAATAATAAAAAAAAACATTTTTATTCGGAATCTGTATCCGAGGAGTCAGTTTCCAATTCATAAATATCACTAGTGCTGCTGGAATCTCAAAGATACACATTACCTTCATCTTCCCATAAGATATCGTTTTCTGTGCCATCTAAAGCGTTCGTAATGCAGCATTTTTTAAAAGAATGTTTTATTACATTCTCCGAAATTTGTTTCCACGCTGTGGATACCAACTTCGCAACTGTTAACACACTAGCTTTTTTAATTTTTCAGCTTGATGTTAGTGGATGACCGTCACTCGATAGCCATGCTGCATATTCCTTCCTTAAATAATCCTTAAAAGGCTTGTTAATCGCAACATCCAATGGCTGTAAAATACTTGCGATGCCTCCAGGTATAATCACCAAATCATCCTTATTTCGTACAACCTTATTTTTTACGTCATCAGTTAAATGACCTCGAAATCCATGCACTATTAACATAGAGGGTTTATTTAGATATCCTGGACGTTTACTCCATACTACATTTACCCAATCTTTCATAAGCTCTGCTGTCATCCAGCCCTTTTCTTGTGTTCAAACTATAACATCATTAGGAAATATTTCATTTTTTGGTATTCTTTTTCTAGCAAGTATACGATATGATGGTAATTTATTACCATCAGTAGTAACACATAACATTACCGTGATTCTCTGTTTTTCGTAACCAGTGGTCACCAGTTTTACTTCTTCTTGCCCCTTCTCATTAACTGTGTAATTACGCGGCATGTCAAAATAAATAGGGGTCTCATCAGTATTACCAATTTGACTAAATTCATGATTTTTTTTTTCTTTCTAAGTTCAATTACGTATTTTTGAAAATTTGTTAATTTTTGTTCAAAATCTACGGGAAGCTTTTGACATATTGATGTACGACGTCGCAACGAAAATCCACCGCGACGCATTAAATTTCTACACCAACCTTCGCTCCCTTTAAATTCTACACCGGTGACCTTGCCAATTTCTAGCAGCCCTATTGCCGTTACTTTCCGCAAATACAATAACTTGTCGCTTTAATGCAGCATTATAATGAAACCTTTTCGTAGTCATAATAACAGTTAAATTAATAAAACGAGTTCGGATTCTAATCCACACCCCATTTTTATGAACCATTATACGGTAATTACCATGGGATTGGCTATATTATGTAACTTAGAGGATCAAAACTCAAAAAAAGCAATACAAGAATTACTAAAAAATCTTTTAAAAATTTAATCAATTGTCAAAAATTACTCAAAGCTCCCAAATCCAATCAACTCTCCTCCACTTCCATTAAAGTTATATCATAGAAATTTGTCAAAACACATCCAATAATAAGGTCGTCTAAAAATTAATTAAAACTGATAAAAAAGTAAAAACTGTTTAAAAGTTTAAAAATTATCCAAGAATTGTACAAAAACTTTAAAAAATCAGGCAAATTGGAATACAATTTTAATTTTGAATAAATACCATTAAAACCAGCTTTTGTATTATTGGAATTTTACTATGAAATACACTAATATCCAAATACAAACTAAATTGGGAGTATTAACGTATGCATTTACACTCTGATTAGCACTAGTTTACTATTAAGCAATTATATTCTGCCGCATTGCAACTATACTGTTCTGAATTCCACATGAGCCGTCAGTCCGGGCTATTGGTCCTAAACAAACTTAGCGTAACCTAATTACGAGAACAAATAGTGCCATCTCACGTTACGCTGCGCACGTACCTGATAATAGATGTTAATTAATAAGAACGCGCGGACGCTTTGACAAAAAAAAAACTGTTAACGTGGTGACTTTTGTTCGCAAAACCCAGCGATCCACACCGTTTTATAAATATTGAATTGCAATTTAAACGAAAATCTGGGCTGGAATTTACGAGAGCGAGTCGATAAAAGCGGTTTATCGGTCTTAAACGAAACAAAAGGTCTCGGTCAAAAAGGGCCGGTTTCGTCTTTTATTAGCGACTTTATTAAACCGGCTGCAATAAATAGTTTTCGTTCGCGGAAGCACGGCGCTCCCTTTAAAATCGTTAGTGGCGGCGGGAAAATAAGAAATTCCTCGCAAGTAGTTGTAAATCTGGGGCCGAGAAGAAGTTTTACGACCGTGTTTTCCCGTCTGGCGGTTTTGTTTCAAGGATGTTGACTCTAACCTCATTCCAAACCCGTATCGTTTAAGAACGTTAATAAAACATCCGTCACCGAAGTTCCTCTTCCAGTCTTTTTATTACTTCTGGAAAAAGGTCCGATTCGACCAAGCTCTGACTTCTGATAGTGAGGTTTTGCACTTGACTTCGATATATTTTTCCCGCGAAACTTTCAACAATAAAAAACCAGCTACCGAACAAAGAAATCGCGAATAGTACAAGTAAAATGTTTAAGTTGTTTACCTACTTGGCTGCATCAATAAAGGTTTTTCATTTTACTCCGCGAGGTTCACCCTTTCACCACAACGGCACCTAGCTTGTAATTATAAAATCGATGGTTGACGCACAAAAGGGTACATTGCCATACAAGACGTTCCCAATCCGAGAGAGGACTGTGTAACGCACAATAAGAATGTATAAGGAGTAATCGAATGGCGGCCATTGTACCCCAGGGGCTAAAAGGGACAATAAAAGCTCTTCTCCTCTAGAAGCTACGCCATCAGTCTGAACTGCTGAACGCGGAGGATGAGTGGGGCCATCGCGTTCGCTTTGTATTAGAGCAATGAACTGTATATTTTAAACTCCTCCTCTAAGCTTGTTAACAGAGGATGTAGCTTACTGCGTTCAACTACGATATTTACTTAGCGAACTAAGCTTTATTGAAGGGTTTATAAGTTTTTATTCGAGTTGTGTGGAAGAACATCCATTGTCTGGTGTAATAGCTATTTTAGAACAATGTTGCCAATGTGTTTTCTTTCAAGAGTACTTTTTCTTTCACGTACTTTTACATTTTTTATCCCTTGTCCACACCCCTCCAAGAGTTCGACAATGAATCATAAACTTCCAGTCAGATACTTTATGTTTCCTCATGATATTTGCAAGCGCATATTACTCTCCCCAAACTTTCTACTTTATATAGACACACAACGCATTCACATCGTCGTCAGCAGACGAATATCTGACATTTCCACCCCGCGATGTGGCGTCTTAAGTGACGTTCGAAAATGACAAATGGGGCCTCCCCGCAAGGAGTCGTCCTAAAGGTCGCGATCGCCCCGCCGGAAAAAGGGGGAAAGAAAAATGGAAAACCGGAATTTGCGAAATGCCAAAGGCGGTAGACGACGCGTGTCCCCCAAAAACACTTCATAAAACTCTGCCGAGTGTGAATCCGGCCGCCGTATTTTGTAACGCAGAATTTTTTATGATGGAGAAACACTTCGGTTTGTTTATTGGTGCCGGTACGGGAACTTTATGGCATAACTTTCCACTTTATGTGCCATTAAAGTGTCGTGAAATCGCAAATAATGCCATTACCTCATATACATGATGTAGTGGCGGTTTACTTTGTGGGTGTGAATTTTTAATGCGATCCTTTGATCGTCGGTCCGTACGAAATGGGGTAATAAATTTTAGCGATGGTCTGTAATAAGATACATTTAAGGAACAGTTAAATTTTATGTCGAATTATTATGTTTAATTCATTTTCAGAATTTTTTCCATCATAACATGCATAGTTCAAAAGTGAAATGAACCAAGTCCATTTGTTGTCTTTTCTGAATCAACAATGGAAACAATTCACAGAAATCTCCTGGTAGAACAAAAATATTATATTTTCCGTACAATAATGAGTCAAGTATATAACTTCGATATACAGCAGCCATAAAATTTTTACCGGCATATTCTTGATCTTCAAAAAAACTCGTCTAGTTCACTTCTTATTTGTATATTAAAATATCTATATCGTCAAAGTTGTTGATATTTAAAAATTTCTTGGAACATTTTTAATCTGTGATCAGAAAATTTTAAAGTCTGGTTTACACGTACGTTCTCGATTGTAACAATTAAGTAAAGTAAGTTCTTGGGAAGTCAACCAAAAACCAAGATGTTGAAATTAAACACCTCCTTTATTCCTTTCCTAAGCTTTCACGGTGTACAACCAGTACTCCTACCCCAATTCTTGATTGCCAGAAAGTGGCCAAAATTTTATGATACTTAGGGCCGGTTTATTCACTTACCCATAAACCAACTTATAACTTATCATACACATAACTATAGAAATGGGTTTATTCATTGCTACATATCGCTATGTGTCACACAAATATGCCTATCTGTCGGAATATTTATGGGTTGGTTTAAGTAGCTGATAAGTGTTATGTGGCGGATTGGAGGGTGCAAATCAGTCAAAAAGACGTCAAAAAATAGATTTCGATCGATTTATTTTGGATTGCATTATAACTCACGACGTTCATTATGGAAATTCTCGACAATTTCGATGATATTCCTTTAGAAGATGACGTTGCAATTGTCAATCCAGTTTGAGCCCGATTCTATTAACCCCTTGGGTACATTTGACGTCTGAGACACGTCATAAATTGCATTACGTTCGAAATAAATCCGTACCCAAGGGGTTAATAGCATAATCCGTAATTTTTTAAACTTCTTCCTTAATAAGTTATCGGGAACTTTATGGATAGGTGAATAAACCCGATTCTGTTAATGGTGATATTAACAGCCACCTTATAAACTTATTGCCTAGTAGTTTATGGGGAACTTTATGGACAGGTGAATAAACCGGCCCTAAACCATATTTTTTAATTGCATAATTCATTAGAGCAAATCTATACCTCTAATACCTACACATACAAACTAGTATTTTTCTCTCTAGTATACTTCTAAATAAATCTTTTAGAAAGGCAATAATAAAACATCCCAATCAACTAACAATAAGAGAAATAACAAAATGCAAAAATCTTATACTATGTCAAATGATTAACGATTGTGCTACTGTGAGAGCTATATAAAAAAGTAATGTATTCAAACTGTATAGAAACTGTTCAGTAACGACGCGACGGGCACTTTCACTTTCCGACTGCCCTTTTATTCACTACTCTTGTACCAATTTAATATCAATTTCCGAAGTTCCTAACGGCGCGAAGGCACATTGAAAGGCGGCGGGTCGGATCGGTATTAGAATGCGAAGTAGTGTATTAACCGTCCCTTTTCAAGTCGCCAATCTGGCCCTCCCTTCGTATTTCGATCGCTCAATACGTATTCGAAGGGCGTCGAAGTTGACAGACGTCACGTCCTGAAGTATTTCCCGCCGTCACGGTTGGCAGCGTCGCCGTACCATTGACACGGAAAAGATAATAACCTTCCCCGGTACCGGCGGGACGCCTGAAAGGACGCTTCAATCTGCTACCGAGTTCTTCACTTTCGACTTCGACTTCATTAATAACTTTCGGCGGCTTCGTTTTGTACATTTAGCGACGACCACTTTTAGCGGGGGCGTCAAAGTTTTCCTTCGGGGGAAAATCGGTCTCTCGCCCCTTGTTTCCGCATCAAAATGAAGAAAAAGTCGACTGGAGCGGGGTGGGCTATTAAAATAAGAAGTTGTTCCTTTTGGTTGGGGGGAATTTTAAATCGATAGGTTTCAAAGTTAGTTTTACAGCTAGTGCATTTAGTAGGTAACAGTAATGGAATGGTAGTAGAGATTTATCAAGATTCGTCCGGACAGCACCAGTAACGTTAATGTAATTAACTAACACTGGGTAATTAATGAAGTAGAAAATAAAAACGGTAGAAGCGAGAACGGGACTAACTAAAACCTTTTAATAATCCAATTTCACTTATTTGAAGTTTCCAGTAGTGGTTGTAGTCGCGCCCCCGATTCAAAGCGGGCGGCCCCTTATCAGATCAAGTTATGACTGAAATGAATTTCGCTAAGATTTAACGAGGTTTCCCGGGAATTCGTCGGGAATTTGAGCGTCGTCGTCGCGACGCGCCGTCCGTCCGAGGAAAGAAATAATCCCCGGCACTTCATAACTAATTACAATTTGAACTCAAAATATATTTCGAAATTGTTTCGCCCGGGATTTTAATTCGTCGCCCGGCGGGCGGCACCGACCATATTTCTGGACGCGAAATTTAATTTGCACCCTCGTAACGCCGCCACCCGACTGGGGCAGTTCTTAAATCAGAGATTCAGACGGCGTCCGCGGAGGAACCCCGTGGAAATGTACAAGTTTCCAGTTATAAATTCAATTTAACTTTTAAATGTTGATCGTTCTGCGAGTTCGAAGCGGAACCGTCCGCTTCGGACCTACTCGTAGATGGGCATTGTGGGCCGATTTTCTCATCCACGGAAAGATGAATCGACATCTCCAACGAAAAAATAATGAAGCGGAAGAAGATCCCCGACGTACTTCTTGAAGGGATTAGGGTTGGCGAGAGAGTAGTTTTCTGGAAATTAAACTCTTGTTCCAGATCAAATTTCTTATACCCGAATTCATTTACCGATTCAACGATCTGATTCTAATAATCTACATTCACTAGATCAAACATTTTACTTTAAATAGATTAAACAGTCTGATATAGAAAATTTTCTAATAATCCATATTTGAATTTCATTCAATGTTCAGTTAATATTTCGTCCTCTAACGATCTAAATTTATAAAACGACCCTCCGTTTTTATTCCCTCAATTTCAGTCTCGGGGTCCCTTTGAAGAGTAGCTCAGTTGGAAAGAAATATGGGCCTCAGTCCGCAACGTCTACCCGGGATAAAAGAACACATCCACGTCGATGTATTACACCTATGTATGAAAAGTTTAAGGCGGTCGTGCTAAACATCGCATCTGTTGAGAGTCCTGACAAACGATGAGATATAAAAATGTGTAGGAACGTTACGCATGAATATACTTAAGCATAGATCCCATCTTGACGACCGTTGATGGATTATACAAATCCTTGAGTTATAATCCTGATTGTTAGTTAACTCTTATGTTGTCCTTTTTTACGGTATATGCATATAGTAGATGCTACGGGTAGAATTAACGGAAACGCTCGATTTCGGTTGCGAGGTGGCGCCACCTTTATCCGGCTCCGCAGCTTACCTCCGTTGCATATAGTCGGATCTGGGCAGAGCACAATAGAGCCGCTACGAGATGGTGTTTGCGTTAGAGCTCAGCCTCGGTATGGCCAAAGTACATTTAACAACTACAAAAGATTATGAAGGAATAAGTTCGGGTTTATTCGTTCTCGGAGTTTGAACTTGCGCTCGGCGAATCTTAATTTCTTGGGGGATTAAATGAGACCGTTTATAAGAACTTCTCAACCGACTCTTAACTTTAAGTTCATTGAGCACACACTAATCGCAAAGTTATTGTATATTTTTTGATTAAAACATGAAAAATCAGGTCAAAGTTTAAGATTAAGATTTCCTTCGTATTCACCAAATATTTCAGTTCGACTAAAGAGTTTCAGTTCGACCCAGAATTTTATTAAAAGGAGGATGAATGTATATTTCTGAACGAATAAATCGTTGGATATTGTTAGCGTAATACTAAATTCCCTACACAAATATCAATTCCACCTGTAATATCCAATCCAACCGTTAAATCCGCACGCACTCAGGTATTAGTGGCGTTTCATTCGCGATAATTGAATAATTAATTGCCGAGCAGGGGGTAATTTTCTATTGCACGGGGCGTTGTCGATCGGAAAATCCACCGTTATTGCCAAATTAATAGGCTTATTAGTTAATAAGCCAAACGTGAAATAAAGGGCATTACCGTCACAATTAAGAGATTTTCATCGCTTAAATTTCAATCCTCACGGGCTTATAGCAGACCCTTTTATTATACGGTATATTCAGTTCATTATCATAAATGTGTTATTTCGATAGTTTAATTTATCTTTTTTTCTGTTGTTTTAGATTTCCAATGAAGTCTGTTAGATGTAACGTTCCAGGACCTCAGATAATAGTAAGTGTTTTTTTTTATAAATGTATAAAGTAGAATAATGGAAACAAAATATTCAATGAAATTAAAAGAAAAACATCAACCAAAATAAAAACTTGCAATTTCTATGTCGACATATCCAACGACAACTATCGTAAGTCAAAGAATGGTGATTTTGAGTTAATATGCGGTACCAGTATGTTTCCTCAAGCTGTATTTGGTGAAAAATTATAGTAACTTGGTAACAAAAGCGCAGCCAAGTAACTACATATTTTATTAATATAACAACTCCTATGATCCAGGTCCAGCCCAGCGAAAACTATATTAAGTTGAGTTATACTGAATGGTTTTCGCCGAACAAACTTTATTTATTTGTTTTACGTCATTTTAAAACGCAAAACTGATCTGAATTAAAGTTAAAACATTTACTCATAATAAAAAGGATCAATGCAACATTTGTGTAGTCTATGCAGCAGCGACTCCAGAAGATATATCAAAAATGCAAGAAAAATGTGAGAAACACAAAGCTGATAAGGAAGCCGCTAGATCCTTAAAAGATTTGGATAAAGAAGAAGCAAAAAATGATAAATCCGTGCTTCTTGTTTTGGCTTACAAAAAGTTTTAGTGACACCTCAATCTGCAGTGAGCCAATTTTATTACAAAGGTAAACTTGCTACGTACAATTTTACGATTTATGACATGGGAAATAATGAAGGATACTGCTACGTTTGGAATGACATAATTGCGAAGAGGGGACCCAACGAAATAAGTAGTGCGATTCTACATTTCTTAAAAACGCAAAAAGATAAAGGAGTGGTGAAAGTTATTCTGCATTTCTATAACTGCGGAGGTCAAAACCGAAATCGTTTTACTTTTTCAATGTTTTCTTATGCCTCTATGTCTCTCAATCTGGAAATAATCCATCGTTTTCTTGAAGTAACACATACGCAGAACGAAGGAGATAGCATGCACTCTGTTATTGAGCTCGCAAAAAAACGTCAACCTGCTATTTATACTCCAGACCAGTGGGTTATGTTAATTCGTATGAAAGAAGTTAGTGGACGGCTGTATATAGTAAAGGAAATGTCCCAGAATGATTTTTTTAGTTTTAAAGAAAAAGTAAAGTTTTAGAATTGGGAAAAAGACATAGAAGGACAAAAATTAAACATAAATCAAGTAAAAGAGCTTAACGAAAAGAGCCTAACGAAATAAAATTTAAGTGTGGATATAATGAAGAATTTAAGAGCATACAGTTAAAAGTATGTAAGCGTAGGAATATTAAAACTAGCAAAATCTTCCTTTATTGTATTCATCTTCACTTGCTATTGATCCTAAAAAGTTGAAAGGGCTACTAGAATTATGTAAAACGAACGCCATACCAAAAGTGTATCATAATTATTATTATTCCCTATTGCCTAAAGGAGAAGAGGAAAAGAAAAAAAGGAAAGAGTTTTGCAAGAGAAGTAATGGAAAGTGATACTGATAATGACAACGAATATGAAGATTATTTAAGTGTAATTGAAAGTAATTAATAAGTTATAATGCTAATAATTGCATAATTGTTTAAGTTAAAAAATATTTTCAATAAAGTTTCTAATAACATTTATAGTAAGTTTGATTTTTGCTTCAAGTAATTCGTCGAAAACTATAGTATGTCACAAAAATTTGAAAAGAAAACAGAATTAATTGCTATTCTTTTAAGGCGAATCCTTTCGGAACCCTCTATATAAGATATCTATAGCAACCAAGTAGGAAATTTTTTCCTAGAAAATTTTATTTCTTAAAATACAATCTGTTCACAACCTTTAAACGCTTATATCTCAGTTCTACCAAAAATGACTTACAATAGTCTTCGTTGCATAGGTCGATGTAATAATTTCCGCTTAGGATTTTTTTTCAATAGTACGAAATTGATAGCCTAATTTTAAAACAACACATCTTCAGTTATGAGGGATATATCTATAAGGGGAGGAATAGATATATTAAACAAAATTTGACACTGGTGAACTAGAAATTGAACGTTTGTACTAGGGGTCGTACGTTCGATGACAGGAACATGTGCTCCTGACACCATAATTGCAAATTAGTGATTTTTCACGGTAAACAAAGCTGTACGCTCGAAAACGATAATAGCCGAACGAATTCCACAATTTCACCAGATTGGCGTCCGGAATAACTCCCGCCCATTTCCCGGCATACCATAATAGCTTTTGTCGGTGCCGACCTCGCTCATATTTACAAACAAAAATAGCAGAACGAGGAGCGTTCGCTACCTAAAAAACGGGCGGTTGCGTTCTTGTTAATAGGAGAACCGCAACGAGCACGTTTTGCCAGCCCAAATCAAATCAGCCAGTACTAATGCGGAAGGCGAACTGTGAAATTTTAAACATTTTCCGCCCAGCGCTCGAAGGCTTAAAATTAATCCCCGATCTGTTGGTGATTTGAACGGATCACGAAACAGCCTCATCCAAAACAGTTTCGTAAAGACAAATTAAATATTAATAAAGAATAATTCAGTAAAAGACTTTTAAAAGCTCTAATGCATCTAAAAATTTAAATAGAAAGATTCTTTCAACAAAGAAATTTATAGTTAGGTGTACTTAGAGTTTAGTTAGAGTGAACGTTTGACGGTAGTGAATGATTGAAGATGCCCTCTCGCCGCCTGGCAGACAACACAACACGTTACCACCGAAACGCAGTTTAACTTCACAAAGTTGCTCCCCGCTCGATACCGCATGTAAATTTCAGTTAACCGTTAGGGCGAACGCAAACGCAAGTTTACCTTTATTTCGGCACGTAATATAATTAAAGGCCGCTATCAGCTTTAGACGTGCCGCGTCTCTCCCGCCGTACGTTACCTGTCGTCGTAATTAACTTTATTAATGCATTATCACGTAATTTCTCAGCGCGTTTCTCAGACATTTTGGCCTCGGGCAAACAAGGGAATCCACTATATCGCCCCCGTATTTCTCCACGGGGATAACGCTCGTTATTATATTACAGCGTGTCAGCGAAACGGGCAACGTACTGTCCACATTTTTAACGTCATTATCAACGGGTCGTGATGCTGTTATGTGTCCATGACGTTCAAAGCTTTAACTCGGTAGATAAACTTTGTGTCGCAAGGATTATGACTAAAAAGAAGTTATGAAGCGTGAATTGAGATATTGAATCTATGTCATATCTACTTATTTTCTAAACCAAAACGAATTTATTTAGAAAAACGAATAGTAACCTAATAATAAGTACACAGTCAATATAGAAGAAAATACGTACCTCGAAGGTTAAATTAATTACCTTGATAGTATCCAAAGCTCGCGTCCGCGGATTTCTCCTCCGTCTCGCAATCCATCAACGTAATTTAATTTTCGGAAGAGTCTTAGAAGAAGAGGAAGTTGGAGAAGAAGGTCCCGCTTGGGACGGAATATTGTTCTTCGTCTGTAAAGTAATTTGTCGGTATTCAGGTCGGGAGGCTTTGTGCATCGCGAAGACACGCGAGTTGATCAAGAGATACGGACGTAGTCTGTACAAAAACTACCTCCCGGGTAAATTACTCGAGTTTCGTTGTTTTACAAAGAAATTTCCAATTCTGTGCAATTTATTTCCCCCCGCAACGGCTATTGCTAGCCGCTGTACCACGCCGACCATAAATCGTGTAAAGCCATTTTAACAAAAGCGGTTTTTCTGTGAGAGTCCTGTTTTTTTATGGTAAGTGTTGAGACCCTCCAATTCAATTAAAACTATTGCCCCATCGCCGTAATACTCGTGTTGAGGTCATATGAAACAAAGAATAAATACAAAAGAGCAAATAGTTCCGTATAAACGTGAATAATTTATTTAAAATTTTATAGGGGTACAATTTTTAAATAAATATTAAAACAGAAGTACAATTAAGTATTTACGAAACTAATACAGAGGATAAATAGGTATAGAAGTATACTCTTTTATTATGAAAAATACACAGCAATAAAAAATTCAAAGTAGAATGTGTTATTTTCCACTTTACAGATATTAATAATGAATCTACAATATCCCTTTCAATTATAGATAACACAGAAGGAATATGAAAATAGATTTTATTTTATATCATGAAGTGTCTAAGATCTTAGCCGATATATAGAAACCCATCTCCACTGAAATTAAATCATTTTTAAGGAAGCTGCAAAGATTCGTGTGCGATATAACGAAGGTAACATCTAAAGTAGGAGGTTTTAGACTTAACGACCTTTGGAACGTAGAAACAACGTATTCTGAGCGTTCCCTTTAGCAAATCCGCTTACTCCCCTAACAATTACACGTCTGCGGCTGTTCCAAGTGGAAAAACTTCCGGAATAACTCGCCGGTAATAAGTCATCCCTCCCAATTCCTTTCTGACGAGGGTAGGAGTTTGAAGCTTGGTGGTCGTAATTAGTGGTAAGCGCCGGGAGAAGGAAAATGCGACGTGCGAGCCGCGAATTTGGCCGCGCAGTTAGCGGCGCACAATGGTGGAGGAGCCTGGTTTCAAGGAATGTAAAGTAAATAGACGTGGAATGGAGTTAAAGAGGAAATTTATGCAAATGACGATACTCTAGCTGTAAATCTATTATTCTGTCGCAGATTATTGCAAACCATTTCTACGTGAATATTCTACGCGACCGAATGCTTCGATTGATATCGCAGGTGCGCTTTGTAAGACATTTTTCAAAAGACTTTCGATGTTGCAGAATCGGTATTAACTATTCAAGAACCTTTTAGCACTTTTCATTCATGAGAAAAGACGAATACTATTGTAAGCAACAAAAAGTCTTTCAATCGATCGTTGAGTAAAGCATTACGCGTTTAAATTTGCTGTTTCAAAAAGGGTGATGAAACTGGATTTTCATCCTTTATCAATTTACCAAAAGGGAGATTTTCTCCCTTTCGCATTTTTTTATAGTCTTGAAAAATTAAGAAAAGCGATTGGACCCACTTTAAAGAGTCATTAGCGACCCCTTTAGTTGAAGGCGCCTTGCCCCGGATTTCAAGTCGATAAAAAATAATTGCTTCTTAACAAAATCGAGAAACGGTGTACTTTTTCAGAACTTCCTTGCCCTCCTTTGGAATTCCGTGGGAACATCGGCACCTTGGCGCTGCAGATTCGTATCCAAATGACGACAGCTTCCAAGAAAAAAAATACTAAGACGAAGTCGGGGACCGGAAAGTTTTTATCAAACGCCCGCGTTTCCGCTCTCACTTTGCATTGTACCGTGCGAACGGCCGAAATAACTTCGTGTTTATCCACGCGGTTTTTTTTTCGGTCGGAGAAACTTTGCAATATTCCACCAGATGGGGAAAAATGAGCCATGCGGACTCGGTAAATAATATATTTAAAACTTTCGCGGGGACGGCGAATAAAAATTTTACGCCATGTCGTCGCCCTCGTGCCAGAAAACAACTTTCTTACCCCGCACAGGCTACGTTTGCGGTATGCATGAAACTTCTCGTTTGGAATTCAAATAAACACAACTTTTCCGTTCTCATTCCCGGTTTTATAGCTGTTTTGTTCTAATTTTGTGGAGATATTTTCTTTTATAAGCTCATATTTAAACAATTGAACAAAAGCAATTGTTCGTCAATTGTATCAAAATATCTAGATATTCCTAATTTACTTACTTTAGAAACCAATTTTTAAAGTGATTTAACTTTAATAACGTTAACATTTAGGATCGTTGTATGAAGATGAAATTAACTTTCTAAAGGTTATTCTACTCTACAAAAAGAAATATAATAATAAAACATAAAACATATACTGGGTGTCCCGTTCTGATTGTCCCATTCTTTACTGGCGTATTCCTTGGCTGAAAATAAGTAAAAACGATCTAATAAAGCTATTAAGCTATTATTAATCTCAATACATTGAACTAATTAAGCTAAATTATTACTAGTTGCGATGGTTTCAAAACAGTTTTGTGGCGAACTAATTAATTTGGTTAATATTTTCATTATGGCGCCAATTACTTACAATAGTGATGAGATTGCAGATATGATATTCTGCCATGGGCTAACCGATGGAAATTCTACGTTAGCAGTTCGTTTATACACAAGGAGATTCTCCAACAGACGATTGCCCAATAGGAAATTATTTAGTCGTTTATTTCAATATTTGCGGGAGACAAAGTATAAAACAAAATCATTCTTCAGAACGACCTATAAGACTAGTGGAAGTAGAAGAAAGAGTTTTGAGGAGAATAGAACAAAATCCATTGACAAGCATTAGAAAGATTTCCGTCTTAGAAAACGTCAATAAAACATGTATTCTTCGTATTTTTAAGGCAGCAGTTACTTCATCCGTATCATTACCAAACCGTCCGTGCTCTAACCGAAAATGATGACGAAAAGACAACTATCTTGAGTAAATGGATCATTCATCAAGAAGAAACCAACATCCAATTTCCAATAAATATCTTATTTACGGATGAAGCAACATTTACACAAAGTGGAATATTTAATATTCACAACGCACACGTATGGAGTGAGAAAAATTCACATGCGTTAATCGACACACATCACCAAAGGCGGTTTAATGTCAATATTTGGGCTGGAATTGTAGGACAGCGTTTACTAGGACCATTTTTCTTGCCGAATAGGTTAACAGCAGATGCATACGTCCACTTTTTAGAAAACGAACTTGCCACAGCATTAAATGAACTGCCTTTGCAAGTTCACAGGAACTTTTATTTTATGCACAATGGAACATCAGCACATTGCTCACAAGTAACGCATAGATACTTAAATTCTACGTTTGGATTATGCTGGGTTGGAGGTGGAGGACCTGTACCGTGGTCACCACGTTCACCAGATTTAAATCCTATAGACTTTTGATTGTGGGGGAATGTGAAACAAATAGTTTATTCCCAAGAAATAGAAAATGTTGAAGTTTTAAAAAATAAAATTAATGAAGCTTTTAATAGGATAAAACAAATTCCCGATGTTTTCGAAAAAGTTAGAAATTAATTTAAAAGACGTATTCGTTTATGTTTAGAAATGAATGGTGGACATATTGAACATTTATTGTGACATTAGTAATTCATCTTTTGGTTCTCTAATTGTCACTTAATAATGTCAATTTATTAATACCATCGCAACCAACAATAATTTAGTTTAATTAGTTCAATGTACTGATATTAACCCGGCGTGTGTATACTATATTTTTTGAGACACGGTGTGTATACTGGGTCTTTTAGGAAACAGGCAAGTTTTCGAAGTTTTCTAGGCTTTCAAAAATTCTAGAAAAATTCTGAGTTACTTATTGAAGCCTCTACTACATGGCCGAGCAGTTACCAAACTTTTTTTAGGAGGTGTAGCCGAAGCCTACCCTCTATCCATAAGAGAGAATTTCGAATTTCAAATTTTGACTGTTCCTTCAAAGACCCAGTGCACACACGGAGGGTTAATAATAGGTCAACTAATGAAATTAAAACCTTGAATATCTCGAAAACGAACGACTTCCAGACCTATGCTCATTAGAACTTTTTTGTTTAGTTTCAATCAGGGAATACTA
The DNA here is from genome assembly GCA_036711955.1 of Digitonthophagus gazella. Classification (NCBI taxonomy): domain Eukaryota; kingdom Metazoa; phylum Arthropoda; class Insecta; order Coleoptera; family Scarabaeidae; genus Digitonthophagus; species Digitonthophagus gazella. The sequence goes on from JASCIT010000001.1 coordinate 10,632,373, forward strand.
ATGTAAACGATCGGACAATCAAAACAGGATACCCTGTATAATTTGTCAATACCTACAGATGGAATAATTTATTAAAATGAAACCTATTAAATAAACTGCAATGTATAATAAGTATTTGCACTTAACTGTTTATTTATGCGTACACTTACCAAATTTTTTTCCATACAACTGTATGATATAGTAAGCTCTAAAATTAAAGTCGCAACCTAACCCAACAACTGCAGCTTTTTTGCTCATATGTCAATTTTGCTAGGTTTTGTTCAGTTAAATTTATTTTACTTAATAACTCTATTTTAAAATTTGTATTAATAGTAATAATTTTCGCTGGGACTTTGTTTGAACTTTCTATTTTCTGAACAACTTTAATTTAGTACTATCACATCAGTAATAACACAATCCAAGGATTCAATAAGATGAAAGAAAGAAGGAGATTCTGATTAAGGTAAGATCTGAAGAAAAATTATATTTTGGCATCAACACTTTTCGGACACGTTTCGGACTATTATGTCTAGCTTTAGGTCTACCATGTCAATATTGAATCTAATTGCATAAGTGTTTGAAAACTTGCACCGTTAATCAATATTGACATGACAGACCTGAAGACAAACACAGAGTCGGATCCCGCTTGTCCATAATAAAATATAAATTTTCTTAATCATATTTTTCTCCTTCCTTTTATCTTATTAAATCAACTAAAGGTTATGGAAATCTTTATTATAAAATTCCAACGAGTGAAGCTTTTTACATTGAAGCCCTGTTAAAAATTCCGGTTCTCAAAGCTCAGAGGGAAGTAGGGTAAACGCACCAAATCTCGGCAATGCACCTAAAGTCGAATTTTTCTATATTGATATCTATTTCGGCCTATAGAAAGGCCGACTTTAGGAAGCATTTTTTGGGGGCCGAAATTTTGATAGTTTACCCTACGTTGGGTAGTAGATACCTTCTCTTGGTATCTTAGATTTGTACCTGGTTTTGCGGAATTAATTGTTCTACTTATTTGGTTATTAAAAAAAAGGTCTGAGCGATCAGGTACACAAAGAATTTGGTAAATGATAAATAAATTCAGATCCATACAAGCGATATAAGTGATAACTGTTTACAAAATAAGGATAAGTTAAAGATTACCAGGGATTGAAGATCCCAATAACTAAATTATATAAAGACAATTTAATAAAAGAAAATGTAAAGTAAACGCATTAACTTACCTGTCAAAATAACTTCGGTTTGGTTTGTCTGGAGTAGTGTCTCTCTCTAACTCACGTGCGCCCCCTGAGTTCCGGTCAGATGATCTGTCTTTGTTCTCAAAAAAAAACGTCAAAAGAAGAATTCAAAACCCAAAAATAATATCATAAACCTCCTTGAAATCATAAAAGGAAGTAGTCGTACCTTAGGATGTAATCGACTCCAGGTGATGGTTGATAAAAACCAAGACATCCGGAACCATATCCAACAAAGCATAACAGGTGCCGAAAAATTTGTAGAATAAAGAGCTGATTCGGAAAACTCCGACAGAAGTTCTCCCAACAACAATTCCAAAGCGAAATTTAGTAATAAATCTCTTCAACCACGCGGTTTTTATCAGAGTCAAATATTGCAAACCACACCCTTCCAAATCTCAACAACATAGAGGGCGGAATAATCTAAATTATGATGTTAGAAAGAACTACTCCCCATCACTTCCGATCGCGCTAATCTAAGAAACCAACCAATAACCCTGTATTTCGCAATAAAACTAACAAGTCAAAAAATTACTTTTAAATTACTGACTTTCCAACAGATAGCCCAAACCTAATACAGTGAACGCTCTATATAAACAACCTCTCTATAAGCAACATTCTTTATAAACAACCTCCATACAAGCAACTTTTTTTAGTCCAACTGTTTTGTATAAGCAACTTAATTTTTTAAAGCTAAATATTTAACTTAAGTTTAGGCCAATATAGAAGTAAAATCAGCTGTTCACAACAACAGAATCCCAACTTGTAAAAAAATCTTTTATTGGCATATTTTTGAGTTTTGTGCTGCCAGTATTGAAGTGAATTTCTGTCAAATAGAATAGTTACTTGAATTCTGTTAGTTTCTGTTAATTAATAAATTAATTAATTAATATTTTTGTGCTTTAAAGTCAACCATAAAATATGAATCAGAAGAAAAAAATTTACAGAAAATTATACAGGCTGGTTAAAAAGATCTGGATGGATAACTTGTCATGACAGTGTTTCTAAACATCCTGTATGTTTCGAAATTCGAATTTGTTCCATAGAAAGCTGTACCCTGTTGATATAAAGACATAGTCAAAAAATGAATAAAATCTAATAAAAATTTTTCGAGTAATTTTAGAAAAACTCACGAAAAATATTGTTTTTAGTCTTCTAGCAACTAAACTCAGCAACTTTGTATATAGATAAGTTGAGTTAAATCATCATATTTTGACCAAGGCATCTGTAATATTCTGTTGTACACGACATTTCCGGACACTCTGTATAATTGCGACGAAACCGGTCTTGTCTATAAAAGCTTGCCCAATAAAACTAACATTATTCTACACAGTTTAGTTAGAAAAAGAAATAAGTAAAAATATTTTCCAGACGGTAAGCATTTTTATACTCCTTTTTTTCCCTATAAGCAACTTTTCCCAATAAGAAACTTTTTTATTGAAATTGGTTCAAATGAATTGCTTATATAGAGCGTTCACTGTAATTTAAAATTTAGTCAAATAAGAAAAATTAAAACCGTTACAACATATGAGTCAACTTTACTATAGTTTCTTATTGACATAAATTATCCTTATTCGTGATTGGAATACATTAAGAACTATATTGACTAATCGTAATCATTTTCGCTGAGATTTTGTTTGCACTTTCATTAACGCTATAAGGTCAATGCGTGCAGTGTGTCATTAAGAAAACCAATCTCATATCAACTCCTTACATCGAGAATATCGCTTACCATAATCAGGCCCGGTTAAAAATGGAGACTCAACTAAGCTGTTATTAAGTTATAAAAGTCCTAATCTCGCAACTTGGCAACCAATAAAGTGTACGCAATAATGCTTAATGGTGTTAAACATACACCGTGTTCTCCTCCCGACAATTTAGACAAGGATCTGAAAATTTGTAACAGCGCAATTTTTCCCCCGTGAGCTCTCCAGACTGTTTTGCATGTTTAATAACGGTAATTTGTCCCTTATAGACGTATCTAAATGTGTAATCGTCGTCATTCCATTGTTATCAGTAATAGAGTAACCCAGTTCGGGGGTTCATATTTCAGGGATTATTTATGATTCTTATTAGTATTTTCCAACAATCTCGGTTGAGGTTTAAATAAGTTCTTTCTGCGTACGCGGGGTATTTCAATAAAATGGTATACATAATTAATGGGTGGAGTGTTATTTTATGCTAAACTGATTATGCGGAACGAAATCTTTTTATTACTTTGATCACGAACATAACTTATAATATGTTTTTCTAGTACTTAATTAAGAAAATAGTTAGATGTAATCAGTATCTTTTAAAACTTAATGATTATTTTATAACGTCATAAAAATCTCCTTTATTTACTTAATAATTGCAATTTTCATATATAAATTTTGTATTTTATTTGCGATCTCAAAAGATAGGAACGTTTACAGCTCTACCATTAATCAATGCTAATTAATCCGACGTTGAAAATTGGTGATTGAAAGTGCAAAGTGTAAAATTGATTTTTTATCAATAAATCGTGATTCGCTGGGAGTTCCGAACGGTCGGCGGTCCGTTTCATCGCAGCTCTACAACAATCGGCCTCCGAAGTGGCGCCTAATCCTTTGATCCCTTTTACTCGTCAAGGATCCGACCGGATTAAACTTTTAATTACAAGCGAATCGCCTCGGCCGAGATCTTTCTCCAACTGTAAGAACAACGTTTGCCCGAAGATTTCGTTTGCTTTTGCGTTCCTTCGCACCCTAGCATCCGAAGAAATATTATTCATTTTCCCCATTAATAATAAATCAGCATAATGGGCGTATTTCGCGAAAGTTTAAAGTGCAGTTTAAAAGCTAACTCCGGCATCGATTGCGGACTAAGTCCGGAGCAAGCTCCGACTTCGTAGTCTTCCTTTCAGTCCGTTGCTCTCGTCTGTCGAATTAAAATAACGCCGGTAGGAATATACAGATTTAATCAAAAAAGTATACATGTAATTTTTCAATAATAATTAATTTAAAATCCTACTAAAAGTTATTTGATTCTTACTCGCCAACCATCTAAAGAATTTGAACTAATTTCTTCTCTACTTTTAATTAACTCCTTTGTGGAAGTAAACTTAACGGGACCCTCGGCGCTGAAGTATTTTAATAAACACAAGGGACCGCAACAATGTGATACCTTCGCGGGGGCGATGGTAGAAGCTTTGGCAGTTAGTTCGCGGAGGCCCCTTTTCCCAGTATTAAGTAATACATAAAGTATTCCGGCGGGCGGTTCGTAAACCGTTTTATTTACGCTTAAGTGGGAAATTTGCCGCAGATGGTGCCTCCATCGTAAAGCCCGGAACCGACGTGCGCGTAGCGTAGCGTACGGCTCAGCCGTTTTAATGACCGCCGATGAAATATGGCTCTGCTAGCGCCGACCGTCGTTTATTAAACGTTACAACGCCACCTTTCTCTTGTTGTAGGTGCGAAGTGCTACAATGTAACCGTGGCCATCAGCGGGAACAATGGACGTCCGATGGCTTATGTCCTTCTCCCGACTTCTCCTCATGTTCGCTCAACTGGTGAATTATACTGCCACGTTCAAACAACAACAAGGTAAGTCATTTGCATTTATTTCCTGTTTGCGTCCTATTACAATACATTGTTAAATGAGGGAAACTGGAAAGTTAATATATTTGGGCAAACAGTTGATTTGAATAATTAATTTATGTAATTGTTATTAATTTAAAAATAGATATTCATATACATATGAATAAAGTTATTCAATGAATTTTGTAATACAAGTGTTGGTTAATTATGCTTTATTGTCACTTATTTAATTTTTATAAGAATTTCTTTCTCTTAGTATTTCCATTCAGATTCATTTTTATGTATAGTTGATAAATATAGTTAAATACAAATGTCTCGAAATTAGACAGCCATAGGCTATCAGCGCATTCTACGCTCAGAAATAAGAATACAAGTCCAAATAAACATTGGTCGAAAAATGCTTCCTAAGGGAGCTGCAAACCCTTGAAGGGGGCAGTAGAAAAGCGGTTTTTAAGGAATATCCTCCAAATGCCTTGGGTTAAGTCAACAAAAATTGGTATACTAGCTTAAAATTCCAAGAGAAATTAAATGGTGGTATCAATTTTGCATGAAACTCGTCAGTGGCGTAAGAACGGTCGTTTTGTTGCAATTGCGTTACTGCAACCCCTTTCGAGTAAATCCTCTTTGAAGGCCGACTACATTTTTTAACAAAGTAGGATTTTTTTGATAAGAGTGTGGTAAGCACTTTTACTGCGCAGTGTCGTTATTATTGGGGATTTGACTTTATGACTGAATTGCCTAACCATGTAAACTACAAAATTCTAAGAAGGTTTATTTTGTGATTGCTGCCTTCAAGGAACTGCAGCTTCTTTAGGAAGCATTTTCGACCAATGTTTATTTAGGCTTTTATTCTTATTTTTGAACATAGAATGCGCTAGTAACGTATGGCCGTCTAATTTCGGGTCACCTGTACATTTATATATTGGTTTCTACACAATGGGTGGTATGATTAAAAGGAGTATTTGCTTGTACTTCAAGTAAGAGTTTTTACTTCCTAGTATTTTGTGGAGCATAATCTTACACATGAAGTGAATTCTTCGGTGTGAAGTATTTACTTAGGTTAGAAGTATAAACTATTAGTAGCACCAGACAAATAGGAGCTCCATCGCCATAAATATCGTCAAAATCTTCATCAGGATCCTGCAAATATTTAGCAACATTGTGCAGTATGAATCCTGCTAATATAAAGTTACACACTCGGTCAGTTTTCAGTCGCAGAGTATAATTAAGCATTGGGAATCGTCTTTTTAGCTGTCCAGGATCACTAAGAGTTCTTAAAAAGACCTCCATTTTCGTTACATTTGATAAAGCTGCTCCCCTCATCTCAATACGAGTTCACAAGAACTCATTAGCTATCCATTTAACATTGTTTGGATTAAAGCTAAAAGCATAGTGCTTGACAGTAGAAAGCTGCTTAAAATAATTGACTTGCCGAAATAATTTTCTATATTGTGCCTCCCCATACGTTCTACGTTCACATATTTCCCTCCTTTTCCTACCATAATTCACAAAGAATGCAATTTTTAGCACCTTTTTAGTTGAAGTAGTTGATAAGAAGGTACTCTATGATCAGCTTCTCAAAAACTACACCAAAGCCTCCCAAATAAAGGAAATGCTACACAACATTAGTAATTTCTGTAGTATTAACTTCTATATATCCAAGTAAGTAAAGCAAAATGTAAAGTATTTGCTTTATTTACATACTTACTTACTTCAGCCTAACTTTAAGAATTATGTGGAGTACATGCTATAATTTTTTAAAGTAAAAACTACGAAATGCAGCATTTACTTGAAGTACAAACAAATACTCCTTTTAATCATACCATCCATTATATCTGTTAAAACCTTCGAAATTTATATGTACGGTGTGCACAAATTCGACCTGCGGATAGACGCATTAGCAACAGTTAGGCGATTGTAAATGGGCTGAGCTTACGCTCTCAGATATATCGATAGCTTTAAAGGTTTGAAAACGGGTGGTTTTTGTTAAGGTCGTTTTATTAATTGTTTTCACTAACAAAAAAAATGTAAAAAGGTTTTATTCTTTACATATTTTTTAATTAAAAAGAAATAAATTCCTCAAATACTGCACTAGCAATTTTCTTAGTTATGAAGTATCAGATCATGTCACTGCAAAAAATATTATAGCAAGAAATTTTCATCACAACTTCATACTAATAAAGAAAAACATGGAAAGCCGAAATGAAAAAATAACTGTTCATTTATTTAATAAATAGTGAAATAATCTACCCTCTTGAGCTGGACAATAACCCAACCGGTTGTAAAAATTCTGTTGGACGTTAGGAAATACATCCAGTGTAACCATATTGCTTATTTCAATAATTTTTGCTTGTAACTCCTCTAAATTTGCTGGACGGTCATCTCCATATCTGTAAATCGAATTATTTAAAAAGGACCATAAGAGTTATCGTTGGCGGCTAAATCAGGGGATCGTGCTGGCCATTTAATAGGACTTGAATTACATACCCACCTATTTTGAATGGTCATATTTAAAAAAAAATGCCACGTTACGGGTATTATGAGCTGGGCAGCCATCTTACTGAAACCAGAGATTATTAATATCATAACATTCCTGAATTTCAGGAAGAACATTGTTCTGCAATAAGTCTAGATATTTGTTGCCGTTTAAGTTTCCATTTATGATAAAGGGCCCGATTATTTCTTTTCCAATAATTGCTGCCCATACATTTAATTTTTGAGAGTATTGTGTTCTCGTGAGAACATTCAAATGGAGGTTTTCACGGGACCAATACCGGCAAGTTCTTGAATTATGACGACCATGTAAATAACACGTTTTTTCATCCGACAATAAAACGTTATTTAAAAATAATTCATTTTTATGGCACTGGTTAATCATTATTTCGCAAAAGTCCATACAGCGGTAATAACACTGGACAACAAATTTTGGTTTATTTGCTGTATCGTGTTTGAAAAGGACGTTTTTTAAGTATTTTTGGGGTGCTGAATATAAATAAGACACTGAAATTTAAAACTTAGTTGTAGTTTTTAAGAACACAATTTCATTTTATTTTTAACAAACTAAAAAAAGAAATAGGTATTTTTACATTATTTTTGCATTTTTAGACTTTAGTTATAGCGCTGTCTTTTTGCTACTCTTTTGTAGATTGTTTCTGAAGCATCTCTAACAAGAGTCCAGCAGTAGTCTGCAAGCATGGAAGGATTCCACTTTCCCTGGTACCTTTTTTCCATATATGATATATCCTGATGAAAACGTTCCCGTGTTCATCACTTACAGCTCCGCAGTTTTAGGAAAAAAGTCCAAGTGTAAATATAGGAAGTACATCTTTAGAGACATATTACAACTCATTTTTTGATACGATAACAGCATATTCTTAACAAGAGTAACGTAATTGTCAGCTTTTTGGTTTCCCAAGAAATTGGTGACCACCAAGCGAAAGTCATTCCAAGCATTTTTTCAATATTTGTTAGAGTGTTGTCAAATTGTTCGTCCTTCAAAATGTTTCGAATCTGTGGCCCAACAAAAATACCTTCTTTCACTTTTGCTTCACTTAGTCTTGGGAATTTCTGACGCAGATATTGAAAAGCTGGCCCATCTCTGTTTAGTGCCTTGACAAAATTATTCATTAGGTCCAATTTAATATGCAGTGGTGGCAACAAAATCTTTTTAGAGTCTACCAATGACACATGCTGTACATTCTTTTGGCCTGGCTCTAGTGATTGCCGAACGGGGCCAGTCTTGTCTTTTGTAATGTAGTGCCTTTACCCGACTGTTTATGGTTAATTTATTCCAAGTTAGAGACTTGCACTGTATAGGGTCATGTATCATCACATATCTCTAAAACGTGAACTAATATTGCAAAAATTAAATCATTTTTGGATTCAGCGCACCAAAAATAGTAAAGTTTTGTTGATTTTATTTTCGAAACTTTTCGGCTGTTGTCCAATGTAATCATCGAGAAAAAGTACTTGAGATGTTGAAATTTTATATGATCGATATTTATGTTTATGTAAAAGTTTTATCACTGTTCTTGCGCTAATACCAACTTCACGAGCAATTTCGCGAAATGATTTGTGACGATCTAATTCTGCTAATGCACATATTTCCAGTTCCAATATGCTAATATTATCATCTGCTTCATTTTTGTTTTTTTTTTTTGATTTATTAATGTGATATGCTATGAAACACTTCAGTATTTCGAGTAAAATTTCAAATTAATATTTGGAATAGTGTTTGCAGAAGAAATTTGTCTTTCCGGATAGTTCACAATAAATAAATCGCGGGAATGCATGATTTCTTGTTAAAGTAAAAAATTATTTTCTTCACAACCTCTAAAAATTCATTAAAAAAAATTGAAAAGATAAATTCCTAACTTGTATGAAATCGCTTTGTAACACGGCTAGAACAGTGTGCTTGATTTCGTCTGTCTTCGTCGCACTTCGACTTTCGTCTGATCACTACGACCTGCGAATAGGGATTTTCAATGTGTTAGACAAGGCATCGAATTGCATACGATTTTAATGAGTTAGATAAAGAGACACATATCAACTCCAATCAGTCCTATAAGTAAACGTAGTATATCTGTCTTGTGTTAACTAATAGAAGCCTTACTGTCGTCCTTTTTCCACTTACGTTAAACGTATCCGCAGCTCCGCGGCGTGTACACGGATATTGTATTGTATAAACCTTTTTATTAAAAGCAAATCCTTATTTTCTCACCGTGCTCCTAGTAAAAAGCAAAACTATAATAATTATAGACATTAATAGTTTTTAACGCTCAATGACATCTTTTTCTCAATCTAACATTTTACTTTAAAGCCAGAATTGTTTTTGAAGAACTTTCAACTTCTACTCTAATTCAAGCTCTTTCGACTAGTTTATTTCAAATCAATTTACGCCCCACATATTCGTATCTCCACGTTAAAGAGTCATTTTTATCCTATTCATATTTCCCCAAGCTTATCCAACTATAATACTAAAAATCGTCTCCTATAAAATTTCAAAGGACGGATATGAAATAACCTAGTTCTAAGGCAACGAATCGCTAAATTGATTTTACGACATGAACAAGATTTTTCTTTGAACATTACATTTTTCTCAAAGTGTCATCCTACCTTTTAAGTAGTCCTTGTTTCGTGGTTGATTTTAGTACACCTTACTTTTCAAGTCTTTTCTAAGAGCTAGAAACCCAACTCACACCTAAAATATAAACCCACCGCAACTCATTCTCTGTATGACTGGAATCTATTTAGAGTTCGTTCTTTACTTCCGTGTCCACCTTTCTTTATTTTTCGCTACTAACCCAACTGAATCCACTTTATTTTATATTAAGTACATAATCTACATTTTTTATTATTATTAGAACGAAAACATTTTTTTTTCTATTTTAGTTACAATAAATTAAAATAAATTTGTAAAGTAATCTTCGTCGTATATGATGATGAATAGGTGTCTCTCAGCGTGTCATTAGATACCAGCAGAGTTAACATTTCCGTGCAGTAATTGATTGTAGGTGAAGATTACCACGGGTCAATATTGTGCGACACGGACCTTTGGAGTCCCTAATTGATTAGCTTCGCAAGTTGACAAGAGTTAACTGGCGCCGGCCGCCGACGGCCGCAAAGTCCAGAATTTAACCGTCAGCAAGTTAAGGGGAGATTAATTATTCCGCGCGTGGAGAGTTTCCACAATTTCCGAGAGACTCCCGCTATTTCGATACCCCCCGTTCCCGTCAAAATTTCCGAACGCTCCGGAATCTTGAAGCTGCCCGACCCCGATAACGACGTTACGGAATCCGCGACTAAATATTTACATGATGGATCTTCGGGATAAACAGGGTTTAACATAAATTATCTTAATTGTAGCCGAATTTGTCGTGTTAACGACGTGTAACCATATTTCGAAGCGTTTATTCGCTGACTACCAAATGGGCCATTTTCTAAGCGCGCGTTTCAATGCATTATTCAGCGGCTATAAGGACTATATTGCTTATTCCATTAACCTTTTGACATTTCCTATCTCTCGTTAAGTTTATAAAGCTGTTGCAGCTTGCCTAAGCTAATGACATAAATTACATAATATTTACACATGGTGTCCATTAAAGGTAATTACTTTAGGTCAAGAAACGTAGCTAGAAATACCAAAATAGTAAAGCTTTCAACGTTTTCATAGATTATCCCATTACCTGCAGTGTTCGTATTTGCTCTAAACAAACGTAATTACATCTGCCTAGACTTGGCTTTGTTGAAGTTAGAACTTTACCAGCTTCCTAACATATGCTACTTGTTGAATCTAAAGGAAGTGAGTTGGAGGTGCTTCGAAATTTCGTGAATCATGGTTGCGTAAAACCAGAGTAAAATTAAACATATTTACCTACTCTACCGAATTCGTTCAGCGTGTTCAATTTCAAACTGGAAAATAATCGATTTGCTTCCATTTCGGTTGGTACAAATATGACACCGCAACCCTTGCGCTAGCGGGTATTTTATTTTCTGTGCCATATATCAAAATTTGTAAAATACAGAACACGTAGACGTTAACTAGAACGCGAGTTCAACTAAATGCTTTTAGCTAGCAATAGGTCGAAAAACTCCATTTTGAAATGTAAAAACCGCTTTCAATTATTCAAATGCAGAATGAAGTTACGTCCGTTTGCAGCGTTGGGCTTTTGCCTGTCATAAATGTACAGTAGGTCGCACGATTTGCCCGTTTCTGTAATATGGGGTAATTTTTAGATTGCCTGCATTCCAGGTTATGTAATGCAACACGCGAGTTTGTACATCAACGTTAAAAGTGGTTGAAAGTTTTTGATTAATGGTTACGCTTGCTCACTTATCTTTTGCAACGCAACCCTCTGCTGTTGGTAGTTTACCCTTTGATCTCATTTTTATTACTTTCGTTAAAATGTACCAAAGGATTATTTAACTCGTCGTTGTAGAAGGAAAATGCGAGAGAATTCACTTCAGTACATCCCGGTAGCTTTCGACGTTTAGTAAAAAGCAGACAAAAGCTGAGGAGCTTATCGATAACCGAACAACGCCGACGGCAACTTTACATTTTGTGTACTTTCACAGCGATGGATAATGTCGAAGGGGAAAATCGAAAACTTGCGGAAGCGACTAAACAATGGTATGGATTTATCTGTCCGCCGGGCTGCAATCGTGTTTACGCTTGCCGCGTTTGCCTTATTAATATTAAAACGTTTACGGCAGCAGCAGAGCGGTTGTTTGTATATTATTAGAACAACCAGCGTTAGAACTTTCTCGCTGCTGTGGAATTAGGGTACGGAACAATCTGCTTTATAACTGCACCTTGAGGGAATATTTGGCTTTGAAAGAGCTAAGTAGAAACCGGGATAAGTGGAAAGTTTGAATTATTTGTAAAGTAGTTTTGTAGGAACGAAAATAAGATTTAAAATACTAAATGAGAATAAATTGTAACAATGTACTCCATACTTTTAAATTTTTAATGTTCTTTTCAACAAACTTTTATTAGTATATACAGCACAAGCTAAACTACAGACCTAGGTTTTCCTTTTATTGAAGATAACTGGTTAGTTATTGCAACATCGGCCATAGTTGGTGGTAGTTCAGCAATAAAGTAGCTCCAAGTTGATTTTGAACATCTGCCACTACACGGCGCGATAACAAACTACAGGCAATATTATCGGGCGCCCCCTCTAAGGGCGATAATTAATGAGCAGTAATTAGACAAGATTTATAAGACGCCGGAGGGCATGGTAAGTTTTCATAAGTAGCATGTTTAGGTGCTCATGTAAGTGGCAGTATCGATTGAATTTATCGCAGATATTACATAAGAACCAAAGAAAATTTGTTTGGCAACTGATTACAATCTCTTTTTCATCTTTACCCTTTGTTATTCTCCGTTCGGATTATCCGGTATAAAAAATTACATCAACATCTCTCGAGACGCGAAAAGGCATAACAAGAATTCCCGATGCGTCATAAGGAAACACTTCCGCAAATTGCTGTCCTTTAAGAACAACATTGCGGGATCTTTTCATCCGGCTAACACAAATAATATTTCAGATAGGACAAATTGGGACACCCGAGATAAAATACACACTTTAGAACGGGGCCGTTCAACCCCGAGCTACGTGATAACGCTGATAGCGAAATAAGGCCAAAGAAACAAGAGCCGTTTCGAGTTTTATCAGACTCTTATCTTTGCCAAGGTTCGACTCCCTTACGTATGTAAAAAAAATCGGACCTGCCAATGGCGATTAGATAAGCACGCCGAAAAAAAGTTGGACCCACTTTACCTAATTTAATTTTTTAAGATAGGTTTACAAAAGAGGGGAGAAACTTTAATGGAAATTTTTATCGGTAGGTATTTTATGGAATTTTAATTCAAATTGCTTTCCATCATTTATCAAACGTATATCACCTTTTTGTCAAGACAGTTTAATTACTTACCAAATGACTTTCTGAAATTTTCACAACATGAAACACAATCGTATTTTTCTTTGTTTTTATACAAAACGTATAACGTGTTTATATTTTCTCTCATAAAAGAGAACCCTTTAAGTTATGATAATCAACGAAAACAAATGTTCCTCCTCAAAGAGAGTCAATACGCTTACGTGACTAGAGAAATTCGTTATTCTCAATGGTATGATGAGTATAATGTTCTTCGTATTCTGCTATTGCTAGATTAATGTGTAGGAATCGATTATATTTTATTATAAGTTGATTAGGCTAAGTTTTTATTGGTAAGAGTGGGGAAGTAGATATAGAAGGTTTGGGTAATTCGGAAACGCTAGGCCAGTGTTTCCCAACGTGGAGCCCACGCCCTACAGGGAGGGCAATTCGAAAATAGACTCGACACAAATTTAACCCTTTCGTTATGGTCTATTTAAATACAATGCTGGATTTCGGTACCAAATTTAATGAAAAGTGTAAATTCTTAAATAACTACGGTACATAATTGTTAGGTATAATTTCGTTTCACGAGACCAAAATATCAGATGGGTGTTTGGTAGCTAAAAACATCTCGTCCCTTCTAAAGGAAGTACTACATTCAGTAATAAAGTGTGTTAATGCTATTAATAGTTTTAAAGCTAATACCAAATGTGATCATCTCTTCAAGCTATTTTCTAAAGAACGAAATGAAGACCATGTGAAACTTTTACTTTATTCTGAAGTAAGATAGCTATCCAAACCGAACTGTTTGAAAAGATTTATGGAACTAATTGATATTCTTAGTAGTTTTTTAAGCGACAAATCTGAATTGAAGTGTCTGTTAGCAACCGATGGCAAAGCATTTGTGTTATTTAGCCGATATATTTGAAAAACTAAATATACTAAGTAAGCAACTTTAAGGAACAAATAAAACTCTTGTCGATGCAAAAGTGAAGATGTTTGGTTTCATTGCCCATAGTGAGTTATGTCAGAAGCATATGAATAACAAAAACTTGAAACAATTTCATTGGCTCCAAAAATATCAAGTAACTGATACCGCGTTACTTGTTATTGTCAATCATCAAAATATTCTATCGGCTGGTTTAAAAGAAAGATTTTCTAATTTAAAACAAATTGATTTTCCAACATGGATGATGCGGCCAATGTTAGTGCATTTGTCTGATATATCAAACATGCGGTATCAAGAAGAACTTACAGAATTGCAAAATGATGAGTCAGTTAAAACTTTATAAAACAAGCGACGACATAGCTTTATGAGGAAACAGAAATCAAATATCCAAACTCAACTAAATATGCAAGAAAATTATTGATACCGTTTCCATCTTCTTATTTAGTGCTATAAATAATTTACTGGTAAAAAAAAAAATAAATCGGCTAGATATAACACAACTTGGAAACTTGAAACTGAAGCTAATCAAATTGGAACCTAATATAAAGTCTTTGTGCAGCAAGCATCCATCGCAAGAATCTCATTAAATTAAAATAATAAATTAATATATAAAAATATAAGGAGCATAAGAATATTAGAAAAGCTAATGTGAGGCATGGCACAAATAAGGTTGGGAAACACTGCGCTAGGGGAAGAGAGGTAGTTGAGTAAAGATGATAGTTGAGTTAAGGCACCAGTTGAGTAAAGACGAGAGTCGAGAAAAGGCAAGAGACGTTTAAAGAAGAAAGTTGAGTAAAGACGAGAATAAGGACGAGAAACGTGTAAAGCCGAGTGTTAGGTGGAGAATCGCATATTGTGAAGACGAGAGTAACGACGAAAGACGTGTAAAGGCGAGAGTGGTGTTATGATGTAAAAAGGGATGAAGTTGCAAGAAGAAGCGAAGTAGTGAATACCTAGAAAGACGATCAATTGTATATTTTATTTTATTTTTTTTTAATATATTCGTTTATATTGTTTTACTAAACAACCGGGCGTTATTATCCAAAAATCAAACCCCTACATACACCAAATTCTTACAAATGTTTGGGGACAAAAGTTTCCATTCATATCATTGTAAAATAAATACTCCAGAATCTTCTAATTGTTCATGTGGTTCTGAGACTGCAGACTTGAATCACATATTCTTTGGCTGTACCTAGATCTTATAAAACCCATCATTCAAATTTCCTCGATTCACTGTTTTCTCTGAAATTGTTTCTTCTTTCGCATATGCTTACTGTTTTACATGAAAATTCTTATGAATTTTTTAAAACCCTATTTTTTATAAGAAAGGCAGGAATTGTTGTTTACAAAAACCATTTTGATACATAGATTCAGTTGAAATCTTTCAGTATTTGGAGAACTTTTAAGAATTTTGATTATAACTAAAACAAATTAGATGTTTGTAATGAAAAATAAATATACTTATTTAAAATTTATAAAGATTGTGTTGTGTTCGATGATAAATCTTTAATGTTTTGAGATCCTTCCTTATTTTTTCAGTAATATTTAATACAATTCTTTCTTTGGAAGACCTGAATCCTGAACCAGAACCTAGAACTGATTCGGAATATTCATAAAAAGTCTGGGAGATTATTTAAAAGTTCTAAAAGACCACTCTCCCCAAAATATTTGGAGGATATTTCCAATAAAGAATTTAAAAACAGAATTTTACTAATGTAATGGCTCACTAATATGAACGTTTACAACAATTTACCTTTCAGTAATGAAAATTAATTTCAAAAACCGCAAAAAATTTAGAACTGAAAGCAACCCAACATCCTATATTTCCATCTGTGAATAGTTTTTGAATAAAAACTCTAAACGCCTATTTATTTCCTTAATTTTATTCGAAATTAAATTAATTTATTTTATTTTTAATTTAATATGAATCAAAAAAGTTTTTTTTTATTGAAGTTTCCAAATACACGATTCCTATAAATATTATCCTAATAAAATTTGTCATTTAACATCATACATTTCAAAAATATCTCCTTGATTATTCAGCCAGCATTCATAGCAAATATCAACCAACCCTCTTCATTTCTCAACAAAGAAAAAACAACCCTATCTCGAATTCTTGTTCTCTATTAAGACAACAAGGGTAAAACGGTAGTCTCGAAGGAGTTTCCTCTTTGACTTCTGCAACTGACACACGTGCCATAGTCCATGGCGTTTTCGCCTCAGCAACTTCACAAGTGACTTCGAGCGAGAAACGCGCCCGCTCGCGGTGCGTCGCGTTTAATTTCGCAATTAAAGGGCAAAGTTGCCCTTGTGTATGAATTAATCGTCCCCCGCCTACGATCGTCGTCCGAAGGAAAACCGGAGGGGCCTGTAACGTGCTCATGCAAGTCCTCGCGTGACTCGTTTTATTAGGGAGAGCTGGAAGGAGGTTGATGCCTTGCAGCGAAAGCGGCGCGAGGATAACGCCGCGGGGGTAATTAGAAGGCTCGTTAAAGGGTGAAAACGTATTGGAGGAAGTACACAGATAACGAGGAGGAAGAGTGTTCAATTTTAATTAGGCTAATATTTGTCGGAGCCGTCATTAACATAATTAGAGCGGTCGGCGTTGCTTTGTTGTTACGTTAGGTAATCGATATTGAACGGAAGATATTCATTTTGAAACGTAAACGAATTTCCTTTTTAATTTAAATATTCATTTAAAACCATTAATTTCTATCCTTTTATTGAAGTGATGAGTAAATATTACCTATGTAAATAGTAATGTTATTATTCGAATGAATTATGTTCATCAAGTAGTACGATAGTAATTTTTAAATCATACATTAAAATCCCATCTATGCATCATCCCAGTTAATTTAAATTTGATGCGTTTTTAATCACTTATTTCGCAGTAATCTCTTTTCGATTACATCAATATTTCCTCTTCTATTGATTTTACCAATTCTAGTTAATGATAATGTCCATATCAAAATTATATTTAGAAAACTATCACCTATATTTAACGTTAAATAGATATCAATATCTAAACTCGCTATCCTATAGCGAGTTTAGATTCAAATAAGATAGACGCAAGATTGTATAATAAAGAAAATCCATCTTGGTAATGGCAACCAAATTTCTCTATATTCTGCGTTACACACTATAAAGGTAACATGCTAAATCACCGGAAGTTCGTTAAAACACAATAACGCCGTCACGACACCCCTTAGCAGTTCGAACTTTCATTTGGGGCTCACAATTAGTACTCCATTATGAGCGAGTTAGTTAGGGGGCGGTTATAGGTGGTTCTGTGGATTCATCCAAAGTTTCGCCAGCCGGACGAAGTAATGACAGGTCGATGGGCGCCGTTATTCAATTACTCGAATTGCCATTATTAATTTAATCAATAGGGGGCGTCGAGCTTCGCATCAATTCAAACTTAATCCGAACGGTTAACAAGACTCTGCACGAGGTTTCTCTAAGCCGTCTTCCTTTAGTGACAGTAATTCTAGTCAGAATCGCAACTCGAGATTCTAATTCCAACTGAAAATTAATGTATGATTGGTACATCACTCAGCAATTTTCTTATGTGATGTAAATTATTCATCATTCACTGAACGACTTTTCACAATACGGATTATTAAATGAATAATATATGACTTGTTAGTTTCTTTAATCTGAACTACTTTTCTTTCAGTAAATCGTACATATACATCAAGCCTTGTTATATAGAAAAGTTACATTACGGTTAGCATAAAAACTACAGTAATATCCCGGGATAACGGAAAACTGGGTCGCAGCGGGTTCGGATTAACTACGTAAAATTACATCGCGGTCTCGACGAGGTTCATTATGACCCCTGACCCCTCGACGAGGGGCTTATTCGGGACTGCTGTTAACCCGAAGCAAGGAAGTAAAATTAATTTCGAAAGGCGCGGTAGATGGCGCGGGGCGGGCAACTAAAAGAAAAAACGGCGCCAGACGAGAAACGGCGTCCGTAAATTTACGACAATATATGCACTTCACATGTGGGCGCCGCCGTCCTTTGCGCCCCCGTATTTTGTATGCATGTGTACGACGAACTACTGCAATTCGACCTACACTTCTGCACTTTTAGTACATACTAGTGGGATGAGCTTTAAGCAAAATAGTTTAGGTTTGAAAACATTAGAATTTCTTATACGCACATAAAATTTAAATACAAAATGGTTTGTTTTTAGTTACGACATTATGTCATGAATAATTGTTTAATTCTTAATGTATATGATCGAAGTGTGTTTATATCTTTTATAAATAGACATTACCATATTTAAAAAATCGACTAATTCACAAGATGCATTTACTAAAATCTAACCTGGTTGACCTACTATACTAGGTCAACCTGTGTTAGTTCGTGGTCTTGAACACCAGGGAGCTATTCTAAAATTCTGCTTTTGTAATGTTTCCACTAACTTTGAAGTCGTTTAATAAAGCAATTGTACAAATATAGACCAGATCCTATAATAGCTTTACTACGTAACTTTAGACTGAATGGGAACAAAATAAAATTCAAAATTCACGACGCCCCCCGGTGTTCAAGACCACGAATTAACACAGGCTAAACTACTATGAAAATGTAAATACAATGCTAAAATGAAGTGTTTTTCCTTAAACTTCTCAAAATCAACGGCATAAATTTTAGAATATAGCATCCTTTTTTTTATTTTTGAAAAAGAAAAAGAATAGAAGACCATGTGAAATCCGTCCAGTTTTTCAATGAAAGGTTTTTCATCGATATCTTAGGTTAGGAAAACGATATCGAGGTGCGGTTTTCACTAGCTTGTTTGGGTTTTATTATACTATTTTTTCGTGAAGAGAAAGTGATACCGTTCCATTTAGCTTTTCGGAGAAAATTTTCAATTTCTAAAGATTTCGAAAATGCCATCTAGCGGAGATATGTGAAATAACTATCACCACTAAAATGGTAGGATTTATTGTCCAAGAGAAACTCTTTTCAACGACACAAAGTTGATTAAATTCTGTTCTGCCGTTTTTTAATTATTGGCATATTTTTACAAGTACTTTCGAACGCCCTCCACCACTTTATTTTTGGAGATACGGAAAAAAGTTTTTAATAAAAAAGATTGATACTTGTCTCCACTTTAAAACGCGTATATTTTTGTGTTATTTTAATACAGCGAAATTCCGAGAAAAGTCACATTTTATAATCCAAGATGGTGATTATGCCCTCTGGCTGTCATCTTAGGAACTTGAAAATCATTTCCAGCATTTTCTTTTTGCCACTTTAGTTATTAATGTTTTTATCACAAGTCTCTACGATGTATAGTTTCTGAGATACAGTATTCTGCATTCTTATTTGGCCATCCTGTATGTAGTATTTCATTCCAATTTTATAAAACTCATTATTAGTTAAAATGAAGGGCTTGAGCTAACTGGAAAAAAGTTTAATTATTTTATTTTTAAAGGTGAAAATTGAAAAAATGTACCTTTCTGGTTATGTAAATTATTTTATTTTGCTTGACTAGTTTCGACCAAATATGGTCATCTTCAGAAGCAAAAAGGTCAATTAATTGTAGAAAATAACAACCATTAGGTGAAAATTTTTTTAAAATTATTAATGTAGAATAGGTAAAACTTCTTTAAAATACAATAAAATTATTAAAATTTGCAGACGGACATATTAAAAACGTGTACAATAAGTAAAACTTAACCGGTTAATGACCGGTGAACGTGTACAATAAGTAAAACTTTTAAGTGACCCACACGTTGATTTTTAGAAACTTATTTCTCATGTCTTGAAATAGAAAATAGACAACAACATTTTAAGAAAATTTATACGAAGAACTTTAATATACAGAGTACAAGTTTATACGCTTTGTCACATAAATATAAATTCACGATGACTGTTAATATACGCCCAAGAACTTCTTCCCGTTTTAATTAAATGTTACTCCAGAAAATTGCTTAATTTAAGATCGAAGTTGTTTCATACTTTGTATGATTGCTACTTTTGCAACAGAAAATAAAATTGACCACAAAAAACGTTCATTGATGGGTTTCAATGTTCAATTAACGATTTTTCAAATATATAAAATATATCAAAAATCGTTAACCTATTTTAGTGTCATGACAAAAATAATGCAGTTAAATTACAGAATATAGTTTTATTTTAATTTTTGAGAAAATTTCTAATTTATAAATCTAAATCGTTGTTAACCGATATTTTTGGTTAGGTGTAAGATATCGAGGTGCGATTTCTACTATAATTTATATTAATACATTTAATTTTTCAGAGAAAATTTAGATTTTCTATGGATTTATTGAAAAATGCTCTTTAGTGGTGACATTAAAGTACAATCACCACAAGTGAGATTGGAATCAAAACGGGACGCTTGTATATTTATCTGTATATAATATTACCATTTTATGGCAGGTATGAAACTTTATTCAGTCAAATTATGTTCAATCAAATGCTTATTGCAGGAGAACTGGGGTCATCCCAGTGATGTCATTTTTTTAAATCGATTTTTATTATTTTCTTTTTCGCTGATTAATATAAAAATTTTAAACAAAAAGAAAGAAAGCGCTTTTACTCTTAGAAGTAAGGACCCAAGAAATAAATTTATAAAAACAAATTCCTCCTTTGCAAGTGACTTAATACTAGTGCCTCACGAGCCAGCACTAAAAAATATAATGAGCAAAATTTGACCCACTTTTTAAAAAGGTTCGCCATCACTGATATAAACCAAAAGTGGGCAACCTCCGACCCGCGGACCAACCCCGGCCAGCGTGAGGGTCTAATCTGGCCCTCGAGACCTTTAGAAAGAATAATAAATAATTTTTGTTATCAAAATTATTATTTTTTAAACGAAAGAAAAAATTAAAGAAAGGTTTTTACCAATAATGTGTTAGAGAAATAAAATGTCTTATTACTGCACTGGGATTCGAACCCAAATTTCCTGCTTTCTGGGGAGTTTTTGTACCAAGGAAAGCAGGAGATCTGGGAAATCTAATAACTACCTTTATTAGTTAGTATAAGTTTGATAGTAAATATAAGTAACAAAAATTTGTTAATTTTTTATTCTGCCTCGCGTACAAAAAGTAAACCGTAATCTGGCCCTCACTATACAAAAGGTTGCCCACCCCTGATATAGATAAATACCCACAATTATTAAAATGCACTAGCAGATACTTTTTATACACAAATTATGGTCGATTTTTCAGTGAAAATTGAAAGTATTTGTTATGATCAATAATATTTTGCGAAATAAAGATCACGTATTTAGATAATCACGTAAGTTTTCCTCATAGATTTAATCTAATTAATAAAAAAAATCATTTTATTGTTGGATAGTGTTTAATAATTTTATATAAGCTTTCCGAACATTTCCTCCAAAATGAGGTAATCTCGCTTTGCCTGCATCCACACCTCCATTTTGTATTAAATCAAAATAAAAAAAGATTTTGTACGAATATACCCCAAGATGTGTGAAATTAACAATGAAAATCTCATTAATGTCATTTTATTAATAGTATTAGAAAAAAATGTTAAAAGGTCTTATTTCTTAGCCAATGAAAGAAATGTAATCACTTAAATGCAAGTTAACTGTCGAATATTTACAGTACCTGAAGTTTTTAGAAACATTCTTAAATAATATAAAAAGTTGTTCCATTACTTATCACAAAAGTCTGAATCTGAAGATCCATTATACAGTTGTATGTATTTATGTCTTAATGTTCCCATTGTCCTATGGCCTACATTTTAGTTTTATTTTCTTATCATTTTCATTCTAAAACATTTTTCTAATAACGAATAGCCAGTGTCAATTTATAAATCAATTTATAAAAGCTTAGGTCAATTTAGTTCTAATCAGTACAAAACACTATAAAATCCTCCATAACCAATTTTTCATCAAAATTAATACCGCAATTTGGCAGAATAGCAACGTGCGATAAATATTTATTAGTTCCCTATCGCTGGAACCAAACGGGGACTTCCCAATACAGGCGGCACTTTCACCAAGAGGAGGTTAATAACGGTGGGAAATATTAGATTCCTAATTATTTTACCATCGGGTGCTCGTCGTCTGTGCTCCAACAGAATCACTAATGCGATCAATTACTCGCGATCATCTAATCAATAAGCAAACGATGCGCCGATGCATAATAATTGAGTGCTGCTTGAGTTAGAAATCGTTACGTGGTGAATACCTCTCCAATATCTTACCTGGTTAATATTCAATAACCTCTAAGAAGGGGAAAACAGGCAATATGTGAGCGTGTAGCGGCAGAATGTTCAAAAGCGATTAATGCTAACAAAACGGCCTATTGCTTTGCTTAATTTTCACTCAAAGAAAAGGTTTTGATGACCCCCTAGGGAGCATCTCATTATGCGGGGGAGAAGATAAGATTCTCGGAACGGTCGCGAAATGGTAATGTCTTGTTTCCCGACGTTCTACTTCCTCAGAATATCTCGAAACAGCGGACAGAAAGCCCGTATCTCTTTTCTCGTTATATGAAAAAAGTAAACCTCGACATAAATGAGCGGATGATATTGCGAGAGTAAGCACTAATCATTTCCTTCGAGGGTTGAAATACGTACTTTTACCCTTGGGATTCGAGAATGTCCCTCTTCCATATAAAATCTGACGGTTTTTCGCGAAATTAAAGGAGTGAAGAATTTTTTTGTCTCTTTTCCTAAAATATTCTCTCTGCTTTCATTTGCATTTACACGCAACAAAAAACCTAAACGAGTCAATAAAAAATATTATTGTGGTCGTTTTATTACTTAAATTGTCATCCTTTTTCTCGCTTGTAAAACCATAAAAGTGGACAGTTTTAACGACTTTTGTCACTCTACAACCGATACGTCTCCAAAACCCTAATAAGGCGGGTGAAGAAACCCGGTACTTTTTTACGGCGCATTTTAATTAGCCCCACCTTAACTTTACCCGCGCACTGAAGCGCTGGTCATGTCATCAGAATTCCACGCCAGGAACGCTTTTACGACGACCATAAAACTCGAAATAATCAGTCAGTGCTGAAGTGAGGCTAATTAAAAATGAGCTGGATGAATGCGGACGATAAATTTCCGTCGTACTTTTTAATGTCTGCACCATCGTCAGAGGGCGCAGCGATGAAAGCCGCCCTCTATTCAATGGAAGCGGCCGCGACGGACATGAACGTCGTCTGTAAATGAAGTCCCGCAATTATTGAGTATGTTTACCTCCATTCCTGAATTTAATGGGCAGCAGAACGTTTTTCAAGCTTGAAAACATCAGGTCACAAGACTTCAAGCGGCATTTTTACTCAACCTTAAACACAAACTACAAGATCATGTATTTATCTTTTCCTTCTTCATTACTTAAAAATATATTGTAAACATTACTGACTCAAAAGAAAATTTCAGAACTGAATTAATTAATTTTTAGCGAAACTAAACTTCCATTGTTCTTTTTTGATAGTGTTAGTTTTGCAAATAATCGACTTCAAAGTTTCATACTAGACTACATGAGTGAATTTTAAACTGAAAATATACAGGGTGAGACGGAAAAATGAAACCAAACTCTATTGTACACTACAAAATAATATTAAAAAAACTTATGTTCTTATCCAAATTCTATTTGTTTTTGATTTATTACATTATTCCAAATTAAATAAAATAAACTTTGATTTAATGTTGATTTTCATTTGCATTTCGCTTAACAAAATTCCAAATACTTATTCACATTTTAAATATGCTAAGGGTGCTGTTACACTATCAAAGATTTTATAAAAGATTTATTGGATAACTATATCTTTTATCAAACTTGGCTGCATTATACCATATTTGATAAAAAAATTTGGGGCTGTTTAATAAAATGACGTCAAGTAAGTTTTCGTGGATATTAACTGCTTCCAGAATCTTAATTTCCAAATACAAAAGTCGTGAATTTTATAGATTAGAAAAGCAGAAATAAAAGATTAGAAGCTCATAAATACATTTCTTATTCAGGTATTATAGAGCTTAATGTACATTGTGGTATTCGAGTTGAACATATTAACTCATTACTGACCGCTGACGTAATAACACGTCATTTTTTCTTTTCAACCCAGAAGCCATTGACGTATTAATACGTTTTTACAAAATCAGTTTGTTCTATTGCTTGTTTAGGCACATCGCAAAGATAATCGAACGTCAAAACGAAAATGTATCACACTTTTGTACTTTTTGTATTTGTATTTTTTGTACTATGGGAAGCACATAGTTTAGCAGACAGAGAGCTAAGAAGTTATTACATAGAGGATTTTAAAACTTGTTGCGAATGTCTGAAGGTGACATTCATAAAAAATTGAAACCGGCAAAGAAAATAAAATTTACCTCTTATTTACTACAAGTTGCTAAAGACCGGAAAAAAATCCAGAGGTCCATTAAAAATAATCTCTTGTAAAGATGCACCAACTAGGCTTTCAGGAGATATTAAAAAAACCACAGATTAATAAAAATTGTAGTTCGGGAAAACAAGTTTCCTCAAAAACGTTGCAAAGTTTGCAAAAATCACGACAAAGGAAAAGAAACCCGCCCTCATGTACAGATATTGTCAGATGCCTTTATGCGCAGAAAAATATTTTGAGGACTATCATATTAAATGAAATTACTAGAAATTCAATTTTCAGATTAGGCACTCGTTTTTGAATAAATTCACTAGTTATTTGAATGACTAAGGCTCGGCTTCACGTCGGGTGAAGTAAGGATTTTTAGCGGCCAGTAATGAGCTAAATTGGAATAACTTTCCCTTTGACCAAAGACCGAAGATTTGCAACAACACGATCTTCTACACTAATGGAACTTTTTAAATGTGCATTTTTTCGTTCAATAAAAGGAGTAACTTTTTACACATTCAGCTGAAAAGTCGCATTATCCATTCTTAAGTAACTTCTGTAGCATGACGTATCTTCAATTTTGAGTACCTTTAACCCTTTAGTGCCCAAGTATATATTTAACTGAAAAAATCAAATATAAACATGTATTTAATTCTTTTATTATATATTATTATCAATAGATACTCGAAAACCAATTTCAGGTTTTTTTTTCAATTTTTGGGATAATTTGAAAAATGAGTACTTATAGTAATAATTAATAGCGGATTTGTAGAATTCAAAAATGTAAACGTATAAGAACAAATAATCAGAAATAAAAAGATTTATTCTGCAAATATAAGCTAAATATAATGCAAAATGGTACCTATGGTAAAAAATTATTGCACATTGTGATATTCCATAAAGCATTTTTTCTTTCATTTCTGCACAAATAGACCCCACACTTAGTACACTTGCATTGGTACTACACATTTCGCATCTGCCTCTTTTTTCATCATATATGACCCAATGTTGGCTAAGGTTTCCCAATCGTACCTACGTCGTCTGACACGCTGTAATTATATTTTCTGCGCTTTGCAATGGGTTTTAGAAGAGTACTCTTTCTTCTGCGATCCTTGCACTCATTCATTGCCATGAATCCAAGACTAATCGTCCGTCGAAATTCTAACAATGATGTTTTCTCAATTCGTTGAGAGTAAATAATATAAGCATTGATAAAGAAGATGTCCAAGAATCCCCAAAGAAACGCTGCCACCATTTCCGCGAATGCCGGTTCATCCTGTACGTTCTTCTCAACTGATCCGCCTTATCAACATCATCCATATTTATATTATAATCCCTGACGACCGATGAACATGGTATGTGCAACCTCGAACCATCTTTCTACGTTCTTTGTACTATAAGACGAACTCAAGCCACACCATGCAGAGAAGGATGCAAGAGCGCGGTTCCTCCCCGTTGCTTTACCGAGTAAGTCCGAGTGGAATACAATGGAAGCGAGGACCGCTTGATACTCTGGTACTCCCCCCACTGTATTCCACTCGGGCTTATTCGGTAAAGTTATGGTGAGGGACCGCGCTCTTGCATCATTCTCTCCATGGTGTGGCTTGAGATCGTTTTATAGTACGCTGACTTCCTCAGAACCATGGAAGTTCGAAGCGAAATGTACGACACGATTGTCTTTCCATTTGATGCCGATATGTTTGTATTTGAAATCTGATAATCACATTCCCCCCTTTTTAGTTTTTTGTCTTCTTTCAACTTCACTGGAAATCCTTTTCGGTTGCTACGTATTGTTCCACACGCTAATGTCTTGTTCAAGTTCAATTGTTCTTTCTAGAATTTATTAGAAAAGTAGATTTTAATAATAGAATGATTAATAATTCCTTGATTTTAACGGGAGAAGATGGCCTAAAACAAAAATTTTGTTAAAAAAAAATATGTTTATTACAGAAAAAGAATCCCTCTCTATTTTCCAATTTTACAAGAGAGCGAAAAATCTAATTCATTTACATAAATCTGAAAAAATGTTGGGTTAGATTGCTTTTTACACTAAGCACTTCAAAAAATTTCTTGATCCTCTTTCGATGTAAGTCCCATCAAACTTTCTTGTTCATCTAAACTTATCTGAAGTATTTATTTTTTAATCAGCTCTAATCCCAACACCAATAAACATTGGGTATCAAAACTGTTTATATTTATATTTTGCCACAAAATAAAGAATATATCTATCATCTTGAAATAAAAATGAATGAAACCGTCAGCTTTTATGTTTACTTTTTTACTATTTCCATTTCGCTGTAATTTCTGCTCGACAGTAGAAAACGAAAACTACAAATCCATCATCTAAATTGCATTAATTCTAGTGGGTTCTAGGGTCGTCGCAACCGCCGGTCTATAATTTCGCTCGAACCGGCTTCCCATGTGAATTCATTAACGATTTTTCAATCACGGGACGGCGCGGCGGTGATTCGCCGGAACTGAATAAAGATTTAATTAAAATTTATACCTTTATAAGGGGTAACGCAGCCTGCGAAATTTTCAAGCAAACAACAGTTGCAGGTTATACTGCAAGATTAAAATCGAAAAACGCTAACAATAACTTAGTGTTCCAGTTTTCGTATACGTTTTACGTGTGCGCACGTAACTTGAATGGGAAACCGCAACGATAATTTAAGGATACCTATTTCGCTTCATTTGTGCAATTGAATCCTTCTTGCGGGAACATAAATTACGACGTAATCAGAAAATTTGAAACAGCTAGAGGTGGTCGTTTTGCATATGTGCTCCAAGCGGTAACCGTTACACACATTTAGCGCAATTAATCCGCATTCTTGCACTTCCTGTTGCACTTCGGACAATTACCGGAGAAAATATATCCTATTAGAGTCGAGGTCGGTAATATATCTGTTTGGTAAACTTAGGTAATTAATCCCCGAATTGCAAAAGCGACCTTACGACCACCGAGCTGCAGTATTAACAATCGTAAATTAAACTCAGGTCGTGTGCTTTTTGCGTCAAAAATACGAGAGCCACTACGATTTATGTCAACTATACCGAACGCGATTAATATTTTTGAAACGTTCTAACGGTAAAAACGGTCCCCTAGGGTAATTTATCGCATTTTGTGTTGTACTAATACCGCTTAAAAGGATTGGCTATAAAAATACACGAAAAACTAATCGATACAGACAATCTTAAATCACCTCGTAAACACCCTTCCAAAAAAAGTTTCAGTGATAAAGTATACAGTAAAACTTTTGATTTCCTTGATGTATTATATGGTTTCCTTGATGTATACCTTTAAAGATAATAATCTATCTGAAAATAATAACAAATAAAATTACTTGGCGTTTCAAGATAAATAAGAAGCTTTAAAATAGTCTTCCGTGGAATTTGGTGCCGTGTTCGTGACGAATAATTCACTGACGCTAGTTAAAAGAAGTTCGCCGTCTGCTCATAACTTGCCTGTTTGCCCTGGGATATGAAACCGTTCAGCAAATAAACGACTTTTATTCAACCGCTCCTGCAGTAAATCACATCGAAAGTGCCCAAGTTCACGCAATTGCCTATTAATAATCCCAGAAAATCCGCTAAAAGTATTAGAAGGTATAAATTGAAAAAGAGTAACAAAATTTCGGAACATTTAATCACACAAATTTTTATTGCTTAATTGTATACATGTAAAGTACTTTCGGGTAATAAGACCATGCAGGTTATAAGGCCATACTGCTATATTGTCGATTAAAATAAATCTTTCTTGCGATCAACTTCACCAATACGTAGGCCGACTTCAACTAATCCAAAAAAAAACTCGAGAGTTAAGCCCAGCAGCCATTCCTTTTTTTTAGACATCAGCCCATATAGCAGTTAGGTGAAATTTTAAGAAACGTGATATAAATTTTCCTGACGGAAAGTAAGTGATATTTTCATTAATTCAATATATTTGTGGTTATATTTTAAATATGTATTTAATGTAATCTAAGGGATACTTACAAACTGTTCATTTGAACTGCTTGTTTATTTCATAAATTTAGCTAACCTCAAAAAGTATAAACGTACAAAACAGATAATAAGGCCAAAACTTTTTCGATGTTCTCTTAAATATTTGTCATTTATATCTTCCATGTCTGTTCGACTATTGAATGCGTACAAAAATAAATCATCTGACATCACATGAGAAAGTTCTACGATGCACACATCGCGATTTTTTACAGACATGGGAAACAAAATCCGTGGAATAAAAGCAAAATAGATAGATCATATGATGGAGGAAGCACTGCACCTTCTGCGACTGGGTTATTCCTAAGAATCTATGTCACAACGTACTGGAATACCCCTCGAACAATAAGATACCACTTGAAATCAGGTTTAAATAAACGAGTTCTTGGTGCAAAACCCATTTTAGCTGAACAACAAGAAAATGACTTGGCAAAGAAAATAATAAGGTTTGCACAAAGAGTATTTCCGCATACAGCTAAGGTGGTTCGTCGTAGTGTTTACAGATTTAGTGAACAACTTAATGTCGATCATAGATTTAACAAAGAGAAGCAACTAGCAGGGAAAGAATGATACCGATCATTTCTGAGGCGACATCCTAATATTTCAAAGAGAAAAGCACAGCAGTTGAGTGAGCTTATGCACAGAAACTAAATTATTTCATTGTTGATGACTATTTTGAAAAGTTGAAGAACCTCTTGGAGAGAGCTGGCCTAAAATACAAACCAGAGAATATTTATAATATGGATGAAAAGGGCTGCAGACTCATGCTGCATCATCAGCAGAACGTTCTAGCTGAGAAAGGATCTAGAAGAATCCATCTGATAGGTTCAAAATATGGGGAAAATGTTACAATTGTAGCATGTGCAAATGCGCTTGGCCACGTTATACCTCTGATGATTTTATTTAGGGGTTTTATTTATCGTCAGTTGTACATATGACATAAAAGAGCAGCATGACAACTGAGATATTTCTTAAATGGTTGGACCATTTCAAACAATTTATGTCTCCTCTTCCAACAATTTTAATTTTTGATGGAGTATCAAGTCGCCTTAATATAACTATTGCTGAAAAGGCAAAATTTTGGGCTTGCCAAGTAATACTGCCCACGAACTTCAGCTGTTGGTTAAATCTGTCTTTTGCTCATTTAAATCCCATTAGGATCAGGAACTTCTCGGATCAACTCGGATCAACATCCTGACAGAAGACTAAATAAAGGAAGGTTTTCGGATATCTTTACTCCTGTATAGGGTAAATGTATAACTATCAGCAATGTATGTAATAGGTTTAAAACAACTGGGATCTATCCCTTCAACAAAAATGTGATACCAGAGCATGCATTTACTCCTAGTCTTCCTACACATCGCCACCTGAATCTAAACTTCTCCCAATCTATCTATAACCACATCAATGTGGAAGACCACTGGGATCCAGAGAATGAAATTCCCTTAGCTTAGCTTAAAGTGAAGCATAAAGGAAAGACAATTCTTTTTCTGAACAGCTCATATCTCGCGACGTGTAATCAGTTAAAACTACGGCACGGAAGGAGCCATTGAATTATCAAGCTCAGGAAGTTAAAAGGGATATATTCAACAACTACAGTTCTAAAAAAGTTAAAACCACATCGACAGCAAAATCGCCTAAATTTCCGACAACCAGTAAGGCTGCAGCAGAAGGAGTTTGGATGTGATGAGTGCTCGGTTTGTGATAAGAATTATGTAGCTGATATGCGATCTTGTGCATCATGCAAAACATGGGCACATGAGGAATGCATTGGCCTTACTGAAAACGACAGGGAAGAATTTATTTGTCCGCAATGCCAGCCATAACTTTTTCTATCTTCTTTGTTTTCGTTTGGCCTTATAACCTGCCTAGGTTTGTAATAAAACGAAAACGTTATTTTTTGTTCTGAGTGTTTATATAATGTTTTTGAGTATCTCTTTTTTAGCATTCTTTAAGAAAAGCTACTTTACTTATTTTTTTATACATCAAATTTTCAAGTACTAAGTTTGCCCTATTATTGCCCTGGGCGTTAAGCCTGGTTAGGCTACGTTGTTAATAAGACCAAAGCGCATATTTTTTTAATTCTATTTTCTAGGCATTATCATATTTTTTTGTGTTTGTATTTCAACAAATTCATGAAAAATAATCGCATCAGTTACCTTTGTTATATGTCAAATATTGAATATGTTTGTGCGTTTCTTAGAACCAAATTATTCTATACCCATTTTTTTTAACTGCGATTTCAACTATATTATGTTTCAAGCTCTTCCTGGGAGTATTTTCCAAATCAATTTACATTCATGTCAGTGTATTCCTATTATTGAACCATTTTTTTTGTAGATGCACTTTACATTACGTTGAATGTCAAAACTAAAAACTCATTTTTTGTAAATAAAACAACCGACATAGAATATGTAGTCTGGTTAAGGCAACAATTTGTAAACTTTCATAAGCGATAAAGTGACAATTTATGTTTCGATACGTCTAAAATTTTTTGACTAATTAATGTAATTCAGTGCAAGCAGTTCAATCCAACCAGATAATCTTAATACTTTGCGACTATTTTCTATAAATTAATTTTATTTTACTTTTTGAATATAAGTATGAAAGTCCTGTAGTTTTACAATTTTTTTGTCTTACTAGTTTCGGTAAATTGATACCATCAAAGATAAAGTTAGCTTATTCAAGAGAATAACATTGAATGATATCTAACACTTGATAAACATCCAACTCAACCCAGCTCATTATTTGCTTAATACTTTTTTTTTGGCTATCACTTTCTTTAATTTTATTTTATACTTAAAAAGAGAAGTTTGAAAATCTTGTACTTTTTCTGGTTTTTTATTGTCTTATTAGCTTATATGAATTTGCCATAATCAAAGGGAAAATTAACTGATACCGGAGAATAATATTGAATGAAATGCATTTAAATCAGATTTTAACTGCACAAAACTCAATTTACTTGTTATGTTAATAAAGATTATCTGCTTACCTATTTAAAATCCATTTTAAATGAAACAATTCCCAATTGAAATTTTACCTCTAACCAAATGCCAATTCGAAGCGAAACATCAGTAATTCTCTTCACGCCCAATCCGTCCTCAGTAATCCATTTATCCTCCCGATTAATGATCACCCAATAGCGGGACCGTTGCCGACCTACTGATTGCCCATTAGCATTCAACCCTTTTTTCAAACGAAATATTATCTGTTCCAGGGAAGTGCTCCTTCCCCGAGCGCTGGGAAGGGACCTGGTTTCAGTCGGGGGTTCGTCAGCCCATACTGATCGAAGGATCCAGGCTCAGCAGCAAGGGTTTGTGTCTGGGTTCGGAGGGAGACAAATTCCTCGTCGTCGACGAGTAAGTTAACCCTTTATTTACTTAGCTTAGCGGATTACTGTCCTCTCGCGCTCGTTAATGGAATCAAAATAGCGTGGATGGGGTCCGCTATCACGGCAGGTGCTTCTCTTTGCCCTTTTAGTCCTTTTATTCCTAAATCCCGAACGCAAAACCGTACGTAGACAGTGCTAGTCTTTTTAGTAAAATTTGTACGTTGTTAACGTTGATGATACCATCTAGAATTACACCGATTGTGCTCCTTTATAATCTAAGCATTCAGGTACTTTCATATTTTCTTTCGAACATAAAGCTTTTTGCGACCGCTAATTGAGTAACCCAACTCCGGCTTTATTCGAGATAACAAAAGAGAATTTATAATGAACTCGTTATATCGCACTCTTTACAAAATTTTACTTATCGTATCTATGTACCTACAAATTTATTTTATTGTTTCATGTAGGTATTTATTTTATATCAAAAACTTCTAAATCAAACGTGATTTCTATATTATTGATGTCGAACTAATTACTTATACAATAAATCAGTGTAGATGTCCAGGGATGCGGACTGTTCACTTTGACGGTTTTAATATCAAAGGAGTGATCCTGGATTGCGCGGCCGCGGCTTAAGTAGATCCCGTAGGACATGTCACCGCAAACGGGGTGCGCTTAGAAAATGCACCTGCCCGCTCCCACCCTGCACAATTCTGCCCTAATCCTCAATAATCCAATCGGGCTTGGCTTTGAGCTGACAGTCGCCGGGGTGCGGTTGCACAATGATTTATCGTCCAATCTCGACGTTAAAAGCGATCCATTCGCTTGCAGATGAGTGCTGAGGGAGTCGAAAATATGTGTCGCTTCAATCAAAATCATATTCACATGGTAAATAAGTTTCAAACCTATTAAAATCCTTTCATTTCCAACCATCGAATAAATATGAATCTCTATTCGTTCAGAATTCGATAGAACATCTTAATACTATTATTATAAGAGCCTGTTTTGATAGTTCGTTAAGAATATTCAAGATTCCCAACTCATCTAAATACGTAGACTTTACATACTAAAACCACTCGAGACTCTTCATAACGTTTTGAGTCTAGATAATTGCATTGGAGCAATGTACTTACATCCTAGCGTATGCACCGGTATCAGTTCCTAAGGAAGGCTTTTCATCCACGAGCACGTGCTCTATGGATCTTAACATATCTGCGCTTGCCATATAAAATAGGTATACCAACGTATAATTCCAACCTACAATGCCCTAAGAACAGGGATCTATTCACAATTCCCTTCATTCGCCGTCCGTTGCCTGCATATCTAACCGCAGCCATGCATGCACGCAATTACCAAGGCCCCATAGTGAGGCAAGAGTAGGACTTATGTGAAAATTATGTTACAGCAAGAAGGTCTGCTACCGCTGCGTCGTGATCCACGAGAAACACGCCAACGTTCTACAATACAAAGAAAGTAAGTAATATTTCACACTCATTTTCTTAGGCCTAAATCGCAATATAGGCGCCAGCGTGATGTCTTTGTCCCGGGTTATTACACGGAGAAGGTCTGAGTAGACCACGGGATATAGAATGTACGTCCTTTAATGAAGCGGAACTGTGTTTAGATAGGGAACAGTCGGTGGTCCTGCATTGCAGACTACCTTGTGTTTGCCCTAATTCCATTGGACTGGGTTTATCTCTATTGAATACCGACCAAAGTCTTGTTCAATATGAGTTTACTTATCTGAATAAAGATGCTTCACGTTTTCGAGATATAAAAGAAATTCTAATTAGTATTCAAAGTACAAAGATAATAATAACGATACTAAAATATATCTAGAAAACATAGCAACAATTTCTTTATGTTATCTTCCTTAAGCTTTGTTGTATCTTACAGAACAATCACTAGGCACGTATATGTCTGATGCAAGTTATCCTTCCGTCTAAGTGAGATAGGAGAAACTGTAGTGTTCTATGCTGTAGTTTAACTCTTAATGAGCCGCCGCAGGCTGCAAGGAGCGCGACGTGCACGGACATTGCTTGGAGAATGGAGATGGCTAAATGTTTGCTATCGATCCTGCACGAGCCTGCCTACACGGCCTTAACCGGGTTAACCAATTTACATGCGGCAGTTCGAAGACGTGCCCCGTTCCTCACGTCACGTCATAAGATGCAAAGGGCATTTGATTAATTTCCACCACATCCTTCCGTGCACGTCTGCCGTTCAACCGCTTGCTTTCGCATTCCGAGCCACCTGCAGCTTGATCCTACGGGAACACCGTGTTTTATAATTAGGAATCTGAGAGGCACCACGTCCTACCAATGCCAGACAGCGTGAACGTTAAATATTAAGCAGCATGAGAGCGAAAATTATTCCGGGATCTCAGATGAAATAAATTCGATGAATATTTTGTTGGAATATACAAATCCGTTTTCGTTATTTATAGAAAATGGCGAAGAAATCACGCGAAGTTGCCCGTATCTCTTCCTTTACGGACATTTTTAAACGAAAATCCGCTACTTATTCACTTTTCACGAATCCTTCCGGTCACGAAAGCTTGCCATCGCCAATGGTGGATAAGTCGGGCGGGATTGATAAGCTTTTTGTTTGATTAATTGGCCCTGCATTCGCCGTTTGATAGCTATCGGTCCGGCTGCGCCGCCGTCGGCTTCTTTAGTCGACATGCAAGCGATTTGTTGCCGCCAAATTACGGAAATGTACCGCCACAAATTGCCTATTGGTCCATGTCACGACCAGTTGTCAAGAAATTTAACCGATCTCCAACGAAAAATTCACAATACCAAATATAAAATAACTTCTATAAGTTTATTAGGACCGTTTTCTTTCTTTCATTTTTCTTCCGAGAACATCCTCGAAGATCGTAAACAATTCTCATTTCTTGCACACCATCAGTTATTTTTACAATTATTTTTAACGAGCGGTGTTTATTTCCTGTGAACTCCCCCTTTCTCTACAGGAAATAATTCTCGGCGACACACAAAGGAACTATTTAGACCCACGCAACCCCCTCCCCGATCTCCTTCAGCACCCCCTCGCGACACCCCGTAATTTACGACAAACGGAACGAGCGGCGAGCGAAAATGAAAAATGGGGCGGCGCGATTGGAGCCGGTCCTTTTTTTCAGAATCAATTCGCCGCGGATGGACCCGGACGCTGGGGGGTCGAGACTAGGAAATTATGTGCCACGGAAAATATTTCCAATCCGGACGCATTATTAAACTGTTTTATTGCCGCCGTCGCCGCGGCTAACAAAAATCGACGGCCCCGTACCAACTCAACCCAACCAACGGCATCCCGCCTTCGTCCCCCCATTATTTAGATGCAAATTTTTCAATATCGACCCGACCGACCCTTCTGCCCGCGGGTACTGCCGCGACGTTAGATGCAAATGAACAATTAGGGACGGTATTTCAGCCCAAACGGAATTTGTCGACGGACACAAGTGCCTACATATTGAAGTATACCCTCGTTATTTGATTCCAAATTCAAATACGAAATATAGACAACATTGAAAATAAATTCGCATCAAGAACTAGCATTCTACAAGTCAATAAACTCCCTACAATAAAAAAATACTATTGACTAAATTTTATTTACAAAACAAACAGATTTGAGGTTAAACTAGTGGCGTTTTCTTTTGGCTGGACTGGTGCGTACCAGAATTTGACATTGAGTGCACAGTGAGTGCATACTTCACATTAGCTTACTACAAAAAAGGGCAAATTCAACAGAACACGATCATCTCAAACATAACCATAACTGCTAATCTGATCATAATATCAATTGAAGGTATGTTCAAGGCTTAAGGTTGTTTAAAGTGTTTTCTAAAATGCAATAATAAAATGTAATAGAACACAAAACACTAATCGTGGGTTTAGGATGCTAAATCTAAGGCTGTAATCGTAACCGTAGCAGTAACTGTAGTATTTAAAACCAGTCCAACTATTTTGTTTCAATAGAAGTGTTTAGGCAACGTCTAGTAATTACGGCAAATTTGATGGTTATTACAGCTAAGGTTACGGTTAAGTTTGACATCCTAAACCCACCCTAAGTTGGTGCAACCAATAGAACACGCTATTATGCGCTGGTGCGCACCAGTTCTGTCAAAAAAAAATTATACTTTTATTGGTACAATAACCGGAAATGGAGCTGCACCATGAAGAGAAAGATGAAAAAGCAAGTTTCCTTTCCGTAACATTGCCGAGTTCTCTCTCATCTTTCTCTTCATGGTGCAGTTTATTTCGGGTTATAGTACATTCCTTTCCACCTATTGCATTTTTTATTTATGATCACCACATAATGCCAGAATATCTTAAAGATCATTCTTTCCTGGATTCACGTGATTGAAAATATAGTGAAGTTGTTATGTGTAAAAACTAGGGTTCTCAAAATCTCTTAAGTGGTTAAGCGTAAAGAAATGCCAACTTGTGATTCTTAGTTTTGTTATAAACCTCTTTGAGATACTTACTAACTAAGAAGACTTGTACTGAAATTCTCCGCATTAACTTCTTTTCTCTACATTTTGAGTACTTTTGAGTGTTTTACAAAACTTTTTAAGATATTGATTTATTTTATCCATCACGCGAGACTGATTAATATTACGGCGCAATGATTTTCTTTCAAGGTTTTAGGAGGTTTAACGTCAATATTCTTGAAGTTGTAGACATGTATTTTGGTAGATTATAATTGTTAGCCATAAGACTACTTCCGAAAAATAGTTTTTTTTTAATTTATTAACAAAACCAGTTCAACAGCAGTATGTTTTTTCTTGGTTATTTTGGTTCAGAAAAAAACATCACGTAAAGATTACTTACAATTAGTAAAGTTACGGAAATCCGCACTGGTTTCGATGTGGATAGCTATTACTCAGTATCAGATGAAATCAGGTCTTGAGGAAGCTTCCTCTTTAGACGCGTGTGGATTTGGCAGAGGCCCACTTTATGCTGAACTGCACTAGAGCACGTGTTGATGTTGTTGTAGAACTTTTTGGTTACGTTCTTAATAAACTCACTGATAGTTGGCACTTTTGGGTCTTCATGTAGATCACTGTTCCTTATAAACCATGGGGCGTTCACTGAAATCCTAAGGATTTTGTTCTGTAGGGTTTGAATCTTTTTCATATTTGAGGCTGCTGAGTTACTCCAAACCAGGCAAGCATAGGTGACCAGTGGTCTGATAAGAGCTTTGTAGAGGAGGAGAGTGCACTCTATTCTCATAGGAGATGTTCTGTTAATTAGGGGATAAAGCTGTCTAGGCCTGGCATATCTTTAGTTGAGTTTTGCGTTGATATAATATTTCCAAGTTAGACGTTGGTCAAGGAATACTCCAAGGTATTTGATAGTCTCGTCTTTTGCGCTCCACGGGATTATTTGGTTGTTGATAACAACGCAAGGCGCATTACAGTGGGGTGTTAGCGTAAAGATCTTGGATTGACATTTATTGCCATTGAGCACAATGCCCCACTTTGCTAACCAGTGCTGGATTTTATCAATTGATCTTTGCAGTGATTCGATTGCGTCGTTAAGGATGTCATTTTGTGCCATTATTAGCATATCATCAGCGAACATTGCCATTTCGAAATTTGGGTCAGAAGGGATATCATGCATAAAAATGTTAAATAGAGCTGGGGATAAGCAGCTCCCTTGGGGGACTCCAGCAAGAATTTTCCGGTTGCTGGAGGAGAATCCATTGATGACAATCGAAAAATAGTTTAGACTAAGAAATATTATAGTGAGTTTAGAATATCAACCGTTACCGTAGCTGTAATAACGATAAAATTTGAAGTAATTCCTATCCATTACCTAAACTCATTAATTGAAACAAAGTAGTTGAACTTTTTTAAATACTACGATTGGGGTTATAAGCTTTAAGTTTGACATACTACATCCACCATTCATTTGCTTAAATATCAGATTTAATAGACAACCTAAATCGTCATCTAAGAAAGGAAAAGCGCGAAGCCCATATCCTTAAACAAAAGGAGTAACTCTTTTCAGCGCTAAAACAACCAAGTATGCACTGTCAAAATCCAAATTCTTAGTAAAATGAAACGTGCACAGTGAAAAGGATTGAGCTGCCAATGAATTGGCCAGAAATAAAATTTTAAAATAATTATTGCTAAAACTGTATTACTGAGCCAACAATCAGTTTCTTTTCAAAACAATATCTTCAATCATGAAAACTATTTCTATCTCTAATTAAAAATGTGTTGCAATACAGAAGCTACATTTTTTTATATTCAGTACTATTTTTCTAACACACTTCCACGAGAAGCATAAGATGATGCACGGCCAAATGGTGGGTATGACCACTAGAAGCCCCAAATGATTCTCGTGCACCGCACAGTTTTTTTAACTGCTATCTTTAAGCGACTTTGCTCGATTTTTTGACAGAAAAAAAATAGTGGCAGCCCTAGGGAGAGATTTTTTATCACAAGAGGGACACTGTTAATGTAACGTGTTAATTTTAGTCACTTAACTCCATTTCAGTGTTAAAGGCGTTAATTAACACAAGCTAAATTTACAGCATTTCTTTTACGACACCCTAGGCTTTTTTATACCTTCGTTTTAATGTTAACATTGCAATTATTAATTTATTAATAACTCATGCACAAATTCGAAACTAAGAACACATTTTTCAATAAGAATGAAAGTACTTTTTAAATGGTTTAAGCCCGGTTTCACTTAAACTGAAAAATGACCTATATCTAAGTTTACCAAGCAAGGAGCAAGAAATTCGATTTAATTCGAAGAATTTTCCTTATTGAAAATCTATGAAATATCACGAACTAAAACCAACCAAGTAAGTACATTAAGCTCATTTCAAACAAATTTATAAACGACAAACGCACTCGGCGCTTTCGCGAGGCGAGCTTTTGCAACGGTTGCCAACCGTCAAAACGTAAATTTTGCCGAGCCATTGACTCCCTGATTTCCGATGTCCATTATCGCGCTTTGAGTCCGTTTGGACCAAAACGGGCGGCGAACGCACACACGTCGCCGTAATGTGGCCAATTTTACACAGGGGTATTATATCGGGCGCATTGATTAGTAGCGTACACTAAGTACCACACTATAAATTTTTAAATACCCATCATAATTTCGACTAATGAACGTCGATTTTGCTAAGTAATGAAATGTTTTCGCCGGCCTCTCGTAATGGCCTAGCCGCGTAGTTCGTTAGTTAGTATAATTTGCGATGTATAATTGCACCATATATGGAAGATGAAGATTTTAATGATCATTTGCATTTTAATCGCATTGTTTCTTCAATGTGTTATTATTAAAGAACCATTGTAAGTTTAGAAAGGTTAATCAGAAAATACATAATCAAAAGGCAGCTAATGAGAAAGCGACGAGAACGTGTTCTCGCTTGCAGAGATAAGGCCATTACGGAGCGAGTTCGAACCGAAACTACCGCGCTAGATTCTTAAACATAATTTGTTTAATCGAAACTAACTCGAAGTCGCGAACTTCTCCCGGCAACATAACGCCGTAAACGTTAATGCACTTCAAGCGGATGCCTCTCATCGATTTTGTACCCGGGAATAAATTTACTGGGGGTTTCTTCCTTGATTAACATAAGTGAACCGCTGTGCATTGAGAAAAGCATAAGTACATAAACAATATTAAGTCAAAACTATAAAAACATCTTATTTTTTTGTAAAAAAACTGTAATTATGCAAATTGTTCCACCCTTATTACATTTTTTTTTAATTATTTTGAAGTAAACACAGAAGTTTATAAAAGAAAAAAATTTTAATTTCATACCTTTTGAAAATAAATCATAATTAATTATTAGAATATTTGAATGACTATACAATTTACAAACCAGTGAAGGCAAGTCACCTGTCTATTCATCGAAATATAATTTACCACATTCACAATATTGCATAACTACATTTACAGTTAATATATAATACACTTCAGAGGTTCGTATCCTAGTTTTAATATTGGTTAAATGACATACACACTAAACAGCCATCAACAGAGCAAACGGTTCGAAATTCTCTGATTTCCGAATATTATAAACTCCACGCAAATGAGTCAAAGCGCCAATTGTGTAGTTGGACGGTGTGTTTTATTGGAGTTTGCATGCAATGCAAATAGTGAATTGCAGTTTGTAACACTCCGGGCCAGTTAGGTTTATGCAGTTTTACAATAGATTTTTTATTGAGCGGTCAGCAATTTTCAACGGACAGTTATGTGCACTTCGTCAACTAAAACAAATCAAATTATTTAAAACGAATTATAATCACGTATTTAAAAGACATTGCACATTGTTAAAATACGACATATCGAAATAAACAGAATAATAAAATTCTCGCGAGGAAAAATACATAAATTTACGAACTGTATCAACAGAAAGGCGTCAATATATCATTACGTTTCGCGCAAATTGCCATTGTGATAAATTATGAATGATTACAGCATAACGTGGACGTAGATTTGAACCCATGGCATTCGTATTTCGCTGCCCGACTGTTTGAATAACTATAATTTGTTTACAGTAGAAGGAAATGCCATGATTTATGCCACTAACTATACTAACATAGAGAGAAAGAGAGAGTATTATAGAATAAATTCCCTATACGTCTCTGTTATTAAATAACTTTTATAAGTACCAAATGATTAGGTCTTGTTTCCACAAATAATAGAGATGTACATATAAATAATTTTAAAACCATTATCATATATTTTATTAAAATTTCCTCATAAAATATACTGTATTATGCTGCGCGTATATTTCCGGAGTTTCCTATTGTAACGATCACGAACTAATACATTAATTATAAATATAATCCCCAAGGCCCCAATATTCATAATAGAACAATGAAAATGTTTATCGTACCGCCATCAAGCTAAATATTGGTTTTATTTAATTCGCAATTTCAGCAAAAATGTAGCTCGGTAAAGAGCCAATTACCGGATAAACATTACCCAATCGAATCCCTTTTATACAAATACCATTCGGTAATTATCCATTATTCCCTACAATATCACCACTAATTTTTTTGGTACGGTTCAATTAATTATAGGCTAATAAGATAAAGTCTAATGTATACGGATTTACAAATAAATTAAACATTATTTGAGTTGTTTTGTATCAAATAATTAGTTTATTATGATTTACGGTTTAACAATTAATAACTTTATTTAAATTGTATAAAATATACCTTTAAGGGGCCTTTACCGCTTTCAGTTAGTTTGACCTGCGGGGCAACGGTGTGGGCAGAGGTAACTCACAAGCGTGGGGTAGGCGTGGCTTAAAGAACGAATTTTAAGAGAAAACTACGCCCATATGATAAAAAAAGCCCAAACACATGTGCTTTAAAGAAATGTTAAAAGATGTCAGTTATTTTAGCTTTAAAATAAAATAAGAAATAGTTTTCAAAAAGCAATTTGGAATATATCACGATAGATTCGAATAAGTATACTTGACTTTTTTATTTTGAGCCTACGTCATTAATGACGAAACGTCGTTCAAATATTCAAATTTGTACTGCTCAAATTAAAACATAGAAATTAACATTTAATTAAATGCAATTTGGGTACTGTTGGTTTCTGTAGGTAATAAAACTAAATTACAGAGATATACTGCGTGCACACCGGTGAGCAGCGCATAGGGCAAGTCAATGTGTTAGACAAGGCATCGAATTGTATGTGATTTTAATGAGTTAGATAAAGAGGTACATATCAGCTCCAATCGACCAGATAAGTAAACATAGTATATCTGTCCTGTCTTAACTAATGGAAGCTTTATTGTCGTCCTTTTTCCACTTACGTTAAACGCATCGGCAGTTAACCGGCGTGCACACGGTAGGTAAAAGTATATGTACAAAATGCAATAAACGTTACTGACTAACTTCACGTGATATAAGTTGTTTGTGTTCGCTAAAGCGCTGTTGTCAACTGTTAATATGTTTGAGGTTATGTTTACGTTTGTCTCTCTAACTAGGCTAGCTGCGTTGCCACATCGTTGCTCCAACCCAAAACAATAAACGGTTGGCAACGTATGCTGTGACTTCACTATAAAGTCAAGCCGTTGCCTTTCAAATTGATGACGAAGGGCTCTAAATAAAAAAAAACATGTATACATCAATGTTTGCCTTATAGGTAAACTCGCGAAATCTTGGTCATACTTGGATTTTTATAGAAAGGCCGATGGAAGCCTCTTTAGGGGCAGCGACATTTTAGGCAATTTACCCTATTTTAAATTCAATTATGTACTACGGAAACCAAAAATCAGTGGTTTTAATTGATTCAAATGAGATAATAACAGGCATAATCATCACGCCTTTTTATTATGTCTTAGGGTATAACAACACCAAGAATATATCGCGCACCCTAGATATAAACAACTAATTATAGGCAAGAGAAAAATAAATTAAAAATACCACACTTCGATACTCTTTTTCTGAACTGTTCCTCAAATTGTCGTATGGTAATTGCTTCGTGATCCTTGTCCCAATTGGTCATTTTGAAATTAGTGAATTGTGGATACAACATATTTTTTATAAAGTTGTCG
Organism: Digitonthophagus gazella; assembly: GCA_036711955.1. Lineage (NCBI taxonomy): Eukaryota > Metazoa > Arthropoda > Insecta > Coleoptera > Scarabaeidae > Digitonthophagus > Digitonthophagus gazella. The sequence goes on from JASCIT010000001.1 coordinate 10,674,700, forward strand.
GGGTTTGTTATTTTTCGCATTTTACAAACTCGTCCAAAATTTGAAGCTGTTAATAACTTTTTTCGAATTTGTAGCCAATATTCATTTTTATGTTGTTCCCTAGTGCCCTGGTTTCCTGTTCTATATCTACTATTTCTGCTGGAGTTTTGATAAAAGATTGTAAAAATTCTGTTATTTTATTTATATTTTTTATTTACGCAGTTTTGTATTAATCGAATACATAATTTTTTCGTAAAGTACGAGCAATTATTTTATTACTAATACAAAATAATAATATTTTAATCATAAACAAGACATTTTTTTTATAAAAACATTAATAAATTAATAATTAGTTTAGGCCCGAAAATAAGGTAATGGTTACTTCATACATTACATGCTGATAATAAATACGCCTTTGCTTGAAAGTTTAACCACTTCGGTACGAGCGTCGACTATAGTCGACGACCACAGATGACCCGACACAGCCGAACGTCGACTATAGTTGACGGCTGTGCCAGCGTACGGACGATGAAAGCCGGTTGCTGGCAACGTATCACGGCCGATAGGCGCCGTACCAAAGTGGTTAATACAAGACGACGTGTCTAAATTCTCCAACAGAAAATATTAAGATAAAGCGGAATGAATACATTCCGAAAGCAGGAAGGAAAAGGTATCTCGATCCTTTTCTCTAGGCGGTGCTTCATTACTACAAATCATGAGCACCAGGCAGCGCCACCGTACAAGGCGATTTTTATTCATTACAGCTCATTCGTACTTAGTGTTTAAATCATTTATTACATGACCAATAACACACATTTTTGTATACACTTCTAGAAAAAACATGTGGCTACCTATGGACGGTCGAAAAAATTTGTTTAAAACGTTCAGCTTTGATCAACCACAGCTCAAAAATACCCTATTTATGGGCGTGATTGTTACTAATTATTGTTGTAATAAAAGGAGAAATCAAAAATGTAAGACCGTCCAGAGAATCTATGCACTTTCAGTCAACGTTTGCTGAAAGAATCAATTGAATCCAATTATTATTAACGCCATAATTTGTGAAGTAAGAAGTACGTATTTCACTATATCTATATATCGCGGTAAAGGCGCCTTAAAGTTTCCATCAATAAAATTGTAACTATTTAGTTAGTCTCTAGGGGTGTATCGTTTGTTTCTTAAATGTAACAAGCACAAAGACTGGCAAAAAGGACTCAAAACTCTGTTAAAGTGTTGTATATATTATTACATAAACTTCCCTGAACAAAGTTTTACCTAGTCTGTAGATAGTTTGTATCTTAAAAATTGTTAAACACTTTTTCTAACAATTTGCTTATCTTAAATCTTATTAGTCGTGTTTCCTTCAACACATATTTATTCGAACCCCAAAAATAAAACAAACTTTTAATTCAATCCACGACATAAGTTTGGCAGAAAGGACCCCAACTCCGTTAGGGTGAAGACACAGGCGGAGACGTCGCGCACTAAATGATGTATTACGCTGGGGATGGGTCCGCGAAGTCGCGGTCCGTACCCGAAACGGCCAGAATTCCCAAACGGGACGGTCGTTCGTCATACTTAAACCGTAGTTCGAAGTTTGTAATTTCATAAATTAAGATCTACCGCGGTGCAGCAAACTTGATCCGTCCGTTTGTCCTTGTTGCAGCGTTCTGTCAGGGGAGAGAAGCTCTGCCGACGCTCTGCAGCCTCATCACCGGCGACGCCCTTCTCTATTCCATGTTTCGGGAAAATGCCAACCCCGTGCCGTGCCCCTTCAAGGGACCCTTTACCTTCACCTATAATAGGGGTCACGGCGAGTGCAAATCGCCCGTCTCCAGCATCGACACGTGTACGGATGACAGCAGGCTACTGTTAAGCTACCAGGCATGTCCCGATGTACACGGCTCCGAAAGCACAGGTTAGTGATTAGTAGACTATGACTAAGTTAATTTCTAATAATTGAATTTGTGGTTTGAATTCCCGTACAGATTGACTACGTCTGTGGTCTTGAATTGTCCCCAATGCCATTAAGCTTTGAATTAAATTCTGTTTGGCTAGTATATATACAGTAATTGGTATAGCAGGAGAACATCCGCTTGAAAAGTCGTAGAGCAACGTAAAGGCGAGGGCCAAAACCGCTCGAGGAGCTGAACGTTTTAATGGCGGCCATTCGTCATGCAAACTACCGGAGTTTGCTGGTTCGAGTTGGCGCAACAGTGATGTACGACCGCGCGGCAATTACCTAAAAACGCAAGTCGAAATCGCAATTATTTACGTTCGGAGTTGAGGCCGAGGCGGCCGCAAACCGTTTGCGGCGATTTCGCAGCCCGAGCACGCCCCTATTTATAATTTAAGGCCGCTAGCTAAAATCGGAGATCCAGACATGTGATTTACTAGAACCCTCCAATACGACCCTCCCAGGACGATTCGAATCTTTGACGCCTCGTACTTTAATGGGTGCGTTGCGTGCCAACATACTCGAATGTGCATACGGTCCGATCACATTTAAAATTCTTCAGGTACCGCACTAATGGTTGTCGATAAAGCGCCAACGGAGCTTTGTAGACCCCAATAGAACGAGTACTTAAAGTTACGAATGGTCGACACCTTATTGCTCTCCAAATGAAGTAATAATTCAGTTTTTATGGGCAATCGATATTAATGGGAAGACGAAGAATTCTTGCGATCTAGTCCATCCATAACCACTTCAGTACTAAAAGACGACTTTAACTTTTCGTTTTGTATAAATATACAAATTGATCAGATAAATTTCGATTATTGTTATACATACTGACTCATTACTCACAGTCGGCACGTGTAATGCAAACAAATTGAATAAAGTCTACCGCAGGGCGGTGCGTCGACCGCGAAATATTATACTCGGTCACGCACTTCCGTTATTACTACGTCATAATCAATAACGGACCTGTTATAAAACGATTTTAGGGAATAACTTGTGGGAACAATAACTCCGTTAAAATTCACTTTGTCAAAACTATCACAATATGTAAATTTTGCAAAAATTTCCAAAAAATACAAATAAAAGCCACTTTCAGAATGTCTATATTTTCATATACAGGGTCTTTAAAAAAGATGCGGCAATACTAAAGGGGGTGATTGACCAGGTCATTTTATACAAAAAAGCTTATAATAAACATGGTCTGAAAACGCTTCGTCGCTGATCTCCAACGTGTTGAAGTTTAAACATTTTTATTAAAAACAAAAAAGTTTATAATAAAATAATTTTTTTTAAAGAACAAGGGTTTTATTCAAGGACAAACACAAATATTTTACCAAACCAACAATTTTACCAAACAAAAATTACAAAAACTGTGCAAAGTGACCACCTCGAGCTCGGATGCAAGAATCCAATCTTCTTCTCATTTACTGGCAAACTCTCCCAAAAACACTAGGATCTGTTTTAATTGAGTTGCACCCAACAATGATTCGATTTCTTAAGTCTTCTACGTTTTCCAATGGAGTAGCGTACACCAAGGACTTCAAATGGCCCCACAGGAAAAAATCCAGGGGATTTAAGCCCGGGGATCGTGCAGGCCATAAGTGGGGTCCACCTCGGCCAATCCAGCGATTTCCATATGGTTGTATCAAGAAATTATGAGCTACTTGACTAAAGTGGACTGGTGCGCCATCGCGCATATACCACATTGCATCTCCAACTGCTAATGGTACGTCCTCCAGAAAACTAGGGAGCCTGTTTTCCAAAAAGTTGCGGTACACCTCTCCGGTAAGTCATTCCTGGTAAAAATACCGGTCCAATTAAGTAGTCACCCACAATTCCAAGCCAAACGTTCAAAGAAAACTGATGTTAAAAACGATCTTCAACAATTTCATGTGGACTTTCGTCACACCATACATGGTTATTATGGAAATTGCGTATTGCATTTCTTGAAAAATTCGATTCATGGGTGAACAAAATCAACATCAGGAATTGGGGGGATTTCAACCATTGATAGAATACAATGCGATTAGGAAAATCAGCAGAAAGTAATACTTGAACGCGTTGAACTGTTTCAAAATATGTAAATTTTTACTGATTTTTTTAAATTAAACTTCAACATGCTGTAGATCGGTAACGAAGCGTTTCCAGACCATGTTTATTTTAAACTTTTTTGTATAAAATGACCTGGACAATCACCCCCTTTAATATTGCCGCATCTTTTTTAAACACCCTGTAGAAATAAAATCTATTTCTTGAAAATCAGTCTTGAATTCCCAGAAATAATGAAGTAACAGTTTTTCTCCCGCATTTTATATCTCCTTTAATAGCAAAAGCCAATTTGAGCAGAACGCAATCGCAATTCCAATCCTTTATGCTTTGAACCACCTTTAATTAATTAGCTAATCTGCTTTCGTCCGTTTAATCTTCAATATAAACGTATATTTCCTGTAAGTTATGACGATAAACACACGGATTAAAAAAAGAGGTAATAAAGATTAAAATCAATAAAGAAGTGTACTACCATGACATTTTCCAAACTTTTCCTCATTAACTAGGTGCTTCCTATGCGGACAAATTTCACATACACGCAGTAAAACTTTAGTTTCTACATACCAAAGTAACTTTGCGCATTCCACAGACCGCGAATGAATGTTTTAGCAAATCCCGTCGAAGTCGGAATGAATCGAAAACTCTATGACGCAATTACCCTAATGCACCCAGTGACCCGAGGGAGGCACACAAGACGTTCTTTGCGTCGTTACGGACATAAATCGAGCGCAAAACGAGAATGCGACCGCTAATTTTCCAAGGAAACTTCAAAGCCGATCCCTTACTCCATTTTCTATACGCGAACCTTCTACACGAACATTGCCAAGACGTTTGCTGAGGGAACTTCTGTCGTGCTACTTTGCGCGGCTTTGGATCTGTCTTTCGAGTCTCATTCCTTTTTTTTTGCTTGCGGGAACCCGCAGTGACAAAGAGACTGGGTTTTTCGGCGGCTAACGACTGGTATACATCCCCGATTTTAGGTCAGCCATCGGAGAAGGAACTTTCTCGTCCAAGCACTAAATCGGTTACTCGGCCGCTGCCGACCGGCGATGAAAAAGAACCGGAGGGACTTTGTAACGAGTTGTCATTTATCGCTGGCTTTATCGGACACCGGAACGGTGGAGATATCAGTCTAAGCAAGTCGATTAAAGTAACGTATAGTAGGGGATTAAGTTGAAAATTGTGACCGGATTCGCGGTTAGATGTGAAATTGGATTGAAATTACTTTCAATATAAGCCCTTCTATCTCTTATTTTATCGCCCGTCCACCACTTATTCCCACAATTTATAAATTGTTTTCGAACAATTCGAAAATAACGCGACGAATCTTTTTGATTAAATTTGCCATTTGGACGATATGATTTACACTATTAATAATAACGGATTTGACGTTTTAATTATTCCCGTTTCAGCGGCGTTCAACTCCCACGAGATGTCCCCATCTACGTCGTAATTAACATTTGCCCGAATAATCGAAATCCAATAATGCAATTTAAATGCAGCCGATGCATATTAATAATAAAAAATAATTTTAACGTTTCCATAATTTAACGTTATTTAAAATAAATGCGTGTGGTACAATTTTCGGTCGTTAATGCGTAATTCCTGTTCATAGAAATACCTACATGTTATTATATCGTTAATTTATTAGGAAAATGGTTTTGTAAGGAAATTGCGTTATTTCTATTATTACTAAAAATTAGATTTTTAGATTTTAGCGTGACTTTCCAACCAATTAATAAACTCATTATTCCAAAAATTATACTGTATAATTCTATTCGATTGAGGATAAAAGTTTAGCATTTTAAATAAATGTTTCACCATAGCATAATAATTCTTGGTATAGTCTAATAGAAAATAAGTTTATTAAAAATATAACCAATCAACTAAGTATTCAAATTTGCCTTTTTTTGTTCAATATTTATAACACCGCTTATTAATTCATAAACTTTCACTATGCATAGAATGTCGAAATAAAATTCATGTGAACAGTTTAGTTATTTCAATGCAATATCCAATTGAATTACAAATCATTTATATTTCAGGTTTTATTTGTCACAACACAATAAACTAAATATGCTATCGACAATATAAATAGAACAATATTAAAAAAATGATATAAAATGTAGAGAAATTAAAATCCAATAAAGTTCATATTTTGAAAAAATTAATTCAATTTTCAAAAAAAAAAAACGTTTACTATGTAAGTTAAAAAAATAATTATGTAAAGTAAAGAAAACAAGACCTATTATTTGGAGAAAAGTATCTGAACCAATCCTTGTACGAATTTCTATTCATGACAAACGGAAGATAAAGTTGATGGCCTACATTTCATCACTTTCAATAGAGACGCCGTGAGCCGTGATTCCCTTATCGGAATTTTTATCACGAGTGCGCGAACTTCCGGCTCGTTAGGTGAAACACCCGGGCTTTAGCCGCTCTTAAAACGAAAGCTACACCTCCCCGTAACGAGGAAGTTTCAAACTTACGTGCCAAAGTGCAGATGTCCTGCAGATGAGGAACATTCTAATACGACCCCTCGACTCCTCTCTCTTCCCGCGGTATCCCTAAAGTTCAAGCTCCGGCTTGCGCGGAAGGAGCACTTTAAAGGGCGTCCTCGTACCTATCTCACCTACCCCTGATACAATTCAATAGCTGCGATAAGGGCCGAAGTGTGATGGAGCTTCGATAGGAAGGATTAAATCCGAGTGTATTATGCAACGCCGTCGTCGCCTGATAGCAATTTCGTGTATAGGAAATTTAATAAACTGCTATATGCGGCATTTTGAGCCCTTTGTTTCGAACGGCGCCGTTTTACTTGGAACCGTTTTCGAGACTGCGCGGCGTTAATTGATAAATGGAAATTTAATTGGCAAGTAATGAATATTCAAAACTTGTGCTGGTCCCAAACAAAGCTTTGAAAGGCCAAATGGACAAAGGATGTTTTATACGATATTCCCGTCAACTTGCCAGTTATAATAATTAAACGGCTTCATATACATAATACTTTAAATTAATATGATTAATTAAATTATACATTGTTAAACAACTCTTTGTATCATTCATCATTATTGTAAATACGTAATACCCTTAAATTTATTTTTAAATCATGTTTCAATGTATTATTCCTTTAGCTGTCTGGAGAATTAGATACTATCGTAGGCTTGATGCAAAAATTCATTAAGTAAAAGTAGGTTCTTCTGAGAAAATTCTTGCAGCATTATCTTTATTATTTTCCTCAACTTCATACTTAGGTTACTCTAGATCAGAGGTGGGGAACGTGTGGCCTCGAGGCCGTATACGGCCTCCAAGACTTTCTTGTGCGGCCTCCATAAAAGCTCTTGAATTTAATTATATAAAGAATTAAATAAAGAACGGTATGAATATATGTTCGGTGATTATTGGTGATAATAGCTAATTATAAGTGCCCGCAACTTAGTAAGTGTCTGCACCGATGGAACACCTTCCATGAGAGGTAAAAAAGAAGGATTTGTTGCATTATTAAAAATGGAAAACTTAAACTTGAAAAAATTAATATCGTTTGACTGCACTTATCATCAGCAAAATCTGTGCACAAAATTCACCGTTTTGCAAGACACCCTGGATAGAACCTTTGGGATTGTTAATTATTGTATACGCGTTAATGCAATACGTCATCGTGAATTTCGACAGATGCGAACTATAGACGAGTATACGTACAGTGTGATCAACACTGAATTGTAGTACTGTATTACTGCAAGGTTTGTTGGCTATCAACAGGACAAGTTTTGGTAAAAGGTTTGGCTTTACGACGACAAATTTTAAATTTTTGTCAAGAAAAAGGTAAAGTATGTGATCTATCAGATGAAGTATTTTGCAGAAACATTTTTGTCTGATATTATGACAAAATAAAACAATTTAAATATTTGTCTACAAGATAAAACGAAGCATGTATCTGAAATGTGGCAAAAGATCCAGGCATTTCGAAAAAACATAATATTTTTTAAAACATTGCTCGCTATCTCAAATATGTCTGCAGAACACTTTCCGGAGCAAGCATAAATTTATAATGAGAAGAAATGCTAAAATAAAGTATTTGATAAATATGTAGGTGTCTTGAATTCTTTATTAGAAGTATATACTGCAAGATTTGCAGATTTTGACGAACACACTCCTGCTATGAAACTGGCATTTGAACCACATTTAGTGGATACATCCGAGGCTACTATCGAATTACAAATGTCATTCGGGAGTTATTATATAGTTATGATATACATTCGAGAGTTATTCGAATTGGCAGAAGAAAATATTTTCAAATTTCTTTTTGACACTAAAAAGGATCCGTTACAAATTTGGAAAAATGTTGTTGAATATCCATGCCTACGAGAGTAAGTACGAGGTATATTTTCCTGTTTTGGAAGTATTTACTGCTGCGAGTCAACATTTTCTATAATTACAAGAAATAAAACAAATTTAAGAACGCAAATTACAAATACTCATTTAGAAAACCAATTAAGGCTGCGTGTTACGAAGCTTGTTCCAAATATTCAACTACTCCACAAAATTGGCGTTTATAGGTATATCAATTCCTGCGGCCTCCTTTATTGCTACCTAATTTAAATGTGGCCTGTAACGAAAAAAAGTTCCCCACCTCTGTTCTAGATTATCGAAGTTCTTTAGTAATTTCATTTTCAACATCAAATGAATCTATATAGAACATACCATATTGACTTTCTAATATTTTACTGGTGTATTACCTGACTGAAAATAAGAAGAAAATATTAAGGTCCAGTTTTAGAAACCTGAGGTAGTAGATTTTACCTACACTTTTGATGTATGTCCAATAAAACTTAATTAAAGCAATGTCATAACACTGAAATGTTCAGTAGATTATAAGTAACAGGACAGAAAATGAAAGAAAATTGACCAATAAGTTGTTTTTTCGCTAAAACCTACCCAAACACTAATCTTTTCAATAATCGGTCTTCAAAAATTTCATAAGATTTGTTCAAATGGCCAATAAAACCGAACCGTGTATATATTATTTTTTCTATGAATGTCATTTACTCTATACAATAATTTATCAAAAAACCTTCGCAACAATTCATATATGTGATTGAAATAGTACGCTATATTTATGTTTATTAGAACTTAAGTAATGCAATTGCATCTTTGAAAATTTCAAAAATTAACCACTTTCAGATTTATATCACTCAAAAATTCACTGCCTAAATTCTTATGAGGATTACAAAATCAAGTAGATAATTAATATCTTCAATATTAACTTATTTCCATCATTTTTAAAGACTATCTGAATTATAAGTATAAACTTTACACCGCCACTCCTGATTATCTCAACTGTTCTTCGATTTCGATACCATAAGTATTCGCAAAATCAATTTGACTTCTTTATCCAAATTTTATTAAACGGTTTCTTATCACACATCCGTAAAAAAAGCTCTAAACTCAGACCATTTAGTTGTTATTCTGCATTTTGATTCTTCAACTTGATGCACATGTTATAAATTGTAAAAATTATCAAAACTGACTCCAACTTAAGTATATTAGAATGTGTGCAGGCCGTAATTTGAATTAGTTGATGATTTTTTCAAATAACGTCATCTTTTAGATTTTTTCGTCGCCATAACTCCAAATTTAATAAAAGACCTTTCAATAAGGACTCTCGAAATTCCTTAGGTTTTAGCAACCATATTTTTAAAGCAACAATTTTCAAATTACTATTGTGAATTGTCCCTTAGTCTTTGCCAGACCACTATGGAAGGATATAATGTCCGGTTCAAAAGCATTTTTACAAAAAAGGTTTCGGGCACTATGCGATTTTTACAAGTTGCCAAAAACAACCCTATTCAATCGACTGTTCAACGATCAGGATATGAACTGGTGATCGGAGTCGTGCGTTTAATCCCTTTATATCATTTCTTTGGAGGATATATTAAATAGTAAATCTATATGAATACACAACAAACAATTCAAGTCCTCAAAGTCAAGATAATGAATGCCATCCAGCAATTTTAACCAGTTTTACGCTACAAAGTGATTAAAAATGGGACCAATTCATTACGTACCACCCAGCAAAACCGCGGGAGACATTTGAAGGATTTACAAAACCATACTTAATGCCATAAAATGTTCTTTCAAACTGAAAAAGAAATAAGTCGATACCTCACAAGGAACTTATTTTATTCACTTTTAGAAACAGAGCGCCTTTATTGGAAGATTCTATAGTTAGGTCTCTTCACGAATTTCTGTATTATCTCTTTGAAATTTGCAAGGTTTTACAAAATATAAAAACTGTAGTTTTGTAGAAAAAAGGAGTTGAAAACTTGAAATGATATTTGTTAATTTTAAGTAAATAAAGAAGGATGAGTGAAAAAAAGAACAACCCAATAAAAATGCCTTTAAGACATTCAAGCTTTCATTGGATGTAAAAGTGGCAATACTATGATACACCCCAAGATGTAATAAAAAATAAGGCAAAATGGAAAACTACTAAACAAGGGCAGGGAATGATTGAAAATTATATTGAGGAAAAAAGTAACAACGTGTAGGTGTTTAAACCGTAACAAAAAACGACAGAGTTGATTGCTTATAGCTTTCATATATTGCAGTAATTAATACTTAGCAGAACATTTCTCATAAAATAATATAAGGTTAACTTTTTGAGGCAAATTTCTACCTGAAATCACAACCATCTTAATGGCTCCAAAATATATCGAACGTACTTAAGAGTTAAAGATGTTTCACCTATAAATTCTCAGAAACACTAAAAAAACTGATAAGATAGTTAGTCAATTTATGAATCCGAACATATTTTGTATTAAAGTTAAGGAATGGATAGGCCTACCAAAAAAGTTAGAAACATGGAAAAAAAATTTTGAATCAACCAAATGTGCTAAGTGTGTAGGAATAGCTTGCACGTCATTTAAAGCGATGCCATTTAAAAGATGATGCTGTACATGGTAGTAATTTTTACCTATTCAGAGCATCCTTACACTCAAATGATACTCTCCGCTAGTCTGAATTATAAGCATAAATAAACTTTACATCGCCACTCCTGATTATCTCAACTATTCTTCGATTTGGATACCATAGGTAGTGAATTCCAATGAAATAGTAATTTCATATCCTTGTAACTCAACTTATTGAATTATTCTAACACCATAATGATTCTGTCAAAAGAAATAAAGCATATATATGATGATATAAAAACATTTCAAACTTTGTCGCATTTACACAAAACTCCAGTAAAACGAATGGTGCTACTGCATGCAAAAGTACAACCTTTTGTAGGGTATGAATTCCTGATGAGTTCCGGCGACCAGCGGCGGTGAGAAATAAAAGTATTAAACTTTCGGCCGGCGAATTCGCCGGCGTTACGCAAATGTTTCGGACGTGCGGATTGGAGAATATGTTTTACGAGCGCCCCGTACGCCCCTGTGATAGATGGGGTTTCGGAATGCGAGCATTCGCGAATTGTTGTACCTGTATGTTAAGGGCGTCGTTTCGCGCCATCTTTTCGAATTAATATCACTCCCCGTGATCGTGAATCAGGGGGCGTGTGCGCGAAATAGTGACGTCCCGTCGTCGGTTTCCTAAATTTTCCAGCGTGATTAATATCCTTAACGTGCAATATAAATTTAATATAGCAACGTAACGACGCCTTTTTGTTGAGTTTATAAGTCGAAAGTAAAATTTTACGACACTGTGGGAGACTAGAGCAATTTATTAAGCGGCTTGCAGTTTTTAATAAATGTCACCTGTCTTAAAGGATCCCCTCATCAAATATCTTCATTAATCTTTTTCTCCATTAGAACGACGTATTCACTTTGCAAAGTTGAACAAGTCGGTTTTATGTTAGGCAAGCGACTAAACGATAACGTTGTGATGCAGGTTGCGTACGAAAACCAAACGAGACCTATAGGAATATCCAACGAATACGAAAATCTACCCATTTCTCGCCTCGATAGCGGATCTAGGGAAAAATTCGCCGAGAGATATTTTCTTTCAATACGAAACGAGATGGTATTTCTATTATTTTTGTTCATGGCTACCAGCGGTCCTGCAGGATGCGGGCAACGACACCCTGGCGCGTCACTTAAAGCCAAATCCTGCCTCGGACGCGGCAACCCTTGCCCCATTTCTCGTTTATTTTCTCTCGCAATAACCGCCGGACACATCAAAGGGCCGTACAGGGCCGGATCGAAGGCCCAAATACGGCCCACTCCCGAATATCAATTCTGGCCAGGTCCGCTTTTTATCTTTGCTCTAGCTTCCGACAAAAGAACATTACTGAAGAGTATTTGAAACAGGGTTAATAGCAAAATGGAAATTACAATCTTCTTTATACCTTCTTCCGCTCCAATTAATTTCGTGTGTTATTGTAAATATGTAAGCATTTATGAAATTTCCCAATTTGCTTGTTATTGTTACATACTCAAGCACACATTTATTTTTACAATAATGGAAAATTTCAGTTCTCTGAGCTGCAGATTGAGCAGATCTGAGCGGGTCTGAAAAGTTAGTAAAAGAATGTGTAAATGTTAAAATCTTCAATATTACTGAAGAATAGTTGAAACAGGGCTAATAACAAAATCGAAATTGCAATCTTCTTTATACCTTCTTCCGCTCCAATTAATTTCGTGTGTGATTGTAAATAAGTAAGCACATATGAAATTTTCTAATTTATTTATTATTGCTAAATACTCAAGCACACACTTTTTTTTCAAAAATGGAAAATTTCAGTTCTCTGAGTTGCAGATTGAGAAGATATGAGCCGGTCTGAGAAGTTAATAAAAGAATGTGTAAATGTTGCTAAAATCTTTAACAATGAGTATTTGCGAGATGACAATCTATGATCAAAACTACATCCTATAAGAAATTTAAAACTGATCTCAACTACTAACGTTGTTGTTAAGTAATGTTTAAGTAAGTAAAGTTAATAAGTAATGTTTAACTTTAATGCAATTTTTGGTGGAGGCGCCGGACTCTTAACTACATTTTGCAATAATTCTTTCGAAATATAGAATTTATCATATTCTATTGTATCTTTCATTGTTGTACTTGAAAGATTTGAATGCTTATGGTAGAAGCGTCGGATTATTTACCCCATTTTTCAATAATTCTCTGCAGATATTGCATTTATCGTTTCCTATTATATCTTTCTCTTACACGTAAGGAGTTGACGTTCTTATTACCGTTATATTTAAATAACTAATGTGCATTCGATTTGACTTCCATGGAAATTTATGGTGGAGACGCCGAACCTTATTTTTCAATAATTCCGAGAGCTTTCCGTTCAAGCCGTGTTAGTCATCAGTGACTAACACAACTTTTTGTTCAGACCGCGACAGTCAGCAGTGGCCTGACGGGGAAGTCGTTATGAAACCGCGTGACACTCAACGTGTTAATTGTTATATCCTAGACAAATATTTCCAGTTTTCGTCTCTTTCTGTCATGTCCAATTACATTAAGAAAACATGGGGTAAACTCACCAAATTTCGACCATGCGCCTAAAATCGGCCTTCCAGTTTTTCTATATGGATTTTTAAAGAAAGGCCGACTTTAGGAAACATTTTTAAGGAGGCCGACATTCTGGCAGTTTGCCCTATTTAACGTGCATCGAGAAAACGGTGACCAGTAATGACGCATAAGACATCTTTCACCGAACGGAGATTAAATTAAATTTTAAAGAATACCTACTTACCAAAAACTAAGCATACTTCTTTTGGAACTTCAAGTTATTCTAACAAGACCGCAACTAACCGAACTGATACATTTAAAACGCGCTCGACAACTAAACTGAAAATCGAGATTCGTTGTTGTATAATTAAACTAATGGCGAATTCGATTGGGAAAACTAGTGTGCACTGGTGCGCACTCGTTGAGTGCAAAATGTGACATATGTCACACTAGCTTAGTGCAAAAAAAGGCAAATTCAACAGAACGCGATGAAATCAAACATAATCATAACATCACTTGTAAGTGTGTTTAAGGCTTGATGAGGTTTAAAATGTTTTATAAACTACAATAATAAAATGTAATAGAACACAACGAAACAACCAATAGAACACGCTGCTATGCACTGGTGCGCACCAGTGCAACTGAGTGCAACCAATCGAATACGCCATAAGAATAAACTGGTTTTAGTGACTCGATTTCCGACTAGGTAGAAAAATCGGGTTTTCTTCTACCTTAAATATTCGACCCTCTTTTCAGAGCGATTACCTGCTTTGATAAAAATATCTTAATACAAAATCTTACACTTCTTAAGAAGTTGAAAAGTTTATTAGGGGTGTTGTTAAATAACTTATGTGGGTTCAATTTAATCTTCAAGTAAATTTATAAGGGAGACCCCGGATTATTTATCCCATGTTTTTCAATAATTCTCTAAAAATATTGAATTTCCAATTTTGTAACACATCTTTCTCTATTGCAGTTGAGGAGTTAGAATGCTTAGCGGTATGGAAAGAGGGCAATTCGAGATATCTGGTGGGTAAAGTACACCACAGCCACGCCACCTCCAATGAGGACCGATTCAGATGTTTCGTGTACGAGAAAGCTTCGTCAGCCATGGAAGCCATTGATGGCGTCGATTATAGGATTGCTCAAAGTGGAGATGCCACCTGCAATGGTCTTGCCAGCGCTATGGAAGGTAGTCGAACTATGACTCTCAAAAAAGGTAAGATGCTTTAAACACAAAATAAACTAGAAAAACTTCTTCCGTTCAACTTTGAAGTTATATTTCACTACAATGCTAAAAGTTTCTTTGCCTCAATAACTGCCAGCCGTTAATGCTCCTTAGTCCCGAGTAATCTATTGTGGGCAATCAGCCTAATGCGGCAATTCCGCTTAATCAATTAAGCCGAATCGACATCCGGCAGTAATCAGCGGCTTACAATAAGGCACTAATTACCGCACGACACAACAACTGAGATCGATAAATACTCTTCGACCGCAGGATGATTAGATAAACGGCTGGCGTCTCTCCATCTTCACTAGGAAGGGATGTCTCCGAACGTTTGGAGTCGCGTCAGAATCCTCACGTCGACCGTATATTAATCATAGGGGAGCCTGGCAGCTTACGATCGGTCATCAGACATTCGCCTCGGCTAACTAGACGTCCGTCTTGCGGCTTTGCCGGTCAAGACGTACGTCTTTGATGTATCAATGTGCTGGAAGTTGGACTGTGGCCCTAATGGCCGTCGGCCGCCGTCAGACGTGACACTTGACAAATGCGCTCCGCCATTATACGGGAATTTGCCCGGCACGCGTCGCCGGACCTGAAAGATGGAAATCTTTCGGCCTAATCGACGTGGAAAAGCTTTTGGAAAGGGACTTTTTGCAAATAACCTTTCCTACCCGCCCAATTAAGCTCCAATTTAATGCATCAAATCATGCTGATTTCTTTCCTTATATTACTTTTCATGTTTTAAATGTATTTTTTGAAAAGTTTTTATTTCAAAATATAACAAGAAAAGGAGAACGTTTTAATTTGGTAGCGTTTACATTCTAGATTTTCAATTTTGAATAATTTAGGTTCGTACATTAATCTTTCGTTCTCTGAGCAAACCTCAAACTAACGTATTTGCATTGATATTACACTGTCCGCATGAATCAAAGCTTCAATTCAGAATGTGGGTCAGATGGCGTCCAAACCCAGTACAAGCTTAATAACCTCCTAGTCAGTCCCAAAACCGAAATTCGGCTCCGCGGGCGATGCTGTTAGGAATTCGGCGAGCCCGTTGCGGGTGACAGCTGATTGATTCGGATTCGAAGGCAGGGATCCTCGGGGCCCTGGGTGTTTTGGGGATGATTGATTGAAAAACGAACATGCCGAGCCTCCCTAAACCGGGAAAAGCTGCCCGCAGTCACGGAATGCGGCGGCAGGCGCCTCTTCCCGGCCATCTTCCAATTTCCAGACGGTTCACGGTCAATTTCCACAGGGGACCCCCAAAATGAAATAAAAATTCCGCCTGCTCTTTCACGGCCAAAGAAACAAATACAATTTCAAATGGGATGTTTTTTCTTTCCCCTACTTGATTTATTGCCTGACGTTTACACCATGTTTTCAAACATTACAACCTTTCCACATAAAACAAATAAAAGTGAGGATTTATTGCTACCAGCTAAAGAATTTAATGTTTTATGCGTATATTTACAATTAACGCTAATGCTAACTACTACAATTCAATTAAACAATGGTGTTAGTTTCAGCGGTTCCGATTACGAATTGATTACGTGTTATCCTGCTATTGGAAGCTCTGTAGTTGGTAGGGAGCCAAAATCCCTATCTAATCAAGTGATAACACGAAACACACATTAATTGTAAATAATCCTGTATATAAGTGATAAGTGAGAAGATTTCAGTGAATGCCCGTACCCACAGCAACCAAAAAGATGGAGTAAAGGAGGAGCTTTTTCCGTTCAAAAAATCCGGAAAATCCTCGAAAAGCCCCCCGGCGAGCTTCCGACGCCGACGACGCATCAATCTCTGGCGTCGGAAACGCGTCACGAGTGACTGCCATCTAGCAGCAACAAATTCCGATTCGACCGGAAGTCGCGCCCGATAACACCGCAACCGGAACGGGTTATTTATGCGGTGCGGACCATTTGCAAACCGGCACGGACGTGATTAGGTGCTTGTGGTTAATTTATTTACTCGCTAATTTATGCGGATCGCGGCGCCGAGTCGGTTCGACGTCGTCGCTTTCGAAAATATAAACGTTTTTCCACTAGACACATTGAATTTCAATCGACATACCATTAACTCCCAAAGCGATAATTTAAATTGTCAACCTGAACATCCAAAGAAATATCTACTTATGCAAGATTCATTATATTCTTTTATCTTGTAAGATTTATCTAGAAAGAAATATCCGTGATTAACCTAGTTCGCGGGTTTTCTTTTTCTTTGTCGGAGGTAATGCTATATTACCCGACCGACATTCATTTCAACAAAGGAAAACGTGCACTAAAAGTGTTCTACCGATTCATCTCTATTATTTTCGTCGAATTTTTGTTCCCCTTCATATCTCCGGCGGCGCGCAATCAATTTATTAGCGTGACAACTTCTGTAATTGAGAAATACGAGCGGGTAATAAACGTGCCAGGTGATGCGGGGAGCGAAGGGGTCGCGACCGCCCTCGGCTGACCATAAGGGCCGACCCAACGCCGAACAAATAGACCCACGACGGGCCTTAATCCGCCCAATTAAACGCCGGCGCCGAGCGAAAACGATCGGAGAGAAGAAATATTAAATTAACCTCGCCTGGCTTTGAGGCTCTGAAATAGAAACACGCTCAGAAACATAAATGAAAGAAAAGCTGGAGCTGCGTTTCCACGGAAATTGTAAAGGTTACTCGATACTTTACGGCGGTTCTTCGACGTCTTACTTTAAAGTTTTATTTGTCTTTGCCTTACTTCGTAGTTAGTTAATGTTTCCTCGTCATTACCCAATGATTTCAATTATAAAATAAAAATAAAAAGATTTTTTTTCTCTTTTAAAACTACTATAGGAATTGTTCCGATGAAAATTCATCTCTGATCCATTCAAACGTTCTGATTCTAGCACCGTCTTTGAACAAGTGCCGGTTTCCCTCTTGGATTGCAAACTACAATCACTGGCATACGCTCGACTTCTCTTACACGTACAGCTTCCACCATCGGAACTCAACGCTGCGCATCACCAACACGTCCAGCCTGGAGATGAAGATTGTGTGCGCGCAAGTGAAGCACGTGACGCGCGACGAAAGCTTCGTACAACTGCTCACGCACTTCACCACCGGCTGGTAAGCGAAGACCCCGCGACACTTCACCATTCCCATTTCCATGCCGGAGGCGTCTCGACGCCTATATTCTCTCCCTCTATCTCGTTCTGTTGCAGCCAAAGCGGGTACACGTGCATGTCCTTCTACCGGCGCGACAGTCACGTCATGGAGGTGCAGATAGGGTCGCAGACGAAGCGGCAAGAGGACGCCTGCACTGCCCTGCATTTCAATAAGACCACCCTTCCTTACGTCACATTAGTGAGTAAGTACCCGGGACAAGGGGGATGAAGATACGGATGGGGAATGATAAACGTTAAGGACTGACGTATAAATACAGGGATTCTATGCTTAATTAATCCACTCAACTTGGTTTTAAAAAGAAAACATTCCTATTATTATTTGTTGAAAGGGGTTCAAATACTTATTAAAAATATGAGATATAAATTAAAAACGGATAAAGACTGGTATTTTCGCTGCCGGTCAATGAATGCTTCTCAATGGTTATTAAACTTGTGATTTTTTACACACAAAGCGTTGAAATATTTGAACGTATTAAACTCAAAGTCGGAAAACTTATATTCTTCTAAACGGTTTTTACATTAATATTTCTTTTCTCTTATAAAGTATTTTTAATATTCCTTAATTATTTGCAAAACAAAACTTGCATCACTTTGAAATCAATGTTAAAATTATCATTTTGGAAAAATCAAAGAAGAAAGTTTCAAAATTCAATATTCTCCAAAATCATCATCGTAGAAAGGTTTTTGGAATAAACAAAGGTCAATGACTTTAAATCCACTTAAGGTAAATAAGTCGTGTTTGTACTGAAATTAAAGTAAATTTCATTACCTCTTACAAACATTTTACTCCAAAATATTTAAAAACTTTTCACCGTTATATGGCACTTCTATTACAGATTAAGTTAACATTATAAAATAGAATACAAAGTCGCTTTCAATAAATTACCTAAATTATTTTGGTTCTAATACAGAATATAATTAATCGACTAAACTGACGACATAACATATTATACAGAGTCTTTAAAAAAGATGCGGTAATATTAAAGGGGGTGATTGTCCAGGTCATTTTATACAAAAAAGTTTATAATAAACATGATCTGGAAACGCTTCGTTACCGATCTACAGCGTGTTGAAGCTTAATTTAAAAAAACAGTAAAAAAATACATATTTTGAAAAGTTCAACGCGTTCAAACATTACTTCCTGCTGATTTTCCTCCTCGCATTGCATTCTGTCAATAGCTTTTGCAGAAAATGGTTGAAATCCCTCAATTCCTGATGTTGATTCTGTTCACCGATGAAGCGAATTTCTCAAGAAATGCAATACGCAATTTCCGTAATAACTATGTATGGTGTGACGAAAATCCACATGAAATTGTTGAAGATCGTTTTCAACATCAATTTTCTTTGAATGTTTGGCTTGGAATTGTGAGTGATGGCCTAATTAGACCGGTATTTTTACCAGGAAGACTTACCGGAGAGATGTATCGCAACTTTTTGGAAAATACGCTCCCTGGTTTTCTGGAGGACGTACCATTAGCAATTAGAGATGCAATGTGGTATATGCACGATGGCGCACCAACCCACTTTAGTCAAATAGCTCGTGATTTCTTAACACAAGCATATGGAAATCGCTAGATTGGCCGAGGTGGATCTCACTTATAGCTTGCACGATCCCCGGACTTAAATCCCCTGGATTTTTTCCTGTGGGGCCATTTGAAGTCCTTGGTGTACCCTACTCCATTGGAAAACGTAGAAGACTTAAGAACTCGAATCATTGTTGGGTGCCAATTAAAACAGGTCCTAGTGTTTTTGAGAGAGTTCGTCAGTCAATGAGGTGAAGATTGGATTCTTGCATCCGAGCTCGAGATGGTCACTTTGCACAGTTTTTGTAATTTCTTGCAATTTTTGATAACGAAGCGTTTCCAGACCATGTTTATTACAAACTTTTTTGTATAAAATAACCTGGACAATCACCCCCTTTAATATTGCAACATTTTTTTTAAACACCCTGTATAATATGAACCTACATTTATTAAACTTAAAAATGTATTTCCCCCATTAGTTTATTTAAATTAGTTTAGTTAAAAATTATTAGTAAAATATCAAAATCAAAAACATGAATACTGCACCCAGTTGCGTAAATAATAAATGGACCATAAAAATATTTTATTCGCCGAATGGGTGTGGAAATTTAAACAATGTTAAGCGTTTAATTAATGCCGTATAATGCTGGGATGGTATCCGGTGAAAATCTAAATTTATGTTTAATTAACGAGCAAACGAGCAGACTGTAAGTCAACCTTCGGTAGTCAAACAGCGTTCGGCTGCACTTACGCAAGTAAAACCCTATCGGCCAAGAATTACGTAATTACGCGGTGTGTAATTAGAAAGAAAAACATTCCAAGTTTAAAAAGTGGATTAAAAAGGAAAACGCTCACTTGTACGTTACAATCATAAATAAAATAACATTCCAACATTCAAAATATTCCAATTTATATTTTAGTTGTCAATAAATTATGTTGGTATGACCCTACATTGGAAATCCGCTAATCTTTTTGTTTATTATTCCTGTAATATCTGTACTGCAAAATTAATTATTTGATCCGAATAAATGTAATTTAATTATAAGCTCCAAATTAACTGCATTAATTGAGTGAATCTAGGGAATTCATTGTAATATAAAATGATAAATAACACTACCAATAATATCAGTGTTTGTGAACCGTAATAAATAAGTATTTAGCTTCAATCAAATACGTCAATAAGATTAATTTGATTAAAAACCGCGCAGACCTTTGTGAACGGCCGCTTTGTACGTTAAGCTAATACCTCACAAACCGACGTCGAATTATGGCGTGGTCGCATGAAAACGAAATCCGAAATGGAGTCGTTTCCTTTGATGTGTTCACACATGGATGAGTTACGCAGAACCGACACGCGCTCGTTTCAATCAGCCTACAACACAGCGACACACACGCGACCTTTATGGGCCCTTATTAGGTAGCATTAATGATCCGTCTACGCCAGAAGTTCCAAAACCCAACAGTTTCAAACATACATAACCCCTATACAATTATCCCGCTTTGGCCCTTGGCCAGTATAAGTTGAACTTTTTTCTGGTCGGTTTTCGTGTTGGTGAAAAATAAATTTGTAGCCCCCCTAACTTTTGTGAGTATGAAGTTGTCAAAGCACCCCCGCGAAACCACGAATTAATCCGAAGGGGCGTGTAGGGGTGGAACTTTTTGAAAGCGTACGTGTTGTAGGTGTTTCCTGCCAAATGAAACGCGTCAAAGTTTCGCTTTTATTGCGGCGTGAATGTTTCAAATTTAGGGGTTGACAACCTGCCTTTGTCCGCTTGAACGGCCGGCTCCGCCACCGCTTGTGCACGCAAACTGCGGTTTTAATATTTTTGCGTGCGCATATTGAAACGATTTATTAATGAGGTGTGTTCATTTTCAGCGGAACACGAGAGGAGTTAATTTTCCTACGGGGCTCATAATAAATTAAATTAGACAAACAAATTTGATTTGAATAACAACGATATAATAAACAACAGACTCTAATTAAGTTAAAAAAAAATCTCAACAATTGTAAAGTTGAAATAAATAGTATGTAAAGTGCCAAAATTTACAAAACCAACTCATATCATTTAATGTGTTCTATACATATACCAATGCTAGTAATATGTAAAAAAACATACATGAAATTATTTAGAAAAGAACTCTATCCGAAAAAAAATTGGCTACTAATTCCATATAAAGCATGAGAACAAAGAATTTGGCAACTTGTTTAATACAATATTCTTGTTTTCCTTTCGTTTTCTCCAAATAATTTTGATATGTATAACAATTACTAGGGGAAAGGTCTACGAGATGATTCCGTTAAGGAAAAATGAAATTAATACAGATGTAAAAACTTTTAATGATAGTAATGGTAGTTATTGATATATCGTTGTTTTATTTTAATGTTTTCAAAGCTTTACCAAAGAATCATTGTGGATACTCCAATACTCCAATGTTCAAGATTATGCCTGCGATATTTGGTAGATTTGGTTTTGGTAATAATAATTGGTGGTTTTGGTTTTGGTTTGGTAATAGATTTAAATGAACTTCTTAGAGTTAATAACGTTTTTGTTTTTGTGATCTTAGGTAAAGAAAATAACAGTTACTGAACTTTGTGTAAAATAATCCTTATATTTTTTATTACTAACAAGAATTCTTACATATGAGATCAATCGTATGTCAAACAGTAAAAAACGCTGTGTTGAATGATTATTTTATTTACAGTGACTTACATAAGTGATCGGACACTCATGTACATACACGAAAATATATATTTACTTTTACAATTGACTTATTACCGCTTCTTTAGTGTGTTTATTATGTTGTTAAAGAAATTTCCTTCAGTGATTTAGTAGAATTTTCTGTAAACTTTCATACATTTTGCAACTAAATCAAGTAAACTCGGATGGATTATGAAATTACACACACATCGGACACTCAATCTGCTACTGTAATAAATGAGTTGTACATAACTAGACGGCACCACAAACTTAAATATTGTTAATATCTAATACGTCAAATGTTAAGTTTCAGTGAAAACAACAAAGGTGCTTGAGTCTTTTGAACAATGGCACCGAAAAGATCAGAAACAACAATTGAGATAAGAAAGTTGGTTATTGCCCATCATAAAAAGGAAAATCGGTTCGTGAAATTTCTAAAATAGTTAAGATTAGTCGATCAACAGTATACGACATAATAAAGCGGTTCATAAATGAAGGTAGGGTAACAAATAAACCAAGAAGTGGTGCATCAAGTATTGTAAGTGAGGCGGAAAAAAGAATTATTTTGCGAGAAATTAAAAAAATCCTCGTTTAAGAGCCCCTAAGCTAGCGGCTAATTTAGAAAATAGTGGAGGAAGTGCCCGAAAAAATTTTTTCTAAACGAAAGAAATCGTAAACTTCGCTTAAAATTTGCAAAAAGTATGGTTGAAAAGGATATTGACTATTGGAACGAAGTCATTTTTGTAGACGAAAATAAATTTAATATATTTGGGAGCGATGGGTGGATAATGGTTTCGAGGAAACGCAATGAAGAAATGAAAAAAGAAAATCTAATGCCAACCGTAAAACATGGCGGTGATGGAGTCATGGTTTGGGGGTGTATGTCTGCAGCTGGGGTGGGTGATTTGGTTGTAATAGATGGCATAATGGATCAATATCGCTATTTAAGGATTTTAAACAATCATTTAAAATCGTCCGCCGAAAAAATGGGCCTACTAAACAGCTTCAAATTTTATCAGGATAACGATCCTAAGCATAAAGCCCATAATGTAAGACTATGGTTACTTTATAACTGTCCAAAAGTCATTGAAACACCTCCACAATCACCCGACCTTAACCCAATTGAACACCTTTGGGAAGAATTAAATCGCCGAATAAGGTCGCGAACCATATCTACAAAACCAGAGCTCCATTAAAGCGCTGAAAAAAAATGGGCAAATATATCCCCCACAATTACCCACAATTTGGTCAATTCCATTTCGAAAAGGTTGACAGCTGCAAAAGGAAATTCCACGAAATATTAGAATACGCCTAAATTAATTTAATAAAGTTAGACATAATATAAATAACATCTTATCGTTGTTTTAGTATTAATAGGTATATTCTCTAAATATTTTCTATAATAAACAGTTTTCATTGTTGTTGATTTATTTAATATTTGTATATTTTTTGTGCTGTCGCCCAATGTCCGATCATTTATGTGAGTCACTGTACCTTAAAATGCTAAACAAGAATAGACTGCAAACTGTTTAGTTGCCCTTCTATATGGAATACCATTTTTTACAGTATCCAATGCTTTAACCATAGAATATTCTGACCACGCACCGCGATTCGTTTCTTTTATAATTACGGGGCATAGTCTAAGATACAAATAATAATGGGAGTTTCTTAGACAACGCATACATTAAAACCATTTTGTTAATTGTCGGCTCAGTACAAGATTATCCACACAGATCAGCTCGTACAGCAACAATGTAATCATCTCGCCCCAAAGTCATATTCGTACTTTATTCAATAACGTAACCTGTATGATTTCTACTGTTGCCATGTCATTCGAAAAGCTAAATAGAGCATTTGCGAGTATACTTATATCACCATCTATGCAATTGACACCCTCCAACAGAAGTTACCTCAGCTTAACCCTTTTGCAGATATTGGTGTACATACTTACCACTAACTTTCAAAAGGATCAAATTGTTTATTAGCATTTGATAATTTTTTACCAACTATTCCATTAGTAAAGACTTTGCTTACAGAGAAAATATATACATGTGGTACATTGTGAGCTTCGCGGAAAGGATTGCCAGATATGCTAAAAATATGATCACCTGTAAAAGGGGGAGAATTCATGTATTTGTCGAAAGACAATATTGTTGTTACCAAGCGGCAGGATAACAAACCAGTGGTTATGATATCCACAGTTAATAACTCTAGGGTTATTGAAAATGTGAGGAGGAAAAATAAAGAAGGGCGCACAACCAGTATTCCAGCTCCAGAAGTAGTATGCAAATATAATAGGTTTATGGGTGGAGTTGACCATTTTTATCAACGTCGCGAGCGATATGAAATTGGCAGACGATCATCAAAATAGTGGCAAAGAATTTTCTATTTTTTCGTGGATCTTGCTATTATCAACTCATTTGAGTTGTGATGTTTAGCTAAACAGCAAAAACATGACCAACTTTCATATCGCATTCGTTTAGCTCGACAATTGATTGGGGGGTTCACTTCAAAAAAAACTCGTGGAGACTCAGTCACATATAAGTCGACAAAACGGGGAGTAGTTGCCATTCCAGAGGAAGTAAGATATTCTCAAATCGTCACCCATATGCCGGTTTCTGGTGGAAGCTGGAGGAGAAGCAGGTTGTGTAGCTCTAGCCAGAAGCAAAAGCGAACAAAAATAACTTATTCCTCTTGTTCTGTTCCCTTGTGAATTACGCCCTGTTTGTCAAATTTCCATAAAAAATAAAAAAAGAAATATATTGCCTATTGATTTCATAATTTCTTTACCCCTTGGCAGTTTTCACCCCTCGTCTAAAGGAAAAATACTATAAATATGAAAAATGTATACAACTAATTTGGTGTAGCGATGTATATAATTACAACTTTCAATTCCAAGGTGTGGGGGGGGGATGGTTTGAAAAAATGGATATGAAGAACTTATTATAGAACAAATATAAACGGATCGATTAATTAAAAAGTGGCGAAACTCTCAAAAATATAACTTATCCACGAAAGGGTTAAAATAAATCTTACCTTAGATCGAAATCGTACAATTTTTGATTTCTCGCACAAAAATGTACTTCCTCTGTCCGAAAATAGTTGCTACATTTTAATTTAATTTTTGTCCGAGAATAGTTGCTACATTTTATTTATTTATTTATTTTAAGGCGCAACAAAAACAGAAGAATTTTATGTACAACAGTTTCTTGTTTTTAAATGAAGATACAAAATAATTTATGAACCAAAAAACCCAAATAGGTACAACATACTCAAGTCGAAGCTATTCGGTGGTTGAGATATCAGTTGAATATCCCAACCATCCCTACAGAAAGCTTGGATTAATGTTGGAATGTCAGTGTACAAATGCGGTTTTGCATTATCTTGCTGAATAAATATTGTATGTTTTTTTCAATCAACAGGCCATTTTTCCCGTATTGCTGGAATCAATTTATAAAATCATTTTTCTTACTTCCTCTTTATTGACACTTTCTACAGCTTTGGTTACTAGTGTTTCCTTAGCCCGATTTTTGCTATTTCTTTTGGCTGGTAAAGAGTTAATATTAATTATTTTTACTTAAACAATCTTTTATTTATTTCCAGGATCTTGAAATTGTTGAACGACTACAAAATATTTACGTGCAGCTGCATTTATCGCGCCTCTTTTCAAATTTTATCCTCCACATTTTGCAACAAATAATGTAAAATTTGATTTCTTTGCTCATTACTAAATTCTCTGCATTTTGCCCCACCTTTTTGATTTGTTTCCGAAATATTTCGAACCATTTTTGATACAGAGCGGTTAAAATTCAAAAACATTCAAATTTTAAAGGTAACTATTACTTATCACAAAACGTGGACAATAGCTAAGTGGAGGTTAGAGCATGGTACATTTCGATTATTATGTGTTCTTCCTACTGATATTTAATAAATTAATTTATCTTATATATTTATGATAATCTTTACAGTAAACTAAAATGTAGCAACTATTTTCGGACAGAGGAAGTATTCATCACTCATACCACCATTACGTTTTGATAGGTGTGAAGGACTATTTGCTGATAAAAATAACTCGGTGATGCTAATAGTTTCGTTATAATTTAAAAGGACTGTTTAACCTCACTGCATCATCTCGTACACGTATCCCCTACCTCTGTTCCATAATAAGGGTTGTATCTTTTTTTTTAAATTTTATTAATAACATTTAAAACTTATTTTAAAAAAATGCAGATACGATCTTATATCTTTGGACTATAAATTATTCGATTTTTTAATGTTATACAACCTTTCAGATGAAAATACTACGTTTTTTTCTCTTTTACTCTAATGGCACATAACACAGTATTTATTTCAAGTCTACAATTATGTATAACACTTGAAAAAAAAGTGAAAGAGAAAAATAAAACGGTAAAAATACAACCTAAGTCATGAAAGAGTCGTTAACATCGCTGGACGTTTTGGAACGTTTTATGCAGGATTCGTGCGGTAAATTTGTTTCAAAATTAGCGGACGCGTAAGCGGTATACAAAAAGAACGGTACATCCAGGGCTATTTGTCGGGCTTAGCTGCTTTTTTCGGCCAACGAGGACAAATTTTCGTTTGCAAAGCGTCGTATTTTTGCGCCATTAGAGCCCCGAACCGTCTAGCTTTTCCCCGGTTTAATCGGCATTTCATAAATACCGCCCTCGATTAATTTTAGGCACGGCGACGACTCGGGTCGGCTTTACTTTTCAGCCGGATGAAAACCGGGGAACAGTTTACTAACTAGGTCGGGCTTTCGGCTTTGGACTTAACTTGTCGCTTGATATTTATAACGTTCCACGCGGGTATAATGTGTAAAGCTCAATAAAATTCAGCTCGGTGCTGTAGACGCATAAATTACGTCTGGTAGTAATCAAAGAGCAGCTTTGAACTGAACTGCACTCAATGTTATACATCTGTATTTCACCAAATTCATATTCCCTTCATATTTTCTATCATTTTTTCTTATTTTAGCTGCTATCCCGGAAGCAAGAGAGTGTCCATATTTTGGACGATTCAGCATAGATAGTTTGATAATGAACAAAAGGTATACTAGATCAGCAAGGGCTAGATCGGAAAGACTTTTGGCCTATTTTGACGATGAGGAGAGATACCCTATGGAGATGTTAAGGAACGTTGGTCGAAACCGGAGGATAAAAAGGGTGGAACAGCAACGGGCGGTAGGCTGTGATAACGACGGCTATTCCACTTTAATAGTCGGCTGCAATTCCGTGGACACAATGGAGTTCCAAATTTACTGTCAACCATCCGATTTCATCTCATGTGAGTATAAGCTTCTTATCGGGAAATTCTAACTTTTATCCCTTACCGTATCTTGCAAATATTCCGTTTAAAATTCTATCTATTATTTTAATAAACGAAATGATGTAACCGAGTGAGACGATTTAACAACGATTTCAAATATTCTAGGATATTTCATTATTTTTCAATTCCTAGTTGAGAACTTCTGGTGGAAAAGATTTCCCGCGATACGTTCCTTTATTGCAGGGCTTCGTTCGGAAAATGGGTAGCAGAGATTTCCTCCTGCCGGACTGAAAGGGTCGTATAGTCTCCCGGACGGCGTCATAACATACCGCCTTTGCCCGTATAACAACTTTTTCCCCGAATCATCCCTTCCGTATATCCCTATTGGTGGCACATAGTTTCCTCGGGAAATGGGGTAGATAAACCTTTTTTTCTGCGATAGGACCGATAGGGGATTGGATCGTTCGACGACTTTTTCACGTTTGTTTATGTATTCGTCACGGGCGAAGAACGATAATGACGTCAATATTTGGACCTTGTATTTATTTTGATCGTAAAAATGGGATTTTATATTCCACCATTGAGGAGAATAATGAACTTATTTTTCCGTATCTATAAGTTATTTATAGACATTCCGAGAAACCCATGAATATTATACGCTTACCAATGTTAACTTTTCTTATAGAAGGAAATAAGTTTATTACTTTCATAGCTATAATTAATTCATCTATCTAAGTAAAAAGTAACGCTGTTGAATTTTAAGTTTTTAATTTCAACCCATAAGTGGATTTTGAATGGAAATAGGAGAGTGAAATTCAAATTGCAACTTTACTGAGGTACTTTTAATTTTAAAAACTTTACCTCGAACTTTCTTTTGTATACTCAAATTAGTTAGTGCTCTAGTTCACAGGAAAAATTTAAAAGATAAAACCATAAATTCTAGGTTTCCAAAAATACTCGTGCGATTTTTCTTTCCCCCGCGGATTTGCCTTGAAGAATTTATGACTTAGTTTGCATAGTCCTACATATTCATAAGGACGCGCGGCCATTTCCATATTGGAGGAATTGAAAAATATGCGCGTACTGTACCTACTCGGTTTATTCTTTACATTTGTATGCAAAAACGAACGGGGCCAGATGATTGATAATTGAATATTGTGGGAGTGGGTAACATTTCGCTCTGACTTATAATTTATTTTCCTCTGAAAATGCAGTTCAAAAGCAAACAGATACTATTCAGTTTAATTTTACTTAAATTGTAAGGTGCATCATTCTGAAGCGAAAAATTAAAGTGCAAACGGAAGCGGAAGGACTAAATAGCTAATTTTTAACGGAACAAACTCAACTTTTATAAGGAGTTTTTGCAAGGCAAGAAAAGCACGCCGAGCGAAACGGGCGCACTCGTTTCGTTCGGAATTTTCGTGTAAACAGGTACTTGAAGTAAATTAAATCGGAAGAGAGCGTTGTTTCTTGAAATGCGCCCTGGCTTTCACTGCACGAAACGAGCCTCGCTGCGAATTTAATTTATTTGCGCTACTTCGAGACGCTGACAGGACACTTATGCCTGACGTCGGCTTCAAATGAAGAATTTGTAATTACAGCGTTGCCAATAGCACTTTTATCACGTTGCATCCCCCGACTTTACCTTCAACTAATATATTTCTACAGTTAAAGTTTCTAGCCTTCATTTTCCCTTCTCGGAACTCCATTCCATTTATATGTTAACATTACTTCGTTCTCCCTAATTGCTTTTGATCAACCAATGACCACCTGAACACATAATTAAACATTACAGCCCATAACGCCTGCAACAGGCTTAAGGTCTATAAACCAGTCCGAACGTTACGATTTAAGGGCAACGTCAACTACTAACTAGGGCTTTCTAAGCACCCGTTTTAACGACTCCATAAACCGGGGGGGCACTCGAAAGTTTTTACTGCCAGACCATTTTTGTGACCACTGCAGGGTGGCGGAGATGTGATAGACAGATAACGACTGATTAACTTCGCTTGAAAGACCTTGCAATTTAAGTTTCCTAAATTACGTCGCGAGGAAGAGGAGTTTTATCAAAAGAAAAGACTGATAACGAACTTACAGGCGGATTTATTGAAGAAGCAGATTTTTGTATGTTATAAAAGACAAGGAATTAGTATTTACTTTTAAATTAAATTATTTGCTGGTGCATCAATACTT
Organism: Digitonthophagus gazella; assembly: GCA_036711955.1. Classification (NCBI taxonomy): domain Eukaryota; kingdom Metazoa; phylum Arthropoda; class Insecta; order Coleoptera; family Scarabaeidae; genus Digitonthophagus; species Digitonthophagus gazella. The sequence continues at coordinate 10,704,235 of JASCIT010000001.1, forward strand.
TGAAACTAATTACTGAAGTTTCGTTTTACAGTATACTCATGCCACGGACAGTGGGAGGAAAATGGTACCAACTACCTGATAACAACTCCCCTCGGCAGGACATCGCACGGGACCAGGAGACATTGCTTCATATACAAGGAGCACGGACCAAACACGGTCCTCTTCTCTACTTCGACGGGTAACTGCGAACGGACCCTCAACCCAGGAGTTTCGGGCGAACTTGTTTTCAACGTCACCAATAACGGTAAGTCTCTTCGACGCGCCCTGAGAAGCAGGTTCGGTCGTCACGACGGACACAATGGGCCACGGTTCGCAGTCCTCGAGGCGCGATAATTGGACGAACTGCGAAGTAGTCGTCCTCTAGAACTGCGAGTTATATTTAATTCGGAGAAGTCCTCCCGAATCCCGACCGTTCTGCTTTCTGAACTCGCTCAAATGGCCCCGTTTAGTCGTCTCGGTTCGCGACCCAAGTTTCCAAACCCCCCGGGTTCGGGCCTCACAAACGTGAAAGGTGAATGGGCATCGCGACGCCACTGTGAGATCCGGCCGGAGTTCAAAGTGTTTCTGTAGTCGCACGGGCGTGCAATTGTAAAGAAAGCCTTCCCGGTGAAGATGCCGACCTTTTCAATGAACAAAACGGTCGTCTGGAATACGTGAAGTTGTTTTGTTAACTATGAGATTATTCCTCATCTGCTAGAAGCGTAATGACGATTGCTAATAACTTTCAAAGTTTAAAATCTTCTCGTCGTCATTTTACCTTCCAAACTTCTATGCTTTATTACGTCTTACAATTATTATACCTATATACAAGTTGTCATCCGTTAACTCGATGCAATAAAGTATATTGCAAAAAGTCATGAATAGTCTTTAAACTGGAAATTATACTTTTTTTCATTTTCTCGAAATTACAAAAATGTTACTTAGAAACTATATATGTAGAGTCTTTATCCTGATTCTTATGATTTTTTTTACATTTATCGTGGCTTTTGTCGAGATGAGTATAAGTTGGAATAGTTGTGCAAAATTAATCTCTTACTTGAAGAAACAGAATCTAATTGTAGAGATTTTATTTATCAATTTGAACATTTTCTATCAACACTTTGGTTTCTTGTAATGAGATACCTTTCTAACTGTATGGGAAGGTGGGTATGTTAGGGACACTTTTTATAATCCATATAATTGTGGTCATACCAGCAATATAAAAATTTTAAAATGTGTACCATTGAATAGCTTACTTTTTATACTATATTTTGGTAATTATCTGATGTCATTTTTTCTAATGGTTAGAGTTTTGTTGCAGTAGAAGTGATCATTTATATTTTGTCCCAAACGTACCTTGCGTTGGTATGTATGAGACAGTCACAAAATGACGGGAGGTATGTATGGAACGGATCTCAATAAATAATACAATCAAAATCAAACGTACATGGAAAACCATATAAGAGTTAATGAACACTTCTGTGATAATAAAACATTCCATTTGTAACCAGATATTAAACTTTTATTATTAAATTTAAATAAAATAGGAAGAACAACAAATAACTTTTCTACAAGTTTTGTATATAAATAACATTTCATCGTAAATTAGAAATATGACAAACATATTTAAATATAAATGCATTTCGTAGTCGTTGTGTAGATGTAGCCCGTTCTACTTTCTTAAGTACGTCCATTTTTGTGATCACTTGCATATCATCTATCTGTGCGAAAACAAATACATTGCTAAGTCCTCTTCTTCGTAAAAATTTGACCTTATAACGCTCACCATTAATAACTTCTAACATTTTACCTTTATGGAAAACTTCAGATTTCTTTATAGCAAATTTTACAATATAAAATCCTCAATGTTGACTTCTATGTCGTTCAAGACGTTTTTTTCATCAGAATCCTTCATAAGAATTTCATATGGTACATCATCATTTTCTGCATAATTGATTTCTTTATCTTCTTCCGTCTCTGACGATTCTGGTGATGCAAATTTGTTTTTACTCTGTGTTTAACCTTTTCTTCCTTTTTTCGAAATTTTTCATTTTTGATTTTCAATGTTTCTTCTATTAACAGTTTTTCGGGTGTTCTTGTTAATAATTTTGTCCAACCTGGTTTCCTTCCTACACTTTTCTTCGTGGTACACTAGGCAATGGCTTAAACATTTCAAAAGTGATTAAATTCTTATTCCATACTAGTGGAATATTATGAAAGTCGTCTTCACTTGAACATATTTGGGCCGCATTGTTGAGAATATCCACTACAGAATCGTTAATAAGGTTTATATTACTAGAAAAATCAGGATTATATTTTCGATCTGTTACAGCAGATGTTGGAAAGTCCGCTTCTTCTGTAAATATCTTCTCATTATATGAATAAATCCCGGTGCTTCGGAATTCACTTTCCGAATCGGAATTCACTTTCCTTTTTTCAGAAATTCTGTTAATTCGTAAATTGTAACTGTTTTGCAAAGGTTATTCAAGAGCCAATTACCAAGAGCTAATTATATATATATGGCAGGTATGTCTAGGACGTCCCAAATATCCATTTCTTTCAATGTCCTAAGCAATAAAAAACAGCAAGGTGTATTAATCAAAAACAGTTTGTAGACTTCACCAATAATAATTTATTAAGTTTTGTAAATAAACATAGTTATAACCAGTACTTACCTGATGCACCCGGTTTTTACTTTGAAACAACATCAACGCAAACGTCCAATTCTTAAGCTTAAAATAACTAACTGCATTTCAAGTTTCGACGATATGGCACTGTAGGTATCGTTAGTAAATTTAAAGTAAGAAAATGGGGTAAATTCAAACAAGTTTTCAGTTTGGATTAATTGCCCCAAAGATACCCACATCCCCTTACTTATTTCAAAGCTCTACACACTTTTTCATTATTTCATTTTGAAACTCTAAACAAATTTCATTAATTGTATCAAAAATCTATATCACAATCATAATAGCTTTACCAATAAGTCCTATTTATGAAACGATTTTTACATTTTTAACGGGTTGCGTGGATTTTTTGGTTGTCACCAGAATGACTTCTTTGGTAATAAGCAACTTGCAGGAATACAAGCATAATTTACGTTTGCAGACCCTTCGATATGGACATACCCTAACATTAAAAATATTTATGATTGATAAATCTTTTTACAGTTGAAGCACACAAATTCTTCAGGCTTCTACATCATTTATGTACAACCCATTCACAAAATCCGTAAATAAATAAAATCGATATTTTCGTCTAAATTTTATATCCAACATAAAATATAAACTCCACGACTCATTAAATATTTCTGTGAAACAAGCTGTTGATCATTCTCGACCACATAAATTATTACTTTCCCGACCAAACTATAATTTCGGTTCAACGTAAATGCACACTATTTTTTTTGTTACACGCCATGCGATTATTCTTTATTTGACGAACCGAATGACGCGTTGCATGACGCATTATTGTCCCAACCCGAGTATATTTGCGGTAGCCACCACCAACGGTAACAATTTATTATTATTCGCGCTGTCGCCCGGATATTTACAACCCTTTTAAAACAGCCACGGGTAATTTATTTCGGTTGCTGCATTATAACACAGGTTATTCAAATATTGTCCACCACAAAAAAAAATGAAACTGAACCAAAATTTTGCTTTGTATAGAAATAACCGTGATAAAAGACCAACTAATTTTTGTATTCATTTTTAGGGAAGTGTATGGAAACAAGTGGAGCTACGAATAACAGCATAATGTTAATTCTCTTTCTAATCTGCATCCTCATAGCCGGAACAGGTCATAGATGATGGACGTACGTCGTGACGTAAATCCATATTATCACTAGGAAGTTATGAGACTGTACATGCGGCAACAAGGCCACTAACTTCGGTTGTGTACAAAGGAGAAGTAAATAACTCATAGGAATAAATGATATACAAATTTAAACAGAAACTAACACACATACACAACACACTCGGAATAGTTTTAGACGTTTCAGTTTTATAACCTTCCGTTTCGTTGTCCGATTGTTGTACGACGACGACAACGTTTGTACCACGGCGTTTATCGTTCGAAACAACACAATCTGAGTATTTGCTCTATTATCATGATGTACTTTAAACTGTGATTATCCCCAAGAATGGAAGAATCGAATGCTAGACTAATAAAAACACAACTCCTCGTGTAGAAACGTCTATTAGTTTAAGAGTAGTTTTTAAGGTGTATTAGCATTTCAGTAGTCCGAACACACGGTCTACACGTTTTTATTTTAGCTAAATAAGAATCTAACTTTTAAATTTTAAAAATTTATTTTAAGGATAAATTCTTAACAATAATGGTCGAAATTTTAAATTATCTTAAAATTTTTTATACAAAATAAACGCAATATTTTAAAAACGTTTATAGTTTTTTTTATTGAAAAAAATTATATGAGGTAATAATAATTTTTAAAAATAAAAATAAATAAATCTGAAAAAATAATTTAACATATCATTAGGTTTTTACAATAGTATCATTCGACCATTTTTGTTAGAACATTAATTTTAAAAAGGAAAACACAAAAGCAAGATAAAATAGCTAACCTGTGATTCGTTTTAAAAAAATTTGTAAACCTAACACGAACATTAAAAAACATACATATGCAAGACCTGTTTTAATGTCTAAACTATACATACGTATTATAAAAGGTGGCGAAAAGCCGGAAGTAAACAAGTAAAAAAAAATAGTTCGAAATTTAAACGATAACGGTGATATAGTTTGTAAACCGAAAGCAATATTTCTTGTAACTCGTTGCGTTAGTGTGTTTCGATGATACACGTTGAGTATCTATTGCGTTTAACTTCGTCGTTTCTGTATGCTCTGAAGCAATAAAACTATAGTAGTTCAGTAGCAAAAAAAATTTGTGTAGATATGGATATTGTAAATAATTTTAAAGCGTATATTTTTAAAATGTTAATTGAACTGGACCTTAACATTATTTTTGGGATTAAAATCATGTGTATTAAATAAACGAATGTAATAATTTAATTAAATTAATTCTAATAGAATTAAAAATAAAAGAAGATATTGTCCAGTACACAAGAAGCTAAATAATTTTGTAGTTAGAGAAACACGTGACACTGGTTGTCCGAGATCGTTTATTCTTTTAGCAGCACCTAAAAGAAAAAGAGAAAAGTTAAGATTCCCTTGCTTACCTCTGAGACACTAAGTCTTTCATCTTCACGTTACCAATCTGCTTGATCTTGTAGAAGCGCCGTAAAAATTTAACATACGATCAGAAGGATATAGGTTGTAAGCAAGAGTGATAAAAGTGTTGTGGAAGAAAACTAAAGGAGAGTTTTTTTACGCAATGTATGTACAGAAAGCAAACCGGACGATACCATTGTGCGACCTGCAATCAAATAACTGTGTAAAATATGTAATTTATCATGATTCACGTAGATGGACTGTAGGCTAAAGGTAAAAACTCACACAAATAAAAAGGTACACGCAGAATAATTATACATACATAGGGATAATTTTAACGGGAACATAGGATTATTTCGTTTGGAACTGTGGAGTAACTAAGGTGTAACTCAGTTTTTGTAGCCTAGGAACTGTTTTTAAGAGGCAGAATTTGTAAAATATAGGATGGAAGTTTGGTGCCTTGGATGTTTTGTTTATGAAACACAAAATGTTGATTATATGAACAAAATGCATTTGTTGTAACAAATACCTGTACATTTATCAAATAAAAACATGAAACTTCTTTTTATTATTTATTGAACCCATTCTAAATCTATAGAGTCAACATTTCTGTAATCATAAATGTACTAGAAAATAATACGCATTTAAATTAAGCAACGTGATTTGTTAATTATGAATCATTGGAAATAGCACAGAATGTTCTAGAAGATAACACTGTAGTTTCTGTTGACTCAGCAAGGAGACAATGAAATAGAAATAGGATACAAGTATAACGCAATTTTAATCTAGAATATTGACTTATTCTTGGTGCATTAACTTCTTTTTTTTATAATCTGTTCTGAAAAATATAGAATTAAACTTAAGACGCTTTTAAACCAATTTTAAAACACATTTGATATTTTATCGTTTTAAGAAGTTGGGTTACGAATTCGTCATTCAAATTTAAATAAGTTGACAAATCTTTTAATTATTTCTTAATAAATTAAAGAGTTTACATAAAAGCGTGTTCTGTTGGTTGCACCAAATTAGTGTTTTATGTTCTATTACATTTTATTATTGTAGTCTAGAACAGGGATGGGCAACCTTTTCTATAGTGGGGGCCACATTACCGTTTACTCTTCGTACGCGGGCCGGAGACCAATCTTAGGCCTTGTTGTTGTTGTTGTAGCCCTAAAGCAAAGGATAGGTAATGGGATTTGGGAACTTAGCCCTTCTGATTCCCAGACACCTGAGTAGGAGATATATAACACATAATTTAAAAGAAAACTTGAATTATATCATGAAAATAATGTCACAACACGATGCACGTTGAGATCGATGTACAAGATAGATTTAAACAATTAATTGATGACTTGAACTAAACCAGATAATTAAAGATATAACCAAAATTTGGACGAATTCAAACTCTTCATCCGTCCCCAATCAGAGCCGAAAACGGAATCCAACCTTAAGCCTTGAACACACTTACAGGTGATGTTATGATCAGATTGTCAGTTATGGTTATTTTTGATTTCCTCGTGTTCTATGAAATTTGCTCTCTTTCGCACTAACAAGTAAGCTACTCAACGTCAAATTCTGGTGCGCACCAGTTCAACCAAAAGAAAACGCTATAAATTAATCGCCTTTCATACAATTTGAACGACTTTCATAATATTATTTAAAACCATCATGATAATTTTAAGCGGTATTAGCTCGATTTAGGACGCTTTTTGTCAATTAAATAATTTGAAAGAACTTTATAAGACTTTTTAATAATAATTGATTACTCCACCTATCTTAAGATATTCGAGTATTAAGAAAAAAATGTTATCTCAAAATATCTCTCTTAAATATTCTCAAAGCTCGTCAAAATAACGTATATTTTGATAAATCATGTCAATTTAAAGATTTTCGATTATAAATGTGCAGTAAGCTTTCAAAGGAGAATTCGTTTCATTTCATTAATTTTACAGGAACACCTGAAAACGTCTGACAACAAAACGAAAAATTTTTTTTTCTAAATACTTAATCCATCATTTGATAAAAAAGGTTTATTTCATGGTACTCATGAAAATATAAAATTAATTTATACACATATTTGTAAAAATAATGTGTTCGCCAAAAATCCCGCAACACTCAGAAGGGATGATCGTACGAACTTGAAATTTTTGTGATATGTACAGCTTAAGCGAGATAAGAAAGAACAATATCGGCGGTGAAAAAATAAGAAAGGAATCGAAATGAAGTGCAAAACCGCCACAAAGATGCAACCATAGATACGTGTTTCGAACTTATTAGTTCTCATCAGTACGATATAGCCAAGGAGTAAGGTAGAAACTCATTGGGGAGACACGCAAAGGAAACACAGTCAGAGGACTAATCACCAATTTGGTGCTTCGGCTGTAAGATCCTCAAATTGGTGATTAGTCCTCTGACTGTGTTCCCTTTTTGTTTCTTCCCCAATGAGTTTCCACCTTGTTCCTTGGTTATATCGTACTGATGAGAACTAATAAGTTCGAAACATGTGTCTACGGTTGCATCTTTGTGGCGGTTTTGCCCTTAATTTCAATTCCTTTCTTATTTTCCCACCGCCGATATTGTTCTTCCTTATTTTTCTGGGCTTGGGTTCACGGGGAGTGACGTTGTTATCTTCGATGCGAAGCTTGTTTGTTGTCCTCAAATTTGAGAATCCTACAGCCGAAGCATCAAATTGGTGATTAGTCATCTGACTGTGTTCCCTTTTTGTGTCTTCCGTAATGAGTTTCCACCTTGCTCCGTGGCTATACCGTATTGATGAGAACTAATAAGTTCGAAACACGTGTCTACGCTAGCATCTTTGTGGCGGTTTTGCAATTAATTTCGGTTCCTTTTTTAAGCGAGATAGTACATGATTAAAATTTAGTCACGATCCGTACACTCTGATTGTTTTTTGTCTGCTTTTTAGGTATACTTCTTTTACACCGTATAGCCATACTAATGATCACCGACAATCTAAACCTTAGCAAATCCTTTACTTGTTTTGCTGTTAAGCTCCGCAACCATCGAAATCAGTCTTACATTCAATTAACTCCTGTTAAAAGGGGCCAAATTGTGGGAAGTTTTCGGTTTTACTGGTGATAGGTGTTCAATGGAAGATAAATCTAAAGATCGTGTGTGCTCTGGCATTGTTCATATTAAAAATGTGAGTGTAAATCGTACTGAGTGTGGTTCAGTGTGGTTTTGTTGAAGAACATTGTTGCGAGGTCTTTGAAAGTATGGTAACAAAATTGCCTCTAGAATTTCGTTAATGTACCCAGTCGCAGTTAAAGTTTTCTTGAATGATGACTTTAAATTGTTGGCTTCCAAACTAAATTTCACCCAATCACAACATGAAATGTTAAGGCAAAGTAACACAATCAAATTCCAAATTTTGTCTTTCTGTTCTAGATCTTCTGAGCCACAATTGACCATCAAATTGCTATAGCCAAAACCGACATTTATCACTAAAGATGATTTGCTGTCATTCTTCGACATTATGCCCCCTCAACCTATACCACTTGAGTCTGAAACCTTAATGTTCTAGGATTAAAGAACTCTGACAAATTTGCAGGTGTGACAGTAAACCATTGAAATGGATTTTTCGATAAATTGTTTGCATCGATGCCTGACTTCCCCAAACAGCCCTCCAAATAACTTTCACTGACAAACGGATTAATTAAGGCATTCGGCGAAGACATCTCTTACTTAAACGTTGAAGTTTTACTAAAGATAATTTATTATTTTGAGCTTCTCTTCGTAATATGGCGGATTTATAATCAGAGCAACTATTTTATGATTGTGGGGTAACATTTACGATTCATTCAATTTTCAATTTTTAACTTCGCTTTTTCAAAATTTAATACATCGTGGCTTTATTCAATGTTCTTCACGATATGACGCGATCGACCTGATGACGATTTTTAGATCGAAACCCGAGTAGTCAAGCTCAAAATAATAAATTATTTTCAGTAAAACTTCAACGTTTAATTTATTCATTTCAACAAACTGAAGAATGGAAGTATTCATATCAAATTACATCTCTTACTGTTTATTCATAATTTGTGATCGGCCACCACCTTTATTAGGTGTTTTCCAGATTTCAGACACTCCATGGTTGAAGGATAGTAAAGCCATTTTGACTCATTTTCTCACAATTTCGCGAAAAGATATTCGAAGCTTTATGCATGTCTATACTTTGACTCTCCTTGAAAGGGGCCAATTGAATGTAAGACTAACTTCGGTAGACGCAAGATATAATACATACACAAGTGAAGGATTCGACAAAGTCTAATTTGCCAGTAATCATTAATATAGCTCTAAACACGCTCTAAAAAAAAATATGTCTGTTAAAACATAAAATACCAAGCGAAAAAAAAACCCTAAAGAGTACTGATCATGACCAAATTTGAATCAGTTACTCTCTCACATAAGCTATACTGTAACCCGAAATGGAGCTGCACCATGAAGAGAAAGATTAAAAAGTAAACCCATTTCCTGAGCATTGTCGAGTACTCTTTCAACTTTTTCTTCATGGTGCAGCTCCATTTCGAGTTATAGTACATACCATCAAAATTTTAAGTCCACACGACCATCCTTCCTTGATGTTGCGATTTTTTGGCAAGGAGTGTATTTGGAGTCATGTCCTTTTAAAAGAAAGAAAGAATTTATTCCCTTCTGTATCTTCAATTTTTGATTTTTTGTTCTTTTTAATTTTTTTTTTTCTGTACAGAGTTTAACAGAAAAGACTATGCTTTTAAAAACGTTGATACTAAGAACTATGAATTCAATCCATAGCTTCATGAACGATGGAGCATATCGTTTTTGCATACGGTGATGTATCAAAGGATAACGAGTCATTAAAATTTTTATTTTTAATTTCTATCTATCATTTCCATCTATGAGATATAAATTATAATAAAACAGTCTAATAATGATACACAACATTTTATCTTATTAAAATGTGTAGATCGACTAAGCAGAATTTCTCATTGTTGCATCAGATTTTAAGAATGACTTGTCTATACTTGTGCTATACATAGACGTACAATCAATCAAGCACCCAGACTGGTTTTACAACCTTTATCTTTTTTTAATTCACACCTGACCAAAAGTACAAACAATAATCATCTTTCAAAAAAATCAACTGCGTACAATTTTCTCTTCTAAAAATAAAATCTTTAAAAAACATTTACTATATTAACTACGTAAATCTAATTATATCAACTTTTTTTTATTAGAACATCTAACGAACCAATTGGCTTAAATTAACGTAAAGATTCTTTTACGTAAACACCGACGACATTTTTATAAAAACTCTAGAACAAGATAATTGCTTGTCATGTCGGCGCTTCGCTCATAAATACATAACCGACATAAATTAAAAAATTGTCACTTCGGCTTAGCCTGGGTACCTATTAAGAAAAAACGCTCCATCATCACTTTAATTATTCAATCCTCAACAAACACGCTCCTCAGAAGTTCAAACGATGGCCTCGCCCGAACTAACTTTCACTTTAAAAATTAAACTGATCCTAAAACGCCATTAACGCTTTATCAAAAAACTTCCTGACAATTTTAATCAGACCAAACCGATAAACTAAAAAAAGAAATAACGTTTCAAAAGGAAATCAAAAATTCTTAATCGTAAATTTTAATCGCCACAACGTTTTTAGCCTGTTTTGTCATCGAGGAATGTACAAAATTTAATCGCAAGACAACAATACGTTCGGTTTGATACGACAGACACGACCAATTTATATTAATTTGTCCTAATTGATCTACACGATCTGTTCAATACATTTAATTGTTATACTACGAACCTCTATTTGTGTAGTCATTGTTCACTACAAAACTTATAGAGTAGGACAAGGGCATGATACGCATTTTTTTATTATTTATTTACTTGTGATTACAACACAGTCTTGTTGAAATTGAAAATTTCCTCTGTATTGTATTTAAAAATCAACGTTTATACTGGTTTATACCAAAGTCTCTATGATTATAAAAAATATGTATAATATTGTTTTATCTAAATATCGAGATAGATTGTATTGATAAATACTCAAATAAGCTTTTGTATAAGCCTTTTGTAATACCTTAAGCTTATTATAAATCTTAAATTGTCGTTTATGTGTATGTCTGAAAATTTAACAAGATAATCTATTTTTATCAATTTAACATAATTTTAAGGAATTTGGTATATAATTAAAACTTATGTTTGGAAAATATAATTCAACATTTTAAAATTATTGTGTTACTTACATTTCTTTCATGCTACGTTTAGATTTTATTTTTATCTTCTATTGAGTAAAATCCAAAGGAAAAGGAAGTTGTTACGCCTCCGCGGTCAACATTGATTTTATGGCTCATTTATTTATTTAGTGAATAGTTTAGTAAACTATTTTTCAATCGGTTATAAATAGTACATACGATTACATACCCTGTTGAAATATATTCCTTGCAAAATCCGGTTTTTTTTTTTAAGTTCGCGTGTGCTATTACTTCTTTAAAATAGATCATCTATGGAAATCTAAAAATACATCAATAAGCTCTTTAGCAAACAAATTTACTTTACTATTGCAATAAAAACGTTGTTATCTTGTAAACTTTTTATATTTTATTTTGGAATCCTGTTAGATATCTTTAAAAGTTTTAAAAAATTTACTTACCAGTGCTCTATTGAGATTTTTATCAAAATTTTTTTTACCAAAAAATTAGATTTTTTTATTAAAAAAAGATTAATTTTCTCTAAGTGTATTTTATCGTCACATAAATAAATCTTATTTAAAGTAACTATTGCACCTTGCTTAATATTTAACCCGGCGTGTGTATACTATATTTTTTGAGACACGGTATGTATACTGGGTCTTTTAGGGAACAGGCATGTTTTCAAAGTTTTCTAGGCTTTCAAAAATTCTAGAAAAATTCTGAGTTACTTATTGAAGCGTCTACTAGATGGCCTAGCAGTTACCAAATTCAAAAGTTTAAAACTGTTGTCAATAAAAATGAAACAATCGTCTGAAAAGTCAGAAAAACGGAAATTATGACTGTTCCTTCAAAGACTCAGTGTACACACGGAGGGTTAAAAATACAGGGTGTCATACGGGAAGCGATGGATTTTCAGATCAAAACAATTTAAATCAAAACATTTTCTTTAATAAACCACGAATTTTTCTTCTTAACTGACGAGGGCTCCTAAATAATACATACCTCTGTCAGTCTGCTGTTTTCTGGTTTTCTCTTTGGAATATTTCCTGTTAATCTGAAACGTTCAACACATCGCAAAATCGTATTGCAGCTTGCAACTACACCATTTCGCTTGATTTTAATATGGGGTCGAAAGGTCAGCTGTATTGCAACGACATATTAATCATAACTAAGGTTTTTGGTACTTTGCCGTATTGTACAGCAATATGATACACAGTAAAGCATACCCGTGTATACGGCAAACGTACAACAACCCGAAATGGAGCTGCACTATGAAGAGAAAGATGAAGTACTCTTTCATCTTTCTCTTCGTGGTGCAGCTCCATTTCGGGTTATTGTACAGCATCTGCAATTTAGTATTGAATATGTGATTATAAGGAGAGAATGGTTTATTAATCATGTAAGCACATTGTACAAAAACTGCTTAGATCATTAGAATTTGTGGTCACTACAATTAAGAGAAATAAACTGTTTCGAATGGATAGAACAAAATAAAGTAAACATGTAGAATAAAGTTCAAAATTGTGTTTCTTTTATATCACCTAATTTTCCAACACATATAATTAACAAAAATCTTCTATTTGACGAACATTTACATTTCTTAAAAAATATGTCACATGAATCATAGTGGCTTCAGGGATGAGGGTACTCTCCACTCATTTGCCCCACCAACCGCCAACCCAAGACGATGAAAAAACATCTTCATCAGCAAATCCCAGCAGGCAGCGTCCAACCTTCAAAGGGTGTGTCGATATGTTATTTAATGTATTTCCTTGTAAAATTTTTAATAAAATAGTGCACTAATTTTATGTAAATCGAGGCACTTCCTTCTCGAACATATATGCCGGAGGCATATATGCTAAAGGGGAGGGAAATGCCACGATCAGGGCAAAGCCCCAAAAGGTGGTCATTGTATATTGCGGAGTTAGCACAAACGCCTAATCGAACGGGTATAAGAAGGCAGGGAATTCCATGGGAGGAACGATTTCTCGGTTCCTGGCTCGTTCGAAGAGGTTTCAGGTGCTAACTCCGCCTGTGAGGGCAACAAAGGCAATTAGGGAACATTGACTGGTGTATTACTTGTATGTCCCTCTTCCCCTGCGAGTGTTAGTGCAACTCCAAGGAAAGCCCCAACAGGAAAATAAGTAAACCTCTTGCTTATTGAGTGACTCGTGACAATACCACTTGAATTAAAGTGGTTAGTTTATATTTGTTTTCAAAAAACAACACATTCAATTCAATAACATTTTAAAAGTGATTAGGTTTTCACTGTACCTACCAGGAATGAATACTCTTACAGAAAGAATACTTTCAACAATGAATAACATTTGGATCAATGAAACATATCAACTAACCATTGACACTCTAAAAGCGTTACTCATTGTTCGGTGCAATAGAGTTAGTACATGCGAACAATTTTTATCAAAAATTCAAAACAATCTCGAATTACACAGAAAGTTCATTGTACTGTAGGAAATTTGGCCGTGTCTAGAGGTTTGATTTTTGGTAATAAGACCCGCTTGTAAAAAAGCGGGTCTTATTACCAAAAATATATTTAAAATATATTTAAAAATATATTTTTCTTTGTCAAAACTATATAAAGGGATATATTTAGCAATAAGGTGTACAATTGTTCGTCGTTCTAAGCCTTAACTAGTCTAGCTTCTATACACTTCTTTTATCTAACGTTATTAGTGTTATTACACTTCTTTACTCGTCTTTCGTGTTTACACGTCTAAACCCAACTTTCGTCGTTATAATACTCTCGTCATTAGGTTACTCTTGTCGCTGCTCTCGTCTTTGCAATATCTCGTCTTTACACATCTTACGTCGTTAGACATCTAAACCACAGACCATATACTTATTCTGATCTAAACCGAACTATAACTCTCCTCGCTTAGCGTTTCCGAACTACTCAAACCTATTTCCAACCCAAACCTTCTACAGCACGGATCCCAAAGTGGTCGATATCGATCTCTTGGGGTCGACATAACACTTTGTACCAGCTATTTTAAGTTGTAGCAGCGGACCATTATGAATAAGGGGGTTGATCTTAAAAGTAGGTAATTTGGCCATGGGGGTCTGAAGTAGCAGTTCATTTTGGAAAAGGGGTCACTTATCCAAAATAGTTTGAGGATCCCTGTTCTACAAAGTATTCCAAGGCCAAAACCAGTGACTCATTTCTAGAGTGTGTCCAAAAATTGGCACCACAGCAAATCCAAATATTCCTTCTCCACTTAATCATAGGCGGGTGAATACAAGGGGTACGGAATTTTCTGATGTAATTTAATTTTGTATGGGACTCTGTATGGGATTTTAGGTTTTAAAATGGGTAACTGAACTGTAAGAAGCAAAAGGGAAAGGGTTAGGGAAAAGGAATTGGGGGTGGCCGCTGGGAGGACATATTAAGGGGATGTATTTATGTTATATACGTCGTACGTGTACAGCATTCAAAGTTTAGAAATCTGGTCACCCTAACTATAACGAACAGAGGTATCATACGCACACACATATTGCTTCATCGTCCACAACTCTATTGCAACATTACACAACATGTGCGACCGCAAAGTTGACGATTCTCGGACTTTTTTGGAAAGAAATCTTATGTAATACAAAAACAATAAGCCACCTTAAAGTGAGTATCCCCTATAATGAAGCATATCTTTATTATTACTTTCAGCTGTATACTAGGTGTTCCATAAACGTCAGTTTTTCTGTCACCCTATATTACTTGAGGTTTTGTATTTTTAGTTTACTTTAATTTAAATGTGGTGGGTATTTCCTAAGTGTCGACACAGTTTACACAGATGCAGAAATATGCAGAGAACAACCGGTCGAGGTTGATTTCTTCGTGTCTTACCTTTCCTTGCTTTCAAGTGGACATGGTAAAAAATCTTAAAAAGTTAAAAAAAAAACTGAATGTTTATCTGCATTGGGATATTACGAAGAACTTTCTACGAAGGAGAAGAACAGTTCTTCGTAATATATAAAAGAATTTCTGTCATACGGCCATAGAACTAACAAATATTTAAAACCAAAAATATAGTTAAGTTAAAAAACCGAAACTTAATTAATTTGTCAAAATAAATGAATATTACTTTGACAAAAAAAACAATACACAAAACCAGAATTAATATTGCATCATATATCATTAGGGAATTCCCCATCAACCTCATTCTTGTTATTTACATAATAGGTACACAATTCCAAGTTTAGATAGAGGATGAAACAGCAATGAGTTCTTCAAATCGGATATCGTGCAATTCATGCACATTGATCGCTCGCGATTCTCGACCCTATTAACAACGATAGGTTTGGCAAAAAAAGGTGGGGAAGCTCCAACTCCAACGGCTATACGAGGTCGTCGCTAACGACACGAGTTAGTCGCGTGCGTTCCGCGGCGATGTAAACATAACCCGTTCTTTATACAGTTCGTTCATAAACTCGTCGCTCTTATTTTGTGCATTTTTGGTACGCTTGCAATTACGTTACGACTTCAGTTACTGAAATAAAACTCCCCAGAACCATTCTAATTTCGTTCGGTATTACTCATCCCGTTCTCTGCAGTATTATTCTGTATTGCATCATCCTCAAAGCTCGCAAGAAGTGAACACTCCAACTTAACCCTATAAATCTACCTTAAGTCATCGTTCCTTAATCGCTATTAATTAAAGATAATTTAGATATTAATTACACTAAAGACCTTCGACTCGTTTGGTATTTAGTACTTCTAGTTACGTAGTTAATTCGCGTAAATTGCTTTTGAAAGTGTTTAAAATTCGCCGGGTTGTTTTTATATTACCTGCGGCAAAATGTACAGAAGAAAAACAATGTGTACAGTATTTCAAAAAATACTATTGGCAGCGGCATTTATAGCTTTCGGTAAGTATTTTAAACTAAGGTCAAGGAAAAAAAAGTTTTTATTTTTAATTTAATTTATTAGTTCTTGTTCTTAAACAGAATTTTTCTTCCAACAACATTCCAATACAAGTACACAAATACACTACAGGTATACACAATGTGTAACTTACGTCCACGTGTTCGTTTTGTAAATCGCACGTGAAATATTTGAAATATCTGATATTATAATTAATAGTATTAATAGAACTGTTTATTTTTAAATATTTTTTTACAAAAAGGTTTTTGGATTTGTTTATTTTCTGTTACAAACGTGTAACCTTGTAATCTGATGTAAACATATAATTTAACCAATTATATTCGCAGTCTTTTATCTTCTATAAATGATACTACGCAAAATAGATTTTTATTTTTATTATAGCGTTGGATATTGATTAGTTTATTTGAAAGTTTGGTGTTTATCTTACTCTCTAAAAAGATAAACACGGAAATCTATGGATTGTATACACAGAATTACAATGGGGCAAATTTTGTTAGAACAATCATTAGTGCCATAAAATTTATCAAAAAGCGTTGAATATATGTTATCATCTACGTACTATCATCATGATAGTACCTATCTTTTTGGACATGCTTTATCGCTAATTGCTTGGTTAGTAAGTGCCATAAAATTCATAAATTACATAGTCGGTATGTTTTGCATGCGGGATATTTCTCTGCAGGCGACAAGAAGAGGCGGAAACATTATTCGCCTTCATTGTATCTTGCATCAGATACATAGCTAGATAAAAATAGTTACTCCGTTTTTACCACAAGCCATATCTCCAACGTTTCATGTATCTTGGGAGGAGGCATTATTACTCGCCTGGGCCGTTTTGCACCCCCAATCCGGCCCTGCTTCGGTCGATCTTGGTAACGCATTTACATGAAAAGTCGATCTTGGCCAAAAATTAGTGGTCACCACTGCTATAGAAGCACATGTAAAGCACATATTAACCGCGTAAAGATCAAACCGATTCGGCTGATGATTGTTGAACATTTTCTATTTCACGGGGCAATCGTTGACAGCTCAATCTTTGCACATTCAATTCTCAACTGAAGAAAAATGCCAACCAACAACGTGAAAAATGGCTTTAACTTTCTATACCAGTGAAAATAACTTGCCTTTAATAATAAGAAGTTATTTAAACGATAATTTGAGAAGTTCTAAATATTACCGATTTTAATAAAAATTAGTATATGTCTAGAATGGACCAAAATGAGATTTGTAAATTGGAATATTTCAGATACTTTACTGATAAATTAAAAAAAAAAGTGTATTTTAAAGTTAGGGTAGCCATAGTCTAGTTTGCTGTAAAGGCTAGTCCTGAACTCTTGATATCTCGAAGATCTGCCGAATCTTGAATTCCTTCGGGAAGGTGCCTTATTTCTTACAAGCCCAATCTTGTATGAGTTTAGTAGGGCATTTGGTATTGATAAGAATACATTAACAGTACATGAAGAAATCAATACGTGAACACATTACACGCTGCACTCTGCGAAGGTGCAAATTTGGCCTCTGATTTACATGTCAGAAGATTTACTTTCCAGCAAACCAAATCGCCTTACAAGGGAACATACCGAACCCGAACACGCCGATTTTTTTCAAAATCGATACATTTCGCACCCCGGCAAAAACAAAGACAACTCAAAAATGCAGTATTTGGGTAATAACAAATAAGAAAAAACTATAAAACTTAAATCGCAATAGTATGTTTCTTTTAAATTTCAGGTAAATATTTTTGGGTAGTAAATTCTATTATTATAAAGAATAATATTAAGGATCTGTAAATCAACACCATACGTACTATAACTCGAAATGGAGCTGCACCATGAAGAGAAAGATGTAAGATACTCGGCAATGTTACGGAGCGGGAGCTTACTTCCCCACCTTTCTCTTCATGGTGCAGCTCCATTTCGGGTTATGGTACCTATCATTACTGATGGTAATTTGAAAATGGTCATTTTTTGAGTTGTAACACTATTCTCGCCGGGGTGCGATTTGTAGAGGGTCCCAACTTAAGTAAAACTCTGCTTTCAAAAAATTATTTTCCAAAAACTGATCAATTTTCAGGAGTCGTTTTCACCCCTTCAAACCGTTTTTGGGCAGCAACGGAAAGTAGGGTTTTACTTAGGTTGGCACCCTCTACAAATGTATCATTTTCAAAAAAAAATCGACGTGTTCGGATTCGGTATGTTCCCTTGTTAGTACCACGAAAGTGCAGGCTTTGTCTTCAGGTTTATTTGCCGCAAGGTTTACCTTCCGATAAACCTGATCGTCTCTGGCTACCTCTAGATCAGTGTTTCCCAACGTGGGGCGTACGCCCCACAGGGGGGCAATTTGATTGTTAAGGGGGGCAATTTCGGTTTTTCACGATATGTTTCGAAAATTTTGCTACTCTGTTTCGTAAAAAAATTCCTACTGATTTCTTCCTAAAAGGTATTGTATAAGTTTGTAATGTGAACAATTCCATTAAAAAGTATTATTTTAAAAACGTGTGACCTTCTTTTTTGGCGTCGATTGTGTTCCATGACATGTTTTTGGATAGATTTAATGTTTCAACTTTTCATATGTAAACAGACAAATCAACACATTTTTACTTTGTGGGGCCTCGTACAACCTTAGGGGGGCATCAGAATATTGCAAACGCTAACATGGGACATGCCACAAAAAAGGTTGGGAAACACTGCTCTAGATTGATAGACAAAAGGAATTTTTAGAATGCTCTTCTTTCCAGGTGTTATATGGAAACCGGGTTCTTTTCTACCTGTTGTCAATAACATGACATTGGAGAAGTGAAATCTCGACAAAGTGTTAATTTATTGAGTGAAACAACACTTTTAACATGATAGGCATCCCAGGTTATTCCATTGGACCTCTCATTTGTCCAAAAGTAGTAGGTAGCTGACACATTGATGTCGAAAACATCTTTCTTCAGATACTTTGATAATTACCAGGTTAAATACTTGTGGAACATTTAGAAAGCTTTATTACCTTTTGATGTTCTATTGGGTTTATTGTGACTATAAATGTATTCCAAATATAAAAACTACAAAGTAAACCTTGGTAAAATAACAATGATCATAATCGGTGTAAAACTTCATAATTGAATTCACAATATACGAATTATATTTTATCCATCTGTCTATTTTTTAAATTGATTCAAATACTGTTTTTAGTTTTATTCTGATCGATTCATATAAAAAACAAAATGATTTTATAATAATTTTCTCAGTATTATTTATTCTTCTTTCTAAAAAATCAGTGTTATTTTCTACTTGAGCTAAATATAAAATGTAAATGTTATGGTAAATACCAACAACAAATTTTATAATCAGTTATAACAACTTACAAAACTGCGAAAAATTATGCAAGAATTTATTAAGCTCATTTTCGTACGTTATTAATAATCAATGGCTTCATCATTGAATTGGTTTCATTTATATTCGTCTACCAATCAGGGCCGAATCCAATAAGTGCGGGGCCCGATTAAATTTTTTTCGCGGGGCCCCACAAAGTTTAAATAAAAATGTTGATTTGGCTGTTTACATATTGAAAAAATACAGGTGTCCCGTTTTGATTGTCCGATCCTTTACTGGCGTATTCCCCGGCTAAAGAAAAGTAAAAAAGTTCTAATAAACATTTGTTCAACTACTTAATAATTTAATTTTAATAGTTCACTGCAATAATGTTAATAATGGGCTAACATGTGAAATTAAAGCCTTGAATATCTCGAAAACGAAGCACTTTCGGACCTATGTTCATTAAGACTTTTTTTGCTTGTTTTCAATGAGGGAATACACCAGTAAAGGATCGGACAATCAAAATGGGGCACCCTATATAAACTTTAAACATTGGATGATACACAAGCACAATCGACGTCTAACAAAAAGGTCATGATACACAAGTCGTCGTTGTTTTATATTATAAAATGTTCACTTCATGGAGCTTTATGAAATCGAACACTACATAATCCGGGGCCCCAATTTTTAAATGCGAGGCCTCTTCAAGCGTGGGGCCCGATTGGGCGCTATCGCTTCAATCGCCTCATATCCGGCCCTGCTACCAATCAGACACGAATTTAGTAACTTGCTATAGATTTCTATAGAAAGGCCGACTTTATTTATTAATATAGATATTTGGGAAATTTACCCTATGTTATTAAGGACCAACAACTGAATCATTAAACTTGTATCATTTGGATAATTTTAATTTTCCTATTTTACTTACAATATACAGTTGCTCCCAAAAGTATCCGGCCGCCTGGCAAATTTTCACATTTAACACTATATTATTTAATACATATTGGGGCATGAGAACGAAGAGTGGTTATTATATAACGCAACAAATCAGATCTCAACCCAATAGAACATTTATGGGCAATTTTGAAAGTTTTGTTAGTCTGAACAAAAAGCGCATTTCCAGTAAAGAAATGCTTAAAAACCATTCACTGCTGGAATGGAAGATGATAAACTCTTCATTAACGAATAAATTGGTTAAGTCAATGCCCAACAGATTGAGAGATGTTTTAAATTCAAAAGGTTGCCCCACAAAATATTAAAAAGCTGTTTTAATAGCTTTTAAGAGTTACATATTTAGTTTTTTTAAAGCTATTTTGTATAGGTGGCCGAATACTTTTGTGTGCCTATAATAATGTTATTTATGTTCTTTGTTACATTGTTTGCTGTTGTTATATTTGCAATGTATCAAAAGTTGACTGATAATATACTAGCATCATAAAAAAAAATAACTATTGGTTGTATTATTTAATTCTTAAGTAATATAGTGTTAAATGTGAGAATTTGCCAGGCGGCCGGATACTTTTGGGAGCAACTGTATACCATTAGAATCAAGAACAATGACATTGACTGATCATCAAAAAGCTTACTTCAAACAGAATAAATATGATTTTAAAAAGACACTCAAACTGTTTACAGTTTTTAATTGGAAACCTATTCGGGTCAGATGTATTTAAGTTTTTATTTTATAATAAATAATTACAACCCATTATCAAGATAATTAATTTAACTTACAATTAACCAGTTAACTGTTGCGCTCCATCGTTATTTCGACCTGGCATCAAAATATTGTAAACATCTTGAAACTTGAGAATGTTTTGAGCTTCACAAAAATTACAATTTAAATAGCCAATTTCACTACTTTTTGCGAGTTGCACAATTTTGCGCCATGACGAGTATACTCGTCAAAAACAGTTAATTGGTTAATATAGAAAACTAATCGGTGCCAAAAGTCAAGTAAATTTCGTTAAGCGGAATTTTTAAGAGGAAATAGACCACATTTTTGGAAAAGAAAAAAATGCCACATTATAGTAAACAGATGACGTTATATCCTACAAAAAGTTCTATTTTTTTTTCCTTCAGCGGTTTCTCAGAATAAAATCCCAAAGTTTGCATTCTCGTCGGAGCGGTCAAAAAACCGGTTCTTTTTTCATTTAACCCGCTGTATTTCCTAAACCGCGTGACCTACGATTTTGAATTTTGGCTATGTTACGCAGAAATGATCACCTATCATGACAGTCTTTACCCCGATTTTTTCAACGAAAACTTCTGAAGTACGAGCATCCCAAACTTGACTGACTTCACTTTTGGCACCGATTAAATCTAGATCTATTTTTTCCTGTTTGCCTCTCTGTTGTTATAATTTTTTTATTACCTGACCTTCGTTTATAATGTAATATTTTTTTATAATAATAACAGATATCATACAAAACAAAATAACCATTCTAACACCGAAGCATTAATAATAAATAGTCATTCTAGCAAAAATTTTCCTATTTACGTTAACTTGCAATAGAATTCAGTAAAACATTCATAATATTTAATATTTACAATACAATGTATGTATATAGCTTTGTACTTAATCTTTTATACGACTTATAAAGAGATAAAAATCAATGAATTATTTTATCAGATATTTCAATTTACTTCATAGTTTTATTTGTAATCATTTTAAAAACCCAAATATTTACCCACTTATTTATTTATCACAACAAAAAATTACTCCAATAAAAAATTATTCCAAAAAAAAAATCATTTTTATCCGTGTAATCAATTCAATCTCGTTATGCTTTTGTATTCGTTTACACTTGCTTTTGCAAAAATGTTTTTACACCAGCTTTAAAGATGGACACAAACGAAACAAGATACACTAACCTAACTCCCTTTCACATTACTCTTTAAGACAATTCCTTATTCGGTTACATCTTTCCTTTTGTGCGGTTTTTTTCTTTTCTTTGATTTTTCAAGTTAACTCATTGTTAGTAGTATCCATATCGCAATTAACCCATTTGTGTGCTATTTGTTTCCAGTTCCTGGTACGGCGGTCTGTGATATAAGCGTAGAAGAACACGATATTAGTTTGAAACTACACGATTCCGTCAACATTAGCTTAACTGTTCGGTAAGTATTAGGTGATAACTAAACTATTTAGGTCGGTTTTAAGTTTAAAGTTACCACGATGGGTTAATTTAATTATCATCGGATTTTAATTTTTCCATTGTATGCAGTTTTATTTAGTAGTAGATAAATTTAGATGAAATCCTTTTATACAATTAAAACATAGTTTCAAAAAATTATATCAACGTTATGTAACATCGCAATTACGTACTTTGATTGTTCATAATCACTAAGCAAATCCTTGCACATTTTTAGACGACCATAAAAAAAGTCTTTTAAGCATTTTAATTTTGTAACAATTACGTGTGGTCCAACACTGGATAAACTTCAAAGCCGGAATTAACAATCTTATCAAAACGAAGTCTTAAATTACAATGGAAACTCCATCTCTTTCTCTCTCTTGTAAAATAAATATTGTTAGTCCTTAGTTTATGCGTTTTTTACATTCTGTTAATCTAATCGTCAGCAATTTTATGGAAGTACGCCTCAATAACCACAATTTATAATCGCAAGTTCATAAAAAATTTGTATTGGAATGTTATAGCGTCATTGAAATTGTAGACTAATTTTATCACGTCGTTATTCATTATGAGTAATAACGGTATATACAGATTAAAAGGATTTGTAGATGTTTAGAGTGATTATGAGATAATATTGAAGTACGAATGGATTGTATCTCCACTTATCTTACTCTCCACACTTGGATATAGATATAAAAAAAAATACTACAATGATTACTTACTTGTTAATGTCATCCAAACCCGTAAATTTTTATAACTTTTTCGACGAATTGATTAATTGAGATGAGATATACGAAAGATTAACCCATCAAAGTAAAAATAAATAATATCAAATATATTTTTAGAGAGGAGAACTTAACAGAATATAAAACGTGATTTAAATCGCCACACGTGATATTTATTATTTGTTACAGGAATCTTATTGAACCGACAAGATTACAGTTGATAGTACAACATGACGATATCTTGGAGGTTACACCGAGCTCGTTCGATTTGGAGCCTTTGAGCGAAGAAGTCTTCAACTTGAAAGTGCATGCCATAGGAGCTGGTCACAGTGAAGTTACAGCTAACGTAACGGATCCGAATGTCAAGTAAGATAAAAATAGAAAGAAAAATCGAAAGGGTTTTGGTTTTTATGAATCATTGAGTTTAAATAACTTTACATAGGAGCTAATTTTGAATGTGATTAATTAAGATGATGAAAAAATTTTACTTTAAGAGAAAAAAAATCAAAAAAATGAAAAATTAGGAAATTTAATGGGAGTAATATCAAAGTTTTATTTATAAATGTTGCAAAATGCGACGATTCTAATTTTTTTATACTTTTATGAAGTTTTATTTAAAAAATTGTTAGCTATATTCTCTTTCCCTCTGGTTTGTTGATATCATCCTTATGTGACGTTATACAGAGCATTTATCCTTAAGGTTCTTAGGTTTTTTTAATGTGTATAACTTGTAATCTCATAAAACCTTCAAATCTAATGATAATCAAATCCATCAAGAAGTTACACTAACAGTTCCTCAGGAATCTGGGTGAAAGTCTTCAATATCGCAAATGAAAAGTAAAATTTAGGTAATAAACGTTGTGTTTATTTGTAGGAATAAGTAACTCTTTCCTTTCATCGTAATTATTACTGTTATAATAATTACTTTCTCCGCTCTGTCCACACCAATAACAAATCGAACGTACATCTTCTCGCTAATTAATTCAATATGAAAAGTATTTTCATCGAGGGAAAGTGTTATTTTTGGAATAAAATTTTTATTATTAACAATGAAATCATTTCAACAATGACCAACAATGAAAGTTTCTAAAATCTATGCACTTTTACTTACAAGGAGAAGTGTCATTTTTGGAATAAAATTTTCATTATTAACAATGAAATCATGTCAACAATGACCAACAATGAAAATTTCTAAAATCTATGCACTTTTACTTACAAGGAGATCTCTGGAATTAAAGATCAGATTTTTGAAATCCGATCATTAATTCCAGAGAAAAAATCGTTTAAAACAAAGTTTATTAAATGTTCAAAATTACAGACAGAAACTGAAGTATCATCGGATCGGATTTCAAAAATAAAAAGACTGCTGAAAAGAGATTTGAAAGGCCTTTAAAACTGTGTAGCGTTTGACACCCCTTTCAATTTAAAATGTTTGGGGTGCAATCTACCAATATCTTAGGGTTAGAGTTATACAAATAGTACTAATCCATTCCGATATCCCCCTTCATAATAAAATTGACGTGTTCGAGCGTTTTCGCAAAATTGATGTTAAGTGGCCAAAACTTGCGTTTACTGTTTTCAGTGGCCCACTCTGTATGTAAAATATTAAGGCACACTATCCAGCTATTCGCGAATAAATCGCGATTTTAGCTTGCGATTCAAGGCCACGCCACTTATATGTTAATGGTTAGCCTCCTCACGAACCTGCCACTTGTTGACTCACCATGAACCGGCTTCTACATGCGGAACAAGATGGTTCGAGCCCCATGATGTAAACTGCTCTTTTATTTAATATAATCAAAATGTTTAATATTTCATTTTATATTCTCTAATATTTTATTGTTATACGTTTTGGAAACAAATAATTCAACACACTTTTTCGTTTTTACTTTGATTTTTAATTTAAATTAATTAAAAAAGATCCAGGGGCGATCTCGGAAGGAGTGGCTAACCATTGACGTAAAGTGGCGTGGCCTTGAATCGTGAGCGGAAATCGCGATTTACTCGCGAGTTGTTAAATAGTGCGTCCTAATATTTCACACATTTGTACTATACAGGGTGTCCTGGAAAATGTGGGAAACCTCTCGGATTCTAATAGAACATTAAAAAATATGATTACAAGTTCCCATAATGTTTTTTCCTAGCGGCCTTCCCCTCGGAGATACAGCCTTCTAAAGGAAGCCACTAGAAAACAATTTTTCTTGAATAACTTTTAAAGTACTTAATTTAATTTAATGAAAATTTAATATGATAAACAGTAGTAAGGACCTCTTAAAACAATGATCTTAAAACGTAATTAGTCTCTTTAGTTTACCAGGGGCGTACTAGGTTATGCATTTTAATGCTTAAATTTTTAACACTCTGTATGGCAAGGAGTTAAAAACAATAAATTTAGATACCTTGCATATTTAGCTAAAGAAAAGGTACCCTTATTCGGTGTCGATAAAATGAACCGTTTTCGAGAAAAAAATTGTAAAAGAAACCATCAAGATTAAAAATTTATTAATATTTCGTATTAATAGTAACGTTACCATAGTAATGTTTGTAAAAACAGCGCTTTTTTAATACTGATGTTGCAGACAAAAAATTTAGCGCTGCTTTTACAAACGTTACTATGGTACCTACGAAATATTAATAAATCTTTAATCATGATGGTTTCTTTTACAATTTTTTTTCTCGAAAACGGTTCATTTTATCGACACCGAATAAGGGTACGTTTTCTTTAGCTAAATATTCAAGGTATCTAGATTTATTCTTTTTAACTCCTTACCATACAGGGTGTTAAAAATTTAAGCATTAAAATGTACAACCTAGTACGCCCCTGGTAAACTAAAGAGAATAATTATGTTTTAAGGTCATTTTTTTAAGAGGTCCTTACTACTGTTTATCATATTAAATTTTCATTAAATTCAATTAAGTAGTTTAAAATTTATTTAAAAAAATTGTTTTCCAGTGGCTTCTTTTAGGAGGTCGTATCTCCGAGGGGAGGGCCGCTAGGAAAAAAAATTATGGGAACTTGTAATCATATTTTTTAATGTTCTATCAGAATCCAAGAGATTTCCCACATTTTCCAGGACACCCTGTATACTAATACCTATCGATTGATACCATGTTAAGGGGTTAGACCAGTCTAGAATTTTCAAAAAATCGAATTTTTGTTTTTTGCGCTAAAAAGTGCCTTATGGTCTTAAAAATAAGATGCAATGTCAGTCATAACTCGTACAATTCTTTACCGATTTACTTGAAATTTCAACTGCACCTTCCAAGTAGCATTCTGCAGCTTCCAAGTAGCATTTGGGCCAAACTCTCCAGTTTAGCCCAAAAACGTTATGAAGGGATAAAAACGACCACTGAAAATTTAGTAGTTTTTTTGAAAATAATTCTTTTCTCTTAAACAACTTATGATATCAAAAAAGGTTTCCGATAAAAAATGTCCAGGTTCTCTTTCCAACCCCTACTGTAAAATTCAGATTAAAAATAATTATAAATAGTCCTGTTTGTCCCAGTTTTGAGCTAGTACTACATATTTACAACATAAATAACTGGATAGTGCTTATCTAAAAGGTACCAATCGCCAAATTATAGTTTTGAGCAAATGGTGATTGAAGTTTTATAATCCTGAAAAATAAGTTCGTAATTCGTGTTGTGTCACTTGGTACCCTCAATAACAGGGGTCCCTGCGAGCAGTTTAGTGCTTCGATCTTTTTAGAGTAACTAACAATAAGTCTTTGTTATAAAAGGCGTTTAGTGCATTTATATAAATAAACTTGATTTGGCGGTTGGTACCTTTTAGTTAAGCGCTATCCAACTTATCTTCTATCATTTTTAGACGTCATTTTTTTTCGGTTTATTCACCTGCCTATAAGGAAGTAATTCGAACACACCGATTTTTTTTCCAAAGAGGTGCATTTGTAGAAGGTCCCAACCTAAGCAAAATCCTAGTTTACGATTCGGCCTAAAAACGTTTTTAAGATGGTGAAAATGACCCCTAGAAATTGAGCAGTTTTTGGATAAAAATATTGTTTTTCTCCTAAACAATTCATAAACAGGGTTTCAGATAAAAAAATGTCCTCTTTTATGCCCTCTTTCCAACCGCTATAAAATTCAGATTAAAAATTATTATAAACAATGCAATCTATCCCAGTTTTGTCCTCTTTCAATGTTCTTCAAACATCGTAAGCGGGTGAATTCAATCTCGTAATCAGTTCATAGAATTATATGGAGCTCAAACTAGATTAGCTATTATTACATCATCATCTAAGAGAATATCATGGAAATCATCGAAAAAGTCCATAATGAACGTAGTGAATTATAATTAAAACCAAAACAAATCGACTGAAATCTACTTTTAGACTTTTTTTGGCTGATTTGCACCCCCCATTCCGTTACATAACCTTTATCAGCTAAATAAATCGACCCATAAATATATCCAACAGATAGACATTTTTATGTGATACATAGCATTATGCAGCAATTAATAAACCTATTCTTATATTTATGTGTATGATAAGTTATAATTTAGTTTATGGGTAGGTGAATAAACCAGGTCTTAGAAGCAGAGTGCTATTAAATCATACAACTAAATAAGTGCTGCCGGCGCCAAGCGAAAAAATATTTAGGAATCGTGCGGACGGCAAAGTGTTAACACCGATCTGACTCGCGATAATAAGTTTTGCATAAAGGAGGTTAGCTTACAAGAAACATTATATCCAACAAAATTTGTCTAATAAAACTTGTTAGATAAATCGATTTTCGTATCTCTGTTTATACCCCAGTTAAAAGAATCATGTATTGATATTGCATATAATTTAATACTGCAATTTTGAACTTTTCAAATTCTTCCATCATTCAAAATTTAACTCTCCATCTAATTCCTCCCGCATTAGTCTGTATTTTTTTTAAAATAACTCTCATGCTAACTTATATTTTAACCCAATTGGTTACTGAAATAGAATCATTTTTAAGAGGGTTTTCAGAGTTCAAAAAATTCTACATTTTTCTTTCTAAAAAAATCAAAGAAATGAACTTCCAAGACATGTTATTAGATTTCAAAAATTGTTAAATTGTTGTCAAATCTACTGTCAAACTCAATTATTCAATCATTTGATAAGTAAAAAAAGCCTTTATTTTTTCTATTATTATATTTAAAATAGCAGTCCCAAAATTTTTTTTCTTATGTATTAAGAAAACTTAATGCCTCCTGTTTTTAATATAATTCGGTAAGAACGTAATAAATACACTACTGTTTTGCAAATTTAGCAATCGAAATAAATTAAAATAGTATTACACAGCATTATTATAAATACTGTTATTGCAAATACGTTCTTTCGTAATAAAACTTTAATGCAATGCACAGAGTTACGTGAAACCAGTTTTACAAGAATTGTTTTTAAAAATACGTTTACGATTGAAACCACAACTTTAAACTAAAACTTTAATAACTCTAAAACTTTACATAACTTCTT
Organism: Digitonthophagus gazella; assembly: GCA_036711955.1. Classification (NCBI taxonomy): domain Eukaryota; kingdom Metazoa; phylum Arthropoda; class Insecta; order Coleoptera; family Scarabaeidae; genus Digitonthophagus; species Digitonthophagus gazella. The sequence continues at coordinate 10,733,128 of JASCIT010000001.1, forward strand.
ATAAATTACCCCAACAATTTATTATATTAAACTTGAAATTAATTTTATACTCAAATGTAATTATTTTTCAGTGTGGAAGATGTCTTCATTCGCGTCACAGTCTTTAAAAACAGCGCCCTCGATACATTTTCAATCATAATCGGATGGCTATACTTCGTAGCATGGTCAATTTCATTTTATCCGCAAATCTACATAAACTACCGAAGAAAAAGGTAAATATTATTCCATACTTTAAACCCTGAATCGTTATACAAACGAAAATTTATCATACAACCTTGGTATAAAACTTTCAAGTCTTCCTATCGCGTGAGAAGACCTTGTAAACTCGTCAATAAACGATCGGTAGAAAGCTATAGTTTACTTTCAAACTTGTTCTCATATAGAAACTCTGCGGTTTTCGCGGCTTCAAATATCAATGCGGATATAGGAATCTCATGAAATGAATACTCTATTTTACATGCTTGAATTCTTTCTGTTACAGCGTCATCGGATTGAACTTTGACTTTTTGTACTTAAACATCGTTGGATTTATATTGTACGGGACTTTTAATCTTGGATTGTATTTTATACCGGAAATTAAAGTAAGTGATTTGCAGTTAGTAGTAATTTTAAAACGAATGAAAAGTTGTTATGAAGACTACTTCTTAGTGAAGTAAGTAGTCTATAAATAAATGCCTTGAATACCAGAATGTACTAAGTTTAACTGGAGCATCTGTCCTATTTTATTAGATGTAAAGGTATATTTCAACCAGAAAAGCATAAACAGCTACATTATACTCTGGAATAATTTTTGTTTCTATTTCTGTTACAACAACCTTGAGTTTACAATATGTTTACGGATGGTTTTGTTCTAATTTTGGACAGGTTAAACTATTAAACGTAAATTTACATCAACCAAATCTTCTTTATGATATTTCCTGTTTATTTAAATATATTAATTTATTTTTTAGGAAGAATACTTTACAAGATATCCAAGAGGTTTAAACCCAGTACAAGTAAACGACATAGTATTTGCGGTTCACGCAGCTTTGGCATGTTTAATAACAATATGCCAATGTTATTTATACGAGAGAGGAGAACAAAAAGTCTCCTTAACAGCAAAGTCAATTCTTGGAGTATTCGCTTTATTTTTATTCATCAGTGTGATTTTATCAGCTGTTGATGTGATCCATTGGCTTGATTTCTTGTATTATTGTTCATACGTAAAATTAACTATAACATTAATCAAATATGTACCTCAGGTAATTAACTTAAATTAAATTCCAAAGAACTTCTTCAATAATTGTCTTTTGATTTTAGGCTTATATGAATTATAAAAGAAAAAGCACTGTTGGTTGGAGTATTGGAAATATATTTTTGGATTTCACTGGTGGGATATTATCCATGTTACAAATGATAATTAACGCTCACAATTATGGTAAATAAGTTTTTAATTTATGAATCAAAAGTTTTTAACTGAAAAATTTTTTGGTTTGTTACAGACGATTGGGTATCTATCTTTGGGGATCCTACAAAATTCGGCTTAGGCTTATTCTCAGTCGTATTCGATATATTCTTTATCGTTCAGCATTATGTCCTATATCGGCATTCAAATTACGAAGAAAAATAGTACTTATATTCGAATTTTTTTAGCGTATTTTTTGTGAGGTTTAAGTTATTTTATATGATTTATATAATTGTTAAAATATATTTTGTAAAAATTAATAATTAAAAGACTTTTATTACATTTTTAAAATTATTTATACAGTGAAACCTCTCAATAGCGGACGCGCACAGGACCAAAAATTTCGTCCACTATCAAGAGGTGTCCTTTATCGAGAGAACCATAGATTTTTTCGCTGCGACCAAACGTTTATTTAATGTAGACACATGTACGAAATAATTCAAAAATTTAACTAAAAATAGACACAATAACCATTGCTATTTACTTTATTTAAAGAACTGTGGTATTATTGTTTGTTTTTAACATTTACTAATGTTTTTTTGGATAGTGTATTGTAGCTGAGATAACAAGTTGACGCTGTCAGGGTTATTCGTTAAACAGTACCATTGAAGAAGTTCGGCATAGTGTAAAGCTTCTTTATGAGTAGGTGGGGGAATGGTCACTTCTGGGCAATCTTCTTCCTCTTCTTCCATTTCTTCATTATTTATTAATCCACTTTGTACTATCTCAGCAATGTCGATGGATGTATCAACCACTTTTCAACCACTCAATCATTAAATCGGTTGTCATCCAAGCGTTCTTGTTCGAACGCCAAGTTATTCCAAGGTTATTAATGTTTACATTCTTAAAACATCGCGATTTCATTGCTTTTCCAATGATTAAGGGAACTTCAAAATCACCATTCATATTTACGCACAACATGACTGTGAGTCGTTCTTTGCTATGCTTGCCTCCAGAGCACGTCTCGCCTTTAAAACACATTGTTTTATCAGGTAAAGCACGGAAAAGTAAGCCTGTTTCATCTAAATTGAAAATGTTAACAGGATCATGTCCGTTTCAAATATCGGGAAGTTTATCTCTCCAAGTATTTAAGGCATTAATGTCTACAGAGCCGCTTTCTCCACAGACAGACTTGTAAACCACTCTATGCCTTTTGCAAATTTTTTCTAACCATCCATTCGACGCTTTAAAATTATTCTCACCTAACATTTGCGCAATTTCGACTGCTTTCTGTTGTATCAAAGTACCTGAGACAGGCAAATTTTTGGAACGAACGCGGCAAAACCACTCATAACAAAACCTATCGATGTCATATCGTTTTCCGTGATGCTTTGTGAAAGAAGTCTTGTTTTCTTGATTTGTATTTTCACTCCACATTCGCATGAGTTCTTCACGTTCCTTGAGAATGTTCGCAATTTGTGTCTTACCCACGTTAAAATTGGATGCAAGATCTCGAGCACTCAATTTTTCCTTGTCATAACATTTTATAACATTGATTTTATTTTGAAGAGTTAAACGTACACGCGTAGGAGCCATGGTTTTTAACAAACTGATTCAAACTGAATATATAAATGTGTTCTCGAACAAATAGTGTGATTCATTTCCAAGAAACCCCCATCCGCTTGTCCACTATTGAGAGGTGAAATTAGACGTAAGGGACTGTTTTTTGCTGTCCGGTGTCCGTAAGGAGAGGGTCCGCTATCAGGAGGTATCTAGTGCATTAATTTAAATCGGTTTTCGCCGGGACCGCAAAATTTTGTCAGTTTTAGAGACACCGCACACTACAGACTTTTGATCGGCCGATAATTTGGTCGAATTGGACTAAACGCTCGCACATTATTCAAACTAAATTGTCGGGTTGGAGGTAGGTGCGCACATTGACTACGACAGTCGGTCGATTATCATGATGTCGCGAAGGGCTGTTATAATTTCCCTTATTATAAAACAAAGGAAGAAACAAAATAGTATGCGCAGAAACCGGGAATATTGGGTGCATTCAATATTCACTGATCGATTGTTATGAGGGCAATTTCACACGCTGCATCATAAATTACTAGAGTATCCCAAAAAGTTTTTTACTTTTTATAGAATGAGCATTACCAGTTTTAATGAACTTGTCCAATTAATTGGACCAGCCATATCAAAACGGAATACCATTTTACGACGTGCGATATCTGTCGAAGAGAGATTGAGTGTGACATTACGATAAGTAAAACAACATAATTTTTCGTTCTTTAGGTTTATTTTGTATTTTACTTTTATAAATTTACTAATTCAGAATCATCACTAAAACTCGACTAATAGGAAGGGACCGTGTCGTTTGAACCACCCTGGAGATGTAATGCTTTGTATATCCAATACGTTCTGTACTGGAAAGAAATGTGATTGAGATATGTAATTTATTGTGCGTTGATGTGATGCTGAAGTTGTATGATGATGCCGCTTAGCTATGATCTGTTTAAATATATTTAATATTTCGATCTTAGCATCCAGTTTCTCTTCTGGGTTAAGAGCGCGCAGAGAATGAACAATAGATAAAGCAAAGTTGGTGTCTTCATAAATCATTAGCTGAGCGATTTTTTAGCGTTTTTACTTTCTTACGTCGAGGAGTTGACATAAAAGTGGATGGAAGAGGTCCACTTTCGGTATTGTCTTCAACATCATCATCATCAGAAAGTGGTTCTAGGTTGCTTTCCGTAGTACGATTATTCCGAGTATTCCTTCATACTTTTTTATATAACGCTGGCCTCTTCTCCACTTCTTCATTAAGGTTTTCGACCAATTCTTCCGAAATCAGCGACATTGTAGAATGAGAAGGGGTTGTAATACAAATCAAAGACAACTACCGACTGAAAAGTCGTCGAGTGTGCGTCTGTGCATAGAAACTAGTGCTGTTTAAGCAGTCGGCCGATAGTTGGCAAACTACGAAGTTGAAAGGGAATCGGTTTGCCCATTAAACTTAACTGTCGGCCGATTTCAAATCGTTTGAGTGTGCGCACTTATATATGCCCTAATTGTAATTAAAAGACCGACCAAACTATCGGCCGATTAAAAGTCTGTAGTGTGCGGTGTCCCTTAAGAGGTATCCGCCATCTAGAGGTGTCCACTAATAGAGATTTCACTATATTATATTGTTAAAGCTATAAGCAATTATAGATTTAAATCATGATTTATCACTAAATAAATTTTTAACAACATTTGGAATAAAACGGTTCTTTTTAATTGAAATTAGAATGTTTTAAGTTTCATTTAGAAAAGATATCAAATCAAACTCTTTAAAAATGACTTTTTGATGAATTTTTAAAGTTGATCGATTTTCTAAAATTTGGTTAGAAGTATCAAAAATTCTTACGAACTTTTTTAAATTTCTTTGACAACACTTGGAACAAAACGGTCTTTTTTAATTAAAATTAGAATGTTTTAAGTTTCATATAGAAGAAAAATCAAATCAAAATCTTTAAAAATGAATTTTTGATGAATTTTTAAAGTTAATCTATTTTCTTAAGTTAAAAAAGTGTCAAAAATTTTTTACCAACTTTAAAAATTTTTTAATTTTTTTTGACGACATTTAGAATAAATCGGTCTGTTTTAGTTAAAACTAAAAAGTTTTAAGTTTCATTTAGAAAAAAATCAAATCAAAATCTTTAAAAATGAATTTTTGATGAATTTTTAAAAGTTAATCTATTTTCTTAAGTTAGAAAAGTGTCAAAATTTTTTTAACAACTTTAAAATTTTTTTTTATTTTTTTAACGACATTTAGAATAAATCGGTCTGTGTTAGTTAAAACTAAAATGTTTTAAGTTTCATTTACAAAAAAAAATCAAATCAAAATATTTAAAAATGAATTTTTCATGAATTTTAAAAGTTGATCGATTTTCTAAAGTTAGGTTAGGACTGCCAAAGTTTTTACTAACTTTGAAAATTTTTATAATTTTTTTGACAACAGTTGGAATAAAACGGTCTTTTTTACATAAAATTAGAATGTTTTAAGTTTCATTTAGAAGAAAAATCAGCTTAAAATATTTAAAATTCAGTTTTTTATGAATTTCTTAAGAAATTGTGCATTTTTTTACCTAAAAAAATTTACCAACTTTGAAAATTTTTTAAATTTTTTTGACAACTCTTAGAATAAAACGTTTCTTTCCAGTCAAAACTATAATTTTTAATTCAAATCGTCATAAAATTTCAAACCTTAACATCAATTAGTTTCTGAGATATGAATTTTTTTTAAATTAACTAGTATTTTTTAAAATTATTTATAACCCTGTTATATAGGCAACCAATTATAAAAATTCCTCTCTTATTTTCTAATACTTTTTTCATAATTATTTTATTAAAAATTTATTCATAGCATTTAAATCCTCGTAAAATAAACATTATTAATAAAAGAAAATTTATAATTCAAATGTAATTTCTTTTAAAATCATTTTTAAATAAACCATTCAAAAGACCTAACGAACATTAAACCTACATATGACAACCTATCGAAACCTGTCGTTTTAACAAAAGTGAGGTTAGTTTTTCATGTCATTAGTAATGATAGTATATTCATTGTAATTAAAACTCCTCTAAAATTAGCAATTATGTCAGATAATAACCAACAAGAATTAAAACCAAACGAAGAAGTCGTCGAAGACCTTATAAAAGACCTGAATATCAGCAACGATGATAAACCAAACAAAGAAACCGACAATGAATCAAAAAAACCTGATATTACCTCCCACTGTATCCCTGATGACTTTGAAAATGATGAAGAGAAACCCAAAGATCCGTTTTTAATCGACGATATTGATGAAGAGGGGTTAAAACAACTAGAAGAGACTTTAACAGAAGAGCAAAAAGAATTACGTTGGAAAGAAGCTTTAGAATTTAAACAACTTGGTAACGACGAATTTAAAGCACAAAAATATTTAGAATCTATTAATAATTACACCAAAGCATTAAATATTTGTCCATTGATGTATAGTAATGATAGATCAATTTTTTATTGTAATCGGGCTGCATCTAAAATGAAATTAGAAAGGAATGAGTTGGCTATTGACGATTGTACCAAAGCTATTAATTTAAATGATAAGTATTTGAAAGCTTATGCTAGAAGAGCTAAATTGTATGAAATAACAGATAAACTAGATGAATGTTTAGAGGATTATAAGAAAATTTTAGAGTTGGATCCGGGAAATAATGAAGCTAGAGCTGCTTGTGTAAGATTACCACCTTTAATTAATGAAAGGAATGAAAAACTTAAAACAGAAATGTTAGGTATGTATTTAACACTTTGTTAACCAGGAATTTTACATAGAAACTATGTCGTATCACTGGCTATGTTGACTACAATGGCGACTTGTCTCATCGCCGGTCAGCAAAGTGTTAAGAATTATTACAATTTAGTTGATTATAATTACAAATGGATTTTTATTTCAGGAAAATTAAAAGATTTAGGTAATATGATTTTAAAACCTTTTGGATTATCAACAGACAACTTTAAACTTCAACAAGATCCAAATTCCGGAGGATATTCTGTTAATTTTCAACAAAATAAACCTAGTTAATATGTTTAGGAACTTTGAATTTAATTAAAATATTTTGTACTATACTTTCTATTTATTAAGAAAATATTTTTTACGTTCTTAAAATAGCATGTACCTATTTTTGAGCAAATAAAAACATTACTCATTTCACTCACATGATTTTATCTTTAATCATAAATATTTTTAATAAGAAAAAACACTATATTAAATGCTTAATAATTCTTTATTGTTGAACCACTAACTCATAATAAACATAATTAATAACTAGCACCTAGCTCCTAAAATTAATGACATGACATTACGCAACAAAATGTGATTTCAGTCTTTCAGCACACCATGGAAAATAAGCTGAAGTGTATATACGTAAATAATAAAAAAAACTAAACGTATGTACCGTACAACATTAATAAATCTAACATGAGATAACATGCAAAAACTCCCACTCCTTGAGCTGTATTATTAAATCTCTTTAACATTATTATCGCTTTAATCCAAAGGGTCCTCTTCTGGGATTCCACCGGTTGGAGGATTACCGGCTCCAAAACCTCCAAAATTGGGCATTCCAGCGGGAAATCCTGGAAAACCTCCTCCTGCTCCAGCTTGACCACCCAATTTAGATGATAGTTTTTCGATTACCGCCTTTATTTTTGGGTTGTTTTGGTATGATGCTAATTTGGCAGGATTTGTGGATATGTCTTTAAATGCTGCTTCTACTTCTGGATCCTAATAAGTAAAAACCAAGTTAAACTTAAAATTCTATTTTTAATGTCTTAAATAAATTTAAAGTTATCACAAGATTTACGTGAAATTTGATTTCTTTAGACTTGATTAAACATAAGTATCATCAGTGCCCAAAAAATCTTGGGACAAATATAGTATCAGATAATGCCAAATATAACGGAGTTTATATCGAAGAGTCATGTTTTTTGAAGGAAGATTATATTGCCCTATTAACCCTTAAGTCTTTTTATTTTGACACTTGATATTAACGGAGTCTCAGTACTTCAATCATTACATTTGTTTGACCTAGATGTTATGTCCAGAACGTATGGACATAGGGCTCGGAAAAAACCATTATAATATTCACAACGTCTGGACAAAGGACTTTTAAGGGTTAATATTGAATTTTTAACGGTTTGCTGACCGATAACGAGTCAATTCGTTATTTCACTCGTCATTGCCGATGACATGACATAGTTTCTAAGTAAAATTCCCGGTCAACAAAGTGTTAACACATCAAATGATAATTAAGTGATAAATCCAAAGTGCGACACATACTAAACAAATTTTTGGTGTCCCAACATTTTATGGGCACTGATGGTACATTATTTGTTCTGTGCAGAATCAATTAGGTTTCAAATTGTTCGGAAACAATCTCGATTTCGAGTATCTCAGAGATTAAAATTTTATACAAAAGTAGACAGAATTTTTGAAAGAAAAAAAAACACATTACAGCAAACAGATGGGGCTGAATCCTACAAAAACTCCTATTTTTTTTTTCAGTGGTTTTTAACACCTTGTTGACCGGTGACGAGATAACTCGTCATTTCATATCCAAACGTTGCTGACCGGTGACGAGTTAACTCGTCGTCATAGCACTTGTTATGTCACATTGCGGTGACATGGGATAGTTTCTACGTAAAATTGCCGGTCAACAAAGTGTTAAGAAAAAAATCCCAAAGTTTGCGTTCTCCATAAACAGATAAAAAAACTGGTGCTTTCTGCATTTAACTCGCGATATTTCTGCGCGTGTACTGCTCTTTTGAAAATTGGCTATATTATGCAGAAATGATCACTGATCATGACAGTCTTTACCCCCAATTTTTTTCGACGAAAACACATATGAGTGAATTGCGAAAACGCTAAGAAAAAAGTTGTACTCATGGAAAAAGTAAGCACAATCAACAGATTAATGATTATTAAGCAAATTCGTTTCCTTGTTACTACTTCATTTCTTAATAAAATTCAAGGGTTCAGATGACTAATACAAATTTGAGAAACAATTTAACTCTAAACTATCATTATGGTTTTTTACAAAAGATAAAACAGCAAAAGAACATTCCAACAACTTTGATTCACTTTGGCTTTTTGGCTTACTTCAAATTATTATATTAAGGTAAGTCGAAATGATTCTTACTTGCAGTCTTTAAAAATGAGTTCCAATTGTCATTAAGGCTGGATTTAGTGCTCAACCGACGATCGGTACTGATATCGGAACTGACGAAACACGCTTATCGTCGGTTAGTTGAGTGTTATTTAGTACTTGGCTGATCGACAGACAGAAGGAAACTTGTACATTCTCAAGAAAAATTTGACGCCCTTCGACATATTAACAAAATAAGGAAACAAAACCTGACACACCTCAAATCAAGCTTTTAATCGTGCATCACGATCTTTATACAAATTATGGGACAAGTCCCATAATTCTGGATGCAACCGAACATGATTATTAGCCGTTCCGTATCAACGTAAGTTTTATTGTTTAACCCTCATCCGGATTTTGTGTCAAATTGACACAATTTTCAAAGTTAATTGTTAACCTTTTTGTTATTTACGGTCGCATTCACTAGATATTTTGGCTCACAAGGAGAGTGCAAGGTCTTGGGGTCGTGGATTTAGTTCAAATTTCGTAGAATGGTAGATTTAATTTCCCTGTCGATGAACATATATGGTTATAGGGGCCACTATTCAATAATTTTTAAAATATTTGCAATTAAAGATGCAATTAATTCGTTAGGACAAGTCCGGATAATGTCAAAATTAACCGAATTTATACCGATTAAGTCAGGCTTTTTGAAGAAAGGTTATAATGCCAAGTCATATTCCTGTATTAATTTTGAAGTCTTGACAGATCAAATGACAATTAGCTGACAAATCCAAGGTGCTGTGCACACTCAAAAAATGCTTCGGTGTCGCAAAATTTTATATCCACCCATGGTACCTTTATATGTAAAAATAGACACCCTCAGAACTCGAACCCGGCGCCTAATGACGAGAAACACCGATCTATTGCTGCTCCGCTACACCCATTATGTTTAATCGTTTGCTACAGACCTGAATTTAACTAGGGAATTGCATCTTCAATTGCAAATATCTAAAGAGCTATTGAGTAGTGGCCTCTACAACCATATATTTTCATCAACAGGGAAACTAAATCTACCTTTCTACAAAATTTGAACTAAATCTATGACCCCAAGACCTTGCACTCTCCTTGTCAGTGAAATAGCCAATAGTCAATAAGATATAAAAAACTAAAGAAAGATCCTTATTATCAACTATTCAAATGCATTCAATCAACCAATCATAAGAAAAATAGACATACAATTATTACTTGGCATTATGTCAATTTGATACACCAAGTCCGGATTTGGTTCTAGAAACGAAGTCCGGATGAGGGTTAAGAGAACTCTACACGCATTGACGACTTTGCTAAACACTGAACGCTGCAATTCAGATTAATGCTAACTACACACGTAACGATTTATCGTAATGATAAAACTGTACAGTTCGTTTGCACAGCTTTATAGAACAGCACTAGTGCCGCTACACAACAACGAAATCTAAGTCAATCAGTCAGTTCTCCCCAGAATCTCTGACGAGAACATCTCATCCACGATGGAAGACGATGACGCGCTATTGGCTTTACTTATTTTGTGCAAAAAGAAAAGAAAACCACGTAGTGTGTGGTGTAAGGACTGGCTTCTAAAAAGGAAGTCGTACTCTAACATCAATTTATCAAATGAATTTAAATTCACCTTAAAAGATTGGCATAACTACTTAAGGGTGAATGAAGAGACGTACTTAAATCGTTTGGCTTTAGTCACTCCGCTAATAAAGAAAAATAACACTGTGATGAGAGCAGCAATAAGTCCCCATGAGAGACTATCTTCAACACTGAGATTTTTAGCTACAGGTCGTTCCTATGCATGAAATTTTCTACGATAATATCACCCCAAGCTCTCAATCGAATCATTCCAGAAACGTTAAAACAAGCTCTTGACCTGAACTTGTTTGGTCCTGATTGGTACGATCGCCATCCATACGCTGCGATAAAACTGCACAAACACGATCGACAACGATTTATCGAATAAAAATTGCAACTGTCATCTATAGATTGCACAAACCAAAAAATCTGTACCAATTCTTAATACACACGTTCGATAAAACTGAGCAAATGAACTGTACAGTTTTATCGTTACGTGTGTAGCTACCATAACATTCTGCCAGCTGACTAACGTACGTTAAGACTGACCGTACACTGGAACGGAACTCGGCCGAATAGTGGTCGTCTGTATATCGGACGAATATATCCGACTAACGTCCGACCAATCCAAAATTATGAACGAGCATCTGCTCACGTACACTGCATCCCACCAACACGTCCGAGTATCTTCGACTAGACCAGTGATGGCGAACCTATGACCCACGGGTCAGACACTGACCCACACAAACTTTTTAAGTGACCCACAAAGGGTCGGCTATGAAGCGATTTTATAATATAGAAAAATGTTCACTTGTGCATCAGCTCTTTTTTTTTAGACGTCGACTGTGTCCCATTATTTTTTTTTTTTTGAAGATTCAAGGTAATGACCTTCCTTTTTTCCAAGTGATTTTAAAATACAATTAACAAAATTTTACCCACTTCTCAAAAAGGTTCGCCATCACTGGACTAGACGGGCAGACCCAGATGTTTTGGATTAGTTGGATGAAGTATTTGTTTCTTTTGTAATTTTATTACTTAAAATTTAGTTTATGAAAGAAACTATAGTCATACAGACACCAGACAGTTTACTTCATCTGCTTCAGTTATTTGTGGAAATGATGAAACTCTCCTTTTGTGTTCCTCTCTTGTAAGATAGGGCTAGCCCAACACTTTCTTCTTCTTTGCACCCTTCTTTTTATGAGATAGGAGTTTTCCATTAAATAAAATAATTTACTACTCATCCTGACAAATGCAAGCCTAATGAGACATCCTTAATGAGAATATTACTATGACTGTTGGCTGTTTTAAGTCGGTTGCAATGTACCAGGTTTGCTCGGCCGACTTAGTTGGTCATTAAACGGACGACCCTTGAGGTCGGTCGAGTTTGGTTCCAGTCTACGGTCAGTTTTTAAGGCGGACGCGATCGACAGTCTTTATACACGCTGAGTAGCCTTACACGCATAGGTGTTTACCAGTGCAGTAGTGAATAGACTGTATATCATAACTAAAACCAGCCTAATTAAATTGAATGTTATCAGTAAGTTGTTCTTAAATGATTATAAATGAGATTATTTATGTAGAATGGTTTAAGATTTCTCACAACATATTATGCAATAATAGAAAATAAAATATCTAAAAAAAAAGGTTTATTTTTATCACCTGACAACCAAGTATCAATCAATTGATTGTTTTAGTATCGTCCATTCATTCATTATAAACTTACACAATGTTCAGTAGAGACTTTCGACCCTGAAACTTAGTGAGTAATTAACTCCCAAACCCTCGGTGTAAATTGCTAAGACAGATTCAAAACAAACTTTGGAATAACTTTATAATTATGGAAAGAAATAAATAAATTTCTAATTAAATTAAACTACCTCATATTTTCTAATGCATTTTTTGTTTGTTTAAAACTCTAAAAAATTTACCTGGAAAGCTTGTAAAATTTCTGGATCCTGCAACAACTTGTACAAATTTCCCATACCGCCCATTCCTCCCATACCTCCCATACCACCCATTCCACCAAGTCCTTCATCAGCAGGCGTCTCAGGTTGAGACGCAGCCTTAGCATGAGCTTCTCTATAAGCTTTAAGTTTCTCCCTCTTAATTTTTTCTTCCTTATCAGCCTTCTTTCGTTCAATTTTAATATTATGCTGTTCAATTTTTAAGGCATTTGGTTGTACTTCCTTCAACCACTCATCAGTTTGTTCATCAAAATCGATTTTGGCAGCTTGCCTTAAATCTTTAGCTGACTTCTCCCACTCCCCTAATAGACGATAGGCACGTCCTCTAAATTTATAAGCAGCCGCCGAGTCACAGTTCAATTCCAACGCTCTAGTACAATCTTTAATGCAAGCATTTGGTTTGGACATATTTAGAAAAGCTTGACCGCGTTTAGCAAATAATAAGGCGGAATTAGGATTGAGCTTAATTGCTTCTGTATATAATTCTATTGCTTTATCAAAGTTACCGGCAGCTCCTTCTTGAACGGCTTGTATGCGTTTTTCATCAGCTTGATCTTCTTCTTCTACGCTAACTTCTTTATTAGCATCTCCCATAATTTGAATTTCTTCATTAATCACATCAGGTTCAATACAACCTATATAATTATTTTTTAATTAAATAAACAATTTAAATAAGTTAGATCCCACCTTATTTAATTAATTACCTGTTGTATCAAACTCCAACTCAGATTCGACATCTGAATCAACATCACCCGACTCTTTGGGTTCAGGTTCTGGTTCGGAAGCCATGGGTTCTTCAGGTTCTTGAGGGCTTACTGTTGGTTGTTCATTTTTCGGGGGTAACGTCCCACCAAGCGAAAGGATATAATCTCTAAAGAATTTTAACTCCTCGAAATATAAAACGTCTGGCTGCTCCTTACAAACGTCAATAAACAGCTTCAATTTTTCCAAGCTAGCTTGATCGAGAGGTATAGTTTTCATTTTCAATGTATATCGAACGTTAAATTTTGAGAAATAAGAGAAAAATAAGGTAAATTTGGTCGGGTAAAATGCGTACAATCACCACAAACGATAAAATACCGGCCGGATTGCGGGTAGAGGTCGCTAGCATACGTGTTTATCAAGTTACTGGATTTTTCTAGAAAAAATCGGTTTTTGTTTAAATTTTTGTAAAATGTTTATCTCAAATGTATTTAAATTTATTACATTTTAAAATCTCGTATTGAAAAATTAAATTTAGATGTAATAATAAAATAAAATATTTTTTTTTACGTTGCTATAGTAACCAAAAAATGACAGCTGTCAAATAATAGGTTATGTTTACTTTAAAACGTCAAATAACGTTATAATGAGTGACGATCCTCCTGTAAAAGTAAAATATTTAATTTTAAGTAAATAATCATTAGTTATATTTTAATTTATCTTTTAGAAATATCGTCGAAATGAGGAAGAAAAAAATTCTGACTCGGATGATAATTATGTTCCTTATGTTCCGGTGAAAGAAAGAAAAAAACAACAATTAATGAAATTGGGACGAATTGGACAGGTAATTAATATAAAACCAACTAATTAATAATTCAAATAATTCATTTTTGTCACTTTTGACAATGTAGTTAAAGGATGAACAAAATAAACCTAAATCGTCTAGTGAAAATGATAGTAATGAAGAAGACGAGGATGAAGAAAAAGTATGGGGAAGAAAATACAATATATCATTATTAGATCAACATACTGAATTGAAAAAATTAGCTGAAGGTATAATATAATATTAAATTTATTTAACCCATTTGCATCACACAGAAAAATGAAAAATTTGCCCTTATCACCGAAAATTTTTTTTTATATGCAATTTTATATGCGATGAGCGCATATATGCGCGCTTTGGTGATACTGGCCAGGCAAAAAGCGCGCATATATGCGCTTATGATGCCGATGGGTTAATAACTAAGGCCAGTTTTAGTGCGCAACCGACGGTTAGCACTGACGTTGGTCGTGCGTAGCTATATCATTGTATTTATATGTAGCTGTTCAGTGCTGCACTAATGAACCCTACACGTATGAAAACTGTCAGTAAAATGCGTTCGCTTGACGTGCATCAGTCAACTGATAGACTGTTAGATTATTTTTATAACATTCAGTGCATTTTTTTTTTTTTTTTCATTTTTTATTTCAAAAGGTTGTTGTTTCATAACCAAACTATGAAAGTTATTTTATAAAATTTGATGTAAAAATCGTTATTTTGGCGAAGAAATTGGTAATTTTGAAGAATATATCAGAAAATAATAAATGATTAAAATATAGTAGGCAAATTAAAATATAGTACGAATAAAGTAATCAAAATGTACTCATCATACTCAGATCGCAGATTTTAATGGAAAAAAGTGAAGCATAAACCCTGAGACTGGAGAAGAAGAGCTAAACACTCAAACTCCAAATCCAATACCTTGTAAAATAAAAATAAAAAAAATAATAACATTCAGTGTTTGGCAGATATGTCAGTGCGTGTACAGTCATCGTAAAAACAACAAAATGAGCATTGACACAGAACAATAAAATACCCAAGTGTCATACAATTTGTTAGACTGTACAAACTGACGGTCAGCGCGTTTTGTCAGATCTGTCAATGAGTGAGCACTGAACAACATAAACCGACGGTTAGTGGATTTCATCTGACATCAGTACCGACCGTCAATTGAGCACTAAAATCTACCTAACATTATTTTATTTTAAATCTAGCAAAAAAAGTAAGTGCTGTTGAAAGACAATTAAAAAAGGAAGAAGAAATCCTAGAGATTGTTGCTGAAAAGAAAGCTTTGATGGGTGTATCTGAATTGGCTAAAGGTATTCAATATAGCGAACCTATAAAAACAAGGTAAAACAGCAATAAAGTATTTTTAATTAATTTATTAAATTGTAATTTTAATTTAGTTGGAAACCACCTCGATATATTTTTCAATTACCAGAAAGTAGACATGAAAAAATTAGAAATGAATTGAGAATTTTAGTGGAAGGTGAAGATATCCCACCACCTTTAAAATCATTCAAAGAAATGAAATTCCACAAAGCTATTTTAGATGGATTGAAAGAAAAAAATATTAAAAAACCGACCCCAATTCAAGTACAAGGAATACCAACTGTGTAAGTCTATAAAAAAGCCTATAAACAAATTGTTTCTATTACATTTATAATATATGTGTCTTTTATTTAATTTATAGATTATCAGGAAGAGATATGATAGGAATAGCTTTTACAGGTTCAGGCAAAACCTTAGTTTTTGTACTTCCATTAATAATGTTTTGTTTTGAACAAGAATTTAAACTACCTTTCATTAAAAATGAAGGTCCATACGGATTAATTATTTGTCCATCTAGAGAATTAGCAAAACAAACTTATGATATAATTCAACATTTCTGTAAATATTTACAAAAGCATAACTTGCCAGAAATTCGTAGTTGTTTAGCTATAGGAGGAGTGCCTGTTTCAGAAAGTATTGAAATAATTCAGAAGTAAGTTTTATTAAAAGTGCAAACTTTTTTCTTTTTAATGCAAAAATAATTGTTGTGTTTTTAGGGGTGTTCATATTATGGTAGCTACGCCAGGAAGGTTAATGGATATGTTGGAGAAGAAAATTGTTAAATTGGGCGTTTGTCGTTACTTATGTATGGACGAGGCTGATCGAATGGTTGATTTGGGATTTGAAGAGGATGTTAGGACGATTTTTTCATATTTTAATGTAAGAAATTAACACTTTGTTGACTGGGAATTTCACTTACAATTAGAAACTATATCATAGCGCCAGCAATGACGAGTGTAATGATGAGTCGACTTGTCACTGAACAGCAATGTTTGGGTATGAAGAGACCAGTTAACTCGTCACCTGTCAGCAAAGTGGAGTTTAAAGAATATTTGAAGAGTATAAATGTAAAGGCGAACGCTTGACATTTTCAAAAATTATAAACAATATATGAATTGGTAGTTGTACCAATAACTGAACTTTTAAAGATTAATAAATCATGCCACTTCACTTTTTAAAAATAACGAAAATTATCGAGCATATTACCAAGCCTGTCTGGTTGAATCTGTTTAATTCTGGTGTGGTTTAGGGTCTCTGAATGTTCCTCCTGTTCAGAAATCTCCTGAGAAAAAGTTACTGGCGGTCAAATTTGAAGCTAAGCTATGATATATTGTCATGTTTTGATAAGCAGGAAATTTAACCCTCTATTGGATTGTGTAACTTTCAAGTCACATTTTAATATATTGACTTTTTATCAAATAATTATAGTTTTTCATGTGATTGCGCATACATCTTGATTCTATAACGTTATCATACAATCAATATTAATATTTATGACTATTGCCAGATTCAGCAACCTGATGTAACAAAGTAAATGTTGTGCAAACTGTAACCTTTTTGAATTTAAAACAAAAATTCGACCCATAGAGAGTTAAAAAATCCAGTACTTCAATTTGTGCTCATGGGTTCGTCTTTGATTTTTCTCTAATTTATTTCTGTGGATATTTCTGAAGAGAATCCTGAACAATAATAAGGTGTAAACCACATTGGAATTGTAAAGATTCAATCAGATCTGCTCCATATACTGTTGAAAAATCTTCTCTTAAGATTTCAAGAATTTTTTTCCCAATTATTTCTTTCCCTTTATTGAATGTTCAATTTTTCTGTCAAATAAGGTAAAACTTTAATACTATTAAGCGTTAATCAAATTTTCGAATTAAGCTCAAGCAATGCTATCTTATGTTTTTCATCACTTGAGAGGTTGTAATTAACACTTTCCCGTCTGCACTTTTTGTAAATATTTAATTGCTTGACTCCAGCAGCACTAATCCAGTTGCTATCTTTTACTACTGTTGAACCATACTTTGTGCCTGACACCACTGTGGTGTCGCCGAACGGCATAGTGTTAATAAAGGTTTTAATCTCATTTTTATAATTACAAAAGATTGTGTGTATATGAGCATTTAGTATGAAAAGAGAGAAAACGTATTTAATTTTTGACAAAAAAAATAATGATAAATAACATCCAGAATCTAAGATTTCTGCCAATTACAGCCAGTTTCGAGATTATCTTAATTTTTTCTTGTGTTTTCTTCTAACAAGGAGAGTGCAAGGTCTTGGGGTTACAGATTTAGTTCAAAAAAATTATTGAATGGTGGCCCTACAGAGTATTCCAAGGCCAAAGCGAGTGATTCATTGTCGTCTTTAGGAATTCTCATGTTTACTTGATGGCATCTTAACATCCCCTTCCCACATTCTGCAATAACCAAAACCATTGTTGTGTCAACTCTAATTCAAATAAGTTAAAATGTATAAATACGCGTGTCGAAAGATTGCAGCGAGGTATTTATAAGAAGCATCGCCCTCATAAAAAACTTAATTTAACTAAAAAAATGTGTCAAAACGTGCAAGAGCAATAAAATTAAATTATATCAGAAAATTTCGTGATTCTTGTGTTTACCCGCCTATGATTAAAGGCTGATTCCCATTAGTCAAATATTAATAAATTTTTAATCTTGATGGTTTCTTTTACAATTTTTTTCTCGAAAACAGTTCATTTTGTCGACACTGAATAAGAGTACCTTTTCTTTAGCTAAATATTCAAGGTACCTAAATTTATTTTTTTTTTAACTCCTTACCATACAGGGTATTAAAAATGTAAGCATTAAAATGCATAACCTAGTACGCCCCTGGTAAACTAAAGAGACTAATTACGTTTTAAGGTCATTTTTTTAAGAGGTCCTTACTACTGTTTACCATATTAAATTTTCATTAAATTAAATTAAGTACTTTAAAACTTATTCAAGAAAAATTGTTTTCCAGTGGCTTCCTTTAGAAGGCCGTATCTCCGAGGGGAAGGCCGCTAGGAAAAAAAATTATGGGAACTTGTAATCATATTTTTTAATGTTTTATCAGAATCCAAGAGATTTCCCACATTTTCCAGGACACCCTGTATAATATTTATATAATTCTTTTCACATTATTTTGCAACCTTCTAAAAACCGTATGGAATATCCGTTCGTTTAACCTAGTGCGAGATATGCTATGTACCCAACAACTACACTTCCTTTTTTTTTCTTTAGGCTTGTCATATTCAAAACATACACTTGCTAATACAAGCATATCTTTCAAGGATGAAGAAGAACTATGCTTATTTATGCAAATTTCCATTGAATCAAAATGTTACTGACATTTGAAATTTACAATTTGTTGTCTGCACGTTGTGCTCACAACACTGGCTTTACCCTTGGAATACTCTGTATCAGGGGTGGGCAACTTTTTCGATAGTGGGGGCCACATTACGGTTTACTCTTCGTACGCGGGCCGGAGACAAATTTTTGTCTTACTTGTAAGACTACAAAAAAAAGGTCCAGTGCCGTAATGAGATATTTTTCTTCTCTAACGGAATAGTGGTACGTTTCTTTCTATTACACATTTTTGCTTTAAAACAAAAATTATTTATTATTCTTTTTAAAGGTCTGACCTGGTCTGAAGGATTAGACCGTCACGCGGGCCGGGTTGGCCCGCGGGCCCTATGTTGCCTACTGTTGCTCTGTATAACCATATCGACGCTCTCAAGCCAAAACAGCATAAACGCCAAAATGGCCATTTTTTAGTTAGGTGCACCGTTGAGTAACATTTTTAAATCTGCATGCAACAGTTAAAGCGGTATACCCGCAAACAAACTTCATTCGCTATAAAATTGGTTTAAAGTTTGCGTAAAAGCCATTTAAGATTCATTATATCAATCATTTTTTGCATTTTCTGAAAAATTAGGTTAATGGCGTTTATGCCGTTTTGGCTTGGCAGCGTCGATATCTTCATCAACAGGGAGACTAAATATACCATCCTACAAAATTTGAACTAAATCCACAACCTCAAGACCTTGCACTCTCCTTATTAAGGATCAAAAACAAACCTTACTCTTCTGTCACTATGCCAAAACAGATCCAAAATTTCGCTCGCTCAACTTTTGTAAAAACCCGTCACCAAGTAATTTAGTATCTAAAGAGAGAAAAAGTATTTTATTTTTTGCAAAATAAATAAAATCTAGAATCGAAGATTTCTTTCAACTATTATAGCCAGTTTTCAGACTGTCTTAATTTTTTCTTGTATTTTTTTTAAGGGCCAAAGGCAAACTTTACTATTCTCTGCTACTATGCCAAAAAAAATCCAAAATTTTGCTCGATCAGCTCTTGTAAAACCTGTCACAATAAACGTAGGTAGAGCAGGAGCAGCTTCAATGAATGTTGTTCAGGTAAGCTTGAAATTCTCCCAAATACCATCCTTAGAATCTACATTAAATATTTTTTAACCGTAGGAAGTAGAATATGTAAAACAAGAAGCAAAAATCGTTTATTTATTAGAATGTTTACAAAAAACACCTCCACCAGTACTGATTTTCGCCGAAAAGAAACAAGATGTCGATGCTATTCACGAATATTTACTCTTGAAAGGTGTCGAAGCTGTAGCTATTCACGGAGGAAAAGGTAATTCATTTAAAAATTAGTATTTCTTAAAAAATAAATATTAAAACGCAATTATTTATTAAATACAGATCAAGAAGAAAGATCCCGATCTGTAGAAGCTTTTAGAAAACAACAAAAAGACGTCCTCGTCGCCACTGATGTCGCATCAAAAGGTTTAGATTTTCCTGATGTTCAACACGTTATTAATTATGATATGCCTGATGATGTAGAAAACTATGGTATTTTTTTTTTTACTTATCTAATTTGAGTAAAGTAAAACTAAAGATTTTAAATTAATTTTTAATTTACAGTTCACAGAATTGGTCGTACAGGTCGATCGGGAAATAAAGGTTTAGCAACAACATTTATAAATAAATCAAACGATGAATCCGTTTTATTAGATTTAAAACATTTACTTATGGAAGCTAAACAAAAAGTACCAACGTTTCTGGCTGAATTGTGTTCTGAAAGTGAAAAATATCTTAATTTGGGAGGTAAAAATTCTTTTATTTTGTTTTTTTACAAACTTTTCTAATAAAAAATAAGAAATTTTAATAAAAATTAAAATTTGTCTATTTTTAGATGAACGTGGATGTAGTTACTGTGGTGGTTTGGGACATCGTATTACAGATTGTCCTAAATTAGAAGCTCTACAAAATAAACAAGCTTCTAATATTGGTAGAAGGGATTATTTGGCAAATACAGCAGCAGATTATTAATGTTTTAATTTTAAGTCTTTTTATTTACTTTAACTAGCAAATAAATTAAAAAAAAAAAAAATAGAACTTAAGTACTAATTATCTATAAACATCTAAAAATATTATGTATATAATTTAATAATTATAGAATACAATAAAATATTGTTTCTTAATCTCAATATTTTAAATGAAAAAAAATAATAAATAATAACATACATCTACATATAAATATTCAGTACATGTTACAATTTAAAACATTCACCATTGATCACCATTAAATCACAAGTAAGTATTACCTGTGATAAAACACCAAAAAAAATTCTTTTTCTTTATGCTTGTGGATTTTTTAAATCTTCAAGATTATCTTTTTGAAGAAACCCTATAATTTTCACTTCTTCTTGTTCCTGTAATTGTTTCTTATCCAAGTCATAATCCTCATAGTTTATCAATTCATCATAAATGGACTTATCTTTACTCATACAATCAGATTTATCTAACTTTTCATCAGGCGTATTTAAAAGATTTACTATCCAAATAAACATTATTATTAATGTTAAAACGAAAATATGAAAAAATAAAAGTTTGGAAGCTTTTAGCTGTTTCTTTAAACAATTAAAAAAGTCCAACCTCTTTTCATTTCTTGGATCTTTTTCAATTTGCGAACCGTCTAAATTGTCTAAATTATCAGATTCGAGAATTGCAATATCTGCTATTAGAAAAGCCCCATTTCCGCTTTCTAAGATTTTTAACATATTTTGTAGTGAACCATCACATCCTAAAGTACATTCTTTTAATTCTTCTTCCTTATAAGCTTCTATACAAGCTAAAAATATTTTTATGAAAGATCAAATCCATTAAAAAATTAATAATTAAAACTTACAAGTGTGACAACCTTTTTTGGTTTCACTAATATTATATCCATCTGTTAAAAGGATTATATTAAAGAATCTACACCCTCGTTCACAACTTGGAGTTTTTCCAGTAATCTAAAAATACATTTTAATGTATGAAATGTTTTAAAGTTTACAATGTGTAATGTAAAATAATTTTTTTTACTTACCTTGGGATAGTAAATATTTGCATTTGAGCATAATTCATCACAACGCACGTCTATCAGTCCAGAATTAAGTCCTGACGATTCGTTTATGATAATTGACACGAAAAGTAAAGCGTACTTAGAAAATTTAAACATTTTCATTGATTAATAAAGAAGCATTTAAACGTAAACAGTCTTGACAGATTTTAGAACAAGACAGGAGAGATGCGATCAATTTTAGATATTTAAGCGGGAATTTGAATTTAACTCTTTATAATTGGGATTTTTAAAATCTTAAAATACCAAATGTAGATGTTGTAACATTAATTAAAAACCTATTGAGAGTTAGTTTTATATTTTTTAACATAAAAAGAGTTTTTAACAAAATTATCATGGAAATGTCACGATATAAAAGATTAATAAATAAATAAAGGTGGTTTAAAAGTAGTTTAAAGGTCGTTTAAAGGCTCAAAGGTGACCCAAAAAAAGTTCAAAGGTGGTTTAAAAGTACTTCAAAGGTCGTTCAAATGAGTCTTAAAAGTAGTTAAAAGGTGATAATTTCCCGGTATTGAAATTGGAATCTGAGTATTTAGCTCTTCTTCTCCAGTCTCGATGTTTATGACTCACTATCTTCCATTAGAATCTGCGATTTGAATGTAGATTAGCACATTTTCATTATTATATCCTTACTATATTTCATTTGCCGTGTGGTAATAAGCTAGGTATCCACAAGGAGACTACAATCTCATAAGAGTTTTGTTTAGTGAGAAATTTATCTCAGATGTGTTTCCACAAAACGTAGATATTTATCTGAAACATCCAAATTCAGGCATTTTTCTCTCATGATACCTATATCTCCGAAAACACTGCTTCCACATTTGTCAATATTTTGAACCAGAAAGAAACAACAGTTTGTGTTGTGGGGTGATTTTATAAAAACATGTCAACAAAAGGTGTTAACAAAATGCTGCCACTTATTACCTAATATCAAACAGGAAAAAATCAGTGATTTCTGAAGATTTCTATTTTTGTATTTTTCGGACGAGCAGTTCCACAAATTAAGATAAGTCTTATATAATTCGATTATAACTACAATATCATAATTCTTGTCTAATAGTACATTCTTTTTGTAAACCTCATTTTTTTACTAGCAGAATTCATTTTTGGGGAAACTAAATGATTATCTCAAGACATAACTGCAAAACTCATGTGCAGCGCGTGAAATAAATGTCTCATGTGAAATTCACAAGATTCATGTTTACACGTTGAAACTTCTTCAAGAAATAAAAACTTTCATGACACGTTGGTCCACAAGATTATCTCTAGTATATCACGTATTTGAATCCCTATTTTCATACTGAAATTTAAGTTATACTGCGATTTTTATTTTATGAGACAAAAATCTCGCGAAATATTCTCATCGTGGATTTGTACCTTTATAATGACCAAATTCACAATGAGAACACAGGAATGACAAAAAAATTATTGGAATGGAAATGGCAAAACTGGGTATAAGAATAGAGGATTATGATGTACTGTGTTATAATCGGAGTGTTTGAACGTAGCCGCCACCAGGGCAAGGTTTTTAACCCAGTCAAACCTTCCAGAAAGCGTGAGTCCTTGCACTAAGGCTCTGGCTTGAAATGCCAAGGGTTGCAGGGTAGAAACGATAAAAAGACTTTACTAGATTCAGCAAAGGGAAAATTTTGTTGAATTAAACCAAACATAGCCCTAAACTATAATTTTATTAAGAAAGTTGCAAATCTTTATAATCTAATTAATCAAGGGTTCAAATAATTATGAACCGGGGAAATTTGTCTAACAGTAAATATTTACTCAGGCTCAGACAACTCTCCTATTTTCCTCAACCACGCAAAAAAAAACAAACCAGTTGATTTGCAATTATATCCTCAGATCGCGACTCACGATGATGGTGGAATTACCATGACGGAGATAATCTCCGGATGGGAACACGCTTGAGTCTATCATGTGAACATAATCGCCGAGGAAAATTCAAACTCGGAAACGAAAACTAAACTCGCGCAAAATCGTTGATGTCCTGAATAGTTTCGTAAAGCATATCCAACACATTATCGCGAAGAAGTTCTTCCGGACCCGAAAAGAACTCCAGGGAGAGCGAGAGATTAAAGCGCGAATTCCTCCTTAAATAACCTCGGTTTAAAAGGGTGGGTTACATTTTTGGGCGTTCTTTCGTTAAACATAAATCCTAACACGTCCGTCAGGACACTTTTTATTCAAGGAATCAGTTGGCTTCCACGTTTAACAACTCCTAAAGGAAACACTAGTGTCTAAAATTTTACAACCTGTTAACTATCCACTTACTCTGATATCTTTATTACAAAAATTTATTACTTTGGGACCGAGTCCCTACCTGAATTTAACTGAAACTCCAAAAGCAAAATTAAAAAATCTTTTAAACTCAAGCCCGTAATAATCGGAATTATTACAAGTATCTGCTAAGAACCTATTCAAAGAAATGTTAACAAAACACAAGGAATAAAACTTGGATAATGCAAAATAAAAAAAAGAGATTTCCTGAGAGAATTTCAGTTCGAGATTCAATTGGAGATTGGCTTAAAAACGTTCGGCCTTAGAGAGGGGTGGATGAACAATTTGGCCATTCCTAACGATTGATTATTTTTCCTTACAACAAGACCAATGTCGCTCACGAATCGGCGGTTTTTTTTTTAAGAGGATTAGTTTTCTACGGAACATTCTCGCGACTTTAGAGGTCTACGCGTCAGGTGCTCAACCATCCGCCACTAGCTAAATTTGAAAAACACAATAACTCAATCACCCCTTTTAAGTCTTTGAAGGACGGACATTTTCAAATCAAAAAACCCAAAGTGGGCATAACAGAGATATTGTGTCATCTAAGAGATTAGCAAAAAGCATAATCTGAGCTTCAAGTGGTGAGGTGGTACGCGCTCTCAACCACTGTATAGCAAAAGGAGTAGAACTTAAAAAAAAAGGTTTGTTTTGTGTACCAGCAAGCACAAAGGTCAAAATTCGAAGTGGTACATTAAGCCACCCACCAATCCTCAAAGAGTTAAAACTATCCATAATGTTCGTCACTTATCTTTTATTCATTAACCCCCAGATGGATACTTGAATTTAAAAATTCTTTAAACAATTCTAAACACCCGAATACGCAACCTCGTCATGTTTATCACATAAATTTATTACTTAAAATGCGAAAAAGCAAACCTAAAAAATGTTTAAACTAAAGTCTGCAATATTTCGAAATATTGCAACTATATAGAGTTGTATACAATTATAAAATGTCCTGTTCACAAAGGAAATTCCAAAAGTATAATTTATTATCATTTACAAAATCACACAAGGCAAGATATATTTCTGGATCATTATCAGCAAGCAAAGAAGTTAAGTTGTAACCTTTTTTTATATTAATTTGTTAATCATATTATTTCTGATTGGTTCACACCTGTTACATGCGAAAAACAAACATCCAAATCAGTTTAACTCCATGAAGATAAGTCTGGAACATAACATGCCCCACATAAGAGATTAACTTTTAGAATAAAAATGACAAGAAAAGTCATTGTGACACTTATGTCGTCACTTTTAAAACATTAATGCACAATTTTAGGTTTATATTTTTTAATTTAATACTCTTATCTTTTATTCCAAAAAGTATTTTGAATTCTATTCCACTTCAAACAACTTTTTTAACTAAAATTTCTTTTAGCATCTTTAGTTCACCATCACACAAGACATAAAACTAATCCTTTTAGATTAAAAAGACATATGCAATCAAGAAATATCGAAAATTTACCTCCATGTCAAGATGATCCTTTAATCGGTTTCTTAGCGGATTTAGGTGCTATAAATCCCGAAAGAATAATCCTTTTCGCGACACAGAACGATGCACAGCAGACGTGCCAGTTACTCTAATTAATTTTAGGATTATTTAGTTATTTTTTTAACTTTGTGAAGTTGTAGGATGTTAACAGAAAAATTAGACAAACTTGATGAATTTTTAGGAACATGTAAAGTCTCAACTAGAGATGTTTACATTCAATTAATACGCGGAGTTGATTCTTTATATGATTACTTATGCAATTCGAGTAATTCAAAAGCGTTTAAAAGATATTTTCCGTGTTACAACGCACTTAATGACGATTACAGTTCTTGTGTAGGACCCGGAGATTGGATGGAATTTAGTGACCAGAACAAACTTTGCAAGTAAAAATATTTGGAATTTTTAAATGATTTAATAAATAATTCTAGAGTGGGGTTTTAGTGCTTATCAGGATATTACTGATTGTTACTATGTGAAAACTGCAAAAGTTTGTGGTTTAAAAGCAGCAAGTGCGATGAAGAAGTTGAATCTTTATGTTATTAATAAGATTCTTTCTAAAAGGTGTTCAAATACTATTCCAAATCCACGGGTTCGTGATGCTTATACTGGATCGGGAGAAAATGAGGTAAAATAGATTTAATTGGGGGGTCAATAAAAGGGGTGTAAGTGCTCTTTTTTATTA
Organism: Digitonthophagus gazella; assembly: GCA_036711955.1. Lineage (NCBI taxonomy): Eukaryota > Metazoa > Arthropoda > Insecta > Coleoptera > Scarabaeidae > Digitonthophagus > Digitonthophagus gazella. Next base: position 10,759,509 of record JASCIT010000001.1, read on the forward strand.
AAAAAATGAATTTAAAAGAGAAATAAATAGAATTTAAGAAAACTTCATTTCTACTATAAACATCACATAAATAACGATTTCCAGTTTCTGTGCATTGCACATTTGAGAACTCTCATCTTGTGGTTACCCACATTGAGAATCTGCAACAACACTAGAATTAGAACTAGAAGCTTTGGGGTTTAGATGTGCACCTTTTGAAAAGGCGTTTGATGTTTGATGCTATGTTGCAATTCTTCTGAAGCTTCTTCACTTCGATCTTGTTTCTGAAAAAGGTTGGAACATAGCATCTAAAACAGCTAAACCGGAAAACCCCTAGTTCTATGTCTAGTGTCAGAATTAGTGCTAAAGTTAGATCTAGTCTTACAAGTAGTTCAGTTAACACCACTTGCAAAAGCCTTTGTATTTGTACTTAAACCTCTTTTCATCCCTCAATTAATTAATTTTTGATATTTTCACTAATCTATTCAAAAATTAATACCTCTTTTTAGATAACACCTAAGAGCTTTCATCTATCAATAAGATTTTTATTCTTAACAATTTTATTGTATGCGACTTTTTAAATATAAATCACTAAGGCTGACTTTTACCAACCTCCTGTTAACTTAACCAGCGGTTTAATTTCAATTTCAACTTATGCGATTGGCTACTTTGCCAGTAACCATGGTAATAAACCGCTGGTTAAGTTAACAGGAGGTTGGTAAAAGTCAGCCTTAAAGAATTATTTACCGATTTATTCTTCATTACTTTATTTAAATCATGAATGGATTCAGCAAAAAATATGCAAACCAAAAAATAAATAAATGCAAATAACACGCATATTCATATTACTTATTAATTTAATTATATTTAAATAGAAAAATTAACAGTCTTTATTCACGGTCTAAATAATAAACACATTCACGCTTAAAACACACGCAACACTATCTCTTTATATCTTTTACAATTCATCGTGATCTTCCGAATCGCCTTCAGCATCTACCTCCTGATCAGCTTCTTCCTCAGGAATGCCATCTTCAGGAACATCTTCTTCCTCTTCAACCTGTTCGTCCAGCGAAACTCCTAAAGTTTTCCTCATCATAGCTTCAATACTTTGAGCGAAATCGTGCGTTTCCTTCAACATATATCCAGATCTCAAAGTGGCCGTTCTGAACAACATCAAAGCCATATCTTTAGCTGCTGGATCTGAAGGATCGTCGTTAACTCTCTTTAATAATTCCCTCATCAATGGATGTCTTGGGTTGATTTCCAAAGTTTTCTTTTGGTTAAGATAATAAGAACGTTGAGCATCATCGGATTTTTGATGGGCGTTTGAAACGGCTAATCTTTCCATGTTTCCAGTCCAACCAAACATACTAGCGACTAAAGCGCATGGAGAATCGCTTAATCTTTCAGAAACAGTAGCTCTGGCGATATGCTCTTTTAAGGCGTCTTCACCCAACCATTTGGTTAAAGGTTCGAAAGTGGCTTGGTATTGTTCTAATTGTTTTTTGCCACCTTCAGCTTCAGTAAGAGAGAAACCTTCTTTGGCGACGTTTTGGAACTTCTTACCTTCAAATTCGGGAATGGCAGATAAAGTATATTCATCAACAGCTTCAACCATGTATAAAACTTCGTAACCTTTACGTAAAAGTCTTTCAACGAAAGGTGATTTCATTACTTCTTCTTTCGAAGCACCAGCGATATAATAAATTCTTTCTTGTTTTGGTTTCATACGTTTAACGTAATCGGCTAAAGAAGTCATTTCGTCGCTGTTTGATGAGTAGAACATTAATAATTTAGCTAATCTTGTTCTATTGCTTGGATCTTCGATGGTTCCTAATTTAATATTGGTTGAATATTCCTTCCAGAATTTAATATATTCTTCATCTGGAATTTTCTTCAACATATCTAAAACTTTCCTAACTAATTTCTTCTTGATTACTTTAATTAATTTATGTTGTTGGAGAGTTTCACGTGAAACGTTCAAAGGCAAATCATCTGAATCTACAATTCCTCTAATAAAGCTTAAGTAATTCGGCATCATATCGTTAAATTCATCAGTGATGAAAACGCGACGAACGAATAATTTAATATTATCCGTTTTAGTTCCGTATTTATTAAAGCTTTCAGACGGTTGAACTTTAGGAACGAATAATAAAGCTTTAAAGGTAACTTCTCCTTCAGCTACGAAATGAACTTTCGTAAGTGGTTCGCTACTATCTTTAGTTAAAGCTTTATAAAATTCATCGTATTCTTTATCTTCAACTTCGGATGGTTTACGAGTCCAAATTGGTTTGCTATCGTTTAATAATTCCCAATCCCAAACTGTTTTATCAACTTTTTTCGTTTTAGGTTTATCTTCTTCGGCTTCTTCTTCAACAGCAGCTTCATCTTCACCAGCTTCCTTCTTTTCCTCATCTTTATCTTCTTCGTCAATTACTTCCTCAACTTGTTCCGTGTGACTAGCCCATAAATAAATCGGGAAATTGATAAATTGAGAATACTTCTTAACCAAACTCCTAATAGTATCGATTTCCAAAAAGTCTTTAGCTTCAGGTTTCAATTGTAAACTGACAGTGGTACCACGTTTTAAAGTATCGCCTCTTGGATCTTCAACAATACTAAATGAAGCGGAATCAGATTCCCAAATGTATTGCTTATCGGAATTATGTTTTGTCGTGACAATAACTTTATCAGCGACCAAAAATGCCGAATAAAATCCGACACCAAACTGACCAATCATATCGTTCATATCTTGAGCGCTACTAGCGTCTTGCATTTTGCTTAAAAAGTCAGCAGTGCCGGATTTGGCGATCGTACCCAGATTATTAACAAGTTCTTGTTTGGACATACCGATACCGGAATCGGTTATATGTAACATGTTGTTTTCTTTGTCTGCTTTTATTCGAATATTTAAATCGGAATTAGTTTCTAACTGTCCGGAATCCGTAAGGGATAGTAAACGGATTTTATCGATGGCGTCAGATGCGTTTGAGATTAATTCTCTCAAGAAGATTTCTTTGTTACGGTAGAGGGAATTGATGATGAGTTTCATCATACGGTTGACTTCCGTTTGGAATTGGAATTTTTCCGCTTTGTCGCGGAGTTCTTTCATTTGGGCTACATTTAAACCGTCGAGTTTGATCGCTTCTTCTTCTCTTTGTACAGCTTCAGTATCTGTAAATAATTTTTTTTCTTTAATAACATAATAAATTATTTAAAAATTAAAGTTAAATTGAATACAAATTCTGTATTAAATGGAATAGTGAGTTTAATGTGTAAAATTTTAAATTAGAAACAAAAATCTTCGTAATTTATAAGTTGGTAACTCCCAGACTGTTATATTAAATAAGGCTGCTTTCTAGTAAATATTTTACATTCGTGCAAGTTTTAAAAAGTGAGAAAATATTTGTTGATTGATCCATTATTTTATCAGTTGTAACCTTAAAAATAAAATTCTATGTTTCGATTTGCATCATCTTCAGAGACGAAATTTAAATATCTTGTCCAAAGATTGACCACTATAATCTCAGACATTTATAAAAAGTGGATCTACTAAATACTTTTATTGTATTTTTAGTTTATTGTCATTTAATAGCGATTGACCTGAAAACGGCGGTGACACCGAAACTTAGTTAGTTTTTAGATAGTCTAGTCCTAAAACAACGAAGTTTCAGTACATTCCACGGCTTTTCATTAACTATCCAATGTAGAATGGAGAAATATATAGCACATTGGATCTACTACTTATCAGTTTGCATTTCGTGATGGTAATAATATATTTTTAATTGCATAGTCGGAAATCAGAAAACAAGTCTCTTAAATAATTGTTCTCTTTAATAAGTGTTCAATACACCAAAATTTAGAAGTAGAAACAAAAATCTTCATAGTTTACAAGTCTGCAAGTCTGTTAACTTACAAGGACACCACATGACCTTGTAGTCATCGATTTTATGAAAAATAATGGATTGCTTTTTCCCCAACCTAATATTAGACCGAACAGTTCAATGATTCTCGAGGAATTCGGGATGTAAGTTCGCGACTTAATGCTACGCGGCTTATAGGGCAGTTGTTAGCCTCAACTTTCATTACAAAATGATTCCGTTTCCGGTTATGGTCGGGAACAGATGTAATGTTTTTGTTCGTCCATAATTTGAAATTTCTTTAATTATTTAGTTTAGTTCAAGTCATTAGTGAATTCTTTAAGTATATTTTGTACAATAATCTCAACGTGCAACTTTATCTGACAGCATTTTCATGATTCAACTTTTCTTTTAAATTCTGCGTTATGCATTTTTTACTCAAGTGTCATAAGAGTCATAAGAGCTAAGTTTTCAAATCTCATTTTCTACCCTTTGCCTTAGGGCTAACACCAACAACATTCATTACAAAACCAACTCAATTTAGCCACTGTAACTTCAGATATTTATGCAAAATGAATCTACTACCTATCAGTTTGCAATTAATGTGGATAGCAAAAATAAATTTGTAAATGTATATTTAGAAATGAGAAAACAACTCTTATAAACAATTCACATAAATTAATATTCTTCGTAAGTCATTACTCAACAACGTGAATATTGTAAAAAAATACAGAATTCTTGTAGACTGTTATATAACCTTGGAATATCTTTTTTGATAACATAGCATAACATTTAAAACTGTAAACACACATTTGTATATCGTGGTTTTAACCTTTACTAATATAATCAACAAATTTATCTCTTTCTACTACGTGCTAACGTTCTACATTACCACTCTTTTGATATAAGAGATTATTTTCCAAAAATATACATTGCTCAAAAAAATTAGATGAATACTTCTTTGTACCACTGGATCTTTTATTGCGAAAATAATATGGATATGATTCATTTAAATGTGAGGATCAATATGTGGTCAACAAGCGTGTATAACTTCATATCATCTTCTTTGCAGTTCTTCTTTTGATTTTCACAAGATCTTCTTGAGATACATTTGCTCATTGTTCAATTAAGATTTCTAATTGGGGAAGAATTTGGGGTGCCTTTAGAGATTTTCGAATACGTCTATCTAACAAATCGTCTAACATCGTGTCCCATCAGATTTAAATTTGAACTCATTTAAGGCCACTATTACACTATCAAAGATTTTTACAGTGTAATAGACTGTCATTTATAAAAGATTTATATTATAAAATATCTTTTATCAAAATTGGCTACATTTGACCACCTTTGTTAACTTTGATTGATTTAATTCTCTGAAACCTTTTTAACCAGGCATTCGACATCTGGGGTATAACAAACCCCAAACCATCCCAGATTAAAATATGCATACTATATTGTTATATCAATATTGTTAATAAAGATATAGGACTTTTTACTTGCTCTGATCGTTCTCACGTCCCACGTGTTAGACGCCGGGTTAAAAGAACATTTATAAAATCTTTGATAGTGCAATAACGACCTAACAGAGATTCCAGAAAGTGTTGCTGTAATTTTTTTGAACAGCGTATTAAGAACCAGTAAATTGTAGGGTAAACTGCCCAAATGTCGGCTCCTCTAAAAATGCTTCCTAAAGTCGGTCTATCTATAAAAATCCATATAGAAAAACTGGAAGGCCGACTTTAGGAGAATGGCCGAGATTTGGTGAGTTTACCCTATATGAACTTCAAACGTCAAGTAATGTGAATATACCGTGCGTTCAGAAATGATTGTAGGTCGTTTGAATTTGGCGCGCTATAGATTAATTTTTAAGGTTGGTATAAATACAATAATGTTAATCATATCTCATAGGCGTGTCAAGGAACATGGAACACAGTAAAAGCTGTCATAAGTTATCAAAAACCCATAAGACAAAGGTATTTTATTGAATTTATTGACATATGCCATTGCAATTGATATCCGATCTCCAATAATTATGAGTATATGTACATATACACTTAATACCGAAAAGGATACATCATAAATAAATCCGGCTACGCCACTGATATGCAAGATACGACGTAGGTAATTCACAGGTAACAATATTGACCATCAAAAATCACTAAATTACGAGCGCGCCAAATTCATACGACCTACAATCATTTCTGAACGCACGTTAGTTTTTCTGATAAAACGGCTTGAATATTTTATTGGCTTTATTGATTGCCAAATGTGCAGTCTTCATTACCATGTAACCATTTCTCTGAACTGAATCGGCAAAACTTGGTGCTCTTAGGATTTAACCTATGATAAAACCTTGAAGCCATCACTCATAAAGAAAATACAATCTGTCATATTAAGAAAAAATTCCCTCTTTGAGATAAAGCTTCCACTCATTGTCAAAGAGATAAAAGATAACTATGTATACTTATTACAAAATCAGATTACATTTCAGTTCAACCACATGGCACAAAATAATATTCCCTCGAGATTGATTGAGACTGTTTATTTCAGACTTTTTTTTATTATTACAAATTAAGATATGTAAAGCATTTCGAGTAGATGGCATTAAAACTTGTTATATCTGTTATTTAACACTAAAGCAATGGTAAATGGTAAATGTTGATATAAATTTGATTCCTTGATTCCATTTACTATACAACCTCTTTAATACTGACATTTGATAGTTAAAATACTCATAATAATGTACTCATATTCCAGAGACAAACTTTGATAGTTTAATTAGATTTACTTTTTTTTGTATGTTTTCGAGGAATGAAATAAGAAACAAAAATTAATTAATCAATAAATTAATTAGTGTCATTTAGTAACGATTTAATAAACGAGAAATTAGATCAAAATAAAAATTTTTCATAAACTCGACTCGAAATCAAATTGATTTCCATTCATTGTAAAAAGAAAAAAGTTTGTTGCTGTATTTAACCAAGTAAATATAAAATAAACGTCACATTAAATTATTGATCAAACATACCTAAAAATACAAACATGTATACTCCATCAAGTTTAGAACAGAAAAAACCTAAATTCGTTCCTTTTAAACTATGTCACATTAGCAAATGTGAACCTGGCAGATCTCACATTCAAATTGGAAAAGCTTTAAAAGCTGGTAAGACAACTTTAAATGAAAATCATGCAGAAAAATAATATTAAAGTTATAAAAATTATTGAAATTTTCACTTTTGACATTATCATTTTTAAGTTAACGATTTTGTTTTTTAAGGTTGGCACTTAAATTCTCTAAAAATTCCAATTAACTATATTTTTCACTTTTAATTATGGTTTATTTGTATAAATTAATATCAAGAACGATTTTATTTATTAAAAACGTCAATTTTCGTTAATTATTTTTTTTACATAATTTCTTTATTTTCATTAACATAATTATTTATTAGTTACTTTATTTTTCTTTAGGTTGGCTCTATCTATGCAAAGTTTTAAATAAATAGGTTAGTTTGTGAATTTTTGACAGATACGTTCTTATTTCTTTATTTACTCACCTAAAAATGATTACTTTAATAAAAAAATTATATTTAAAAGTAAGTATAACATTTATCTAAGGTTAATAATTGTTTTAGACCCGATAACACCAAAGTTTTATACAAATATAAAAATAGAATGTCCTAATTTAGATGAAAAAGTAAAAGAATTAATTGTAAAAGGACCTTTGGAAAAATATGATAAACCGTTAACTGAAAATCAATGGTAAATATAAATTCATATTGAATAAAACTAAGATTTTTCATTTTAGTTACGGTTGGTATAACGAAATGTACAAACCAGAAAATACAATAGAAAAAATTTTAAATTTTAAAATACGCCCTAAAAATTTCATAAAAGAACACTTAATGACTTATGAAAAAATAAGACCTTAACACTTTACCAACCAGCCGTCGATTAATCCACTTTTGTTTTATTATTACTGGTGTCTCATACAATCTGCGGCTAAGTGGCCGGTGATAAGGGCATAGGATTCTAGAACCGCAACCGGTCGGTAAAGTATTAAAATAAACTAACCTGTTCTTGAACCTTCTCTACTCGCACCCAAGTCAATATCAACTTCCTCAACAGTCCCCTGCCCTTCGAGGATATCGCCCCTTACGCTAGATGCTAAAAAATCATCACAATTTAACCAAACGAACTCATAAATTTCTAACCAAACTTACCTAGCAAAATAAATAAACCTATACTTATAAAATACAACTGCTTCATTGTGACTGGTTTTATCACAGCTGCTAATTAACCGTGAAACCTATAAACGCCTATTTTCGTTAAATACGATCGAATTAATGTCTGAAATACATCTGAAACGTGACAGCACATTCACCGGTACAAGAATCTAGAAGTATTGTAGCTGGTGACCAATGAGAGAAGCCCACGCGTGATGATGTGCTGACGTTGACCAATCGAATTGTGAAATTTCGAGCGTACACCAAATGGCTTACTTTGAATGGTCCAAGTTACCTTTGATTCTTTTGATGGGGATTGATAGGAATTAAATTTAAATACTTTGGGGGATTATTGTATTACGTTTTTATTTTTGATAAGAATTTTTACGTAAGTTATGATATAAAAAATTACGTTTTTATAATGTATTATTGTTATCATTCATTGATTTTTATTTCATAATGTGGGATTTGTTATGATTAATGTCAACAGATGGCACTAATAAAGGAATTACTTAAAAAATAATTTTTAATTTTTATAAATAACATTGCGTACTTTGTAATATAAAAGATAGCGTTTATATTAATATAAACATTGATTTTCTTTTGTAGTATAATAAATACAAGATTAAATGGGGCTAATAAACCCTCTTTGAAGTTCTACTTTAAAAAAAAATTGTATAGAATTTATTTGTAGGCATTGATTTTTAGGTTAAATTAAAGTTAAACCGACTTTAGAAAGACTCAACGACTTTATTTATAAAAACTAACTATAAAAAGGATTTTTATTGGATTGGATTTTTACAGGATTGCTTCATAAAATGATCACAATGGAACTTTTTAATATGTCTTAATAATCCTCCATTTGTCTTCAATTATTAATTTTTATCTAGCTGTAATAAAAAAATCTAATCTGCAAAGAAAAATACGGATACATTAAAAAATATTTTAAAACATCAAAGTGACATTTTAAAACGTCAAGGTAACATTTTAAACGTCAGATTGATTCAAAAGTCAAAGTGACATTTTAGACGTCAGATTAATTAAAACGTCAACTTGACGTTTTAAACGTTAGTAACTTGGAAAGTAATATTGGTTTGATTATAGCTTTAACAATTTAAAATCGATTTTAAAAGATTGTACTTTGAATTAAAAAATTGACACTTGATAAAAATTTTTGACAGTTAGCTAACCTGACTTTTAAAAAGAAATGAACTTAAAATCGTACAAAATTTCTTTATTGAAATTAGGAAATGAATTTTACTATATATTAATTCATTAGTACATAGTTTTCATGAGTTAAAAAAAATACTTTACCTTTTAATTGTAAAAGTTCATGAGAACATTTATTTTTTGTTCAATGAAAAGTGTCCACTTAAACGAAGGCTTTTAATGGGTTAAATGAAGTCCATTAACATTTTTCTTTTTCTTGACTATGGAATATTCTAAAAAAAGTGGAATTTATTTAAATATTTTTTAAACTTAACGCTAATCCACGCTAATCTATCAATTTGACACTTCTGTCATTTTTTACTAATCATGTCTAAAAATGTAAATATTATTGTAATTATGAGAAATTAAACTATGTTTGATCTTATTTATTATTATTCTTATTAAATTTAAGTTTTTTAGATTATAAATTTAAATTATAAATATAAAAATTATATTTTTAAGAAATTTAAAGATGCGTCATCTATTAGAATTTTATAGAACTGTTTATAATTAAGAACTTATTACAAAGTTTACAATTAAGAAGTCTATTTTTGATAATAAGAATAAAACTACTTGAAAGTTAAAATATTCTATTTTATTACAAAAAAATCAAATATGCTCTATTTGTTGTCTAAAAAATTTAAAAAATTCATAAAGGTGACTAAAATGTTTAACCACTAAACATGTACTTAACTAAACAGTTAACCTAACATTTTTTGAAAATTTTGACCAAATTTAAAAAATCGTGGAGACTTTATTTTTTTTAATTAAAGAATGAAAGTTGTATTAATTGAAAGCTAAAGTATTCTATTTTGTAATAAAAAAGGCAATTTTGTTCTAATTAACATCCAAAAAATTAAAAAAAAAAAAATCATAAACATGACTAAAATTTTTTTCAACCTAACTTTTTTAAAAATGTTGACCAAATTTAAAAAATCGTCGGGACTTTATTTTTTTTAATTAAGAAATGGAATTTGTATTAACTGAAAGGTAAAATATTCTATTTTGTAATAAAAAATAATTATTTTGTTCTAATTATTACCCAAAAAATTAAAAAAGAAAATTGATGTTTAAGTTATAAGTTATAACTTTATTATATCTAACGAGTCAAAAAACACATTTGGCCCCTCGGCAGTGCTCAAAACACGTCCAGGAACCATTTTTTCGTCGATTAGGAGCGTTTAACGGAGGCAAGTAGCGTTAAAATGTCTTAAAAAATGTCAACAAACGCCGACTTGCAGGTTAGGTTGTGCCGTGTCAAATTTTTTCGTTCAAAAAAGAGTAAAAGAACGCTTTATCCCCCTTGACGGGGCTCAAAATGTGCTCGGGAACCTTTGTTTCATTGATTTGGAGCGTTTAATCAAGGCAAGTAGCATTAAATTACTTGTAAAAATGTCAACAAACATCGAGTTGCAGGTTAGGTTGTGCCATGTCAAATTTTTTCGTTCAAAAAGGAATCCAAAAACGTTTTCTCGGCCTATACAAGTCTCTAAATATACTTAGAAACCTTTATTTGATTGATTTGGACCATTTAATGGAGACTAAATACGGCGAGTAAGGTAAAACCTTGATTAAAATTATAACATAACCCCAAAGTTTACGGTAGGATTTTTTTTGCTTCAGAAAGCATCTGGACGGCAAAATTTGGATTGTAAAAGAGTATTTGAATCTTTTCCATACTCACTATGCCAGTTTAAGGAGGATATTAAGTTTAGTTAGTTCAAAAAATAGCAAAAGCTATCAGCATACTTCATGCCGAAAAGGATTTGTTTAAGAAACAGTCTATAAAATGTGTGAAGCGAATTTAAAGCATGTTAATCTACTTAGATGATTAAGTAAACTTCAATAGTCCCGTTTTGAAAGGTCAAGAGAGTCAAAAATCATCTTTAACCGAAATTTTTTGATGCCAAAGAGAGTTTGTCCGAAAAATTGTTTATAACATGTCATAAAGTAGATTTAAGGTAAATTAATCAACTTCAACAACTAAGTAAACTATAAGAAATTTTAATATTCTAGTTTCTGAAACTCAAGAGCTACTAAAATTCTATTTAGCCTGAATTCTTTGATGTCAGAAAGAATTTGGCCCAGAGATAGTTTATAAGATGTATAAAATGGATTTTAAGTTTGCTAATCAATCTAAATAATTAAGTAGACTTTAATGTTTTCCTGAAATAAATTAAAAATTAATAAAGGAGATTTTAAAAACGTCTTTTGTCGGTTAACAATTTCGTGTTCTGTCGGACGTCGTTTGGGTTGCCTACCCGAAGTGGTTGGCCGATGCAATTTGGGTTGCCTACTAAAAACTGTTTGCCAAAAAAGTACTATGATATCGGTAAATTTTGAATTCCGTTCGCGAAACCTTCATAAATTTCGACTTTTTTTTCGTACCCACTTACTGGACTACTTACCCGGATACTACTGTTCAAAACTGTTGGCAAAACTTTTCCTTTTTATTTGGAGCGTTCGACAACGTACCAACCAATAAAAACGGTTTAAATTTCATTTGAAACGGGTCGAGTTCGCGCGCACATCCTTTCTCGGATTCACATCCTTCAAGGATCCGTATAAAACGGTGGTTCATTTTACATTTATTACGAATACCGAGGAAATTTAACTTAAAGGACTTTTTTACAAAAAAAAAAAATAATAAAAATATTGGCGGGAAAATATATTATGTATTTAAATTAAAAATCGCTAAATTAAAAAAATCCGTTTAAAATAAAAAGAAAAATCACAAATATAATTAAAAAAAAAATCATAAAAATCTTTTAAAAATGATAAAATATAAAATTATTCTAAATAAAAACAAAAAGTACAAAAATATTAAAATATATTTATTTTTCAATTATAAACTATACAAAACAGATTATAGCGTTAAGTTGTAAGTAGTTTACTTAGGAAAAGAAGTCGCAAATTGATGAAAATGTAAAAATAAAGGTTAGTAAGATGGTCACTATTTCTATTTCTCCGATCAGAGTGATGTGTTGACATAAAAAAAGAGAACTATTTATCACAGAACGAAAATAAACCGAATTCACAGAGAATCACATTGCGAAAGGAAGTCGCTTAACTGAGGTAATCTGTAAGTATATAATTGAAACACCACCCCTAAAAAAATTAAAATTGAAGAAAAAGCAAACCTAATAATTTTGTTTTTATTGCAAAGAATCACAACCAAATTGCTCAATGTATAAATATTCATTTATTTAATGGTTAATATTAATTTAAAAATTGTAGCATTATCAGTTTAAAAATTTTAAAAAGGAAAACAAATTATCGTTTAACAACAATAAAATATGATAAAATTTTCTAGATAAAAAAAAATAATTCTATTTATGAACCAAATTCTTCAGTTGTTGGATCAATAGGTTTAAAAGTGTATTCACCACGTCCGTCAAGATGTAAAACGTGTTCGTGATGTTGCCACAAAGATTTTCGATGAGAAACGGTAAATAATGTGATACCAACTTCTCTACAATATTTATACATGCTTCCTTCAACATCAACAGATACCGCGCTGGTACATTCATCCAAAATAGCAAATTGCGGAGCGTGATAAAATAGACGAGCCATAGCAATTCTTTGTTTTTCACCTCCGCTTAAAACATCTAACCAATCTGCTACAGCATCTAATCCGTGTTCACGTTTTAATAAATATTCCAATTGAACTAGTTTCAAATGGCCGGTAAGTTCTTCATCAGTTACTCCTCGTTTTTTAGCTTCTGCGTGAGTATGAGGATAAATTATTTGATCTCTTAAGCTGCCTAAAGTCATATAAGGTTTTTGAGGAATGTAAAATAATTTTCCTCTTGGTGGTTTAGTTAATTCTCCGCCAAATAATGGCCATAATTCACCTAAAATTCTAAATAAGGAAGATTTTCCTGAGCCGTTTGGTCCACAAACTAAAACATTCATTCCTGAACGTACTTCAAATGATAATTCTTTTATTAAAACATCTCCGTTTGGAGTTATTAAAGGAACTTTATCGAATTTAATTACGTTGTCTTTAAATATTAATTTCCCTCCGTTTATAGTTAAATTTTCCGATCCTTTAACCATCGTACGAGTATATTTTCCAGCGTTTAAATCATCGAGTACTTCTCTTAATTGAGTTACACGAGAAGTAAACCCAGCAAGACGTGTTAACTCTCTTCCGGCTAAAACCAACCGACCAATAGCTTCAGCTAATTTTACCAACATTCTTCCATAAGTGTAATATAATCTCGAACGTTCGTTTTGTCCCATTATTGATAATTCGTGATCTGTAGATAAAAATGGTCGGGATACAACCCAAAAACCAACAACACTCGCAAAGTATTTCGCTACTATATTATCAATAACTCCCATAAATACTCTAAACTGTAAAAATTTCCTTAAATGACTTAATAATTTATTAAAACTGGCCATTAAGGTAACTTTTTCTCGAACGTTTCCATTATAAAACGCCACTTCCTCCGAATAAGTTATCAATCTTGCATTTATATGCCGATATTCTCCTTCTAATTTTTGTTCGGTGGCAGTCATTTTACCCGTTGGTCGTCTTAAATGAGTTAAAATAACTCCAGAAATAAGTAGATATGATAACATAGCTAAAGGAGTACTTCCACCTAAAGTTGTCGTTAGTCTATAGACGTAAATACCGATATCTAAAATCGGCTTAGCAGTGTTACAATATAATTCAGCTATACTTTCACAAAATTTGTCTACATCTGTAGTTAGTAATTGGTCGGCGTTAGCAATACGGTTGTCTAAATTCGACATACGGTAGTAGGTGAACCCTTTTAGGTAATCATTGTAGAGACGTCTTGTCATATTGTTTCGTAATCTTATTTTTAATTCGCCGATTGAGAATTTTAGGGTGTTGTTTACCACTGAAATTATCGGCATTGCACAGAGGAAAACGAAAAGCCGTCGCATGAATAACGGTTTGTTGCTTGAAACGATTGCACTGAAAATAATTATTTGATTTTAATACCATATTCTAACATCTAAGATTATGAATTTAAATAAAGAATAATAATGAATATAACTAAAAAATATAAATGGAATTTATACGTATGAATAAAGTAGTGATGATTAATCGAATTTTAAATCACTTTTATTAAGTGCAGTGAAGGTTTGTACAGCTTTAATAGCTACAAAAACTTGTACGAACAAAATGTCATTTTATATGAAGGTTAACCGTATTATTATAAAGTTATCAAATGCTTTTTGTTGCTTACGTAGATAATAATCCGTCTAAATCACACCGTAACTTTTTATGCTTCAGATAAATAATTTATTTTTTATTAAGAAGCTATAACATTTTTAAGAATGACTAATTTACTTGCTGAGATGAAATTAATCTTAGGGTGACTATAGACTATTAGATTTACCCGAAGAGTAAGTCTTCCGGCAAATAAACCTGAAGACCGAGTCTGCACTCTCATGGTATTAATACAAGTTCAGTTTTGGGTGAATGTTTTGTTCATACATTGATAAATTCTCGGTCTACAGGCCTGCTAGGCTCATTTACTCCCAGACTTACAAGAACTAAGGCCTGCCTTTCGACAAGAAAAAAGTTGCCAGATCTTTGGGAGGCTGAAAATTCAGGTCTAGCCTTCCAGCTGATTTCTCCATTAATATAGAGATTTGCGAGAAGACAAACCTAATTATCTATAACAGGGCTGCTCAGTAGTTACAATGCTCAGTGTGCATTGCACAATCACCGCACTGTGCACAGGACATGCACATTATTCCCTTGGAGAAACACCCAATTGTAACCAAGCAACGAGCTGATACTTGACGGTTGACTTATGGCGTTTTCTTTAGATTGAACTAGGGCGCACGAGTGCAAAACAGCGAGTTCTGTTGGTTGCATCGAATTAATGTTTTGTGTTCTATTACATTTTATTAAAAACATTTTAAATAACCTCAAGCCTTAAACACACTTATGAGTGATGGTATGATCAGATTGGCAGTTATGATTATATTTGATTTCATCGCATTCCGTTGAATTTACCCTTTTATGACATAAGCCAGTGTGATGTATGCACCCAACGTCAAATTCTGGTGCGTACTGGCTCAGCAAAAAGAAAACGCCATTATTTTCATTATGATCGTTCTATACAACTTTGTAGAACCTTTTACATTTTTATGTAATGTCCAAATTATAAAAGTCAAGTAGTAAATTATAAAGTATTTACATATTTGTAAATATTATTCACTTCTAACAACATAGAACTATAGAAATAACCCAAAAAATTAAAAGGTGTCATGATTTTTGTAAACCTTAAACTCAATTTTGTTACCAATTTTAAAAAACCTTTACATTATAATGAACTCAAAAACCTCTACTTTGAATTAAAAAAGTCATTCGTTGTGCCATGAAATTCAGTCGTTTACAATTAAACACAAAAAAAATCACTTAAACAGGCAATTATAATAAATTCGAATTATTTTACATCACTTAAGTGTCATGTTATCGTAAGGAGGTACCCAACCATTTTTGCCTTTCAACAAAATATTGCATAACGCGGGCACAGTGGACCGCATATTTATTTGCACACCAACCAGCACCACATGTGCATTGTGCACTATTTGAGCAGCCCTGGTCTGTAGTTACCTTTAAGAAGAAAAGAGCTTTCTCGACTCTCAAAGAATCTTCTTTCCTAGTCTTTCAGAAAATTAAAAAATACAGGATTCGCCAGTGAAACGGGAAATTTTAAAGTGCTCAACTTTTTCATCAAACATTTCTCAAAATTTTTTACATGTTTGGTTAAAAAACAGTGCTATTTTGTGTTTTAAAAGTAACAGCGTTCGAAGGAAAATCATTTCTGCGTAAACATTCTTCTTAGCTGAAAATTTTCCACGCCAAAATTGCACGGATTCAATCTACATTCAGATCTACATTGTAAAGTTTTGGAATATTTTCTCTTAAGTTTGGAAGAATGTTTACGCAGAAATAATTTTTCCTTGAGCGTCGTTATTTTTAAATAGTAAATTGGGATGATATTCCTCATTCCAACTCGTAAAAAAAAAATTTAGGAATTTATGTATAACGAAAAAATTAGATCTTTTATAAAATTTGAAAATTGTAACAACCAAGAATATGGTTGATTATTTCATAGTGATTTTCTTTCATAGTAGAAATATAGAATGAACATAAAACTTTTTCGATGATTTTGAAAATAAAGATCGATTAAAAAAGTTATATTTAAAAATAGCTTGTTTTCCCAACAAACATTAAGATTCATTTTTAAATTTCAATATTCTCTATAGTTAGTGATTAAAAAGCTATAAAATGTTGAGAAATTTCTTCTTTAGAAGGATAATGAGCTTACAAACATCTCCTGATTTTCAAAATAAATTAAAAACTGATATATTCACTCCAAACATTACATAGCTTTTTGGTTAAATGGGGACGGTCACTCAGTGAAATGGAAAATTTTAAAGTACCCAAGTTTTTCATCAAATATTAATACTCAGAATACCTTTTTAAAATTTTGAGTTGAGAAAACTATGTCATTTTAATTTTTTTAAATAATGATACAAAAAGGAAAAGCCATTTTTTGCGTGAACATTTTTTAAATCTTATGCGAAAGTTTTCCAACTCTTTACAAAAGATGTCTAGTGGAATCTGTGTAACTCTGCTGATTTGTAGCCTCCTAATATTTACACTGCTCTTCAGAAATTCCCAAAGAAAAAGTTACATGAGAGAAATACATTTGAGGTTAAGCCACAAAATATCGCTGTATTTAAAAAAACAGGAAAACCATATTGGAATTGTACAGATTCTATTAGACTTGCTTCGCAAAATGTTAAAAATTTCCTTTAAGATTTGAAGAATGTCTTCGCAAAAAGGGCTTTCCATCGAGCCCCGCTAGATTTTAAAAATAAAATGGCATGGTTTCGTCTACTCAAACTTATAAAAAAGACTTTGGAGAATTACTATTTGACAATCTGTATTTTTCCTTGCCCAGTAGAACGTTTTAAACACACTGAATTTTATACAGTGTCCCGTTTTGATTGTCGGATACGTTACCGACGTATTTCTTGGCTAAAAATAAGCAGGAAAGTCCTAAAGAACATGGGCTCAAAATTGACTAGTTTTCGAGATATTGGAAGTTTAGTTCTCTAAGTTTACCTATTATTAACATAATCGATGAAAAACATTTAAGTTAAATTATTAACTCGTTACGATTATTAGGTTATACTGGTCAGATACAAAAGTTAGTCGAAACTATGGCGACTGTTTAATAATTTAACCCCTTAAGGACCAGACCAGAGATATCTCGGGATAGAGTGTACAGTCTCAAATGACCGTAAAAAAATCGGTCCTTAAGGGGTTAATAATAACACATTGCGTATGGCATTATGCGGGTTCAACACGCCATCAAGGCCCGTTCATTTTCGTACCATGGTAACATAACAAACATATTTGCGACTGGTTGCTTAAGTTGCCTATTGAATAAACAATATTCGATTTGCTAAAAACGAGATATCTCGTGATCGGTACGCAATGTGTTAATAATAGGCCAACTTATAGAATTAAAACTTTGTATATCTCGAAAATGAACTACTTTCGGACGTATGTTCATTATGACTTTTTTGCTTGAATTCATTCAGAGAATACACCAATAAAGGATCAGACAATCAAAACGAGACACCCGGTATAGTTTCTTGGGCCTACAAGACCCCGGTTATATCTACAAATAACGGTTAATTCACTCAATTCGATAAAAGATACATAAAATACACCTTTGAGCTTAAATTACTTAAATTATAAACAAGATTTTCTCTTGCTTGATCATAATTACGAACATTCATCATAATTTTTTTTTAATCCCTAATATTACCTCATTCATTGGATAATTGACTTGACCGAGGCGATCAAAATCTTTTAATGACGCTATAACTTAAAATCAATTAAAAAACAAATAATAACAGTTTTTTTCTAAACATAATTTTATGTATATAACAAAATCTTAAAGTGTGGTGTGATCAGCCACACAACCAACATAAGTTGTACAAGGACCGTAAAATGCGAGAATTTTCGAAACGACTTAACTTATGAATATTCACTATTTTCATTTCGAAATGTAATTCAGTTAAAATGTAAATACATATAAGCCTGTTGTTACTTTATTTAAATATTTTCAGTAGACGAACGTTTACTCACACCTTAATAAAAATGAATTATTTGCATTTACCTAATTCAACATAAACACCATAAATTAACCAACAAAAAAAAGTTATGATAATTATTCAAGGTAGTTTTCTTTTAATTCTTTAGAATTTATTATGTATAAGATCCATTACAAAATTAATCTTTTAATCTTATTCTTAGGTAAAGGCACATAAATACTCCAAAGTACAATTTTTATATCTATGCGTTTTTATTTTCAATCTTATTGTAAAAAATTTCTACTTCTTTTCTACCGCCCAATCAAAAATAATTCATTTAACTTTTAAAAAAATCCTGTAAACACCTTAAATAGAATTTTTATTTTTGTCTAGGACTAAAAGTGGTCTTATGAATAATGTTTAAATACAATACTTAATTAAGAAATCCATTCAAACTAAAATTAAAAATTGAAAGTGCTTTAAATCAATAAAAATCGTATTATTTGCAATTGCTAGTGTTTTGATGATTTCATTACAAAGATTTTTTTCAAACCTCAATCAGAGTAAATACCTTGAATTCTTAAAATAAACAGAGTATCTAAAGTTGTTTTTTAGTTTTTATTCTTCATTGCTTAATTAAAAATCAATCTTTTAAACATCTTAAATACCTCAAATGGTCATTTTCTACTAATTATATATTTTTATCAAAACATACCTTTTACTTCATTTACCTTGAAGTAAACGACCAAAAAATTTTAAGTTTCTTTGGCACTTAGAAAATAAATACTATGTGGCATCAGATTAATGAATATTAAGTTTATAATCTAACATTAAACAAAATGCCATAAATTATAAATTTTATCAAAACACAATTTTTCAACTCTCATTCAGATCTAAATATATCTCTATAGATTAAACTTTGAACTCTTAAAATATTCATAAATTCCAATTTAATATTTTACAGCAATATTTATTACATTTATAGACTAAACAACCAAAAATTATTATTATTTTATGGTTTTATATAATTGATATTTCAAACTCTGGCTATATTGAGATAAAAACAAAAAAGATAATCATATTTTTATCATATTCATTAATTTATTTTAAAATAATTTTTAATTAAGAATAATTTTCTTTTTATATTATTCCGTTAAGTACTTAAATAGTTCTTAAAACATGATTTTAGGAAATATTTCATAAACTACTTTCTCTTTAAGCAGAAATCACTTAATTAAAAAGTTCCCAAAATTAATTCTTAAAAATAATTAAATTTATACCTTTCTATCATTGTTCCATAACTGATCATCCAAATATCGCAAGCAGATCTTGCTACCAAACTCACAGCGATTAAAAGTAATAAACCAGCCTCCGGAGATGTCCATGATGGTACGGCAATTTTAATCAAAGTAGAAATTTGTTTTAAAAATTGCCTATCAACTTGCGCTTTCACAACAGCCTCTTTCTTATCCGATATCATGTATTTAACTTCATCTTCGAGGTCAACATCAGACTTCCTGTAAACGACAAAGCAACAAACCCATATAAGTACTTTACATACCGCTTAATCACTCCTTTAATAATCAATGAAATAAAAGCGAATTTAAATGCTGACCTGAGGGCGCCTTTTGATTTTCGTCTTTTGGCCAAAATCCATAATAAAGCGGCGGCGCTTGTGGCAGCTAAAATAGCATTGTTTTTCGTCGCGTATTTGCTGTAGTTCGGTGCCATGACACGTCAACGCATCGTTCGATTAGCGAGAAGAGAAGAAAAGTTTTTATCGGAACTTTAACCCGTTCCAGGTAACAGTTTTCACTGCGACTGCCGCGCACTTCATAAATGACAATATAGCCGCTTGGTGGGGATATCAACGTAGATGTAACCATGACTTGCTTTTAATTTCTATATTTACATATTAACCTTAGCCTTAAGTAAGTGTAACGGGCAGATTATGATTATGATTATCATTACGTAATGCCTTATAAGTACTTGATTTTGTCGCAATTTTTTTTATCAATCGTTGGTATTTATAACAATAATATTTGTACTTACAATACATCTTTTAATAAAGGAAGTCGTTACAAGTCAATTAACTAATCAAAATTGATTAATTGAAAAGTTGTTGAAGTTTGAAATTTTGTTTTTAGTGATTTTATTTGTTTTAATGTTGGTAAAAATCATCACGTTTCAAATGAATAAAATACAGTTTTTAGATATATATTTTAATGTAATGTAAATTAGATTTTTTAAATAGTTATAAAGTGCAAGTACTTTGTCTTTATCGTTATTTTAAAAAATATTTTAAAATAAATTGTGGATGTTGATTAATGTTGGTATTTTTGCTATTAATAGATGCGAAGTTAGCTTCTATCTCAATTTAAACATGCTGTTTGGTTTCTATGTCAACAGTGTGATAAATAAGTTAATCAATCGCCGGTAAAATCGTCAAAATGAAGGTGGAAGAGGTGAAAAGTACCGTAAAAACCCAGAGGATTAGTGCCCATAGTCATATAAAAGGCTTGGGATTAGATGAAAATGGAATGGCACTTCCTCTAGCCGCGGGATTGGTAGGACAGGACATTGCTAGAGAGGTTAGGTTTTCTTTCTTATACTTTTAATACGAATTTATTTGTTATTTTACTACAAAATGATAAAAAATGTATATAGATTTATAATCTAGTACAAGGTGACAACCTATTTTGAAGGTTGTTTATAGTTAAAGTTAAAATAATATTTTTAATTGATATAATTTCTTTCAATTACATTTATTATTAGTTTATGTACTATACAGGGATGGCATAATAATTAACACATCATACAGCACCCAGGATTTAAAAAATAATATTAATAAACTTGTATTCTATGTTCTACTGCAATATAAATAGAAGGACAATCGCACTAAACAAAATCACAGTCTCGAAAAGAAAAAATAAAACTTTACTTAATAAGTTTGTTTAGTTCATGTTGTTAGTATCACTATTGTTAATAAAAGATAATGAAATACACATACTTTTAGTAGGAGGTAGATTGTTTTACTTAAAAGTTTCGACTTGTCTTGATTGCCGATAATTTTTACTGGTTACATAAATTAGCTTTGTTAATACCTTTCTTAGTTTTTTAATAAAGCTGAAGGTGATTGTATTGGATAACAAAACAAGTAAAATAGTCTGATACTAAAGATATACAGTGAAATCTCCCTTTAAGGACACCAATGGGACCCACCAAAAGTGTCCGTTCAAGAGGGGTGTCCGCTTAAGAGAAATGCGAAGTAATTATATGAGAGTCGGATGGTTCCATGAAAAACTGTCCATCCAAGGTGGGTGTCCGTTCAAGAGGGGTGTCCGCGAAGGGGAATTTCACTGTATTTGTTTAATTCCCTTCTCTTATAATCTTGAAAAATATTTAGAGCATACAGTGCCCTGTTTTGATTGTACAATATTTTATTGGTGTATTTTCTGATTGAAAATAAATAAAAAAAATCGTTAGAAGTGGTTTCTTTTTGAAATATTCAAGGTATTATTTCCATACATATAAGATGACCTATTATTAATGTCGAGGTTAAAAAGTTTTTTTGTCATTCCTCGAGATATAAAGTTGCGTACACATTTGTGAAGCGAATCGTTCGCGAAACGTTCGTAAATCATTCATTGAAATTATTTTTATAATGAACTTCTTTTGATCCATAGGAAACGAAACAAACCGCAAATCATTCCTAATACTGCGGTGTGCGCACTTGTCATCATGTATTTCCATTTTGAGTGGTGCGGCTTTGGTGATGGTATATTTATACTATAATAAGAGAAATTGGCGACGTTGGTGGCACACCAACCGGTACAAAAAAAAACCTTACTGACACGGAACGTCGCATTCTCATTTCGAGAATTTAAGTTTTTCTTAAATTTAATTACTTTTAAATTTTTCTTAAAATGATCCTTGTGTTTAGGATCCCATATCAATGTTTTAGTTCTATATAGATCAGTAGGTTGTAACATAATTTCTTCTGGTCATTCCCTAATTAATCCCTTTAATACATGCGCGATTGAAAAATCTACCCACAACTAAACTATCTAGCGATAAACAAAGGTTACGAAATTCGCGAACACAACAATTGGGGACAGAAATCTTCCCAATGTTAACTCCGAATCCCATTGTCTTCATCGGAAAACCATTGGATGATGGTTCGTCGCAAGCGGTTCACTAAGGCCCTCCGCATACGAATTGACTGATTTACAACCGAGTTTCAAAAATCAGTTTGGTATGCAACCGTTTGGTGACTTTACTCGTCTACAAAAATGGGTATCCACACACGAGTCGACAAAAATAAGACCAGTTTGCAATCAGTATCCAAGTGGTTCCATGCAATTGATTTTCTCTGTCGCGAGATAGTTTCAGTGGCATGTTATACAAATACGTTTCGCTGTTTTACTTTTCGGTTTGGATCAGGCAACTAACGTAAAGTTTTTTAGAGACGTAGAAAAACATGAACTACTTAATAAACATGTAATCCTGTAACAGATATTATTGGGCAAAAACTCAATTGTAAGAGAAATTAATAATAAATTACAACTCCAAAATTTTAAAATTGAGGCGTATAGATACAAAATGCGACATGTCAAAATTAAATTATTGTAAAAAATGCGATGAAGAAAAAGTAAATTGCACCATCAAGAGAAAGATGCAAGACCAGTCTCACTTTCATTTCGTGGTGCAAGTAATCTTTTCTTCAATAGTACATAATATGTATAAAGGCAAAATTTGTAATAAATGTTACCGTTACAAATTTGTATCCACGCGTATATCCTATATTTTGTAATTATCTTATTTTGACATGCACTTCGTATCTGTACTCCTCAATTACAATAAATTAAGGCCTGATTTCATAATTAAACAAAAGTTTGTATTAAATGTTAATGTCAACTTTAGTGCCGTTTTCATAGGTACGAGTTAGAACTGCTACTTGACATGTTGGCAAAATTGTCTTTGTAACAAATATGTATTTCGCTTGTAAGTAGAGAATACTAACTGATATAAAAACGGTCGCACTAGTGGGCGGACAGGGGTTGCTTTCTGAATGTAAACTGATTGTACTCATAACCGACTTGAATCTACTTAGGGAAGGCCTAAGTATTCGTTACTTGTTCCAAGTTATATGTCCCAATCTTGAGAACAGAATGTTCGCCAATTGTAATTTGTATATGCGGCTTAAGAAATAGATCATTATGCATCAGTTATTAAGAATTTTTGTCTATTGATGGTTTTCCTGCTCTTTGATCATTATTGATTTGTAAACCTTTTGTTCTTTTGACAATTTTTAAGCACAGTATGAATCTTTTTTTAACTAGGTTTTCATTAAATTAAGTAATTGTACCGATATTCTTCCTTTTTTACATGTAGCTGCTTTTACGTTCTATCTTTATTATGTTTAAAGAAGTTTCATTAAAATCAGGAAAAACGTTCATGATCCATTTTTTACCAGTGCATATTGATACGAAGAAGAAATCAATTATATTGCTACGAGTCACTCGCTTGTTTCTGGTTATGGGGTTAAATAAGCAAGTACTTATTTTTAGTTGGAGCTATACTTACTTTTTAATCCTTTAACTGCTGAATACTCTAATCCGAAACACTTCGCTTCAGCGGCATTCGGCTGACAATAGTTATCCCTCAGGACCAGATACTTGTTCATGAAATCTGAATCTTTTCGTGAATGTATTAAATTAGAATATAACACAGAATCCAATTACTATTACTTTATCCACATATATTATGGACAGATATGTGCAGCCACAGTGATATCTTTCGATGGGCACATTTTGTGGCCGTAGTACTCTAAGGGTTAATTGGGGCTTCCTTCTGAGCTGTACTGATACTCGCAGGGGAGAGGGACGAATAAGTAACACACCAGCTGACGTTTCTTTAACTGTTTTTATTTACCTCATGTGCGGAGCTAGCACCTAAAACCTTTTTCCAAAGAGTTGACAGCCAAGCTAATGACCAAAGACCAAAAGGTTATTTCCACTGAATTCGTTATCTTCTTATACTTGTTCGATTAGGTGTTTCTGCTACTCTTCAATATACAACGACCCCCATTTGGAGCTTTGCCCTAATCGTGGCAATATTGACACTTTTACTGGGTTTATTAAAAAATCTTTACATGTGTCAGCTTAAGACTTTCCTCAGACGTAAGTTGTCTCTACGTATAAAGAATGTTAAAACAATTAAAGTGCATTGATATTGAAAGTTAAACTATTTCCAAAATACACAAGACTATTTTCAAGGTGAAAGGACAAATAATTGTCATGATAGTGATTATCATTTTACATTTTAACGTCTTTATCTTTTTACCTTTCAATATCAGCATATTTTGTTTTAGCATTCTTTGTACATAGAGACAACTTACCTCTGAAGATGGTCTTAAAGCGAAACAAGTGACATTTTTTTAAATAAAACCAGTAAAAGTACCAACATTATTTTCTTCTTCGTATTGATTGAAAATAACTTGTAAGTAGCTTTAAAAATGATTTTAATTAAGATCCAACTATAAGAGAATCTAACGTTAGTATGTGTTAGTTAAAATACCAACTTCAATTAAAAGAACTTAAAAAACTATAAATAAAAGGATTTTATAAATTTGTATTACTCGAAATATTAGGCTTTGGTATAATTGTAATAAAAATTAATGTTAAAATGTCCTTATTAAAACTATATTGTATTGTTTTTATATGCAAAGATGTGTTAATTAACGTGCCAGCACTGTATAAGGTTATTAATTATTTCTAATAATTTTGAAATAAATTAGGCTGCTGGAATAGTTGTGGACATGATACGTAGTAAAAAAATGGCTGGACGAGCAGTTTTATTAGCCGGACCACCTGGAACGGGAAAAACCGCAATCGCACTAGCAATCGCTCAAGAACTAGGTAATAAAGTCCCTTTTTGTCCAATGGTAGGTTCCGAAGTTTATAGCTCGGAAATTAAAAAAACCGAAGTATTAATGGAAAATTTCCGACGAGCGATCGGTTTAAGAATACGGGAAACTAAAGAAGTTTACGAAGGCGAAGTTTGTGAATTAACACCTGTTGAAACTGAAAATCCAGCCGGTGGATATGGAAAAACCGTCAGTCATGTTATAATTGGATTAAGAACGGCAAAAGGAAGTAAACAACTTAAACTAGATCCAAGTATTTATGAAGCTCTTCAAAAAGAAAAAGTCGATGTTGGAGATGTTATTTACATTGAAGCAAATAGCGGCGCAGTTAAACGACAAGGACGTTCAGACGCTTTTGCCACCGAGTTCGATCTTGAAGCTGAAGAATACGTTCCTCTTCCAAAAGGAGATGTTCACAAGAAAAAAGAAGTTGTTCAAGATGTTACATTACATGATTTAGATGTGGCTAATGCTAAACCTCAAGGTGGACAAGATGTTTTATCCATGATGAGTCAATTATTGAAACCTAAGAAAACCGAAATCACTGATAAATTACGAAAAGAAATAAATAAAATTGTTGATAAATACATTGATCAGGGAATCGCTGAATTAGTTCCAGGAGTTTTATTTATCGATGAAGTTCATATGTTAGACATTGAAACCTTTACTTATTTACATAGAGCTTTAGAAAGCGCGATAGCTCCTATTGTTGTCTTTGCAACGAATAGAGGAAGGTGTGTTATACAAGGAACAACTGATATAATATCCCCACATGGAATTCCAGTTGATTTATTAGATCGTTTATTGATAATTCGTACTTTACCATATTCAAAACCTGATATTGAACAGATTTTGAAATTAAGATCTAACGTTGAAGGACTAGAAATTAATCCAGATGCTTTATCAGCTTTGGGTGACATCGGAAATCGCTGTACTTTAAGATATGCCGTTCAATTATTAACACCTTCCGCTCTTATTGCTAAGACTAATGGAAGAGCGGTTATAACTAAAGCTGATGTTGAGGAAGCTAGCCATTTGTTTTTGGATGCTAAAGCTTCAAGTAAAATTTTGACACAACACAAAGACAAATTTATGCAGTGAATGAGTTTTTATAATCTCCTTAGGTTTTATGATTATTAATAATGCTAATTTTAATGTCAAAACATTCTTTTCACTGTATTGATAATAAATTATAAGTTCATGTATGCAGTTTTTCTTATTTAGTTTTATGTAGACGTTCTTCTTTTTATGTAATTGTGAGATATTACAACATAACTTGTTTCATACAAATAAAATAAGATTTTTGATAGATACATAAATTAGAAATTTGCTTGAATTAGTTCCAGTAATTTTATACATTGGTGAATCAATGTATTAATATGGATTAGTTTCTACTAATCTCCTTACCTCCGTAATTGTACGATAGGAAGGCATTTCCATAGCATCAGTGCCAGAAACCATAGCTTGTTGTTTTGTTTCTACGTAATCGCTTCACTGTAACTATTCCCTAAAGCCAGGTTATTTCATTGAGAAGTTAATAGACACATTGCAATCCCTGGGAGACTCAGGCTAAACCTGATTGTAATTAAACGTACGTTAGTGGGGTATTCATGATTCCACTTAAATCCATTTTGAAATATCCCAAGTAGGGTTTCTCTATACTAATTAGTGTAGGTTTTTTTTTCTTTTCTCTACTTAGGTTACTTTAGGTTATACATATTATGTAATTTCTTATTTATTCGATAGTATTCCATAAAAAATGCTATACTTCATTTAATAACTAGGAGGAGTATTTTGAATTTTGCGCGCCAAAATAGTGAACTATTATTGGTCGCTCCGCAGTCAAGTTTACGAAGACGAAAAAATTGGTTTTTGTCGTTTAGTGTTTTTAACGTTTGAGGTTAGGTGCTTTACCTAATTTGTCAACTTGGTTCTCGCTTTTTCGTTGTGCTCAAATGGTTGCGATAAAAAAATATTAAGTTCGAAGAAGGTATGGTACGATGTCATCTGTTGGATATAATACGTCAACACAAGGAACGTCTTTTGGATAAATTTTGAACAATGTACGCATAGATAAACGGCCATAGAGATATTTGGTATGTTCTAGAATACTACGCTCAAACGCTTGGTGTTTTATTGGTTGCATAAATGTGACTGGTTTGAAGTTTAGAATTCAAATTTGCCGCTAAAAATGTTTAGTGTATTTTTTAGTTACTTTTTCCTATGTAAATGGGGTTTTGAGATTTACTCTTCCTAGTTATGAAGTATAGTAAGAAGTAATATAAACAGTAGAATCCCTCTATTAACAGGAATTCTACCGCAGCCGAATTAGAGTATGAAAAGTACTGTATTGTATTATGTTAAATACAATCCTTAAATTTTTGTAGAAATAATGGGTGCAGCAAGTTTCGTTTTAAAAATGAACAGTAAATAAAAATGCTACATAATTTTCAAATAATTTATAAATATTCCGATTGGCGAAAGATGACTTATGCGTCATCAATTAATTTTGTTATCCTAGATCAGTATTTTCAATTTTCATATCTCTCCCTGTTATGCACTATAACACGAAATGGAGCTTCACAATGAAGACAGAGATGAAAAAGTAAGCCTCTCATTACCTCTCTTTCATCTTTCTTGTCATGGTGCAGCTCCATTTCGGGTTATAGCACAATTAGATAAAAAAAATTATTTGACTTATGTCGGGAAAACTGACAAGTAATGACGCATACGACATCCATCGCCATACGAAGACTACTTTATTATCGAAAGTACTTTTTACGATCAAGAATAGAATATTATTTGACTTAAATGACCGCCTCAGCTGATTTTGCAACAGCGTATTCTGCCAACCCTATTTTATAATACATTTTTAATCGTTTGGATCTCTATTTTACCAAAATTCACTTCAATTGCATTCTTCAATCGTCTTTGGACGATTAGCATAACATCTATCCTTTACGGCTTCCCACACATAATTCATCGGGGTCGAATCACAGCTTCTAGTCGACCAGTTGACAGTGCTATTTCAGCTGATGGTGTACTTTAAAAAAAAATAAAACTCAAAACGTCGATTATATGAGGTGCTCATTTAAATTCATGTTCAAGTGACCTATGAGTAGGGTAACGAGATTTTCCAATTTTCAATGCTGTACACATGCTGTTTCTATAAAAGACAGATTTTTATAAGAACTTGAATGGTCGTAACTACATAATAACCGTACGATTTCAGAATACAAGCTGTTCTTCAAAAAAGTGCATTTTCGAAGTCTTCATAATGAAAGATTTGATGGTGTAGATTAGAATTTTCTGTGAGCAATAATTGAAAAGTTATAGACATACAAATGATTTTTTCAAATGGAAAAACCTGTATATTTTTACATATTCGATGAGAGCTTAAAATTTCCATTTCACATGACAAACGCTTTATCTTTGAATGTGAGTTAATCCGGGTTACTATGTGCATTGTTAAGTACAAAACTTTAACAATAGCGACAGAAATAGCATACAGTCGGTAATTCACAGAAGTGTATGTTCTTTCTTTTTTTTTAAGGAGGGGTTTAGGAAATGTGTTGACAGACGAGTGGTCCGAATCACTATCTAAGTGATCCGTATCAATGACCAACCTGTGTTGGGTTGATGAACTCATCTTGAATACATCAACCAACTAAAACCCTGTCCCCTCCGCCTCCAGAGCCACCCATCAAGGTATAACTTCAGAGACTTATAAATTTAATTTTCGGGGTCTACTGTACATTTCTTCTTCTATTTTCTAGTTCTCTTTCGTATTTTTCCTTTTTTTTTATGTTTGTCAACATTTCATCTACGGCTCTCCAGTGCTCTTGCTTTTCTAGCATTATATCTATTATGTTTTTTTTTCCATATTTTTTCCGATTTTATTACGACAAATATTTCTTTCTGTCTGTTCTTCCTGTCGATGACAGAAAAACCTATAGCATGAATGTCACTGTCACTACGTTACTCATTGTAAGGGATCACTAATCAATCACAAAGTCAATAATAAGTTGCGAATGACGTACGTTTGCTGTACACACACGCGCGTATGCTGTACTGGGTGTTTATTGTTGTACAATATAACAAAATTCCGTACGTCTGGTCACCATACCTATGAGCTCTACTAGCATCATTGTCGCATTCGTTTCGTACGTATCTCTCCATCTTCGTTTAATAAAAATTCAAAGCATACTTAAGCACGAATTTAAATGAACACTCGATAGTGTTGGCTGTGTGGTCATTGGCGCCATTCTGTTGAAACCAAATATCGGTCAAATCATCTTTCTTTTCAATAGTGGAGAATAAAAAGTCAGTTGACATGGCACGATGACGATCGCTATTGTTCCTTGCTTATTTGCAAAGAAAGAAGGTCCTATAACGCATTTGCACTATATTTCACTCCATACAGCCATTGGTTCTTGGTGCATTGGCTGTTCAATTGTGATGTGTGAATTCTTTCTGCCCTAAATACAGCAATTTTGCTTATTTACATAACCTTCAAAGTGAAAGTAAGCTTCGTCGCAAAAGACGATTTTTGAGTAAAAATCTGCCAACCAATAATTGGTCCATTCAGCTTAGCAAAAACACGATAGATGGTCAACCGTCTTCAATTCTTGAGCCATTTGGAATTTGTAGGCCTTTGTGTATGTCGCATGGTCCTATCGCTAATAAGGTAAACTGCCCAAACGTCGCCCCCCTAAAAATTCTTCCTAAAGTCGGCCTTTCTATCAATATCCATACAGAAAAACTGGAAAGAAGACTTTAGGCGCCTGGTCGAAATTTGGTGAGTTTACCCTATACAGATCTGGAAATTTGATTTGAGGACATAGGAAAATAATGCGTGCAACAGCGACGCATATAGGAAGTAGATTAGATAAACAAAGAGCGATATAACTGTTTAACCACGCAACGAACTGACAGTTTGACAGTCTGACAGTTCGACAGTTTGTGGGAAGAAGGTGGTTGGTTGGGCGACTAGGGTCGGATCGGAAAAGGCGTGTTTAAACAGTTATATCGCTCTTTGTTTATCTAATCTACTTCCTATATGCGTCGCTGTTGCACGCATTATTTCCCTATGTTCTCAAATCAAATTTCCAGATCTGTATACTTATAAACGATGTTCGGTAGAAGAACTGGAATGGAGTCATACACTTTCACCAAGAACAGCAATATTTTCCATCGAGTAAATAACCTGTATTTTAAAAATGAACCACAAATCTATTTTTTTAAGGCGGAGACCTTTAAAATAGCAACACACTTCTCTCTAATAACCAATTTGACAGTTTTTGGTTATTTTTAAGTTAGTTTGCTTTAACAGTTTGTCATGAATTTACTTTATTGCTAATCAAGTCGCTGGTTTGCGAGAATAATGACGCAAAGCAAAATTCACTTAAATTGAACTAAATATAAAAAACGATCGTAAATCAATGATATTTTAACATGATTAGAAACATGATGTCGATTTCGGTATAACATTACGTAAAAAGAAACAGCGTCAGTATTCATTTGAAGCAAAATAGTATAATGTGTATCATAAACAGAGGTGAAATTCAGTTACACCGATGCCTTCAGAACGATTGAATATTTGATTTGCGTAAATACAGACGTTTTTAGAGTTCAGTCGCAATAATTGGCACAACTTTTTCATGAGTATTAACATATCTCGTAATTTATGATGATTATAGAAATGGGCCATAAAAGTGTTTACGATTTAAAATCCCTAGCTTCTGATGTGGGTAAAAATTTTAACAAAAATAATAATAATGAGCATGTAAAAATGGCCGATATAAAGATTTTAAAAGTAGATGCTGATCACGCGGGTCCTTTTTTATAATACTTCCTACGATGAAAATGATTTTAAATGCGTAACAGTTGCTGGCCGAATGTCGAAATCTTTAGATGAGAATTACATACTGCAATATGCTTATAAAAGAAGGAACGGAATCTCAGAATATAAGAAGAAAGAACTGCTAGATTTAGTTGACAAAAATATAATACCAAACTATTATCGCCAATTTTATGAAGAGTTGTAAAATAAACAAAGATTTTTACATTCAGTTTTAAGAATCGACCTTCAAGTTATTATTATTATCATTATTTTCAATATTCTAGAAAATTAAAGATTATTTTTATTTAGTTTAGTTTATGTCTTGATAGGGACTTTATATAACGAACATTTTTATAAATTCCATAAAACTTCAAAAATATTTTTGTGTTTTGATACTGTTATAAATAATCTTTTAATTACTAAAGTCAGAATATTAAAAATTTAAGTACATTTTGAGATATGCATTGAACTGTTTTTTAAAAAAGTTAAAAACGTCGTTCTCTAAAATCGATAATTTTTAGTTGCGTCAATGTTCTTGCCAACCAGCGATGTATTCATCAAAGTGGATTCATGATGAATTCTCAAACTAAACTAAGGCTCAAACAACCCACACTGTCAAATTCATTGCCTCTGATAACAGTGTTGCTTTTTTAAAGTTCTCCGACTCTAAAAAAAACGTCCTATTCTATATCTTGAAACATAAAACTAAGCAGATGCAATTCAGGTCATGATTAAAATCAAATGCAGTTCTTTTTAGGTACTTATTTAGAAGTTTATCTGCTATAGTCTGTCCGTTTTGGATATAAATGGAACTTGTTCGATTTTGCTAAAGCAGGATTGCTTTTTTATAACATTTATGTTCTTACCTGGAAACTTGAAAGTGACTCATTCGAAACTTCGAATCACTACACGAAATACTAATAGATTTATTGAATCGTATTTAGTAGTGAATTATTTTGCAATGTAAATTAATCTCTTTAGGTTTTCTGATTATTAATAATGCTAATTTTACTGTAAAAAGATCCTTTTATTAGTGGTAAAAGATAATTTTTTGCATTTATTGTTTTATCTTATCTTCTCTTTACAAAACTTCACGATATTGTAAATTATATCAATTATTAAATCATAAAAAAGCAAAAAATAACAATTGATAAATTACGTAAAGAACATTCCTCTAACTCCATTAATAAAATATTATCATACATTGATTTCTTTTAATTTCTAGGATGGTCAAAGTTAAAATAAAGGATTAAAAAAGAAAACTAATAATATTTTAAAGAGACATAAAGATGTAATTAATGTCTTAACGAAGTAACAACGTAAACTCTCGACTAATAACAATACATAAATAAATATATTTATAATATAAAACACGAGCTTACAATTTGATTTATTGTTATTAATTAATAATCATCTAAGCAAATAAATTTACGAATTACATTTTGATAAGATTTTTAGGAACAGCTCACTTATTAATCTTAAAACTACAGACACAATAATAATTAAAGCTAGCGTTCACCCAAAAGTACACTAATCGAACGGAGTTAAGAGTGGCCCCAGCCCTTTGTAAGTCTTTTCCACAAACTAGGTTTATCCACATTAGCCGACGGAGGTTGATCCGTTCTAATCTGTTCCAAAAACCCAACGGTATCGGTTTGAGTTTCGTTCGAAGCGTCTCCAATTTCCCTTAAATCGCGCATCATCTTTTTCCTGATCGTCTTCTTCATACTCAAGTGTCTTTCGAGGGTTTTATACTTATGTTTGATTTTGGTTTCCGCGTTATTGTCTATAGAGATTTTTTGTGCTTCTTTATCTTCTATGCTGTAACCCCAGACGTCTCGAACGTCACGAATTTTTCTTTCGTTGTTGTTAGACATTTTCATTATAAAATCTGAAAATAATACAAAAGATATTTTAATAAATATAGATGAATTAATTAACTAATTAAACTAGAAATGATTTTAGAATAAAATGTTCATAAGAGATTGTTGAAAAATGAAATTTACTCTAATTTGAGAATAAACACCATATATCTAGCTGAAGTGTTAACATTAAACTTGAAGTGCTGTTAAGAATTCGTCAATTTTGTATTAATACCTTGTTTTTAACGTTTTCTATAGGTACATTTTTGATGGCAACGATTAATACTAATTAATAATCGACTAATATTTGCATTAGTGATTTGTCTTGCATTTTAGTGGTTTACTTAAATATCATTTTCTATTAAACATATTTACTCCATATGTATAAAGGAAAGTTGCTACATAAATTCAACAATTTATTTTACAATAATGAAATGTGTAAGTACTGTTTTGCACCAAAACAGATTTTTCAGAACATTTTATACAAATTGGCACCTGCAACCGTAATAAATGATATGAGGCACTGGATTCCAAACCAGTCTTCATCCATCAAACCTCATTTTCGGCAAAACAAGAAAAACCTATAGTTACTTATCAATAAGTATGGCAGTTAATATTTTCTTTCAAAAAATTTATAAAAAACATTGGATTGCATTGAAAAAAGAATAATTTTGTTTTATGTAAATTTATAAAGAAAAAAACGTTTTCAAAGTTGGATGAGGATGGTCTTGGAACAAAAGCGGCTATGAAGCTGGTTTTGGAACTCCGACTAATGGATGAGGTTTCTTTTGGAACATCCGTAATAATGATGAAACAAGTTTGGTTCTGAATAGTTATTTATTTAATTAAAATATAAAACCATTATTTTGGACACTAGTTTAAGAAAATTGAATAATTAAACGTTTTACGTTTCAAAAAAAGAAAAAGAAATGTTGTTATTGTTGTTTCCATTCTAGAAACTAAGATCTTAATTTTCTTCATTCTTATACAGGTTCTCGTTTGATGTTTGCAGATTTTCCTGAAATTCATGTTCCTCTCTATCCAATCCGCACTCTGTAATAATCTAAATCCGGAAGCTGCCTCCATTCTTCAGCAAAGTGTGTTTTTAGAAGTTTATCTACACCCTTCAATTTTTCAGGCTTTATTGGAAAAATATTTGGTACTAAATGTGGGTCAATGTTACGAACAGTTTTTCCAGTTTAAGTATACTTTTATAATTTCCAGTATCACACCGATAATTTACCTTACCTCTGACGAGAACCTTGCCTGTTTTGATAGATTTTTTTAACAATATACGTTTTGACAGGGCGAACTGGAAATGCCAATTTGCAGGTTTCTTAATGGCATCCTGGCAAGCACTTTTAAAATCATACACTTTAAAATCAACCCCACATTTGACAACTCCTTACTTAAGAGGCTAAAACACCTTTAAATTGATATTGTACAGTGATAGGTTTCGGGAATGAGGTTTGTTTAGAAACAAACGTAGTTGTTGAAAAGCCATCTTGCATTGGATGAAGATTGGTTTGGAGTAAATTATGGGAAATGGTTGAGGATTTATTTGGAACAAAAGAGGATGCGGATGAAGAAGGTTCTGGAGCATCAATAGATTTTCAGTCACTTTTAAATAGCATAAAGAATTTTCTGGAACTTAAAAAAGACACAGACACATGCAGACCAGCCATCTTTATGAGGAGATACCCATAAGCAATTTTCGATTTTTTTGGATAAGGAACGATTTGAAATCCAGTGCCTCATATGAAAAGGCATAACCTATAATGAAATTTAAGATATTCAGATTTAGTTTA
Source organism: Digitonthophagus gazella (assembly GCA_036711955.1). Lineage (NCBI taxonomy): Eukaryota > Metazoa > Arthropoda > Insecta > Coleoptera > Scarabaeidae > Digitonthophagus > Digitonthophagus gazella. Next base: position 10,794,328 of record JASCIT010000001.1, read on the forward strand.
TTTGAAATTTTAACCCTAAATATGAGCAACTCAAATAAAAAAACTAGTTTTTTAATGAAGTAAACACTAACGATATGCGTAAGAGACGGTTTCACAGTTTTATACTTTATTAATATACAGATGTCTCCGAAATTCGTGATGAGTGTAAGACCACAGATTCTTTGGCTCGAAATTGGTCGATTTAAGTTAACTTATCTATATCAAATATTTTCTGGAAGAAAATAACCACTAAAGAATTGATGTCTGCTCACAAAATGGTTTAATGTTTGTTTCCGCAGTTAATTAGGTAAGGGTTTTCGGGATTAGCAGGTGGTTGGAGCTTTGTTGCGGATGTCAATGACCAAATTGTCAATGAAAGGTGTGTTAGGAATTGGTCAAAAATTATTGTAAAAACGCGTTCCCGAACTTTGTGGATTGATTCCTGCGAGAAATTGTCTAAATGGTATTAATGCCCTAGTAATATTTAATTAGCACATCCCTTGAACTGAGGTGTCTTGCAAGAGTTTTTCTCTTTCCGAAAATCTTCATCGAAACTTGAGCAAATCAACCTTCGAATCACAATCAAGCTCTTAGTTTCAACTTCGTCATAAGATTGAATGTTAGTATTCTTCGTCGAATTTCTATGTTCGTTTTCTTCGATGCTCTCAGATGTCATGACTTTTCTTGCAATTATTTGTTCAAAATAAGAAAGAAGGAGAATGAATTTTTTTGATTTTGCGAAGAGATAGATAATTCAGAATATACGTTTTTATTTGTAATAATTTTGTTAAGAAAAGAAACTTTTGTTTTAATAAAATCGGAAAAAATGTAGAAAAAGAAGACATCATAGATATAATGTTAGAAAAGCAAGGATACTAGAGAGCCGTAGATGAAATGGTGACACCATGAAGAAAAAAGAAAAACAGAAGAGCACTGAAAAATAGAAGAAGAAATGTACAGTAGACCCCCACAATCACATTTGTATGCTTCTGAAGTTATACCTTGATGGGTGGTTCTGGAGGCAGAAGGGAAATGATTTTAGTTGGTCCATGTATTCAAAATGAGTACATCAACCCAACACCGAGTGATCTATGATACGTCACTTAAGCGGCCCCTAGACCGTCAATAATATTGTGGCAATATATTGTACAATATTATTGCTGGTTATCCTACACGGTACAATATTATTTCTCGATACAGTTACTCAATGTTTAGTTGACGTTTAATACTTCAGTAGTTAACATGACAAATGATGACGAAGCTATTTGCGTGGAAATTGCACTAGCTGTTTGCTTAAAAAAGAAGAAAAAGCGCAGGTGGATGAAAGATTGGTTAAAAAAAGAAATAAATACACTCATGAAAATTTATTGGCCGATCTGCGACTGAACCAAATGACTTTCGAAATTTCCTAAGACTAGATGGTGTGCCATTTGATGAACTTCCGAAAATGATTACACCTCGAATTACTAAAAGGAATACTACAATGAGAGATACTATTCCTCGAAGACAGCATTTGTTAATTACGCTTCGTTACCTTGCTACTGGCAATACTTTTGAAGACTTAAATTTCAAAACTGCAGTATCACCATAATCAATAGGCATAATTGTTATAGAAACTTGTGCAGCTATAACATACTGCCTGAAGAATTACATTCTGAACATTTTATTAAAACTTTATAATACATAAGTATTTAGTTAGAATTATTGAAAATGTGCAAAATATTCAGAGGTATTCAACGATTTTTGTGTTATGGGGAGCGGAACTTTATCTTGTAATGAATAATCATACTGATATGTCACAGAACTGGGTTGAAGAGTGTAGGGAGTGGATGTACGGCTCGAATTAATTTGTACGGAAACCCTATGGAGTGTGCCCATTTGACATTCAAACAGACTATCATTTATGGCCTTCTTAGCAAACAATTGTTGCTGTGGATTCATCTTTTGTAGCTCTACTGCCCAAGCCAACCTAATCTTTTCGAACTCACTTTGGGGTTGTAGAAGACGTTTTCGGGCCAATTAAATTAATTCTTGCGATTCGTCGCATTTTCTTTTTTCTGCACTGCTCCGCTCGTGCGGTGTAAAAACAACATCTTTGCAGTGAAAATATTTTTGATTTGTATTGTATCTAATTTGCTTTAAAATTGCAGATTCAAATTACAGATTTGTTCATATTGCTCGTTTTTTTTACACGGTTCCTGTAGTCTTTACTTTTTATATCCCACAAAGTCGGTAACGACTAGTACAGTTCAATACATTCTACAATAAATTTTCTTTCAGCTTTTTTTGCCGCTGTAGCCATGTTTGTTCCGGTAATTTTAACCTACTCACTCCACGTTCGAAGTAAAACCTAGTATTGCGCAATTCTAGCCATAGATTATGCAATTTATTCCACATTGCACAATAAAAATCAAAACCGTTTTGATTTACTTAATATATAGCGTAAACTTTCAATGTGATCACCAAACGGTCAATGTTATTGTGCAAAATCAAATATTGCATAATAATATTGATCGTCTAGGGGCCACTTTAGATAGTGATTCGGACCTGTCGTCTGTCTACAGATTTCCTAAACTCCTCCTTTAAAAAAAGATGTCAGGACTTTGAAAATAAACCCCCCCGTCTGATATTTGCTGCGATGCATCGTTCTGCGAGACGTTTGAATTTCATGATGAGTCCAGTTGGAGAAAGCATCATGAGAATGCAGAACTAGCATTAGGAAATATAGTATCAGGTTCAACCACAGGTCTAGAGTAAGTCTGTTTACCAATTCTGCTTAGGCACTTTCCATATTGTTAGGTTATAGCACATAATCAAGATCTTATCTATCTCTAAAGTAACTTCAAGTTAGGATTTCAATCTTTTGTTTTTATAACCTCTTTCAATAATTTTATTGTTATTTGTAAATGTAATTATGTGTGGTTTTACACTTGAGTTTTATTTTCCATTTTACCAAAGTCTTATTACAAAAATTAACGATTTTGTAGTAGTAACCCCACGCTATTGAAAGTAATTTATTAAATTATTAGTGTAAAAATACTGCTTCTGATGGTAGCTCATCGTTGCTGATAACTAAATAATTGGGACACTTAAATCAGTGTTGGGCAAAAGTCAATCATGGTAGCGATTGACGATTAATTAATCGTCAATCGCCTTCTAGCATTAAGATTAATAATAATCGTCAATTGCTTTCACTAAAAGTTTCGATTGATTAGTCGTAACTCCTATTTAGTGATGACAATTAATCATCAATCGCTACCACGATTGATGTTTGCCCAACAGTGACTTAACCCCTTAACATACAATGACGAGTTTCTCTCGTCATAATTGCATTACGTTCACATATACTTAATGCACATCTGAGAAATATATGGTTAATACCTAAGGATTAAATAGATTGGAAGTTAATAACTTTTTTAACCCTAAAAACAACCTATGATCGATAACATTCAATTCTCGTACCTGTATTGATTTTATTATTAATTAAAATGTGGTTGTTTGGTATCAAATAAGATATTTTTCAATAAACTTTGAGAATATATAATAATTTTGAGATATTTTTGATGTTTTAATTGTAAACTTAACAATAAAATTTTAACTCCTCATAATTTCATTTTTTTAAATTTTCTTACTAAACATTTTTTTAAATTTTCTTACTTTTCTAAAAGAACCAAATAAATATCAAGTCGATAGAGTCGTCGACCTTTCTACCCAATTAAAGAAACCTTCATCATGATGATTATTATTATTATTACGACGAGGTAGGTGTGAAAGTACACGTGTGGGTGTAATCCAAATGTGCGCACTTACGATTGTGATTTCGTCAAAGTTCTTAATATAGGCGTTTACGTAAATGCGACCAAAGTAATAAAATGTAAATTTCATAGGAAATAAGTGATTTGCTTGTGGTTTTAAAAGTCTAAACAAATAATATAAGTAGTTACTTAAAAGATTAAATTATTTAAGAACAGTTACGATTTGTCATTAGGCTAACTTATTAAATTAATTACAGTTAGGTGATTATAGAAGATTGATAGTCGGGTGCAATTGGCTAAGGTATCGATTTTACACCTTTAACAGATAGTAAAATTAATTAAAGCTACCTATTACGTCTATTGAATTTATTGGAAGGAAGAAAAAAACAAGTTATATAACACCAATTCTTTAACTGGTTTTCTCGTTATTATTGGAAATTCAATTTAATAGTTCTTTGATTTTACCACATAAAAATTACTCAAACCAGTCGTATTTTCCCGGCGATCAATACGTAAATCGTTTTTATATTATCAACATACACTGACTTGTCGATTTCTAGGTCGTAAAAAGTAATTAACCAGAGACGCTTTACCTCCACTTTTATGATCTATTGTTCTTCCAAGATGGGTTATACGGTTACCATCTATAGTAGTAGGTGATAGTATTAGCAGACAATAGTCTATAATTTAAAAGCAAAGAGTGTTTTCTTTTTAATCGAGTAATCTATTATTAGTATCTTGTCAAACATGTGTTAGTTGAGAAAATTGGAAATTATTGCGATGATGTGAAGAGAAAATATGATGGAATAAAATGAAAGTTAACACTTAACTGGTCCGATTCTTTATTAGTAAGGCCAAAAATCAGATGTAGTCTTGAAGACTACCATTTTAATGTCAATAAAAAGATGTTTTTCATTTCTATGATGTTTGGAGAAATGGGGAATTAATTGGAAAAACAAGTTTGAAAGGGTAAACAATACTTAAAGATCATAGCCAGTGACTCATTGAGGTCTTTGGAAATTTTTATGTTTATTTGTTGGCGTCTTAAGATCCTTCTTCCAAATTCTGAAATAACCAAATCGTTGTCGTCTCATTGTCAGATGTCAATCAAATAAGTTAAAATATACAGGATGTGGCGTTTTGATTGTCCGATCCTTTACTGGCACATTCTCTGACTGAATACAAGCAAAAAAGTCCTAACGAACATAGGTCCGAAAATGGTTCGTTTTCGAGATATTCAAAGTTTTAATTACATAAGTTGACCTATTATTAACATTACTATAACGTTACATTCATATGAAATTATTAAGTCATTGCCACGGTTTCGACTACCTTTTGTAGCTGACCAGTGTAACCTAATAATGACAATTTATCAAAACCATCGTAACTAGTTGATAATTTAACTTAACCCTCCGGTGGGCGCGCCTATCGGACTTACACGAATAGGCGTTGCGGCTTTTACACCGCAATAGGATATTTAATGGTTTCACAGTGAACTTAAAAATATTTTGGGAAAAAAATGCGGCTAACTGCCGCATACGCGCCCACCGGAGGGTTAAATGATTCTCATTGATTGCCTTGAATGCTTATTAGACAATGATGAAGAGATTCATAGGAAACGAACGAGACAGACATGCTATTACAGCTCATACGTCACTTGAGCACGAATTTAAATGAACACCTTATATTAACAATCTTAGGGAACTAAGCTTCCAATATTTTGAAAACGAATCACTTTTGAGTCCATGTTCATTAGGACTTTTCTACTTATTTTTAGCCAAGGAATACGTCAGTAATGGATCGGACAATTAAAACGGGACACTCTGTATAAATATGCGAATTGAAAGATCAAAGCGATGCATTTTTAAAACGTGCCACCCTCATAAACCAACAGACTGTCTCAAAATGTTCAAGAGCAATAAAATTAAATTGTACCAGGAAAGTTCGTGTGTTCTATGATTAGGATTCATGTGTTCTATGATTAGGTTCTATGATTTCTAGGTGGTGAAGGAATATTTTGATATTCTGTGATACTAATTTTTGAACATACTACGAAAATGAGTCTCCATCGTTTAGGTTGAAGCATTCTATACAACGGAATAGTTAAGGGTTAATGACGATAAAAACACAGTTTTTTCGTATATGTAATGCTCTAAAAATAGGAGAACTTTTACAAAGTCTGTGCTATTTTTTTAATACCACATTTCTAAGGCTATGTTATTAGGTTTTTTTTTTAAATTTATTTAATAAGACATATGTTTTTTTAGTTATAAAACAAACATTTCAGATTTATCTTGAGTTAGAAACCCATTCTCTTGATTTCTTTAAATAAGACCGTAATAATTTAAAAAAACTCCGTAATTTTAAAGTATATATTAGACAAGAAAAACATTGATGTTTTTAAGTTTTCAATTTTTCTTTAGTAATAATAGTTACAACTAATTACTCGTTTTAGCGATAAAATAGCTACTTCAATTTGTCTTGGATTAGGAAATCTTAATTTCTATAAATAAGGTTGGTACAATTTTCTAAAGATTTCCAATTTTTAAGGCTGTATTAGGCAAAAAAGTCATAGACGTCTTTAAATTTTTTTTTAATTTTTTCAGTAGGAGTTACAATAAATTTCTTTTTTCAGTCACAAAATAAATATATTAATTTGTCTTGGGTTAGGAAGTCTTCCCTTAATATCTGTAAATAAAGTCTGTACGATTTTCTAAAGATTCTTTAAAAAGATTTTTTAAAAATTTATGTAGTAATACACCTGTCCCTCGATTTACACGGAAGATAGGTTCCACAAAAAACCGTGTAAATCGAAAATCGGTTTTGCTATACGTAAAACCGTGTAAATTGAACATAGTCTAAAATATGCATGATTAGTCATTTCTTTCAACGTTAACCAATGTTGGAAAGTAATTAAATAGCATATATCATTTTCTACTACATAAAAGTGGCAGTTTGTTTATAAAATACATAACAAATAAACAAAAATGTACACGAATACCTATCTATAAAATTTATTATACCTATGGAAACACGAAAGTAAACTTAATGAACTACATAGAATATAATTACAAACTGTTATCAGTTTCGTAAAGAATTAATATTTTCTTCCTAATTGGCGTGATATCACTTTCATCCCTATTAGGTACTTTTACTTGATGTAATTCTGTGTTGGATTTACTTGAAATAATTTCAGGCTGACCAGATTGTACCATAAAGTTTGTTATTAACTGCTGTGTATTGTTTTTGATCAAATCTTTATAAACCTCCTCACATTGAGATAAACATTTATTAATATCACTTTGAAAACAGAGAACTCGTTCCACATTAGAATAATTTAACTTTATAGGAAATAGTTACGTAATTTTCAGTAAAAATCAAAAAACTATATAAATCTGATATAAATCGAGAATTTGTTAGATGAAAAAATTGTTTATTTTTATAATTAACAACAATAATCAAAATCGCCATCTAATGGCAAAAAATTTAATATCACAAAAAATCAATAATCGTCGTTTTTCAAACTCGTGTAAAAGCGAAATCATGTAAATAGAGTACCGTGTAAAACGAGTGATAAGTGTAGTTTTAACAGATTACTCTTTTTAGTTACAAAACAGAGATATCAGTTTAAATTGTTTTAAAAAACTTCTTTTGATTTTTATAAATAAAATTTGCTCATTTTTTTTAATGAACCATTTTTTATGCTATGTTAGGTAAAAAAATCATTAAATTCTTTAGATTTTTGTTTTTAATTTTCTTAGCAATAGTTAGAAAAAATGTCTTTTTTGTAATAAAACAAACGTTTCAGCTGTTCTTGGGTTAGAAACTTTTCTCCTGATTTTTACAAATAAAGTCAGTACGATACTTTTCAATTCATAAATTACAAAATTTTTATTAACAAGTTTCAAAGATAAATAATCCATCTAAAACCTGCTTTTAGTTTATTTATGCGGGTGGTTCAACCTTACACATACCGTTATAAGTATAAGGTAAACACCAAAAAGTAAAATTATATATTATGTAGTAGGTAGATCATAATTCGATTACCGAGCAAGTTATAAATACAAATTACCTCGAAGCCATAATTTAAAATAAAGCCATTAGTTAACTAGCAATAAATCTGAAGTATTAGCTGGAAAAGCAGGTTTGAAAGAGCGTGATCTGCCAGATTATATTGAAATAGTTAAGGGTTAAGAAGTTAAAGATTGATTTTAAAGCAGTTAATAATATCTAAAAAAAAAAGTATAAATATTCTGAGTCTTCGTTAAAAATCTTTTTATTTGATACCAAACACTATCACATTTCGACGAAAACCAATAGAGTTACGTCGGTTCAAAAAACTCAAGACCTGCGAAAACTAAAAATCGTAGAAAATTCATTTTTGACAAAATTAAAGATTAAGTTTCAAACTTAATCGTCATAAAATTTAAAGTATCATCAAGAATTAGCTTCTTAGATATGAATTTTTAAAAATGGACAAATTCTAATAAACATGTTATTTAAGATAGGTTAAAATTTCGTTTCTGTAGAAAAAACTAAAAGTCGTAAAAAATTTATTTGTGGTAGAAATAAAGATTAACTTACAAACTTAATCCTCATAAAATTTCAAGTCACAACAACAATTAGTTTCTTAGATATAAATTTTTAAAAATGAACAAATTTTAATAAGCATGTTAATTAAGATAGGTTAGAATTCCGCTTTTATAGAAAAAACTAAAAGTCATAGAAAATTCTTTTTTGGTAGAAATAAAGATTAAGTTTCAAACTTAATTCTTGTAAAATTTTAAGTCTCAGAAATAATTAGTTTTTTAGATATGAATTTTTAAAGATTGACTAGTTTAACAATACATATTTCAAAAATAAAAACTCTTTAAAATCACTGAGTGTTGAGTAGATTTTCTTTGTTTAAGAAATATTTACGTAATAGAAAATATTACGTTAAAGATTATATCAAAAACCGAAGAAAAGAACTAATTTTTTCATACTTGGTAAACTTTAAAGAACGAACGTCGAAGCGAAAGTAACCGTTACTGTTTTCGGAAACGGCCGAGAGTTGGATTATTATTAGTTTAGACCACTTTCAATTTCACGGAGGTGTTATCCACGGCAACCGTTGTGTAAGTTTCATTAATAAAAACCGAATTGATTAGCATTAGCATAAAAATATCGTCGAGGCGACGGCGACGGTTAGGTGTGGAATAAATTCATTCCCTCGAACTGTTTCCGAGAGGCGAGGTTGCAAAAATGACGCGGATTAAACCGTGCAGAGAGAGCACTGTTCTTATCCTTTCGACTATGAGTCAGATGTTTTTCAATCCTTTTATTAACAAAGAAGTCATTCACGTTCTACCGGAGAGGTTCTACTTTGTACCAATATAATAATTTATTATTGACTTATGTTAATTACTTCGGAATAAATCATTTGCATACCCGACTTTCTGTTATGTACTTACTTCCATGTATACATTTTGTGTGCCACATTTCGTGCTTGTACAGTAACTAAATTAATTTGATTTGGTTTCAAACACCTGTACTTACAAGTTTTAATAAATTAAACATAACAAATTACTCAATTGTAACCTGAATTAAAGTTAAAACAAAATTAAAATGTCAATCTCTCTAATCAAGCTTATTCTAAAAACATCAATATTAAAATGAGAATTAAAAAAAAATCCGTAGAGTTGATTTATGAAAATGAAGAATCGATTCATACACTACATTAAGACTAATACTATCTACTTACTATTAGTTTAAAGCAATGTGTATGAATAATTTATGGATTTATATGAACTTTCTTTGAGAATGAAAAAGTAAAATTTTTACCAAAATTGGATGCTAATTTGAAAAATCATCTAGTCTTTATAAAAATAAAGAAACGATTTAATATTATGTATAATAATTTATGGATTTATCTCAATTTTTATTGAGCAGAAGATTACATCTTTACCTCTCTACTCAGATATGACGAAAAACTTTAAAATCGCATCCGATTTAAAAAAATCGTCTAGATTTTATTTATAAAAATTAAGAAATGATTTATATATCAAATTAATGCTAAAACTATCTAGTTTCAGAAGATGTATAATGATTTGTAAAATTACCTAAATATTTTTAAGAAAAAATTAAAATCTCAGTTACTGTATTCAGATAAACTTAAAAATATCAAAATCGAACTTTAAAAAAATCGCCCAGATTTTATTTTTGAATATTAAATAGCGATTTATCCATCAAATTAAAGCCAAAAGTATCTAGTTTACGACAATATATAAAAATTTATAGAGACAAAAAATAAAATCTTCATCTCTGTATTTAGGCCTGACTTAAAAAATTCGAAATCGAATCCGAATTTCAAAGAATCGTCTAGACCAGGGGTTCTCAAAGTATGGTACATGTATCACTGGTGATACGTTTCATAGATTTTGATGGTACAATATTTGATACCTATGCGAAGTTAGCCTCCAGCTCCCCGTTAAATAGGGATTTACATGTATAGTAAACATTTTTTTAAAGAAACCCCTTTAATCTATTTTAACGCTTTATGCATCATTCAAAAGCTTCATCCTTGGCGAATGTAAAGACGAAATGGCCGATCCGAACTCTTTTAAGAACTACAAGGTTCCAATGTATCTGTTTTTACTGTACATGACAAAGTAAATGCAACTGTGAAAAAAATAGAGTACAGAATTAAGGACCTAAAAAGTAAGCAAATTGCTTGGTTTTCAATACTAGAAGAGTATCTTCAAGGAAACGAACCGAATAAACATCTGATTGAAGATATAGAAAAACATTGCATGGGACTTGTCAGTAACTTTTATTCTTACATTCCTGAAAATTTAGAAAACGAAAATTGGATAAGAGATCCGATTTCCATTTCGAATACTACCCTACAAAATGTTTCTATTTTAGAAAGAAATCAACTCATAGAAATTTCATGTGACCGGAACTTAATGAATGAATTCAAAGAAGAAAACTTATGTAATTTTTGGATACAAAGGCGAAGTGAATACAAAGACATTTCGGGAAAAGCAGTCAATTTTTTAATGCCTTTACGTCGTATTTGTGTGAATCTGGATTTTCATTAATGTTAATAATAAAAAATAAATATAGAACACGGTTGCAACTTGAACCTGATTTAAGATTAAAATTAATGAAAAGTAAACCTAATATACTATTTTCGGCGAAAGATGTCTCATGCGTCATTAGTTGTCGTCGTTTTCTCGACATATGTCAAATAATTTTTATTTAATTGTACATGTCAGAGAGAGACGAAAACCGAAAATAGTAGTCTAGGATAACATAATTAATTAATGACGCATGAGACATCTTTCGCCGAAAATGGTATATATCAACACCACCGAAATAAACAAGGCCTAGGTGCTCGCGCGTGACGTCACCATTAGTAGGCCGGGTTTATAATTGCATGCATAGCTTTTTTATTACTTTTGAGCAAAATTTTACAAAAATTATTATCAATGTGAAGAATTATTGAACAGATCTCTTCATCACCAAATAAATTTCATCATTTACGACCTTTAGATGCAGTAAAAATATGATTTCAGTGGAAAAATGGAGGCAGTTTTAACTGCTAATTTTTTCCAATTTCATCATTAATCAGTTTTAAATCGGATTTTATATTTACAGAATAGGTTATAATGGGACCCGGGATTGTTTTTATTTTAAATAAGAGAACCTCTTCTGAATTAATCATTGTCCTATGCCAATTTTCAGGAAGTATCCACTTATCGAAAATAGTTTTAAATTGTTCGATATCTTTAAACGTAACTGATTTTTTATAAACCTCAAACGTTTCAATACTATCTTGTATAGCCTTTCCTAAATTTTCCCTTTCTCTCATTACGAGTTTTTCGTCCCGAGTTTTTCGTTTGAAATTACTAGGTTTTAAAATATGGGAATAAGAATTTTTAAATACTGTTGGGATAGAACCTGGCACAAGCTTTAGCCGTAATAAAGGCACTTCAATAGTTTTACCAGATCTTTAATCGTAAAATGTACTTAAAAATACTATACTCTCCTTTGTAAAATGTTGTTCACAAACCCTGCTACTTTTTGTACGATAAAAGTTCTTTTGAGGAATCGCCCGTTTCCATTTTTCCAAAAGTTCATCGTCCTTCGGAAAGCCGAAAACATGAACTTGGTTTCCACCGGAATAATTCCCTTACAACCCGGCACACAACACTTATACGGCATTTTCACTGTACTATCGTAACAATATTCTTTTCACAAACTTAAGTAACAACACAAACAATTTTTAAAAAATCTTCAAAAAGGTACTAATATGACCTAACACAAGTAAAAACTTCGAAAACTTTCAAAAATCACGACTTAACGCAAACCTGTCAAATTGAGATTTGTTGACATTAACATTAATTAATAAAATTATTTAAGGAGGGTTGGCCTACTATGTGTGACGTAACAGGTGACTGACGTCAGAGCACCTAGGCCTTGTGATTTCGGTGGTGTTGTATATATCCCAATTAGTAAGAAAGAAACAGGCTCATCCATCGCATTAACAATATTTGTTTTTTTTTTTTTTAATTTCATATTCGTTTACGTGTTACTATAAATAAATAAAACAAGTTTAAATTATTTTATCCTTAAGTTATTTTAATCGAAAACCCCTTTGTTGATACATAAAATTTTTGTCTTTAATTTATGTCGTACGAAATTTAGAAATTTTGAGAACCCCTGGTCTAGACTTTATTTCTGAAAGCTGGGAAACGACAGATACATCAAATTAAAGATAAATTTATTTAGTTTCAGACGATGAATAACAATTTGTAAACTTATTTGAGCTTCATTAGAAAAAAAATAAATTTCAGCTGTTGTATTCAGACATAATTAAAAAATGTCAAAATTAAACTTTAAAAAATCGTCAAGATTTTATTTGTGATAATTAAGAAACGACTTATACATCAAATTAAAGCTAAAACTATAAAGATTCAGATGATGGATAATGATTTGTAAAATTGCCTGAATTTTTTCAGATAAAGATTAAAATTTCATCTCTTGTATTCAGACTTGTTAACCAAAGAATGTCAAAATCGAACTTTAAAAAATCATCTAAATTTAATTTTTGAAGATTAAGAAATGACTTGCACATCAAATTAAACCTAAAAGTATCTGGTTTACGACAATATATAAAAATTTATCGAAACAAATAAAAAATAAAATCTTTATCTCTGTATTTAGGCTTTACCTAAAAAATTCTGAATCAAATCCGAATTTCAAAAAATCGTCTACACTTTATTTGTGAAAACTAGGAAACGACAAATACCTCAAATTAAAGAAAAATTTATTTACTTTCAAACCATGTATAAGAATTTGTAAAACTATCTCAACTTTTTTAGATAAAAATTAAAATTTCAACCACTGTATTCAGACTTAACCTGAAAATATCAAAATCAAACTTTAAAAAATCATCTATATTTTATTTCTGAAGATTAAGAAACGATTTGTACATCAAATTGAAGATAAAACTATACAGATTCAGACGATATATAATGATTTGTAAAACTACATGCATGTTTTTAGATAAAAGCTGTATTCAGAATTAATTTAAAAATATTAAAATCGAACTTTAAAAAATCATCTAGAATTTATTTGTTAAGAGTAAGAAACGATTCATACATAAAATTAAAGGCAAAACTGTTTAGTTTCATATGATGAAAAATGATTTTCAAAATTCCCTGAACTTTGTTAGAAAAAAAATTACAATAAGTCCTGTATTCAGACTAACCTAAAAATGTCAAAATCAAATTTTAAAAAATCGTCTAAATTTTATTTCTAAAGATTTATGAAAAGGTTTATATTCAAATTAAAACTAGATCTATACAGATTCAGGCGATATTTAATAATTCGTAAAACTAGCGGAACGTTTTCAGATAAAAATTAAAATATCAACTACTGTATTCAGACTTAACTTAAAAATATCAAAACTAAATTTTAAAAAATCGTCTAGGTTTTATTTCTTAAGACTAAGGAACGATTTATACATCAAATTAAAGCTAAAACTATTTAGTTTCATAATATGATAAATAATGATTTGCAAAACTCCCTAAACTTTTTTAGAAAAAAAAATAAAATATGTCCTGTATTCAGACTAACCTAAAAATGTTAAAACCAAACTTAAAAAAATCGTCCAGATTTTATTTCTAAAGATTTAAGAAACGATTTACAATCAAATTAAAGCTAAATCTATGCAGATTCAGACGATGTGCAATCATTTGTAAAATGACCTGAACGTTTTTAGATAAAAATTAAAGTTTTAACAGCTATATTCAAACCTAACCTAAAATTAACCTTTAAAAAATCGCCTCGATTTTATTTTTGAAGGTTAAGATGTGGTTTAAACATCAAATTAAAGCTAACAGTATGTAGTTTACGACAATGTATAATAATTTATGGATTTATTTAATCTTTAAAAAAAATAAATTCCCAATCTATGTATTCAGAGGTAATTTAAAAAAAAATCAAAATTTAATATGAACTTTACAAAATCGTCAAAAATTTACTTATGAAAATTTAAAAGCAATGTATACACCGATTTACAGTCAAAAGTAGTTCTATTAAAATCCAGTTTACGACAATGTATAACTTACAAATTTATCTGTATCCTCTTTTTTTTAAATTAAATGTTAACCGTTACATTCATACTTGAGGTAAAATATTAAAATTAAATGTGAATACATATGTGTGCTACATTTTGTAATTGTACAGTAACAAAATTAATTCGATTTGATTTCAAACACCTGTGCTAATTGTAAGCATTAAGAGATTGTACTAATAAATTAGTTAATTCCAATTTAAATCGAAATAGGTAATAAAATTAATTTGCAACACCGGTCATTTGGTATTTTTTTAGCTTTGTTTCTTTGATAGGGCAAAAGCTATTCGCAACATAACGGTTTACAACGGCAAAGTCTTTCGCAACGATCTCTACAAAGCAGAGCCAAAGCGGCATGTCCACGAGATCGTGAACGTTCGCTGCCGTTGCTTGCTTGCTTGCTGCCGCAAAGTGAATAGGTTGCTCGAAATTAAAAAGTGCGAAAAGAACGAGAATAGAAAGTTGTCTGTGCCTTTTCACCCGGTCAAAGTACCCGGTGCTATTATTCTAGTTAATCTAGAAGGAACGAACGAAAAAAAAAACTCTTTCTTTCGTCTTCTTCCTTTCTCCACTTTTATAATCTCACACAATTGACATTTTTTTACCAAAGTGAGGTAAATATAAATAAAAAGTAAAGTTTCCTAATACGCCCTCAATCTAATAAAACAAGGATTAATCCGCGAACCGTTTATTCATTTTGCTCATTACGCAAAACAAACATTGTAGCAATTGCCAACCGTTTCTAAATCCTTTCTATTTTCTATTTTCCGGTTTGGTTGTTTCTTTACTTCGCGTTGTGTGTGGTAATTTTTTAGCGAATGAGCATACATTCGAACAAGTAAGTTATTACCGTAGATAAAGTCATAATTTGAACGACGAATTCTTCAGATTTATATCTAATGCAAGATTTGCATAAATTCTTATAATTTCCTGTGAAAGTTGTCTGTTCGATATTACACCTTCCTATAATATTTACAATATTTTATAGTTTATAATATTTTAATATTTTATTCTTATATTTTGAAATAAAACAATCATAAAATATAAAATAACTAATTGTAAGTAAATAATTAAATATGAAAGTTAAAAAAGGGACTAGGAGATAAGAATAAAGATGAAGTTTTTAAAAGAACATATTATGAAAATAATTTTGGTAAATGAATTTAATTGTAATAATAAACCAAACTTGGTATTCTTAGAAGTTATATTTTATGTTTTGAGATTTAATTAACTTTTGTCGATGATAAGTTATCATTGATAACACTTCAATATGAAACATGAGTTGTCTGGTTTCAATATCCCCTAAATCCATTTTTGGGCAAAAATGAGATATATACGCCATCTGTTAGAAAAAGTTGTTTTCTATAAAATACTAAATGATTTGTATTAAAAAACGCGCGAATCCCTTAAAAATTCAAATCAAATAAACAGCCTTTAGATTCAAATCCTACTAAATCCATTTTCAATAGATGCGCAGTTACAAAAACTATACAATAGATTCAAAAGAGTTTTTAGGAAAAACCAAACCGCCATGAATATCCAGCCAAAAGAAATTCCTACCGGAGTGAAACCAAAAGATCTGAAAATGAGAGATGTAAATAACTTGTTAAACAAACACTATGGAAAGAACTGGAGAGAGGTAGAAAATTTGGCTTATTATAGAGATGTGTTGAGAAAATTTCAAAACAATAATATTCCTGGCGATTCCCGAGAAGACAATGGGGACGAAGAGCCTAGTTTATGTGAATCAACCGAAAATATACCTGATGTTATAGCTTAAGAGTTTTTTAAGTACAGTTTTTAAATAACATATCTTTCAAAAAATAAATTTTCCTGTTATTAGCTATAAAGAGATTTGATTCACTTTCAATTCATGCCTAATCCATTTTGTTCAGATTCAAATGAGCCTTATCCACAGTTTGGTAGCAAACGCAACCAAACACCATTTTTAAATCCACTTTGTGATTTTTATATCTATTTCAAAAGACGTGGTTACAGAATTTTTGAAACTTCAGTAAGTCTTCTAATAACAAATAAATTACGTTTGAATTAATAACGCCAAAATCATCCCAAAATACTTTTTTGCCGTTTTCTCAAAATCGAAAAATTTGGACTTAAGGGGATTTGAAACCAAACAACTCACATATATTTTATTCTAAATTAGAAATAGTGAGCTTTAGAATCTTATAATTTATTGACCAGCTTCAAAAAATCGTAAGAACTTTATTTATAACAGCAACTCTCAATTTGTGGAACACTTATTACTGATGACACACAGATTCTTAAAATTATGTGTTATGTAATGTTCATTCACTTAATTCAGTTGAATTCACTTAGTTCATTTTACACATTGACCTTTGAAGAAGCCATAAAAAATACGTGAAGATGTAAGTTTGAGGACCACTGATTTATAAGAATTATGATGTGATTTTCTCTTTAAATTGAATTTAAAAGATTCTATTTTGGATTATAAAAGACAAATATATTCTAATTAATACAAAAAAAATATAAAAAAGTTTTTAAAGTTGGCAAAATTTTTTGGCTGTTGACTAACCTAACTTTTAAAAAATTTAATTTACCTTCAAAAATTGATACAGAGTTTATTTTTAGAGATTATGAATTGATTGTTATGTTAAACTCACACCTAAAGATTCTATTTTTGGTTATAGAATACAAATTAATTCTAATTATAACCAAAAAAATCTTAAAAAAGAAATTAAAAGACCGAAATTTCTTTTATGGAACTGATCACAATTTTTTGACTGATTTAAAAAATCTTCCAAATTTTATTTATAGGAAGCAAGAAACGACTTTTACGTTAAATTAGCCCATTTTTTGTCCAAAAATGGATTTAGGGGATATTAAAACCAGACAACTCATTTAAAAGAATCAAGAAATGACTTAATATGACTTAAATGAAATAATAAATGTCGAAGTTATTCTAAGGTTTATTCGCACAAGTGATTTCTAATGGTGGATTTAGGATATCAAACTTCACCGCAACCTTAGCTGTAATAACCATCAAATTTGCCGTAATTTCTAGACGTTGCCTAAACGCTTCTATCGAAACAAAATAGTTGAACTTTTTTTTAAATACCAGAGTTACTGCTACGGTTACGATTACAGCCTTTAAGTTTGACGTCTTAAACCCACCATAACAGTTTCTGATTTTTTCAACCTACCAAATTGTTCAATTTTGACCACATGCAAACAATCTTAAACCTTGATTAGTTGAAAAAATCAGAAACTGTTCGAAATCATCTGCACGAACGAAGCTCTAATTATCACAAAAAATTGGTAAAGAAAATTGAAAAAAAAAGTTGTTCTGTAAAATTATAAAACTTTTTTTTATAACTGCTTAAATTGCATCTGAATTTTAATAGAAATATTGAAAATTTATTAAGAAATCTTAAATTCTTGTTATTTTTGTGTTTGGAAAATAAGTAATTTGTTTGCAAGTATCGTTTCTAATCCTTTCGTAATTAATAAATCCTTCCAATCACCACAAAGTCTTTTTAACTCTAAAGTAAAATCGATATTAAGGAAAGTGCAGAAATTTTTACTTTATTAAAATTAATTTAAAATAAGTTCTAAATCTACTCAGCTTTCTACTCTGCTTCTTACTCTGCTCTTTTTTACTAGTTGCAGAAAGATTATGCCATCTTATAACGATTTCTATCAGTAATTTCAGTTGAAGGACTTTCATTCTTCTTTCACAGATCTCAAATTAAATCGTTGTTATAAACATCTTGAATACATATAGGTTTTCATATCAGAAAATTAAACTTTTTATAGTTTCAGATTTTTTCAGATCTGACCATTAGATTTTTAAAGTATTTTCTCCACACAATTATTACACAATTCTATGGGGCGAAGGAAAATAAAACTTATGATACTTAAGATTCGATCTTATTATTAAAGCAAACATTTTTCTTCCTTTCTTATTTACTATTGCGTTTAGAAAGATTATGTTATAAGGATTTTCACTATAATGATTATTGTACAAAAATGAAAGTTTCAACAAATCTCGTTGTCATTAGTTTTATTCGCAAAAGCGATTTCTAATGGTTTCCGATTTTTTCTAACAATCAACTTGTTTAATTTTGATCACATACAAAAAATCTTAAATCTTAAATCTTGATTGGTTGAAAAAATCAGAAACCGTTGGAAATCGCTACCACGAACGAAGGTATTATTAACATTTTGAATAGATTTAAGTTTTCTTGTTAAAGGATTAAAAACTGTTTTTTATTGTTTTAGATTTTCTTTATATGTTTCGTTATATGAACTTGTTATATAAACTTATTCAACTTTTCTGTTGAAAAAAATACTTTGAAATCTAAAGATTTGAAAAGAAAATCTAAAACAATTTTTAATCCTGCGACAAGAAAACTGAAATCTGTTCAAAATGTTAATAAAAAAATAAGATCTACAATAGTTAGGGTTCGATCTTATTGATACTGCAAACATTTTTTTTATTTACTAATTTTCTATTACTTTATGAAGAATTTTCTTGTCATATTATTAAACATTACTTTTATGGTTTTAGATGTCCTCAATTCTTAGATTTCAGAGTATTTTTCCACACACTTAGCATAATTTTATGGTAAAAAAAATAAAACCTATGATACTTAAAATTCGATCTGATTATTAATGCATTTTTTTTTCATGTTTCTATTACTTTTGTAAAGATCTTAAATCGATCTTATAACGATTTTTATTATAATAATTACCATACAAAAATTAAAGTCTTAACAAATTTCGTTGTCATTATCAACATGTTGAGTAGATTTAAGTTTTCTTGTAACAAAATTTTAAATTAATCTTTTATGGTTTCAATAAAAAGAAATTTAATCTTTAGATTTTAAGAACATTTTCCACATAATTAGAAAAATATGATGAAAAAAATATAAAATCTAAAATTTTATTACTAATGTAAAAACCATAAAATTTTTATTTATTTCTTATTTTCTTTGTTCATAAAGTCATTTACTTGCTTAGGTTTATATTAATGAATTAGCAACAACGACTTGCACAATCTTACGAAAGCCAATATTCTATGATTATTTCTAACATTTAACGTGATTCATACGCTAACAATAAATTACTTTATACAGTTGTTATTTTCAACACTCGATTTCAATAATAATTTCTTAATAAACGTGCACGAAATGAAAAAAAAATCAAAAGAAAATTTTAAACTACAACATTCATCATCATTATCATCATCACAATATTATGTTATTTATTGATATTGATAAATATATTATTTTATCTTATAATATTAATGATATTATAACTTTGTAACTTTAATATCATTTCTTTCTTACCGGAAACAATTTCTATTAGTTTGGAGTTTTCCTCAACGGACGAACTTAAATCTTCATCTCAGCAGCACCGAGAGAGCCCACTTTAGCCACCCAGAAGATCGATCCGAGCACTAAGCCGTCAGTCGGAAGCGTAACATAGCGCGACAAACCGTTACAGTTGTACTTAACAGTTCGATATAATTATTCCGCGGTACGGCGACGAACTCGCCCGGTTCGAACTTGCCGATCGATGCAAATCGTCCATTAACCAAAACCGATCTGTTCCTGCTACGCCGGCGTACCGCTCAACAATCGCTCATTTCGCCCGATCTCAAGGAAAACTGGTCGGTCGCGTTCTGCTGTGGGCACTTCTCTCGTTGTTCTGTTAGCGCCTGTCGCGGACCGTGTGTGTGTGCAGGATTTTTTCCCTTCTTCTTCTTCTTCTACTTCTTCTCCTTCAACGTCTTCTGGTTCTACTGCTACCTCCCGCTCTCCAACCTTTTTCTTCCTTTTCTTCTCAGTTTACACTGGGTCGATGACGTAGTTAAGATTGCTTTAGACAGTCATCAATTCAATCACTTTAAACTATCAGTGGATAATAGATCAGATGGGTATCAATTTAGAATACATTAAATGTTAGAAATATAAATAAAAGTGTAAAAAAGTTCTATTTGTAGAAATTTTATAAAAAGAAATAACCAAATTATAATTATTTTACTTTTTCGGGTTAAGAATCCAAGAAGTATAAAGATGATCTAACCTAAGTAATTGATCCTTGTTTTAAATTTGAGAAGATTGTATGAAAAGAAAAGAAATTTCAATCTTTAGTTGTCTTCAAAACAAGAATTTCGTTTATAAATAATCATAAAAAGAATAATGGAACCACAATTTTCAGACTGGTTGAGATCAGTTAGTAATTTAAGAAGTCCAAAAGTGACCCAACCTAAATAGTAGGTAAATTGAAGCGTTGATATTATTGGGTTCTATCTGGACAAAAGTCGATTTATGCAAATAATTGTACTAGAAATTTTTTTTCTTAGCATAGATCAATAAAAAATATGACTATAACCACCAACAGATATATTATTAGAGTAGCTGTTAAGCGGGTTTCACACTGAGGCAACCAGCAATAAGCAACTAGCAACCAGCAACAAGGAATATTGCCACTTGATGACATTTTACATACAGTGGTTCACAGCTTATTTCAACCACCCTCTTTTAAAAAGATATAGCTCATATAATTTCGAAACGAAACAAGATATTGCAAAAATTTAAATGAGGGTTTAACGTAGTACCTTTCAAATTAAAAATAAGAAGTTTTATTCAGTCTTAAATTTACATATTCAAACATTTACAAACTAAAAACCAAAAACATACATACATAAGTAGTCACAGCTTATTTCAACCACCCACTTCTAAGATCTGTTAAGTTGACTTTTTTTGAGGCTATGTTTCCAATTATGTAAATACAACTGCCCAAATCACACTAATGGTTGTAGTGTGATTTGGGCAGTTAAGTAAACCAGACACGTATTTTGTGACAATGGGACGACGTACTACCATAGAACACAGGGAATTGGTTATTAGCCATTTTAAATAACGGCAATTCGCGTCGGAAAATTGCTGAAATGGTTGGCCTTAGTGATTCGACAGTGCAAAGCATAATATCTCGGTTCGTTCATGAAAATAGGATACATGATAAGGGAAGAAAAGCTCCCAACAAAATTTTTAACGAAACTGATGCGCGCAACATTGTTAGGAAAATAAAGAAAAACCCGAAACTATCCGCTCCAAACTTGGCCACAGAAGTTCAAAATGAGCTGAATAAAACATGCAGTACGGAAATTATTCACCGTGTATTATGAAACCATGGTTTTATTGGTAGAGTAGCGCGGAAAAAACCATTTATTAATAAGAAAAATCAAGCGGCGCGCCTAAAATTCGCCAAGGAACATATTAACAAAGATTCAAACCTTTGGAAGCAAGTTATTTTTGCGGATGAATCTAAATTTAATATTTTCGACTCGGATGATCAAACTTACGTCTGGCGTAAGCCAAATACAGAGCTCCAAAATAAAAATTTAATAGCGACAATAAAACACGGTAGTAGTAGTGTCATGGTGTGGGCTTGTATGCCATCAAGTGGGGTAGGAAACTTACAGTTTATTGAAAGTACAATGGATAAAAATAAATACCTCGACATCCTAAAGTCCAATTTATTACAAAATGACGAAAAACTGGGTATAAGGGAGGGATTTCGGTTCTATCAGGACAACGACCCGAAACATTAATCTGGTATTGAGCAGATATGGCTGATTTGGAACTGTCCCCACTTGATGCAACTGCCGGCACAATCACCTGATTTAAATGTTATTGAAAACTTATGGGCAATTTTAGACCAAAACATCCGCAAACGCCAGATCTCCAACAGGAATGACCTTATAGCAGCGCTAAAGAAGGAATGGGCAAAAATAACTCCCAAAACCACAAGAAAGTTAGTGGAATCTATGCAAAAAAGGCTGAAAGTTGTAATTGACTAAAAAGGAGGTCATACTAAGTTTTGAAATTAAATAAATTAAGTTAAAATAATAAGTGGTTGAAATAAGCTGTGACTACTTATGTAGATATGTTTTTGGTTTTTAGTTAGTAAATGTTTGAAAATATAAATTTGAAACTGAATAAAACTTCTTTTTTTAAGTTTGGAAAATATTATGTAAACCCTTATTTAAATTTCTGCAATATCTTGTTTCGTTTCGAAATTATGTGGGCTATATTTTCTTAAAAGAGGGTGGTTGAAATAAGCTGTGAACCACTGTATAACCAAATGATGTCTCTCACATTGGAGCAATTCGATATCGCAAATGGAGGGACGATATCAGATTACTTACAATTATTTTATAATTGTAATATAAATAATGACGTACCATTATTTTTACACATAAAGTCATCAGTGGTCATAAAATGTTGCGTCCCCGAAAGAGATTTTGAGTGTGCACTGTACTTTGGATTCGTTAGTTAATTGTCATTTGATGTGTCAAAATTTCAAAATTAATACAGGAATACCGTGCGTTCAGAAATGATTGTACATCGTTTGAATTTGGCGCGCTATAGATTAATTTTTAAGGTTGGTATAAATACAATAATGTTAATCATATCTCATAGGCGTGTCATGGAAGATATTGAAAGCTGTCATAAGTTGTCAAAAAACTGTAAGACAAAGGTATTTTATTGAATTTATTGACCAATGCCATTGTAATTGATATCCGATCTCCAATAATTATAAGTATATGTGCATATACACTTAATACTGAAAAGGATACATCATGAATAAATCCGGCGACGCCACTGATATGCAAGATATGACGTAGGTAATTCACAGGTAACAATATTGACCATCGAAAATCACTAAATTACGAGCGCGCCAAATTCAAACGATCTACAATCATTTCTGAACGCACGGTATAACCTGACCTTATAACCTTCCTTCAAAAAGCCTGATTTAATCCGTATAAATTCACCTATTTTTGATATTATTCAAAACTCCGTATTCGGACGTCCTAATGAGTGAATTGCATCTTCAATTGCAAATATCTAAAAAGATATTGAATAGTGGACGCTATAACCACCCCTTGGGAATCCCCATGCAGCTTAGGGTTGTGACATCTGTCTGCGTGCCACAACCGCACTGTATGGGGTCCTAGCAGACACCAATCCCTTCAATATTCCATCCTTATTCCTTTGACCGTTATCCTAATGATCCATGGTGGATGCACATACATGTAGTCGAAATGACTGCAGGTGTGGGTTTCCACTATGGATCAAAATCCATCTTATCATCATCGTGCCCCCCTTTTAATTAATTATAAATTTAAAGTCAAAATTTCAATTCCCGCTTCTCACCCCAACCAATTCATTCCTAAAATAGAATTTCAATAATGTTTTATAACAATTTTATAATTTTTCCATAACTTTTCTATTTTTATTTGAATGTAATTTAAATTTAAATTTGTGATTTTATTAATCTTCAAAAGTTTTCTTAATAATAACCATTTTCTCTGTCTCACTACACATGCGCTGTCGAGATAGAAACTTGTTCCTTTGTTAAAATTGTATTCGAACATCGCTTTAACCGATTAAGTTTTATTAATCGTACACGTTTTCCATTTTAATCTGTGTGTTCTCGTTTGAAAATTTTATTTTATTTCAAGAAGCTTACATGTATTACTATTTCGAAATTTTAATCTCCACATAATGTTTATTTTCTACGTATTAATGACGTTGTAAGTATTTTTAGATTTATATTGTTATTTTTAGATTTGCTTATTGTATTAATTTATTTATTATATCTTTATTCCTTAACGAAACTGTAATTAATTCAATATAAAATCTTGTAGTTACTTCTGAAGATGACCATATTCGGTCGAAACTAGTCAAGCAATAAACTAAATTTACATAACCAGAAAGGCAAATTATTTAAATATTCACCTAATTACTTAATTGATATAGAACCACAATTTTCAATCTGTTTGAGATCAGTTAGTAATTTATGAAATTTAAAAATGACCCAACCTAAATAGTAGGTAAATTCAAGCGTTGATATTCAAAAAAAGTTAACACGTTCGCGGACACTATGACATTCATGCCATTCAACTCCATAATAAAAATTAGTGCTGTGGCATTCACGTCCGCGTATGTGTTAAGTGACAACAAATTACAACATTTATTTTTGTGTTAAACCTAATCTGTAATCGGAGATCAATAGCGAATTAAAAGAAATTTTGGCACTTAACTTTCTTTCCATGTCCACGTTTCAAATTACCAATTACTAATTCTGTTGTTTTCTCTATTTTCCTTCTTCTGTTTTATTTTAAGGTACATAAAATTTTATGAAATGAATATCCAGGCCACAATTGAAGCAGTCAAATGCAAAATCTAACATTTTTCATTTAAAACTAAACGAAGCATCCAAATTCGTACTTAAAAGGATCGG
This sequence comes from Digitonthophagus gazella, assembly GCA_036711955.1. Lineage (NCBI taxonomy): Eukaryota > Metazoa > Arthropoda > Insecta > Coleoptera > Scarabaeidae > Digitonthophagus > Digitonthophagus gazella. The sequence continues at coordinate 10,818,985 of JASCIT010000001.1, forward strand.
TAATTTGCGTTTCTTGACACAAAAATTTTAAAAAATCATCATACATATCAGTATTAATTTTTAAATTAAAAGTCTGGTTTTGCATTTGAACGTCTCAATTAATAGCTTTTCTGAAAACAATTATCCAAGAAGTAGAAAACTGACCCAACCTAATAGCTTCATTAATTGATCTTGTTCTTGCTTTATGACAAAAATATATTGAAAGGAGTAATCATAGTCACATTTAGAGATTCCGTTACAAACGGTTTCACTGTCTACAAAACATAAAACGAAGTATAAATCGCTTTTAAATCAATGATATAGCACATTTGGCGAGTTTTGTCATTTTAAGAAGTTGAATTATGAACAGATAAAATTTTCATTTCTGTAAAGTCGAAAATCAACATATTTAAAAATATCTCAAAATTGTTCAATTTTCTCAAAGTTCCCTACAGAAGTAATTTTAATTTGAGTACAAAGACGATCATATTTCCACTAAAAGAACGGAATTATATAATTAAAAAATGATAATCATCGGTAGTTTTTATGGTTAAAAGGTCAAAAACTTCGATTCTATTTGAGTTATATAGGTCGTATTTGTATGTAAATTAAAGTAATTTTTTTTCCTAACGGACTCTCATCAAATCTTTATTATTAAGGTGACCATATTTTTTGATTTCAAATCCGGGACGGAAACTTATAGCGTGGGGTGAAAGAACTTAACTATCATTTCTTTTAATTAAAATTACAACAAATACTATTTAAGGATATAATAAATCAGTATTACATTTTTCTGAACTATGCATTTTTCGGTTCACATTTTGTAAAAATAATTCTTCTTCAAATATATTTCAAATAAATATTGAAAATAAGAATCTTTTCAAAAATTCGGGACAATCCGGGACAAAAAACCTAAATCCGGGACAAATATTGCTTCTAAAAAAATCCGGGACGAAAGGTGGAAATCCGGGACTGTCCCACCCAATCCGTGACGTATGGTCACCTTATTATTATTCACAACTTGATCTTCAACTTCATCAGTACTATTCAAATGAGTAAGGGATCTATAATCCAGAAATATGTGTTAACTAGTCAACTTCTTTTAATTTATATCTAACGAACTATTTGTTGTTGAGATTTGAAATGTTATGACGATTTTGAATAAAATTTGATCTTTATTTATACCAAAAATTAACTTTCTACGAGTTTTAGTTTCTTATATAGAAAAAAAAATTTGATCTAACTTTTAGTTTACATATCGATTAAAACATGTCAATTCTTAAAAATTCATATTTAAGAAACTAATCGTTGTTGAGACTTGAAATTTTATGAGGATTTAAACTGAAACTTAATCTTTATTTCTGCCAAAGATGAATTTTCCATGACTTTTAGTTTTTCTCTCAGCAGAGAAAATGCAACATAATGTCGATTAAAATTTGTCAAAGTTTAAAAATTCATATCTAAGAAACTAATTGTTCTTGAGATTAGGAATATTATCGGCATTTAGATTGACACTTAATCTTTATTTTTGCCAAAGGTAAATTTTATAAAACTTTTTGCTTTTTCCTCAGAAGTGAAAATGTAACGTAATGTCGGTTAAAATTTGTCAATTAAAAAAAATTCATATCTAATAAACTAATGGTTGTTGAGACTTGAAATTTTTTGGCGATTTAAACTGAACTTTAGTATTTATTTTTACCAAAGATTAATTTTCCACGACCTTTATTTTTTCCCTCACAAGAGAAAATATAATTCAACGTCTTTAATTAAAAATTTTAACATTTTAAAAATTTGGCTAGGTTCTAAAATTGGAATTTTCTTTGAACACTATAAATATTTGATTTTTCGAAGTTATAATTTTATTATACATAAAACATTCCGTCCATTAATAAAGTGAAATTGATTAATGACTCAAATGAAAATGCATTAAATTACCAACTAAATTACTCATATTAGTCATCAAGAGAAATTCCAAAAGCAGTGATTTCATTTGAGAATTTGGAGCAATTGAAATTAGTTCTAAGAATCTAATCAAATTATTGTGTTTCAAGAAACCTTTTCAATGCCCATTTTTAAATGCTTCACATACATTATTGTTTGATTCATTTCTTAAAAATTTGATGGATTGCTTCAAAAACACGTTACTTTTAATTACTTTTAAGCATTTGAAAACTTGTAAAATAAGTTTTTTAAATATGAATCAATCTTGACGGAGAACCGTTGGTTCCACAAAAACCGCAAACGTTCTACTACGTCGGTTCGTTCGTCTTTACCCTTGACGGAACGAACGACGAACGCCGAACTTTTACTTTCGAACGTAGGCGTAAGAAACGGCTCTTTTGTCTTCAGGGCAAACAGGAAGACGAAGACGCTTTTACCGAGGCGGATGTAAACGGATGCAAGTCGTAAGATGTTCCGATAAGGAGGTGAAAAAGAACTCTTTAGAAGTCGGGAGCGAATCGAAAAGAGGCGATGACGAAACGGCGGGCGCCGAGCCGCGTGCGGTCATCTGATCCCAGAAGGTTGTCGAAAGAAAGAAACTTCGCCGTCGTCGCCGGTCTCCGGTTCGAAGAATAACTTATATTGCTCGTTAGAAGCAATGTTATGGGAGCCGTAGCGGTCGCTAAAGATAAAATGTGCCCTATTGCCTCGGGCTGCTTTCTTGACGCTGCAAACCGCGCCGCGCCGCGCCGCTCGGATATAGAGTGTTCGGGTTAACTGGGTCAGTTTTATACCCGGATTCGTGTTGCTTCAATTTTATTCTAATAATCCTGTTAGATTCGGTTCTTTTACTGCTTATTGCGTCCCTCTTATCGAACACTCTGAGAAATAGTGCTTATAACGTTCATAAGAAGCAATGACTTAACCGTTTCTAAAATCTGGGTTTACTATTAAAACCATATTTATTTGGTTCAACTTAAATACGAAAACCGCATAACTTATAGCTGCGATTAGACTACATAAGAAATTGTAAAGTTACTAAAAAAAATTATAGAAAATACAGGGTGGAGGAAAAGTTATGTCATAATATAGATTGATGACATTTTGAAGGAATAAAAAAATATGGCTCTCTTTTCACGAAAAGTTTATTTAAAGAGGTACTGATCACATTATTTAGGAAAAATTATATCGGCTAAATGACCACCTCCTGAGTTGATGTACTATCGGTGCTCAAAAAATCTTGGGACAAGTCTAGTATCGGATAATGTCAAAACTAACGAAATTATGCTTCCGATTGGATTATGGAGTTCGAACACTCAGCTTATATCACACTCCACCTCCAGAATTTCTGCAAACTTCATAGAATGCTTGGATTCTTGTGACTTTTTATTCTCTTCTTCTTTGAAGCGTTTTTGTTATTTTTTCTCTACTGTTATCTTTTTTAGTTTCCAAATTTATTAGGTTTTCCTTTTCAGTGATCTTTTCTCTTCAGCTATTTTTTTTAATTTCTTGTCCAGTGGTTAACAAATACTCACAACATTCTAATTCATTATCAAACACTCTAAAAATAAACAACGCACAAAATGAAAGACAAAGTTCTTCTGCTACGCAGGGGACCGATGACTTGGCTTGAGGTATCAGAAGGACCCTCGGATTTCTATGTCTGGAGGAGGAATTTGTTAGTTAATGATTCAGCAAGGAAAGTTACCACAGTCAGTTCATTAGTACTATTGCGAAGCTATCTAATTTTATAACAGTTTGGTAAATACCACAGCTGGATTCCCGTGAAGTTAACAAAATTATATAGTAGTAGATATATGTCAAAAGATCCAATAGCTAATTGCAATGTAATATTTATTGGTAGGAGGCAAGGATTTTTCAATATTAACTTCTTCTGTTGTGCTATAAATTCACATCCAAAGAAAATATGATTTAGATCTCCCTCCTCTCCACAAACGCACAACGGATTATGTTTTAAATTTTATAAAGATATGATGGCGTTAAGGCTAGAGCTAGTCTCAGTCTGATAATTAGAGTATAAAACTGTCTTAATACAAACGAAACTTTCTTGAGCCAAGGACTTATTTGTACTGAGGGTTGGCGTCTGGCGTAGTAAATGCCCTTTATTAAACTTGATCTCTCCCATTCTTGTACCCATTCTTCGCTAATTTCCCTTTTTATTTGGTTAGTTATCTCATCTACAGGTCTTTTAACATTTAAAATATCCTCTTCATACACCTTGTTTGCCAAATAATCTGCTGTTTCGTTACCCTTCAGTTCGGCATTACCCGGAACCCACACCAAAAAAAAATACAGCAATATAACCTTTCTTCAAAAAGCCTGACTTAATCGGTATAAATTCCAGCACTTTTGATGTTATCCAACATTAGACTTGTCTTAAGTTTTTTTGGGGCCGATGATACTTTTGTACTCATTTTATAGCATTGTGAAATGTTACTTCCAATCATCTGACCCGAAAGTAGTAATTTCTTCTTCAATATTGATTTTCAAGACTTGCAAAGTTTGTGGTTTGATTGTACATTTCAAAAAGCTTCAAATAATGATGTTTGACGTCTTCAGATCTGACAAATTTCACCAGTCAGTTCAAATTTCCAAAAACGAGAGATCACAGAATCCGGAAATTTGGTATTTTAAAATCTTCATCATTCTCAAAGGTGTGTAAGCGGTTGTTCGATCCTGTTAGAACCAACAATACTCGAAACCCAGTTCAGTAACTTGATGCAAAAGCCTCGTTTAACATCTGGTTTATTTCTAACAATATGGTTTATTTTCAAATTTTGTCTTTACCGTAACAATCCATATACCTTGCAAGTTTAGAAAGCCAACACTAAAAAAATCATTAATTTGGAATCAAATTACGTTTTGGGAACATATCACAAGGAAATAAACATCATATCACAATATCACATTATCATATCACAAAATAAACATAAATGTATGTCTACTTAGGAGAAGGTAATTTGAACGATATATTTTTTTCAAACCAACATAATCAAATAAAATTATTTTATTTTCATTAAAAATTAAATAAAATAAAATTTTAAATTCAATGAAATCAATGCTTCCAAACATATTAAGAAATCTTATTTAGGCACTTAATACACTTAATAAAATAAGCACGATATTTCAATTGATTTTTATAAAAAAATTAATAGCAAAAAAAAAAATATTTTACGGTTGGGTTGAGTTACAGATTGATTATAAAGTGAATTAATATTTTGTTGAGTTGTAAAATGAATTCAATAGATGACTAACAGTTGGTAAACGCAGAGATTTTCAAAATCATATTAAAACGTCGCTAATTAACGAAAGTAGGGACACGTTTAAATCTCACTATTAATGGTGGAATTAGGATGTCAAACGTAAAGGCTGTAATCGTAACCGTAGCAGCAATTGTAGTATTTAAAAAGCGTTTAATTATTTTGTTTCAATAGAAGCGTTTAGACAACGTCTAGAAATTACGGCAAATTTATTGGTTATTACAGCTAAGGTTACGGTTAAGTTTGGCATCCTAAACCCACCATAATGGTTTTATACTCTCTAAATGATTTATTAATGGTATTAAATATTATCAATTATGTTAAAGATAAATTAAGGCTATAAGGATAAAAGTGAACCTCTTTTTCAACATTTTTCTTTAACTAACTCACTTTAAAAGATCGTATAGAATTTATTTATTGATATTAATAAATGATTTTTACGACAAATTATAAAAGTGAAATTTAAACTAATCATCACAACAAAAAATTTTAATTTGTAGAGACCGAAGAAATTTGATCAAACCTAACAAAACATGAGATTGAAATATATCAGACTATTTTTGAATGATGTGATTTTATACGATTATAGACGATTCTTGAACGATTTCAGATGATTCTTAATGATTTTAAATGATTTTAGACAATTTTTTAATAATTTCATACGATTCCTGATGATTCTTAAACAACATTAGACTACTTTTTAATGATTCTAGACAATTTTTGAATTATTTAAGATAATTCTTGGTGATGTTTAATGATTCTAGACAATTTTTTAATGATTTCATACGATTCTTAATGATTCTTAAACGACCTTAGACTACTTTTGAATGATTTTTAAACGATTTCAGATGATTCTTGATGATTCTTTTGAATGATTTTTAAACAATTTCAGATGATTCTTGATGATTTTTCATTTTTCTATGCAATTTTTTTAATGATTTCATAGGATTCTTGATGATTCTTAAACTACATTAAAATACTTTTGAACGATTCTAGACAATTCTTAAACTATTTCAGACGATTCTGGACGATTTCTAATGACTAGACAATTTTTAATGATTTCATACGATTCTTGATGATTCTTAAACGACATTAGACTACTTTGGAGCGATTCTAGACGATGATTTTTAATGATTCTAGACCATTTATTAATGACTTCATACGATTCCTGATGATTCTTAAACGACATTAGACTACTTTTGAACAATTTTGGGTCTTGATGATTTTTACTGATTCTAGACATTTTTTTAATGATTTCATATGATTATTGATGATTCTTAACCCGGCGTGTGTATACTATATTTTTTGTGACACGGTGTGTATACTGGGTCTTTTAGGTAACAGGCATGTTTTCAAAGTTTTCTAGGCTTGCAAAAATTCTAGAAAAATTCTGAGTTACTTATTGAAGCTTCTACTACATGGCCGAGCAGTTACCAAACTTTTTTTAAAGGGGGTAGCCGAAGCCTACCCTCTATTCATAAGAGAGAATTTCGAATTTCAAATTTTGACTGTTCCTTAAAAAACCCAGTGTACACACGGAGGGTTAAACGACATTAAACTTTTGAACGATTCTAGACGATTTTTGAACGATTACAGATGATTTTTGATGCTTTTTAATGATTCTAGACAATTTTTTTAATGATTTCATACTATTCCTGATTATTCTTAAACGATATTAGACTACTTTTTAACGATTCTAGGCGATTCTTGAACGATTTCAGATTATTCTTAATGATTTTTAACGATTTTAGATAATTTTTTTAATGACTTCTTACGATTCTTGATGATTATTAAACGAAATTAGGTTACTTTTGAACGATTCTAGACGATTTTTGAACGACTTCAGATGATTCTTAAACGACATTAGACTACTTTTGAATGATTTTAGACGATATTTGAACGATTTCAAATGATTCTAGATGATTTTTGAATGATTGCAGGCTATCTTTGAACGATTTCAAACCGTTTTCGAAAGACATTAACACGTTCGCTACCAGCCGGCTCATATTTGAGCCAAATGGTTTTCTCTAACAGACCAACGACTCATATTTGGGACGTTAATATAGGCGCATTAAAACATATCATTGGTCTATAGGGGACGGTGCCTTTATGCATAGTGGTAGCGAACGTGTTAAATCATTTTTGAACGATTTCATTTCTTTTTTAATTTCTTAGTTATTTGCATTTTACCTAACACTAACTTTTTTTTACTAACTTTCCAAATAGTCCTCCAGACTTAATTTATAAAAGTTACAAAATGGAGTTTATATTACACAAAGCTTAAAGACTCCATAATAAATCGTTTCTTCGATTTTCTGTAATAAATCGTCTATTCGTGTCGCTGTATTATCGAATTGTTTTTTGTAGATACACATTACATATTACCATTGAATACCAAAATTAAAAACTCGTTTTCTATAATAATAGAAAAAGAATGCCTCAAATAGTCTGATTCTAAAGCCAAGAATCACTTCAAATTTAGACAATTAAAAGAAAAATGTTTGCCCCATATTTTGATTGAACTTAAAAATTACATAATTGGAACAGTTTCTTCTATTTTTTTTGAAAATATTTTAATTGAAATTTCAAAATGAAAACACCATATTTCAATTTTTAATTTAAAGTCAACTTTTCCTTTCCATGTCTGTACAATTTTTTCTATACAAGTATCTATACAAGTTAGTTAAGAATTTGTGAATTGTAATAAAAATTAAAATTTCCTAATTGTAATTAAAAGTAATAAAGAAAAGTAGATTGAATAGTCGTACATCTAATTTTTTTACAATTACCTCGTTAACTATAAAATAATAGATTAACCTTTTTACATAGGTAAACACATGGTACAACAATAGAGATTCTCTTAAAGCTAGAAGAAGGTAATTAACGGACGAGAAATCGTTAAGAGCTTCTTCCGCTAACTCTATGGCTAATAATTCGCATAAAGCTCGCGTTCGCGGACTTTGCCTTCTTCGCAGGAATCTTAAAACTTAATGGCTCCGACTCTCCGAGATGTCCCGTTATAACACTTTAATTATAAACCCACACAGATGCCACTCGACACTCTCTGCTTGACACACACGATAACCACATTTTTATTCACAAACAATAACTAAAATTTTCATTTTTCAACTTCTTCCTTCAAAATAAATTAAATTAAATTGTTTCTTATTCTGAACTAACAATAAGTTTACTTTATATAATAAAATTGTAACTATCAAACATCAAATTTTAATATAATCCAAAGCAATTTTTAATTTACAAACATAACCTAATTTTTAATGTTTAAAAATGTCTATTAAAGACATTAAGTTATAATTTCTCTTTTGAGGAAAAAACTAAAAGTCGTAGAAAATTCATTCTTTGGCAAAAATAAAAATTAAGTTTCAACTTGAATTCCCATAAAATTTCAAATTTCAAAAACCATTACTTTTTTAGGTATAGATTTTTAAAAATTGAGAAATCTTAATCGACATTAAGTTATATTTTCTATTCTGAGAAAAAAACTAATAGTCGTAGAAAATTCTGCTTTGGCAAAAATGAAAACTAAAATTCAATCTAAATTCTTATAAAATTTCAAGTTTCAAGAACAATTAGTTTTTTAGATATGAATTTTTAAACATTGACTCTTTTAATCAACATGTAAATTTAGTTAAGTTAGAATTTTCTTTCCACATAAAAAAAGTAAATGTTGTAGACAATTCATTTTTGGTAAAAATAAAGATAAAGTTTCAAACTAAATTCTGATAAAATTTCAAGTCTCAACAACAATTAATTTCTTAGGTATGTAATTTTAAAAATTGACAAATCTTAATCGATATTTAGTTACATTTTCTCTTCTGAGGGAAAAACTAACAGTCTTAGAAAATTGATCTTTGGAGAAAATAAAGATTAAGTATTAATATGAATCCTCATAAAATTTCAAGTCTCAAGAACAAGTAGTTTTTTAGATATGAATTTTTAAAAATTGATGACTCATCTTAATCGATATTTCGTTACATTTTCTCTTCTGAGGGAAAAACTAAAAGCCGTAGAAAATTCATCTTTGGAATTAATAACGATTAAGTATAAATCTAAATCCTTATAAAGTTTTAAGTCTCAACAACAATTAATCTTTTAGACAGGAATTTTTAAAAATTGACACTTTTAATCGACTTGTAAATTAAGTTAGGTTAAATTTTTTTTCTATACAAAGTAAAAGTAAAAGTCGTGGAAAATTAATCTTTGGCAACAGTAAAGATTACGTATTAATCTAAATCTTCATCAAATTTCAAGTCTCAACATCAATTAGTTTCTTAGTTACGAAGTTTTAAAAATCGACTAGCCTTAAGATAAAAAAAGATCTGTTCCACAATCGAACAAATTCAATGCAAATTAAACCCAACCGAACGTTCTTTGTTTGTTTGTCGGTTACTTTCGTCCATAAACTCCATTGTAAACGTTACTACCGGTCAAAGAACGAACGGTCTTTGAAAAACTATATTTATTATCATCGTACACATCCGCTGCGTTGAATTTAATAAAGTTACGTAACTTTTGAACCCCTATTGTTTTGCAACGTTTCGTACTTTTTTTAGTGCTTTATCGTGTATCCACAGTGTAGATTTTACAGAATAGATCTTGCACTGTGAACGTTACGAAACGAAAAACAACCAATGCAATTTAGTTAGGTAACGATCGACAAGTAAAATACGCGACTATAAAAAAAAAAAATAAACGGGGAAAGAAGTTGTTTTCAATTTTAATTTTAAATGGAAGTTTTATGATTCACAGCAAGTTTTATTATTCATATAAGAAACTAAATACTATATTCTATTACTCATTCCTTATTCGTTTATCTGGCATCAGTATCAACTTTTCTTTTTCTCTTTGCGTTTCGTTAGTTAATCACCGACAAAGCTTTAAAGAGATATTATAAAAATTGTCTGACAATGGAGGTGCGTTGGTTTTAGCAAATTGTATTACACACTCAACGAGAGTCCGCTTTGAGCGTGTTAACCTTTTCGCAAAATAAGACTGTCGATCGCAAACTTGGTCAGTTGGGATTGCCACAGATACATGCGGTGAAGGTCACGACATCCACACGGTCGTGTCTAGCTAATTTACCTTCGACGAAATCTACAAGCGAAGGATATCGAATTTTTTTAATATAATTGGTTATGACGACCTTTCAAACAGTTCATAAAAAAATGTTAGTGTTAAGATGATTCTTCCATTTAAACAAGAAAAAAATTATATATTTTTCTTAATGAGAAATTACTATAAAAAATCTCCATATCATTTTTATTCTCTTAATGAGATAATTAATAAGGTTAAAAGTTGGAATAGTGTTATTATTAAAAGTGTTTAATACAATGTAGTTTTAGGATCATAAATCATATTGTATAGGCAACTTAACTTACAGCTTTCTATACCTAATGATATAATATTTAGAATTATACAGTAGATTTTTCATCTTCGACAATAAAATTAATTTATAAGAAAATTTAATGACAACAAATTTTTGTCTGTTTAAGGAAATTCTTCGAAAAACTAAACAAAAATGATTCATATTATTAATTTTACAATACATTAAAAACACACAGTTGCTGCACTATCTTTGTCCTATTAATGTTTCTTCTGACAATGAATTAAAAGTAATTAAATCTTTATACAGTGTCCGGACTGTGGTCCGGACATAATGTTCGTATACCTAAGGGCGTAATTTTACAGTAAAAATATAAAAAAAATTCATATGAACATATGTCCGGAAATACCTCCTAAAGGAGTTATGGCTTTTTGAAAGTAATATTGTGTGGTATTTTTCTAATTATTTAATTTGTCATATAGAGTTAAATGCTAAATTTTGGAACGTCTCCAAATTTGGACTTTGATGTACATAAGAAACAATATAAATAGTGTGGCGCGAACCAACTACATATTATAATGTTTCAAAATTTTAGATTCGCTACTACATTCTCATTGAATTTCTCAAAAACGGTGCACAACAGAACACCATGTGTTAATAACTTTATTCTATATTTTTGTATAAGCATTCATAATTTTGGTCACCATATTTCTTATGTAAATCTTAAGGGATGTTCCAAAATACATAAACTAACTCTGTACGATAAGTGAAATAATTCGAAAAAATACATAATGAGTCTCGTCTTCAAAGAGTTGTAGTTCCGTTTTTTGCAAAAATATGTCTAATTAAAAAAAACTACAAAATTGTTAAAGAGTTAATTAAAAGACATACACTTTTTCTTAAATGTCTAGATAAATATTGATATTTCTAAATAACAATCAAGTAGGATTTTTTTTAATTAAGTTACCTCTCCCATAACTTAACCCTATTAAATCGTTAGTATAGTCCCTACTACCCTACCCTATCCTATCATCAAGTATAGTTTTACATGGTTACTAGTTGATCTAACAATAAGTTATTCATTATTTCTTTGAAGGCTACACATATTAGGTATACACATACATAATATTAGGAGAAAGTGAATATAGATTCATTTTAACCAGTAATGTGTATTAGGTAATGAATTAGTTAATTTTGCACCTTTCTGGCTATTTAAATTTTTTTATTGCTTGACTAGTTTCGGCCTAAGGCCATCTTCAGAAGCACTACAAGAATTACATTTTGATTTATAAAAGTTTAACGAAATAAGATAGTCAAAAGTGAAATATAAAGGTTTATTCTAAAAATCGTAATCAAAATTTAAAAATAGTTACAAGGTCGAAATTAGATAGAAATTAATAATTTATAAATTTTATTTCGATGTTGTAAGTATTTTTTAATATTGATTACTATTGTTATACAAACCTTTATATTTCACTTTTGACTATATTATTTCGTTAAACTTTTATAAATCAAAATGTAATTCTTGTAGAGCTTCTGAAGATGGTCTTAGGTCGAAACTAGTCAAGCAACAAAAAAATTTAAATAGCCAGGAAGGTGTAAAATTAATTAGTTCATTACCTATTCTCCATAACTTAAACCTTTAAGCTCTATCCATCAATGGGATCAGTTTTACATGATTCCTTCTGAAATCGAACTCATTGTCAGTGTATTATTTATAATCGTCAGAAATTTCTTTTCAATTTTCTATCAAGTTACACTTAAAGGGTTAACTTTTTAAAATAGTAAAGTTTTATGAAAATGGGTGTAAAATTTTAACAACATTGGCTAAAAATGTTGTGAGAGTTAAAAATTTAATTACAATTAAATTAGTTAATTTTTTGGATGATATTCGACAATGCCCTTCAATTATTAATTGAGCGCTTAAATCATTATGGTCTATTTCGAATTTTTTAGCCATTTTAACCAACTCACTAAAATATTAAAAATCAAGTCTCTATTAATTATCAAATATCAACGTATTATTTTATTGTTGAATTTGATTTAAAACTTTCAAAGCAAATGAAATCTCTTAAAAAATGCTTGAATTGTTTAATTGGTCAAAGTCGACATAAAACAGTTTAAACACATTCCAAGATTATCGAAAAATAGTTGAAAATTATTTAAAAGACGCATATTTGAACGTATCATCGGTCCCAAAAAAACTTAGGACAAGCTACCAATTGAAAAATGACAAAAATATTAATACCGATTAAATCGGGTTTTTTGAAAGAAGGTTCCAAATCCCATTGCCTTCCCTCACCCTAGGGGATAAGAAGAAGAAGAAGAAGAAAGAAGGTTATAATGCTAGATTATGTTATGTTATTCTTCCGGTTGAGTTGTAGAGTTTAAACATTCACTTCATATCACACTACATCTACAAAATTTCTGCGGGCTCGATAGAATTCTTGCATTTTTCTGACTTCTTATTCTCTTATTCTTTGAAACGTTTTTGTTATTTTTGTCTCTACTATTATTATTTTTAGTTACCAAATTTATCAGCTTGTCATTTTTAGTGATCTTCTCTCTTCGGCTCCTTTATTTAATTTCCTGTCTCGTGGTTAATAAATACTCACAAAATTCTAAATTATAACTTAATGCCAGGTTATTAATTGATAAGTTCAGGGTATTGGAGTTGGGTTTTGAGTGTTTAGCTCTTCTTCTCCAGTCTCGATGTATATGCTTCACTTTTTCCATTATAATCTGCGATCTGAGTATGATGAGCACGTTTTGATTGCTTTATCCGTACTATATTTTCATTTGCCCAATTCAGAGTGATTGATATTTTTGAAAATTACTAAAAATGGAATTAAATGAATGCGAAATCGTAAAATAACAACGAAATTTGGATAAAATTAAACAAAATTAACATTAATCGGGTATAAAATAAAAGTCTAGCTACGCCACTGCCATTTCCATTCAAATCCTTCGTTAACCTTGACAAAACTTTTCATTTTCAACGCTGTATGTATTTAAATGTTCAAATAATTATTAGTTATTTTCCATTTAATTAGAAATCGTAAGAAAATCAGTGAAATTAAACTAGAATTGAAAAATTCTATAAAATTAACATAATTCCACCAAGATTACCTACGCCACTGCCTTTTCCACTCAAAATCTTCGTTAACCTTGACAAACAACTTTTCATTTTCAACCCTATATGTATGCAAATTTTAGAATAATTACAATTAGTTAATTGCCATTTAAGAAGCTATTAACCAATCTCACAGATGTTGAATAAATGTATTAATGAATATATTATTAGTTATTAGGCAATCGTTAATTTTTAATTTATTTTACTTCATGAAATGTAATAATTTTTAATGATACCATTTCAAAATATATAATTATTATACAAATTAAAATTGAATCATTAAATTCCCATAATTTATCAGAAAAATATTACATAAACTCAAAACAATTTTATCAAACGTGTTCAACTCCGCGCCCAAATCCTTGTCACGTAACCAACCAATCAAATTCATCCAACTGGACACCGAGTCAAATCATCTACGAGTTACGTTCCAAATAGGTGACGTTAAACTCAACGTGGTAAAACGATGTAGATCATAGATAATAATGTCTGTGATTAAGTCAACGTCGAACGACGTCAACCAATCAGCGCGTTCCATCTGTCGACCGGCTGAACTGTCATAGACGTTCACCGCACGGTGCTGATCTGCCAACAATCGTTTAAGAGAGTTTGCCAAGTGAGGAACGTAAGTCGGTTTTCGTTTTAGGAAAACCGAAAACCGAATTTTATAATACGCGGCGACGTCAATTTCACGCATCGAATTGCGGCATCGGTGGCGTTTCGTCTTATTCAACGTTTTCTAGGATAATATTCGTACGTAATGAAGGGTAATTTGTTATTGTCGGCGTTTCTGTTAGGATGTATTTTATACGGTACATCGGCGGATGTTTTCCTCGAGGAAAAGTTCGGAGATGGTAAGTTTGGTTTGAATATGTTAAAAACCGAATTTTTAGTTTATAGTATTAGATGTGTATTTATAATTTTTTGGTGGGTGTTTTAGATTCTTGGGAAAAGAATTGGGTGTACAGCAAACACGAGGGCAAGGAGTTTGGTAAATTCGTCTTGACTGCTGGCAAGTTTTATAACGATGAAAATGATGATAAAGGTGAGAAAGTTGTTTAGATCTTTTTTTTTATATGTGACGTGTGTGTTTGGTTTTCCAATTCTTTTTCTGTCCTCAAAGTTGAATGAACTTTGAACAGGAACATAAGATTTTATTTTTCATGTGATAGTGTTACCAAAATTGAAAATACTTACAATTAGAGTTACTACTAAAAAGAACTTTAAAATCCATTCTAAGCTATTGGAATAAGATACAATATTTTAACGCTTTGCTGACTGGTGATGATTAACCCTCGTCTTTTCATACCCAAACGTTGCTGATCGGTGGCGAGTCAAGTCATCATTACACTCGTCATAGCCGGTAACATGACATAGTTTCTATGTAAAATTCTCGGTCAACAGAATTCCCGGTAATGTTAAGGTATATTATATTAATAATTTTAATAATTTTAGAAGAATTTTTCAAACTGGATATTACTTGAACATCTCTAAAATTTTGAAATACCTTTCAAATTTTTTTCTAAATTTGCATAAATAAAGTAGATACAACTTTCTAAAATTCATCAATTTTTGTTGTCAAGTTTTATCGGATTCAGGTAAAAAATTTGAAATGTTTAAGATATATTTTAACATTAATAAACTTGTTGACTGATGAAAAATAGAAATAACTTAAAAAATTTTTTTCTCATAAAAACTCTCAACTAAATTCTACTTTTGAGTACAACTATAATTTATGTTAAGGTAACTGTTAAAGTAAAGTGATAAGGGGAGTGAATCATTGAAATCATCCTGTTTAATAATAACTACTTACTAATTGCTTATCAAGTATTTCTAGAACATTCTTTATCAGTTTATGTTTTAATTACTTCAATTTTTATAGTTAACGTAAGATGCACTTGTAAAAAAAATCAATTATAGCGTTGATAAAAGATAAGGAAACAGGTTGTTAAAACTTTTTTATAACAGAATTTTTTAGATTGTAATAATAAAAAAATAAGAAATGTTTAATAACTTGTTTAACCATAGTATGTGGTTTTTTAAAAGGACAACAATTTTAAACTTATTTCTGTTGATGAGAACTTTTTGGTCGAACCTAACCTTAAAAATTGGGGACTTTAAAAATGATAAAGTTTATTTATGAAATATATGCTTATTTTATGACTAAAGAACAAATTTGTTACTACAATTAGCGAACATTTTGGGATTCTTAAAATGTCAGTGATTTTTGAAGTCTCTAGGATGAGTAGTTCCTGAGATACAGTACTTTTAACGCTTATATTTGATCAGCCTGTACGGCATAAGACCCCAAATTTCTTGACTCTAAATAAATTAATTCAACATAGGTTATCTAGATGTATATAAAGTTACTTCATTTCACCGCTCCAAAGCTAGCAAAATAAATTGCTTTATTTCTTGTAATTCAATAACGTGTTAATCAATTCAAACATTTTTTTGTACTGACAATGAGTTGCTACATCCAATTGATATTTTTTAATTTCAATTTAAATTAAAGTTCGATACGAATTTTACAGAAAAGGAGGTTTTAGTTTTGACATTCAATGTGATATACAGGGTGTCCTGGAAAATGTGGGAAATCTCTTGGATTCTGATAGAATATTAAAAAATGTGATTACAAGTTCCCATATTTTTTTTTCTAGCGGCCCTCCCTTCGGAGATACGACCTCCTAAAAGAAACCACTGGAAAACATTTTTTTTAAATAAATTTTAAAGTACTTAATTTAATTTAATGAAAATTTAATATGATAAACAGTAGTAAGGACCTCTTAAAAAAATGACCTTAAAACGTAATTAGCCTCTTTGGTTTACCAGGGGCGTACTAGGTTGTACATTTTAATGCTTACATTTTTAACACCCTGTATGGTAAGGAGTTAAAGAAAATAAATTTAGATACCTTGAATATTTAGCTAAAGAAAAGGTACTCTTATTCAGTGTCGATAAAATGAACCGTTTTCGAGAAAAAAATTGTAAAAGAAACCATCAAGTTTAAAAATTTATTAATATTTCGTAGGTACCATAGTAACGTTTGTAAAAAGAGCGCTAAATCTGCAACATCAGTATTAAAAAAGCGCTGTTTTTACAAACGTTACTATGGTAACTTTACTATTAATACGAAATATTAACGAATTTTTAATCTTGATGGTTTCTTTCACAATTTTTTTCTCGAAAACAGTTCATTTTATCGACACTGAATAAGAGTACCTTTTCTTTAGCTAAATATTCAAGGTATCTAAATTTATTTTTTTAACACCTTACCATACAGGGTGTTAAAAATGTAAGCATTAAAATGCATAACCTAGTATGCCCCTGGTAAACTAAAGAGACTAATTACGTTTTAAGGTCATTTTTTTAAGAGGTCCTTAATACTGTTTATCATATTAAAATTTCATTAAATTAAATTAAGTACTTTAAAATTTATTCAAGAAAAATTGTTTTCCAGTGGCTTCCTTCAGAAGGCCGTATCTCCGAGGGGAAGGCCGCTAGGAAAAAAAATTATGGGAACTTGTAATCATATTTTTTAATGTTCTATTAGAATCCAAGAGATTTCCCACATTTTCCAGGACACCCTGTAATGTGCATCTACACTTCTATCCCCATGACACTAACACCCGTATGCATAGTCGATCGCCAGCGATTCGCCGGAGATTCTCCGTTCGCCAGTAGAAAATTCCAATGCATAGTCAATCGCCATGGAATCATTCACGTGCGTTATGCTGTTTTTTCTGGCGACGCGCCGGAGATCGGTCGATGTCAAAAACGTCAACAAAATCATAATTTATATTATATTATTATTGTCTAAAATGTATTGTATAAAATGGATCGCGATTTGAATGTGATTTATAATGCCAATAGGGATATCTTTGATTTAGAAATGTATGTATCACGTAGGTAAGTAGTTATACATCACAAATCACTGGCGATTCGCCAAAACGGAGATTGCTGGGATATCGACTGTGCATCACAAATTATATTCCGACCGTTCGCCGGCGAGTCTCCGGAGAATTAGGTGTAAGGGACTTTAACACGACATTGACGTCTCGAGGTTGTCTCCATGTATTCTTATGAGAGTACCCAGACGTTGCTACACTAAATCTATGCGACATTAGCTTTGTTTGTTGGGTGAGAACTTGCACTGCACTAACTTACACTATGGCGCAAAGGTGCAGTTTCGTGCAGCATATAAAGCAGAATAACTGTAATTCAGTGTAATTTGGTGCTCTTTAGTTCAGGTATAAACTGTGATCCAACCATTCTAAACCATTAGAATAAGTTACAATATTGACGCATATGTAACCAAAATTTAGTAATGCACTGAACTACTAAGTGCAAGCAGTGCAGCCCTAACGAACAAAGCTATTATATGCTGATTATAGGGCGAATTATATGTCGTTTGAATGTTATGTTGACATCCTGTAGTGTCGTGGAGATACAACCTAAGGGCGCTATTACACCATCAAAGATTTTATAAAAGATCTTTTATAAAATATCTTTAACGAAGAAATTTTACAATGTAGGGTCAAGTGGGGTAAATGTAAACTAGGGTAATGGTAAACAAGACATTGTTTTACTAAATATTCAAAATAAGTGACTTTCGCGTACCTACTGCAGTCAACACTTTCCTGCCACCTAAGAAGTAGAAGGTACGGGAAAGTCACTTATTTTGAATATTTAGTAAAACAAAGTCTTGTTTACAATTACCCTAGTTTACGTTTACCCCACTTGACCCTAATAGTCTATATTTTATAAAAAAAATATTGCATAAAATATCTTTTATCAAAGTTGTCTGCATTATGCTATATATGACAAAAGATTTGGAGCAGTTTGATAAAATAACTTTAAGTAAGTTCACGTAGACATTAACTGCCTCCAGAATCTTAATTACTGAATACGAAAGTTGTGAATTTTTACATAATGTGCAGCCTATAGATTACAAAAACAAAAATAAAAGATTGGAAGCTTATAAAGACATCTCCAATACGGTCAGCAGTGCATTGTTTGTAGAATGCAATGCATGTCAAAGTTACATACACGATTTCTCCGGGTTTTTTGCTCAATTTTTCGTTTTTTAATACTACCTCTGTCCCATAATAAGTGACCGATATGGTGGAAATTTAAGTCCCAAAATAAGTGTCCGTTTTAAAATAAAAAAGCTTATAATTTTTTTTCAAGATTTTTTTAGTATCAAACGTCCAAAATTGTTAAGAAATATATTTATAACTTTACAAAACTGTGTAAGAGTAATAATAATACTACTTAATTACTGCTACTAATCTTTGCCTGAATAATGGTATACACTTTGTAAATAATGGTACACACTTTAACGCGCTTCCTGGTTTAGGTTAGGCCTTTTTGGTTGAGGCACAACTTCAAAAACTCCTCGACGGTCCATTATGTGACCACTCCGGTACTTTTAGAAATAATAAGACGACGTATGATTTATAAATCACTACTCAAAAGTTAAGTAAACGCGTTTAAATTTTTTAACAACATTCATGTGTCAGTTTTAACTTAAATCTCTTGATGGAATACAAGATTGCAACCGACATTTCGAAATAACGTTAAGATTCGGGAAATACCAAAATCGGACACTTATTATGGGACAGAGGGAGTATTACACAAATTGTCAAAATCGAACTAATTGAAGCCCACAAGCATAGAACTGTTGTTCATCCATTTCAGGTAAAAATATTAGGACACCTGACGTAAAATATTTTATGTCGTGTAATACCAGTTATCAAATCTTTGATCAAAGAATTGTTTTTAAAATCTTTGATGAAAGCTTTTATAAAAGATTTTTTATAAAATCTTTGATAGTGTAATAGCGCCCTAAGAAAAGGAATTCTGTAACGCCATAACACGAATAGAAGTAGATTGATTTAAAATAAACTATCAAAAAATGCTTGAAACACATAAGTTGGTGTTAAAAATTCAATTTTAAGAAAAACTGGACATAGAATAACGTGGTTCTAAGGCAACCATATGTCGACAAATGTCTGAAAAGATAAAACACATAATCGAAATGAAAAATAGAACATCTTCTAGTGCTAAAATGATTTTCCGATGTTTTTATGAGGTCGCATTTTTAAGACGTAATTTAGCTATCAAAACGATTTTGTTTGTACTTCAAAAATATAGTGGTATTTTTCCTCTTATTTGATTTTATATCTAATGATGATTTATACATCATCTTAATTTCTTTTAAAAGACGAATAATAAAAGTTATAGCAATCAGTAGTATACGTACCATAACCCGATTGATATATTAACTACGTTTTCCACTGTGTACACCTTCACACCAAATAAACTCTCAAACTCTTGATATTATTGTAACAAGTCCGAGGGGTTTTATTGTGACCAGATAAGAATGTTATTAATCTGCGGTATTATCTGTAAGCTGATTCAAAACCGATTATATCCGCGTATTATCGATATGTACACAAGATAAGAATAACGTCATTTTATTATAATTATTCTTCCTTTCAGTCTAATAAAAAAAACAATGTTTCTATTCCAAAGTATTGTGATAGTTATCATAACATTTGCCCAATTTTAAAATGTCTTTCTTTTAATTAAAACAAAGATCATCCTTTCAATCTTAAAAAGATAGTGTTGATTGAAACTTTTTAACACCTTAATGGTATTTTACCTTAAATTTCTAAAGCTCTTTAAAATGCTAACAATATTAAAAGTTTTATTTTTAATACTCTGTTTTCCGGCTTGATACAGAAATTAATTCTTCTCATATAAGTCGTGCATTAATGGGTCTATTCATGGTATATGAAACCACAACGACGTCCACTGTTTTATAAAATCTGAGGATTTTTTTTTTTTCATTTTCTTTCTGCTGATAATACTTTGAACGTTCGGATCTGGTATTTTTTATAGCGGATTTGGTATCTGCGGAAAAAATCAGAGAACTTTTTTTTGTTAAAATTTCTTTTTGTATCTATATTGTTATTATTTTGAAATCTTCAACAAATTAATAACTCAAAAAAATATATTTTTACAGGTATCCAAACTTCTCAAGATGCAAGATTTTACGCAATCAGTCGTAAATTTAAACCGTTCTCAACGGAAGGTCGCGACTTGGTTGTTCAATTTACGGTAAAACACGAACAGTCCATCGACTGTGGTGGTGGTTACGTAAAAGTCTTTGATTGCTCTCTAAATTCGGAAGATATGCACGGAGAATCTCCATACAGGATTATGTTTGGACCTGATATTTGCGGTCCAGGCACCAAAAAGGTTCACGTTATCCTCAACTATAAAGATAAGAACGTTCTAATCAACAAAGATATTCGTTGTAAAGACGATGTTTACACTCACGCTTACACGTTGATAATCAAGCCCGATAATACCTACGAAGTTCAAATCGACGGGGAAAAAGTTGAAAGCGGAGAATTGGAAGCCGATTGGGATTTACTTCCGCCAAAGAAAATTAAAGACCCCGAAGCGAAAAAACCGGAAGATTGGGATGATAGGGCGACTATTCCCGATCCAGAAGATAAAAAACCTGAAGATTGGGACAAACCAGAACACATCCCAGATCCTAGCGCTACTAAGCCTGATGACTGGGATGATGAAATGGATGGGGAATGGGAACCACCAATGATTGACAATCCAGATTACAAAGGCGAATGGAGTCCAAAACACATTGATAACCCAGCATATAAAGGACCGTGGATCCATCCTGAAATTCCTAACCCAGAATATACTCCAGATAACGAACTTTATAAACAACCAGAGATCTGCGGACTTGGTTTTGATTTATGGCAAGTTAAATCTGGTACTATTTTCGATAACGTTCTCATCACGGATGATGTTGAATACGCCAAATCCGCGCTTGCTTCTTTAAAAGAAAGGCAAGATGGAGAAAAGAAGATGAAGGAAGAACAAGATAAGGCTGAACGTGAGGCTGCTGAAGCTAGTGAAAAGAAGGACGGGGACTCGGATGAAGATGATGATTTTGATGAGGATGAAGAAGATGAAAAAGTACCCCCTGTTGTAGAGGTAAGTGAAAAAAATTTAATTGGTATTGAAAAGAGAAATGGTGTTAATGAATTTTTTTTCTGTTTTAGGAACACGATGAACTGTAGAGTGTTGTGAAAAGACTTTTATATTAAAAAGTGTGAAGTGTTTTGTTTGAGTGTACTTTTTTTTGACTGATTTTGTTACGAGTATATTCATCTTATAATAAAAATCTAAATTTATTTGAAGATGTGTTTTATTTCAAAAATATTGTAGTGTAAGGTAACAAGAAAAAGTTAGAAATTGTAATTATTGTACTTAAATGGTAATGATATGTTTTTGAAATCCACATTAAAAGATAAGAAAATAGGTTAAAAACACTAAAAAGAAGTACTACTTTCTTTTGTCCTTTTGATTTGTTACCTTTTCAATCCTTTTTGTTATTATATAACGCATAATGTTAACCCTCATAATACCACTACAAAATGGTGCACATGTGGGTCTTTCAAGTGTATGGGTTTTCAATGAGTTTTTTTATTAATTGGAAACAATGTAAAAAAATTGGTTCTGGTTGGATATGTAAGATCCTGGTGTGTACGATTAGATGGTGGTTCTAAATAGTAGTAGTGAATAACCCTAATGAACAAGTAGCATGATACCCTTGATCACGATGACTCTGGACGCTATTCCACTATAATATCGGGTGTTTATAAATTAATATCGGGGTTTTAACTCTTTGTAATATTTATTACATTAAACTTACAGTTATAAATTATATGTCAAATGAAAAAGCAACTCAAACAGTTTTACCAAGAACATTATCAATGTGACAACCATTTGTCACACGGTACACATCAAGTCTATAGTTGAGTTCTTCCCAAACTTTGATAAGTGTATATTCAGTAATTGTAGCAACAGCTGCTTCCATCTGATTTCTTAATTCAGGGAGGTCAGCTGGTAGCAGAAGCACGCACACACGATACTTGATGAAGCCCCAAAGGTAAAAATCGCATGGCGTTAGGTCAGGAGATCGTGGAGGCCATGCATGCATCGTTATGCCAGTGAAGTGGCGCACCATCTTGCTGGAAAATGAAGTCCTCTGGCTCATTTTCTTCCAACTGAGGGAAGAACCATTTAAGTTTAATGTAATAAATATTATAAAGCGTTAAAACCCCGATATTCATTTATAAACAGCCTGTACTATCCCTGATGGAAAAATATGTGGTGTACTTATTATTAACTTGCGGTGGAAAGACGTGCCAGGCACGTCGAGATGCTTCTGTTGCCAGAACACCAGCGACGTTTTACGCACGTCGTCAGGCGCTTTTTGCAGAAAGAAATATATTGTGCGTTGCACGTCGACTATTAATAAAATTCTCACCGCAAGTGGTTACTCATTCATATTTGTAGTTAATTCCTGAAACTTCACTTACTCATATTCGTAATAGAATTATTTATTTCATCATTCAATACTTACTCAGAACAGATTTTTAAAATGTTTACGCTATTTAAACACGAAAAGATAGGCTGATATACATTGCTCAAAATTCTATCATGATACGACTTAAAATTTACAATCAGTTTCCGTTTGTACTACCTCATATAAACGCAAAGTTTTTGTAAAGTGTGTAATTGTAATAGTGCTATGTGCTTTGAACATTTTTTGAAAACGCAATCACTTTGTATAATCATGTTATCGCTTTATTAAATGAAAGAGAAATTCCTTACAAAAAGAATTTGATTGGGTTTGCTTCAGATGGGGCAAATGTAATGATGGGACAACACAATTCGCTAATAACTTTATTAAAAAATAATGTACCAACATTAAACATCATGAGGTGTATTTGTCACTCCTTTCATTTATGCGCGTCCTATGCATGTCAGAAGTTACCTCGCTACGTAGAAGACTTAACTAGAGATATTTATAATTATTTTGCCTCAAGTCCTAAAAGAATATCAGAATTTCAGGAGTTTCAAAATTTTTGTAACGTTAAAATCCACAAAATTTTACATCCTGCGCAGACGCGATGGCTATCTGTACTCAGTGTAGTATAATACTACACTGAATACTAGAACAATATAGTGCTTTACGTTTATACTTTACAGATGCTGTAAGCTGCAGTGACATATTAGCAGCAGAAAATATTTTGTCAAGATTAAATGATCCTGTTACAAAATTATTTTTTCAATTTTTAGACTTTGTATTGCCCCTTTTTACAAATCTTAATAAAGAAATGCAGTCGGAAAACCCGAAACTCCACATCTTATACAAAAATTTTTGTAATATATTAAAAACTATTTTTGATTATTTCATAGACAGAAATTATTTACAAAATACAGACATAAAATACATCAATTTTAAGAACCCTCGTAACTATATACCTATAGAAAAAATGTATTTCAGTGCTAATGTCGCTAAAACGATAGATGAAGGGGAGTTTACAAATGAGCAGCTGAATTTCTTCAGATTGCAATATTTACAATTTTACATAGAAAGCTGTAGTCAAATTTTACAACGTTTTCCTCTAATAATAATATTTTAGAGAGTTTTATATTTTTAGATCCTCAAACAGTAAAAGAGGGATCTATTGCTTCTATTTCAAATATTGCTAATGTGTTTTCGCACTTGATCTCGACTAATTTACAACAGGTGGATACAGAATGGCGGTTACTAAGAAATTGTGACAGCATTAAAACATTTCCGAATGAAATACAGACATTTTGGCAACAAGTTAATAATGCAAAGTGTGCAGATGGTACGCCAATGTTCAATTCTCTTTCAAATTTTGTTTTCAATTTACTCTGTTTATCGCACTCATCTGCTAATGTAGAAAGACTCTTTCCATCTATAAACCTGATGAAGACAAAGCAAAGAAATAAATTATTAACTAATATCATATCTGGGCTGTTGTATACTAAAGAATATTTTTATTCATTTTATTAATAAAATGAATAAAGCCAATTTATATGAATTCAAAGCAGACTTACAATCAGACTGATTTATTTATTAGAATAATACTAGGTTATTATTTTTAATGTTACCTTTATTTTTAACTTGTTTAAATGTGTATTTATTTTATGATCATTATAATAGTTACTTTTTTACTTGGTTGAATTATGTGTTTGTTTTGTTATCGTAATCTCCTGAAAAGTCACGAAGAGATCTACTGATGAAATGTCAGGCGAGGTTCACAACGCTGTTGCCAACAATTATCAACAATCGTGTAGTAGAGTTTGCCAAGAGAGGAACGTAAGTCGGTTTTCGTTTTAGGAAAACCGAAAACCGAATTTTATAATACGCGACGATGTCAATTTCAGGCATCGAATTGCGGCATCGGTGGCGTTTCGTCTTATTCAACGTTTTCTAGGATAATATTCGTACATAATGAAGGGTAATTTGTTATTGTCGGCGTTTCTGTTAGGATGTACTTTATACGGTACATCGGCGGAGGTTTTCCTCGAGGAAAAGTTCGGAGATGGTAAGTTTGGTTTGAATATGTTAAAAACCGAATTTTTAGTTTATAGTATTAGATGTGTATTTATAATTTTTTGGTGGGTGTTTTAGATTCTTGGGAAAAGAATTGGGTGTACAGCAAACACGAGGGCAAGGAGTTTGGTAAATTCGTCTTGACTGCTGGCAAGTTTTATAACGATGAAAATGATGATAAAGGTGAGAAAGTTGTTTAGGTCTTTTTTATATGTGACGTGTGTGTGTTTGGTTTTCCAATTCTTTTCCTGTCCTTAAAGTTGAATGAACTTTAAACAGGAACATCAGATTTTATTTCTTCGTATAATAGTCTTGTCAAAATTGAAAATATTTACACTTAGGCCCCTCGCACACCAACGCTACGCAACCGCGAAAAATATTTTCGTGTCTGTTAGGAAGACTTACTGATTGTTAGACGAAATATTTCGTCATACTCAGTTAACACGTTAACTGAATTGGTTTTATATAAAAAATCCTGACTTAATACCAAAAACATATGTTATTTTTCTACAATGCACGAATTCTTCTTTTTATACCTAAAATATTGTAATTATTTTTATTATGGAAAAATCGGAGAACTGTTTTTTGTTAAAATTTCTTTTTATTTCTATATTGTTATTATTATTTAGAAATCCTCAACAAATTAATAACTCAAAAAAATTATGTTTACAGGTATCCAAACTTCCAAAGATGCAAGATTTTACGCAATCAGTCGTAAGTTTAAACCGTTCTCAAATGAAGGTCGCGACTTGGTTGTTCAATTTACGGTAAAACACGAACAATCCATCGACTGTGGTGGTGGTTACGTAAAAGTCTTTGATTGCTCGCTAAATTCGGAAGATATGCACGGAGAATCTCCATACAGGATTATGTTTGGACCGGATATTTGCGGTCTAGGCACCCAAAAGGTTCACGTTATCCTCAACTATAAAAATAAAAACGTTCTAATCAACAAGGATATCCGTTGTAAAGACGATGTTTACACTCACGCTTACACGTTGATAATCAAGCCCGATAATACCTACGAAGTTCAAATCGACGGGGAAAAAGTCGAAAGCGGTGAATTGGAAGCCGATTGGTATTTACTTCCGCCAAAGAAAATTAAAGATCCCAAAGCGAAAAAACCGGAAGATTGGGATGATAGGGCGACTATTCCCGATCCAGAAGATAAGAAACCTGAAGACTGGGACAAACCAGCATATATCCCAGATCCTAACGCTACTAAGCCTGATGATTGGGATTATGAAACGGACAGGGAATGGGAACCACCATTGATTTACAATCCAGATTACAAAGGCGCATGGAATCCAAGAGATATTGATAACCCAGCGTATAAAGGACCGTGGATCCATCCTGAAATTCCTAACCCAAAATACACACCTGATAATGAACTTTATAAGCAACCAGAGATCTGCGGAGTTGGTTTTGATTTATGGCAAGTTAAGTCTGGTACTATTTTCGATAACGTTCTCATCACGGATGATGTTGAATACGCCAAATCCGCGCTTGCTTCCTTAAAAGAAAGGCAAGATGGAGAAAAGAAGATGAGGGAGGAACAAGTTAAGGAGGCTAAACGAAAGGCTAGAAAGAAGAAGGCTAGAAAAAGAAGCTAGTGAAAAGAAGGATGGGGACTCGGATGAAGATGATGATTTTGATGTAGAGGTAAGTGAAAAGATTTTAATTAGCGTTGAAAAGACAAATGGTAATGAATTTTTTCTCTTTTAGGAAGACGATGAATGGTAGAGTGTTGTGAAAAGACTTTTATATTAAAAAGTGTGAAGTGTTTTGTTTGAGTGTACTTTTTTTTGACTGATTTTGTTACGAGTATATTCATCTTATAATAAAAAACTAAATTTATTTGAAGTTGTGTTTTATTTAAAAAATATCGTTGTGTATGATAACAAGAAAAAGTTAGAAATTGTAATTATTGTACTCAAATGATATTGATGATATGAGTGGGTCAGAAGGAAAGTGAACCAAGTCCATTTTTTCTAAAATTTAGTTAAGAGTATATTTAAGTCCGTTTCAATAGTTATAATTTTATGTGCCGACTTATTCAATACCTAGTTCATCAGGTTACCAATAATGTACGCTAGTTCACTTTAATACTGAATGATTTGCACCATTTTTCATTGAAAAAATGAATCAAACGGTCCGTTTTCTCGGAACGAACTTAAGTGGACTTGGTTCACTTTACTTCTGACCCACTCATATGTTTCTGAAATCCGCATTAACCACTTCGGTACGGACGTCGACTATAGTCGACGGAAACAGATGACCCCACCCAGCCGAGCGTCGACTATAGTTGACGGCTGTGCCAGCGTACGGACCATGAAAGCCGATTGTTGGCGACGTTTCGCGGCCGATAGGCGCCGTACCGAAGTGGTTAAAACATAAGAAAATATGCTAAAAATACTACTTTCTTTTGACCTTTTGATTTATTACCTTTTCAGTCCTTTTTGTTATTATGTAACGCGTAATGTTATCCCTTATAATACCACTACAAAATGGTGCACATGTGGGTCTTTCAAGTTTATGGGGTTTCAATGAGTTTTTGTTATTAACTGAACAAAATTAAAAAAAAAAAATGGTTCTAGTTGCATACGTAAGATCCTTGTGTGTACTATGAGATGGTGGTTCTAAAGGCACAATGTGATTGATAGTGAATAACCCTAAACAAAAAGTAGCACGATACCTTAATCGAAATGACTATGGACGTTATTCCACTACAATACTATCCTTGATGGAAAAATATGTGGTGTACTTATTATTAACCAGCGGCGGTGGAAAGACGCCTTTCCACCGTACCAGGCACGTCGAGATGCTTCAGTTACCAGAACGCCAGCAACGTGTTACGCACGTCGTCAGCCGATTTTTGCAAAACGAAATATGATGTGCGTGGCACGTCAACTATTAAAAGAATTCTCACCGCAAGTGGTTACTCATTCATATCTCCAGTTGTAGTTAATTCCTGAAACTTCACTTACTCATATTCATAATAGAATTATTTATTTCATCATTCAGTACTTACTCAGAACAAATTTTTAAAATATGTACGCTATTTAAACGTGTAAAGATAGGCTGATAAGCATTGCTTAAAATTCTATCATGATGCGGCTTAAAATTTACAATCATCAGTTTCCGTTTGTACTACCTCATATAAACCCGAAGTTTTTGTAAAGTGTGTAATTGTAATATTGTAGTTCTATCTGCTTTAGGCGTTTTTTGCGTATTAATGTGTATGCGCATAATTTTGAAGTTATTTATTAGATTAAACCAAAGTAGTTATTAAAATACTAAACAAATTTAGTAGATGATGGTGATCCATAATAAACCATTAAACTTCAGTGTGACGGGTCAACATTTTCTACATGAAAGAACAACGTAAGTAGTGTACCACTTTTTGCAATTTTCGTACACACATGAACTACATAGTCAATCTACAGGTGTCCCAAAATTAGACGGCCATATGCTACTACCAACGCATTCTATGTTCAAAAATAAGAATGAAAGCCCAAATAAACATTGGTCGAAAATGCTTCCTAAAGGAGCTAGTTCTTTGAAGGGAGCAATAGCAAAATACATCATCTTAAGGCGCGGTTACACGGCGCGTGGTTCGCCGAACCTCTCTAGACGAACCACGAACCACAAGCCGTCTAACATAGCCGGTTCGCATTGTTTCGTGGTTCGTGGTGCGCGGTTCGCTGATTCCCATCGAGTGTCGGTAAACTTGGAAAGATCAAAAGAGAGCTCAGGCAAGGTTCGTGATGGTTAGTGTTGACTCGTGTTAACTCGACGTCACAGAGGAACTTCGTTGCAGATTTTGTAGGTTAAACAACGTAGGTAGATCATTCAATTCCTTCGGGATAATATGGCGTGGTCCACAGAAAGGACATTTGGATTTGTGGAAGACCTGGAACAAGCCTCGGAAATATGGAACCCCAAAGACATGGGCCATCATGACCGCAATATTGTGCATACGGCATAGACTAGATTAGAAAACAAATACGCAGTCATAATAATTTTCTGCCTGTCATCCATGACTCCATTTCAGGACTGACAGACTTTCGACAAACCACGGACGAACCATTAGGATGAACCAAATCACGTTAAAAGTCTGACGAACCGCGCACCGTCTTGTCATTACTGGTTCGTTAAAACGCAAGCCATCCCAAACTGGTTTGTAGTTTCATGGTTCGACGAACTACGCGCCGTGTAACCGCGCCTTTAGAATTTTGTAGTTTACATGGTTACGCAATTTAGTCATAAAGTCAAACCCCCAATGATAACGACACACTGCGCTGTTAACGCACTTACCACAGTCTTAGCAATGTAATAATCGGGGTAGTCGTCGCTCACCATAAAAACTCACCATACCAAACTCCCGGTTGGTTGCGTTTATGTCCATAATCCGAAATGGAGCTGCACCATGAAGAGAAAGATGAAAAGGTAAGCCTCCTCTGCTTAACATTGCCGAGTACTCTTTCATCTTTCTCTTCATGGTGCAGCTCCATTTCGGATTATAGTACGTCTCCGGTAGAATAATCACTGGAGAAGAGCGCGCATACGAACATAAACGCCGAAACTAATCAGAAAATGTTGACCAGCTGAACTTTACTCGACTTTTCGTTAAGTGTCTGGTAAGAGGTCACTTAAAGAAAAGTTAATCACACACACAAAATGACTTTAGAATTCAAGATTCAGAAGTATCTAGTTTTACGAGTCTCGTTAAGAGTGTATCTCGTTTAAGGGTCTCGTTAAGAGTGATTTTACAAACGCGAATTCTCCCCAAAGTAATTTCGCTCTTGGAGAAGGGGTGAATAAACATTTTGGGCATCCCTAACAATTGGTTATTGTTGACCAATGTCGCACACGGAGGCAGAGTTTTTTAAGACGGTTTTTTCTTAAGGAAAAATACCGAAACTGAATCTGCAGACCAGATGACGGCTATCGGCCAAAAGCTCAAAAAAAAAACAATACTCAAAACACAAGGACCTTTTAAAAACTTTCCTAACGTTCGCCTCGTCCTTTATTTATTACTTGAACTTAAGAATTCTTAAAACAATTTGAAACACTTGAGAACGTGACATCGTCGACATATTTATTACACAAATTTATGACTGGGTCCGAGTTCTTACATGACCTTAACAAATGCGCAAAGAGAAAACTAAAAAATGTTTAACCTAAAGCCCGCAATATATGGAATTATTACAGCAAAAAAACTTACTTTTGTTAGTTAAAAAATGAGATTACTCGGTCTTCAAAGACGATTTACTCAAAAACGGTTGCAGTTACGCAATTGGAACAAGACGACCATTCTTACGTAGAAAGGCCTAAGATATCTAAATTTTAAGTCAGGGTAGTAAAAATTGAAATGCAAAAAGTTAAATAAACAATTCACCAAGTCACCCTTTTACACACGCGCCATTGATGAGTTTCATGCAAAATTGATACCACCATCTAATTTCTCTTGGAATTTTAGGCTAGTATATCAATTTTCGTTGATTTAACTCAAGGCATTTCGAGGATATTCTTTAAAAACCGTTTTTCTGCTGCCTCCTTCAAGGGTCTGTATGTAGCACCTTTAGGAAGCATTTTTCGACCAATGTTAATTTATGCTTTTATTCTTATTTTTGAACGTAAAAGGCGCTAGTAGCGCATGGACGTCCAACTTCGGGACCTGTATATGTCTTAAATAATCGAATAAGGCATAACGTTGATTCTTTATGATGATGAAAAATTGTTACCTATTTTCAAATAGATGTTAAATTTTAACCAAATAGCAGAAACGTAAACGTTAGAAAAAAGAATTCATGAATGTACAATTTTTTTATTCACTACACAATTTTTCAAAAATTTCTACAAGTTTTAGAACAAAGTTATCTGTTATAGTCGTCCACATCCAGGTTCAGAATTATGACACAATAAGCCAACAGCAAAGTTTTTTGATGGTACATGTAAAGAAGTGAAATATGAATAAATAACCAAGGATGATAGAAACCGTGCATAACCTAGCAAGTTTTGTCCGGTTTGTAGCTTATATCAGCTGCTTATTATTATTTTATAATCCATCATTTTATATTAGAATTATAGACAAAAACAATATTTTTAAAAATTCAAATTTCGCGCCAAATTTTCTCCACGTATTACTTTTTGAAAAATATTATTCCAACTTGTGAAATATAAACAAATTTTTTTAAAAACCAACGTAATCCTATATAATTCAACAAACATTCATTTCAAAATACAACCACTTATTTCTTTAGTAACCTTTTTGGTGTTTGTGTTGTCCAAATGGGTCCAACTATTGATTAAATAAATCCATAATTCCCGCATTGCAGAAAGAACTGTTTTCGGGAGAATATTCGCAACTGTAGCGGAAGAAACATGGTACGCCCAAAAACTAATTATTTACTAATTTCCCCTTTTGCTAATCATCTCCCCTGCATAAATTTTAAGGTTAATTTTTGTGTTTTTCAGCGTATGTTTAAAGCTACGAGGTGTCCCACTGAGGAACTCTCTTTATCCAACTGTGCAATCACAAATGATAATGATTTCGATCAAGGAACAAAGTAAATATTACCGGTTTAAATCATAATTTGTAATTTATAACAAATTAATTTTTTGTAGATACATCAGAGTTAACACCGGTAGTGGTCACTTTATCTTCTCTATTAAGTCCCATTATGAAATGCCTAAGGGTCAAATCGGATTTAGCTTACCACAAAGAAAATGGGCTGTATTATCTTTAAATCAAGATATTGAAGTACAACCACATAATGAACCATTAGAGTGTCTTTCTACGATTGTACTTGTAGCGGATTTTATGCAAAAGAAAACGTAAGTATATTTAATTTAACCAATGGGAGTTTTTAATATGTTATGTGAAATAATTAGGGTTACTCAGGATCCATATGATTCAGATGAAATGGCAAAAGAATTTATCTCACAATTTCCCGGCCAGGCTTTTACAGTGGGTCAAACTTTAGCATTTGCTTTTTTAAATAAAAAGGTTCTGTCTTTAATTGTTAAAGATCTTGAAGGTAAATATATTTAAGTGGAATGAAATAGTAAATTATTTTATTTATTTATTTATTATTCTTTTAATAGCTGTTGATATAAATGCCATAAAACAAGGTCGTGAGGCGAAACCACATAAGGTACAATTAGGAAGATTATTACCCGATAGTATAGTTGTGTTTGAAAAAGCAGAAAATTCTGCATTAAATCTTACTGGAAGAGCAAAAGGGTAAAAAATTTCTTAACAGTTAAAATTTGTGTTTCACATTATAAAAATTTTATAGAAAAATTCAACGGCAATCTATTATCAATCCAGATTGGGACTTCCAAAAGATGGGAATTGGTGGTTTAACTAATGAATTTAATTCCATCTTCAGAAGAGCTTTTGCTTCAAGAGTTTTCCCTCCAGAAGTTGTTGAACAATTAGGTAAAAATTACTAGATTTAACTCATTAGTGCATAATATTCTTAACGAACACCCATTTAATTGAAAAAATGTCTTTATGAACGATGCACATAGGGGTATTTAGCCGATCTAGCTGGTCAACATTATTTACTTTAAAAATTAATTGAGAAAATGATCAATTTTCATTTCAATCCTTTGCCGTATCTCGTTAAGAACAAGTAAATATATTGACTAAAGAAAATATTTTCATCTTATATGGAAGTTATACTTATACAGGATATCTCTGAACATGCGTCACTCTCTCTGTAACCTCTACCCAGGTAGAGATTTTACAAGAATTGTTATAGCACCCTCAAGCAACCTCTTTCACTACTAGAAAGATATTCGGTCTTCCCATGCTGTACAGTTTGGTTTGGATTGCATGGTTGAGACTTGCCAAATCGGTCTCTCAAAGATTCTCTTTTTCTCCTCTGTGTTCTCTCATTACAGACATCAAAGCCTTTTACTGGCTGACCAGATCGCGTCACAACTGTTGGCAAACCAAAAGTGCCTTGTAACTAATCCTTATTTTTTGAAAGAAATTTACCAACCTTATAACTAAGAGTCTTCAAAATGTACAAGGAAGTTTTCTGTAAAAACCAATTTTTTGTTAAAATTACGCAAATCTTATTCTTGCATTTTATTAAAAATATAATTTCTGGTTATCAACCTCACATTTGAGGGTACATAGGATAAAAAATACAGATTATTATGGTAATTGATTAAATCAAACACATTTTTTCTCATTCAGGTTTTTAGTTACACTTACAATTTTTAAAGAAAGCGGATAAAGTCGGAAAAGATTATTATTATTTAATAAAATAGGTTTACGCTGATATCGATTTATATTAAAAAATTTACTGGGACGCACCCTGATATAAGTATAACAGATTTATTATTTTTTTAAACAAGTTGTTGAGAATATTTAATAAGTAACTCTGATAGAGTAAATTGAAACATTTACACACTACAAACATGATAAACTTTCAAAATCAATGATTTTGAAATGAATTCCTACATACCAGCTTCGTCCATTTTAATTACCTACAACAAAACTTTAAAAATAGCACCAAATTTCAAAACGTTTCTTAGTAAGTCAACCATTTGGTATGAGACAAGTTACATGTTGTCAGTTTTATATCTGCTTCTTCTGTTTAATATACTAATTAGAGAAAATAATATGATTGTTT
The DNA here is from genome assembly GCA_036711955.1 of Digitonthophagus gazella. Taxonomy (NCBI): domain Eukaryota; kingdom Metazoa; phylum Arthropoda; class Insecta; order Coleoptera; family Scarabaeidae; genus Digitonthophagus; species Digitonthophagus gazella. The sequence goes on from JASCIT010000001.1 coordinate 10,852,793, forward strand.
TTTCGTTTAGATTTCATTATATTGTAATTTTATTTTACAATATAGTAAAATAATCTAGTTGATTTATAACCAACTAGATTAGCTATGTACCCCTATGCGACGTTAAAACGACTTCTTTCCTTTAAAATTAATAATTTCATGCACTAATGTGTTAAACCAACCTAAATCAAAATTTAGATTTAAATTAACTTAAGCTAAATTAATCTTAACTCTGAAACAAACAAAATAAAATTTAAATTAATATAAATTGTTGATAAATTTATTTATATAAGCACAAGTGACAGTTAATTAGGCTAATCAACCTAAATCAATTTAATATAATATGTTAAATTTACTTTGATTAATTTTAATAATCATACATCAACCTAAACTAAAACTTAAATCAGTCTGGCCGAAAGTTAATGTTGATTACCTCAACATTACAATTAGCTAAAAAATGATATCTTCTAACAAATAGTTTTTTTTAAATAGGATGCAAACATGTAAAAGGTATTTTATTATATGGACCACCTGGAACTGGCAAAACTTTAATGGCAAGACAAATCGGCAATATGTTAAACGCGAGAGAACCAAAAATAGTCAATGGTCCTCAGATTTTAGATAAATACGTTGGTGAATCTGAAGCGAATATTCGTAGGTTATTTGCCGAAGCTGAAGAAGAAGAAAAAAGGGTAATATTAAAATGAAAACTAACGTAAAAAAAAATTTACATGAATATTTGTATTTGTGTAGGCTGGACCTAATAGTGGTTTACATATAATAATTTTTGATGAAATCGACGCTATTTGTAAAGCTAGAGGATCTGTAGCAGGAAATACTGGAGTTCACGACACTGTAGTAAATCAACTGCTATCGAAAATCGATGGTGTTGAACAGTTAAATAATATTTTAGTGATTGGTAATTATTAAATAATCTTTTTCGCAAAAGTAAATAAATAAATAAAATAAAAAATAATTTTATTTTCTTTATCTTGTTAGGTATGACTAATAGAAAGGATATGATTGATGATGCTTTGCTTAGACCTGGTAGATTAGAAGTGCAAGTTGAAATTAGTCTCCCAAATGAAGAAGGACGAGTGCAAATTTTAAACATACATACGTCAAAAATGAGGAAGTATAAGAAAATTCATCCTGATGTAGATACTAAAGTAAGTATCTATTACAATAAGGTATTGATAATGTAAACGTTCCTTAATTAGAACGTATGGATGATTTATGAATTTCTGATTGTAATCAGAATTTTGTGCATTTAATAGTTTTAACTTTAAGCAATTGTATAATCACTGTCTAATGACTATCAAAATCATTCAGTAATTATATTTTTCTGGGTACATTTTTAATTTGACTTGATTTTTCTGTATCTTTTCATATTATAACACAAGCTCTTAGGAAAAAGACTTTTTTTTAATATTTTACATTTTTATTTTTGAAGAAATTTTCCTCGACAACTGCAACTGCTTTTTATTTCCTATTTTTAGCGTATAATAACATAATGCTCATTTGCGAAAAAAAAAGTCATTAAAGGCTTTCTTCTTTTGCTCGGTCATTTAGACAGGCTTGTTCTTTTTGAAACTTTAAAATGTGCATTATATGGCACACATTAAATGTATTCAAAAGTACTAAAAAAAGTTAGCATGCTTACTAGTATAATACTTATATTGGGTGTCTGATGAAAGTGGAATTTTGTAGATCAATCTAATTAACTAGTGAATCTACTCTAGAAATCAGCCGCCAATTATACTATTTTAATAGAAAAAAATAATTAAAGAAAGGTTTTTACCACTAATGCTTCAGAGAAGAAAAAATGTCTCACTACTGTACTGGGATCCGAAATTCAGATCTCCACAGCTCAACAAGTTTTTTCACATTTCTGGATGTTATATCACAAATATATACGCACGATTAATATTTGTGTATTATCCACTTTTGGGATAACCTTGGCGTTGATAAGTAATAGTACGCATATTTTTGGGACATTACGTCTCCAGAAATGTGAGAAAACTTGTCGAGCTGTGGAGTTCAATTGGTAAAACAACTGCCCAGAAAGCAGGGGGTCTGGGTTTGGATCCCAATGCAGTAATGAGACTTTTTTTTTCCTCTAACGCATTGGGGGAAAAACCTTTCTTTAATTTTTTTTTTCTATTAATATTCATGTGTTAAAAATTCCCAAATATTTCATTATATTATACTATTTTACATTTGATTAGCTGGCGAACAAAAGCGGATTTGTCCACAATATGATGAATTTTAGATTTTGTTGGTTTCGGACTGTAAATGTCTATTTTTTATACATCCTACCTCATAGTTTCAATGAAAACTATCTAAAAGCGGTTAAGAAATGATATTGAACTAAGCAAAACCAAAAGAGATTTGTTTTTTTTCTATACAGCCGTTACAGTTTTTTGGCGCCTCTGAAAAATTTTTTTTCTGGGACAAGACCGCTTTTGTTCACCAGCTCCTCATTTACAAGGTGTCCCAATGGTCCAAAAAAGGTCCATAACTTTATTATTGGAGATATGACTTTTTTCCTTTTTTATGGTAGAGCTGCGATTCTAACGCACATTTTAAAAATATTGTGACTTGTACACATGTGTCCCAATACTACAAAAATAAAAATTTTACATTCCATTTTTTAAATGGAATGTACCGCTTTGATTTTATTTTTGGATTCTATGTTGCAATGTGATTCACTTTCATAGAAGACGCTTTTGCCTACACTGGTAGCAAATTTGATTTATAACACTTTTTGCCAGAATTTCGAACTTTAGAAATTTGTTCAATCTTCAGTATCCTTACCTAAATTGATAAATTGAAAATGTCGAAAAGTCATTTATTTTCAAATGGCAACCACTGTTTGTTATTATATTGGCCAAAAGTTATTCTAATAAGCTTATTTTACCTTATTATTGATGGAACGTTTATCAGAATAACTTTTGGCCACTACAATAATAAATAAGAGTTGTTATTTGCATTATTTGATTCATCATGTTTAAAGAATCGCAATAGCCAAATGCGAGTAAGCAGGTTGTTGAGTAAACATTTAAAAGATGCAACATTCAACATTCCAACAACGACAATTATTTTGAAATCAAGGTAAGGACATTGGAGATAAGAATTTTTGAACAGATCCCTATATTTTGAAATTTTCGCAAAAAACTGTTATAAATCAAATTTGCTGACAGTTTAACAGGCCCCCCCCCCCCTTACAAGTTCCCGTCCCGGATTTAACATAAAAAAATATGGTCACTTTAATATAAGTCTATTTTTACAAATGTTTTTACAAAAGAATATATATTTTTTTATGAATAGCTTTTGGACGATTGAGAAGACTCGACTTGAAACAGATACAGTAAAAGCGATATTTACGGGGGGGTAAATATCGCTTTTTATTAGCAGAGTTCTTTTTCTGTCGGCCTGGCACAAATGTTTTTACAAAAGAACCCCCCGTTTTTACCCCCCCGTAAATATCGCTTTTACTGTATCTATTTCAAGTCGAGTCTTCTCAATCGTCCAAAAGCTATTCATAAAAAAATATATCGACCTATGCAACGAAAACTATCGTAAGTCAAAAATGGTGATTTTGAAAAACTTGAAAAGAAAACAGAATTAATTGCTATTCTTCTATGATGAATCCTTCCGGAATCCTCTGTAAGATATCTATAGCAACCAAGTAGGAATTTTTACCTAGAAAATTTTATTTCTTAAAACGCAATCGGTTCAAAACCTTTAGACACTTATATCTGACTCAGTTCTATCAAAAATGACTTACAATAGTTTTCGTTGCACAGGTCGATATATTCTTTTGTAAAAACATTTGTGCCAGGCCGACAGAAAAAGAACTCTGCTAATGTTCGTGAATTTGAAAATGGAAGTTCACGATTATTAAAATAAGAGACCATTTCATCCCACCTTTGGATTGATGCAGTTCGGTTATTTTTCCATTCGGCAATTTTCTATTCCGTAACGCATAGTTTGATATCTCCTGAGGAGATCTCTCCATACTGTCCAACCACCACGACTCTGCGTTTCCTCTTCCACCTAACGCTCAGAGACACGATGGGTACCATAGGCGCTGGAAACCAGTGCTTCCTTGAAGGAGATTCGCAGAATCGAGTGTTCACTGTATGCTTCAAATGGTTTAAAGCGCGCCGTGTATTTTGATATGCACAATTTTTTCGGTTCAAATTTTGTAAATTAATTCTAGTTGAAATATATTTATAATAAATATTGAAAATAAGAACCTTTTCAAAAATTCGGGACAATCCGGGACAAAAACCTGAATCCGGGACAAATATTGCGTCAAGAGAAATCCGGGACGCAAGGTGGAAATCCGGGACTGTCCTGGCCAATCCAGGACGTATGATCACCTTACTTATATAAAAGTGAATCGTATTGTACCATGCTTTTCGGACCGTTGGGACACCTGTATTTTTAATTGGACTTTTAAATAAAACAGTTTAAAAACTTACTACAAATCCGTTCCTACAAAATAATATTTGAAACAAAATATATTGTTAATCAGTTACATATCTGATTAAAAAAAGCTTTATTAGTTTTTTTACATTTGAATTGCAAGATAGCTTATCATTTTTTAGTTTTAACTTACCATATCAATGAAAATATAGTTTTAAATTTGAAATTACTTTGTTTATTTGTTTTGATTGACTTGCAACACATTAAATTTATAATTTTTATTAGGAATTAGCAACACTCACGAAAAATTTCTCTGGAGCTGAACTAGAAGGTTTAGTTCGAGCCGCCCAATCAACGGCGATGAACAGACTAATCAAAGCATCCAATAAAGTCGAAGTGGATCCTGAAGCGTTAGAAAAATTAATGGTTAACAGATCTGACTTTTTACATGCCCTAGAACACGACATAAAACCCGTACGTTTCATATTATACTAAAAATTATTCTTTTTTTATTCACCATACAAATTTATTAATTTACAAAAATTTAGGCATTTGGTACTGCTCAAGAAGTACTTGCAAGATTTTTATCCCGCGGTGTTATTAATTGGGGAATGCCGGTTATGAACATTTTAGAGGATGGAATGTTATATATCCAACAAGCCAAAGCGGAAGACACAGCCGGTTTAGTCTCTGTACTAATTGAAGGACCACCAAACGCTGGAAAAACTGCCCTAGCCGCTCAATTAGCTAAAAATTCCGATTTTCCATTCGTTAAAGTTTGTTCTCCAGAAGAAATGGTTGGTTATACTGAAACCGCTAAATGTCTTCATATTAGAAAAGTCTTTGATGACGCATATCGTTCAACTTTAAGTTGTATTGTCGTCGATAATATTGAAAGATTATTAGATTACGGTCCAATTGGTCCTAGATATTCTAATCTTACTTTACAAGCTTTGTTAGTATTATTGAAAAAAGAACCTCCACCAGGAAAAAAATTACTCGTTCTTTGTACTAGTAGTCGAAGGTAATCTTTTTAAAGTTTTAGATTCAAATTTAATAAAGTTAAACATAAGCGTTTTATTGATTATTAAATATAAATATTTTAGGGAAATTTTACAAGATATGGAAATGTTATCTGCATTTACTGGTATTCTTCACGTTCCAAATTTATCAACAGCAGATCAATTATTATCAGTGTTAGATAATTTAGAAGTATTTACTCCAGAAGAATTAAAACAAGTTGCTAAAAATGTAAAGGATAGAAGGTAATTAAAATTTTTTTATACTAATTTTAAGTTTTTTTTTGACTTTATTTTTCTTTATAGAATATTTATTGGTATAAAGAAGCTTTTAGCTATAATTGATATGATAAGGCAAATAACTGATGGTCACCGGGTAATTAAGTTCTTAACGAAAATGGAAGAAGAAGGTGGTTTAGATATGGGCGTATGTTAAACAGACGGTCTGTAGCAAATTTAATAAAAATTGTTCTTGTTGACATCAATGTATTTAGCAATAGTATAAAAGTCAATATAAGAAACGATAAAAAAACGTTAGCGAATAACTAATATGATATATATATTTTATTATTATGGTAATCCTAATGATAAATTATAGGTTGATTTGACAAAGATACATCTTTTTAATTTATTTTCAATTGATTTAGACGACAACTCTTAAATCAATTATAATTTAATTTAGAGGGTTATTTAAAAAAAGTAATTATCTTTGTCACATCTCTACCCATTGAAAAAGTATTTCTGTTTGATTTTTTAGGTACTTATCTTCTTTAGGCATTTTTTTATTGAAAATGCGTACCTGGATTGTATACATAGATGTGTATATAAAATATGGGTAAATCAAGTAAAAAAAAAATCTTATTTAATTTAACACAAGATTTTTCAATTGCTTTTCACCATTTTTCTTAACTGCTTCACTTTTTGTAAAATAGTATATTTTTGAAAAATTAAGTTAATTTAATCTTAACACGTTCGCGCCGACGTGTACCACCGGTGGTACACGACGGTTATTCTCTGGAGCCGGCGTGTACCACCGGTGGTACACGAAGTAGTTTTTTTTAAATGATTGGGAAAAATGGTTACGGCTGTAAAGAAAGACTTATAAAATACACTACGGCGCGAACGTGTTAAGGAAATTTGTACACCTTAAAACAGCATACAGTAGAGCGTCGATTATCCGGACGTCGATCAACCGGACCTTCGGTTATCCGAACCTCCTGACGACGTCGGTCGCGACGTATTTTTCTCGGCACGTTAGCCGTCAGTCCTATTATTCCGATTTTTACTATGCCTCGAACGATTTTTATTTTTATAATTTCCGTTTGTGTTATCTATTGAAACTAAAATTCAAATAATTAGTCGGCTAGAAAAAGCTTTCAATATCAGTAAATCGATAGTATCTGATATTAAAAATTGCAAGGAGGACATTTTAAATTTTGCCTCCATCTTGAATAGTTTAAACGGATTCAAAAGAAGGAAAACTATGAAAAAAGCACAAGATGAAAAATTAAAAGACGCAGTTTTTTATGGTTCGTTCAGAAGAGAAGTTTGGTAGAATCTATTTCTGGACCATTATTGTGCGAAAAAACAGCGCATTTTTCTTCATTTTCTTCTTCTTATTCATTTAGAAATGAATAAGAAGCTTGGTGGTTCAACAGATTTCAAGGCAAGTACAGGGTGATTAAAGAGGTTTCAATCTCGGTATGATATACGACAATTGGAGATTCAAGGAGAATCTCTATTTGGGAACGTTCAGACAGCTGAAAATTTTAAAGCAACATTTTTAGAATTCCTAAAAAAAGAAGGTTAGTCTCTAGATGAAACTGGCTTAAATTGGAAATCATTGCCCCAAAAGTCTCTCGCGTCTAAGCGTGAAAAGCTGCTCCTGGGTTTAAAGTTAGTAAAGAGCGTGTTATAATAATGGTATGCGCAAAAGGCATGGGAACTCATGCTCTACCATTGTTAATGATAGCAAAAGCTGCTAGACCTCGATGTTTTAAAAATGTGAAATGCCTTTCAGTATACTACAAAACCCAGAAGAACGCTTGGATAAATAGTGTTGAACCATTGGTTTTTCTTATTTTTCTATTTAATCTATTATTCGGAAAAATCGTTTATCCGAACGCACTTTGGTCCCAATTAGTTCGGATAATCGACGTTCTACTGTATTTAAAAAAATGTTGTTAAAAAGGTGTCAAACGTTTTCATTAAGAGAAAAAGAAATACTAAGCAATTCCGTCATAAAGTTGCAATCGTAAACACGTGTTTCGAACTTTTTAGTTTTCATCAACATAATATATCCAAGGTGCCAGATGGAAGATCAATGGAGAAGACACAGATAGAGGATATGGCCACTGATGACGAACTAGTCACCAATTTGCTTTGGCAAAAGAGAACTTCTCTCTTATTATTTCTACCAGCGATTTTATTAATTTTTTCTCCTTATATTTCTGGGTTTAGGCTTCATGCACCTATATTATCCCAGATAGCGATGTCAGTTGTTGCCCTCAAATTGAGGAATTCCCAAGTAAAGCACCAAATTGGTGACTACTCCTTTGACTGTGTTCCCTTTTTATATCTTTTCCATTGAGCTCCCATCTTATTCATTGGCTATACCATGCTGATGAGAACCAATAAGTTCAAAATAGGGTCTATGATGGCAACTTTGCTCAGTACTTCTCTTTCTATCTTATTTTCAATAGACTTTAAAAAGTCCATTTGATGATAAATTTTAAAAAATACATTTAACAAATGGTGAAAAACAATCTGAAAACCTTCTATAATTACTAACAACTAAAAGCTAATTGAATACATCTTAAATTATTTATTATTCTTATATTAAATTTTTATTTTAAAATACTTAACATTGTCTCGTAATTTTGTTAAGTTTAAATTAATTATTCTATTTATTAACCTCTATTAAATAATTTAAAAAAATGTTATTTCGGACTACTTAAAAAACTACCTTCCGTTTTAAAAAGCTTGTGTGGATTGTGATATGCAGGTAATAAAAAATGTAAATGTTGCTTAGAGTTCATAGTTGTGAAAAAAAAAAATTGTAAAAGTATTTCGACATTCCAGTGATAAACGCTCGGATTCCCAAAGGTTGTCCTGTAGAAATACGAAATAAAGTCAAGGCAGAAGTAGGTACTTTATAGAATATACAGAGAAACTTTAGGGATAGTAATGGTTCTAATAGGGCTTTGTATTATTTCGCTTGGACAGTACAGTCAAAAGTGTTGATTGATATCACGTTGCTACCCTGTAATGTAATTATTCAATGCAAATAAAAGGTTTATAATGTTTTCAGGAGTTTTAATACTTGTTAAATATTAAAATAAGTTTGTTATTTTGAACTGAAGAGGAGAAGTATTATATCTGAAATGGAGCTGCACCATGAAGAGAAAGATGAGAGGGTACTCGGCAATGGAAAGGGGGCTTACTTTTTCATCTTTGTCTTCATGATACAGCTCCATTTCGGGTTATTGTACAAATAAATGAGACTTCTAAATGAGTTCAAACTATCTGCGATATGCTTTTTGAAAATTTTATACTTTTATAATTTCACTATACTTCTTAATATGTATGAATGTAATTTTTCTTCACTTCTCAACTCATCCTCTCAATGGTGGTCTATTTATTTCTTAATATCAAGACCTACTTTATTATAATAAGGCTTATTGGAAGACCAGCAATTTTGTTGCAAACGCACATGTAAAACAGTGCCGTCAGTTTTCGACATGGATTTAGTGAATTGAATTATTCAACATGTTTGACTGTAAGTGACTGTTTGCTGGAAGACTTGTAATGGATGCAACAAATCCAAGAAGAAATTGACGAAGATTTTTTAACAAACTAGGTAGTCTGTGATGCTATCCATAGTCTAGCGCAATGCAGTTGATGGAATAATTAAGGACCTTGGTGCAAGAACGGGATAAGTCACTATTTTTGCGAAATTGAGATATATGTTTTACAACATTCTACAAGACTTTATTTACGTTTTGGCGCAAAAACGGGAGGTGTGCTTTCATAAATAACAATAAGTTAAAGAAAGTTTTATATAAAGTTTTTGCGCCAAAAGGTAAATAAAGTCTTGTAGAATGTTATAAAACAAATATCTCAATTTCGCAAAAATAGTGACTTATCCCGTTCTTGCACCAAGGTCCTGAATTGTTCCAATATACACCATTCGGCGAAATATTTTTTAGCCGTCATTACTTGTCACGATTTTCTTGATGTACCATAACCCGAAATGGAACTGCACCATGAAGAAAAAGACGAAAAGGTAAGCTCCCTCTCCGTAACATTGCCAAGTAGTCTTTCATCTTTCTCTTCATGGTGCAGCTCCATTTCTGGTTATAGTACGTCAAATATTTTTTTAGATCTAATTGTACATAACAGAAAGAGACGAAAACTGAAAATATTTGTCTAGGATACCATAATTAATTAATCACTCATGAGACATCTTTCATGGAACGGTGTGTACTTGAACGGTTTTGTTGGTGTATTGAGATAAACTTAATGGCAATTCGTTTGAGATAAACCTAACTTTGTGAAACCGCTCCGCAGTTTTTCATAACAATAAATCAAATTCATTACAAAAGACCTTTTGGGATTAGGTATTTTACGAACTACATGCGTATATGAATCTCAGAATATCTAGTTTATTGCGAAAAGCAGTTCTGAGACGGGTTTCTTGAAACATTTTTCCTTATTCCCGATATTAACGGCGTTATAAGCCAAAAACTGGAACAACCCAAAATGGAGTACTTCCATTTGGCTCCACCTAACTCCAAAGTTAAGCGAGTTAAAAAAAATGTTTCAAATAAGAGTTATTCCATTCTTAACTGTGAACAATGTCTGTTTGAAATATTTTTCCCTATTCCCGATATTAACGGAGTTATAACCCAAATACTGGAACAACCCAAAATGGAGTATTTCTATTTGGCTCCATCTAACTCAAAAGCTAAGCGAACTACGAAAAGATGTTCAAATAAAAGTTATTCCATTCTTAACGGTGAACACTTTCTGTTTGAAACATTTTTCCCTTTTTTTATGTTAGGCCTCAGCTATTATAAAGGTTGGTACTAAACATTCATAAATGGTTAAAAACAACTTGACTCAAAAACTAATTAAATCAAATATTTTTATACCGATGAACTTGTGTGAAAAACTAAAATTACACTTTAAACAACTTATTTTTAAAGAAACCTTATTTTATCCAAAGTATAAATATTTGAGTGTTTTTAAAATAATCAGTTCAGCTATAAATTACAATAATTTAATGGGTATTCAACACTTGCTTGTTTTTACTCTAAGTGAAAAGTTATTATTAAATGGAGAATTAAACGGCTAATTTGTATTTTTATATTAACTAGGAAGATGTATTAGGTCTGTTCGTAAAAATAATTTTAAATATAAAATAATATAATAATTTTAAAAAGATAAAGTTTTTCCCCAAGCAAAATTCAAATCAGAATGGAAAAAGTTGATTGGTTGAAGTAATCAGAAATCCTGTGAAATTGATTTTGCAAACAGATTTATTAAAAGGTCTACCACAATAATGTTAACATTACGCTAAAGATGGTACATTAACCAGAAAGTAGAGATTATTATTAGTTTGGACAAAATCACGTTAATGGTAACGTTAGCGTTATCTATCGATGTTAACGTTCGTTGAGAAATTTATGGATTTTCTGGAAGTGAAATTTGAATTTATCAAAAATAATAATGATTTGAAAGATGACGAGGAATGTGTTTTCTGAAAGCTTTAGACTTTGAATTGCACAAAGTTAAAAACGAAAAGGAGAAACAACGATATCTATTGCCACGTTTTTCAATTGGTGAATTAAGGAAAATAAAACCGATAGGCGGACTGAAGAGAAATTTATTTAAATTTAAAATTACCAGTTTCGGGACATAAACCCGTCATCAGGTTATTTTTACATTAAAGCATAGGAGATTTTAGTAACAAAGTAGAATAACCAATAATAGTTATTACCGTCAAATCGATTGTTGGCTTAGTGTTACAGTTTCAAATCATTCCAATTAACTTAATTGTTCAATTTCGAACACATCTAAAAAATTTCAGGTTTCAATTGGTCAAAAAAATCTGTTCTATTTAGAATCGTATCTACAAATAGTCCTATAATAGTAAGAAAATCATCCACGATCATTATTTTATATTAAATCTCTTCGAAAGGCTACTTTTCGGTTAATAATTACGGTTTGAAATATTTATTTTATATCGATCAATTTTAAAGATCTAGTGATTGCTAAGTAAGTAATTAACATTTTTGAGGTCAACTTAATGTTATTGTACGACGTATTTTTCTACTAACATTAACGTCAACATTAACATTGCGTTAATATTAGCTTTGTTCGTTGAGTTAAAACTTGCACTGCACTAACAGTAAGTTACACTATGGTGCAAAGGTGCAGTTTCTAATAGCATTTAAAGGGGAATGGCTCTAATACATTGTAATTTGGTGCACTTTAGTTCAGGTATGAACTGTGATCCAACGACCTGGTAAGTACAAGCAGGGCAGCCCTAACGAACAAAGATATTGCAACGTTATTATGAGAGGGGTGTTAGTCACAACAATAAATTATAGGAAAACATGGGTTTTTAATCATTTGTGAAAGTTTCATCTACAAAGGGAGTCTGAACACCTCTATTTATACAGATGTTCTATAATAGAACATCGCGCGAACAGTAACAAACGAACATTTTCCGTATTAGAACTGTGTGTTTATATTAAGTATATAGATAACTTGGAAAAATAAACATTTTGATGTAACATGATGCCATTGTATTTATATCTTCGCAGTAGTTTAATCTGCGTTACTGTACAGTCTGCTAATAGATAACAGAATTCTTTTCTTGGCGTTTCAGTGAATAAAATGGAATTTTATGAATAAAACGACACATAAAGAACTCTGCCATCTATAAGCGGACTATGAACAACCTATGCTGAACTACTTTAAGAATATAAATACAAATGATAATGTTTACTAAATATAAATATTCTTTTGTGAAACACTCTGTACTCTTTCCGGAATGTCTTTTATTTTTTCTCTGACAAAATAGTACATAGTAACGACAATAGAAATGGTTTAGAAGTTTTAGAGGGTGTGATCCATACTTTTCCTGCTACCTTATATAGGTGTCCCGAAATTACACGGCCATACACTACCAGCGCATTCTATATTCAAGAATAGGAATAAAAACCCAAATAAATATTGGTCGAAAAATGTTTCCTAAAAAGGCTACAGATCCTTGAAAGGAACAATGACAAAATAGACCATATTAAAATTTTGTAGTTTACATAGTTACGCAATTCAGCCATAAAATCAATCTCCCAACGATAACGACACATTGCGCTGTTAAAGCGCTTAACACATTCTTAACAAAAAAAATCCTACTCATCGTCAGTTCAAAGATGAGATTAGTCGATCTTCTTGCAATTACACAATTGCAACAAGACGACCATTCTTACATAGATAGGGCTATCCAAATAATGCACAATGCACATGTGATGGTTGCTGTGCAAATGTCCAGTGCACTGTCCCTCGTTATGGAATTTTTATTGTAAGGCAAAAATGGTTGGGTACCTATTTAGTTACGATAATATGACAGTTAAGTGATGTCAAATAATTCGAATTTCTTATCATTTTCTGTTTAATTGAATTTTCTGGTATTTAATTGTAAGTTACTGAATTTTACGGCACATCGAATAATTTGACTTTTTTAATCTAAAATAGAGATCCGCAAGTTCAATTTAATGCAAAGGTTTTTTTTTAATTGGCAAAAAATTTTGAGTTTGTTTAAGGTTCACAAAAATCGTAATTCACCTTTGCATTTTTTGGGTTATTTCTGTAGTTTTATGTTGTAATAAGTGAACAATATTTATAAATAAATGCTTAATATTTTACAACTTGACTTTTATAATTTTATTTTGATCTTTACATAAAAATGTAAGAGGTTCCAAAAAACTGTTTACAACGGTCATAATAAAAATAAATCAAACGTTAAGTATCAACTCAAATCAAGTGTTTGGTCACAATTGGGCGTTTCTTCGAGGGAGTAAAGTGCACGTCATGTGCACAGTGTACTGATTGTGCAATGCAAGCTGAGTAGTCCTGGTCTAAAATATTTAAATTTTAAGTCAGGGTAATAAAAAATCCAAATGCACAAAAGTTAAACAACAATTAACCAAATAATTCCTTTACTCGCACACCACTGATGAGTTTCATGTAAAATTGATACCACCTTCTAATTTCTCTTGAAATTTTAGACTAGTATACCAGTTTCTGTTGACTTAGCCCAAGTCATTTCGAGGATATTCCTTAAAAACCGTTTTTCTACTGCCTCTTTCAAGGGTTTGTAGTTTTGTAGCTCTCGTAGGAAGCATTTTTTGACCAACGTTTATTTGGGCTTTTTTTCTTATTTTTTAAAAGTAGAATGCGATGATAACGTATGTCCATCTAATTTGGGGGTGCTTGTAGACACGTTTCGGCGATAGATGTCTAATACGTCATTAACTAATTGTTGTGTCCTAGATGAACTTTTTCAGTTTTGTCTTTTTCTATCATGTACAATTAGATTCAAAAAGCTATTTGACATACTTCGGGAAAGCGGTGACTAATGACACATGAGACATCTTACGCTGAACGGTGTATATGTAGTATTGTGTTTTAACTATAACTATTATATGCTTAAAAAATGTTGCAGAGGATGCTAAATGAAGTAACTTATCATCCTTTATAAGAAAGTTATATAAGAAATTACACTTTTTTAAAAGTACAGTTAACCTAAATCCTCTTTGCATGTTAACCCTTTCAGAATAACTGGTTCAGGACGATTGTTAACTACAATTTTAACACCTTGTTGACCGGTGACGAGATAACTCGTCATTTCATATCCAAACTTTGCTGACCGGTGACCCATTACACTTACGTTAGAAAAACGCGGTGACATGACATAGTTTCTACGTAAAATTGCCGGTCAACAAAGTGTTAAAATCACTTTTCCAAACGTCTAGTCTACAACTTTCTAATAAAAATCATAGCAGTGTGTATTATAAGTTGATTCTAACCCTCACAATGGAAAGAAGGACGCAAGAGCGAGTTTCCTCCCCGTAACTTTACGTAGTAGGCTCGACTGGAGTGCAGTAGAAGGGAGAAGTGGAGTATTGTCCGGCCCTCCTTAATCTGAAGGTCTTGCAGGCCAAAACACCGTCGAAATCAAGCATTATAATGCTAAGTCGATTTTGTGTTTTGGGAGTAAACCCTTTTCGCCTCTGTCGTAAGACTTGAAAAAGGAACAAAATCCGAGCAAAAAAGTTCAAACATCGATGTGCGGTGTGCCTCTATTCGACGGTATTTTGGCTTGCAAGACCTTTATATTAGATGTCGAGAGGTAGAGAAGCTCCCTTCCACTGTACTCCAGTCGGGCCTACTCGATATAGTTATGGAAAGGAACCTTATTCTTGCATCCTTCTTTCCATGGTGAGGCTTAGGATCAATTTATAGTACATTACTAAAGTAAAAGAGATAATGTCATACATCGATGGTCTCAAATCAATACCTCGTAAGTTTGAAAATTGCTATTCTCAAATTTAAACGTTTTCCAATTCATTAGAATTAGAGACATCATCTATTAACCCCTTAAGGACCGATTTTTTTTGTACGGTAATTTAAAACCGTACACTCTATCCCTAGATATCTCGGGTCTGGTCCTTAAGAGGTTAAACGGTAACAATCTTTGAAAAATGGTGCCATTTCCCCGGTAACGGATTTTTCAAAGCTTGTTATCATTTAATAGATGAAGCGTATAAATGCAAAACCAGACATTTGACATTCAAATAGTTTTGAGTAAAGCGCGAAAAACCTCTCATTGTCGTTTAAGTCACTCAATCGGCTTGGTATTTTAACCAAAAGTAGATAATGCATTGATGCGTCTTTATGTGCTTTAAAGCGCAAGTCAGGCTTATAGTAAAAAAGTTATTTTGATTTAAAAAATGAGAATGTCCTGTTTTGCATCTAAGGCTTGAAAATCTCTGCTTCATCAACTCAAAAGTTCTGGATTTGGCGTTTCTGTACAAAAACTAGCAATATCTGGCACTAACAAAATTTGGAATTGCGATAAAAGAGATTTTAAAGAAGCTGATTTTATTGAAAAAAGTACAAAATTAGTTTATTAAATACAAATTTAAATTCGTAAGTCAGTATTAGATTCATTATCAGAAAACACTAGTGTGTCATTCACATCCGCCTGAGTCTCCAAAGTGTTGGCTGGATTGCCTTGAAAGGCGTTTTTGAAGAACTCCAAACGTTCATCGTTTTCCCATTCTGCACCATAGTGTTTGGCTAGCAAAGAGGAAATGCTTCTTATCTTGTCAGGTTTGAGCCTTCTGCCGTAAACCTCTGCCTCTTTGTCTTGGCTTTTTCACGCTTGCATTCTTGCTTATTTGCTATTCTCTTTCGCTCTTTGCCACGAGGAGTTGGTTCAATGGTAATGTAGTTGAAGGTAATCAAAACTCCGTAATACATTCGTTACCACGCTCTCGTTTAAACTAATCATGCAGAAGCGAGCAAAACTAACATCTACTTCAATGTTACGGCTATCACGTGAGGTAATGAGAGATCTGGATAGGTTCAAACACAAACGTCTGCTTTTGCACCTAACTACTTGGCGCAAATATCTGCTTTTGCATTTATTAAAGCGGAATTTATTATTGCAATAACTCGCTTAAATGTATTGTTATGCTCTTGGGGGGCACAAAAATTGATTTCTTGCTAAATTTACAATACAGATCCGTGTCTAACTAATTTTTGAAGAAAATGTCGAATGTCTGCTTTTGCATTTATACGCTTCAGATGATGCCTCCAATTCTAATGAATTGGAAAACGTTTAAATTTGAGAATAGCAATTTTCGAACTTACGAGGTATTGATTTAAGACCAACGATATGTTATATATACAAATTTTAGGTTGATATCATAATTTTATTTCTGTGGCTATTTGTAAATAGTATGTAAAAATAAAGATGTGTTACGTAAAATCCTATTAATTCTGTCCTCAAAAGGTTAAACGACGGTAACGTTTGTGAGATCTAAAATGTGGTCTACTGAAACATGGGATATCATAACTTTATGTTTAAATCAATTTCAGTACAAATTCTGTAATAGTTATGAAACACCCTATATGTATTATGCATCACGGCACGTCGCGGCGTACGAATACTTATGTTAGTCATCATACATTCATCGATAAGGAAGTGCAGAGTGGATGGGTTGGGTTGAAAATAAGTTTTTTTTTTTAATCTCTATTTAAATACTTTTTGTTCATAATGAAAACTTTTTAGGTATAGATTCGAATTATCATAGTTATCTTTTTAATGCACGATGTGGAAATATGCGTTTAGTAAGAACTAAATATTGAAGTAAGGGACGCCTGAAACAATCTGACGACGCCATATTTCTTTTTGCGTTGTTTTTCGCGGGCGCGCAACAGACGTCCACGGCCATCTTGTCGGGGGGGGCGTCCGAAAAAGCGCGAAATCCGGTGCGCGTCGAAACCGGAAACGGCAGTCGCCGCCGCCGCCGGTAGCGATATCCGCGCTTCTCGATACTCGGTCAGTAAAATATTAGCGTCGCGTTCGACGCGAAGAGGCGTCGAACGAAAAAAAAAAAAAATAGGCGTTATTTGTGCGTTCGTATCAAACCGGCCGTTCGATCACGCATGCCCACAGAAATCGTTCGCGAGAGAAGCCACCCCGTCCGTTGTCGGCAGACGCGACCGCACAAGTTCTGTCGCGCCTTCGCTGCGGTGCGCACGGTCCGCTTTCGGCAAAATGCCGCTCGTCCGCGACGCTGCCCCCCGTAAACGCGTATTTTCCCGGTTGACTCTCGTCCGCCATTAAAAGGGAACTTTAAACGAGACGCCGGCGATCAAAATTAAAATCGTAAAGTGCGCCAAGTGAGTTTTCTCGTCGGAAGCGTAATACGCACGCACGCACACACGCCTTTTGAACCGGTAAAATTTTCACGGCCCGCTCGATTCGCGCTGAGCCGAAAAAGGTCGCTCCGGGGGAAGACGAAGACGTCTTTTTCTTATTATCGGGGGGATGACCGAAATAAAGCATAAAGATCACATTTTGGAAGCAATTGACCAGCTGCGGCGTCGAAAGGCTCGGCCGGACGCTGATCGAATTTTTAACGCGCTCGCTCGCCGCCACAACGTGAGCTACGCGGACGCGAAAAACGCGCTGGAACAATGCGTACAAAACGGCTGCGTACTTAGGGTCGAGTACAAGGGAAATATAAGTTATAGAAATGCCGCGAAAAAATTTTCGCACCTTAGGCGGGACGCTCAGGGCGAGATAATAAGAGATCCGAAATCCAAGTTCACCGGTTTACTGACGAACGCCATCGCCGAATTGGTTCTACAGGAACCAGATTATTTACAATGGGGAGTGCCCGGTGCCGAATTACTTAAAAAAATATTATCGAAAGACAGCGTCAGGTACACCGAGAAGTATGTCTCTATTCTGTTAGACAAGGAGGTACAAACCGGTAGTTTAATAAAGATGGAGAACGGGAACTTTTTGGTCGGTCCGGAGAAGACGCAAAAAGCGGAAGTCGCTTCGGTCAAATACGCCGAGGTCGTCGAGACGCCCGTCGTCGTCGCCGCCGCCGCCCCGGAGGTTAAGGTCAAAAAGAAACCGGGCCCTAAACCTGGTTTCAAGAAGGCATTTGTTGACAGACAGACGAATCTCGTTGACAGCTATCGCGATAAGAAAAATACGGACAATGGAAAGCTGCGCGTGGGTGGCAGGAGAAAGGTAAGGGTTTACATTTATTTTTGTTAATTTCCCCTCGTTTCTCAATCTAACAGTTGCAAATCTGCCAGAGAGCTAAGAAAGTGTTTGACCCGTCCGATAACCACATTCCAAGGAAAAGAGGTCGACCGATCGGATCCCTTAACAAATCTACCATCGAGAAGCAGCTGTCTAAGTCTAGTGATAATGAATCTAGGCCCGAATCCAGGTCCTCCACCGCTAGCCATAAGGACCAACAGGGCGTTTGTTCCGTTTGTCAGGGACAGAGTAAAAAGGCAATTGGTGATCGATTGGTTGCCTGTAGAGAATGTACTAATAAAGGTAGGTGTAATTTATTTTATACAATTTTAAATTTTTCTTTGAAATATATAATAAAATGTAAAAAGAAAAATAAAAATTAATTTATTTCCTTTCTAACAAGATTCTATTTTTATACTCAAATTTCTCTTTGATATCTTTAAAATAATATTTACTGGTGAGAAGTTAGCCATAGATTCTAATCATAGATTTCTTATTATAAAATAATTAATTATAAAATTTGTAATTATGCAGTAATCTTTCAAATCTATTAATTTAATATGTTTAAAACTTAACACGTTTGTTCATTGACCAATCACTTAAAAGGAGTCACAGTACCGAATGTATAAATATTCAAAGTTTAGACGACTAAAATCTGTAAAATCCAGGTGACAACTTTTACAATAAAGTATTAAAAAAATTCCCAGAGTTAGCTCTCTCTCTACGTATAGCGGGGTATTCCCCACTTTGAAATTATTCGATATTTGGAAATACCCCGCTATATATAGAAAGAGAGCGAACTCTGAGAATTTTTTTAATACTTTATTGTAAATGTTCTCATCTGGATATTACGGATTCTAGTCGCTTAAGGGATGAAGATTTACCCAAGGTTTGTAGAGTTAATGGTATAAGGTTATCTAATGTGAGTGGAGATGTGTTTGAGGGGAGAGAGGCGGGTGTTACGTAACAGAGGTCTGAAGATATAATAAAGTTTTACTTCAAATTGTTAAGTTCTTAAATAACGAGAAAAAGAAACGATCTTATCTTTGACAACTAAATAAATAATAAATTTATGAGATAAATAGGTTTTTTATTAGATGCAAATCATAAGCGTAGAGCGAATACGCTTGGACCTTCGTGACGTCACGCATTCGAGAACTTAGGTATGTGAGGGGAAATTTCTCTTGCAATATAGGAAGGATAGGTAGTTGGACAATTACTCTATAAGCCCTGGATTAACGCTGCAAAATAAAATTTACAAATATCGATGTCTAACTTTCAATTTTTTTGATTTTTGGAAATACCCCGCTTTACGTAGAGAGAAAACTAGCTTTGGGATTTTTTAACGCTTAATTGAAAAGGTTGTCACTTGGATTTTACGGATTCCACTCGTTTAACCCTTTCGCTACGAGTGTCGCCTATAGGCGACATCCTCGTGACGACCTGTGTGTAGACGTCATCCCCGGGACGATCT
Source organism: Digitonthophagus gazella (assembly GCA_036711955.1). Lineage (NCBI taxonomy): Eukaryota > Metazoa > Arthropoda > Insecta > Coleoptera > Scarabaeidae > Digitonthophagus > Digitonthophagus gazella. The sequence continues at coordinate 10,872,561 of JASCIT010000001.1, forward strand.
GTCCTTTTTTTATTTAACTCGCGATACTTCCTGAACCGCGGGACCTACGATTTTGAGTTTTGGATATGTTACGCAGAAATGACCACCGATCATGACAGTCTTTACCCCGATTTTTTTCGACAAAAACTTTTGGAATACGAGCATCCCAAAATTTACCGACTTGCTTTATGGCACCGAGAGTACGCGCAACATGCATACTTTTCCGGCTCGATGCTCCGTTCAGTAGCGCTACTCCGGCGGCACGACGGCCCGTTCAGCGGTGTCATTCCGACGGTGCACACTTCCGTAGCGAAAGGGTTAAAGAGGGTGAAGATCAATCCTATGAAATAATATTTCCAAATTTCGACGTTCAACTTTGAATATTTATACATTAGATACTCTGACGCCTTTAAGCGACTGATTAATGAATAAAAAGAACGAACATGTTATTGTTTACGTTAAATAGTTTTATTAACGCTAATTGATAGATTTGAAACATTATCGGATAATTACAAATTTTGCAATTAATTACTTTATAATGAAAAGTATATAACTAGCTTCACACCTGTTAATATTTTGATGTTATGAATTACCAAGGTTGCTTGTTCAATCCTATTCTTACCTTGTTTCTAACTACACAGTAAATTTAAATTTTAAATTCAGATATTTTAATCAATTTTAGCAACCACACAAAATCTTATATATTCCGTTCGGGGAAAAATTCCTGTCATCATCAATGAATTGTGTTATTGTAGACCATGTTTTCTATTTTAATCTCTTTGTAATGTATAATTAATTAAAATTATTTGACGAACGTCGAGAAAACAGTGACAAGTAATGACGCAGGAGACATTTTCGCCGAACTGAGTATACAAATTTAAAATTTTTTTAGATGTTAAAATAACATCTTCAAAGTTAGTCTTTTATGCTAATTTTATATCTGTTTTTTCATAGCATGTGACTATTTTTGCATAAAAATTGCTATGATGAACCTTGGAATGGAAATATTCTTAAATTTGACACTTTGACATTAACTAGTCTTACCAATTTAAATAAAATTTAAAGTGGAAATAATATCATGCCACTTTTAAATGATTTTAATATTTAATTTACAAAATTTAAAAAATATTTAATATTCTTATATTTTAATATTATTTTAAAAATTGTAAATAATACATAATAACCTTGTTTGTTATTAGAAGATTGTCTGATATTACAATATATCAAGTGGTTTTTGGCAGAACTTTGTAAGCTGCATAAAGAACATTTAAAAAAACTGACTTCTTTAGTAACAGTTTCGTTTTTGAATCAAAACTCATAAAATTTAGTGTCCAAAAAAAAGCTATTTAACTCTTTCAATGAACACGTGAAGTTAGCGATAGGTTTGAAAATAAAGAAATGAGTTACACTTCCGTTCGATATGACTTAAGCTGCTTCGTGTTTCTTATCGCTTTTTATGATAAGAGAAGAAAGAAGTTTTTCCATTTCTTTAAAAAAATTGATTTACCACGAATATTTGCAAACTTTAAAGCGTTCGACATTTTCAATTGGTTTGAATTTAACTGATTTATTTCTGACAACGTTTTTCATGTCAGAAGTAGCGCTGACCTGATGCATAAGTGACAGTTGTTTGAAAAGAATTGTTTCTTTCGAAAATATCAAAGCTTAAGTTGTTTTGTATTTGTTTAACAACCATCAATAATGAAAGTTCACAGCGAGTTTTGTGATCACGAAAAAAAATTGTTCATCGTTTTGTGATTCAATACTTTACTTGAAAAGTTTTAACACAATCGATATCAAAGTCGAACTAGATTCTACTCTGGTAGACTCGGCTCCTTTGTTTACAACAATCAAATATTGAGTGGTACAGTTTAAGTGAGGCCGTAAAACTACCAGGAAATAGTGCAGAAAATCTACAAATCGGTATTGGATGATCGTCGATTGAAAGTAAGAGAGCTAGCAGACAAGGTGGGCATTTCTAAAAGTGCTGTACATCGCATGTTGACAGAAAATGTGCAAGTGTGAAAAGCTGTGCGCAAGATGGGTGCAGTCGAATTTTTGTGTCAATTTATAAAGATAGGCGAAACGTGATTCATCATTTTACACCTGAGACAGAAGAACAGTCAAAACAATGGATTCGAAGGGGAGAATCTGGTCCAAAGAAGGTGAAAACATTTCCATCTGCTAATAAGATTATGGCATCAGTATTTTGAGATGTGCATGGGATAATTTTCATTAATTATCTTCAAAAAAGTTACATAATCAATGGGGCGTATTATACGAACTTATTGCAGCGACTGACAAGGAGAGTGCAAGGTCTTGGGGTCATAGATTTAGTTCAAATTTTGTAGGATGGTAGATTTAGTTTCCCTGTTGAAGAAAATATATGGTTGTAGGGGCCACTACTCAATAACTCTTTTGATATTTGCAAGTGAAGATGCAATTCACTAGTTAAATTCAGGTCAGTAGCAAACGATTAAACATAATGGGTGTAGCATAGCAGCAATAGATCGGTGTTTCTTGTCATTAGGCGTCGGGTTCGAGTCCTGAGAGTGTCGTTTTTTACATATAAAGATACCATGGGTAGATATAAAATTTTGCGACATCGAAGCTTTTTTTGAGTGTGCACCGTACTTTGGATTTGTCAGTTAATTGTCATTTGATCTGTCAAGACTTCAAAATTAATACAGGAATATGACTTGGCATTATAACCTTTCTTCAAAAAGCCTGACTTAATCGGTATAAATTCGGTTAATTTTGACATTATCCGGACTTGTCCTAACGACTTAATTGCATCTTCAATTGCAAATATTTTAAAAATTATTGAATAGTGGCCCCTATAACCATATATTTTCATCAACAGGGAAACTAAATCTACCATTCTACGAAATTTGAAGTAAATACACGACCCCAAGACCTTGCACCCTCCTTGTGAGCGAAGAAATTAAGAAAAGAAACGGCCACATTTGGCGAAAAGGATGCTTGTTTTTTTCACAACGCTACAGTACGCACATTTTGTATCCCGATGGCAAAAATCCATAACAAAATTCCAAATACTTCCCCATGTATCCTACTCGCCCGTTTTGGTACCATTAGATTATTTTCTTTTCCCAAACATAAAAAAATAGCTGGAGGGTAAAGAATTTCTCAATGATAAAGAGGTGGAGTCTACGATTAATGACTATTTTGAGTAGCTCGACGGTTTCTTCTACAAATATGGCATCGAAGCTATTGAACATCACTGGTAAAAAGTGTAGAGCTAACAGGAAACTATGTTGATAAATAAAAATGCTTTTTCCTAAATTTCTGCTGTTTTTCTTGTTAGGCCAGATATGTTTGGCACTACCCTCGTATGAGAAGAAAAAGCATTTCCTTCATCATTTTTCTTTTTCTTGGAAAATCGATTTTGTTAAAATATTTGCAAATCTTGTGGTGTAAAAATTTCTTTAACCATTTTCCATTACATTGATTTTAAGTTTTATTCGTTTTTTTTACTGGGTTTCTTGTCTCAAGAGTTTCAAAGTGTAAAACTGTTTATACTTGGTTAATATCTTAGCAATTGCGGAATCTACGTTAATTTTATATCTAATGATGTTTTTCTTGTTAGGCCAGATATGTTTGGGACTACCCTTGTATGAGAAGAAAAAGCATTTCCTTCATCATTTTTCTTTTTCTTGGAAAATCGATTTTGTTCAAATATTTGCAAATTTTGTGGTGTAAAAAATTTCTTTAACCATTTTCCATTACATTGATTTTAAGTTTTATTCGTTTTTTTTTTATTGGGTTTCTTGTCTCAAGAGTTTCAAAGTGTATGTTTATACTTGGTTAATATCTTAGCAATTGCGGAATCTGCGTTAATTTTATATTTAATAATCGCAAAATTTTTTACTATAAACCAATCAGGTAACACACAAAATTTGAGAGTTAACTCTCAATTCTATAATTAGATTTAATAAGAGTAAGTTCAAATGAATCTTACATAAGTTCATTGCACAAATTTATTATGAAATAGTACTACTAATACTATTTATTGTTTAACAACCCATTCTATTTATTATTAAATTTGACAAAATCGTCCTAGATTTTTTACTTAAAACAATTTTGTAACATCAATTTTTTTTCTTATTATTTCAGCCCATGCTAGTTGCTTAAACAGCGATGATATGATGCTAAGAATGTATCCAGACAATACCTGGCAATGTCCCCATTGTAAAACGTGTGTAATTTGCTACGAAACATCCGAAGTGGTAAGCTTTTACAAAACTTATAAATTATTATGAAATCTAAAAAAAGTATTTTCCTTCATTTTTAGGGTTACTTGGCAGTTTGTTCCGTTTGTACCGACTCCTACCATATGACCTGTCATCAGCCTCAGTTAACCGAGCGCGTAAAACCTGGCGTAAAATGGCTTTGCGGTAATTGTCAACTTACAGAGCAATTGGAAATTAAAGACGTCGAAATGGAGTATGAAAATGAAGATAGCAAACCAACCGAATGTCCTTCGTCTTCTTCGCATTCCTCGGGAAATTCCTCCCCAGATCATTATAGATCTCTTCAACCATCTCCAGCTCCTCTAAGTCCTCAAACTCAAGTAAACGGTCATAGAGCAAGTCCATCGCTTTCTGTAAAGTCAGATAGCACAAGTTTTAAAGATTTGGACGTAGAGGAAAACGTTGATCCAACCATTCCAGACCCAACTCATTGGACTTACGACGAAGTTTACAATTATTTTGCGCAATATTTTCCTGAAGAAGCTAAAGCGTTCCTAGAACACCAAATTGACGGTAGATCTCTTCTTTTAATGAAGAGATACGATGTTTTAACTGGTTTAAAATTAAAGTTGGGTCCAGCTTTGAAAATTTATCGTCACGTGCTTAAGCTACAGTATCGTCGGGACGATCCCAAGCTTTATTGGTTATAAAACATGCTTTTATTATTGCATTATGCAATTTTATTTTTATTATTACTACTTTTTTTTATATACAACTTTAAAATTTTTCTAGGTCTTGTTATATTATGTGTAATGCACACCAATTGTTAGGTCACTTTAAAATAATGGTTATGTAACATAAAAATTAAGAAATTATCTATTTAATTTTAGGAGACAGTTACTCCTCTATTGTGATTTTTGTATATATGCACATGAAACTTTTTACATAGTATCCTTTATGTTAATTATATCTACTTCTTTTTTGTAATAATTCGTATGATATGTATAATAGTATGCCGTTTAGATGAATTTATGAAATTTTCTGTGATTAATGGTAAATAATGAATTTTTAAAAGGGAAGTGGATATAGTTGATGTAACACTTTTCCTGTATTATAATATAATAAAAAAGTATTTATTTAAATAATTTTGTTTTATTAGTCATAATAAGCTTAACCCGGCGTCTGACACGTGGGATGTGAGAACGATCAGAGCAAATAAAAAGTCCTATATCGTTATTGATATAACAATATAGTATACATATTTTAATCTGATGGGAAAATCTAAAGACTTGCAATACTGACTAAAATCTGTCAGGTTTTTTGATGTACCATTTCTAAAAGATTTTGTATTGTCTCATTTTTGTATTAAACATTTTTTATATTTATAGGTTTTAAATTTCATTTTACTTATAAGAGGTTTGTAACCATTTCTTTGAAGTGAAAAGCATCACTTTTGGTTTTCAACTTGGATATTTCCTTTTTAAGTCACTTATCATTTAACAGATGGCACAAGTGGAAGAAAGTATTTAAATTTTGACTACCTGCTATATAACTATTTCAAATTACATAATAAATATATTACTGGATAATAATGTTACATTTATCCATATTATATTTTATTTTTACTTTTATTGATTTATATGAAAGTACGCCATCTATGGGAAAAATCAAGCACCAACTGACATCTGTATTTTGTATAATTTAATATTTTTCAATTTTATTATTATTAAATAAATTATAACTTATACAAACTTAAATAATAAAATCAATAACAATTATAATAAATTATAATATTTTACAAATTTTTATACACGTTGTAATTGGTCGACACTCATTTGGTAGATTTTTTCTAATCATAAAATAGAATTTTAAATAATCTGTCAGCTGTCATTTATCAGCTGCAAATTTTCCAAGATAAAAATGGGTAACGCTTTTGGAAATACAATTAATAACGGATTAAACTTAAAGTTTAATCCGGATGTAACCCCTCATCCCCTAAAAGAATCCCAATTCGATCCGCATTTGGGTTTTGAAGGAAGTCGAAAAGAGAGAAGTACGTTTATGTAATATTTGAGGTTATGATTAGCTATGTACTTCAAATACAATTTTATTTATATTTAATAGGCGTTAAAGCAACAAGGGCAGAAATGGAATCGGCTAAAATTCCCCCTAAACACAGGGATTACTGTGTTGATTATCTATTAAATTTCCAAACGTGTCGCAAAGAAAATTTTCCATGGGTTGTTGCTTGTGAACATCAAAAACATGAGTATTTACACTGCCAACATGAAGAGTAAGTGAAATTTGTGAAATAAGTGATGATGTTTAAGTTTTTTTTCTTTTTAGTTTTGTCCTTAGAATGAAAGAATATGAACGTGAAAAAAGGCTAATGATTAGAGAGAAAAAACGTCAAGCTACTGAATCCTAATCAGTGTTCAATTTTTAAATAAACATTAGAAATTGTTTAGTATTGTAAATATATTTAAATAAATTTATCAAAAAGTGATTTGGGTGATAATTTAACTTTAAATGTTAATAACTTAGACATTTAACCAATATTTCAATTTTATTAAATTAATATTCATGTATAAGTTTAATATTTTAATAAATTATCAAAAAATTAATTAATTATTCATGATCAATAAGATAATTCATTTTGAACTTGTAAAGCGCAATTTTTTCGTTTTACTTCCGCATCCGTAGCGCCACTTTGACCCAAAACTTTCAGCTTTTCCTTAAACTTTTCATTTTCCAGCACATTACTCTTTACTTGTTGTTTATGAGCCATCGGTCCATAAGATATTAACGTTCCTAAAGCTACCAAAGTACGAAACTGTGCTTCCGGATCGCTTAATGAGACCACCATTTCAGGTAAAATGTTAGCTAGTAAGTAAAGTCCTATTTCATCTTGTTTTTTATGGCTGAGTATCGTTGAATTTAATAACAATGTTGCTATACCAACCTAAAAAAGCAAAAAATAAAATAAATTGAAATGTAACAAATTTATGATTAAGTTAAACGTTTTAAATTGATTACTCACTTCTATATTTTTATTTGAAGAACATAACCCAACTATATCTTCGATGATTTCAACTCTATTTTTAAACATAAGCTCTTCTCCGAAGCGATGGCAAAAGAAATTACTTAAAGTTCTTAATGTAACGACAACATTATTTTGAACTTTGCTATTATTTCCGATAAAAGGTTTTAATTTTTGGATTATTTCACCATCGTTTCTTTCAGAGATGATTTTATTACTTCCTTCGGTTTTCATTGCCAAGCGAATAATATCGATAACAGGAAATACTATGTCTAATAAAAAAAAGTATATATTAATAATTAGTATCGAAAATTATTTTTTAATTAATGGAATTAATTTGCATTAAAATGTATTTAATTTGTAAAATAGATTGAAACTAGTTTCAATAAAAAGCCCAATGATTATAAATTTACCACAAGTAAATCATATAAATAAATTGTTTCTATACCTTCTGGCCAATTCAATAAAGTAAATAAAGTATCATAACATTTCAAATCCAAACTAGGCTGTTTACATAACTTAACCACATCTTCTAAATCAACCTCATTCATCTGACAGTTGCTATCACCAACTTTTTGATTAAACTCCTTTAATTTTTTTAAAATAACGTCTGGGTCTCCCATATCGTACGTACGATATTCGAGTAACGGGAAAAATTTCGATGTAGAAGTAGAAAGTGAAGTATAACTCGAACCCCCAGTAAAAGGATCCGCGTTTGCTCCAAAACTTGCCGTTGTTGATGGTTTATTTACAGGTGCTGAGGTTCCTGTTCCTGTTGAATAACTACTAGCACCTAAATACATCAAAAAACAAAAAAAGGAAAGAAATATTATCTATTTCATTATCTTCATAACTTACCCGTAAATGGATCAACATTAGATCCACTTTGACCAAAACCTCCAGCATTACTGGCTGGCGTATATCTAGAACCACCAGTAAATGGATCGACATAATCGGAAGATACAGTCGGTTGATCTGCGGTGCTATTCTTCAAAATAAAATCTACAACCTATAAATTTATTACAGGTATCGATTCTTGCTGGGCGAAGGGTATTTTTATGAGTGTTTACCTGGTCAAGATAAATTGCTGGTAAATTGTATTTGGAGAGGAACATGTGGGCGGCTGTATATGGATCGTCTCCTTTATTGTAAGGCAGCTTTAAGGGAGGTTTTCCATCTTCGACGTCCACGGAAAATACAAAATCATACGACTAAACAAAACTAAATATTAAAGAAAATTCTAATTGTTTTATTTCCATAATTATGTGAAGTGTTAATTTTTTTAATATCTTTTTTACAGGCATTATGTACTTAATTCACTTAGGAAAATCGAAAACGTGTTAAATTTGCATTAACCCCTTAAGGACCAGGCCCGAGATATCTCAGGATAGAGTGTACGGTCTAAAAAGACCATACCCAAGATAATTCGGCCAGACACATATTGTACGTTCCAGTACGTATTTGCCCGTAACTTGTAAAAGTACTCTTGTAACTGGTTCCTAATATGTCAAAATATTAGTTTTAATTACAAAAAAATTATTTTTTGGTGCATTTTTTGAAAAAAAAAAAAAAAAAAAAAAAATCGGTCCTTAAGGGGTTAATAAAGTATAATATTGTGATCAAAGATAACTAGATTAAAGCAATGATGTATCTTATTGAAATGGATAAGTCGAAATATTTTTAAAATTATTGACTTGTTCGGAAAGAAATTTCGTTTTTTTTTTTTGTGAAACTGAAAGACAATTTTCGTATAATGGATAAATATTTTACTAAATCATATATTGGTCATTCCGATCCAATACCTTTTGCCATCTTTCTGGTAATACCATCATTCTACGCTCATAAAATTTTTGGTCTTTGCTGGCAAAAAACAGATCGAGATCGCTTTTGACCTCCTCATTTGAAGTGAAGGTCTTACAGTCTAAAAAATGTTGTAGTGACTGGTACAAATAATAACCCGAAGGTGCTACATCTGCAGAATATGGTGGGTGTGGCATTGTATCCCATTCAAGCTGTAAAAGCTTTTGGCAAATGACCAAACTTATATGAGGTCTTGCATTATCTTGATGGAACTCTACACCTTTTCTGTTGATTAATTCTGGCCTTTTCTGTTGAAGTGCAGTTTGTCTAGCTGATGATAGTAGACTTCCGAATTGTTGTGTTATCCAGTAAAAGTTCAAAAAAAGAAAAGATTCTTTTAAAACCTCACCAAACAGCAGCATTACTTCATTTGATGGATATCGGCTTTGGAAATGCTTTGAGCCAGTTCATTGTATGTATCATTCCTATTTATATGACAAATTTAAATGAAAAATCTTTTTTGACCCAATGTTACATCAACTGTTGTATGTAAATTATGTGACTAAACAAAGAACTGTATGGCTTAACATCTATCAGTTCTTCAGTTATCGTAATTGGATATTCGTGTTCTGAATTTAAGTTACTATGCAAACTGTTTAAATCCGAACCAGTTGTTACGCAACTTGAAAATGTTTCTAACAAAGTAACATAAAGAACCCAAACACGCCGATTCTTTTTCAAAATCGGTGCATTTCTAGAGGGATTGAATCTAAATAAAACATCACTTTGATAAATTTAACTTCTCACGAATTTCACGTGTTGTTATTTGCTGGTTTGCATCTACTAATGCCTTTATCATATCTTTACCAGTTTCAACTGGCCTTCCAGAACGTGGTACATCTTCGACATCAAAATTGCTGGATTGAAATTTTGTAAATCAGTTTTGGTACTAGCGTACTGTTAGTTGAACAGCTTTTTTCTATAGTAAAAGAGTAAAATATGACGGAAATGCTCCTTATTGCTCCCCATATTTAAAATGGCACCAACCAAAAACCACCGTATAGAATCAATTGAAATTTTTCACACACAAGCCTTGCTATATCAGCTCTCAAACCATATATTGATTATGCCGCTTAAGTGTGAAGTTGGGTGCAAAAAATACAATTAAATGCTTTATCGAGAAAGAAATGAAATTACTTTCCGAACAACCCAATATAAGTACAACGAATTTAAAGTTTTCAAAATATACGTAATATATGAATTATAATAAAAGCCTATACTGCCCCATGGAGAAAAGGATGCAAGATTTTCCCTTGCAATTTCCCTTTCTATAATTTGAAGCTTGGTCTTGCATTCTTCCTTCTATGAGACAATTTAGGACTTTCCTATAATACATACAAGCCATTCAAAAACGGAATGTCAATCTTAACAAATTATTCTTTATTTCTAACATAAAATTTAACTTTTTAAACAAGATTTGCGCTTAAGTACTTTTATAGCAGCAAAATTGCTATAAGGACTTAATGTTTACCTTTCCTTCAAACATAGTCTTCCCTTCTTGTGTCTTATCAGTTCCCCCTAAGACATCTCCAACCTTTTCCCAATGACTATTATCACCATCTTCAACCCACGTGTAGGCAACAACCCCATGTGGTTCTCTTATCATTTTCATTTGACCTGCTTTCTTTCCTGGGTCATACAGAGCTTCTTTTCCAGGTAAACTACAACCCAAAAACAGTTAAAATAAACTTAACAGTAAATAGGAATACCAAAGTATTTTAAAGTAAGGTAAAATAGAAAAAGAAAGTTTTAAAATAGCATATTTCAAGGAAACCTTATATAATAGATTTTTAGAAACTTAAAAATTCTCTTAAAAGGTGTAATATTAATGGTAAGGTGTAATAAATAATAGAAATAAAGTAGCTATTTAACCACTTCAGTACGAAGGCAGCGTATGGACGATGAATGCCCACTATGGGCAACGTTTCGTGACCGGTAGGCGCCGTACCGAAGTGGTTAAAAAATGTTAAAGTTTTGGAACAGGAAGAAGGAAATTGAAATATAATATTTGTATAATAATCTCTAAATTCTTATTACTTACAAGCATAAAAGACTTACTTAGAAACTTTGTATCCTCCAATTTCTTGACAACTTTGCTTTTGTAAGGCAGCAACTTCCTCATCATAAGCCCTAAGAGCGTCTTCACTAGCAAACCTGGATTCGTCTTGAGTGAAAATACGCACTGCACCATCACTAAAGCATTCATTTAATTAATAACTGTATTTAATAATGTATTATTATTCCAGTGAAAGTACTCCATAAACTAATATTCTAATAGAGGGACATATTGTTTAATAACCATATCATTTTGAATAAAACCTATTTTTTTAAGCAGTCACTGAAGATAAATAATCACAAATTTTCGATCTTTTCTGAGAGTTTTCATTATAACAGCAATAAAATTTTAATAAATTACCTTGAGCCCGTTACAATATCCCCATTCTTCAAACAACAAACTGACCATACAGATTGAGTTGGTAATTGAATTGATTGGGTGTTAACCCCATTTTTCCAATATCTAACAGTTCTATCTTCATCTGAAGTAACAAAACATTCTTCACCACCTGCTATATTTCTCGCAACACTAAATCACACAAATAGAAATTTAAAATATTTCAAAATTTATTTAATAACGTAAGTTTTAACAAAAACTGTTTTACCTATAAATATAATTTGTATGTCCATATAAAGTATTAATATTTTCCCCACCGTAAGACCAAAGTTTAATAGTAGCATCATTAGAAACACTAACAAAGTATTGGTTTTCAGGAAAATCAGCAAGATTACGTACACAATCACTATGTCCCGTTAGACACATAAATCTCTGCCCATTTTTAAACCACAACCCTATTGTTTTATCTGCCGATGCTGTTACTACATTTGAATTAGATAATTGTACAACAGACCAAACAGACGCACTGTGGCCCGAAAACGTTACTAAAGCGCTTTTAGTATTGCTTAAATTCCATAATTTGGCTGAGTTATCCCATGAACTACTCAAAAATGTTTTTGGTTCTAATCCTTTTGATAAGCAACAAACTAAAACATTAAAAAAATATTTATATAAACAAATTTATTATAATTTTTGAAAATATTTACCAGTATTTGTATGTTCATTAATAGTAAATGTAGCAAAAGGCTCAAAAGGTTTATAAATTAAAATAGCGTTGTCATTGCCACCAGTTATAACCAAACCATCAGGATAATCCTCCGTAGGTTCAATATACAAGATGCTAGCTACAAAATTCTTTTGATCACGATACGTCATCGCTTCGAAATAATTCGTGGATAATCTACACGTGAATAAAGTCCGTATAATTAATAAAAATCATTGCATATTTAGAATTTACCCATCAGGCTTCCAAAGTTTAGCCGTTTTATCTCTCGAACCACTTAGAATGGAACCATCTTCGGTTGCGGAAACGCATCTAACATCCAAAGAATGTCGAAGCAGTACGCAGCTTAACTTGAACGGTTTCGTCATGTTTTGAAAATTTGCTATTCACTGATGAAAAAATAACTTTTGGATAGAAAACTTTGACGAGCTGTCAGTTTGGCACCGGCGCGGCGGAGCAGCATCACCAACTTAAAAAAGTTTAATAAATAAAATAATCTGACAAATTACTAATTTTAAATGTTTTTTTTTTAATTATAAGTAGATTTAATTTAATTTTCATTTTAACAGTACAATAATAATTTGGAATATAAATATTTTAAATTATTGTAATATGGTGTTTTAATTGAAAAATTGAAATTGTCATTGTCGCCAACATAAATTTATAATGAAAATAAAATATAATAAAAATAGATTTAATTATTTTTTAGAAAGAAAATAGCTAATTTAGTTTCGAAAGCCTTAAAGCATTTTTTCTGGAAAAGTTAAAAGCCAGCTGATAAAATTTTATGATGAGATGAAAGAATCTACCAAGTGACTACCCATCAATTGGAAAATAAATAAAAAAAAATAAAACGTGATTTATAACAGCAAATATGATAAATCTTATATTTAGCCGTTTTGTAAAAGTTATAATTGATATAAATATAAAATTTAAATAATTTAAATTTCTACCAAATAACAGTTAATATTTGGTATTCGTTTCCCCGATAGATGGCGCATTTTCGTATCATTCCCGAGCAAGAGGTGTTTTTAAATTTGGCTTTGCTACATTTTACCGGTTATTTTGTGTTATCTTTGTGTTTTGTAGTTACTGGGTGGCTAAAATGAGCGATTATCATTTTAGCTACACGGAAGTTATACCAGATCAGACTATTGTGGAGAAATGGAGGGAAATAACGCTCAACACTGGTACGTGCAGATGACATAACCTATTTTAAGCAAACCTCAGAATTTTACTAAATTCAGTCAACAATTCACACACTTAAATCTTTTTTTTATAAAATAAGAAAAATTAATAAAAATCTATTGATTTAGGTGGTAGACAAAGTACCTTACAAGATATAAAAGTAGCTGAAAGATCAAACGGCTATTGTTACGCAGATTCAACAAGACCTTGTACAAGAAATCGTTTTATTTACTGGTAAGTCTTCCTTAACAACCGAAATACCTTATATTTATGTCTCTCTACTGTTTGTTTTATTTTCCTTAGGAGAATAAGTCATGATGTTCTTGAATTAACCGAACAGAGTTTAGATATAAACTTATCCGACAACTCTCTACGTTATAAATTCATAGACACTCCAATTTTAGACGGGATAACGATTCACGAAACGCATACAAATGTAATAATCCTCGTCCCGACCGTTTGTAGTGTTCATCGTTTGATATTTCCTCATCCGGCAAAATCCCGTCAGGATGAATATTTTGGTATCCATCCGGATTTTGTTCTTCCGTCAATTTTCGCCGAAGCTTCGGTCGCCCAAGCGAAAAATCCGGCTTCGTTTCATATCATAACTAATCCAAGTGGAGCTGGTATGATTAAAGCGTATTTTTAAATAAAACCACACTTCAATAAAAAAAAAAAAAAATTGTAGGGTCACATTTACCACATTGTTCAGCTTCTTGGTACTCAGCCGCTAAAGACGAAGCTTATTTTCTTTTTGCTTACCCGACCGGCGATGTACTTTTGATTAAACATCATGATATGGGCGGTTGTGAGAGTATTGAATTGAAGTTTGAATCTATAGTGCCGAGATTTTTATATGGTTTGGCAGATAAATTTAGGTATATAACAAAAATTATCCTTTAAGTTTGAAAAATGTTACATTTTTTGCCTTTTTTTTGTTGTAGATCTCGAAGTAGTGATGGGAATGTTGTTGTTAGCATGGTTTTACACACAATAGGCTTGGAAACGTATGCTTTAACGTTGTCGAAAAGTGGTCATCTAAGAGTATGGTCTTGTAGTAAAGGTCAATGCATCTCTATTACTGATATTTTATCAGAAACTGTATCAGGGCAAAATCTTTCTCATGGAAGTAAGTTTATAATTTGTTAATTTGATAAAAAAGGGATTTTAATTGATGATTAAATTTTAATAGGTCAAAATCATATTCTAAAAAAAGCCATTGGTGGAAACGAATTGGAATTTATTTTGGCTGTCGTACTTAATTTCTCTCCAGAATGTCAATTCCATATCATGCAGCCAGATATTAGTGGGAATCAATTTAGGCTTATAAAAATCAGCACTTTATTTTCTCCAGGTGTAAGTATAAATTTTTTAGATAGACAGTTATTATTCTTTTTATAAAAAGTTTGTTTTAAAAAAGTAAATTTATAGATCTTACATTGGGTTTTGTTTCTGTATTCTTTTATTATTTGGTAACTATCCGTTAGTTATTTATCGTTACTTTTACCACTTTAAACCTTATAGTCCAGATGATAATAGCTTGTTTCGTAGAAGCGATTTTCAACGATTTCTGATTTTTCCAACCAATCAAGATTAGGATTATTTGCATGTGATCAAAATGAAACAATTTGATTCGTTGAAAAAATCCCAAACCGTTAGAAATTGCTTCTACGAACAAAGCTTATTTAATTTACATCCTAAAGGTCAAAAAATAAAGTAGGGGAAAAGTGGCATGAAAGAGCCAGCTTTGAAAGAAGACCAAAATGGTATAAAAATAGCTTAAAATTTTTTACTCTTGAATGCAAAGTTGTTGATTAGTTGTTAATGTATACAATGCCATGAACCAAATCAAAAAAAAAAAAAAAAGTAACAAGGAAAGTAGATACAGTAGAACTTTCATATTACGAACTTGAAGGTTTCAAAGAAAAAATTCGTTATATAGAAACTTCGTTACAAGGAAACCATATTCTTTTTCTTATTTAAAAGGATATAAAATGTGTAATCTACACTTATCAATAAATGTAGAGCTACAAATAAGTATTATGTGTGTAAATCAAAACATAATGACACAACAAAACCATATTAATGAATTATACACCAAGGGTGGGCAATCTCCGGCCCACGTAATGGTCTAATCCAGTCCTTGAGACCCTTAGAAAGAATAATAAATAATTTTTGTTTTATATTAAAAAATTTTAACAGATAGAAATAAAGAAGAACAATGTCTCATTACTGCACTGGGATTCGAACTCACAATCATGTCAGATCTCTTGCTTTCCGAGCAGTTGTTGTAAAAAAGAAAACTTATAAGTAACCAAAATTTGTCAATTTTGTACTCTGGCCCGCGTACGAAAAGTAAACCGTAATCTGGCTCCCACTGTACAAAATGTTGCCCACCCCTGCTATACTCTATGTATTTAGATACATACATTATTTTTTCTACTTCAAATAAAAGCCTTTCACTTAGATAGGATAACAAATGAAATTAAAATTAACACAAGAACAGTTGTTACTCTACTGAACTATCCGATCAGTTGCGATGTGTCACAACAGGCTCACAGGGATCCCCTGGAATATCTATCTACCTCACTTCTCGGTACTTTACCCTACTTCTTCAGAGAATTTTAGTTCGTTATACAGGGTGTTTAAAAAATACGTTCGAATATTTGGCCCACTTATAGATCTCATCAGTACAAACAAAAAAGTCAAAATAAACATAAGTCCAAAAATCAGCCGTTTCCTAATTACAGCCTGTTTTTCAAATTAAAATAATTTACACTCAAATATCAGTATAAATACATTTTAATTATTACAAATTAAAGATTCTTAAAGAAGATGTTCAAAATGTCCTCCTTCAATTTGTATACACATTTCACATCTCCGTAAAAGTGAACGCCGCACTCTCTCAAAGAGTCCCGGATTTATACGAACAGTCTGGCAGGCATGTTCAATTCGTTCTCGCAACTCATCTAAATTATTCACAGGACTTGAATAAACTAATGTCTTTAAATACCCCCAAATGCAAAAAACGAGTGGAGTGAGGTCGGGAGATCTAGGGGGCCATGCAATTGGACCTCCTCGCCCTATCCACCTGCCATTGTAATTTTCGTTTAGATAATTTCTGACCAAGACTCCGTAATGCGCAGGAGCTCCATCGTGCATCAACCACATATTAATTCTGTGGTTGAGGGGCACATCTTCTAACAGCAGTGGTAATGTATTCCGCAAAAAGTCAAGTTACAATTGACTAGTCAAACGGTTAGGCAGGAAACAAGGTCCTATCAGATGGTCTCCTAACACACCAAGCCAAACGTTGATTGCAAATCGGTGTTGATGATTCGATTCAACAACGGCATGCGGATTTTCGTCGGCCCAAACATGGCTATTATGAAAATTAAAAATGCCATTTCTCGTGAAACCAGCTTCGTCTGTAAATAAAATTTTCGTAACAAAATTTGGGTTCTCCGCGACTTTTGTCAACATGCTTCGACAAAACACAAGTCGTGCGGCATAATCAGGCACAGCTAGAGCCTGTACCCTTTGAATATGGTATGGGTGCAATTGCTGCTCCCGTAAAATTCTCCAAATTAGGGAAAAATTAATATTTGTTTCAGTAGAGAGTCTTCTAGTACTAGTACCAGGATTTTCTTCAATTCGTCTTAAAATGTTAAGTTCTGCGTCGGGAGTACAAACTGATCTAGGTCGACCACCATCACCGTTCCTTGATTTAAACGATCCAACTTCGGATAAACGTTGATGTAAATTTGTAAAAAGTTTGTCACACGGAAGTACCCGGTTTGGGAATGCTTCGGCATAAGGGCGACGTGCCTCACAAGCATTTGCATCGGCTTTGCCATACATAAAATGCATGTCTGCCATTTCTGCGTTATTATAAGGCATATTCGAAAATTTCAACAATGGGTTACAGCAACAACTACTTCAATAAACACTGACAATAACGGACACACAATAATTACAACAAATGTGGCAACTACACTAACAGAAACGAACAAAATTTGTTTTGTTATTTCCATTGATGACTTCATAAATACGCGAATCACTCCTACTGAGTGTAAATTATTTTAATTTGAAAAACAGGCTGTAATTAGGAAACGGCTGATTTTTGGACTTATGTTTATTTTGACTTTTTTGTTTGTACTGATGAGATCTATAAGTGGGCCAAATATTCGAACGTATTTTTTAAACACCCTGTATAGAAGTTTTTTTCGTTATATAGAAGTGCTTTTATAAAAGAATTTCTTGGGACTTGAAAAAAAATTCGTTATAGAGAAAATTCGTTACATGGAAATTCCACTGTATATATTTATTTATAAAAAAGTTGCAGCTGGCTCTTTCATAACATAATGCTTTTGAAAGAACCATCATTTGTTATGAAAAGTTCTTTATCTACAATTTTTATTACTCACTATACAATCATCTTGATCCTTGTCAATTTTATTTAGAGCCTTTCTCTTTAGTTTTTTTAACACTGTACCGCTACAAGCTGATAAGTTGAAGTTGTTGTTTACCTCATATTTGTTGAGTAGATTTATTGTTTTATTCCTTTAAACTCTTTTCTTTTCTTCATGTTTGTTTATTGAACAGAAAAAGTCGTAAAATAATTTTTTTTTATAAACATTTCTGAAGGAATTTAGGCATAGAAGAAATTATGTTCAGTTCAGTTCAAATATCTCAGTTTAATGGAGTACCTATGATACATAGGTCATAAAATCAACCATCTTCTAATCTACATTTTTTTAGTCTTAAAAGATTCGGTTATGAAAGAGCCAGCTTTTTTATAACCGAACAGCCCAGCTCTATCAAAACATTTCTTCTCAGAAATTATAACTCACAAAACCAATACAATATGAAATCTTTAACTACGACACTTTTACATAAGTATAAGACAAAATATGTAAATAGACCCACAGTATGTTTATTTTATCGTCATTTATTACTATCAGAAATAAAATAAAATGAACATAAATACTTATTTTTTGGTGAAAAAAATATTAATATGTTACACCAACGTTGTTTATTTCTGGTAAAGTGTAAAATTTTTATGGGTAACAGGCCTCCGGTATTGCCATACAAAAACAAAAATTCGCCCAAGATTAGTTCCAAAAATTTTGTATAAACGAGAGTGGCTCTTTCAAAGCATGGCTTTTTCATGCCACTCTTTCCCTACTAACCATGACAAAAGTCAAGGTAGGTTTGTTTGAAGGGTCATAATCTGTTGAGATGCGGCCAGCGGTTCTCAAGATGCTAATACTTTGAGAAATCGCGATTTTAAGCAAAAATTTATTAAATTTCACGTTATTGTAAACAGATGATACTACCTCGTGTAAAAGGTAATGTTTTTCTTCCACGGTTTCTAAGAAAAAAAATGCAAGGTTTACGTTTTCATCGACCGGACTAGAAATCCGATCCTTTTTTCATGTAAGTCACGATATATTCTAAATCCCATCACCTAAGTTTTTGAGAGCTGGTTTATGTTACATAGAAATGATCACCGATTATAACCATCTTTATACAGATTCTTTTTGAAGAAAGGTTATGGAGTATGGACACTTCAAAAAGGTCTGCTTTGACTTTTGTTAGGGATAGTAGATAAATTTATCAATAAATATTGACTTAAGTCGGTCCAACCCAAGATAAAAAAAAATGGGTTAGAAAATTATTTGCTGCTTTTTTGTTACGTTTCTAAATTCTCTTGAAAATCACGATTTATTTAACCAGTTAACTGTTGCGCTCTGTTTTGAAAGCGCGCACCTATACGAGTTCATCTGAAATTTTTCATATTTTTTATTTGTTTGTTTTATGTCGACCTGGCCTCAAAATATTCTAAACATCATGAAATTTGAGAATATGTTTTGAATTTCACAAAAATTACAATTTAAATTGCCAATATCACTACTTTTTACGAGCTGCACAATTTTGCGTCATGACGAGTATATTCGTCAAAAACAGTTAACTGGTTAATTGACTGTCAACTGCAATGCTTTTATGGTTTAATGTTTTCATGGTGAAAAAGTTTTAAACTTAATCAATTTATTTCCGAACTTAGTTGTTTTAATTTCTTAGGTGAGACAATATTTTTACCTAAGTAGTGAAATTCTAAACTTCTCTTTCGTTCTGTTGTGATTTTATATCAATCTGTTCCGTTCGCGTCTTTCCTCTCAAGAAATGCTTCACTTTATAAAGTTATACATTAAAATACAAGTGCGATACAATCAAAGTTCTTGAAAAATATCTTGGTTTTTATATGTAACTCTCATAAACAAAGATTGAAAGGCTTGGAAGATCTATCAAAAAGAAATAAATTCAAAAGAAACGGATTTTGAGAACAATATATTGATTATTAGCATGAAAGTTGTAAATTTAGTAGGTCACCTTATTGTAAGGATTGTGAATATAAAATATTTGTATTTAATTCAATTCCTATAACAAAATTTTTATATAATATCATCTATTTTTCTATTCTTCCATACCAAAATCAATTTCAGTAATTTCTTTTTATAAAATTAGAGTTGTTAGAAAATAAATTAAAAAAAAAAAATGTATACTCAAAGAAACTTTATTAATAGACACATTATTTTTATAGGTAGATTTAGTAGATTTTTCATTAACAATGTCCAGAATTTGGTCAGTTTGGCGAGGTGAAGACGGTGATTGTAGTATTTACAGCGCTACGCTCGCGACGAGCGGAGAAAAAGGTTCCCACTGGGTACCAATACCTCTAGAACCGATTCCCGATCCAAATGAAATTAAAAATAACTCAGATCTAGACCCTAAAGAGGTTTACATGCAATATATCTTTCACCCAGGAAGATTTTCTTTAAATATTATCAGTAAAGCACTTAGCGTAAGTAAATTCTATTTTATACCATAACGTTTTGTCCTTATTCTTTTTTTTTATTACTTTAACGTTTTAGATTTACACAAAATCTTCAGTTATAAGTGACATTAATTTATCAGCTAATGTATTAAAACAACAAGTTAATATTGCGGTCGAAACAGAAATACAAGAAGAGTTAGAAGAGTCTGAAGTTACAGATGATGAGTATTTAGAATGTGCACGATGGTAGGTTGAATAAAATTTTTTATCGCAGTTAAATTCTCTTTTTTAATCGATATAATTTAGGTGTTGGTCAAGATTTTATTCTTGTTGCATCCAATATCACGTCACTGGATTACGCCCTTTAGGAATTTTATTACTTCCATCAGTGTCTGGAGCAGTTTTACTTAAAAAATCAACTTATTCTTTCTTAAGACCATTGGATACTTTAGAACATTTGTATTTATGTAATGATTATATTACAAGACATGAAGTGACGTCACATCCCCAATTGGGAATATGTAAATACAGAAACTGATTTTATTTATTTTTTATTTTAATAAAGCATCTTAATAATATTTATCTTAATTTTAGCTTATGAAGAAACAGATGACTTAATTGAATTAATAGGGGTTTTGGTTTACCTTGATCAGCAATTAAATGATGCTTTTAAACAAACTTTTGAAAATAAAATTGCTCAGTTGAAATCACCAGATGTTGTTATGAACGATTTGATTACTAAAATTGTAATTGATTGTAAAGAGGAGGTAAGTTCATTTTCGTAGTACTTGTTTGCGTTGGTTATTTTTTTTTAAATAATTTTAGTTTACATATTCTATAATACAAAAACTAAAAAATTGTCGTGACGTTTATAACTCGATGCATAAACTTTTGGAACTACTAACAATTCAACAATTAGTTAATGACGATAAGTCGTCTCCAAAACAAACATCCATCGATCATCTATTTGCATCGCAACTTGGAATATCTTTTGTAACTCAATGTTTAAAACAACAAGCTGCCGTTAGGTAAATAGCAATAATAAATTTTAGGATTATTATTTTAAACAGCAAGAGTGACTAATTTTTAGGTATTCTATTTGTCGTAATTTGTTAGCTTTACAACACGTTGTCCTTCAGCACAACGATGAAAACTTTAGCTTCTTTGAAGGCGTCAGATCCATTTGTATACCTGATACGGTTTTATTGATCAGGGCTTATTTTAGTATTATGTGGCTGACGGGTTTGCAAATCCAAACAAACGTGGCACTGTAAGTATAATAAATGTTCTTTATTTCAATATTTTTTTTCACCAAAGAATTCTTATCTTTACGGTGATAATGGTGTTTAATATAAAATTATTTATCGAAATGTACGCGTTATACGTTTTGAATCTCTATTTTGTATTTGTTTTTCGATATTACGAAATTTTTTGTAATTTCGTATGTAACACAGCATATTATTTTGGGTATAAGAATAATAATAAAGATGCCAGGTTTTACAACTTATTTTTTAAGTCTATTGCTTTATCTACATTTGAGAGAAAACTGAATCGCTTTGAAAATCAATTTTATACATTTTTCCGTAAACATTCTTCGAGTTCTAAGCGAAAAGGTACTAACACTTTGCAAAGCATGTCTGGTTGAATCCTGATTAAGATGCCACAAACCACAACTCCGGTTGTTTCAGTGGCGGACCCTGTATAATTAGCACCGAATTGTCTTACGAAATAAATCCTAACCTGTATATAACAAGTTCAAATTATAATAAAAAAAAAATCGAAATTTTGAAAATATCCAAAAATTCCACGCTGTATTAATTCATTTTTCTCTCAAATGTATGTAACCTAAAAAAATTCTGCAACTAAAAATGATTTTTTACATTTCTGGTCTAGTTTTTAAATATTTGCATTTAATTATGTTGTTGTGGAATGAAAACACGATGCCGTACTTTTCGAAGTTTTTTATTTAATAATCAAACTGTTTCACACCGAATTTATTCTAATTTCGAAAACGATTCTTGATCCCAATCACGAGCCAATCTCAATCTCCGTTTCAGACTCAAAGTCTTTTGTATTCCCTTTCGGAAAGTAATTTTGGTATTCAAAAAGACTTAACTTGTATGTATGTAGGAAACGGGAGGGTACGCCAGATGGCATACCGGACTTAGGCCCCATTGCACCCTTTGTACAACCTCCCTGTCACTCACTCTATCTACATCGACCAGCCTAGGGATTTACCAAAGGTTAGGATGTTGTTCAAAGGTGTGTCCCTGATTCCATCCATGGTTGGCCAGTCGTCACCCAAGTCCCTCAATCTAAGGTCCTTGAGATTTGGACAATCACAGAGGATGTGCTTAACAGTCTCAACATCTTGCTCGCAAGCACGACATAGAGGAGAAGCGGCAAACCCTAAATTATAAGGGTGCTTCTTAATCTTACAGTGTCCCGTCAGGAGCCCTTTGATTAGGCGTAGATCCTTCCTGTTGAGACCTATAAAGAACCGGGTGGCCTCACACGAAGGGTATCTTAGTAATGATTTAGATATTTGGCAGCCCTTAACCGTGTCCCAGTAGTCTGAAAATTTAGACTAGGTAATGTGCTTAATGCGATCGAGATGTGAAGTAAAAGAGGGGAGGGTGACTGGTTCGGGTGGCCATTTTGGCCAGTCTGTCGGCCCGTGTATTTCCCGAGCAGTTCCGTGTCCCTTTGCCCACTGGAGAGTTACCATATTGTGCATGGCTGCTACTTTCAGTGCATTGTGACAGTCCAATATTAGCCAGGAGGTGATCCTCTCCCGGCTTAGAGCTAAAACAGGCTGTCTACTGGCTGTGAGGATAGTAAAACACTTACCACGTACGTTACTGCTGGAATAGCAGTTGGCGGCAAGCTTGGTGGCAGTAAGTTTTGCCTGAATGACAGAGGTACTCACCCCAAGGAGTTCCGAGAGTCGAGTCCGGGGGTGATAGGAAAAGACGCCCTAATGTACCTGACTGTTTTTTGGAGCCATCAGTGTAGATTTTGAGGGTGTTGGTGTAATTAATCTCTGCTGACTGGTTTAGAAGGACGAGGTAACTTCTCAAAAACACGAATACGGCAGGCATAAAATTCGTTCTACAGTGTAAAATGGAGGCTCTTTTGAGCGCCTCCCTCCACAGCTGAGAGTTGTTGCCGGTATCCTCGTTCCATTTAGTATTCGCTACTAAGGCTTAACTTTTGTTCTTATTAATATTTCATTACATAGACCTGCATCTAAACTTACTTCACTGCAAAACTAAAATAATTCGGGGAAATGTTTGTGGGACTTGAGTCTGGACGAGCCGGGTTTAGAATTATTCGTGCGACTTTTCTATATAATCTTAACTTACGATAAGCTTTCTACGAACTACAAATGGAAATTGCAAGACTTATAAGAAATAATGCGAAAGTATGTTTAAAAAGACATAAGTACAAGTGGTTTATAATAATGTATTGAAGTTGCATTTATTCTTGAATTAATAATAGAATAAATTTGTCTGTTGAGATCCTCCCCATAAAGGTTCTCCATATAAATATGAAGCCTTTCACGGCCGGTGTTAACTGAATTGAGATTAGAACTAACATTAGCGCTAACTCTAACACGAGACCTAGAACTAGGAGCTTTCGGGTTTAGACGTGCGTCTTTTGAAAAAGCGTTTGACATTTCAGATGCCATGTATCAACCTTATTCAAAAACGAGTTCGAAGTGAGTTCTTGATGTAAATACGAAGGCTTTCACTTCGAACCTTTAGAAACCACTTCGAACTCATTTCTGAAGAAGGTTGTAACATGGCAATCGAAACGTCAAACGCTTTTTCAAAAGACGCACGGCTAAACCTGAAAGTTTCTAGTTCTAGGTCTAGTGTTAGAATTAATGCTAATGTTAGTTTTAGTCTTATTGTTAGTTCAGAAGAAATTTTTTTCAAAGTTGTTAAAAATCTTCGAAAATAACTTAAGTAATCTTAAATATCGTCTAAAAATTGTTCAAAACCAGCTTAAATCTATCAATATTTTTGAAAATAGCTTTGAAATTCTATAAAAATTGCCTAATATAGTGAAAATTTTGTAAAAATGAAATGAAGTCATAAAAGTTTCTCTTACAAAATTATTTAATTAACTGAAATTAACTAAAATATTTAAAATTGTCTAAACATTCTAACTTCATTTGAGGAGTTCATTTTCATAACGCTACAAGTCCATAAATTTCGTTTGTGAAATAGAGGTGGCTCTAGATGTTTCAAACTCTTTGCCTTACTTTCCTGAAATGCATTCTTATCAAACTGCATTTAGTTCCATGTTAAACCTCCTTTAATTCACATATCTTATTACAAAACGCAATAGGTGCCCAAAATGTTATTATCAAAACGAAATAAGTCCAGGTTTTGTTTCATATTTAAGCAAGTCCTTACATGTGCTTTATATTATTATTATATTATTTTGATATTACGACAAAAGATCCACATTTTTATGTTTGAGCTGAAGACAGTGCAAGTCGTGGTTCTAATGAAATTGTCTCTGTTCTCCTAAATTTTCTTAGAAACACTCATTTTGACGCATCTATTTCAAACATTCGCTTATTTTGTAATGGACACAATAAGAATAGTTACATTCTACATGCTCTGATGTTCTGATTAGGTATGGAGGCGCCACAAAATATTTGTGAAATTACAATAACGTACCCTGTAAGAGGCCATTCATATTTGCCTGCTGATCGAATATTTGGGCATGTTGAAAAGGAATTGCGTTGGCATGGTCGCATTGCTCTACCAAATGATTATCTACGAACCCAAACCATAATTGAGAAAAGTAATTATTTTATTAAATATTGATTTTAAAAATTGGTGTACCTATATTTACACTAGAACACTATAACAACCCAATTATAACATAATTTTTGATTCACTTAAACAGATAAACTCAAAACAAATATTTTGTTATTTGGCAAAAATGTAAAAAATAGACTTGTTGCGTTATGAAAATGAACTCCTCATTTATTACAAGTGTTTTATTAAAAGTATATAAACTTAAAATGTTTCATTATTTATTTTGGAAAATGGTTTGATAACAACCTAGAAAAGTCAGGGAATATTAAAATAATTTTCGGAAGGTACTATAATTCGTGATTCTTTATAATTTTCAATATTTTTATTACTTGCTTGTAATTTAAAATGAAATAATGATTATTTTCTCTTTTTAGTGAACAAAGTTTACAAAAACTAGTTACATTAAAACTCCCTCCAGTATTTAATTTAAAACTGAACGTAAACATGTTACTTATGGATTTATTCGTGGGTTCAACTGGCGGATTTAACGCTCATAAATTAATGTCTAACAAAGATGTAGACGAAGAAACATTACCTTACTGGAATTGTTCACTTTTATCATACCTAGAACAATTACTACTAATTTTGTATGTATTTCTTTATATTGATATTTATCAATATTTTCTCACAATTCCATTCTTATTAATTTCCATATAGGTGGCCAGTAAATGGTGATCCAACTTTCGCCGAATGGTTACTCTCAAGTGGCCAACACGTTTGGTTACAACAATACGTAAGATATTTAAATAATTGGTGCGATGCAAAATCATCACGTAAATTAAAACATTTTCCTTTTTATTTACTTTTATTAAAAAAATTTATATAATTTTAGGTAATTTTCTTCTCGCTGCGTCGTATTTAACATCAGGCGAACATTACAAAGCCTACGATTTATTCGTAGAAGCCGCAAAAGGAGTCTACTCTGAACAATTTCTCGTAAAACACGTTGCGAATATCGCACCGAAAAATAGAAATTTAGCCATTCGATATTTTCTGAAAGTAATCCAATTGTTTGAAGCTTACGGTGCGAGAAATTTTGCCGTGGACCTCGCGAACGTTGCTTTATCAATGGCAGAAAGAAGGAATCCGTTACGTGCTACGTTGTATTCGATTCAATTTAAACATAATTTAGCTTTGGCGCATTATGAAGAGGCTTATAAAGCTTTACAATCGAATCCGGACGAAGATCGTAAAAATGATAACTTGAGAGATTTGGTTAAGACTTTATTAGATAAAAAGGAATTAGATATGTTAATGTCATTTACATATTGTAATTTGGAAAAGTTGTTTTGTAGTATTTTATTTATGAGAGCTAGAGCTACTGATAGTGTTGATAATATTTTTTATGACTTTTTGTATTCATATCAGATGAAAAGAGGTGTACCTTATATAAGATTGGGTAAATTTTCTTAATAGAGATGAGTTTATTACATAATTAAAATATTATTAATTATTTTAGCTGGTGCTGTCA
This sequence comes from Digitonthophagus gazella, assembly GCA_036711955.1. Classification (NCBI taxonomy): domain Eukaryota; kingdom Metazoa; phylum Arthropoda; class Insecta; order Coleoptera; family Scarabaeidae; genus Digitonthophagus; species Digitonthophagus gazella. The sequence goes on from JASCIT010000001.1 coordinate 10,899,102, forward strand.
TGTATGAACAAGCATTTAGATTAAATCACCACGGAACAATGGAAGCTTTACAAAAACAAGTAAAATGCTACTTAGCTGCGGTAAATGCTTTAAGTTTATGTGAAACGAAACACGCGTGGGTTTTAAAACCCGTAGAACCAGAATTGCAAGAGCAATCTGTGAAATTGCCGACTTTAGCTGGTTCTAATACGCCATACGAAACGATAAAGTTGACTAAACAAGTTGAAGTCGTCGATTTGCCTAGAATTAAAAAAGAATTAACCTTGGCGAACGCTCGCTTGCGTTTGGGAAAAATCGACAATTCTACAGTTATGAGTTATACAAGTATGTTCTAATTAAAATTTTGAATAGAGTTTAAGAAATAATAATCGCATAATAAATTTGTTTTAGCTCCTCAAGAGTTAGTTCCTATGTTATCAACTGCGGGTATATTTAAATGCGCTTTGGAGTTGTGCAAAATGTATAATGTGTCTTCTAAACCGGTTTTTGAAGCTTTAACTCAACATTGTATCAGATTAACTGAAGAGGATGATCAGAACGCTTGGAATTGGTTGACTGAAAATGATTTACATGGTAAATAATTTTAGAAATTGAATATTATTTAGCTAATTAACCGTTTGAGTCCCAAGCAGCGCGATCGCGCTGTTCAGATTTTATGTCGAGAAAACCCTGCAGTACGTATATGAAAGCGCGATCACGCTGCTTGGCATTTTCGACAGTGTTTTTTCCAAACCGTCTGGAACTCAAACGGTTAAGACAAATAGTAATACAAGAATTAATAGTTCTCATTTTTTATCATAGATGCTATGATAGAAAATTTAAAAAAAGTCTAATGTCAGGAGATAGTGTGAGTTCCTCTCATTTTATAAGCGGCCAAAATATTAATTTTTATTCATTCTCCGGCTTTAAATGTAATAGAACCTCACTAATCCTATTTGGGTCTGGGGTTACGGTCGGAATGCCAAAAAGGTCAGATTATCCGAAACACCAAAAAACAGGGAATTAAGTAAAACAATTTCTGAACTCAAAACGAATTAATAGAAAGAAATAATTGAAGAAAGGTTTTTACTACTAATACGTTAGAGGAAAAAAATGTCCCATTACTGCACTGGGATTGAAACCCAATTCTTCTACTTTCCGGACAGTTGTTCTACCAATTAAGCTACAAAGCTTGACAAGTTTTCTCACATTTCTGGATAAGTAATGTCACAAGTTGGTAATCAATCGTGTGACATTGGTAACTAACCGTGTGCATATACTTGTGACATTATGTGTCTAGAAATGTGAGAAAATTTGTTGAGCTGTATAGTTTAATTGGTAGAACAACTTCCTGGAAAGCAGGAAATCTGGGTTCGAATCTTAGTGCTGTAATGAGACATTTTTTCTTCTCTAATTAGTGGTAAAAACCTTTCTTTAATTATTTCTTTCTATTAATATTCATGGTTTAAAAATTCCCAAATATTTAATTATATCAAAACGATTGTTTTCAAAACTTGACTTAAGATAAGGTGACCAGACCTACGGAATTTTGCTGTATTGTGCAGCAATATGATACACAGTACAACATATGTGTACATGCACATATTATGTGCATATACAGCAAACGCAATTTATTATTGAATTTATGATTGATTAGTGACCTTTTGCAATGAGTAGTGTAGTCCCAGTGACATTCATGTTATATCGGGTGTTCATTTAAATTCGTGCTCAAGTGTGCTTTGAAATTTTGTTAGACGACGACAGAGAGAAAAATGTATGTCGCATTATTAGTGCATACCAATCAATTAAATTTCAAATTTGACAAACGTCAAATCTGGTCAAACTACACAGAACGGCTTATATGGGCTATTTATCGTCCATGTTTTTAATTTCGGACAAAAAACTTGTTGGTAAGTGTTACATTTAAGCTGCTTCGAAAGTCGATGAAGTTTGGGAATATTTACTGTATAATTTTATTCGCCACTTGAACATTTCTATGAAATTTTGGACGACCGATTACTAAAAAGATTAGAGTTTAGGTAGGTTTTAGCCAAAAACAAGTTATTAGCCAATTTCCTTTCATTTTCTGTCTTACTATTTATAACCTATTGAACATTTCAGTGTTATGACATTGCTTCAATTAAGTTTTATTGGACATACGTCAAAAATGCAGACAAAATCCATAGCTCACTTGAGCACGAATTTAAATGAACACCCGATAGATTTTTCTGTTATCGAAAGGAAGAATGGACACTTGTGTGAATTACAGATTGTAGATTATTGTTAAAATTATGTTACAAAGTTCAATTCTCTATAACAAATTTGACTTGAGTAAAATATCATGAATTTTAAGCTCTCATCGAATATGTAAAAATATACAGGGTGTTCTAATCGAAAAAATCATTTTTATGTCTATAACTATTCAATTATAGCTTACAAGGGGAGGGCGCGAGGTGGTTTTTTTTTTTAAATCTGTCCTTTAGCTGAGTGGTAGAGTATCATATAAGGATTCAATTGACAAAGTACTAAAACGCACTATTCAGCCAAAACTGAATAAATCGCGTTTGAAGTTTAACGCTCTGTTTATATTTTGGATAAGTAAACTCGTTTACAGGTACTCGATAGCCGAACCGTAAGAGTGGTGAATAAGCAATCCAAAAATAGCGGGCATCGCTGGTTCGAATCTTTTCGTGTATTTTACTTTTTATTTTTTGTTTCATACACTAATTTACAAATATTTATTTGTTTAATGAATTTTAAATATATTTTGTTTTCAATAAAAAATCAATTCACATTTCGCTATTAAATGATGTATCCTTTTTGTTTTTTGTTTCTACAATGATTATTATTTTGGTTTCTATAAAGCATATTCTCAATAAGCGTTTTCGTCGCCGAGTCTATCCGTTTGAATAATTCAATTTTCCGTAATTGATGTTTGCTCCTAACATCATTGTATTTACCAGTAATTTCTTTTCTAATTATTATTTTTTGTTCAAAAGTGTTGAAGTTTGTTTTATAATGAGATATTTTCATTAAAAATCAAAGTTCATTTTAAATTTATAAAAACATCAATAAAAATCGATAAATATTTATAAATAAGTGTATTAAACAAAAATTAAAAAGTAAAAGACACGAAAAGATTCGAACCAGCGATGCCGCTATTTATGGATTGCTGATTCACCACTTTCCCAATCAGGCCATCGGCTGCTTGTAAACGAGTTTACTTATCCAAAATATAATCGGACCGTTAAACTTCAAACGCGATTTATTCAGTTTTGGGTGAATAGTGCGTTTTAGTACTTTGTCAATTGAATCCTTATATGATACTCTACCACTCAGCTAAAGGACAGATTTAAAAAAAACCACCTCGCGCCCTCCCCTTGTTAGAGAATTAGAGAATTCTAACCTACAACATCAAATTCTTTATAATGAATGAAAACTTTTCAGAAATGCACTTTCTCGAAAAACAGCCTGTATCACTAGAACCCTAAGAGATATTATTTTGTAGTTTTGACTATTCAATTTCTTATAAAAATCGAGAATCAGGCACCGATATCAATTTTGCTCTGTCTGTTATACATAGAAACAGGAATCTACTTTTGAATGTGTCCAAGTTGGCCCACTCTGCACATACGTTGCATGTGTATAGCAGTGGATGTTGAGAAATCTTGTCACCCTACTTAAGAGTACTTGTCTGTACTAAGGTAGATAAGCATGGTCTAATTAATCGGAATGACGAATTAACCGAGGTTAAATTAGTAGGGTTCTATTATAGTTTTAAAAAAATCTTGCATGAATATGTTATGCTTCAGGATAAAATATTGGGTTTATAAAAAAATCTAGATAATTACGTCTAAAGAAGTTTGATTTTTGTTTCTGTTTTCTGTACAATAAGAAAATTTTAAAGTACTTCATGGAAAGAAGGATGCAAGATTAAACCACCTTTCAGAAACTCTGGACTGTCTTGCATCCTTCTCTCCATTGGATAATTTGGGATTTTCCTCTTGTAGATATAAACAGGATGTTTAGAAGATAAATACAAAACATTAGAGATTGATACTTGTTAATCATTGCCTTTTTGAAGACACATACATTATAATTATCGTTTACTACCAATAACACTTTCACAACCGCTAACACCAAAGTGGTGCCATAGGCAGGCCTGTCATTGTATGCCGGTGACACTGATGTGGTGTCATTGGTAGACCAGTCGTTATTCATTATTATCCAAAATATTGCCGGCCACTGGCGACGTTTCACTACCCAAACATGCGGTTGTGAAAGTGTTAAGAGATAAAATAAAACTCAAAAGTTTTATATATACAAGCCAACGATGATAAATTTTTATTAAAATAAATTGAGTGCTACATTAATGTTTCGCTGATAAGCGTCTTCAGCTACACCTAAAAAGTTTGATGCGAAACATTAATGTAGCACTTAATTCATTTTTTTAATAAAAATTATCATCGTTGACTTGTATAAAACTTTGAGTTTTATTTTATCTTTTAATTCAATTCCATGATGAACACGGAATGTACACTGGCTTATTTATAATCATTATCATTTTTTATAATTACAATAACTTGTAAGCCCATTGCTAATCTCAACTTAATTAACGACGCTCAAAACGGACGATTGTTCGGTTTTTTTCTTGGTTGAAACTGATTCTCATTCATTCAAATGCATTTGAGATATTCAACATTTGGACATTTCTCAAAAATTTGTCTACAACACGTGCATATGAACAAACTGTTAGAAAGTGAAAAATTTTGAAAAAATAAAAGAATTTTTTGGGGAAATAATAGACACGGAGTAAAATATTTCTGTAAAAATATTTATCTTGATATGCACAATTTTTTTAATCAAATTATATTTTAAATTAGTAACTATGTTTTTCCATAATACTTTATAGATTTGCCAATGATTGGAAACACTACAGCAGATGTGGCTTGGCAACTATTAAAAACTTTCCTTTATCAATACGAAGAAGACCACATGACCAAAATCCATAGATATATTTGTGAAAAAATTCTGCGTTTAGGCTGTTTTATACCACACTGGCTAGTAGCTTCTTACAAGGTAAAATTAATCATTTTTAGTATAACTTATTTGATATTAATTTTTACTAACTCCAGCTAAGAAACCCAGGAGAATTAGTAAGACTGTATTATTACCGAGGACACCTCATCCAAGCAAGCGAACTCGCTTGCGAATACATCCTGGCTCTTTTAGATAGTGGATACGAATATTTCGGATTTCAAACGGGTTTAGTTCCTGGTGCGAAACAATTTTGTCTTCCAGTCGTCATAATTGAAAAGTTACTTCGCGAGTTAGAGAAACAAAATGAAATTGATGATGAGAAACCTTTAGAGAAGGTAAATAATTTTTTTTATATATATGAGTTGTTTATATGATTTGGTTGTAGGAACATCGTGTCTTGAAAGAATTATACGTAAAGTATTTGGAAGTATCTTCCCGAATTTCGACTGAAATGTGTAGAGTAAAAATCGTAGGATTATAACAATAACAAATCCTTGTTTGATTTCTAAGTGTTAATTATTATTATTTTAAAAATACTTTTATACAATAAATGCTTAAAACTTATTCTATCGAACAAATAATTAATTCAGCTACGTTTTCATCCGTGGCTTTTACAATTAGTTCCATCGTAACAGTGTCTGCTAATGCTAGTTTTGCTTGTGCTAAAATATCAATACCACCGCGGAAAACGCCCGCCAAAAGTAAAGAATGTACACTTTTTCCTTCTGGAACCTTATCAGAATGTTCAGCTGGTTGTAACCCTAAATACTGGATAATATTCTTAATAGCTTCTTCCAAAGTGTTAACAGAACTCAAAGAAAATACGGTGTTCATAACGGAATAATTAGTAGCTTCGCTAGCTTCATCCCAAGCTGCTGACCAATTAACTTTACTAACTCTTTGTATTTGATCGGATGGCGTCACTTCTAAATCTTCAAGAATGTACTCATCGTTAAATCCTTCATCTGTGTCAGGAATTCCAGTAGTTGGATCACAATCTTTTGATACAAATTTCAAAACGGCACCAAAAGTACCAACAGATGCATTTAATTCATTAGGGAATTGAAGAATTACATACGAAGTACCAGTTTCGTTATACGATATTTTCGGACATGGAATTTCTTTAAGAATTGTGTATCCTTCACTTGGATCAACTTGAACCCGAACTTTCTCCAATAACAAATCGCTCATGGTATTCGTACAATTAAACTGCAACACTAGATGTTTGCTATAACAATGTTTTATACAACGAACGACAAATTCCGTTTCTGATTCCGTAAGTTCGACGATTTCCGAGCTTTTGAAAAGCGGGCCAAGTTGTTGCAATTCGGGGATTGTAGCTAACTCTTTTAAGTAGGTTTCTTCGCGAGTTGCTTGAACTGGTTTTGCCGGTCCTGTTGAAATTAACATTCCTTCGGTTTTTTGTGCTGCAACGTGAACTTCTTCTGGTACTGCTGGTGTTACGACAGGAATTGATTTTATGTCGAAAGGTTGATCTGTTGGACCTTGAATGTATTCTTTTAGGGATCTTTCTAATGCTGGGATAGAAATCTAATACAAATAAAATTATGTATTAATATGGATGGATGATAATTTTTGCTAGGTTTTAAGATACTTTTTACCATTTTGAAAACAGCTTTTAGTTAATCAGTAAAATATTTTAATTTAACAAAATTTGTTGAATCTACTTCAAAAGGATTTTGATTGAACCTAACCTCACCTTACAATTTTTTAAATTCTTCTAAAATTGTTTAGTCTTTATTTAACACCTTGAGATTAGAAAGCTTAATTATTGTAATAATGTTTGTTGACCAAAGATTTCTTGAAGATTTTTGGTTGAATCTAACTCAACTTTTGATCAGAATTTATCAATATTTTCAAATATTTTTGAAAAATTGAAAAAATCGTCGACTGATATTGGAAGCAAAAAGTTTTTAAAGTTACAATTGATAAAAAGTAAAATCTATTTCTGAGCGAACCTTACAAATCTTTTGAGTAATTTTAATGATCTTACATATGGCAATAATTAAGAACAAATAAATTAGGATACATAGATTGAAGTATTTGTTTTCCTTAAAATCATCAACCCTGTTGTAGTTATTACCAAACAATTTTCAAAAACTCTAACACCGCAACATTCTTAATTAAACCTAAAGACTCATTTACATGTTCATCTTTGGAGGAAGCAACGAAACTAAAAACTGAAATCGCTTTACTTTGGATCAAATAAAGTGTAAAGGTGCGTCGAAACGAAAGCGTATGAGTTTGTATGAGTATTTGTACTTGCTGTTGTGAAAATACTCAAGGAACCTTTTCAGTCGTGGAACGGGATTGCAGTATCACCTGCTTATCAAATCCTCTGCTGTGGTGAATTCAGATTTTGGTGTTACTTTAGCACAAAGAATGAATCAGTTGCTAATATCGAAAGAGAAATGGAAGAAAAGACGATGGTGGGTTAAACAGTGGATACTTGACAGGAAATTGGTAGCACATGATTTGGCAGGCAGGGAGCTAAGAAGTTATTTACACAGAGGATTTTTAAAACTTGTTGCGAATATCTGAAGGCGATTTTAATTACCTTCTGGAAGCCGTTTCGCCACCGATTTCAAAATTACAGTATGAACTCATCAAGTTTTTAACCAGTTAACTGTTTTTGAGGAATATACCATACTCGTAATGGCGCAAAATTGTGCAACTCGCAAAAAGTAGTGATATTGGCTATTTAAATTGTAATTTTTGTGAAATTCAAAACATATTCTTAATTACTCTCATTTTACTACTTGTCATCATTTTGAAAAACAAACATACAAAAGCGAATTCATGACACGAAATCAAACATGTTTGATCTAAAGGTACGTTCCCACGGAACGTGAAAACGAAAGTGTATCACTCTTTCGTATTTGGTGTCGTGAAAATGCTCAAGGAACCTTGTAAGTCGTGGAACGTGGATCGTTCACACAGACTGCAGTATCAACATCAGATGGTGTGTTACAAAGTGGATATTTGACAGGAGATCGGGAGCACCTAGTTTGGCAGATAGGGAGCTAAAAAGTAATTACACGGAAGATTTTAAAAACTTGTTACAAATGTCTGAACGCGATTTTAAAAACTTGCTGGAAGCCGTTTCATCCCTGATTTCAAAATTAGATACAAATATGAGACAAGCAGTGACTGCTAAAACAAAACTTATGATTACTTTACGATATTTAGCGATTGGAGACTCTTTTAAGAGCCTGGAATTTTCTAGGTTCCAATTTGAGAATTGGGGAACTGCCATTCTCAAATCTCGTTTCTATACTCATCCATAGTTGTATCATAATAGTACTTTTTCGTCCATATACAATTCAAGAAACCGCAGAGTTACATTATCCTGTAATTTAATGACATGACCTTTCAAATTACTGTTTGTCGCCATTTTCAAAAACCGGCATATGAAAGCATATTCACGACAAAAATCAAACGTGTGGTTTAAGGCGTGAGCACCACGCTTGCCTGTGACGTTAACAGCTAACCCACGATACTTCGTTAATACGGGGCGTATTCCTCGACCGTCTGCCTTACGAAAGCATATCACGCTTCGTTGGAACGTACTTTAAGGCAATTTACATTTATCACTTTGGATAATTGTTCAAATATGAACATGTTTTAATTATTCAACTCCACAAACTTTCGGGGAACTTTAAAGGTGGCTACACACTAGAACGACACTACACTGCACGACGCGACAAAATATTGTTTCAACCATTTTGTATGGTACAAGTCGCATTAGACTATCAAAACTACCGGTAGTACATAGCATATTTTTATTGGCGCATAAGATGACGTGCGTTTCGCGTAGTGCAGTGTCCCTGTAGTGAGTAGCCACCTTAAAAGATGTTTGATAAAATGGTATAAAGCAATCCTAATAACCTGTAATACAAATGTATTACCTTCATTGGTTCAACAATGTAATTACTAAAAAGACTTCGATCTCCTTGTTTTAAAATTTTGCTGTAATAAGTAGCTCTATCTCTAACTTCATCATCTGTATCCATTTGACATCTTGTAAGCAAAACTTGGATGTTATCCAAAAGATCAGGGCAAGTAGCACCAAATTGTGCCATTGCCGATACAGCTCCAGCGCGAAATCTTGGATCTTCCAGTAAAACCCGATTGTAAATAAACCGAATATATCTACAAAGAAAAAAAATTAATTTTTAAAACTGAGGATAAAATTTGTTATTAAATCACCTAGATGGTTGTTTTGTACGCGGTCCTTCTTTCCCAAGTAAATGTAAAATCCTCACAGCTAAAGAAGTATGTTCGCAATCTTCAATAAACTCGCATAAATGAGCCAAACCAGTTTCTTTAGCATCCGGATTATCCTCGATAATAGTAATAATAGTATCCGCAATAGAAGCTTTATAATCAAACCCACCCTCTTCGCGTAACATAGCCGACAAGAAATTCATCAAAACGCTATGTTTACGCGGAAACTTCAAAGCCAAAGCCCGAATAGCTTGGATAACAACCAATTTAAATTCATCGCTTATTTCAGATACAAACATCGAAATTTGTTTCATAAGCCTTTCAACAGAAGACTCTCCCCCGGTTTTTAATAAAGTAGTAATCGCCAAAGTCGCGATAGACCTATTTGAATCGGTTATCAAATTCTCCAAATCTAAATTACAAGCCGTTACAGCAGCTGGGTGAGAAATCGCGACTTGATTTAAAGTACGAACAGCTGCAAATCTTAACGTAGGTTTGGGGGAGCTACAAAATAGTTGGAGAACGCTTATAGCAGGGGCCAACTCCCGACTTGTGGTGCGTTTTAAATTTACAATAGCGTGAGCTGCTTCGTAAATGACCATTTCGGATTTGTGTCGTAAACACGAGTCGATAAACTCAAAGAGTTGGTTTGAACCGCTTCCAGAATCTTCTTCTTCTAGTAGTTTTGCAGCAATACGAATCTAAATAAATTTTAATTATTACGTAAATGAGTAAAAAAATTAGGAAAGTAATAATAGGATTAAAATTATTGTTTCTTACCAGCATACAAACTGCGTATGGCGATTTTAATGACATTCTTGTTAATTTTGCAACTAACTTAGTAACTGCGAGTCTGTCGGATTTTCTGATGTGATATAAAACACCCAAAGCGTGATATTGAACCATAATACTGAAAAAAAATGATTAAAATAATGTTAATTTCTCATTTAATATGTTGGTTATATGATAATTTAAACCGTTTTGTACAAAAATAAATTTAACAAAACATTTAAGATTTTAATATTTATATGCACTGAATTTCTGTTAACAAATTATCCTGTTAACGGATTGCCAGCTGAAACTTCTAAGAGATTGTCACATTTTGTAAAAATTGCTAACCGAATAAATTAAAATCGTAAAATAAATCGACCGACTTTTTTCAAAAATTAACAAAGAATCTTAAATTTATGGCGAATTTTTGACAAATACATACGAATGTTATAAATTAATCCTTTGATTTCTGAATACTCCAATCCAAAACGCATCGCGTCAACGGCGTGCAGTTGGCCATAGTTATCGTTGAGGACTAAATACTTTTTCATGTGATCTGAATCTGTTTGGCAATGTATTAACTAATAATCTAGCACAGAATACAATTGCTACTACTTTATCAACATAGACTATGAACGCATATGCGTGGCCAGAGTAATAGCTTTTGATGGACGTACATATGCGCTGGTAGCAGTCAAAGGGTTAATGATGATTTTAGACGTATGGCCAATTTTCTACAAATTAAGATGAATTTTTAGCTAATTTTATTTAACATCATTGACAAAACGTTTCACAAATTGTTAGAGTTTTGTAGAGTTTAAACGAATTTTATACAATCAATATGTATTATGATAAAGTTTTGATAAATAAAAATCAATTTGTAATGAATTTTATGAAATTAACATGCACCGTGACGAATTTTTGACGAGGTTTATTGGGTTGTTCGGAAAGTAATTTTGTTTCTTTTTTCATAATTTAGTAATTTTCTAACCAAAAAATTTTTTTGCCAACTTTCAATTTTTTTTTAAATTTTTTGGTAAAGTTTAGAACAAAACGGTCTTTTTTAATTAAAACTGGAATCCTTTTAGATTCATTTAGAAAAAAAAATCAGATCAAAATCTTTAAAATTCAATTTTTTACGAATTAAGAAATTATTTATTTCTTAACCTAAAAATTTTTTTGCCAACTTTGAAAATTTTTTAAATTTTTTTAGTAAAATTTAGTACAAAATGATCTTTTTAAATTAAAACTAAAATCCTTTTAGATTCATTTAGAAAAAAATGAGATTAAAATATTTAAAATTCAATTTCTTGCGAATTTTTAAAAACTTATTGATTTTCTAATCTGAAAATGTTTTGAAAACTTTGAAATTTTTTTAAATTTTTTTGGTAAAATTTAGCACAAAACAGTCTCTTTAAATTAAAACTAGAATCTTTTTAGATTCATTTAGAAAGAAAATCAGATCAAAATATTTAAAATTCATTTATTTACGAATTTTTTTAAAAAGTATTGATTTTCTAACCCAAAAAATTTTTTTAATTTTTTATACCCAATATAAAATTTAGAATAATTTTATAAATTTAAGAAGATATTTTATCATTATGATGATTTATCAAAATCCAAATTTATCAAACAATTTTAGAAGTATCAGAATTTTGAACAAATTGCCTAAAACTAATGGCGAATTTGATTGGGAGAACTAGTGCGCACCAGTGCATAATAGCGTGTTCTGTTGGTTGTTTCGTTGTATTGTTACATTTTATTATTGTGGTTTATAAAACATTTTAAACATCATCAAGCCTTGAACACACTTACAAGTAATGTTATGATTATGTTTGATTTCATCGCGTTCTGTAGAATTTGCCCTTTTTTGCACTAAGCTAGTGTGACATGTCACATTTTGCACTCCACGAGTGCGCACCAGTGCACACGAGTTTTGCCAATCGAATTCGCCATAAGACGAATTTTGGAAGAATTAAGATGAATTTCTGACGAATATAATATAAAAAATGAAGAGAAATTTTAATCAAATCAGGAAGAAATTTTTCAAATTAACTCTTTGGCTGCTATAGGCATAAATGTGCGTGTAACGAAAGCAATCCCTGTGGTCTATGGGCGCATATAAGCGTCCGACACAAGCCGTTGATATAAATTATGGACGCACATGTGCGTTCGGATGCATATTGCATGAAAATTATTCAGTCACAGCACTTCACTCTGTGAATAGCTTTGTGGAGAAAGCCCTTAACGATAAGGAGTCTGCTCTGGGGGTGTTTATTGATGTGGAAGGAAGATTCGATAAGACAACCTTTCGCAGTATAAACGAGGTTTTGTTATTACATAAAGTTCCTCCAACCCTTAGTGGCTGGATTGAGAACTGTTTAAAACAAATAATCGTGAAGTTAAGGGCGGGCGACATCTCCCTGCTAAGATCTGTCACCCAAGGCTGTCCACAAGGTGGCGTTTTATCGCCCCTATTTTGGAATCTCACACTGGATAGTCTCATCAGATGTCTGGTGGCAAACAATTTCACTACCATTGGATATGCGGACGTCCTAACTGTACTTGTCCGAGGTAAGTACATTAATGTACTATGCGACAGGATTCGGGTGACACTCAAGGAAATTGAGAATTGGTGTGGGAAACAAGACCTCTACGTTAACCCTAACAAAACAGAACTGGTCCTTTTCACTAGAAAAAGGGGGTTTGGTAATGTTACACTCCCAACTCTTGCTAACACCCCGTTAAAGTTGGCTGCTGAAGTAAAGTATTTTGGCATTATCTTGGACAGCAAACTTTCATGGAGATCTCACCTTGATAACAGGGTCAAAAAGGTAGTTGTCACATTCGGACAGTGCAGAAGGGTCATAGGGAGGACGTGGGGGTTGTCCCCCAAGCTGTCTCTCTGGTTATACTTTGAGCATAACTTCAAAATTCTCCACCGTCACTGCTTTGAATAGAGTACAGCGTTTAGCGTGTCTTTCTGTTACAGGTGCGATGTGGACCACCGCTACCGCAGCTAAGGAGAACATGCTTAACCAGCCGCCCCTACACTTATTCATACAGGAGGAGGCGTTGGTAACCATGGTGCGCCTACGTGAAGTAGCGAATACAAAATGGGACAAGGATACCGGCAGCAACTCTCAGCTGTGAAGGGAGGCGCTAAAAAGAGCCCCCATTCTACACTGTAGAACGGATTGTATATCTGCCGAATTCGTGGTTTCGAGAAGTTAGCTCGTCCTTCTAAACTCGTCAACAGAGATTAATTACACCAACACCGTCAAAATCTACACTGATGGCTCTAAAAAACAAGTACAGATGCGGGCGTCTTCTCCCATCACCCCCGGACTCGTCTCTCGGAACCCCTTGGGGCGAGTACCTCTGTCATTCAGGCAGAACTTACTGCCATCAAGCTTGCCGCCAACCGCGTTTCCAGCAGTAACGTATGTGGTAAGTGTTTTACTATTCTCACAGATAGTAGACAGTCTGTTTTAGCTCTAAACTGGGAGAGGATCACCTCCCAGCTTATATTGGACTGTCATAATGCACTGGAAGTAGCAGCCATGCACAATAAGGTGCCTTCAGTGGATAAAGAGACATGAGAACTGCTGAAGAAGTAGACAGTCACCATTCCCTCTTTAACTTCGCATCTCTATTGCATTAAGCACACTACCCATTCTAAATTTTCAGACTATTGGGACACGGCTAAGGGCTGCCAAGTATCTAAATCATTACTAAGATACTCTTCGTGTGAGGCGATCCGGTTCTTTACAGGTCTCAACAGGAAGGATCTACGCCTAATCACAGGGCTCCTGACGGGACACTGTAAGATTAATAAGCACTTTTATAATTTAGGGTTTGTCGCTTTTCCTGTATGTCGTGCTTATGACCAAGACTTTGAGACTGTTAAGCACATCCTATGTGATTGCCCGAATCTCAAGGACCTTCAATTAAGGGATTTGGGTGACGACTGGCCAACCATGGATGGAATCAGGGACACACCTTTGGACTACATCCTAACCTTTGGTAAATCCCTAGGCTGGTCAATGTAGACAGAGTGAGTGACAGGGAGGTTGTACAAAGGGCGCAATGAGGCCTAAGTGCGGTATGCCATCTAGCGTGCCCTGCCGTTTCCTACATATACATACAAGTATTCAGTCCCCAGCGACAGCTATTGCCGGCCACACGAGGTTCATGTGAGCAGCTTCAGCTCAGAGTACTCAGCAGTCGATTTTGAAACAAAATTCATAAATCATTTATGAACTACCATTAAAAGCGGCTTATTGCTTAATATACAACTATCTTATTTCTTGATCTATGTTGACTGCTAGTTAACATGTTGTTCGCCATTTAAGAAAAAAAAAAAAAATTTCCGTTCAGGCCACCAATTAATAAAATGTATAACAATGCGGCACAAACCATGTGCCACATTACAGCAACCCAAATCAGGCGCGGCACAAGTGAATGCCGCGCTGGGGTTAACGTGTTAAGCTAAATCTGTCAATCTCTAGATGAATTTTTTAAGTTGAAGAACTAATTTAAAAACTTACTTATCACTATTAACAGCTTCTTGTGCCTCATTAACCCATCTTTTAACAACATCGCCAGCCATTTTAGTCATATGTAAAGAACTGACCAAAGCGGCACTACTAACAGCACAGTTACGATCAACAATAGCCTGCTTCATATATCTCTCGATAGCTTGTAACATTGTGGAATCGGTGATGCTACACAAAGCCCTTATAGCAGCAGCTCTATATAAATCTTCTTTTCCGGTCATGTCTTTCGTAAGACTAGATGTTACAATAATTACATCATCAGCTAAAGAACTAAGTTCTTTAATTCCTAGATAAACCATCCTTCTAAGGATAACGTCTTTAGATTGGAATAGTTTTGTCATTGCAAAGAAAGCTTCTGTTGCTTCGGTATTACCAAAAATTTCACCCTATTAATTAATATAATAAAGTATTATAAAAATGAGATTGTTAAAGTGTAATAAATACCTGGTTTAATAAATATAAAATTTTTGTTAAGATATGAGTACATTTTCTCGGATTTACTGGGGTTTCGTTAAATGTACGTGCTTCTTGTAAGACGGTAGTTTTTTCAATATTTTGAAAAGGATTACCTCCCCCTAAAATATTTCATGGGTTATTTTACATAAGGGTTTATCAATTAATTAATTACCATCCTCGTCTTCTTTCCTATCACGTTTAAACGAGCTCATTTTTAAGAATTAATATGAAAATACCAGCGACGTCAACACACCGGACAGTTGTTTTTGACACGTCAATATTACCATTTCTACCAACCGTTAAAAATTGAAAAATGCCAAATGTCAATGAAATTTTTTTAAAACGTAAGTAGTTTAAAATTAATGTAATTATTTTAAAGCCAGTGAAATTAAATTAATTAATACGTTAGTTTTAGGAATGATGATGATATGGGATCAATTAAATTGTATTTGACTCGTCAATAGTAGAATTAGTAACAACGTTGTAAAATTAAAAGTAACTAAAACGTGAAATCAGTCTGTTAAAATTCAACTCGTCGTCAGAATGTCAGTGAGCGAAGAAAAGTCGAGCATGTCAAGATTACTTAAATTGGCACATAAATTTAATTGTTTTTACTTGTCAGGCAAGTGGACGTCGTTTAGATAGCCTACGGTCGATTCGCGACGGTCTTTTCATTTATAAATCGGTGGAAATATCGTCGGGGATTCCGAATTAAGGCAATATTGATCATATGCACTACCCGCCCATAAGGCGACACTCTATTGGTATTTTGCCTTTCAACTCGCAAATTTTTAGGATTAACCAGCGGGGATTGCAAACCTTTTATAGTTGAGGGCTTCCAGGTGGGTCTGGTAAGGCACGATGTCATGCAGGAGTTACAATCCTACCCTGAGGTAAGTTTAAAATGTTGTGATGCAAAAGTACAAATCTTAAAAATTATTGGTTAGGATTTCTTAATAAAAATATAAATTATTTTTTTTTATATGAAATATACTTTAAGATATACTTATTATTTTTTCATTTGTAATGAGGTGTAGTTTTTTTTTTATTTAGTGAGGTAATAGGTTCGTTCATTCTATTTCAAGTATGTTTATCTGTAAAAACTTACAGCATAGTTATAAAAATGTAAATTACTGAATGGATTGCAGATAGAGTGATTTTACACTAAAAGTGATTATTGAATTTGTTTATAGACAATTTTGTATTTTAGCGATAACGATTACTATCATAGTTATTTGGTTTAATTAGTGGATCTTTTGACTTTAAAAGCTAAAAAAATGTAATTTATTATGTCTGCTAATCTGACATGAAATTTCCCACTATAAATAGATATAAATTGGCTCAAGATTATTTTAACGCTAATTAAAGATTTTTTTGGCAAAGTTTATAAATTATAAATCAGGTCTAAAAATGCATAAATAATGTATAAACTGTTTTTTATTTGGTTTCAATGTTATTTACAGTAGATAATAATATTACGGAGTGTATTAGTGTGTCAAGTTTATAATAAACTTGAGTGGGAAATTGTTAGATAAATAATAACTCAGATAATGCAACTATTAAAAACGATATAATGTAAAATAATAGAATGAGATGTAAAAATATTGACAAATAGAAACTGAAAAATTATGGTAGATTTTTATTTTAAGATTTAAAAAATAAATGTGATATATACTTAATAAAGAAAGTTGTTTAATAAAGAAATAATTTTGTTGAATTTGTTATCAGATTATTTAAATACATAGTAACTAAGTATTTGACCTTTTCTCAAAAAACATTCTCAGTCTATTTATATATTACGCTTATTTTATTATAAAAATAGATATGCTTCGATTGAGATGAATTTCTGACGAATATAATTTATAAAATTAAGAGAAATTTTAAGTTTTAATCAAATCAGGAAGAAGTTTGTTCAAATTAAGAAGGATTTTGAAACAAAATCGGTAAATCATTTATGAACTGCCACCAAAAGTGGCTTATTGCTTAATATACATTTATCTCATTTCTTGATTTAAGTCGACTGGTAGTTAGGGTAGATCTGTCGATCTCTAAATACATTTTTTTCAAGTTGAAAAAGTTACCAAAAAACTTACTTATCACTATTAACAGTTTCTTGTGCTTCATTAACCGATCTTTTAACAACATTGCCAGCCATTTTTATCATATGCAAAGAACTGACTAAAGCAGCACTGCTGACATACATTGAGGAAAAAAATTTTAGAACTGACTACTATTTTACAAGGGGAGGGCGCGGGGTGGTTTTTTTTAATCTGTCCTTCTGCTCACTGATAGAATAGCACATAAAAGTTCATATAGCAAAGTACTAAAACGCACTATTCAGCCAATCGCGAACAAACCGCGTCTAAAGTTTAGCGCTTTCGTATAATAAGGAAAGCTTACCGTATCATCGCCGTGGCGTTATTGTTAGTGTGCTGACTCACCAATGCGGACGATTCAGGTTCAGATCTGGTACGGTTTTTTTATTTACTGAATTTATCCATTAGCCATAATTTTTAGACATTAGGATGATTTTTTGCTGTCGTTACTACTTTAATTTTATAGTTCATTGGAATGGACTCTGCGTCTTTGGTCTTCTTTTCTTCTGGTTCGTACTCATCAGATGATTCACAAACTTCTTCAAAAAGGTTTTCGTCGTCAGATTCTTCCGGGCGCTAAACTTTAGACGCGATTTATTCGCGATTGGCTGAATAGTGCGTTTTAGTACTTTGCTATATGAACTTTTGTGTGGTATTCTATCGGTGAGCAAAAGGACAGATTAAAAAAAACCACCTCGCATCCTCCCCTTGTTAGAAATGGACTACTCTTTTGCGTTTAACGTTATTTTCAAGTGTCTAAACATTTTTACAGTGGGGCATGATAACAAGATCAAATTCTATTTTGAGTGTTTGAGAATAAGTTCTGTATTGAGTAATATTTTTTTTTAATTTTTATCAAAAAATGGATTTATTTAAAAAGAAAAAATAATTAGTTACGGATAAAGTGCTTAAACGGTTGTCAATTCTCCGTTAAAAGCAATTATGCATTATTCCGTTAAAAAAAGTTATTATTCAGTCGATTAAACAAGTGTACACTCCGCGGTCATCGTGAAATATTAATAGTTAGAAAAATAAAACACAAAGTTTTATATAAGCAAACGATGATGAATTTATTTTAAATTTGAATTAAGTGCTACACAATTTATAGATGTTAAGCGTCTTCAGGCACATCTAAAAAATTACAAACGTTGCAAGAAACAGGCTAAAAACAGGGTTACGAGTAATTACCGTCAAATATCTTAGAGATTACAAAATAAGAAACTTCAAGAAGCGTAGGAATAATATATCTAAAGTGAACATCGGAAATAAAAGCTGAAGGCGTGTATGTCAAAGTAAAAGCTGAAGGCGGCTATTCAGTCGACTATTTAACGTTCAAGACATAAATTGGCTACCGAAATCGTACGAGTACACCCCTTTAGACCATTTCCACTGGGAATATGTTAAATGGCGGGTCTATGTGAACACTCAATATAGAAAATTAATATATAATATAGAAGGTCAACTCCCACTAGACCGCTGAAATCAGTTTCCAGTAGTTAGTAACCCGGCCGTGATCTCCGGTTTGGCGTTCTAAGCAAATTAATGCCCTCTATAGAAATATTCAAAACTATCAGAACCCCAGAAATTTGCAATAATTCTTCTACTTTTTTAATATTAACCCGCGTCGGCTGACCTGGAGTCTCACAGACTCCGACCGTTCTATTTTCGGGAATTCCCGGTCCTACAGTTCGTTTCTTTACGTGTCCTTTTATCTACCTTCGTAAATATACTTTATATTATTTATGAAAAAAATCCCTAGAGATATGTTAAGTTTCGTAACTTATGATTTTTTTGATGAAAATGTAGTTTAATTGATCCGAAATGTGTTCAATCGTCCAGATTTGGTTAAATTGTGGCGCGGAAAAGCATTTTCATCGTAGAAAACTCTATATAAATGCTTTTTTTGACCAATATTGAAAATGTACTTATATGATTTTTTTCGTATTTCCGCCCAATTTTGTTCAATACATGCAATACTATTACTACTTTAAGAAATCCCCGTAATTGGGCGTAAGTGTATTTTCAACCGATTTATATTTAAAATTAACCGTTCCGGATGGAGTCTCTGAGATTCCACATCAGTCTCACTGTACTAAATTTTCACGTCAGTGGTTAAGGGTTAAATTTTAGTATTTAATCTGACACAATAACAAGAATAAAACATTTTAAAGAAATACAAAATATTTTATTCAATTCTAGAACATTTCTGAAAGTAATACAATTATTCTTGTATATTACCTTTACTCAAACATTCTTTGGCGCAATATAATTGGCATAATATTGATCTAACCTACTCTTCAAGAGCCTCCAAAAAATTGTACGTTAATATTAGCCAAGAATGTTTACTTTTTAAAGGGAATGTCTGCTCTCTATTACGTTCACAGACAGGGAAAGTGAATCATTGCCTCATTCTTTAACTCGATAACACCGAATGTGACGTTTTTGTAACATTGAATAAAAACATATCTGGCACTGAAGTTATCACACTTCATTCAGTGATACGAATAAAAAAAAAACGCATTTTTTGTTCTTAAAATTAAAAATTTAGACGTTATCGGGTTAAGCAGTATATTCTTTGCTAATTTTGTAGATAGTAAGAACAATTAATCTAACACTAAACAAAGAAAATCTTATATTGACTTCGAGATTAGAACTATTTGTAAAAAAATAGAGTTTTTAACAGAATAATAATAACAACCCGTATAGTAACCATTTCTTTATTCAAATATAGCATGACATAGTTTTTATTTGTTAAAAATGTAATTTTGTACAGTCAGTAATTATTATTTATTAACACTTGATTGACTTTTAAAAAAAATTAAAACAAGAAATAAGAATTAATTTCCAATTCATTGAAGTTATGAATATACATTATCACCTCCAAACAGAATAACATCGCATACGCAAATCAAATGACTACAATAAACACGATTTAACTGTAGATGCTAAAAATAGTTTTCCCATTTGTCATCAGATGATTCCACCAATAAGTTTTTTTTTCTGTGGAATCATGAAAATGACACTTCCACTTAAGTATCTAAATATTAAATATTCATATATTTTTTGTTACTCACAAAACGCTAGAAAAATAATATGTATTCTTTTTAAATAAATTCTAAGTGTACCGTTGTCAACTCGTTCTTTGTTACCAAATAGTTTAGGTTTTCAGAGTCACGTCGGGTTTCGTGGAGCTAAACCCGGCGTTTCGGGATTACGAGGAACGTAGTACGAAAATAAATCAAGTTTTGAAAAAGCTGAGGGAGGAAAATAAGTTTTCAACGTTGCGCGGTTGGAGAGATGAGGTTTTTATCACTTTTTTAGTACCTAACTTCCTATAATATAAAAATGTTTTTTTTAATTGTTTAAATTAGGAATATGAAGTTAAAACAGAATTTCACAAACAGAGCTTATTAAAAATGGATAGATCGGCGACGTGTCTTTTTGGGATTAGAAATTACGGCGTAGATATTAACGGTTATGTTAGGCATCCCAAACTTGGTTTATGTATATGGTTACAACAAAGGTCTGCAACCAAACAGAGATGGCCTGGTAAGATACAATAAATCTATTCTAAATATGTACATAAATTGAAATTTTTGTGTGAAGTTAATTTTATGATTTTATCGATTAAAGGTAAATGGGATAATATGGTCGGCGGTGGACTTTCTGTGGGTTATGGTATATTAGAGACGGCGTATAAAGAGGCTGAAGAAGAAGCTTCGTTACCTAAAGAACTTAGGGATAAAATTGTTAGCGCGGGGACCATTTCGTAAGTAATTACAAATCAACAGGAAAAGTAAATGGAAAATTTATTCTGCATTTTCTGGTTGTCTGATACGATTCAACCTAATGGACTTTACAAATATTGTAAAACATTACATAGTCGTTACTATCACACTCTTCGTTTACGTTCTTTATTTTATTTTATAATTTGTAGCTTATAAAATGGTTTAACATCTCTGTAAAGTTTATTTCAAAATTATTAGTTAATTTTTATTCAACAATTAGTATCAAAAGATGGTTTTAGACCGAAACTTGTCAATAAAATACATTTTTAACCAGAAAGGTGCAGAATACATTTATTTATTTTTTTTTATTACATTTCCATTGGTTATTATGGACCATAACACACACTTTACCTTAAAATTACTATTAGGTTTTGTTGATATAAAAACTAAGAAATGGAAGCTGATTACATTATTGACATAATAACGTTACGAAAGAAAAAGTAAAAGTTTGAATCTTTGGTGAAAGTGAAGTTGAGAGATAATTATTGAAATTAAGACGATTTGAATTGAGGAGTTACATAAGTATGAATTGGAGTGAAGAAAACTTAATAATAAGACAATTAAATTCTTTTACTTGAATACAACAGATTTCATAGTAAACAGGACAACCGAAATTAATGAGGTTTAGTTTAAATCTTAATAATTTAGAATCAAACTCAGTAAACTTTTACACAAATAAAGATTTTTTTTTATATGTACCGAAGTGTAGGAACTCTTTATTTTACGCCTTTATATTTGATTCTATGAGTTAAAAAAATGGTATTTTTTCGTCAGTATATTTTTATTGGGAATATTGAACAGTTTAGATTGTCAGTCTGTAAGCTTGAAATGCTTTACCATACAATTGCAGACAATACTTGTAATTTTGTACTATTCATTACAAGTATGTGCATATGAAGAATGGTAAACTTTCAAAATTACACAGAGCTAGTTGGAAAAAGGGGTTAAACTTCGGATTGTACTGTATACACGAAACTAACTTGGAAAATACGAAATGAATATTCCATTTTCATTTAACTATAAGTTATGGTGTCATTAAAGAAGTTTTATCAAACAACGAGTCAGGTTAATTAGGCCAGAAACACACACGCCGGTTTTTTGCCGTCCGGCACATTCCAATAGTGGACCGAAGAAATGATTGAGACTTTTCATACAAGCCGGGTGCCGGCTAGTGTGAAAGGTCTCAATTACTTCTTTGCTCCACTATTGGAATTTGGCCGGATGGTATTTTGCCGGACGGCGAAAAACCGTCGTATGTGTTTCCGGCCTTACCCTTTCGAAAATCCGTTAATGGCAAAAATTTGAAAAGTTTTTGTGAAAAATAATGCTCGCGGTTGACCAAGATATACAGATCTGGAAATTTCATTTTAGGACATAGGAAAATAATGCGTGCAACAGCGAAGCATGTAGGAAGTAGATTAGATAAACAAAGAGCGATATAACTGTTTAACCACGCCTTTTCCGATCCGACCCTAGTCGCCCAACCAATCACCTTCTTCCCACAAACTGTCGAACTGTCAGACTGTCAAACTGTCAGTTCGTTGCGTGGTTAAACAGCTATATCGCTCTTTGTTTATCTAATCTACTTCCTATATGCTTCGCTGTTGGACGCATTATTTTCCTATGTCCTCAAATGAAATTTCCAGATCTGTATGCTTTATTGGGAAAAAGTTCTGTACCAGGGTTAGAAATCGAGTTATTTTGCGCTAAAGTTGAACTTTAGTGGAAACTCGAGTCAGGTAAATTAACAAGTAATAAGTAAAAATCAAATGAATATTCAAACAATAAGATATTAGATCCTATGACTTAATTTTATGAATACAATACATTTTTAACTTGGAACCATTCCTTCTGACACACCCTGTAAATAGCAGTACAGAACTACTGATCTAAAAATGATTTCAATTTTCCTCTAGAACAAGTAATTAGAACTCTTAAAGTTGTAAACTTTTTAAAATACATTATAATTTCATAATGACCTATTTGCAGCATAATACAACAAATTTTCCCATTATCACTTTTGTAAAACAAATAGAAAATTGTATGAAATAATGCGGCCTTGAATTAATGTTAACCAGTTCTAACGTTATTTACCAGTTTAATTTTTTTAATGGTTAGATAAACTTATCACGTTACATAAGCAGAGTAAAACCGTTTGTGGTTTTTTGTTTTCTCTTTAGGTATAATTTTTTAAATTATAAACAACAAATTATATCCTGTTATTCAATTCATTTAATTAGTTATTTGTTTATGTTTATATTGTGATATGTTTTTTTGTCATGTTAGGTTCTTTTTCGAATCAGAACAAGGTTTATTTCCAAATACGGAATTCGTGTTTGACGTCGAACTGCCCGTGGATTTTGTTCCGCAAAATGCGGACGGCGAAGTCCAAAAGTTCGAACTCCTGCCGGCGAAAAAATGTTTAGAAAGGCTATTTAGTTCTGATTTTAAGACGACTAGCATACCGGTTGCGTTAGATTTTTTGGTACGTCACGGAGTAATATCGCCCGAAAACGGTAAGTGATGAAATTCTTAGGTATTTTTAGGAATGAGTTTGCTGATTGATGGTTTTAGAAGCCCATTACACGAGGATAGTAGAATTACTACACGTTCCATTACAAAAAATTTACAATAATCATCATATTTGTAAGGAAAACGGAGGCAACGAAGACCATGTATAATAATTGGATGCCGATAATAACTTTTTTACAGTTTTTAGGTAATATAGTGTAAAACATTTAAAAAAAATAGCGAAAAGCCTTAATTCTTTTTTAACATTTTTCAAAATTTGTATATTTTTTAGTAAGACCGTTTTTTAATATACATATTTAGATATGAGCTTCACATTTTTGTACTTGTAACGTGCTTTTAAAAGAAAATTAAAAAAACAGGTAATGGATAGATTCCCTTTACACCCACTAGGATTCGATAATCGATATTGAAGGTCATTAATTTCATTAACTGTTACGTTTGTTGTGTACATAACGTTTTCGTTTTAACCACGGGTTATTGACGTTTGTGATAATTTCTCTCCCGGATGATTAATTTTAGACCTAGTATTTATTGCTTATTTATTATTATACAATTTACGAGAGCTTTATTTTATTAATATTATACATAATTTCGTCAAATTGTTTTCTTTTCAAAAATAAACTTGTTCATCTTGTGGAATCTTTATTTTGTTTATTTACTTATAGCTTATTTACAGAAAATAAAAATAATTATTTGTATTGAATTAAAAAAAAATTGTTTGTTTGGAGAAAAAATAACATTTACAATTAATAAAGTAATGAGAACTGGAAAATGCTCCATGTTTTTAATCTTCCTTTTTATTTTTTACCATACACTGTATTGAAACCTCTATGTAGTATCACTTTTAACTTTTATGACTTTTGAAATATGGAGATATGTCGAGTGTTCATTTAAATTTGTGTTAAAGTTGACTATGAATGTTACTAAATAGTGGGGCTACGAACCGTTAATTTTTTTCGTTCCGTTTCAAAACGAAAAATATATATCGTTTTAAGTTCGATTTTCAGCCCGGCAAAAATAATAGTTTTTTTGGTTCAGTTCTAACGATAGGTTTCGGCAAAAACTACGAGATAACTTTTTAACACTTTGTTGACCGGGAATTTTACTTACAAAACTATGTTATGTCACCGGAAATGGCGAATGGAATAACGAATTGGCTCGTCACCGGTCAGCAATGTTTGGGTATGAAAAGACGAGTTAACTCTTCACTGGTCAGCAAAGTGTTAAATAGCTGTATTAAATATTTGTTTCATTTCTTATTAGAAACAGCAGTCAATTGCAGTCGTACATGTTAACTAATGACATCATCAGTTGAGTGCAAGAAATGACTGTATGATTTGATAGGTATAATAATTGACCAGTTTTTGAAGGTCATTTGACTGTTGGAATAAGTCTTAAATGTTAAAGATTTATAACACCAAGAACAACTATAATAATGATTAAATTATTCAGGATTTTTGTAGTTTGTTTAAAATTACTTAACAATTTCTTTTAATTATTAAAATACGCTCTAAATTCTTTTTTTCAGGTATGCCGTTTCTATTTTCTCCGAATATAAATTTAAATTGGAAAAAGATCTTTCGACAGTAACCTATGTTGTTAGTACTTCTAAATGTTTGTGAAAGTTTGCAAACAAGCAATGTTTTACGGTAATGTGTGACTGGGATTTATGGCTGAGCAATGTTGTTCAAAATCCAGAAACATTTTCGGCAATATATCTATACCTTTTCAAGTTCAAATTGGAACTAATCAATGTCAAATTGAGATTAATCAATTTCAAATTGGGAATGTTATATTTATATAAAAAATACCTAAGTTTTGGTAGTTACTTAATATTAATGAACTATTTTTTTTATTTAGCTATAAAAAATATAATTATAAAAAAATAAAATTATAAAAAATATAAAGGGGCAGTGGCATGTACTATAACCCGACATAGATCTGCACAATGAAGAGAAAGATGAAAAGGTAAGCCTGCTCTCCATAATATTGCCGTGCAGCTCCATTTCGGCTTATAGTACTTTTGTGTACACAGTGTAAATTTCGTACATGTAGCGATAGATATCACTCTGTTTTCCTCACTAAAAAAGAATTGTCTGAATATCGTCAGCCATACCACTCTTGCCTCCAGCTTTAAAAACTGTCCGTACTACTTCTATGAAGACCTCAATGGAATCGTGGTATGGAGCATTATCTGGTACCAAAACCGCAGGTTCTTCGTATATACGTTTGGCATTGCGAAGACGTTGGCTTCAGGCTTTTTAAAAGCATCTTTTTGAATTTAATGATGTATCAGGCCCGTAGTGCCAATACAATCAATTAAATGAACATTTGATTCTTTCATCGCCAGTGAAATAAAAAGATTTAAATTGATCTCATATGCACCTTTGCAATGTCCAACGTATATACCAAGAAACTGTGGTACTGGTGACAGATAATGTAAAGAATACTTCCCACTTGGTCGGTAATTTGAAATTAATTGAATTTCAACTTTGATTTCATTAGTCCCAATTTGAAATTGATAAGTCCCAATTTGAATTTGATTAGTCCTAATTTGAAATTGATTAGTCTCAATTTGAAATTGATTATTCTCAATTTGAAATTGATTAATCCCAATTTGAAATCGATTATTCCCAATTTGAAATTGATTAGTGCCAATTTGAACTTGAAAAGGTATATATTGCTCGGCAATGCCGCTTGTGTTGAAGTTAGTGGCTGGTATTTTGCCCGTGATATCGATCGCCTCGATGACCAAAACATATCTAGCATATATTTGACAACACATTATCCGGTCACACTATGAAAAACATATAGCGTAAAATACTGCCAGGTCATAATTTTGAGAAATATTGCTGGCAATGTGTAATTTTTATTGCTGGGTTACAGGCTTCTTTGAACTACTAAAGCAATTTTGTGTAGGCGAGGGTTAAAATTTTTATTTTATTTACAATCTTTTAAACATCTTAATAAATATTGAAAACTGAAAAACTAAAAACTTCGGTTGAGTTCTGGTTCTCGCGTCAGTAAGTATAACGGGTTTTTTTTGGTTTTCAGTTCGAACCCTTGGTTACTAGAGTTTGCAAGATAACGAAAGCTTTGTTTGTTGGGTTAAAACTTGCACTGTACTAACTTACACTATCGTGCAAAGATGCAGTTTCGTACAGAATTTAAAGGGGAATGACTGTAATTCAGTATAATTAGGTGCTCTTTACTTTAGATTTGAACTGTGAGCCAACGAACGCATATGTAACCAAAATTTAATAATGTACTGAACTGCTAAATGCAAGGAGTGCAACACTAGCGAACAAAGCTAAAGTTTTATTAACACCAGAATGAAGCTTATACAGTGCCATTTACTGAGTTTAGTGTGTCATTTCATTCCCATGAAAACTCCTTTGACGTCCCAAAGTCTTCTCATCTCTCAATTTGAGGTGTTTTTGTAGGGGTGTATAAAAAAACGTGTAAAACCTTACGAGCCGTTTAATGTACGCATTCTTGAAGAATTTTAAGAAAGTTACATGAACATATAGACCGTTTATTTTGAAAGTGGTCTAATGTAAGTCCATTATTGAAAAAAAAAAATGAGATATCACGTTATTCATGCTTAATTTAAAGTAATTTTTTTATTTATGATAAGTCCGTGTTTAATTTCTTAAAAATTTCCCATGTTATGTACAACCTAAAATCGGTCGGTAAATGAAATTACATAATCATCGATTATGGAAGTGGAGTAAGTCCAATTGACAGTGGTTACATTTGTTTTATATTACGTCTCAAAAGTTGCTAATTTGGGTTACTTATTCTATTTTTTTCTTAAAATGGACAACTTTAAAAGAAAAGAATTTTTAGTACACACCACAGGATTATTATGATGTAATAACACAATGTAAAAAAACATGATAATTCATTTTACATGAATGAAAGAATTTTGTTTCAACAAAAATCTTCAAAATACGATTAAAAAACAGATTTAAAAAACGCTAATGGCGAACAGATCAATTGGTTACAAATATGTTGGTTGAGGTTTCTCAAAAACGTACCATATACTGTTTTATATAAAACATCGATGAAGGGTACTGAATTTAAAACTATAACTTTATTACCTATACGTCCTGGAAGACCACTAAAATTTGAAAAAGTCGTCCTGGCGCCTTTCTACCAAAATGCCAGGCCTATTACTTACGAAAAAATATGAAAACATCAAGCAGTTATTACCTTATATACCTCCGGTGCATCATGTATATTTCGAAACACTGCCACATGCAGAGCATAAGTAAATACTATCAGTATCTTGTAATTTTGACAATGTAATTAGCGTCTAAAATTAAATTTTATGTCTTATCATGCATATTTGTAAACAAAGTTGGATTAAAACGAAGTATATTTTAAGTGATATTTAATTTTTCAAAATTGAAATTAAACGATTTTTACAATTGTCTAATTTTGAAAGTGGTGTAAGTCCATTTACAACCCAGAAATATGTATTATTGTAGTCTAATTCGCCTAAATCAAATCTATATAATCAAATTAAATGTTGATAAACGAATAGAAATATTGCCAGACTTCATATAATTTGCCTAAATTTTTTAATTAACAGATATGCTAACCTCTAATTTTCTCGATACAAGAGAAAATAGACTTACACCACTTTCAAAATAAGGGGTCCATATGTTACAGATGATTTGATAAACGAGTTGAAAATTGCATTCAACACGACGGACACCATCTTTATAATGTTATCTTTCCCATTTGATACACATCGTAAATGGCATAGTATAAGCTTCCTTCTGATTTCAATAAAACCTTGTCATCTTGTAAACTATTTATGTGTAACATTAATTTAAAAATCGTCCGATTCCCAGTTGTCACCCTTTAATATAAATACAGGGTGTATCCGAAATACGTGTACAACGTAAGACCACAGATTCCTTGGCTCAAAATAGGTCGATTTAAGTTAACTTATCTATATCCAAAGTTGCTTCGTTTCGCCGCTAGAAGGCTTTAAAAATAATATTTTTCATGAGTTTTTCTTAAATTACTCGAAAAATTTGTATGAGATTTTGTTCATTTTTTGACCATGTCTTTATATCAGCTGATTACAGCTTTCTGTGGAACAAATTCGATTTTTCAAACATACAGGGCGTTTACAAGCACTCTCACCACAAGTTATCCATCCAAATCTTTTTAACCACCTGTATAATTTTCTATCAATTCTTTTTCTGAATAGCTACATTAATTTAGACATTATTTTCTCTCTTATAAAATTTCAGTTGGGCAAACGGTTTTGCCACAAAAAAACATTTTCTAAGTCCCTGCAAGTTCAAATCTGTAAGTTAAGGTAACATTAACCCAGTTCAAAGTAGTAATTTCTTCACAGGATATGCAGCTCTTTCAAGAAAATCACATTTTAGAGGATTGGAAGTAGTTTTTGCTCAAAATGTTGCCAGGACTTGTGACCATCATCAACGCAAAAATAATACAGTGTGCAAAATTTTTACTGTTTGCTCTTTTTGTTGAATTTTTACTTTTATGACACCCACTAAACAAAATCAGAAGGTGCTAGGTTTGCTGATCTTGCTGACCAGTTTACAGGAACATAATTTCCTCTTTATTTCCTTCGATTCTACAGTATAATCTGCATAATACGGGTTAAAAGGGCTAAACCCTGATAACGTTCACAAATGCTGGCGAAAATTTGAAAATTTTAAGCAATGAACTACTTCCAAACTTGTAACATGTGTTTTTCTTGAAAGATTTTCATATCCCGAATTTGTTCCACAGAAAGCTGTGCCCAGCTGATACAAAGACGTGGTCAAAAAATGAATAAAATCTAATGAAGATTTTTCGAGTAATTTAAGAAAAACTCAGGGAAAATATTATATTTAAAGTTCTCTACCGGCAAAACGAAGCAACTTTGGATATAGATAAGTTAACTTAAATCGACTTGTTTCAAGCCAAGGAATCTGTGGTCTTACGTTGTACACGCATTTCGGAGACACCCTGTATAAATGCGGAAATCCAACATTAGTCTGCATTTTGCAAAAAAGCTGACTCCGCTGACTGTACATTAAATACTTATTATCTAATTTTTATCTCTAGTATCTTTCACAGTTCTTGTGTTTGATTTCTGTTGAATTCCTCTTTCGTTTGTAATCAATAAATTTGCTATTGATAAAAAAAAAACATTATTTAAGTAACTTTAGTTTTAAAATTTACTAACCTGTTTGTGGTTTATTATGATGTTCCATAAATAATTTATCTTCGTATGTCAAAACTAAATCTTCTTTATTCAAGTCTTTATTATTATCAGATAAATCTTGGAAATCATTTCCTAAATCGTCTATTACTGGATATATTGGTTTCTTATCATGTGTTTTCTCGAATTCTTCTATACCCGAATCCTGACGTTCAATAAATTTGTTAGAATCGTTATTATTCACTTCATTGTTTGGTTCTGTTTTGTGATTTAAGATATTTTCTTCAATCATAACAGATCTACTAGGTTCATTTTGAAGTGATTTCGTTTTTTCTAATCCAGAATAATTACTCAAATCGATCTTTTGAATATTCTTATTATTTTCGCTTAAAGTATTGTTATGATTGTTATCAGCGTTTCGTTCTTTATTCTTTTCTAAAAAAGTATCTTTGTTTATTTCTTCAGATGTCTTTCTTTCTTGATGAATATTATCATTTGCATCAATTCTTGATTGTTTTTTACGTGTTAAGATATTTTCTTCAACCACATTAATTTTAGATCCATTTTTAAACATTTTAATTTCTTCTAATTCAGAGTTAGTGTTCACATCAACACCTTTAATGTTTTTAATATTTTCTTCTAAATTATTATCATTAATATTTCGTTCTCCATTATTTTTAGTTAAAATATCTTCGTTTCTTCCTTTAAACTTTAATCCACCTTCATTTTCTCCTAAGTGAGAATTAGAACTATCTTCATCAGTTCTTGATTCCTTTTTGTGTGTTATATTTTCTTCATCAACGTTAAATTTAGATCCTTTTTTAAACATTTTGGTGTTCTCTAATGCAGAATATGCATTTACATGAATATTTTCGGTATTTTCTTCTGAACTAGTGTTATTATCGTCCTCATAATCGCTTCTTTCTTTATATGTTTGTAATAAATGATTCTGGTTTACATCCTTTTCTTCAAGCAAATTACTATTTGAATCAGTTGATTGTGTCTTACGTGTTAACATATTTTCCTCAACCACATTAAATTTAGATCCGCTTTTAAATGTTTTTGTTTCTTCTAATTCAGAATTAGTATCTAAATAAATATCTCCAATATTTTCATTATTTTCTTCTGAACTATCGTTATTATCGTCCTCATAATCGCTTCGTTCTTTATATCCTTGTAATAAATTATTCTTGTTTAAATCATTTTCTTTAAGCATATCACTATTTGAATCAGTTGATTGTGTCTTACGTGTTAACATATTTTCCTCAACCACATTAAATTTAGAACCGCTTTTAAACGTTTTAGTTTCTTCTAACTCAGAATTAGTATCTAAATAAATATATCCAATATTTTCATTATTTTCTTCTGAATTGTCGTTATTATAGTCATCATAATCGCTTCGTTCTTTATATTTTTGTAATAAATTATTCTGGTTTAAATCCTTTTCTTTAAGCATATCATTATTTGAATCAGTTGATTGTGTCTTACTTGTTAACATATTTTCCTCAACCACATTAAATTTAGAACCGCTTTTAAACGTTTTTGTTTCTTCTAACTCAGAATTAGTATCTAAATAAATATCTCCAAAATTTTCGTTATTTTCTTCTGAACTCTCAACGTTTTTATCATTAATATCTCGTTCTTTATAATTCTGTAAAACATTTTGATTTATATCTTTTAGTTTCCATCCATCTAATTCAATGTTATTCACATCAGTTCTTGATTGTTTCTTGTGTGTTAAGGCATTTTCTTCTACCGTGCTAAATTTATGTCCATTTTTAAATGTTTTAGTCTCTTCTAGTTCAGAGTGAGTGTCTTCAATAATACTTCCAATATTTTCATTGTTTTCTTCTGAACTATCGTTATTGTTCGAGTCACTTGATTGTCTCTTTTGTGATTGTTCAAATATTTTATTGTTTTCTAATTCAAGGTAAGAATCTATATCGAAAGGGTTTTCATTGCTTTCCTCTAAATTATCATTTTTATCATTAATGTCTCGTTCTTTATATGTTTGTAGTAAGTTATTTTGATTTATATCATCAATTATCCATCCAACATGAGGAAGACTGAATGCAATGTTATTATTCTGGTCAGTTTTTGATAGCTTTTTATGTGTTAAAGTGTCTTTCGCCGTACTAAGAGTAGATCCACTTTTAAATGGTTGAATTTCTAATTCAGATTGAATATATTTATTACTTTCTTGTGAATTATCGTTATTATTCAACTCTGTCCTTGATTGTTTCATTATATTTTCTTCATTTGCGTTAAATTTAGATCCATGTTTAAACGTTTGCATCATTTCTAATTTAGAATGAGTATGTACATAAATATCGTTAGTGTTTCCATAATTTTCTTCTGAGCTATCGTTATTATTATCATCAACGTTTCGTTCATCATATTTTTGAGGTAAATTATCTTTGTTTATTTCTTTCAATTTCCACCCATTTTGACTTTGTGGTAATTTATAGTTATTATCTCCATCACCATCATCGATATCTTCATTATTTTCTTCAAACATATTATCTGCTTCAGTTCGTGATTGTTTCTTTTGTGTTATCATATTTTCTTCAGCCATACTATGTTTAGATCCAGTTTTAAGCATTTCAGTCTCTTCTAATCCAGAATGAGAATAATATACATAAATACCACCACTTTTTCCATCATTTTCTTCTGAACTATCGTCATTGTTGTCATCAATATCTCGTTCTTCATATTTTTTAAGTAAACTATCTTTATTCATTTCTTCAAATTTCCATCCATTTTGAGTTTGTGGTAATTCATAGCTATTACCTTCAACACTACCATCGATATCTTCATTATTTTCTTCAAACACATCGTTATTATTTGCTTCAGTTCGTGATTGTTTCTTTTGTGTTATCATATTTTCTTCAGCCATACTAAATTTAGATCCAGGTTTAAACATTTCAGTCTCTTCTAATCCAGAATGAGTATCTACATAAATATCACCACCTTCTACTTCATTTTCTTCAGCACTATCGTTATGATTGTCATCAATATCTCGTTCTTCATATTTTTGAGGTAAAATATCTTTATGCATTTCTTCAAATTTCCATCCATTTTGAGTTTGTGGTAATACATAGCCATTATCTTCATCACTATTATTGATATTTTCATTATTTTCTTCAAACATATCATTATTTGCTTCAGTTCGTGATTGTTTCTTTTGTGTTATCATATTTTCTTCAGCCATACTAAATTTCGATCCAGTTGTAAACATTTCAGTCTCTTCTAATCCAGAATGAGTATCTACATAAATACCGGCAGCTTTTCCATCATTTTCTTCTGAACTATCGTCATTATTGTCATCAATATCTCGTTCTTCATATCTTTGAGGTAAAATATCTTTATTCATTTCTTCAAATTTCCATCCATTTTGAGTTTGTGGTAATTCATAGCTATTATCTCCATCACTATCATCAATATCTTCTTTATTTTCTTCAAACATATCATTATTATTTGCTTCAGTTCTTGATTGTTGCTTTTGTGTTATTATATTTTCTTCAGCCATACTAAATTTAGATCCAGGTTTAAACATTTCAGTTTCTTCTAATCCAGAATGAGTATCTACATAAATTTCGGCTGCTTTTCCATGATTTTCTTCTGAACTATCGTCACTATTATCATCAATATCTCGTTCTTCATATTTTTGAGGTAAAATATCTTTATTCAGTTCCTCCAATTTCCATCCATTTTGAGTTTGTGGTAATTCATAGCTATTACCTTCAACACTACCATCGATATCTTCATTATTTTCTTCAAACACATCGTTATTATTTGCTTCAGTTCGTGATTGTTTCTTTTGTGTTATTATATTTTCTTCAGCCATACTAAATTTAGATCCAGTTTTAAACATTTCAGTCTCTTCTAGTCCAGAATGAGTATTTATATAAATACCGGCAGTTTTTCCATCAATTTCTTCTGAGCTATCGTCATTTTTGTCATCAATATCTCGTTCTTCATATCTTTGAGGTAAAATATCTTTATTCATTTCTTTAAATTTCCATCCATCTTGAATTTGTTTTAATTCAAAGTTATTATCTTGATCACTATCATCGATACCTTCATTATTTTCTTCAAATATATCGTTATTATCTGCTTCAGTTCTTGATTGTTTCTTTTGTGTTATTATATTTTCTTCAGCCATACTATGTTTAGATCCAGTTTTAAGCATTTCAGTCTCTTCTAATCCAGAATGAGAATAATATACATAAATGCCACCACTTTTTCCATCATTTTCTTCTGAACTATCGTCATTGTTGTCATCAATATCTCGTTCTTTATATTTTTTAAGTAAACTATCTTTATTCATTTCTTCAAATTTCGATCCATTTTGAGTTTGTGGTAATTCATAGCTATTACCTTCAACACTACCATCGATATCTTCATTATTTTCTTCAAACACATCGTTATTATTTGCTTCAGTTCGTGATTGTTTCTTTTGTGTTATCATATTTTCTTCATCCATACTAAATTTAGATCCAGGTTTAAACATTTCAGTCTCTTCTAATCCAGAATGAGTATCTACATAAATATCACCACCTTTTCCATCATTTTCTTCTAAACTATTGTTATTATTGTCATCAATATTTCTTTCTTCATATTTTTGAGGTAAATTATCTTTATTCATTTCTTCAAATTTCCATCCATTTTGAGTTTGTGGTAATGCATAGCCACTATCTTTATCACTACCATCGATATCTTCATTATTTTCTAAGATATCATTATTATTTGCTTCAGTTCGTGATTGTTTCTTTTGTGTTATCATATTTTCTTCAGCCATACTAAATTTAGATTTATTTTTAAACATTTCAGTCTCTTCTAATCCCGAATGAGTATCCTCATAAATATCGCCAACGTTTTCCTCATTTTCTTCTGAACTATCGTTATAATTGTCATCAACATCTCGTCCTTTATATTCTTGTGGAAAATTATCCCCGTTTTTCTCTTCAAATTTCCATTTATCTTGAGGTTGACCTAATTCAATGTTATTATTCGCATCAGTTCTTGAAAGTTTCTTCTGCGTTATATTTTCTTCACCTATACTATATCTATCTCCATCTTTTAATGTTTCAGTTTCTTCTAATTCTGAATAAGTGTCTACATAAATATTTTCATTACTTTCTTCTGAACTATCAATGTCATCGTCGATTTCTCGTTCATTATATTTGTGTTGTAAAATATCTTTTAATATACCTATTGCTTTTAATTTCCATCCATTTGTTTGCTCTAATCCAAAATTATTTTCTTGATCAATATCATCGATGTCTTCATTTTCACCATTTTTTTTATTATTTAGGTCATTTCTTGATCCAAGTTTCTTTTGTGTTATATTTTCTTCCGAATTATCGTAATCCATATCTCGTTCTTTATATTTATGTGTTAAAGTATCTTCATTTACTTCTTCAATCTTAAATTTATCTTGAAGCTTTTTAATGTTTCCTAAGTGAAAATCTTTACCAAAATTAGTATTTAAGTGTTTTTTAGGTTTTTTGATCTTAACTATTTTATATTTAGGATTTTTAATAATATGTTCTTTGTTAATTTGTGAATTACTTTCAATAATCTTTCCATTATTTTTAGTTGGTAAATAACCTTCATTTTTAGGCTTTTTAATTTTTACTATAGGTGCTTTAATATTATATGGAATATCTACTTTTGGAGTGGCATCATAAGAAATATCGTTTTCATGTTCAACTTTAAGCGTAACTACAAGTTCTGATAATTCGATTTCTATATGTTTATTTAACTCTTTTTCTATTTCCTGTTGTGGTGTATCTTTTAATTTAGATAATTGTTGTGGCGATAAAGGTGTTAAAACGTGTAAGGATTGTAGTTTTAAGATTTCTTCTAGAAATAATTTGATAAATTCTTTAATGTTACTTTTATTAATTTGTAATGGTTCTATAATTAAATTATTTAAGCCTAAAAGAAAGTTTACGATTAAGATTTAAAAGAGTACATTTAAATTCTTAACTTACTACAATTTGGTGAATTCTCAATAATTTTACGTTGCTTGTCTCTGATACTATGTTCAGTGTCATTCTCACCTTGTAAGTTTGAAAAATCTCCAACAGATTTGTTTGGTTTATAATTAAATAAAGGAGATTTATAAGATTCTTTCTCATAAGATGGACGATATTTTTTTATATTCCATCGTGCTGGTCTTTTATCAAAATAACCAAAAGGATACTTGATAGGTGGTTGATCTTTTGAAGTTTTAATTTTTTGGTATTCCTCTGGTTTTTTATTATAATCAGGAGAGGTTTTATTTTTTTGATGTTCTGGGTTTTTATTATTGGGATATATTAATTTTTCATTCTCTTCCATTTGGTCTTTATTTTTTTCAGTTGATTTATTTTTATCGTTGATCATTTCACTATTACTTTTTGGTTTAAGTTCATTTAAAATCCCATCTATACTATTCGTTAGTAATAGTTTATCATAACAAGTTTTGTAAACGGTTTTTAATGAATTTGAAAAATTCGGCGACTTAATATAATTTTCAATAAAATCTTTTTCTTCCGGAAACATTTTTTGAAATAAATCATTAAGTATTTGTATTACATCCTTAATAGTTACAAAACCATCTAATGTTATTAGTGGTAATAAAGATGTAACAACGTCTTGAGTAAGATCTTTTTTATCTTCACATTTCTCTTTTTCATTAATTTTCGTTTTATTAGTGGATGATTCGGTTGTGTTCAAAGAATCGTGAGGAAGGAGTTTATTTAGAAAAACGTTATTTGAAGAATTGTCATAATTTGACTTTGTAATGTTAACTGTAGATTTTTCTATATCTAACTTATCATATGAAATTGTATCATGATTATTTTGGAGATTATTCTCAATTAATGGGCTTGAAAAAACTAGGATATAGTGAATTGTCTAAAAAATTTTGGAAGAGAAAAGATGAATAAGTTTTTAAAATAACTAATTGTAAGTTAAAAAGTTTTTTACTGTAACTTACCAGTAATGAAGAAAATAAATATTTATAAAAGGTTTTATCAAGATACATACTTTCGTAATAAGATAAATTTAATTATCTTTCCACCCATTTCTTGACAATGGCTACCAGAAACTGTAACTCGTTATGATCGTAGGTTGTAATTTATAGCACAATTAATTTTGTTAATCAACACGTATGTACAGGTGTCTCACTGTAAACTATGAGATCTTTCTAAAAAATTTTAAACAAGATCAAACTTTGTGTAATCAATTTGCCTAAAATATTTTATGGTACTTTGTGATATTTCCGTTTTAAATTACATCCTAATATCTAATTCGAGTCAGTATTTTACGGCATATCAAGATTCTAGAAATAATTTTTACTGATTTTTAAATAGGATGTCTGACAATGAATAAAATATCTCGACAGACTAACAGAACTTTACATTAGATATTTTATAAATGATTAACTATGTTTTTAAACTATTTTCAGGAATCTCTAAAAAATGTTAAGAAAAATGAAATTAGTATACTTAGGGCCGGTTTATTCATTTATCCATAAAGTTCCCAATAACTTTATAGTGAATAAGTCTTATAAAGTAACTGTTAATAGCGATATTAAGGCACGTCTCACACTGAGGCAACCAGCAACTAACAACCAGTAATAAGCGATGTCGCCACTTGATGACATTTTACATAGAAATAAAGGAAACGTCTCACATTGGAGCAAGTCGATATCGCCTCTGAATCTAGCGATATCGAATTGCTCCAATGTGATAGGCATCATTTAGTTATATGTAAAATGTCATCAAGTGGCAATATCGCTTGATGCTGATTGCCTCAGTGTGAGACGTACCTAACACAATCGAATTTATTCGCCCATTACCGGTCGAAACGCATGACAGTATCGAGATCAGAGATGGAGAAAAAAAAAAGATATATTGGGTAATCTTGTACTAACATATAAAGACCAGATTGAATACAAAAAAGGTGATTCGGTGATTTAGCGACACAATCTATAACGGTCTACAAATTACTTATTCTATTTCTTCATATTTTTTACATACTGTAATCTGCTGAGTGAATTATATGGAGCTCAAACTAGATTAGCTGTTGCTACATCATCCTCTAAAAGAATAGCATCGAAATCGTTAAAAAGGTCCTAAGCAAAGTTGTGGAGTATGATACGATTAAATAAAAAAATCGACCTTTTCCACGGATTTGCACTCACGTTACATAATCCTTATTCACTACATAGACTGACTGATAAATATAGGATATCCCATGTTACCTCTACCAGTTGGTTTATTCAAAAACTTTTGAGTGAGAATTTGTTATAAAAGGTTTTTTTAGGGAGATTCCAGGACTTACCATTTTTGAATAAATTGATTGGTATGAGTAGTTTGCGGCATCTGTATATCCGACAGACAAGAATATTTGCTACACATAACGTTATGTTACTATAAATTGTAATAAATAGGTTTTTATATTTATGTGTATGATAATTTGTAAGTTGTTTCTGGATAGGTGAATAAACTGACCTTTAAGCTCACTTTTACTAACCTTCTGTTAACTTAATTCTCGGTTTATTGGCATGATTATTTCTAATTCAATTTATGTGATTAGTTACTTGATCAGTAACCATAGAATTTAACTAGTATATAAGTTAACGTAAGGTTATTATCTATTAGTTAACACTTTTGTGACCAGTGACGAGTTAACTTGTCTTTTTATATCCATACATTGCTGACCAGTGACATGACATAGTTTCTGTGTAAAATTCGCGTGCAACAAAGTGTTAAAAATAGTCAGCTTAATAAGCTAATATTTAAGTTAACAGCACAGTTTGGTAAAGGTAAACAGTAATGAAGTAAACTTACTTAACACGTTGACTGTCGTGAAACGTATATGCTGATGCAGCGCCAAACAGTCAGTACAGCCATGAAAAGCACCATAAATATGATTCTCAACCATAATGGATTCTTTTATATCCATTTTTCCACTATATCCACTTTTATAGCCCCTATTTTATATTTAAACAACCTTGATTAAAAAGAAAAAAATAGTGGCAGCCACAAGAAATGACCTTTTTATAACAATGATGGCACTCAACATGTTAACATTAAATAAAGGTAGGATCTTTGATAGAATAATTAGAAAAAGTTGAGACCCACTTTTTTGTCTTTTGCTTGTTGGTGCTAGAACTAGAGATTATAACAAGCTTGTTCAAATACAACAAAAAAACATTTTTTTCAATAGATTGATGTAATGAACAATACTCAAACGGGTTTTAGCGCATTGATGTAATACTCCAAAGAAAGCATAGCAGGTGTACAAATAGGCTGACAAGAAAAGATATAAAACTTAAAAAGAAGCAATTATCAAAAAATATTTATTTATGGCAAATATATAATTCTATTTCTTAAATGTACCTTCAATTAAAATCGAAAAAACGTTGAATCGTGACTTGTACTTTGTTCTAATTCCGGTTTTACAGTTTTCTGTGTTGGAGTAAACGCTAAAGTCCAATATCCTGGTATAGTATAATCGATAGGTTTCCGTGTTGCCCTGTGTTTAGAACATTTATTCATTAAATTTTTTACATCTTGAGTATTTAAGTCAAGTCCATCATAAAACTGAAGAAAATAAAAATTAGTACTACATTTATTTTAAAGAAAAACTTAGAAATGATTACTTTTCTACATTCTTGACAATCCCATCCTTCTAGTTTCATTCTATTTTTCCCACGAACTACTGGGTCTTTACAGACCATTTCTTTTGGTTCTTTAAAGTCCATATCTTCCACCAATGTAGCATCATCTAGTGTGTTATATGCCTTTTCCAGTAAAGCTATGCTTTTATTTGGGGATCTGCTAAATTAATTAATTAAGATTAGTTAGAAAATGTCTTTAATATGAGATTTGTTAGAATGCAAGTCATATCAGTTATTGTACAAACAGAAACACTTCAAAGATTCTTAAGATCTTAATATAATACACGTTAACATTTTTTGATAGATATGACCATGTTCGAATAAAGGTCATGTGCGTCCTACAACAGTTTTGTTGACATAAAATACAGAAAAAATATTTGGAGTTAGATAAATTTATATAGAAACAAAGGAGTATGTTAATTTCTTTGAACTAATTTAGACTTTTCTCTGAAGATGGTGAAAACCGAAAGTAGTTAGATGATATTAAAAATAAAGACCGATAAAGGTACAAAAAAGTCTGTCAAATATATTTAGCAGCAGAAGTGTGTGTACAAAGGAGAAAAGAATAGTCATAATCTATACGAGAAATTTCTAATCGTATTTATTTTGTATGTTAACAATATACAAATCTATTAACAAAGTATAAATCAATAAAACAGAAGCATTCGTTAAAAAAAAATAAAACTAAAAATACTTAAAATAATGCCTATGCAAAAATTTGCGTACGATTCAAAATGTCTGGTATAAACAATGGTTTACAAATAAATAAACAACATAATTTATGTTACATGTAGTTGATTGCATTAGTAGAGAATTGGAAGCTAAAAGTTAGAATGGAGACAAAGGGAAAGGAAATTGAAGCAGGAGAAAGAAAAATTATTGTAAAACTATGGAAAGAGGGAACAATTCTTCGAAAAATAGGAACAACTGTAGCCAGATCACATTTCTCCACTTCAGAGAGTCATCAACAACTGCAAAGATAATGGAGATTGTATCTCAGGTCCACGATCTGATTGACCATCTCTTTAACATACCGAGATGAGTGAAGCGTTGTACAGCAGGTGCGAAAAGAACCTATGCTAATGGCAAGAAAAGTAGCACATAATGTGCAACAGCAGTTTTATAAAACTATTAGTAAAGATACGGCTAGAAGAACATTATCTAAGGCCTACCACCACATTCACGTTGCACGAACTAAGCCATTCCTATCAGACGTCAAACGACAGAAATCGTCGTCAATTGTGATTGCCTTTGCTAAATAACACCTAAACAAGTCGACATAAATCTGGGAGAAGGTTCTTTTTACAGATGAGAGCATAGTTTCCATCTCTGCTATTAAAGGTAAACAATTTGTGTGGAGAAAACTTTGTTCTGCCGTTGATCCGCAAAACTTAAAAGCTACTTTAAACATGGAGGTGGTGTAGTGATGGTTTGGGGGTGTACATGCGTCAAAGGAGTAAGGAAATTTGCTTTTATAACATCTACAATGGACCACAATATGTACATAGATATTTTGAAGGAAAATTTGAAGCCAAGCATCGACAACTTGGGTTTGAGATCTGAATACACTTTGCAACAAGATGAGCCGAAACATTCTGCTCACAATACCAAACTCTCGCTCCTATACAACATTCCAACATAAGGAAAACATCTTCACAATCGCCTGACTTAAATCTCATCGAGCACTTATGGGATTTATTGGAATGCAGAATTCTTCAAGATAACATAACATCAAAAGAAGTGCTAAAACAAGTTATATGTAATTAACTAAGGGGCCAAAAACAATTCGA
Organism: Digitonthophagus gazella; assembly: GCA_036711955.1. Classification (NCBI taxonomy): domain Eukaryota; kingdom Metazoa; phylum Arthropoda; class Insecta; order Coleoptera; family Scarabaeidae; genus Digitonthophagus; species Digitonthophagus gazella. The sequence goes on from JASCIT010000001.1 coordinate 10,940,236, forward strand.
ACGAGACAAAGAAATTAGTACAATTCATGCCGAAACGTTTAAGAGAGGTCATTAAGTGTAAGGATTGTCCGACTTCTTACTAATACACTTTTTGTAGAAGCTGCTTTGCTCTGTACGCAGATTTTTGCGTAGGCATTATTTGAAATGTTTTTAGTTTTGATTTTATTTTTTTAATTACATTAATTTTCTATTGAGTAATATTTTGTTAATAGATTTGTATATTGTTGACATACACAATAAATGAGATTTGAAGTTCATCGTATTAGATTAGGACTATTCTTTTCTCGATCAAAATATTTGAAATTTTTTGTACGCAGGCTACTGCTGCCAAGTGTATCTTTTATTCTCATACAACTGATATAATGGTTTATACAAATGATTTTAATTCAATTATCAAATACTTTAATTAATCATTATTTCTACAAATGAAAAGAAAAATTTACACAATCTATATCCATGAATCCATAAATTGCAATGTTTGTCTATGAGAATTGAACTCTCATTATTTAAAAGGATTTGACACATTTCATCAATATTCTAACAATCCGTTAACAGGTTGTCAACTTTCCGTCAATGTTTGTGCATTAGTTTTTTTTAATCTAAATGACTAAAATTATGGTCAACCAGCTAAATGTAATTAAATTATGACATGGAAAAATACTTGAATACTGTAAAATGTACAATCAAAGTTCTTTTTTCTTTTAGTCTTTTTTAATTTAATTTATTGCTTATATAAAACTTGCTTATACTTACCATACATGTTTACAATTTATTACTTAATAAGTTCTTACCTTATATCACTAACCATTCCGTTTTCTTTAGTAACCAATTCATCATTTTCAGGATTCAAAAACATCTGTGTTAAAGTATTATTTTTACTACTCTTCTTTTCTTTACTTTTTTTCTTTGAAATATTCAAAATACTTCGCCCTTTCTTGGCAGTTTTATTTGTATTAGGAGTTCCATCAATCACTGAGCAATCAATTAAATCATTTGCACGGTGTGATGATAATTTTGGAGTAGACACAGCATCATTTTTATCACAGAAAGTGGAGGTATTTTTTAAATCAAAATCAAGTTTTGAGGATACATCATTCATTCTAAAAAGTTTAGGTTTTTTACGTCTAAAGTGTTTTGGTCTGTTTAATTTTGGACTGGGACATATTGTATCATCGGAAGATTCAACTAAAACTGAATTATCTTCACTTTTAGGCAGCAAATCTTCTTCGAATGGTTTTCTTATTGGAGAATTTAAAACTGTTGTTTGATCATGCAGGTTAAGGATGTTATCTATTAAGGAAGATGAGTAAATAAATAATTTTATAAAAATAAATTTAAAAAAAATAACCTTTAAGTTGTTTTTGTTCTTCTAAAGATTTATATTTTAATTTAATTTCTTCATGTTGCTTTTCAATATCACATAATACATCTAAATAAAAATTTAAATCATTAACAATATATTAAATAAATTAAGAACATTACTTTTAAATTCACGTTTTAATACAAATAATATCATTGTGGCATTTTTTAGTTCGCTTTTTTCATTCTCCCAAATCTCACCAACTTCTTCCGTATATAATTTTTCCCATTCTCGATAAGCCTCAGCCTTCATTATTAATTAAACGTTAGTAAACAACTTTTAAAACATTTAACAACAATAGTTTTCACTTTCACAAGTTTAATCACGCTTGACAGCTAATTGCAGCTAACTTAATGCGCATGTCTGCCAATTTGAAAAGAAAAAATACGCGCAAGCGCACAATATACGATTTTCCCGCGTGGTGGCGTTTCAGTTTATTTTGACAGTCACAAAAGTGCATTAATTATTGACGACGCGGATCGTTTTTTCGTTCCATAATTTAATTAGGGATGTGAAATGTTATCTTTAAAAGGACCCAGTTTGGTTAAATTGTTACGAGAAAGTAACGAGAATAAGGAGGTTATTTATAGAGCGATTGAAAATGCCCTTAATAAACAATCATTAACCTGTGAAGATCTGGATTGCTGGGTTAAGCGGTTTAGGAAAGATTTAAATAGTGAAAATGTCGAGGATAAGTCGGAATTGGTTCGGATATGGGTGGCATTTGCGAAAAAATCGAGTGATTTATGTGTGGGACTTATTAAAGAGATATGTGGGGGTGACTGGGTGGAAAGTGTTGTTGGTGAGGTGATTAGTGCTTTCATTGTTGAACAATGCTTAAATTTGGAAGAATGTTTTAGTCATATAAAAGACAAACAGTTAGTAAACAAAGTAAGGAAGTACTTCTTATACTATTTTTTAATTTTTTTATTGATAACTTAAAATTTTTTATACAAAAGTACTTTTCTATTTGTAGTTAAAATAACTGATATTGCAAGAAATCATGACTAAACTATGTGTTTTTAAACATATGGTGTCTAATTTAAAATATTCTTTTTGAAATTAGTTTGATGGAGAAAAGGAAACAGGTGGATTTGTATTCCCTCCCTCTTTTTAGCTTAAAAATGATGTTGAAGTAATATGTTATAGTTTTAGAAATCTAATCAAGTTAAAATTATCCTTAAAAAACTTTCAGCAACCGTTATGCTCTTAGGCCCTCTATCCATGTTTGAACATGTTGCGTTTACCTTCAATATACTATTGAACATGAAATCGAGCTTGTTGGTAGAATTTGGTTGTTTCAATGGACTGGAAAATGAATGGACTGAATTAACTAAAAAGCAGAAAAGGAAACATCCATGTTTGTGAGCTAAGAAATGGCTATTAGCACCAAGAAATTTCTTTATAAAACTACTTATATACAGAGTGTCTGGAAATAATGTTCGTATACTTAAGGGGGCAATTTTACATAAACAATATGAAGAAAAGTTCATATGGACATATGTCCGGAAATGCTTTACACGGGAGCTACAGCTCTTTGAAGTTTTTACTCATGGTGTGGTTTCTTTAAATTATTTCACTTGCACTACAGACTTGAATGTTGAATTTTGGAATATCTCACATCAAAGTAATACTACTAGCCATTTCCCCTAAAAACCCCCAATAGCCGTAGTGAAAGTATATCGGTTTCCAGATCCATAGTACGGTGGTTCGAATATCGAATAATAACTTTTTTTTTTTATTTTGAGCACAATATTTCATATTATTTCAAAAACATTTTAATGTTACAATATATGCATAATTAATTAAGGGCAGTCTTGTAACATCAACATATTGTAAAAATAACTTTTGTTAGAATATTGTATTAAAAATGAAAATGTATTATTCGGGATTTGAACCACAATACTATGGATCTGGAAACTGATATATTTTCACTTTAGCTGTTGGGGGTGTTTAAGGCGCTCGGAAACTTTAACATCAACTTTCTTGCGAACCACTGAATAGTGCGCCCTAATATTTTATACAGGGTGTCCCGTTTTGATTGTCCGACCCTCTACTGGCGTATTCCTTGATTGAAAACAAGCCAAAAAATCTCAATGAACATAGGTCTGAAAGTGCTCCGTTTTCGAGATACTCAAACTTTTAATTTCATATGTTAACCTATTATAAACATTACCACAGCGAATTATTTAAATTAAATTGTTAAGTAGTTGCGTTATAAAAGTTATTTCTTTTGAAAAGCTCTTTCCAACAATACCAAAATTAACCCCCCTTCATATATATAAAGAAAGTTTATACTCTATTTATGTATCAATTTTTTTGTTTCAAGTTCCGAGGACTTATAGTTTTCGAGTAAATCAGGTGGTATGGGTGGTCTGGGACACCCTGTATGACGAAAAATAGTCTTTATAACGAACTAAAATTCTCTGAAAAAATCCACAAATCTCAATTATTTATCATTATTAACCCTCCGTGTGTACACTGGGTCTTTTACGGAACAGTCAAAATTTGAAATTCGAAATTCTCTCTTATGAATAGAGGGTAGGCTTCGGATACCCCCTTTAAAAAAAGTTTGGTAACTGTTCGGCCATGTAGTAGACGCTTCAATAAGTAACTCAGAATTTTTCTAGAATTTTTGCAAGCCTAGAAAACTTTGAAAACATGCCTGTTACCTAAAAGACCCAGTATACACACCGTGTCACAAAAAATATAGTATACACACGCCGGGTTAATGATGGTAAAGTCATTTTGATCCCATTTGGCAACTATGCGTGTAGGGTGAATATCGAGAAATGAGGAAGATATTCCAGAGGATCCCTGAGAGGCTCTTGTTATAACACACGGTAGCTTATCGGATAGTTCAGTAGAGTTACAACTGTTATAGTGCTAATTGTGACTTTATCTGTTGTCGTGTCTAAGCGCAAAGCTTTTATTTCAAGTAGATAAAATGATGTATGTACCTAAATACAGAGCGTATAATACATTAGTAGTTTATATTTTCTTGCCAAAACATTATGAATATTTTGAATTACATACATAACACCTATTTGTAACTCCACATTTATTAATAAGTGTAGAATACAGATTTTTAAACAAGAAAAAAAGTTTCCTTGTAACAAAGCTTCTACATAACGAATTTTTTCTTTGGAACCTTCGAGTTCATTATACGGAGGTCATACTGTATACTTAAATAAATGAGCAGTGTTTTGCACAACTATTTGAGCGAGTTATCTTACCGAAAAAATATACCATAATGGGAAGATCAATTACTGTTCAAGAACGCCTTGTTACCACACTTCGATTTTAAGCCAGTGTGAGAAGTTTTGAAAAACTTATGTTTAGTTGTGCAATATCAGAACATATACAGTGAACGCTCTATATAAGCAACCTCTCTATAAGCAACATTCTTTGTAAGCAATCTCTATACAAGCAACTTTTCTTGGTTCAACTGATCTGTATAAGCAACTTATTTTTTTAAAGCTAAATATTTAACTTAAGTTTAGGCCAATTTAGAAGTAAAATCAACTGTTCACAACAACATAATCTCAACTTGCAAAAATTCTCTTATTAGAATATGTTTGAGTTTTGTGCTGCCAATATTGAAGTGAATTTCTGTTAAAACAAAGGGCAGTTCTAACAAATATGCTAAACAAAGTTGCTAAATCTACAATAAGTAAAGTAAAAGAAAATTTAGAAGAATATTCGTCCAAAATGTATGTATATCAGAGTCAGATTAAACGAATGAAGACAAGAAAATAAAGTGAAATCGACGATACAGTCTTTTCTTGGTTCTAGGAACGGCGACAATTAACACGTTGAGTACCATGTCAGTCATCGATGACTGACACCGAGCTTTCCGTTCAGGCTGCGTCAGTCATCAGTGACTGACATAACTTTTCGTGACTGACTTTCAGTGACTGACAGTGGAAGACGTTATAAAACCGAGTGGCACTCATTGTGTTAAATGATTTAGTTCGAAATGAATGATAAAATTAAAAGCACTCGAAGCAAATAGATTAAATAATGGACTTGAAACATTTGCAGCAGGTTAGCTAATTTAAAAATAAATTTAATAATTATATTGCTGAAAATGGCTATCTGCCTGAACAAATACATAATTGCGAGGAAACTGGTCTCGTCTATAAAAGCTTGCCCAATGAAACTAACGTTATTCTACACAGTTTAGTTATTAAAACAAATAAGTAAAAATATATTCCAAACGGTTAGCATTTTTATACTCCTTTTTTCTTTATAAGCAACTTTTCCCAATAAGAAACTTTTTTATTGAAATTGGTTCAAATGAGTTGCTTATATAGAGCATTCACTGTACTTGGAAGAGTTATGTAAAAAAAACGTGCACAGCTATTTTTGATGTACTCAAAGACGACATTTCAAAGGTTCTCATAGAATTGAAAAGGTTTTATTGTTATTAAAAGACATTTTTTTACTTCAGTGAGCGTTGTTAATTGAGGCCCTGCTAGACGTATTGTTTGGCGGTTCACCAAACACGTACGCAACATGTTTGGCGCTGAGTTTGAGTTGGATGTAGACCCAACATGTGGAGTATGTTGGAAGCAAGTCCATTGACAGTCGAACATGTAGGAGTCTGTTAAACCCAACAAGTTAGACCAACATGTTCGTGCATGGACGGTGGGCTTTAAGAGATAGAAAAAGTTCAATCTGTCCTATAGTAATTTCCCGCAAAATAATAAAATCTTCTAAAATAGATCGATTTTTGAGTTTAATTCACAGAAGAAACTTCTTTATTAAAATTAACTGGAATTTATGGGGTAATAAGAGAAGATATTAAGCAACATATAATCCTTAATAAACCAAATTTACCATTTTATTGTTTTATGATTTTTTTTAATGAAAATCTCCATTTTATTTAGCGAGGTATTAGAACTAATTAAAAGGCGAAGATACTGAAGAGAGTTTGTTAGAAGTTCCGATACTTAAAAAAATCGAAACTTCTTCTAGCTTCCTCATCTTTTAATTAATCCTTAAACTGGTTTTATATCAACGTACAAAACGTATAAAGAACAGCTGCATACACATACGTTGATATAGCTACGCACGACCAATTCTTATCTAATATGAATGTCTAATGTTATATTTAAAAATATGTTGAAACGAATTGAATGTGAGATATTGGGCAATCCGGATAACTGAAATTTTACTCATAGTATAAAAATATACTCTTATACCTTAGAAATCGTAGCTGAAAACTCTGTGTAAGTCGTAGAAGCATTGTGTTTTTTATCTCACAATCAGATTTCCGGAATACTGTTTTTGCGAAAACCGTAGTAGATATAACATTTTCTTTCAAATAAAATGTTAAAAGATTTAAAAATAGGAACATTTGAAAGGTGGATTTGTCAAACGGCCAACAAATAATTTATTAATTTTTTATCAATACTCTTTTTCATAGAAACCAGTTTCTGTATCAATATTTTCACACTTGGTATGCGGGTATATTTCGCTGTTGTAAGCGTAAAACGTAAAAGCACGTTTCCCGCATGCCAAATGTTAAAAAGGAAGCCTGATAAAAATAACATTTTAAAAAACGATGTCTGATAAATAAAATAACATTTTATAGGCACTACAGACCTATTTGCGAAAACTCTAATCTTCAAATTAGCCCCATAAGAAGAAATTAGGGCTGGTTAAGCTGATGACCTTAGCGTCCAACTAAAATCAGTATGTCATGTTAGAAGTTTTCAAGGAAACATGTTTCTAGAGCAAACATACAAATTCCCGTTTAATTGCTCCATCTTGTTAGAACTACAAGTTCTTATTTTCTACTCACTGTCGTAAAGTTTGATCCACTAGCTATGTATTTGGCATAATAAATAAATAAATTGTTACACAAAGTATATGCGTAAAAAATAATTAGCAATTTTTTTAGTTGAACACATTGTATTTTATTTGAGTTAGAGTATTTGTACAATGTACATTTTAAAAATGTTGTAAATAATATACAGGGTCATTCGTTTACAAGAATCGTGCTTGACATCATGATTCACACATGTTTCGTCCTATATAGAAGAAAATAATCTTTATTGGGCTATTGACTTAACAAGTCTTTCTGCCAACCGTCCGATATATTATTATTATAATATATTAATTATATAAATAAATTGAGTTGTCTGGTTTCAATATCTCCTAAATCCATTTTTGGGCAAAAATGAGATATATATGCCATCTGTTACAAAAAGTTGTTTTCTATAAAATACTGAATGATTTTTTTTTAAAACGCGCGAATCCCTTAAAAATTCAAATCAAATAGACAGCCTTTAGATTCAAGTCCCACTAAATCCATTTTCAATAGATGCGCAGTTACAAAAACTGTACAATAGATTCAAAGGAGTATTTAGGAAAAACCAAACCGCCATGAATATCCAGCCCAAAGAAATTCCTACCGGAGTGAAACCAAAAGATCTGAAAATGAGAGATGTAAATAACTTGTTAAGCAAACATTATGGAAAGAACTGGAGAGAAGTAGAAAATTTGGCTTATTACAGAGATGTGTTGAGAAAATTTCAGAACAACAATATTCCTGGCGATTCCCGAGAAGACAGTGCGGACGAAGAGCCTAGTTTATGTGAATCAACTGAAAATAGAGTAAACTGCCCAAATGTCGGCCCCCTTAAAAATGCTTCCTAAAGTCGGCCTTTCTATAGAAATCCATAAAGAAAAATTGGAAGGCCGACTTTAAGCGCATGGCCAAGATGTTAAAGTTTAAGAGTTTTTTAAATACAGTTTTTAAATAACATATCTTTCAAAAAATAAAGTTTGCTGTTATTAGCTACAAAGAGATTTGATTCACTTTCAATTCATGCCTAATCCATTTTGTTCAGATTCAAATCAGTCTTAATTCACAGTTTGGTAGCAAACGCAATCAAACATCATTTTTAAATCCACTGTGTGATTTTTATATCTATTTCAAAAGACGTGGTTATAGAATTTTTGAAACTTCAGTAAGTCTTCTAATAAGAAATAAATTACGTTTGAATTAATAACGCCAAAATCATCCCAAAATACTTTTTTGTCGTTTTCTCAAAATCGAAAAATTTCGACTTAAGGGAATTTGAAACCAAACAACTCAATTATTACATTAAATTTTAGTAAATTAAAGTCAAAAATCGATCTTTCACTAGAAATTTCATTTAAATTCTTCGTTTTACAATAAGTCTATAATTATCATCACACTGTATCAGAAATGTTTTCGAAATTTGTTATCAAATTTTTAGTTAGTACATCGAAAATCGTTAAATATTATTAATACCATAAAAACAGGATTATAAATAAGTTGAGACTTTGAGCTGAAATTTTTCTAATCCATATTGATTTCTTCTAAAGAAATAATGTTTTTCTAACAATTTATCTGTACGATTAAAACGGTTATCTTCCTGAAATACGAATATTCCTACTTTAAACATTTAACTAAGGGAGTTTTATGTACACAAAGGCATGTGGAAATGCAAACAGAAAAGTTGATAAGGATATTGAACTTTGTAAATTCTGTTTATTACAGTCTTACGTACGTTTCTGATGATATAATTCACGCAATATAAAATAAAGTCTATGACAATAATAATTATTCGATTTTAGAATGATTATTGAAAATTTATCGTTGGAGTTATTATTAATATTAATTTTTGATAGATTGTTTTGAAAAATATTCAAATAGATAAAAAGTTATATCAAACCTCTATCTATATCTTCAACAAATATTTCTATATTTTCCTGCAATTTTAATTAAATACTTATTTTATTTTTAGCTTATAGATATTCTGGTACGAACTTCGGAATCAACTCCATTAAAACCTCTATTGAATTTCATCCATATCAACACCATAAGGAATATATTCCAAACGAAAGATGACCGCGTTCGCTTTTTACTTTGCACGATCGTCCTGAAATTGACAACGACGAAGTACGCTTTGGAGACATGCGATAAAGAAATTCAGGGACACGTTCTCTATAATTTCAAAAACGTGTACATACTAGTAATCGAAGACTTGAGAAAAGCTAGTAATAGGATATGGTTTCAACTGTGTATATTCACGTTTAAATATTTCGGGAAGTTGATACACGCCGAAATTGAAATGTTGAACAGTGTCTTAAGTAACATTGAACATGGATTTAAAAGTAAAATTGTTCAGGATAAGATTTTATCCTATGATTGTTGGAAGGTAAGAATAAAAGAAATAGTATAAAAGGATTCTAAACTAAACTGTAAATAATGTTAATTGTTAAATGTTGTAACTCAGTTTCTAAGTGAAGCTTATTAACAGTATTGTGATAATTTACATTTTTGTTTCAAAAGAAAAAAATCCTTCAGGTTTCTTTAAAGGAATAATAAATATCCGCGTTGGGTATTAATTTAAATTTCGGAATGATTACTTTCAAGTTTCAATAGTATTACATTGATCTACTTATTGTTAGAGAAATTAATTTTGTGACCTTGTTTTTTATTGTTGTTATCTGGAACGAAATAAATTTATTCTCTACGCAAAAAATTTTTTAATTGGTTCACAAATTACTTCATAACATTTAATGTCTGTTTATTTCTTATTTATTAGTGAAAGTTTAGTGAATGTTTTGCAAGAATTTATAAAAATATACTTACGCTGCAATGTGCGAGTAGATTAAATCGATTTTTTACATTGTATAACCTACTTGTAGGTCAGCACTCTAGAAATTATTTGCTTGAGTAAACTTATTAATTAAAACATTGTCAACACAAGTTAACTAGTTTCTATATAGGGTTACTATAAAGTCCCAGAACGGTCGAATGACTTTATAATTTGAAAAGTATTCATTTTGAAATTCTGTCTGGTTATATAATTAAATATAACGAATTTCATTCTTTTTATATTATGTTCGTGCATTTTCAAATGCAGAATAAAAGACTACGTTTAACCGTTTGGGCACGGGAGAATATTATATCTATACAAAAGAAGCGCGGCAGCGCTTCTCCGGACTCTAACGGTTAAAAATAATAACATTTAAATTTTTATTGATGAAAATGGAAAATATCACTTAAGTATATTAAGGAAATCAGTTTAATGACTAATCAAGCAAAGTATGTCACTTTATTGAAACTTGTTGCAAGCAGGATCCAAAGTATCTGCACGATTCGTAGCCATAATAATCTTAACATTTGTAGTCTAATCAAACCCATCCATTTGATTTAAAGGCTCCAACAATATGCTTTACACCTCCCCATCAGCCCTGGTTTAAGCATCTATTGCATCAATAAAAATAATAGCTGGAGAGTTTTCTTTAGCTGGCCGGAAGACATCACTAACCAATCCATGCCCTTTTGTACAAATTCAGATCCCATAACTCTAATAAAACCTGCTGTAGTATGATGAGCAACGGCTTTATACAACTCAAAATGAGTTCATGGAAGTTCAACGGCTTCACGGATTTCTTGTTTTTGCATATCCATACCTCCCATATCTACATAAATAACATCAGGCTTATCATCTGCTTGTAACATGCTAATAGAAAAGTCAGCTTCTGGCGGTAAAACATATCACTGTCCACCGGATCGGTCCGATCAAAATCTGTGCGATTTGAATCGTCCGATCAAGATAATACTTATCGTCGGCAGTGTTGGGCAAACGTCAATCGTGGTAGCGATTGACGATTAATTAATCGTAATTCCGAGTGAAGACGATTTACGATTAATTAATCAAAACTCCCAGTGAAGGCAATTGACGATTGTTATTAATCCTAATGCTAGAAGGCGATTGACGATTAATTTAATCGTAATTTCGATTGAAGGATTAAAACTGAGATTGACGATTAAAACTGAATATCGGAGTTAATAAAATGACATTTCGTTTTTCACGCCTCGAAGTTTGGCCCGATTCCGAATTGAAACTCGTTCCAAAAACCTTAAAAGATAGTATAAAACTCTTTTAAAAACGTTTATTTTCCATTCTGAGACGCTGAAGCAGTTAGTTTCACTAAATGCTTGATTCAAAAATTAATCGCGATTAATTAATCACGATTACAGATTAATCACGATTACAGATTAATCACGATTACAAATTAATCACGATTAAAATTAATCGTAAGATATGCAATTGTTCTAATCGCTATTAAATTGTTAATCGTAACATAGAATTAAAACTTATTTTGATTAAATTAATTTCGATTGATTTAATCACGATTAAATTTTCAATTTATTAACTAAACGACTAAAAAATTAATCGATTGATGCCCAACACTGATCGTCGGTGACACAAGAAAAGCTCGTAACTCAATTTTGCGAAATTTTGTAGGAGAGGCTTTGGAAGGTTAAAAAGTATAGTTATTTTTTATCTAACCAAGGAATAACATAAATCGAAATAACTAGAGAAAAATTTGTTGTGGACTTATGAAAATTATTTCATACATAGTTCTCTACAATTAGCTTAAGATGGTATTAAAATCTTAATTTAAGCAAAACGTGGAGTTACGAGCTTTTCTTGTGTCACCGACGTTATGTTTTTGTATTGATGCGAGTCCATTGATACGACAGTTGACTCCAATTGAAGTCGTATACCAACCGGAAAGGGCTGGCTCTATTTACAAGATCATCGGAAGTCGATACCCGATTTGACAGTTGCTTTTGAATTTGATTCATATTTTAGTATCATTATTTCCGTGCAAATATAAAAGCACCTCTTTGGGGATTGTCTTTTATGTATGGTTGTATCCATTATTTGAGTCGACGCTTCCTTGTTCTTCAACAGCCTTTTCTTCACTTCATGACATGGTGTCAAAAATAGCAATGGACACACAGTGCTGATTTCTGTCGTTCCGTCTAACCTTAGCAACAGACGTACTATCGGTGCCCATAAAATGTTGGGACACGGAAAATATTTTTGGTGTGTGTCGCACTTTGGATTTGTCAGTTAATTGTCATATGACTCTTCAGAATCTCAAAATTACTAGGGCAATAGGTAGAGTCTGGTATTATAACCAGGGCTTACTTATCCATTGGGCTAATAGGGCTATAGCCCTAGGGCGCCGCTCTATATGGGGCGCCGATCAGTAAATTAAGAAAAATCTTATTGAAAATTAGTTAATCAAAAATAATTTTTTGAATCACAATATCGTTTTTCTAAACGGATTTCACAGGTGGCACTTCTTTTGTTGTACTGCTGACTTTAGCTGTAGCTGTACTTATTGTTAGTGATACCTTTTGCCCAATGATGGTACTATGAATTTTAAAAAACCATTTAACTGGAAATAAAGTTCCAAAGTCATTAAGTAAGACTCGTTGGTCAGCAAGGGCAGAAGCTGTTGACGCTGTTGCTACAGGTTATCAGCATTTTAATAAGGCGTTAAATGATATTGCTGACAATGACAATGAAAAACCTTGTATCAAGTTGGAAGCAGCCGGCTTATTAAATCAATTCAATTTAGTAGAAACTGCGATCCTCTTAACATTTTGGAATGACGTTTTGCAAACTATGAGTAAAACTAATGCATCTCTACAAAAGGTAGAAATTGATTTGGAAACTGTTGTTTCCTTATATAATTCACTCGAAAAATATATCAAGGGAAATGAAAATAGTTTTAATTATAAAACAAAGGGAATGGAATTATCTGGTTGTAGTGATTATCAAGTAAGAAGAAATATAAAAAGAAAACAGCATTTTGATGATGACAATTTAATGAATACAAGCTTTACCAATAAAGATGAAAATTTCAGAATTAATACATATTATGTAATCATAGATGAATTATCAACAGAAATTGAAAAACGTAAATACGCATACCATGAAATTCTTTTAATGTCTGGTTTCTTAACGAAGTTAAATCATTTGGACGAGAAAACTATTAGAAAGGACGTCATCGCGCTTTGTAAGAAATATCCTAAGGATTTGGAACAAAGTTTGGTAGAAGAGTGCATTCATTTTAAAAATATAAATTTATCAACTAATTATTCAGGTGAAGGATCATTTTCTGTATTAAAAAGAATAAAAAATTACTTACGGTCGTCAATGGCACAGTGCAAACTTAATAATTTGAGCGTTTTAGCAATAGAATATGACGTACTTCATTCTATCGACCTAAATGAAATAATTAACTTTGCAAAAACTAAGTCTAGAAAAAAATATATTTGATGTTCACAAACTATCTAATTGTAAGATATAAAGTAAATTTATTTACAATTTTTTATTTAATTAAATGTATTGCCATACTTTTAGTTCAAATAGAGTTGAAAATTATTTATTGTAGGTAAAGTGTAATAATAAGTTTAATAAACGCTTTTATCTATTTTTTTGTAACAATATCATAGACTACAATGCTTTATCAATATCATAGAGCACAGTTTTGTAATAAAATTCTATCTATATTAAAACTGAAGGGCGCCTCAGATTTTTAGCCCTAGGGCGCTTGCTTGTCTTAAAACGGCTCTGATTATAACCTTCCTTCAAAAAGCATGACCTAGGGCCGGTTTATTCAACTTTGGATAAATTAAGCTATCTGATATTTTCCATAGTTACTACAATTTCACTTGCCATGATTGGCTATTTAACCAGTAGTTATAGTAAATATCAGATAGATTAATTTATCCAAAGGTGAATAAACCGGCATTTAATCGATATAAACTCCGATATTTTGACATTATCTGACACTAGACTTGTCCCAAGATTTTTTGGGCACTGATGGTAAGTCGGCCTGATCAATCTGGTGGACACCCGCCCTTAGCCCTGGCACAGACCAGGCGTTTTTGAACGCGCGTTTATTCGTGCGCTTGCTAATGTACGCTTTGGTTTATACGCAATTTAATAGGAGTGTAGGGGAAGGTGAGTATGTTAGGGACACTTTTTATAATCCATTTAATTGTGGCCATATCAGCAACATAAAAATTTTAAAATTTATACCATCGAATAGCTTACTGTTTATACTATATTTTGGTACTTATTTGATGTTATTTTTTCTAATGGTTAGAGTTTTGTTGCAGTAGAAGTGATCATTTGTACTTTTGTCCCAAACGTACCTTGCGTTGGTATGTATGGGACAGTCACAAAACGACGGAAGCATAATTGATTTCTTCATCTTCTTCCATCTCTAATTTCTTTTTACGCTGTGTTTAACCTTCTCTTCCCTTTTTCGAAATTTTTCATTCTTGATTTTTAATGTTTCTTCTATTAACAGTTTTTCGGGTGTGCTTGTTAATATCTTTGTAATATCTTTGTAAATTGTAACTGTTTTGCACGGGTTATTCAAGAACCAATTACCAAGAGCCGATTATGTATATAGGAGGTATATTTGGGTCGTCCCAAATATTCCTTTCTTTCAATGTCCCAAACATACCTCATTGTAGTTTGTCTACATTTTATTTTTTTTTAAATTTTAGTATAGGACACAAATAAAAGACAGCAAGGTGTATTAATTAAAAACAGTTTGTAGACTTCACCAATAATAATTTATTAAGTTTTGTAAATAAACATAGTTATAACCAGTACTTATCTGATGCACCCGATTTTTACTTTGAAACAACATAAACACAAACGTCCAATTTTTAAGGTTAAAATAACTGACTGCATTTCAAGTTTCGACGATGTAGCACTGTAGGTAGCACTAGTAAATTTAAAGTATGAGAACGGGGTAAATTCAAACAAGTTTTCGGTTTGGATCAATTGTCCCAAACATACCACCGTCCCAAACATACCCACCTTCCCCTACAGACTCAAGCCTCCAACAAACCCGCGATTCGAAATTTTTGATAAAGCGTGCTTTGTATGACATCTAACGCTCACTTGTACACTTGCTAATAGCAAACGCACGGTTAAACGCGCGTTCAAAAACGCCTCGTCTGTGCCAGGACTAACTTTCCTGATTATCGATAATTAGTTCATCAGTTTCCATTTATACGACCATTTCTTATTTTTCAATTGAATAATTAATTGTTTGTCTTATTGTTAATTAGACTGTTACAACGTTCTATAATCTGACATATTTGCTTAGTTTTGGGTTAAATTGATTTTGTTAATTTAGTTTTTCTTTGAGTTTTTATCAGTATAAATTAAAATGTTAGTATTTTTAATGCAATTTTTTATTCTGCATTCGAAAATGCTCGGATATACTATACTGGTGTTCCGAAATTAGACGACTAAAAGATTAAAAGAAGATTAGACGTTTAAAAAAATGTATAAAGGCTAAAATAAACATTGATCGAAAAATAATTTCTAACGGAGCTATTGTCCCTTGATATGGGTTAAGTCAACAAAAATTAGTATACTTGCTTAAAATTTCAAGAAAAATTAGATTGTGGTATCCATTTTGCAAGAAACTCATCAGTGACGTCTGTGCCGTATTTATCTAACTTTCTTACATATCAACTTTATACTACCTTGGCTTATAATTTAGATATCTTAGACCTTTCTACGTAACAATGGTCCTCTTGTTATAATTACGTAACTGCAAACGTTTTCAAATAAATCGTCTTTGCAGAGTGTACTAAATGCTTTAATAGCGCATTGTGTCGTTATCGTTGGGGTTTCGATTTTATAACTGAATTACATAAGCATGGAAACTATTAAATTTTAAGATGGTCTATTTTGCCATTGCCGCCTTTAAAGAACTGTAGCTTCTTAACACTTTGTTGACTGGCAATTTCACGTAGAAACTATGTCATGTCACCGCAATGTGACATAATAAGTGCTATTACGACGAGTTAACTCGTCACCGGTCAGCGACGTTTGGATATGAAATGACGAGTTATCTCGTCACCGGTCAACAAGGTGTTAAGGAAACATTTTCGGATCAATACTTATTTGAATTTTTATTCTTATTTTTAAACATAGAATGCGCTAGTAGCGTATGGTCAACTGATTTCGGGACATCTTTATATGCCATTTAAGACAAAAGAAATTAGGAAGTATTTCCTGTAAAACCGGAATCGGAAGAAAAACATAAATGCTGTTAATAAATTCATTATTATAATCAAATAATAAAGTTATTTGATCGTTCCGAAACTTTATACCAACTAACCTTTTGGATATAAACAAAAAATTAACTTTTTGTTTTCTTTAATGCGCTTTTTATTAAATAAATTGAAATAAGTAAGTTTTTTAATCTTTTCTATTATTATTTTTAAGGCATTGATTGACGTAGCAAGTTTGGACAGGAACTACTTGTGTAGTGGAAAACAATTAAAACTTTTAGTGAAACCCCTAAAGATAAACTTATCAAGAAACGACCAAGTAATTTGTAAAAGACTTGAAGTATGGTCGCACCTTTTCGTAGCTTTACAAGAAAATTCTTTACAGTTCTTGGAAGAATTTATGAATTTTTGTTTTGGAGCACAAACACCTCTAATTAATAATTTTTGGTTACAAAGAACAGAAATATTCATAAATATCATAGGTAATTAAACTTTAATTTTCAATATTGCTTTACTTTTAACATTTGAACTTTTTTCAGGTCATTACGATCCAGATGATTGTTGTATTTCACCTCAAACGTTTAAATTAGACAAGCCGCTCATTAATGAGACAAATCTTCTTAGGTACAAAGACGTCGCCTTAAACGCTTTAAGTGTTTGCAGCGAGAATATGTTATCTTGGGAAGTAAAGATAGGAAGAGAAAAGGTAAAGTGTTAAATGATTATGGTTATAATAAATATAAAATATTGTTTTTATTTGTGTATAGAAAATAAGATGTATGTGGGGATCTATTTTAAAAATTGTTGGAAACCTTCAAGACTTTGATAAAGAATTGATATTGCGAGATTTATTTGTTACAATGGCGAAATTTTGGAAAGTAATAATAATTTAACTTAATCAAAAAAAATTTTTCTTATTTTTAATTTTTTTTTAGAAAAGTATAGAAACTCAGGATTATTTCGACGATATCCTCCAACCAATCTTTAACGTTGTTTGTACTTTAGATGAAGAAACCTGTGATTATTTGTTACTAAATGAAATTATAGTGTTCCCATTGGCACAGCTGATGTTAAATTATCCAGATATTCTGGAATATAAGTAAATTCTGTAATGTTATCAAAAAATTTTTATTAAAAAAAATTTTTTTTTAGGGCGATTGCTTTTATTAAACTCTTACGATGTTGTTCAAAAACTGGGTGTAGACTCGATTATCTCAACAGGTCGTGCGAGTTAATAAAATCTTATTCCCAGAATAAAACGCAAATCCTCTCAGCCTATATTTGGTTGGAACTAGCAAATGAAATGTTGAGCGTTTGTAGATCACCAAAGGACGAGTTTGATGCTTTTAAAAGTAGCTGTATATTTTTAATGTGTTGGATTTGCGAGTGTGAAATTCCGGATAATTTAGATAAAGTAAATTTTAATTTTATTTATTTTTTTTTTGAAACTTATAAATGTTTTATTTTAAGGTGATTTGTGAAAAATGGGTTTCCATTATGACTGAAATCGATGTGATATGCGAGGATTTAAAAATGGTATTATTGCTACATTTTGAAAAGGTTCTTAAAGAGAATCCGACTGTCGTTAAAAATATCCTTGGGTTTATTCCATATTGCGTAGAGAAAATTACTGCAAAGAGTTCCGTTAGTTATGGTAAATATTGTTCATTAACAATAAGTTTTTATTAGAGGAGTAATTTATGTGGGTTGTAGCTTTATCAAACAAACCAATATGTTACAGCTTTTTAAAAGTAGGTCATTGTTTCAATATAACGAATTTTCACTCATTGTAAAGTATCCTCAGATGTGATAATTAAAAAGAACCATTATTCCATTCATATTTTGAATAAGAATTAAGGGTACATTTCCAAATTCAAAGCAAATAAAAGAGAATTCCAAAGTTACGAGAGAATATGCGCTCTTTTTAGTTAAACTGACTAATAAATTTCAACTTTTCGGTAGCCTATGAAATTATTTATATAGATTTTAATAGGATTGATTGAAATATTAAATTCATCAAAATGATAAGAATTTTAATAAAGACTTTTCTAATTATAACATTTCAAATGTAGAGAATATTTTAAATTCAGGCGAGCCTAAAAAGAAAAAAGTAATCTCTCAAACATATTTATGAACTTTCAAATCTTTTTCATAGCGAAATAAAAATATCTAAATCTTTTTATTTTTCCTCAAATTACATGTAAAAGAAAAGTTTTATAAACTTAACAAATTCAGAAGCATCATATTTTGTAGTAAAATAAATCCAATTATAAGACAAGGATTACACGTTAATAATTATTGTAAATTTGTAATTCTCTAATTTAATTCATAACATTTCTGATATAATATATTCTCATCCTGTCTTTAAAGCGCACCAAAGCATTAATATGGTGAGTTAATTCATTGCTCAGTGTTGTGTAGAAACTTGTACGAGTAAACACGGAATCATCCGAGTATGGCTATAATTAATCGTTTGATGATTATAACAATACATATTTGGAATCGGGTAGATAGTGACGAATATTATATGGCATCCTAATATCGTTATGATTAGCTAATTATTAGCATCGTCATCAAACAAACCATACCCTGGAAGGTTTGTAACTTGAAATAACTTGAAGAATGTAAATAGAACTTTGTTGTATGCAATATCATTTTTAAATAAGTTTTTATTTTAAATGAAGCAAACAAAAGGAAAAAATTCTTAACTTTGCTTTAATTAGTCGAATGTTTATACAACAAAGCTTAACTAAGGGTAAGAAATAAAAACTATATTATACAGAAATTTACAGAAGTCTTTGTAAACTGTGAACATATAAAAACTACATTAGGTGTAGAGTATTATAAATGCAACTCTTTTCTGTGGAATGTATAAATAAGATTATAGCCACATGGTAGCCTCTTATTTCTTCCAATATTGGATTAGCCAAACTGAAACACCTTTTACTTGCTGCATTCAATGCTTGCATATACAACGAAAAAATATATAAAATAAAAAATAATAAACTATAAAATTTGTCGTGCAAGCTTCGTTAATAACACAAGGGAACAAAATTAAACCTTTTTTTTTGTTGCATCGACTTTTATGCCTGTTTTTTTACTAATCAGAGGTCGCTGATTTCAAATCTACGCACAGCTAGACACGTTTAAAACGTTTG
Organism: Digitonthophagus gazella; assembly: GCA_036711955.1. NCBI lineage: Eukaryota > Metazoa > Arthropoda > Insecta > Coleoptera > Scarabaeidae > Digitonthophagus > Digitonthophagus gazella. Next base: position 10,959,659 of record JASCIT010000001.1, read on the forward strand.
AAACAAGGTCTTCTTTAAGTGATGAAAGTGGGACAAGTGATTTTAACCCAATTTCTTCTGAGCCCCAGCCCTTTAATCAGGAAGATCTCAGTGCATTAGTCAGAGACCTTGGTCTTTCTAAAAAAGCATCGGAGATTCTAGCTTCTCGATTAAAGCAAAGAAATCTTGTAACCCCGGAAGCAAGAATTTCATACTATCGTAACCGAGAGAGAATTGCTTTCATTCTTTGCTAAAGATGACGACTTTGCTTTTTGTTCAGATGTTCCTGGTTTATTGAAAGCAATAGGAGTAGAGAAGTATGATCCAAATGAATGGCGTTTATTTATTGATTTTTCAAAACGTAGTCTAAAATGTGTACTTATGCATAACGGCAATAAATTGGGTTCGATACCGATTGCACATTCAGGTACAGTCAAAGAAAAATATGCTACTGTAGCTTCTGTTATGGATAAAATCAAGTACAACGAACGCAAGTGGCTGATGTGTGTAGATCTAAAGATGGTGCATTTTCTTGGACAACAAGGGGGCTATACAAAATATCCATGTTTTTTTTTGTTTGTGGGACAGCAGAGCTAAGTCTGAGCACTGAGTTAGCAAAGATTGGCCTTCCAGGCAAAGTATGGTTCCAGGAAAGCTAAATGTGATAAATGAACCCCTTGTGTCCAGGGATCGTATAATACTGCCACCTTTACATATCAAACTAGGGCTTATGAAACAATTTGTCAAAGCTCTCAACAAGGATGGTGAGTGTTTTAAATACATCACTAAAAAGTTCCATAACTTGAGCACAGAGAAACTTAAAGCCGGAATTTTTGATGGTCCTCAAATAAGAAGGTTGATAAAGTATGAAAACTTTAATAGTTACATGACTGATGTTGAAAAAAATGCTTGGAATGAATTCGTTTGGACTGCACAAAATTTTCTGGGAAACAAAGAGGACGAAAGCTATGCGGAGCATATTGAGCTGATGTTGTTACACTTCCAGCAGCTTGGATGTAGTATGAGCATCAAGGTACACTTCCTCCAAAGTCATTTAGACCGTTTCCCTGTAAATCTTGGTGATCTGAGTGAAGAACAAGGGGAACGGTTTCATCAAGACATTCGAACTATGGAGGAACGTTACCAGGGTCACTGGAATGCTCACTTGATGGCAGACTATTGTTGGAGCATTAAAAACAGCCCTCGTGAACCAAGTTAAGCAAGAAAATCTTATTAAAACAATTTTCTTGATGAAATATAGATTTTTCTTAAAAAAACGCGTTTTAATTATATGGATCGTTTATTTTGAAAGTGGTGTAAGTCCATTTTCTCTTGTTTCGAGAAAATTAGAGGTTAGCATATGGACCGTTTATTTTGAAAGTGGTGAAGTCCATTTTTGAAAAAAATGAGATATCACGTAATTCATGCTTAATTTAATGTAAAATTTTTATGTATGATAAGTCCGTGTCTAATTTCTTAAAAAATTTCCATGTTTTGTACAACTTAAAATTGGTCGGTAAATGAAATTACATAGGGACAGATATGCTAACCTCTAATTTTCTCGAAACAAGCGAAAATGGACTTACACCACTTTCAAAATAAACGGTCCATATCTGTTAATTAAAAAATTTAGGCAAATTATATGAAGTCTGGCTATATTTCTATTCGTTTATCAATATTTAATTTGATTATATAGATTCGTTTCAGGCAAATTAGTCTACAACAATACATATTTCTGGACTGTAAATGGACTTACACCACTTTCATAATCAATGATTATGTAATTTTATTTACCGACCAATTTTAAGTAGTACAAAACATGGGGATTTTTTAAGAAATTAAACACGGAATTATCATTCATAAAAAATTTACATTAAATTAAGGGGTTAGACCACTCTAGAATTTTCAAAAAATCGAATTTTTGTTTTTTTGTGCTAAAAAGTGCCTTATGGTCTTAAAAATAAGATGCAATGTCAGTTATAAGTGGGAATAGTTTTTAAATGCCTGTATTTTGATTCTGAATGTTGTCCGATAACGTGTGCTCAGTACAGGTTAAACAAACTTTAAATGCGTTTTTCTCTAAATCACTTTTCTTGAAACGGCCGGAAACATAACTCATACAATTCTTTACCGATTTACTTGAAATATTAACTGCACCTTCCAAGTAGCATTATCTAGAGAAAGACGTAGGATTTTTTTGATATCAAATGTAGTTCTTTAACTATAAACAATTTAGTAGATATTTTTTTAGGCTAAAACGCAAAGTTTTTGTAATATGCCCACCATTTCTGCAAAAAAATAATTAAAAAGAAATCCCTACGTCTTTCTCTAGCTTTTGAGTTGTAAAAACTAAATACCTTTTCGTTTTTGCTTTAGATTGAAAATTGTAGGTAAAATCGTTCCGGCCGCGGACCCCTTAGCGCTTAACATGGTTTTCATCAAGCAGTTACATCGCGTTCATTTTTTATATTAATTTTTTAGCAAAATATATTTCTTATTCCTAAATGTATGTACAACAAAGATATATAAACAATTTTTCCACAGCTCTTATTGTTTTCTCGGAAAAATATAGGGAAATTACGTTAATTTTCCACGGTCTAAAGTGGTCTAACCCCTTAAGCATGAATTACGTGATATCTCATTTTTTTCAAAAATGGACTTACACCACTTTCAAAATAAACGGTCCATATCTCAAAAATTAAAGCTGATACGAACAATCTGCCTTCAGATCTCAAATCAGCACTCAGAGAAAGTATAATATTAGTCATAATATTTCATGCAACAAAAATGATGTTTCCTTGTGTAATAGAAAGTCTTTTTCATGAACTCTCCGCCACCGTAAAATACAACTTATTACCTAATTACATTTTTACTTGCTCATACAGGTTACTACTTATTGTTAGTGTTATTTTTGTCAATTTTTGAAATTTTTAATATTATTCAAACAACCAATAAATTTTTAGAAATTACCTATTGTGTTTACACAAACGAAAATAATTATTGGGCGACTTTGTCTGATATTAGAGCTACATACTATTCGTGTCCGTTTATTAGAGTACCGGGTATTCGAAAGACAAAGTCAGTGACTCATTTCTTAACTTATTTGAATCAGAGTTTACACGATAAAGGTTTGGTTATTTGAAAATTTGGGAGGGGATGTCAAGACGCCAACAGGTCAACATGAAATTGTCTAAAGAGCCCATTGAGTCACTGGTTTTAGCCTTCGAATACACTATATATGAAAGTATGGATTTGAGATTCGTTCCAAGGATTTTGTCTGGTTATCAGAGATATCCGCTTATTAGAACGTTAGCGCATCAGAGATTTTACTGTATAATGAGCGAAAATTTTGTATATTGAAGCAATGAACCTCTCTGACAAACCTTGAACATCTTGTTTTAATATTAAACTTGAAGAAACTATTTACCACTTAAACAAATACTACTCTAACTTTTACTTATTTTTTAATAACTTGTTATCTAAGTCCACACTATTTGTTTTTTCTATTTAGTGATGAAAGTTATGGATATAGTACTAGAAATTCTAAAAATTCCTTGTCTAACTACAAACAAGATTTCACTTATTTTTCCAATAATCACAAAAGTTTCCATAACTGTTTCTAAAGGTGATACAATTGAGTATGAAATATTAGGACTAAAATTATTCGAATCTTTAGAATATTTTCTAAAACCACACAAAGTAAGTACAAAAAAATACTTAAGTAATAATAATAAATCTCATTCTGAATAATTGTAGGCTTATGAAATATTAAAGACATTCAAAACAATTCTACCAAAGTTATCCCAAAATTTGAGAAAAAGACTGCCATCAAAACTTCGTACAATTATAATTGATCTCACCACTCATTCTAATCCCGAAGTTGCCCAAGACGCTATCTCTTTAATAGCAGATCTAGATAAACAAGAACAAGTAAAAACCCCTATTGTTAAACCGGTAGTATCTAGTCGAACGGCAAAAATTGCCAGTATGACAACCGGTCGAATTCAAAACGACATACCATTAAATATGTTCCCACAAACCGTCCAAAAATCTCCGATGAGCGTTAAAGGAAGTATAATTACTAATATGCGTACATTTAAAGGCCGGATTACAAAAATAGCCAATGCAATGCCTAGTTTTAAAAAAATAAATAATATCGATGACGCGAATAGTAACGAATTTGTTCATATAGACAGTAAAGTGAATGTTGATTACTCTAAAATGGTTCCTCATCAAAAGGAAATGTTTAAGAAACGTAGAGATGACATACCAGCTTTATATCAAGATTTAAGTCAGAGTCAGGAAACTAGTGAATCGCTCAGTAGAAGTAATGATTCCAACAGTTTAACACGTAATGACAATGACAAGAAAAATTTAGAAATTTGTAAATCAATGCCACCAGTAAAGTTAAAAGTCATGAGTCCAACTCAAACATTTAAGAAAAACTCGAATGTAGTTATTGTAAAAAAGATTATTGCAAGTCCTGTAAAAAAGAGTGAAATTGGAAACAAAGATAATCAAAGTGTGAATACAAAAGTAAAACGTAACTTTGGGGAAAATAGTGTTTGGAGTGTTAATAATAGTGAATTAATTAAAGAAAAAAAACTTGATGATACACAAGAAGTGGAAAATCTTTCTAGTTTACAACTCGATGATAAAAGTATTGAAGATAATCCGGATAAAAATGCGTCAAAATTAGAAGAAACTAAAAGTCCGATAAAAACTGATGATTTAAAAGGAAGACGAAGACCTCGAAAACGTAAACCATTTACTCCACGAAAAAAATCGAAAATATCATTGAAAAATAGTCAAGAAATTAAAGGAAATAAAATAAAAACATCAACGAAAAATAGTCATCAAATTAAGGTAGATAATAAAATAAAAATATCATCTAAAGATAGCCACCAAATTAAAGGAGATAATAAAATAAAAACAACATCGGAAAGTAGCCAAAACATGAAAGAAGAAAATAAAATAAAAACATATTCAAATAAAAACCAACAAAAAAGTGAAGATTCGAATATAAATAATAGTAAAGTTGAAGTAGAACCTAATAATAAACAAAAACAAGAAAACGCAAACCCCAAATATTTAGCAATAAGTGTCTCACCAAACAAAAATATTTTAATCAACATTAATGACCTTTTATTTCATGAAAATTTAAATCAGACTTCAAAAGCTCTTCAATTAGATTTACCGTTAGAAAAATCAAATCAGAGTAATAAAATGAAAAGAAAACGTAGTGTTGATGAAACTGAAAGTAATGTCGATGGTAATTTAAAAACTGATTTAGATAATAAGATCTTGAAAAGACCTAAACGTTCTTTATTGTCAAATACAAAAACAGAAAAAGAAATTAATGGAAAAGATCAACCGTCTGAATCTATTTTTAATAAATCTGAAATGAATAAAGAAATACAAACCCAAGAAAAATTACCAGATATTGGTATTAATTTAGAAAATAATAAAGAAGTCGTTAATATTGAAGATGATGTTAATATAATTAATAATAAATCACCAGAAGGATCTAAAAGAAAATCTTTATTGTCGATTGTAAAAACGCGAAGTCAAATTAAAGAAAAAAATAATCAATCGGATTTTAATTTCAATAAATTTGGTGAAACTTCTGGACAAAAAGTCGAAATTAATACAAAAATTGATACAAAAATTAAACAAACCCAAGAAAAACTATCAGATGTTGGCATTAGTTTACAAAATAATGAAGAAATCGTTAATATTGAAGAGGAGGTTGATGAAAGTAATGATAAATCGTCAGAAGGATCTAAAAGAAAATCTTTATTATCCATTGTAAAAACGCGAAATCAAATTAAAGAAAAAATTAATCAATCGGATTCTAATTTTAATAAATTTGGTGAAACTTCTGGACAAAAAGACGAAATTAATACAAAAATTGATATAAAAATTAATACAAAAATTAAACAATCCCAAGAAAAACTATCAGATGTTGGTATTAGTTTACAAAATAATGATGAAATCGTTAATATTGAAGAGGACGTTGATGAAAGTAATAATAAATCACCAGAAGGATTTAAAAGAAAATCTTTATTGTCGATTGTAAAAACGAGAAATCAAACTAAAGAAAAAATTAATCAATCGGATTCTAATTTTAATAAATTTGGTGAAACTTCTGGACAAAAAGACGAAATTAATACAAAAATTGATACAAGAATTAAACAAACCCAAGAAAAACTACCAAATGTTGGTATTAGTTTACAAAATAGTGATGAAATCGTTAATATTGAAGAGGACGTTGATGAAAGTAATAATAAATCGTCAGAAGGATCTAAAAGAAAATCTCTATTGTCGATAGTAAAAACGCGAAATCAAATTAAAGAAAAAATTAATCAATCTGATTCTAATTTTAATAAATCTGGTGAAACTTCTGGACAAAAAGACGAAATTAATACAAAAATTGATACAAAAATTAAACAAACCCAAGAAAAACTATCAGATGTTGGTATTAGTTTACAAAATAATGAAGAAATCGTTAATATTGAAGAGGACGTTAATAAAATTAATAATAAATCACCAGAAGGATCTAAAAGAAAACCTTCATTATTGATTGTAAAAACACGAAATCAAATTAAAGAAAAAAATAATCAATCAGAGTCTAATTTTAATAAATCTGGTGAAACGTTTGGACAAAAAGACGAAATTAATACCGAAATTGTACAAATTAAAGAAACATTAGAGTCTCACAGTTTGCAAAATAAGACAGAAGATATTATTAACTCGGAAGAGCACAATAATAAAATTAATAAGTCAGTAGAAAGACCTAAACGAAGATCTATGATTTCTAGTTTAAAAACAAAAAATAAAATTAAAGAAAAAGATCAATCTGATTCTCTTTTGAAAAGTTCTAATGAAAATCAAGAACAAAAACAAATTAATAAAGAAGGTGTAGAAAACCAAAGAAAATTTTCAGATGTTGTCGAGAGTTTACAAAATATTATTGAAGATATAATGAGTACAGAACTGGTTAATGAAACAAAAAATAAATCAATCGAAAAATCTAAACGAAAGTCTTTATTAAATTTAAAAACCCGTAATCAAATCAAAGAGAAATCCGATGAAAAATCCGATTCTTTTAATACATCTGGCGAAATTTCCGCTGACAAAGAAAAAATTAACACGGAAATTGTACAAATTGAAACATCAGATTCTCACAGTTTGCAAAATAATACAGAAGATATTATTAAGTCGGAAGAACACATTAATGAAATTAGTAAGTCAACAGAAAGACCTAAACGAAGATCTATGATTTCTAGTTTAAAAGCAAAAAATAAAATTAAAGAAAAAGATCAATCTGATTCTCTTTTGAAAAGTTCCAATGAACAAGAACAACAAAAACAAATTAATAAAGAAGTTGTAGAAAATCAAACATTATCAGATGTTGACCTGAATTTACAAAATATTAGTGAAGATATAATTAATACAGAATCCTTTAATAAAACAAACAGTAAATCAATTGAAAAATCTAAACGAAAATCTTTATTAAATTTAAAAACCTGTAATCAAATTAAAGAGAAATCTGATGAAGGATTCCATTCTAATTCTAATAATTCAAATCAAATTTATGAAGTACAAAAAGAAATTAATAAAGAGCAAACACAAAAATTACCAAACATTGACCTTAGTAATACAGTTATAAATATAAGTGAAGATGTCTTTAATACGGAAGAACCCGTTAATAAAACTAACAATAAATCAGAAATCTCTAAATTAAAATCTTCACTTTCAAGTGTAAAAACACGAAATCAAATTAAAGAAAATGAACAATCCGATCCTATTATCAATAATTCTCCTGAGATAGGATTAAAAGATTTTAATAAAGAAGTACAAATCCAAGAAAAGGTATTAAAAGATGACGGAAAACCAAATGATTTACACAATAGCGAAGATATTATCCCTAATACGGAAGAAATCGTCGAAATTACTAATAAATCACCAGAAAAATCAAACCAAGATGATCCAGATTTAACTATTTGTAGTTTTGATATTAAAGCACAGGAAAAAAATAAACCAAAAAGGAAAAATCTTGAAATCTCACGACTACAAATGGATATTGTTGGAGCAGATTCTTTCGTTGGAGTAAATCATAAACGACAGACTAATTTAAGACTGACAGATGCTTTTAAAAGTCTCATAGGAAATATACCAGGAAGTCAGACGGATGAAAGAAAAGAAGCGGATGGTAAAAAGCGTCGGTTAAGTAAAAAAGTGGAAGGAAAAATCGAAGTGGTGAAAAATGATAATAATGAAGGCGTTAAAGAACAAATTCAAGAACAATCTCAGTGTTTGGTAAATTTAGGACTTGTAAGTGTTGATAATCACAAAAATGAAAAAGAAATTGAATTGAATCGTGAAGATAATAAGAAGAAATTAATTAATAGTGGCGAAATAAGTAATGATTTGAAGAAAGATATTGACGATCAATTAAATCAATTATCTGGTGATATGATTCGATTAACGCAACATAATAAAGATGATAGTTCTAAAAATTATAATTCTAAAAATGATAGTTCTAAAAATGAAAATATAAAACCTAAAATAGTAACAAATACGACTAAACCTGATAAAATTATTGATGATGATATTATTGAAAATAGCCAACCAAAAAACACGTCAATTTTACAATTAAATAAATCTATTTTTAAAACTCCCAAATCTAATAATACATCTTCAAAGGTAAATATTAATCAAACTAAAAAAATTTCACCAACATCTTCACAACAAGAAACTAGTACAAATGAATTTGACGATACTGTATCTTGCGATCCGGATATGTCAACTAGCATTCAACAAATATCACCTGAAGAGAATAAATCATCAAACCCCTTACAAAATATAAATTTAGACAATCTTCCAACAGGATTAAATAAAACCGACCAACAAAACTTACCAGGTTCTCCAATTCTTGACACAACAGCCGATCGTTGTTCTGAGTTTTTAAACAACACCTTGGATATCTCTCCGATAAGAACAGAAACACCAATAGAAACTCGCGATACAAAACCCGAAACGTCGTCATACGAAACCGAAGAAATACTATCAGAAATTCCAAACGAATTACCAAGCGATATCCAAAGCGTTAAATCAGAAACTGCAATGAATTTTATTAAGACTCCGAGTTCTCGTTCGATGATGTTGATGAATTTATTACCGCAAGGAATGAAAATGATCAAATCGCCAAAGTTTGTGATTCGTAAAACCCCAGTGAATATTAATGGATCTCCTTCGACAGATAGAGTGCGAAGAATGATGTTAAATTGTAATGGGAAGAGTTTAGTGGAGAAGGAAAAAATAAAAAGTGATCAAATTGATGAGGTTAATGTGTTGGAATTTCGGAAAGATGTTCCAAGTCCTTTTGCAACGCCAAATAGGAGTATTTTAAAAAGGAAAGCTTGTGAAGTTCTAGAATATGGATCAAGTCCAGGTCCAAAAGTAATTAAAAAAAATTTAATTATTTTATATTAGTATTAAATCTTTTTTTTTTCTAGCGTAAACGAGTTAATTTTAGTGATCCTCCAACAACAGCCGAAAAAATATACTTTAAAGATAATGCTGAAGAAATAACAGAAGCTGATCGTTCATTTGAATCAATCCAAAGAAAATCTTCTCCTATTTATCCCTCATTAATAAATTGCACTGTTGACATTAAAGATATATTACCAAATTTAAACCAAGAAAATAACTATAACAATTTTATTTGTTTAAAAATTTACACTGTTGGTGATTTAGCAAAGTTGACATCTACACAAATAAATCAAATGGATTTCTTAAACAATCCAAGGTTATCAACAGTTATGTCTGCTTTGAATGTCTTCGCTGAAAAATTCAATGCTAGAGAAAAATTGAATGAAGGGTTGGAGGATCAAGAAAATTCTTTGGTGCCTACTGAAGACGCTAATTTACCTATTAATGGAGAGACTGAGAATAACGTAAGTTTTTTATTTTTAATTTATGTTAAATTAAATGTTATGTTAATTAATTAATCAATTGATTTGAATAGGCATTACTTGTTTCGGCTCTTGAAAGATTAAAAATGGTAGATCCGGGAGTATCTGATGCTTGGCAAGATTTAAAGGATCAATGCACCAGACAGCAGTTAGAGTTAATTTTTGAAGACTTACGAGACCATTTGGGTCCCAAATGAATTTTGGAGGTAAAACGGGCGTAATATTTTTTATTTATTATTAAACAATAGTATTATTATTAGCACATTATTTTTATTTGTATTTGAATAGTATCTTGTACACGTGTTTTTAATAGGTTATCAAAGATAAATGTATTAATAGCAAACTTTTGAAATTGTTGATTTTTATGTTGCCATTGGAAATCATTATTTCTTTTTTCAAGAATGTCTAACAAAATATTCTTACACAATATATCAGAGCATTCAAATAATTCTTTTAAAAGTTTTATTTGATTCCACGTTCAATAGAATTTTTTATTTTTCCCTGCGAAAAATATTTATCTTTATCTTTCGATCTAGAATACTTTTAAGTCCCCACTATTTCCAGTTTATCATTTATCCTATAAATCCATTACACTGTATTGAAGAAATACTACAGTCTCTATCTGTTTGAAAGGAAGAGAAATACAAGGAGTTTATCAAAAACTTTTTCAGCTAACTTTTAAAGAATTCTTATAAAATTGTCGAAATACAGATGTGTATAAATTTGTGCAAAAGTTATACGTTACATTAAATTGAATTTAAAAGATTCTATTTTTGAATTAAAAAAGGCATCTTTTATTCTAATTATCACCAAAAACAATTTTAAAAATTTTGATAAGAATTTGACCCAACCTAACTTAACTTCAATTTTTTTTGACTCTCTTTAAAAAGTCCTGACTTTATTTATAGGTATTAAGTTGACTTTTATTATGGTAGATGATACTTAGCATTTTCTCTTTTTCATTTATATTATTTTCAAGACTATTTTAACAATTAACCCCTTGGGTGACGATTTATTTCGAACGTAATGCAATTATGGCGGGACAGACTCGTCATTGTATGTTAAGGGGTTAAATTGCACTAGCATAGAGTATCATGTGAGCGCAAGAATACTATGAATAGGTAAAAATTGAAGATCTTGGCGTGAAAAGGGTGTTAGCCACAAAAATAAAAAAGTTGAGGTTTTCGGTCCAAATGATTCAGAAATGAAGGTATTAGCCACACACAACTACTTTTAGCGATTCTTCAATAATAAGCCCCGGTACGGTAAAATGACGTTTTCATGATTTCGAATAAGCGGCTCAAATTTTCAAACTAAGGTTACAAGCCACTAACATGAGTGATACACGTGTTGGGTGTTCTCGTGGTTGTCACCAATTTTCTGGTGATTTAAACGAAAAGAATAGTTATGGGTTTGACTCAGATAATAGCGTAAAGGACAGAAACTATATTGAAAGTGAAAGTCAGGACAATTTATCATCCTCCGAAGAACAACAGTTACGTATTTAAGGTGATATGGCATACACCCTTTTACTGAAAATTATGATGACGTAAGTTTACATATACAGGATCCGCCAGTGAAGCGAGAAATTGTGAAGTATTCCATTTTTTCGATAAATATTAATTCTCTGAAGTCTTTTTTTACAAGTTTGAATTCAGAAAACCATGTCATTCTGTTTTCTAAAAATAACGACGCTCAAGGGAAAGCCGTTTATTGGAAAATATTCTTCAAATCTTAAACGAAATTTTACCAACATTTTACAATGCAAAAACATTAAATTTTCTTGCTTCAAAGGCAAATTCTATATATTATTACCCTTTTCCTAATCTTTTATTAAATCTTTTTTTTGTGTATTACCCGAAGTGAACCATCAATTTTATTTGGAAATTGATGCTAAAAATTTCAATCGCCAAGAAATTGAACAATCAACAATCGAAGTAGAGCATATGGTTGAAAATTATTCGCTCGTTGATAACTAATCTCTTACTTTCAATTCTTAAGTTATTTCAGATTACTGTTTATTTTTTCATGTAAAAGGATACAAGCCACATTTTTTAAGCAAATAAATCTTAGAAAAGCAATCCTGATGCTTTGTTTTCAACCTCTTTTTATTTGAAAAGTACTAAGTAATTTATTTTATTTTTTCCTCCTAAAATTATGTATATTGTAAGTAAATTGGATTTTGTGGATTTAAAAGAAATTTCTCTGATTAATTTCTCAAAAGCTATAATGTGTGGCATCCATCCTTTTCACGCCAAGGTCTTTAATTACTGCCACCGATGATTACCGCCAGCGGTGGCTTACTCTCGGTATTTAAATCTGCCAATGACGTGCAAGCTTTTCCCAAATGCTCAGCGTGATTGATTGATTTAAATTTCCAATATCCGTATTTTAAGTTTGAAATCATTCTTTCTCAATTTCTAACTTTTACGGTAGGTCTATCAACAGTGTTGGACAAACATCAATCGTGGTAGCGATTGAGGATTAATTAATCGAAATTCCCAGTGAACGCAATTGATGATAATTATTAATTGTAATGGTAGAAGGATATTGACGATTAAAACTGAGCATTGGAATTAATAAAATGACATTTGGTTTTTCACGCTTAGTCGTTTGGCCCGATTCCGAATTGCAACTCGTCCCAAAATCGCATTTAATTAATCGATTGATGCCTAACACTGCCTATCGGTTCCTTAACTTTCATAGTAATACAAAATATATATGTTCGGATTCACAAACTAACTGTCTTAATTACTTTCGATATTTTTGCCATTAAAACGAATGTGATTTAGGGTGGAAATTTACCTCAAAAAGGTAGTTAAAGGTTTAATATAAAGTAAGCTACTAAAATTAAGTGCATACAAATTCAATTGCACCGTTTGAACATGTGAGCATTTGACGTCTCATAGTAGTTATAGATTTTTTGTTAGTTCTTACAACACTATTGTACCTACACATGTAGCTTTATAAATTGATGTTAAAATTTAACAGTGAAAACTGAAAATACGGGTTATTCTTATTTATTTATTAAAGGGTTTTGGAGTTCGATACTCAAGTCATATCACACTCCAGCTACAGAATTTTTGCAGACTTGATAGAATTCTTGGGTTCTTGTGACTTCTTATTCTCTTCTTCTTTGAAACGTTTTTATTATTTTTTTACTATTTTTATCTTTCTTGTTTTCCAAATTTATCAGGTTTTCTTTTTCAGTGATCTTTCTTCAGCTCCTTTATTTAATTTCCTCCCCTATGGTTAATAAATACTCACAAAATTCTAACTTATCGTCAAACACTAAATACGGGTTATAAATTATTATGGTAAAAGACTGCTTTTATATTTGTCATATCTTTATTTATCTGTCTACACATTTGGAACATGACAAATTACAAACTACTACTTACACAAAGTTACACGGTCAAATTAAAAATTTTATCAAAACCTATTCATTTTTCACATCTTATACGTTAATACTTATAAAATATTTGAGACATTTTTATTCCTAAACACACAAAAAACACTCCGTTTACTAAAGCACAATGTTATAAATAACTCTTTTCCTAATCGCAAATCCACCCGTAAAGTTTTCTGCACTTCAAATCACTGAAAAAGATTTAAATTATAAAACTTTTTTTTAATTCACAAAATTGTCGTTTTTCTTCATCCTTTTAAACAAAAATATGTTCACAAATATTTTTTCAAATTCTATAACAAACTACTAAAGTGAAGTTTTTTGTCAAGGAAACCTTAATTCTTTAATAAACGATGGTTGTAAATTTTGATGCGAATTGGATCGAACTAAATTCGCATTTCTGAAATAAACATGTTCGGGTGGTGAATATCTTCGTCTATAATCACCGGTAGATACATTCTGTGGTTTTTGATAGTGATGACTTCTGTATTGAGGAACATTCCTATCACGGGAATTTCCCCATTCTGGATTATAAAGATCCAAAACTTGAGACGAATGAAATTCACATTGTGGGTATTCTGATAGTGAGTTCCTTCTCCATCTTTCCTTATAAATCCTTTCAATTATTTCTTCTTCTTGTACGGTATTTTTATTATTATTCGATCGATTCGAACTGGATTCGCTAGAATTTTCTTCAGAAGTTCCCAAACCTAAATCTTTATCCAATTCTCTAGAACGTCTTTCTTTTTTTAATTCCGGAAGATTTTGCATCTTTAAATTTGATGTTAAATGCATTGGATTTAGTGTTAATTGCGGATGTGGAATATAATATGGTCGAGGAAGATCATTATCTAAATTCGGTAGTTCTTTTTCGTATTTTCTACTACAAGCTCCTGGTCCAAATAATGATAATAAAACCGGAAGTAAAAATAAACCGTGCATTGCTCCACAAAACACTACCAAAAATACCATTTTAAAGAATACAGAAAAGATGTAGTTGTCTGCTAATAATAGAGCGACCATTCCTAAAATCGTACTGACGGCTCCTTGGAAAATTGGAAGACCTAACGCGTAGAGACATTCTTTTACTCTTTCATCTGGATGTTTAGCTTTTGAAGACATGTAAGCGTAACAAATATGAGCTGTGAAATCTACACTAAATCCAATACACATAATTAGGTTGATCATGGAAATTGAATCTAGGTTAACTTTCCATAAAGCCATGTAACCTATTACTCCTGTTTCAATTGATATTATACTAAACGCTACCCATATGGAACAAAGAACATTTGGAATGAACAGGAATGATATTATCATCATTACTACTGCTCCTAAGACCATGTTTTGAATAGAAAGTGGACGAACTAATTCAAACTAAAAAGTAAATTAAAAAAAGATTCAAATTTGCTTCAATTTGATAATAATTAATTAACTTACCTGATCAAAGAAGACAAAATAAGGATGAAAAACAGTAACATTCAAAGGTGATTCCTTACAAAGATGCCTGATGGCTCTCACCATTTCCTTTTCATGTTCAGTCCCGGAAATATTTACGGCTTGAATCAAAAATCTCATTCCAATTATTTTGTCTCCGGCTTCATTGAATTTAACATCAAGAGAAAATGCGCTTGCTGGATAAAGCCAGTGCTAAAAAATTACAAAAGAGAGAGAAATTTAATCAGAATAAAGTTTTAAAAGAATTTTACCTCTTTGAGAACGCTTATAAACTCCGTGGGTGTGTTTATCGATACGTTTAGGTATTCCGCGTTGGCGTTTACGTATTGTAAGAAACTTCTTAACCAGGATTCGGTATAGAGCGGATTCGATATGTAGGAGGTGTTTTCGAAAGTTTGTGTCAAGTTCTCTACCATGAATTGAACGTGAGGATCGGAATAGTCATATTCTCCATCGATGATAACTTGAATCCTAGATTTAAATAAAAAATAAAATTAAGTTACTAAAAAAATATATCTTAAAAATATCACTGTGCAACACGATATATTTCAGCAGGAATTTAAAGTTCATTTTTGCTATATTCAGGGTACTAGTTTTAAATATAAAAAAAGTGATAGTTTGTTAGAAACATTTATTATTTCTAGATTATATTTGAAGATCATATGCAAAGAAAGCGCTAAGTCAAAAAGCTTGATTTTGAGAAAACTCATTTTGAAAGATTTGGGAACTTCATATTTCTTATAGCTTTTATTGTACTTTAACAAAAAAGACAAAATGAAGAGGTATTTTCCAAAACTAAATAAGTCCAAAAAAATAAAAAATCATGTTTTTGTGTTTAAAATAAGTACAAAAAAGTTGCATTTGATCTATAGGTTTATGTTTCATAAAACTAATATACATCTCATTGTCAGTTTATTTTAACTCATTACTGGCCGCTGACGAAATAATACGTTATTTTTTCTTTCAAGTTCGGAAGCCGTTGACGTATTAATACGTTTTTTTTATAAAATCAGTTTGTTTTATTGTTTGTTTAGGCGCATCCCAAAGACAATCGAAAAACAGCAGGCACGGCTGATAGAAACCGGTAAAATAAATCGAAAAACTGATGAAATGATAAAAAAAATATTTTGAATTACAATATGTACAATGTTTTTTAATTATAAACCAATTACAAGAAAAAATGTCAAATGGACAAAAAAGTCTTTTATGTTTATGTTGAATTGTGCATTATTTAACTCATTTATACAAAAATCTGAATCTGGCAAAGAAAGTAAAATTTATCTCTTATTTACTATAAGTTTCTAAAGGTTCGTCGAAAATCCAGAGGTACATCAAAAAGAATTTCTTATAAGGATCCACCAATTAGCCTTTCAGGAAATGTAAAAACGCACAGACTAACTAAAATCGTAGTTCAGGAAAAGAAAAGTTTCCTCAGAAACGTTGCAAACTTTGCAACAATTACGGTAAAAGGAAAAAATCTGCTTCATGTACGAATATTGTCAGATTCCTTTATGTGTAGAAAATATTTTGAAAACTACCATATTAAGGGCCGGTTTATTCACCTCTGGATACATTAATCTATTTGATATTTTTCATAGTTACTGCAATTTTACTTGCCATCATTGGTCGTTTAGCCAATAACCATAGTAAATATCAGACAGATTAATTTACCCAAAGGTGAACAAACCGGCCCTAAATGAAACTATTAGAAATTCAATTTTCAGATTAGGCACTTTTTTTTATTGGAATAAATTCACTAGTTATTTGAATGATCAAAGCCCGGCTTCACGACGGGTGAAATAAAAATTTTCAGCGGCCAGTAATGAGTTATAAACCTCGAAAAGATTTATTCCAAAGTTAATCCAAGTCCAAAAAGATTATATTCCAAAACTGACTACGTCACGCTCATTAGGGAGCGTTGACAATGCTTAGTACTGGGAAAAACGTCAAACAAGGTGTTGGTAAAATTTTTTTTTTTGGTTTTTAATTTGGTTATTTCGTTTTATTTTTGTGTACCTGTAATAAACTATTTAAAATGTCGGTTGATGACAATATAGAAGTGCAACTTTGCTTAAGAGGAAAACGTAAAGGAGAACAGAAAAGTTCCTGTTGTTTGCAAGAAACCTATTGTTTGCAAGAAAAAACTAAATTAATTCTAAATATTCATGTTACTCGTTCACTACAAAATATAATATCATTTGAAGCGTATAAATGCAAAAACAGACATTCGAGATTTTCGTCAAAAATTAGTTAGACACGGATCTATATTGTAAATTTAGCAGGAAATCAATTTTTGTGGTCCACAGGAGCGTAACAATACATTTAAGCGAGTTATTGCAATAATAAATTCCGCTTTAAATGCAAAAGCAGACATTTGCGCCAAGTAGTTAGGTGCAAAAGCAGACGTTTGTGTTTGAACCTATCCAGGTCTCGCATTACCTCACGTGATAACCGTGACATTGAAGTAGCTGTTAGTTTTGCTCGCTTCTGCATGATTAGTTTAACGACAGCGTGGTAACGAACGTATTACGGAGTTTTGATTACCTTCAACAACATTACCATTGAGCCAAGTCCTCGTGGCAAAGGAGGAAAGAGAATAGCAAATAAGCAAGAGTGGAAGCGTTAAAAAGCCAAGACAAAGAAGCAGAGGTTTAAGGCAGAAGCTTTAAACCTAACAAGATAAGAAGCATTTCCTCTTTGCTAGCCAAACACTATGGTGCAGAATGGGAAAACGATGAACGTTTGGAGTTCTTCAAAAACGCCTTTCAAGACAATCCAGCCAACACTTCGGAAACTCAGGCGGATGTGAATGACACATTAGTGTTTTCTAATAATGAATCTGATACTGACGAATGTAAATTTGTACATAAAAAACTAAGTTTGTACTTTTTTTCAATAAAATCAGGTTCTTTAAAATCTCTTTTATCGCAATTCCCAATTTTATTAGTGCAGATACTGCTAGTTTCTTTTTACAGAAACGCCAAATTCAGAACTTTGCAGTTCACGAAGCAGAGATTTTCAAGCCTTAGATGCAAAACAAGACATTCTCATTCTTTCAATCAAAATGACTTTTTTTACCATCAGCCTGACTTACACTTTAAAGCACATAAAGACGCGTCAATGTATTATCTACGTTTGGTTAAAATACCAAGTCGATTGAGTGACTTAAACGACAATGAGAGGTTTTTCGCACTTTACTCAAAACTATTCGAATGTTAAATGTCTGGTTTTGCATTTATACGCTTCATTTATATATTAACACATTTCTACTGAATGTGTTGTATACAACTCTTTATAAAAATTCAGTCATATCTACAAATACTTATTTTGGACTTATTGTTAGTTTTCGAAAAGTGCTCTTCAAATGAAACCCTTCTTATTACCGCGCTGATATGGTATCTTTTTAGTTTTTTCGTCAATATTACAAAATGAAATAACTTCTAACTGACAAGTGTGTTTATTTCATGAACGATTCAATAGAGTCAAAACTTTGAAATTTTTCTAATAGATAACAGAAACATCTCAATTTCGTGGAAAATTGACATAACGCTTTCTTTGCTTGTAGTCTTCATTAAAAAGTATTCATTGTAAAGTTAAAAAAATTCAGGTCCATTTGGTTTACGAAAGAAAAAAACATAAACATTTGTGAAGTATTATTAGTTATATAAATTTACTTCTCGGTTTTCCCCGAATCATTAAGCCTAACATTTTGAAATCGAGAAATATTATGTAAAAATGTTCAATGAAACCAATAAATTTTACAGTGATTTGTTTCATTGAACGGTTATCGAGATATCGATATTCAAAGCCAAAGGTCTTACATTTAACTCAGTTATTCAGATCTCTGTATTTCCAAAAATATAGGTGATAGAAGAAAGCTGATTTTGTATTTAAAACTAGTATCTTAAATGTAGTAAAAGTTTTCTATAAAATTACCAAAAGACCAAACAAATGTTGAGGTATAATGTTCTTACCTATAAGGAAATTCTCTGTAGTAATCATCTTCTCTATCAAAGAACTCAATGGCATAAGAATCTTTTTTAGCAACTTTTCTTCGTTCCAATCCTTCTTCAATTTTTGTAACTCCATAAAACGCCCCCAAAAGATACAAACCAAAGATAAAAATAATAAAAGTTTTGACTAGTCCATTATTGAGGAACTTTGCGAATCTATCTCGGAAAAATACCATAAATCCATGTTCTTTGTTATCTAATGGATTGTTGATATCATCCGGATCAACACCACCACTGCAAAAAACTCTGTAGAACCAATTACGATGTTCTAAAAACAAAAAAAAAAAAAAAATGTGAAAGGAAATCAGTTAATTAGCTGTATATAAATTAAATATCTATTATGAATATGCGTAATGGGCCTGTCCACCATTTTTCAATTTTTATTGCATTGGATAGAGCAGAAAAAAAAAGTTTCTCCGTATTTTTGCGTTTTTTTCATAGCTTATCCCATCGTTCAGAAAAAAATCATAAAGTCGGCCAATTTAAAAGAGCGTTTAAACGAGGTACTGTGTGACGTCAGAGCGTTCGATCCCCTCTACCAAAAAACCCGTTCAAATGGTCTGAAGTTGTAGGGCAAAACGGTTTGTTTACGGGCGGAAATCACCAGATGCTAATGATAATATGTGTTTTATGGCTAGGTTATTTTTTGCGTATTTACGTGTTGTATGCTTCCTTATATGAACTTTTGAGGTGTATATAGCAAATAATACACATATTAATAACAAAGAAAAATAATTTGTCCACCGACTTCTTAACGATAACTACTAGGTTATTAGAAAGAGATAGGTACAACGAGTTCCTATAATAGAAAGGGATGGATATATATCTTTGCGTCGGATTTTTCTTTTGCCAACTCATAAGTACTGTATTAAATCTGTGGCAATTTAAACAACACCAACTTCACAGGGAATTTCAGCATGGCCGATGGATTCAGCCAATGAGCGATCAATTAACGCTTCGACGTCATCAACAGGTCACGTTATGAATCGCATTTCAAAAATATAGGTTTTAAGATCGTTTTTTGACGTAATACCGTAAAAATAAATACTAAAGCCTTGACATATATGATCATCGCCTTTTAGAGAATGGATTCCGCCCAAAAAAACCTATACTTTGGAAAAAGTGGACAGGCCCATTAAAAGACATATTGCGCCAATAAAGATATTATCTATTTATCGGTAACCGTATGCGTAACTACACCGTAAATTAAAAGATACTTTCACTCGCTACAGGATAATTATTATTCGAATATATTGCGCACAATCGTATTTCCAATGCTATTAAAATTCGTAATACGACCACCACCGTATGGATGGATACGGATTCGATTATAACGTGGTTTTCTTTTGCAAACCGATACCATTATGGGCATAAATCCAAACGATTACGCGGACAACTTTCTCCGTTACCCGAGGGAACGCGTTATCTTTAAATATTGTTTTCTTTTGCGAGGGGAGCTTCGTGTAGGAAAAATACGTTCCGACAAAAACACCGGGAAGAGGGAAGTTACCATTCATTGTCAGTTAGTCGCGTACGATTACGTCAAACAGTGAGTGAAAGTACGTAGAGGCTCATTGGATTTACCAGATCTAACGCTAATTGTCCAACAAGAACAAGTTGGGTTTTCGTTTTCTTATGTAAATACAAAGTCTGATACTCTAGTATAATAGAGTACAGTATCAATATTAATCAACTAAATTTAAACAGATACTTAAAAGTATTTTTGCATTCACAAAGTGAGTTGAAGTATGATTAACAATTAAAAAGGAATAACATATGATTTTTATATTTCAAGAGGAAAACAGCTTACTTTATAACAGTCAGTTATTGTAATAAAATCGCTGATGTCTCATGCGTCATTAGTTGTCACCGTTTTCTCGATGTATATTAAATAATTTTTTTACCGAATTGTACATGACAGACAAAGATGAAAATTGAAAATGCTGGTCTAGGACAATATAATTAATTGATGATGCATGAGACATCTTTTGGCGAACGGGGTATATGAAAGCATTGAAAATAAATATATAAAAAACCTTAGATTAGTAAAGACAAATTAACTATTAATTGTATTAAAGAAGAAACAAGAGATGAAAGAGAATAGATTAGACTAGAAAAAACGATGATTTTCTAGGAGATGAGACTAGAGAAAAAAAATTCGAGAGATGTTATACAAATAGCTAAAATAGAAGATATAAAACAAACGCAACAAATGTAGTTAAAAAAATCCTGGAATTAAAACGAATAAATTAGATTACACAATTATATTATAATAGAAGAACAGAATTTCAAATTGCTTGAATTGATAGGAAGAAATTCATTAAAGAGAAGAAATATTGAGATACATTAAAAAAATCATACAGTAGAGAATACTGGAGAACGATAAACTTTACAATTTTAGAATAGTATCTACTATTAACAGAATAAAATGAGAAAATAGAAAGGTTGGAGAAAAAATCCATTAAGCTAGATTAGATTGAAAAAAAAATGATGACTTTCTAGGAGGTGACATCATAAGAGATCGAAATGTATTCTTGAAATGAGAGATGTTGAAAAATAAAGAATGTAATGACAGGTTTAGAAAATGTGAAAGATATTCCTAGAACCAAAGCGAATAAATCAGATTTTAAAAATAGAACACACACACATGGAAATAATGAATAAAAGGAAAAAAAATAGAAAAGTTAAAGAGAAAAAGTTGCACTACTTTTATTGGACTAGGAAAGAGAATGTCTATAAACAGACAAATAAATAAGGCAAATCCAGAAAAGATGATGAATAATATTGTATAAATAAAACCTATTATATCAGATTAGGAAGAAACATCATAATAATCTAGGCAAATAGGCAAAAATATGGGAAAGATTAGTTCCCGTGTATTTGTTTTCAGTGAGCTGTAGTGACTGATAAAAAATGTCAAGTTACTATAACCCGAAATGGAGCTGCACCATGAAGAGAAATATGAAAGAACACTCGGCTATGTTACTGAAAGGGAACATACCATTTCATCTTTCTTTTCATGGTGCAGCTCCATTTTGAGTTATGGTACATAAAAGTTAGAAAATGAGGCTACTTTTATTTTGTATGAAATGATTTTTCCGAAAATTGGCAATCAACACAAAAATATTTTTAAAAAATGTTATGCATTTGCATATTTTTTGCAAGAAAAATACATTTCCGGTCAATTTGAATTGGCAAATCTTTAATTTGTGTTATAGCGACCCAAAAAATTACTGCACCTACTTACACATTTTGTTATTTACCCTTTTTGAATCTTTGTTGCTTATAAGCTATTTTGAAGCTGTGTTGCACGACTTATTCATTACCAATGCGAACCTTATTTGTGATTTAATTGCGATCTTTTAAATTACGTTCGAGAAAAATTTAATGATTTTCTACAGAATGATGCCAGAGAAAAGAATTAAAGATGTTACAGAAGTGAAAAGTACGGGAAAATATATAACTGATACTGAAAAGGTGATATTTCTATACATACAAATAATCCTACAGATACAATAAATAAATCAGATTAGCAAAAAGAACGTAATCAATAAAATAAAACAAAAAGTAGAAAAGCTAGAAAAAAGTAGAGTATCATAGACTAACAAGGAGACCACATGATCTTGTATTTGCTGATTTTGATGAAAGTAGTATTAATCGATAGGTATTAATACATAGTACAAATATGCAAAATATTAGGGCGCACTATTCTGCTATTCGCGAATAAATCGCGATTTCAGTTTGCGATTCAAGGCCACGCCACTTATATGTCAACGGTTAGCCTCCTCTCAAGCTCGCCCCTTATTGACTCACCACGAATCGGCTTCCACATACGGAACAAGATAGTTCGAGTCCCATAACGTAAACTGCTTTTTATTTTTAATATAATCAAATTTTTCAATATTATACAATTTTAAATCAAAATCGGTGAATGCAAAGTCGTGTGGTCTCCTTGTAAGTGCTTGAACAGCGCAGCATCTTTGGGGGTTTGATTTTATTACTGAATTGCATAACCATGTAAACTATAAAAGCTTTTATCCTTATTTTTGAACGTAGAATGCCCTGGTAGCGTATGGTAGACGGTCATATATTTCGGGACACCTGTATGTAGTTTATATGAATTATAAAAATTTAATTCAACAGCATTGTAAATGGTTGTGAATGGAATTTTTAAATAGTTGTTAAAATAATTAGTAATTTAAGCAAGATCAACTCTTCTATATGTAAGACGAACTCATATGTAAGCAAATTGGTTGTTAAATTTTTAAAATTATTTGATTTTAAGAAAACTATAATTTGTAAAATCAATTTTTCCCGTAGAACAGATTGAAACCGCTTTGGAAATCGTAATACTACACGCAGGTAAATTTTCTATTTAAAACTCGACCATTTCCAGTTTCTGTAACACGTTTAGACGCATCGAAAACCACATCCCCCACTCTATTTAAGGCTGGTCGCAAAATGGGACGCAGGGCCGTGAGGTGAGACACGGTGAGCCACCCCGAATTTTCGCCGCATAGTGAGTCACGAAAACGAGCATCGCAAGTTGGTTCGCAGCTTCGCAGTTTCACTGCAGAGTTAGTCCGCATCTAGTGACAACATAATTTTTCACAAATATGGTGAATGTATCTCCCATGTTAATTGATATAAGTTCAGAATCAGATTCCGATAACGAATTTATGTTCAAAAATTTATGTTATGGTACTTTGATGAAGCAAAAATCAAAAAGAAGTGAATACATGAAAAAAAGACTAAGCCATGGAAAATTCGCTCTAACTAAAGAATTTGACAATGAAAAATTTACAAACTATTTTAGGTTAAGCCGCGATCAATTTAAAGAAGTGCATGACCTTATAAAAAATGAAATTGATAGGGAAGGATGCAATGCTACAAGGCCTATTAGAACCGAGGAAAAACTGGCTGTATTTTTAAGGTAAGACACCATGAGTAACCTACATAAATAAGCTATACTACTATAAGATATTTTGAAAACGAGTTGCGTGTTAAAAAAGTAAATCACCATATTTCCTAATGAACGAACCGTTTAATTGCAAAATCAAAATTTTGTCACTTAACTCCTTTTCAATGTCAATGCTTCAATTAAAACTATGTAATATTTTACATTATTAACTTTTCCATTGGTAGGCCATTTTTACTAATTTGTAGGTATTTTATAAAAGAGAGCCCATCCTAATAGCAAAGTAAAGGGATGAGGGGCTCCTAAATAACCCATTCACGAGATCTAGGGTTAAAATATCTTCCATACGTAAGAAAAGTAAAAGTATAGTTTTGAGAAGGGTTGCTTTGAAAAGGGTTGCTTCGTCCAATGAGACTCTCAATTTAAAATTTTGACTTCGCTTCAGTAATCTCGTGCGTTTTAAATAATTCGGTTGTGTTTCTAATTTAAAAAAATAGTAGTTTTTACGTTTATTTCGAGATCTAGTTTTTTATACATTTAAACGCGTTGAAAATCACACGTCCTACTCTTTTTTGAGGATGGTTTGTTTAAGGACGCTCTCAATTCAAGATTTTGACTTCATTTCAGTTATCTCCCGTTTTTATATTTCGTGTTTGTTATAGTGGCGCGTTTTTATAGTACGGTTGTTTCCAATCAAACAAATAGAAGTAGTTTTTAACTTCGTTGATATCTTTAACCAATATCTATTTGTAAGATTTAGAACATATACGAAATCTAATGTAAGACAATTTGAAACCTAAGACAAACCTGAAAATTAATTTCATATCTTTTAATGGTTTGAATATGTGACTTGTGTTTTGTTTGGATTATTTAGTGTTTATTCGTCGGATTGTGTCGAGTCGTCGGATTGCTATTTTACGGATGTTAGAAGGTATGTATTAAATAAATTAAATTAAAAATAGTACGAACAATTTTTTCATAAATTTTTCGATTATGAACACAGAAAAATAGTTTCCAAAATGTGGCTTCTACTGCTTTTAATTTCATCGATCTAATTATTCATCAAATTATAGAAAATGTTTTCCGGTTTAAATGTTTTATTTCAATTATTTTCAGTAAGATTTGGATATCGAGGAGACAACATCCGTCTGGTAAGTCTTTTCCATCCATTATTTATAAGAAAATCGTGAACCTTTTTCGTAAGAATTTTTTTTTCAAATAAAAGGATTTTTTTCACCTAATCAACATTTGAAATACCAGGTGTTTATTTACATTCATTCTTTAGCGGAGTTTTAAAGTTTGTTAAATGATTATGTACTGTAATCTACAAAATACGATTCGATAATAGACGTGATTTAGATAGACAAATTACAGTGAAAGCTCTAGTACGCGGACGCTCTAATAAGCGGACATCTCTCATAACCGGACAAACCTTGGCACGAACCTCGCCTCAAAGATATGTCTTTCCATACAAACTGCTCTCCCTTAAGCGGACGCTCTAATAACCGGACAAAAATGTTGGCACCGTCAGTGTCCGCTTATTAGAGCTTTCACTGTATTTTCAAATAAAAGGATTTTTTTTCCTAATCTACATTTGACATACCGGGTGTTTATTTAAATTCATTCTTTAGCGTGTTTTGAAAGTTTGTTAGACAATAAAATATTCTAATCTACAAATTATTTTTCATTTTATTCATTCATTAAAATTCAATGCGCTTTTTGTTCTGGAATATTATTTGATAATTTATTTAAGTCCGGTTCTGTTTGGGATACTGAGATCCTCAACAAGTTTTGCAACTTTTTATTTGTCAACGTCGTTCTATATTTTCATTTTATGAAATTCATTTTGGAAAATGTTTGTTCCCATAAATAAGTGCTTGAAAAAATACAAATCGTTGATTTTGCAAAATTTCTTAAATTGGGAAATTTATTTTCTGATAGATTTGAATAAAATGCAATTAAATTGTTTTCATCAAAATTATTTTTATATACATTGTTGTAGTGCAAATCAATTAACTCTAATTGTAAATTGTCGGGTGCTTTTACAATATCGAATTTTAAATGATTTTTAAATATTAGTATGTTCATTTGTTTTGCATAAAAATCTTATAATCGATAACGAAAATTTTCATCGAGTACTTTTAGTGACTCAATAAAAATATTCGAAGGATAGGAAAATGACAAAATTGTTTATTTCTCAACTTGAAATGAATGCGTTTTTCAACTGGAAACTTTTGATTTCTGTAATTAGCTGGTTAAATAACTTTCGTTTGCCTTGAAGTGTAATATTTCATTTATTGAGGTAAGTTGTAATGTCCACAAAAAAGCTAACTCGCATATCCAGTTAAAATTCGACATTCTGGTATATTATTTCCTTTTTCTGTCAAAAAACATTTCAATCACGTCTATCAACTCGAAAAATAATAGCAACATACAGTAACAAACGGGCAAAATGAAAGAATGTTATACTTGCTAAGGGAGCCGTCCTATTCGCTGGGGAATAAGCATTAAATATGCGCAGTAATTTTACTGGATTTAATGGAAACCTATTTAGGTTTCCCAGTATGCTTTTGTTAGCGCGCATTGCTTGTTTGTAAAATAATATTGGTGGTTTGGTGGGTCGTGTAAAGAGATGCAAAGGGCCCCAAATTGCCGACCCCTGTTCTAAAAGATGACATTAGAACAAAATCGATAAATATTTCAAAATTAAAAATGAACACAAACTCCAAAACTGTGCTAAGGAAAATCCTGGAAATAAGAGAATCAAATCAAAGAAACATACTCATAGTATGCAAAATACTTAAAAGGTTTTCAAACACTCATAAATAAAAATAATAGACAGATCCTTAAAAAACGTTAAAAAGAATTCTGAATAAAAAATGAATAAATCGTCTTCAAACAAAATATAGACCTGAAAAAATTCATTATAATATGAAGTTTGATTTTTATAAATAGGACAATTCCAACTCTCATTATCGCCCTCTATTTCCCAACCTTCGCATTGATTTGAGTGATACTTCAACCTCTCGGTAAGTTCCCGGAAACGTCTATCGCTTTGAATCGTACAACAAAAATTAGACCAGATGGTAGTTCAAACTTGCATCTACTAATTAAGCCAATCTAGAAACAGTGAAAGTTTTAACGTAAGACATTTTCGCCTCACGAACCATTTTAACAAAGTGCCGAAGACGTCACTTCCGTACGTACTTTTGACCGTTTAAACTTACTTACGTAGTATGCATAATTGCGCACACGGCCAATTGCGGGAGATGGGAATCCCAATGGAGAAAGTGGTTGAATTTATGGCGACGTCTTAAAGGAGTTCGTTTGCACTGACCCCTATTACGCAACCGTCCATTCAACTGCGTTATGTTGTTTTTACCGTATGAGTACGTTTATTACATGATGATGTAGTTGCGTTATGTGTATTACATAATTTATTAATTTTTTAAATTTGTTATGAAATAAATAAGAAAGGTTGGTCATTACCCTCATTACATTTATGACCGCATTGGAATTATTCCCTAGGAGATAGTATTGTAGTTCAAACAAATTAAAATGTGTTAATAGGTAATAAATCAGGTTTATAGCGTCTTAAATCGTCGTCAGCAAATAGTCTTGTAATGAAAAGTTAATACCTTATAATTGAACTCAACTATCAATTTCGATTTCTATTTTATTGTATTAACGATCATCTTCTCTTAAACGTGTTATACGATCGTCAACATCTGCATACACCATAAAGCCTTTACATATCTCTGACTTTCACTTTCGCTTATATTATCAAAAGTCATCGGTAAACTAGCAGAGGCTTACTAAAATCTTTTCACTTACTCGACTTCGACACCGGGTCGACTTTGAAGCATAACACCGAGTGGAGGTTCTTGTGTTCGCAGTACCCGGAAATCGCAACGCAACCGGCAAAGAAGGTCAGGTGCCAGAAGAAGGTGAAGATCGTGGCCACTCCTGTAACAATGTAAATAAAAACGGTGAGTTCATGCTGTTGGGTCAAATTAAATTGAGTTGGGTTATATTGGATTGGAGAAAATTAAGTATTTACTTACCTGAATAGATGCAAAAGATTGTTACCGATGGGAATGGACTAAATACGCCGATGAAGAAACTGACCATATCGGTAATCGAGGTTATTGTTATCGATACAGCTGCTTCGCTCAACATTTGGGCCATTCTTTTCGGTACTCCATCTTTTATTGATGTTCTTCTCCAAGCTGCTAGCATTACGAAAGTATCATCAATACCAATTCCTATAAAAAAAATAAAAACAAATAAAAATCACAATAAATTTAGAAGAAGATTAAAAGTAAATTTATAGTAACTAGAAAATTCAAGATTAACTTTTACCCAATTAAGTGAAAAAATAAAACACCTAGTTTGGAGCTGCAATTTAACACTACCTAACACACAATTACTTTACAAGAAGTCATTAACGTCATGAGAATGTAGCGAAATGATTGGTAGTGAATTATTTATTGTCTTTTTCTCTTGCAATTAACCTAATGTCGTAACAGATAATTATGGTAGTAATTTCGTCATTTGTCTTAACTATAAGATGGAACTTTTTGCACTTTAAATGGACTTGATTAATCCTACATTCTGATCTAGTTGTAAGATAAATTATGTAATATATTACTATTTGTAATACATCAATTTGATGAAATAATGACGGAGTTGTAATAAATAACGGTAAAATGAAATATTATCACCTAATTTTTTAATCAATTTATTTATAATTACTTTATTTTTATGTTTTTAATTAGTCTACTAATTAAATTTTATTTTGTATGTCTTCATTTTTATTTATTAGATTAAATAGTTCCTTTCATTTCAGTTATCTAGGTAATTTTAATTTAGAACAATACTTACCAATCATTAAGAATGGAGCTGCTAAATTAATCCCGATAAAATCAATTCCAATATACATGCAAATTCCAAACGCAGATAATGTGGCCATTGTAGCGCTAATGTTTCCCAAAAGACCCAGCCAAGGTTTCGATCGAACCCAATCGGCCATCATACATGTTACTAAAACATTATTGAATTAATTGGTGAATAGTTTGATAGATTAATAGGATAAGATTAAAATGTAGGAGTGAAAATTTAATGTAAAAGCTCATTAAGTCAGCATAAATCACTTCGTGAAAATGGATTTTAAGACAGTCTGATGATTCATTCATGTTATTTAATTCATAAAGAATATTCATTTATTCATTATGATCTATTGTTAGTACTGTCGTGAAAATTCTAAAGAGTATCTGCTTTTTCTTTCACTTTTTGCATTAAGAAAGCAATACACAAAGAAGATTGTTCGTACGGTGGAATTTCAGCAGATCATGCATGATGACTCTTGCAGCGTTTATAGTAACTGTCGCAAGAAGTAGCATCTATGCTTTGCAGCTCAATATGGTACACCTTCATTATTTATTATACGTCTCTTTATTATATGACATACATCCGAACTTCTTCCAAATATTAATGATTTACTGGGCACTTACAAGGAGACCACACGACCTTGTGTTCACCGATTTTGATTAAAATTGTATCAATCGGTAGATATTAGTACATACTACAAATGTGTAAAACATTAGGGTGTACTATTCAACGATTGACGAGTAAATCGCGATTTCAACTCATGATACAAGGTCACGTCACTTACATGCTAATGGTTAGCCTCCTCTCGAACCCGCCCCTTGTTGACTCACTACGATCCGGCTTTCACATGCGAAACAAGATGGTTGGAATCTTAGAAAGTAACCTTTTTTATTTTTACTATAGGGTGTCCACCGGGAAGGTATACTACTTTGTTTGTTTATAATTTTTGATTAAATGAAAGAGAATGGATCTTATATTGATAAATGTTTTATTTAATGTAGGCAATTATGTATGGAATACAATATCAGATAAATATTCACCTCTGTTAGCCTCACAAGTGGGAGTCCTTTTGAGCACATTTTTCATTATATTCTCACACATTTCACGCGATATTTCATAAATTTCATCACGTATATTTTGTTTGAGTTGCTTCAGCGTTTCTTGTTTGTTCGCATAAACCTTGCTTTTCAGATATCCCCACAAAAAGGAGTCCGGAGCAGTCGAATCAGGCGACCGTGGAGGCCAATCAACATCATTTCTTGAAATAACTTGTTGTGGAAAGAGATCTCGCAGTAATTCCTTTGTAATCCTGGTTGTATGCCATGAAGCAGTTTTCAATCGTATCACGATATCGCTCCCCATTCATAGTTACCGTTACGCCGTTTTCCGTTTCAAAGAAGTAAGGTCCAATGATTCCTCCTGACCAAATTGCACTCCAGACTGTCACTTTTAATGGATGCAAAAGTAACTGGTAAATAATTTGAGGGTTTTCCATTGCCCAGAACCGACTATTCTGTTTATTCACATATCTATTCAAATGAAAATGTGTCTAGTCACTCATTATGATTTTTTCATGAAAATCGGGATTGTTATGGGCGAACTGTAACATCCTATTTGCATATGTACGGCGGCGTAAATGGTCTTCTGGAAGAAGCTCTTGTGTCAACTGAATCTTAAATGGAAACAAATGCAAATCTTTGTGCAAAATTGTAACCAAAGTTGTGCTTTGAAGACCAAGCTCCTGAGCACGGCGTCAAATTAAGATTGATGGATTGTTTTGAACACTTTCTTGAGCAACAGTAATGTTTTCAGCCGATCTTGCAGTACGTTGTGGTCCATGCTTGGTCCTATCAGCTACACTCCCTCTTTCTTCAAAATCATTTATTACTACACAATAAATAGTGCATCTTGTTGGCACGTTGTTTCTCCCAAAAATTTCACGTAATTTTCTCATCGTCACAGTAATCGATGATTGATTTTGTTAAAATGGTTTAACGATTAAAACACGTTGTGGTTAACCGAATATTTTTGCACAATAAATTTGCCACGTCTCTGCTCCACGACTGCCAAATATGGACTGTTAAGACTAATGTTTACCAAAGTGGCGGCAAAACAAAGTAGTATACCTTCCCGGCGGACACCTGTATAATCAAAATTCTCAATATTTCACTTTATTTTCTCTAATAGTTTATACTATATACGTTTGTATTGTCCAAATCTTTTTATACAAAAAAGTTTATAATAAACATGGTCTGGAAACGCTTCGTTATCGATCTACAGAGTGTTGAAGTTTAAACATTTTTATTATAAACAAAAAAAGTGTATAATAAAAGAAATTTCTTTTAAAGAACAAGGGTTTTATTCAAGGGCAAAAATAAATATTTTACCAAACCAACAATTTTACCAAGCAAAAATTACAAAAAACTGTGCAAAGTGACCACCTCGAGCTCGGATACAAGAATCCAATCTTCTCCTCATTGACTGGCGAACTCTCTCAAAAATAGTAAGATCTGTTTTAATGGAATTGCACCCAACAATGATTCGGTTTCTTAAATCTTCTACGTTTTCCAATAGAGTGGCGTACACCAAGGAATTCAAATGGCCCCACAGGAAAAAATCCAAGGGATTTAAGTACGGGGATCGTGCAGGCCATAAATGAGGTTCATCTCAGCCAATCCTGCGATTTCCATATGCTTGTGTAAGAAATCATAAGCTACTTGACTAAAGTGGGCTGGTGCGCCATCGTGCATGTACCACATTGCATCTCTAATTGCTAATGGTACGTCCTCCAGAAAACCAGGGAGCGTGTTTTCCAAAAAGTTGCGATACACCTCTCCGGTAAGTCTTCCTGGTAAAAATACCGATCCAATGAGGCAGTCACCCACAATTCCAAGCCAAACGTTCAAAGAAAACTCATGTTGAAAACGATCTTCAACAATTTCATGGAGATTTTCGTCACACCATATATGGTTATTATGGAAATTGCGTATTACATTTCTTGAAGAATTCGCTTCATCGGTGAACAGAATCAACATCAGGAATGGAAGGATTTCAACCATTTTCTGCAAAAGCCATTGACAGAATGCAATGCGAGGAGGAAAATCAGCAGGAAGTAATGCTTGAACGGGTTGAACTGTTTCAAAATATGTAAATTTTTCTGTTTTTTTTTAAAGAAACTTCAACACGCTGTAGATCAGTATCGAAGCGTTTCCAGACCACGTTTATTATAAACTTTTTTGTATAAAATGACCTGGACAATCACCCCTTTAATAGTGCCGCATCTTTTTTAAACACCCTGTATACTAATACCTATCGATTGATACCACTTTCATCAAAATTGGTGAACACAAGGTTGTGTCGTCTCCTTGTTAGAAGAGTTCTATCTATAATATAAGGTGTTCATTCAAATTCATGCTCAAGTGACCCACGAACTCTACTTGTATCTTTGTCGCATTCGTTTCCTAGATTTTTTTTCATCCCTGTCTAATAAAAATTTAAAGCATGCTTGACCACGAATTTAAATGAACACCCGATATAATATAATAATCTATATGTAATTTATCTCAAAAAGTAGTTTTGTATAGATATTCCCTTTAGAATTCCGATGTTACAGAACGTTTTTAAAATCAAACTTTTTTTAAGTAATAGAATAAAATTAAACTTATTATTGAAATGTATGAATATCACAAAGACAGCAAATTTTGTCTGACAACTATTGAATTTTACACTAAAATAGTTCATAGTATGTTGTTATAATTATTAAAAAAAAAAGAATTCTAAAAAAAGAAATATTTTAATAGATTTAATGTAAATTGGTGCGATTTTAATTAATTGCATCCGCTCTAAATATCACTAAAATTAACTCTAATTGGTAGATTTGCAAAATTGGGTCAGTAGTGAATATATGAGTAGACGTTTCTTAATTACATAAGAGATAAATTACTCTCACCAAGTAAATTAATCAAGAATAATTTAAGTGTTAATTATTCTTCTACATAAATGTCACATAATTAATACACCAAATAAAGAAAATTAATGTTAAATCTTACCAACTGAAAAAATAGCCATAATAATAAACGTAGAGGAAAAATAAGGTATCACAGATCGTGTATTCTTTTCTAATTCATGATCCAAAGTTTTCGACGCGAAAAGTGCTATTCTAATGTGTTCGAATTTCCCAGCATTTTGGGTATTTTGGACAACGTCTAAGAAAACTTCTTCCCAAGCTCCTCCTCTAAAATAAATCAAATTAACACGTAAATACATTTTTATAAACACTCAATAATATTTTTACTTTGCATCCATTTTTTTCGTATCCGCATTTGCAAAATAAACCATTTGAACTGAAGGAACACTACTAATAAATCCTTCTTCATTTAATACAGTTCCACCAAAATATAACGGAAAAACGTGAGTGTCCCAAGTTACTGGATTTAACATTAAAGGAAATGTTAAATTAAGTTCTCCTTTAATAACCTGTAATAAAGAAAAAATATATAGAGAAATTATTTTGAAGTTATATAATTTTATGATTTTAATAAGTTTAGGTACTCATAACACCAAAGTTAATTAAGATAAAGAAAATAATGACTGAAAACACAATGTAACTTTCAAAATGAATAATACACTAAATAAAAATAGTTCGTGCAACAAACAATCAACGGACTGTAACGAGAAATGTAAGGTTTGTTAGTTATCTTATTTCACATCAGTTTCATTTCACGTGACATTTTAACATTGTAGTTTTATGAGCTAAAATTCAAGGCTTTGACAAATGTTAATCTATTCCTCAATTTTACCGAACAATTTCAAATCACTATTATTCTTATATATTTCAAAATTAAAAGTTCACATCGTTTAAAAAGGTTTATTAAGTAATTAATTTTAATTGTAAGCTACAACCTATAATTTTCAATTAGCATTAAAGATTTCCCTACACAAACTACTTATTAAACGTAGTGAGGACGTGACGCTTCAATTTTCTCATAGAAAGAGAATTTACTTTCGTCTGATTATTATTAATTCTTTTTATTAAAACATCATTAATCCATGAGTGATTTTGTTGTAAACATGAACAATGTTCAACTCAATCCTTTCTATGAACCATTAGGAGTAGAAATTCAATCGTTAATAAATTGCCCCGTTATCGCTTGATTAAAGTTTGACGTCTTAATACATTGAACAATTATTTTGCAAGTGGAGATTGCTGCACGTACCTACAACGGCGGTAATCATGATAATCTACGAAAGATTAATGACCAAGAAGAAATTCACCGTATTGTGGTGAAAGATACCTTTTCGGATAATAATTGGTGAAGGTGTTCGCGCAATAAATTTACAATCTTTGGAAGGGTAAAGATAAGTTTGTTTTATTATGGTATTTGTTACTTACGTCTTCTAAAACGTTGTCTAGGTTTAGGATGTCGTTCTTAAAGCATTCGTTGCCCCATTTGGCGCAGATGTCTTGGTAAGTGAAGTATTCGTCGTCGAAGTGGACGGTAGCGTTTTGGATTATTTCGTCTAAAAGGCGCAATTCTTTCCAGACTTCCATTCGAAGCATGTTTTTAGTTCCGTCTTTTGTCGTTACTATTACTCTACCAAATCGACCTAAATGTAAAAAAAGTTAAAGTAGATGAATTTTATTGTTTCTCTCAACAATAGATAGAATCTATTTTGGAAAATTATAAAGACACTTTTTTTAATTTCAGTTTACAGTTACATACAGAATTTCATTTTAATTTCCAAAACTTTACACGAATTGAAAACATTTTTTTCAGTGAAGAAGCCACAACTTTAAATCGATTTTAGATACTTTTAATTGAAAAAAGAGTTTTGAGATTTTGAAACGATTTTGGATGATTCTGAAACAATTTTCAGTTAATTTTAGTTAAGTTTGAATGATTACTGACAATTTTTGCTTACATCATATACAGATTTTCAATCGATTTTAAATGTTTTTAAAACAAGTTGGATAACTATTTGGTAACACTCTCACAGACTCGTTTTGAAAACGACTTTAGAAAAGTTTTTAATTTCAATAAATCTTATTTTGTAAATTAACGTTTCGTAACAACTTCCACTAATTTTAATAAAAGAAAAGTAGAAGAGATAAGGGAGGCAACTGACATTTTCTGATAACTATAATTAAATGCAAAGATGAAAGAGATAAATACCAGTGATTTATTTAGAGTTGACCTTTCGGAAAGGTATTTTTTGTCAGGTATGTTCATTATTCATTCTACTCTTCAAATCTTAGATAATACCATTCTATGTTTTTCTCAACTCTCAAACACACGATTAAAAGTAAAAAAAAATAGAATACTAAAATTTCGAAATTGAAAGTGTGTTCAGGTACATTTGCAAAGAACCTCATAAATGACATGGTGATGCTTGTAATTCTATTTGGAACTGTAGGTTATTGTTATTCTGATTCAGGAAGTCCTCATTTATTAAAAAATTGATTGGGTCAACATTAAATAATAAAAGGCTGAAGGTTACGTTAAAAAGGATTAAAGGTCGCGTTAACAAAACATCTTTAAAACGTTGTCCAGGTAAAATTCAAAGGAAATATAGAGGGGGACGAGGAAAAATGTTGAAGGAATGCTGGGAAGGAATGTATAATGGTGGATGTGAACATTTTATTAAGTTTTGATTTTGGAACGATGATCTGTAATCTAAAACGTTTTGCGTGTCTTTGGGGAGCGTCTACACGAGCAATGAAATCGCAACGATTTTCATACAAAATGTAATACAGTGAAATTCCCCTTCACAGACACCCCCCTTGAACGGACAATCCTCTTGGACGGACAGTTTCTCATGGAATCGTCCGACTCTCATATAATTACTTCGCATTTCTCTTAAGCGGACACCACTCTTGAACGGACGCTTTTGGTGGGTCCCGTTGGTGTCCGCACAAGGGAGATTTCACTGTAGTATAACCCGAAATGGAGCTGCACCACGAAGAGAAAGATGAAAATGTGAGCTCCCTCTCCGTAACATTACCGAGTACTCTTTCATCTTTCTCTTCATGGTGCAACTTCATTTCGAGTTATAGTACATGTATTTTAGTGGACTCATCTTCACGAGCATGAAAACCACTGCGAGTCCTCAGCGATCTTCAACGAGCACATCGTATAAAACCCCAAAAACCACCTCCTCTCGCACCTCATATTTCTTCTAGGCAAAACGAAATACATTGTTTCATATGGCGCTGTCTAGACGTATGCAGTCGTAACGCAAACAAGTACAGACATATTCAAAAAGCCCTTCGACTTCATCATTTGAAGTAAAACCGTGAATGAAAGAACATGTTCGACGCATAAAAATCTATTAGCACGATAGAAAATGGACCAGTATTCTATAACGTAAAATTGAAAGAGTACAGCAACAGAAGTGTAAAGACAAAATTATAAGACGATGTTGCCAAAATCATGTATGACAACTGGGGTAACAGGTCTATAGAAATAAAAAGGGTTTTTGTCTTGTTTTTAAAATTTCTTCGGAAAAGACCCAATAATTCATCAAATATCTTTACAGACATGCGATAGTACGAAGAAAACTTTTTGGGTACTCTGTGTTCATTAAATAAAAAAAATAATCCGCTATATATTCTGTTGTATAAACAAAGGTGAGTCCAGAAAGGGCGTTTTCTTCGTTGTTTTCTACGGTCATAATTAATTAAAACGGTGTTAATTTTAAAATTAAGTTTTGGTTGGAATGCACTTATGTTTCTGTCGCAGGTTCGTGTAGATTAGGAATTCCTAAAGAGGTCGATATTAATAATTAATAAATAAAAACTGATTCTGGGGGTCGACGAGGTTGATCTTAAAAGTAGGTAATTTGGCCATGGGGGTCTGAGATAACAGATCATTTTGGAAAAGGGGTCATTTGTCCAAAATAGTTTGGCGATCCCTGGTGTAGATGCTCAATTTCCTTGCGATAGGATCACTGCGACTCTATCGTTGCGATTTCATCGCTCGTATAGACGCGCCCTTAAATAGCGATGTGTCTGGAGACGTTTGGCAATCAAACAAAACGTATACAGTGAAATTCCCCTTCGCGGACACCGCTCTTGAACGGATACCCTCCTTGGACGGACAATTTTCGTGGAACCGTCCGACTCTCATACAATCACTTTGTATTTCTCTTAAGCGGACACCCCTTTTGAACGGACACTTTGGTGGGTCCCGTTGGTGTCCGCCCAAGGGAGATTTCACTGTATATCACTGAATCAATTTTTTAATAAATAATTCTTGCCAAATATTCACGATAATCTTTCGGAATTTTAGTAGTTATACCTACTTTATTTTTGTCTTATTTTTAATAATATCAGGTATTCCAAAATTATTCACCCGACTTTATTTGGCCATAATTTGGAAATAAAATGAAATGACTTTAGAAAACTACTCTTTAATCTTTATTTGAACCTTTAAGTTTTATGTTATCAATGGTTGAAAATGATGTCGACCATATGAACGATGCTATTATTGATTTGTTGTCGACTGTTCATTTGGTCTCTTTTTATCGCATCTTAAATGGTTTCGTTAACCCGGCGTGTGTATACTATATTTTTTGTGACACGGTGTGTATACTGGGTCTTTTAGGTAACAGGCATGTTTTCAAAGTTTTCTAGGCTTGCAAAAATTCTAGAAAAATTCTGAGTTACTTATTGAAGCGTCTACTACATGGCCGAGCAGTTACCAAACTTTTTTTAAAGGGAGTAGCCGAAGCCTACCCTCTATTCATAAGAGAGAATTTCGAATTTCAAATTTTGACTGTTCCTTAAAAGACCCAGTGTACACACGGAGGGTTAAGAACGTCGATGGTGATTATTATGTTGTCAACTCGTCCCCAATTCTTTAAAAAAATCCAATGACAGAAATGTGGAATGGTCAAATTGTGCGAGTTTTTGGGCCAATGCAGAAGTGGCAATATGGAAATCTTCCTACATAAATTTAATCGTGCCAAACCTTCATCTCGAAGTCATGTCTCTATGCAAATAAACGAAACACTTTTGTAGCTCTGAAGGATAGCAATTGACTGGACTCATTGATATTTTCAGTAAAACCATTGGATATGCCATAGAAACTACTAAAATAATAATCAACAATGATACCCTCCACTTGACCGAAAATATTTTTAAACCTTATTGCCATAAATTTTAAATGTTTAAATAAAAATTTAAAAGAAGATCTATCAAAAAAATTCCTTTCATTTCCACATTACCGCCAAATAAAATCGGGGAAATAATTTTGAAACACAGTAGAACATATATCCAAGGACTAGGAAGTGAGTATATTGACACATCCTTAAGAAACAACATTGCCTTGAGAGTTAGGTACCTAATAGTATTAGTAGAAATTGAATTAAGAAAGAAACTTACCAGCTCTAGTAATTCTGGCAACATTAAACCGACTAGTATAGTTAACACTGAAAAGTTTTTCCACCACCGCCCTTTCATGTTTTCCATCACCGTTGATCGGACTGAAAAGGTACTCCGGGTCTATATTGTACTTAATTTGTTGAAAACCGGTAACGCACAGTAACGTCACTAACACTGGCACTATTATGAAGTAACCGGGGTTTTTGCCCACGAAGAGACCCAATCGGAAGAAGGCTTTGTTTAGTAGATCGTCCACACACCTTAACCCCATCTGAAAATCAAAATAATAATAATAAATTAATTACTAAAAGTACATTCAAAATAAATTTGTACGGTTATAAACAAATTATGGATTATATAGTGTTCAAAGTAATTAAACCAATTAAACCAACGTAGAAATACTTAATATACAAGGAATTTTAGCTCCACCCAAACCATATACTTATCGACCTTCTACTACCTGACAGGTGCACTTTTTCACCTTCTACATCTAGCAATTTTCCACTAAACCAATTGATTATACGACTCAACAGCAAGTAAAAACGAAATCTACTAGTCCACATCGGAAAAACCTACATAATCACGCGAACACACTCGCGATGGTTTAAACACCTCCGCTTTCTAAAATTTCTAGCATAATGCACCTATTCTCGAATTATCCAGAAATACAATAGCAAGAATAAAATGATAAAAAAAAAAACAAAATGAAATAACCGGAAATTGATTAAAATTGATGTATGTATATGGAAGTAAGTAGGTGTCGATTTTGATTTACGATAAAGATTATCGTTCGGTAAGAGTAGAGGAGAAAGGACACAGGAGCGTGTAGGTAGGAAGATTGTTTTGCATGAAGTGATAGTGTGTGCAGACGATTCTTTTACTTTCGGAACGGTTAGCGTAAATAATGGGATAATCAGTCTTGGCCATTATAACACTTTGTTTTAATTTATTATTTAATAATTGTTTTCATACTAGAAGAAATATGAAGATTTGAATAAGATTTTAATCTCGTGAAAATTAATTTTTAAATCAACGTAGTTCAATTGATTAAAACTATTAATTCATTACATTTTTCCTTGAAAGTTGGGAAATATTTCATTTACAAATCTTTTCCCATTTATTTTTAATTTCTACTTTACAGTTTAAAAAAATCCAAATAGTCAGAGATATGATGTGTAGAAATTCACTAAAGAATCACTGCTTAAGTAAAAAATTCTTTAAAATATAATTCACACTAAACGGCAAACTATTAATTTAAAAAGTTATTGTAGAGAAATTGACCTCTTTAACCCTTAGGAAAGTTGAAACCCATTAAAAAGTCTTGTAACAAGATTTAATGATGTTTTTATAGATACTTGCCTTGTTAGCTTTATAAGGAGTACACTGTACACTGTCTCGTGTTTCTCATTTCTTAATTATGTGTGAAACCAGAAACTAAACTGTTAACATACGCTTAGTACAATAAAAAAACAGACAAAAGATAATAATTGTTAGAGGTTAACGATAAGTAAAGTCATCAATTCAGTTCACGTTTTTGTGGTTGCAACTTAAATAGTTACTTCGACCTTACAACAATTTCTTGATAACACAATCAATAGTTAATATTTGAATTGTTTGGTTTCAATATCCCCTAAATTCATTTTTGGGCAAAGATGAGATATATACGCCATCTGTTAGAAGAAGTTGTTTTCTATAAAATGCTCAATGATTTGTTTTAAAAAACGCGCGAATCCCTTAAAAATTCAAATCAAATAGACAGCCTTTCGATTCCAATCCCACTAAATCCATTTTCAATAGATGCGCAGTTACAAAAACTGTACAATAGATTCAAAGGAGATTTTAGGAGAAACCAAACCACCATGAATATCCAGCCAAAAGAAATTCCTACCGGAGTGAATACAAGAGATCTGAAAATGAGAGATGTATATAACTTGTTAAGCAAACATTATGGAAAGAACTGGAGAGAGGTAGAAAATTTGGCTAATTATAGAGATGTGCTGGGAAAATTTCAGAACAATAATATTCCTGGCGATTCCCGAGAAGACAGTGGGGACGAAGAGCCTAGTTTATGTGAATCAACCGAAAATATACCTGATATAAGAGTTTAAGAGTTTTTTAAGTACAGTTTTTAAATAACATATCTTTCAAAAAATAAAGTTTCCTGTTATTAGCTACAAAGAGATTTGATTCTCTTTCAATTCATGCCTAATCCATTTTGTTCAGATTCAAATGAGCCTTAATCCACAGTTTGGTAGCAAACGCAACCAAACACCATTTTTAAATCCACTTTGTGATTTTTATGTCTATTCCAAACGACGTGGTTATAGAATTTTTGAAACTTCAGTAAGTCTTCTAATAAGAAATAAATTACCTTTGAATTAAAAACGCCAAAAACCATCCCAAAATGCTTTTTTGCCGTTTTCGCAAAATCGAAATTTTGAACTTAAGGGGATTTGAAACCAAACAACTCATTTGTATGTGAAGTCCTCTAATTACAAAACGACATTTTTGGAAAGTCATTTCAGAGAACGTTTTGAAAAGAATCTCTTTTTAAACAACCACACTCTTTTAACCTTTGAACCCAGAAGAAGGAAACGATACAATCCCTATAATTAGTGACCTATCATTAGTTCTGATTTATTTCTTCGTAAATGAGGGCTGTCTTTTTATTTAAGAGTGGATCAAAACGAAAAATACCAAAATTCCTGAAAGCTATTGTGTCGTATATAATTGTAA
Source organism: Digitonthophagus gazella (assembly GCA_036711955.1). Classification (NCBI taxonomy): domain Eukaryota; kingdom Metazoa; phylum Arthropoda; class Insecta; order Coleoptera; family Scarabaeidae; genus Digitonthophagus; species Digitonthophagus gazella. The sequence goes on from JASCIT010000001.1 coordinate 11,000,421, forward strand.
CAATAACACGTATAAGAAAATGGAAAACCTATTATTTCATCGATTTCCAAAAGCCATCGACCGTAATTTCTAAAACTAGAAGAAAGGAGTGGATAGATCGTTGTAAAAGGGAGGAACATTTTAACGCTGACTATGTTTGCTCAGCTCTCCTTTCCGAAAATGATTTTGAACGAGACCTTCAAAATTAATTATTAAGTTTACTATAAAGGGGAAAAATGAATTAAAAAAAAAATAATAATAAATGTTCAATGGACGTTTTGAAAAGAATCTGTTTTCGAACAATCACACTCTCTTAACCTTTGAATCCAGAATTTATTTGAAAAACGATTAAATCTTATTAGTATTAATTTAGTGATCTAAATTAATTTATCTCAAATCTTTGTTATTAGTTGCTGTAAAGAATATTGAACAAATGCAATAAAATTATATTAGAATCGTTTCACAACAGATGTCTTGTGTTCCATTTTCTAAAGGTCATAAAAATATTGACTGAAGACATATCATTCACCATAATATTTAATGGTCTTAACAAATACTCAATCAATCTTGTGTCCACCAACATAAATGTTCGCAGTATCAGTGAAATTGTGCTCAATACACAAAACAACAAAATACATAACTGCTTTATTTGACAATATTTCATAATGCGTACTTGTTTGGTCAACTTAAACACGTTCATATAGTTCATATATGGTACTTAAGGTTTGAAGGTAAATAAAATCCAGAATTTCGTCCACAGAGAAAAGTACTTTTAGTTTATTTAATCTTCGATGATCAAACTTTAAGATTTTTTTGCAAAAACGGAAAGCTAATTTACTAATGTTAACATAATCTACGATTAAATATAAGAAGTCATTTCACCCCATCTTACACCACACGTGGAGCAAAATAAGGAATAAGATATTTGTGAAACAAGATCAAATGTAACTAAATTCGCATTATTAAAGACTCTTGATTAGATTCACATAACGCACAAATACGGAGACCTCATCGTCATACACAAACGTTTACACATCGTTTACACAAGTTCATTAATTTTCTATGTTTTCTCGTTTTTGGGTTTTTATCATAAAATGTTCCCTCTTTTACTTAGTTTTATCTCTTCCTTTTTGAGTCTTTCAGCTTTGTTCCTAAGACGGGGTACACCATCGTGCCCCATTGAGCCCTTTTACAAAATAATAATAATAACACAATTGCACTCAAATTGACCAAAAAAGGTACTTATCTTTAAAACTCATTTCTTATTAATATCATGCAACTAACACTTGTATGAAGTCATTGCATCATTTGAGAACTATTATGCGATGAAATTATTCATATATGAGTTGTCTGGTTTCAATATCCCCTATACCCATTTTTGGGCAAAAATGAGATATATACGCCATCTGTTAGAAAAAGTTGTTTTCTATAAAATACTCGATGATTTGTATTAAAAAACGCGCGAATCCCTTAAAAATTCAAATCAAATAGACAACCTTTAGATTCAAATCCCACTAAATCCATTTGCAATAGATGCGCAGTTAAAAAAACTGTACAATAGATTCAAAGGAGTTTTTATGAAAAACCAAACCGCCATGAATATCCAGCCAAAAGAAATTCCTACCCGAGTAAAACCAAAAGATCTGAAAATGAGAGATGTAAATAACTTGTTAAGCAAACATTGTGGAAAGAACTGGAGAGAGGTAGAAAATTTGGCTTATTATAGAGATGTGTTGGGAAAATTTCAGAACAATAATATTCCTGGCGATTCCCGAGAAGACAGTGGGGACGCAGAGCCTAGTTTATGTGAATCAACCGAAAATATACCTGATGTTAGAGTTTAGGAGTTTTTTAAGTACAGTTTTTAAATAACATATCTTTCAAAAAATAAAGTTTCCTGTTATTAGCTATAAAGAGATTTGATTCGCTTTCAATTCATGCCTAATCCATTTTGTTCAGATTCAAATGAGCCTTAATCAACAGTTTGATAGCAAATGCAACCAAACACCATTTTTAAATCCACTTTGTGATTTTTTTATCTATTTCAAAAGACGTGGTTATAGAATTTTTGAAACTTCAGTAAGTCTTCTAATAACAAATAAATTACGTTTGAATTAATAACGCCAAAACCATCCCAAAATACTTTTTTGCCGTTTTCTCAAAATGGAAAAAATTGGACTTAAGGGGATTTGAAACCAAACAACTCATATTATAAGAAAGTTCGGCATAACAGCATTTTGTTCAATACCATGGCAATGCAATTTCCTACGTCATTGGTTATCAAGTGACATGATGAAGAAGAGTTAATAAAAGTTCTCATTATTTCTAACGTTGCATAAAAATGCTTTGTTGGAAGTATAAACCAGGCACCTCATCTTACCCCACTTCCCCGTTTTGCACCAGTCTCCCCTAACAAGGAAAACTATATTAATAATAATAACTCCAACAATATGCAATGAAAAATGCAACAACTGCATCAGTAAACACATTCAAAATGAAATTAATTCAACGACAACCTTTACCTTTAAAGTACAACCTTAATGCTTTCTTCTTGTAATTATACCAAGCCTAAAATGGTTCTGAAAGATATCATGACGTGATCCATCGTACGTAAGTCTAACATAAAGATATAAATAGATTTAAATTGACAAAGTAACTCATTGAATCATTACAGTATGAGTCTTTATTAAATTGTTGTTTCTTGCTCTATGATTTTAAGTGGTTTATGAGTGTTTCTTAATCTTTTGAGATTAGTCAGCAGTGAAACATTAAAAACTAGAAACCGTTGTTTTCGATGGGTTATTGGTCATAACCGGATATAAATACGTAATTGTACAGTAGCGATCCATTTGCAACTGCATGCACTTGCCCCGGGGCTGCGCACTTACTTATGTCTGCATAAGTAAAAGTGAATGGTCAATTGCATTATCGAGGTTAAGCGAATTGTTTTATGCAAAACTCGATCGGCTGGCGCATTTTCTCGCTCTCGCACTCGGTTATACGGTCAGCGACTGGCCAACATTGCCTTTTGACTGGCACAACTGTAACACTTTCAATCGTAACGGTTGGAATTACCAATGAACTGAAACAGTGTGTGTATGTGTGTTACTAATAAGTATTCATTAATCCGGTTAAAACTACAATCCCAACTAATACTTAACGTTAATTATCTTAATTACAAATTTTAATGTTGATGTAAAAAGTAGAATTTCACCGGCGCCTCCACCATATTTTTTTTAAAATAATTATTATAAAGTTATTTTAATTTAAGAATGTTTCTGGTCTATTATATTTAACTTTCGAAAACGAAGGAGCATTGCTTTGTATTTTGCGGTAATTCGCGATTGCGCAAACGGTTTTTGCCGTGCCGTAATCGCTAATTGCAATATAACACGACTTTCTTACTAACCCACGGTAGAATGTCGCTCTGAATATTTTTTTTTTATATTACATAGTACTTGACATTTACACCGTGAATTATTTTTTTTTCATTGTATTTAAATTTCTTATAATTAACATAAAAACTGTTGTTTTCCGTAATTTATTTATTTTTTTATCATTGTAAACGTGTTGTAATATAAAACCTTGAAAGACAACATTAATTAGTTCTACGGTTTTCCTGAAGTACGTAAACAGATTAGTATTAAAATTAAACAAAGTAGATTTTTTTATTTGTAGTGAATGTACGAAATTATGAAACGGAATTAAAAGCGGATTTAGTACGTAAGTTGATTTGTAACTTTAAGACGTAAAAAAATAAATAAATTTTACACATATTAACAGTAGAATATTTTCGTGGTATACACTCGTCATTAAAGAGTAACCTTTATGAGAGAAATATATTCTATATATTTCTTATTCTTAAGATTATACTTGAAAAGAGAGACGATATTAACCCTTTTAGTCATTTTGTAGCGTTTTACTATTTGCATTCCGAAAATTCTACCTCAAAATAAAATAAATACTTTTATATCCATTTCGTCTGTTACTCTGCTGCTTGAATTGTGTAAATATATATATTTTTTTGATTGGTTATTATGAGCCTTTTTCCAAACCTTAGTAAAATCGTGACAAATTCAACCGGTTATCTTAGCGTAAGCACCTCGATTTCGCTCGGCACTAAAAGGGTTAAAATAAGACAAGATAATCCTACTCGGCGAAGTGTAAAAATAGAATAAGATTGTTTAAAGAACCTATTCTAAGAAATGTAAGTTATATTTATTGATTGATCCATAGTTTCACCAGTTGAGATTTTAGACATAAAATTTGAAGGACATAACACTGCTTTTACTGGTATTATAATTTAGATATAGATGATATATAATATAGATGAAATTTAGATATTTTGTCCAAAAATTAACATAAAAAGTTTTTAAATTCGACATTAACTCGAATTCCAAATATAGACACTTTAAAATTAATTAAAAACGTTGTAATATTAAAATGTGCACGTTGTAAAATCTTAGCTAGTGAAATTCTATTAAACTAGTGGCGTCGTTAATACGTATTTTAAACACTCTACAAATTCTAAACTAGATAAGCTGTTGAAATTCATCTAATCTAAATAGCTATGTCTGAAAATAAAATACAGTTATAAATTAAAAACTTAAAATTAAATTAAAAAAAAATGTCGGGTTAAGGAACATGTTAAAATATAATATTCTGTCGTCCAGTTTATCTTAACACATCAAACAACCGATCCCGGATTTAAGTGTAGTTGCAAGAATCCGGTAAGCTTCATTTTTCCATGAAAATTTCATTTTATTTTAATTTAACAACTAAGTAGTTTACAAGTTGAATTGTTTGAAATAAGAGATGAACAGCTTTATGACTTTTAAGGGAAAATACAACTGTAAACGATGTTGTCTCAACTGTTGTCTGGGTCAAAACCCGTCCAAATCCAATGGTTTTGTAACATTTAAAAAAGTGAAATTATTCTTCATTTTGATTACGAGCAAAAACTTTAACACTCGTATGCATAGTTGATCGCCAGCGACTCGCCGAAATTTCTCCATTCGCCAAATGAAAATTACGCGATACGCTGGAGACGATCGATACTATCTCCCGAGATTTGCCGGAGATTGATCGATGACAGGAACGTTAGTAAAATCAAAATGTATGTCGGGGCACTCAAACCTCGGGTTTTTAACAACTCAAAAGAGGTAAAACGAATTAGAAAAATAAACTGAGTTAAAGGAATTTATATTACATGTCTGGAAATGAGTGTGAAAGTACAGTTTAATGAACATATTGGAAATGCATGCCATTTGACTGGTGGTACCTCAACCAGTACATGAAAATCTCTATAAAAACAGCCTGCTTGAAGAGCAACCATAACTATTCACTAGGGTCAATTTTTAAAAATAGCTGTCAGCAATAGTCAATAACAGTGTAAATACTTTTACAAGGTATGATGTTATACATAATTATTTTGATTAAAATAAAAACACCTTTAATCTTTGTATGTATTATAATTAATGTGGTGTAGTAAATTTATAATATATCAGTTATATCAATTTTGTTTCCTTCTCCGGCATTATTAGCCAGGCAGTCTTCTTTCCTTAGTTGCTCGTTTGCTTTAAGTTGTTACGATGAACAAGGTTGCTAAGTTACACGTCAGAAACCACGCTAAAAATCACCGGCGATTCGCCAAAACGGAGAGCACTGGTAGACTGACTATGCATAAAAAATTACGTTTCGATCGTTCGCCGGCTACTTCCCGGGAGAGTCGCCGAAATGAACTCCAGTGAGTCACTGGTGATCGACTATGCATACGGGTGTAAAGCTATTAATATAAAACCGTTTAAGACCATATAAATACAGTAGTGGCTATACAGTTTTGGCCACCTTCTGACAATCAATGGATGATGTGTAACACAAGCCTTTTTGAAACACAAGGAGTTTTCTAAATCCTAGTTAGAAATACCAAAGAAAAACCTTTTGCTATGTTTGTTGTCAAAGAATATGTTGTCAATCTCTCTGACAAAATGAGATGTTCAACGTCAGTCTCTTTAACAAATAAAGAAGAAACTATACGAGTTATTTTATGTTAAGTTCATAGTGGCCAAAATTTTATCGAAATGAAATAAATGGGATAACTACGCACCAATATTAATGAAGCGAAATAATTAAATAATAATTCGACCCTCAAATATGCGTGAAATGAGAAAAAATGTCTCATTACTGCACTGGGACCCGAACCCAGATCTCCTGCTTTCCGGGCAGATGTTCTAACCATCGGCCTATGGTATCTGGCTATCATGGATCTGGGTTCGGATCCCAATGCAGTAATGAGACATTTTTTCTCTTTTCGTGCATATTTGAGGGTCGAATTATTATTTAATTATTTCGTTTCATCAAAATTTTATCGCCGGAACTGTAACTGGTATACCTAGTTCATACAGGCTATCTTATGGAAGTTGTCAGATTGAGAGCTATTAAATAATAGAAATAAAACTCAAATGTTAAGCCAACGATGACAATGTATTTTAAAATGTTTTAAGTGCATAAAATAAATTGTTATTCAGAACGTAAATTTTGAATAAAGAGCTGAACTTTTACTGGTCTTTACAAATTTATTATCGTCTTACGTGATCGACTTACGTCATCGCCGGAGACGAAATAAAGTTCAGAAAATACATGAAAACCTCTAAGACATCGAATTGATACTAACTCCAAAATAATACACGTTAAAATTAATACGATGTCTTAAAGATTTTCATGTTAATTTCTGAAATTCATTTCATTTCCGACGATTACGTAAGTCGAAACATGTAAGACAATAAATCTGTAAAGACCAGTACAAGTAGTTTTTTAATCAAAATTTACGTTCTGAATTTTTAACTGCTAAAACCATGGATCAATCAACAAACATTTTGTCATTTAAATTGTTATTGTTGGTTCAACATTTGAGTTTTATTTCAATCATTTAAATATCAACGATGAACCTGAAGTCAATCCTAGTTACGAGAATTATTATGGTGGGTTTAGGATGTCAAACTTAAAGGCTGTAATCGTAACCGTAGCAGTAACTCTAGTATTTAAAAAAGGTTCAACTATTTTATTGCAATGGAAGCGTTTAGGCGACATTTAGGAATTACGGCAAATTTGATGATTATTACATCTTACTGTTAAGTTTGACGTCCTAAAGTATGTCATTAGTATTATAGATGTTAAAAAGTTAGACATCCCTAACTTTGGATTGCACCTTTTTTGTATATTTTTCGTTAAGTTAGTAAATTTAATTATAGTTTCATTTAAATTTTACGTTCAAATCATCTGTAGTTTAAAAGAAAAAAATCTTGGTAATTTCTTATAAGTGAGTTTTATCGAAAAACAAACTACTCTCAGCAATTAAGACATCCTGTATAGCTACATAGAGGATGCTATAAATCCTTTGCTTCTTTTACAATAAACGTAAAAATTGGTGGGAAATGGTAAGTGCATTAATTTCTAAGTAATTTTGTGGTTAGATATCGGTTTGTTGAAACTAAAAAAACAACGAAAATACCGATTATGTTTCACTAACGTTTATTGCACTACTTTGTAATTGCGTACAGGATACCATTTTATTCTTTTTAGAAGTGTACCTACAAAACGTCTCACTTTCCGCAGTCTGTACTTAATGTTTATTACATTACAAAAGAAAGACAAAGAAATCAGCTTCTTTCAGTTTCAGAATCTTTTTAAACTTATTTGGTTAGTACGTAGAAATAGTTTTCGTTGTAAGAAGTTGCTGTTTAGTGTTTTTGTTAAATTAAAATTTTTCTCTTGTTAATCATCATAAAATTATCAAAGAAACATAATCATTACTTTTTGTACTACTTAAATAAAGTATAGAAAGTTTTCTAAAGAAATAGTCTAGGACACTTATATCTGACCTAAATCCCTTATACTTCTTTTTTGGTTTTTTTATAAACGAAGACCTACGGTTTTGCTTAATTTACCTTCAAGCTCTATAGCTCTCACACATTTCAGTTACGCCTCTCTTGTGGAATGCTGTAATTACACCCAGTAGACCGTCCTTTCATATTCTTCCATATCATTCCATCAAAATAAAGTGTTTAATCAGCTTTTTTATGTAACTAACAAACACCTTTATTTTTTTATTTATATTGAAATATGATTGACTCTACCAATAATTATTTCTAATCATAAATCTACTAATTTTTAAAATAAATAAGATTAAGTGATTTTTTCTCTTTCTTTAGTAGAATAAAAGGTCACCGTACGACATTGTTTGTATACACATGGTTTGAAACTCGCCAGTGGCAAGGTAACTCTTTTCCGCGATGTATGTCACTTTCTTTTTCATCCACAGTCCGAGAAAGCAACGAACATGCGGGAAATGTCGTCCGATTCGTCAAAAGTGTCAATTCGAGGTCCATACCGATCGCATTGAATCGTGGCCATCGCGTCCGCTCTTTCGCTTTGAGTTTCAAATCGATTAAAATGCAACAGGTGGATGACTCCATGGCCCAGTTTGGCGACGGATGACCGTAAGAGGGAAACCGACTAATTGTAAGACCTCAAAGCCGTTGGTGTTCATGAGAGAATTCCTAATCAATTGTTCTTGAAATCCTACTGAATTATTTACTTAGAGGCCGGTTAAATTAATTTATTTTGATTGGATAAATTGCAGAATGAAAATGTAACTTTCAAATGATAGGTACAATACCGTCCGACGACCGACTTTCTAAAAATTTTCTTATTAATCGTAGTTGAAGCAGAAACATACTGCCCCACATCAACATTATTTTGCTCCGACAAGCAAAGTCTAATTTAAACTGTTTTCTACTAAATATATTCCGAAACGCTCTGTATCTTACGTAATTGGGTTTGTGTGAAAGTAGTGCATGGATTTTACTTTCATCTGTTCGAAGAAACAGTTCTTCTGGTTTGTTTTTAACGACCGCATTACGTGGTTGGTTATTATACTCGTCAAGTTTCTTGAAATACATTCTACATGAAATGAATAAAAATTAAGGATTTAATAGTTTTTCGTTTTCATTCTTTCTTATTTTTGGAGAAAGTGGAAAAATTTTAAGAGTTAAAGAAACGTTCAATTCTCCTTTTACTATAAATCAACTAAAACTATTTTATTAACTCAATAGTAAGATTATTTTTATACAAAAACTTTTATTAATTGACGTTCAGTAAAGATTGTAACTAAAAGCTACAAATATATTTTAAGAAATAAATTCAAAATTCATAATAAATCCTTAGATTTACGGTGACTAAATTATTTTGTAGTAATTAATCAGGCGCATTGTTATTTTTAATAACTATTAGCGAAATATCACAAAATAATTAAGGTTGATTCTTATTATACGTTCCGTTTTCGTTCCATAAGCTTCCGTTCCGTTTCCGTACAAATATTATTAAGGCCGATCCAGACGCTACGTTTTGCACTACCTTTTGCCTGCGCAGCCTTAAAACGGAATGAAAACGTTGTAATTTTTTAAGCGTCCACACAGTGCAGATATATCTGTATATTTCGCTCAGTTTTGAATGATATCGTCATGGAGGAGGTACTACTTTTGTCTATTTTGGTATGGTATCTTGTTAAAAAGAAAATATTGGTACGTCTCACACTTGTGAGACGTTTGGTATAAGTTTATTGGAATTAGTGACACCGCATATCATCAAAGAAAATACTTGTATGAGAACAGCAATATCACCACATGAACGGATAACAGCAAGTTTAAGATTTTTGGCAACTGGCAGAAATTACAAAGACCTAGAATTCACAACAAATTGTGAATTAAATGTCATGATATCTTTGAACATTGCCGTAGGTCAGCCATGATCGCCTGATTAATTGAAGCTGAGGTACAAAATGAATTGGAAAACGGAACTACCGTCTACACCAGTGGTGGCGAACCCATGACCCGCGGGTCAGACACTGACCCACACAAACCTTTTAAGTGACCCACAAACAAGGCCGGATATGAGGCAATTTTATACTATAGAAAAATGTTCATTTGTGCATCATGACTTTTTTTTTGTAGACGTTGATTGCGTCCCATGACCTTTTATTTTAAGAACGATTCAAGTAATGACCTTCCTCTTTTCCAAGTGATTTGAAATTAGGGACCCACGAGGAACCACTAAAAACATATAATCAACAACATTTTACCCACTTCTCAAAAAGGTTCGCCATCACTGGTCTACACGCACCGACTTGTTCGCACAGTTCTAGGAAATTTATGCTCTCTAGCTCAGCTATCGCTGCAACTGTACAGTCTTCGCGCAGGTTTCAAAACAGCGTAATTTTCCGATCTACACGCAACGTTTTGTCTACAACATGTTGAACTGCGCAGACAAAAGGTAGTGCAAAACGTAGCGTCTGGACCGGCCTTTAGTTGTAAATCAATGGATGTATTCACACTTTACGCCCCATTTACATACCGTTTCCAATCCGTTCCGTTCTATGTTCTATATTTCTTAAGGTTGAGGGTTCATTTTCACTACACATTCCGTTTGCGTTTCATATGCTTCCGTTTCATTTCCATAAAAATATTCTTAGCTGTAAATCGATGGACGTATTCACACTTTGTGTCCCATTTACACACCCTTTCCAATCCGTTCCAGTTCATGTTCCATACTGGTTACGTATTTTTTTACGGACAGGTGATGGAAACATTTCAGCATAATATGAACGACATTGTTATGTTGTATGTAATGTTTAAAGTTTTATTTAATTAAAATCACTCTTTTGTAGAGCACGTTAGTCCTTTTGGAAGCTGAATTTACCCTTTTGCAAATCAAGAACTTTGCTTAATTGCGAGAAAATTTGAAAATCTACATTTGAAAATCATTTATACTCTAAAATTTGTTGAAAAGTATCAGCAAATATTAAAATTCGCTTCTTCAAAACGCAGCATACCACTATGATATGCAACTGATTGGAAATGGCAGGTATGGAAATGGAAGGGAATGTATAGTGAGAATCCATTATTCTTTGTAAAAATTTAACATGGTCATTAATTGAATAATTCACATATTACGTATATAAACTAAAGGAACTCAAAATTTAACATACCGGAGCAATGTTCTCACCATTTGATGTGGTGGGCTGAACGAAACGATAAAAATTTTTCATCTCCACGCGGTATAATGACAAGACGACGAGCCGCAATCCGGATGCGGCGAATTTTCTCGTCATTCACTTTAATATCATTTGCTTAGATTACGACTCCCCTATTGTCTATATTAACGGAGGCCGGTGCGCACGAACTTCCGAGGAGTTATTACGTTTATTAGCGCGGTCAAGAACTTATCAAAACCGTTTATTGTATAAACGGCAGTTAACGTCCGAACGGAAAATAGCGACTCGTAAACAATTTAATAAATGTTAAGGTATTAACAAATTTTCATACCACTTTGTTAGTTTCTTTAACAAAATGAGTCAGGATATCATTAAAAGAATATACGCAGGATGCATTTTTATTAAATAATTTTGTAAAACCATGTAGAAACTTATGAGTTATTAAGAAACTTTTCATCTTATCGATTTCTTCAATCAGTGTAATTTTATAGTTGAGCCGTGATAAATCTCGGCCAGTTTCAATATTTTGTGAAAGCGTGTCGTATTACGTAATGGTAATTGTTGCATTTAAACGGTATTTACTTACTAGCAAGAAGTATTCGAGTTGTTTGACTAACAATAAAACAATTATTACTAGAGAAATAATAAAAGACAAATTTACAATAAAATTAATATGGATAGAGTGCAAATTTTTAGAATCTATTTCTTTTTTACTTTGTTATGAAAGTAAAAAATATGAATATGAATAAAAGAAAAAATAGATGTATAAGTTTAATGATATCAAATAGCATTTAATAACACAGATTATGAGTTATATACTCAATAACTAATTACTAAAAAGTGTTTCGCTTTAAATATATCTGCAATTGATTGACTCATAACGAGATTATTTTCTGTTTTTAAGCACTCGTTCGCGTTCTGATTGGTTTATAGAGAAAGTACAGAAATGGTGTGACGAAGCCTTTCGTTGCCCGAGGTTTACAATGTTGAGTTCAGCCTGTTGATGATTAATAGCTAATTAGGCATTCTGGTTATGTGCTAATTGTATGACTTCTTTGGATTTATGGTAGTTTGTGTATGGAAATGGATACAATGGCTATTCAACGTAAAATTCAATCAAGTAATTAATAATGATTTATATAGGTTTTTCTGACGTTAGCAAAGTAATGAAATTTGGATATTGTGGAAATAATAGAAGGGTTTTAAAACGGCAAAAATTATAAAACACGTTTAACAATAAGTATCTATTTCATTGTAAGGCTTATCATTAATATTTATAGAAGTAGAAAGAAATTACTAGAAAAATAATTACAGGTTTAAATGGGAATTTTAGAGTAAATTCGCCAAATCTTGGTCCGCCAAAAACGCTTTCTAAGGTAGGCCCTTCTATTCAAATCTATATACAAAACCCCTCAATTTAATGGTGGATTTAGAATGTCAAACTTAGTCGTAACCGAAGCAGTAATTTTAATTGTTATTGATTGACAAGGTTTTAGTGCTTACAACTGCCTGGTTTATAGAGATTTTGTTTAGATTTTAATGATTTCATAATAATTAATATTCCCTGTGTTTCCACTTGCAATTGATTGAAGAGCTAAGAATTCAAATTCAAATGACTGAGAAATAATAGATCTTGGTGTAAGGCTCCGGCAATTTTTAGGAGAACCGTGAACCAAAATTAATAGTAGGAAGATCATCTCTTGATCTTAATAAATGATATATTGTGTAAAGAAGAAGTTCATGATCAATTTTTTGATATCAATAGTTTAAAACATCAAAAATCTCCAAAAAAAATTTTTTTTTCAGAAAATGAGGAATTAAGTCTTCTTGATGTAAAATATCAACCTTCCTAAAATGAAAAGAAAAGTGGACATACTGCATTTGTGTTCTAAATGATATGCAAGATTGTCGCTTCCAGAATTTAAACATTTTGATAAAATATCAGAGCTCTACCTACAAAGAACTAATAAGTTTAGCATCGATAATCGTCAATACAAATTATCATTGTCAATACGTTGAAAGGACCTTTAGGTTTGACATTCTAAACCCACCATAAGAAATGAACAAATTTCAAAAATGATTTTCTGTAATGAGTTATTTACAGTTACAAGTAAATTTGCTAGAGTTAAGGGGCTATAATTGATGATATACAGTGCAAGTCTCTAACTTAGAATAAATTCACTAAACCGAATACATTGTGTTTTTCGGAAATATGCTCGAACACGTCGATTAGTATTTTAATCTGTCCTATTTTTCATGTAAGAAAATTTTATACAGCGTGTCCCAAATCTGAGATATGACGTCATCAACAATTATTTTAAATGGCAAGCCTAATTTTTTTAAAGTGTTATTAAAGGGTATAGCAAGTTAAATATGCGTACTAAATTTCAAATTTTTATTCCTTCTCATTAAAAAGATATTACAACAAATAATAATTCGAAAAATCAAGAAATTTGAATCAACTAAATCATAATAAATGTTCAAAATGTTGTCCATGTACTACCTGACAATGCCCTACACGGAACTGAAATTCATTTTGTACATTTCTAATAAACAGTGTATTCGGTTTACTGAATTTATTCCAAGTTAGAGACTCGCACTGTATAAGGTGTCCCAACGATTTGAAAAAGCTCCATAACTTGTTTATTATTAGATATAACTTTTTTTCCTTTTTTTGAGTTAGAGCTGCGAATCTACTACATATTTTTTAAATATTGCAATTTGTATACAGGTGCACTATAACCCGAAATGGAGCTGCACCATGAAGAGAAAGATGAAAATCTAAGCTTCCTCTTCGTAACATTGGTGAGTATTCTTTCATCTTTCTCTTCATGGTGCAGTTCCATTTCGGGTTATAGTAGATACATATTACAAAAATACTAAAGTTACGATTTTTTTAATGGAATGTATCTGGTTTAATTTTGATTTTACACTGTATAATACAATACAGGTTACTTTTATAGAGGTTGATTTTATCTAAACTGGTAGCAAATTTGATTTATAAAACTTTTTTACCAAAATTTCGTAATGCTTTGATCTGTTCAAAAATTCTTATCTGCGAAATCCTGGGCTTAACTTTTAAGTAGTTGACGCCGTTTAATTGCTAAATGTTTGCCGCATTTTTTAAAGGTTTACTCAACAACCTGCTTAGTTGCATTTACCTACTGCGATTTTTTGAACATGATAAGTTAAAAATGTCGAAAACTAATTATTTTTCAAATGAATTTTTGAACAGACTTCTGCATTTCGAAATTCTGACTCTTAAAAAGTGCTGTAAATCAAATTTGCTAACAGTTTAGGTAAAAGCAACCTTTATAGAAATGAGTTAAAGTCGAATATTAGATCCATTTTAACAGTTTACTTTTATTAATCAATAAAACTCTTGTTATATACTTTTACTGGTTTTAACTATTAATGTTTACAAAATTTTTATAATAAACGTTCGATTTTACTGTAAGTATTTTATAATTTAACATTCTATCACTTTGAAATTTAATCGTTTTTTAAATAGTAATTTTTTCACATTATAATCTCTAATTAATGTTTATACGACGTCTGATAGACCTGAGGATGGCGAATAGCCGAAACTAGTTGTAAACATTAATAATTAAAACCAATAAAAGTACATAACAAGAGTTTTATTGATTTATAAATATGAATCGTGTTGTACCATAAAATCGAAAAATAAACATTTTTGTAGCTTAGAAAAAGGAAAAAAGAATATCTCCAATAATAAACAAATTATGGTGCCTTTTCGGATCGTTCCGAAATTCGGTATAGTTGTCCCATTTTATAGACAAAATATTATATTTTTCGTTTACAATAAAAACATTTTTAGCATTAAATATGAATTCGGTTCATATTATTATAGTTTTCACGACAGTTCAGAGTGAATCGTAGTTATTTTTCGGAAACGTTACTAATTGGTCCTGCATAGCAATGCATGTTAGAAAAAGATGACATTATTGTAATATGTCTGCTGTACAAGAAAACTTAAACATCTTAAACTTCTACTACCCAAGTTAAAAAATATTTTCATTAAAAAAAAGCCGGTAAGTACATAGTGAATGAGGAGAGTAGTTAATAATTTCAATTATTTTCACCTCACGTTACAGTACGTAAGGGAAACCATTCTTAATGACAAGAAGTTTGTTGTTTGATCCATTTTTCTACCAGTTAAAATCTTAAACTCGTGAATAATAATGAAAATCTGTACTTTTACTGGTCTTTTATTTAATACGTTTTACATGTTTTGGCTTACGCCATCGGCAGCAAAACCCACAACTTATGATAAGTTTCACGTTGCCTTTTGACAAGTTTAATATTATAAGTGTAATTTATGGAAGTATTTCTCAAAAATTTCAAAATTGTTATTTTAATTGTTAACTTTCTTGTAAAAATTTCGTTTCAGACGATGGCGGAAGCCGAAACATGTAAGACGTATTGAATAAAAGACCAGTAAAAGTACAGATTTTCATTATTATTCACGAGTTTAAGAAACCATTCTTGTTGAAGTAGGTATGTATCTTGTATACCTCCCAAAAAATGCTTTCTAAAATCGGCCTTTCTATAAAAATCCATATAGAAAAACTGGAAGGTCGACTTTGGGTGCATGGCCGAGATTTGGTAAGTTTACCCTATTTAGAAAGAAGCTTCGTTAAGAAAATAAGAGCTCAATAAATTAATTCTTCGTTAATCCGGTAAAATAAGACAGAATTATTTAGTAATTTAATATCCAAGAATACTTTTTTACTTTAGAGGTAAAAATAGTTTATTTCAAGAAACAACTACATCACATGAAGACCGCTTCTCCAAAATATCTGCAAAATTGAATGACATGCTTTTAATTTTTGAATACAATGTAAAAAAGCACTTTATTGTTGGTTCTCGTTTTACCTTCTTTGTGTTCACCTTCCATAATACAAAAAATCGACACAATACGTTATTACCATTTACAACTACTGTGGTATTTACGATGTTTTGAGTTTAGTCACTGATTTTGTGCGATATAAACACAATAGGTAGGCTAAGTAATCCATGTTGAAAACGTGAGACATGAAAGATATCTGTACAGTAAAGGCGATAAAGACTAATGAGTCGAAATTGAAGTTGTAATCCATTTTACCAGTGATATAATAATAATAAGGAAATTTTGAAGACCACAATTTTTGAAAAACTCTTATAATAAAAATTAGTAAAAATATAATAAATCTTCCAAAATTTTCATTAAGTTAATAATTGTCACTTATTTGTTGCTTGGCATTTAAAATGTTTTTTAATAGGAAGCTTCGTATACCATTTAAACACATAACAAGCTAGTAGGACATAAGAATTCGGTGTACAACGTATATAATCTTTAATTAAGAAAACCAAAAAGGGTCTGACATGTTTAAAATACCAAATATAATAGTATTTCTTAAAGCATTGTATATGTTAATTCTTTACTGACATAAACATTTTTCTAGAATTTCAGATATTACGCCAGATTAAGATTAAGAAAGATTTATTTACATAATACTTACATCTGCCTCATTCCAGTAACTAAATGAGGCACAAAAAGAATCTGACCCACCTTTACGATTCGGTAAATACACCTTCTACCTGTTCCGTATTATTACAAAACAACACACCTGCCTGGTTTTGGTCTACCTGGTTCCTAGATGCTTGACCGTTTCAATGGAAAGCTTCATACCATTTCGAATCGGTAAAGTCCTTTCATAAAAGAACTTTGAACCCTCACGTTAAGCTTAACAATATCTATCTTAGAATACATACGATTTCTACGAATTTATTTTTAACTTTTAAACGAAAGGTTTATTATTCCCAATTAAGTAACGGTTACTTTCGTCTTTGCAAGAATATTTAATTTGAGGTACCAATTTTCAGTTGCAAAATGTTAAGTGACGGTTTAATTAGAATTGGGACTATTTGTGGGTTACATATATCGACGTAACGTTTGCGTAATGCTTACGAAACTGATTGATATTCAGGGTGGTTTCAAGACATTAAATCCTTGTAAGTGTTTCTATATACTACGCTGGGAAAATTTTAAGTATTATGAAATTTTAACTTTAACTTACTTTTTTTTAGGTTTTAATCCAAAACTCCAACAAATTTTCAATTTCTTCTCAACCCCACTTTTTGTTAAATTTTCCAATTTTCAACAATCACAAAAGTTTTTTAAAGTTATTTTTTTGTAAGTTCATTTGAAATTTTATAATTATCACTACCGACCAACAACAAACTGAAAACCGAGTTTCTCGTACTGAGCCCGAAGTCGAATGGTCCGACCACCGCCGGAGCGTTCTGGGTCTTTCACCAGGCTTCGTCGTATCAGCGCCACTCTAAACTGTAAAGCGAAGTCGCTTTCTGTAAGTCGCCTCTACACTCGGCATAAAAGCCCCACTTCCATCTACTTGTACTGGTGCGCTTCCTTATTAGAACGAGTTTGTAACCCACCATAGAGATAATACCATGCAGAACCTCCACTACACATTTAAACAGTCCAACTGCGAAATGCTTTTGACACCACTTCCACTCTCTTTCCACGTGCTCCACGCGGCTATTGTGCACAAAATGACGCTTCATTTCACGGTTGTGTAAACTATTATGCAGTAATCACAATGTGAAATAACTACTGCATGTGGAATTGTAGAGTTTATGTTTATGGTGGGTTTAGAGAAATTGTGTTGGTAAATTACTAGAAGGAATATAGTTTGGAATAATTTCTAGATTTTCTACTTCATTTTTTAAATGTCCGAATACTTAATTTGAATTAAGTTTTAATATTCTTAACTTCTTAACGCACCCTTATCAAGCAAGGGAGATTTCATTGTATATGCTCGAATTAATTCAAAATTCATAGATAATAAAACAAAATATAAATAAATAGAAAGCTGCTCGAATTATCTCGAGTGTGCGCAGTTTGGCCCATTTAACGCGCTCGAATTAACTCGAGTGTCACATTAAGGGGTTAATGCATATACTTCCTTTTATAGGTAAATACAAATTAAGCAATTTGTTATATTAATGCAATATGAAGCTCTTTAGTGATTAGCTTTCTATACTATGAAATTTTTTTTTACAGTTGTAAAGAGAATATTTAAAAATTTAGAAAAAAATAAGTTCATTATGTTAATTAGCTACATAATTTTAATTTGTTCAGACGTCTCAGTTTAGAAAACTATTTTCTAAATCTAGAAATATTCTAAATCTCTCTTTCTTCTTTTCCCATATATTTGTAAGTTTTCCATATTTTTCTAGATTTTTACATCATTTTCTTTTCTGATGCCAAAATATTTAAATTGAATTTAACATTCTCAACGAATACATTTCTTATTATAAATAAAGATTAAATAATATCTTAAATTAATTCACTATGAAGCCTTTTATTGATTAGATTTATAACTTTCCTTATTACGAGAAATTCGTTAACAGTTTTATAGAAAGAAAACCTTGAAATTTTAAGATTAGACACTTCCAACTTCATTACATAACTTTCATTTTTGACACCTTAATTTAGAAGAACCTCTCTCTCTCTCTTTCTCTCTCCTTTTCCCATATTTTTATAGGTGTCCCATAATTTTTCTAGATTATACTACTTTCCTTTCAGATATACGAATATTCATTGTAGATTAAACATTCTGAATGAATACATTTCTTATAGAGATTAAAAAATGTTACTAATTAATCTCTTTATTAATTAGATTTATAACTTTCCTTATCATGACTATTTTTTTTCAGTCATAAAGAAAAAAAATCCTTGAAATTTAGATTTTAGAAACTTAAAAGTTCTTTACATAATTTTCGTTTTAGTAGCCTTAATTTAGAAGAAGACTGCTAAACCTGGTTCACAAATTACAGAAGATTATTTTTAATCTCTCTCTTTCTCCTTTCTCCTTTCTCCATATCTTTATAATTTCTCCATATTTTTTTTAAATTCTATAAATCACTTCTTTTCGGGATGCCAGAATATTGAATTTGGAGTGAAAATTTTTAATGTACACCTTTGTTATTTTAAAAAGAGATGAAAATTTTTTATAAATTTTTATAGATCTCATAATCCTATATGAGATCTTTTTAACTAATTGTAAGTAGATTTATAATTTTCCTTATTATAAATAATTTTTCCACAAAGACAGAAAATTCTTGAAATAGAATCTTCTATTAATTTAAAAGAATTAATGTTAATTTCGTTTTAATTAACAAGGAGACCGCACGACATTGTATACTGCGTGACATTGAAACTGCAATGTTGCAACATTGCAACACCTAGAAGGAGTAAATATTATTTAACCAAATTTTGCACAAATGTTGGTTTATAGTAGTATACCAATTGATTAAAGTTTGGAGAAAAAAAATAAAAGGATAACTCCTATTTCTTTAATAACATGTTGCCCGTCTCTGTTTTATGAACATTGATTAAAACGGCGAGGTATAAATTCGATTAAGTTGTTTTTATCAACGGTGGGCAACCTACGGCCCGCGGGCCTAGTCCGGCCCGCGCGAGGGTCTAATCCGACCCGCGGGACCTTTAGAAAGAATAATAAATGATTTTTATTTTAAATCAAAAAGTTGTAATAGCACTAATGCGTTATAGAAAAAAAAATCTCACTACTGAACTAGGATACGAACCCAGATCTTCTGTTTTTTTGGGCAGTTGTTCTACCGATTGAAAGCGGAAGATTTGGGAAATCTAATCTTTAACTTTGTTTTTTATATTAAAAAAAACTTGTAATTATCAAACATTTGTCAATTTTCTACTCCGGCCCGCGTATGAAAGGTAAACCGTAATCTGGCCCCCACTATACAAAACGTTGCCCACCCCTGGTCTATATTATCTTGTAATATTGTATCCCAGGTTATCTGAATTCCGTGTCAGAGCTTCCAAGGCCCGCGAAGGTTGTGGCAAATTGTTTAATTTTCTGTTTATCATATTCCATACATTTTCAATTGGGGATAAATCCGGAAATTTTGCTGGCCATGGTAAAAGGTCTACCCGAGCCTCTACTAAAAGGTTAAAGTACACCTTGCCACATGAGGCCGCGCTTTGTCTTGTCGGAAAATTGAATTTTCCAGCCCCTGAAGGTACGGGAGAAGAAACGCTCCAAAACCTCCTGTATGAATCACTGTGCAGTCAAAGTGCCCTCGATAAAAACTAAAGGTGTACCAGTGTACCAGCAATTTGGTACACAGGTCTTTTTATGGCGTATTGCAAATTCTGTCTTTTTCCACTAAAGATTCATCACTAAAGACAATCCTATACCACCCGTTGCCGTCGATGATTGGGTATAAATGATAACACACAATATGGCCTGTAATGATATTAACCCAAAAGATCTAATGCGGCGATATACTGTTTGCATTGTGATTGAAGACGTAGTAACTGCAATCCACTCAACACCAAATGAGTTAGTAGTTGAAGATCTATCTTTGAAAGCCAATAATTTCAAACGACGATCTTGATGCGCTATCGTTTTTCTTAAAGCCCCACTTCCTCTCTGGCGTTGTTCCTGAGCATTATCGAACCAGCCTCTCTAACATCTCATAACGGTTAACCAATTTCGATTTTATCGGGAAGCGATTTCTGCAAATGATAAACCACCCTCTTTCATGCCGATAATTCTTCCTCTCTCAAATCCACTTAATTGGCGGTAATTTCGATGAACTCTTACTCTAGGCGTAATAACAATTTATAACGAAATACAATAACACAAAACAACAAAGAAAAAACACAAATTGTCAGAAAGAACTGGTTAATATCTTAAGCACATAGACTTAAGAAATGTATGATTTTCAAATTTTAATCCATTGTTGTATTCCTATAAAACAGGGGTCGGCAAGTAGTTTTCAGTGGGGTCCGGATTCGGTGTAAAATCTTTTATGGAGGTCCAGAAAAAAACTAATAATTAAAAGGTAGTGTTTTTTATTTTGTTTTCAAGTCGAGTTAGTTTCCACAAAAAGGGTAAACCAAGCAAAACAAGTAATTCTCAGTTAATATTGTAATATATTCAATGTGAGAAATTACAACGACGGTCTTGGGCCAGTTTTTTAATATTCGGTGTACGAGGGGTACAGCAAATGCGAAGTATGTCTTCGAGGTGGTCGTCCGTCAACCTTGACCGATATGTGTTCTTCGAAAACTTCATTTTCGAGAACGACGATTCGCATATATGTATATGTCGAACCAAACATAGTGGCCAGATTAATAGCTACTTTCTTAGAATTTTCATATTTTTCTGAAACATGTTTACCCCAAAACTCTTCAGTGGATACCGTTTTATGCATTTGCAAAGAAATATCTTCTTGCAAGTCGATTATCTCCACTTGAAGTGAAGACTTTGAAACGCTGAACAACTTAGCAGCCACATCAGTCCATTCTGCCGATGCATCAACTTGATAAGGAAATTTTAGGAATTGAAACAGCTTTTCAATTTCTGGAAAGTCTTGAAATCTTGTAGCAAATTCGTCCCTTAGATCGGCCAGAAATCTTACAAACACTGCAACGTCAGAGTTCTCTTTCTTATACTCAAGAATTGTTAGAAAATGAATAAATTCGTGCCTTGCAATATCTTTTTCAAAAATATCTGTGTGAAGTGAACACCTCCAAATACTTCGTAAAAATGAAGTTTGTGAGTGATACCAAAAAGTGATACCAATCGATAGATATCAGTATATAGTACAAATGTGTAAAATATTAAGGCACGCTATTCAGCGATTCGCGAAAAGATCGTAAATTAGATCGAAAATTAAAGCAACGCCGATTAAATGGGAGGGGTTGGTTTGTTTTTCCGAACTCGTCCCTGGTTGAGTCACTACGAATCAGCTTGCACATACCGTCCCAGATGGTTCGGACTCCATGACGTAACTGCTTTCTATTTTTAATATAAATAAAATGTTAGAGATTTCATTTTATTTTCTCTAACGACTATTTCGGGAATTGATTTTTTTAGCGAAAATAGACGAAATTTTTGAAAAGAAAAAAATACCACGTTATAGTAAACAGATGAGGCTACATCTTACAAAAGGTCCCTATTCTTTTTCTTCAGCAATTTCTGAGAAAAAAATTCCCAAACTTTGCGTTTTCCAAAGACCGGTCAAAAAACCATTTTTTTTCATTTAACTCGCGATACTTCCTACACTGCGGCAGCTACAATTTTGAATTTTGGCTATGTTATGCAGAAATGATCACCGATCATGACACTCTTTACCCCGATTTTTTTTGACGAATACTTTCGAAGTACGAGCATCTGAAAATTTACTGACTTGACTTATGGCATGGATAGTAGTTGAGAAGTCTCCTTGTAAGTCCTAATTTAGAAGAAAAGTTTTTGAAGTCTTCTTTACTTTACTTTATTTTTACAAATACTATACAAATTGGAGATTTTTTATTTGAATTTTTTTCACTTTTCCCCATATTTTTATTTTCTTGTTGTTACATATTCCCTTGTGAAATTTTTAAAGACGAATCGTTTCGTTAATTTTCCATTGGATTACATGACGAGTAAAAAAAAATTAAAAATACACGCGAAGCAGTTCGGTGGTGACCTGGAGGAAATGTTTTCGTCCGAATCGAGCGCCATCGCCGGGGGCTTAATATTGCGAAACGATTGGGTAACACGAATTTCTCCTCGGGTACGTGAAGCTATACGTTAATATTTCGTTTATGTAACCGTTCCGCGGTCGGACACTTGCTACAACGGCCGAGGTGTTGCCGGTAACTTTCTCGAAAACGTTCCGAGATAAAGCTCGAAGGCGCCTTCGCGAGTCGGAAGACTTGTCTTCTCGGGTACTGATCGATCGCAATCTCGAATCTCATTTCTACTAATCAATTACACATTCCTAAGTAATAATAATATCTTTAGGTTATGCAATTATTAAATATCTAGTAATTAGTATAAACAAATTAGTTAAAAATATTTTTTTAATGAGATATTTTTTAATATTGTAATAAAAAAATGATAAAAGTTTTTAAATAAATTATAGAAAGTTATAAAATCGAACCAATTTCATTTTGGAGGAAATAAATAAGAAAGATTATTTCCTTAAAATAATAGGTTAGGTAACGTAAAAGGTAAAAGTTTCTTCTCTGGATTTCCCGACTTACATAACAATAATCAATGGTGCTTTTATTTAAGTTTCGTTCTTTTTAAGAATCAAGATTTCTAATGATTAGATACTTTCTTTAACCTTGCTTATAATAATTTACGAATGACACTTTTTATAATCGTTTAATAATTTATTTATTGTTATGTTAAACATGCATAATTATAATGTTGAAAGCAATCGTAACTTACAACACCACGATTATACACACAAAATATGTTTGTGAAACCGGCAGCAGGAAGAGTTATTATGTGTTACATTGCACGCACGATCGCCAAAGGTTTCTATTTGTGATTCTAACTATCGATCCAAACGAATTTACTTTGTAATTTTTAGGAAATATGTAAATCAAAAACAAACAAAAATCAGATTGCTTGTTTTGAATTTTTCTTTAAACACACATAAAAAATATAAAACTTACCATATTCATAGTGATTTTTTTAACTGCTACAACACAAACCAACTTTACTGATCACCATAAAAAATATATATAAATCTACTAAAAAGAAATCTGGCTTTTATTGGAAGTCATTAACTATATCAAAATTGCAGATCAAAAACGATGTATTTTATCCGGTTTATAATGGTTAGTATTTTTTTTTTTTTTCGTTTTAATATACCATATCTGTACATAAATCGATGCCATCAAAAACAGCGTAAATTCATTATTTTTGGGTCTTTTAAAACATTATATTGTGTACTAAAAATAAAACGATTGGTAATTTAAAAAGGATTTAAAGGGAATTTCTCCAAGATTTTCTATTAAAACTGGATTGATATACGATACACTAATAAAAATGTAAAAAGAACACTTTGCTACCTGTTTCGGGTTTCCCCTGAACGGTTACGGGATTAAACGTCATGTAAGGAAACTTTAAAGCTAACGGTAAAATCCAGTCCTATTTTTTTAGATTTAACGTTTCCTTACCTGACGTTAACTACAGTAGCCGCGGTTGATGACGGGGAAATTCCAAACCGGTATCTAAAGAAGCTTAACTTAATGTGTTCTTCATATCATCGACTTAGCAAGAACGATACGTATCTTTATTTTGAAAAGCTTTACAGAAATAGACCACATTTTTAGATAGGGTAATAACTAAAAATTAGTTATAACCCTAAAACCTCAATTTTTCAAACTTATTTCCAAATAATTCAAGAACTAAGTTAGATAGAAAAAAATGTTTCAAATAAAATTTATTTTTTCTTTAATTATAAACATTTTTTATTCCAAATATTTTTTTCAATTCTCGATATTAAAAGAGTTATACCTAAAAACTAATTATAACCCCAAAAAGTCAATTTTTCAACTTTAGTTCCAAATAATTTAAAAACTAAAGAAAATAACAAAAAATATTTCAAATAAGGTTTATTCCTCTTTTAATTAAAAACATTGTTTTTAATTCTTGATATTAAAGGGGTTATAACCTAAAAACCAGTTATAACCCCAAAACTTCAATTTTTCAAACTTATTTCCAAATAATTCAAGAACTATGTTAGGTAGAAAAAAATGTTTCAAATAAAATTTATTCCCTTCTTAATTCTAAACATTTTTTGTTCTCCCAAAAAGCCAATTTTTCAACTTTAGTTCCAAATAACTCAAAAACTAAGTTAGATAAAAATAAATGTTTCAAATAAAATTTATTTCTTTCTTAATTCTTTACCATTCTTTTTTCAATTCTTGATATTAAAGGGGTTAATTAAAAGGCCGACTTTAGGAAACATTTTTATGGGGGCCGACATTTGGGGACTTTACCCTATATGAAATTATTAGCTATATTTTCAACTCATTTTTAAACCTCGCGTCTTTATAAACATTTCAGTAGAAATTTGTATTGAAGTATGTGTGACATTTTTAGAGTTGATTAACTTGATTAGAAATAATAAGTTTAGTAATTTGCCACATAATCATGATAAAAGTTCAACTTTGATAAAATGAGAGTTATATCAGTGTCAATATACCAATAATATAATTAAATTAAATAAGCTCTTTATTTCTTGGTTATTATACAAGCTATAATAATAATATGTATGAATAACAACGGATATTGTTGCATCAAGGTGACTGCAGATCGTATCGTGATGCAACTATAGCGTTTTAATGATTTTGGCATTGTTTAGGTCATCTACTAAACCCACATACGACTAACCACCCATAAAATAGCAAAATAATTACAAGCAACAAGTTTAGATTGCATTAAGGAAGCTTTAATTAATAATCAAATCATTTAGGTGGGGCTATTCATTTCGTATCTTAATTTTACCATTAAAATACAGATGCAGTATCCGCATTAATAGACAAAAAACAGAATTAATGTTATTTGGACCAAAACAACTCATGAGACACTACAGGGAAAATTCACATTTAGTTTTAACACAAGATCTAAAGGAACGTTACCAATCATACACAAATCATATTGTGAGTTCTTGTTAAAGAACTTTACTCATCAAATTAGCAAAATATTTAAACACGTAATTACGAAAACGAGGCTGTGCTCGTATGCAGGACAGTGGTGATTCGTAGAGATGGCGAAGAGTGACGAAAACTGCTTTTTAGTGTTATTATTTATGTTTTATTTTTTCTACCTATTTGTGTTCGAAAATTTTCACTAACCGTCGATGGATGAGTGGATGAACGATGTCAGCCCAGTTAACCAATATTCAGCGTTCTTATTTGATCTATATAGTTTATTAGTTGTTAAGAGTACTATTGTGTCAACATATTAAACAAGAACAACAGTAAATATTATTATTATTAAGGGCCGGTTTATACACTTTTGGGTAAATTAATCTATCTGTTTTTTTTTCACAATTACTGTAATTTCACTTGCCAGGATTGGCTATTTACCCAGTAACCATGGTAAATATCTCCTAGATTAATTTACACAAAGGTGAGTAAACTGGGCTTAAATATAACAAAAATTTCAAAATAATAAATATAAAAATGTTGAATACCTACCGTAAATTCTTGTTAGACTTTTCCTTCAAATGTCTTTGTTCTTTCACTGAATGTCAAGTAACAAGCCTTATCTCAAAAGATAACGTAGTGCATCCATTATACAGACGGGGGGCTGTAAAAAGTAACAGTTTTGTGCTGTCGCTTAAGCTTTTAGACGGTTAAATGGACTGATAGGTGTAATGTTTTTTTTTTACTGTAAGATAGGTCTAAAATCACTTTGAGGAAGACGACATTGTGTGGGCGTTTGTATAATGCCAACTCTACTAAAAAATTTATATTATGTAGTACATGCAAAATGCAAAATCATAAATGATTTTATATATTTTAGTTTTTAACAATAGTTATGCTTTTCGAAAAGATCACAAAAACGGCGATGAGTTGATATACATCATCCTGTTACTTTTAATGCCAAAATAACATTGATATACGATTAGAAATTAGAGATAAATAAAAACGAAAATTCGTTAGATAAATGTCATTTAGAAAAGATCTCCCATCAATTTAAAAAGGAAGAAATTTATAGGAAGATAAGAAATTGAAGTAGTACTAGTTTTTACACTAATTATTTATTTTGAACATTTTAAATCTAAAGGATTAAAAATAAAGTATACGTTTTACTACTGTATTAAGTTATTTTACCTGACCGATTTCGACTTATGGACAGGCTATCATCAGAGGGAATTGTAATTAAAAGACGCTGATGTTTGTCTTTGATGAGGCACACCTCGTTGAATGAAATAAATTAATAAGTATAACAATAAGAAGTATATTTTTCTTCTAATGTCTTCTTGTCTTCTTGTCTTCTTGTCTTCTTGTCTTCTTGTCTTCTTGTCTTCTTGTCTTCTTGTCTTCTTGTCTTCTTGTCTTCTTGTCTTCTTGTCTTCTTGTCTTCTTGTCTTCTTGTCTTCTTGTCTTCTTGTCTTCTTGTCTTCTTGTCTTCTTGTCTTCTTGTCTTCTTGTCTTCTTGTCTTCTTGTCTTCTTGTCTTCTTGTCTTCTTGTCTTCTTGTCTTCTTGTCTTCTTGTCTTCTTGTCTTCTTGTCTTCTTGTCTTCTTGTCTTCTTGTCTTCTTGTCTTCTTGTCTTCTTGTCTTCTTGTCTTCTTGTCTTCTTGTCTTCTTGTCTTCTTGTCTTCTTGTCTTCTTGTCTTCTTGTCTTCTTGTCTTCTTGTCTTCTTGTCTTCTTGTCTTCTTGTCTTCTTGTCTTCTTGTCTTCTTGTCTTCTTGTCTTCTTGTCTTCTTGTCTTCTTGTCTTCTTGTCTTCTTGTCTTCTTGTCTTCTTGTCTTCTTGTCTTCTTGTCTTCTTGTCTTCTTGTCTTCTTGTCTTCTTGTCTTCTTGTCTTCTTGTCTTCTTGTCTTCTTGTCTTCTTGTCTTCTTGTCTTCTTGTCTTCTTCTTCATCGCACCCTAAAAACGACCATTACAGCCAGGAGTAGTAACTATAGGTGAAATAACCTTATACTTATTCTTTTATTGATTAAATCCTTTCTTAAAAAAGATCTACGTTGTTCTCCCGCCAAATTGATGTATGGTCAACCTTGTACATTGTATATTTACATTGTATATTTACATTGTATATCTACATTGTATATTTGAACATAAAGCCCCTTTCAAAATCATTTTGTAAATTAACGATTATTATAAAATTGTATTTCGGGATGCTCAAAACCAAAGAAATTTTACTGCACTATTCTGATAAAAAGAGATAAAATAGATTCTTATAATAGGTAGTAGAAGTGTATATTAGGACACAGAAGGTAACAACTTTAATACTACAGCCTTCAGAGTTTATGCATTATCTTGGGTGTTTATGCATTATATCAGAGGTGCTAATTTGGTTAATAGAAAATTCTAAATCTGTGAATTATAATCTCTAACTAATTTTATTACTTTTCTATTAGAAAAACTTGTTCTTAGATTGCAGCTTCGTAGATGAGTACTTCTTTAGGTTTCTGGGGCAGCGCATTCAAGCAGAATATGCGAGACGTCTTTGTTTTCTTTATTACTAACAATAAGTATGTAAATCAGCTCTTTGCATACTCTTTATAAAGTTTCATAAATAAGTTATGAATTCCATCGCCATCCTTGGTTACATTGATCCTTAATTAAACTTGATCTTCCAAGTTTAATCGTTTGAGGAGATATTACCTTGGAAGAGTTATTACTTTAGCCGGACTCTGTCAGGTTTATCCACAATTTGAAATATTTTAAATCCATCTACTTCTTTCTTAGTTTTATTGTCCCTACCAAAGCATTTGAGTTAATTAATTCCTTTATAACTCGGCGTTAATAATATAAAATATTATATGAACTCATCTCAATTTGTGTAAAGGAATTCTGAAATTTAAATTCTAAAATTAACACATTTCCCCCCTTCCGTATAGGCAACTATATTAACAAACCTGTTCTTTAAGTTGTAACAATTTCATTTTTAATTAACACATTGTGATTTTTATTTTACATTGAAAAATGAATTACGTAAGTAAGTATTTAAAAACTTTTCAATTCAAGAAACATTTTTCAATTAATAATTATTTATGATTAACTTCTTTTTATTTAATTGTATAGAACTTTTAATAATTGTTAAATTAAAATCAAATATTGTTGAACGCCAATATATTAAATTCTCATTATCATTATTATTCTGTAAAGTCAATTTATGACGACATATAATAAAATGAAGAAAAATAATATATCAGAAGGGATAACTTGAGGTTGCAAAACAATCCTGATTAGAATTTACTGCATTGGAATGAATCACCCTGCTCGAACACAAATTAATTAAATCAGACGGAACAAACAAACAAACGGACCTTGTGCCGATTAATTTGCAGTTCAGTAAACTCGGAGTGTCTCGTTTGTCTGGCTGTCTGAGCACCTATTAGCGACACCCGCCGATGATGTTGTTATAAAAGGGCCTCAGCGCTACTGTTGCATAAAATGGCTTATTGTTCCTTATAAAAGACGATCATTGTCAGTCTCGCCCCATCAAATTCTTCATAACGTCGCACGTTTTTAACCTTTAAGTAACACTTTGTAAACAGTTCAATGTCATCATCTTTAAAATTAGTAGTTGTATAATGATTTAATCAGTAATATAAATTGTCACATAAATTTGGTGTAAATTTTTGACTTTAATACTAACAGTCCAATAGCTGTCCCCATTCATCACGAACCATTTCATCACAGTTACCACCAACCGCGCAAATTGCAACATCCAGCCGGAGACCCGAGAATTGAAAGGAATTCCGTTCCGAACTTTCGACGTCTGCACGTCTGGTGTCCACATCCATTCCGCATTCGTAACGGCGGCGGCTGCCGTTGGTGTTCCAATTTCGGCAAACCGCACGGTTCCCCCTTTCCACCCACCAGTCCGTTTCCCCCCGTAAATAGCACAGTTATCAGGTTCGCGACCTCCAGAAGGTCGTCTCGTCGTCGGGTGGGGTTTTCGGGGGAACCGGGGAGCAGTTCCGCCGAAGAAAGGGGCGTCTACCGTCTGCTGCCGCCGACGCCTGACGCCGTAATCAATGATGCAGCGACGTCGGGACCACCGCGTCCCCCGTTTGGGTTCCCTTCGGCCCCCCATTCTCCCGTCTGAATGCCGGCAGACCGTCCGGGTCAATGTCATTGCCGAGAGCGAACTGTCGACTGTGCAGAGCATAATTTTCCAATCACGGTTTTTCAATTTTCATTTCGCTTACAGACTACGAAACTTTTTGTTTTAATGGGTTTTTATCACCTCCCTCGGGGAATATGACCACATTAATCGGCGCCATCGGCGGTTAAAGTAGTTTTATTAAATTGCAATCAATTGCTATTAGATTTGTATTTTTGTTTTATACATATGAAAAGACTATTCATTTGAAAATGTTTTCACGAAATCTAATATTTTTTATATTCTAAAAAACATCCTGATTGTATACTTGAAATTGTCAGGTTTCACAGGAAAGAAGTTTCCCATTAAAAATGACAAATTTTGGTCCGCCTTCTCCATTAAGATGCTTAGAAAACGTATCCTAAACTAAGGCTAGAACTATGGCAGATGGCACACTTTACGCATATTACGATGCGTAAATTTAGTCACGTAATTTTCTTCAGTTCTGATACGAACATATTATGACTGAAATTAGTATACGCTGAGCCGTTATACTGAACGTTTCAAAATAAACGCTAATGATATAATTTGTATATATTATGCTCTGGAACAGGAGGAGGAGGAAGCTGTGGATTCATCCTTTAAATATGAAAAGATTGTCACATGGCCACTTCCATTCCTTATATCATGAAGTTAGAAGTCATCATGGAAATCATCTCTTTCTACGCATACGTACCGAAGTTCGACCTAATCTGACGTAGCTCATATGATTTGTATTAAAGCCGATTCCAACCTAAATGCCGTAGATGTGGAATTACGCTGCCGAAAAATTGCAATAGCATATGCTAACCGAAAACCGTCGTACGTCGAACGTTTAAATGCAATTTCCGCCTAATGTGGCAGTGATGGAAGTTTCGTACAAAAATGTAATGGGCACCTAAAATTGTTTCTGCCGAAAATTTCGCCACTAAATTTACACAGCGTAACTTGTATTAAGTGTGGCGCCTACTTAACATTAGCACCAACTCTAACACTGGACCAAGAACTAGATGCTTTCGGGTTTAGCTATGCGTCTTTTGAAATCTTTTGAAAAAGCATTTGACATTTCGGATGTCATGTTGTAACCTTCTTCACAAACAAATTCGAACAGTTTCTGAAACCTCCTACAGTGGGTCAAAAATGTGTTTGGACACCTAACATTTTTCAAGAAAATACCAGAAGATACAAACTTTTTTACCCAATAATAAAATATTATTCTGTATAGTATGTAAACACATTAGCAAAAAAATCTGGAATATATGTTTATTTTATTCAAAAAAACTAAAATTTCAATAACAACAAAGTATTTGAACACTTGCGCGTTTTGCCTCAAAAAACCTTTATCCGAAGAGGGTGTTCCCGAAGGGGAAACCCCCGAAATTTACGGTGATTTAACCTATCCTCAAAAATACTAAAACGTCAATTCAGGGTAGGTCAACTCCCCGCAAAATGCTGAAATCGGTTTATTATTGAGTACGTAATCCATCCGTTTTTGTCAGATTGGCGCTATTATTCAAGTTTTGAAAAATGACAAATTTATAGAAAGACGTATGAAAGACGTTTCCATTAATATGTAAATTCTTGTTTACTATTACTATTTACTTCGTTTAATTTTTTTCTCTCTAACTTTTTGTTGTTGAGAAGAATTTGAATGAATTTAACTTCTTTGGCCCCCTTGCGTTTACTAAACGTTCATAAATGAAAGAATACATTGGTAAGTAGTAATTATATCCAGTTAAATGTGGAAATCAAAAATTAATAAGGTCACATCCGTTTTTCTAGTTTAGCGTCACTGTGATGGGATGTCACTCATGAATATGCGGTAGTGCTGGTTTTGGAGGCTTCTGAAGAGTGGGTTAGATTAATAGTGTTCAATATTGCATCAAAGAATGTTTGAATAAGGGTGATATACAACAATAATTGTATTTATTTCAAAAATGTTCTAGAAATTAATAAAATATTTTGCATATTTTAATTTTTTTTTCTTTTGATTGTTGTGACATAGATGAAATATTAGAATTCAACAGTAAAAAAAGTACGAGAATTATTTCAAATTTCGCGGGTCTGATAGTTTGGGATATTTCGATAGAGGGCATTAATTTGCTTAGAGCGCCAAATCGAATGTCACGGATGGATTACTAACTGAAAACTGATTTCAGCAAAATAGTGGGAGTTGACCTTCTATAGTATATATTATTTTTTCTATGCGTCAATTGAATTTAGTTGTTTGTTAAAACAAGTGACTAAAAAAAAAAATAGTGTATATTATTTTTTCTATGCTAATTACATAATGAGTGAAAAGCAGCGCGAATTTAGTGTGGACTTGAAAGAATGCATTGTAAATATGTACAAACAGGAAAAAGTGTCCGTAAAATGGCTGATTTGATAAAAAAACCGCCTAGTACAATACATTTTATCATAAAAAAATACAAAACCACTAATAGTGTTGTTAATCGAAAACGTTTCGGACGCCCAAAGGAGTTAAGCGTAGAAAATGAGAGGTACCTTTTACGCGAAGTGAAGAAAAATCGGCGTATTAGTGCACAAACTTTAGCCGTAAACCTCGGAACAATATCAGGAAATCATGTATATTCCGAAACTGTTCGAAATGTAATGCGAAAAGCCGGGTATCGTGGCAGAGTGGCACGAAAAAAACCATTTATACGTTAAACCAATAGACTTGGACGCGTTGAATTTGCGAAACAGTATATTGATCAGCCAATAGACTTTTGGAAAAACATAATTTTTTCCGATGAAAGTAAATTTAATATATTTGGTTCGGATGGACAAAAAACCGTATGGCGTAAACCTAACATTGAACTCCAGAAAGAAAACTTGACACCTACAGTCAAAGATGGAGGTGGACATGTAATGGTTTGAGGGTGCATGGGGTACAATGGGGTAGGAAATCTTCATTTTATTGCCGGTATTTTGGACGCAAAAGGTTACTTGAAGATATTGCAAGGTAACTTACATGTCAGTGCTATCAAATTAGGCATAGAGGATAGCTATATATTCCAACAAAGCAACGATCCTAAACATACTGCTAGGATTGTAAAGGAATGGATGCTTTACAGAGTTAGAAAAGCCCTTCCCCACCCTTCCCAATCCCCGAACTTAAATCCTTGGAAAATCTATGGCATCAATTGAATTTAAATATAAGAAAACACCATATAAGAAATAGAGATGAGATAAAAATGTACCTACAAGAAGAAAGGAATAAAATTACCAGAGAAACCATCAGCAAGCTTGTGTCATCTATGCCCAGAAGATTGCAAGCAGTATTAGAGGCTTCTGGAATGGTTACAACGTACTAAGGCTTCGTAGAAATTGGATAAACTAAATGTTCTTTTAGTTAAATTTTAGTGTTCAAACACTTTATTGGAATTAAAATTTAAGTTTTGTTGAATAAACTATACAGTTTTTTGATTTTAACCTGACTTTTTTGTTTTAGTGTGATTACATATTATATAGAATCATATTTTATTATTAGAAATAAAACATTTCTATATCATCAAGTATTTTCTTGAAAAATAATAGGTGTCCAAACACTTTTTTGGTCCACTGTAGGTGTAGTGTTAGAATAAGTGCTAATTTTAGTTCTAGCCTTAGTTTAGTTAACACCGGCTGTGAAACCCTTCGTATTCATAAAAAGCATCCTGTTGCATCAATCGGTTGTATAGGGCAAAGAATAAGGAAGTTCTAAATTTGAATTTGAGTATCATCATTTAGTATGATTTTATATTATTAAGTCCTTATTTAAAACAAACGATTTAGCAAAGTACAAGTTCTATTCATTTCCAGGGTGTTTTGGAAATATTATTGTACATAAAATCCAATACTTGTTTTTTTCTTAGTTTTAGAAAATATCCTTCTGTATAATACATCACATGGAAATAAAAAACATTAAATTTGATATACATATCAAGCTCACCTAAACACCAACAACACTTTTCGTTTGTCTTATAGAAGAAAAATAATGATGAGGCACTCATAGAAAAGTATCTTCAAAGTACGATTCCGATATATATACTTCTATTTTTTATGTGTATTTTTTCAATAATGCTTGTAAGGTGTATAAAAAAGGCCAAATTTGAAATTCCAGTTAACCTTATTCATTGCTCCTTTTGTTGTGTTTTACAGACATTAAAAATAATTGAAGATCATTTACTCTCTTCTATCATTATTCAGAAACCATAATTCTAAAATCAGTCCTCCAAATACTTATTCTACTTATCAGTCGTTTTGATAACAATAACTCAATGAATATCTTTAATTAAATTCACTCTACCTGCACAGTAGTTTTATCACCTACTTACATTTTCCGTGATTATTTGATGTAGATATCAACACAGTAGTACACTTTTGTTTGTACGATTTTCTCTATTTATAACTCATTAGCAACGCCGAAAAGTGTATCAACACTATTGCAATAAATTTTCTTTCCAACTTTCCATAATACAGTACATTTTCCTATATTAAAACGATAAGAGAGAAGTGTAATGTTAAATTCCACCTTCCAGGAATTTAATTAAAAAAGTCTCACAGCCGAGCGTGCTAATAACAAGAAAACAGTCGCCGCATCTATGTCAATATTTTCAAGTCCAACCCGCGAAGAGACAACATAACACACAATGTGTACTCTATGCGAGGAGGCGATAATGGGAATAATTAGATCAGTGGTAACAGGGTTATCTTATCGCCGTGGCCGTTTGCTTGCCGCGGTGCATTCTACACATCGCACTCACGTAACGATTTCAACATTATTACGAGAGAAAGACGGATGTACATTATCAAGAAGAAATATATTTTACAATAAAATTGATACGAGAGGATTTTCTGGAATTGTCAATCTTATGAAGATAAATTGCTTTGAGGTGGGCTGAAATAGTCGGCTTTTCAGTGGAATTGGGTTAACTAATGCAGGAAACGCCGTCACACATTTTTACCCAGCCCGACACAATTTTTGTTTGCTTTCTTATCAACGTCGGGTTGATAAGGTGAAGTGCTGATAACGGGTCAATGCACGCTAGCTATTGCCTGTCTCCGACAATTGCATACAAGAAGATTTAGTAGGTTTATATTTAGTACTAAATAAGATATGTGGGTTGTTATAATGTTATAAAAAACTACTATCTATTATGTTTCCTCTTAAAATATCTTTATTTAATACTGGAAATCTTGAACTATGAACTTTGAAGGATTCATTTATTGAAAAGTCAATTAATAAAAATTGTTATAAAAACATATTGGTAGTTTTTAAAGTGAAATCAACAAGAAATTCTCTTAGACCTACTCTAATTAAGTTTTTGCGTGATAAATATGAAAGTTATCGACAACAAAGATCGTTCCAGTTCACACTGACCGTCTATGCCAATACATCACCTCCACACACCTTAAAACCGAGTTCGGTCGCCGTCATTTCGTACGAATGCGTTTATTAACTTAGCGCCTCTAAACATAGAAATGTGCAGTTACTTTTAGCTTTACTCTTGAATAAGCCACTGTTATTCAAATATTCCCAAGGTGAGCTCATAGGACGTCTGCCAACTTCTTGCAACACGTCCCATCGTCCCCCCGTCTATTTGCAGACATTAAATTGTTTATCCAATGATCCTGAACATTGCTTATATTTTTTTCATACTTGTTGAGAGACACGGTGTATTTATTTGTGCGAAAAAATAGCGGAGAAAATAAGTTTTTAACCCTCAAAGTTGATACTGTAGATGTTGAAGGCTTGTTTTGTAAATAAAACAGATTTTACTATGTTATTAACTGGATTTCTTTGTTTTCCTTCTATTACAAGCATTAAATTATTTATCAAATGATTCTGAATATTGAAAATAAGAGTTGAAATATTTACCGAAGAAAATTAATTTTTAGTTCTTGACTACCTACAAGTTTCGATCATTTAACATCATCATATTCATCATCGATAGCTCAAAAAAATATAAAAAAGTTATAAACATAGAATTAAGTAATTGAATATAAAAATAATGACTGTGAAATCAGCAAAAATTTTGAAAAATATAATATACTGCGAAATTGAAATTATAACACCTAGAAAGAGTAGATAATTTTTGACAAAAATTTGGAAGGAATGTTGGCTCCATACAAGTACTATAACAATTGATTAAAATTTGGGACCCAACATTTGTTAGGGTTAACCCAATTAATCTCTCTTTTCTGTGCCTGCTTTAGCAACTTGTGCCTGCTTATCACTCTGGTGGTAATTTGTATACACCCAGATGACATTCTCTATAAGTTTGACTCCTTCTGAGTTTGTAGTTTCTCCTATATCAAGAGAACATAAAAATTATCGTAATTTAAGAGAAACTGAGACGGTAGAAATAACGTAATGAAAGTAGGTAATTTGTTGCTTACTGATATTGCTCTACATACATTTAAAGTGCCTGCCCTTATCATATGTTTTGCAAAGAACCTTGTAAAAGCTATGTCAGATATGAGCACACATTGTTTAACTAAACAATTAGATTTTTCAGCTTTTAGATATACGACCAAACACTTCACCAGTTTCTATATACAGGGTGTTTAAAAAAGATGCGGCAATATTAAAGGAGGTGATTGTCCAGGTCATTTTATACAAAAAAGTTTATAGTAAACATGGTCTGGAAACGTCGTTACCGATCTACAGCGTGTTGAAGTTTAATTAAAAAAGCAGTAAAAATTTACATACAGGATGTCCCACATTTTAATACGCAAACTGCACCAGGACATAGTACTCATAAAAATAGCTGAAATAAAAATGAAAATGTAAATTTTTCTTCCAACTTTGAACAGCCATATTTCGAAAACAAAAGAGTTGCGACCCCATGTTTATATAAAACTTTTGTGTTATTTTTATGAGTACTATGTCCTGGTGAAGTTTGCGTATTAAAATCTGGGACACCCGTATTTTGAAACAGTTCAACGCATTCAAGCATTACTTGCTGCCGATTTTCCTCCTCGCATTGCATTCTGTCAATGGCTTTTGTAGAAAATGGTTGAAATCTCTCAATTTCTGATGTTGATTCTGGTCACCGATGAAGCGAATTTTTCAAGAAATGCAATACGCAATTTCCATAATAACCATGTATGGTGTGACGAAAATCCACATGAAATTGTTGAAGATCGTTTTCAACATCAATTTTCTTTGGACCTTTGGCTTGAAATTGTGGGTGACTGCCTAATTGGACCAGTATTTTTACCAGGAAGACTTACCCGAGAGGTGTATCGCAACTTTTTGGAAAACACGCTCCCTGGTTTTCTGGAGGACGTACCATTAGCAATTAGAGATGCTATGTGGTATATGTATGCACGATGGTGCACCAGCCTACTTTAGTCAAGTAACTCGTGATTTCTTAACACAAGCATAGGGAAATCGCTGGATTGGCTGAGGTGGACCTCACTTATGGCCTGCACGATCCCCGGACTAAAATCCCCTGGATTTTTTCCTGTGGGGCCAGTTGAAGTCCCTTGGTGTACGTTACTCCATTGGAAAACGTAAAAGACTTAAGAAATCGAATCATTGTTGGGTGCAACTCAATTAAAATAGATCCTAGTGTTTTTAAGAAAGTTCGCCAATCAATGAGGAGAAAATTGGATTCTTGCATCCAAAATCGAGTGGTCACTTTGCACAGTTTTTGTAATTTTTCCTTGGTAAAATTGTTGGTTTGGTAAAATATTTTTTTTTGTCCTTGACTAAAACCCTTGTTCTTAAAAAAAAATTATTTTATTATAAACTTTTTTGTTTATAATAAACATGTTTAAACTTCAACACGCTGTAGATCGGTAACGAAGCGTTTCCAGACCATACTTATGATAAACTTTTTTGTATAAAATGGGGGTGGACAATCACCCCCTTTAATATTACCGCATCTTTTTTAAACACCCTGTATATTACTATGAGACATAAGTCTTTATTGTGGCTAAATGAGACCTAATGACATATCCGTTTGTTTTCCAGCTATTTTATTGTCCACTTGGATGTTTTTAACTCATAGAATACCGACTGCTTTATGCGCTACTGTTCAATGTCGATCAATTGCCTAAACTAATGAACGAAAAGGACTTAATTGGACATTGAGAGACGTAAGCTTGACTCGACAACGAAATCGAATCAGTTTGACGAAGCATGACAACCTTAAGGTGGTTAGGGACAGTTCTGCAAAGAGACACAGTTTGCAATATAGCGTTGAAATGTTCATCCACTTCCATTCATCGTATTGTTAGAGTTATAGTATGAAACGTCATTATCTATGAGGAGTACAGAGTAAATCGTGAAATCCAATTATCGTTTTACATCGTTAAGAAGTTAGAAAATCCAATTTTACATTAATAAACAATGTAGGGTCAAGTGGGGTAAATGTAAACTAGGGTAATTGTAAACAATCTACCCACTTTCATACCATCATTCCTGCACTGTCAATTTCTCTTAAATGCCAAATATTTTTGTATACTGTAGTTCTGCGAATAACAGCAGACCCATACGAGAATAGTAAAAAATTATTAAAGCATCTATAGAACATGGAAAGTACTTATGTGA
This sequence comes from Digitonthophagus gazella, assembly GCA_036711955.1. Taxonomy (NCBI): domain Eukaryota; kingdom Metazoa; phylum Arthropoda; class Insecta; order Coleoptera; family Scarabaeidae; genus Digitonthophagus; species Digitonthophagus gazella. Next base: position 11,038,685 of record JASCIT010000001.1, read on the forward strand.
TGTCTATGTTATCTAGGGTCTTAAAAATTTAATTAATTATATACCGAGCATCCATAATCGATTATTCCGAGCATTCATAAATGATTGTAAGGTGGTTGAATTTGGCGCGCTCACAATTTAGTGATTTTTAAAGCTCAATGTTGTTATCTGTGGCTTGTCTACATCATATCTTGCATATAAGTAGCATAGCCGGATTTACTCACGATTTATTCTTTTTAGTATTAAAGGTATGTGCACACACATTCATAATTATTAGAGATGGGATATCATTCGCAATGGCATACAGTGAATATAAAAAGTATTCGTACACCTACCATTTACAAAAAGAAATGGTGTAAATACATAATTTTGATAGTGCAATTTTGAAAATAAATAAAAATAATTATGGACGCAAAAAAGACACATCATCTATTACCTCTATAAATTGATAAAGGTATTAACTGAACAATAATAACCTTTTTATAACATATGTGTGGACGTTAATTCAAACAATAAGTATTCGTAGACAACAGTGAATATTGGTCTTACAAACTACACAAAAGACATTAATATTTTGTTGGGTATTCCCTTGATTTAATAATAGCCAATAAGCGTCTTTGATTCCACTAATTTATTTGTTAAAGTCTTTGGTATTTTGCATCATTCCTCCTCTAAGACAACTTTTAAATCGTTCTTATTTGATATTCTTCGCAATCTTATTTTTTTATCTAAATAATCCCATGGATGCTCTATGGGATTAAGGTCTGGACTTTGCGGTGGCGTTTTCAACCGTTTTGGGGTGTTATATAAAAGCCACATACGCGTATTCCATGCAGTATGTTTGGGGTCGTTATCATGCATGAAAATATAATCTTGATTAAGGCCCATTTTTTCAATACTAGCCCGTAATTCAGTGTTTAATATATTAATGTAGTATTTATGGTCCATGATAGAACCTGTAAAATGAAGATTACCAACACTATTGGCACTCATACAGCCTCATACAAGTTGAGATCCTTCTCCATGCTTCACACTGGGACAAATATTTTTACTTTCAAGCTCAGTATTTTTCTTCCTCTATACCAAGCACTTTCCATCTGACGAGAATATATTAAATTTACTCTAGTCAATAAAAACTACTTTCTTCCAAAAATCATTTTTTAACCTTTTATGTAGTTCTGCAAACATTAGTCGCTTCCTTCTATTAATGTGATTAACCCAGTATTTTCGACGGGCTGTTCTTCCGTGATATCCGTTATTCCGTAAAACATTTCTCACGGTACTTGATGATATTACTAATCTCAAAGTTGTTTTAATATCTGAAGTAATCTTTGGCGCGCTAATTGTGGGGTTATTTTTAATTGTTTGCAGAATTACATTTTCGGCACGATTATTTAATTTTCTTGGTCGTCCTTTTCAGGGTTTATTCTTCAATGTCTGCTCTTACGAATATCTATCAATGGGCCTGTCCACTTTTTCCAAAGTATAGGTTTTTTTGGGCGGAATCCATTCTCTAAAAGGCGATGATAATATATATCAAGGTTTTAGAATTTATTTTTACGGTATTACGTCAAATAACGATCTTAAAACCTATATTTTTGAAATGCGATTCATAACGTGACCTGTTGATGACGTCGAAGCGTTAATTGATCGCTCATTGGCTGAATCCGTCGGCCATGCTGAAATTCCCTGTGAAGTTGGTGTTGTTTAAATTGCCACAGATTTAATACAGTACTTTATAGTAGGCAAACGAAAAATCTGACGCAAAGATATATATCCATCCTTTTCTATTATAGGAACTCGTTGTACCTATCTCTTTCTAATAACCTAGTAGTTATCGTTAAGAAGTCGGTGGACAAATTATTTTTCTTTGTTATTAATGTGTGTATTATTTGCTATATACTCCTCAAAAGTTCATATAAGGAAGTAAACAACACGTAAATACGCAAAAAATAACCTAGCCATAAAACACATATTATCATTAGCATCTGGTGATTTCCGCCCGTAAACAAACCGTTTTGCCGTACAACTTCAGACCATTTGAACGGATTTTTTTGGTAGAGGGGATCGAACGCTCTGACGTCACACAGTACCTTGTTTAAACGCTCTTTTAAATTGGCCGACTTTATGATTTTTTTCTGAACGATGGGATAAGCTATGAGAAAAACGCAAAAATACGGAGGAACTTTTTTTTTCTGCTCTATCCAATGCAATAAAAATTGAAAAATGGTGGACAGGCCCATTATAGACTGTATTGTGGAACGAGGACTGTTGATTATTTTTGATATCTCTGAAAGAGATTTACACTGATTATGCATATTAATGACTATTATTCGTTCTTCCACTGTGGCCTCAATAATGGGCCTTACGACCCATTATTGCTTCTAACAACAAGAGACAGCGAAAAATCAACGCAAAACCAATAAATAACAGTTGCGACTAATTCGCTACAGACATACAGGTACATACTTGATCTCCAAATATGTGAAAAAGGGGATATTAGCGCGATATCTTAATGTAAATGTACCTGTACGAATACTTATTGCGCGTCCAAAGTATACGTTAATGGCTTTATAAAAAGAGATTTACGATATGTTTCTAGATTTGTCGCCTTTTGCTATTAATTTATAATTTTCATAAGCTGTATTGTAAATCTTGAATACTTTTCAAAAGATTAATCAGTTGTACGAATACTTTTTACGCTCACTGTATGTTAATAAAGTCAATGAAATACCTCTCTTACGGTTTTCTAACAGCTCCTGACCGCTTTGAATGTTTTCTATGACATGTCTATGAGATATGATTAGCATTATTGTGTTTATACCAACCATAAAAATTAACCTATAGCACACCAAATTCAAACGCCTTACAAACATTTATGAACGCTCGGTACTTGTATAGAGCAAAATTTTTTCAAATTTTATCAAAAACTACTCATTCCTTCTAGGTGTTGCAATTTCATTGTTACGCAGTATACTATTATAGTGAGAAATACAGTAGTTTCAGTACAAAAAAAATCTGTTTTTGGCCAAATGTGTCAAATTGTTCTATGGTTTTTGGTTATCTACAGGTTTCTTTTAATATAGCATTTTGAACATTACTTTTTTAAATTTGTTGAGAAACACGTTGATATTTATTTGTGCGAAGAAATAATTGTGAAAATATGTTTTTAACTCTCAAAGTTGAAATTCTAGATCCTGGCCTTTGCTTTTGCAAATAAAACGGATTTAACCAAGTCATGATATGTCAATTACCTGCATCAACTGCATTTGCTCGCTACATCATTATGCGTCACTTTGACCTTTTTGTTGCTAGTCGATGCACTATTGTCACGCGAAGGCCTTGTCCATGGATCTCTCTATAGGTTACCACCTGGCGTGTCAAGTTTGCATCCTCTCACAAAGAAATTACTTAATGTACGTATCGTATTCTTCTTTCGTCTAATCCGGTGGTTATCGTAAGTTAACATTTGAAACGACAACGGGAAGAAAACGATATGAAAGGTTTAAATTGCATCTGGCCGAGACGATCGCAGACGATTCGAGCGTAGAGAAGCCCACATTCATTAATCTCCCATTAATTTATGACAGGCGAGACGCAGCTTGTGCACTTCTGGGACACGTCCCGCGTCTCGGCGTGTCCTCAAAAGGTTAGCGAAGGTCAGCCGCCGCCCACCGACTTACTAAATTCGATCGTAAGCCGCGCTCGCTCGCTGCACGCTTCTCCTAAACTTTCGACGAACATTGTAAACATTGCAAAATGGGAGTGACCGATGAGCGAACGAATAGCAAGCACCGATATGTATGTATTGGTTGTCGGCAGATGGTGGCAATAAAAATAGTTTACTCGTGCGCCTCGCGAAGGTCACTCGGTCTCGTGCTGCGAAAAATAAACAACCTGCACGACGACAACGAGAAGAGGCATTATTGCATGGGGAGGAGCGAAGTGAGGCTACGGAACGAGCCCGAGAGTCTTGAGGCTGCACTGCCCACGCTGAAACCTCACGCGAAAAACAATCCGAGTACGGAGTGTTGTTTACGAGCCAAGTGAACGGTCAAGTCCGGTTACCATCTGAAACGCAATTTATTTTTTCCGAGTTATTTAAAATTTTCCTCAAACATTCCACTTGTTGTAATTAATGCCGGAGTTGCAATTTAATCCTGTTTTGTAAATAACTTGTTGATTTCCTTATTGCCAACATCTGAAGCTGACAAGGGACAGATTAATGAGGGCTTTATACTTATTAAAAAAGGATTAAGGAAAATGTCTTTATGACATTTCTTTCCTTTACATCAAGAGTAAGCTACCCACAATTTAACGTATAATTTTCTTTCTTATAAGTTGGTCTGTAAAAAATTTTAAATTTCAAATTTTCAGTTTAATACAATTAATATAATGATTTGATAAATAAGTTGAATGAATACAAATAGGGCTGGATTTGTATATATATGTTAAAAAAAATCTGTTGAATAGTTATTGTTGGGGTGTTTTAAATTGAAACAACATTAATTCAAGTTGTTTAATTTATTGATACAAAACGCACATCTTGATGTAGAATCCTTTAGAGAGAATCTGAGGCTACTTGCATGAAGGCAACGATAAAGAATTCTTAAATAAGTAAAAAATAGAAAGCGAGCTATATAAAAAATGATTCATCATTCAGTAACACTTTCTTGGAACATCCCGTGTAATTGAAAGTATCTTCCTGTACGCTTTGAGATATAGGAAGGGATTAATATCTTGAATTAATTAATAACTGTTCTATAGACCACGGGAAGTCATTTTATTTTAGCTTCTTTCCGTTTAGTGCCTTTCAGCTTTAGCCTTTTTCAGATTTAATTTACAGTTTACAGTTCTAGCAACTTTTTCAACTTCCAGTAACTTGATTCAATCATTTTGCTTGTGGATTCAAAGTCCGCAATATCTAATAGGTGTCTATTTAGTTTTAGTTCTATAAGTTGACTACTATTAACATCGATGCAAAGAGATTTTATTAATTTAAAGTTTAAATTTTAAAGTATTAACACGTTGAGTGCAATGTCAGTCATCGATGACTGACACAACTTCTCGTCCATGCCGCGACAGTCACCAGTGGCCTGACGGGGAAGTCGTTATAAAACCGCGTGGCACTCAACGTGTTAACTGGTTACGATGGTTTCGATAAATAGCGAACTAATTAATTTGTTCAACTCTTAAATCTTTGTTAAATCTTTCTCATCATGAGTTTGGAATTTATTCTAAATAACTTTTTTTAATTCGTCAAGAATCCTCACCTAATAATAAGAATTTATTGATTTATTTATCTATCACAAAACTTTGAACATATCGAAAGCGAACCACTAACAAGGAACACACGACTTTGTGTTCACTAATTTTTATAAAAGCGGTGCCAATCGATAGGTATCAGTATGTAGTGCAAATCTGTAAAATATTAGTGGGCATTATTCAGCGATTCATGAGTATACCGCGATTTCACTGCTAGTAACCACCCCTTGTTGACTCACCACGAACCGGCTTTTACATACGGAACAAGTTGGTTGGAATCTTGGAAAGTAACCTTTTTTTATTTTTAATATAATCAAAATGTTTAATATTTCACTTTATTTTCTCTAATATTTTATTGTTATATGTTTTGAAAACAAATAATTCAGCACACTTTTTCGTTTTTACTTTGATTTTAAATTTAAATTAATTAAAAACGAATCAGGGGCTGTCTCGGAGGAAGTGGCTAACTAATGACGTAAAACAACGTGGCGTTGAATCGCGAGCTGTAATCGCGATTTACTCGCGAGTCACTGAATAATGCGTCCTAATATTTAACACATTTGTACTGTGTACTAATAAATACTATACCCATCAAATGATACCACTTTAATCAAAATCGGTGAATACCAGGTCCTGTGGTCGCCTTGTAAGTAGTAAAGCAACGGATAATCAAAACGAGACATCTTTACGCCTCTCTTCCATATTTTCATCTTATTTTAGTTTAAGTTTTTTCCAATGTTAAATGTTTATTTCCCTTACATCAGCTTTCAGTTCTTATGTTTTTCAATTTCCGTTTAAGTTTCCACTTTTTTTTCAATTTTGAACTCCTTTTAATTTCTAACGTCTTCTCAGATTTTAGTTTCTTTTCAGATTCTAGTGTTCACTGTTTAGTCTTCATGGTTTTTAGTTCAATTATTTGATTTTTATAGCATCAATCTTCTAATATTCTAGTTTAAGTTTTTTCCAATGTTAAAGGTTTATTTACCTTACACCAGCTTTCAGTTTCTATGTTTTTCAATTTCCGTTTAAGTTTCCACTTTTTCTCTATTTGATTTTTATAGCATCAATCTTCTAATATGTAACTTTTTATAGTTTCTAGCTTTTCTTAAAACTTTCTTTCCATTTTTAAGCTTCGTTTAATTTTTAACTTGTTTGTAATTGTGATTCGAAAATTCTTAGCAGATTCGGGGTGTTCCAAGCGGTATAAACCAGAAGTATTTTTCTATTCCTAGCTTCTTATTTAACTTTTTATAGAGTCTAGCTTTTCTGAGTACACAACACTTTTCAGTTTCAATCCTCTTTCAATGTTTAATTTTTTTGTATGTAATTGTGATTCGAAGATTCTCAACAGATTCGGGCTGTTCCAAGTTGTATAAACCAGAAGTATTTTTTATTCCTAGCTTCATACTTAAATTTTTATAATTCCTAGCTTTTCTTAGAACACAGCTTCTTCCAGTTTTAACCTTCTTTCAATTTTTAACTTGCTTGTAATTGTGATTCGAAGATTTTCAGCAGATTCGGGTTGTTCCAAATTGTATAGATCAGAAGTAGTTTTCTATTCCTAGTTTCTTCCAATTTATATTACCTTGCAGTATCTAACTTACACTCTTTTCAGAGTTTAATTTTTCAGTGTCCAAGATACATTTTATTTACTCATTTACTTGTACATTTTAATTCGATTATGTTTAAGGATCTGTTTTTTGTACAAAGTTTTGTAATATGCTCACAAGGGAAGTATCAGAAGTGTCACTCACCGATTTTGATCAAATTTGGTGCAGATGTAGAATGGGTCAATATAAGATTGACGTATTTTTTTATACGTGCGGTTAAAGCCTCTGGAGCAAGTTATAAGAGTTGAAAGTTGAGGGTGGAAACCACATTTTTCCTTATAACTCGAAAACGAAAAGTGGTAAATGTTTATTGTAAACACCAAAGACTGTACTACGATAGTACCTTTCCAATGATGTTTCCAATGATTCAATAGCACATCTATTGTTGGGGGTGAAAAGGGGCGAAAAACATTTTCCGCAATTTGCCCGTAAAATGTTGAGGGATATTTATAAGACTTGGTATAACGAAAGTATAGGCAAAATTAAGGTTTACGTGTTTTTTGTTTTGAGCGAAAAACTTCAACGGGTGTTTAGACGCAAACTAATTGCTGCGCGTACAACGGGGGTAGTATTACAACATTACTCTATACGTTGTAATTCGTTTATTTTACGCTAATTGAGATTGTAGATACATTAGTCTTGACAGTAGGGGTGTTTGTTACCTATCCATTGCGGGGTTGGGGAGAATTTACTAACAATTTCAACGATAACAGAAAAAATCGTGATTTCAGGTTAGCTTTTCAAAGATCTTCCTCTTGATACTTATTGGGGACGCGAGAGGATGAAAAAGATGTAGTTTTTGAAATTTTTCAAATAAGCGTGGAGGGATATCAATACTAGGATAGAATTCGTTTATTTTGTGCTAAAAGTGCACATCTTCTTCTTAAGAAGAAGGGTGTTTATTATGTATTTATTAAGGGATTGACGCCTTTAGGGTCTGAATTTTGAAATAATAGCTACATCAAAAATTTTTGGGGACAGGAAGATGTTGAGGGATGTTTACAAAACTAGGTATGGGGAAAGTATGGGGAAAATCAAAGTTTATGTGTTTTTTGTTTTGAGCGAAAATCTTCAAAGAATGTAGTTATAGGGGTGAAAATATTCACATGGCGTATTTTCTCTATTACAATCCCACTATCAATTATTATCAATTGAAATCATTATTTCAATATTAGAATATTGTCAGAAACTTTTCGTTTAAGGTACAAGGTTTCATTCAACATGGATAAAATATTTAAATTTTTCTTATTTGGCAAACGTCCAGTTAGAAGCTTTAATATTATTTGAAGTAGCTACCTTTGATACCTATATTTACAAACGCCGTTTATATTCCTTGTGTATCCTTTGAAGATGCTGTACATATTTCTATGTGTCAACAGAAAGATATCACCTTGTACATGTAAAAAATATGTTTTACCAGTTCTACCCTTTTTCTTATTCCTTCCATAACATCTAAACATTGCATTCATTTTATCACCTAAGATAGGGTAAACAAGGGTGATATCGAGACTCGGGTGAAATGGTGATTTACTTTATTTTATTTTCGAGCATACAGATGTCCCTGAACATTTGTATGGCGGTTGTTTGCGATCACCTGTGGAACAAGCATTGCTGAAAATCAACCCGGTCTTGAAAATCGTAAGTAATTTGTAAAAAAGTATTTCCGATCCTTAATATTTTTTATGCGGTGCACGCACTAATAGATGTTACATCAAGCAGCGTAGTCTGTGGGGTATTTTTTGATAAGTTCTACGTTCTTACACTATTTATGCACTACATAACCTAGAAAACAGTACCAGCAATATTTTCAATTGCTTGCCACACTCTTCGCCGTTTCACCCATGACAAATGTAAGAGATGGTGAACTCGTACATGGTTGATATGGCGAATGGTTTTTCTTATCAGTACTGGTATTTCTCGACCAAACTAAAAGTTTTAATATAAGCATTGTTCCAGGCAAGGATGCCTACATTTTATAAAAGGAAAAGAAGATCTACCCGTGTTGAATGGACAGAGGAGCAGCTTAAAGATGCCGTAAAGGCAATACAAAATGGCATGAGCCTGAATTCAGCTTCAGAGGCTTTTGGCATTCCATGGTCAACACTGAAAAGAAGACTAGCAAATGGTTGCTTAACTAAAAAAATTTTGGGCGGACCACCGGTTCTAACACAAGAATGTGAGAAGATTATGGTGAAGCATATTTTAAAATTACAAACATTCGGTTTTGCACCTACAAGAACAGAAGTACATACCGTGGCTTACAAATTGGCTGAGAAATGTAACCAGCATCACAAATTTAATCGAGAAAGGGAAATTGCTGGACTGGAGTGGCTACACTTATTCTTGAAAAGAAATCCAGAACTCTCAGTTCGCAAATCGGAGGGAAATCTGAATCTACTAGGAAAAATTCCAGAACATTAGCTGAGGTTTTAAATTTTAAATTCTCCAGCAAACATTGTCACCCTACGAAGCTAAAACCGACAAAATAAAAGAATTGGGGAAGTGGGGAGTGGAGCTTATGCTAAAGGAAAGACCCAAGCAAATACCATAACTAAACAGACTACTAGATGAAATATTAAACACACGCCATTTAGGAAACAAAAAGCCTTTACTACTGATACAAAATCTGACGCATCGCACAACGTACAATTGCAAGACGACGATGATGATGTGGACACTGAAAATTCTAGTTGTGTAGGGTGCGGCAAACTATACAGCATCACTAAAAAGGTTATGGATTGGATCAAATGTATTCGCTGTAAACGTTGGCTGCACGAAGACTGTACTAAATATGAATCAATGTGTAATAAATGCGGTAAATAGCAGAAAAATTAAGTTCGCTATTTCACCCAAAGTGGATTCGCCAATTCACCCGCATGCTTGGGTGAAGTGGTGAATTGATAAAAATAAATATAATTATTATTTTTCGATTTTTCTGATGATTTAAAAAGAAGATGACACTGTTAAGTTGTAGCTTATATATTTTATGAAAGATTAGTGTTTTTATTTTGTTTTCTACAGGCCTCAATTTTTTTGTTCGCCACGTCACCCTGGTTTACCCTAAATAAAAATTTGATAATGACACAAGCCTACAAAATTTTATGATGACGAGACCCACAGATCAAATAGTATTTTTCTAACAAATTTTGGTCCGCTGAATTCAAATATGACTTCAGATCTGCTCTATCACCTTACGATTTCAAGATATTCTAACCTATATATGCAAAAACACGAGTTTTTAACATATCTGAAATTAACTAACGTAGCAAATAAATTTTTATCTACAAAACTTCATGTGGCATCCGAATGTACCACCTTTTCCATTCAAAATGCATTTTGAATTTTTTCAATGTCTTAATTTCTTCATGAAGAAACCTTCTTTTTATAATTCTCTAATCTTAGTCGTCAGTATAATAAACTACTTAACAAGCAATGATTTGGTCATAGTCTCAAAAAGATGTAACGTTTCCAAGTCATTGTTTCCTGCACCTTTGCCAAACCCAAACCAACTAAATTTTCACTCCTTTTTTTGAATAATAAAATTACATTGCCTTATAAAATCGTTTTCCTTTAATTCAAATGAACGTAGCAGTGACACAACCCAACTTATGGCATTATCTTCCCTTTTCAAAGCTCAGCAATGGTACGCCATCATTCTTTTATCATCATCCACACTCATTTTTTGTGTCAAAACGTGCACAAATATAACAAATTCAGATGCCGCATGGAATTTTGTAAATAAAAATTTATTCGCTATGTTATTTAATCCCGAACATGTTTAAAAACCGAGTTTTTTGCATCTTTCGTTTAGAATATTTCAAAAACCTGATGTGATGAAGCAATTCTAATTGTAAGGCCAAATTTGAGTTCAGCACGCCTAGAAATATTAGGAAACTATTGTCCGATCTATGGGTCAAAAAATGTTGGTCAGTGTAATCTTAAAAACTAGAGTAACAACCATCCATAAACTCCATATTTGTAAGTAAGTTTTTTTAAAAGACCTTTTTAATTGTTCAAAGTGTGTATTTGCCTTAACTAAGCCATCTCAAGTCCATGATTCACCTTAGCAAGTTCACCTTCACGATAACGATCTACCGCTGCGTTGCGCGATTGTGCAAATGCTCACGCCGCAATGCCCAGCTCGCCCGCGGGAACACCAATTCTAGTTTAATTCTTTTCTTTTCCCAGCGATTTTAATTGTAACCGCGCGACTAATTGCACGAACCTTCCGCGCGTCCTTTCCGCTGCCCGTTTTGTGTTTTGCTATTTCCTCGGTAAACATCGCTTAAGGATAATCGCTCATTTGTATGTAAAGTATCCTCCTCCTCAACTCTCGGATAAAACTTTTTAAATTGTTTTCGGTAGCGCGCTGTACACAGATAACCATCTCGGTTTATGCGAACAGTTTGAATACCGCAAATAGAATAAATAGCTTTTCGTGAATAATATACCCGCTGACGTATTCCAAGTTGAACCAATGGCGTACTTAAACGGAAACTCTAAGCTGGAAAAGAATCGCTTTGTGATGTTTCGCATTAATACGGGCTTGTGAATTACTATTATTGTGTCCGCTGCACCTGGCTAACGTTAGTTACGTTGGTGTAGCGATTACACAGTCAGAGGTGCCAAGCTTAGAATTATATGCAAATCTAACCAACGAACTATGAAGTTGACTACAAATATTTAAAACATAAACTTTAGAGTTTCCTTGTAATACTTATGTATATATAAATATTTTTTTGTGTTAATTATCCAACAACATCTTTGTTCGTTTTAGTATAGAACCTTCCAATTGGAAAGGAAACGTCCTTCGTAGAACAGTAAACCTGCACTGCACTGACCTATTTAGTTACACCTGCAGGTTGAAATCTGTTTATAATTGATGGCATTTCAAATTTCAACAACAAAGTTATTTGAGTAGGGGTTACAACTAATACTAGGAAATTGAATTGAAAACAAGTGTTTACATCAGCTCGGCAACGTGACGCGAGCTAGCTGATGATGACACGGTCGAACGGCCGCGGGTTGATATAAACCGAACTGACCTACATAAATACATATTCAAGGATAGCTGACGTTTGCAGCAAACGGACGAGCTTTCGCGAAGCTTGGGACGATATCCGGGGACGACCTACTTTGCGGCAAATAAAGTGGTGGTACTCGAAACCCCCGGTAGCGTAAAGATGAAATAAAGGGTTTTAAGATGTTATTTCGTACGAAGTCTCCGATTGCTATTTCTACGAGGAACGTAACTAAAAGCTGATTGCAAGGCTTTCCGAAGCTTTATAACTTACAACCGTTTCAAATCGACTTAGTATTTGAAGGTGACCTATATTGGATCTTTGACCTATATATTGGATTGAGTCCTTATTGAGAAGTTTTCCCTTAGTTAAGAAGGTTAGCATTTTAAAAAATTTAGAGTTGAACGAATATTATAGGAGTTAGATTATTAAGGCGTTATACTACCCAGCAAAATATTTTTTTTTAATTTTTTTTATTGGCTTATAGTACCTAAGAATCATATCCAAAAACAATTTTGAATGATAAGCGACTGAAAATATTTTTTTAGCTTATTTTCGTAAGTGTCTGAGCACCGTAGAACGTTTGATACAACACCGCCGCACCGCTTTATTAAAACTTTGAACGGTTTTTTCTCAAAACTATGTTTTTCACACTTGCGTTGTCTGAAACTCAGTCAATTTTCATAAGATTTACTCAATATTTTAACTGTATCTTCACAGATAGATTATCTATCGAAGTACATAGGGATTTTTAGATTGATAAAAAATTACATTCGCTATCAACAATTTATTGAAAATTTTTTGCCAAAAAGCGAAAAAAAAAAACTTAAAATTGGTGCCAATTTGCGAAATGTTAAAAAAATATATATAACCCTATGTACTTCCAAAGAAAGACTAATATAGTAAAAGAAAAAAAATTACTTTTTGCTCTAGGTGGCAAATGAATGCTGAAACTGACTACGCAGCTTTCCTCTTCGGAAAAAAAACATACTTTCAAATAATACCGTGCCACAACGCCATTTTATATCGAAAATTAAAACAAAATATATTTTTATATAGCTTAATACTTGCGCAATAAATGTTCGAGATTGCATTTTATGTCATTCATTAGTATAAATCGAAAAAAAAATCACAAAAAAAACTTCATTTTTTCAGTTTGCTTGGGTAGTATAACGCCTTAATAACAATTTTTAATGATATTACAATATGTTTCAAAAGATAATGATTATACAAGTGTTCCGTTTTGATTGTCCGATTCTTTATTGGTATATTCTCTGGCTGAATACTAGCAAAAAAGTCTTAATGAACATAGGTCCGAAAGTAGTTCATTTTCGAGATATTCAAGGTTTCAATTCCATAAATTGATCTAATTTTAACATTATTACAGCGTTCCATTTAAATTAAATTATTTAGCAAGTTGCCACGATTTCGACTAACTTTTGTACCAGATCAGTGTAACCTAATAATGACATTTTATCGAAACAATTGTAACGAGTTCAATGATTTTCATCGATTATATTAATAGTAGGTAAACTTAGGGAAGTAAACTTTTAATATCTCGAAAAAGAATCTGGGACACCTGTAAAAATTTGTAGTTAGCGTAAACTAGTGTTTCACCGGCCATCTTTTGAAAAGCAGAAGTAGGTCTTTGATGATGGCTATAAGTCATAGCATAGAAGAATAGAAAATGTAAAAAAAGTTTTTCTAAGTTTCCATCAAAGTTAAACGAATGGAATGGTTTACAACCTGAATTTTAACTTTTCATTTGCGTAATGATATATTAATTCTATAGTGACAATGGTCTAAGTAACATTTTTGTAGTTTTGAGAAAAACGACAAAAAAGGAAAATTTCCAATTTAAAGATTATTCATGGCATTTTTTATTATAAATTCTATGTTTAACTACCAGTACATGTTGTCCTGCCACAATTTATTGTTTTTTCAATTGCGATAGAGAAAAAAGTCAAACTAAAAAAATTGTACTTAGTACCTTTCTGCAATAAACCTCATGTTTATAGATTTAGTTTATTCTGTGTTCTCATATTAACATGACAAACAGTATCCAAGATATTTCATTAACTAAAAAAAGGATTATAGATATTTACAAGAATATATTTCACTAAGTTAAGAAAGAACGAAATTGACACTAAAAAAAAACAATATTTTATTTTATTTTTTTATTAATCCGCACTGTTATTTTCTTTTTTGGTTTTAGATGCCCATTTTAATATTTCCTGATAAAATTTCAAATATGGTTCTTCAATGTAAGGAAGCATTTTATTTAGATGTTCAATCTTGGATTTTTAAATTGGAACTTTATCAGAATAAGCTTTGGTTATGGGCATTTTTATCGTAGTTTTACCAGAACTTTTTGGCATGTGCAGATGAAATGTGTGAGATGTGAAACCATTTATGTACTCTGAAGCCACAACATACCCAGGTGTTTTATGTTCATGAAGAAAATAATGAAAGTGAGATATTGAAAATGGTTGTTTGTTAACTCGAGTCACACCGGGTTTCATACTTTCAAGAGAATTTGCAGTTTTCTTGTAGTATTTAGGCCACCAGTTCTTAAAATCCATTGTCTTTAGAAGAAATTTCATTGATTATAAATTTATTTTGATTGCAGAAAGGAACCATCCGATGATACATAGTCTCTTTCTACAACAAACCAAAAATTCTGTCTCCACAATAAAATGTTCCGGGCATATAAAGTATAAGCCTTTTTACTCAAAACGATAGGTCTACAGCCAGAGAGCACGAATATACATTTATCTAAAAATCGTCAAAAATGTTACTTAGTCCGTTTCTGAAATAAACGATTCAATTGTTTTCAAACTATTTTTTGAAATTTTAAAATTTTTAAGTTAGTGAAATTATTTTCCTATGAACTATAAAATGTCGAAATAAAATGGAGTAAAGAAATTAAACATGAAACAAAAAGTTGTTTATATTGGGTTGGGAATGTATGTAAAACCCGTTAGATTTTTTAGAATGGTTAGATTTTTTAAATTTGTAGCAACTTAATGACACGAAAAGCGTGCTTAAAATTCACGTGCAAACGACAAGGTATTCAATTTATATCAAGGTCTATGAGGTATTTATTTGGTTCTCATGAACAGGAAATGTTACTACTATTAGTAGATCAAATGCAATAGCATGCATAAATAAGGCTTTTTGGAAGAAAAGAAGATCTAAAAATAATTACTAACAATCAGTAATAACTACATTTATCAAGTAACTTCATCTAAGAAAAAGTGATTTTGTAGACATTTTTGTAGACATTTAGAAAAACATATACTGAAAAATACTTTCATTCTTCTTTGGAATAAATTCAAAACAATATCAGATCTATCAATTTTTGGATTTTGGTTCTTCAAAAAAAAATCTAAATTTGTTAATTTGATGGTTTAACAACAGTCTAATTAAAATGCTATTGAAGCACTTTCCTTCGTTTAATGTAAGGTAAACAGTTTTATTTTTAAAGAACTCTAAATAACTTGAACATAAAGACTCCCAAGTTATCAAAAATACAATTATGAACATTTTAATGATAGGGGTTAAATGCGGGTGCCAACATCTCTACGCTCAACCACTTGATATGATTTATAGAGTAAGTTAATTAAGTGTAAATAACAAGTAATCACAATGTATTTTTATATTTGGCACGTCTTGTAATGTTAAAAAAAAGTATAGTGGAGAATTAAATATTTGGGATACCTACTCAATTCAAAGAAATAATACATAAGAATTGAAATAAATAATTCCATTCTTCAGTTGACGAAAGCTGAAACGTTAAGTCTTTTAAAAGTCGAAACCCGGGTAGTCAAGTATCAGTAAAACTCTCTTCAGTAAAAACTTCTTTACTGAAGAAGTTTCTTCAGTTGACGAAAGCTGAAACGTTAAGTCTTTTAAAAGTCGAAACCCGGGTAGTCAAGTATCAGTAAAAGTCTCTTCAGTAAAAACTTAAATAAATAAAACTTGAAGTTTTTACTGAAGAGACTTTTATTGATACTTGACTAACCGGGTTTCGATTTTTAAAAGATTGTCATCAGGTCAATCGCGACAAACAGCGAAAGTTATGAACCGTCCTTGAACACGTTGCTAAAACTGTTAGAATAATTTTGAAATCGAAGAGTGATAGATATAGATTTAGAAATTAAAACCCGAAGTGTAAAAAATCTACGGTCCGATTTCAAACTCCTCCAACTTACCCCAACAACGAAAGACAATAAACTGTCAGTTTATTGACACTTTTACAACATTTTTAACAACGTATTCGATGATGATCTATAACAAGGGTGGCCACACTTGCTGATACTAAGAGCCGTATTGAAAAATCAAAAATTTTTAAGAGCCTAATCGAAAAAAATCGCCCTCCAAAAAAAAGGGAGATTCAGTAAATTATACCTCCTGATTCCCTTTCATTATAGGAAACAAACCTAGTAGATAGTATATATGACATTTTTTAATTGAGCCGCAATAAAACTCAAAAAGAGCCGCATGTGGCTCGCGAGCCGCCGTTTGGCCACCGTTGATCTATAACCCTTGCTGTTTAACGCAGTTGATATAATAACCATCTTTTAGGTACGTCTCACACTGAGGCAACCGGCAACAAGCAACTGGTAACCAACAACAAGCGATATTGGCACCTACTGACATTTTACATAGAATTAACCCTTTAGCCTATAAGGACGAGTCTGACTCGTAAAAAATTTGTGCCATAAGCGAAAACAACGAGTCTGACTCGTGGTAAAAAATTTGTGCTATAAACGAAAACAACGAGTCTGACTCGTTGTAAAGATTTGTTCCATAAGCGAAAACCACGAGTCTGACTCGTGCTAAATCTTTTGTGTCCAATTGTCCTTAGTTTTCTTTCTCGCAAGTTCGGGTACACGGCTAAACGCAGCTAAACGGTTGAATGTCACGGCGCGCGATCAATTTTCTCGTATACTATGGCACGCGTAATTGGCAGATGTTGTGTAGGCCAAGGGGTTAAAGCAGACGTCTCACATTGGAGCAATCCAATATCGTCTCTTTATTCGCGATATCGAATTGCTCTAATGTGAGAGACCTCATTTGATTATATCTAAAATGTCATCTAGTATCAATATCGCAATATCGCTTGTTGCTGTTTGCTAGTTGCTTGTTGCTGGTTGCCTCAGTGTGAGGCCTGCCTTAAAGATCGAAACCCAGGTTTCAACAGAAACCCAAGTATCAATAAAAATCTCTCCTCTTTTTGTTTAAAATACAAAAACGGTTACGCTTTTACATTTTTAGCTTTCAAAAATACAACGTAGAAAGCAATACTAATAATTACATGAGAAGGAATATGTTTATGAATAACAAGATGAAAAATAAATTTTTAAGTATTAATACTTTTCTGCCTTTAAAACTGAAAAATGTAAACTTTTCTTTCATTTTCAGTAATATTATTTCTTTTATTTGAAATAATATTCTTATTGCATTGAAGACCCAGTTTTATAAAGTCCTTTTCATTTGATGAAACTGATATAATCTTATCCATAGTAAATAACTTAAAAGTGAATCAAACTAATCCTATTAATAGGCCTAAAACTAGAAGGCACAGATTTTGAAGTTTAACTGTGTTTTTTGAAAAAATGTTTGACATTTCGATGGTCATGTTGTAAACTTCTTGAAATACAGTTTGGAACTTGTCTTTGACCAAAGTCACACTGATGCAGTCGTAAATTTTTATAATTCTAAATCAAGTAAAATAAGTTTTAGACACCAAAGAGTTAATTACAAACGAAAAGGTAAACAGTGATTATATGGTTTTAAGTGAGCCAACGAATCATTTTCCTCACTCTCCCGTAAAATTAGAAAATATTGACAACTTGCCTTCTGTAATTAACGGTTGAGATACAAATTATTTTGGTAGGTTGTTAGTTCCATACGTCTTACACTTGACTACTATCAATTATTATCAATTGAAATCATCACTTCAATATAACAATCTTGTCAGAAACTTTTAGACTAAGGTACAAAGTTTCATTCAACGTGGATAACATATTTAAATTCTTCCTAATTGGTAAAAGCCCAGTTAGAAGCTTTAATGTTATTTGAAAATAATTTTGAGCAGAAGTCGAGCTCATGCAGTCGCAAATTTTTACAATTCTAGTCGAGTAAAATAAGTTTTCGGCACCAAAATGTCAATTAAAACCAAAAAGCT
The DNA here is from genome assembly GCA_036711955.1 of Digitonthophagus gazella. Taxonomy (NCBI): domain Eukaryota; kingdom Metazoa; phylum Arthropoda; class Insecta; order Coleoptera; family Scarabaeidae; genus Digitonthophagus; species Digitonthophagus gazella. Next base: position 11,056,753 of record JASCIT010000001.1, read on the forward strand.
AAACAGTTTTTGCATATAAACTGCTTACTGCAGAATAGCAACAAGTCCGATATTTACTCGACGATACGATAAGACTCTGTTTTTTTTTTTTTTGATTATACGGTTTTAAGTGATTCAAGGAATCATTTTTCTCACTCTTCCGTAAAATTAGAAAATATTGACAACTTTCCTTCTGTAATTAACAGTTGAGATACAAATTATTTTGGTAGGTTGTTAGTTCCACACGTCTCACACTTGAACAGAATACGATTCTAATTAGTCAAAACTTCTTATTGTTAGATTTATACAAAGCAAATATAACATAATTCACCAAAATACATTACTGAGAGGTGACTAATATTTTTTTAGAGAGAGAGAGAAAAAAATAGAGGTTAGTAGAGGTATAATCTTTTCTAAGCATTATTAAATAACGATTTGGTAGCACAATACCTGAATTTAACCTACCCCTAGCTGAACACGTCATATTTTTTTCAACTGTGGAATATTTGTAGTGAGTCCCACCCTAACTAAGACCCTATTTTCCGTTTCAATCTAAAAATCTTCCGAAGGGATGATAACAACCTCAAAAAATTGACCAGTTTTTTTTTTTATATTTTTTTCTCATGAAGTAAAACCTAAAAACGATATATTTAACTACTAATAAAGATAAATGGAATGATCCAAAAGTATTTTCCTGTAGAAGTTATGTAAAATTGTGCTTTTTAACGTTTCCCCAAAGAAAAAATAAATGTACTAAAAAATATTGATGTAGGGTGGACTTGTAAGTAGTACAATGTTGCAACTAACTATATTTATAATTTTGTCCCTCCAGAATAGTAATCGGTTTCATTTTGTGTTATGTTGAAAATTTTTATATATTACAAAGTTTTTGAAGTTCTTATGGTTGGTATAAAAAAACCGAGATGACTAAAATTAGAAGTATACAATATTGGGTATAACGAGATTTTTGACAATAAAAAATATTTCCTTTGTAATTGTATTGAACCAAGGTTACTGGATTAACAGGATTGCTCAATCTGCGACAATCGTCTACCACCTTTTACGTCACTGCCAGGCACAGCGTCTCTGTCTTATACTCGGTTGTCTCACTTTAACCGTGAAGTTTATTGTTGAACTAATTGCTGAATACTTTATGGAATGGTAACAATGTACTTTGAGTGAACTTTAAAACTATTTTGGATACCAATGATAAGGTAAATGGTATACGTTTTAATATATCACTCTGAAAAGTCGAGCAGTGACGATGATCTTATGGGATTAAGCAATCCTGTTAGTGCGATATCCTTGGTATTGAACACATATGAATGGTTTTCTTAACCACTTCGGTACGGCACCTATCGGCCGCGAAACGTTGCCAACAACCAGCTTTCTTCGTCCGTACACTGGCACACCCGTCGACTATAGTCGACGATCGATTTTGTGGGGTCATCTGTTTCCGTCGATTATAGTCGACGCTCGTACCGAAGTGGTTAAAGTTCAGAATATACCCAAAATTGTTAAAAAAATTGGAAAGAAAGGTAAACATGAAGAAATCTTCTTTAATCTATAATAAGATAGATCCTCCTTTTTTATGATATTAACCCATTTCGAGTCAACCGTCTTTAATTATAAAAATTAATGAACGATTTTTACATTAATTTAAAATAGCTACAAATGTAGCTATTAGCAAAGAAATTAAAAACCGAAGAATTTTAATCGAACCTAACTCACACCTTTTAATCCGATTTTGAAAAATTGTAACGATTTTATTTATAAGATTTGGTTGAAAATTTTAGAAAAAAGAAAAGTTGAAAAACAGTAGCAGAAAAAAAAGACTGGATGCAAAACAAAATTATAATTTTAAAAGATTTTATTATTGCCTATGTAATGTTAAAAGTTCAAAATTCCTTTAAACCTGATTTGTATGCAAGGCCTTAGCATGCAAAATGGCAATTTGCCATTTTTCGCTTTTAATACAAAAATAGCCGTTATATACCAACACGAACATATAAATTATGTATTCACAAAAGAATTTCACTTATCAAATACGTTATGTAAATGAAATCAATATTGACGAATTTCGTAGTCAACTAAAAATCGACGTCAATAAAATTATCGACGATGCACCGACGATCTCGTCCGACCGCGATGTTGACATTCTAGCGTCGGTCGAGGCGAATGCAGGCGAACAACGCGCACGCGCATCCTCCATATTCCCACCGAATGCGCGTGACACATGCGCTATCAGTTCAGTTTCTCGTGGCTGACCGTAGTGTATAGTCAACGGCCGAAAACGTCGACTCGCAGTCCAATCGGTTTGTGTATTATGCCCCCATTCATAAACAAGATCACGCACGCACGCCCCCAATCCGGTTAACGAAACATACACACACACACAAAAAAACCAGTGCGATAGTTTTTTTCTTTTTGTTTTCTCTCCTGTCAGTGTCTCGACCGTCGAGGATACGATGGATTAATTCTTCGCCAGCGTTTCGCCGGTAAGTGCATCGAAAGGAAATTAATAAGTGCACATCTAAATGTATATTATGTAAATTATGATATGAATATCAAAGTTTAAAAGGACATTTATCCGTTCTTTATTTATTTTTAAATTTAAATATTTTCGATTTGTTCTCAAAGTCAAAGTCACGGGCGTCTTTGATAATAACAAGTTGATGGTGATATGCACCGATTAAAAGTCGAATAAATACATAAGGTACACTTGTATCGATTGCTCGAAGGCACGGACGGCAGGTCGCTTTCTTTTTCGACAATTTCTTTCGAATTGCTTACGGTAATTATCGCACCACTTTCGATGCGTTTTCTGTGCCACTTTTTCCGCGGCTCGCCGGTGATTTCGCCTCGATTTGCGCAAGATATAGCCGCTGCCGCTGCTGGACTCGGCTCCAGGTTTCTCGGTGGAGCTGCAGAGTTGTATTTATATAGCATGGCCTACTTCGAGCTCGCGAGAATCGGAATACATACAGACTGTCCCAGATATTGATTACCGCCTTAAGCTGTTGAACATTTTACTAATACGCCTTTATCAATTATGGTTGTTTATTTATAAGTACGTTAAGGTTATTTTTATCGTTTGTGTTTTTAATAATTGTGATAATATTGATCGATGAAATGTATTAGCAATTCCGAGTTTTGTTTTTATTAGTTACAGACGGGTGAATACTCTCTCGTTACTAATGAAAACTTTTGGGGGTTGACAAACTTTTTTGATTATTGCATTGTGTATGTTAATTAATATGTAATTTTATTATTATAATTTATGAATATTTTATGGTTTGTAATTCATAGATGAATAGAAAATACTTTATCAAATTGTAATAGGAGATATATTTAATTTTTTCAAAAAATATATGTAAAAAATAAGTTTAATACATAAATATTTTATATAGAATAAGTGACATATAATCTAAAAAATAAAATAAAAGATAAAAATGTACTCTTGCATATAGATCGTTGGACAATTCATATGAAATTACGAAAAAAACAGACAAATTATCTTGTTTTGATGTTATAGATGTTATTAAAAAATTAATTGATTTGATCAACCAGATCAACTGATTAAAGAAAGAGACTGATTCTTTGGAATTCATTTTTATTTATTGGTATTTTGACCGGTTTCGATTTTTTATAAAACCATCTTTAGGAGAAAATGTCTACAGTTAAAGTAAAGAATTAAGGATGGTCAATAAAATAGTAAGTACAGCTAAAACAAATATAAGAATATCCAATTGTACATCATAACGTAAATTAATCCTTAATGAATGCCATCATACACGCGGTATGACATGATATTTTAGGAAATCTGTTAGGTACCCGTTCTTTCTGAAATTTTCACTTCAGTATCCTTTTGTATTGACATTATCTATCCATATACTACCTATTAGTACTGTATTATGATTTTATAAAATCCAATAAAGCGATATTAATGATGTACTTTTTATTACTCCGGAAATGAAGCATGTAATGCCTTAAAAAACGGTTGACCTACGTGTCATAGTTTTAGAAAAATGCGCTCGTTCGTTAACCGTTTGACTGCTAAGCAATTCTCGCAAGAAAGCACGAAAACTGCAGGACATATTTTGATTTCTTACCTACTCGGTGCCAAAAGTCAAGTCAGTAAACTTTCGGATGCTAAAATCGGAAAAGAATCGGGGTAAAGACTCATAATTGGTGATTATTTCTGCGTAACGTAACAAAAACTCAGAATCGCAGAATTATCTTCATATGGAAAACATGAATTAAAGTAGGTGGGGGAATCGCTACCTGCGCGGCATACCATATTTCCATTAAACACAAAATAATTTCTTACTATTATTTAACAATCGAAAAATGTGTATATTCGTAGGAATTGAGATAGTTTGAATTTTTTATTACCACCTCGTGGCAATCCCGTTAAGATGCGACTAGCGGTTCTCGAAAAATCGTTAAATAGTCGATAAATCGTTCGAAATAGTCGATATTTCGGAAATTCATTTTTTTGCGAAAATAGACAGAATTTTTCAAAAAGAAAAAAATACCACGTTATAGTAAACAGATGAGGCTACATCCTACAAAAGGCCCGAATTTTTCTTTTGTAGTTTCCGAGAAAAAAAATTCCAAAGTTTGCATTCTTCACGGACTGGTAAAAAACCGGCCCTTTTTTCATTTCACTCGCAATATTTCCTAAACGGTATGACCTGCGATTTTGAGTTTTGGTTGTGTTATGCAGAAATAATCACCGATTATGACAGTCTTTACCCCGATTTTTTTCGACGAAAACTTTCGGAGTACGAGCATCCGAAAAGTTAATAAATAAACACATTGAAACTCGTAGCACAAAAGCGCTGCGTTGTGGTTTTCGACAGAAATTAACGAAGCGCGATCAGGTCTCGTAGCAGTCTAATGGTTAAGGGTTAATATGATTTTTTTACAATAAACATGAATATAAAACCAAAGCTAGCTTACTTCAGTTTAGGACATTAAATCGTAGTGATTAAACAGCATCTGTCCAAAATTTTGATTTTGACGTTTCCTCCTAAACATTGTTTTATAAAAAAACTGAAACCGGTGGAAATAAGAATTGCCAGGAAAAAGTACAAGTCGTATTTTAAAGTTTTTATAATGATGTTAACTACTCTAACATTATACTCCTCTGTCCCATAATAAGTGTCCGATATGGTGGAAATTTATGTCCCAAAATAAGTGTCCGTTTTAAAATAAAAAAGCTTATAATTTTTTTTCAAGATTTTTTTAATATCAAACGTCCAAAATTGTTAAGAAATATATTTATAACTTTACAAAACTGTGTGAGAGTAATAATAATACTATTTAATTACTGCTACTAATCTTTGCCTGAATAATGGTACACACTTTGTAAATAATAGTACGCACTTTAACGCACTTCCTGGTTTAGGTTAGGCCTTTTTGGTTGAGGCACAACTTCAAAAACTCCTCGACGGTCCATTATGTGACCACTCCGGTACTTTTAGAAATAACAAGACGACGTATGATTTATAAATCACTACTCAAAAGTTAAGTAAACGCGTTTAAATTTTTTAACAACATTCATGTGTCAGTTTTAACTTAAGTCTCTTGATGGTATACAAGATTGCAACCGACATTTCGAAATAACGTTAAGATTCGGGAAATACCAAAATCGGATACTTATTATGGGACAGAGGGAGTATAAAATTATATAACTGAATTGTAAAGTTGGAACTTTGTTAATACTTATCAGGAATTCGAAAAAATTACACTGGCCAATATTTTTTAGACACATAGATCAGACCAATACTTCCCTAATAGTTTTGGGCGCGTTGAACTCAAATTTGGCCTCAAAATTGATCTATCACATCAGGTTTTTGAAATATCCTAAGCTAAAGATGCAAAAGAACTCGGTTTTTAAACATGTTCGAGATTAAGTAACATAGCGAATAAATTTTTATTTATAAAATTTTATGCGGCATTTGAAAGAACCACAGTTTCCATTTTAAACGCATTTTGAATTTTTATAATATCTTCATTTCTTCTTGAACAAATATAAATTCTGTAACATCACTTTTTGCCTAATCATTAACCCATAGGATCAGCAGTACTCGTCGATAGAGTAGGCCTATAATGTTATTTTAGCATACGTAACTGTACAATTTAGATGCTTTCCAGACAATAATGACTTCAAAAAGCAAGTGTGTTAAAAAATGAGTGTATATGAAATGAAATAATGATGATATACTATTGCTGAGCTTTCAAAATGGAAGACAATTCCATAAGTTGGATTAGGTCACTATAACATTTATTTGAATTAAAGACAAATCGATTTTTCGAGACTCCGACCAAATCATAGAAAAGAAGATTTTTTCATAAAGAAATTAAGATGTTAAAAAAATCAAAATGCATTTTGAATGGGGAAGGTGGTACATTCAAATGCCACATGAAGTTTGGTAGATAAAAATTTATTTGCTACGTTATTTAGTTCTAAAAATGTTAAAAGCTCGTGTTTTTCTGCATCTATAGATTAGAATATCTCGAAAACCTGAATAGGGTAAACTCACCAAATCTCGGCCATGCGCCTAAAGTCGGCTTTCCAGTTTTTCTATATGGATTTTTATAGAAAGGCCAACTTTAGGACGCGTTTTTAAGGGGACCGACATTTGGGCAGTTTACCCTATCGTCTGAAGTTATATTCGAATTCATTCCGCCAAAACATATTAGAAAAGTACTATTTGACCAATGGGTCTCACCTTTCATAAAATTTTGTAGACTTGTTATTTATATGTATTTAAGATTGTATATACCGTTCGGCGAAAGATGTCTCATGCTTTATTGCTCGTCACCGTTTTCTTGAGGTACGTCAAATATTTTTTTCATTTAATTGTACATGACAAGAACTGAAAATGTTCGTCTAGGACAGTGATTGCGAATCTATAACCCGCGGGTCAGACACTGACCCACACAAACCTTTTACGTGACTCACAAAGCTCTTTTAATCCTAGAAGTAATGACCTTCCTCTTTTGCACGTGATTTGAAATTAGTGACCCACGAGGAAACACTAAAAAAAAAAATACAATCAACAAAATTTTACCCACCTCTCAAAAAGTTTCGGCATCACTGGTCCAGGACAACGGTGGCCAACCCCCGGCCCGCGTGAAGGTTTAATCCGGCCCACGACACCTTTAGAAAGAATCGTAAATAATTTTTGTTTTAAATCAAAAATTTTTAGTAGAAAGAAATAAAGAAAGGTTTTTAGCATTAATGCGTTAGAGAAGAAAAAAGGTCTCATTACTACACTGGGATTCGAACTTCTTCTTTGATTCGATCTTCTGCTTTGCGGGCAGTTGTTCTACCAAGGAAAGCAAATCTAATAATTAACTTTGTTTTTTATTAAAAAAAAAAGTTATAAGTAAAAATGTATCAATTTTCTACTGCGGTTCACGTACGAAAAGTAAACCGTAATCTGGTCCTCACTATACAAAAAGTTGCCACCCCCTGGTGTAGGATACCACAATTAATTAGTGACGTATCAGGCATCTTTCGTCAAACAGTGAATATGTAATTTTCTTGGTCAGGCTGCATCCCTCTTATATAAGAAAAAAATTCTGCTTGGTTTAGTCTCATAGTTAGTTAAATTGGACGTTAACCTAACGCAGGCAATTAATTCTATTCCGGATTGAGTTGATTGACAATTTATAACTAAAAATCCAGACCTTTTTCATTTTAATTGATTCGAGATTCACGCTATTTGGGATGAATAAAACTACGGTTTCTAAAAAGATTAAAGTATTTGAATTTTATTATTTTCAATTTTTTTAAATTATTTGCAATCATTGCAAAACATAATATAATTTCTATATTCTTTGATTTCCTTGTCAACAAAATGACATTATTGTTATTTTCGGCTGTTTAAGTTCTTTATATGACACTGTTTTATAAACACACGCTCAACTTTAGACACAAGTGGTTTTTATGATTCAATTTTCATAAATTTAAGCTTACTTCAAGTTAATTCAAAACATCATACAGAAGGCTCGTTGTTAGTGAAAATAGCTATCATGAATAATAAAAGATGATTTTTTTCTTACTTTCAATGAGAAACGAGATGAAGAGGTATGAATACATAAGGAAAAGTCTGAAAAACATGCATTGATTACAATACTACCTCGATAATAGCAAGTACTAGAAATTAAAATAGTTGCATTTATTGAGATTATTGTAGCTACTGAGGTAATATGCATAAATATACATTACATGTATAATATAACAGAAAACAACTCAATTTTTTGAGACGTTTCACATACAAAGAGTGCTATTTTCATAAAAATCGATGCATATAAGATCGTGTTATTCTTGTTATCCAGGTTATAGTATTTTGCAGTGTTGGAAAATCAGGGAATTGCATGTAATAAAAGTTGTGAGTACAGAGGTGGGTTTCATTACAAAACCGTTCTGCTGTTTGTTTTTTTATGAGATTATTATATAGAAAATAATATTACAGCGAAATAACTAGTAGAAATTAATTTTAATTAAAAATAAAGATTATAAAACTGATCTCTTTAATAAAACACTAATTGGTAAGAGTAAAGTAAATGAATTTCAAGACCGTCAGTAAAAACTAAAGGTGAGGAAATTAAAGTGTAATTCAGGTGTCATAACATTATAGAGAGAGTACTCGATGACTGATTATGTTATGTAATAAAATGAACTTCAACTAACACCTTTTGATATATCTTTTTATGTTTTTAAATATTCCTCGAATCATTGTATTTTATAACATATTACAGGTTGTATTTTATAATTTTTAAACATTTTTTAAATGGACGATACGGTCATGTTAATTCTAAAGAGCGTATCTGCATTTTTTACTTTTTTAGTTAAAGACATTTTTGGTTCTTTTTATATCTTATAAAATCAGAAATCTACAACTCTTATATTGTAAAGAAAAATGAACATTCTTAAATGATCTATGGGCGGCATGAGAATGTATAACCCCATATTTCCATAAAATAGAATTAGCTTTTAACAAAGTTTGAGAGTAAGCTTTGTGGAAAATTTAACTGATAATGACTGAAAGTCCATAAGTTCCAGTTTTGTCAAAGCTTCTTTAAACACCTTATTTATTTAGTTCCTATGATACGAACTTTTATCATAATGGGATAGGAGTACTGGTTGTACAACATCTAGGAATTAAGCATTTCAATAAGATGTCGAAATTAAACACCTCCTTTATTCATTTTCTAAGCTTTCGATTGATAATACAATCTTCATCAGAGGTACGCTAAAATGAACAAAATCAAACGCTAGACAATTTTTGTAAGCTACAAGTCTCAATAAACTGGCCGAAAAACCGTAAAAACACTTACAATGGGCCTGTCCACCATTTTTCAATTTTTATTGCATTGGATAGAGCAGGAAAAAAAAGTTTCTCCGTATTTTTGCGTTTTTTTCATAGCTTATCCCATCGTTCAGAAAAAAATCATAAAGTCGGACAATTTAAAAGAGCGTTTAAACAAGGTACTGTGTGACGTCAGAGCGTTCGATCCCCTCTACCAAAAAACCCGTTCAAATGGTCTGAAGTTGTACAGCAAAACGGTCTGTTTACGGGCGGAAATCACCAGATGCAAATGATAATATCTGTTTTATGGCTAGGTTATTTTTGACGTATTTACGTGTTGTTTACTTCCTTATATGAACTTTTGAGGTGTATATAGCAAATAATACACATATTAACAACAAAGAAAAATAATTTGTCCACCGACTTCTTAACAATATCTACTAGGTTATTAGAAAGAGATAGGTACAACGAGTTCCTATAATAGAAAAGGATGGATATATATCTTTGCGTCGGATTTTTCTTTTGCCTACCATAAGTACTGTATTAAATCTGTGGCAATTTAAACAACACCAACTTCACAGGGAATTTCAGCATGGCCGACGGATTCAGCCAATGAGCGATCAATTAACGCTTCGACGTCATCAACAGGTCACGTTATGAATCGCATTTCAAAAATATGGGTTTTAAGATCGTTATTTGACGTAATACCGTAAAAATAAATTCTAAAACCTTGATATATATGATCATCGCCTTTTAGAGAATGGATTCCGCCCAAAAAAACCTATACTTTGGAAAAAGTGGACAGGCCCATTAGAGGTTAAGGCAGCAGTATAATTCCAATGCAGGTGAAAAAACGTAATGACAAAAAACGCATCGAACCTACCAATGTAAACACTAAAATCGTAAAACTAACCAAAGTCTTAAAATATTACCAAAAAAGGTGAATTAGACAGCCGAAAATTATTATCGTTATACAGATCAAAACCACGCTTATACCAAATCTGACTTGTAAGAAATTACTCTAACGGAGAAAAGACCAAACAGTTAAAAAATCATATCATAATGAACAGGTAGCAACATTGTTAGCGAAATAAGACTTGTCTATCTATAGGATAGAATTCATTTTTATAATAAAATAAACCAAATAATAAACTAAATAAAATAAAGTCATAGGTTACCCTTATAAATAAAAAATTCTGACGACGTATACAAAAACAAATCTAGAATTCTCTCAAAAAGTAGTTTTGGGTAGATATGTCGTTTAGAATTAAGACGACAGAGTAATGTTACTTCAAGTTTATCCTCATTGTCACAATCTTATACAATATTGGTGGATACTATTATTATTTATTTTATCGAGAGTTATCTGAACCTCGTTCGGAATTCCAGACGATAACGAATCAAAGATATCATCTGACTAATTATTATTGGTGAAATATTTTAAATTTTAAAGTACAATATTCCTTACATTGGAAATGTTGGTATAAAATCCGTAAAGAAGAGGGTACAATATTTCAACAAGAAATTAACTCATAAGTAAAGGAAAGGAAATTATACAATTTATCAAGATATGTACTTGATATTAAAAAAATATATCTAAAAAGTTAAATAGCAAACTGAACAAAAGAAATCTTAAAATCTTAGTTCCATTCACTCTTCTTCCATGTACTAATGGACGAGATGAGGCTCTTATTTTAACTGTGTGCTGACAATGCTAGAAAAGAGGCAAATCCGTATGAATGGAACAAGCATTTAGCTTTTAAGGAGAACAAAAGGAAGCAAGTTAATTACTCAAACATTTTAATTTCCTTTGTTATGAACCATCTATATGTAACCCAAAATTATATCGACAAGCTGCTAGGATATATTCCTAAGGTCATTTTAAGTATAATGAGATTAAAACCTATTAAACCTAGTTTCAGAAGTATTTCATATTAAAGTCCTTTTTACTTATGTTAATTTTTCTCAATAACTTTGTTATACCTTTGAGACATATTGAGAAGATATGTCTCAAAATTTCTCCCGAATCTTAAGATTTAACAACAATTAAATGATAATAATTTCAAAATTTTATTGCCTTTATAAGATGCCTTTTGTCCATCTTTCATAAAGTTAAACTAATACAGCTTACTTACAAGTCCTCAACCACACAAAAGAAAAATTTCAAATTATTACCATGTAATTGAGGCTAAATCCTAAGACACCTGTGAGATTTTGAGGCATATCCCCTTAAAATTAACAAAGTCATTAACTCCTTGAGTGACGATTTCTTTCGAATGTAATGCAATTATGGTGGACCAGACTCGTCATTGTATGTTAAGGGGTTAAGAAAAGTTAGTATAAGTAGAAAGGCTTTATTACTGAACATCTCTGAAACTATAAGAGATCGAACAACAGATTTTAAACACAGAATCAGTCCGCTTAAAATGACAAAAGGCATATCGTCGCTTGAATGCAGAACCAGTGTAAGTCCATATTTTCTTAAAATCGGTTTTGGTCAGTAAACGATTGCTAATAGTGCGCTTCGTTGCATGCAGAAGTATTATGAGTCTCAGCGCTTAGTTTCCCCTCCACTTCAATTAAGGTTTTGTAGTTTAAAATACTTAAATATAATAAAACTAAAAAACAAAAAATCGTCTCCTCAAAAATTTAGTTTTTGGACATAGTATAGTTCTGCATTCAGGCGACGATATATCCTAACAGTTTGTCGGTATAATTTTGGGACACCTATATTAAAAAAACAAGAATTCCGTTTATATTAATCTCATATTAATTTGAAGTTTAAATACTTTTTTGATAATAATCATTTAAATAAGTGTATAAATAAATCTTTAAAGTAATTATCCTCAATGGATATTTTGGCGTTTACTAATTTAAAATTCATAAGTAAAAAAACCGGACGGAATGTTGTATAGACCGGTTGCAAAATTGAAATTGTCGCCTCCTTTATGGACAGTGCATTGTTTGAGAGGTCAGACGTTTGTTAACCCGGCAATGTGTGAAAGTCTATTGGATTTATAGAAGACGAAGTATTGTTTGTTACGTACGAAAGTGTCGCTTTTATATTAATATGTTGTTTCTCCGTTATTGCTGATGTCTCCGCTAATGAAAGCCATTAACGGTTTAATTTGCGAGACGTTACTCCGACAACGACTCTATGCTTAATTCGACGTTAAAGAAAAATTTTTTCTACCACACCAAATTTTTTTCGATTAGTATCTGTTATACGTCTTTTCCCATAAAAATAGTCCGGAGTTTCGGTTCTTATATCTGTTTTGGATCTATATATACCCACACAGCCGAGACACATGTGATGTCAGGGTCTGCCTCATGGCCATAGGGGAGTGAGTCCCTTATGTGGGGTGAATGTCAAGGTTACAGATGTTTCAGGACCAATTTTCAAGGACCGTGTGAAACAACCACGTTAAAAATAATTAACGACTGTTATCTTTTAGTTATATAGCTTTTTTTAAGGTTATAAAAAAATAAGATTTTTAAAAGGATTGCATCGCAATGGATATTTTTTAGGTGATTGTTGGTATAATTTTAGATTATTTTGGAAACGCGAAAGCGTTATTTTTAGAGAAGTGAACTTATTTTTGGTATTAATTTTATTCCTCAGAGTCGACGAGAAATTGTTGGAATAAATAAATTCAAAATTGAGAAATATTTTTTGGCAGCTAGAGTTGTGTTTGTAGAAATGTTTATTAAAGATAAAGAATACCAGGAAATTTTGATCTAAAATAGTGGCGCTAAATCTATGATAAGATAACTAAGAAATTAGGAACAAAAATTGAATTTGTAAACGTTTATACTATGTGTAAATAATTCAATATTTGTTATTTATCTAATAATTGTTGCTCTATCATTTAATTAAATCTACAAACCCCTTTAAAAATCACCATGATTTAATTATCTGTATCCATTGTTTATTGTATTGTTAATTTTTATAGAATAATAATCAAGTATTTATTAAATAATTTTATTTACATGAATATGTAACACTGTTATTTGATATAAAAACTGCGGGTAGTTTTATCATATTGAGGTTGTATTGTTGTTACAGGTACCAAACAACCCACATATTACAAATATGTTTTTTTTTTTCGTAGAAGCAATTAATTATCGTAACCACACAGTTGTATTGTTTCTTATCGTTGTAATACTTTTAAAAACTTTACTGGCTACATTATTCGTAAATACACATTTATTATACACATTCTGACGCATTGTTTTGATATTTACCACTTTACTGCAACTATTAGACCTCTCCCACGTTGTTTTTCAGTAAGTACCTACTCCCCAGTCATCGTTATCTCGTGCTGTTTCTCCCAACTATTTATATATCTGTTGCAAAACCGGTGATTTATCCTGTTTGTCGAGTGGTGTACATTTACAGGTTCATTTCAACGTGAAATATTATTTTGAAGTAGTTGTCATCCCGTCATTTACATTGGACCCTGCAAATGAAGCGTATAAATGCAAAACCAGACATTTGACATTCGAATAGTTTTGAGTAAAACGCGAAAAAACTCTCACTGTCTTTTAAGTCACTCAATCGACTAGGTACTTTAACCAAAAGTAGATGATACATCGACGCGTCTTTATGTGCTTTAAAGCGCAAGTCAGGCTTGTAGTAAAAAAGTTATTTTGATCAAAAAAATGAGATTATCTTGTTTTGCATCTAAGGCTTGGAAATCTCTGCTTCGTGAACTGCAAAGTTCTGGATTTGATGTTTCTATAAAAAAACTATCAGTATCTACACTAATAAAAATTAGAATTGCGATAAAAGAGATTTTAAAGAAGCTGATTTTATTGAAAAAAGTACAAAATTAGTTTCTTAGGTACAAATTTAAATTCGTAAGTCAGTATCAAATTCATTATCAGAAAACACTAATGCGTCATTCACATCCCCCTAAGTTTTCGAAGTATTAGCTGGATTGTTTTGAAAGGTGTTTTTGAAGAACTCCAAACGGTCATCGTTTTCCCATTTTGCACCATAGTGTTTGGCTAGCAAAGAGGAAATGCTTCTTATCTTGTCAGGTTTAAGCCTTCTGCCTTAAACCTCTGCCTCTTTGTCTTGGCTTTTTCACGCTTGCACTCTTGCTTATTTGCTATTCTCTTTCGCCCTTTGCCACGAGGACTTGGTTCAATGGTAATGTTGTTGAAGGTAATCAAAACTCCGTAATACATTCGTTACCCCGTCTCGTTTAAACTAATCATGCAGAAGCGAGCAAAACTAACAGCTACTTCAATGTCACGGCTATCAACGTGAGGTATTGCGAGATCTGGATAGGTTCAAACACAAACGTCTGCTTTTGCACGTAACTACTTGGGGCAAAACTCTGCTTTTGCATTTAAAGCGGAATTTATTATTGCAATAATTCGCTTAAATGTATTGTTGCGCTCCTGGGGGCCACAAAAATTCATTTCTTGCTAAATTTACAATACAGATCCGTGTCTAACTAATTTTTGAAGAAAATATCGAATTATTGCTTTTGCATTTATACGCTTCAAATCATAACATCGTTCGAATGGATCCATTCGCCTACCGATTAAAATAAGTTTTAAAACGATTTGCATTGGTTTACGTGCAGATAATACGAAACGAAACCTGGCGTATTATTGCAATAAAAATGCTTAACAATGCATTCTTGGTGGCATTCCGTACGCAGCGCCGCATGTTTTAGCAAGAGATCACTTCCTGGCCTTTAGTGACGATGCAGAAATTGCATAACTCGGCAATTATACAATTACAAGCTCTACGGTGTTGTATACGTACTGCTACTATGAGAAAGTAGCAATAAAATTTTACATATTGTCGATAACATATGTAGATGGTAATTGATGCAGTCGCATAAAATTAGATTTGTAAGGATCGGGGAATAAATGGAATGGAAAAGGTTTGTCTCAATGTTTCCTTCTATCTTTATGATGTAATTTGAGTATCAAAAACATTTCCTATTTCTTTCTAGCGTAAGCTTGTTCTAGATGCATGCAAGAATCGTTTTTCCGCCGAGTTCCCCATGTTAAGTAGTCCGTGGAGATATTATTATACAAAAACCCCTCCGCGTCGCGACGCCTCGTCGTTGAAAGCGAAGCAGGCCGCGATGGTAACTATGGCAACGGCTTCTCTGCCCCAGAAGCGGTGCTTTCGTTTGGAGCATCTTTACCAAGTAGAGAGAAAGACAAAGACGGGGGAAGACTTTCTTATCTTTTCGCTCCGATGGCCGTGATGCAACGGTACGTTCTACAAGATAAATTAACGATTTTGAATTTTAATCAGGGCTAGTTTCTTTTACCGAGCGGCGTTTCTACGTTAAGATGGGAGATAAATCTTTAGGGAACGAAAAATTAATGAAAATGTGAATTGGTACCGAAGCATTTTGTGAATGATTGAGTGCTGTCTAGTTTATCTACGTAGTTAGAGGGATGTATTTTTACAATTAATTAAATTGTCAGAAGCTTCTAATTGAAGAAGGCTTCTAACGTAATAAATAAGTATCAGTTTTAATGAAAAAGTAGAAAATTGAATATGTATCCAGACTTGATATAATTTTGTGTTCATAAATATTTTGCAAAAACCTAAACACTATTCCTGTTTTTCTAAACCTAGTAAACTAAAGAAGTTATTGAATTAAGCCCCTCAAGGTAGTAATTTTCTATGACCTACTCTGTACTCTGCTTAATTAAATGTGTACATACAGGAAATTTAAAGAAGAAATAATTAGCAGGTATTAAAGGAAGTCTTAAACTTCTTGTTGAAAAGATTATATAAATGTGATATATAAAAAGTTTGAGTTGTTATTAATTACCACAACAAAACTCGTATAGCGGGTATAATCATTAACAAACCTTTTCCATTACCCATTGAGACAGATGCTCTGTGTAGACAGCACAGTACAGCTCATTATCCACTGACCTCTATAGCAAATGAGATTCATTCGACTTCGTATAGAGGTCATCCACAAACGTATTATATACATACATCAAGTTAAAGGGGAACGGCTTGTTTATTTTAATTTTTACTTTATTAAAATTGTCTTTGTATAATAATGCTGTACCTGAGAGCTAAAGGGACTTAAGTCCAAATTTTATGAACATGAGGTACTTATGCTTAAAATAAGTATCTCGTCAAACACAACATTTCATTTTTTATAACATTATCTAAAAAAATTGATTACGAAAAAAATTTTTTGGGTTATAAAGAAGTAAATCCTTACTGTTTTAGGGCCAAATAGTCGTAAATGTAGAAGGCAACAAAGTGAATTATATCTATCTAGCAATAAGAAACTTGTACCAAATAAAAAATTAAAAAAGCCATGTCGCTTGACCTGCACATACAAGTGCACTTCGTTAACACCTGAAAACCAACATCAACAAATTTATAATGATTTTTGGCAAAAAAATCCTTTCTTGGGAGTGCAAGAGACAGTTCATAATTTCTTGTGTTTCTAGTGAAGAAGTTAAACGACGCAGACGACGAGATGCTGTGCCCAAAAAAAGCCGTACACAACAAAGTTTTTATTCTTTTAATATTCAAAACAAAAAGATCAAAGTCTGCAAACTGTTTTTCATGAACAGATTATCAATCAGCGAGAAATTTGTTTATAACGCTCTACGAAAGAAATCTACCAGTAATATGTCAGTACCGGATCAAAAAGGAAGAAAAGTCCCTATTAATAAAATTTGTAATGACGTCTAAAGAATTGTTAATCACATTGAGACTTATTCTGCTTATGAAAGCCATTATTCCCGAGAAAGGTGTACTAAGAAGTATCTTGGAGAGGAACTAAATATTTCAAAAATGTATACATTATATTGTAAAGAATTAACAAAGGAAGGTGAAGAACCAGCTAAAGAATGGCTATTTAGACAAATCTTTAATGAACAGTATAATTTATCCTTTCATTTGCCAGACAACGACACTTGCGATTTGTGTGATTATTTTAATGTAGAACTAAAAACTGACCTTAGCGCAGAAGAAAAACAAGCCATTACTAAAGAGCAAGACTTACACTTAGAGGACGTAAATGGTAGATATAAAATGAAGAATGAAGATAAGAAATGTGCTTTGGAAGGTAATGAACGTCAACTTGTAGTAGCGGCTGATCTTCAAAAATGTCTTCCTACTCCCTTTTTGACAAATTTGGAAAGCTTTTATCTTCAAAAATTGTGGACCCTAAATTATACAATTCATGATCCTTGTAACAAAAATACGTGGTGCATTTTGTGGGATGAAGTCAAAACTGGAAGAGGTAGAGAGAAAAGTAATGACATCAAGGGTTTAAACTGTCTAATATTGTTTGGCCTCAGCTTCGGCGATAAGTGTATGGAACTCTTTTTTATAAAACGTCATTTGATGACAATGTTTGTTCCATTAATTTGTATACAATTATTCGAAAACCGTCAAATATATCAAAAAGTTTGACCTAATCAAGATCTTCCAGAAAATCTATAAATAAAGCATAGTATGATAATTTTGTAATTCTCCTTATGTAGGTCCCTGAAGAATATCAGGATTATTTCAAAAACTTAACCCATACTGAAGAAGCATCAGATTTCCCTGATGATGAATGAGTTTATGAGTTAGTATATTTTAAAATTTATTCTTTGTTGTAATAAGTTCATACATGTTATTATTGTCCCAAATTATTGTTTTGTTGTAAGTCCATACAGTCATTCAGAAATAATTTTTTGAATCCAAAATGTAGTAAGTAAAACAAATTCGTAAAAATAAAAAGTTTTCATAAAAATGTTTTGTTAATGAACAAAGGCAGACTATTAGTATTAAATAACATTACCGCGATTATGAGGTAAATTGTTTGTGAGCTGAGATATGAAAATTATTATTTCAAATTAAAAATAGTAGATTTTTCGTTATTTCACAATTATGTCATTTTAGACTTAAGTCCCCTTAGCTCTAAGGTACAGAATGGTCAAAATGACTTTTATCCTAGAATTTTTTGAAAACCTACAAGAGTCTAGGTTTTTGATGAGGGAAACTTCAAATCATCAAACTAGTTGATTTGATGAAGGAAATCCTAGAGGTCTGAATATTGGATTGCTACCAACTGGAAATGTTTTATAAAATTTGTAATCTACTTTACATTTTTACAATTACCTATTAAATTGGTAGTTACTTTACATTATTTCCGAAACTTATAGAACTTTAATTTTAATTACCTTTGCCGAGCGTTTTATTAAGTAACCAATAAACTCAACATTAATATTCTCTTATTTACTTTTGAAAATTCTTTGGCAGGAATCTGAACAACTTGCAAAGGTCGCCGATAGAAATTATAAAGTTATGGTATACACCCTAAGTTGACTAAATACAAAAACGATCATTATTAACGCGATATTTTAAATTATAGTCAAAAGCATAGTTTTGTCGAGTTCTCGGTATTCCGTAGCCTTTACAAATCGCAATTCCACATTGTAGAACCGCCTGGTTTGCAATTATAACGAGGTGTTGCAATGCGATTGCATAAGCGTTACCGAATTTGCCGTTCATTAGCATTCGCGGGGAAAGGGCAGATATCTGGGCCCCAGGAACTGGGTCAGGCGAGGCGAAACACCGTCTCCTGGCAGATAAGCCGCACGTTACTTGTTGTTATTTATATTATATCGTTTCAATTTTCGGCCGATAAGCGGACGGTTATCTCCGCGAATTTGGCGGAAAGTAGGTCGTCGTTTGCATGGTTTTGCAAGTAAAGGCGATAGGACACGATAACGTTCGAGTGGGGAGTTGCCATATGGTCGGTCGGTCGTCGGACGCACTCCTCGACACTGGAAAGTAACAATCCGACGACCTTGTGCCCAAAATGTGATAATGTCGCAGTTTAAATTTTAAATTGTCAAGGACTTCCACTATTTTTATCACACATTCAGAAAATATTCAATAAAAAGTTCGAGAAGCTTTGATCTCTCTCCCTGAAAAGATTTACACCGATTTTTTCAACGAGTACCTGTGCTTTAGTACCTCTCAGAAGAGGTCACCAAAGTCTCTCTCTTTATGCCGTAGTAAACATCAACGGGAAAGTACCTCGTCATTCACAAAGGTTGCACGCTCAGCAGGAATTAACGAGTAAAGGACCCGATGCTCGCGAGATGACACAACGACGTCTAATCGATAATCTCGCTGACTCAGGCTATTGTGGACGCCTCAACGTGCGTAAGCCTCACGTACACAAGGGTTAAGACGACGCCTCTCGACGCCGAAGCGATCTTGCAATAATTGCGCCGGCAAGATCACGCACGTACACTTATCAGAATGGAACCCGCTCGAAATTGCGTTGTTTGCCTTCATCTCGTGGCTACTACCACCGAGGCCTGTGTTTACCTGAATTGTCGGCGGCGAAGATGGCATTAAATCGCAGAGAACACGGCAGAGGCGGGAAAGTTACGAAGCAATTACTTTCGAGATGAGAGCCGGTGAATGAGGAATGTGGATTTAGCCGGCACCGGTTTATTACCGCGAGACATTGTTGGGATGTTTTGGCTTGTGTTGCACTCTTTGATGAACCGGGTTTTGTTCATTTACGATTAAAATGAAGTTCTAATGAAGTATAATAACATCGTAAAATATCTTAATTAAAGAAGAAATAAATTAAAGTTCAATATAAACTTACATGATGTAAAAAGAACTAATGTCTTACTAAAATTTATTATGAGATTTATAAAATATACCTTCTAACTGTGATTGTAATAAAAAAAAAACAAACAAAATAATGTTTATAAACATAATATGAATTTACACAAACTTAGCTGTACGTTTATTTATTGTATAGCCCGATTACATACTGATTAGATATTCAGTGTATACTCTCAGTATCCCTTTCTAATAGACAGAAAAACCTTTTTTTAACTCTTTTAGAAACGGCGATGCTTAAAGGCTCTAAAATTATACCGTTATGGCATTATGAAAATTTTATGTGTAGTAATAATTTTATTCTATAGCAGTTGTAACATATCTCAGCACACGATGGTGCTGTAACGTGGTGTTACAGGAGTGAAAAGGGTCTGGGATGATTAATGGTTGACGGGCAACGAGTTTACTTGCTTTGACGTTCAAAAATATACGTATAAATATGACGTGAGTTAAAATAGTCGTAGCAGTTATTAAAGAGAAGTGTTGGAAATATATAGGGTGATTTAGTGGATTAGTATGTATTTGAAATGTCCATTATTCGATTGATTTTACAATAAATGCTTGATTAGTAACATGAATAAATAGATTAAAGAATTTTATTTCATTCTGTTAAGTCAGGAAAATTATGACTTGTAACTTCAATAAGGGTCTATTCTAAAACGAAGCGTTCACGATTTTCAAAAATGCTTTTGAGACTTTCCATTCCTCATTCATTTTTTAAATTCACGTTTAATTCAATTCACATTTCTTTTAAGAGGCTTTTATAAGTTTAAGAATTATGAAAGTAAATCCCAAACTTTACAAGAGTTCAGTGATACCATCCATGTGATTCAAAAAATTAATCAAAAATTGATGGAAAATGTTACGAGACACTTCGAAAATCAATTTGAACTCAGTGAAGGGTAGAACCGTCATTATGTTGTCCTCTTCGGACGTA
Source organism: Digitonthophagus gazella (assembly GCA_036711955.1). NCBI lineage: Eukaryota > Metazoa > Arthropoda > Insecta > Coleoptera > Scarabaeidae > Digitonthophagus > Digitonthophagus gazella. The sequence continues at coordinate 11,077,652 of JASCIT010000001.1, forward strand.
GAACGATGAAATGCCATTCTTTAATACATTTGTTAATGTTAATGAATTTTGAATATTACATGTTATTCTAATTAATCAGGCTATACAGAGTGTCCCAGAACTCAGTTGCCAAACGCAAACCACGCATTCCAGAGCTGATTTCATGCCGATTCAATGAAAAAGTCCTTATCCGAAATTGCTTCCTAAGAGAACTAGAGCATCCTGAAGATGACGTGTCTGATCATGTTTTTTTCGAAATATCTTAATAACGATTTAGTTATCACAATGAAATTTTGAGCGTTTGTAAACTTCAAAATGCTTTATCGTTTGTTGACAAAACAATTTTTTTATTGTCATCGTAAAGGTGTTAAGCGCTACCAGGGTAAGTTCTCTTTGGAAGTAATTTCGGCTAAGGACTTTTTCGTTGAATCGGTATGAAATCAGCTCTAGAATGCGTGGTTAGCGTTTGGCAACTGAGTTCTGGGACACCTGTGTAGTACGAAGGATGTACTATAACTCGAAATGGAGCTGCACCATGAAGAGAAAAACGAAAGACTACTCGGTAATGTTACAATGGGGACTTACTTTTTCATCTTTCTCTTCGTGATGCAGCTTCATTTCAGGTTACAGTACTTGTGGTAGGCAATAAAAAATTGTTTGAAATGTTAATGTTCTAGTAATGGTGGATATTGAAAAGCATGGGATTTGATTAAAAGCATAAAATGATTTGAAAAAGATAATGTAAAAAAATAATAAGAAAGAATTTTTTAAGTATTATTTTTTTTGGAGATGATCTTTTTAAACGTTTTCGAATGTCGATGGAAATCAATTGATAGGTGGTATTTTTCACAATTGATGATAATATTATATAAAGTGATCGATGAACGTTGTCGGTATATTTGCTGATGGAAAGCATGTAACGTACTGTAACCCGAAATGGGGTTTTAAAGTGATACCTAAAGGTACATTTAAATCAAAGCGAAACTACTATCTGCAAGTATTCGTTCGTTTCTTCCCTACAAGTAGAAGCGTTTAAATTAAGAACGAACCTTAGTATTCGTCAATGATCGAACATTTCCGAGAAAGAAAAAGAGAAAAAAGAGACTTTCAAATTGTTAAAGAAAAGAAATAAAACAGGTGATGAAGCTTTTTAGTACTATAAGTTGATCTTAAACCTCACCATGGGAAAAAGGATGCAAGAATAAGGTTCCTCTCCCTAACTTTACCGAATAGGCTCAAGTTAAGTACTGTAACTCGAAATAGAGCTACACCATGAAGAGAAGGATGAAAGAGTACTCGACAATGTTACCGGAGAGTAGCCTTACTTTTTCATCTTTTTCTTCATGGTGCAGCTCTATTTCGGATTATGGTACATGAATTATCACAAAAGTTGCACGTGGCAACATTCTTCATTTGATTCTGATTCAGAATCGAAAATATTAATGTAAAAATGCTTCGTAAGTCTTCACCAGCTTCATAAAGTTCAAAGTTTGAATGGATAATGATGCTGTTTTCTTCCATATTTGAGAAGCTTGTTTCCAAAACGTACCAAATCCACGAAATAGAAAATTTGGTAAATTAACTTTTTTCATAATGTTTGTTTTTGATAATTTGAAATGGGTTTTTGTTTTTTTTTATACATAAAGGGTACCTAAAACAATCTTTTTTCTCCAATTCTACAAATCATAGATGAATATTTTCAATTATACACACAGAAACTATTTGGATTTGGTACATTTTGCTAAAAAATGAGGATGTAGTACGATATGGAATAAAAAACACTGACTACCATTTAGTAAATTTGGATGCATTTACTAAAAAAAGAACAAGAAATAATAACATACATAACAAATACTCGTGCAAGACTGAGTCTGAATCGTTATTGTTATCTTGAGTGCTGCGTAAAACATTTTGATAATATATAACATTTTCTATATCATATCCCATTTTGTTGAGAAGAAAAACTATGTCAGCCTTTTTTTCGTTTTTGATATGATTTGAGGAAGGGAATTCTTTTAAACGTCCTTCATTGTTGGCCAGCTTCATTCCTCTCTTAAGAATTGTATGTTCACACGTAGGAGCTAGGCTATAAGAAAGAGCAAGACCAATTTTTGGAGATGAATAGTTGATCAATAAGCGCCTGGCCTTAGTTATTTTAAATGTTTTACTAGATGTTACTACGCTTTTATTAAGATCTCGCCAACTCATCCATTTAAAATCTTGTGAAACAGTATGTAAAGTTCCAACTGATTTTACGATATCATCGTATTCGTGAGGAAATATGATACTCTCTTTTTCTGAAGCTTTTTTTCAAGAAAAACTCTTCTGTCTCAACAATACTCATTTTGTAAACTATTAAATACTAACAGAAGAACAATCTTGTTGACAGCAGAAAGTCACATGGTTACGTTACTTTAGGTTAGTCACGTTACCTTAAGAACGTCTCGGATTGGTTGAAATGGATTTGGTACGTTTTGACACTAAACAGCGACTGGATGTAGTACACTTTGGAACCAAAACTGTTATTTAGAGGCTATTTTCAACGGGATGTGGAACACTTTAGCAAGAAATGACTATTCAAGTATACAGAGAAAGCAAATCTTAAATAGAGAGCCCAAAATACAGCCATTCCAAATTTTGTGGATTTGGTACGTTTTGGAAACAAGCTTCTCATTTGTTCATACGAAGTGATTTTAAACTGAGGAAGAATGTTTAATAACATTTGTTTGTAAACATTTTGTTTTAAATCAAAAATTTTGTTTTTGATATTTTTTCTTAATACGCATTCCCTAAAAAAACTTTTGGCAATGTTCTGGAACAGTTTTTGTGATATTGAATTTTGAAAATAATGTTTTGTTTAATTCAACTTTTCGGAAATTCAAATTTTTAATGAAATGAATTGATTTTAAACCATTTTGGCTAAAAATTATCCTTGATCCATGTACTCTCACCCGAAATGGAACTGCACCATTCGTAAGTATTGAAGGTTCGTAAGTCTTCACCAGCTTCATAAAGTTCAAAGTTTGAATGCATAATGATGCTGTTTTCTTCCATATTTGGTCATACACAGGGATTTTAAACTGAGGAAGAATAATTAATAACATTTGTTCGTAAACATTTTGTTTTAAATTAAAAATTTTGTTTTTGATATTTTTTCTTAATACGCATCCCCTAAAAAAACTTTTTGCAATGTTCTGAAACAGTTTTTGTGATATTGAATTTTGAAAATCTTGTTTTATTTAATTCAACTTTTCGGAAATCCAAATTTTTAATAAAATAAATTGATTTTAAACCATTTTCGGTGAAAATGATCCTTGATCCATGTACTCCCACCCGAAATGGAGCTGCACCATGAAGAGGAAGATGATAAGAGTACTAGGCAATGTTACAGAGAGGGAGCTTAATTTTTCATCCTTCTCTTTATGGTGCAGCTTCATTTCGATATAGTACATAGTTTTGCTAAATTTATAATATCTTTAAGTAGCTCTTGAGGACATTTTCTAACATTGTACCATTAAAATTTTCAATTCAAAATTGTACAAAGAATATCACCACTTGTAGGTTTGTGTTAATTTACCTATACCTATGAACTCTTCTAGCCAAATTGTATTCTTTCTTTACATATATATATTTTTTTCTTAAAATGTTGTACTTAATTAAGGTGAAATAGAAACCTTTAAGAAAATGTATTCAAATATGAGTTTAGCTATAAGAACAAAGAGCAATAGAAGACGTCTCGTTTATGAGTGAAAATAATCAATCAACAATGATCGAGGAACCGGTATCCACGAAACCATAATCATCAGTCAATTATCTTTAATGATAGCCCAAACCAGAAACAATAAAGACAATCGGGGCCGAGTGCGGGAGAAATCAAATCGTTGCAAAATCCGCGTTGCGGGGCCGCGCCGGCTTTCTCTTTCGCACGTCCAGGATGCAGTCTTTGAATTATTCGCCGAAAAGCGCCATTTCGCAATCAAAGTAATAATAGGTTCGCGTCTAAATAAAACCGAAACCGCGTTTCTGCAGCCGTTTTGTTTGTATCGTCGACCGAAGAGGCGGTCTTTATCCATCTTACGTCACCGACCGTATGTAGGTCAACGGTTCGATGGAGGTCGCCTTTCGAGCAAACGACCGAACCACACTGCTTTTGCCATTTTCCAAAGTCGCCCGTATCGCAATTAATTACGACACAATCGAAACAAACCCATGGACTAAGTAGGTATTTTATTTAAACAAAATACGGGCGTATTCAATATTCAGGCGATCGATAAATGCACCACTTCTTAGAAACGTCTGCAGTTTATAGCTCGTTGGCCGTGCAGGTGTGTGACCGATGCTCGACACTGTTTATTGATCTTTCTAAAGGGTCAACATACGGACGGAAAGTTGCGGAATTAGAATACCTGTGTGGAGGTCACTTCTATTACCATAAATTAGCCGTCGACTTGAGTGGAAGAAAGAGATACGCTGTTTGCTTGTAACTTGCCTGAATGTTAAGTAAAAGGATGATGCGTCATTTGTGGATGTGATTGTCGCGAAATCAAATGCTTATAGGTACTTATACAATTTATTGCGCAATTTTATAGAGGAGAAAGGATTTCAATTTACGAAATTACCAATTTTCAGTATTTAAATCGTCTCCATTTACGTTCTATAAATGTTAATAAATTTCCTCATATAATCAGGTGTTCAAATATTTATTGCAATACCTGAGTAAATAGACCAAGAATACAAATCGTGTGAAAACTGGATTTTATTTCTTTCCCCCCCGCCATCTCAAGGCACTACTTATTCCAAGACACGTATTTTCTAACCGTATCTAATAAAAGTTATTCGCTGTTAGAATTTCTTCGGTGTGAATAGGTCCATTGTCTGGAGTTGTTATTAAATTAAGTCATTAGTTGCGAATGGGCGTCCACGTGATTACGAGAGTATAATTATTCTCTCAATAAATTTAAATTGATTGATGACCCGTGAAGGTATAAGTAAAACCGCTACGAAGTTAAATATTAGCTGGAGAATGAAATTATGTGCGGCAGAATGCAATATTTATACTGAGAGATCGAAGTGAGAGGCTGGCGGTCCGTAGAGAAGATAGTAACGGGTTCGAGACTCAACAATACGATTAGTTTAACAAATTGTTTGCGCGCTGCTATTTTAAGAAGTCCTATCGTTGACCCGATTAAACAAATACAGGCGTCCGTCCTCTGAAATTGTGTGCGGTATGCTTCGAGCACGTGTTAACACTCAAGACACGACGACACTGAGCCACTTCTTCACTTTCAGTATTTATTAAATAGCACTACTCAACAAAAATTGATTGTTTATACCAAACGACACTTTTTAGTGTTAACATTTTAAAATTGAATGAGACACTTATATTACGCAAAAGTAGAAAAGCACCTTCTTGAAAAGAAATAAGGAGATTTCTTTAGAAAATCCTTAATGATTCTTTAGAGTCTTTAATGCCTTGACGTGGCTTTGTATACACATTCTTTTCAGCGCCCAGATTTAGAGAGAGGAAATCTAGTAAATCATTAAATAAATTATACTGCTTTTAAAAATTGAAAACACTCTATGTTTGAAATTGTAAATAAATCATACCGGCAGTGAAATAAGCTGCTTGAAAATCACTCTAAATGTCATCACGTTCTTCTTGGATAATGTTACATAACGCAACAGTACAAATGAATTAAGCCTGTTATTGAATGACCACATCATTGATTGAATGGGTGTTAACATGTCATTAAAAATTCATTTCTTGCATTCGCATTTGGGTTTCTTGCTTTCAAACTTGAATGTCAAAAGCGATGAGTATGAAAAGCAAAGTCATCAAGATGTGAAGACCATGCAAATTCATTAATTATAGAATTTGAAGTGAATAAATGATGGGTAATTGCTGTCGGATTTTATTGTGAGAAATCGGTGACAAATTGTACAAAATTTAACGGATGACTAAAGAAGATCTCACAAAAAACTTTGTGTTAATAATTCTACCTGTATGTAAGCAAAATAATTCGAAAACGTAGAACATCATATTATTAAACTTTTGCATATCTCAATTTATAACAATGCTATAAACTGCACGCTTTGGGTAACATTTAACTGTACTTTAAAAGTACTTTATTAAAAGGTAGAATCAAATACAAAACTTCCTTAACAATTATAATCATTATTTCTCACAGTTTTTGACCAATTCCTTTTCAATTATTTCCAGGTGACTGACCTTGGTGGGTGACCGACGTCAAAGATGAGCAGCTGACCAGACGAGCCTTCGAGTAAATCCCCAATCCCTCCTCTAGCGTCCAAACGCTCGAGCTTCGAAGCCAACTCAAGCACACTTCCAGCCTCTGATCTCACACCACCCCTTTAGAACCTCGAGCGCAAGGTGCAACGCTATCTAACCCCAGCAACTCACACCCCCGTTCGTGTAACAAACCGCAAATAATCACTTCACGTCCCCCGTTCCCCCAGGGGACAACGACTATTGTTATCACTTCTTAGTTACCTCTCGAGTAAGCCTCTTGGGCAAGGTCTCTTCAGTTGTCCTCCAGTTCGAGGCGGTCGTTTCGTTATTTTATACATGAGATAGGCTTTTCGCCAGTGATATCACGGACTTTGTGTGCCATCGAACGTGTCGCGACTGGATTAGAATATTTTACTGTAGAAGAGGTGCTTCTCGGAGTCACTCTGTGTGAATAGGGTAGTGATTTAAACTTTGTGGGTAAGTAGATAGTAAGTAGAGTACTTACATACTCTTCAGTATTTTTGATGAACTTCCTGAAAAATCTAACTTTCTTTTTAAAACACAACATAGACTGTTTGTATACGAATCTGACATACGGGAGCCTGGGAGAACATGTTGAGCGTGTCACGATAATGAAATGCATATGGCCATTGTGTATTTATCTTGAATGGTTTACGCTGCGGCGCCGTACAAGTGCTCGGGCGTTTGGAATTGCCCTTCGATGCGAATAGCCGGGGCTTTATTATTCTTTGTTGCTTTGTTCGAGCCGGTAAACGTACAATGTTTAACCGCGAAGGAAAGCAAACCGAACCGGGAACGATTCATCCATCCGTTTAAATTGGCTCGCATAGGAATGTGGCTTTACCGATGTCTATTACGTTTAAATCGACATCACCAATTTGCTCTAAACCGGCTAATTTCCATTCGAGTTAAACCAATATTCCAATTGATTTGATTGATTGGGAAAGTGTCCGTTTATGTCGCGTTTCGAAAATTTCTACTCTGACCCAGTTGGGTTAATGCTAATATATTATATCCCTTTACTTGGGTGATTAATCCTTCTTATTTGATATCAAACGGAAAACGCCGCAAATGTGTATGCGACGCTTAATAACGTAATAATTTATTTGCTAACTTGCAACGAGGCGTGCGTGCTAGCCAGAAAAAATACGCTGCTAACCCAGATACTTGCAGATAACAGATGACGACTCGCTTTATCCGAATACAATCGTTAAGAAAACATGGCTCCAGCCAGTTTAAGTCGGTTTACTTTGTTAACGATAAACAGACTTATCATCTGATATATTACCTGCATAGTTTTAAAAATAGATGAAAAATAAAAAAAAATATCTAGATTATAAATGGGATGTATTAATTTTATGAAAAACTTTAGTCGATATTAAAAAAAGATAATAAGTCTAATTTTTACATTGAAAATTATTTATAAAATGTTGTGATTATTTTAATCACGTAAACCAATGCAATTTAAATCTTTAAAATAGAATGAAATCCGATAAGGTTGAAAAAACTTTTTTTTTAATCACCCTATAATATTAAAAACTAAATTAACATATTCCCAATTAAATCCTCCCACCGTCTCCTAACTACCTAACTAACCAAGCGAAGTTATTTATTCTTGGACACGGCTCAATTGGCGTGACCAACAGCGGTGTACCCGTCTTTAAATACCCTTTGCGTGGACAAAAATCGCACGCCCGCTTCTATTTCTAAGGCCCACGCGTATTGTTAAACGCGTTGTTGTTATTGGATTAAACAAAGCCGATCGTGAGCGCGAAATTCGGTCGCCCAGAGCGAAAAGAGACGAACGAAAGTTATTATTATTGTGGTCGTGGGGCGGTCTCGACGGATTCTCCGGCGGAGTCATCGACCCTTTGGCCTACTGGTACAGAAATTCGTGCGGAAGTCGGTGGGACGGACGACGCGCGTCGGGATGATGGGACGAGCTTCGTCTTTCCGGAAGCGGGAGCACGTGGACCGCGAATTGGGACACTTCGTCCGCCCACGCTGCGCTGATGCAGCTAATGGCCGGGAAAGTGTATTTTTAGAGCTAATTATCCGGGTGTAATAATAGTAACGGTTTTGAGGATTAAACAACCTCTAAAAAAATTCTCTTAAATAAATTACCATGTATTAAAATATAGACTTTAAATGTGTATGGTTAAAAAAATATTTTTATGAAATTAAAAAAGTTTTGAAAGTAGATCTTGAAGGACAATAATTTAAGTACTTCGAATATTTCTTCTGGCATTTATGACACCACATACCTTAGCACTAGGGACTGTTAAACTTACAAAGGCGCAGTCATATACTAGTGATTTAGGACAGGTAAAGTGGTAATGTATACTGAGGAACACCTGTAATATTTTATGGGACTCCACTCAAACATTCTAAATGTGTTTTAGCGGTACCATGTAAGGATTTTAAACAATGCTTTCAAACTTCGTTATCCAACATTAATACAAAATGCAACCGATTTGTTTTTTGGATTTCATAATAGGGGAGAGTGGGGCAAGAAGGGGTACTTAAGGTTTGGAGGTTAATAAAATCCAGAATTTCGTTCATAGAGAAAAATACTTTTAGTTTATATAATCTTCGATGATTAAACTTTAAGATTTTTGGCAAGAACGGAATACTAATTCCTTAATTTTAAGATAATCAACGATTAAACATAAAAAGTCATTTCACCCCATCTTGCCCCACGTGTGGGGTAAGATGGGGAACAAGATATAATATACGTGAAACAAGATAAAATATAACTAAATTAACATTATTAAAGGGTGTTTATTAGATTCACATAATACGCAAACGTGGAGTGTCCCATCGACAGCATCATTTAACACAAGTACATTAATTTTCTACGTTTTCTTGTTTTTGGGGTTTTATCATAGAATTTTCCCTTTTTGTTCTGCTTTTTCCTCTTTTTTTCGAGTCTTTCAGCTTTCTTCGTAAGGCGCAGTTCCCTATCTTATGTCACTTCCCCGTCTTGTTCCATCCTCCATTAAATGAAGAAGTTAAGACGGGGTACCCCATCTTGCCCCATTGGGCGCTTTTGCAAAGAAATAATAATAATACAATTGCACACTTGAAATGGACATAAAAGGGTACTCATGTTTAATACTCAGTTCTTACTAATTTCATGAAACTAACACTTGTATGAAGTCACCGCATCGTTTGATAACTATCGCTCGATGAAATTATGCATAAATTATAAGAAAATTCGACATAACAAGATTTTCCCCGATACCATGGCAATGCAACTTCCTACATTATTGGTTATCAATTGACAAGACGAAGAGGAACTAATAAAAGTTCTCATTACTTCCAGCGTTGCAAAAAAGTGCTTTGTTGCAAGTATAAACCGGGTACCCCATCTTACCCCACTACCCCGTCTTGCCCCACCCTCCCCTATACTTTTTTTGTATCTATATATAGATGTTTTCACTTAAACACCAAAGGTTTAAAGTGTTGTTAAACATGCCAAAAACGGATCTATAACAATAAGTGTTAATGAGCAGACATTCCTGTCTCTCTCCATCATTGTTCTTAATAGCCTTTTCTGTAGAGTTATCTGCTTTCTATCTTTCAAACGTCCTCCTATAAGAGACTGACTATTAGTACCAATTAACCAATTCGAGACCACGGTTTATTTCAAACACGGTCCCTAGGAGTGAAATTTTTCTTTCATTATATTGTTCATTTTTAATAAAAAAACATGTTTACTATGGAAATCGCCCAATTCGTAAGTGAATTCTATGTGTGCAATGTAGGATAAAATGAAAATACATCATTAAAAAAGTTTGCAGACTTTGCGCTTCTACTTCCCCGTTCTCCGAAACACTAGCGATAAAATGAGACCAATGCGTATTCGTATTCATAGTATTTTATATGTAAGAAAAGCCTCAGATAATTTTTAGATTTTTTAATAGGTATACAATAAAACCAATGCCAAATTTTCTTTTCCTATGCTTTACATATTTTGACGACTAGTTTACTCAAAATAACAGATAATTGCACATTACTGTTAGGCCAGGCGCGCACTAGCGATTTAGTTGCGGCAACTTAAAAATCACCAAAATGAAATACACTAAATTCTTGGCAACAAGTTAGTCTTAGTTGCAAATTCACGGCAACTAAAAAATTACATCTTGCCCTATTTTCAAGGCGACTTAACTGTTGCCAGAAATAATGCAACGTACATGTTTTAACCAGTACGCGCGCACTGGCAATTATTCGATTAGTTGCTACGTGTATCACAGCCGCTACACAGCAAGACATTATACGTCTCGAAACGTATAGTAAACAAAAATGTCTGTAGACGTAGAATTATTTATTAGTGAAATAGAAAAAAGACCGGCTTTAAAAAATCCCCAAGAGTTTATTTATAGGAATTAATAAAAGATTTTTGAACGAAATGTAAACTATAATGTCTAGTTTTAATTAAAATAGATGGATTTTTGCTGCGTAGTGTCAAAAAAATTTTAAAAATTCCTATAGACAAGGAAGATTTTTCACATAACCTATAATTTTGACCATTTTTTAAAAATCATGAACTGTAGTCAGTAAGATGTTAAAACTCGTATAACTCATTCTATAGTAATTGAATAATTTCATGAGATGGTCCTTCAATGTTTCAAACAGTTTATAAAATTAACCATTAAACAGTCGCTGACTAATGAGGGGATGAACCCGAAAACGTCTGTTCTTCCTTTTTCTTCTTTTGATAATCAACGCACAGACACATGCTTCATCAGTAGTGTCCATGTTGAAATTTAAGACTGCAACAACTATCTAATCGATAGTGCGCTGAGCGGAAATCTAATGGCAACTTTTTAATCAAGCGATTTTTAAGTTGGTTAACAATAAAGTCGTGAGTGCGCCGCTGGCCTTATCGCACACATGATGTGCCATCAGTCTGGAATGAGTTAAGGCTCCTACGAACGTTCCAACTTATGTTTAGGGAGGCCTGCACAGGTCACATTGCTCATGCCGCCTAAACAAATAGAATTGCATCCACACGCTAACCACACGCAACGACGTACACTCATAGACACTAGAAATGAACTTCAAATCTCTGCGCGAAAGCGATAACTAGAACCATCTCGAGTTCGGTCGGCTTTCGAGATAATAGCTTTGTTCGTGCAGCCAATTTCCAACAGTTTCTGACTTTTTCAACCAATCAAGATTTCGGATTTTTTGCATGTGATCAGAATTGAAGAATTTGGTTGCTTGAAAAAGTCAGAAACTGTTGGAAATTACCTGCACGAACAAACCCAATAAAACCTGATAATTCATTCAAGTCAATGTTCGTTTACCTGCTTCGTATTTATGAATACCACATCGAGTTGAGCTCCTGCCCCGTTGATGTGTGTCTACGCCATTAGACTCATGCCAGGTTTCATTCTCTGGAAAACCGACTGTACCCGAGACCGTTCTAGTTATCGCTCTTGCACAGAGCTTTGAAGTTCATTTCCATTGACCATGAGTGTACCTGCGCAAACCGGGACTGTGCAGGCAAGTCGTTAGGGAAGTCGGAGCGTCTGTAGGGTCATTTAAATACAAAAACCACATATGCAAAAAATGAATAAAGAAATATTTAATGCAAAAGTAAAATAAGTATTTAATAAATACAATGAAACTTATTGTTAGTGACCTTGTTAATTTTAGAACTGTTTCCATGGAGTAAACCTAGCGAAGAATGAAAAAAGTTTCATAAATGGTTAAGATAACTAAGTAGTCAATTTTTAAAAATTCATATTTAAGAAACTAATTGTTGTTGAGACTTGAAATTCTACGAGGATTTAGCTTGAAACTCAGTCTTTATTTTTACCAAAAATAAATTTTCTACGACTTTTAATTTATTTTGCAGACACGAAATTCTAACCTAACTTAATTAAGGTGTCTATTAAAATTTGTGAATTTTCAAAAATTCATATCTAAAAAGCTAATTGTCATGGAGGCTTGAAATTTTATAAGGATTTATATTGAAACTTAATATTTATTTTTACCAAATATGAATTTTCTACGACTTTTAGTTTTTCCCTCAGAAGAGAAAATGTAATACCCTTAACTGAAATTGAGTATTCGAAAAAATAGGTTACATTCTAAAAGCGGAATTTTCTTTAGATTACATTAAAATTTGGCATTTAAAGTTACAACTTTATTATACAGAGTGTCCCGTTTTGATTGTCCGACCCTTTACTGATATATTCTCTAACTGAATACAAGCAAAATACTTCTAATGAACATACAGTGAGTCAAAGTGAAACTCATACACTAACCAGTATATTAATATTTTTATTATATACTTGAAATGTACTGTTAAAATTTTGTTTGCTTTTAATAAATTGCCAACATATATATATAAGCAACCATTATACATTAAAAAACAGATTAAAAACCCCTTTCTTTACAATTAAAAATGTTGTTAAACAATACTGTAATCAAGTAGGTCTCAAAATGAAACTCATACAAACATTAAAAATAACAAGTAATCTGTGATTTTCTGCACTTGCGCGGTATTTACGGACGCCATTTTTCTCTCTTAAAAAGACTTCATGCATTGTTGTCACACTGTTGATGCGGTTGTTGAAATAATCGTCATGGGTCGTCAAAATGGGCAAACAAGCAATGACATTCGGAGATTGATTATACTTCATTATGAAAACGGCGAAAGTCTTAGAAAAATTGGTGCAATTGTGAATCGAAGCCACTCTACAGTTCAATGTGTAATAAGTCGGTACAAAAAGACTGGTAACACAGTCAACAAGAAAAGAGCAAGTTCGAGAAAAATATTTACCGCAAATGATGAACGTTGGATTTTACGCAAAGTCAAAGCTGAACCCAAGATTAGTGCACCAAAACTAGCTATAGAGATTGAGACATATTTAGGCAAAAAGGTAAATGCGGAAACAATTCGTATTATTTTAAGGAAACATAATTTTCATGGCAGAGTAGCCAGAAAAAAACCTTTCATAAATAATGTTAATCGCGCTAAAAGGTTAAACTTTGTTAAAACACATCAAAACAAAAGTAGTGAGTTTTGGAAGACAGTCATATTTTCAGACGTAAGTAAATTTAATATTTTTGGTTCTGATGGACGAACTATGGTATGGAGAAAACCAAATGAAGCATTAAGACCGAAAAATTTACGATCAACTGTAAAACACGGGGGAGGATCGGTGTTAGTTTGGGGTTGTATGTCAGCGGCAGGAGTGGGCAATCTACACTTTATAGACGGTATAATGGATCAATACGTGTATTTAGATATTTTAAAAAGAAACTTAAAAGCTAGTGCGGAAAAGTTGGGAATTTTGGACCAATTTAGTTTTTATCAAGATAATGATCCAGAGCATAAAGCCTATAAAGTAAGAACTTGGCTGCTCTATAACTGTCCCCATGTTCTTGAAACACCACCCCAATCTCCAGACATAAATGTTATTGAAAATTTATGGGATTACCTGGATAGACATGTGCGCAAATGTAAAATTTCTAATAAGAACTCCTTAAAAGAAGCTCTATTAGATGCTTGGAACTCTATAAGCCCTGAATACTGTGCGAATTTAGTATTTTCTATGCCAAGAAGACTGAAAGATGCAAAGAACAACGACGGTTATCCCACCAAATATTAAATAGCCTTTATATTTACGTTTAAGATTGTTTTTGTAGTTTCTTTTCTTACTGTATGAGTTTCAATTTGAGATTCATTTTGTTACATGGATTAAAATATATAATATTAAAATGTAAAAGTTTGTTTAATCATTTCTTTTATATTTTCGTTAGAAAATAGGGTTCAAAAAGTAAATAAATTTGATTTCAAAAAATTCGAAAGGGTAGTATGAATGATTTTATACATCCAGTTCAGTCCATTTCAGAAGTGTATGAGTTTCACTTTGACTCACTGTAGGTCCGAAAGTGGTTCGTTTTCGAGATATTCAAGGTTTTAATCACATAAGTTGACCTATTATTAACATTATTCGTTTCGACTAACTTTTGTAGCTGATCATGTAGGTTTTCATCGATTATGTTAGTAATAGGTAAACTTCCTATATGTCGATAACGAATCACTTTTGAACCCATGTACATTTGGATTCCTCTGCTTATTTTTAGCCAAGAAATACGTCAGTAACGGACCGGATAATCAAAACGGGACACCTGTATATAATATAGTCGTTGTACATTATTCTGGAAAACACTACTACAGAGCATCAGTAAGTAGTAGGAGAAAGTGAATAACTAAAAACAATGAACACCACTTCTAACTAACCCTTAAAAAAGGCTAGAAAAAATTAGTCATCTCTGATTGTAACATAGTTATTAACATTTGAATACAAATTCCATTTTAGACGATTTTGCTTCCTGAATCAGTTCCGTGACAACTACAAAATTATTTAACAGGTGCTAGACTGGTAACCTTATCGTAACAGATGGAATGAATGGTTAAGTGGAAAGCATCTCTCCCATGTAGCTGCAGATTACTCTCCATACAATTTCTACACTTAAACTTACTGCGTTTTCTAATACACTAAAGAGATAAAGAGCCCAATTATTTAAATCTGCTTTTATTAGAAAAATCTACCCCTCTATTATGAACCCCAATGTGTATATTTAAGAATCTGCTTTTAAAGGTGTGCATATATAGATATACCAAACAAAACATATTGAAAGAGATATTTTCAATAACCCACTTCACTTGATGACGCAAGAAACACTTCTTTCGTTGAACAGAGAGTATAAACGAACACGTGCATGCATGCAGATGAATATTAGATCGATTTTATTAGCTCTCTAAGTTTAATTTAGAACGACCACACGAGCTGAGTTTTCGCTCGTCTTCTAGAACAGCCTCGGAGCAGTTGAGCTCGTTCAGTTATTGGGTCAACACTCGCTAGCCCAGTTTTCACTTCAGACCGAACGAGCCGCGCCGCGGCGCAGCCCGACCGAACCGGTAAAATACTGACCCGCCGTTCCATGCGTGCCATCGATGGATTCTAGAACTGACTACGTAAGAAAGTGAGACTGCGGAATTATTGAAAGAATTTAATATCTAAATGTTTTAAAGATATAAAAATTAAATTAAATTTGACAAAACTACAACAACTTTTTAAATGTTGTTTGTAACAAATCCTTTAGACATGGACCTAAATATAAACCACATACTGTGATTAGACTATTGGGGTGTTGCGATAAGATGGAGTTGCAGACGACGGAGGAAGTTACGTCACGTCGTCCTTAATAACAAAATAAAAAAAGGTCAGACGCATTTGGTTTGCAAATGCGGGCACCATTTTATCGGTTTTTTTTCCTGCGGGTAACCATAAAATTTACGAAATGCAATCGCTCTAATAAACCATTTCCGATTAGCTTAGTTAATGGGAAAAATCGGTACGATGTCTGCCTTTCTCGGGGCGAGAGATTTAAGCAGGAAAGCGGATTAAAAATAATTCCTGGGTTACCAATCTAAATCCGTCAGCGGGTATGACAGTTTTGTTTTGTTTGCCTCGTTAACTAGGACGAATTTAAAAATATACCCGGTTCATTTTTTAATGGAAAATGGGACGACATTCATATTCTTTTACACAGCGTGATCGAAAAATAAAGCACATCATAGCAAATCAGGTTATTAATGTCAACTTATTTAGCGACAATTAGAACGATTTTTATCTTCAATTAATCTAACTTTATTATAATGAGCGATAAATCTCGTCTGGTTGTTATTATTATGGATATTTCTAAGGAAATTTGTTTGTAACACGTGCACATGAACTGGAAGATTGTTGAAAACTCGTTTTCTGAAAACAACAATTTTACGATGCAGTGACCTTTAAAATACTACAGACGTACAATTTTCCTTTACAATAGCATTTATAGGTTTGTTGTCCATTACAATGGTGCTTTTACGCAGCTACATTTGACACTGTAAATATATACAAGTAAAGAGTATGAAGATTTACTTTTAAAGTGATATCAAATACAATGTAATTTTCCGAAACATTTACAATCTTTTAATAAGTCATAATATTTTGGTAAACATTGCAGGTCGAGATAAGTTATCAAAGTAACCACTTCCTAATCGTTCGCTAAATAATTAGTGCCTATAAAGTAACCCAACAAGTAATAACAACCCAAATGAAAGGAAACAAAGAACTACTTGTTGCACATTCCGCATACACTTTTGCTGCTGCAGATCAAGGACTGTATCGCTGGCAGCAGTTAATGTTTACAAATATTTGAGGTGTTGTTTTGTTGCGACCGATCTGTTAATCGTTCATATCTTATCTACGTTGTAACTAATTCATTTACAAAGTCGGGCAATAGACGCCTGTAATTCGTATATTAATGAAAGGCGTTGTTGCACTCGATTACATTTATTTGTTTTGGTGCATCGACTCACTTCTATTTTGGTGCTTTTATTCGTGCATATTTTATACCAGCTGATAGCTAATGTCAATATTAGGTTATCGTGAATGTTGCACGGTTTGCTGTTATCGTGGTAAACAGATGGTATTTTAAAGAATATGTAGATCAATTGCAACTGTTTAGGAAAATTACTTATTTTTCGATATTTTAGATAATTGGGATGAAAACACTATCGTCATAACAACAACATATTTAATATTGACAGTTTGTCATTCGCTCTTCTTCAAAAGATTGAAGGATTCTTTTCAAAAACTAGATAGAGATAATATTGATAAAATGAATAAAGTCAAAGAGTTTTTAAACGATGTTATCTGTACAATAAAGAATATGATGCCATCGGGTGCTAAAATACCTGTAAGATTAGAAAATTTATTACGTACTTGAGTTCCATTTTTTTTTGTAGAAATTGGGGAAAAAAGGTGATGCTTCTCCTCCAAAACCATCAAAAGGGATTCCTATGAAGTATCCCTACACTTTTAGTGCAAAAATCGCTCAATTTCCAATTAAATTCTACGTTAACAATAATTGGATATATAAGTACTATTTTATTGGGCTTATTGCTGGACTTCCTGTTTTTATCAAACTTCATAACTTAGCCAATTCAAAAGCTAATAAGGATAAATGGGCTGAAATAAGACATAAAGAAGAATTAGAATACTTGGAACATTTTGAATAAATTTTTGAAGCCTATATGAAAATATGTATATTTTATAGATTCATTAAAATATAAAAAATATTTTTTTCTATTATATCAAAGAGTAGGAATTCAAGAAACGGAAAATTTTTGTTATTAAATCATAATTCCATTTTTATTTATGATGAAATAGTGTATCTAACTCATATAAAAACTGCATTCTAATAATGGCGCAGGTCGAGAAATGTTCTAAATCAAATCTGCGCCAGCTGCAGTGGGGGGAAAACGTAGCAATCGAGCCGAGTATTTATTCTTTAACCTTGGAGTGATGCATTGCCCCGCTTGCGATGTGTTTACACGGTCTGGCTTCGAATAAATTTACATTCGGATAACGCGAGAACCTACAAATATATCGGGCCCGATGGACGGGAGAAACGCATACGAGGCGCTCACAGTCTTCGGATTGCACAGCCGCTCAAATTGCAGAAAACGAGAAAATAAGAGTCGCCCGGAATCCAATCTGAAACACAATACTACACGGTCGAGCTCTCTTCCATATGGGTATGTTCGAATGAAATTGGCGAATATTGCGTCATCGAAATAGTCACTTGGGTTGAGCTACCTGCTATCGAGAAAACAACTTCGTATTAAAAATACTTCTTTTTCTTGTTTGGCAGGTGTGAATAAAAGTTGTTAACATACGAGAGACAAACGATCTGTTGTTCGTTCGGAGAATAAATTCTACGAATGAATCACGTACTTTATAACCTCCTACATTCTTCTGGTTTTGTTAATTCTTTTTTACCGTTATTTTAAGGTAAAAATGTTAAAAGAAATATCAGGCTTGAAATTAGTTTATATATCTCGTGATAAAAAAAGGAATGAAACTTTCTATATAAATTGCCCCAAAGGAAGAAATCGAGCGATTTCGTGCTTATTTAGTTTCTACCTCCCATAAAAAATATAATTTATTTCCTTATAGGACTTTAACACCAATCACATGCTACATTATAAGACAGTTATAAAATAACTAATTGACTAAAATCCTAAAAAGAAACGAACGTCAACCGTTCATGTTCGTCCAAATATATGCAGCCCACACTGCAATTCTGACGTCATGGTATAAATAAAGGATCGCTCCCCTTACGATGTCCCATAAAAGACGTATTAAGTAAACGAATTGGAGAGATTAACAAATTGCATGGTGGATCCGACGGATTTAGATAGAACTTTGGCATTCGCAAGAGGAATTTGGTGCATTTCGTTAGGAATTATTGGTGTGCCGCGTAGGGAACGCTGAAGTAGCCGGTCGATCGTTCATTTGAATTATAAATAAGACCGGGACTAAAATAGATCCCGTGGCACGCGCATAGGTGTCTAAACGGGACCAGAATGCACCACGCAGCCCGTTACATTAAATTTAACTTTACCGGACATGTACAATTTAGCGAACATGCTTGGGGTTGGTAAAACGCTTTAGGGACGTAATGTTTTACAGGGCATTTTACCAAATTGACCGTTCTTTTTTAATTGCAGCAATATTTTTTTATTTAGGGAGGGTACTGTTTCGTTTCATTTCCAAACAACATAAAGGAAATAAGTGTCTATATTACTCTTTTTTTAAAGATTCATACATGATAAATCACATGATTTCAGATTTATGAGTTTGTTTTCAAAAGCCTTTCCAATCACGTTGTATTCCAATTTGTCTTTGATTTTAATTTTCCAACTGTTCCCATCATTTAATATTACAGATAATCAAGAATTGTAAAAATATTTTTGAACGCTATTAATCACTATAACATTAGTTCTTTGTCTGTAAAAGATGCAACAAACTTTTGAATAATTCTAAATAATAATTGAATTACTTTGAGTTAATGACTTGCAAGGTTTGAGGCTTGTTCCGATTTCAAAAAGCACCAAATAGTTAAGCGCAAAATCTAATCGACCATTTCAAATGGCAGCTAAAAACGATTAACTTTATTAAAAATTTTCATCTTTGCTAGAGTTGTGCGAACGGTTACGCGCGAAATTCAATTTAACAAATTGAATCTGAAACTCGTTTAACATCTGATTCTTTCTGGGTACTTTTCAAATTTCTACCCTTATCGCAACAATCCTGCAAGCCAACACTGATATCTTGCAACTCTTCCAACACTGGAAACAGAGGCAACACTGAAAAAAGAAATCATATATAAATACAGTAGAACCCCGATTATCCGAGATAACGTGGGGAAACACCCACCTCGGATAACTGAAAACTGGGATAATACGGATTTATTTTTTATTTCTTTAAAAAATAAACACAAATGTACTTTAATCGGTTTATTAACGTTTTTAACATGTAAATTAACGTGTATGTATACTGCCCCCATAAGGATAAACGCGGTATGTTCAAAATTGTTCAAATTTGAGTTAAGGGCGTAAAATGGCTTATCGTACGTCTATTTAATCGTATAATAACTAATTTTATCGAATAAACTATAGTCACAAAACAAAGGTATTCACCCAAAAAAGTAAAGTTTTATGACATATATCTAAAGGCTGAGAGAGAACACGAAAAACGTGTTTTCTTAGTTTCATGGTTTTGTGACATACCGCGTTCTTCTTTATGAGGGCAGTATACATATTATAAAACATTGAAATAGTTGTCTATGGGCTGCTGTTTCATATTGCATCTTCTTTTTCTTGCTACTATGTTTCTCCATCTGTTAAGAAGAAGTAAATCCGCAGAGTTGTCTTTGATTATTGTTCGATATACCTTGGAGCTTTTTCCAGAGAAGCAAAATCTTCTTGATGGAAAATCTTAATGGGAGGCTGTTCATTCACCGCTTCGTCGTCGTCGTCATCTGATTTTTCGGTTTCCTGAAAGGCATTCGTTAGTTCTTCAACACTCATTTCTTCTTCTAAGTCATCTGCTGTAATCCATTCAATAACGCTTGCCTTGTCACATTTCCGCAACCTTTTGAGTTTTGTATTAATTCAAATAAATTTGTTCTTCTTCGTCTTCTGTTTCGGTGTCAAAATTTGAAGAGGATATTTCTCCTCGGCTTCTCTATTTCAAAGCCAATTCATTTAATTAAATATCATCTTCACTGTCATAGTTCTCACGAAGTTCTTTCCCAGCTCGGTTAATCCGGAGCTCGAATAGTTGTGACTCGAATAATCGGGATTCTACTGTATAATTGAGGAGCTTGCGTGCAAAAACGGATATATCCATTTTGTAAAATTTTTCAGGAGACACAGAAAACGTATAAAATTTTATCCGCTTTTGCTCGGATACGTCTTCTTTAAATACAATTTAGACATGCTTTTTTTAAGTTTTACCTACAAAAACATGTAAAAATGATTAGAATGGATGAAAATCATATAATTAATATGTATAACTCAATTTCGTCAAAATATGGATTTATCCGGTTTTGCAGGCAAGCTCCTCAATTGAATAAATGATATAGTATTTTTTTTTTTCAAAATAGTATAATCAATTTTAAACCTTATCGTGAAAAAGAAACCTACTTTTTCATTTCTAACTAAATGACAACCAATTCACATTAGGATATTACATTTGCCCCACCTTGTATTTAGCTTTTGATTAGTACTTTATATTTCTGAAACGTGACGCTTTTCACAACTTTTTTTAATAATACATATAAGAACAAAATGACTAATGATTTCATTATACAGAGTGTCGGACAAAAAGCGCCCAAACCCATATCTCGGTTATTTCTGTTCGAATTTTTATGAGCCGGGTACCAAATGAAATGTTTTAACAAATACTATGGTTTGGAGATCATTTAAATTTTTTCTACTGCCACTTTCGATTTCAATCAACTATGATTTTTCTTTTTCAAATTGTGATGTATACTTTTCTCTACGCTTTTTCAAAGATCTTTTCTTTTTGAATCCAATTATGTGGAATACATAATATGTATACCACACACTAAAAGTATATCATACTTTTACTAATCATTTACTGTAGAAAAAATTAAAACACTTCTCGTAACCCATTCGAGTCCGAATGTACAATAACCAGAAATGGAGCTCCACCATGAAGAGAAAGATGAAAGAGTACCCAGCAATGTTACGGAGAGGGGACTTACTTTTTCATCCTTCTCTTCATGGTGCAGCTCCATTTCGGGTTATGGTACACCGTGTATGAAATTGATTTCCGGAGCTATAAGATGGTCTACACACCATGTGTGCAATGACAGTAAAGGAACAACATGAAAAATAAACTTCGCTCCTGACCGTGTTCTAAAAAAATCGTCGTCTCGAATAGGTTAAACACTGTACTTGGTTTTTATCGAGTACCCCGTCAAAACATTTTGCTCGAGCTTTTTATACGCGATTTTTTAACAATCGAGGACGACTCCGACCTTGACATTGCGTTTTGAATCCTAGGGTAGCTCACCAAATCTCGGCCATGCGCCTAATGTCAGTCTTCCAGTTTTTCTCTATGGATTTCTATAGAGAGGCCGACTTCAGGAAGGATTTTTTGGAGAGCCCAGATTTGGACAGTTTACCCTATATTGGAACCGTATGTGGAACGCTCCACCGAACGGGCGCTTCCAATCCCTTAACAAGTTTTAAGTATCGTATTTTTAATAAAAAATTTGTAACGTCAAATCAGTCGTCACTTTTCTTCGGAGATCTACAAATGACACCGATTTTACTTTTAAAATATTTTTCCCAACAATTCTTGAAATCCGAACCTATTAACAAGAAATTGACTACAAATGATGAATTTCTTTAACATCTCCATACAATTTCCATTACTTTCCGTAAAAATGGCCGAAAGGAAAGAAAAGTATTTTATTTTTTCTGCAGTAAATGGTAAATGGTTAATAAAAGTTGATGTATATCGTTGGATTCAAAAGTCTTCTAAATGGCGAGGAAAAAATATTCATGTTAATTTCAAAAACCAAAGTCATAGTCGGTTAAAATCAAAGGTGACGATAGAAAAAATTGAAATGTACGCCAAAATATATTATTTCTTACAACATTTCATTTGGTACCTGGTTCATGAAAATCTGCACAGAAATAACCGAGATATGACTTTGAGCGTTTTTCGTCTGACATCTGTACATAAATTTGAATTTGGATTAGAGTGAAATAACCTTCCTAAAGCGAAATATAAGAAATATCTTGTTCTAATAACTGTGTGTGAGCTCATATCTTATTGACCTACTCACTGTATTAGGTGGAAATATGGTTTTCAGTAATGGTTAAAAACCGCATTATAGACATTTCTCTAAACATTGTTTTCATTTTCTTTAACATGAATTTCAACTATTTGATTTAATACCTTTAATTCTTTATAAGTGCCCATTAATGTAACAATTCATCACTGTAATAAGTTGTCAGTCAATAATTTTCAACAACCTTCGATGTAGCTATGTTAATAGATATAATTTATAAATTGATAAATGATGGGTCATCGTTTTATTTATTTAATTATAAAATTATCCAACCAAACAACATAATCCATCAGTTATCATACAAAGTTTTGTGTGAAATTATCAAAGGCAAAACATGTTTTTTAATTACCTCCCACAAAAATTTATTTTTATCTCTAAATTATATCCTTGTTGAAAAGTACACATTTTCAGGTTTCCTTTTTGTCTAAACTCCATCCCGGTCGTATTCCACGCCTCGTATGGTGCACAATACGTCGACGGATTTAATTTTAAACGGGCGCTCGGTTTCTCTTTCGACGGTTCGTCGAAACGCTCGCGTTTCCTTTGCGCTCGCGTTGTTGGGTCTTTGAAATTTTCTAAGCTTCGTTTCGAAGGCGGTGCGCAGTCAGAGTCGCCGAGGAATTACAAGAAAACAGTTCTAAAATTAGTATGCCGGGACTTATACTATATGCAAACAAACGGCCCGCATTCATCTCGACTGGCCTTGAGCTCTGTGCACATGCATCCTCCTCTTAAACACGGCACCGAACGTGTCAGTTTCTCTCTCTACACTCTCGTCGTCTACACGCACGTCCAGCTTCTCTCGCGTTATCTCTACCCCCGTTGTTGCAACCCGATAACGTCTCGAAATACTTTTTATTGTAGTTTTTAATGTTTTTGTTTGTGTGTATAGTGAATGTGGGTAATACTTGTTAATTGTTAAGTGAAGTGCGTTGTAATTTTTTTTCTTTTCTGGAACTATTATGTAGTACGTAGTTGACTTGAAGATGAAAGAGTTTAGGATGTACTTTTGATTCTAAGTAAGTTGGAAACACAATTTTTACTTTCTAAAAAATTCTATAAAAATTAATTAGAAAGAACAAGTTTGAAAGTTATAAAACAAATATTTTTCAAAAAAGAACGCACCATAAATCTGAATGTTTCCAGTTATAAGTTTACTAATAGAGTTAAGTTCATTTATGAGGGTTACTAATAAACATTTTCATTTAACTGTTGTAGGAATTTCAACAAGAGTTTAACTTTTTTAACTAATTTTAACTTTTTCTATACAGGTGTCCCGTTTTGATTGTCCGATCATTTACTGGTATATTCTCTGACTGAATACAAGCACAAGTCTTAATGAACATAGGTCCGAAAGTGGTTAATTTTCGAAATATTCAAGGTTTTAATTCCATAAGTTGACCTATTATTAATATTATTACAAGGTTACTTTTAAAATAAATTATTAATTACTTGCCATGGTTTCGACTAACTTTTGTAGCTGGCCAATGTAATCTAATAATGACAATTTATCGAAACCATCGTAACGAGTTAATAATTTAACTAAAATGATTCTCTTCGATTATGTTAACCCTTTGAGCGCTGTCCACTCCATACTAAAAAGCCTACAATGGACTGCATATTTTTTACGAAAGATCGCAACTTGCATACAGTATTAGGCAGTCCAAATTAAACCCACATATGCGTTTGTTATCTAAACTAATTGATTCTACCAGAACGTATGTATGGGTTTGTCGTAGTCACATGGCGAAATCCGTCAGTTTCCGAAAATCCCAGGCAGTTCATGAAGCTTCGGTATTTTGTGTAAATCTTAAGGATTTCGTTTTCTCACGAAGTTGTTCATGAAACGCTCGATCATATTCGGCAAATCGCGTACTCCATCTCGGTACACAATCTGCCGCAATAACGATATCGAAGGTTCACCAAACGACCAGCACAAAATAATAGATAGACAGACTGTATTTCAGCAATGTTATTGAGCATTTCGTGAAATGATATTCTAAGGGCCAGTTCTAATACGTATTCTTTTATAAGGATCAAGATTACTAGAACACCGATTAATTCCTAGTTTTTATTGCTTATTGTTTTACATTGGTTAAATAAAACAAAAAATCTAAAAAATAGTAAAATAAAAATTACATAATCTAAATTTGTCAACAATGTTATTTGTTAGTACATGATCCACTTCTACGACTTCTTGAATTACACTGTTTTTTACTTGGGTGACAAGAACACTTTACAAATCCTTGTCCTTGGAATAATGACTCTAGGAAAATAGCTTCTCTGATGGAAAGAAATTTAGTTTTGTCCACCTAGGTATGTAAAATAAATTTGCTGGTGGCAATATTCAGATCTTCAGATACCTTTATTGTATCTGTTGCGACAGATTGTGTACCGAGATGGAGTACGCGATTTGCTGAATATGGTCGGGCGTTTCATGAACAGCATCGTCAGAAAACGAAATCCTTAACATTTACACAAAATACCGACGCTTCATGAACTGCCTAGGATTTTCGGAAACTGACGGATTTCACCATGTGACCACGACAGGTACATAGCCAAAATGGAATGGTGCGGGAACGCATAGGGTAAGGTTGCTCAAGTCGTACCTATGCCTAAGTCGTACCTTAGCTATATTAAATGCTACCACAGCGTTGACAGCAAAAGTAACACTACAGAATTGTCTAGTAAGGTAACCACTTCATTCTACACTATTTAGCCGTCTGGTTGCAAGTACAATTTGAGAGAATATTCTCAACAAGTAAATTACTGCTACATCATATAATTTTCTGCATGTGTTTGGAGGAATTCTTCGAAAGGAAATTATGAAGGTAACACTGATTACACTGAAGGTAAAACATATACGCATATTCAATTCATCTTAGGAAATTTGTTCGTTTTTGCCGTTCGAAACGTGCGATAATTCAAATGAATCAGTGAGCAATAAATCTCTTCCGACGGACAAAGATGAAGAAACCCAAAAGGAAGAAGATGCTTCTCTGGATTTTCTTGCAAAACCTTCAACATCACTTGATTCACATAAACTGAAATGACGGGAAAGAGAAACGAAGACGCCTAATCTTATCAATCGAAATAACCACAGCTGCGAATAAAGACAAACTAAAAAATGCTGCAAATAAGAGGGCAGAAGAAATTAATAAAAAGGACAAAATAAAAAATGAAAACATTAGTCACTGCTTGCAATGTAAATCATGGGTACACGATCTATGTACTGGAGTTAGAAAAGAATCAAGAAATATGTATAAGCGCATGTTCCAAACATATCTTATAATGGACATTGTTGCCTAATATTTTTCAAGAGTACGACTTATGTCTTGAGTGGTACCACTTAGGCAACTAGTTTCTTTAGTCGTACCGATGATTTTTTTTAAATTTTTGTTTATTTTATGCATTAACATTTAGTATATCATACTTCATTATGATAAATAAAACTGTTATTAATCCAAAATGAGTATAACAAATAAAGGTTTTATGTTTTTTCTCAATTTTCGATTGTATGCAATATTTTTTCTTATGAGGTACGACTAGAGCAACCTTACCCTATATGCGTTCAAAGCCAAAACTGAATGGTTGTGTTCGAACCCATATATGAGTTCACAGCGCTCAAAGGGTTAATAATAGGTAAACTTAGGGAACTAAACTTCCAATATCTCAAAAACAAATCACTTATGGGCTCATGCTCATTGGGACTTTTCGGTTTATTTTTAGCTAAGGAATACGTCAGTAGTGGATCGGACAATCAAAACGGGACACCTGTATAAATTTGTAGTAAGCGTAAACTAGTGTTTCACTGGTCACCTTTTCAAAATTAGAACTAAGTCTTTGATGATGGCTATTAAACGAAACTAGACAGATATTTAATAAAGACATAAAAATAGAAAATCTAAAAAAAAAGTTTTTCTAAGTTTCCATCAAAGTTAATAAAAACGTATGGAAAAGTTTACAACTTCAATTTAAACTTTTCATTTGCATAATGCTACTAAAAACGTCATACAACGAATATTGTCACCAGAAGATTATATCATTTCCCGCATATGCCTTGTCCAAGTGACTCACAGTACAAATATTATCAGTGCTACGCCACAATGAACGGAAAATCTGAATGAAGTTGTAATGGCATTAACATATTTTTCGGTTTATGTAATATTCTGTAAAATATTCTTAATCTTTCGATATTTTTTATTATTTTCTTTAATCTACAATAATATTTCTTATATTTTTCTTGTCCTTGAAGGTAATGCGTGATGACGTCAATGTGTGCACACTTCGACTGGATATTATCGCGACAATGTTAGCGAACGATAACCGATTCCGTATTGTACTCTTTCCTTTTGAACGTGCCGTTGTTACGTTGCATACGTGTGAGTGTTCGATGTTGTTTGTGTTCGTATCGCTTATCGTCGAAGCATAACTGTCTGGAGATATCGATACAATAGGTAAACACAATGTGCAGCATTCGATTCTACCTACAACAACGCCACACGGCTCTAAATACGTATGATCGACCGATCCATATGCAAGATCGGGATATTCCTCGACGTTATATCCCTATTATTGTTTCATTGGTCGTTAAATCTGGAAATTGTTACCGAGTTGATCTCCGGCTTATACAAAGTTATTTTTACATTTTTGATAATACAACAATAACTTTATTTATTATAATTATCTTGGCACCGCAGGGTTATATACGAACTGTTTGCGAAACGTGATGAAAAATGAAACGTAACGTCTCGTTGGTAGCGCAATAAAGCTCATAATTCCGGTACATTAAACTTTAAATTAGACCGAATTAAATAACATGACATTAATTGCATCACATATGTGTCTGCCTTCGAACACACGACTGGTATGTGGCAGCGTAATTGTAGATATGAGATGAAACTGTAAAGGAAGTGATAAAAGTAAAACGCTTTTAGTAAATAATAAAACTACCATGAATGTTTGTTTGGTAATTATTGCGAAACGCAGTCGACGAGACTGCCTCTCTTTAGGACTCGAAAACTACTTTCGAAACAATTTAAGAAACCGCACTTATTCACGCGCCCAGCGAAATCGCCGGGCTATAAAATTTCAAGGATACTGCGCTTAGAAAGCCGCAACGGTCAAACTTCTTATACTAAGCTTTTTTGTTACAGGCCAGCCGCAACGTTGACTTCGCGAAAAAGGACTGCATCCAAGACTGTACCAATTGTAAGTAATAATTCATCGGAACCCACCATTGCGAATGCTAGAACATTATCATTATTACTACTATTACTATTATTACACGGTCCTCGAAGAGCACGGATCACCTTATATACCCTGCCGTGCAATCATACAGCCATTATATTATTTACATACGTAATAATCAAGTAGCCTTCCACAAGTAACGAGGTGGAGGTCTCCTCCGACTATACTTTTGCAAGTACGCGTTTATAATGATATATCGCCCGGTTTGCGATGCGCGAATACTGTTAGTTTAATTAGGATTTATAGGACTGGTTTTAAACGTACTTCATAAATCTTTTTTAATTAAAATTGTGATCTGGGTTACTCCTCTAAAGGTTTTATACTATAACTTTAAAATGTTTAGATGTTTCTCACAATTTATATCTCCTTATAGTCATCGAGGTAATCAAGCAAGTTGTAAACGTAAGAAATGAAATCGTTCGTCAATGTTGAATATAATTTATGATTGTTATTTGCGGTAATGGCTGTTTAATATTGATACGTTTGATTCGTTATATTTCAAAGCCTTCATCTGGAATGGCTATTTCTCAATTGGACGCGGGGTCGAACTTACTTATGATATGATCTAACAAAAGAAACTTAAATGCTGTAAATTACAGTTTACAATTCATAATTAACTGCTGGTATTGATATTAATAAATCATTCTTAGGTATTATTCCATTATTATTTAATAGATTATTCTAGCATAAATAATTAATAAAGTGTATAGACTCTAAATTATAATCAAGTATATTAAATTTATCATTTAAAGTAGAAAATTTAATTTGACAAACAAGGACAAAAGTTCTTAAGTATAAATTCATTCAATGCACGTTGTACAAAAACGAAAGCCGCGGCCACTGGTTTATTAATACAGCTCATTTTGATTAGTTTATGGTTGGGATTAAGCAGGTGTCTGTTTTTATCCCACTTACTCAAAGTTATTCTCCATGTGACTATCGTCTAGTTATGGTTACTTTGCAGAGTGACCTGATTTACTTAAGTGTGTAATCGAGTCATATTTGTACATGTAAATATTGTGATTTCTCATTGCAATTATTTGAAAATACTTAGGATTTGAGTATATAGGATATTTACTATTATATTGAATCACAGTGGTGTGTCAGATGTTTGTCAATAGTAAGTCATTGTTAGGCATTTGCTTATTCTTATTTTATAACTTGCTATCAAATTTTGTAAATAGATTTGTAATACTCATATTGGATTGATTTATAATCGTGGTTAAACGTTATATAAACACGTTTTAAAAATTCATTTGGCAAAAAATTGTGCTTTAATTTTAAAAAATATTCTAACAGATGGTCAAGTTAACCTACAAAAAAAAATAATAGATTACAGCAACAATGTGAAGCCATTTTAATAGGTTTTAATTTGCATTTTCTTTGTAATCAGAAGTAGCTGTTATTTCAGTTACTGGTTTTAGTAAAAGTGACCTAATTTGTTGGACAATGAATAAAATCTGGAACGGTTCAAGTGTTACCATACGCGACTCATCGATGATGAAACATATTTTACATTCATTTATACCTCTCTAATACCAACAAAATCATTTTTTTGCGCGTGAACAAGAAGATGAATAATTACTAAGAGGAATAATTTTTTCTCTACCCTAAATTTAATATAAAAATAAATTATATCTCACTTCAAGAAATGTTACATTCTAATCGATTTAAAAAACCCGTAGATTTTATAGTTTATTTTTGTTCAATGTTAATTGTGTTGAGAAGTAAAGGCTAAAGTCGAGCTCTGTGCCACTCGGTGAACGGCCGACATTCATCGCGATCGCATCTGAGGAGCGGCCGCAGTTAAGTACATTGAATTAACCTTGCGTTGTCGCATCGCGACGGGCTGCGAGAGGAAGAGAAGATCGCAGTCGGCTGCGGCCGCCCGCATCAATAGCGCAATTGTAGAGAACGATGGCGGCCGTCGCAGCAGCGGCATCATCAGCGACAGCAGCAGCGGGGACGAGGCGGCCTTGATTCGGTCCGGTCCGGTCAAGTGGCTGACGTCATCGCCGCGTGCATGTGCATGCCAGCGCCGCTCCCTTCCTTACCGGCGGACGCCGCCACCGACGCCGACGCAGGATGGTTCCACTTAAGGCCAGCGCACACTTGGCGGCCCGGCAAGGATAGACACCCAAACAATTCAGGCAGACGACATAAATTGTCGCTAATCGCACCGTGACTCGGTGACTGACTAACTGACTGACTGACTGCGACGCGGCCGACCGCGATGCACACCAGCGATGTTTTGCTGGCGGTACGGCGAAAATTGACTTTGTACTCGATAAATGTTAATGAAACGATGTCTGTAGTGAATGACCTTTGAAGTGAAGCAGGAAGTACGTAATGGGTACACACTGCGATTTTGTTTCTATTACATTGTTAAGCTGGGTCAAGTGAATCAGTACAGGAAAGTAATGTTGCACTTTAGTACGAATGATATTTATGCTAGATGCAAACGTAAAATGCTCTCTTATTTAACCAACTCAAGGCCGATTACACACCGTATATGCAATTGATTTTCGAGATTATAAGATGAGCTGCACAGTAAATGAACAATATAAAGAAAAAAATTTACTCCTGAAGACCGTGTTCGAAAAAATCGTCGTTTCGAATTGGTTAATTTAAAATCATAAAAGGAAGAGTGTATACCACAAAAATATGAAGATAGGTCAACACAAGATTCACCATTAATAATGGATTTCTTGTTAAAAAAACAAAAAATTATATACATTTTCAAAAATGTCATTCAATATTCATTTTTGATACAACAAATAAACAAAGATACTGACCTACAACATCAATATAATGGACTCACAACATGATTTTCTTTCTATTGTACCGTTAAGCTAACAATGAGTCAAGTGATTCAGTATAGGAAAGTTGTTTTGTCCTTTATTGGAGACAGCACCTCCTTTTTTGCTTATACAGTATGCAAAACTCGTATTCGAACACCTACCAAAAAATTAGAAAATCAAGAATTACTCAAGAAAGGTACTACAAATTTCAAATATTTTTGATGATTTATTTCACTTAGAAAAATAAAAAGAAAATTAGATCTGTTGGTCACCTATGTAGCTCGACTACTAACCGCAAAAGGGAATTTTGTCCACATTTGGCAGCAAAAACCGTATTCGTACAGTACAAACTTAAGTTTTAACGAAGAAACTTGTACATTTGGAATAATATTAATATTTTGTTGGGTAGCCTTTTTGTTCAAGAACAGCGGTTAGACGCTTCGGCATCGATTCCACTATTTTAGTTATTAATTCAGGTGGTATTTTAGTCCATTCAGTCTTCAACGCTTTTTTTAAGTCGATTACGTTTCTAATATCGTAATGTTTCAATTTCTTCTTGAATAATAACCATAACTTCGCAATAGGATTGAGATCTGGGCTTTGGGGTGGTGTTTTGAGATATTTTGGACAATTATACAAGATCCAAAGTCTAGTATCTAACGCGGTATGCTTCGGATCATTATTCTGTTGAAAGATAAAATCTCGCAAACATCCCAATTTTTCTGCACTTTGCTTCAAATTCTTTTTCAAAATGTTTATATCCTTTCGCAGTCAATATTCCATC
Source organism: Digitonthophagus gazella (assembly GCA_036711955.1). Taxonomy (NCBI): domain Eukaryota; kingdom Metazoa; phylum Arthropoda; class Insecta; order Coleoptera; family Scarabaeidae; genus Digitonthophagus; species Digitonthophagus gazella. Next base: position 11,108,985 of record JASCIT010000001.1, read on the forward strand.
GATGAAATGAAGATTTCCAACTCTTGCCGCTGAAGAACACCCCTATATTGTCATCAAACCCCCATCATGTTTGAATGTAGGTACTAGATTATGTGGATATAGGCTCGTGTTTTTCTCTCGCCAAATTCTTGCTGGTCCATCTGATATTTATATTGAATTTAGACTCATCAGTGAAAATTACCCTTTTCCAGAAGTTAAAGTCTTTATTTTGACATTTCTTTGCAAATGCAATCCGTTTTTGTTTATTAATTCTACTTATAAATGGTTTTCTAACAGCATACCGACTTTTAAATCCCATTTTTTAATGTAATTTCGCACGTTTTGAGGGGTAACCCGAATTCCAAAATCCTGTTCAAGACTAGCAGCCAGTGCCACACCACTTACAGTGGGATCCTTACAGATTTGACGACGTATGAATGAACCATGTCTTCTTGTTAGCTTCAATCGGTGTACATTTCGTCATGCTTTGTTAACTTGACCGGTCTTTTTATAATTTTGCACCACGTATTGTATAGTAGAAGTGCTGCGCTTCATTGACTTTAGCATTTCACGCAATGATTTTCCTTCTATATACAAATTTATTATTATTTTTCTTTGTTCATCAGATTCAATCATCAAGTTCAGCTGACTTTCTACCCATTTCGAATTTTCCAAAATTTATATAATAATTCACTGACTTTGAAATTTTTTGAACAAACAGTGTTTAACAGACAAAACGGGAAATAACACGATTACAAATCTTGTATAACGTTAGCTATGTAGTCGAAAATACAATCCTGCCAACTGTACGAATACGAGTTTTGCATACTGTAAGCAAAATACCAACTTACAGAATTTAAAACAATTTATAAGAAGAGTGAAGAAGTGAGAAAACCCAAAAATTCATGAAGACACTAACATCTAAATAGTAGCGCCGTGAGAATTTTATTAACCATTTCTTTATGATAATTATTGAAAAGAAAACTTTCTACATTCAAACAGTTATTTAATATTCATTTTTGATAGCCGAGACATATTACATATTACACAACAACACTAACCTACAACATAATCGTTAACATCGGTCAATAACTCATAAAGTAAAAAGCATATTAAACCGGGTCCGATAAAATAGGATGACCTCAAATACTTGGTATAGGTCAAGCGACTCGGGGGGCTGTCACGTACAGCCCTCTATGCCGCCCTTAATGTCACCCCGACAGTGCCGCGCCCTCGTGTATGTCATCGGGCGTTCGGCATTATACAGTGTGCCCTCTTATCGCTCGCTGATTTATCGCCTCAGGCTACGATATAGTTGTCGGACTGACAATGTTGCCGAAGCGATAAATTTCATGGCTACATTGTGCGGCTAAAGTTTTAATGAAAATGGGTTTGTATAATTAACATTGAATATGATTAACGTTAAATGAAGTGAGGTTAAATCTGTTTGGATAAATGTATTCTAAATCAATATTGATTCATGAATTATTTCCTAGTTTGTAATGCGATGATGGTTTTAGAATAAAATCTATATAACGTTAACGCACGTTAAATCAACAAAGATAGATAATAATGTGATTTTGGAGTAAACACGGATCTAAAATGATAAAATTTACAATTCCATGAATTGGAGCAGCCCTGACCCAATTCTCGCTTCAACAACCCCAAAGCACCAACGGTGCGGCACACTCCAATTACGTCGAATCCACTCAACGTATCCTCGTGTCCCGCACGTTTATTCCGTCGATTAATTTAGTAGAACTCTTGATGTCCTGGAAAACGAATGAAATCCACTATAAAATTCAATAAACTACCCCGCTTTACTTCATTTCATTGAGGAACTCTGCCTCAAGCGTGGGCTGCGTTCCCTCAAGGAGGAACAACAATAATAACGACTGCCCGGGGTCGCAGTCCATAATATGATATTCCCGGGATAGGTGGTGACCTAGTTTCACGATGACCCAATCGGTATGACCCATTTCCGGGGCGTCCTTGCAACGAGAACCTCTCTCTTCATTGCACCTCCATTGAGAGAGACGGGAAGCGCGTTGGAGGCCACTCGCTGCACTGAATCCTGCCGCTGCGTACACAGGATCCCGTGGGATTTCGTTATCCTTGGAACTGTGACCTCGCGACGCAGGACTCGCAGCTTACTGAAAGGCTATTTCCGTTCTTTCGTTTACCGTGCTCCGATTAGTGGACGGTAGAACGGTCAAAGGAGTTATGAAGTTCTCTACAGAGGGAAAGAGCTTCGCAACTCGATGGCGTTTGAAAGAAGGATAAATTACGTTGTGGGAGGATGTTTTCGAGGGTTAGTGGAACAAGGACGATTATTAGTCGACTGTGGTTAGGAAAGGATAAGATATTCAAAGACTACTTGGAAGATAAAATTAGAATATAACTGCATGATTATTGATGCGAGAATAATTTAAATTAGTTGAGGTGTTTTTGGAAGTTTGTAATTCAAGGACGATTATTATCTAAAATTATCAAAGTTATATAAAGAATTTAACATTTCATTTTTCAACAAGACAATGAATTCATACTAAATTGTAGCTAATTCAACACTCTTCCTGTAACAAATTTACAAAATGAAATTTTCCGCTTTATTATAAATGCTGTCATCAGGATTTCATTCATATTCTAATACTCCGCCATTCTATACTTCCAATTCACACCTGGTTTTTGAAGTCGAACGATTGAAACCCGAAGCGAATCGCGGATCATTTCACTTCGCCGTTCACCGGAAGCGGTTCCCGAATCCGCCACAATACGCCAGTGATTATGCAACAAAGGGGTATCAACGTCAGCGGACGTCCCTTCATCCCTCAGGATGTCAGTGACAACCCCTTCCCGGTGTAACGTGCCACCACAAAAGAGAGAAAAATTGCAATCCACCCAAGGGGATGCACCCTTTGACGAGGACTTCGCCGCAGTGTCGTACCTAATGCGTGCCATGGGAGCGGCCCCTCATTGGGACGCCGAGCGAAGGGTGCAGCTTTAATTTAAAGGGTGCTCGTTCCGACGGTACTACCACCCCCGGTGGATCGAACCCCCTCCGACGTCGGTGCAGTCTCTGACCTCAATATCAGCGATGCAGCGCGCCGACTCGACGCCGACGCCTCTTTTACCCCTCTTTCTGTTGGCGTCCTTTTTGTGGCCTCATGGGGAACATGATAAATAACCATGAGTATGAAGAAAATATTCCCTGAAATATGTATTCGTTGAATTCAAAAATTCGTTTGTCTTGTTCGTATAAAATGCGGTAGTTATGAATTTTTATATATTTTTTCTATCCATGCATATTGTCTTTTATTTTCCATACTCAATCTCTGTTTTGCAATTCATAATTGCTTTTCCATATAAATATGATGATCTTGAACACGTAGAGCAAGTTTTCAATGTTAGAAAACTGAATAATCGCTATGCGCATAATTAGAATCACTATAAAGTTTTTTGGAAATATTTATTTTAGAAGACGAAAAAGCTTTGAAATATCTACACAGAATATGAGATGAAATTGTAAGACGTGAAATACGAAAACTAGAAGACTAAGAAGAACGTCTAGATTAAGATGGGTGGATCAGGTAAAAGGCAATGGAGATAACGGATTTGTAAAGAAGGTTAATGGACTCTACTGAAAAGGATTGAGGAAGTGATAAAGTTAGATAAAATACTATAAGCAAGTAAAGAAGATGTAAATTGTAAATTTATTCCCTGCGACAATCAGAACCATACAATTGTACTGTTTACATACAAAGCACAGTGAATAAAAAAATAATCTCGAGAGCTTTCACGACCGGTGTTAACTCAAATTAGAATTAAAAATAGTACTTTTAACACTAGATTTACTAGAGTTAGATGCTTTCGTGTTTAGACCTGCTTTTCGAAAAAGTGTTAAACTACCCTTGGGAAAACCATGTTGGGAAAGCCAACATTCTTTTAAAATAAGGAACTGTCACTTTTATTTTTGAAGAAAGCTCCTTGCTTTAGGTTTAGGATTAAATTCAAATTAATACTCCCTCTGTCCCATAATAAGTGTCCGATTTTGGTATTTCTCGAAATTTAACGTTATTTCGATGTGTCAGTTGCAATCTTGTATTCCATCAAGAGACTTAAGTTAAAACTGACACACGAATGTTGTTAAAAAATTTAAACGCGTATACTTAACTTTTGAGTAGTGATTTATAAACATACGCCATCTTTTTAAGTACCGGAGTGATCATATAATGGACCGTCGAGGAGTTTTTGAAGTTGTGCCTCAACGAGAAAGGCCTAACCTAAAGCAGGAAGCGCGTCAAAGTGTGTACCATTATTTGCTAGAAGTGTAAATGGTAAACTTAAATATGAATCGATAAAGAATACTGTTCGGTATTTTGCATCTGAGAAAACTATAGAATTTGGCATCGAGGGCAAGAAACTTTACGTGAAGGAGCGGTAAGCGCGAAATTAAATTTTCGAAATTCTGGAAGAGTCGGCAGGAAACGAGAAATCGTAGATATAGAACGAATAAAAGAGATACCAATTCATCACCGCAGAAAACTCCGATCACTTGCATATGCCATTGCAACAACATTCTAACAAAATTCAACGTTTGGACTACTGTCTGGCAATGCTTGATTCTGAAAGTATCGCTGCTGGTGAACCTATTTTTAATGACATGAAAAACTACATTCATGTTGACGAGAAATGGTTTTATTTAAAACATGTAAAAGTAAGAGAAACTACGAAGGACATATTTTTAGCCGCTCTTGCCCGTCCATGATGGGATAACTACCGTAATCAATGGTTTAATGGAAAACTAGGGATTTCGCCATTTGTAACTCAACAACCTGCCAAACTTTTTTTATTTCAAAGCGGACACTTATTTTGGGACTTAAATTTTCACCATATCGGTCACTTATTATGGGACAGAGGTAGTAACTTATAGCATTTATTACAACAAAAAATTAAAGTTAGCTATTCTGTTAAAAAAAATTGTATATAAAATTTATTCCAAAGCTCATCATTCATAATACCTTAACGTATATAGGTATGTTGTACTGGTCATTGTTTATACTCTAACAATAGACGTTCATATCGCGATAGCATTAAAATTGGACAGTGGCGTCGCCGGACAATGAGCGACGGTTACACAGAGCGTCGGAGAGCCAGCGACGTCGGTGTCGACCGTTGTGGTGGAAATTCAATGGGATCGAAGGCGGCCGTGTGCGTATAACGGACCGTTCTCGTCGATAGATAACCTCATTCAGCGTCCGGGCGGCGGCGGCGGCGCTTACTATCGATCCGTCTGTAGCGCCCCCGGACGCCGCACCCCTGTTGCAGCTGAATCGGGCCCGCCGTGACCTTTGAACCCCATTGAAGGCTACGACCTATATTCTGTCGTCCTCCTTCGTCCCGCCCCGACGCGACCGTCGCGACGACTGTGCGTGGGTGTTCGTCTAGCGACCCGCACTCGTCCCGGAGGCCTCGAAGCATTTGCATTCGACGGCCTTAGGGAATGGGAATACTCTTTATGGATGCGTGTAACGTGGGGATTCGTCAAAGGACAAGTCGGAGGTTCTTTGTGTTTTTAATGTATATTTTACTTTATAAGGGCTTGTAGCGAAGTAAATTTTAATGTTGGGTCATGCGACTTCTTTGCCCAAGGGGATGGTTTTATGTGTTATTTTCTTATTAATATCACCTATAAAAGGCAAACAAGTAATTGTTAAATTATAAGATAACTTTTCATTTTTGGATTAATTTAACATAAACCTCTAAGAAATTATGTAATTTATTGTTGTCTTATTGTTCTAATTGAGTTAGTGTCGTAATCGTAACACTTCAATCTTGGGGGGATTATGCAGCATATTTGAGCCGGTGAGAATGAAAGTGGCATAAGTCACATTTTGACAAATTGGAGAAATTTAATTGTATGTTAAAATTATTATTGAAAAATCAAGTAAAAAAAGATCCCAATACTAAAAACTGATTACTGTTTGAAATTAAATGATCAACCCGATTTATAAACATTATATTCTGCATGTTTTGTATATACTGTAAAACATAGGGGTTAAGTGACTTATGCCACTTTCTTTCTAAATACGTGCAAGGTAATATGACAATTTCTGGACTTACATCGAAAAAAAGTTGTTATTATTTTGTACATTTTCAAGGCTCTTATTACTTGAATCAATTTCAATTAAATAACATTTCCCATATTAATGTATTTAACACAAATATAAAATTAAATTAAAATTAAAGCCTAAGGAACAATGAAATGTGCAACTAAAGAACAAACAAAATATTAAAAATCTCAACATTCTAATACAAATGCGTCCTAAATTATTCAATTTTCGAAAATTTTTCAAAAGTTGTCCACTACTGGCTTATAACCTGCAGTTCGTCATCACCTTCCTCTTTATTATTAAGTACATCACTTTCCTCTTCATGGAAAGATAGAGGTCTAATATTGCCTTCTATAGCATTGCATGTACATAGATTTTAAAAAAATTGCAATGCACCGGAGGAATAAACGGCAACAAAGCCATCATATCCTGTTTTTAAGCTCCCCTATAGGTCTTATGTTAGTATAAGGCTGGTTTTAGTGCTCAACCGACGGTCGGTACTGACCGTCAGTACTGACGAAACGCGCTGACCGTCGGTTTGTGTTGTTTAGTGCTTAGCTGATTGACAGATCTGTCAAAACGCGCTGACCGTCAGTTTGTACAGTCTCACGAAAAATGGACGCATTAACAAATTGTACGATACTTGGGTATTTCATTGTTCTGTAATTCTTTAACCGTGCATCACGGTCCTTATATAAATTATGAGACAAAATCCCATAATTCCGGATGCAACCGGACTTCGGTTATTAATCGTTCTGTGTCTATGCTCATTATTTCACGATGACTGTACACGTACTGACAGCAGTCTGTCAGTTGGCTGACGTACATATGGACGCGTTCGACCGACAGTTGTCATACGCGCCGCGTACCGTACGCGCGTAGGGTTCATCAGTGCAGCACTGAACAGCTACATATAAATACGTTGCGAAGCTACGCGCGACCGACGTCGGTACCGACCGTCGGTTGAGCACTAAAACCGGCCTAAAGTTTAAGGTACGGTACGTTCTTTAAAGAAATAGGTCTTCCCTTTCTGCCAGTTGGCTTTATGTTTAGGACATCAAACTCTATCATGTGCTCTAATGTTTCCTTATACATTATTTTATAAAGACTCCCTTTCTGTATTCTAATCCACTGGATTTTCAACTAGTTTATACGTTTATTTTCAATATTAATTTTTCTGTTACTAACATTCCTCTTTAAATTTTCAGTAAAAAAAAATCATTTTTATTCATTGTACTTATTATAATTTTTTTTTTATTTCTACAATTTGTCATAATTTCATACCAGTTTTCTGGAACATAGATGACTTTTCCTTTTGCTGCAAGTTCTACACTGCCAAAATCAGAATCGTTAGGCAAAAACGAATGGCCCGGTACCAAAAACTATAATATTTGCGTAACAATGTTTGACTTATGTTGTTATCATTCTCAATAAATGTCAAGTATTGTAACAAAATGAATATTCGTGTTGCTCCTAGAGGCGAATTTCGACACAAATTGACTAAAGCACATTTCATTCTAAATAAACCTATACCTAAGGATTGTGAATACGGACTTAACTCAATTTTTAAAATTTTATGACTTATGCCACTTTCATACTCACCGGCTCATTTGAACGATCTTCTAAATTTTCCTATTTATATCTGTTCTTAATGATTATTTTATTTTCTAATAAGGTTTTCTAATTATTTTGTCTCAATATTCTAGAATATCTATAGGTTTATCCCAACACACTGAAAACCGTTTCAAAATCGTTAATTAAATTTTTTGAACGGTTACCCAAACTTTCTAGATGATTTCTTGGCATGTCTATAGACGATTTCCTAGTTTTTTTAATAGTCTTCTAGATTTTCCAAATAACTCTAATATTTTTCTGACTACTTTTGCTTTCTGAACGTTTGCACAAATTTTCTAGTATATGCATGTAATTTTTTTAAATGTATCTGAATGATCTTTTAACCTTTCGAAACTAGCAGTTAGTCTTTCTATCTAAAGAGGTATGTATGTTTAGATATATCGATAGGTTTTTGGTAGAATATTGTAAACGACAAAGTAAGAAAATTACTGCTGTTTTATTACTACTACTGTTTTCAGTTTTATTTGAATCAGTAGCATAGTAACACTTAAACCTTGGGAAATATTGAAAATTATTTTAGAAAACAAACCATTTCAATCACCAGCATGAGTAATATTTTGAAAGAAATTCCTCCCTACAACTTCACCACTGTAAATATTTATGTCACCGGATTAACATGCAAAGCAATCGATTTTTAAGTATTCAAGGATATTTTGAGTGTACATGTCAAAGATTAAAAAATATTTACAAAATGCAATAAGTGATTATTGAAAGAGAAAATAAAATGCAGTTAGATAGTTATATAAACTAAACTTTATTTTGTGTTGATGTCGTTTAGTGCGTGTAATAAATCTTCGATGACTAACCCGAAAAAATACGAACTATTTATAGTAGTCTGTTTAAATAGGAAGTAGGGGATCGTAGGCGAGATAAAAATAGTTCCAAAATACTATTTCTGCGTTTATGTGATACGTAATCCGCGTCGTCGAGTAGAAAATGCGTAGGAAAGCGAGCCGGCTCGATGGCCGAATGGTGGTGGGTAGGGTGGAGAGTGTTGTGTCTGGGAATATTGATCCAGCCGAGGTGTGGGGGTGGCGAGACTGGCGGCAGGGCGGGAACGACTATTTTGTATTCCTGGAATAGGAACGCACGCACGCTGAGCGCAATATACGGTTACCATTCCACGGACTTTTATGATTACGTTAAACCTATTCAACTGCTACGGTGGGGGTTATTTTACTATTAATTATTTAAACGCTCAGTGCCGAGTTCTAAAAATAATAGGGTTTTATTCACCCTGTGAGAAACCAACAAGTGGTATTGAGTAGTGAATTATTTACGTATGAATTGCATCCTTGGATACGATGCATCGATTCAATAACAATTATTGAAGCTAAAATAAAAACGGTTACAAAATACATTATGGTAAAAGCGAATGTTCTATAAAAAGCCATGAGAATATACCATCCCAAAAGAAGTAAAGAAAACAATCGCCGTCGCCGTCTCCCGCCCAAATCAATAACCACTATCTCTTCAACTCCCCTCCATATTCTCGTATCCCGCCATACTCATATGACCGCACGACACGTACACGACCACGTCCCGCTGCGATCCTGGATATGGCTGTACGGCTGAGATAGCGGGGGCGGGAGGCCCGGGACTTCGGGCAAACGGCTGGGTCCCGGAGGAGGCGGTAGTGTGGGGCGGTCTAGACTGTTTGGGAAGGGTAACAAGGCTGCTGCTGATCCTGCAGATCGTTACCCGAGTGGCGGGCGAAGAGTGTGCCGGCGTCCCTGGAACAAGGACGAGGTCGTGGAACTGGGAAAGTGAAATCCCAGCTCTTAGCTCCCCACCCCCGATCTAAAGCTCTCAAGCAAAAAGCTCCGAGGTGGGCATAAATGTCTGCAGATTGATGGGAGAAGGGAGAGATAATTTGAGGTCTATTTAATTTGCTGAATGCTATGTTGAAATAATTATGTGGTAAAGTTTAACCACAGAAGTACAAATTTTGGTATATTTACTGAAAAGGACTACTGAATACTTTTAATGATAAAATAAGGGTGTTGAAATAATATGCATCAATACACTTTAATGTATCATTTCTCCTCAATCAAAAAACCTAATACATCATAACTTTTCGTTTAGTTTTTTCACTTCCAAGCAATGCTCTTGAACTTAAGATTTTCATTACATCAATAGAAAGTATGAAACGAATCTTTTTTTATAAAATGTGATGGCTGATTTAGAAGATAAACATTTTAAATTTCATAATTTTTCAGATTGTGATAATATGCCGCATCTCGACCCACGGCGGTAACCAAACCCCCCGCCTTCGACCGCCCAATGTAGTAGCCACGTGCAAAAGATGGACGTCAAACGCGAAATGATCTACAGAGACGGCGTGCTGCTGCAGATCAAGTCGGAACAACGTTCACCAGGCAGCTCGTCGGCAGCGAGCGCCGCGTCGGTCCTCTTGGCTGGCGGAGGTGGAGGTGGTGGCGCTGCCGTCATGACGACGATCGGCGCCGAGGGCGCCAGCAACGGCCACCAGCAACACCAGCAGCAACCTCAGCAACAGCAGGCGCCCAGCAACGGTCTGTTGACGACGCTGCCGGGCAGCAGCTCGACGCCGGCGATCGTGGCCAACGGCGTCGTGGCCAATCTTCCCGTCACTAACGGAATGAACGGGAACAATCGGGCTTTCGGCGGGATCACCGCGGGCACGAAACGGCCGCGTCCCGACGACTGGCACAGCGGGGCCAGTCCAGGGACTATTAGTGCGGGAAGTGGTGGAGCACCGGCGTCGCCGCCGGTGCAACAGACTTATATTATGGGGAACGGGTACCATTCGCCGGGATCCAATGGGAGTTATGATCCTCTGGACCTCGGACCGTATAGTCCTAACGGAAAAACAGGTAAGTCCTTTACAAGATATGATACGATAATTGAAGGGCTCGGTGCAAAAAGCGGTCATCTCCATTTTTCAAATTTTGCAATGTCACTAAAAAACTGATCGATTCTTGCATCCACACAAATTAAAGCCAGCTCCATTTCTTATGCAACTTCTAGTTTACAACGGTGGAGATGGCCATTTCTTTAGACCAAACGATGCGCACTACTGAGTAGGTCCAAATTCAGGCAAAAAAAGGAATTTCATCAAAAAGTGAAGCTGACCGGTTTTTGCACCGAGCCCTTCAATTACAAAAATCTTCAAAGTAAAATATTACAGGCGTATGAATTTATTATTCATTATTTCAATAAATCTTATTGTATCCCGAGTTGTTAAACAATTTCTCATTTGTTAAACCGTGCTTCTACATAAATTATGTACACTTACCTTGACACAGTTATAACTTATAATAAAGTTTCCTAGAAAACTATTTTTCAATAAGGTGCTAACACACGATTTATAAACTGTTAATCTTTGGGAAACACCTATTGTAAATTGTTATTTATCAAATTTTCAACCGTCTGGTATAGCCCTCTACACTTTTCTTTAGATAAGAAAACATTGAATCAATATAAGTCTATAAATCCACAAGTCATAAGTCACAATTTCATCACGACGATCCTTTTGCTTCATTTTCAATCTGTTCCGGTCGTAGCAAATTCCCTTCTGTAGATCGCCTCGTCCGTTTTCCCCTTTATAAATGGCGGTCCTAAATTTGGACCGCGTCCAATATGCCGTGCGACCGTCCATCGCGGCCGATTTATGGCGAATTCGGGCTTCGTCGCGATCAAAGGAAGCATCGTCAGGAGGGATCTCGACATCCAAACCACCGCCGTGCGATAATTCTTCTTTATTGACCGCAATTTTAAGTTCATCTGGCTCTCGGCTTAGTGGCACGTGAAATTTGTTATTTAAATTCTCTCGTCTATCGTTTTTCCTTTGACGTGTGAACACGGTCAGTAAAGGTAATGGGGTATTGCAAAAGCTTGTTTTGGTTTGTTTAAGCGTGCTATCGCAGCGTCCTTGTTGATATATGATTATAGGTAATGGTCACAATTAGATATGCGTTGACGTAGGTCCAAAAGAACCTTGAGTAATAACTGTGGTGCAATTTTATTTCGTTTACTTCATAATAATTTGGAAACATTAATTATAATTACGAGAAAGATTCAAAACGATTTTTGGAAATTACTTTTTCATTTTGTGTCAAGTAGAGTTTACCATAAGCACCAACCTTCGTCACAAAAGTCCCTTAAAACCGCCTTTCTAGACAAAATTAATCTTCTTTCCTTAATCCTTCCACTTGAAGTTATCTTTCGACGTTCTATCTCAAAATTAATTACTCTCGTCCGCGGTACAGTTGAGTTGACATTGTACACGTTTCCACCCTTCTTTACCCGATTCGCAGAGGCAGATGTTTCGTTCAATTTTACCTGAACAAGATTAGTACCATCATCATCGTTACCATCATAAGGGTGCCTCCATTGTCGTGTCGGTAGATTGATAATACCCGTTATGATTTTTTGCTACGCGTACACCAGTAGCAGAAGTAGCATCTGGAAGTAATTGTACGTACCACGACCATCGACAAAGGTGTATCTGTTGGTGGTAGGATCGTAAAAAGGAAAACCGAAGAAGTTTTCTGTCGGTTTACGCAATCGTCGGTCTGCGGTCATTGCCCTGTATAATTGCATTTGTATATTTTTGCAATGAATCAATATTTTACGTATTCGAGGCGCATTGTACGAGCAGAGGGGGCAAGGCGCGTTCTTCCAACACACATCCTGCATTAGGCACACCTCGGTCTCGGGCGGAGGCGCGTTCATTTTTAACTCTTCCACGTGAATATTAAGAGCCCCTGGATATTGTCCGAGCGCGCTTCCTAATGGAACTCACGTGTCGGCTACAGTTTTCCCGGCCATGCCGACTGAGAAATAGAAACAGGAATACTAGGAAAATGTAGACGGTACCGTTCTTCTCTTCTCTCCGGACTTTAAATTAACCGCCGCTCATTTATATATCTTCGCAGTACGGCTTCTGCATAAGTATTATTAACATCGAGGGACTTTCGCATGTTTTGTCTTCATTAAACTTCCATTATTTCATGTAATACGGAAGAAAAACTACCCACAAAATTAAGTGAAACATTACAAGAGTTGAAATTTCTAGTCAAGGCCACATAAAAACGTCTTCTTAGTATATGAAAACTTTTAACAATAATTTGTTAAAGATCTAAACAATTTACCCAATTCGCATACACTTCATTTCAAGTTCCATCTAGTTTCAACATTTTCCTGGCCATTTGCTTTCGATGGAAGCTCCGGGCACAAAGCTCGTTTCCACAACAAATTGGGTTAGCGACATTGCAACTTCTCCGCAACGGATTACTTAATTTGTTCAAGTTGGGCTTCTTTTGCGAATGTAGGTCACGAAGTAGCGAGTGGCAACGGCGCCGAACGAAGACTACTTGGAGTGAATTTCGTCCCATCCTCCAACAATTAGTGCCACGGCGTTGAAAAAGCAAATTATCCGTATCGATTTGATGTAACCCTTCTACTTTCCTTTCTTATGTGAGCGCGAAGTAATTCGAGCACTATTGTATTTTAGTCGTGGACCATTTGGTTTTGTAAATGGTGTAAATGAAAGACATTTACTTTTGGAATGGAATATCATTGTCAGAAAAGTCAAACCTTTGTTAAAAAATATTCTGTAAAAATAACGTTATTGCATTGACATCAGACGAATTGCTGTCGCAAGAGATAAATTGATTTTTTCCCGCGAAAATATTTACCCAACGACGTGCTATTTTTGCGTCGATTGCTGCACCCAGCCGCGTCAGAAAAGCGAGACGCTGGCCGCGGAAAACAAACGTCGCCCAATTTAAATGTCTGTGAACTTTAAAGTGTTCGTTTAGTATAAGTCTGTACGCCAGCTCGAGAGAGAGAGAGAGGAGGGGAACGAACCGTGCATTTTATAAATAGAGAACGAACTACGCAGTATTTTCGCGGTGTAATCGCAGCCGTCGGTTGATAAACTGGGCAAGTTCAAGGTTTCCCGCCGGCAAACATTCCCGCTCGCTTTTCCTATCGCTCTCTCAGCCCGAGTTTACACGAAAACGTTTTTGGATGAGGATAACTTTCAGGCATACATTTTTTTTCAAACACAAAGAATTACATTGAAAGGTTCAAACAGAATGTTAACCATAAATTTAATGGAATAGGTTGGAAGCATTATTTATTTATATTCGAAGTGATGATTCCTGGAAAATTTCCACATTGCAATGAAAATCGAGTTACTTTCAAAGGAGAAATAAGTTGCAATGCAAGATGATATAAAGAATCTAAATTGAGTAATATTCACTTTTTACAAATCGCTTGGAAAATCCAAATTCAATAACAAATGGAAGAGTGCATATTGTTGATGACTCATTAGTATAATTTATAATTGTCATTTTTGAAATGGAAATTGTACGCTATTAATAATATTCACTATTCACTTAACTATAAATTGATTAATGTTGGCAATGTTTCATGTCTGTGGAGATAAAGTTCGACGTATTGAAAGAATTTAAATGTATGATGAATCATTGGAAACCAAGTTACATCACACGATAAATAAGTATTACTGAAGGTCAGTAAGATTTTGTACGTGTAATATAGACCTGATGCTGCACATCAACAACGTCCGTCGGGAGCGTCGTTATTTTGGGCATCGCCTCTGCGATAGCAAGCACTTTTGGCAGACGTGCATTCCCGTTGACTTTTATTCGCAGTAACCTTGGCTCCGTAAACCCGTGTCCTCTGGATATTTTTACAATCCACAACAATTCGCAATACCACAGCCGGTCAGTAGCTGCTTTAAAATTCATCTCCTCAACTTTCTCTCTATGATATTTCTACCACTTAATTTTTAATTTGATTTATTTTTTCCATTTTCTTTTTCAATCAGCAGTACATTTTTTTCTTTCATTTATTCATCAACACTACGGATTTCCAGGCTGACGCCTACGTTGTTAATCCCCCCCGTGATGTAACGCCGGTAACACACTGCCATTGTAAGCGAGTTATCACGCGTGAGTTGTTAGCGTGCAGTTTTCATCAGCTATTTGCGTGCGGTGAAATTGAGGATGGTTTATGGAATATTTTGTTGTTGACAACACCGCGAGGTTATAATTTATGTCACGCCAAGCGAGCAAATAACAAATTTAAGATTGATAACACGTGACGAATCACCGTTTTTCTCATAAACGAGACGTTATACGTTTTAATGAATCTATTTGGAAACGTCTTAACAAAGATTATGTTACACAATCGGTAAACTAACATCCTCGTATATACAAACAATATATCGGGTTACGGTTACTTACTAAGATGATGTAAATAAACACGGTTAAAACGTTGTTGCAACCGCCTCGCCGCGTCGATGTAGACAAATCAAAAGAGATTTTAAAATTCGAGCGGTAACTATCTTTGATGAGGGCTGCCGAAGCTGCTGAACGTAAACAAACAAAACGAGCTAAGCGAGCGTTCTTCCACGACAATTTGAAATAATGAGAGGAAACTACGGTTAGTTGCTAGTCGGGTCCAGCCTCGGACCACCCACTTTGAAATTTTCAAAGCTATACTGCCCGCGGGGTCACGAGTTTGCTAAATGACCAGCGGTGATTTAATATAACTACTTTGTAATTAAACGCAACATCATAAACATCCGTTCTCGTTTTAATTAATTTGTATCCTTTAATTTCATTTCAAATTGCATCATTAAACTAATAATAATTGACTTTCATTATAATATAGTAACTTTTTTTATTTTTGTTTCAGGTAAATCTATATTTTAGTTAGGATAGAATGAAGAACGTGTAGTTGGTAAGGCGAAATATTATTGAAGCTATTACAGTTATTGTTGGCGTCTGAAAATAACGGTAAAGTGAAATTTCAAAAGTTAATTACACGTCGCGCCGCCGAAGGCGGTGGCAATCGCGTTACGTCATTGGCCGAGACCGGGCAAAGCAAGTTACAAAAGTTAGTGCGTGGTATCGGGTTACCGGTTAGCGACCTCTGCAAGCCACACGGTATACCGCAACAATTTCGCCTGTTGTTCATAGATGGCGCGCCCAATACTTCGCCAAGTTATTAAAAAAAATTGAATAGTTGCTTTTTTTTTCTTGCTTTGTTTTTGATTGTAAGTTATTTTTTTACTCTCAACAATAATACTACTTAATTCATATGAATTAAGTCGGTCTCATTAATTAAAACTTAAAAACAGAAAAGAATATTATTAAAGTTTTGACCTTTTTGATGATTAATGATCTTTTTATGTTAATTTTGCGGTGTTTTAAATAAAGTTTAAAAACAAAAAAATAAAATAAATAAAAATTTTAAGAAAACTGAATGATTTAATGAAACATGATAAATTCAGCTTCCATACTGTAGATATATTACTCAAAATGTTTAGTTTTCAATTTCTTGAAAGATTTTAATATTTACAATATGTTGTTGAGACGGAGTCATACAACGAATATTAATCAGAAAAAAATGGCATCAAGAATACACATCCGTGAATCATTCCGTGCATTTAATCGGAGTCGGTAAATCAACTGCGCATCGATTATAACCTAGGCCGCGCATCTAAATCACTTGGCCACAAAGGAAGCCCGAGCTCGTCCTGGTGCAATCTCGGCCCGATTACCGACAGAGAAACCGTGAGCAGTCTCGATCGCACGAAGTATGTAGTACACGATGGCTACGGCAGAGGACCGACCGTCCGTGTGTGTACGGAGGACGAGTACGCTGTTGCCACGTTTGCCCTGACATTGACATTCCTCCGCCTCCCATCCCGCGGACTTTACTACGCTATAGCAACAGACAGCGAGTAGAGAACCTCGCACGAGTCTCCTCTAACTCGGCGAAGGTACAGGTGAAAGTCGACTTCTTCGTTATTGTTCGAGGTCTCCATCTTACTTCTTGTAGTCTTCTTATTCCTCCTCCATTGTTGTTTGCCGGAGGCGAAAAAGCGGACCTCGTGATTGCGTTCATGGTTAACTCGACCGAAGAAGTTGTTCGTTGCTTCAAGCGGTCGAACGCCAAGAATTATGGAATTGCGTGGGAAGAATTTTAATCGATCATTATAACGATTAAACTTTGTATTTACTAAGAAAGTTTACAACGGCAATTCTACAAGACAGACATCAATATCAAAGACATCAATACCAAAGAGTATTAAGTTCATAGTACAGATAAATTGATAGAATGTTGTACGGAATGTCCCATACATATTGAACACCCGGTATTATTACATACAACATGTTAAAAAGTATTTAAAAAAAATCTTGAAAAAACACTCAAAAGATTTATTGTTAGTTAAATAATGTTGTAAATCTTACTAAAACGAGAATGATTTTAATCTCACAATAAGTAGTTCACTGACATTTCTATTGTTCATTAAAAAAGTGATTAAAAGTTTATTACAAAGCTGGAATAAATTACCTACATTAAAAATATGGAGTGCAATTTAATTATTTAAGATTGCAATTTGAGTGGAGCCAAAGCATAATAATAATCAATAATTTGAAGACAATCTTTACATAATATGGAAAATTTTAACCCTAAACTGATCCGGTGTTGTCTGACAGACTCTCTATTAAACCTGTTATCCTGCTAATTTGTAACTTTTCCGAAGATTATAGATTTGATAAATATTTGTGTTTTTATTGACCTAATATATAAATAAATAGTAATAATGAATAAATAAATCTCGAGACTACGCCTGACTGATCACGTAAAGGTGCCTTTACATTAGAGCGAACAGAAGCAAACGAACGAATTCGTTCGCCTAATCTAGCATCATTTATATGGAGAACCAAACATGAACGAACGATCTCGTTCGTGTTCGTGCGTGTTCTAAACCCTGTCAGTAAATTAGCGAATCATCAAAGGAAATCGGTGCTCAATGTGGACAGTGAAATTTAGAAACGATCGAATTCGTAAAGAACGCGAACAGCTGATTTTTACTCTATATCTATTTTTCAAGTTAGGTTATTTTACATTCGTGAGTGTAGTAAGTTTTTACCAAAAGGAATGGACAAACGAAAAAACACTTCAGTTGATTGAATTATATAGGAACGAAACATGTTTGTGGAATCCAAAGTCAAAACTGTATAAACTAATAAACAAAAAAAAAAACGGATACATGGAATAAGATCTCTACAGAGAGAGAACACCTCGGGAATGATGTAACTTATTGCAGATGTTGAAATTTTGAACAAATATTTGAGGCTTGCATAGGAGTCGCCCGTTGCAAGGAAGCGAAGAGTCACTAGCAGTCGTTCTTTTGCCGTAATTGCTTTTTTGAAACTTGTATCCTCTCTAGAAGTATTAGGTCCAACCAAACTTAATAAGAATTCAAAATCTTCCGTTGACATTCTGCAGAAGTTGGCGACTTGGGCCAAATTGTCACTCGTTAAGTCCATTAACAAAGCTTCCCCTCCCGTTTTGCTTCTTTTCTTTAATAAATTAGAACACCACACTCTCTTCTTTCTTTTTTCTCGGATAGTCCGGTAATAACTACAAAACTAGATCCGTATCCGACATCGTGAACGAATGGATCATCGACGAACGCGAATGTTCGCTCTAATTTAAATGCTCCTGTTTTATAGAGAACAGACGAACGAGCGAATACCTGCGAATTCGTTCCTTCGTTCGTTCGCTCTAATATAAATGCACCTTGACAAATAGTACACCCAACCAGTTAAGGGTTAAATATCTGAAAAATGTGATGATAGAAAATAATTTAAAGAAATTTAATTAAGAAATTTTGATTGAAAAACTCGCAAAAATAAGAAAATAAAAACATTGCTAAAAAGTTTATTTAAATTTTTAAGAAACTGCTTGTAACTTTAAGTATTTAGTTAAGGTCGAAACGGATCGTGTAAGATCAGCTACAAATTTTTATACCTGTTTCAAAATGTGTGAGGTTAGAAAAATTAGTTAAATTTGTTTATACAGGGTGTTTCATGAAGTTCTCCCGGCACTAATGGAGCATGTTGTTTAGGTGATTTGTAATAAAAAAGTTCATATGAACATGTATCCAATTCACTTCACTTATTCTGTATTTATGTGTTAAACGGATATCCACACGTTTAGGAATTCTCAATACCAGGGTATGGAAAACATTTAAAAAATCTGCTGCATCCGTATCATATACAGCATGTTCAACATCTGAAGCCAGAAGACTTCCCTAAGCGTTTGGCATTTTGTCAGTAGTTAAATAATAATCGGAACTTATACCGCTACACTTTATTTTCGGATGAGTCACAATTTACTCCAGATACCCTCATGCTACCATAGAAAGTAATTTTCAAAACAGATTCAGCGTTAATGTGTGGCGCGGAATATTGTACGATCAACTTATAGGTCCGTTTATTTTTGAAGATCATCTTACCGGACAAAGGTACTTGCAATTTTTGGAAGAAGAACTTCCGCGTTTACTCTGGGATGTACCTCTGGCAAGACGATTAATAGTGTATTTGCAACACGATGGAACTCCTCATTTTTAGCGTAGAGTTACCGATAATCTAAATCAGCGTTTCTCAACGGGGTCGATATCGACCCCTAAGGGGTCAATAAATGATGCTATGGGGTCGATAAAGCTTCAAGGGTCGATAGGTGGTCGATAAACCTTTATGGGTCGATAATCCTTTAGAGGTTTAAGACTATCAATTAACTGAAGTTGTTATTACAAAAGTTTTTATTACATTATTTGGCTTTCCCAAGTTCGTATTTAATGGAAGCTGGTTTGAGCTATCTAAACAACCTCTTGCAGAAATCAAGAAATAGATTAAATGTAGCAGAACGTGGTGATCTAAGGATAATACCTAGCAACTTTGAGCCAAATATTTCCTCAAGTGTATCGAATCATCAGACTCAATGTTTCCATTAAAATAATAGAAGTAATAATTATTACGTCTATTAATATATTTTAACTTCAAGTTATTTCACTGATTATTTAATAAATAACCGAATACCTATCAAAAATTTATTTTGTATAGAAAACTGCTAGGTTTTAATGGGGTCGATACAAAAACAAAAATTCTTGCAAGGGGTCGGTGCAAAAAAAGGTTGAGAAACGCTGATCTAAATGAACGTCATCCTAACCACTGGATCGGTCGAGGTGGACCGCACGTTTGGCCAGCCAGATCTCCAGATCCCAATCCTCTGGATTATAACATGTGGGGTTAGATGAAAGATTTAGTGTATCAAGAAGAAGTAGACACACGTAAGGCTTAACGCCATAATTTTTAAATATTATTTTCAAAATCATATAAGTAACTCAATAAGTGAAGTGAATCGAATACATGTTCATATGAACTTTTTTATTACAAATCACCTAAACAACATGCTCCATTAGTGCCGGGAGAACTTCATGAAACACCCTGTATATGCTTAACCGTTTGACTGCTACCAGGCACGAAAACGCTCCGTTCTTTTGTGTCGAAAACCGCGACGCAGCCCTATTTCACTGCCATTTTCAGTGTGCCTTTGTTACACCAACGAAGAAAACGTAGTCTGACCTTACGCGTACTTTGCTAAAATCAACATCAAGTCAAAATATGTTCCGCAACTTTTGAGCGTTCTTACAAGAATTGCTTAGCAGTCAAACGGTTAAGAAACAAAAAAATCCTAGAAAAAATAAATCATGTTGAAAATGTTTGCTTAAAATATTCTAAAATTATCCAATATTGAAAAAATCCTAAATAAGTCTAAAAATTGTTGACGACAAAAAATGTAATTAAGTCTAAATAATTTAGATAATATTAAAGGGTGCTGGTGGTTTGCAAACAATCTTAAACACCACTACATTAATAAGTAGCTTTTAAAATGATTAAGATTTGATTGGAAACTTCTCTGAATTCTTGCAAGTTAAAACCAAAGGAAAAAAACGAAGGAATAAAAAGCTGCTGAAGGAATCCTTTTGAGATTTATTACTACCTTAAAGTAAGTTACGAAACATTATAACAGGTACTCAAAGAATTATCACTAAACACTATTTTACAAATTAATAATTTGAGTTATTCTTGTGACTTTAACGTATTCTCCATACATTTTTCAAAAATTCAAATTCTTGTAATTGCTACTATATGATAATTAAGAGCATATAACAGCTACAATTGACGTGAATTGGATTGATTTGAAAACAATTACAAAAACAAAATTATACTTTTTAACGTGTAAATTTTGGTGGTAAATAAATCCGTCTTCCACCTGCTGAAAGTAACGTGACTCTGACCTTGACACGTAGTCGTACGCGAAATGTAGCACTTCCCCTTCAACAATGCGTAATTTAAGCCCGCCAAAAAAGATAAGCAAGCGCCGGTGCCCAATTTGCACGCTGATGGCACCGGGGCGTGCACGTGTCGTCGAAACCGTAACGGACTTGTCGTAGGTCAGCGTCTCGTCATATCTGGGTCACCGACATGTGTATGAGCCTTTCGTAGATAAAAACGATATTTATAGGTTATTTACGTTTATCGTCTATACGAGCGGATCGCGCCTCTCGAACCTTGTACCTTTAAACGCTTTGAAATTTCGCACGGTACGTGCGTCGTTTACGCGTTGTTTTCCACTAGACGTGATGTTGGGTGCGATCCGTTTTGCGTTGGTCTCCGTGTGACCGGAATGATTCATACATAAATCCTGACGTAATTTAACGCGTAGACGATGTTTTCTAATGAAAACTACCGACATTCCATTACGGTAATTGTGTCTGAGGGATTTGTCTATAATAGTCCGCCATGCACCGCGGCCGGCGATATGATTAATGATATCGCGAGATAAATTGCGTTATTTATAGTTATTGGGATAAATTACGTTCTCAGTAATTGAAATGTGGAGTTGAGATGAAAATAAATTCTTGGTGTAAGGATTTATAGTGACGGAAAAAGAGTGCACGTGTAAAAATAATTTATGTAAAAAATTTATTGTATTTATGAGAGGTAGAAAAAAATTTTAGATGCAATGCGATAATTCATATGAAAATGTTTGGATGATGCCATTTTCTTTATTCTTTCGTGAAAATGAACACTCTGATTTTTATTAAAGGCATTCAACGATATACATAGTCTTAAATAAAATTTTTCAGGACGGAATAAATACAAGAAGTAAAATTTGAAAGAGAATTTGGGCATATTTTAGGCCACAGTTAAAAAACGAAAGTTAAAAGTATAGTATGTCCATAAATTGTTATTGGCAATTTATTGAATTTTAGAATATGTAAAAATAATCTTTAGATTCAAGGATATGTAGAGTCTAAAACTGAAATAATATACACACTGTTCCATTTTAAAGAATTGCCTATGACATCATTATTCACACATTGTGTCTCGGAAGATTTTGTTAATATTGTTTATACTACAAAAATGGAATTAATGCATGACTTTAATGACGTAACATTATCTACTTCTGCTTACGTACAAGAGCTTTAATTTAACATTTATTACCTATGTGGATTCATTGCTACATTGCTTACATTACACAACACATTTTTCTTTTCCAAATTCAAAATATTCCGAGCATGAATAATACAAGTGAAGAAACTAAAGTATTATTTATGTTCCAAACAAGCTTCCTTCTGTTATTATGTAAATTGTCTGTATCTCATTGATTTAATTTGGTAGACAGATTACTAAAATAAGTATTTAACAGTGGTTTCTAATAGAAATTGAATGTTCATTTTTAGTAGTTGTCGCAAAATGTGACATTTAAATGAGGAATTAATTTTATTGTAAGTGGGGTATTTTGAAATTCACTCTATTTATAAAAGAAATAAACATTTAGATTACCTATGGAGACAATAATACCAAAACTCTTATTTTTGACAAATATGAAATTTTAGTGTGATTTTATAGTTAATGAGGCTAATCAATTTCAAATATGTTGCATGTATTGTTTGAGTTTTATCTCAAACATTGATAGTACTTTGCATAATATGGTATAAAAAGTAGGTTCTTCCAATGAAATCGTCCAAAATGGAAATAAAAAGTATTCTTCGTGAATTTCTAATTAATTTTTCTATTTTCTACACAATTTACGTACCATTGTTGTTCAAAAAATCTTGGGACAAGTCTAGTGTCGGATAGTATCAAAAATAACGGAATTTTCATCAACATTATAGCCTGGCATTAAGTTATAAGTTAGAATTTTGTGAGTATTTATTCATCATGGGGCAGGAAATTAAATAAAGGTGCCGAAGAGAAAAGATCACTGAAAAGAAAAATTTGGTAAACTTGAAAACTAACAAGAAAGATGACAGTATAGAAAAAATAGTAAAAACGTTTCAAGAAAGAAGGAAATAAGAAGTCACAAGAATTCTATCAAGTCTGCAGAAATCTTGTGGCTGGAGTGTGAACTGGGCGTTTGAAGTCCAAAACCCGACAGGAAGAATAACATAATATAACATGGCATTATAACCTTCCTTCAAAAAGCCCGATTTAATCGGTATAAATATGGCTATTTTTGTCATTTTCCAATTGACAGCTTGTTCCAAGATTTTATGGTTACCGATGGTACATATCTTAACATATTAACACTCGTATGCATAGTCGAGTAGTGCTGCCAGATGAAGAGAAGGAAATTCACCAGATTCGATTAACCGAAGTTGCCAGTTTTCACCAAATTGTAGAACATGCATACTCAAAGTATACAATAATTGCGAGCTTCAATGACGTTCCAAATTTAATGATAGATAGATGGAATTCGGTCACTCACCTGATACATACTATATTTAATGGATAGGGTGGCTGCTTAACCCATTTGCATCACATAGAAAAATGAAAAATTTCTTCTTATCACTGAACATTTTTTTATATACAATAAGCGCATATATACGTGCTCTGGTGATAGTGGCCAGGCAAAATGCGCGCATATATGCGCTTATGATGCAAATGGGTTAATGACAAAATGAATCAATCAAACACAATCAATTTGAAGCAAGTACTATCCTCTGCTTCATAATAAGTGCGCCATTTGTATGTCTATAACCGATAAATAGATAAAAGGTCGAAAACCCATTTTATTAGTAAAATGTTGAAGAAAATGGAGATACAACCCTTTACCTCTCAGTTAAAGTTATGAATAGCAAGAGGTAATAGTTCAGTTATTATGGAATAGAAATAGTAATGTTATAAAAATTTCACCGAAAATTTGGCACATACTTCGAAAATCTCAAATGCACTTAGTAATTGTTAGATGAAGTGAATAAAAGAATGTTGTCTAAATTATTCAAAATTATTACTTGCACATATTTTTACAATATTCTCTTTACTGACTGTTACTAAAATGGTCGTCAAATATAAATCAGATTATTTATTGTCAGAGTAGAGTGCAATATTATGCTCTTATGTACAGCCAAAAAATCACCTAATAATGAGCTTTTGGCAAAAGTTTTCACCAAATCACCAAAGTGGTTGAAAAACCACCAAATTTGGTGAAATTTCATCAGATCTGGCAGCACTGTAGTGGAGTGCCAGCGACTTGCTGGAGTTCATTTCAGCGACTCTCCGGACATTCTCCGGAGAGACGCCGGCGAACGGTCAAAATATAATTTGTGATGGATAGTTGATCTCCCAACGAGTTCCACTTTGGCGAATCGCCTGTGATTTGTGATGTATAACTACTTTACCTGCGTGGTGCATAAATATCTAAATCAAAGATATCCCTATTGGGACGTAAATTATGATTTTGTTGACGCACGTGAATGATTCCATGGCGATTGACTATGCATCGGAATTTTCAACTGACGAACAGAGAATCTCCGGCGAATCGCTGGCGATCAACTATGCATACGGGTGTGAGTGTCGTCATTACTATCAAAAGTTCTTTTCTTATGGTCACAAAAATGTATTTTTTTATTCAAAAATTCGAATAAAGAATCATCTGAAATTCAACATGTTAAACTTCCATCTATAGTATTGTTGTGATTTTAATCATTTTAAGTTTTTTTTGTGACATTAAATTGAATTCACTTTTTTTTTGTTCAGGTAACCCTTTCTTAAGTCCATTTAAACCTTTCAATCCTTTACCTTAAAAAATCTCTAACACCACCTGCCCCATTCCAAGGTTATTACGCATCATTCCTTTTGTCTGACGTAGTAAACCGCCCGTCGATACCCTTTCCGCTTTTATTGCCCCCATTACGACCTCAGATTGGATACAAAAAAAGGCAATCGGCACCTCCCCGATTTAACGAGAGCTCTTTTCATTGTCTCTAATTATCGCGGGAAGAATCTCGGGTTTACGATTCCTTTTTAGTCGGTCGTACCGGTTCCCTTATTCGTCTTCTACCGTTCCCGGTCGCCCTTGCACCGTTCTTCTACAAGATGGCGCAGCGCCGGTATGAATACAAAATCCGCGAAGCATTACACAAATAGCGAAGCTAACGAGTGAGAGAGACCGAAACTGCGCTCGGCGAACAAAAGAAAGAGAAAGGTCCTAGAAACTCGCGGAACGGTCCGTTGGCGTTGGCCTTGAACGAAGTGCAAGTCAAGTTTCTTGGCTACTGTAAGCTATTCGAGCATGCGCACTAAATAAGGAGAACCATTAACTAAACATTTTAAATTTAAGTTAATTAACAATTTTTATCGATTATAATTAACGAATTCAATGTATTAATGTATTTGTTAGAAAATCTAAACACTAAAAGTGATTAGAAAGGAAGATACACATGGTAAGAAAGGTTGAATGTTTTTGCGGTTAACCACTGTGACACCCTCATGTCTCTTTGGTTTCCATCGCACGCCACGATCCTGGTTCGCGTGGGAACGCGGGTTGTGTGAGATGGAAAATGCGTACCGTTACGTAACAGGGGGGCTAACAGGTACTCGGGATAGAATTCCGAGAAAAGGGCGTATCTTCTTCACAGTCCGTGGGCCGCAAACCGTTACGTACTATGCATAGACGAGGCGGTGAAAAACGATCTCTAATCGGACTAGAAACAGGTAGAATGGAATCGATCTAGTCGGCCGGGCCGTCCGTCGAGTAACTCCTTCGTAGAGATTTTATCTACTTGTAGGATTAACATGGTGGCCGGGTCTATTTGGACCCCGCTAACAGAAAAGACCAGCTTGTATGATGTAAATTTACCGGTTAGCTGATGAATAATCCATGTTCGGTTTTTGTTTAATTCAAGATTACATACTTAATGAAATCACAGTTAATCGCGGTGCGATTTTAATGCACTAAAATGCATCGGTTCCACGTCCATGATCAATCCAAAGGCCAAACGCCGGATTTTTAAATGGACACGCTCTACTTACGGGCAAACCACCGAGCGCATAATTTGACTGTATCCGCGTTGTGTGGCGGGCCGGGCGGTCCATTTTATGTGGTGGCGACTCATTTTGTGCAGCGATGGTTACATAAGGACGGCTATTAAGCGACTTCCTGAAAATAGGGCCGATCCGATCTCCGGCTTAATGCATCCGTGGCCGTAACAATGACATTAATGCGCCAGCTCGGCCTATTCCATTTTTGCTCCCAGTCCACCTGACACGCTCTGCTGAAGCACGACGCTACCAGTGGATCACGGACTATGTTCCACCCAACTATGTTTCCTTTTTTTATTTTACTACTTCGACGTGGTGGGTAGTTCTTGGGAACCTGCTATCTTTAAAAAATTTCTTCGTAGAAATGAACCACTTTATACGAACTATACAAGACTACAGCATTAAACTTCAAAACATTATGTTCCTTCTGTACCGTATTTCGCGATAATCGTAGTGATTAACTAACACTAATCTTCTATAGTTTGAGTATTAATATTAATTAAGAAAATCTACCTTTAGATCTTTGAGATTTTTTTTTAGATTTTCTATTTTAATTTTCAACCGTTTTAAAACGATACATTAGTTAATGTTAAATAGTTTTGAATAATAATTTTTTGTTTATTAGCTATTTGAATTCCAATCATGATTTAGGTACGTCTCACTAAGGCAATCAGCAACAAGAAACTAGCAACCAACAACATGCCATATTGTCACCTAATGACATTTTACGTAGAGTTAAAGCAGACGGTTCACATTGAAGCCATCCGATATCGATATCGAATTGCTTTAATTTGAGAGACACCATTTGATTATATGTAAAATGTCATCAAGTGGCAATATCGCTTGTTGTTGGTTGCTAGTTGCTGGTTGCGTCAGTGTGAGACCCGCCTTAATATCTAGATATGTTAATAATAAGTTGACTGTCTGCTGTGAGTTACCTCATAGCAAGGATTCAGGCCAGAAAGTGGAGTTATCTCAACAGTTAATCAGTTTGGCTTCTGAACCCGAATTCTGAAAATTGTTGACGTTTTTTAAAGAACCTTAACTTAATATTAGTTAAAAATTTTTGAGTAAGTTTGTTCTTGATTTGTAATCATTTTAAAGTTCTTTAAATCAAATAAAAATTGCATCAATTTAATTTAAAATGACCAGAAACTTCAGTATGATAATAATTTGTTTACAGATTTTAGTTGATTTTAAGCAATTTTGGTCTCGACTTTTAATCATTTTACTAAGCGAAAAGTCCAAAAAGATTTAATATTATTCTCTTATAATTGTTTTAAAACGTCTCTAAGTTGTTGAAGATGTTGAATAATTGAGAGATTTTTCTTCCATTCCATAGATCCATTAAAAATACTTAAAAGACTCGTATAGTGTCTAAACATCGTTAAAACATATAAAATTCGTCTAAAGATTGCTTCAAAATACCTTAATATCGTAGAAATAGAAGTTGTTTGAAATCCTCTTAAAAACACAATTAGCTTTATTTTTCAAAATTTTTTAAAATTCCAGTCAATTAAATTTTTCTTTTGTCCTAAAGCATATTAGAAATTCTTTAGGTTCAATGGACAGTATTGTTAATACACTTTATAGAAACAGTTGCTACTCCCTCGACTTTTAGTACAATTAATATTTCATTGAAAAATTAAAGATCCTGTTGATATTACAAAATACTTATAACTTTATTCACTTTACATTCAACATACCTCGAAACTAGATGATATAAAATGTTGATATTGATATTTCCAAAATGCTCTAAAGAATATACATTGAAATTTTGTTGAAAAATGATATTTCATTGAAAAATTGAAGATCCTGTTGATATTACAAAATACTTACAACTTTATTCATTTTACATTCAACCTACTTGGGAACTAGAAGATATAAAGTGTTGATACCGATATCTCCAAAATGCTGTAAAGAATATAAATTGAAATTTTGTTAGTATAATTTTATAAAAGTCTGCATTCGAAATTGTGTGTAAAATTTTAAATCTTCTAAACTGAGAATATTAAAATTTAGCAAATACCCAATGAATATGGATATCAATCGACAATATGAATAACATGAATCGGATTCGTTTGATTTTGAATTCGTAAACCTCATGCAACATTAACTTCATGTATCTTCCAAGGTCCAGCCCGTACTTATTCATTCCCTTAACGTATTTTTAGCACATCACGTACGAATTTATTCGCATGGTCATAATCAGATTCCACCGGCTTCCCCTGTTTTAAATTCGGCAACTTCATTGTAATTTATATGCTAATCACCGAATGTAACTTCCTAAGCAACATTCGACTCGCACGTGATCCAAACTCGCGGATTTGTGCCCGCGTAATGCATTATGTCCCATCGCATTTTATAGCGTGTTGTTCACACTTTTGCGTTCTGGTTTAATCATAGTAAGTATTTATTTCCGTAGGATTTGATTTTGTCGTACTTGTTCATCCGGACCGTGCATAATCGACATTAATTCGCCGTATTTCAGAAATTGAACGGCGCTCAATATTCCAGTAACCTTTAAAGGTCAACGAATGCTCTACAGACCTTGAATGGTCGCTCTCCTCTCCCTCGCCCGCACGACTCCGATGGAAATGTGAATTATTTACGGTCCGTTCACACCGGCACAACGCCATCGGCCATTTGTTATTTTAATTCGGCTTCGGGGTCAAGCAATTCTAATGAAAACACTGTGTGTCCGTCATGCCACGGAGTGAAATTTTTCGCAAAACACGCGCCAAGTTGATTTATCGCGGCAATTTGAAAATCCTCACATGCCGGAGAAAATCTTTCGACATTAATTTACGACTTCATGGGTGATGTCGTAAGTTATAAGCAGTTATAAGTTACTATATGAAACGAAAATGAGTAAACCTTCCCGGGATGATTAACGAAATTTCCTCAGCTAATCCAATAACCGTTCATTCAACATTTGCGAACCATATGGGAGGAAGTAGTAAACAACGGTGTTTACGGATTCGACTACTTCCATACTTCCGGTTTGAATAAAAGATGCGCATGGAATACACGTGTGTAGGGGGCGAACGAAATCGTATAGACTAAAATAACCGGGGGGTTGATGTTTCGAATACACCACCAAACCCTAAGGATATATAAATTTATTCATTCCCATCTTGTAAGAAGAAAGGAGAAGGAAGGTTTCTCATCTTTTTATTCATCCTCTGAGAAATAAATTGATAATAAATGTAAATTTGTGCCAAAAAAGTAGTACAGCGTTCCACTAGCACCAATTAAATTCCAAAACATAGCATATAAAACTCATCAGCAATTATACGTGGTGTTTATAGTAAAGACACACCCAAAGTTAAAAACAAAAGAAAAAAATGTTTGCAATGCAGAATGAGTATTACAAAAGACTATTATGCGAACACTTGGCCCTGAAAAAAATCTGCTTATACTCGGATTTGATGTAAGAGTTGGTATGAGGCTGCTTTACATTCAGCAGATATCTTTTTCGTAGAAAAGGTCGTGTTACGTCGCGTGGCACTTCTGGATCCGTTCGGTCGCGTTTCCCACGTAACACAGCAACAAAACGTTTATCAAAGACGCCACCTTCTATTCTCGAATTAAAATTACACGTTGCGGTCTCGAATCGGTGTACTTCGCGTTTCCCACAAGATCACGAACCGGAAACAGAAAAGTCTAAGCCGGCTCGGTACGGTCGGTCGAAAACCGAGCGTGCGGCCATGTAAATCGTCTCGGTGAAGTTTGAATAATAACAACATTTGTCGCCGGACGACGTCTAGTAATAATTTTACGCTACGTAACCAAGAAACTCGAAAAGGAATTGATAGTTGGGCGTAAATGCAAAAATGGATGCGACCCTACCATATTAAAACGCTGTTCGCGGCGGTAGACGCGATTTGTAGGTTGTCCAGCATGAATCATTTATGTATTTAAATGTCGACTCATCCATTTTTATTGAAGCTGCTTTTGACCTCGATAAAATCAGTTATTAAATATCGAACGCTTTTGCAATCGTTTTTTTTTTCGAACGAATTTCGCAATTTTTATATGCAGAAGAAGATAAAAATGAAAATATGTAAATATGTAAACAAAAAACATTTTCAATGTATAAATATGAAAAATAGCTTTTAATAATTAACAAGGAGAGTGCAAGGTTTTGGGGTCGTGGATTTAGTTCAAATTTCGTAGAATGGTAGAATTAATTTCCCTGTTGATGAAAATATATGGTTGTAGGGGCCACTATTCAATAATTTTAAAAATATTTTCAATTAAAGATGCAATTAATTCGTTAAGACAAGTCCGGATAATGTCAAAATTCGCCGAATTTATACCGATTAAGTCAGGCTTTTTGAAGAAAGGTTATAATGCCAAGTCATATTCCTGTATTAATTTTGAAGTCTTGATAGATCAAATGGCAATTAACTGACAAATCCAAAGTGCGGTCCACACTCAAAAAATGCTTCGGTGTCGCAAAATTTTATATCCACTCATGGTATCTTTATATGTAAAAATAGACTCTCTCAGAACTCGAACCCAGCGCCTAATGACGAGAAACACCAATCTATTGCTGCTACGCTACACCCATTATGTTTAATCGTTTGCTACAGACCTGAATTTAACTAGTGAATTGCATCTTCAATTGCAAATATCTAAAGAGCTATTGAGTAGTGGCCCCTACAACCATATATTTTCATCAACAGGGAAACTAAATCTACCATCCTACAAAATTTGAACTAAATCTATGACCCCAAGACCTTGCACTCTCCTTGTAAGATGTAAATCTTTCTTTGAAAAGTAATAAAACATCACCGACCTTAATAATTATTGTTGTTTTCAATGCAAGAAAAAAAGTATTATGCTCCTTATTACTACATAATCCATGCTTTGTTTATGCTGGGGACAACGCTAACAATACAAGTTGTGATTGTCATTGAAGTAACGAAGCATAAAAATAATAGAGCAGTCATTAGAATACTTTTTATAATTAACCGGAAATTACTGGAGAGGATGTAGTTGTTAAAATGCACAATTTAAGGTTGGGCTAACCATGAACTATGCAAGGAAATTTGAAACGCATAAGAAATTCTATGTTAGTAGTACGTCTTATTGTTAATAGTATTTTGAAATATACATTTTCAAGTTTTCTGGTTTGATTATAACGCGTTGACGACATTCGTCGAACCTTAAGAAGTCGAGTAAAGATAAAAATTCAACTTTAGCAACATTTTCTGTTTTTTTATTTAATTTCTTTTAATAGTAATTCAACTGAATAACTGAATATTCATTTCATTAAAGATTTTTGAATAAAAGTTAGAGTTAGCTTGAAAAAGCTATTACAAAAAATTTGTTGCAATATTTATACTTATCTATTGGACAAAGAACATTACAAACTATCTAGAATATAAGAATTTTTTATTACTTATAACGAATTAGAAGTTACTCGGTCAAACTACGAAGAAAGACAAACTAAGGGTCACAAAT
This sequence comes from Digitonthophagus gazella, assembly GCA_036711955.1. NCBI lineage: Eukaryota > Metazoa > Arthropoda > Insecta > Coleoptera > Scarabaeidae > Digitonthophagus > Digitonthophagus gazella. The sequence goes on from JASCIT010000001.1 coordinate 11,140,387, forward strand.
TAAACGGTATAAAATCGAATATTCGACAACTGTATCTAATAAAGCGTTTTTCAAACTGAGATATAATCTTAGACATGGACTAATCTAAGGGGAGGCGCAAATATTAACGAAGATTAACAAGAAAAGTGCACGTACAACAAATACAATACGTAACATATAGGTACATATTAACTACTATGCTACTGATCCTAGCCTTTCCTATACCAAACACTGTCTATACCAGGGCTGGGCAACTTTTTGTATAGTAGGGAAAGGTTTAAGGTTTACTTTTCGTACGCGGGTCGGAGTGCAACATTGACAAATTTTTGTTACTTATAAGTTTTTTTGTATAAAAAATAAAGTTAATTATTAGATCTCCTGCTTTCCTTGGTATAACAACTACCCGTAAAGCAAGAGATCTAGGTTCGAATTCCAGTGCAGTAATGAGACATTTTTCTTCTCTATTTCTTTCTGTTCAAAATTTTTGATTTAAGACAAAAAATATTTATTCTTTCTAAGGGTTTCGCGAGCCAGATCAGATTCTCACGTGGGTCGGAGGTTGCTTATCCTTGATCTATACCAGCGATTCTCAAAGCGGTCGATATCGACTCCTTGAATGAAAAATAACATTATGTAGCAGCTGTTTTAAGTTAGCGGATCATTATGAATAAGGAACAGTTCATTTTGGAAAAGGGGTCACTTGTCCAAAATAGTTTGGGGATACCTGATCTATACCACAGACAATACAGTCCCGCCATTCAGTTCTTGAGTGGTTATAAGAGAAAATTCTCTGGTTGTGAAATTATCTTATGTTGGCACAAGTAGAAGGAATCAGTAAGAAAGAACTCCCAAGACAAGAAAATACAATTCATCTTATTTATTGCTTGGATTTTCAAGTGTTATTCGAACCAAACCAAAATTTATTTGTTGAACACTTGGATGGTTTGTTAATTCATTTTTCAAACTATTTTGATGATCTTGATTTTAGAAAATATTTGTGGATACAGAATCCATTTATCGACGAAGAAGGTGGCGAATTTAAATTAACAAGTATTGAGAAAGAAAATTTTATTGAATTATCTTGTGATACTTCTTTAAAACAAAAATTTCAGAATGTACCTATGATCCAGTTTTGGCTAGATATTAAGAGTGAATATAATATTTTGTCAAATAAAGCTTTAACCTATTCGAGACTGATTGCACACCGTGTGTGTAATTGATTTCCGAGGCTATAAAACGGCGTGCACACCGTGTGTGCAATAACAGTTAGCAATTATCAGTTACTCTGGTTGTGAGTAAACTAGTCGTCGAAATATGATTTTTCTTGAACTAATGAAATCTGTAAAGTACCGGAAAACAAAATTTGGCATTTGTTTTATTGTGTACTAAAAAATATCTGAAGCTTTTCTTACATGTAATATGTATGTATACTATGAATAAGAATACTGATTGGTTTCATTTTTATCGCTCGTATGCGGATCCCCATTCTCAAAAACGGGGAAATATAAGGGCAAAGTCTCCAAACTTTTTTAATGATGTGTTTTCATTTTACCATATATTGCACACACATAGTGTTCCATTCGCTCCTCGCAATAATGATTTTCCGAGGAGCGAGCTACACACTCGGTGTGCAATGATCTTATTTGACAAGGAGAGTGCAAGGTCTTGGGATCATAGATTTAGTTCAAATTTTGTAGGATGGTAGATTTAATTTCCCTGTTGATGAAAATATATGGTTATAGGGGTCACTACTCAATAGCTCTTTAGATATTTGCAATTGAAGATGCAATTCACTAGTTAAATTCAGGTCTGCAGCAAACGATTAAACATAATGGGTGTAGCGTAGCAGCAATAGTGTTTCTCGTCATTAGGCGCTGGGTTCGAGTTCTGAGTGTCTATTCTTACATATAAAGATACCATGGGTGGATATAAAATTGTGCAACACCGAAGCATTTTTTGAGTGTACACCGCACTTTGGATTTGTCAGTTAATTGTCATTTGATCTGTCAAGACTTCAAAATTAATACAGGAATATGACTTGGCATTAGAACCTTTCTTCAAAAAGCCTGACTTAATCGGTATAAATTCGGTTAATTTTGACATTATCCGGACTTGTCCTAACGAATTAATTGCATCTTTAATTGCAAATATTTTAAAAATTATTGAATAGTGGCCCCTATAACCATATATTTTCATCAACAGGAAAATTAAATCTACCATTCTACGAAATTTGAACTAAATCTACGACCCCAAGGCCTTGCACTCTCCTTGTAAGTGAAATCACTTACGAATTGGGTGAATTCCATAATAAACATATTTTTTTTTATTAAAAATAAACAATATAAAGAAAAAAGATTTTCGCTTCTGGGGACCGTGTATGAAAAATATCGTCGTCTCAAATGGGTTAAAAGTATTGCTGTCATTGGCAACATCTTAATTATGCGAAACAAATTTTCTGCGTTAGCTTCAACAAAGTCGAAATATCATACTCGTTTGCTTGTAGAAAGGGTGGTTCGTGGCTTTATGTCATCAATGACACCAAGATTTGATAAACTTTGTGCTAATTGGCAAGCATATCCATTGCATCGCGTTTTTTCTTGACTATGAGAGTTGATCTTAATAGATTTTTTAGTACTAAAATTTTTTGTATTTATTATATTTTATAACATGGAAATGGGGCGTCATATGATCAAATATTTTTAAGGCAGTCGTGGAAAAATAAAGTTTGGTAACTACTGATTTAATATTTGGCTGAATATCGAATAATTATTCGGCTTCAGTAGCATCACTATTCTACATATATATCAATCTACAGTTTACTATGTTCATCGAACAGATCCGGTAACTAATTGAATTGAAGTTTGCTTAGGTTTACAGCATCTATTTAACGAACAAAGTATAGATAGGTAGTCTGTAGATACTCATGTATTTTGAATTAAATTTGAATGTATGATCCATTTTACTAGTTTGTAAATTAACATAAAATTCAAAGAAACTAAATAAAATGAAATTTGTTGAATAATCCATTATAGCAGTTATATCTGAATAACAAAACGAAATTTGAAAGACTTTCTCTACCTTAACTGGTTATTTATTAACTATTGTCTGACTAGTTTCGGTTTACGCCATCTTCGGAGACAAAGTTTAATGTTATTTTCAAGTCATTAACATGTATTTGACAATTTAAAACTCTTCTAACTCCAAAAAAACAACAGATTAAAATGAATTAAAACACCTTACAATTAAAACGAACACGTTACATTATATGAACGGACACTGAAGATGGTGTAAACCGAAACTAGTCAGACAATAGTTAATAAATAAGTAAAAGTACAGAAAGTATTTCAAATTTCGTTTATTATTCAAAGAAATTACTTTTGTACTATAATCCGAAATGGAGCTGCACCATGAAGAGGAAGATGAAAGAGTACTCGGCAATGTTACAGAGAGGGAGCTTACGTTTTCATCTTTCTCTTCATGGTACAGATCCATTTCGGGTTATGGTACATTTGCTGGTTTACTGGAAATGAACATGTAGGTAATTTCGTCTGTTTTCTGTAAGTAGTTCAATTCTATGATTTTTCGTACTCCAGAGAACACAATTTTAATAAGAAGAGGAAATGTTATAAGGCAATGAGATGTTAGAAGACTGATTTCACATCACAATACCTATAAAAAGTCGTGTAAGATTCATTTTCAATAAAACATGAAGATAGTATTGAAAGTAGATTCCTTATTTGCATAATTAGGAGGAACAAAAGTTATTATTAGATCTGATGGATGAATCCTGTTTGTAATGATATAGATACAAGCAACTAATGTAAGTTAGCATTTTGTTAGTAAGATTTATGGTAGAATCGGTTTCTGAGTAATGATCGGTTTGGATGAAGAAGATGTAGAGCTTGGGATGCGAACTCGTCAGATGTTAATCATTGAAACTAAAGTCAGCAGACAGACGATGGTTGCGTCTTATTTAATGGTTTTTCTGCTGACCGTTGGTCGGTAGTCGTTAAAATTAGATTTGCCGGGTCGAAGAGGGTATAAGCAAGAAGAAGCAAGAAGCGAGCAAGTCCGTCTATCTGGCGAACAAGATGGCCATGACAGTGCGATCGCGGTCTCGAGGTGGCGTCAGGTAAAGGTAGAGGAATTCAGAAGAGTGGGGAGAGGCAAAACAAGGTAACAACCTGTTGTGACGTCACGGCGGCAAAAGCCGGTCCTCCTCGTGCTCCCCTCCACACTACGGCAACATCGCCGGTCGGCGTTAGTGTTAGTGCCCGACTCAGCCAGTGCTCGACGAGATATTTTACTTTTCTCTACTTTCATCGGCGAGCCCGTGCGCCACTTACATAAATTTGCGTTATTGGAACCGAACACGTGCGATTTGGTGCGCGGTCGGTCGCGAAACCGCCCAAAAAGCCCTCCGGATTCTATACGAAACCGTTTCGAACCGACACGGACTCGAACGGTAGATCAGGAGCGGAACCCGAACTCCTAATTTCTTTTTATGGACCGTCCCTCCGCCGATTCTTTGATGTGTCATCCGTGAATAACGAACGCTCTCGTACCGAAAACGCTAGAGAATGAAGCGCAGATGGTCCAACATCCAAGTGGTCCGTGTCACAACCGATGATAGTAGCTCCGAGGTGACGTCCTCCTCGGCGACCCTCGTGATGAGCCCCGCGAATTCGCTCGCGTCCACCGACATCGGGGACGTGGACCTCGTGGAGTTTTGGGATTTGGACATTAACGCGCAAAATCAGGCTAGGAGTAACGCGCATCCCAACGGGAATTTCGTGCAAGGACACACTGTTATTACCGCTAATAGCCAACATGCTAAATCGGATACTAGCTCGATGTCAGGTATGTTAACATAATTGCAATTATGTTTAGAAATCCCAAAAGTGTAACAATAAAATGCAATATACTTTTTATTTTATTTTATTTTATTCATAATTTTAAGTAAATTAAAAAAGATAGATAACTAACAGATGAATTATATAACATTATTTTGAGTGTATATTTGAGGGTTGATTTATAAATGACAATATTTGAACCGTTTTATGCAAAAAAGAAATCTTTCTTTTTAAAATTGTTTAATTCAACGTAATGTTACAATTACGCATTTATACTTTTCATAATATTATAAAAAAATAATTTGCAATAAACTTAGAAAATTTAAATAAAATAACAGTATAATTTGTTATAAAGTATAGCCTTTGTATCATTGAATGTTGAAACAAAAAAGTGAATTTTAAATGAGAAGATCGCTTTTAGAAGCAAACAACGACATTAGGCAATTGAAAGAGGAGTGTAGCACCTCGTAAAATCGAAAATAGACGGTTTCTAAGCGTACTTGAACTAAAAGTTTTAAATGTCAGGCGAAAACGGCTTCGCGACGATTCCTGGTTAAAGTGTCGTACCAAGGACTCGTTTAAGTATTATGAAAATGTCATCTTTTGAAATTGTATTCTAAATACAGCACAATTTTCATAAATGTAACTTAATGAACTAAAAGAACATTTCAAATTAGAAAGTTTTCTACTGACTATTCGGAAAAAGATAGAATTTTTTGATGATTTCATGGGAAGTGTGTATATTCCTGAGTAGGAATTAAAAATTAGTGTTGATCATTTTTATTAAAACAATAAAATGTTACTAGTTGTAAGAATATTTCTTAAATAAACGATTTGATTAAAGAAAAATATATTAGTGGACATTTCTAAAGTGTATACTTAAGAATAATATACAATAAGAAACCTAGCGTTGATGAACTTTAATAAAACAAGAGGTGTATGTATATTGAAGCTATAGATTTCAAATAAAATCTTAAATAAAATTTTAAATAAAATCTAGAGCTTCACTATTCACCTCTTTGTTTTATTACATTTCAACACTGACTGGAGAATGGAGAACTACATGGCATAGTTGATGAACTTGATGAAAAATTATTAATTTTTCTTTTGAAATGGTTACTTTCTTGTGAATCAATTGGGAACACCGTTCTCCATCAACAAATTCTGTTACTACTAAATGTAGGAAATTGTATACAGGCTCTGAAACGTTCTATCTTGATAAATCAAACACTCCTCTCTAATTTACAGAAAGTTCTTCTACAACCGGTAAATAATACAAACATTTAATACTTAATGCTTATATTAATAGAACTTGATTTTCTATTGTAGTTTTAAATTCTTCTGTAAGATATCTTTATTATCACTCTGTCATTTTGAACACAATGTTTTTTTTAATTCGTCTCAATCGTAAATATGAGAAAAGTAAACACTTAAAAAATGAGTTAATTTCAGTTTTATCGAAATGGGATTTAGAGAAATAAAAGCACATTAAATATCTAATGAAATACACTACTAAATTGGTAATTGCAATTAATAAAATTAAATTGCAATTGTATTTATTGAGGTTGTGGCATCTAGCGAGAGAAAAATATGTTGCAAAAATCGGTACAAATGTAAACAGTTTTATAAAACATAATACTTATTTTAAGTCTTATAAAACATACAGCCTGTCCCAAAATTAGATGGCCATACACTACCAACGCATTCTATATTCAAAAATAAGAATAAAAGTCTGAATAAACATTGGTCCAAAATGCTTCCTAAAGGAGCTACACTTCCTTGAAGGGAGTAATGGCAAAATAGACAATCTTACAATCTTATCTTGTTAGAATCTTATAGTTTACATGGTTGCACAATTCAGTCATAAAGTCAAACAGGACCGGCTATGAGGCGATTGGGCCCAATCGGACCCCGCATTTGTAAAATTGGGGCACCGCACTATCTAGTGTTGGATGTTATAAAGCTCCATGAAGTAAACATTTTATAATAGAAAAATGTTGACTTGTGCATCCATGACTTTTTTTTAAACGTCGATTGTGTTCCACGACCTTTGTTATTCTTTTTTAGAAACATTTACTGTTAACCCGCCAAATCAACATTTTTATTTAAACTTTGTGGGGCTCCGCGAAAAAAAATCAATCGGGCCCCACACTTACCGGATCCTGCCCTGAGGTCAAACCCCAACGAAAACGACACACTGCGTTGTTAAAGCGCTTATCACACTCTTAGCAAAAAAATCCTACTGAATTCAAAAATGAGATTAGTCGGTCTTCAAAGACGATTTACTCGAAAACAATTCCAGTTATGCAACTGCAACAAGACCACCATTCTTACGTAGAAAGGTCTAAGACAGTGATGGCGAACCTATGAACCGCGGCTCAGACACTGACCCACACAAACCTTTTAAGTGACTCACAAACCTCTTTTAATCCTAGAAGTAGTAATGACCTTCCTCTTTTGCAAGTGATTTGAAATTAGTGACCCACGAGGAAGCACTAAAAAAATTAAATCAACAAAATTTTACCCACTTCTCAAAAATGTTCGCCATCACTGGTCTAAGATATCTAAATTTTAACTCAGGATAGTAAAAAGTTGACATGCAAAAATGTTAGATAAACAGTTCATCATGTCATCCCTTTACATCTCTACTCTACAACTCTACTGATGAGTTTCATGCAAAATTGATTCCACCATCTAATTTCTCTTGGAATTGTAGGTTAGTATACCAATTTTCGTTGACTTAACCCAAGCCATTCCGAGGATATTTCTTAAAAACTATTTTTGTGATGCCCCCTTCAAAAGTTTGTAGCTCCCTTAGGAAGAATTTTTCGACCAATGTTTATTTGAGCTATTCTTATTTTTGAACGTTTCTACTTTACAACTCTACTGATAATTTTCATGCAAAATTGATTCCATCATATAATTTCTCTTGGAATTTTAGGTTAGTATACCAATTTTCGTTGACTTAACCCAAGGCATTCCGAGGATATTACTTAAAAACTGTTTTTCGAAATGAATGGTCGAAAACATTTTTCGACCAATGTTTATTTGAGCTATTCTTATTTTTGAACGTAAAATGTGTTGGTAGCGTATGGCCGTCTAATTTCGAGACACTCTGTAGATTATACAACATATTAAAAGATCTCATTTTTTTGCTGGCATCGAGATAAACTTTTTTGCATAGGTAGGCAGTATTCCCAAAAATCAAGAAAATCAAAGTTATAGGAGTTAATAAAGTTTCGAATAGCAATGATTGTAATTCTAATACTAAATATTTATTTTTTGTTTTTTATGAATTATGAGTACTCAAAAGATTGTCTAAACACAAATCATATAAAACTGCTATAAAATAAACCCTCTTAGGTAAGAAATCATAAATTAGAGAAGAAAGTTGTATCTAGCAATTTTAGTGAATTTATTACGTGATGTAATCATAGAAATTAAATCAAACTCAGATTTATTTCTTATTTCTAATATAATATTAAAAATTCGAAAGATGTACGAAAATCAATACTTATATCTATTTCAAAATAATTTTTAAAATAGGTAGTTACTAACTTTAATAATTGGTTGTATAAGAGATTAAATCTACTGGAAGCTAGTAATAGGTACTTACGCAGTAATAATGAGCATTGTAAACAAATTATTAACATTTACATTTAATGGTATGTTTGGAATTGTTTCCACTTCTTGGTTTTTAAATATTTTTTTTATTCCTTACATAAAAAAAACTCAATTTGCTTAGCAAACAAGTTACTCATATTAATCATAAAAATAGAATTAAGAAAATGAAGGAAGAAAATTTTTCGCAGAATCCATCAACGCCACACAAATCCAGTCTTTCATTCTCGGTTTCTCGAGCGGTCGACGCGGAATCAACTGCATAAAATATACCGTTTTACCGTTCGTCCCGGCTCGGCGGCCGATTCACTCGCTTTTCACCGTGAAAGTCAGACCTCGTCATGCGACTTGGCCTCGTCTGCTGCCTCCCGTTTATTCTCCGGTTGTGCAATCACGCTCTTGACTCGAAAGTGGTGACACGGTTTTCCTCCGTACGCGGTTCCTCGCTCGCGATGACGTTCCGTTCGCTACTCCGCGCCAACAGCCTCCGAGGAAGGAAATGTGAAAGCAGTCGACGTTTTAACTTAGCATGTATAACATTTTCGTTTTACTCTCTCATTAGCCAGCAGTCAAATCTTTTTTTTTAAGTTTACGATGTTAAGCACATAAATTACAACGATACGAGATGCAAATACGTCCCAGGAGATCATTTCTAAGAACGGTTAAACGTCATGAATTGTGAAATATCGTCGATAAGGTGTTAATATTTTATGGCGTTTGGAAAGTATAGAGTACAAACTAACCTAAATAGATTTCTACTGAATACTTGATTGTAACAATAATATAATATGTTGTAAAACCATTTTCATTAGTTTTTATAAAAGATATAAGCCATATAGGTGTTGTAAGAAACTAAATCGTCCATAAATAATTACAAAGGCAAACATTTAAAAATTATGACCTAATAGCCTAATGGCAACGACCTTCGAACATTAATTATCATTCGAATATAGAATCTACCCATTTGTTATTTCAGAACTTGTCGATGACGTAACAAATTAACTACTAGTGTTAACGACAGACCGTTTGTCTATAATATAATTTATCAAAATTTCTATGATTCGAGGGGGAGTCGAATTATTTCTATTAGAGGTTATTTACCCAACAAATTCAATTAAGAGTTGGTTGATTTTTTTTTGAAATAGATGGTGTAAGTTAATTTGAGTTGACGGTCCGCAATACACACACGCAACCTGGACGAAAATCGAACAAAAAAACACATCGGGATTTCGCCGTATTTGCCGAAGGGGATCACGTTGTTTACGTTTGCTAGGTTTATTGAACCGTGTGAATTGAATAATGGACCGGTGTTGGCAGATCGTGTTACACGAACCGATCTCGGGCGTACGGCCCGCGATCCACTTTCGAAAAAATGACCCAATGAACGGCAGTTTAAGTTAGGCGTTTTCCGAGGGCGTGCTAAAAAGTCAAATTGTTTTAATCGCCTTACAAAGAAAGCATTTTTCTTCCTCTTTATAAGGACATTTAGAGAAGAAAAAAAAATTCTTTTTTTCTTAATCAAGGAAACCATGTGTTGTACCGTTATCTATTGTACGACGAAGGCAAAGTCATCCATTGCCAATCTTCGCACGCTTTTGTGCCGACGACGAGCTTGTATTATGTCCGCAATTAGCTATGTGGCACGCCACGTCGTCGGTCGTATGAACACTCTTACGTTAACAGGACTTTCACCAATTCTCGTGCTATAAATTTCTCTCAGAATCCACACACACACACACACACCGTCACGTCATAAAATCGCATACAAAGTAACTAAACGTCTGCGTAGATGTTAATATTATTACACGCTTAATCCGATAATTCCGCCCCTCGTCGAGGTTGAGCGAGCGTCAGCCCCTGGTTAATAAATATACCGACCTTGACGTGGCATTAACATATGGGGGCCCTCCGTAATTATCTTGCTAAACGCCAAAAGAACAACTCGGGCACGAATGTAGGTTGGTAGGTCCAAATCGTCGCGGCAGCGAACATCTGCCAGCTTTTTTGACAGCAGGTGGTCGCTTATTTTTTGATTCATTAGGACCATTTGCTTGTAGCGATTTACACGCTAAGTTAACTTTTTGACTGATTATGAGAGGGGAGCATATTCATAATGGCAGTAATTTTAAAAATTGCAATTCTCTTTTAAATTATGAAAGCAAACATGTCGTGCACCACATTATCCAGGATGTTATATTTAAATGAAAGGAAAAGTCAACAAAGATATCTGGATGACCGAAATGAAAGTGAAATATTTCTTGTTATTTACATATAATTTTTTTTATATAAAGATGAATATTAATAAAATTAAAAAAAAAGTCATCGTACGATATTTGCAGAGAAGTATTGCTAAAAAAATAAATAAACTGAATTGAAACTTTCAACATAAAATGATGGGATAAAATTACTTTCTTTGGAAATAATTTAGCTTTACATTTTAGCGTTCTTTTCGACTCTTCTATGAAATTTTACGAAATTGAGTTATGTAATTTCCTATGTTACACAAGAAATGTTAATTTATCTCTGATTGTATAGTAGTTATAGAGGATGTTAAAAGCAACCAATAAATATAATTGAGAAGATTGGCGAATGGATCAATGACATAAGAAGACGGTAATCAAAAATCTTACAGTCTTTGATTCTCGTATACAATGAAATCTCCCTTGTGCGGACACCAACGGAACCCACCAAAAGTGTCCGTTCAAGAGGGATGTCCGCTTAAGAGAAATGCGAAATAATTACAGTGAAAGCTCTAATAAGCGGACACTGACGGTGCCAACATTTTTGTACGGTTATTGGAGATGTCCGCTTATAAGAAAGAGCTATTAAAATGGAAAATATTGCACTATTTCTGACCATTTTTGATTTTTTAACGTTATTAAAACATAAACAACTTTTTATCTTAAAATATTTTTATTTAAAACAAAATATTCTATACACTTTTCGCGGAAAGATGTCTCATGCGTCATTACTTGTCACTGTTTTCTCGACATATGTCAAATATTTTTTTCTTTATTTAATCATGTATGTCAGATAGAGAGGAAAACCGAAAATAGTAGTCTAGGATAATATAATTAATTAATGATGCATGAGACATCTTTCCGCGAAAAGAGTATACTATTTAAACTTACACTATTTATTTTTTTCTTGAATAAAATCTAAAGTACTTAATTGACTAACTGAAGCTTCTCTTTGTGATAGGAAACAACGTTCTATATGTGTTTTTATATTTTTTACATGTTGGAAACCAGTAAAATCATTTTTCATGAACGATTTAAGTCTGGAAACTACATCCAATGCTTCTTTATAAGACCTGATTGGATTGCAGTCCTCCTCCACACCACCTGCTTCCGATTCATTTTCACTTTCAATGTCTTCTATTTCTTCCGAAAATTTCAAATCTTCTGTTTCGACATCTTCCTCCACATTTAAATATTCTTCCACTACCTTTCGTCTAACTTATTAGAGCCGTGCGTCCGCTTATTAGAGATTTTTGTCCATTATTGAGGAAAAAATGGTGCCCGCGTCCGCTTATTGGAACTTCCGCTTAAGGGAGAGCAATTTGTATGGAAAGACATATCTTTGAGGTTCGTGCCAAGGTTTTTGTCCGGTTATGAGAGATGTCCGCTTATTAGAGCGTCCGCGTACTAAAGTTTTCACTGTATATGAGAGTCGGACAGTTCCAAGAGAAACTGTCCGTCCAAGGGGGGGTGTTCGCTCAAGAGGAGTGTCCGCGAAGGAGAATTTCAATGTATATGAAATGTATTAACCAAGTAACTTTCATAAAGGACATTGGAAGAAACCAATTGAAATTATTTAGAAGATTTTAGAATATGGAACAGTAATATAACGACGTGATAATCGATAAATTTCTTTGATCTTTCTGGATATGTAGGGTAAACTCACCTAAGCTCGGCTTTTGAGTTTTTCTGTATGGATCTTTATAAAAAGACCTATTTTATGGAGCCTGTTTTGGGAGGTCGATATTAGAACAATTTACTCTATTCACCAAAGTACATTCTGAATGGAATAATAACATAACAGGATAATCTAAATGTGATAGTTTTTTTTAATTCTTGTCTTGATGAAAATGACTATGAGAAAATTTAAGATTGAAATTTTTCGTAATGCTTCAGTGACTGTAAAGTTAAAAAGTAAAATAATAAATTCTCTACGACTACACAATAATAAACGTGGAATTGAAGATTGGAAAATCGATGAAATAGTAACCCTCTCGCTTCATTCCCTTTTAATTCTTTCTCGGTTAGACTTTAATCTGGTGCCAATATCGTGGGACAATAGCGCAGACGTGGAAGCTCATCTTCCGCCGAGCCACCGGCGTCAGACTGCAATCAGTTCCAGTCGTTTCTAGCGGGCAACAGCAGTGAATGGTGCCCCGTCCCTAACGCGTTTCACAGCGAGTGACATTGAATAATCACGACAATGGGCCTTCGTACAGTGCACGCCGGGGCCCCGGCAGATGCATTCCCATGCACCTGTGTGCGGCCCCCGCCCCCCATAAAACGCACTACTACACTACAATGTCTAGCGTTGCATAACTAACCTTGAAACTGAACTGCGCCGGTCTGTGTGCCGCAGGAAGGAGCGAGAAGAGAGACGCGAGACCGCTTCGGCACCAGGAAAACCCCAAGCTCGGCACAATTCGGATTTCATTACCGACAGATGGTTGACGAGGACGGGCTACGACGACAATGATTTCAAGGGCTACCGGAACGAATTCGTAAAGAATACGATTGGAAATGTTTAGTTTATAATGAATAAATTGTATGTTGGTTTTACGGTTTGATTTTTAAACTTTCCATAATGTTAAGATCCTATCAAGATAAACCACTTATGGAAGCTAGAAAAGGTTTAAATAGAATCTGGTTAAGGTTAAGTGACGGAGATCGATATTCTAAAGCAAACAACCTATGAACTCAACGTAATTGATCATCCTGCTATTAAAAGTTAACTTACTTCCTTATCTTATTACGTACTCGAGGGTTTTGTTAATGTATTGATTGGCAGGTTGCCAAATTTAATAAGGTTATTGGTCCTTTAATGAAAATATTATGAAATTAAAATTATTTTAAAGACTTGATACACACTTTGTATTTCATGCAACTATTTTTTACCCTTGAGCAATTAACAAAACTCTCTGACTCATTCCTATCTAGATTTTGATTTTATTTACCTGATTTTTAAATTTTTCATTGTAGATGGAAAAGATTCAAATAGTGACTAGTTAAGTGACGTAGATCTATATTCTAAAGTAAACAATCTGAGAGCTCAACATAGTTGATCATCGTTCTGTTAGAAGTGATTGATTTTGTTAATATACTGATTGATATGTTGCCAAATATATATATATATATTTTACTATCACCAATTACTAGTTCAACATTACTTACATAAATATGTTTTTTAATGGTTTTTATGTCATATATAGAAAGTCACAAAATAATAGCGCGAAACAAAAATATCTTCCTGATCTTAGTCATTATCTATCATATATTATCTTCCTCTGCCAGGATATCTTGGGGAAGTTTCCTTTTTAAGTGGATATGGATACCCACTTTTCTCCATAGATGGCTTGGTGCACTCGAACATTTTTGCAAGTTTGCTAGATGCTTCCTTGTTGTTCTATTAATAAATTCAGTGATCGTTTCTAGACCCACTTCATCGTGTATTTGGAAATTCCACTCAAACCATGGTGCGTCCACAGCAATTCTCAAGATTTTATTTTGAAGAATTTGGATTTTGTTAATATTACATTTTGCTGTAGAGCCCCAAACCGGGCTTGCATATGTTATTATAGGTCTCATTAGTGATTTGTAGAGCAATACTGCGCATTCAATTTTTAATTTTGATTTTCTATTAAGAAGAGGGCATAACTCAATCTTGCATATGCCTCATTTAATTTCTTGTTGATATGATTTCATGTAAGTGTCTGGTCTAAGTATACACCCAGATACTTGACTGCACTGTCTTTGGGATTCCAGCTTAAAGGATGGTTTTCTATTGTTAATATTGATGGATTTTTGATTTTTTTTGAGAGTGAATATATTGATTTCGCATTTGCTAGGGTTTGAATGTCAGTTTTCAATAGCTTATATTTTAGTCCATATATCCATACTGAATGGTTTTGGTTATATCTAAGAATGCAGCTGTGATGTATTGTTCATTTTCGTAACCTCTTTCTGTTATCTCGGCAACTCGTGTTAACTGATGTACTATAGAGTGCCCAGGTTTAAGGCCAAATATAATAAGATTGTTGGTCTTGTGAACATTAAAACCTTACCTACCAAGTAACTAGGTTTTGCCTTTGAGCAATCGACAGAAACCTTCCTGAGTCCATTCCTGTCTAGATACTGCCACTAATGTGCATAATTAAGTTGCGCCCAGCGAGGCCTTTCCTCGAAGAGCCAGCGCCACAGCGTGTTATTAGCGGGTGAGATGGACCTTCGCGACCGCGCAATGCCCAGCACTTAGCAGGATTTTTGCTCCCGCAGCGTCTAAAACCAATAACCGCTCCGCGCACGCCAATCTTATTTGCGGTTACGCATGACCGGTTCGTTATGGACCCGGGTTATAGCCGGAAGATTTCTAAAACCATAGGTGGACCGACTCCGCTCAGATCGCTTATTGGCCATTAATTTCCTTCAAGCGGGGCTGGACGTTGTAAACGTACGGTTAATGGGGCAGTTTCCGTTTTCTTTCTTTTTTTAGACTTCATTCTTTTGAAGTGTTGGAACGAAAAGTGACAGGAAGAAAAATTAATTAACCTACCAGACACTACTTTTCTTAATGGAGTAGAAATTCTTGAAATACTAGTTAAGAGACATAATTTGTAGCTCTGGTTTCTAGACAAATTTTAGGAAGGAGCGTTTATATTACGAACTCAATTTTTTTGAAGAACCTTTGAAGACTATTCGGAGAACATAGGTGTGGTTGAGTGTCTTTTTAAGTGTTGGAACGAAAAAGTGACAGGAAGAAAAATTAATTAACCCACTAGACACTACTTTTTTTATGGAGTAGAAATTCTTGAAATGCTAGTTAAGAGACATAATTTGTAGCTCTGGTTTCTAGACTAATTTTATGACCCAGCGTTTATATTACGAACTCTATTTCTTTGTAGAATCTTTGAAGGTTCTTTGAAGAATATAAGTGTAGTTGAGTGTCTTGACGCAGGTTACACATTATTAGGGAGTAGAACGTAACGTGAATCGGCACGATCTCCGAGAAGTGGAATGCGCTGCCGTCCTACAACTATGAAACATCTGTGGCCTGTAATAGCAGCGCTGCAGTTGCATATTGCAGATGTCGATCTTGTTGGCCATGACCATGACATTGTGCGACCTCTGCGCGCGGCTAAAGGCAGGTGAGCCGGCAGTCTCCATGTTTCTACGTCGCCGTTACGGCGCTAGAGGATAGGGACGAAATTCGTTCGCCCTACTCCGTTCTACTCCATTCTACTCTGCTCTCTCCGGAGCTGGAAGACACGCGACGAAGACGGCTTTATTACCGCGGTGCCGGGAAACCGACGGTTCACACGTTTTCGGACCCCTGCGGTAGATTGTTTTCGTATTTTACCCCCTTTTTCAAAGAGGTGGTATTCACCAAGCCAAGAAATGGTTGTAAATTGTATTGTATTGTAAACCGTAATTTTCTTTACTTCTCTTTAAAGTGTTGTTTATGAACGGATAATTAGCCATTACTGTCACAACTTCTTCACCCTTTACTTCTTTTCTTGTTATTTATGGTTTCCTCTGTTTCTCGTATTGGTTCATGATTCATCCTTGTTTTTCAGTTTTTCGTTATGCCGATTAGTCCCCTCTTTCTGCCTACATTAAGATCTAATCAGTATTTTATTTGTCTAGAATGGTTAATTTATTATCTTTTCGTTCTCTCTTAATTCTAATCCGCTAGTGTTGGAATTAAAAATACATGTGAACCAGCTTAAAAGGCAAACTTTCCATCAACATTTTTTTTATTTTATAAGAGCGCCAAAAAACCCCTAATCTTACTCAAAGCTATTACAGTTAAAAACCTGTAAATAATAGTATCAATATTTTTCTGCAGTATAGAGGTTCATATTTGAGTCTTTGGATACTAGAATGGTCTAAAAAATGACAAAATGATAAAAAGTAAAACAAATTCCAAAACATTTCATTCAGCAACTCGAATATTTTGCAATTATAGAAGACAACTTAATCGGAAAATTTCAAATGTGAAGACATTTTTGTGACTTGGATTAGTTTGGTTCTCAATTGTTCATTTAACTCTCTGACTGCGTATTTTCTTTTTAAAATTAATTTAAAAAAATGTGTTTTTGTGTTTGTAAATATCAAATAAATACTTTTAAATAGAAATTTAACATATAATAACACATAATAAACATTACATTAACATAATTATCATATAATTATATTCAAAAGTTTTTCTTGGTATGATATATCATAGTTCGAAGCATGGCTCCAAACAAAGTCCAACTTCGCAATCCTTACACCAAATTCTGGTTTCTTTTCTCACTCTTTTACCATTTTCATTCCTCTTTGAACAGCAAACAGCACGTTTTCGTCATATTTTTTTACATTATTTGGTGGAATGTGGCTAGCAAAATGGCGAGCTGTAAGCCTCAGTGGGTTAGGAACAAGAACACTGGACTAACAGGATGGCTCAATCTGCGATAACCGCCTGCCACCCTTACATTCGACTGAGGCTAGGTTCACATGACAACGATCTGACGCGCGATTTCTAAGCGCGCGTTTAGATATCGTGGTATTTAAATACAACCATTCATATGAACGCGCGCTAATGTGCGTTAGGACGCGTCAACGCAGCGCGTAGCTTTGAGTTCCATGTGCCATCCGTATAACGTTCACATGAGCATGCGTTTTTATCACGAAACAGGTTGTTATGGAAATGTACCACATGGAAGTTATATCTGGTCTGTAGTTTGTGAAAAATGGCTGAGTCTGCAGATATTAACATCGACTTACTAACTGATGAAATAGAAAAAAGATCGGGATTTTGGAATATAGGTTCGGAATCATATAGTTTTTCACTGGGTGGAATGCAATATCCAACTGCATTTGGAGCTGCCTTGATATCAACCCAAATTAGTTGCATCAAGTCATCAGATGATTTCAGAGACATTCTAAAGTAGTTAAAGAATTTTCCTACACTATCTCTCAGTGTCGGATATAAGGTTATGGTTTGTTTCTTTTTTTATATTTCCATAAAATTTTAGCTTCTTCTACATCCATTCTCAGGTACTATCGTACTATCTCGAAAACGTTACGATGCCAACTGATTTGAATTGATCTAAAATCATCGGTTTTGCAATTAAAGCGCACGTTAGCGCTCGTCATCTGAACGCTTTCAATATTCTATCGCACGTTAACGTGCGTTTTTTGTGCGTCTCATGTGAACCTAGTTTGAAACGACAAGTGACGTTAAACTGGCGGCTGCACACTAAATATCGGCGTATACACATCTTATGGGATTGAGCCATCCTGTTAGTCCAGTATTCTTGGGTTAGGAATCGTGTTTGCTCTTCCTTTTGGAGTTTGAAAACTTGAACCCGAATATTTTTCAATATGATTTTCTACCAATTGCATGCTGTATTCTATCAAACCAATTTTTTTTTCGCCAAACTTTGGAGTATATAGTGTAGGAGTTTAAAAAGGTTTAAATCAAACAGCTTTATCAATAAAGTGTAAAAAAATTTTCTTATAGTATTTATGTTTCCTGATCAGACCGATCAACTCCCGCCATAGTATCATTGTAATCACAAACAACTTTGGGTTTTATGACTTCTTATCCATATTTCTGTCTCACCATTTTTGTTGCTGCATCATGTATTGTGTTTAGAAGGCAAACTGCTTTCTTATCTTGCTACATTCGAGCCATCATCATACCTCGCTGAAATGACCATACCGCTTGAATTTCTCCCTTTTGTAGTTTTCCTTTTGAGAACCCTGAATGTAAGTCCTTTCTTCTACTGTTGATAATCCCATAAATATCTGTTTATTTCTTTATTAGAGTACCCGCAAGTTTAGAAGACATGTGCCAATTATCATAACATAAAAAATGCGAGTCAGGGGATTAATATTTGAAACGTTCTACTTTAAAATGAGGGAAGAAACTCAACCCTAGTAAGAGAGATTTTCAAAGTAATTTGCTAATTCATTGATAACCATTTTAACTAAATATGCGAAGAGTATTTACTACAAAGTATTTAGTAGTTATAAATGTATTATTTGCTTCGTTATTACATAGAAAAAGAAACTTCTTTTAATAATACATAGACAAATGATGAAAGTTAAATGAACCAAACGCATGTGTTCGCTATTTTACATTAACTTTGGAAAGTTTCCCATAAAAAGTAAATATTTGGGAATATTTCCAAAGCTAAAGTGAAATATGCAACATTTCAAACTTGGTTCATTTTAACTCTCGACATTGTATTCCTAAATTTTTTTTATCAATCAGTTATTTCTTTGCATATATAAAAAAAATCTGCACAAATTTTTATTTAACTTACAATTAATGAGTTCACATAACCCACCTTTGACCAGTATGATTCTCTACTATCTTTAGTTAGGTTTTATAAAGCATTAAACGTGTTCTTTAATGAAACAACTTAAGTAGCATTTCTTTGAACTAATTGACATTTTTAGTATTGTATTCCACGATTAGACCAGTTTCATAATTATTAGAATCAATTATCCAAACTATGCGAGGTATTTAAATAATGTTAATGAGTTTCTCATTTCAGTTTTTTTTCTTTCAAAAACCAACATTTTTTCAGTAAAATTATACTACTAATCTAAATTTCATATTTTATTGTTAGACAAGCTTTCATAGTTAATGAGAAAATAGCATGGTTTACCAAACCATAATTGTTTTCTTACCACTACTATTACGATGGGAAAAAGAAAGCAATGCCTTATTATTCACTTATCGCGTGAAAGCTCATATGTGTTAACTTTTACTCCTTCTTATTACTGACCACAGTTTTCTTTTCAAGTTTGTATAGGCGTTGATATTTTTTCGGTGCTACCAAAGAAGATAGATTTCAATTTATACTACTAAACATTTAAGTAAAACCGTTTCTTCTTCAAAAAGAGCGCTTTCAATTTCAAAAGGTCTAATTTATTCGGTAAAAAGTCGACCAAAGGAGGGCGTTCAACCATAACACGACCTCTCTTCTTCAACATTAATAGCCTTCTAATTGGCATTGAAGGTTTTCCAACCAAGTTTATTGGTAATGACGATAAAAAAGGTGTTTCATCATCTCTTTTTTAAATGTTCTTTTTGGTAATTAGTGGTCACCGAAGGTTAGGTTTTAATTTTGAATATTTTTCAAGGCCTTGGTGTTCGCTTTCGGTCTTTCTCGAACCGACCTCCTCTTTAAAAAGGTTGAAGAGCGCGTGGCTCACCCGAGCGTGAAGGTCTTTTGTTGAGGGTCTTCACTACCCGAACGAATGATTTTTTTGTACTACGTTACTTCCTTGTATGCTAATTATGCGGAAGTGTGGTTATTTTGGGAGTTTTGGTTTCAATTATGTAGTATCTGTGTTAAAAGATTGGCAACATAGATAAAACAGTGGTTTATTGACACCTACGCTATTTCTATTAAAGTTAAGAATGGTTAGTTTTATTTTATTTTTATGATTGAAAAATTTTCCCACATCAATTATTGCATATCGGCGGAGCAACGAAATGACTATTATTGTGGGTTACCGAAGTGAGTACGCTTTCATTTATATCCTTTTGCCGACTTTGCGCGGAAAATTGAAGATGTAGGATACCGTTCGAACGGAGAAACGCCAACTAAACGATACCGATATTTTCTTCCTTGAACGCTGCGGTGGACTTATAGGTCAATGAATGAAAATTAAAACGGTTCTGATCTTGCAATAGAGAACTATTTTTAGACGTTGATCTTCATTCCATTACGAAGCAGTGTTGACGTTACAAGACAAACAAGAAATATTGTACGATATGAATTCCTATGTTTTTAAAAGATTTATTTGTATTTAAAAAAAATAATATTAATTGTTAGATTTTTATTAAAGGAAATAAAAGAAACGTTAAAGGAATAGAAGAAAACTCTTAAAAAGCAATACTGCTATAAACGACCGTAGAAGCGTTAATTGTTTCATTTGCAACGAATAAAGACATCTAATTGTTTGCGGTTCGAAGAACAACGCCATATTCTTTTATAGCCAAGTCTTCATTTTGATTGGAAGATGATGTAGAAAAGAAACGGTTAAACTTTCTATGGTGGTGTTATATTGCGTATTAACTTTAAAAGAATTTTTTCAGTTAAGTCAGTAATATCCTGAACAATAATATGTGAAATTATCTTATTCACAAACCTATTTGGTTTTTTTAAATTAATGTTATAAGAAGTGATGATAATAACGATTCATAAGATACATAATAAACATCCTTCAAATTAATAGTGTTGATTTTGAAATTTTATGAAGTTTCCAAGTAGTTTAATAAATTACGTTACATTAGAGGTCAAGCGAGTCTGTCAGCTTTTTAGCTCCTTTTGTTCCCCTGCCAAAGTAACAAGCCATTACGTCGGAGAGCCAAGGTCCTGCGTAAAAAATGTCGAAAAAACGACCAGTACAACAGTAATATCCTGCCGAGATACTCGCCTCCCGTCCAATGCGGATAAAATCTGTTATTGAAATCCTGTTCTTCAAGGGCAGTCCATCAGCAACTTGCCAAGAGCTTGTACGGACCAACAGTCTCTCGTATTATTACGAATCAACGACTATCCGGTTTCCACGATAAATAGAAAGTTGGAAATCCCTTCCTTCTTCCATTGAAAAGATAATTTCGATCTTTTCTAGAATCATTTGGGTAACACTTAAGTGGTTCGGCGGAAGAGTCCGCCTCGAAAGTTGATTCGTGAAATCGGCTTGATTCTCGAACTATCTCTTTGGACCTTGGCCCGTCAGATCTTAAAGTCCACGTGTACGGCACCGGCTCCTGACGATCGGAGATTGCGCTCTTTCTTTGTTGTCGAATCAACGCGCCCGAGATTCGGTTTTCGGCGTTTCGGCCACGCCGTAAAATTAAATTGCGTCAGGCCGGCGATGGCGCAACGCGCCTTAACCGCGATTCGAGCCGCACTACCCAAGAATGCCATCCGAGGAAGGTTACGAATTTTATGTCACAAAAAGATACCAAGGCGTACTTGATTTCTTTTATAGGCAAACAAAAACTGAAGTGGTAAAAAGAAAAGAAACGAAACAATTTCACCCAATTTAAAACCTGTTTTTGTTTTCTAGTTTTTTTTACGATTGGTGACAATTGTATTTTTTTTAAGCAAACAGTATTATTGTATTACAACATATTCTTTCACACATCTTATAAATTCGTTTAAGATTATAATTTTGATGATGGTTTTACAATTTTCTGAAACTACTTTTAATTGTATTTATAAAAAAAATGGATTTTTTAAGACTTGCGAAGGTATAACATTGTGTACAGTTTTGGCAATTACTTTTGAAAAAATAGTTTTATGGAAAAGTTATTAACTTTGCTGTGGTTTATCCCTATACCGTTGGAAAGTAAGGGTTTGTGACTATCCAACCGTCGCAGAATCTTTCTGATTGGACAAAAAGCAAGGTAGATATGGCAGTAAATGAAAGACTTGAAGTTGGATTGAAGATAATTTTTATTAATGATCTCGACCCGGGTTTCGATCTAATAGATCGTCTTCAAGTCAATCGCGTCGTATGTGACGAACACTTTTTCGAGCCATGATGAAAAACGAAGTTAACATTGAAGAATTGCAAAAATCTTAAAGAGTATAGTTTGAAAATTATAAAAATATTTGTTCTGCTCAAAGAACCGCCATTAAAAATGAAAAAATTAAACACTTTGTATTAAAATTTCTATGAAATGATAAATGAGAATGAAAAATGAAAAACGTATCTAACCAAATTGCAGAAGAATTACTCCGATTAAAATCCCCAACCCGTCTCATCCAAAGACAGACAATAAACTGATATGGCAATTTGTTGCAATTTTATTTTTAGAAAACTGATTTTATGGAAAAGTTTTTAACTTTAGTATGGGCATTCTAGACTTTTGGAATGTAGAGATTTTCTGACAACATTAACCCCTTAAGGGCTGATTTTTTTTACGGCCATTTGAAACCGTACACTCCATCCCGAGATATCTCGGGCCTGGTCCTTAAGGGGTTAAAATCCTCTAAAAATAGAACAAAAAATATGATATAGACTTGGAGCTTTGGAATTAGAACATGACATTTCAGAAGTTACATTCGAGAAACTAGTTTTATGGAAATTTGTTAATTGTGCTATAAGTTGTCATGGATTTTTGCAAAGTAAAGATTCGTGACTCTCTGACAGCATTAAAATCCTTCCTATAGGACAAAAAATATGGTATAGACCTGGAACTTTGGAACTAGAACATGACATTTCAGAAGTTACATTCGAGAAACCAGTTTTATGAAAATTTGTTAATTGTGCTATAAGTTGTCATGGATTTTTGGAAACTAAAGATTCGTGACTCTCTGACAGCATTAAAATCCTTCCTATAGGACAAAAAATATGGTATAGACCTGGAACTTTTAAATTAGAACATGACATTTCAGAAGCTACATTCGAGAAACCAGTTTTATGGAAATTTGTTAATTGTGCTATAAGTTGTCATGGATTTTTGGAAAGTAAAGATTCGTGACTCTCTGACAGCATTAAAATCCTTCCTATAGGACAAAAAATATGGCATAGACCTGGAACTTTTAAATTAGAACATGACATTTCAAAAGTTGTCTTCAAAGAAGTAATTTTATGGAAATTTGTTAACTGTACTATCAGTTATCATAGATTTTTGGAAAATAGAAATTTGTGACTTTCTGGCAGCATTAAAATCTTCTCTATAGGAAAAAGAATCGTATAGACCTGGACCTTTGAAATTAGAACATGACATCTCAGAAGTTACCTTCAAAAAAAGTCATTTTACGGAAATTTGTCAACTGTACTCTATCGTCGTTGTCATTTTAATACCTCCTATGTGGCATTGCCATCAAAAATATGGTTTTAGTACTTTAACATTGCTCTCGTGTAGTATCATGAAACTAGATAAATTATAATATCAAAATGTCGAAAAACATTATTAAGATGCATTAGATAACAAATAAAATCCTGTAAACTTCAAACAATTTTTAAATAGTTTTTGTTAATTTACTCAAAACAATCTGTTTTGCACATAGAAGATATTAAAATGACAACGACGATATGTTACCATAGATTTTTGGAAAGTAGAGATTTGAGAACCCTTGACAGCATTAAAATCCACCCCTATAGGGTAAAGAATGGGGTATAGATATGGAACTTTGAAATTAGATCATGACATTTCAGAAGTTATCTTTGAGAAAGTAACTTTATAGAAATTTGTTAACTCTATTATAACTTATTATAGATTTTTGGAAAGTACAGATTCGTGACTTTCTGACAGCATTGAAATCCTCTAAAAATAGAACAAAAAATATGGTATAGACGTGGAACTTTGAAATTAGAACAACATTTCAAAAGTTACCTTCAAAAAGAGTATTTTTATAGAAATTTGTTAACACTACTATATGTTATCATAGACTCTTGGAAAGTAGAGGTTCGTAATTCTCTGACAGCATTAAAATCCTCCCTATAGAACAAGAAATATTGTAGACCTGAACCTTTGAAATTAGAACATGACCGTTTTTAACATTTTAGAAGTTCGCACTTTAGTTATTGTAGACTTTTGCAAAGAGGTTCGTGACTCTCTAAAGCCAGTAGAATCCTCTTAGTAAGGTAGAAGTATGATAGACATGAAAGTTTGAATAATATGAGCATTTTGAACATTGTAGAAATCATCTTGGAAAAAGTGATTTTATGGAAAAATTGTTAACCTTATCATAATATCATAATTCACCTCGGCGAGAATAGTGTCACAACTCAAAAAATGACGATTTTGAAATTACCATCAGTAATAATACATATGCTGTTAATTTACAGATCCTTAATATTATTCTTTATAATAATATTTGTTATTACTCAAATACTGCATTTTTGAGTTATGTCATTGTTCTTACCGGGGTGCGATATGTTATCGTATACCATTATAAAATAGAAGTCGATATTATACAACGGTGGCAGAATCTTCCTAATAAGTAAAACGGTATGGTAAATATAGAAATTTGAAATATCTACGTTTTGATCATTTTAAGAGTTATCTTTGAAAAAATCATTTTATGGAAAAGTTAATTCTACATAAAGGTATACAATTGAAAAGAACATTCATTCTCATCGTCCCATCATTCCGGAGACAGGAACAAACATATTTATAATTTCTTTGTATGTCGAAATGAATATTACATGAATTTGTTAATAGAATTGAAAGTAATAACTTTCAACCGAAAGGAAATCAAGAAAAAAGAGAATTTGGGTCAACTGCCAAGGTTAACTAAAGAGAATTGACCCGATTAAAATATTTCGCATACATTCCAAACAAAGTCGACCATCGTAAAAATTTTCTAAACAAACCAAAAAAAGACTTTAACACTTTCTCAAATTAGGTGAAACTACAAGACTAAAGTAAAGATTATGTTTGTCACATCCGGTCAGCTGACGATTAAAATTTTAAAATTTAGGCCAGTGTCGCAATAAACTTCTGAAACTCTCAGTTCAAATGTGTTCAGAATCGAAAAGAGAATCGAGTAGAAGCTGTGGTGGCGGCGACGGTGCAATCGACTCTTCTCTTGTCGCGATCAGTGTGTATTTGGATCAATGTGCTGTCCTTCTCGTCTGCGAAGCCGGCCGACCGGCTGCCTTCTCTATTCGCACCGTAGCGTGGCGTAGACCTCGAGTAGATGTTGTTCAGTCGAGTAGTAGAATAACCGGGGGCAATACGCGACCTTGACTCTTCCTGCGCGCTCGGGAGGAGCGCCGAAGAGCGGCCAAGCGGCTGCGAAGAGGCCGCGCGAAGAACGACTCGGCTGCCACTCGCCGTTCTGGTTTCGCGCTCCGCCGAAGAGCTTCGTTTGCTTGCCTGCCCTCCGTCCGATAAGGAAGAACGAGTTTGTTTTCTAAACACGGTCCGACCCGCGACGGTCGGTTCCGCGAAGATGCGCATTCGCTCTTGCACGAGTTTCTTTCTAGGTTGAATAGTAAAAAAACGAACCTGTGTAGACGTAGACTTTTACTGCTACGAACTACTTCACGGTTGAAGTAAAAAAAAGCTCTTTTCATAATAAATAAAATTTACAAAATGAATCTATTGGAAATTTAATTTTATATATTATTATTATTATTATTTACTAAAACAATATTAACCACTTAAAAATAAATTAATATTCCAATTCGGAATATTATAAAACATATAGTTTTACTACTAGAATTTTGCAAATTTAATTAACCAAAGTGAATAATACATAATTGTTTTTCTGTTGAGGTTTAAAAATTTATCAGCCACAAGCAGGAGTGAAAATAAAATAATAAATTAACTAAAGAATTCTTTTACCGTTAAACACATAAACCATTCATTTTTAATGGTATATCTAAATTTATTAATATGTGGAATTTTAAAACACAAAGAAATATTATTGAATTAAAATGGAAAATTTGAGATAGGTTGAATGAGATATTTTTCCAGACACTTATAGACATGACTTCATCAATATTCATAAGTAAGAAAAAGACGAGTGAGTGACACCAAAACGTAATTAAAGCTCCATTCGTTTTTTAATAAAAAAGAACCAATAAAACTTCATTTACATTAAAAATAGATTCAAGTTTACACTAATTACTTAATCAATAGGTATGCGAAATTTCTAAGAATAGATGATGAAAATAAAATACAAGTTTTCAATTCTATAAATATGTTTCAATTCTACTAAATTACAAGGATTTCGCAAAATGGAAGTTATAAATAGAGTTTGAAAGAAAAAAAGAGTTTATAACGTTTACTTTTATAGTACCATATAATTGTTTTTTATAAACAATTTCGTTTCTATTTTTTTATTCAGTAATTTGATGAGATCTTTTGGGAGTTTAATGGCTGAAATCTGAACAGTTCATTAAATTTAGATGGGAACGTAGTTTCTTTTCTTTATCCAAATGTTTCCTATAATTACATTAGGTCGGGTGTTCGTAGAAACGATTTCAAATAGTTTTTAATTACTTCAAGTAATCATCGGGTTACTTTTTGATCAGATATTATGAAAAATATTAAATTTTGATGGACTCAAATCATCAAAATCGTTTAAACTGAAACCAATTTTCATCGGCTCTACGAAAAAATCTAGAGGTTATTACATTTTTCAAATTACCAGTTTTTATAAATTAATAAGTTACTGCAGTCTTGTAAGAATCGATTAGAGTAAACTCACCAAATCTCTACCATGCGCCTAAAGTCGGCCTTCCAGTTTTTCCATATGGATTTCTATAGAAAGACCGATTTTAGGAAGCATTTTTAGAGGGGCCGACATTTGGACAGTTTACTCTAGTTTATACAAGTCTACACTTACTTGTAGTTTAAGAAACACGTATTTATGTTCTTTTCTGAAAAGTTGTCACATCAACACTGTCAAGGAAATCACTTGTGTTACATACATAGATGTAGGTATTAATACAGAAGATATTGAGAAGAAAAGCAATAAATTTTTTCAATGCTTTGAACAAATAGAACTACAATTGGACTTTAGATAGGTGTCAATTGTTGATGGTGTATCTAGTAATACTTACGAAAAGTATTTACATACGTTTTGTAATGAAGCATTGAAGTTCATGAAACTTGGAAATCATTAAAATAAAAATCGGACAAAATGCATTAAAAGGTTATCTCTGAGTTCAACTCTCATTTAATCATCTATCACAACAATAATTTTTTAAGAGTTCGGGTAATATTTAATTCTACTAGTAAAGACGGAGTTTGAAACTCGGCGATCAGGGGTGGTTAAACTCCGAAAAAGAAAAACGGGATTTCAGGAATGAGCAAACTTTATAGAAACCCGATACAATGATAAACCCTTGATTTTTCAAACGGGCTTCAGGGCTAGGCTAACCTCGTTGAGAGACATTTTAGGGGTTGACAAACTTCCTAGCAACCTGATTCAAGGATCACTAATCCATCGATTTTTCAAACGGGCTTCAGGTGTGGGCAAATCTCGTCGCGAGACATTTTAGGTATTGACAAACTTCATCAAGAAACATTTCAGGGGTTGGCAAACTTCGTAGAAACCCGATTCAAGGATAAATAATCCTTCGATTTTTCAAACGAGCTTCAGGGGTGGGCAAACCTCGCCGAAAGATATTTCAGGAGTTGATAAACTTCATCGAGAAACATTTTAGGGGTTGACAAATCAATCGTAAAAAAATATAAAAGAAATTGAAAGGTTTGATAGGTTGAAAGCTTACTTTTTCATCTTTCTCTCCATGGTGCACCTTCATTTCGGGTTATAGTACGTTGAATCGTTTGAAATAAGAAACAGCTTTTATGTCCTATAACAGGATACAGATTTGTTAAAAAACTGGAGCTGACCGGCTTTTGCCTCAAATCTTTCAATTCTAATGAAATTAACGTTATGATATAAAGAGTGGGAGATATATCCTAACCATAAAACTGATCCATTTAATATACTCAATGAAAACAGCAACATTAACAGCAACCATTTATTTAACACATTATACAAATTAAAAAAAAAATAATTTCCTGCCTAATGTATAAACCCTCGTTCGTATTCATCTGGAAATCAGTCTTAAGATAACATTCTGGAAATCATAAATCTTCTTTATAATAAAATTTCGTTGTTAAAATATTTAAAATAAGTCCGTTCGTTGAACGTTTTTAATGAACATTCTAAATATTTTATTATTTTTTTGTCAATAATTATTTACAGATACCAATCTCCATACCAACATTTTAAAAAACGATGTCCTTGATTACAATAGAATTTTATATACACTACAAGTAGTCTCCCTTCGAACACAAAAATCAAGGACCAAAAATATTTTAAGGTAATTTGAAAGAAACTTTAAAACCTTTTTTAGAAACTTGATGAAGGCGAGGAACATTGTCATAAAGGATAAATGCGGATTTAAGTCTGTCAATGCTAATAAATTATCTTTAAAAACAGTATTATTTTTAAAAATGCAAAAATATTTTGAAAATCTTTTAATAACTTTAAATGGACCTTCATATCTCAGAAAAAGAGAAGGTTTTTTACTTTTTAGTGTAATGAACACAAAATGTGATTTGTTAAGATCATTATGAAAAAAAGGCTTTTTTGTTGTATGATGTTGAATTGAAGTTGGCTTCAAATTGCTAAATGTGTTGCGTAAACTATCGAGAAGAAGTGTTGTATCCATCGATGGATGAGATAGAGAAAAGTATTCACCAGGAAGTCTTAGGGACTGTCCGTAAACTAACTTAGCAGAAGGGCAACCTAAGTGCTGACCTAGCAGCTGACCGAAGACTTAAAAGGACTATACGAAGCTCATTTTTCCAATTATACTTGTAATGTTTACAAATCCAAAAGAAATATTTGAATATGGCATTCCTAACCCATGTAGTTATTATTGAAGCGATGTTGTGGTTTATATAGTATATATCTTTCTGAATTATACAGATATCTGAAGGCACTGCCGAGTTTTGATGAGATTGAGCGTTGATGAGATTTTTTAGACTGTTAACGTCGAGGTAAATTGAAATTTTAAATCAGAATTGATCGGGGTCACCAATTGAAGATCATAAATCTTCTATATAATAAAATTTCGTTATTAAAATATTTAAAATAGTTCGTTGAAAGCTTCTAACGAACGTCCCAAATATTCTATTATTCTTTTATCAATAATTATTTACATAGATACCAATCTCCATACCAACATTTAAAAAAACGAAGCCCTGTATGTGCAATGTCCTTGATTACAAATAGAATTTTATAGACACTACACGTTCGTTCCTTAAACTTTGTCAAATATTTAGATATAAAATCAGAGGTAATTTTAATAACTTCTGTAAAAATTTTTAACTTGTCAACATGAAGTTAACTCATGTTTTATTAATGCTTATAATAGTAATATTTAATTAATTTGTAATATCGTTGTATTTACATCAATTCATGTTTCATTAGCGATTGACCTGAAGACGGTGAAGACGCCGAAACCTAGGTAGTCAAGAACATAATAAAAAACTTCAATACATTTTGTTGTTTTCTTAAAGTAAACGCCTTATTTTTTATGTAGCGATTTCGGTACACAAATTTGATTTCATAATAAGAGAATTTTATAAAAATCATCTAAAGTACTCAATTTCTAGTTAAAATTTGACAATAAATTTTCAATGTAGTTTATTTATACATAATCTAATTAAAATATAATTAACTCAAAAAGAATCTGTTCCAAAAATATTTGACACTCCTTAAAATGTTTTTCTTTCTTAACTTCCATGACTACGCATAAAATGAAACCAGAACCCAACCCAGAGCAACTAAAAATATGCAGATTCTGCCAGTCGGATCAGTTTTATTTTCCTAATTTTATTTTGCATGCCTCCGACACGTTTCCTTTCGAACGTTGCCTAGAGGAGACAAACTGCGTGCCGCGGTTCGCGGCCGTCATTTGCCGTTTCCGGAGAAGATGGTCATTAAACCAATTACTATGGCCGGGATTAGCTCGCGCTGCAAGGCCTAACGACCTATCTGTCTCGTTTCCGCCAAGTTTTCCTTCTTCGCGATCTGCTTTTCAAGGTCCTATGATTGCACAACTACTCTCATTTTTTTATACATACTTTTTATTAGGTATATCCTTACTGAATTAAGGAAAATTATTAATTGGTATTTTACATTTCAAATGGTGAAATAGAAAAAATTAACAAGTCACTTGTAGTTATAAAAAATGAGAGATAAATATTTTGTTATGATTACTTTTTATAAACAAGGTTAAATTCTTTATTTTTTTTATTCAGTGGGTATAGCAGGTTGTAAAATATAAAAAAAATACTTGGTAATATTGACATTTTAACTAAAGATAATGGGTGTTGATAAGTTTGAGAACGCGAACCTGTCAGAAAAACCTGTTTAAACATTAATTTTATTTTTGGACGTCGTGTTAATGCCCCAGACAAGAAATTTACATTTGCAGCTAAACACAAAACTGTAAAATATTTTTTTAATAAAAAATTAATAACGTTTCCTTGTTCGTGTTGTTATTAACATTTATTTTCCATAATATTTTATTTATATGTATAGAAAAAAAAACATGACAGTTTAACATTAAGATTAGACAACAAGATTTTTCTTTAAGTCAGTAAAATATTTCCGCGTACGATCTGACGTTAACCTTGATGTTAATCTTCATTTTTGCCAGTTTATTCGTACCTTAGTTACTAAACCGTGGGACAAGCAACAAACTCTTTCGTAATTCGTATCTCGTCGTCGAAACTGGAACTGAGCATTTCGCAGAACGACAGAAGGCCGTTCGTTTGCCCGAACGAGTTGGCTCTAAGTCACTTGCACTCACATAAAGTCATCGACATGGGAAATTGTTCTTTAAAGTCTTTTGGTTGACCGGGAATTCCCCGCCATTATTTACATAATCATATCTCTTTTGTATTGTATTTGCCAATGAGGTTGAAGTGGAACATACATTTCCATCAACTTTTCTTCGAATTTTTTTATGTACTTAATAAAAATATAAAGTGAATAAGTTTGGTTGTTGTGGAAATAAAGTACAAGATATAATACAAAAATCGTAGAGTATAGTGATTATTTTTTTGAGGGGTATCTAGACTTTCCAAGGAAATCATAGTTGTTACTATTTAAAAAATCGGAGATTTTTTCAATACATCTACCAAATTTTCGGTTATAATTGGGAGCTCAATTATGACAATACATATGAAAACTTATAAAAATTTTCAAAATATTTTCTTAAAACTGACATCTATCGCACGAAAAACTGGCTAAATGCCTAAAGCCATTGGACTAAGGCCGTAGTCTTAACGTTTTTAATGAGTAATTTTTCATCAAGATTTTTAATGTTTTAGTATAGTTTTGGGCTTTCAGCCAGTTTTTTTTTTCAGTAATGAATGACTATTTGTTATTTTTAGGCCCTCCGCACACGGATAGACAGATTGGCAACCTGAGTTTCAAACCAGTTGGATATTGATTGCAAAATGTTCTCATTTTTATTCGCTCTTATACACGGGCAAAGTCATTAAACGATTGCATCTTCAACTGATTTGAAACTCTGATTGCAAATCAGTCGACTCATGTGCGGAGGGCCTTAGGGATTTCATTCATATCCAGTAGATAAAAGTTTTTAGCACATTCGACGTACTGAAAAAAGAAGCTTTTTAAAACTATAATATCTTGCTTTATTTAAAAGACCTCCAAATTGAGTTCTTGAACTTTGGTTGTTATTGTTTGCGTGTTAATGATTCAACGTTTCATTAATCCCACCGATCCACAGACGGCTTATATGCAATAAGATTGCGGTCTCCTTTAGCCTTCCGACCGGATCGACACATATTTTTACTTATCAGGACTACACGCAACCGGCTCAACTGGTTTCAGGCTTCGCGTAAGCCGAGGGCACTTGGAAAGTGTAACATCTCCGTATTTGGCACTGCGCGGTGGCTTTTGCCTTACCTGCAGAAATCGTTAAAAAGAAAATGAAATCTTCTGGGACTTAACGATCGAGAGAAGAACCTTCGTTAACTAATGATTTACAACAAAGTTTTACAATAACGATTTGGTCTAAAAAATACGGTTCATTGAATGACACACCTTTTTCGTTCGACATTTACGCCTCCACGTAGGTGGCACACCTCGTCAACTTCGTAACGACACGTCATAATACATCGTCATCAACGATAAACGTAACATACCGCAACCAACCTCGACATTGGCCTCGTGTATCTGTTCAATGATCCAAAGGCCATCGTATCCCGGCCATAGTATGTAGTCAGGTCGGGGAGTTTTATTGCTATTCCCAATACGTTCCCGGAGATTTACAAGGTATCTCCCGGTCCATTCCTCGCAATCACTGGATCGTAAGGTCATCAATTAGTTGAACGCCTACGCGGGAGTTATCTCTTCCTTTTGTGTGGCGGTTCGGACCGATCCCGACTCCTCTTGGTTGGTCTCTTTCTATCTTTTGGTCGCCTGCCGACCTACAGTCCATAATTTTCTTCAACCTCGACGTAAGTTACGGTCGGAAGGGTATTAGCATATTTACTGGTGCCGAGAATTCATAACGTGTACTCATCAAGTTTTGCAATAAGTACAGTATAAACTTTTTATATGCAGGTATGTAAATATTAATTTAGAGAAACGATTTTAATCCAAAAAAAAAATCAAAAAAGGGAACGCTTCTTCTATCATTCCACGGCAAATACCACTCGGATTACGGATATCCTGCACAGGATTTCAGTAATCCAAGCGCAAGCACTGCAATTTACGGCGCCAATTATGGTAAATGGCGTCCTAGAATCTCATTACGTTACAATGTAAAAAGGTTTGAAGTATAAAATCGTTAACGTTCTATCTAGGCAATTTCGCAATCTCTTATTTTTCCTAACAAAATTGATTTGGTTGGATAACTTGGGTGGCAACAATGTATGGTTTAAAGAGGAATTGAAAATCTAAAATCCTATACACATTAAAGCCTATTTATGTTGGTTGATGTTAATTTAGTTTCAGCATTAAACTCTTAAGTAATCGCATCTTATTTATTATCGCAATAAATAATACGAGTATGAAATTGAGTAAAATGTAACTACAAGTTCGTAAAATAAAGTTTAATCGATTTGTCATTAGTTAACTTTGTTCGATTGAATTTCAAAGTAGCTTTAAAAAGTAAATGATGTAAATTATGATTATTTGAAAGGGTAGATACATTAAGGGTTTTGTTCTTTTTTTCGAGCATTAGTGTACGTATGGAAGTTATTTTAGCTAATAGTTCACGTTATATGTATAAACATAAATCTCAAATTAATTTTTTAATCGAAAGGCCAGAGACGTCAATTCGCTATCGGGCACAAGAATATATTTCAACAGGCACTCTTCAACGAATTCTCACAAAAGATCTACAGGTGCATGCCTACAAAATCCTACTGACTCAACTCCTGCCAGTAGACCATGAAAAGCGAAGAGAATTCACCAATTGGGTCCTTGATCGACCTGCTGATTTTGCTAACAAAATTATTTTCAGTGATGAGGCCCATTTTCACCTTGATGGCTTAGTTAATAGGCACAACTGCCATATTTGGGGCTCAGAAAATCCACGAATAATTCATCAGAAAGCAATGCATCTACAACGGGTCACTGTATGGTGTGCATTATGGTCTGGAGGAATAATTGGACCATTTTTCTTCGTAATATCTTGTAATATCAAGTAATATTTATTGAAAATATATTGATCCAATGCAGTTAAACTGAAATTTTCAGTTAAAATTCTGATAGACCTTGATAAGATGAGCGATAATGACAGTGAATATGTCCCTTACATAGATGAAGATAGCTCAGATATAGAATCTGTAGATCTGGGTAGTAATGATAGCGATAATGACTTCGATTTATATAACCTTGATGATTCTAACGAAGAGGATGAAGATGTTGATCAATCTAGAATGTGTATATTGGTGTTGATTATTAATGTAGTGCTTCCGAAATTGGGGAATTCATAGTTGAGATCTAAATAAGTATACTAAATAAGTTGTATTGAGCTCTTTTAACATTATAAGTTTAAAGGTCAATTTCATAGTCACACTAAAAAGTTCACTTTTAAATTAAAATTCACATCAGCGCTCTTTTGTAAACATGTGTAGGCTGCTTAAATTTTAAATAAAGGAATTTTATATTTAAAGCTTTTCTATGAGTTCAAGAATCAATTGCATAATTTCTATCTTAACTCCTGCAATGTATTAGTGTTAGAGTAAAATTAAAGGGAATGAAATAATAACGTCAGTAAAGTATCAATGTCAAAGCTAGAAGACACAATATAAGACACATTGTAATTCCATTTAAACTTCTTAAGTCGTGAGTGTTATTCCTTAAACTGATAAAATTTCTCTTGGAACATTTAATAAAAATTTCTATTGTCGTTTTCCAATTTCTGTTAGAAAACACAATGCACTCGTATGAAATTCGTATGCAAACCACGTAGGTCGACGGTAGCGACCACAATCAACTACCCACACATGCAACGCATGCCTCCTCGATTATTTTAGAACGGTCCCGTCACATCCGCTTACAATTCGGGACCTTGACTCGGAAATCATGTTACTACCTTTGCCCACACTCGCCGGGGTCTTCTCATTTTTATTAGCTCTGCGTATTCAATGCCAAGGTCAGTAGCGAAGTCGGGTCCCCGTTTTAAGTTCTCCTCTTTCCTACCCGTTTATACATTGTATCCTTTTACGAACTTTAACACGATTCGTATAGAATTACAAAACCTTTAGTTTGGGCATTTTTTAAATGTAATGTTTTCATTTCAGGACGCGAAGACTTGTCACCCCCGAGTAGTTTAAACGGATATAGTGCGGACAGCTGCGATGCGAAGAAGAAAAAAGGACCGACGCCACGACAACAGGAAGAATTGTGTTTGGTTTGCGGTGATAGAGCGTCAGGGTACCATTATAACGCCTTAACATGCGAAGGATGCAAAGGTAATTAAATCGATCATATCTCTATCTTATAAAAAAAAATAAAGAAAGAAGGATATTGCACGTATAATTATCCGAGAACTTCTGATGACATCTTTCCTTCCTTCTTCCTGCGTTTAGGTTTCTTCAGGCGGAGCATAACGAAGAACGCGGTGTACCAGTGCAAGTACGGCAACAACTGCGAGATCGACATGTATATGAGGAGGAAATGTCAGGAGTGTCGATTGAAGAAGTGCTTGAGCGTCGGGATGAGGCCGGAATGTGTAGTGCCGGAAGTGCAGTGCGCTGTCAAGCGAAAGGAGAAAAAGGCACAGAAGGAAAAGGATAAACCGAACAGCACGACGAACGGATCGCCGGAAATGATCAAAATAGAACCAGAGGTACTAAATATAAAACAAGAAGTAAGCAAATTCTAATAATTAACTCTACAAAATTAATAAAATCTTTTCAGCTCTCGGATTCTGAAAAATTGTCGCCTTTAAACGACATAAAACCTATTTCACCCGAACAGCAAGAGCTTATCCAACGACTAGTCTTCTTCCAGAATGAATATGAACACCCCTCAGAAGAGGATGTAAAAAGGATAGTTGTAAGTGTTTTTATCCATGTACGATGCATTTTTTTTGTAGTATTTTCCACCCATGAGAGATATAAAAGGAATTTTTTATGTACTATAATAGTTTTACTTATATTATTATTTGTGATAGAACACGCCGATGGAAGGTGAAGATCAGTGCGACGTCCAGTTCAGGCACATAACGGAAATAACGATCCTGACGGTTCAGCTAATTGTGGAATTCGCAAAACGGCTGCCCGGTTTCGACAAGCTCCTG
The DNA here is from genome assembly GCA_036711955.1 of Digitonthophagus gazella. Taxonomy (NCBI): domain Eukaryota; kingdom Metazoa; phylum Arthropoda; class Insecta; order Coleoptera; family Scarabaeidae; genus Digitonthophagus; species Digitonthophagus gazella. The sequence goes on from JASCIT010000001.1 coordinate 11,176,367, forward strand.
CGAGAAGACCAGATCGCGCTGCTGAAAGCCTGTTCGAGCGAGGTGATGATGTTCCGGATGGCGAGAAACTACGACGTCACCTCCGACTCGATCCTCTTCGTCAACAACAAGGCTTACACGAAGGAAAACTACAGCCACGCGGGAATGGGCGACAACATTGACAACCTGCTGCACTTTTGTCGGACCATGTATCAGATGAAGGTTGATAATGCTGAGTATGCACTTTTAACTGCCATCGTCATATTTTCAGGTAAGTAAAATTTTAACCCTTTTTAACATGTCAGAGTTGCAAAAAAGGTTTAAGTTTTTTAAATCAATGTTATAGCAACTATAGTACATGTTTTATTATCTTAAGAAATTAAGTTTAAGGGTACGACATTTTTTAATTTTTATTAATACTTAAGTTAAATTAGGCATTGATTATAGAAAATAGGGTCTCTAATTAATAATTTAATGTAAAAGTTATTTCTTGATCCCTATAAATAAAGTCTTGGCAATTTTTTAAAGTTAGTTGAAAAAATTGTGGTTATATTCGATCGAAATTCTTTGATTTTTCCAAAATTTGTTTAAGTTTTTTGGTGATAATTACAATAATTTTGATTTTTATGATTAAAAATAGAATATTTAGATCAGTGTTTCTCAACCTTTCTGAAGGAAATGCCCACTTAATCAAGTTTGTTTCAATGATCGCCCCCTACACTTTTTGAATGAAAATTGCATGTCCAGTCAGTGGTTTTAATGATTTATCTCCAATGTTGTGAAATTTTGCATTTTGAACAATTATCACATCTCCATTCCTTTACTTATATTTGAAGTTGTTTTTTTAAATACTACATATGTTATTTTGATTCTTCTGTCAAAATTAACATTTAACCTTTTAAAGTAGTTAATATCTTTTTCTTTTCTGTTGGGATGTTTTCTATTTAAATGTTCAACCATTTGCGATAGTTTCATTGCTTCATTTGAAAATACTTGATTAGGAAGTAAACACATTGGCTGTTAAATTGCGGAGCAATATAGTTAAATTATATATAATATATTTGCCCGCACTTCCTTTTGGCTGACATTTTTTGAATGGGTTGAACTATTATTACCAATAATTATGAGTTAACCTACCTCGGAAAGAGTAAAACAAAGAACTATATTTTAATGGGACTACACAACGAAAGAAAGAAAACCAAATAACACATTGAATATCAGCACCTGTTCTTAAGCATAGCTCTACTTCAGTCAACAGAAATTGATCCAGCAGAAGAAGGGGAATCACAGGAAATAATTGTCGGTTTCTTTAATTTCTTTGCAGTTTTCTTTAAAATAAATGGATAATTGTACAAAGTGTTTTCGTCCTTATAAAGTAGTTATCGCCCCCCAAAAACAGTTAATGAAATAATCGCAAACAACAAACGTACCAACGCCCCCTAAGGGGCGTTATTGCCCACGTTGAGAAACACTGGTTTAGATATTCATTTAAAGTATAAGTCATTTCTTAATGTATAAAAATATACTTGTACAATTTTTTTAAATTAATTAAATTTTCTGAAAAGTTAGGTTTACTTAAATGTAAAGAATTCTTACCAAATTTAGGAATTTTTTAAATTCTGTAGGTAATAGTTAAAACAAATTTGATTCTTTTGAATAAAAATACAATCTCTTAAATTCATTTTAATGTAGAAATCATTTCTTAATTCCTATAAATAAAGTCTGAGTATTTTTTTAAAGTAAGTTGAAAAAATTGTGCTTAGATTCGATAAAAATTTTTCGGTCTTTCCAAAATTTGTTTAAAATTTTTTGATGATAATTAGAATAAATTTGTCTGTTATAATAAGAAATACAATCTAGGAATTAATTTAACGTAGAAATTACTTCTTAATCTTTAAAAATCAACTCTATGATTTTCTAAAGTAGAAAAAATTTACAAAAAAAAAATGGGTTTGGTTAACCATCAAGATTTTTTTTAATTTTTTTATAACATTTACAACGAATTTAACTTTCTTAAACCAAAGTTGAATCTTTTAAATTCAATTTAAGCTAAAAATCGTTTCTTAATTCCTATAAATAAACCCTAAGGAACTTTTTAAAGTAATGTGAAAAAATTGTGCTTAGATTCGATAAAAATTCTTCGATCTTCCCAAAATTTGTTTGAAATTTTTTAGTATTAATTAAAATAAATTTGACTTTTGTAACTAAAAATAGAATCTAGGTGTTAATGTAACGTAGTAATTATTTCTTAATCTTTAAAAATCAACTCTGTATGATTTATTAAAGTTGAGGACATTTTTTAAAAAGTTAGGTTGGAAGAAGAAGTTTTCTAATTTTCTTGATAACAATTACAACAAATTTAACTTTTTTAAACCAAACATGAATCTTTTAAATTCAATTTAAGCTAAAAATCCTTTCTTAATTTTCATAAACAGAGTCATTACGCTAGCATACTACCAGCCTTGACGGTTTTTGTTCTTATACAGGATGACTCAAATCACTAAAACTAAAATAAACTTATAACAGGGGTCTTTAGGCATTAGAAATTAATTTGACTTAATTAGTTTTATCGAAAGACTTGGAAAAAAATTATTATGAATTTTGATGTTTTGAACCTAAGTTTAGAATATTAAAAATCAAGATCAAAAAGTCACCCAGACCTTTATAGGAATTAAGAAATAAAATTTTAACTAAATATAGATAAAAGCGTTTATTTTATAATTAAAAAGACAGGTTATTTCTAAGTTTTACTGAAAATTTTGAAAAATTTTTTTATAGTAAATTTACGTTTTGATCCTAACTTCACAATTTAAAAAAAATAAGTTCAAAAAATCATCCGGACTTTATTTATAGGAATTAAGAAATAAAAATTTTAACAAAATCTAGATAAAACTATTTAGTTTATAATTAAAAAGCCAGATTGTTTCCAACTTTTACCGAAAAATTAAAAAAAAAAAATATTTTATAAAAATAGAATCTGTTTTATAAGTCAATTTTACAGGTTTTTTTTTAAATTAACAAGACTTTGAAACGATAAATCCTCTTTATTCTTGTATCTTTCAGTTAAAATTTTCATTTGTTAAAAGTCGAAAATCAATAAATTAAAAATATGTTCATATTCTTAAATATCCTCAAAGATCCTTGAAAATTATTTAAATACCAAACATAACATGTTTTTATGGCCAAAAAGGTCAATAACTTCCAATCTATTTACATTAGATAGGTCGTGTTTGTAGTCAAATTAAAGTAAATTTCATTTCCTAACGATCTCTGATGAAAATTATCTTCTAAAATAGGATGATCAGACGTACGGAATTTTGCTGTATTGTACAGCAATATGATACACTGTACAGCATACGCGTGTGTACAACAAACGTACATCATTCGCAATTTATAATTGAATTTGTGATTGATTAGTAACCTTTTGCAATGAGCAGCATAGTGACTCTAACATTCATGTTATAGATTTTTCTGTTATTGAGAGGAAGAACACACAAGAAAATTTTAAGTTCTCATTTAAGTGTTTCATTTGAAAAAATCACAATTTAATTTTTAAATTTTCAATTTGATGTTTGAGACTTGTTTCAATGGGTTTTGAAGATCTGAAAGGTTCGAAGTTTGTTTCACTCAGTAAAATTTGACAAATCTAATCGATCAATTTAAATTACTAAAAATCTGAAATTACATTGTTAGAAAATTTAGTGTTCAAAAAAACTTTTCATCGTTGCTAGAGATGTGTTGGGTTGGGTGCATTTTTAGGTCTATAACTATGCAATTAATTAGACTTTTCAAAACTGCACTGTTTCAAAAAACAACCTATATCTTTGGAAATACAAGATTTATTTATGTGATCATCAAACACCGATATCAATTTTCCTTTGCCTATTATACAAACAGAAGTCTCTCTTTAAAGGTGGAGATGGAGTTGAAATATTAAAAGGAAGATGAGTACTCGGCAATATTACCGAAAATGGCTTTATTTTTCATCTTTCTCTTCATGGTACAGCTCCATTTCGGGTTATAGTACATGCGTTGTATGTGTACAGTATTGAATGTTGAGAAATCTGGTCATCCTATCTACAATTACTTTTAATTTTTAATTTCGACATGTTTCAACTGTTTGTTGATAAACTATTTTCGTTTAAAAGATAATTTGTTATATTTTAGAACGTCCTGCGTTAATAGAAGGTTGGAAAGTGGAGAAGATCCAAGAGATTTATTTAGAAGCTCTGCGAGCGTACATCGATAAAAGAAGACAACCGAAACCGGGTACGGTCTTCGCGAAGTTACTGTCAGTGTTAACGGAGTTGAGGACGCTGGGTAACCAGAATTCCGAGATGTGCTTCTCGTTAAAATTGAAGAATAAGAAGCTGCCGCCGTTCTTGGAGGAGATCTGGGACGTGGACACGAAGACATAGTAGGACGGAGCCGCCGCGACGGCGACGCGGGGCGATTGACGTCGCGACGACTTAAAACCTGCGAAGGACGACGAGGAGCGAACCGGATGGCCAGGAAAAACCGACCGATTGACAGATTGGACTGGCCATCGACTCGAAGGCTGTGAATATTAAATTACACGTTTTTTCTTTTCTTATTTTGTACTAATAACATATTATTATCGTCGCTACTACCGCGTAGAAATTGACGAAGAAACTACGTACGTAGGTAGAAAGAGAAAGTAAGAAAGAGAGAGAGAAGAGAAGGCAACTAGGAAAACTGTTATAAACTGATGAACATATAGTTTTATTTAGATATTTAGTGACTGTACATCTCTCCCATTTTTAGTATATATTATTAATTATTATATTAAAAAAAGTGAAAGAAAGAAATCAAAGTATACATAAGTTTTATATGTGTGTAAAGTAAAAAAAGGAATCGAGGTAAATCCGAAAAAAATGCTACCGGTGATAGCATTTTTGTTGTCTTTTTGTAATGATATTTTATCTGGCGTATCGCTTACTTAAAAAAAAGGTAAGACTGGCTAGGACTGAGAACTTTAAAAAATATACTTTTGAGGTGCCTTCTAGCGAAAAAAAAAAATCTGGATAGATGATCATCAGACTGAAGGGGGCAGGTGCAACAATTCTTGCATAGAAACGAACATATGTAGCGAAACGACGGAATGGATCCGACACGAAAAAAAATGTCTCATTAGCTCTTCTCGAGATTTTCATTTTTAAACAAGAAAAAAAAAACACGCTTTTATTTTATTTTTTTCTTACAATTAGAAAAAAACTAGAATCTCTAATTTGAAACGATCGAAGTGCAATCTAATTTTACTTAAGTTATTTAATTATTCGTCTCGGATATAAAAAAAAGTAAACACGTGAGAAGACGTGTTGAAGAAAAGCGTTTAAATGGAAATTTTGTTAACCGTCCGAATTTTTGAACAACCAAAAAAAAAATAATAATACAAAACGGAAAAGCTGCTGTGCTACGATGGGACTAATTAACGGACATTTCAGTGAACAGTGTTTCGTGTGAATGACTATGAGAAGAGGTGCGAACAGCAAAACGGACACTCCTGCCTTTCTATTATTACACTAGAAAAAAAAGTAACATTAAAAAAACGGACTCTATGACGTTTTCGCTCTTAATGTGGTGTAGCGCGTAGTCTACTCATTTTTATACTGTATACCTAGTTTCAGCGCAATTTTTAGATATTTCTGCTACTAGAGATACTACATAACAAAAAAAAAAAAACATTATTATTGGTGTTTTCCACGGAATAACCTTTTTTAAACTACATAAATTATTATTTATTTAATATTAAAATCCAAGATTTTTTTTTGCAAAGCACAAAATTCTAAATTAATCGTTATTAGATTGATATAAAAAAATATATAATTTAAAAATAAATCTTAATGATTAAATTGTTTATGAAAAAAGAGGAAATTCCGGGAAAGCACCGTTCATAAAAGCATACATAATTCATATTTTCATATAGCTCATCAGCATGTACATAAAACACACACGTATTTTTCATAGAAGAAAAAAAAATTACACACATTACACGTACATACACTCAGAGAGAGAGACAGATGTTGTATTTTCCGTTCACGAACGTTATCGTCGCGCCATCTAAATGCCTTAAACAACCAGAAGTACATAATAAAAGTCATTTTTTAGTTCTCGAAAGTACGGTGTCGGCCATAGATGATGTTATATTTTTTAAAGAAGTACGAAAAAAAAGATAACGATGAAAAATCCCGATTAAATAATGTTCGAGAGCCTAGTTAAACGTGTTGTTGAAGTCAAATGTTTTGAAAAGAAATATTGAATGACTATTTGAATATAAAAAAAAATAGATAGTTTTCCCTGTACTATTTATACATAATATTCCTTATAGATATTATAGATGAAACTGGAAGAAGAAATTATTGATTTGATTAAATTGAAATTTTTAGGTTTTTTTAAAAATTTTTTTAATTTGAATTTAAATGACATGTAAAAGAGAAATATAATTATTTTTTTTTTAAATTTTTATCTAAAGACTGGAATTGTTTCTTATTTTAAAATCTTATTGTTTTGAAATTTTAATTTTATGGTGATTGCAATAATAATAAAATTAATTTTTTATGCTAGTAGATAAAATTTAAATGTCCTTTTTTTATGGAAAAAAAATTAGATGCAATACGTCTCAACGATGGTTTTAGGACGAATATTTAGGTATTTATTAATAATTTTAGGAAAAGCAGTTGTGATTACTTTTTATATTTCTATGGATGGTCATAGTCTATCAGGTTTGCCAGAAAGTAGATTTTCTGGTATGTAAATTTGAAGGCCTACACTATTGTGGTACTGATAGGCGATCAGATTTTCTTGAAGGCAAATCTTCTAGGGAGTAAACCGAACTCATACAGAATAGTCCAACCCAAATTACAGTGAATCATTTTAGTAGAGTGTCCAAAAGTTAGTACCACAAAAAACTTATCTGTGCCAATAGTCAAGTCAGTCAAGTTTGAGGTACTCAAACTCCGAAAGTTTTCGTCGAAAAAAATCGATTGGTGATCATTTCTGTGTAACATAGCCAAAACTCGAAATCGTAGGTGACGCTATTTAGAAAATATCGTTAATAAAATGAAAAAGGGACTGATGGTTTTACCTGTTTGTGGAGAATGGGATTTTTTTCAGAAACCGCTAAAAAAAAAAAATAGGACCTTTTGTAGAATGCAGCCAAATCTGTTTACTATAACATGGTATTTTTTTCTTTTCCAAAAACCGTCTATTTTCGCTTAAAAGTTTAATCCCTGAATTAGTCGATTTCGAGAACTGCTGGTCACATCTTAATGCTTAACCGAACTCGGCCAAATGGTGGTCCTTCATATGTTGGCTGAATGTATCTGACCAATCCAAAATTATGAACGAGCATCTGTTCACGTACACTGCATCCGACCAACACGTCCAAGTACGTCCGATTAGACGGGCAGACCCAAATTTTTTGGATTAGTTGGATGAAGGACTTGTTTCTTTTATAATTTTGTTACTTAAAATTTAGTTCATGAAAGAAACTGTATTCATACAGACATTAGACAGCCTCCTTCAATTGTTTGTGGAGATGATTAAACTCTCCTTTCTTCTTATAAGATAGGGCTAACCTAGGGTGACCAGTCGTACGAAATTTTGCTGTATTGTACAGCAATATGATTCCCAGTACAGCATGCACGCGTGTAAGCAAACGTACAGCATTTACAATGAGTAGCGTAGTGACAGCAACATTCATGTTATAGATTTTTCTATTAACGACAGGAAAAACAGGCACTTTTGTGAATTCTCAACAACACTATTGTTAAAGTTATTAGCGCAACCCGAATTAATTGACATTCAGAAGTAAAGCATTTCTTTATAACAAATTTGACTTGAGCAAAATATCATTAATTTTTAAGGAAATTTTAAGCTTTCAACGAATATGTAAAAATATACAGGATGTTCCATTTGAAAAAAATATTTTTATGTCTATAACTATTGAATTATTGCTTACAGATAATTCTAATCTCCACCGTCAAATTTTTCATAATGAACGAAGACTTTTCAAAAATGCACCTTTCCGAAAAACGGCTTGTATGTCCGGAATCGTAAGAGTTATCATTATGTGGTTTTGACCATTCTATTTGTTTATAAAAATCGAACATCAAACACCGATATGAATTTTCTTCTGTCTCTTATAGAAACATGAGTCTCCCTTTAAAGTCCCACATGTACATGTGTTGCATGTGTACAGCATTGAAGGTTGAGGAATCTGGTCACCCTAGCAAACTCAACACTTTCTTCTTTGCACCTTTCGTTTTATGAGATAGGAGTTTTCCATTAAATAAAACAATTTACTATTCATTCTGACAAACGCAAGCCTAATGAGAATATTACTGTTATTATCGGCTGTTTTAAGTCGGTTGCAATGTACGTGGTTTGCTCGGCCAACTTAGTTGGTCATTAAATGGACGACTCTTGAAGTCGGCCGAGTTGGGTTCCAGTGTACGGTCAGTCTAACACTTTTACAACGGCGTGTTTGCGCAGTGAAACATCGTCACTGATCGGCAATATTTTGGATAATAATGAATAATGACTTGTCTACCAATGACACCATATGAGTGTCACCGGCATACAACGAATGGCCTGCCTATAGCACCACATTGGTGTCAGGGGTTGTGAAAGTGTTAACGGGATTGCCGTTAGTTAAGAATGCTAACTATCTCAGTTCTTACGAATATATTGATTTTTCGATTGTTAAATTAAAAAAATATATACATTTTGTGTTTAATTAAGGTGGCCATATTTTTTTATTTGAAATCCGGGACGGGTGACGGCGGGGGGGGGGGGGTTGAGGTACACATAATAAGCGTTAGGTGGTAGGGGATTCACAGAATCGAGAGTTCACTGTATAGTTCAAATGGTTTTTAGCGTGTCTTATGTATTTTCATATGCACAATTTTTTCGGTTCAAATTTTGTAAAAACAATACTAGGTACTTCAAATATATTTAAAATAAATATTGAAAATAAGAACCTCTTCAAAAATTCGGGACAATCCGGGACAAAAAATCTGAATCCGAGACAAATATTGCTTTTAGAAAAGTCCGGGACGCAAGGTAGAAATCCGGGACGTATGGTCACCTTAGTTTAATAGAAGTACTCAAAAACTATGTGGTATAGTGCACAGATGAGTTTGTATCCTACAAGAAGTCCTAATTTTTTTTTCTTCGGTGATTTCTTAGAAAAAGAAAATCCCAAAGTTTGCATTCTCCGCAGACCTGCCAAAAAGCCGGTTCTTTCGATTCCGTTTCCGGCTCTGATGGGGAACGGATGAAGTGTTTTGTGCTCGTCCCATTTTTTGAATTATCTTTAATTATCAAGTTCGTTTCAAGCCATCAGTAATTTATTTTAGTTTGTTTTGTATATCTGCCTTTGCGCGCATCTATTTGTGATAGTATTTTCAAGATTTATTCGACATTTTTCTTAAATCATGTATCAATTAATTCTTTTACTCAAGTGTCTGGGAGTCAGAAGGGCTAAGTTCCCAAATCTCATTATCTTTCCCTTGCCCTAGGGGCCAAGAAGAAGAACCGGTTCTTTTTTCATCTAACTTCACGATTTTTCCTAAATTGCATAACCAACGATTTTGAGTTTTGGCTATATTAGACAGAAATGATTACCGATAATGACAGTCTTTACCCTGATTTGTTTCGACGAAACCTTTTGGAGTAAAAGCACCTCAAACTTGACTGACTTGACTTTTGGCACGGTTAGCAAATATTTTTTCAGTCCGTAATCATAGACAAAAAGTGGGAATACACGAAATTTTCTAGTATAATTTGGGCTACTTCTTAGACTCTTTAATTCATTTTATTCGTTAAATTAACTGTTTTGTAAGGATATATTTATACATGTTTACTAATTTGAATGAAAGTTCACAGGATAATGGTTTAGTTACTTAGAGAATTTGGGAAGGGGATGTTGAGGAAAATTTCTGAATATCGCAATGAATTACTGGTAATAGGTTTGGAATACTCTGTATATGTTTAGACTTGCAAAAAACTACAGGCTACCTTCAAAAAAAAATCAAAAATTGGTTGATATTCGAGAAACCTTTTCAGATTTTCTTTTTTTTCAGAATTTTTTCAAAATTCAGACCTAGCCTTCTGGACAATTTGTCCACTAATAGTGAGCTTCATCGGAAAGTTTAGCAGACGGAAAGCTTGCCTTTTGGCAAACCTGATCATTTATGGCCATTCTATAATTCACTTAGTTTCTAAATTTTCCACTTATAAGAATTACTAAAGTTTCTTATAGTAAGTTTCAGGAAGTTTTTAGTAATCAAATTAATTTAATTTAATCAAATAGGTCTCTCATTGAAGAAATTTTGTGTACTTGTTATAAAATAAGAAAATTATTAAAAATAATAAAAAAAAAATCTTGGTAAAAAAATAAAGAAATTAGGAAGAGTGAAAATGACAAATTATTGAGAGGAATTGATGAGTAGAAATAGCAAAGGACCTAAATGGTAAAACTCTTCACAAGATATCTCATTTTCCTGTAAAATAACACTTAGCTCCTTTATAAGTTCTCCCCTAGTTTGTGTACAAACACTTATCTATTTGATTGGATATAATCGACGGCAAATAAAACTTCACTTTTCGGCAAAATAACATTTAGCCTCTTTGTGATTTCTATTCCACAATTATAAGTAAGAAAAATTAAATTTGTTCCTAAAAAAGGTCAATTGAATACACAAATTTCCATCAATCAGAAATCTTTCAAACCTAACTCTCTTAATAACCTGAAATTTAATATATTAAACCTAATCAACTTTCTTTAACTTACTGTAATAATTTTTACGTGCCATTAAACTTAAGTGCATTCATAACCGAAAAATTTAAAATAACCACAAAAGGAAAATAAAATAAATTGTTCCCGTTAAAAATAAAGCAGAAAAAAAGAAGCTAAACGAAGTTTAAAAAACTTACAAAACGTTAAATAACACACTTTCTTATTACAAATGTATATAAAGCTTAATCGCGTACAACTTCAGGTGTTAAATATGTACAAAAGAAAACGTGGTACAAAACTTCAGGAAAAGAACACAATTAATTGTTGACTCGTTTTCCCCGTGCTATAGAAAGATTAAACGATACGAATACGAAATGGCATGTCAAGAGAACAGAAACGGATATGATACCGATTTTTTGAAATTTAAAAGAGAAATATGGAATAAAATTAATAAAAAAGATGGTCGACGCCCACATAATATTGCACACTGCCAATCACAGTGGCTCTGTCTCTACCAATTTAATTAAATACAAAAAAAATAATCAACAACATCTCATACGATCATTGTGAAATATCATCCTCTTTATTATGTAAAAAAAAATGATATTGTATAACTATCATTCATTGAAAGTCATCCATGTCTACATCTATTATAATTAATATACAAAAAAGCAGCATCCACACGGACGATTTTTGTATTCGTAAGAGGCAGTTGTAAAGGCCACTCGATTATAGTTGTTGAAAAATCTAAACAACAAAAGAATAAAAAAAATGAAAAAAAAATATATACATATATATAGACGAACTAAAAATAAAATAAATCAAGTCGCCTTTCACTCTCATTCGACTTTGTAAATTTCACTGCCAAATTCTCTGAACTGCCAATCTTAAGGAAATAAATAAAAAAAGGAAAACCACCAATCCGAAGCGTATAAGCGTATTTAAGGTATAAAACTCGTATAAACGCGCGCGTATAATATCGTATCGATATGATTTCAAATTCGATGTTTCATAAATAAACTATTAATAAATAATATTTAACGAACCGTGTGGATGTAAAACATTACTCTCGTATATTATAATATACAAAAAGTAAGGAGGAAGTTAACAGATCGGAATAACAGAGAAAAAAATATATAATGGAAACGATTGCACCGTCGTTCAATTAATGTACAGGGTGTTCTTAATTCGATTTTATTATAAGCTATGTATATCCGAAACTCTAAAAGATAGAAACAAAGTAACTTATATGTTATGATTTGGTTTATTGAAATATTAGCTTTGGTTGTAATAATCAAACAAATTTTCAACGAATCCAACAATTTGAATTTTATTCAACCAATCAAATTTGTTAGCTGAAAGTTAATTTTGATCGTTTATGAAAAATCTTAGTTTATAATTAGATGGAAAAAATAGAAAAATTGAAAATTGCTTATATGAACAAAGTTGATAGATGTTGAAGACTTCAAAAAGTCGAAATATTTCGAAAACAACACTCCCATATATTTTTCACTTATTTTCAAGACTATAGAATTTGAAATAAAATTTACTTTGATTTAAGTACATAGCTGAAGATAGTTTTTTAAACCTTTTAAGGAATACTTCAAACCAGTTTTTTTTTTTCGTTTGTATACACAACGAAAAATATACAGTGTGGAAAAAAGTTTGGAGCACTTGAAATATCTTACAAAAGATTTCTTTTTGGAAAAAACGGTTGATGGGGTCAAAAACTGTTTTAATTTTGTCTTGTTTTCATATATCTAATGTTTTAACTCTTTGTTGACTGGGAGTTTTATTTAGAAACTATGTCATGTCACCCCTAATGCTGAGTGGAATGACGAATTAACCGGTCCCTGGTAAGCAACGTTTGGATACAAAAAGACATGTTAAATTGTCACTGGTCAGCAAAGTGTTAACACAGTGACACAGTATTTGCAAGATTAAAAAAGATAATTTTGTCAATACCAATTATTTCGGTTGGTAATGAAAGAGCATATTTTTCAGTATTTTAGATATGTTTTATTATGAGTGAAAATCAAACATCAGATCCATTCTACCAGTCGATAATTAGTAAATAAATAAACTTTTGTACTGTACTTTTACTGGTTTTTATTGCCTAATGCTACTAGTTTCAGCTTTTCGCCATCATCAGGCAGCTTTCCAAAAAATATAATTTACATCAATTTTACTTTACTCCGGTTTACATTAACAGTTTAAAATTCAAAGTCAAAACGATTAACAATACACGTCTTTATAAAAATGTCAGCAACATTCAAGACATTTTTAACTGTTATTTAAAATTGTTAATGTAAATCGGAGTAAAGTAAAATTCATATAAATTATATTTTTTGGAAAGTTGCCTGATGATGGCGAATAGCCGAAACTAGTAGCATTAGACAATAAAAAACAGTAAAAGTACAGTACAAAAGTCTATTTATTTACTAATTTTTTATTATGTTGTATTAGAAAAAATTTAAAAGAAAGATGTATTTTATAACATTTTTCTTAAAAAAAGATTTTCTCTTCTTGACCCTGCAAACGTACATTGGTGTAAAAGTAAGTTTAGGCGACAAATTTAAAATTGTTTTTGACCCTTTGAAACGTTTTCCTTGAAGAACTTTTCAAGACATTTTAAGCCTTTTGTCTACATTCAAAATCAATTGGGTTTTTACTTTGGCAAAAGTAAAGATTTTTTTCGTTTTCGATTTGGCTCCGGACATAGTTTCCGTGAAAAACTACCAGCTAACATTTTAAACGGCTTTTTATAAAAATACAATGAAGGACAAAAGTCTACATACAGTATTTCGAATTACGACAGTTTGTAAAACATGTTAACATAATAGAAGAAGTAGTCCTACACGACGATTATTTGTCACATGCCTTTTGGGATCGTTGTTTTGAAATCTCAAGCGTTGATTTCTAAATCTCAAGCTTTCCGCTAGTAGGTACAAACTTTCTTGTTGCCAAAGTTTTACCGTGTAGCGGGCGATTTTTTACAATTGAGACGCAAAATTTCTTCTGCATAAAAACCATCACAAAAACCCATTAACAACAATAATCCGTGAAAAACGACTTTGGTCGCTTTCCGCTCAAGATGCAAAATCCGCACAAAACGACTTTAGTCACTCCCCGCGTAAGATGTGTTAATAACGATCCACAATGCCTTCAATAAAAACCAGTTTACCACATTAGACGCTGTAGCTCCCCAAACTATGATATTGTTTTCCCTATGTTTTACTGTTGGTAGTTTTGCTAGACCGTTACTTTCAAAAATCTTACATATCGATTCATCAGTAAACAATTTTATTTCTTTCAGAAATTTACTTCTGAATATTCTTCTGAAAAGTGCATTATTGTGTAGAACTTTTTGTGGGATTATTGCATGTGCAGAGTATTTAGACACAATTTACTATTTTTTAAGTCTCAAGGTTTATGCTAAAAGATACACATTCTGTTCCAAAATACTTTTATATTAATAACGATTCACAATGTCTTCATTAAAAACCACTTTACCACATTAGACGCTGTAGCTCCCCAAACTAACAATAAGATATTATTTTTCCGTATGTTTTACTGTTGGTAGAAAGTATTTAGCTCCATCACTGTGTACTACAGTTTTCTCCGAAGTTTTGCCAGACCGTTATTTTCAAAAATCTTCCACTTCGATTCATCAGTAAAAAATTTTATTTCTTTCAGAGATTAACGGCTTTCTTCAAGGTATTCTACTGCACAGTGCATTGTTGTGCAGAACTTTTTGTGGAGTTATTCCATGTGTAGAGTATTTAGATACAATTGCAATGTAGGCAGTTAATTTTGATGCGCCTATTCTAAGATCCGTGTTTACTTTCTTCCATATGGAACTAACATTTTTTCTAAATAGTTTTTTTTTGGCCGGCCTGTATGTTCTCTACTATTGAAAGATTCAGTTTCATTATAGTTTTTGATAAAGATCTGGACTGTAAATCGACTTTATTGTTAGATTTATAATTTTAGTAATTTCGCCATTTCTTTTTTCTTTTCAATATTTTATTACCAGTTTTCTAATTTCAACACAAATTTCCCTCTTGAATGACATTCAGTCTGATTAATACAGCACCAAAACAAATTAGTAGGTTCTTGATAAAAGACCTCTCAAAGAGGGCCAGCGAAGTATTAAAATCTGTTGAAGACTGTCGTTAAATGGAAATAATAGCTGTGTTCATAGAAGCAATTTCCAATGGCTTCTGAGTGTTTCAACCAATCGAGATTTCAATTTTTTTGCATGTGATCAAAATAAAAATTTGAATAGTTCAAAAAATTTCAAACTTTTTCTGTATTTGTTTAAAACTATATCTAGAAATTTGTCATATTAATTTTTGTATTATTTCTTTTCGGTTTTTATTCCGGCAAAAATAACAGACTTTTAGGTCTTCGATTCACTTCCGATTCAAAACCCTGCTTGGAAGAATTTTAACATGTGATACTTTTCCAACAAAAATTTATTAAACACTTAACTCTTTGAGGGGCAGACATTTTCAAATAAAAAAACCCAAAGTAGTCACAACAGAGATATTATGTCATCTAAGAGATTAGTAAAAAGCATAATCTGAGCTTGAAGTGGTGAGGTGGTACGCACTCTCAACCACTGTACAGCAAAAGGAATAGAAATTTAAAAAAAATGGTTAATTTTGTGTACCAGCGAGCACATAGGTCAAAATTTGAAGTGGCACATTAAGCCACCCACTAACCCTCAAAGAGTTAAAAAGAGTTATTATCAGTTCACAATTTCCAAAAATAAATATCATAACATTTAAGTCACTTTTTTTCTATCTCCTTTAATTTCAAAAATATCTTATAATAAAATCAATTTTGTGACATCCTATACACATCTTCATTAAATAAAGGATAACAACAGCAACAAAAAAAATCAAGTAAAACACAACAAAAGTCTGGTAAATAGATTAAAAAAAAAGTCGAAAGGGAACTGATTTCTGATATACAAACACGTAAATTATTATTATTACTTATTATAATATGAGAATAAACTGTAGGTAGCAGTGATATGAAAATAAAACTTAACGGATGGAAGACGCTGTTATTAAATTTATTAAAAATCGCTCGATATTCGAGAAAGAGAGAGAAAAAAAAAAGATACAAGGAATTCGCGACAGCTCGGAATATTTAGCTAACATTACCGAAGTTTGAGAAGATTAAAAAAAGAATAAGAAGAGTGACACTAAATATTCCTGCCGAACATTCTACGTTTTGTTGAGTAGTACATTACACGCCTGATTAGTCAGTTCTACCATTTCAGTCTGTGTTAAAGCAAGTAAAAGGTATATAACGTTAAAAATTCGTTTTTTTTTGTGTATCATAATGTGTATATAAGATTAGTCAAAGAAGATACCGATTTTTGTTATAATATATAATCTTTCGTTTCTGCATATCCGTGTGTTGTATTGTATAAAACTGTATCAGTGTATTTTATATTGTAATCAATTGGTCATTTCAAATTTATAAAAAAAAATGTATTAAAAAAAGTATAAATTAAAGAATTTATATTATTTTTGGTAAATCAATTACTTTTTTGATAATTTATTCGATGAAATATGTACACTTTTTTTATTACATTTCAAGAAAGAAAATATTAATTTATAACTTGTATGTATATTACTGTTAAGATCTCATTTTATTGAAATGACCAAATTATTGCCAAGAAAAATACAAAGATAAACGATTGAAAGATAAAACTAAATAATTATTCAATTAAGTAATTTTCAATTAATCCAAAGACAATCAAAATTAAATACAACTAAAGTTGTTCGTTCCGAAGACAAAAAAAAAGTTTTTCTATCGTTTAACTTTTAACGAGGGCAGAAAATGAAAAAATCTGAAAATTTAAAAAATAAAAATTAGCGATTACGAAAACGTTGCCGAAACGAAAGACCCATTCCTACAAACTAGAGTTAACTCTCATTTTTATTAAGATTTCTATACATAAATAAATAAACACGAATGAAATTCGTTTTAAATTTGTAAAACAAGTGCAATATGTACAAATTTTTATTAATTACTTTTTTTATATAATGTGTATAACGGTTTAAGCGATTTAATTAATTGTATATTTCGAGACGGACTACCCCTTAATAATTATTACGAAAAACGTTTTTAACGAACCGCCCCGTTTATTTTTTACCCTCACTCCGAGCATACTGAGTGGCAGTATTATTATTAATTTTTCTTTTTTTTTGTTTTTTCGACCGATCTGACATCCGATCTTTTCAGTTTTGGTCTCCAAACGCGCATCTCCAATTTATCAACTACTACTACACGTATTTAATCTCTGGCTCAAGTCTGACGATTTTCCCCTCCAACTTTCCGACGATTTTTGTATTATAATATTTCTATTATTATTATTGTCGTTGCTATGTGTATAATATTATTTACTACTACGTTACTACTATCCATAACACTTTTAACTCGACACGCATGATGTAACTACACACATGAGACAAGTCTGTTAATTAATAGATAAATATATTTAAACGGAACGGACGCGTTCGACTTGAGCCCGGGAATTTATACAGATTACCTGCAACATGACCTGTAAAAACAAATGCATTGTATTGTAAGCAATGAGAATGTTGGATAAATATATTTTGAGCAGTAAATAATAGTAACTCGATAAAATGTGTTTTATTATTTTCTTTTTATTTAGTTCTTTTACTAAAAAATACCTTTTCCTTTCCATTATTTTCTGTTTTGTTTTAGTGGGAATAGATCCTAAAATTAATATGCCTGAAAATTCTTTAAAAAATTAGCAGTCTTTATTTATACAAGTGTCCCAGAACTCAGTTTCCAAACGCTAACCACGCATTCTAGAGCTGATTTCATGCCGATTCAACGAAAAAGTCCTTAGCCGAAATTACTTCTTAAGAGAACTTACCCTGGTAGCGCTTAACACCTTTATGATGGCAATAAAAAAATTGTTTTGTCAACAAACGATGAAGAATTTCGAAGTTTACAAACGCTCAAAATTTCATTGTGATAGCTAAATCGTTACTAAGATATTTCGAAAAAAACATGATCAGACACGTCATCTTCAGGATGCTCTAGTTCTCTTAGGAAGCAATTTGGGATAAGGACTTTTTCATTGAATCGGCATGAAATCAGCTCTGGAATGCGTGGTTTGCGTTTGGCAACTGAGTTCCGGGACACTCTGTATATAATATACCTGTAACTTCTAATCCTCAAATTTTAATGTAATTTAAAGAAAATTCCTCTTTTAGAATGTGGTCTAATTTTTAGAATGTTTAAACATTTCAACTAAGGACATTAAACTACATTTTCTATTCTAAAAGAAAAACTAAAAGTCGTAGAAAATTCTGCTTTAACAAAAATAAAGTCTAAAATTAAAAATTTGTAAAACCTACAAATTCATTCAAAATGTTTTAACGTGTTCTGTAAAAATGATGGCCAATGCAAACAAATTTAGTAACAAAGAAGAAAATCGAGGTGAAAAATTAAAAACAATCCTTGCATTAGATAGTCAGATTTTACGACTTGCCAAAAAGGATCCTTTTTAGTCATCTACTCAAATCAAAAGTGAACTAAACCTGCCGATTAGTTTCTCTTCAGTAAGAAGACCAACTAAATAAAATTTAAAAGGTAGACAGCTTAGGAGGGTCCCTCTACTGAATGTCAAACACATTGCCAAAAGAATTAATTTTGTAAGAGAACACGTCTGTTGGGAGTCTACGAAATGGCGCAATGTTTTATGGACATGTGATGGCTGGTGGTTGGTTTTTTTTTAAATAAAACAACCAAAATCCCCCTTAACATACTTTACACTTTATTTTTAATAATTGCCACGGATACGTCTTTAAACAAACTGTTGAAAAGTTAGGTTTTTATAATTACTTTCACGACTCCAGACGGACTGTTCTCTTTCCTATGCGTAATTCGAACAAATTTATTGCAGTGTGCTGACTCTGCACACTGACTCTTCTACGAAGTTACAAGAGACAAGTTTTTTTTTCATTACAGACAGATGAAACAAAAGCGGTATTATTTAATCCTAACATTAACCAAACACATGTTAGAAGATCTTTATTGCAAGAATATTTTCCTAGGTATACCACAAAACTAATAAAACACGGTAGTTTGAATGTTATGGCGTGGGCTGTTTTTCGTGAAATGGTGTAGGTCAGTGATGGGTAACCTATGACCCGTGGGTCAGAGAGTGACCCACACAAAGCTTTTAAGTGACCCACAAAGGGCCGTCTATGAAGCGATTTTATAATATAGAAAAATGCCACTTGTGCATCATGACCTCTTTTTTTAGACGTCGACTGTGTCCCATGACTTTTTTAAAAAGATTCAAGTAATGACCTTCCTTTTTTCCCAGTGATTTTAAATTAGTGACCCACGAACAAGCACTAAACAAGTACAATTAACAAAATTTTACCCACTTCTCAAAAAGGTTCGCCATCACTGGTGTAGGTCCTATTTATTGGATTAAAGAAATAATGACGGCAGATGTTTATGTGCATATTTTTAACAATGTGATGATACCTTTTGCTAAGACAATATGATTCTTAAATGGGTCCTATAAGACAATTACCTAAAGCACACTGCGCTCAAAGCGAAGAAGTGGTTGGATGATAATAAAATAAACCTCTTAGATTGGCCACCACAATCGCATGACTTAAACCCAATAGAAAAGTTATGGGTTGATGTAAGAAAGAATGTTTCTATGACAAATCCAAAAAATAAAGAGAAATTATGGTATTCCATCAAATCTGCTTGGGAGTCCATTGATGTTGAGCATTGTAGAAAGCTAGTTGATTCCCTTCCGCGCGGATGTGAAGAGGTTTTACGTAAAAAAGATTATGGGACTAAATACTAGTTTCATGTTTAATGGTATCCGTACAGAATGTAAATTTAGCTGATTGAAAACACTGTTATTTTCATGCACAATCAAAAATTTTAATAAATTTATATATTTTTTTTTTGATAGGCATTATCTTTCCCCAAGTATCTTATTAAACCATTAGTTCTTCATACTGTAGTATTATATTTAAGTAAAATATTAATTTATCATCATTGTTTTTTCTTTGGTTGTTAATTCTTCTACCACTGCTATTTTCATAAACATGATGTAAGTAGTAAAGGTTTCCACAATTTCGATAAGTTAAAGGTTACCAGGGATCGAAGACCCCCAATAACCAAATTATATAAAGATAATTTAATAAAAGAAAATGTAAAGTAAATTAGTTGACTTATTTGTCAACATAACTTTGGTTTGGTTTGTCCGGAATGGTGTCTCTCTCCAACTCACGTACTATAACCAGAAATGCAGCTGCACCATGAGGAGAAAGATAAAAAAGAACTCGGAAATGTTACGGAGCGGAGACTTACTTTTTCATCTTTCTCTTTATGGTGCTGCTCCATTCCGGGTTATAGTACGTCGAGTCCCTGAGTTCCGACCAGATGATCTTCTCTCTGTTCTCCAAAATTTCGAGAGCGACGAAACAGGTCCCAATTAAGAATCAGACCAACGGGATTGGCCTCAATGCGCTCGGAAGTAGCCTCAGTTCAATCAAGTTCGAAGTTTTAACGTATAATAAAAATCCTAACATAATAATAAAAAGTAAGAGCCTAGAGCAGGGCTGCTCAAATAGTGCACAATGCACATGTGCCGTTTGAGGAGCAAATGTGCAGTGCACAATGCACGCGTTATGCAATTTTTTATTTTAAGTGGTAGGACGTCTAGTTACGGTAATGTGACAGTTAAATAATGCCAAATAATTTCAGCCTTAAATCGTCGGCTTAATTAGTAAATCACATAAGTCCATTTTTACTGAAAATGAGATTTTTGTGTAATTTATTGCAGAAAACAATAAACTATACTCTAAGAAGTTCGCATGTACCTTAATATTAATAACAAATCAAAGATAATTGTTCTTCAACAATACCCAACAACATCCTTATATAGTTCATTCGGTAATAAGAGGTTTTTTTTTGCTGTCCTACACTATCTGTGATTTGGGACTTATGTGATTTACTAATTAAGCCGACGAAATAGCTTATTGTTAGCCACTTGAGTAAAATCTGTACGCAAGGGGTTAATATAATTTTCTGTTTAAGTTTTTATTTTTAAAAGTTAAGTTTTGCGACAGAACGAAGAATAATGCCATTACTTCGTAAAAGATTTAGGTTCGCGGCAACATTTTTTAAAAGTGAGTGGGAGCTGTTGTACTTCTTTATTGCGAAAGGTAATAACGTGAAGTGTGTGGTTGTATCATCAGTTGTAAGAAAAAATTCTCAGTTGCAAGACATTATAACAAATTCCATAAAATAGATTTTGAAACATTAACTCATGACGATAGTCAATCAAATTAAAATTAATTAACAAGAATTAAAGGCATCTCATGTTGAAGAAGATGTTTTTGCTGATGAGAACGAGGTATGCGCACAAATATTATATAAAGTTTTTAGAGGTTTATTTTGCAATTCTTGTTTATGTGGAGGGGGTGTGTCTCCAAGGTAGTGATGTGTACGTCATTCGCACAGTGCACTGTAAGTGCAATGCACATTGAGCAGCCCTGGCCTAGAGAAAACACGAATTAGAAAAACGACCAAAAAAAGAATTCAAAACCTAAAAATAAAGTCGTAACCCCCCTTTAAATCATAAAAGGAAGTAATCATACCTTACGTTGTTAATCGGCTTCACGTTATGGTTGATAAAAACCAATATATCCGGAACCAGATCCGACAAAGCACAACAAGTTCGTGGGATGAAGAGCTGATCTGGAAAATTCCGATAGAAGTACTCCCAACAACAATTCCAAAGAGAAATCTTCTAATAAATCTCTTCAACCAGGCGGTTTGTATATTATAATCCACGCTTTTCCAAAATTCAACAACAAAGAAGGCGGAACAAATTGTGATGCTCGAAAGAAAAAGAACTATTTCCCACCACTTCCGATCACGCTAATCTAAGAAACCAACCAATAATTTAAATTTAGTTGAATAAGAAAAATTAAAACCGCTACAAACTGAGGGATTTTCACAAAATACGATCGAAAAACGCCAAGTGTCGCGATCGTACAGCTTCAATTGAACGAAATTTCCATAAACTCAATGCGTTGTCCGATTGTCAGTATGGAGGAAATATGCTAGGAATTTTCGACACGAAATCTGAAGAGTGCGAAAGAGATCCATGGTACGCAAACAATCCACGATACGCAAATAGTAATTAAATGTGTTTTCTTTATTATTCTAAAGGTTAAAAAATAATTTCGAGAGATACAAGTTTTTTATTTATTACAAAACATTTTTTCTGTATTGAATATCTTAAAAGGAAGAATTTTCAAAACGACTAAAGAATGTTTAGACTTTTTAAAAGCATTAATTATGTGTAGCTCTTCTACACAGTTTTCGGTTTTTTATAACTTCATTTTTTCTTTCAATAGAGATATAAATTTTTCAATGAATGAATACCTATGAATGTTACTACTTGTGTACGATTTTTATCTATCTCTCTGTCTTCATATAACAAACTTCCAAAGTATAGGAACGGACGAATTTAAACAAACACCCGTTATTTTTTTCAGATAAGTAATATTAATAAAAAAGATAGGTTACCTATAAAGCATCTTCAGAAAGCATGTTAGCTTTTTATTGAGAGATCAATGGGGTACTAGTGGAAAAATTTATTATTTTCAGGTCTATACCTAATACTATTCATAATCTTAATGAATTAGCACTGACAGCTTCATTTTAGAAAATAAATTATTAGTTATATGAATTGTTAAAAAAATAAGTGCGATGGCCGGGAATCGAACCCGGATCAACTGCTTGGAAGGCAACTATGCTGACCATTACACCACCATCGCTCTTGAAAGTTGTACTATTAAATGAGTACACTTTCTTTAAAAAATTATAAATTATTATTACTTAAAATAAATCTTATTATTAATAAAACTTAATTGTCAAATTTCTTCAAAATTCCATCAAAAAACCTTTAAATTTAATTAAAAAGCCATTTTACATAACCTCAAAACTGATACTTAAAATAACCCATCTTTCTCTATCATTCTAAACCTCCTTATTCCCTTCCTTGTCACATCACCATTCTAACATCAGTAAAACTCACCCAATCCTTATACATATAACATAATTTCCATAGCTTTCACTATTCACAGCCAACTTCGTATCAAACAATTCAGGAACTAACCAACCTACGAAAGCTTTGTTAACAGTTTTTCTTCAATTGTGAAAATATCGGAGATGGCTCAACGATTTCCGGGGCCGGTGCCGAACCCGGGGCCTGGTGGGCCTCCGCCGCAAAGGTATCCACCACCGCAAAATCCGCCGATTCGTCAATATCCCGGTCAAAACTTTCCGGTAATGGATACACCTTTCTTGTATTTAATAAAGATTCTTAATTTTTCTCGATTTGATTTAAAACAATAGCAAAGAACAGGATTTACACCTCCGCCAAATATGGGGACTAGTGGTGGGGCTATCATGCAGCGTCCACCTCAGCAGCAGTATACTAATATGAGGGGGGCACCTATGCCTTCACCGCAGGGTGTGAAAAGACCTACTGATTCAAGAGGTTTACCACCACAAAAAAGGTAAAAGAAATTTGCTATAAAACCAATCATTATTTTATTAAAAATATGTATTTAGTGAATATACTCATGGTACAAGTAAAAAGAAGAAGAAACTTTCCGATAAAATCCTTCCCCAGAAGGTACGTGACCTTGTCCCTGAGAGTCAAGCATACATGGATCTTTTAGCTTTTGAGCGTAAGCTGGATGCGACTATAATGCGTAAAAGACTAGATATACAAGAGGCCTTAAAACGACCCATGAAGCAAAAGCGCAAGTTGAGGATTTTTATCTCAAATACTTTCTATCCAAGTAAAGAACCTCAAGCTGATGGTCCAGATGGTCCTGGTCAAGAAGGTTCTGTAGCTTCATGGGAGTTAAGAGTTGAAGGGCGACTTTTGGAGGATTCTAAAAACGATCCTAACAAAGTTAAAAGGAAGTTTTCTTCGTTCTTTAAGTCTCTTGTTATTGAATTGGATAAGGAATTGTATGGGCCTGATAATCATTTGGTTGAATGGCATCGTACTTTGACTACGCAAGAAACTGATGGATTTCAAGTAAGTTAAAGATAAAGAAAATGAATAATACCGTAATAATAAACAATAAATACATTTAAAGATTGTTTGGTGTTTACTAATTTGATAACATTGTTTTATTTAGGTAAAACGACCTGGTGATAAGAACGTTAGATGTACTATCTTGTTGCTTTTGGATTATCAACCTTTGCAGTTTAAATTAGATCCAAGATTGGCGAGATTATTGGGAGTTCATACCCAAACTCGTCCTGTTATTATTTCTGCTCTTTGGCAGTACATAAAAACGCATAGGTAAAGTAACATTTTTCTTTGGTAAAATTAGTGCTCACCAGAAGTTTTTTAATGTACTCTTGAGTGTTTTTGATTCAGTTTGAAATTTTAATATACAGCCTGTCCCAGAACTCAGTTGCCAAACACTAACCATGCATTCTAGAGCTGATTTCATGCTAATTCAACGAAAAAGTCCTTATCCTAAATTGCTTCCTAAGAGAACTAGAGTCTCTTGAAGTGTCGGAATAGGTTTTTTTGAAATATTTTAATGACGCCTTTAACTATCACAATGAAATTTTGAGCGTTTGAGAACTTTGAAATGCTTCATCGTTTAAAAAACAATCTTTTTTAATGCATCGTAAAGATGTTAAGTGCTACCAGGGTAAGATATAAGTCAAAGCCACCGTAAATCTTAACAGAAATGAACGGCCAAAACACTGTTTATTTAAAGCATTTTTTTTTTGTAAACGGTGTTTTTGCGGTTTGAGATAAGAGTACCTAGTTTTCGTCAAAACTTGAAAGTTTTAAATTGTGATATTAATAACGTTGAATTGAACAATGTTAAAAAGTTGGCACCTAAAATATCTTACCCTGGTAGCACTTAACACCTTGACGATGGCAATAAAAAAAAATTGTTTTGCCAGCAAACGATGGAGCATTTCAAAGTTCACAAAAGCTCAAAATTTTATTGTGATAGCTAAAAGCGTTATTAAAATATTTCGAAAAAACCCTGATCGGACACGTCATCTTCAGGATGCTCTAGTTCTCTTAGGAAGCAATTTCGGATAAGGACTTTTTCGTTGAATCGGCATGAAATCAGCTTTAGAATAAGTGGTTAGCGTTCGGCAACTGAGTTCTAGGACAGAATGTACACCGTGTGAACACCGATAAGTTGCGGATACGTTTAACGTAAGTGGAAAAGACCAACAATAATGCTTCCATTAGTTAACACAGGAGAGATATACTACGTTTACTTATCTGGCCAATTGGAGTTGATATGTGCCTCTTTATCTAACTCATTAAAATCGTATGCAATTCGAGCCTTATCTAACACATTGACCTGCCCTATCCGCAACTCGAATGTGTTCAGTCTGTATAATATGTGCCCTCGTCATCTCTAATTTATTCAGCCTCTCCCTAAAACATTATTTTTTGATTTTTTGCTGAGTGTTAGGTTAGTTTAGAAAAGCTGAACCTAAACGGTTCTCAATTATTTTTTTTTTAACCAATCAACATTTGAAATATTTTGCATATTTTTTTGCACAATTGGTTATATGTTCATTAAATCGTTTATTGATACAAAAAATTGCCTCATTTTCACTCCTCTTTGGGAGAATCATCAGGGTTAAAAAACAATCTGATAATGCTTATAATGAACATTGAGGTTAGGATATACCTTTAAATTTAAGACTTTCAATTCTACATTAAACACTAAACCATTATGAAAAGTAGAAAAAAAAATGGTATTTCATCATGCAACAAATTTGATTCTTTATGGGTATATGAAAATATGTTTGACAAACTTCTGAAGTGGTAGATATTACATGTAAAGGTGTGTGTTCACCAAAAAAGAACTAACATGTACAAACAAGAATGAACCAGCATTTGTTGTAAATAATCGCTAGGTGGGTACCAGTCATCAAGCAAGCAAACGTTTGTTCGTTTGTATTCAAAAAAGATCGAGTTGATTTTGGTTCATCAAAGAAGAGTTACATTCTTGCTTGTTCAGTGTTGGACAAAAAAATTCTTCTACTATTCGGTATATGTTTGTCACTGCCAAACGATCAGTTGCGAACAAGAACATATTTGGGCTGGTGTAGACTTAAAGCGAGTATTTATGAAAATTATGAGCAACTACCGCACACCGAGCAAACGTTTGTTTATATTTATTTTGTTTTTTGGTGAATATGCACCTTTAGTGGCAACCAAATATCTCTTAACATTTTAATAAGTCTTAGAAAAAACTTGTTTAAAATCCGATTTAAGAGATAGTAACTTAAACATTTGCTTTCTATCAAAATCGGAATAAATTTCTCTATGAAGAAATTAAAAGTTGATGTTATTGTTAGGCAGTGTCTTAATGAAAGTTTTATTGCTTAGGTTTGTTTTTGGAATTTCTGAAAATTTGTTGCTCTAGAATATTTATCCATTTTATTTCCCTGAACTTTGTTTATCAGTAAGAATTAAGTAATGAAAGGTTATTGTGAATTCAACCAAAAAAGGAGAGAAATCAAAAACTTCCTTTTATTAAACCAAGCTTTTCGATCATATTTATTGCGAACTTCATCAAGGTTCACTACAAAAGAGAAGGAAAAATAATAACAACCACATTAGGGTTTTTTTTTAAGGGCGGGTTTAGGAAATCTGTTGACAGACGAGTGGTCCTAATCACCATCTAAGTGATCGGTATCAATGACCACCCTGTGTTGGGTTGATGTACTCATCTTGAATACATCCACCAACTAAAACCCTGTCTCCTCCGCCTCCGGAAACCACCCATCAAGGTATTCATATAAATGTAATTTTCGGGGTCTACTGTACATTTCTTTTTCTATTTTCTAGTTCTCTTTCGTGTTTTACTTTTTTTTCATGATGTTTGTCACCATTTCATCTACGGCTCTCCAGTGCTCTTGCTTTTCTAGCATTATATCTATTATGTTTTCTTTTTCTATATTTTTTTCCAATTTTATTACGACAAATATTTCTTTCCTCAAATATTAAGAAGTTCATTTGCGTTAATAATTCCCAATTATTTCTTAATATTTGTGTATTGCCCACTTTCGGGATAATTCTTGACGTTGGTAAGTAATTGTGCACATGTACATGTTACATTACGTATCCAGAAATGTGAGAAAACTTGTCCAGCTGCATAGCTCAATTGGTTAGAGCATCTGCCCGGAAAGCAGAAGATCTGGGTTCGGATCCCAGTGCAGTAATGACATTTTTTCTCCGTTAACGCATTAATGGTAATGATTTTTCTTTAATTATTTATTTCTTTCCTCGACAAAATTATTACAAATAAAAAACGTGTGTTCTGGATTATCTATTTTTTCGCAAAACCTACAAAATTCATTCTCCTTCTTTTTTATTTTAAACAAATAACTACAAAAAATTCCATGACCCGTTAAAAATTGTGTTAGATGGTAATTTAATTCGCTCCATGTTCTTTTAAACCATTTTTTTAAATCTTTGATTAATACGTTGGTCCATTTATTTCCGTTATCCCATCTCCTGTTCCATTTTCCAATAGTTCTTCTCTAAATACTTCTCTTTTTTATGTTCCTTATCTCTACTGTATAGGTTACATCTTTCCTCAATTAATAGGCCAATGGGCGGTAGATGAGCCACCACTTCGATGCCCACCGTAGAGACCATTCTATATCCAGAGGATATCCTGATTCCTGATCTTCTATTAATTGAGGAAAGCATATTTAAACAGTATTTATATATAATTCAGAGCTCTACTCCATGTGGGAGCGGCATACAAAATGATCGAAAGAACAACTGTTCTTAACCACGTTAGGTTAAGAACTTACAAACAGAGGTAATAGTGCCAAAAGCAACGTCATTGTATAAACAATCCCCGGAATCACGATCATCAAAACAGGAGCGGTGATGTAGTTTTTTTTATTACATTATGCTAAGGACGAATTAACCAAGTGTTAAAAGGACATTCAACTTGGTTGAACGTCAATTTGGATGGCTTAACCCATTTGCATCCTAGCGCGGAATATTCCGCGAGCCGCAACTGTCTACTATCACCAAACGCGGAATATTCCGCGAGCCGCGACTGTCTACTATCACCAAGGGCGGAATATTCCGCGAACTCACGACTATTTTGTCCCATATGCCCAGCAACGCGCGGTGATAAGCGTCAGTCGTCTGTCGTTCGGCTCTGATATTTAAGGGCGTCGGCCTAAGTATAGTGATGATGCAAATGGGTTAAGACGTGACAGTTGACAACAAAATAGCGACCGCCTTTGGGTGGCAGTAGGAAGTTCTTAACCTAACTTTACAACGTGGTTGTTATTGTTTTACCTTCTCTTTTGTAGTGAACCCTGATGAAGATCACAATAAATTTGACCGATAGCTTGGCTTAATAAAAGGAGGTTTTTGATTTCTCTTCTTTTTTTGGTTGAATTCCCAATAACTTTTCATTACTTAATTCTTGACGACTACAACCAATACTTCCACCCTCCTTTTTATCAGTGAGGTTTTTCCTTAATATCTAATTCTGCATATGAGTTTTATTTATATTATGTAATGCATTATTTGATTTCTGGTGCTCATTAATAATGTTTCCAGAACAAGCATGTCAATTTATTAAAACAAATAAGTTTAATTTAAATATTTTATATTACATAGATTGCAAGATGCTCATGAAAGAGAATACATAGTTTGTGACAAATATCTTGAACAAATATTCAATTGCCAAAAGATGAAGTTTGCTGAAATTCCAAGACTTCTCAACCCACTCTTACATCCTCCAGATCCAATCGTAATCAACCACGTTATTTCCGTGGAAGGTGGAGCGGAAAATAAACAAACAGCTTGTTACGATATTGACGTTGAAGTATAAAATCAATTCTTTAAATTTTTCTTAAACTTCTAATCAATAAATATTAATTTATTATTTTAGGTTGATGACACTTTGAAAACCCAAATGAATAATTTCTTATTAAGCACAGCAAGTCAACAGGAAATCCAAGGTTTAGACAGTAAGATTCACGAAACTGTCGAAACAATTAATCAATTAAAAACCAATCGTGAATTCTTTTTGAGTTTCGCTAAGGATCCACAGCAATTTATTCATAAATGGATTGTTTCTCAAACTAGAGATCTCAAGGTAATTATTTTTATAAACACTGAAATCGATACATCTACCATTTTTTTGTTCGTTTTATAAAGATATGAATTTTATTTATTTTATTTTTTTAAAGGCTATGACTGACGTGGTTGGAAATCCAGAAGAAGAAAGACGTGCTGACTTCTTCTATCAACCGTGGGCTCAAGAAGCGGTTTGTCGCTATTTTTACACAAAAGTCCAACAAAAACGTGCTGAATTAGAGCAACAATTGGGAATAAGGAACGCCTAGTGACACATATAAATTCAGTATTCATTTATATTATTACTTCAAACTAACATTGGGATTTTTGATTATGACACTAAATAAAAGGCACATTTTTTAATCACATTCGTATTATTCTTTTAAAATAAAACTATTATTAGTTGAAAAATATTTATTAAAAATTAAATATATACTCTATATAATCCTATTTCTCCATTTTGTTTTTAAATCTGAATACAGTAACATATATTCATATATACCTTAAACAATCGTCTCTTAACATTAACAGCAATCAAAAATATCTTTGGTAAATATACTCTACGCGCTAAGAAATAAAATACACGTTTTCCTAATAATATAAAACACACACGACGATCAATTCCTTGCATACATAACGCACTCACTGTCAGAAAAAAAATATATAAAAAATAATAAATAAAATAACGATCGAGATGATAATGTAAAAATTATCACTTGATGAACTCATTTGGCAAGATCCGAGTATAAAATCTTTGGTAAGGGGTTCTTTCGCTTTGGCAACTGTTACATCATATTCACGCGATTTCCACGTGGAAAAGTTACAAGTCAAAAAATTTCTGTCTCGTTACGTTTATGGCAAAATTGGGTAACCACTGTTAAAATGTTGCTTCTTAACTTTATATTTAATCCATAGTTTATTTTTAATTGAAAATGGAAGCACGCGAAGATATATCATTAATTTGAGCGGAGGATTAAAATAGCTGCGAATTTGAACACATAAATAAGTTTTAGTTCCTTTTTTCTTTGGGAGATTTAGTCCTTAAATTATTAATGGCAAATAAAATACTGTGTAAATGTTGTGATTTTTGTATAAGAAATGTTTTTATATTTACTTTATATGTGTAAATATAGGAAAACAAAACGGAAATCTTGAACGGAAATCTTGAATGGAAATGATCTCTAAACTTCAAAGTTTAGAGATCATTTTAAATTAACATTTTAATTTTAATTTATAACATATAAAGGATGCAGCAAAATTTCCTATTTTTGAAATTAAAAACGGATTATGAACTAAGCACAATTTTTATTTACATTTCCTAAAAAATTAATCTTATACATTTAATATTTACTTATTGTTAGTTAACTGTAACCTTATGGTTTTTAATTTAGTGTAGCAAAAAATAATATTGGTCAAGAGTTACTCCACCAAAGTCAGAAGGTTGTTAACAAAATGTCAATTCAAATGATCATTTACACCATTTTATTGGACTTCAAAAATAGAGAAGAAATTTTGTCGCGCTTTATACTTCAAAATTTAATTAAAAAATGACTAGTTTCAGATACATTACTTTGG
The DNA here is from genome assembly GCA_036711955.1 of Digitonthophagus gazella. NCBI lineage: Eukaryota > Metazoa > Arthropoda > Insecta > Coleoptera > Scarabaeidae > Digitonthophagus > Digitonthophagus gazella. Next base: position 11,206,915 of record JASCIT010000001.1, read on the forward strand.
TACTTATTACACACAAAAGACAAGACTAACAATCGGATAAATTTGAGTGTAAGTTAAAAAACAATATTTTTGAACCTTAATAATCTATTTTAAGAAGTTTTCTTTAAAGCCCTTCATAAAGAATTAAATTTTCTTTAAAACTTTTGTGTTGTTTGAGTTACTTTCAACATTAAAACCGTAGGAGTTTAAAATAAATTCAAATTTATGGTACAAAAGTGAATCGTTGACATTGAAAAGGAGGTAAATGCCAAACATTTCATTTTTCCAAATTTCCTTTACAATTGCCGTATAATGTTATTGGTCTCTAATCAAAGATCATTTTAACACTTTAACGACCGCTCACACAACATGTGTGTGATGCTACTGCCGAAGGTTGAAAGGTTGAAATAGCACTATTTTCACTTGTTTTGTTGAAGCAATAAGTAACAATACGACAATAATAAATACACTGCCGGCTCCTGGCGACGTTTGACTGCGTAGACGTGCGGTTGTTAAAGTCTTAATGTAAAAAGAAATTTTCGGATTTTTTGGCACTTACGTCCTTTTTAATGTCAACGCTCCAGATAAGCCAAAATTCGTTGATTGGATCAGAACGTACACGACTTTAAAGTACATTCTTCAGTTACTTTTTTTATTCCTATTAGATTTCTATAATGACTTATGGTGGAAAGACGTACCAGGTACGTTGAGATGCTTTCGTTACAGGAATGCCAGCGACGTATTACGGACGTCGTTAGGCGATTGTACTCGACCGTTCTGACACCCTCAACCGTGAATTTCTTTCCACCGCAAGTGGTTAATATACGAATCATTTTATTTTCTATCGGTTTTTATAATTTTCTTTTACTTTATAATTAAAGTTGAATTTAATCTTTTAAGACTTCTCTAATTCAAAGAACTTACTTGAGATCAGCGTGAAACATTCAAGCCATACGAATGTAATAATCTGAGTTTTTAACTAAACTTTTAACTTAAAAACATTCGTTATACATTAACAAGAGCTGATTTAGCAACAAAAACTAAGGAGGAAAAGTTTATTCTAAACAAATATTGAATTTTATAAAATTTCGCATTTAATGAAAAATAACTAAAATAATTTTACTAAATTCAGTACTAAACAAAAAAAACAATTTTGACATACAGGTGTCCCGTTTTGATTGTGCGATCTTTTATTGGCATATTCTCTGACTGAAAACAAGTAAAAAAGTTCTAATGAACATATGTCCGAAAATGATTTGTTTTCAAGATATTCAAGGTCTTAATTTCATATTTATGTTGAGTCATTATTACAGTGAATTATTTATGGCGTATTCGATTGGCAGAACTAGTGTGCACTGGTGCGCACTCGTTGAGTGCAAAATGTGACATATGTCACACTAGCTTAGTGCAAAAAAGGGCAAATTCAACAGATCGCGATGAAATCAAACGTAATCATAACATCACTTGTAAGTGTGTTCAAGGCTTGATGATGTTTAAAATGTTTTATAAACTACAATAATAAAATGTAATAGAACACAACGAAACAACCAATAGAACACGCTGTTATGCACTGGTGCGCACCAGTGCAACCAATCGAATTCGCCATTAAATTAAATTATCAAGTAGTTGCGATGGATACAAGTTTTTGTAGCTAACCAGTGTAATTGAGGAGCTTGCCTGCAAAACCGGATAAATCCATATTTTGACGAAATTGAGTTATACATGTTAACTATATGATTTTCATCTATTCTAATCATTTTTACAAGTTTTTGTAGGTAAAACTTAAAAAAGTATGTCTAAATTGTATTTAAAGTTGACGTATGCGGGCAAAAGTGGACAAAATTTTATACGTTCTCTGTGTCTCCTGAAAAATTTTACAAAATGGATATATCCGCTTTTACACGCAAGCTCCTCAATTTAATAATGACAGTTTATCGAAAACATTGTAACGAGTTAATAACTTATTTTAATAAATATGCTTCGATTGTGCTTGTAACAGGTAAACGTATTGAACTAACGATCTAGCAATGTCGTTCGCTACGTTCTTTCTGAATGGAGCATTAGCTGGCTTGTTTTGTAACAGACATAAACAGTAAACAAAGAGTTTCATATTTGTAAATAGTTGAGGGTTTACATAGGGTGATCAGATTCCTTAACTTTCAATGCTGTACACATACAGTGCATGTATCATAACCTGAAATGGAGCTGCACCACGAATAGAAAGATGAAAAAGTAAGTTCCCTTTTCGTAATAGGTCAAGTACTCTTTCACCTTTTTCTTCATGGTGTTTAAAGGAAGACTCCCATTTCTAGAACAGGCAGAAGAAAATTAATATTGGTGTTCGATGCTCAATTTTTATAAGAAATTGAATGGTCAAAACCATATAAAGATATCTTTTATGGTTCCAGAGATATAGGCTGTTTTTCAAAAAAGTGCATTTTTGAAAAATCTAATTAATTGAATAGTTATAGACCTATAAATGATTTTTTCAAATGGAACACTGTATATTTTTACATATTCGAGGAAAGCTTAAAATTTCCTTTTCAAAAATATGACACGTGATATTTTGCTCAAGGCAAGTTTGTTATACAGAAATGCATTACCTCTGAATGTGAGTTAATCCAGGTTACAGAAATATCTGTTCTTCTTGTCGATAACAGAATAAAACTATAAAATGAATATCACCGTCACTGCGTTATTTGTTGCAAAAGGTCACTAATCAATCACAAATTCAATAATAAATTGCCAATTCTGTACGTTTTTCTGTACACGCGCATATGCTGTACTGCGTGTCATATTGCTGTACAATACAGCAAAATTCCGTACATCTGGTCACCCTATTTAGTGTATATTTAATATATTTATGATCAAACTAGCAAAATATAATGGAATGCTCCATCCAGAGAGAGCGTAGCGATCTACGTTGTCAGATCATTGTATGAACTAAACCTCCAATATCTTGAAAATTATCAGACAATCAAAAGCCCAGTATTTTCGGTCTTCCTTTCTCACTGAATTGTACAATTAAATAAAGAAAGTTATTTGACGTACCTCAAGAAAACTGTGGCAAGACATTAAAATTCTTAACTGATAGAGCAACAGCGATCATTCAGATGAACTTTTTGATAGATAAATCTAAACGCATCTGATATTTTTCGCTTTAATTTTATTTAATGTGCAAATATAAAAGTCACATAATACTATCAGTTATGTGCATATTGATGGAAAAATTCGAACGAATCGGATGTTTTTCGTATTGCACTTATTTAAAGTGTAAATATGAGAATCACGTAATTCTGTTAATTATGTACATTTTGATAGCTAAATTCAAACGAAGCATGTTTTTCGTATGGTATAGATTAGTGCTCAAATACGAGAGTCACGTAATTTTGTCAATTACGTGATTAGATTATGACGCTACATTCAGAGAATCCACCACTTTACATATCAAAATGCTCATTTCCTTGATCTCTATCGAAATTTGGAGAAACTCAGTCGATTTACAAATTATCTGCAAACATCTAGACTGTTATAAATTCAAAATTAAATCTAAAGCCTTAGTATAATATTTTTAAAATGTTTTAATTAAAAACTTTTGGTTCAAGATAGGAACTGTATTATTTTTGTAGAAATCTAGTATTTTGCGTACTTTAAATAAAAGTTATTTGTGCTTATTTATTTAAAATGCTTCATTTAAAAAGAAATATAGTAAATAACCATTTCTTATACAAAACACAATTTTCCGATAAACCATCCAATTACTAGAAATTAAAAAAGTGGTCACCCAAACACTTACATAGCCTCTAAAAAAACAACCTCAATATCTCCATTTAACTTTTAATCGCTGAGTGAATTACTATGTCGAGTCGGCATATCATTTATAGTCGAATTATGTCTAGTTTTACGACTACCTTCCTCTATTTCGATCCGGGGATTTACCGATTGCGATAGAGCGTTCGTTTTATTAAAATCAATCGTAACGTAGCTTTTTTGCAAAGCGTTCGGACTGTCTGGAGCGTTTACTTTGCTTGGAACCAAATCCAACTCCGCATAATTAACTTCTTTAAACGCGGACGAAGTCAAAGACGTCGGAGTTTCCGGAACGCTTTGCGAAATATCTACGATAGTTGATTTTAACGTTTCCAAATCATTAGGGTCGATATTCGCATAACAATGTGCCTCATCTAACGAAAAATCTTTTACAACTGGAGTCTCTGGTGGAGCTTCATGTATGATTGGTGGATTATCGCAATTTATATTCATATACAAATGATTCGTTTCGGAAAGTAAATTTGTTGCGTTGTTTGGTAGATTGACGTAATTTTCCGTTGTGGGGTTAACGTTTATGTAAGCTGGGGTTTCTTCGATGATTGGAGCGTTTGTATATGAATGTTCTAAAACTATACTATCGCGTTTATTATTATTTCGTTCGTCTACTGATAATGGAGATATTGCGGGCGGTGAGATCGGACCGTTACTGGTTATAGAACCAGGACGACTTAAAGTAGGGTGGGAACGTACTGAAGGGGCAGGAGTTGGATTTAAATAACTTTCAGGTTGAGAGGAAAGTCTACGTTGTACAGGAGGACCTGTCGTAGCAACAGGAAGTACAGAAAAATCATTTATAGAATTAATATGGTTTTCATCGTTTAAATTTCGCGATTGTATACTTTGTTGGACCATGTTGAAGAGTAATTCAGCTCTACGACATTGAAAAGCATAAATACCTGCTCCGGTAGGACATCGTCTACCACATTCAAAACTAAACACTTCCGAATCAAATCCATACTTTCTCAAACACTTCAATGGCCATCTAGTTGGTTGTTTTTTCTTCTGATGTAACACTAATTCCGTTTCTGTTATCTCTAATCTTCCTGGACTTATAACTTGGCCGTGTTCGTCCACATTGATGACTTGAAATACATTTGGATGCAAGTCGTTTATATCTGTTCGACTACTAACACAACCCATATCAATCTTTCCTCGTTTATATAACTCCAATTTCGATTAGGTTTAAGTTTTCTTTGGTATAAAAATTCACTTCTTTGGTTTACCTACAAGTTCGATTATGTAAATAAACAAATGTCAAGGTTAAAACGGAAACGTACGTGGATATTTAGTGGCGTCCCGGCGAGATGCGTAAATCGAAGACCATGTTGTGCGTTGGGATAAGACGTTGAACGTGTCGTAGCATGTTCAGCGGTTCGCTTGGACGTAATTTGTTTGTAATTTTGACAATTCGTTAATAAGATGCATTTATACGGTGAATGTAGCAGTGACCTTGAGACGGTAGCGTTCATTGATTTAGTTTTGTATATAGATGCTTCTCGTATCCAAATTTTATGATTTCAAGATTGTAGGATACGAGAGAGAAAAGATGATTGAATTGTAAAAGGGACAAATGTGATGAAGTAGGATAATAATAGTCCATATAATTCTATTAAATATTGATTTGCATTACATTATTATTTGTTAAAAATAATCAACTAGACATGTAAAAATAACTTCACAAAATATATTTTATTTAAAATATTTATTAATTATTGATTAAACATAAACAACTTTATTATACACACAAAAACTTATTTCGTTTTGGTGAGCTGACATCTATTGACTAGAAGTTAAGCTTCTATACATTTAGCGCCTAAAATGTAAATTTTGAAAACATGACATGACTCTGAACTCGCAGGAAATTAATTATTAATTATTGATCATAGGAAATAAATCGCCACGTATTCCTTTGTTATTAATTTCATTGTCTTGTTAATTTAGAAGATCTGAATGGATTGGTTTTAAATTTATGTTTACAATTTTGGTATACCTACCAAATGAGAAAAATGACTATGAATAAAGATATAAATAAGAAAGTTGTATTCATTGTTGCGTTATTCTCTTCTGTAATAGTTATGAACTATTTTGTATACATATTAGGTTTGATTGAAGAATATGAAACTTTTTAGTCATTACAGAAATTCAACTTTAAAGAACTTCAACTTGTTTAGAAAGCAGCATTAATAGATTTAAACATTACTTCATATTTTTACATCTAGAACATATACCTAACTTTACCAAACACAGATTAGCTCAAATAGTCAACGAACTGAAATCAGGTTCTTGTCTTCTGACTTCACGACGGATTTCTTTCTTGAGCTCCTTCTCACATCTTTTCCAAATCAAATATCCTAATATTAATATTGTTAATAGAATAAGCAATATTTCTCCGACTTCCCATAATGTTAAGGATGTTCGATAGTTACACATTTTTTAAATACAAATTGAATCACTTTTTGTGTTCAATATTTCAATTGATATCTACACTTAAAATACGATTTTTCAATATTATTAATACGATAAAAACATGTTAAGTATTAACTTACTTTAAATGTTCTTAAAGAAGAAAATGCTTTTTTCTTTAGGTATAGTACTTCTATAAGTGCTCAGTTTCAATTGAATTAGCGATTTCTTCGGAAGTGGGTAATAAACCAGTCAGCATTAATAGCTCGCCAACTATGTCAACGACCAATGACAACAATCTCACCTTTCTATAATAAGACGCTAAATGCTGATGTGTTTTGTAACCGAATACCTGAACGTTCAGGATTTATGTGATATTGTAAGTAATGTTTATCCAATTTAGCTTAGAGTATGAAATGCCCAGAAGTAAAAAAGGTTGTTAAAGGTTGTTACTTATAGGTTTTGAATTTTATAATACTAGAGTCTAGCCACGCAAAACGGTAACTTTGTTTTTTTTACATACAAAATGAAAATAAAATACAGTTATGGTCGTAAAATGTTGGACACCTTGTGACAATCAATCTGTGTAGGTGTAAATCATGTTTTAGAGTTTTCTCGCCATGCCTATTGTTAGATATATCAACGAATGTCAAAAGTTAATCGTTCTGATAATAAAATGTTTTTAAATATCAGTCCCTTGATAAATAATTGACAAATTATTTAATTTACAACCCTCTTTACATGATATAGGAGAGATAGGAGCAAAAGTAACACGTTACGAAAATAACATGTTACAAAAGTAACAAGTCCATCTCATAACTTACACTTATACCTTTTAAAAATTTAAATTAGGTGTTTAGTTGTGTATGTCCTTCCTTATAGTACTGACAATGAGTGCAAGATCTTCAGCTTTCCTATGGCTAGTTATATGAAAAGTGTTCAAACCGTGATTTGCGCCGCGATACAGCGATAATTAAATATCAGAATAAGTACTGTTACCTCTTGTATATCAACTTTCCTATGGATAGTCCGCGATACAACCATATTTGAATAATAGAGTAAGTACTGTTATCTCTTTACTTAATTTCTTGAATAAAATTATTATGATATTATAATCAATTTATTGGTACAGGTGGTGTTACTTCTGTTCTCATAGTATGTTACTTTCGTCACATATAAAAGTGGACGAAAGTAAGACTTGACGTGTTATGGAATAACCCTTATAAAGAAATCCTCGTTAGGGTGGCCATAGATTATCAGATTTTCCGGAAGACATGTAGATCTGAGGGCTAAGCCTGTACTCTCATGGTACCCATAGATGATCAAGTTTATCGAAAGGTTTTGTTTATGTATAGATAAATTCCCGGCCCGCAGGCCTAGCCTTCCGATCAACTTGTGCACTAACAGTGAGATTTGTTGAATGGTTTAGCGGAAGGAAGGCTTGTCTTCCGGAAAAGCCACTCTAATGGTAAAGTTTACCGAAAAGTTTAGAGGGAGGAAGACTTACTAAACCTTCATTGTTGGCGGAGAATCGGTTGGAAGACTAGGTCTGAATTTTGAGCTTCCCAAAGATCTCCTGACTCCTGAATTCTTGCCAGAAGTCTTGCCTTACTTCTTACTGCCCTGAACGTGTATAGGTCTAATAAGCCTACAGGCCGAAAATTTATCAATATGTACACGAATGAAACTTTTATCCAAAACCAAGCGTGTATGTCCTATAAGTACCACAAAAGTGCAGATTTGGTCTTCAGGTTTACTTCCTGGAAAGCCTGTCTTATGGCAAACCTGATCATCTATGACCTTAACACCTGATTTCTAAGGGTGGCCATAGACAATCAGGTTTGCCAAAAGGCAAGCCTTCCGATCGTTAAACCTTTCAACAAACCTCACTGTTAGCAGACAAATAGGCTTTAATTCTCGGCCTCTTGAAGATCGGCCTACACTGGAAAATTTGCTGGAAGGCATGACCTATCTCTCGCAAGTCTAAAGGCGCGGTTACACGGCGCGTGGTTCGCCGAACCACGAAACTACAAGCCAGTTCGGGATGGCTTGCGTTTTAACGAACCAGTAGTGACAACACGGTGCTCGGTTCGTCAAACTTTTACCGTGATTTGGTTGGTCCTAATGGTTCGTCCGTGGTTTGCCGAAAGTCTGTCAGTTCTGGATTGGAATCATGGATGACAGGCAGAAAATTATTCTGACTGCGTCATTGTGCGTTATTAACGCAGGATTAATATTGCAGAAGCGTTATAAAAAGAGATGGTGGATGGTGCATAAACCGACCGCAAAAATTTGTCAACCGATTTATAGTACCGCCAGTTCGATTCATATATGTCCTGCGTCCCACTTCCACTTTTTTTTGACTCTGCCACTTTCTTTGCATACTTTCTATAAGTAGCAAATATTCCTTCTTTTTTTTAAATTCTTTTATGGAAACGGCGTATTTGTTTTCTAATCTAGCCCATGCCATATGCACAATATTGCGGTCATGATGGCCCATGTCTTTGTGGTTCCATATTTGCGGGGCTTGTTCCAGGTCTTCAATAAATTCAAATGTCCTTTCTGTGGACCACGCCATATTAACCCGAAGGAATTGAATGATGTACCTACGTTGTTTAACCTACAAAATCTGCAACGAAGTTCCTCTGTAACGTCGAGCCAACATGAGCCAACACAAACCATCACGAACCTTGCCCGAGCTCTCCTTTGATCTTTCCAAGTTTACCGACACTCGATGGGAATCAGCGAACCGCGCACCACGAACCACGGAACAATGCGAACCGGCTATGTCAGACGGCTTGTGGTTCGTGGTTCGTCTGAAGTTTGGCGAACCACGTGCCGTGTAACCGCGCCTTAAACCTGGCTTGCAGGCCTATTGTCCGAGAATTTCTCAATACATGAACACATTCCTCTCTCTATCTCACAAGGGTGTAGTTTTGGTGTCTGGATTACTCGCCGAATGATTTGCCTTTCAGCAAACCTTACCGTTTATAGATACCATGAGAGTATAGGCTTAGCCTCTGGGTTTATTTGCTGGAAGGCTTGTCTTCCAATGAACTTGAATATCTGTGGCCACCCTTGTGTTTACTGATACAGAAACGAACAAACTTTTGTCAGGTAAAATCTATTTTATGTAACTGAAATACAAGGATAGCTCAGTTTGCGATATTTGTTCGCCACTTTTGACGTCACTGTCAGGAATAGCGTCTCAGTTTTATACTCGGTTGTCTCACTTTAACCGTGAATTTTATTGTTGAACTGATTACCGAATACCTTATGGAATGGTAACAATGTGCTTTCAATTAACTTTAAAACTATTTTGGATACCAACGATCAACTAAATGAAATAAATTTTAATATTTCACTTTGAACACTTCTAGCAGTGACGTCAAGGTAACAGCTGTGCACTAAAAATTTCGCGTAAATCTTATGAGATTGAGCAATCCTGTCAGTCCAGTATCCTTGGAGCAAATATACTCGGATCTCCGAGACGTCACTCATTCGAGACCTTGGATATGTGAGGGGAAATTTCGTTCGCAGTATCGGAAATATAGGGAGTTGGGCATCTTACTACAACTTCTCTATAGACCATGTTTATAATGACAAAGTAGAAAAAATGAATTGACAAATTTCAGAGGATCAACCTAAACATTTTGTTTTATGCTACTTTAAAAGTCTTTTCCTATTGAACGTAGGGTAGAATATAGATTGTGTTTCAGGTTTCAGCAGATAAGAATAGCCATCAAATAATAAATTATATCTTTAGATGGGTAATATCAATACAAAAGATAATATACCATTACAAAGATACGACCCGTAAGTATATACACTATTTGGCGAAAGATGTCTCATGCGACATTAATTAATTGTGGTATCCTAGACGAATATTTTCAGTTTTTGTCTCTTTCTGTCATGTACTGGGTGGCCAACTAAGAATGATCACCGGCCATATCTCAATGACGGATCATCCTATTTTCATGAAACAAAAAAATTTATAAGGAAAGTGGCCATAAAAAATCGCCGGAAAATATTTTCAAGTTTCTTAAATGGCCGCTAGGGGGCGTAACCTAAATGACTGAACAGAAAATCACGATTTTTTTCATTTTCTTCAAAATTAAGGGGTATTGAAAATAAATTAATTTGAAAGATAAATGAATTTCGACTAATATGTATGAAACACTTTTTGGTCGTATTTCCAAAAATAAAGTGGTGGGGATGAGTTGAAAATGTTCATTTTGGATGGTCGATTACTCCGGTCATACTGAACAGAATTTAACAATCTTAATCTCGTTGGAAAGGGTTTTTCGTGGTCTACTAACGGCTCCTTACGCTGTTTTGATATGAATATTCGTTTCGCCGCCAGAGGGCGATATCTAGAATTTTGACAAATATTATAGCTTTTCTCAAAAAATTTAAATGGAACGGTATGTTCATTTCTACACGATAAAATAAAGAATTAAAAGCTTAACATGATGCTGAAAACCCGAGCTCGCTATTTTGCTTCTAACGGTAGATATTAGCCAGAAAGCAAAAACTATAGCATTATACGATCTAGTTGATGGATGTTACATTGTTGACATATGTTTGACATACGTTTTTTTATCGTCTGATTTCCACAACTTACTTGATATTTGATACCAATTTATATGCTAGCAGACCCGACCGACCGTTCGACTTCGCCTGCGCTCCCGCCTTACTCATCACACCTACGAAAACTATTTCGCATTTATTTTTTTTTATACGGGGTTTATAACGCATATTAAATTTTTATTCAAGTTAATATGACTGTTAGAATGGTGTCAGTTTCAAACTTCTACGATAACGGCTTATCCAGATATCGCTATTTCACATATTGTGTTGTTATTTAAACACCTGAGAGAAAAATGAAAAATAAAAATTACCAACATGTTTAGGACACTTAAGGCAATGTGTTGTTGAAATTTCAAGTTTTTTCGACAAGCTATTCCCCTGTAAAAAAATCGCAAAGTTGAGATACTGCGCCGAGAGCCCAAAACTGGGTATATATTTTTTTTATTAAACCTGTCATAATTATTATACGAGTGGGAGACAAAATTTGAAGTTTCTAGTGATAGTACAGAGTTAAATCACGCTAAAAACGACACCGATTTCGCTTTTTTCCGCGGGGTAGTTTTGTTATTATTCGCTTTTAAAATAAGGGGTAAAAGCTATAGCTTTTGGTCTAATATCTTCCGCTAGAAGCAAGATAGCGAGCTCGGGTTGTCAGCGTCATGTTAAGCTTTTAATTCTTTATTTTATCGTGTAGAAATGAACATACCGTTCCATTTAAATTTTTTGAGAAAAGCTATAATATTTGTCAAAATTCTAGATATCGCCCTCTGGCGGCGAAACGAATATTCATATCAAAACAGCGTAAGGAGCCGTTAGTAGACCACGAAAAACCCTTTCCAACGAGATTAAGATTGTTAAATTCTGTTCAGTATGACCGGAGTAATCGGCCATCCAAAATGAACATTTTCAACTCATCCCCACCACTTTATTTTTGGAGATACGACAAAAAGTGTTGATAAATATTAGTCGAAATTCATTTATCTTTGAAATTAATTTATTTTCAATACCCCTTAATTTTGAAGAAAATGAAAAAAATCGTGATTTTCTGTTCAGTCATTTAGGTTACGCCCCCTAGCGGCCATTTAAGAAACTTGAAAATATTTTCCAGCGATTTTTTATGGCCCCTTTCCTTATAACATTTTTTGTTTCATTAAAATAGGATGATTCGTCATTGAGATATGGCCGGTGATCATTCTTAGTTGGCCACCCGGTACAATTAGATGAAATATAGGATGTACAATAACTCGAAATGGAGCTGCACGATGAAGAGAAGGACGAAAAGTAAGTCCCCTCTCCATCAAGATCGGTAGATGGCAGTATATTGTATATACCAGGTTGGTCCACTCGCGAGTTTTTAGGAAAGAGAGGTCGGGTGAAGCAGGGGCATGTGACGTCAGTGAGGCAAATGCAAAGTAATTCAATTTAAACCCAATAGATGGCATTACATACCGTTTTCAAATGATATAATTTAATATTGAGAAAGTATCAATATGTATCAGTTCTACACCTGAGAACTAAAAGGGCTTAAGTTCAAAATGACTTAATTGTCAAATAGCCGAAAATATATTATTTTTATCGTCAGATAATACTTTTCATACTATCTCACAAACAATGTTATTTGTAAACCAGCAAACACTAGTATTTAATACCAATAGTCTGGTTATAGTTTATAAACAAAATTGTTTTATTAAAAATCTTTATAAACTAACTTATGTCAACATTGAGATGGATCATTAATTAAACAAACATTAAATGGACTTGTGTCTATACTGGATTTGAATTTATTTATTATTTTGTCAAATTTTTCAATTAAATGTAATTAATAAGTTAATTTATTAAGTTTTTTTAATTTTTTTCCTAATGCTCTCCATTCGACTTTTTAATTTTGGACACGATTTTTTCTGTAACATTTTAAAATTTAAATAATTGATTCCTTTTGCCCATTTTTTTGCCTTTACAGCGGACATGATACAATTGGCAAATGAACAGCCTCCCAACTACAGACAATATTGATTATAATATTAATAAGAAAATGTTTTAACAGCGATTTACTTTATCTTTGTTCTTTTTGTTATATGGTAAACAAAAGGCACTATTATTATATATAACAGTTTTTTATACACTTAATCTACTACTACAACACTATTTATGATCCAAACACTAAAGAATAACTAAATAAACGAACATTAATTGAATAAAGTCCACAAACAAGAAAGATTCGCACTTTAAAATCAAATCAAACGTACGTGACGTAATTTGCCTCTGTGACATAGATAGGAAAGTATTCAAAGATAGGGAGTGGACCAACCTGGTATATATATGGTAAACTAGGGTGATATGGTGACTCGGGTGAAATGGTGAATTACTTTATTTCTTTTCCGAGCGTACAGATGTCGCTGAATGTTTGCATGGCGGTTGTTTACAATCACCTGTGGAACGAGCATTGTTGAAAATCAACCCGGTCTTGAAAATCGTACGTAATTTGTACAAAAGTGTTTTCGAACCTTAATAATTTTTATGCGGTACATGCATCGATAGATGTTACATCAAGCAGCGTAGTCTATGAGGTATTTTTTGATAAGTTCTACGTTCTTACACTAGTTGTGCACTACATAACCTAGAAAACGTTACCAGTAATGTTTTGAATTGCTTGCCGCACTCTTCACCGTTTCACCCATGACAAATTGGAGAAATGGTGAACTCGTGCATGGGTGATACGGCGAATGGTTTTTCTTATCAGTACTGGTATTTTTCGACCTAACTAAAAGTTTTACTATCAGCATTGTTCCAGGCAAGGATGCCTACATTTTATAAAAGGCAAAGAGGATCTACCCGTGTTGAATGGACAGAGGAGCAGCTTAAAGATGCCGTAAAGGCAGTACAAAACGGTATGAGCCTGAATTCAGCTTCAAAGGCTTTTGGCATTCCATGGTCAACACTGAAAAGAAGACTAGCAAATGGTTGCTTAACTAAAAAAACTTTGGGCGGACCGCCTGTTCTAACACAAGAATGTGAGAAGAATATGGTGAAACATATTTTAAAATTACAAAAATTCGGTTTTGCACCGACAAGAACAGAAGTACGTACCATGGCGTACAAATTGGCTGAGAAATGTAACCAGCATTACAAATTTAATCGAGAAAAGGAAATTGCTGGACTGGATTGGCTACATTTATTCTTAAAAAGAAATCCAGAACTATCAGTTCGCAAATCGGAGGGAGTTTCTCAAGCGCGATCAAAGGGTTTAAATAAAAAAAAATGTTTCTGGCTACTTTTCTTTACTGCAGAATATCTTGATCGAGCACAACCTCCTTGATAAACCAGGAAATGTATTTAACGTAGATGAATCCGGACTTCAACTAAATAATAGACCAGGTTATGTGGTTGCAGCAAAGGGATCTAAGAGTGTTCCAGCAATAACATCCGGCGAAAAGGGCGAAACAATATCTGTAATCGCTTGCTGCAATGGAGAGGGTATGTTTTTACCTCCAGCATGTATTTTCAAGGGAAAAAAAGAAAAAGAAGAGTACAAGGACGGTATGCCGCCGGGTTCCATAATTTTCATGTCACAAAAATCGGCCTACGTAACAACTGATATTTTTCTTCTGTGGCTAAGGAACCATTTTGCACCAAGGAAGCCTGAAGGAAATGTCGTAATCATTTTGGATGGACACACCTCCCATTGCAGCTGCGTGGATACTTTAGAGTTTGCAGAAGAAAATAACATAATTTTGTTATGTTTACCCAGCCACACGACCCATTACCTGCAGCCGTTAGACAGGGCATTTTTTAAAGCTCTAAAATCCTATTACTACAATGCTTGCAATTCCTACATTAAAATGAATCCTAATAGAAAAATTTCAAGATTAGTGTTCGGAGGACTGCTTTCGAAGGCATGGATACAAGCAGCCACAACAGAGAACGCAATATCGGGATTTAGAAGCACGGGAATCATCCCTTTTAACCCTGAAGCTATCCCCGAATATGCTTTTTTAACATCAGTACCAGATCATCAACAGGAAAGTGACGAGACACATAAAAATAGACGTAATTCACCTCAACCAGGTTGTTCGCGATGGGCGGAAAATCCACGGGAAAACTTGGATTTTTCATCAAAAACAGCAGGAGAATTCTTGGATCAAATTTCCCCGGTACCTGTTCTAGATAAACCTAAATCTACTAGGAAAAATTCCAGAGCATTAGTTGAGGTTTTAAATTCTCCAGCAAACATTGTCAACCTACGAAGCAGAAACCGACAAAATAAAACAATTGAGGCAGTGGGGAGTGGAGTTTATGCTAAAAGAAAGACCCAAGGAAAGACCGTAACTAAACAGACTACTAAAAGAAATATTAAACCCAAGCCATTTAGAAAACAAAAAGCCTTTACTATTGACACCAAATCTGACGCAGCGCACAACGTAGAATTGCAAGACGACGATGGTGACATGGACAATGAAAATTCTAGTTGTGTAGGGTGCGGCGAATTATACAGCATCACTAAAAAGGTTGTAGATTGGATTAAATGTATTCGCTGTCAACGTTGGCTGCACGAAGACTGCACTAAATATGAAGCAATGTGTAATAAATGCGGTAAAAAACAGAAAAATTAAGTTCGCCATTTCACCCAAAGTGGATTCGCCAATTCACCCGCATGCATGGGTGAAATGGTGAATTGATAAAAATAAATATTATTATTTGTTTTCGATTTTTCTGATGATTTAAAAAGAAGATGACGCTGTATACTTAAATTGGCTTCATTAAAAGAGAGGTATTTCAGATAAGCAATTAATTTTAACATAGACATAAAAATTAAATCAGAATATGCATATGAAAATCATATTCACCACCTGCTTTCGAACGAACCAATATCAAAAAGCACCTACCCGAATCGCCCCCCGTTCGATTAACACAACTCCCCACATAAATACATAAATATTAACCTTCGTTGTCCACTTTTGGCTCAGCACACGCTGCTGCTCGCAGCCTGCGGTAATTATCGTCGCGTGTTTTTTGCCATCGATCGCCGGGCGTCGTTAAAACAGTTTATAATTGTATCGTAAATTGGTATCGGGTGCGGTAACTATACTGCGGGACGAGGATTCTAGAACGAAACGGACCCGAAGTGTCACTTTTTGCCGGATTTATAGGCGCAGATGAAGGACTAACGGAAATGGCCGGCAATTTGCGATATGATACCACCGATGCGCTCAATTACGGAAAGCCAGCGATGAAGACTGATATAGGAATTGACCGTCGCGCCGCGTCGTCATAAAAAAACTTCTTATACTAAGTTGATGGATCCGACGCAACGCCTTTTAATATTAAAAAGCTTTTACGGTCACTAAAACACTTTTTAGCATATTTAGCATATCTATAATTATACTTTCTTGTCCGGTCGTAAATATTAAGTTTAATTACTTCATTATTAATGTATAGCAAGTTATTATTTTAACGATTTTCTATGATCATAATAAATAATAATAATCGGTTTGAGTCTTTCCAGAAACGTCACTTAATACGAATTCATTTATCCAGTAAACAAAAGAAAATCAAGTGGGCGACTTCAATGCAAATTTTCCCACCTCGAACGGTGGACAAAGCGGGGGTTCAAGTTCATTGGCTGGGCGTGCGCAAGATCTTCTACCGTGATTGGAGATCGACTCTTTTAGCCACTCCCAGAGTCCGTAACACCGACAGGTGTATAGATCAAGTTACCTGCGTTGGCTTTGGCGGGATCCCAGTTGGCTGCTTTTACTCTCACAGCAAGGTTTTAGAGAGCTTAGACTTCAAACAAAGGGATGGTAACTTCCCAAGACATAAAAAGATAGAAAAATAATAATAAAAGAACAAAATATGTATTTGCTTAATTAATTAGTTTTTTAGATGGGGTTTTAAATGTTTAAATGTTTTCAGAAAGGCTTGAAATTAATAATTCAAAGAGGAAGCGCGAGCCGGTTAATTACCGCCGCGGTAGTGCCTTTGGGCGTTGTTTATTTATAAGTTTATTTAACGTGGCCTTTCACTGTGGGATTTATAGATGGTAATAGATAGTTGCGTTTGCTAGTGGACTGAAACCAATGGTAAAAACTAAATCCGGCATTTCTCCTCATAAATTTCCGGAAATTGGAGTGGTAAAAGTTTAATGTGATCGTAAATATACGACATGATGATTTATGGAGATGTCTATATTAGATCAAATTTAATAGTAATAAAGGTTTATGAATACCGTTAGATATGTTGTTTATGCGATTGAAAAAGGATAAATAGTTTGGGCTTGTTTGTGATAGATAATTTCAGTAATTTTAAATAAAACCTAGCGAAGTAAGAAATAGACATTAATTGATATAAACACTTATATTATTTTTTAATTCTTTCTAAGATTTAATAAGTTGTTAGAAATAAAAAATAAATAAATAAACAGAAAAAACTCCATTATCTGGTTTGATATAAATGAATTTTTTTATCTACCTATCTTTTAGTTAGATCATCATCAGGCACGACTGAAATAAATTGCAGTAAGCAAATACTTGTATAAATAAAAGGAATACTAAATTAACTACATCAACAAAGGAAGAACAATATCGGCGGTGGGAAAATAACATTGTTCTTCCTTATATTTCTGGGCTTGGGTTCACGAGGAGTGACGTTGTTGCCTCCGATGCGAAGCTTGTTTGTTGTCCTCAAGTTGAGGATCTTACAGCCGAAGCACCAAATTGGTGATTAGTCCTCTGACTGTGTCCCCTTTTTGTGTCTTCCCCAATGAGTTTCCACCTTGCTCTTTGGCTATACCGTACGGATGAGAACTAATAAGTTCGAAACACGTGTCTACGGTTGCATCTTTGTGGCGGTTCTGCCCTTAATGTCGATTCCTTATATAAACTTGGCTTTGTATATAAGTGTTCACCTACTGCAATTTATTTTAGTCGTGCCTGATGGTAGACACAGATTTGTCCGAAATTTTAATCACACCAAAAGCAGAAATAAATAATTGATTTTATCATCGTTAACACTGGTTTTATTTCGTATTAATATGATTTTCTTGTTTTTCCCTTAATTTCTCGAACTTAAGCCTGACTCCTCAACTTTATTTTGTTAAGATCATCTGAAATATCAAGTTTAAGTTAAGCGACGAACTTTTTTTTTACTTTAAGGACTTCAGTACTTGACTTTTTTGAGATCATTTCTTTAAGGTTTTGTAAAAAATAAATGTTCACTGTTTTAATTTTATGGTTTTACTAATCCAACCTAACCCCGAATTTTTATTCTAATCTCATCCATCATTATCTAGAGATATCAATTTTAGGTTGAGCGACAAGCTTTTCTCCATTTACAAGGGATTATCATTTAGGACTGTAATTGTTTAATTTCTTTCAGTTTTTTTTGACATTTTTGGAGAAATACATTTTTCCCTTTTTTACATTTGTCGAAATTAACCCTGATTTTTATCTTCTTTTCATCATAATACTTAGAGAAATGAATTTAAAGTTAAGTGACGAACTTTCCCCTCTTTCAGAGCTCGCGCTGAATTTTCTTTAGTTCACTTTTTGATATTTTAGGAAAAACAAAACATTATCGTTAAAAATTTTCTAATATTTAGTTGATTTAAAACTATTTCATTGCTGTAAACTTTAAACCCTATTCTTAAAGAGCTATAAATACTGCTTTAATTTTCCCTCCTCGTTCTCGATTGTAGCTTCCAGCAGTTTTCTTTCCTGCTTAACAATTGTTACTTTATACCGTGTGCACACCGGTGAGCTGTGGATACGTTTAACGCAAGTGGAAAAATTACGACAGTACGGCTTCCATTAGTTAACATAGGACAGATATACTACGTTTACTTATCTGACCGATTGAAGATGATATGTGCCTCTTTATCTAACTCATTAAAATCGTATGCAATTCGATGCCTTGTCTAACACATTGAAAAGTCCTATCCGTAGCTCATCGGTTTGCACACGATATAAATAGGAAGGCTCTCACGGTCGGTGTTAATTGAACTAAGACTGGAACTAACATTAGTGCTAACTCTACCACTAGACTTATAACTAGGAGCTTTCGGGTTTAACTGTGTGTCTTTTGAAAAAGTGTTTGACGTTTCGGATGCTATGTTAGAACCTTGTTCAAAATTTAACTTCACTTCGAACTCGTTTCTGAAGAAGGTTGCAACGTGGTATCCAAAACGTCAAGTACTTTTTCAAAAGACGCACGGCTAAATCCGAAAGCTCCTAGTTTTAGGTCTAGTGTTAGAGTTAACGCGAATGTTAGTTCTAGTCTTAGTTCAATTGTTACTTTGTTTCTAGAAAAACAAAATCTTCCATTTTTTTCTTTTCACTAATCGAACCCAACTTTGACTTTTTATTTAAATTTTGTCAACAGTCTGAAATGTATCAAATATAAGTGAAGCGATTGGACAGCACTCCTGAATTTCTACAAATTGTTGTTATTTTGTTTCCTTTGACACATTTGGGGAAACAAAATTGTCCAGTTTAAAAAATTTTATAACCTACCCTTGATTTTTCATCTTAATTTCACCAAAACCGTTACAGATACCAATTTGATAATAAGCGATAAATTTTAACGGCGATTTTCTTTCAATTCATTTTGTATTATGTTTGGAGACACAAATTTTTCTTTATTTTAAAAATTTTTCGAATCTAATTCTGACGTTTTATCTTCATTTTATGAAAATATTTAAAGATATCAATTTCTTGAGGAAATAAATGGAGGTTGAAAGCTTGTCTATTTTTTATTTGTTGTAACCAATCCATCCTAAGTTTTAGATGTGGTTACAAACTACATAAGTTTTCAAGAAAAAGTTTTGAAGTCTTCAGTGATGAATTTCTTCAGTTTAACTTTTAATATTAAAAAAAATACATTCTCCGAGAGAAGAATTATATTTCAGAGGGAAGTATTTTTTTTAAGGAGAACTCTTTTCTAAAAATTTATTAAACTCATCACTGATTTTTCACCTCCATTCCATGAAAGTATTTCAAAATAATAACGTTGCTTGATCGTTTGAGTCTCAAGCAGCGCGATGGCTCTGTTCAGATTTTATGTCGAGAAAACCCAGCATACGTACTTATATGAAAGCGCGATCGCGCTGCTTGGGATTCTTCGACAGTGTCTTTTCAATACCGTCTGGGACTCAAACGGTAAAACGATAAACTTCTCCCATTTCTTACCGACTTCATCAAAATTCAGCTTTGAATTTCCAGTAGTTTAGAAACATTTTTTGACATTTGTGGAAGAGCAACTTTTGGCTTTTAACCTCTTAAGCACGTATGCCGAATATAGTCGTCATAACGAAAGTCGCTACAGGAGGGGTACGACGAACATATCCGCATGGTATTATGGATATATTCGCATGAGACGGAAAGTATCGCCCACTGGGGTGTTCACTTACGCTCAACGTAAAACGCGCTTAAGAGGTTAAGAATTATCGAACCTAACCCTAACTTTTGATCTTCTGATTTTATTTTAAGTTAAGTTTCCAAGGAATAGTTATATAAAATTTAAGAGCACTGGATTGTTTACTGAAATTTCAGTTAATTTTTTAATATTTTCGTATATTTTCATATCTTAATTAAAATATTTAAGGGTACAAACTTTTGGTGAAGCATTAAACTTCATATATTCTACTTAGAAAATAAAAAATAAAAACCTTAAACCAAACATTTATTATTTTAATTTACTAATTAATCAAATCTAATTCAATCTTGATTTCATCTCAACTTTATCAAAGTAGTCAAAGGTACAGTAAAGCTTCGCTAATCCGAACTCCAGTAATCCGGACGAAATTGAAATATTAGTTATTTACATTATGTATTCCATAATCCGGATTTCTGGATTACTTGTGATTCCATAATCCGGATCGTAGGTTGCGCAGTTTGCCATGAATGTACGTCACGCTGTTCATGTAAAAAGCAGTTCGTTAAAAAGTATCATGGCGCCAAAGAGAACACACAAAACATTAACTCTAGCGGAAAAACACGATATATTGCAAAAATTAAAAAATGGTGTTAGTGGAAAGGTGTTGGCTATTAAGTATGGAGTTGGTACTTCGACGATTTTCAATATGTTAGTAGTGTGTGTTTTGATTTAATAAATCCCTACATGTATTTAACATACTTTTGGGACTTTTAGAAAGGTTCCAATAATCCGGATGTTTCACTAATTCGGATTGCCTCGGTTTTCATTGATGCGGATTAGCGAAGCTTCACTGTACCTATTTTAGATCAAGAAACAAATCTTTCAAATATTTAAAGAATTTTGTGTATACATTTTCAAAATTATTTGGTCTAAAATAATAAATATTTTAGTTATTAAAGTCCAGTTTTATTTCATGTATCTCTATCTAGTATTAAAAAGTACTTATTTTTCAAGTCCTGAAAAAGAGACCAATTCCGGGTTAAGCGACGAACCTCCACCATTTACGTTTACTTTAATTTCAACCCAACTTAATCATTTTCCTCCGTCCATAAGAACATTCACCGCATAATTTTACTTGAACAAGCGTAGATCTCCAACAGTAACACCAGATCTGTCTGTCTGTGATAGCACTCGAAAGGACAAGATACAATTATTTTAGTTACAAAAGTCTAGTTTTATTTTATTTCCCTTTATCTAGTATTAAAATGTACTTATTTTTTCAAATCCTGAAAAAGAGACCAATTCTGGGTTAAGCGACGAACCTCCACCATTTACGTTTATTTTAATTTCAACCCAACTCAATCATTTTCCTCCGCCCGTAAGAACATTCACCGTTTAATTCTACTCGAACAAGCTCAGATCTGCAACAGGAGCACCAGATCTGTCCGTCTGTCATTGCACCGCAAAGGACAGGAGAAGCAGAGCGGTAAGGCAGCCAGCAGCGGTAAGGAGAGCCGGCCGAAGGAGCAGCGGTATGGGCGTCGCTTCGATTGCACCTGTTAAGTCAAACCGGAGTCTCCACAGGTAGACCACGTGTGTGAGGCGGCTCTGGTGGGGATTATCGGGCCGGAGTGAGAAGTCTTGAGGGTCAATGTTAGTTCAGTGCCACTCGAGCAAGGCTGTGGCCATTAGATCAACAAGTAACTCACAGATCACGGGCGTCCGAGAGCCTGTGGACGCGCGCGCGCAGGTTCCGAGCTTTTCCGCGTCAAAAAGAGCTTTTCAATTTTCGCATTTCCGAAAACACGATTTTAAAACCATTTTTCAACGATATGTACTATAAACTTTAACTCAAAAAAAGATAAAAAAATAATCTCCGTACTAGTTACTTATTAATTAATTTTTTAGTGTTAAACAAATCTTTAAATATTCACTAAATCGTACTATAGACTTATTGTTATGTAACTAAATATTTTAGTTATAAGTTTGATAGTAGTGTTTGTCTTTGGACTTAAAATTTAAAGGACTTTCACTAAAGGACTTTAATAAGGACTGAAAAATGGAAACCTGCGTGTTAATCCCCCAAGAATTCAGCTTGTGTGTGCGAGGACCACCTTTGGGATCGAGAAAAACGACGGAACCTGAAGTTTCAGTTTGGTCCAACAGTCCCATCTCTCAAGGCACGCTCTGTTATCCTTTTCAAGGGACGATTAGGCTGGACAAGTTGGAAGTTTATGGACAACTTGACGAGGACGATGTAAGTTACTATTTCTATTTATTTTAACCGTAACGATCGTTGATAGTATTGAATGAAACGGTTTGCCGGAGATTCGTTCAAGTATCACAACTTCTAACGCATTCGACGAGATGGCGTTAAGTGTTTGTTTAACAAATCTTTCAATTTAAAATTTAAATAAATTAATTTTTATCTTAATCATTAAACACGTTAAATTAACAACAAATTGTTATATTTTTAAATAACAACCATGAAAATTTAAGTTGATTTACAAAAGATATTAATGGTTGAGTAAGCAGTAAACACTTAAAGTGGAATAAAACCTAAACTTAATATTTCTTATTTAATTAAGGAAAAAACCTTTTAGTACATGAAATTATTTTTTAAAAAATATTAATTAAAGTAATACGAACCGGTAAATAGTTTAATAACTGTTATTAATCTTGGTAATATTTCCTTGAATTACTTATACCTAGGTAACTTTAAATTGAACGCATTTAATACTGAATAAAAAAAAAATATCGAGGCAAATATGCATATTAATTTGAGATTTATGGTTTAAATTGATTTAATAAGCAAGGGATTTGCGTCAGAATCGATTTATATAAAAAATTAACATGTCAATTGGAACTAAAAGATAATGGATTGATTTTATCACTATCTTAAAGTCTATGGTTGAACAAGAATTAATGCGAGGAAAACATGCTTTCTGTCGGTTTGATATAAAATATTGAAATTGAAGTGAAAAAAACATTACAAAGAAATATAGGTTTATAGGTAGGCAATTTACTTTGATTTAGTACACAAGACGTTTACGTAAGAATTAAAGAAATATGGCAATCATCATCTAAGGTAAGGAATTAAATTAACTGTATTAGGATCTATTTAAATTTATAATTTATAAAAAATTAATATGTTAATTGGAACTAAAAGATAATGAATTTATTTTATCACTATTTTAAAGTCTATGATCAGAGAAGAATTAATGTGAGGAAAACATGCTTTTTGTGGGTTTGATATAAAATATTGAAGATGAAATGAGAAAATACATTACAAAGAAATGTAAGTATATAAGTAGGCAATTTACTTTGATTTAGTAGACAAGAAGTTTATGTAAGAATCGATTAAAAGTACAACAACTGTCATTAAAGATAATAAATTAAATTAAATTAATAGTTTTATTAGGAGCTATTTAGATCTATACTCCAATATAATACCTACATATCAAAAATGTTCCTTTAGATGAAAATCGCGTATTTAATTTGGCTAAAAGGTATTTTAGATATTTCTAAGTAGATGGTACTTATAGAAATGATTTAATTCTGCATACCGCAAACTTTTTTAAGTAGAGATTCAAAAAATCGTTGCCGTCGAACCAAACTATTTTATGTTTTTTTTTTTGGTTTTAATTTTACACAAAACGAATTTTTGGTTTTTACATTCGATGTAATGTAATATCCGTCTACAATAAAAAAAAAAGACTTGATAATACATAAACCGTCACACAGCTTGAAATATAGCATAGGTTGGTGTTAAAAACACAATTTAAGAAAAATTGAATATGGAATAGCCTAGTTCTAAGTCGATGAAATATCCATCAAAATTTTAATGCAACCCACAAAAAATTTTTAGTTTTGCCATTCGATGTAATGTAATATACTTCTACAAAAAAACCATTTGATAATACATAAACCTAGGTTGGTATTAAAAACACAGTTTAAGAAAAATATAATACGGAATAGTTTGGTTCCAAGGCGACGAAATATCGATCAAAATCTTAGTGCGACCCACAAAACATTTTTCGTTTTGCCATTCGATGTAATTTAATACATCGATTTTCCTTCTTCAAAAAGCGATTTGATAATACATACCCCTTCATAAAGAACTTGAAACATAGTATAGGTTGGAGTTGATAGTTGGAATTCATGGTTGGAAAAACACAATTTAAGAAAAGTTGGACATCGAATAGTTTGGTTCTAAGGCGACGAAATATCGATCAAAATCTTAATGCAATACACAAAAAAAATTTAATTTTGCCATTCGATATAATGTAGTATCCTTCCACAAAAAGCGATTTGATAATACATAAACCTTCACAAAGAACTTGAAACATAGCATAGGTTGGAGTTGATAGTTGGAGTTCATACTTGGAAAAATGCGATTTAAGAAAAGTTGGACAAAGAATAGTCAGGTTCTAAGGCAGTGATGGTGAACCTTTTTAAGAAGTGAGGCAACTTTTGCTCATTATATCTTTTTAGTGCTAGCTCGTGGGTCACTAGTGTTAAGTCAGTTACAAAAGAGCAATGTATTTTTTTATAAACTTGGGTTCTTACTTTTAGGAGCAAAAGAGCTTGCTTTTTTTGTATTAAGACTTTGATACTAATAAGTGATGAAGAAAATAATGAAACTCGATTTAAAAGAATGATATCACTGGGATGACCTCAGTTCTCCTGCACCGAGTATTTGAGTAAACACAGAATAATATTTCCTACCTGCTATAAAATACTAATGTTATTTATTAATACATATTATACAGGTAACTCGTTTTGAACAGCGACTTAGTGAGAAAATTCAACAAATTTCGATCAGATTTTTCAAAGTTTTTCAAACATTAAAAAGAAAACTGTATTCTCTAATTTAATCGATTATTTTTATCACGGCACTAACATAAATTAACGACTTTTAAAGTATTTCTTACATTTCAAATCTTATTAATTGAACATTGAAAACCACCAATGAATGTTTTCTATGATGAACATTATTTTCTATTACAAAACAGTAATCATAAAAAGTAAGAAACAACTTCTATTATCAATTCATTACATTATACTTCGCCGTATAAACCATCTTAAATTATTTTTGTCTATTCTCTATTTCAGGACATAAAATATAAGTTCATAAAAATCATAGTTTGGGTTACTTAAAAGGATTGCTTGGGTCACCCACGGGTTATACGTTCGCCATCACTGTTCTAAGGCGACGAAACATCGATCAAAATCTTAATGCGACCCATAAAAAAAATAAAATGGGGGTAACTACTATTATAGAAAACGAAGGAAGTTTAACTATACAACTCGTTTTTCGGGAGTTTAGGATTCAAAATTGGGTCGCAGCGCTATTTACTGATCTAAGATACTTGAAGCATCATGATAAAACAATCAAAAGCGACTAATAAGATACATAAACGTTCACAAAGAGCTTGAAACGTAGCATAGGTTGGTGTTAAAAATACAATTTAAGAGAAATTGAACATAGAATAGTCTGGTTCTAAGGCGACGAAATGTCGATCAACATCCGAATGCGATTCATAAAAAATTAAAGTAGGAGCAACTATCATCATAGAAAATGAAATAATGTTTTACTATACAACCCGTTTTTCGAGCTTTTATGATTCAAAATTGGGGCGCAGCGCTATTTACTAATCTAAAAAACTTGAATCATCGCGATAAAATA
Source organism: Digitonthophagus gazella (assembly GCA_036711955.1). Lineage (NCBI taxonomy): Eukaryota > Metazoa > Arthropoda > Insecta > Coleoptera > Scarabaeidae > Digitonthophagus > Digitonthophagus gazella. The sequence continues at coordinate 11,232,776 of JASCIT010000001.1, forward strand.
TTCGAAAATGATTAATAATAAAATACATAAACGTTCACAAAGAGCTTGAAACATAGCATCGATTGGTGTTAAAAATACAATTTAAGAGAAATAGGACATAGAATAGTCTGGTTCTAAGGCGACAAAATATCGATCAAAATCTCAATGCGGTCCATAAAAAATTAACATGGGGTTAACTATTATTATACAAAAAGGAAATAAGATTTCACTATTCAACTCGTATTTCCAGTTTTTAGGATTCAAAATTGGGTCGCAACGCTATTCACTCATCTAAAGTACTTAATGCATTGTGATAAAATAATCAAACGCGATTAACAAAATACACAAATCTCCACAAAGAGCTTGAAACATAGCATAGGTTGGTGTTAAAAATACAATTTATGGTTATATATAATACAATATTTGGCTATAGACTAGTTTGATTCTAAGTCGATGAAACCTAGATCGAAATCTCAATGCGATCCATAAAAAAATAAAATGGGGGTAACTACTATTACACTACAGAAAATGAAATAAGGTTTCACTATATGACTCGTTTTTTAAGATTTTAGGATTCAAAATTGGGTCGCAATGTTATTTACTGATCTAATGCACTTGAAGCATCGTAATAAAATAATCAAAAGCGACTAATAAAATTTAAAATGTTTTCCATTTCCATGAAGTCCATTTAAATTGATTAAAATATCAAAGAAAAGATAAACTTGTGTACAAATGGTGTAATTCAAGTAATTGTAAGACAGAATTGAATCAAAGATTCTTTGAGTATTGATTAACGGTTGATTCTCACTATACGTTTCGTTTTCTTTCCATACTCGAACCATTCCGTTTACATAAAATGTTTTAGATGGTCAAACAAATTGACGTAAATACATTTTGCAGGCCGTTTACATACCGTTTCCATACATGCCATTTCCAATCAGTTGTATACCATAGTGGTATGTTACGTTTTTCTAGAACAAATTTCAATATTCTCTGATACTTTTCAACAAATTTTAGATCACATATAATTTTCAAATAGTAATCATCATAATTAAAAAATAGTCATCATACTTAAAAAGAAACGTTTATGCCTGTATAGGTGATTTGATTAAGTACATCAAATGAAAAACGTCGGTTTTCTCCTAAGTAAGCAAAGTACTTGATTTGCAAAAAGGTAAATTCAGTTTACAGAAAGACTAATATACTTTACAAAGGAGTAAATTCAATTAAATAAAATTTTAAGTATGGAACATGAAACGGAACGGATAGGAAATGATATGAAAATGGAATGTAAAGTGCAAATACGTCTTTTGATTTACTGCTAATAATAAGAATATTTTTATGGAAACGGAACGCAAGCTTATGGAATATAAGCGAAATGTAATGTGAGAATCTACCTTTAAAATCACCGAATCTTGTTTAAAATTCTTTCAAAATATACTAAATTGTACTGTTTAAAAATTATATTGTTCAGTGAATGCCTGAAAAATCTCAATTTTATTAGAGTAGTAACAAAATCTAAGAAGTAGGATCTATTGATATAAATAAAGTAAATAAAAATATTAAATGGAATGTTGAAAATTGGACGACTTTCTTAATTTGTGTTTATAATTTTATATTTATTAAAAAAAAAATTTGTACCCTTCCATAAAATAGACCATTTCATTATTTTACTTATTATTTTATGAACCCAACCCAGAAAGTACGGATGTTATTATTACGATAACATCTTGGAAATACGTTTTCTTTTTTAATTAGGAATATTTTTGGAAAACTAAACTAATCCAACACTTGTTTCTTTCTGGATTAAAATGATAAATTGATTTTATCTTTGCTAAATGACGACCAGAAATAAATCTGTATGTTTTTTGTAGATTTTCATATTTCTTCACTCGGTTGAATAAAGTAGAAAGTTGCAGTGAAAAAAGTTTTCTAACTAATCTCCTTAGGATAAGCAGGTCTTTTCCTGTATCTTATAAATTTTATTAGCTGAAACTGGAGTGGTGTATTTTATTACTTATGATGGTATCATTTAATCTATTACGTTTTATAACTACATGTCTGTATCCTTTAGAATCACACTATGAAGACAAGCTATGCTTGAAGTCGGTAGTTTTCGAAACCGAAAACTTTCTTTGTGTTTAGATAGAGAAATATAGAAAAAAGAAACATTTTCAAACAAATATATTAAATAAATAATAATATCCTTATACTTATTTTAATTCATTTGCATATATGTATATATTTCTTCACTTATTATTTTATCACCTCAACCCATAAACAGATATACCCATCATTGTAACATAATTTTACCATAAAATATAAGCGTTACCATTATTATAACATCTTGGAAATATGACCAAAAGAAGTAAGTTTGTCTTGAGAAAATCAAGCTTTTTATCAATTTCATGAAAAATAAGTTATCTCTACCTACTTATACATATCAAAGTGAATTTACAAGAAGAAATTGAAAACTAAATTAAAACTTAAACATAATTTCATGTTAACTCTTTGAGGGGCGGACATTTTCAAATAAAACAACCCAAAGTGGGCACAACAGAGATGTTGTGTCATCTAAGAGGTTAGCAAAAAGCATAATCCGAGCTTGAACACTGTTTACTGTGACTGTACAGCAAAAGGAGTAGAAATTAAAAAAAAAATGGTTTATTTTGTATACCAGCGAGTACAATGGTCAAAATTCGAAGTGATACATTAAACCACCCACCAAAACTCAAAGAGGTAAAATGTTGGAATTATAACAAAAAGAGAATGAAAGGATTTTGAGTATTTTTAAAATTTAAGCACTTCATAATATTACATATTATATTTTGAAATATAATTAGTTTGTCGAATTAAGACTTTAACTTAATTCAATATATCAAGTAAAAGAAATAAGCTTGTTGTAGTCTTAGAAAAAGTATTTCTTATACATATATTAAACAAATCCACCTTATTGTTAGTAGTATTATTTCAATTCATTTTATTTATTAAATAACTGTTGGAATAATTTAAGTTGTTTTCAATTGAGTCAGTGGCTTTACAAACCACACATATCTTACAAATCTGGAATACGTTTCTAGTTAATAAAAAGTACATATCTTGGACTTTTGGACCTTTCTAACAACCTTTGGACCTTTGTAAGAATAAACTCACATTTAATAAATTAATAGTCGTGTTTTTTATAATTGATAGGAATCCTTTGATTTTTTAGAGACCGAAGATTTTACTTTAAATAAATTATTTTTAAAGACACTCTCCTTTGATGAAAATCTGGGCATCTGATGGTTTTAAAATAAGGTTCAATTATCTTTGACATGAATTTAAAACAACCTTTATTATTTTTTATTACTCCTCACCTTACACTCCAAATTAATAAAAACTTGTAGAATGCATTATAATGTTATCTTATTATTATTTTTTTATTATGGAATAGTAAAGATTAATAGTTAAAGATTAGTTTAATATAAAAGAATTTGAGATAAATCGATGGCTTTTTTACAGAAAATCTTAAGAGACAAAAAGCATATTTTAATAACTACTTCAAAATGTTTTATGAAATAGATATTTATGATAGTTGATTTATCAATAATGATGATAAATTGAATTAAATTATTATTTTATAAGAACCTACTTAGCAACTTATGCAAACGTATAAATCAAGAAAATATTTCATATTTTTCCGGCGATTATAACGCTCTTTCAAAAATTAATCGAAATGATTGCTGTATAAATCATTACTGCTGACATATTTTATATTTATAGATACGTATATACTTATATAATAATGATTTTTCTTAGGTTGTGATGAGACCTCAAATTGAAATAGTATTGAATAGTATCTACGCTAACTGAAATGATACTCGAACGGTATTCCTAATTTGGTTCCTAATTTAATTCCTAAGGACTTGCTATAACATCCATTAAATTTAATTCTATTATCGAACGATTGCTGTAATGATGCTTAATGGTCACTTACTTCTCTATGAATCTATTTTAAATCATTAGTTATCTTAAAAAAATCATTTACATTAAAACTTTTCCTGAATGGTGAATAAAACAACCTCACCATTGTAAAGATTTTGATAAAGTATATCTTCCGATAAGATAGAAAACATACGTGCTCGTTCACACCCTACGGAACACAAATAAGTGAAAACGAACAGTAAACCGGTAGCGTAAACTAATTTAAACTGAGATTACTATAAAAAAGCGAACGGTCGGCGTGTTTTACCGTCATGGCGCCGTTGCAAAACGTTCGGACCGCGAAGAAAGCGTGAAACACTATGAGTTCTCACAGCTATTTCGACGGTTTTAATTGTCGTAAATTGCACGGTACACTTTCACGCGCAAGGAAATACCTCATTAAGTGATTCACTTTTATAACTTGTTTGTGTGTTTACTAACTCTAACAGTTAAATAAAGATTAACGCGGCGGATAAGTCTCGAGGCGTGTAATTTAAACGAATGAATATTTATATAAATTATGAGATTTTAAAAGAAAGTGAATCGGTATTTAACGTGCTTTATGTGCTTTTAAACTATATATTAAGAATGTAACATATAACGTTAGTTTTTCGAAATAGAAAAAGAGGAGTTTGTCATCGCTCGTCCGAGGCTAAACGTCTAGTAGTTTCCGCTATCAAATCTGCAAAATTCTCGAACTAGGAAGTCATGCTGTTTCGGTTCTTGCCCTAGTCGGTATTGACTGTGCCGCACGAGCTCCTCGGGCGTGTGCACACGCGCGTTGAGACACCTGTTCGAAGCACCGCTTAAATCATTCGATGGACGCTGAACATCACGACGCCAAAGAAGGAAGATCGAGACACCGTTTTGTAGTACTTCCTTGTATGACAACAAAATACATCAATTTTAACTAGATATAGTAATATTCTTTTAGAAAATACATGGTTAGCTAGAAATGGATGATTTTTTTTCTGAAATATTGACTAATTGAAATAGGTAAAAAGAGGAATTGCTTACTTATTACTAATATCATCAGAACAGTAAAACCAGTTAAGTACTTGGGTCTAAAAAACTTCACTTTAGGTTGTTAATATGAATTAAATTTTATTGTTAGTAGTATTTTAGTAGTATCTGTTGTATTGAAATTAGATATGTTTAAGAATTTATTTTATATAATTAAGAATTTATAGCGTTCGAAGGCTAATAATTCTAGTGCCTACGTAAGTGACCGGTAATTGCACTACCTACTCTTATTTACTAAGCTAACTAAACACCTGCTTGGTATTATTAAATTACCCATGTTTGTTAAGGAAAACTTTTTTGAATACTTGTTCGGTTGTAAGAGAAGTTATAACGGAATACTGCTGGAACACGTTTCTTGATATGTTTTCATACTTGATAACTAACAATGTCTTTAAAAAATTTTCTATATCTTCCGAAATATTTTCAAAAAACTGATAATTGACGAAAATTTTTTAAATTGTTCTATAAATTCTTTAAAATTGGAAAATGAAAATCTAATTATCTAAAAATGACTACTGCTTGTATGCATAGATGATTGCCAGAAACTTACTGGAGTTCATTTCGGTGACTTTAAAGAAGTCGCCGGCGAACGATTGGAAAATAATTTGAGTTACATAATCGGTCTCCGTTTTGGCGAATCGCTGGTAAATTGTAGCGTAGTTTATGACATCGACCTATGCAACGAAGACTATTGTAAGTCATTTTTGATAGAACTGAGTGAGATCTCAGTGTTTAAAGGTTTTGACCGGATTGCATTTTAAGAAATAAAATTTTCTATGTCAAAATTTCCTACTTGGGTGCTATAGATCTTATATAGAGGATTCCGAAAGGATTCACCATAGAACAATAGCAATTAATTCTGTTTTCTTTTCAAAATTTTCAAAATCACCATTTTTGACTTACGACAGTTTTCGTTGCACAGGTCGACATGTACGAGGGTTGCCTTTTATATTTCGGGATTAGAGAACAAAAACAAATATTAATAATCGAAAATCGCTTTATTATTTTTCAAAGTATTCCCTATGAGGATCTATACATTTTTGCACGTGTTTGAACCAATTGTTGAAGCACTATTGCCACTCTGATTGAGGTATCTTCAAAACGTGCATTCTGAACACAACAACCATTTCTTCAAGTGTTCAAAAACGTTGACTTTTCAGTTTCATTTTTACGTACCGGATTAAAAAGAAGTCATTCGGTGCCAAGTCAGGGCTATACGGCGGATGACTCATCAAATCGATGTTTTGACTGCTCAAAAATGCAGTTGTTTGACCCGATGTGTGAGAGCTCGCATTGTCGTGGTGAAGAGTGATTCGTCTTCGGCGGTTGGTTTTCCTGATTTCTTGGAAAACAACTGGCAAACAAATTTGACATGAATAACTCCATTCTTCAGTTTGATGTGAATAAATGAAAGACTTGAAGTTGGACTGAAGATAATTTTTATTAATGATCTCGACTACCCGGGTTTCGATCTAATAGATCGTCTTCAGGTCAATCGTGTCGTATATGAAGAACATTTTTTCAAGCCATGATGAAAAACAATTCAATGATGAAAATTTCTTCTGCAATTTGGGTGGATACGTTTTTCATTTTTCATTCCCATTCAACATTTTAAAGAAATTTTAATACAACGTGTTTAATTTTTTCATTTTTAATGGCGGATCTTCGAGCAGAACAAATATTTTGGTAATTTTCAAACTATATAAGATTTTTGCAATTTTTTAATGTTAACTTCGTTTTTCATCATGACTCGAAAAAATGTTCTTCACATACGACTCGATTGACCTGAAGACGATCCATTAGATCGAAACCCGGGTAGTCGAGATCATTAATAAAAATTATCTTCAGTCCAACTTCAAGTCTTTCGTTTTTGGCAAACAAATGGTTGTGTATCACCAAGAATTGGTTATTCTGCGTTGTACTGGTGGTACGGTTGCGATATGTTCAGTTTTTCCGAAAAAACAGGGGATTATTTGCTTGGAAGTGCTACGTGTGCGTACAACTTTTGTTGAATTTGGCTCATCTGGAAACACCCATATTGTGTACTGCTGTTTACTTTCGGGTTCATACGCGGAAATCTAATTCATCACCTGTCACGATATCATAGACGTGTTTCAAAGTGATCGTATTTTTTTAGAATTTCTTTCGACCAATACGAGCCTTTTTTTGAGCGATTGATAAATTGTGTGGGATCCAACACGAACAAATTTTTTTGGCAGTCAAATGTTTATGGAATATTAAATGTCTGCTGGTCTCAACTAATGTCTAAGGTTATCTCAATCTCATGATAGGTCACATGACGATCTTGCAATATCAGTTCGCGCATAGCATCAATGCTTTCCGGAACAACAGCTGATTTTGGACGACCTACACGAAATTCGTCTTGGAGTGAACTACAACCTCTATTAAATTCACCATACTATCGATAAACACTGGTCCTTGATGGAGCTTCATCGCCAAAAATTGAATTTAGTTCATCCATGCATTGTCGCTGACTTAATCCATGTCGAAAGTTGTAAACAATAATCGCACGAAAATGTTCACGATTTAATTCCATTATTTGGCCGAGATTAATCTTTGAAGTTACTGGAAACAACACAAATAGTGCTCGTATGTCAAAACGTTTTGAGTACGTACAATCTCAAAAATGTTAAACTTTACGATAGAGCCAGATAGAGCTGTGAGTTGCCAGATTGCAACACTAGGGTTGTCCAATTCGGAAATATAAAAGGCAACTTACGTAGCATAGCAACATTGTTCAAATATAACAAATTAACGCAAATGAGGAACTAAAAAAGTTTCTCTTTTTTAGTGCCTGTTTTTGCCTGAGTAATAATGACAGAACTTTCAAGCATGTTTTAATGGAAATTCTCATGTATTCTCATGTAGAGTACTACTGTTTAAATGGCATCCAACTGCTGATGTTCATTTTACGAATATAACAATTTCAAAATATTCGTAACAGTCTTCTTTCAAGAGTACTTTCATACTCCGGATTAGAAAAGAAGTTCATGTAATTTCATCAGTAATTTCCAGTGATATTGTGACAAATATATGAGCATTTATTAAAATAATCATAATATGATTGACGAGAAACGATCAGTATTAACCAACATTCATTTTAAAAAATTGACTTTTTCATCGTTTAAAAACAAATTTCCACATATCGACCTATGCAACGAAAACTATCGTAAGTCAAAAATGGCGATTTTGAAAAATTTGAAAAGAAAACAGAATTAATTGCTATTCTTCTATGGCGAATCCTTTCGGAATCCTCTATAAGATATCTATAGCAACCAAGTAGGAAATTTTTACCTAGAAAATTTTATTTCTTAAAATGCAATCGGTTCAAAACCTTTAAACACTTATATCTGACTCAGTTCTATCAAAAATGACTTACAATAGTTTTCGTTGCATAGGTCGATATGTAATACAAATTCTTTTGACTAAATTTATTTTTCTAATTCGGTTTTATTATATTTGAGCAGTTTAAAAACCGGGGATTGATTGTTCCATCCTACATTTTGATTTTATTGAGGTTTTTGTCATCGATCTTCGGCATATCTCCGGAGAAGGGGAATCGATTGTCTCTGGAGCGTCGTTACTAAAAATAGCATAACGCACATGAATGACTCCATAGCGATTGACTATGCATCGTAATTTTCAAATAGCAAATGGGAGAAACTTCGGCGAATCGTTAGCGATCGACTATGCATACCGGTGTAGGATGCTCCAAACATCATATAAAAATTATGAAACGAGCTTTTAGGCACGTCTCACACTGAGGCAACCAGCAAACATATCAAGCAACAAGCATATAGTAATAAGCGATATCGCCAATTGATGACATTTTACATAGAAATAAAGCAAACGTCTTACCAGTGCTGCCAGATGAAAAAAAAAAAGAAATTCACCAAATTAGATTAAACAAAGTTGCCAGTTTTCACCAGATTTGTAGGGTTTCATAATAAGTGAGCCATTTATATATTTATAGTCGATAAATTGATAAAAGGACGCATATCCATTCTTTTCACAAATTTTTCAAGTGTTTTTGTAATACAAGGAAGGTTGTATGTACATCATAGAAATGCTATTAATAAAATTTTTAGAAAATGGAAATACAACCCCTTACCTTTCAGTTAAAGTTATGAACAGCAAGAGGTAAGACTTTAATTATTACGAAATAGAAGTAGTAATTTTATAAAAATTGTCACCAAAGATTGGCATGTACTTCGAAAATCTTAAATATTCTCACCGGTAGTATTATTAGATGGCGTGAATAAAAGAATACTGTCTAAATTATTCAAAATTATTACTTGCACATATTTTTACAATATTCTCTTTGCTGACTGTTATTTAAATGGTCGTCAAACATAAATCAATTTATTGTCAGATGTTTAAAATACAAAGTTATGATCTTATGTACTTTCAAAAAACACCAAATAATGGGCTTTTGGCAAAAGTTTTCACCAAATCAATAAAATGGTTCAGAAATCACCAAATTTGGTGAAATTTCACCAGATCTGGCAGCAGTATTCCATAAACCTAGAGTCAGAGGCGATACATATTCGATATCGCTAGATTGAGAGGCGATATCGAATAGCTCCAATGTGAGAGATATCATTTGATTGAGACCCGTCTTATTTATCCGTAGTTTCTTGTTGGAGAGATATTGGAATAACTGTTTTGAGACTGAATGGTTTGCATTGTCAAAAAATTAATGGAAAATCTATTTCAAAAAAAATTGAGTAAATTTGCAATGTGAAGGTATTTAATTTCTTGAAATAATAAAAATTTTTCAAGGGATGTTGTCAAATGGCTACCTTATAAGGTTTGAAAGTAATTACTTGTTTAAAACATATTATTATGTTTTAAGTACAATATTTTTGTTAGTCACAAGGTTCTACCGTTTAGCGTTTAGAGTATCCTCTTAAGGTGACTATAGATTCTGTCACTATTATTAACCCTTGCTTCAGAAGATAAACTTTAAAGGAAGAAAGTAATCATTAGTATCCGAAAGCCAACGGATCTGTTAGCTACCGAACCAGATCTGGTAATTACCGAGCGGTTTCCTTCGAACCCATTTCCTATCTCCGTTAACGCTCTGGTGGATTTATCTCAACATTATTCCGTCCTCCCGTCAAACAGTATCTAGAAAATTAGCATGCAGCGAAACTCCTCCATTAACTTCGCCAGCAGAATGTGGAAAAGTATACCACGTTTGCGGTCTCCTCTGCATCTCTCTGCTATCTTTCACCGGGCGCGTGCTCCGGAGCTGTGCTAGATATTTAAGGAGCCTTTTGCTCGGCTGCGAGGTGCGGCTCGTGCCCTCGGGCTCCGAAGAACTAGAGTTCTTGCGGCCACACTTCCTCGTGTTCCAGTAATATCTCGCCGACGAGACTCCTTTGAACCGCTGCTGGTCGGCTCCCGAACGGATACGAAATATTGCTTACGTTAGCGCGGTAGATGCGGCCTTAAAAGCCAAGCCGCCACATGAGATTATTGCGGAGACGTGATTTATTGTAGAAACCTTACCGGACGTTCGCATCGGTACCAATGCCGGAAACTCGTAATGGCACTGAATTTGATTAAGCGAGGAAACGATACGTTAAGCACTAGAACGGTACGACCGATTGTGTAATTCGATGTGATTTAGGATGCATTTATCACAGATAAAGATACTCTACTGTTAACCTTCTCTTTAATCGTATTTACTATATCTTCCTTGAATCTATTTTCTATTTAGTTTTGAAGTTAGCTTTTCTTTTTGTTTGACGTTAATCGTGAAAATTAACACATTAACTTCACGATAATTCCCACTGTAAATCAATCTACCGGGTGTTTCATTTAAAGTGATATATCGGTATATCTCATAAACTAAACTTGGTAGACCAAAACTCTACAATTTGTTTAATATATTTTAATTTGTTTAGTAATATTTAGAACAAATTTATTTATTGTAGTAAAAAAATGAAATCTTTATACTCAAATTTAACATCAAAATCGTGTCTTAATTTTTATAAATAAATTATGTACGATTTTTTTAAGTTACTAAGAATTTAAAAGAATATTAATGAACACTTTTTATTCCTGTACCCATCATTTTCTATTTAGTTCTCACATATTTTTTCTTTTGGTTTGACGTTAATGATTAAAATTAACACATTAACATCACGACGTTTCTAACTGTAAACCAATCTATCCAAAAGAGTAAAATTGACATCAACAGGCAGTCTATTCCACTAAACCTTAATTGCCGTGGTCCGAACTATCTCATTAATCAAATCAGCATCTGAAACGTTACCGTTGCGCGCTATTTACCAAGCAAAAAGATCACTACAACCACTCGAACGTCAGATCCAACAACAACCGTATGGCGTGTTCCTTCGGGCAACAGAACGGCTACAGTTCAGAGGTAACCTACAAAACGTCAACTTATAGATCGGTTCCGCGTGCAACCGGCGTACTTCAAAAGGTGCAAAAACCTCGCGAACATAATAAACACCCGGTTAGTAGAAAGTACTACAGGAAACATTTTGATGTCTGAAAGTATCTGAGAGATCGAAAGTGATTGCCGAAGGATTGTAAAGTAAATGGATGAGACGTTTATTGGGTGATAGGAACTGCCCGCGTAGAAGTTTGTTTCCAATGCTTCTGGTGAATGTTTGGGAGATCGTGCGTGAAGTGTTAAGGTTTTAAAAAGTCGACGATTTCCGGTAGAGATGGAATGGACGATCGGGGTTTAAAATTACAATTTCTTTAATAAGGTTACAGGTGTCTGGTTGCATTACCGGCGTGTTTCAACACACCCAACTCGGTAATTGTTTATTAACCTACTTGATCCGATCGAACAGCCTCATTTTATCTCCTGCATCTAAGCTCCGCGCCGGAACCATTAGCAGAAAGCGCTGCGGGTTCGAACCCAGGAGGAAAAATGGTAATGGTCGAGAAGTCGAGACTCTACCGTTACATTGGATACAATTAAAGGGAAAGCACGGCAAGGCCGTTCTTCGGACCGAGCTTGAAGAATCTAGGTCCCGTAGGAAAACCATTTACACCTGCAATTTGCTAGGAGCTTGGCACGAGCCCACCAAAGGCAAAAATTAACCGAAGGCTATTGAATTCCGATGAAAGTTTTAGCTAGCGAACTCTTTTCTGAAATAAACCGAAAATAAACCGTCGTATCGGACGAAAGTGTCACGAGCAAACGTACGACTCGAGATGAAAAGTGGACGACTTGAAAGTGACAGCTTTTTGTTCGTGGTCGCGCGTGGCAAAAACTCCGCACTCGCCTATACGTATGTTATTAGATGGAAAGTTGGGCGACAAAATATGTATGAGTAAAAAAATTTTGAAACTTGTAACGTTAAAGAAAAGCGTGACTAATTGGAATCTTATGCAAAAATATGATGTATGTCTTTGAACTGTGAAGAATTTCATCTAACACGAGAAAGATACATGAAGCTTTTTGTAGGACTTTAATTAAGGTTTACACCAAGTGTGAAATAAGAAGGAGATTAAATTTTATTTTTACTCAAAGTAAAGAAAAAGTCTATAAGCGTGTTTTTGGCTGTGACTTTTTTGTTTTTGATGTTAACTATATACACTTGATACAAGTTTGTGGAGTGATTAGTTTGATTCTTCGACCATTCTTTTGAAAAATTTTTCTTGCAAAACCACCCTTAATTAAAAATTCTTTAAGTAACTAAACGTCCTTAAAATTTGATGAAAATAGAAAAGAGAGACTTCATTTTATCATAAATCGACAGAAGGACATCAAATTGCCCAAGAAAAGTCTAGTACCCTTGAACACTTACTAAGAAAAATGTATAAAACGGACTATTTTGCCAAAATTACTTTTTAAAAATTCTTTGAAAGCAAAATTGAAATTCAAATTTTACTATTTCATATAAAATTAAAGAAAATGTATGATCGAAAATCTAATCGTCTAAATCAGGGATCCCCAAACTATTTGGAACTAGTTTGGTTCTTCGACCATTCTTTTGAAAATTATTTCTTAAGCTGCAAAAGCACCCTTAATTAAAAATTCTTTATGTTTAACCAAACGTTCTTAAAATTTGATGAAAATAGAAAAGAAAGACTTCCTATTGTCATAAATTGACAAAAGGACATCAAATTGCCCAAAAAAAGTCTAGTATCCTTGAACACTTACTAAGAAATATGCATGAAATGGACTATTTTGCCAAAATTACCTTTTAAAAATTCTTTGAAAGCAAAATCGAAATTCAAATTTTACTATTTCATATAAAATTAAAGAACTCATGAACGAAAATCTAATTGTCTAAACCAGGGATCTCCAAACTATTTTCGACAAGTAACCCCTTTTCCAAAATAAACTGTTACCTCAGACCCCCATGGCCAAATTACCTACTTTTAAGATTCTTTTAAGACCCTTATTCATAATGGTCCGCTAACTTAACTCTTTGAGGGACGGACGTTTTCAAATAAAAAAACCCAAAGTGGGCGCAACAGAGATGTTGTGTCATCTAAGAGATTAGCAAAAAGCATATTCTCAGCTTGAAGTGGTGAGGTGGTACGCGCTCTCAACCACTGTACAGCAAAAGGAGTAGAAATTAAAAAAAAATGGTTTATTTTGTGTACCAGCGAGTACAAAGGTCAAAATTCGAAGTGGTACATTAAGCCACCCATCAACCCTCAAAGAGTTAAAACAGCTGCTACAGAGTGTTATTTTCATTCTGACTTAGGTCAATAGAAAAAGACAGAGTGAGAATTAGCAATGCTTTAAGTTAGCAGACTATTATGAATAAGAGGGCCTATCTTTAGTTTTTTCCTATTGATACAAAATACCTAGGTACTAACGAAAACTTTGCACTTGGTTAAGTGAGTAAAGTTGACTTCATTCTCTCATCAAAATTTAACAAAATAAAAATTATTACAAATTAAGTACTTAAAAAATCTTAAGTTGGTAGGAAATTATATTTAAAAAAGTATTAATTGGCAAAGAGAAAATAAAACATTCAGTGTGATGGATGATCCTGGTGACTATCTACCAAACTAGCTACATCCGGTTCAATATTGGTGAGTTGCAGCCTTAAATCTCCACGTTCGTTGATTTTCAAACGATTCCTTTGTTTCGTCAAAATGTTTGTTACCACACTGAAGCTTTTTTCAACTAGGTATGATGATGGAAAAGCAATAAGGTATTTTTCAGCAATGTTCCACAATGTAAGATGTTTAAATAAGAACTTGTGTCAATTTAATAGGGGTCGATTTTTAGACCTCGTTGACCCCAAAATCAGTTTTTGTTCATGTCGACCCCTAGGAAACTGATATCGACCCCAAAGGGTCGTTATCGACCATTTTAGGAATCCCTGGTTTAAACAAACTTTAATATCGACAAAAGTATCATCCAAAAATTATTCAAGAAATTAATGAAACGAACGTAAATCTCCAAAAATTGATAAAAATAAACATATTTTTCCAAAAGTATTGCCACCGTTTAAAATTGGTTGAAACCATTTCGTTGACCGACTTTAGTGTTTACGGTCGAAGGAAAAATTCTTCATAAAAGAAGGTCTTCTTCATAAAAAACCTTAAAAGTGTATATAAACGACAAAAAATAACAGTTATCTTTAACTCATCAAAAATTTTTTTATATAAGTTAAGAAAGGATTTGTAGAAACGAAAATCAATACATTTTTTTTTGACTTAGAAGATTTATTTTTCCCAAAGATTACCAAACAAATTAAGAAAAGAGTTTAAGAAGAATCTCTTATTTTATAACATAACTTATAAATTAAGATTAAGTACCCAACCTAATTTTGGAAGTAACTTATTATTAGAAAATACTATATCTTCATTTAAAAAATTTTTTGTAGGTCATTCTGAATATCTCTAAAAGATTATTCATTTTTATTTAAATAAATACTTTTTGAAGATCACTAAAAAAATTAAAAACGACTGGAATTTGGGCCACTAAGAAAAAAACACCAAATTTATTTTCCAGTTTCCTCTTACAAGGGGACCACCAGACGTGTAACCTCCAGATTTTGTTCCTGATTTTTTTATAGGTAGAGACATGTATGTGAAGCTTCTTGGTAAAATATTTGGACCAGATGGCCAGACATTTTTGAGTTATGAATTTTTGAAATCGTCAAGAAAACCCACGTAAGTGGTCATCCGGTGATTTAATACTTTAGTCGAAGAGGTGCGATAGCCGAGATGGTAAAGGCGCGAGTTACGAACCGTGGCGACCCGAGTTCGAATCTCGGTGCTGCCCATTTTTTTTCTTTTTCGTTATAAATTAATTATTAAATAAATTATTTATTATTTCTTATAAAAACACATTCTTTTTATTTAAATAATCGGAATACACTTATTGGAGTTAAAAAATATACAAATTAACATTAAAGAATAAAATTAGTTTACATTAATTACAATAATTAATTTTATGAAGTAGATGTAGCGGGAGAACAATAATTTGGATGATATCTGTCGTATAAACATTGAAAGCACAAGTTTTTATAATACACTGCACACCTTAAAAGTGAAGGGTTTTTAAATGAACACGGATCTTTTAAAACGTCAGAAGGAAACCATACTTCATTTACATTTAAAAGAATCTCTCTGCTATCAGTTAATTGTGAAGCATACCAGGCGTACTTCAACATATTATTGAAAACAGGTGCTGATAACTGATGATGCACCAGAGAATGAATTTTGACACAATCTTCTCTTCCTGAAATTTCGCGATCACTTTCTTCTATTAGAGCGGAACAATTTTGAAAACGATGTTTAATAAAATGTTTCACTTGCCTATAAAAGTAAACGTCGTAAGGTTGACAAAGGGAGTACATTTCGCGGGAATGTCGAACTTTCATGCCTTCTAGAAAGGACTTCATATTTTTGTTTTGTTTAATTTACTGTATTTTGGCTATTTATAGGAAAAGGGTTCATATTTAATTGACCGTTTATGACTTTTCGTTGAATCAACCCTTTTTTCCTAGAAATAATCAGAGTAATTTTTTAACTTTTTAAAATCATTTTAAACTCCAATAAATGTATTCCGGTTTGTTTAAATAAAAAGAATGTGTTTTTATAAGAAATAATAAATAATTTATGTAATAATTAATTTATAACGAAAAGAAAAAAAAATGGGCAGCACCGAGATTCGAACTCGGGTCGCCACGGTTCGTAACTCGCGCCTTTACCATCTTGGCTATCGCACCTCTACGACAAAAGTATTAAATCACCGGATGACCACTTACGTGGATTTTTTTGACGATTTCAAAAATTCATAACTCAAAAATGCCTGGCCATCTGGTCCAAATATTTTACCAAGAAGCTTCACATACATGTCTCTATCTATAAAAAAATCAGGAACAAAATCTGGAGGTTACACGTCTGGTGGCCCCCTTGTTAAATTAACATGCATATACCGGGCCTTCCTTTCAAAACTTCCCACCTCAATTTATGTAAATCCGGAAACAAGGGGGACAACTTTTTATGCAGAAATTGACTCACTCACTTCCATCCCCCGTCGCCAGAAACCAACCCCTTAAAAATCTTAAATGGAAAGGGATGTCAAGTGATACCTCATTTTAAATGTCTTTTAAAGTACTACATGTTAGTATTTATTTATTTTTTTTTAATGATCGATTCGTTTTCGAAATTTTTGAGAAAATCATTTTTTTTTTGTAATTTCCACTTGTTAAATTATTTTAGAAGCGATGGAGCAAAAATTAATATTAAAAACATTAATAAGCTGCTTAAAAACAAAAAAATATCCAGGTATTTTGGGTAAAGGTCATAATTTTATTGATAAAAAATCATGAATTTTTAATCAGAATATTGAATAAAGAAATGTTGTATTCCATAAAGTTTGAGTATTGAGTATATACAGGGTGTCCTGGAAAATGTGGGAAATCTCTTGGATTCTGATAGAACATTAAAAAATATGATTACAAGTTCCCATAATTTTTTTTCCTAGCGGTCCTCCCCTAGGAGATAGGGCCTTCTAAAGGAAGTCACTGGAAAACAATTTTTTTAAATAGCATTTAAAGTACTTAATTTAATTTAATGAAAATTTAATATGATAAACAGTAGTAAGGACCTCTTAAAAAAATTACCTTAAAACATAATTAGTCTCTTTAGTTTACCAGGGACGTACTAGGTTGTACATTTTAATGCTTACATTTTTAACACCCTGTGTGGTAAGGAGTTCAAAAAAATAAATTTAGATACCTTGAATATTTAGCTAAAGAAAAGGTACTCTTATTCAGTGTCGATAAAATGAACCGTTTTCGAGAAAAAAATTGTAAAAGAAACCAACAAGATTAAAAATTTATTAATATTTCCTAGGTACCATAGTAACGTTTGTAAAAACAGCGCTAAATTTGTTGTCTGCAACATCAGTATTAAAAAAGCGCTGGTTTTACAAACGTTACTATGGTAACGTTACTATTAACACGAAATATTAATACATTTTTAATCTTGAAGGTTTCTTTTACAATTTTTTTCTCGAAAACGGTTCATTTTATCGACACTGAATAAGAGTACATTTTCTTTAGCTAAATATTCAAGGTATCTAAATTTATTTTTTTTAACTCCTTACCATACAGGGTGTTAAAAATGTAATCATTAAAATGCATAACCTAGTACGCCCCTGGTAAACTAAAGAGACTAATTATGTTTTAAGGCCATTTTTTTAAGAGGTCCTTACTACTGTTTATCCTATTAAATTTTCATTAAATTAAATTAAGTACTTTAAAAGTTATTTAAAAAAATTGTTTTCCAGTGGCTTCCTTTAGAAGGCCCTATCTCCTAGGGGAGGGCCGCTAGGAAAAAAAATTATGGGAACTTGTAATCATATTTTTTAATGTTCTATCAGAATCCAAGAGATTTCCCACATTTTCCAGGACACCCTGTATAATAAATTAACAGGAAATTTAAAAACATTTTTAACCCAACCCAAAGTGAAATCATCATTAAGAAAAATTACCATATCTTCATTTACTCATTATACATTTTCTTCGTACATTTTAAGTAAATCCAAAAATTAGTTACTTCCTGAAAAAAAATTTCATGACTACTAAAAATTCTTTCTGGATCATCCTGAATATCTCAATTAACTAGTAAACCCTGAAAGACACCAAGAATAACAAGACGGTTAAACGGCAGCCGATATTATTGTATAACAACACATCCGGGAAGCGAGCATCCAACTGTAAAGATCTAATTGTTGGGTTGGGAGAGGCGAACTGAGAAAAAATCGCGATCGGACGCTAAGAACGTACGTGTGTTATTAATGGCCGCTGCATAGAAGCGACCTCTACCCGCAATTACCGGCAGCCGGTGTTCGAACACCGCCCTTTACCTGTAAGTGCGAGAGAGAGATGTCCGAACTTGGTCGGTGTTTTATCGGCAGTCGGAAGGTCGTACGTCAACAAGATTAAAAATCCTCGCGCCTCCACGCACACTCTAACATTAGAGGAGGCCGTCTCCAACGGGAAGCCTCATTTTTACTCTTTCGTTCGCTGGAAGTGTTAATAATAGACGGGTTGAGGTGTGTTGTTAATCATTGGGGGCGGTTGATCTACTGGATAGACTATAAAGTAGTTTGTAAGCTTCAAGATAGTAATTTAGAAAATTTTCAAGGCTTATTTTATTTTATACTGAATAAGTAATTTTATGATTCTGGAAAATTGATGGTTTTATAACGGTATAAAATTAATAGCAAATTTTTGATACAAGAAATGACTGCCCTACTTTCTCATTTTACGTTACCCATCATTTCCCTTGGACGTATGTAATTATTTTATCATCAAACCGCGCCTAATTTCAGCACCGTTCGAGCGAGATTTTATTACGTCATCAGGAATTGCCATCAAGCGTCGGTCAGAGAGCTTTTTACGACAAATTCCCATTACAAAAAAAAGGACGTCAATCCGCCGGCGTTGTCTCTAATCATTGTTCCGTCGTCGTCGAGCTTGGTGGTGTCGAGTTATCTTTATTAAGTTATCTACGGGAACCGGCTCTTTACGACGCTTTTTATCGCGCGGTCGTGAGAATTCGGGGGATATCCTTGTCAGGAGATAATAGCAATTATAGCGACATACGCTACCGAATTGAGTTAAAATGATAGAGTAATTTGGTGCCACGTAAAATATAAATAAAATTTTATTGTAAGAATTAAAATTAATTTTTACTAGGTGGACAAATTTCAACGTAGGTGTTCTAAAAAAAAATTTTTTTCGTGGTGTTTACTAACTTAAAATTTTATAGAAACCAGGAAAAGTTAGTAAATTTGATTTTCAGCTAGTTGAATGTAACAAACTAAAACTGCTAAAACGTCTTTTAAAATGTACATTCGAGTTTTTAAATAGGGTAAACTCACCAAACCTCGGCAATGCGCCTAAAGTCGGCCTTTCAGTATTCCTACGTGGAATTCCATAGAAACACCGAGTTTAGGAAAATTTTTTTGAGGGCCAACATTTGGACTGTTTACTCTATTGATAAAATCTTAGTTGCTTTACACTTCCTTTTAATTTAACTTTTTTAGGGTCAGTTCATTTATCTGCCCATAAGATCCCGATAAGTTAGTACGTTTATAAGGTGGCTGTAAATATCAGCATTAACAGACTCGGATTTATTCACCTGTCTATAAAGTTCCTGATAACTTAGTAAGCAGCAGGTTTATAACGAGACTGATTACGCTATTAACAGAATCCAGCTCGAACTAGATTAACTACTACTACAACCTCGAAAAGGATATAATCGAAATCGTCAAGAAATTCCAGAAAGAACGTCGTGAATTATAATTAGCACCAAAACACATCGACTGAAATCTATTTCTTAATTCTTTTTTGGACTGATTTGCACCCTCCAATCTGCCACGTAACGCTTATCAGTTACATAAACCGACCTATAAATATATCCGACAGATAGCTATATTTATGTGGCACATAGAACTATGCAGCAGTGAATAAACCCCTTGTTTTTAGTTATGTGTATGACAAGTTATAAGTCAGTTTATGGGCATGTGAATAAGCCGGCCCTCGGTATCAAAAATATTTTAATTTTATTAAAAATTGTTTCATTTTAAGTTTTATTCTTCTTAGCAGCGGTGATGGTGTCTAAAATTATAAGAAAAATTCTATTTTAATGACATATATTTGGAAGTTAATTAACCCACTTAACCTTTCATTAAGCCAATCCTAAAATCAAGTTGAATTCAAAAATCTATGATAATAAAAATCTTAAAAAGTAAATTTTGTAAAATGATGAACTTATTTCCGGTTTTACTGAGAGTAATCTGAAAAACAGCGTTTTTACTTAAGAATAAGTTTTCGATATTAACCTTAAATCCTTCTCAAGATTGATTCTAGAATTCAAAATTTTAAAAGAATCCGATATTAATAAGTCAAATTTAGGGAATTTTTAATTTGTCAACTAAAACTATTAATAATGGAAACTTTAAATAACTTTTTGATATTTAGTTTTAACACTTTGAGCGCTATGAATCCATATATACGTTCTCATACAGCTATTCGGTTTTGGTTATGAACCCACATGCAGAGTATTCCAAGGCCAAAGCCAGTGATTCGTTGAGGTCTTTAGGATTTTTCATGGTTGGCGTCTTGACATCCCTTTCCCACATTCTGTGGTACCCAAATCTATTGCCCTGTCAATTCTAATTCAAATAAGTTAAAATGTGTAAATACGGATGTCGGAAGATTGCGGTGATACATTTTATAAGACGCACCGCTCTCATAAAAGAATGAATTTAACTAATAGAATGGTCAAAACGTCTAAGAGCAATAAAATTAAATTACATCACAAAATTTTGTGTCCTTTGTGTTCACCCGCTTATAAGTAAGTATAGAGAGAATATTTCGATTTTCTGTGGTATCAATTTTTGGACACACTACAGAAATGGGTCACTGGCGTTGGCCTTGGTTTAGAAAGGAACCAAAAATAAGGGCAAAACCGCCATAAAGATGCAATCGTAGACACGTATTTCGAACTTATTAGTTCTCATCAGTACGGTATAGCCCAGGAGCAAGGTGGAAACTCATTGGGGAAGACACAAAAAGGGAACACAGTCAAAGGACTAATCACCAATTTGGTGCTTCGGTTGTAAGAACACGTGTCTACGGTTGCATTTTTGTGGCGGTTTTGGCCTTATTTTTGGTTCCTTTCTTATTTTCCCACCACCAATATTGTTCTTCCTTACATTTGGTTTAGGTTATGAACGCATATGTGGGTTCTCACAAGACCATTCAATCTGGGAAAAAGGAATCTATAAAGAGATATATGTAACTGGTGTTTGTGAACTTTTATAGATAAAAAAGTCAAAGTGCGCTTTTTTGTGAAAAGTACGCAGCTTACAGTAAGCTACTTCGTACGGAGTGGAGAGTCCACGGCGCACGGTTAATGTCAGGTAAACTCAGCGCTCAAAGGGTTAAGAAATTAGACAGTTTAAAAATAAACTTATGATAGACACATAATTTTTTTTTAATTTTTAATTGCTGAATTAACAAATTCACTGTTAGATTAGTGTCCTGAAATGGTCGTATAAGTTCCTTGATATAAAGTATTATATTTTCAGTAAAATACACAATAATGGAATGCATTCAAATAATCCATGAATATACCAGCAGCAATCTTTTATTGTTATTAACAGTTCAAGAAAATAATCGGGTTTCTTTATAAAATGGAATTGAGACAAATTCAAAAGATGCGAATTATCAATCCTTTTGCGAACAAATTCAATGATTTCACAGACAGATTACGTTTAGCATTAAATTGAAATAAAGGATTTCTCAAAATATATTTTTTATATACATTCATTTCATAATTTCCCATAATTTTTGAGAAAATAAAATATCTGATTTTGTGTTTGAACGCCTCAAATATGACCACCTCAATAGTATTCATAAATTGATAAGTGATTAAAATTGTATAAAACTAAATCCAAACTTAAATCCAAATTAAAAAAGGAAATGTAATACTACTTCTCAAATAATAAAGTCATTCAATCGTTCCAGAACTTTAGACTAACCTTGTACATTAAAAATTGCTATAAATCGTAAAGCTATTTATTAAACTCAACACCTGTGCGTTCGCCGTCCCGATTGATTGATAGGAGGAAATGAATCACTGTAAAGAAGAGTAAAAAAAACCTGTCTCTAAAGGCCAAATAATACTTTCTTTTCCTATATAGATATTAATCAATTATACACTTAAATCATTTCTCCGTTCAAAAACTTCTAAATCTCTCGAACAATGTTTCAGGTAACTGTCAATAATAAGCGACTATATAAGTTTATATCAAAATCTTGTAAGCTAACGGTCGGCTATATTGATTTGTGCCGTTCGGAATCGATAAGCGGCGTTCAATTGCGATAAATTCACCGGAACGGCCTTACGGTTACCGGTGTTACGATTGGCACGATCGCTTTCCCGCTAAATTATGTAGAAATTAAATTCTGATAGAGGAAAGTACACATAATGACCGGTTTGCGGCTCGTATAGGCTGCTAAATTGTGCGGTTAGTTTATTATAAACGCAACGAGTGACGTGTACGATTTGAATTTGAAATGGCACTCGGGCCTTCCTACTTCGTGACCGAACATTATCATTTTACACTAGTAGGTTATTGTATGCACATAATTATCGCAAGGAAGTGGTTTAACCGGAACTCTATAAAATATTATTAGTTATGGTCACCAAGAAATTTTATTATTTGTGAATCTCTAAGAAATATAATGAATCATGTTTATTCCTTATGTTTATATTTACGCTCTACTAACCTTTTAATAGTTTTTGTAATTAATAATCGATACAATTATAATATTTTAATTGTATAGAGATTTTATGTTACCTATTAATGTTTTCCAACTAAGCCGCTTAATGTATTATAAAATTATGCAATGTAATTTTAGTTCAAGTCCGTGTTAATTAAAATGCCGGAGAGAGAAAAGAAAAGCTACAACAAGGACCTGTGATATTAGCTCGGGTCTATTAGAAATGACATCATTACTTCCGCAATAGACGATAGATTGCGGAGCAATCTATTTAACTCTACGAGGGCAATCAAAGTTAGCTGTACTTCCATATAACTTGCCGCCTCGAATCAATTAAGACAATATGTGTTACCGCATCGGTTCGGGTTTTATTGAACGAGAACCCACCTAATGCGGTTTTAATAATCAAACCACAACATTTAGCTTTCCCGAATAGTTCGTTAATGCGTTTTTTTTTCGTTCTGTGTCTTCGTTCTGTAGAGTAGCCGCCACCGACCTAATTGTAAATGGTTGGATGATAGAACAAAAAAGGCAATCAATTATCGATTAGGCGTTAGAAAAACCGACAAAACTCGTCCGGTCGCGACACGCGATTCGTCTTCGCGTTTTACTTCTGTGGACCACACATCCCGCGAAGCGTGAAATGTACGGTGTTACCATGTCGAAAGAGCCGTGGCCGTAATTGACGCAAAGTATAGCACTCGGGGCGGTGCTGCTTCGTCGGAAGCCAACGGTCTGTTTTTTTTCTGATGCCCGGCAGCACCAAAAATTCTATCGCGAGAGACGCCGTTTCGCCGGCCTCCTGCAAGTGTGCCTTTCGGGGCACGTCTTTAGGGTCGACGTACTCGGGTCTCACTTTGCTCTGTCGCTGATCTACATTTCTGGTCATGGCTAAATCGGAAATGTCCGTCGAACGTGCCGAGACGTGGTTCTCTTCACGCGCCGAAGTCCTCGATAATGACGACGGATACCGCGGCTTCAAACGATCAAAGAAAAAGACGAATTCCTTTCCAATAATTCTATACTTTACTGTTATAGTTATCCGACCGGACTGTATACGTGAGGAAGTGTACGGATTTACTTTAATGGAGGTGTTTCTATTTAAATAATTTTTTTATACTCTATCTAAATATCATTGTTTTTGGTGGCAAATAAAGTTAAACAACATACATACTTATTATTTCTAGAAGAAAGGTAGAAGGAAAAACATTTTTAATTTTTGTGAAAATATAACTAGTTTTTAACTTGTTGTTAAATGTAAATTGTTGCAACCATTTTGCTAATTTACCCATCATCATCTGCCAGTCATCAGTATAAAATCATTTGTCTCTCTTCAGTACTGAATCCTTAATAACTTTTTGATTCATATGAAGTGATTAAATCGTTTTGTCCAAAAGATTTCATAAAAGCCAAAAGTCGTTGTACTCAAATATGAGACATTTTATTTAAGACACCCTATCATTGATTATTAATTCATCTGTGAGAGCTATATAGAATAGAGTTTACCTGACAAAAGTTTGTTCATTTCTGTATCAATAAACACAAGGTGGCCACATACATTCATGTTCGCCGAAAGACAATCCTTCCGACAAATAAACCTGAAGGCCAAGCCTGTACTTTCACGGTACCCATCAATCATAAGGATTCTTTAAAGGTAAATCATCCAGCGAGTAAACCAAACACCAAAGCTACTCCGTCACGGGACAGAGAGAGGAATGTGTTGATATATTGAGAAATTTTCGGTCAATAGGTTTAAGCTTGAAAGAGATAGGCCATCCCTTATAGCAAAAATTTACTACAAGAAAATTCAAGAGTCGGCCGATCTTCAGCATGCCGAGAATTCAACTCTATTTGTCTGCTAACAGTGAGATTTGTCGAAAGGTTTAACGATGGGAAGGCTTGCCTTTTGGCAAACTTGATCGTCTATGGCCACCCTTAGAAGTCTGGTGTAAGGATCATAGATGATCAGGTTTGCCAAAAGACACGCTTTCCAGCAAGTAAACCTGAAGACCAAATCTGTACTTTTGCGGTATTTATAGATGATAGGTTTGCTGCACCTTCATGATACCAATAGACGCTCGGTTATGGTTAAAAGTTTCGTTCATGTTCATATTGATAAATTTTCGGCCTGTAGGCTTGTTAGACCCATACACGTTCAGGCTTTTAAGAGGTAAGGCAAGCCTTTCGGCAAAAATTCAATAGTCAGGAGATCTTTGGGAAGCTGAAAATTCAGACCTAATCTTCCAACCGATTCTCAGCCAACAATGAAGGTTTAGTAAGTCTTATAGCCCCTAAATATTTCTGTAAATCTTATTATTACGGTGGCTTTTCCGAAAGACAAGCCTTCTCTCCGCTAAACCATCCAGCAAACCTCACTGTTAGTAGACAAATCGATCGGAAGGTTAAGCCTGCACACCCAGAATTTATCTATACCGCGTGCACGCCGGTGAGCTGTGGATACGTTTAACGTAAATGGAAAAAGGACGACAATAAGGCTTCCATTGTCTAACACATTGAAAAGCCTTATCCGCAGGTCGAATGTGTGCAGACTGTATGTGACACTACTTATTAAATTACATATCGGGTGTTCATTTAAAATTTGCGCTCAAACATGCCTTAATTTTTTATTAGACAAATATGAAGAGATACGTAGGAAAGGAAAGCGACAAAAATGCTGCTAAAGATCATTAGTGGCTTAACTATGAATTTAAATGAACACCTTATATTTAGTAACACAGATTTTCAATCCAGAAGAGATAAAATATACACTAACTCTGAGCGGCGCAGAGTGGTTTAGATTGGCATATTTCCGGAAAAAATTCGGTAACTTTTAGTACGAAAGGTATACCCGGACAATATTTTATATGTAGTTCTTAAACCACAATCGAAGATTCAAATCAACTTTCGAACCAAATTTCTCAATCGGAAGTGGTACTTTACCTGAATCCTAAACCAATTTTTTACCTATAAACTGGTACTTTCAATAGAAAAATAGACGAATAAGTCGTTGTACAAGCCATAGTAATCATAAAAAATATTCAGATATTAAATGTTAATTGAATTTTTTAACCGGAAGTGATGGTTTACCTAAACGTATACCTCTTTTTTCGTATAAAATATACAGTTTAAATTAACTACTTATTATGTTTTTTCCCCAAAGAAGAACCTTATGTAAGATATTTGGCATGTTGTACCATGGATATTTGTTAACAAACATTCTTGCGATATCTAAACCATATTGCTCAAATACATCAGTATCTATGTTATGGTTACAATTGTTTCCAAAATAACTGAAAATTTGTGGATTAAATCCTCATCGTCATTGGTAGTCTCAACAGTTAGTTTGGTATCTTCAAAAAAATTTTTGAAATCTGTTTCCATCGTTTCTTGTACCTGCACCTTACCTGATACAATCTTCTTTCAACCCAAGCGCTCTCTAAAGTGATCTTGAATTTCTTTCTTTCTTTTTTCTCTTAATGGTTACGTTTTGGAATTGGTTCTCCACGTTTGGAAAGGCATATTATACGCAACATGTAAAATGCATTCCATATAATTTATACGTGCGTGTAAACTAGATATGCCGAATCTGTACGAATCTTCGCTGCTAATTTGGTTATTTATAGCACTAAGATTATTCATCTGTGAGGGTTTGCCCCACAAATCACACTATTACTATTGATGTTTTTAAATCAAAACAAACCTTTTTGATTGTATACACAAAATAAACTTACTTGAATCACTATTGTGGATATTCAGTGGTTTAATCAAAATTGAAAACCCCGAAAAATTAAAATTTTGATAAAACATAGAAATTTGTTAAATAAAAACAAAAGCGTAGATATGCGCACCAAATTTTTACTGAAATGTGTTAAGTGTAAGTTAGTCCACATGTAGATATAAAGAATTGCTTGGCGGCAGTTGGCGCAAACAAGTTTTAATCCAAAAAGTGCATAAAATCAATTATTTTCTTAAGCATCTTTACATATCGATGTAACATAGAAGAATAAGTATTTTTTTTTTCGCTGAAACCATTATCATTGACTCAAATATATATATTTTAAATAACAAACATCACAAATATCAGACTGATGCGCCAATATTATAGGTTCTCACGAGCTATTATAACGATCTGATTAACTATACTTAAAACGTACAAATTTAAACTTTCTCTACAGATAAATTATCGTGGTAAGAGACATGGCTTTAGTTGATTCTACATCTTAAGAGTTCTAAAAGTTGGTTTATAAACATTTTTTTGCTAATACTGAAAGTCAAAAAATTTGATTTTTTCCGCTCATTGACCGTTGTGCGGTGCTGCGTCATTTTCTTACTCCCTTTACATCAATTTAACCTGTGCATCGGATCAAAAAACTTGAGAACTTACATCGTACCAAATTTGATTAAAATATGTCCAGAAATTTTTGAGATATCAGCATTTGTTTAGCGCTTCAAACAAATCGCAATTATGGCGAAAGCAGTTGAAATTCTCAAAATGTAAAAAACGTCAAATATCATAAACATACGCCGCTATCACATGCTACAATCTGATTTTTTTTTCTTCCAACAGTTTTCGAGAAAAAAAATTCACAAAGTTAGACAATTTTTCGACAGTCCGAAAATCCGGTTCATTTTTCATTTATCTCGCGATCGGTCTAAAACTGCGGATTCGAAATTAACAAATACTAAATAAACATATATATGTTACACAAAAATGTCTATGGAATACGTTGAACTTTATCGCGATTTTTTACATAGTAGGGGGCCTTTACTTCTGACGACGAGGATAGTAATGGACAGAAAATATCATTTTTATAACTACTTATTGTTTAGATAGCTAAAACCGAAATAAAATCTTATCAGTTTATAATTTTTTAAAAGGTTGATTAATATCGATGTAGGTGTTCTTATTATATATTTTTTAATTCATTACTATTGTGCTTAATTACTGCAATAATTTTTAAGAATCATAATCAAAACTTCTAGAGACTACTTTGTTAACAGATACCTCAAATTATTTCAGAAATTTAATATTTAGCTTTAACACAGATTTTCAGTTCATAAAATAATGATAAAGTATACACTAATTGGTAATTGACAGAAAATCTACAATTCATATCTTGTTATTGTTAGATAGCTATTTGGTTAGTGTTAGACCTATTCATCTTGTACATCATTTATTATATGATTTCAATAGGATTATTCAATAGAAGTTATTTTCCTCTCATATAAATAGCGATTGTTAAGCAAGTATAATTATTTTCTAATAGGTACGAATGGTGCAATAATTTGTGATGTTTCACGTTTATTAGTTTTACTTCTAGAAGCATGTGATTTATACGCTTTGATGATTAAAGGAAGTATTCAATGGTGTAGGTACAATTAGAAATCAAAACTAATTTACTTATACGCGTGAAAGATATAACAGAAAATCAACCTGTTTACAATTTGTTTACAGAAATAAACAATTATACTTCGAATGTATAATTACGGTTTTATTGTTAGTATTCTTCTTGTTAAGATTTATTGATGAAAGCTTGATGAATTGTCTAATTCTTGTCGTTTTGGACCTTTCACTATTCCTCCGCGTTTACTTTGATTTACCTACTTCAGAATTTACTTTCACCAGTTTTAAGACATTTTATTTTATAATATTCTTCGTTTTCGGATATATGGTTTGCTTGTAGTTTTGAAACCATATTCTTTTAATAGTCTAGTTCTTTCTTTTATTGATGGAACAAGTACAAAGAGCGATAATGGTTCTTTTCAAGATTCGACGTGCCGAGGTGTAGTACTAATAACCCCATAGAAATTCCTCGAAATCAGCACGAAGGAACTTTTTCAATGCCTTCCTAATACAGTCGACAAAAAGACCAATCTGCCAACGTTCCAAAGTTTCCTATTGAGGACCGGTTACAATACCGAATCATCCCGCGTACAGAAAAAGGAGGCGTAGCGGTACTTGTCAGCGGAAATTTCGTCCTGACACATATTCCATTTAGGCGATCCGATTGAAAAGGCCCCTCTATTAATAAATCTCGGCTGCGTGCCGCGGCCTCCGCGGCGGGCCCAGTCATTTCTCCGCCGCTCTCTTGCGCGGGTCCGCGCGTTTTTCCCTATTCTCTAAGCGGTAATTAAACATCTTTCTTCGGTCGGTACATTCACCGGGAGAGGTCCGGCGATAAAGAGTAATTGGCGTTGGCTATTCTGCGTTCGGTCATAGCCGTGGGCTTAGAACGTGCTGCTTGCTAGCATTGCTCTCCAAAGCCAACGTCGGTCGGCACTCTGGTGAAAAGAAGAGAGCGGACTTAGGTTTGGCCGCTCCCGAAGCCGTCTTACCGCGGTTCTTTAACCGCCGGCGGTGGCGGCTATGGCTTCGCTGGTAACGGCGACGGCGGCTCGTTACGCAGCAGTGGTCCACACCTAATCTCGCTCTACATGCTGCAGGAGAAACGGTCGACTTTAGACGTGCGCTAGAATGTCCTCTCGAAAGTAAATCCCGGATTTCGGTTTAAATCGCTTCTGGTTTGTCAACGAGCTATGTATACAACTGTTACTATTGATTATCTTACATGGAAAGTTACAATTACTCTATAATTGAAATCATCTGTTTATAACGTTGAGCTTTCATTAACTTACGTTTGAAAACAGTCAATAAAATATTACTACGCTATTAACACAAAATTGATAGTTTACGATTGAAATATTTTTTCTATCTATTTTTCCTTCGAAATTGCTTACTTATCCAATATTTAAAAAATCGTTATAATATCTGAAGTAATACCGTTATTAACCTAGATTAAAAGCAATTCTATTAGATCATAATTGGTCATATTGTGTATACTTACAAATTCTATTGATTATATTGGTGAAAAGTAAATATATAGTTTGCCAGTAAAATGGGAAATTTTAAAGTTTATTAATTCTCTGAATACTTTTTATCAACGTTGAGTTCAGAAAACCACGTAATTTTATTAAAAATTATCTCAATTATCTTAAATTGCAGTGGTCAAGGAAAAGGCGTTTTTTTTCGAAAACATTCCTCTAATCTTAAGCGATAGATAGATAGAAAACAATTTATATCAAAGGAGTAAAAAATAAATAAAAATTATATAGCAAAAAAGAGTACAGTAAATTACTAACTTAAATCGTACACTTTCCTTTTTTCTTTTGGAAACAGGCTATCGACCTTGGTCCTTCAGCCCAGTCCAAAATCTTTTTTTCTTTAATACAGTGAAACTCCCCTTCGCGGACACTCCTCTTGATCGGACACCCCCCTTGGAAGGACAGTTTTCGTAGAACCGTCCGACTCTCATATAATTACTTCGCATTTCTCTTAAGTGGACACCCCTCTTGAACGGACACTTTGGTGGGTCCCGTTGGTGTCCGCATAAGGGAAATTTCACTGTTTATGTATATTTTAGATGTTCATGATTTGATTATAAATGGTGTGACACGCGCAAGGAATAAATAATTATGGTATACTATTGGTCATTTTGCTCCTGCATTTTTTTTTTGCTAATATCGAGAGGCACTCTGTTAGGGCTTTAACTTTAATGATTTGATAGAGATTTTGCATTAAAAATGTTATGCGAGGGGTTGTTCGGATTTCGTATTTTTGTTAAACTACGAAGACAAGATCTTTTCCCAACTTCTAACAAGGAAAGATCCCCAACCCGAAAATTCCAAAAATTGTGAGACCAGGAGGATACGTAGAGTGCAGCAGATTAACACGTTCGCGCCGTAGTGTATTTTAGAAGTCTTTCTTTACAGCCGTAACCATTTTTCCCAATCATTTAAAACAAGCTACGGTGTGTACCACCGGTGGTACACGCCGGCCCCAGAGAATAACCGTCGTGTACCACCGGTGGTACACGTCGGCGCGAACGTGTTAATAGGTCTACTTAAGATAAACAACTTTTCCCTATAACTTTTTTCAGCATCTTACTTCATTCACGAAATAGATAAATAAAACTGAAAAATTGAGGAAAATTTAGGGGCTAATATCACCCTTTCGGACTGAAAAAAGACAACAAAATCAAATGCTACAATACTTGTCTTCGCGTATAGCATTCATTTTCATTACAAAATCCAGATTAACATTTTATTGCTAATAGATATTAACATTATTGTTTATAACAATGTTAAATGTTATAAAAAAATACGTGTTTTTTGAAGCAATTTATTAGACCTGTTTAAGGCAAATAATTTTTCTCTAGAGCTTTTTTCTGTACCTTCTTTCGTTTTCGAAATAAAAAATAAAATTCAAAAATAGCGAAAACTTTCAAGGGCTGATATCACCACATTAGACTGAATTTTGGCAAGAAAAGAAAATGCCATAATAATCTACTCAATGTACTTTACATATCCTCCTATTCTCATAATTTTTTGAATTTTCAGGTTGGGGATCTTTCCTTGTAAGTTCTTCATTGTACCTCCTTTGCTATCGGCTGTTAACCCTTTATTGCATGATTTTTTATTTTCGGTTGAGAAAAATATATGTTATAGTTTTATGTGTCTATATGCCTGGAAAAATAGTAAAAAAATCCCTTTTATTATTTTATATTTTTTTTAAACCTCACTTCTTCCACTGTCTTATTCAGTTGCCGTATAGTGCTGAACTCAAATATCAAGTATGGGCGCTCTATGGTACTGGCACAAGTGGGACATCATGCGTATAGCTTCCTAATTTAGCTAAACAAGTATATTTTGTCAGTTAAAATGGTTGTGCCATATATGACACTCCATGCATTAAAGGGTTAAAATATTTCCAGAATGGGTCTGCAAATGGACTTGTAGATGTATGTTGTACAGTTGGTGTTAATGCATTGTTTTTTATATGTTACAAAAATGTTTGGTTCTCGCTATTGTTCTCATTTTTTACTTTTTTTAGAGTGGATATGAAATTTGACTTTGTTGTCGAAACACATTGCGAAGATTTGATCTGGGTCCTTAAGCGATTATTTACTAACACTTTACAATTCATGTCTGATTGTATCCATACAGTACATACCCAGATCATTTGCTTCTTATCGTTGTACAGCTTTTTGCTTAGAAAATCTGTCCTTATATGGATAAGATTATAGTTTTTAAAAGTTGCTGTTAAAGTTACTGAACAAAATATATAAGAAAAGCTAAAAAAAACCGGTCAGCAAAAATTTACAAAAGTGAGAAACAGAAGAGTAAAAGAAGAATTAGAAAATGGTAAGAGAAGTAGAATTCCGTCAAGTATCATCTAAATTGTCGATTTTAAAATAAATATAGATAATTATTTCCTTTTCACCTACATGAATTGTTTAACGTAGGAAGACAATACAGAAATTTATAAAATCTCATACACAACAATATTTAGTCCATCCAAACCATCTCTGATTTCTTCACTATAATGATTTTTTTCAACAAATTGCTATTTTCATTCTCCTGAAAGATTAGAAAATGGAACTGTTCACTTTTCTACAGCAAACGAATCACATATTTCATACCAAGTATTGTTTACACGACTTTTTTAAATCTATTAACTCATTACTGCCCCCTAAAAATCTTTACTACACCCAGCGTTAAGCCAGGCCTTAATCATTCCAATAATTAGTAAATTTATTTTGAAATAAAAAAGTGCTTAAGTTGCAACTTGAATTTCTAGTAGAATATGTTGTAAGATGTGTTGAATTTTTGTACACATAAAAGCATCTGACAATATCTGTACATGAAGCAGGTTTCTTTCCTTTTGCCGTAATTTTGTAAACTTCTTTTACAAAACCACTTGTAAACTTCTTTTACGTAGTTCTTTTTCGAACTACGATTATTATCAACCTGTACGTTTTTATATGTACTGAAGGCATAGTTGGTGCATCCTTACAAGAAATTCTTTTTGGTGGACCTTTTGATTTTCGTCCAACCTTTCGCAACTTATACTAAATAAGAGGTAAATTTTATTTTCTTTGCCGGATTCAGTTTTTTGTATAAATGTATTAAATAATGCAGAATTCCATATAAACGTAAAAGCCTTTTTGTCCATTTGACACTTTTTCTTATAATTTTCTGTGTTTTTTTATCATTTCATCAGTTTTTCGATTTATTTTACCAGTTTCCATCAGTCACACCTAATGTATTGTGGAAGTCATATCTTTTGTCTTTCAATAAATAAAACAAACTGTGTAAAAAACGTGTTAATACGTCAACGGCTTTTGGATTGTAAAGAAGAAATGATGTATTATTACGTTAGCGACCAGTAATGAATTAGGTGGCTATTTTAAAAAAGATTGTATGAAAAATATGTAAAGTTTTATAGCAATATGTTCTATACGAATAGGAATGTTTTTTAAGTTACTGGTCTTATTATTAACCATAAAGTGTTAGCATAAAGTTTTTTCAATTTCTTTTTTAGAAGGTGGGCGATCACAAAGAATGTTTGGAAAAGATGTTTTGTTTCACAATTTCAATATTTCGAAGCTGCCTTAAACAGTTTCTTCCAATAAGAAAAAAGTCTGTATTAGATTAAGACTCACAACATGCTTGAAGAACAACGAACGTCTTTTATAAGAATAAATTTTTATTTCTTCCGATTTATTTAAAAATATATTGAGCTTCAGAGTTTAAAAACAAATTTCACTCATATAAGTGAAAGTTTAGTCAAATTTAAATTGACTAATTTAGACTACCATTTAGATTTAGTATTTGTGATAAATAAACTTTTTTTTAAACTAGATACTGAAAAATAAAGGTTTGATTGCCCCACCTTTATTGTACATAATGTTTACAACTTTCCTTGTGTAAACAACATACACAACTTTTATTTCTACATAATCACTTGAATTGAACCATATTGCGTGAACCCACGGAAAGTAATTTTTGCTATAAATATCTTGATTTATTTTCGCACTTATATGTCAAGGCAGACATTTGTTTCTTATAACGACAATTCCTCATATTATTGACATTTATGGTTTAAGAAAAAATAATGTTACGTTACAGTATAAACCTTACTACATAGTTTGTAGGTAGTCAACTTACTTTTTTTTCCTATTGAGGTAAAATCTTAATATAGATTGGCGATTAACTCGTCAACCATTAAGAGAATACTAAAATAGGTATGTTAAGTACGTTCAATGAATTCGTAGAAATGTTACTTCGAGATTAACTAAATTTCACTCCTTTAATGGGCTTTAAAGTGTGTATGAAGCATTGGAAACTTCGATACCAACAAATGTGCACTTACCAACGATCATTTCACATAAAATTTATTATCGTGATACGGCCGCATTCATTTATCTGACCCAAATAACTGATTTTATTGAAACTGTCTATTTTAATGGCATGCTTCCTTACTTATAACAGATGTATTAACAAATACACAGAAACTGGATAACATTCCCAATTATATTCTTATATCAGAAGTAAATAAAGAGCCATTTATTTTTTGTATAACCTTTATTAGAAAACGGAACCAATCTTAATTAATTTTTATTTTATTAATGAAAAAAATTATCATATCAATTATACGAGATAATCATTATTATTATCATTTAAATAACATTTATTTCATATCAAGTGCTCGCTAATTGTTAAGGAACAGTGAGTAACTGGTTACGTAAAAGTGTTCACACAATTAATTTAATTCAGAATTCATTTTGACACACTTCCCTGGTGCTCGTATGTAAACGAAGCAATTAAAACGTTAATAATGAGGTAAACAACAACCGGTGACCTTATGCCGGTGAAATTGAGAGTGAGTGTCTCTAACAATACCTCTATTGTAGTGTTGAGAATGCCGAATGCTTCGTTGCCTTTCAGAAAGCTTCTTAAAAATTAATGACAAGCTAAAGAACGATTCACTAAGGAAATTGAAAGGTATCGAATGTTAGTTTATTTATGGACATACTTTAGGTATATTTATAGTGGTATCATGACCATATACGAAATTACCTTTCTTTTGAGGATCAGTAAGAGTGAAAGTTTTACTCTTACTTACGGTGAATATATTAAAAATTAAATGAGGAGGAAGGTAGTCATACGTAAAACTTACGTGAGTTATTTTTACTTTCTTGACGAGTATGAATAATTTAAATTTCATTCTAATGATGAAGATATGATGGATTACGTGTTTAAAAATTAACATTGTATTTAAAAGTGTTTATTTAGTATTTTATTTCGTTGTTTTTGTAAGCTTTCACGTTATTTATAATTCGTGAAAGGCCTTGTGCTCTTAGCAAGAAGTTCATGGATAAATGCGTTTTGCATATTGCGGTTTTACGTTAATTGGAACTTATAATAAAGATTTATTTGCAACGAATTATTTAAGAATATCTAAACAAATAAGTATTTTAATGTTGAGTAGCATTTTGATCAATGTTAAAACAGTTAGGTAGATTGTTCTTATTGTTAAAAAAGGACTTAGAAAATAGTGATGACCTTAAAAGATAAATTCCTAAATCTACTTGAATGCAAATTGTTTCTAAGTAACGTTACAAAATCCATGTTCTTATCAAACCTATATTATTTGAACCACCTGTTGTTTAATTCTTTTGGAAGTTGATGGAAGACGCCTAACAGAGGATGGATGATTGATGAGTCTATCGACAGCACACCACTCCTCTTAACTTTCATCTGCCAGTCTGACCGTTTCCTCCTCAACGTCAGGTCTGCCAACTGATTGTAAACGGCGTGCCACACCAGCGTAGGTCGTGTATACCGATAATGTCTACCGTTTCATGCTCCACGCGGACCTACCGTTGTCCATTTTTCCAGTTGCTATCATCGCCGCTGCAGCAGGATGATAAATACCGGTTGTTGTTGTTGCCGACCGCTCAATGAACAGAACCCCGGCTTCTCTATAAGTACCAACTGCTTCATTCATAAGAACCGAATGAATTCTTCATAAAACAATTCATTGGGTCGTTTGTATTTTAAGTAATTTTCTTGAAAGTGGAATCCCGACTTATAACCACATCCTCTCGAGCTTTTTTGCCAACTAGAAGAATTGCCTACCGCGTAATTACACCATTATGACAGAAACATGTCACTCGGCCAATTAGGCCCCAATCGACCTTTGAGTCGGACTCAACGTTTCGAAATAATTGCACCCGTAATAACGATATTTCCCGCGGAGCTACTACATCGGTGATTCATGTAAAAACCGTATTCCATATTCCAGCGATAAATCGGCGTCCATTTGCATTTTAATTCTTGTAAAACGTTCGGCCGTTAATCAAAGGACGCGAGCTTCCGTTTCGAGTCATTTATTAATATGGTGATTCATCGATTTGTACCATCAAAAGTTAAAAGATCGCGCGTGCCTGCATTCGAAATCCCAAAGTTATGCCATCTGCTCGCTTCTTCATGCTAATTGATTGCCATTTTAACTTTGAGCCTAGCCACTTTGTTAGTTAGGATTCATTAAGGAAGCAATATGTAGATAAATACAGATACGATTGGATAACGATGAATGTAGAAGATTGTGATTAAGATAAACGATAACGGCTTGTTTAAAAGAATAATAATTTACTACCCCATAAATTATTTACAAAAAAAGAGGAAATTAATAGTTTTCTTGATTACAAAAGAAATTGGGTGTGATATCTTTAAGAGAACAAGAAAACAATATCCCGTTGTCGTTTCCTTTCAATTGTAGCTATTATCGACTACAACTGCTATAGGTAATGTAAAAACCCAATAAATCATTAGACCCATTAGGAAACGAGAATTGCTCAATGTAAATTAATTTGTCGCTTTTTAGATTTATTGCCGGCAATGTTACGTTGACGGCGTACTTAATTGTTTGATATCTGCCGTTTTATAGTGCCGTAAAAGTTTTAACTCGCGGACACAATGTACTTGTTATTTCTTTTGCGATTTTATGACTGTGCGCAAGATCCACGCAAAAAAAATTAACACCATCCCAACATGATGGTATATTACATTACAAATACAACGAATATTCTCGATCATGACATAAACATACCCGTATAATTTTTAACAACTTTTAACATTTTATTTCTTTAGCGATTTTATAACAAGCAAAACTTCTATGACTGATTTTGCGTGGATAACGTACCCGCGTGCTACTATAGCAAACATTGATAATTAGCGCTGATTATGATTATTGAATTAGATACCCCTTTCTACCGGTAGTTATTAACTTGGTAATGGCATAATGCGTGGGTAATTAGCGATACGGTTAATGCTGGCAATTATGACAATAAGTAATGGAGCGGTCGTTAAAGAGCGAAAGGCAAAAATGATAATGGAAGGAGTAGAGAAGGAATGTACTCAGATTTGATGGTCACAAACAATTAATATTTGCATTTATTATCGCTACATCTTAAGTATATGTAATACAAAGTATTTATAATATATGGCTCTTTGTATTAAAACTTTTAAAACTTGTAAATTCATTGGTAAGTTCAATTAATTAAGAATTAATTACAATTAATCGCTTGTTAATAATGTGGTTCGTTATTTCGACTTTTAATTCAACACGAATAATTTACAAGTATTTCTTGTTGCTTTTTATATATTGTTATGGTCATTGGAATTGTAAGTATACAATATCTACTTTCGCTTGGTTTGGTTAATAGTGTATAAAAACATTGTTCGGGAAGTGAGGGTATTACAGAAAGTGTGATTCGGACGTTCACTGTTACACTTAAGAACTCTCACAAGAATTTAGATTGTAAGATATTATAATAAATAAGTACACCTCAACTCATTTGAAAAATAAAAACTTGGTGTTTCTTATTGAAGAGACATTTATTGTTCTTGACTACGCGGGTTTTGATTCTTTAACTTGATCTTTTAATTGTCCTCGAAAACGCCTCATTGTCTGTTGTTGTCGAGGAGAGATGAAGTGAACGAAATCGAAGCGTGGGTTAATTAAGAGTGGGGTATACGTGTTTCAATTTTATCAATTTTTAACTTCTTATTTCATTTTGAATTTTCTTAAAAACGTGGTGGGTGATATTATATAATTTGGGAAGTTCGACGCGATTGGCCGGATAATGATTGTTAAAGGATCGAAACCCGGGTATTCAAGAACAATAAATGTCTCTTCAATAAGAAACACCAAGTTTTTATTTTTCAATTCTCACCAACTGAAGAATGAAATTATTCATTTCAACTCAATTCATTTCCGAGAATGTACATCTCCGAGTGTACATTCTGAAATTATTCTCCGCTATATAGGAAGTTCCATACCTCAGGTTTTTAACAAGTTGGTATATTTTAATGAAAATTATGCCAATTTTACATACAAAAAAAAATTATTGTTATAAAAGTTGTTAATACCTCGTATTTCATCTTCTCGAATTGTTTTAATTTTAGTTATCTTTTTTAAGTAAATTTCACTGTGTGCATAAGATATATTTTCCAAGTACAGTTTAATTGTAAGCAAGAAATTTAAAAACTGGGAAAAGTATTTTCTTCTATCAGTCTACCTTAAGCAGCGTGGTTGAAAATTAGATTGCCATTTTTTCGTATTCAATTCTAAAATGAGATTTACTAAAGAATCCCTTTAACTTAATCCTTAACTATGAAGGTGACCTCTGAGAAATAGCATGTAAGTTATACAAACGATGTAGGTTATCAGCATACATGTGCTAAAAAAGATTATACACTTATAGCTCTTTATACGACTCCTTTTTATACGGTTATTTGCTATAACGGCATTCTTAATTTATAATCAATGTTTCGATTTACGGCCCACAACGTTTCGATTTCCGGCCAAACTTCGGTAATTCCCCTACTTCGTGTGAATCATCAGAATTCGTAGCAGTCACATGTAAGTGCGTCTCAGTTGCCTCTTGGACAACAAAATACGTAAACATACGATCCCTTAGTAAGTGAATATGTTCTAACTTGATTTGCATTTTTCTAATTGATATGTTTCGTTTTACGGCATTTCGCTTTACGGCCCAATATCGAGGAACGTATCCCAGCCGTATAACGAGGTATGAGTGTAGTAGTTATTCTGTATCAGTCTGTTATGTAATTGTTCAATAATCTAATTAGTACTTCAAGGATTATCTAGATGCGTTGGTTACAAGAAAGTTGGGCTTCTTTAAAGCTTTTATGTCACAAGATCGGTAGTGATCTATCAGATGGCACCTAAGGGTTTATGTTTTGTATATTTTAAACAGGCGCCACACTTAACGCAAACTACACTGCATACATTTAGTAGTGTAAGTTTCTGCAGAAACAATTTTACGTTCCCATTACATTTTTATGCGAAACTTTAATCGCTGGCACATTAGGCGGAAGTTGCGTTTAAACGTTCAACGTACGAACATTTTTGGTTAGCATATGCTATTGCAAATTTTATGTATCGTAATTCCACATCAACGGTATTTCGGTTGGAATCAGTTTCAATACAAATCATAGGAGTTACGCTAGATTATGGCCTAACTTCGGTACGTATATATCATCTGTACGCTATACAGGATCTTTAACGACAGATGATTTCCATGATGATTTCAAAATTCCTGATATAAAGATTGGAAAAGGCCATGTAACAATATTTTCATATTTAAAGGATGAATCCATAACTTTCTCTTCCTCCTGTCTTGTTCCAGAGCGTAATATATACAAACTATTTCACTAGCGTTCATTTTGAAACGTTGAATATAAAGGCTCAACGTAAACTGATTTTAATCATAATGTGTTCATATCAGGAGTGACGAAAATTACACGACTAAATTTATGCAGCGTAATTTCCGTGAAGTGTGCTGCTTGCTTTAGGGTAGGTCGGGGTCGTTAGAAACAGGGTGCGGTTGAAACAATGCTAACATCTTAAAAGCTGTAAGTGATAGAGCATTCCGTATAAAGGATAGAAGATGTGTTAATAATGAGATAATGGATCTGGAAACAAGGAATCAATGAAACAAGCTCTAGAACCATCTACGAGCACCAAAGTGTTTTCACCTGAATCAGTAAAACCTTACCCCAAAGCACCACCGAGAGTAAAGGCAAACAATGAAAGAAAAAAGAGAAAATCTACTATATACACAGATACACTAGAAAAAGAGGCAATACGAGAAGAAACTAAAGAAAGAGATAAGAAGAAGGTAAAAACAGTAAAGGTAAATTTAAATAGAAAATTAAGGTGTACTAAAATCGAAAATATCAGTAAAAAAAGTATTAAAAAACGAAAAGAATCTTCAGATGGTGATGAAGATGAAAAATATTATTGCTTGGTTTGCATGGAAAGCTATAGGACTAGTAGGCCAGGAGACGACTGGATACAATGCCGAGACTGTTGAATATGGGCTCATAAGGCTTGCACAGGTGGCGATCCTTATTACTTGTGCCATAATTGTGAATCTAACTGATTATTTTTGGATTTTGTATATTAACCCTCCGGTGGGCGCGCCTATCGGACTTACACGAATACGCGCGTTGCGGCTTTTACACCGCAATAGGATATTTAATGGTTTCACAGTGAACTTAGAAATATTTTGGGAAAAAAATGCGACTAAGTGCCGCATACGCGCCCACCGGAGGGTTAATAATCAGTTTTAGCTTAATAAGCATTTACATAACAATGTAAGTCTCCTTATTTTGATAACGTTACAACTGACCCCATTCACTGTTTCAACCGCACCTGGTATGTGGACAATTAGGTTTTATTTTCGTATATGCTAAGGTCAAGATGTTGCCATCAAGAGCGACTTTGTTGAAAATGGTTCGATCGTCCCCGGTCTATCCTACTTCTGAACATAAGGTTTAACCTTCTTTTTGTTTTTCTACTCGGTGAATCCTAGACAAACACCTATCCTAGTGTTTATGCTCAGGGTGACTTTCCTATATTCTTTCCTTACACCGTAGTCTCACAATAACAGTTGTGGAAGCAGAGATACTATTTTCCGTATTTCGTGTTTTACGAATAGAATACGTAGAAGTAGAGGTATTAAGTTAGTAAACAGAACCTGATACTTTATATAATATTCCTATTACGTATTAATGAGAAAATGGATAGAGGGATTATAGGGTACTATAGCATTGTGCTAAATTAAACATTCTAAGTTACAAATTCTCAATCTTGTAGTGATTCTTAAAAATAAGATTTACATGATTTTTTTAATTTCTATTTTGATATTCTTAGGTTAGGCCAAAATGTAGATGTTAAGAAAATATTTTTTTTTCTAAATTTTTATACCCCGATCTATAAACCAACATATTTTATACTAAAGTAGATAACCTGACTTACAATTACCCAAGAAATCTCTTCTTAACTCCTAAAAATAATGTCTCAATATGTAAAAATCATGTTTTAATATATTTTTAATTTAATTTTGACATTTTTAGTTTAGAGTTGTAGAAAATTATTTTATTGCAAAAAATTATTTACTCAAAATAAAGAAATTAAATTTCTATAAATTTTTAATACACGTCTTTGTTGTTGCAGTTTTCAAGATTCTATTTAATTATGAAAATGCTAGGTTATTAGAGGATGGAATTATGAAACACCTGTACGGCGGAAAATAATTAGAGAGAACATTTGAAAAATATTAAAATCTTTACTTAATTAGTAAGTAAGCTTTAAATGAAAGAAACTAAGTTGCGGAATCCCGTATAATGTGAACAGTAATTTAAAATTCTATCATAAAAACTTATATCTCATCCTTATGACACACTTATCTACAACTTAATACTTTTTTTATTTAGAAATTATAATATTATAGAATAAAGAAAAACAAACTTATGAACATTATATCCGTACATTAAACATATTTTTTCTCTTTGGATTCGATTCGAATTAATTAGCAATCTAACGACATCCCCGTTCGCTCCCGAAGGAAGCGATTATCCTTGCGCACCGTACCAAAACGTATCCTTCGGCATAATCGTCGCCACGTGTGCAAACCGCTGCCGCGGATCGCCGATCGATGTAAATCGAAAATAACAGGATCAGCTAAT
Source organism: Digitonthophagus gazella (assembly GCA_036711955.1). NCBI lineage: Eukaryota > Metazoa > Arthropoda > Insecta > Coleoptera > Scarabaeidae > Digitonthophagus > Digitonthophagus gazella. Next base: position 11,274,433 of record JASCIT010000001.1, read on the forward strand.
GGCCCGTTCGCCAATTAACCAAGCCGCTCGTCCCCGGAACAAAAACTGTACCTATACATACATAGACGCGATGCGTGTGCCGTATAATTACGTTTCTAAATAAACATCATAGAACTAGATTATGCATAATCATCAGTCGATCGAACTGGACTTGAGTCGCGAGCCACCTATAAACAGTAAGTTATAATCTCGGACGAAGGAATTTCGGAATTTTGCTTTTAATTGCTGCCCCGAGCGCGCTCTGGCGGTGCGGATCTACATGATATCTGTTTTATATGGTGAATGTACAGTGTAAATTAAACGTCTTTAAAACCTTTAAGGCTTTATGCATTTTACATAAACGTTAGTTGTTAGCCTAAGGATAGAAACAATATTCTTATTTTTGATTTCTCTATATAATTACCTATAAAATGTAGAAGAGGTAAAAGAATTATATAGGTAAAGTAAAATATATATGATTACATCAATATGTCTATGGAAATGAAGATCGTTTTCAACGATACAGCTGCATCTGTAAGATTAGCATGTAACGACTTCCTTATCAGATGGGATCATAAAAGCGGGAGCATAAAAGTCAACTTCGGCTAGAAAAAGTAACAGAAATCTACGGGCCGTTAAGCTGTCCGCGGCAACCGCAAATAGTTGAAAAAACTTCCTCCCGGCGAAGCTCTGCACTGCATAATATGCAGGAGCATTCCTTCCTGCTAGAGCTTTAGGCCACCGGTTCGAATTGGAGCAAGGTCATCGTCCTTGCACGATACGAGCGAGCGAATATTAATTTGTCCAGCACCGCGGTCGTTCCTGGAAACTGCGGAAGAGGTTCTTTGGCGGCTTCTTCTCCCAGGTTTTCTGTCGTTACGCAAGCTGGTATTGTTTCTAAAGAACCACAGTGGGAGATGGACCGTAGAAGATCCGATTAGGTACACTTCGTACTTGAACTGGAACGATGGAATTAGGAGGATTATGAAGGGAAAAGTTTAACCTGTCTCATTCGTAATTGCGGATAATTCAAGGATAAGTAAGGCACAATTACCGTTCGTATTGACCCCGGGTTGCTCAATAACAATAATTCAAATGTTCGCGCGTTGTAAAGTCCGGGTTATGTATGGAGCTGTTCGCGCAGCAATCTTTGTAATGGGTTTCATCTAAAACACTACTATAAACCGCTATTACGCGGGCATGTGAAGCAATTATTCGGCGCAATTATCCGATTCTGATAAATATATCGCAAATGTGCGACCTTGTCAGGGAAATACGAAACAGTCATAATTATTCCGCGGATTTATAAAACCGTATGCAAACATAAACAAAGATAACTAAGCAAACAAGTATAAATAATATATTAAAGCTACAAACAATCAAGACTATTTTTTTGAGTTTTTCGCTTTTTCTCCGTGAAAACGAGAAACAACAAACGTCCAACAAAAATCAGATCAAAATCTTTAAAACTCAATTTTTTAAGAATTTTTAGAAAATTATTAAAAAATTTTTTGCAAACTTTGAAAATTTTTTAAATTTTTTTCGTAAAATTTAGAACAAAACGATCTCTTCAAATTAAAACTAGAATGTTTTAAGTTTCATTTAGAAAATAAATCAAATAAAAATCTTTAAAAATGAATTTTTGGCGAATTTTTAAAGTTGGTCGATTTTTTTTAAGTTAGGTTAGAAGTGTTAAAATTTCTTTACCAACGTTAAAATTTTTTAAAATTTTTTTGACAAGATTTAGTATAAATCGGTCTTTTTTAATTAAAACTAGAATGTTTTAAGTTTCATTTAGAAAAAAAATCAAATCAAAATCTTTAACAATGAATTCTTGGCGAATTTTTAAAGTTGGTCGATTTTTTTTAAGTTAGGTTAGAAGTGTTAAATTTTTTTTACCAATTTTAAATTTTTTTTTAATTTTCTTGACAACATTTAGAATAAATCGGTCTTTTTTATTTAAAACTAGAATGTTTTATGTTTCATTTAGAAAAAGAATCAAATCAAAATCTTTAAAAATGAATTTTTGGCGAATTTTTAAAGTTGGTCGATTTTTTTTAAGTTAGGTTAGAAGTGTTAACATTTTTTTACCAATTTTAAATTTTTTTTTTAATTTTTTTGACTACATTTAGAATAAATCGGTCTTTTTTAATTAAAACTAAAATATTTTAAGTTTCATTTAGATAAAAAATCAAATCAAAATCTTTAAAAATGAATTTTTGGCGAATTTTTAAAGTTGGTCGATTTTTTTAAAGTTAAGTTAGAAGTTTCAAAATTTTTTTTACCAACTTTAAATTTCTTTTAATTTTTTTGACAACATTTAGAATACATCAGTCTTTTTTAATTAAAACTAGAATGTTTTAAGTTTCATTTAGAAAAAGAATCAAATCAAAATCTTTAAAAATGAATTTTTGGCGAATTTTTAAAGTTGGTCAATTTTTTTAAAGTTAGGTTAGAAGTGTCAAAAATTTTTTTATCAATTTTAAAATTTCTTTTAATTTTTTTGACAACATTTGGAATAAATCGGTCTTTTTTAATTAAAACTAGAATGTTTTATGTTTCATCTAGAAAAAAAAATCAAATCAAAATACTTAAAAATGAATTTGTTGGCGAATTTTTGAAGTTGGTCGATTTTTTAAAGTTAGGTTAGAAGTGTCAAAAATTCTTTTACAAGCTTTAAATTTTTTTTAATCTTTTTGACAACATTTAGAATAAATCGGCCTTTTAATTAAAACTAGAATGTCTTAACTTTCATTTAGAAAAAGAATCAAATCAAAATCTTTAAGAATGAACTTCTGGCGAATTTTTAAAGTTGGTCGATTTTTTTAAAGTTAGGTTAGAAGTGTTAAAATTTTTTTACCAATTTTAAAATTTTTTTTTAAATTTTTTTGACAACATTTAGAACAAATCGGTCTTTTTTAGTTAAAACTAGAATGTTTTAAGTTTCATTTAGAAAAAGAATCAAATCAAAATCTTTAAAAATGAATTTTTGGCGAATTTTTAAGGTTGGTCGATTTTTTTAAAGTTAGGTTAGAAGTTTCAAAAATTCTTTTACCAACTTTAAATTTTTTTTTTAATTTTTTCGACAACATTTGGAATAAATCGGTCTTTTTTAACTAAAACTAGAATATTTTATATTTCATTTAGAAAAAAAATCAAATCAAAAACATTAAAAATGAATTTTTGGCGAATTTTTAAATTTGGTCGATTTTCTTTTAAGTTAGGTTAGAACTGTCAAAAATTTTTTTACCAACTTTAAAATTTTTTTTAATTTTTTTGACAACATTTAGAATACATCCGTCTTTTTTAATTAATACTAGAATATTTTAAGTTTCATTTAGAAAAAGAATCGAATCAAAATCTTTAAAAATGAATTTTTGGCGAATTTTTAAGGTTGGTCGATTTTTTTTAAGTTAGGTTAGAAATGTCAAACATTATTTTACCAACTTTAACATTTTTTTAAATTTTTTTGATAACATTTAGAATAAATCGGTTTTTTTTTAATTAAAACTAGAATGTTTTAAGTTTCATTTAGAAAGAGAATCAAATCAAAATCTTTAAAAATGAATTTTTGGAGAATTATTAAAGTTGGTCGACTTTTTAAAGTTAGGTTAGAAGTGTCAAAATTTTTTTTACAAACTTTAAAAATTTTTTAAATTTTTTTGACAACATTTGGAACAAATCGGTCTTTTTTAATTAAAACTAGAATGTTTTTAGTTTCTGTTAGAAAAGAAAACAGGTCAAAATCTTTAAAATTCAATTTTGTATGATTTTTTATGAATTTTAGGTTCGAATTTTACTCCAAAAAGTAAAAGTAAAATGAATTTTAAAAAATTTCTTAAACTTTATTTATGATTGAAAACCAAGAAATGATTTTTATATTAAATTAAATTGGTAAAAAATATCGATGAGCGTTTTTCATTCTTGTAATTAGAAAAAACGTTAACTAAATAGAAAGAGTGACCGTCAATCTCAAACGACTTAAATAAATGTACAAGAAGCGTCCGGTGGGATGATTTATAAATCCTGAATTACCCGTGAAAGCAGCTGCAAATCCGGTCTAGAACCGATCCTAAATTAAAAGGAAAATACCGACACCGCCGAGATGCAGAGGAAGCTAAAGAGAATTTAAACAGCTCCCTTTGGGAAATTCATAACCAATTAGGCAGCATATACGAGTTCGATCGGAGTTAGTTAGCACGAGTCACTGAAGGTATGGGGTTTTTGCTGAACCGCAACAAACTTACTAATTACTGACTCACGTCACAAAAATCCTCACATTTTAAGCAAAAAAGGGCGGAAGGCGCGCCAATTAAACAAGGAGCGAACAAGATTCCTGCTGATCCGAGCCATCCGTCGTTACTTGTCGCTACTGGAGCGTTGCGAGGTCGATTAGATCTGTTTGAGCCGTGGAAATGACTAACCCGATGGGTATTGTCCGTATCAATCAACGACAAATCACCGCGGTACTGCGGTTGAGACGAAATGCAGTTCGCTAGAAGGGATATCAATTCGCGTTCTCTTCGGTTGCGAGGAGATTATTAGCGGTTCTCCTGTCTCGGAAATCAACAAGAACTAATCATGTCAATATCAATCATAAATGGTTTATTTATAGATAAAAAATAAAATATAACTATACGAGTAAATGTGTACTAGTAAATAAGTATGAAGAGATGGAAGTTATGTGTATTATTTACTTTGATTATAAAGTTTTTGAAATGAAAAAGACTCACCAAGCGAATGTTGTTTCCTTAAAAATCTCCTAAAAAAATAAAAAGAAAATATTTTTAAAAATTCTTAATAAATCAAAAGTATTTTACTTGGTAACATTCGCAAAATAACAATCGGAAGACTTCCTCAAAATGATAATCTGAAGACGATCTCTAATGATTTGGAATACATTCACGGAATTAAACACTAAAGTTTTTTAACACTAATTGCAAAACAGATTAAACGAATAAAAATAAATAAGGAGAACACACGACAGATTTGTTGAAAACCCGCACAGTAACTGCGAAGAATTTCTAAATTTGAGTTTTATGGTGTGTTCAACCCTAATTTTTGGAGGGGAAACTGGTTTTCTTCGGTATAAAACTGGGAATTACAAAGCGTTTGGGTTAAAATTTACCTGCTCGTTTTCCAGTTTGCAAAGAAAACTCCAATTCGAGTTTAGTAACGTGAGTTTAAAAATAAATTTAATTTAAAAAGATATTAAAAAGTAAACTGTTTAAGGCAAAGCGTATGTTGATTAAAATAAATATGATTATGATTTTTTGAAGTCTTTGAGATACTTTAGTTTTAGCAAATGGTAAATATTTATTAAGATACTAATGAATTTTTTAAAGCGTGTATCTAAAAAAATTGTTGTAGAGACTTCAAATTTTATGAGGATTTAGATTGAAACTTAGTTTTTATTCCTACCAAACATAGATTTTCTAGGACTTTCAGTTTTTTTCCCAGGAGAGGAAATGTAACATAATATCGATTAAAATTTGTTTATTTTAAAAAATTCATATCTAAGAAGCTAATTGTTAAGACTTAAAATTTTATGAGGATTTAGATTGAAATTTAGTTTTTATTTCTACCAAAAATAGACTTTCTACGACTTTTAGTTTTTCCCTCAGAAGCGAAAATGTAACACAATGTCAATTAAAAATTTGTTAGTCTTTAAAAATTCATATCTAAGGAACTAATTCCTATTGAGACTTGAAATTTTATAAGGATTTAGACTGAAACATAATCTTTATTTTTGTCAAAGATGAGTTTTCTACGACTATTAGTTTTTCCGTCAGAAGAGAAAATGTAATTTAAAGTTCTTAATTTAATTTTTTAAACATTCTAAAACTTAGGCAGCGTGCTAAAAGTGGGATTTTCTTTGGATTACATTAAAATTTGGGGTTTAAAGGTTACAACTTTATTATATACTAAGTAGTCAATTTTTTTAAATACATATCTAGGAAACTAATTGTTCATGAGACTACGTTTCTTAAAACTTGTCAATTTTCAACCTAACTTTTTTTAAAATTTGATCAACTTTAAAAAATCGTCCAGACTTTCTTTTTAGGAATTGAAAAAAGATTTTTATATAAAATGAAACTTAAATGGTTGTATTTTCGATTTTAAAAGCCAAATCTTGCACAAATGCTACCAAAAAAATTAAAAAAAAATTAAAATTAGTAAGAATTTTTGGCAGATTTTAACTTAATTAAAAAAAAATTAACCAACTTTAAAAAATTATCCAGACTTTATATTTAGGAATTGAAAGAAGATTTTTATATAAAATGAAACCTAAATGATTGTATCTTTGATTCTTAAAGCCAAATGTTTCCCAAATGCTACCAAATAAATTAAAAAAATTAGTAAAAATTTTTGGCAGATTTTAACCTAATTTTTTTAAAAAATTTAACCAACTTTAAAAAATCATTCAGACTTTATTTTTAGGAATTGAAAAAAGATTTTTGTATAAAATGAAACTTAAAAGATTATATTTTCGATTTAAAACCACAAATCTGTCCTAATTCTTACCAAAAAATTAAAAAAAAAATTTAAGTCGGTAAAAGTTTTTGACAATCTTTAAAAATTATATCTAAAAGATTAATTGTTGTTAAGACTTGAAATTTGATGACGATTTAGATACAAACTTAATCTTTATTTTTGCTAAAGATAAATTTTCTACGACTTTTAGTCTTTCCCCCAAAAAAGAAAATGTGTTAATGTTAAAATCTTACGTTTAAAAGTTATAACTTATTATGTACAGTAATGAAAATAATTAATCTTTTATGAAAATTTAACTTTGACAAGTTTTAAGAAATTGGGGAATCTCCAAAAGTCTCTTAGAATAAGGGATTGTATCCAGGGCCGGAACCAATAAGTGTGGGGCCCGATTAATTTTTTTTCTCGGAGCCCCACAAAGATTAAATAAAAATGTAGATTTTGCTGTTTACATAGTGAAACAATATAAACTTTAAACATTTACTTGGAACAAAATCTTTCTAAAAAAAAGGCCATGATACACAAGTCGAGGTTTTTTTTATATTCTAAAATATTCACTTTATGGAACTTTATGAAACGGAACAATCGCCTCATATCCGGCCCTGTATCACCAAAAAAATTAAAAAAAATCCCAAAGTCATCACTGATTTTTGACCGAAATGTCAAGAATCTGGTCTAACTTTAAAGAATCGACCAGACTTTATTTATAGGATTTAAGAGAAATGTTTTGAGTTAGAGATAAAATAACATATCTATTTTTAATTAAACCAAACCGATTTGTTCTAGGTGTCACCAAAAAAATTAAAAAAAATCCCAAAGTCATCACTGATTTTTGACCGAAATGTCAAGAATCTGGTCTAACTTTAAAGAATCGACCAGACTTTATTTATAGGATTTGAGAGAAATGTTTTGAGTTAGAGATAAAATAACATATCTATTTTTAATTAAACCAAACCGATTTGTTCTAGGTGTCACCAAAAAAATTAAAAAAAATCCCCAAGTCATCACTGATTTTTGACCGAAATGTCAAGATTCTGGTCTAACTTTAAAAAATCGACCAGACTTTATTTATAGGATTTGAGAGAAATGTTTTGAGTTAGAGATAAAATAACATATCTATTTTTCATTAAACCAAACCGATTTGTTTTAGGTATCACCAAAAAAATTAAAAAAAATCCCAAAGTCTTCACTGATTTTTGACCTAAATGTCAAGAATCTAGTCTAACTTTAAAAAATCGCCCAGACTTTATTTATAGGATTTGAGAGAAATTTTTTGAGTTAGAGATAAAATAAAATATCTATTTTTCATTAACTCAAACCGATTTATTCTAGGTGTCACCAAAAAAATTAAAAAAATTCCCAAAGTCATCACTGATTTTTGACTGAAATGTCAGAAATCTGGTCTAATTTTAAAAAATCGCCCAGACTTTATTTTTAGAATTTGAGAGAAAAAAATTGAGCTGAAGATAAACTAAAACATCTGCTTGTATCTGATACTTATGAGATAAGAACTAATCAAGAATAAATATCAATATTAATTATAAATGGTTGACTTAAGAATACGGGAATAAAAACCAACAAAATAACAATTTACATTTTAATGCTTTTTAACCCCTTAACATACAATGACGATTCTGGTCAATCATAATTGCATTACGTTCGAAAGAAATCGTCACTCAAGGGGTTAAGTAAATGATAAATCAATAAATGAAAAACTATTCTCTACAATAGCGAAAGACAAGTAATGATAAATAACATAAATGTGTTTATAGTTGGCAATTCTTTAGTGTTAAAGATATTTTTGCAGTTTCCCATTAATTTTTAATAAATATGGGGCTCTCCTCCTTTTTTTTTGAAATTCTTCTGACTTTCTGAATTATTTTTCTAAAATATTTTTCAATATCCAGCATAGTTTTCTTTGTCTAGAAAGCACTGCCAATGATTTTCTTCCATCTTTTTTTGCAAATTTTCCAAAAGAATTGTAAAGACTATTTTCAATTTTTTATTTAAGTTGGGCTAATGAGTTAGTCATATAATATAACAATTTTATTTGTTATTTCGGAGAATGATTTAAATATCCACCGAAGTTTACATAAAAGTTAACGTTCTTTTTATGATAATTATAAATAATCATTACCTTTCAAACTTATTAAATAGAATTCTTCAATTTAAAACTCGAAGATTTAATGATTCTCTTCCACCTTAACCTGTCGCATCAATAGATGATTGCTTCCCGCGTCAACGGAACTCGTTTCTCGTAAATTCGTTTCCTGGAAAGATAATTTTCGGATCGGCCGTCTAACCGCATTAGCGTTCGATAATTTCCTGTTTGTTTGAAAAATAAGCGATCTTTCACCTTCCAAACTCGGTCGGCCCGTTTTAACCGTAACTTTATCGACGTTCGAACGGGCGAACAAGACGTTAATTAATCGAACGCCCCGTTCAAATCGGGGATTAGAACGGCCCGCGAAGTCGATTATCTGGCCTCCCCGTCATTTCCAAGGACCTAATTAACGCTTATTTATGCGATCCTGGAATCCGGGAGCGCGATCCCGGCCGGCTAGGAACTCGAGATATTTTCCCGTTAATTAGTCGCAATTAGCATGTTAACGAGTCCGCCGCGGACGGCCCGTAATTAGCGCGATGGGAGCTGGTGCTTGTGCACTTTCATTGCCAAATACAGATAATAAACGGGATTTATTAAAATGACTCCGGACCGGCTGCGGTTTCTGCGAATGGCACGATGGTATTTTTTAAAACAAACGTGGAAATGTCAAATCCACCTGCAACCATTAATTATGTAAGCTATTACGTTGTTATGTATCCTGCTAAAGCGACATTGTAAATATTGCTTCTGATTATGTCAAATTTACGAAATGATTGCAAGAATTTTATATTCTTTGTTTAAATTTCTTGTCACAAATATACAAAAGTTAAGTATTATTTACAAAAAATAAGTATTTAACAATAAATTGAAATGGCTATTTTCTATTAAACTCGATATACATGGTGCCCGTCAATGAGGTGGCCATACGCTACCAGTTCATTCTAAGTTCAAAAATAAGAATAATAATTTAAATAAATATTGGTTGAAAAATGCTTCCTAAGGAAGCTACAGGTCTATGAAGAGGGCAGCAGAAAAACTGTTTTTAAGGAATATCCTCGGATTGGCTTGGGTTAAATTAATAAAAATTGGTATAGTAGTTTAACATTTCAAAAAAAGTAGACAATAGTATCAGTTTTACATGAAACTCTTTAATTACTAACTCGTTAATTGTTTATCTAACTTTTTTGCATGTCAACTTTTTACTATCCTCACTTAACCGTTTGACTGCCATAACGGGTAAAATTTAGACATCTTAAACCTATCTACGTAAGACTGGTCATCTTGTCACAAATGTGTTACAACTGCAACCGTTTTTGACTAAATCGTCTGTGAAGACCAACTAATCTCATCTTTGAAGTACAAAAGCGTAAGATGGTCTATTTTGCCATTGCCCCTTTTATTGAACTGTAGCTCCTTTTGGAAGAATTTTTTGACCAATGTTTATTTGGGCTTTTATTCTTAATTTTGAATGTAGAATGCTCTGATAGCATATGGCCGTCTAATTTCGAGACACCTGTATCATTATTTAAGAGAAATACGAAAATAAATTTTATTTAACTTTAAGCGTACATAATTTATTTTGAAACAAAAATTAAAAGATAATTTTTAAAGTAAATTATAATATAAATAATAATTAAGAGTATAAAATAATTGAAGGATACAGGAATAGAAGGGGTTCATCGATATTTTCTACTATTTCTTTGTGATAATAGTTAGAATAAATTTGTCATCTAATATAAAAAATAAAGTCTTTAATTTAATGTAAAAATCATTTATTGATTCCAATGTCTGAGAGATTTTTTTAAATGTTCGATCAAAATTCTTCAGTCTTTCCAAAACTTTATAATTAGAATCACAAAAGATAAAGAATTTTTAAGTGTTGATTTAATGTAAAAATTATTTCTTAATCTTTAAAAATAAACTATGTACGATTTTGTAAAGTTAATCAATTTTTTTTTTAATTAGGCTAATTAACTCTACTCAAAAGATTCTTTCAACTTTAAGAATGTTTTTTTTAAATATATGGTAAATATTGTAAAGGTTTTAATTTTTCTTATACGAATAAATTTAAAATTATTTGGTTTGGGCCATCTGTTGGAAGGTGTCATTTTCAGATTTGTTGGTTTTAATGCGAAATACATGGTTATCGGTTAATTTTTTAGACTAGCGCGTTCGGAAATGGTGAGGAGTAGTTCTTTCGAGCATCATAATTTAAGTTATTCTGCCCTTTTCAGTGCTGCCAGATCTGATGAAATGTTACCAAATTTGGTGATTTCTGAACTATTTTGGCGATTTTGTGAAACCTTTTGCCAAAAGCCCATTATTTGGTGATTTCTTGGCAAAATATAAGAGCACAACATTGCATTTTAAACATCTGACAATCAATAAATTGATTTATATTTGAGGTCTATTTTGATAACAGTAAAGGGAATACTGTAAAATATGTGTTACTAACAATTTTGAATAATTGAGACAATATTATTTTATTAGCACTATCTAACAATGGCTAGTGTTAAGTGAAATTTTCGAAGCACGTGCTAAATTTTCGGTGACAATTTTTACAAAATTACTACCTTTATTCCATACTGAGTACACTATTACCTCTTACTATTAACAACTTTAATTGAGAAGTAAAGGGTTGTATCTCCATTTTTATCAAAATTTTATCAATAGCATTTTGATGATGTATACCCTTCGCAGTATTATAAAAATACTTGAAAAAGTTTTTGAAAAGAATGGATTTGCGACTATTTATCTATTTATCGGTTCTAAATATACAAATGGCTCATTTATTATGAAACATAGGATAGTATTCACTTAAAATTGATTACATCCCCTGACTCTGTTAAATATAGCGCGCCGTAGCGTGGGCATTGTTTTATGTAATTTTGTCATTTGGTAACCACCCTATCCGTGAAATATAGTAGGTATAAGGTGAATACTAAAATACGAGAGTGACACGATTCTGTCTATATTAAATCATTAGATTTGAAAAATCATTGAAGTACGTAACTATTGTATGTATGGAGTATGTATGCCTTATAAATCTGGTGAAAGCTGGTAACTTTGTTTAATTCAATCTGGTAAATTCCCATTTTATCATGTGGCACCTGTTTTCATCTGGCAGCAATCTCTTTGTTGTTGAATTTTGGAAGAGCGTGAACTATAATATTTGGCTCTGATAGAATCCGTGTCGTTGAAGAGATTTTTTAGAAAATTTCCCTTTGGAATTGTTGTTGGGAGAACTTTTATCGGAATTTTCCGGATCAGCTTTTCATTCCACAAACTTTTGGGCACCTGTTGTGCTTTGTCGAATCTGGTTCCGAATATCTTGGTTTTTATCAACCATCACGAGAAGCCGATTAACATCGTAAGGTATAATTAGTTCCTTTTATGATTTGAATGGCGTTTTCGATATTATTTTTGGGGTTTGAATTCTTTTTTTGGGCGTTTTTCCAATTCGTGTTTTCCTTAGGCTTTTTCTTTTCCGTTTTATTTTGATTTTTGGATTTTTTATTTCACAATTTGCATATTCAATTTTCACAGATAAGTTCTGTATTTTTTTTTTAATTTGAGAAAATTTTAAACCCTTATTGAGTACCCTTCAATTATAATATAAGCATTTTTTTATATTTTATTAATACATTTTTTCCTTTTTTTTTTCAGGTAAGTTACTTGGGTTACCACATTATCAGATCTACATGTAGAGAGTTATAAAGGTGTAGTATTAATATTTAAGTAGATATCGATGTCTTGCGCTTTCTTAGAACATCCGACCAAGTCTCTTTTATATGACGTTTTAATGTTGTGTGGATTATATTTCATCCATGCTAGGGTTACAAAATTTAATTAAGTACTCCAAGTAAGTCGTCCTTGCTAGATAGATGGAATTTTTTAATAAATGTTGGTTACCAACTGTAATAAAAAAAATTGCAAAGAATTTTGTTTCGTTGAGTCTTTGGTTTAAATGGTAACAAGAGCAGGTGTTTCTTGGTAGCAGAGCACTTAAACCACATTGTCTCCAGGAAATCACCGCACGGCAACTTTCAAAAGCAACCAAATCGGTTCGGAGAGAAATTAATTCCAAGTCTGGCAAAGCAGGACGACTTACGACGAAGAAGGAGGAGTAAGGGGTCCTGGCCGAAAGTAATATATTTCAGTCGGCCGGTACACGAAGGAGGTGATAGGGCACATCCATTACCTCTGCCCATAAATAACTCTGGGCAATATTTCGGCGATCGGCGCGCTCGGAAAGTAATTAAGGGACGACGTGCGTCCATTTACAAAGTTGCGTCACGCAGTCGGTTCAAAGGTCGCCACTTAGCGGGCTCGGACGGACGACGACGCCGACGGCCATTAGGGCGAAGGGGATCTTCGTCGCCGCGACGTCCGCAGATAAAAATCGACAGATTACGATCTATTAGACGCGGACGTATAATTAACGGTCTATAACACCTGGGAACTCCTCCGAACACCTCCGGGAACGCGTAATTGCAAACACACGATCGGACCCACACGAGTGCGTTATTGATGAAAGAAATGACGGGACGGCGAAGGCTGCGCGCATAGAAAGTGACTGTTAATGATTGCTTTGGACAACACGATCGATCGGTGAGAAATTAGTTTTGGGTGGTTTTTTCGATGTGAAAGCATCTATCTGTAACTAAATTTATCTCCATAAAATTTTATACGCTTTAAAATATAGACATCTTACACAATGAAGTCCTCTTCGTTGGAAATTATACGTACATATAAAAAATTATAGAAAAAAAAATTTTTGAAAAGTTTAACATAGGTCAATATGTTTCGTGACTATCTAATATATTATAAAACCAGAGATCAAATTTTTTGAATTTTTTTACAGCTTAATATTTTACAACTGAATCATTAATTTTAGGAAGAGACTAATAACACGCAATATTATTACGATTTTGATAAAAACGAACACACAAAGGAATATTCACCTATATGAAAATCATCAAAAATGTGAATAAATTCGTTTGTCAAATGAACGGTTCAATCATTTTAGATAATAAAAAAACTTTCTTTTATAGTTTGTAGAAGATTTTAATCGTTTTTTGAAAAATTTTAAACGAGTTTTAATGTATCTTACAAATAGACGATTTTTAAACAAAAATCTATTCTATATATCTTTGGTTGTTTTAAGATAATTTTTTTTAATAATTTTAAATGTGTTGTATTTTATGTAGATCTTGTGAATCGACTCTTACAAGGAGACCACCAGACGTGTCACCTCCAGATTTTATTCTCGATTTTTTTACAGAGATCAGTTAAACGCATTAATAACATAGGCCCACAACATTTTATGAATGGTGAGATCCATAAATCAGACAACACTTTTCAACAAATTTGTGACATCCTGAATTCAAATTCATTCTTAGATTTACTCCATAACATCAGATTTTCAAGATATCTTAATACCTAATTTTGGAATGAAATAACGTAGCGAATACATTTGTCTTCCCCAAACTCCTTGCTGTATCTGAATATACCATTCTTCCAATTCAAAGTGCATTTTGAATTTTTTTAATAACTTAATTTATTTTGGAAGAAATCATCTCTCTATAATTGCCTAATCCTGATAGTCGGTACAGTAGACTTGTAAGTAATGGCATGGCCATAATTTCAAAAAAATGTAAGGTTTTCAATAAATCTAGATAATACTGATGAATTTTTATGTTTTTAGATTCAATATCTATAAAGTCTGCATTACTTTTACGATCATTTCTTGTAACAAAACATATACAAAAATAACAAAACTTATTAATTTGCTTAATACAGTGCTTTTTGGTAGTCATCGTTGGATGTAAATTGTATATTAAAATTGTATGCGTTAGATAGCTAGGGTGACATTCAGTCTATTAAATCGACGACTGGGATTACTGGTGCTTGGCCTTTTATAAGTTAATGATTGGGCAAAAAGTGATATGATAGAAATTATATTCCTTCAAGCCCGGTTCACATTATTCCAGTAGTATTCCAGTACAGTGATCGAAATCAGTGCTGGAATGCTACTGGAACAAAGTGAACCCTCACTGGAATAAACTGGAATGCACTCATTCCAGTGAGCAATCCAGTCCAGTGACTGGACTAAAGCCCGGTTTACATTATTCCAGTAGTATTCCAGTACAGTGATCGAAACCAGTGCTGGAATGCTACTGGAATAATGTGAACCCTCACTGGAATAAACTGGAATGCACTCATTCCAGTGAGCAATCCAGTCCAGTGACTGGATTGACGGTCTACTTTTTCAATCCAGCTCGCCCATTCCAGCACCACTGGAATAGTATAGACAGCTAATCCAGTGCTGGAATCCATACGTGAACATGTATACGATCCAGTCTAGCACTGGACTGGATTGACTAACTGGATTACTAGACTGGAATAATGTGAACGATATGATCCAGTCTAGCACTGGATTGGATTGACTAGCTGGATTACTGGACTGAAATAATGTATACCGGACTTGACGGTCTACTTTTTCAATCCTGCTCGCCCTTTTCAGGACCACTGGAATGGTGTAGACAGCTAATCCAGTGCTGGATACATGCGTGAACATGTATACGTGATTGAACACCCGTATGATAAATGCAAACTATATGATCCAGTTCAGGAGTAGACTGCATTGAGCAGCTGGATTGCTAGACTAGAATAATGTGAACGATATGATCCACTCTAGCACTGGACTGGATTGACTAGCTGGATTACTGGACTGGAATAATGTGAACCGGGCTTCAAGAAGAAATTAAGATTTTCGAAAAATTTTAAATACATTTAAAATGGGAACAGTAGTGCTTTCACATCCCTCCTGGAATGTTGTAAACATTTATGCGTTAGGTTATTTAATCGCCAACATATTCAAATACCGAATTTTTTGCATCTTTAAGTTAGAATATTTCGAAAACCTGATGTTACGAAGCAATTCTAAGACCGAATTTGAATTCAGAGCGCTCAAAACTATTAGGAAACTATTGTCTGATTTATGGGTCTAAAAAATGTCGGCCTGTGTAATAGTTTAAAATCGTGTAATGGTTTAAAATATATAACGGTAACAATTGTCTGCAAAAGTCGAGCACAGTCTAAAAAATTTTCTTCTTATAAACAACAGTTTGATGAAAGTTGAACAGCACTTTAAACAACCAATAGAATTGATGTTTCCTATAATTAATGCTCTTAAAGTTTTGATAATTTACATGTTTTTAGAAGAAATTTTAACTTAAATCATCGAAATGTTAAAAAATTGAAATCAAATTGCGACATCGTTCTTTTACACTTACAGATAACCGCGAAATCAGTGTTTAAAAAGCTTTTTTTATTTTATAGTATTTTTTTTGTCATATTGTTAAATTATAGTACGGATGAAACATAAACTGCTGTAAGCTACTTTAAGACTTGACAGCATATACAATAATTAATAACAAAATCAATAGTTATTCCTTGGTAAACCTATAAAATCGTATGTAATCGTTATGTCGATTTTATAGTAGCTCATTAATGTTTTCTGCACGTTTAGATCTCGTAGACATAACGAGAAAATATCGCCAATGCGCAATAATTATCCGATTACTCGTTACATTTTGACAGGCCTCATAAGCACATATGCAGATAATTGCGGACGCGGTAAATCGCCCTTAATCGACGACAATTTTCAATACGGCGTGAATCGACGTAGTCCACTCGTGCCCGCGATTTATCGAACCGTTTTCTTTCCGCGTCCGTTCGCGAGAAAAGGCGAACGCGGCTTCCACTCGTTCGAGTTCTCCTTCTCTTTGGTTGGCTTAGATGACATCGTTAATAACGCGTTGCCCTTCACTTGCACGTGGGCCCACTTCCTAGATCATCATCCTGCATAAACTGGACACTCACTGACCGTGCAAGGCGCCTTTTTCTCCTTCTGGGGCAGTACCTTCTCTTTTGCCAGCCGAGTGGACACAGAAAGGAGCATAGTAGAGAAGCTGGCTGTTATTAACCTGTTGCTATTATTTAAGCGCGAGCTGTGCGCGGCACTTGATTGCCACTAACAGTAAAACGTATTAAGTATGCAAATCCTCGGGTTTTTCAGGAAGATCTCCTGGATGTCGTCGCACGCAACCGCCGTTTTCTGCGTAATTCCTACAGCATAAATTGTCGTTATGACTCGCCGAGCGTGCAATAGAATAATTTCCATGCGATGCGGCCGTTTTGTTTTGGTCACTTTTCATTTTTTCTTTTTCAGTTACATTCATTCGTGCCTAGCGTACAGTTATCCTACCGCACTTTGTTTACTTATTATTCGGAATTAATGGAGTGAAAAACAGGTTAGGTATGTACGTGATTTGTACCACAATTATATATGTATGGATTTAATTAAAACGAATTTATAATGTATGAAGATTGTTCGTAATTGCTCCTAAGTAAGCAAGGTACTCCCGTAAATTACACGCTAATTTAAATTTTGATTTAGAACAACCTGTTATCATTCTATGCAATATATAGTATTATTAATGCTAAAGGCATAAACGAATAACAAGATGTTAAGCATACGCTTAAGTAGACATAAATTCTTCCCAAAGCTCATTTACACTTCATTTGTTATATACTGATTTAACATATGGATATTTAAATCTTAAATCTTGTAAACTCCACTTCTGGTAAAAATTTATTTAGAGCTTTCAAGATCGTATTTGATCAAATCAAACTAATACTAAACACGTCTAAACACTTCAGCTTGGAAAATAAAGTAATCAGGAGACCGAGGCACGAGTATGAGGGCTTATCACGTCCGTACGTTTACAAAAACGTCAATAAAAGAGAGAGACAGAAATAGGTCTACAGCCGTAGTAATTACCACGCCGTGCTGTAAGAGCGCGCCAGCTCGCGCATAATTGTTATTCGTTGACATCTCAAATAAAATGAGCACGATGGCGCCCGGACGAACGCAAACCGGCATAATTACTAGTAATTGCATATCGGGGCCCGCGCCTAACGACTGCACAAGGTTGGGTTCGGTTTTTCAGCCGCCCGGTGGCGACACGCTCCGGTTTCTGCCCGAGATTTTTTCCAACGATTCGATAATGCGCGCAAGTATTTTAACGAAGATCCTTACCATGTTTAATCGGCTGAAAGGGATTTCGAAGTAGACAGGTTTAGTATAAAGAAAATTGATCTTTATATCAACGTATATTCGGAGTTTTACTCTCATAACGTTTTTTATTTTTAAAGCAATAAGCACACATCTTGTAAAATAAAGTGTTTAACATCGTACCAGTTGGAATTTTAATAAATTGGTAATATACTTAAATAATAACTCTACATATGTATGACGTTTGCTAAATGTTGAATATTTGTTGAATGCAACCTAATGTCTTGAAAATCTAAAGGGTCTCATACTAACTGGTATTTGTAACTAAGGTACGTCTCACACTGAGGCAACCAACAACAAGCGATATTGCCACCTAATGACATTTTCCATAGAATCAAAGCAGACGTCTCACATTAGAGCAATCTGATCGTCTCTCTATTTGCAATACCGAATTGTTCCAATATGAGAGACTTTATTTGATTATATGCAAAATGCCATCAAGAGGTAATATCACTTGTTGCTGGTTGTCTCAGTGTGAGACCTGCCTTAGGCTCTGTCCTCAGGAAACTATAGGACGTCAACATGAAATTCGCTCATGCCATTCCACCTATTATGATCAGCATACAATGTTGTATACAGTGTGATAACAAAGTTCGGAACAAAAATCATTACTCCGTTATTTAACGTTTTTATGGAAAACACTCCGACACGTAAATTTTAATTTTTAAATGGCCAACTCTTGAATAAAAATTTCATTTATGACGTGACCAGCTCTTGTATAGTGACATCACCCCTTATTTTTTTAAATGACAACCCCTGACAGGTGATATAAAAAAATTGGAACCTTACATTACGTTTTTTTAAAACGCATTTACTTTAAAAAATTAAAACTTAATTTTAATAAAAAAATGATAGAAATAAAAAGAATTAGCTCCCCCAATCATTTGGCATTGACCAATCCGATTGTAGACACTTGAACGCTACGTTGGACAATGTCTGAACTAATTTGCTGGACTTCAGTACGAGTTCATTGTAGTTCCTCTAAATTATTTAGTCTGTTGAAGTACACCTTAGATTTTAGGTGACCTCATAGAAAAAAAAAATTCAATGGAGTCAGGTCTGGGGATCGCGGAGGCCACTCAATTGATCCTCCACGCCCTATCCATATTTCGGGAAATGCAGTGTTTAGATGTTAACGAACCTCTATACCAAAGTGAAGAGGCGCCCCATCGTGTTGAAACCAAATATTATCCAGATTGAACTAGGCCAACTCTTGGTTATTTGGAAAAAGTGCCGCTAGCGCTGGCATTAAATCCAATTGCCTGAAAAAATAAGGGCCTATAAATCGGTGTCCAATTAATCCCATCCACATATTCACTTTGCCTCGACGATGACTGTGGGAGTCTTGATTGAGTCCAGTGAGGATTTTCACGAGACCAATAGCTGATAGTGTGACGATGTACTGTTCCATTCAGAAAAAATTGGCTTCACCAGAAAAAAGAATAGATAAAAATTAAGTTTTAATTTTTTAAAGTTAATTCTTTTTTTTAATGTTATGTAAGGTTCCAATTTTTTTATCACCTGTCACGTAGTAAGGAGCTCTACCAAAAAACAGCAAAAAAAGTGGGGTTGTTATTTAAAAAAAATTAGGGGTAACGTCCCCGTTCAAGAATTGGTGACGTCATAAATGAAATTTTTACATAAAAACGTCAAATAACGGAGTTATGATTTTTGTTCCAAACTTTATCATCACACTGTATGTGTATTGTAGCAACATTTGAATGCTTCCATAAAAATACATGGAGACAACCTCGAAGCATCAATCTTGTGTTAATGTCTTGTAGTGTCGTGTGGATAGTCCGTAAATTACACTTTTTAGAAAAGAATCACTTATCTCTCATTATAATTGCTTTCATAGCCCAATTAATTTCCGTAATTTTTTTAAATTTTCCTTTGATGTCTCCTCACTTATCTGAACATTATTAGAATATCTTCCATTTCTTATTTTTTTAGCAATTATATGATAGGCTTAAGTAAACTCACTTCATGAAGAAAAAAATATAAGACCAAACTTTATGTGGTAGAAAGGAGCTTGATCTTGCAGCCTTCTCTACATGAAGGAATTCCATTTACTTATACAGTGTATTTAATTTCCCTCATAAGAGGGACTCTTATGAAAAGCCCTTTTTAGGACGCTAGTATAACTGATGGAATCACATTTGCGTTAATATGAATATCAACTTGTCAATATTCAGACCAAATAATCGTGTACAAATTATTTGTATTTTATCTACTTTATCACTTTTGTTGTTAGATCAATGGTAACTTTTTTTCAAGTTTTGTAGAAAACTGAAGACAAAAATGTAGTTTTTATCGAGATTTCTACTACCAAATTATTAATATAGAAGTAAATGTGCATTCAAATGCAATTAATCTTATGAAAATATTCTTCAGTAACCGAAGATGTGCAATTTATTAGATTGTTGAAACATAGTAAATTGATGATATAAACGTTTAAGTAGTGTGACTGATGACAGAAACGTTTGGGCAATACTAAAGAATGCGATTGATGTCGTGGTAAGCCGGGTGGTGGACGTCCAAATAAATCAAAAACATCAGCACACACCTCTTCACGGCGACGACCCGTCCATCGAACTTACATAAATTAGCTTTTATCCCTGAGTGACGACCACCGGCCGTCGCGGCCGTTTCGCCCGCCTCCCAGTCTTGTCCCCAGCCGTTCGTTAAGCCTTAAACATCATCCATTAATGAGGCGACGTAGGCGAAAATAAATCCTACAATTATCGAAGGATGCGTTTGATCGACTTTATATTAATCAAGATAAGGGCGCTCTGGCAGCAGGGCGTCTTCGTCCTCGCGCGCCTACGCCTTACTCCTAGAAAGAGACGGTGCTCTTAAGTCGATTAGGCTTAAAGATTATTACATTAGCCGCGTTAATGCGCCCGAATGATCGGGGTAGGCGGGAACGGAGAGGAATAAGAAGAAGAGCCGGACGGGCTCTGTCAATAAAGCTTGTTACACCTGTCAATGGGCAGAAGGCCTCTCGTAAAGTCGTTTGTCATGGGGCGGTGGGCGTAAGCAAACTTCATTGAGACGAAGGTTTTCTTTCATCTCTCTGCTCGGGGACACGCCGGAGATGCGTCTTCATTCACCCGAAGGCGTAATCGTTGCTAATGACGGATGAATGAACCCGCCGCTTTGTTACAAAACCAGCCGTTGTACGGTGAAACGCGTCATTGACATCCGCGACGCTTGTTTATTTGTCGTATCGTTAAATCATCCTGATTGATGATGTAAATCGCACATGGCTAAAACGAAACGTTTAAAGATGATTTTTATGAGGCCAATTTCGCTATTGAAATTAACGGATTTATGAGAAAAAATACCGTCCTTGATCGGTAAACCAAGGAAAATCCTGTAATCATTTCTCGGTGTAAATCACTTAATTTGTCAATTAAAATAATTGTTGTTTTCGATTTCAAACATTTAATGCGTATTTTCCAACATAACACTTTATGGTTTCATCACTAAGATTTCTTTGTGTTTGCAATGTAAAAGTAAAACTTTTATGACTATACAACTATGTTGCATTTTACGTTTGTAGTTAATAAAGTCTTTAGATTATATATTCTAATTAAAACTTTCAATAACGAAGACGTAAAGCCATGTAAACGTTCTTGTCGATAGTTACACATTCATGTACTCCACATGTACTTATTTATCATTTATTTTTTTCTCTACTTTTCCGAACGATTAATCTCAATACTTACAGAGCACATTCCTCGTTTTATTTTAGAAAATATTCATCTGCCTTGTTAACATACTCCAGAGAAGTACCCATAACTTTTCTATCACACTTGGATTATGATAAATGGCAACAGGTGATAGGCGTTTCCTCTCGTCCTCTATCGAAATAATCCTCGTTGTCAAACTCGAGGAGACGTTAAGAAAGTCGCCTAACGTTAAGTCGACGGGTCGGAACGGTTCCAATCGGGGATTAAAAATGGAAATTTATTCTGGAATATGAACAGTACCGACCGATGCGACGGGACGTTCGAAAACGTGGACCTCATTAACCGCGCGGGACGAAAATGCTATTAATCTGCAAGTTGGTGCCGAAGAAGGACGACCGTTCCCATCTTCTTAGTGTCCCGTAATTTATTTTCCGCGCTAATCGCATCACTTACGCCGTATTTTTCAATTAGCAGGTGACCTGCACGTCCGCGACGGATGAACCTCGACGAGACGTTAATGGCTCGTTCGAGGATAAATCTTTTGTACGTATAAATCACTTAGACGTACGTGTGCCGGTGAATGTACGTGAGAGGATGAAGAAAGGGTTCATTCAAATGTACGCATGAAAATTTATGTAGTATTAAATTTCTATGATAAAGTTGCTTCTTATGAGAAAAGTAAATTTATTAAGAAAGTACTTGTGCAGGTATGTAAGTAATAAAAAGAATTTGCAAAAAAAATCTCGTGTGATTTATGGTTGGAAGCATCGGCAGCTGTAGTTTGATAAGTCACTTAGCATGGTAGAGAAGCGTAATTAAGGAGAATTTATGGTCGAAGAAGCTCGGGTTAAGATGAGGTTTCTTAGCGGAGAGTGAGTCGCAGCAGCACTTTCATTTTTTGATGACGTCTCTCGAGATCGAAACGAAACGACGGTCGAAAATAAAAGTCCAACAACGGACGCGTACAATGCGTTATAAATAAATCATTGCCGTCGATCCCCTCTCGACGACTCTGACGCTGATCGCCTAAAGCGTACATCCATCAATCGGTTTTTATACCGTTTTAATTGATCGGTATTTTATTCCCCGGACGTAAATTTTACGCTCGGATCCGGCTCTTAAACCCTTGCGCCACAATAAAATTAGATTTATGACATTACAATCTTATCGATGTTAATTATAATCCAATGTTGCAATACGTAGATAAAAAAAGTTAGATTGCAGAATCAACCACCCACATTCAACACCTATCGCATTAAATTGAAAATTCCACGGGAAACTTGCAAAAAACGGGGTACAAGCACAACATATGCAAAGACAGGCATAATTACAACGTTCTATGTACTTGTTAAATGTCAACCCACTGATTAATTCGTTTCGAATCGACGTCGTTGCGTATCTCGTCTGAATCGCAGATGCGGTTATATAGCTGAGACGTGTCCTTTACTGACAGGGGCAATTTTACACAATTCCGTATCGGTTTTAATTAAATTTCTTTACAGAAATTCGCCCCCAACCCGCCTTTCCAACACATGGTGCGCACGTAGGCTTTGTCCTGCGCATGTAAATTTTAACATTACCAAATGTCAATGGCTAACTCTTTTAAGTGGTTAGTACTTTTCTGTTTACGCCTTTACCGTTGCGGTGACGTATGCATGCAAAAATATTAAATTATTGTAATTTTATGTTGAATAGTAATGAGGCTGGGGCATAATGCCTTATATGTGGATGTGTAAAGTAATAAATTTGAAATTATGTTATTAATCATCGGTTTATTACTTTCGGAGATGATCAATAGTAAAATTGAGTTTTTATGAAAGATGTTTATTCTGAGTATGAAACGTATTTAGAAGGAGGTATAAACCATCTGTGGGACTTATACCTTCGCTCTGTCCTATAAGATAAACTCATATATACACCTAGCGGTTATTTTCGCATCAAATATAGGTAGTATATGAATGATAGACTTAAGAAGAGTAACTTATTACCTAATTTTAATTAAACGAAGAGGTAATTATGTACTTGTATAGCTCTATATGATTTTTTGAAACTTTAATTGTATTTACTTTAGTCTCCAAAATATCCTTCTTTAATATAATTTTTCGTAAGGTGAAATAGATTTTGCACAGAATGTTTAAAAACTCTATTGCCAGTGACAACCCTAGTCTTTTATAGACATTTATATTCGAGTACGTTTTAATGATAATTGTATTTTGAGTTTGAAAGTTAGTTCAAATTTTTGAATATTTGAAAGAATATCTTTACCTATAAAAATGACATTTGGAGGAATGGATTGAAATGTAGGAATGAATCTCATCGTATAATTATTCAATGGTGGAATGGAATTTTATGTAGTGTTTTAACACAAACTACCGTACAACCTCTTCGATTACCTGTCGTTATGTTCCTACTGATTTTATGAAAATTACACACACATACGTTGTAACTGATGATATGCGGGTATTTTCCTGTGCACCTTGACAGTCAATGCATTATATGCATTTTTGCATAAGCAGTTTTTGGTTTGGCATTTTCTCCTGCGGTAGCAGTGTAAGAAATGAGTAAGAAATTTTGAAAACTATACCTTTTCAAGATTGATTGGGAAAATGATGACTGTAATCCAGATTAGTAAAATAAATTTAAAAAAACGGTTTTATAAAATGAAGTTAATGAATGTGATTTACATCTGAAAGTTTCTCAACAGTCGAACCTGTTTTGAATAACAGTTACATGAAGTGCCTTCAGTAAATTCGTCAATTTAATTATCAATGGCTTGAGTAAAGTTAATGTTTTAAGTTATTAGCTCAATTTGAGTAAAATATTCATCATAATAAATCAACCCAACCTTAGCAAATAGACTGTTTTGGGAAATTAGAGTACGGATTAAAATTTTTCTTAAGAGCAGCTTCTAAAAATGGGGAAGAAACTTGTTGGGTAATTTGAGGACATTTTTATTTCATTTTATTTTATAGAAATATTGAATAAAGTTTGGAATCGTTTCGGATGAGATGAATTGAATTTCTTTTTTATTTTAAGTTAATAGCTAAATTGAGTTCAAAATGAGTAAAATGTAGATCAAGATAAACCAACTCAATCTAGTCTAAACAAGTCTTTAATTTTGATAAATTGTACTGTGGGTTTAAATTCTTCACAAGTTGGATAAATAAAATCCGGATTACCTAAAATTAACGTACCAAATTCATCATTTCGATTCGCACCTTCTTTTAACCCTCCGGTGGGCGCGTTTCCGGCAGTTAGCCGCATCTTTTTCCCAAAATATTACAAAGTTAATTGTGAAACCACTAAATATTCTATTGCGGTGTAAAAGCCGCAATGCGCCTATTCGTGTAAGTCCGATAGGCGCGCCCACCGGAGGGTTAATAAATTTTGATTTATTAATTCATTCTTTAAATCAAAATGTTTATTTTTTAGTTGAGTAGTAGCCTCATTTTTTGATAAAATAAATCCGTTCCGGATAAAGGTGCATTTTGACTCAACTTCATCGTTTTATGTAACCCTTTTAGTGCCGCGGGAAATCGAGGTGTCTACGCTGAAATAACCGGTCGAATTTGTCACGATTTTACTAAGGTTAGGAAAAAGGCTTATAATAACCAATCAAAAAAAATATTTACACAATTCAAGCAGTAGAGGAACAGACGAAATAGATATAAAAGTATTTATTTTGTTTTGAGGTAGAATTCTCGAAATGTGCGTAGTAAAACGTTACAAAATGAGGGCCGATATATCGATCCTGGCACTTTTCGCCAATGTAGCAAAGGCCGATATATCGGCTTCCGGCACTACGAGGGTTAAAGCGATGGAACATTCAGGTTCGGTTTCCATATCAATAACTAACTTATTTACATTTTGAATTACCACATTAACGAATTCCTTATTAATTTCTTTTTTTATTACTTTAGGCGGTTGATAATCGGGATTAGAGTGGTTTCTAAAAATTGAAAAAGAAGTTATTTGAAAATTTCATGCTGCTTGTTGATACTTCATTCTTAGAAAAATTGAACAAAGTTCAAGTTGGGTTGGACATTTTTATTCACAAAGCTAAGCCAAAATGACCTGTTTTGCTAGGTTTTATAAAATTTATTGGAATATTTATAGATGTCCAGCGACTCCAGTCATAAATGACTTTTTGTAGAAACCGTATTTTGTAACTAATCGTTAGACATTTTGGAGCTGTAAAGAAAAAAGTTAGCTGTAACGACAAAATGTTTTCATATAAGATAGTAACACAAAATTACACTTTTGATCACATGTTGGATCTTTTGAACTAATAACATAACATCAGAAGGGAAGATACACCTGTGTTTTGACAAGGTTTGGCAATTAATGACGCAATTGAAGCAAGGAGCTATCTTTGGGAGAACCCATTGTTTGACATTGTTATAGCATAATACCACAAGAAATTGTAGGAACAAAAGTAATAAATTTGCATCGAATCGAGGAAAATGGTTTCACAGAAAAAGTCATTCCTGAAAAATTTACTAGTAATCTGTATGATTTTCAGAAAATGTTATCCAGCGATTCAAATGAGTTCATTGGGTGTCCGGCATCCTTCAATGTTAGCATATCGAGGGCTGAAACTCATAACTTGTAAAAATGAAATTTTATTAAAGATAATGCCAAACAATGATCTTACACATTTTAAACTTACAATTAAATATATATAAAAAGTAATTTGTTCGATGCACGCGAAATACAACATATCGTCGGTGTGCCTGCAAAATCCGCTATGTGACATTTTTCCCGAAAACGCGAAATATGGCGCAATAGACTCATCAAATGGGAGTAGACCATCTGACAAACGCTATAATATACCAAACATTCATTTGTATCATTATTTTATGAAAAGTAAAAGTCTCTATGTGTTTGCCATAAACGAAAACCAGCTATGGGTTTTTAAGTTTTATAAAAAAACAACTAGATATTGGAAGTCCTTTTATAAAAAATTAATTAGTTTTTATTCATTCCTGTAAAATTTGTTAAAATGCGCATAGCGGATTTTGACCAAACGACCAAACCCAACCTGAAAGTCGTTCACAATGATATCGTTAGAAGTTATAAAATACGGATTGTCGTTTATGAACGACAAGCGATTCATAACGACGTTGTTAAGAGTTACAAAATAAGCCTGTTAATCTTAAAAAAGACTTCATTTTTATTGATACCCATTGATAAGTACTGAACTTCTCTCAGAATATTGTTTATCATTTCTTAACGTACTATAACCCGAAATAGAGCTACATCACCAAGACAAAAATGAAAAAGTAAGCCCCCTCTTCGTAACATTGCCGATTACTTTTACATCTTTTTCTTCATGGTGCAGCTCCATTCCGGGTTATAGTACAACATGACTGTTTTCCCATGCTCAAACTAGCAACAAGCTAATTGATCAACCCGAAAATATTAATCGCCGCCGACGGTCGGGGACACGCACGTACGTCGTTACTGCGCCGCGACGGCAAACCGCGTCCATTTGTATCCGCGTACGTTTTAATGATAACATCAAGCCGGTCGCGGTCGCGTATCGCGCCATCTCGCGTCGCTGGCGTACACGATCCCGCAATCAGCGGCGGGCGCAAAAACAAGGCACGTCCGACGCGGCCGACCGCGATTTTTCTTCAGCGATCGGCCGCCGCCGCCGCCTTTGGCCGTGTGAATGGTCCCCCTAAAAAATGACTACGCGTGTCCAGCCATTGTGTTTATTAATCGGGTACACGTTTGCGCCGGTAGGGGTGGACACCGCGGGACTGCCGGCATTTGTCTCCCGCGTTCGGGCGCCGCCTCGGACACGATCGTAAGTAATCGCGTACATTGAAGGGGCGGCAAGGGGGCGGTTACTACATTTTGAATAAATTACTACCACTGGAATCTGTTCGGTGGCAAATTAAATGAGAAATTGTGATTTAGAATAATAGGTACACTACAGGTAGTCTGGATGAGAATCAGAAGCACAATTAAACATTTTGGTGCAAAAACCCGTTACCTCCACTTTTTTTCGAAAATTTCATTACGGTTTATTTAATAACTAGGTTCAACGTTGAATCGTGTAAAGAATGTGAAATCTCTGGATAGATGAAACCAACAGTTGTATTTTCAAGGAGCACTATAGAGCTACTTGAGGTCTCGCTTGAGTAAAAAGATATGTAAAAAGTGCCTTAAAAATAATCGTGTAAAGTTCTTGTAATATTGTTAAGCACAAAATATTTTAAGGTACAGTAGATCGATTAACCAAACTAAAAGTGAGGAAACCGTTTCGGATAACAAATTTTTCCGTTAACCCATGAACATCTAATTGCCTATTGTAGTATTTTGGGTTGCAATAGCAGTATGTATTTCTGAAAGATTTAGAAGATAAACGGAATTAAAAAATCTGTAGGCATAACTTTTAAGCTATATTAAAGTTATACAATTCTTAATGTTATTCGCAATAGTCGAAATCGCGCACTGGTCGAAATTTGTATCCACAACGCGTTGGGGATGTTGCCATTTACCCACGATGCGTTTAAACTTGTGGATAAATAACCTCACCCACAATGCGAAATCAAGATTTTCGCGGTTTTAGTTTGCTTTATGGATCTTTTACGTTGTTCACAACGCGTTATGCCTATTTGGATTTCCTCATATCGCGTTTCAAGTAACACAATAATTAAAAAACCAAAAAAAATATTTTTATTTAAACGATAAAACAACTTTTAATTTATGAAAAACACAGAAATAAAAACGTTTGTCTTGCATAAAACTTAACTAGCCTTATTTGTTTTTACAAGAGCTGCTCCTGTGGCACTTTGAGTTACATTTTATATTTGACTTTATGCACATGCCTTTGTCTGACATCCTTTTAGACAATTACATCGCACAAATCCTTGCTTGGAACCAGAAGATAGCATGGCTTCTTGCCGTACGTCAACAGAAGAACCAGAAGGAATTTCAGCTAATGAAAGGAACCCTGAATGCGCTAATTGAAATTGATTTCGGCTATATAATTTTTTCAAGTTTCCATTTTCTGTTCCAAGAGTGTACAATCCTTGAACAGCTCTTTCCATTACAACTGCTAGTATGTTGCGAGGGGCTAGACGTCCACGGTTTACATCTGGTGTGGTGATCAAGACATTATCACTTACATCAACGGATGGAAACTTATGCCTTGATTGAGCAAGCATTGTTTCAGCTTGTTCCTGAAGCCCCCGTTTACAGCCTTGTCTCTGTGTATCAGATGCCTTTTTATTGTCGCAAAGCTTGCACAAAGCTACGTCAGAATCTGCCCCACATGTCACATGAAATGGTTGATTGCACTCAATACGCACATTGTCAAGCGCGTATTTTTAGTCACAAACAATACATAAATCTACGTTATCACTCGTGCTACCATTATCTTGTGCTTGAATTTCCATTTGTTTTTCACCAGTTTCTTGAAGTGTTTCGGGTACAGTATCTGCTTTCTCTAAAGATTGTTTCATTAGTTCCAGATGCTCCTCAAGCTCTTCTTCGGTCTTGATTTTGCTTAGGGATGAGGTGTCTAAGCAGGAATCCAAAAGTCCATTTTTTTGCGGAGTTCCAAACATAGCTTCGTAAGGTGTACGCTTTATACCTGTATGGAAGCTCTGGTTTTTTGTACTCTGAATGATATGAAGACCTTTTGCCCAGTTTTGACAGCTATTGTCCGACATCCAAGCAATAAGACTATCTCGAACGTACTCACAACGCAACGCGAGCGAAGTAAAGGGTCCACAGAGCAAACTAAAACCTCGGGAAACCTAATTTCGCATTATCGGCGATGTGATTTACTCATAACGCGATGTGGTTAATTGGTTTTACCCACTGGCCAACAAAGAAAAGTTTCAACGCATCGTGGGTAAATGGCAACATCCCGAACGCGTTGTGGATAAAAATTTCGACCAGTGGGCGATTTCTACTATTGCGAATAACATTAATATACCGTGTGTCTGTATACTTTCGCCAACCCATTAAGTTTTGACTAGAGAACTTCATAATAATATTCAGAATAGATTTGTTAGTACCATCGGTGCCCAAAAAATGTTGGGACAAACTGTCGATTGAAAAATGTCAAAAAGATGTCAGATATATAATAGCGATTAAATCGGGCTTTCTAGAGGAAGGCCAAAGAAGAAGATATATTAAGTGACAGTGAACCGACAGTTTTTGGGAACCGATGGTACATTATTTCACATCCTTTTGCCGGTTTGTCATTTTGAATTTCCTAACGCTATATGTTTTAAAAGCTACTGGTATGGCTAAAATTTTTCACATGCGATGGTCAGGTTGCTCTTAGGCGCAAGCCAAAATTGGAAGAGTTGTGACCGTTCTTCTTTAAAGTCACCCGTTTATATAAACAAACAACAGACTTTTGCAGTTCTAAAAGATAACATTTCTAAAATACATTGAAAATACCGTAAAAATAGCTCAGATGATAATAATGGTGACTTTTATCCACTTTTAGACCAGTCAAAAGCGTGCCTTTTTCTCCTTGTTAAATATAACGATAAGATAATATGCCTATTACATCAATTTGATGTGATGATTATCTCCAAAAGTAATAAATCATTCAAATATGGTCGAAAGTTGATCTAAAATCGTAAAAATTTTCTTGGAACCTTCCTTTCAATAAAAAATCTGATAATATTTACAACTATAATACGATTTACTTAGAATAAGATGATCGACTATCTCCTATTAATTATCTTGCTTAGCGGCGTCGTTAAAAACAAGTTAATAACCGGAAGATTTTTATGAGATGAGCTACATATAATAGGATCGTGATTGATTCTGTGGTATCTTTAGATAGAATAAAGCCGCAAACCAGAACGACTCATGGTGCTCGGTGTTGTATTTTTCTATCTACTAGATAAAACGACAAAGAAACGATCTAATCTGGTTAGCTCCCGCAGGAAACCTGGAAAGCAATAACTTGGACCGAACTGAATTCAGTGGATTTTTACGTGACAATTATTAACCGCCGCGAACGCCGCCGGTAACTGGACGACATTCCACCGTAGGCGCTGCTCCGCCGCCGATACATTATCGACGAATATTCGACGACCCTTCATTTTTTCAATGTGTGAATATGGCCCGAGAAGAATTCTCATGTGTAAATGGAACCTGGTGAAAACGCGTAATTTACTGCTTCCTTTCGAATACATTTGTACTCATTTGCATTCGACTATATTTCAGTGATGACGCAAGGAGGATGCGGGAAGGATCTTAAATATTCGAACAGGATCTAACCCTTAAAGAAGTATTTGTACCATTATTCAATATCCTTTTAGAATATTAGTTATATCCCTTTTTGTTCGTTAATGTGCCGTTATCCTTTTGATAATCGAGGTTAAATCTAATTTTAAGTGGCACCAAATTTGGATATCCTCCGGGCTACTTCTTTTCGCGTTTCTTTTGCTTATGTGTCCTCGAGCGTTTAAACCAAGCGTCAAGCAGACGCGTACACAGCATTCTACCGCATCAGCGAAATGACAGTAATTTTCGTACGGACTTTTTCTATTCCGACCGCGATTACGACCGAAATAACAACTCAGGCCGACGTGCACGTGCCGATGGTCTAAAGAAGGCTTAACACGCGAGCCACGATCATTCGTGATCGACGAAACACGCCATTCTTCGCGTAATCGTTTGCTCGTTCGTCTTTCATCTGCTCATGTTCAAAAGAAAATAGTAGGAAAATAGCTTCATTGAAGGCATTCCACAATAAAATCTTAACTCTTAACATTCTTAAACTTTAGTCGTGAAATTTTATCGTGCTGTATACAAAGTATTAAACCTATGTCATTAAAACTTAGTCTTAACGTTGACTAGGTAGTATAAAGCCCCATAATCCACAGTAAGATTATGCTTTGATAAGCCAGGCCAATCATCAATAACGACTTACATACGCCGTTTATAGTGAACGTCAACGTATAAAACTCGCCGGCGAGAAGATGTTAAACGCCACGCGATCGATCTGCTAATTTACAAGGAGTCATAACGCGGACGTATAAGGCGATGAAAAAGATCTTTACGGCCTTCCACGGGCTATCTCTTTATCACTCCTATCTTAATTGCGTTTCTGAACGAGAAAAAAAGGCTCGCGCGGTTAATTTAAATCTTCTCCTACCTCCGTTAGACCTTTAAGCTAATTGCACTGCTACCAAGCTACACATAAACATAGGTCAGACTTACAATTAGAAATGTTTCTTTCTTATTATAGAATCATTCTTCCGGGATTTTGCCCACAATCAGTAAAAATATTAACATATTAAAACAATAAGGAACGTAGGAAAAATATTTAACATTGTTGAGTTATGAAATATGCTTCGAGTCATAAGTAGTGACAAGATATAAACATATCTAATTGATACACGTTATGTAAGTGCACACGTAGATGTTTAATCCTTATTTACTACTGTTAAAGACGGTAACCTTGAAATTAATAAGTCTCAAGAGGAAACTATGTACGTAGGTATATCATAAAAAAATAAATATTCATTTCTATCTGGAGCAATATTCCTCCTAATTGATTACGTGACTGAAAATGAATATTGCGCGTGCTTTGGTGATGTATGTAACTATTCAAGATGTAATTACGTGTTTGAGTTATATAAACTCGTTCGAATCGTAGATGTCTCGTCATTCTTTAGATCCGTTCCGGTTCGGTCAAATACATAGAAACTGACTTGTTATTTTTTCTTGGTTTTCCGTCCTGTTGTTCCTTGTCTTATTGTTAGTTACCGTTGTAACGACGTTGATCGGTTAGCTAGGGATTTTTGCACTTCGTCACAACCTGCGGTTTGGATCAGTGACCACGATTATCTTTATTATTATTATTTTTAGTATTATTTTAGTTCTTTAACCTGACGTTACGGGGATTACACTACTATAATAAAAACCCTACTGTTACAAATAAATTGGAGTCCGGTTTTATTGATATACAAAAAAACAATCGCTTAAATCAGTGTTTAAGTTGTTGGTCCAATTACGATAAAAACAATGTTTTTGTTACAAGTTCTCTGAAATAAATCCGATTTGGTCCTAAATATATGGTAAACCTTGTAGTACTTATTGGATTTAGTTTAAGATTTAAATTTCTTATAACGAACTCATTCATTAAATAAATGTAAATTTAAAGAAGTGTTACGACCTTTCGTAAAAAGAGAATATATAGAGAAAAAAATATAAGATTAATTTGAAACAATTTACATTAATTTTTCTTAATTTTGAGCATCCAGAAACAAATTAGTAGTTTGATTAAATTCTTATTGGAAAATGGGTTTTTAATTTAAAAAGATAAAAATACTTAAAATAATTTTGTGGATAATTCGTAAGTTTGGCATTAACTTTTAGATTGAAATCTGTACTTTCTTTGAAATAAATACGATTCTCAACGCTCAAATTAAAAAACAATTACAGTCAAAGCTCTAGTACGCGTACGCTCTAATAAGCGGACATCTCTCATAACCGGACAAAAACCTTGGCACCAACCTCAAAGATATCGTCGGCTTAATTAGTAAATCACATAAGTCCCAAATCACACATAGTGTAGGAGAGCAAAAAAACCTCTTATTGCCGAATGAACTATATAAGGATGTTGTTGGGTACTGTTGAAGAACAATTATCTTTGAATTGTTATTAATATTAAGGTACATGCGAACTTCTTCGAGTATAGTTTATTGTTTTCTGCGATAAATTACACAAAAATCTCATTGTGAGTAAAAATGGACTTATGTGATTTACTAATTAAGCCGACGATATGTCTTTCCATACAAACTGCTCTCTTTTAAGCGGACGTTCCAATAAGCGGACGCGGACACCATTTTTTCCTTAATAATGGACAAAAATCTCTAATAAGCGGACGCACGGCTCTAATAAGTTCGACGAACATGTCACTAAACAGTACTAGGTATACATATTTACCGACAAGTTTTCGGGAATTCCCCTCTTTGTGCGTTTCGCTTGTCAAAGACAGGTAATTCCCAGTAGGTCTGCGAGTTACTATTATTAGTTTGTTCGTTTTGGTGTAACATGCGTTAAAGTGGCAACGAGGAAAAAAATACTTACCTTAAAGGAGAAAACGGAAATAGTTTGTTTATTAGACAAAGAGAAGCTGTCGGTTCGTGATATAGCTAAAAGATTTAACATTGGCAAAACGCAAGCTACGAAAATACTTAAAAATAAAGAAGATATTCGAAAGAAATGGCAGTCTGGGACCAACATAAAAACGAAGAAAAACTTCTTAAGTAGTGAAGGTTTAAAAATTGACAAAGCGTGTTTCGATTGGTTTGTGAAAGCAAGAAATAAAAACATTCCCTTATCAGGGCCATTAGTAAAGAGAAAAGGAAGGGAAGTTGCAGAAAAATTGGGAGTGAGTACATTTCGAGCTTCTGATGGGTGGTTAGAAAAGTGGCGTTTGAGAAACAACATTACATTTAAATGTATCTCCGGGGAAGCAACTGATGCGAATGATGAAGGTGTCGATCAATTTATGAAAAAACTGCCGGTTTTGCTGCATGGTTACCGAGAAGGGGGTATATTCAACGCCGATGAAAGTGGACTCGTTTTTCGAGCATTACCGAATAAAACTTTATCTTTGAAACATGAAAAATATAAAGGAGGAAAGCTCTCTAAAGAACGATTAACTATTTTTTTTTTGTGTAAATATTGATCAAGATAATTAAACTTATAATGACTACGATGCTGAAGATGATTTACCACTCGCAAGACTAGCTAATTTGTTTAAATGTAGTAAAGAACTGGGAGTAGAAAGTGTAAAGGTAGTGTAAGAATATTTAAATGTGGACGAAGATGTCGAAACAGAAAATTTGGAATTTTCGAAAGAAACAGAAGAAATAGAAGACATTGAAAGTGAAAATGAGTCGGAAGCAGGTGGTACGGAGAAGGACTGCAGTCCAATCAGGTCTTATAAACATTGGATGTAGTTTCCAGACTTAAATCGTTCATGAAGAATGATTTTACTGGTTTCCAACATGTAAAAAAAATAGAAACACATATAAAATGTTGTTTCCTATCACAAAGAGAAGCTTTACTTCGTCAATTAAGTATTTTAGATTTTATTCGGCGAAAAATAAATAGTTTAAGTTTAAATAGTCAATGTACAAGGTAGAATATTTTGTTTTAAATAAAAATATTTTAAGGTAAAAAGTTGTTTATGTTTTAATAACGTTAAAAATCAAAAATTGTCAGAAATAGTGCAATATTTTCCATTTTAATAGCTCTTTCTTATAAGCGGACATCTCCAATAACCGTACAAAAATGTTGGCACCGTCAGTGTCCGCTTATTAGAGCTTTCACTGTATTTGGCTTTTTCATCTTTTATTCTCACAAATGAAGAGTACAAAAATAAGAGATATTTATTAATTGAGCTATTTATTTCTTCATTCTTTAGCCGGGGTTGTTAAACATAGTGTTAAGACTGTCACATTTTTGATAGTCTTTAATTAGCGCCTATCCAATATCTATTGTTCTCTAAATTTGTAGTTTTGAAACGAGATAATGGGATTCAAAAAGTTTTGAATATTTTTAAAATTTTCAGTCATAATTTATAAATTATATGATTATGGTAAATCATTTTTAATGTTCGTTTTCGAACAAAAAATACTATACACGGTTCGACGAAATATGCCTCATACGTCATTACTTGTCACCGTTTTCTCGACGTACAGTCAGTCATAAAAGCCTACATACACCAAGTAAATTCACTCCAGTTAAATAAAACAACACGTTATTGAACAATGTATTTTAAAAATATATATTATTATCCGATTGGAGGTCATTTTGAAACGCCTTATCTGTATTACCATAACACTTTCTTAGGAAAAAAATATAAACTAAAATTAACAGCTCACAAAAGTCTGCATATACAGAACCCTATGAAATTAAATTTAAAGATATTAACTTAATTATGGACGAATAGAAAACTTAATATTTTATGGGATCACCTTGTAAATCGAGAACTGCCTGGAATCGTCTTGGCATAGAAAGGACAAGGTTCTCCGTCACAGTAGTAGTAGCTGGTATTTCTGGCCAAGCTTTTTTTAGGCATCTTTCAGTATTTGCTTATTAGTAACGGTGTATTTCCGCATCCTCCGTTCTATCTCATCCCAAATTTGCTCAATAGGGTTGAAGTCAGGCGACTAAGAAGGTGAATGCAGTTGTTTAGGTACATTGGAAAGGATCCATCCTCGAACGACGCGCGAGGTATGCTTAAGGTCGTTGTCTTGTTAAAAACTCCAACGACTTCTAAGCCCTAAGCGCTTTTCTGATTTTTTCAGATTGCATTGCAATATTTTCAAATATTGTTTATGATCCATAATACCTTCTATAAAAACTAAATTCCCTAGCCTAGGAACCGCCATCGAACCCCAAACCTTTACCGACCCACCACCATATTTAATGGTTGGGAGGTAATTTGTTGCTTTAATTTCCTCATTTGCTTTCCGCCAAATTTTTCCTGTGCCATCCGATCCAGAAATGTTGTATTTGCTCTGATCCGCGAACAAAAGTGTTTTCCAAAACTCTAAATTTTGTTCAATGTATTTGTTGACAGTCAATCCTTTTTTTCTATTTTTTTCGGAAATTCAAGGTTTTCTTAGCGGAACTTGTCCATTAAATCCGTTAAGTCGTAATACCCTATGTACAATTTCTGGATTTACTACTTTATCAGTAGCGTATTGAATATGTTTTGCAAGTTGCGGAGCACTTGTTCGTGGATTTTCTTTTACCTTTTTTTTAATTATTCGAACATCACGTTGATTTAAGAGTTTTGGACGACCAACGCGCGGTTTATTTATTGCACTTCCATTTGAAGCAAAATTTCGAATAATTGTTTGAACTGTGGCTCAACTTTTTCCCACAATTCTGGCAATTTCACCATACGATTGTCCCTCATTTCGTAATTTTACTATTAAATAGCGTATTTCAACCAATATTTCCTTTCTTGCCATATTATCGTGTGACGGAAGTTTTAAATACTATATTTGTTTATGGAATTGTTAAAAAGTAACTATAATATCAACTTTCTGAACTTAAAATAATGCAAAAATTGAATAAAGTCCACTGTGACAGCTCTTGTGTATCAAACGCGTAACTGTTTGTTGACTTTTGTGAGGTTTATTTATCCGTTTTTAATCGTTTACTCCGTCCATGGAGTAATTAATTTTAGATTTGTTTAGTGTGGTATGTTCTTGAGTAAATAGAAGTAAATTTATATGTGTCACAGAGATGAACTTCATGTTCTTTATAACGGTATTACTATTTTAGCTGGCGTATGTAGACTTTTGTGATTAACTGTACATCAGATACTTTTTTAAATCTACTTGTACATGACAGAAGGAGACAAAAACTGAGAATGTTCGACTAGGATACCACAATTAATTAATGATGTATAAGACATCTTTTGCCGAAGAGTGTTTGCAATTTCAAAGACGTCTATTGTACACATCTTGATCTGTTGTACAAAGATACTAATTTCCATCAAAATGGGTGGGAAGCATGACTGATACATTCCGTATTGAATGATTTTGAAGAAGAAAAAAAATATTAATAAGATTTGTAAACTCATGCCTTACAATGTTACAATCCGTTATGGTACCTTTCAGGAAATTACTGTTTTCCGAAAAAGGGGGCCATCTGTATATCTGTTTCATTAGAGTCTTTAATTAATAAAAGTCAATTGGTATGTTTTAAGTACTCCGGTTGTATTGATTCGATTCACATCGGAGAGTGTACATTTCAGAGACGTT
This sequence comes from Digitonthophagus gazella, assembly GCA_036711955.1. Classification (NCBI taxonomy): domain Eukaryota; kingdom Metazoa; phylum Arthropoda; class Insecta; order Coleoptera; family Scarabaeidae; genus Digitonthophagus; species Digitonthophagus gazella. The sequence goes on from JASCIT010000001.1 coordinate 11,311,630, forward strand.
GAAATATGCTTGCAGATAAGTTGGCGGTGGCGGGGTCGAGGAAACTTCGTATCCCGTAGCGATAGCTCGGACCTCATAAGTGTAAATTACAGGTGCAAGAATGTAGATTAATTACTCCGGTTCGCCCGAGCACTCGAAATTATAACACGTAGCGGTAGCTGACCGGTCGAGGCCTTTCTCCGTCCAAGAGAGACACAATAGCGCCTCCGTGTAACTCCCCACGTGTTCCTGTTCTATTAATTATAATTAAAATCGCCCTCTCGTTTTGGAGCGCCTCGCGTTCCGCGGCCTACCTTTTATTGCTCACGACGGATATTAGCGGGTAATCGGGATAATTTATGTTCGTCCCGCGATGATTTAAGCTGGCATTAGCGTCGCACACTAAACGGTTTAGTGCGCGGCTCTAAACTGGCATAAATAATGGCGTTTACGCGTTTACTCCCTGTGCCAAACCGCCGAGAACCGTTTTCTACGCGCTTTTATGTATTTACGTAACTTAGTGGGGTAATTATAAACGGTTTCTGTAGCGAAATGATGCTCCGAGGAGCAAAAGCCGACCTGTACCTTCCGCCATTCTTTGGATTGTGTAAATTACTTCTGCGGTTTAACTCGAGAGCTAGGTTGTTAAGAGGAAATGTAAAAGCGTGTTCTTCCTACTTTTCTCTTGAATATATTAACATTAACTTATTTCAAGGAAGTAGGTGTTCATTGTTTGGCACGGTTTATATACGATGATAGATGGGAGTATAAGAAATTAATGTTTGGGTAACTAAGTACCATTAATTAAAATGTCAATAAATGTTGGCTTGTTCGACATCTGGTACGTATATAATTAATGAGGATTAGTACAGTTGAGAGACTAGAATAGATTATTATGATTATTAGTTGAGTAGTCGAGAGAGGATAATATGCATAAACGAAATGAATATCGAGCGAGTAAATACTGGTAGCCGGGGGGTAGGATTTGTTAAGAGAAAACAACAAAAAGGCGTTCATGTTTAAAACAGAAGCACGTTTCATTACGGCTAACACAAAATTCCGCAATTACGCCGGCGATACGTGGGTTTAAGCGTAACTGGCCGGCTTGGAAGACGGCAATTTCAGTAATAATCCCCGATAGGACCGGTAGCCGGTCCGCAGCAGCTCGAGAACGGGCCGAAATCGCCCCGCGGCAACGGCGTATCTTCGCTTAGCCGAGGCCCCCCGATCACGTACCTCGCATAAAACACGTCTATTTGCCCCCGAGTGGGGCAACGGCTACCTACCTACCCGTCGTTGCCGGGGCCTTATAATCTGGGGCCCTCGAACCGTCTCGTGATCCGTTCCAATCTACCCGCGCAGGAGGCTATAATGCGCAAATTGCCCCCGGCTCGCACTTACCGAGGAGAAGAGGGCCAAGTATCGGAAGGCGAGCTCCTCGGACGACGTAATTTAGTGCCATCCGACCCGCGACGACGCGGCGTCGCGGCATTAAACTTAATAAATCCGTTCGCAAATTGCTTATGCTCCCTCTTTGGTCGATTACCGTACTCAGTACCTATAAATATTCAAGGGATTTTTGACGGGATATGCTCCCAGGGATTCAACCACAAGATTTTTATCTTAAAGTTTATGGTTTTTACGTATATGTATAGGTTGTGTTAATATTGAATTATAGTTTCCAGGAAATAAATTTAACCAAACCCAACTGAATTTGCAAGAAATTATAAAAAATTTTCAGTATTTTGTTAAAACTGGTCTATAGATTCATAAATCTATGATAATTTTTGACAGGATAAATCTACTTCTTGAATAGTTTATAAATTCTAAATTTAAGTTATTGTAACTTTTATTTTGTATACAGAAATAAATGCACCTACGTTTGAAGATAGTGATAATAATTTGAGTTTGGGTTAAAATTTTTTAAATGACAAAATGTTTGGTAATTGATCCATGGTTTTACCGGTTGAAGATTTAGAAACGTAACTTTTTTTAATTTTTTGCCATGGGAAATCCAGAAAATCAAAATTCAAGGTGATGCAGGCAATATTATAGGTAATAAGCAAAAAACTAACTATAAAACTTAATTATTACAATAAAAAAAAGCTATGTTACGTAATCTCCCGTGACATTCTACTAAATAATTAGATTATTTATAGTGTACACGTTCTTGGTATCATAATTGAAAATTATTAACAAATTTTTTGAATTTTTTTCATAAATAAAATTGCTAACAAATTAATTCTAATTATCTAGAAATTCGATAATTAAGAAACTGTTTCAGAGCACTTGTAAGTATTTGAGATTGGTTCTATTTTATATAAATCTGAACGATCAGATTGGAGTGGATATAAGTCATATTTACGTAAAACTTCAAATTCATAAAAAGTAATAACATAAAGAATCTAATATTTGAAGGGTATAGGATTGAAAGGGATTAATTTTTTTCTAATTTTTTTAACCTTTTAGTAATAATTCGAACAAATTTGAGGCTGATGGTAAAAAAGAGTAGTAAAGGCATTTCCAGAACATTAAGAATTAAGTCTGATATTATTCAAGTGATGTTCAAGAATAAATAAAAAACGTTGATGTTTCACTGAAGATATTTATTTGTGGATCTTGATTACCCGGGTTTCGATCATCAAATGATCGTCATGAGGCCGATCGCGTCATGCTTCGAAAAATGCAAAAAGATTATCAACCACGTTGTATCAGAAAACTTTTACAATAAACTGTTAGTTTATTGTCTGCTACGAGCTGGACGAGTTGGGTAATAGAAATCGAAGCGTGAGTTTTACAATTGTAAGACGAATGTTTTCATTTTTGTCAAAATTTTAACTTCATTTTTGTCATTTAAATGCTTTTCTGATACAGCGCGGCCTGATGATGATCATCTGATGATGGAAACCCGGGTATTCATAGTCGAAATTCACAACTAAATATCTTCTTTGAAACATCAACGTTTCTTATTTATTCTTAAAGAATTAAGTCATTGCTCGATACTTATAAAATCAATTCTTTTGAGTTTTCAAAGATGATCAAAAGTATGCGAGGTTATTTAGTATGGGTTCTTACATATTTTGTAAATTTAATTTAAAAACATTTTTTTAAAGAACTTTACATTTTATAAAATAAATAAATTTATTATAATAAAATATCTTAAGTTGTTATGCTTAAAATCATTTTTTAGACTAAAATCCTTTTCTAGACTGAACTCTAGGCGATTTTTTAAAGTTAGTTACAATTTAAAACAATGTTTAAGAACATAATGAGGAAACCTAAAAGCTGACAATTATTTATTTATATGAACTTGACAATCAACATTTCGACTACTATGCCGTCATCAGATTTATCCCGTCTAAAAGCTACCTAAAGCTGAAATTGTGAAAATCCGGACGAATATTGAAATATTGAAAGATAATTTACAAATAATGATATTCTAATGTGTCATATTCTAGTTCTATTATTGGGTCTGAAAAAGAACTGTAAAAGAGATAATGTTTCATGATTTTCCCACAAGATGTTGAATCATACAAGGTTACTAAAGTGGTGATTGAAGAAAAATGAATGTATTTTGTTTTGAATGATAAAATTCGCGAGGTTTAAATTGTTGATTTAAAAAGTTAAATGTGACGTAGAGTAGCTACTTTTACTAATAAAAATTTAATATACCTTGCAATCCATTAACTGAAAAGATATCTTAGCATCTACATTAGAAAGGTGACATCATTGGAAATGTATTGTCATGCTACTGTGTTCAGCATTTATAGTAATCATTAATTGTTATGTCTGGTATTTAGAATTACAAAAGAAAGTGTACTTTCAACACCAGAATTTTCAACTCTTATAGTTTCTTTCAAAGCAGAAGTTACCTGAACGTCTTAGATTTAAAGTTAAATTAACCCTCTCTGGGCCGATTTTTTGTTTTAAATCCAAAAAAAAAAAAAAAAAAATGGGAGAAGAGAAAATCAGCAATTATGAACCTATATATATACAAATGAAAAAGAAAAAGTTCCGTTTAAACAATTTTATTGCAGTATATGCACTATGTAACTTTCAAGTCACAACGGCCAATAATGTTCGCACTTCTGTGTAAGAAAAATTAAGAGTGGAATTTCATAAAACAGTTTGCATTTGGGGTTAAACATAAATGAACATTACATTTGGAATATTTAATCTTCGGGACTCCTTTACATCTGGCCTTTTTGCAACGTTCTCTGTTATCCGAAAAAATTGGCCAATGTGCCACTTCATCTTTTGACACGTCTTCTACAGGTAGCGTTGTACTTTGTCTCTTTTTTCTTTTATTTTGCAATTGTTTATATACTTCGTTTGAAGTAGGACGCTCCCATTTCTTCTGGGTTCTTTTGTGTTCCTGGCATAAACAAGATGCAATGTCACTTTTAAATTTTACTAACAAGGAGAGTGCAAGGTCTTGGGGTCGTGGATTTAGTTCAAATTTCGCAGAATGGTAGATTTAATTTCCCTGTTGATGAAAATATATGGTTATAGGGGCCACTATTCAATAACTTTTAAAATATTTGCAATTAAAGATGCAATTAATTCGTTAAGACAAGTCCGGATAATGTCAAAATTAACCGAATTTATACCGATTAAGTCAGGCTTTTTGAAGAAAGGTTATAATGCCAATTCATATTCCTGTATTAATTTTGAAGTCTTGACAGATCAAATGACAATTAACTGACAAATCCAAAGTGCGGTGTACACTCAAAAAATGCTTCGATGTCGCAAAATTTTATATCCACCCATGGTATCTTTATATGTAAAAATGGACACTCTCAGAACTCGAACCCGGCGCCTAATGACGAGAAATGCCAATCTATTGCTGCTACGCTACACCCATTATGTTTAATCGTTTGCTACAGACCTGAATTTAACTAGTGAATTGCATCTTCACTTGCAAATATCTAAAGAGCTATTGAGTAGTGGCCCTTACAACCATATATTTTCTTCAACAGGGAAACTAAATCTACCAACCTACAATATTTGAACTAAATCTATGACCCCAAGACCTTGCACTCTCCTTGTAAACTATACTGATTGCTGAGGCTTACAGAATATGATAAGCAAACTCTCTTACACAAGAGCCTGGCATTGACCACTCCATCGCATAAGACTCATAGTATCGGCAACAGCAGGTACCCTGGTCTTTGAATTTCAATACATTGCAGTACTCGGTAATCCGTAAATTGACATAAAAAAACAGCAGCCGAAGAATTGTTCAATTTCATTCACTGAAGTAGCAATGGGTTTTGTTGTTTCATATTGCTTATACTTTTTTGTCAAATAGTTGTCGAAAATAGGTCATAGAAGAATGAGGTTCTTCATCAATCTCCTTTCCAAAGGTTTTAACAACTATTATTACTCTTTTCGGATAGTGGTTGGCAAAACAATTTTTTGTGGCCCTGCATCTTCCTCATCTGACGAGGATTGAGCACTAAATTCTTCATCGTTATCAACAATATTTATTGGACCTATTACCGCTAATGCGTCTAATTGTAATACCTCTATTATTTCTATGTGTCATTGTTTGCATATTTTAGGTATATAATGCATAAATTTGAAAACAGGAGAAAACGCAAGCTTTATGCCCACTGTAACCTCAAAGTTACAAATATGTATTATAAAAAAACAGTAACAAATTGAAAATTGAAATGCAAACAAATAGGTTGATATTGATATACGAACCCAGAACTATTATGTGCACTATTTTTAGTTTCTTAATCACTGATAGAAGCACAAATAATGTCAATTCGATTAAATGGTTTCGCCTATATGTAGTGCGGACAGTTTGCACAGTATTTACTTTATTATTTCAGGTTCAGGAACCTAGCAGTGGTCATAAATGTTGTATTTGTTGACAACGTTAGAGAATTAAGATTTATGCATCATCTCATTAAAAAACTATAATAATTTGGTAAAATCTTAATAACTTAAAATGTGACCTGAAAGTTAATTTAAAGTTATTAGGTTCCAAAAGGAAATATTTTTTCTTCTATAGTTTATTTATTCTAGATGAACTTAACGTTCTTTCAAAGAAGAAGGTAAACTGTATGAAAAAATATGTATATTTCTAGTTCTATTTGGGTTAATAAAACTATGTATATTGAATTTAATACGAATTTGCAAAAAAGATTAATTTATACAAAAAGTACTTTAGACCTAATTTCGGAAGATTACTGTATACAATAAAATATACACTTTTAACATTTTTGATATACTGAAGTAGAAAGTGATTCATATTGTCCGATAAAGCACCCATGAAATATAAGAGACTGGCGAAGCCGAAAAGAGCCGATAAAGAGACGATATACGGCTCATGTTAATCCTTAACGTCCCAATTAACAAGCGCGCGCCTGAAAAAGACCGGGTTATTAAAGTTTTACTACTTTGATGGGTCCATTCGGACGGTTTTTACAGCCCGATATAAAACGCCGAGGGGCGGACGACAGTTTATACGCGTTATTGTCGCGTATAAACTAAACACTTTATTATTGAATAAATTCCGAGCGCAATTTGTACCGGCGCCGCGGGGCGGACGGCGTTTTAAAGGACGTAACGCGACGTTTGTCACGCCGGGATTACGTTTATTAGGAAATAGAGTTACGGCCCTCGCGGTTAGATTAAGTCTTTGACAGTAATGACGTGGGAGCGTTTGCCTCGCTGCAAGAATACGGGCGAATTAATTTGCAATTATCGCGCGCCGGTAAGCCGATATCCTGGTAATAAACGGCATTATCGGTTTGTCGTACTCACAAATTGCGATAGAATGCGAAACGGCTACGTGCGCGGATTTATGGCGAATTTGAATAATAATAGTGCACGTTTCTGACATTTCGACGAACGGTCACCGAGATCAATACATTCAATTCGTTACGCAATTTTACACTAAACGGTGTCATATTACACCGTGTGTTCGTGTTATATTATAATACAAACTATAATTTTACTTAAGTATTTATAGTAAATTAGAAGAAAAAATGTGTTGAAAGGTTTATTTCCGTATGGAGATCGTGAGTAAGAGGTTTCTGGTGGGTTCCCTCGTCTAAATTAATGGGTTGTAAGGGGTCCGGCGTGTCCAAGCGTGTTCTAAACAAATGTAAGTTTGCTCAACTCGCCAGAACCGAGAGGCGTACGTCACGTTCACGGTCCGGCGAGGAGTTAAAGCTCTCCGTTTACACGGACTGGAGAGCGCGCGCGGAACCGCAGTAGGCCAGGGTCACGCTTAGTTGACCGCCGATTTAAGGGGTGGCCCGAAGATTACTTTATCTGTTAATTGGACACCGCGGGTGACGTGCTCGGCCGACTGATTTATAGACGCGATTGCGTGGTCGAGGACCGGTTGCTGTCAATCACCTCGTTTCCACTTGACGAACAGCAGGTTCACTTTGGGAACTTTACCGATACTCAATGAGTTAATGAATCACCGACTTGTAATGAAGGTACTCATTCAATATGGTCTTTAATAACAAGCCATTTATTAAACCTTAAATATTTTAACTGACAGCATGAATACTTTAAATAAAGTGAATTCAAGTACAAAAACTTGAATACCGTTTCTAATTAATTTTACACGTAACTCTGAATAATATGAAAAAATCAAAGAGTAATCAATGCTTTTATTTTTTTTTATTTCTTAGTAATAGTAATTAGAAGAAATTTCGATCTACTTTTCTTTAACATTTTCTTTTTAAACTTCGACTCAAATACTAATAGGATTTTTTTTAAACCCACAGTATGAATATTTCAAAGAAAGTGAAAAAATACAAAAACTTGTATAACGTTTCCAATTAATTTTCCCAGTAAATTCAATAAACGTCAAGATCGAAGGCGATGATTCCTCGGGCACAGTTTGAGACCATTGTTTTCGTTCCCTCCGATGACTCTTCTTCTTTCGTTACATATTGATCGCGTTTTTGCGTGCCGCTGCCGAATTTACGCCCACCTGCCTTTGCGAAGCTCTTTGCGGTCTCCCATTAGCCGATAGACGGCGCTTTATTTAGCAGTTAAGTCGGCGTTTTGCCAACGACCGCGCAAAAACGGTAACGGCGTAACCGCGGCGTATTTATGAAGGCAGCTTCTTTCGGAATGAATAATAGGGAAAGGAAAGGAGCCGATTCGTTCTTGCGCCCGGCGAGACAAAATTTGCTTCTTTTGCAATACAATGGCGTTTACAATTCGGCGGCCGTTGCCAAAGAAGCGATCGTTATCGAGCAACGCGGCTAAATTGGCCTTTTACCGTTCCGCGGCCGTAAGATTTTTTCTTCTCCTTGAAGAGAACCGCCTTAGTTATTGATAAAAATACGTAGATTATTGCTCTTAGTGATTTGCTACAGTATTCCACGTAAGCGGTAACGTAAAAATCGTCCGGCTCGCTCCAGATTGGCGCAGAAAATTTTTAATTAACTTCATCCGGTAAGAAACACCAGCAGGCTGCCGAGCAGAATGTCAACAGGAATGCGCTCTACGCGAGATCATTAATTAAGCTCGTGCAATTAGTAATTCTCCTCGCATCTGATCGGTAAACAACGCCTCGTCGCTTGGAACGTGTGTTTTATGCGCGATATAAGCGCAGCGACAAGTTAATTAGATCTTAATTAGGCCGCAGCCAATGTTATGCCTAGTGCGATTATAAAACTCTAAGGCGAGACTAGATAAGATACGCATATGCGCTCCCGTTAATATTTATAATGGGTAAGTTGATATCAATAAGCTTTAATGCAAACCGATTGGCGCTATAAAGTTTATATTACGCAAATGGAATGAAGGCAACTTAGAAATAAAGTCGTTAACTAGACCTTATTATTTCCATTCCTTTTAGAAAAAAATCTTTTGGATAAGTTTGTACTAAGATGTTATGTAGTGTATGATTAGAAAGAATTGCAGGTTACTAGTTGTATAAGTTTTCCAACTGACCTAACGGCCGGAACGGTCTAGAGAAACGGGCGATTCCTGCCGCGCCCGTCCTCTAACCGTAATAAGTAAGTAATTGCCGGGCAAATAATATTACACGGGTACGGTACGTAGTTTTCTTCTTCGTTTTGTCTGCACGACGGACGGAAGGCAACAGCAGCAGCGCCTCCCAGAGAGCGGCAGCCACACCCAACGCCACCGATTATTACAAAATAAAACCACCTGAACCCGTACAGCACACCGCTATCCGCCGTCCCGTCGAGCAACGGGTCAGGAAAGTTTTCGCCCGCGGGTTCGGGCTTAAGATGGTATACCAGCTACTACGAGATCGCCGGGAGCAAGTACGAACGCGACGAATAATTACCTTATAATCACGTAAACGAAATTCCGGCCAAAGCCCGGACGCTCCGGTCGCATGCCTTTAAAATGAGGCTCCATCGGTGAGCGTAAGCTTTTTTTTTTTTGTTGGCGTTCGTTCGATGTTCGTTTTGTTGGTGAAGAACGGTAGTTCGTGCCGGGCACGTGATAGAAAAACCGAGGGTATGTTAATTGAGGATGTGGTTCTGATGCCCGAGGTGTAACGGACGTTGTGGGTATATTTTGAATGTAAATACGGATGATATTATGGGTTTCTTTTCAAACCGATCCGATTTAAATGGACGTATAGAATATTGACGAGAAGGATGATGTAGAAAAGAGCGACGCCGATCGTGTGCTGAGAGAGAGGTGAAAGAATGCCTAACCGTGGAGGAGCTACCGGTGGAAACCGGCACCCAACCGAAGGATATCGGACGCAGCAAGACAATGCCGTTGCCGAAATCGAATAAATCAGGCACCGCTAACAGGACAACGACTGACGGACGGGACAGTATAATGGAATGGGCATTTTAAATTGTATCAGCGGCACGGTCAAAGGCGGCCGTGCGGTAGCCCAAAACCGCGGCCTACTCGTTGTCATTCATGTTACTCCGAGCTTCTGCTCACCGACCTTGTACAAGAACGACTTTACCGGCAGCTCATAACCTTACCGATTTTAAATTTACACTACTGTCGATGAAGCCCAAGAAGTAATTTTCCAACTAAATCGTGTTCTTCAAGCGGGTGGTTTTACAGCTCGGAAGTAGATCTCTAATGATCCAGAAGCATTACCTTCTATTTATCAGAAGCATGGTTATTTTCGAGGACAATACTTCTTCCCGCGCATTAGGACTACTTTGGAACCACTTAACAGACAATTTTAAATTTAGTTTAAATAATAAAAATGAAATTTCCTTATTTACCAAAAGAACTGTTCTATCCTTCATAGCAAAACTATTCGATCCGGCTGGAAGGACCAAAAAATATCCAATTCTTTTTAATCAGACACGTTGTGAAACGCTGGTTCTTTAAAAAAAAAGAAAACAAATCTTCGCGCGTAACTAACACGGCGACTGTGAATAGTCTGAATTTATGAAATTAGAAGTTCTTACTTGGGTTCTTTAGGGAAGCGGAAAGTGAATTATCGCACAATGAAACTAATAGAACCGAAGAACGTTGAACACTGACTTTTATAATAAAATCCTCTTATATGACAAAAAGTACTGTACAGGTTTTAACGTCAGGTACGCACGTGTGTGAACGAAAATAGTATGTACTATAATCCGAAATGGAGCTGCACCATTAACCAGTTAACTGTGGCGATCATTTTGCAAAACGCTCGCCACTGTGTGTCGCGATAATCAAGGGATGAAGGGTATGGTCGTCAAACACAGAGTAAGTGATGCTGTTGAAATATTAGGTCAAAAAGACGCCTTTATTTTAGAAAATGAACAATTTTATTAGTAATATTAATAATATATTTACATAGTGGTTTAACATGGACTTACACATAATGAACGGAATACTTAGGAAAAAATCGAATATTTATAGAAGTTAAAAATTTAACCCTGCGTTCGACACCTGGGGTATAACAAATCCCAAACCATCCCAGATTAAAATATGTATACTATATTGTTATATCAGTATTGTTAATAAAATATAGGACTTTTTATTTGCTCTGATGGTTCTCATATCCCACGTGTCGGACGCCGGGTTAAATTGTTACTGTCGTGTGATATTCACGAAAACAAGGTACTATGCATAGTGGTACTTTGCACGTCGGACACCAATACCGCGATTCTTTTCTAATCATTTTTTATAATAAACAGTACATCTTCGTGAAAGATTTTCTGTTGTTGAACGATCTACTATGCAATCCGGGAAATGTTTCTCTTTGTCATTGACCGAGATTATGATAATTTAGGCGTTATATTCAAATAAAAAGTTCACTTTGGTTAATTTTCGAAAGAACTGCGCTGTATACCAACAAAAATTGCCTGCTCCAAAGCAAAGATTCCCTTGGTAACTATTTATACAAAAGTAAGACCAACAAAAAAAGAAGTGAGATACCGCGCATATGAGCACTTTCCAGGAATCATCGCAAATAGAGAGTCAAATGGATAGCGCTTATCTAAAAGGTACCAACCGCCAAATCACGTTTTTTCATATAAATGCACTAAACGCCTTTTATAACAAAGACTTAGTTACTCTAAAAAAATCGAAACTCTAAACTGCTCGTAGGAACCTCTGTTAAGGCTGATCCGTTTCATCTACACACTTATTTCTCAGCATTATAAAACTTTAGTCGCCATTTGCTCAAAACTATAATTTGGCGCTTGGTACCATTTAGATAAGCGCTATCCAAATATTCTTTTTTTTGTTTTGATACACAAAAATGAAAATCGGGATAATCAAAGATCCAGTATTACCACACTGCTTATGAATTGGTTCTTAGGAAGTTATGAATCCAACTCAAATTATTTATAATTTTTATTTGCTTGTTTCATTTCGTCCTGAGCTCTAAACATTTTAAACATACCTATTAAAATTCACGAATATAATTTAGTTTTCACCAAAATTACAATTTAAATGTAAAAGTGTTACAAAATTTTACGCTTGACGGATATAGTCGTCAAGACACAAAATTCTGCCACATCTCCTTGACGGATATAGTCGTCATACACACTTAACTAGTTAAGAGAAAGATGAAAATGTAAACCTCCTTTCTATAACATTAACGAGTATTCTTTCATCTTTTTTTCATGATGCAGCTTCATTTCGGGTTATAGTACAAATGTACCTCACGAAAATAATAAATGTTATAAAAGAAAAATAAAAGTTTAATCAATTTTAAACAACTACACATCAATGGAATAATATGTAGGCGTTAGGCACTGAAAAAAAATAATTATTGGTCTTTGTATTTGATGATTCGATGTTACTCTTGAAAATGCATTGAGGAGGGGACACTGAATTATTAGGATAATGGTTGTAGTGTCTATAAAATGTTATTATGATCGCGGAAAAAATTATAGAGTATATTTCAATGTAGATTTTAGATTCTAACGAGAATAACCAAGCAAATTCACTGTGGGAGCATTTTCAAGTAAAGGCTAAGCAGGAATTCAGCACATCCACACCCACAGATTCTTCCGAAGCACAAATAAAGCAGTACCTAGGTCTATCACTGATAGATAGAAAACAAAATCCTTTACAGTTTTGGGAGTCCAAGAAGGTGATGTTGCCGGAGCTCTATAAACTTTCAAATAAGTACCTCTGCGTGCCAGCAACATCAGTGTCATCTGAAAGAGTGTTCTCAAAAGCAGGCGAGTTAACAATGGGCAGAAGGAGTAGGTTAACCAGTAATATGATCAATGAAATAATGTGCTTAAATAGTAATAAGTATGTAATATGTATGTAATATGTCGTACAATAAATGTTTTCTTTGAAACGGAGAAAAGAAATAAGGATTTTTTTTATAGAATTCTTTATATAAAATATTATTTCAACTTTCATCATTGAATGCAACAAACAATCGAATGGAAAAATGATCGATTATTTTATTAGATTATAAATTCATCGATTATTTTTTTTATAATCGATTATTCAAATATCTCGATTATGCCCATCTCTAGCGGACATCGTTTTTTAAAATGTTGATATGGAAATGAGTGTCCATGTAAAACATTATTCATAACAAATACTAAAATTTGTGGGGCGTTCGTTAAAAACTTTCAACGAACTGATCTATTTTAAATATTCTTACAACAAAATTTTAGTTTAAAGAAGATTTGCAATCTTCAATGGTCTTCAACGTATGATTTAACAGTTTTCTGTGCTTCAAGCATTTCTTTTATTGGACCAGAAGATCATCTTTTACTTTGCTATTTCCTTATCTGAAAAACTAACGTCTGCTTGCTAAAAGTTCGTAAGTTCTTCGATAAAATCGTGATATTAGCCAAAATCACACTCTCAACAGACAATATATGTGGGTACCTTTATAGAATTACATTCAACAACATTCTCTGAGTAAAGCTTCTCACAACTCTAAATGAGGCTTGTCTTGATTGATCTATTTTCCCATATTCATGTTGAAACAGAGAATGTTATGATAGGAAATGTATGAAAAATTAATGTTTTTTAGCTTTTCTTTTAATTTTTTGGTAACAATTAGTAGCAAAATAAATTGATGATTGTAATGAAAAGTAGGCATTTGGAACTGCCCTTCTTTAACCCTCCGGTGGGCGCGTATGCGGCAGTTAACCGCATTTTTTTCCCAAAATATTTCTAAGTTCACTGTGAACCCATTAAATATCCTATTGCGGTGTAAAAGCCGCAACGCGCCTATTCGTGTAAGTCCGATAGGTGCGCCCACCGGAGGATTAACTCTTTGAGGAGCGGATATTTTCAAATAAGAAAGCCCAAAGTGGATACAACAGAGATATTGTGTCATCTAATTGTAAAAAATTAGTCAAAAATTTGGAATTTTATGTTAGGTTTGCTCGAAATAAAAAATGGTCTCCAGAGTTTTTAAAATTTTTTTTGTAATAATTAGAATAAATCAGATGTTTCTAGTAAAAAATACTTATTTCGATTTAATTTTTTTTAAACTTATTTTCTCACTTTCCATAAAAGAAATAGTTGTACGATTTTTTAAATGTTTTTTAAAGTAATGAATTTTGAAAGACTATATCAGACTTTTAAAAAATTCCTGTGCAAATTTTCGTCATATCATTATAATTATGTATATACCGACTTGTGTCAAAGTTAATAGAATTTCCAATGAGGGGGTCGCCACCCAGACGAAAAGTGCATTAACAAGTATTTATATAGAAATCCGCACAAGCCGGCAATCTAAAAATTCTTTACCGGGAAATGACTATCATCATCCCGTTCGGGCAGACGTACACCTGCTCGTTATACGCATGCCGTTCCATAAAAAAATGGTCGCCCAACGATTACAAACTAATTTATATGCATTAATCCGGTAAACGTCTCGCGAAAGCCGGACTTAGCTAAAACCGCAACCGAAAATTAACCGAATTACGCGGCTCGCGACCCGCAACGGGGGCCAATTTCGTGAAATTCCTATGCAAAGTGAACTCTGTTGTAGTAAGTAAAAAGCAATTGAGGGGTTGTCCCAAACTGTGGTGAATAAATTAATAATTTTGTAAATAAATTAATTATATCGATTAACTCAAGAATTTTAAGTGGATTTTATTTGTTGTTTTTAAATATTTTCTAAAATCTTAAAAGGAACATAATGAAAATCATTTAAATGTGTAAATTTAAATTGATCTTATTTCGTTATAGTACAGAGTAAGGTAAATTAATACATTCTGCATATCTAATCCATTACAAACTTTTTATATAGGATGTTAATTTGAATCGAAGATCGTTATTAAAAACAACAAAAACCACGCGATCTTAATTATACGGTTCTTGCACAATTAGTAGCTCCGAACCAGCTGTGAGCGAACATCGAGCATAGTTTCAAGAAAAACTAACAACTATTTATACTTCCTGTGCCAACAGACATGTACACGAAAATAAACCACACCAAAAACGTCCAGGTGCCATCGATTAAAGTATCATAATCGATGCCATCCTGCCCTGCACGCTTCGTTTACTGTATTAGATCAAAAAACACAAGATGATTAAAGGATTCGCGCATCTTCTAAACATTTTACCAACCTACTTCCCCATTCCATCTACTTAGTATACATATTCTTTCTACAATAAAAAATAAAATCTACATTCAGCTACCAAACTAATCCACTCCTTTGATATTAATAAAATATTCTGTATAGAAATTCCTCTTTGCATTCTCCGTATGACCATAACGTGAAAATGAATGGTCAGGAGCGACACTTCAGCATATTCACCGGCGGTTTTGAAGTCGTAACGACCGTAGCGGTTCTAAGTTTGGATATTTACTCCTGGAATGTCTTCAGAGTACTTCCTTGATACCGGACCAGTAATGTGAGCTGCAGTATACTGTGAAAAGTTAGCGTTACATCGTGATTTAGTAGCTGCGGGTTAGGGGGCTACGTGTCTCCGTAATGAAGGTAACAAGAGGGAACCTCTTCTCGCAGCAGGACAGAAGTGCTCAGGACGTTGTCAGATGAACTCTGTCGTTGGTTTTATTGGATGAAATGTTAAATTGTTCTCTACGCTTGAAGTTGTAACAATTAGTTCTTCTTCTTTAACTCTTTGAGGGGCAGACTTTTTCAAATAAAAAAACTCAAAGTGAGCACAACATTTTAAAAGCGTTTTTATTTGGTCAACTTTTGTTAATGTGTCTAATTTGATGATTATAAAAAGTAGTATAAACAATTTTTCGAAAAATTTGTTTATTTGCAAAAAATTAAGATGCGGTTCATACAATGTACCACCGTCCATAATAAACACTTTAGCCGGAATGGTATTGTTCAAAGCAATTTTTATTTTTGTTTGAACAAAATGCCACTTTACACACTGATCACTGACAGTTAGATCAAACATCTAACGTGCTGCAAAGTGTACAGCGTCTTCTGGTTTCTCGAATAGGTTTATGCTCTGAATTTTGAAGTCTGGATTTTGGTACTTCTGGTTTGTGTTTTTTTATTTGTACATGCAGAGGCGGACCGTTGAATTTGGGGGCCCTGGGCTATGCTATTGAACGGGGCCTTAATTACCCCACCCCACTCCTAACCAAGTTTACGGTTTTTTTTTATAATTTATAGATTGGAAATTTTTTTTAATATATACTTCTAAAAAAACGTGTTGTGGCAATAACAAAATAAATAATATGAAATTTAAAAAAAATGAATTGCATTTTGGGCTTTACTTTTCTAAAATACAAGCAACAGTTAACAGAATGAACAAACAATAAAATAAAACATTTATAGGTATAGCAACTATTACCCATAAAGGAACATTATTTAAAGGATAATTTTTCGACACTTTTGTGCAGCATAATCGTTTATTTGATCATGACATTTCATATCTTTGGCCAAATCACTATTTATTGCCATAATTGTTAAATAATTCAATCTTTCATTTGACATAATTGTTCTAAATTTATTTTCTATATAAGACATTCTAGAAAATGATCGCTCCACCTCGCAGTTCGTGATTGGCAATGTCAAAAAGCTTTCAAGATTGTGTAAGAATTAGGAAAAACATCGACCAGCTTTTTGTCATAAATCAGTTTGAATATATCACTGCAAGAATTATACAAAACCGGCTCAATTGTCTGCAAATACGACTTTAGTTGAGTTAATTCATTTAATAAATGTTCGTCAATATCTTCGGAATAATAAGTGATGACATCTCGTGCACTTTCTAAGTCAATATTTTCTATATTTTTGTCTTGTAAACCATTAAAAATTTAAATCTCTTACTAAATACTTTATAGGCATTATCTCTTTTATTTATCTCCACGATTAATTTATCTAAAACTACAATTAAAGTCTCTCGTGTCAGAAAAATTGGAAGTAATTTTCCTCTTGTATACATCACTGTAGTCTTTTTCTAAATCCGTACTTAATTTTTTTGCTGCCTCTTCATATGCTTTTAATCTTTCGTCCGGTTGATCTCGTATGAGACCCACGAATGCTATTAATGTACTAATTAATTTCTCACCTTCACATATGTCTCTAAACAAATTTGATCGATAAATTTCAATTGGTTTCTAGTTTCAACTCATTGTCAGTGTAAAAGGGGCCCTTGATGGACCGGGGCCCTGGGCTGCAGCCCATAAAGCCCATGCTTAAATCCGTTGCTGTGTACATGAAGTCCTGATGATTTTCGTTTTTTAATAGGTACACTTATCAGACTAGCTAAGGGTAATAATCTGAAGTTTTTCATAGACATTTTAGGCAAATTCAGATTTTTACATAAGATGAAAGCATTCACAACGCATGTATCAATTAGGTAAAAAAAAAATCCTGTGCCACCATTTGTGACTTTTTCGATTTAGCTCATAAGCATGTTTATTTTAGACAAATTTGTCAACAAAGTTCATGATGAAATTGTAATCTGTCAACATTTTTGGACATGGAATCGTTTCATGTGATCCATCTTTCTTCCTCCTCTTTACTTCTGACACATCTTCGTGGTGGTGGTAGTTAGACAATAAGTACATATTTCTTTTGTCTTTCTACTTCACAGCGACCAGTCTTTTATTGCTGATAGAGTAGTCAAAATCTCCTCTTTTTAATTCTTTGCCTGGGCGAAATTTAGGCATTAGTTTTCTAGTAGCGTTTGTTGTTTTAATTACAATGAACTACACTAACTTCAAAAGAAATTACTTTTCTTAGTATCGCCCTTTATTTTATTTTTTTTTATTAATTTAGAAGTGGATGGATGTTGTAAAAATTATATGGTCTAAAGAGGAAGGAGAAAGTTCTTTCTGATCACTACGTGGAAGTTGGTAGCTGCGTAAGAGCTAAAACCACTTTAACATGCGTCCGTTTATAGAGAAGTCATTATAGGTTTATGGGAGCCATTAATAATTTAGGCATTATAAATTCATTTTTAATGCGAACACATTAACGGCCTTATAAATAAGGACGTCCGTCTGAACTCAAGTGTTTACAAGACAAGTGGCGCAGTAAACGGCTACTGGTTGCACAGTGTTGAGAATAAGTAATAGAACAGAAAATTTATTCAATAACTGTGTTAAAATTTTTGTAGTAAACTTTTTTTGTAATTTTTTGATAACAATTAGAAAAAAATTGATATTTATTATAAAAATAAAACTTTTAAATTAACGTTAGAATAAATTTGACTTTTGTAATCAAGAACAGAATCTTTAAGTGTTAACTTTACATTAAAAAAATTACTTAATCTCCATAAATACACTCTGTATGATTTTTTAAAGTTGATCAAATTGTTTAAAAAGTTAGGTTAACTTTAGGCTAACTTTAAGAATTTTTCTAACAAAAGTTACAATAAATTTGATTTTTTTAACAAAATAGAATTTTTTAAGTTAATTTTGAAGTAAAAATTGTTTCTTAGTTTCCGTAAATAAATCCTCCACGATTTTTTAATGTTGGTAAGACCTTTTCAGAAACATCTCTTTTCTACAAACATTCGAGAAGAAGAATATAGATACCTTGTATAACAGGAAAGAACAAATTTAAATTTCAACAGATGGTTTTTAATTTCTCAAATTAGAAAATAGTATGTTTTATTTGGAGTGAAAGCATTTTATTTATCTATATAGAATTCCTATGTCTTCTTCAGGTTTACTTTGTTAAATCCATATAGATATTCCCGCCGACAAACAATACCACTTTCACTCCCTATAAAACAACATACTTTACTATAATTTAAAGAATGGTTTCTTTTGATCTACCCTATAAGTATGAACGCCCTGGAGATTTCATTGCTAAGTGGCAAAATATTAATTTACCGAATATCGGTATCGGATTCACTCCGACCCTTCCATGATTTATCAGCGTCCTCGGAGATTTATAAATTTCTTGCCGATGTATCCGCACGATTTATGGTTGCAGAGCGGACGGTAAATCAAATCTTACATGCGTCTTAAAGTGCGCATTTGTACGTTTTGCCGACCGTACGAGGACATGAATCTTGTGCATCCTCGACGCCCCATACACGCTGAATTCATTCATGAAGTGAAATTCTATAAGCTATAGGTATATAAATTTTTCCCCTTTTAGAACGTAACTACTTCAATGACACCATTAAGAGCTCGACCATATTGTACGCGATAATAAATGTTAATTAACAACCTACGACGACTTAACGCGTGGTAATTGCGCGTGTTTACAGTGGGTATGCAAATTTCGAGACGGTCGCATAAAGAAGTCAACAGTCCTCGAGATAGTCATACCTTGATACGAGAAATCACGTCTCGTACAGTTAATTTTTATAGAAATCTTAACCGCGATAATTGCTAAACTACTGTTTTCTCAGCCGGGGACCGAGAAAAACGCGAAAACTCCAGTTAAATCGCCTCGGATTCGTGCTCTTTCAATGGCTACGCGAGCCTTGCACAATGACTCTTAATTGCACGTTATCACACGTAATTGCTGTGGTTATCGCTGGCAATTTGAACGCGAGGTATGAATAATTACTGCCGAGGTAATCTATCATAACGTGTTATTGTCTCGGTTGTTAATGCTAGTTTTTGATGACGATTTTGCTTCTGAATGTCGAATCGCTTACAAAAATTAAGTAATTACTATTTATGTGTCTATCTTTGATATCTTATAAATAAAATAGTGAATGGTAAACACTTTCAGAAAAATAAATTAAATCAGATATGACTAAAATTACACAATGTAACAAGCACAATGGCCCTAATAAACAAAAATTTAGCAATCGCTTTTTCTTGCAATATCAAAGAAAATGCTTGAAAACTAATGAATAAAAATTAAAGTAATTGCTGTTGTTCTGAGGAATTGCTTAAAAGTGCAGCAATTGCTTCTAGTTAAATAATTTTCTTAAAAAATAGAAGCAATTGCTTACATGTACTTAAAATGAGATGAATAAACCAAGGAATTGCTTTTGCTAGTGTGGCAATTGCTTTCGTATTTGTAAGCTAGGTCGGCCCCTGCATCATTTGCTTGTACACAGTACAGTCAACTGTTCCTCTGTGGTGTACATATGAGCTCCTATTTATTAGATTTTCTTTAAATTATGGTCGACTTCATGAATGTGCGTAAACGAAAAATATACAGCGTACGTAAAAATTGTAGAGACGATGATTTCAGAAAGCTATATCGGTTTGATCGGGAAAACGTTGAGTGGTTAGCAAATTATTTTTTAACTGACAATGGTGAAACGCGAGGTGCTGCATTATCACCTATATATAAATCAGATGAAAATCTTTTTGGGACAGCTTTCAGATCCCGGGTTTCAAAATTCTGTAGCTAAAGAACTCGGTGTCCATCAGAGTGCTGTCAGCAAATCGTTTACTTCTGCAAAGCATGCTGTTTTGGAAAAAGCTAACGTTTTCATTAGATTTTCGAGAAGTGCTGAAGATTTTGTATAAGCAAAATTGCTGTGGTCAGAGAGATACCGTTTTCCAACTGCCATCGGTGCAATAGATTGCACACATGTTAGAATACCAAAATTTTAAGAATTTGGAGATGAATATATAAATCGAAAAGGATACCCCAGTATTAACGTACAGGCAACATGTAATGCAAAAGACATTTGTACAAGTGTAGACTGTCAATGGCCAGGTTCTGTACACGATAGTAGAATTTTCAAAAATTCTAATATATACAGCATTCTTAAAAGCAGTACAGAAGAATGTGTATTATTAGGAGACGATGACTACTCGATATCGCCTTGGATTATGACTCCGTAGAGAAATCCTGCAACCCAACAGCAGCAAAATAATAATAAAATTTTCTGTCGACAACGTGTCGTTATTGAACGTTGTTTCGGACAATTAAAAGCAAAATTTCCTGTGCTTCAATGTAAAATTAGGGATGCATTAGAAAAGATACCAGCGACGATTATATCCTGCGTTGTGCTTCACAACATCGCAATTGCCGTAGTAAGCAATTGCTGTAGAGATGTAGAAGACGCAGCATTTACTTAAAAATACTATTCATGTGCAGATTGCTTTTACTAGTAGCTTTTGCTTGTGATGCAATTACTTTTCCTAAAAAGCAATTGCTTAAAGCAAATGCTAAAATTTTATTCATTAGGGCCAATGTGTCAGAAGGAATATCCTTTACTTTGAAGACTTATAATAGACATGCAGTATTTTGAGATAGACAAGCTTCCATAATATATGAAGAAAACTGGTAAAAAGAAAATTGTTCTACTAGAATAATTCATAAAAAGTTGGAGAAGTATCTTTTATTCGAAATAATCCACACTACTACCTTTTATCGAATTCATCAACATTTTTACTAAAATACCTTTATTTATTTTTATAGTGACGTTGAATCTATGACAATGAAATATATTTGTAATGAAATTAAAATATAGAAAATGTTGGGTATTTTGAAAATGACACATTTACAAATTCTTCACTAAAAAAGTTTGGTCTAGAAATCTGAAGAGATCGTTTAATCAAGACCATCTTCACTAAAGTAAAAAAACAAATCTCGTCGTCTTCCCCCTTACTTCTTGTGCCTTTTTACTTTGGCGGCATCGCTAGCGCATATCTCGGATGCTCTTACCATGGGTTACAATCGGGCCGGTAAGCTATGCAATTGTAAGGCTCAAAGCTCAAAGGACCCGGCACGCACACCACTGCGCACCAAGGCAGAAGGGCAACAAGAAAACGAAGAGGGACGTAGAAAGAGAGATCCGAAGGTGGTTCTTCGTCCGTCTTGTAGAAAACGGCAGCCGGAGCAGGACCAGATCCTGCTACCGGTCGGCTCCTTTGTATCCTGGCCGCCATTGTCTCATCCTTGCGCTAATACATACATGCATGCATTTACTGTGTCCGGGCCATTCGGCGCACTTTGATTCTCGCCGCTATCGCGCAGCAATTGCTACCGTTTCTGTCTCTCTCGCTCGCGGGATTTCGCCCGTCCTCACGCCCGAGGAAGAAATATATCCGTCGCGGACGATCGCGGCTTTGCCGCCCATTATGCGTTTTTCTAGAACGGACGCTGTTACCCGTCCTCCGGTCGTATTCATATGTGCCAGAAGAATGCCCTCGGGCGGCTTTTAAAGACACCGGACAATCTTTCTGGACGCCGTCTTCTTCAAGATTGGGAATATCCTGGGAGAGGTAAAATTAGGAGCCGTAAAGAAGAAGGGCCAATTACATTTACGACACTGACCTTGTAGATATATCCAATATATGAAGTGTGAGAACATAACAAATCCAAAAAGATTTAACAGTATTGACTTTATTATTATTTTTTTTACCTAACTACAAGAGTTCAAATAATACTAAAAGGACAGGATATTGATACTTCGTTGTAATAGTCTATGGTTCATTAAAAACAGTTGACTGTCTTCGCAGTTCTCAACGTCCTTGTCTTACAAACTATAAAATCATTATGCCATCCCTTACGCTTGCACACCTGTTGACACCTGCGGCTTTATTACTGGCTCTTAATTGCTTTGAGACTATAGCCCTCAGTCCGTATTTTTCTCTAACAGTTCAGTCCCGGTTTAAGTACTCTTTTTGATAGATATATGAACATATGGGCAGGATACCCTGATATTGATCCGTCGTTTTTATGTTCCGATTAACGTATAAAGGTGCCTTCGAGTTGATTCTTTTTTTTATATTTCGAATAACAAATGACGGACGACGTGTAATTCGCGCATGCATATACATGCACGTTCGCGCGCTCATATATCCGCTTCTTAACGACATTCAATTAAATCTGTAATTAAAGAAAAACGTGCCGGGTCTAAGCGAAAAATATGGGACCGTTTCGCTTAATGCGACCTGCGGAAAGCTGCCGTACTGACCACGGTAAATCACTTTTGACGTGTTATTAATGGGCGGCCGGTGCAAAATGGGAAACGCAGATCCATCTTTGTTTAAGCAATTAAGCACACGTTTAAGAAGAGCTCACGCAACAAATTGCGGTTTTGCAGCCGTTGACGCGTTAATTGTTTGTGATTCCACTAACGAATCTCTGAATAATCGTTTTTATTTGTTCTCGTTTCAGATCCGACACAGGTTCGGCTGCTATGACGAAATATCTGGTATAGGATCGAGGAAAGTCCGGCACTGCAATTGGGTTCGGTTCATCAGGGTAGCGAACGCCTTCAACCCATCGGTCAATTTGGTCGCGACGAAGGTCAGAGGTGAACCAGTGTACGAAGCAGTCAAACCCATACCGCCAGATACGGAACTAATCGTGTATTACCTTCCCGAGAGACCCGAAGAGCTTTTCTTTGTTAGGATGAGGGCTTCGTTGTATAGACAAACTATGGATTCCATTTTAGAAGGTAATTTATTACAACTCCTTTTTCGCTTTTTTACCGGAGATGGTTGTTTATATGGCGTCATTTCGCTCGAGAAAACAATGCGTTGTTGGTTTGAAAGGGGGGAAACGAAGGTGGGAGAGAAGAACGAGAGAAAAAGTGGCTGCGGTATTGCGCCCAATTTTCCTTTCCGTTCCTTTCCGTTCGGGATTGAGCGAGCAGCGAGAGCAGGACCGGATTCCGGAGCCGGAGGCCGCTAATCACGAATTTCATTAAACGCATTCCGTCGTCACGGTATCAAACACGCAGACGGACCGTCCGACGGGCAAAAAGGCGCAATTTACTGCGACAGCCGCGCGCTCCTAACATAGTTCCTCGTCCCGACGGCCATCCGCGTCTTGTAGACGGTCGTCAGTACCACTTTTGGTTCTGGAATGACTCTATCACGCCGTCCTTTGAAATTGGCTACGGATCGGTCGCGGCCGTTTAGCGCAACGATCTATTGTAGTTTCGTCTTCAATTTGTAGCAATTTTCTCCGGGCATTCGTCATATTAATTGAAAGACGAAGATCTTTAAAGCGGTCTTGATCCAAATCTAGCCTTTCTCACTCCACATACGAAAGTAATTTTTTCCGCACTCTCAAAGTAGTTTACTTTCTTCCTCCCAGTTCTTGCGAGAGACCTCTAAATCGTAATTGCACTTTCGCGACCGTTCTAAAGCGCTCAAAGCGACCGTCTGTTCGATTTTGATTAATTGGAAGTAGATTCCATCTTTAGACGTGACAAATTTTCCATGGACGTTCTTTGCCCGTTGTTTGCCCGGCCGAGTGCTTCCAATGATTACCACCTTTGTAGCTATCTCTTGAGACGCAATCCGCTTTACTGTCGCACAATTCGAGTGTACCGAAGCGGAAGAAATACCAAGGAATCCGAAGAACGGGACTGTGGTTTTATTAAATTAAAGATTTCCTTCCTTTTTTAGCTTCCCCACTACTTTCTATAAAGAACTAAATAGATAACTATTTCTTTCTTGTAAAACATAACAAGCTTGCAAAATCAATTTAGTTTTTTATTAACTTAACGACAGATACCATCAAGTTATTACTAACGGGACTTTGAAAAACCTACATTTTCTTTTTCCAGATTCTCCATTAGATCTCTCAATGTCCCTTTTATCGAGGGCTTTATCCGGTTCTCCACCATCAGCTGAAGACGAAGGAAAATCAGTATCCGGTGATAGTTCGGCAGCAAGTTCACAAGGTGATATTCCAGAAACAACGGGACCAACACCACGAGCCAGGCCGAGAGAACGAAGTCTTCTTCCTTGTAGCGTGTGTAGCAAAGCCTTCGACAGACCTTCTTTACTCAAAAGGCACATGCGCACGCATACAGGTAAGTTAAACTTATCCTATATGTAATTTAATACTAGTTAAGGAGATATGCTAACATATCGACTTCTTGTTTTAGGAGAAAAACCACACGTTTGTATGGTCTGTGGAAAAGGATTCAGCACGTCGTCGTCATTGAACACCCACAGAAGAATACACAGTGGTGAGAAGCCACATCAATGTCCTGTTTGTCTAAAAAGGTTTACGGCATCGTCGAATCTTTATTATCATCGAATGACACATATTAAGGTAAGTGACAAAATCATTAATAAAAAAAAAATGTAACATTAAAATAAAAAGATGCAGAAATAGAAAGTTTTCATCGAAAACTTATATCATTTTTTTAGTGATAATTAAAATAAAGTTGGTATTTATTATAGAAAATAGAATTTCTAAGCATTAGTTTAATGTAAAAATTATTTTTTGAATTTCTAAAAATAAAGTCTGGGCGATTAATGCCGGCCCAGAAAATATTGCTGTTAGGTTCGCTCAAATTTCGATTTCGAAATAAATTCATAATCGAAAATAGAATCTGTATCAGTTGGAGATAAAAATCATTTCTTAATTCCTAGAAATAAACTTCGTAGAATATTTTAAAGTTGATAAAATTTTTTACAAAAATTACTTGGTTAACCGTCTAGAATTTTGGTTAATCTTAAAGGTTTTTTTTTTAATTTTTTTGGTAACATTCAGAACAAATTTGATTTTTTCAATCTAACAAAAATAAATTGTTAAATAAAATTTGTTAAGTTTGACTAATATAGAAAATCGTTCTTTAATTTTATAAGTACATTGTTACGATGTTTCAAAGGTCAACAGAACATTATGAAATTAAGTTATGTTCCATTAAAATTCTTAGATCTTTTGAATTTTTTTTTAATTTTTTGGTTATAATTCGACCAAATATAAGTATTATAATAAATAACTGATATTTAACGTAAAAATTATATCTTGGTTTCTATAAATACATTTTGTAAGATTATATAATATAATAAGATTGTAACTTCCAAACGTCACTTTTAGAACATACCCTAAGAACTCAAAAATTTTTAACCAACTTTAAAAATTTTTAAAATTTTTTTGGCAATATTTTAAGTTTTAGAAATGTTTTAAGTTTCATTAAAAAAAAGAATCGAAGCAAAATCTTCTAAAATAAATATTTGGCGAATTTTTAAAGTTAATCGATTTTTTTAAGTTAGGTTAAGTCTTAAAAAATTTTTTACCAAATCTGAAATTTTTTTAAATTTTTTTCACAACACTTAGAACAAAGAGGTCTTTTTTGAATAAAACTAAAATGTTTTAAGTTTCATTTAGGAAAAGAATAAAATCAAAATCTTTAAAAATGAATTTTTGGCGAATTTTTAAAATTGATCGACTTTTTTGAAATTAGGTTAAGTCTCAAAATTTTTTTACCAAATCTGAATTTTTTTTTAATTTTTTTCATAACACTTAGAACAAAGGGATCTTTTTTGATTAAAACTAAAATGTTTTAGGTTTTATTTAAGAAAAGAATCAAATCAAAATCTTTAAAAATGAATTTTTGATGAATTTTTAAAGTTGATCGACTTTTTTGAAATTAGGTTAAGTCTCAAAATTTTTTTACCAAATCTGAAATTTTTTTAAATTTTTTTCATAACACTTAGAACAAGGGGGTCTTTTTTGATTAAAACTAAAATGTTTTAAGTTTTATTTAGGAAAAGAATCAAATCAAAATCTTTAAAAATGAATTTTTGGCGAATTTTTAAAGTTAGTCGATTTTTTTATGTTAGGTTAAGTCTCAAAATTTTTTTACCAAATCTGAAATTTTTTTAAATTTTTTTCATAACACTTAGAACAAAGGGATCTTTTTTGATTAAAACTAAAATGTTTTAGGTTTTATTTAAGAAAAGAATCAAATCGAAATCTTTAAAAATGAATTTTTGGCGAATTTTTAAAGTTGATCGACTTTTTTAAGTTAGGTTAAGTCTCAAAAATTTTTTTACCAAATTTGAAATTTTTTTCACAACACCTAGATCAAAGGGGTCTTTTTTGATTAAAACTAAAATGCTTTAGGTTTCATTTAGGAAAAGAATCAAATCAAAATCTTTAAAGATGAATTTTTGGTGAATTTTTAAAGTTGGTCGATTTTTTTATGTTAGGTTAAGTCTCAAAATTTTTTTACAAAATCTGAAATTTTTTTTAATTTTTTTCACAACACTTAGAACAAAGGGGTCTCTTTTGATTAAAACTAAAATGTTTTAAGTTTCATTTAGGAAAAGAATCAAATCAAAATCTTTAAAAATGGATTTTTGGCGAATTTTTAAAGTTGATCGACTTTTTTGAAAATTTTTTTTACCAACCTTAAACATTTTTTTAATTTTTTTGACAACACTTAGAAGAAATTCGTCTTTTTTGATTAAAACTAGAATGTTTTAAGTTTCATTAAAAAAAAGAATCGAAGGAAAATCTTTAAAAATGAATTTTTGGGGAATTTTTAAAGTTGATCGATTTGGAAAAATCTCCCAAAACAAACCATAAACTTTTCACTTTACGTCATCGAAAAAAACACAACAACTGTCTTTTTTTAAGTTAGAACTTTAATTAGAAAAGAATATTGCCAAATGCTTTTTATTCCTGTGCCATTCAAATGTTACAATTACTAAATTGATTGAAGTAAGTATAACGAGTTGTAACAGTTGTATAAGAAGATAACAAATGGATTACCTCAAAGGTAACATTAGAGCTGACATATATCTGACGTTAGTCCAAATTACGGTTGTTGAGAAATCGGTTGAATTGCCTTGGAAATTGATTCTGCGTGTTGATGGGTAGTCGTCACGCGGACAGACCCATTAGAAATCAAAACATCCTCCATTACAACGTCGGCAATTTGTTTTGCAGCCGGTCTTCCGTTATTAACCTCGTCGAGACGGCGTTTATTGTTCACAATGGGTAAAATCGGATGCACATACGTAATCAGTTCCCAGGCGAGCGAGAGTGGGATCGGAAACAAAGAGATCCGATGGCTTAATTAATTTTATTTAAATGAGGACGAATCCTGATTATATGGGGCAGTAGTGGAGCGGTCTCGACGACGATCGTGAGAAAGAACTCGAGACGTTCTGGTTCAGAGCGTCTGGAGACCGAACGTAAGACGCGGCCGTGTGTCATTCTGACAAGAAAAGAAGCCCCTCGCTTCCCAACCCTCGGTTGCTTAACTCGACCACAAACAATCGCGAATTTTCACAGGCTCGAAGCTGCGGTCACAGAACCGCCCCTCGATTGCTGTAATTTGGAATACCTTCGTGGATAATTTCACCACTGACATAATGACCCGTCCCGTCCTTTTCTGCTCCGGGAGCACTGAACTGAACTAAACTTTCTAGGTAAAAAAATGACCTCAAAAAGTACGTGCCATTTAACAATGGAATCAAATCAAAACCAGAAAATTAAATATAGTACACAAAGATCAGATCAGACAACTAATTATAGACAGGAAAGAAGTAATTATTAAGAAAATTAATTATTACGATATTAGTTTGACAATGTAACATATAGACTTTTTGAAAACGTTACTTGTTGACGCAATAATCGAACACCTGTTTACACAAGACGCGCGTAGGATATCACTCATTGCTATTGAGTAATTTGGTATTTTTAAGGGGTATAATTATACCGTACGGATTCAGTACGTTTATTGCTTGTAATATCCCCTCTAGAGTGATTATAATGCGGCAGTTTGGTTTTACGATCTGTAATTACAAATAATTAAGAAAGTTGATGAAATTAATGGAATTATATATAATTTAAAGGACGAATTAGTATAAATTAAATTAATAATGTAATTACTTTTTTAACACAAAGAAAAACTATCGATAAGTATCCACTTTTATGTTCTCAATTTTTTAATGTTTTCCGGTTTTTTTACTTTATTGTGCTACCTTTCTCCCTAATTATTTTAGCGGTCACGTCATTTTAATTTTTCGTTTCCTTTTCTTTTTTTACATCCCGAATATTCTCATTTTATAATTTGTCGTCAAAGGAGAAACAGTTTATTATTTTCCAATTGTTTAACCCTTTCGCAGATATTGGTATACATACTTACCACTAACCTTACGTGCAACCAGTCAATTTCAAAAAATTCATTTCTAAGAAACTAATTATTCTCAAGACTAGAATTTTTATCAGGATTTAGATCAAAACCTAATCTTTATATTCACCAGAAATGAATTTTCTACGAATTTTAGTTTTTTCTACAGAAACGAAACTACAATCTACTAATTGGTCAAGTTTTAAAAATTCATATCAAAATAACATATCTCAACTTTGGCTTCCTCCAATTCAAAAACTAAGTAATTTAACGAAAAATATTTCAAATAAAAGTAATTCCTTATTAGACTGGAAACGTCTTTTGTTATAAACATTTTTTCGTACAATCGATATTTATGAAGTTGTAGCCCAAAAGCTGGAACAGCCCTAAAACGGCATACCTCAACTTCGGCTTCCTCTAACTCTAATACTAAGCGAGTTAGCGAAAAATATTTTAAATAAAAGTTATTCCCTATTCAAATGCGAACATCTTTTATTATAATTTTTTTTTCATATAATCGATATTTATGAAGTTGTAGCCCAAAGCTGGAACAGCCCTAAAACGGGATACCTCAACTTCGGCTTCCGCTACTTCAAAAACTAAACCAGTTAGGGAAAAATACTTTAAACAAGAGTTATTCCACATTCGATTCCGAACATATTTTGTCGTAAAATTTTGTTCGTACAATTGATATTTATGGAGTTGTAGCCCAATAATTGGAACAACTCCAAAACGTCATATCTAAACTTTGGCTTCCTCTAACTCTAAAACTAAGCGAGTTAGCGAAAAATATTTTAAATAAAAGTTATTCCCTATTCAAATGCGAACATCTTTTATTATAATTTTTTTTTTTCATATAATCGATATTTATGAAGTTGTAGCCCAAAAGCTGGAACAGCCCTAAAACGGCATACCTCAACTTCGGCTTCCGCTACTTCAAAAACTAAACCAGTTAGGGAAAGATACTTTAAATAAGAGTTATTCCACGTTCGATTCCGAACATATTTTGTTATAAATTTTTTTTCGTACAATTGATATTTATGGAGTTGTAGCCCAATAACTGGAACAACCCCAAAACGTCATACCTAAACTTTGGCTTCTTCTAACTCTAAAACTAAGCTAGTTAGCGAAAAATATTTTAAATAAAAGTTATTCCCTATTCAAATGCGAACATCTTTTATTATAATATTTTTTTCATATAATCGAAATTTATAGAGGTATAGTCCAAAAACTGGAACAACCTAAAACGGCATGCCACAACTTTGGCTCTCTCTAACTCTAAAACTAAGCGAGTTAGCGAAAAATATTTTAAATAAAAGTTATTCCCTATTCAAATACGAATATCTTTTATTATATTTTTTTTTCATATAATCGATATTTATAGAGGTATAGTCCAAAAACGGGAACAACCTCAAAACGGCATGCCACAACTTTGACTCCCTCTAACTCAAAAACTAAGCGAGTTAGCGAATAATCTTTTTCCTCAGAAGAGAAAATATAAGTTTATGTCCTTGATTGTAAATTTTAAGCTTTCTAAAAATAAAACTACATTTTAAAAGCGGAATTTTCTGTTAATTACATTAAAAATGGATGTTTAATAGTTAAGTGGCGAAACTCTCAAAAATATAATTTATCCACGAAAGGGTTAAGACAAATTTCAAATACTATAAATTTTCTCAATGCAATCACTACTTCAAAGTAGAATTTTCATCACTCACAGTTCCAATAAGCGATAACCAATTACAAAGTAAGTTCAAGTACAAGGAGCACCTATTGTATACTGCCAGTCATTCATCTCCGGGCGTACCAACAGCTACCGATACTCATCGCCGGTCGTTCGGAAGAAGAATAAGAACAAGAAACAACTCATAAGAGCGCGTAGCGAGTAACAACCACCTCTAATTGTAACTACAACTGGTAGCAGGCACTGGGAGGTTGAAATTGCGCAATCATAGATACGATCGCGCATCTAAGTTCTTATCTGGATACGGTTCGGAGCGCCATCTATCGGCGGGCAAAAAGTAGGCTCGTCATTTATTATTCGAACTCGAATAGCGGTTTGACTAACTGTCAGATGGACGATATGGAATGGAAGCGTCTGGCCGTTGGAACTGGACCAAGGCCTAAACGAGACGAGTAGGTTTTTTTGTGGCTTGGAGTTTTTGTCGACAGATGAAGAATTTTGATCGAAAACGACCCTGAAAGAGGAGCGAATATGTATATGTTCTTCCATAACAAATAATTCTCTATCCCATCCTGTTCGTGTATCCGAGTAGCCAATCGGTCGCCGCGGCGGACGTCGTCGACTAAGAATCAATTGCGTATACGTGATGGACTTTTATGGTACCAACCCTGTCGGGTATTACGGCTGTTGTTTATAGTCGTAGCGGGATAATTGAATGAGTAATTGTGGAAAGGGAGCCGCTGCGGTCGCAAAAAACCATCACCACGGCGGCCGCGGCCGATGGACGCTGCGAATGGCCACGGAGGGCACGGGTTTTGTCCAAGACATCGTCCGTTTTTCCACAGTATCACTAAAAATAGTCGATATGCCTGTCGCTAATGATGTTCGACATGACCGTCAAAGGATGGATTACCTCCACCGGCGGCGCTTCTTCGGCGTGCGGCAACTGCGCAATTGAATTTGATATTTAGCCCATTCGTTATGACACCCTTATGTCACTCCAACCGAATCGAACGATTTAATAACCGTCTCTCGTTTTTTGCTTTTAAAACAATTCCATTCCTTTTTTATTTTTTGATTATTATCTACTTCAAAACTAATAATTTTTACTCCAATTTTAAACTGAAGAATTCGCCCTTTCAACCTTTCTATTACCTGTCCTCCACTTCCATCAAGCCGATTACGTTAGATAAGCCCAAATCACCGCTCCTAATTCCACCCTTTTGACCAGACTCCATTCCAACCTGATCACAAACGGTACACCTATTGTTAAATAAAAAAAAAGAAGAGGGATTTCGTGAACCTGCCACCCCATATGTTCTCAAGCTCGGGCGGTACAAATTACAATAATTATGATGTAACACATGGCGTACGCTAAGACCCCGCGGTTCTCGAAACCGTCCCAAGAAGAAGGATAAGTCCGTGGAAGGCACCTGCCTCCGTGTAAACGCAAACATTCCCTTTTTTCTTCCCGGTTTTATTAATGTGCCTTATGTTTCCGCCCTTTGACTTGGTTATGGGATAAGTATCTCGTTATGTTACCAATTGGATGTGAATGGTAAAACAGGTGGAACGTCATTTGTTGTAGGGACGTAAAAGGGTTTCTATAGAGAATCACTCATCGGGTCTTTTATTCTTGTATCTTATTAATAAGTTGGACAGCCCCCTGTTTTTCCTTTTACACATTAATTGAAGATACGAATGTACAAACTTGACACGATGGTGGCGTTCTCTGACGTTGTCCGCGTCTATCGCGCGTCAATCACCTTGTTCCCATAATCTGTTCTGCATCATGCTCGATCCTGCTCTGTTTGGTCTTTGGGTAGCTGTGTCGGTTTCTTAGCTGTCCTCCGCCTGTGTTCGGTGTCCGTTATACATCACTCAACGCAAGAGAGGACAAATGTGTTATCTCCTCTCGTGGTCTTCGACTGTTGGCGATTCTCGAGTGAATTGGTATTGAACTGATCCGATCTCCGGCCTGTAGACTTGTCCGTCCGTTGTCTTTGACGGTAAACGTCCTTTCACTGTTTTGGCATCGAATAAAGTGCAAAAGGGAAGGAAGAAAGATGCGTCTTATTGTTGCGTGGAAAATTGCTGGTTTCCTCTGGTTGTTAACTAAAAAGGAATGGCATCCTAACTAAGCCTATTACGACGTCTTGATGAGACCTAGTTCCCATGAAACTTGACATCTCAAAAAGTTGTCTCTTCGTGATACCGTTCAATTTGATAGGGTAATTAATTAATCGAACGTCTATAACTTATCTGCTTAGATGCAAAGAAGGATTTATGGTTATATAAATTAAATAGGATTATTATATGAAGGTTTATATCATGTTTATATAAACCTGCTAGATATAAAATTTATGCTTTTAAAAATTTTCGATATAAAAACTAGTACGAAGGCAATTAAAGTGAATGATGTAGAAAGTACATTTAATATAACTTGTTTTGAGAAATAAGAACTGAATTCGCTATAAACATTAACAAACAGTCGTGATGTTTAATTAGAATTCTTGCTCAGTAACTTCATTACTTATAATTATGAGGATATATACTTCATTTTAATTTGCTACATCGATTAATTTAGAAACGTTGCATGAATGTACAAGATGGAATACTTTAAAAAGTAAAAATACGTTAAAACAAAGTCAATTCAAGGTGAAATACTGCGAGATCTCATAGCTGTATGTGCCACTAGCAGCATTAAAATGATTAATCCGCGATATCACGGAGGCCATTACGCCCTTTCTTGCATTGGATAAAATAATAATCCCCCACTGACACCGGTAATGGTCGCGCTGACAAATACTAATGGGTAAAAAACCGGTAAGCTGTTTTTAATGAAGCCTTAAGAAGGCGTAATTTAGACAATTATAAATGCGATCCTATCTCCAAACAGAAATTTGTCACACCCCTACACCGCAGTCCAAACAAGGAGCGACGGAAAGAGATAAAAGAATTTCTTCTACCTGCGACCGAGTCAAAACAAAGAGTCAGGTGCGATACCGTGAGAGTTAAAAGAGAAGGAAAAGAACGATCCTTCTTCCTTCGCCAAGGATATCGCTCGGTCGACGGCAAATGTCCTGTGACTAATTCGATTTTAATACTATTGAGTGTAAACAAATTAAAACACAATACAGGGGAGATGATGTATGGCCCTACGGTGTATAATTACGTAACGCAATCATCTACGGCCGAATTGGAGCTGGTCCACGTCCATTTTTCCTTCAGCTATAAAAAGTTATTAATGGATCGAAGTGTAACGCGAAGGTAGTAACGTTCCATTCATCCGGAATGAGTCGGTCCGGCCACACCCGCTTCCAACGAATAATGTTTAATGCGCCTCTTCTTTCGGCCGAGGTAATGGAGTTTATTTACAGAAGGACCGCCGGAGGCCGCCCCAAAAATTAATAGTACAAAGACCGAACGAGTTTTACACGACCGAACATTAACCGGGAGAATATGCTTTCTTTAACCTTCAGAATTGAATCATCGAATTTTATGAATTATTTATGAAGAGTAATAATTTTTTGATTAAGTTTTTGGTGGTCCATAACCTTTCATATTTTTCATTTTTAATTAACTTTTTATATTATATGTATTAATGCCTAAATCATTCACAAAGAAAATATTTTCTTGTAATACTTTGATGATAATAATTTACTCTTTTCTTACTGAAGAACCACTTCTCAGCCTATCAACTCAAGTTTTATAGAAGAGACCAGAGAGCCTTTTTTGTATTGATTTTAAGCACTTGCAGTGGAAAGAAATTCACGGCTGAGCGTGCCAGAACGGTTGAGTACAAATCACGCGACGACAAAAGTGTAGGAGAATGTGATATTTGCTTCTGATTTGGGGTGATTGAAAGTCGATGGAGACGATTAAGTCGATAGAGTCGATGGAGGCGATTGAGTCGATGGAGTCGATGAAGATGATGTAGTCGATACTTCCACAACACTAAACACTGGTGCCGATAAGCCTGGTTTACAAGGGGATGACCAATGGACTCCGAGTTCCCTGAGTGCTTTAGCTTCACGGTGGCTAACCTCTGGGTTTAGGTAGATTTCCCAAGTGAAGAGCGTTTGCTGTGGTTGTGTGGCTGTTTTTCTTCCAATCCAACCCCACACCTGACACCACTTTGTAGGAGAATGTGATATTTGCTCCTGATTTAGGTTGATTGAAACAACGTGGGTTTTTTATGTGCTTTTATTTCCAAGGATAAAGTGGTAGAGAATACAATGTCGGCTTTTATGTATTCCGATTACACTGGACAACAAATTTTGGTTTATTTGCTGTATCGTCTTTGAAAAGTACGTTTTTTAGGTATTTTTGGGGTGCTGAATACAAATATGACAATGAAATTTAAAACTTAGTTGCAGTTTTTAAGAACACATATTTATTTTACTTTTAACAAACTAAAAAAAGAAATAGGTATTTTTACACTATTTTTGCACTTTTAGACTTTAGTTATAGCGCTGTCTTTTTGCTACTGTTTTGTAGATTTTTTCTGGAGCATCTCTAACAAGAGTCCAGCAGTAGTCTGCAAGCATGGAAAGATTCCATTTTTCCTGGTACCTTTTTTCCATATATCGACCTATGCAACGAAAACTATCGTAAGTCAAAAATGGTGATTTTGAAAAAGTTGAAAAGAAAACAGAATTAATGGCTATTCTTCTATGGTGAATCCTTTCGGAATCCTCTATAAGATATCTATAGTAACCAAGTAGGAAATTTTTACCCAGACAATTTTATTTCTTAAAATGCAATCGGTTCAAAACCTTTAAACACTTATATCTGACTCAGTTCTATCAAAAATGACTTACGATAGTTTTCGTTGCATAGGTCGATATGATATATCCTGATGAAAACGTTCGCCGTGTTCATCACTTACAGCTCCGCAGTTTTCAGGAAGAAAGTCCAAGTGTAAATGTAGGAAGTGCATCTTTAGAGACATATTACAACCCATTTTTTGATACGATAACAGCGTATTCTTAACAAGAGTAACGTAATTGTCAGCTTTTTGGTTTCCCAAGAAATTGGTAACCACCAAGCGAAAGTCTTTCAAAATGTTTCGAATCTGTGGCCCAACAAAAATACCTTTTTTCACTTTTGCTTCACTTAGCCTTGGGAATTTCCGACGCAGGTATTGAAAAGCTGGCCCATCTCTATTTAGTGGCTTGACAAAATTTTTCATTAGGCCCATTTTTATATGCAGTGGTGGCAACAAAATCTTTTTAGAGTCTGCCAATGGCACATGCTGTACATTCTTTTGGCCTGGCCCTAGTGAGTGTCGAAAGGGCCAGTCTTGTCTCTTGTAATGTAGTGCCTTTGTCCGACTGTTTATGGTTAATTTATTTAAGTTAGAGACTTGCACTGTAGAGAGTCATGTAGCATCACATATCTCTAAAACGTGAACTAATATTGCAAAAATTAAATTATTTTCGGATTCAGCGCACCAAAAACAGTAAAGTTTTGTTGATTTTATTTTAGATACTTTTTGGCTGTTGTCCAGTGTTGTTACTCTTTCCTTAGCAGCTTATAACTAACTATACTATTCTTTTCTTTTGGTCTTCGAACTTGCATTTCCCACAATGGGTCTTATCATCCAAATGATCACGCGATAAAAATAACTAATAAAAACGCTCTTAGCAATAAGCCCAATTTGGATGATAAAGGAAAAATGAAGTTAATCGAAGCAAGTATTAATTGTTGCGAAATGCAAGTTCTTGGATAACGCACTTCGATTCCTGACTTAACATATTTGCTGTGAACATCAGCAACTAATAAAGTATTTGGAAAACCTAATGAAAGTTCACTTTATAACTAAAGCATCTCGACGAACCTGGTACGTCTTTCCACTGCAAGTGGGTAAACAGCTCTAATAGAAGAGAAAATTCAAGGATTTTTAAAATGAAAATTGGACGCTTTGTAAAACATTGTCAGGTTTTCAATTTTTATTCTAAAGGCTTGAAAATAAGTACAATATATCGGGTATTCATTTAAATTCATGCTCAAATAACCTATGGTTTTTACCTGAATTATTGGCGTATGTGCAATAAAAATTAATTAAAGCAATGTTATAACACTGAAATGTTCGATAGGTTATAAGTCACAAGACGGAACATGTAAGGAAATAGGTCAATACCTTCTTTTTGGCTAAAACCTACCTAAAGGCCCCTCTTTTCAGTAATCAGTTCTTCAAAATTTCACGGGGACCTTCCTCTTGCCAATAAAACTGTGCAGTAAATATTCCCAAATTTCATCGACTTTCGAACCAGTTTGAAAGTAAGACTTATCATCAAGTTTTTTGTTACAAATTAAACACGTTATCGATAAATAGTCAACCCAAGCCGTTCAATGTAATTTGACCAGATATAAACTTTATCAAATTTGAAATTTTATTGATTAGAATGCACTAATACTGCAACATACATTTTTCTCTCTATCGTCGTCTAACAAAATTTTAAAGCACTCTTGAGCACGAATTTAAATGAACACCTGATATAAAGGAATTAAGGAAATTTGTTTAGGAAAGAGATTCTAAGGGGTTCTAAAGGGTTGAAAATAAGCATTTTTTATAAAGAAATTAATGAAATTTGTCCGGGAAAAACAAAAATTGAAAACATTTAGTGTTAAAATTAATCCCTCTCATTTGAAAAAGTGGAGCCCAATTATTCCGAGCTTCGAAATTCCACACTACACTGTTAGTTTTTGGTTGTGAAGAGTTTGTGGGTATAACTCTCGTCGATTATCAGCTGCCCATCAACAAAAAATGGTTTTGTGTAGTCTATCACGATAATTGAATTTTATAATAGTGAATCTTCAAATATTTGATCACTATGTTCATTAAAATTCCGAATCATTGGGTGTTTCTTTTTCAAAATGAAATTGATTATTTCAAAATAAATCCAGTACAGAGAGATATATATGTTTTAATATTTATCATTTTTAATTAAGTTAGTTAAGTTTAACTCTTTGGAGAGACACTCTTTTGCTGGAAAACTATTCCTCAACCTACGAACTCAAGATTTTACATCAGAAAATTATCTTTTTCATTTATTCGAAACAACTTCAATAGAAAATCAGACTTTTCAAGTCCCTTTAAAATCTTTACATGTCGACAAAAATCATTTCCTAACCTATGAACGCAAATTCTATTAATTAAAAAGCATTATTTTTTTTAGAAAATAATCTTATTCCTCACAATCTACCTGAACTCAAGTTTTATATCAGAACTTTTTATATTTTTCTTTCTTTAGTTTATTCCAAAGAGCGTCATCAAAAAATAAAAATCCAATTTTTTTATTAACCACTTTTTAAAAACAACAATATGATTTTTTGGTCCTTAAAATTAAGTCAACACAGTCTTTTACACGCATTATTCCTTTAGATCGTGAGACAACACATTAAGACACGCATATCCCCATCCATTGTCTTACCAATTACTATTATGATCTGTATCGGTTGCCCTGACTTAACCGGAAATGTTATTCTCGCGTGAAGACATATGGGCCAAGGGAGACCGACTTCTTCGACGTTCCCACACTGCCCTTCGCCTTATCGGTTAAGACGGCAGTTAAAGAAATAACTTTAACGTACTTGGACGTAAGGTTCTTTTACGACTTTAGGGTTGTTTCCGTTTCGACTCGATATATTTTCAATTGAATTAATTGTATAAAGGATCAATTAAATCGGATTGGTGATTTAAATCTCCGGATTTTTCCGGAAACTCGATGGGTTCGATGTGTTGTTCAGTTAGAAATCTAACTTCCTCTTCGGGTAGACTATAAATTGTACTTTCTTTGTTGGCGGCGGTAGACGAAGTAAGTTGTTTAACTGTGAAGAAGGTGTCGAATAGTACACCTGCGTATGCGTCGCTTGAGTAAAGTTCTTCCAAACAAGCTACACTTGCTGTTGCGGTACCTTTTAAGGAAAGGTTTGAAAGAACGTCTAGAAGTTCTTCTTTTTGATTAAAATTTTTTGAATGCTTCTTTGTGAAAAAGTGTCCATCACCTTTTCCTTGATTTGGTGGAAGATAAGCTGGGGGTGGTACATTTCCTACAGTTTGCATTAAACATTGAGGACATAACTTATTTCTTAATAAAGGTTTTACACAAATTTTAACTTTTCCTTGTTTATTAATAATTCCGTCCTTAATAGGAGTTGCCGCTTTTGTAATTATAGTTTCGGTTCGATAACTGAAGAAATGGGATTCTGCGTACATTTTTATAGCTCTCCATCTTTGTAAAAGAACATTGGATATAATAGATACAATGCTACACATTATGTTTTTTAAATCTTGAATATAGTAAAAAATTTTGGTGGAATCTAATGAAACATGACATAAATGTATATAGACTAAAATTTTTTATAAAAAAGTGTTTTTTTTTGTGTCAAAGCATTGCCAAAAGTGACAATAAATTTTCTATTTACTTTTTCAGGATAAACCTCACAAATGTAACTTATGCAGTAAATCCTTCCCAACACCAGGTGACCTGAGATCACACATGTACGTTCATTCGGGATCGTGGCCATTCAAGTGTCATATCTGCTCCAGAGGATTTTCAAAACACACGAACCTAAAGAATCACCTGTTCTTACATACCGGTAAGTAATCAAAAATGAACCCGAAAACCACCTTTAAATTCCCGTCTCGTTAACTGAAATTAAATCGCTCCTTCCTAACCACAATAATTACCCGCCGCGCCGCGGATCTCGATCGTTACGTATTCGCTTGGAATCTTGCATGGGGCCCTATCAGTTCGAATCTCGCACATACGGCTCATATGGGAACGCTCGAGGGCACAGTTTCGCTCGCGGTCGACACTGTGCAGGGCAAATTGACGGTTACATATCGTCCGAGCGCCGATCTGCATATCTTCGGTCGCCTTATCAAGACTGTTTAAGAAACTTGGCCGATCGTGCCGTAATTTCCGGTACGCGGGGAAGATTATGCGGTTTTTTATATCGCGAAATCAACGGGTAGTCGTAGTTTTTTTTACCACTCAAAAGGGCTTTAAAGTTGTTCTTAACGAAAAACAGTAACTGTTAGCGTAGCTGTACGAGATAATCGTTGGGAATTGCCTCTGTATAAGCATATGTTTGATGTCTGCATAATATTTGCTTAAGGCGACTGAGGAATTTTAATACACAGGTGTAATATTTGGAGTGTCTTATTATCTTAGGAATGCAATAAGATCGGTTGGAATATTACATAATATTTTCATCTATTACTTTGTTCTCTAATTTAAATAAAATTAATATTTTTTATGAGATTGAAAATTATGATAGTCATATGACATCGTTTTCCATGCAGATGTTTCTTAATTAACACGTTAACAGTCCACAGCCCATATATGGGCTGTGAACAGAAAGTACTATCAGTCCACAGCCCATATGTGGGCTCTTTTTCGACACAATTTTCAGGAGCTTTAGAGCTGTGGTTGTTGAAAGAATGTCGATTATTTGACATGGACTTTGCAGGACAGACCATAAAGAACACAAAAACTGCTGGGACATGGAAGAAATCTGGTTTATTTGACGTAGACTGGACATTGTTAGTTGGTAAAAAAAGGCATAGAAAATATTGAAAAATAAAACATTTATTAAAAAAAGAACAATTCTTCCTAAATATACTTATGAACTCTTTCAAAACATTCTAAACAATAGGGTTTAGTGCAAATATTACATATTTGCGATACTTTTTTTGCTTGATCAGTTGGAGCTGCGGGAGTCTCGCCCTTCAACCTGTGTTCATTGTAGCAACCTGCACATTTACCTCTAGTTAGTTTTGCCTTTTTTCTCTTCAATTTTGTAAGGAAATGCTTCTTCGGGACAGCTAGCGTAACAGTTAGTCCTTGTGAGTACTCAGAAGTTAAGCTACTCTGCAGCATAGGTGATGCCGGTAACTTGACTACGTTTATGCCCAATAGGTTTTTCACAATATCTGTTTGTGCCTGCAAAAGATTACATTTCTTCTGCTGGTTCAATTTATTGTACAAATAAACTGCATTTTTTACACCTACTCCAAATAGAACATCGACCGCAATTTTTTTGTACCATCTCAGAGTCCTGCGAACTTGCGAAATTTATTGTAAGTTTGGTTTAGGAAGTCCACAGCCCATATGTGGGCTGTCTAAAAAAACCTTTTAGCTATTTATATATACTTTATAATATGTAAGGTATTTATATGAACCCCTAAGAGATCGATTTTCCATAAAAAAAGACCGGGCGTGTGTAACGTTTCTCGTTCTCTAACTTGGACTGTTAACCTGTTAAGCGAGGCTATAAAAATCATAAGCTACTAAACCTATTGTATCAATAAAAGTGTTACTTATCCATTGTAAAATTAATTTAAGGAATTTTCTAGAGATAAAATTTTCCTAAAAATATCTAATATCCAATTGAAGGGTGGAGTGCAAGAAGTACCTAAGTAGCATTTTTATAAAATCTGCCTAATCGCGATATCTAGGTTTATCATGTTTGATAAACCATGTTTGTCATGATTAGGCAGATTTTATAAAAATGCTACTGAGGTACTTCTTGCACTCCACCCTTCAATTAGTATTGGTCATCTTCTGTGGTAGTCTTTTGAGCAAACATTCTTTATTTTATGAGTATATCAATCGTAAATTTTCATTATCAATAATTAAGAACCCAACATATTAATCATTAAGAACTTTGTTGGGAATACATATAAATCTGCTGAAGTATTCCACACACACTTTTGATTCACATTTTAAACTTCCTGTACCTAAACATACTTGAATCCATAAAAGATAATTTAAGCATAAGAGATAAACAAAACCACTGCTTCCAAAATCTACAAGGCTTAAAGAAAAGGATCCAATTATTACCTTCCCTAATGAAGGTCAATAATCTGTAATCACATCAGAACTTTATCAGCGACATATCTCGAAGGTAACCTTCGTCAGTGATCTTCCCCACCATCTTAACGACACCAAATCCGTATAATCACGGCAAAAAACGGCCGTCATATAATTTATGCAAAACGGCCAATACGGCCGCTATGACGTCCGGCGACGTATATGGCCGTACCCATTAATCGGGCCAAAGATTTACTACCCCCGGGTAAGTCCGACATCGCCCGGACTTCGCTCCGGTCTCATAATGAAAGCGCCGAAGATTCGTGGGGCCATCGGAGCCAGGTAATTTTAATTTAAATTTAATTTTTACCGGAACGCCGTGCGGCGGCTGCTCGTTACGTGCGCGCCCCCGGTATCCCGGGCCCCATTCGGTTTAATTATCGCGGGGGCCCGCCCCTTCGCCAACGGCACCGGGGCTCTGTGATGAGGAACCCGTGTGATTACGGTTCGGGAGCCAGAGTGCGACAAGAACACAACATTCTCTCATTACCAGCTTCGCCAATGGCCTCCGCAACGTGTGTTTAGATCGCTACCGATCGTTTGATATCGATATCCAATCTGCCGGGTGGCAATTCAGCTGGAAAAAGGGAAGTAAAAGAAGTCGAAGAAGCGTGTGCGTGCAAATTGGCGACGAAATGACCCTTGACGGAATGCAAGTAGCTAAGATTTCCTGATATAATCGATTGACGATCGACACTGCAATCGAAAATCATTTCCTTCAAAATTACCACCTTGCGTTCCCTTTACATTTCTGAGAGAAGTGAGCATTTGCTACAAAACTTTATTGAGATAGTTACTTTGTATTTTGATATCGTTCAAGATCGTAGAGGTTTGAAGGCGACCGATAGGTGCTTTATTAAAATCGATCTCAAGCCTGCAGAGGCTCACACAACTTGACCATGCAGCGGACAAGAAGGCAACAAGACGAAGACGACCCGGTCCTGTGAGTGGTAGTGTCTCGGTAGCGCCTCGAGCGGCGGCGCGCCATCTTGCTACCGCCTCTGCGCATTCTTAATGCCCCGCATATATCATTATAGACACCGCACGTAGGCCTGCTAATATCGGTCTGCCCCTCTTCTGTCCCTCACCGCCAACCAACCACTTTTTTTCTTTAAAGCGCAGATTACATATACCAGTTTTCCTAGAATCTTCACCCTCTCTTTACGTTGGTCTCATTAGTTTATTAAATTTTATTTTCAATAGGTAAAGGGATTTAATCAGACGAAGCTGATTCTCAAATTAAAAAATGAAGTGAAGGGTAATAGATGACCTTGGTAATAGACATTTCTTAGCCTAATCCTAGCTAGCCTCCTCCGCACAAACCTAAACGACTTCTAATTACTCCCGGTTTCAAGATCCC
Source organism: Digitonthophagus gazella (assembly GCA_036711955.1). Lineage (NCBI taxonomy): Eukaryota > Metazoa > Arthropoda > Insecta > Coleoptera > Scarabaeidae > Digitonthophagus > Digitonthophagus gazella. The sequence continues at coordinate 11,354,159 of JASCIT010000001.1, forward strand.
TTCGCTAGATTACGGCATAATAGTCATGTTCCAAGCCCGTCCAACACGATTCGCCGTCCGATAATGAATAATGACCGCAATCAAGGCGGTAGCCCGCGACGGACGCCCTTCGAATCTCGGGGAGTTAATAGAGGAGATAGAAGAGACGGTCTCTCCATTAGCTACCGTTTAATCGCCGCCCGGGTCGGGTCCGAGGGGGCGCTCTTTCCCCGCGACCCCCCGATTGCTCCTCGGAAAATAATGATATATTAATACCTGAGAGTGCTACTAGTATGTAAAATAGCCCCGTAATATATACGGGCCGCCTTTGTGTGTGTGCGTGCGTGATGCACTGCCTCGGGCCCTTCGGACCTGACTTTCAAAACCTGTTCGGTATGGACGAAGCCTTAAAGTCCGGATTAGACGATCGTATTTCGTTGAAGATAATACTAGTATATGAGAAGCTCATTTTCAAAATACAGATTTTGATTGTATTCGTATTAGGTATAACTTATTAACGTATAATCTATAAAAACTTACCTAATACAGAAAAAGAAGAAATATGTAACAAGATTACATTGTAACGTTACAATTTACGGTTGGAATCATCACAAAATGCCATGGAATGCGCAACTGCACGTCAAGTAACGCGGCCTATCCTTCCGCAACAAAAGCCATCATTACCAGCTCACATTCCTGGTCGGAGGAAGCGAAACCGAGGTGCCCCTCGTCGCCTCCCGACCGTATATATTTACCTAACCGCGCATTACCGCACCTCGTACGTAGGTACAGACGGGCATTAGGCCGTCAGAAGGAAATCAAAGCAGCTCGGTCCTCGGCTCTTTGGTCTTCTTCGGCGAACGTCCTCATTTCGCCCGTACGCTCGGTATAACTGGCGTTGGCAGCGCATTAATTGAGTCCGGGAGCGGCGAAGGGGCGGCCGGGACGGTAGCTGGGCCCCCGAAGGCCCCACGGCGGTATGCGGCCGGGACGCTCCCGCCCGTGATTACGGCCCTGCCCGCCGCTCGTATCGGACTACTGTCCGCAAGTAATTATACGGTGAGGGCCGTAATCTAACCGTCCTAGTGGCGGTCAATCTCGGATGCCGCGACCTCAGCTCGGCCCCGAGTGAGATTAATGCAGAAGACACTAGCAGCTTCTGGTAGAATTATCTAGATCAATAATCTTCAAAATGATTATAGATAAATCAAATATTTTAAAAGTCTCGATATCCTAAAACAAAATCTCACTCCTTATTTGTGTTCTTATGCAATTATGAATTTTTGTATCTAGTCTGAAAGAAAATTTCAGCTATAATTAGTGTTAGCTATAATTAATCTTACCACTTTGTTCGTAACAAATCAACGATTAATTTCATAACATCATAATAAAATCTGATAGAGATATAATGCGAAAAAATTGACATTGAAAACTTCATAGATATATTCATATGAATAATTTTTACAAGAACAATAAACGATTATTGATAGTATAACCAATAGCGTTTTCTTTTGGCAGAACTGGTGCACACCAGTGCATAATGGCGTGCTTTGTTGGTTGCATCGAATTAGTGTTTAGCGTTCGATTACATTTTATTATTGTAATTTATAAATCATTTTAACCCTTTCACAGATATTGTTATACATACTTACCACTAACTTTTAAAAGGATCAAAATGTTTATTAGCATTTGATAATTTTTTCCCAACTATTCCATTAGTAAAGACTTTGCCTACAGAGAAAATATATACATGTGGTACATTGCGAGCTTCTCGGAAAGGATTGCCAAACATGCTAAAAAACATTATCTCATACGGGGAGAATTCATGTATTTGTCGAAAGACAATATTGTTGTTACCAAGTGGCAAGATAACAAACCAGTGGTTATGATATCCACAGTTCATAACCTTAGGGTTATTGAAAATGTGAGAAGGAAAAATAAAGACGGGAACACAACCAGTATTCCAGCTCCAGAAGTAGTATGCAAATATAATAGGATTATGAGTGGAGTTGACTATTTTGATCAACATCGCGAGCGATATGAAATTGGCGGACGATCATCAAAATGATAGCACAGAATTTTCTATTTTTTCGTGAACCTTGCTATTATCAACTCATTTGAGTTTTGGTGTTTAGCTAAACAACAAAAACATGACCAACTTTCGCATCGCATTCGTTTATCTCGACAATCGATTGGGGGATTCACTTCGAAAAAAACTCGTGGAGTCTGATTGTGAGCCACATATAAGTCGACAAAACGGGGAGTAGTTGCCATTCCAGTGGAAGTAAGATATTGTCAAATCGGCACCCGTACGCCGGTTTCTCGTGGAAGCTGGAGGAGATGCAGGTTGTGTAGCTCTAGCCAGAAGCAAAAGCAAACAAAAATAACTTGCCTTGTTTTTCAAAATTCCATATTAAAATTAAAGATTGATGAAGAATTTATTATAGAACTAATATAAACGGATCGATTAATTAAAAAGTGGCGAAACTCTCAAAAATATAATTTATCCACGAAACGGTTAAACAACCTTAAGCCTTGAACACAATTATAAGTGATGGTATGATCAGATTAGCAGTTTTGGTTATGTTTGATTTCATTGTGCTCTGTTGAATTTGCTCTTTTTTGCACTAAGCAAGTGTGATGTATGCACCCACTCGGCATTCGATATCAAATTCTGGTGCGCACCAGTTCAGCCAAAAGAAAATGCTACAACAAAAAGCGTTCAAATTTATGTATGGTTGGCTTATTAAGATATAATTTTAGAAGTCTTGCATAGTAGGGTCAAGTGGGGTAAATGTAAACTAGGGGTAATTGTAAACAAGACTTTGTTTTACTAAATATTCAAAATAAGTGGCTTTCGCGTACCTACTGCAGTCAACACGTTCCTGCCACCTAAGAATTAGAACGTACGCGAAAGTCACTTATTTTGAATATTTAGTACAACAAAGTCTTGTTTACAATTACCCCTAGTTTACATTTACCCCACTTGACCCTACATGTAGGTAGAATGAAGAATTTGACAACCTTATTGCCCTAGAACTTCAGTTTCCGACTTTACAAAAAACTGAAACAACAAAGTTTTCAAAGTAATGTATCGTTATGTTGCTCATCTTTTGCAAAAAGTTCCCGATATAGAAATATCTCATTTTTACTAGAACACAGAATAATTACTTTTGACAGCGACAGTCATAATTTGATGAGTGTTACAATTGAATTGCATGATGTGCAATAATAATAACGTACCTACTTTTTATTTGGTAGTTTATTCAGATTTTCATATCGATATCCTTTAAAATTTTAACGCTTTCTCTAAAACTGAGCTTTAAGAACTACTACCTCAAAGATTTCATAAATCAAAACTTGTGAAACCCTCGAAAAGTGGTACCCTAATATAAACCAGTTGCAAATAAACGTTTTCTAAATTCAACTACCTTCCAACTAAAAAAAAAGATTTATTGTTATTCGTAACATTAGTTCTATTTATTATGGATAGATATAAAAAATTTTCAAAGTAAGTTACCGATATCATTTTTATAGAAGCTTTCTATAAATTTAAATAGTTTGCAAATTATACCCCTTGTAATTCTTATTGGTCATTCTAGTATTATATTTGACACATAAAATGGCTTTAAAAATTTCAACACTTATTTTTGATTTTTCTGATGTCCACACTTGATTTACTGTAGAAAGAACGAGTTCAGCCTCTGCGTTAATTCCAGATAAAGAGAGTGCATATTCTACAATTTTTAATACATGATTGTATAGAACGTAGTTTGTTTTTTTGATTTTTTGTGATGTTCAATTTTTAAGCTTTTCCTTATCAATATACTTTTTACTAATGACACTTCATTAAGATCATTTTCGGAAATATTACTATTTGGGTACGTTCCAATGAAGTTCTGGTTCTAAAGTAAACCAACGAAAATGTGGTCTAGTCTTCCTAATAATCTTTGCAGTTACTATAAAACTTTTTGACATGGTTCATGATATCTTGACGATTTATTGCACCTTGCTCTTCGAGCTGGTTTATATTGTTACATATTGATAGCTTCGATAGACGGCGCGATACTATTGCGCATAGTTAACGGTAGAAAATTATTTTCTAACCCTTCTTGATATTAACATTTTAAATTATTAACTTCTTCATCTTAAATTATTATTAATTTTGTCAACTTTAGTAAGTTTTATAACGTACTGAAAAAGAGCAGCTTTATTTTGTAGAAACTCTAGCTAAATTTTTGAAGATTCTTTTTCGAAACACTTTTCTAAAATTCTAGCACATTTGTTCTGTGATAGAATGTAGAATTTTAAAGGATCATACATCTTCAAAATTCTTTCGATAGCTGGCAGAAGAGCTAACCAACGCGTTTTATTGTATCCAAGTATTTTCTGATATTCAACTTCCTCAGCAAAACCACTATGTTAGTAACCCGTAGAATTCTTAGAACTCAAAACAATGATTTTCATAAATATAAAATTTCACTTATTTCTAAAAATCGGGACTTTTGAAAAACGTCGCGAGACGCGGAACAAATTGTGAAAAATCGGGACTGTCCCACTAAAAGCGGGACGTCTGGTCATCTTAAATATTGTATTACTTTTGTAAAATTATATTGTTCATACGAAAAAAGAAAGTTACATCTTGTATAATAATTGAATTGGAAGTTTAACCCTCTTCTTCCGCATGAACGATATGTTTATTAAATCTTCCACTCAAGTGGTATTCTTGAGAAATGCGTAATAGATATTGTAATTGATGTAGAAAGACCACTAAATTAAGCCGGCTTTCTTTTCATTCATTTACGAGTCGAGTTCGCAATATTTCGATAAATTTCTGGGTCAGTGTCGTGACTAATTATTATGTATGCGTGCGCATTTAGCAAGTCCGCACTAACACCATGGGGAACGTGAGAACAGATCCTCCGGTTGATATACACCATTAGGTTACCATTAACCGTATTTAATTACGATTTATACGCGTTTCCCTTTAATTTTAGTAACCAATTTATTTTTTACTCTAAAATTAGTGTCGATTTCCGAATGGATGAATAAAATTATGAGATAAAGACTTTCTATGCCGGCCCTGTTACCTATCTATTTTTTTAATTTATTTTATAACAATTCCCGCCAGTCGCAAAATTCCCCAATAAATATGCAGATGTAACGCGATCGCTATCGCTTGGTTATCGAAAAAAGTTTAATCGCCTACCGGCACCGGGCCCGACCGATTCCAATAAGTTTAACTGCCCTACCTTGGCGGGGTACTTAAAAATGTAATCGATTCGCGGCTTTTTGCCAGTCGAGCTTAAGTGGTTCACACCTGATCGAGTAATTGTTATCGACGCTTAACGCGTTAACGTGACGCGACGTAGCATTTTAACGCGCGTCCACCGACCCGTAATTGGCAGTTAAACCTGAAATATGTGACGCCGCCACCGGAATCATGCGAGTACAAGTTTCTTACATGCAACGTAAAAATTTTACTTACCCTATAATCACCTACCATCGTGAAATTAAGCCATAAAGAATACTTGCCTATTAATAATGAGATAGTGTTTGTCGAGATATGTATGTTGATAAAAATTTTCTTTCACCGTTACAGGAAAACCAGCAAAGGCGGCTAAGGAAAAAGCATGAAAGCTTCTCACCTGATGTGTACAGTACAGAACGGAATGCCATATCTCCACAAACATGTTCTCATCATCGGCGAGCTAAAAAGGACGTCGGAGCAAAACGGATTAGCAAGCCACCTGTACATAAGTAGAGAACGAGAAATCGGCCTCGTCGTAACGGCTAATCTCTTTCTTCTCTTACTATCGAAATACTTAAATCGAAAATCGCGTTTCCACGCAGAGCTTAGCTTAGGCCATATTTATTGTTGTTGAATTGTATTTTTATTATATATATATTTTTGAAGAGAGAGCAGATTTGTATATATATTTGATATTGATTGAAGTGTTTAAATAAAATACTAATTAAAAATATTCTTTGTTTTTTTATTGAGCTATAATAATGAGGTAAGACATATCAATTTGTAGTGACATCAATTGCACGGGTATAATCAAGCGCCACTGCTTTGATACTTTCCTTTCAAAATTGCCAATTAAGATTGAGGCTGAAACGGTCGATATTTAACGAATTAAATAAAACCGTCGCATATCGACCGTAGTTTAACGATCTTATCGCGGTCGTTTAGCCGGGTTATTGGTTCACGAAAGATATACTGGGCAGATAATATTAACGGAAGTGAGATTGCGCTCTCGTTTGTGCACAATCTGATACGCACTACCTGACTTGTAATTTTCAGCAATTAGCGCTAATAATGTTGATTGAACTCGTTGAGCTTGGGGGTTTTCTACAAAACGCAAATTCTATAATTGTTATTTATTGTTTCGAGTATCTTTTAACGCAGCGATCCGCGGTTCGCTATCATGCAATCAACCAAATTGCTCTAAACCCGTCTAATTAAAATGAATGGCAGCAGCAGTTTGCGGCCAATTAAACACGGATTACCATCGAAGTGATCGGCACGTACCAACATGGGACGATGAACCATCATTAAGTAATTAAAATGACGGAGTCTTTTAATACAAATCCCGAACGATTATTTTCATAGTGATGAAAATTTTTTAATTTAACTTTTTAAAGAATATTAGGAAAGTTATAAAAGATTTATATTTAATTAAAAATCAAAGAAGCGAAAAGCAAAAAGCTCGTTTGAGTTAAAAATAAATAAATAAAAGAATAAAGTTGAAGTGATCTTGCGAGTGAAGGTCGACCAAACAGTGATTGAAACCGGACCATAATAACATGGTACCGTTGACACGTGTGATATATTATCCGAGGATTATTCATCGGTTCGAATTGCGCGTAATCGAGGCGAACTCCGGCGATCGAACCGCAAATTCAACTCTTTACGTTTTAATATCTGAAAGATTGCTCCGTCACTCGCTCGAATGACTTCGGGAAGTGGAAAAACGGTAATGATCCATATTAATCATTTATGCCAAGCGATAAACGGTTGTGATATAACAAAGTTCGAGGAAGTAAACGCATACATTTTGATGGATGATTGTTAGTTAGTTTAGCATACATTAAGCGTTTGTAAATTTTATTTCTATGATGTACGAGAATTGAATTGATCATAATCGGTATTATTAAAGAAATACGGGTCGTAATTCTTTCAGAATACACCTGCGACCTTGAACACATCTACTAGCATGAGAAAAAAACTATAGAACACTTCCTCGGGATACGTTAGAATTGATAGCTTCGATAGACGGCGCTGGGCACTTAATTGGCTCTAATTCTCAGGTTGCTGCTTGCAACCGGGTATTTCCATCTAATTTCGCGTGCCAGGAAATAGTAGACGCTCCTGAATAATTTAACATCTCCGTCCCCGCGTAATCTTTTGATTCGGTAGCGTTCTGCAGTGATTTACAACGTTTTAAAGTAGAAATTACCCGCTCATTTTATAGACCCTTAAATAAAAATCTTCCTGCAAAAAGAACTTTTTTGCATATTTTAATAAAAGAATAGTTTTAAAGTCATAAAGATTTATCAAACAATAAAAAAAAGAACAGATGACGATTCTTTTGGTCATATCATTAGATATCACAAGACACGATTCGGATGATGCTGTGTCATAATAAAAGTCAGGTGCACGCAGCGTGAGTCATATATAGGCCACAACAGGTAGCTCACCTGCGGTTATCAGCGTGAAGGGGCCTGATATCGGTCCGAGAACACGGTATGTCCATTGTGTGACCGCTTCATTGTTAACCGGGGCTTAGGGCCTCGGCACCCGATTCCCCTTACATTCTGTATCGGCACCCCGGCGACCCGGTGCTTTATTATTTCGCCTCGAAATCGGCTTCTCTTCGTCTCCGTAGGATGGCTCGAGTTAAATCGAGTTGGCAGGGTGTCATCTCACCCTTTGTAGCCGCGTTAATTACGGGTGGCGGCCTAATTCCCGGACAATGGGTGTCGAAATTCACGCTGGTCCGATAAAAAATTGATCTTCCGAAGAGCTATTGTCAGACGACTATAACGTCTGATATCAATCGGCGAAGAAAGAAAAACAGTGTATTGTTAGGTTCGGTGTGAAAGGCAAATTCTTCGATTTCGTAGAAATTGATGTTTATTTCTATGAGTCGGTAAGGTTTGAAAAGGTGATGGAGGAATTTGTTCTACTTTTCTTTAGTAAACTTTAGTTCTTAACGATGGGGTAACATTTTGGTTATCTTTTTACGAGTACGCAGATGGAGATCTACGAGAATCGGTTTCGACGATGGCCTGGGGACCCGCGACGACTGCCTACAACCGCAACATCCATCTGTCAGTGAACTTCCTGGCGACTGGAGAACAGCGCGTAATGATCTCGAATCCAACGATCGGGGAGCGAAACAGAGGTTCCAACCCGGGCTGATTGATTGTACAGCGCCGGCTACTTAACATGCCGCCGTACATGTTATTAGCAGCTATCTTCGGCATCGATTCCACGGTGGTCCCATATCTCTATTGCGGAAGGGCCGGCGTCCAGATGGGACAGAAGAGGAGGGAAATCGACTCAATCGTTCATTCCGGTTTCGCCTGCTTTCGCCACGTTCATTCCAAACGACCACAGCGGAGAATGATAATAAAGGACATATCTGGATCATATTTGTCCTTTTGCCTTATTAAATGCGCACCATGGTGATGCAATCGTGCGTAATGCGGTCCGACTATGGCTCGCTTCGTGCGGAGCTATTATCCGATGTGTGTTTCTCTTCCCTTTTACCCACCGCACTGTTTAACCGATCATTTTTTCAGAATAGTAACAATGTACGTGGTAGGCCTTCAAGTAAAGACTATATTTCGATAGCTTAAAGCACAAATACGGTTAGGTTGGGTGATTTGTTAACTCAATGACAAACTTAGACACAGAAAGGTTGATGTGATTCTATAAAAGTTTTCATGTGATACATACAGAATTTCAAATATACTGTGAGCGTCAAAAGAAAGTAAACACTAGTTGTTTACTTCTAAAACCCTTTTTTACTACGATTCTGTTAACTTGCAATAAAAATGTATGTACCAGAATTTACAACTTTATTTTTGAGCTATCTCTTTTTAGAAAATAGTTAAGCAAAAATCCTCACAAATAAGGTAAATTCCCTTTAGAGTAAAAATATCCCGATTTTTACGCGTCAAAAGAAAGTAAACAGCCGGTCCGGTCGTTGTAATTTCATTTTATATTTAGTGGAAGCACCACAGTTTTCGTATAAGCACTTGTACACCCCTGTCATGATAACTTTAGAACATTTTAGCAGACACAGCAAGTGATTGAACGTCGGAGTTAATTATAAATCAACAAAAATCATCATGGGAAAAAAGGTAAATCCTTACGCGAAATAGCAGGAATAGTGGGAAGAAATCACTGCACAATAAAAAAAGTTTTGGATAAATACGCAAGGCATCATATTGTAGCTGATTTATAACGCGTTGGACGACCAAGGCGCCTTAAGCAGGCCACAGACGATACGATCACGCAGTACAATTTTATTGGATACGACAAAATTGAAATAAATTTGATCGTGTATGGCAACGACCAACCAAATCGAATCTGCAGTACTTGCAGTTTACTGCGGCGGTACGGCAATGCTGAATCAAAGTTGAATCGTGTGTGTCCGAGCAACATTCAACAAAATTGCACAATTTTGTTGTACGATTCTATCGTACTACATTGTTGTACCGTCAGTGGCCTGCTTTACAGAAGCACAGGCTAGAACAGTGGTAAGAGAAGTGAAGAGTAATCCATCTTCAAGTGCGATTAAAATAGCAAAAGACATATCCCAGATAGCAGGCACATCCATAAATTCTAGTACCATACAAAGAACATAGAAGTGGTCTAAATGGTAGAACACCCCGTAAAAAGCCTTACATATCTAAAATAAATAAACAGAAACGTTTTGATTTCGCAAAAAAGTATCAAAACGAAGGTCCAGATTTTTGGAAAAATATATTGTTCAGTGACGAGAGTAAATTTGAAATTTTTGGAAAGAGAAAACCACCACAGGTATGGCGGGCAAAAAATGAGGCCTTTAAAGAGAAATTTGTTACTAATACCATCAAACACGGTGGAGGGTCGGTTATGGTCTAGGGCTGTATGGCGGCATCAGGGGTCGGTAATCTAGTTTTTATATAATCAACAATGAACAAAATGGATTATTTAACCATTTTAAAGAACAATGTTTCCCAATGTTTCCAATGTTAATAAATTGGGCTTATCAGAGAACTGGATCCTTCAACACGATAACGATCCAAAATATACTTCCAAAGTTGTGAAGGAATGGCTGCTATACAGAGCCCCTAAAACCCTACATTTTAGATCATCCACCGCAGTCCCCAGACCTTAATCCTATAGAGCAGTGATGGCGAACCTTTTTGAGAAGTGAGTAAAATTTTGTTAATTGTATTTGTGTAGTGCTTCCTCGTGGGTCACTAATTTAAAATCACTTGGAAAAAAGGAAGGTCATTACTTGAATCTTTCTAAAAAAAATTCATGGGACACAGTCGACGTCTAAAAAAAAAAGGTGATGCACAAGTGGACATTTTTCTATATTATAAAATCGCTTCATAGCCGGCCCTTTGTGGGTCACTTAAAAGGTTTGTGTGGGTCAGTGTCTGACCCGCGGGTCATAGGTTCGTCATCACTGCTATAGAGCATCTGTGGGATCACCTTGATAAGAAGACCAGAGAAAGGACAATTTCAAATAAAGACGACCTTAAAAAGGCTTTGATTGAAGAATGGATAAAAATTTCTCCAGATTTTACAAAAAACTTGGTGGAATCCATGCCAAGAAGGTTAACTGAGGTGCTGAAAGCCAAAGGAGCTCAAACCAAGTATTAAAAGTCTATATTATATTTATTTTTGTACTTAATATCTATTATTTACATATTGTGTTTACTTTCTTTTGATGCGTAATTTCCGTGAACTTTTACAATTAGATGAATTATTATGGATAGTGATTTTTTTTCGGGTTTTTAGAGATTTAACCCTCCGTGTGTACACTGGGTCTTTGAAGGAACAGTCAAAATTTGAAATTCGAAATTCTCTCTTATGGATAGAGGGTAGGCTTCGGCTACCCCCCTAAACAAAGTTTGGTAATTGCTCGGCCATGTAGTAGACGCTTCAATAAGTAACTCAGAATTTTTCTAGAATTTTTGGAAGCCTAGAAAACTTTGAAAACATGCCTCTTCCCTAAAAGACCCAGTATACACACCGTGTCTCAAAAAATATAGTATACACACGCCGAGTTAAATATACTATATATGAGTTGTGAAGACTGCAATAAACCTTTTTGATCTTCGTTATTAATTGCATTTTTATTAACTTTTTCTTAGAAAAACAACAGCTGTTTATTTTTTTGACGCTCATAGTATATTCATTTAAAAGAGAAAAGTGTGTCTAATATGGTTTTATGATGTTCCATCAGTATAGGTACCCAAAAATCTAAGCAGACATTAGCTTGTTCGTTGTGCTTATGGAACAGCATTTTGTATGCTAGGTGGACTATGAGAAACAAGGAGTTCAGCTCTCACTTCCATTCTTTGTCCTTATATTGTACATGTATCAGATGAAGTGTAATTATTGATGTTATTCCCAATAGTGTTTTTTAATCTTCAACACTCCATAACAGCCTATAACACCCTCTAACTTTCAAACAAATTAAGATGGGACCTATATTCCTATAATATTCTGTTCTTAGAAATTCCTCAGATCTTCATTAGCCAAGTTCGTTATCTAACAAATCGCCCTATACAGTGTGTCCACTTTTTTACATTTTGGGATAAGTCGATATTTTATATCAAAATTGCTCAAGTCAACATTTTGCATCATTTTCTGAAAGAGAAAAATTTTGACATAGTATGTTTGTACTTTACACCATCGATTTCATGTGTACTTTATAATTTGTTAATTCATCTCTGTACTAATTATACTAAGATTTTAATGAATTAATTGACAGTAAATTAAATTATAAATGTACTTGAAAAAGTTTTGAAACAAATTTCCGGTTCTTTCTTTTAATAACAACCAGATCGGTAAACGTAGAGTCGTACAATGAAGATATCCGTTTATAAAGACGTCAAATCATGCATATTATACTCGTGACGTTCCGTCAGTAATCAACCATTATCGTCGACACAAAGCCGCGACCACGTGCTTTGTGAACTGCTATAGACCGCGGAACGGTTACGGCATTCACGACGAGATTGTTATTATGGACTTCAATTATATTTTTTCAATACGTCGCCCGCGACCGGCAGCACTAGAATTTGTCGAGAAGAAAAACGATCGAACTATTATAAAGCAGAAGAATCTTCGACGTAAAAAGTCCCTTGGCTTGGTTCCCCTACAAAGACAAGAAACGGCATGAAATCATCGTCGGACATCTCGACTGCCGCAATTGATGACTTTATACTTACGTCGAACGTAAACGCATAGGTGTTGGCCGGGTTCCTTACGCAGAACACGTGAGGAACAAACCGGGAACCACTAGGAATGCCGTCTACCATTCCATGTCCGCTTATGACCCAGCGCGGCGCGCTGCCATATTCCAATAATGGCAGGCGCGATCATAAATCGAACGCGATCCTCGTTATTCTGCTACCGGCTACGCGAGTCGCGACTCTACGTATTAATTAAAACGGGAATGAAGTTAAAACGATAACGACCCCCTCCTAATTATACAAATCCCATCTCGAACCGGCCTCGAGATGATTGGGATGCTAATCAACGTAACGAAGAAACTTAACAGGATGACGCACGCCTCATTTTTGCTTCTACTGGTCAGTTACGTGCAAAAACAAATAATAAATTCGTTAGATAAAAGATGAAGTATATGTTATTGATGATATAATGGGACGTCACTTGAAGTCCAATTAGGGTAGAAGACAATATTCCTTCAGGCGCTATAAATCAGCGATTTCCGCTGGCAGCGTACAATTACGCCAAGCTGTGAGTGCAAAAATAGTTGGTGGCCGTTGAAAAATTACAGACCAGTATGACGTTACCGGTTTCTCGCTGCTCTTTACTGTCTCCAATTTGAACTCGGTACTGAACCCTAAATTTTTTTCTCCTTCGTCCAAATTGCTATATTAAATACGATCCATAGCCCGCGGAATTAACAGTAATGGCAGTAGAGGGCATAAAGAGAGCCGCAGGAACCGGAGGAGAAAAGGGTACCCGTGCACGACAGTCGATGGAATTCTCTGAAAAAATGACAACCCCGGGCTAAACGGGCGAACTCATCACGCACAGTCCGGTCTTTGTTCGTCCGTAGGAATGCGGCCCCTAAATTCGAGGCTTAATTGGACCTGCTACACTGCTGCTGCCACAGTAGCCAAGGTAAAGATGACCACCGATCTCGTCGTTTTAGACAAAACCACGTTTATTAATTGGTACAATACCCCAAAAAGGTAAGGCCTATCGAAAATCCTCCGTCCTCTTTTATTCCACGATTTAAAAAGAGACAGACATATAACAAGAGCCTTACACATATAACGCCAACGTTTCAATGAATCACGTAGTCCAACGCTTTTTACACGTCTGAGCCCTGCTGATTTACGTTTTGTCAAAAATTTGATATTGGCGTCGATATCCCGACTGTGATATCGAGGATCGTCCGTAATCACGCGAAATTCAAATAAATTCTGTTGTCCACTGGATGTATAGCGTGCGTCCAAGAACGTTGGACGAATATCACCGACAAAACAGGAACGTATTAAGTTTAACGAAAATTTTCAAAAGTAAATAAAAAAAATGTTTATCCAACAAATTATTTGTATATGTACTTAATTTTAAAATATTAATAAAACCATAACTTTATTTTTTTTAGACACATATAAATGTTGTTTTTAAAATGTGGACAATTAAGTTTTCATAGAATACATTTTTTAGGTAATTATAAAATTTCTAACTTCGATATTGGAATTATTTAATTATGTTTCATTTATGTATATCTGAATAAATCTTTAAATCCGTTACTGTAAAATGAGTTATGCGATCCGTACGCTCCTGTAACAAACTTCTCTGCAATCCAGCTCCATGGCGTTGCGAGAGCAAAAAGCTGACCGTAGAAAAGCTGGCGCTCCATTTCCATGGCGTGAGACTGTCACATACGTACCCGAGGCGCGCCCCCGGCGAAAAAGCGGGGAGCGAGGCTCCACCGGCCCCAGCCGCTCTATATTTAGAGGTGGCCCGCAATAAAAATGCCCCCCCGTATAAAGATGCCATCGTTTTTACGTCTGTATCGCGTAAATAACGGCGCGTTGAGACGCGAAGGGGCAAAGGGAGGTAATAACGATGAGACGAGCGCGTTTCGATCGGCCGTATGAATATGACGATCGCGTTCTGAATATGATGTGGCGATATCGCGGCGAAATGCGAGAAGATATGGGACGAGAATGGTTTATGGTGAAACCGTAATTGACCGACGAGGTGAGGTTGTAAAGCTTTCGGCGTTGCTGCCCACGTGGTCCACTTTACTTATTTTGCTCTTTCCGTCCAGTAAGAGAAACGCTAATCAAAAGCATACTGCAAGAAGTTATTGGTTAGTTCATTAGGCTAACACCGGAAGACATGATTGGAATGATCGTGTAATTTTTCATCTATGGGTTTTCTAGATTCCAATATAGACTAATGGGTTTCAGTAAGGAATGTTAAAAAAGAACCGATAATTAATCTTAATTTCTTTTTAGTAAAAAGTGAAAACGGTAGTCGTTGGTATAAAGCAGTGCGTGTTGTCTGTGGGAGCGGGTTTTCTTTCTTGGGTTCCATAAAGCGATAAATTAGCACGGTCATAACTCGGAGATCCACCGCGTAACCTTTGTTTCTTTGCGCCGCTGTTAAAACAATAATTTACGTTCGAAATTTGTTCCCGTGCGCGGCGTGTAGTCTTATTGCGTCCCCCGCCGAGCTCCACGCACGCCGCCGAGGTGTGTGTAATATAATACGGTCACGCAAGTTTCAATTAAGACCTTAATGTCTTAGATAGGGACTTGTACTATGTAAATTAGATCTTGTTCCGCTCCTGATTTATAATTCTTTGGCTAGCGCCGGTCCGGGACCCGGCCTTTTCGCTGCCCCCTTTTTGCTCGCCGACTTTGTTCGCTTCGAACGGGGTTGGCATAATTTTATCAGTCGATTTATTACGAGGCGATCAGAATTTTATTATTAAAGTAGCCTCCTCCCATAGTCTACTGCATTGATTAATTATCTCCTTAAAGGAGTTTGTACGCACTAAAATCCATAACCGTGTATCGGCATTAAGTCAGTGGATTTCTTGCCCATTCAAAGAACACTTCGAAGCAACACCGAGTGGTTCGACCTATTGTTACAGCGACGTCGGCATCGTCTGTGTAACGAGTAACGAGTAGCGGGTGCGACCTCCAGCTAATGGGACGTACCATGCTCCATAGATGCGTTCGATACCGAGATCAATGGTGCCGCTCGAATATTGGAGTCTGTGAGACCAAGATGCGAAGGTTTCACGCTATTCCACCCTGTTTGGATTTATATAAGAAAACTCGTACTCACGTTATAAGTCTATTAAGTGATGGTAATAATTACTACGACATCATATGAAGAGCATTTTTCCAAAACTAACTGAGTCCAAAAAATCAATAATCGTGTTTTTGTGTTTAAAATAAGTACAAAAAAAGTTGCATTTGAACTGTAGCTTTATCTTTCATAAAACTAATATACATCTCAGTTTATTTTGATAAACCTCGAAAAGATTTATTCCAAAGCTAATCCAAGTCCAAAAAGATTTTATTCCAAAACTGACTAACAATAAGTCACGCTCATTAAAGTGCATTGACAATGCTTAGTACTGGGAAAAACATCAAACAAGGTGTTTGGTAATTTGGTTATTTCGTTTTATTTTTGTGTGCCTGTAATAAACTATTTAAAATGTCGGATGATGACAACATAGAAGAGCAAGTTTGCTTAAGAGGAAAACGTACAAGAGAACAGAAAAGTTCCTGTTGTTTGCAAGAAACCTATTGGTTGTAAGAAAAAAATAAATTAATCCTAAATATTCATGTGACTAATTCACTACAAAATATAATATCATTTATATATTAACACATTTCTACTGAAAGTGTTGTATACAACTTTTTACAGAAATTCAGTCATATCTACAAATACTTATTTTGGACTTAGTCAGTTTTGGAAAAATGCTCTTCATATAATCTTTATATGTAGGGTACATAAATAAAAGAGATTTATCAAGAGTTTTTTAAATTCTAAGTAATTTTTAAAAATCGTACAAAATTTATTTATGAAAATTTAGAAATGATTTTCACGTTATATTAAAGTTCAAAGATTTTATTTTTATTATAAATGTAAAATTTATTCTTACTATTACCCAAAAATAAAAAAAAAATAATAATAAAAATGTCTAAGAATTAATTTTAATTAAATCTAACATAACTTGATAAATTTTTGACTGTTTAAAAAAATTAAGAAACGATTTTTACAGCAGACTGAATGTAAAAGATTTTATTTTAGAGTAAAAAAGTGAATTTGTTGTAATCGTTAATAAAGAAATTAAATAAAAATATTATTTTTAGCCTCTACAGTTGTTTAACAGCTAATTAGGTTGAAAAAAAAGTACCATGATTATTTATGAAGGTTAAAATATGCTTAAATATTCCATTACTGCTTATAAAAAATAAATCTGTTGTAGTTATTACCAAAAAATAAAAAGAAATTGAGCTAAAAAATTAAATCTTACTTATAAGAATTATGGAATGATTACTACATTAAGTTAAACTTAATAAACCCTTAAGAGTCCTTTATCCAGACGTGGTGGACATTGTATTCGCCTTTAGCAGGTCCTATGTTCAGACGTTGGGGACATAACATCTAGGTAAAACAAATGTATTGTTTTAAATACTGTGACTCACAGTCAGCTAATGTCATGTTTCAAAATAAAAAAGACTTTTAAGGCTTAAGGTATTCCATTTAGGATGAAAAAGTCAAATTTATTCTAATTATCATATATACTAGCTGAAATTTTATTGATGAAGACGTGGTTTGACACTCGACTATCAGTGGCAGATAATCTCCGAAAAGGACAAATGGGATTTCAAGGGTGGGCAAACATCTTCATGGGAGACTTTAGGGGTTGACAAACCTTGTTGAGGGACATTTCAGAGGTTGTCAAACTTTCTAGAAACCAAATTCAAGGATAAATAAACTCTCTATTTCTCAAATGGGCTTCAGGGGTGGGAAAACCTCGTCCAGAAACATTTCAAAGGTTTGCAAACTTCGTAGAAACCTGATTCAAGGATAAGTAAATTCTCAATTTTTCAAACGGGCTTCAGGGATGGACAAATTTCATTTAGAGACATTTTAGGGATTGACAAACTCGATTCAAGGATAAGTAAACCTTCGATTTTTCAAACGGACTTTAAGGGTGGGCAAACCTCGTCGAAATACATGTTAAGGGTTGGCAAAACTTGCCGAGAGATATTTCAGGGATTTGGCAAACTTTGTAGAAATCCGATTCAAGGATATGTAACCCTCGATTTTTCAAACTGGCTTCAGAGGTGGGCAAAACTCGTCGAAAGACATTTCAGGGGTTGGCAAACTTCGGAAAACTCCGATTCAAGGATAAGTAAACCCTCGATTTTTCAAACGAACTTCAAAGGTGGGCAAACCTCGTTGAGAGAGATTTCAGAGGTTGACAGTCTTCGTAGAAACCCGATTAAAGGATAAATAAACTCTCGATTTTTCGAACTGACTTCAGGGGTGGGCAAAACTCGTCGAGAGACATTTTAAAGGTTGCCAAACCTTGTCGAGAGACATTTTAGAGATTGACAAACTTCATAGAAACCCGATTCAAGGATAACTAAAACCTCGATTTTTCAAATAGGCTTCAAGGGTGGGCAAATTTCATCGAGAGATATTTCAGGGGTTGACAAACTTCGTAGAGACATTTAGAAGTTACAACTTTATTATATATAAAATATGTTTGTAAGTTTTGAAAAGACTGAAGAATTCTTATCGTACCTAACATAACTTCAACCTTTCTTGACTAAATTTAATCCCATAGACTTTTTATTTATAGAAATAAAACTTGTCTTTTTTTAATTTTTACGTAAATTTAAAGCTTAGAAAAGCTTTATTTTCTATAATAAGTATTAGATTCATCTTAACTCTTTACTGGCCGCTAAAAATCCTTACTTCACCCAGCATTGAGCCGGGCCTTGTTTACATAACAATGATTTAAATACTGCCAATATACGACGCTCAAAGATCAAAGCTGTAAACAAAATGAATATAAACAAATAATCAATAAGTTTATTTAAAAAAATGCCTAATTTGAAAATTTTGTCTCTAGTAACTTCATTTAATATAGTAGTCATCAAAATATTTTCCTACACATAAAAGCGTCTAACGATGTTCATACATGAAGCATGTTTCTCTTCTTTTGCCGGGATTTTTGCAAATTTTCCAACGTTTCGGAGAAAACTTTTTTTCAGACCTGCAATTTCTATCAATCACTTTTTTTATATCTCCTGAAAGCCTAGTCGGTGCATCTTTACAAAAGATTATTTTTGATGGACCTAGATTTTCGTCCAACCTTTAGCAACTTGTAGTATATAAGAGGTAAATTTTATTTTCTTTGCCGGATTCAGTTTTTTGTATAAATGAATTAAATAATACACAATTCAACATAAACATAAAAATCTTTTTTTGTCCATTAGACTGTTTTTCTTATATTTGGATTATAAAAAAAGAATTAATCTGCTAAAACAGCATCTTTCATATACATACTGTAATCCATAATACTTTCTGACTTTAGCATTTCACTTTTTCGATTTTACTTGGTTTCTATCAATCGCGCCTAATGTATTGTGGAAATTATAAATTTTATCTTTCGGTTATCTTTCCGATGCGCATAAACAAACAACACAAGAAACTGACTGTGTAAAAACGTATTAATACGTCTACGGCTTATGGATTGGGAAGAAAAAATTACGTATTATAACGTCAGCGGCCAGTAATGAATTAATAATAACCAAAAAGAATGGGCCTGTCCACTTTTTCCAAAGTATAGGTTTTTTTGGGCGGAATCCATTCTCTAAAAGGCGATGATCATATATGTCAAGGCTTTAGTATTTATTTTTACGGTATTACGTCAAAAAACGATCTTAAAACCTATATTTTTGAAATGCGATTCATAACGTGACCTGTTGATGACGTCGAAGCGTTAATTGATCGCTCATTGGCTGAATCCATCGGCCATGCTGAAATTCCCTGTGAAGTTGGTGTTGTTTAAATTGCCACAGATTTAATACAGTACTTATGAGTTGGCAAAAGAAAAATCCGACGCAAAGATATATATCCATCCCTTTCTATTATAGGAACTCGTTGTACCTATCTCTTTCTAATAACCTAGTAGTTATCGTTAAGAAGTCGGTGGACAAATTATTTTTCTTTGTTATTAATATGTGTATTATTTGCTATATACACCTCAAAAGTTCATATAAGGAAGCATACAACACGTAAATACGCAAAAAATAACCTAGCCATAAAACACATATTATCATTAGCATCTGGTGATTTCCGCCCGTAAACAAACCGTTTTGCCCTACAACTTCAGACCATTTGAACGGGTTTTTTGGTAGAGGGGATCGAACGCTCTGACGTCACACAGTACCTCGTTTAAACGCTCTTTTAAATTGGCCGACTTTATGATTTTTTTCTGAACGATGGGATAAGCTATGAAAAAAACGCAAAAATACGGAGAAACTTTTTTTTTCTGCTCTATCCAATGCAATAAAAATTGAAAAATGGTGGACAGGCCCATTAAAATTATTTTTGATGAAAACATAAAGAAAACAAAACTATTTTATTCCTCTATCCTTCATATGCGAATGATATTTTTTTAACATCATCCCCAAAAAATATTTCCTACTTATTCGAATCAAACGTTGATTGTTATCTTCCCCCAAAAAACCACGCTCTAATGTATTCCTACAATTAGCGCGAGACAGATGCTTGAAGACGGTCCTCGATGCACAAAGGCACTCTGCCTAACCGTCGTCGTGGCGAAGAAGTCCGTTTGAAGCCATCCGGACAGGTGAATCGGCTCGGGTAAGGAACGCTCGTGTTCGAGCAAGAGACTCCGTCCGCGGTCCCCGGGTTGGGGCCGTTCGTTCGCTTATGGGGCGCCGATGTCGGCAGGTGCGGACGCACCTGCTGGAGGAAGAAGACGAAGAAGAAGGGGGGCATCGCACATGTTACACCTGAGTAGCTGATGGTAGCCGTTACACCCCAACGGACAGAAGGTGTCCGCGGCACCGGGGGCCATACCCGGTACGACTGACGCGGCCCCAGGACTGATTGTCGCGCACTGATATACGACTGTCGCCCCGACAGGGCCGTAAGTACGTAAAAGAACGACATCCACGAGACTGCTGAAGGTAACATATGACGTTGTAAGGACGTTGTACTTACCGTGGATAATGGGGGTGTCTAATACAGTAAGAATTGTACAATATGTTATTTGCAGGTGCTTGTGCAATTTTTATCGATGGTAATAATTTAGGTACATTACAGCTTTTTCTCTTTTTATCGTCAACTCAAGCCTTTACGGTACCGACAGCAAATATTTGTCCAGTAACAAACAATACAATTTATGTCCAATGGAGTCATAACCATCCCAGTTAACTCCTCAATTATCGGCGTGCCTTAGCATACCTCAAGAATTTTATATCTATATCGGATGGGGCGAGTCGAAACCGTTAAGGCGGGTCGCTAATAAAGATTTTGACGTTTAGTACTGACTCAATAGGGCACGGTCGCGTCCGACCTCAACGAGAACGTTTCGAAATCCGCACGACAACACGGCGTCCGCACGGATTTAATAATTCTATCGACATGTTTAGTGGCCTGGACAGGATAAAAAACGGCAATTTACGATCCCGATCGTCTCGGAACCGTATCGGCGCCGCGCCGCGTCGCGGACCGCTTTTATTGCGCTACATAAAAACGCGTTATAACGCCGCGGGTTCGACTTTATTTCGGCTTTAAAACGGGGAGCTGACGCGGCCTTCCTCCCTGGGCCCGGCCCTGACGTCGCATATACAACAGTATTTATTCACGTAATTAAAACGAGGGGAGTAAACGTCGGCGTAACGTACGCTAACTTAGATACCGGATGACGCCGCGCCCGTTAACGGCCAAAAGGACGACCGCAGGACATGGAAATTGGATTAAGTCCTTCTCTCATCGCCAACCAGAACTTTGTAACGCAAACGGATATGAAAACTTGACATTTATATCTGTTAGAATTTAAATAAAACTTCATTGATAAATAGGTACTCAATACGTGTTATTATACCAAGCGATCAATTATATTTGTCATCGAAGCAAATTACGAAACTTCAATTTAGGTCGGTAATAACAAACAAAAGAAACTTCCAGCAATTTTTAGGATAAATATAAGTACGTAATCAACTCCTTACAAAATGCTGAAATCGGTTTATTAAGTACGTAACCCATCCCTTTTTGTCAGATTGGCGCTACTATTCAAATTTTGAAAAATGACAAACTTATCGAATTACGTTTCCATGAAAATGTAAATTCCTGCTAATTGTTGCTATCTACTTCCTTTGATTTTTTCGATTTTTTGCTCTTGAGAAGAATTTGTATGAACTTAACTTCTTTGGCCTCCTTGCGTTTATCAAAGATTCATAAATGAAAGAATTTATTGGTAAGTAGTAATTATATCCAGTTAAATGCAGAAATCAAAAATTAATAAGGTCACGTCCGTTTTTTTTTTTTTAGTTAGGGTCTGTCGCTGTGATGGAATCTCATTCATGAGTATGCGGTAGTGCTGGATTTGGAGACTCCTGAAGAGTGGGTTAGAACAATAGTTTTCAATATTGCGTCAAAGAATGTTTGAGTAAGGCTGATATACACTTATCCCCCGATTTACACGGGACTTACTTTACACGATTTCGCTTTTACACGATTTATAATTTGACAAATTTCAAAAAACTAGTAAAAGCGTATATTCCACTTCATATACGCCTATACAAAGAATTGATGGCATTTTTTATATTTTTATCCGTTGGAATACTGATGAAAAGAACAGGGGATTCCCATGATTGTAAAATGTATATGTCGCAGGCAAATAGTAATTTAAGGAAAATAACTTTTGTCTAGTCAAATAGCGTTTGTCGGTTTAAATGGGTTTTTAATAGATTAACACACTATTTTACTAGAAAAGTATCATTTAACTAGGCAAATAGTATTTGCCTAAAAGTTCCTTAGGAAAATAAAAGGGAAGCTCCACCGCAAAACTAACTTTTATTTTAAGGTGAAAACAAATAATATGCTTTAAATTTTGATTGTTTGCGTTTATTTGTTTTGGCAGGGATTACTGTAATGACACCTGCTATTGCATAAATTTTTAGCTTTAAAGCACGCACATCATTTGGTATTGCACTGGTTTTTTGATGGTTGACACTGGCATTTGGAAACTCCCTGACCTGAGAACATTGATTGGGCAGCACAGGCTTCTCTTAAAGAAATGAAGTGGTCCTGAGGAAAGTCATTGTAATTAAAAGTTACTGCTGAAACTTCTGTTAGATCACTTCTAGAAAACCAGGTTCTTAAAACACCAGATTTTGTACCTATTCGGTAAACATTATTCTTTTTATCAATTACAATCCCTTCTAAGTTCTTCTTGTCTAATGGTCCTCTATCGACTTTCGGGTCAGCAACACTGACGCATTTGCCACATTCTATGTCGTTGTATGTTGCTCTGCTAGCTCTTGTCATTACTTCAGCAGTTTTCAATTGGCCTTCATATGACCTCTTCCGATTTTTTCTAATATTGTCTCCATTAACACAATGATTGCATATGACCTTGCTACCTACGTTTTCACTGTTTTCCTGAATAACGCCACAAATAACGTGCACTATTTTAGAACACTTCAAAATTCGGTCACTGTAAGTTCGGTCACATTATTTGGCTAATAGCAATTCAGCCAAATACCATTTTCCTAGAATAATAACACCCTGCAAAAAAATAAATATCGACGTGTCATTTGGCTAGACGAATACTATTTGGCTAGCGTAAAGTTATTTTCCTTCAATTACTATTTGCCTGCGACATATACATTTTAGGGAATTTCAGTAATCTATACGTATACATTTCATATTAGTAAAGCTGTTTGGTTCATGCAATACACAGTGCGAATCATTTTATCAGCAAAGCTTATATTATTGTGCGTTTATTTTTTGAACTGGTAAGTTTTCAACAGTTATACATAGTTTTTATCGTATCTTTATGGTTTGCGGAAATTTTTTAAGAATCTATAATGTCAAAGAATTTAAAGAAAAATCCAATGAAAAGAAAAGTTATTTCTTTAGAAAATAAAATTCAAATATTAGACCGTCTGCGTAATGGAGAAAGAGTAATGGATGTTGTTAAATTTTACTCCATGAATGAAGCCACAATAAGAACAATAAGAAAAAATGAAGACTCTATCAGAAAAAGTGTAGCAGCTGGAAAGTCTAGTAGTATGAGTACAACTTCATATGTTAGAGATGTTACGCTGGAAAATATAGAAAAAGCGTTAGTGATATGGATAGAAGATCAAACTCAAAAGCGAATCCCGATTGATACCAATACTGTTACAATAAAGCTTTGAAGATTTATCAATCACTTTAGAATCAGTTGCCGTCGATTTCATCCGGTGAAAAGAAGATTTCTTTTTCCACAAGCCATTGATGGTTTGAGATATTTAAACAAAGACATTCTATACATAATCTGAGAATGTAATGGTTGCAGCACAAGAATGTCTGGCAAAATTTGCTGAAATCATTGCCGCTAACTGAAAATTAAAAAAAAAATCTAAGCAATTATTGATTACTGATTTTATGATAAAGTCTTGTCAATACGAGATTTTCCCTAATTCTTCAACCATTGAACCAGAATCGCATCAAGAAAGCTCAAGTGATGCGAGTGACATCATACCTATCAAAAGGAAAAGACTGATAATTCTTGCAAGTGGTAATAGTAATTCAACTTATAATAATTCTTAAGAAATGCTCTTATATGTTATTATATGTCAATTTATTCAATTAATTTTATATGTTTGTTGTTTTATGAAGTATGTGCATTTTCTAAGACATATCTTACTTTTGTTTTACTTCAATAAATGACTGAATTATGGACATTTTGGGATTTTTTTCGTTTTACATGATATTACTTAACAAAATTGAAGATTTCAATTTACACGGTTTTGTGTAGAACCTATCTTCCGTGTAAATCGGGGGATAAGTGTACAACAATAATTGTATTACTTTTGCAAATGTTCTAGAAATTAATAAAATATTTTGCATTTAAAAAAAAATCTTTTATTCTTGTTGTTGTGTCAGATTAAATACTAAAATTCAGTATTAAAAAGAAGTACGAGAATTATTTCAAATTTTGCGGGTTCTGATAGTTTTGAATATTTCGGTACAGGGCATTAATTTATTTAGAGCGCCAAACCGGATGTTCCGGGCGGGTTATTAACTACTGCAAACTGATTTCAGCAATCTAGTGGGATTTGACCTTCTATATTATATACATGTTATGTTTTCTATGGTAATAAGCGCGTTAATAGACATTTATTTGATAGACCAAATGATTTGAATTAGTTACGTGTTTAGAGCTTTTAACCTAGCAAATTCCTAAATGAAGCAGTCTTCAAAAGTATACAAAGTAAAACGTAATATATCATGATATAGCTATTGTTATCCATTTTAATTCAGTTTTTTATAATAAATTATTCTATAGTTGTTGATCTTTCCCAACAGTGTTCGAGTAAAAACTAATTTTAATTTCAAACATCTTAAAAGCTTTGTTCGTTGGGTTAAAACTTGCACTGCACTAACTTATACTATGGGCAAATTTGCAGTTTCGTACAGCATTTAAAGGAGAATGACTGTAATTCAGTGTATTTTGGTGGTCTTTAGTTCAGGTATTTAGTTCAAGATTTAATAATACACAGAACTGCCAAGTGCAAACAGTACAGCCCTAACGAACAAAGCTAAAGATAAACAGTTTGTTTTTAAATAAGTGTAACTCTGTCAGTAGTGAATTATTATTGCCATTATTTTTTAGAAAGTTACAAAAATTTTATTTCAAATGAGTTAGTTTAAAGTAGATCGCATACAAGATAATATTCTCTTGGTTCGCAGCTGGTATATGTATACAAGTGTGTATCTACGGAAGCCCCGGTATTTCGCACGTAATACCGGGACGGTGACGGCAACAATTAATATCGGACCAGCTACCGATTATTTTTTGTCCGCGGCGGCGTACTCGAGCGCGACGTAACACTTACCACGTGCAAGAGAACTGCGGACGCGATTTATCACGAGATCTGTTGGAATTCCAACGATCGCGAGGTCACTAAAGTATCTCTACAAAAGTTTTAAAATATCCCTACAAACAAATACGCCGCGTGAATTCATACGCCCGACTTTCGAAGTACTGGTACTGTATAACCATCAACGAAAAAGGTAGTAAACCAAGAAATTGACAGCCGCAATTATGTCCATAATGGTCCGGTCATAGCGAAGACTTACGTCCGTCCGAGACAAAAGGCGTACTCGAAATTATCGGCAGCCCTGTACGGCATTAGAGATAATGAGCCCGCGGGAACGTATGAGAAACCGGGAGCATTAACAATCGAATAACTGGTTCGGCACCGTTGCCAGATCGAGATGTAAAGCGCGGACGATCCCACGGTCCATAGAATCGCCGATCAAACGTGGCAATGCGTTCCGAGGTGCTTGCTTTATTTCGAATGTCACCGGCGACTTTGGTTTACGATTCCGCCGTCAGAAGCATAATGCAGCCTTCGGCTTCTTAGATGGACGACGTTACGTTGCGTCGTTCCTAGTAAATACTACACTGCATACTCACTCATTTTTTTCTTTGCTTCAGTGTCCATCTTATAAAATGACAGATCATACTAAAGTTATTATACAGTGCTTACCATTGGAAGTTCGGTTATTAGAAGATATAGAGCAACGATCAAATAGGAAATTTCAATCTGGAATATACAAAATTTGGAATATACAGAAGATATTAGGGAGACCGAAAAGTAATATCATATCTGCACATTAAGTTCTAAGAGATGGATATGATACTACTACACACTATATTTAATAGAAGAGAATCAGTGAAGCTTTAAACCAAAGAATGTCTTAACCGCTGAATTCCAATAGAACAGAAGCACTTTTTGCCCCTCTCCTCTTAAAAAAAAATAACCGCGACAACACACAAGTAGCGATTGCCTCGCAGCCAATTAACTATAAGTAGTTAATGCGTCGTGATTGCAGTGCGCGTAATCGCGCGAGCTGCTCTTTGCAAGAAAGTAGGAAGCGATCGCACGCACGCGGTTACCACAAAGTGGCCGTTTAAGCCGTTTCCTGCGGGACGGACGGCCATCGCAAACCGGCCAACAATAAAATAACAATTAGCCGCGGCTCTTCTACGTCCTCGTGTCGAGATTTTTGCCGGTCGCGGGCCCCCCGGTCCCGCACAATGGCCATTAGCATGCGCCGGTCTTTGCATAAATGAGATTGTTGTTCCCATCGGCCTTATCGGCAGATCGGATCTCGCGATTCGGTCGCCCGTATGGCGGACGGGGAATTGATTTTTGCCCTCGTTTTGCCCGTTTTTTGTCGGCCCATTGCTCGACTAGGCCCGGTCGACGTACTACATGCTCGTCAACATTAGCTGCGCTCTTCGGCTTTCCGCCTGATGGATGGACGGCTCTCTTCGACCCGGGTCGAAAACACCGTCGACTTCGTGCCGTATTATCCGCTTAAACGACATAGATCAAGTACTTTGGTATAGAATGCCTTGTTTACCATAACGACATTCAAAAAGAAAAAAATGAGTAGAAAAAAAGGGACAAGGTGCAACGCCCAAAATGTTTTAAATTTTTACTTAACGTAAACCTATATGTTTTCGTGAAGGAAAGATTCTTTATGGACGAAGTAACGTTCAGATATGTTCGTACACGTGGGCATCCTGCTGGAGGACTACAGGACGTCGCGGCCAGTTGGTATCATAAAGTAACATTCGACTCGTTAGCGACTATGACTTACGATCGGGGTCCGGTCCTCGCGGCGCCATAAACAAGCGCTACTTAATTTCGTCGGTGACATTATGGCACTGATCCGGGCGCTGAAAAAGCATCAGCGCCTCGTTATTCAACGCCCTATATAAATATTCAAATCGCGACGCGCGCGGCAATCAACGGGCGAAAGAAGGAGGAACGGAAGAAAGAGGGGGAGAGAGGGCACGGCCTGAAAAGGGATATTCATTACCGTGAAATATGACGCCGCGATATGGCTCGGTCCGGCCCTGATTTAGGTCTAAACGGCCGGCCGATAAATTTCTCCGATTCCGTGCGCCGAGCGGCTCGGATCGGCTTTATCGGCCGCGCTCCTGCTATTTTTCACAATCAGGATTCTGCGAATGGGCCCATTAGACACGCAACGCGCGCGACCGCCTTAATCTGGAGGTGGATTTGGCGGGATGTTTAATTTAAATCATGTCACACCATATGGTTAGAATAAATACTCGAATCACCGTATATTTGAATTTTTTTATAAAATTCAATTTCAAAATACACCCAATTTTTCTAAGTTCTACTTATAGTTATTATAGTCTACTACTAGTTAGTTCTACTTATAATTATTAGCTTGTTAAATTAATGGCGAATTCGATTGGGTGCACTGGTGCGCACCAGTGCATAACAGCGTGTTCTATTGGTTGTTTCGTTGTGTTCTGTTACATTTTATTATTGTAGTTTATAAAACATTTTAAACATCATCAAGCCTTGAACACACTAACAAGTGATGTTATGATTATGTTTGATTTCATCGCGTTCTGTTGAATTTGCCCTTTTTAACACTAAGCTAGTGTGACATATGTCACACTTTGCATTCAACGAGTGCGCACCCAGTGCACACTAGTTCTGCCAATCGAATTCGCCATACGTTTTCTAAGGTAAAGCTTCAGAAACTATTCAATTCTAGTAACTTTTTGATCTTGAGGAGATTATTGAAGTTTACGATTAATGCGTTAGAGAAGAAAAAATTTCTTATTACTGGACCCAAGTCCTAGTTCAGGATTCGAACACAAATCTCATGCTTTCTGGATAGTTTGCTACAGTATTATTTCTATTTGTGTGAATTTTTTCCTGATCCAAAAGAAAACGGCGTGTTTGTTCGAAGGACGATCGAAGCGAATCATCGGAAATCCTATCAACTTCTTGTTGGTATTCTTCATTCAATTATTTGGGATTTATCCGCCAATTCTTGACGTATTGGAGAATACGGGAACTGTAGTATTTTCCGAGGGAGGTGTCCGGATCGGTTGGACAGAAGACTCCATCTTTAATCTAACATTGTACTTGTTAATGGTACTAACTCTCCCAATTATCTTGGAAATATTGACCTGCGAAGTAGTTGGTCATCGGTTATTTTGTGAATTGTGGATTTATTGTAAATAAAGGCTTCCCGGAGTGGAGGTAAATTTCATTTCATATATTTTTTCTTTTTTCGTTAAATGTTATTTCCTTAAATGTTTTTCTTATGCCTTTTCTTTTACTAATCTGAACCTGCGTACCTACTTGTTAGTCCAAGAGCAAACCTTGGGAATCCGCCTGACGCACCTACTTCACCTGGAGGGAATCCGAGCTATCCGAGAATGTCATCGGCGGAGTGAATTTTTCTTGGATAACATAATCATAACTCTTACCTTTTTGAATATTATTTCCCTGAAAATTTATTTAGATATTGTAACAGCATTTAATTTGTTCGAGGTACCACCCGCATTTTCAATCAGAGTTTTGCCCTAAATATTATTGTCCCCTCTTTATTATACAAATTTACTTACCTTTATATTTCTTTTTTTTTACTACCTGTAATAAAGGAAAAAGGAAGGAGGTCACTCACTTTTTTTGTAATCACTATCCTGAAAATGTTGTGAGGATATTTTGGGTTACCTTGAGTGGGATTGGTAGTTCTGGTGATTCCGTAGGTGAGTTCCATGTTACTGGTGTCCACCGGAACTTAACATTTGCTGCCCCCTGAGATCAGTATTTTTTTCTTTCTTCTTTATTTCAAAAATAACGGTAACAAGTTGTTCTCAGTTTCCAGGCAGTTGGAAAGCAGGAGATCTGGGTTCGAATCCTAGTGCAGTAATGAGACATTTTTGCTCCTTTAACGCATTAATGGCGACAACCCTTTCTTTAATTATCTCTTTCTATTAACATTCATGCGTTAAAATTTCCCAAATATTTCATTAGGTATATTAAAACTTATAACTTTAACACGTTCACGCCGGCACGTACCACCGGTAGCCCGCACTAAACTGTTTCATCGGACGGCGCGTACCACCGGTGGTACGCATAATATAGGATTATATTCTTTGCCGCCAGATGAAGCGCAGTATGAAAATCGGTTCCGGCGTGAACGTGTTAAGAACCGATTATCTCTTATGTTGTTTCATGACACTGGTCATGTTTCAGAGACACTGCTTTTTAAGTACAAACTACACGATATCTGCATTTTATAGGAAGATATAGTAGAATTTAAACGTAAGTTTATTAAAACCTCATAATGAACAAAGGGTCATAACGAACATCTTTTGCAATTAGTCGTCCAGATTTCTAATAAGAAATGTTGGAATTGATGACAATCATAATGCTTAATTAAATCATAAAAATTAGTTAAAGACTTATAATTAAGTCAATATACAGGATGTTTAAAAAAGATGCAGCAATATTAAAGGGGGTGGTTGTTCAGGTCATTTTATACAAAAAAGTTTATTATAAACTGTAGCGCACAAACTCTAGTTATAACGAAATAAAAATTAAGTTCGATTCAAAGCCAAAAACAACCGTTGATAGGACCGGACTCCGGTTCACTCTGCGGAGAAGGGATGGGTTCAGATGTTAAATGAAAGGGCGCCACGAACTTAAACCGATACCTACCAACCTTCACTTATCCTAGGATCAGGCAAGTCCGAATCCACGATCGAAGGACAACAACAAAATAAAAGACAATTTTGAAAACCCAAAAATGTACTTGTATTGAAAGGGATTAAAATGATAATAACAATAAAAGAAAAGAATGTTCACGTGAAATGTTCACATAAATATTATACAAACGGTAATAAACCCCTTTAAATTTAACGTGAACACACACAAAAAAAATAAATGATAACAGCTGTTGTCAAATATGTGTCACACTTTCTAATGAGTGTCTAATTTTAAATCGGGATAAAAATTCTCTGAGCGATTAGGTACACATAACAGTTTTGTAAAATGATATTCAATGAATTTAGAATAATACAAGTTGAAATATTATTCGGATTGAAGATCCGTGATAACAAATTTAAAAAAAAACGATAATAAAAGAAAAATATAAAACGTTGGCTTATCTGTTGGTGGTGTCTCTGTCTGGTTTCGCAGGTCTGGTCGTCTCTCTTTGTCTCTCTCGATCAAGCGCGTCGCTCTGGCGTCGGTTGAGTGTACTTCCGTCCCTGTCTCTCTAACGGCGTTCAATGTAATGAAGAGAGAAAGATGGCCGCCAGGTGATCCACTCAAAATTGCGACGCAGTAAATTTTCAATCCAAAATTTCAAGAAAATACCAAAAATAAGTCCAAAAATACAAAGGAAATCCAAAAATAAAAAGCCTAGGGAAAACACGAATTACAAAATGATCCCAACGAAAAGATTCTAGTTCTCTCAAAGCGTAAAAAAACATACCTTACGATCTTAATCGGCTTGAAGTGTTGGCTGGCGTAAAAAAACCCTTTTAATCCGGAAAATCCGATAACTCGCAAATACAGCATCAAATTTGTGGTGTGTGAAGTTAATCCGCCAAACTGCGCTTTTAGAAGCTCTCCCAAACACCAACGGAGACGCTACCAAAATCTTCGACACCCACGTAGTTTTGTCGCAGCCAAAAACGTATATCCTCTTCCGAGACACAACAACGAAGAGGGCGAAATTACCACAATTGCGATACTTGAAAGAACTAAATCCCCACCACTATTTCCGATCGCACTAATCTGAGAAACCAACCAGTATTCTGTATTGCACAACAAAACCAAGAGATCTAAAAATGATCGATTCCAACAGATGGCACAAATCAAATAATTTCAAATTTAATTAGACGAAAAACAAAACCGCTACAAAACATGGTCTGGAAACGCTTCGTTACCGATCTACAACGTGTTGAAGTTTAAACATTTTTATTACAAACACAAAGTTTATAATAAAAGAAATTTCTTTAAGAACAAGGGTTTTATTCAAGGACAAAAACAAATATTTTACCTAAACAACAATTTTATCAAGCAAAAATTACAAAAACTGTGCAAAGTGACTACCTCGAGCTCGGATGCATGAACCCAATCTTCTCCTCATTGACTGGCGAACTCTCTCAAAAACACTAGGACCTGCTTTAATTGAGTTGCACCCAACAATGATTCGATTTCTTAAGTCTTCTACGTTTTCCAATGGAGTAGCGTACACCAAGGACTTCAAATGGCCCCACAGGAAAAAATCCAGGGGATTTAAGTCCGGGTATTGTGCAGGCCATAAATGAGGTTCACCTTGGCCAATCCAGCGATTTCCATATACTTGTGTTAAGAAATAACGAGTTACTTGACTAAAGTGGGCTGGTGCGCCATCGTGCATATACTACATTGCATCTCTAATTGCTAACGATACGTCCTCCAGAAAACCAGGGAGCGTGTTTTCCAAAAAGTTGCGATACACCTCTCCGGTAAGTCTTCTTGGTAAAAATACCGGTCCAATCAGGCAGTCACCCACAATTCCAAGCCAAACTTTCAAAGAAAACTGATATTGAAAAGGATCTTCAACAATTTTCGATTTTCGTCACACCATACATGGTTATTATGGAAATTGAGTATTGCATTTCTTGAAAAAATCGCTTCATTGGTGAACAGAATCAAGAAATTGAGGGATTTCAACCATTTTCTGCAAAAGCCAGAATGCAACGCAAAGAGGAAAATCAGCAGGAAACTTGAACACGTTGTATATGGAATGGGTACAACAAATTTTACTTCAGAATCTGCCAAATAGTCCCATTAGTTACATCCAAAGCGTTAACAATTTTTCAAGTAGAAGTACCTTGATCGTCTTCAATCATGTCTAGCACATCCTCTTCTATCACTACCATTCTTACTGTCCTTAGCCTACCTGCACCTCCATTTCATCTAAATGTGCCTGTTTAATAAAGACGCTGATGAATACTTTCGAAAGTTTTTCTATCAGGAGCAATACGAGCAGGAAATCTTTCGGTATACAACAACCTAGCTTCTAATGCATTGCCATCAGCAAGTCCATAAATGTAGCCATGTCGGTCATCTCGGCATTCGTATAGCGATTCATGATAAGGAAATTCAACAAATATGTCAGTGAATAAAACGACTGTTTCAAAATATGTAAATTTTTACTGCTTGTTTTAATTAAATTTCAACACCATGTAGATCGGTAACGAAGCGTTTCCAGACCATGTTTATTATAAACTTTTTTGTATAAAATGACCTGGACAATCACCCCCTTTAATATTGCCGCATATTTTTAAAACACCCTGCAGATTTTTATACCTAATTTTAAAGTAAGCATTGTAAACCATATTTAACTATTTTTTTTTCTTAATTTGCATAAATAGTCTCGGTATAATTTTTTTAAAATCAGTCTTTAAGCAAACTGTAAAGATGAAGAAGTTTACAAAAAAGTTCGAACTTAAAAATTTTTTATTAAAATCGTATATATTTTATACATAATTTTAAAGTAAACATATTAATTTATATTTAAAAAAAATTCTTTATTTCTATAAATTATCTCGATATAATTTTTTAAAAATCAGTCTTTAACCAAACTGTAAAGATGAAGAAGTTTACGAAAAAGTTCGAACTTAAAAATTTTATATTAAACCGTATAAATTTTGATACATAATTTTAAAGTAAATATTTTGATCTATATTTAAAAAATTTCTTGATTTCTATAAACAGTCGGTATGATTTTAAGTCAGTTTTTAACCTCACTGTTAAAATGTAGATGTTTACCAAGTGTGTAAGTATGAAACCGGAATTTTTGTACAGAAAAAACACGTTTATTGTAATGATATGATACAAAGCAACTTATTCAAAGTATTGTCCGTCACTATCTATACATTTTTCCCATCTTTCTGGCAATTTGTGGATTCCGCGCCAAAAAAAAACTGTTGCTTTTTTGAGGCAAACCAGTCATCGAGCCATTTTCGTACATCTTCATAAGAAGTAAAGCGCTGCTCAGCAAGCGGGTGTCCCATCGATGCAAACTGCAAACAAGTAGTAATCGGATGGGCTAAGGTCCGGTGAGTAAGGCGCGTGCTGAAGAATCTCCCAACCGAACTATTCTATCGTTCTCTGGACCTGTTTTGCTTTGTGTGCTGGTGCATTGTCATGCAGCAAAATCACCTTGTGTTGTCTGTCGGTAGCGTTGAGCATTGACAGTTTCCCTAGGTTTCAGCAGCTCGTAGTAGATTACGCCCTTCTGATCCGACCAAACACACAGCATTGTCTTTCGTCCGTAGCGGTCTGGTCTTGCTGTCGATGGTGATAGTTCACCCGGAGTAACCCATGCCTTTTTGCGCTTAGGATTTGTGAAATATAGCAGCCTTTCGCATGATGTTTTGCAGTTTTCCTGCTGTCTTTCGTTGAGTTCACGTGGAACCCATTTTCCCACCTTTTGTATCTTTCCCATGGCTTTCAACCGAAGGGAGATGGCTTCTTGGGTCACCTTTAACTGATTCGCCAGTTGTTGTGCTTGAGCGTCGTCTTCCTCCAACAAGGCTTGCAAGTCAGCGTCTTCAAACTTTTTCGGTGGTCTTCCACGTTCTTCGTTCCTCACGTCAAAATTGTCACTTTTGAACCGTTTGAACCACTCGAAACACTGTGTTTTACCGAGAGCATGCTCACCAAACGCCTCCACAAGCATTCGATGTGATTCGGCTGCGGTTTTCTTCAGATGAAAACAGAAAAGTAGTGCTGTCCAAAAGCGTAATTTGTTGGCACAAAACTCAACATGTTTATCTCTAATAAACTAATGCTACTGAATGAAATTCGTGTTATTGTGAGTTGGAAATCTTTGTCGAATATCAATACAATAACAAGACACCTCTGACGTGATGTGTCGGTAACTGCATCGACATCTAGCGTCACTTATGGGCCGGTTTCATACTTACACACCTGGTATAAAAAAATCTAATCACTAATCATAAAGCCTCACTTCATCTTGTATTACTTACTTGAGTTTTGTACATTTTTTGTAAATAATCTTAAATTTGGAATGGTGTATTACTTTTTTGACATACTTTCTCATTTTAATTAAAAGTTCTTAATTAAATAACGTATATATAAGATTACATCTTCATATTTTAAAGTAAAAAGTAATCATCAATAAATTCTCTTTTGGTACTCCACCTTTAAATCGTTGCCATTTCTATATTATTACATTTGGTAAGCATCCATATCGAATTCATTTCATAAGGATTTTATAATAATTTCATGTCGGTTTAAAGTCGGCATTTCGTTAAGCATCTGCCGTCCTTATCTTTACGGTTTCGTTAATTAAGCGTACGTACAAGGGATTTCACGCAGAAGCCGGTGCTCCAAAA
Source organism: Digitonthophagus gazella (assembly GCA_036711955.1). Classification (NCBI taxonomy): domain Eukaryota; kingdom Metazoa; phylum Arthropoda; class Insecta; order Coleoptera; family Scarabaeidae; genus Digitonthophagus; species Digitonthophagus gazella. Next base: position 11,388,916 of record JASCIT010000001.1, read on the forward strand.
ATGTTTACGACTAAATACGGGGCCCTTTGATCAGCGCATCGTTCCGCTTATTGCGACAACGAAATTCTTCGTCGATGTACAGCGAGAAGCGAGTCCCCGCGAGTCGAGTTATTAAATTATTCCCCTAATAATTTAGAGCGTCCGGCGGCCGTTCCGTAATGGATCTCAATTTCATCATTAGCGCTAATTAATTTTGACGTTTGCCACTCGGCCTCGGCGTAATCGAGCCCGGCTGGACGCAAATTATTCAGCCGGTCTTCACAACCGAACCCCGGCAATTTGCAGTACGCTAAGAGAGAAAAATCGCTGCGTCGGTAAAGGGCCGGATCGCTAGATTACTATGTAAAACGTTTAATTTTACTTAACGACGGTTATTAAACATGAGAGATGGCTCATTAGCGACGGATTTTTCACTCGATTATAAAAGGCATTTAGCAATGTCCGCGCAGACTAACTCGCGTGCTCTGTTTGTGATTACTATCAGATTACCTCGCCGGCATTAAAAGGACTTAACGACAGTCAAGCATTTACCCTATTCCAACAGGTTCCATCATTAATGACGCGTTTATTCTTTTAATACTTTAGTCTACAAAGACTTTGTAAGATTTAAATCTGAAAATTATTACAAAAAAATTCAAGTGATACATTAATGTACGGTTGATCTTGTAAGAGAGTACGGTAAGCAAACTACGGCCTTGTTTGCCCATGAAATATTATCTGAAATTGAATCAGTAGATTCAACTCTATCGGGGCGCCGTGGCGCTGTAGTCGTTTTGCGTTTTGCGCGCCCTCGTTCGCATCACGGATAAATCTGCATTTATAAATCCACTACCGCTGCAAACCTTTTTATAATTGCCGGCAAAGCCAAGATGTGCTTTCAGCGGTGAGCTTTTTTGCCGCCCCTCCCTTCTAGCTACCGCGATCGACGGTTTTTCCCGCTTGCAAACCCCGGTTACCGACCAATTGAGAATCAATTTAACTTAATTGCGTACCGATTATTGTACTACAAAGTGCGCTCGAACGTGAAATTGAGCGGTAAGCGCGCTAATGAGACTGTGTACATACCGGTAAGATAAGAAAATTATATGTAGATTGTGTGGTAAAAATCAATTTATGTACAAGAAAATTCCAAAAGGAAACTCTTAAGATATTAGAATAAACATATCGAATTTAAAAGCTTATGAATCTAAAAGCTTAACTGTTCGGCGAAATATGTCTCATGCGTCACTAATTAATTGTGGTATACCAGACGAACAATTTCAGTTTTTACCTCTTTTTGTCATGTGCAATTGAAGACATTGGCGTAAAAAGGATATAAGCTACAAATAGAGTAAAAATTTAGAAAATATTTTTTTATGACTCAACACTTCGTCCAACTGAAATTTTGTAAAAGAGAAAATAGTTTCTAAATTAATGTAGCATCCAGGAAAAAAATTGACAGAAAATTATAGAGGGTAGTTAAAAGGATTTATATAGATAACTTGTAGCAAAAGTGTTTTTAAACAACCTGTATGTTTCGAAATTCGAATTTGCTTCACAAAGAGCTGTAGTCTGCTGATATAAAAACAAGGTCAAAAAATAGATAAAATCTAATAAAGATTTTTTCTGTATAAAAATAATTTTCATGTTTATCTAAAAAATCAAACATTTTCAATTTTATAAAATAAAAAGAAAGTGCGATGGCCGGGAATCGAACCCGGATCAACTGCTTGGAAGGCAACTATGCTGACCATTACACCACCATCGCTTCATACTAATCTCACCTAACGCGCTAACTTAAACCATTCTCTTATATAACTATAGTAAACATTTGATATAATGAAAATTTTGTAATAAATCTTACAATTAAACTAAATAAGAAAGTTAAATAATATATTCTCAACATTCTTAGTAAAATCATAGTACTCGGTGATTCATATAATAATGTAGTGAAAGATATAGTGAAGTATTGTCGGTTTAAAGGTGGACGTGCGTGTCTAGAAGGGATACATAACGTCAACAGGTAGATGGCGCAGCGCGCGCTATCGCAAAGTCGGCCCCAGACCGACATCACTCTCGCAGATAGCACGCAAGAGATGTTAATTAAGAAATGAAGCTACCGGACACTTAATGAGGGCCTGGACAAATTTAAAATAAAGCGGTCCGCCCGCTTGCCGCCGCCGCCGCCGCCGTCGCGTCGCCCACGGACCGACCTCCGTCCGGTCGGGTCCCTTTTTAGGGATTTACCGACTGAAAGGAGCTGCGCGTAGCGGGGAAATCGCGTGAACCGAATTCGATAAGAGCGAGAGATATTGGCGGTTTCAGACTTTTATGGAGGAGCAAAACAATTTTTTTATTACTTTTATTTCCTTTTAAAAGTAAATTACAAAAATAAAATGTACATTTTATGTTAAGCGCAATCAAGAAAAATATCAAGGAATCTTACTATAAATATGCGTTCATTTAAACTCATGCTCAAATGATCTATGAGTTCTAACAAGGGAAGTACCAGAAGTGTAATCGATTTGGATGAAATTTGCTACAGTTGTAGGATGGATCAAAATAAGGTTGACGTATTTTCTTTATACGTGCAGTAAGAGCCTCTACAGCAAGTTATAAGGGTTGAAAGTTGAGGGTCGAAAACACATTTTCCGTTATAACTCGAAAACAAAAAGTTATAAATGATTACTGTAGACGCCAAAGCACGTGTTATGATGGTACCTTTCAAACGATGTGTCACTTGATACCACATCTAATGTTGGAGGTGACAGGAAATTAGAAAAGTGGTAATTTAGGTAAATTAAGGATTACGTAAGAAAATTTAGGTAAAATTAAGGATTACGTATTTTTTTTTGGTTCGAGCGAAAAACTCCAACGGAGGTAGTGGTAGGGGTGAAAGGTTTACGTGGCACGGCGCATTTTTATATAATATATTAAAGTAGTAAGCAAGCAGCGCCTCTTTAAAAAAGGGCGCCGCAGGCGCCTAGCTCTTTTTTTAATAGTTTTTTTTGGAAATCACTTTCCGGACGATTCAATGGTTTTACGTAATTCTGCCGACCATTATCTTCTCCTCCCCGACGATTTTGGGGGGTCCGTGACCGATTTCGGAAAAACGGCCCTAAAAATCGAACGACGTTGCGGTAGCCCTAATTGAAATTAAAATTCTCGATCGTCCGCCTATCATTTTCGTTAACTTTCGAACGCACTTTTTGTCCAAAAAGCCACCGGCTCCGCGACTCTGCTTCCGGCTAACCTTCTGAACGGCTTTATAACGCAGCGTTAAATGCGAATCGGGGCTCCTTTGGACCCGAAACGGCCGATTTAAGCCCTAAACGAAGTCCCCGTTTTGCGTCATTTTCGATTTGGGCCGATAAAACAGTTGGTTCAATTTTCATAAACGTTATTTATTATTCTAACCACGCTAATGCCACATGAAATGTTAAAACGATCGGTTTATTAATAATTATCAAATATTTAATTTATGCAGAGCAGCAATTCGAATAAATTTCACTAAAAACTAATTAAATTCTTGAAAATATCACCAAAAATTTAAGTAAATTTGTAAAAATTCCACCAAAGCTACTAAAATTTTTAATAATTCCACCAAAAACTTATAAAATTTGTAAAAATTCCACCAAAGCTATCAAAATTTTTAACAATTCCACCAAAAACTTGCTGAATTTTTAAAAAATAGATTAAAATTAAGATTAATTTCGTCAAGAATTGATTAGATTCTTAAAAATTCCACAATAATAAAAAAGTAATAATAAAAATTCCACAAAAGTTAAATTGAATATAATTTCACCAAAAACTATTAAATTTGGAGACAATTCTACTAAAAACTTAGTGAATTTTTTAAAAATTCCACCTAAAATCAATAAAATTGGTAAAAATTCCACGAAAAACTTACTATATTCGTAAAAATTCCACCAAAGTTACCAACATTTTTAACAATTCCACCAAAAACGTACTAAATTTTTTCAATTTTCCACCAAAGCTACAAAAATGTTGAATAATTCCACCAAAAACTTACTGATTTTTAAAAAATACCACCAAAAATTTACCAAATTCATAAAAATTCTACTAAAATTACCAATATTTTTAACAATTCCACCAAAAATGATTAAAGTTAATAAAAATTCCACCAAAGTTACCAACATTTTTAACATTTCCACCAAAAACGTACTAATTTTTTTCAATTTTTCACCAAAGCTACAAAAATGTTGAATAATTCCACCAAAAACTTACTGATTTTTAAAAAATACCACCAAAAACTTACCAAATTCATAAAAATTCTACTAAAATTACCAATATTTTTAACAATTCCACCAAAAATGATTAAAGTTAATAAAAATTCCACCAAAGTTACTAACATTTTTAACAATTCCACCAAAAACGTACTAAATTTTTTCAATTTTCCACCAAAGCTACAAAAATGTTGAATAATTCCACCAAAAACTTACTGATTTTTAAAAAATACCACCAAAAACTTACCAAATTCATAAAAATTCTACTAAAATTACCAATATTTTTAACAATTCCACCAAAAATTATTAAGGTTAATAAAAATTCCACCAAAGTTATCAACTTTTTTAACAATTCCATCAAAAACATACTGAATTTTATAAAAATTCCACCAAAAATGAATAAAATTGGAAATAGTTCACTAAAAACTTAACTAAATTCGTAAAAATTCCATTAAAAAACACTGAATTTTTTAAAAATTCCATCAAAAATGAATAAAATTCGCAAGAATTCCACGAATGTTATCAAAATTTTTGATAATTCCACCAAAAACATACTGAATTTTTTTAAAATTCCACCAAAAATTAATACAATTTGTAAAAATTCCACCAAAAATTTACAATTTTTTTTTAATTCCACCAAAAACTTACTAAATTCGTAAAGCTTCCACCAAAGTTACCAAAATGTTGATCAATTCAACCAAAAACAATACATTTTTTTTAGAAAAATACTAAAAATAAAACTAAACTAGATGACTATTATAACCTTACTTTATACGTTGTAATTCGTTTATTTTGCGCTGATTGAGATTGTAAACACGTTAGTCTTGACAATAGGGGTGTTTGTTACCTATCCATTGCGGGGTTGGGGGTGAATTTATCAATAATTTCAACGATAACAAAAAAAAACGTGGTTACAGGTTTACATCTTCCTCGTGATACTTATTGGGAATGCGAGGAAGTGAAAAAAGGGTAGTTTTTGTACATAGGATCTTTGCCTCATTCGTTTCCTATGTATCTCTCAATCCTCTTCTAACGAAAATTCAGAGCAAGCTTGTGCACGAATTTAAATGAGCACCCAATATGTTTTACGATTAATGTAATAGTGACCCAAAATTGTCGCTAAAAATATCACAGGAAGTTTCATACTCTTGAACTTGTTTCAATAATGCCGGGAAATTGTTAGAGAACAGTCAATTGCAGTAGTTGCATTCACTTAACACTTAATCCAGAAGACTGCAGTGACTAAAATAGAGATAATCAAGTTATGAATTTGATAACAATAAATTAACAATACCTTTCTTGGTTGAAAAAATAAACCTTGGTAGTTCTTACCTTCTATCTGTACTAATTTTAAAATTCCTCGAGAGACTTTTTAGATTTTTAGTTGTTTGGAAGGAATTTTAATGTGGTCAATAAATAATTAAATATTGATTATATTCCGCATACGGGAAATAATATGGTACACATAAATTTGGTCGAAATTTATATGTAATCACATAAAAGTGGTCGAAATATGGTACACATAGATTTCCTAATTTGTATCAGAATTGAGTATAACTCCTGATAGAATACAATTGAGTCAAAAAGAAACATAAATTTCTAAAAAAGAAAAAAAGGGATAGATGCTAGCGCCAAAAAATCACAGAAGCTCACAGATCTAAATGTATTTTTAGTAGTCTAACATGAGGCGTCCCATATAATTTACATTGCAAAAACGTACGTCAAACAATCCCTAAAATTAACTAATACAATTAGAAATTTTTTGCAATGGAAAACTCCCTATGACTGTTTTACATGCTATGAATATAAACCTAGGAAGATTTATTCGTCCAGGTACAAATAAGCACGGTGTGTTTTCGTCTAACAAAAAATTAATGTCAACTTCGTGATTTTTTTATGCAATAATAATAGGAATTTCGACATGTGCTGATACTCATACCAAAGCTTAGAATGTCTACTTTCAACCTATACAAAAATGTTCACTTAAAGTACGTTTCACACTGAGGCAACCAGCAATAAGCAACTAGCAACCAGCAACAGACGATATTGCTACTTAATGACATTTTACATGTAATTAACTGTTGTCTCTCACATTGGAGCAATTCAATATCGGAAATAGAGAGGTGATACCGAATTGCTCCAATTTGAGACGTTTGCTTTATTTATATGTAAAATGTCATCAAGTGGCGATAGCGCTTATTGCTGGTTGCTTGTTGCTAGTTGCCTCAGTGTGAGACCCGCCTAAATGTTTGTTTCTCCGAGGAAGGTGTAATGCGATGACACTCTGCCTAGACCACCGTACAACATACACTTTAACGCGCCCTTAAGAGCCAAATACATGTCTAGAAGATTTAAATTTCAATCAACGTGAATCGAATATTCCCGATTAAACGCCTTGTACCTCGAGTTAGCTTCCAAAATAGATAATTGATTAAATTGATCCTAGTTGTCATCTATTTACTATAACAAATAAATAATTAATAATTTTTAATGCAATTTTTAATGATTGGGGAAATAATCTTGACATAAACCCCTAGAGTTCCAAGTTTTGATCCAGTAATTTTCGAGAACTGTTTACATATCAATTGAATCATACAAATTTGACAACCTAATAAAAGTCCTCCAGATACGCTATCGAGCTTTTATGCTCTCAGGTTTTAATTTATAATAATTTTATATCACTGTGGTATCAAACACCCTTATTGGTATTTAATGGTATCAACAAATAAGTTGTACATCAACATAATTTTACAAACAATGAAGGATAACCAGAAAGAACAACAAAGCTGCAAATTGGTCAAATTAGCAATAAATTTAGAACCAGATGCAATAAGTTCTCAACAAATTCTCATAACAGAAAAAGCTCGCACGTTTTCATCTTAACATTTTCGACAAGTACAGTACTATGTAATATAAAACAATTATTTGAATAACGAATTACTTCGGTTAAAACTACACCCAAACACTGATATAATATAAATTTTAGTTCAGATCTCCAACAATTTTTGTTGATAAACGCAAATTCACAATATCAAAAAATTATACTGATTTATATCTTGTAAGACTAATAAAGCTTTGCCATACAGTTAAGGTACGTTTATGTTATCGTACTTATCGTTAAAAGAATTTTATTTAGTATGAATTACTAAATAAACAAAAACGATTACAAATCTAATCCGGATTACCTAGAAATCCCAATAAGCGGATCTACTGTACCTTTTTATTTAATTCACTCATAACAGCAGGTGTATTTCTACGTCATAAGAACGGAAGAATCTGATCTTTTAACACCGGTGTTCGAAAAACTAGTTCGTTATTTGCGATAAGTTCATTATTTTATTTACAATTAGTTAATGTTTTTAACACAAATTAAACTAAAGTTTCATTGCACGTCATTTAGAAACAGGAAATTAAAAAACTTTGCTGATTAACTAAACTTTTTTTCCAAGAAATTATTCTCCAACTAGCGTATAATTCCTAAAGTACAAATAGGAAGCGTTTTAGAAACATTGCAGTAGCAGCAGGTATATTTGAATAATGAGTACATTCCGTTGTTCAGAATGGCAACCAAGCCTCTGGCTAACATATCCAGATGCGCGTCAATTAGCATGCGTCAGTTTGTGGCATATTTGACACGCCCACATGCGCCATAAGTAAATCCCGCGCTGTTTTGCACGATCTCAATCCTCGTTGGGTTAGCTTAGTATAAGAACTACCACCGGCGAGCTAATTAAGACGGGATAACGTTGCGTGGACGTGATTGAAGCTTAACGATGTCGCGTTATCTCTGTCGCACTCATCGCCGTTAACAGTAATTAAAATAACGTTACCAGATTTACTAAAATTTAAAAATGAGTTGTTTTATGTTTTATGGTAGGTAATCGTATTTAAGATGGTAAATGACAAATGTTCTAACTACGGTTTTAAAGGGTAAACGCCGACGGCAACGCGCCAAATAAACCACATGAAATCAATTAGCATCGAAATTGCTTTAGATAGGGTCCGACGATAATTCACCGTAATAAACTTGTTAATTGCTCGGGGACCAATCGGGGGCATTATAGGGTCCCTATAATAAGCGTCCAGCGGAAGAACGAAGTCGTGGACGGTCGGACACGAGGTAACCGTTCAGTGTTGGGTTGGTCGACGGGCGGCCGTAATAAATAGATAAGGCCGGTAAAATATTGCCTCCAGGTTCGGTTCTGTGATTACACAAACAATTGGTTTTCCACTCAAGGCAGTCCCGCGCGGCCATCGCCCATATTCATCTCCCATCGGGTGGAAGAGAACGCCGAAGAAGTCGCTTTAATTGTTTCGAGGCTCCCGGTCAATAATGAATGGCCTCCACTACCGTTTTCAAGAGATTTATCTCTGCGGGCCATCCAAAATCTACCGGTTTAATCGCGATGATATGACTTTCTTGTAATACCTCATGCCGTCTCATACCTAATATCTTGAAACTAAAATGGAATAATTTTCGGTACAAATTTGGAATTTTGAACATAAAAGTCTAGAAGTCAATCTAATATGTTTGAGTATCTCATAAAGCTTTTAACGGAGTAGCTATCAAAATCGTTTGAAACAGCCATTAAAAGTGAGTGGTATAGAGGGTGGGAAAAATGTTTCAAACAAAAGTTTTTTGGTTAATTATGGGGAATATTCTGGCTATGGTAAGCAACGTCGTGGTACAGACAATTAATAGGCTAGCTCAAAATAAGAGAAGCAAGCATAAAACTCAATTCAAAGGAAGTGTTGTTTATCAAATAAAATAGTTTGTTTATCAAAACTATAGTTCTTATTAATATAATAAAGAAATGTTAAATAAGTGAAAACTAATTAATAGTTCTTTAGGAGGATCAGGAAAGAGTAATTGGTGTCGCGAATTCTTTAGGTAAGTAATAAATTTAGTAATACTTGCGATACTTCTCGTTCTCTGTTTCGGATGCAGAACCGGAACCATCATTGGGGAAAAATAGCGTCTTTGGAGAAACGGCGTGATCTAACAGGATCCCGAAATGGGCAGGCATCAGAAATAAAACGTCTTCAAAAACTCCCGTCCAACAAAAAGAATGCTCAACTATGTTAGCTTTAGAGTTTCGCAAGTGAAATAAAACTAACTTTGACCCCAACTAGAAATTATATTCGCCTGTCTTTCGCATGCGACAAAGTACAACTGATTCACTTTTAGGTAGATTTTATCATAAAATAAACCGGTGCGTTACACAACAACTACTTCTTACAATTAGTCACCCCCAAACAAAAAGCATCCGGGCCCCTGTAACATCCCAACTGGTAGGAATCAACCTTTCATGATAACACCTATGATGTTATACGTTTATATGTCATGCATGTTCTCTTACAAATCATTGAGTAATGGAATAAAACTTAGGAACACTTACAGGTTTGCGATAAAATCCCTTAACAGGTAACCCCACGTTCTCCGACGACCAAACTCCAAACAAGCACTGGTACAAATGAAAACCATCGTCCAAATCTTGAATTGCAACTAGTATAAACACCGAGAATACTAGTACTAATAATACACCGATAATTTCAACGATAATTTAGTTATTACGCTAGACCTATAAGATTCTTTAAAGATTTTCCCGTCGCAACAACTGTCCACAACTGATCACGGATATAAAAATATTTTCAACCCCGAACTCGCTAAAAATTCGTTGCAAATTTTGTGTCAACCTTCGGCTAAGTTCGTAAACAACGTCGCTTCTCCAAATGTAATTTAAGAAAACGCTTCAATAAACTTTTTAAAATTTTATATTTGAATATTTATTTATTTCGAACGTAACAATGTAACAACGTAACAAATCGTTATCCTAAATTGGATAGATATTTTTTGCATGTTTTGATAGATTATTCTTTATTTTATAATCATTCATTCGTTATTAATTTGACGATAGATATATAACATTAGGTTATATAAGAAAAAAATCGAGAATTGAAATCTTATTAACCTTTAACTGGTGACGTGCATGTAGAGGGACGTACGTGATGACGTTGGGTCCTAGGGACCCAAGTGTTTTTAAGAGCCTTTGGTATATTTTTCTTCAATTTTTCTTTTAATTTGCCGTTTTATACTTCACTTCATACTTAATTAGAAAAGTGGATTCTGCTCATTTTATTACTATTAACAAGGGCGGTATTAAATAAACAGCAATAGGCTATAAAAAAAAACTGGCAACCAAAATCAAAAATCACCGGTCCCAGAGACCCACCATACGTCACCAGTTAAAGGTTAAAAATATTTAATCAACTAATTATGATTAAGTAAGCATTGAAATGACGCCGTAGACGTCGTTAAATGTTAAAAGATTTTACGTTTTTCATACTGTTTTAAACCCAAAATGGTACGAAAACGTTAATAATTACGAAAATACGGCACATTTTCCGCGCCGTACCAGTGCGAGTTTTGACATTTTGAATTAGTGGTTAGTAAGACCACCTCGTTACCTAGCAACGAAAAGTGTGAATCCAGGGGGGTATTATCGTAAAAGGTGTAATTATAAAATATGTTTACAATACAAAGAGAAAGAAAAATAATATTCCTTATAAAATTCTAGTTTCAAAAGAGATCCCAACCGCCACTTACCTAGTTTTAACTATCCAGCCCACTTCAACACAACCCATCTCTCAACCACCGAAGTCCAAGTCAAATAATGACATACTTACTCTACCTTTTCAAGTTCAAATTGGCACTAATCAATTTTAAATTGGTGTTCATCAATTTCAAATTCAAAACAATGAATTTCAAATTGGGAATAATCAATTTGAAATTAAGACCAAATGGGACGTATTCTTTACATTATCTGACACCAATACCACAGTTTCTTTGTATTTACGTTGGGTATAGCGAAAGCGTGTGTGAGATCAATTTAAATCCTTTTATTCCACTGACGATGAAACGATCAAATATTCATTTAATTGAATGTATATTATATTGGCATTACTGGCCTGATACATCATGAAATTCAAAAAGGTACCTTTAAAAAGGTTGAAACCAAGGTCTTTGCAATGTCAAACGTATATACGAAGAAGCTACGGTTTTGGTGCCATACCATGATTCAATTGAGGTCTTCATAGAAGAAGTATGGACAGTTTCTAAAGCTAGGGACAAGAGTGATCTGTTTGGCGATACTCAGACAATTTTTTTCAGTGAGAAAAACGGAGTGACATCTTTCGCTACATGTACGAAATTCACAGCGCGTATACAAAGATACATGGTGCAACTACATTTCGGTTATAGTACAATAACCCGAAATGGAGCTGTACCACGAAAAGAAAGATAAAAGAATGCTCTGCAATGTTACGGAGAGGGAGCTTACTTTTTCATCTTTGTCTTCATGGTACAGTTCCATTTCGGGTTATAGTACATCCCATTGCCTCTTTATATTTTTTTGCTGTTTATTTCTTCTGCTTCTGTTGGTAATACTTTTTTTCGTCACTACTTTTCTAGATTTGGTTATACTACATAATATAACTCATGATCAAGGGTTACAATTTGATTCTTGTCTCTTTTTCGCAATTTAATAAGATAATTGAAGGGTTTCGTGCAAAAAGTCCCTAAGTGACATTTTAATGTTTTGAGATATTAAGGGTTTTTATTATAACTTAGGGACTTTAAAAAAAAAACAATTATGTATTTTATTCAAAGAAGTAACAATAACATCAAAACTGCAAACATATTCTAACAAAATTCTGGACTGTCTATAACAAATAAACTTATAAAGAAATGAATGTTCTTAACAAAGAAAAAATAATATTTTTAAACAGGACTAACAACAAATTTATTCATACTCTTCTATATCTGATTTTTCTTCTTCTCCATCTTCCATTTGATCGCTTTCTTCATCTAACAACTTATAAAACTTGTTAAGGAACTTAATATTTTTTAACTTCTCTGGCTTCAGTTTCAGAAATGAAGTGTATGCTGGATTTGGTGAAATTGTTGCAGAAAGAAGTCGTTGGTGTCCCTTTTTATATAAAACGAAAGGCTCATAATATCCTGTCATGCTCTCCCTTATTTTAGGTTTTTCGTGAGTAGAAAATATGACGGATCGACATTTTGATATATTAGGTATAGAAGCCTTTATCTCTTCACCAAACATTTTTTTGTAATCCAGTACTTTAAGAACGTTAATTTCTTCTGAAATATTGTTATTTTTAGTTAGTAAACTGTGTTCTAAGAACACTATTTCAAAAGGATCCTTGTATCGAGCACTTTGTATAAGCTTAACATAATATTCTGGATTATTTGCTTTTTCGCTTTTAAGTCTCTTCTTTTCAATTAACGCAAAGCATCGGTCTACATTATAGAGTGACCAGGCATAGGATAATATATTACAATAATTTGAAAAATTCCTGATGCACAAAGAGAATCTAAATAGGTAAATAAATATCTATTTTTGTTTTGGGAAAAACAGTTGTCACAAAATATTGTCAGGGTTTGCTGTTCAGTTCTCTTATACTTTTTTAAATAATAATCTAGAGCAGTGATAACTTCGTTAGGACCTTTCGTGGCAAAGTTTTCAGTAAAGAGAAACATAGTTGCCTGATTAGTAACAACGTTATTTATGCCAAAATTATGAAGCCATAGTTGCCTTTTATAGTATTCATCAGTAATGTTAGTAACTGGTAAAGGTAGGTTTTTTTGAAAATCGAAACATATAACTAAGTCTCTATTACTGGCACGTTCTTTCTTATCTTTAAGGAGATCAAATAACACCTGGGACTTAGGAAGGTGTAGTTCCTTTGCTGCAGTAATAGAGCTAATTTCATCTTCATTTTTTCTAAGTTTCGAAGAATTAAGGTTAGCAAGAAACTTTGTACACACTGCACATATATCTTTCTTTGGATGTGCAAAGGAGTAGTTGTAATCTTCCGTAAAAATTTTGTAGAATAGTCCATACTTTACGGTATGATCAGGAAAATGTTTACAATAATCTCTATGGAGTTGGGTTATAGTAAGATCTGACGGCAGATACTTTTTGCACCTGTTTTCAGAACGACTATAATGTGACTCAAGTGCTGGTACATTGTTTAAAAAACTATTCACCTTGGCAATAGTCTCTGCAGGTACTTTGTTTTTTCGATTAGGGTATTTTCCTCTATAGTCCCTTACATCCTCTACCTTAAAATTTAAAATCTTCTTTCTAAGTCTATCTCTTTTTATGCCATGCTACTTACCAATTCTACTTTTGCAGTTGCAACGACACTTTGGCATTTCAGATGGTTTTCGTGAGTTCTTTAAGCTCATCTTTTTCTTTTCGCGCACCCATTGCTTTGGGTCGGATTTTCTCTTTTTACATTGAACTTCTTCCTCTTCGTCATTACTTGAAAATGGTTCTGTACAGGCAAGTTAAATGTTACGTATTAACGCGATTGAAATTTTGATTTAACTTACCAGATATTTTTTTATTAATATCGCTCATTTTTGTTAATAGTCAACAATTAAAGCACAATAACTCAAGTGACAGTAAACATAAAATTTTACAATACAAATAGAAACCGAAGTCACCGCCGTCTTATTTTATTTTACTTAGGGACTTTTTAGAACTTAGGCACTTTTCAAAAAAAAAGTCTAGTGAAGGCATAAAAGAAGTATATAAGAATTTAACTGTTCAGAGACTTATACGAACAAAATAGTTTCAATATTATGAAAATAGGTGATGTTGCATCTGATGATGCAGATAGTACAAAATCGTGAAAATGTCACTTAGGGACTTCTTGCACGAAACCCTTCAATTGGATTTCGTCAGATCCATACTTTTTATTTTCACCCACAACGTAATGGCATTTTGGAACGTTTTCATCGCACGCTCAAAACAGCCATTACAGCCAGGGGTAGTAGATAGAATAGATAGAATAACGACCTTCCACTTGATCTTTTAGGGATTAGACCCTCTCTTAAAGAAGATATACATTGTTCTCCCGCCGAGTTGCTGTATGGTCAACCTTTCCAACTTCCTGAAGAATTTTTTCTTGAGTCACATTTATCTTTTGAAACTAAACCACTTCTTTCAAGCTTCCGAGAAACATTGGTTAACCTTAAACCTATACCAACTGCTTTCCATTCTTCATACAAACCTTTTGTCCAGAAAGAATTATCAGATTCAGAATGCGTTTTTCTTAGGCTTGAAGGTTTTCGACTTTCTTTCTCCCCGATATATGAAGAACCCTTCCAAGTCATTAAAAGATTTAAGAAAAACTTACATTTTGAAATATTATATTATATTTCGAAATAATAAAAACCTGCTTATTAGCATTGATAGATTGCGCCCAGCTTTCTTGTCAAATGAAAATATTGTAGATCAATGTGACAAAATTTCTTTTCCTGTTTCTAAACGTAAAGTTAATTTCAATACTTTATAAATATGGTTATTATAGTTTAATTTACAATAATTATTTGTTTTCTAATAAGAATTCCTTCAGAGGAGGAATGTCTGTGGCATGCATAGGTTCGCCTCCTTAATTCTAAGTTTTTCATTAAAAAAAATCATTCTACCTTTTGTACCAATCTACCTTTTGTGCCTGTTGTATTTTATCTCCAATTAAAAATTATATTATTTAAAATTAAATTAATTTGATTACTTATATGGATATTAACCGTAATTTTTTTAACTAAATAGAAAAATAGTTCACTAATATTAAATAACTACCAAAACTTACGTATGTTTTATATAAATACAACATTCCCAATTTGAAATTGATTAGTCTCAATTTCAACTTGATTAGTCTCAATTTGAACTTGAAAAGGTTTAGTAAAAATTTTGTTAAAATTATTTTTACTAAAGAAGTATTGAAACTAGAACTTTTTATTTTGATACATCGTGTATAAGCAATAGGTAAGTAACGAAAAAATTATCGCTATAATTCTAAAACACTCTGTAATTTAATTACGAAAGTTTTCAATTACTCTATCTGCAATTTCCTACAATATTTTAATAAAAATATAAGTAAGAAGTGTAGGTGTTAGTACACGAAGTGAACCTCTTTAATCGCCCCACATTTCCGTAGTTTATTGCAAACGTCATCAGCACGTGCTGCTTAAGGCTTATCTCGTCCATGCTAATCCGCGACGGACTAGCATAAATTATTCGCGAAAAAGTCCAATGTCGTGAAGCTAGCCAAAGGACGCACGCTCGGCGTTTGTTCCGAGCCATTGAGCCCGTGATTCATACTTCTTGCGCCGTTGCGCGAATAACAGCAATTACGACTTCCTCTGGCCGCAGCAGCCGCCACCGGCTTTTTGGCGACCTTTTTCTTTCGAACGGCCTACGAACGTGTACCATTCGCTTCAAATCAACCGTACTAGAATTGAAACGCCATTCTAAACTATCACACATTCATAAAATAAAATCAAGTGATTGTTTGTATTTACAGAAAAAGTTAATAATACTGAAGAGACTTTTATTTGTACTTAACTACCCGGGTTTCGATCCTTGAAGGGTCATCATCAGGTCAATCGCGTCAATCCATAAAGCTGGTAGTTTGACACGATTGACCTGATGATGAAATCGTGTCATTTCATAAAGCTTCCTGATTGACGCGATTGACCTGATGACGATCTTTCAAGGATCAAAACCCGCGTAGTCAAGTACAATTAAAGTCTCTTCAGTAAAGAACTTCAAATCTTTATTTATCTAATTCTCATCAACTGGAGAATGGAAGTGTTCATTTCAAAAATCATAATATTTATTATTTACCATTAATCGAATTTAAATTAACTGCAATTAAGATTTTATTAAATATTACCCTATTTATAAACCAAGTACGAACTATTATCGCGTCAAACTAATTGACAACGACACAATGCATGTCGCAATGGCCACAACGGGCGGTCCGCGATCTATTTATTTACAATAGCATTAATTCTTTTTTTGCATTTATCTTCTAATCGCGCCCGTATATCATTTGCGCAGCAAGTGTCCGCAATCTATTGGTTTTGTAAACGTACCGAGGCTAATATGATTTATCGCTTCATATGCTATTATATTCTTGAACGTACTTTAAAAGAAAAGAACTGCGGAAATTACACGAGGTAAATGTCGTTTAAATGTAGATCATTGAAACGAATGTCCGCACGGTGAAATCGGCCGGGGCAAGGTGTAAGAATGTAATTGGAATTGTAAGGCCTGGAATTTTTTTAAACGTTTAACCGCAAAAATCGACATTTATCTACCGTGTCGATTGTAGCTGTAAGCTAACGGTGGCATTTCGAGCAGCCTTCTTTGATATTAATCGTTAGGTTTACATCCTGTTGATATTTATATGTGAATTATGAATGTACTCGGTTGGTGACTTAATAAATAATTATGTTGTAGCTACTATAAATTGAAACGTTTAATTTATGGCACTGATTAAAAGCTTCCGTTTTAAAAGAACTTAAATTTAGTACAACCACTAAAATTAAAAATGTATCTTGCTATCTCCGCATATATTTCAATTGGGAACTATTAGTAACAAAGGAGCTAAGTGTCAAAACTCTTGAAGATATTAGCAAAAACATTCTTTAGAAGATAACAAATTTTTTATTCATAACGATGACGCATATTATTCCTTCTTTTACTTACTTATTAAGTTATTTAGTTAAATAAATCAATTTTTAAAAATTTGTATCTAAGAAACTAATTGCTGTTAAGACTTGAAATTTGATGAAGATTTAAAATGAAACTTAACCGTTTGCGTACCAGAGGGTTTTCAAAAAACACGAAAGAGCACGATAGCGCTCCTTCGGTTACGTGTCGACAAAAGCCAAAAAATAAGTTCGCATTCCTTCAGTTACATGTCGAAAATTTCGACAAAAAAATTTGGGTGGGACGTCAGTTGTCTGTTTCGACCAAATGCAATGGCTTTTCTCGACACAAAATCTGAAGAGTGCGAAAGTGGTTCGTGGTACGTAAACGGAAGAGATGGAAGTTATATGTATTATATACTTCCTTAAGAGTAATGAATAAGACTCACCAAGCGAATGTTGTTTCCTTGAAATTCTCCTAAAAAAATATAAAAGAAAATTATTTTTTTTTAAATTCTTAATAAATCAAAAGTATTTTACCTGGTAACATTCGCAAAATAACAATCCGAAGACTTCCTCAAAATGATAATCTGGAAACGAACTCCAATGATTTGAAACACATTCCCGGAAATAAACACTAAAGTTTTTTAACACTAATTGCAAAAAAGATTAAACGAATAAAAATAAATAAGAAGAACATATGACAGATTTGTTGAAAACTCGCACAGTAACTGCGAAAAATTTCTAAATTTGAGTTTTATGGTGTGCTCAACCCCTAATTGTTGGAGGGGAAACTGGTTTTCTTCGGTATAAAACTGGAAATTACAAAGCGCGTGGGATGAAATTTACCTGCTCGGTTTCCAGTTTGCAAAGAAAACTCCAATTCGAGTTTGTTAACGTGAATTTAAAAATAAATTTTATGTTAAAAATATATTAAAAAGTAAATTGTTTAAGGCATAACGTACGATAATTAAAATAAATATAATTCTGATTTTTTGAAGTCTTTGAGATACATTAGTTTTAACAAATGGTAAATATTTATTAAGATACTAATGAATATTTTAAAGCTTGTATCTAAAAAACTAATTGTTGTAGAGACTTGAAATTGTATGGGGATTTACATTGAAACTTAGTGTTTATTCCTACCAAAAATAGATTTTCTAGGACTTTTAGTTCTTTCCTCAGAAGAGGAAATGTAACATAATATCGATTAAAATTTGTCTATTTTTTAAAATTCATATCTAAGAAACTAATTGTTGTTAAGACTTTTATAATGATTTAGATTGAAACTTAATCTTTATTTTTCCCAAAAATAAATTTTTCACGACTTTATATTTTTTCTTTTTTTGCAGAAAAGAAATTCTAATCTAACTTAATTAACATGTTTATTAAAATTTGTCGATTTTTAAAAATTCATATATAAGAAACTAATAGTTTCTAAGACTTAACATTTTATGAGGATTAAGATTCAAACTTAATTTCTATTCCTACCAAACATAGACTTTCTACGACTTTTAGTTTTTCCCTCAGAAGCGAAAATCTAACACAATGTCAATTAAGATTTGTTAATTTTTAAAAATTCATACCTAAGAAACTAATTGTTGTTGAGATTTGAAATTTTATAAGAATTTATACTGAAACTTAATCTTTATTTCTGTCAAAGATGAATTTTTTACGACTTTTAGTTTTTCTGTCAAAAGAGAAAATGTAACTTAAAGTCCTTAGTTTAATTTTTTTTAACATTCTAAAACTTAGGTAGCGTACTAAAAGTGGGATTTTCTTTGGATTACAATAAAATTTGGTGTTTAAAAGTTACAGTTTTATTATGCAGGGTGTTTCAGAATTCACGGCGCCATTTCAGGTATATGTTCTCCAGCACGAAATAAACAAGAAAGTTTATATAAACATAAGTTTCAAATAAATTTTTTATCGAGATATTGAAAAGTTAATTTATTTAACAATAAAACATTCAGAGTAACTATTCAAAGTGCCCGCCGTTTTGTTGAATGCAGCATTCAGCACGACGAACCCATGATTCTTTGGCACGGTTTATAGCATCGGGATGACCAATCATAGTACCTGCTGCTTCTTCGATGCGATTTCTTGGCTCTTCTTGCGTGGCAATAAACGTAGAACAAACCACAGACTTTATCCAGCCCCACACAAAATAACCTAACGGCGTTAGATCAGCAAATCGTGGTGGCCATTTAACAGGTCCGTTTTGGCCAACCCATCGGTTACCACATGCCGTGCTTAAATAATCGGTGACAATATGAGAAAAGTGAGCATGGGCACCGCCATGCATAAACCACATCCCCTGCCTGTTCGCAATCGGAGTATCTTCTAGAAGCTCATACAGATTATTTTGCAAAAAATTCAAGTAAGATATTCTTAAAAGCCTTGTTGGTAAAAAGAAAGAGCCTATGATATTACCACCAAAAAGACCACACCAGTCATTTAATGAAAAGGTATGTTGGTAATGCGTAATAGCAGTCGTATAAGGGTTTTCGACGCTCCAAGTATGAGTGTTTCGAAAACTAGTAATTCCATTTCTGGTAAAGCAAGATTCATCGGTAGCTAGCAGGCAGCTCAGGAAGTTAGGATCTCGTGTGAATAGTCGAATCAACCACTGGCAGAAATTTATGTGCTTGTTATAATCTTCTCTTAACAAATATTAAACACACGTAACGTGATATGGATACCTTTGTTACTCGCGCAATGTTCGCTATACGCTTGCAGATGAAACATTGAAACGATGTGACAATTTTCTGGTGCTAGTATTGGGAGATAGCTAAACAGCATTGAGTATCCCTTCTTCAAGGTTAGCAGTTCGTCAAAATCTTTGTCGATCATCGTTTTATCGTTGTGGTTTTAGCGTGCCAGTTTTCCCTAAGACGTGTTTCAATGGCTTCAAACGTTTTCCGATTTGGTATCCTCCTAGTGGGAAATGTTTCATGATATTTTCGAACAGCAGCAATGCCGTTTTTATGTACCTCGCCATAAATTAAGAGCATGTCTGTTTGTTCTTCAAAAGAGAATAAATTTGTGATGTCACTTTTTTAAGTACTGATGATTCAAGATCTTGTGGAGGGTGTAAAATTCAGTTATTTATGAGAAGTTATTTAAAACTGTTAAAAACTAAAAAAATATATATTTTAGCAAAATGAAAAGCAAAATTTTTCATTTTTTGGAATTGCTTTACTTTCATCCATAAATTCATATTTTACAAACGAAAATATAAGTCTCGCACTAAAAAATTGGTCATAACCTTCATATGACCTTGAAAAGGTCAATGTAAAAAAAAATTGTCATCATATGGCTTTCCACTTTATAAAGAAAAGCTTTCAATTTGTTAAATCTGCGAAGAACAGAACGGTTGTTAATTATGCTTCAAAAAGTAAGAAAAGTAAGGTGTAATTCCTTCCATTTAAAGTCTTTATTTATTAAAGTTGAGTTGTCAATCTACATTGAGCCCACTGTCAACACTAAAGTTGATAAAGTATAACAAAAATTATACCAAAAAGACAGGTTAATTTATTTTTACCCCATACATTTGAAGTATACTCAACAACCGTTCTGACTATAGAAGATTTCATTTTATAATAATTTTATATTATACATAGTACGTCTTTATTTTGTCTCAATGACTTTCATTTGATTCGTTTTTATATCAAATAAACCGCTTTCGAAATATTCGCTTATTTCAAGTTAAATGGAGCACATTTATGTTTGATATCACATAGAACTTTTCTATAGCAATATCTCACTTGTTGGCTAAATTATGACCTTTTATTACTTCTACTCCTTAATCACTTAAGACACTATGTTATCTCGTTCAACAATACGACTTGTTAAATAAAAACCAACAGCTTTGTTGGTTTCTTATTTTTTACATAACGCATTTTCAATATTGATAGGTTTACATTGTCTTTTAATACTTATCGATACACAACAAATATAAAAAATAATCATTTATTTCACTCTTAGTTTTAATTTTAACCAGATACCATTTTCCGTTAACAATCCAAAAGTATTTTTACTCATTTTTAAAGGAACTTCAGTTTGTTCACATTTTACATAATCAAACTTTGCTAGTAAATGAACACATAACGTCTTAATTTTTAATAAAGCCAATCTAGACCCAATACAAATTCTAGGTCCCAAACCAAAAGGAACGTAAGTATAACTTGGAATGTTGTCTTTGTTCTCATCATTAAATCTTTCAGGATCAAACTTATTAGGTTCTGGAAAATATTTCGGGTCGTTATGTAATCCATAAACTGATACAAAAATGCAATCTCCAGGTTTAAGTTGCACAGGTTTTTCAGTACTTTTAGTAGGTGGTATTGTATACGGTTTAGTACAAAGACGATCTAAGAATAAATTTGATGGATATTTTCTTAAAGTTTCCGATACCACCATATCCAAGTATTTCATTTTTAATAAAGCCTCATATGTTATTTTTCCATCACATTCTCTCAATGTTTCGTCAATTTCTTCTTGGAGTTTTCTTTGTATATCTGGATTAAGAGCAAGTTCGTAGCTCATAAAACACAATGTCGTTGAAACAGATTCAAGTCCTCCTAAGAAAAAAATAAAAGCTTGTGCTGCTAAATCTTCATTAGATAACTCAAGACTATTTTCTTCTGAAGTTTTATTTTCTTTAGCTTGCATTAAAAGATGGATCATATCATGACGAATAATTCCTTTTTCTTTGCGAAGTTTTATTGTATCATTAACTAATTTTTGAAAAAATATTGTTGGTATTTTTGGAAAAAAACGAATTCCTAATGCCTAGAAATATAAAAGAAAAAATAATTTAAATTGTGATAGATCATAAATATCAACGAAATTAATTACTTTACATAATCCTGGACATAAAGAGTAAGCAAAAAACACCAACAACCTAAAGAAACTAAAACTGGCCATTTCTTTTCCACTTTTGTAAAAAATATTGTTTTTCTCATTGATCGAATCACATTTAACCCCGTAAGCTACAGTGAAAATAGCATCATTTGTATATCTTGTCATGATATCTTTGAGTTCATATAAGGATTGACTTGTATTATTTTGAAAATATTCTACATAATTCTCTGAACATTCGGTTAATAAATTAAAAATTGTTTTTAATTTACTTGATGTAAAACTAGGACTTAAAGTTGCTCTCATATATCTCCAATCATTATCTATAAAGTCAATATTTTAAGAATTTGAAAGAATAAATCTTTGGATAATTACCCTTTAAAGAAAAAATATTTTTCGTCCATATACTTTCATTACTTTCGGGAAATAACGGACGATGATTAATAAAATAATCAAAGTCTTTAATCATCAGGGTTTTTATAAGTTCAGGATCTCTAATTACTAATGCCGGAGAAGCCATGTGATACATTCCAAAATAACTATAAATTACAGTTAAAATTATACAATATAAAATATTAATTCTAATATTATCATTATAAATTTATACCGTTCATTTGGAAATTCATCATAAATCCTTTTCAGCATATTACAATAGGTTTCTTTTCGTAATATTGGTCCAGCATTATCTCCCAAAAGATAAAACGGTTTGGTATGTTTAATTCCCTTATCAGTCCAGTAAGAGTATTGTTTACTAATTTTAAAGTATAACAAAGTAATCAAGACAATCAAAAATAACACCAACAACATTTTTAAGCAGGTAAACTTGAATAAGTACTTATAAGATACTAAGTCAGCGCCGGATATTTATCTGTATTTATACAAAAACAATTTTGTTAATCATGCTATTATCACATTTGTGATAAGCAGTTTTTAATTGGTGTTTTGACCGTGACGGAATTTATTATAATTCATTATGTGAATTTTATTCACTTTTACTTACCTTCGAATATTGTATATGAATAATTCATTTATGTCGAATTCAATTAATATTTTCTTTATTATAAAATCTTTTACCGTTCTTATTTACATGTTATCGGTAAACAATTTCATACTTTAAGTAATTGATAAAATTAGTCACTTTTGTATTTGTAAGTTAACAATATCGTATTGATAATGTAGTTTCTAACTCACGTGAATCATGTAAAGATTTTGTTATTTATAAGTCACTACTACATAGCACATTTTTTTAAATCTCGACTTTACACGTTATGGAAATATTATTTCGCTACCTGGCACAACTTGAAAACTACTAATTTAAAGGAAATTTCTTTAAAAATTTAACTTGGTAGAGGTAACTTTTTACAGTTGTTTTCTTCTAATCAAAATATTAGCCCTAAGAGTTTTAACATGGTCCATTTCTCCACAAAAAGTAACATGAATTTCAGTAAACACTGTTGACATAAGAAAAATTGCTTGTAAGTATAGCAAAAAATTATAACAAACGAAATTTATTTTAAAGACAAAATAACAGAACTAATAAAAAGAAATCTTGGAAGTTTTATTACCAGTACTCTTTCTATTAATCTCAATACATTTTAATTTGTCATAAAGTCGTTATAATAAAGTTCACGGACAGTACACAGATTATTAGTCTTTTGTTGGCATTACTTGTTTTTTTTTTTACGGAAAACAAGAATATAATTCAAAATGTGACGTTTTCCTCCCAAAGATATTACAAACACAATGTTTTTTGAAATTAGACATTGTTTCCAAAATACTAGAGGAGATTTGACAGAATTTTTTGAGTATAAGTCTGATTTAATTGCTTTATTGCAATCGTATATAAGAATTACTATTGTAATTCCTTTAAGCAAAGAGTTAAGGAGAGTTTTGTTCATAGTAAAAAGTAGACTATTTTTAAACAATTATTCTAGTTCATATAATTATCGTAATTCCTTTTGTTTTAAAGAATTTCAACTTTTATTTTACATTGTAAAAGCTTTAGGAAACGTCGATTACTCCAAAGCTTGGTAACTAAACCATTATGGTTTTAGTGTTCTATAAAATTAGTAAAAATACACTTCTGACATTTGCAAATTAAGGTAAAGAAATACATCACTTAAAAATTTTTAGTTTAAAAATTGGTCTTTAAAGGTGTATTCCCATGGAACGTCAAAATATGAAAATGCTCAAGCAACGTTGTAAGTCGTGGAACGTGAACCGTTTGCACGGATTGCAGTATCAACGAAAACATGATTAAAGTGAAATTATATAAAAGAAGTACAGGTTCAGCGTCTACTAATAAACATACTACTTGGGAATATATGGAGATTATGTGCTTCTTAAAAACCATTCCCAATGAGAAAATGTAATGCTGCATGCTTAATGAGTTTTATAATTTATTACAATTTTATTGTCATTTTTAGGTCATTTACCAATGTAAATTTACAAGATCATGTTGATATAACTCCAAATGTCACAGAAAATTCACAAGATGAAGAGAAAGAAGACGAAGTATTGGCAATTGAACAAGAACAGAATACACAAGATGAATAAAATAAAAGACCTGCAGAGGAAAATGAATCATCAAACAGAGAAAGTAAAATAAGTAAAAATATAATGAACGAATTCTTGAAATCATGGAAAAAAGAGATGAAACTAGGTCACAGTTATTTCGAGAACTATTATCGGCTGATACCAAGCCTAAGGCTCACCCCATAAACACTTTCTTTGAATGTATGGCCGGAACTGTTTTGACTTTTTCACCACATTTATAAGTTGAGGCTAAGGCAGGAGTTTGCCAACTGGTAACAAAGTTAGAATATCAAGCTCTTGCAAAAACTCGATCCGAAGATCAGTCACATTTATAATTCAATTAAAAATTATTTATATCAATAAAGAGTTTACTAAAGTATTAGATTGCTTATTTACCTTAAAGCTGGTGAAGTTTTTCATAGGCGCTGATCGGTTTTGAAATAAAATGATTGGGCTGTTTTTCAATGTCAGGAGTTATAAGATCCAAGACCTCTTGAAATTAATCTTGATTTAGTCTAAAGTATTCTTTAAATTTACTATCATCTTCTTTTTTAATGGTTTTCAATTAGGACCGCAAATGTCCCTTCTGTTTTCCTGCGTTTTAATAAATCACTTCTTTCACGTTTCTCGTCTAAAGTGGAGAGCACTAACAAATCATCGTCTTCCTCTTTATCAATTAACATAGCTAATAAGGACATGATTGATTTAATCTTCCGCAACGAAATAAATCTAATTCGGTTTGTTTTATGCAGAGGTTAAGAAAATGGAGTAATAATAACAACAACCCCGTAGTGCGCATTGTACTATGATCCGAAATGAAGCTGCACCATGAAGAGAAAGATGAAAAAGTAATTCCCCTCTGTGTAACATTGCCGGGTACTCTTTCATCTTTCTGTTCATGGTGCAGCTACATTTCGGCTTATAGTACATAAACCAAACATCTTGCGCAATCTGCACGCATAGTCCGCAACGCTTACTCCGCGTGCGGATCACGCTTTACTTAGACCGTAGCTTAAGTCCGCGAAAAGTCGACCATGAACCAGTTGCTCATCAGAGCTTGTTCTGTGGTGAGTTCAGGTTTTGGTGTTATTTTAGCACAAACAATGAATCAGTTGCTAAAATCGAAAGAGAAACAGAAGAAAAGACGATAGTGGGTTAAGAAGATTTTTAATAGGAAATCGGAAGCACATAGTTTGGCAGGCAGGCATTTAAGAAGGTATTAGCACAGAGGATTAAAAAATTTGTTGCAGATGTCTCAAGGCGACTATGATTACATACCGGAAGCCATTTTTCCACTGATTTCAAAATTAGAGTATGAACTCAAGTTTTTAAGTTTTAATGTAACATCTTATGACTCAAATCCAGGGATATTGAACGCATCAGAAATTCTCTCAGCTGCTGCCATTCTCAAATCTCGATTTTTTGTAGTTTTCAATAGTGGCATCGTACAACACTTTTTTAACAGTATACAATTCAAAAAACTATGATCTCATTGTCTTGTAATTTAATAACACGACTTTTCATTTTACTATTTGTCACCATTTTTTAAAACTGACATACGAAAGCAAATTCATGGCAAAAATCAAACATGTTTTGATCTGAGGCGTGACAGATCAAATGACACTTCGTTCATACGGGGCGTACACCACCTACGTGACTCTGACGAAAGCATATCACGCTCCGTAGGGAGCTAACCTTAAAAGTTAGTACCTAAATTTTTATTCTCATATATAATCTAGCATTCTAAAGAAAAATAATACATTAAGTTGATAAAAATGAATACTTTCGACATCTTTCCTTCTTTCACGAATCGTAGCTCAAATGACATTCAGGCAGCTAACGAAATCAGCATCTCTTCTATATAAAAGACTTTATTGTCCAGCGAACAGCTCAAAAATGGTTTATTCACTTCAGAGAGTAAAATTTGGTTTAAATGAATTTTACTTATTCCTCAACCAAATATCTACTTATATCCTAGAATCATTATTTAAGTCTTAATCCACGATTGATCTTAATTAATCCAAAAATTTTATTTTAAGTGCTATTATGGAGAATAGTATAATTATATTAATGTTTTAGTGGTCCAATAAATATTTTCTCGCATTTATATTTGCACCAGATTAAAGTGCTTCCATACATATAAGCAGAAAAAGACTACCTTCTGCAAATTCTTGTAATACATTATATCAATTTGTAGCGTAATTTGGTCACTAATTGATACAATTTAAATGATAATTAATATAATTTCACCCCAAGAACACGAAATAAGAAGGAAATAGCGTCACGATGTTCTCTTTCGTGTTGATCGATCGTCGTCGGGTTGTTAATGCTGGCCGTAAATCGCTCATCTTTCCGCTGGTTTTTGCCGAAACGAATCGACGTCGACTTAATTAGAGACGGGCAAACGCGAATCGCGGGCTCGTTTTGCGCCTCTTTCTGCTCCTTTCTGCTTTCGCGAGTATCGCGCGCGTCTCTCCTTTACAAACTTCTTTTTGATCTCGTCCCTCATAACCGCACATAATCGAACCGCTTTATGCTCGATTCGGAACCAAGAAAGAGGAGGCACTTAGCCGGCTTTAATTGCCAGCCACTAATGAGAATAAATGCGGCGACCGCCGTGCGGCGTCGGTTTGATATAAACGCTGCTGGTGCGTCATTTTTATAATTGCCCGGTTCAGTAATGAAAGCGCTACCGGAGTCCCATCTCGTCGTAATGGTAATCTTAATGAATTTGTTGGTATTTAGATATTAGTGCGGTATAAAACCGCCGACGGTTTACCCCAGACCGCGTCTTAACAACTCAACTGGTCAGATAAACGGATTTCGAATAACTCGTTTTATTCTGATGCGAGTTCACGTCAAAATAGGTTTAATTGAACGAGGATTACGTCGTTGAACGTATTTAAACAGTCTGTAAGGTACTCTCCACTTTGAGGATTAACTCGATGTAAGAAAATTAAAATTGATTGTCGAGATATCGGTCTCCTACCTAATGTAAAATGATTTTCTAGATTTTGCCTCAAAGCGCTCATTAGTAGACATGAATAGAATCTACTAGTTTTTCCTCTTGTTAATTATAGCCTATTTCTAATCGGCTTTACAAACTTAATTTCCATGATTACATTATCGCCTTAACAGTTAAGTGACAGCTAGTTATCCGTACACACCTGGCATTAGACGTATAAACGCGTGTTTTCTAAGGCACATTATATTCCAATGCCATGTCTATCGGTTTTCCAACGGCGTCGTCGGTTTACTCGGATCGGAGCTGAATGAAATAATCATAAAACGGGGACATACCAACACCGATCCCGTCGTTACTCTAACGAGCCGGCCGTCGAATAAAACGGCGGGAACGGCGCAAACGTAAAATCGCGATCGGCAAATAAAGAAGACATAAGAAACGGCACCGAAGAGTCCGAGGAGGACGTAGAAAAAGCGGTCGATGAACAACTGTAACAACGTCTCATTGACGACACCGACGGCCCGTTCGACTCGGCCATTTGAAGAAGTAATTAACCAGTTTAATTGCTTATATACATATCAGTCGGGTGGTCAGCAGAGCCTTGCCGCGACCGATACATATCTGATCAGGGGCTGCCGTCGAATCGTAAAACGCGAATAAAACCGGGCGACTTTTATTACGATACGACCAGTTTCCAAAGACCCTTAGAGAATCCAGACGATTCTTTATTTCGAGTAGTTTCACTCATACTTTTTTTTTGTTATTTGTAAACTTAAAAGTTATGTACCATCTACCAACATATAAATATGGAAATGCATATCTTACTTTCATTCATGAATAATCATCTTGAATCCTAACGAATCTCATCCGAACTTTTATCGAATGTCAATAAGACACGTGTTCGATCGATTAATTAATCCTGTAATGACGGGTTTGTGGCAAGTTAACGTTAAACTTCCCGGCGAAGAGGCTCGCGAGCAAACGATTATAGACGTTCGTTTTGCAAAGATCAGTTATTTCCGTTCGTGGTCGGATGATAACGCTGCTGCCCGCGAAGCTTTATCATTTCTTGTACTACACCAATTTACATTCCTTCCGCGCGCCTGTTCTTGCATTCCTTAGTCCGTTGCATTAATTACAATTATGTTAACGGCCGAGGAGTGACATTTTATTCCCGCGGAGTATGCTTTATTACCACGTCCATCTCGATAAGGTAAATTATTATGACGGTTTAGTAAATCGCCAGCTTCCTGCTTTATAAATCTCAGTACTTTTTAAGTACAAAGTCATAATACCTAAATCATAATATTTATTATTATATTCATTATTTATGTCAGACTAGAAACACTTTATAATGTTGTTTATCCTTTGGAGGTTTTTCATGTTTACTGAATATTTCAAGAGAAGACCGGTAAAACAACTAAATATGAAAGTTGTAGATACAAGAAATATTCTTATTAAAAATATCAGGTTATGTGTGCAAAATACAGAAATAAAATGAGTTTATCGACATTTTTAATAAAATATGTTTAATTTTTTTGATAATAATTGGATTTACTTGGCATTTATAAATAAAAAATAGTCTTTAACTTCTTTAATATAATGTGGAGATCTTTTATTTTCTAAGAAAAATTCTAAGTAGTCGATTTTTTAAAGTTATTCAGAAAATATTTTGGAAAAGGTTGTGATAATTTAGAAAAGTTTAAAATACTTCGATGATTTCTTTATTTATTTCTTGTTTTGATAATTACAAAAAAAATGACATTAGACAAAAATGTTATCCTCCGATCTAATCCGGGACTCGTTGTATCAGTTCGACAAGACGCGAAACTATTTGGCAAAGCGTTTATACAAGCTGCTACTATGACTACGGCGATGAATGCATTTAAGAAGTGTGGTATTGTCCCTTTCGATCCCACTGTTTTCACAGAAAGCGATTTTTTAGCTGCGTCAACCACCGAAATCACATAACTTACAGCCCAAAATCAAAATATCCAATCAACTCTCAATAATCAATTCTCAGCCAGGATGTTCATTCTGGGCAAGTAACATTCAAGATCACGAAACAATTTCATGTGCACCTGAACCACACGATACTATGTTTAAAGTAATAAGCCCACAACAAATACTTCCAGTACCAGTAACAGCAAGAAGTCAAAGAGTGACAAGAAAACGTGGAAAGACGGCAATTATTACTTCTTCTCCGTACAAAGCGGAACTACATGAAGAGATTAATAAGAAACAAGAGACAGAACAAGTGAAAGAAAGGAAGAAATCTGAAAAACTCGAGAAGGAAAAGGAAAAGAAAACGTCCAAAACTAACATCCACCCATTGATTTTATGTTAAGGATGATGAATCAAACAATAAGATAACGAGAAGATAGAGACAAACCATTCCATATTTGTGTACATATTATATTTTACCTTATTTCACTTATATTTCCATCTTGCCCCACACGTGGAGCAAGATGGGGAGAAATGACTTTTTGTGTTTAATCATTCGTGATGTTACCTTCAGTGAGTTACTGTTCCGTTAGTGCCAACAATATTAAGGATTAAGTATCGAAATTTACATAAATATAATGTATTTTTATTTATGAGCGAAATGTTGTATTTTATTTAACTTCAAACCTTAAGTACCCCGTCTTGCCCCACTTCTCCCTACTAGGCATTTACCATATAGACCAAAACCATAATAATGGGTATACCAATACCTATGCTAACTTGAGTTTTTTTTAAAGCCAATAAAACATAATTCGTCAAGATTTTAAGATTTGATCAATTTTCTTAAGTTAGGTTAGAAGTTTCAAAAATTGTTTATCAACTTTAAAAATTTTTTTAATTTTTTTGACAACATTGAGAATAAAACGGTCTTTTGAAACCAAAACTAGAATGTTTTAAATTTCATATAGAAAAAAAATCAAATCAAAATCTTTAAAAATCAATTTTTGATGAATTTTTAAAGCTGATCGATTCTCTTAAGTTAGGTTAAATGTTTCAAATATTTTTTACCAATTTTATTTTTTTTTTAATTTTTTTGACAATATTTAGAATAAAACGGTCTTTTCAAATCAAAACTAGAATGTCTTAAGTTTAATTTAGAAAAAAAATCAAATCAAAATCTTTAAAAATGATTTTTTGATGAATTTTTAAAGTTTTAATTTTCTTAAGTTAAAAACTGTCAAAATTTTTTTACCAACTTTAAAATTTTTTTTTTTTTTGACAACATTTAGAATAAAACGGTCTTTTAAAATCAAAACTAGAATGTTTTAAGTTTCATTTAGAAAAAAAAACAAATCAAAATCTTTAAAAATGATTTTTTGATGAATTTTTAAAGTTGATGTTAGGTTAGAAGTTTTAAAAATTTTTTACCAACTTTAAAATTTTTTTAATTTTTTTGACAACATTTAGAATAAAACGGTCTTTTGAAATCAAAACTAGAATGTCTTAAGTTTAATTTAGAAAAAAAATCAAATCAAAATCTTTAAAAATGATTTTTTGATGAATTTTTAAAGTTGATGTTAGGTTAGAAGTTTTAAAAATTTTTTACCAACTTTAAAATTTTTTTAATTTTTTTGACAACATTTAGAATAAAACGGTCTTTTGAAATCAAAACTAGAATGTCTTAAGTTTAATTTAGAAAAAAAATCAAATCAAAATCTTTAAAAATGATTTTTTGATGAATTTTTAAAGTTTTAATTTTCTTAAGTTAAAAACTGTCAAAATTTTTTTACCAACTTTAAAATTTTTTTTTTTTTTTTGACAACATTTAGAATAAAACGGTCTTTTAAAATCAAAACTAGAATGTTTTAAGTTTCATTTAGAAAAGAAATCAAATCAAAATCTTTAAAAATGATTTTTTGATGAATTTTTAAAAATTGACTAGCTTTAATATAATAAATCAATAAATGTACAAACATGGTTTTCCTAATTTTGTGGTTAAATTGACTAGTAAAATCAATCATACATTCAACTTGTACGTATGAAATAGATTACTTACAAGTTAGAAGAAATTCAGTGCACAGCATGAGTAAAAAAGTACTAGTAGGTAATAAGAAAAAGCATTGCTAGGGTTTATAACCGTTCTAATACAGATGTCACATTCACGTCTTGACGATGTACGTCTATTGGTAGCGAGTAACATATCTATCAGACAAGAACAAATATGACACACGTCTGCTACCGGGCCGATGGCTCGCGGGCACACGCCAATAAATCAACACGATAAAGGCGCAATAAAATGCTCCTGGGTCCGCGGACGTAAACGTTTATATCTCGCAGGTACGCGAGTGCCGATTGTGCGGTGCTCCGGGGGCCACAAAGACGCTGCCGGCGACGTCCTTTGATGTGCCGTCGTCGCGCGCGTCCGTCGCGGCTAATGGCAATTAATGGCGGGAAAAAACGCGACGCCGAAGAAGAACGGACGGGCGAGGACAATGAGGTATAAATACGTCTAAATATCGGTGGCCGATTTAAATATGGGGCCGCAGCCACCGCCGCTCCGAGCGGCGAAAAGGGCCAAAAAGAAACGGTCCCCGTTTGTTCGGGCTAAGATCGGCAGGCAGCGGGAATTATATTCAAATCGTTTAGACCACCGGGTTTAGCCCGTGTCACCTATCTATCAATGGCCTGGCCACGAACGCGCCGGCGACCGTTCCCATGCATTACATGTTAGCTCGTTTGTTGCCCGACGTACCAATGTGGCTTCCGAGCGGGGTACATCAATTATTTACCGTGTGTGTGATTTATATTGCTGTGTATGTTGTCTGCTATTCAAAAAAAGTCCAAGTCTCATCCAAGACATCCGCACACTTACCTTCACATTCATACTCGCCATTACAATGTGCACTCTTTCTTAAGTAGACACTGTTGGCTACCTACTTTAAATATGCTCATTAGAATAAGGTGTCAGTTTTTAAGTTCTGTAACATTTGAACATTTTTTAAAACTTAAACCTTTGAACAAATTAATCTAGCAAATATTTACCATGGTTCCTGGCTAAATTAGGCTACACACATTTTTGGTCACTCGGCAAAAATAATTGGAGCTTGGTTGGGATGTTTTGCCACATCCACCATATAGTCCTAACCTTGATAAGATTACTTTTTGTTTCGATCTTTACAAAATTTAAATGGTAAAAATTTTAATAATGATGATGTCAAATCATAACCGATTCAATTTTTTGCTAATAAAAACCAGAAGTTTTATGAACGTGGATTATGATGTTGATTGAAAGATGGCAAAAAGTCATTGATCAAAATGGATGATACATTACAGAATAAAGATATTTAGTTTAAGGGGTTAGACCACTTTAGACCGTGGAAAATTAACGTAATTTCCCCATATTTTTCCGAGAAAACAATAAGAGCTGTGGAAAAATTGTTTATATATCTTTGTTGTACATACATTTAGGAATAAGAAATATATTTTGCTAAATAGTTAACATAAAAAATGAACGCAATGTAACTGCTTGATGAAAACCTTGTTAAGCGCTAAGGGGTCCGCGGCCGGAACGATTTTACCTACAATTTTCAATCGAAAGCAAAAACGAAAAGGTATTTAGTTTTTACAACTCAAAAGCTAGAGAAAGACGTAGGGATTTCTTTTTAATTATTTTTTTGCAGAAATGGTGGGCATATTACAAAAACTTTGCGTTTTAACCTAAAAAAATATCTACTAAATTGTTTATAGTTCAAGAACTACGTTGGATATCAAAAAAATCCTACGTCTTTCTCTAGATAATGCTATTTGGAAGGTGCAGTTAAAATTTCAAGTAAATCGGTAAAGAAGTGTATGAGTTATGTTTCCGGCCGTTTCAAGAAAAGTGATTTAGAGAAAAATGCATTTAAAGTTTGTTTAACCTGTACTGAGCACACGTTATCGGACAACATTCAGAATCAAAATACAGGCATTTAAAAACTGTTTCCACTTATAACTGACATTGCTTCTTATTCTTAAGACCATAAAGCACTTTTTAGCGCAAAAAACAAAAATTCGATTTTTTGAAAATTCTAGAGTGGTCTAACCCCTTAATCAAAAAATTGTCTTTGATTTTCTAAGAAAATCCGCAATTACTTAGTTGCCAACCCAATACATTACTTCTCATAAACATTGCTTCATCTATTCACATTTGTAATGATAGAAAGTTTCTTCCACTTCCATAAAATTTCATAACTATACTTCATTTAATAACTAGGAGGAGTGAATGTCAAAACCCCATTTACATAGGAAAAAGTAACTAAAAAATACACTAAACATTTTTAGCGGCAAATTTGAATTCTAAACTTAAAACCAGTCACATTTATGCAACCAACAAAACACCAAGCGTTTGAGCGTAGTATTCTAGAATATACCAAATATCTCTATGGCCGTTTATCTATAGGTACATTGTTCAAAATTTATCCAAAAGACGTTCCTTGTCTTGACGTATTATATCCAACAGATGACATCGTACCATACCTTCTTCAAATTTAATATTTTCTGATCGCAACCATTTGAGCAAAACGAAAAATCGAGAAACAAGTTGACAAATTAGGTAAAGCACCTAACCTCAAACATCAAAAATAATAAACGACAAAAACAAAATTTTTCGTCTTTGTAAACTTGACTGCGGAGCGACCAATAATAGTTCACTATTTTAGCGCGCAAAATTCAAATCACTCCTCCTAGTTATTAAATGAAGTATACCTATAGAAATCTAGCCTCTTAGATTTAATCTTTAAATATCTCCCGGTTTTAAATCTTACAATTAGACGACTTGAAAATGAAAAACAGCAAATGCTGCTTTTTGAAACCCATATGTTTTGTGCATGAAGTTGACCAATAGCCTTACGAATGCTCTTAGGTGTTATGAACTTCAAAAAAAATAAATAAGAATAGCTTGTTGATTCCTTCCATGAGGTTGATTATTCTGATGGGTTTTTAATCCAAGTTACCTGAAGCTTCGGTGGACTTCAATAAATACTTTCAGATTAGGATATTTTCTATCAGGAAATCTTGCAGCGTATTTTCTGGCTACTGCTCCCGCGTTTCTATCACAAAATCCATAAACAAATAATAACAAATAAATAACACGGCGAATGAAATAACAGTACCTATGGAAAATATCAGATAGATTAGTTTCCCTAAGGTCGGGTTTATGTTAATATCTCACTATTGAGGCTATACAGGGTGAGTCTGGATAAGCGCCTGCGCCCCCATCTATCATCTGGGTATTATTGATTATGCCAGATTACACCTTTACTTGCACTTTGTAAGTCCAAATTGGACTTCTTCGAGAATAAGCAGGACGTTTACTTCTTAATTTATGTTTTGAAGAACAAAGATCGACTGTGATCGAAACTCGTCACTACCGTTAAGTAATTGAGAAAAATTAAAGTAAGCGCAGTCTGGGTGGATTAAAATCAACGTTAAATTCACTCATGACTAGACAAGTTAGTTCATTCGCATGCTCGCGTTTGCCGAAATGAACGGCGGTCAGTGGTCGATGCCGGCGATTCCCTTCAGATTTATTTAGTAATATCTGATCTATCTCATTCTATGCACTTATCTATTTGTATATGTCTTGTAACTGTCTATCAGAACCACTCTTTAACATTGCCCTTTACTCTTGAAGGTGATAGGAGGTGAATTACAAGAGCGTTTGATACCAGTTCCATATAGCAAGAGTTCTACTGACCAAGCTGTAAGCCGTTTTCCTACATCTCTATCCGCTACGTATTCGTATGCTCGCTCTTGTTTGTTTGTGTTTTGAACTATCACTTTTGTAGACTTTGTTTTCTCTACACCAATGGTTCCCAACAGGTGGTCCGCGGACCCCTGGGGGTCCGCGAGCCATGCCAGAGGGGGCAGCAAGGTATCATTAGAATTATTTAGGATTAAGATCTTCCCAAGATTTTTTGAGCTTAAAGACGAAGTTCGTGTCTTCCTTTTTGACACTAAGTACACAAATTTTATTACTAACTTTTCTTGGCTTTGTTCACTTGCCTACTTATCTGATGTGTTTGAACACTTGAATGTGTTAAACTTGAGTTTGCAAAGAAACAATGTTGACATGTTCAAAGTTGAAGATAAGATTAGTGCTGTGGTCAAGAAGTGTCAAATCTAGGCAGGAAGGATTGAAAACGAGTCACTTACTAACTTTCCTACTCTGAAACAATTCTTGGAGTCTTCAGAGGAGAGTTTGCCTGACCAAATTAACGTAGTCGAGCATCTACGCAGCCTAGCCACTACATTTAGGGAGTATTTCCCAGAACCTGACCCAAACGATAGTTAGATTCGAAATCCCTTCAGCTGTCAAGGAATAGAAAATATCCAACTTCTCACAGAAAAAGAGCAAGATCAACTTGTGGACTTGTCTAGCTGTGGTACGATGAAAAACATTTTTAATGGTGAAAAAATTGCAGACTTATGGGCAACAGCACGCAAAGACTACAAAGAACTTGGAGATAAGGCAATGAAGAAGATCCTTCCATTTGCAACCACATATCGGTGTGAGCAAGCATTTTCTTTCATGTGCTTCATGAAAAACAGGTACAGGAATCAGCTCGACATGCGGTCGGATTTCAGAGTGAAAATTTCAAATTTGGAACCAAATATATCAGAAATAATGGATTCAAAAGTCAGATTCAACTTAGCTCATTAAGAACTGAAGATTAAAACAAATTGTGTACTAATGGACTTACATTGTATTCACTGTACTTTTACAAATAAATAATAACTTTTATAAAATTAGTTTTTATTATCCTTTCTTTTTAATTTCTTTCTGTTATTTTCAGTTCTAACTCAGTTTTTTTATAGAAGTTTGTTACCAAAACACCCAGATTTGAAGAAAACAGTTTTCTATTACTTTAACGAGTTTAGCGTTTAGCACCCTTAGTTATTACCACTAAGGGAGTGGTGGCAGGGGGTCACTTTTTAATTTTAGGATTAGGAATTAATTTAGGATTAGGAAAAATGTTGTTGGGAACCCCTGCTCTACACTAACCGACCTTTCTTGTAAACACAAAATGAGAGGGTGTAAAGAAAACGTGTAAAAAAGTGATAAATTCTTTGTAGTGCAGTATCTTTCTATTTGTTGGTTTGCATGATGCATGTCTCTTTACGAACACACGGTTCACAGATGCATATGTTGGCTCAAAACGAGATTTTCGAAAACTTTCTATTTTTTGGGAGTTCGACCCCAGTTTATTTATTGGTCAGCTTACCTCCACGAAATTGCCATTTGCTTCCGATCAGGAAGCGAATGTCATTTTCCCCGAAGAGATTACTTTCTGATAAGGATAGGGTTATGTTACCTCAAAATGTTACTTTTTCAAAGCACTGTTTAATACGTTTATAATAACTATTCTGTATTAAAACAAAAAGACATTCGATTATGTTACCGTTCCATTATGGAACCTCCTTTATAAACATTTTTTGGTTAATAAAGTATAACGTTATATGCCCTAGGACTATACTAAAATCCTATAGCAATTTTTGTAAAACCTCTAACGCTTTAGAATTTACTGAAGGGGTGCGCTTGTCCAGATTCACCCTGTATTTTGACTTTTATTATTTTGTCTTTAAGACAGATACATGTCTTATATTATTTCGTCTTTAAGGTCCGGTTTGTTCACCTTTGAGTAAATTAATCTATCCGATATTGCCTATGATCACTGCCTAAATAGTCAATCATGGCAAGTGAAATAACACTAACCATAGAAAATACCAGATGTGACCTGGACTACAGAAATTTATAGAAAATTGAACATATTTTTCAATTGAACAAACCGCAGACTCCTAAGTTTGAAAATTTTGCTGGAAATCATCCTTAAAGTTTAACATGAATTATAAAAATGGCGAAAAAATTATATATAGATCAAGAATTGCTTTTATTGATCCTTTGCACCTGTGGTCGGAAAAATCGATGTTTTTTAATGAAAATTTGTAGAAATTGAAAACTGAACACCCTTTTCCACTAAACAAACCATAAATTCCTATTTTTATTATCTTTGTACAAAATTACACAAATTCGACATAAATTACATAAATGCAAGAAAAAAAAGGTTCTCCTAGTTTGGAACAAGGTTTATTTGAACTGCTGTGTTTTCGAACATCGACACCATTAAGGTTATAGTGATTTAATAAATTTTTAAAACGCTTCAATACACACGGGTACAAAAACAGAAACATTTTACGGCAGATAGGAAGCTTGTGATAAGTGTAAACAATATTGCCCTTATTTCCAGGCAGCAACTTACGCTGTCCATACTTTTTTAGTTTCAACACAGCTTCGTAAGCGTCATTCAACTTTTCACTTACTCTACCACTTTCAATTTTACTCAAAATAACGATGTCTTGCTGATCTTTTTCCAAGTCCATGAAATTCATTCGTGATTCTACGATCATATCTTCGGGTATCAACTTATTACATTCATGGGTACAACAAACATTTTTAAAAAACTCTAATACCGCTTTATTTTCGTCAGTATCCTGAAAAGACATATCGAAAGACGAATCTGGTACAACGTCATCTTCTACGTCACTAACATCTGCACCTCCACCTTGATCGTAACCTTCATCACAATCCGCAGAATATTGTTTCTCCACTGCTTTAAATTCTTCTTCTAAATCCATTCTGCACTTTCACAAACTGACCGAGGCAATTTTAAATAAGCTGTATAACAACGAAAAAACACGATTTCGAAAATATAATGGTAAGAAAGGCAGCACGTATTATTCCAACTTTTTGAACGTTCGCAAAATTAGCTATTTAGGGGAAATCACTTGAATAAGGTACAAAAATATTTATTGTAAAAGCACCACTGTATAGTGGATGTCTAAAGAGAGGTTGAGAGCCAAGGGTTAAGACGAAAAGAGAAGAGGTAGAAGCGCAAATACAAACGTGGCGCACGCACACGTCTTGTTATCTTTAACAGCTGTTTTCTCGAAAACTTGGTTTGTAACCATAGTCCATAGTCCAGGTCACAGTTGGATTAATTTACTCTAAAGTGAATAAACCAGTCCTTAGTCAATAAAATTATGAGGTTATATTAGGTTCGGTTAAAATTCTTTTGTCTATAAAAAAATGTTATGGCAATAATTAGAATAAATTTGACCTTTATAATCAAAAATATAATCTTTATGTTTTAATATAACATAAAAATAATCTCTGAACGTTTTCTAAGTTCAAATTACTGTAAAAATCGTTTTTTGATACTTATTAATAAAGTAAATACAACTTTTTAAAGTTGATCAAAACAGTCAAATTGTGTTCTTTCCAAAGTTTTTATAATTTTTTTGATAATGATTAGAACAAAGTTAAAGTTCGTTCATTTTCATTTTAAAAAAACGTCTAAAAGAAAATAAGTTCTGTTTTGTAACAAGTATTCTCTAACGAATATTTTCATTAGGAGGAGAATAGTTCAAAAGTATTAATTCGATCCACTATAAAATTTCAAGTCTTTGGTTTTCGGATGGTATTTAGGGTCTGTGGTCAAGTTGGTCGCGGTATGTCACGGTCGGTATGACCAAAGGCATTCCCACGTGTCATCCACTACCGTATCCAGTTCCAGCCTCCGACATCGATGCTTCTACCACTGGAACGGGATCCGAAACGCTCCGTGCAGCTGGGAGCTGTTAATCAGCTCGATGGCTGCATGAGAAAGAACTTGCGCCATATCGTCCAACATTTATTAACGACGTCACTCTTGTTGTTCTCATGAAAAATTTCGCATCAAAATTTAAACAATCAAGTATTCCCTTTCTATTGATTTAAATAAAATTTGGTATATTTTTGATATCTTTTCTTTTGTAAAGGTATCGTTTGAGTATAAGAACAAAATTGAATATGAGTCGCTCACGACTTTCACGGC
Organism: Digitonthophagus gazella; assembly: GCA_036711955.1. Lineage (NCBI taxonomy): Eukaryota > Metazoa > Arthropoda > Insecta > Coleoptera > Scarabaeidae > Digitonthophagus > Digitonthophagus gazella. The sequence continues at coordinate 11,427,889 of JASCIT010000001.1, forward strand.
CCAGTGGTCCGGAGATAACGCACAGGGAGAGTGCCAGGATTCAGCCATGTGAAAGGATGGTCGGCGGGGTCTCTCATGGTCCTCTGGTTTTTTAGGGTTGCGGTCAAGTGCATATCGATGGTCGGTATACGATACACTGAGCCGATACGCATCTGATACCCGGAGGGACATCGACACCGCGTTTCTTGCACGGTGCTTCGCCAGTGTCACCGAAGCACCGGATCGCTAAGACGTATAGCCTTTCGTTGTGCGCTTAAATCGCGTAAGAAGGTGTTATTTTTATCATAAACCGCTTGTGAATTCTCGCCCGACTTAACCCATTTAACTTCAACTTTTTAGTCTCATCACGAAACTCGATTTTTTTTAATATGTAATTACGGCTCGTATTTTTCTTGGAGGTAATTCTGCGACAGTTATGAATTCTCTGTTATGAATTCTTGGGTTTTGTTATAGCAACCACAAATGAACACGAGACCGCATGCCTCGCCAAGAATAAATATTTATTGTACGCGATGGGCCGCGCCAATTATCATTTAACGTTCTCCAATTGCCTTTTTCTCCGTCTATCCCGTTTCGAAATAATTAATTATTGCTTATTGATGCGGTGCGCGAGCGGATTCAATATCAATTAAAATTCAGCTGCGGCGGCGCTTGGTTCATGCGTCTTGCTCGACATTACGGTAATTGGCAACGCCGTATGGTCTCTACAAAACCAGTCTTTACCAAGATTAAATACCCTCTCGTAAAAAGATTAGAAAGGATATTAATTTCAAAATTAATAATAGGTATGATTCCCTACATTTTAGTATAATTTAGATACAACAAGTAAATTTACTAAATAATAACTAACCAAACATTAAAATTACGTATTATTATCCCGTGTAAAAATACAAACAGCAAGGGCAATGAAAGGAAGCGTCCCGCTCTTGCACCTGTCCCATACAAGATCAATGGCCATTGACATTACAGTGATTATTTACATTCATTTCCTAGGATTATACGTGGAAGTATCTTAGAAAATTCCTATAATATGACATCATTCGTTTAATCTCTTTACTACAGCCCACTGACAATTTATTACTCAATCCTTAGGCGTGGATGCTATTTACACGAAGAGCTTTCCTTGCGAGTTCCGTACGAGTTAATTATGAAAGGGGCTTAATTAACGTTTGGTTTTTAAGCCCCTTCGGCCTCTATATGTTGCCGGTCGTTATCGGTCCCTTCGGTAATATACAAAATTCAAAGTTGGTTTATTAAATCTTCAACGTGAAATGAAAATGAAATGCTGTGGTATAATCAGATGCAAAATGTATTTTTTTTAATCCAATAAAGAATAAACTTATTTTTGAACGATTCGAAATAAAACACAAGAACTTAATTCTAGTCTTCAATGGTACCATTAAAATGCAAGTTTTGTTGGGTCTTATAAATGAGTAGTTAGGATTTCTAAATGATTTTCCGATATATCTCAATGATTGCTCTCTAAACGAAGACAAGGAAATATTTCTTTTTTACATTATTTATGTATATGTGTTTTCTGATTGATTTTCTAAAATGCCTATTGATTTCTTCTATGCCATTACCTTGCTTTCTAAATAACTTTCTATAATGCTTGAAGAATATTTGGACGAGTAGCTAATTCCTAGATAATTCTGAAAAATTTATGATTGATTGCTATGTTGCTTATATGATTTATTTTGTAAACTTCGAGTCTTCCTAGTACTATTCTGACTAATTCTATGGCATTCTATACCATCAGCTAGCTTTTAAGTTGATTTTTTATAACATTTGGATAGTATTTGGAAGAGTAGCTAGTAGTTTTAGACGACTTTCTATTAGATATCAATGATTTATAAATTTTTACTTTCCTATGTTGTTTACATGGTCTGTTTGGTTGATTTCTTATATATGCAGTATTTCTTTGATTAATTCTTTAGTCTTTGGACCTGCACAATAATGTGCCCACATTAAAGCACGAGGTATTGATTAGAACGAATCCTGAAAGTTCACAAATTAAGACAAACAATGTGCGAAAGAAGAGAAGAACACGAATAAAATTCAAATAATGATTGTATATTGAAAACAGGACAAAATAAGAAGCGTAATACGAACGTATTGTAACCCGTAATGGAACTGCACCATGAAGAGAAAGATGAAGGAGTAAGCCTCCTCACCGTAACATTGCCGAGCACTCTTTTATCTTTCTCTTCATGGTGCAGCTCCACTTCGGGTTATAGTACTTTAATTGGAGAATGTGTTGTGTGCAGCGATGGGCGATGGGTAAACACCTAAAGGGTAGATAAATAAAATTTGAGTATATACCTGGTATATACCCACAGCATACTATAAGACGATCTTAAGCCTCACCATAGAGAGAAGGATGCAAAACCGCGGGTCCTCCCCGTAACTTTACTGAATAGGCCCAACTAAACTACATTGGAAGGGAAGACCGGAGTATCTACTGGTTCTCGCAAACGCAAAGTTCTTTAGGCAAAGACACCGTCGAGGACAGGCCCACCGCATCTCGCTACTTTAATTGTTTCAGTCAGACTGTTGGCAATTTTTCGGGTCTTACAGCAAAAGTGAAAAGTGTTAACTCTCCAACCACAATTATTGTCAATTTTTCACAAGATAAAGATATTAGCATCGTCTATTAAAAAAATTTCAAAGGTTTAACCCTATTAAATTGTTCATGTTGTAAACACACTTCGTTATTAAGCGATAAATGTTTATCAAAAATTGATTTTAGAATAATAAATTGGTAGGGGTGAAAGCGAATTTGCGTTCCCATATGTTAACGTGTATAAAATTTGATTAAAACTATAACTAATTGTGGTTGAAGAGTTAACACTTTTTGCTTTTGCTGTAAGACCCGAAAAAGGGCCAAAAGTCGGATCGAAGAAGTTAAAGTAGCGAGGGCGGTGGGCCTGTTCTCGACGGTGTTTTGGACTGAAGACCTTTGCGGTTGCGAGGACAGGTTGATACTCTGGTTCTCCCTTCCATTGTACTCCACTCGAACCTACTCGGTAAAGTTTCGGGTAGTAACCGCGCTCTTGCATCCTTTTCTCCATGGTGTGGCTTACGGTCGTCTTATAGTACACCCTTACGGGTATATACGTGTAACACGTTGGGGTAGTTCTCTCGCCTACCTCTAACCCTTTAAAAAAATCAAAAATGTCACTGGATTATTGCCTGTATATATGAAAAGAAATTTATTACATGACTTAACATTTTGGCCTAAAATTAATGCGATTATTCGAATACTAAAACCAATTGTGGAAGTTTTAGATAAATTTCAAGCACAAGACTGTATTGTTCACAAAGTTTGTGAATATATGTCAAATGTTGAAGTAAATTTAAGAGAAAATCTTTCCGGAAGTGACATGAACGTGAATGAAAACATTTTGCAGTCCATTTTGCAGCAGCATTACTAGATCCATTGAATCAAGGTTCAAACCTTACTTAAAAACAACAAATTGACGGGATGGAATTCGATACGAGATGGAAAGTCGATTCCGTTGAAAATACAGATTTAGCAAATTACCGCTCAAAGCACAATTTATGGTCCAAAAGTTTCCTGTGGAGTTGTATCCACTCTACATCTCTAGTTTCTTGATAGAGGGGACTGTATGGTATAACATCATTATCTAAACCTGCTGTAAGAATTTTAACTGCACCAGTTTCATCGGCGGAAACTGAAAGATCTTCTAAAACTTTTTCGTTCATTCATCATAAAAGACGAAACAAATTGACAACCGAAAGAGCTGGAAAGATTACGTACATAGCTCACAACTGGAAAGTCAAATTCGAATGTAATAAGTCGGAACAACAACCAAAACTAAGTACTTCATATTCTGCTGATTCTGCACAACTTTCTGATGATGAAGATGATAGTGTTGATATAGAAATTCAAAGTTCAGCTTCTTAATGTGATTCAGATACAGACTCATCACAAAGTGATGATCATTCAAATATCCAGATGGACGTAAAGTTCTAAAGTTCTAAAATATATTAAGTTGACTAAGCAAAAATAGTTAAATATACAGAGTGTCCCAGAACTCAGTTGCCAAAAGCTAACCACGCATTTCAGAGCTGATTTCATGCCTATTCAACGAAAAAGTCCTTAGCCGAAATTGCTTTCTAAGAGAACTAGAGCATCCTGAAGATGACGTGTCTGATCATGTTTTTTTCGAAATATCTTAATAACGATTTAGCTATCACAATGAAATTTTGAGCGTTTGCAAACTTCGAAATGCTTCATCGTTTGTTGCCAAACATCTTTTTTATTGCCATCGTAAAGGTGTTAAGCGCTACCAGGGTAAGTTCTCTTAGGAAGTAATTTCGGCTAAGGACTTTTTCGTTGAATCGGCATGAAATCAGCTCTAAAATGTGTGGTTAGCGTTTGGCAACTGAGTTCTGGGACACCTGTATACCGAGTACATGGTATATACCTAAATTCCGATATACCCGGTATTTATCCATTAGGTACGTACTGGGTACAAATGTTGAGTATGTACCCAAATTTTAATATACTGGGTACTTGTCCATTACTGGTTGTGTGCAATTGAAGAGTAAAGCTAATGAACAAAAGCGGAATCCGTTGATAGGTCACAATAACATAAGAAGCGTCTACAAAGAATCGAAAGCAAGTGTCCAAGAAAATGTGAATAATAAAAAGGGGTTACAAGAGCGTAGGCGAAATGGGGATAAAGCAGTAAGACAAGCGAGCGATAGCGAATGTTAAAATACAAAATTTAAAAATGCGATAAACTTGCAAAATACATAAAGAAATTGAAAATTAAAGCGAAGCGTTTGCGACACGAATAGTCTTCTATATCATTAATTAGTTTTCTGGGTGATTTTCTATATGAACGATTCTGTAGTCCTCTTTAATTATGATTTTTCAAGTTTCTATATAGGCATATTTTTTAAGGATTTGTTAGTAATATACACAGAGTATGACAAGAATAACTTCCATATTCCGCCACCGTCACTTCTTAGAAAGAATCTTCACGGCCAAAGTTTTCAAGTACCATCCTCAATCTACAAAGCAACTAAAGGGGAACACACTCACAATCAATAATAAATTAAAGAAATCTCCATCAACATATTGAAAGTGATGAGCAGTGAAAAATGACTCTAAATACCCATTTCGCGAAAATTTACAAAACCCAATAAAGAAAAATTGCAAAATTGTATTATTTGGAGTTATTTCCTTCTTATAATAAGGTCTTTAATTTTGAAGTCGTTAAAAACAATAAAACTTTGGAGAAACAACAAACTCAAAATGTACCTACTTATATAAGTATTACTATAGTACTACTTACATAAGACTTGAAGAAATAAATCTGAAACTTCTTGATTTTCGTTGAAGACTGTACTGACCATTAAGGCATCATAATTACAAAAACAACTCCGATAATGGGCAAGGAACGGGCAGTACCGTCGAGTTCGCGTAGATGAGTACGGAACATAAGCGCCGAGTCATACAGGATAATCGAACAGGTCCGGCGGGCGCCCCCTTTGTTTAGAACGCGCTGTTTCATTGGGGCATAATTTCGGGAAAAAATCATAATCACGGGCGCCCAAAAAAAGAGGACCAGGACCGTGTAAAGCACGCGGTGGACGGCGGCGGGAAATGTGCTGACTCCTTCCGTTATCCTGCGATTAAGGTGATTTCGTTTTTTTAATGCACAAAGCAAAAAGCCTACGCGGTCGTAAGCGGTTTCGTAACGCCAGCCGAACCGATTTGGTGATTTTTAAGACGTCGATTTTGAAATTAGGTTTTGGTAAAGGAATGCGTTCTAAGAAAAAAATTAATTTATCTATAAATTAATCATAGAAATCTAATTGTATTAAACTGGGTTTTAAACGAGATTGGGATATAAAAGGTTTAAGATAAAACTGTTTAAGTCTTTTCTTCCAAAGGATGAGTGGTCCAAAGAAGTTCGAAACGGCGAATTCAAACTTTTTGTCGCGTTTTAGAAGCGGTCGCGTTGACGCATAACATAAATATTTTATAGTGTCGACGTCGGACTGCGAAATCGGGATGGCACCGTCGTCCGGACCAAAGTCGAGCAGTTTTTTCGTCCCCCCTTGCTCTTCGAAGACCCGCGATCTTCTACAGTTTTTGGCCGGCAATCAGCGGCCAAAAACCGGCCTGTCGGTCGGGCAGACGAAACAAATAAATATATCCCATCTTTATGGATTTGTTACAAAATTCCCTTGGGGCCGAGCCCCAAGGGCGGCTCGCCATTACCGGTCGCCATTGTTTTTCGGATGTGACGTCGACAGGTCAGTGAAGTATGGGCGATTGTTGTTTTAATTGTATGTGGCCGCGCGTCGCGTCTCCAAACCCAAATAGATCCGCTGCTCTCGGTCATTGACTACGTCCGCTCACCATTCAGACGTAGGGGACCCCATTGTCTATCTTTTTCAATTAGATTGTATGGAAATGTGATGTGTGCAGCGAACACTGTTTTCTTTACTTTTGGAAACTGATATACTACCAGATCCATGATACAATAATAATGGTTTCAAGATGACTATTTCTTCTTCTTCAGTCATCCATAATCTCATAAACACTAACAATAGGTATCTATTTATAAAGTAACAATTATCTTAATAAATCGCGTTTAGAAAATGATATAATACTCTAAACAAACAAGGAAAGAGGGAGGAACATTTTATTTTGGGTTTCATTTTGGTTTAATTACGTTTTTCAAACCGCTGAATACAAATCTGAGGTTTGCCAATTGAAAAACTACAAGTAAACTTTCCATTCTGTATTATTTTTGAATATTTGTTGTTTATACTACAAATTAGAAGTTAGTGAGTGAATAAATATTGTATAAGTAGTAAACAAAACTAAGAACTATTTCCTATCAATTTTATATTTTTTGAAGGTTAGACGAAATTTGTTAGTTTACACCGAAATATCAACATATACAGACTGTCAAACAAAAAATTCCCAAACAAGCCTTACCTCCGCTAATTCTGCTCGGTTTTTCATAAATCAAGTACTAAATCAAATGTATTTTCAAATTAAAAAAGTTTCTCGTCTTATGCTATCTAGAGGTTTATTCTCATAACACTATAGGACGTTAACACGACATTGACGCCTAGAGATTGGTTCTATACAAAGATGCTCGTCTAACAGGATTGCTCAATCAGCAATGATCGTCCGCCACCTTTGACATCACTGCCAGGTATAGGCTCTCTGTTTTATGCTCCATTGTGTCACTTTAACCGTGAATTTTATTGTTGAACTCATTGCTGAATACTTTATGGAATGTTAACAATGTACATTGAATTAACTTGAAAACTATTTAGGATATCAAAGATAAGGTAAATGAAATAAATTTTAATATTTCATTTTAAAAACGTCTAGCAGTGATGTCAAACGCACGACGCAGTGACGGCTGCACGTTAAAGATTTCGCGTATACACATTTTATGGCATTGAGCAATCCTGTTAGTTCAGTATCCTTCGGTTTGAAGAAAAAGGTGCATGATCTTAATATAACTCCCGATCAATTCTACAATACCGACGAAAGTGGACTTTTCTGGAAAGTTTTGGCAAATAAAACATACGTTTCCAGAGAAGAGCGAGAAGCACCAGACAGGAAAGTAGCCAAGGATAGAGTTACCATTATGCCTTGTGCCAATGCTAATGGCACGCATAAACTCAAGCTTTTATTTATAGGGAAAACGAGATCACCTAGGACTTTTAAAAATGTTAATCTTCCACTCGTATACAAAAACCAAAATAAAGCATGGATAACCAAAGAAATATTCGTAGAATGGTTTCATAATGATTTTGTGCCTGAAGTACGAGGTATTTTAAAAAGCAAGAATCTTCCGCCGAAAGCGCTTCTGATTTTAGACAATGCACCTGCACATGGGCCTAATGAAAATTTGGCTTCAAGAGATGATCTAATACAAACACCTTTTTACCGCCTAATTGCACACCGTTGCTTCAGTTTATGGGCCAGAATGTGATCCAAATGATAAAGACAAATTATAAAAAAAGAATCCTAGCTAGTGCTATTCTGCGAGAAGATGATGTCGCTTTAACTTTAAAAAACATGAATTTAAAAGACGCCGTATTCAACGTGACTGAGGCTTGGAATAATGTATCTGACAAAGTAATCCAATCATCTTGGAAGAAATTGTGGCCTTCATTAAATAATAATGAAGTAGAAGATGAATAGAATTTCGAAGACGAGCTCTCAATTGCAGAATTGAAGAGCATGCTAAAACATTAAGAGAAGTCAAACATCACAGAGGAAGATATAGACCAATGGTTTGCGGAAGAACCGGACAACGAACCAATGACTGATGATGAATTAATAAATGAAGTCATTAGCAATTAATCAGATCATGATAACGTAGAAGAGGTTGCCTGCAACGTTCAAGTGAATTCTGTAAAATCTGAGGATACATTAAAAGCAATAGATCTCAATATCCTTTGGGCCAAAGAAAATAACCAACCGACAGATATTCTAACTCTCAGGAAATTGAAAGAAAGTGTACTCCATAAAATCTATTATTGTAAAAAGCAGTCAACAATTGATAAATTTCTTGATACATCACTATCAAAATAATATGTAAATAACAATCATTTTTTTATACTTAACTATCTTAGATCTACTTTCCAACAATAAACGGTTTATAAACCAGTGTTGATTATTAATTTGTTTGTTTTCTGTTAAAGTAAAACTTTTCTCGATAATATCCATTAGTCCGGCACATTCGGTAATCCGTCGGTGTGAAAAATTTTATGGTTCCGGATTATCGAGCTTGTACTGTATTCTTACGTAAGCATCCAGACGTTGCTAGACTACATTCATGTAACATTGAGAATGAAATGTCACCTGAATTTCATGTTGACGTCCTGGAGTCAGAGGGTAGATTTTAAATGTTTTATAAATATTTCACGATAATTGTTGTTTATCTTATGAATTAATTTATCAAAGATTTTTATTTGTTTAACCACTTCGGTACGGACGTCGACTATAGTCGACGGCCACAGAAGACCCCAGTCAGCCGAACGTCGACTATGATCGACGGCAACAGATGACCCCACAATATGTATGCCGGCTGTGGCAAACGTTTCGCGGCTGATAGGCGCCGTACCGAAGTAGTTAAAACTCCTATGTGTACTTTTGGTCATATCCGATCTTTTCTATGACAAGTTCTTTATTGTTAAAGCCTGTAAAATTCCTATATTAAACTTGTAACGTTGTTATATCGTTCTGTGGTCAACAACTGACTGGAACATAGCCACAAACCGAATTCAATCGTTTTAGATCGGTTTATGGTATGATCCTTGATTATGATTTTAAACACTTTAGAGATAAGGCAGATGTAGCTGCTGTTAATACTAATAATAAGAGTTGTTATTACTTATTGAGGCAATAAAAACCATTCCAAAGGCCAATCACTATAACTTCTAACGAAATTTGCGAATATTTGTTGAAGTCCACCAAACATAATAGGAGTCTCTATTATCATGGTCAAGCTTGATATGTTGGAATCTGAGGTAATCCCATTAATCTTGTAAGACAATGTTTTTATGTGTTAATTTGTTAATTTTATAGCGTGGGATTAATAATCCTGGAGTAGTATATTTTCAAAGTTCAGAATTTTTTTGTTGTTTTTCGGCTTTTTATTTTAAATTTCCAAATATTTTAATTTTATTTATATTTTAATTAGATTTAATGATTCAAGACTGTTCTCGATAGATTTCTATTTTTGCTTTACTGATTAACCTGATGACGATAAGTTGTATATGATCGAAACCTTAAGTATTTAAGTATTATAATGAATTATCTTCAGTAGAAGCTTTACACTTTTTTTACTTCAAATTCAGAGACTATATGCTTTCAATCTTATAATCTTCACAGAATGATTTTTTATTACGATTTCTTCAAATTCAGAGACTATATGCTTTCAATCTTGTAATCTTCACAGAATGATTCTTGATTACGATTTAACAACTTTTTATAATTATAACAGGAGCAGTTGCTGCTAATATGTACTAATAGTAATTGCTGCTATTACTTATTGAAGTATTAAAAACCATCTCAAAGAATAATAAATACAACTTCTAATGAATTTTATAACTAACCCAACCCAATTCATTGTACATCCAGCTTCTAGCTTAATTTTTCTTTGAGCCTGTAACTTCCAGTATACATATACCTAATAAAACATTAAAGACGTTAAAGACAAGAAAAACAGAATTGTACGACTCGATTAATATGGTTACTACATCAATTTAAGATGGATGGGGAGCAAAATACACGTTGGTGTGGCATTAAAGGGAACTTTCAACAAAGAGAAACATAAAGCGACCGTCGATCGGTAAAAATCTGGTCTTCTCCGTGTATCGGTACGCTACACCCGAGGCTTTAGAGTGCACGTGGGCACCTGGGAACTGACCCACGTTCACTTTCCACTTGATCGATCAATGCTTAGCGACACTTTCAGTGATTCCGACGACCGGGCCAACATTATCGGCCCTCGATAATGGGCGATCGATCATAAATAATTAATTTCCCCTGCTCTCATGCATTATTGATACGAAACGAGGCCGCCGCGATAAACGTGTCGCTGCCTCGTTAGCTCACTATGCGATACCTTTTCCGTTGACAAAGAATCGTGACGATTTTTCCTATTGCTATTAATAGTAATAATAATAGAACAATTTATCTTGAACTACAATTAAATATATTACTACACTTTTTACTTTTTTTGTTATGATGTTACATAGTAAAGAAATTGAACGGTTTCCGACAGATCCAGATCGATCCAGAAACCTACTTGTTCACCATGTGTAAGATCGCTCGGGCATCTTCTCATTGGATTACCACCTCTCATTATCCGAGAAGTGAAGGAAAACTGGCCGACCGCAACCGGTGACGATACATCTTTACGGTTCGCGATGTCATTTTACCCGAAGTCTGTGTGAATTGGAACGATAAGCGTAGAGTAAAGAAAACGCAACATGCATAAATATGAACAGTGGGAAAAAGCAAAAACTAACGCGAAGCAGTTTATATTTAAATGTAAATATAAGTTGCGGTTACGTTATATTAAAGTAACGTTTTGCTGCTGATCGATGTGAATCTCAGGTTGATGCGGTCACAAGGCTTTTAAATATAATTATGGTTAAATTGATAAATTATACAAGAGAGAGGGAAGTAAAAGGACAAATAACAAGATTAAACTGATAGTGATTGTTTTATAAGTTCGATTTTCGGTTTTTATTAGCCATTAAAGAAATAGTATAGAAACTATTTTTAAGCACCTGGATGGTGTGGGAGTAGGTTACCTGCTATTTTTCCCAAATTAGAACCAATTGGTTCCGTTAAATTCTTAAATTTATCGGTTACTAAAAAAATAAATTAAAAGCACAATTTATAATTTGAAAATTAGGGTTACAAATCTTACTATTTCCTATCCCTTGAATAGGTTTAAATGTAGGGAAGAAACCACCTTTTGATGAATCTAAAAATAAACTTTTCTCATTTTATTCATATTTTGATTTATTTGTTACGTCCGTACCTATTATTTTACCCAATTCAGAAACAGCATGCTGACTCAAATCCTTTACCTTATCTATTGCGGTTTGAACTATGTATACAGAAAATTTATAAAACAATAATTCATTTAGAAAGTCATTTATTAATACTTACGTGTATCTGTTAATCCCTTAAATGGATTAAAAACCGATATAGCAGCTTTTGCAATAGACGCAAGAGATTCTAAAATTAATACACCATTTTAATATTTAATGAATACTTAAAAAAAACTAATGTATATTTAAAGTAAAACTTCTATTTACCCAATAAATTGTGTATAATATCCAATGCTGATTTCAGTAAAGACGTCAGGCTAAAGGTATTTTTGTTATCGCCACCAGTTATAGCTCTTACAATAATATCACCTAAGCATTTGTTTGTGTAAATGTAGAAATAATTATAAAATAGAAATTGGATTAAAGTAACATACAGGTGTCTTATAATAGTGTAAAAAGAAATCACTTGAAAATGGCTAGAGAGGAATAAAAGTTATTAAAACTTCCTCTTACCAAATTAAGTCTTCTGAATAAGCTACTAACGTCTTTATCTACCATACATTTAATTTGGTAACAACAGTTTATTTTATATTAGGTAATGAATTATTAACTTTGCACCTATCTTGTTATTATACATTTATTGCTCGTAGTACACATGCGCTGTTGAGCTTATTTCAGAGGAAATATTATTCCACTCTGCAATTAAAGCTGTTTTCAGGTCTTTCTTATTTTTAATATTTCTTTTTCTTGTACGACTCCCTAACTCCTCCCATAAATGCTCGATGGGATTCAAATCCGGCGATCAGGGTGGCGAATGAAGCTGATGGGGCACGTTATAGTCTTGCTGAAAATACCAGCCCCGAGGCAAACCCATTTTAGTTGCTGACTGCTTCAAATTTTCTTTCAAAACATTTATATACATGAACCGATCTATGGTACTGTCTATAACCGTTAAATTGTCTACCCCAGGCAATTTCATCGAAGGAATTAATTTTTTTTCCAATAGTTCTTCATTTTTCTGTGTCACACCTTTCGTTTCCCATCCGAACCGAACAAATTGAACTTACTTTCGTCACTGAATATAACATTACTCCAGAAAGTGTCATCTGCGTCCTTATATCTCAATGCGAAATCTAGACGTTTTTTCATGTTAATATCACTGATATAAGGATTCTTCTTGGGTACCCCGCTATAAAAATCATTACTTCTGAGAACACTTCTAACCGTTTCCGGATGGACTGAAACAATATTGTTCGATTCCAGGTTCTTTGCTATTTCTACACCGCTTTTTCTTGGATTTTGTTTTATTTCACCCAAAATCTGACGTTTTATACGTGGTGTTATTTTCACAGGTCGACCGCTTCTTGCCTTATTTTCTAAGGTATTAGATTCCGTATAGCTTTTAATAACTGTTTGAATGCTAGCTTTTGAATATCCAACCATTTCTCCAATTTCCCAATGAGATTTACCCTCTTTTCGATGCTTGACAATAAGTTGATGAATCTCTAAACTTATTTCTTTACGTTTGACACTCATATTGTTAATCAAAAGGGTTGTTTTATAACAAAAATGCAAATAAATGACCAGTACACCTGCGACAATTGACATTTAAACACACCAACTTAAACACAAACTTAAATATACCAACTAAAATAATCCAAAAATTAGCTGTATGTAGACTTTTGCATTTGAAAAAAGGATTTTGTTTATTATTGCTAATAAATGTTGTACGAATACGATTCATTATTTTGTTTAGTTTATTATACTAAGTATTTATTCATACAATAAGTGTTTTATACTTTCAATTTATACAGGTTGTTCAAAACAGACGTTTATGAAGGCGTACGTACTTTTCTATGCAGCTGTATGTAATAATATTAAATATTTCTAATTTTATAAATTGTTAATTTCTACCTAACTCGACGTTTGCTCCTGAGGATGGCTTTAAGCCGAAACTAGTCAAGCAATAAAAATTTAATAACCAGAAAGGTGCAAAATTAATCAATTCATTACCTTATATACATTACTGGTTAAAAGGGATCATTACCTACTTTTTCCTAACAGCTCATTTAATGTTGATGTAACATGATGATATGTTAATTTATATATATGAATCAAATAATGCACAATTTAATGTTAAAGCCTTCTTTGCCCATTTGGCACTTTTTCTTAACTGGATTATGTTGCGAACTGTAAATGTCTTAATAATTTCATAATAAACATTTAATAAATAAATAATTTAACTCGTTGATAATAAGCTCTCTCACTCTTAAGACACGAAGGTTTCTCGGTTAATAAGGGTAACGTTGTTTACATTATTGCGCTGTAAACCTAATATAAGCCCTTGCAGAGAGTTGGTTTCGGCTTTGGTTTTAGACATTGTTTAGACTATGAAGGTCGTGAATTGGCGCGAATCTTTCTTTCTTTTCGATTATATTCGAATTCGAAGTTAGGATTAGATTAGGAGTTAAATTTTCGTAGTTGATTTGTTCGTTAACTCGAATTCATATTTTGGTTCCCATATGGACTATAAGTGCAATCGGTTCCGGTCCGCGGCTCGAATATAGACTTTGTCGAACTCTGCATTAGGATTAATTAATCATGCCAGCCCAGATGATTTTCGATAAGTTTGTGTAAGGTTGTAACTAACCTGCTCTCCCGAAAACAGAGTATCAACTAGATCTGTTGTAAATTAGATATAATATATCTAATTTATCTAATTACATATTATGTAAAGTGAAGTAAGTTCTCTAAATTTGGATTTGAATTTGAAAATTTGTTATTTTTTTCGGTTTACATTTTCTTTAGTTCATTAAATAGTAATTAATTACTCCTGCCTTATTCTTGTTATTTTTGTAGCTCAATTTTTCCTATAGTGTTACTAAAATAAGGCAGGTAAGTTTTTACTCTTTCCTTTAACTAGAAATTCTCATTACTCAACTATCCCCTGGCATTGTCAAGGTCCAGCTCGACGTTAACATTTTTGCTACCCACCAAATTTAAAAATTGTCGTTGTTGACGATAGCCGGTCATCGCCAACATTCCTTTGGGACATGACAATTATAAGAAAAGTATTGAACTGCAAAATCAATACCATTCATATACTTATTGTTATTCATAATATTTTCTAATTTTTTTATCATTTCACCAATTTTCCGATTTATTTTACCGGTTTCTATCTATGACGCTTTTTCTTATAACTAGATAATAATAAGAAGTAATACGATAATAATAAGAAAAGTATTGATCTGCAAAATCAACAGCTTCATATACATACTGTAGTGTATAACACTTTCTGATTTTTGTATCATTTCACCAATTTTCCGATTTAGTTTACCGGTTTCTATCAATCGTGTCTGATGTATTGTGGAAATCATAACTTTTGTCTTTGGATTGCCTTTGCGATGCGCCTAAACAAACAATAAAACAAACTGATTGTGTAAAAAAACGTATTAATACAGCAACGGCTTTTGGATTGTGAAGAAAAAATAACGTATTGTTACGTTAGCAACCACGAATGAGTTATTCTATTTAAAAACATTATCTATCAAGAATATATCCTTTTTTTTTACGTTTCCTCTCATTCAAAACAATTTCATTTTTATATCTATTATAAAACACCCTGGCAAATAATTTCAATTCTTACCAACGAAAGGTATGTGACCTAAAGTCATTTTGACTATATTATTTAATATAGACTGCATAGAAAGAAAGGTAACTTTAACGCAAGGAGTTATATCCGTTCCAAGTACTCCATTGAGTAATTTTGCAACCGCATTTACTATAAAAAAGATAAATGTAACCTTAACGTAATAAATTAAATTAACGTGGATTAAATAAATTAAGTAAATCAACTGTACTAATAATAAAATAACTTACTTAAGTCATAAACTAATGTCACAATGCCATTTACAACTGTTGTTAGAAGATTTGTAATATCTGTTATTACACTAGTTACACCAACCCTTTTATGCCTACCTAAAATAGAACAATAGTATAGTTTAATAAAGAAAAATTAAAAAATTCTTACATTCCCCATAGGAAGATAATAAGATGATTATAGTAATAAAAGTAAATGCTTTTAACATGGTTAACTTGAAACGTAAATATAAACTAAACTTTTAAACTGTAAAGTTTGCAATAATATTTCAACAATCTTTTTACAACTTTTGTACGGGTTTTTTTTATTATTTTTTTACGTACATAGATTTTCTTTATTTCAAACTTCTTATCAAATATTTCTATTTAATTGGTTACCGTACAAAATAATTACCTATATACACAACAAACTAACAAAAAATTAAATAATTATTTATTTTCAGGGGATAAACCACACGCTTGTAACCTCTGCAACAAGAAATTTGCCCTGGCATGCAATTTAAGAGCCCACCTAAAAACGCACGAAGGTAATTAAACTTTTTATTCATGGAATTTACCAAAACGGGTCTTTAAATTTTCAAAAAAAGTAAGAAAAGTATAAAATTAATCACGGCTACGACCGTGTAATCCAACACGAACTGAACAGCCTGTAATACGCCTTTAGGAGATAATTTATTTTTAATTAACGATCAATGTTTAAACTTATCGCATCACACTGTCAAAATTCCCTCGTTTAATATCGTTCTCGTCTTATCTCGAAAACCGTCAGAATCGATCAAGTTCTTCGAATGTAGCAGGAAGTCTTGAGTAATTAACGTCAAGTACGCTAGACGGTGTTTCGCGCGTCGTTAATAACGAAATTATGAACTTAAAGTGGTGGATATTGCCACTTTTTGCTTCTGTACGTGACAATTTGTGGCGATATATTAACTAAAGTACGTAACCCGTTATTATAGCTGGGTATAACTTTGAGTTAGATAGTTGTAATACACGTGTTCAACGATCAGATAATTTTTTTATGTTATATAGGTAAAATATATTTTTAGAAAAAATTATAATGCAACCGTGAAGGTTACAAAATGACAATAGAATCGTTTATGGTATAAATGAGTCATATTGATATACCGAAGTGTATAAAAGCGGTATTCCGTAATAGATCGCAACCAATTATGAATATGCAAAAATGGGAATGTTGCGGCAGGTAGTTAGCTTTTTTTATACGTTCGGGGAAATAATTGTTGTTGCAAATTGTAACATTTAATTGGCGTGTTTGCGGACGTTACAAGTGCGACAACTTTTTATGTCAGCACGTTACTACGTTCGTCGATAATTGTGCCCTTGTGGACTCACATTTTTAACCTTTAAAAGAATTGACTCATTTCTTTTATTCTTCTCCTTAACGGATTCCATAAAAGTTATGTACTCGTGCTACTTGTCCATCCATTCCCTGTAACTAATAAGAAATGAATCGTCGAGCTTTTGCATATGTGTTACACGCAACGGGCGTGACTACGAACTGTGGAATTATGAAAATTTATGAATTCCGTGCGGACACCTATCGGAGAAGCTATAACGCCAGAATTTACGTGAAATAACAGCATCTGGTAACATGCAGACATCTAACAACCGTCCAGAACTTCTCGTACTTCTCCGTCTGGAGATAAATCGCTCAAAGCCGGACCCACGTTGGCCACTCTCTTAATTAATAACTGTACTCGTGGCGTATTATTGGCCATTAGAATTCTGCTCGGACGTGTACCGGGCCTCATAATTAATGCCCGATATTAATTATCGACTGTCTCGCCTACTTGATTCCCGCTCGATTCGTCTCGAAGTGCGCTCGACCGACCATTTGCAATGCAGATGTCCGACCGATCCGAAAATCTTCCACTTCTTCTTCTTCCCACTTTCTAATGTACACAGAAATTATTCAACGCTAATAGGTGAAGGATCGCTGCTGCGGTTTCAGCCGTCGCGCCGATCGCTGCTCCCATGCATTAGTCGTGTAAAATCTTTATACCGAAGGTTAATAACCGTCTAATCCGATTAAAATATTGCCCAAGGAGCATATTAGTTTATTTTGAATGCCGACGTTATAATGAGTTATGAATAACAGTAAAGTTTTAGGTCGAAAAATCTAGTTATAGATTTGATATATGTAGTGATCTACGGATAATTAATGTAATCTAGACTGAGTTAGAGGAGAAACGAAGAACTCAATCTAACTCTCTCTTGAGTCATTCAGAACAAATGTAGAGGTTCTCGGATCTACAAGGTATTAAGAAGGTCGATTCTTAATTTTATTGTATCAGCTTTGTTGAATGAATACACCTTTAAATGAGGCGAAAACAAGTTTCTAATCACCAACTCTTTTCTATTTGAAATTGAAATTGATAAATGTATTGGGTTGTTCGGAAAGTAATTTCGTTTTTATTTTGTGGAAATGAAAAACAGTTTTCGTATAATAAACAGACACTTTATTAAATTATACAGGGTGTATCCGAAATGCGTGTACAACGTAAGACCACAGATTCCTTGGCTCAAAATAGGTCGATTTAAGTTAACTTATCCATATCCAAAGTTGGTTCGTTTCGCCGCTAGAAGGCTTTAAAAATAATATTTTTCATGAGTTTTTCTTAAATTACTCGAAAAATTTGTATTAGATTTTATTCATTTTTTGACCATGCCTTTATATCAAGTGACTACAGATTTCTGTGGAACAAATTCGAATTTCCAAACATACAGGGCGCTTACAAACACTCTCACCACAAGTTATCCATCCAAACCTTTTTAACCACTCTGTATAATTTTCTTTCACTTCTTTTTCTGAATAGCTACATTAATTTAGACATTATTTTCTCTCTTATAAAATTTCAGTTGGGCAAACGGTTTAGCCACTAAAAAACATTTTCTAACTCCCTACAAGTTCAAATCAGTAAGTTAAGGTAACACTAACCCAGTTCAAACTAGTAATTTCTTCACAGAATATGCAGCTCTTTCAAGATAATAACATTTTAGAGGGTTGGAAGTAGTTTTTGCTCAAAATATTGCCAGGATTTGTGACCATCATCAGGGCAATAACAATACATTGTGCAAAAATTTTACTGTTTGCTCTTTTCGTTGCCTTTTTGCTTTTATGATATCCAATAAACAAAATCAGAAGGTGCTTGGTTTACTGATCTTGCTGACCAGTTTACAGGAGCATGATTTCCTCTTTATTTCCTTCGATTCTACAGTAAAATCTGTATAATACGGACTAAAAGGGCTAAACCCTGATAACGTTCACAAATACTGGCGAAAATTTGAAAATTTTGGAATTGGAAAATTGGAATTCTTCACACACGAGCCTTGCTATATGAGCATTCAAAGTATATAATAATTATACGGCTTAAGTATGAAGTTGGGTGTAAAAAAATACAATTAAATCCTCTATCGAGAAAAAACGAAATTACTTTCCGAACAACCCAATACTAAAAACTATTATTAGGGTAATTTAGTTTTAAAACGTACCTGACAATACAACATTGTTTTAGCAGATGCATCTACCTTCGTTACACCCTGTACATATAGTTGTAAAATATGTATTTAAAAATATCCCTTGTTACAGTCTCGTCAAGTTTCGTAGTCGATTATCGTAGTTTTTCATGTAATTTTTTCGTCAATTCTTGAATAATTGCTTGAACTTCACTCTGAATGGCACTTTTGAACTTTTATAACAGTCAGGAATTACTTATAATCACGAAAGTTCAAAAAGCTCTACAAGAAAAAATTACAAGGTGACAGGTCAGATGATGAGGTAGCATCTATAAACCATGGAACCATGGCTCATCCTAAGATGAATCATTCAGTAAAATTTTCCAGAAAAACTACCATCCCCATTGCGCCCTTTATACAACCTCCCTGTCACTCACTCTGTCTATATCAACCAGCCCAAGGATTTACCAAAGGTTAGGATGCAGCACAGAGGTGTGTCCCGGATTCCATCCATGGTTGGCCAGTCATCACCCAAGTCCCTTAGTCTAAGGTTCTTGAGATTCGGGCAATCACATAAGATGCGCTTAACAATCTCACCGTCTTGCTCGAAAGCACGACATGGAGGAGTAGCTGCAAACCCTAAATTATAAAGATGCTTATTAACCTTACAGTGTCCTGTCAGGAGCCCTGTGAAAGACTAGACCTAACATTAACGCTAACTCTAACACTAGACCAATTATCGCCGTCAGAATTATAGACCCCTCACTTTGAAGAGAAATATTTTCGCAACTACTTCTCTTGATATCTCGTTTTCGAGATATCAGCGCTTCAAACAAATCGCGAAAGTAGTTCAAATTTTCAAAATGTTTCAAACCACCATAAAGATATACTGTTATCACATGCTAAATCCCGATTTTCTTTCCTCAAATAGATTTCAAGAAAAAAATTCACAAAGTTAGACAATTTTTCGGCGGCCCGAAAATCTGGTTCATTTTTCATTTATCTCGCGATCGCTCTAAAACTGCGGAGCCGAATTTAAAAAAATATATTGTTACACAAAAATGTCTACGGAATACAATGAACTTTATCCCGATTGTTTTCGACAACTGGTTGGAAGATATTCCGCTTCAAAGTGAGGGGCCTATAATTCTGACGGCGAGGATAGATCTAGGAACATTCGGGTATAGCCGTGCATCTTTTAAAAAAGCGTTTAACGTTTCGGATGCTATGTTGCAACCTTCTTCAGAAACGAGTTCGAAGTCATCTTTTGAAGAAGGTTGCAACATGGCATCCGAAACCTCAAACGCTTTTTCAAAACACGTACGACTAAACCCATAAGCTCGTAATTCTAGGTCTAGTGCTAGACTTAGCACTAATGTTAGTTCTGGTTTTAGTTCAGTTAACACAAGGCATGAAAGCCTTCGTATTTATATTCTTATTTTCTAAAAAAACTGTAAATTTTTAAATTTTATAAGTTTATGAACCAACTCTCTAACCAACCAGTGATGTTCGGCCAATTCACATTCTTTATAAATTCGAACGTTAATTCTCGATAAGCATCGGGCAGCCAAAAAAGGTTACGCATCGGCGCTAAATCGAACCGGAGGATCGTAAATAATTTCCCGCGATAAACGGCCTGTTAATGGGGGGCCGCGTGGTTTCGACCGATGATCGGTCTGTCCAAAAATGGTTTCGTACTGCCAACGCTGCTATAAACGGAAACGTTCGAAATGCGCTTGGAAATTAAGCGACACCCTTTGGGTACGTAATCGTGGTTATTTTAACACCAATTAAAATAGTCGATGAGCGTTCGCCAAAAAATAAATTTAATACGTTTTCGAATCGAAGCTGTTAAAGAAGTTATTATTAACAAAATCAAAAACAGCAGAAATAATTGAAGAGACATTAATTTAATAAATATTTTAAATAAATAATTTTTATTGTATTCAATATGATGATTTTCTTTAGCAAATTACCTTGCAGTTGGTTATATAATATTAACTTCAAATTTTTTGATTTACAATTTGTTACTTTTTACTTTAAAAGCGATATTCAAGCTCTAAAGATCGATATTCAACACTTCCTGTTATTTTTGTAACACATTCTTTAAATGTCCTTAAAGGGACATCCTCCAGACTGATAGGAAATTAAAAGAAAATGTTCCTATATATTTTACTGAGCGGCAGTTAATGATAGTCTAAGTATCCACACTTCAAGGACAGGTGTATAATTTTAGTTGGATGGATGTAATTATTAAACTTTCTAATCATAGTTTTGTAACTCTCAGGTTATATTAGCGATTATTGATATTTCTCTATAAAAGTTTTCTTGAATATCTTATGGATATTCATGGTAATAGATAATCTTACAGATGAAATTCCAATAAATAATTTTATTACAATCATTTCTATTAATCATGTAGTTTTTCAGAAATCTATAAATTAATATATCTAGATATGGGTAATTAGGTTGGATTAAGTTTTTACTTCTGCATATGTTTATCATTTAATCTAGGTTCTTAAGTTCTCATTTCAAATCTGTAAAACTTCACAACTTCCGGATCGGTGTGGATTTTCTTTTAAGTTTCATTTTTTTTTTTCATTTTATTAAATGAAAGAAATATTCATTAAAAAAATTTTCTTAATCTAAAAATTTCTGTAGAATTTAAACTGTGTTTAAAATAAAAAAATAGCTATAGGTAATTCAAGATTTGAAGTTTCAGAAGCTTTTACTTTCGTATATGTTTCTCTTTTAATCTAATTTTTTTTTTCAATTTAAATCTGTAATAACACAGGTCTACAAAATTTTATGAAAAGCAAGACCCATAAATCAAATAGTACTTTTCTAACAGGTTTTGGCGCGCTGAATTCAAATATGACTTCAAACCTGTTCCATCACCTCAGGTTTTGAAGATATTTAATCTATTGATGAAAAAACACTAGTTTTGAACATACAGTAAAGCTTCGCTAATCCGAACTCCAATAATCCGGATTCTCCAGTAATCCGGACGAAATTGAAATATTAGTTATTTACATTATGTATTCCATAATCCGGATTTCTGGATTACTTGTAATTCCATAATCCGGATCGTAGGTTGCGCAGTTTGCCATGAATGTACGTCACGCTGTTCATGTAAAAAGCAGTTCGTTAAAAAGCATCATGGCGCCAAAGAGAACACACAAAACATTAACTCTAGCGGAAAAACACGATATATTGCAAAAATTAAAAAATGGTGTTAGTGGGAAGGTGTTGGCTACTAAGTATGGAGTTGGTACATCGACGATTTTCAATATGTTAGTAGTGTGTGTTTTGATTTAATAAATCCCTACATGTATCTAACATACTTTTGTGACTTTTAAAAAGGTTCCAATAATCCGGATGTTTCACTAATTCGGATTGCCTCGGTTTTCATTGATCCAGATTAGCGAAGCTTCACTGTATTTGAATTTAAATAACGTAGCAAATAATTTTTTACCTACAAAACTTCATGTGGCATCCGAATGTACTAGAACCCGATATGGAGAGAAAGATGAAAGACTACTCGGCAATGTTACGAAGAAGGGACTTACTTTATCATCCTTCTCTTCATGATCCAGGTACATTTCGGGTTATGGTACCACTTTTCCCATTCAGAAGACATTTTGAACTTTTCCATTATCTTAATTTCTTCATGGAAAAGTCTCTTTTTATAATCCCCTAATTGTAGTCGTAGGTATAGTAAGCAATGATTTGATAGTAGTCTTAAAAAATCATTTTCTCTTTAATTCAAATTAATGTTGTACTGATTCAACCCAACTTATGGAATTATCTTCCCTTTTCAAAGCTCAGCAATAGTACGCCATCATTCTTTCAACCCATCTACACTCATTCTTTGTGTCAAAACGTGCACAAATATAACAAAATTTATTTCTTTTTTTTTAACATAATAGCTTCTTGAAGTCATCGTTGCCTACAAATCATCTAAATTGTACAGATTACGCACGCTAGAATGACATAATAGGCCTACTCTATCAACGATTACTGCTGCTTCTATAGGTTAACGATTGAACAAAAAGTGATGTTATAGAAATCACATTCCTACGGGAAGAAATGAAGATATTCGAAAAACTCAAAATACGCTTTGTAACGATTCAAAATAAAATAAAATAAAATAAAAATTTAACAAATAATTAGATCATTGCAAAACTGCAACTCAATCAGCAGACTGATGAGTAGACAATTAAGCAAGTGTAATTTCATTTATGTAACAGGTGAACGCCTACGGAACTAGGACTCCTTTTTGTCTATTCATTGGTTCAAAGTACTTTAACGTCAACTTGGGGAAAAGGTAATAGAGGGAAACAGAGTTATTCTTTTTGGTAAAGGAAAAGAAGGATAGTCAAAAATGCGATGTTGGCGATTTGGTATGTTTTAGCCACCGAAGGTGACTGTGGCCCGAGGGGGTGAAGTCAGTCAGTTTCGGACAGCGAACGCGTGCAAACAAGAAAAAACTTGTTATAAATATCACGGGTCTTTTAGTGACGCATCCCTTGAAAGAATAATTCTGAATAAGTCTGCTTCCCTGCATTTTCGTTACATTCCCGCGGTTAATCGTGATTAAAATTGCGAGTAGATGTCAATAAATTAGGGATTTAATATTCTCTCATTATTTCGGCCTAAAACCATCAGCTTCCCTTTTTAAAAGAGCCATTAAGTAATTTGTAAGAAGCCCTGAGAATTTGGTTTGTTGTAGATTTGTTTTCATTAGATTAGTTTTACAAGATTCGAGTTTCGTTTTATTTTACTAACCCCTCTTTTCAAACATTAACATCTAGTCAAACAACGCTACCCGAATTTGGCTAGGTGTTACAGTTTAAAATGGTAATAGTGGTGCTTTCAGATGTCGCATGGAATTTTGTAAATAAAAATTTATTTGCTATGTTATTTAATCCTGAGTATATTTAAAAACTGAGTTTCTGCATCTTTAGGTTTGAATATTTCAAAAGTCTGATGTGATGGAGCAATTTTGAGCAGAAATTTGAGTTCAGCGCGGTCAGAACTATTAGGAAACTATTGTCTGATCTATGGGCTTAAAAAATGTTGGCCAATCTAACCTAATGATTTTCAAATTGGTGTGGGTTAAGTTAAAATTTCATTTTTTTCGTGCATTTAAGAAAATTACCTATATTTCTCCATAATCTGGGCCGAATCCAGTAAGTGCGGCGCCCGATTAAATTTTTTTCGCGGGGCCCCACAAAGTTTAAATAAAAATGTTGGTTTGGTTGTTTACATATTGAAACACTATAAACTTGAAACATTGAATCATTCTAAGAAAAAAGATCATGGGACACAAGTCAACATTTTTCTATATTATAAAATATAAAATGTTCACTTCATGGAGCTTTATAAAAATCGAACAGTAGATAATGCGAGGCCCCAATTTAAATACGCAGGGCCCCTTCAAGCGCGGTGCCCAATTGGGCGCTATCGCTCCAATCGCCTCATATCCGGCCCTGTCCATAATCATCCAAAAAGTTTTTTTTAATCCAAAAGATCTTCAGAAATTTAAACTGGGTTGCATCGAGATTTTATGTTTTTAGTTTAAACACTCTTTCATGGCTACAATTTTAACCATAGAAGGTTTAATTATTAAAACTCCTTCCTTCCTGTTTTATAGAAACATCACATTTACAAACCTTTCAACCGACATTAATTCATCAGTTTATTCACTAATTCATAAATTGCAGTAATATGCGATAAAATGGAGCCACCAATAAACAAAATTTACAATGTAAAAACATTATACAAGTTATTCCCCATAATATGGGAAAATATAAATGGTCTAATGGTAATTAGAAGCAAAACATACTAACTATAACACTAAACACTAACACTATAACATAATCACTAAAAATCGTCTGATTTCATCTGTGGAAATAAAGTCAACTATACAAAACCTATCTCCATTAACTTGTACTCCTACAAAAAGGCTACTTTGTGATAAAGAACATAAGTGTTATGGCTAATAACATCTCAATAGTTGATTATAAAGTTGTTTTTCAATGGATTGAATCAGCTTTTAACAGAATTGAATCGGAAAATTTTCCAGTAGAGTTTTTAAGAATAACCAAAATTTATTCAAAAACTCTTTTTACTTTGAACACCGCGACATAAATGCATTGTACATAAATATCTTTATAAAGAATAACTTTATAAAAACATTCTAAAACAAAGGATTAAAATGTTTATAATTTCTATTGTTATTCTAATTAATCACTTTCTTTACCTCAAGAAAATAATTCTCTAAGATTTCCTGATAAACCATCACATTCAATATTCCTCCTCGTTGTCCATTCGCAATTTACATACATTTTACAACGTCCTAGCTAAAGTACACCTAGATATGTATCTACCGGCTATTACCACTATGAATTCTTCTCGAGGCGATGGATATCCTGCACATAAACTCGCTTTAACTTTGATTCCTGATTGGATACATCCTGTTTTTAACCCAATCTATTGTCCTCAAGGAAAAAATTCCTTATTACTAACACATTCATTTACATATCGATGTTCATTCAAGACTTTGATTCAAAAACTTTTTAATAAAAAAACTTTATCGTTATAAAACATTTCATACTTTCTTAACTTGAATTTCTACTTTGTTATTTTTAATAAAATTTTTTATTTCAGGTGATGATTCTAAAAACGAATCAATTGAACATGAACCATCTGGACTTTCAGAAGATGCAAGTGAAAATCAAACAGATGACAGCAACAACTGTTTTCAAGAATGAATGAAATTGTGTTGTTTTGCATTACGAAACAGTGATATATTATTGATCTTATTTGATGTTAAGATTTGTACTTTTTTTTTCGTTTAGTAAATTTATTGCATAAGAGATATTAGTGAGTTATTAAATTGATTTCCAGTAGTCATGTAGCACAGGTGTATTTAAAACCTCCTTTTACCGATAGACAAGCGAGATTAGAAATTTTGAAACTCCGCGTGCGTGAGAGCAGCGGCACTTTTAATCGAACTATTTCGGCGTGACATATCCAACATGACAGAATGATCGGGTGCCGGTGAACGAAACTGAACGATCCGATAGTGATTGATCGACTTGATCACGGGTTAGAAATTGATATTTTCCTTCGATACGCATCTTGACGCTAATGCGCGACAAACCCTGGAATTTTAATTGTGACCATATTGGTTTACCAAACCTAAAATCATAAAAATCTTACCTCATATCCTAATCATCTCGAATCTTTACACGTAACCGAATGAATTTATCAATCACAGCTCATAGACGTTTTAAAAGAATTTTTTTTGAAAGGCAGTCCAATTTTTATTTCGTTTTAACAATTACCAAGTTCCAACGTTCGTTTAACTTCTAATGGACTTCCATTTACAAGTAACAGCCCCATTGACGCGTGTGATACAAACCGTACTCTCTCGCTTAAAAGTTCGTTCGCTTACCGAAAAGTCGTATTAATAAGACATCAGGAGTGACGTGGCCATTAGCCGAAAATGAGGGATGGGCGTGGACTGGACCGAAGGAGTTCTCTCGATCGATATAAATGGATCGTCGCATTGTTATGTTAATCCGCCGTCTATGAGGCAACTAATTATTCTTTGTACTTGTTTCGTTTTGTCCGCGGACGTCGATGTTATCGCTTTCGGCCGGTAGCGGAGCCCCCATTTTTTTCACATCTACTTCGACTATTGATTAATGATGAACGCGCTGATCTGTAATCGATGACCCGCGGATGCCTAAACAATGCATTGTTCTACGACGAAACATTATACGTTTGTATATTACTATCTTTCAATTTTTAAACTTCGTTAATACATCTTATAAAAGCTATAGAAAACTGTACTTTTTAATTTTTTTAACGATTACAGTTTTCTGTAATATTATTTTTAAACTTTAGGTTTAAAATTTATTTTGAAATACACAAATTAAGTTACATATTTCAAAATAAATTGAAACATACCATGTCATGAGAAATTTTTTTATATAGTAGAAAAAAGCTGATGAAGTATTGGTATTGGTTCTGACGGGAAATATTTACAGACATCATAGTCAATCAGGTTGTGGAATTTTATGTTACGTGGTTAAGGAGTTTGAGATTGCCACTACTCTCAGTTGCAATATAAAAATGGATAAACCGTTGGAATGAAATAAAAATATTAAAATTTCAAACAAATGGAGCTAATTATCAAAGTGACGAATAGTAGTTCAACCGAATAACCGAACTCCGAACATTCTGCTAAATTTGAACCGAATTTCGGTCTTTATTAAATGACGTGAAAATAAGATTCAAAGAAATAAAGAGGGAAAAACTTCTCATGTGAAAACATATACTTTTTTTGGAAGTGCTTGGAAGAGACTTAAACTCCGGAAGCAGTAGTAGAGACGATACAGGGAGCGATGGATGTGATAAGATGAATATAAACATAAATATTCAGCAGCTGTCTTCTACAATAGGCAAAAATTTGAATCGAGATCATTTTGCGTTTTGGGACTACGATAAAGCCACAGCCACATTTAGTGAGGCCGGTAATGACTCCAGCCATAGAAATAGAATAGGAAATGAACTGGACGGTTACATGTATGAGGAATTACTAAAGAGAGAGCAAGTTCCGTTTGTTTGGTGGAAACAACATGGCTTGAAATATCCAAAAATGAGTAAACTAGCAAAAGTGTCATCAAATACAGTTTTCTAACTAATTGACAATTGCGTAAGAACCCATTGTATGCTCATTTAATATAGCCTTCGAATTTATTAAAATTTAGAACAATCACATAGACAACCGAATATTCGGCAAATAAAATAAGAAATCGAATAAGCCGAATACCGAATAATTATTCGGTCCCATATCTAGTAGTTACTATCATCCAAAATGGAGCTGCAACATGAAGATAAAGATGGAAAAGTTAGCTTCTTCTCCGTAACATTGCAGAGCACTCTTGCATCTTTCTCTTCATGGTGCAGCTCCATTTCGGGTTGTAGTATACATATCTACTTCTCAAGTTCTTTAATCAATCCGTTTTTGAAGATTTTCGCTTATCATCACCTAGTACAGTGTGTCCCCAAATAGAACGATTATAAAAGGTACAAAAAAGTAGCTCATAATTTTAATTTTCCTAGAGTTTAACTCTGCTTGATTTAAAACTTATTTCAAACATATTTTCATTTTTAAAGAACAAAAGTAAGAGTCAGATGAACAAGAAGTAGAAAAGCACTCGGCAACTGAATTAATCGTATATTTATATGGGGTATAGCTCTTTAGAAAATTAGATAGTGGTGGTTTAAAACAATGTATATTGATTAATGATGGATTAGGCTCTATAAAAAAGCTAATTTTCGTGCCTAATTGGACACATCTTCAAGGCTTTAGAACAATAAACAATGTTTTAAATCACCACTACCTGGTTTTCTAAAGAGCTATACCCCGCATAAATAAACGAACAATTCAGTTACTGACTCCTCTTCTACTTCTTGCACGATCAATTCAAGAGTAAAAGTCGTTTGGTCGTTTCTTTTTGAAGAAATCCTTTAAAAGGTCTAGTAAGTTTGAGCTAAGTAAGTTTAAACAAATTTAGGGTAGTTATAATTCCATGTGGGCCATTATTTCGAAATATTTTACTATTCTGGTATCGTAAAAGAATTTTAGAACACATGGTGCCATCTGTGATTGTAACCGAGAAAAAGTAGGAAAATAGATTTATTATTGCAACAATTTCAACTTGTCTTTCAACATTTATTACACAGCTGGAAAATCCAATAAACTATTGATATTTGATCTATTTTTAGAATTAACCGTCAGACTGCTACGAGGCGTGATAGCGCTTCATTCATTTGTGTCGAAAACCGCGATGCAGTGCTTTGCACTGCGAGTTTCAGTGTGCCTTTGTTGCACCGTTGGAGTAAACATAGTCTGACCAAGGGTTGCCAGAACGTTCGACTGGATTACCCCAGTCACAGTTGAAAAATGTCCTAAATTTAGAAGTTTTCAATAAAAAAACCCCAGAAAATAATTTTATTGTTTTCGTCGATTATAATTTGTTGCTTTTAAATTTTAATCAATTTTCGTGACTGAAGCATGTCTCTAAAATACACAAAAATAAGCCAATTTAGAAATAAATGTCCCAGAATTAGGAAATATTCAGAAAATAATTTTTCAAATTAAAAAAAAATAACTTATAACTAACAGCAATGCACACAAGAACACTGCAACAGAGTGCCAGTTGAAGATTAATGAAAAAGAATAATAATAAAATAAAATTAAAATTCTACTATACGTATTCTTGCGTTTTGTAATATAGAATTGAAATTTTATGGCCTGTTAATGTCCATCTAAACTTCTTTTCCTCAGAAATAATCCCCAGAAAGAATATCCCCAAAAATACCCCAAAGAAGAGAAAACCCTAATTTTTGGGGAAAATCCCCTAAGCTGGCAACCCAGATCTGACCTCACGCGTACTTTGCTAAAGTCAAAATCAAGTCAAAATATGTACCGCAGTTATCGAGCGTTCTTGTAAAAATTGCTTAGCAGTCAAACGGTTAACCACCAAGAGGTATTTCTACGGATTTAATGATGAAGAGATACTAACTGAATAGAAATATAACTAGTTATACCTGATCAATGTTTAAATTTTTAGAAACACCAAAATCATATATTAAAGTTAAATTAATTGTGGGATGGGATGGGATAGGAAGTTAAATTTTGAAAGTTATAAAATGCGATAAAAGGAAATTGGGAGCAGATATAAGGAAATGTGTAAATTAAGGATAGGAAATTTTGAGACCGCTAGGGCCCAAAACAGTGCGGATAACTTACGCGGTCTTAGAAAAAGGTATCCCTAAGCTGTTTGGGGAAGGTTCTTAAAACGATTTCGGAGGAATTTATATACAGGTGTTTTAGTCAGAAAGACTTGATCATTAAGACATTCTAAGCCTGTGTTAAGTTCTCTAAATTTTTCTGTTTCAATAGCTTCAAGTAGATTGAGTTTAAAGTCTTTGTTTTGTTTATGTAAAAGTTTTGTATTTTTCTGTTGATCGAATTCATGTCTATAAGTGAACATGTGTCTACCAACTTTGAATTAAGATTATGTTTATCTTCTTTAATTCGTTGTTTTACAGACCTACCTGTTTCTCCTATACAGGAGGTACCACAAGTGTCACACCCTAATTTGTAAACTCCGTTCTAATTAAACAATCGACTTTGTGTTTGGCATTGAAAAAGATTTTCTGCAGTGTATTGTTGCTTTTATATAAAAATTTCATAATATACCAAAATTTAATAATTTTAGTTATGTTCAATTATAATATTAACCCCTTAAGCGGCTATGACGTATATATTCGTCATGATTACATGTAATTTCAATCTATCGAGCCGCTTAACAGGTTAAGAACTTGAAATTGTAGTTACCTCTGACGATGGCCAGGGGCCGAAACATGTAAGGTTGATAAAAATTCAATAAACTAGATAAGTGCTAAAAAAAATACTTTTCATTCTTTTAATTTATAATTTCGTAACAAAAAATCTTAGCGCCTCGCTTTCGTCGATGCTGAAGAAAACAACTTGACAACGTGTTCAATTTATGTTCATGCGAAAGTGATTTGTGAACTATTCTGTACGCAAATGGTTAAGATAATCTAATCTCAATTTAAGTTAAGATTTTCTTTGCATTTCCATTAATATATTCAGTCCAAGAATCTTTATCAAGAAATTTTTTAATCCAAAACTGCCTAGGAATTGAGTCCCTAGGATTAGGGACGATTCAATTTTATTATAACTATATAGAAAATTGTACTTTTACAAAAAAATTTTGGCGATTACAGTTTTCTATAGGGCAAATTTAATTCTTTAAATTATTATGCTTATTCTAGAGTACATGGTGCCATCTATGATCATCTTATAACGACAAAACAAATTGCGCCATCTATTACATAACCAGGAAAAAGCAGAGAAAGTAAAAAACTACACCTCTCAGCAGAAAAGTAAATAATAAACATTGCCAGATTTAATAAAGGCAGATCAAATCGAACAGGTTATCTTTATTTAAATAAAGGCAAACACATCTCATACACGTCATATCGATAAAGTTACGGCGCTCAAATTAGCAAGTCATCCAGTAAGTAAGTCTTATCTTATTTTCGTCCATGTCACAACCTTCTTTTCAAAGTTCACGCCACCAGTACTCGTTTGTGTCCTTATTTCGACGTTCGTTCTCCAAAAAACGCCGCAAAAATGGTGCTTTCCAAGCCGCTATTTAATTTTACCATGTGGTACTTTAATAATTTATTTAACCACCCTGTATTGACCAAAGCTATAACCAGGTAATTTGATATTTTTTCCACAAAATTAATTTTAAGGTGTACAGGAACGGTCATAAGTAATTGAACGTTATTTTTTGTAGTTGTATTGTAGCTACTAGTGGTAAACTTGTAAGTGAACTTATTGAAGGGAAGAAAACTATAAATCAAAAAAGCGTTTTTGCTTATGCATTATTTGGGTATTTATATTTATAATATTAATTGGGTTTATTTATTTATATATTTTTTAATTTAGGTTCTTATTTGGTGGTACTTGTCCACATTACTTTTACCAATTCATCGATAACTTCATTACTGATGAAACCAAATTTGGTGTCTTTAAAAAATTGATTTTAGAAAGATTGATTTACACTCCAATTTACCAAGCGTTTATTTTATATACTTTAGCTAGATTTGAAGGAAAGAATCATGATAGGGCTCTTGGACAACTTTTTGTTTTATATGTTCCAACTTTGATGGCTGCTTGGAAATATTTAACTATTGTTCAAATTCTTAACTTTACAGTTGTCCCACCAATGGTAAGTTTAAATATTAATTCCAATAATTAATTTAATAAATCAATTAAAAAAGAGAAAGTCTTCAAGGAAGTACTACTTACTAGTAAATACCTCCTGATGATTACATAATTTTTATTACAGTTTATCTAAAACGATAAAATTTAAAAAAAGAACACTTCTTAATCCTTTATTTTATTATTATTTACTTTTCAGTTGAGAGTATTGTTATTGAACTTGGTTGGATTCATCTACATAGTATACATATCCAGAAAACGTCAACAAGCAAAATCCAAAGCAAAGGAATCTAAATAAACACGCCAATCAGTTTACGTCTTCCAAACAAAAAAAATACATGAAATTTCCAACAATCCGTCTTTTAAATAGCTGTTCATTTATATTGCCTGAGGTGTAATGGTATCACATATACAAGAGGCCTTTTAATCATAAAGCAATATTTTATACGTAAACTAAGGGCTTATTATTAACACAAAGAAAAATTTTGTATACAGGGTGTCCTGGAAAATGTGGGAAATCTCTTGGATTCTGATAGAACATTAAAAAATATGACTACAAGTTCCCATAATTTTTTTTCCTAGCGGCCCTCCCCTCAGAGATACGACCTCCTAAAAGAAGCCACTGGAAAACAATCTTTTTAAATAAATTCTAAAGTACTTAATCTAATTTAATGAAAATTTAATATGATAAACAGTAGTAAGGACCTCTTAAAAAAATGACCTTAAAACATAATTAGTCTCTTTAGTTTACCAGGGGCGTACTAGGTTGTACATTTTAATGCTTACATTTTTAACACCCTGTATGGTAAAGAGTTAAAAAAGATAAATTTAGATACCTTGAATATTTAGCTAAAGAAAAGGTACTCTTATTCAGTGTCGATAAAATGAACCGTTTTCGAGAAAAAAATTGTAAAAGAAACCATCAAGATTAAAAATTTATTAATATTTCGTAGGTACCATAGTAACGTTTGTAAAAACGGCGCTAAATTTCTTGTCTGCAACATCAGCATTAAAAAAGCGCTGTTTTTACAAACGTTACTATGGTAACGTTACTATTAATACGAAATATTAATAAATTTTTAATCTTGATGGTTTCTTTTACAATTTTTTTCTCGAAAACGGTTCATTTTATCGACATTGAATAAGAGTACCTTTTCATTAGCTAAATGTTCAAGGTATCTAAATTTATTTTTTCTAACTCCTTACCAAACAGGGTATTAAAAATGTAAACATTATAATGCAGAACCCAGTACGCCCCTGATAAACTAAAGAGACTAATTACGTTTTAAGGTCATTTTTTTAAGAGGTCCTTACTACTGTTTATCATATTAAATTTTCATTAAATTAGATTAAGTACTTTAGAATTTATTTAAAAAAATTGTTTTCCAGTGGCTTCTTTTAGAAGGCCGTATCTCCGAGGGGAAGGCCGCTAGGAAAAAAAATTATGGGAACTTGTAGTCATATTTTTTAATGTTCTATTAGAATCCAAGAGATTTCCCACATTTTCCAGGACACCCTGTATAAAATTAGGAAAATGATACATTCCTTGATTCTGTGTTTTGACTGGTAGTTTGTTACCAAATAGGAAATAATAATTGGTGAAATTGTAGTGCCTTGTAACGTTTATATATGTATGTACAATTTGTTATATTATTTTGTTATAATGGGATATTTTTAGAAATAAATTTTTAAATGAATTCAAACGTTCTATTTGTGATCTTAAAATTAACTCGAAAGTTATAAAAAATTCCGAAAAATAATGGGAGATTTTCACGAATCTAACGAGTAACTGTAAACATTTTTGGTAAACTTTAAAAAATAGAATATTTTTGAAAACAAGGAAATTAAAAATGTAAGAAAAATGGGCTAAAAATTACTTATTTTTTAATAAATTTACATTTGTTTTAGTTACTAAGTTTTCCCAAAGATTTTCACTGAATTTTTTATTAGGTTAAAAAACGCTTATTAAATAATTAAGAAATTTATATGTTAAATTAAAGCACAAAAGTTCTAGTTTCTATTAAAAAGAGATTTGTTCAAATTATTGCCAAAAAGTTCCGAACATTCTCAAAAACACCAGATCAGATTTTTCACTGAATTTTTTATAACATTAAAAAATATTAATTGCTAACTAAAGAAACGTTAAAAGAGTTCTTTTACGACAAGAAATGATTTATATAGTAAACTCACCAAATCTCGACCGTGCGTCTAAAATCGGCCTTCGAGTTCCTCTCTATGGATTTTTATAAAAAACATAGTTACATCTCGGAAGCCCTAGAGCCCAAAGACTAAATTTAGAATTCGGTTATCAACGTTCTTCTGGCTTAACATCCGGTGTTATAATGGGGTGAAATACAATGTGGAAGCCGATAATTTCTAGTTTAATGCAAGAAAAGTCTGACTACGATCCGGCAAATCAACGAAATTTTAGAGCCAATTTTATTACTATACAGAGTGTTCTAAAACCAAAGCAAGTAATTCATTGGGTTCATATTTACCTGATGGCGTCTTTGCATTTCCCTTCCACTGCGACGACCCTCGCCGTTTCCCGAAATTTAATTCGATGTTAATATGAGACGACAATTCTCGGGCGCCACCTTTTCTTCTAAACGAGGGAAAAGGACCTCTTCTGTACCTCTGAGTAGCTTTTAACAGTGGAGAAAATAATGTCCAGGGTTCAAACGGAAGTAAAACACAAAGTTTAGGTAATAAACAATAAAGTTGTTTATTGAGGCAATAAGGGAAAAATAGAAAAATACAGAGGTGAATAAAATTGATATAACGGAAAGCAAAACAAATTAATCGGAAATCGGAGAATTATCTCGTTCACGGAAAATTGTATGAAAAGTAAATTAAAATTAAACGGAAAGCAAAGCTTGGCAAAAACTGAAAACGGTTAGGCAAAGTCTAAGGGAGTCCGAGATTACCACGTCGGTCGGGTTAAGAGGATTTCCACGATTCCACGTCAGAAATCCAATAGGATAAGAGAATTTCCACGATTCCACGTCAGAAATCCAATGGGATAAGAGAATTTCCACGATTCCACGTCGGAAATCCAATGGGATAAGAGAATTTCCACGATTCCACGTCAGAAATTCAATGGGGCAGGAGAATTTCCACGATTCCACGTCAGAAATTCAAGGGATTAGGAGAAATTAGGAAAAGGGATTTTTGCCAAATAAAACTGTTGTTTGAAACAACAATAAAAGAAAATTAATCAAGGGAAACTAAAAACTGAACGGAACTAACGAGATAATTCTATAACGAGAAAATAAAATGAAAACTAACTTTTATCGTTGTGGTAGAAAACGCGAAATAATTCTGGCGGAAAACGGAAAGCAATTCTGCTCAAGAACTAATAATCTAAAATGAAAAATGCGCGAGCTTATATAGGGGCCGAAGCGCTAAACTGGATTTTTCGGGGGAGGGAGTCGAATTCTCCCAGCGGAATAACAATTAATCGAGCGTTAATGACCTGAACCACTCTTTATTGGGTCATCTAGCCCTTACAATAATTCTCTACGACCCCAAATTACCCTAAAAGGCGTTTGAAACAGGAAAATCGGTTAATTAATAATAAAATTAAAAACATAATTATAAATAATTCTAATTAGCTAAGTTTTGACAATAGTCACGGATTGCCCTATTCTTAACTAACTGTTTTCAGAGTTACAATTTTTATGTTAAAATGCTTCTCTACAAAGTTACAACAACTTAAACTTCTCAAAACACGTGCTTCTAATAGTTTAGGAAAACTAACATAAAACTAACATAATAATGAAGCTATGACAATGAAAATCGTTCAACATGGTATTCTAAAGGGACGCCTTCAAATACGGTAAAATAAATGTTTGGTGAATGCCTAATTCCGCACTCATTAGCAGTTCGGACTAATTACTCTTGATGGTCTTCCTTCCGCTGGACGGATGACTTGGTATCTTGAAGGGTCTCCTGGCTAGTAACGGTATGGATCATTCTTGCTTCCAAAATCGCAATTATCTTCTTCAATTTGGTGATTAACGGAACTCACGTGCAATTAGGCTATTTTTAGAAAACCCTTGTGTCTTTTTATTTATTGATCAATCGGTTCCGAGACGTCTTATCAACTTGAAATGAGGCTGAGACGGACGGAAAAGTGGGTATTTAAACATTAGTTTCTTAATTAGCGGAAAATATAAATTGGGGAGAAAGGGTGGCCTATATTTCGGGGAATTATCAGAAAAATTTTTGATAAGCCAGTCGATGTAAAACGGGTTCTCTAAGGAGTAGGATTTTTATTTTGAAAACGGAAAAGAAACTAGGTAACTTCGTTACACCACATTCTGCAGTAACCAACACCATTATCGTGTCAATTGAATTAGAAATGACTCAATTCTAATTCAAATAAGTTAAAATAGTGGAAGTAGATAAATAGTGGACATGGGCGTTTTTTATTTTTCTGCGATACTTTTCTTTACATGGTTACTTGTATTTAACTCTGACCTCAACCAGGAATTATATTCGACTGCTTCTCGCAAGCTATAAGGTACAACTGATTCACTTTTAGGTAGATTTTATCATAAAAATAAACCGGACCGTTACACAACAACTAGTTCTTACAATTAGTCACCCCCGAATAAAGAGCCTCCAGACTCATATAACATCCTAACTAGTAAAAACCAACCTTCCATGATAACATCCATATACAGTGAAATTCCCCTTCGCGGACACTCCCCTTAGACGGACAGTTTTTGTGGAACCGTTCGACTCTCATACAGTTACTTCGCATTTCTCTTAAGCGGACACCCCTCTTGAACCAACGGGACCCACCAAAAGTGCCCGTTCAAGAGGGGTGTCCACTTAAGAGAGATGCGAAGTAATTATATGAGAGTCGAACGGTTCCATGAGAAACTGTCCGTCCAAGCGGGGTGTCCGTTTAAGAGGGGTATCCGCGAAGGGGAATTTCACTGTATATTTGTATGCATATAACCGTAATTTTCCCTCATATACAGGCTGTTCAAAATACAAATATTAGTGTTGTGCAATTGGTCTGTAATAAAAATAGTTGTTGAGTTTTCGGAAATAAATTTGATTGTTTATGTCTTGAATATCTGAGTCTAAAGCTCAGCTAATGTGTGTATAAGGGGGCCTAATGATATCAAGATATGCTGCATTATATCTTCATTAGCCAAGATTCTTTTCTGTTTTCGAGAATGGAACTCTCGTGAGTGACTAATCTTTCTGTAGTACCAAGTATTCATTGTACACCCTTGAATAATTTTTTGAAAACTTGAGTTTAGCGCTCTATTCCTGAGAATAGAGCGCTACGGAGCAAATAATATCGGAAATATCCTTTGATTGGACATGAATAGATAAGTCCCATATAACTTCCCATATCGCCGTTCCGGAACAACATCGACGTAACTGCAATTTTTTGATGAAATGAGATAAGGCCATCAATGTATTCAAAAAATGCTGATTTTAATTATTTTTGCTTTTCCTGCAAAAAAATTTTTTTTGCAGTTGTGTCGATATTCTTCCGGAACGGCGATATAACCAACTAGTTATAATCCAAAAACTGGAACCACCCCAAAACGGCATACTTTTACCTTTGTCTCCCTCTTATTCAAAAACTAAGTGAGTTAGTGAAAAATGTTTGAAATAAAAGTTGTTCCCTGTTCGACGATACGATCGATATTAAGGGAGTGTTTATCTGAAAACTGGAACCACCCCAAAACACTATAACCAACTTATGTTAATACTTCACTTTACATCTTTGAACATTTCTTTAAAAACCTTGGATAAATGAACTTTTTAGTAGAAAACAACGCTTCGAAGTAAATAATATCAAAATTATCCTTTAGTCGGACACGGAAGGATAAGATATCGATAGTTTCCCATACTAGACACTGTAATTAATCTGCCTATGTTAATAGTTCACTGAGCACTTTTGTGCATTTCTTTATAATCGTCGAAATACTTGACATTTTGGGTACGTTTTGGTACACTCATCTTTTTTTAATATTTCTCAGGAACATACTTGTGAGTATAGATAAACATGTATTTAGATATCTCAAAATATTACTCTATTGTCGGACATAAACAGATTTTCGTTAACTATATTACTAACAGAAATATTTCTGAAAGAACTTTACCCTAATTACGTTACTAATATTAAGTGATTTATAACTGTCGAATTTAAGTAACTCCAAAATTTATTGCAGCTTTTTTAAAGCTGTTTTGTGGTCCTTTTATAATGAAATGAACATTTTCCTACACATTACCAGAAAAAATTACTATGTATTCGAATTTCGATTTGTTATCGAATGTCTACCTTTTTACGAACAATAAAATTAAATTACATCAGAAGATTTCGTGCTCCTTGTGTTTACCGGCCTATGACTAAATGGAGAAAGAATATTTGGATTTTCTGTGGTACCAATTTTTGCGCACACTTCAGAAATAAGTCACTGGCTTTAACCTTGGAATACTCTGTACCTTTTGACGATTTTATACCGAATTTTTCATAACTTTAAAAAATTTTAATCATCTTTAAAAAACGTTTATTCACAGTAATTATTAAATAATTCTTATGTTAAGTTAAAGCACAATCGTTTGTCTTTACTAAACAAAAAAAGTTTAAAACTATGATACCAAAGAGATTTTAAAAAACCTGGTATAGACTTTTCACCAAATTCGTCAGAACTTAAAAAAATCTAAAAAAACATTCACAGTTTATTTATAGAAATCCAGATATCATTCTTCCGTAAAATGAAGGCTCAAAGAGTCTATTTTCTATTAACACTTTGCTGACCAGTGACGAGTTAACTCGTCTTTTCATATCCAAACGTTGCTAACTGGGGACTAGTTAACTCGTCTTTTCATGTCCCATACATTGCTAACCAGTGACGAGTTAACTCGTCGTCATTACACTTACATTGTTGTGACATGACATAGTTTGTATGTAAAATTCCCGGTCAACAAATTGTTAAAACGAAAAAATTGTTCTAATTATCGCCAACAAAAACCTTAGTTGTGAACTGCTGTAGTTGCCGAATTTCTACAGATTTTTAGCCATAAATTTGCCTTATTTCAAAAAATCCTTATTACACAACTTTGATTTTTTAAAATATTTCCAGCTTTAAATTCATCAAAGTCTTCATCATTGCAAAACTTGTAAAATTATTTACAGCTAACTTAATTTTTAAAAATAAATAAACCAAAAGTTAATTATTTTATAGATTTACATTTATTTTCGATAGCAACATTTTTTTGCGTTTACTGAAATCTACACACTACACTTTTCGCTAACTACTTTTCATTTCGATTCGTTTCCTTTTTTAAATTCACTTCTGGTTGATTTTTTTATTTACTTATTTTTACAATAATACAACCTTATACGCTAAAAATACGGAATGATATAATTCGACTAGAGATCTTTTTTTTAAAGCATTTCCCTTATTTATAGAAAGTTAAGAAGTCTACTTGTACTTTGCACGTATTCGTAAACAGAAAATGAGTATTTAAAATAATATCATATAATTGCAGATATCGCAGATAATTTGTTTCTTTTACAGTGAGTTAAATTATAACATTAAAAACTTTATAAGGGTTTTAAAATTTTATCAATACGCTACATTTTAATATAAATTACGATGTATAATGACTAGATTATAAATTAGTTTAATAAATAGAAATAAATAAATAATAAAATTGCACCTAGAAAATATAAAAAAAAATAATAAATAAAAAATATATAGAAATCCATCACAGGTATTTTCAATTAAAATCCTTCTGAAAGATAATATCACTTAAAAAACATTTAAATCAAGTGAATAGTTTGTTAGTTATTTAAAATAAATTAGTTATAAGTATATTGCACATCTACGCAAAAGACTAGAAAATAAACTTATCATTATAAAAACTCCCAACTTATTTAATCAATTTGTATAATCGAAATGTTTATTTTTATAAAATTACTTAACCATCGGAAGTTTTTATAAAAATAAATCTCAAAGCTGAGAGAATTTTTCGTTCTAAGGAGATCGAGGCGATCGAGAAGCCGATCTCGAAGTGCGACTCGGAGATTTACTAAAGCTGCGTCTTCTTACGTACCAAGGGCTTCGACTTCCGTAGCTGCTCACCGAAGACGGTGAACTTGGTGTTTGACGATGATAAGGTATCGGTCGCTTCCTTGCACTGGTTAATGAATTAGTATTGTTAGTAAGACCCGAGGGATTTGTTAAACACAATAAAAAGGATATAGTCTTATTTTTTAATTGGTTAAAGAATATTAAGTTATTGTTGGTTAAAAAATGAAATTAATTATTAGAGCTAGATGATTTTCTAACACGTTAAATACCAATAGAAATAAAATAACAATTTTCGGCTTTTGTACTAAAGAATGAAAGTTCAATCCAAATTAGAAAAATTGGACATAAAATATAAAAATGATTGAGAAGGTAATCAACGTGTTAAGTAATCATAAAGGTTTTAAAATATAATGGACAACACTTACATGCAAAACCAATAAATAAGAAAACTTAATACTTACCTTTCAAAAATACATGGTGCAAAAAAAGTAAAATGGCAAATTTAAGATATACACGCTGAAGAAAGTATTTAAATAAAAACTTAATTTTATAAAATTCAATAGAAATTTTAAATTTGTTGATTTCCATCGAATGTTATAATAATATTTACAAATTAAAACGAAATAAAAATCAATCCAAAACTAAATACCTACCAAAATCAAAAAATAAAACCAAACGTATCGAAAAAAATCATAAATTTTATTATCTCCTACAAAACGAGAATCAATACAAATTCGTAATTACTTATCTACAAAATCAAAGTAAATACATAAAAAATGTATATCTTTATATTATCATCATATGATCATCATAATTCCATTTTATTAAAACCAAGCAAAACGAAACTCAAAACGGAAAATAATATAAGTTTAAAAAAAGGAAATAAAATGGTACGAAAGAGCTACAGTGGTCGCTTATATGATATAAATCACACGGTTCTGGCACATACACATCTCTAAATCCTACTACTTCTTGCTGAAAATAGAGAAAGCAAAATAAAAGGAAACGTGTCCGTCTCGATGCTATCTGGTGCGACGATAACTGGCGCATGCAAACTTTACCTGGTTATGCGGCGCCTGTCCAGAAAACTGGGCGATCCGTGACGTCTCGGAATCGATGGAGATCGCGACCTCGAACCGCTTGATGAACTTCTGGAGGAACTCGATGAACGCGAACTCGAACGACTTCTTGATCTTGAAGAACGTGACGATGACCGACTAGAAGACGATGATGATGATCTACTATGAGAACTGTGTCGTTTAGAACTAAATAAAATAAAAATTAATATATTTATTAAAAAAAAAATAGATTAATTAAATTATGTGAATGAACATATTGTCCATTGTAATGTAATTATTAATTTTTAAGTAGGTTAAGAGTTTAACAGTTTAAGCATGCGTT
This sequence comes from Digitonthophagus gazella, assembly GCA_036711955.1. Taxonomy (NCBI): domain Eukaryota; kingdom Metazoa; phylum Arthropoda; class Insecta; order Coleoptera; family Scarabaeidae; genus Digitonthophagus; species Digitonthophagus gazella. Next base: position 11,469,139 of record JASCIT010000001.1, read on the forward strand.
GATTTATATAGGTGTAAATAGTAAAGCCGGCTCCACACACTCGGTGAGACATGGAGAGGGTTACCGAGACCCAGATTGTGGACAACTCTAGTTCGTCGTCTCGTCATCCTCTCGCTTCGCCTCCGCTTCATGTCGGTACTTTGATTCCAGTCAAAGGGCTTTCGCCAAGATTCGCCTCGGGGAAAAACAACCCCTCCACACTCTCGTTTTGGTTATCGGTGAATGTTGTTATAGAGGTGTTAGACAAAAGATACCCAAAGCTCGATATGTTTGACGTTTCTGTTCTATTTTTCATTAGCCAGATACCAAATGAAATTTTTTATTGCATTTCTTTTTCAAATTGTCATGTTTATTTTTCTTCAAAGTATTTGAAAAAAATTTCTTTCTGAATTTAGCGCTGTGGAATTCATATACTTTTATTAACTATTTACAGCAGAAAAAATTAAAATACTTCTCTTAAGTAGTGTGCTTTTATCAAGTAAGTCACCAAAAAGTTTTTGTCGAACTTTTTAAACGCGATTTTTAAAGATTCGAGGATGACTTCGAACTCGATATTGCGCTTCGGATCCTAAATTGGACCGTGTGTGCAACGCTTAACCAAACGGGTGCCCCAAGATCTCGAAAAGCTCTAATTATCTTTTTCATGAGCGACTTACAGATAGCGCCGACTTTATTTTTAACATTTTTCCTCAATGAATCTCCAAATTAATACGTATTAATAAAAAAAAATGGTTTAGAATCGGTTGATTTCCTGAAAGTACTTAAATTTGTTCTGCAGTAAACCATTTAACAAGCATTTAAGTTTGCAATTAATAAAAGTACATGTACTGTACATCGTGGAATTCAGAAAAAAGCCTTTTAAATGGCGAGGAAAAAAATTGCATGACAATTTGAAAAACAAAAATAATAATCGGCCCAAGCAGCAATTTTAGACACATGGTCGACACTGTGTCGACACATAAGCCTGGACACGACACATTTTATGGTCACAGTGTCGACACTGTGCCCGCTATGTTTGGGAAATGTGTCCAAAATGGTGACAGAAATGTGTACCATATAGTGCCCAAAATGTACCCAAGTTAGTGTTTAAAATGCGCCTTTAATTGTACTAAAATGTCTCCAGAATGTGTCGCATTTGTGTCGTATATGTTTCCAAAGTGAACGTTTAATGTGTTCAAAATGTTTCTCTTTTGTTACCAAATAGATTTTCATGTATCCATTATGTTCCTACTGCTAAAACTGCTAAGGTATTTTATACTGGTATATTATAATTGAAGTTTTGCTATTTCTGAGGGTTAAAAAATATTACGGATTCAAATTTTCTGATAATAGTGTGTATGATACCTTTAAATAACGAAAGCGCCTCAAAAATATTGATTATTTTTAACAAACTAAAAAAGTCAAACATTTTTAGTTATTACAAATTTCTAGAAATGTTGCCAGAAATTCGTGTGGAGATATTTGGGGTGACACAAAAAAATTATTTGCTCGAATATTTAGGTTTATTAACGCCAAATATTGTAATTCAGAGCAAAATATAGATATCCGTCATTTTTTTTTTTTTTCATCTCGTTGGCACAACTTTTCAACAAAAATATGGCGGATTTAATGGTTGTGTCCAAATAGAAACGCGTGTCCGATATTTAACCAATTATTTTCCGAAAATGGTTCAAAGTAACACAAGAAACATAAGGGCTATAATTTGGACTCGTGTTTCCAAAACTTGACCGATATGTTGCCTAAAAGTGTCCATGCACACAGAACAAATTTGGGCACATCGTATCAATTAGGTGTCGACTCATCTGGGATTAAATTGCGTCTACTTAACACATTTTGGAAACAAATTAGAAACGCAAACTTAAGAACAAATTCAAGCACATTGTGTCAATTAAGTGTCGACTCGTCTGTGACTAAATTGTGTTTTGAAGTCGAAAGTAACACATAATGGAAACATATTAGACACATGAGTCCAAAATGTGTCTGTTTAGACACGCATTTTTTTCTGACACACTGTGTTCATAATTTGTCGACACATAGCGGCTACATTCTTATAAATTGGATACAGGACACAAAAAGTCCGATAAGTGTCGACTCAATTCGGACTCAAAAAAATTGTGCCCGATATCGGACACAATTTGCTGCTTGGGGGCGAAAGTCATAGATTGCACGAGAAAAAATAGGAATGAACTCCCAAGTATAATAATATTCCTTAACACATTTTATTTGGAACCTGCATCATGAAAATCTAAACAGAAATATCGGAGATATGGTTTTTGGCGTTTTTTGTTTGACAACCTTTATAACACCAACTGGTAATTATATCAGTTCATTTATGTATACAAAAGAACCTCGTCTACGTCTCGGTAAGTCTCCCATCGACATTGATCTTTCGTGCAATGGACGAGAGCGTGGAGGATTACATTGACAACGAACAGTCTCGCCGAGCGCTTTCGCCGAGTGTGTGGAGTTCGCTTAATAAGGAACAGAGAATATGTTGTCAGGTGTTGTAAGGTAACCATGTAATCCGAACAGTCTTGAATAAATGAATTAAGTATTAAGAAGTTATGCTTTCTCTTATTGACAATCTCATCATCCATCATTACAGGCGACCCCACCAGCGCATGAGTTTTAAGAAGAGAGAATATTAATAGGTGACTGGAATAATCTTTGAAATCCGGAAATATGGGAAAAACAATTTGATATGAATAATTCCATTCTTCAGTTTGATATGAATAAATGAAAAACTTGAAGCTGGACTGAAGATAATTTTTATTAATGATCTCGACTACCCGGGTTTCGATCTAATAGATCGTCTTCAGGTCAATCGCGTCGTATGTGAAAAAAATTTCTTCGAGCCATGATGAAAAACGAAGTTAACATTAAAAAATTGATCCGCTATTAAAAATGAAAATGTATATTATCTGTCGTTGGTTGAGAAGGGTTGAGGATTTTAATCGGAGTAATTCTTCTGCAATTTGGATGTATACGTTTTCATTTTTCATTCTCATTTCAAAAAGATTTTTAATGCAACGTGTTTAATTTTCATTTTTAATGGCGGATCTTTGAGCAGAACAAATATTATTGTAATTTTGAAACTATACTCTAAGATTTTTCAATTTTTCAATCTTAACTTCGTTTTTTATCATGGCTCGAAAAAATGTTCTTCACATACGACGCGATTGACCTGAAGACGATGTATTAGATCGAAACCGGGGTAGTCTAGGATCATTAATAAAAATTATCTTTAGTCCAACTTCAAATCTTTCATTTATTCATGGGAAAACAGAGTTAATGCGTATTTCATAGTGCAACAAAATAGGATTAAGATGGATGAAAACTAGTGAATAAAATTTTTTGAAAATAATTTTAACATTTCCCAAAAACTCCGATTTTTAATTTCAATTTACAATCATTTCACATAATTAAATTAATAATTAAATGAAATAAATGGTGAATTGGTAATTGAACCTGATTGACAATGAATTTGAGTCACGCTTCTAAATAATTCTACCAATGCTTCAAAGTGTACGAACGTGAAACGAACGCAACGTGAATTCTTGGTTGAAAAAAGATAAATAGAAAAGAACTCAACCCAGAACCAAAGAATAAGAATTCAACAAGGCTTTAATCTGACAAGGAAGAAATTTAGGATACAATAAAATGCTCAAAAATGTAAAACAATGAATAGAAAACGTACGAATTTCACGTGAGGTTCTCTTAGGCCGGAGACACACACGCCGGTTTTTGGACGTCTGGCAAAATATTGTCCGTTCACATTCTAATAGTGGAGCGAAGAAATAATTGACACCTTTCACACAAGCCGACACGATTTTATACCGAGCGTCCAAAATTCGCGTTCCACTATTGGAATGTGGACGGACGATATTTTGTTGGACTACCAAAAATCGGTGTGTGTCTCTGGCCTTAGTGAAAGGTAATTAAAAGACATGTAGAATTTTCAAAAAAAAAAACTAGAAAATCTACAAAAAAGGATTCAACAAGATTTGACTTGACAACAAAAATTTTGAAAAATTAATTAAACACTAGAAAATGTAGAGCAGAATAAATAGAAAACCAACGAATTCTGCGTAAGGTTATCTGTTGAAGATAATCAAAAGATTTGTTGAGTAAAAAATTAAAAGGAGAAACCCTAAGAAAAAAAATTCAACAATCTTTGATTTAACACGACTAAATTTGAGAAGACAATAAAACGCTTGAAAATGTAAAGCAAGTGTAAAAACTCCGCCAATTAATTCTGGTTTTTCACAAGTGTGATAAATATGATGCTGCGCAATGATTGAATAATGAATATTGACAAGAATAGAATGACCTGGATCATGAAACTTTCAACGACTACAATACCATTGGCTTACAATTAGTTGAAATGTCTGGAGATCATGGTAACAATGAATGTAAACAAGATCGAACGATCACTGTTACGATCATTGTCCATTTATGCCTCTATTAGAGATATTTTCTGAATTATTTTCGAAAATCCAAACAATTTGATAACTTGAAATACATATTATACTCAAAATTAGTTTGGATGTTTTACGTTTTACTGTAAATTAAAATCGAAAGTGACCTACCTCGAGAAATTTCGTTAAAATTGTATTTTATAAAAAAAATAAAATAAAAAATAAATTAATGCATGATTTTATAAACACACTATTTATTTACCTGTAGGAAGAATGTGATGAACTACGTGATCTACTCTTCCTCTCCTTACTAACAGATTTACTCTTTGATTTCGACCTCGAAGATCTTGAAACAGTCCTTTTTCTATTCTTCACGGCATTATCTTCTTCATCGCTACTACCAAATCGCTCCAAAATCTTTCTAACTTCCTTCAACTTCTTCAAATCAACCGGTGGTTTTTCAACTTTAGTCGTAAACGGTTTAATATCAAACGAATCCTTCGTACACTTCTCCTCCTTTTCGAGCTTCATCGAAGTTTCAACTTTACAAGTAGTAGAAGAATTGTTCGACTTAGGGATTTTCTTCTCTAAAGATTCCTTAGCTTTCGCAGCTAAACCAGATTTTAATAACTTCAACATTTTGAGTTCTTTTTCTCTTTCCTCGTCTTCGTTTTCATAATCGTTTGGTGACATTTCTCCTTCACTACTCGATCGTAATCGTACAACGGGAACTTGCGGCTTTTTCTGTTTAGTTTTTTCTTTTTTCTCTTCTTTGGGTTTTTGAATTAATCGTGATTTATCGTCGGGAGTTGGGGATCTCTTAGACTCTTTTTTGGGGGAACACTTTTCATGATCTACTTTTGAAGAAGATGAAGAATGAATATCACGCGATCTTGAACGAGTTTTAGACTTGGGAGGAGATTGATGAGGAACTGGAGTGATATTTCTATTTCTTGACGTTTGATTCTGATCTATTTCATTATCTGAAAACTTTTTAGTATCGAGTTGATCGCTAAATTTCGAATTTTGAGGAGTACGGCTTTTTCTAACTGGACTTGGTGTTTTCTTTTTGAGTTCTTTAGAATTGTTATAATCATGATTTTTCTCTTTAATATTTTTAGGTGTTGGAGAACGATTTCTACTTCTATTCGAACTTACATCTTGTTTTCTATCTTGTTCTCTTCGTTCATCTTTTCTTTCTCTACTTCTTTCATCTCTTCTTTCCCTGCTTCGTTCATTTCTTCTTTCTCTACTTTTTTCCTCTCTTCTTTCTCCACTCCTTCCATCTCTTCTATCTCTACTTCTTCCATCTCGTCTGTCTCCACTCCTTTCATCTCTTCTTTCGCCACTTCTTCCATCCTTTCTTTCATCTTTTCTTTCTTTACTTCTTTCATCTTTCCTTTCTCTACTCCGTCCATCTCTTCTTTCTCTACTTCTATCTCTTTGCCTTCTTTCTTCTTTCCTTTCAATAGATTTTCGTTGTTCTTTGTATTTGTTATCCCTAAAATCACGTTTATCACCTCTTCCTTCATCCCTCCTGTATTTATCACCCAAATTTTCTCTTATTTCCCTACTTCTCGAAGGCGAACCAGATTTCGATCGCCTTTTTTCAGAAGATCTTCGATTTTCTCTTGGCGATCTTGATCTAGATCTTCGATATCTATCTTTATATCCTTGTCTTCTATAACTACCACTTTCATAATTTCTAATTTCTTCTTGATGCCTATATTTACTTCCTCTTGAACGATCTCTTCTGTGCGGCGATTCTGAAGATTGTCTCTTTCCTGATGATTTTTGAGGACTCCTCGATCGTCGTTCTTGTTTAGGAGACGAAGATCGATGATTACGTTTTGATGAAGAACCGACTGTTTTATTTCTATTGTGATCTCTTGAAGAAGAAGGATTTTGAGTGTGCTTTTTTGGCGGGTTTTTATCTGATGGTTTTGATTTTTTTGATGATGGTTCTGGTGAACTTTCTCTTGAACTATCAGATGAGGAGTGTTTTCTTTTCTTTGATTTCTTTTTCTATTTTTTTAAATACACGTTTGTAAAGTTATTTTTTATATAAAAAATATACAAACCTCTTTCTTCTTTTTACGTTTCTTTTTCTTGTCATCTTCGCTGCTAGAATCATCACCCGAACTAGAATTTGAATCATCATCGTCGCTAGAAACCGAAGACCTCCTACGTTTTTTCTTTTTCTTATCCTTAGATCTACACAAGAGAAAGAAACCGTAGTGAGCAATGCGAGCGACAAAATTCAGATATAAAACACGGTACTTCTTTTACACTGCCATTGCTCTAAAAACTTATGTCTATTGCCGATATAAGTTCCCTCGGTTGCGATGTGTAAGCGCAACGGCAGGAAGTTATATGGACGCCGCGAAAAAACAGAGAAAGATAGAAAAAAACGGTTGAAACGGGCAAGACTGAAACACAGTTATCGGTAAACGTGTAAGCCGTTAAGTGAGAACGCACCTTCAGTCCGACCGGGCATAGCTAGACATAAGCAAAGTCAAATTAAATTAGACGTGCCAAAACGATACCATTACCTGTGGGCCTTCAAACACGTACCGCAAGAAAATACACCAACGAGTCAATTAGTAGTTGTCGAAAGTTTAAAACTTTATTATTATTAAGTTTGATTTAGAATTTGTACTACACAAAAATGTAAGCACAATAGTTTCTTTTTTTATCTTAATCTTATTTACAAGAATCAAAATTAGTGCATCGTAAAATTTGGATTTTTTCTAAATTTGTTTTATAAAGCATAATAATAAAAATAATATTGTAGTAAATAAATCATTTTAAAGCACTAATTTTGAATGAAAGGATGAGGAATTTATAAACAAACCGCCGCGAAAAACTCACTTTTCTTTCTTTCGTTTCTTGGATTTCTTCTTTTTCTTATGCTCCTCACTAGATGAACTGAAATATAAAGGAAAAATCCAATTTAAATAAAAATCAAATAGTATTTCATTCGAAACTTCGTTACTTACCTCATCTTGCGTTTTTTCTTCTTTTTCTCTTTCTCATTTCCATTACTTTGAGGTTCAGGACTGGGCGTATGAACGAGTTCATACCTCGCCGCTTGCTGCTTCTCCTGTTCTTTCTCTTTTTCCCTCTCTAAAGCCCTTTCCTTTTCTTTTTCTTGTTTAGCGAGTTGCTCCTTAGCTTGTCTATCCGGATCGAAACTGCTGCCGTCAACGAAATATTCCGAAATTCCGAACGCCTCCCTTAACCGGGCATTTTTCTCCTGTTGGGCTTCCGCCACCTGATGTGTTTCCGTCACGCTGAAAGAAAAACGATAATTGAATTTACGAAAATACAACCGATAAAACTAAATATCCGATAAATCGAAATAGCCAATAAAATGAAATAAGTATAAAAATTAGTCAAAGCTAGAACGAAAAACTTACGAATGTTGAATAACAACGGTGTTTTGGCAGACCATTTTTATTCGCGCAACGTCACCGAAACAGTGAGTTAAAAGATGATATGTGCTTTTTGAGTAGGGTTTCATACGTTCACCCCCCTCGCGCGGGGGTTAGGGTTGTAGGCGACCGATCGATACGCGAAGTACGAAATAGGGAGGGCGAGAGCGAGTCGTGGCGGAACAATGGCATAATTTACTAGACGAAACATCTGTCGGTGAAACATTTATGGTACAGACTACACAAACTTAAATCTTTACTGATGATCAAATTTTTATTTTTTTATAAGTATTACGTTATTTATTACTTTTATTATTATTTACATATCAACGATTTAAAGCCGACTTTTAGAAATATACATCTATCACTCTTTTGGACATACTATTTTGTGCTTTGAACCATCAATACATTTCACACCCCGGCGAGAATAATGTCACATCTAAAAACGACATTTTGAAATTACGATCAGTAATGATACGTATGGTGCGCCTCTGACTTGCAGAAAAACGTCACATCTCTAACTCACAATTTATCCGTCGAAGAGGAATTATTTCAATTTTGTCTTATGTTAGTTTATTACTTATTATGGCAAGAACAGTGTCACTTTATTTTTTATTACTCAATTACTACATTTTTAAGTTATGTCATTGTTCTTGCCGGGGTGCGATTTAACAACAAATTTTAAAAATAAAATTGTTCTGTAGATGTTTTATACGTTTTCAAAGAGCGATTTTAAAAAGTATAATCTAGAAAAAAACCTATCCCCCAACCATATTGTTAATCCATTAACCCCGGCCGTATTCAAACGAGTACACATGAATTTATCTCTTTTTTAAATTTTATCCCTCGAAAAAACATTCTTTTGAATTATTTCATACACATTCACAATACATAATAAATGTAGAACATGATGTAGGCATCCATCAGGGTCTGACCTGATGGATGCCTAAAAAATAATAATTGATATCCTTTAACACTTTAACTGCCAGGTATTTTTTCTTATAGAAAAATTTAATAGGTATCAAATGGAAAGATCTGATATGACAATGTGAAAATTGTTTTTTGCCCTATTGATTACTTCATTAACAAAATTTTTCAACTTGCAATCAACTCGTTGAGTTTTAACGAATTAAGTTATTTAATGGGTTAAAATCGAGCCTCAATTTTCCTGTACAGTTAATCCTCAGAAAGAAAGGAGGTGAAATTAATAAATATTATATCCCCATCAATCATATAAATGAAAATCAAATGGACCTATGTTACGATTCGCAGCATCTGATGTTTAGTATTGGATAAGTAGGTAAATAAAATAAACGAAATAGACCGAAATCCTTACTTTTACTAAAAGATTCGTTTGGAAAAAATCCGATTTATAAATTTGTCTAAAGTGGAGCAATGGCATTTAAGGGGTTCTATAAAATATTATTGTCTTAAATAACTAAACAATCAAAAATAGCTAATAAATAGAAAATAAAGTCTTACATATTCATATACTTAACAAGCTAATTGCTGACGAACGTTGGAAGTCTTGAAGGAAAACTAGAACTTGTTGAGTTCGATTTTACTAAAAAAAAAAGAACTCCCAATACACATGTCTATAGTTTCTGAGTCTATTGCAAATCTATAAATACTTAAACTGGCACATTACGTGGTTTAAAAAACGCATACTTTCTATGATGACATCTGCCAGTTTATACAGCGGAATTTTACTTTCGTTTGCAACATCATGTTCTTTCTAAATTAATATTTATAAACTTTAGAAAGTTTTTTTAAGGAATTTGGATTTTAATGCTATAACTATATTATTTCAATCACAAAGTACCTTTCTCTTTTCTTTAAAATTTATAAAAGAAGCAAAGAGAAGTTGAACAGCTGATGTAAAAACAGCTATTAGGTATCTTTACACTAACGTTCTTTCGCGCGCATGTAGAACGTAGCGCGTCCATTGCGCGTTCTTCGGAAGTGACAAAACCGTCCACTTTCAATCATTTCAAAATAAAAATTAAGACATTCTAGTCGCAGGGGATTGACTTAAACACGCGTAAAACACGTGGATCGTCAAAGCCTTTACACACACGTTCAAACATGCTCGATTGGAACAAAAAGTTCCAGTCACAAACGGAAGAATGTTAATGTAAAGATACCTTCTGTGATGACAGTAATGGTAGGTAGCAGGTTTCTGGTCGCTGAACAGTTATTCTAATCATCATATTTTTCACATATTTAAACAATGAATTTTTTATCTCTCTTGAATAGTTGACAGTACGCGCCGGATAAACCTTGTGAAAGTTTAATATATACATGTATTAGATTAGATTAGAAAACGTATAGAAGTCATAAACATTTCATATTACCCCATATCAACCCTACTTTCGTTTAAGCGTTAAACCAAAGCTCTGTTCAAACTTTACAGCGCTGAATCTCATCGGTGAATCAGCGATACCTTTAAAAATGTGATGATATTCAACTACTCAGCTGTTGTGTGCACTGAACGCGCTCAATATCAATCACCTTGACAAATAAAGGGGGTGGACTGTATCGTTTTTTAATGACAAGACCATGGTCAAAAAATATGACCGCAATACATTATATACAAGATTTTTCAGTGTCAAAACTACTTTCAAGAATCAAACGTCAAAAGAATCAAGAATCAAACGTCAAAAGAATCAAGAATCAAACGTTAATACGCCCAATGAAGTATTTACGGTCCTCTTCTATTTATCATTAGTAAATAGCATCAATGTAATAAAGCAATGTGTTATAAATCAGTATTTTCAAACAATTTTTTCAGCAAACTTTTAAAGACTAAACCCGGTATGTATAAAAAAATAAAATAAAATAAAAAAATTAAAATATACCTGACGACAGATCGCATGGCATTTCTAGGAGGAACAATTTGTAATCCTCTCTGTTGATTATGAGGACTTTCCATAACACAATGGCAGTGACAACAGCATTGTCTCCTATTGGCAAACCTGATAGGTGCCTTAGGCCCCAAAGCTTGACAAAGAGCATCCCTCCAGAGCCGCTCAAAGATAACTCTTTCATCGACTGAAAATCTTCTAGAGTTTCCGTAATACATCGTTTCGTTATTCTTTTTAAGATTTACAAAAATAAAAGCTTCTTCTTAACACTATTTTTACCGCTAATTTGAACAACAATTATATTTAATTATTTTCTTTTTCTTCTTCTTCTAAATACTATTATGTATATATTTCATACCCACAGCAATAAATTGGAAGACTTGGGTTTCGCACTTAAAAACTAGAGCGTAACTACGGCAAGTTACGTGGAAGACATTCGATTTCTCAAAGTGGGTTGTGTTTGCGTTTAGGCTCTCTACATGTTGACCGGCGCCTTCTCAGGAACGCGAACGCGTCCTCGAGCCGCGAAAAGAGACTAAAGGGGATGTTTCTGGACGTCCCCGAACGACCGCCAGAGGGAGAGAGAGAAGCCGGGGAAAACGGCGGCGCGGCCGCGAGGGGAAATGCGCGAAAACTGAATCCGGAGCATAATCGATATCTCGACGCGACCGACGCAATTATGGTATATCCTCTTAACGTCGGCGGACGGGTTAAATCCCGGAAGCGGTCGCCGCTTTTCATTTCTTACTGCTTTCAATTTTACATCAAGTACTATACACTTAACTTGAAGGATTTTCTAAAAATTTACTTAAAAGAGTTTTCCTTGTGGGGTTTGTAGGATAATGCAAAAACAATATAAAGAGAAATGTTGAAGTTATGAGAAAAACAACAATCGGAAAACAAAAAAAATGGATTTTTCGATCTTGTTTTTATGTAAACTTCACTTTTCGTTGTTGTTTATCAAAATTGGTGATTTTTATTCATGTGATAACATTTAATTGAAAATTAACAAATTTTCACCCGCGTGAAGATAGCAACAAACCTCCCAGCAACAAACTTTAACATGTATATTCCTATCTACTTTATCTCACGATATCTTTGTTAATAATAGAAATAGCGAAAATCTAAGTATACCATCGGAAAGCTTGATCCTTTCTCTATATAAAACCAGGTTTTCGTCCGCCGAAATGTCAACACTAACGATAAAAAAAAATATGATAGGCGTCGCCTCACCTACAACACCTTAAAATGACCGGACTTTAAGGCCCTGTGCAGAGGTTATTAGAGGAACATTAAACAAACGGGCTATAGATTCTGAAAGAGACAACCTAGGACTATCTTAATCCGAGTTTTCGTCCGCGAATATCTTTCGCCGTCTGCAAAAAAAACGCCCTTAAATAGAACCTTACCTGTGACAGTCGACAACTCGTTTTCCTTTGTTAATTTCGTTATTTGATAGGGAGAAAACTCTAGGACCACATCTATCCTATAGGAAATTTTCTGCTCTTTCCAACGGTATACGTCACATTTCGATCGGACGTTTGCACAAGCGTCTTTTTGGCCGAAAATCCCCCGAACACCGGGTTTTCGTTCCCATTAAACCATTCTCGGGTTAATAACTTCCTTATTTGATAGGGAGAAAACTCTGAGACACCATCTATCTTATGGGAAATTTTCTGCTCTTTCCAACGGTATGCGTCACATTTTGATCGGACGCTTGCACAAGCGTGTTTTTGGCCGAAAACGGGTATTTCGTCGCGATTAAACCATTCTCGGGTTAATAACTTTCTTATTTGATAGGGAGAAAACTCTGAGACACCATCTATCTTATAGGAAATTTTCTGCTCTTTCCAACGGTATGCGTCACACTTTGATCAGACGCTTGCACAAGCGTGTTTTTGGCCGAAAACGGGGATTTCGTCGCGATTAAACCATTCTCGGGTTAATAACTTTCTTATTTGATAGGGAGAAAACTCTGAGACACCATCTATCTTATAGGAAATTTTCTGCTCTTTCCAACGGTATGCGTCACATTTTGATCGGACGCTTGTACAAGCGTGTTTTTGGCCGAAGACGGGGATTTCGTCGCGATTAAACCATTCTCGGGTTAATAACTTTCTTATTTGATAGGGAGAAAACTCTGAGACACCATCTGTCTTATAGGAAATTTTCTGCTCTTTCCAACGGTATGCGTCACATTTTGATCAGACGCTTGCACAAGCGTGTTTTTGGCCGAAAACGGGGATTTCGTCGCGATTAAACCATTCTCGGGTTAATAACTTTCTTATTTGATAGGGAGAAAACTCTGAGACACCATGTATCTTATAGGAAATTTTCTGCTCTTTCCAACGGTATGCGTCACATTTTGATCGGACGCTTGCACAAGCGTGTTTTTGGCCGAAAACGGGGATTTCGTCGCGATTAAACCATTCTCGGGTTAATAACTTTCTTATTTGATAGGGAGAAAACTCTGAGACACCATCTATCTTATGGGAAATTATCTGCTCTTTCCAACGGTATGCGTCACATTTTGATCGGACGCTTGCACATGCGTCTTTTTGGTCAAAAACCACCTGAGTGACTGGATTTCGGGACAGCTAATCCTTTCTAGGATTAATAACTTTCTTATTTGGTAGGGAGAAAACTCTGGGATACTACCTATCTTATAGGAAATTTCGTGCTCTTTCCAACGGTATCAGTCACCTTTCGATCGAACATTTTCACAAGCGTATTTTTGCTAAAAACATGCTTATGCATGTTTGGTCTTTTGCTCAAAAACATGCTTGTGCAAATGTTTGATCAAAATGTTACGCATACCGTTAGAAAGAGCAGAAAATTTCCTATAAGATAGACTGTATCGCAGAGTTTTCTCCCTATCAAATAAGAAAGTTATTTACCCGAGAATGGATTACTCGCAACGAAAACCGGGTGTTCGGGGGGTTTTCCGCGAAAAAATACCCGGCGTTGGAAACAGCAGAAAATTTCCTATAGGATAGATGTTATCCTAGAGTTTTCTCCCTCTCAAATAACGAAATTAACAAAGGAAAACGAGTTGTCGACTGTTACAGGTAAGGCTAGGAACACGAAGAACGCTGGTTACCAGCGCTGGTTGAACCAGCGTTGACAAGCGTCAACAAGCAAAAAGAATATTGCTGTATTTTTAAATTTACGTAAACACGTAAAAAGCGCGTCTGGACTTGTTGGCGCTTGAAGCCGGCGCCGACCAGCGAACAAGAATGTACAAAACATTTATTATACGCTGGCGAGCAGGTTTCACGGTAGGTTCATCAAAAGGTGGTTGTGTTTAAAATTGATAATAATTTGTTATTTTAATTTAAATATGAGTGCTATAGATTGCGATCAATTAATTTTTTTTGTTTTCGAACGACGGGCGATATGGGACAAAAGAATTAAGGAACATTCCAACAGAATATACAGGCTGTTCCGTAATGATATGCAAATATTGAAGGGGGTGGTTCTACATCGAAAATTAATTATACTTTCTTATATAAACTATGGTCCCAAAATGTTCCGTTACTAAAATACAGGGTATTCACAGTAAACAGATTTTAACTACAAACAGTTGTTTGAAATGTCAAACGTACATAAAACAACAAATGACATTTAGGTTCAGCCACTTAGATTTATTGCAAAATTGTATCCTTAATAATTACAATACGTATTATTTCTGTTGAACAACCGACGGTTTTTATTTTTTCTCTCAAAAAACGGCGCATTGCAGTCCAAAAACTCAAGAGGGCTTTTATTTGTCAAATTGAAGGGGGAATTCAAAAGTATTTTTTATTTGGGAAAAAACCATTGGCGTACCATTTTGTTCTTTAAAAATATTAAAGTCAGTACTCGTACGCACGCCACTGTTAAAGATAGAAATTAGATTTGTATTGAAAGATATGCGTCTTTATTAATAGTCACTATATGCCAAATTTCATAAAAATACCTAAAGCGATTCCGAAAGTATTAATTAATATCCTTTTTTTCTAAACCTTTAACACCCTGTGTTTTAGTAACGGAACATTTTGGGACCATAGTTTATATAAGAAACATGACTTCCGGTTATATCAGAAGGGGTTAAGGAATTATTTTATTTGAACGTAATATTTATTTTTCGTTAGGTTGGTTAATTTAAAAATAATTTTCTTTGAAACATTTTTTTCTATCACTTCTAGTTTCAGAGAAAAAAAATATTTTTCATATTTTTTTACGTTTATGTATTGGTCTGTGTTGCACACTAAACAGTTCAAGGTTCTATTTAAGCGCGTTTTCCTTGCAGACGGCGAAAGATATTCGCGGACGGAAACTCGGATTAAGATAGACCTAGGTTGTTTCTTTCAGAATCTGTAGCCCATTTGTTTAATGTTTCTCTAATAACCTCTGCACAGGGCCTTAAAGTCCGGTTATTTTAAGGTGTTGTAGATGAGGCGACGCCTATCATATTTTTTTTATCGTTAGTGTTGACATTTCGGCGGACGAAAACCCGGTTTTATACAGAGAAAGGATCAAGCTTTCCGATGGTGTACTTAGATTTTCGATATCTTTATTATTAACAAAGATATCGTGACATAAAGTAGATAGGAATATACGTGTTAAAGTTTGTTGCTGGGAGGTTTGTTGCTGGATTAGTCGCAACGAAAACCCGACGTTCGGGGGGTTTTCGGCGAAAAAACGCTTGTGCAAGCGTCCGATCAAAATGTGACGCATACCGTTGGAAAGAGCAGAAAATTTCCTATAAGACAGATGGTGTCTCAGAGTTTTCTCCCTATCAAATAAGAAAGTTATTAACCCGAGAATGGTTTAATCGCGACGAAATCCCCGTTTTCGGCCAAAAACACGCTTGTGCAAGCGTCCGATCAAAATGTGACGCATACCGTTGGAAAGAGCAGAAAATTTCCCATAAGATAGATGGTGTCTCAAAGTTTTCTCCCTATCAAATAAGAAAGTTATTAACCAGAGAATGGTTTAATCGCGACGAAATCCCCGTTTTCGGCCAAAAACACGCTTGTGCAAGCGTCCGATCAAAATGTGACGCATACCGTTGGAAAGAGCAGAAAATTTCCTATAAGATAGATGGTGTCTCAGAGTTTTCTCCCTATCAAATAAGAAAGTTATTAACCCGAGAATGGTTTAATCGCGACGAAATCCCTGTTTTCGGCCAAAAACACGCTTGTGCAAGCGTCTGATCAAAATGTGACGCATACCGTTGGAAAGAGCAGAAAATTTCCTATAAGACAGATGGTGTCTCAGAGTTTTCTCCCTATCAAATAAGAAAGTTATTAACCCGAGAATGGTTTAATCGCGACGAAATCCCCGTTTTCGGCCAAAAACACGCTTGTGCAAGCGTCCGATCAAAATGTGACGCATACCGTTGGAAAGAGCAGAAAATTTCCCATAAGATAGATGGTGTCTCAAAGTTTTCTCCCTATCAAATAAGAAAGTTATTAACCAGAGAATGGTTTAATCGCGACGAAATCCCCGTTTTCGGCCAAAAACACGCTTGTGCAAGCGTCCGATCAAAATGTGACGCATACCGTTGGAAAGAGCAGAAAATTTCCTATAAGATAGATGGTGTCTCAGAGTTTTCTCCCTATCAAATAAGAAAGTTATTAACCAGAGAATGGTTTAATCGCGACGAAATCCCCGTTTTCGGCCAAAAACACGCTTGTGCAAGCGTCCGATCAAAATGTGACGCATACCGTTGGAAAGAGCAGAAAATTTCCTATAAGATAGATGGTGTCTCAGAGTTTTCTCCCTATCAAATAAGAAAGTTATTAACCCGAGAATGGTTTAATCGCGACGAAATCCCCGTTTTCGGCCAAAAACACGCTTGTGCAAGCGTCTGATCAAAATGTGACGCATACCGTTGGAAAGAGCAGAAAATTTCCTATAAGACAGATGGTGTCTCAGAGTTTTCTCCCTATCAAATAAGAAAGTTATTAACCCGAGAATGGTTTAATCGCGACGAAATCCCCGTTTTCGGCCAAAAACACGTTTGTGCAAGCGTCTGATCAAAATGTGACGCATACCGTTGGAAAGAGCAGAAAATTTCCCATAAGATAGATTGTGTCTCAGAGTTTTCTCCCTGTCAAATAAGAAAGTTATTAACCCGAGAATGGTTTAATCGGAACGAAAACCCGGTGTTCGGGGGGTTTTCGGCCAAAAAGACGCTTGTGCAAACGTCCGATCGAAATGTGACGCATACCGTTGGAAAGAGCAGAAAATTTCCTGTAGGATAGATGTGGTCCTAGAGTTTTCTCCCTATCAAATAACGAAATTATCAAAGGAAAACGAGTTGTCGACTGTCACAGGTAAGGTTCCATTTAAGGGCATTTTTTTTGCAGACGCCGAAAGATATTCGCGGACGAAAACTCGGATTAAGATAGTCCTAGGTTGTCTCTTTCAGAATCTATAACCCATTTGTTTAATGTTCCTCTAATAACCTCTGCACAGGGCCTTAAAGTCCGGTCATTTTAAGGTGTTGTAGGTGAGGCGACGCCTATCATATTTTTTTTTATCGTTAGTGTTGACAATTCGGCGGACGAAAACCCGGTTTTATATAGAGAAAGGATCAAGCTTTCCGATGGTATACTTAGATTTTCGCTATTTTTATTATTAACAAAGATATCGTGAGATAAAGTAGATAGGAATATACATGTTAAAGTTTGTTGCTGGAAAGTTTGTTGCTATCTTCACGCGGGTCAAATTTTCAAGTAAAAGATAATTTCCAGAAAAACCAGAAATTGTTTTCTTCGAGAATTCTTTATGTAAATTTCTATTTCTTCCGATTGTTTATCGAAATTGATGATTTTAATTTTCTTAATGTAACCCTCTATTGGACCTTGCAACTTTTAGGTCACATTTTAATTCATTGACATTTTACTAAATAATTATAGTTTTTCATGTAATTGCGCATAAATCTTAATTCTATAACGTTACCATACAATCAATATTTATGACCGTTACCAGACTCATGAACCTGATATAACAAAGTAAATGCTGTGCAAACTGCAACTTTTTTTGGATTTAAAACAAAAGTTCGGTCCATAGAGGGTTAATTGACTAAAAATTAACAAATTTTCTAGTAAAAACGTAACTTAATTTCCGGAGAAATCAGAAGTTGCATTTATTTGAAATTGATTACTTTTAATTTGATTTATTTGGCCTTAAATACTTTCACTTTCAAACAGTTTACACAAATTGGTAGTCGTAATTCAATTGATACAATTTTACTCAAAACTCGTTTGAAAATTGAACCTATCAAATCCACTATTGAAATCAAATATCTAATAGGGTTGGATATGAAAATCCATCATTTAATTTTTTAATCAAATTATTTTTAAAATGACGCAAAGAGATCAAACTTCAAATCACTTTTTTAATAAATATAAGACCAGGTGCACACCTATGCGACATGTCGCAGACATATGTTTGCGACAAGAATAACAGCTGACGTAATATGACTGTGGCTGATAACGTTTATCATAAGAAATACATAAAGTGTATTAAGTACATAAAATATAGATTTCAGATCTAATTCAAGATTTCTGTTCGGTTATTATAAATGTCCGTATATTAGAGTTTTCACTATAACAGAATTGTGTACCTTGTTCTAAACTTTATCAACAAATATACTATTGTACCTGCTTCATATGTAAATGTCTATCATATGTCGCATAAATTTGAATCCGATCTTAAGTTTAATTTATCATAATTATATACAAGGTGGTTTACTTTAAGATTTTATTACTCTTTGTAAATTTATTAAATCTGTTATGGACTTGTCTATATGTAATGAGAAGCTAAAATAAGAAATAAGATAAGAAATTTAAAAACATTTTAAATGTTTCGTTGACTAACTCTAAAGGTGCGTTGTCAATCACGCGACTGCAGCGGCGATCGTCGCGCGACTCTGGCGACTTTGCGTCAGCCACTCTTTTGCATTGAGTTATATGGATACGTGGATGGATATATAGATAATCCGAAAAAGAAAAAACCGAAGGCGACTACTGTTGCACAATTGACACTTAATAAGGCGGCTCTAGAAGCGCTAGAAAAGTCACGAGTCTGCAACCGCGCGACGATCGCGCGCTGCAGTCGCGTGATTAATAATGTACCTTAACCGTTTGCGTACCAGACGGTTTTGAAAAATCACGATCGAAAAACGCGAAGGAGCGCGATCGCGCTCCTCGATTATGTGCCGAAAAAAGCCAAAGAGCGCGATAGCGCTCCTTTCATAACGTGTCAGTGGGCCGTCAGTTGTCTCTTTCGACAAAATGCCCTGGCTTTTTTCGACACGAAATCTGGAGAGCGCGAAAGTGGCTCGTGGTACGCAAACGGTTAAGGTGCAGTGTCAATCACGCGACTGTAGCGGCTATAGCCGCTATATTAAATGTCAATTGTGCGACAATAGTCGCGTTCGGGTTCTTTCTCTTTCGGATTTTACACCAAAAATTAGTTTTTGTTATACCATCATGGAAGTAGCTTGAACCTAGTATAAATTCATGTATGTTTTACTCATTATCTGATTGTTTTAAAATGTTCACTATTTCTTCCCATGCACTATCTTTTTTATTTTGGTCCTTACAATCCTTACTTTTCGGATTAGACAGGCAAAGGTGGAGTCCTACGAGCTCATTTAATTATGATTCGCTCATTTTCTTGTCAAGGTTTTAGAAAAAAACGTGCTTTTCATAAGTTGTCGTAGCGGCTCTGGCGGCTAGACTGCTATTGTGGCAGCCGCGTCGCCAAGGTCGCCGCGGCCGCTTCTGTCGTCAAGGCCGCAGTCGCGTTGTTGACAACGTATCCATATAAGTCAATGCAAACGAGTGGCTGACGCAAAGTCGCCAGAGTCGCGTGCCTGTAGCCGCGCGACTATAGACGCTACAGTCGCGTGATTGACACTGCACCTTAAGGATTTATCCTCACGACACTACAAATTGTCAGCATTACATTCAGACATGTGATTCTCCCTATAATCATTAAGCAGTGTTGCAGGGATATTGTGTAGCAATGTCTAAATGCTTCCATAAGAATATATGGAGGTAACCTCGCGGCGTCAACTTTGTGTTGACGTCCTGTACTGTCATGGCGATAAACCCTAAATTATATCAACAAATTGATTTTTTGGATGCTCACAAATTCAAAATAGAAAAACTGAAAGTGTTTGATGAAAAATGTTTTGAAAATGTAAACCAGTCTTAAAAAACAAGTCAACCACATCCTAGCATTTGAACCACATGACTAGTTCAATGTGACTTCAAATGATGCTGTCATCATCTAATTTAAATACTTACAAACCACAAAGACAAAATCTGTTCTAATAAAAAGACAGCAAAAATCTTATAAGTTTTCGAGGTACAACAATACCTAAAGTTTTCTTTTCATTCCAAATGTTTTTCTATAGACTTCTCAAACATTTTCATGACTGTAATTATTATATTTTATATAAATACAGGAGACAGAAATTAAAATTTTCTGGTTAAGATAAAGAAAGGACAATTTTAACAATTGTAATTTTACAATTTTCGGGCTTAAAACCAGAATTAAATTATCTAGCTGAAAGCCAACCAAAATCGGTTGAATTGGATCAAATTTTATTAACACATTGCTGACCAATGTGTTAATATTTCTTTTCCATATGATAAAATGTGTAACAGTCACCTACATATAATGGTACACGAGTCAACTTGTGGCCAGTCACCAACGCAATGTTTTCAGATGAGTTTTGTAACCAACCCAATTCAAGCAAATTAGTCGATTTTAGTTAAACCTATAGATTTACATTTGATATATTTTAATCAATTTTCCGTTCAGGTTCGATCCTCAACCAGTAAACATCTCTTGAATTAAAGACAACCTTTTGACTGCTACAGGTGCATATATGCGCCCATAGAAAGTTATTACTGTGATCGCAATGTGTGTCCATAGTCTGTGTGAATAAAATAATAGTAATTTGATTAAGTACTATATTGTAATTTAACAAATCACTGAACAGATTCAGCTTGCGTGAAAAAGTATTTAGTCCCTAACGATAATAATTGCTAGCAACACACTACTAACACGAAGGGTTTCAGACTAGAGTATTACAGCTTATTGTAATGAAGATCTTAATTTTCGATTTTGTACTTCTAGTTTCTAAATAGACTGTTAAAGAATCTTATTAAAAACTTTTGTATTTCATAAACAATCCTGAAATAACTCAATAAAACAGAACTAAATTAGAATAACATAGCACTTCTAATATTAAGCCAGACCAATAAAAACAAGAAAAACTAAAATTGGAAATAATCCAAAATTATTTTGCAATTTTAATGTTTGTTACATGTTGGCAAGTTTACACCAGTTATTACACATTAAAAATTCACCAAGATGTTTCAATTATCTCTTGGCCGACTCAAGGCGCCAGATAAATTTGCTAGTTTTAATTTAAGATCTTTATAAAATTATCATTTTAAATATAGAAGTTAAAAGTTTAAACTTAACTACATACCTAACACGACCCCATTGATCCACACTTTTCTCCAACTTCCCGTCATGTCCCATCAGCATGTTTCTATAATTATTCACTTTATTTTTGATTGCCTCTTCACTGTATCTATTAAATAATAAAAAATTCATCAAATACAAACCATAAACATAAATATTAATTCTTTACCCCTGTTCTTCTAAAATATCAGCAAACTCAGTACACTTTAACTCAATTTTCCTCTTCCTTTCATGATCCAATATCTCCTTATTGGGCTGCTTATTAGCAGCAGTATCCAAAACAGCTAATTCACTCTCCGTCTTATAATTCTTCTCCTTTTCACGTGGTTTAACAAGCGCCCAATTCCTTTGTACGTGTCCATTTGTACCCGATCCCCTCGGAGTAGCCAAACCGATCCCATTATACATACTTTAACCTAAAACAAAACGAATAGGTTACGTTTATCGAACCATCGAAGCTGTATATTTAATTAGCACTGATATGGATTTAAAAATGTGTTAATTAATCGAACCGTTGAACGCAATTCGTTTTAAAAAGGGTACTTATTTATTTACTTACCGTTTTAATAATGTTTAAAAGGATTTTTAATAATAAATGTTGAGTGGCTTGTTTAAATAATGCTTTTTGGATTGTGGGAGTATGTTAGTTGTTGTAATGCGTACAGCTGCGTTGCTTAGCTGTCAAACGCCATTTTATACCAACTGTGAAATACTAAAATTACTAGAATTAGAAATTTTAAAAAGTTTAATGGAATGTAAAAGAATTTTCGAATTTAAAGTGGTTAATGATTAAAAGTAGTTATAACGAAAATTGTTATATTAGATTATTCAGGCTTAAAATAGTAATTTCTGTAGTTTAACAACTTACCTCATGTATTATAGGTAGATTTATTAGGTAGACAAATCTAATAAAGACTAAAAATAGCCAATTTTTAAAATTCATATTTAAGAAACTAATCACTATTGAGATGTGCAATTTTATGACGATTTAGATTAAAACTTAATCTTTATTTTCACTAAAAATGAATTTCCTACGACTTTTAGTTTTTTCCACAGAAAATAAAATCTAACCCAACTTAATGAACATGTTTATTAAACCTTGTTAATTTAAAAAAAAATCATATCCAGACTATAAATCATATAAAAGACCAATTATTGCTGATTTAGATTAAAACTTAATCTCTAATTTTGTCAAAGATGAATTTTCTACGACTTTTAGTTTTTGCTTCAGAAGAGAAAATGTAACTTAATGTCGATTAAAATTTGTCAAGTTTTAAAAATTCATATCCAAGAAACTAATTATTATTAAAATGTGAAATTTTATGAGGATTTAGATTGAAATCTAATCTCTCATTTTGTCAAAAATGAATTTTCTACGACTTTTAGTTGTTCCTTTAGAAAAGAAAATGTAGCTTAATGTCGATTAAAATTTTAGAAATTCATATAGAAGAAACTAATTATTATTGAGATGTGAAATTTTATGAAGATTTAGGTTGGTTCTGCGACTTTTAGTTTTTCTTAGCTACGTTCTAAGAGTGGAATTTTCTTTCCATTACATTAAATTTTGACGTTTAGTAGCTACAATTTCATTATATACAACAAGTCAATTTTTAAAAATTTATTAAAGATTCATTTTTAAAGATTTTGATTTGATTTTCTTTCTAAATGAAACTTAAAACATTCTAGTTTTGATTTAAAAAGACCGTTTTATTGTAGATGTTATCAAAAAATTTCAAAGCTGATAAAGAATTTTTAACACTTCTAACCTAACTTAACAAAATCGAGCAACTTTAAAAATTCATTAAAAATTCATTTTTAAAAATTTTGATTTGATTTTCTTTCTAAACGAAACTTAAAACATTCTTGTTTTGATTTAAAAAGACCATTTTATTGTAAATGTTGTCAAAAAAATTAAAAAAATTTTCAAAGCTGGTAAAAAATTTTTGACTCTTCTAACCTAACTTAAGAAAATCGATCAACTTTAAAAATTTATTAAAAATTCATTTTTAAAGACTTTGATTTGATTTTCTTTTTAAACGAAACTTAAAACATTCTTGTTTTGATTTAAAAAGACCATTTTATTGTAAATGTTGTCAAAAAAATTAAAAAAATTTTCAAAGCTGGTAAAAAATTTTTGACTCTTCTAACCTAACTTAAGAAAATCGATCAACTTTAGAAATTCATTAAAAATTCATTTTTAAAGATTTTGATTTGATTTTCTTTCTAAACGAAACTTAAAACATTCTTGTTTTGATTTAAAAAGACCATTTTATTGTAAATGTTGTCAAAAAAATTAAAAAAATTTTCAAAGCTGGTAAAAAATTTTTGACTCTTCTAACCTAACTTAAGAAAATCGATCAACTTTAGAAATTCATTAAAAATTCATTTTTAAAGATTTTGATTTGATTTTCTTTCTAAACGAAACTTAAAACATTCTTGTTTTGATTTAAAAAGACCATTTTATTGTAAATGTTGTCAAAAAAATTAAAAAAATTTTCAAAGCTGGTAAAAATTTTTTGACACTTCTAACCTAACTTAAGAAAATCGATTAACTTTAAAAATTCATTAGATATTCACCTTTTAAGATTCTGATTTCATTTTATTTCTAAATGAAACCTAAAACATTCTAGTTTTTAATTGAAAAGACCGTTTTATTGTAAATTTTGTTAAAAAAAATTAAAAAATTTTCAAAGCTAGTAAAAAATTTTTGACACTTCTAACCTTACTTAAGAAAATCGATCAACTTTAGAAATTCACCAAAAATTCATTTTTAAAGATTTTGGCTTGATTTTCTTTCTAAGTGAAACCTACAAGATTCTAGCTTTGATTAAAAAACCGTTTTATTCTAAATGGTGTAAAAAAAATTAGAAAAAATTTCAAAATTGGTAAAAAAAATTTTTGATTATTAAAAATCAATCGTTTTTAAAAAATCATATCTGAAAAACTAATTATTATTAAGTCTTAAAATTTTGATGAGGACTTAGAGAGAGAGAATAATCTTTATTTAGCTATCGACCCGAAGGTCTTTCCGCTACTATGTACTATAACCCGAAATGGAGCTGCACCATGAAGAGAAAGATGAAAGAGCACTCGGCAATGCTACGGAGAGCGGGCTCACATTTTCATCTTTCTCTTCGTGGTGCAGCTCCAGTTCGGGTTATAGTACATACAGTGTTATTAGTTCGACAGTATAATAATAGTAATAATATAGTTTAACGATAGTTATAACATGCTTGCTTAATAACCATTAACTTATTATAGGTTGTAACATTAAATTATTGTCAATGATACGTAGAGGGTGCTTGGTCGGTTCGATTCTGAGTCCGTCTGTTTTATACATAGTCCGTTTATAATGTCTCTGTTGTTGAAGTTTTGCGAAAATTTTAGTTTTAATCTGTCATGTCGTTCTTTTATCGGAGTGATTTGCGTCTGTTCGTAAAGTTGGTCGTTGCTGATGTTATGCAGTGGATTATTGGGGTGCCTTATTTTGGTTATGATCCTCAGGCATTTTCTTTCGGATTTGCTTATTACGTCCCAGGTTTTGCGGGGAATTTCAGTGGTCAGGACGTGACCATAATCCAATAGAGGTTTGCAAATACTTTTGTATATGGATGTTGCGTGGATAGTTGAAGTTCCCTTGTTCTTGTACTCTAACCTGAAATGGAGCTGCACCATGAGGAGAAAGACGAAAGATTACTCGGCAATGTTACGGATATGGGGCTTACTTTTTCATCTTTTTTTTCATGGTGCCGATCTATTTCGGGTTATAGTACATTAGTGCTATAAAGTCATTTGAACATCGTGTCACTTCTGTCTGTACCAGTTTATAGTGTTTTGTCAGTTTCAGTCGGTTGTCCAGTCGAATTCCTAGGTACTTGATCGTGGGCGATGGCCTGATGTTATGTTGTCCTGACCATATACTCGGCAACGCATCGGTTATTCGATGGTGGGGTATAACTAGTTGGTATTTGCTAGGGTTTGGTGTGAGTCTCCATTTGTATAGCCAGCCTAAGATGTCGTTGTACAGCCCTAGAAGTTTTTCTATAGTTTTGTCAATGGTTTTGTCATGTACTATTAACGTAGTGTCTTTGGCGAATTGAAGTACTTATATATTTGTCAGGCTTTACGTGATTGGGGATGGTGGAGTATATGTCGTGACATTAAATGTTATATAGCAAAGGCGAAAGGAGTGAGCCTTGGAAAAAGTGGTTTGAATATGGGTTGTTGACTTTCGTTGGTAGTATTCTAAATGTGAGAAATTGATTTACAATCCTTATCAAGTATGGTTTTATTTCTATATTGTACATCTTGTATATTAGACCTTTGTGCCATACGGAATCAAAAGCTTTGGCTGTATCCAGTAGTAAGGTTGCAGTACATTTACGTTGAAGATGGGTCGCCTGAATGTTATAAAATAGAATGGCAAGAGGGTGAATGGTGGAATGTTTCGACTTGAAACCAAATTGGTAACTAGGAATAATATCTGCTGCCTTTTTTAAGATACGTTGGTTTAATATTCCTTCGTAGATTTTTCTAATAACCGGGAGTAGAGGACTTAGATTAAAAGTTAATCTTTAGTTTTACAGAAAATGAATTTTCTACGACTTTTAGTTTTCTTCTCGGAATAGAAAATGCAACATAATGTCCTCAATTGAAATTTTAAACAGTTGAGTGTTTTTGAATAATTTTGGGTAATTAATTTCAAAAATACCTTCAGTTTTATTGTCGTTATTTTTTCTAAGAAACATTTCTTGTTATTAAAAAATGTCAGCAAAAGTATAAAATTAAACTAGTAAATCTGACAGATATTCAAAATATGTATTAATTAGAAAACCAGTAAAATTCAGTAAAAATCAATTTTCGTCAAAGTGTAAAAAACATTTTTTTTATCAACTTTCGTTTTCTTAGTTTTTTTCATTCATAGTTCTATGTTGTTTTTTTTATTGAGAGATAATTCCATATCAGATGAGATTTCAAAAAAGGTATTAATTTTTGTAAACATTTATTTAAATTTATAAATAAAATGAATCTTTATTTTATTTTAATAATATTAAATAATTAAAGATTATAGGAATTTATTTACTAATTTAATAAAACTCAAACATACATCATTTACAATCAACAATTTCATCCATATTAACATTTTTATTTATTTATATAAATACTAATCTAACAATATTTTTGCTTGTTTATTCTACTAATATCACATTTAAACGTTATCTCTTTCTTTAATTTATATAATTAATCTATTCACATTTTATTTTCTTTTTCGTATAGTTAATTTTTAACATCTCCATTATCTTCATACTCTTGAGGATGTAAATCAGACAAATTATTAGAATGTCTTTCATTTTCATTTGAATCTTCATTATATTTAGATGCAAAATACATATACTTTTTTCGTCGTGCGACTTGACGAATTTTACCTGCTACTTTAGTGTCATTTCCTTCTTTAGTTCCGCTTGCTTCTTCAGTTTCGCTTGCTTTAAACTTAAGTAAAGCGGTTTCAAATGATTTCGACCTTTGGTTGTGTTCCCATAACATGCTGTCTTCCGCAAACCTTGCTGCGTCTTCATCGGTTTCTAAAGAATCTTTGTCAAAACTAAAATTCGAACTTTTATTCGATATTTCACGTTTGTTAGATGAAGAAAATGTTTTAACTTTAGTATTGGTTAAGTTTAAGTCGTTATTTGGTACTTCTTCATTAGCATTTACAAGTTTTTCAAATATTTCATCAACATTTTCTGAAATATCTTCTTCAAAATTATTTAAATTAAGATTATCTTCAAATACTTTATCATTATTAAATGGAATTTTAATTGTGGTATCTAATTTAGATTTATTTGAAGTAATAATTACTTCAGAGTTAAAATTTTTCATTTTTAAATTTGCGTTTTCATCAAAACATTTTCCTTTAATTCCATCTAATGATGAATCGAAAGAATTTTGACGATTTTCACGTAATTTTTTTGAAGTTTTAAGATTAGTTTCAATTTGATCATCCAATTCAATGGATGAATGGGAAACGTTTTTGATTTCTTTAGAAAATGTTTCAAATTCACTTTTAATATTTGTAATATTTTCGGATTTTTTGTTGACTTTAACATCTTGATTAATTAGTGTAACATCTGACTCTTCTTCATTTAAATATTCACTTTTAGTGGAGGATAAAATGTTTCTTTCATTTGAAATAAAATGATTTTCAATGGTTCCTGATTCAATACTTTGTATAATTGTTGCTGTTCGGTCAGTTTGTGATTGTTCAGTACAAGAAAATTGTTTTGTTGTTTCCTCACAAAAAGTTTGAAGATGATTTTCAGCAAAGTGTATAATATTAACACATTCTTTTTGTGATATCATAGAAGTTTCGTCGATTTGAGTCACACATTCACTATTTAGGTTGTTTTCAATGCTTTGTACTTTCATATCTACTTCTTCTATAATTGCTTCTTTAATATTAGATTGATTTATGGAATCTTGAGGTGTTTCAAGTTTATCTTGATCATTTCTTTCTTCTTCATTTGGAATAATAGTGCTTAAATTTGTTTCTTGAAGATTACATTCATTAGTATTTATTTCAAAATTAGTAACATTGTTGTGAACACATTCACCGATTGATGAAACATTTATAGACTCTTCAAGTGAGTTTTCAGGTTCATTTTTAATACTTGTTTCTTCTTCATTTGGAATAACTATGGTTGTAGTTATTTCTTCAAGATTATTTTCATTTTGCAATCGTTCCATACATGAGAAAGAGTTTATTGTCTTTTCATAGCAAGTTTCAAGTTTATTTTCATCACGTTGTATACAACTGTTAGATTCTTCTTGAATTATTTTGAAAGATTTTTCATCCTCATTATTTTCTTGGGATATTTGAATATTTGTGGTTTCTTCAAAGGAGCTATTTTCCTGGATGGAACTGATTTCATCTAATTCATTTGTATTTGCTATAATATCACTATTTCTATCATGTTCATTAATTTGAATGTTGGTTTGAACTTCATACATTCCATCTTTGATGTCTTCATTTTTCATATCTTCATTTAAACATTCTTCTGCTTCTATATTATCTCCATCTTCATTTTGAATATTAATTTGTTCATCCACACCAGACAAATCTTCTTTATGTGAGTCGTCATCAACATTATTTCCGTCTTTTTTAATTTTTGTATCATCTTCATTTTGTATATCCTCATTTTCAGATTCAATACTTAAACTTTTATCGTCCAAACTAACGACTTCGTTTGTATTTTCATTTATATTTTCTGAACTTAATTTATCTTCAGTCTTGGATAACTCATTTACATCATTTCCATCATTATAATCAACCATATCCAAGTTAGATATGGGTCGTGTAAATTCCTCAACAGATTCAAATTCCGGAGACTTATAAATTATTGACTGATTAAAAGTGTCATTAGAAGGTTGCTCTTTAAGAATCGTTAAAGTATTCGGAATTGTATCAGATTTTAATTCAGGGTTATCATTTGAATCTGATTTACCATCATTTTGTTGAACATCATTAACATTGAGAGATTGTTGCTCTCTTGAATAAGAAAATCTCCTTTTTCCCGGTTTACCAACATTTACATCAAGTAATTCAGATTTAGAATCGTTCATTTCTGTTTCATCGCTTGATTTTGGAAGTTGTAATTCATTTGAGTCTGATTCTGAAAGTAAACATACATTTTTTTTATATCTTACAATTAATATAATTATTAGTTTAGATGATAAAATACCAAGTTTACAAACTTACCTTTAAACCAAACACTTAACAAGAAAAAAGCAAAACCAACAAGATGTTAATATGTTAAAATGGTTCACTAAAAAAATGAAAGCAACAAATTTTAATATAATTAGTTATAAATAAAATTACCACATAAATAATAAACCAATGAATAAAACACAAAAGCGAGTTTTTTATGTATCTTTATTCGAAATAATATACGAGAACATAGCAGAACTTACACATGTAGCTAAGATGATCTCACCGTAATACAGTACAAGGATACCACTACGCTCACAACAAAGGTACAACGACCGAAATATTGGGGAAAATTCGTGAGATATCGTCGCGCAAGCCCCTTTTTTACTTAAATTACCTAAAATAACTAATAACTTATACTTCGTCTAACCCTCGATCGGAGCTTGCGATCGGATGATCTTCATATCAACGACTTTATTTATTTATTTATTTTTTTAATATTTTTTTTAATTACTATTTTTTTTGCAATAAACTTAAACGTTAAATAAATCAAAATGTACAGATTAATAACGAGTAAATTTAGTAATTTCTCTGGTGTGGGATTTAATTTGCAATTGTATGATTTTATATACTTAAATAAAAATTGATTCGAAAAATAAAAATAAATTGAGAATGATTGAACGACGACCATGGGATTAAAATTTCTTTTACTAGTTGAACACAGACGTATATATAGATATATCAACATCATCACAACGTGCAAAGGCATTTTAGAATTTTATAACAATGTAATAGCTATGCAAAAGCATGGTTCTTGATTTTGGTGTATAGTAATTATTATTATTATTAACATTCTCTTCGGCTTTGTAATACCTTCTATATTCATTTATAAAGTTCACCTGAGAGTAACAATTTCTTTAAGAATAATAATAACAAGGATATATTTACGTTAAAAAAAATGATATTTTTGTAATCGAAAAAAAAATTAATCGTAAACAAAAAAAAATATAGATTTTCGTGCGATTTTATTTAGTAATCGAATCACAGTTTTGTGCATCATTTCAACGCTTCAGTTCTAACCTTGAGCGGAAGTTTTAGAGGTAACAAGAAAAAAGTGCGCTGTTACTTGCGTGTGCTCTCTTCTTAATTACAAATAAATTAACGTCCTTAATCGTACTTCGTGGAAATAAGTAGAATCGGGGGGAGAAATTCTAAATTTTCCTTTCAGAATTTGACTAGTCCATTTCAAAAACAAACCCAGGATGCAGCAGCTACAAGATCGGAAACGAGTAATAATAGACAGTTTGAATTTCCAGAAAAAAAAAAATGAAATTAAAATTAATTTTCAGGTCGTTTATTACAAAAAGTAAACCAAAAGTATGCTAAGAGGGGAGAGAGAAAATAAGCGGCAGAACTTAAAAACAGCTAACTCGGCCGATCGAATGACGACGGCAGACGTAGAAAAATAGAATACGCAATTAACTTATCACCTGTACAGAGTTAGACAACTTAACGAAAAAAAAAAACCATCGTTCCTTCGAAACAGAAATAGACAAGACACATTTACAGCAGGCAACACACACCGTTTATGGGCTAACAGAGAATGCCACGGTCTACCGTGATCGGCGTTTTTGAGACGGGTGTGTGCGGCAGGTGACGGCACGTGGCCCCACATTGAGCGCACAAACAATTGGCCGTCACGGCGAAGGCCCTCACGGGGCTATCCGCGAACCCGTTCAGGTTCTCCGGAGAGTACGTCGTCCTCGGGCTTGGGGTCATTTCTGCGGGGGTTAAACACTTACGTTGGCTAATCGGAGTCGTCTTCGGCGTGGTTCCTATCGGTTCTGTTGTCTTTATCGAAAGCGATGGTAAAATGTGGCTCTTTGGTGAGATCCACGGGTGTTGAAGTAAGTCTTGGACTGATGGTCGGAGTCTAAAAGAAAAATAGGTTAGAATTTTAAAAGCAACCTCAATCTTTCCAAGTCACTAATTGCTCGAACTATAAAGAAGGTTTATTGTACGTTTTGTGATAATCCCTCTTACCTGGGATTAACTAGCAGGCTGGATTTGATAAAGTCTATGGCGGCGGTGGATACGTCGCCGAAGTGGTCGGGTTCGAAGGTCAGCATGCACTGCGATATGTTCAGATATGTCTGTTGTTTAGTGTCCGCCCCAAATGGCGTGTAACCGGATAGCAGGACGTAGGCTAAGACGCCCACCGACCAAATGTCCGTCGCCAGACTGATTGGCTCGTAACTTAAGACCTCAGGTGCCACATAATCTGGAGTACCTGGTAGAAGGAAATCAATCGTCAAAAACGTTACCACCAACATTTAGATATAAATCTTTAAACTTTGTACTTACCTAATAGTGCTCGTACTTCTGCCCCAGGCGCCAGGAGCCTGGACACGCCAAAATCGCAGAGCTTGATATCGTCGCAAGAATCTTCTACGGTTAGCAGCAAGTTCTGGGGCTTAAGGTCGAGGTGCGCGATGTTCCTCTCGTGGAGGTAACTAAGTCCTTCGAGGATCTGGCGCATTGCGCGTCTCGCCTCGACCTCGTTGAGGCAGTGGTCTGCGTCGAAGATGCGCTGGAGCTCGCCGCCAGCGGCCAGCTCCAGCACCAGGACTACGTCCGAGTTCGTTTCGTAGACCTCGTGGAGGCGAACGACGCGGCCGCAAGGCGCGCATTTTCGCAACACCGAGATCTCATGGTAAATTTCGGGCGTCATGTCGACGGCTCGGCGCCGTTTCTTAATGTACTTTGCCGCATACTGGACGCCCGTCGTCTTATGGTTGGCGCGTCGGACTGTCGCAAATTTACCCCTAAAAAATAAAAAAACAAAGTTAATCAAGTTAAAACCACAGGTGAAAAGGTCAAAAACTTAATAACAAAAATCTTAAGGTTAGATCAGAAAAGGTTAGAGTGATGATTCGATTTATATTTTTAGGTGTTTATTTTCAAGGTTGGGAAGATATCAATAATGAAAGACATGCCTTATGGATGTAGTCATCTAGAGGTTAACATCCTTCATGATGTTAAGTGTTGTTGATTATCGTGTGCTTGTTTAAACAACCAAATGTCTTTAAAAAGACAACTTTTGAGATCATTTTTAAATATTTATACAACAGGTAGATTAACAGTAAATGAAAAACCTGCACTTAAGTAAAAAATCTACTAATTGTAGGGGCGAGTTCTTTATACGTTTCAACAGCTGTGGTTCTTCTACTATGTTAAAAATTTTGGACACTCGCTATGTCATAGGAAAAAAAAATAGAAACATTTTTATTATATTTTAACTTACAATTAAGTAGATGCTCAATTTTATAAAAAAATCATAAAAATTATTGTTCATAGTACATTAAAATGGGTCTTAATCCTTGAAAATCTTCATCATCTTATCATTAGATTTTCCACGAACTAATATTTATTATCAAGTTCAATGGTATAGTTAAGAGAAAGTAATAAGATGAAATGAATTCGAAATAACTGAAAAATGTTAGAAACGATTATGTACTTATCAATAATACTTGAGAAAGGCGACAAAATTCATTTTTGTTAGGTTCTGAAAGATACTTTAAACTAAAATCTACAGGGTTGGTCAGTGAAACGGGAAGGTTTAAAAAAGTAACTAATTCTTTAAGAAAATTTATTCTTTTAATTTAATGGTTATAAACATAAAGTACAAAGATAGCCATTTACTGTACTATAAAAGAAAATTTTATTTTTTGATTATAACATCTGCCATATGTCTTCCATTGGAATCTATGCACTTCAGCAGCCGGATCTGGAGGTTTCCCATGACATTTTGCAGCATATTGACTGGTATTCCTTCAATTTCTTCCCGAATTCGTTGTTTTAGGGCTGGGATAGTTCTGGGTGGATCGTTCTGAAAAACTCTTGTTTTTAAGAAACCCCATAAAAAAAGTCGCAGGTTGACAAATCTGGAGAGCGAGGGGGCCAAGGGATATCCCCGTTTCGGGATATGACACCGCCTGGAAATAAAGCATTCACAGCATTCATAGCAACTCTTGCAGTGTGGCTTGTTGCCCCATCTTGTTGGAACATTGTGTGTTCATTCGCAGGAAAACGGGCGAGTTCTGGCGTAAGAAAGTTCTGGATCATTGCAACGTAACGCACAGAGTTAACAGCAGTGGCGTAACTAGGGCATGGCAGGCATGGCACGTGCCATAGGCGCCATCTCAAGGGGGGCGCCATCTCAAGGGGGGCGCAAAAAATGTAATGTGTAACGTAAAAAAACGAAAATGAAAAAAAAAAAAAAATGTAGCAAGTTATCGACTTAGCGGGGGCGCAAAGTAGGGGTTTGCCATAGGCGCCATTTACTCTAGGAACGCCTCTGGTTAACAGTCACAGCACTTTCATTGACATCCTCGAAAAAAAATGGGCCTATTATTCCTCATGCCGACATTGCGCACCAAACCGTCACCTTTGAAACATGAAGAGTTTTCTTTTGACCAGCATCTGAAGTTTTGTTGATTAACAAAACCAGAGAGGTGGAAATGCGCCTCATCGCTCATCCACAAATAGTTTATTTGGTCGTCATTTTCTTCAAGTCTTCTGGCCATTTCCTCATTTACCCATTGTATTTAGATAAATGTTGGAAAAATGTAAAATATGGTATTAGATGTCTCAAAGAACTATTTAAATAGATTACTTGATCAGTCATCTATAAAGACTATAAAAGCATCAGAAATACAAAAAGAATTGTTAATAATAAAAAAATCTAAAAAGAAAATACTCCAAACAAAAACTTTTATTCCATTCTCCAAGATTTAAATTAATACATTAACTATAACTAATTAATCATTGTCTATGTAGTAAATATTTTGGTATCAGTCAAGTTTTAAAATTTCATAACAAACTTTCACAACAAACTGTACTTGATAGCCTCTAAATGAAGCAAATATGTAAGTAATTAAGTAATCTCTCGCAGAGCTTATGTTTAACATTGATAAGAAAACTTGAAGATATCAAAGATAAATGTTTATACAAGTGGGCACTTACTTATCTTTGCCAGGTTGAAGGGTAACGTACGCCTTGTTACTTTTCTTAATTACAAATGATAATTATAAGTTATAATTATCATTTTACAGTTAATTTCAACAGTTAATTTTCAAGTCAATTAATTTATTCCACATTTACTTTTAACTTAACACGTACTAAAAGTGGATATTTAATGAAAAGATCAAGGTTAACTAAAATGGTATGTATCATATTGCAAATGCTTGAAGTAGCTTCTAATTAGCTATTATAGCTTATACCGTAATCGACTAACTCAGCCATGTGCCACTTTAAGTGTCAATAAAACTTAACTGTGATTTTATAGAGATGCGTCGTGCGGTAAACTCATAAAAGCTCAAGGATATACTCTCGTTAGTTAGTACTTTAGCAGACGCCATACTGATAACCGTTAGAGTTTTCGATAAAAAATCGATTTGAATCGATCATAAATACCTAGATTTGAAAACGTAACGTGAAATAATTACCGCGAAGAATGTCTGGCGCAAAGTTCGTCTTAAAGAATGTCGTGAAAAAACGTTTCAAAGATCTCTAACTAGCGCAATATAAATTGCCTCATAAGCCGGCGCGAGCCTTTTGAAACGGACACGTACAGATGGGCTCCTGTTATTCCTAACGTCTTGACTGATGCATCCTGTCCGGTTCAAACGCAGCTCGCGTCCGTAACGCTGTTAGTTCTTGGTCCGGAGGCAGCCCACGCGTCGCCCCTTTCTTTCTAACAAAGCGTCCATCAAACAATTCGACGTGCAAATGGAGTTGGTCCATAAACCGACCACTTGAAACTATTTGAGGTAATTGGCCGTCGCCCGAGCGGACAATAAGCAAATTGTTTCGGCTCTTAGCGCGGCCAGAGGTGTGAATTACGGCCCGCGACCGATGTTTATCAACGGGAACGTTATGGAATTATCGCGGCCACAACTATTTAGGTTAACTTCCGTGGGCAAATAGTTCCATAAATCAGTTTAAGAGCCGACACGAATTTATTCTCGCGGAGAGATAACTCGCGAGAGCAGGAAGAATGCGAGCACCGCTCTCGCGTTGTTTAGTTTATGGTTATGTGTTCGAGATTGAGTCGTCTGTGGGCGCTGGTTTAAGAGCGATACGCCGATTTGATGGAGCAATATCAGCGAGGAAATTGCAATAGAGTTGTCTTCCGGTCGATATACCCGCTCGTGCTAACAAATCATTCGTTAAAGTGAGCAGTGGAAGCTCTTATCTTAATAGACCAACATTAATGATCACTTTAAGATATCTACGACGCAAGAAATATTTTCTTTTCCTATTCAAACGGAATTATATTTTATAAGAGAACTTCACACGTGCTACATACATAAATTGTAGTAACACTTTCAACGTTAATAATCATTAAAAATTATAATTAAATGTTACAAAAATTAACATTTTTATACCATTTAAGTTAGATTTTATAGAATATCTCTAATCAATCTTGTGAATGTTACTCATTACATTTTATATATCCCTAATAATTGAATGCATATCGACAACACTCTTTGGTTCTTGGCGAAGATCTGAACAATGATATTCCAATGGGAACAGGGAAAGCGTGTCTCATTCCATGGCCTCTAAAGGTCTTCGGCTTTAAATATGATAGATTTTTGTACTTAGGACTAATTAAAAAAAAATGTGTACTAAGCACAGGTAGTCAACGAACATCCACAGTTACGATAACGAATAGAATACTATTCCCAGAGAATTCATCGGTTGAAATGGATGAAGCACACTTTAAACACTTATTTTATTCAACTTTTTCCATGAAAGCAATTAATATGATTAATTAATATAATAACAAGTTCGAAATGTTATGGTAATAAAATTGCTGATATCTTATAAACTGTTGGTTTCCGGGCATACTTGTATTAAGACTCTTTGGCTTATTTTCGACCATTTTACATGCACTTAAAAACTTTAAGCATTATTTTCTGACATTTTCTACGAGGTATTTTTATTGTTAACCCTTTAAGGGTAGAATTAAATGATTTTATGTAATAGACAGAGTTAAAATGATTATAGGTACGATATTTTTATTTTTACAAAATATTATACATATAGCTATAGAAATCAAATAATGATACCAACCTAAAATTAGTATATTTAACATATAGAACATTCTCTCTGTTGCATAGACAATGTACATGTGGTCACATGGCGAAATCCGTCAGTATCCGAAAATCCTAGGCAGTTCAAGAAGCGTCGGCATTTTGCGTAAGTGTTAAGGATTTAGTTTTCTGACGAAGCTGTTCATGAAACGCCCGATCATATTCGGCAAATCGCGTAGTCCATCTCGGTACACAATCTGCCGCAATAAAGGTATCGAAGGTTCATGACACGCCCAGCACGAACTAAATTAGCAAGTATGGAAAATCATTATAGAAGAAGTGATGAGGAGCTGTTTAAAGAACACTACAGGTGTAAACGTTGCGGAAGAACTTTTGAAGATTATTCTACAATTTGGTGCGCCATCGATTTTGCAAAGCGACAATGGGCGTGAATTTGCGAACAAGATAGTAGAAGAGTTGAAAATCTTGTGGCCACAGTTATTAATTGTTCATGGAAGACCTCGCCATCCTTAAAGCCAGCGTTGAGCGTTCAAATCAAGATGTCGAGAACATCTTACAGTCATGGATAAATAATTTGTTGCACAGAGTGATAGGTCGGACATCTTATAAGGTAGTTTTTGGTCATGACCCCAAATTTGGCTTGAAGTCAACAAATCTTCCGCCCACCATTCTTTCAAATATAACTACAGAAGAAGAGCTAGAAAATCAGGAGAAAGAAATGGGAGTTTTTAGAAAAGAAGAACACGAACAGCGGTGTAAGAACCGGTCACAGAAGCAACGAAAGAGCTAGGTATCGAACTAGAGGAGAATGAACTGGATACTAACGAAAAGATCCAAAACGTAGACTCCATATCAAGTAATAATATGAACTGTGGAATTGTTGAGCTACAGATGGCGACAAAAGACGATGTAGTAATTTGTCCGGTGTGTCAAAGTGCAGTTATCGAAAAAAACAGTGCAATTCTAGATGTCATAGAAGTGGATCATGTACCAACTTTGTTGACAAATTTAGATTAACTTTTATTTTACTATTTTTTAGATTTTTTGTTTTATTTAATCACTGTAAAACAATAAGCAATAAAAACTAGAAGTTAACCGATGCTCTAGTAATCTTGATCCTTATAAAAGAATACGTATTAGAACCGACCCTTAGAATATCATTTCACGAAATGCCCAATAACATTGCTGAAATGCAGTCTGTCTATCTATTATTCTGTGCTGTCTAGGATTTTCGGAAACTGGCGAATTTCGCCATGTGATCACGACATATACACCGCTATAGCTTTTACTAGAGAGTAGTAAACGTTTAAAGAAGTAATTTTAAATTTGTGGTTAGCAATAGTAACCAGTTATCCTAAAAGGATTAATGCTGTAATTTTTATTTTATCACAGGATTTACGTGTCTTACTACCGTTAATAGAATTTCTATAAAACAGTTTTGCTTAGCGAGCTTTATATAGCGAAAAACAGTAAACGATCGCGCAGTTACGACGACAAAACAAAACACGACCGACGTCGCGGCCGGGAGTTATCGCGGCGCCATCTCGCGGCCGTTTCCCTCGGCGATGCCCATCCAATTACGCGTCCGGATCGGTTTCGTGCCGCGGCCGTCGTAATTTGAGATCGCCGGCCAGCCGACGACGTCCCGGTCGGTACGACACGACTTCCTGGGTTAAAGTACGTGGCAGAAGAAGTGGAAGAGGTCCGATCGCGGTCGCGGACGCCGAAGACCCTCCGGAACCAAGGTCGTCGCCGCCGGAGCGTGACCGCGACCGCCTAACGCCTTCATCGCCGCGAACAAAGCGCATCCATCCGGACGACAAAGGACTGTTACGCGAGTAATTGCTTTTTACGAAGCGCGGCAATTAATGACGGTCGCGTTGTTGGTCTTTTATTATTAGCCTTGTCCATCTGTCCCGGCGGTCGACGGCGCGGATAACGTATGTCACGATAAAATTTGCAGAAAACTGGAGATAATTGTTCTACAACTCCGGAAGTTGTTATCATGAAGATAATGAGTATTGAAGTAGTAAATTTTCAACAGACTTTATACGATCAGTAGGATTAAATTCTTGATTAATCAGTGAACAGACTTTAATCTGATTGAACATGTAGTAAAGATTGATATGCGGGCATGTATGAACTTAATAGTATTAGATATCATTCTGACTGATTGACAATCAGATTGATTTGAAGAGTTCGCTTGAAAATATTTTTTGATTAATTATAAATCTTATATGAAGACCTTACCTACAAGATCTTCACAATAACTTTTCACTACCTTATTTTATTTATCAAATCCTATTTTTTGACTTCAATCTCAATTTGAAAAATATATGCAATTTGGAAAAAATTCGAAGAAGGTAGTTTATTTGGAAGTATGTTTTAAGTAATTATTTATAAATTTTATTTTTCCCAACAGCTTTTATTATAGGTTGTTTGTATTTCTTTAACTCCTAACAAATGCCAAGAAAAAAAATCCTTGACATTAGGATTTAATGTGGTAAGGAATCCCAGTCACAAATTGATTGAAACAGTTCGGTTAAACCAGATTTTTTTTTTTTTAGTAAGTACGTACCTGAAGTAAAATCTTCTCTAAAGGAATCAAACAAGTCTATCATTTGTGTTCCTTAAAAAGTGTACTCTACATATGTTTCTCTAGAAACAACTTCCTTAAGAGTACATCTTTTCCAAGAGAATAAATTATGTTTAGCTGTAGATGGAGTATGACAGTCCATTAAAGGTTACGATGAAAGCACACAGTACAAGTTGTTGGTACTTGAGTATCAATTTTAGAAAACCCTTAATTATCGCTGTTGAGCTGTCAAGATTGATCAAATAATTTCAAATGCAACGTCCCGAAAATGAAATACGGCGACGTCCATTACGTTCCGTTGACGGATCGCGGTTAAAGTTTGCGGCCGATCGCGGAGTCGAACTGGCGGCTAATTGCTGGTGTTGAAATATCTTTAACGAGTGGTAAATGCCCGTCATATTTAGGTTGCTTCCGCGCTGGCGGTCGCAGCTGTAAATCGGTGCAAGCCGGGCCGTAAGTAGGGCTGACACAAATAATTCGACGCTCGGTGCGCGGCGTTTTTCTCCGGACTTGAAAGGGACGCGCGCGTCCCGCCGAATGCCTACACCCGTATGGATAATTTAGGAGGAGTCCTGCTAAAAATACGCGGCCAGGAATGCCGCATACCTACCACCGGATAAACTATTTGGCGCCTCTGCGAGACGGCCGTTTGTGCGCCCGAAGAGTATAAATCACGGCCAGGATAGGCTTTAGCCTCGCAGGCGGACGTACACGAATTATTAAAAGACGTTCAAATTCCACGGAATCTTAATTCTTACGACCAATAACAGTTTCATCGAGAACGTTATAAAGAAATTCTTCGCGACAAGCGCGCCGACAAGAACAAAAAGAAAAATAACTTACGATCTACAATTTAATGGCTTCGCGAACACGCTAGAAGGAAAAATATAATTCAAATGGTACAGAAACGTTCTCATAGGAAACGTTTGCAATAAACCCGTGGAGTCATAGCGACGCTTCCTGCGTGATTCATTTCGGAATCGATAATTACCCGGCACTGGCCGTTTAATAATAAACTACTACTATCTGCGCGAGCTCGCAATTATAAACAAACGAGAGTGAATGCGCTCACCTTGGGGCGAAGCGCAACAATACAATAGCCCCGCATTCTTGCCGCAATCGTTATGGTTATTGGAGCGGGTAACAGAGCAATATGATTTATCTTACCGGAGATACTTCATTTCTAATACGACGAATAAGTATTCTATACACGATCCTGTTCATATCTCATTATTAATAAGTAAGGTTGTTTCTTTTATGGAATATTCACTACAATTCCATTTACTGATACCTACATTATCGTCAGCAAAGAATACTTTTATATGAACTAATGGTTATTTCATATAATGTTTCCTCCTTTTTTTTTCATTTGATATATTCAATAAAAAAACGTTTGCAGTGTTTTTTAAAAACAGTTAAGAATCAAGTACGACAATTAATGTTAATGCTAATCAAGTCAATGATTCTCTTAAATCTGGGTCGAAAATAAAATCATTGTACACTAAAACATGGTTTCTATTACTATAACGTGTGTTCAGTAAAAAAAAAACTATAGAGTGCCATATCTTAATGTTTTCTTTAGTTTAAGTTGGCATCACTTTGAACTAATCTATGAAACGTTAGACGAACATAAAAAAATGACATTTTTTGATAAATTCTAATCTCTAAAACTACGAAATGACATAAAATCAAAAAATTTAACTGTTAAATTTCAGGATGCCAACTTAAAAAAATGTCCATAACTCTCTTCAGAGTACGTTTCTGTTGAAAATGCGATACATCACAATTCCAACTACAGTAAAGCTCCGCTGATCTGAATCTCCAATAATCCGGACGAAATTGAAATATATTATTTGCATTATGTATTATCATAATCCGGATTAATTGTGACTCCATAATCCGGATTGCCTCGGTTTTCATTGATCCGGATTAGCGGAACTTCACTATATATTTTTTCAAACATGAATCATAAAACTGACATATAAAACGTTAGATAAAGATAAAAAATCTCACATTTACTCATAAACTCTAATCTCTAAAACTACGAAATGACATAAGATAAAATGTAACTGTCAAATTTCAAGTTACCAACTTAAAAAATTTCCATAACTCTCTTCAGAGATGTTTCTATTGAACATACGATACATCACAATTCCAACTATATTTTTTCAAACATGAATCATAAAACTAACATATAAAACGTTAGACAAAGACAAAAAAATCTCACATTTACTCACAAACTCTAACCTCTAAAACTACGAAGTGACATAAAATAAAATGTAACTGTCAAATTTCAGGTTGCCAACCTAAAAAATTTTCATTGACTCTCTCCAGAGGTATGTTTTTATTGAACATACCATACATCACAATTGCAACTATATTTTTTCAAATATGAATCATAAAAGCTCTACTCTAATTTTAGTTTTCCAACTATTTCAAACGGATTATCATTGAATTATAAACCTACAATTTTAATGCTAGTGGATGGGGGGTCCAAAAAAAATCCTGCATTATAAATCTTAATTCGATGAAATAAAAAAAATTTAAGGAGCTTTATTTTCGGGTTGTCGACACGGAGAAAGAGCAAGGTGTGTAACTAATTTGACGTGCAGACGGCGGCACCATATGCTCCAAAAACAAAAGCAAAACGCATCGGAGGGCATTTTACGGCTCGACCGAGAGCTTTTGTTCGCGTTCCACGGCCTACTCGGCGCTCGCACCCCAAATCGGGACACTTGAAAATATCACAGAATGAGTCACCTGCCGTGCCGCCTCCCGTGGTAGATAAAACCGTTTCGTGTAGGGGCAGAAGGAGCACGGGACGCCTTTGTGTTCGCGTTGCGTTTCCAAATTCGTGCGGTCGTTATTAAAATTTCTCACCGATACTTGGCAACACCTCTACAAGACTTTACTTAAGCTACGACCAGATAATTCTCTTAAACTACACGTTTTTTTCTTCATTTAAGGATTGCAGAATTGTCCCATCCACGAATACTTTTGAAAGCCGGTTAAAATTACACTTGGAGAGAAGGCCAAGGTCTAGAAAAAGAAAGGTAAATGTTCTGACAAGGAAAGACTGTTAGGTACTATACAGACTGTCCCGTAAGTAGGATATACCTTTTCTTAAAGTCTCTCTTAATATTTATAGTATACTTGTACATATTTAAGGTTTATTTTTGAAAAACAACAAAATAAATTGAACGTGATATTGATTGGTCTTTTAGATGGTTATAAGACTCTTTTAGTAAAAGCACTCATACAAGCCGTCCAAAACGATCAAGCTCCGTTTCCCCTAATTTCCCCGTCTTGTCAAACAAGCGTAATTGATGGGTCGCGCCTAATGCGCCGACGGCGTCGATAGAGGGAACGAACGACGCTCGGCGTCTAGACGGCCCGTTTCGGCGTCGGTGCGGTTTGGGGAATATTTTAGCGGCACGGAATGCGCCCGTTCTCTTTTTTCGTTGGCCACCGACCAGAGCATGCGGCTCGCCGGCCGAAGAGCTACTCTAATTGAGTGCACTCAATTATCGCATAGTGGAAAACGTAAACAGGTTACGGGAGATTAGGCCCGGATTATCACGAGTTTCGAGCTACTTTATTAAAAATATAACTACACCGTTTAACGTTAAAAATAATATCCAACGACCGCAAGAATTATTACGATAATATAAGTAATAAATTCTTAGAAAACAGGGACTACTTCTTTAGTTATTATTATCTCCTAGCATCCAGTTATGATTCGCACGGACATATTTACACTTCCACGATAATTATTACGTTATATATCAATTTGGCGAGTAGAGTTGGTCCGCTAATACAGGGAATACATCACACCGTTACTAAGTTATGATACCGGGACGGGGCATAATGTTCAGTTGGCGCCGAAAATAGAGGGCGCGGTATGCGTCTCGGGCACAATGAATGGCGGCCCAAAACAAATAGGCAGCGCCGCTGAGCGCTCTAGATTAGCGGTGATAAATGTCGTAAGGTAAACGGTATGCGGTACTTCAGAATGGGACCGGATCGTAGTAAGCCGCGTCGCCGACAGCTACAGATGATGTCGACATTAATTACCGCGGCGCGTTTCGAATGTTTACAATTTATCGGGTCTAACGTCGAGACGGTACTAATTCGGGGGATGGAGACTCTCGGATAAAGAAATAACCGAGAACAGATCGAGTGCTCGTAATCAATAACTCGGGCTATAAGTTAGACTTGACGACGGAGATAAATGTGCGAGAAGCAGACGGAAAGAACACATAAAACCAAAAGATTTCATAGGTATTTCTTACAAGTATACAAACTGGTCTTTAAAATTAATGTGCATATAATACGAGTAGATAAAACTTTTTATTCGCTTATACTTAGCAACGACATTCGTTTTTGATTATTAACTCATTACTGGCCGTTAAAGTATCTAATTTGAAAATTGAATTTCTAGAAATTTCATTTAATATGATAGGCCTCAAAATATATTTTCTATGCCTAAAGAAATCTGACAATGTCTGTACATGAAGCAGGTCTGTTTTGCCGTAATTCTTCAAAACTTTTCTTTTCCCGAACTACGATTTTTTATCAACCTGTGCATTTTTATATATCCTGAAAGCCTATAGTTGGTGCATCTTTACAAGATATTCTTTTTGGTGGACTTCCAACCTTTGGCAACTTGTAGGAAATAAGAGACAAATTTTATTTTCTTTGTCAAATTCAAAACCGATTCTATATGAACAATAAAACAAACTGATTGTGTAAAAAAACGTATTAATACGTCAACGGTTTTTGGATTGTAAAGAAAAAAAAAAAACGTATTATAACTTTTTTTTACATTTCAAAAATTCTTCTTATGCATTTAAAATTAAACATATTTACATATAAATGACTAGTAAATAATTTATGTGTGTTTAATAGGATCGGTAATTCGCATTTTCTGAAATAAAAATAAAAAAAAATGTCTCATTTAACATTTTAACGCCTTCATGACTAATGTTGAAATGAAAATCACACAAGATGGTTACATTTTACACTCATTGTGCAGTCTTGGGAATCCCCAATCCAATTGGAAGTAGTTTCATGATTTTTTCAAAAGTTTAAGAATTCTCAACATTCATCTTCTTTCTTAAGTTTATGAAAAACTTATTGTAACCCCATAAATTTAAGTCCTATGTGAATATAATCGATTAAGAGATAAATTACATCGCGAAAAGACAGATGCAAGTTGAAAAAAGGGGAAGTGATCTTGCATTTTTCTCTTCGTGGGGCAATTTATCTTTTCTGTGATGGTTTATAAAGGAACAGTTTTGTAATCGATATTATGGGGGTTGACAGTAAAATTATCAATATCTATGAAACTACGACATATTTGTTGAAACATTGACAATCTAATTTTTCCATTTTTAGAAAAATCTATCTCACTTCCTGTTTTTTGCTTACGGAAGCTCAATTTATTATTATTATTTTATTAAGATTTTGAGACCTATTTTGATAATTTCGAAGATTTCTCTTTTCAAATCAATTTTCCCAAGTTCTCAAAGGATTCTAGGAATTTCAAGTTGCTAGACATGCTATATTTTTATTATTTGTGTGGTTTTTAAGTATTCCTCTATGTATCGTAAGAATTTATTAAAATCGCTTGGATGGAAAGGTTAAGATCAGTTTTGTATTATTAGTTTCAAAAATTAAACATTAGCTAACAATTGTATCACCTATGACTATAACTTATGTGTTGTTACGTTGTTCAAGCAAGTAAATAAAATTGTTGTTTAATAGATATTCGTAGGTACTACTCGACATTTACCATTTCATTGCACAACTTTTCACATTATATATATTGTATATACAATGGA
Source organism: Digitonthophagus gazella (assembly GCA_036711955.1). NCBI lineage: Eukaryota > Metazoa > Arthropoda > Insecta > Coleoptera > Scarabaeidae > Digitonthophagus > Digitonthophagus gazella. The sequence continues at coordinate 11,513,617 of JASCIT010000001.1, forward strand.
ATAAAATTACGCCAAAAACAGACAGATGCAAGTTAAAAAAAGGGGAACTGATCTTGCATTTTTCTCCTCATGGTGCAAGTTACCTTTTCTCCGATGGTACATAATAGGCATAATTTTGTTATCGATATTATGAAGGCTAATAATGAAATTATCAGTAGCAATGGAAATACAACACATTTGCTGGAACAATAACAATATAATTTTTTCATTTTCAGAAAAACTTATTCCGCTTCCCGTTTCCTTCCTACAGAAGCTCAGTTTACTTTTATTAACTTTGTTAAGAATTTGGTACATATTTTGATAATTTCAAAGATTTCCTTTGTCAAGTGAAAAGCCTCAAGTTTTCCAGGGATTTTAGAAATTTCAGGTTGAGTATTATGCTATATTTATATATGTGGTATATATAGATGATAATAATGAGAATTATTTGAGTATATTAGTCGAATTAAAAAGGTTAGGATTATTCAAGATGCTATAAATTGATCCTGAACTTCACTATAGAAAGAAGGTTGAAAGAGCGATGTTCTTTCCTGTAACTTTACTGAGTATATGTGATTAGAGTATAGTAGATGTGAGAACTAAAGTATTATCAAGTTCTCCTTAATGTAAAAAGTCGTGTAGGTCAAAACACCATCAAAAAGAAGCTTACCACATCTTCATACGTTAACTATTTCGTTCGGATTTGGACCTTTTTCAAGTTTTACAGTAGACATGAAAAGGGTTAACTCTTAAACCGCAAAGAGAGGAATAGACAATACTCCGATTTTCCTTTCTTATCCCAGTCGGGTAAAAGCTAGTTCCCATTACTCCAGTGCAGCTTAGAGCAACACAACGCGACAAAATGCGCTTAAAATTTTCTCTATGTTATTTTAAAAAATATAGCATTATATCACATTATGTTATATTTTTTAAAATAACGTTAGAGAAAAAACTTTAATTATTACACTTCATATATTACAAGATGTTTTCTTTTTGTCTTTATTTGGGTGCTTTTTAAGTATTGCCTATATGCATCTTAAGATTTTATTAAAATCGGTTGAATGAAAAGGCCATAATCAGTTTTGTACTATTACGGCGTTTTCGTTTGGTCGAATTGGTGCGCACCAGTGCATAACAACGCGTTCTGTTGATTGGTTCGTTGTGTTTTATTACATTTTATTATTGTGGTTTAGAAAACATTTTAAACAACATCAAGCCTTGAACACACTTATAAGTGATGTTATGATCAGATTAGCAGTTATGATTATGTTTGATTTCATCGCGTTCTGTTGAATTTGCCCTTTTTTGCACTAAACTAGAGTGGACTAGAGTAGACGATTAGTTTCACAAATTAAACATTAGCTAACAATTCATTCTATGGGTATAACTTGTGTGGTGATGAATGCTATTCGTAAGTATTACTCCACTCGATCTACCATTGTAGAACTTTTCGCATTTGAGCTATCCCACTTATATCTAATGTGTATAAATAGCCACACATGGAGAGTTCACGGTTAAAATAAACGACTTCCAAGAAATTTATTCATTCCTAAGGAGATCAATCTCGAAGATGATTGCAACTAATTGAAAATATCGTTTAGTGGTAATAAGTGAAGTTGTACAAACATCTCTTATAAGTGTTAATACAAAATGTACAACACACGGACTTGGTTCACTTTAACTGCTTTAACTCTTCGTATTATGTTTACAACTAACAATCAAATATTGTTACGTAGTATTACACGTAACTACTACATAATAACAAGTACAGTTCAGTCACCATATTGAACATAAGAATAATTAGCATGCACCGTGGAATGCCATCCATCCATCGTTCGAGCCCAATTAGTCACATCTGGGTACGCCATATACAAACTAACTTACACATGTCCACGCCATATTGGCCGTCAATTGGCTCGGCCAGGCATGCGTGAAATGGTTTTCTGCAAATAGAAGCGCCGCGCGTCGCGGACAATGCCGCGAACGATACGCTCGACGAACTGCAATGTTTATTGTTCGAGTATATCGTATGGAGATTGTATGGACACCCGTACGGTACATCGACGCCATATGTCGCGACGTTGTCATACGAAGATAACCCTACCACATTCGCCATCGTCGGTGACATTGTATGCTTCGATCCGTTCCGCCGGTAATAGCATAATAACGAGAACGTTACGTTGTAAGTAACTGTAACTGTACACTTTTCTTTGACAACATAGAAGAACTGAAGGATAACTGTAGAGCGTGAATACGGAAGCCTCTAATTAGTTTTGTGCGGCGGCGTTATACGCGTTTACTTGTAAAAAATCTGCCGTGAATGCGAGATGCTTTCATAAGTTACGGTACAAAGTAGTGAATAGTATATTCATAGAATAGTTTCCCACGGAGAGTTATTACTTATGTAGTGAATTTATGTTATGTTATTGTTCTTAAAAGAGGTATGATGTTAGGAATGTTCGTTTCCTTAAATCGATAAATCATTGAACTTTACTTGCCGAGTTCCTGTATAATAAGATTTATTTCCGTGCCAGGAAGATAGGGAATAACAAATTAAACTAATGCAACCGATCAAAGCAACAACAGTGAATGAACAAATACCAGAACAAGTTAATCGCATTGCACAATTTAACAACTGTAAATATTTATCGCGAGCAAACCGTACGTCTGTAAAATGTCTTGCAAAACAGAGTGAATCACGCGATTTACGCCGAAGAGGATCCGTCTAGCGCCGTAGATCACGTCGTCGAGCAAATAAACGCGAGCAAATTGGCTAGTAAAACGTTCAAAGTTACAATCCGCAGTGTATATCGCGTTTAGACCAAGCGGGAACTGTCGGTTTATTTAGGGGCCGCCATTCAAATTTACGCGCGCTCCTCGCTTTCATTGAAGGCGCTCGCGTACGACGACGGCGCCTCGTAAAAATAAAAGTTGAACTTGGTCAGTGAACCCGCGAGAATCGGCGGTGAATCATAATTCCGCGGCTCGGCCGGGAAATTTGCCAACCATAACCGAACCCAACGCGCGTAAAAACGCTCCGAGCGCCGCCGGAATTATAAATAAACAGGTAGTTCGCGCGCCGCAGCGTGCAATCCATCAATCGCGGCTCTATTATTAGGCTGCTATGAAAATGTTACGGTGGAGTGCCCCATTAAGGCGGTTCGCGACGAGAATTTTACGGCAAAAAGCGAATTAAATGGCAATTCATCTTACCAACAAACGTAAATGTTAAAAAAAAAATGAAAAAGAAGGAGAGTCATACCAACATTACATTGACAGTTAAGACATGAAGTATAATCTTGAAATAACTCATTTTTATTAATCTATTCACACAATATATTCTACAGATACGTTTGGAAATTGAAAATAAAAATCAGTAAAACTAAACCATGTTTAAGATTAAAAAATCAAAGCAGGAAATGTACTATTAATGTACTAATAATCACTCACAATGAAGTATTTTGACCTCATAAACGAAGTCAAAACTCTATCCCAAGGTCAATAAAGCAGTAGGAAAGTTTTATTTTTGCATAAATATTTTTTTCTTCAGCGATGTGTCTTGTCTACTCTACCCTACATTTATTCTGGTTACAACATAATCCTATTATTATTATACTAAAGTGAGTATGCCAAGGCATTAATTATAAAAATAGATTGCCAACTCATAATAAAATTAAATTTATGTAGTGACTGGTAGGTATTTTAAAATAACCCACTATTTTAACTTGATATGATTACGAGAAAAAATATGAAGAGAAAATATGGGGTTCACCGGTTTGAAAATAGGCTTTAAATTGAGACGCAAGAAAAGCCCTAAAGACGGGTTGGGCGGCGATCACACGCGGCGTCATTACCGACAACACGTTAATGCGTCCGTAAGCACCGGTTGCGAGCCCTTATTTATTAATTCAATTTATTTGCACAGAACGGACCGACCGCGGGCCGTTCGCGTCTCGGCCTCTTGGCATCCCGCGATGAATACCTGTTAGTCATGCAACCGCGCAAGATTGATGCAATTGTTGGTCGAGCTTCACGGGTCGCCGACTTGATAAATGGCCGAGCCGTACCTTCTCACGGCACGGCGCGATCCGCGAGGCGCATTCTTCGCTAATAGCAAGGTCACGATCGGGTCAAGACGCCGTCCACCCGCGGACCAACGCCGCCGCAGACGTCCACGTTGTTTTCGAAAACAACGGCGCAACAGTTAGAATCAACGGGTGGAGGGAGAGGAGGCGACAAAAGACTCCTTCAGCTGTTTGGTTGCCCGGGAAACGCGAGAAATCGAACGGACGGACGCAGCGGCCTGCGCCGATGAAAGGGAGTTATTGATACCCGGAACGCCGCAAGGATACTAACTCGTTTCCGGTTCGATCGAGTCCGGTTAGATCTAAACCGATTTAATCAACTTATTGTTAGACCTAACCAGAACATTCAATATCTATAATAGGTTTAATAAAAAAACCTTACAGTGCCATGAATTCCTTTTTCTTTACTTTAACACGTTAAGCGCCATCAAAAAATTAACTAATGTTAAGTTAATGCAAACTGTGTCCATATATGGTACACATGGCAGTTAAAGTGTTAAGTTGGTCATACTTTAAAATGACATAAAACTTCAAAAAAATTCACAACGAAACGTCAAAACTCTGATAATTATTTGTTAACCCTTTGCGGTCGGAAGACGCTGATTGGGCGTCTTGGTGATATATCACCTCGCCAAGCCAAAATACCGTTGCTCTAAAAAGTATCCGGTCACCTGGCAAATTTTCACATTTAAGACTATATTACTTAAGAATTAAATAATACAACTTTTCGAATTTAAAATTTCTCTCAATCTGTTGGGCATTGACTTAACTAATTTATTCGTTAATGAAGAGTTTATCATCTTCTATTCCTGCATTAAATGGGTTTTAAGCATTTCTTTACTTGAAAAGAGTTTTTGGTTCAGACTTATTGTAAGTTTCAAAATTGCCCATAAGTGCTCTATTCGGATGAGGTTTGGCGATTTGGGTGGAGTTTTTAATTGATTTGTTGCGTTATACAGGGTGTGGCACTTAAGATGCCTCGGACCATAGCTCCTTTACGATAAAAGCTATCGAAAAAAAAGTAAAAGCAAAGTGGTGTATAATTACCGTCGCTATGTTCCTAAAATATTTCTAATCATCAGTGGCGTGCCGTATTCCAGTGGCGTACCAAACTTATGTTTTTTTAAATGGGATGGTATAATTTTTATTGCGTATTTTAATTCTACATGTAAAAATAAGTAGACTTTGGTCAGGGTTGTTGTTACTTATCGTTTTTCGTTTTCGAGTTATTTTGATTTTAAGATTTTTTTGACAATTTTCAACCTGTTGTTCAAAATCACATTTCTCAGTCACTGTTCAAGCAAGAAAATTAATAACTGGTACGATTACTCTCCAGACATTGCCAAATAGAACGCCACCACCTCCACCCTTCTTTCATGTACAGGCTTGTCAGAAAGATAATTACCGTTCTGCCATATTCAATTGCAAAAAAGTCGAAAATTTTAAATGGAACACCCCATATTTTATTAGCCTATCCGATAGAGAATTTAATTCTCTGCCAACCTTCAATACACTTCCCTATTATTATTATGTATAATAACCACTCTCTCGTTCTCATGGCACAATATTTAGGATCATTATTTTGTTGAAAGATGAAGTTATTTTGTAGGATATTTTGTCACCTTTTGTCTGATCTATGGATCTCATCTTTCATAAAATTTCGTAGGCCTGTGTAATTTGTCTTCAAAACCTGCCCAAAAATGTCTTGTCAAAAATGAAGGTAGAGTTCTTCTTGTAAGTTACACTTTAGTATCAGCGTGGTTTTTGATCCGTTTAAAGTTGTTTGCGCCTGTTTTATTTCACCTTTTTGGTAATATTTCATACTTTTCATACATTTTCAGTTGGTTTTCACGTTCCTGGTTTTTTGCAATTGTAGTTTCGATGCGTTTTGTGTTTTTTGTCTTTGCTTTATTAGCATTTTCCACCCACATTGGTTCTACCGATGCCTTAACCTCTAAATTGTAAGTTTTTTGTACTTTTTGTCGGCTTGAATATTTGAGATTTTAGCTTAAGTAATTATCTAGTGTTTAATTTTGTACTTTTTTAGCGTACCTCTGATGAAGGTTGTAATTTTAACCGAAAGCTTAGGAATGAATAAAAGAGGTGTTTAATTTCGACATCATTTTGGTGAACTTCCCAGAATTTACTATATTTGATTCCTGACGTTGTACAACCAGTACTCCTACCCCACTTATTTTGTAATACTAATTTTTCAACACTGGGCTTCAAATTTTTGTTTAATATTTTAATATAGGCAAGGTGATCCATTTTTCCATCTATAAATTCGAGATTCCCAACCCCATTCACTGACATACACCCCCACACCATTACAGAACCTTCATATTTAACAGTTGGTCTTAAGTTTTCATTCTCCCATGTCTTACCTTTTTTTCCTCACACCATTTGTCTTCTTTTAGTCTCAAAAAGTTCAAATTTTGCCTCATCAGTCAATATAATTTTATCCCAAAATTCTTGGGATTTACAAATTTTTTACAAAACAGGCTTTTGCAAATTCTCATTTCTTTCTTTTACTAATTTCACTGATCCACGGCTTTTTCCTAGCTACACGTCCATGGTATCCATTTCTTCGTATAACGCGACGTATAATTTCCACACTAACTTTCCTTTTTGTAGTCTTTCGAATGTTTTCATAAACATTTCGGGCACTTGTTTGACGATTTTCCTTAATCTGCTTCACAATAATATGCTTCTTTCCTCTCAACCAGATAGAATTTTTGGACGTCTTGTTCTAGATTCTAGGCTTCTTTCTCGATTTTTAGGCATTTTTACCAAAATAGGATGAGCTATTTGCTCTTACAACACTTATGATGTGCGTAGTAAGAAATAACTATTGGTTGTATTATTTAATTCTTAAGTAATATAGTGTTAAATGTGAGAATTTGCCAGGCGGCCGGATACCTTTGGGAGCAACTGTAGTCGTCAATCGCAAGGGGTTAACTAAGATTTGATACACTTCAAAATGCCAACCTACATTTTTGTTGAATATACAATATCCACCAACATACAGGATGTTTTAAGGTTTCCAAATATCTCAAAAACAGTTTAAACTTGAGAACGATCAAAATGTCACGCACATCAAAATAAATGAATACATATTACATCCTGTACACAGTAGGATACATCCTGTACTTCTGTACAGTTTGGCAAACTTTCGCATGAGTAATCTATACTGTTAATTTTAAAGTTCTCTAAATGTAGGTTAGAACTATTTGTCAAAAAATGTTTTACATATCAATCACTTTGATAACAAAATCGATATTATGATAAAATCGTGGATAAAATTAAAATCAAACTTATATTAAATTTGAAGATATCCACACAGAGAAAATTTTCTACATTTTCAACGATTTGAAACATATAAAAAAACTTTGGTAAAACTACTTGAGTGATACGTTTGAAAGTATATCTAAATTAGATTATAAAAAAACAATAAAATAATTTCGATTTGTTGATATGTATAGAAAGTTTATACATTTCTTTTCTTTAACGTAATAGGTTTTGAAGGTTTACATAGAATCATTGAATGATACATCAATTTAAACTTCGTAGTATGTATTTAGTAACTGTAATCGGTCTCCATTTCGGTGCGACGCATCCTAATAAGATACGATGACCGTAGCAGATTCCGTAAACAGCAAAACCGTTGTCTTTCCCATGATAAACTCGACCGAGCGGCGCAATTAGCACACGTCCTTTCACGGTCCCCTATGATAAATCAGCGCGCCGCCGTTTTCCTTTATTTTCGATCGTTTTCCGCGCAGATTGCGCTCCGGTAATGGTCGTTTTCCGCGTCTTCGGTACTAATCTGCTGTTTTCAGCATCCCGTTCTGTTTACGGTCAAGTGACGTTAAATAAAGGCGGCATTCCGCGAGATATGTATTTCCTTTCTAACGAACCGGCGACGAAGACGCCGCCGCCACGGGACAGTTACGTCGCGGGACGTGAATACATATGAGCGATTAACGGGAGAGGACAGTTGTCGAGTAACAGGAAGCAGCTAGAAGCAGTTACTTTCCTTTGTCCGATGCTCTCTGCGTTACGCGTTTCGCCGTACGTTGAAGTTTCCGTTCAAAGAGCTTTGAAAATTCTAGATTTTTATGGATTACGCTTGAACGCTCGCGAATGCAAAGGTCTGCTTCAATGGGCAATTAAGATCAAAATGACAACGCGCGGAACAAAATGCCAAGTTATTGTTATTGCTGATAGTTGATGTTTTCGTCGTAATTTATTAGACTTAATTGGCACCCTTAATGATGATACAAAAATAATTTAATTAACCCGACATTTCCCATCGTACTTTAATAGAAATCTGCGGTTTTCATTCCGGAGGCCCAGCCCGAAGAGCCCGGTTAAGGAGAAGACTTGTATTTACGGCCGGCGGAAGACAAAAAACTGTGCAAAGCAAACGTCGAGTTGTTAACTGGTAGTCGTAGTAGGCCATATGGGTCACCGGGGGTTACCTCGTGAGTCACGACCGATCGGCCACGTCTCCCCCGGCGCCGTACGGTACTGCCTTTGCCTTTTCCTTATCCTTTTCCCCGTCCTTTTCCTTTTGCGAGCGCGCGCTATTCAAACGCCGCTTCTCACAAAGGATAATAATGACAGTCTTGAGCTCCGCACGTAATTGGCGCATGCCGCAGCAACCAGACGTAATCCATTTCGTAATTACGAGACCATTATGCTCTATTTTTTAGTGTCGTACGCGATTTCGCTTTGTTTGAACACACTAGCAGGAAGGAGGAATTAACGAAGAAACTCACACACTGTTATTATCCCATTAAACCTTGAGTAATATCTTTTCAAAATCAAAAATATTGTTTCCTGTTGAATTAATGTAATTAGGTCGTACGCACTTTCAGTTATAAACGACATCCTGTCGATTAAAGTGCACTTTTAGAAAACAGTTAAGTAATATAAAAAAGAAATTGAAAACATTACATTACAAAATATCTTGTTTATAATAAATCTGACAAGAATAATTCTCATTAAATATAGAAACTTGAAATAATTTACGTCAATCATTTCCCAATAAACAAAAAGTGGTCTTTAATGAAGTCTGGTTATAGAAAACATTCAAAAGATTATAAATTTGCTAAAATGGTAAGTTTTGTATCGTTGCTATAAATTTTGACTTGAAGATATTGAAAGCTTCTAAAGGTCCTAGTTGCAATATGTTAAAATGCACATCTTAATTCTCATTTGGACTTTTATCCTGAAAACGTTACAGAAATTAGTATTGAGCAGGGTGAACATTTTCTAAAAAATTGTGGTAATGAAAAAACGATATCAAAGCAAATAGAATTCTGTTAAGTAGATGGACAGAAGAAATTATCTGTATTTTCAGATCACATTTTAAACAGATGTTCAAATACAAATCTGTACCCCGGAGGTAAAGGACACTATGTCACATTTTCGTAATTGTTGAGGAGAGTAGATTTTCTGTAGTTTTCAGCTATGGTGTCCTTTAAGTTTTTAACTCATGGTGTCCGAGTTTTCAGCTATAAAACTACAGAAAATCTACTCTTCTGAACAATTACGAAAATGTGACATGGTGTCCTTTACCTCCAAGGTACAGAAATTATACAACACAAAAATTACGAATTGAATTTTTTTAACGAATGTAATTAATTTAATGAATCTTGTTTCTTTGATACACTTTCTACTTTAATAGGAAATATAAATAAAGTTATTCTGCAACTTTTTGCTTATAAAAATTTTTATTGTCTGACTAATTTGGACCGAAGACCACATTCAAAGACAAATTGATGATTTAAATCAAAAACAATTTGTCTCTAAAGATGGTTTTAGACTGAAACTACTCAGACAATTAGTTTTTATAACCAGAAGAGTAGAAGATTGTTTCTGATTTAATTTACTTTTTATGGATTATAACGCATCATATTTTAATAGCTACTTTTTTACAGAATTTTTGTTTATTTTTTTTTAATTCCTTCAATTTATTATATCTTCCCAATAATAATAAAATTGACATTAACTTATCTTATTAATTTAATGTCCTTATACGTCATGAACTTCAATAATCTAAATCATCGTTAATACAGTAATAAAATCAATGTTAGTATGCCATCGTCTCAATATCCATTTAAGATAAGTCATAAACCCATTAGATCAGATCATCGAAAGGGCACATTCTGCAGAGTAGAATGCGACTCGTAAAACATTTACACAGTTACGTTTTACGGCTCCATTTCGAACACGTGGGAGTGGTCGGATTCGTATCGATTCCATCGCTGGTAATTCCATTATTATCCAACTGGGTGCCATTATGATATAACTCCGAATAGTGCGAAGAGGCAAAGAGAGAGAGGTTCGTTCCATTTGGATCGTTGCCGGCGGCTTGCAGATTTTCCCACGTTTCTATTCCTTCTCTCTATCATCGGCGAAATAGTATAATGCACAATCCGAGAGCTTCAGACGTGTTAATTATTATGAGAAAATCGGAGAATATCGTTGTTCGTTTTGTTCCCGATTCGAGCGGAACTTAGCATAAGTCTTTGTCGGCCTTCTTACGTGCTGCTAGGTTATTACGTGTGTTAATTATGACCGCGTGGAACGGAGGATGTGAAGAGGCCATTGTTTTTGTGGGAAACCGGCTTCGCCCGGTTATTAATCGAAACGTTGAACTGTAAGTATGCCAGACACACATGTACTTATTTAACTTGTTATTAACAATCGCGATAATTAGAAGCACAAATTAAGACGGTGCGTATAGACCGGGAACTGTCTCCGTCATGTCAAGACCGTGTCACCTTTCGCCGATGGAAATCACGGTTCTATTAAATCAAAAGCAACGATGAAATAATTTTATGTCAGAATAACATAAATACTAAGATTGCGCAAGAAGCATAGCAATCGGTCCTTCTGCGGTTTACGTAACGCAATAGGCGGCAGCAACTCCATAATGAGACTGATTAAATTATTTGCCCAGCAGTCTACTTACGAGCGTAAAAGAAATAATAACAATATATGGTAAGTTATGACAAAGAATCGCGGCACTTCTTACACAACTCCGATAAATCGTCGACGATTGCTCTAAATGGAAGTAATTAATCGCTACAAGGTTTGTAATTATGGCAGATATTTTAACTTATAATAACCTTGCGTCGAGCCAATTTTAGAGCCGCTCACATCCTGGTTAGTCCTGGATGGCGGGCCGTTGGCAGGAATGTCTAAAAATACGGGACGACTGCATAAAACCACGGGCTCTTATTTTAAGGCTGCGTTTCGTTAACTTGTTGCAAAAACCGTGCCAAGGTTAGCTCTCGTTCTATTTCATTGTTTTCTTGGACGGTTACGAAAGAATGTGAAACCGTGCCGTTTGTGTTGTTCCCAAGAAAAGGTCTTATTTGGCACTAATCGTTCGTTTTCGTCAAGACTTGAAATGTCCATTTACAAGAACATACTTGTATATTTTCACTTTACAAGTAAATCTTTAAATTCCCAATTTAAAAAAATCTTGGAGTAAAACCTTAAAGTAATGGAAAATTTAGGTTTAAACTGTCAATATTGGGGTCTATATTGACAATAACACATATGTATATTTTCAATTTTTACTTCGTGATGTTGATAAAGTTGGTTATTTTCCACCAACAAGAACGAATAATTTTGTCTTCCCTATTAGGATTTATGAATTATTTTTAATAAAATATCTCATTAGATATTCATATAACATTGAATTTTATTATTTTTATAAATATAAACAAGTTGTTTATTAAACCTGATGTCCCACAAACAACGATTAAGGCGATATAACAACCTTGCTACTTCTTCTTCGCGTAAACATTAGCGACGTTAAGTCGCCCCCGCAGCATTGCCAAAAACATACAGGGCGATGCACAAATAAGGCGACTCGCGCGTTCTTTTACTGCGCAGTTAGCGAAATACAACGTAGGTAGCCAATCGTTAATTTCCCGCTTTATTATATTTCACCAACCCAATTCACCAAATCGCCTCTTTCGCAACCTCGCAAGGGTATCTACCGAGATAATTTAGACGTTGATTTCGAAAGCATTGCACAATGGGTTTCGTTATCTAACGATCTGGTAGAAAGCACGTCGATTAACGCTGTTCTCATTGTGCCATTTCACGCGATATTAACTAGCGCTATTAAATTAAAATTTGAACGAGTAAAATTGTTATGGGTAAATAAAGAGACGTAGCACCGGAAGAAAGGGTCGTATTTTAGAGCCGGTTGTGAACGTAAAGTACTTAAAATAGATTCACGGCGTAAGGACATAAATTAGTATCTATTTAAGCGGGTAATTATTGTCGGGTGGAGCTTCAATTATTATTGTAAGGTCACGAAACAAAACCGTTGAAAGGCGTAACCGTAAAACTGACGTTAAATGAGAGTTAACCCAACATCTGGTTTTGATTTTACAGTAACATCAAAAGATTTAAATCCCATCTCATACGGCATACACATTGTGACAAAACAGGATTAAATTGTATTAATCACATTTATATCATTATTTATAAAAACGGTATCTAACATCTGTTATAAGTTTATCTAATAATAATTTTAATCAATAACCTTTTAATGCCATCTTTATACTTAAAGATTACCAAAGTATGCGCGGAATTCGACATTTAAAAGTAGTCGTTAACATTTACCATCAAATAAAAATAAAAGTAAATAAGAAAATTCCTTTTATTTTTAATCTTTTAATACGCTCCTTGCACACCTAAATTACTCCTACAACGGAAGTATCTTCCAACCGTAACAACCAAGAGGGGAATTCCACACCATGACAATAAGAAAAGAAAAAAAAACTTTCTCATGCTGTGTATGTGTATCTTTTATGGTAAAGAAAATACCAACGTGGAATGCGCCATCTAAAAATAACGGCGAGTATAAATACGGACCGATCTGGACAAAAGCGTTCCCAACTGCAATAAGCGGTCTGTATTTATAAACACGGGCCATTCATGTTTGTAATTCTCTATAGGCGTACGTTCGGGCAGTGTATTTGCCCTGCATTGGCATATCCTGTCGTTCACCGAACGAGCCAATAATAAAACCGGCTGTTATCGGGGAATATTACGGTTAGCGATCGAATTCAATAACGCGAAGGGAACAATAACCCCATAACATCGGCCACTACTAACTTTAATTCAAAGTAAACAATAGTAATGGCACTATTGCACTCTGTTCGATTCAATTCCATTCGGTCTGTATGTATAACAGGGAATATAACTTCCTTATGGTAACAATTTGCCTTTCTCATTCTCTTTGTATTCTCAATTCAGTTAGAGAAATCTCTTATATGATGAAGTTTTGGCTTCTTTGGGGTTTAGTCGCTATTTGATTACTTATCAAACCAAAGTCTCTTATGGCGAATTCGATTGGTTGCATTGGTGCGCACCAGTGCATAACAGCGTGTTCTATTAGTTGTTTCGTTGTGTTCTATTATAGTTTATTATTGTAGTTTATAACACATTTTAAACATCATCAAGCCCTGAACACACTTACAAGTGATGTTATGATTACGTTTGATTTCATCGCGTTCTGTTGAATTTGCCTTTTTTTGCAATAAGCTAATGTGACATATGTCACACTTTGCACTCAACGAGTGCGAACCAGTGCACACTAGTTCTGCCAATCGAATACGCCATTAGATAGATAAGAAACAATGAGGTTTTAAACCTTCTATGGTTAACTCTTCTAATATACCCCCTTTGTCCCATAATAAGTGTCCGATTTTGGCATTTCCCGAAATTCAACGTTATTTAGAAATGTCAGTGGCAATTTTGTTTCCATCAAGGGACTTAAGTTAAAACTGACACATTAATGTTGTTAAAAAATTTAAACGCGTCTACTTAACTTTTGAGTAGTGATTTATAAATCATACGTCATCTTGTAATTTCTAAAAGTACCGGAGTGGTCACATAATGGACCGTCGAGGAGTTTTTGAAGTTGTGCCTCAACGAAAAAGGCCTAACCTAAACCAGGAACCGCGTCAAAGTGTGTACCATTATTTGCTAGAAGTAAATGTAAACGGTAAACTTAAGCATGGATCGATAAAGGATGCAGCTACTCGGTATTCTGTATCGGAGAAGACTATAAGTCGAATTTGGCATCGAGGACAAGAAACTTTACGTGGAGGAGCGGTAAGCGCAAATGTAAATTCGCGAAAATCTGGAAGAGTCGGCAGGAAAGCAAAAATCGTAGATATAGAAAAAATAAAAGAGATACCGGTTCATCGCCGCAGAAATTTCCGATTACTTGCATGTGTCATTGGAATTTCAAAAAGCACAATTCACAGAAGAATTAAATTTGGACTGAACAAACCTTATTCAAGCGCAGTAAAACCATTTCTTACCGACCGTAACAAAATCCAACGGTTGGAATACTGCTTGGCAATGCTTGATTCTGAAAGTATCGCTGCTGGTGCACCTATTTTTAAGGATATGAAAAACTACATTCATGTTGACGAGAAATGGTTTTATTTAAAAAAGACCTCTAATAAATACTACCTCGTTCATGATGAGAGGGAGTCTGTTGAAACATGTAAAAGTAAGAGGTTTATTACGAAGATTACGCTTTTAGCCGCTGTTGCCCGTCTAAAATGGGATAACTACCTTAATCAATGGTTTAATGGAAAGCTAGGCATATGGCCATTTGTAACTCAACAACCTGTCAAACGTACAAGTAAAAATCGTCCAGGCGGAACGATGGAAATAAAACTTATCGAATCTGTAACCAAATAGGAGTACAGAAATATGATGGTGAATAAACTTCTACCGGCTATTAAAGCTAAATGGCTTAGATCCAATACTCATACGCCCATTTACATCTAACAAGACAATGCCAAACCACATTTTGACAAAAATAACAGAGACTTCAATGAAGCTGTTAGCGCCTTAAAACTAACAAATGCTTCAATAACTCTAATGTGTCAACCCCGAATAGTCCGGATACCAATGTTCTGGACCTCGGTTTTTTAATGCTATACAGACGCTACAGTATCAAATTGCTGCTTCAAACATCGATCAGCTCATCGATTCAGCCACCAAGGCTTTTAACGATCTAAGTCATGAAACATTAAACAAGGTCTTCTTAACACATGACAGTGTATGATAGAGACAATGACAGCAAATGGTGGCAATAATTGAGGACCTTGGTGCAAGAACGGGATAAGTCACTATTTTTGCGAAATTGAGATATATGTTTAACAACATTCTACAAGACTTTATTTACCTTTTGGCGCAAAAACGGGAGTCGTGCTTTGATAAATAACAATAAGTTAAAGAAAGTTTTATATAAAGTTTTTGCGCCAAAAGGTAAATAAAGTCTTATAGAATGTTGTAAAACATATATCTCAATTTCGCAAAAATAGTGACTTATCCCGTCTTGCACCAAGGTCCTCAATTATAGGTTGCCTCACTTAGGCAAGAATAAGTTACTTAGACGAGGAGAGTTACCATTTTATCTTAAATGCGGTATTGAGCTCGTCGAAGCTACTCAAGCAAAGATTAGTAGCAGTGATTAGTAATTAAGTATTATATTATTATTCTTCCACAGTTTTGTAAAATTATAAATATATTTCTTAACAATTTTGGACGTTTGATATTAAAAAAATCTTGAAAAAAATTATAAGTTTTTTTATTTTAAAACGGACACTTATTTTGGGACTTAAATTTTCACCATATCGGTCACTTATTATAGGACAGAGGTAGTAATACATTTAGTGTTTCAAAGTAGGGTGAAGTGGGGTAAACGCAAACTAGGGGTAATTGTAAATAAGGCTTTATTTTACTAAATATTCAAAAGAAGTGACTTTCATGTATCTTCTACTTCTTAGGTGGCAGGAAGGTGTTCACTGCAGTAGGTACGCGAAAGTCACTTCTTTTGAATATTTAGTAAAACAAAGCCTTCTTTACAATTTCCCTAGTTTACATTTACCCCACTTGAACCTACCTTTTGAATTTAGTATATCTTGATTTGTAAAGCTAAGCTTCTTCAAAACATCATTTATTTGTTTGTTAGGAAGCTTGGCCGTAGTTATTATTCATGTTAGTAAACCACTTGTAAAAATCTAATCTAGTAATAATCTCAGTTGGTAGTCCAACTAGTAATAATGCTTACAATTAGATGACTTGTAAATCTTGAAATCTTTTACGTACTTCAGCAACAAAAAATTTACTTGCTGGAGTAATCACCTAACAAAGTTTTTATTAGCAATAAAAACGACCCTTTTATGTAATTCGATGTTTATCAAATTTCAAATTTGTTCAATTAGATTGGGTTTCTCACTTCTTCCTCTTCATTAAAAAAAATTAAGTCTGCTAAAGTACCAAATAAAGTGAACATCTGATAAAACAAAAACATAAGGTAGATTATCTAAAATAAAGAAATAAAATATGGTTACCAACTGAATAAATAAACTGTATATTTTCTAATTAACTAGTAAAGACCTAGTTAACCTCGAGAAATTCAATTCGTTCAGATAAATTAATCGACGTGAAAGAATTCTTTAACTGACAATCAGCACAAACTAGTTAATAGATTAAATTACTTCTACCATAAACAGTTCCTAATTTTTTATATCAACAAGTAAAATAATTGTAGAATGAGTATTTATAGTTTTCAATTAAAAAAAAATAAATCTCATTGTATTTAGTAGTAAGGAATGTCCAAAAATAACTCAAACAAGTTTCAACATTTTATACCTTCAAACCGTCAAATACTAAATATAAAATAGCCTTCTCGGTTCGATCGCTAAATAGTACTCCTCGTAAACAAATCGGGCGATACCTTGGCGTTTGTACTAAATAAGGCGCCGCCTTCCTCGTGTCGCTTGTGGCGCTAACGTCGTCCGAACGAACGCGTCCGTCCACACGTGAAACGCACGTATTCAAGGCCGATGCCCATATCGTTTTAATGCGATTTCCGATTTGGCGGTGACTCCCGTATGCAAATTCAAACGTAGCCGGCGGGTACATCGATGACTGTTTAAATTACCGCACGCGTAACATTTCGATATCACGTGTATACGATGAGTAAACAACGCGATTATCTCTCGGAGATTCTATACAAGATAATTTCTTTTGTTACGGGCAAAATTAATACCGCCATTTATCATACCCACCCAATTACGATGACGAATACCCCCCGTCGAAATTGTCAACTCAATGAAGCTATATATCACAAAAAGAAAACCGCGCGCAATTTTCCTCCGAACAATAAGCCGATTATAATTAAAGTCGATAAATCATCGTCGCAGCAACAGACACGTAGGCAAGTAGAGTTCATCGGGATCTATTTAGGACTCTTTGTTTGAGACAATAGGAAAGCGGTCGGTCGGTCGCTCCATCAGAGCGAATTTGGCACAATCTCCGCCGGCTATGTCCAAATCGTAATACCAAATGGAATTGATCGTGTCGTAACATTTAATGACATCCACTCTGTTGGCGTCGGACGAGGTGGTTAGCGCCACGCGGCGATGCGTATTGCGAATAACGTGTGTGTTTGTGTGGGTCGTATCGATTGATTTCGTCGTAATAAAGGTCCGTCCACGCGGATACTTTGGCATATTTTCCTTCGGTTTTCACCTACAGGTAGAAAGTCTGAGAGGATTGTGAAAGGTCCCGGGGAAAATAATAAACGACGGTTTTGCGCTAATAACCGCTGACGTTTATGCGAGAGTATTAATTGTTAATATTTACCATAAGATTTATGGTAAATTATGCGGTAAATTTATCTATAGATATCTATAATCACTCGAGAGATTCAATATTGAATTTTCTTTATTACACATCATTTATTAAAATTGAACATAAACTAATGATATGATCGAAGTCGAATCATTAGGTATTTACTCGAATATTAGGTTAATTTGCCGAATATTCAATTTTAGTTTTTAATATTTTAAATAACAATGGATTAGTTTACTTTTCTTAAAAAAAAATATAAACATTTGGAAATAAAATTAAAATCTTTAGATTAAAATTTTATAAAAGGTGAGACCCATAGATCAAATACCACTTTCGTACAAGGTTTTAACGCACTGAATTCAAACATGACCTCAGAATTGCTCGGTTTCCTCAGGTTTTCAAGATACTCAAACCTATAAATGCTAAAAACACGAGGTTCTAACACGTTTGGAATTTTTTCAATACCTCTATTTCTTCATGAAAAGAATCTTTTTTTATGATACCTCAGTCATAGTTGTCAGTATAATAGATTAGTAGGCAATAGTTTGGTCGTAATCTCAAAAAAATGTAACGTTTTCAAATTCTTGTTTCCAGCTAAATCATAGATCTTTAGATTGATTGGCTTTGCAGTCTGTATTAATCAAACGAAATAAATATGGAAAGTAGAAATTTCAAGACGGCGAATTCAGTATGGCATACCAGAATTTGTAATTTTTTCTTTTTTTTTTTCCTTTTTAGAAGAATAAAATTGCATAGCCTTATGAAATCGTCTTCTCTTCAATTCAAATGAACGTTGTAGCTACTTGCGCTTATAACTTACGGAATTATCTTTCCTTTTCAAAGCCCAACAATAGTCGGCCATCATTCTTTCATCCCATCTACCTTGATGATGTCGCTCTTTTTCTTTAAAGTCTTGATGAAAACGTTCGCCCATCTCTTCTATGCTCCAACATTTTCCGGGAAATAGTTCTAATGGGAATATAGAAAATGTAATTTCATGCTCATTAAACAACCTAATCGTTTAAAATTTTTCAAACATTTTTGTCACCATACTTTTAAGTTTTGAATCACGATGGTTATCTAAAAAATTGTGTACATCTTTAAAAGCCAACCAAGCATTTTTTTCAGTAGATGTCACAACTTTTATAAAATCGTCATCTTCCATGAGTTTTCTTACATCAAGTCTAATAAAAAATCCTTCCGTAATTTTAGCAAAACTTATACGTGGAAATTTTGATTGCATATGCTTGAAACACGGCCCTTCTCTATTTAAAACTTTTACATATAGTTTCATTAACCCCAGCTTAATATGAAGTGGGGGTAATAAGATGCGCTTTATAACAACAAGTTTTTTATGTATGACGTTATTATAGCCAACATTCCGCTGTAATCTTTCTAGCCATTTATCGTTTATCCACTGCTGAACTCTTGCACGACTATCCCACAGGCAAAGAAAACAAAGATTTTTAGTGTTTCCAAATTGTAAGCCAAGAAGAATATTTATCATTTTAAAATCACCACAAATAAGCCATTCATGCGCCTTGTAATTTATTTTTTCCAGGTGGTTCCTAAAGCTTGATGATAGCGCAAAAAGTGATGTTATAGAAATTATATTTCTTCAAGAAGAAATAAAGCTATTCGAAAAATTCAAAACACATTTCAATGGGAACAATGGTATTTTCAGGTACCGCATAGAATTTTCTGAAAAATTTATTCACATGTTATTTCATCCCGAACATGTTTAAAAATCGAGCTTTTACATTTTTAGGTTAGAATATTTAAAAACACTTGACGTGATGGAGCAATTCAGAGGCCAAATTTGAGATCAGCGCGCTGGAAACTATTAAGAATCTATTGTCTGATTTATGGGTCTGAAAAATTTTGGCCAGTGTTATCGAACCTACTTTATATAATTATATTCCATATGGAACTATTCTGAAACCGAATATTTTTTTTATAATTTCTACTAAAAATGAGATTTTTTAAAAGTGCTTGAAATACAAGTTTTTACTCACAATCAGACGCACACCATAGTCATGCAAGGTACCAGAAGATGTACTTTAGCAAACTCAATACAATCAATTATACAATCATTATACAATTATATTTATCAAAAAAAAAGCAAATAAAAAAATTGATTTTCACTTTAATTTAAAATTTATTCGGATAAATAAAAATCGAGCTCAATTGTAACACTATTCTTTCTTCTATTCCTCTTCAAACAAGTTTTAATTTAGATTAGGTTGTAAATTAAATTACTATTCGTCACATCACAAACATAAACATCACCACACTAATAACCATTTTTTATTTTAACCAAGCCTATTTCATTACAAGCACAAACTAGCTATGAAAGACAAAATCCATTAAAAAGATCGTATTTAACATTTTAATTTGACTGTTGTTTGTTGCTGGAACGGTACGCGACCAGGTGGATCTATTTTCATTCCGGGATATTCGAAATCCATTAAATCGCGACCGAAATAACCGGACTATAATTAGTCGGGGCACACGGATTATGTCGCGGCATAATATCTCGTCGACCGTTAAAAATTGGTCTTACTTTTCCGGCTCGGGCCAACGCAAACACCGCCAGAATGGAATCCCTCGTCCATAAATAAGATTCAACTAGATCATAAATCGGGTTTAAACTAAAAAAGGCCGGACGGGGTAAAAAGGGTCCGGCGAGAAACGACATCGCACTTACGCAACAATAACTGGATTGAATAAAAGGTACGGTACAAAACGTTTTGCGCTGCTGTGTAATTGCCGTTTTTTCATACGACGACATGCGAGCCGAATCGTATACCAGCGAATTGCGTGATTCAAACCGGTGCCGTAATCGTAAAGATCACCGAAGCGTTAAAAGTTAGTCACCTTGTGCCGTTTGGGAACCTTTTCGTTAAAGATCGTGACGAATTTCCCAATTCGCCTACAGTTAGACGAAAAATTTAAACTCTGAGTCAAACGATTGGATTAAGACCACTTATTTCGTAACAATTAACCGTTAAAAATATTTACATTCCTCTTTCTACCTTTTTTAAAAATTTAATTCGTGTTCGTATCATGTCTTAATTCATGATGTCTTAATTCATCATCGTAATAATAGCATTCAAACGCAGTACTTGACATACCAGTTTTCTCTAGAGTACATAGAAATAGGCGAAAGCAAATATGTGAAGACCTAAAGTCATTGAACCACCAACAGGAATGCAATTATACGTTCTACTTTTGTAATTCTACGTGTACGAATGGAGTTAGAAGCCAATAAAACTATCCCGCAAAACGAACGAGTCCTCTAAATCCCAATAAAGCTTTTAGTATCTTGTTAATTAAATCGTTTGTTACTGGGAACGAGTACATATTGCACTCACTATACATTAGGCTTTTAAGAAAATGCGTTATAACCCGTCCACCCACATAATTACGCAACCGTTATCCTTAAGGTCACCCGACACCGTTAATTAATCCAATCCGCGCCTCGATTATTGTTGTTATTGCTGCCTTCGGGCCAGTAAAGTCAATAATCAGCGGAAAGTAAAACTGGCAACCGAAGCATAACTGACACGTAGCAATTAGGCTGGCACAGTACTTGCACTGGAACGGCAGCTTGGAATAGTAAAAAGGCGCATTAGCATTCGAGCTCGTATCTAATGGCGGCTGTAGAACCTGGCTGGCATTTCTGTTCAAAGTTCAGCGCGCGGCTTAGAGCACAGCTGAGCCCCGGTTGTGCAAGATAAGATAACCTTATACAAGGTATTATTAAAGTAGATCATGATTTATGCGTCCTTAGCTCGCTAGATGTCAACCGAACCTCTCGATTTAGGTCTATGCGGTTCTCGCTTCAATCGTATCTATGTAACTGATCGGTATCCGAAGAGTTTAGATTGCTAAATCGTTAGACCTTCAACCTTCACTATTGTTCTATTTGAAAAGACATCCATTGTATATTCATTTGATTGATTGATTGATTTGAACGATTGCATTTTTCACGCTGAATCTTCTTACGCCAATTAATTTGTAAATTAGCAATTAATTTAAATATCAACATAAAAGCCTCCGCACCGCCTTGAGTTATCGCGACGATACGAAACGGTCCAAGCCAAATTATGCGAGCCATTAATTAAATTTATGAACGGCACGAAATTAGCCCGCAGTATGCGAATGGACCAATGCCAGCAGTGCTGCCTCGCCGAAGATAGACCGAATACCTGTGCACACTATTATCTAATCAGCCATCTAACCAGCCAAAATAGAAGCGTTCGTAAAGGGCACGACGGCAACGACAGCTAAATTTGCTGGCTACAGCTGACTAACTCCGAGGACAATGTAATTATTCTATAATTAGGCTTATTGACATATCGTCGAGCATGCACCAACACATATTTGTTGACCTATAACATACATTTTCATGAATCGATGACCTCGTTACAAAACATTTACTAATTAAATTAATTACGCGTTGACTATTAGAACTAAAATGTTATCTCTCTTGTTTCTTGAGAGCTTGTAATTAAACGTTTGCCTTAACCAACAAAAATAATATTAACTACCGTAAAAAAAGAGGTTATTCAACTCTAATATCAAAAAGTTTCCTAGAACTTTTACTTATTGTGTGAAACACCGCGTTAACCGTTAAATGGGACGTGATAACATTTAGAAGCAGAAACTGAATAGCAATACCCAAACGGGCGCGGCTTATTATAATTATTTCTTGCACGCTTATTACGAAACAGCGATACCGTACGCCAGACAAGGTCGTTGCATTATTAGTTTACCTCGCAAGTATTATTTTTAGCGGTTGTATTAGCTCCGAACAGATGACACCGCATGTTATCGCCTGCTAATGAGCCGTTATTCTCGTTCAAAATTTACCCTTCAAAACATGGGAAGTACATTTTCCTTTCGGTTCTTTCCTTATACGCATTGACTAACTTCCAGTAAACTAATAAATCTGTCAATCGATTAATTTTCGTTGATAACAAAATTAAACAAAACGTCGACAACGCATTCGATATCTAACCTAATAATTGTGTTTTCCAAAAGTGTTTCTACGAATCGCATTTATGCGCTCGTTTACCGTTTCGGTGTAATCTGGTAACCACGTGCCCGTTCTACGACAAGGTTATCTATAGTAATCTTAAATAAGTATTTTGTGTTGTGTAAACTTACAGAACGTTCGATGGTATTAATCATTCCAATGATTTATGGTGGAATTATTTCTTTTTTTTTCCTTGTTAGTACTCCTTTGTACCTTCTTTTTTTGGAAAATGTTAGACAAAGCAAATCTCTTCGCCAAGAAATTATTTGTTTGTCTACATTTCTCTCAATCTCATCGTCCTATATACAATCTGATGTCTTTGGCTCGATCAACTCCGTACTTTATAACGGATACGCGTCCAAGGAGTTTGTTTAGAATCCCGCACGACTAATTTAAGCCTATCCTGCTGTTCGTTACAATCATTAATGACCTCCTTGACGGGGTTCTTGTTCAATGTTCTTGCATATATGTAGATAATCACAAACCATCATCAAATTCTTGCTGAGAATAACGTGATTGCACTGCAATCGGATATTGATTACTTAATCAAGTGGAATTTTACACAGCTCGTTAGTCTCTATTGCAGACCCATAATTTTCTTTTCCCTAGACGTTCGTAGAGACGTCTTGAATCACCAAGCTTCCGGTTAAAATAATTACACAATAAAGTGAAATATAGAGTCTTAAGTAGTGTGAGTCGACATTTTTCGTTTCTGTATATGTATGTCCATAAAATTTTTTATTTTGTGTATCTTAAAAAATTACTATTTCGAGGTTATAAAAAAAGTAACAAGACCAAGAACATTTCTCTAAAAGTTTAGTTTCATGTTCTGTTTAAGATTAGTTTCTCGGTCGGGTGTAGAGTTGCAAACCGGCATATCTCGAATTCAGCGGAGCGTACCTGTCGCGGGGCCCGCATTCCGGCCCAAAATTGAAGGTGCACAGCCGAGGGAGCGCCGCCAAAGTTGGGCGGCCGAATAGCCGAGCGCATTCCATCGACGACGACGGCGGCCTTCTAAAATTAATACGGCGCGTCCGCGGATCAAGACGCGGGTGAATCACTCCGTCAGATCGGGAGGCGACGTTTATTTTCGAAACGGGCCTATAACGACGCCGATAGGCTATAAATCGGCCGAGCAAAACAAATCGCGGCCGGCCACGGATCCGTCGATCGACGGCCCCGCGTCGCGACGCCTCGCCTGTATCTAACCGAAAGGCTAATGAACTTGAAGCGTGAAAACGAAACGCGAACGAGCGTCATCATTAATTCCGGTCATTCATAAAAAAGACGAGAGAGCGGTGTTTGCTCTCGTCTAGGAGAGTTTATGTTTGACAAATAAGTTTCAACTCGCCTTCAACTGCTATTTGCCATTAATTCTTTTTTAATGTCCGAGATAGTCATATACAAAGTGTAGTTGAAAGTTATACAAATTTCTTAGCTTTTATTTAATAGAAACTAAGTACCTACAAAAAATTGGTTTATTTAAATGTTGATAGCTTCTGAGATAAATGAAATAGGAAATATGTTTGAGAAGCAATGGAATTTCCGTATTTATTCAGACAACGCGAGTCATAGGAAAATCAAACAAATATGTATAACCGTTTTATACTTAAGCTAGGTGTCCTCAAGGAATCTAAAACCTCGTGACAGTTTTGTTTCATGAGAAATTTATCTCAGATATATTTCCACAGAACGTAGATATTTCTCTGAAACAACCAAGTTTAGAAATTTTTCTTTAAGTCTCTGAATACACTGTTTCCATAGGGTAAGCTTGCTCAAGTCGTACTTACGCCTAAGTCATACCTTAGCTATATTATATGCCAACATTACATTCACAGCAAAAGTAACACTACAGGATTGTGTAGTAAGGCAGGCACTCCATTCTACATCATTTAGTCGTCTGATTGCAACTGCCATTTGAGAGAATATTCTCAACAAGTATGTTATTGTTATTTCATATAATTTTTTGCATGTGTTTGGAGGATTTTTTCGCAAGGAAATTATGCATAGAATAGTCTCTCTTTTTAACATAAGTTCTGTTGCAATTACGGAATCTTTTCACCGAAGGCAAAACATATACGCACCTTCAATGTCAGGTTATCCTAGTTTTTCGTTTACAATGTTTGATACCTTAAGTCGTACCTAAACGAGCTGCTAAGTCGTACCAAGTACGCCTTGGGAAATTTGTTCGTTTCTGCCGTTCGAAACGTGGAATAATTCAAATGAATCGGTGAGCAATAAAATTCTTCCGATGGACAAAGGTGAAGAAACACAAAAGGAAGAAGAGGCTTCTATGGATTTTATTGCAAAACCTTCAACATCATTTGATTCACATAAACTGAAACAACAGTTAAATATTTTATCACCTATTCAAAATATCATCAATGATAGCAAAGAGAAACACTGAGACGCCTAAGTTTATCAATCAAAATAACGTCAGCTGCGAATAGAGACAAAATTCAAAAAAATGCTACAAATAAGAGGAAAGAAAAAATTAATAAAAAGAAATAAGCATTAAAAGTTAAAAAGAAGAGAGACAATGCTACAAGCGATTGGTTTTGCCGTATGTGTGGAGAAGAACGGAAGGAAAACATGATTGAGTGTTTGCAATGTAAATCATGAGTACACGATCTATGTGCTGGAGTTAGCAAAAGAATCAAAAAATATGTATGTGAAGCGTGTACTTTAAAAATATCAGACATGTATAAGCACATATTCCAAAAATATCTTATAATGAACATTGTTATCTAATATTTCTCAGGAGTACGACTTTAGCATTGGGTGGTACCACTTAGGCAACTAGTTTCTTTAGTCGTACCTATTATTTTTTTTTAATTTAGTTTATTTTATGCATTAACATTTAGTATATCATATTTTATTATAATAAACAATACTGTTATTAATCCAAGATTAGTATAACAAATAAAGCTTTTATATTTCTGCAAAATTTTCGCTTATATGCAATATTTTTTCTTGGGAAGTACGACTTGAGCAACCCAACCCTACTTGCCTATATTTTAAATCGGAAAGAAACAACAATTTATGTTGTGGAATGATTTTATGAAAAGATGCCAACAAAAAGTATTAAAAAAGGACTGCAACTTACAGCAAGCAAAGCAGCTAAACTTGAACGTTTCTTATGTCGTCGTCTTAAAACCAGACCATATGGTCATGGATATAAAATCCATTCTCTTTTTTAATTTTACAGAGAATGAGTTTATAGTTTTGATATCCAATGTAATATAATAGGCAACTGCAAAAAACAGTTCGATAATAGAGCGACACAAATAGACGTAGATTAACTTTGAATAATGTCCCACAAAGCGTTTGAAACATAGGTTGGGGTTATTAATTCAATTTTGAGGGAAAGTCTATAGAATAGTCTATTTCTAAGGGCACGATCTAGCAAGTAAGTTTTAGAAAACATTTTGTGACCTTACTTATTCGAAAAAAAAAAACTTTTCTGAACAAGCATTACTCGATATCACTACATAATGGTACAAATACCAATTAAGCTTTGTGCAAAACACATAGGCATCAAAGCCCGTACATAAAATGAATAATTCAATGTAACAGCTCTCATAAAGAACACACGAGATAATTGTTAAAGAGAATTAAAAAGGAATTTTCTAAATAGGTAATTTTCTTCAAGGACGAATAACGTTAAAAAATATTTCCAGTAAAAAAACGTTTGCCTTGAGAATCACCTAACAACAGTAAACAATTAATCACTCTTCCCACATGAAATTTCACGAAAATTCCTAGTAGACTCAAACTATAATGCCTTTATCGCAGTTTATTTCGAGGACAATCAACATTTGCATAAGATAATAATTTTGAATTTTTTTGCAACCTTTTAATCGGAATCATCAGTTTAAATATTTATGTAATTTACAATAATATCTTGCATAATAACCCTACTGTATCATAGTTCTAAGTTTAAATATAATTCGTTCGTACAATTATCGTTCCCAGAATACTTACGATTAAAAGTGCAATTATCTATTACACTTTATTAGAAAACAATACTATCACTTAACCTATCCTACCTAAAGCATTAAATTTCGTGATTCATTTGTGATTGACTAACTGACTACCACTTCACAAACAATTTGCTTTATGTGTTAATAGATTATCTTTGCTGCGCACACGTACGTAGTGTTAATTAGTCTTCATGTAGACATCCATAAAATAAAATTTCATGTTTTCAATGTTATGATTCCAAAAATTTGTAATGTAATTTGCAATCCTTTAATGAACATAAACCATTACTTAAAAATGTTAAAATAATTTCAAGAAATTGTAACATTATTGCTTTATACTTCAAAGTACAAGAGCTTAAGGAATTTAATTTCGTTTACATTTTATGTAATCTTTAAGTGAACATCAAATAACAATTAAAATGTTTCGGTAATTTAATGAGCATGAATCGGCACTTAAAAATGTTAAAAATTTCAAGAAACTTTATACATCATTGTAACTTTATACATGATTCGAAGTAGACCTTAAGAAATTTTATTATATTTAACTTTTATATAGAAATCTTTAAGTGAACAAGCAACAATTTTATTAAATTTGTTACTGTAATTTTAAGAATTTATATAACTGTGTATCTTTGAATAAGTTAAATATTTAAAGGTATGAAATCGGAACTCCTTATGTAGGTAGATTAGATTAGCTAAACAGAGTAAGTACGTACAAACTGGATTCCGAAGTATTTCGCAGGAATTTTGAAAGACTGGTGGCGAAGCTAATAAATTACCCGAAGGGAACCGGTACAATTAGTTAACGAAAATAGGTTGCGCTAATAAACCGCACATATTATTCATAGGTCTATTTATACCCGTGCGCAAATAAATCGCCAACGGGGATGTTTAGAATGCCGCGGAATTCTATCTCGTCACGATATGGGCACTTGTTATCCGGTCATCAGCAAAAACGAACCGAATTCCACTGTGACATCATTAAAATACCCGAGATGGTTGGCTGTAGCTAGAACGTAGCTCGGCAAATAAACGACAAAGGAATTTAATTAAAAGGTAGGTATTTATAATTTGATTTCGCAACGTAAAAATATTTAATTTCACGTTATCTAGAGTTATTCGAGTTGTGAGATTATTCCGAACCTTACCTCGTTTCTTATCAAGGGAGACTACGTTTGGTTAGGAGGTGAAGCTTACCTGAAACAATAAAAAAATATATACTTCAATAAAATATTCGCTTGTCCGGATCTTATCGACTTATTGAGCAACTATGCATGTATAAGCAGTTTCTGTATAGCTTTCGATGGAAAGGTAGCAAAAATTTGACCTTTAACACGGAGCTGCGGCTTTCACTTGCCGTTAAATCGCCACCCGGACGATGTAGAAAACGATAACAACATTTGGACGTTAGGTAACGAAACGTTTGGACATTTACCGGATTAGGATTAAGAAAAAGAGAGAGAGGGAGGAAGGTTGTTTACAAAATATCCATTATGTCACCTGAAAAAAATGTTAACTGCTAACACTCACTGACAATCATAATTATCACAATAGTGGATATTTACTTACGTAATAAAATTTTATTTGTTGTTACATTTAGATTTATTAATATACTTAGTTGATAGATTTAAAAAGAGACTGAATCTTACGTCCGTTTCATTCGCAGCTTTAACAAGTTACAAACTAAAAACTCAATAAAACAGCATTCCTTTACTTATAGACGGACATCAACTAAATTAAACAAAACGGTAATAAATAAATCCGTAATAAATCAAGCAATTGTCCGGTCGCGTCGGTTTGTAGTTTTATTATTCCAGCGACCTTCCGCTATAATTACCTAGCCGTTTTCCAATACCAATTTAGACGGCGTCGCGTCAGTAATGAAATGAATTTATTATGTTTGCCTTAGTTGCCATTCCCAGTAGATCTAATTTATTACTGTGCCGAGTTTTTAGCGAAATGCGGATCGCATTGTCGGTTCGGTCAGTTCATAAATCATTACGGTTATGCCTATCCTATTCTCACGACCTAGAGGAGAATAGGATGTAGTAAAAGGGATAGGTGCGTTTCCTCTCCTACAATAACAGTTATCCACGTGTGTTGAGAAATAGCCTTGTGGTGTTTTGCTTCTAGAGAATGTACTTTTTTTTCTATTACGTGAAACAACTTCGGTTGTCACTGAATCTAATCAAACATGAATCTAATACAGCCAAGATAATTTATAGCTATAGTATAGGTAAATATTGTAACAGTTGAGGTGTTTGGTCTGTTATTACGCGACGCTCCTTTTATTTGGGGAAATCGTCTCGGAGCCTAAAGAAAGTCCTGCTGGGGCCGGTTCGCAGGACAAGGTCTCGGGTGAGTCACACGCAAGGACGCCTCTTTGTTGCGACGTCCGGCCGATATAATGTGACATAAACTTCGCGGAGTCTCCCGATATAGAGTGTCCGAGTAGACTATCGCGCGTTCCGTGCAGGAGAACGGGGGCCCCCGGTCTTTGTGCTCAATTGGAACGATCTACATTTCGCAATTTCCTGTTCGGTGGGAGAATTACTTGTCACGTTCGCACGGCGATAATAGAACCGCGTAACGTATAGAATGTAAACGGCACGGTCCGGGGACGAGATAGCGAACGGAGTATTGGGAATGCGTAGTGGGGGCGACGTTTGCGCTATTTTGATTACTTCTCGACCGTATTGTGCTCCGATCTGATGAAGCAAACCCCCGTTACATAACGCAGATGCCCGGTTTTGTAATGCCCGCGAGAACACGGGCGCTCGATTAATCTTCGTAAGGTCGCCGTGCAAATGTTTATTAGGCGAGACGTGTGCAACAGGTTGTGCAGGATCTTTTATTACTGCAACGTACATTCATCTTATGTACAATGTCTCCCCGTTCACTATCCGAAGGTGTTATGAATCAAAAATATTTATGTTGAAATTTCATCTCTTCCTTTACATAATAGAGGAACTATAGTCTAAACTCCAAATGTGGCAAATACTTGGATATTAGTTATTTGTTAACATCATATCGAAGAATTCACCAACTTTAAACTGGTTTTTAATTGTAGATTTTATTGACAACCATTTTCTCTCAACTTCCTGAAGAAGGATAAATTTTTTACAAATTGTTTAGTCTTCAATCCAATATATGTTAAGATCAGCCGCCTTTAAAGCATCTTCGGATTTCACAGAATCATTATAGGTTCACTATTCTATACTTCCCCAAGTAGCTATTAAATATCTCATTCTATGAAGTTTGTTTCTCAATTTAGCAGTATCTTCTTTAACTCTGCAATTACGAACTCGTTTTCTAACAATAAGTCTCATTTTGTTTCTACTTCGTTATATTATTCTTGTTACTGAATAATTTTCTTAGATACCTTTCTTAGATACACCATTCCAAATACAGGTAACACAGGCAATAACAAAAACTCGTGGAAATACTCTACACTTACTATTCTTTCTAGGATGTACTTAAATTAGAGCCAACAACTTCTCTCCAAGCAGGAGTGTTTAATTAAGAGCAAACCTTCGTATTCGTTTGTCAGGTAAGATACAGATGAAGACATTTTAATTAACGACACTGATATTATAGTTATTGCTAAAAATTCTAAAAGAAAAAAAGAAATAAAACGAAATTAAAGTTTTATTGCTAAAAAAATTAGCGATTGACAATTTAACCCAAGCTACAAATTACTGTAGAATGTCTGTGGAAGATTAAACATAAGTTAAATTTAGTTGAATCGTTTATTACAAAAAGGGCCTAGGTCATATTTTGGTGATTTTGAGCTTTTAATATTTATTAACTAAATCGACCAAGCCTACTCGTTTGGTGTTAAGAAGAACTGAGTCCGAACAACGCATGCTGTGTTTACATACTATATGAAATGCATTTAGTGTAAGAAGGGCCTAAGTCCATGGACTTAGTGCCTTTTACAAATTACCATATAGAGGAAGGTAGTGTCTATACGTGCACGAACCAACAAATTTGCCTACAATACAATTGCCAACAATTTAGTGCCTTTTACAAATTACCATATAGAGGAAGGTAGTGTCTATACGTGCACGAACCAACAAATTTGTCGTCAAAGAAGTTTCTACTGCCGATATTTTAAACTGGAAAGATTGGTGGTCTTCTTATTATAAAAAGACATGCTTATCCAATGAATCCGTCAGATGTCCCAGAAATGAAAAGCAAAGTTTTTCAATTTCAAAAATGCATCACATAACACTCGACAAAAAGTTATGCGGTCATATATTGGCATCCAAATTTATGAATAGCTTCTTACAGCATCATTTTAAACTAGCCATGTCAACTAAAAAATGTAACTTAAAATTGCCTGTTATGAAAGCTTATGTTGAAGATAAGGTTCCCATTCTTGAAACGAAAGTAAAGCATTTAAAACTTCTAGTCAGATGGGTAACGGAAAAACACAAACTTTTTTTTTGAAGACATTATCAAAAATTGGAAAACGAAGAAGGGAAAGAACAAAAATTCGGCTGATACAAATTAAACTTTTATATTACATACTTGTCATTTTTTGAATTTCTTTAAATAAACTTAAAAAAAGATAGCTAAAATGCTATTTATTGTTAAATGGACCTAAGTCCTGAACCTTTAATCTTCAATACAGTGACCCCAATCTTATCATTTTCTACTAAATTCTACATAATATAAGACTGTTATCTACTAAAACAGTTCATATATAAAAACTTTGAAAAATCTGCTGCTGCTCAAAATAAAATAGTTTTTGTTAGTTTTCTCAAAACTCTAGCAATGTGACTTAGGCCCTTTTTGTAATAAAAGATTTAGTTGGATTTAACATTTCTAAAAAAGATACAAGTCTCAAACAAAATACGAACAAGTTCATTCGTTCATATTTGATTCTATATGCAAATTATTCTGGACTAAGCGAACGAATTCGTTTTATTAGCTCAAATTTAAACGTACTACAACCCGAAATAGAGCTAGCTGCACCATGAAGAGAAAAACGAAAAAGTAAGTCCCCTCTCCGTAACATTGCCGAGTAAGTCTTTCATCTTTCTCTTTATGGTGCAGCTCCATTTCGGGTTATTGTCCCTTTACTCACTGTCTATAAACCATGTGACAAAATCTTAAATATGCCCAATTATAAAACGTACCCTTTTGTTGATTGCTGAATTGTGGAGTTGTCTGTGTTGTCAAATACGGAATTACTGGACATATTGGATGTCGGATAAACAAGTTTGTACCGTACATACTTCTTTATTACAATTTCATACAATATTAACACTGAAAATGATTTAATTTAAACTTATTTATTATAGTTATTGTACTATTATGAATTATTTAAATAAAACAGGCCGACAAAATTTTATGAAAGGTGAGACCCTAGGTGAGAATTGCTCTATCACCTCAGGTTTTCAAGATATTCTAACCTATAGATACAAAACGCGGGATCTGAATGTACCACTTTTTCCATTCAAAATGCATTTTGAATTTTTTAGATTCCACAATTTCTTCATAAAAAATATTTTAGAAATTTTTGATCTCTTTTTCTATATACCGTTACTTTTGTCCCAGGCAAAAGTAGATTCCGTTCTTTTAGTTTTGAAGCGCAAAATTCCGCCTTCCCTTTTGGAAGATTGAGATCGCGAATGAAGTCATCTAATCCATCTAGTCAAAGCGCATAGGATCTTCGTCTCTAGAAGTATCTTCAAAAACAATACTGCTTTTTTCTTCGTCAACTTCATCACTGTCCATTAATTCAAATATAGTAGATTGAGAAACTGCGTCGTCAATTTTATGTATTTCATATTCAGGTTGTGTTACACTTTGAACGTTAGGGTAAATAAGAAATTTTTGAGTTTTGTTGTAACAATCTTTATCGTTATGCTTGGGTTCACGCCAAATCGTTGGTTGAACAATAATTCTTTTTCCTGCTGTATATCATCCCACCTAGAGAAACTTAGGCCCTCCGCACACGGAGCGACTGATTTGCAATTCGAGTTTCAAATCAGTTGGAGATGCAATCGCTTGGTGACTTTTCCCGTGTACGAGAACGGGGATCCACACACGAGTGATAAAAATGAGACCAGTTTGCAATCAATATCCAACTGATTTGAAACTTGGGTTGCCAATCGGTCGACTCATGTGCGGAGGGCCTTAGCCTACACGAATTACAAACTGAGGTAGGTACTCATAGTTTGTCCAAACTTTTCATATTCATGTTAAAACATTTTTTACATATTGGGTTTTTATCGATTCGGTAATTTGATATTATCTAGAAGTCCTTGTTGTCTGCAAATTAGCAAAACTGTGTAGATTACTCACGCTAGAATGACATTACAGGTCTATTCTATGGACAACTATTGTTGCTTAGCCTTCATAGCATCCTATAGGTTGATGATAATGCAAAAAGTGATGTTATAGAAATTATATTTCTTCAAGAAGAAATAAAGCTATTCGAAAAATTTAAAATATATTTTCAAGGGGAACAGTGGTACTTTCAGGTGCCGCATAGAATTTTGTGAACAAAAATGTATTCGCTGTGTTATTTCATCTCGAACATGATTAAAAACCGAGCTTTTTGCATTTTTAGGTTAGAATATTTTAAAAACCGGACGTGATTGAGACCAAATTTGAGTTCAGCGCACCCAAAACTATTAGGAAACTATTGTTTGAGCTATGGGTCTGAAAAATTTTAGCCAGTGTAATTTTCATGAAAAAACTCCTTCCACTAGAGGGAAGTTATTTATGCCTATTAGAAATTAAATGCAAAAGATCCTTCCAACTCTTTCACTGAACATGGTCGCTTGTCTTCTGGAGGTGATCTCGTAGCTGTAATTGCTGAAAACCCCGGGTTGTTCATTAATGCAGATGCGCATTCCATGGAAGGTTGTTCGACCGTTGAACGTTGCGTTATCCTCGCGTCCGATCGACGTTTCGATAAGCCGTGTTAGCGGCCGCGCAGGTACTCATTAGCTTTGTTATCTTAAACACGGCAATGGAATGTTAGAACAACTCAAGACGTAGAAAAAAAAACAAAAAGAACAAAGTGTTCAACACCTAAATTATCCCTTCTAAAATACCAACGACGTGAGGCAAAATTTTAAAATAAACTCCGGCCCTGCATCGATGTCTGGGACTTATTTACGATACACGTCGGGTAGGTATTGCGAAATTCCGGCAAGTCGCCTTCCGCGAAGTGCTCAGTGATTTTCATTCCTTAGCAGGAGTTCCAAGGAAGAGAACAAAAGGAACCCGACAAGTTCTTATTGGCGGAGAATTGGGTCAGGACAAATCAAGACTGTCCGACGCCGTCTTTTAAATGTCTTCGCGAATGACGGCATCCGAGAATTTTTTTAAAACAACTCAACAACATCCTCAATTTAGGAACGCAAAAGCCCCACGCGAACGCAATAAAACAATAAACGAAACGACCGTCTTATGCAACGAGGGCGTGTAAACAAACCGAATAAGTGGAAAGCAAACGTACGCAACGCGTTTTGGGAATGAATCTTCGGCGCCGACAAGATTGGTTATTTGGCCTGGATTTTTTTCTACATGGCCTCGAGGATGTGGCGGACTCGTTCACATGTAATTAAATTTCACAGTAGCGCGCCTGTAGATATAGATAAAAGAGAATCTAGGCGGTGATGCTGTCGAATTTTGAGAGGTTGCTTCCTGTGGCATTAAAGATAATTATCGAGTTTCGGTACTTTAACAATCTTCCAAGGGGAAAGAAATTGGGTGGAGTTTGTAAAATATAGGCGTTAGCAATTTCACTTAGGAGAGATTTCTAACTACTATTTATTGGACCTCAAATGAACTTTCTTTTCATTTCAAGGAATGTCATTTATAAATAGAAAATAAATCCGAAAGCTAAACATTATAAAAAAGATGTAAAGGTATTGTCTTAAACAAATCAAAAAAATCATGATATAAAATTAGCCATGATTTAAGAGATGGGAAATTTAAGTTGCTAAATCCGTCTCTGTAAGTCACTTGGGCGCGACAAAATTAAAATTCTCCACGGACGCCTCAGTATGTGACCGATCGCCGGCGACAACGGTAACTGTACTTTAATTTCCTGGCCATATAAGCACTAATTGTGGACCTGGTGCACAAGCGGCCTTGGAACGGACGCATCTGTCTTGCGCCCATTCAGCTGTGACACACACGGTCCATTGTCGCGCTAACCGGATCGAAATTACAAATGGGCGTCGATTCTTCATCAACCAAACGACGTGCTGACGTATCGAAGAACCTTGATATAATCGATTTCCAATAGAAATATGCAAATCCGACCGATTTTTTGCAACGTTATGTTTGACTAGACAAATTCGACGACCCACTTAACGGTTAACATAAAAAAAATTAATGGTTTTTTTTTATAAGTTGAGAAATACCGAGCTTTCACCCAAAGAAGTACGAATGATTGAAAATCGGTAACAGGAACAGACACGTAAAGCCAGGTCGAACGATAAATATTGATTGGTGATTTAATTAAAATACCAGCGGCGTTTCAGGAAGAGAGGGGTGGGCAGCAGGCGCCGTTGAGCTGTTACAGCAGGATTGCGTTGGTAGCGACGGCAGGTACTTTGCAGCAATCGAATTGCCAATGAGGACATTACCGGCGCGCCATTGACTGGGACGTAGGATTAGAATTTGCACAAGCGGATGCACTAGCTAACGAGAAAAACGCTTTCCTTTTCACACATAGACAAACATCGCCGTATGTACACATCGATGATCTCGTGCATTTCGTTTCGAAACTAATGCATATCGGCTTCTTAGAAATCCCTCTTCGAATTACGTAGATAAACAGAACGACGGAAATGATGAGCTTTGATGTTGAGAAGTGTAAAGTGTTTACGCATTCTTGGGAAGGGTATTTGCGCAACACCAATACGAAATAGTGACGATGTCTTAATCACGTTTATCACGCAATTAAATAATCATAACAATATTTTTGTTTGTAATTTTAGTAAAGTATAACATACATATTCTCTTGTTTTTAGCCTTGAAGAAATAAAAAACAAAACTTGCAGTCACGATCTAAAACTACAATTCTAGATCATCATAAGAAAACGATGATTATAATTTAATGAAAGGAAGTTGAAAAATCGAATGACCTTATGCAATCACAAAGATGGTTTACTTTGCAAAATAGAAAAAATTCTCCTCAATCCTTTCAATGGACTGCTTTTTTAGAACAAAAGGACATAGCTACAAAGATGTAAGCAAACAACTGTAAATAAAGTTCGAAAGTAGTTGATATTTGAGATAAGTATTCAAGGTTTTAGTTTAATGAGTTATTAAACTAATTAGATATTAGATCTAATAGACCTATTAGATATTAAAATTAATAAACTGAATTAGTTAAGCTACATATTTAACTAAAGATTGGAAATTGAAAGAATTATCACACCTATACATCAGAATTAGATCCACACAAGCGTTAACAAATATAATTCAACGAAGTTCAAAGCCTTTCGAATGTCACTCTCACTATAAAGGGTTAAAAATAAAAGCTAATTCATAAATAATCCAATAATTTCAGCAATGTAGAGCATTTTAATCTTAAACGTGAACACCCCCAACGTATGTATAGAAAGTACATTTGACATCCTTTAGTTAGTGTTTCTTACTTTGACAGATTTGTAGTGAGAGTAAATAAAGCGTATAAATGCAAAACCAGACATTTGACATTCGAATAGTTTTGAGTAAAGCGCGAGAAACCTCTCGTTGTCGTTTAAGTCACTCAATCGACTTACTATTAAAAGCTAATTCATAAATAATCCAATAATTTCAGCGATGTAGAGCATTTTAATCTTGAACGTGAACACCCTCAACGTATGTATAGAAAGTACATTTGACATCCTTCAGTTAGTGTTTCTTACTTTGACAGATTTGTAGTGAGAGTAAATGAAGCGTATAAATGCAAAACCAGACATTTGACATTCGAATAGTTTTGAGTAAAGCGCGAGAAACCTCTCATTGTCGTTTAAGTCACTCAATCGACTTGGTATTTTAACCAAAAGTAGATAATACATCGATGCGTCTTTATGTGCTTTAAAGCGCAAGTCAGGCTTATAGTAAAAAAGTTATTTTGATTAAAAAAATGAAAATGTCTTGTTTTGCATCTAAGGCTTGGAAATCTCCGCTTCGTAAACTGCAAAGTTCTAGATTTGGCGTTTCTATAAAAAACAACCAGTACCTGCACTAATAAAATTTGGAATTGCGATAAAAGAGATTTTAAAGAAGCCGATTTTATTGAAAAAAGTACAAAATTAGTTTCTTGGGTACAAATTTTAATTCGTACATCAGTGTCAGATTCATTATCAGAAAACACTAATGTGCCATTCACATCCGCCTGAGTATCCGAAGTGTTGGTTGGATTGTCTTGAAAGGCGTTTTTGAAGAACTCCAAACGTTCATTGTTTTCCCATTCTGCACCATAGTGTTTGGCTAGCAAACAGGGAATACTTCTTATCTTGTCAGGTTTAAGACTTCTGCCTTAAACCTCTTCTTCTATGTCATGGCTATTTCCCGCTTCCACTCTTGCTTACTTGCTATTCTCTTTCGTCCTTTGCCACGAGGACTTGGCTCAATGGTAATGTTGTTATCCATTTATTTTGTCACAGATAGTAACTAATTAAATATGTCACTTTGGAAGGAAATAAAAACTTCGTAATACGTTCGTTACTACGCTCTCGTTCAAACTAATCATGCAGAAGCGAGCAAAACTAACAGCTACTTCAATGTCATGGCTATCACGTGATGTAATGCGAGACCTAGATAGGTTCAAACACAAACATCTGCTTTTGCACCTAACTACTTGGCGCAAATGTCTGCTTTTGCATTTAAAGCGGAATTTATTATTGCAATAACTCGCTAAAATGTATTGTTACGCTCCTGGGGGCCATAAAAATTGATTTCTTGCTAAATTTACAATACAGATCCGTGTCTAACTAATTTTTGAAGAAAATCTCGAATATCTGCTTTTGCATTTATACGCTTCAAATATAAAATTTTTTAGATATTTATATATTTAGACATTTTCTTGATAATGTTTCTATTTAAAAGATTCACTAATGACGTAAAAAGCCATCATTAGCTATTTTTATGCCGTTCCTGCTAGCCGCTAGGTAATAAATCGCAAAAAGGTAACACTTTACAAGCAAGCGATCATGCAAATTCGTCGCAAATCTCACGTTTAACATATTTTAAGTGCGGCGTTGCGGCGGCCGCCGGCTGACGAACGCGCCGTTTACATCGCGACCGGCGTGTACCGTACACACGCACTTCTGATCCGACCGAGGGGGCCATTAATTCCGCAGACACCTGCTGCCGCCGTTATTGGTGGGCTCATTTGGATTCATTAGGGGCCGCGCGCAATTACGGATGGGGCCCCACGATGATTATCGCGCCGCCGCTACGACCGCCGGAGGAAGCGTCCAAGTCAAAGAGCGGATGTGGCGCATCCTCGACGCCACCAAGCGACCTCTTGCAGGCGGACGCTCGCGTCGTTGGGTCGTCGTAAACGGCGCCCTTTGATCAGCGCGTCCGTTTAAGGAGGAATAAATGAAGGTGATTTATTCATATTTAATTTGATCGTGGTGTGGATCTTGTTAGCAAAACTCCTTTAAGGATATTTAATTCCGTACTTCATTAGCGTCCCTTTTAAAGTATGGGAATAAAGCTATTTTTGAAAAGCATCAAAGACCACCTTCCGAGCTTTAAAAATTCCTCGAGTTCGCTTTCCCAACGTGGCCATCCCACATGGGACGCAAACGACATAGTCCTCTCGACAAAGAACAAGCAAACGTGCTCCTTAGAAGTGGCACCCACCGGTGAGGTCACGAACTTCTGCTCAATGCGGCCTAATATGGTACTGCTTCTTGGACGCGGTAATGAGGCACGGAAGACGGCCATTACTACACGAGGTGTTCCTCATTCATAAGCGGTCCCAAGATGTCACGATGTCCCTCTCGTCCCGGTACAAACAAAGGGACCCCACTTTGTACTTCTTTCGCGGTCAGAAAACCTCTCTCATATTTGCCCGAGGAGTAAAAACGCACCAATGTGCGCGACTAGGAAGTTGTTAAACACAAATCTTATGATATACGCGGCACACAACTGTTTCCTTATTCGAAAGCGGGTTTATTAGTCGTTATTAAATTGTCATTTACTCGGTGGTGACCGTAACGTAACGGTAAAACAAAAATGCGACATAGTTCATAACTATCTAGTACCAATCGAATACGGCGGCACTTATCTCGCCGTTCCAGCGACCGGCCCCAACAAGTTCACACACCTACGCCGTATAACACTGTAAATGTCACGGCCAAACGCGCTACTTCGACATGTCAAGGAAGTACAGCATAATTGCCGTTTTATTACGGTATAAGTCGATTTTCATTACGCCTTTAAGGAAGTTAAAAATAA
This sequence comes from Digitonthophagus gazella, assembly GCA_036711955.1. Lineage (NCBI taxonomy): Eukaryota > Metazoa > Arthropoda > Insecta > Coleoptera > Scarabaeidae > Digitonthophagus > Digitonthophagus gazella. The sequence continues at coordinate 11,552,838 of JASCIT010000001.1, forward strand.
TAACCCGTCGATGGCGGCGACGACGTTCAGAAAATAACCGATAAGCATATATTATCAACAAGGTTTAATTAACTAACAGTTGTAATCACTGTAAATACCGCTTTCGGAACGCGTTTTATGTTCCTAGTATCTCGCCAATTACTGTTTTGACACCGATACGGCGAGAATTTGCAAACATCGACGATGTGCCAAAAATTTACTGTAATGTTGCGAAATGTACAAACAGATGTGTATGTAATCGCATTGCCCGTAAATTTTATCGTAACCATAACCTTCCAACTGAAATTATGAACTCGAGTGATCTTTACTGTCCTGTTGTATGTAAACAGAGTTCAATTTTAGCTGAAACTTTAGCAAAAATTTACACATAAAATTCCTTACGCACATTTAATACCTTTTTGGTATCAATTAGTATTTAGAGTTTTGTCACTTAATGAGGGCTTTAGAATGAAAGAACTTTGGTTTTTAACATAAGTGTGATTAACTCTTTATTGTTAATTTCCAATATCCTTAATTATTAACAAGCATGTATTATTATAATTGTAAATAGAAAAATGTAAAACTTTACGCATGTTGATTTTTGTATCCTTTCGAAAAAATAATTGGTGATTGTTCCGAAAGCAGAGGAGAAAGATTTTCCAGTTGGTTGGTGTCCCTACGAAGGGTGCCAACTCAACTACGATCATTGCATATTTACTAATCCCCTCTATACACAACAAAAAAGTCGTTAGAGTGGGTTCACAACATGAAGAGACATAAGGTAAATGAATCGTTAACACACATAGTTTCTCTGTTGGATAGATCTACGTCAAACTTTCCATATCGTATAGCACGAAGGTCGTCGTCGTCGTCGTTGGTTGAAATACGACAACAGCACCTCATTATGCCCACCGCACAGCTTGGCTCGGAGTTGAGCGCCTCGCCGACCGGGCGAGTTCCGGTAATGTTCGCGCGCGCTCTCGCCCTCTTCTCTTTGTGTCGCGCGGAATGGAATTCTTACGTCAACGCGTAATGTATGTATAAGTAATAAATGCTAAGTGAATACCGTGGCTTGTCGCTTGTCGGGCGCTCAACCAGTTAAGTTAACCCGTTCAGCTCAGGCCGGTCGGCGAACGGGCGAGCGAGTGGTCGACGCACCGACCGACCTTGCTCGGAATGCGATAGGACCGCGCCGGAGACGACGGCGTCTCACTAAAAGCCGCCTCGGTCCCTCGACTTCTCCCACGATGACGACGACGAGAGGCTTCGATTTTGAACTGGTCGGAAAGTCACTTTTGGTTTCGTTGGGTCGCTCGATCGCGATAAACCGCAACGTTTCGATCCGGTATTTCTTCCATTGAATGGAGATTATTTATTAAGATAAATGAATTGTATAATAATACTTTATATAATTCATTAAGCATTTAAGATCACAATCGTGTACAAAATTGAAAGTTTAATCTAACAAAATGTTGTAAAACCTGAATAATTAAACTAAAGTGGTTTTAATGGAATTATAAACACAAGTTTACACGTCGTCATTCAGAACTCAATTAAATGTTAATCTGAGCGATTGTACTCAACCACACAATTAACGATTTCAAGTAGGTTTCACAATTTTACCTTGTTTCAGTTTACATAATATAACTATAATTCATTACAAAACAGTTTTTTAACACTAGGTTTGCGGGACGAGTCATTTTGACGCATTTCGAATTTTATAAGGAAAATTATAAAACCTATCTGCATTTTTATTTTATCTCTTGTAGTGACTTTTATCCACTGATCGAGGTAAATATATATTCAAATCTATTTTCTTTAAAAGTGTTGGAAATATTGAAATGCTCTATGTGGTATACCTATCTTTACGGATATGCGTCAATTTGACGCGATCGTACTTTAAACAAACTTTTAAATAAACATGCAAACATCACGTCAATAATAAATAGGAATATACCGACAATACTTCGATCTGTAATCCGACATAGTTATCTCAAATGAAACAAGCGAAAAATAACAATAATAGAAAGAACGAAACGCAGAATGTTGTTGTCAGAGTGTGAACAGATTTTGAAGATTTTAGTTGCTTGGTTCGAGTATTGAAAAATAGTATTGAAATACTAGAATATTTTTAAATTAGCAATATTATTGTGAACCTTAATTTTATATTATTTTGACAAAAAGCCCTTCTTTATCATCTAAATATGTCTAGAAGAGGAAATAAAATTTTACAAAACACAGTGAGTATTTTTGAGGAATGTTCTGCCACTGAAGGGGATGAAAACGAAGTGATTCAAAACGACGATGAAATCGAGATTTTGGAATTTGATGAAAGTATGCAAACAGGGGAGTCATCAGACAGTGAAAAGGAAAATCATTATCAATTACGTCTTCGCAGAAAAAGGATGCGTATTCTATCCAATTCTGAATCTGACAATGAGAATGAGACAAGGAACAATTTGTACGAAATTGAAAGCAGGCGACTTTAATGGTCGATATTCTTTAAACAAAATTTTCAAAGACATCGCTGTGTCTACTGGCTACATCAAACGAAATGCGATGAAAGGTAACGTACTGCTTACGTTAGCGTTCCATTTAATTATAACCAAAAATATGATAGAACATATAAGAAGTTGTACTGAAGAAGAAGCACGCCGCGTTTTGAAATTGGAAAATTTCAACCACAAAGTTACTTACGTTTATTGGAATTTTGTATGCTAAGAGATTTTAATATTTGATTTTTATTTATGGTATAAGGAATGGGAACCAGCTTTCTTTCTAATACGATGCCCAAGAATGATTTTATACAAATTCTTCGAATTGTCCGATTTGATAAAAAACGGAACGATCTAAACATTTACGCACCGACAAATTTGCAATGATATCAGAAATATGAAATCAATACACAATAGCCAATGCTGTTATAAACACCACGAGAATATTTCAATAGACAAGCAAATGTTCCCTTTTAAAGTCCACTGCAAAATTTACTTAATATATGCCAAATAAGCCGCAGAAATTTCGCAAAAATTTTGGTTGGCAGTAGATGTTCAATCTAAATACGTTATAAATGGGTTGCCTTACTTAGGTAAGAATGAAACGCGAATTTCAACACTCTTGAGCGAATTTGTAGTTATAAAGTTATCCGAACCATATCTTCATCAAGATAGAAATATAACCACCGATAATTTTTTCACCAGTATTCCTCTAGCTGACAAATTAGTTGCCAGAGGAATCAGTTTACTTGGAACTATTCAAGCCAACAAGAGAGAACTTCCAAAGCCAGCAAAGATCAAGAAAAATAGAATAAAATTGACTTGAATGAAATAAGTCAAATTGACGCGTGTTCGTAGAAATAGGTATATAAGAAACGTCCGTAAATCTAGTATTAATAAGAAAAATTTTAAACCTAAGGTAACTTCCTATCCTTCTTTTAAGAACAATCAAATCATATTAAAAGCTACCCCAACTCATGAATCAAAAAAGATACAATACTTGTTTTTGACATTATCTTTTAACATTTTTATATGTATCCTAATTTCTCTGAAAGCAATCATGTGGTTTATTTTGAATTAAACACCACATATTCTTTTATTGTTGATTATATGAAATACAAAATAAATAAAATTAAATGCGAGATATAAAATTTAATATATAATAATTTTTATACAAAAATTAAGTTTCTATATAAAATTATTATTAAAAGTCTATTCATTGATCAAGCTATGAAGAATAGATCTTAGCTGGTGAAGATTTTGTGAATACAAACTAATAATAGTATTTTCCCAGAAAAAGCTATTAGTAATATGTAACTTTACAAAAATTCATTCATTCGTCTTGTGGTTAAAAGACCATTCACCATATATAAACGTAAATGACATAAAATTCTAAGAAAATCTTTACGAATAAGCAAGAAATATTATGAAATTTAGAAAAGTGGTAAATTGACCAATATGGTAGGTTTTTAGCTTTATGTTTGATAAAATTTATTCCATTTTTAAACTGCTATATTACTTAATACAAAAAATTGCTTACGAACTTATTTCAATTTATCAAATTTAATACGGTATAAAGAAACATCGATGTTATGTATGGTCTTATGAGTAAAGATATTAATGAAAGTGTCTACAAGCGAAACATTTACACCAAGACAAGTAACAGCAGAGCAGAACATATAGAGCAGCGTGAGCTAACTTACGTAAGAAACGATTAGAAACAAGTGCAGAGTACGGAATTTCACTTTCAGCAATTATCGCGAGGCCGAGCACGTTTTAGAACGGTCGGTCTTCCTTTCATCTGACTTATTCAAATCGCGTATCCGCGATTAGTTCGCAATCGCCTGAAAACCGACACTTTGCGACATTTCATAAGCGAAATTCCGTCGCGTCACTTTCACCGATCGACGTGCACAAGTTTTGTCCGTTTTCACTTTCAGATCCGTCCGATTCCCCGCGCATCAGCTGATAGCCACGTGTCCTCTAAACAACAACCGCCGGAAAAGATACGTCGAACGGCGCGGCAGCGGCGGTTCTTCGAAAAGGCGAGTTTTCCTAGAAATTCGCCTTGTCGTATTAATGAAGCGGTGAGGAAGTCCATTTATGGAGGTCCCCTTGTTTTATGGCATCACTTAAAAACTCTGCGATTTTTTACGGGAATCCCTCCAGACGAATTCAAGGATATCGCGATCCTAGTAAACATATTTGCCGAGAGTTTTACGCGACCCGGGAACCTAAAAAGGCTCGAGGAATGCGAAGAAACAAATTAACCCGACTTTTATTTGCCTTTTATCTCTTATTGCGACCGCTTAATGGTCTCTCGAGATGGGAGTGTTGTTTTCATGCATGAAATACAAATTTAATAATGTATATACGCCGCAAATCTGAGGTGTACGCATTCTTTTTGTCTTAAAATTTAATTCCCGGAGATAAAACTGAGAGTCGTTTCGTATTAATTGTACGAAAACGAGTTCTGTACGTTTTACTTATCTCGATCAAAACATTTATGACTTATTTCTTGTTTTAATATTAATTAAAACAGTGCACGTATCTTGTAAATATCAAGAGCAATAATCCTAACAATCCTTAGCTTACCTTTCTGGGTGTCCAATGTTATTTTTCAATTCCTTAAAGTTTAAAGCTTACCTGAAAAAGAAAACAAAAATTCTATTAAATATGAAGGATAAGTATTTTTTTTAACTTAACATTTAAGAGATCCTTTAAAGGATAATGAACTTTCAAGTCACAAGACGGCGCCAAAAGAAGGTTAAAGTCAACAAAAGAAACACCAAACAGCTACCGATAAAAGGACAGGTAAAAACATGTATGAAACCCTAGAAAGTTCACACCTTTCCTTTACTAAAAATTTCATCCCTAAAAACAATTCTTAGAAAATTACGAAGAATCATCTCCTATTTTTTTTTTTTTTTTCTTTTCAAGCTTTCTCTCAACTTATAAAACCATATTTGAGATTAATCGACTTTTTGATTTTTATATTACAGAAGAACTAATTTTCAACAAAAAAGACGATATTCTAGAACTCTGAAAAGTCACACAAATTTTCCAAGAAAATTAGTTTAAATAAAACAATTTTGATTGTAAGTTTTGAAATTAAATAAACCTCTTAAATAGACTCCTTGTCTACAAATTTACTTATTATCGATTTCTAATTCACTATAAAAACATACCAATCAAAATTCAAACATTAAAACTTCCTCCTGACGCAAAATAAACTAATTACTCAACCGAGGAATAACGCTGTTATCGTTCCGGAGAAATTCAGAACGATCGACTTCCTCCTTCAACCCAAATAATTCGATAAACGGTGGCGCGTAAACAAATTATCGATAGCTTTGAAGTTGATCGGAAAAAAATATGGTAATCGCACAAGACAATAACTTGGTTGCAACAAGACGCAAAGAGATTTGACACGAATTCCGTGGCCGGTCGCGACGACGTCGTCAGGCGCCGACCTTGTTAATTAATACTTAATTGAGTGCGCGATCGAGTTCAATTATTCTTCAAATTATCTTGCTTCGACGTGCTCGTAGTGTTGCGACCGCAAATGGGTGTATTGGATAACAACGAAGCGTACACACTCTGAGACCTTAAACGGTGACGCTCAATGAACGCGTTTGATGAATATTTAACCGTACGTCTTCCCCTTTTGATGAGAAGCAATCTAGCGGAATGTGATTAAAATAGATTGATAACAATGTATTTATTAATCAAAAGAAAACAATCTTTTAAAAGGCATGTTTTTTTCAACCACAAAACGTTGTCCAAGCGTGATGTAGCACTTCACCGGAGCGATTTACATTATGTCCACCTATAGGTTTAATATAAGAATATAACGTTGAATGTTTTTGTAATAGATGAACCTGAGCTATTAAGAGGAAGACAGGTAAATTCTAGAAAGATCCCTATTGTCCGGTTCTATTGTACATTTTGTCATGGGTACGTCCTCAATAAAAAGCCATAAACGATGACAATGTTCCTTTAAATGCTACGAGAACCTGCTTGTTTTCTTTTTGAAACCGGAGGTTTCTTTATGGTAGTACTCGTTTTGAAGAACAGTTCTCTAGTCCCGTTGTATTCATTTACAGACACAAAACAATGCATTTTTTAGGGAAGTTTTAATAGTTCGTAAGTTTGAGTTTGAGTCTTTACTTTAGGATTGTTCCTATAGAGTCAGAGAACTATAAAGAAATGGATAACTCCGTCGATTCTGTTATTTGACATTTGAATGATTACAAAAATGATCCCTTGATATGAATAACTGGAGAAACAAATCGGGGATCATATTAAAATAAACTTTCTTTGAGTTGTATGGAAATAATTCAAAAGTAAATGTGTATTTGCTTTGATCTAATAATGAAAATATACATACAGATCTAAATGGAATAAGACAAAAGGGATAAATCTGGTTTTCCATTTAAGCAATGATTTTTTTTCAGATGTGAATTTGTAATGACAACAAAATCCCATTGTACATGACAACATTATACAAAAAACCATTGTTGCCATTAGAAATTCACAAACAGAATACCTACAATAACATGTGTATCGTTCAGTTATAGGCTATAGATTCAGTTTTATATTTGGTCTACTATTAAAAAGAAAATATTTTGAAGGTATCTTTTCCCACTATAGGAACGTTTGGAATATTAATTGAAAATGTGCAACATACACTTACTTCTGAAAATTTTGGTTTTGACGATTTTCATATAGAAAATGTAGTGAAGTTTAACAAAAAATTCCTTTTAACTTGAGAAATTAAAAACCATTTGTTGTCATTAGAAAATCACAAACAGAATATATACGACAACATGTCGCCGTTTCGGAAGAACATCGACAAAACTGCAAAATGAAAAATTTTGCAGGAAAAGCAAAAATAATTAAAATCAGAACTTTTTGGATACATTGATGGCCTTAACTCATTTTGTCAAAAAATTGTAGTTACGTCGATGTTGTTTCGGAACGGCGTTGTGTATCGTTCAGTTACAGGCTATACATTCAGTTTTATATTTGGTTTACTAGTAAAAAGAAAATATTTCGAAGGTAACTTTTTCCACTATAAGAATATTTGGAATATTAATTGGAAATGTGCAACGTTTTTCAACGTTTTTCAAATTTTGCTTTGAAAATTTTAGTTTTGACGACTTCCAAGTTGAGAATGTAATCAAGAAAAAAATCCTTAACTTCCTGTACTCCTTCAAAAAATTCAACTCTAGGCTCTTATAGATGTGTATTATAAGTTGATCCTAAGTCTCACCATGGAAAAAAGGATGCAAGTTCGAGGTTCCTTCCCGTGACTTTACCGAGTAGGCCCGAGTGGAGTACAGTGGAAGGGAGTTTCTCAACCTCCAAGGCAAAGGTCTTGCAAGCCAAAATACCGCCGAATAGAGGCCCACCGCATCTCGATGTTTTAATTCTTTCGCTCGGATTTTGGTCCTTTTTCAAGTCTTACAGCAGATGCGAGAAGGGATAACTCTCAAATCATAAAATCGACTCTGCATTATAATCCTTGATTTCGACGGTATTTTGGTCTGCAAGACCTTCGTATTAAGAAGGGCTGGACAATACTCCGCTTCTCCCTTCTACTGTACTCCAGTCGGGCCTCCTCGGTAAAGTTACGGGGAGGAACCTTCTCTTGCATCATCTTTGCCATGGTAAGGCTTAGGATCAACTTATAGTACGTTCCGAATGGTAAGATGTTTTTTGTCTGTCGAAATTCACGTTTAGATATTTTTCCCTACACTTGAGAACGAGGGTAAATTAATATGTGAGAAAGTCAAACCAAGATCACTCCAGTTCACTACTTATTGTTACACTGATATTTCAATATGATCTTATGCAACAACAATTTAAATTGTAAACTAGAAAGCGCACGCTGAATATTTTCAATTTGTAAACGACAATGGTTTTATAGGACTATAATAATATTTATGTTTTTAAGAAAATCTTACACCCATATGCATAGTCGATCGCCAACGACTCGATGGAGTTAATTTCAGCAACTCTCCGGAGAAATCGCCGGCAAACGATAGAAACATAATTTGTGATGCAGTTAGTCTCCCAGTGCACTCCGTTTTGGCGAAACGACGGAGACTCTTAAGCTGGCTACTCACAACGCGATACTTGCCAAGTAATTGCAAAGTACTTGGCAAGTAGCAAGTTGTGTGTATGAAGACTCGAATAAACTTGGGGAAGTACTTGTACTTTCCCTCGTAGGTCGTAAAAAGATCGCAAGTCAAAGGGGACGAGTAAATAATTTCTTTACTTCTATGTGCGTACTACGCGGTGTAAACACTACGCGGCGTTTAGGGAGTAGGAGTGTCAAAAGTGATTGTGGAATAATGGAGTTGAATAACGAATTAACTTTAAGGTTTTTGGATATTTACCAAAAAGAAAGAGTAATATGGAATGTATCTCATAAATTACATAAAAACCGGAACGAAATATACGATGCGTGGAAACGAATACAAAATGAGTTTTCTCCGGAGGTCACCATAGACGAATTAAAAGACTCGCTTATGACTACATTCCGTAATTGCAAGGCTAAATTGAGTTCCAGCGAAAGAAGTGGTGCTGGTTCCTGTAATATATATAAACCACATTGGTTTTCTTCTGCTAAAATTGGAATTCAGTGAGGAAATAGGCTTCAATCGGGGATTGCTTTGACGGTTAATATTTTTCCTGCCACGTAACTTTGCCTTCATTTATTAAATATTCCGTAAATTCTTCTCTGATATTTTTTATTTCAGTTTAGTTTCCTCGCTACTTTTTGTATATGCAACAGAGATGTAATGTTGTCTTAATATATTCGCCAGAATTCTGGTGTAATAACTCCTCCAACTTCTAAGTCAAAAGTTCCCCTTGGTGTATAATTTATACCTGAACTTTTGCTTCTATGCAGAAAATTATGAAGGAAACAGCATGTCATTGTTACAAGAGCTACTTTATTTGACTGCAGTAACATAGATTTTCTCAAAACTCGAAAAAACGGAAGCTATAACTCCTCAATTACTTTACTCGTCCTTCAACTTGCACTTCCCGAAAAACTTGTAACATTGAAAGTATGCGCATAATGTATGTAACTTACTTCGACTCGAACAAGTACTTCTCAAGTTTATTTCAAGCCAAGTTACTCTGAAAGTACCACGTAGTGACTAGCCGGCTTTAGTGTGGTTTCTGACGTGTAGCGTAGCAACTTTGTTAACCACAACAAATTAAAGCAAATGAAGAACTAAAGAAAGGAGACTGTCTGGCTAATAATGCCGGAGAAGGAGGCAAAATTGATATGACTGAGTATTAGACCCTAAGGTCTTCAGTTTTAAGACATTTTTCAATTGACTATTTATATGAATTTCACAGAATTTTCTCCAAATTCAAATTTTTTGAAGTAATCGAAATTTTTGATTTTATTTATGAACTGTTCCTGGAAACACGAAAGGAGGAAAATTGAAAATTTATCACAACAAACTTGTGTCCGGAAACGGTTCATTTAAAAGATAAAATATTATTATAGATATCGACATTGAATGTTCACATAAAATCATTTGATCAAAGGAAACTTTCTATCCTGCCACTTCCTTTAAAAAATGGTTTGATATCAATATTCTACTCGCCACCGCAACTGTGGAAGATCGTTGACTATTTAATGTCCTTCACAAAATTGAGATTCCATTCCATTGATATGCAATGGAAATGATATGCTTTTTATAGGAAACTGTTCATAACTTTCCTAGAGGGTAAAATATAGATATACTTTAATTAAAATATCTTCTATGATTTTCAGCCATATAAACGTTATTTTCTGAAATTTCTGTATGTATGTCTCATAAAAACCTATCTCAAAGTTTACATTGTCATAACATTTTAAAGATAAAATGGAATGCTAAGTTGATGATGAATATTATGATTTATTTGACCAAATATACATTTTACAGTTTTATTTTTTTTTATTCAACAATGACTTCTCAGTGATGAGGAATGTCTCAAGTCCTTAAACGGATATTACAACGATACCATCAACAATTCAGTGACGTGTTTTGTGGTTTTCTTTTCTCTACGACGAGTTTTGTTTATAAGGTTTATTAATTATCGTTCCGACCATTTTATCGTACCGCGGTTTAGTTTCCTTTTAAATCTCAAAACGACTTCCTGTATACTTTCGAACCTGTTAAACACGTGATTAATATTATTATTTCTCCTATTCCCATTAAACCAAATTACGTAGCTACTAAACGAATCAATCGCACGAACTCAATTCCCATTCTGCCTCTTCGGTATCTGCCCATAAAACTAACTCCACATTAACCTCATTTCTGCGTCGGCGGCGCGCTCGTATAAGCAATCGTTATTACATCGACGGTTTGCGATTAAATAAGGCGACTCCACGTGCACACACACAATTTGAATTACAAAAAAGCCGAGAGCGTTTTCCCTGCTGCCGTTTTCGACGTGCGTGTCCGCGCTCGCTCGCTTGTTGGTTCGTTCGCAGGAGGCTGTGATCGCCAAATGCGTCCAGTTGGCGGAAAATATCACGGCCAACTGACCTTACAATGGTTTGTTGTTGGTACACGAGAGAGCAAGCAAAACGCGGAAAAAGGCCTTCTCATTAGCATTTCGCGAACGCACAGTCTATTGTTCAAAGAACGACGTCACGACGATCCGCGATCGTACTTTGTTTTCAACCGTTGACGTGGCACAATGGGAATTGTCTTAATTGTAAGGAATGTTTCTTTCATTGAAACGCTTCGGCCGCGTTGATTTATGGGGTATGGATGTACCGTCGGCGACAGAAAACGTGCCACGTCGTTTGTCAGGTCCCATTGTGTCTCCGATACATTATCGACCCGTCGAAGATAATGTATTCATAGCAATATTATATTTTCCCCTCCGGTATTATCACCGGAACGGTTAATATATGGCGGCATTGTTTTTGATCTTAATGGCGTGCGTGAGGCGTCGTTTTCGGTAAATGGAACGCGTAGGAGTTTTTGATGCCAAGCTGTCGTTTTAAAAATTATGTGAGAAAATTCCATAAACAAAGCGTCGAGTGTGGGCATCTGCTGAACCCCTTGACAATTACATAAATGTCAATGAAACCAACTCCACGCTTTTTTATTAGCTTTACATCAACTTTAATTACCTTTTTTATTCGTCGTCGACTTAAGTATACAATGCGTGTGGGAAGGATGCTGATAATAATTTTTTAATTTATGTCGCGGGCTTTTAATTCTGATATTTGACCTTCAATAATTTATCAACGTTCCAATTCATCGAATATACGTTATAGCCATACAATTTTATCCACTTCTAACAGTTAATAGACGAACGTATAAAGCAGGCTTTCAAGTTTTCTAATCACAGATTAGAAACAGTTGTCAAAGAATATTTTAAGTTTTAATGACTTTAACACAAATGAAATTTTAGTTTTCAGACAATGTCAAGAATAGTAGAGCAGTCGGGGTTCTTGGACACAAAATGAGCAGGATAGCACTTGGGGGTGTTACCACTCTCAGGGGTAGTTCTTCAGCAACCCCAGGTAGTTCTTCAACAACCCCAACCATTTGGGGAAGTTTTCCAACTTGACTGACGTCACGAACGTTTTGACGGGAAATTTCGTAACATCAGTCAGGTTGGAAAACTTCCCCAAACGGTTGGGGTTGCTGAAGAACTACTCCTGAGAGTGGTGGGGTTGCTGAAGAACTACCCCTGAGAGTGGTAACACCCCCAAGTGCCATCCAGCTCATGTTGTGTCCCAGAATCACCACTGCTCTACTACTGTCAAGCACATACTGGCTGAAATTTTATAACCTCAACTCTACATTATGTTTCTTATAATAATGCCATTGATTTTAAGTATTAACAGAGTTCCAACTTATTTAAGTTTTCTTCGTTTTTACTCTCTTACAAGGAAACCTCACGATTTTGGAATCGCCGATTTTAATGAAAGTGGTACCAATCGATAGTCATTGGTACATAGTACGAATGTGTAAAATATTGGGGCGCACTATTCAGCGTTTCGCGAATAAATCAACCCTTACGATCGCAAAAAAAGTTCGAGCGACTTACATATCAATCTTAGACCACACCCCTTGAAATCCGCCCATAGTTAACACTTTGTTGACCGGTGACGGGTTAACTCGTCTTTTCATATCCAAACGTTGCTAACTGGTGACGAGTTAACTCGTCGTCATAGCACTTGTTATGTCACATTGCGGTGACATGAGATAGTTTCTATGTAAAATTTCCGGTCAACAAAGTGTTAAAGGACAATCGGCCGGCTTTCAGATGCAAACGTGGATGGCTCGAATCCTGAATAAAATAACTATTTTTTCTCCTTAATTTCTATTTTTAATGCAATATTCCATTTTATTTTTATAATATTTTATTAATTAAGGGAAAAAATAATTGTTTTATTCGGGATTCAAACCATCAACGTTTAGGCTAGGAACACGTACAACGCTGGCTTGTAAGCGAGCTTATGAGCGTATCGGTGGACGCTTATGCCTATCGCTTGTTAGCACTTAATGTGGACATGTAAAAAGCTTAAAACCAGCACCAGATTCGTGAACTCTTTAGTGTGCAAGATGTCTTCGTCTAGTGAGGATCAATTATTTTTACTGGAAAATATCCATTTAAAAATTTCATTTGATCGCTGATTTCTTACCAACATTTTTTTATACAGGATGTCCTGGAAAATGTGGGAAATCTCTTGGATTCTAATAGAACATTAAAAAATATTATTACAAGTTCCCATAATTTTTTTTCCTAGCGGTCCTCCCCTCGGAGATACGGCCTTCTAAAGGAAGCCACTGGAAAACAATTTTTCTTGAATAAAGAACAGGTATTCTTGTTCAGTGTCGATAAAATTAACCGTTTTCAAGAAAAAAATTGTAAATGAAACCATCAAAATTAAAAATTTATTAATATTTCGTAGGTACTATAGCAACGTTTGTAAAAACAGCGCCTTTTTAATACTGATAACAGTTTTATTTGTTGCAGACAAAAAATTTAACGTTTTTACAAACATTACTATAGTACCTACGAAATATTAATAAATTTTTAATCTTGATGGTTTTTTCACCTTTTTTTTCTCGAAAACGGTTCATTCTATCGACACTGAAAAAAAGTACCTTTTCTTTAGCTAAATATTCAAGGTATCTAAATTTATTTTTTTAACTCCTTATCATACAGGGTGTTAAAAATGTAAGCATTAAAATGTACAACCTAGTACGCCCCTGGTAAACTAAAGAGACTAATTGTGTTTTAAGATCTTTTTTTTAAGAGATCATTACTACTGTTTATCATACTAAATTTTCATTAAATTAAATTAAGTACTTTAAAATTTATTCAGGAAAAATTGTTTTCCAGTGGCTTCTTTTAGGAGGCAGTATCTCCGAGGGGAGGGCCGCTAGGAAAAAAAAATTATGGGAACTTGTATTCATATTTTTTAATGTTCTATCAGAATCAAAGAGATTTCCCACATTTTCCAGGACAGCCTGTATAATATATTCTGTTGAAATATCCTTAATTCTTTTGTGCCATATCGCCCGTCGTTCGAAAATTAATTGATCGCAGTCTATAGCACTCATCTTTAAATCAAAATAACAAATTATTATCAATTTTAAGCACAACCACTTTTTGATGAACCTACCGTGAAACCTGCTCGCCAGCGTATAATAAATGTTTTGTACATTCTTGTTCGCTGGTCGGCGCCGGCTTCAAGCGCCAACAAGTGCAGACATGCTTTTTACGTGTTTGCGTACATTTAAAAATACAGTAATATTCTTTTCGCTTGTTGACGCTTGTCAACGCTGGTTCAACCAGCGCTGGTAACCAGCGTTCTACGTGTTCCTAGCCTTAGGCTAGGAACACGTACAACGCTGACTTGCAAGCAAGCTTATAAGCGTATCGGTGGACGCTTATGCCTATCGCTTGCTAGCACTTAATGTGGACATGTAAAAAGCTTAAAACCAGCACCAGATTCGTGAACTTTTAGTGTGCAACACAGACCAATACATAAACGTAAAAAATTATGAAAAATATTTTTTTTCTCTGAAACTACAAGTGATAGAAAAAAATGTTTCACACAAAATTATTTTTAAATTAACCAACCTAACGAAAAATAAATATTACGTTCAAATAAAATAATTCCTTAACCCCTTCTGATATAACCGGAAGTCATGTTTCTTATATAAACTATGGTCCCAAAATGTTCCGTTACTAAAATACAGGGTGTTAAAGGTTTAGAAAAGAAGGATATTAATTAATACTTTCGGAATCGCTTTAGGTATTTTTATGAAATTTGACATATAGTGACTATTAATAAACACGCATATCTTTCAATACAAATCTAATTTCTATCTTTAACAGTGGCGTGCGTACGAGTACTGACTTTAATATTTTTAAAGAAAAAAATGGTACGCCAATGGTTTTTTCCCAAATAAAAAATACTTTTGAATTCCCCCTTCAATTTGACAAATAAAAGCCTTCTTGAGTTTTTGGACTGCAATGCGCCGTTTTTTGAGAGAAAAAATAAAAACCGTCGGTTGTTCGACAGAAATAATACGTATTGTAATTATTAAGGATACAATTTTGCAATAAATCTAAGTGGCTGAATCTAAATGTCATTTGTTGTTTTATGTACGTTTGACATTTCAAACAACTGTTTGTAGTTAAAATCTGTTTACTGTGAATACCCTGTATTTTAGTAACGGAACATTTTGGGACCATAGTTTATATAAGAAAGTATAATTAATTTTCGATGTAGAACCACCCCCTTCAATATTTGCATATCATTACGGAACAGCCTGTATATTCTGTTGGAATGTTCTTTAATTCTTTTGTCCCATATCGCCCGTCGTTCGAAAACAAAAAAAAATTAATTGATCGCAATTTATAGCACCCATATTTAAATCAAAATAACAAATTATTATCAATTTTAAACACAACCACCTTTTGATGAACCTACCGTGAAACCTGCTCGCCAGCGTATAATAAATGTTTTGTACATTCTTGTTCGCTGGTCGGCGCCGGCTTCAAGCGCCAACAAGTCCAGACACGCTTTTTATGTGTTTGCGTACATTTAAAAATACAGCAATATTCTTTTCGCTTGTTGACGCTTGTCAACGCTGGTTCAACCAGCGCTGGTAACAAGCGTTCTACGTGTTCCTAGCCTTACATCTGAACGCCGGCGCCGGCTGATTGCCCTTTGGCTACGGGGGGACCTCAAGGGGAGTGGTCTTACGTTGACATATAAGTTGCCCGAACATTTTTGGCGATCGTAAGAGTGAATTTATTCGCGCACCGCTGAATAGTGCGCCCCAATATTTTACACATTCGTACTATGTACCAATATCTATCGATTAGTATCACTTTCATTAAAATCGGCGATTTCAAAGTCGTGAGGTCTCCTTGTTAGTAAAAACTAAGATCTCTTTTTGATTGCAGTTCGATCTCTTATCAAACTGAAAAAAATCATCAAAAAATTGCAATTTGTTGGGTTAAATCAGATTTTCTTAAGGAACTTATCAAGAAACAGAGTCAAATATGTAAAAAATCATTGGCAAAAAGAGTGGCCAAAGGTGTGATTCTTTAAAACATACAGTTTTCCCTCATATTTTAGCAGTTGTATATAATTAGTAACTGAAGAGTGTACATCCAGCAGAGGTTACTTATTTTCTTCCTTACAATTTAGCTTGTGACGTCAAAAGTCATTTTTCCATTTTAGTCATAAGAACCTGAAAAATGTATTATCCTTCTTTCGATTTGACTTTCCAACAGAAAATATTTGACTTTCAAGATGTGGAATCCTTTATAATCTATAATAATTTGATAGCTCTTCATAAATGGTCTTTTATCATTATTCTGGTATCAATGTCTTTTACTTCCTTAGTCATAGAAAAAGCAAAAACTGAAACATTAAACCGAACATTTTTAGACATTTAGAAACTTGCTCACACTGATTTTTCAAAATATGAAATAAAATTGAATTCGTGCAGTTTAAAGTTATCGACCTGTACAACCTGCATGAACCTTCAAAAATCCCCATGACTTGCCTGCGCAAATCAAACCCCCACAGGCAAATCGTTAAATAAGTCGGAGCGTCTGTACGAACCTTTTTACATAATTTACATGATTAATAATTCTTAATTGAGGTCGTAAAAACAATGTTTCATATACGAGAGACGTCGTTCGAACTGGTTCTCAATACACCTGTTGTACTTCTTGCATGTTTGTTGTATTAATCATAGTCGAGTCGAAGAAGCGTGATTCAGTTTAAGTTTATCGATTTGCGTAACTATAAGTTAATTGCCCATGTTTGTCATGCTTTTTCCTGTTCATGGAATTTTATGTGTCTGCAGTGTAATCGCGCAATGTTAATGTTAGGCGACAGACAGATTATTACACAATTCGTTCCACGTCTTGAAATCCTTTTATATTAGAAACGACCTTTTCTGACTACGACATAATTTGTTGTAAGTGAAAGTTAAATCCGAAATTACGTTCCAAATACTATGTGGTGCCGTAAACACAAAATTTAATCCAATAATAAATAAAATGTCTATTTTGTTATTTCAGTTTCACCTTCGCAACTTTTTTTTATGTGTACATATGTCGGAATCTCATTCATAAAAGAAAATTAGGTCATTCGGAAGATTCAATTACAATCGATTAAAGTTAACAATCTCGCACAATGATTACAAACCGCAAAGAAAACGGGTTAAGTGTGAAGCAGTTTAATAGAAAGTAGTGGTTTTAGGGAGATTTACATCAACATTATACTCTCGAAGTCTTCGTCGTCGTTTAGATTTGTCAAAAGCCTAATCTTCGACACGCTTTTCACCAGAAAATTTCACTCACCGGACAACTATTAAAGTGAGAACGTAATTTCTCTGATGGAAAATTATATCTGGTAGCAAAACATGGAACAAACATAAAAGTAAAAACCGGTTCATTAATTGACTTCATAGACTAGTTTATTTACTTAATTGTTCTAATATTGATCAAAAACCAGTTTTAAAGTACGCAAAATAATAAAATAAAAAGGTTGATTTGAAAAATAATTTAAAAGGTCAGAAGAGATCCACAAAGACGACAAATTGGCCGTCATAATTTTTAAAGTAGACTGCTTGGATGTTTTATCGGTCGGTTGTGTTACTTTACTTGAGTTTTCTTTCACCTCTCGGCGGCAAAAGTACAGTTAGTTCATCGGAGACGAGAGCATTCTCGCATCCAGATCGGTCAGACGGTCAAACCCCGAGGCCGTGGCTTCGTAAGCTTCCATCATGTGAAACTCTGCCTCGTTCGCATCGGAACCGACTGTCCTAAATGTACACTTCCTCTCCGCAGTCGGTCATACGCACGGCTCCACGCCGACACAAACCTAATTTGAATAATATCGTGATCATGATAGAATAAGTAGCACGCCGAGTTTGCCATTAAACGACTATAGGAAATCCCTCTTATTAAATTTACTCGTCTCATTTACTTAATACCCATGTGAATTCGACGATTTCTACTACGGTTAATGTAGACAGTTTTAGTAATTTCGTCAAAAACCAAAGAAAAACAAAACTCATCAGCGTCACTCACACTGCCAATTAAGAGTACGATAGATAATCGTTAAGGATAATTACGAAATACCAGAAACTAATTGTAATAATTGAGGAGTACGGCAGGTACTGGTTGAGGAATTCGAAAAATATCATCTCCGAGTGACTAAGCCGATCGCCGCGGTCGTTTATCGTCAATTTTCGCAATAATTTAATCTGCGTTCGCCCTTATCGGCATCCAGATACGGGTACGCGGTTTTGTTACGAGAACTAACGAGAATAATTAATATTTGCCATCCGAGACGCTGCCGCCGTGACATAATAATAACAGTTAATAGGGTAAACGGCTGCCGGCGGAATTAGCGCGATAGCAAAGTCATTATTTCCCGTCCGAGAAGGGAAAAAACGTAATTGTGAATGCGATCTTTCAAGTGCAATCCGGCCGCTCGTCAGGTATACGTGTAATGATCTAAAAATAAAACCTGTGGGAAAGGAAATGTTTACAATACGACAGAAATCGTCAACCTGGCCTTGTATGACTAACTGCCATACGAAAGAGGCGCTATTTTACCACCGAGTGTGACCTAACATTGCATTTTTTAAGTTTCGCAATCTCGTCTTTGAGCAATATCCCAGAAAAACCGACAAATTGCGAGATATAAGAAACTGCCTACGTATCCACGAGACAAGGGAAATTAGAGAAAACTAGGACGTGTTGACACACTCCATCAACTTGATCATAATCTTAATTATAAAATATGACATTTTTTTAAAAAACTGAGTCAGTCACATTTAATCAAAGAAAACTTTCAACCTAAAACTGTAACCGGATTTGAGATTTCTTCACATACAGTGAAACGGTTTCAATTTTCTTTTCTTTTTTAACTCACCCTGTACAATCAACATATGAAATAATCAGAATAAAACAATTTGAAATAATCTGAAATCGTTTGGAATCGATTCTATGAACAAACCTAAAGCCGGGTACACACTTGTTGCGTATCCGCGTATCGTGTCACAGTTGCGTATCATTAAATGATACGCAACGATGCAACGCAGTGTCAATGTAGTCTCCCGTATCGCCACCGCGTATCTCAACCAAATGTGCAACGGGTTGCGATACAAGGTACGACTCAAGAGTATTCCAAATATTTCAGTGTCTATCCGTACATAATACAATGAGTACACCACAGCAAAGAGCAGCGCCGCTTACATTTTTATTCATCTAACTTTAAAAAGAAGCGCAATGCACGACGTTGGTGTATGACTAAATTATACTCAAACAGGGCATATCGGGCATCAAATTTACTCGCCGATTTGAATTTTCAATCTGTAAGTGGATTGTATAAAAAATTTGTTCGGATGCACCCCACTGATTTTGAATTTTTGTTGTCATCCATTGAGCACAAAATAACTAAACAAAATACCACATTTCGACAAGCAATTCCTGTTCAAGAAAGGCTTGCTGTAACCTTGCGATTTTTGGCTACTGGTGATTCATATTCCAGTCTTCAACATTTATTTAAAATATCAAAACAGGCAATCAGTGGGATGGTTCCACGTCATTTTTCATTTTCATTTTCTCCCTTCTGAGGGCTGCCAAGAGGTAGTCCATTTTCTTTTTACTTTAGCTAACGGTCCTATCTACCTGTTTTGCAACTTCCTCCCACGCATCTTGTTTTTTAATTTTGTTGTAATGGTCTGAATGTTTCAAATCCCAAATAATCTCATGCCTTCAGTAAATATCGATTAAGTTTATTACTTCTTCTTGACTCCACTCCATTTTATACATAAACTCGAGATACAAAACAAAAATGTACTCGTCGTATCTACCCTACGTGCTGAACAGGATTGAACGCGTATCATATCCCGTCCAAATACGACTGAACTCCGTATCGTATCATTTCTTTGATGTGACGGCGAAAAACCGCCAAATAGGTGATCGGGCTCGTTGCGTATCTTTGTATCATGTTTTGATACGCAACTATACAACGTTTCCCTGTACACACTGATACGCAACGGTGACACGATACGCGGATATGCAACAAGTGTGTACCCGGCTTAATATTGTACTTCAAGTTGATCGCAATTACCTTGATTATAAATATGACGTATTTTTAAAGAAATTGAGTCACATGTAATCACAAAATGCGACTTACTCTATCACTCGTTTATCACAAAATTTATTTATTTTTTTTTAGAGTTTAGTTGTTTTGAAACATATAGATTTAGTTGTTTCGAAAATATTAAATAATTACAAATCTTTATTAACAAATCATAGATAAGTATATATGATATAATACTTCTATTTTAAACATGTATGTTGCACAGTAACAAAAAGTGTTGGGTCGAAGGGTAATAGACGAACACTTTGTCATCTTGACTTCACAATTTCTCCTTTAGTGGCAGATAGAGATGGATCAGGCCTACATAAATTGTTCAAAAAGATTATGTTCTCCTCCAAAATTCTCCTTATCTTTAAATCTATACATATCTGAGCAAAATATTTATCCAGTGTACACCGAGGCTTTGATTGTGGGTAGTGTCTCTTTTTAATGATATCCGATATACCTTTCTTATTTATGTCTTTTCCCCTTCTAAGCATTTCACACACAAACTTACGTTTGACGAACTCTACTGATGAATATCAATTACTTTAAAGTACAGAGTAATCTCCAAATTTAGAAGTGGTTTAATCCATGTCACCGTTGAGTTAAAATATTGTTTCTCTAAAGAAAGAAAAAAATGTGCATACGTAATCGATAAAAGATTAATGACAATCGTGCGTAGAAACGATCCGAAACGGATTCGACTTTTTTTTTCACAAGTCAATATTTGGGTTTTTTTGCGCTTAGTCAAAATGAAACAATTTGGTTGGTTGGAACAATCTCAACACTGCTGGAAATAAACTCTATTCGAAAAGACTTATTAACTTGTTTTTGTCTTTAAGGGATAAAACGGTTATTTTTATCTCCATTTCATCAATCACATTCGCTAAGTATCTATGTAGGTATATTTACGTTTGACATCATAAGATGAGAATGCAACAACGTTCATTGAGTACACATTATGAATCAGACACTCTGATCATTTTTGATAACGTAAAAAAATCTTATCAAAGATAAACCAAAATTTTTAATTCTAA
Organism: Digitonthophagus gazella; assembly: GCA_036711955.1. Taxonomy (NCBI): domain Eukaryota; kingdom Metazoa; phylum Arthropoda; class Insecta; order Coleoptera; family Scarabaeidae; genus Digitonthophagus; species Digitonthophagus gazella. Next base: position 11,574,026 of record JASCIT010000001.1, read on the forward strand.
CGTATACTATTATGAGGTATTAAAACGATGTAATCGAATGTACAACAAAATTCATTTCTAATAATCTTTAATAGATTATTGTAACTATTACAAATCGACGTAAAACATTTTAGCATAAACTTCTATAATCCTAACGGGAATGGTAAAAACTCCAATAAAGTAGGAAAGTAAGTTTTTAACGTGTTCAATCGGCTGGTTCAGTACTTTTAATTAGTTAATTTTACCGTTCACTATTTTTTAATCCCAAATTGTGTCTTTCTTAGTTTTTTGTAATTTCAGTTTATCTTATATTAATTATTAGTTCAGTCTTTATTAAATTAATAGGATTTCCTATCGATTTTTAATTGCCAAGTTAACCTAACTTTAAAAATAGTTGCAATATTTGTTCTTACTGTAATTTCTCCGTTGTAGTCTTGATAATGAGCTCATAGAATGTCAGATACTCGACTTATTTACAATAAAGACAGCTTATGGAACTAAGAATATCGTACTTTCCTTGCTTTATTGTTTTTTTTATACAATTAAGACCATATAAGCTTTACAAAATGCTCCGTTATTTCCTTTCCTATACTATTTGTTTCAACATTTGTTTTGATTAATCTGTTAATTATTATGTTTGGTCGTAACTCTAATCTGGAACAATAAGAACCACAAAAAGAAAATAAGATGAAATAAATTTTACTGTTTTTAATTCTACAGAATGTCACTGTGACTAATTCTTCTTTATGTAAAACCACACCAAATAAACGACTTTCCATGACTATAAGAAACCGTTGTACTGATTTTTCGGTAATTTATCAATCTGCCGCTATATTGCCCAGCACAGGTAAGAAGAACAGTTAGGTTCAGGTCCTTATTTTTAATAGGGATAAGTAAAAAAAATTGTATACTTTTACTATACAAACTACAACTTGTTAAAATATCAAATGACCAAATTGTAAATTGATGTTTTTATACAGTTCCATAAAAATATCCACCACGAGATATAACCAGAAAAATATTAGTACAAGTTCGTTAATTTTATACTTGTCGTTTCGAAATGAGAAGTGTCTTCAGAGTTTATAAATTTGGAGCATTAATTTTGTTGAAAATTTATCACACTTTACTGTTTATTGCACATTCAAAGCAATGTTTTAACAATAAACACATTTGAAATAATATCGTGTTGATATTATTCCCATTTTAAAAAAATTAAAGTACAATAACTTTCCGGTGTATCAGTTAACATTTTCCAAAATAACTTTCCACCGCTTTAACAAATCATTTCCCTATGTTATTCGAGTGTTTAATCCGTTTTTTACGAATATTGACATAAGTGCAGTTCAAAACTTAGAACACCGGAAAAAAACTAAATTAATTCCCAGTGTTCTTTCCTGTTTTATGTGGTTTTTCTGAGAATTGATATAAAAAAACCATCTTGTATTACAAACGACCAGTTAATTTCTTGTGTTCATAATCAAAAAAAAAAAAATTGGAATGATTATTGAATCTACATAAACGTGAAATTGAGGCAAAAGTTGTAGAAAATTTAATAACTTTAAATCAAAGAAAAAAAATTATAAAGTTTTGAAAAATGCTAAAAACTTGTATCTTTAATCAAATTCTTTATTATCCAACATAGTCCAGATCGGATAATCGAGAGTTCATTGTAGTTAGATTCTATCTCCCTGTTATTGACCTATCATATTTATTGACCTATTGCCGAATTAGGACAGTCCAAATACCAACCAATAAAAAAATCTGCGCTTTTAATGTAACACATCACAATGAAATTGTAAATAAGTTTGTATCTCTGACGTTATTAAGTGCTGACTATCGTATATTTTTCCACTTAAAATCGAATTTTTCAAATATCTATAATAATTTAAACATTATACATATTAAGTAGTAATAAAACATAGAATTCGTTTAGACCGGACAATATTTACAATACCAAAGTTTTTCAAAAATCTTATCATCGTAATTAACATAATATGAGCCACAGTATAAAAAAATGTATGAGTAAAATTGGTTTTTGTATGTATTAGTTAAACATTAAACTTCAAATGCTACAACTACATAACGAGATTATGAACTTCTCCGTGGATCGTCAAACAAGTTATAATGTTGTCAGCAATATCCAATTCACTAATCAATCAACTACTTTAGACAGTAATTAGTTTTAATTAGTTTATATAGGTGTACATAAATTAACGCAAAAGTTTTATGTGGGGACATTCTTCGTAACACTCTGAATCGAAAATATTAATAGTAGAATGTTGGATCATGTTACCTATTTCCTATGTTATTTCCTCAGGAGCCACTTGAAGAAATTCAACATTTAGCAACACTTTGTGTTCAGGGTTTTTTGTCCATTTGTATCTGAACCTTTTTGACATCTGTCACAGTGAGATTTTTAAACACATTTTTCATCATAGAAAAAATAATAATAATGTTTTTCATCGTTTAGCGCCTTAGACAGGTTTGTAACTCGACATCCTAATCAACCTTGGTCTTAAAATTCAGTAATTGTAATTCGACTCCGAAATGATGAAATTACATCTAAAAGACAAACGGCTATTGTAATTTCGCGTGGTATGATTGGCTACTCTGCCTGTAACCATAGTAAATATCATACAGATTAATTTATCCAATGATGAATAAACCGGTCCTTAATCTATTTGATATTTACCGTGGTTTCTGGTTAAATAACCAATCATGCCAAGTAAAATTCCTGTAATTATGGAAAACGTCTGATAGATTAATTTAACCAGAGATGAACCAGCCCTAAAGGTTAAAAACAAACTTTTTAATCGAAAGGAAAACATTTACGAACAAATGTTATTAAACGTTCTTCTTAATAATTATTAATGATTTTACAGGAAAAAACAAAAAATTGAATACAATGACAAAATAATCAAAACTAGTGTTAAAAATCCTAGGTTCAGTATTTTGTAACTTGGGGTTTAGTCTCTCTATTCAAGATTAATAAACTAAAATTTCAAAGTTCTCGTGAAAACTTACGAAATATCATAGAATCTTTTGACATTAAGGTTTTTGACTGTAGGGTAAACTGCCCAAATGTCGGCCCCTCAAAACATGTTTCCTAAACTCGGCCTTTCTATAGAAATCCATGTAGAAAAACTGGAACGTCGACTTTAGGCGCATGGCCGAGATTTGGTGAGTTTACTCTATTATTATAATCGTTATTTATTAATATTCTTCTTTAATGGCAACCTCAAGACGATTACTCAAGAATTGAAATCGGTAGTCTAGAACTTGAATCCATTCGAGACGTTTTCGAACACAGTCCCCAGTAGCGAATTTATTTGTTTTTTTTTTTTTAAAGATTTTTAATAAAAAATATGTTTACCCAATCATTGAACATTGGGTGTGCAACTCGCTCCTCGGAAAATTTTAATCGCGGGGAGTAGATCGATGTTTATATTGATGAAAATACATCATTAAAAAAGTTTGAAGACTTTACCCTTGTACTTCCCCATTCTTGAGAACGGGGATCTGCATACGAGCGATAAAAATGAGACCAATGCGTATTCGTATTTATAGTATATTACATGTAAGAAAAGCTTCAGATAGTTTTTAGATTTTTTAGCACCCAGTAAAACCAATGAGGAATTTAGTTTTCCTGTACTTTACAGATTTCTGATAATTGCACAATTCTGATAATAACTGATAATTGCACATTACTGTTATTGCACACACGGTGACACACCAGGCCGTCTTATAGCCTCGAAAATCAATTGCATACACAGTGTGCAGTCAGTCTCGAATGGGTTAAGATTTAATTTTAATTTAGTTAATTAAAAAGCAACCTGAAGATTCCTTAAGAATTCTTTAAGAATTGAAATCAAAAGTCTGGAGCTAATCAATTCTTCAGAAAAAAAATGAAATTTTACTAAATGTTCTTAACTTATTTAGAGTTCGATTTTTGATGAAGTAAATAATTTTAAGTTTAGTTTGTTCTATTTTTAACCTAAGTAAACAATTCTTGTAAATTTACTTAATTAATTAGTAGCACCTCTGATGATGATCATCTCTGATGTGATGTACGACTCAGGCTAATTAATTGAATAAAAACACCAGTTTAAATAAACCCTTATTAATTCATCTTTCCATTCAACTGCTAAAAATAGATCAATTAACCAATTTAAAAATTAAACTCTTTTAAAAGAATAACATTTAATTACAGTATACTTACTTACCTCTAAATCCAATACAAATTTACAAACTTTTTAATAAACTTTAAAATTTATTTCGTCCTTCCAAAGTGTATAACCTACACTTACAATTTTTTATTGTAACTTTCTCAAATAATCCTAACATAAAAATAAATAAAATTGTATTTCCTATCGAAATTAATAGACTCCTTTTCATTTTCAAATTGTTTCTATCTGATATAAAGTAAAATTATAAGGCAAGTATAAAGATTGCAATTTCCAAAAATAAACCGCAAACACAAGGTTTATTTCAATATTGGAAAGAAGGTTTACTAAATAAGTTACAACGGTCAGTGCCTTGTAAACATCAACACGATAATGTTCTTTTCAAGATAATTGGTTCAACAGTTCTAGGATGCACATTAGTATTCATTGAAACCAAGAGTAAATAAAAATATTTTCATATAATATTGTTTACCACTATTTATTTATTCAAATTAACTATTCTTAGTAAAAAAAATAAATAAAATGAAAAAAAAATACTTTTATTTGTTTTAATTTTTTAATAATTTATTCACAGTTTGACAGTTAGGTTATGTCAGAAATTTTAGTTACCTTTGAGAATTTTTTTTAATTTTTTTGATGGACGTTCGAATCAAAGCGATTATTTTATAGAAAATTATAGATTTCAATCTATCATTTTGTAAAAAAATCATTTATTTATTTTCACAAATAAAATCTGTATGATTTTTTTTTTTTAATATCAAATTTGACAGTTAGGTTATGTTAGAAATTTCAGAAATCTTTAAGAATTTTTTTAAATTTTTTTGATGTATGTTCGAATCAAAGTGATTATTTTATTGAAAATTATAAATTTTAATCTGTCTTTTTGAAAAGAAATCTTTTCTCTATTTAATCTCTTACAAATAAAATCTGTACGATTTTTAAAAAAATATCAAATTTCACAGTTAGATTATGTTAGATCGAGTTCAACTAATTTTTTTTATGTTATATGATCTGTTATTTTTGACAGTTATCTGACAGTTGCATCTGTCAAAAATGACATATTCATTCTAAAATGTCTCTAAGTAGGGTTATTTTAACTCTGATTCAATTTAACATATTTTTTATAACTCAAGCTGTCATTTTGACAATTATTTGACAGTTAATTAATCAACTGTTAGATAAAATAGATTAAAAATTACAAATTTCATCACAAAATGTCTTTAAATTAGGTTATGTTAGATCAGGTCTAATAAATTGTTTTTTAATTTTATATGATCTGTCATTTTTGAGAGTTGTCTCACAGCTCCATCTATCAAAAATGACATATTTTATTACAAAAAGTTTTTAAATTGGATTATTTTAAATCAGATTCAACTTAACTTTCAGTTTTTAGCTACATCTGTCATTTTTGACATTTATTTGACAGATTCAACTATCAAATAAATGTCAGAAATGGCAAATTTTAATAAAACATGTCAATTTTTAATAATTTCGATGAAGTTAGGTTAAGAAGTGTCAAAAATGTTTACCAACTTTACAATTTTTTAAAATTTTTTTGACAACATTTGGAATAAAACGGTCTGTTTTAATTAAAATTAGAATGTTTTAAGTTTCATTTAGAAAAAAATCAAATCAAAATCTTTAAAAATAAATTTTTGATGAATTTTTAAAGTTGATCGATTTTCTAAAGTTAGGTTAGAAGTGTCAAAAATTTTAGTCACCTTTATAATTTTTTTTTAACTTTTTGGGTAATAATTAGAACAAAATTGACTTTTTTATTACAAAATAGAACATTTTAGTTTTCAATTTTAGATAAAACTGTACAATTTTAATCTAAATCAAGTTATTTTTCAATGAAATTTGACAACTGTTGTCGAAATCTGGTGAAATTTCAAACGAAATTCGATGACTTAAGGAAATTTTAGATGAAATTAGACGAAATTCAATCATTTTAGGCAATTTTATACAAAATTTAGTGAAATTTTAAAAGAAATTTGACAATTTTAAGAAATTTTAGATGAAATTAGACGAAATTCAATCATTTTAGGCAATTTTATACAAAATTTAGCGAAATTTTAGAATAAATTTGACAATTTAAAGAAATTTTAGATGAAATTTCACAACTTTAATCTAAATAAACTTATTTTTCAATGAAATTCAACAATTTTAGACGAAATTTAGTGAGATTTCAAACGAAATTGGACGAATTTTCAAAATTTTTGTCGAAATCTCACAATTTCAAGCTAGATTAAGTTATCTTTCAATGAAATTCGAACAAGTTTAGGTGAAATTAAACGAAATTCAACAATTTTAGATAATTTTACACCAAATTTCGTGAAATTTTGGAAAAAAAAATCGAATTTTAGAAAATTTTAGATGAAATTGCACAACTTTAAGATAAATAAAGTTTTTTTCAATTAAATTCGACAATTTTAAACGAAATTTCGTGAAATTTCAAATGAACTGCCACAATTTTAAGTAATTTGAGATAAAATTTCACAAGCTAAATTAAGTTATTCTTTAATGGAATTCGAAAAATTTTTGATGAAATTAAACGAAATTAAACAATTTTGCACCAAATTTCGTGAAATTTTGCAAAAAAAAAATCGATGATTTTAAAAAATTATAAGTGAAATATTACAATTTTAGACTAAATTAAGTCATTTTTTTTAACAATTTTAATATAAATTAAGTTACGTTAATTTTAATTCTTAAATAATTTTCTATTTTTTTTCATCTTTTTTGATCTTTTTTTAGGTTATAAAAAATTTTAGTCAACTTTATGATATTTTTTAAATTTTTTGGGTAATAATTAGAACAAAATTAGCTTTTTTATTACAAAATAGAATATTTTAGGTTTCAATTAATACAAATTTCATTTCTTAATTAAAACAAATAAAGTCTCCACGATTTTTTAAAGTTGGTTAAAATTTTCAGAAAGTTAGGTTATGAAATGTCAAAAATTTTGATCATCTTTGTAAATTTTTTTAATTTTTTGGGTAATGTTTAGAGAAAATTTGATTTTTTACTATAAAATAGAATATTTTCACTTTCAATTAGTGTAAATTCAATTTCTTAATTTTAAAAAATAAAGTCACCACAATTTTTTAAAGTTGGATCAATTTTTTAAAAAAGTGGGGTTATGAACTGTCAAAAATTTTAGTCATCTTTAGGAATTTTGTTAATTTTTTGGGTAACATTTAGAGAAATTTTGATCTTTTTTATTACAAAATATAATATTTTAGCTTTCAATTCCTACAAATTTCATTTCTTAATTTAAAAAATAAAGTCTCCACGACAATGAAAAACTTTTTAATTATAAAAAAATGTACACTGAAAGACAATTTTCTCAAAACGATGTTAAAGTTATCTTTCAGATAACTTTTCAGACAATTTGACAGCTCTTATTGCGTGCTATTTAAAGCCGTGCCTTGCCATTCAGACATCCGAGAGGGGAAAAACGAGACGGAAATAAAATAAAGACGAGTAGCTCTCCATAGGTACATATCAAGTTGGTCGAAGGAGAATCGCTCGAAGCGAGAAAAACATCTCTGAGGTCGCGAACGCAATACGACACTGTCCGGAGAAAGTAGGCTATGGAATTGTTGAGATAAATAGAAAATGCACGTTCGTTGAGACAGAAATTCGGCAACGCCTAAATTCGAACCCGAAATTCTGCGATTTTAATCACTTAATTAATTTCCGTCGCGATTCGCTGGTAACGACAGATAAGATTAATCTGGAGAGTTAAAACAAACTCTATCTAATCTGTTAGGTTCGAAAATAAAATATAAAAAACTAGTACGTATAAGACAAAAAAAATAAAAAAAAAAACAAAAAAATAAAATAAAGGAAGAAAATAAAAAAAAGCTCACCTTGCAAATACAGTATCCTCGACATCGTAAACATCGGAAATGGAAGAATTTCTTCGTACGGTTCGTAATTCGTCGTCGGTAAGACACAAAAGTCCTTCGCCGTTGGCCCTATCCTCGAGCATTTTCATCGATTCGAAATTGAACAACGTTTAGATCACAACTAGTACTTGTCAAAACACGAAATTCAATCGTTGCTTGTTTGCACGGCCAGCTGTCTGTCCGTTGAAAGTTTTAAAGGTTATGTCGTTGGGACGCTCTCTCGGCGGGTTTAGGTCGGTTTCTTGTATAAAAGGCACACGGGGAACGGCCGCAACTTACATATTTGAGGATAAAGACACTCGCGAAGCCCTTTCGGCGGGGAATACTGTTGAAAACATGGGATATCGCCTACAAAATCAAGCCGTAGTGACAACGCCAAGGCTTGCTATGCAACTGAAGGCCAGGTTCTACCTCCGTTGATCCAAACGGTACGCATGCTTCCTCCTCTACTTGCATTGTTCCAGCCGAAGGAAGGGATATTTTTCAAAAAATTTACTCTTTATACCGCCATCTATCGCTCAATTTTATAATTAAAATTATATTTAGATTTATGTTTTATGCTTTAAAAATGTGAAATTGAATGAATTCGTGTTTGATGAAGTTTTGCATTTTGACACTAATAATTTTGATATTGTATAAGACGTCAATTTTTTTAACCTTTAATAATAAAAGAATTTGAAAATTAAATTTGACATTGATTAATTTTCCCCGATGTATATGCAACCCAAATAACTTTAATTTTAAAAAATAAAATTTAGCAAATAAATTCAAAATACCTTAAAAACTATCGAAATACTTTGTTATTTAGGATATTATTTCAAGGTAGAATAAGAAAATCAAGATTTATTTTAAAATTTTTATAATTATAATGTCAAATTTGACATTAACCTAACCTCAAATGTCATCGGCCTTAACCAGGGGCCGGTCACGATATAGGGAATAATTTAAGCAGGTATATAGTTCAGAGTTAACGCCGCTGGAAGCGCTGCCGTCGAATATACAGAAATCTTCTACATTGTTCGTTTTTCCGCGGATTAATAATTATTGTAAATACTACATATTAATTAATTTTGTATATATTAAAATGATATTATACAAACATTTATCGTTATAATTTAAATGTACGAAAATTCACAGTTAAATAATATGATAATATTTACGCCGTTTTCTGTTCGGTACTTTACCTCTGTCTGTTCTTGACCGTGATGTCAAACACGCTTTATTGCGATTGTTCATTTCTCGACTTCTTGGTGTTTATAGACGTTATTTTTAAGATTATAATACCTGTGCGTTGTGTATTTCTGTTTTAAACTTATCTAACTATGCCACCAAATCAAGTAAGTATAACATTGTTGTTTAATTATACACTCTTTACGTTGTATATTGCTAGCAACATCATTTTCTCTATAAAAAAATTGTCCATAAAACAATGTAAGCCTTTCGTAAGAAAATGTATGATTTTGGCAATGTAATTATCATTTCTAAGAGTAAATATTGTAAAATAATAAGACATTTGAAGAAAACTCAAGTTTACAACATTTACAACAGTAAAAATATAAAAATCAATTAAAAAACATTTTTAATTGATTTTAATAGTAGTTTAAATTCAAAAAATATTGGATGTATGACTGCGATACTTGTATACAGGTGCCCCATCGAAATGAGCTAGTTGAAATATCTCAAGTACAACAAGTCCGATAAGAAAAGGATCTCCTGGAGTCTAGTCACCTTCAATTACTGGGAAAAGGTTATCGGGTTTGTGGACAACACTTGAGGGATAACCAATTTCAAAGTAATGTCAAGATGAAGCTGCGTGGGAAACAACTTCCACAACTGATTGTGTATTCAGAAGACATTTTTCCTGATAAACCTTCTGATACTTATCCCAATACTCCTCCCAGTACTTCTTCTAGTACTTATTATACTTATAATTATTTAATATGTTATTACTTATTAGTATTGTTATTTATATTAATTTTTTGTACGTTATATATACTTGTCCATTTATATTAACAGCATATTAAGCATGTAATTTATTTAGTAATAATAAATCTTTTTTTTATATTTTACAAATTTGTTTTATTTCATTATTTCTTTGAATACGAACCTACAAGAAAGTGTAGGTTTAAAATTATTTGAACCTGCCAGCTTCCCGCGTTACTTAATAGTTCAGAGTTAACGCCGCTGGAGGCGCTGTAAGCAGCACAAAATTTTTACCATTGCGTGTCCAGTCTTGAATGTATTGGTCTGTGGCCTTAACCTAAGAAAAACTTAAAAATTTCTCATTAATTTGGTTTAAAAACAACTTAAAATCATGGGTAATAAACAGGAAGAGATCGAATTCGATTGGATCACCCTTCACGGTCAGATGAGCGAGTTGGCAACGGAAACTACCAAGGAAAAATTCATCCGGAAAATGAAGGAAAATCCTTTCGTGCCTATTGGTAAAATTGCTTCAAAAGATCATTAAATCGGTACACAGACATTCTCTGTTACCTTTTACTAATTTTATTGTTTAATTGATTATCTAAAAAGTCTTGTGACTTTCATTATCATCATTTTTTATATAATTTTCCAATTAACTCTTTAAGTAAGGTCTATCATTACTAATAACCAACATTTTAGACGTTTTATAAAATTAAATTTTTGAGGAGGGGGTTTAGTATATTCTTAAATATATATGATAATCCTATTTTTTTATTTTTTTCACCATAACTTTCTATAAATAGCACTTAAAGGGTTAAACTTAAACTAAAGTTTATTAATTTAGTTCTTTAGTTATTTTGTCTTATCTTTACCACTTCTAAAATGAAATTTTCTAAAGGATACAACTGACAATGAGAGGAAATTTATTTAACATAAAAACAGTTTCAAGCGAAGAAGGTTAAGTTTTGTTATTCAAAGTAATTTAATTATATTAATTTAGAAATCTTTTATAACTAAATTTCCCATTGACTTTAAAGCATATTATGCCTCGTTTTATATTTTATGGATCCTAAAGTACTTTGTAACAAAATTGTCCCACTAATAAAGAATTGAAAATTATTTTAGAATAAAATTTTGATAAGAAATCGCTAGGAAATAAAATGTGTCTTCATTTGAGTACAAACACGACTCATATTGCTTAAATAGATTCGAAATTATTAACCTTTTCATGATTATGGTTAATATGAACCAATTTGGTATCAAGTTAAAGCTATTTTTAATGACTTTTGAAAATGTTTAACACCTTCGATAAAAAATTTAAAGAGAAAACATAAATTTTTACAAGATTTAAATTTAATTTTCAAATAATAATTTCTATACTGCTTTGTAAAAATAAAAAAATGCGATTATTTCTGTATAAATAGGTTGTTTGGCTACAACAGCAGCGTTGGGTTATGGAATATGGAGTTTTAGTCATGGTAACAAGAAAATGTCTCAAATGATGATGAGAACAAGAGTAGCTGCTCAAGGTTTTACAATATTTGCCTTATTGGTTGGACTTGGATTAAGTATTGGTAAAAAGAATAATTAGCGATTGCAGAACTAGAGGATCTTGTTAGTGATATACATTAGAAAACTATTTTTTGTGAATAATCTATGTAGGAACATGAAAATAAACTTTTAATCTTATCGTTTAACTATTTTATTTGAAAATCACAAAGTAAAGAAGGAAAAAAGAAGAGAAACCCCGTTTTGTTGCGAGTTGTAAAGGGTTCATTTTGATAAAATAATTTGTATTGTTAAAATAATTTTTATTATATGTGCATTGTTGAGGTTTCTGTTCTTAAAACAGAAAGGCTTAACGTAACTTTGTTTATGTTAATTTCCAATAGGACCACGCAGGGTATAAAAAACCCAGACAGAGAATAAGAAAGGAGCCTTTTAGGGGTGATTCGATTTTGAGCCCGTTGATCAATGATTTACCTCATTGATTCGATTTGGGCGGTCGGTCAGTTAATTATTTTGGTTCATTCATTGATTCTTCTTTTTTGCCCTCCTCGACTCTTGAAACTTCCGATACGTGATCTTTCTCCGTCGTTTTTTCGACTAACAATAAGTAGTGTTTTATTGTGGATGCGGAACGTTTGCCTTTGCTGGTGTTACGGTTGATGACCCCGTAACCATACATACAGTAGCATCGACACACTATCGATGTTACAAGAGGGCAATTACAAATTAACAACGAAGCATTTAGTAATAAGTTAGGCTAAGCATTTATTATAATATAAAATAGGAAATTGTTAGCATTAGTATCAGTATCGATTCCGTAAGCTAAAATCGCTGTCGGTTGTACTCCGCGTTACTTGATTAGAAATAAAACTCTTTTTAAACAAGTCTTCGTGCAAAATCTTATTTGGCGCAGTCAGTAGGATATCTGGAGGCAGAAGATCCAATTCTCTGAAGCCGTTCGTTCCAACGATTCACCAGGTAGCCGAAACCAATCCGAAATTCACTGGACGTAGATGGGAGCTATGAAGAGATTTGCAACGCTCTGGACACTGTAAGTGCATAGTATTTCGTTTATGTCCTCTCCCGATCAGCTATCATCGCTACTCTCTCGTTTAAACCTCAACGAATCCCAACCTCGTCAATTAGCCCTAGAATCTTCAATTTTAGAACCTCTTAGTACAAATTCTTCTAATATCTCTATAACTCATACTACAATGAACATCCAAAACATACATCTCGAAACAATACCTCGCTACGATGGAGACCCATCCACTCTTGCCGTTTTTGTATCTTCTTGCGAATTTTTACTCAAAAAATTCCCCACCCAAGACCCCACCGAAGTAGAATACTTGATTAGACTCATCATTAATCGCCTTCACGGACGAGCACTGACTCTCATTGGTAATAGAGAAGATATCAAGACCTGGAGAGATATTAAATCACTTCTTCAACAATACTTTGGCGATCAAAGAGATGAAAACTGTCTTATCAGGGACTTGATGAGTTTAAAACCTAACAAAGGTGAGTCCCCTTACCAATTTGGAATTAGATGCCAAGATGTGCGATCTTTACTCCTATCTCGATTAAAAATGGTTGAAGCCGACGCCAACATCAGAACTGTTAAGAATAGATTATACGATGACCTAGCTCTACAGACATTCTTGCAAGGTTTACCTCCACAAATTTGTCTAGCCGCTAGATTAAGAAACCCAGTTAATCTAGAGAAGGCTATGAGCATCGTAATAGAAGAAGAAAACTTTAATTATGCCCAGAACAAGTTAAATAATTTAAGCATTAACCCGTCGTATAAGCCAATAGCGAAACAACAACCAGCTGCACCAATTAACCATTACCCACACTGGTCACAATCTTCCAATTTTTACCAGCAGCCCCCGATTAATCATCAATACTTTAGACCACCTCAGGCTCATCACAATAGCCCCATGTTTAATACAACACCAGGAAACTTTTCATTCAATGCTCCAAGACCTTCCATATTTAATACACCTAGACCCACTTGGTCCCCCCCAAAACCAAATTTTCAACAGCCAAATCCGTTATGGAGACAATCACAACCAGGATCTAGTGGTTTGATGAGACAAAATCAGAAGATGCCGAGACCAGAGCCAATGGACACGAGTTCGTCTAATAGTCGATTAACCTATAGGCCAGCTCAAAAACGCCGACGGGAAGAATTGTTCTTTCAAGAATTCCAAAATCAATTAACACCGGAACAAGAATATCAAGAATATTTAGAAAATCCCGAAGAAGAGTACTATGACGAACAGGAACAGGTTGATTATTACCAGGAACATGAAAATTTTCAGACGGACCCAAATCAAAAGGAGGAAACATAATTAATTTAAACAACATTACCAACTCTCGATTACCGTACATCAAAATTCCCGAGATTAATGCAAAATTTATGATAGATACCGGCTCTACTAAAAGCTTGATAAGCTCTGAAAAAACACAAAAATACTTTATGGATTATTTACAAGAGGAACAATTTCAAATCCAATCTGCTCACAAAATTTCTAACCATAACTTCGTAATTAACATTCCTCTACCTAAATCTTTAAATGCTCGATTCTTCCATAAGTTCTACGTATTTGACATTAATGAAAAATATGATGGACTGATAGGAATGGATCTTTTAAAACTTCTTGATGCTAAAATCGACCTAAAGCATAAAATTTTACGGACAAACACAACGGATATCCCAATTTTCATGAACGAATCGTCGAATGAAAGGAATTTCTCTTATCATATACAAGTTGCACCAAGATGTCAACAAGTCGTTAAATTACCGGTAACAAAAAACCTGAACGAAGGTGTAATCGGATACCAGCAATTAGCGAAAGGTCTAGAATTACCCGCCGCATTGGTTACAGTAAGAAATGGTTTTGCAATTACCAGCATTAGCAACTCAAACGATGAAGTGGCAAAAATAGAACTTAAATCGCCAATTGAAATTGAAGAGATAGAAGAGCCACACGAAATTAACTTTTATGAAGAAATGGAAGTAGAAGAAATCTCGACTCAGACATATAAAAATGTAGAGGAGATTTTAAAGGAAAATGTAAATAAAATCAAGTTAGATCACATGAATGTCGAAGAACAAAAAAAATTGAGAGACCTTTGTTTGGAATATAAAGATATTTTCTATTGCGAGAAAATTCCCCTTACCTTCACGAACGAAATCAAGCATAAAATAAACACTTCCGATAACATCCCCATTTATACTAAGATGTACAGATTACCACCTTTCCAAAGAGACGAAATCAAAAGACAGGTATCGTCAATGTTAGATCAAGGAATTATCCAACATTCTTCTTCACCTTGGAACAGCCCAGTTCATCTGGTACCCAAGAAACTGGATCAGTCTGGTAAAAGAAAATGGCGTATGGTAGTAGATTTTCGCAAAATAAACGATAAAACTGTCGATGATAAATACCCACTTCCCAACATCAACGACATATTAGACAAGTTGGGTAGAAGTCAGTATTTTAGCACTCTAGATCTGTGCTCTGGATTTCACCAAGTCGAGATGGACAACACGGATATGATAAAAACGGCGTTCTCCACCGAGCAGGGACATTATGAGTTTAGAAGGATGCCGTTTGGGCTAAAAAATGCTCCAGCGACCTTTCAACGTGTGATGGACAACGTCTTAAGAGGCATCCAAAACGAAAAATGCGCAGTTTATCTGGACGACATAATTATATTCTCATCGTCTCTACAAGAACACTTAGAAAGACTGAGAGAGGTCTTTGACAGGCTCCGAGCAACGAACTTCAAAGTACAATTAGATAAATGCGAATTCCTAAAAAAGGAAGTGATGTACTTGGGACACGTTATTACACCGCAGGGAGTAAAACCTAACCCGGACAAAATTCAATGCATTTTGGACTATCCCATCCCGAAAACAACAAAAGATATTAAAGCATTTTTAGGCCTCGTTGGATATTACAGACGATTTATAAAGGATTTCGCAAAATTGACTAAACCATTAACTAAATGCCTAAAAAAGGGATCGAAGGTAGAACATTCTCCAGAATTTATCGATGCAGTAAACAATTGTAAGAAAATTATCGTAAATCATCCCATACTTATTTACCCAGATTTCGACAAACCTTTCATCTTGACAACTGATGCTTCAAACGTAGCCTTAGGAGCAGTCCTGTCGCAGGGTAGTATCGGATCAGACAGACCCATCGCCTTTGCTTCGAGAACCCTTAGTGATACGGAGGAGAAGTACTCTACTATCGAGAAAGAACTTTTAGCGATAGTATGGGCAACAAAATATTTTCGTCCGTATCTATACGGAAGAAAATTCACCATTTGTACAGATCACAGACCGTTAATTTGGCTATCTAAACTGAAGGATCCCAATACCAAGTTAGTTAGATGGAGGCTGAGATTGGCAGAATACGATTTCAATCTGGAATACAAAAAAGGCAGTTGTAATGCTAATGCTGACGCTCTGTCTAGAATACAAATAAACGCATTAGACACGGAATCAGTAGCCGTTAACGTAGGAGATGAAATCGAAAGATTAATACAGGATTTAGAGTCGCAAGAAAACAATGATGGAAGGAGGGAAGAAATAGAAGACCTTTTATTTGGAAATCAATCAGAAAACACAATTCATTCCACTCAAGAAGATGAACCTTCCACTTCAATTCCGATATTAGAAGAAGCGATAGACAACAAACAGACCCAAATGCTCATTCACACAGTCTTCAATGGTAAAGTTCAAGTCAACAAGAGAAAAGAAGAAAATCGGGAAATTATAGAAGCTAATATTCCCCGCGACAATAATGAAAAGGACATTCTACAATTTTTAAAGGATTATACATTGAACTCAAAGACATATCACATGTTTTTCGACCAGGAGCAAATGTACCGAAATTTTTGCAATGTGTATACACAACATTTTTCTAATAATGGGCCAAAACTTATTCGTTGTACGCAAAGACTAACGACGATTACGGATCAGGAAGAACAACAAAACTTGGTACAAAATTATCATGAAGGAAAGGCCAATCACCGAGGAATAGCTGAGACATTAAAACAATTACAACGCCGTTACTACTGGAAAAATATGAAGGACACCGTAACCAGATACATAAATAAATGTGTCATTTGTCAACGCAGCAAGTACGGCAGACATCCACCTCAAGTGCCGATGAACCTGACAGAAACAGCTGATAAGCCATTTGACCGGATACATGTGGATACTTTTACGATTGAGTCACAAAACTTCCTTACGATAGTAGACAGCTTTTCAAAACTGGGTCAAGCAATTCCAGTGGTCAGCAAAAATGCGATAGAAATAGTCAACGGATTTACGGAATATTTTTCATATTACGGAACCCCAACTTCTATTACATCAGACAATGGTACTGAATTCAAAAATGACACCGTTAAGCAATTCTTAGAAACGCATGACATCCAAATTCACTTTATTACTCCAAACAATCCTCAATCGAATGGATTAATCGAACGGTTCCATTCAACAATTATTGAGCACATCAGAATTTTGAAAACTCGATTTAAAGAACCAATTAAAAATTTAATAAAATATGCAGTAATAGCCTACAATAACACCATCCATTCCACAACAAATTTTACACCCTTGGAACTAACCTTTGGACACACAAAATTGAGAAGTCCTTTCGAAGCATTCTATGATCGAAAATTTTATCACCAGTACGCTGTCGACCACAAAGAGAAATTGGACCGCATTTACAACAGAGTTAAAGAAAAGAACATCCAACAAAAGGAAAAGAATATAGAGAAAATCAATCGTAATGTCGAAGGCCAATTATTATTCCAAATAGGTACGACTGTATTCGAAAAGAAGAATAGTAATAATCGAAACAAGACAACCAACAAGTTTAACGGACCCTACGAAATAACCAAATTATTCCCAGATAACACCGCCGAAATAACAAGCAACGGAAAAACCAAAAAAATACATTTGCGGAACTTGAAACGTCCTATCTTTGCAGGTGGACCCTCGTCGGGAACATCGATGGAATAACTGAAATTAAGAAGATAACCGATAATCCCGGCTTATTACCAGTAAAATTAGGAAAAACACAGAATATAGTGGATTACTGGACCCTGATAAAAACTTGTGATTTAGGACCACTTCGACAAGAATATTCAAATCTTCTGTATACTTATCAACGTTTAAGCAAAGCAATGAAAGTTACTAAGTTTGGAGCATCCTACGAAAATGATATGAAAAATTATCAATATCTTGTTGGAGAAACAGTCAAGGTAGCGGAAACGAAATTTCAACAAATAATACCAACTTCACGCATCCAAAAGAGAGGATTGATAAACGGACTGGGAACTATAATTAAGACAATTACAGGAAACTTGGACCAGGGAGATGCCGAAAATTACAACAATGCAATAGAGAAGCTAACTAAATCAGATGAAAAACTCGAAAAACTCACAGAAGAGCAAATATCCCTAACAACAAAGGCAATACAAAAATTCAATCAAAGTATAGCGAGATTAAGCTGCAACCAAGAACTTTTAAATGACAGAATAAATAAATTGTCACAAGCTATGAGAAACCAAACCTTAGAGAAAACAACACCTTATAATATGCTTCTAATGAACACCGTCTTCAACCAAATTCTATTTGCCTTCAACGCTTTAATAAGAATGCTAGAAACCGTGGAAGAAGCTGTTACTTTCGCGAAAATAGAGAGAATGCACCCTTCCATAATAGAACCAGAGGACCTTTTAGAAGAGTTAGAAAAAATCAAATTAACATTAACAAAGAATAAGTTGCCTATAGACCCTAAAATCCAGAATATTCCAGAAATTGAAACAATAATTCGCATTAAAGCCTATACCCAGGATACAAAATTAACATTTATTCTTGAAATTCCCATTGTAGAAACCAAACCATATATATATTACCATTTATTTTCCTTTCCGATACAAATCGAAAAAGATATATTCCAAATTATCATCCCACAAAATAAATACCTTATCATAAACGAACATAACTATGCACTTACCAACCAAAGATGCACGGAAGTTGTCCAAATGAGTTATGTTTGCAACAATTTAGACATCAACAGGATTTCTCCAGCGGCCCCTTGCGAGATACAACTCATTCAATTCAGTCACCATTACGAAAAATGTCCATTAAGAAGAGTGAAGATCCAAGAAAATAAAATTCAAAAGATCAGCGATACCCAATGGATTGCAATATTCCCTAACGAAACAATCATTACTCAGGATTGTGCGGGAGAGCAAACAAACCTCGCAGCGGAAGGAAGTTACATCATATCAGCGGAAAATAATTGTGATGTTAAGATAAATAACGAAATCCTAAGGTCTTTCATACCTTCAAAAAGGCAGGATATACTTCAACTACCAAGGTTATCGTTTGATGAAAGAATAACAGAAGAGCAAGTCAGCCCAGCAGCACAACCGATCAAACTGGAACAAGTTAGACTTGACGAATTACAGGACATCCAATTGGAGATGTTGTCAATCCAAAGGAAAATAAACATGCCAAAAGCAATTGTCAACTTCAACAGCATAAGCATATGGACAATATTATTATGTATCTTGTTTATCATTTTGTTATTTTTATTTGTAGCTCAAAAGGCTTGGCCACACATCTATAAGGCAAACAAAGAAAAGAAAACCCAGCCAGAAAATACTCCTATGGAAGACATCTCGTTTCGAAACGAGGTTCCCTAGTTTCGAATCTTAAGGGGGAAGGTGTTACGGTTGATGACCCCGTAACCATACATACAGTAGCATCGACACACTATCGATGTTACAAGAGGGCAATTACAAATTAACAACGAAGCATTTAGTAATAAGTTAGGCTAAGCATTTATTATAATATAAAATAGGAAATTGTTAGCATTAGTATCAGTATCGATTCCGTAAGCTAAAATCGCTGTCGGTTGTACTCCGCGTTACTTGATTAGAAATAAAACTCTTTTTAAACAAGTCTTCGTGCAAAATCTTATTTCTGGCGTGGTAATTCGAGTTCGAGGAAGGATTCAACCCTTGGATCCAAGGGATCATCATTACCCCATAACCAGGTGTTACGTCATGCTGACAACGGCTACGTAATAACCTATTAATTACTTCAAACTATTGATAAATTATCGCGCAATCTAAATTGTCCACTAAGCAATGAATTAGTATAAAAGATCCTCAATCGATTTTGTAAGATTAGTATTGATCGTAGATTTAATCGCTATCCGTCGTACTCCGGCTAAAATCGCCGGTAGTTATATGGTTAGTTTTAAGTAGTTTTCAATAGTTCTTTTTAAAAAATAAAAGTTCTTTGAAAAAACTTAAGTCAGGTGAGAACTCAACCCCCGAGACGTCCACGCCAGGGTTAGTGAGTGAATCCCGCAGTCAGCCGCGAAATGTTACGTGGATATCGGTGCTCGACAAACTCATAAACTTACCTTGTCTAATTATGTTATCGAAGGCTGTAATCGTTAAGAAAACTTGTATCTAAAGGTATAATTAATTTGTTAGCGATTGTATTACAATATCTTGTGCTCTATAGTCGATTTACTGTCATTTAAATGATCAATAGGAAGTTCCTCCGTAGGTTTTATATTGTAAATTAATTATTTTATTCGTTGTGAGATTTCTTTCCAACTTTTTTTTTTCAGTTTTTTTATTAAACTTAATTAAATCTAAATTCCGTCTATCTTTTTGTCTTGTAGGGTAAGCTCAACAAATTTCGGCCATGCGCCTAAAGTCGGCCTTCCAGTTATTTATATGGACTTTTATAGAAACATCGACTTTAAGAAGCCCTATTAGGGAGGAGCTGACATTTGGGCAGATTACTCTATCATAAAACCTCCTTGAGTGCAATTATAACACAGGTAAGACAATTGATTTACTTTGATAAACTTAACGTTCTTTCTTCAAATGTCAGCTTCCCTTGCATTGTCAAATTAATTAATTAAATAATTGTTTGTTGGTAAAGCTACTGTAGTCAAGTGGTCAAGGGGTCTCAACAATTTTAAAATATCAGAATTAGGAACTTCATATTTTTATTTGTTTTTTTTTTTGGAATTACAAAGGACACACAAACGTACCTTTTAGGTTTGTTATCTTTTTTATTGAACTTTAACAAAAAGGAAGAAAAAGAACTATTTCGCAATTCCGTCACAAAATTGCAACCACAGACACGTGTTTCGAACTTATTAGTTCGTATCAGTACGGGATAGCCAACGAGCAACACTTGTTACATTCGGGACAAATAAATATTCAGATATGATATTTATAAAATTTATTGAATCGTTTCGAGTTTTTACGAACTTATTCGAAGGTCTCGATTGAGACAGGTTTTTAGTGAGTTCGGGGTTGAAAGTAAGGTAAACTTACCAAATCTCGGCCATGCGCTTAAAGTTGGCCTTCCAATTTTTTTACATGGATTTCTATAGAAAGGTTGACTGGGAAGCATTGTTAGGGGGCCGACATTTGGGAAGTTTACCCTATTTTTACATCCGTAATTAGTTGCCGATAGTTGCTGCGACGTGAAAATCTTTGAAGAATCCTGCGTTGGTAATTAAACCAGTTTAAATTTAAGATTTGAACGATAGTTTTTATTTGTATCAGTGCTTCATTGTAGTTTCGCCCCGAGTTTGGTCGTGGGAGCACATGGAGTTACCTGTTAAGTGATTTTATCGCAAACCTATGGGATTTTTTCAGCTGGACCCAAGTTTCTGAGGCCTGTCCGACACGAGATTCTGTTAGACCACGCCGTTTATTGGAAAACGCCATAATTTTCTATTGCTGGTTCCGGTTCCGTATCTGAAACATAGAACTTATCGCAACTATTATAAAATTTATTACTTACCTAAATAATATGCAATGTCAATTACTCTCTCCTGATCCTCCTAAAGAATTGTTAGTTAGTTTTCATATTTAATACCATCACGTTTTTGGGTGAACTACCTGGGGGTTAGTCTTTTTATGTAACATTGTATTTTCTTTTTAGTGCATATCTATATAGAATTATAGTTTTGATATACAAACTATTTTATTTGATAAACAACACCTCCCTTGTATTGAGTTTTACGTTTGTTTCTCTTATTTTTAGCTAGCCTATTAATTATTCGTAGCATATGACTCAATGGTGAAGTCTCAAAAAGAGAATACAGCCAAAGGATTAGTAATCAATTTGGTACCTTGACTGCAACATCTTCAATGGGAGGATAACAAGCAGCGTCGCTACCAGAGATAACAACACTACTTTCCGTGAAACCTAAGCCCAAGAATATAAAGAAAAATATAATGAAAATCGGCGGTACGTCTTCCGAACACGTGTCTACGGTTAGAACTCCGTGGCGGAATAACCCAATAATCCTCTTTCTTTCTTATTATTCTTACTGCCGATTTTTATTACTTTTTAACAAAAAGGCAAAATAGAACCCTTATGCACTATCTTCTTAAGGGGAGATATCAGTGTGAAAAAAAAAATATTCGATTTTTTTTTCTTGCTTAAATAGTTAGTTTTGTCCTTTAAGGCGCCTCAATCACGGTCCTAAAGTTTCTGAGGGGATTCGCTGTGTGGGGGGAGGAAGCTCAAAGGCGGAGTTGGTGGGCATGGTCTAAAACTAGTGTGTTTATGTAATGAAATATTTTTATTGGCTGAGATTTTATCGCAATACCGGACTTCTTTTTATTATGTCTTGTGTAAACAAATAGGGTATACATACGAAAGAAACGTTTGCCCGACACCGACAAGCATTTTTTAAAGATCCTCAACAATTTGCTGAAAACAATAAAAGAATATTTTGAAGGTACATCAACAAAATTACATTTACACTTTAATAACTAATAGCAGAAAACAGTTATTTGTTTCCAAATTATCTGAAATCGAAATTAAAAATTTTTCTCTAGTACTCCAATTTCTCTATGCCCTTTAGCTCTCCTAATTTAACAATTTTGTTGCACTTAAAAAGGTATAAGCAGGGACGGCGCAAGGTTTCGCGAGGCCAAGTGCAAAGTGTAAAAGCGAGGCCATTCATTATCACTATATTTAGAAATATTGTTAACGATCAGGGCCAACCCGAAACTTAAAATGTACATTTCAAAGGATATAAACTCGAAACATAGAATCTTTCAAAAATTCTATCGACGCCTAAAAAAAAGGTCACAGGTTTAGAAAATCGAACAGCACATAATACGGGGCACAACATTCAGCCCCTGTTTACGATAACTTACTTTCAGTACCGAGGCGGCGGAGTGCGAGGCCACCCTCAAACGCGAGGCCATGTGCAACTGCACACTTGCACACGCCCTCACGCCGGCCCTGGGTATAAGAGGTACTAAGGAAAGGCCCGAGTAAACAAAAATAACTCAAACTTACTTTATGGCCATACAAAGTGTAAACTAAACTGTAAACTGTAAAGTATTTACATTTTTTTGCAGTTATCGATACTTATTTCAAAATAGTAATAATAATAATACGTTTTCTATTCTAAATAGTATTATACTTATTTTTATTTTTCTTATTTACGCAGATGTGTATTAATCGAACACATATATTTTTTTTGTAAAGTATCAGCAATTATTTTATTACTAATACATTATAATAATAAAAATATTTTAATCCTAAACAAGACAGTTCTTTTATCAAAACATTAATAAATTCATACTTATTGTTAATTTTGGTCCGAAAATAAGGTAATGATTATTTCACAAATTACATGCTGACAATAAATACGCTTTTGCTTGAAAGTTTAATACTAAACGACGCATGTGTCCAAATTATCCAACAGAAAATATAAGGGTAAGCGAAATGAATACATTCCGAAAGCAAGAAAGAAAAGGTGTCTCGGTCCTTTTCTCTGGGCGGTGCTTAATTACTACAAATAATGAGCACCAGGCAGCGCCACCGTACAAGGCGATTTTTATTCCTTACAGCTCACTCGTATTTAGGGTTTAAATCACTTATTACATGATCAATAACACACATTTTTGTACATACTTGTAGAAAAAACATGTGGCTACCTATGGACGGTCGAAAAAATTTGTTTAAAACATTCAGCTTTGATCAATCACAGCTCGAAAATACCCTATTTATGGGTGTGATTATTACTAATTATTGTTTTAATAAAAAGAGAAATCAAAAATGTAAGACCGTCCAGAGAATCTATGCACTTTCAGTCGACGTTTCCTGAAAGAACCAATTAAATCCATTTATTATTAACGCCATAATTTGTGAAGTAAGAAGTACATATTTTGCTATATCTATAGATCGCGGTAAAGGCGCCTTAAGAATATGCCTACAAAATGTTTAAACAATATTCGGCTTAGAAGTATTCGAAATTGGCGTCAAGCGTCGACGCTTTCAGAGCAGTCTATAGAAGACTGTGTTTTTGTGGCGCCCAAGTAGTCAAAACAGCTGCTAATTTGGTTACTATCATATTCAACGATGGTCACCTGGCTTTGTTGAATGTTGTTGAGGACTTGGGAACCTCCATCGGCGAGAAACTGTTCAATTATTGCCGCGAAATCGACCGAAAACGTATCGAGGACGCCGAACGCTACTCTTTAAACCGACGCGAGGAGGAGGAAATGTTATTGTTGGACGCAGATGAACTTCTATATGGTCCAGGGATAGCAGAATAATCGGTAAGAACTTGTTTTATATTAATATTCAAGTTACATCATTCAATTTTATCCTCTCAAAACTTTAAACGCGTTTTTCTCGAAACCATGTTTTTTTACCTGGTTGACAGCATTACTCTGTTAAATTTTGTCCAACCGACTTTATTCAACATGGATTCTCTTCAGAAAACATCGCTATCGTTGCATCGTAGAGATTTTTTTTAAATTGTTTACTTTTTTTTTATTCGCGATTTACTGCAAAATTTTCGTGTAAAATCCGATTTTTTTTTTAAATGGCCACCATTTCTTTTTAAATCAAAATTTTCAAATTTTCTACGATGCTGCGATAGCTATACTATTATAATTTAATAATCTTTTCGCATTTTTCATTTCAGATGCTTGCTGTGGCTCTAATGTTGTCAACCGTGGGGAGGTCTTTTTTCTGAGACGTCATTTTACGACTGCTCCCTTGCTTCATAGATCGTGATATAAATTCAAAGAAAATTTCCTTGCATACTTTAATGCTTCAATAATTAATAGACAAAATTCCAAATAATTTGATGCAGCCGTTTAAAAGAAAAAAAAATCCCAAAAAAACACCTCATTTTTCAGCCTGTCACACTGATATCTCCCCTTAATATAATGCTTTTCTAGTCTCTTCTTCAATTTTAAAAAGTGAAATAATTTCTGACTGACAATGAGCCTATTGATAGAAATGAGCGTATTCCCAGTACGCGGTTACGCGTTGTCGGTAAACCACTGATGTGCAAAGATGCCTCTGTATAATCTTTTCAATACGTAAAAACCATATTTGTTTGAATAATCCTAATCACAATGCGGTAATTCGCCTATTCATCATGAACATTCAATTCTTCAAAAATTATCTGATTGTAGAATGGGTAAAGCTTGTTTCACACATATGCGGTTACATGTGGTTCGATTTGTTTTCGATTCGGTTTCGGTCGCTACTGACAAGTTTAAAACGGTGTTTTGGTTCTTATTCAGCTCCTAATAGAAACTGTAAAATATACAGATAGGTTTCATCAGGTTTGTATAACGTATGAACTCTCGTACAAGGAACAGAAAGCGATCAGAGCGTTCACATATGCACGGTTTTAACCTGATGAGTTGATTTTTAAAAATGATCCATTATTATTATTTTTTAGAAAGTTGTATCTTTTTTCTAATAAAATAAGCAGTTTACCAGTAGATGTTGGTGTGGATCGATTGATTTCAGAAGTACAATTTAAACCAGTGCTGCTTTTTCAAATGATTTTCTAGACATTCTAAAGTAATTATACAAATTGCCTTCATGAAAAGCTTGGGAAGATGGTGTGTAATATTCCAAATTACACGAAGTGGTGAGAGAGAAGCTACAAAGCAATAACATAACTTCTTTGCATTGATGATCACTCTTCACTACGCCACTGAACGTGTGTACGACAGAAAATGCAAAACCTACTATAAACCGTAAAAAACCACGTATGTGTAAAAAGGTTCCATTCATTTTCAGATGCAACCTAAAATGAACCGAACCGAATGAAACTGCATACGTGTGAAACATACCTAAAGAATATGTCGCGAGGTATTCGTAGTAAGCAACTTTGCATTGTCAATACCTCGCTTAGAATAAATCATTTAATGGTGTCAAAACTTTGAACATTTTATAATAGTTAACACTAAAATCTCAAATTTTATGAAAAAATATCTTTGTAGTCTTCATTTCTAATCTGAAATAAATTAAAAATAAAACGCACATCAAATATAAATAACAAACATTTATTTCGGGAATGTCTCAATCGATACACAATTTTCAAATTAAATACTCGCACATATAAATATATAACGTTAAAACGCACGTATAATGGTTATGCATAAAAACACGTTTGAAATTAAATGATCATTGTTACCATTATGACTGCGCGGTTATTATTTACCATTTTCATTTTTTCCCTAAACAGTAAACGATCATTACAGTTAATCATAATATAATATTATTATTCGATGACTAGACTTTTCAAAATCACAATAACACATGAAAAAAAACCACCTGGAAAAATTACATTTGCGTTTCACATTCAGCCTTGTCTCGTTTCCAGTTAAAAAACGCAAAAAATTCACATGCCTCGTTCTTTTATCTTTTTTAACCTTAAAACTAATTTGGTAACGGTACAAAGTACATAACTTATAAGTTATTTTAAAAAACGAAAATGTTTTAAAAATTTTCCATAAAATATTTAAGGAAATATTACATTTAATACGTCTATAATTTGTTGGTAAAATAAATTAAGAGAGTGTGGGTGTTATTTACAAGTAGAGCACAGTGTTAAAATTATTTGTTTAAAATAGAAACAAAATGATTAAATATTGGCAAATTTATATTAATTTTTTTTCTTAAATTTTACGTATGTTTATTTTTTGATTAAAATATTTTTGTTAATAAACAATTTTTTGGTTTGTAAAATTTTTTTTAGTTTTTTTTTTAAGAATCAAAATATTTTATTGTCAAATATATAATGCGTTCAATAAAAAAAATTACTTCTAGAATGCTATTTTAGTGTTTTTTATACTTGTTTTTTAGGATATAAAATGTTAATTTTATACAATATTTCTAAAATGTTCTAAAAATGACACTCTAGGTCTAGGTATTGTTTTCATTGAACATACTATACTGTGATCAATAAAAAAAACCTTAGAGTGTTATAACTTAATGCTTTTTTTTATTTTAAGTTGGCTATATTTTTAAATGATATAAATGTTGCAAAATGATAAAGTTCCAAATTTAATTGTCAAAATTTATGGTGCTAACTTACAAAATTTTCTATGGCACTCTAGAGGTTTTATTTTATTGAACATACGATATATTTTATCCAGTTAATAAATACCCAAAAAATTCAGTTTATGTACCACATGTAAAAGCATCAAAAAATCACCAATTAAAAATTAATTAATTAATTGCTTCCTTTTTATAACATCTTGTACATAAAACCAAATCTATAAATAACATTTTTATATAAATTTAAATCTTAAACCCCCATTTATAAAGAGAAGAAGCGCCATATACATAAATATAAACATTTAATACCATTTAATTACCAAACAATTTCCACTCTACTCAATACCAAAGGTATTAGTTTCTTCAACCGCTAACAATAACTTTTCGTATAAAACCTCCGAAGTTGGATACGGTGGCAAATCCAACCTATTAAAGCAAGTATGAGCCCTTGGTAGACTATTAGGTTTACCCCATTTTTCAATACAAAATTTTCTTGGTCCTATCGACCCTCTTAAAGCTGAGAAACCTTCGTATGGAATACTCGACGTTCCGGTTACGAATTGAAGCAATCTTAATCTCTGTTCATTTGTAAATCTAAATAAAATTGAATAAAAATTAGATGTTTGTTTGAAAAGAAATAAAATTTTGATAACTTTACCTTTCAATTGATTGCCAAAACCAAATTACAACCGGATGTTGATCGTGATAACCTCCGCGATATTCGGTGTTTTGTCTCCAATCTGATAAATCGATTTCGGCCGTTCCAGCCATAACTAGTTCAAGTTCTTGAGCATCGAAAACGCTTACTAATCGAGGGTCTACTACTTCGTAAAAACCGCGGACTAAAGATTCGGTTTGTTCGGAAACTCCACGTTCTAATCTCCATCTAACTATTCTTTCTAAATATTCCTAAAAGAAATTAATAAATTGTTAATTGTTGTTTTTTAAAACATTGCTTTAATAATCGTCAATTTGGTTAAGAAGGTTAATAACTTTAAATTTATACAGGGTGTTTCAAAATTGCACGGGACCATTTCAGGGATAGGTTCTCCAGCACGAAATAAACAAGTAAGTTTATATAAACATAAGTCTCAAATTAATTTTTTATCGAGATATTGAAAAGTTAATTTATTTAACAATAAAACAATAAGTAACACTTGTTTAAAACTCTCTGATGGCGAGAACTGGCCAGTATGGAAGTTTCAAATCACCATTATATTGAAAGGTCGAAGTCTTTTTGATGTAGTAGAGAGATCACGGATAAAACCGTCAAGTGGCGAGAATTTAATAAAATAGATCAAAGATGATTCCAAGGCTGAAAAAATAATTGTAACAAGAATGGAACAAGACCCGCTGACACATATTTTGTCATGCAATAGTGTAAGGGACATGTGAACGAAACTAAAAGCAGTATATGACAGAGAATCGGCTGTTAGCATACATTTATTACAACAAAGATTTTTCTTGTTGGAATTTGACAGTTCAGTGAGTACTTTCATGTCAAAGATTAAAGAAATAAAAACCAAGTTAAAAACCGCTTGTGAAGAATTATCAGAGAAAATGATAATGACTAAAATACTGATGTCACTTCTTGAAGAATTTAAACATTTTCGATCTGCTTGGGAATCCATCCCAGTGGACAAACAAAACTTAGAAGAACTTACTTCGAGATTAACGTTAGAAGAAGAAAGAACAAAGTCTTTTGAAAGTAATAATGCAGCTTCTTTTGAAAGTAATAATACAGCTCTTGCAATAAAACCCTTTATGAATAAAAACCATAAAACAGGACAAAAGAAACTTCGGTGCTATATCTGTTCTAAAACTAACCATATCGATAAAAATTGCTTTCATAGAAAAAAGGACAAAAATGAAGAATCAAAAAATTCAAAAATGTACACAAATCTTTGTGGTTTCTGACAGAAACCACAACAAAACTTTTTACAGAAACTTTCTGTAAAAAGGCTGGACATACGATGCAGAATTGCTGGTCCAAGAATAGAGGAATAGAGAATAATGTATTTAAAAATAGTGAAGACAAAGATAAAGACACAAATGTTTTTATGGTATATTAACAAAACGTAAAAAGGAATGATTGGAAAAAGGAAACAACGCTCTCAGGTGTTCTTTATGTACCCGATTTGAAATTCAACCTTTTCTCTGCTGGTTGTGCTCTCGACAAGGGATACTTTATGACTTCAGATGAATTGAAATGCCAGTTTATAGATAAAAATGGTGGTAGTAGAGCACTAGCCATTCGAGAAAATAAATTGAGGAGCTTGCCTGCAAAACCGGATAAATATTTTGACGAAATTGAGTTATACATGTTGACTATATGATTTTCATCCATTCTAATCATTTTTACAAGTTTTTGTAGGTAAAACTTAAAAAAGCATGTCTAAATTGTATTTAAAGATGACGTATGCGAGCAAAAGCAGACAAAATTTTATACGTTTTCTGTGTCTCCTGAAAAATTTTACAAAATGGATATATCCGCTTTTGTACGCAAGCTCCTCAATTATACAAAATGATGTTTTTACTAGAAAATACTGAAGAACACAAAGAAAAAATATGCAGTTTTTAACTTACCATTAATGATGAAAAATCGAAAGACGAAAAATCGAAATTAAAAAAATGTTATTCGGATCTTTTAAAAAATTTTGATCAGCAAGAAAAAGCTAAAAAGGCAATGAATAAACAAAAAGAGAAGAGTAAACAAAATGAAAGTTGTAAACAAAAAGAGACTAAGAAAAATGAAAATAAGACTAATGATTATGAAGGGAAATTAAAAAAGGTTTCTGATAAAAAATCTAGTAAAGAAAATTTACTAAAATCTAAAGATTTAAAGAGTATAATAGCTCAATGTGCGAAAGTTTGCGCAAATATAAACAAAAAGAACTCTAAAGAATCAAACGAATGTAAATGTGAAGATGCAAAATCTGATAGAAAAACAACTTTCGGTTTATCATGTAAAGAAATGAAGAAAATGACTAATAAAAGAAATCTGATAAAGATACTCCAAAGAAATCGACTTGTAAACAAAAAGGCAAGCAACGAATATTTAATTAGTTTCAGAGAAGATATAAAAAGTTACAGATTGTATATACCAAACAAAGAATGAGTTGAAGTACATAGAGATATAATATTTTTACCAGATAAAACAAATACTGGAAATTATGAACTTGTTAAAACAATGGAAGAAGGATCAAAAGATTTAGAAGATGCAGAAAAAATACAGAATGAAGGTATATATGAAGAAAATAAAATTTTATCGCAAAATATTGAAAATATCACCGATGATAGTGAGTATCAAGATATTGAGGATGATAATTTTGATGTGAATGATGAAACTGTAAATGGTAGATATGATTTGAGAAAAGCAACAAGAAAAAATAGAAATTATGACGATTACAAGTTAGACTTGAAGAGAATTTTATTGTCAACGTGTGATGAAGATATTGAAATTATGTGCTGTGATGATGCAATGGCTATTAGCGAATGTGAAAAATGGAAAGAAGCAATAAAAGCGGAAACTAATGCTCTAGAAGAAAATGAAACGTGGATTACAGTGAATGAAAAAGAAATAAAAGTAAAGCCATCGAATGTAAATGGGTTTTCAAGAAAAAGAAAGACGAAATGGAAATGTGTTGTAGTGTACTTATTTCCATTTGTTATATATTAATAATCTTTAGATTCTTTTTAAATTTACCATTGAGGGGGGATGTTGAAGTTTGTTAAATATAAGTAATTTGCAATGGTAAATAGCAAGCCTTGTATTTGGTTACCATGATGTATATAAAGAAAAATATATAATTAGATAAATAAATAAACATTTTGAAAATCTCGGCCTTTGTATTCCTGAATAAATACAATAAGTATCTGTTAGAAGCTCATACAGATTATTTTGCAAAAAATTCAAGTAAGATGTTCCTGAAAGCCTTGTTGGTAAAAAGAAAGGGCCGATGAGATTATCAACAAGAAAACCACACCAGACATTTAATGAAAAGGTGTATTGGTAATGCGTAATAGCAGTCGTATCAGGGTTTTTGTCGCTTCAAGTATGAGTGTTTTAAAAATTAGTAATTCCATTTTTGATAAAGCAAGATTCATCGGTAACTAGCAGGCAGTTCAGGAAGTTAGAACTTTGTGTGGTAACACAAGATTGAATTCTGGTAACAAATATTGCACACACGTAACGTGATATGGATACAATTGTTGCTCGCGCAATATCTCGATAAAAAATTAATTTGAGACTTACGTTTATATAAACTTTCTTGTTTATTTTGTGCTGGATATCCCTGAAATGGTGCCGTGCAATTTTGAAACACCCGGTATAAGTTAAATGAGTTGTATTTATACTCAAATTAAACAATTTTTAATAAAAATTTTATTCTTAAATAATAAGTTAAAAAAACAAATAAAAAAAGTTACAATTATTGATAAATTGAAATCAAACTAGGTCAAGGTACTATACTGATTAAGTTCGAAGGTTTTTAAATTGTCTAGGTCACGTTAGTTTTACACACATTTTAATTTAATTTACTTACTTTTTTATTTTTTTCAGTAACGGGAACGTTTCTTCCTCCAGGTTTTAATTCCCTTTCGAGCACTTGTCCAAAAACTTCCTCGGTAACAGCAAAAGTAAGTTCCAGTTCTCCTTGTCCCGTTACGTCGTGATCTTTGATCCATTGTAACGACTGATGGAATTCAAAATCTAAACTTTCCAAGTCGGATAAAGCTACCGGTAATCTTAAAAGGGCTTTGTAAAATGGTCGGGTGAAAAATGCGTCTAAAAGGTATTGATGGACTAAAGCCAAACCTAATACTCTTCCACTAAATCGGAACCTAAAATAAAATAATAAAATAATAAGATAAGAGATTAAATTTCATGCACAATTTTGTTAAAGCATAATAATTTTTATTTTAATATTCAGGATGCCTCAGACTACCCGTATCACCTCACTTATTCAAAAACTATAAGTCTTAGGAACTCCAAACAAAAAAATTTGATAAATAGATTTGGGATAAACTTTCTTATGAGTGGGAAAGCAACATTTAATAGCAACCCAAAGTATGAAAAGTTGAAAATCACTTTATAATTTCATATGGAAAGTGAGATTAATTTGGGTATTCTTGCAAAGAACTTTTATAGGAAGCATTTTTTTGATATTATTTGCTGTCATTATTTGTTCAAAATCTCTTTGAAAATCTTAATTTTTTACAAGTCCTATCTAATGTCACCACTTGATGTCGCCGTCAACAATTTTAAAAAATCATAACTTTAGAAATGATGATTGATACTAAACCTATACTTAAAAAGTAGATAAACAAGGAACAATTTAATTAAAAATACGATGAAATAATGCGATACTACTCTTGTAAAAACGATGAATAAAACATGTGAATTCTTTGAAGATTAAACTCTTACTTGTACACCTTTTGTTACCAACCATCATTTCTAAATGCCACGATTTTTGCAAATGGTCGACAGTGACATCAAATAATATTCGTCAAATAATTCAGATTTTTAAAACGATTTTGAACAAAAACAGTTAATAATATCAAAATATGCTTCATATGAAAGTTATTTCTTTTTTGAAGCTCTTTCCAACAATACCCAAATTAACCCCTCTTCCCATATGAAATTAAAAAGTGACCTTCAATTATTCATACTACCGGTTGCTAATAAATGTTGTTTTCCCCCTCATAAGAAAGTTTATACCCAATTAGTGTCTTTGAATAAATGGGGTGGTATGGGTGGTCTAAGGCACCCTGTATAAGAATTAAAAAAGATATTTACCAATCATGATAGTTGTCAACAAAAGCAGACATTGGCGATACTTGGACGGTATACGTATCATTAGCAGAATATTCAAATAAACCATAATAAGGATTAAAAAGTTCCCGAGATAACAAAAAGAAGAATTCCCTTGAAGGTCCTCCATAATCCAAGCCTTCCTCGTTATCCCAAACGACGCAAAGTTTACCTTTTTGTAGCTCTTTTTTATTAGCGGACATTATTTTCCTAAATGCGTCTTCTAATAAATGTTCACGTCTAATGTTTAATCTAAATTAACAAATCATCAAATTACATTTTTATCTTAACGAAATAAGTTTAAAACTTACTTAAACTTTCCTGGTCCTTGTCCATATCCTTTACTTTCCAATTTCCGATAAAAGTTTCTGAGTTTTGTTTCAAAGTCACGCCTATGTGGAGCAGGTGCTCTGTGCCTTCCTAAACCGGGTGACGCCACTGGGGAAGCCTGTGGTGAATTTCTGTTATTTTGGGCTGTGTTCGTTGAGGTAACGGCAGGAACGTAAGACATAATTTCCTGCTCGAACAAACTGTAACGACAGAAAACACATGTTGTTTATAAAATATTAATAAGATGTTACTTTGAACTACTTTATCGTATAAATTTATAACAGGTTTTAAGTGAATTAAAATCGTTTTAATAAAAGTTTTACTTGATTGTACTTCTCGACCTTAGAAAACCTACCGGGCGTAACTAAAGGTTTCCATTAGAGTTTCAACCGAGTAAAAACCAGGGTTATTTTATAACATATGAAACTTTTAACCTTGACTTTGTTGTCCATCTCCGGATTGTAATCTTTTGTCATTTAGACTGTTTACAAACATTTAGAGTGAAAAACAAGAAGTTTAATCGGAAGTGGTTTGAAGGCAATGATTCAGAAAGTTTAATCATATTTTTCCACGAGGCCTTTATAGTTCAATTTTACATAGAAATTAAAAAAGATATTTATGCTTAAAATGGTTTATAATTCATGATGAGCAAGAATAAATCTTTAGTTGTTTGATAAACTAAAAACCAAAGAGTTTTTTAAGGCAATGTATGTATAGAGTGTATTTGAAATACATATTAAAATTGAAATCCTGAGTAGAAAAAATATTTTTTAATTGAAAACAAAAGTAATTTGTCTGGATAGAAACTTATTTTAGAAATAATAGGTTTTTGATGAAATCTTGTTTTTTCTACAATTTGGAGAAATCACTGAAATGTCTATTTTCTAACTAAAGGACTGATATATTAACTACTACTGAAAAAGAATTAAAAAAATCCTAAAGACGTTAATTAATTTTTGCCAAACAAGCTTTATTGTTATGAAAATTAAAACTTTCTAACTTTCGCAATTTTAATTTTCTTGGTAATAGTTGCAATAAATTAGTCTTTTTAATTAGAAAATATAGATAAGTTTATCTTGGGTTAGAAATTGATATTATCTCATTTTGTCAAAATACTCAAAGAAGAAGAAAACTAGACACTTGATAATAGTGAAAATACGGTTATTTCTAAAACAAATTACTAGCTAGACAAATTTAATTCTTTAAGGCTCCTTAAACAAGAACTTAGTTTACTAACCATAGTTTACTAATAACTGCTTTCTTTATTTGCGGATTGTATTGATTTTTTCAGTGAAAGTTTTTATAACAATTCTACATCTATCAACATAAGAAAAAGTAAATTTTGAAGAAAAATATTACTGTTACTAAATCATTTTCATTAGTAAACGTTACTGTAATAAGTTATATATGAGATTTTTGTCCGAGTACTTTGCCTGTTTTAGGCTAGCACCAGTACAACATAATTTGTCGCTTTTCCTATTCAGCATATTTATAGAAAAACGTATCTAGAAAAGCATAAATGATGTTGAAAAATATTTAAGATAATAATTGTTTTTAGAAGTTTTTCCTTCCATTATTGTTAAAAATACCTCTTCATTAAAAAGATGGCTCTACTTATTGTTAGTCAATGTACCTCCCTTTTTATACAAAATAAATCAGTAGAACGAATTTCGATAACAACTTTTTTGTCAACTGGTTATTGTTTATAAGGGCGATATTTAAAAGAAACCTAAGTTTAGCCTTCTTACTACAGAACATCTTACTCCTGGCAACTTCATAAACTTTCAGACCGTAGATAATAACGGTAATAGAAACGAAATTTTAAAATCTACAATTATCGACCAATGTATCCTTAAAAAAGGTTACTGTAATAACAATAGATTTATTATTAATTGTAATAATCACAATACATGAATTATTATAGTAGAGTCGTTCTTGACGAACGAGTGTACGATCAACAGACGAACGAACAATTCAAGACAAATCAATCAATTTATTACACTCAGCGATAACTTCCAAAAGATCAATGGATGATTCCAAACATGATGACTTTGTACAAATATATGAATTATGTGACGGTTTGATAATAAACAACATAACGAGCAAAATGTAAAAAAGAAGAGAAAAAAAGATACAAAATGCTTTAAAACGAAATGGTACAAACGTCAGGTTGCAATAAAAATCAATATAGAGATAGTACTGAAAGATCAAGAAATGGTAAGTTGCTGGGCAAACAGATATTGCTGAGAGGACATTTTTAAATTGTCTAGTATTAAGAGCATTACGTATTTCTGCAGGTAACTTGTACCAAAGTGTTATCGAATGCAAACTAAATGATTTATAGTAAGTTTTGGTGTGATGGATGGGAAACATAAGGGAACAGTCTGACCGCGATCTAGTTGGTAAATTACGTGAAGACAGAAAATTAAATTCATTAAACAAGTACGCTGGAGCTTGACTGCAAAGAATCTTATCTAGAGTGGTAAACATACAAAATGACCTGCGTCTCTTACAGGTTAACATCTATAAACGACCAATTTAAATAATGATTCCAAGTCGAAATTAAAAAAAAAATAAATATTTCTCAATAGTTTACAACTTTTATTTTGATTTTTTGAAATATACAATTGTAAGTTTAAAAAGTTTAAATACGAATTTAAAGAACGAACGCTGATCGAGCTAAAGTTCTCTTTGTTTTCGGTTTAAAATTAACTCTTCTAAATATAAATAAATGTTAATTTCTGTATATTTTTAAATTTTACTAGTCATTTTTACATCAGTGAACCTTTGAAGTTATTTTTAAGATAAAATCCCATCAAGAAAAATTTTATTGTTTATTCTTTACTTTTTCAAAGTAAAATCGTGGGATTAATACAAAAGAGCTCACCAATTATTACTAAATCAAAACATGCAAGTTTGAGATCTCTTCCATTTCACTTATGCCTAAGTCTCGTCTCATTTTATTATTTTAAAGCATTTTCGTCGAAATAATGACCTATTTTCACCGAATGATCTTTCGCACTAAACCCATAAAAATATGTTTTACTCACACGGTTTCAATTATGTCACTCATCTTTTGATCTTTTGAAATTTAATTATAAAATTATTTTTAACCATTTTAGTGCCCACAAAATATAAGGAGGTCTAAGTCGTTTTCAAATCAATACTAGAGCACATCTGGTATTTATTCATGTTGAGAAGTTACCAAATCGCTTATTTGTAAAACGAATTTTAATTTTTATTGTAGAGACAAAATCATATCGACGTTCTCAAGCTAAAACTAACAATAAAATATAAAAAAAATAAGGGACAAATGCGTTTATATCTTACTATTTCACTTTTAAAATGTATTAGTGACTTGCAGACCAGTTCATAAAACAACAGTTCTTGAAAAATTAAAAAAAAAAAACTTTAGCGTCACATCAAACCGTTTTAAGTGTCATATAAAAGTTTGTTTTGGGCAAATTAGTGTGAGTTAAACGACAACATTTTAGTTTTTCCTTGTTAGTGTGAAAGTTTGAGATAACATTTCGTTGAAAGTACAATAACAGCATTAGACGACAATAATTGATCAACCAATTAAAAAATTATTTTTTTTTAAACTCGTGTACTATTTACTCTTTGGAGCTTATGTAGTTTTAACTTGGGAACATCGATATTCTTTTCACATAGTTTCAGTCTTGGTATCTACTTTTTGCTTCAACTCTTATGCCATCGATATTCTCATTTAATTTTTGGAAAATAAAGAACAAATCAAATGTACCCTCTAAATCAAAATAAATTGTATTATTATTAGACGACATAAGCATTATCGTTTAACATTTTTTACTTATAAGGAATACGAAGGAGATACGAATACTTATTTTCGTATCTCTTCACTGATTTTATTTAATCTTATGTATCTTGAGAAAAATGTTGATATTTATGATCAATGTATTGTAACTTCGTCAACCTGTTTTACTCATAAGGATAATTTACATCTGATAATGGCATTAAACCGAAACATGTAAGAAATTTTAAAATAAAATCAGAAAAAGTGTTGATTTATATATTTTATTCTACGATTTAATACACACAGGTGAAAAATGGATCACAATCAAACTTTTCCTGACTTTTGAAAGAGTTGACACTTATCCCTCGTTTTACACGGTACTCTATTTACACGATTTCGCTTTTACACGGTTTTGAAAGTCAACGACTATTGGTTTTTTGTGATATTAAATTTTTTGCCTCTAGATGATCATTTTCTACTACATAAAAGTGGCAATTTGTTTATAAAATATTAGAGATGGGACCGAAGCCGAATTATTCGGTATTCGGCTTATTCGACTTCGTTTGCAATATTCGATTTTCGGCCGAATATTGAATTTATTTACCGAATATTCGGTTGTCTATGTGACTGCTTTAAGTTTTAATAAATTCGAACCCTTTCGAAAAGTACACTTTTGCCAGTTTACTTATTTTTGGGTATTTCAAGCTATGTTGTTTCCACCAAACAAATGGAACTTGCTCCCTCTTTAGTAATTCCTCATACAAGTAGCAATCCAGTTCACTAACGACTGGATTGGAGTCACTAACGGCCTTACTAGATGTGGCTATGACTTTATAGCAGTCGCAAAAAGACTTCGATTCAAATTTTTGCCTATTGTAGGGGACAACTGTTGAATGTTTGTGTTTATGTTCATCTTATGACATTCATCGCTACTACTGCTTCCGGAGTTTAGCGAGTCTAAATCTCTTCCAAGTGCCTTCAAAAAAAGTATGCCTTATAACGGATATGTTCTCACATGAGAAAAAGTTTAAGAGATATCGGAGATTCAACGACGTTGCCATAAAATAATTTTTTTTTGCTTCTCTATTTTCGACCTATGCAACGAAAACTATCGTAAGTCAAAAATGGTGATTTTGAAAAATTTGAAAAGAAAACAGAATTAATCGCTATTCTTCTATGGTGAATCCTTTCGGAATCCTCTATAAGATATCTATAGCAACCAAGTAAGAAATTTTTACCTAGAAAATTTTATTTCTTAAAATGCAATCGGTTCAAAACCTTTAAACACTTATATCTGACTCAGTTCTATCAAAAATGACTTACAATAGTTTTCGTTGCATAGGTCGGTATATTCGGCCGAATATCCGGTTCAAATTTAGCCGAATATTCGGTATTCGGTTTTTCGGCTGAACTACTATTCGTCACATTACTATAAAATATATAACAAATAAATAAAAATTTACACGAATACGTATAAAATGTATTATACCTATGAATATCACTAGATACTTTTACTTGATATAATTTTGTGTTGGATTTACTTGAAACAATTTCAGGCTGACCAGATTTTACCATAAAGTTTGTTATTAACAGTTGTGTATTGTTTTTGATTAAATCTTTATAAACCTCTTCATATTGAGATAAACATTTATTAATATCTCTTTGAAACCGGAGAGCTCCTTCCACATTAGGATCATTTTATAGAAAACAGTTATTTAATTTCCACTTAAAATCAATAAACTATACTGAATTTGAAGTAAATCGTGAATTTGTTAAATGAAAATTATGTTTTTTTAAATAATTAAAAGTAATAATCAAAATCGTCATCTAGAGGCAAAAAATTTAATATCACAAAAAACCAATAGTCGTTGACTTTCAAAACCGTGTAAAAGCGAAATCGTGTAAATAGAGTACCGTGTAAAACGAGGGATAAGTGTCAACTCTTTCAAAAGTCAGGAAAAGTTTGATTGTGATCCATTTTTCACCAGTGTGTATTAAATCGTAGAATAAAATATATAAATCAACACTTTTTCTGATTTTATTTTAAAATTTCTTACATGTTTCGGTTTAATGCCATTATCAGGTGTAAATTATCCTTATGAGTAAAACAGGTTGACGAAGTTACAATACATTGATCATAAATATCAACATTTTTCTCAAGATACATAAGATTAAATAAAATCAGTGAAGAGATACGAAAATAAGTATTCGTATCTCCTACTATATTGCAAACGAAGTCGAATAAGCCGAATACCGAATAATTCGGCTTCGGTCCCATCTCTAATATTTTATAAACAAATTGCCACTTTTATGTAGTAGAAAATGATATATACTATTTATTTACTTTCCAACATCGGTTGACCCTTTAGCGGTCTCTGGTACATATATGTACCACCTTTTTCCAAAAAACGTAAGAATGTGAATAATTTGTAATTACAAAAAAAAACATCTACGTTAGAAAAAATTTGATTATTTTACACCACAGAGTCTTGACCGTTAAAGGGTTAATGTTAAAAGAAAGGACTAATTATGCATATTTTAGACTATGTTCAATTTACACGGTTTTCTGTGGAACCTATCTTACGTGTAAATCGGGAGATAGGTGTATTATCTTTTATAAAAATTTTGTTTTTTATTCTTATGTAAAATTTCCTCTTTAGAGCTTATATCGTTTTAACTTGGGAACATCTATATTCTTTTCACGTAGTTTCACTCTTAGCATTTACTTTTGCTTAAACTCTTTTGTGATCGACATTCTCATTTAATTTTTGTAAAATAAAATCCAATTTTTGTTTCTCTTCAATTGATTTTATTTAATCTTATGTATCTTGTTTCTAATAAAATCATTTTCTCTAATTATATAATAAATATTTTTCCCTACATCTTTATTTTTTATTGAGCGAACGGAAACGCGTCCTTCATAAAAGAAAGCGGTTTCGCGCTTTTCGAAAACTCCCGTGAGTACCGCCACGGTATTTGCACATTGTTCTAAACAATTAGCCCGTTAATTGTATTCTCATTTATTTATAAAGTTACTTTCACGTCCTGGAGATCGAAACCGTAAGTAAGTTACGGCTGCTGCGGGCGTCTGCGAACACTTTTCTTTTTCTATCAGTTACCATAATCTAAACTTCAAAAGAAAAAAAACTGTAAGTTGCATCTTACACATAGATAAAATCTAACGTAACGGTATATTTCTTACAATTTTTTTTCAACGAATTCTTCCACACCACATGTGTTACATGTAGTTAGGTTAAGTTTATCTTATGGATAATCGTCACATACTCTTTATTTTTCTAAGAAATGACCGAAAGCATTTATCTGATGTAAAAGTAGCTATGTTTTTTTGGGGGAGATTTAAATCTAAAATTATCCGTACCGAAAATATTAGACGCCCAACGCGTTGATATATAAAGTGGTTTCTATTTAAAAGTGCCGCGCAGGGCATTAAAGAGAAAGTTGATATTTCTATAATTAACCACCGCACCGGCGAGGTTCTGAGGAAAACTAGATTTTGGCCAGGATATGAAAGATTTGCAATGCAAAGACGTCCGGACAATGAGAAAGAGGTCGATAAAATAGTTAAGTCCCGTTGAATATGTATTCAAGAATCAACCGACGTTATGCCAGAAACGGTAGCTTAACGTAACCCCGTCTCGTTTTTTAAATAACTCGAAAAATATTGCTTGCTGAAGAATTCTACTACGAAGTAGTAGGAAGCCCACTTGAATTTCACAAAACGTTTGCAGAAAATATGGTTGGTCATGTCCGCCTCCTGAGTAAATAACTGTGTTTTGTGTTTGTTTATAAATAGATTAAATGTTTATTTGTACATTCCTAACTATACTTCTTTTGATTTCTTTTTCTCTAGTGAGTCACTTAAAATTATCTCAATTATTTATGTAATTTAGAAAAAAGATTTTTCTAAGACCCAACTGACCTGGTTATTTATACAAATCCTTTTATACACAAACAAAAATCGCATTTGAGGATGTGATCGACCATAATCTGGATTTACAGGAAGTTCATGCGATAACGACCCATCTCCGTATAAATATTTAAAATATTAATTAAAATTGTAACATACAAACCTCAAGAACAAGGTTTAGCATTGATAATTTATATAAACAAGTTCGATTTTAAATTATTTAAATTTTACTAACATCTATAAAATGTGAATAAATATGTTTTATATCCAACCATATTTATTTTTATTTATTTGTGGGATGTGGTAAATCTAACAAACCAGTAGTAACACTAACCATTATTATTATCAAACAGGAAATTCGTGGTAATTTCCGCTCAAGAAAAAAATACCCTAAAAATAATATTTACACTTATCTAAAAAACCTTTATCAGTTAAATTTCAATCCAATTCCCAGTTTCATTTAATCATAGAAAGTAAAGTAACTTCCAAATTACTAATCAACTTCTTTAATTAAATGAATGAGCTATGTTTGTAAACAATACAGATTGAATAATACCTATCTATCTATTAATCAAGGTTTTATGGTCTATTTAAGGAGAGTCCAAAATGTGACGACATACAATTTTTAATAAGGAGATAACGGGGCTCCATATAGTCTGAATACCATTCTTATCTAAATGGTACAAGCATAAAATCTTATGGCTTTGTATAATAATTAGTAATAATTGTTAATCATGTTCAAATAATGTTTAGTAAGCTCGGTAAACGTGAATGAAAATTAACGCACTAATCTTATCATAACTAGGTCTTTTTTATATTTATTTTATTTTATTTTTTGCTTTACGGTTTGCACATCCCAAGTAATTATTTGTTTATAAGACGGAAGAGTTAACATGTATTCAGAAAATCGTAGGTGTGTGATTTTAAGGATGCATTGCAAAGGATGTTACAAAATAGGTTGTTTCTAAAGTAAAGTTTTTTAAAAGAAATTCAAGAAAAAAACCTTGAAATTAATCTAAATTTTGAGGAATTATTTTTTATTATAGACATAAAAATTAATTGGAAGTAATCAATCAAGTTAAAAAACCACCGAAATTTAAAAATTAACTCTTCTACAAGAAGAAATTTTAGTACTATGTTGATGATGAAGAATCTTTAAACTTGATTATTTTCTAATTGAAATTTTATTAAAAACAAACTGTATACAATGTAATTTAAAAAAAATAGAAAAGGAAGTCACAAAATTGGTTATAAATAAAGTGCCTAAAAAGAAATCCAAAGAAAAAAACCTTGAAATTAATCTAGATTTTGAAGAATTGCACAGGCCTACAAAATATTATGAAAAGTCAGACCCATAGATCAAATAGCACTTTCCTAAAAGGTTTTTGCGTACTGAATTCGTACTGACCTCAAAATTGCTCCATCACCTCAGTGTTTCAAGATATTCTAACCTATAGATGTAAAAGACAAGAGTTTTCAACATATTTGG
Organism: Digitonthophagus gazella; assembly: GCA_036711955.1. Lineage (NCBI taxonomy): Eukaryota > Metazoa > Arthropoda > Insecta > Coleoptera > Scarabaeidae > Digitonthophagus > Digitonthophagus gazella. The sequence continues at coordinate 11,616,284 of JASCIT010000001.1, forward strand.
AATTAAATAACGCAGCGAATAAATTTTTGTCCACAAAACTCTATGCGGCATCTAAATGTACCACTTTTTCCATTCAAAATGCATTTTGAATTTTTTCGATATCTTAATTTCTTCACGAAAAAATCCTCTTTTTATAATTCCCCAGTCATTGTCGTCGGTATAGGAGATCAGCAGATAATTTTGGTCGTAATCTCAAAAAGATGTAAGGTTTGCATATTCTACTTTCCAGCTAGATCATAGGTTCCCAAGTTTTGGGCTCACTGGCTGTATTAATTCGTCTGGTTTAATCAATCGAATAAAATATGGAAAATGAAAATTTCAAGTAAGCGAATTCAATACAACATAGGACTAGAATAACATCATATGACTACTGCATCGATCACTGCTGCTTCTTAGCTTCCTATAGATTGATGACAAAAAGTGATGTTATATAAATTATATTTCTTCAAGAAGAAATTAAGATATTGGAAAAATTCAAAATACATTTTCAATAGAAACAGTGGTACTTTCAGATGCCTCATGAAATGTTGCGCCTAAAATATTTCTCGCTATGTTATTTAATCCGAAACATGTTTAAAAACCGAGTTTTTTGAATCTTTGTTAGAATATTTCAAAAATTCGATGTGATGGGACAATTCTGAGGCCACATTTGAGTTAAGAGTACTCGAAACTATTAGGAAACTATTGTTTGATTTATGGGTCTAAAAAATGTTGGTCAGTTAAATGTTGGTTGTTAAAAAATCGTCCAGACTTTATTTATTAAGATTAAGGAATGATTTTGGTTTTAAATGGAAGATAAAACTTTCTAATTTTATTAAAAAATGCCGATTTATTCTAATTATTACCTATAAAATTAAAAAAATTCTTAAAGTTAGTGAAGATTTTTGACACTTCTCACTTTTTTTAACCTCACTTTTTTAAAAAATCATCCAACTTTAAAAAATCGTCCAGACTTTATGTATTAAGATTAAGGAATGATTTTACTTTTAAATGGAAGATAAAACATTCTAATTTTTATTAAGAAAGACGGATTTATTCCAATTATTATCAAAAAAATTGAAAAAATTCTTAAAGATGGTAAAATTTTTTGACAGGTTTTTAACCCAACTTTTAAAAAAATCATCCAACTTTAAAAAATCGTCCAGACTTTATTTATCAAAATTAAGGAATGATTTTGGTTTTAAATGGAGGATAAAACATTCTAATTTTTATTTAAAAATACCGATTTATTCTAATTATTACCGATAAAATTAAAAAAATTCTTAAAGTTAGTAAAAAATTTTGACCCTTCTCACTTTTTTAACCCAACTTTTGTAAAAAATCACCCAACTTTAAAAAATCGCCCAGACTTTATTTATTGAGATTAAGGAATGATTTTGGTTTTAAATGGAAGATAAAACATCCTAATTTTTATTAAAAAAGACAGATTTATTCTAATTATTACCGATAAAATTAAAAAAATTCTTAAAGTTAACAAAACTTTTTGACACTTCTCACTTTTTTAACTTAGCTTTTATAAAAAATGACCCAACTTTAAAAAATCGTCCAAACTTTATTTATTGAGATTAAGGAATGATTTTGGTTTTAAATGGAAGATAAAACATTCTAATTTTTATTAAAAAGTACCGATTTATTCTAATTATTACCGATAAAATTAAAAAAATTCTTAAAGTTAGTAAAAATTTTTGACCCTTCTCACTTTTTTAACCCAACTTTTGTAAAAAATCACCCAACTTTAAAAAATCGCCCAGACTTTATTTATTGAGATTAAGGAATGATTTTGGTTTTAAATGGAAGATAAAACATTCTAATTTTTATTAAAAAAGACGGATTTATTCTATTTATTACCGATAAAATTAAAAAAATTCTTAAAGTTAGTAAAAATTTTTGACACTTCTCATTTTTTTAACCTCACTTTTTTAAAAAATCACCCAACTTTAAAAAATCGTCCAGACTTTCTTTATTAAGATTCAGGAATAAATTTGGTTTTAAATTGAAGATAAAACATTCCAATTTTTATTTAAAAATATCGATTTATTCTAATTATTACCGATAAAATTAAAAAAATTCTTAAAGTTAACAAAACTTTTTGACACATCTCACTTTTTTAACCTAGCTTTTATAAGAAATGACCCAACTTTAAAAAATCGTCCAATCTTTATTTATTAAGATTAAGGAATGATTTTGGTTTTAAATGGAAAATAAAACATTCTAATTTTTATTAAAAAATACCGATTTATTCTAATTATTACCCATAAAATTAAAAAAATTCTTAAAGTTAGTAAAAATTTTTGACACTTCTCACTTTTTTAACCAAATTTTTTTGAAAAATCACCCAATTCTAAAAAATCGTCTAGACTTTATTTATTGAGATTAAGGAATGATTTTGGTTTTAAATGGAAGATAAAATATTCTAATTTTTACTGAAAAAGACGGATTTATTGTAATTATTATCAAAAAAATTGAAAAAATTCTTAAAGATGGTAAAATTTTTTAACAGGTTTTTAACCTAACTTTTTTAAAAAATCACCCAACTTTAAAAAATCATCCAGACTTTATTTCTTAAGATTAAGGAATGATTTTTGTTTAAAATGAAAGATGAAATTTTCTTTATTATATATAACGAAGAATACCAATAATAAAATTCGATATGCTTCGCGAGTAACCCATTTTTAAAATTAGGACATTAGGGAAAAGCGTCCCAAGCAAATCCATTCTCGGTGTTGCAGACGTGTTTGTCGCTAACAGGATTGTCCGGGAATAATAGAACAAAAACTAGAAATGGTTCTGCTTTGCTCTGAAGGAATTGGAACTAATCAATCAAATCAAATAACCACTGAAATTTAAGAAATCAAGTCTTCTACAAGAAGAAATTTTAGCACTATGCTGATGTTAAAGAATCTTTAAACTCGATTATTTTCAAAACGAAATTTTATTTAAAAAAAACTATATTCAGTGCAATTAAAAAAAAAATACAAAAGGAAGTTACAAGATTGGTTATATTTGAAGTTCCTAAAAAGAAATCCAAGAAAAAAACCTTGAAATTAATCTACATTTTGAAGAATTATTATTCTTTTTATTTTAGCCATAAAAATTAAGTGAAACTATTCAATGAAATCCAAAAACCACCGAAATTTTTTTAAATTTTTTAATCAGACTTCTACAAGAAGAAATTTTAGCACTATGTTGATGTTGAAGAATCTTTAAATTCGATTATTTTCAAAACAAAATCTTATTTAAAAAAGACTATATTTAGAGTAATTAAAAAATACAAAAGGAAGTTACAAAATTATTTGCATCTAAAGTTTCTAAAAAGAAATCCAAGAAAAAAAACCTTGAAATTAATCTAGGTTTTGAAGAATTATTATTCTTTTTATTATAGCCATAAAAATTAATTGGAAGTAATCAATCAAATCAAAAAACCACCGAAATTTAAAAAAATCAACTCTTCTACGAAGAATTTCTAAGAAGAAATTTTAACACTATGTTGATGACGAAGAATCTTTAAACTTTACTTTCAAAACGAAATTTTATTTCAAAAAGATATATTTAGTGTAATTAAAACAATACTAAAGGAAGTTACAAAATTGATCATTTCTACAGTAAATTTCCTTAAAAAAATCCAAGAAAACAACCTTGAAATTAATCCAAATTTTTTAGAATTATTATTTTTTATTACTCCCATAAAGATATTAACAAAAACCAATAAAAAATCAAATAATCACAATGATAAGATAAACACTCGCTTATCCCGATTTACAATCACCTTAAATTACAATTTAATCCTTAAAATATAAAACTTACAGGCTGAAAATAACACTTATCGTCTTCGTTACGATACCCATTTTTAAAATTTCCCAATTTTCTTTTCTAATTTTAAAACCGCACTAAATTCAATAAATCAAACGTTCCCATTTTCCGCGAACACAGCCAGACGAAAAAGAGTTTGACTGACACTCGCTTTTCACATATCGAACAGATTTGTTATTGACAATACAAAGTGAATAAATAAATATTTTAAGTTAAAGTTATACTCAAGTCTGCACTGCTTAAGCTCACTTCGATGCTTCGCCGTTCCGTGCCATCACAATACTGTGAAGCGGTAACGTGCGAACTGCTTAACATCCCCTGAGTGTGCTCAGCCGTAAGCAAAAGTCGTAGTGGGAGGAAGACACAGCAAATAACAAGGATATTTATCTGTGCGTGTGTACGTGGTTTAAAGCTCTACATTTGATACTTCTATCCTTATGTGTAGTTTCAATATCATGTATTAAATATTTTATAGAAAGTAAGTAATAATTTAATTAATTTTACACTTTCCTGGTTACGTGAATTTTATTGTGGGTACTAATTTCGGCTAGAAGCCATCTTCAGAAACGTTAAATTTATATAGAAATTAACATATTAAAGAAGTGGATGGATTTCGCTTCCGACTTTGGTCGGGAAGGGATGAATTGTTTGTGTCTATCTCAATATTCATCAGTGGTCTATTTATAGTTATGTTGTGTATTAAATTTATCGTGAAGCTAGTGATGACTGTATTTTCAATATTTTATTGAAGATTGGTGTTCTTACATGTGAAATAAGATTAAAAGCTCAAATAAACATTGGTCGAAAAATTCTTCCTAAATTCCTCCTCCTAAAGGAGCTGCAGACTCTTGAAGGGGGCATCAGAAAAACAGTTTTTAAGGAATATCTTCGGAATGGCTTGGGTTGAGTAAACAAAAATTGATATACTGGCCTAAAATTCCGAGAGAAATTAAATGATGGTATCGATTTTGCATTAAACTAATCAGTGGCGTACGTGTAAAGGAGTGACATGGTTAATTGCTTATCTATCTTTTTTGCATGTTCACTTTTTATTACCCTGACTTGAAATTTAGATGTCTTACAATTAAATACAATATTTAGATATCTTGTTAGACCTTCCCACGTAAGAATGGTCGTCTTGTTGCAATTGCGTAACTGCAACCGTCTTCCAGTAAATCGTCTTTGAAGACCGACTAATCTCAGATTTGAACTAATTAGGATTTCTTTGCTAATGCTGTACTAAACGCTTTAACAGCGCAGTATGTCGTTATCATTTGGGGTTTGATTTTATGACTGAATTGCCTAACCATGGAAATTACAAAATTCTAAGGTCTTTTTTGCCACTGCTCCCTTCAAAGAACTGTAGTTCCTTTAGGAAGCATTTTTTGGCCAATGTTTTTTTGGGTTTTTATTCTTATTTTTGAACGTAGAATGTGGTGGTAGCATATCGCCGTTTAATTTCGGGATACCTGTATACTCAGTGATAGTAAGAGCTAGTTCTCAAATCCCATTACTTTTACTTCTATTTTAAGAAGACGAAAGAAGTGGTTGACACTACATATGTTCAATTCTTAAGATTTAGATGTGAGACAAATTAAATTAATAGAGACATTGTGATCGAATGATAAAATTGACTAATTAAACATAAAACAAAACCTTTCTAATTTGTAGAATTAAAGAGTTTTCATAAATACAGAGTAACATAAATTAGAATCAAGCAATAAAATTCACTTAACCAAGGTACAAAATTAATTAATTTATCGCCCAATCTACATCACTGATTACAATAAATCAATACTTAGTTTTTCCTAATATTTTATAGAAAGATAAAATTTAATTCTTCTAAAAATTAACAACTTATTTCTTTAACCTGATGATTTTCGTCGCTGTAGATTAAATTGGTTAAAAATAGTCAAAAATGATCTTAAATTCACTACCGTTTTTCTTTAAAAAAGTATTTGAAATCGTTTAAAATATCAAGCAGTACTAAAAACAAAGTCTACGAGACAAGTTTTGTAGAATGTTAGATTTAGTTTCTCTGTTCATGAAAATATATGGTTGTAGGGGCAACTACTCAATAGCTTTTAAGATATTTGTAATTGAAGATGCATTTCATTAGTTAAATGCAGCTCTGTAACGAACGATTAATCGTAATGGGTTTAGCGTACAAGCAACAAATCGGTGTTTCTCGACATTGGGTGCCGAGTTTGATTTCAGGGAGTACGAATATATATTTTTTTCAATATTATGCCTATTTTTGCCTATAAAGATACCACCAGTGCCGATAAAATGTTGCGACACCGAAACATTTTTTGAAACATTTGTCAGTTAATTGTCATTTGATATGCCAAAACTTCAAAATTAATACATGAACATCACTTGACATTATAACCTTCCTTTATTAGTTTTATCTGTCAAATTAAATGAAAGTTATTTTATAAAATTTGATGTAAAATTCGTTATTTTGGCGAAGAAATTGGTAATTTTGAAGAATATATCAAAAAATACTGAATGATTAGACAAATTAAAATATAGTACAGATAAAGTAATCAAAATGTGCTCATCATACTCAGATCGTAGCTTTTAAGTGGAAAAATATATAAATAATAATAACCTTTCTTCAAAACGTTAGACTTAATCTGTATAAATTCGGTTATTTTTGACGTTATCTAACTTCGGACTTGTGCTAACGATTAAATGCATCTTCAATTGAAAATATCTAAAAAAATATTGAATAGTGGCCCCTATAACCATATGTCTTCATCAACAAGGCAACTAAATCTACCATCCTATAAAATTTGAACTAAATTCATGATCACAAGACCTTGCACTCTCCTTCTAAACTAAAAATGCTAAGAATTTCAATAATTTAGGTTTCTTGCTGAAGAAACGATGTTGTCATATAGATAAGTGCATTTTAAGTGATTCCTAACATTTCAAATAGTAGGACTTTGTAATAAAATGAAAAAAAAAGTTTTTCTAAATTTTCGTTCGATTTTTCAATGTAGAGGTATGGAAAATTTGTCGTCAAGAATTTTCTCGGTCTGGCATGACGACGCCTTTCTAGAATCTTGTTCAAAATTGAACGGAGAATCGTTTAAAATAAATCCCATGAAAATCAGACGACTGACAGCTAAGTTACACGAGCTCAAAGTTAAAATTTCTAAAATGGCCAAAATCGGTAAAAATCAAAATTTATATGGAATTTTTGTCAAAGATTCAAAGAACACGGTTTTCGATGAAAGTCGTGTTATTATATAATTCGATGACGGGGAAAACGTTGGTGAAATCCGTTTTGCCAGAAATTCTTTAGTTTTTCCAGAAACTCGCCAGGAACTAGCAAATACATATCAACCAGTCAATTTTTTTTAAATATAAGTATACCTAAGAAACTATTTGACGCTGAGACTTGAAATTTTTTAAGGATTTTGATTGAAACGTGATCTTTATTTACAATGAAAATTGACTGACTTTATATGACTTTTAGTTTTGTCTTATAGAAAAAAAATCTGACCTAAGTTAGTTTACATATCGATTAAAATTCGTCAATTTTTAAAAATTCGTATCTAAGAAACTAAGTGCTGTTGAGATTTGAAACTTTACGGGGTTTTAGATTGAAACATAGGCTTTATTTTTACCAAAGGTGAATTTTCTACGACCTTTAGTTTATCCGTCAGAAGTGAAAATGTAACGTAATGACTATTAAAATTTGTCCATTTGTAAAAATTCATATCTAACAAAACTAATTGTTGTTGAGTTTGGGAATTTTATGAGGATTTAGATTGAAACTTGTTAGTCATTATTTTTACCAAAGATGAATTTTCTACGACTTTTAGTTTTTTTTCCAGAATAGAAACTCTAACTTAACTTAATTTACATGTATATTAAAACTTAATCTTTAAAAAATCATATCTAAGAAACTAATTATTTTTGAGACTTGAAATTTTATCGGGATTTAGATTAATATTCATCTAAATCATTCATTTAAAAATTTAAATAATTTAGGGTTTCTGAGAACCAATCGTTTCATTATTTCGATAACATTAATTGTTATTCAAATTGGTCAAAAATAATACTAAATTCTTTTAAAACGTGTTTAAAATATCGGACAAAATAAAAAAGACCATAATTTTTTTAATATTTTTTGTAAATTGTATAAAACTGATTCAAAACTACCGAAAATTATTCAAGAACATCTAATACTATTAATTACCTAAGATTTTCTAAGAACACATTTAAAATCACCTAAAATTACACAACATCCCAATATAAACTATTTACATTTTTATTGCTAGTCGAAAACTATTCAAGATTACATGACATCTTTTAAGAAATTGTCTTTCATGATTGCCGAACATTTTTAACTTCATTAAAAATAAATGTAATTTATAGGATTTACTAAGAATACTTTAAAACTTGCTTGTAATTAATGGAAATTATTCTAAATCACTTAAAATTAAAAAAAAGTATTTAAATTGGTGGAAACTGACCAAAAAGTAAAAAAAATAAATAAAAAACCGTTAAAAATTATGGAGTTAATCATTAATTTGTTTAAATTTAAGAACATTAAGCTACATTCTTTGTTCTGAGGGAAAATTAAAATTCATACAAAATTCATCTTTGGTAAAAACAAAGACTAAGTTTTAATCTAAATCCCCATACAATTTTAAATCTCACCAATAGTTTGTTTCTTAGATATGAATTTTTAAAAATTGAGAAATTTTTATCGTCTACGTTGCAGTTTCATTTCTGAGAGAAAAACTAAAAGTCGTAGAAAATTCATCTTTGGTAAAAATAAAGACTAAGTTTCAATCTAAATCCCCATAAAATTTCCAATCTCGATAACAATTAGTTTCTTAGGTATGAATTTTTATAAATTGACAAATTTTAACCGACGTTACGTTACATTTTCACTTCTGAGACAAAAACTAAAAGTCGTAGAAAATTCACCTTTGGCAAAAATAAAGACTAAGTTTCAATCTAAATCCCTATAAAAATTCAAATCTCAACAACAGTTAATTCCTTAGATATGAATTTTGAAAAATTGAGTTTCAATCGACATGTAAGCTAAGTTAGGTCAGACTTTCTTTTATAAAAAAAACTAAAAGTCGTAGAATGTCAATTTTTGGTATAAATAATGATCAAGCTTCAATCAAAATCGTTATAACATTTCAAATCTCAACAACAAATAATTCGTTAGATATAAATGTTAAAAAAATTAACTAGTATTTAAAATGTCGGACTTCAACACTATCGATAATATATTATTTATGACTTCTTTAACCATCCACAAACTTATTAAAAATCGTTGGAGGTCATTCAAGAACATCTAAATTCCTATGAAATATTCTAACACCTTTAAAATCAAATAACACATTTAATCGAAAAGATTGTATTACATAAAATATTCTATAAACTACTAGTACTATTGTATTATGATTTTTTCAACCACATTTTAAAATATGCGGTCAAATATTTTAGTTATCTGTATTATCTTTACGCACACCATTTCTTCGTATTTATTAGCAATTTACTATCGCCTATGTACGCTCATAAATGAACTATTCGTTCTAAATAACAAACATCGTCTTGTTGCTAAAAATAACTTAAAACAATAAAGGTGATGTAAAACAATCATTCCTTAAAAAAAATTTAGAATTTCTACCTCAAAACATTTTAACATTTATTTTTGGAAGGTATAGATTTGTTTCTCAAACCGTATTATTTTGTATGAGTAAACTTAGACCATTATAACAGTTAATCACATACAAACAACAGTCAATCTTTGATTTTAATAACAAACTAGGTATAAGCATCGCGCAAAAAGTTGTTGACTCATAACACGTCGATGTAATCGTCTCAACAACCGGATCATGCACAACTTTAACCGTGACTTAAGTTTGTGAAAAAAAATTTAAGGAGATAATTGGTAAATTAAAAAAAAAGGAAGTAACGCAATTTCAACGCCATATCAGTCAAAGGTAATTACATTCGGTTTCGCAAACGAACAATTACGGTTTGTGATAAATATAACAACGCTAGACACTTTTTGCTCGGCATGGTTTATAAATAATTACCGGTTCTTGAATCGTTAATGAACAGTGTTTGCAGGATAATGTGGAAGTGCACAAATAATAAACAAAATAGTTTCATTTCTCCTTGAAAACGCCAACCAACTTTTACGGTTCACCTATTTCACAATTACCCGGGAAGACGAATTGCAGAGAAAGAACCACAATGGGTCTTTTCTATTTACCATATGGCACGAGGATGCTATAAAGAACAAAAAAACGGGTCGCGCAAGAGCGAGAAGATGCCACAAAGTACTATTTAAAGAACCAGTTTTTAAATTCTCAGCAATTAGGAATCGTTTGGGGTGCCATTAGACGAGAGAGATCGGTGTGTGGAACGCTTGGGTTTGGAGAAGACACGATGAAGGAAGAATGTGAGATATAAAGGTGCAATTTGTTCGAACGAAATGATGAGAAATAAGTAAAAATGTCGACAACGGATACGGGATGTGAATTGTTGTCGGTTTTCAGAACGCTTTAGAGAAGAAGAAGTTAAAGGACAAGAGCGGCAAAAGATAAAAGACGGCTTTTATTACAGTTGGTTGGAGTTACAATCTAGTAATCTTCTTGAAAATGAGAGAAATTGAAAATGTAGATTTTCAATTTTGATTAGTAAATTTGTAAATATAAAAAATTTTAAATATCTTTATCTCTTTACTCCTCAGTGAATTTATTTTTAGGAATTACATCAAATTATTGACCACAAAATATCCTAGGTATATAAGAAAAAGTGACCAAGTTCACAGATAATATACTTTTGAGTTATTAGCGTTGTAATTTTGGCTTCTATACATTGGAACAACATATATTCGAATTTTTGGACTTGTTTGTTTTTTCCATAAAAATAATATTGAATTTCAGATACATGGATATTAATGGTGCGTTTAGAATGTCAAACATTAAGGCTGTAATCGTAACCGTAGCAATAACTCTAGTATTTAAAAAAAGTTCAACTATTTTGTTTCATTAGAAGTGTTTAGCCAACGTCTAGAAATTACGGCGAATTTGATGGTTATTACAGCTCAGGTTACGGTTAAGCTTGACATCCGAAACCCAGCATTAAACCTAAAAATCTAGAATTTTAAAGAGATAGACTAATCTTTATTCGGTTATCGACCCCAAGGTTTTCCGCCAATATGTACTACAACCGGAAAAGGAACTGCACCATGAAGAGAAAGATGAAAAAGTACTCGGCAACGTTACGGAGGGGGGCTCACTTTTTCATCTTTCTTTTCATGGTGCAGCTTCATTTCGTGTTATAGTACATATTGGTAGAAAAACCTTCGGGTCGATAACCGAATAAAGATTAGTCTATCTCTCCATAATAGAAATTGCAATAACAGTAATATTAGATCAGGTTTGTTGAACTTACTGTCAAAGTTTCGTAGAGTGTGTAGTCGGCTTGATTCTGGGTCCGTGAATTTGATACATAGTCTGTGTAAAATATCTCTGTTGTAGGGGTTTTGGGTAAATTTTAGTATTAACATGTCATATCGTTGCTTTATCGGAGTGATTTGCGTCCGTTCGTAAAGTTGTTCGTTGCTGATGTTATGCAATGGATTATTGGGGGTGTCTTATTTTAGACATGATTCTCAGATATTTGTTTTTTGATTTGCTTATTACGTTGCAGGTTTTGCGGGGAATTTCTGTGATCAGAATGTGACCACAGTCCCAATAACGGTCTGCAAACACTTTTGTATATGAATGTTGCGTGGATAGTTGAAATTACCTTGTTCTTAAACGCTAGTGTGCTGAAAAGTTTTGAACGTTATGTCATTTCTGTCTGCATCAGCGTATGATGTTTTATCAGTTTTAGAGTCTATTCTCACGACACTAAAAGACGTTAACGTAACATTCAAACGACATGTCATTCTTCTTATGATCATCATACATTACTTTGTTCGTTGGGTTAAAATCTTTCACTGCACTAAGTTACGCTATGGCGCAAAGGTGCAGTTTCGTACAGCATTTAAAGGGGAATGACTAAATTCAGTGTAATTTGGTATGGATATTATGTGCCAACATCTGGATGCTCCCATAAAAATATATGAAGGCAACCTCAAGGCATCAATATCGTGTTGACCTCGTGTAGTGTCATGGGGATAGATCCTAAGTCGGTTGTCCAGTCGAATTTCTAGGTATTAGAATTTTGGATTTGGTCACTTTCTCTTGTATACCGAGTATATTACTGTAAAGTCCATTTCAATTTTAAAAACTGCAAAAGTAACTATAGACCCCAGACTTCATGGAAATAGACACAAAGTCGGTTGTCCAGTCGAATTCCTAGACACTAGAATTTTGGATTTGGTCACTTTCTCTTGTATACCAAGTATATTACTATAAAGTCCATTTCAATTTTAAAAACTGCAAAAGTAACTATAGACTTTGCAGTTGCAGTTGTAGAATGCAATAGCATTCTTGTAAATATCAGTTGTGTGAATTATTTAATCTCTATAAATAGGTTTTACTCAATTAAAAGTGAGTTAATACTAATTTTTATTTAGTAATGTTTATTTCGGTAAATCAGATTTTTCTGAATTTGTTGAGCAAATAACTAACAATTTATTAAACTTTGTAAATGCTTTTCCTTCAGTAAACCTTGAATTGCACATTTAATTTTTTCTTCTAGTTACTTATTGCTTTTATTTTATATACATATTTGATTATAAAATCCATTAAACTGTGCAATAAAATGAGAATTACAATTTAATCAAGTTTGTGCATGTGGGAAAACCTTAGAAATGAAAGTACATATTTAAAATCGTTTAAAATGTCGAATACAACAAAAAATGACCATGAATTTGTTGCAAGTTTTCCTAAAAACCATTAAAATTACTCCTAAAATTCTTCTTAAAGACAAATTTTTTCCAAGATTAATCATAACCTTTAAAACAATAAGAAAAGTGCTCTAAAAGTGTTAAAAAATATATAAGCTAATTAAAAATAATCATTAATTTGTCTAAAATTTCCTAAAAAATTTTTTTAATAGTGTAAAACTTTTCAAAAACTTATTTAAGTTGGTTAAAAATTATTCAAGGTAGATGGGCTTTAAACTAAAATCTAATAAACTTCTTATTGTCAGTAGGTCTTTTAAAGCTCTTGTCAATGAGATGTTTGAGGTTGATAGAAAATTCTTAAAAAATGACTAAAATTGTTTAAAATATCGAACACAACTAATTAAAAACATTTACCACAAATGTATTTTCAAAACAAAAGAAAAGAAACATTTGCAAATTGATTTAAATTCACTCAAAAATATTCAAGTTTTGTTTTTAAATTATTAAAAAAAAATTGAATATTTAAACCTAGCATACCTAGGATTTAAAAACAGACATTTATTTGTCTAAAATTTTGTAAAAAATAGTTGCTTAAAAGACCCCCCTCATTTAAGAAGAAAACTTATTTAAAGTCACTGAAAATTTTTTAATATATCACAACCAGATTTGACCTACATTTAAAAAATTGTAGTAAAGAATTATGGTAATATTAGTAGCAATTCAAATTAGCCAAAAATCGTTAAAAATTATCCTAAATGAAAGTGTTTAAAATCGTTTAAGATGTCGAACGTTATTTAAAATTCTAATTGTTTAAAATAACTTTTTTCCAAAATCATATAAAATCATTTTTTTTAAGTTGTTAACTGAGAATTAAATTTTGTTCAGTTCAAAAAAGTTTATTCCCAATTAAGTTTTTCCATAACGAAAAATATCGTCATGACCATTGAGAAGACTTAGAATGAAATACTGATGACAAAATATTTCATCATACCCAAGTAACAGGTTAGTTAAGAATCATCTGAAAACAGATTAAAAATTATTGATAATTTTTTAAAATAATCTAACAAAGACACCTCACGACTAGGTTCCCACCGATTTTAATGAAGGTGATATCAATAGGCAGATATTAGTACATAGTACAAATGTGTAAATTATTAAAGCACACTATTCAGCGATTCGCGAGTAAATCCGTCCTAAATTTTACGATTTAAGGCCACGCTGCTTTACATCAGTGGTTGGCCACTCCCTCAAAGATCGCCTCTGGTTCTTTTTTAATAAATTTTTATTTAAAGTTAAGGTAAAAAACCGAAAAGTTGTGCTTAATTATTTGTTTTGAAAGCACATAACAAATAAATCTTAGAGAAAATAAAGCTAAATATTTTATTTATATTAAAAATAAAAAGCAATTACGTCATGGGGTTCGAATTATCTGGGACGGTATGTGTAAGCTGATTCATAATGACTCAACAAGGGGCGGTTTCAGGAAAACAAGCCAACCATAGATATTTCACCGCTGTGGCCTTTATTTTTGAACTAATTTACGATTTACTCGCGAATCGCTGAATAGGGCCCACTAACACTTTACTCAATTAAAATCGGTGACGACCTAGTCTTGAGGTCTCTGTAAAATTTTTTAGACCTTAAAAATATAAAGTACAATGAAAAATTTTCTGTCGCTATTCTCGCAAATTTAATGATTTGAACATAAAAACTTTCTAAATGATCAACTATTAAAGTTAACATACAGTAGAATGGGATTTAAATAATTCTAATTTCCATTTTTAATTCTTCTCGTTATAAATAAATTTACACCTGTTCTACCTTACCACAAAAAAAATAATAATAGTATTGCGTATTACCCGTCAACTACAATTTAAATTACACACCATTCAAATTGTCTTTCTCTGATACATATACTTAATCATTCCCTCAATCCAGCTGTTTCTAACAATTACTCATACCTTTAGTCACAATTCCCCTTTATTCTGACATTGTTTTTTTCAATTCATTTTAAGTAATTATCATCTACGCAACTTCGTAACATACATAGTTAAAACACTTATATTTAACTTGGTAAAGATTAGAATTGAAATCATTTCTAACAAAAAAGAAAAAAAGTGTTAAAAAATAAAACAAATTTTTTAGTAGCTTTCGCTTTGAAATACTCGATCTATATTTCCTAATTCCCCAGATTCATATTTAAAGCTCTCATTGACGTCACGGTCGCTAAAAAGCTGGATCAGTTTTAGCTTTTACAGCGCAACGTGCCCTGCATCGGGATGTTTTAGTACGTATCTCTCATGTGTGCGTTCGTCGGGGTCAATGAATTCCAAAGTGTAATTAAACGTAAAGACCCAATGAATGGGAATTAAAACGTATTTATTTACCAAATGAAGGGTTAATGTATTACTACTTAACAAAAACTACAAGGTAAATCAAATACGTATTTTCAGATTGAAAAAAACAACTAAATTATGTATAATTGTATTTCTTGCCTTGAATTTAATTCAAATTTTAAGCAAATCGCTTTAAATTGGGTCATAGTCTTTGTTTACGAAGGTTTGTTTAAAACTTCAAACGATTTTTCGGTTAAGTTTGTAGGTTGAGTTAGACTGGTTGTTAATATTACATCCTGAGTGCAACCGAATGCAGTTGCTCTAGTTAACGGTACATTTATAAAGATGTCACACATTCCTCCACATCCGTCTGTGCGTCTATTGTATTACAAAGCCCAGCCCAACCCTTTAGTGAAAAGAAACGGGTCTTCTTTAGAATCCCAAGATTTCAAAAAGATTTGAAAGGCTAGGTATTAAGTTTCTACCATCGAGGGAATCTATTCGTTTCTTTAAATTCTCTATGCTATCAAAAGATTCGCTATACCTGCTCTAATTTTACGGTTGAATTTTGCTCAGCTTTTCGACATTTATAAATATACGAATGATTTTAAAATTTAAAATATATTCGGTAAAATACGTAAACATTAAATTTAGCAAGAAACAATGATTTTTTTGTACTAAAAGGAAAATGAATAACTTTGCTTTTTAGAGTGTAACTAAAAATTAGCACTGAGAGTTATTTGTCGAAATTTAAGTAGAGCCAATTATATTGCTTTAAAAAAAAATGAGAGCTACAAGTGAAAGCCACGGTACAAATTATTGCAGAGAGTGAAATCCATAATCATCACCGAGCGATTAACCACTTGGAACGTTTGTATAATGAATTAGTTTATTAAAATTTATTTATGAAAATTGCAAAAAAGAACTAGAACAATTCCAATTAACATTGACACAATTTCCAAACTTATGGGTGTGTTTATATTTATGTAAGTTATGTCATCAAGTGAGTTCACCATCTTTTAACTTTTAACCTTCCTTCCGCATACGGTTCAATTAAGAATTATAACAGCGTGTAACCACGCAAATGTCTCTATAAAATACAAACTACTACGACTATAACAAAACACAATAAGAAGTTTAGGAATTTAATACTAATTTTAGAATATAATATTGATTGCAATGGATAAAAATTCTTTTAAAAATCGTCTAACATATTCTTCTAGAATTATTTAAAATCGTTTTAAAGTTAACAAAACTCCTTTAAAAATGGCATAAAATGTAATTAACTAAAGTCGTTTTACTCTAAAAATCATGTCAGAATCACGTACTATGATTATACAGGATGTCTCGCCGATGTGGAAAAATTGAAATATCTCGAGAATTACAAGAACAACGAATTTGAAATTCTATACATAGATTTAGTAATAAAACAAGAGGTGTAAACTGAAGTTGTAGATTTATCAATCTAGATTCAGGAGATCAGCCTGAAGACGATGGAAACGCCGAAATCCGGGTAATCGAGAACAATATAAATCTACAACTTCAGTTTACATCTCTTGTATTATTAATTCCATACTGAAGAATGGAGAACTATATAGCATATAGATTTAGTAGACAGTAATCTACATTTTAAAGACATTTTCAGGCATCTGTAACTTTCGAAAACGGAAGTTTTAAAATATGTTTCAAACATATATTTTACATATATTATGTAAAAATCTTTCGAACCAAATTGTCTGCAAATTAACTAACCCAATTAAAAATAAATTTTTCGTACAAAAAATTAATTCATTAAGCCCTTCCGGTATAACCGAAAGTTACAGATGCTTGAAAATGCATTTAAAATGTAGATAACTATCTATTAAATTTGTGTGTAAAATTTTAAAATTATCAGACTGGTAATTTTCAACATATTTCGACTTATTAGAAGTAAAATTTGAAAGAAACACTGTACTTTTACTGGTACTATAATTATTATCGTCTAACATGTTTCGATTCTCATCATCATCGGAGACGAAACTTAGATATCTTGTCCAAAAATTGACATAAAAAGTTTAGAGATTTGAAAATATCAACATTAAATCTAATTCCAATATAAAATAAATTAAAAACGTTGTAACAGTAAAATGTGCATGTTGTAAAATCTGACATAACATATAAAAATGTATAATTAGTAATATATTTCGACTTGTTCACTTCAGTGAAACACCCTGTAGAACCATCGAATTGTTTCAAAAGCACCAAAACTCCCTTAAAAATGCCTAAAACCAACTCAAAATGTATAAAATGTTATTAAAATCATCGGACAGCATTCAAACTCTTTTAAAGTCAATTGAAATAGATTAAAAATTGTGTAAAATCGTTGAAGAATTATTCAAAATTGTTTAAAATCAGTCTTGAAACTCATTTCAAATCATCAAAGCTCTCTTGAAAACAGTGTAAAATTGTTTTACAATAATCTAAAATAAGTAATTTAATTTTTAAATAATTTTGAAATCTATCATTCTAAAATGAAACTTTGAAAATCGTTTTGAAATCATCAAGACTATGAAAAGTGATTCAAATCTGAAAATTCTGTAACCTGTTATTAAAATTGTCTGAAATTGACTATTTCATCGCAATCGAAACTGACTCAAAATTATATAAATTGTGGACTACAATCATTTAGGAACTTATAAAATTTCCTTAAAAACTTATAAAAAAAAGGGTTGGGTATAAAAGTCATTCCAGAATTATGCAATTTCGTTCCAGAATTGTGTAAAATCATATAAAGTCTTAACAAATCGTTACAAAGCTGTCCAAACTTTTTAGAAATTGTGGATATTTATATATTTCTGGAATTGTTCATAATGGTTATATTTATATAAAATCTAATAACCATCCAGAATCCTTTAAAATTGTTTAAACTGTCTCCACATTGTCTAAAACCCTTGAAGAAATAAACAAATAGTTCTAGTATTGACCTGGTCAAAGTTTCTAGCTGAAAAAACTATAATGTAACTCAGGCTTTAGCTTCGAAAACACACTTATACATTGTTCGGGCATCGACATTTCTTTCCCCTAATTAAATTTTTTAATGGCTTTGCAGATTTTTCTCCAGTTTTCTCCAAATTTCGGCTTATAATAATCAAACACTTGTTTTATCCATTTATTAATGTTATTTCACTTGAATTTCGAAAATGTAGATTTTTTTTATTTTTACTTAAAATTTATTTTCATATTTTTTTTTCTTTTTATTCGATAGGCTTTTCTTTCTCCTTTAACTTGTTCATGAGTAGAACAACATCTTCTTTAAAATTAACATTAACCATATTAAAATTAATCAATGTTTTCTCATTACTCCTTATGAAGCTTCCTGTTGTTTTTTGTTTATTAATATCTATAAATCTAAAATATCGTTAATATCCTGTGATTTTTCTATCAAAAGTATCAGTTCTTTTTGGCCCTATTTGATGTAACAAAGCTACAGCATATTACTTCTTTCTCTGAACATCGTTTTTAGCTGTTCCTGCAATTGATCATTAGTATAATATAATTAATATTTATCTTCGTAGAAGTTTGAAAAGAAGTTCTTCTTGATTGTCTTAAGATTTCACGTCACAATCAAGCTTATTAATTTACGTAAGTTATAAACTTTTCATTTTGTATCATTTTTACATTGCAAAACTTTGTAAATTTAAAAATTACAAATACTCCAGAAATGAAGTAAATAAACCCTAAATCTTAATATTATGATAATGTTTAGAATCGTCTTACTTTTGTAAATAGCCTAAAATCGTATAAATTTTTTAAAAACAGTTTCAAAATCGTCTAAAAATATCGATAATATGCAATAATATTTAGAATCTAAATAAAAATCCTCTAAACTTTTTTCAAAATCGTGTAAACTTTTTTCAGCATCGTGTAAACTCTTCGGTTTGAAAAACTTGTTGTTCAATATGGATATAAAACGCGTTTAATCTTTTTATAAACCAAAAAATCGTTAATATTATTTTAAAATCGTTTATGATAGTTTAACTTTAGTTGTTGAAATCGTACGAAAGCGTTCAAACTTTTTTAAACATAACTAAAATTAGGGGATAAGATAGGGAATTAAGATATTATATGGGTACGTTTTTGATGTTGATAAATTGAGATATCTACTCTTATGTTAAGACGTGGCTTAAATACGTTTCGTTTTTTCGTTATGACGTTAATTATTTGTATAATTAATATAACAATTTTTATACTTATATGCCTTTTGTCACCGAAATTTAGCAATTGGTCTGATGACGATTGGAACGCCAAAATCTCTGGGTAGATGAGAACATAAATAAAATTACAGCTGCAGTATACACCCCTTGGTTTATTACATATCAACACTGAAGAATGGAGAACTACATAGCATATACAGAGTGTTTAAAAAAGATGCGGCAATATTAAAGGGGGTGATTGTCCAGGTCATTTTATACTAAAAAGGTTATAATAAAAGTGGTCTGAAAACGCTTCGTTTCCGATCTATAGCGTGTTGAAGTTTAAACATTTTTATTATAAACAAAAAAGTTTATAATAAAAGAAATTTTTTTTAAAGAACAAAGCTTTTATTCAAGGACCAAAACAAATATTTTACCAAACCAACAATTTTACCAAGCAAAAATTACAAAAACTGTGCAAGGTGACCACCTAGAGCTCGGATGCAAGAATCCAATCTTCTCTTCATTGTCTGGCAAACTCTCTCAAAAACACTAGGATCTGTTTTAATTGAGTTGCACCCAACATTGATTCGCTTTCTTAAATCTTCTACGTTTTCCAATGGAGTAGCGTACACCAAGGACTTCAAATGGCCCCACAGGAAAAAATCCAGGGGATTTAAGTCCGGGGATCGTGCAGGCCATAAGTGAGGTCCACCTCGGCCAATTCAGCGAATTCCATGTGCTTGTGTTAAGAAAACACGAGCTACTTGACTAAAGTGGGCTGGTGCACCATCGTGCATATACCACATTGCATCTCTAATTTGTACGTCCCCCAGAAAACCAGGGAGCGTTTTTTCCAAAAAGGTGTGATACACCTCTCCGGTAAGTTTTCCTGGTAAAAATACCGGTCTAATTAGGCAGTCACCCACAATTCCATGCCAAACGTTCAAAGAAAACTGATGTTGGAAACGATCTTCAACAATTTCATGTGGATTTTCGTCACACCATACATGGTTATTATGGAAATTGCGTACTGCATTTCTTGAAAAATTCGCTTCATCGGTGAACAGAATCAACATCAGGCATTGAGGGATTTCAACCATTTTCTGCAAAAGCTATTGACGAAATACAATGCGAGAAGGAAAATCAGCAGGAAGTAATGCTTGAATGCGTTGAACTGTTTCAAAATATATAAATTTTTACTGCTTTTTTTAATTAAACTTCAACACGCTGTTTCAACGTTTCGTTACCAATCACGTTTCCAAACCATGTTTATTATAAACTTTTTTGTATAAAATGACCTGGACAATCACCTCCTTTAATATTGCGGCATCTTTTTTAAACACCCTGTATAACTAAAATTAACAGAAAAATGTGCAAAAATCCTCTAGTATCACCTAAAATCGTTCAAATAAAAAAAAAGTTAAAACTCTATACGCAAGTTGTGTCATCATTTTCATCAACCGAGTTCACAATCTTTTAACTTTTAACCTTACTTCCGCACACAGTTCAATTAAGAATTATATCAACATGTAACCGAGCGAATATCTCAATAAAATACAAACTACTACATTTATACAAAAAAAAAAAAGACGATAAATTTAGGAATTTAGCATCAATTTTAGGATACAGCATCGATTGTACCCGACAAAATTCACACCATTCATCTCTAATGGATCACGAAAAAAATAAGCAAACGAGCCAACACTGCGAGTCTTTGTATCCGCCACATTTTACTTTGCAAATATCCACCTTAGTTTCACACATACTGGAAAGAAAAAAATCAATTCCTCGAGTAAAATAACAAAAAAAGGGGGCCGCGAAGGACAGGCAATTACAATAAATTAAAATTTTGATTGAGCCGTTTCGCAAGTGGCGCGCTTTTCGAATTATTCAATTTATCCTAAGGTGAAATATTACGGTTCTCATTGTTTAGTGGTACTGTCGCCTGTGAATTGGTGCGTGAATCTATCTATTTAGAGGAAACGACCTCCATCGAGCTCCTTCTAAAGCAATTTAATAAAATTAAACGTGCCCCGATAAAATGACCATAATTAAATGGAAAAGTGAAACTTGGAAAAAAATTAACACGCTTTCGATGTATTTTCGATAAGTAATGCGAGCAAATGTAAAAGCTTATTAAGTGATAATTTGACCTTAGACGGCGTTTTACCTTTTAATTTGCATAAGAGATGTAAAACTTACCGGACTAATAGCCTATCAATTTACGAGCAGTATAATAATCGTAATTATAGTAAATTATTATAATTACTTTTTTATTTAAAGCGCTATAAAACTATAAAAGTTACAAATGTGAATGTAGATACTTTAACAAAGAATAAAATCTCTATTATATCTAATTATCTGTCAATCAAGTCAATTCAACATTCATTGAGTATAAGAGTGATCAATTTAAACAATAATTCTTCCCCAAGGAAATAAAATGACTTCCTTTTCTAAAGTATTATGCTGGTAGTCAGTACAAACATAATCAATTAAAGTAAACGAATCTTAATAATGATTATAATCGAGAAGTGCTGTTTGCTTATCTAACATTAACCCCCTAAGTTACAGTTTCAACTTTTTCTTTGTAACGGCATTCTAACGTTTTTTCCCGCGGACATTTAACGTAAATAATTTAAAGTGTTTATGCCAGATAAAAAGTTCGCACTTCCGGCAGGTGTGTTCCGTCGTACTCGCCATAAAAGTAACGTCAAGGCTGGGAAATAGAGCGCTAAAACGCCGACCATCCCTTTTGCAACGGAGACGTTTTATATTCACTCAACGGTTTGTGTAAACAATTCATATGCTTTTTCTTGTGCAAATTGACCGCTCCAGGGCAATTAAAAGGCAGATTAAGAAATTGTCATGAAAGATTTATGTAACTGTAACGGTCTTTCTTATTGGAGCGAAAATAGCAAAACGATTATTTGTTTTTAGTGGACGATATCGTGTTTATTTTGGGATGTTTTGTGCGGAGATCGTAAAGAAATCGTTTATTCCGCAACTTCCGCGATTCTCGAAAATCGCAAATCGCGAGATATGCGTCCGACCGCCGTTCGTTTAAATTTGGAAGACCAGAATATTATTGGGAATTTTTCGGTGTGAGGGTTTAAAACAAAGGTTTTATTTGAAAACAATATTTTTGTTCAGGATGTTTTTCCGTGTGGTGACGTCTTAAAAACTATGTTGAAGCCATAAAGTTAAAATTAATACTAACAGGATCAAAAACTAGAAAAAAATAGTAAATATTTTTGTTTGATTTGGAAGTTTTGTTGGAAATCGGCAAATCAAACGTACCTATTTCTCTTGGAATGAAATTTAATACTAATTGTAAATAAGACAAACTTGTTCAAAAGGGAAAATATTTCTTAAGTTGTTATGTTATTTAAGAGGTATAGATTATTTATTGCAAGATTTGAATAAACAAAAATTTATTTAAAAATGATTTCAAAATGTTCTTTTCTTCAGATTTTTTCTTTTGTTGGTATAATAACTTGAGGCATGCTTTAGATATTGAAAAATATTTGATTAAATAAAGTAATGTTGAATAAATTATTTTTATTTTTTTAATTTTATTCGTCGTGGACGCAGTTGCCCCGTTAATGTGGGGTAAGTGCGTCTGGGGCCTCTTTCTCCGAATAGAATACTTTGATTAACAAATGAGGCTAATGAAATCTAATTTATAAGAATATTCTTTATTGTATACCGAAGCGAAAATCATTCATTTGTAAGATATCGAATTTAGTCACTTTTAACTGCCGGGGCATAAGCTATGGAACTTAACACAAGGCTGTTTCGTTAAAAAGAAGCTGCAACGAACATAACAAATAAAATATTATTCTAATTCAGTGTACAATTAACCAAGAAACGTTATTGTTCTTTTCCACTTCTTTTCTGGTTAGGACAAAACCCATACTGAAATAAATACACTTGCCAATTAAAATACTATAACTATATAAATGGAACTGTATTAACCAGTAAGAAAAATACTTTAAAAATAATTAATGTAATTCAGAAACCTGTATACTTATCACAAATCACCACGACAACTGAATTAATACTGAAAATGTTGGACAATTTACTCAAACACCAATAACTCGCTTCGCAATTTGGATTGCACCAAAAATTTTGAACGCGTTTTCTCAAAATACTTGTTATTATTAGAAAGCGAATTTTGGAAGCGAATATTGCCAGTCGATAAGATAGGGATGAATATGTTTGTTAAATTTATTATTCATAGGTCTCACAATCAGTGAAATAAATTCAAACATGTAAAATTTAATGACTGAAAGTGCACTTGCTCTGTAGATGCATTTGCCCCACTTTACCTTAATCGAAAATCGTTTCAAAATTACCACAGAGAAATGTTGTATGTAGGACTCCGTGTTCTGCAATTCAATAAAATAGGTTAAAAAATAAAGCGAAATAAATCACAACTGAAGACAGAAACATTTTATTTTCTTATCAACTACCAGTTTTGACTAATAGCGTTTTCTTTTAGCAAAATTAGTGCGCACCAGTGCATTATAGAGTGTTCTGTTGGTTGCACCAAATTAGCGTTTTGTGTTCTATTACATTTTATTAATTGTATCTTAGAAAACATTTTAAACAATCTTAAGCCTAGAACACACTTATAAGTGATGTTATGATCAGATTGGAAGCTATGGTTATGTTTGATATCGATGGTCTCAAATCAATACCTCGTAAGTTCGAAAATTGTTATTCTCAAATTTAAACGTTTTCCAATTCATTAGAATTGGAGGCATCATCTATTAAACGGTAACTAGGTTTGAAAAATGGTGCCATATCCCCGGTATGGATTTTTTAAAACTTATTACCGTTTAATAGATGATGCCTTTAATTCTAATGAATTGGACAACGTTTAAATTTGAGAATAGCAATTTGCGAACTTACGAGGTATTGATTTGAGACCATCGATATCATCCTGTTCTGTTGAATTTGCCCTTTTTTTGCACTAAGCGAGTGTGACGTATGCACCCATTATGCACTCAATGTCAAATTTTGGTGCGCACCAGTTCAGCCAAAAGAAAACGCTATAATTAAATTAATTTGTTTTTTCGTAGTAACAACGTGAACATGGGGTTTGTCCGAAATCGGTAAATGATAACAAAATAAAAGAGATTTATCTTCAGTTTCATGCGATTTATTTCGCTATATTTTTTATCATATTCCACCAAACAGAACTTTGGCTATATAGATATGTCTAGGAAATTAACTTAAAATCGTATGATACCTTACAAATCGCATGAACTCAGAAAAAGTCTTTTACACTAAAATGAAATTGACTAAAAATTGTTTAAAATTCTTCCGAATTCATATCAAAATGATGTACTAATGGTTTAGAATAATTAAAAATCATTTCAAAATCATTATACTTTCCTTAAAAATCTCAAAACTATCTAAAATCAATTGAAAAAGTGCAAAAAGTTATTAGTCGTCTGAAATCAACTTCTTACACTTAATATGGAAATGACTGAAAATTGTGTAAACTTATTCTAGAATCGTCTACAATCTTTCAAATTAAAAAAAAACATAAAATACCCGGTGTAAAATGAAGCTGTAGAATTTTATTGATCTAGACCAGGGGTAGGCAACCTTTTGTATAGTGGGGGTCAGATTACGATTTACTTTTCGTAGGCGGGCCGGAGTAGAAAATTAATAAATTTTTATTACCTATAAGTTTCTTTTTAATATAAAAAACAAAGTTACTTATTAGATCTCCCAGATTTCCTGCTTTCCTTGGTAGAACTACTGCACGAAAAGCAAGGGATCTAGGTTCAAATCCCAGTGCAGCAAGAAGACATTTTTCTTCTCCAACGCATTAGTGGTAAAAACCTTTCTTCAATTATTTCTTTCTATTAACTTTTTCTTTGAATTGAAACAAAAATTATTTATTGTTCTTTGTCAAGGTCTCGCGGGCCAGATTAAATCCTCATAAGGGCCTGAGGTTGCCCACCGTTGATCTGGACTACCCGGGTTTCGGTGTTTCTGCCGCCTTCAGGCCGATCGCGTTCTAATGGAAGAGCTAAACTTAATTCGTTCACATAGACCTAAGAGTGTCTTAGGTTAGCGTCTATGCGAACGAGTTCACTAAAATTGTAGCTATAAAACCGGAGCGATTGAACGTTAGAGGATTGAAATTATACAGGAATATTCTGAGATTGATAAATAAGACGACATCTTATGTTAACACGTGGTCTAATTAAGTTTAGTCTTTCCATTATAACGCAATCGGCCTGAAGACAGCGGAAACACCGAAACCCGGGTAGTCGAGATCAATAAAATTCTACAGCTTCAGTTTACACCACTTGTTTTATTCCTTCCATACTGAAGAGTGGAAACGTAGGTATATAGCATATTAAAAACATAAGTTCAAAATTCCCTAATATAATTCCAAAACCGACTTGAAATAGTTATATATTTTTAGAATGATCTCCTCATTTAAATCCTCGTGAAACTCGTTCAAATCATCTGATTTAAAAATATTTTATTCATTTCGAAATAGTCTACTATCTCTCCAAAATCCCTTAAAATTATTTAAAACTCTTCAAATACCATCTATCATTTTAAAATCATCTCACATCGACTGGAAAAAGTCTTAAGAGAAAAAAACCACATCAAAATCATCTATTATTATTCTTGAACCGTCTAAAGTTTATAAAATACACTTGAAAATCCTATAATATCGTGCTAGAATCGTCTAAAATCACCTAATTTTTTTGAGAATCATTTACGCTTTTTAACGCACGCCGTTTGAAAACAGTGCAAGATCGTTTAAGAATCACCTAGTTTTTGTTAAATCTATTAATTAAATCAATTAACTTTTTAGAAATGGTTTGAGCATTGTCTAAATATCACTTTAAGGTTGTCTAAAACAGTTTTTAGAACCCCTTAAATTCTTTAAGATCACATAGTCATTATCAAAAATGAAAGAAAGTTAGTATTTTGATCCATCTTTACTACCAGTTAATTCTCTTGAATTATGTAAGTATTTATAATTTTTGTATTTTATTCCGTATTAGTTTGCCGCTTTCATAGTTTTAAAACGCTTCTTGTTAATTTTTTGTAGTCGTCTCAGACGATGGCGTGAGCCGAAACTTGTCAGACACAATAAAATTTTACATAGACCAGTAAAAGTACAGTTTTCATTTATCAATCACGAAGTTAATTATCAAAAATGTCTAATATCATCCTGAAATTGTATAAACTGTTTATAATCAGTTAAAATCATTTAGACTGTTAACTGGTTAATTAATAGTAAAAGATTTGAAACTATTTTTGGGAAGTAACCACTAACATATTTTCAACAATAAAAATTTTATTCCACCCTAACATTCTAGGTATTTTAATAGTCCATGAAACAGCTGTATCAGTCTTCTCATAAATCTCATATTCAATAATTCAAAATTAACCGTACTTCTTATAATCCAATAATTCGTTTTAAAAAATAACTTAAAAACACTTACCTTAGAAGAATTGTAAGATGTAAATCATGACTCAACCTATCCAAAGCAGTGGTACCATCGACTCTAACAGCGTTAATCTTATCCCTCAATGAAGAAGAAGTCCCCACTGGTGAATGTCTCTCCTTAAGAATGTCAAAGATGTTTGGTTGTCTCAAGAAAGCAACTACTTTGTCGTTGTAGGCAATCGGAACGTCCACTGTTGTTGTAGGTACAAAAGTTGTTGTGGTAGGTCTTGGAGGAGGAATAGGAGCCTGAAACAAAAATTAAAATAAATTAGAAAAAAGTAAAACAAGGATTTAAAAGAAACAGACAAAAATCTTTAAAAAAATAAAAATACACATATACACAATAAGCGGTATGAAAGTAACATATAAAAAAGAACGTGTGGAAATGAAAAGAACCAAAAGACTACAAGCAAAGCAGATTTCCTTGTAGCCTTACCCCTTGTACGTCTTCAGAAATTCTACGGCTAGAATAAATGGGTTCTGTCGGCAGTCGAGGATCCATGTATGAGGTCCTTTTGTGAGAGTGGTCAATAAAGAATTGCTAATAATCAAAAGATAGATGTTAAAATCTAGTTTTTAAATTTAATTTAGTGTTAATTATAAAAATTAGTAATTAGTTTTTTTAACTAGAAAAAACAATCAGAAATAAACTTAAAATATACCTTTCCATTTCTGTCCTTTTTAGTATCCCAATTAGGTGGTAAATCTTTCGTAGTATCTGAGAACATATTTACAAGAGCAACAAGTTCTTTATTGTGTTGGTACTTTTCAAAAGTTGGTGGATCTCTTCTGATTCTTCCAATCATGTGTTTTAAGGTAGAGTTTCTATTATACAATGATAAGGCATCCTGAAAAAATTTAATTAATTAGAATTAGGTAACTATTATAATTTAAAAAATTCAAATTTTTACCTGATTCATATGAAGGATGGTAAAGAAATCAGGTCTAGTTAATAATCTACATCCAGGAGGGGCAGCAGAATAATCAGCAACTTCTAACCTTTGCGAACTAATAGTTCTTCTTATGCTTTGATATCGTCTATCTAATTGTCTTCTTTGCTGTTCGGCACCTTCTCTACTTCCGGCACTGCTTGTTGCTCCGCATGGTCTTTGCCAGGATGTAGTTCTTGTGGCGTGATCAATGTAAAAGATTCTTCCAATGCTATCCATTCTAGCTTCCCAAGCTGTTAAATACAAATAATAAACAGTCAGTGCCAAAAAAATTATACTTTTTACGTATATTTAAACTTTAAAATAGGATAAAATAATAAACTTAATTATAAATTTCGTGGATTTAGATGTAAACAGATGTTTCTACAAATCAAGGGAATTGAGAAGTTTTAGAAATGTATTTAAGGTTGATATTGCAATAATTAAAATGATTCAGAAAAAGGTAACTTACAGTCTATCTTTAGACTGTTTACAGTTTATAAATTTTGCGTGTATTGCATCACCTAAAAGACAACATTCCTTAACAGAAAATAAACAACTTAAAATGTTAAATTGACGGACACGTCTTTTTTGTCCTCTAAGACCTCGATTTATATGTCTTCTGTCGTTTCTTTTCTTCACAGGGATTTAAATTCTACCAATAAATGAATTAATAACTTTATAAATCAAAAATACCGGACTTCTATTGTATCTTTCATATTAATTATTGATTGAAAACGTAACGAAAAATAAATAAAATAAATAAATAAACTAAAGGCTATCGATTTACCAGAAATTCCAACCTTTGTTGAAGAAAAAACTCTATTGCATATATTGCTTACGATTTTTCAAGAAAATACCTTTCGATTTAATTAAATGCCGAAAAATGAATTTTAATTCGAAAATCAACAAATCAGATTTTGAGTAAACATGAATCCGAAAATGCATACCAAAGAAGTTCAATATGTTAAACTTTGTCGACTCAAGACTTTCAGAAAATACTTTTCAAAGATTACTTCTCTTCACTAAACCGCTTAAAATTCATTTTTTAATTAATTAAAGTTGAATATGTGATCTATTTTACCAATTTATTGAACTAATTATTAATACAAAAAAACATCCTGTACTAAGTATAAGAGATTGTTCGTCCCACATTGTTATAACGTGTATTTTTTACCTTTTTAACATGTACATGTATTGTGAAGTTTAACCCTTTGCGGTCGGTGCCGCCACTGTGGCGGTATTTCAAAACTGTCGTAGAAGTCAGTGTCGCCGGTGTGGCGGCATGATCACGTCTCAAAAGAGCAATCCAGAAAAACTGAGACTAACAGAATGCTAGGCATTTCGGGCGAAAAGCTAAATTCGCCCCGACTTGTTGGTAGTCCCAGCCAAAAAATCTGCTAACCGCAAAGGGTTAAGCATAATTCATTCGAATTCCCTAAGATTATTTCTAAACTATACTAATTTGAAGATGGCGAATAACCGAAACTATTCAGTACGCTATATAAAATAAAACCAGTAAAAATATAACATCACTCTTTTTTTAATTCATAATCATCTTTCAATCTAAGATTATTTGAATTTCTACTCAACATTGACTTCCACAAATTTATTTCAAATAATTATACAACTTACATGGTGGTAAGGGTTCTTCATCATTTCCCGGAAGTTCAGCAACGGTTAAAATCCTGGGAGCTCTTTCAGGAATAGACGGCAACCGTGTACTAGCTAAATGTCTCAAAGCGATACTTCCACCACTTGCTTCACCCTGCGACTCAATACATTCATTCGATCTTTCTTCAGTTGACTGAGATGATGAGGAAGATGCTACATACATAAAATTACCTTAATATTTTAACTCCGATAATAAAAATAATTAACTTAAACCAACCTGATTCATCACTCATAGCAATACTTCTTCCTTTTCTTCTAACAAACGGCGATACCATTTCTTCCGTACCATTAGTAGCCCTTAGAGATGGTGGTGTTAAATCAGAGCTTCTTTTCCTTGCGTGATGGGTTGGAGTTGGCGGACAAACGGGACTGTGATCTCCCCCAACAACTCTTACTAAAGCTTTTTGTAACGGTTTTGCTGGACATTCTTTTCTTGGTGTTCTATGATCGACTTCGTCATGGCTTATAATTCCTTTATCAGATAATTGTCGACTTAACGGTTTGTGAATTTTATTTGTTAAGTCAATAGGCGCTTCTGCTTCACTTCCATCCATTGAACTAGTCGAAATGGAACTTTGACTACCTCTAGCTTCAAGCGGAGGATGTTGGGTTTCAATTTGAGGATGATTTTTATCTAAAGATTTAGTTAAGACTGTACTGATGTAGTTATCGCTGACGACGAGTTTTTTCTTGTTGCTAGATTTTGGTTTTTCTTGTAGTTCGAATTCATTCGGAGGTAATTTTAGAGGTTCGTCAGTGTCAATTAATTCGAAGTTAAAAGTGTCTTCAGGTTTTTGGATTATCTTAAAAGAAAAACATAAATATAATAAAGTGAATTGAAAGAATATAATAAAGTTACAAAAGAATGATTTAATATTAATTTAGTTTACCTTTGGTTTATTTTGTCTATACACTACAGGTGGTTTAAAATCAGTATTTACAGCATGTAACCTCTCTAAAGGTCTATGTAAACTTCTAGGTGGTAAAGGAGGCGCCTCTTCTCCATCAATTTGACTCAAACCGTTTTTCCCATCGACTACAGCACTCGAAGTGGAAGCCCATAAATGATAATATTCCTTATTCGGACTCTTCGCACTCCTAATTTTCTTCTTAGTACCGTTAATCGTCGTACTTTCCGACCTAATTAACCCGTTTGGAGATTTCTTCTTAGCCCCAGTTTTTTCTTCATCCATTTCCATCTCCTTTTTACTCTTCGTAGATAACTCTTCCATAGAACTGGACGTTTTTACCGAAACGGGGGGCGGTTCGAGTTCATCTTGAAAAGCTCCGTTTTCTATACCGTTGCTTAGTTTCGACTTGTACTTTACGTATTTCTTAAATTTATCTGGAGGCGCTTTCATTATTAAAGGTTCAGTTTGCGCGTAACATTCCAGGGTTTGTCCGCCGTGGTATCGGAAGCATAAAAGTTTTTCTGCGTGGTTGTATGGGATATCCAACAGCCACATTGTTGTCGTTGCTTCGTCTTTTACTGATTGGCGACCTAATGATTCTGAAAGATCTTGATTTTCTGTAACAAAAAGAAAATAATTTTCATTAAAAATCTTTTTTAAAAACAATTTTTAATCAAAAAAAGTTTATTTTGAAATGGCTCTTTTTTCGGAATATTTTTTGTCGATAGATTAGATAGATAAAGAGATTTTATAGAAAGTCTGTAACTTTCGGGTTGGTTGAAATTTTATCGTTTATCATGATATGACAAAAGGCATCGGAAGAAACCAATTTGTAATTAAAATTTTGTAGCTTTTCTAGAATGGATCATAAATATCTAACAAATCTAATAAAATAGAAATAAAGAAAGACTTTATTAGATTCTTTATGAGAGTTATTATTTTATTTTACTTGGAAAAGTAAACCGTCTTAAATGGACAATAAATATTTACTAATTGAAGACCTTAGTACAAGAATAAGGGGATCAGTTATCGTTTCAAGAGTAAAAAATTATCTCATCGGTCATCACGATTCATTCTGTTTGTACAAAATATAGGTTAAAAGCGAGCCAAAGTGGCCAATAGCATTGTTATTTATGGAAGCTCTCTTCCCGTTCTTGCACAAAACGATAAGTAAAGGATTAAAGAATCATTTGGAATACATTATAATTTTATAAAAATACTAACAATAAGATCTCGTTCTTGCTTCAAAGTCCTCAACTCTAATAGAATAGAAATAATAAAAGAACATTTCTAGAAACATCAAAAGAGTTAAACTTTTCTAAAGGACCACATTATTGAACAAAATAGAAGTCGATAAAGAAAAATCAAGAAAAAAACTATGCTGTAATAATGTTCATTAAGGTAATTAACCAATATTTAACCCAATTCTTATCTATGTAAGAAAATATTCTTATGACGATGATATCGAAAAATTAAAGTTTTATATTTGTAAAGGTGCTCAGGTTTGGATTTATAAAATATTTGATAAATTTTAAGACAACAGGTAAAGAAGATGCTACCTTAATCCATAAGAATGAGATATTGGTGTTATCTATTAGAAAATTTTCAAAGCTTTGATCCATTTTAATCGCTAATGCTATAAATACGCTCAGTGAAAAATTATTTTAATTTGTAACATTATTCAACAGACTAAAATGGCCTCAGTCTTACCGCGAAAGTGGATAAGAAAAGCTTCATTTGATCTTTTTGTTAAAGTTTAATGAAAATAATAAGAAACGTGAAAGCTCCGTTTATGTATCACAACGTAGGTATACGTTAATGATCATTATTCATCAAAAAAAAGAAAAATATGAAGTTCCTAATATTTTAAATCTGGCTTTCTAGAAATCTTTTTGTGCGGTCCTTCTTTATGCAATTTTCTTTTTGTGCGAATTTTTATGCGACTTTTTTCATGCGATTTATTTTTATGTGGTATATGAATCTTAGCAACGTTAGCACCAGTTTAATGTTTCCTATCAATGTGTAGGGTAAACTTGTCAAATCTCGGCCATGTGCCTAAAGTCGGCCTTCCAGTTTTTCTATATGGATTTTTATGGAAAGGCCGACTTTAGGAAGCATTTTTAGGGGTGCCGACATTTGGGCAGTTTACCCTATATACATGTTGCGGACGAACAAAAACGTTATCGAAAAGTCGTCAACGTTATCGTCTGAAATTAGTGCGCTTGGTAATTTCGTAGCTTTGATATTTTGGACGAAAATGACCTGGATGAAATGATTGAGGACCAAACTATCGATGATAGTGATATTCTCAATAATTTGATAGATTATGAAAATTGAGAAGAAGAACCGGAATCTATTACAGTAAATGAAATATAAGCAAGGATCCAGATTTCTAAAAAATTGAAAACGCGTTTTCTTAAAACAGATACCAATACGGAAAGACGCTTAAAATTCCAAAACGAGTTGAGATCATGCATGTCTCACTATCGTGACCTTTACAAACACTTGATCAGTCGACCGCCGCCGTCGTCACAAAAACTGATCACTGATTTTATGGGACCAAAAAACAAATCAATTAAAATCCAATCATCAAGTGACGAAAGCGACTTTCAACCAATTCATCACAAGAAAATCTCGAAAATTCATCACAAGACGAGTAGTAGCAAATTATTTAATGCATAATTTGAAAACCTCTCCATGTATATGTACAATGAAGAATTAACTATTTTTACAATTTCTCTAGGTCTAATTTAATTATTTAATTTAATTTAAAGTTTCTCTCATCTATTTCATAAATCATTTATGTATTTTCTAAGTCCGCCTTTTTTATGCAACCCCTATCCACCGCATAAAAAAATTTTATTTTAACCAGAAGTATGAAAACATTAACATAATGACTCCAAATAACAAAACACACAAGAATAAGTCAACAATCAAAAAGCTAATAAGCCTTACAGATACGATTTTTTATTTGAGACATCTTATATACAGAAATAAACTACAAAATAACCTTACAATTAGATGAAACTGTAGATTAAATTACTATAATCTTACTGTTAGGATCTAATTTGTATATCTATATTAGTAATCTGCAATATATCACTTTGCTGACTGCTGACTCGTCTTTTCACACCCAAACGTTGCTGACCAGTGACGAGTCAAGTCGTTATTGCACTCGTCATTGTCGGTGACACGATATAGTTTCTAAGTAAAATTCTCGGTCAACAAAGTGATGTTATCTTCATTACTATAACATTACTAGTTTCATATTCACCAGTAAGCAACAAAAATTAAGGCGTACAGTTTACATTGATTTCTTATCCAAGATTTTTCTTACAACATGTACTCAATTCATCAGAGTAAAAATTATTTATAGTTCGTAACTTAAGTGACGTGTCTTTTACTCCTTTCTTCATTGACGTTTGTTTACGTGGTAGGCTGCGTATTTTTACGACATCCTCTACCCCTAAGCACAACCAGAGACCAATTAAAAAATAGCCGTCCGACGACGTCTCAAACAAATCACTGCTTCCTTCCGTTCCGCTAATAGGCTCTTATCCGGGAAAATGTAAATCCGCCGCAATGTGTAAAGTACATGTGGGCGAGCGCAGGTGCGGAAGTTCGGCAGAACAATAGCCAAGTTCCGGTCCCGGAGGCCATCTGGTTCCCGCGTTTCCGGACGTTTCTGGCGTGTGCCCCGGCGACGAACAAAAAGGCGAACCGAAGAAAGGGTGGGGACGACGTTTTGGCAGCACCTCCGGAGAGAGATCTATTTCTGGCCACGCCGTATACGCGAGCGACGTGGAATTTCGCTCGTCCGCCCCGAAAGAAACCGGATATGCACTTTGGCAATCGGCTCGGCGAAAATAAACACAGGAAACGCACCGTCGTTTTCGCCAAACGGTCTTGACGAGCTGAAGTAGATCGCCCCAATGAGGTAGCCGATGACAACAACGTCCAGAATTCGATACGTTGTTTGTTGGTTTTTCACTTAGTTGACTGAAATCCAAGTCCATCATCATCTGCTTATGGTTTTTATAACACAACGACCCTCGTTATGTATATATGCTAGTAAACCAAAATCAATTTCAACAGCAATTAATTCCGCTTAGCAATTAAGTTAATTCTGTTTGGACAATTTTACATCCACAAGCCGCAAACGCGTAAACCGAACGGTCAACGTAATTTATAACGGTCATAAAAAAAAGTGGCCGTTTATGACGCGAGCCATTAATGTCCCGGTTACCATATAAGAAACGTGTCAACGCCAATTTTCTTTCCATTTCCAATAGATCATTCCCTCGTGAGCCGGTGCAATAAAATTGCAGGAATGTCTTGATTTGAATAACAGGTTACGGAACGCGCTAAACGGGTAATGATATATGCTGAACCTATGCAAACATGCGGATAAAATTACGTATTCTATCTCCGGTTGAGAACGTATTTATTGCTTGGATAATTTACCTTAAGGTGTACGAAGAAACCATCAATATTAAAACGTTTTACAATATTCAGTAATAATATAGCTGGTTTTTAATTCCTATAAATGTTAAATCAATTAGAGAGTAATTTATAATTTCTCAGAAGTTTCTTGCTTTTAAGAGAAAACCAAACCATGGGCACAAGTAACAAGATTATAAATTAATGTTTTCATAAAAGTATGTTTATAAACTAATAAAATCATATTCTAAAAGATATAAACTTTTTGAACTTTATAGAAATTCTTTACTGATCTACAATTAAAAAATGAGGCATTTTTAATATAAATTTGGAAATTCTATTTGGCTTTAAGGTCAAATTTGTAGTTATTGTTATGAAAAATATATAAAATAATAATAAATAAGTCTTGAATACTCTAAAAGCAGTAACTTTTTTGAATGTTAGATCTTTGCAACAATGTTAATCCACCTTAAAAAATTCATTAGTTTATTTATATTAATTAACAATGATTTATGTATCAAATTAAAGACAGAAGATTTTATTTTGTAGCCAAAAAGTGGAATTTTGTTTTAAATTTGATATAGGTAAGCCGTTATGAAATGTAGTCGTAAATAAGGTTTCAGTTTTAGGTTTCTATATGAAACAAATCTTGGACTTGAGCGAAGAGCAAGATTCCCTCAAAAATATAAATGTCAAATTCAGTGGACTTTAGGCAAATTGTCAAACTACTTTTAGTTAACACGTTCGCGGACGTGAATGCTATAGCATTCATTTTTATTATGGAGTAGAATGGCATGAATGTCATAATGTCTGCGAACGTGTTAAACATTTTTCAGGAAATCTATCTAAAAGACAAAAAATATAAGACATGTTTCTGCCTTAAGGAAAAACCAATATACAGTGGGTCAAAAAAGTGTTTGGACACCTATTATTTTCCAAGAAAATACTTGATGATATAAAAATGTTTTATTTCTAATAATAAAATATGATTCTATATAATATGTAAACACACTAAAACAAAAAAGTCAAGTTAAAATCAAAAAAATTTATAGTTTATTCACAAAACTTAAATTTTAATTCCAAGGAAGTGTGTGAACACTAAAATTTAACAAAAAGAACATTTAGTTTATCCTATTTCTACGAAGCCTTAGTACTTTGTAACCATTCCAGAAGCCTCTAATACTGCTTGCAATCTTTTGAGCATGGATGACACAAGCTTGCTGGTAGTTTCCCTGGTAATTTTATTCCATTCTTCTTGAAGTACATTTTTAGCTCATCCTTAATTCTTATATGGCGTTTTGTTATATTTAAATCCAATTGATGCCATAGATTTTCCAACGGATTTAAGTCCAGGGATTGGGGATCGTGGGGAAGGGCTTTTCTAACTCTGTAAAGCATCCATTCTTTTAGCGGTATGTTTAGAATCGTTGTCTTGTTGGAATATATAGCTATCTTCTATGCCTAATTTGATAACACTGTCATGTAAGTTACCTTGCAGAATCTTCAGGTAAACTTTTTCGTCAAAAATACCGTCAATATAATAAAGATTTCCTACCCCATTGTACCCCATGCCCCCCCAAACCATTACATGTCCACCTCCACGTTTGACTGTAGGTCCATCCTAACCAAATATATTAAATTTACTTTCATCGGAAAAAATTACGTTTTTCCAAAAGTCTATTGGCTGATCAATATATTGTCTTGCAAATTCAACGCGTCGAAGTCTATTGGTTTCACTTATAAATGTTTTTCTTTCGTGCCACTCTGCCATGATAGCCGGCTTTTCGCATTATATTTCGAACAGTTTCGGAATGTACATGTTTTCCTGATATTGTTCCGAGGTTTACGGCTAAAGTTTGTGCACTAATACGGCGATTTTTATTCACTTAGCGTAAAATGTATCTCTCATTTTGTACTCTTAATACCTTTGGGCGTCCGGAACGTTTTCGATTATCAACACTATTAGTGGTTTTGTATTTTTTTGATGATAAAATGTATTGTACTAGACGTTTTTTACCAAATCAGCTATTTTACGGACACTTTTTCCATGTTTGTGCATATTTACAATGCATTCTTTCAAGTCCACACTAAGTTCGCGCCGTTTTTTCATTCATTATGTCACTAGTTTTAGCAAACAACTAAACTCAACTGGCGTTTTAGTATTTTTGAGGGTAGGCTAAATCAACGTAAATTTCGGGGGTTTCCCCTTCGGGAAAACCCTCTTCGGGGAAAGGTTTTTTCAGGCAAACGTGCAAGTGTCCAAATACTTTACTGTGATTGAAATTTTAGTTTTTTTTTTGAATAAAATAAACATATATTTCTGATTTCAGCCTGATTTTTTTGCTAATGCGTTTACATACTATACAAAATAAGATTTTATTATTGGAATTAAAAAACGTTTACATCTTCTGGTATTTTCTTGAAAAATGTTAGGTGTTCAAACAGTTTTTTTGACCCAGTATACGTCAGAATAAAGTCTCAATACTGAGATATTAACATTCCTTGATACAAAGCACATCTGACAATTCTTTTCTAATCTAACATATGTAGGTAAACCGTTATAAAATGCAGTTGTAAATAAAATTTCAATTTTATGTTTTCATATGAAACAAATCCTGGGATTGAGGGAACAGTAAGATTTCCTCAAAAACAGTAATAAATATGGTAAGACTATGTTGCGATTGCCTTAACGCTCTACTGGCAAACATACAACTAATTTTAACATTAAAACCAAAACATATTTTATGCTAAGCGAATCAAATTTCTTCCATTTAGATATTCTTATCTAAAAATTTCATGAAAACAGCAAAATTCAAAAATTATTTTTATATTTAAGAGTTGGTTAAGAGCCAAAGTCAACAATTTTAGTCAATAAAGCTGAGTTGATTTAAATAAAATATTCTTTTTAAAAAAAGTTAAATAATTCCACAACAGTATTGATTTAATTAGAGGTACCACATTAGAAGTCAATTAGATTAGGTTCAGGTTAAGATAATTTAAGTTGATTTAAATTAATTAAAGAAAATAGATCTTTTTATAACTTGAATGTATTTACAAAGAATATTAAACATCTCAACAGATATAACTTAAATAATCGCAACATCCTTCCAATTATAGTAGAAACAGTACTTCCTTACCGGCATCGAGCAATTTTCGTATCATCTTCCCCTAACGATTCGCTCGGTAAGTTCACTACGACGAGGCAATTTTTCGACCGGAAGTAGGAAGTGCGGTGTCGGTAATTCTGCACGCTGACGCCTCTACGACATCCTCGTAGTTAAAATTAACCGACGACTTTAACGTGCCGACGAAACCACACGCACACGTCAACCGTCTTTTTTTAAACTCGCCGAACGAAAAGTTCGCCGACAAGCTAGTGACTGTCGTTTCAAAACTTAAAACTTGCGTTTTTGAGGCTTCCTTCCGACGACGACGACGCTTTCGTGCTATTTGTAAACATCCCCGCCCTTTGTCGCTCCGGTTTATCTCTTTCGGAAGCGGATCTTTGGTGACTAAACGTACCGCTAATCTCTAGATTAGTCGATTAGTTGTTCCGGTTGGACGACATGTGTGTCGTTTATATGAATGACGTATGTTCCGTTATTCTTTTAATACTAAAAGTAAATACGAAATTTGAATCGTTTTTATTCCTTTCTAATTCTATTGTATGGAATCGGTCCCGAGCTAATAAGATTCCCGGTTTCCGCTAAAAGCGGAAACGCACTCGTCAACCCTTGACAGGTTCTCCCGTCTCCCCATTGTAAATCCCCATAGAAAATCGCGGCCAAACCGTTGCTCAACAATACGTGAGAATTTCCTCGTCTATCCGCGGTTAAGCGCTTGTCATCGGCCCTTCCTGCTGAGATGTTTTCTCACCTGAGCGCTCTCATTCAACTTCTCCGAATGTTTATTCATCCTCCTTCCTTTCCTCACACTAACTGAAAAACCTTTCCCTTTCTATTTCCCATTAAAAAAAAACGTTAAGCCAAAGTTACGTCAAGTCTTTACAGAAGGTATTATCATTTCGATTTTCATGAGATACACTCACTGTCTCCCAGCGGATGTTTGCGTAACAGATTTCATTCTATCGCATCTCAATAAGGATCAATTTGCAGATGCATTAGTGATGGCTGGACGCGGGGGGATTATCGTCGGCGGTTGCTTTTTTTATGGGCGGAACAATTTCACATTGTGTGGTAGTGAAAGGTGGTCACGTGAGTCATTGTGTGGTTATTAAACGTAGCGCAACGTTGCGTTTACCACAATTATTGGCGAAACAAAAGTAGAGTTGATTCATGTCTTGGGAACGACGTGATATGCAGAACTTTTTAGATATTTATTCTTTTTGTAACCTTACCTGTTAGACACTCCTCAAACATTGAGTCACTTCTGTCTCTAAACTTTTCAAAAAGGAACACTATTAATATTGGGTTGATCCAATAAATCAAAGACAATTTTATGTGTTAAACAGCTTTTGGTAAAGGAATTATTTAGAAAATGTGTCTTCAAGAG
The DNA here is from genome assembly GCA_036711955.1 of Digitonthophagus gazella. Taxonomy (NCBI): domain Eukaryota; kingdom Metazoa; phylum Arthropoda; class Insecta; order Coleoptera; family Scarabaeidae; genus Digitonthophagus; species Digitonthophagus gazella. Next base: position 11,655,411 of record JASCIT010000001.1, read on the forward strand.
AAAATAATGTTAGGACAGACTACTGATTATGTACCAATGCTTAGAAATGAATTACTTTTTATGAAATATTGCAGATTTGATAATTCTTTTGAAAGCTTGAGAAGTTTTAAGATTCTAGTAGTTCTAGAGAGTGTCTCAGGAGAAATGTTACACCTTAAGGGCTAATAATATCGACTTTAGTAAGAAGTTTCAACATCAAAAATTTCAACTACAACCATTTGTAAAGTAATTTAAATGAATTTTAAAACCTTTACATGAGACGGGCAGCTTAGACAAGATAGTAACCGATTCAGAAAGTTAATTACAATTATTCCAGAAATAGGGATACAGTTGATAAATCTCTTGGGAACGATATAATATGCAGAACTTTTTATGTAATTACTTTTTTGTGGTTTACAGATTGGATACACGTCAAACATTACATCATATTTTGTAGTCTAAACTTCGTATAAATATGATCAGGTTAATTCAGTAGATTTTAGACAAATTGTCAAACTACTTTTGGTTAAACATTATTCAGGAAATCTGTCTCAAGGCTGTTTTATTCAGCTTTCAGTAAATTAATCTACCTAATATTTTCCACAGTTACTGTTTTTTCATTTACCATGATTGGCTATTTAGCCAGTAACCATGGCAATGACGAACTTTTTAAAACAATGGAAGAAGGATCAAAAGATTTAGAAGATGCAGAAAAGATACATGATGAAGGCATGTATGAAGAAAATAAAAATTTATCGGAAAGTACTGAAAATATCACCGATGATAGTGAGCATCAAGATATTGAGGATGATAATTTTGATGTGAATGATGAAACTGTAAATGATAGATATGATTTGAGAAGAGCAAGAAGAAGAAATAGAGATTATGACCACTACAAGTTAGAGTTGAATAGAATTTTATTGTCAACGTGTGATGAAGATATTGAAATTATGTGCTATGATGATGCAATGGCTAGTAGCGAATTAGAAAAATGAAAAGAAGCAATGAAAGCGGAAACTAATGCTCTAGAACAGTGTTTCCCAACCTATGTAACACCAGGGACGGCGCAAGGTTCCGCGAGGGCCCACAAACTAAAAATGTGTTGATTTGGCTGTTTACATATCAAAACAATATAAACTTGAAACATTCAATCTTTCTAAAAAATGTCATGGGACACAATCGATGTCCAAAAAAAGGTCAGAGCTTTTGAAAGTAATAATTTTTAATACTAAAAAATGGAATTGTTCACATAAGAAACTTAAATAATACCTTTTAGGAAGAAATCACTAGGAAATTGGTTAACGAAACAGAGTAAGTAAATTTTCGAAACATATAAAGAGGAACCGAAATTGCCCCACTTAACAATCAAATTGCACCCCTGTGGGGCGTGGGCCCCACGTTGGGAAACTGCTCTAGAAGAAAATTAAACGTGGATTACAGGGAATGAAAGAGAAATGAAAAGTAAAGCCATCGAATGTAAATGGGTTTTCAAGAAAAAGAAAGATGAAATGGAAATGTGGTGTAGTGTACTTATTTCCATTTGTTATATATTAATAATCTTTAGATTCTTTTTAAATTTACCATTGAAACACTTGGTTGAAGTTTGTTAAATATATGTAGTGTGCAATGGTAAATAGTAAGTCTTGTATTTGGTTACTATGGTGTATATAAAAAAAAATATTTAATTAGATAAATAAATAAAACCTTTTGAAGATCTCGGCCTTTGTATTCTTGAATAAATACAATAATATCATATAGATTAATTTACCCAAAGGTGAATAAACCGGACCTTAGACGGTCTCACGCTGAGGCAACCAACAACAAGGGGTATTGCCATTTGATGATATTTTACATATAATCAAATGGTGTCTCTCACATTGGAGCAATTCGATATCACAAATAGAGAGGTGATATCAGATTGCTCCAATGTAAGACGTCTGCTTTAATTCTACGTAAAATGTCATTAGGTGGCAATATCGCTTGTTGTTTGTTGCTAGTTGCTTGTTGCTGGATGCCTCAGTGAGATGTACCTTAAAAACAAAATAATATAAGACCTGTATCTATCGTAAAGACAAAATAAGACATGTATCTGTCTTAAAGACAAAATAATAAAAGTCAAAATATACTTTCTATACTGAGATGTTAATATTTCTTGAAACAACGCACATTTCACAACTCTTTGAAAAACCTGACAAGTGTTAAGCTTGTATCCATGTATGCAGAGTGTCTCAGGAAAAATGTTATGGTTTAGGGATTAATAATACGAATTTTAGTAAACTAAACTAACCAACTTCAATTACTTATAAAGTAACTTAAAAACCTTTAAAATCGCTATAGTTTGAATTCTGGTAAGATCGTAAACTATTCCAAAAGTTAGCTAGCACCTTTGCATAGCTCTTTCAAGGCTCATTTAAAATGATTACAAGTTTACTCAGCAGATTTCTTCCTAAAATAGTCTACATCATCATCTCTTAGCATATAATATATTCCACGAAGCAACTTGCATAGCAAAATTTTTATGACATTTATCTTTAAAAAAAAGTTCTGCTTACTTTATTGTCGTATTACAATCATACTTTGATTAACCATTCACTCATTGTCAGTTCGTATGTGTAGTATGAGATATTAATTAATACAACAATTTAATCTATTCATGTCATCTACAGATAACGTATTCATAGCAAGATACGATAGAGTGAAATGCAACGTTCATGTTGTCGCATGTCACCTGCAAGATCGCGGGAGGCGACTTGCGAACGGGTCACGATGACCTTCTTCTCAATAGCACAATTACGACGTTATTAGCAGACGTCGGACGGGCTCAGCATAGTAATGAGGGCCACTTCCGGCCCCGTAGGATGATGCTGGTCTGCGATGAAGCCACATGGGCCCATTTCCGTTTTCCATAAAAAATGCGCGGCCCCCGCCTCTTGCGGCCGTCCTCGGCCTCTTTTCTAGCCTCTCGTTTGTCCCGTCTAAAGACCGTATTATTCCTGGACGTGTTCCCGGATCAAGGACGCGGCTAAATGCGAATAGGTCACGAAACGGTGTTGCGGCTCGTCAAAAAGGGGACGACGCTAATCAAATAAATAGCTCACTAAATTCACAAACGTTTTTCGCACCATCTTAAGTTAGTTTTCTTTCGAGTCTAAATATTTGGTGTTAAACTTATGTCCTTGGACGACTTTGGCACCCAAAAATCAACACAAACATTGAAGTAACAAAACCAATACGCATATTTTCACGTATAATTGGATTTTCTAATTATGATGTATGTATGTAGCATTCACGATGCATATTCATTTCAGTAACGAGATGATATACGGTTACCAGATGTTTATCGTAGACGTGTTACAAGGACCAACACGAGACAGACGATACCTAAACGATAAGTCGCACGAATTCGCCGCCTACGCCATCCTTTTCGTCCACCCACGTGCGGAGATGGCTCAATTAAATGTCGTTTTTAATGTTCCTTTGTATCTGGGACGTTGATTTATCGAATGGGACACCCACTTGACGCGATTATTATTCAGGTGTTAACGACGTTAAACGTTAAGACGCTTTACCGGAACTATAAAGCTTCACGTCGATTTCTAGTTGATGTAATGATGCCCATATCTCTGCTAATATCTTTAATGTATGTCTTTCTTAAAGGGGTTGGGCGTATCTCACTAGAAATTCGCTTAAGGCGATCAGTATCGTTGATGATTACGTACGCTTTCAAAGAAGTAGTAATTTCTAATAATTCTGGGGTTTTACATCACGCGATATTATTATAGAGTGACTATTTTGAATTTACCACACATAACAAATTGGAAGATAGCTTCAAGGTACGGCGCGTTAGTCAAACTTCTTGGAAATTGGCGGTACATCCGTTCCACATCCATTCTCATAAACATTCCCACATCGTATTAAAGCCTCCAGTTCGCGGCTTCCACACAAACGTCGAGAACAATGAACGTGTGCGAACAACGCTTATTTCAAAGAACTACTCTCCTCGGTTTCTTTAGTAATTACGGTAGGTCATTTGGAACTTTTCTAGAATGTTCTACAGTAATTTTATGTTTAAAACAGCAAAAAGAAAATATAAGAAAAATTGGAATATTGATGGTATTTACAAAATTTATCGAAATATCAAAACCCCATCCTGTGTATTCTTAACCCAGTAAAAAACCAATGTGTCCACATTCCGATTAGGCGCCGATTAGAGATTTCTATGAACGACGGATCCATTTCCGTTGGCCACCGCAAGGCGGTGCCTTTTGGAATTCGTGGAACTGCTCGCCTCACATAAATTAAATTTTACGATACAGGATATACCGTCCTTGCTTAACAATCCCAAATTGTATCCTTAAATATTAAAAATTTACTTTTACGTCACCACAAAAACCGCAAGGTATAATAATAACTAATAGTTAACTAACATCCTAATAAGTAATTAATATGTAATATTGAATTTGTTAACGTCTTCCTAATTAATAAGTGGACATCGTTTGGAAATAATAATTGAAAAAGTATGTGACACCAAGTACAAATGTTTCCTTCATATTAACAAATGTGAAAAAAAAGCACATATCAACCTAATTAATGAAATTAAAATATAAGGAGGTATTTTGATGTCAATTTGATATCAGTTTTATAAAACCATCATCAGGATAAAACGCTTCAATTTACTATTGCAGAAATATTTAAAATAATTTTCACACTTCTATATCTAAGTTTACCATTACTTCCTACTTCTCACCAAAAACTTACAAGGAAAGATCCCCAATCCGAAAATTCAAAAAAATTTGAAACCACGACCGATATACATATACAGTAAGTACATGGAGTAGATTATTATGGCATTTTCTTTTACTGTCCAAATTCATTTTAAAGGGGCGACATCAACCCCTTAAGGTTTCCACTATTTTTGAATGTTATTTTTTATTTCGAAAATGAAAGGAGATACAGAAAAAAGATTTAGAGAAAAATTGTTTGCCTTAAGTAGATGAACTGAAGAACACAAAATGGAAAACGAAAACTGAAAAGTTGGGGAATCTTTAGTGGCTATCGCCCCTTTGGACTGAAAAGGGACAACAAAACCAAATGCTACAGTACTTGCCTTCGCGTATCGCATTAACCACTTGAGTACATTTGACGTTTGAGACTCGTCATAAGTTGCATAACGTTCGAAATAAATCCGTACCCAAGGGGTTAATTTTCATTCTAAAATCGAAACATTTTATAGCTAATAAATATTAACATTTTTGTTTATAACAATGTTAAATGTTATAAATAATAAGTGCCCTTTACGACAGTTTTATGGATCTACTGAAGGCAAACAATTTTTCTCTAAAAAATAAGATTCAAAAACAGCGAAAAATTTGAGGCGTTGATATCACCCCTTTAGACTGAATTTGGGCAGGAAAAGAAAACGGTATAATAATCCATTCCATATACTCTACATATCCTCTTGGTTTCATAACTTTTTGAATTTTCGGGTTGGGGATCTTACCTTGTTAATTAACAAACCTCTTCAACTATAGAGAATTGAGATCTTCCCTGAGATTGGTCTTATAAAACCGAAACCTGCTGGAATTAAGAAAATTTAAAAAATCAAAATAGAAGACAAGCATACTAATTTAATAGAATTTATAAAATACAGGGTGTATCCGAAATGCGTGTACAACGTAAGACCACAGATTCCTTGGCTCAAAATAGGTCGATCTAAGTTAACTTATCTATATGCAAAGTTGCTTCGTTCCGTCGCCAAAGGGCTTTAAAAATTATATTTTCCGTGCGTTTTTCTTAAATTATTCGAAAAATCTTCATTAGATTTTATTCAGTTTTTGACCACATCTTTATATCAGTTGGGCGCAGCTTTCTGTGGAACAAATTCGCATTTCGCAAATACAAAGTGTTTAGAAACACGCTTACCGCAAGTTATTCATCCAAATCTTTTTAACCATCCTGTATAATTTTCTATCAATTCTTTTTCTGAATAGCTACATTCATTTAGAAACTATTTTCTCTCTCACAAAATTTGAGTTGGGCAAACGGTTTAGGCACAAAAGAAGATTTTCTAAATGCCTACAAGCTCAAAACGGTAAATTAAGGTAACATTAACAAAATTCAAAGTACAAATTTCTTCACGGAATGTGAAGATTTTTCAAGAAGACCACATGTTATAGGTTTGGAAGTAGTTTATTGCTTAAAATTTTCAAATTTTCGCCAGCATTTGTGAACGTTATCAGGGTTTAGCCCTTTTAGTCCGTATTATGCAGATTCCACTGTAGAATCGAAGGAAATAAAGAGGAAATCATGCTCCTGTAAACTGGTCAGCAAGATCAGTAAACCTAGCACCTTCTGATTTTGTTTATTGGGTATCATAAAAGCAAAAAGGCAACGAAAAGAGCAAACAGTATAAATTTTGCACAATGTATTATTTTTGTCCTGATAATGGTCAAAAATCCTGGCAACATTTTGAGTAAAAATTACTTCCAACCCTCTAAAATGTGATTTTCTTGAAAGAGCTGCATATCCTGTGAAGAGATTACTACTTTGAACTGGGTTAATGTTACCTTAACTTACAGATTTGAACTTGCAGGGAGTTAGAAAACGTTTGTTTGTGGCTAAACCGTTTGCCCAACTGAAATTTTATAAGAGAGAAAATAATGTCTAAATTAATGTAGCTATTCAGAAAAACAATTGGTGGAAAATTATAGAAAGTAGTTAAAAAGATTTGCATAGATAACTTGTGGCGAGAGTGTTTGTAAACGCCCTGTATATTTAGAAATTCGAATTTGTTCCACAAAAAGCTGTAGTCAGCTAATATAAAGACATGGTCAAAAAATGAATAAAATCTAATACAATTTTTTCTAGTAATTTAAGAAAAACTCTTGAAAAATATTATTTTTAAAGCCTTCTAGCCGCGAAACGAAGCAACTTTGGATATAGATAAGTTAACTTAAATCGACCTATTTTGAGCCAAGGAATCTGTGGTTTTACGTTGTACACGCATTTCGGAGACACCTGTATAACTAACAATATGGATGTAACGGTTTATGTATAGGGTTTACATCACCAAATTAAATTTGGAATAACCTCAAATTCTTTAATGTTTATTTTAGCAAAGTTAAACTATTAGCTTGCAATAAACACCTTTAATCTCGCCAAGGAAAATGTTAGTTTAAGGTGAATGTGAAAATACATGTATGTTTTTACTAGATACGTTTAGGTCTTTATATAGAACGGCCTGATTGTTTTAACTTTAACATGAAAATAATTATGATACGATTTAGAGGTTAATTCATGAAATTTAGTTAAGTGTTGAAATTATGGGCAATTTTTGAAAGTTATTTTTTTATAGAATAGATATTGGGTGTTCTTTTAAATTCATACTCAAATGACCTATGGGTTTAGTAATGTTTTTGACGTACAGTGTGCAGCAAAAGTCTTGGTACCCTTATATTATTTAACTTCCTTCCATGAAAATTTGCAGAATCAATCAAATTATACTGTTTTTTATTTATAAGAAAATAAACCTATCTGTGTTCTTGCAAAAACATGAACAAACAAGCATATTAGGCTTTTTCGTTAATAATTACAAACGAAAACATAATTTAAATTCAAAAAGTTATGAAGTAAAAGTATTGATACCCTTCGTACAGCGATGAAAAGCAACGAAAATAATAACGGTATGCGCGAATTGAATAGTTTTATTTTATGTTTAATGATTTATTTGTCATCTGTTTTTTATCACGCATCTGTGTAATTTTTAGTAGATTTTATGTTTCTAGTTTTCGAAAAGCAAAATTTCTAAAATGAGCAGTAAAGAGTTCACAGTTGAAGAAAGAAAAATTGTTATAAAGACTCATAGAGAAGGAAAATCATATGCAGAAATTGGAAAAATTGTTGGAAGAAGTAAAGCTACGATACAAAAAGTCGTAAAACGATTCATCGATGAAGAAAGAATAGAAAGCAAACCACGAGCTGGGTGTTCCCGAAAATTAAGCGACAGAGACAACCGTGTTATTAAACGACTAATCGAAAAAGATCCTAGTCAAAGTGCCCCCAAGATAGCTGCTGCTCTTGACGCGACTACAAACATCATTGTTTCTGCTGATACAGTACGCAGGTCCATCAAAAGGGGTGGTTATAAATCATGTGTTGCTAGAAAGAAGCCTTTCGTAAGTGAGATTAATAAAAATAAAAAACTTCAATTTGCAAAAACATACGAAAACCGAGGATTAGGCATAATTTTTTCCGACAAACCTAAATTTAATATATTCAAAACAGTGAATCATGGGGGGTGTCAGTATCATGGTTTGGGGCTGTATGTCCACCGCAGGTGTCGATAACCTTGTCGTAATTGATGAAATAATGACAAAAGAGGTTCATCTGAAAATTTTGCGAGAAAATTTATTGCAAAGTGCGGAAAAAATAAGTCTCTCTACAAATTTTCACTTCCAACAAGATAACGACCCGAAGCATACAGCTCATATACTCATATAGTTAAGATGTGGTTAATATATAGTACCCCACCTTCTAAAAACACCTCCACAAAGTCCGGATATTAATCTCATTGAACATTTAGAGGAACATCTGGAAAATGTTTAAGGAAACACCATATAACTTCGAAAAGTCACTTAAAAAACATACTCCAAATAGAATGGCAACAAATTAGCGTGGATTACATAAAAAAGCTGACACACTCAATGCCCAACCGACTAGAGGAAGTAATTCGACTGAGAGGATACCTTACAAAATATTAAGATTAACGAAATTGTGCTAAATTTTTGCACTCTTTTGTCAGGAGTGTCAACAGTTTTGCAACGCCGCGCCGATTCATGCAGTCTAATAAAATTTTCGTTTCTAGTTATTGAAGTATAAATTTTGTATTTTATTTTTCCTGTTCATAAAAGAATACAAGTAATTTTATTTTACGATACATAAAAAACCGCTATATTTTTGATTCTGGTGTCACTTTTTATGGAAAGAAATGAAATAATGTAAGGGTATCAAGACTTTTGCTGCTCACTGTGTATGTCTAATAAATTTTATTGAAGTAATGTCATAACATTAAAATGTTCAATGGCTTATAAGTAACAAGGCGGAAAATGAAAGAAAAGGAGTTGTTTTTAGCTAAAATTTGCCTAAATGCCAATCTTTTCAGTAACTGTTCCTTTAAAATTTTATTATAGAGGTGTTTAATGCCCCAAATTTTGGAAATTCTGAAATAAATCAAACCATCGAAAAATAAAACGAACTCAATAAATTATTTTCGTAACAGTTTTTATTCTCCACCTAGTTTCTCCAAATTTATGTTTTTTTCATTTCTTTACCCAGTTTCTACATGATTTATGTAAAAATCATGCAGATAGAGTTAAATTCTATACTTCGCTCGTTCCATAATGGGAAGAACCAGGAAATGTAGACGAGAAGAGGCGGATTTCAGACCGGCGCGACTGTGGTTGGATTGGATTACGGCAGCATATGCAATTTGATAAGGCATTGCAACACGAAGATGCCATACCAGGAACTCGTGCATAAATGCAACAACCCGACACGAGCTTAATCGATTTCTGTTTCGGTCCACAACGACCGGGTGTGCTTTACATCTTTGGAAATGAGTTAATTAACAACTTATTACTGTACCATATAACGGTAATTTTTAATTCAGATAAACCAATTTGAATATCTTATCTAAAAACTCATTAGTATAACATATAATGGAGAACATCCGAGATGTTTCAAGATAAAAAAATAATACGCGGTCATTCAAATATAACATGATCAATACGATTGAGATAAACAGTAAAGTATTTACTGATTGGAACTTAATCGACAGGAAATTTCTGAATCAACCAAAATCGAATTTCTAATCTGTCCACAAGTATCGTAATCGAAACTATTCGGCAGCTCGAATTTCATCGCGAGGTTGCAAAACGGAAACAACTACTCGCTTCCGGTGGACGGTACGCTTACAATGGCATTTCCGTGATACTTTTACAATAGCGTTTACTACAGAAGGTTACATTACTTTCATACCAACATTTTATCTATTCATAATACGAAAGTCACGATCGGTCGGCTCAATTTGTTCTCACGAATCGGATTTAAATACGTTACCATTGGCATTTAAAAAGCAAACATCGTTCGAGAATAATAAGTAAGTAAATCGTTCGAAAAATAAATAACGCGAGGAGAACAAGAAACGTCTCAGATAACGGAAGGGTAAGGTACGCTCAGTCTACTTACAAGTTCCGGTGTTCTGTGTGCAAATATTGGTTGTGTAGTAACGGAACGGCTTTATCTAATCGGTTTGTAGAAAACAGGAAGTGCAACCTTGGACCTTGAGCGAACGACGAGCAGAAGACACAGCTGAATAACTCGAATGAATTATCTACTCAGCTGTTTATTTTACTATTCATGTTAAAAGGTTTTATATTTGTTAATAATTATCCTATTGGATTTGTTAGCTTTGTTGATTTTAAATGACTAATATATGAGATTATTCGTAACGATAGCGATTACAATTGTAAATAATTGAAATTGTATTCATTTAATCTCAGTTTAGACCTAAATCTCATCGAACATATCAAGGATGAATTGAGACGACGTGTCAGAAAGCACACCTCAGCTCCAAGAGCTGGCAAGGTGCTGAAAGAATTGCAGTTGTTGGAATCAGAAAACATCGAATAGAATCTGATCCTAAATTTAATTCAAAGTATGTTCCGACTGCAAGCTGTTATTAATGTAAAAGGAGAGAATTTTCACTTTTCCAGTAATTTAAAACACATCATAACTTACAGTGGCTTGTGCACTGGGCAAAATAGAAACATTAAAGTAGCTTTAATGTGGTGAAAATTGTCCAAGCTTTAGATAATAATGTAGAAATTATAGATCATAAATTTTTAATATTAGGACAGTCGCTTTTATCAAATAATAGAGATTTTGGCGTGGTAGAAATGGCATTAAAAAAAATAATTTACTATTCGTTCCCCAAGATTATTAGAAGATTATTAAAAACTGTCGGAAAGGAGATAATTTTATTGTAACTGAAATGAGAGATAGGAAGATTTTATATCAACGAAATTATTAGAAGACGCAATTTTTAAAAGGGTAAAGAATTCTGATGGAGAATCAGTAAACTGGTTAAGAATATGTTGGATGCGTTTTGTCAAAAATGAATCATATAAAATTTTCTACAAGACATCAATGAATGAAAATTTTAAAGTCTTGAATTTATCACTACATTGGGGTAGACAAAGAAGGTTCGAAAGTATTGTATTGGCACCACTGTATAAAAATATTAGACAAGTTAGAACAGCAAACTTTAAGGACATGATTGACCTATTACGATACATACCACCAGAATATCATAATTTCTTCAAATCCCTTCCACACGCACAAAATGTAGACGAATAGCAAATTGTTTATGTTCTGTAATTAAAAAATGATTTGAATCACATAAATTATGTTTCCGAAGTGTTTTCAAGACATATAAAACAAATTTGGTATTGTTTTTTTTTTTAATTTGAAACATCTTAAATTATGTTGAATGGACTTGGGCCCATTGGGAATTTTGAAAGTGGCCCAACTTCATTCTATATAAAAAAACGCACGTTTTTTACTTAATAATTGCCACTATTTTAACAGGAACTTTAAATTTAACATCTTTAGATACGCTTAAGCAATATGACTCATTAGTATCTTATACGTATATTTTTAAATTCGTCGAAACGCAAAACTTTAAATATTTCGATTTGAAGATAAATGGAGTTAGGCCACTTTCAAAATAAGCGGCTCATTTAATGAAAACAGAGTGTACCGAGATAGCTGCTGGGTAACATACTGAAAAGTACGCAATAAATGTTAGGTAATCTTGTTCGCTGGACGACGCTGCCTTTAAGCGCCGATAAGTCCAAACACGCTTTTTTATGTTTGCGTACATTTAAAAATAATGCAATATTTTTCTCGCTTGTTGTCGCTGGTCCAACCTGCGCTGGTAAGCACCGTTGTACTTACGTGTGCGTACTCAAGCATGGTCATACTGAGGCAACGACTAACCAGCAACTAGCAACAAACGATATTGTCACTTGATGACATGTTACATAGAATTAGACGCCTCATATTGGAACAATTCGATATCGCCTTTCTATTTGCGATGAGAGACATCATTTAATCATATGTAAAATATGTGGCAATATCGTTTGCTGCTGGTTGCTAGTTACCTCAATGTGAGATCCGCCTTACTATTTCCTTTTGTTGTAAGTAACAATAAATCAAAATATATTTAAAATCGCAATTTATTGATTTTTCAGAATAAAATCATAAAAGACAATATAAAGTTGTTCGTTTCCGTTTTCATTTAGCTAAGAAAATATTATAGTCTAATTTACATTTTGCAAATATAAGCTTAAAATCGAAAATACAAAAATTTTAATTTACTTAATTCTTTTTCAAGTGGTGAAACTACGTTATTCCAACTCAATAATAATTACAAAAGATCTTAAAATCTTGTTAAATGTTAGAAACGTTTAACTAACACGTAATTTATGCAGATTACAATCTACTATTGATCTTATAGCGCCCACATCCCGCCTAAATGTCCAGGTTGTCTTCTTAAAATTACAAAACATCGGTCCAAATCAGTCTCTTAGGACAAGTTTCTAATAGTACTAATGTGAAAAGGCAGCTCGATACGTGGTATGCGCGCCCGTTGGCCGCGTTGGTGTCAATTCCATATTCATACCGACGCAGGTTGCTCCCATTATAGCGAGTAAAAGACGGTGCACCCACGATTATAATTCCGAGTGCCTTGCACTTGCAGCCTTAGGTGGGAAGCCATCTGTACGACGCCTTATTTACCCATTTTTTTCGATTTCTTCACGTCCACAAACTTTCTCCGCCCGTTTCGTTACTATTCCTCCATAAATTATTTTAAAAACTAATCTAAACCTTACTTATAAAGAAGAAAACATTCCTTTCTAAAACATAAAAACCATTTCTAATAGGTCGATTTGATAACCTTATAGTCGATTGAATTTGACCATTTGGACTTGTACAGTTAGCCGTTTTGGTTTACAATTGGTAAATGTTCCTGCCCACGTGGTATCGGGTCTTGGGTAATGCACCATTTCCTCCAGTTGTAAATAGCGACAGGTCGAAATTGTCTACCTACAACCACCTACTGGGACATTCACGCGTGTGAAATATAGCCTGTTCGTTTCACGGTGTCACCGTGAGCGGGAATGTGAATTTTCAATTTAAGAGTCTCTCTTATACAGCCGCAAGATTTGCAATTTTATAGACGTCTTTCAATTATCTTAAGTGCCCCTTCGATATGAAAGATAATTTAAGTGCTTTTCCTTAAAGCGAAGCAATTACCGCAAATTACATTCATTCCCCTATATAACGATAATCTAAAACGTTCCGAATACAATTTTTTTCATGCAACGCAGTAAATAAACCTTAAGGCGTAATATAACATTTATGTGTACAAGCGATAAGAAAACGATGTATATCTGATAATATTTTTTGTTTTCTTTCCTTAATAAGCCGGATGTTTACGCTTAGTTAGTATCAAAAATTTAAAGAGGATTTGATAACTTTGATGACTACATTTATTTTTTAATAAGTTACTTATTTTCGTTAGGATTTAAAAAAGATTAGTACTAAAAGAAGGAATGAGATAAACAAAATTGTTTTTTACACTAGGTACTTCTATTATGTTAATGTAACGTATTTTAACCGTTAGTTAGTTTCACGCGGAGCCAATTCTTGAAGGCGCTCGCGATACAAATCGAGCATGGAAACACATTTTTGAATACAATGGTCTATTAATTTATGTGGTACAACCGGATGTCGTTCTTTAATTGATATTTCTCATTGTGCCTGATCCGGTTCGGGTCTCGATTAGTTTATTTCTGTTTCGTAGAAGTAAGCTATTATGGCGGAGGAATTTATTCGTATTTCTGTGCCAATGGAAAATTTATTTCAGAACTTAATTGACTGTAATTAAGTAGATTTTTTTTTAGTAGGAATTTATCTTGAGTTAAGGTCAATTTAGAACAGTAATCATTTTAACAATACGCGTGTTATAATGGATTTAGTAATTCGGGAAGGAAATAAGTGTAATAATTCATTTAAATTACACGGAAATTAATTCCCATTTTAATGCCAGACCGTGAAATATGAAATATTATGTAGAATTGCTTGTACCAATTTAATAAATTGATTTTAATGGAAGTAAACACCAATTAAATTTTAACAGTAATTTATGATATTGTGCAACAAAGTTGTAAAAATTATTTTTAATTTTCACAAACAGGCGTGTTAAATTTCAAATTAAATAATATACTGTGTGACATTGAAATTGCAACACCTAGAAGGTGTACGCATTTTTTTATAAAATTTGGTAGAAATGTTGGTCTATATGTAACAATTTTTTTATTATTCTGGCGGTAATTTGTGTATTTCTTGAAGGGGTTGCTTGTCAGTATAATTCCTTCTGAGGTTCCTATTATTCGTAGTCCAACAACATACAATCTTTTTTGTCATTTAAAAGAAATTGAGGGGGTAAAAATAATGGTATGAAATTGGGTCGTTTTTCATTTGCTAAAGTTGCTATCCATATAATCCAAAAGATATTCACTACCCTCAGACCAGAAAAACCTTTGTAAAAGGCCTACCATATGTAATTGCGCTCTTTGTTGCTGTAAAATTGAACTTTCTAACCCTTTAACGGGGCTAAACAAAATTGAGTTCCACGGATTACATTGTGTTACTAGACGTTATAAATTCATACAGTTCACATCAAAGGCAATGTACTATTAAAACAATTAAGTTCCATATCATAACTCCAACAGTACGATGAATGTACTATAACCCGAAATGAAGCTGCACCATGAAGAGAAAGATGAAAGAGTATTCGGCAATGGTACGGAGAGGGATCTTACTTTTTCATCTTTCTTTTCATGGTGCAGCTCCATTTTGGGTTATAGTACATGGATGAACATTTCAAAATTATATTGCAAAATGTGCATCATTGCAGAACTGTGCCAACCTAAAGTTATGCATCTGTAGACTAATTCAAATCTTGTTATCGAAGTCAAATTTACATTTCTCAATATCCAATTAAGTCCTTTTCGTTCAGTAATTTAGACAATTGATGAATACTGAACAGTACAGCATAATTCACGGTATTATGGGAGCCTAAAACACATAATTTGCCAGGAAAATGCCCAGAAAATGAATACGAATGTCAATAGGTACCCTATGGCCACACATCAAAACATTTAGGTCTCATAGAAATATATGCAGAAATCGGTGGAATCAAATCTTCGTTCGTACATCGGAAAGTTGGAAAATACAAATTTTTCAATTAAACAACGTGTATCCAAGCGGACTCGATTTAAAGTCAAGAAACCGTCCCTCGTTGAGTCACCACGAACCACCTTCCACAAATAAACAAAATATTTAATATTTCACTTCAATTTTCAATTTAAATTAATTAGAAAAGAACCAAATGCAAATTCAAATGGAATAATTATTAATAAGTAACTAAATAGTCGTCAGGTCTCCCAACAATTTTTTTTTTTTTTTTGAAGACTATAAATTTGATTTAACTCAGGTTAACCATCGCGGCGATTCTTTTCGTATGTACGGGTAGTTTAAAAATATGTAAATCGAACCAACAACGTCGTCGATTGGAACGCGATCGATTTCTTACAAGAAGCCATCGAAGAGAATCAAACGGAGCCAATAGGGAGATCGTTTCCCCAGTTCATCGCGAATTATCTAATTTGGAACTTTATTTACAAACAGTTCCACCGAGATTATCGAATTTAGACGAACGTGTAGACTTGAGGAATCTTTTAGATACAGGTGACGGTTGTCACGCGGCCATTGATCGTTATTTTAATTGTAGAAATGGTAAGTAATTATTGAAATGAATTTTTTAGCATATACAAGGTGATCAAGATAAAAAGAAATTAGAAAAAAATCAGTAGTTTTGCTTAAAAAATTTAAAAGGTTATCATTTTAAGGTGCGTCCAGACTTGTGACAAAACCTCATAGTATGATGTGGTCGCGTGCCTTTTCTTGACTATCATCATCGCCTATGTGTAATGGCTTTTACAAGGTTCCTTCTAAAATATCTGTTGTAGGTAGGCACTTTGAATGAACATAAAGAGCAATTTCAGCAAACGACAAACTGCCTACTTTCATATCGTTTTTTCTATCGTCTCATTTTCCGTTAAATTACAGCAATTTATGCGCTCTCTTGGTTTAGGAATAAATGCAAACTCATAAGAAGTCAAACTAATAGATAATGTCGTCACAATATAGACAAATTACCAGTAGATTGGCAAGAAATTACTGCACTACGTACAGGAAAGAAATTTAATTGCGTCAAATCTATCCGGTCCAGGATCACAAAATTTTAATCAATTTTTATACTTCTAAGGAGCAAAATTTCTACCTAATTTTATGAAAAAGTACCCATTCCTTCTAAGTATTGCAATTTCAATGTCACGCAGTATTTATAAAAAACACAAACAATTTATTTAAAAGGCGGATATTAATAGTTAAAATGTATGCATGCTTATTTTATGTAGCTGGACTAAAACCCCTGATTAAAAACTATTTAAAATTTTAAATACATTTATCATTTTTTCCTTTAAACAGCATCTACTTAATGTTTATTTTTTAATTGCAAACTAAGGTTTATATTTTTTTGTAAAGATATTTTATTTAAAAAAAAACTAGTTTTATTCCAATTATTACCAAAAAAATTTTTAAAAAATTCAAAGACATAAGATTTTTTTTAAGAACCTAACCTCATTTATTAAAAATTTTATCCAACTTTAAAAATTTCTATAGACTCTATTTATAAAAATAAAGAAAAGATTCTTTAAACAAATATAGATTATAATGTCTACTTTTCATTAAATTAATCAGATTTATTCTAATTATTACCAAAAAAATTAAAAAAATTATCAAACACACTTAAAATTTTTAACCGAATTTAACCCACCTGTCAAAAATTTTGTACCAATTTTAAAAATTTCTATAAACTTTATTTATAAAAATAAAGAAAAGATTCTTTAAACAAATATAGATTAAAATGTCTACTTTTCATTAAATTAATCAGATCTATTCTAATTATCACAAAAAAAATTAAAAAAATTATCAATCACACATAAAATTTTTAACCGAATTTAAGCCACCTGTTAAAAATTTCGTCCAATTTTAAAAATTTCTACAAACTTTATTTATAAAAATAAAGAAAAGATTTTTTAAACAAATATAGATTAAAATGTCTGCTTTTCATTAAATTAATCAGATTTATTCTAATTATTACCAAAAAAATTAAAAAAATTATCAATCACACTTAAAATTTTTAACCCACCTGTCAAAAATTTCGTCCAATTTTAAAAATTTCTACAAACTTTATTTATAAAAATAAAGAAAAGATTTTTTAAACAAATATAGATTAAAATGTCTGCTTTTCATTAAATTAATCAGATTTATTCTAATTATTACCAAAAAAATTAAAAAAATTATCAAACACACTTACAATTCTTATCCGAATTTAATCCACCTGTCAAAAATTTTATACCAACTTTAAAAATTTCTACAGACTTTATTTATAAAAATAAAGAAAGATTTTTATAATAAAGATGATGATCAAAGATTGACATGCCTTTTTACTGCTGTTCAAAGTTGATCTAAATTGATATACTTCTACAATTGTTATTTTACACTTTTCTCCTGATAATAGATTTATAAGAACGAAACCGGAAACCGGAAATTAGAAAAACAGAATCACAAAAAACTCACTATTATACAATGATATTAAATACTTAGACATTGCATAATTATTTATTAAACTCTTTTTTATTAATTTCGAGCAATAAAATAATATCTCCGTAGAATTTCACTTAAATAAATTTTTAAAACGATTTTTTCCGTCAAAGTGATGTGAAGAAATAATTGAAGTGATGTAATTTAATAATAGATTGGAAAATTAAATTATTAGCGGTTATTTGCAAATTAAAATTAACGTAACTGAATATAATTTTACTTAATATTCTATTTACTTTAATGGTTTTAAAACAGGTAATGAAACCTCTAAGTTCATGTGGAAAGCCAACTTATAAAGTTAAATTTAACTTCTACGCAGAGTGATTTTAAAGCTAACACATGGTAACTTACTAAAATTACTGCAAAATTTTAAATTCTTTTTAAACCAAAGATATAACTTTTTATTTTGATGGTAACTTAAATAAATTGAAAGATATATTCATATTACTAACTGATAGCTAATTAATTAATGTAATACTTTTTTATCTTTAGATAGATAGATTTTCAAAAAAATCTTGTTAAAAGAAATCTAAAATTTATTACTTTAAACCCAACGTATTCTTTTATAATTAATATATCATTGAATAATATTGACAATGTAGGTTTATAACATCGTTTATGTTCAATGAAAGTTTATTGTTCTACTAAATTAAAATTCACAAGCTTTTACAATACGCATTCATTCATAAAATTAAATTACAATTCACAAACAAGTTCAACCAACGCATCGTCAAAAATTATAAGGAAAAAACAAGATACCCATACATAAAAGAACACCGGATATTTAAATTTTCATTATTGCGCAGAAAAGAAAAACACGAAGAAACTCCACAGTAAACAAAAAAAAATTAAGTATACTCCATATAACACGAGTAATAAGCATCCGGAGTTCGCCAATTCGCCCCTCCACCACCATCGTGTGTCGGCAAAACGGTTACGTTTCGGCCCATTCATTCATAACTTTCTTTTGCGAGAACTTTCGTAGCCGACTAACCCGACCGAACGGAACCGCTAAGCGGAACTTTGCCTTACCTAAAAACTCCTTCGGAAAAGCACAGTTTCCAGCCAACAAATTCCTTCCTTCAAACGTCCAAATCGCAAGAATCCTCTTTCAAAAAGAAAGAATCGAAAAAAAACTAAAAGCACACGTAAGTTAGCCGCGAAAAGCCGCTCGAAGGTAAAAAGAGACGGGACGACGTTGCGTGGCAACCGTCGCGGTGTTTTTACAACTACTGAATCGAGAATGAATGGGCCGGAGTCGTGAAGGGGCACCGTGACCGCGAGGGGAGGGGACGACTTCATTCATAATCGAACGACCTTAGAGCGGGCGCGGGGAGGCGAAGGGGACGAACGGGAGTCGTGGCGGGGGAAGCGACTTTACGTTGCTCCGCCAGCGGCTGTGAAGCGGATTTGTGAACGGACGGATTCATCGGAATGCAACGTTTTCTACACACGGCTGGTCGGTTGGTTGGTTGGTCCGGTCGGCCGTTCGGTTCGGACGGACTTTGTTCATGCAAAAAAGGTACTTATTGTCGATAAAAAAAGGTCAACTGGCTTGGCAAGGTTCGCACGTACTCGAAAGTGAAATATGCCACCGACACAGCAAGAGCCTTAAAAAGGTTCATGTACCCAAAATATAGTTACCAAATTTAGTTAAGTTAGAAATTTCAATTCCAACTTTTTTTTAACTATCTGTAATTAAGATGCATAACTACTAACGTCCATACACTTACCATCGATACCAACAAAAACTTGCGATATCGATTTTTTTATTATGTATCATATTTTGCCTTTGTCAGTTAATTAAATTTTAATATATTAAAGCTACGAAGCTAACATAATAAAATTATAATATCTAATTTGCCAGAGAACGTTAAGTGAACTATTGAGCATCTCCGAGATAAATAAAACAGTCTTGCTAGTAAACCAAAAAGCTTTGAAGTACGGCAGAATAACGAAAAAAACATAATCTGGGAAGGCTAAATGCTATAAGCAACGAAGAAGACGAGCAGTTGGTGGAGTATATTCAACAAAATCCATTTGAATCGACAGTGAATGTTAAGCAAACTATTGAACAACGTCTCTGACATGGAATACATATCCGTGCTATAGCTCTCGAGTTGGATATTAATAAAACAGTCTTGCTAGCAAACCAAAAAATTTTGAAGTATGGCAGAATAACGAGAAAACCTGATTCGGGAAGGCCAAATGCAACAAGCAATGAAGAAGACGAGCAGCTAGTGGAGTATATTCGACAAAATCCATTTGAATTGACAGATGATGTTAAGCGAACTATTGAACAACGTCTCCACGATGGAATACATATCCGTGCTATAGCCATCGAATTAGGTATTAATAAAACAGTCTTGCTAGCAAACCAAAAAATTTTTAAGTATGGCAGAATAACGAGAAAATCTGGTTCAGAAAGGCCAAAATGATACAAACAACGAAGAAGACGAGCATTTAGTGGAGTATATTCGACAAAACCATTGAAACGTCAGTGAATGTTAAGCGAACTATTGAACAACGTCTCCGTGATGGAATACATATCCGTGCTATAGCCCTCGAATTGGATGTTAATAAAACACAGTCTTGGTAGCAAATCAAAAAATTTTGAAATACGATAGAATTACGAAAAAACCTGGTTTGGGAAGGCCAGATGCTACAAGCAACGAACATGATGAGCAGTTGGTGGAGTATATTCAACAAAATCCATTTGAATCGACAGGTAATATTAAGCGAACTATTGAACAACGTCTCCCAGATGGAATACATATACGTGCTATAACCCTCGAATTAGGTATTAATAAAACAGTCTTTCTAGCAAACCAAAAAATTTTGAAGTACGACAGAATAACGGTAAAATCTGATTCGGGAAGGCTAAATAGCACAAGCAACAAAGAAAACGAGCAGTTAGTGGAGTACATTCGACAAAATCCATTTGAATCGACAGTTATATCAAAATGGGAAACAAACTTTCCTGTTAAGATAAAAAAAATATATTGAAACTTGGAACGCAATTATCCTGGTATTCATAAAATATGTAGTATTTTCTATACTCCTGAGATCACAAAATGTTGTAGTAAATAATGAAAAGATGACAGAATATTAGATTTTCTTTTATTTGATTTACATTTTTATAAGCATTAATAAAATGAAAAGTGTTTTGATAATCGCTTTCATTTATGTATTTTCACAGTCACTTCATATTCTAACCTTTTTCTAAAAAGCCGGATTTAATCGGTACCGAGCGTTCATAAATGATTGTAAGGTGTTGACTTTGATTGTAATTTTCTGCGCTACACATTAATTTTTAAGGTTGATATAAACATAACAATGTTAATCATATCTCATAGACGCATCATGGAAAATATTGAAAGCTGTCAAGAGATTTTCTTGCTATAAATAATAGTTAATAAATTCATTCAATAAATTAGATAATTAAAGATCGATATTTTATTGACTTTATAGTCATGTGTTATTTTAATTGACATTCGATATCCAATAATTATGAATGTATCTACAAGTTGCCTTAATCCTGAAAAGAATAAATCATGAATAAATCGGTCTACGCCACTGATGTCAAAGATACGATTTAGACACTTCACAGGTAATAACGTTAAGCATCAAAATTCAGTAAACAATGAGCGCGCCAAATTCAAACAGCTTACAATCATTTATGAACGCTCGGTATAAATATGCATTTTTGTCATTTTTTAATAAATTGTGCCCATAATTATGATATGTCTAATTCCAAATTAAAAAAAATGAGTTTATCACTTATTTCACATCACAGTGTTTTAAACTAAATTTATTGAATGTAATTTTTGTGATATCGACAAAAACGAACCTTTAGGTAGTAGTTGTAATTTCAATGTTATACGGAATTTGAAACGGTAGACCATAAATTTTTGGTATCGGGTCATTCCCTTCTACCGAATGATCATGATTTTGGTTTGATTGAAATGAAAATAAAAAAAAGCAAATTACTTATACAACCCTCACCATTATTAGGAATTGATAGACAAGTGTAGAAGAAGAAAAATATTTTCGATAAAACGAATGTCACAGTCGAATTTTATTTCAACGAAATCACTAGAAGAATCAACAACAAGAAGAGTAAAAAATACTGCCAGCAAATCTGTCTCTTGGCTGTGAATTAAATGAATGAGATTCTTGAAAAATGAACTTTATAAAATGTTCTATAAAACTTCTTTAGATGATTCTGAATTCCACGTTTTGGATCTTTTATCTAAAAGAGGAAGACCAAAAATATACGGAAATATTACTTTACTTCCATTATAGACCGCCATTAGACCTGTAACGCAAGAAAAATATGATATTATATTTTTACTGCCATATACCCCTCCAGTTTTTCAAGAACATTTTAAAAATCTTAAAACCTCGAAATGATAAAAATGTATTACTTTTTAATTAATAAATGTTCATAAATTATTTTATTAA
Organism: Digitonthophagus gazella; assembly: GCA_036711955.1. Lineage (NCBI taxonomy): Eukaryota > Metazoa > Arthropoda > Insecta > Coleoptera > Scarabaeidae > Digitonthophagus > Digitonthophagus gazella. The sequence continues at coordinate 11,677,710 of JASCIT010000001.1, forward strand.
AGTTATTGTTTCACATGAAACTTATAGTTCTTTACTGCTTTAAGTCATTTATTAGACATTCAGTTAATTTTGAAAATGGTTTAAGTCAATTCAAGCTTTAAAAATAACATATTAATATGAAATTCACACAAAATTTCATATTCATAGTAAATTTCCATTTATCAAGACTAATAAAATTATAAATTAATATGTCATAATATGAAATGTGATGTGAATAATGTGAAAATATTTTTTAATTCGTTCAAATGCAATTCATTAAATATCTCCAAACAAGAAATATATGACTTACAATTAGACCACTTTCATAATTGTGGGCACAATTGACAATTTGTCCCAAGATTGGGGACTGATGGTACAACCTAGCTATGTAAATAAAAATCTGATTGTAAGCTAACCTTGAGAGACATTCCGATCAAATAAATAAAAAATCGCATAATCCGGATCTAATTAAATTAGAGCATTGAAATACGGCTTCACTGCCTTGATACACAAATATCTACTAATGTAATAAAAAATCTGGATTAAATCCATTAATACGACGTATTGTACAGGAATGAGAACTTTAGAAATTGAGCTATGTCTAACTTATGCATGATCAGCTGTATATTTTTGTCAAACAGATAAACAATCGTGTACCAGATGTTTCGACAAAAGCACCAAATTTAATTTATTTGTAATTTTGGTTATCGTAACTCAATTTGTCAATAACTGTGACAAGTGGATAGTAAATACATTAACGTTAGGAACGTAGAGTGGAACAGGATACAGCAATATGTATTATTTATATTATTGTAACATTAACGGGCTTTTCAAGATCGAAATTGAATGCTGTATTGCAATCAAATACGGTTACATAATTTTATACCAAACCGTTATTACAAATGTCACCAAACGATGAATTATTCTCTATTCGCGTGCTACAAAACTGTCGCGTCGATTCATTACAAATATTCTACGTATAATTTCTAATTGTAAGACTCAAATTCTTAAACGTCACTGAAGTGACACTCACCTTGAATTAACACTCACCTAAAGTATTACTAACTTGAGGACGAATGTGATTTAAGTGTCACTTTCCCTCAAGTTTGTTATTCATAAACAGTCACTAACGTTAATGTATACATTATAAGTTAAAAAATATTTTACTGAAGAAAATTGTTTATATCAATTTAAAAACTTACACTCTTATTATAACACTCGATGACTAACTATTCTAAAACGCTCCTATTAGAAAAAAATTCACCAGAAAAAATGGAATTAAAACAAACTTTTAAAATGAATGACCTGCTTCTTAATTATTTATTGGAATGTAAGTTACAAGTTTTTTAATAACCTGATTAAAATACTCAATTTAAGTAATAATGTAGTTAGTGAATAATTTTTTCATTTGTATGAAGCAGTAGATGAATAAATTATTATGAATTATGAATATATATATATATATATATATATATATATATATATATATATATATATCTTAATTATTCAAGCCTTTGTTCATATATCGTTATCTTAGAACCAGACTATTCTATGTCCATTTTGCTTATAACCGATTTTTTAACACCAATCTCTGCTATGTTACAAACTCTTTCTGAGAATTTAATTCCAAATCAATTTACATTTATTCGTGTCGCTGTATTATCAAGTTGTTGTTTGTGGATGCCTATTACATTACATTGAATCTTAAAATTAAAAACTCGTTTTCTGTAAAATGTAAAAAACAGACGTAGAATGGTGTTGTTCTAAAGCAACGATATGTAAAAAATAAATTAATAATAAACCACGTATAAGTATTTATAAGATTTAAGAAAATGTTACATATACACTTGAAAGAAAAATAAGCTGCTACAGTAAAATATTTAGCAATATTGAACTACTTAGACTGTGTTCTTAATCACATTGTCAGTCAAATATCATAAAATGAAATTAATATCGAAATGCTATATGTAATAAATTCTATCATGTGTATAAGTTCACTTCACAATCAGAAAATTCAAAATTTTAAAAAACTTTAGAAGATATCAAAAACTCCACACTGTACTAATTAATTTTTTTCGAAATTTTATATCGATGGCATAAATTTCTAGAAATATTTTTGAATATGTAAACAGTCAAAGAGATATTTCTGTTTGATAATCATCATTTATTTCCGGAAAGAAGTGACAGATGTAACGTCCCTTGGCATTAATAGTAGATAACCATTATTAAGCTTACTTAAGCCCGGTTTATTCACCTCTGGATAAATTAATCTATCTGATAGTTACTATGGTTATTATAATTTCCCTTAACATAATAAGCCATATGATCAACAACTATGGGAAATAGAGAAATCAATTTATCTCAAGGTGAATTATCCAAGCGTTAGTACTAAAAGCTTTGTCTTTTGAAGTTTCAAAGTCTTTTGAAAAAGCTCTACTTTTACATATACATTTCGGATACCAGAAATAAGTGTATCCATTCGTAGTGTTAGACAATGAAAATCAGCATAATTTTATTTTAAAATATTTTAGTAAGAATTCAAAGTATAATTTAGGTGTGTTTAGAAAGTGTAATTAGAAGAGACAGGAAATAAGACAATCACTTTAAAGTTACGTAATCAAGCTAATATTAAGGAAATTAGTATGACTCGTCCATCATAATTCCTTCTAAATTCCAATAAATAAAAACTTATCTCATTAATCAATTTATTAAAACGACAAGCTATGCATTCGATTTTATAGCTCTTGATATTTAGTTAGCGTGCATTCATAAAGATAACGTCTACAATAACTATGCTATAACTTGTGACTAAACTTTAATTCAACGAAAACATCCGCAAAGTTTGCAGTAGAATATTATCAATGGTAATATTATGCATTTGTGATTGAATTTCATTTCCGATGTTTAATTTTACATATTTATTTAAATGTTCAACTTATCACTTATCAAAGTCAACAATTATGCATTCCAATACATTAAACAATCACATGATAAAACAGGACAACCTAATCTTTCGTTCTAGAATTTTCTATGAGTAACTATATTGAATACAAACATAATAACATTATCATTATTAGTTTGTAAATACAGGATATCAGATAGAAAATGCCCAAAGCCATATTTCGGCTATTTCGGATTTTCTTCAATCATATTCGATTTCAATCAACTATAACTTTTATCAAATTATGATGCATACTTTTTTTCATATTATTTCAAAGACTTTTTCTTTCTGAATTCAATGACCTGGAATACCTGTACTTTTATTAACTACTCACTGCTGAGAAAAAATAAAATTTTTCTCTTGAGCAGTGTACTTTGTCTTTACTAGGTAGCCCGTCCAAACATTTCTGTCGAACTTTTTACACGCGGTTTTCTATCAATCGAGGACGACTCCAACCTTTACATTACGTTTCGAATCGTATATTGGAACCGTGTGGGCAACACTCAACAAATCGTGCGCCCTCAATTCCTTAAAAAACTTTATTATCGTATTTTTAATCAAAAATTAGTAAACGTCTAATCAATCATTACTTTTCATCGAAAATTTACAGATGAGACCGATTTTATTTTTAACACTTTTTTTTTAACTTTTGAAATCAGTACGCATCAATAATGCTAGCTACACACGTAACGATTTATCGTAACGATAAAACTGTACAGTTCATTTGCGCAGTTGTATCGAACGTGTGTATTAAGAATTGGTACAGATTTTTTGATTTGTGCAATTCATCGATGACAGTTGCAATTTTTACTCGATAAATCGTTGTCGATCGTGTTTGTGCAGTTTTATCGCAGCGTATAGATGGCGGTCGTACCAATCAGGACCAAACAAGTTCAGCTCAAGAGCTTGCTTGAACGTGCATTCGACTCGCGTAGCATCGCATGTTTCTGGAATGATTCGATTGAGAGCTTGTGGTGATATTATCGTAGAAAACTTCATGCATGCATAGGAACGACCTGTAGCTAAAAATCTCAGTGTTGAAGATAGTCTCTCATGGGGACTTATTGCTTCTCTCATCAGAATGTTATTTTTCTTTATTAGCGGAGTGACTAAAACCAAAAGGTTTAAGTACGTCTCTTAATTCACCCTTTAATAGTTATACCAATCTTTTAAGGTGAATTTAAATTCATTTAATAAATTTATGTGAGAGTACGACTTCTCTTTTAGAAGTCAGTCCTCACACCACACACTACGTGGTTTTCTCTTCTTTTCGCACAAAACAAGTAAAGCCAATAACACGTCATCGTTTTCCATCGTGGATGACATGTTCTCGTCAGAGATTCTGGGGAGAACTGACTGATCGACTCAGATTTCGTTGGTGTGTAGCGGCACCACTGCTGTTTGATAAAACTGTGCTAAGCAACTGTACAGTTTTATCGTTATGATAAATCGTTATGTGTGAAGCCAGCTTAAGAAATGGTTTACAATCGACGAATTTCCTTAAAATTTTCATACATTTTCCATAACTTTCCGTAAAATTAGTACCCAGGAATGGAAAGTATTTCAATTTTTTCTGCAGTAAATAGTTAACAAAATGGATAAATAGACAGAAAGTAGAACCCCGATTATCCGAGTCGCTATTATTCGAGCTCCGGATTAACCGAGCCAATCTAAAGTTATTAATATTGAGAACTATGACAGTGAAGATGATATTCCATTAAATGAGTTGGCTGTAAAATGGAGAAGTCAAGGAGAAATGTCCTCTTCAAATTTTGAAACCGAGACAGAAGAAGAAGAAGAATACAGTTTATTTGAATTAATACAAAACTTAAAAGGTTGCAAAAATGTGACAAGATAAGATGTTATTGAATGGGTTACAGTAGATGATTTAGAAGAAGACATGAGTTTGAAGAACTAACGAATTCCTTTCAGGAAACCGAAAAATCAGATGACGACGAAGCGGTGGATAAACAGCCTTTCTTTAAGGTGCATTTAAACCAAACGAACATAGAGCTAGAGTTAGAACAAGAGCATTCTTTCTTGATCTTTTAGTGTAAACGAAAGATCGTTTTCATCGTTTACACCAAAATATCAACGAGCAAAAAAAAAGAGAACCAAGAGCTAGAATTCTTGCAGAATAGATGTTTAAATTAGCGGAACGAATGCTCATTCCTCATTCATATCAATCCTATGGTTGGTAGTGCTTCGTTATGTCCGACTCTGACAGCAATATTATAATTGCAAGTGCTGCATTTATTATTTTGTCTCAAACACTCAAAAAAAAAAGAAGGAAGAGACGTTGGTGGGTGACAAATTTAATGCAGCGAAGGATATTGGATAATGTAGGTGAAACGATGACGGATATGCAAGAACAAGAAGGAAGTGGTCAATTCCAAAATTTTTGTAGAATAGCGTCAGAGGATTTTGATCATTTATTATCTCTGATCAGCGACAAAATTCGGAAATCAAGTACGAATTTTAGAGACTCGATTCCTGCGTAGACAGGCTAACAGTGACTTTAAGATCTCTCATCAAGAAGGTTTTGCTTTTCTGGAAAAAGCTCTAAGGTATATCGAAGAACAGTTAGAGGCAACTCCCAAGGATTTGTTTCTTCTTAACAGATGGAGAAACATAGTAGCAAGAAAAAGAAGATGCAATATGAAACAGCAGCGCATAGACAACTATTTCAATGTTTTATAACATGTATACATACATATTTACATGTTAAAAACGTTACCAAACCGATTAAAGTACATTTGTGTTTATTTTTTTAAGAAATAAAAAATTAATCCGTATTATCAGAGTTTTCAATTATCCGAGGTGGGTGTCTCCCCACGTTACCTCGGATAATCGGGATTCTACTGTGCTGTACAAGTTGGATTCAGAAAAAGAAGGTTTTCTAAAAGATCAGGAAAAAAACTATGCAGGACAATTTGAAAAACAAATGTTGTAGTTGATTAAAAAAATTGAAGTGAACTCTACACTGTTAAAAATTTCACGGAGATATTTAACTCTGCTGGTATAAGGTGGAATATCACCACGAAAAAATGTTAAATTTGACTAAATTCCGATAAGCAGTAACTCCATTCAGAGTGAAAATCATCTGTTTAAAAGTGTTACCAATACGGTGTTAACACTTCTACTCCGCCGAGATGAACTTAACAAATTTTAACTCAACGTGTTCGTTGAAATTAAAACACAAATATGTTAACTACATTTAATACGATTTTCACCCCTACATTATGTTGTTATAGTCACGTGATCACATCACGTGACTCTTGCTCGACTCTTCTACATCGATGATGGCGGTTAGCGGTTATTTAGACGAACGATCGTTGAGCGTAAACGAATTGATTTGTTAGAAGTGTCTTACAGTACCTATTCTTACAATGGAAATGTACCACTGGTATATACGTGTTAAGTATTCTGATCGGAAGAAGTGGGTGAAAATAAGTGGAAACCAATTATCTAAAGATTTAATTGATGTGGCCGGTAAGTACAGAATTATTTTGTTATATTGTTAGTTAAGGAGTTTTTGGTAAACTATATATTGTTTATTAGATACATAGGTTTATTCGTTGAGCTTATGTTCAATAAAATTATTATTATTAACTGAAATTGTAAAGGTAAATTAAAAATTTTCGCCGATGCTGATGCCAAGATGACGTGCGTCGCGTCGGTATGGTTTGGCGCCATCGCCGCCATCAAAGACAAAAAATCGGCGACGTTTACGATTTCATTCGACGTATCATCGTGTATTCCAAGATAGATATTCAGTTTTCCTAATAAAAATTTTGTTTTTCTTTTTAGATTACATTAGATTTTCGATTAAAATTTAACACTTTTGGAAAAATACGGGAAAACGTTCCTAAATATATTGAAAAAGTTTTGAATATATACAAATCTTCAACTCATAAGGAACCACCAAAAGGCAATAACAAATGTAAAACTCTTGTGCGTCTTTTTTGATATCCTTTTTTTACAGATTGGGATAGTAACACAAATGCAATCTTGACGTTACTACATTTACTACCACCAAAAGGAAGAGGAGGAGCAAAAAAGGAATCAATTGCTGATGCAAGTCATAAATTGATTATTTTTCATGATGTAGGTGAAAGTGTGTTTCTATTAGCCACCAATAAATCTAATAATATTGATATTTTAGTTAACCAAAAGTTTAGATGAGGCTTTACATGAAAAGAAAACAGATCAACCGTTTCTCATTGCTGTCGGATCATCAATAATCTTGCTCAAATTTCATGAAAGAAAAAACAAAGAAAAATGAAATAATGATTACATTTTAATAGAATGTGGCAAAGGTACGACTGGTGTAATAAATGATTATTTGTTTAATATATTTTTAAAAAGTAAACATAACTGTTATTATTTCAATACGGTCCTATCCAAAAACCTTTATAACCTAAGTACTGACCTGGATATGTAACTCTTTCTAGAATACTTTTAACTAGAATAATATAAAGTTTAACTACAAATAAAGAGTTCGACTTATCCCTTAAGGGGTTGTACCTAACACGCCTAAAGATATCTTTAACTACAAAAAGGAGTAAATTGTATTCGTACAAAGAGTTTAAAACATCCGAAAAATCTTGCATTAACACACTATAATTAGTTAGAGCAACAAACTATAGGTAGTTAATTACCAATTTTTTGGAATTACTTTCCTCCGATCTCTGTGTAAACCCTAACTACTTTTTAAAATGAATTTCACTACATGTCACAAATTATATTAGTTAAATTTTTCACTACATATAAATTTGTCTCCGAAACGGATGGTCGCGAGGGAACTTCCAGATTTAGTTAAAATTGAGTTAAATTTAACTCCTTATTTTTAACAGTGTAGAATGTAGTATTTCGTGTAACATTTCATTTGGTACCTGGCTCATGAAAATCCGAACAGAAATAAACAAGATATGGCTTTGGGGGCTTTTTGTCTAACACCTTGTATATATGATAAATTCAAAATTAAATTTCCTATCAAGAAAGTAACCAAACTATTAATAACAACAATCAATAACAAATCAAGCTTTCAACCGGAACCCCATTTTCATGTGCAACAACGAAGACAAAGAGATAAAGTAAAGGCTTAATTGACACCGACTCGTCTGGTTGATCATTTTAATAGTGACTGCGTAGTACGACCTTTGCCCCCAGCCGGTATAATTAAATAAGACACGTCCCATTCACTTCGTCACTTCACACTTTAAAAACTTGTCTACGAGAACAATCGGCAATCATGCAATCAAACCTATTATAATAGGAATAATAAAGTCTAATTAAAAAATCGTTTATGAAAAATTATAAAATGAATATTATCAACCGTTTAATTAAAATCAAAATGAATAAGATTAATGATGAAAATTATGATTTTTCTGGGAAAATATTTTTATAGTTTTTACGTGGAATAACACAATGTGTAAACTTACAGTTTATCTGTACGTGGAGTTAATGCAAAAATACGGTTCCCACCGAGTGCAAATGCAAAACATCCGATTGTACGGGCGGATACGGAAGTTATATGCAGCGATACTGGGAAAACGGGAATAAAAAGGCCGCCCGCGATGACGTAGGTGCTTTCGCAGAATCCCCAGGACCGTATGTACACAATTCAATATACATACACTGCCACGTTTAAATAAACTATCGTTGCAAATGTATGCGATTAACAAATAACGGTTTTACCCTTACGTAAACGTACAAATATTTATTATAATTTCCCTTAAAGACAAAAATTAAGGTCAATTTTATTTCATGACGTATTACTATCGGATACAAACTCGATTACTTTCTGTACGTTGGAAGATAAACAGACAAACGTGAAATCTAAAACTACGCTCTGTCTCAAACATTGGCAACTTTCCAAATCGGCATGGCTGGATCTTGTCTGGAATCGCGAACGCGCTCGGACGATAATTTAAAAGTCATCTTTAGCTTTATAGAGGTAATTCGAGAAAAAGTCAAATTACTGCGTATATTTTCCTTGAGCCAACGTCTACTGAATAACCAACGTATCTTTTTTTGCGGCATGAATGCATAATTTACTTTTTGAAATTGAAATTGGTTGTTTACGTGACCCTCTTCACGACGTATTCAAACTTATTTCCGCTAAAAAAAGCAATTCCACAAACGTAAAATTATACAAATAACCTATCCATTACGTTTTATCTACATTTACAATAATTAGTTATTATAGCAACATATGGTTAGTATGTGTTCATATTTGTCAACCGTATAACAAACGAGATTGTTTCATTACCACAGATAATCCAACTTATTTTCATAACCGACACTTTCATTTTCCCACAATTGACGTGATTTTTACGACAACGTACCTACAACGTGAACAATTTCGCGCAACCCCATAATATTACGGTTACGCATAAAACGTTCTTTCGTACGAGCATATTATTCATGAGAAGATCGACTTAATAATACTGGCGGCGAACGGCACATTCTTCATGCCGCATACAGATTGCGTTACGTCCATTCCGGTGCCATAATAAGGCATGTTCTGCCATGTGAATTATGGCGAGTACGTTCGCCGAATGGGATGTCTATGTTGCGTAATAGAGCGCATCCGAATCGAGAGAATAAGGTCATGGGACATTTGATAGCTTCGGGGCGACGACGCGTGGTCGTTTATGACGCACTTTTATTCCATATTTCTTATTTAATTATTAAAATTTTCTCTTATGTAACTTTAAATACCATTGTTTTTTTACAAGGAACGTTTCTTGGAGATTTTTAACTGTATGATGAATCAAGATAGTTTGACTAGATGTCTACTTAGAAGTCCAGTTTAAATATTTGGTTTCCCAGAATGGTACATTTCATCTTCTAAGAAGGTCATGATTTTTTCTACTTTTTGGTGGGATGTGGTTAAATCGTCATGAATCAGCTTGACCGCTACAATTCCACAAAAATGTATTGTGTAAGGTGTATGAAACCACACTTAATTAACTTCCTTACTGATAAGTTATTCATTTATTGCAAAACAATGGCTATTATAAGAACTTTCATGAACATTTATGCAGTCTGGTATTATCAATGGTTAGTATTCATCCATATTCAGATGTTTTTCATTTCTTGGTTTTTCATGGAATGAGATGGTTTTTAAATAGATTATTATATGATTTAGTAAAATCAAAGTACGCAGATTTGCTGTAATTTATTAAATATAAATATGTATCAATTTCAAAGGTAGTGTTTTATATTCCTTTGAAGCTTTAACTTTAAATGTAAGTGTAATATTTTCAAAATCTATTACCAATAAATGTTATAGATGTTTTCTCTCAATATGCGCATTGATTTAAAATACAAACGAACTTCACAGCCGAACGTTATTAAAACATAAAATCTACGAAAAGTAATAATAAATGTTATTATTAAACTTTTACGTTAAAGAAGGAACACAGAATAATAACGAACTTTGGACAGGGTTGGTAAAAGTTGAGGTTAAAGTTAGTAAAAATAGGGTTAAAGTTCCGAAACTGTCGTATAACTTTGTTATTTGAAAAGTATCAACTTTGAAATTTTAGATAGCTTCTATATTTAAATCTAATGAACAGATTAATGATATTTCCATTTTTCTTTCGTTTTCTAGTTTTATAGGAAATGCTTATTAATTTATTTTCTTAAAGAATATGTATTTATACAAAGTGTGGCAAAATTTTTATTTGTTGTTCTATTCCGTTGATTTTTTGCGTGTTTGTTCGTTATATTGTTGTTAATCATTCCTCCAAATTTCACGCTCCTACCTATCTTACTTTCCGAGTTATGGTCTCTGAAGCAGATCATACCACCATTCTGACCTTGGACCGTGCCGAAAAGTCCAAGCGTTGTAACGGTTTCGTTTGCTTGGTTTGCTTTCTGGATATGTTTCGATTTAATTGAAGGTTGTTGGTATAGGGGTGTCATCTGTTTTCGATTATTTGAGTTTCGACGTTTGATTTCGATCTAACTTCAGAGCAGGTTTGGTAATTTCTTCCTCTTTTGCATTGATAACGTCGTAGAGCGTAGACTAGACGCACGCTTTGAGCTCCGAGTTTGCGAAACGTGGTCATCTTAAGAAGAATCTTTATCGTTGGTGATTTGTAACCAAGATTGGTTGGATAAGTTTCTTCATCGTCGTTGGACGGATTTGTGGACCCGTTTATTTATCGATTGATTCGATTTTCGGAGATATTTCCGGATTTATTTTCTCGGAGCGTCAAACCTCTTTAGGCCGTTTAAGATCGTAAAGTATGTTTTCCTTTTTCTCTATTTGTGGAATTAGATGGTAATATTTCTTTTCTATAGGCCCTTTTGTTTTCCCTTGAGTCTAACCTATGTCATCTAAACTATACCTTTTCAAGTTCAAATTGGCACTAATCAATTTCAAATTGGGAATAATCAATTTCAAATTGGGATTAATCAATTTCAAATTGAGACTAATCAATTTCAAATTGAGACTAATCAATTTCAAATTGGGACTAATGAAATCAAAGTTGAAATTCAATTAATTTCAAATTACCGACCAAGTGGGAAGTATTCTTTACATTATCTGTCACCAGTACCACAGTTTCTTGGTATATACGTTGGGCATTGCAAAGGTGTATATGAGATCAATTTAAATCTTTTTATTTCACTGGCGATGAAAGAATCAAATATTCATTTAATTGATTGTATTGGCACTACGGGCCTGATACATCATGAAATTCAAAAAGATGCTTTTAAAAAGCCTGAAGCCAACGTCTTCGCAATGCCAAACGTATATACGAGGAACCTGCGGTTTTGGTACCAGATAATGCTCCATATTCCGATTCCATTGAGGTCTTCATAGAAGTAGTACGGACAGTTTGTAAAGCTGGAGGCAAGAGTGGCCTGGCTGACGACATTCAGACAATTCTTTTTTAGTGAGGAAAACAGAGTGATATCTATCGCTACATGTACGAAATTTACACTGTGTACACAAAAGTACTATAAGCCGAACTGGAGCTGCACGGCAATATTATGGAGAGCAGGCTTACCTTTTCATCTTTCTCTTCATTGTGCAGATCTATGTCGGGTTATAGTACATGCCACTGCCCCTTTATATTTTTTATAATTTTAATTTCCTATAATTATATTTTTTATAGCTAAATAAAAAATATAGTTCATTAATATTAAGTAACTATCAAAGCTTAGGTATTTTTTATATAAATATAACATTCCCAATTTGAAATTGATTAGTGCCAATTTGAATTTGATTATTCCCAATTTGAAATTGATTAGTCTCAATTTGAAATTGATTAGTCCCAATTTGAAATTGATTAATCTCAATTTGACATTGATTAGTCCCAATTTGAACTTGAAAAGGTATAGACCGGGACTAGATCTACGTCGAAACCATTTATTACGTCTGATCCTTCCTGCGAGTTGCCCTTGGAGCGACCTTAACCTTGTTGGCTCGTCATTTGGTCACTGCACGTTAGTTTGGAACCCCTGATTTGGATTTTCGCCACGACACCGAACACCTTCCCCGGGCCAGGAAAATTCAGATAAGCAAATACAAGCCTTACATTTTTTCCCGGAAAAATTAAGATTAATACCATAATTTAATTAGTTTAACGTTTTTAGTCTAACAGTGTGAGATCCGAATAATCATCGAATTTTCCCGATCGACGATCCAGTACACCCTCCGTCGTCACAAGGAGCTTGGTACGGTCCAGGATCGTCCTCGGAGCGGAAGACCGAAGACAGCAGTGACTTCCACCATGGTGAAGCGCATCCGGAAGAGGATCAGGTCGAAACCCAAGCGGAGTCTCAGAAAAATGGCATCCGACCTGAATATCAGCGTTCGTTCCGTCAGTAGGATCACCAAACAGCATCTCAAGCTTTGCAGCATCAAGCTGCAGAAGACCCACATGCTTACGGACAAGATGAAGACCACTCGGCTTCAGAGGTGTCGTCAACTTCTGAACCAATTTTCTCCGGCAGGCCACATGGACGTCCTCTTCACCGACGAGAAGTTGTTCACCGTGGAGCAGTGCTTCAATCTCCAGAATGACCGTATCCTTGCTCAATCGGTCCGGGATGCCAATGAGAATGGTCGCTACGTCACCAGAAGCGCACATCCCGCTCAGGTCATGGTCTGGGGTGGCATCACCTCCACCGGCATAACGCCCCTGATTTTCATCGATCAGGGCGTCCAAGTGGACGTCGCTAACTACCTGGACGACATTCTGAAGAAGGTAGTGCATCCCTGGAACCAGACACACTTCAACGGACGCCCCTGGACCTTCTAGCAGAACAGCGCGCCCGCCCATAAGACCAGAGTGGTTTAGCAGTGGTGTCAGGCCAATTTTTCTGCCATGATCACCTCCTCGGAATGGCCACCGTACTCCACGGATTTGAATCCATTGGACTTCTCCGTGTGGTTGGTGCTTGAGCATAAAGTCTGCGCGAAGGCACACGCCACTTTGGACGCTCTGAAGCGCGCCCTTCAGAAGGCATGGGACCAACTCGACGTCAACTACCTGTCTGCCACGGTGGGTGCCTTCCCCACCAGACTCCGTGTCTGCATCAAAGCCAAGAGAGGATATTTCGAACTTTGATGTTAAATTATTATTGTTGACACTGAATAAACTATACAGAGTGTCCCAGAACTCAATTGCCAAACGCTAACCACGCACTCTAAAGCTGATTTCATGCCGATTCAGTAAAAAAGTCTTTATCCAAAATTGCTTCCTAAGAGCACTAGAACATCCTGAAGATGACGTGTCTGACCATGTTTTTTCGAAATATCTTAATAACACTTTTAGCTATCACAATGAAATTTTGAGCGTTTGTAAACTTCGAAATGCTTCATCGTTTGTTGACAAAACATTTTTATTGCCATCGTAAAGGTGTTAAGCGCTACCAGGGTAAGTTCTCTTAGGAAACAATTTCGGATAAGAACTTTTTCGTTAAATCGGAATGAAATCAGCACTAGAATGCGTGGTTAGCGTTTGGCAACTGAGTTTTGGGACACCCTGTATAACAAATTTAGTGTATTTATCTTTATCCGTTCTGTTTTTGGCAGACTATGTACTATGCTTAAGGACTTTTGTCACAACCTGTTGTATGTTTATGTATTTTCGAATACAGAGTAAAAAATTACTTTCAAAAATAGCAACATTTTTATTCTTATTGATAGGATTCAAAAATGTATCCGGAACAAACGTTCACGTTTCGAACATCAACACTCAATGCTTTTATTTATAATAAATGCCTTATTTATAAAGATTTTTGAATAACATTAAAAATTGCACCATCAGAATGTTAGTAAAAGCCAAATGTAGGTTTAATTTTTTTTATTAAAGACAATGTGGTTGTGATCCATTTTACCCAGTGTTAATTATTTAATAAATAAAAGATTTTTATACCATACTGGTCATAATAAAGTTTTTATTTGTCTAACATGTTTCGGCGTTTGCCATCTTCAGAGACAAAGGTCAATAGATAGTTGAACAGTAACAAATTACATTACAAGATCCTTTAAAATTAATAATAAAAGGTTTTAAAAGTTAAAATTATGAATGAACTGCGGCCTGCCGGATGCATGTATGTATATACATGCGCAATCAATCCACACAGCGAGACGTAATAATGTTTGCAAAATTTATCTAATTTTAAGTTTTACCATAAGAGGTTTTGTCATTTTCGTACAAGTTCCTAATTATTGAACGCGTTCTGTTTAGTTAGCGAAGTGGCTACAATTGACTGGTTTGGTGTTTATAGATTGAATAACCATTCAGCTAACAAAGAGACCACACTACCTATTCACCGATTTTGATTAAAGTGATACTGAATAGTGCGTCCTAACATTTTGCTCATTTGTACTATATACTAATGCCTATCGATCAGCACAATTTTCATCAAAATAGGTGGAATACAAAGTTCTGTGAACTCCTTGTAATACGTAAAACAGTTTTTAGTTCCTAACTATTATTGTTTGAACTTTATGAACGAATAGAACTCTTAAAGACCTGAAAATGTGCTACGTTTGGAATGATTATGCTAAATAATAATCTAGATGATCCATTATTGACATCAATTCGTCCACTTTCTCTCAGTGTTACAGCCATTTCATATTTTTTATTAACACTTTGCTGACTGGTGACAAGTTAACTCGTCTTTTCATATCCAAATGTTGCTGACCGGTGACGAGTCAACTCGTCATTGCCGGTGATATGACATGGTTTCTAAGTAAAATTCCCGGTCAATAAAGTGTTAAGATTTTCTACTTAAAATTAAACGAAGGATATCACCAGGTGTAGCTTTTGCGTTAATTTATGTACATTATGTATATAGAACAAAGCTCCTCAAACCATCCCAAAATATTGTACATAAACATTGATAAAAAAATTGTGATTTTTTTAAGAAAGAATGAAAATACAATCATTTAAATTACGTCTAGAAAGTATTATAACAAATTTACGAACCATCAGAAAAATGAATAAGCTTTTATGATATCAAATAAATTAATGACAAAATTAAATATAGTAATAAATTAATTTTAAAAAATTAAATTTTTGAACAATGTAAATTTTACGAGAGGCTCGTTTTCTCTGACGAGCAGTGTATTATAAATAAATCTATTTTTAATGTCTGTCTGGCCAAATACATTTTATATTCCGAACACAAAAGATTAAAAATAAATTGGATGAAATAAAACAATGTCTGCTATCGTGTTGGATTGCGTTACAAATTTTATTACCATTTTTATCTAAAAAGAAAATTTAACATGTTGTGTTCCGACAACGTACATATTTTGTTAATTTTTCCTCTGAGGATGAATATGTCCGAAGCTGGTTGAAAAATAAAATTTATTTAACCAGGAAAATAGTCATTTATAATTCTAATGTATACTACTGACGAGTTGAAGTTGAATGTATGATCCATTCTATCAGCTGATGATAATAAATAAACAAACAACGATAAAATAATCATACCGTGAGTCTATTTACACATTTTGCCTTCTATTTATGTAAAAGTGTCGTAGTTAAAACTTTCATATTATATTGATTTTGTGAGTTACAATTTCTGACAAAAAATGTTTTGAAAGAGCCGAGTTGTTCGGTTATGAAATAGTTCATGACCGAATCTTTGAAGACTAAAAATGTAAATTAGAAGGTGGTTGATTTTATGACCATAGTACCTATGTACCATAGACACTCCATTAATCTGATTGTGAGATAATTGATCTGAACTGAACGTAATTTCTTCTCTGCCTAAATTCCTTTGAGATGCTTATTTTCAAAAAATAAATTATTTTATGATTTTTTTCTGTTCAATAAACAAATATGACAAAAGAAAGAGTTTAAAAGAAAAAACATCAAATTTTATAAAACCACTTAACAACAAAAATGAGGTAAACCACAACTCCAATTTATAAGCCTGTAGCGGCATAATGTAAAGAAAATTAAAGAAAAATGCTCTAAATAAAACTGACAAGGGCCAAGATGATTGTGTAGTGTGTAATGAAAACTATAGATACAGCAGTCAAGAGTAGTTTTAATGCAAAATGTATGTTAATTGGGCACATGAATCCTACGGTGTGAAAGGTGCATTCAATTACCTTCGCAAAAATTGTTTTTAATTTTGAAAGTAATTCTCTCAAATTGCATTAAAAATTGTTAAAAGTGTTAATTTCGTCCAAAGAGGTAGTAATACTCATAATCGTATAACTAAAGCTGACTCTTTTAATACCATTAGTGTTATGAAGAAGCCGAATACAACTTCTCTATAAATATATATCTAATTATCCTGTTAGTTTCTATAATTTGGTTTATGGTATTATATTGATTAATAACTAAACAAACATTTTCAAATTACATATTAAAAATTTTTTAGCGATTTTTATAGTATTTTGGTCTATTTTTAAAATTGGCTCTTTCACTTTTCCCCTATACAATTTTAACGTGCTATTACTTCAATAACTACTTACTACAAATTACTTCATTACCTGAAATTATGAGGAAAAATATAAGACTTCATAGACAAAGGTGTCTCCATAATAACTTTGAAACGGTATATTTTTTACCTTTGTAAACTCTTATTTCCCTTTTTGTGTTTAAATCCAATAACATATTAAGTTTATAAAATCAAAAGACATGAACGAGAATTTTTGAATACCAAACTCTTTATAAAGATCATCAAAATTCCAGTTTTGAACACTTCCTTTGTTGCAACCAGTAATTTACTGTTATACAGGGTGTCCGGAAATGTCGTGTACAATGGAGTACCACAGATACCTTGGTCAAAAATATGATGATTTAACTCAACTTATCTATATACAAAGTTGCTTAGTTTAGCCGCTAGAGGACTTTAAAAATCATATTTTTCATTAGTTTTTCTTAAATTACTCGAAAAATCTTTAATAAATTTTATTCATTTTTTGACACATTTCATTCGAATTTCGAATCATACAGGGCGTTTAGAAACACTCTCGCGACAAATTATCCATGCAGATCTTTTTAACCGGCCTGTATAATTTTCTGTCAATTTTTTTTCGGAATAGCTATATTAATTTAGAAACTATTTTCTCTCTTATAAAATTTCAGTTGGGCAAACAGTTTAGCCACAAAAAAATATTTTCTAAACCACTACAAGCCCAAATTGATAAACTAAGGTACCATTAACAATGTTCAAAGTAACAGTTTCTTTAAACGGTGTGAAGTTCTTTAAAAAAACAACATTTTCAGGTTTAGAAGTACTTTATTGCCTAAAATATTCAAATTTTCGGCAAGACTTATGATCATCATCAGGGCCAAAAATAATACAGAGCGTAACATTTTTACAATTTGCTTTTTTCAGGGCATTTTTGCTTGATGATACCCCATAAACAAAGTCTTAGATACAGTTATCTTGCTGGCCAATCAGGGTTAAATCCTGATGATGGTCACAAATTCTGGCGAAAATTTGAATATTTTAAGCAATAAAGTACTTATAAACCTGTAACCTCCGGTTTTATAGAAAGAACTTCATACCGCTTAAAGAAATTACTGTTTTGAACTTCGTTAATGATAAGATAAGTGAAGGAACTTATCGATTTGGGCTTGCAGAGATTTAGAAAATATTTTTTTGTGGCTAAACCGTTTGTCCAACTGAAATTTTATAAGAGAAGAAATAGTTTCTAAATTAATATAGCTGTTCAGAAAAAAATTGACGGAAAATTATACAGGCTGGTTAAAAAGATCTGGAGGGATAACTTGTCGTGAGAGTGTTTTTAAACACCCTGTAATTTTCAAAACTCGAATTTGTTTCACAGAAAGCTGTAGCCTGCTGATATAAAGACATGGTCAAAAAATGAATAGAATCTAACAAAGTTTTTTCGAGCAATTTAAGAAAAACTCACGAAAAATATTGTTTTTAAAGTCTTCTAGTGGTTAAACTAAGCAACTATGTATATAGATAAGTTAGGTTAAATCATCATATTTTGAACCAAGGTATCTGTGGTACTCCGTTGTACACGACATTTCCGGACACCCTGTATAATTAATTTTTTGCAATATTTATTACAAATGCATCATAAACGCTCCATAACCCTTTTGCACCGGATGGGATATGTACTGTCCCAGCCTGGAAAATTTTTGATATTTCGACTGATTGTGAGACAACATGTGTTCTAGTTACCGAAAAACATCTACTAAAACATAAAATAACACCAAGTTGGGCCTTCAAACTAATTCTAAGGTTGTCTCAATCGTTCTGAGTCGTTATGAGTCCATAAATTTCTCATCTCAATCGTTTCCGATCTAATCAAGCAAGCGACAACTATCAGGCTTTCTCAGTTGATGATTCTCATTTCTTACGTCAATTTATTCATTTCTTTTTAACGCTTGCCTCATACAAACATAATTCTCTAACATAAATAAATATGCTAATAAAAATGTTAACGCAAAAATACATAAAAATATTAATAAAAAAACGTTGCCTAAAGTTATTTTGTACAATAATAGCTTTGCGGGGAGAAATAACTGATTCTGGGAATGGGGCATACTCGGAGTGACTCTTTCGCCATATTGAAAGGATTAAAATACCCAAAAGCGTACGTAAATCGACCTTTTAAACACGCTAAATCTTTGAATTACTTAACCAGTTAACTGTTTTTGACGAATATACTCGTCATGGCGTAAAATTGTGCAACTCGC
This sequence comes from Digitonthophagus gazella, assembly GCA_036711955.1. Classification (NCBI taxonomy): domain Eukaryota; kingdom Metazoa; phylum Arthropoda; class Insecta; order Coleoptera; family Scarabaeidae; genus Digitonthophagus; species Digitonthophagus gazella. The sequence continues at coordinate 11,696,802 of JASCIT010000001.1, forward strand.
AAAAAGTAGTGATATTGGCTATTTAAATTGTAATTTTTGTGAAATTCAAAACACATCCTCAAATTACAAGATGTTTAGAATATTTTGAAGCCAGGTCGAAATAAAACAAACAAATAAAAAATATGAAACATTTCAGATGAAGTCGTGTAGGTGCGCGCTTTCGAAACGGAGCGAAACAGTTAACTGGTTAAGTAACGAAAAGAGCAACCGAAGACGCCAGAATTAAGTAGCGTTCTTTAATACAAGGTGAGTCATTGCTTCTTCCCTTACTACAAGGTCTTCTCGATAAACCAGATACAGAACAACCCGCCAATTCTGGAACAGAATCCGGCGAAAACCTCAGAAGTGGTCTAATTCAGAAAGTTGAGACAGCTCTGGATAAATTAACTTGTAGGTTGAAGAATCCTTCAATGGGAATGGCCAAGAAAAGAGGGAATTCTTTACTACAACTCGTAGCAAGACTTCAAGAAGATCTTTCCACACAACTTACGCTTTCGAGTTCGTCTAAAAGGCGTTCGAGCTTTCAAGGATTGAAATTTAATTCAAGAAGGAAGCAAAATAGGCATAATAGACAGACGGTTGGAGCTACCAGCGAAGAATTAGAGGATGTGAGGAGGTTGATAGAGGAAGTCGGGTTAGGTGATATTTCAAAAGAACAAGGAGCACACTTTTAAGTACGATTAAAGTTAAGAATTTAACAGCGAAACCATTTATAAGTAATAATACAACCAGTCAGAGACAATCGGGAACTTCTACTGTTGACACCCCAACGGAAACTTCGGAATCAATACATTTTTTTGCAAACAAATCCAATTTATAGATCTAATGATCAAGAAACTGACGATGAATTTACTAGTTTATGTAAAAATTGCAATTTTTTTGTCAGCTCTATGAAAATTACAGGATTTTACTAACGATAAAGATTTATACTGATTTAACTATGTATAACTAAATACAAAATAAATACAATAAATTTCACAAATTACCGTTATACCAGTTAGTTGATACAGCAAAACATGAGTGTTTCATCCACAGTTACCGCATCCTTATCTTCCATACATTTTATTTTTGGAATTCTTTATAGTACTTATGTACCATAACCCGAAATGGAGCTGCACCATGAAGAGAAAGAAGAAAAGTAAACCTGCTCTCTGTAACTATGCCGAGTACTCTTTCATCTTTCTCTTCATGGTGCAACTCCATTTCGTGTTATAGTACCTCTAAATTTACACACTTCCCGTCGTGGCTTTAAACTTGTCGTGCATGCTTTAAATTCTAGCTTATACACTTGTATCATAATATACTATTATGAATCCAACAATTTGCTTTTTTTTTAAGAATTTACATTTCTATAAATTCTTTCCTCAATAACTGTTTTCAAAAAATAAAAACTCAATTACATCAAAAATTTATATACTTGTAAGTTATTAATTTACATAAACAAAGACACCATTAACAAACACCACTTTACTTAATTGATTTAATTACTTACCTACATAGCCCAGACTAATAAAATTATCAACCTCAGGACATTCAAGGTTCCACTTGAGCACCCAAACCCCATTCTTATTCAATTCGGCAGACATGGTCCCACACTTAACACCAGACCGTTCCATACACTCACTGTTACTAATCTCACAGACGGCGGCCCCCATGAGGTCCTCGTTTAGCGACAGATCATGACTAGAAATACTAACTGCCTCGCCGTAGCAATTATTCGTTGTCCTCTCTAATAACTTATGTTTGTTTTCCATTTCATCACAGCTCTGTTGTGTTTTGGTTTCTTTGGGCTTACATTTTAAAAACTGGCAGGAATATTCTTCGACAGCGTCGATATCACAATTCGTAGGATTGTTCGCGGCGGCGGAATCGTTCTCTGGCTCTTCGGGATCCATGGTTTTATCGAAAAAGGTCGGATTACTTTATCATGCCAACGTATACGAGGTCAATTTCTATTCGTTCGGAATACTATTACGTACGAGTTACCGTTAAGGCAATGAAAACGTGAATTAATACCACGTTGATATTCTACGGGGATTATTCTTAGTTTCCGGGTGGATTTACTTACGAAAAACATCGTTTCTAATTGAGACTCTTTGAAAAACTGGTAGTATTGTATTTCAATAACGAATCATCACATTCGTTTAAATTAACTATTGATTTAACGTGGTTTAAATTGAATTAAAGTCGTTTACACGTAAACATGATATCTACACTATGTATAACGGATTTGTATTGTTAAATTGTTTAGTTTTAAACGAAATTGTTTGAGCAGCTGATTTGACAACTACTTTTACACCTGCTACTGAGAAATGTCAAATTTAGACATTTATGTCAAGATGGTTCATTTCTTATACTAATCACTTTTACTACCACCCACAATTTCTTTTTAAAACTGTAGTTATGAATAAAATATCTAAAATTTATAATGATTAAAGTATTTATTAACATTTTAATGAAATAAAGATTAATTAGTTTCTAAATACATAAATAAAAAGAAACCTTACATTTTAAAAAGTAATTCTAACATTTTATCAATAGATGGTGCCATATTTTCAAATTTCATTCAAATGTAAATAATTGGAAATAATTTATGACAATTATATGACAATAACTTATCAAATCAATCAAATAATTTTTAAATATTATATTTATATTTTTAATGAAATGGATACAAGTCCTAGACTTAAAGAAAGACCATTTTCCAAATACAACTGTAAAACTTGTGTTGGGAATTGGTTTGAAGAAAGATCTCATTATAAAAAAGGATTATACCGTCATATAAGTTTATATAATCAAGATTTTGTCCCTAAATTAGCACCTCAGGATGTAGATAAAGCCTCGGATATTGCTTTTCAATCAGCTGTAAATATACAGGGTTTCTCACGCAACTGGTTCGTTAGAACTTTATTGGGTTCCACTATTAGTAGGTTTTTGAGATTTTGCGAATAGGGGTTGTTCATCCGGATCTTTTGAATTAAAATATTTTCAAGATGGCTGCCACTTCCGGTCGATCGGAAGTAGGATACAACTTCGTTATTTTAAATGGAGTGGTATAGTTTTTATAGCATATTTTAATTCTACATGTAAGAATAAGTAGACTTTGATAAGGGTTGTGGGTACTTGTCGTTTTTCGTTTTCGTGTTATTTTGATTTTAAGATCTTTTTGACAATTTTCAACCTGTTGTTTAAAATCACATTTCTCAGTCACTGCTCAAGCAAGAAAGTTGATAACTGGTACGATTACTCTTCAGACATTGCCAAATAGAACGCCACTACCTCCACCCCTCTTTAATATACAGGTTGGTCACAAAGAGAGTTGCCGTTCTTCCATATTCAATTGCAAAAAAGTCGAAAATTTTAAATGGAACACCCTGTATTTTATTAGTCTGTCTGATAGAGAATTTAATTCTCTACAAATTTGCAATACATGTCCCTATACCCATCGGTTAAGATTTCCAAGATATAAGGGAATTTGTCAAAATTGCGTATAAAATGTCAGAAGTTTTTCTCTTTTTTATTAGTAGGCTATGGAACTTGATCGATTCTTTTGCTTGACACGATAGGGAATTTAATTCTCTACCAACCTTCAATACACTTCCCTATACCTATCGATTAAAGTTTTGAAGATATAAGGGAATTTATCAAAAAACTGTTCAAATTTCGTAGCCTACTAATAAAGAAAAACTTTTTCTGACATATTACGCGCCAGTTTTATAAATTCGCTTATATCTTCAAAACTTTAACCAACAGGTATAGGGAAATGTATTGAAGATTGTTAAAGAATTAAATTTTCTACCGTATCAAGTGAAAAAACTGTTCAAGTTTCATAGCCTACTAATAAAAACAAGACTTCTTGTGACATTTTACACGCGATTTTCTCAAATTGCCTTATATCTTGGAAACCTTAACCGATAGGTATAGGGATATGTATTGCAAATTTGTAGAGAATTAAATTCTCTATCGAATAGGTTAATAAAATATGGGGTGTTCCATTTAAAATTTTCGACTTTTTTGCAATTGAATATGGAAGAACGGTCATTCTCCTTGTGACCACTCTGTATGTGAAAGAGGGGTGGGGGTAGTGGGGATCTATTTGGCAATGTCTGGAGAGTAAACGTACCAATTATTAACTTTCTTGCTTGAACAGTGACTGAGAAATGTGGTTTTAAACAGCAAGTTAAAAATTGTTAAAAAAATCTTAAAATAAAAATAACTCGAAAACGAAAAGCGATAAGTACCAACAACCCTTATGAAAGTTTACTTATTTTTGTACGTAGAATTAAAATATGCAATAAAAATTATACCATTCCATTTAAAATAACGAAGTTGTATCCTACTTCCGGTCAACCGGAAGTAGCAGCCATCTTGAAAATATTTTAAATCGAAAGATCCGGATGAACAACCCCTACTGGCAAAATCTCAAAAATCTACTAATAGTGGAACCCAATAAAGTTCTAACGAACCAGTTGCGTGAGAAACCCTGTATATAAAAATATCTTTAAAAAACCTAAATATATGATAAATATTTTGATTTATAATGTAGGGACTTCCCATGCGAATGTTATTTGGACAAAGTGAAGATAAATATTTAAATAATTTTACCACAACTTACGATTTATCTTATAATCACTTTGTGGAAAAAGCAAAAAAAGAACCATTTGAGAGGCATTGGAAATGTACTGAAAACGTTTGGGTGCCAGAACAAGATTTAACTGAAGATTATGTGAGATTACGATTAAATTAATTATATGTATTATAAAAACAAGTTTTAATCTATTATTTTAAGGGAAATATTACTCGTTATGGGTTAGTAGAATACAAGAAAAGTCTTTTTAAGAACGAAAAAACTGATCCTAGAGAAACAGATAAAATTAAATCCGAGTATAAAGATAGTTATATGGATCGGCCTGAAATTTCTTATAAAGAAAAACGTTTTGCTACACCACAGTATGGACTTTTTTTGCTAAATTAAAATGTTAGTTTGATTATTATTTTTGCAGCTCAAACTCTTCACTAATGAATTCATCAAATATATTTTACGGAAAGTTACATTTAAGGGATATTCCATTATGTAACATGACACCAAACGAGGATCTTGTTATTATTCCAAGAGAACGTCGACGTAATCCTATTACATGGGAGTAAATTTATAAAAATAATTTTATTTATTGTATGATATTTAATTTTTTATGAATTATTTTTAATGAATAAACATGCTCCTTGTGTAACTATTCATAATCATATTTGATATTTTATTATTTTAAGATGTTGAGTTACAAAGATTTAAAATTTTTAACTCTGAGTAGCAGAAAATAAAAAAAAAATTCAAAAATTCTTAAATATTTTTAAAGCTTAATAAAAATCGTTTAAGTACTTTGATTCAATTTTGTGCTTGAATTAAAACAAATTTTATTTCTTAACAATGAATTATTTTCAGTTTTCGCTACTATATATTTTTGGTGGCCATAGAAGATCAGGTTTGTGGAAAAGCAACCCTTCTGGCCATCAGGACCGGATATAAGGCGATTGAAGGGATTGCGCCCAATCGGGCCCTGCACTTGATTGGGCCCCGCATTTTAAAATTTATACATTTAAAAATTTACATGATACAAAAATAAATATCTAGGGTCTGGTTTTATAGCTCTCAATTAAGTTAATATTCGATTGCTAAGTACTATAACTCGAAATGGAGCTGCACCATGAAGAGAAAGATGATAAAGTAAGCCCCTTCTCCGTAACATTACCGAACGCTTTCATCTTTCTCTCCATGATGCAGCTCCATTTCGGGTTATAGTACATAAAAACTATAATAACCTTTTTGTTCTTAAAAAGTTCGATAACCACCTTTACCCAGAAGCAGTTCAAATTCGTTTCTGAAGAAGGTTGCAACATCGCATCGGAAACGTCAAAGGCTTTTTCAAAAGACGCATGGCTAAACCCGAATGTCCCTAGTTCTAAGTCTAGTATTAGAGTTACTGCTAATGTTAGTTCTTGTCTTACTGTTAGTTCAGCTTTAGCAGTACTTACTAGAAATAATCTTGTGGTGCGAATAAAAATGACTTCCATTTAAATAATATATTTTTATTTCTAGTAAAAAAAATATAATATAGGCATGCTCATTTTGAATAATTAAAAAATCATACTGATTAATTTGAATTTTTGTAAAAATTTTTGTCAAGAGAGAAAAAGAAGAAGACCAGAAATGTGCAGCAGATATAGAAATTGCTCTGACAAATTCCAAGATTATACTACATGTTACATCTACTGATACTGTGAAGGAAGTAAACTTAGAAGGTAATATGAATTGAGCCTTCGCGTAAGGCGACAAAGTATGTTTTAGGTATACTATCACAAAGAGCGAAAAAAAAATTGTAAGTTTATAAAAATATGGCAATGTATGGTATAGGCACGCTGTCATGAAAGGGTTAACAATTATAGTTAGCGTTGCTTCGGAAAAGAGGTCATTTTCTAGACTTTTAACTTTAAAAAACCATCTAAAATCAAGAATGATGTAAGATAAATTAAACAATTTGGCTTCATGTCGATTGAGAGTGAAGATGCAAGGCAATTGGATTTTGCTATTATTTTAGAAGACCTTGCGTAACAAAAACTTAGGAATAAGTAAAACAACTCTAACTAGATGTATACTTTTTAATGTAGAAAAACGTCGACTTATGTATCATAACTTTTGATTTTTCTAGTTAGATTTTGTTTTGATCCACACTTATTGGATCCAGCCCTACTGGCCGCTAAACCTTCCAGCAAACCTCACTGTTAATGAAATGGACAAATACATGAACAAAGTCTTCCGACAAATTTGATCGCCTATGGAGTACCGCGAGAACACAGGCTTTGCATTCAAATTTACTATCCGGAAGATTTACTTTCCGACAAACCTAATCCTCTATAGCCACGTTAGAGGACCTTCTACACGATCATATTCATTCTCAGTTTTTTCAGTGTGTAAAAAGAAAACTAAACGTAGAATGAAAATAAAGACAGCTAACCAACAAGATGGACATACCTATTTGTTTCATTTCAGTTCTTAGAAATTCTATGTGTAATCAACTTTGTCATGTCACTCTTCAATCCGATTCTTCAAGTCTTGGTGAAATTTAAAAAGATCTGGTGAGATTTAGATAATCTAATGAAACGGTAAATAATGTTGCAAGAAGTCATCTTTCTGGCTGTATAAATAAATTAATTGCTTTAAGAAATTTCAAAGTTTAAATAATTGTATTTATAATAGACCTTCCTTCCTATCATTCCTATTATAGTTAGTAATGAACTTTGCTGTTCTCACGCAGTTTAGAATGAATAATAAAGGAACTAACCAAGGAAGTATGAGAAGTGTCACGCATCGATTTTTATGAAATTTACTACAGTTGTAGAATGGGTCAAAATAAGGTTGATGTATTTTTATGCGTGTGATAAAAGCCTCTTGAAGAAATTATAAGGGTTAAAAGTTGAGGGTCGAAAACACATTTTCTCGTATAACTCTAAAACGAAAAGTGATAAATGATTACTGTAAATGCCAAAAAACGTGTTATGATAGTACCATCGGTGCCCAAAAAATCTTGGGGCACCGAGATTTTTTTTATTGTGTATTTTGGATTTGTCAGTTAACACGTTGTTCGCCATTTAAGAAAAAAAAATTGTAACCCCTCAGGCCACCACCAACTGAAATCAGACGCGGCACAAGGGAATGCCGTGCTGTGGTCAACGTGTTAATTATCATTTGGCTAATTTTCCCGAGAATGTTAAGCGAATTATTGAACAACCTAGATGGGGTACATATGCGTGCTATAACCCTTGAACTGGGGTTAATGAAAACACAGTTTTGCTAGTAAAACAAAAAATTTTAGAGAACGGCAGAATAGCGAGAAAACCTGGTTCGGGAAGGCCAAACGCTATAAGTAACGAAGAAGAGAAGCAGTTAGTGGAGTATATTCGACAAAATCCATTTGAATTGGCAGTTATTGCTAAATGAAAAACAAATTTTCCTGTTAATGTAAAGAAATTATTAAAACTTGGAACGCAATTACCCTAAAATTCACAAAAATGTAGTATTTTCTGTGCCCTTGAGATTATAAAATGTTGTAATAAGCAATGAGAAGATGACAAAATATTAGATTTCCTTTTATTAGATTGACTTTTTTTATAAACATTAATAAAATGAAAATTATTTCTATAATCACTTTCATTTACGAATTTTCACTGTCATTTCATATCACATATTCTAATCTTGCTCTAAAAAGCCAGATTGAATTGATATAGATAAGGTTATTTTTGATATTTTTCAATAGAGGGCTTGTCCCAAGATTTTTTGTGCGTCGATGGTACATTTCCAATGATGTGTTGCTAGATACCATATTTATTGTTGTAGGTGAAAGGGGACGATAAAAGGGAACATTTTCCGCAATTTACCCCCGAGATGTGGGGAGAGATATATTTACAAACCTAGGTATAGCGAAAGTCTGTGAGAAATTGCAAGAATTTAAGAATTGATTGGATCGTGTAAAACATTTCCCCCTCAAGAAGTGTCATCAAATGAAAACCGAAGCTGAAACTGAACTATGAACTGATACGATCGTGTAAAAGGTCTTATGGAAATCAATACAATATATGCAAAATACAAAAGTCTAACTGAAGTCTTTTTAAATTTATTTTACAACACGTCTGGTGTTTTTTTATCATTTTAAGAAGTTGAATTTTAAAAAGTTAACTCTTTGAAGTACAGTGGAGTCCTGTAAACACCCCTATCTTTTATTATTTACTGCCTAGTGAAACTCTAGGTGAAAATGAAATTTTCATTTTATTTCTATGCTTCAAAAAGTTAAAAAATTTGACATTTATTATTATTATGTGACAATTTCCACATTATTTTTTATCATTACATAATATAGCACTTCTTTTCTGTAAGAAATACAATTTTATTTTTAAGAATATACAAAATGACGAGTGCCGGACGAATTAAATATGAAGTAATTAACCACATTTAACATGTTCACCTTTATAATAAAAAATATATTTCTTAGCGATATTTTCCTCAATATGGAAATAAAACCCGTTTGGGAAATTGGGTAGAGGAACAATGTCACTATAAAAAAGAAAAACACCGCCACAAAAGTATTTATATGCAAGATTACGATCCGAAACCGCGTTCTAAAATTGAAGTGGATACGAGTTCTCAAAGAAAAGTAAAAACAAGAACCTTTTCACTAAATTAAAATCAATAGGAGCAGTTGAGTGTATTTTATTATAATGACTTTTATTGTAGGGTCTTGGACCTCGATTACTTCTAGATATAAACGGAGATCTTTACACAAAAAACTTTGCATCTATTTACGATCTATCCTATAACCATTTACCAAAAATTGTCCCAGTTGAAAGAAAATGGAGGTTATTGGCTGGTAAATGGAATCCAGAACAAGATCTAACAAAGAATTTTGTATTTTTCTTCAAAATAATAATTATTGAAAATATAATTAATATAAAATTAATTTATTTTTAAGGGAAACATAACAGATTATGGTATATCAGCATATAAAAAACAAATATGGGATGAACAAAACATGAATATAAGGGGAGAAAGTAAAAGTGAATACTCTGATTCTTATGTACCACCAAAACCTGAAGATAGAAGGTTTAAACGTTGGGCTGTTCCAGCGTAAGTGAAAAAACAAGTTATAAAAAAAGTTTATTTATTTATATACATTTATCTTTTTTTTATAAAAAGAAAAAATTCCTCGCTTTTGCAAGGAAACAATTTAGATACAACGTGGTTAAAACTACGCGATATGCCCTCGTTTTACGTAACTCCAAACGAAGAACTCGTCACGGTTTGCAAAGAACAAAGATGTAATCCGATAACTTGGGAATGTTACGGAAACGTTCCCAAAGAATCCAAACGTTTGGCAAAATAATAATTTATGTAAATTATTTTAAAGATTGAAAATGGAAAAGAAAAATATTTTTGATAAAAAAAATTTTTTTTTCATATTAAGAGTATAGGAATAATAGGGTTTGATGGATATTTTTTACAATTTCTTTTATTTCTTTGATAATACTTTAGAATAAATTTGACTTTTTTATTACAAAATAGAATATTTTAACTTTCAATTAATACAAATTTCATTTCTTAATTGTAAAAAATAAAGTCTCCACGATTTTTTAAACATGATCAAATTTTCAAAAAAAGTTAGGTTAACTGTTAAAAATTTTTTAGTCATCTTTATGAATTTTTTTAATTTTTTGTGTCATAATTAGAACAAAATTGACTTTTTTTATTACAAAATAGAATATTGTAGCTTTCAATTAACACGAATTTCATTTCTTCATTTAAAAAAATAAAGTCTTCACGATTTCTTTAAATTGCTAAAATTTTCAAAAAAAGTTAGGTTAACTGTTAAAAATTTTAATCGCCTTTATGAATTTTTTTAATTTTTTGGGTCATAATTAGAACAAAATTATCTTTTTTATTACAAAATAGAATATTTTATCTTTCAATTAACACAAATTTCATTTCTTAATTTAAAAGAATAAAGTCTCCACGATTTTTTAAAATTGATCAAAATTTTTAAAAGTTAGGTTAGTGTCAAAATTTCTTTACCAAGTTTATTTATTTATTATTTTTTTTTTTCAAGTTTGTTTTTAACAAAAATTAGAACAAATTTACCTTTTTTATTCAAAACAGAATATTTCGTGTTTCATTTAAGCCAAAAATTATTTCTTAATCTTTAGAAATAAACTCTGGGAGATTTTTTAAAGTTAACCGAATTTTAAAAAATTAGGTTAGTTAACTATCAAAAAATTTTCACAACTTTAATTTTTTTAAATTTTTTGAGACAACTTAGAACAAATACGTTGATTTTAATAACAAATAGACTTTTCAATTTATTTTTCCTTAAGTTATTTTTTCTTCATTTTAATAAATAAAGTCTGTGGGAATTCTTAAAGTTACTAAGAAAATTTAAGATTAGGTTTGGTCAAAATTCTTTGGTGTCTTTGGATTTTTTTTTTCTTACTTTTTTGGTTATAAGTAGAACAAATCTGACTTTTTTTATTTGAAAATAGAGTCTTTCATCTTTCATTTAATACAAAAATCACATCTAAATCTTTATAAATAAAGTTTGGGCGATTTTTTTAACTTTGCTCAATTTTTCAAAAAAGTTAGGTTAAACCGTCAAACATTTTTTACCAACTTTGGGAATTTTTTTAATTTTTTGGTAATAATTAGAAAAAATTTGTCTTTTTTAATTGGAAATATAGTCTTTTATCTTACATTTAAGCCAAAAATCACAAAAAAAAACATCTTAATCTTTATAAAAAAAGTCTGGACAATTTTTTAAACTTTGGTCAAATTTATAAAAAAAAAATAGGTTAACTGTCAAAAATTTTAGTCACCATTATGAATTGTCAATCCTTAAAACGTGTCTCGACGAGGTTTGTGAACCTCTAAAATGTTTCTTGACGAGGGCCAACCCCTGAAATGTCTCTCGACGAGGTTAGACCACCTGTCAAGCCTATTTTTAAAATCCAGGGTTTACTTATCCTTGAATTGGTTTTCTACGAGGCTTGACAACCCCTAAAACGCTTCACGATGAGGTTTGTCTACCCCTGAAGCCCGTTTGAATAATTGAGGGTTTACTTACACTTGAGTCGGGTTTCTACAAAGTTAGTCAACCTCAGAAAAGTCTCTGGATGAGGTTTGCCAACCCCTAAAATGTCTCACGACAAGGTTTGTCTACCCCTAAAATGTCTCTTGACAAGGTTTGACCTCTCCTGAAGCCCATTTGAAAATTCGAGGGTTTACTTATCTTTGAATTGGGTTTCTATGAAGTATGCCAACCTCTGAAATGTTTCTTGACGAGGTTTACCCACCCCTGAAGTCCGTTTGAAAAATCGAGGGTTTACCTATCTTTAAATCGGATTTCTATAAAGATTGCTCACACCTGAAATATCGTTTTTTCTTTTTGGAGTTTGACCACCCCTGATAGCTGAGTTTTTAGCGGTGTCTTTACCAGTGGAATTGTAGCTAGTTTATTATAAAAAAAAAAAAATAGAGTCCTTAAACTTTAATTAAACACAATAATCTTTTTTAATTCCTATAAAATAACTAAAATCTGGAAATTTTTTTTAAATTAATCAAACAATTTTGAAATTGTCAAGTTTGATTCAAGTTCTTTAGTTTTCTCAATTTTATTTTATTTTTTGTTGATAATTAGAACATATTTCAACACCAAAACAAAGTAAAACATTTTTACAAAAACTTTTTCTTTTCCATTTTCAATCTAATTTATACAAAAAAACATTTTTTTATAAACAAAATTATAAAATATACTGATTATCTTGAGTTTTAGCTATTTCATCTTTAAATTGCGAAATAGTCTCTCTAGACAACTTCAATCGATTTTTTAAAACACTAATTTCAGAGCGTATTTTTTGTTTAGCTTCTAAAATCGCTTTCAAAGTCTTTTCTTTTTTATCTTCAAAATTCGTATTTTGTTCCCAATTTCCTAAAGTTAACTGCTTGGTATTTGTCAACATATGATGCATTAACTGCGTAGGGTCTTGAAAAACAATTTCATCATAACTTTCCGACACCAAACCTTTTCCTTGATCCAAACCTAATTCCGTAGTTCCACCAGTATGAAATAATTTTAATATATGATACATCGTAACAGGCCGTTCATTAGGATCATTAAAATGTACCTTAATCACGATTTCAAACTCTCCCCAACCTGTTTCGCTTATTTCATAAGGTGGTTTAACCACAATACGGTTTTGATTTGCGTAACTTTCGTGTAACTTAAAATGTACCTTTTTTATATAAACCGACATGTCTTCGTTATTATAAGGTTTTAAATAAACAGTCCACTGATGAGTATGTCCATCTTCTTCACGTTTTTTACCGAAATATCGAGCTACATTACCATAAACTATCGGTTTGACGATACACACACCCTAAAAATTATTAGTTATTTAAATAAACGTTTTAAAAAGAAAAATCAATTTACTTTCATTCGTCCACCTGAATCAGGACCAAAATCTGCATGAAGACTCATATTTTAAAATTAATTTAAGAAAAAAATTTGTAAGAAATTAGAAAAGTCTAGTTAAGTGAGGTTAGGTTATTGTTTATGTCAGGATAGCCAATCAATATTTATACAAGTATGTGTTTTGAAACTTTTCTATATTTTAAGTTTCTATTTTTTAGTTTTATTAATAAAATTTTATTAAAAATGCAATTTATTTTAATTTTATTGAATTGTTACCTAGATAATATTATTTTTTAAAAATAATTGATTATTATCTTTAATTAATGTTTTTAAATGTTTATGTTGGTAGGAATTTTTAGCCCAAAAACTCTCACTTTTCTATTTTTTAAGTTTCTATTTTTGTTTAGTTTTATTAATAAAATTTTATTAAATGCAATTTATTTTAATTTTATTGAATTTTCATCTAGATAATATAATTTTTTAAAAATAATTAATTATTATTTTTAATTAATGTTTTTAAATATTTATGTTGGTAGGAATTTTTAACGCAAAAACTCTTACTTTTCTATTTTCTAAATTCCTATTTTTGTTTAGTTTTATTAATAAAACTTTATTAAATGCAATTTATTTAAATTTTATTGAGTTTTCATCCAAATAACATTATTTTTTAAAAATAATTAATTATTATTTTTAATCTTTCTTAATGTTTATGTTGGTAGGAATTTTTAGCGCAAAAACTCTCACTTTGGGTTCTTGTCAAAATAACCTCAAACGTTGTTTATGTCATGGTGTTATTACTTTGGACTTAAAAGATAAAATATTTCGATAATAATTAAATTATTTCGATATGTTTACTTTAGATTTTATCTATACTGTACATAGTGATTTATATTAATCAATTTATTCGTGTATAATTACTAAAAACATAGCAGTGCAAGTTTAAACTAAACCATAGAAAAAATGGCTAGCGATTACAGGCGTTTTTCTGTTAATACAAGCTTAAGAGATGCAAATATATTTCATGACGTAAGTAAACCAAACAAAAATCTTCATCTACTTTTTAAATAAAAACGAATTTTAGGATTCTTCAAGTGCAGATGATTCCCTTCAAAATATTAAACAAGAACCTTTAGGCGAATGCGAGGATAGCTTACAATCTTACAGTGATAACGCAATTTCAACAAGCATAACTTTAAATAAATCACTTTCATTTACTTCTATGATAAAAGAAGAGTTTAATAATTTAAGTACAGATAGTCCAATTAAACAAGAGAGGATAGATTTTGAACAGAAATGGATTTCTGAAAATAGTGATAACACAAATGAAGCTGAATGTCCACCTCCTCCTTTAATTTCTACAAATAATATAGATAAAGAAGTAAAAACCGAGCCTATGTGTCCACCTGCGCCTAATATTTCAGTAAAACGGAATTTATTAAAACGAAAAAGCGAACCTTATGTACGAAGTGTATCGGAAAGTGAATCTGAGAATGGTGTATCACCTCTTAAAAAGCCACATTATGATAAAAAATCAACTAATTCAGAAAAGTATATAAATTTTCATTTTATCAATTTATTTTTTAACGTAACATTAATATTTTAGAAGACAACCAGAAACAGATCCCGAAACATTAAAGCGACGACAAAAACAAATTGATTATGGAAAGAATACAGTCGGTTATGAAAGATATATTACTGAAATACCAAAGTAATTTTAGTCATTATTATTTTAAACCCTTTCCATATTTTATTTAACACTTTTTGATATATTTTTTTTAGATTTAAACGTGGTCCAAACGATCCACAAACTCCAGATAAATACAGAAAATATTCCCGAAGAGGTTGGGATGGCTTAATTAAACAATGGCGGTTAAGATTACATCGATTTGACCCTCCCGAAGAAGATGATGATAGCATTAAAAAAGAGGACGAAATTAACATAAAGGAAGAAGAAGAAAATGAAGATGATTGGTAGTCTTTACGATCATTTACATCAAATTTGATTTTAATTATTGTGTTTTAAATGAACTTTAATTTATAAGTCCTAATTTTTGATTTAATTAATGTTCAAATTTTTTATTGAAAGAATTTTCGTAAGATATTAAGATTTTAAGTGGTTTTCACATTTCAAACATTACAACTGTTTTTAGGTTAGTTTATTTTTTCTTGATTAATATGTTTTTATTTTTGTACAATGCGGTAATTTGGTGTTATTGTTAAAAATATCATGTGATTTTCGTATTGTACTATTTTTAATATCTACATGCTAATCTATGTATTGAGTTTTTGTAATATTTGTGAACGTTTTAGCTTACGATTAGACTACTAGTTTTAATTTAATAAATAGGATTGTTTTTTTCATTGTGTTATTTAATTCTTTTTAGCTGGATATAATTCTGTGTTAATTTTAATATTCAAAACATTGAGAAGACAAAGGTTATAAGTATATGGAAATTCACATATAAATTTTGGAATAAGTTATGAATTTGTCTTGAAATTGGACGAATATAGAGTCGTAAGACTTATAAAAAAAATCGTGACAGAAATTAAGCCAAAATTAGATTCACCAATCTTGAGTGAAATTGATTTAAGTTCTATCTTTACAGCAGAAGCTGAAGCAATATTTCAAGTGGTAACATATGTTCAACAAAATAATATTCTGAAGTCTTGTACCATGAGTGATTCTAAGAGTGTCTTACAATCTATATCCAGTGATAAAAATCATACAAAACAACATCCCTTTGTTTGTAATATCTTGGAAAGCACTTATCGTTTAAAACAAAAGGACCAGACAATTCAATTTTGTTGGATTAAGAGTCATGTTACCTTGGAACCTAATGAAGAAGTGGACCGCCTAGCGAAGGATGCAGTGATGAACGGGATGGAAGATGTCCGTAAAACTTTGGCAAAAGACATACTTAACAAGATTAAATATGATATATTGAGAACTGAGTGGGATGATCTTTGGTTCAGTGGTTGATGAACCTGAATGATCCAATGCACCCCACATCTTCGATGTGTTCTGGTATAGAGATAAGCAGGTTGATAGATTTGTATATTCATCTATTGCTAGGATGAAATTTGGACACAGTAAATTCCGGAGTCATCTTCACAGATTAGGTATTGTTGATTCGCCTTCATGCGAATGTGGTGATGAGGTGTGTGATGTGGATCATTTGTTGTTTAGTAGTGCTAGATATCAGAATGAGAGAAGGAATTTTATACAAGAGCTTATAAAAATGGGAGTGCAACTCCTGACATGCGCTGTAGTATTATTAAGTATGAGGAGAGAGATTTATATGGATAGCGCTTATCTAAAAGGTACCAACAGCCAAATCACGTTTTTTCATATAAATGCACTAAACGTCTTTTATAACAAAGACTTAGTTGCTCTAAAAAGATCGAAACTCTAAACTGCTCGTAGGAACCTCTGTTGAGGTTGATCCGTTTCATCTACACACTTATTTCTCAGCATTATAAAACTTTAGTCGCCATTTGCTCAAAACTATAATTTGGCGCTTGGTACCTTTTAGATAAGCGCTATCCATATGTGTATTGGTAAGGTGACCATATTTTTTGATTTGAAATCCGGGACGGGAAATTGCAGCGGGGATTAGTTAAGTGAAATAACTTAAATATGATTTCTTTTAATAAAAATTACACATAACAAACTATTTAAGGATATAACAAATCAATATTTTTTTATGTATCAAATTTTTTTAATCACAATTACTCATTACAAAACTTTTTATATTGTTCTGAACTATGGAGTAAGCCTTCTTCATTTTGAAGCATTGCTTAAAATTCTGTACAATTTCCTTCATAATTAACTTTAGTAAGTAATATCGCCTGTACTGTTTCTATTTCAAGTCTCACATCAGCTGAAATAGGCATAACCATAAGTTAATTGAATATTAAGCGTTAATTACATTTTTACTGATTGTGTGTTAAAATTAAGTTTACAGTCCATCCTACTGGTGGGTTTAAAATGTCAAACTGAAAGGTTGTAACTAGAGATGGGACCGAAGCCGAATAATTATTCGGTATTCGGCGTATTCGGCTTTATGTGGAATATTCGGTATTCGGCCGAATATTGAATTTATTTACCGAATATTCGGTTCTCTATGTGACTGTTGTAAGTTTTAATAAATTCGAAGAATATATTGAATGAGCATACAAATGATAAGCTATTCAGAGAACTGTTCACTGAAAACTGTATTTAATGGGGCTGATAAATACACTTTTACCAGTTTACTCATTTTTGAGTATTTCAAGCTATGCTGTTTCCACTAAACAAATGCAACTTGCTCTCTCATTAGTAATTTCTCAGACAAGTAACTGTCCAGTTCAATTGCTACTCTATTTCTAGGACTGCAGTCATTAACGGCCTTACTAGATGTAGCTATGGTTTTATAGCAGTCCCAAAACGAAAAATGACTTCTATTCAAATTTTTACCTGTTGTAGAGGATAGTTGCTGGATATTTATGTTTATATTCATCTTATTATTTCCATCGCGCTCTGTATCATCTCTACTACTGATTCCGAGGTTTGAGTCTCTTCCAAGTGCTTCCAAAAAATAGTGTGCCTTATAACGGATATGTTTTCACATGGGAAAAAGTTTAAACGATATCGAGGATTTGAAAACATTGCCATAAAATAATTTTTTCCATTCTCTATTTCTTTGAATCTTATTTTCACGCCATTCAACAAAGGCCGAATATTCGGTTGAATCACTATTCGTCACATCACTAGTTGTAACCATAACCATAGTAGTAGCTGTAGTATTTAAAGAAGTTCAACCATGCTTATTTAAATGGTATCGTTTAGGCAACGACTTACGGCCGCTAAATATGACGACAAATTTAATCGCAAGCGCAAAACTATTAACAATGACGATTTCTATTGACTTTGATGCTAAATATATTGACCAAAATTTATTAGTTCTTAGTAGGTAGGGTCCTAGTATATTTCAAAATATCTGGAAAAATTCTGGAAATGACATTATTGTACATATATTTGAAAAGCTGATCGTGACGTTTTTCTTTACCTAACTTATCTTTTATTGAGATTAAGAATTGACCTTCCAATTCTCGATTTCGGTTTAAGGGTCTCCTGAAGAATACCGTATGTCTTCCAATTTTTCTTTTAGCCGCAACAACTGTAGCCACAGCCAAATTGCTCTTGTTACACCAAGAACTATCTATTTTCTCATTCTTCACAATTAAATTCGAATTCTTAGATAATAAATTAATTCCAAGCCAAAAAAAAAAAGAGGGAATGTCAATAATCATGAATGTTTTAAAACTCTAGCTGTATTCAACATTATTTTATTGGTTGATTATTAAAATTTTAAAATCTAAATAATGTTTCCCTAAGCTAGACACATGTAAGCACTACATCCTTTAGATTTACGATTAAAATTACTGCTATAATTATAGCTAAGGGTGGATTTAGGATGTCAGCTTAACCCATTAAGCGGTTCGATAGGTTGCAAGTACTATAACCCGAAATGGAGCTGCACCATGAAGAGAAAGATGAAAGAGCACTCGGCAATGCTACGGAGAGCGGGCTTACTTTTTCATCTTTCTCTTCATGGTGCAGCTCCATTTCGGGTTATAGTACATGAGATCATGACGAATATATACGGCATATCCACTTAAGGGGTTAAAAGACGTAACCGTAGCTGTAGCATTTAAAAAGGTTCAACAGTATTTATTTAAAAGGAATTGTTTAGGCAACGACATACAGCCCCATAAATTTACGGAAAATTTAATCGTAAACGGAAAAGTTGGCCAACTTTTTACGATTACGGTTAAATACTAGTTGACAATTTTCTGTCAACGTATTGTCAATGGTAACTTCTATTGATTTCGATGCTAACCTTATCAATTCTTTGTAGGTAGTACCCCAATTCTTTTTCTAAATGTATATATTCTGGAAATGACAACCTTGTGTATCGATCAAACTTAGTTCATCAAAATTTGAGCAAATTTTTGGTGCTCTAAACTTTCAATATTTAAGAAACTAATCATGATCTTCTTTGCATAACATATCTTTTATTAAGGTCAAGAGAAAATCTTCCAACTCCCGATTTCGGATCGCGGGTCTCCTAAAAAACCACTGGCCTCTTCTAGTTTTCCTTTTAGCCGCAATAATAGCTGCAGTTACTAACAAATTTTTTTCTCATTCATCGCAATCGAATTCAAATTCGCAGATATTAAATCAATTTCAAGTACAAAAAGAGGGGACCATTAATGATTATGAACGTCATAACTTTAGTTATGACTAAAGTTAAAAAAATCTAAAGAAAATCTGTCTAAACTAGGCAGTTGTAATGGTGGGTTTAGGTTGTCAAACTTAACCGTAAGCTTAGTTGTAATAACCATCCAATTTGCCGTAATTCCAAGACGTTGCCTAAACACTTCTATTGAAACAAAATAGTTGAACTTTTTTTAAATACTAGAGTTACTGCTACGGTTACGATTACAGTCTTTAAGTTTGACATCCTAAACCTACCATAAGTACTACATACAGATTAAAATTACTGCTGCGGTTACCCTTAAATTTGACATTCTAAACCCACCATACCAGTTGAATCAATTCGATAGCAATTTAGAAAAAAAAAACACTTTTTGTACTATCACAGGTTTATTGTAATTTACATTTACAGTGTACTGATCTTTGTTGATAACAAATAGCTGAAAGTAGTTAGATTATAAATTACAATAAATCAATAATGGCAAGGAATGTTGTATTCTCTAAAGTCCTTTCGATATAATGGTGGATTTAGGATGTACTTAACCACTTTGGTACGGACGTCGACTATAGTCGACAAAAACAGATGACCCCACATAGCCGAGCGTCGACTATAGTCGACGGCTGTGCCAGCGTAGGGTCGATGAAAGCCGGTTCTTATCGACGTTTCGCGGCCGATAGGCGCCGTACCGAAGTGGTTAAAGGCTGTAACCGTAACAGTAATTATAATATAAAAACTTCAATTATTTTGTTTCAATTGCAACGTTTAGGTAACGTAACGTCTAGTAATTACAACAAATTTAATCATAGATAACCAACGTTAGTTCAGCTACGCTGTCGGGCTTTTATTAAGTTGTGAAATTTACACTCTTCGTTGCCTTGCAACCTGTTCTCGAAAATCACCGGATCAAAACTTGGAGCTCGAGCAGTTTATGTCAACATCATTTCCTAAATAATTCAAAATTGCATTAAAATGTATTAATAATTTATTTGTTGTTAAATTGTATTCAGTGATTTATCTATTTTGGAAAGCTGCTGGAACTTCAAGGCTTTTTATCGGGAAAATTCGATTCTCATTAGTTAACATTTAATTAGTTCTCAATATATGCGGGAAATAATCGTTATTCAAGCTAAGGTTAAGGTTAACTTTGCCATCCTAAACAAAGCCTAAATTTTTATCCCAAATTCATATTTTAATTGCTCTTAAAAATATCAAAGGTGATTAGTTAACTAAACATTAATTTAAGTGTCAATGAGCTTTATAATAACGCATATGAATGAACTGCTTATGAGAGAAAAACAACAAGTCCAGTATTATTCACTTTGCAGCTAGTAAGATTTTTAATGAGTCACTACATAAATTTTATTGTTTTCCCTCTCCCGTGGAATTAAAATATGAGGAGAGGATGTCTTTCCTTAACTAATGGTTCAAATATGTTTAATTATAATTCTATAACGTGACTTACAAATTTATGAAAAGAGAAACAATTCAATGTATCATAGTTATTTAATTATTTATTACCACATAGTTATTTAATTAGTTTTTAAGGAAATGAAATAATTCCTGTCCTAAATAAACTAAATTATTCTATATTGAACAATCAAAAAAGAATGATTAAGTTTTCATAAGCTTAATATTGAGTCCGTAACAATAATAAAAAAACTTCATCGATAATTTGCTTTATTAATAAAAATACAACTTATATACACTAAGGAATCCACTTAATTAACTTAAAATTAACACACCAATTATTCTTTAACCTATTGATCACTTCCTCATTTCCTTCTAGCATCATCCGTATTAATTCCATATTTAGATTTCATCTTATCAATTTCTTCAGCCTTCTTTTCTAAATCCGTCTTTTTAAAGGCCTTACTAGCTTGATAATACAACACAACTAAATATCTATTACAAACATTAAACCCCGAAAGATGATCACACGCGTTTTTAGCATCAAAGATATCTTCGTAAACCACAAAAGCTGTGCCTCGTGTATCTGGTGTGTTCCCAACTCTAATTTGACGAATTGCTCCATACTTTCCAAAGATATCATACATTTCTTCCGCTGTTATTTTATAAGGTAAATTGCGAATATACAGAATTCTGTTGATTTCAGGGGGTAAACGAACCTGTGTGTTAAAATATAGGTTAGGTTTTTTGTTTTGGAGGATGTTGGGATTTTTAAGTTAGTTTACTTACGTTTGCTTTTCTTTGCATAGCCAAAGCCATTTTGAAGGAATTTTTATTGGTTTTTTATTGAGAATTATTTAAAAATTTATAAAAATCGTAGTTGATTGTCAAAAATGACAAGTAAACAAATTGGGAAGGTTGTCAATTAATTTGTGATGGCAGCACTTTCGCTTTTTAATATAGTTAAACGTTGTAAAAATAAATATCCCTAGGTTGTTAATAATTAAAATTAAAGAAATAATGAAAATTTATTTTTAATTTTATAAAAGTTGACTTAAAGATTGTTTTTTTGGGTATTTAGAGTTGATAAAATTAAATTCTAGAAATTAATTTTGTTGAAGTAGAAAGTTCGCTGCCCACGGCAAGCTTCGATCGCCCCTTCCCCTAAAGTCTGTGGAAGGAGGAGCAAAAATCATTTGTGTTCTCACATAGGCGTACGGGTTTCCATTGTGCGGAGTGTCTGTGTGCTTATTCCGAAAAATTCGTGAATTTTTTGTGAAACGGTGAAAGAAATTCGTCGTTAAATCACCTCCGGAACCTTTAATTGGTAAGAATCAATTAAAAATTTTCTTAAAAACGATATAGTTTCATACTACACCACCCACGCCGGTAGTTTCGCTCTTTATTATGCTCATAAATTAATTAATTCCTTTCTAATATCATTTTTTGAAACGCCGGCGCGTTGGTTGATGCAAAACCCTCCTTTTAACTTATCTCAGAAAATTATAATTTCATTTTTTATTAATCCTTAATCGGTTATAAACTTTTAAACATTTTAATTTAATAAAATGAAAGATAAGATTACTGTATTCTGCCCTTACATTTTCCCTTTAATATAGCCTTGCGGGTGCATTCTTCTCGTCGGTGATGTAATTAATCGATGTCGAGTTTATGGCTTGACTCATGCGAAAATTCTAGGTTCTAACTTTAAATGTACGAGCGGCGCTTCTTAGTACATACCTGCTTTCGTACGCGAGACACTGTGAATATATAGATTATGCCGGTTCCTGTGGACTTTAGGATGCTGCAGCTGTTCTTCGCTTTTGCCTGAACACCTGCTCTTTGAAAAGGTCCTTCGAGAGTTGCTCGGGAGAAAAGAAATCTCGTCTCGGAAATTTAAAATTTTTGGACGCACATTTTACGATATTTGTATACTTGTGTTATTTATAGAGATTAATAAACATTAAAAATAAAAGCAATGAGTAAGTTAAAAGATAAATGTAATCCAATTATTGTTTATACATTGAAGATTGTATTATCGGGATTTTAACTCATCAAAATGCATTTGTTACTTTCTAGAGATTTTTTTGTGGTAGGAATATAGATATATTATCTATATTTATGTTACGTATTATATGTATTATGAACCTTGACATTTTTTTAAAATGCGGTTATTTTTCTGATTTTGTGGTTTAATTACGTCACTATCCACAGGATGATTCAATAAGAATTGACAATCTCTGATCTTAACAATTTAAAGAATGCATCAAAATTTTATTATTTTTTATTATTTTATATTTATTATTTTATTTATTAATGTTGCCTTAACTTACCAAGTTGGGTTCGTAGAGATTAAAAATTTTTTTGTGGCGAAATCGTTTGCTCAGTTGAAATTTTATAAGAGAGAAAATAGTTTCTAAATTAATGTAGTTATTTAGCAAAAAAAAAAAAAAATTGGTAGAGGATTATACAAGGTGGTTAAAGAAGTTTGGATGGATAACTTGTAGTGAGAGTATTTTTAAACACCCTGTAATTTTCAAAAGTCAAATTTATTCCAGAAAAAGCTGTAGCCTGCTAATAAAAAGAGATGTTTAAAAAATGAATAAAATCTAGTGAAAAGTTTTCGAGTAATTTAAGAAAAACTCTCTGAAAATATTATTTTTAAAGCCTTCTAGCGGCTAAACGAATCAACTTTGGATACTCTTCGATTACACAGGCCTACAAAATTGTACGAAAGGCGAGACCCATAGATCGGACAGTACTTTTCTAATAGGTTTTGGGGTGCTGAATTCAAATATGATTTCAAAGCTGCTCCATCATCTCAGGATTTCTAGAGATTCTAATCTATCAATGCAAAAACCCGAGTTATTAACATACAGTAATGTCTCGATAATCCGAATCAATTAAAACAAGGGCCATTCGGATTAAGCGATATTGCGGAATATTAAAACAATTCTTTTTATTTCACAAAACAAAATAAAACGTTTTTATATTGATGTAAATGCATCTATATTCGTGATATTTGTAATAAAAATAATAAAATCGATAATAAAAAAAATAATAAAATAAACAAATTTAAAAAAATCCTATACATTTTTTTATAGAAAATCGGTAATTTTTGTTTGCTTTGTTTTTGGATGTTGACTTTTTAAATAAGCATCCTCTTTTAAGCGGTCCTTACACGGTCAAGAATATTGACAATACTTTAGAATATTGACAATAATATTGACTGTGTAAGGTGGAAAACTATATTGATGATCGATATTGATGCAATATTGATGGAAATCCGGATTTTCTGATTTTCGGGCATCAATACTGAAAATTGGAGGGGATATTGACAATACTATTGACGTCAATGATCAGTGTTTTAACACCTTGTGAAACATTTTATTTTGTTTTAACCTAGATGATTGTTCACATGTAGGTGAACAATGATCGAACTTAGTGACGTTGTTAGTGAAAACGATGAAGATTCTGTTAGTTCACACAGTTCTTGTGATAACAAACAGGATGGTCTTCGTAATTTCATCGAGCAATACGAACTATCTCCTAGTCATAATCTAGAAGATAGGACTAATAATTGTCTCCAGTAACTATCAGCAAAGATAGTTACTGGAGACATTATGACTGAAAACTTCAAGTCTTCAAAATTTCTTCCTGCGACCTCAGAGTTAAAGTTAATCTTTCTTTAGCACTTATACTTTCTCATATTACTGTTCTGTCTTCTCAAAAATGGTTCAACCATCTGTAACAATTTGTTAAACTTACTTTCATCCATTCGAAAATAGTTCTTGAAATCTTCAATATGACAGAGACTTATTTCCTTCAACAGTAATAAATGAGAATATTTGTCTCTCTTCTTCAGCCACTCTTTCATCCAGTGTTTGCGTTTTACTCTACGAGTAGTTCCAAGCGCCAAAATAATAGCTACGCAAGCTTTTGTACGATTATCCATATTTGTAAGGGAAAAACCGGCAAGTAATCAAGTAAAACCTAGTCGATTCTCACAGCTTGTGGCAAAAAAGAGTGCTGGATAAACTTATTGGCAAGAATATTGACAAATAATATTGATCGTGTAAGCAATGAAGTATTGAGTGGTATTGAGACTGCTTAGTAGTAGTATTGTCAATACATGGTCAATATTAGTATTATCAATATTATTGACCGTGTAAGGGCCGCATTAGTTTCCTTAAAATTGAAAGATCTTGAGAAGATACATCGTTTTCTTCGGCTTATTGTACACAAATACCAAAACATCTACTCGCGTGTTGATCGGTTATTTTTGCAGTAATCAGCATATCATTTGCTGCTCTTTGTTCTTTTTGATCCTCCTCGTCATTTTCGTCTTCATCTTCCTCTATTTTATCATCTCCTCTTAACCACATTTCAATTTCATTGGTTTTTTCGTTTGATCCCACCAAAGTTCTATCTGGAAGAAGTTTGTAAAATAAAGCTGACTCATTCGCCTTATATATTTGATTGTGGCTAAGTTTTCTTTTCTAATGTATTGTGCCAACTTTTTTTGAACGGTGTAATTGCTTCAAAATGATTGAAATGTTTCTTACCGGTGATCTTCAAATTTCTTAACCCATATCTCTTTCTGAATTTTGCCATCCAGAATCTACCAGCACGAAAATAATCTTTTCCATAATACTCCCGATAAAGCGGTTTAGCCTGATCAGCTAAATATTCACATGAAATTGTACAATGATTAGAGAGATCTCTTTAATGAGATCTCTTAAAAACCATGCATATAATGCATCTTCCATTTTTGGAAAATCACCTGTTTTCAAAGTTTTCCGTTTTCTAGGATCATGGTTGTAATTTTTCTCAAAGCTATTAGGGGAACATTCATTCAAAATAAAAGAGAACCTTCACAGTATGAGACTTATTAAAAAATAGAAACTTTTATATTTATCTCTCGATTTTCAATCTATAATTTCCTATGTCCGAAATAGTTGAACAACCAACGTTATATATTTTAGCTAATTGTGCACCTGAATACCCTTTCGCTAATTTTTTTTTAAATTGCATAGTTTTTTTTCTAATGATAGCGTATTATGCTTTCTTTTTCCTATGATTACGGTGAGAGAATGAACAAGATTTAACACGAACAACCCGTTGCTCCGTTGATTGTAACGGATATAATGGTTCCAAAAAGTTATAGAATAACAATTCAGATTGCAAGGTACTCAAATACGAATTATCAAGTACCGATTTCTGTTGCGGACTATGGGGTACTTCGGATTACCGCATATACGGATTATCGAGAATTTACTGTATATGGAATTAAATAATGTTGCAAATAAATTTTTATCTACAAAATTTCATGTGGCATCTGAATGTACCACTTTTTCCATTCAAAATCCATTTTGAATTTTTTCAATATCTATATTTCCTCTCGAAAAAGTCATAATAAGCAATGCTTTGGCCATAGTCTTAAAAAAATCGTTATCTCTTTAATTCAAATGAACCTTATAGTTGCTCAACCCAACATATTGAATTATCTTCCCTTTTCAAAGCCCAGCAATAGAAGGCCATCATTCTTTCATCCCATCTACACTCATTTTTTTGTGTGAAAATGTGCACAAATATAACAAAATGGATTAATTTTTTTAACTTAATGGCTTTTTGAAGTCATCATTGCCTGCAAATCTTCTAAATTGTACAGATTACGGACGCTAGAATAACATTATTGGCCTACTTTATCGATAACTGCTTCAAAACATTTTGACCAGTGTTATTGTAACAACACAAAACAATTTTGTAATCTTTATAAATTCTGCTCTTAAAAAACGTTTGCTTTAATAATTGTAACTTACTTTCATTTCCTATTTTTAGCGTATGGCAACATATCGCTCACTTACTAAAACCGTCATTAAGAAAAATAGCTTCAATGTTTGAGTGGTGATATTCTAA
Source organism: Digitonthophagus gazella (assembly GCA_036711955.1). Taxonomy (NCBI): domain Eukaryota; kingdom Metazoa; phylum Arthropoda; class Insecta; order Coleoptera; family Scarabaeidae; genus Digitonthophagus; species Digitonthophagus gazella. The sequence goes on from JASCIT010000001.1 coordinate 11,723,392, forward strand.
CACATGAGCGATATGATGTATAAGTTAACTTAAATCAATCTATTTTGAACCAAGGAATCTAAGATCTTACGTTGTATACGCATTTTTGAGACAACCTGTATAGTAGTACTCGGTGATCGCAACCCTTGACAAAGGCAACTTTTCAATTATTGTTACAACACAAAGCAATTTTATAACCTTTCTAAATGCTGCTCCTGAAAAGTTTGCTTTAATAACTGCAATTGGCTCTGATTTCCTATTTTTAACGTATGACAACATATCGCTCACATGCGAAAACCGTTATTAAGTCAAATAGCTTCAATATTTGAGTATTGATATTCTAACACATGAACGATATGATGCAACATCTTATATCTATATTTTTCCTTTGCTCTGTGTAACGATCTCAATAAGTGCAACTATCTCAAATTCTATTAGTTGCGATTACCGAGGTAGTAGAATAATTACAAAGAATTTAGTGGCTTTTAGTTATTTAATGGAAATCTAATCTGTAAGTGTTTTGTTGATTGTTAGCTGTGTAAATGGTTGTAATTTAAGTAAGTATCTAAAGTGGTGTTTAATTTCATACGAAAAACTCACTTCTATTTTTAATTTAACTACCTCAACCATAATATTTTGAGTTATTTACTTTATAAGTGTTTACTTCTGATTATTTTTCATAATTATTAAAGTAAACAAAGTTGGTTAATACACTTTTATTGATTTAATCTTTTATCGTGTTGTCTTACGTCAATAAAAAGTTAATTTAATAAAAAGTATTGAGAGATGACTTTCTTCTCCTGAAAGTCATCTTGAAAAGATTCTCCTGGAGGTCGAAACCGGCGATAAAGTAAATAACACTTCAGATGTACGAAGTACTTCGGCTTTGTTAAATATTTATTTAAGACATTTTTAGCCCTGCTGCGACCAAAATTAAAAATTTTAGAAGGTCGACCAAGTGGGGTAACTAAAACCATTTACTAGGGATAAACATCTCATGTTGATTTGATCTTAGATTAGGAAATATAAATTATTAGAAGCTCAATAATTCTTCATCATGATTATTTTCTGTCCTAATTTCATAATGAAATTCTATTAATTTGATCTATTCATTTTGTCTTTGATTTTGCTTTGATATTTATCTTCAATTAATTCGGACTTTCTATTACTATTATTTTTTTTCTAATATCGTAAAATCAATAAAATAAACTTCTAGAGTGGCATGGATAAGTTTATAGGTTGGTACCCAAAAATTTGATAATTAAATTTTATAAAGATAAAATTTTAGAGATTAAAGAGTAAATAATTAAAGAGTAAAAATAGCGTTAACCGCAAATTTTTGTCGTAAAAGTAAAGAATATACTATATCTTACGCAACTCGTTATCGGTTACATGTTTAATAAACAACAACTACAATCAGGAAATGTAATACAGAGAGGTTTATCGTCAGGTTTAATAAATAAGAGTACCTTTATTATAGTGTTGTAAATAAAGATATCCTACAAAGTGTTTTCCGAAGTTTTTTTTTGTTTAGAAAGTTATATAAATTATAAAATGTGTATATTATGACACTGAAAACAGGATAATAATGGACACTAATATAGTCGCCCACATCAGTATTCGAGAAATAGGATACGGCAATATAACACCCTTAACAATAGTTTTATGACAGTGCAGGTAAAAAGGCCATAAATATAAATAAATACTCATGGAGATGACAAAAGTTAGACCTGGTTTTAGCAATTGATAAACATTATGTTCTACAAAGTAATTTGTTAATACCTCTCCGATTTTTTTAACTGCACGGGATTTTTAGTTCAGACTCAAGCAGAAATAGTTAAGTACTTCCAATCACAAGTAGCCAAGATCTAAGATTTATGAGGGTTGTAATTCTGAATCTTGGCGTGAAAAACTGTGCAGGGTGATCCAAATTGGACATTTTTAAAGTGAAACTCATCTTTCTATAAGAGATAGAAGGAAAATGATATTGGTGTTTGATGCTTGATTTTTGAAAAACACCTAATGGTGAAAATAGCATATTGATATCTCGTATGGTTTGGGAGATACAGGTTCAGGTTTTTTGTCCTGGATTGTCCCGAATTTTTGAAAAGGTTATTTTCAATATTTATTGTTATTACAATTCTGCATATCAAAATACGTTACGGAAAGAATATTATCTTTAATGAATAGGTAGACTGGAAATAGAAACACTACTAGCGATACTAGTTACTAAAGGTAATTATGAAGGAAATTGTACAGAATTTTATGCAAAGCGAAAAATATTTACTGAAAAAGATCCATAGTTCAGAAAAATATAAAAAGTTTTGTACTGAGTAATTGTGATTAAAAAATTTGATTCATTAAAAAAAGTACAGACTTATTATATCCTTAAATAGTATTTATGGGTAATTTGTATAAAAAGAAATCATATTTAAGTTACCTAACTTAACCTAACACCCACCCTAGAAGTTCTCGTCCCTTATTTGAAACAAAAAAATATCGTCACCTTACTACAAGCCATATTTTAGTACTTACAGACAGAACAATGATTTTTTTGAAATGGAACACCCTGTATATTTTTACATATTTGAAGAGAGCGTAAAATTTCCTTTCCAAGAAAGACATATTTGATATTTTGCTCAAGTATTTCGTTTGTTACAATCATCTGTGAATAGTTTAAAATCACTTATTGACAAAATAGTTGTACTTTCTTAAACCTTATTTTAGGGAATTTTATAGACTTTGTTAAAAATGCACGATATAAATTTTGAATTGTGTTTTTCATATAACACTTTGAAAATTACATTGGGTTAGCTTTTGACTTTTATACCATGCATTAAGAACAAAACAGAATTAAGAACGAAGTAGACGAAGTTAAAAGTTTTTAAAAAAATGATATTTACAAATAATATTTTTAAATAATATTTTCAACTACTTTGTAAAAGTGGAGATGAATTTTCTCAATCTGATTGTGAGATTAAAAATCCCCTCTTAGGATTTTTTGAGGATCTTTAAATTGCGTTAGGTTGGCCTTTTTGAAATTAAAGTTGAAAGAAAAGTTCCAACTTAACTAAATCTAAAGATTATTCAACTATTTTGAATCAGTATCGGTCAAAACATTCTGACCAAAACAAGCTGTTTTAAAAAACTTTTTTTAATTTTATTACAAACATAAAATATCAATTCTGAAGTGTGTTTTTCTAATAACAACACTTCGGGTTATCACATTGGGTTAGATTTCGATGAATGATATAAATATACATTAAGAACAAAATAAAATTGAAAACGGAAGAACGAAATTTTAATCAAACCTAAGCCGATGTCAAAAGTTTCTCAAAGTTATTTAAAAATAAAAATTCACTTTTCGCAATATTTCTTGACTAATTTGTAAAAATACAGTTGATTTTTCTTAATATAAGATTAAACCACTATTAAAATTTTTTCAAAATATTAAAATTGGCTTGGAATGAAATAACTTTTAGGATTTAAGTTTTTAAAAATAAAGTCGAACGAAAAGTTCCATCTTAACTAAATCCAAAGATTAATCAAATATTTCTAAACTAGGTATATATATATATTAAGATATTATATTAACTCATTACCGGCCGCTCAAAATCCTTATTTCACCCGGCATAAAGCCGGGTATATTTACATAACAATTATTTAAATACTACCAATATACGACGCGATGTAAAGCCAAGAGCCGCTATAGTTATCAATGGCGTTTAAATTAATAGCATTGATTTTTTAAAGCTTAAAAAAGAATAAAGCTGTATACAAAGTGAATATAGACAAATAATCAACAAGTTTATTCAAATAAAAACAGTGCTCAATTTGAAAATTTAATGTCTAGTAATTTCATTTAATATGGGAGTCCTCAAAATATTTTCCTACACATAAAAGCGTCTGACAATGTCCGTACATGAACCAGGTTCCCTTTCATTTTCCGTGATTTTTCAAATTTTCCAACGTTTCTGAGGAAACTTTTTTTTCCCCGAACTACTATTTTTATCTCTGGATTTTCGTCCAACCTTTAACAACTTGTAGTATACATATAAGAGGTAAATTTTCTTTTCTTTTCCGGATTCAGTTTTTTTTTGTATAAATAAATTAAATAACGCACAATTCAACATAAACTTAAAAGCCTTTTTTGCCCATTAGATACTCTTTCTTATAATTGGATTATAAGAAAAGTATTGATGCAGCTCCATTTCGGGTTAATGTATTTTGGAAATCATATCTTTAGTCTTTCGATTATCTTTGCGATGCGCCCGTGCGCCTAAACAAGCAACAGAATATACTGATTGTGTAAAAAAACGTATTAACACGTCAACGGCTTCTGGATTGGGAAAAAATGACGTATTATTACGTCAACGGTCAGTAATGAGTTAAGGAACTTTATAAATTTTATTAAAAAATCCATGATATCAGCTTTGAATAATATTAACTTTGAAAATCAAATTGGATTAGATTTTGATGAATGTTTTAAACATTCATTAAGAACAAAACAAGATTGAGAACGAAAAAACAAAGTTCCAATCAAATCTAAGCTAATGTTAAAAATTGTTTAAAAACTTTTTAAAAATAAAAACTCCCAAGTATTTTTTGACTAATTGTAAGTTAAAAATTCTGTAATTTATCAACTCTTTTCTGGAAGTATGCTCGGAATGCACAAATTGTCTCATTATCCGAGCTACAGAAAAACATAAATTGTAAGAAAAGCACGTAGTCTCTTAATTCAAGAATAACTTGTCTTCAAACTTGACTCAAGGGTATTTTTTAATGTTTTTCTGTGCTTAAGTGGACAAATACAGACGGATTAATCAAGGTCGGAGTAGCAAGATTCTATTGTAGTTTGTAAAAATGAAGCGAAATTTTCTCAATATAATAATAAAAATTTATTACTGAAATTTCTTGAGGATCTTAAAATTGGATTAGATGAACTTTTTAAAATTAAAAAGAAAAAATATCTGGATCAATCAAAATATTCTAAAATATTTCCAAAAATGATATAAATATTTCGTAAATAATTAACATTTTTTAGATTATTTACCACATTTTTTGATAAATTTTATTATTTAATTAAAATTCATTTAGTAATAATAAAAATCTTGTCATAATTAGTAAATTTAGTTTTAAAAAATTATTAATGTTTATTTTCCATATAAATCTTATAAGTTTTTGTAATAATTCTTGTCAATAAACTCGCCAAAAATTAGTTACCTTCTATATATTTATATTTTGCACGACTTTTTCTTTAAAATGTGAAAGTTCCCGAACTTTCCAGTAGACGCCAGTATTGATTATTTTTTCATCGTCTCTAAACTGCATCGAAGAGACTGCAACGTACAGATAATAGGGAACCCAACCATAATACTTTATGAAGCAATTGCAGTCTTCCCAAACGAAGACTTTAATGAAATAATAACATAGCAACTATAACCACCAACATATTTCTCAGTTTACAAGTACAATGACCACATATTTTTTTCAAGAATTAATCAAAAGCTATAACTGGATTTATTATCTTAGGATAGGATATGATCTCATGTAATTAGCCGGTTTTTTCTTTTGTGTGTAACCAGCGGTGCTTTAACAACTTCTACATACATTATAAATCACCGTCACAATCTTAACGTACACACGCATTAATCCCATATTTATAGCCCTATTTGCTCGCTAACGGTTTCTAATATTCACGGGAATTAATTACAGAGCGTGCCTTTAGCTTTCTCCGTAAGCTCGCCGCGTTTTAACCGCGTCCAAATTACAACTTTACGCTATTTAGATGCCCTATTTATTCGGTTCTGAAAACAAAGACGGTTGCAATCGTTGAATGTATACTCGGTTTGAGTTTCTTTAGTTTATAATCGTTACCGCTTTGTTTACCTTCTGATTAAACCATGATTAAAACTTGCCGCGGCTCCTGTTGTTTAATTATTAAAAAGTGCCGCCCTTTTATAAACGCTTTAATGTTTGAAGAAGTTTGTAAGCAAGCAGTAATTATCGTCACTTGGTGTGAATCTAACGGTCCGTGAAGGGTTTGAAAGTCTTAATTGAACGGTTCGGTTTATTTTTTAGTCTTATATGTAGATCTGATAAAAGGTATGTGGTGTTTTGCATGGATAATATCTGTGATTAATAGTTAGAACGCCTTAGCTCATTTACATTTTACTAAGTAAGTTGGAACGGAAAACTGTTTTCTACATCATCGATTTATTTATGTAAATTCCAAGAATTGTAGTTATATATACCGTGAATTACTCAAATCTTGTTTATATTTTATTAGTTCTTTTATAACAGTTGTATTTTACTTTTTATGGTTTAATTATTAATGGATATTAAAAAAAAAACTAATAATTAGATTTGTTTAATTGAGATAATACATATAAAAAAGTTTAAACGAATAAATAAATTTAATCTTCTCTAAATTTAGTTGTTTTATCAATTTGGTGTAAATGCGTCGTTTCGGTTTGTTGAAGTAAATGCACAAAAAGCGTGTTTCGATTCGCTCACTCAATCGAACGTTTTAAATTATTAATTACTGGAATGTGTTTCATTAAAATTGAATGATGTAACTTGATTTGGTTTTATTTTAAATTATACTGGGTTACATTCGATTGGTTTCAATTGTACTAAAATGTTTCAATTTCTTTTGTCAATTATGTACTCATTTTCTAATAATTCAATTAATTCAATTCTTAGTATGTCAACAGGCTTTATTTTAAATGTAGTTGACTACAAAGGTTTCGACAGAATAAATGTTATCAGGTTATTAAAATCCACATTTTACTGTCTATTATAAAAATAAATTGGATTAATAATAGCAAAGATTTATACCCAACAGAATACTTTATTGGAAGAAAAAGATTTGAAAGTAGAATGACTTGTTAATATTTTCCAAAATTTCGAACACTTTTCCTTTTGGCGATTCAACATGTTATACTTTGTTGTTTTGAAGGTATTTTGACTTCATTCAATTTAATTTTTTTTTCCTTATTTTTTACTTACAATTAACGATTTGTGATACGTAATAAATTACTTTCTTCAAAAAAATCTTTGTTATTATTCATCCAATGATTCACACTGAGGAATAGAATCATTTATACCATCAAATTAAAGCGATACATACTGTCGAAACCTAGATAGTCAAGAACATTTTAAAATAAATTCTGCTTCATTTCTAATTTTTTTTCGTTTTACAAGTTTTATTTTTCCTCCAATTTTATTAAGTATTATTGGATTAAGGGGTATAAAGAGTTCTAAATTTGATTGATTAAGTTCAATATGGTCCTCTTAAAGTTTCTTTTGTAGTATAAACGTTGCGAAGGAGTTACGCATATGTCTTTATTGGTATTTGGTTATATTAATTTATTCAATCGATTATTCAATTTTTTATATTAAGTTTTAACTATTTTGGTATGTAAATTTTTATGAATTTCTTCCAGTAAGAAAGATTTTAGTATTCAGTCGCCGTTATTAATAATCTTATGAGTAAGAACAACAGACTTTGTTATTCAAGCGTTCTGGAAAACGTTAGCGTTAAGTAGCGTTAATTAAGAGAAAAAACTTTAAATCAATTTGTGTCAAAACTTTGCTTTTTGAATTTTGTCGCCCTTGCCTCAAATGAGCGGTGTACAGGGTGTCACAGGATAACTATTCCTAATATTCGGAAATGATAGAGGACACTGAAATACACACTTTTTATTAATAAACTATTGTCCGGAAATTTCTCGGTATCAAGATAAACTAACATCAATCTCAATTAATAATAATAACAATCTTTAAAACAATCTTAATTACAACAGGGAAGAGTTAAGTTACGGAACATTTTATTAGAAATAATACTGTATTAAACCTTATAAAAATTGTTCGAAGTTGCGACCATCTTTTTTGATACACCAATTGTAACGATTTTCAATCGAATGCCGAATTCTTCGAAATAGTTGAGGACGTTCACGAATATCGTCAAATGCTAGAATAATTCGAGTCAGTAACTCTTTTTCTGTATTAACAGGTATCTCATAAAGCATTGATTTAATATGACCCCAAATAAAAAAATCAACTGGAGTCATATCTGGTGAACGTGCAGGCCAAGAAATCGGCCCTCCTCTTCCAATCCTTCTGTTTATAAATTTTGCATTTAAATAATTTAGGCAATTTAATCCAAAGTGGGCTGGTGCACCATCATGTTGAAAAATGTTAGACAAATTAGTGTTTTATTTAAAATGCATCATTTTACAAATAATGAATTAGCAGACATGCATCTTGCCTATGGAGCAGCTTACGGTAACGCTAATGAAGCAAGGCGAATTTATGCGGAGCGATATCCGCAGCGTCACATTCCCTGTCATACATCATTTTCAAGATTGGATCAGCGTCTTCGAGATACTGGTGAATTTCAAGTAAAGAAAAGAGATTCGTGCGCCATTCGTACTGTCCGAAATGTTAATTTTGAGGACCAAGTTCTTCAACACTTTGAAAATAACCCAAAAACAAATATTCGTGCCATTGCACAGACGATGCATACAAGTCGCACATCTGTATGGAGGGTATTGAAGGAATACCAGAAGCATCCGTTTCACATTCAAAAAGTTCAAACATTAGTTCCAGCTGATTATCCCAACAGAATTCAATTTGCCGAATGGTACTTGAATAAAATTACTGATGAACCAAGACTTCCTAGGAATGTATTATGGACAGATGAGGCATGTTTTACAAAAGATGGCTATTTTAATACACACAATAATCACATTTGGAGCGAAGAAAATCCTCGTGCCGTTCATAGTTTACATCATCAATGGAAGTTTTCGCTTAATATTTGGGCTGGGATTGTTGACAATTATGTAGTAAGACCATATTTACTACCTGCACGATTAGATGGTCATGTGTATAGCATTTTTCTCGAATATACTCTACCAGAATTGCTTGAAAATATCCCACTTAATATTCGAAAAAATATTATTTTTCAACATGATGGTGCACCAGCCCACTTTGGATTAAATTGCCTAAATTATTTAAATGCACAATTTCCAAACAGATGGATTGGAAGAGGGGGGCCGATTTCTTGGCCTGCACGTTCACCAGATATGACTCTAGTTGATTTTTTTATTTGGGGTCATATTAAATCAATGGTTTATGAGATACCTGTTAATACAGAAGAAGAGTTACTGGCTCGAATTATTCTAGCATTTGATGATATTCGTGAACGTCCTCAGCTATTTCGAAGAATTCAGCATTCGATTGAAAATCGTTACAACTGGTGTATCGAAAATGATGGTCGCAACTTCGAACAATTTTTATAAGGTTTAATACAGTATTATTACTAATAAAATGTTCCGTAACTTAACTTTTCCCTGTTGTAATTGAGATTGTTATTATTATTAATTGAGATTGATATTAGTTTATCTTGATACCGAGAAATTTCCGGACACTAGTTTATTAACAAAAAGTGTGTATTTCAGTGTCCTTTATCATTTCCGAAAATTAGGAATAGTTATTCTGTGACACCCTGTATATTGATTCAATTGATTTAATTTATTTAAAACTTTACTGAATTGAATAGAACTGAAGCTTGATTTTAAGCGTTTCGAAATTTTTGTAGTGTTAGTCTGATTATCTATAATTGAATACAACTTGAAATTGATTTTTGCTATTTCTGGATTTTAATGGAATAGATTATATATGTTTCGTTTCGTTGACAGCATTTGATCTCCATACATTGTAAAATAATTCTTAAGGCAACTTCTCCAATTCAATCAAAATATAATACCCTTTAATAGAGTTCAGAAGGATCAATGAAGTAGAATTGAGTTAAGGTTAAAGCGAGAGGTTTTCTATTAGATTTAATTTTATTGCATTAAGTTAAAGTTGAATCAAGCTTTTTTAAATATTTTAAGCTATAATTATACATAACGAGTTCCTTTTTCAATTTAAAGACAATACCCAATAATCCATATTATATTATTATAATTAAGTCTCATAATAGCAATTAAATAACGGTATCTTTTCTGTACATACATGGGTTTTTTGAATTAATCGAGTTTAAATTTTTTATGAACTTAATGAATACTTATTAAATTGAAAAAATTATGAAATTATTTCTGGTTGAACACGAAAAACCCATATGTGTACGATGGGAATTAAGAATAATTGTTTTAAAAAAGTTTCTTTTTATTTGTTTCAGAGTGTAACACGGTGGTGCATTCGGTGAAGTGCTCGGTCGCTGTGCAGTGCCGTCCTAAAGCGATGTGTAAACTTTCGATACCGTTGACTCTCCTCCTAGCGGGGCTGTTGCCCCTTTGGGGCGCGCTCGCGGCCGACGACACCGTCGGCCCGATATTCCTACGGGAACCGCCGAACCGCATCGATTTCTCCAACTCCACGGGCGTCGTCGTCGAATGCAAGGCCAGGGGCAACCCACCTCCCGAGATCATCTGGGTTCGTTCCGACGGGACCGCCGTCGGAGACGTTCCCGGTCTCAGACAGATTCTCGCCAACGGAAACTTAGTATTCCCGCCGTTCCGCGCCGAAGATTACCGCCAAGAAGTTCACGCCCAGGTCTACTCTTGCATCGCCAAGAACACCGTCGGTACTATTCATTCTAGGGATGTTAACGTACGCGCAGGTTGGTACTTGACCTCATTTTTTTTTAACTCTTGGAATCTTTTTTCGAGGAGTTTTTGTTGTTTCTTGGTGTTGAGAAAAGTGGATCTTGACACCGAAGAAAGATAAGAGAGATAGGTGGTTGAATTAAACGAGGATGAGGTTGATGAGAGTTTCACGTTTGTTAATGTTGGGATTATTGAACCCAGGGTCATCGTTATGAGAATTATTAATAACGATGATGACGGACATTACGAGTCTGAAATTGGCGTAGCACCTAAATAAACAATTTATTTATCATTGTTGCTACAATCCCTTGTTATCAATTCATGTATATTAATTCCTAAATAAATATAAAATACTAAGAAAATAGCAATTTTACAAAGACTAATGGTCGGTCGTAAATTAAGAAGGGTATCATCCCCTTTAAAGTACTTATACCTAACATTTCACAGTTTACTTCACTTCAAGCAGTGACAGCACTATAATAAACACGGTCCGCGATTAGCACTTCATTAACGAGCGAAGTAGGCGTTAAGTGGAAACGTCAATTGTTTACTTGCGTGTGCAACTGTTTCGTATTGAAAACAAAACCTTTTTGAAGCGCTTCGAGCGTTTCTAACCGTGGAGTTTCTGGAATACGTAAGTGCGCGCTTTGAATATTTTAAAAAACTGTTCACCTTTTCCACTGAAGTAAATTGTGATTCACTTAATATTCTAAACAGATAATGTACAGTTAGCTTTATTTGAATTGTACACTTTTTTAATCATTGTTCTGTTAAAAGATATTGCCGAGGAACGGTTTGTAGGAAGTGGCTGGAGCTACAAAAGGAGCACACCGCGTTAGGTTAACCTATTTTGCATGGCATTTGTTTCTCTTTGTTATGCAAATTGATTCGGATTATGTTTCATTGTTCGTTAATTGGCTTCCTAAGCTTCACTTACGATTTTTTTAATTGCGAAAATTTGTTTGGAATGTTGTATAAAAATTTAAATCACCAGGAATAGATATAAATAAACATATCCTAAATTTGTTCTTTCAACAACTGCACTCCGCATCTGTTTGTTTTCTTGTTTTTTAGCTGCGTCTTAAAAAAACATCTTGGATCGCGTTTCCAGGCATCTTTCTCGAGATCAAATTTCGTTTATACCCAGCCTGGAACAAATGTGAAACTCACAACAGTACTTACTCGTTTTATTTTGACGACTTATCTCCGGTTAGATTAATGTTACCAAAGTTTTTCTTTCAGGACCTTGTATCAGAATGCGTTTCTAACTAGTGATTTCTCCGCACAGATTATCGCAATAACAATTAGGTCATCGTTAATTTTTAGAGACCCGGACTGGTTTCTATATAAAACGATTATAAATTATAACGTTACGATATGTTCTTTCTTTATCCAGAGCATGTAAACACGACATTACTAGAGCCTATCTATTTTTGGACGCGGAATTTCTGATGCGAGCTTAGTTTATTGCTTTAACATGCCGGAAGTTGTTATAACTCTGTCAGGATAATACCGCGGTAAGCAAACCGTGGCTATTAGATCCATGAATGATCTGGTTATGCTAAATTAAACTAGAATTGATGGCCTAATTTGTTTATATTGCGATACTCTTTTTATAAATTAAAATTATAAGGTGAAAGTAGGGGAATGAAATGTTATACGTATTTCTTAATAAACTTTACAGTGGTAGCTCAATATTACGACACGGATGTGAACAAGGAGTACGTCATTCGAGGAAACGCTGCGATACTGAAATGTCAAGTACCGTCGTTCGTAGCCGATTTCGTTTCGGTGGTTTCGTGGCATACAGACAGCGGAGATGATTTTTATCCGGACGCGCCGAACGGTACTACAAAATCTGCCGAATTTGCACCTTTTATTTTTTCACAGTTGTCCAGCAATTCTACCAGACGGAGGTGAACAATGAATACGTCATTCGTGGAAATTCGGCCGTGCTGAAGTGCGCTATTCCGTCTTTCGTTGCCGATTTCGTGCAGGTGGCCTCTTGGCAGGATAGCGAAGGGAACACGTTCGATAGGGACGACGAAAAGATTGGTAAAATTCGTTTCCACGGATGATCTGTTCGGTTCGTCCTCCGTAGATCGGTCCTTTGGAAGAATTCAGATATCGCTCGACCGCTTCCTGTCTGCTGCCAGATATTTTTTGATATAATCTCATTCCGTCGGATTTTTTTTTCTATTCTATTTCATTTCTCAGTCGTAAATCAATACTACGAAGCCGAAGTGGTGTCTGAGTACGTGATCAGGGGAAATACTGCGGTGCTGAAGTGTAATATCCCATCGTTCGTTGCTGACTTTGTACGGGTCGAAGCTTGGGTTGGAAGCGACAAGAAAGAGTACTCGTACTCGAATGAATTTGGTAATTTGTTAGGTAGCAGGAAATGTATCCCTCCTTGAAATCCATCGCTGTATACTTCCATCCAGATTTTTATTGTTTCTTTTTTTATCGAAAATATGTTTCTGAAAGTTTTTGAAGTTCAATTTCATTTAATCCAAGTGTTATGTGAAATCTAGCAAATTATTTTAGTTAAGATTTAATATTAAAAAGAAATATGACAAACATTTGTCCACCATATGTTGTTTTAACGGCTACTTCCCCAACTTTAGCTTCTGTGTCACTCAGTCACGGCATGATTCCAACGTATTTTTACGACCGAAGCAAAATAGGGTGAGGGGAAGTTGCTGCGTGTAACACTACAATTTGAAGGAGGGTCCTCGTTAGTTTATGCCTACCCACATTAAAAGCACGAAGGATAATCAATAAATATCATCACGCACCGCCACCGTTTATTTCCTAAATATTACCCCAATCTATAACTTTCAGAAACAATATTTTCTAATAACACCCACAAAAAATAATAGATTGGTTTAATGGAAGTTCCATATATCGTTCTGCACGAAATCCTGACTTTTTCTTTCAGTGGTCAACCAATTTTACAAGGCGGAAATCTTAACCGAGTACGTGATTCGTGGCAATACGGCGGTTTTAAAGTGCAGCATCCCGTCTTTCGTGGCCGATTTCGTCCATGTGGAAGCGTGGATCGACGAGAGTGGTCACGAGCTTAGAGTGTCGAACAATTTCGGTAATTGCGGTCTTTTTCTCGACAGTTGTCTCGCAGTTCTACATAACCGAGGCCGAGAACGAGTACGTAATTCGCGGAAACTCGGCCGTCCTCAAGTGCAAGATACCGAGTTTCGTGGCGGACTTTATATTCGTGGACGCTTGGATTGCCGACGACGGGAAACAGTACAAGTATCGGCCGGAGCTGTTCGGTACGGGATTCGGTATTTTAAGAACCAGAGCCTAGAAACTCGGTCCTTGGCATCTCTCCTTCCGAATTCATACCAGTTTACACGTCCCACATTTCCAAGTTTATTAGATCTTCTCGTTCTGGTTAAATTTCTCAAAACTCATTGACGTGGAAATGATTTTTTGGTTCCATTTTGTTGTACTCCATTTCTAGATCCTATTGAATAATTCAGGGGCGTATTGTTGTTTTAATAAGGAGTTGTTTCTGGTTTGAAATGGTTTCACGATGGATGTTTAAAGGTTATGAAAGGTCATCGAAGGTCAACAGTTGCTCAATGTATATTGAATGCGTTAGTAAGATGGATGCATTATTCAGTTATTAATGCAATCTATTGATTTAATAATTCTACTCACATCTAAAGCATAAAAATGTTATGTTCTGTTACATGTGGTTAATTATATGGTACTATTGGTAACCACATTTAATGAATTGATTAATGTACAACACATTAAACAAATACAGTTAGATATTGCAATAGTGTCTATTGTTTGTTATAAATGTTTGTTTATTTAATAATGGAAACAGTTATATTTGGAATTCTACAAACGAGATTGCAACTAAAATTGTTTGCTAAATTTATTATTTAATTGATTATACAATCTATATTTTATTATACAGTTTATTAGTTAAAAGAATGCAATAGTTATTCTGTGTTTGACTTTGATTATTAACCCATTAACTATCAAGCGTTTATATTATGATTAAAAATTTTAATTTGTTGAAATACTATTAAAAAATATATAAAATTCTTTAAGATGATAGAGATTATTATTTTGATAGAACTTAATATTAATAATTGAGAAATTAAGATGATCTTACAGGGTTTATTTAAATCGCTTTCAGTATTTTGACCAAAATTTGCTGTCATTAAAAACAATTTATCGACTAGGAAAATCGAAGGATTTCTTTCAATTGTAGAAAATAAATAGTTAGTAGCCCTCCGGGTCTGTAGGACATGTGGGCTTTTAAAAATAACTGATTCATTTACACAGTACTTCTCATAATTACATTTTGGATTTTTGCTATTTTCCGTTTAATAAAACAGAACTTCACAGTGTTTTTCTGAGGTATATCACACGGTTTAAGGGGGAACAACAGGGTAAATTTTTGGAGAAATGGTTTTTTTATGCTATTCGAAAGTATCTATCTTTTAGGATATTGTCCTACAATATTATAATAAAATTTTTACAAATAATGGAATTACAGCTCTTTTTCTGCTCGCGCGCATGAAGCCATTACCTGAATAGGAACATTAAACAACCATTGTCACAAAATGTTATCGACGCTATTACTCCCATTTATATGGATTTGTCCAAGACGGAGTTGCTTGAGTGCTGTTTAAGCGGATTTACGCAAAATTCAAATGAGAGCTTTAATGCCCTCATTTGGAAGTTCGCTCCGAAAATTTTATCAAGTCGGGTAGTTGTTGTGCACATTGCTACTTATTTGGCGGTTTCCATTTTTAGTAATGGCATGGCATCTTTATTAAAGGTGGCAAATGAAATACAAATCCAGATTGGACCCCAAATGTGCGCATTTTGTACAGCTAAAGACCAACACCGTATGAGTCGAGTTCAAGTGCGTTCAATTTCAAGTGTTTTAGACAATTCAGACAATAAGGAGAAAGTCAAATTATGTTCTACAAATTCTAAAGATCTTTATTATGGAGCAGGAATCGATGAATTATGGTAACTCTTAAAATTTCCTCCATTCTATCATCTAGAACTAAACTTAACTTTTTAAATGCGTCTTTCTCACAGTAACATTTTTTTAACCTGTTGTCACAATTTCTTTTCCAACGGGAATCGCATTCAAATTTTATTGAGACGTCTTCAATCTATATAAAATTCTATTCAGTTAAGCGTACGGAGTTTTATTTGTATTAATATTTGCTGCTTCTTTACCCCCCTGAAAAATTAATTATTTTATCGATTTTTTTACTTCTTCTTTTGCAGATGTGCTATTTTAACAGCGATTTTTTTAATCGGGTGCGCTTAACTGAAGCTACACTAATATAGATTAAATTGACGTTTCCTTTCTTATACTCAGATTATTTTTACACGTTTTATAGTGACAACCAGCAAGATGCGTTTTTTTTTTGTTAGTGCATTTGGACACCCTCCATACATGTATTCTAAGATACATATTTTTCTCCGTATAGTTCCTAAAATGAGTTTAAACTGTATAGTTACAAATATCAAATTCCGATTTTTCTAAAATATATGAGTGAACCAAAATGAAATCTTAATTATCACCTTTTTTCGTAGTGTGCGCTCTGTTGTTCCCCCTTAAACATGTTTCAACCGAGAACCACTTAAGAGCCACAATAAGTTTTAAAATATTTAATAATTAAGAAAAGTTACGTGTAAAAAACTAAGATATAATTATCAGTGGTGCTGTAGATTGATTCAATTAAGAAAAGTTTTAAACTCAAGACAAATTAAAACCTATATTTTATAGTTAAAAAGTCAAACTTGTTAAAATTATTACCGAAAAGATTCTTAAAATGTTAGTGATTTTATTGCTAGAAATGAACACTTAAAGAAACGTAAAGACTTTATTTATGGAAATCCTGATAAAATAAATAAAAGATCTCATAGAACTTCTATTTTATGATTAAGTGGATCATAAATTTAATGAATATTTTATGGATCCAAAATTTCCATTTCGGGATCACGACAATTAATAGGTTAATATTTAGTAACTAATAGCTAATTATTACATAATTCGAGTTAATGAGAAGCAAGTATTTAATTCTTTATATGTGCTGGTATATTCAATAATTACATACTTTACAAAAGATGAAATCAAAACCATTGCAGAGGAACTAATAGGCCATTACACGCTCGTTGAAACATTATTAAAGCTTTATACGCATAGAATTAACTGAATAATAGCATTTATTATAGTATTGAATTTCAAATGTATCTCTTTTGTTTTCACCTTTTAACCCTTTGATAGACAACAACACTGTTATTAAACTTTACGACGTACATGTTTACTTGAAATTAATTATGTCTAATTGTTAGGGCTCATAAAGTTAATTTTATTACCAGTTGTCGCTCAGTCGTACGAAGTGGAAGCAGATAACGAATATGTCATTCGTGGGAATTCGGCTGTTATGAAATGCGAGGTGCCGTCCTTCGTTTCAGACTTTGTCGTTGTAGAGAACTGGCAGGATTCTAAAGGAAATACGTTCCTACCCGGAGATAACTTCGGTAACTTTTCGTGGAAATTGTTTGAACCCCAAGTTTCCCTTACTTTCTTTTCCTAATTTCTTATTTGAAAAATTCTATTTACCTTGCCATTCCTTGCAGTTGTCCAGCAGTTTTATCAAGCCCGGGTTATCGACGAGTTTGTCTTGCGTGGAAACACGGCGATTTTAAAATGTTTAGTACCGAGTTTTGTGTCCGATTTCGTCGAAATCGAAGCTTGGATCACGGACGACGGAAAAACGTTTAAACACGACAAAGATATTTCGAATGATGGTAAAGAGATATTAAAAATGAAAACTCCGGAAAACTCCTTTTCATTATCCACAGCAAGTCCTTGTATCTCTACCGCAAACTCTTTGTTCTCTTTTTTACAGTTGTAAATCAATATTACGAAGCCCAAGTGTACGATGTCTTTGTCATCAAAGGAAACACGGCGGTTTTCAAATGTAACGTACCTTCATTCGTTTCTGATCATGTTGACGTAATTTCTTGGGAAGATACAAACCACAAAAAGTATTTACCTCCTACAGATGTTTATGGTAATTCTTTTTTAATTGTCTTCCTATAACGAATATTATCCTTTAATCAATAAAATCCCTTCATTAACCATCCCGAGTTTTCTTTTTTTCGTAAATGACTTTCAATTCAAGATCTTCGAGAAAGATTCCTTCAACAACTCGGTATGTTGACGTTCACTTCGCAGCAAATCCAAGTTAATCAGCCTAAATTAAGAAGGTCCTTGAACAGCAATTTGATTCATTTATCGACAGATGCCCACGCAAACACTGGACGTACAGTCAGGGATTTCGTATCGTATCTTTAGGGAACAATGCAACCATTCATGCATTTTTGTTGACATACCGGGTCGTATCAACAGGAATTTTACGGCCACGTCTACGTCTATAAATATCACCGTAGCAGGGGTATAACGAGCGTGTAAAATGGATTTTGCGTTTAAATGTTGAACTGGTATTTCGTTCAATTGGATTAGGGAGTAACTGGGCCAAATTCTTTGTTGTTTTATCTATAAGTGTCTGTGGTATGTTTCACTTCCTATCTGTACTTATAAAAGATTAGTAATACCTACAAACATATCAAGACTATGAATAGGGTTTATAAATTATTACTAATGAGATATTTTTATAAATGATTTCTTATGATTCATTTTCTGATCTTCTATAAAATAAATAAAATGGTGATTAATATTCTTTAAACATGGTATCTACCAACTTGAAATTCTATGAAAACCTGGGAAAGTCAGAAATATTTACAAAATGTGAAATTAACGTGAAAAAATGTATTTTGTTACAGTAAAAAATTTTCCAACTCAAAATGTTCCCTAAAATTCTTGACGGAATTTTTAAAATTTCCTGCTCAATTATCTATTGCCGATAGTTAGTAGTAATAAGTTCCAGTTATTTTGCATTATTTTAAATAACCTTTTAATATTAACGTTTTATAAAATTTTTCTGAGTATTTATAGTAGAATTCAAAAAAGGTTCAATTTTATTTCTCGATATTACTACTGTATTAAAACCTTAAAACCGAATCTTAATAACTTAAACTGGGAGAATTGATGAAAAATAATGTTTCTAGTGATCTTTTCTTGGGTAATTTTAGAAAACTTTTTGGTCAATTCTACATAATTTAATAATTTTTGTCACAAATTGGTGGTAAAACAGTAACTGTTTTAAATTAATTTTACAAAATTTTACAACTTTCTTCACAAATTTTACAAAATGTGGTTAGTTTTATGGCTAATTTTAGAATATTTAAAGGCACTTGTAATTAATTTCAAAAAGACAAATGATATGTTTGCTAATTTTATAAAATTCAGTAATTTTTTTCATAAATCGATGACAAAATAGTAACTTTTTTCGTTAACGAAAACTTAGATTTGAAACAATTTTTTGATATTAACAGTTTATTAAATTTTTAACATCTACAGCTATGGACAGAGAAATAGCACGCATGTAATTTTCTCGGTTAACTTTTGCTAAGGACCATGCAAATATGGACATTAAATTTTAACAAAAATCCTGTGGAGTAATGAAACAAAGATAAACCGTGTTGGATCGGATGGTAAAACATTTGTTCATCGCCGAAAATGCCAACCTCTTAACCCGAAATACACAAAAGAAATCGTTAAACATGGTGGAGGAAGCTTGATGGTCTGGGGGGACATTTTCCTGGCATGGAGTTAGGCCGTTGATTAGAATTGATGGAAAGATGGATAGGTTTGCGCACTTAGACATTCTTAAGAACGGTATGGAACCATTCACATTTGATTCTATGCCGGTTAACTGGATTTTTATGCAAAACAACGATCCAAAGCATAGTGCCAAGGTTGTAGCGCACAATTTCAAGTTATAATGAAATAATAATTAAGTTCGTATCAAATGCCAAAACTGCCATTGATAGGTCCGGGCTCCGATTTACTCTGCGGAGAAGGGGGGTTCGGATGTTAAATAAAAAGGGCGCCACAAACTTAAACCGATACCTACCAACCTTCACTTATCCTAAGATCAGGCAAGTCCTAATCCAGGATCGAAGTACAACAACAAAATAAAAGACAATTTTGTAAACCAATATTCGCTTGTATTGAAAAGAAATGAAATAATAATAAAAGAAAAAGAATGTTCAAGTTGAATATACAAATATAAAACAAATTGTAATAAACCCCTATTGCTGCAGAAACTCTAAAGAATTAACAAGCAAAAGTCCTGAAATTTAAATGTTAACGCGAACACAAAAAAAAAATGATAACAGCTGTTGTCAAATATACAGGGTGTCCGGAAATGTCGTGTACAACAGAATACCACAGATACCTTGGTCAAAAATATGATGATTTAACCCAACTTATTTATATACAAAGTTGCTTAGTTTAGCCGCTAGAGGACTTTAAAAATCATATTTTTCATGAATTTTTCTTAAATTACTCGAAAAATTTTCAATCAGTTTTATTCATTTTTTGACCATGTCTTTATATTAGCAGGATGCAGCTTTCTGTAAAACAAATTCGAATTTCGAATCATACAGGGTACTTAGAAACACTTTCGCTGCAAGTTATCCATCCAGATCTTTTTAACCAGCCTGTATAATTTTCTGCCAATTTTTTTCTGAATAGCTATATTAATTTGGAAACTATTTTCTCTCTTATAAAATTTCAGTTGGACAAACAGTTTAGCCACAAAAAATATTTTCTAAATCCTAACAATCCCAAACTGATAAACTAAGGTATCATTAGCAATGTTTAAAGTAGCAATTTCTTTAAACGGTGTGAAGTTCTTTCAAAAAACCGAAATTTTCAGGTTTAGAAATACTTTATTGCTTAAAATATTCAAATTTTCGGCAAGATTTATGACCATCATCAGGGCTAAAAATAATACAGAGTGCAAAATTTTTACAATTTGCTTCTTTCGTGGCATTTTTGCTTGATGACACCCCACAAAACAAAGTCTTAGATCTAGTGATCTTGCTGGCCAATCAGGGTTAAATCTTGATAATGCCCACAAATCCTGGCGAAAATTTTAATATTTTAAGCAATAAAGTACTCATAAACCTGTAACATCGGGTTTTATAGAAAGAATTTCATACCGCTTAAACAAATTGCTATTCTGAACTTTGTTAATGGTACCTTAACTTATCGATTTGGGCTTGCAGGGATTTAGAAAATATTTTTTTATGGCTAAACCGTTTGTCCAACTGAAATTTTATAAGAGAAGAAATAGTTTCTAAATTAATATAGCTATTCAGAAAAAAATTGGCAGAAAATTATACAGGCTGGTTAAAAATATTTGGATGGGTAACTTGCCGTAAGAGTCTTTTTAAACACCCTGTATGATTCGAAATTCGAATTTGTTTTACAGAAAGCTGCACCCTGCTAATATAAAGACATGGTCAAAAAATGAATAAAATCTAATAAAGATTTTTCGTGTAATTTAAGAAAAACTCACGAAAAATTTTGTCTTTAAGGTCTTCTAGTGGCTAAACGAAGCAACTTTGTATATAGATAAGTTGGGTTAAATCATCATATTTTTGACCAAGGTATCTGTGGTACTCCGTTGTACACGACATTTCCGGACACCCTATATGTATAACACTTTCAAATGAGTGTCTAATTTTAAACCCGAAATAAAAATATGACTGAGCGATTAGGTACACAAATGATTTCGTAAAATGATATTAAATAAATTTAGAATAATGCAAGTTAAAGAATATTTAGGATTGAAGATCCGCAATAACCAAACTAAAAAAAAGAAAAAAACGATAATTTAATAACGTAAACTTTAGACGTTGACTTATCTGTTGGGAGTCTCGGTTTAGTTTCACAGGAGTGCCTCGCCTTGAAGTCGGCCAGGTGTTCTTCCGTCTCTGTTTCTCTAACGGCGTTCAATATAGTGATGAAAGATGGCCGCCAGGGGGGGTTATCTCAAAATTTCGACGCAATAAGTTCCAAATTCAAAGAAAAGACCAAAAGTATAAAGAAACCAAAAAGAAATCCAAAAAGCCTAGGGAAAACACGAATTGCAAAACGATCCAAACAAAAAGATTATAGTTCTCTCAAAGCGTAAAAGCATACCTTAAGATGTTAATCGGCTTCGCGTGTTGGCTGATAAAAATCCAATAATCCGGAATCAATCCGACACAATGCACAATAACAGGTACCCAAACTTTGTGGTGTGAGAAGCTGATCCGGCAAACTCCGATTATAAGTTCTCCCAAACACCAAAGAGACGCTTCTATAAAATCTTCGTCACCCACGCAGTTTTTATCTGAGCCAAATAACGTATGCACTCTTCCAAAGTTCAACAACGAAGAGGGCGAAATTACCTAAATTGCGGCGCTCGAAAGAACTATACCCCTCACCACTTCCGATCACATTAATCTGAGAAACTACCAATATCCTGTATGGTGCAATAAAACCAAGAGATCTAAAAATGACATCTTCCAACAGATGGCCCAAACCAAATAATTAAAATTTAATTAAAAACGAAAAATAAAACCGTTACAAAGTGGTTAAGGATTGGTTTTGCAAAGAGAAAATTGATGTTCTTTACTGACCTGCACAAAGTCCCGACCTAAACCCTATAGAAAATCTATGAAACGACGTAAAAATTAAAATTAGGGGAAAAAAATTTTAAAAATGAGACGAGTTTTGGGATGGAATTAAGGAAGTGGGGTACTCCATCTCTCAGAGCAAATGTCAGAAGCTAGTGGAGAGCTTGTTACGCAGATATGTAGCAACTGTGCTAAATCGTGGTTTTACTACAAAATATTAATTTGGTATGCTTGGACAATCGTTTTTACAGGACTGCAAATACATATGTGCTATTTCTGTGTCCAGTTACCGTAAGCTTAACTGACTTTTAAAACGCACGTCAAAATAGAATTGAGTTATTTTTTTTCTTTTGAGTTAATTTAAGTTTCATTTATTATATAAAGCTCATTTTGTGTTATATAGATTAAATAAACTATGTATTATAAACGTAACCTACGAGTGTGCTATTTCTCTGTCCATAGCTGTATCTTAGGTATCAAAAGTTCAATATGTATTTAAAGATTACTAATAAATTCAAAATGTGTTATTTACTTTGGAAAATGATTTGGCAAAAAGCTGGAAATATCAGGGAATTTTTATATAAACTTGTGATAGATACCACGTTAAATTAAGTTAGGCTAATGTAAGCAATCTGACTGATTGGTGATTAAATACTTATTTTGGTGGTTTGAGCTTTCTTGCTTCGTTCCTAAATGGTGATGACTCTTTATTTGATGTTCTTTTAATTTAGTGTTTTTGTGCTTAAAGTCAGGCTAAGTTAAGAATTTTTAAAAATGGTTGGTTGTTAATAATTTATTTCCACGGTTTGAGCTTTCTTACTTCCTTCGGCAAACATTTTTTGGTGATTTTGGATAGCTTATTAATTTTCTTTTCCTTTCGTTACCTTTTTCTATTTTATTTTCTTTTCTTTCCAGTCGTCTCGCAATCGTACACCGCGAACGTGATGGACGAGAGCGTGCTCAAAGGAAACACGGCCATCTTCAAGTGCCACATTCCGAGCTTCGTCAGCGATTACGTGAGCGTGATCTCCTGGCTCCAGGACGAAAAACGCGAGATCACGCAGCAATCCTCCGCTCCGGGTTCGTAGTCCTCGCGGCTAGTTCTCTTCTCGCGAACGATCTATTTTCGTCCTTCGGTCTTGTCTCTCTTGTCCTGTAAGAATCGGCCTCGAAGATTTACGTGGAAAATCTTCTCGTTTGGCTTTCTCTTCGTTCGGGCGATATCTGGAGCTCTTAGAACTTGTCCTGGCTCTCATATCCCATTCTCTGCTATCCTATATTTAACCATCCTCGCCTTGACCTTCGCTAGACGTAGACGCTTTGAGTAGATCGCATCAACTTCCATTTAAGGGAAGTAACTTTGTCTTCACTTGAAAACGAAACTGAATTGTTTACTCCTAGTTAGTTGGAAAGAAATTTATTTTTGGAGAAAGTTCTATTTACTTCCAAGAGAATTGAAGTTGATGCTTTTTAGTTATATGAAGGAATTTAATTAAATTTTGATATTTTCATGTAATGTTGAAGAAATAATAAGTAATTTTATATTAAATTCCTTCATTTTAGAAGATTTGAGCATAAAATTAAATTTAATAATACGTTTAATATTTAACTAGATTCTATGCTCATTTGCTCTTAATTGCTTAAACAATCAAAAAAACTTTTTAAACTAACTGTTTTCTCTGTCGTTATAAACAGACAGTAAATATTTGGTTCTCCCATCTGGCGAATTGCACATCAAGGACGTTGGTCCAGAAGACGGATACAAATCTTACCAATGTCGTACCAAGCACCGTTTGACTGGCGAAACAAGATTGAGCGCTACTAAAGGAAGATTGGTCATCACTGGTGAGCGATTTTAAGATGTTGTTTATTACGTAATCGATAACAATGGAATCATATCGAATAATACACTATAATTGTTTATTGACGTATGCTAGACATTTTTTGTCTTTAATCGTGCTAAAAACGATTTGCGTTATAAAGCTTGTCCGAACAATTAGCATTCGTTAAACCAGCGTATCCGCGGACGTGTGCTGAAAAAGCGGGATACGCAGTCGTTGACACTGTTACGTTTCCGCGAGCCGCGGGCAAAGGATGGCTATCTGATCGGAATAATGATGACTACTATTTAACGTTACGTTCTGTCGTTTCCGAGCTCGACATCTCTCCTCTTTATAAAGCGGCTACTGACAGAGCTAAATATAGAAGCTTGTTGAATGGGATCTCATACAATATACTGGGAAAATTAACCAGGTTATTAAGTTTTAAGGGTACAGAGAAATTGGTTCATTAGTTACTCACCATTTAATTTAATTTAAATATTTTATCATCTCGGCTGATGGTAAAGTGAAAGGATTCGTACTTAAATTTAATTATAACTGCATTGTTAAGGACAGACTTGAGGCAACAAGGCGTGACAAAGTGGGAACAGACGTGCTTTAAACTCGAGACACGATTTGGAACATAATTAATGATTTTAAGGATCTTGTTAACGTTAGACACGAACGTGAATGCTATCTTATATTGTGAAAGTGTTAACGTACTTAACATCACTAGTTTGTTGTTACTGGACGAAAAAAATAAGAAAAGAGAACGAAAGTCAATGATTTAAAAAAAATTTTTAGTTCTGTGAACTACAATAAATTGTTATTATTTTTTTAAATATACAGAGTGTCCGGAAATGTCGTGTACAACGGAGTACCACAGATACCTTGGTCAAAAATATGATGATTTAACCCAACTTATCTATATACAAAGTTGCTTAGTTTAGCCACTAGAAGACTTTAAAAACAATATTTTTCGTGAGTTTTTCTTAAATTACTCGAAAAATCTTTATTAGACTTTATTCATTTTTTGATCATGTCTTTATATCAGCAGGTTACAGCTTTCTGTGGAACAAATTCGAATTTCGAAAATTACAGGGTGTTTAAAAACACTCTCACGACAAGTTATCAATCCAGATTTTTTTAACCAGCCTGTATAATTTTCTGTCAATTTTTTTCTGAATAGCTATATTAATTTAGAAACTATTTCTTCTCTTATAAAATTTCAGTTGGACAAACGGTTTAGCCATAAAAAAATATTTTCTAAATCCCTGCAAGCCCGAATCGATAAGTTATGGTACCATTAACAAAGTTCAGAATAGTGATTTCTTTAGGCGGTATGAAGTTCTTTCTATAAAACCAGATGTTACAGGTTTATAAGTACTTTATTTCTTAAAATATTCAAATTTTCGCCAGGATTTGTGACCATCATCAGGATTTAACTTTGACTGGCCAGCAAGACCACTGGACCTAAGACTTTGTTTATAGGGTGTCATAAAGCAAAAATGCCACGAAAAAAGCAAATTGTAAAAATTTTGCATTCTGTATTATTTTTAGCACTGATGACGGTCATAAGTCTTGCCGAAAATTTGAATATTTTAAGCAATAAAGTGCTTCTAAACCTGACAATTTTGTTTTTTTTAAAGAACTTCATACCGTTTAAAGAAATTGCTACTTTGAACATTGCTAATAGTACCTTAGTTTATCAATTTGGGCTTGTAGGGATTTAGAAAATATTTTTTGTGGCTAAACTGCTTGTCCAATTGAAATTTTGTAAGAGCGAAAATAGTTTCCAAATTAATATAGCTATTCACAAAAAAAATGACAGAAAGTTATACAGGCTGGTTAAAAAGATCTGGATGGATAACTTGTCGCGAGAGCGTTTCTAAACACCCTGTATGATTCGAAATTCGAATTTGTCCCACAGAAAGCTGTAGACTAGTAATATAAAGACATGGTCAAAAAATGAATAAAATCCATTAAAGATTTTTCGAGTAATTTAAGAAAAACTAATGAAAAATATGATTTTTAAAGTCCTCTAACGTCTAAACTAAGCAACTTTGTATATAGATAAGTTGGGTTAAATCATTATATTTTTGGCCAAGGTATCTGTGGTATTCCGTTGTACACGACATTTCCGGACACCCTATATATTTGGAAGACAGGATATAGTTACTTGACTGTAAGTGTTTAGTTCTAAAGAAAAAGATTTTAACAACAATTATTTGTTAGCTAATAAATACATTTCACTTTTACAATGTAGAGAAATTGAATTTTCATTTCGTTCTTTTTAAATCTTTTAAAGTTGTCTGATAAGTTAAAAATGATTAGAATGGTAAATCTACGAAACGAATTGAAAATCAATGAAAATCCTGTAAGACTGCCCTATAACATTTTTGTCAAAATTGTAATAAACTAAAATTCCTACAAAAATCTTTTAAATCGTCAAAAATGTTTAAAAAATTGTTTCACATGGTTTCATGAGCTACAAAATTATTTGAGGTTACATTTCAATCGACTAAAATTTTCATAGACAGTTTGTGGTAATATAAAATTGTTTATAAATTTTTCACAATTGTTTACAAAACATCTAAGATCCCCAGATGGTTGTAGAAAAATTCTCAAATGACCTATTAAATAATCTAGAACTACTTAGAAACATTTAAAATTTTCTACAAGTCGAAATGATTTTAATTAATATGAATATTTTATTTTTTTTTTCTAAAATCCCTAAATATACTGCGTGACATTGAAATTGCAAAACCTAGAAGGAGTAAATATTATTTAACCAAATTTGGCACAAATGTTGGTTTATAGGAGTTTAACCAGTTAACTGTGATTAACGAGCATACTCGTCATGATGCAAAATTATGCAACTCGTAAAAAGTAGTGATATTGGCTATTTAAATTGTAATTTTTGTGAAATTCAAAACATATTCTTAAATTTTAAGATGTTTAGAATATTTTGAGACCAGCTCGAAATAAAACGAACAAATAAAAAATATGAAACATTTCAGATGAACTCATATAGGTGCGCGTTTTTAAAAGGGAGCGCCACAGTTAACTAGTTAATCAATTAATTAAAGTTTGGAGAAAAAAAATAAAGTAAAAGTATAACTTCTATTTCTTTAATAAAATGTTGCCCCGCCCCTGCTTTGTAAACATTGATTAAGACGGCGAGGCACAAATTTTATTAAGTTGTGTATATTATCTTGTAATATTGTATCCCAGGCTATCTGAATTTCGTGTCTGAGAACGTCCAAGGTCTGCGGAGATTGTGGTAAATTGTTTAATTGTTTGCCCATCGTATCCCCATCGTATCCTGTACATTTTCAATTGGGGATAAATCCAGAGATTTTGCTGACCATGGAAAAAGGTCTACCTAAGCCTCTTTTAAAAAGCTACAGTATGTCTTGCCATATGGGGCCGCGCATTGTCTTGTTGGAAAATTGAATTTTCTAGCCCCTGAAGGTCCGGGACAAAATACGGCTTCAAAACCCCCTGTATGTATTGCTGTGCAGTCAAAGGTCCTTTGAAAAAAACTAAAGCAGGCCTGCTTCCATAAGCAATCGCGCCCCACACCATTATACCAGCAGTTCGGTGCACAGGCCTTTCTACAGCGTATTGCAAATTTTGTCTTTCTCCACGTTTTCGTTTGACCATCTTACGACCATCATGTATCCCTAGGCAAAATCTAAATTCATCACTAAAGACAATCCTATGCCATTCGATGTTCCAATCAGTCTTTTCCCTGCACCAATTTAAACGTTGCCATCGATGATTGGAAGTAAGTGGTAACACACAATATGGCCTGTATGATTTTAGCTCAAGAGGTCTAATGCGGCGATATACTGTTAGCATTGTGATTGAACGAGCAGCGTTTGCAATCCACTCAACATCAAATAATTTAGTAGTTGAAAATCTATCTCTGAAAGCCAGTAATTTTATACGGTGATCTTGACGCGCCGTCTTTTTTCTTAAAGCCCCACTCCCTCTCTGACGTTGTTCCTGAGCATTCTCAAACCACCGTCTAACCGTCTCTAACATCTCATAACGGTAGACCGATTTCGATTTAATCGGGAAGCGATTTCAGCAACTGATAAACCACCCTGTTTCATGCCGATAATTCTTCCTCTCTCAAATGCACTTAATTTTCTTACTCTACGCAAAATAACAATTTATAACGAAATACAATAACACAAAACAACAAAGAAAAAAGCACAAATTATCAGAAGGAACACTGATTAATAAGTTAAGTAGATAGATATAAAAAATGTCAATTATGACAAGCATACACAACGTATGATTTTCAAATTTTAATCAATTGTTGTATTCCTATAAAGTAATCTTGTTGCCAAATTTGGCCAAAAAATATTCTCTCCTTCTATGTGTTGCAATTTCAATATCACGCAATATAATTGGCTTAACCTATAATAAAGTTGTTTAATGAACTAAGAAATGTCCTAGAATTAATCAAAAATTTACCAAAATTGTTCCAAATTATGTAAAATTGTTTTAAAATTGTGAAGACAACTTCTGTTAAGAAGAATCAACTTGTATTAAGGAGTGTCTAATGAGCAAGGAAACAATTTAGAACTTCTTAAAAACTATTTAAAACTTTTTCAACTGTTTAAATTATATAAATGTGTTTAAAAATTGTTCAGAATTTCCAGGCGATTGATGAGATAAGAAATAATTTAAATTTAATTAAAAATCTATAAAAACCTTTCATTATTTGACATACATTTGCTGAACATTTTCAAAAAGTTCAAAATATCTAATTGTAAGATCCCCAAATAATCGACTTAACTCATCAAAAAGTAATTTAAAGGGCTAAAAAAAGATCTAGAATTACTTAAAAGTAGGTCAAGATCCTCAACCGTTCTTTGGGTTAAAGTGTCCAGCTACAGCAACTGGTTTTTATACTAAACCCTTTATTATTTCTGTACCTGAGAGCTAAAGGGACGTAGGGGAACAGCGGATAGTATGGGCCCCTTAAGGAAAAAGGTGCACAACACTTTCATTTTTGCCGAAAAATAAGATGTTATTACCTAAACTTTTTCTTTGAACACTTTTCTATGTATGATTAAAAACGTGTAGTATATAGCCACAACAAACACATATTCATCAAAGGTTTAAGGAATGCTTATTTTTGTAACGATGAAAAGTAGTCGGGTAGTATGGGCCACATAAAAAAAATAGAATTTTAAATAAAACAAAAGACAATAACACAAATAGTATGTACCAAGCGATCAAAAAACCTACCTCAAAGTAGGCTTTGACTTTTTTTCTACTGTTGGTACTGTTCGAAGCTGTGATATTTCTAATTATTTGTTCTATCACATTGGCATCTTTATTAGCGTATAAAAACTAACCTAAAAACTGATGCTGTCGTCTTCTGACAGATACTCTCAACCTATAAATTATAATTTCATGGCTTACTTTGAGGTAGTTTTTTTATCGCTTGGTATTTATCGACAAATAATACGGTTCAATAAGCTTTATCCTTTTGTTTATTTACAATAATCACAATAATAATACAAAGCGTTGTCCACTGCTGCGCAAAGTTCATGAGCCCAGCCCTTACAAGCTTTGCACTGAATCCAGTTTTCTATAAAATTTTCTCCACACACAATGCATTCTATATTGTCACAGATTGCATCTTCTTTGGACGTGCCTGGTTTCGGATTTGTATAGTCTACAGTCTTCATTGTTCTTTTCCCCTTTCCTGTCAGTTTTGATTTCTTTTTAATCTTAATTTCAGGCCTAACTTTTTCTAGCATCTGCTGCTTTTTAAATTTTTGTTTTTTCTTCTCCTTCGCAACTTCTTTCTCAAGTTCTTTATTTTTCTTTTCAATCAAAGTTTCCTTAATTGGCGTTGACGTAAGTATTTCACTCCTCTCTACTTTTCTTTTTCGGCTCATTAATCTCTTTTTATTACATGAGGGCAGCGGAGATATCTTTTTCAAAACACCCGATATGTTAGGTTGCGAAGAACTAGCAATTTCTGTAGTGGGGATAATAGGTCTTAGAGTCGATGACAGAGGGCTCCCTGAAACAGGGGTAGTTGTAACAGTGGTCTCTGGCAAGGGTGAAGAATGATCCATGTCAGTAAGCGCGCTGCCCATAAAATCCACATCAGAAAAAATGTGTGGATTAAAAGGATATATTCCTGTGCATTTGAAGCCACTTTCTGCTACGTCTAAGCGACATACTTGCTTATAGGCATCTGCAACTAGTTTTGCAATTTCATAATCACTAATTTTAATGCCAGGGTTAGTCCTCATCCACAAACTGCAAGCATGGTTGTAACAATTTTTGAAAGGTTTCATAAAAGATCTGTCGAGAGGCTGTAGTTTGTGTGTCGTATGAGGTGGGAGAGATAACATGTGTACATGGTTTGATCGAGCATAGGAAATGACGTCAAGTTCCTTGTGCGTTCCATGACCGTCGACGATGAGCAAAACAGGATCTTCTGCAGTAGGTTTCGTACATGCCACGAAGTGTCCAAGCCACTTAAGGAAAGCTTCTGATGTCATCCATCCATTAGAAGTTGGGAAAGCACAGCTATCAGTCGGGGCACCTATCATTAGACGTTCATTCATCCTTTTCCTCGGAAATACAAATAATGGAGGTATAAACTGTCCAGTCGCACTCATGCAGAACATAAGAGTGACATTACGACCCCTTTCTCCTGATGTAATTTTTCCAACTTGGCGCTTGCCTTTTACTGTTATGACTTTGTCATTTTCATGTACACAAGAGACCCCTGTTTCGTCTCCGTTAAAAATTCTAGATGGACGAAAGGAGTGTTTGTCAAGCAAGATTTTCAGTTGGCCAAAAAACCTTTCCACCTGTGGTTTATTAAACCCGACACAACGCATTAAACTTGTAGATTGGGGTTTCCTATAGCTTAGATTTGGGTGTCTCTTCATGAAACTAGTATAGAAATCCTTTCCAGCAGCTCTCTTTTCTTTATTAAACCTGTGAGGAAGTTTTAAATTTTCTGCTAAATCATAGGCTAACTTTAAGAATTCAGTTTTTGCCAGGGGAAACAACCTAGAGTCTAAATCTTTTATATGATCAACTAAAATTAATTCTAAGTCTTCATCAAACGTGGGTTTGAAAAAACCCATTTGAGGTTTCATCATGGTCGGATGACGTGCTGAAACAGACTTTATTTTTCTTTGCAACGTGGTTCTAGGAACACCAAAACGTTCGGCGGCCGCTCTAGAGGACATTTGATTTTCTAATACGCACAAAACCGCTTGCTTCATGGTGTCCTCTTTCCACTCCCCACGACCCTCCCCATGAGGCTTTTTCTTGAATCTCGGCATCGAGTACTGTGGATAAAAACTACAATTTACCTGTGGCCCATACCACCCGATATTCGTATGGCTCATACTACCCGACCGACGTTACAAACTTATTCACGGTGGTGACAGAAAACGACTTTAGCAACAAGAATTAAATTATCGCAGTATAAACCACATTAATGTAGGTGAATATTACTACTACAAGAAATTTTTTACTCCTTACCTTTAACAGAAAAGCGTTATGATGAAAATTATGCGTAGTAACTATGTGACAATACAAAAAGCTAACAAATTTTATACCAGCTAACACAAAGCGCTTACAGGTTTCAAATTCTGTCATAATCTGGCATGATAAAGGAACCGTCACCTAGGTAACCTATATGTATGTTACCTAGCAACAACTTCGGAAAACATAAAGTGGCCCATAGTATCCGGCGGCCCATACTAACCGACGTTCTCCTAAGTCCAAATTTTATGAAAATGAGATATGCTTAAAATAAGTATCTCGTTAAACACAACATTTCATTTTTTGCAACATTATCTAAAAAAATTGATCACGAAAAAATTTTTTTGGGTTATAAAGAAGTAAATCCTTACCGTTTTAGCGCCAAATAGTCGTAAGTCCACAAAAAATCTAATTATCAAGGTTAAAACTTATTTTAACCTTTTATTTTTTTATTTTAACTTATCTTATTTCAACTTATTTATTTTTTTTGCTAAATTTTATTCGCAGTTGTAAAAAGCCTAGATTTAATATGTACTCCATGGCCCTAGAAGATTTAAAAAATTTTAGTACATTGTACTCCTTATCAACAGCGCCATTTATATCTAGAAAGAAAAGCAATGATGGCCTAGAGTTTAAATTGTCCAACATTGTTTGGCTTCAACTTCGGCGAGAAGTATATGGAATTCTTTTTTATAAAACATCATTTAATGACAATTTTTGTTCCATTAATTTGTATAGAAATATTCGAAATCCGTCAAATATACCAAAAAGTTTGACCAAATTAAGATTCTTTAGAAAATCTATAAGTAAAGCAAAGTACGACAATCCTGTAACTCTTCTTAAGTGGGTCCCTGAAGAATATCAGGATTATTTCAGAAACTTACCCCATACTGAAGAAGCATCAGATTTCCCTGATGATGAATGAGTTTATGAGTTAATATATTTTAAAATTTATTCTTTGTTGTAATAAGTTCATACATGTTATTATTGTCCCAATTTATTTTTTTTGTTGTAAGTCCATACAGTCATTCAGAAATAATTTTTTCGAACCAAAATGTAGTAAGTCCAATAAGTTCGTAAAAATAAAAAGTTTTCATAAAAATGTTTTGTTAATGAATAAAGACAGACTATTAGTATTAAATAACAATATTTCCGCGATTATGAGCTAAATTGTTTGAGAGCTGAGAATATTGAAATTATTATTTCAAATTACAAATAGTATATTTTTCATTATTTCACAATTATGTCATTTTGAACTTAAGTCCCTTTAGCTCTAAGGTACAGATTTATGAAACATCCCACAATAAGATCTATAAATAACCGACTTAATCGGTTAAAAACTTATTTAATGATGTAAGACATGATTCAGAATTATTTTAAAATTATCAAAAATAAGGTCATATTGTTTGAAACTATGTAAAATTGTGTAAGAATTGTTCAAATTTCTTTACAACATTAAAGATTTCAAAATAAAACATTTAAAATACAATAATTTTAATAACTGCAGATATATGCAGAAATATATATATTTAAGAATTGCAAAAATTAAAGTACTCCATTAAAGTCTTTGAGAGGTTTAAAGCCATCATTTGTATAAATTGTCTATCAAACGCTTTTTATAGAAGGTTATTAAGTTATGAAAAAGCAATCACTTTGCTAACATCAATATTAATCGTAATCTTACTATTAGTTTCTGCATAAAAAATATAAGAAAACATAATCCAATTTAATCCAATTAAATAATAAACTTGGCATTACCTACATGTATAACCGAAAGTATGTTTAGAAAAGTCCTTGGAAAAGAATACAGATTAAAATCATTTTTTATTATTAGATATTTTTTAATTATTTTTTTTTATTACGTTACCACAAGAATGAACTAAATAGATAATTAAATTATCTCGATGTTAATTTTATTATATATTCAAAGTGTTCCAATTTTGTTTTCAACTCGGTGGAGTTTACCGCTCAGGGTTATTTTACGACTCGTTAAGCGTTGTGTTGGAAGTGGGCGTAACATTATACATGAAAGGCAGTTTTCAGGCCGTTTCCTGTACCGCACATCGGCGCAAATTAGCAGGACCCGTCCTATTTAACGAGAGGACCGTATGCAGAAGCAGCTCCCGTAAAGCCGCCCGTCCGGTTCTCAATCGATCGCCTCGATTCTTTGTGCGAAAATGTAGTGCACGTTCGCGGCTCATGAATATCGCACGGTTGGCCGGATGTTAATTATGAATAACCTCAAGAGGATTGTCGAGGACACGCACGGAGAGGAGTTGTACGTGTAAAAGCCGTCAAATTCGTTTCATTTAACGCGAAGTGAAGAATCTTTTTATGAATTCCGATCGTAAGAATAACCTTCAATCTGTGCTCACTTATCTTTTAGCCTCGAACGGATTCCGGCAATTTATTTATATGAAAATTGCCTACAATTTCCTGAAATTATTCTATTGCGGATAAAGATATCGTTGAGTGCTAGGATTAATCTTAACAGGAAAGATGTGCACAATGAATGAGGAGTTGCGTGTGGGAGGTTAGATGAATATCTTTGCGGATAAGGATGTTATTATTATAGTAATTAAGGAACGGACGCAATTAGTAGTCGTCTGGTTATTTAATATTAAATGTTAACGGTTTTACTAATTAACCCGCTTTATACAACACCGTGCTTAGTCATTTTTCTGACGAGATTAGTCTGAATGAGTACATCACCAAACATGAGTCACTTTGTGTTCGTTATGATGATGCGGGTGCTAAACTTTCAATTCTAAAAGTGTATTATTCGATATGGTTTCTTACTTAAAATACATCAGTCTTAATGAATCATTTTAATTCTGTTTTAATGATGTATTTTGAGTAAATTAAGTTTTAAGAAGTAAAAGCAACGTTTTTAATTTATTCATTTCAATTTTTATCTTCAAACGTTGTTTTTACTTTTTACTATAGTTAAATGAAATCACATTTTTCTTTAATAATATATTTCTTATCAAATTTGTGATTTTATTTAATTATTTATCAATATATTTTAAGATTTATGATAAGTACCTTACAGATAATAAAAAATCACGTTTCTGACTTATACCGTTTAAGTTAGAGTTATTTTTAAACCGAGATATTATTAAAAATGCATTATTTTAAATGATAAAATATATTTTGTATGGTACTTATGATAAAGCCCAGAAATGCCTGAATGTTGGGATAGGGTACCCTTGCTTCATGAGCGGGCACGTCAAAATTTTTCAAAATTAACCGCGTTTCAATAACTTTTAAGCGACCTGTTTTTGGTCGATTTTAACAAATATTATCGAATGAGTAGATTTTTTACCTGTTGCGTTGTAGCTGTGTACCGGTTGATCTGTGGGTAGGTATAATTTGTTGCGAGAGCAATTAGTTTTGAGTTTGAGCCATAATGGGTACCCTGGCCCTCTTAGATTACGCGGTTTTTCTACGAGAGATGGCCAAGGTAAGTGAAAATTATATCGAAATTTCAAGAAGAGGATTATTTTTTATTAATCAAGGTATTTTCTATCTAATGACAAATTATTGATTGATCCATTTTCTACCAGTTAGAATTTTAAGACTCGTTAGTTTTAATAAAAAATCTGTACGTTTACTAGTCTTTTATTCGTTACGTCTTACATGTTACGGCTCACGCCATCGTCTGACAATGAGACGAATTATAAGAAGAAATTAACAGTAAAGATAACAATTTTGAACGTTAAAAATTTTCTAAGAAGTTGCACGCAAACTACGAAATATTAAACACGTCGAAAGGCAACGTGAAATTATGAATAATAACGAGTCTTATTTTCTATCTAATCACATAAGTTTGATATTAATTAGAAATAATCGGAGAAATAATTCATTAACGGAGAAGAACTTAATTTACAATAATTTCATTATACGTTGTGTATATAAATTTGCCGTTTAAAACTAATAAGTAATAAATATAAACACAGGTTTTTTATGCTTGTATTGGTATTTTATTGATACTCTGCCTGACACGTTTCGGCGTATTACGCCATCTTCGGAGGCTTTTGTCAGTTATAATCCAGACAGCATCAACAAATCGTTTCTCAAGAATAAAGTTTCAATAATTCAACTACTTATCACCAATTTTTTTCACGCGACATATAACAAGTGTAATTCCAAGGTTAAAGAAGAAAAGTTTTATGGATCGACGAATAATAGTTCTAGACAAAAGCCTCCGAAGATGGCGTAATACGCCGAAACGCGTCAGGCATAGTATCAGTAAAATACCAATACAAGCATAAAAAAACCTGTGTTTATATTTATACATCATATTGGTAAAACGGATCTACAACATGATTAATAAGTAATAGTTTTAAAACTATTTTATGACTCGAGTTTTTCAAAAATATTGATCTCTTTTATCAAATAATTATTATCTTTCAGAACCAATAGGAACTGTAAAACCAAAATTTCCATTGGAAACTCGTAAAGAGTACATATTTGAAAGAAATTCATCGGTAAATCTTCTTTGTTCAGCCCAAGGGTACCCTCTTCCGATAAAAAGGTACTACATTTTTTAATTTTTGCATCTTGCTTGGTTTCAAAATACAGAACCAGTCGGTAGCGCCCTCCCAAAGTTTTCAACATTGGAAATATCAAAAACGTACAAAGGGAATAGTGGAACTGCCCTAACTTTACTTTGCCCCGCCCAAGCGTTTCCAGTTCCAATCTTTAGGTCAGTTCTTGCTCGTTTAACAAGGGTACTCCTTAATTTGGTGAATTTTTGATTAATTCTTACGTATTTGGGTGGTAGAACCCATCGGAAGCACTCTGCCAAAGTTCCCCACGATTGACAATTCTCGAGGATTTACTACTAAAGTGAGAGAAAGTGTTACTCTTCTGTGTCCAGCGCAAGGGTTCCCTGTGCCTTTATACAGGTACATAATTTGTTAGAGACGTTGTTTAATTTTCAGAACCAATGGGAAAAGTTAGACCTAACGTTGCTAGGTTGCTTCCATTGGATAATATCTTGAATGGTACCACTTTGGCGATATTATGTCCTGTACAAGCATTTCCTGCACCTATATACAGGTACAAAATCTTCACTTAATAATAGTCCTTATTCATTTAATAATAATTGATACACTCATAATACTCAAGATGTCTTGGACAGTTAATTTAAAAAATGAGAGTACTTAATTCCAACATTGAAGGGTTTCGAATTATTTCGGGTTCTTACTGCTATAATTTTAGAACCGGTAAATAGCGTGATTCCAAGGTTAACTTCTGGGGATAAAATCAGAGCTAAAGACATCAAGTTAAATCAAACAGCAACTCTTCTTTGTCCGATGCAATCATATCCAGTTCCGACATTCAGGTATTGTTTATTCACTTTTAAAATTTTTAAAGAGGTCTTTTAACGATTATTTAGAACCAATCGGCAGTGTAATTCCACGTTTGACCTCTGGCGATCAATCCAGAACAATATCTGGAGGAATCGCTCAACAAATCACTCTTGTATGCCCAGCTCAAGCGTTCCCTGTGCCTAAGTATAGGTAATTCACTTTGTTCTTTATTAAAACCACTTGTAACTCAAGAAGCATGGGTACTCAAATTAATTGCGCCTATCTCAATTGGTCTTTTATTTTAATAAAAGACTCTTTAATTTATTAGAGCCGATCGGTAGTGTGGCTCCTAGATTTAGTACGGGAACGTCAAAAATTCAAACTATCGAAGGCAAACGAAACTCCAGCTTAACTCTGATCTGTCCTGGTCAAGCATTTCCTACACCTAAGCACAGGTAATAAAAATTTAATGTTTTTGGCATGAACTGGAGTACCCTAAATCAACGCGGGCGACAATAGACGTATTGGGTATCTAATTGTAACATCCTTTACATTGTCTAAAAACAGAACCGGTGAACAGCGTCGTTCCGAGACTGACTTCTGGCGATAAAATCCGCACAAAAGACGTGGACGTGAAGCGGAACCTTACCGCCACTCTATTGTGTCCAATGCAATCGTATCCCGTGCCTACATTCAGGTAGATACATGAATATTTAATTTAGACGGACGGTTCGAGTAGGGTTATATTTTCGCAAAGATACGACTTTCGCCTTACTTTATGTGACGTTCGCAGAACCGATCGGTAGCGTAGGTCCTCGTTTGACGACTAGCGATCAATGGCAAGTCGTCCTCGCCAGGATATCGCAGGAAGTGACGCTGTTCTGTCCTGGGCAAGCATTTCCTGTTCCGAGACATAGGTAAACATGCCACCGTCTATACTGACTCCCATTGAACGTAATAGAAAGTAGACATAAGTTTATCATGTACGAATACAAAGTATCTCCTTCGTTTTTTGTTGGTGAGGATTAATTTTGTATCTTTATGGATGAATGAGGGTATCCTATTTATATCACAATAATTTTTCAAAAGTAAACTGTTTAAAATATCTTTTCAATAGAACCTGTGGGAACGGCAAAGCCAAAATTACCACCGATTGAAAAGTTTCGTACTCTTGAAGTTATGTTGAAGAAATCACTTCCATTGCTTTGCCCTGTTCAAGCTTTTCCAGTACCTAAATACAGGTAAAATTCTTAGTTAAATGTTTTGCTTCTTATAATATGAAACATTGATGGTTAGTATAATAATATTGAATATTCAGTCTGAACATGAATTTACCTTTCAAAAATTTTCAAATCTTATAAAAATACATACCAATTTTTTCTAATTGTAAGTGAGGGTACCCTATTGATAATTAAGCTGACAAAATTACTATTAAAAAAACTATTTAGACAAATTAAATAATATAAAAATATTTGCACATAAATAGAACCTGTAGGAACTGCAAAACCAAAACTACCTCCAATAGAAAAGTTACGTCTCCTTGAAGTTGCGGTAAACAAATCTCTTCCGTTACTTTGTCCTGCTCAAGCTTATCCAGTACCAAAATACAGGTAAACATAAACCAATTATTTTATTGAAGTTTGAAGCAAGGACGAAATCAAACCTAGCATTAAGGCTATTTTTTGAGCTTTTTTTAATTCTTAATATTAACGTTTAGAACCTGTTGGAACTGCAAAACCCAAATTTTCGTCAATCGACAAATTGAATGCTTTCGAAGCTTTGGTTAAGAACCCACTAACATTAATATGCCCAGCTCAAGCGTACCCAGTTCCAAAATACAGGTAATAGCAATTAATTTATTTTTTGTAAACCCTAATTTGGATTGTTATGGATATCTAAATTGTAAATCCTTTAGAACCTGTTGGAACAGCCAAACCCAAGTTCCCATCTTTAGATAAATCACGTACTTTTGAGGCTGTGGTACAGAAACCGGTAACTTTGATGTGCCCTGCTCAAGCATTTCCAGTTCCTAAGCATAGGTAACTATCTCAATATAAAAATACTAACCAAATTTAAATTGTATTTTTGGACGATTTTTTACTTCGTAATTTTGAATTAGAATTTAAGACAAATCTTTACAGAACCAGTAGGAAGTCGTGCTCCTAAATTATTATCTTCAGCTAAACTGACTTGGTTCGAAGAGAAATCCGGTAAAAACTTGTCCCTCTTATGTCAGGCTCAAGGGTACCCATCACCTGTCTTTAGGTAAATACTCATTTTTGTGTTTATTTATCACCTTCAGAACCTGTCGGAAGCAGAGCACCTACTTTAACATCTAACGTAGTGTCGACCAGCGTTAAAGAAACGTCTAGCAAAAACATTGTCTTATTTTGTCAAGCTCAAGGGTATCCCACACCTTTATTCAGGTACTTTTTGAATTTCTGCTTATTTTTTGTTGACTTACGAAAATCATTTTTCGTTCCTATTAGAACCAGTTGGAAGTAGAGCACCTACTTTGACCTCAAATTTTGTTAGTACCGGTGTTAAAGAAACGTCTCAAACT
The DNA here is from genome assembly GCA_036711955.1 of Digitonthophagus gazella. Lineage (NCBI taxonomy): Eukaryota > Metazoa > Arthropoda > Insecta > Coleoptera > Scarabaeidae > Digitonthophagus > Digitonthophagus gazella. Next base: position 11,762,837 of record JASCIT010000001.1, read on the forward strand.
GATATTGCTTTACTATGTCAGGCACAGGGATTTCCTACACCATTATTCAGGTAAAAAGGTACAAAATAACCATTTGTTTACATAGTTAAGAAATTTGCTTAGTTATCGCAAAATGTTTATAAAAACTTATCAAAGGTGACTGTTTTTGTTCAATTCAAGGGTACCCCACGTTATTATTGAAATTCACAAAAATTTAGCTATGTAAATCACGATTTTTCATAAACTCTAGAACCAGTTGGAAGTAGAGCACCAACTCTAACATCAAATTTTGTAATCACCGGGGTTATAGAAACAGCTAACACAGATATTGCCTTACTATGTCAAGCTCAAGGATATCCTACACCATTATTCAGGTATTCTTGTCACAAATGCAATTCTTAGCATGCGGCTTTTCTTTCATAGAACCTCTTGGAAGCAGAGCACCTACTTTAACTTCAAATTTTATCAGCGGAGCGAAAGCTGCTTCTAAAACTGACATAGCCTTACTTTGTCAAGCTCAAGGGTACCCTACACCTTTCTTCAGGTACTGTAAAACTGGTTTTATATCGAATTTCTCCTTTTATAGAACCTGTCGGGACGAGAGCACCTCGTCTATCAGCCGATGTAAAAAGTGTAACAATAGAGAAACCGAATAGTCACAGTATTAGCCTTCTGTGTCAAGCTCAAGGGTACCCAATGCCGGTTTTTAGGTAATTTATCTTCTTGTTACAATTTGTTGCGACTTATTTCTGTCGTTAGAACCCGTCGGGGTAAAAGGGCCGGTATTTTCGTCCGACAACCTAATAAATGCTTTCGCGAGATCTTCTGGCACGAGTTTCGCCCTTCTGTGCCAGGCGCAAGGGTTACCCGTTCCCAAATTCAAGTAAGTCGAACTCTAAACACGCATTTCACCGAATTTTACGCTAGAACCGGTTGGAACCAAGGCTCCGACCTTCCCGAACGACATAACTATTATGGGCTATACGAGACAAATGGGTCAAACCTTAACGTTACTTTGTCCCGCACAAGGAATGCCAATTCCGAACTATAGGTAAATAATTTTCGGATTATCTTAATCTTAAGCGTACCCTATCTTTTGGCATTGAGGGATTAAATTTATTTCTTTAGTTATTTCTAAGAGTATTTAGTTCACTTTAGAGCCTCTGGGATCGAAATCGCCGACGTTTTCAAGTACTTCTCGAACGTTTTCTTATACGATGAAACAAAACGATAGTTTTGCTTTATTGTGTCCTGCTCAAGCTCTTCCTATTCCTACGTTCAGGTAGGTACTTTAAAAATTTACGAGAAATTGCAATTAACTTTTATGTTTATAAACTCGCACGATCCAAAACTAAAATTTAATAGAAGTGCCTAGTAGTACTTTTCCTGAAAAATATCTAGTGCCCGTTCATAAAGCTTAAAAATATAAATCATGCATTTTAATCTACTTAATCCAACATCAAGGCAGGCACACACCCCACAAAGCTTTAATATTACAGAACCAGTTGGAAGTAGAGCTCCCTCCTTTACAAACGATCTAAAAAGCATGGGTTATGAACGCCAACTTGGACAAAGTTTTGCTCTTTTATGCCCGGCACAGTCATTACCTCTTCCAACATTTAGGTAGGCTAATTTTTTTAACTTAAATCTCACCGAAATACTTTTTATTTACCATTCAGAACCCATGGGATTAAAACCACCAGTATTCGCTTCAGAATCGTCGAGTTTTACGTACTCAAAACGTTCGAAAACAAACTTTGCATTGCTCTGCCCAGCTCAAGCATTGCCCGTCCCAACTTATAGGTAACTTATCTTTTTTTTTTCAATAAAAACTCTCGTTCTTTAGAACCCATCGGAATGAAAGCTCCGAGCTTTTCCCACGACGCCTCGAGCGTGTCTTATACCTATTTGAAACCGATCGGAACGAATTTTGCGTTGATCTGCCCGGCTCAAGCTCTACCTATCCCGAGCTTTAGGTAAATGTTAATTTAGTTTTTGATGTTTAGAACCGGTGGGGTTGAAAGCTCCTTCGTTTTCGAATGATGCAACGAGTATCTCCTATACGAGAGGTGTGGGGCAAGGCTTTGGACTGTTATGTCAAGCTCAAGCTTTCCCCGTGCCTAAGTTTCGGTACGTTAGCTTTGGGTACCCTATCCCTAGTTATTTAGTGAGAGTAGCTTATAGATTATTTTCTTTTTATTAGAACCTTTGGGTTTGAAAGCTCCTACATTTTCGGGAACGTCGCGCATATTCTCTCTTAAAGTTGAGATTAAAGAAAGCTTTGCTATATTGTGTCCGGCACAAGCTTTACCAATTCCATCTTACAGGTAGGTTTATACACATTAGTAATTAATTTTGGTACCTTACCCGACATTTTGGTGTTTTAATTTCTTTTGGGAAATAATATTTGATAATTTATTTTTGTAATTAGAGCCACTTGGGTTAAAAGCTCCCAGCTTTTCATCCGACTCTAAAACATTCTCCTTCGATAGACGGTTCAATACGAGTTTTGCTCTACTCTGTCCAGCTCAAGCTTTACCTGTGCCACATTTTAGGTATTAATTTATATTTTATTTCGATTTATATAAAAAGATAACATATAGAAAATATTTTATAAATTCATAGTTTACTCTTTTCGTTTCCTGTTACAAAGCTCAACTTGATTCAAAATAATTCTTTCTAGAGCCCATTGGAGGAGTTCCCCCTAAGGTAAAAGAGGTAGACGTCATGAAAAAGTCAGTATTACATGCCACCACGTCTTCGTTGACGTGCCCAGCTCAAAGCTTTCCACCTCCCGTATTCAGGTAATTTTTGTTCACCCTACGGCTGCATTCACACATTTTCTGGGCACATCTCGTAGTACTCAAACCGCATTTTGTAACACCCTAACGTTCGTCTTTATAGAGCCCACGAATAATATAGCACCGAAGGCCTTAGACGACAAATACGGCTTCGCTAAAGTCTTCACGGCACGCAATTTAACTGTCTTTTTAACGTGTCAAGTCGTTGGGTATCCTGTCCCAAAATTTAGGTATGTTTAATGGTGAATACTATTTGATATGTTTGTAAATACATAGAACCTACTGGAAATGTACCTCCGAAAATTGCTGGTGAACGTTACGAAGGAGGAAAACTGAAGTTCTTTCCGTTGAAATCTTTCGTTGTTCTTACCTGTGATGTTGTTGGATATCCTGTTCCGATATACAAGTAGGTAGTACTGAAAAATAAGTCGTTACTGAAAGCTTGTTATAATGCGTTAAAATAAATATAAAGATCATTTCTTTGATTATAAATTAGAATTGGCTAATAAACGGCTCTTGTTTCAGAGCCTACAAATAATATGCCACCCAAAGCTATTGACCAAAAGATCAGATTCACAATGCTCTTAGTGCCCAAGAACGAACCGATTTATCTGATGTGTCCTGTTGTTGGGTACCCTGTTCCTCTATTCATGTGAGTTAGGTTCTTTTTTTTTAATTAATATAAATTAACTTCACTTCATTTAAATAATCTTTACGTTCCGACATAGAAACGGATATGTTAGTTTTATATTTATAATAAATTTTAATATTTAGAGCCAACAGGAAACATTGCCCCAAAACTGTCCGGCTCGAAATATGACGGTGGCAAAATATACAGCTACTCTCGCAACAGAACCGTCTTCATGACTTGCGACATCGTAGGGTACCCAATTCCAAAATACAGGTATAACGATACTGACTCATAATGACAAAATTATAAAACATAATTTCTTAAATATGCACCCACAAGATAAATCTAACAATTTACAAATATTTTTGATTAAAATTATTACAGAACCCACTAACAATGTCCCACCTAAAAAAGTTGGGGCTGAATTCGGTGGTTGGAGGGTACTATCGGTACCAAACACTAATAATGCTTGGTTGACTTGTCAAGTTACCGGTTTTCCTGTTCCAAGATTTTTGTGAGTAGGAAAAACACTAAAATATTACAAACTTAAATTACAATTAAGGGTAAAAAACCGTGATATAAAATGTCCCCCAAAATGAAAAAACGCCGTAAATCTTCTATTTAAACACGCTTCTTTTCAGTTCCGTCAGTTCAATATGAGGTACGTATTTTTTTCTCTTTTTATATCTTCGCTCTTTCAGACCGTTTCGTCACATCAAAGCCAAGGGCAAGGTAATTTTTAAGTTCACCCATTTGCGTCCCCTTTCCATTTGAGCCGAAAGGTCAGCGAAAGTTCATTTTCAGAGCCCACGAACAACGTCGCCCCGAAAAAAGACACTGAAAACTTCAAAGGGTGGAAAGTCGTCGACGTTCCTATTAGGCAAGTGGCGTGGTTAACTTGTCAAGTAACAGGTTACCCCGTTCCGAAATTCTCGTAAGTCTTCTTTTTTTCAAAACCACCATTTCCTCGACCTCCACACATAAACACGCTCAGTTTTATTAGATTTCACTCTTTTTTGTTTATTTATCACTTCGGTGTGGGTAAGTTTTTTTGCATGGGTGGCGTAAATAGGATTCTGTATTTTTGTTACTTCTTTGATTTCGGCTTACCCATGTTCCATTGTTCACGCAGCTACGTTTTAAATTAAATGTTGTAGATGGTCGTAAAATGCAGAATCCTAATCGCTGACTTATTTCAGAGCCTACCAATAACATATCACCTAAGCTGGTTGGCGAAAGAACTTTGGGAAAGGTTCTTACATCGCCTTTGAACATTTCCGTTGCGCTACTTTGTCCTATCGTTGGATTTCCTTTACCCGTGTTTAAGTAAGTTTTTGTGTTCGTTGTGAAATAGATTTTAGTAGTTCTTCTTTATTACTTCTGTAAATTATTTTCTGTTTATAAAATATTGAAGCAAATGGTACCTAAACCCTTAATTAAAATTTAAGGGATTACAAGTAATTTTTCTCTCTAAAGAACCCACAAATAACATTGCTCCAAAAGCAGCTGGTCGGAAAATAGATGGGAGTATAGTTGTGGATGTTCCACTGGGTAAAAACTCAGTGCTTACTTGTGACGTCACAGGGTACCCTATTCCAAAATTTAGGTACGATATCAATGTTGTTTTTTCTTAGAACCGACTGGTGGTACTTCCCCTAAACTCTCCGGCGATGGCTGGAATAAGAATTCGGCCAAACTGGGAACTACTTTTGCATTACTCTGTGATGCTCAAGCTTTCCCGGCACCGAAAAAAAGGTATTTAAACTTTCATATCGTGTCATCCCAACATATAGGCATTTCTAGGGCTTTTCTTCTTATAATTGGTACGTATTTATTTTAGTTAATTTACATTTTCAGAACCCACGGGATCTGTAGGACCGCGATTAAAAAGTCGTACGATTGACATTAAAATCGCCGGCATAAACACCAGCGTTGTGATTTTATGTCCGGCTCAAAGTTTTCCAGTTCCAGCCTTTAGGTAAAAAAGACTCGAAGTAACCTTAATTAGTTATCCAACATTTATTTAAATTCCAGTTCTACAGCGGAGTTTCTCTTTGTTACAGATGGTACAAATTCGTCGAAGGAACCAACAGGAAGCAAGTTATCCAATTGAACGACAGAATTCATCAGGTTGCTGGAACTTTGATCATTAAGGAAGCTTTGGTTGAAGACTCTGGAAAGTATTTGTGTGTCGTGAATAATTCCGTTGGAGGAGAGAGCGTTGAGACCGTTTTAACCGTTACTGCACCCTTGAAAGCTAGCATTGACCCGCCTGTACAGACTATTGACTTTGGAAGGCCCGCCGTGTTCACTTGCAATTTTGAAGGTAAACATTGCTCATTTTATTTGCTTATGAAGGTTATAGACAACCACATTCTGTAGTTATAAATTTCGTTTCGAATGTTATTGTTTCAAACTTTATTAGATTAAGACCGAGTTTTATAAAGCTCAAGTTAAAAAGGTGATTAGTAGAATGTTAACTAATTTAACTTTTTTTTAAACCGGACTTAAATTTGGTTAACTCGAACTGGAAGAATATTAAAATGAGAACACTTAAGAACTGGAAACGTACTTAGAATTAATTAAGTTCTAAAATTATAAAATCAATAATGAACGTTTTACTGAAATACTTTCATTTCATTTAATTTCATTTAACTTCATTTTGTTTGATTTTGTTTAAAATCCTATCCAAAAAAATTTCTAAATTTCTTTATTAATATTTCTATTTTATTTTTATCAGGTAATCCAATCAAGACAATCAGTTGGCTTAAAGATGGCCATCCATTGGACCACACTGAATCAGTCCTTCGTATTGAATCCGTCCGTAAAGAAGACAAAGGCATGTACCAATGTTTCATCAGAAATGACCAAGAAAGCGCCGAAGCAAGTGCAGAACTCAAATTAGGCGGTCGTTTCGATCCTCCATTCATTCGTCAATCTTTTTCCGAAGAAGTTTTAGAACCTGGTGCGTCTGTTTTCTTAGAATGCGTAGCTGGTGGAACCCCGACTCCTGAAATCACATGGGAACTCGACGGACGAAGACTCTCTAACAATGACAGATATCAAATTGGTCAATACGTAAAAGCTGAAGGCGATGTCGTTTCCCATCTTAACATTTCTGCTATTCATACCAACGATGGAGGCTTGTATCGGTGTATCGCGAGTAGCAAAGTTGGGTCTGTTGAACACGCCGCTAGGATTAACGTTAAAGGACATCCTCACGTTAGAGCTATGGAAAAGCAGACGATTGTTGCTGGAGGTACTTTGGTTGTACACTGTCCCGTTGCTGGGTATCCGATTGAATCCATTATTTGGGAAAGAGGTTTGTGCAAAATGTGATAAATTTTACTTAAATGATAAAATGATTTGTTCTTGTTTAGATGGACGTGTCTTACCGATCAACAGAAAACAGAAAGTCTTCACCAATAACGGCACTTTGATCATTGTTGATGTTGAAAGGCAATCTGACCAAGCTTCTTACACTTGCGTTGCTAAAAGCCCACAAGGATTCAGTGACAGGAATACTGTTGAAGTTCAAGTAATGGGTAAGTTTTTGTTTATTCTTATTGTTACATTTTCACAATGAAAGATGGAAAATTGAAATAAATTTTGGAATAGCAAATGAGACAAATTAATAAATCATCTATCTTTCATTGTGTTCTTTTTCTAGATTTTTCCTCGATTTTAATAATTGAATTTTTTATATTTTTAAATTTAAAAATAATAAGAGGAAGAATCTAATACTTTTTTAATAGGAATTATTTACGTATAAAGAAGGAAATTTAATATTATTACTCGATTATTACGTGTGTGCACATCTGGTGAAAACCAGTTGAGAATATGTAAAACGTTCGTTCATTTCAGCAGGTCGGGAGTAATAAAACAGGTAAGACGGCTGCAAAAAATAGCTTAACCGAGCAAAATTACCATCATTCTACAATCATGAACATCTAGACTTCGCCTGGGCTATAGTCGGGCTTGTTTTTGTTCTTTTATCCATTCGAGGACTCGCATTCTAGTTCGATCTTGCCAATAAAACCTTCAATTTATCGGTGATTAGAATTAAAACGCCATTACGGTGCACTCTGCGGATGACTCTCTGTATAAATATTGATACCGTCTTCAAATTAAAACTTCTCAAACTTTTAATGATGGTTTTTAATTAAGTAACTTTATTTTCTATTTCACTTCTATTAAATTTTTTTAATCTTGTTTTATAAACAAGGAAATGTTAGAAATCAAATGTTTTCTAAATAAACTCCCAACTACTCCAATCTTACACATCTATAGTACTTCCCCAGATCACAGCATTTGATTTTGGAGAAGAGCCGATAAACGAAGGTGAATTAGTCTCGGTACAGTGTATTATCTCAAAAGGAGATCTCCCGCTATCGATTCACTGGAGTTTTCAAGGGAAATCCATAGATAACCTTTCCACCGGAATCTCCTCCTGGCAAATGAACAAGAGAATTAGCATTCTAAGCATAGATTCGGTAAACGCTGACCACGCAGGAGAATACTCGTGCACTGCCGAGAATCCAGCAGGAAGTACCACACACACGGCTCATTTAAACGTCAACGGTATATTAAATTTGCGCACGCGAAAAAGCATACTAACGCACTCGCTTTAATCCGCAATTTACCAATTTTGCACATTTGCAAATTAAAAACCTAGTTTATAACCAACCATTTTTTTCGCAGTTGTACCCCAAATTTCCCCATTCGCTTTCGAAGATTCTGTAAATTCAGGCGAAACTGTTTCAATACAGTGCACAGTAGCTAAAGGTGACACTCCACTTAATATTACGTGGTCTTTAAATGGAAAAATGATTAATTCCCATGATGGAATTACTATTATGACTATGAAAAGATTCAGTACTTTGAATATTGATTCTGTACAAGCTATTCATAGTGGAAAGTACACTTGTATTGCTTCGAATATGGTTGGATCGACGTCTTTTGATGCCCATTTAAACGTTAAGGGTACTTTATTCTTATTCCTGGTAGAGTTGTTGTTTTATTTGTTAGTGTTGGTCCGTTTCCCATCTTCTTTATTTAGGAAATCATTTCAAAAATATGTTTTTAAAGAAAATATTTTTTGGATTCATATAATTAGGAATATTTTTGAAATGGTATCCTTTATTCTTTGAACGTTTTACAGTACCTCCTCACATAGCCCCTTTCGACTTCGGCAGTGAGAATTTAAACGCTGGCGAATCGGCCTTTTTGCACTGCACCATAAACAAGGGAGATAATCCCGTCAACATCGACTGGTTTTTAAACGGCAAGCAAATATCGCAACATTCGGGAATTGTGGTGAATCGTTACGACAAAAAAGTGAGTAGCCTAAGTATTCCTTCTGTCCAAGAGGAGCATAGCGGAAAATACACTTGTAGAGCAACAAATTGGGCTGGCTCAGCTTACTACACCGCAATTTTAGCAGTCAACGGTTTGCAATTTTCGAGCAAATTATCACCGTTTTTTGTTTTTCATCCTTTCCAAAATCCGTATGATCCCGAAAATTTCGTTTTTATTTCGTACCTCTGTGCGTAGTTTCGCCCCAAATCGCCCATTTCGACTTCGGCGAGGATTCCGTAAACGAGGGCGATGGAGTTTCCATTCAATGTACAGTTTCCAAAGGAGATTATCCCCTAAATATCAGTTGGACCTTAAACGGCCATCCTATTCTACAGGACGAAGGGATAATGTTGAATCGGGTTTCGAAACGGGTCAGCACTTTGAGTATAGATAACGTCCAAGCGCACCATGTTGGAAATTATACATGTATCGCGATAAACAAAGCTGGAAATGATGAATATATGGCGAGCTTAGCCGTGAATGGTACCGTTTATTCTCGTATTTAGTAGATTAAATATTTCTGGAATTTTGGTTATATAATCTTTAAGCTATCCGTTAAATCCTCATTTGTATTGATAAACTTGCATGAATTTAAAACGAATGTTTATCAATACAAATTAATTATATTTCTAGTACCCCCTCATATAACTCCATTCGACTTTGGAAGCGAAGTTTTAAACGCCGGGGAATTAGCTTCTTTATATTGTCGGGCAAAAGGCGATGAACCTATCTATTTTGAATGGTATCTTAACGGCAACAACGTAGATGATTATCACGGTGTCAACGTAAATCAATACGGAAGAAGAGTTAGCAATTTGAACATCGACTCCGTACAAGCCGAACACAGCGGAAAGTACACGTGCAAAGCCACGAACTCGGTTGGTTCCGCGTATTACACCACGAACTTAGCAGTGAACGGTTTGACTTCAGTTTCTCATTTCACATTCATCCACTTCCAACTCTTAAATCATTTTTATTTACACTATTTTTCTTGGCTTTTATCTTCTCTATCGCTACATCTATTTCAGTCCCTCCGTATATCTCTCCATTTGACATCGGACAAGACTCTGTAAATGCCGGCGATTCCGTTACTTTGTACTGTACCGTGAGCAAAGGCGACAATCCAATTACAGTCGAGTGGTACCTTAATGGTCGCGTGCTTTCGAGCGGGGATGGAATTTCTATCAGTTCTCATGGGCGAAAGGTTAATATACTTAGCATAGAGTCTGTTCGGGATAGGCACAGTGGGAAGTACACTTGCAAAGCTACCAACTGGGCCGGTTCTGCTTATTACACTACGAGTTTTGCAGTTAAAGGTTGAGTTTAATTACTTTTGTTAATTGAGTTTTTATTTTATTTTTTTATCTTACCCATTACATCTAAAAAACACTTTTAACCATTCATTAGAAATCGTCTTTTTAATTTGTGGAAGTTTTAATCTGTTCTTTTTAGAAGTAACTTTGTAATATGTATTTATTATCGTAAAAATCTTTTGTGGTTCAATATTCTAAGATTTAACAAAGTTTCTCAAAACACTTTTTCATTTTCTTTTCGATTGGATAAAGTTTCGATGGAAATTTTTCCTTACTTAAGAAGACTTGCAAACGATTGAAAGTTTTCGTTTAACCGCTAAAGACAAACTTTGCGCAATTTACGTAAGTTAATTTTACTTTGTTCGGATGATGAATAATGTATGATAATTTCCAAGGTAATGAAGCCGTTCCAATGCAGCTATTTTACATTAAAATCACAAAAACTATTTCAATTATTTTCATTATAAAAACGGGATTTCTTAAACGATTAATATCTTTTCATTTAGAAATCAATAGCAATAATCATTATTTGTCATTCATACATTATAGTTCCACCTCACATAGCACCGTTTGAATTAGGCAGCGATACGATGAACGCGGGAGAATCAACATCTCTCTACTGTATGTTGAACAAAGGCGATCATCCAGTACACTTTAACTGGTATCTTAACGGCGAAGAGATTTATAACTTTTAAGGAATTTCAATTATACCTTTTGGTATCAAAGCTAGCATCCTAAATATCGATTCGATCCGAGCGAAACATAGCGGGAAATACACTTGTAAAGCGACTAATTCCGCTGGATCGGCATATTACACCACAAAATTACTTGTTAACGGTGATTGTTTAATATTAATTTGATTCATTATGTCATTATTTTGATTTTAATTTGGTTTTGTTTTAATTATTTATCAGTTCCTCCTCACATCACTCCAATTGATTTTGGCGGAGATAGTCTTAATCTCGGTGAAAGTGCATCTTTGATGTGTACAGTCAATAAAGGTGATCAACCAATCAATATTGATTGGTTTTTAAATGGAAAGAGTATTTATGGTGTTCAAGGAGTTTCTATTACTCATGTTGGTCGAAAGGGAAGTGCTTTAAATATTGATGCTGTACATGCTGAACATACCGGAAAATACACCTGCAGAGCGACAAATTTTGCCGGTGCAGCTTATTACACTGCTCAACTATCTGTTAACGGTTATTGATTATTTATGTACCTAAATTGTTCCTAAATTGTTAAAACCCCGCTGTAAATATTCGCTTTGTAATTTTTAGTACCACCCCAAATCGCCCCTTTAATATTCGCCGAAGATTCCGTTAATTCTGGTGATAGCGTTTCTCTTCAGTGCACCATCACTAAAGGTGATAATCCGGTTCAAATCGATTGGTTTTTAAATTCAAAATCTACTGCTAACGAAGAAGGAATTGTTACTAGTCGAGTAAGCAAACGAGTTAGTACTTTAAGTATTGACTCTGTTGGGGCTCATCATTCTGGCGTGTATACTTGCAGAGCGTCTAATACAGCTGGTGCTACTAATTTTTCAACATCTTTAGATGTTAATGGTATTATTTGATATTACGGATTTATACGTATTTTCTATTTTAATTTTAATATTTCCTTATAACATTTAACTATCTTTTAAGTACTTATCACTTTCTGAATATTTCTTTTTAGTCCCACCTTATATTTCCCCATTTTCCTTCAGCGAAGAATCGGTAAATTCCGGAGATACGGTTTCAGTATCGTGTATAATAGCAAAAGGTGATAATCCGATAAAAATAGAATGGTTTCTCAATTCAAAATCGGTAGGAAATGACGATGGGGTGTTTCCCAGTACTAGTAAACGAGTTAGTACAATCACTATAGATTCTGTATCAGCTCATCACGCTGGAATATACACGTGTAAAGCTACTAATTTGGCTGGGTCAACGAATTTTTCTACAACGTTAGATGTTAATGGTATTTTACATTTAGTTGTAGTTGCACACTATTTTACATTCTTTTTTATTCTGTATTACAGTAGAACCTCTATTAACCGAAACAAAGGGGGCGAGAGGTGTTTCGGATAAATAAAATTTCGGATAATAATCGAAATGTAATTTTTGGTGATCAGGAATCGTTTTTTGAAGTTTTGGATAAAAAAAAATAAATGGAAATACAACACATATACAATATTAACACAGTATTTTAATAAGTCCAAACTTAAAAAAAAAAACACAGTACAGCTACTTTTTTTGTTATCACACCGTTTTCTAGCTACTATGAGAACGTCAGAAAGTTTTAATTCGTCACATCTTTCGACGAACCTTAATGCTATATGAAAATATAAAAAAATTGTGACAAAACGCGCCTTTTATAGAGTTTAACAGGTTAACAGTCCACAACCCATATATGGGTTGTTAACTGAAGGTACTACCAGTCCACAGTCCATATATGGGCTCTTTTTCATATTTGGGATACTTTTTTTGCTTGATTAGTTGCAGCTGCTGGAGTCTCGCCCTTCAGCCCATGTTCATTGTAGCAACCTGCACATCTAAGTCTAGTTAGTTTTATGTTTTTTCTCTTTAATTGTGTAAGGAAATGCTTCTTCGGGACAGTTAGCGGAACAGTTACTCCTTGTGAGCCCTCAGAAGTTGAGCTACTCTGCAGCATAGGTGATGCCGGTAACTTGGCTACGTTTAAGCCCTATAGGTTTTTCACAATATCTGTTTGTACCTGCAAAAGATTACATTTCTTATGCTGGTTCAATTTATAGCACAAATAAATCACATTTATTACACCTACTCCAAAGAGAACATCGACCGCAATTTTTTTGTACCATCTCAGATTTGCTCTCCTCTCTTCAGTTACTTGTTTTTAACTAGTAAAGGCAAGTCTTTACGGTTCCTTCTCAGAGGAATCTTCTAATGGTATACTTGTGTACCAATTATCTACAACAATCATTCTTCCTTAGTCCAAAAGTTCTTCACATAGCTCAACAATAACGCTTCCAGGTTTACCAAGATTTAAGATTTGAGGATCTTGGCCAGTATAATATTTACTACTTCTAAACATATCCATCATCAGTTGTAGTTGTAAGTTTGGTTTAGGGAGTCCACAGCCCATATGTGGGCTGTCAAAAAAAAACCTTTTATCTATTTATATAAACCTTATAACATGTTAGGTATTTATAAGAACCCCTAAGAGATCGATTTTGCATAAAAAAAGACCGGGTGGTGTAACGTTTCTCATTCTCTAACTTGGACTGTTATCCTGTTAATAGGCGTTTAATACTTCGTCTGCGGTGTCGTGGCTAGTACCTTCTTGTGATTCAGGGAGTACCATATCAATAATATCTTGGTCATTGAAATTTAGTTAGTAGAGTCATCACCATTTACCCATTCACTTATTTCATCTTCGCTGATTTCTTCACATCCTTGTAATTTTTTAATCAAGTTTGCAAGGTTCTCATCGTTTTCAGTATTGTCATCTGTTAAAATTCCGCCAAAAAGTTTATTTTACTTTTGTAGGGTTGATGATTTTATCTTCTCCCAAGATTCAGCACACCAATAAATAACATGCTTCATGTTAATGGTTTTCAGGAATAATTTTTGACTCGTGTGCCTCTTGCAATAGATATCTAAGAAACAACGCCCGATAGTGCCTTTTGGAGCATTTTATTGCACCTTGATCTAGGGGTTGAATCAGACTTGTGACATTAGCAGGTAGACACTGAACAACAATGTCACCATTCTGCAGATTCTGGGGGTGTGTAGGGGCGTTGTCGACTAACAAAACTACTTTTGTTGGAAGATTTTTCAACTTTAAAAAAGACTCAACATTGGGCACAAACTCATTATTAAACCATTCTATAAACAAAGCAGCGGACATTCAGGAACTCTTTTGGTTACGATAGAAGACAGGAAGAGCATTTGCCGAAATATCTTTCAAAGCCCTAGGTTTTTTAGATTTTCCTATGCACATGGGCCGCAGTCGGTAAGTTTCTGAAGCATTGCTGCAGAATAAAGTTGCCACTCTTTGTTTATTCACAATGTCTGATGACTGACATCATAAATATATTTTTTAATTACCGTTTTGGTTGTTTCGGTTAAACGCTATTTCGGTTAAAAGTGTTTAGGATAATAGAGGTTCTACTGTAATAATTAATTTCGTTTCTTGCACAGTCCCTCCTCATATAAATCCTTTCGATTTTGGTCGCGCGACGATGAACGCTGGAGAATCAACATCTCTTTATTGTACTTTAAATTCGGGCGATCATCCCGTATATTTCAACTGGTTTTTAAAAGGCAAACCAATAGTTGATTTTGATGGTATTATGGTTAGTAATTTCGGAAAGAAAAGTTCCATATTAAATATCGAGGCCATATAAGAAGAACATAGCGGAAAATACACTTGTAAAGCTACTAACTCTGCTGGATCTGCATATTACACAGCTGTACTATCAATCAACAGTAATTCATTGTTTTCATTTTTATTTTTTATTGTACATACTTTTCTTTTTGTTGATTTCCTAATTTCCACTTTAGTTCCTCCGCATATAACACCTTTCGACTTCGGCGATGAAAGTTTAAATTCCGGAGATTCAGCTACGGTTACGTGCACTGTAAAAGGCGATCAACCGATTAACATCGATTGGTTCTTAAACGGGAAGAAAATCGAACATACCACTGGTATCTCCATCACTCGGTTTGGACGGAAAGTTAGCGGGTTAAATATTGATGCTGTTAATGCCGAACATAGCGGGAAATACACGTGTAGGGCTTCAAATTCGGCTGGTTCAGCGTATTATACAGCTCAGTTAGCTGTTAATGGTATACCATATCTGAATATAAAGACTATCTAAATTTTCTTGATTAGTTATTATTTTTTTGTTATTTATTTAAAAACTAAGTTAATGTTTTTAACATCCTATTTTAGTTCCTCCACACATATCTCCATTCTTCTTCACTGATGAAACAGTAAATTCGGGTGACACAGTTTCGGTTTCGTGCATCATAGCTAAAGGCGATAGTCCTATAAAAATAGAATGGTATTTAAATTCGAAATTAACAACAGACGAAGACGGTATCTTCACTAGTAGAGTTAGCAAACGAGTTAGTTCAATGACTATAGATTCTGTGGCAGCACATCATGCTGGAATTTATACTTGTAAAGCAACGAACATGGCAGGATCGGCAAATTATTCAGCAACTTTAGATGTTAACGGTACACATTCGGAATGTTAACAGCACTTTTTATGTACTTACTGTTTATGTTCGTCCTAAAATTCCTTTCTTTAAAATGTCTTTATTGATCTTATAGTTCCACCTCATATTGCTCCATTCGATTTTGGTAGAGACACCTTAAACGCTGGGGAATCTACGTCTACGACTTGTTCTTTAAATATAGGGGATACTCCCATTATTTTTGAATGGTTTTTAAATAGTAAACCAATTGTCGATGACGATAGTATTATAATTGGGAATTTTGGAAAGAAAAACTCTATTTTGAATATTGAATCAGTTCAAGAATACCATAGCGGGAAATACACCTGTAAAGCTACGAATATGGCTGGGTCAGCTTATTATACCACGGGATTAACTATTAATAGTATACATGGTTTTATTTATTTTTATTTTATTTTCGTCAAAAATCATTTTATTCCTTATCTTTCTACAGTTCCTCCTCACATTAATCCGTTCGATTTTGGTCACGAAACAATGAATGCTGGGGCATCCACTTCGGCCAAATGTTCGATAAACATGGGCGATACTCCAGTTTTATTCGAATGGTTTTTAAATGGACACCTTATTGTTGACATGGAAAATATTGTAATAGGAAATTTTGGGAAGAAAAATTCTATTTTAAACATTGAGTCCGTTCAGGAATATCACACCGGGAAATATACTTGTAAAGCAACAAATATGGCTGGGTCAGCTTATTATACCACGGGATTAGCTGTCAATAGTACATAGATTTTGTATTTATTTTTTTTTATTTTCTTTCTTTTTACAAAACCGCCTCCTTCAAAACCCCTTTCAAACACGAGTTATCTCTAACTTAACTTTTCATTTTTACATAGTTCCACCTCATATCACTCCGTTCGATTTTGGTCACGAAACTATGAATGCTGGGGCGTCAACTTCTGCTACATGTACGATAAATATGGGTGATACTCCCGTTTTATTCGAATGGTTTTTAAACGGTCACCTTATTATTGACGTGGAAGGCATTATGATTGGCAATTTTGGCAAGAAAAATTCTATTTTGAACATTGAGTCAGTTCAGGAATATCACACCGGGAAATATACTTGTAAAGCAACAAATATGGCTGGGTCAGCTTATTATACCACGGGATTAGCTGTCAATAGTACATAGATTTATTTATTTATTTTTTATTTTCTTTCTTTTTACAAAACCTTCTCCTTTAAAACTCCTTTCAGACACAAGTTATCTCTAATAGAGATGGGACCGAAGCCGAATAATTCTTCGGTATTCGGCTTATTCGGCTTCATTTGCAATATTCGGTTTTCGGCCAAATATTGAATTTATTTACCGAATATTCGGTTGTCTATGTGACTGCTATAACTTTTAATAAATTCGAAGAATACATTAAATGAGCATACAATGGATTTTTGCGCAATTGTCGATTAGTTTTTTTTGTATGTTTCCTGCTTCAGAGAACAACTGGTCACTGAAAACTGTACTTGATGGGGCTGATAAGTACACTTTTGCCAGTTTACTTATTTTTGGGTATTTCCAGCTATGTTGTTTCCACCAAACAAATGGAATTTGCTCTCTTTTTAGTAATTCCTCATACAAGTAACAGTCCAGTTCACTAACGACTTGATTGGAGTCAATAACGGCCTTACTAGATGTGGCTATGACTTTATAGCAGTCGCAAAATGACTTCGATTCAAATTTTTGTCTGTTGTAGGGGACAACTGCTGAATGTTTGTATTACTTTCATCGCTACTACTGTTTCCGGAGTTTAGCGAGTCTAAATTTCTTCCAAGTGCCTCCAAAAAAAGTATGCCTTATAACGGATATGTTCTCACGTGAGAAAAAGTTTAAGAGATATCGGAGATTCAACGACGTTGCCATAAAATAATTTTTTTGCTTCTCTATTTCTTTGAATCTTATTTTCAAGCCAGTCAACAAAAGCCGAATATTCGGCCGAATATCCGGTTCAAATTTAGCCGAATGTTCGGTATTCGGTTATTCGGTTGAACTACTATTCGTCACAACACTAATCTCTAACTTATTAACTTTTCATTTTGACATAGTTCCACCTCATATCACTCCGTTCGATTTTGGCCACGAAACGATGAATGCCGGAGCATCAACTTCCGCTACTTGTACCATAAATATGGGCGATACTCCAGTTTTATTCGAATGGTATTTAGACGGCAAGCTTATTGTTGATTTAGAGGGGATTATGATTGGAAGTTTTGGAAAGAAACATTCTATTTTAAATATTGAATCGGTTCAAGGGTATCATAGCGGAAAATATACGTGCAAAGCAACTAATATGGCTGGGTCAGCTTATTATACTGCAGGATTAGCAATCAATAGTATATAGATTATTATTATTTTTTTTAATTAACTATGTTTTTGAAAACCTTACCTTTCCCAAATTCACCTAGAAACACAATGATATCCTTTTCAGACAAATTAAGCACATTTAAAAATTTCTTTTTAAAAATATTCTTATTGAAACTTTTCATTATAACACAGTTCCTCCACATATCAGTCCGTTCGACTTTGGTCATGAAACAATGAACGCTGGGGCGTCAACATCGACAACATGCACACTGAATATGGGTGATACACCAGTCTTATTTGAATGGTTTTTAAATGGGAACCTTATCATTGATGTAGATGGTATAGTTATTGGGAATTTTGGGAGGAAAAATTCATTTTTAAATATTGAATCAGTCCAAGAACATCATAGCGGGAAATATACTTGCAAAGCAACCAACATGGCTGGATCTGCTTATTATACTACAACGTTAACTATTAACTGTAAATTCTTTTACTTAAATTTGTTTATTTTTATTATTTTTTTATTCCTTTATACGTATTTGATTTTAACCTTGCTTTTACCTACTTTTTATCGACTTGTTGATGAATTGATTTGATTTGACTTGAATTGAATTAATTTGACAATTCTTGGATTTATTGGTTTCGAGTCTTATATTCTCTGCTTTATTTATCTTATAGGGAACAAATTAAATTTCTAAATTTAGTAGCAAATTGAATTTATTTTCATTCACAGTTCCTCCGCACATATCTCCATTTTCCTT
The DNA here is from genome assembly GCA_036711955.1 of Digitonthophagus gazella. Lineage (NCBI taxonomy): Eukaryota > Metazoa > Arthropoda > Insecta > Coleoptera > Scarabaeidae > Digitonthophagus > Digitonthophagus gazella. The sequence continues at coordinate 11,781,210 of JASCIT010000001.1, forward strand.
CAGCGATGAAACTGTTAACTCGGGTGAAACAGTATCTGCACAATGCACCATATCTAAAGGCGATAGTCCAATAACGATTGAATGGTATCTAAATTCTAAATTAACTACGAATGAAGACGGTATCTTCACTAGTAGAGTTAGTAAACGAGTCAGCTCGATGACTATTGATTCTGTAGCAGCCACTCACGCCGGAATATACACTTGTAAAGCCACAAACATGGCTGGAACAGCTAATTATTCTACCACTCTTGATGTTAACGGTATATTAATTAATTAGATGCAATTATGTGTAGCTATGCAGTTTTTATTTTTTCTTTATGATTTAAATCCACAATATAATTCTAAATATTTCTCCTATTCCTACAAAAATTTTCTAATTAATATGATTCTTTATATTTTACAACTACTAGTATACTTTTATAACTTGTGGATTGTTATATCTTCCACTTTTTAATTAATCTGGTTCTCTGGTACATTTTACACCTCAAAGCTAAATTTTTATACACTCCACATCAAAATTAACGCACCACAAAAAAATCCCAAAGTTCAAAATTCATTTTCTCTCAAGTCACTAGTCTAATTTAATTTTAGTTTTTTTGTAATGTAGACTTTTTCTTCAGGAACAACCCAGAGTATAACATTTTTATTTAAACTTTAGTTTAAGACATATACAGGGTGTATAAGAAAGACATCGTTTTCTCATCGATCTTTGGAATACCTGTGGGCCGTTTCAAATGCACCATCTGATGACAACCATAATCAAAAGGTATTCCAGTCTTTTCTTAACCATTTGTTTTTTGAATCATGTGTTTATCTGTTTATGCAAGCAAACAGTAGACCTTTTAAAATTGACTAATTTATTGAAAGAGTACACAAACAAATTAAACATGTAAGCCAAGGTATGCCAAGGAGAAAAACGATTTATTTGAAAAATTAAAAAAGAAATTTAACATTTTTAAACCTAAGAAGTTACATCAAGTAACAAAAAAATTAGTAGCGTAGTTCCGCCCCTAGACCGTATGACGGCCTCACAGTGATGTCTCATGCTTAAAAATAAACGTCGTATTTCATTTTGATCGATGTTGTCCCAAATGTTTCTTACATATCTCTCAACATCATGAAGAGAAGCAGCGAGCGGTTAATGATTTCTTAGTTTCTTGCCAATGCTATCCCACACGTGCTCAATGGGATTGAGATCTGGACTATGAGGAGGTTAGTTTAGGGTCTCTATACCAACTTCGTGCAAGTAATCTTGCACTATCCGAGCAACATGTGGTCTAGCATTGTCTTGCATCAACAAGAAATCGTTTCCAATGTACCCAGCAACTACATGTTCTGCTAAAATCTCTCGAGAGGCTCCTCTTAATGATACCAGTTCTGTTCGAGCGGTTAAGGAAATTTCTTCCCAAAACATCCCAGAATCTCCATTAAATGAAACCGTAGGACGAATATTGCATTGTGCGTATCGTCCGTTTGCCCGTCTAAGAACTTGTACTCGGCGATCAGACGAGTAAAAGCAATATCTGGTTTCGTCGGTAAACAGAACAGGCTCCTAATCTCGAAGCGTCCAATTGACATGATGTCTCGCGAATTCCAACCGGGCTCTGCGATGACCGGGCTCTTTTTCAATAAATTAGTCAGTTAATCTTTAAGAGACTACTGTTTCTTTGAATAAACAGATAAACACATGATTCAAAAAACAAATGGTTAAGAAAAGACTGGAATACCTTTTGATTATGGTTGTCATCAGATGGTGCATTTGAAACGGCCCACAGGTATTCCAAAGATCGATGAGAAAACGATGTCTTTCTTATACACCCTGTATATGTCTTAAACTAAAGTTTAAATAAAAATGTTATACTCTGGGTTGTTCCTGAAGAAAAAGTCTACATTACAAAAAAAACTAAAATTAAATTAGACTATTGACTTGAGAGAAAATGAACTTTGAGTTTTGGGATTTTTTTTTGTGGTGCGTTAATTTTGATGCAGAGTGTAACTTCTAGATTATTTTTATATCTTCTAGTTCCCCCACATATTGCTCCTTTTGATTTCGGCCGTGAAACGATGAACGCCGGCGAATCAACTTCTATTTATTGTACTTTGAATATGGGCGATCTTCCCGTTCAATTCGAATGGTACTTAAACGGTAAACCTATTCAAGATGTAGACGGTGTTATGATCGGTAATTTTGGAAAGAAAAATTCCATTTTAAACATCGAATCTGTTCAGGAATATCACAGCGGGAAATACACCTGTAAAGCTACCAATATGGCTGGATCAGCTTATTATACCACAGGGTTATCGATTAATAGTAATTGCGTATTTTTTATTTTTTACTTTATATTTTATTTTACTTTTACAATTTTGTTGTATCAATCTTAACACTTCCAAAAACTCAGTATATATCCTTTAAGACACTATAAAATTTCTATTATATTTTATTCTAGTTCCACCTTATATTTCACCTTTCTCTTTCGGCGATGAATCTGTAAATTCTGGTGACACTGTATCTGTGCAATGTATTATCGCAAAAGGTGATAGCCCAATTACTATTGAATGGTACTTAAACACCAAACCGACTACAAACGAAGTTGGTATCGTTACTAGTAGAAACGGCAAGAGAATTAGCGCTTTAACTATAGAATCTGTAGCAGCAAATCATGCTGGAATTTATACATGTAAAGCAACAAACATGGCAGGATCGGCAAATTATTCTGCGACTTTAGATGTTAATGGTACTTAATTTAAAATGCAAATCATTTAGCAAATAACATTTTTTATATGTATAATATTTAAGTTCTTCCTAAAGTCCCAATTTCTTTATTTCATCTTGTAGTTGCACCTCATATCGTTCCATTCGATTTTGGTCAAGGCACCTTAAATGCTGGAGAATCGACTTCCGCGACTTGCTCTTTGAACATGGGAGATACTCCTATTGTATTTGAGTGGTTTTTAAATAGTAAACCAATCATTAATGATGACGGTATTATGATTGTAAATGTTGGAAAGAAAAATTCGATTTTAAACATTGAATCGGTTCAAGAACACCATAGCGGGAAATACACTTGTAAAGCTACCAACACAGCTGGGTCAGCTTATTATACCACAGGATTAGCTATCAATAGTATACAAGTTTTATTTTATTATAATTTCCTTTTAATAATTTTATATTTTTTCAAAACAAAATAACATTTCCTTTAATCTCTTCAGTCCCACCTCATATAACCCCATTCGATTTTGGCGTTAATGCTTTCAATGCTGGTGACTCCGCTTCGTTAATGTGCAACGTAAACAAGGGCGATCAACCGATTAACATCGATTGGTTTTTAAACGGCAAAAAAATTGATCATACAACCGGAATTTCTATAACTCGTTTCGGAAAGAAAGCCAGTGGACTCAACATTGATTCCGTAAATGCCGATCATAGTGGGAAATACACTTGTCGAGCTTCGAATTTAGCCGGTTCCGCCTATTATACCACACAGTTAACAATAAACGGTACATTTACGTACTTATTTTCTTTACGTTTCAATTTTTATATTTTGTTTCAATTCCATTTCTTTTCCAAGTTCCACCACATATCATGCCTTTCGACTTCGGAGCCGAGAGTTTGTTTGACGGAGATTCAGCTTCTTTAACGTGTACGGTAAATAAAGGCGATCAACCAATTAATATTGATTGGTTCTTGAACGGAAAGAAAATCGATCACGTTACTGGAATATCTATAACTCGATTTGGTAAAAAGGCGAGTGGCCTAAATATCGACGCCGTTCATGCCGAACACTCCGGAAAGTACACGTGTAGAGCTTCCAATTTTGCAGGCTCTGCTTATTACACGACTAAATTGGCTATTAATGGTAGTATTAATCAGGTTGATACCAATTTTACCCTGTTTATAAACTGCTTTATATTTTTTTAAATAAACATCCTGCTTTACTTATTTCTTCCATGTTCACTAACCGTATTATAAATTATTTACATGCCTTTTAGAATTTTTAAATAAGATGATTAAACATCCGGATTACTTTTCAAGTGTTTTAAATGAATCTAAACTATGACTTACTGTAACTTTCATCTATGAACTATTTCGACTATATTTCAACAATTATATTTCTTCATTTTCACGTCTGTTGTTATTGTTTATTATATATCACTCATTTTCTTTCATTTCATCTCTCACTATCACTCAGTGCCACCTCATATTATACCATTTGATTTCGGGGTGGAAAGTTTATTCGCTGGAGATTCAGCTTTCTTAACATGCGCCATAAACAAAGGTGATCAACCAATTAACATCGATTGGTTTCTGAATGGAAAGAAAATTGAGCACGTGTCCGAAATATCGATCACACGCCACGGGAAGAAATCAAGTGGATTAACTATAGATTCAGTTCATGCTGATCACGCCGGAAAATACACTTGTAGGGCTTCGAATTTAGCAGGATCAGCATATTTTACGGCCGTGTTAAGCGTAAATGGTACCATTTTGTTGTTTTTTTGTACATCCCCTATGTTTGTTATTTGCTTTTTTTTTGTTTTTTTCCCTCCCGTTAGTTCTCTGCAGAGTGCACATAAAACTTTTCCCGTCGCGTTCTCGTTTCAGTCGCTCCGCAAATATTACATTTTGATTTTGGCGATGAAGTGGTGAACTCTGGTGATATGGCCATCGTGAATTGTGCCGTTACAAAAGGCGATTTTCCAATTAAAATCTCTTGGACGTTGGAGAATAGAACAATAGATTCAATCGATGGCGTTACCGTAGCTAATACTAATCGACGCGTTAGCCAATTGACCATCGAATCTGTTCAAGCTCATCACGCTGGACAATATATTTGCACAGCTGAAAATGTAGCTGGAAAAACTTCTTATTCAGCTTATCTGCACGTTAATGGTATTTATAGATGGTTGTAATTTTTAATTAATTAGAGATGTATCTAAATTTTAATGGGATTCTTGCACGTTTTCAATTTACCTATTAATTTTTCAAACCAGTGGTTCCACAAGTACTTCCTTTCGAATTTGGGGAAGAAGAAATGAATTCTGGGGACAGCGCTTCCGTCGCCTGTTCAATTTCCAAGGGTGATCCTCCTATTAACATATCTTGGCTCTTAAATGACAAACCGATAGCCGAAAATCAAGGCATTTCTATTTATCTCGTGAACAAAAAATTGAGCACTCTAACCATAGATTCAATCAGCGCTGAACATGCTGGAAAATATACCTGTCTGGCTAGGAACAAAGCAGGAGAACATAGTTTTTCAGCAAACCTACAAGTTAACGGTAGAATATTGCTAGTTGTGTTAGTTCTTTTTTAATTAATATTGATATTGTGATTATTATTACCCTAAACTTTAGTACCATTCACACAATCTCCTAACATTTCCAGTTGCACCTCAAATAGCACCCTTCACCTTTGAAGAGCAAATGAACACCGGAGATATCACTTCCGTTTCTTGTTTAGTCAAAGGAGATTTACCTCTGAATATATCTTGGTCATTAAATGGACGCGATATAAAACAAGTTGTTGGAATTACTGTAAACTTAATAAATGCCAGAACGAGTTATTTAAGTATCGACCAAATTTCCGCTGAACATGCTGGAAAATATATTTGTCACGCGAGAAACCCTGCTGGAGAAACATCACATTCGTCAGTTTTACACGTCAACGGTACACGTTACCGTATTAACGCTTTCTTTTTTATATAGTTTTGTTAAAAATTCCTTTCCATTATCAAATTAACCTTCTTACAGTTGCCCCTCACATAACACCATTCGAATTTGAAGGTGAATCAAATACCGGGGATAGCGCTCAAATTACTTGTTATGTGAGTAAAGGTGATTTACCTCTTGAAATAACATGGACACTGAATGAAAAAGAAATACAAGATGTATCAGGAATAACAACTATTCCAATTGGAGGAAGAACTAGTTTATTAACTATTAATTCCGTACAACCGCATCATGCAGGGGAATATATTTGTAAAGCAAAGAACATTGCTGGTGAAATCCAACATTCAACAATTTTATATATTAATGGTATTTTTGAAAAGGTTTTGAATCACATGTATTAATTAATTTTAATAATTCGATTTAGTTTCTTCCCCACGTAAATCCTTTTCTCCTTGTACACAGTTGCTCCTACAATCGTTCCTTTTGAATTTGGAGATGAAGTCGTTAATTCTGGAGACATGGCTTCTATATTTTGTACTGTTAGTAAAGGAGATCTTCCAATAAATATTACTTGGACTTTGAATAATGTTTCCGTATTTGAACATTCTGGAATTTCTATTATGAGAACGAATAAGAGAATTAGCCAACTTTCTATTGACTCGGTTGAAGATATTCATAGTGGATCTTACGAGTGTTTAGCTTCGAACGCTGCTGGAACTGCACGATATTCTGCAGTTTTATTAGTTAATGGTACATGAAGTACTTTTAGACTTCTTGCATGGTTTTATACTTTAGAATAATCTTTTTCTTTTAATACTTTTAACAAATTGATAGTTAAATAAACTCGTTCCCTTCTCCATAACACAGTTGCTCCTGTAATCGTTCCTTTTGAGTTCGGAGATGAAGTCGTTAATTCGGGAGATATGGCTTCTTTAACATGCACTGTTAGTAAAGGAGATCTTCCAATAAGCATTACTTGGACTTTGAATAATGTTTCCGTATCTGAACATTCTGGAATTTCTATTATGAGAACAAATAAGAGAATTAGTCAACTTTCTATTGACTCAGTTGAAGATATTCACAGTGGATCTTATGAGTGTTTAGCTTCAAACGCTGCTGGAACTGCAAGATATTCTGCAGTTTTGTTAGTTAATGGTACATGGAATATTTGTAGTTTTCGTGCATGATTTTACATTTTAGAATAGCTTTTCTTTTCTTTTTTAATAATTTTTACTAATTCATTGTTAACTTTGTTTCCTTCTCCACAACCAGTTGATAGTTGTGTCTTTTAATATTTAGTACTGGATATTAATTTGTAATAACAGAAATAGGAAAGTGTACAATTCTAATAAATATTCGTTGTATCAAGTTATAAGTACCAAAGTGTTACGTGATAAAAGCTCTATTTCTTTACCACCTGTTGCTGTAGGCATTCTTTTACACCATGAAATTATTAACATTTTCATTCGATCTCTGGACAAAACATTTTTGGAGTGATTTTTTTTAAGGTTTTGTGAACGTCCGGCGCCTCCGCCAATTGTAACCACTTATTTACTGCTTACCACAAAATTTATCGACCTCTATTTTAACCTAATGTTGAAGGATTCTGATTAAAAAGGTTTATTTATGGCGTTCTTTGCTAATGTCATAACTAAAATTAATAAAATTGAGTTGATTATTTTTCTCGAATTACGTTAAATAGTTTTAACCAAAAATTTTTTCTAAGTAATCTTAATTTTCTCCATTTTGAAACAGTTCCTCCTGCAATAGCACCTTTTGAATTCAGCGAAAACATAGTAAATTCCGGAGAGATGGTTTCAGTATCATGTACAGTAAACAAAGGCGATTTTCCAATAGAAATAACATGGTTGCTAAATAACGTAACAGCTTTAGATCAACCAGGAGTATCTGTTATGAGAACAAATAAACGTATAAGTCAGTTATCTATTGAATCCGTGGAAGAAATCCACTCTGGAACCTATGAGTGTTTAGCAAAGAATGCTGCTGGTGAAACCAGTCATTCTACAAATTTAAGAGTAAATGGTAGATCGTACAATTACATCTTTTCAAAGCTTCTCTTTTATGTTTTTAACTTATCCTCTATTATTTCTATTTCTAAATTATATTTAAGATTAGACATAACTCTCTTTAGTTCCTCCCAAGGTGACTCCTTTCGAATTCGAGGGTAACCCGACTTCCCAAGGCCAATACGTTCAAACATTTTGCTTGGCACAAGGAGATCTTCCTCTCTACATCACTTGGTACTTTAACAACACGGACGTAGAGGCGTTTCCGGAAATTTCCGCGGCTAAAGTGGGTCCTAGGACTTCGATGCTTACCATAGAATCGGTTTCTTATGCACACGCAGGCTTCTACACGTGCGTGGCACGGAATAAGGGTTTAGAAGATAGACACACAGCCCAGCTCCTCGTCAACGGTTATTTCGCTTTACATTCGCTTAGCGGCTTTTACAGTTTTTGGTGTGCTTTAAGTTTTTTTGCTTTCTAGCACCGTGCTATGTTTCAACCGCTAAACTAAACGTATATACTTGTAAATAATTCATAACAAATCTATTTTAATTCATGTAAATGTTGTGTTATTATCCTTTGAGCATATTTTATCACACCGATATATTTTAATTTACTAGTTGCTCCAAGAATCACTCCATTTATCTTCGAAGACAACCCAGTTTCTTCTGGACAATCGATTCAAGTGACTTGTTTCGTTTCTGATGGGGATCTCCCTTTGGAAATTACTTGGGCGTTCAATAACAAACCGCTTAGTGAATTTAACGATATTTCTTCGGGAAAAATGGGAAAAAGAGGTTCTTTTTTAACTATAGAACCTGTTTCTTATGAACATGCAGGAAATTATAGCTGTAGAGCGAAGAATTTAGCAGGCGAAGATGTTCATGTTACCCAACTAAACGTAAACGGTCAATGAAATTCTTGCTTTTTTTTAAAACTTTTAAAACTTAGTAGTTATAGAACTTAGATGCGATAGTTATTAATTTTTAACGTTACTTTCTTAGTTCCTCCCAAAGTTTCCCCCTTTGAATTCGATGATAATCCTGCTTCATCCGGACAAACAATTCAAGTTGCTTGTTTCGTATCGGAAGGTGATCTACCATTAGAAATCCATTGGACACTCAATGGACAACTGTTAAGAGATTCTAATAGTGTTTCCATTGGAAAAATCGGCAAGAAAAACTCTATTTTGGCTATTGATAACGTTTCGTATGAGAATAGTGGAAATTATAGTTGTACAGCAACTAATAAAGCTGGATCAGCTACTTATACAACAGCTCTTATGGTTTATGGTTAGATAATTGTTAAGTTTACTCGTATTTTATAGTTTTACTAATTTATCCTTGGTCCTTCATTTCCTAAATCAAGATTTTTGATGGTTCAATAACCTTGTTTGTAGTTCCTCCTCGAATAACACCGTTTGTTTTCGAAGACAATCCCGTATCCGCAGGACAACCAGTTCAAATATCGTGCTTCGTGCCAATTGGCGATCTGCCAATTGACATACAATGGACTTTGAACGGCAATGACCTCAAAGGATTTCCCGAAATCTACACCGGAAAAATTGGGCATAGAAACTCCATGTTAACCATTGATTCCGTCTCGTATACAAATGCGGGAAACTTTACTTGTACAGCTAGAAATGCTGCAGGAATCAGTACTCACGTTGCCAAACTTTTAATAAATGGTTACTACTTATTTAAAAGCTAGATTTAACAGTAGTTTTAACGAACATTAATTTTTAAATTCACTTTTCCGTACAGTCCCACCAAAGATCTCACCTTTCGAATTCGATGACAATCCTGCATCATCAGGACAAACCATTCAAGTAGCTTGTTTGGTATCTGAAGGAGATTTACCTTTAGAAATAACATGGAAATTAAACGGGAAAATTTTAAAGAAATCTAATGAAGTTTCTATTGATAAAATCGGGAAACGAAACTCGTTATTGGCTATTGAATCCGTTTCGTATGAAAATACTGGAAATTACAGCTGTATAGCTACGAATAAAGCGGGGACTACCATTCATACCACACCATTAATGGTTAACGGTTAGATTAGACTTTTTAAAATTATTCTATGCCTTGAATGTCATTTATTAACTTTATCTTGGTAGATTTTACACATTATCTAATTTATTTTCCATTTTTAACCTTCCTTATTCAGTTCCTCCCAGGATAACTGCATTTGAGTTTGAAGATAGTCCATTACATTCGGGACAATTCGTTCAGGTGATGTGTTTGATATCAGAAGGCGATCTACCAATACAATTCAAATGGGATTTAAACGGAGAAAGTCTTGACTTGTTTCCTGAAGTTAGTATTAGTACCGTTGGAAAGAGAACTTCGTTATTATCCATTGAATCCGTCAGTTATACAAATGCAGGAAATTATACTTGCACAGCGGTCAATAAAGCTGGACAGTTTAAACATACGGCTCAACTACTAGTAACTGGTTATTTTAAAAATTCTTTTTCTTTAGTGGTCTTGATTAACGCACTAGTTAGAACGTTATAAACTAATTAGGTAATGAAGAAATCTTATATTATTAAGACTAACAATAAGAATTATTTTTACTGGCAATTTCTTCATTATTTAAAAGTTTCTCCTTCCTTTAGTCCTACCAAGAATAGCCCCATTTTCCTTCGAAGAAAACCCAACAGAACTGGGACAATACGCTTCAATTACCTGCGCAGTTTCTCATGGTGATCTACCATTAACGATTTCTTGGTATTTTAATGGAAGTAAAATCGACCAGAATTACGGTGTGCTGATAACACCATTAGGCAAACGTAGCAGTTCTTTGATAATTGATTCCGTGGGAAATGAACACGCTGGAAATTATACTTGTCGTGCAGGAAACAAGGCAGGATTTACCGAATATAGCGTAGAATTAGAAGTGAAGGGTTAGTCGTTAGAAAGGTTTTTTTATCGTTAGAAGAGTTTGTGTTAATAACGCTTTTAACTAAATCCTTTTCCTTCCATTTCTTCTTTCTTTTCTTCAGTTCCTCCAAAAATCGCACCGTTTGTTTTCGAAGGAAGTCCTTTACACGCGGGAGATTATGCTCAAGTGACTTGTTTGATCTCTAGTGGTGATTTACCAGTAAGTTTTGAATGGAATTTTAATGAACACAATTTGAAGAATTTTCCTGAAGTTGGAATCAACAGTATGGGAAAAAGAAGCTCTATTTTGTCGATTGAATCGGTTTCTTATACTAATTCGGGAAATTACACTTGCATCGCCAAGAATAAAGCTGGGGAATTTAGACATACAGCCGAACTTTTAGTAAACGGTTAATTAATTTTATTGAAATTTTACTAATAATTTATTCTCCTTAATTTCCTGACTCTTCTCTTAGTTCCTCCTAAAATTACACCATTCCTCTTCGAAGGCAGTCCTTTACACGCTGGACAATATGTTCAAGTAGCTTGTTTGATCTCGGATGGTGATTTACCAGTAAGTTTCGAATGGGATTTAAACGGAAAAAGTTTGAAGAGTTATCCTGAGATCGTTGTCAATACTATGGGAAGAAGAAGTTCTATTTTATCCATTGAATCAGTTACTTATACGAATTCAGGGAATTATAGTTGTACAGCCAAGAATAAAGCAGGAGAATTTAGATACACTGCTGAACTTTTAGTAAACGGTTAATTCACAGTATATAGCATTAATTTTTGTTTCTATATTTCTTTTCTATTAGATGCATATTATTTAATTCTTATTTAATCGGTTTTCATATGTTATCTTGAAAATTCTTCTCTTAGTTCCTCCAAAAATCACACCGTTCCTCTTCGAAGGCAGTCCTTTACACGCCGGACAATACGTTCAAGTAACTTGCTCGATATTTGAAGGCGACATTCCTGTACAATTCGAATGGGATTTAAACGGCCAGAATATTAGCGAATATCCCGAAATCAGTTTGAGCAATATTGGGAGGAGGGCTTCGTTTTTGTCTATTGAATCTGTCACTTATACCAACTCAGGGAATTACACTTGTACTGCAAGGAATAAAGCTGGATCTTATAGACATACGGCAGAGCTTTTTGTAAATGGTTATTGATTTTATACTGCTTGCTAAAATTACTAATGTGTTACGTATAATTGAATGCTTTGGTCTTAAGTCAAAAAAACTTATCAGGTAAACATTCTTAATTTTTTTGAAAATTAAAATCCGTATTCTTTGGCGACAAGAGTTTTATTTTATCTTATTTTTACGGATTTTGGTTAATAAACTCTCGCTAGGAATAAAACTCGTCAAATTACGGATAATAGAAGTTATTTGATGTAATGAGCAATTAATTGTGAATATCAACTTTGCACAATTATACTGAACAAGCAACGTACAGTCCGACACGCGAGAACTTGCGGCTGAGATTTCACAAAACTGCGCGACAGCGAGAGTGAGAAAGTATTCGGGTAGAGAGAGATAAAATTACGCGATCCTCTTTAGCTGCAATGTGTTATCCAGGGCCGGTTTCAGACAATTTGATATGCTAATTGTGCATATTAATTATGTACAGCTATGTGCATATGTATTAGGCACCCCCCTATTTATAACAAAATTGACTAAGCGAATGAAATCTTCAAAATGTGCAGTACAAACCACGATAAAACGATTCAAAAATACCGGTAGTTATGGAAACAAACCAAAATCGAGGCATAAACGACTGATGGCACCCAGGGACGATCACTACTTAATAAGGTTACCTGTTAAAAATAGACGAAAATCTTCTAAAGAGTTAAGTAGCGAATTATTTGTTTACGAAGGAGTTTCCTTATCCTCCAGCACTGTTAGAAGACGTCTTAAGGCTGCCAATTTACGCGGTTGTGTAGCCCGGAAAAACCCCTACTTACCACAGGCTCATCGTAAAAAACGTTTAGAATGGGCCAAAAAATACGTCGATTGGACTGTGGAGGAGTGGTTCCGGGTAATTTTTTCGGATGAATCTAATATAGAGGTACACTTTTTAGATATGTAATATATTAGAATGTCATATCAGCAACACTTTACACAACCTAACTTACCCTTAAAATGAAAATGAAAATTAGTGTGCCTTTTTAAATGTTATCGTAGCTTTTTGGAAGACCTGGGACTCAATACGTACGTCGAAGACCAGGGGAAGTCTTTTGTGAGGAGTGTCTTGTTCCTACAGTAAAGTATGGAGGCGGCAGCATTATGGAATGGGGTTGTATGTCGGCGAAATATTTTTATGCACAGGACGCATGAACAGTGGCCGGTATATCGAGATGTTGGAGGAGGTTCTAGAACCCTCACTTGTAGAAATTTTCGGGGATGACAATTCTGAGATTTATTTTCAACAAGACAATGCGCCATGTTATCGTACGCGTGCAACAACACGGTGGTTTATCGAGAATGGGGTGCGTCTCATTGACTGGCCTGCACAGTCTCCAGACTTATTCCCGATAGAACAACTTTGGTATATTTTAAAAAGAAATCTATTGAGACATCACACTAATTCAAAAGACTGCCTCCGACAAAAAATTATTGACGAATGGAATTCAATTCCACAGGACTTGTGCTTTAAACTTTTGGCAACTATACAAAATCAGCTAAAAGCTGTAATAAAAGCACGTGGAGACCCTACAAAACATTAATACAATAATAAAATACTTCATAGAACAGATTTTTACCATTGTATTAGTTCAAAATTATTCCATTTCCTCGTTTCTATAAAAATATAGAGGTGCCTAATACATATGCACATAGGTGTATTTATTTCAGAAAATTATAAAAAATATTCTTATAACACTAACATGTACACATCTAGAGACAATTATCTGTACATCGCATCATGAAGTCTAAAATATTTTTATACTTAATACTTAAGACGACTCTGGTAGATTCAGATCTCTTCACTGTGAGGGACTGCGTTTAAATGAAACGTAAAATCTGAAGTTACTGTTGTCCAGTGCGCAACTGTAGGCATGGTTTACTCAGCCGCAAGCTCTCGCGTGCCAAACTGTACTTCTTCTGGTGACAGTTTATTAACAGAAACCAGTTTAAAAAAGATAAACTAAAAATTTTGTCGCCAAATTACGCGCATTTTTTATTTCTACTAATTACAATTATGTCAAGAAATCCAAGAAGATATAAGTTTTAGTAAAAATTTTCCAAAGTATTCAGCACTTACGATATGTTTCTTAATTTCAATTTTCTAACTAGATTAGTATCTTACAATTATAGAATTTCCTCCCTAGTCTACAATTTTTAATTATTTAGTTCTTCCTAGATTAATTCCTTTTGCATTTAAAAAAACCTGCAGCGAAAAAGGCTAATACAAATCGTTAATGTGTGGTGTTTCACATGAACATTTACCATCGAAAATAACATAAAAATTCAGGTGGCAAACGCTTCAGAACGTTTAGAAATACTCATTACTTCATCCCGGAAGAAAAATAGTTTTCTAACTACCCAATCATTACTCTATATCGAGGTTGGAAATAAAGTGTATTTTTCAGAATGATTGTCCAAAGTATTTAACGCTCATAGTACACTTATTATTTCAATATTCTAGCTAGATTAGCAAACTTACAGTATGTTATGCTTTTCCCTTCCTAAAATTTTCAATTATTTAGTTCTTCCCAGAATTGTCCCTTTCACATTTGAAGAAAACCCCAACGAAATAGGCCAATACGCCTCGGTAGCTTGTGCTGTTCCACACGGAGATTTACCATTAAAAATAATGTGGAAATTCAACGGGGTAAACGTTGAGGAACATTCTGGAATACTCATCACTCCAATCGGCAGGAGAAGTAGTTCTCTAACAATCGAATCTTTACTCTATAGCGACGCTGGAAACTACACTTGCCACGCTGAAAATAAAGCGGGTTTTTCTGAATACACCACTGTGTTAGAAGTTAACGGTTAGTGAAAGGGAAATGACAATAGCAAATTAAAGCTAATTTACAAAATAATCCTTTCCATCCTTCCCAATTATCTAAATGAAAAATACGAAAAGTTTTATGTGCACTCTACTTAAAATCTAATCATTAAATTATAATTAATATCGGTTTAAATAAATAATTGTAACTAGTTAGATTGATAATATGACATCGATTAGGTGCTTCTATGTTTTGTACGATTTCTTTTCAGTTGTCCCCAGAATAGTTCCGTTTACATTCGGGGAATCCCCGGTTCATTCAGGACAAGACGCCCAAGCGACATGTTTCGTTTCGGAAGGCGACAGTCCGATTGAATTATTCTGGACGTTTTCCGGTGAAAAATTATCAACCAACCATAATATTATAGTGAACAAAATCGGTGCAAAAATGAGCGTTTTATTAATAACCAACATAGACGCGTCCAACAGTGGCAACTACACTTGCACTGCGCAGAATCAGGCAGGCATAAATCACTATACGACTTCACTGTTCGTTTATGGTAGTCATGTTCGTTCATTTGTTCGTGTGCACTCTCTCTTTTGTTTGTTTGTTTGTCTTGAACCTATTTTGTTTATGTATTTTGTTCTCGTTATTGGTTGTGGGAAGTTGTTTAACACGAACGAGAGTGATTTGTCCATGGTTTTAGGGTTCAAAGTCTTCTTAATGTTGTCTCGGCGATTTCCTTCTCATCCTCAAATCCTTCCTGTTTCCGGAAAAGCCGAGACTTAATTGATGATTTCGAAAGGTGTCAGTCATTTATCCTTAACCCTGATTCCCGTCACAGCACTCTTTCTTTATGTTCCTTTTTGTTTCTTTTTTTTATTACTAACATTTTTTGTTTTGACTAATGCATGCTTGAAAATTTTTATAAAGTCACTTTTTTGGGTTTAATTCTTTTTGAGTTGTCACCTTTTTCTCATTGGTTCTTTTGGTTGCGAACTAATAAAAATGCTGCATTATATAAAATAAACATTATTCTTTAAAAACAATCGTATTTTTTGAAGCTTTCTTTAATTTCTAAAGAGAGTATAAAAACGACCAATCTAATTTAAATCGATTTAAAGTTATTTGCCTTTCTTTCGTTGTTTTTTAGCCAAAATATAATTTTATTTAGTACCAAATTAAAAGATTTTTAATGACCTTTAATATTACTTAAAAACATTAAAGTATTTTTGTGATTTTTATTTTCATACGTTAAAATTATTTCAATTAAAAATAAAAGAAATATTATAATAATAAAAGAAAAATGTTTATTTTTCAAGTTATCAAAAATGTAAATCGATATTTTATTTATTTAATCAATCAAAATTTGATAATTCTTAGTTTACATTTTTGATAATTAATCACCAAGAAAGTGTCTTGAAGTGCAATAAATTAAGCAATTTTACTTACCAAAACAACTTGGAAATCTTCAAGACACTATCAAAAAACTGCAAGCATTGCTTCTGCATGCTAAATCCATTAAAGACTTCAAGATCGGAAATCTGACCAAATATTTCACCTTTTAGTACCACCAAGGTGGATTTTGGAACCGACTGATAGAGCTTTCGCTCAAGGTTCTGATGCCGCTATTGAATGTAAAGCTGACGGTTTCCCCAAACCATCTGTAACATGGAAAAAAGCTACTGGTAAATTCAAAAGTCCACTTATTTCTTATTTCCTTTTAACAAAAATAATGATTATTAGGTGGCCAACCTGGAGATTACTCTGATTTCAAACCAAACAACCCAGATATCCGCGTTGAAGATGGTACATTAATGATTAACAACATCCAAAAGAAAAACGAAGGATATTACTTGTGCGAAGCTGTAAATGGAATTGGATCTGGATTATCTGCAGTTGTTCTCATCAGCGTTCAAGGTTATCTTCTTAATTCCCCAATTATTTTCTTCTTTATATTTTTTTAATATTTTAATAGCTCCTCCACAATTCGATGTAAAACTCCGCAATCAAACCTCAAGACGTGGTGATCCAGCTGTTCTTCAGTGCGAAGCTAAAGGCGAAAAACCAATTGGAATTGTATGGAATATCAATCACAAACGTTTAGATTCAAAGGGAGACCGCAGATACACGATTCGCGAAGAAATTTTACCGACTGGAGTTTTATCTGATTTAAGTATCAACGGAACCGAAAGATCTGACACTGCTCTTTTCACATGTGTAGCTAATAACGCCTTTGGAAGTGACGACACCAGCATAAACATGATTGTACAAGAAGTTCCGGAAGTTCCCTACGGTTTAAAAGTTCTTGATAAATCTGGAAGATCCGTTCAACTTTCTTGGGTGGCACCTTATGATGGAAAATCTCAAATTACTGAATACCAAGTAGAATACAAACCTAGCAAAGCTTCTTGGGATGTTATGGAACGATTGTTGGTACCTGGAGATACTACTGAGGCAGGAGTTACTAACTTGAAACCGGCTACTACTTACAATATTAGGATTGTTGCTGAAAATGCTTTAGGAAGAAGCGGACCCTCAGATACTGTCACCATCATTACTGCTGAAGAAGCTCCGAGCGGCGTACCAACTAACATTCGAGTTGAAGCTAACGACCAACACTCTTTGAAAATCTTCTGGAAACCACCAGAACGCTCAGAATGGAACGGAGACCTTCTTGGATATTACGTTGGAATTAAACCATCTTCCGCTGATAAATACGTATTTAAGACTGTTGAATTTAATAAAGAAGACAAAGAACACCAATTCCTCGTAAGACTAAATTGTAAAATTATTTTATTTTATCGTAATATCGTTTCGATTTTCTTTATGTTTAGATTTCCGACTTGAAAACTTACACTCAATACTCTGTAGTCGTTCAAGCATTCAATAGAATCAGCTCGGGACCTGTTAGCGACGCGGTCAAGGCTTACACGGCTGAAGGAGCACCAGAACAACCACCACATGACACCGTTTGTACTACATTGACCGCTCAAACTATTCGTGTATCTTGGATGTCGCCAACTTTAGATTCTGCTAATGGAGTTATTAAAGGGTATAAGGTTATTTATGGACCATCTGACACTTGGTATGGTAAGTTATATGTTAGGGTTAGCTTATAGTCTGGAAACAGTTAAATAACTTTGTTATTAAAGGAGTGTTACGTTTAAAATTCCACGTGGATAAAAAATTCAATATTAAGGAATCTGTCATTAATTTTTTTGGCTTCCTAGTTAACTTAAAATTTGGTGGCAAATGATTCCTACTTTTTCTTTGCATGGCAGACGTAATGTATCTTTGGTTTTTCCAATGCAGAATAAAGAAACGGTCTTCAACAACAAGGGGTTTCTTATTAATGATAAAAATCCAATTATTTAAAAACTAACTGAAATATTGCTGAGATTATAAACGTCCAAAATATGCAAACCGTTTACACTGTGACCATAGTTTGACACTGATGTACATATTTAGTTAATAAAACATCGCTCACTTGCGAGAAAACTGACGTAAGTCAAATAGCTTTTAGTTTAATGAAAATGATATTTAAAGAATTCTGAAACATTAGTTTTTCTAGAATAATTTATTGACAATGCGTATTTTATGAAAGAACAGTAGTCTTTTGACTTTTTTTTGTAAGTGATAGACAAAATAGACTTTATTTCAAACGAAAAATAACATATAAAAAAAGATAAAACAAATACAGTCAACGGAATTGGATAACTCTACTTCCTTCAATTGAAAAAAACTCTTGACCTGGGTTCTTCCGCCCTTTATAAACGACTTTCTTTATTTAACTGGGAGAATTTTTTGCCCTGCATTTGAAAATGTACGAATATAGTGAACGTCGTATTTAATTAAATAATATCAGCCAGTTCCTGTAAAACCAAAATCGAAGAAAAGGTGAAAATGTTATTAACCCATTAACTGCCAAATTTCTTTTTGAAATGTTTAGCCGGATAACTTATATACTTGTATGTACACAAATGTTGCGTCGAGTGGTGTACGTAAAATTCCAAAGGCCCTAAATGGAGATTGTGGCAGCTAATGGGTTAATAAGCAAGAAAGCAATAAGATTTATACAGGTTATTAATTAGTTAACTACTTATGATTTATTCTTTAAAAAAATATTAGTTTTTCTTTATGTTCGCATAATTTTCGACATATTTCAATTTCGACCACTTTGGTGGCAATCCAAACTGAATTTTAAAAATTACATCCTAATCCTTTTCAAATAGCAAAATGATTCTACTGTTCCAGATGATTAACACTAACTCTATATATTGACAAGTTTTTCGTTTTCTGGTTGATTTCTAAACAGTCTTTTCAAATTAATTTTTAGACGAAAACACCAAAGACACGAAAATCACGGCATCGAGTGAAACAATTTTACACGGATTGAAGAAGTATACTAACTACAGCATGGAAGTTTTAGCTTATACTTCTGGAGGAGACGGAGTTCGTAGTGGATTGATTCATTGCCAAACTGATCAAGATGGTAAGGACTTCCTATTAACCAAAAAATATGATTTAATCATCTTTACTTTTTAATAGCTCCTGAAGCACCAAGTGCCTTAAAAGCTCTCGTAATGTCATCTGATTCGATTTTGGTAAGCTGGAAACCACCAACTGAACCCAATGGAATTATCCAACAATACACTGTCTACGTTCAAGAAGAAGGAAGCGGATCTGACAAGATGAAAGTCCAAAAAATTGTTCCCCACCCAAGATATCAAAACTTAAGTTACCAAGCTAAAGGATTAAGTGCTAGTTTGAAATATCAATTCTGGGTTACCGCTTCTACTAGTATTGCTGAAGGACAACCATCAAAGAAAATTACTGTATCTCCCAGCTCTAATGGTAAGATTTCCCTACCTTTTTCTTTGAAAAAAACTAACAATAAGTTGAATGATAGTTCCAGCTAAAATCGCATCATTCGACGACACTTTCACAACAATCTACAAGGAAGACATGACCCTCCCATGTTTATCAGTCGGAATACCAGCCCCAGTCATCACATGGAAAATCAAAGGAGTAACTTTCACCTCAAACGATCGTATCAGACAACAACCAGATGGTTCCTTATTTATCAGAGATGTCACCCGTACTGATGCTGGCGAATACTCCTGTCACGTTGAAAATTCCTTTGGCCAAGACTCTGTTACCCATCAATTATTAGTAAACGCTCCCCCACATGCGCCTCAAGTTTTCTTACCGACCTCGACCACTGATTCTTTAACCGTTAAACTAAGTGCTCAAGCTTCCGAAGTCGAACCGATTCACGGATATTCAATTCATTATAAACCGGAATTTGGAAGCTGGGAAACCGTACAAGTTCCACCAAGCACGGAAACGCATACGCTTAATAAATTACTCTGCGGAACTCGTTACCAAGTCTTCGTTACCGCCTATAACAGCATTGGAATGGGAGATCCTTCACCTACTTTAAATACCAGGACTAAAGGAGACAAACCCATCATTCCAAGCGCTGAAAAGTTTATTGAAGTTTCCTCTCATAGTATCACTCTTCATTTGAAGGAATGGTCCGATGGTGGATGTCCGATGTTGTACTTTGTCGTTGAACACAAAAAGAAGTTTGTTTGTTGAAATTTAAATCAGAATATTGTAATTTTATGTAATTTTTTAATAGGACTAGCTCTGAATGGATTCAAGTGGCTAACAACGTTAAATCTGAAGGAAATTTCGTTGTTTTGGATTTGGACCCTGCTACGTGGTATTACTTGCGTGTTACTGCTCATAATAATGCTGGATTTACCGTTGGTGAATACGAATTTGCTACTCTTACAGTTACTGGAGGTAAGATATCTAATACTTTCCGTGGTTATACTACAACCACAAGAAAGCCTCCACATACAGGACATCGTCGTGGAGGTTGTCCTTGTACGCATTATACATTCAATAACTTTTTCTATATTTTTGCTTCTTGAACGGATTAAAAATCAATAATAGTATAGGATCAAAAATTATTGGGGTTAAGCGTTTTGATAGAAAAAAAAATCTGTCTATTCTTTTTTTATGTAGTTATTATTCATAATTCTACATAAAAAAAGAACTTTATACCAAAAATATGTGCATTGAAGGTAAGAATTTTTTTATGCAAGAAAAAATTGCCTACCTTTTACCAAAATCATTTTTGATCTTATTGTACTTATCGTTAAAATTTAATCTGGAATTTTGCTTGAAACATTATATTGGAACATATTTTTTAACTGGGAATTAAACATTATATAATATTTTTGCTATTATTATTGAAAGGTTAATAAAGTAATTTTTGTATTCTGTGTAATTTTTTCCTTTTTTGCATTTATTTTACTAGTGCAAGGTTATTCAAAAAGATTGAAGCGATTTCATGAAGCCAACATTTTATTAAAAATAAATACCATTAACGTTTTTCTCAGTTCAACACAAAAATAGCATGAAATGTCTGGAGGTTTTGGAGGTTCTACATAAAAAGAAAATCATAATTTCTTATGCAATTAATCTCTTCCAAAGACTTTATTTTTAATTTAAAAAAAGAACTTCTCAGCCACTAAGATGGTATTCTATTTTACTTACTCTATCTTATTGGAAGAAGTATTTTGCATTTTAAAATATTTCATTCCTATTAATAGCCTTCTTGAAGAAAAAGAAACTGAAGAGAATGGATAAAACATTTTGCTACATATAATTCATTTATCTTAGTAGCATCCCTTACTACAGTAAGGGATAACCCGATAATAACCCGAAATGGAACTGCACCATGAAGAGAAAGATGCAAGAGTACTCGGCAATGTTACGGAGAGGGACTTACTTTTTCATCCTTCTCTTCATGGTGCAGTTCTATTTCGGGTTATGGTACATCTTTTACATTTCTCTAGTGGAAACCGCAAGTCAACATTTAACGATTTGCTTCGTTGGATGTGATGTAATTCATCAAGGAGTTGCTTTAGGGGTGATAAAGGCTTGAAAATCGGTTCATTCTTTTTCAATAAATAAGTTAAATAATATGCAAACCTTACACATATGTCCCAAAGATGAGAAATTAGATATAATTATTAAATAAAAAGTTATGTTTCAAAGTAATATTTCTTTAGGTGGTTCGGAGCTCCTTCACAGGAATCCAATCACCCATTAAACTCTTAAGATTACGACGTAATTGAAAGCTTTTGCTTTAGGTTTCTTTAAAAAGAGTTATGAATTTCTTAAAGAAATAGACACTGCTCTGATCCTTACGTTGTGCTCTTATAATTCATTTCTACAAAGTTACTGCTATTAAAATGCTTTTTAATTGTAACATTAACCTTCTTATACAGAGTGGGCCACTGAAAACAGTAAACGCAAGTTTTGGCCACTTAACATCAATTTTGCGAAAAACGCTCGAACACGTCAATTTTATTATAGGGGGATATCGGAATGGATTAGTACTATTTCCATAACTCCAACCCTAAGATGGGGGTAGATTGCATCCCAAACATTTTAAATTGAAAGGGGTGTCAAACGCTACACAGTTTTAAAGGCCTTTCAAATTTCTTTTCAGCAGTCTTTTTATTTTTGAAATCCGATCATTAATTCCAGAGAAAAAATCGTTTAAAAGAAAGTTTATTAAATGTTCAAAATTACAGACAGAAACTGAAGTATCATTTTATTAAGTGTTCGAAATGACTGCAACCAACTCTGGAATTAATAATCGGATTTCAAAAAAAAAAGACTACTGAAAAGAGATTTGAAAAGCCTTTAAAGCGTTTGTAGCGTTTGACACCCCTTTCAATTTAAAATGTTTGAGGTGCAATCTACCCCTATCTTAGGGTTGGAGTTATGCAAATAGTACTAATCCATTCCGATATCCCCCTTCATAATAAAATTGACGTGTTCGAGCATTTTTCGCAAAATTGATTAAGTGGCCAAAACTTGCGTTTACTGTTTTCAGTGGCCCACTCTGTATAAAATTACTTTATGTATTTTTTAAATTTGTTAATCCATATATTTTATTTAATTTCGATATTATTTTTTAATATTTTCATCCCATAAATTAATCAAAAACAAAGAATTTTTTTTCAAGTTTAGTTTTTTCGTCTGCTTCACGCAATAGTACCTGAAATTAATATGAACATCGATCACCTAACCGCCCGGGAAATTTTGTTTTCAGGTACTATTGCCCCGGCCCGTGAAATCCCCAAAGAAGACACCCTCCAAATAATCCTGGCCAATATGAACCTTGTGGTGCCCGTTGTATCCGCCGTCTTTGTTATAATCGTTGCCATTGTCGTTATTTGTGTGTTGCGCGGCCGTGGCTACTACCATAAAGGTAAATACATACGTGTTCTTTTTTCCTTAAATTCCAGGAACCATCGCTCCGATCAGAGAAACGCCCGACGTTAGGATTCTCTTCCAATGGCTTCCCGCCTGGGTCGATCTTAACATTGCCGTACCAATCTGCGCGACGATTATTGTTATCTTGGTCGGAATTGTTGTTGTTTGCGTTGCCCTAACCAGGCGCAATCAAGGCCCCACTCAAACTAGACTTCGTAGTGACTGTATGTTACTCGATTATGTTTTTGTTACAGCATGAAATATTTTTGTTTATTTATTTATTTCTTATTTATGTTGTACGATTTCTTTTACATTGTTTCTTAACAGCTAATTGATACGTACTAAAACAAAAACTCTACTGTTTAGATGACGTCGTTTATAACCAATCTGTGAACGCCACCTCAACTTTGGATAAACGCCGACCGGATCTTCGTGATGAACTTGGTTACATCGCCCCGCCAAACAGGAAACTTCCACCCGTGCCAGGATCTAACTACAACACATGCGACCGTATCAAGCGAGGTACCATAAGTAAGAATCACTTTCATCCTCATCGCTGTAAGCATGCAACCAAACACAACAAAGTTATACCCACCACACCTATTAATTTTTTTATTTTTACTTGTTACTCGTGAATATTGCCTGCATTCTTTTAATTTCATTACTGATTGTTTGTAAATGTCGAAAATCCCAAACGTCCAGAGGACGTTGCACTGGATCCCAGCAATAATGTATGGGGGACCTCACAAAATTTTGTTATCGTTACTCGTATGTACGTAGGCAACCATTATCGATCCCACTCGACATGGGACCCAAGGAGGCACCTCTATGAGGAACTGAATAACAGGCGTGGTTCCAATGACACTATCCATACCCACCGAGGTAATCAGCACAGATGTAATGGTATCCTCTTTTTTTATTACTTTCTGATCTCACTCACGTTTTTGTTGATTATCTTCATCTTGCTTTTAATCATATTGTTTGTTTTCTTTTTACTAACCATTTTTTATTTGGGTTGTTTTAATTTAATGGGGTTGGTTTCTATAGTAAAATAGACTCGCAATTATGTAATAATACCTTCTAGGATACAGATGTGTCTAAAGTGGAACTCCTATAAAAAATAGTATGTTAAAACTCATTACTTGCTGGAATACAGTGATGAAATGAATGTTTAGTAAAAATCATTTATAATACTTTTAATATATTTTTGTATTTACTTTATCTCTATTGCACTTAAAGGTCGAAACCAATAGAGATTAAATAATCTTCAAAAGAAGTCGTGAAAGTCATCTTCAGGACTTAATTTATCTTAAGGAGGTTCTGCTGAAGGTCGAAACCAACACAGATTAAATCGATGTTCGCAAGTTAAATCGACATAAGCTTCAAATAGTAAATTTTACTGAAGAATAAAAAAACTTTAATACAAAAATTGTATATTATTTTTTTGTTTTTCATTTCTTAACTGATTAATCAATTATTGTCGTCTCACAAGCTGCTTATACATTTCAAAATGAAATGATAAGATGTAAACGCATTTGTCCCTTATGTCGTACGTATGTACAGAATGATTCACCGTGAAAGCTTTGTTGTGTGGTGGGAATAACTCATATTCGAAATTTATGGCGCTTATGTTGTTTTAACTTGAGAACATCGAAATAATCTTTAGGAGAACGTCGTGAAAGTCTTCTTCAAAACGTAACCTATCTTAACCCGATAACGCCTGAATATTTAATTTTAAGAAAAAATTGCTTTTTTTTAACTGGTTATTGTATAGAATCATGTTCAAGGATGTTGCGCTTAAGAGACGTAACCTACGTTATGTATTTGTATCACTGATGTGAGACAATTTCGTTGACGTAGTCGTTGGAGCAAAAAACTTTATAATTTCGATACCAGATGCGGTTTCACTAACCGTTGGACTGTTACGAGGCCCGAAAGGGCTTCGTTCATTTGTGTTGAAAACGGCGATGCCGCACTTTCGCGCTCCGAGTTTCAGTGTGCCTTTGTTGCACCATTGGAGTAAACGTAGTCTGACCTCACGCGAACTTTGCTAAAGTCAACATCAAGTCAAAATATGTCTCGCAGTTTTCGAGCGTTCTTGCAAGAATTGCTTAGCAGTCAAACGGTTAAACGTTACCAAAACGTCGCAGCCGGCGTTATAGGGTTAAGAAGGTTCTCCTGAGGTTGAGCTAATAAGATAAAGTGATTAATAAACATCAGAAGTATGTTGGAACGGAGTAACAGTTGTTACACGTTAAGAAACGAGAATAAATTCTTGGGTATCACAACCGAGAAGAATGACGAGGGAAATTAAAACGTCATTTCCTTTTTTCAATCCAAGCTTCCAGAATAATTTATTCCTTCATCCAGGCAGACTACAATATTTTTAAAGACAAAGAGATTCAAAATTATTTAAAAAAAATTATTAAAAATTTAAATTATTAAACTTACAATGGAATTTGAAAGAAGCTGACCACACAAAAATGAACTAAATAAACTTTGTCTTTAAAAATATTATACTCTTATCTTCCTGGTGAAGGA
Organism: Digitonthophagus gazella; assembly: GCA_036711955.1. Taxonomy (NCBI): domain Eukaryota; kingdom Metazoa; phylum Arthropoda; class Insecta; order Coleoptera; family Scarabaeidae; genus Digitonthophagus; species Digitonthophagus gazella. The sequence continues at coordinate 11,806,598 of JASCIT010000001.1, forward strand.
ATAAATTATTCCGAAAGCTTGGAATGAAAAAAGGAAATGTTTTAATTTCTCTCGTCGTTCTTCTCGGTTGTGATACCCAAGAATTTATTCTCGTATCAGAAGTATGGTTTTTGTTAAACATTCATTTAAAGTATTATTCAAAAAAAGAACTCCACAATTTCGTTCTAACTTATTGAATTAAACCTTACATTTAAAATTAGTTCATTAGAACTTCGCATAATTGCAAATCTATTGTACTGCAAGTATACTAACATTTCTTAAAGATCTGTTGATTTAGAATTTGTAACCAAAAATAATCTTATTAATATAACAAAATTGATTATTAAATTGCTATTATAAAGTAGTATTTTGAAGTAAAATCAAATGTAAAAGTTATTTTAAAATCAAAGATATATTACATGGCCTTAAAACTTTTACAAATGTATTGAGAAAATTTTACATATTGTCCCTAACGCAAAAGAAATCGGGTATTTAACTTTTACTCAGACATTCGCTGAATTGTTTAACATAAGTTGGATTTGGTTTTTTGTCAATGTAATTTTGTAGTCCTCGTTTACATTTTTAACAAAATGTTGCTAAAGTTTCTTATAGGTTTGTTCCTGCATGCGATTTCAAACAGTTTCTGATTTTTTTCAACCAATCAAATTGTTCCATTTTGATCACATCCAAAAAATTCTAAATCTTGATTGGTTGAAACAATCAGAGATTGTTGGAAATTGTCTGCACGGACAAAGCTAAAATCAATGATGATATTTTTTCGCAAAGTAGTTAGAATTAATTAATCGATCAACAACAAGTTTACTTAAAAATTTCTATTTTATTTAGGAATTACTGTTTTGGAGATTAGATCCAACTTAGTTGAAGCATTTTATTTAAAAACCCATTCAATATAATGATTGGATTTGTAACTGGAATTTAACTTGAGAAGGACTCAATTTCGTTAAACTATTACTTGAATTCAATGATAACAAATGAAGTTAAATACAATAGAATATCAAAATAATAGCACACAAAGAATCTCTTAGGTTAAATTATAATTAAATTGTAGTAGGTCTTTAATTTAATACTTTAAACAATACATTTTCTTTATTTTAATTCATCAACCATTAAAAAGATTATTATCGCAATTCATCAACCATTAAAAAACATTATTATCTCTATTATTTTATAATTATTATATTCAAAACTTAAGTTGTTTATATTAATTTCTCACAAACTAAAAATGTAATCATCATACCCCAGTTTTCCCAAGTATACCCTTAATTATGCTTGGAAAGCAGCCCAAAATAAACGGTACGTCTCTAGAAAAAATAATAATTTCACCTTCGTTATCACGAAGAATCTCCAATATGAATTATATGTAAATATAAATGTTAAATGTAAGCGCTTTGCCGATGTGATTTCTTAATGTTAACCCAGCATGTATAGAAAAACTTGCATGTATCTGCTACTTCATGTACATTTCATTCTAACTAGCGCACCAAAATCGTACATTATTTAAAAAATCATCGAAAAATACCTGAATTATAGGCATGGATGACGAAATCTGCCCCTACGCTACCTTCCACCTTCTTGGATTCCGCGAAGAAATGGACCCAACCAAAGCTATGCAATTCCAAACGTTCCCCCATCCACATACCGGCACAATGGGACCATCCGGAATGAACACTCCTCATCAAATGCACTCGAGAGCTGGTTCTCAATCGATGCCAAGACAAAATAGACGTTATGATAGAGTTGGATCTCAAGGTAATATAAAAGAAATGTTAGAAAAATGAATAAGTTAACAAAGTAATTTCGTAGGAAATGGAAGTATCTATTCACCTGGACCTGAATACGATGACCCAGCTAATTGCGCACCAGAAGATGAACAATACGGCTCTCAATACGGTGGATACAACAACCCTTACGATCAATACGGAAGCCGCGGTTCAATCGGACGTCGTTCTTTGGGTTCTTTGAGGATTCAACAAACTAGCAACAGCCCCGAACCACCACCGCCACCACCACGTAATCACGACCCCTCTTTTAACGATTCTAAGGATAGTAACGAAATTTCCGAAGCAGAATGCGACCGAGATCAATTGATTAATACGAATAGTTATGGTGGTAAGTAAAAAAAGGCCACAATCTAAAAAAGTAAAACAAAAATGCTAGTTCAAGCCTTGATTATCATGCTTTTATACAGAAAAACAAAGTGATTTAGTTTCATATTACCCACCAATTCTTTTCTAATCTATCAAAAAAAATTTTTTAAATGATTTTTCTACAAAAAGTTTTTATTTTCAGAAAGTGACCAAGGTAAGTGGTTTCGTTCTGAACGAATTGCGTTGGATTTTCTTAGCAACTAGAAACAACTCAAATTCTCTTCAAACTTTTCTCAATCATCCTCTTTCAAAAATCGCATATCATAATTAAAATCACATTTCATAATCAAAATATGAAATAAAATCATGTTGCATTCGCATACATCTTATTTTCCTCTTTCAAAAAAATCTCACTGTCGCATGTTTCTATGTTTTTTATTACATTTAAGTTTTTATCATTCCATTTTTTTGCAAAGGTTTTTTTTATAATCAATTTGTGTTTAACGGCATGATCTGTGTCACTAATGATCAAATTAATAATAAAATTTCGCCGCACCCCACCGCCAAATGCCACTCTTTGAATTATGTGAGGTATTGTGGTCGTGTAGATATGTGTGGTTTGTTTCAGTAATGAGAAATAGCTCCAAGGATGGCATGAACCACGAGGAAATGAGAAAACTGCTTGAGAGGTAATTGTCAGATTGTAACGTTTAGACAAATGGAACAGTAAACGTGTTTTCACCGTATTGTTACAATGTCTGCAATACATCGTAATTTGTCGTGTGTATACAAATATGTTAAAGGGAGACAATTTGGAAAGTAATAATCGTTTAATAAAATATTTATTTTAATATAAAACAAAGAATTAATGAGTTTGTAACTAGAAATAAGTAATGAAACTTACAATTAGTTCTTTATCTGTGTGAAGATAGTGGAGTTTTTTAATACAAATATGCTTATTTAGATTCCTGAAGTAGCTCAAAATTGAATTAAAGAAAAATTAATATAAATTCCCAATCTTATGGTTAATATTGCTTCAGAACAAATTTAAGATTTTACAGCAACTATTTGATTGAGAACGTTAGATGATCCACGAAGGATCGAAATAATCAAAGTGTAAAAATTATGAGGTTTGATTATTTGGTCCTATTAACCCATTTGCATCACGATGAGCGCATATATGCGTGCTCTGATGATAGTGACCAGAAAACATGTGCGCACATATGCGCTTAGGATGCAAATGGGTTAAGGGCAAAGAAACTAATCATACTCAATCCAACCAGATTTTAAACATACATGAAAAGTCTAGAAACCAAGAGACTCAAATAAACACAACTTGTTAAAAACTATTCTTAAGAATCCACTAGAATATTTCTTGGATATTTGAATAATGTCGTTAAATCCAAAATGCAAGACTTCAAAACTATACTACAATTTTCCATTTTCTAGACTTTTTAAGCGGAAATTTAAAAATTTCTACATAAAAAGTAGAAGGGAAATGTAGTGTCTATTTAATAAAATTTAAAAGAGTTTATATAATCTCTCAGCATATAAAAATATTCGAGCGTTGACTATGAAGAAGATGTAAACCACGTTAAAGTGTAATCACACGTTCTGGGGCTAATTTCATGCTAATTCAACGTAAAACTCCTTATCTAAAATTGCTTCCTAAGAGAGCTGGAGCCCCTTGAAAATGATATACGGTATTTTTCGGACTATAAATGCACCAGACGATAAGACTTGCTCAAACATATATGATAATTATCAGATCATAATATCTGCTATTTATTGCTATCTTAACTCGTACTAACAATATTTCAGTTGATTTATTGAAAAAGTATTTCAACCCTTAAAAGTCTTTTTATTTTGACACATTATATTAGCTAGCTGAGTTTCAGTATTTTCTTGCGCCCAGACACATATCTACAATATTTCGACATAGGACTTAGCAAAAAACAAGTGTTACCTTGGGACCATAAAACGCACTCAAAATTTGATTAACATTTTGCTATTTAAAAACGTTTGTCTGAAAACACAGTACCCGAAGACGTATTTAGGTATTAGAATGAAACTTGGGTTATTTAATAAATTAGAAATGCCTCATCGTTTGGTGCAAAAGGCATTTTTAAGGTATCCTTAAAAAAAGCTGTTGTAGTACGTAATTTTCAGAAAATTCAATCTCTCGCTTTTATCAAAGTTTCAAAACAAAACTTTTATAAAATCTTTAATCAAGAAATGTTTGATTGTGATCCATTTTTTCACCCGTAAATTAAGGTATGGAATGAAGAGAATTTTTTCAGCACTTATCTGGTTTATTGAATTTTTATAATCCTTAAAATCTTGGTTACTAGAGACAAATTACCTCTGAAGGTGGCCTTAAGCTAGCGTGACCGTACGGAATTTTGCTGTATTGTACAGCAATTTGATACATAATACAGCATACACAATTTATTATTGAATTTGTGATTGATTAGCAACTTTTTGCAATGAGTAATGTGGTGACTGTAACATTCATGTTACAGATTTTTCTGTTATTGACAGAAAGAACACACCAGAAAATTTTAAATTCTCCTCGGATATGTAAAAATATACAGGTGTTCCATTTGAAAATATCATTTTTAGGTCTATAACTAGTCAATTAATTAGACTTCTTAAAAATGCACTGTTTCGAAAAACAGCCAATATCTTTGGAATCACCAAACAATTTTCTCAATCAATTTTCCTTTGCCTGTTATAGAAACGGGAGTTTCTATTTAACCGTTTGAGTCCGGAGAAGCGCTGTCGCGCTTCATTTGTATTTGTTGCAAACGGTTAAAGGAGTTCAATTTGACCCAAGAGAAAGACGAAAGAGTACTCGGCAATGTTACGGAAAATAGGCTTACTTTTTCATCTTTTTCTCTTCATGGTGCAGCTCCATTTCGGGTTATAGTACATACGGTGTATGTGTACAGCATTGAATGTTGAGAAATCTGGTCATCCTACCTTAAGCCGCGTTTTCACGAGTCGATAGGAGTCGAGCGATCGAGTCTATATCACGAGATAGAACGAGCAAATGATAGAAAGCGTTCGGGTATGTTCGAGCGCTCGGCTTGGTAGAAAACGCTCCGATTGGCCCGACCCGCGGCCATTGCGCGCGCCGCTCCTTAAGAACCGCCATGCGTCGCGGCGTTGTCCCGCCTCATATTTTTCATCTCGTTTCCACACCTTGTTTTGGCTCTTCGCCAACAGGTGGCGCTAATTTTTTTAAATAATATATCAATTATTTCTTTAAATCACTTAATTTATTGAATTCTCGTGTAAGTTTCAACACAGAAACCATTTTGTGCCATTTTATTATTTAAAATAGTTAACAATAAATAAATGATAGAGTACAACTTTTTAAATGATCATATTGATTCTCAGATCGTAGTTTATTAAAATAATTCTATCGAATTCACCTACAGGTAAATGCAATTTAACGATTATATCGAAGTAATATTGTAATGGTACTGTATTTTAGTTTGTCGAAGTGAATAATTCAGTTATTAATTGGATTTTAACAAACATAACCTGTACTGGAAAAAACCTTATATGTACATATACATATTAATCAGCAGTAAAACACTCAGTTGTCAAAACCTAGATTGAAAAATAGTAGGTGTTATCAATTCGTTATGGAATCTAAATTGGACTGTTAAGAAGCTTTTACTGGCTAAATTGAAGTAATGGTATTTCTGGACGAGGAGTTTTCCGTATGTGAGGTGTTAAAGAATCACATCGAAGTTATTCTCATATTATGTGGTTTTCCACATATTAGCAAATTATTGGAGTGAAAATGTTTATATATTTAAATATCTCTAAATTTGTTACTGTATTATAATTTAAGACATTATGATTATATTAACATTAATGATAAAACTAAAGATTAACTCATTACATGTGTTACGTCTTAAGTTAATATTTTCTTACATTTTATATCAGTCAATAATAAATAATGGTAAACAATTCTCTTAAAACTATTTTGTTGAAATAAATCAAAAAAATGGAATCATATTTGTTATCTTTTCTCTTCATATTCGTTCATTATTTCCTATCAGATAGGATGATAATGACACATTATAAGTTAACTTTAATATTTCTTCACTCAAAATGGATAGAGTAAAACTTTAGCTTTTAATTAACACACTATTTGTCTGTTTGAGAGCTCCAAGGAACATGAGATGGAAAAATAAATTCTTCAGAGAACACACCCAAAGAGCTTTGTTATAAACAAAGGAAAAATGCATATTGTATATATCATAATTGATTTTTTTAGATTAGTGAATAACACTTAGGAAGTAGACAGTTGGATTCCTAATCAATAATGTATTTTACTGTGAACTTAAGAATTAATATGAAAATCTTACTAAACATTAATTTACATATTTGATTATTTGACATTAGCTTGTAATCCTACATAATTTATTGTATCTAATATTTTAAAATAAGTCTGACTATTATTAGTTGCCTACACGTAAAGAGTTTGATATAATTAATTGAGTACCATTTAATTTACTTTTAAAAGCAATACATTACATTTCACACCATTATGTATATAAATTTTGACTTTCCACTGTATATTTAAAAACGGTTATTGTAACATTAGAATGTTTTTATCATGTAAAACCCTAAAGACATTCGTTAAATAGACAAATATTTATGTGTAAACATTTTTTTTGTGTTCAGTTTAAAACATCGTTAGTTTTGTGTTCCTGGTTAGTTAACATTTCTATTACGTGTTTTGTCACTAACGTGTAAAAAGATAGATGTTTTTAAAATATTTTTAGTCAATAAATTGAAAATTAAAGTTTTACAGTATTTATCTTGAGTGAAATAACATTAAAAGTAATTTATACAAGTAATTGTCTGAACAGGGAAAAAGAAAAGACGTACAAATAAAAAGACACTAGGTACTCAATATCATTCAATCAATCTTCTTAGTTTATTTCAACAAAATAGCTTCAACACATTTGTTTAACATTATTTATTACTCATAATACACTTTTATGATGAATTTAATTTAAAATATAAAAGGTATTTGTTTGATAATTTAAACTTAAAAGGTAACACATATAAAGTATAAATCTTTACTTCTTAGTTCGGACATTTATCATCATCTCATTTATTATAATCTCTAAAATTATAATACAGTATCAAATTTATGAATAAATACCAATTATTAGCATATTTTACTCCAATAATTTATTAGTACTATCCATATAATGTAAAGCTCAATGCAATTGTTGAACAAATCACATACGGAAAGCTCTTCAACCCGAAACAAACTCATAACTAAAATTTTGTTGGTAAATTCCATGGAATAAAAGGTTCTTAACGACCCAATTCCTCAATACCTCGTAACATCCATTATTTGGAATCTAAGTTTCGATAACTAACTTTTTTATTGCTCATTAATTTACGTTACGAACAAAGGTTATGTCATCAAAAACCAATTTATAAATTAATTTTCCACTTTGATAGGCTAAAACATAATATTATTACAATATTATTTCAAAATAAATTTTAAATTACATTTACCTTGGAGGTGAATAAAGTCTTGATCAAATAATTGAGCGATTATCTTAAGTAAACCGTGACTTAAAATTCATTATGGAACATCTGATCGTCTGTCAATGTAAAAAATTTAAAACTAGCACGTAGGCATACATACATACTTCTACTTCATTATTGATTGGTTTCAATAATAAAATTTTGAAGTACATACCCGGACAAAATCACATGCAAAAGTACAATAAATAACTTTAAAACTCTCACTTAACAATTATTTATTGATACGGAGTATTCAAATAATCAGATTTACTTTTTATTCGAACAAAACGTGTTATGATGTGTAAATCATGAGTGAACTAAAAAAACTGGAAAGTTTAAGGAAATAAATTATATCACTTAAGTAATTAATTCCCTCTGTTGATGAAAGACTCGAAGTACGGTGTGCGGAACGTGACAGGGGTGGCGTCGCGACGCGGGCGGTGCATAAGGAGCGGCGCGCGCCGCCTCCTGGCGGGAGGCGGAGCCTAGCGTTTTCTACCAAGCCGAGCAGACCCGAACTGCTCGATTCTATCATTTGCACTTCTACCGAATAAACCGGCTCCGAGCGATCATTGACTCGAAGTAGAAAGACAGTCTACTTTTGTTGAACGATCGTCGCCGAACGCACATCGAACGACTGCAATCGTACGTGTAAATAGCCAGAACGACAAGATTCGACTTGTACTGAGCACACTAGACAGTAGACAACAGTACACAAAAACCTAAGTACCCAACCCAACACTTTGGAATTCTATACAAGGCAGAAAGAGAGAAATAGCTGTCACCAGTAGCTAAGAACCGCAGAACTACATGTAATTTCTGTCGGGATGGTAGCGCCTTTCTCATCGACGTATTTTGTTTTTAAATGAATGGCGCAGTTTTCTGTAGCAGGATTCGAAGTGTGCGTTATCTGTTCTCAGATGGTTTCGGTAATCCTCTGGATTTTCTGCTAGTAATTCTTCTAAGAGAAGACTAGAAGCTCCAAGGGCATCATGTCTCAAAATCCACGGTCGTGTCCACCAACGTCGTTCTTTTTTCTTATATCTCATTTTATTTTTTTTTTATTTTCAATGCAGTACAAATTATTTGTACTCCCACACTAACTATCTCAATTGACGCCATTTTCATTTTTTATATTGTTTCAACTTTAGTTGCATGGTGTAAACGTTTGCTGTCTTTCGATCTGATTGAACAACTCAGATCGCTCGACTCCGATCGACTCGTGAAAACGTAGCTTTAGGTCGAAACATGTAAAGCCGGCTCCACACACTGGCGAGACATGGCGAGGCCTACCAAGACCGAGAGTGTGGATAACCCTACTTCGTCGCCTCGTCATCCTCTCACCTCGCCTCGCTATGTCTCCGCTCTGTCGGTATTTTGGTCCGAATCAAAGAAATCTCACCAAGATTTGCCTCGACGAAAAACAACGCCTCCACACTCTCGTTGACAACGAACAGTCTCGGCAAGGCGTTCGGCGAGCGCTCTCGTCAAGTGTGTAGAGCGGGCTTAATGATAATAAAAATTCAATAAATCAGATAAGTGCAAAAAAAATTTTCATTCCACATATAAAATCTTTGATAACCTAATACTGCCATTAGAAAATAATGCAGGAAAGGAAGTTTTACATAGAATCACTATGAAATTATCTGTAGAATGCGTGGTTACCGTTTAGCAACTGAAATCTGGGACATTGTTTGAATTTCGGTCACCACTCTTAAAAATTTTACTGCATTTAAGCTCCTTTTTTTAATTTCTTAATAAATTAGACACATTTATTGGAGTCCGGTTTAAACCTATTATTTCTCTGGTGCATTAACTGTTGGATTTTATAAAGTATTTTCGTCTAACTCTATTAAAACTGGCACCTCCACCAAAAATAAAAAAATTCGAATAATCATTAAAATCGTTTATATTCGATGTACTTTGGTAATTAATAAATTAAATTAAGTAGTCGAATTTCATTTTAAACAGATTGCTTAGAGATTCGGATAACTTTTTATTTCTCTTCCTTTTTAACATATTTGATATATTCACGATTCAATCACATCCGAGCATCATTACTAACCCACAATAAACATAAAAATGTGGATTAATTTTATAACATTCCCATCCACATTTTTCTCATTCATATTTTTTGGTGAAAGATTGTTTTAACACACACTAACCATCGTTCGGCTTTAAATGTCTATCATTTCTATCTAACCCGATAATTATAAATTTTCATGACCCTCTCAAACAGGAAATCGTAAGTGTCGTAAAATTACCACTTTTCGTTCCTTTCTTTGATATTTTTTTTACATTAGTACGCACAAAATTTTTATGTTAATGTCTGATTATGACTGTTATAATTATTTTGCATGCTAAGTAAAGTAAAATTTAAGACGATTTCTTTTCTTCGTGTAAATTTTGTACATATTAATGGGTATTTTGGGGTCTGTTTTAGAAACGAAACAGGGCAAGCCAACGGCGGACTCACAGCCTACGATACTGTGGCAGTGTAATTTGTAAATTGATCGACTGATCGATTATTGATATACGAGATTTTCCCGTTTTTCTTTTTCGTTAATGTTAAATTTTCAATTTCTTTTATTTATTTTTTAAGTGGAAAGTTTTCATATAGGATTAATGTCGATTTATTATATGTATGTATTTAATAACTTTTATCTACATATTACTTATTTTTAAAAATTGACTTTATACGCACAAAACCCTCTTTATTAAAAAAATCCATATGAAAACTTTCCAATTTAAAAAAAAATTACACTTTTTTTATCTTTTTAATCGAACATTTCGAACACATTTTGCCATTTTTAGCTCCCCGATTTTAATTTTTCTTAGCTAAACACTTTTAAGTTCGATAACGTGTGGCTCAATGTGTCTTGTGATATTTTTGAGGTTTGTGAATCGCGACCGTTTTTATTTTAAACAATTGGATTATTATTATTATTTTTTTTTTATTATTATTTTGCTATCGCTTTCAGATAAATGCGTAATTTGAATTGTGTAGGCTTCGAGATTTTTTTTTCTTTATTTTTCTCCCCGTTTAGGTAACGTTGGCGGATTTTTTTAGTTTGCAAAGTGAGGGTCTCTGATAAGGTTGTGCCCGCCAACGGTGTAGGTTTTGTTGGCTGCAAAGAATTTAGGCGCGGACGGCGTACGTTTTAGACGAAGAAAAAAGTCGCGTGTTTAAAAGTCATATATCAGCTTCCGGCTTAAACGTAGACTTTTACCGTCTAAACATACGTCGTCTATGATTTTACCTAGTGTAAGAATTAGATTAGTTCATGACATTTAAATGTTTCTATATACAGCATGCCGTGTTTTAAGTGTAGATATATTGGATTAGATTACATAAGGATCTATATCTGTAACCGTGACGATACGAAAACATTTTGATTTAAAAAATATTAGAATTAAAAATTCTTATTTTTAAATCAAAACGTTTTATATTAAAAATATACAACTTGTTTTATACATATAAGTAATTCAGGAAAAATTAAATTAAATATTGCTAAAATAGAGCTTCGGTAAAGACAAGATAAATGAAGAAAAAAAAATTTCAATTTTAATTTCATTAAATTATTTTTGAAGTAGTGTTTTGATTTATTTAAAAAAATAAATTCACATATATCTTGTCTTAAACGATTAGATATAAACAAAACTATTTCAAAATATACGATATTGTTGAAATTTTTGAAAATAGAAGCTTCGCTCTCCCTATATAACGGAATTATGATAAACAAATATAATTAAAATATAATGATAGGATAAGCAAATATTTTTCTTATGTGGCATTTTGTGAGGTTCGTGTTGTATTTGCGGCTTTATTTATTTAGATGTTTCCCTTGAAAAAAGAAAAAGAAGCCGTCTTGAAGTCGTAATTAAGCTAAAACGTGTGATGTAGGAGTATGTTCCTAACGTAGACAAATTTGACGGAAATATCTCGATAAATAAATTTTTTTAAGAGAAAAGAAAAAAATAATAAAATGAAAACAAACGTGGGGAACTGTATTAGACAGCGTTTTCGTATGGTTATTTCTCATTACTAGTCATATTAATCATTTCACGTGTGTCCAACTCTTTAAACGATGAGATATTATCAATAGTAATCGTTTTGAAAAAGAATTTTTTTTGATAAATATGTAATTTGTTTGTGATTTTTAACGTATAAATACTATTCATGTGAAATGCCATTCTAGATGTCTCTCTGTAAGTGTGCATATACTACGTAATTGTATAATCTTTAGAGTTAAGTAATCACGATATTAACTACACGGTTTGTTTCTTTTTGAGGTATGATATTAATATTATGACGATTTTTTCTTTAGAACTCATTTACTCGTTTAGATTAGGTTTTATTAATTTTATTAATTATTAATTCTAGGCTGTTTATTCGCTTACGTTTGAAGTTTTATTATTATTAATTATTTTATTATCTTACTAAGGCAATCAATATCAATCAATTTTCTTCAATCGTGGTTTAAATAAATTAATCGATCGCTTTTGAGTAATTTTTACTATTTCGCGTTACAGCACTTTGTTTGTAGAATTGTACCAAAGTAATGTCTTAACCTTGGGTTTATTAATAAAATTAATTATAATAATCAATTCGTGTTTTTTTTTTAATAAACCCATCTCGTTATTAAACAACAAATAAAAGGATTATTTAACATTAAATTTTAGGTAGAAAAACTTACCTCCAAATAGTAACTGATATTATAAGAACGAACACAACTAAATTTCAAAGTATAACGAACCACACTAAAATTGGTTAAATTATTTACGAGGTTTCACTTTCGGATGTATTGACGTTATCGAGTTTCAACCGCGACTGTTATAAGATTTCAAACACGCAAGTAGGAAAGGTGGTAAGTGGAAACAATAATGATTTATAGATGACTTGTTTTTTTACAGGGGGAGGAAGCTCCCTATCTACTACTAAAAAATTTTAATATGTAATTACCCATGAATAGAGACAACCAATCGAAATAAATTTCGATTTGTTACACTATATTAGAAGTATGTATAGAGTTTGGAACTAAAACAGATCTTTGGAAGGGAATTGTAACAAGGGGCCGATTGGTACAGGAAAATAGGGGCGAAGAGAAAGTTCAATAATTATAACCTTTTTCTACCCTACTTCCGTAATAACGATTATTATTGTTGCCACCACCCTCTAGTTACGGCGCAAAGTTATAAGTTAAGGCCCTAAGTAGTTCTTTTTATTCATCAAATCAAGTAAAAATTATTAAAAAAATTGTAGCAATTATCGTCTATCGGCTATATTATAGTGTATTTAAAGGAAACTCCAAAATAATTTGTTACAAACTAAACTTATTAAATATGTATATTAAGTATTGACGTACTAGAGGAAGAGTGGCATGAAAGAGCCATTCTCGTTTAAGTAAACTTTTCAAAGCAACCGAATTTTTGTTTTTACATTGCAAATTTTTATATTATATTTGTTTTGTAAGTTATAGGGTAACTGCACCAGTGAATAAACGGGCACCAGTAAATGAACGTTTTTGTATATTTAAACAAATTTCAAGCTCCACGGCATACTAGCGGTTATCTCTCTTGTGCCAATGGAATATATGTCTCTTTTTCGTATCTGTATTTCTATTGGTTTACGTTGATTCTGTGAGCATTATTTTCTAAGATGGCCTACTTTTGCCATGTGTGCTGAGTGTGTGCAACAGAGCTAAAACTAGTAAGGTATGTATACAGGACCCCTAGCTGATTACTCGGTTATTTACTTTTATTTTACACATGAGACAAAAGTTACTAACTGTATAGCTGTACGAGGGTTTAAATGTTGAATGTAAATCACAAAATAGCTTATAAAATGAATATTTCGTTAAAATTTCGTTGTGTCTATTCACTGGTTCATGATGTTACTCACAGTCCAGTAAATGAACAGAGTGTTCATTCACTGGGTTTTATGGCAGCACCGTACATATTATTCAAGACTACACTAAAATTGTGTAGAATTGTTCACTAAAACCAGATTAAACCTCAAAATATGTATTTGATGCACCCTTCCAGTAAATGAACGGGGGTTTTTGGTTCTGTTCATTCACTGGCTCCCTGGCATGTAGCCTTTATTAAGTAACTAGTGAATGAACAGTACTTATTGTTTCTAATTATAAATTAGGTACCTACAATGCTTACATAGGTACCTCACTACCTATTTTTTTTTTTTTTTTTTTTTGATATAGATGTCCTAGAAAAAACAATATATCAGATTTCGTTATTCTGAAAACCAGCTAAAGTTGGCCATTGATGAAATTAGAAGTGGTAAAATCAGCCAGAATAGCGCCTCAAAAAAATACGGAATTCCCAAGGCAACTCTTAACAATAAAGTCAGAAATATTGTGCCATTGGAACGAAAAATGGGACCTCCACCTACATTATCTGAAACTGAGGAAAAAAGATTAGAAGACTGGATTATCGCAAAAGCCAAATTAGGTTTCCCTATGCACCACGACGAAGTTCAGCTAGCAGTACAAAACATTCTTAAGGCTACCCAACGTGAAAATGTGTTCCATGATGACAAACCTGGTAGAAAATGGTTGAAGTTGTTTTTAAAAAGGAGACCATCTATAGTGGAAAAGAATGCGGAAATTATTTCAAAAGCTCGAGCAGCAGTTACCGAAGAAACAATTAAGGAGTGGTTTAAGGATTTGAGAGAATATCTTCGTAAAGAAGATCTCGAAGAGATTGCTTTTAACCCGACCAGGATATACAATGCTGATGAGACTGGCATGCAGTTTTGTCCTAAGACTGGTAAACTGTTAGGACCGAAAAGTTACAAAGACTTCTATAGTGTAAGTAGTGGTCCTGAAAAGGAAAACATGACTGTCCTATGCAATTTTTCGGCAGCTGGTATAATAGTGCCTCCGATGATAATTGTGCCTTATAAAAGGGTTCCTCGGGATGTGGCGTTTTCCATACCGGATTCGTATTTCCTTGGAAGATCGGATTCAGGTTGGATGGTATCCGAAACGTTTTATGAATACATAACCAACTGTTTTTATCCCTGGTTATTGGACAATAACATAAAATATTGTATGAATTAACAACAATGGTAAAAAGTAAAAGCGGAAAGGCATGGAAATGGCCACAGATTCCAGATACGGTTTGGTACAAGAGACAGGATGTTTTAACAAAGATAACAGAGCCAAAGGCAATTAATTCTAGAGGTTCTTTTATAATTAAAGAGTTCAATAAATATCAGAATATTGTTTAATAATTTTGTTCATTCATTGGACCATCAATGTTCAATTACTAGAATCTAGTGTTCATTGACTGGTATTTTTTATATTTTTTATTTGAGGTTTAATAATAAAAAAATAATAATCTTAATTTTATTTGTATTAATTTATTTTTGACAAATGAAGTGTAGGGAATCATTTGGCATATATGAGATTCCTTTAATTCACTTATAGTTTTTTTAAGTACAATATCTACCTGAACAAGTCCTTAAATGTTTATTCACTGGTGCAGTTACCCTAATTTCTGATAACAAATGTAACAAGTTTTGAAAGAGCCAGACTGCTCGGTTATGAAAAAGCCAAGTGTTTCATGACCAAATTTTTTAAGACTAAAAAATGTAGATTCTATGATGTAGCATAGGTGATCCATTAAACTGACATAATTGAACTAAACTGAACATAATTTATTCTCTATTTAATTTCTTTTATTAAAGCTTATTTTTAAAAAATAAATTATTCCACGATTTAAAAAAAAAATCAAAAAACCAGTATGTAAGAAAGAAAAACATCTTGCTGGAAGGAACGCGTAAGACCAATAACCTCTATAATAGAGGAGGAAGTTACCGAGATGATGGAAAGGGTCGACCTGTAAACAAAATGGCTTTGTCTTTCCATATATCAAGTGTTTAATATCAAGTTCCAATAACTCGTAAAAACAATTAAGAAGTTGAAAATGTCTGACCAATCACCCTGCAAACATTGCTCTAACATAGGAAGTAAAAGAATACTTATTATACAACAAGAAAATATATTAGCAGATTATTTGAAATCTGTTTAATCTTTTAGCCTTATAAGACAACAAAATAAGAAAATTTGTATTTGAATACGCACAAATTTATTTCGTTTGTTCAAATAAATTGCAAAAGAACCGAATTGCACACGATGATTTTTGGAAAAACCCAGAAAGCGCCTCTCAAATTATGTTTAATTTTAAAAGTTCTTTGAAATTTAATTAAAAATCATTAAAAGTATTAATTTATAGTCAAAGAGGTGATAATACGAATTTGGCTCTTTCATAATAAACGGTGACTCTTTGAATACCACTATGTTATGAAATAGCCGACTGCAACTTTTTTTATAAAATAATATGTCTCTACTTTCCTTGTTAGTTTTTGTAATTTTGTTTATGACATTGTATACATAAATAACTAAACAACTTTGCATTAGAGATTAGAAAAGGCTTTAGCTATTTTTATACTATTTTGGTATTTTTTTACAACTGGCTCTTTCATGCTACTTTTCTCCTATATTATATCAAAAGGTTTACTCGTAATTCGAGATTGCGAGCTGAATTTATAGAGAAAAAGTTACTTTCAAACGAACATAAAAAGGAAAAAGATAAATCTAATTACCAGCTTAGCTCATCGTGGTCAACTTGCGACTCGAACTCAGCATGGAGAACTGTTTATAAGATCTGACTCTTTCTGTAGAGGATTATCCAAAAACATCTACCAACACTGTAAGATGACCCTTTTGGGTGCTTTTCTAAACACTATACGACACAACGATCACCTGCCGACTCTCTCGAGAATTCATTTCGGAGTTCACATCTCACAATTTTTTGTCTTATTGTTAGTAAGCAATATTTAGATTAAGAATCCTGGGCATTGTTATGATATAATTCAATAAATATTCAAAATACATCATTTTAGAGTTATACTTTTTTGCAAAATCGATTAAAATTTACTTTTTCCTTGATTTTCTGTTTTTGGATGTTTTTAAATCTAATGATTTGTTTGCAAAACCGATTAACATAACATAGTAACTTTCTCATTGATTTACCATTGTTGGTAACTTTTTTTTAATCTAATGACTGCAAAATTGATTAGTATCATTTCTTTTGCTCCACTATTGTTGGTAACCTTTCTTTCAAAGTCTAATGACTTTCTTGCAAAACTGATCAAAATTTAATAACTTTTTCTTTGATATTTGGAAACTTTTTTTCAAAATTTATGATTTTTTCCAAAACGGATTAAAATCTGAAAATTCTTTCGGCTCTGCCATTTTTTTTTTTCTAACTTTTTCAAAATTTTGAACACTTCTCTGGTTAATAATTTGATAACTTTTTTTTCAGTTCGGCTATTTTTGGAACTATTTTCAAAGTCTATGTTTTTTTTCTAAAACTGACTAAAACCTCGTAATTTCATTTGGCTTTGCCATTTTTAACAAGCTTTTTCAACATTTTGAACACCTCTGATTAATAGTCTGATAACTTTTTTATCAGTTTAGCTATTTTTTCTAACTTTTTTCAAAATCTAGTGACTTCTTTACAAAACCAATTAAGATCTTTTTTTTTGGCTCTGCCATTTTTGGTAACATTTACCAAATTATAACAATTTCTTTCCCAAATCAGTTAAAATGTAATCATTGTTTCTTGCTCTGCCATTTTCGGTGACTTTTTTTTTAGATGATTTTTGCAAAACTGATTACATAAATTAAATTCCTAACTTTTACTTTTCCAAAATAACAACTTAAAAAAACTTTAGAAATAGATTTAATTACGTTACAACTTTTCAAATCTAAAACTCTACACATGTATAAACAAAATATAGAATTCTGAACATTCTTAAAAAAAAGAAATCTTATCAACAATTGGGTTTATAAATCAAGCAATTATCTTCATTAATAGGAAAATTGTTTACAAATAATGTCAAAATTAATAACTTTCGAATTAGCATGCATTGAAATACATTTCTAAAAAAGGTAAATTATTATGTTAGAAGAAATTTTACTCCAAAAATTATTCATTTATTATCTATGTTAGCTGTTATTTTACTTGAAAATACGATTTTGCATATTTTTAGTAAATTTCAATAACCAATAATAACGGTTTGACATTCTTTAAAATAAATATGACCTTCTATCGCATTGACCTTATAATCTGCATGATCTTATATTACAAAATCTGCATCGCTTTTTAGCATATTTTAATAGCAAAATCAGATGTTAATTTTTTGTGTAAAGACTAATGACAATAAAAATAAACTATCTAAAAGAAACAAAATTTTAACAAAATTTCTCCATTCTTTTATTAATTCTAACCAAAGCCTCCTTACTTAACTTACCAAAATAACAACACAAATTCCTTAAATAATTTTATTTAACAATTATCAATACTTATGTACAATACAAGCCCTCCCACAACAGGAACAACTTAAATAATGATTTCAGTATCACCCAACTCTTCATCGGAAGGTAGATTAATCTTACTAGGATCAACCAAATTAGGATCCACCAACGGCAGCCCTAATTTCTCCCTACGACGAAGCTCCAAAAACGCCTCTCTTTGCGACCAATCCCTCAAATTATGATCCGGAGCGTAGGTTAAAAAGAAACCCCCGAACACCAAACACAGGGTTACCGAGAAGAAGAACGTCGCGTGCATACCATTTCTGTCCTCCGCCTCAGATTTTCGGTCGAAACCATAGGTTACCCAATTCTTGCCAGTCGTCACGCTGGACTTTGCTTCGGCATCAATCGTTGCTGTATCGCTGTTCTTTTTGGAAGTCGATATACATCTTTTGTTTATTGCTGGAAGAAGTCTTCGAACAATTGAATTTTGAAGGCGAATTACGGCCGCCATCTTTTTAATTTTGGAGGTTAGGTTGGAATTGGTGGTTATGTCACCTTTAAAATGGAGTGGGGGCAAATGTCAAAATTAAATTATGTACAGTGTGGATAATAAGTTTTTGAACACAAAAAATTGTAATTGTAAAAAATAGAATATGTAAAAAAATATTTGGTTCTATTTAACGAAAAATTTTACAATTATCAGTATTGGTTATTTAATGAGTTTTAACATGGAAATAACACCAAAATTTAATAATATATAGTATTTACAATAAGTTTTTGTACAGAAAAAAAATATTAAAAATGAATTTATACCAATAGGCTTTTTTTAAATATTTATTACATATAATGAAGTTGTAACTTTTAAAAGTCAAACTTTAATGTAATCAAAAGAAAAATCCAGTTTTAGAACGTAGCGTAACTTTTAGAATGTTTAATTTTAATTAAGGACATTGCATTGTCTCTTCTGAAGGAAAAACAAAAAGTCGTAGAAAATTTATTTTCGGTAAAAATAAAGATTAAGTTTCAGTCTAAATCGTGATAAAATTTCAAGTCTCAATAACAATTAGTTTCCTAGATATGAATTTTTAAAAATGATTTTTTGAACCTAACATTTTTTTACTAACTTTAAATTTTTTTTAATTTTTTTGACAGCATTTAAAATAAAACGGTCTTTTTTAATTAAAATTAGAATGTTTTAAGTTTCATTTAGAAAAAAATCAAATCAAAAGCTTTAAAAATGAATTTCTTATGAATTTTTAAAGTTGGTCGTTTTTTTTTAAGTTAGGTTAGAACTGTCAAAAATTTTTATCAACTTTAAAAATTTTTTTAACAACACTTAGAATAAAACGGTCTATTTTAATTAAAATTACAATGTTTTAGGTTTCATTTTGAGAAAAAATTAGAATAAAAACTATAAAAATCGATTTTTTACGAATTTTTAAAGTTAAACGATTTTTGTTGATAAAAATTGTTATCAACTTTGAAAATTTTTTAATTTCTTTTGACAATATTTAGAAGAAATCGGTCTTTTTTAATTAAAACTAGAATGTTTTAAGTTTCATTTAGAAAAAAAATCAAATTAAGATCTTTAAAATTCAATTTTCTATGAATTTTTTAAAAATTAAATTTTAATAAACGTATTAAGTTTAGAATTTTGTTTCTGTAGAAAAAACTAAAAGTCGTAGAAAATTCATTTTTAGTAGAAATAAAGATCAAGTTTTCATCTAAATCCTCATAAAATTTTAAGCCTCAACAACAATTAGTTTTTTAGATATGAAATTAAAAAAATTAACTAATTAATATAATAAAGATGCAAATAAACTTTGTAAATCATAGTTTTTACAAGATTTTCTTTAGAAATGTCAATTTTGACGTTTAAACGTCACTTTTCATCTTTAAAATGCCACTTTTGACGTTTAAACGTCACTTTTCATCTTTAAAGTGTCACTTTTGACTTTTAAAGATCAGAATTTTCTTTCAAAATGTTAGTTTTGACGTTTAAATGTCTCAATCCATTTTCAAAATGTTAATTTTGACGTTTAAACGTCACTTTTCATCTTTAAAATGTTACTTTTAACGTCCAAACGTCACTTTTCATCTTTAAAGTGTACTTTTGACGTTTAAACGTCACTTTTCATCTTTAAAGTGTCACTTTTGACGTATAAAGATCAAAATTCTCTTTCAAAATGTCAGTTTTGACGTTTAAATGTCTCAATCCATTTTCAAAATGTTAATTTTGACGTTTAAACGTCACTTTTCATCTTTAAAGTGTCACTTTTGACGTGTAAACGTCACTTTTCATCTTTAAAGTATCACTATTGACGTTTAAAGATCAAAATTCTCTATCAAAATGTCAGTTTTGACATTTAAATGTCTAAATCTATTTCCAAAATCTCAATTTTGATGTTCAACGTCACTTTTCATCTTTAAAGTGTCACTTTTGACGTTTAAAGATCAAGATTCTCTTTCAAAATGTCAGTTTTGACGTTTAAATGTCTAAATCTATTTTCAAAATCTCAATTTTGACGTTTAAACGTCAATTTTTTATCTTTAAAATGTCACTTTTGACGTTTAAACGTCACTTTTCATCTTTAAAGTATCACTTTTGACGTTTAAAGATCAAAATTCTCTTTCAAAATGTCAGTTTTAACGTTTAAATATCTAAATCTATTTTCAAAATCTCAATTTTGAAATTTAAACGTCATTTTTCATCTTTGAAATGTCACCTTTGACGTTTAAGGATCAAAATTCTCTTTCAAAATGTCAGTTTTGACGTTTAAATGTCTAAATCCATTTCCAAAATGTCAATTTTGACGTTTAAGCGTCACTTTCCATCTTTAAAGTGTCACTTTTGACGTTTACAGGTTAAAATTCTCTTTCAAACTGTTAATTTTGACGTATAAACGTCACTTTTCATCTTTAAAGTGTCGCTTTTGACGTTTACAGATCAAAATTCTGCTTCAAACTAGTTATAATAATAAAACCATAAAATGAATAAATAATAAATACGATTTAATTTCAAAATAAAGGGAAAAAATATTCAGATAAAATAATTCCTATTAATCCTAATAATTTACAATCGTCAGGATTTAACATAAGACAACTTATGCATAGGTATAGATTCAATTCCATATCTCCTTTTTGCCTCCGAGAGAAAAGCTCCTTCCATCTGTTTAACTAAAGCGTCAAAAAATAAATTGGCTAATTGATAGTGTAGTTTTGATTTAAATCGGAAGTCAATAGAAAAATCAACGATACTAGTTTGAGGATTGCTTTCGATTCCTTCGCTAAATTTCCAACAAGTTTCTAAATAATCAAATAATCGCCCATCTTTACAAACTGCTCTAACCAATGTTGGTCGCTTTAAAGTCACATCGGAAATGTAACTTTCAAAAATTGGAGGAAATCCAATATGTAATTCCGCTGTCAAGTTTGTGTCACTTTCAAATATAATAAGTGATTTCTTACAAAAGGGAACAAACCTTTTATAGTTTGCTACATCAGCCACAACCGAATACATTTGATCCATAGAAAATCTAAAGATTTTCAAAATGACATTTAAAATTATTCACATTTTCAATCAAAAATTTATTACGTACCCAACTAATTTCCTACCGTAATATTCCTTATGACCTTTCGCTTTTTCATTATAATAAAAACGTTGTCTTGAAACATCCTGAACTTTACAAATTGATGACTGAAGTAAAGTATAATCCGAGCGCCTTCAAACACCATAAATTAACATTTCTTTAATTAAAAAAGCATAAATTTATACTTACAATAAAGCGCAAAGTAATATCCTTGAATTCGACATTATTATCAGTAGAAATTATCTATTGTTATCGATTTTAAAGGAAAGAATAATAGAAAATTATAATACAATTGAGGTTAGGTTTCTAATTTTACTTTTCAAGTTTATCGCTCACATGTTCCAGTTACCTTGACTTATTAAGGTTACGATTTAGTAAAAATTTAATCTATTTGCTCATCTTATTATGAAAGATTGTGTTACGAGCGATTTTAGTGATTACTTGGAATTTGGATTGTTTTCAAATTTAGTTTACTTGGTTTCCGTTAGATGGCAACTTTGTATTTGTCAAAAAGTTTGATTTTAAATTCAATGTTGTTTTTTTAATTTTTAATTAATAATGTAAAATATGGTACTAATATTCCTTTTAAAACACAAATTTTGATTATTGTAAATAAAATAATTTTTAAAACGATATATCGGTGACGTTTTCAAATAACCATATTTCCTAAAATTTTTAATAGATGGCAGGAAATTTCATTTTGCTGATTAATTTATTATTGTTTTTAGAAAAGGTGTTTATTCTTAGATTTAGTATCTTTCTAAAAATATTATAAAATTTTCAAACGTTTTAATTGCTTTTTTTTTAAACAACCTAAGATGAATACAAAGAGGAATGTGGAGGAATGTAATAAACGTTTAAATTTAGTTTGCTTAATTATCGTTAGATGGCAATTCTGTACATGTTAGGAAAGTTATAAAAGAAATACTATATTTCTTTATATTTATAATTAATAATTTAAGTTTAACTACTAATTTTACTTTTATGATATAAAAATTAATTATTATAAATAATATACGTTTAGAATAAAATATCGTTGATGTTTATACAATACTCAATTTTCTTGAATTCCTCAATAGATGGCAGAATGTGTTATTTTGCTGATTAATTTATTATTGTTTTAAAAAACGGTATTTATTCTTAAATTTAAAATCTCTTTAAAAATATTATAGAATTTCCAAATGTCTTAATTACGTTTTTAAAACAATATAAGATGAACACATAGAGGAATGTAATAGATTTTTAAATTTATTTCAAATTTAGTTTGCTTAATTTTCGTTAGATGGCAATCCTGTATATGTCAGAAATGTTGTAAAATATATTATATTTCTTTATATTTATAATTAATAATGTAAATTTAACCACTAATTTTACTTTTATAATATAAAAATTAATTATTATGAATAAAATACATTTAGAATAGAATATCGGTGACGTTTATACAATACCCAATTTTCTTGAATTTCTCAATAGATGGCAGACTGTTTCGTATTGTTTATTATTTTTATTGTCATCGGTGTTTGTTGTTAGGTTATAAAAATCTCTTTAAAAATATAAACCTCCTAAATGTCTTAATAACTTTATGAAGATAAAATAAAATGAACGTAAAAAAGAAGGTATGTACTTAAATTTAAAATATCCAATAAAATCTAACCAAACTATTTATTAAAACTATTAGCCTGAGACTCAAAGCTCTACGGATAGTTCTTCTGAAAGTTCATCAGATTCCTCTAGTAGTAGTTCATCATCTAGTGGGTCAGATTCAAGTGGATCTTCAAGCGATAGCGATAGTTCATCCTCGCAAAGTAGTAGTAAAGCTCAATCGAGTACAGAACAGAAAAAAGCAGTCGGAAAAACGCAAAGAAAAAGCACAGAAAATAATAGTAGTGGTAATAAATCTTCTGGTAAAGTAGTTGAAAAAACTGTAAATAAAGCAAAACCAGCTCCGGCAAAGTTACAAAAACATTTAAATAATAAAAGTAGCGGTAATAATGCTCCAACGGTTATTTCTTCAGAAGATGAAATCCCAAATGTAGTTCATAAAGGTGGAGCAAAGAAAAAACCCGTTGGAAAAGGTGGAAAGGGTAATAATACTTTAAGTGGAGTTGTTGTTAATAATAAAAGCGGGGGAAGTAATAATAATAAAGTAGTATCTTCAAAAGTAGGTGGTGGAAGTAAAATTCATTCGAAAGGTAATAATAATTCTAATTTAAATAAAAATAATACTAAAACAAATACAAATTCTAATATAAATAATAAATCAAATCAAAATAAAGTTCCACCGAAAGCTAAAGATGTTAAACCGAAAAAACCATCTCCGAAAATTGATCCAAATAAGAAAAAAAGTATTTTCTCACCTGAAAACAGTTCAGAATCCGATAACGAAAAACCAGTTAAAGCAAAATCAGTTCCGGCTAAACCACGACCTAAAGCTACACCTAAAGTTATAGAAAAACCGAAAGAAATAAAAAAAGAAACTAAAATACCTAAATCTAAAGAAATTATAAGTAGTGCTTCCTCGGCTACTTCCACAACGGATTCAAACTCATCCAGTAGTGATAGCGATAGCAGTGCTGATTCTTCTTCGAGTAAAAAAACTAATTCTGCTAAAAAATCCAACACAAAAAAATCTCAAAGTCCCAAAGATACAAGATCTGATTCCGAAGGTGAAACACTTGCTAAACACGTTACAAGAAAGTGGACTCGTTCGGCAAATGTAAGAAAATCTAAACATATAGTTGGTAAAGCTTATTCCGATACCGATTCCGATGGGGAAAGTATAAAAAGATCTTTAAGTAGATCTCCTGTTAAAAGAGCTCCTGTAACAACGAAAGGAAACTCTAAAAATAAAAAGGTTGATAGTAAAATTAAAAGTAATGAAATTATCGAGGAAGAAAGAAGATGTCCGATTGAAGGTTGTGATAGCTTGGGACATTTAGGAGGAAGATTGGATAAACATTTTACTGTTGACGCTTGTCCATATTATCACAATATGACGGCAAATGAATGTAGAGATTGGGTAAGTTATTAATTAAATTCAACATTGAATCTTTTATTACTTAAAGATTAAAGAGTTTATAGATGTAAAATTAATTTCGATTATGTGAATGTGTGATTTTTTATTTATTGATGTTATTATCTTGTTGATTAAATTTTGATGTGCGTTAAATAACCAATAATGCCAGTTTTGTAAATTGGCTCTTACTTTGAAGTGAAGGCAAGAGTATAAACAATAATTATTTCAAGGTTATTTGCGTAATAAATGAAAAATAAAAATTAAGGATACTTACGAAGATTAATAAGTCATTTTTTTATTAAATAATAATTAATTAAATATTAAAAACGTCTGTTTTAAGATAACTTGTACTTCTCATAAATAAAGATTTTATATTTTCGTCATTGACATTTAAAAATTTTGATTTTTTAAAAATTTTTTAACAACTGTATTTTATAATATGTACAGGTGAGCCTAATGTTGGCCAGGGTTGGACACTTTTATACGGAAATTCTTTCTATAACACCCGTTACTACTAATTTATGCTATCCAGGAGATAGGCTGTCTATGAGATGTATTATATTATAAATGAACTGATAGAAGAAGATTGCATTGATAGCGTTTACTACAATATAAATGCAATGGTATTGGTATATCTATGGGATAAAGTTATCCACGGCTTTAACTATAACTGGTAGTAATGGACCTAAGAGATAGAGAAAAATAATGTGAGCGTCTGAAGCTCGATTTTTATAAAAAATCGAATGGTCGAAACAGTATATTAATATCTCTTAGAGCTTCAGAAATACAGACTGTCTCTCGAAATGGTGCATTTTTGAAATGTCTTCATAACTTTTTCCTATTGGAAAATATTCAATTCTGTGAAACTATTTCCATAGCAACTTTTTATGTAGAATTTTACAATGGTGATCCTTAGATAAGCGATATTTCAATAGTTACAAACTTATGGCGTTTTCATTTGGTAAAACTGGTGCGCATTAATAGCGTACGCAGTGCTTAATAGCGTGTTCTATTGGTTATCCCAAATTAGTGGTTTATCTTCTACTGGTAAAAAAAGTGCATCGAGTTTTGGACTCAGTACAACATTTCCAACACGAGGTTTGATGGCAACTGCAAGTGTTAGTGCAATATAGTTGTCAACATGAATTATCGCAATAAAGATGTGTTAATGGAACTATTAACGTCATCCAGCAATAGTGAGGAGGAGAGTTTTCTGTTGAAAAGCTTTACGAAAAGAATACCAAAAATTTACATTACTTTACAAGGAATGTTGTCCACAATTATTTTGAAGATGTACTACAGTTGCAACATTGTCAATACATTTCTGATCTCTATATTTTATTATAGTTTAAATAACATTTTCGTTTATCTACAAGAACAGCATATGAAATGATATCACAATTTGAAAAAATTAAAATGATTTATTCACCTCTTACCATTTTCATTCTCAGTTATTATTTGTGTCCATAATTATGAAAGTGGTCCAACAATAAGTCATATATTTCTCGTTTGGAGATATTTAATGAATTGCATTTGAACGAATTAAAAAATATTTTCACGTTATACGACATAGTAATTTATAATTTTATTAGTCTTGATTAATGGAAATTTATTATGAATGTGAAATTTTGTGCGAATTTCATACTAAAATATTATTTTTAAAGCTTGAATTGACTTAAAACATTTTCAAAATTAACTGAATGTCCAATAAATGACTTAAAGCAGTAAAGGATTTCTTAACTGTTTGCCACCTTTCTCGAATTCACATCTTTCCGAGGATCCCCCGTTTAAGCGATCCACTGTTTGCTAGTGTCCAATAAATGACTTAAAGCAGTAAAGGATTTCTTAACTGTTTGCCACCTTTCTCGAATTCACATCTTTCCGAGGATCCCCCGTTTAAGCGATCCACTGTTTGCTAGTGTCCAATAAATGACTTAAAGCAGTAAAGGACTATAAGTTTCATGTGAAACAATAACTTTAATAAAATAATTTATGAACATTTATTAATTAAAAAGTAATACATTTTTATCATTTCGAGGTTTTAAGATTTTTAAAATGTTCTTGAAAAACTGGAGGGGTGTATGGTAGTAAACATATAATATCTTTCGTATATTTTTGGTCTTCCTCTTTTAGATGAAAGAGCCAAAACGTGGAATTCAGAATCATCTAGTTTTCTCAAGTTTTATAGAACATTTTATAAAGTTCATTTTTCAAGAATCTCATCCATTGAATTTGCAGGCAAGAGACAGATTCGCTCGCTGTATTTCTTACTCTTCTTGTTGTTGATTCTTTTAGTGATTTCGTTGAAATAAAATCCGGCTGTGACATTCATTTTATCGAAAATGTATTTCTTCTTCTGCACTTGTCTATCAATTCATAATAATGCTCAGGGTTGTATAAGTAATTTGCTTTTATATTTTCATTTCAATCAAACCATGATCACGATCATTCGGTAGAAAGGAATGACCCGATACCAAAAATTTATGGTCTACCGTTGATGATTTTTGACTTATTGTTAGACCACTTTCATAATTAACACTAAATGAATTCCGTATAACGTTGAAATTACAACCCCTACCTAAAGTTTCATTTTTGTCGATATTGCAAAAATTACATTCAATAAATTTAGTTTAAAATAATGTGGTGTGAAATAAGTCATAAACTCATTTTTTGAGAATTTGGACTTAGACCACTTTCATAATTATGGGCACATTTATTATATGATTAGATCACAGCCCATATGTCTATTGATCAGATTAACAGTTGTGATTAATTTTCATTTCATCGTGTTCTATTGAACTTTCTTGCACTAAGTTAGTAGGATGTATGCACTCACTATGCACTAAAGGTCAAATTCTGGTGCGCATCAGTGAAGCCAAATGAAAACGTCATTAAAAATATTTTTCCAAATGTATATTTTCACATATTCGACGAGAACTTAAAATTTTGAAAACGAAAGCTTTGAACAAAAGATAAAAGTTCATAAAGATTCACCAAAAAAGTACTTTATGTTAGTTTAAATTCTTTAGATATAGAATGTCTCATTTTGATTGTCTGATGTTTTATTGGTGTGTTCCCTGATTAAAAATAAGCAAGAAAATTCTAATTAACGTAGATCTACAAGTGATTCGTTTTCAAGAAACTCAAAATTATTTCAATCGATTTATTATTATCAATGTAGTGAATTATTGAAATTAAGTTGTCAACTGGTTGTGATGGTTTTGAAAAATATAGCAAACTAATCAGTTTGATTAACTTATTACCTATGAGTTTAGAATACATTTAAAAGGCTAATTTATTTAGGTTTAGAAATTAATAGTCAACGACTTGGACATTTATTGCGATGTTATTGCTGTTTTTTGATTCAGTAATAATGTTCTCCTAAGTATAACAATTTATTAAAACTATCGCAACCAGTTTAGGAGCTGTTTTCATAATTACTTAATAAATTTAAAATTTCCTTTAACTTTGATTTCTTATGTAACGTATACCTATAAAAAAAGCATTAAAGTGGACATTTAAATTTAAAGTGAACTTTAGTTTTATCATGAAATCGGACCTAATTGAATTTAAATACTTAATTCACTGTACTGCTGTTAAAAATAGATCAACTTATGAAACTAAAACATTAAATATCTCAAAAAGGAACCTCGTTCGAACCCATATTCATTAGTACTTCTTTGCTTATTTTCAGCAAGGGTGTATGCGCGTAAAGGATCGGACAATCAAAACGGGACTATCTGTATGTGTAGATATAACAAAACTCTGGTTTCTTTGAATTCAAATCGAATATAATGGAATACTAATTGAAAGTATTCTACTAAAGAGTTGCTACTTAAAGCATCTTGACTATAATTTGCTCAATGTGGTCATATTAACGAATTTTCACGTTATTGAGATTCTCGCTCGAATAAAAACGCACAATTTAATTATCATTAATTTACAAGTTTCGATCACATTTTACTAACTTCTTCATAGTTTTTACAAAACCGGAATTTCTTGAAAACCTGGACAGATCAGGAAATTTGCTTTGATTATGGGGAGGTTAAAGATGTAGGAGACACCAAGTTTAAACAATGGTTTTATATCAAATTATAAAGAACTCCAATGGAAACATGGTTTTAAAAAAGAGCAACAACACAATAATTCTTTTGGGTATAATCTAAATACGATGTAAAGCTCTTAAAAGCTCTTTCACCATTTTTTCGTATGTCAAACTCAGAAAAATCGCTTAACTTTCATAAGTTGTATAAAAAACTTTCAGTATACAAAATGTTAAGAAATTGAAGGTGCGTTGATAAAACAATGTAATTAACATTCTTTACATTTTATTTATTGTAACAGTAAACTTTTATCATCGAATTTCGTATTATCTTTACGACAATTATCTTTAAATCAACCCTTTTGCATCAAATAAAGCTTTAATTAAAAGCAGTCTTCCCTTGAAACTTTACTTGACGAAGTATCAGATAAATAAGAAATGTATTGTATGAAAAGTTAAAACGATTTCTTTAAGAAAATCTATAACAATTCGTTCAATTTTATTTTTAAGCAATAACAAATCTCATTTTTACTAAAAATAAAAAATTAAAAATAAAACCGAGTTATTTTTCTTCTGCAGTAGAAGTTCTTACACATCAAAAAACAATTCAAATATTTTTAAATAATAAATTTAATTGTATACATTTACAAATTAGATTATATGAAACCATTCCTACTTTTTAGCTAAACGAGAGAAGAAAACGTGAAGACCAACGTAAAAAAATAGTGGAACACAGTCACAAATCTCCTCGAGGACACCTAACTCAAGAGCAACGAAGCTACGCTCAAAAAATTAAAGATATGCGCTCAAAATTCGTACCAGATGGCGACGATCTAGTCAAACCTCACACAGATAAAAACAGAGAACCAAACCTGCACAATTTCGTTCCCGAATATGATCTTAAATTATTTAGAGAAGCACAAGCGATATCCAGCGAGAAAATCGAAGAAGAACTCAAAACTCAACCCAACACGAAAGGTACAAAATACATAGAAATGGGCAAATTTGAAATGGAAGTGTGGTATCAAAGCCCTTATCCTGAAGATTACGCCAGATTACCAAAATTATATATTTGTGAATACTGCCTTAGGTATATGAAATCGAGAACAGTGTTGCTTAGGCACGTTCATAAATGTGTGTGGAAACATCCTCCAGGGGAGGAAGTATATCGAAAAGATAAGATTAGTGTTTGGGAGGTGGATGGGAAGAGGTATAAATCATATTGTCAAAATTTATGTTTGTTGGCCAAGTTTTTCTTGGATCATAAGACGTTGTATTATGATGTTGAACCATTCCTTTTTTATGTTATGACGTTGGTGGACAATGAAGGATGTCATACAGTTGGATATTTTAGCAAGGTATGTTGTTGATTTAAAGGTTGCGATTTCATACTGAGTGTTCATAAATGAGTGAGTTGTCTACATCGTACCTTGAATGTCAGTGACGTAGCCAGATTTATTTATGATTTATTCTTTTCAGTATTAAGGGTATATGTAGGGGAAGGTGGGTATGTTTGGGACGGTGGTATGTTTGGGACAATTGATCCAAACCGAAAACTTGTTTGAATTTACCCCGTTCTCTTACTTTAAATTTACTAGTGCTACCTACAGTACTACATCGTTGAAACTTGAAATGCAGTCAGTTATTTTAACCTTAAAAATTGGATGTTTGCGTTTATGTTGTTTCAAAGTAAAAATCGGGTGCATCAGATAAGTACTGGTTATAACTATGTTTATTTACAAAACTTAATAAATTATTATTAGTGAAGTCTACAAACTGTTTTTGATCAATACACCTTGCTGTCTTTTATTTGTGTCCTATACTAAAATTTTAAAAAAATAAAATGTAGACAAACTACAATGAGGTATGTTTGGGACATTGAAAGAAAGGGATATTTGGGACATCCCAGATATACCTCCTATATACATAATCGGCTCTTGGTAATTGGTTCTTGAATAATCCGTGCAAAATACTTACAATTTACAAAGATATTACAAATATATTAACAAACACACCCGAAAAACTGTTAATAGAAGCAACATTAAAAATCAAGAATGAAAAATTTCGAAAAAGGGAAGAAAAGGTTAAACACAGCGTAAAAAGAAATTAGAGATGGAAGAAGATGAAGAAATCAATTATACTTCGGTCATTTTGTGACTGTCCCATACATACCAACGCAAGGTACGTTTGGGACAAAAGTACAAATGATCACTTCTACTGCAACAAAACTCTAACCATTAGAAGTATGACATCAAATAAGTACCAAAATATAGTATAAACAGTAAGCTATTCGATGGTATACATTTTAAAATTTTTATGTTGCTGGTATGGCCACAATTAAATGTATTATAAAAAGTGTCCCTAACATACCCACCTTCCCCTACACACATTCATAAATAAATGTCAATAAAGTCAATAAAATACCTCTCTCTTAGGTTTCTTTTACAGCTTTTGATAGCTTTCAATATTTTCCATGAAACGCCTATAAGATATGATTAATATTATTGTGTTTACACCAACCTTAAAAATTAATCTATAGCGCGCCAAATTCAAACGCCTAACAATCATTTATGAACGCTCGGTATAAGAAAATAAATAAGTATGTACTATTCTTTGTGACTATTAGAGAGATAAATTTAATACTAATGTAGAATAAAAGCTTGAGTTTTGTTTTCTAAAGCTGTTTTAAAATTGTTTAATCAGTTTCAAAATTTCATGAATTTTGCTTCAGTAAAGCACATATTTAAATGTCTTTATGTATTTAATAATGTGACTAAAATTCGTTATTTACTTTTTAGACCTCAACGTTGTTAATTTCTTTTAAATACGTTTATACAGTTTCCAACCCAACTCAAACAAAAAACGAAAACAATTGGAGCCAATTATTTAAAATTACTGTATGGGTGGATCCTGTAGATCCGGTCGTTAATTATAGGGAAAAAAATAAAAATAAGTCTGGTATAATATTGTTAGCTTCTGTATACACCCTAAGTAGACTTTTTAAAGGAATCCTGTTATAACAGTCATTTCCCAGTTTCATAAAAGGTGTGAACCCAAGTAATTGAGTGCACATAAATTAATCTACCACACCGACCGAGTGCACAATACGTCGTAAAACTCATAGGAAAACCGTTTGATCTCCCCTTTTAGCAGGGCTTAAATCGCTTCCCTCGCACACTTGCCGCGACCACACCCTTTTCGCGCCCTTCCCCAACGCGCCGACCGTTGTTGCCTTTGACACACAAAAGCCGGCGCGCGGCCCTTTCCTTTACCCCTTTCCGCGCAATTTCGAGCGTGTCCGGCGGACGTCTTTGGTCGCGGGATGCACGCGTCGCGACGCGGGGCGTACGCACGACGCGGCGGCGCACCTCATACCCCGACGGCCGCGCCCCGAGGCCACCCCGCACCCGCAACAGTCTGCCCGTTCGGTCGCAGCGGCGGCGGCTGCCGCGGCCCCGGCCAGACGCTCAGGTCGACGACCCGCGGCGAGTCGCGTCGCGACGCTCTGCTGCAGGACGAGCAGCCCGTCAGCATCCGCCCCGACCGAACCCCCGATGTGATTGACCCTGGGCCGGGCCGCGCCGGGACCGAGCTCCGCAGCATCCCTTCAACGCGCCACCCTTTGCCACCCCAGACGGCGGGAGGCGCCGTTCGGGTCGCGGCTTTTTGCGACCAGACGTTCAACTTACGCATTAATTATGCATATACGTGTACATCGGCGCTCTATCATTATTAATGATTGTTTAGAAGGTGCTGTAAAATGCATTTAACGGTTTCGTGGACGGTGAACTGTATTCTTTATGTATGAAACGTTGAAAATATGTGCACGTTTTGTGTAACCTAGCCATTATTTTCGTTATTCTTTTAGGATTCGTTTCCGAAAATTAAAATTTTTCAGAAGATATAGAGAATAATTTGTCCCCTTGAGGCGAGAGATTTTTGGAAATTAATGCAAAAAGCATTCAGTTCATTACTATTAGCTGTGGTAATAAAGTGTTGTGAGCCGTTCTTACCCATAAAATATCGATATTCGTTAGTGCTCCATTTTCAAAAACGATGAGTCCTATTCGAAATTTGTAATTCATGTTTATAATGAATTTTCAAGAAAAGGTGTTACTGAAGAACAAAATGATTGTCCATAAACAGTCGTTTTAATGACGAATTTCACAACTTTCGTCTAGTTGCGAAAGAACAGCAACACCTAGCTTTCAATTAACATCTTTTTCTGCAATTAATGATATTAATTACTCTCTTTAAGGGGTAACATCTAAGTAAAATTTTTAAAAAATTGAAAATTTTTTGTTACCTTAAATAATGCTTTAAAGTCTTAAAAATAAAGTATAACTGCTATAACACAAAAAAGAAATTTAAGTGATACTTACAGGCGACTTAGAAAGTAACGTACGACACACGTTCAAGATTTTTCTGTAAATTATATCGGTAATATTTTACAAATTAAGTTGGCACTGTTGTACCTATACTTGACTTGAACAGGAAGAAGATATTCATGTAAAAGGGCATTTGTATGGTGCAGGCATTGCAGAGTAATGGCAAAAATGGGAAGGTTGGTTAAGC
The DNA here is from genome assembly GCA_036711955.1 of Digitonthophagus gazella. Lineage (NCBI taxonomy): Eukaryota > Metazoa > Arthropoda > Insecta > Coleoptera > Scarabaeidae > Digitonthophagus > Digitonthophagus gazella. The sequence continues at coordinate 11,839,822 of JASCIT010000001.1, forward strand.
AATACGAAATAATATTAGTGTGAACTGTAAACGCGATTTTCTCAAAATTACAGTTTTCAAATTTACTTGCAGTATAACTTTAAAAAAACTTATCCAAGCGATTTGAAATTTTTACGGCATCTTCTAAACAAAATTCTCTAAAGAAGTACATAGGGTTTTTACGATCGGTTAAGAACTTCTGTTGTAAAAAATATTTTTTTCTTGAAATTATTGAGTAAAATTGATACTTTTGTTTGAATGCTTGCCGTTTGTAGAAATATCAACATTTTAACGAACACCTATGTACTTCTCTAGCAAATATAATGTAGATTAAAAGAAAAAAAATTCTTTGTCTTCAGTGGAAGTATACGACACTTCTGCTGCAAGCAGTGTAAGTTCGTTATGAAAACGCTTGTCTACTTGGCCAGCGTTAATGCCGCCATATTAAAAGAAAGAAAATTGCAGAATTCATTTTTACATATTTTAAAGGACGTACATTAAAACCTATAAAACCAAATTATTCCATGTTTTGTTGTTTCGCTAAATAAAGATCCCAAAGCTACTTCATGTTTTCAAACATTTACTTAGATGTTAACCCTTAAACCGAATCAAAAATTTTTTTTTGCAAATATTGAAAAGATAATTTGCATTTTTTGGTTTTATAAGTATGGTAATAATTACGATACGATAAACTTGATCCTTACAGGTTCATTCCTCGTGCATGAAGGCCACACACGATATTTCCTTGAATAACGCTGTAAGATTGCGTTCCAATTTCTTTATATTTTATTAATTCTTCTTTTAAGATATTGTTATGATTTATTTTAAGCACATAGTTTTAAGGTTACGTTGTTCCATGTAAACAAACATAAGTTAGGATCAATCAATCTCTCTTCGTTCCATAGAATAGTAAATAGGCGTTAACATGCTATAGTTAAACAAACATTCCCCTAATTTTGTACAACTTAATTTCTTGTTTATTTTTTATAGTTATTATATTACCAAGAATAAAATATCAAGAATTTAAAATTGAATTGTAATACATTAAACCATTGTTGAGGCTACAAAATCCATTTCATCACCTATAAACTGAACCACAACAAGAAAATTTATTACAATTTTGACAAACAATTTAATTTTGCTAGAATATCACACGGCCTGGCGTGCAATGCGCCCATTAAACGGGAAATATTCTAAACGCCTGGACGCGTACCAGCCAAGACCTATTAATACAACCATTACGAAATGCACTTCGACAATTTCGAATAGTTCCACGCGGTCTTTTTATTAATGACAATTGAAGACACGAGTGCAAAAACCAGGTAGCTCCATTTTTGGTGTATATCGAGTTAAGTGTGTTTCTACTATCTACATAAGCTTATCCATCGTTCGGTGCATTTTCCAGAAAGTTTATAAAAATGGAGCTACCTGGTTCTTGCGCTCGGGTCTTCAATTATCCCGGAACGCTCACACAACTAATAAAACGTCGCGTCGCCGTAAAACCGACTCGATTAAATTGCGAATCCTTGACCCGGCCCAATTATGGCAACCGAAAACCAACCAAAGTTGTCGTTGTGATAAGATCCCGCGACGGTTCTTTCTACAATCTTTAAAAGGGATTCGATTCTTCTTTAATTTCGCCGTGACTCATACGACTCTCAAATCGTGCATACAGGATATGACACACGCGTCACGTTGCGTCATACGAATGGCTGGTATCTGACGTCACGTACCCGTTCATCTGTATTCGGTCGTAACCTGTTGGGTCCTTATCGACTGCCGCCGCCGAAGAAAACAATGCGAATTCCGCCGATCGCGTTCCACGGGGCAGAACCGCTGCCATAAGTGGTAAAATGTCACGGAAACTACTGACGCAGCCGTTTGGTGGCATTCAATGCCGGTGCCATAACCGTATAAAGAGTGAATTAGGGTTATTGCTGAGATGTTACAATCGAAATTAACATACAGTTAATTTCTAGTTTTATTTCAATGTTCGGTGATAAAGTTTAAAACAAACAAGCTTAATAATCAGAATAATCGTAAAGTCACTCGTAAAAACGGATTTTAAACGTATTTTCCCTAATAACTAAATTCAGAGTATATGAACGCATGTCTAGAAATGTCTCCTAAAGGATTTATAGCTCTTCGAAGATGATAAATTGTGTAGTTTTTCTATTTCACTTATCGTACAGAGTCAGATTTCAATTTTTAATTATCCAGTAAAATTTACCTAAGAAATGTGGTGATGGTAACCATAAAATTCTGTGACATATAATTGTAGTGTTGAGATTAACAGGCTTATTTTGTAATCATCGTTATTCAACGACATCGTTCAGCCAACGATAGGAATCCCATACAACTTTTTGTAGAAATCGTATTTTATAAATCAGTCGTTAGTAATTTTAGCTGTAACGACATACGTTTATGTTTTCATATAGAATAACATAAAATGTTACATTTAATCTTATCTTGGTTCCTTTTGAACTACTACCATAACCTCAGAGAGGAACTCGCCTTCGTTTTTGGCAAATTTTGATTGTTAAGGCACTAATAAATGAAGGAACTACGTTTGGGTAAACCCCTTTTAATTGTAATTTCCAGTAAAGTAATTTGAAATTCATATTATTTTCCCGAAAACGACTGTAATATTTCATTACTGATATTTTTAATCAATTTGTTTTCCATAGATTGAGACGATGTGCAACGGTTCTCTGTTTCTGGTAATACTTGATAGCTCCTTTAATCATAATATTATGCTGCAAGATATTGTAATGCTATCGGTATTTTTGTACTGTGTTGAAGATAATGACTTAACTTCAGAAAAGAATCGTAGTCCACATTTACTAATGATCTGTACAATTTTTGAAGTATATTATCCGGCGTTTCAAATGGGTTCACTGGGTTGCTGGCAGTAACTTGCGAAAAAAATACCTCTTGAATTTTACAAGAGGTAACACCAAGCAATGATCTCACACATGTTGAAGACAAATGTGTATAAAACGCAGTATGCGTACATTCTGCTCACCATCTACAACTTATTAAAAAAAAAAAATTTGCTATGCTAACGACATAAACGACTGCTATGGAGATGTCGTTTCAGACCTGGTTGGAATGGTCAGTTGACCGCTTGGTTTTGGCGAAATACGGTCATAAAGATTATTTCGCGGACTGTACCAATCAAGTCTAACCATTTGTGAACATGGTCAAGAGTAGTGTAGCAAACTGGTTGAAGTGTCGAGACTATTAAACAGTAATTTGAACGTTAAGAGCAGCTGATTAGTGTTAATACAATGATGATATCTAATTGTAAGCATATTCTTTTAGAATGTTTCATTTTTTTGTAAAATTATATTTTTGAAGTAGTAGTAGTTTTGAATAATTATTTATCCCAATGAATTGTTGAAGAAAAAGTCTTTATATATTTTAAGCCACATACATACAGCCATGTCAACAAAGCTCTTATCTTAATAAATTACATTAATAATGTTTCTCCTTTTGAAAATTACTTAATTATACCTACTTATGAAGAAATATTTGTTCACAAAGCAGGAAATTCACCACATAGATGAGGACTTGAGGTTACGTTTCTTGTTAGTAAACAACGCAGACAAATGTCAACGGACATACCAATTTGACCAGTTCATTTTTGCGAGTACCATTATTAAATAAAGAGGGGTATAGATCAAATAAAGACGGACTATTGATCGAATGGTTTAAAGTGGTTACTCGCAAAGAAAAGCTTCTAACCAAAAAGTTGTTCACAACGATATTGTTGGAAGTTACAAAATAAGAATTGTCGTTAGTGAACGACAAACGATTCGTAACGACGCCGTTGAATGTTACAAAATAGGCCTGTAAGGGATGCATTTAAAGTTCCAATTTCTTTGTTGATCATTTTCTGAAATTCCAGTCTCAAAATCGATATGTTTAGAAAAAAAATGCTTAATGAAGGTATTAAGACACGGTGTCCTATAATGTCCTGAAATTTCTAAGTATCATAACAGGTTCATTTCATACTATTCATAGCAAAAAAATTTGTTTACCATTACCATATTTGATGTATAAATTTTATAAGATCTTCCAAAATATTCAATCTAACTCCGTACAATAATTGAACTAATTAAAAAAAATCGCACTATAAGTATCATCTTCAAAGAGCCATTGTTCCTTTAAGAAGTACTTCCGGACAGCTGTTCATATGAGCTTTTCTTCATATTTTTGCTAGAGTATTACCCCCTTAAGTATGCGATCATTATTTCCGGACACCTGTCTATTAATCTTTAATGGTAAATGTGTTATCTTGTTTTTAAAATCTGACAAGTCCTAGAAAACTGGAAAACTCGGGTATTCTGATTTGACTAGGATAATCACGGAAAAGTCAGAGAATTTCACTGACTTTTTTAATTTTTCCTATTAAAGTTATGGTTACTTTTGCATTATATTCAAAATTTGTAAAATTTCACTGTTTTTTTCTAACTTCCTTTGCCACAAATATTTTGTTAAAAATATACGATTAATCCCAAAATGTTCTGCTATTTACTTTGGAAAATGAGAATTTGAAGAACCTGAAAAATTAAAATTTTAAATTGTGGTAGAACCTATGTTACTTCACTATTTTGACAAAATTCAAATTCTTAGATAATTAATCTCTAATCCACTTTTACTATTCACTATTTTTGTATTCTCACGACCCCCTACAATTCATTCTCTTTTACTCATGTATTAAGCATTAAGCAAGGAGAATACACTTGTAATATAATTTGAATACCAGTTAAAGAAGTCCTGCTATTTCTTAGACAAATAGATCTCAAGCATACATATACATATGATTTTGATCTGTTTAAAGTGCAATGAAGAGCTCCTTTTAAGAGTCTAGCGTGACCTATCACGCATCGGCTTCCTGAATTTAACGGTCCCAAATTCTAGCGTTAACGATTGATGGGCCGATTTGGTATTCAAATTTTTCGTGAAGCCGTGTGTTCCACGAATAGCCGCCGTTCGGACTTAATGATTTCCGGGACGTACCTGTCCAACGGAAGGCCGTGACACAGAAAGATCGTATACCAGATAGACCGACCGCCAAAGAAACCCGTCGCCTTGTCCGACCGATTCGTGGCTAATCGTGTTCGTATCATTTTTTTCAGGAGAAGAACTCCTTTCTCAACTACAACGTGTCCTGCATCCTGACGCTGCCGCCGTACCAAAGGCAGGGCTACGGACGCCTGCTAATCGATTTCAGTAAGTACACGCTCAGGCGCTCGCTTCTTTTACACTTTAAGGCCTTAATTAAAGTTAATTGCGTCGAGGGTTTTGCTCTAAAACCATCAGGTTTCTTAATGCGGTTAAATAATTGACGTTCCGGTTGTAAAACCTGCCGTCACACCGATATGACGCTTTTAAACACGTTTAAACATTCAAAACTTTTAATTCTGTTCCACAAACCAAACGCAACAACTTTTACGTTAAACTTACGTCCCAGTTTTATTTCTCAATTAAATAAGAGGCAATTTAGCAGCCAATCCCCCTAATAAAGCATATGTCGATCGAATTGAGGGCACAATAAAAGTAACGATAGTTAGAAAAGCGCATCGGGCGAAACAGCCCTTGTCACAGGGTGCGCTAATAATTCCGCTTCCATTAATTTAATTCGAATACAACGCGCGGGGGTGAGTTTGTCGACCGTCGGACAGACGACATTTAAATTCGAAGGGGGCTGACGACCCGGGACAAAGCTGCGGGTGTTGACTGACTGCGAGCCAACCTCTCACCCCATAAAACGACCCTAACGGCTGCACACGTGAGCACGCATCGGTCAGGTGGTTCGGTAATTATAGCAGGAGTATCGTAAAGCTTTCACATTTACATCAAGGTTTAAATTTTAATTTATTACGAATAAATTAGGTGAAGAGTGAATTCAAAGTAGGTAGATTTTCAAGACGATAAAATTGGAATTGTAAGATAACACGAATTAATTTTAATGGGAATTAGACTTACATTTTAAGATTAAGGAGATATCATGGTTTTTTGTTATAAAAAATAATCTAATAAAACCAACCGATAAAGGGTATTTGTATATAGGTTTAAATAATTAACACAAAACAGACGGAATGCGTGGCACAAATTACAGTAAACAGTATGTATATGTGTAAGCCTAAAAATAGAAGCCATTTAACTATTTACAAACTATTTTCATGTCGATCACTGCCTACAGCTGTAAAACGTGAGAAACACTAAAAAGTATAAAAGGTTCATTAGAAATAATGAATATGTGGAAACGTAGTGACCTCTAAGTAATGTACTACAAAAAAAAAATAATAACGTAACTAAAAGCAAGAGGCGTTTCATTCACTCACGCAAATGTAATAAAAAATACTCGACATTAGCAATTAGAGTAAAAGGGGTTCTATATTAAATGAGTAAAAAATTAATCATGAAAAATGACTGAACGTTTTATAATTTATGCTTCCATCTATCTTTCCAAAAGAAAATAAAGTTTTACAAAATTGGTAGTGGAACTAAAATCTAGGTTGTTTTTGAGGTAGTCTCTAAAGAAAAATTCGTTTCAAATATTATCTAAGAATGATTCTTGACTTTAAGTTAAAATATGACAGAAAAAAATAATCAGGATATTGCTTCCAAATAAAAAACTGTTAGTTCTACAGGAAGAATGATTTCTTTTACTTCATTTATTTATTTAACATAAAAATGAATATTAGTTCCTTTAAAAAAATATTTCTATTTTACACATTACAATGGAAGGTCGTTAAACACCCCTTGGACAAAATTTTCGCTGAAAATCGGGAACCCCCGCCCATTAAATCCTCGAAGGCCACCGACCTAGGCAGGACAAAGCCCTTGCGAAGCCCCCGAATACCCTTCGACTCCCCGCAACGGCCGTAACCCTGAAAACGAGCGAACGCACCGTACACGCACGCCAGTCAGGTGGGGCTGGGGCCGAGGCGGGCGGGCGAGACGCTCACCCTCGACGACGAGCCGCCGGTTGGGGTAGGTCCGGGGCATCCCGACGGCCCGCGGCCCCCCGCGACCAGACGGATCTATAGCAGCGGCGGCGGCGTCGGTCCCTGACCCGGCGAGACGGCGCGGCGGCCTGGTCTGCCGGTTCCCCCGACCACTGTCATCCCCCTGACGGCCCCGTTTTCCCCTGGGCTTATTTAGCCCCGCGTCGCCGCAATATTTCGCTTCCTACGTGTGTGTGTGTTCACGTCGGGAAGACTTTAGGATCTTCTTATCCCTCAGCAGACGGCGGCTGATTTCCTGCCGTAAAAACCAAGATGGGGGATTATCTAGTCTGTCTCCGACCTGGAGGTAATCTTATTCCTCATCTTAACTTTCAAAGTGGGATAATAAAAAAGATTTTTTTGTGGTATGTTTTTCTATAAAAAAAATAAGGGGTAAATTATTAAGCTAAGGTAGCAAGGGTTGCGTTGTACTAACGGTTGATTACTTCGTAGAAAAGAGGTTTATAGGATTAAGTATTTAGCAAAGAGAATAAACCAGTAAAATCAATTTTCTTTATTTGAGGCCAAATGGACCAAACGTGTTTCAAATCAACTCCGAGAAATCTAGGATGGTGTGAGAAAGACTCACTTTATTTTACTTTTAATTGTATTTTTATTGAAATGCTTTTCTAGATATCTTCATTAAATCTTTTCCAATTCTATTTGCAATAGTGACGTAGTTTTGGTTGATGTTCGATTTATTTTTATTTTTATTTTTAAAACTTTTTTGAACATTGTTTTTGTATTCTATTATAGACCAATTTTAAGTAAAAAGAAGCAGAACTAAAAAGATTATGTGTGGAAACATATGGAAGTCCCTCAGAATGGTTGAAAATAGAAAATTATGGAAATTGACACAATGGTATTTGCAAAATGCACAAACGTTGAATTTGAAATTAAACGGAGGCCAGGTTCGAACATCGAAAGCCGAGCTCGACGGGCGCTCCGCATAGCAGTAATGAATTTTTCACCGTATCCGTAGTAACCGCGTACAAATCCATATGAAAGGCGATGCAGCAGTCTGCAACACACGCATACAAAGCCAGGCGCGCGGTTTGGGTTCGGTGCAGGCGCAGATTCGCCACGGCCTCTTCTCGGACCTTCCTTCTGCAGAGCTGCCCAGATCGTACGTTAAATAGTCGAACGTCCCGGCCATGTCACCCCCGATATGTTTATTACGCCCCGGCGATGGTCTTATTTATCATTATTACGCCTATTAGGGCGAATAGTCTCGACAGAATATCACGATAAATCGCGCTCGTGTAGGTCGATCGATGCTGCCGTCCATGTCAGAGTCATCGTGACGTTTCCTTCGAGGTCTTACGAAGTGGAATTTACGGCCATTATTTCTTGGGACAATGAATATGATTTGTTGGGTTTTACCAGGTCAAATAAAAAAATGAAATCCGCAAAAAGAAAAATTTTAAAATGTCATTTTAAAATGTTAATTTTAACAAAGAAAATTTAATCATCTAATCTAGTAAATTATTAATTTTTTTTTTGTTAAAAAATCTTATCTCCTACACTATTTCTTACATTTCTTGTTAATTTTTTATACCGTATTTCAATAACTACCGAACAAAGGTAGGTTTTCAAAGAGATTATAAACGTAAAATCTTGGTAAGAAGGAATCTTGGTAACGCTACACCTTCCTTTTATCATCGTCTTCTCGTCTCACCATTTTTCCCCGACCGATGGTTGCGGTGCGTGCGGCGAGACGAGGGGAAAGGCAAAGGGCGGCGGAGGGTGTTGGGGCGGCTGCGGCGGCGGAGGAGTATGGGGAGGGGATATTGACCTCGGCGCGATCGATACGTCCGTCTGGCAGGACCGACGACGGGGACGCCGCCGACGGGCGTACGTAGAGCGTCGCGGCGGCGTCAATGAGTGACGTCACGGCGGCGGCGGTCGACCGGCACGCCACGCCCTTCCACTTCTGCCGCCTATGACTGCACCGGGAATACTCTGGCTTACACCAGGTCCGGATTTACCAACATCAAATATTTCAAATTTAAAGCTACTACAAGATTTGAGCTTAATTTAAAATCTTATACTCATTCTAAATTTAAAAAAATGCATCTTACATTTTTTCCATTCGAATTCAAAAATAAAACAATCTCAACTTTTACCTTTGTAAAACAATTTAAAAAATCTAAAAAATTTTTTTAAATAATACACAAGTATTTTAAGAAGATAAAAGTAATTATATTTTCTTTAAAGTAAAAGTTTTACTGAGATTACAGAAGTGCTGAGTACATCTCTGTTCAATAGCACAGTGGCGTCTCGTCGAGGTAGTAATTAGGGGGCAGTGCCGCATTCGCGGCCTAAATAATGAGGGATAATGCTGGTGTGCAAACCCAACCGTGCAGCGCTGCGGCCAAAAAGAGACGCCCTAACCGCTCGATACATGAATGAAGATTTTCTAAAAACGGAGTGGCGACAACCACTACAACTTTTCCGCCTTTACGTTTTTAGCCTACACGTCGTCGTACTATTCACGTTAAAATAGTCTAACGTACTACGTCAACGTACTATGAATAGGTTTATGAATAGGCCGGGAGATAATGATTTTTGTATGGGAGTTATTAATGGTATACATTAAAAGAAAGGTTTATGAAGAGTTTATTTATCAGCGGCTGTTTAAAAATATGTTTATATTGGTCGAATTTATGGACATTCTTAGCTCTTTCCATTACCGGTTCATCGCCTTTCGCGCCGCTAAAAGCGAACTGCTCCGGAAATTCCAACAATTTCAAGAGGCTACCAAAGGTGCCTTTATTCGAGCGCATTGAACTTGGTTCTTCGACGGTCTTTCCACTTTACTCTCACATCTGAGTTTGCTTCAAACGTTATAATACGTCAGCAATTAAAGTACGTTCCAGTTTGTGGCCGACATTAATTATAAAACAATTCGTCTAAAAATAACTTCTCCACAACAACTCCGTCGGGCGAAGGAAACATTACAATACAACGTAACTTTTGTACATAGTTGACGTAGTGTTAGATCTGGAATTGAGACAATGTTATAATTTAATTCCACACAGGGATCGGGCACGCGATGGTTGACTTGAGAAACGATTTGTGAGAAGTAACACGAAGTCTCCCTTTTCCCTGTGAATAACGCGATGCTTCTAGTAATTGACAACACGGCTCTTTTAAGAGAGAGAACGCAGTTGCCATCAAAATAATAGGCCCATTGTTGGTGTGTAACAATAGTGCTCTTCGACAATGTTGTACTACAAAGTATTCTACTTGTATATTAGAAGGTAACCTTTATTTAACATCAGGAATGTGCCTGCAAATGAATATTAACATGGTATTTGAAATATTCCAATAATACCATTTTGACCCACTTTTAGAATAGTTAGGTCGTGAAACTAAGAACGATTTTGAAAACGTGCTACATTTTCCCCTAGTTTTAGGTCATCAATAATCCTCTGGTCTGAAAACGTGACCTAACACAGGAAAACCTCACCCTCCTACGATACGCATTTACTAAGGGGCAAATAACCCTTCAACCAGTAGTCGCCAATTCTACCCCAAATGAACATCGTGTCGACGTTAGCCCGCATAAACACGCGTCGATTAAGTTCTATACATAGATACGATCAGGCAGCTTTTTATTTCAGTCGAGATCATTCACCCACGAAATAAATCCAAATTATCCACTCTCGTTTCATCTCATCGCTCCTTCTTGTCACATTCCTAAAGAATCATTATTCACCCGTTCCCCGTCCTCTCCACAATCTTCAAAGCTACACACTCCCTCTGTATTACAATCAATCACCTCATTGGGAATTCTTCGTTACAGGCTACCTATTGACCAGGGTGGAGGGTAAAATAGGGTCGCCGGAGAAGCCCCTGAGCGATTTAGGCCTAATCTCGTACAGATCTTACTGGAAAGACGTGCTGCTCAACTACCTGTGTAAGACAGCTGGCACCCAGTTGTCGGTTAAAGATATCAGCCAGGAGATGGCCATTCACTCCTACGACATCGTCTCCACCCTCCAGGCGCTCGGCATGATGAAGTATTGGAAGGGAAAGCACATTATATTGAGGAAGCAGGACGTGTTGGATGAGTACGCGGAGCGGGTTAAGAGGAGAGGGACGCTTCTTAAAGAAGTGGACCCTGACTGTTTGAGGTGGACACCTTTCATTCCACCTCAACAAAACTCCTCTCAAAAGACTTAAATAACGATTTGATGGCGAGAAAATGTGTACTTTGACAATCAGATTAATGAGAAAATTTTAAAAGTTACGTAAATGAACAATAATAGTTAATTAGGTAAATAAGTATAATTGTGAAGTTAAAAATGATTTTAGATTAATTTAATATTTAAATTAATTTAATATTTTAAGTTTTATATTTGTACATACTTTCTTTTTGTTACTTTAAATTATTGTTTGAATGATGCTCAATACTGTATTTTAACATTGTCTATAGTTATATTGTAAAAACTTGTAGTATATCAATAAACATTATTAAATAAGAATGTGTTTTATTTATATTAAAGCTGTAGCTGTTTGTACCTTTTTACATGAGTTGTCTAGTTTCAATATCCCCTAAATCCATTTTTTGGCAAAAATGAGATATATACGCCATCTGTTATAAAAAGTTGTTTTCTATAAAATATTCAATGATTTGTATTAAAAAATGCGCGAATCTCTTAAAAATTCAAACAGAAATTCAGACAGCCTTTAGATTCAAATCCCACTAAATCCATTTTCAATAGATGCGCAGTTAAAAAAACTGTACAATAGATTCAAAGGAATTTTTAGGAAAAACCAAACCGCCATGAATATCCAGCCAAAAGAAATTCCTACCGGAGTGAATCCAAAAGATCTGAAAATGAGAGATGTAAATAACTTGTTAAGTAAACATTATGGAAAGAACTGGAGAGAGGTAGAAAATTTGGCTTATTATAGAGATGTGTTGGGAAAATTTCAGAACAATAATATTCTTGGCGATTCCCGAGAAGACAGTGGGGACGAAGAGCCTAGTTTATGTGAATCAACCAAAAATATACCTGATATTAGAGTTTAAGAGTTTTTTAAGTACAGTTTTTAAATAACATATCTTTAAAAAAATAAAGTTTCCTGTTATTAGCTACAAAGAGATTTGATTCACTTTCAATTCACGCCTAATCCATTTTGTTCAGATTCAAATGAGCCTTAATCCACAGTTTGGTAACAAAGGCAACCAAACACCATTTTTAAATTCACTTTGTGATTTTTATATCTATTTGAAAAGATGTGGTTATAGAATTTTTGAAACTTCAGTAAGTCTTCTAATAACAAATAAATTACGTTTGAATTAATAACGCCAAAATCATCCCAAAATATTTTTTTGTTGTTTTCTCAAAATCGAAAAATTTGGACTTAAGGGGATTTGAAACCAAACAACTCACATGTTAGACGATTTATGGTATATCACACAAACAGACCTATTATTTAACCAAGTTTAGCCAATTCTGGGAAGTCAACCAAACAAGACATCAAATTAAACACCTATTTTATTCATTTCCTAAGCTTTCGATTGAATTACAGTCTTCATCAGAGGTACGCTAAAAACGAACAAAATTACACGCTAGACAATTATGCATTATTATGTTCTGTTTAACCTGTTTGGTCTTTTCTCCGTTAGAGTTTTCCCGTAAGTTGCAATTTTGGTATAAACGTGGTTTCTGATTGGTCTAAAGTTGTTTGCGCCTGTTTAATTCACCTTTGTGGTAATATTTTACATACTTTTAGCTAGTTTTCACTTTGTTAGTATTTACATTTATAGGTTCGATGCGTTTGTTGGTTAGCCATTGCGTTTTTTGTATTTTCCACCTGCATTGGATTTCTATGATGCCTTAACCTCTAATTTGTAAGTGTTTTTTTTACATTTTTCGGCCATTTTGTTTGAGATTTTTAACTTGCATAATTGTCTAGCGTGTAATTTTGTTCATTTTTAGCGTACCTCTGACGAAGATCATAATTCAATCGAAAGCTTAGGATATGAATAGAAGAGGTGTTTAATTTGACATCTGGTTTGGTTGACTTCCCAGAATTGGCTAAACTTGATTCCCAACGATGTGCAACCAGTACTCCTACCCCACTATTATTTAACATACTTCGTCTTTCAATATCTTTGGAACTTGGCATCTATCTTATTTTGGCTTTATTAGTCTTATATTTATCGAGTCCGCTGATTAAAACATATAAATTGGGAAAAAATGTAACCTTACAGCGGAAACAAAAATCAAATATAACCACAAAATAATTAAAGCTAACATAAAAAATCATAATTTCGGCTTTTTATGACTTAAATGCTCGAATATACCAACCCGAGGGTTTATATATAGAAAGTAGAATCTTTAAGCTTTAATTCATTAACGTAAAAGTTATTTCTTAATTTGCATAAATAAATTATGCGATTTTTCGAAGATAATGAAAGTTATTTAAAAGTTTCGAGAATTTAATGATCATTTAAAGAAATTTTATGATTCTAATAAAGAAAGAGAATTTTAATCAAACCTTTCTTAAGAAATAAATCAACTCATTTCCTTTTCTCAAGTCCTCTCACTACCCAATTAATTCTATTTATTTGATGAAAAGGGTTGTGTTTTTAACGTATTTTCATTTTTTTTCGAATCATGTTAATGTAAGTTCTAGAGATTGTCTTTTAACATCAACCAAGCACGCTTACATACTGTGAGCGTCAAAAGAAAGTAAACACTATCTAGTTGTTTACTTCTAAAAACCCTTTCTTACTACGATTCTGTTAACTTACAATAAAAATTTATGTATCAGAATTTATGACTTAATTTTTGAGCTATCTCTTCTTAGAAAATAGTTAAGCAAAAATCCTCACAAATACGGTAAATTCTCTTTAGAGTAAATATACCCCGATTTTTACTCGTCAAAAGAAAGTAGACAGTCGGTGCGGGTTGTTATAATTTCATTTTATATTTAGGGTAAGTACCACAGTTTTCGTATAAGCACACTATCCCCTTATCATGATAACTTTAGAACATTTTAGAAGACATAGCAAGTGGTTAAACGTCGAAGTTAATTATGAATAAACAAAAACCTTTATGGGAAAATAAAGAATTATTGAAACCCGTAAAATTATATTAAACTTAAATAAAAAAGGCAAATCCTTACGCGAAATAGCAAAAATAATGGGAACAAATTACTGCACAATAAAAAAAAAATTGGGCAAATACGCAAGACACCATACTGTAGCGGATTTACAACGCGTTGGACGACCAAGGAGCCTTACAGAAGCACAGGCTAGAGTGCTGGTAAGAGAAGTGAAGAATAATCCATCTTCAAGTGCGGTTAAAATAGCAAAAGACATATCGCAGATAGCAGGCACATCCGTAAGTTCTAGTACCATACGAAGAACATTCCATAGAAGTGGTCTACATAGTAGAACACCATGTAAAAAGCCTTACATATCTAAAATAAATAAACAGAAACGTATTGATTTCGCAAAAAAGTATCAAAGCTAAGGTTCAGATTTTTAGAAAAATATATTGTTCAGTGACGAGAGTTAATTTGAAATTTTTGGAAAGAGAAAACTACCAAAAATATGGCGGATAAAAAACTGAGGCCTTCAAAGAGAAATTTATTACCAATACCATCAAACACGGTGGAGGCTCGGTTATGGTCTGGGGCTGCATGGTGGCATCAGGGGTCGATAATCTAGCTTTTATAGAATCAACAATGAACAATATAGACTATTTAACCATTTTAAAGAACAATATTTCCCAGAGTGTTAATAAATTGGGCTTATCAGAGAACTGGATCTTTCAACACGATAACGATCCAAATTATACTTCCAAAATTGTGAAGGAATGGCTGCTATACAAAGTCCCTAAAACTCTAGCTAGATCATCCACTGCACTCCCCAGACCTTAATTCTATAGAGCACCTGTGGGATCACCTTGATAAGAAGATCAGAGAAAGGACAATTTCAAATAAAGACGACCTTAAAAAAGTTTTGATTGAAGAATGGATGAAAATTTCTCGAGGTTTTTCAAAAAACTTGGTGGAATCCAAGCCAAGAAGGTTAGGTGAGGTGCTGAAAGCCAAAGGAGCTCAAACCAAGTATTAAAAGTCTATATTATATTTATTTTTGTACTTAATATCTATTAACTACATATTGTGTTTACTTTCATTTGATGCGTAATTTCCGTGGACTTTTACAATTAGGTTAATTATTATGGGCAATAATTTGCTTTTTTTTCATGTTTTTATAGATTTAAATATACTATATATGAGTTGTGAAGATTGTAATAAACCTTTTTGATTTTCGTTATTAACTGCATTTTTATTAACCTTTTAATAGAAAAACAACAGCTGTTTACTTTTTTTTGTCGCTCACAGTACCTCTGTTTTTCACCTTTATATTCTTTTAAAAACAAGATTACAAATGAAGGGAAAATTAACAAAAGTGGTTCAGCAATATTCTTTTGTAGTTCGAACTAACATTAAAATGTCGTGCAGAAAGAAGTTAATGAAGAATAAATCGAAATTGACACTCATCGAAGTTTAAAATAATAATCGTAATGGAAATAATGGGTATATTTTCTGTAAAACTTTAGTATTTAAATTGTGTAAAATAAAGAATGAAAAAGAGAAAGAAACGTCACGACTATTTAATGTATTTAATTGCTACAGGATTAGAATAATAGGTTGGTTTGTTCGTAGAATAGATTCTAAATGAATTCAAATTGTTTCAATCAATTAAATTGTTCCACTTAAATCACTTACAAAAAATGACAATTTTGATTGGGCTTTGGAACAATCCAAAGATTTTAATTCATTATTTTATATTAGGTCTATAGAACCGATTTCAACAGTTTTTTTTAACGAGTTAAATTGTTTCATTTTTATCAGGAAATGTGAAAAATTCACAACTTTTTTTACACCCCAAAAAAATCCAATTTTTTACCCATATACCGTTCATCCCTTAATTGGAAATAGTTATCACACACACATACATATCAACTTCGAATATGGAACATTTGACTTTAATTTGATCAATTTTTACAATTTTAAATAATAAGTGTACCGCAATATCATTGACCAAGCTTTCGAACAACTAATACTCCAAGCTATTTGACCTCGTCATTAGTGTATAAACAGAAACCCAACCCACGCGACGCGGAATTGTTGTGTGGGTTGAAAAACGCGTAGAAAGTCTCTTTAAAAATTTTATTTAATCGCACCAGGTAGCCAGACTAAAATAATCATGTTTTTGTAATAAT
The DNA here is from genome assembly GCA_036711955.1 of Digitonthophagus gazella. Lineage (NCBI taxonomy): Eukaryota > Metazoa > Arthropoda > Insecta > Coleoptera > Scarabaeidae > Digitonthophagus > Digitonthophagus gazella. Next base: position 11,856,077 of record JASCIT010000001.1, read on the forward strand.
CCTTAATTTAAATATCTTCACTAAAGTAAGTTAATTGAATCTTATTACGGTAAATTAGCGTCAAATCTAAATTCCTATCCCATTACGTTCTCCAAACATTTCTCTAACGTTCAACGCAAATAAACTCTCTCGGTCGAGATACGTCAACGTTCGTGTATGTCTGCGTGGGCGCTTCACACGTCATAATTTTCTCCGTTGACGCGACAGGCTAACCGAGAAAATATCCAGAAATAATCGTTACCGCTTTGTTTTTCCCGCAAAAACCGTCCACCTGTATTTACCGAGAATTTAGACGCACGACATTATAATTAAGCGATTCCGCTAACGATGACAGTAGAAAAATTACCGTTTTCAATCGATAGCTGAACCGAGAACTGATACAACTAGCGCTGGCGCCGCACAGTTTTACGACAAATAGGTCGGTCGGCTTGTATAAATGTGTTTTTCAATGAATCAACGGTCTTAATCACGCTGCGGCTCCCGGTAGGAATGTGAATCACATAAGTATACATAAAGTATACGTTTGTTTATTTTGAAATGTTCGTAGAATATTTTTTATTTTAGTAATTTTTGATAATAATAGTAATTTACGTATCAGTTTTGTATTTAACATCAAATGATTAATTTAAACAAAGGATTTTGTTCTATAATTTTTCTTTTTCCAATCGCATCGATTTATCACATCTATCTTTGAATCGTTACTATTTACTATAAATTGTCATAGAGCTAACAAATCTCTTGTTATTGTATCTATATTTGTCATCAAAATAAATATCTTTTTTTATACAGCTTCATTTATAACCACTCAATGATACCACATTTTTTGTTGTAATTTATCTTTCATTAATTGCAACTAATCAACTTTGAAATATTTTTTTCGGGAATCAACATTTTTCACTTGATTCACTTTTAAGATCTTACACATGTTTTAATTAATTTTGGAAAATCATTACAAAATGTTTCATTAAAAAAAAGACTGATGATATATGCCGAGCGTTCATAAATGGTTATAAGATGTTTGAATTTGGCATGCTATAGGTTAATTTTTATGGTTGGTACAAACACAACAATGTTAATCATATTTCATAGGTGTGTCATGGAAAATATTGAAAGCTGTCAAGAGCTATCAAAAATAAGCGTAAGAGGGAGGTGTTTTATTAACTTTATTGACATACAGTGGCCCGGAAAGTCTACATACCCCTTCATAAACGTCTGTTTTGAACAACCTGTACAAGTTCAAAGTATAAAACACTCATTACATGAATAAATACTTTGTATAATAAACGAAACAAAAGAATGAATCGTGTTTGTACAACATTTATTAGCAATAATTAACAAAAATTAAATGGAGTGTTTAAATATTAATTATCGAAGGTGTACTGGTTATTTAACCCCTTAAGGACCAGGCCCGAGATATCTCGGGATAGAGTGTACGGTCTAAAAAGACCATACCCGAGATAACTCGGCCAGGCACATTTGTACGTTCCAGTACAAATCGCGATTTACTCACGAATCGTTGAATAGTGCGCTCTAATATTTTACACATTTATACTATGTACTGATACCTATGGTACGTATTTGCCCGAAGTAACTTGTAAAAGTACTCTTGTAATTGGTTCCTAATATGTCAAAAAGTTAGTTTTAATTATTAAAGACAATGATTTTTTGGTGTATTTTTTGAAAAAGAAAATCGGTCCTTAAGGGGTTAATTGCATTTTTGTTATAAAACAACCCTTTTGATTAACCATATGAGTGTCAAATGTAAAGAAATAAGTTTAGAGATTCGTCAACTTATTGTTAAGCATCAAAAAGATGGTAAATCTCTTCGGGAAATTGGAGAAATGGTTGGATATTCAAAAGCTAGCATTCAAACAATTATTAAAAACTATACGGAATCTAATACCTTAGAAAGTAAGGCAAGGAACGGTCGACCTGTGAAAATAACACCACGTATAATACGTCAGATTTTGGGTGAAATAAAGCAAACTTCAAGAACCAGCGCTGTAGAAATAGCAAAGAACCTGCAATCGAACAATATTGCTTCAGTCCATCCAGAAACGATTAGAAGTGTTCTCAGAAGTAATGATTTTCATAGCCGGGTACCCAGGAAGAAACCTTATATCAGTGATATTAACATGAAAAGAAGTCTAGATTTCGCACTGAAATACAAGGACGCAGATAACACTTTCTGAAGTAATGTCATATTCAGTGACGAAAATAAGTACAATTTGTCCGGATCGGATGGAAAACAAGAGGTGTGGTGCAAAAAAAAGATGAAGAACTATTGCCAAAAAAATTAATTCCTACGGTAAAACAGCGGTGGTTGTGTTATGGTCTGGGGTTGCATGACGGCGGCTGGGGTAGGCAATTTAACATTTATAGACAGTACCATGGATCGGTTCATGTATTTAAATGTTTTGAAAGAAATTTTGAAGCAGTCAGCAACTAAAATGGGTTTGTCTCGGGGTTGGTATTTTCAGTAAGACAATGACCATAAGTACACCGCTCTCATAGTTAGGGAATGGATATTGTATAAGGTGCCCCATCAGTTTCATTCGCCACCCCAATCGCCTGATTTGAATCCCATCGAGCATTTATGGGACGAATTAGAGTGTCGTATAAGAAAAAGAAATATTAAAAATAAGAAAGACCTGAAAACAGCATTAATTGCAGAGTGGAATAATATTTCCTCTGAAACTATCAAAAAGCTGGTGTTTTCAATGAAGAATCGATTAAATGCTGTGCTGCAAAGTCAAGGAGGTCCTACTAAATATTAACTTTTTAAATAGCATTAAGATTAGGTATGCTGACTTTCCTGTACTTCAAAAATTAATTTTGTTAATTATTGATTGAGTGTGCTAATAAATGTGGTACAAACACGATTCATTCTTTTGTTTCGTTTATTATACAAAGTATTAATTCATATAATGAGTGTTTTATACTTTCAACTTGTACAGGTTGTTCAAAACAGACGTTTATGAAGGGGTATGTACATAGACATTTCTGTGCCACTATATGCCATTGCAATAGACATTCGATGTCCAATAATTATGAATGCCATATTATTCCCTTAATTGTCACATGTTCTCTTCATCCTGGAATGTATAAATCATGAATAAATGCGGTTACGCCACTGATATATAAGATGCGATGTAGACAACTCACGGGTAACAACGTTGAACAACGTAAATCACTAAATTACGAGCGCGCCAAATTCAAATATGTTACAATCATTTATGAACGCTCAGTACATATTAGGCAATGGTAATTAAATGACAAAAAATTTGTTGTTTGATCCATTTTCTACCAGTTAGAATATTAAACCCGTTATTATCAATAAAAATCTGTAGTTTTACTGGTTTCATTATTAAATACGTCTACATGTTTCGGCTCACGATATCGTCTGAGACGACTACAAAGAAATTAACGAAAACATGTGTAAAAATGTTGAAAAAACTAAAGAAATACAAGTTAAAATGTAGAATTATAAAATGAACCAGTTTTATTACGACTTTACAATGATGTAGAAAGCACATGTGGAGATACAAAACCAAGCCAAATAAAGGTAACATCGAAATCATGAAAAAGAAACAGAACAAAATTTTGAAAGTAATCAATCGAAAAAGAATATAGTCTGAAAATTATTGAAAATTATTAAATATTTAATAAAATGCAATCAAAAATTGCAGTGTTGAAATAAAAGGAAATTAGGAAATGGGAGATTAAAATGGGCACTCTAAATGAAAACTAAGGATAAGGGTTAAAGGAATGGGACAAAGAGAGGAGTGGGGAGTGGCCGCTGGGACCCCAAAAAGTGCGAAGAATGCACGCGGTCCAGATGCATTAATCCTCTGCATTTTGGGGAATGCATTTGGGGAATGGTAATTAAAGACTATTGTTGTACTTTTACCGGTTTATTAAAAATCTTTCTGACTAATTTAGGCTTTTCTCCATCTTCGAAAATTACAAGAAGTTAATATTATGAAAATTTGGAATAATTCTATGGCAAATATAATGAATAAATAACAGTTAAAATTTTTAAAATTTCTTATAACCACATTTTAAACCAGATTTTATGTCTTACTAGTTATTATTAGTAAGTATATCACATAGTTTTAATTTCATTCTACAAATAAAAAATGTTGCATTTTAATTTGTACCGTTATGACAAAACTTCGTTTAACACCTCTATTTTGCAAAATTATCCATTTAACGAATTTCCCAACGGTGTACTGTCGGGGAAGTAATTTTCCATGTTCGACCTATTTTATGTGGAAAATGGGTCAAAAATAGACAAAATGACAATGAAACCCCAATAGTAAATTTAATATTTACAAAACAAATCTATAGTAATAATTTGTGTACAAGGAATTTTATTTAAATTGACGGTTGTTGTATTTATGGTTAAAAAAAATCTTACTTATAAGCAAGGTTGTAATACCTTTAATTTCCTTTTATAAAGCTTAATGACTGATTATTAATAACTGCCGTTTTGTTTGCGATGTTGCCGCCTTAAACCGCAGTTAGTTGTCTATTAACTAGTGATTAGTTAAAATGTAACTATGCATACGGCTGATTAATTTTAAGTGCAGCACATCATTGATTTTTATTTACAATTTTATTATAATATAATACTACTATATGAAACTAATATTAAAATTCAATAGTGCTCATAAAGAAAAAAAAACATAGTCCATAAAATCATGACCAAAAAAGGACTGATACACCGGCTGTTTTACGACCGTTATCGAGCGTGGGCACATTGAATTCCATTAAAAAAATATGTCACAAGGTAATCACCTTTGTAAATACAAATTATATCTTATAAATCACAATAATTACTTAATCAGAATTTACATCAGATTGAAAATTAAAATGAATGCTTCAACGTTCGTAATACATCAGTTGCGGGAAAATTCTATAAAGTCATTCATCATTTCATTTGAGAAATCCACTGTATTATAAATGTGCATATGTTCTAAAGCTACACATGATAAACCGAGATATACTACTTAGGTAGTTACATTAATCATTCGAAAGAAGAAAATATTCAACAATGTACATATTTCACTAAAATCTCGGAATATAACTCTTGCCGTAATTATCAAGCCATAACCGTTTAATTATCATAACGGAATAAATATTTTTTTAATCAACAAGAGAAAGGTGTAAGTACATGTTTGGAGTGCGTTTAATTTGTATGCCGGCTCAGCACACAAGTAAGTCTTGTGTCTTAATTGGATTTATTTTCCACACAACAATTTGAAACTGAAACTTAAAAAAATAAATATTACATGAAACCTTTCATAAGTAATAAAAATTTCTCTAAATAAATTCATTGTTAAGTGAAACTTAAAAAAATAGAACGTTTCTAATTTAAAATGGATGTTAATACTAACTTTAGGAACTTTTAATCGTACTCTACAAACGTATTCTTAATTTCTTTTTAACTTTTAAAAAGATTTTTGATTTGAACCTAACATAACATAATAAAGATTTTATTTATAGAAACTAAGAGAAAAAAATGCCATAAATACAAGGTTTTTGACCTAATCTCCAAATTTTAATTAGCTATAAAAAATCGTACAGACTAGAGACTTGAACCATTATCTTTAACAGTTCCTGAATAAGATTGTAGATTTAAATGAAACTTTTCTTGAATAAAAATAAACTAATTTAGTTTACAATCCATAAGAATTTTTAGACAAATTTCCATTGGGTTTAGAAAAAAAAATTGTGTTCAGGTTAACCGACTATAAAAACCAAAATAACACTTAAAGGAAATCTTTTCCTGTTATTCTCTGTATTGAACTGAGAGAAAAAATTATATCTCGATCGAAGAAATATCCCAAATGAGACTTGAAGAAATTTTCTTAAGTAATTTCTAAATTGAATAGAAAATTTAAACGAAATTTTCTTCAATAAGATCAATCTATATAGTTTATAATCCACAAGAATTTTTTGAAAACTCTTTATTAAATTGGTAGAAGAAAATATCCAGATCGATCCAATAGAACAGCCAAAAATGATGCTTAAAACCTTTCTTTAGTTATTCCTAATCCAAATTGAAAATGTAAATGAAAGTTTCCTTGATTAGAGATAAATCGGTAAATAAATATTTGGTAAACAAATGTTGGGTAAATATTGGTTTGGGAGAGTTGGGTATTTATAGAAACTAACAAAATGTAGGACAAAATTAAATTATCATTCTCTAAATTTTTTTGTGAGACAAAAAAAATTCTATTGTAAGACAAAGAGAAATTAGGGAATGATAGATTAAAATATCTAGTTTAAACTGGTATAATTAAATTTTCTGTATTTATTACCAAAAATAAAAAAAAAATCCAAACACATCGAAGATTTTTTGATTTAACCACCAAATTTTGATTAACTTAAAAAATCGTACAGACTTTATTTACACAAATTAGGAGAAAAAATTACAGGGAATGATATGTTGAAATATCTAATTTAAACTAATGTAATTAAATTGTTTTACTGATTGGCAAAAAAAATTTAAAAAAATCCAAGAACTAGGATTTGGGATATCACCCTCAGATATTTGATTAACTTTAAAAAATCATACAGACTTTATTTATAAAAACTAATAAAGAAAAATTTGGGGAATGATCAATTAAAATATCTAGTTTAGGGCCGGTTTATTCACCTTTGGATAAATTAATCTACCCGATATTTTCCATAGCAACTATAATTTCACTTGCCATGATTAACTAGTTAGCCTGTAACCATGGTAGATATCGGGTAGATTAATTTATCCAAAAGTGAATAAACCGGCCCTTAAACTCGTATAATTAATTTTTTTTATTTATTACTAACGAATTTACAAAAATTACCAAAAACAGAAGATTTTTTATTTAATCAGAAATAGTTAGGTTTCGATCCATCTTTCCACCAGGATATTATGAAGTGAATTGAAAGAAATATTTTCAGCACTTATCTGGTTATTTGCTTTATCAGCCTTATATGTTTCGGCTTTTTAAGGCCATCTTCAGAGGTAACTACAAATATTTATAAATAGAATTGAATAAAAGTTGAAAATGTTAAATTATGTTATAATATAAATAATAAATTAAAATATAAAAATGTAAGGTAAGTTGACGTATTGATAAAATTTTATGTTAAAATTATATATAAAACAGTAAACTTTAATTAAGAAAACTAAATTAGCTTAAATCTAAAAATAGATATGACTGGAAAAGTTTTACTTACGTTGTCTTATACAGAATGATTAATAATATCGAGATACATTGAATGAGTTAAAACCGAAAATTAAAAATTAAAAACTAATACACAAAATATAACTGTTATAAAATTTTAAAATATTACGAAGGCAGGTACACGTTAAAATGAAATCAGAAATGGAGGCAAGTATAAAAAGTGGTTTATATTTTAGTGAATTTTATGTCTCTCGTTGTGAGCAAAGGAAACAACCTGTTAAACTTTTCAAGTATTCAAATTTAAAAAATATTATCAATAAATTAAATTCATTAGTAAAAATTAATATTAGGACAGGGAAGGGTCGTTAAAAATGAACTGATCGTAAAATGTGAAAAAATCAAAAATGGAAGGGAAGTTTTAAGGAAAGGGAATAATTTAGGATAGGAAGGTTTGAGACCGTTAAGGCCCCAAACAGTGCGGATATCTTACGCAGTCTCGGAAAAGAGACTGTTTAGAGACTAAGCTGTTTGGGGATAATTTTTAAAAGGATTTCGGAGGAATTTGTATAGAGGTATTTTGTTCAGAAGAACTTGATCATTAAGACATTGTAGATCTGTGTTAATTTCTTTAAATTTATCTATTTCAAAAGCTTCAAGAAGATTAAGTTTATAGCCTTTGTTTTTTTTATAAAGAAGTTTAGTGTTTTTCTCTTGATCAAATTCATGTCTGTAAGTAAACATGTGTCTACCGAAATTTCAGTTAAGATTGTGTTTGTGTCCTTTAATTTGTTGTTTAACAGATCTGCCAGTTTCTCCTATATAGGAGGCACCAAAAGTATCACACTCTAATTTATAAACTCCGTTCTTTCTCTTCATCAGAACGGAAGATTAATCAATTATATTTCTAAGAACATAAAAATTTGTAGTTACAGCTGAAGATGGCCGTAAAAAGCCGAAACATGTAAGGCTGTTAAGCAAATAAACCAGATAAGTGCTGAAAATATTTCTTTCAATTAACGTCATTAATTAAAATATCTAGTTTAAACTCGTATAATTAATTTTTTTTATTTATTACTAATGAATTTACAAAGATTGCTAAAAACAGAAGATTTTTTATTTACCCTCCTCAAATTTTGATTCATTTTAAAAAATCTTACAGGCTTTATTTATAGAAACTTTTATAGAAACTAAGGAAAAGAAGTGTGAGAGAATGATAGGTTAAAATATCTATTTTAAACTAATTGAATTAAATTTTCTTTACTTATCACGAAAAAATTTATAGGAAAATCCAAAACATCGAAGATTTTTGATTCTATCTCTAAATTTTTATTAGCTTTAAAAAATCATACAGATTTTATTTGTAGAAACTAAGAAAAAAAAATTTTAAAGGATGATAGCTTAAAATATTTAGTTTAAACTTGTATAATTAAATTTTCTTTACTTATTGCCAAAAATTTTTTAAAAATTTCCAATGACATCGAAGATAATGTAACCTCAAAATTTTGATTAACTTAAAAAAGTCATACAGATATAATGAAGAATGCATAAATACAGATATAGCTTTCATCTAATGATATATAAAATTAATAAGAAAGAATGGCCAAAAAATAATCGTCAGTATTGTTACCGTTTTTATGTGACAGGTGGAGTTAATCGATTTGGCAACTGAAAAAGGTAATAAAGTTGAATTCAATCTTTAAATATTTAAGTTCCATTTAAAGTTAAGTTATATTATATTACAGAAAAAGTTATTATGTATATATTTTTATTACAGCTTTTCCATAAAAATGAATGATGACAGTTCTGTTATAATATATTATTTGTGATTAATTCATCTGCAATACTGTAAATAATATCTTCTTTTTTTAATAATAATCATGTTTAACAGGAGGAATGAATTTTAGCAGGTCCATCATGTCCTTTCCATTTTCCCTTGTCACAGTTCTACCATTAGGATATAATAAAGGTTGATCTATATTTTTCAAACTTTGCGGTCTATCTGATACAGACTTTCTTATATTAATGGCTTTAAATTCTGTATTTTTATTACAGTCACATCTGAATTGTATTAGATGGGGTTTGGACTTTTCTAACTTTATAAAGTGTATTTTAAACAAATTTACTGCAAGTCCTGTGATGGTTACTTTTCTGTTACTGATTGATTGCTCCAAAGGTTTTGTTGAAAAAAAAAAAAAATCTTGGTGGGTCATTTGGAATACATGAAATGGCACTTTCTTTTTACACGTTTTGATTATATTGCACCAATCATCTGGTAAAAAAATGTTTTGATTTTTTTCGCACGTAACTCAATAATGGCAAAATCTGCGTCATTTGGCAAATACCGACACACGATTGAAGATTTTAGTTTTAATCAGCCCCACCGGATTTTGAGTTCGTTATTCGGGGCCGTTTTTTCGGATTCGCTGCCAGACCCCCCAAAATAGTCGGATAGGTGTAGTAAAGAAAATCGTGTTGGGAATACTATTAGAAAACCTTTAATATACTATATAATTGCGTTATTGAAACGATTTACATTATAGTATGGAGTTAATCAAAATGGCTTCTGAAATAAATTACTTCTTATTCAATGGCCAAACAAATTTTGCCATTTAATATGTTAATTTTTATTATTCAGGAAAGTTATTATAAACATAAAAATGTATGACTATACCAAGTGCTTTGACATTTAAATTTAAGTTTTTCAAAAAGTGGAGTTAATCGATGTTCTATAAGAAAAAAATTTAGGAAATAATAGCTTAAAATGTCTAGTTTAAACTAAAGTTGCCAAAAACAGAAGATTTTTGAAAAACCTCCAATTTTTGATTAACTTTAAAAAATCGTTCAGATTAAATAACTAAATATTTTTTAAATTACATTCACGAAAAGCTTCAATTTTTGTAGATTTATATAAATTCCTAATACTTAACCCTTTTGAAGGATTCATTTACGAATTATTCAAGTTTAAACATTTCCTGAGATTTCTAAAACGCAATTTACTGTATACAAGTGTGTAGGTTTCGAGTAGTTCTGGTGGACTTGAGGTCAGTAGTCAGCTCGAAAGGCATTTCCGGCATTCGAACGGCAAAACGTAGAGTACACGTATGCGTTCACAGTCGTCTGGAGATGATGCGTCATCGTATGGTACCGGGAATACAAGCCCGTTTCTCTTTGACGTGCATTCCTGCAGTATTACCGTTCTCCGATCGATCGTTTTCTCATCGTTTTTCAGTGCGATTCGCGGGGCATAATGATGACGTTGCCTCCCGTCCGTGCGCATCTAAAGTACAGTCCACTGAACATCATTAATTCCTTCTCGACTTACAATGTAGCAAGTAATCGTATACGCAGCGAGACGTAGGTTTAAAATTAACCGAGGGTATCTTATAATTATGATAATTAAGGGTAGGGCGAGGGCTCTACAACGCAAGACATAAAACGCTAATTTAAATAATTAGTAAATAAACTTAATGGAGGGTGATTCTCGTTAAAGGAACCTCAAGTAGGCCGCGAACTCATTAATACACATCTGTAATTTTACTTTTAAAATTACTTTTATAAAGTGTTACTTACTCAATATAAAACCTTTTCTTTTTTACTTTCTTTTTTAATCACTTAGATTGCATTTCATGTTATGTCTTTAGACAGATAGGTTTTAATTACGCTACAATCGGGTCTCAATGACCTTTACGTGATGATATAATGCGCTGGTTACGAATGCAAGAAATGCAAATGTTGACGCGCGATAGTAATACCAAGAATTATAGATGGATAATCAGTTCCGGGAATTTTATTTTGCATCAACAACGTTTTCGGGAAACTGAAAAAAGATGCTGTTGTCGTGAAATAAAATTATGGATCAGGTGGGATAAAAAGTATGTCAGTGAGGTCAACAAAATGACACGTTGCGTGATAAACAAACACCCGGTGACGCACTTGTCTCGTTGGTGCATTAGAGATAATGAACGGTTTGTACACCTTTTTTTAATTAATTAATTAATTATAGAAAGAATCGATGTTGAACTAAATTAGGGCGATGATGCCATAAATAAACGAAGAATTTCAATTCAAATAGTTAAATGAGACTTTGATCATTTCGTCTATAAATAAATCTTGAATCATCGATCTTTAAAATTCAAAAATGAGGTCAACTTTTACTACCGATTATAGACCGAAATTATTAGTTTTATCTTTCTAATTGGCACATATAAATTATTGATTGATATTAATTATTGGAAATTCTATAATGTATATTAAACTGCTACTATAAAATAACTACTTTATTAATGTTTAAGAAATATAATTATCCTTATTTATATTCTTTCGACTGAATGTAAACCATCCTGACTTCTTATTTTTCTCCGCACCTGTCTAACCTTTTAACGCCTAAGTGCATGGATGTATTTTTTCTTGATTCTTCTAATATCTCAGAATTTTCCTGATAACATCTTCTGATCATTGCCGCTTTAAATCTTGAAATATTTTAATCCTGGTAGGATCACTATATATTATTTTTATGAATTGAATTTTATTGCATAATCCATCATACCAGTTGTATAAGAATAAAAACGAAATTTGAAGGACTTTTTATACTTTTACTGGTATTTGTTAACACGTTGACGGACACTTGCGTCTATAGCCGTCAAAGCGAAGTTCACTATGTGGCATGACGGCAATAGCCGTCCAAAACGAAACGGTCGTCTTTAGTCTGGTGTCATGTTTTGGAAACAATTTTTTAGGTTGATTTACGTTTTCCACCTGTTTACACCACTTACAGTTTTAGTATGCGGTTTTAATAAAAAGATGGAAATTAGTGGTGATGCAAGCAACAGTGAATCTGAAACTGATGCTGACAGTACTGAAAATAACACTTCGAGTAGTGAAGATAATGAATCAACTACAGTTGAGGAATATGAAGCACCAGAAGAACCAGAAAATGATGAGACATGGCATACCAATACAATACCTATAAGAAACTTCTCTTTTGATGCAGCTTCTGCTGGGATTCTTTTGCATATAGATGAAAATGTTTCTCCAATTCAGGTTTTTGAAAAAATATGGGATGACCAAGTAATGGACATAATTATAAAATCTACAAATGATTACGACATAAAACTTTGCAATCAAACACGGCCACATACAAGGCATATTGAACCAATTTACAAGGCATAGGAAAGCAAATTTCAAAAATACTGATAAGATTGAAATGAGAAAGTTTTTAGGTTTGTCTTTGCTTCAATCCCAGCTAAAATTCTCCAGCATTAGAAAGCTCTTTTCCATTGACGCATTACATTATCATCCAGCATTTCCCTCATAAATGTCTGGAAGGAGGTTTGAGCAAATATTGAGATGCTTTTGTATAGAAGAAGAAAATTCAAACGACACTTTAAGGAAAACAAAGATATTTTGGATTTGCTCATACAAAAGTTTGCGAATGCATATGCACCAAATGAAGCATTATCATTAGACGAATCTTTGTTATTATTTCGAAGATGGCTTTATTTTCACACGTACATGAAAGGCAAAAAGGCGAAATACGGAATTAAATTCTACGAACTTTGTTCAGCCCATAACTATGTTTTGAATATAGAAATATACAAAGGCCGTCGAGAAAACGATGAAAACATGTCAATTATTGAATGTCTTATGATGCGACTTCACTTATTCCTACTGTCCGTCAATGTGTTAACTATTGTCTGACTAGTTTTGGTTTACAGTTTACAGGTTTACACCATCATCAGAGACAAAGCTTAAAATTATTTCCAAGATACAGTAGAACCCCGATTATCCGAGTCGCAATTATTCGAGTTTCGGATTAACCGAGCCAATCTAAAAACCTAATCCGTATTAAAATGCTATTTACTCGGTCAGCCAAGCTTGGGATTCCGTACTTGGCTCCACTATTAAAAAATCTTGGTCAAAAGTTATTGACATTGAGAACTCCGACAGGTAAGATGACATTCCATTAAATAAATTGGCTTTGAAATGGAGAAGCCGGGGAGAAATGTCCCCTTAAAATTTTGACAGCAAGACAGAAGAAAAAGAACAAAATTTATTTGGATTAACACAAAACTTAAAAGGTTGCGAAAATGTAACAAGACAAGACGTTATTGAATAAGTTACAGCAGATGATTTAGAAGAAGAAATGAGTGTTGAAGAACTATCGAATCCCTTTCAGGAAACCGAAAAATCAGATGACGACGACGGCGACGAAACGGTAGATAAACAGCCTCCCACTAACAATAAGATCTCCCATCAAGAAGATTTTTTCTTCTCTGAAAAACGCTCTAAGGCAGGGATGCTCAATGTGCATTGCACAATCAGTGCACTGTGCCCATGACGTGAACATTATTCCCTTGGAAAAATACTCCTTCCATCTGCCATCACTTCGAGATAAATTGTAACCAAGGAACAAATTTATATTTCACGTTTCACTCATTTTCATTAATGCTTTTGTGAACCGTTTTCGAGGTTCGGAACGATCATAATCAAGTAGTAAATTATAAACTATTTATTTACAAATATTGTTCACTTATGACAACATAGATCTATAGAAAATCCCAAAAGCATGAAAAGGAGACTTAGGACTTTTGTGAACCTTAAACAAACTCACAATTTTTTACCAATTTCAAAAAACTTTTGCTTCAAATTGAACTTAAGAACCTCTATTTTGAATTAAAAGGGTGACAGTTTTCCTTGAGCCGTGAAATTCGATCACTTACAATTAAATAGCAAATTACAGTTGCTCCCAAAAGTATCCGGCCGCCTGACAAATTTTCACATTTAACACTATATTACTTAATACATATTGTGGCATGAGAACGGGAGAATGGTTATTATATAACGCAACAAGTCAGATCTCAACCCAATAGAACATTTATGGGCAATTTTGAAAGTTTTGTTAGTCTGAACAAAAAGCGCATTTCCAGTAAAGAAATGCTTAAAAACCATTCACTGCTGGAATGGAAGATAATAAACTCTTCATTAACGAATAAATTGGTTAAGTCAATGTCCAACAGATTGAGAGATGTTTTAAATTCAAAAGGTTACCCCACAAAATATTAAAAAGCTGTTTTAATAGCTTTTAAGAGTTACATATTTAGTTGTTTTAAAGCTATTTTGTATAGGTGGCCGGATACTTTTGTGTGCCTATAATAATGTTATTTATGTTCTTTGTTACATTGTTTGCTGTTGTTATATTTGCAATGTATCAAAAGTTGAATGATAATATACTAGCATCATAAAAGAAAATAACTATTGGTTATATTATTTAATTGTTAAGTAATATAGTGTTAAATGTGAGAATTTGCCAGGCGGCCGGATACTTTTGGGAGCAACTGTATGTGCCAATTAGAAAGATAAGATTCCAAGATATTAACATGTAATTCACAAACTAAAAGTAATCCAACTTAAAAAACAACAGATTAAAATGAATTAAATGTCTTACAAGTCCAAACAACACTGTCCAAAGCGAGACTAGTCAGATTATAGTTAATAAAAACCAGCAAAAGTATAAAAAGTCTTTCAAATTTCGTTTTTATTATTACCTTTATTTATGTGTGTTAGGTTTTATTAAAATAAAAGATGACAATACGAAAACGGATCAAATTGGGACCTATGAACAATCAAAACGGGACATTCCGTATGAGCCCAATATTTGGCATTGCTAAGAAAACTCTCAGTTTGGAAATTTCCTCTACTATATTAATATTGAAGTAATTTTTTACATATTAATGATCAAAAAACGAACCTGCAGCGATACATCATCATTTAAAAGGAATAAAAGATATAAAATCTGCTGTGATTTTTGTTTTCTTTTTACATTCGATTAATGGAAATTTTCCTTTAACTTTATTTTTCTTCAAAATGGTAAAGAAATACATCTTTGAGTTGGTACCTGTATAAAAGATTATTTTGACAAGAGAAAAAAATGAAAGTAAAATTTATCATACTTCGTTTATTTAATTTATTCTCAAAAAAAAGCAACCAAAAATAAGAATCGGTTGGTTCGTCCGCCGAAAAGGTTTATTATTGTCCAAAAACCGATCGGAGAGACGGGCAGCGGCAGCGGCGGCGGTGGCGGCGACGGACCAGCCGCGGCCGCGACCGGGCGACCGGCGCAGCGTGGAACGGAACGTACAAAGGCAGCCTTGGTAACAAACAAGGTCATCGCTCAGACATCTCCGACGAGAAGAAGTCAAGGAACTCGCCGACCGTCATGCACTGGATAGTAGGCTTAATAGTCCCGCGTCGCGCAATTAAAAACGCGAAACGCCCGCCGCTACCGCCGCCACTGCCGTTGCCGCTGCCGCCACTGCTGAGGCAATATTAAAAAAAAAACGGTGAGAAGCTGGGCATAGATTTTTATTATTAAATAATTAATTAGAAAATTGGTAATTATGTGGTAATGTTTTAAATCTATCAATTTACCTTAATGTCATTATTAAGACCATTTAACGTAAACAATATCATATTCATTCCTTCTATTACTTGATCAGTCGCTTAACCCATTCAAGATCGATTGCACACCGTGTGTGCAATTAATTTCCAAGACTATAAGACGGCCTGCACGACGTGTGTAATAACAATAAATGAATTATATAAAGAAAAAGAAATTTCACTTCTGGGGATCGTGTTTGAAAAAAATCGTCGTCTCGAATGGGTTAAAGCAGCGGTGCTCAACCTCCGGCCCCCGGGCCAAATCCGGCCCATACACAAATTTAATCCGGCCCACCACCGATTTATTATTTTTAGATGGTAAAACAATAAAAGATATTTTATTGCAAAAAGCTGAAGAAATTTGTCCAAATAAAATAGATTTATTTAAAAATCTTCCTTTGTCCAGGATGACAGTTACACGAAGAACTGAGCAAATTGGTGAAGAAGTAAAATTGTTATTAAAGGAACAAATAAATAACTTTGAAAAGTTTTCACTAATGAAAATGCTAACATTCACCTAATGCTAACATTAGGTGAGAGTACAGATAGAAGTGATACTGCACAGCTGTTAATTTTTATAAGAGGAGTAGTTTCTAATTTAAGAATAACTGAGGAACTGTTAGATGTTTGTTCAATAAAAGGCAAAACAACTGGCGCAGATATATTTCAAAATTTAGAAAAAGTAATGACAGTTGGTAACTTAAGTTGGCATAAACTGGTTAATGTTACTACAGATGGAGCCCGAAATATGTCTGGCACAAAAAATAGTCTTGTTGGAAGAATAAAATCAAAAATGGAATTCATTGGTGCTGAAAAACCTTTTTTTCTGCATTGCATCATTCAACAACAGGCACTAATGGCAAAGATACTAAATTTCGAAGATGTAATGAAAACTATCGTTACGATTTTGAATTTTTTTAGAGCACACGCATTAAATCACCGAATTTAAAGAATTTTTAGAAAGCATTGAATCTGAATGGGGTGATGTTTTGTTTCACGCAGATGTTAGATTGTTAAGTCGTGGCAAAGTATTAATGAGATTTCTTCAACTAAAAAATGAAATAAAGCATTTTTGGAGACAAAAAATAAAAATTTTACTGAATTGAACGATCCAATTTGGATATGGAAAGCTGGTATATTAAGTGACCTCATGTCGCATTTAAATGAATTAAACATTAGATTACAAGGAAAAA
Organism: Digitonthophagus gazella; assembly: GCA_036711955.1. NCBI lineage: Eukaryota > Metazoa > Arthropoda > Insecta > Coleoptera > Scarabaeidae > Digitonthophagus > Digitonthophagus gazella. The sequence goes on from JASCIT010000001.1 coordinate 11,872,881, forward strand.
TGAAAATAATTAGTAATACGTATGCTGACGTAAAGGTTTTCAAACAAAAATTAATGTTATTTAAACAACAAGTCGTTGAACAAAATTTTACACATTTAACAATGTGTTCCTCTCTGTTTTCCGAGCCAAATTTGCACGATACATTTCCACAAGACTTTTTCTTTAATTGCATAGAATTGCTAGAGCAGCAATTAGAATTTAGATTTCAAGATTTTAAGAACTTGGAAAAAGACATTAGCTTATTTTAAAATCCTTTCGAATTTCCAATAAATGAAGTTCCGCCCTGTTTGCAAATGGAATTAATAGAACTACAGAACAATGAAACCACAAAAATATGTTTTCGATTAAATTGTAACAATTTACTTGAGTTTTATTGCCATCTTTCAAGTGAACAGTTTAAAAATATGCAAGACTTTGCCAAAAAACTACTTGTACTATTTAATAGTACGTTCTTATGCGAATCGACATTTTCGACTTTAAAGTATTTAAAAAATAAGTACAGAAATAGGCTCACAGATTCACATTTGGAACATATTTTAAAAATGTCTTTATATTCTTCTCCATCCCAAATAGATTTTAATAAACTAACGAGCTCTGTGCAAGGTCAAGGATCGCACTGATTGTAAAATAAATAATGTGATTTTGTATTTTAACGTTTTGTTAATCTTCGTTTCTATTGTTTTCTAAAATAAAAGTATTAAATAGTTTATTACTAGGTATTTAATTCAAGTTTACCAATTTCGATTTTCTTTCGGCCCGGCAAAAAAATTTTGAAAAGGCTATGAGGCCCGATAATCGTAAAGGTTGTGCACCGCTGGGTTAAAGGCATCACAACACCGAATGTAGAAATATTCAAAGTTACACTTAGAAATTTGGAAATTTTATTTCACAAGGTTAATCTTCATCCCTAAGAGACCTAGAATCCGGAAAATCCAAGTGACAACCTTTTCACTTAACACATTTACGTCGAGCGTGGGTCACATACTATGCTTTTTTACGGGTATGGGTCGTGGTAAGTGTTAAAAAATCCCAAAGAGAGTTGTCTTTCTCTCTACGTACAATGAGACATTTCCAAAACCGAAAAATTTCAAAATTAGACATCGAAAATTGGAAAATTTTTATAAGGTTGGTCTTCATCCCTAAAAGGACTAGAAATCCAAATGACAACCTTTTCAGCTAAGCGTTAAAAAAATTCCAAGGTGACCTTTTTTTCTCTACGTACAGTGGGACATTCCTAAAAATTGAAAAAATCCAATTTCAGTTTAACCCTGTGAAATAAAATTTACAACTTTCAATGCCCAATTTTGAAATTTTTCAGTTTTTGGAAATGTCCCACTGTACAAGGTGGGTACATTTGGGTATTATTATAGACCAGGGGTGGCCACACTTGGTGACACTTAGAGCCATATTGAAAAATCGAAAATTGTTAAGACCCTAATCGGAAAAAATTCGTCCCTCAAAAAGAAAAGGCAAATCCAGTAAATTATTCTTCCTGATTCCCTTTCATAGGAAATAAATTTTCTTAAAAATTCAAAACCTAGTACAAAATATTTATGACATTTTTTAAATTGAGCTGCACTAAAACTCAAAAAGAGCCGCATGTGGCTAGTGAGCCGCCGTTTGACCACCGTTGTTACAGGCTATCTCAGAAGATATAAGAGATAAGCTAAAAATATTCTGTCTGCACTATCATAATATTGTATGATTTGTATATAAAAAATACAACTTTGTATTACATCTCAAACATTATCAAGAATATAAACAAAAACAAGATTTTTTTATGCTTTTTATTGGTATTTTATTTAGTACACTCGGCCTGACGCGTTTCGGCGTAATTACGCCATCTTCGGAGGCTTTCGTCTTCTATTATTTAATCTGTCGAAACATAAAACTTCTCTTTTCTGGGTAAATTCTCTCCTGTGTTAACTCGTGACAATTCGAATTATTATTATCAACGAATTATTATTCTTACAATTATCGCAATTCGAATTGCGATCCAGCCGACAACGACAAAAATACCTTACGACGGTAAAAAATTTTCAAATAGTTTTGGTCATCACAACAACACACTTGTCACGAGATACAGGTGAGAATTTACCCAGAAAAGAGAAGTTTTATGTTTCGACAGATTAAATAATAGAAGACGTAAGCCTCCGAATGGCGTAATTACGCCGAAACGCGTCAGGCCGAGTGTACTAAATAAAATAGCAATAAAAAGCATAAAAAAATCTTATTTTTATTTATATTTCAAGTATTGGTAAAACGGATCTACAACATAAATAATCAAGAATGTTTAAAATTTTGCAATGCTAATATATTCTATTCAAAAAAGAGTCTTAAGAACGTATCAACCCCTTTTTTCCTAACTTCAGAAATAAACGAAATCGGGCATTTTTTGAAAACCCAAAGATTTTACTTTTTGGCTATAACTCAAAATGAAAAGAATATAGAGAATTGGTGTTTGCGCCATTGACTTAATTTTTAAAACAGAAACCGAGACATGGTACCTACTTTTTTTGTGTCTCTTATAGTTTCTGAAATAGCTTATAATAGTACCCAAATTTGCCCGCCTATACGTAGAGAGAAAGAGAAATAATCACTTTGAGATTACTATGAGATTTTTTTATGATGCTTAAGTAAAAAGGTTGCCCCTTGAATTTTCCAGATTGAAATCCTCTAAAACAGTGTTTCCCAACGTTTAAAATTTTGTTAGTCCGTTTCGTAAAAAATTGGCTATTGATTTCTTCCTAAAAGGCATCAAAAAAGGTTGTTATATCAACAATCCCATAAAAAATTATTACTTTAAAACCGTGTGACTTTTTTTTTTTTTGGGCGCATGGATGTGTTTTTAGGTAGATTTTATCTTTCAAGTTTATATTGTTTTCATATGTAAATACCCAAATCAACAAATTTTTTCTTGGTAGGGCCTCGCGGAACCTTAGGGGGACATACCAATATTACAAAACCTAACATGGGGCATGGCAGAAAAAAGGTTGGGAAACACTGCTCTAAAAGATGAAGATTAACCCTGTGAAATACATTTTTCAACTTTGAAATTTTTCAGTTTTTGGAGTATACTATAACCCAAAATGGAGTTGTACCATGAAGAGAAAAATGAAAAAGTAAGTCCCCTCTTCGTAACATTGCCGAGTAGTCTTTCATCTTTTTCTTCATGGAGCAGCTCCATTTCGGGTTATAGTACAGTAGTCGGGTATAGTACAGTAGTAGTATAGTATAGTATAGTAGTCGGGGTTTAAATGCGTAAGTGAAAAAGCTGTCACCTGAATTTTCCGAATTCTTGTTCTTTAAGTCTAAGGGATGAAGCTAACCCTGTAGAATAAAATTTCCAACTTTGACATTTTTCAGTTTTTGATAATGTCCCACTGTACGTGGAAAGAAAGAGGGCTCACTTTGCGATTTTTTAATGCTTAAGTGAAATCGTTATCACCTAGATTTTCCGAATTCTAGTCCCTTAAGGCTGTGGTCTCGGACCCGAAAAAGTTGTTCCAATATTTCGCGTTAACCGTTTGATAATTCAAAAAAATTTTCCAACGAAAGTTGTCTAAAAGTGAAAAATCTAGACATGCAAATAGAGATATTTTATAAATTACTGTTAATAACTGAGATTATTAAGAAAGATTTTGAAAAGGACTATTTGCATGAATAGATAAATATTCAAGATATATTTTTTTCCATTTACCGTTTTTTGATATTTTAAAACATAAGCGAGAAATTTTGGAAATTCCCACGGTACAAACTTGGGAATATTTTACAATTTCGCTAGATAGCTCCGCCCTGATTGACCACGTGGTATGGCCGGCGGAGTTGAGTAGGTGCCGTAAGTAAACAAACAAGTTTTTTGTGTAAGTCGATTCTGCTCGTTGTGTATTTCTGGAGATAAATACTTTGGAGAATTATTCGAGTTTGGACTTCACAGATTTTATGGCTAGTAAAAACTTTTAGAATTTTACTAAACTAAAATGAATGAAAAGTTCATTTCATAATTTTACTAATCTTTTTGTTATATAAATACCTCGACCTCATGAAAATAAACTTCGATATTGTAAATTTGAACACTAACTTTTTCTTTACATACACTACATGTAGCAGAGAAAGTATGTACAACTGGGCCAAATTGGTCACTTTTCAAGGGATACTCCTGTTTCTATAAGAAATAGAGGAAAAAAATATAGGTAACTGATGCTCGATTTTTATAAGAAATCGAATGCTGAAAACCTCATATTGATATCTTTTACGGTTTCAGAGATATTGGGGATGCTTTTCGAGATAGTGCATTTTTGAAGTCTTCATAATTTTTTTCCTATTGGAAAATGTTTAATTTTGTGAAAACATTCTCGTGGCAACTTTTTATGTAGATTTTGACGGTGTAGGTTAGTTTTCTCTGTAAGCAATATTTTAATAGCTACGTACATAAAAGTGTTTTTTTTTTTTTAATGGAACACTATATTATTACATATACACGAGAGCCTAGAATTCCTTTTCCAAAAATATGCCTATAAAGTTTGAAAAATGGGATAGATGCGATAATTTGTTTCAGAGAATCTGGAGAAAATGCAGAGGTTCTATTTACATAAACGATATACAGAGAGAAGATAACGTTTAAACTCATTTTTCTCGATGCTAAAAAAATTTAGATTGTTTGAATCCATAATCTGAACCAAAAAGGCTAAGTGATGTCGCAAGCAAAGTATCATGTGTGGCACACTTTTGGAAAGGCAATTTAAACTCCCGTCGAATATGCAAAAATGTAGAGGTGTTCCATTTGAAAAATAAATATTTGTCTGATTCTATTAGAATATTGCTTACAAAAGATCTAATTTACACCAACAAATTCTACATAAAAAGTTGTTTCGGGAATCTTTTCACAGAATCAAGCATTATCCAATAGAAAAAAAGTTATGGAGATTTTTAAAAAATGTACTTTTTCGAAAAACACCTGTATTTCCGAAACCGTAAGAGGTATCAATTTGCGGTTTTCACCATTCGATTTCTTATAAACATCGAGCAAGACACCAATATTATTTTACCCTATCTCTTATAGAAACAGGGGTGTCCCTTTACAAGTGTCCAATTTGGCCCACCAGTACAGTACAGTCGATTATCCCACCTGTACTACCAACTGCTGTACCATTTTAAAACATTTAATTTTTTTGCACAGTATTTATTACATATACTAAAATAAGTCAGGATCTTATTAGAATTTAGTAAGAAAGATACATCTAATGTTTCCGTCTTTTTCTACTTTACTAAAACGAACTGAACCTCGATTCATGTATTCACTTCTCGACAAAAGATAAATAAATACATGAGTTTCGAATATAAATCCTTTGTCTGTTATCTACAAAGGGCGGAGCGTAGTCCAAAATTAAGGTCCACCTTCTCACTTCCGCGCGTCCGTCTCCTGCGCCCCGGAGAAACTCGATGACCGTAAGACCACAGCCTTAAGGAAGAGATGCAGATTAACCCTGTAAAATAAAATTTCCAAATTTTCATTTCCAACTCATTATTTCTACATTCTGTGCTGTGACGCCTTTAAACGACTGATTAATAAAAGTAATGAATATGATATTGTTTACGTTAAATGATCTTATTATAACACTAAATTGATAGATTTCAAACATTCTGCATAATTACCAATTTTGTAATTAAGTATTTTGTAATAAAAAATCTATGGCTGAAATTTATCGCTAGCTTCTCAACGGTATTAAAAAAATATTAAATTAACCGCCGTCCAGTCGTCGCGTTTAATTAATTAAAACGCGAACCTTTTCTACATAGAACGCGGACGTCCGTTTCCAAACGAACCCAACCCAATCCGACGACGCTCGACGTCGTCGTCGTGTCATTCACACGGCCGTCGGTCCGAGTAAAGCAAACTCCGCCGCCGACGCGGACGCCGCGTCCGATCAATACGCGTAGTGTGCCGTGTGCGTCGCGACGCAAATGTACGACCGGCGCTAGGCTAGAGCGTTGCAGCTTCGGTGCTTGATTGATTCGTATTGTTCCCGGAGTTTGGCCGTCGTAGGTGGCGCTGAATGACAAAGTTCGTAAACTCGCACAAGTCACTCTGATCGATGTGTCATTAATAGACGTCGACGTCTACTTATTAAAACTCAATTAGTCGCTACTAAACGTGATTCGAACACGTAAAGATTTGAAATTAAAAAAATAAATAAATAATAAACAATTGTAATTAAGTAACAGAAGACCGGTGGAAATTACCGGTTTCCGGTTAATATTTTCTAGGACGCCGCGTTTTCCCGTCACAGACGACTGAACAACTTATAATTGGAGGTCGCTTACTTATTCGAATTACGTATCAGACAAACGTAGATTAAATAAAAAAAATATGTACAACAAAAAATAATCATTATTGTTGCTTTTATTCCAAACAATTCACCTTGACGATAACTATTATTTTATTGTACTATAATAATAAAATGTATCGAAATTGTACGTCATTGTCCCCCTCTAGTAATATTTTATGAGTAACTTCATAACGTATTGTTATATATAGAACTATAATATTACTTTACTTCGAAACTTATGCTTATTTAGGACTGTTATTTCAATTTCTTGCATAATTAAGAAGATTACAAAGTAGAATAATAGAAGAATATTTAATCGATTAGATGAGGCGATTTTACAATTATTCTGATAATCATTCCTTATCCTACTTTGTTAATTACAACCTTTCCTAAAGAAATAGTATTAAAGAAACGGGGAAATGTGAAATGTTACAGACTGCTTAGTCATTTGGATAATATCTATGACCTAGTTTAATCATAGATACTGTTGAAACCAATGTATTTTGTGTTTTACTTTAGTTAAAATAAATTTGATTGAATTTAGAATTATAATCTCATATATTAATTGAATATTATTGCTTTTTCGCTTGAAAATAAAATTATACTTTATCCAACCGTAAATTACAATAAAAAACTACATACATCATCAAACTTAATGATTAACATACTCCACCTGGATTATTATACAATACTAATTTAATTTATTAAATTAAATAGGGGCGAAATACTACCCCTATATGATAGAATCAATTTGTCAACTGAAGGTGTTATAACAATCAATCTATAAATGTAATTCCTTTTATACGTTATACAGGTATTCTATCGAAGTGGATAAGTTGAAAAGTACTACTGAAAAGTAAGTTTTGTGCACATTCTTAGGATATGGTAAATAACCCCCAAGATTATCCGCATTAAACTTTAGGACAGAGATTTATCTTTTAATAAATTGATGTTTGCATTAGATAATAAATTTTAACAAATCGTAAATTAAGAAGGGTTTTATTCTGCTTATAACCATATAATTCGTATTATCTGAATTTTTGATTTTGACTAGTTAATACGAATAAACGAGGTTCTACTGTACTAAAAATATTTTCAGGCATTTTCTATTGAACGGTTACTGTCATCTTCTTTAGCAAATTGCAATTACAGTTGCAAAAGTTCTTCATTAGAGAATTCTTGGTTGTGCGAGGTTAGCAATTAATTTATGTCAGTCTCCACCTCAAAAAAATTAAAGACTCAAACCCAAAACAACGCAAAACGAAACGACGCAATGCGAGGTATGGTTGTATTGCGGTGTGATGTTGACGGTATTGCTGATGCCGGTACATGTGCAATAAGGATTCGCTGTTAAATTATTCATTCATTATTCATTATTTTTCTTTCTACTTTTGGTTCGCCCGGTCATGAACCCCGATAAAAACTAGTTTATCCAAAAATTTTATAATTTAGCACGCATACACTTTTCCAGACACTTCGCATCGTTTTGTCGCCCAGAAATTATTGTTCAATAAAGTTCAATATACAGTTAAGTTTTTCTTTGGTGTATTAATTCGCGTTGTAAATAGTTTTCGTGTGAGCGCAAGGATTTTTGTAAGTACAGTAGAACCTCTATTATCCGAAACACTTTTAACCGAAATAGCGTTTAACCCAGTGTTTCCCAACCTTTTTTGTGCCATGCCCCATTTTAGCTTTTCTGATATTCGTATGCCCCCCTAAGGTTCCGCGAGGCCCCACAAAATAAAAATGTGTTCATTTGGCTGTTTACATAATGTAAACTGGAAACATAAAATCTTTCTTAAAAATGCCTTGGAACACAGTCGCTGTCCAAAAAAAAGGTCACAGGTTTTGAAAGTAATAATTTTTAATATTAAAAAATGAAATTATTCACATAAGAAACTTAAATGATGCATTTTAGGAAGAAATCACTAGGAAATAGTTGACGAAACAGAGTAAGTAAATTTTCGATACATATTATGAAAAACCCAAATTGCCCCCCTTCACATTCAAATTGCCCCCCTGTGGGGCGTGGGCCCCACGTTGGGAAACACTGGTTTAATCGAAAGAACCAGAACGGTAATTAAAAAAATATATTTATGATGTAAGTCATCAGACATTGTGAATAAACAAAGAGTGACAATTTTGTTCTGCAGCAATGCTTCAGGAACTTACCGACTGCGGCCCATGTGCATAGGAAAATCTAAAAAACCCAGGGCTTTAAAAGATATTTCGGCAAATGCTCTTCCTGTATTCTATCGTAACCAAAAAAGTTCCTGGATGCCCGCTGCTTCGTTTACCGAATGGTTTAATAATGAGTTTGTCCCCAGTGTTGAGTCTTTTTTAAAGTCGAAAAATCTTCCTAGAAAAACAGTTTTGTTAATCGACAACGCCCCTACACACTCACAGAATCTGCAGAATGGTGACATTGTTGGTCAGTTTCTACCTGCTAATGTCACAAGTCTGATTCAACCTCTAGACAAAGGTGTAATAGAATGCTTCAAAAGGCACAATCGGGCGTTGTTTCTTAGATATCTATTGCAAGAGGCACACGAGTCAAAAAGTATTCCTGAAATCCTGAAAACCATTAACATGAAGCATGTTGTTTATTGGTGTGCTGAATCTTGGGAGAAAATAAAATCTCAACCCTACAAAAGTGCTGGAATAAACTTTTTGATGGAATTTTAATAGATGACAATACTGAGAACGATGAGAACCTTGCAAACTTGATTAAAAAATTACAAGGATGTGAAGGAGTCAGCGAAGATGAAATGAGTGAATGGGTAAATGGTGATGACTCAGAACTAAATTTTAATGACCAAGATATTATTGATATGGTACTCCCTAAATCACAAGACAACAACAACACTATAGACGACGAAGACGGTGATTTAGAAGAAAGTACTAGCCATAACACCGCAGACGAAGTATTCAACACCTTAAAGGTTACAGTTTAAAACATCATATATAAAATTAAACTCTATAAAATGCGCGTTTATATCAAAATCTTCTGACGTTCTGTTAATGAAACGGTGGCATGATATAGCGGCTAGAAAACGGTATGATAACAAAAAACAAAAGAAAATAGAAGACTTTTTCAAAAAAAAGTAGCTGTACTGTGTATACACTATACTCTATATGCGCTATTGAAAAGGTTTTTTTTAATACAGAGTATGGACTTATTAAAATACTGGGTTAATATTGTATATGTGTTGTATTTTCATTTATTTCTTATCCAAAACTTCAAAAAACGATTCCTGATTACCAAAAATTACATTTTGATTATTATCCGAAATTTTATTTATCCGAAACACCTCTCCCCCCTTTGTTTCGGTTAATAGAGGTTCTACTGTACTCTTTTTTGGTTTCTAAATGAATGTTTTCGCCTCATAAAACTATAGTGACCTTTTCGAGACTTTTCCCTTATTAAATAGCAGTCAACTAGCAGTTTCTAAGGAGAGAGTGCTACTATCAAGTGTTAACAACATTTAAAAAATAATTGAGCCAATTTTTGAGATTTTTGCGTAAACGGTGGCTAAATGTTTGATACTTACAAGGTGAAAATTAAAAAACACTAAATTTTGATTAAAATTAACTTATTTTTGTATAGTTATTGAGAGTTATTTAAAATATCCAAACTATAAAATCGAATATTTAAGTGCACATAAAATCCGACCAAATACTGAATAACAAAAATGTGAGAGGACACCCAATAATATTTTTCCATAACACCCATGTATTTTGTACTAAATGCCTCAATGTCAACAAAGCAATATTAGCAGCTTAAAATGTTGGCGACTTTCGTGCTGGTTGGTAAGGTTACGTAGATCGCACACATCGATTACATCGCCGATAGGTTGTTTTCAAATTGCTCCTTATCGGACCTCCACTCTATTAGTTAGGAAGCAACTGAGAAGCAATATCACATTGTCGTAGAGTTACTTTCCTGTTGATCCATGTGCTGACGGCCTAATCTATGCGAGCCCAGTCTATACTGATAAATCAACATCCCCTTTCCTCTTGCAAACTGCACACTTGACACCAATTTGTTGCGACCCAAAGGGGTGTTGACGACGAGCTGTAAATATTCTCTCGTGAATTTGACATACTCGTTTTTAAAATTAAGATTTTTTGTAAAGCGCATTCCTAAGCGATTAAACATTTGATTAAACAGCGATTAAACATGCTGAAGGATATGAAGTTCCTAATTCTTCTGGAGATCTACGAAAAGGAAGGCGTACCATGAACTGACCATTTATAAGACGAGTGACAGTTTTATTGAAGTGATCTTCACAAGCGCGATCTTCAAATGAAATACACGATGAGATGGAAGAATCTGTTTCTTGGTTCCAAAAACGTTGCATTAATTCGAGGAGCTCATGATCGATACAACATTGAAATCCGGACGGTGAATAATTTGGTTCAGGTTGCTCTGAAAGCGTTCCTGATATTATCCAACCCAGAGTAGTTTGCTGAGCTATTAATTTACCATCTCTACTTTTTAACATGCCATTTTCCAGAATTCTCGAATAAATACTAACTCCCAATATGACTTCTGCTTTAGTGAATTGAATTCCGGATGGGCCAAAGTGATTGTGTTTAAGTTGTATTCATGAATTAAAGATCGTTTTTGAGGTAGATATGAGGTAAGCTTTGGTAATATTAATGCTTCTTCTTTGAACCTGATTCTTATCACTGCATGGTGTAAAAGATTATTTCAAGTTAATAAAAAGTCTCTCAAAGAAACTGCGAGACGCTTGCATAAACGAGTTCATTAAAGTACAGCCGGCCCAATCCATCTTGGCCGATGAAGGTCACGAAAAATGCGCAGACGAAGGAGTGCGACAGTAAATCGTTAGAGAAAGATGGGTGTATTCGTTAGATAGGAGCGGCAAGTATAGAGCGCGGCAAAAGTTGACCTGTACAAAACCATGTACAGGTATTGTATTGTAAATTTTAAATAGGTAAATTTTTAATAATGAATTTCTTTGTAGTAGGTTATATTTCAGGGTTTTTAAGTTTAAAAGTTATTTTTAAATTAACAAACCCATTAATCAAACATATTTTAAGCTGCAAATAGTGCAATATCTGCTAAAACAATTAACAAAAATAATAAATAAAGAAGAATTTACTTTATTTTTCACTTTACTTTCCGCCATCTCGAACTTAAATATTATCTCACGCACTTATACACAAACTTTTGCTTTGATCTGTACACGATCAGTACCCTGTTGAGTATACTACGCAAATGAGCTCTCTAAGAACCCCCCACCTATTGTCACTGCGCAGATGACCTCGGAAGGCCAAGATGAAATGGGACGGCTGTAAATGTTTTATATTATTATGTGAAAATTTCTGCAATTATATATTAAGCGCTCTTATCGTTGTATCATTATTGAACGCGCCCTTATGGTTAAATTAAATTTTATTCTACATAATTTTCTACATTCTACTACATAGAATTATAAAATTTATCCAAGGTAGAGATTCAATTAAAGTGAACAGGATATCACTTTTAATTATTATTGGAGTGCACAACAGCAAATCTTATATTAACAAAAAAGGAATAGGGTAAACTCTCCAAATCTCGGCCATGTGCCTAAAGTCGGCCTTCCAGTTTTTTTGATGTGGATTTCTATAGAAAGGCTTACTTTAGGAAGCATTTTTAAGGGGGGCGACATTTGGGCAGTTTACCCTATATCGATTTAAACCCATATTTTGTCCCTAAAAGTTTATCTTTGATCATGTTATGCTCTTACTACGTTTTAAAAAATGTAGATGTATTTTTATTCAGTTTCATTCCATTCCTTCCCGGAACCAAAATATAAACATAATAAAAAATCCTTTCTACAACGTGATGTAAATATTGTCCATCTTTATCTTAAATAACTATATATAGACCGGGGCTTTTTACGCGATAAACGACAAATGAAAATCATTGAACGAAAACAAAGAAGCCGCGACACCAAAACAAGGCAGCCGCCTGCGACCTGCGAGAAACCAATCAGCGAACCGTCGAACGGGCGGCCAATTAAGGAGAGGTCGGGTCGAAGTCGTTCGCGATGGCGTAGGAGACTCCGTCCGTCTGGTCTGGCCGAAATCGCCAAAACGACAATAGTAGAAGAAGAAGAAGTCGGAGGGGAAGCCGGGGAGTCGCAGACGACTACCGCCGGTGGCCCCCGGGGCCCCGTCGTCGCTCGACGGTCGCATCCTTGGCTCGGCTGACGGCCCCGAGGCACCGCCGCGGCACCGGCGGCGGCGAAAAATGCAAATGCGTATAAATAGAACGGCGCAAGGTCGCCGATTTCAATGTCACGCCCGGCCCCTGTGCAAAAATTTATACGTTCCTGGAACGGGGGCCGTATGTGTGCGGCGAGAGTGCGCCGCCCGGCACCGCACGGGGCCACGGTCGACGGGGCCAACGCCGTCACCGCCGACGCATCAATCGGCCGGTCCTTTGTCGGATGACGCCGGCCGCGTCGCGCCAGGACAAAGCAGTACGAACCGAATGTTTATCCGGACCGATCGAAATCGAGATGGTAATTGGGCTATTTATAACTTATTAGTATGTATCTGACGCCGTACTTGATAAACGTCTCGATGTATAATAAATAGTTTGGACTATAAATGTCAAACATATGATAGTTTAACAATGCATAATATTGTTAAAATCATTAATGGTGTAAAGGCTCTTGTTTATTTATGTCGTTTAATTTACATTGTAAATGAGTTCATGGAGCGAATTAGTACAGAGTTGTATAGGGTAATTCAAAATAAATTCCAGTGACATTTACGCTATATTAAAAAGGGTGGTATTTCATATGGTATTCCTTTTATACTTTTAATAATTATAAAGGAATTTTACATTCTCAGCTGACTAAAAAGGATGTGAAATAATTATTCGGTATTCAGTGGAATATTAGGTTCATTTACCGAATATATTCAGTTTTACACTTGATTTGTGACTATACATTTATTTTATTTTGTTAAAATACACATACAGATAAGTATAAATAAGTTATAGAGAGTGTCCACAGTCACATGTAAATTCATTTTTCTATATAAAAATGTCATTGACTCCATTTCTATTTAAGATTGTCCATAACTCAAACATAGTTCGCCTGTATTCAGAATGAGTCTGGGTAAGTCACTCCCTTAACCCTCCTTGTAACTTCTAAACCGTTACACATTTTACAGGAATTTGATAGGGCGTACAATGTTCTACTTTGTCAAATAGAAAAGATTTATACAGGGGTTCTATAACAAAGCAGTAACACAAGTGAATGCATTTTGTACTAAAACGCTATACTTATTGTAAGCGTACTGGACTTTGAAAAACAAACATTTTTAGGTATATAAAATAATGTTTATAAAAATTAATAGTTTTATAAAAAATCGCATTCGTAGATTACAAACGTAAGCAGATTTAGCGTCAATTTTTTTAAATTTAATTTAATTTAATTAGTCATCTACGTATTATCAGTGACATAAGTCAAGTCAGTAAACTTTCGGATGATCGTACTCCGAAAGTTTTCATCGAAAAAAGTCGGGGTAAACACTAGTCATCATTTCTGTGTAACATAGCCAAAATTCAAAATCGTAGATCCCGCGGTGTAGGGAATAACGCGAGTTAAATGTAAAAAGGACCAGTCAAAAGAACACGGAAAACGTACTGTAACCCGAAATGGAGCTGCACCATGAAGAGAAAGATGAAAGAGTAAGCCCTCTCCTCCGTAGCATTAGGTACCTTTACACTAACGTTCTTTCGCGGATGATTGGAACGTCGCGTGCCAATCGCGCATGTTTGAACGTGTGTGTAAAGGCTTCGGCGTTCCACATGTTTTGCGCGTTATTAAACACGTACAGGTTTGGAGCGCGCTCTAAACATTTGGTCGTCTTTACACATCTGTTCTTAACCGGCGTGCTTGGCGTGGCGAGTTTTCTTCTTATCCTTGTAGTTAATATGAAACAGGCAATTAGTTTATACCTATTGAAAAATAGGTTGTTAATAATTTAATTAACACGGCGTCAATGAACATGGGTGTAGTATACCTGAGCTGTTTTTATATGTGCGTTATTTGATTATTTAGGACCATTCTGTTACAAAATTCTCAGTAGCTGCCCTAAACAGATACAGCTTTTGTTTGTAATTACTGGTCTTGTATCTGTCGTGACCACGTGCGAACGTCTTAACAAAAACTTTTGGTCGGGTGTTATTAATTTATTGATTTATTATTTCTTGGGTGTCATACACCTTGGTGATTGACGGTGTAACAAAATATATGTACATTGACGCCGGGTTAAACATCTTGGTAACAATAATGGCGAACGATTTGCGGTATTGGTCGAAAGAATTTATTACGGAGTTTATTGAAATGTATAAGTCATATCCCTGCGTATGGAAAATAAAGAGCAAGGAATACACTAATAAAAACTTAAAAAATTTGGCTTATGACAGCTTGGTTGATTTTTGCAAAAAAGTACATGCAGAAGCTAATCGAGACTATGTAGTCAAAAAAATACAAAGTCATCATAATTTTCACTTTATGCTTCCTCTTGAGTCGATCCATTTTATAAAACTGTCTGTTATCCTGTTGAAATTTCCAACACGCCACGAGCCACTCCAAACCCGCGGGAAACAACACGCTTTTGCATTTACATTAACGTTCTTACCCTCTGCGCTCCAAGAACGCGTGCAAGCCTTCGCGACTAGAACGTCCTAATTTTTGTTTCGAAATGATTGGAACGGGACGGTTTTGTCGTGTCCTTAGAACGCGCGATTAGCGCGCCACGTTCTAAACACGCGTGAAAGAATGTTAGTGTAAAGGTAGCTATTGTCGAATACTCTTTCATCTTTCTCCTCATGGTGCAGCTCCATTTCGGGTTATAGTACGAGCATCCGAAAATTTACTGACTTGACTTATGGCACGGATAGTAGTCTGCGTCTTGTTAAATTTTAACAATTACTTGACATCTACTTATCATCTGGGTATTTTTAATTATGCCAGATTACAACTTTACTTACAGTTTGTAATTCCAAATTGGACTTACTCGAGAATAAACAGGACGTTTACTTCTTAATTCATTTTTTGACGAACAAAAATCGACTATGATCGAAACTCATCACTACCGTGAAGCAATTGATAAAAATTTATGGCGTTTTCTTTTGGTTGAACTATTGCGCACCAGTGCACAACAGCGTGTTCTGTTGGTTGCACCGAATTAGTGTTCTGTGTTCTATTACATTTTATTAAAAACAGTTTAAACAACCTCAAGCCTTGAACACACTTATAAATTTCATCGCGTTCTGTTGAATTTGCCCTTTTTGCACTAGTTCAATCAAAAGAAAACGCCATCAATTAAGTACAGCATGCGTAGATTTAAATCAGCATTAAATTTACTCGTGTTTAAAGAATTGCGAATGTTATTTTCCCTGAAGAGATTAATTTTTGATGAAGATTATATTACATCAAAAGCGTGTTTTTCAAAGTACTATCTAATACGCTTAAATAAGAACAAATAATATACACCAATACCTCACTTTGCGTTGGGCTGACGTTTCAAAAAACACGGCGCAAAGTGAATTAAGATTTTCTATACACACATAGAACTAGAATTGTATAATTAAAGCATTTCAACTTCTTGAATTAAATGCTTATAATAAAACAATATTTCTTTAGAAAAAGAATATTTTGTTAGTACAAGTAATTTAATATTGTCAAACGAACGACATTATTTTCTTACTAAAATGTTTATCTTAAAGTAGTGAATGGGTTGGTTCTAAAATCTGTATACTTGTTTAGAGAAAAACACATATTCTTAGTCCAAGTCGTTTATTTCCGGTAGTTTCCTTAGACCGAAAATCCGTTTGCTTAGTATAACAATTTAATATTCTTGAAAATACAGCCGATTGAATAGGCGCGCAATGTGCGCAATTCAGATGTGCTACGTCACTGCCGTTTCGTGCTTAGTTGTACTCGCCTATTCTTTCGGCTGTCTGTTGTGGATGAAAATTACTACGACGTATGTACGCCATTTTGATATTATCAACCGTCCGAATCCCATTGCCATCATTTGCCCAAACGGAAGAAGAAGACTATACGAACATTATCCCTCAGTTATGGATATAGAAGTTGTTAAAGGAATGGAGTTTGGATGAATTAATTCCAAGATTTGTAGGTAAGTAAGTGCTACAATATAATATAATAATGTGCGGTTGCGTTGGATACACATAAAAACCGTGCATTGTTCGGTTCATGGACGATTCTTCCGTTTGTTGGAACAAGCCTACTTACTTATTAAAGAAAAACTTTAAGTTATGGCACTCTGTAGGTTTAAATTGATAATATTTTCCTGCGTAAGTTCAGTATTCGTATTGCCGTATCCCATTCTAAGACGCACTACTTTTTATATCATAATCCGAGTTTTGATTATCTGATCTTTTATTGGCATGTTTCTTGACTGAAAATAAGCATGAAGGTCGTAGTAAGTAAACGTATATAGGTTGGAAAGTGATTAGCTTCAGAGATATTAAAAGTTTTGGATCCATACCACTCTTATTAATAAGTAGGTAGTACTATCAAGTAGTTCATAATTTAATTTAAATAGATTTGTTTATTTTTAGTCAGGGAATACTATGTAAAAGATTCCATTTTATATTGGCTTTTTTTTTGACTAAATCTAAGCTGATGTTTTGATCTAATTGTAAGTCAAGTTTACTATATCACACACAATCAGTTATGATCAAGTTTATATTTGCTATACTGACCTTGTTTAAAATTTGTTTAAATCGATTTACAGTAAATATCTACCATTTTTTCTAGGACACAAAATTACAACAGAAAGCTTAATTGAATTAACAGACGAGTATGTAAAAGAATTATGTCCGATAATTGGGTACAGAATTAACCTTCTAAAAAACACAAAAAAATATAAAATGATAGAGGAAGCTGCAAAGCAGGTACATGTACTTCAAAATTAATGCTTAAAATCCATTTTAAGATATTGTTTTTTTTAGCCGTTGATATGTGAAAGCAGTTCCAGTGGTACAGAACATACAGTACTCACTGCAATTCCGTCAACACATAGGCAAGTATCTTTTTATGGGGAAAGTGAATTTGTTTTGCCTAAATTTCCAGACTTTGATTTAAAAGAGCTACTTAAAAAGTCGCCCATGGGATTAATAATAATGCGATATTATGAAAAAAATAATCGGCTCAATGGCCTTTATCGCAATAAATTAACTGATATTATTGTTCGACATCTTTACACATTTATTGCTAAACTAAAGTAAGTTATTTTTTCTTGGCAATAATTTTCTACGCTCATAGTTTTCTGTGCAGCAGATCAAACTATAATTTTTCGTTTTAGTCACCTAACACAACCAGATTACATGCACATTACCGCAAAGATTTTGGCTTTATTTCCCAATGAAGCAGCTTGTACGTATTATGTGCCACTTGTGAAAAAAAAATGAGTCTGCAATAAATAGGACTATAATGGCGAAAGGAAAACTTGTAGATAAAGTTAGGAATGTTCTTTACAAATGTGGCTTGACAATTAGGGTACCACGAAATACGTATGTTCAACCCCCTTCTCATTCTGTGGAAAGTGTGGAATGTATAGGTAGTAGAAATTACTTAATTTCATCAACTGTTGTCAGTGTTAGCTTGAAACTTAATTATTTTCTATAGATGATGCAATTAAAGCAAAAGAATGGCTTCGAATTCGAAGCGAACCATTTGATGAAGTAGTGGAAGATTGGAAAAAGAGTTTTCAATTAAGGCGAAAATCCCTTACAGTAACCTTAGAAGAATTCTTGAAAGAGTGGCCAATTTTGCGGCATCCACAATCAGCCAATCTTGTATGTTTAAAATACATAGTCCATCAGTGAAACAGGAAGATTTTAAATATCAAGTTTTTTAATCAAACACTGATTCTAAGAATTCGTTTTTATAAATTTGACTTGAGAAAACTATACCATTTTACGTTTTAAAAACAACGCCACTCAAATGAGAGTAATTTCTGCCTAAACATTCTTTCAAGTATAAGCGCAAATTTGCTTCGTCGAATAATGGAAACATTTCACTTAAGATTGGAAGAACATTTATGTAATTAAAAAGCAAAAAGGCATGGTTTTCTCATGTTAAATTTATAATGAAGAATTCTAAGAATTAATATTTGGTGAAAAATTAGTTACTTTAAATTTTCGCGTTTCACTGGTGGACCCTGTACAAAAGTTATCTGACATCTAATATCTGTTTTGTATTGTTTTCTTAAAGATAAAGATTGACTTCGATTATATGTATCCGGAACGAACATTTTGTCTATTACAAAAATGGGACGATTTTTTTAATAAAATTTACAAATATCTATACAATGTTGCAACAAAAAATGAAACGATTGATAATTGTTATGCAGTTCTTTCAATCGGTGACACTTTAAAAGGTAAAGACAATATGTACCATCGGTAGACAGAAAATCTTGGAACACCGAAATTTTTTTAGGGTGTGTCGCATTTTCAATTTGTCATTTAACTGTCATTTGATGTGTGAAAATTTCAAAATTAACACGGCAATATAACCTGACTTAAACCTTCCTCTGAAAAGCCTGACTGAATCGATATAAATTCGCTTATTCTTGACATTATCCCACTTCGGACTTGTCCTAATATTTCCTGGTCACCGATGGTACCTACTATAAACTCAAAAATGTTTGTTATTTAATATCATTAGCAGGTGATAATTTAGGTCTTCATTCTGTTTTAGGCTTAACGGAGAGTTTTTCAGCAACTTATTTTTGTCGATTTTGTATTAACCCTAAAAATTTACTCCAACATCAATGCAAGGATAACGAGAAAATTAGACGCCCAGAATTTTATGATCTACACCTTATTAATAAATTGTATGGGGGCAAGGAAAAAGGTATCTGGAATACGTTACCGAATTTTCATATCTATAACAACATGTCTTGTGATGTCATGCATGATTTATATGAAGGCGTGCAAAGGTATGATATGGCACATATTATTACTAATTTATTGCAACAAAACTTTTTTGTACACTATCGCTTTTGAATACACGTGTGAAATATGGGCAATATAATCAGTTTGAAAAGAATATACCACCAGATATAAAACCAGAATCCTTAAAATGCGGACAATTAATATTTTCAGCTGCTGAAATGTCATTATTTGTTAAAAATTTCAGATTTATTGTTGGCGATCTAGTTCCTGAAAATAATCCTGTTTGGGAGTTTTATTTAAATTTATTTAATCTTACTTCTTTACTCACATCTTCAGAAATTTCAAGAGACCACTTGGGGAATATAGATCGACTTGTTCAGTATCACAATGAAAATTACATAAAATTGTTTAAAGAACCGTTAAAACTAAAACACCTATTTTTATTACATTACAAACGAATTCTTGAAAAAGTTGGTCCTTTACGACATACATGTTCAATGAGGTTTGAAGCAAAATATAAAGAACTTAACACAAATGCCCATAATATTAGAGCACGAAAAAATCTTCCTTATACATTCTCAATTAGAACTCAAATGAAATGTTGTTATAGATATCTTGAAAAAATCGGTTTAAATAATGCCATTACGATTGGCTACATAAAACAAGAGGTAAAATTTCCAACTATTGATATACCTCCTGAAATATTACAAAATTATGATTGCGCAGTTTGGTATGAATCTAATGGTGTACGTTATTTTACAGGATGTATACTTTTATCTAACTTTGAAAACGACAAACCCGAATTTGGACAGATAATTGAAATACTGGTTAAAAGAGATTATTTAAATTTTGATTGTTACTTATTATGTAAAAGAATTAAAGGAATAGGCTATAGTTCACATTATAAAGCATGGAGAGTGGAATGTACAGAATTTTATTTTATAAAGCATTTAAATGAATTTCAATCTATGCCTACAATACTGCATCCCTTGAATGGAGGTTTATTTATTTCGTGTTAAAAAAATGTTGAGTTATTTTTTGTTATTTAAATAAGTACAAGTAAGTTCTCTTGTGTTCATTATTTTATTAAATAAACAAACTTGGTACTCTAATTATTTGTTTTATTAAACGAACAACAAACATCCCTTATTACAAATATTCAAGTATTTATAGTAAATATATCCCCGCGTTAAGGCAACAATACAAATTTTAATTTCAACAATAAAAAATCGCAAACGTAAGTAATTGAAGTTTTACTTGAAGAATTCTAATTCTTAAATGAACAAGAAATATCCTTTTTTAGAAACATTCAAGTACTTATGGTAAATATACGCACATGTTAAAATAATGTTACAAGTTTTAGATTCAACAATATGAAATTGTAAACGTGAGAATTTGAAGTTTTACTTGAAGAAATCTTGATTTTTCGTATAAAAATAACAATTCTTCTTGGAACAATTTATAGTGTTAAGCTGATATAATTCAATCCTTCACAGAAGACTTTTTTATTCTCAATTTTAAATTATAACAGCTACAATTAAATACGTAAATCTTTAGAGTAACGTAATGATTCAAGAAAGTAAAATTGTTAAAGTAAACATATATTTTCTTGGATATATATAAAACAACGTTTGCTTTACTTTGAAGCAGTTTGCTTTCGTTTAAAACAATAGTTCTATGTGTGTAGCAAACCATGTAAAGATCGAAGATAGGTTCCAGGGTTATGAAAATACTACTTTTTAAAAAGGAAATTAAACAAAGTAAACATTTAAAATACAAAAGTAATATAAAATTTCGTTGCATATATACAAAAAACGTATTCAATTAAAACAAAATAAACTATTCAATTAATTTATAAAGAACCAAATTAAAATTAATTACTGTCTGATGACTCTACCTATAATGGCTGTTGTCGTAAGTCCTTGTAGCGATTTCCTTGTAGCAATTGATATTCGTACCTACTGCCTGGGAAACTTTAAAACTCCTTCCGCTTTCATGATCGTTTTTTTTTAAATTTCCATAGCTTCGTCAATCAAACACATCGCTTTGGAAATTTGTTTGGAGGTTAAATTTTGTTCTTCGGAGATTTTTATTGAACGGTCACTGTCTTGCAATAGTTCTTCTTTAGAGAATACTTGGTTGTGGGAGGTTACCAATTCATTTATGTCGGTCTCCTCCATACTTTCAAAATTAGACTTTCTATCCCCGAGTTTTGATGGCATGGCGCAATTAGAAACAAAAATTGTGCCATGCTTTAGAAAAGAGAGCATTTCAAAAAATTTCAAAAAAAAAATAACTAAATAAAGACTCGAACCCAAAACAACGCAATCTCGAAAATCTAAGAACGCACAGTGCAAATTAGTACTAATTAAGTAGCCACGCAACTTTGAAAAAAACGCAGAATGAAACGACGCAAAGCGAGGTATTGGTGTATAATAAAAAAATTCGATTATATTACTGTTCTATAACAATCCTATAACAATTCGCAGAAGTCCTAAAATAATTTTTGTAAAATCTCTAACGCTTTCGAAGTTACAGAAGGGGGTGTGCTTATCCAAACTCACCTTGTCTACGTTTTTTTACTTGATATTACAATAATTTGAATTAAAAAATCTGCTTCTGGAAATATTATTCGTTAAGATTATTTATTTTGTCAAAAATTAAGTTATGCGTGACTTTACGAACGCTTGGTACAAGGCGATTTCTTGGCTCTATGACAAACTTACAAACAATGGTACACTTATTTATAAAAGAAATGTATGTCGAGTTTCATTTTATAATGGAAACGCACACGCAGTAATCAGATGGCATTAACATAAGAACCCAAACATCATTTTTGAGTATTTTAACCCTTAACTGGTCCAGTGGACTACCCTTAACGGTAGAAATCAAGCATAGGCTTAAAAACATAAATATCTTTCATATCTACCATGCTCGGAAGAGTGTTTCATCCAAAGATTATATTGTTATACTATATCTATTATAATAATTGAATATTAGAACAATAAAACTTCTGGCCGACAAAGTTCTAGACTCTAAGAGAAGCTTCATTAACAACTTGATTGACCCAAACGGTTGTTGTATTTAGCTAAAGTTTGGCTAACAGAGCAATTTTAACTGCTAAAGTAATATTCACCACATCACTAGGAGATATTAATGTATAATTAGTACTTGTAAATAGTTTATAATAGTAATACAGTTAATGATAAGTACCTAAGTGAAAAAAATTTTCATAAAGAATGTAGAAGAATTTTATAACAGGAATCGCCTTAAAAAGTTGTTCGAATTTATTCAAAATCTTTGTATAAATTCTACTTTTAATATTATCTAATAGTTATTTGTAGTTATAGTTATAAAACCGGAGGTAATAATACAATATCTTAGATTAACAATTTGTGATTAGATTAATGTTACAGCGATTGAACGATAGGGGATTGAAATTATATAGGAACATTCTGAGGTTTGATAAATAGGACGACATCTTACGTTAACACGTGGTCTAATTAATTTTAGTTTTCCCATTATGACGGTAAATATTATATAATTATTAATGTAGTTAATATTTATAAAATCCTTGTTTAAAATTTAGCGATCGGCCTGAAGACGGCGGAAATGCCTAAACTCGGGTAGTCGAGAACCATAAAAACCTTCAGCTTCAGTTTACACCTCTTGTTTTATTTCATCCATACTGAAGAATGGGGAATTATATAGCATATTTAATAGTTATTGATATTTTTAATAAAAATATAATTCACGGGTAGAAGACATCAATCAATAAAGGATGTCAGAAAATAATATTTAAAGGAAAGGCATGTATAAACCGTCCCAAAAAGAAAATTGGAATTGAACCCACTTAAATCGACTTTATTTATTTGAGAGAAACCAACGAAAGATACAATTTACTTCAAAGATGTCTAAACATTAGGCTAATGATTGCAAATAACAAAACATCAAAGAAAATGGTTGCCAATAACAATAAATAAATTTAACAATTTTTCAAATATGGTGTTCTTTTTAAGATAACCTATGCGATAATCAAAAAATAACTAAACAGGTTTTAATAATAGTATGTTCGAAAACGAGCTGTGTAAAAAGAAACGATTTTAATTTATTTACATAACAAATTTATATACAGAGTGTCCCAGAACTCAATTGCCAAACGCTAACCACGCACTCTAAAGCTGATTTCATGCCGATTCAATAAAAAAGTCTTTATCCAGAATTGCTTCCTAAGAGAACTTGAGCATCCCGAAGATGACGTGTCTGATCATGCGTTTTCGAAATATCTTAATAGGGCTTTTAGCTATCACAATGAAATTTTGAGCGTTTGTAAACTTCGAAATGCTTCATCGTTTGTTGACAAAACAATTTTTTTATTGCCATCGTAAAAGTGTTAAGCGCTACCAGGGTAAGTTCTCTTAGGAAACAATTTCGGATAAGAACTTTTTCGTTGAATCGGCATGAAATCAGCACTAGAATGCGTGGTTAGCGTTTGGCAACTGAGTTATGAGACACTCTGTATAGTGAAATTCCCTTTTGCGGACACCCCTCTTGAACGGACACTTTTGATGAATCCCGTTGGTGTCCGCACAAGGGAGATTTCACTGTATACAGGTGTCCTGGAAAATGTGGGAAATCTCTTGGATTCTGATAGAACATTAAAAAATATGATCACAAGTTCCCATAATTTTTTTTCTAGCGGCCCTCCCCTCGGAGATACGGCCTTCTAAAGGAAGCCAATGGAAAACAATTTTTTTTAATAACTTTTAAAGTACTTAATTTGATTTAATGAAAATTTAATATGATAAACAGTAGTAAGGACCTCTTAAAAAAATGGCCTTAAAACATAATTAGTCTCTTTAGTTTACCAGGGGCGTACTAGGTTGTACATTTTAATGCTTACATTTTTAATACCCTGTATGGTAAAGAGTTAAAAAAAATAAATTTAGATACCTTGAATATTTAGCTAAAGAAAAGGTACTCTTATTCAGTGTCGATAAAATGAACCGTTTTCGCGAAAAAAATTGTAAAAGAAACCATCAAGATTAGAAATTTATTAATATTTCGTGTTAATAGTAACGTTACCATAGTAACGTTTGTAAAACCAGCGCTTTTTTAATACTGATGTTGCAGACAACAAATTTAGCGCTGTTTTTACCAACGTTACTATGGTACCTAGGAAATATTAATAAATTTTTAATCTTGTTGGTTTCTTTTACAATTTTTTTCTCGAAAACGGTTCATTTTATCGACACTGAATAAGAGTACCTTTTCTTTAGTTAAATATTCAAGGTATCTAAATTTATTTTTTTTAACTCTTTACCATACAGGGTGTTAAAAATGTAAGCATTAAAATGCACAACCTAGTACGCCTCTGGTAAACTAAAGAGACTAATTGTGTTTTAAGATCTTTTTTTTAAGAGGTCCTTACTACTGTTTATCATATTAAATTTTCATTAAAATAAATTAAGGTACTTTAAAAGTTATTAAAAAAAAATTGTTTTCCAGTGGCTTCCTTTAGAACGCCGTATCTCCGAGGGGAGGGCCGCTAGGAAAAAAAATTATGGGAACTTGTAATCATATTTTTTAATGTTCTATCAGAATCCAAGAGATTTCCCACATTTTCCAGGACACCCTGTATAAAAAATGTGTCGAAGACGTTGTATCTCCACTTCTATAAACAATCTACATTTTTTGTGAAATCGCAACAATACTAGCCAACAATTTCATGAATAAAATTATCTGGCAACATCCTATTCGTTGGCGTAACATAAATATCATATTACTCATTTCAGCAGCTGAGAGTTTATACAATCATTGTGACTTGTACAAATTACACTAAACATCGTTGGTAGATGATTAATATTCGGACCTTTTAATTTATTTTCAACTGTACTACATGCTAAAAATGTGACAAGTAAAAAAATAAAATAAAAGCTGGTGAAATAGCGGTTTTCTATTTAAACTATTTAGGCAGATTTTTAACAACTTCTTGTTAACTTATAACTTAGATTAACTTATTGGTTAATGACTATGATTACGGAGGAAATATATTTATGCGAATGTGATTAACCGCATAAATTGAAATAGAAGTGAATCATGGGATTAAATCGACAGTTATGTTAATAGGAATACAACTTGTGTATATTCATAGAAAATTAACACGTGATTGAAAATTATTATAAAAATTATAGTTATTCATAGGATAAAAGATAGTACTCTAACAAAACATAGACAAGATAATCTGAGGTGTTGTAATTAACATTTCATGTCACTATCCTTCTCTTACTATAGAGGTACTGATAAAATTTCTGTATTTCTCAAAATTTTTATAAATTATTACTAATAAACTTTGAATGTTTATTATATAGTAATGATGAAGTAGATTTCATATAAAAAAATAACCTTAAATGACTCAGCAATGATATTTATGAACAGGTAGCAGATCAACTTGTTTTCAGATATTTGCCAAACTTGTTCCAAACGCTAACTAAAGTCTGTTTATGTCCATTGCCTTGTGTACCATTTGCGTTTTATTACTTTCTTACTGCGTCGATTTTAAAATAAACAGAAATTCACGAAGTACAACTTTTCATTCTAAAACAAGATAACATGTTACACACATGATTCATTAAATAATTACCATTTATTTTATTAAATGATTGATAGTTTACAACATAAAATGCAAATGTAACAAAATGTACAGTATACTTTCGCTTAGAAAACTTTATAGAAAATTGCATATAATTTAGTAATAACGCAAGAAATAAAGTGAAACCGCCCTATTGCTAGAACTTAATCGAAACGATCGTAAACCAGCCGCGAGGTTGTGTGCGCAAACGTTTTATTTATTACCATCAAGGACAAACGAAAACCCATTCATCGCGCAAGAGAGCTTTCGAAATTGCCAATTATATTTTTCGACGTGCCGCAATAAGTCTGTAATTTGCTCTTCTGGCTATAAGAAGTGATTAACAATTCGTGATATTGTATAACCTTCTCTGTTACTGTCACAAACAGGTAAAACCAACCCACAATTCAATTAACACTAGATTTACAGAATAATTCTCTGAATCAGATTCCGATATAATCCTTCCAGTTATTTCATCGTACGCATATTTTCGTAGAATGATTAAATGCATAAAATGTACTTCGAACGGATTATGTAGTTCCCTATCTTTATTTCTGAAAAAATTTAATGATAAACAGATTTGCATTTACTGTGGAATTTAGTTTATAAACTTATCAACTTAAAAGAATTTCAATTAATTTATGTTAAGAATTTCAAGAATACACGCAAAAATATTTTAATATGTTACATATATTTTTTAATAAATATGCCAATAATCCTTATCAAATACCAACGATAAGATACCAAAGGATTAACGGAGGAGCCAGAAAGGTTCTCTTTTCTCTCATTTATAAATTATGTCATTGTCCACTAAATAACATTAGTAACGAGGCATTTTAAAGCCACACGTCTAATTAAGTTTAGACTCGTCTAACAAAGAACGCGTCGTCAGAAGGTTAGATGTTGAAATTTCTACTTCCTTTGTTTGACGTTCGGGGTCAGTCGGTTCTGATGTGCGGTATTTCGACCATTGACAAGTCATCCGTTTTTGGTGGGTCTCGTCCTTTGTCCAACTACCTGGACCGACGGAGGGATTGGGATCGTCGAAACCACTTCTAAACGGTTTTATTAACAACAAAGAAAATGCCTGAATGAATAATTTACCATTTAATCGAAGGGAAACTTTTATAAGTAGGTGTGTTATGAATTTTATAACTTTATAAAATGTTAAATGCGTTCCATTAAATGTTAACTGCACTTACATGTTATGAAAAAACGAAGAAATTCACAAGAAAATATTTATGTTTCTTTGTATATTTTATGATTCATTTATAGCTTTGTTCCAAAATGTAGAATAAAGCTTAAAATCCTTTTAATGGATGATCTTTCTTTTAAATCTGAAAACATTCTTAATAGTCTTGAAAAACCTTGTCTTGACATAAATTTGCTTTCGTTTTACTTTTTTGTGATATAAACTAACATTTCTTTCAAATTTTAAGTAATTTCTAGATATTATTTAGGTGATGATTTAGAAAAATCATCCTTTTAATGGATGATTTTTCTTTTAAACCTGAAAACTTTCTTAACAGTCTTGAAACACAATGTGTTTCAAGACCTTCTTCTTTCTTGACATAAGTTTGCTTTGGCTTTACTTTTTTGTAATATAAACCATGACACCTCATTAAAATTTTATGTAAATAATAGAAATTTTTCATAAAATTCTATAAATCTTTATAGAGAATAAGAATTAAAAGAGTAAATACTATGATTATAAATTTCCAAGAAAAATAGAACATTCATGACATCGGGTAATTAAAATCATTAAATAAATTTTTAATTATTCTAATTAACTTAATTATATTAATTTTAATTCTGCAAAAATTAAATAAAATTTCATTTGTAGGCAGAAAAGATGCGGAAAATTAAATACAACATAAGACTTTAATCCTTTATAACATCATGTGACTATAAATAAATCACAATTTACATGATAAGTCACTTTAAAATTAATATTATAGCATATCTTGTATTTTAAAAAGAGTTATGTTGGGTTAAAATAATTTTTTTAATGAAAAATGTAAATAGAATTCGTAAATACTCTTAAAGATCATTAAAAATCATTTAATATGATATCAAACATATCATATTAAAAATGATCATATTTTGAGTAAGAGTAATAGAGTTACTAACATTAGTTTAAAAATAGTGATCATCGATTGCTTTCAAGGTTAAAAAGGTCAATAACTTCGAATGTATTTCACTCTACAATACACAATTTTTTCTTTTGATCTGAAAAATCAGAAATAGTTTACAAATGTATAAAGGAATTAGACATAAATATTGATTTTTTAAATTATTTTGAAATTTATTGTGCCGAAAATAACACATTTAATGCATAAACTTACATTACATGAAATTAATTGTGAGTTATATGAAAATGCGCAAAATATTTTTTTTACTTAGCTTACAAATTATTCTTCGTTGCAAATGGCAAATGAATTTTAATAAATTTTGGCGAAAGCGCAGTACTAATAACAGCATTTGTTGTGATCGTGTAATTATAGTTAGGATGTAGAGTACGATTAGTTTATATACGGCAGTGGTGTCCATAAAGTCGATCGCGAAGCCATTTTCAGTCGATCGCCATCAAATTCACGAATCTGAGGCTGGTACTGGTAGTATTTCACTATAGATCAGGGATCTTTTTTTTATTTATCAATAGTACGTTTCCGGGGGGAGAGACAAGCAAAATAACAAAATAATATCTTATTTTTTTGCACCCCCAATCCGACCTTGCTTCGGTCGATCTTGGTAATGCATTTACATGAAAAGTCGATCTTAGTCAAAAATTAGTGGACACCACTAATATACGGAACACTACGCCTTTACTTTTTCTAGAGGTATATAACGTATTTACTGCTAAGTTATTTGGTTGTTGCAAATATGGATCACTGCGCACTGTAGGGTTAAACTAAATGTGCCATATTTCAAATAGAAGCACATTTATTTTTCTAGCAGTTTCTCGCGAATTTTTCTTTCTAAAATTATTTTGAAGTCGTTTTATATAAAATATTGTATGTTTTATATAATATTGTATATACAATATGTCCCCGAATAAGTGAAATGGCTATTATAAGGCACGTCTCACACTGATAATGAGACAACCAGCAACAAACAACTAGCAAACAGGAACATGCAATATTGTTACTTGATGACATACGATACCGCCAATAGAGAAGCAATATCGAATTGCTTCAATGTGAGAGACATCATTTAATTAAATGTCATCAAATGGCAATATCGTTTGTTGCTGGTTGCCTCAGTATGAGACCCGTCTAAAAGATAAAAGATTTTTGATATTGATTTTCAAATTTTGTGATTCAGCCCTGCTTGATTAGAAATCAATTTCTGTTCAACATATGGACCGCTTATTTTGAAAGTGGTGTAAGTCCATTTTCTTTTGTTTCGAGAAAATGAGAGGTTAGCATATCTGTTAATTAAAAAATTTAGGCAAATTATATGAAGTCTGGCAATATTTCTATTTGTTTATCAATATTTAATTTGATTATATAGATTTGTTTTAGGGGAATTAGACTACAATAATACATATTTCTGGACTGTAAATGGACTTACACCACTGTCAAAATTAGACAATTGTAAAAGTCGTTAATTTCAATTTTGAAAAATTAAATATCACTTAAAATATACTTCATTTTAATCCAACTTTGTTTACAAATACGCATGATAATACATAAAATTTAATTTTAGACGCTAATTACATTGTCAAAATTAAAAGATACTGATAGTATTTACTTCTGCTTTGCATGTAGCAGCGTTTCGAAATATGCATGATGCACCGGAGGTATATAAGGTAATAACTGCTTGATATCTTTAAATTTTTCGTAAATAATAGGTCTAGCATTTTGGTAGAAAGGCGTCAGGGCGATTTTTTCAAACTTTAGCGGTCTTCCAGGACGTGTAGGTAATAAATTTATAGTTTTAAATTCAGTGCCCTTCATTGATGTTTTATATAAAATAGTATATGGTGCGTTTTTGAGAAACCTCAACCAACATATTTGCAACCAATTGATCTGTTCGCCATTAATGTTTTTTTAATCTGTTTTTTAATCGCATTTTGAAGATTTTTTGTTGAAACGAAATTCTCTCGTTTCATTTCATGTAAAATGAATTTCTCATGTTTTCTACATTGTGTTATTACATCATAATAATCCTCTGGTGTGTACTCAAAATTCTTTTCTTTTAAAGTTATCCATTTTAAGAAAAAATAGAATAAGTAACCTAAATTAGTCACTTTTGACTTGTAATATAAAACTAATGTAACCATAGTCACTTGGACTTACACCACTTTCATAATCAATGATTATGTAATTTCATTTACCCACCGATTTTAAGTTGTACAAAACATGGGAAATTTTTAAGAAATTAAACACAGACTTATCATACATTATAAATTTACATTAAATTAAGCATGAATTACGTGATATCTCATTTTTTCAAAAATGGACTTACATCACTTTCAAAATAAACGGTCCATATTTTTAATAAAAAAAAATATTTTTTCGAGAGGAATAAAGAAAACTCTCTTAAGAAGCGCTAACACAGAACGAGGTTCGTTGAACCACAGAACTTCAAGGCATTTCCGGATAGCTTCCTCTTTGACGAACCAGGGGTGTCAACACAGCGCGTGAATCATCAGACTTTAACATTACTTGGTTTGTCCAAAGTCAACCCTCGTTTAGAAATATGGATGATAGGGAGAAAATTATTGTGACTGGATAATTATGTGTTATTAACTCAGGATTTATTGGAACATTTTACTTCCAACAAAAAGTGTATTTTACTTCAAGTCCATGAACAACGAACTTATTTCTATCTTGATCGTCCATATGTTTTGAGTTCCGAATTGCTTCAAGTAATGCTCGATCTTCGACAAACCCCCATGTTTTATCAGTAGACCATGTCATTACTTATTAATAGGGATTACAATGTACTCCTTAGAACTCATGTTCATTACGTACGAATGCCTTATGTCCCTTTTTAAATATTTTAATTATTGGATTCTAGTTGTAATAGTGGATTCTCTGAAATCGCATGAATTTTTATAAATCAGATTTACACTATGTTAAAAGTTTATTTCTACATATATTTTATTTCATTATTTTTCTCTCTACTTTTGGTTCGCCCGGCCTTGAACTCCGATAAAAACTAGTTTATCCAAAAATGTTATATTTTAGTACGTATGCACTTTTCGACACTCTTCGCATCGTTTTGTCGCCCCGAAATCATTATTAAATAAAGATCAGTATACAATTGAAGGGTGGAGTGCAAAAAGTACCTAAGTAGCATTTTTATAAAATCTGACTAATCGCCACATCTGGGTTTATCATGTTTGATAAACAATGTTTGTCATGATTAGGCAGATTTTATAAAAATGCTACTTAGGTACTTCTTGCACTCCACCCTTCAATTAAGTTTTTCTTTGGTGTATTAATTCGCAATGTAAAAAGTTTTCGTGTGAGTGGAAGGATTCTTGTAAGTACTATTTTTTTTATTTCTAAACGAAAGTTTTCACCTCATGAAACTGCAATGACCTTTATTTCTTCAAGACTTTTCTCTTATTAACTAAACACACTATCACTTTAATAAGTGCACAGCCATACTCATTAAAATTACGAACAAGTTTTGTATCGGTCTTTTTTGAAAATTTTAGTTATTTAAATCACGTGTAGTGTTTATATCACAACAAAAATTCTACAATGTGAATTTTATGATAGACTAGTAAAAACATGCATAAAGACTTACCGAGCGAATGCCGTTTCCTCAACTACTAACTAAAAAATAGAAAAAAAACGAAAAGTTTTATATCATCTTTAGTTATGTTAAATTACAATCAATATAATTCAATATACCTCCTGGCAATCGCAAAATAGCAATCCGACGACAGCTATATCTTTTGCTACACCTTCCAAAAGCACGTTGCACTTACACACTGAAATTAAATAAGAAAATTAAAATAATAGAGACAAAAAAAACTAATTTTCTAAATATTATTAATCTTAATAGAGCCAGTTTTGAAAGAATATTTAACGCATGCGCACAAGCCACTTATGATAATGTGAAAACGCTATATCAAAAACACTAATTTTCTTCAAATTATATCACTTACCTTAAATTAAAACCGGAAAACACTTATGGCGAATTCGATTGGGAAAACTAGTGTGCACTGGTGCGCACTCGTTGAGTGCAAAATGTGACATATGTCACACTAGCTTAGTGCAAAAAAAGGCAAATTCAACAGAACGCGATGAAATCAAACATAATCATAACATCACTTGTAAGTGTGTTTAAGGCTTGATGATGTTTAAAATGTTTTATAAACTACAATAATAAAATGTAATAGAACACAACGAAACAACCAATAGAACACGCTGCTATGCACTGGTGCGCACCAGTGCAACTGAGTGCAACCAATCGAATACGCCATTAGTTTGACCTATTAAGTAACTAACACAAGTAAAAGTGACACGTTCAAAACGATTTTTACCGGGTAAAATTCTTAAAGAAGCTTGGACATGAAAACAACGGTTCTTAAAATTGCAAAATTGACAGTTCAAGTATAAACTACTTCAAAAAGAAAGTCTTCCTTACCGACAATACATTTCTTGGCTTTAATGTAGGTAGATCATGCCATTATACAGGGTGTAACAAAAGTATGGAATATAGCTTATAAATACGCCATTTATGATTTAAATGAAAAAGTTTCAAATAAAAGTTTTTTGGTAAATTATAGGACATATTTTGGCTACATTCGTTTGTTTGTATCGTCTGCTGTTTGGTTGCTATGGTAACCAACTTTGTTATCTTAAATGGGTTGGGTATATTTTTGTTGCATATTTTGATAGATTATTTCCTATTCTACACGATGGACATATCAAATCATAAAGTTTTATAAGAAAAAAATCCAGAAAAATTGCATTTTTGAAAATACTTAATCAACTAGTTTTGGTCAAAGTAGGCGTTGAAATGGCGCTGTTGATGTCACTAAACGTCAAAAAAATGACAATTGCAACAACTATGGCGCAATTAAGCGAACACCAAACAATTGAAATGCTGATGATGTGTGGGTACGGCGACAGAAAACGTACCAAAAGTGAAGTTTTTGCAATCTTTAATAATATTTACCTGGACACACAAATTCCACAATCCACCGTATCCAAAATCTTAAAAAAAATGCTTACCATCCGAAGAAGTAAGACTCTGCGAAATAGTGGCCAAAGTTAAACGCCGGTAATGCTAATGGTAAATTTAACTATCTGACTAGAATCTTAACTATTCTAGAGCACCTCAGAATTGTAGTAGAATAATCTAGACAAAAGAATATCTTTCATCTTGTTGTGCACAAAAGCCATTGAAGAACTCAATAATTAAGAAACAAGAAAACAGGGAATTTGTTATAAGAATACTGGATTTCGAAAATTTTAAGAATACAGGTTCTTAACTCTTGCAGTAGTACAAAATTCTTTTAAGATTTTAGATACGGTACATTGTAAAATTTGTGTATCTGGGTAAATATTATTAAAGATGGCACAAATTTCACTTTTATTACGTTTTCTGTCACCGTATCCACACATCAGCATTTCAACGCCTACTTTGACCAAAACTAGTTGATTAAATATTTTCAAAAATGCAATTTTTCTCGATTTTTTTCTTATAAAACCTTATGGTTTGATATGTCCATCGTGTAGAATAGGAAATATTCTATCAAAATATGCAACAAAAACATACCCTTCCCATTTAAGATAATAAAGTTGGTTACGATAGCAACCAAACAGCAAACGATACAAACAAACGAATGTAGCCAAAATATGTCCCATAATTTACCGAGAAACTTTTATTTGAAACTTTTTTCATTTAAATCATAAATGGCGTATTTATAAGCTATATTCCATACTTTTGTTACACCCTGTATATTAATAGGGAGAATAATATACCTTATACCTTATTCCCATTTCTAAATGTTTTTATTGTAGGATTTTAGTTGTAATAGTGGATTCTATGAGATGGCATTAATTTTCAAAATCAGATTTACACTATGAATTTTATAAGCGTACAGTCATGTTCAATAAAATTACGAACAAGTTTTGTATCGATCTTTTTTTGAATATTTTAGTTCTTTAAATCAGGTATAGTGTTTATATCACAGCAAAACTTATACACTATGAATTTTATGATGCAGAGTAAATGTTGCCCAAATGTTGGCTTCAAAAAGAGCCTTCCTAAAGTTTACTTTTCTATAAAAATTCATATAGAAAAGGCCGACTTTAGGCGCTTAGCCGTGATTTGATGGATTTATCCTACTTAGTTTTTATGAACATAAGTGTACGTCTAAAAACTAAACATAACTGGCAGTATGAAGTTACCATTACAGATCTTCATGTTTATAGTCCATTCAGAAAAGTTTCACCGTGAACTACGCGCCGTGTAACCGCGCCTTTAAAGTATCTCAAGAAATAGTGGTCGTAAAGCAGATGGATATATCACTTATATCTCTTTGGAATCAAAGAGAAATCATTAAAATCGTATTGAGAAGTGTCTAAATTTAGGAGAAGAGTTAACAGAAGGTTACATACAGGGGTCCCGAAATTAGACGGCCATACGCTACTAGCGCATTGGAAGTTCAAAAATAAGAATAAAAGCCCACATAAACATCGGTCGAAAAATGCTTCCTAAAGGAGCTAGAGTTCCTTGAATGAAGGGAGCAATGACAAAATAGACCATCTTAGAATTTTGTAGTTTGCATGGTTAACTGGTAGTTCAAAAATGAGATTAGTCGGTCTCCAAAGACGATTTACCCGAAAATGGTTGCAGTTACGCAATTGCAACAAGACAACCATTCTTACATAGAAAGGTCTAAGGCTGGTCGCACATAAGGACCCAGGCGACACAGGCAACGCAGCGCAGTACAGGGTAGCACAGTAGCTTGCGAGACAGAAACGTGTGGCACAGTAAACGATACTCAGATGATACACAAACGATACATTTATGATCTTAATATTTAAGGTTAGGTAAATAGTGGTCAATAGTGAAAATGAGAATCAGCAAAAAATTAATAGAAATGGTACGGGACTATGATGTTTTGTATAACACATATCAAATATTATATAACAAATATCAAAAACAGATGAAATTTTTGTTGGCGCACATGCAAAATAAATCACGAGAAACCAATGTAATTGAAGATAAAATTGAAAATGAACAGGCTGAAGAAGAAGAAGTTGAAATTGGAGACATAGAAGAAAAAGGAGGTGATGACGAGCACCAAGCAGAAGTGCACAGAACACTCACAATCGAACCTAAACCTAAACGAAAAAAAGCTGTGATGTTGCTGATATAATTAATGCTTCTTTAGCACGTCAAGAGCATCGAAGTGTGGAAAGAGGTATGCAGAGAAAGCGAACAGCTGAAATCGAAAAAAATGACAAACTGTACCCTTTTTTATGAGTATGTACGAAACAACCAAGCGATTCCCAATTCATCTACAACATCTTGTAAAAAGCAAAATATTTGGTATTGTATCTGCCTCTGGCGCAGAAAACTTAAATTTGCCATTTAGTCTTTGTGCTTTATCCCAACATGAACCCGTTGCCTCCTTACCCACTACAATACCCACACCATAAACTTCATCTTCAACTCAATTTTCCTTTGAATTTATACCTAGATCAACCCTTCAACAAGAAACCTCCGATTTACATGATAGTGTCTCAGAACAGGTATGGCAACAGCTGAAATAACAAAATATTTGAAAATTTTTTTCTTATTATAGAGATATCTCTAATAAAATATTTTCACTAATAAAAAGTTACCTCCATTAACCTCCAAAGCTACCTCCAAAAGTTACCTTTTATTGCACAGATAGTAAAATACTGCATTATAATATGCGCTCTCCTGCCGTGTACCTGCCCTGTGTCTGTGTGTTTATGTGCGCCTAGCCTAAGATATCGAAATTTTAAGTCAGGGTAGTGAAAAGTTCAAATGTAAGAAAGTTAGGTAAACAATTCACTAAGTCACCCTTTTACACGCACACAACTGATGAGTTTCATGCAAAATTGATACCACCGTCTAATTTCTTTTAGAATTTTAGGCTAGTATACAAATTTTCGTTGACTTAACCCAAGCCATTCTGAAGATATTCTTTAAAAACCGTTTTTCTGCTGCCCCTTCAAGGGTCTGTAGACCCTTAGGAAGTATTTTTCGATCAATTTTTATTTGGGCTTTTATTCTTATTTTTGAACATAGAATGCGCTGGTAGCGTATAGCCGTTTAATTTCGGGACACTTCTGTATAGGTGAAAACTTGAAATTTCGTTAGACCAAGAAGAGATGTTTGGGAAACGTATGCGACCAAGACTCTAATCAATCTCATAAGCCACTTGAACACGAATTTAATATACACCTTACTTTATTTACGAAAATAACAAATACTGGATTTTATCAAAGTAAACCGACCATTCAAAAAATTTTTTCATATGAAATTAGTGCTGCATTCTGAACAAAACTTTTGAAAAACAAAATGACGAAAACAGAAAAGTTTTAAAAAAATTTAAACTTTTCGTGAACATTTTTACCTTAAAGAGTTTTTTATCCACTGCCAAGATTCGCTTCTTTTTTTTTAATTAAAAATATATTAGAATTTGGTTTTTAAGCACCCAGGACTAACTCCCAAAATATGAAAATTGATATCGAAAACTGTTTATTCTTTATAAGAGTTTAACATCTTCGGGGACACACTGTATATTGAAATGTAATAGTTCCGTTGGATTAAAAGATCATAAATAATGAACGGAAAAGAATGTTTATTTTTAAACTTGCTATAATATTATAGTTGTTTCTATATCCATCAAGGTAACACGAATTTAAATGTTACGGTTGATTTTCAACCTGGCGATAAACGAGACGCTCAATTACTCGGATCCGTTGCCGGGAGTTTCTCAATATGCCACGGCATTATAGTGTCTTTCTCCTGCTGAGAGAGGAGGGCAATAATAGTAAGTAAACAAGTTTTGGTTGGGTTAGTTTTGTTTCGCGTACGGCGCGCTTGAATATCCGAAGAGGTAAGGCGAGGTTACGCCACTGGACGTGGACTTATGCCAGCGCAAGGGCCGGGATCATGCTGCCGCCGCCGGCATCTCCCGATTTCGTAAAAATAGTGGGATTGATAGCGAACCGGACGCCGCCGCCTCGCGGACGTCAAAAATAGAAATTCCTCCGCTTTCGAGAACTCACGGAATTGTTGCCAATTGGCCCCGATGGTTTTTTTTCAAAAATTAGCGCCGCCCGCAGTTAACTTTTTTGATATTGATGTCAGAACATGGAGATTTGCCAATTTTAATGTATTGGTAGTATTTTACTTTTGAAATTTATACGTATTATAAATCAAATTTTCATACATTATATAAGAAATTATGGCATTGATATTTTCTTTTAATAAAACACCCTGTATATTATTATAATTTTAAAATGTCATCCTGAATAATAAAACCTGAAATTAGTAATCCAACTACTTCAGAAAATTTCTTTAAAATTGTTTATTTAAAAAAATGGATTTATGTGCCATTTCATCTCTAATTCTAGGAGTACAATTTTTGAAAACTTTACCAATATAATATATTAAAGTAATAAGCAAGCAGCGCCTTTGGAAATCGTTTTCCAAAAGTTTAGTGAAAATTTCACTAAAAACTCATTAAATTCTTGAAAATATCACCAAAAATGTAAGTAAATTTGTAAAAATTCCACCAAAGCTACTAAAATTTTTAATAATTCTACCAAAAACTTATAAAATTTGTAAAAATTCCACCAAAGCTATCCAAATTTTTAACAATTCCACCAAAAACTAAATTTAAACAAAAATATACTAAAATTAAGATTAATATCGTTAAGAATTGATTAGATTCTTAAAAATTTCACAAAAATAAAAAAGTAATAATAAAAATTCCACAAAGTTAGTTAAATTGAATATAATTTCACCAAAAATTATTAAATTTGGAGACAATTCTACTAAAAACTTACTATATTCGTAAAAATTCCACCAAAGTTACCAACATTTTTAACAATTCCACCAAAAACGTACTAAATTTTTTCAATTTTCCACCAAAGCTACAAAAATGTTGAATAATTCCACCAAAAACTTACTGATTTTTAAGAAATACCACCAAAAACTTTTCAAATTCATAAAAATTCTACTAAAATTACCAATATTTTTAACAATTCCACCAAAAATGATTAAAGTTAATAAAAATTCCACCAAAGTTATCAACTTTTTTAATAATCCCATCAAAAACATACTGAATTTTATAAAAATTCCACCAAAAATTAATAATAATGGAAAAATTACACTAAAAACTTACTAAATTCGTAAAAATTCCATAAAAAAACACTGAATTTTTTAAAAATTCCATCAAAAATGAATAAAATTCGCAAAAATTCCACCAATGTTATCAAAATTTTTGATAATTCCACCAAAAACATACTGAATTTTTTAAAAATTCCACCAGAAATTAACACAATTTGCAAAAATTCCACCAAAAATTTACTAAATTCATAAGAATTTTACCAAAAACTCTGATTTTTTTTTATTCCACGAGAAATGAATAAAATTCGCAAAGATTCCACCAATGTTATCAAAATTTTTGATAATTCCATCAAAAACATACTGAATTTTTTTAAAATTCTACCAAAAACTTACTAAATTCATAAGAATTTTACCAAAAATACTGAATTTTTTTAAATTCCATCAGAAATGAATAAAATTCGCAAACATTCCATCAAAGTTATTAAAATATTTACCAACTACACCCAAAACTTACTAAATTCGTAAAAATTCCATAAAAAAACACTGAATTTTTTAAAAATTTCATCAAAAATGAATAAAATTCGCAAAAATTCCACCTATGTTATCAAAATTTTTGATAATTCCACCAAAAACATACTGAATTTTTTAAAAATTCCACCAAAAATTAATACAATTTGTAAAAATTCCACCAAAAACTTACTAAATTCATAAGAATTGTACCAAAAACTGATTTTTTTTATTCCACCAGAAATGAATAAAATTCGCAAAAAGTCCACCAAAGCTATTAAAATATTTACCAGCTACACCCAAAACTTACCACATTTTTTAAAAATTCCACCAAAATGTCCAAATTCTTTTAAAATTCCACCAAAAATCAATCAAATTAGAAACAATTTCATTAAAAATTAACTAAAACCTTGAAAATTACATCAAAAACTTAGTAAATTCATAAAAATTCCACCAAAATTACTAAAATTTTTAACAATTCTACCAAAAAAATAAGGAATTTTTTAAAAATTCCACCAAAAAACTTACAAAATTTGTAAAAATTCCACCAAAAATTTACCAATTTTTTTTTAAATTCCACCAGAAACTTACTAAATTCGTAAAGCTTCCACCAAAGTTACCAAAATGTTGATCAATTTAACAAAAAACAAGAATTTTTTTTAGAAAAATACTAAAAATAAAATTTATTTAAAATATACATACCTCCAAGCTACTTACATAATTTTCATCTGCCTACATTTCAAAACACAAATCCCTAAAGGCATTTACATTAATTTACGACACCATATACATAAAATATATTCCTGAAGATATATTAAATCAAATATTTTCTAATATCTAATTAAATCAAGTAATATTATTTACCCATTGGCAATAGTTAATCTATAATCTTTAAAAGGTTGGTGTTAAAATTAAAAGTTTCGTAAACAACAACCCACAGATTTACCTCGCAATCATGTGTATGTAGTATGTGGTTGTAAAGTGTCGTAAACAGCCACGAAAGTGATGTTATGTAAAGTACGGCTCTTATCACTTTTGTACTTAAGAAAATCGTATTTTGCGGCTTAATTAAATGTCGGAAAGCAATCTGACATTTTGCTAGAGAGTTTTGAAATTATTATTACTTATTAAAAAAAAATGTTATGACGTTAGAGTTGGGTTGGGCGGAATTGGAATTAACTTGAATTGGTTTAGTTCGCTCAAATATTTACTTATAAAAATGTTGAGACGTAAATAACAAATAGTAAATATTTGTGTTCTATATAAAATAAACACGCAGTGAGTTTAGTGCGGAAATGAAAGATCACCAACAATTTTGAAACGTCAACAAGTAAAGATGGTCAATAAAACTTATTGCTTTATTTTAGATTTTTACGCAAATATTTGTCGTACTCTCATTATACAGAGACAAATATCTAACAAGGATATCTAATATATTTTGTCAAACCTGTGACATCTGAAGTGGCATTGAATACAGGATTTAATCTCTGATGATTACATTTTAAGATTCATTCAAATTTATTCAGACTAATAGATATCTGCCCGATATTATGACGTGTAAACATAATATTAAATGTTCGTGATACTCTTCAATGAATTAAATGTATATCTGAACTACTTAATTATTTAGTTGAGTTTATAAATAATCAAACTCTGTATTCACACTCTGTATTGATGTTAGAATACATGCAATATTCCCTGCATACTATTGCACAGGAATATTGTCCAGTATTGAGAATAATTTTGATAGTATGCTAACGAATTACTTTTTTCACTCTCCTGTAAAACTAGAAA
This sequence comes from Digitonthophagus gazella, assembly GCA_036711955.1. Taxonomy (NCBI): domain Eukaryota; kingdom Metazoa; phylum Arthropoda; class Insecta; order Coleoptera; family Scarabaeidae; genus Digitonthophagus; species Digitonthophagus gazella. The sequence continues at coordinate 11,913,412 of JASCIT010000001.1, forward strand.
ATGATAAAAGTTATTAAAACGGCAAGTTGTCTTTCTGTAAATTAGGATTCAAAGGTATTTTATTTGTTCAAGTAAAGAGATTGAAATATCCACCAAATAAAATCGAAAATTTTATTGAATGAATTACTTTCCCAAAAATAGAATCCTTCCTAAGAATTTATGGAATGAGATCATTCATTACAACTGTTTCGGCATAAAAATTCCACTAAGTTTGGTGTGGAGAATAAAGCGTTCATCTTCTAAAGATTCTAAATCTTTTAAAGAATGTAACTCGAGAACTAAAAACTTAAAATTAAAATCCATAAAAGCGTAATTAAAAAATAATTATCATAGAAAAGTGTTATTGTCTAAAATGTACATTTTCATGAAATCATTTTTTGAAGCTGTATCCTCGTTTAATTAAAATAATCAAATTTGTTGGAGTTGGTCATCCGTAATTTATTTATAAGAATAACAAAAAAGAAATTGTATATAACCGTAAATCAAAGTGTATATTTTTAAATAAAATAATCAACTTTGTTCAAGTTGCTACCAAAAAATTTTAAAAACATCTCAAAAATATCAAAAATTTTTAAGCGAACCTAAGATTTTTTAATCAACTTTAAAAAATCATCCAGAACTTATTTATAAGAATAAAATAAGAAATTGTATATAAGTGTAAATCAAAGTGTATATTTTTAAATAAAATAGTCAAATTTGTTGAAGTTGCTACAAAAAACAAAAATCTCAAAAATGCCGAAGATTTTTAAGCGAACCTGAGATTTTTTTAATCAATTTTAAAAAATCACTCAGAATTTATTTATAAGAATAAATAAAAGAAATTTTATATAAGTGTAAATCAAAGTGTATATTTTTAAATAAAATAATCAAATTTGTTGAAGTTGCTACCAAAAAATTTAAAAAAATTTTCAAAAATATCGAAGATTTTTAAGCAACCTAAGATTTTTTTAATCAATTTTTAAAAATCATCCAGAATTCATTTATAAGAATAAAAAGGAGAAATTGTAAATAAACGTAGACTGAAATATCTATTTTTAATTAAAGCAACCAAATTTACCATAATTATTATCAAAAACATTTAAAAAAAAATCTCAAAACTACCTTAAAATTTTTCTTAAAGTAACATTTGAAACCACAAATAAATAAAAACTATATTTTACCTGCATAAATTCAAAAGCTAACACCCACCAAGAATTCGATAACCACGAAATATACAAAAACCTCAAATATTCCCAACCAGTCTCAAATATAAAATCTTCAGACGTAACATTTGCCTAATCAGACGAAAACTAAAAAAAATACGCATAAATCTTCGAAATATGATTAATAACAGATGCAACACCAAACAAAAACGGCGATCTTGTAACGAACACCGTGATTTTGTAAATGCCAGAACAAAAATGTAAAAATCAATTCAATCCCAAAATCCATAAACCAAGCCACAAACTAAACAAGAAAGAAGCACATTTTAAATTCTTAAACTGAGTTTAAACCGTCACCTATTCCGGCATTTTTTGAATAGTTTCCGCAAAAATCTTCGATTTGGCATCATTATGACTTACAAGGAAAGATCCCCAACCCGAAAATTAAAAAAAAATTGATACCAAGGGGATATGTAGAGTACATAGAGTAGATTATTATGGCATTTTCTTTTCCTGCCCAAATTCAGTCTAAATAAACGTAGCTATGTATAGCGGCAGATATGGAGTCTACAACTGTTGTGGTTGTCTTCGTCCCTTGTGCAGCTGTATGCCCAGAGTGTAATTCAAGGTAGAAGCCACTTTCATCAGCATTGTATACGTTGTCTGCTCCTGCATTGCGAATGTGATTTCTTGCAGTGTTGGCAAAATTTAAAGCAGTTTCATTTAGTGTTTCAGTGCCAGTGCCATATGATCGTGTTATAAATTTATTGGCTTTTCTTGACACAATTTTGTAGGTTCTTTTGAAGAGATATTTCCTGTTGCAAATCAACAAGCATTTCTGTTACTATATCGTGCAGTTCTATTTCTTTACTGTTGGTAGATTCTTCATTGTTATAATTACTACTTTTTCCATACTTTTTCCTTTATCTACAATAACTTTGTATGTTACAGAGAATGAACACCTTCACCCCTTAAAATTGAAAAGGGGCGAGAAAATCAAATGCTACAATGCATGCCTTGTTACTAAAAAATATTAATATTTTGTTTATAATAATTTTAAATGCTATAAACAATAACTGCCTTTTGCAACAGATTAATAGATCTACTTACGATAAACAACTCTTCCCTATAACTTTTTTCAGCACCGTACTTCATTCACGAAATAGAAAAATAAAACTGAAAAATTGGGGAAACTTTAAGAGCTGATGATTCAGCCCTGTGGACTGAAAAAAAAACCACAAAACCAAATGCTACAGTACTCGTCTTTATGCATCGCATTAATTTTCATTATAAAATTCAGGCTAACATTTTATTGCTAATAAATATTAAGATTCTTGTTTATAACAATGTTAAATGTTATAAACAATAAGTGTCTTTTGCAGCAGTTTAATAGATCTACTTAACGCAAGCAATTTTTCTCTAGAATTTGTTTCTGTACGTCCTTTGGTTTTCGAAATAGAAAATAAAATTCTAAATAGCGGAAACTTTAAGGGGCTGATACTACGCCTTTAGACTGAATTTGGGCAGGAAAAGAAAATGCCACAATAATCCACTCCATATTCCACTACATATCCCATTAGTATCATCATTTTTTGAATTTTCGGGTTGGGGATCTTTCCTTGTTAGTTGAGTACTTTGAGTGGACTTAATCTAGAGTGACCAGATTTCTCAACTTTCAATGTTGTACACGTACAACGCATGTACCATAACCCGAAATGGAGCTGCACTATGAAGAGAAAGATGAAAAAGTAAGTCCCCACTTCGTAACATTGCCGAGTACTCTTTCATCTTTCTCTTCATGGTGTAACTCCATTTCGGGTTTAATATAGGATGTGCCAAATTTGACACTTTTAAAGGGAGACTCCCATTTCTAGAACAGGCAGAGGAAAATTAATATCGGTATCTGATGCTCAATTTTTGTTAGAAATTGAATGGTGAAAACCATATAAATATATCTCTTATGGTTTCACAGATATAGACTGTTTTTCAAAAAAGTATATTTTTGAAAAATCGAATTAAATGAATGGTTATAGACATAAAAATGATTTTTTCAAATGAAACACTCCCTGTATATTTTATATATTTGACGAGAACTTAGAATTTTCTTTTAAAAAATGTGACACATGGTACTTTGCTCAAGGCAAGTTTGTTATACAGATATACTTTACTTCTCAATGTGAGTTAATCCGGGTTACACTAATAACATAAGTTTAACAATAGTGTAAAAATAGCGTATAGTAGGCACAGTAATGCCTGTTCTTCCTATCGATAACAGAAAAAACTATAACATGAATATCATTGCCACTATGCTATTCGTTGCAAAAGGTAATCACAAATTCAATAATACATAATTTGCGAATGCTGTACATTTGCTATACACGTGCGTATGCTGTACTTCGTATCATATTGCTGTACAATACAGCAAAATTCCGCACGTCTGGTCACCCTACTTAATCAAAGGTGGAGAAGCTCTTGTTATTAGAATACACCAATACCTCGCTTTGCGTCGTTTCGTTTTGCGTTTTTTCGAAGTTGCGTCGCTGCTCAATTAGTACTAATTTTCACTGTGCGTCGTTAGATTTTCGAGGTTGCGTTGTTTTGGGTTCGAGTCTTTAATTCTTTTTTGAAATGGAGAATGACATAACTGAATTTCTAACCTCTCGCAACCAAGAATTCTCTAATGAAGAACTTTTGCAAATGGAATTGCAATTTGTCAAAGAAGAAGATGACAGTGACCGTTCAATAGAAATCTCTGAAGAACAAAATTTAACCTCCAAACAAATTTCCAAAGCGATGTATTTGATTGACAAAGCTATGGAGATTTTTTTAAAAAACAATCCTAATAGCAGAAGAAATTTTAAAGTGTCCCAGGCAGTTAGCTACGAATATCAATTGCTACAAGGAAATTTATTTTACGTTGAAAAGAAAAGCTATTCAGCAAACATTGGACAAACTTTTTGTCAAAGAAAGCCAACTTACAACAGTTACTATGGACTCATTAGACAGTGATTAATTTTAATTTTATTTTTCATAAATTAATTGAATAGTTTATTTTGTTTTAATTGAATACGTTTTTTCTTGTTTTTTGTAAGTATGTAACACAATTTTATATTATTTTTGTCCTTTAAATGTTTACTTTGTTCAATTTTCTTTTTAAAAAGTAGTATTTTCGTAAGCATGGAACCTATCGTCGATCTTTACATGGTTTGCTATAGAAAATCTTAATTCACTTTGCGTCCTTTCAATTTGCGACGTGTTTCTTTGGAACGTAACTCCGACACAAAGTGAGGTATTAGTGTACACATAAATTTTAAAAATTACATTAATCTTGGTACGAAGTTCGAAATATCAACTCCATCTCCAAAAGATCAGAACTTAAAAACCGTCGTGAAATGGGTTGGGTTGGTTGTACTACCAAAATGCAAAGTTCATCGCAATATCGGACGAAGAGGAGTGAGTTGGGGGCTGAGGGTCGCGACCCGCGGGTCCTTTCCCGGCAGTCCCGCAGGTAGGTAGACGGCCGACCCTAAACGGGCCAAGAACAGCCTGCAGAGAAAGAAAGAGCACACGTTATATCGCCGGTGCACGTGTACTTCGCACCAGTGCGCTCTCCGTCGCGACGTCAGACAGTCACCCCACCCATCGACGCCGGAACCTGCGTTGCTATCTCAACGGTTGCTAAGCCTCTCGGCGACGATGCCGCTGCCATTCACCTCTGCCCAAACGTTCGCGTCGGACAGAGACGGACAGAACGCGGGCATGCGCCTTCCGCGGACGGACAGCTTAGAAGGACATGTGCTTGCCGAATTCTTTCCACTTTAGTGCCGGCCCCAAGACCAAGAAGTTGTAATAAGAGTGTTTGTGTGAGAGGACAGTGCCGATCCGAGGGAGTAGTACTATCGACAGTAGGTGTAACGAGCCGGAAGGACGTTATTTTTGAGGAGGAGGATGAAAAAGTATATCGGTAAGCAACCTATGTTAAAAAACTATCGGGATTAATCGGGAAAATGTTGACCTTCTCCGTGGCCATAGACCTGTTACGGACGTGGAGGTTTCCTTCTCTCCGCAAAAGTACGCGCATTCGTGCCACACTACAAGTGCAATGAATGAATGCACTACGGTGTCTATTTATAGACGTTCCTACAGTATCCACATACATTTGACACGTAAACTGTCCGTATAAATATAATGGGTTACGTCGGTAGTGAGTCATTGGCATGACGCAATTTTACACCGCACTATGTGTCGCCGCGGACTTGTGAATAAACATTAATTTCTAACTAATTATATTCGTCTAATCCGAACGGAATGTCGTTACCATTATCCGCACAACCACAACCTTCGACACGTTTTGCTTTTTACAAACATTTCACGTGAAGAATTTATTCTGTTTACTTTACGTATATATTCGTGGAAATAGTATTTTTTTATTGTATTTCCGGAAATTTCCGCGCGAGGAAAACAAAACCAATATTACATTTTTTTACAATGTTTGCGGTTAATAAAAACGCATTTACCAAAAAAAATAAATCAAATTTTCAAACTAACAAACGTTTATTGCTAATTCATAAATGATTTACACGGTAACATCAAATAAAAGTTTTTTTTAATAGTTTATATTTTAAAATTGTATCAAAATCAATAATCTAAACGAAATTCGTAGATTTGGGTATTTGTACGTGTAAACAAGTTCCGAGTAGCTTACATATCAAAAATTTCCAATAGTAGATTCTCAGAAAATCAAGAAATAAAAATATTTAGTTGCTCGTATGTTAAGATAAGCGAACATAATAAATTTACTAAAAAATTCCATTTCAATTCTGGATCACTATATTTCCCGTATATTATATTCCTAGAAAAGTTGATTTATAGCAAAGTTTCATGGAAATATAAGCGAGTCTAGTTTTAAAAATAAAATTACGACTTTATTAAAACATTTCATAATTAACATTCAAACTGGTTTTTACTGGATGTGGCACTTCAGTAAAATCGTAATTAGAATCAATTATCTCCTCCATTACTCACTTATAATTGTTTAATATACAGGATGTCCTGTATATTTGTGAAGGTGGACATCATTACGTTTCAAGAACGAATCATAATTTTGTAACTGTTTTGTAATTATATTGCGGCCATAAAACTATGCATAAATTAATTTTAAAGAAAAGAAAAAAAAAATTAACAACATTTCTGAGCACAGGTCTGTTGTTGAATTCATTTTATTATGATTTCACGCAATAGTAAAATATACAGAGTGGACTATGTGTTAGAGATGAGACCGAAACCGAATAGTTTTAATAAATTTGAAGAATATATTAAATGAGCATACAGTGGATTTTTGCACGATTGTCAATTAATTTCTTTTCTTTTTTCGTATATGTTTCCTGCTTCAGAGAACAGCTGCACACTGAAAACTGTACTTGATGGGGCTGTTAAGTATACTTTTGTCAGTTCACTCATTTTTGGGTATTTCAAATTTGGGTATTTGTTTCCACCAAACAAACGTAACTTGCTCTCTCTCTTTAGTAATTCCTCAGATAAGTAACCGTCCAATTCAATTGCTACTCTATTTCTAGGATTAGAGTTATTAAGCAGTCCCAAAACGCAAAATGACTTCGATTAAAATTTTTGCTTGTTGTAGAGAACAGCTGCTGAATATTTGCGTTTATATTCATCTTATCACTTCCATCGCTCTCTGTATCATCGCTACCTACTACTGCTTTCGGAGTTACTCTCTTCCAAGTGCTTCAAAAAAAAAAGAAATGATATCGGGAATTCAACAATGTTGCCGTAAAAGAATTTTTTCCCTATTTATTTCTATGAAATCTTATTTTCACGTCATTGAATAAAGACCGAATATTCGTTTCAAATTTAGCTGATTGTTCGATATTCGGTTGAACTATTATTCGTCACATCACTACTATGCATGAATAGTGATGTCATTGGAAATTGTTTTAAGTTGTACTATAACCTGAATGGGAGTTGCACCATGAAGAGAAAGACAGAAGAGTACTCGGAAATGCTATGGAGATGGGGCTTACTTTTTCATCTTTCTCTTCATGGTGCTGCTTAATTTCGGGTTGTAGTACATCCTTTATATTTTAGTATACATTCAATAATATAAATAGATACATATTAATATAATAAGAAAATAGTACAGAAATATAAGGAAAACTAGCGGAGAACTAGAGGTGTTCAGGAGCTTATTAATTTATTATCCGTTGAAACTTTCATTTAGGGATTACGAGTTTTGTTGGTTGAAAAATATGCTTTTGGTTGTTGAATCTTAGCTAATTTGAAAATTAAATGGACTCGATTTCTTTTTTTAACCTTAATTTTTTTCGATTAAATTTAATTGTAAGATCAAAAATCGATGACGATTTTAAAATTTATGATAGTATTTTAACAAATTTGTTTTTGTAATTTGTATATAAATGCAGAGTCAAAATTTTTAAGATCACATTTAATAATGTCTGCATACATTATAAAATATCAGCTTAATTATTTTACCTCTATACGTATATCTTATAATTTGTAAAAATATTATTTGAACCTGTCGCACTTTGCATCTATGTCTCATTTATAAGGTTAACACTTTGCATAATCTTCCGGTTATTTAATTTTTTTTTCATTTACAAAACTGTCTATTATTAGAAGAAGGCGAATATAGATCCCTTTTAACCAGTAATATATAATAGGTAAAGAAAATAATTAAGTTTTGTACCTTTTTGGTTATTTAAAATTTTATTTTATTACTTGACTAGTTTCGACATACGCCATCTTCAGAAGCAAACGTCAAAGTTATATAGAATTTAACAACATAAAATACTTAAAATAATTGCACATGTCAAAAACCTATTTATCGATCATTTGAGGACGTAGAACACAATGTTAAAGTTTTATAAAACGTGACTGTTAAAATTAACCGGTTAAAGCAAATTGCAAAATTTCTATAGTCTATGTGATTTTTTTTTAATTTCTCAAATTTTTACGATAGGTTATGTAAACAAATTATCCTTGAGATTTTTTATTATTTATTTATTTATTTATTGTAATAGAAAAACAAAGTTGCATGGTCCTGAAGAGTTCCCTTTTTCTGTGAATTTTTCAAATTTTTAGGCTGTGTTGGCGAAAAAATTATCTTTAAAGTTGTTATTATTTTTTTTATAGAAAAATAAAGTCCTTTTTAGTCTTAAAAACTGTTACGAATTTCTCTAATTTTTAGGTTACGTTGGGTAACCTTTCGTTTTTATAATTGTAAGGTTGATACTTCACTTGATCTTTGGTTATTTTATTTTTTTTATTTCAGTTAATCAAATAATTAATATCAAATATTCCCAAACCAAAGTGGTAAAGATGACTTTTTTTAAATTTCTCTAATTTAGATTATTTTCAATAAAACAATCATCCTTAGGATTTTTTATTTTATTTTATTTTTTGTAATAGAAAAACAAACTTTTCTCTTTAGTCCTAAAATAGACATTTTAGTTAGGCTCAGGTTGGAGGACAACACTTCTCTTATTTTTTATCTACAAATAAAATCCGTGCAATATTTTACAATTTCCAAATTTTTATGTTTGCAATATTTCCTGCAGCAAAAATTTAACAAAGAAAATGGAACGAATTGGAAGAAAATAGTGACCAAAGTAGTCAACCAAAATGGATTGGTTGACTATTTTCTTCATCCTCGATGATTTAAAACCAATACTTCTACCTCACTTAAAAAAATGAAACGTTTTGTTGTCAAAATACTTTTTCAAAATTCCCTAGTATATTTTAAATGACATTAGCGTATAACAATTTTTACTCCAATCTATTCCTATTTTTTTTTTTAATTAATCTTATGAACACACTATTAAAACTTGATTTAAATAATGGTACAGTAGTGAGTAAAAAAATTTGAATATTACTACCTTTTTTTAATAAATGCAAAAACATATTGTAAATAAATCTTGAACTTTGATTAAACGTTGTAAATCTTAATGAAATCTCTAAACATATGCATATCTCTAAAATTATGTAGATGATGAGTTAAAGTTGAATGTGGGATCTATATTACTATTTTTTTGAACGTGTTAAAGAAAAGTCTGCTGCTGTACAATTTACTGGTTTTATTGAGCAGCTTTCTTACTATTTAGTTTCGGCTATTCGCCATCATCAGAGTAAATCAACTTAGAAGTCATCTTATACAAATTAAAACTATGATTGATCTCCAAAGTGCTCACACGTTAAAATTTATAATTGGATAGTTAATAGTTGGAACTATAAATTTTAATGATAACTTCGGAGATCAATCATAGTTTTAATTTGTATAAAAAAACTTCTAAGCTGATTAAATTTCGCCCCCAATTTCTTGTGGGGCGAACGTTTTCATTCTTTTCGAAATTTTAACTTCATTTTTGTCATTTAAATATTTTGATACAACGTGCTTGATGATCTTTCGCATTTTTTATAATATGACGGTAAATAATTTCTAATTTCTTTAAAAAGTTTAACACGTTTGTATCGTTGACCTGATTTTTTTTTTAATTTCATGTATTTCTCTAGCGATCGGCCTGATGACGATTATTTGATGATCAAAACCCGGGTAGTTGATTGCTAGATAATTTTGGCCTTGTAGGTGGATGTTGAATCTTGCTGAAATCAACAGTAAGTCCCATTAAAGTAAATCTGGAGCTTCTGCTGGCCAATTTTAACCTTGTAGGCGGGTATTGAATATTGTTGAAAGCTTCAATAAGCCCCGTCGAAGTAATCTGGACCAATGAAAGTGAATTCATCTCCAAAATATCAAACAACAGAGATTTTGATTGCTAGAGAATTTTGGCCTTGTAGGCGGATTTTGAATCTTGCTGAAATCAACAGTACTGCCCTGTTAATTCAAAAGGGTATCTACAAATTTTGATGGTTTTACGTTAAACACGTTTCTGGGTTTACCTGCACCTAATACATCTACTGTTAAGAAAGTTCGACGTATCAATTATTTTCGTAAGAGAAAACAGTTAATAAAAGAAAACGATTTTTTGTTCCAAATTATGAGGATAGCTTCGTGTTAGAAGAAAAGGGCGTATCTATCAAAAGTCAAATTTATAATATAAAACTTTAGCTTTTAAAGTTTGTAATGGAAAATAGAAGTTAAATTTTAACACTTTCTAAAGACAGAAATTTATTTTTTTATAAACTTCATCATGGCATAAAGCAAAACACAAACGTTCATTTTGCTCAAAATTCTGTTTTGTGCAGATACGCCCATTTGGATTAACAGGGCAGATTAAGTTCCATTGAAGTAAATTTGGAGCTTCTGCTGGCCAATTTTGGTCTTGTAAGCGGATAGTGAATATTGTTGAAAGCATCAATAAACCCCATCGAAGTAATCTGGGCCCATGAAAAAATTGAGTGAATTCATTTCCAAAATCTCAGACAACAAAATCTGAGATCCAAAAATTAAAAATTTCTCCAGTGAAACATCAACGCTTTTTATTTATTCTTGAACATCACCATACTGAAGAATGGAATTATTCTTTTCAAAGTGGTTTACTCTAATGATGGCGAATAGTCGAAATTAGTAAGAAAACCACTCAATAAAACCAGTAAAAGCACAGTACAGCATCAGTCCTTTCATAATTAAGTAAAATATTTAAATGATGTTATGTCGACTATTAATCAATTATTTTCGACTAATGTGGTAATGTTGTTTAAGCCTTTAAGCGCTATGAACCCATATATGGGTTCGTACAATGCCATTCAGTTTTAGATATGAACTCATATATGCATTTTCGCACAACCATGCGATTTTGGCTAGGAACCCGTATACATTCTGGCATAACCATTTGGTTTCGGTTACGAACGCATATGTGGGTGTAATGGGGCTACTTAATTCAGTCCACAAAGTACGCAGTCTATGATGGGCTTTTTATATGGAGTGGACAGCGCTCAAAGGGTTATAAAAAATTTTGCTCGTAATTTAATCTAGAATATGCGTGGTAAATTTTGTTAATAGAAAATATAATCAACTAGAAAAGAAAAAAAATAATTTTTGATAATTATCTGAACAGTTTGAATGACATTAACGAGAGATTTTCCTCCTGGAAAATTACTAGCGCCAGTTGAATGGTGATTGACATTAATTTCTGTTGTTATTATTTATTAATTGAATAGCACCGTGATAATTGGCATGGAAACGTCAATTTTTACGACGTACCCATGTTAATAATTAATGGGTACTATTCAACTGACGCCAATTTTCATTGCATGTTAAAACGTACCTCTAGCATAATACTACTTTTTTTTTAATCGTTGTATCTATACACAAAAAAATTATATAATAAAAAACTTATTTAATATAACAAAATTGATCCTATCGAAGTATCCTTATAACTGGATTTAAAGTGTTTCTAATATCACATCTCACTGAACTCAACATAATTAATATGATTTAACTGTAAAATTATCTGTGAATATAAAATTGATTGATAACATCCGAATTCCGATAATTGTAATCAAAGTTCGAAGAAATAATTTACGATTGAAGTAATTAATCATAATTTTTGACGTTATTATTATTGAGTTATAATTATAATTCGAAATCTTACACCAGTTTTGTAAAATCTTCATTAAAGTTTATTGCTTTTCTCCAGTTATTTATTGCTAGAAAACTATAAATTATGCATATTAATACATAACAACTACATTCATAAACAACGATTTAATTATTTGATAAGTAACAAACCTACCTTCATAGAAAGTACATTTTCATCTAATACTAATCTCGCGGGTAAGATTTATATTCGATTTTATAGCATAATTCGAATTTATTACACACCAATAAGCGATAAATGTGACGTGGCTAAGTTTCCACCCAGTTACAGTTTATTACTATTTAGATCACTGTTCCTTAAGTTGACCATAAATTCATTTATAACTTTATAAAAATACTTGTACCGTTTAAGTCCGTTTACAAACGATTTGTAAAAGTAGTATGTTGAAAAGTAAGGACATTTTTGTATAGGAAGTAATGGTAGTTAAATCCAACAATTATCGGTATGTGTGTGTATGTAAATGCGTTTCGTAGTACCGCGACGGGTTTTATGGCCCGGATATAAAACGTTCCCCGAAATACAATCTTCAAGGCCGTTTTATTTACACGTTCGTTTTATGGTTAAACTAGCCGATAACCAACTGAGCTGCTGTATCATTTTTGCGTTGAATGGATCTCTTTGTTGGACGTCCAATGTCCCTAGTTTTGCACAGCTGTGCCCTTTGTACGACGGGCTTAACGATATTGGTAATTGTTTAGATTGGTAGATTTTAACAAAGATAAAGTACTTTTTGTGTAAACGTTATGGACTTTATTATACTTTTTTATACTTTTTATCCGTTTACTTCAAGAAATCGTAAAAATAAATCAGTTGAACTGCAAGTTTCACAATTCTATTTTTATTTATACCACTACTTCAGAGTTCCAAGGGCGTGAATATTTTTAGATCTCTTGTGTGAGTGTTGTTGTTCAAAAAGGCAAACGTACAATGTTAAAACAACCATTAATTTTGTTTCACGTTCATTTAATTTTGTTTTTTTGACGAATATAAAGCGTATTTGGAAAGTAAATTATATTGCGGTGTGAAGTAAAACAGAAACCTACCCCAGGTCATGGTGCTCTCCCCCAAAGTAACTTACAGCGTTATACAGCAGTTCTTTTGTTCGGTCTCTTCTACCTGAACGAGGAGGTCTGGCGTTGAACAGTTTTATATCGGTGGTTCTTTTCCTGGAGGGGACTCACTGTTACGTGATGACAACAAAGAAATGTGGCATGAGATTGGAATTTGTCGGTCGAGTCGGTTAGAGGTGTGGAAATTGTACCGACATAAACCTTCTTGTTTTACAAATAAAAAGGGTTTATTGATTCTTGTTTATAATGTTTGTAGGGTTCAAGGGATCGTAATGTGGGTAATAAAAGAATTTAAAGATACTAACACTAACAATAAGAGATTTTATAACAGCTTTAAATTTGTATTTTAAAATAATTCTTTTGAAGTTTTATTAAGTTTAAAAAAATAGGATATATTACTATAAATTTAATAAAAAGAGTGGAAATACTGGTTATACTCGTCAAGATTTAAGTAATGAAAAGTTATTGGGAATTCAACCAAAAATTTGAGAAATCAAAAAACCTCCTTTTATTAAGCCAAGCTTTCGATCAATTTATTGCGATCTTCATCAGGGTTCAGTACAAATAGAGGGAAAATTATAACAACCACGTTGTAAAGTTAGGTTAAGAACTTACAAGCAGAGGTGTATGTATGGTGTCAAAAACGACGTCGGTGTATAAACAATCCTAGGAATCACAAACATCAAAACAGGAGCGATGATGTACTATAACCGGAAATAGAATTGCACCATGAAGAGAAAGATGAAAAAGTAAGCCTGCTCACCGTAACATTGCCTATTACTCTTTCATCTTTCTCTTTTTGGAGCAGCTCTATTTCGGATTATAGTACAGTAATTTTTACATTAGGATTGTTATGGTTTTGCCTTTCTTAGGCCCGTTACTACCAAATTATTGTTATCCAAGAAATAGGCTATTTATGAGATATAATTTAACAGATAGATAGGAGTGTGGCGGGTACTGCCATTTTCAATTAACTAATAAAAACACTATCTACAAGGTTATAATGCAATTTAGGAACAAATTTAAGGACTTGTTTTCAAATGGTAATACCAAGCGGTCAGAAGACCTAATAATTCGGTATTTCCAACGTATTTTGTTAAAACAAGTAAAAACAGACATAAATAATCCTAAAAAATTTGTCTTTAAGATAGCACTAACTACAACATAAATGCAGTGGTAGGAACCAATTTTTTATTATATCTATAGGATAAAGTTATCCACGACTTTAACTATGACTGGTAATAACGGGCCTTAGTAGTGAACGCTGATGAAGATCGCAATAAATTTTAAGTTGTCTAAGATCACGGGGTTTACAATAATTATCTATTTATATTCTAAGACTAATTGTAAGTTTCTTTTCGCAGTCATTTCCAGAACGTCTGGACAATGAACCAACTAGCAGAACAAGCCATCATAACAACGAAAACTATTAAATTATTTTAAAACTCGTTATTATTAATAAAAATCTGTACTTTTACTGTTTTTTTTATTAAATACGTCTTACATGTTTCGGCTCGTTGAAAATTCACGTTGAATTTTTACGTTACCTTTCGACATGTTTAATCGTTTGCGTGTAACTTCATAGAAAAAGTTTTAAAACTTTCAAAATTATTATTTTTAGTGTTAATTTCTTTTTATAATTTCGTCTCAGATGATGCCGTGAGCCGAAACATGTAAGACGTATTTAATAAAAAAAAAAACAGTAAAGGTACAGATTTTTATTAATAATAACGAGTTTTAAAGTTCTAACTGGCAGAAAATGGATGAATCAACAAACTTTTTGTCATTAAATTATTTGTTTAGATACTTCAAACATTAAATTTTGTTATGTCTAGACGTTATATCCACAACGTCTGGACATAGGACTTGACAGGAATAATGTAATGTCCACAAAGTCTGGTCAACGGACCGTTAAAGGTTAATAAAAGGAGGTTTTTTGATTCTCCCCTTTTTTAGTTGAATTCCCAATAACTCCTTATTATAAATTTGATATTATTTCAATGGTTATTTTATTATATCTACAACAGACTAATGCATAGAGTTTAAGTTGGTTTCTTACCATTGGTTGATTTTGTATTAAATTATACTATTTGGATTGAGTTTTAAACTTAAAATATTTTTTTATGATTAATATTACTTTACCAACATTAAAAAGAATCTAAATATCAAACTTACTTGGTATAATTTGATTGACTTTAAATTGATTTTGTATCTTCTTTTTTCGTACTTCTTTAAACTTAGTATATTTCAACATTTTACAAGATTTCGGTAAAAATTCCCTTTCTTTATTTATTTTTTAATTTGCAAAAGAGCAGCATAAATAATGAGAAATTATCAAGATAAATATTGTATATTAATATTACTAGACATTTTAAAATACAGTCAGCTCAGAAATCTTTCATTAGTTCCTATAAATAAAGTTGGAGCAATTTTTCAAAGAAGGTCAAAATTTTAGATTAGTTGAAAAATCTCGGGTTTTTAGGAATTTTAAAAGATTTTTTAATTATTTTAATTGAAAATAGACATTTTAATTTACATTCAGTTCAAAAATCTTTCATTAGTTCCTATAATTAAAGTCGGGGCGATTTTTTAAAAAAGGTCAAAATTTTAGATTAGGTGAAAAATCTGTTGTTTTTAGGAATTTTTTAAATTTTTTTAATACCACTTGGAAAAAAACGTCTTTTTTAATTAAAAGTTGATATTTTAATTTACATTCAGTTCAAAAATCTTTTATAAATTCTTATAAATAACGTCGGGGCGATTTTAAAAAAATGGTTAAATTTTAGATTAGGTAAAAAATCTTCGTTGTCTTTCGAAATTTTTTTAATATTTTTAACATAACTTAACAAAAATGCGTATTTTCTAATTTAAAATAAACATTTTAATTTATATTTATTTAAATTTTTTTTCTCAATTCCCATAAATAAAGTCCAGGCGATTTTTTAAAGTTAATAAAAAAAATTGTCAGATTATGTTAGGTTCGTGAATTTTTCTTCAATCTTTTCATTTCTTTTTTAAATTTTTGCCAATAATTAGAATAAATTTAACTTTTACAATAAAAAATAACATCCTTCAACTTTCTTTCTTCAATAAATCATTTCTTAATCTCCAAAAATAAATTCAATGCAATTTTTTAAACAAAATTTGGAAAAATATTACTAAACTTCTTTTAATCTTGTACAAATAATAAAATAATTTTTTAATTGTCGTTTGGAAAGTACTAAAAATGATAATTTCAAGAAAAATAAGGGTTTCAATAAAATTAAGTTTATACTAATTGTAAGAAAAAATAATTATTTCTGAAAATAACTTTTTTCAACCAAAAATTTCTATATAATTTTTTAAAATAAAATCAGTAAAATTAAATTATTTTCTTCTTCGTATCACTATACCCTTGTGAAAAAATGGATTTTTATTAAATTATTATTGCGTTTTAAAGTTTAGATATACGTTTTGAAAAATATTTTGGATTCAGTTTTATATTAGGCTGGAGAAACAGAAACCCATTACTTTTTCGATATAGTTTATGTAAAAATAATGGATGTCTTTTTCCCCAACCTAATATTATTCGTTGTCTAACATTATTTGTAAGAGATTAAGCATGATGGATCCAGATTGAAACGTGGGATAAAAACCTGAGAATAATTATTTTTCAAAATTATCGTTTTTGGTTTTAAAGCCGGTTTATTCACCTTTGCGTAAATTAATCTATCTGATATTTTCCATTGTTACTATTATTTACCATGATTCGCTTACTGATTCGATATTCGCTTGCCATGATTGGATATTTAATCAGTAATAATGGTAAATATCGGATAGATTAATTTACCTAAAAGTGAATAAACCTTAAACTTCAAAATTTTATCAAGGATGTTGGACTAACAGGATAGCTCAATCCCATAAGATGTGTGTACGCCGAAATTTAGTGCACAGCCGCCTATTTGATGTCACTTGTTGTGGTTTCAGTCGAGTGTAACACAGAGTCGAGTATCAAACAGTCGAGTGTAAGACAGAGACGCTAACCGTAGCAGTGACGTCAAAAGTTGGCGGACGATTATCGCAGATTGAGCTATCCTGTTAGTCGAACGTCCTTAAAATTTTACCAAAAAAAAAGTAAAAACGCTTCAGTAAAATTTCAAACAGTTTTATTCGATATTTTATGTCTTTATTTCGATTTTAATACTAATCATTTAAAGGAAAATTGATACTTCTATGCTAGATTTTTATTTTGAGCCCTACGTCATCAATTTGAAAGACAACGTCATCACTTTATAGTGACGCCACATCCTACGTTGCCAAGCGTTTATTGTTTTGGTTAGGACAGACAAACGTGAACATAACCTCGAAATCAGTAAGACACTTGACAACAGCGCTTTAGCGAACATAAACAACTTGTATCACGTGAAGTTAGGCAGTAACGTTTATTGCATTTTGTACTTATATTTTTATATATATCTTTCTGAAATTCAGTTATATTACCTACAGAAACCAACAGTATCGAAATTGCATTTAATTAAATGTTAATTTCTATGTATTAGTTTGATCAGTTCATATTTGAATATTTGAGCAGTGTTTTCTCATTAATGACGTACGGCTCAAAATAAAAAAAAAACAAGCATACTATAAAAATTCATTTTGAGGAAAATTTACCTAACGAAACAATTTCCTACAAAAAATAGTTTTATTCTAATAAGATTTCAATAAATTTGCTTACAAAACAAAAAGATAATAATTATCAATGGATTTATGTTGCATTTAAAAGATTTGAAACTGAAATCTTTTAAGGTGATAATATTTTGGATTTTGTAGTATTAATTGTGAAAGAGAATGTCACAGAAAAATGTTGAATTTTTTGATTTGGTAGATAAAAAAATTTCGTTAAATTTAGAAATTCAAATAGAATATGTATAATTTTTTTATGTCGTTTCAATATGAAAAAAAGTAGTGAAAATTTATTTATAATTTTTTTAACACTTTATCTGCATAAATAATCCAGGAAAATGATAACTAGTAAGTTTTTTATTTTATGGAGAAATTGTAATGTATTTGCAACAATAATCATAATTCCTCATTCATTTAAGTTTATCAATTAATTAAAATAATTATAATTAAATTCCATCTAATTAACAAGTAATTCCTAGAAATTCATATTAAGTAGATAATTAGCTTTGTGAAACAATTCTAAACATCATCCCCCTCTTAATAAAAACCTAATCCGACCCAACCCAACCCCTCCTCTTTCTCTTCTAATTTCGGTCCTAACCATCATCCTTGTTGCATCTCTCCCATACTACCACCACCACAACCACCCCCCAAATTTATCCATTCTCGTGCGGCAGTGGCGTCGCGTCGCGGCGTCAGCCCAAACGGCACTGCAGACGTCGGCCTTCCTCCAACTGGAACCGGTTGCGCACAGCCACTTCCGGCTGCACGTCCGTAACTGCGCCGTGGCCTACCCCAACCCCTCCACCCTGGCCCCGTCAGCCCCTCGACGTCCCGCGCCCCTCACGTCTAGACGTCGCAATGGCCCCCGAGCACGGCGCAGCACACACCGACCGCCAGAACCGACCAGAACGGAGTACGACGCCCAGAGGGGCGCGAGTTCTTCACTTCGTTGACGACGACGACGCCTCCGCCTTTGACGCCACCGCTTTCGACGTCGCGACGTCTTCTGGATTTTTCCATGATCTCATCGACCCGAAACGTCGTCCCCGGTTCTGTCGCTAGTGCGCTTTACGTCTAGACGTCTCCGAGGAAGATCAAGGACAGGCGTCTCGACGGCTTCAGACGTGGCTGTGCTGAGACGCCCTGCTGCTGCAGCTGCACCTTCGATGTTATTAACGATCCGGTCAAATTTAGTGGAATCATCATCAAGGTTTATAAAATTACTTTGTTGGATTCGTCCTTTTTATTTTCATCTGGAATTCTGGATGGATGTTGGTTTGAAAAAATCAAAAATTTGGTGTGTGTGATTTTTTTAAACTACTACGTCTCTTTGAGTAAGTTATTTTATATATTTTTAATTTGAATTAAAAAAAAACATTTTTTTAACGGTTTGATGGTAATCATGGTAAAAATTTCTATTGGATGTATTGATCACTTCTTTTTTGGGTTAGATCTTAACTGCGTCTATGTTTAAATAAGGCCAAAAGTGATCAATAGCTCACACATGATAAAAATTAAGCACTAAGTGTTTTTTTAATGAATTGACTAATTAAATTTTTAATGCATAATAAAATTTCAATACATGAAAGTGTTTTGTGATGTGTACTATATACAGGCTGTCTCAGAACGCAGTTGCCAAACGCTAACCACGCATTCTAGTGCTGATTTCATGCCGATTCAACAAAAAAGTTCTTATCCGAAATTGTTTCCTAAGAGAACCTACCCTAGCAGCGCTTAACACCTTTACGATGGCAATAAAAAAATTGTTTTGTCAACAAACGATGAAACATTTCGAAGTTTACAAACGCTCAAAATTTCATTGTGATAGCTAAAAGCGTTATTAAGATATTTCGAAAAAACATGATCAGACACGTCATCTTCAGGATGCTCTAGTTCTCTTAGGAAGCAATTTTGGATAGACTTTTTTATTGAATCGGCATGAAATCAGCTTTAGAGTGCGTGGTTAGCGTTCGGCAATTGAGTTCTGGGACACTTTGTATGTTTAACCACGAATGTTTTTGTACAAGCTAAACATTTATGCCAAAAGTAAATGTTTATTAATTTTATTTGGTGACTGTTATGAGACATTTTAAATATCAAATAATATTCTATCTGTACGAAAACTTACGTTTCTAAATGTACAAATGTCTTTTATTACTAGAAATAAAATTTATGTTAGATTCTCTACAAGTAATTAGTTTGCAATCTATTCAGCCACTTCTTAATTTTCTGTATATTTTTTTTCTAATTTGTTACTATTAACCCATTAACTGCCATATTTCTTTTTGAAATTTTTGGCTAGATAAGTTATATATTTGCACAAAAGTTGCGCCGAGTGGTGTACTTAAAGCCCCAAATGGGGATCGTGGCAGCTAATGGGTTAAATAAGTGTTCAAGTTTATCGAAAAGAACTAAAATATCTCATTTCATTTTATAAGACAAAATAGTAAAATATGATTTTTTAAAAATTATTTTCTCATTTTCGAACGATTATAAAAAAAGATATCTTCATATCTAAATACAAAAATATTTTCTCAGTAACTATAAAAACACCCCTAAAAAACGAATATTATCTTATTTAAGTGATCTCATTATAATTATAAGCTTGTTAAAGAAATTTATTATTTATCAGTTAATTAATCAAATATCCGTAAAAGATACCAATTATTCACGTGCTCACCATCTGCCTTAAACCATCATCGAAAGCGATTAACGTTGTTACTTATCGTGATGCACGTAACGACAATAACCGTAGGGTATAATATTAGCGAGCGCGCCATCCATATTATCTGCATATTTATCATCGTCTACGTGTTTTAGCGATAAAGCCCCAAATTTCGCGATAAGAAATTTATAAATCCAAACTGATAATGTAGGTAATTATTTAGTGCGATTTTATAACGGACGTCTTTTAAAAAATTACGAGCGTCCGACCCTGTAATCATAATAAAAGTGTATTTACGGGAAACCAATAAACATTAAGATAACAATGTTAATAGACGACAGCTTGCAAAGTGCTCTTATTGGTTATTTGCCACCATCTGCTACGCGAAGCCCTTTTAAGCTTTTACGGTACATCTTTGTCGTACACCTGCGCAATTTCGTGGTAAAGTTTTTCTTGTTTTCTTTTAGCGTGATAAAACCAAGGTATTGAAAATTAACCTTTCTTTTTTTTTCTTTTTATTGGGAATTGGTGAAATTCCTAGAAGCTCCAAGGTTGTACTCATTGAAGAAAACAACTCGGTCAAAATTCGCGGAGATAATCGTCGCTTTTGATTAACTGTAATCTCCCAAGGTCACATTCTCGACCGACCGAGTTTTTCTAAGAAGGGGTATTTGTAAACACCGTCAATAATTAGATAGCCGAAGGCGATCGAATTACGTTCTTGGAATCACCTTGTTTTAATTTAGGTTAGTGTCATTGTACCAACAGAAAATATCAGTTGTCTTTAGGAATTTATTTTATAGTATCAAAAGTTTTAAAAAATTAACTAGATTTGTAATTTTAATATCTAGGCAATATAACGTTCAAGATAAAAAAAGAAAGTGGCGGAGAGGAATTTCGTATCGAGGCGTTATAAGAACAAAGTGATGGTAGATGAACCAGCCCGAGCAACCAATCGCGTAAAGTCTTGAGAGAATCAGTCGCGACCCAAATCGCAAAAGGCGACTGCATACCGTTCTTAAGAATGCGCCCGACGCGATAATGCTGTGACTGATTGAGTCCTTGTTGCGACCTTGACTCGAACGGAGAAGCTGCGTGATCGTTTCAAAGAGACCAGATTCCCCTTAGCAACCGACCCGACTACGGGGGCGTTACCGTCTCCGACAAGATGCTCTTTTGTTTCTGCAACTCTCTCGATTATTTTTAACAACAACCAACAACCGGTTAAAAATAATCCCGAGAGTATCTCCTCACTCGCACACGAAAAAAAAAAGTTTCATTTACAAGCAAAACGATAGTGGTTAAACCGCATAGTCAATTCAATTTGGTTTATTTCTATAAAACAAAAAAATATTTACACCATTAAACATACAGTGTGGTTATAAAATCTTTTGACAATCAGTACGTGTAAAACAGGCTTTATGGTCACAATTCTATTATTACACTTATATTATGATACTTGTTAAAGGAAAGATACTAATGTGTTTTTTTTTGTATCTCCGATGAGGAGAAAAGGACACGTGGTTATCTCAAAGCTAAAAATGTTTTTACTGTACTACGGATATAGCCGGATGACGTTTTTTATGTGTATGTACAGGACAGATAGCACCTTGTAGGAACTGACGGATATCAGCTGATGATAATGACGGATAGCGCGTATAATTAAGGGGCACAATAAAAATGTAGCCGGTTCGTTTATCAATAATTTATCGAGAAATTAAAGTTCGTCGCGTCATTAACCCTTGACCAAGGGGAACCTCTTTTATGCGTCGTTATTTATTTTATCATATTTTTATTATTATTATTATTTATGCGAATGAATTATTTTTAATTCTGAAAATATACATTTATATCGGTTGAAATAGGATGTTGCGTTATACCACATATGCCACATTAATATCAGGATGAATTAAAACCTGTTGGAAATTCTCAGATATTAAAGATAAGAATGTGATGATTCAGATCAATATGATGACTAATATAGGTTCGGTATTTAAATTTTAGAATGTTTTTTGGTATTCGTATACTTTTCAAGGATCATCAGTTTACTAAAATTTGTCTTTTTGTTCATATAAAGAAATATGTGCGAATGAAAAAAAAAATCTGGGGATATTTTAAATGGTTCTAATTTTTTATGTTGGCTTGAAAGTTAGTTTTGGAAGTTGGAGTTGTTATTATCTATAGATAGAAAAAAAAAGGCGAAATGGAAAATGAAATTAAAACGTTTTGAAGATTTTGAGATATTGCAGCAAATACATTTTGGTCATCTTCTGTTAATCAATAGACTTACTTATAAAACAGGTTTTAGTTTTCTAACAGCAGATTAAAAATACTTATTAAAGGCTATTTTAAAGAGCAACCATATTGATAATAAAGGGATTTTAATGTCAATCACTTAGACAAATAAAGATTCCACTGCACGATTTTTTTTGTGATTTCAAGAACCTGATGGCAAAAATTTTATGGACGCCATAGTAAAAATATAATCGTTTAAACAAAATCAATGTTAAATGGTCAATGTGTATTCGGTATGCAAATTTTATAACTTTTTATGCTTTTAACCCTTTGCGGTCGGCGACTGTTTTAGCTTAGCGAGGTAAGCCCGTAGTCACACAACGGTTTTTCGCCGTCCGGCAAAATGCCGTCCTTTAGTGGAGCGAAGAAATGATTGAGGCCTTTCAATTACTCGTCTCAATTACTTCTTTGTACTACTATCGGACGGCGAAAAACTGTGTGTCTACGGCCTAACATATCGCCGTGGCGCCCAAGCGGCGCCTTCCGACCGCAAAGGGTTAATATTCTCCGTCTGGAGAAAGATGTTTTATGCATTATCAACTAATTCTATTATCCTAGAGAATTATCATAAAAAATTTATTGGACGTATGTCCAGAAAACGGTGATAAGTAATTACAAATACAACATCTTTTTTTGAATGGTCTTTAATTCATTTGAGAGAGTCTTTAGTCACTATCAATGTTTTTTGGCTTGTTCACATAAAATACATATCGCACACCGGCAAGAACAATGACATAACTTAAAAAGTGCAGTATTTGAGTAATAAATAAAGTGACACTGTTCTTGCCGTAATAAGTAATAAACTAACATAAGACACAATTGAAATAACTCCTCTTCGACGGGTAAATTGTGAGTTAGAGATGTAACGTTTTTCTGCAAGTCAGAGGCACACCATACTATCATTACTGATGGTAATTTCAAAATGTCGCTTTTGAGTTGTGACACTATTCTCGCCGGGGTACTATATGTTTATATATGGAACATAAGTTTACATATGGAAAAAAATTCTGAGAGAATTTAAAATGATATTCTATTGTGGTGTTAATATCTTGATCACTATGTTCTTACCACCAAAAGAGAATCATGTGGTTGATCTTTTGTTTAATAAATTGCCCAACATTTAAAATATCTTTTTCTCAAAATGATTAAAGCATTTACAACTTTAGTTTAGAAAAATCTAAAGTCTGTTTACACGTAACATCAAAGGAATAAATTACACCTTGAAGAAAAATATGCAAGATCTTTCTTTCTTTAATTTACTTACTACATCTTTCTATTCGTGGTGCAATTTATTTTTCTCTCGATAGTACTTCTATTAATTACCAGAAAGTGGCCAACATTAAATGTTGGCCACTTTTGTAGTCATAAAATTTTTATGACTACAACTTACTGTAGATTTAATGTTGATATTTTGTGGCCCAGGGTCATCGCTGTGTTAAATTAATAAGAAATAAAATACCGGCGTTAACGATGAAAGAATCAATTATTTATTTTGGTGCGATTCGAATTTCGGACATCCAGGATCCATCTCCAAGCAAGACGTCAATTATTAATGTAATGAGCGTAGAAGCACAGATATTTCCATTAGGTGATCGCACATAGAACAATGGAAATTTAATTATTAATGAAAATATCCGTTTTCATACTCATTATATTAATAATTGACGTTGTGTTTGAAGACGGACACTGGATATCGGAAATTCCAATCGCACCAAAATGAATAATTGATTCTTTCATCGTTAATATTGATTTTTTTATTTCTTATTTACTGTAGATTTGTTATGTTAATTTTTTAATGTCATTTTTTAATTCAAAAATTTCAAGTAAAATATGAAATTTTTGAAGAATTTGTCAGTTTTTCATTCTATTCATACAAAAAAAAATATCGAGAAAGAAAACTAAATAACATTATTTGTCTGTGTAAACTGGTGGAACTAACCAATTTCTGGTAGTCTGAAACTTTTATAATAAACCTAATACCTAAGAAAAGATTGACTTAGACACGGATGAAATTTTCAACTAAAAAAAAAATTCTATGAGTAATTTTTCGAATTTAGAACGGTTAAGATTTGAGTTGGTAAGTTGAAATGGGTTGATTTTTTAAAAACTAAAATAATAATTAAAATTAATTAAAGAATTATAAGGTCAAAATCTTTAAGAATATACGATCTAATTACATTCCACAAAATCAAAGGATTGAAATTTTTCGAAAATAAATTCTATAAAAATGACATTTTTTTGATACTGAGAAAAAATATTAGAGATTTTTTTTTTATTTGTAATTATTAAGGTGAAATTCTTAATACTACATATCAACGGTGGCCAAACGGCGGCTTTTTTGAGTTTTATTGCGGCTCAATAAAAAAATGTCATAAATACTTTCTACTAGGTTTTGAATATTTAAGAAAATTTGCTTCCTATAATGAAAGGGAATCAGGAGATATAATTTACTGGATCTCTTTTTTTTGAGAGCGAATTTTTTCCGATTAGGCTCTTAAAAATTTTCGATTATTAAATACGGCTCTCGGTATCACCAACTGTGGCCATCCTTGTTACAATATGTTAGGCACAAAGAACGAAAACGCTCAGTGTGCGAAATAATCATCCACAACGCGTTATGGTCTCCTTAGATAGTTCACAACGCGATATTCGTGTTGTGGCACTAGTAAAAATACTCACAACGTGTTGTGACTTACCCAAAAAGGCCACAAAACGAGATTCGGATCGTACCTTCAATAATGTTTGACCACTACGCGTTATGGCAATTATTAAAACCCATAACGCGTTCTGAAGGTTAAAAAATGTCCAAATTATAACGTATCAACTGCAGTAGCATTCTTAAAAACCGTCAAGATTGTTCTTGAATTTGATATGATTTGATATGAATAGTTCCATTCTTCAGTTAGATAATATAAATTAAAGACTTGAAGTTTGACTGAAGATATATATTTATAAACTCTCGACTACCCGGGTTTCGATCAACATGATCGTCTTCAGGTCAATCGCGTCATCTGCGAAGAACAATTTCCGGAACCAAGTTGAAAAAAGGTAATTGACATTGAAAAGAATTGCAAAATACTAGTTTGAAAATATAAAATAGTATGCTCAGTTCATAAATCCGCCATTAACATTGGAAAAAATTAACACGTTGCAAAATTTAAAGAAATTGATAATGAAGAATGTAAAAACGTAATCACCCAAAATGTAGAAAAAGACTCCGATTAATATCCCCAACTTATCTCCCCGGCGATAGACAATAAACTGTTATTGAATAAATTGTTCTTGAAGTCATTTTCATTAATGTTATAATTTTAAGTAAGAAACAAAATCATTCCACAGGTACAAAAAATGTAACTTATTGTTAGTTGTTTTAACAATACTTAACATTCATGAATATTTTGTATGTTACACGAGATGCCATCGTTTTCAAATAACTAATTTACTAACTGACTAACGACTAATTCTTTTTACCAACAGCCAAATGTGAAGACAATAATGATGGTTTTTAGAACGTTTGCACGTTAGAGTCTGGAAGTTTTCTAACTTTTAGAACACGTTATGAATTTTAGTAACCACCACAATGTTTTGTGGTCAAACATCATCGAAGCCACAACGCAAATTTCGCTTTGTGGCCTTTTTGAGGAAGTCACAACGCATTGATCCTATTTTTAGTATTGCCACAACATGAACATCGCGTTGTGGACGAGTTAAAAACACCATAACGCATTGTGGATGGTTTTTATGGTCATTGACCGTTTTCGTTCTTTGCACCTAACATACATACATATTCTCAACTTTAGACTTTCCTCTATTAGGTACTATTAAAAAGAAGATAAATTACAGTTCACCACGAAGAGAAGATGCAATTTAAAGAATGAATGATTAATCTTGCATCTTTCATGATGCAATTTATCTCTTTCTAAATCGTAATACATGTGAAATAAAGAAGTATCGTTGGAAGAACTCAAATTGAGGAATAAAATTAAATTTTAATTTACCAATATAAACAATAAAAAAAATTTTATCCATTTTGCAAAACACTCTTCATATCATATAAATCAATTTAATCATAAAATTCATAATTATCTAATCATTAATATCTCATGTTACAAGGATTTCCAGTTTTTTTTTCTGATTCACCACACACAATCATATAAATTCCAAAAAGTACTTAATTTATTAATAATAAATTTTTATTCAATGATTCACTCCGTATAGGTTACCTACTATACATAGATGGAGACGGTAAATTAACCTTTAGAAACAATTTTAATGCCGTAATAGTTAAGCTCGCCAAGATATACCTCGTTACTTTTTTTCATTCTTCTAGTTCTCTCATAAGCATAAGCAATTCCAAATAGACTTCTCGAGAAAGCGTGCGTCAGTATTTCAAAAATTCCGCTGCTTGTGAGTCATGCATAGCGGCCGTAATCTCGTCTGTATCAACTAAATTACCCGTCATGGGCCGTTTGAAGCTACAATTTCATATCAAAACGCTCACCTCACGATTATTATTAATTTTAAATGAACAACGCTTCAGTGTCTTTGTGTATTTTAAGTTAGGTGGTGTAAAAGAGAAATTACAAGATGCAACGTTGTGAAATTATATTTCGAAAGTGATTCAGAATTTACTATCTTAGAACTTGTTTAAAATGTTTGATAAAGGTTGTTTTAAGAAAAGAAAATTTGTTTTATGAGATTTTTTTTATGTTTTAGGTTTTAAGATGGAAAAATTTTAAAATCAGAATCTGGCTGTGTACCACAGGAAATGCTTTTCTTACTGGTGTGAACCACACTCCGAAAAATTTTGAAACTTTTTTTTTATGTTTTAGATTTTGAGATGACCTTCAAGTTTTAAAAAGTCAGGTTTGAGAAATTTTAGCCGTTTTTAAGTTCTCATAATTGATTGATGTGTTTTAATTATAAAATTTGAAACTTTTGTAATTTTTTTTTTGTTTCTGGTTTAGATTTTGAGATGACCTTTTAAAGTCTGGTCTCTGAGAAATTTTGGGTGACCGAAGAATTCTTGCAACCGATGAAGAAGCAGAAGAAGACTAAGAGAAGGAGGAAGAGACGAAGGAAGGAAGGAAAGGTGGTGGGAGAGAGAGGGTTAGAGAAATGGAAGGGAGTGAGAAAGAGACGGCGACCGTCTCGGCAGTTAAGTTAGGTTAAGGACCCAGACAGGCCCGACTCACACTACTAAACAATTCAAGGATTCGCGAACCATCGGATTCGGTCGCTATTCTGGACGTAGAGCCGGATTCCTGATTGGTCCGGCTCGGCACACACCGGTTTTCCCAATTCCTGCTGTCGTCCGCTCGGCTCACTTGATTTCGCGCAGCGTGTTAGTGCGGGTCAGTTCGGATCCAGTCGCCTTCGAGTTCGAACCGAATCGAAATCGTTTCGAATCACATCACGGGTTCAGTGAAAGTTTAGTTATCAACCGGTAATATTAATTTTTTTTTATCAAACCAACAATCTTAATTATAGTGATCTTTTATTAAACTTGGTTTATGGTGATTTTATTTTACGGAAAATTACTTTTTTAAAAAATGTGATTATTATGTTTTATGATTATAAATAAAATTATAATCGGTTAAAATTTCGGTTGGATACTACCGGCGTGTCTCGGCGCAAAAGTATTTCAAGGTTCCGCGAGTGACGTCACCAACCTTGTTCTCCATTTCTAAATTTGAGTAAATTCCGTTCGGATAAAGGAGTGAAAGGTGTATTTTTAGGTTCGTTCCAGTTTAAAATAGAAGCTTTTCGGACGGACGGAATATGGCGCCGGAATTTCTGGGATTCTTTTCTCGACCAACTTTTGTGCGCGTTACTTCGGTACTTGGCTCTGTTCTGACACTTTTGTCCAGTCAGGTACCTGAAGTAGCGCGCGCGACGGTTGGTAAATGCAACACTTGGCAGCACTGAATCAACGAAACCACATTTTTTACATTTTATTTTTTTTCTGGTACATTAATCAAAATACGACGACCTCTGTCACATGTCTATTGTACTTCATCAGGTGCTCTGGTGTCTTTTCTCCCGACACCTGTTGGAGTGCACTAATTATGTGGCTTTAACCTTCAAATATTTAGTCTTTAATTTTTAGTTTTTAGTCATTAATTTTTAATTTTTAGTCTTTAATTTTGAGTCTTCAATCTTCAGTTTTTCAAATATTAATCATCACCCCAATAGAAATTATGAATGAGTGACTCATTGTTTATTCTTGTAAATTCTATGAATCAATTTTTAATTATAGTCATAATTTTTGTTTTGTATCTTTTGGGTTACGTGTGGTATTTATCTAGAAATTAATGCTTGGGATTCCCAAATTACCAAACAAATATATAATCATGTACTTTTTAATTTTGTGTCTGTTTTTAAACAGGTTTTTTTAATTATATTTGTACTGGATCTTCCTAGAATTTATTTTAAAAAATAACTGTAAAAAATTGTTTGTAAACTTTTCATTGATTCTGTATATCATTTTAATTTTAATAAATTACGACTGTATTTTTTACAATTTTATAGCTTGTTAATTGAAATAAATAAAATATTCTTTCATTTGTATTAAAAAGAAAAAATATAAAATTCCATAAATTATTAAAATTCATTTTAAATGTTTGTCTTATCTCAAAGTTAATTTATTAGTTTGTACGTAACCTATTTTAAAATTATAATTCAATGATGGTAAATCGTTTAAAATAATTAATCTCATTTTCATCAAATATTTTTAAAATAACTGTTTAAAAATTTTTGCTTGGTTTTATAAAAAATCTTTTCTGACCGTACACTAAACTTCTGATCAATACTGTACATTCAAAAAAATCTAATACCAACTTCTTTATATGATTTTAACATAAGTACGTAATAAACCACATTAAAAGACGAAGTAGTTTTATTATTACCTTCGTTATATTCTCCTTAACAAATCCTTGGGACAGTACTAAAAGCAATTAGCTTTCAAATTAAGATTTGACCTCCGTCGTGATTTATGAGATTGTAAAACTACTTCTATTTTAATTACTACAAAATAACTCATCAAAATATCAAATCAAATTGACCATATTTGTTTATAATTTAATATTTTTTTGAAGTAAAATATTTAAAATTGATTTATTTATGAATTTCCTTTTAAAATTTTACCTTACAGTGCCACCTTTCTTTTAAAGGAGTTACTATTTTTTTTAGTCAAATGTCTAAAATGTCAAATACCATACCAGTGATGCCATCTAACAATATAGAAACTAAGTTAGAAATTGAATTAAATTATATGAGATTTAAATTATTTATTAACCTAAATAGACTAAATTATTTCTACTTTAGTAATTAATATTTCCTTCTTTTAATTTCCTTTTATATAAACAATTTTTTTTAAATATAATTTATAATTGTCAATGTCATATTACCATATTACGTATCGCCATCTATTATTTCTAATATCAATCTTATGACGTAAATCAGATAAGGTTATCACAACACTACGTAACACAAAATAAAGTTCAAATTAAACAATGAAGACATGCTTGGTGTACATTTC
This sequence comes from Digitonthophagus gazella, assembly GCA_036711955.1. NCBI lineage: Eukaryota > Metazoa > Arthropoda > Insecta > Coleoptera > Scarabaeidae > Digitonthophagus > Digitonthophagus gazella. The sequence continues at coordinate 11,943,384 of JASCIT010000001.1, forward strand.
CTTTTTAACAACGCTTTCCACGGCAAATATGTAAGTAGATTTTCTTCTAAAAATATAAAATCATTTAAAAGCATACTTTTAATTAGTATAACTCTCGATTGGGACTATCTAATCTTTGTTGAGCACTGGCCCATCACTACATGCATAGAATGGCACGACAAAAACGTAAAAAATAATTGTACGATGCCCGCGAATAACATCCAATGGACCATACATGGAGTATGGCCTACAAAATTAGGAACGGACGGTCCAAATTTTTGTAACATGTTATGGCCTTTTAATGTAACGAAAATTGCAAAAATCGAGGACGAATTGGAAGAATATTGGACTAATATTGAAGCAAATACTGCGTTGGTTTCTTTATGGAAACACGAATGGGTAAAACATGGTACTTGTGCGGCTTCTTTAAATTTATTAGACGATGAGTATAAATATTTTCATCAAGGTTTAGATTGGGTTAAAAAATATTCCATTGGGGAAATTTTAAAACGTAGGGGGATTATTCCTAATGATACAGGATATACAATACAAGAAATTCACGATGCACTGACTGATGAATTAAATACCACCGTTATCATTCAATGCGTTGTTCAAGCGCACACAAAGATTTCACTTATCAGTGAAATTCGAATGTGTTTTGATAAATCCTTGAATTTGATAGGATGCGATTTTGATACTTTGAAGTATTTATTTAAAGATAACATGATGTATAATTTTGAAACTTCCGGTATTTTGACAAATTGTGATATGAAAAAGCCGGTTATGTACTTAGATCGTATACCTAGGGAATTACAAGAAAAATACGATCAGGTTGATTATTTAGAAAGATTGATTAAGTTGTATAGAGTTCTAAAATTTTTGATATGGTATACACTTTAGTTCAATTTTCTTTATGTAGTTAAAATGTGGGGTAATAAATTTTTTAAGAAAATATTAATAAATTATTGTATCTAGTTGTAAGTAAGTAATTCAAGGGTTAAAATTATTGTGAGTGGAAATTAATGTATTTTTTTTTCTTCTTTTTTTTTATTTCTACAATTAGGAGGATAATTGTGTGGCTTAAACAAGAATGATAAAAAAATATTATTTTTAAGCTTTATTTTTTTTAGTTATAAATATTCCTAAGTTAAATACAGATTGAAAATAGAAAAATCTTTAAAAAATGTCTAGAAGTAATTAATTTATTTAGTAAATTAAACTAATTAGTAAAAAATTATTTTAGTTAGCGTTATATTAATTTTATTTTTATATTTTTAACGAATCAAGAACTTTGAAACTATTGCATTCCTTCTTTTACCATCATTGACTTGCTTACGGGTAAATTATAATAAATAAATAGATACAACGATATATTTTAAGTCAGTTATTTGACAGCCTTAAGTTGTTCCTTATAAAGGCCTAATAAAAATTATATTTAAATGGCAAAAAGTTATGACATTTATTAATAATTTAAGTGATTATAGTAGAATCTCACTAATGTGAACGCACGCTGATAAAGATAAATATTTCGTTGGTGTGAACTGTAAGTTAACTCTCAGTCCCATCATGGAAAGAAGAATGTAAGAGGAAGGTTCCTCTCCATAATTTTACCGATTAGGCCTGACTGAAGTACAGTAGAAAGGAGAAACGGAGTATTGTGCAGCCCTCTTTAATGCGAAGGTCTTATAGGCTAAAACACAGTCGAAATCAAGGATTATAATGCAAAGTCGATTTTGTGATTTGAGAGTTAACCCTTTTCTGACAAGAAGTTCGTTGATTGATCCATGTTTAACCAGTTGAAAATTTAAAAAACGTTGATTCAAATGAAAATCTGTACTTTTACTGGTACATTTTTTTTTAAATATTGATGTTCAAAATTTTTCATCTTTGTGTTAATTTCTGATTTCATTTCGTCTCAGACAATGGCGTGAGCCGAAACATGTAAGACGTAAATAAAATTAAAAAGACCAGTAAAAATACAGATTTTTATTTGAATCAACGTTTTTTAAATCTTTTCGCCTGTGCTGTAAAATTTGAAAAAGGGACCAAAATTCGAGTGGAAGAGTTAAAACATCGAGATGCGGTGGGTCTCTATTTGGCGGCATCTTGACTTGCAAGATCTTTGCATTAGAGATTGAGAGGTAAAGAAGCTCCTTTCACTATACTTCAGTCGAACATGTTTGGTAAAGTTATGAAGAGAAACCTCACTTTTACATCCTTGTTTACATGGTGCAGCTTTGAATTAACTTATAGAACATTAACATTTTCAATTATAATCTTATAAAGGTTTAAGACATCGCAATTTTATTAAACTTGCCTAATCATGAAAATTTTAAATAAATTGTTCAATTAATTTTCTAAGTAGTTATCATTTGTAAATTGTTGTTGGGTAAAATGCGCACATATCTGGAGGGTTCAAAAATGAATCAGTCAGAAGTTCAAAGAAAATATTGAGATTTAAAATGTTCAAATCAATTTGCTACGATTAATTAACACTTTGCTGACTGGTGACGCGTTACGTCTTTTCATACCCAAACATTGCTGACCGGTGATGAATCATCTTGTCATTGCTGGTGACATGACATAGTTTATAAGTAAAATTCCCAGTCAACAAAGTGTTAAGAACAGTTAAAACTAAATATCATGTATTGACTATAAAAATATACAACGTTTTCATTACATTATTCTTTATTGAACAGAAAATGTAAGTTTTGTTTTACGATAAGAACATTTGGAAATAAATACGAAGGCTTTCACAGCCGGTGTTAACTGAACTAACTCTAGCACTAGACCTAGAACTAAGAACTGTCGGGTTTAGTCGTGCGTCTTTTAAAAAAGTGGTTGTCATTTCGGATGTTATGGCATTTCGAACTTGTTTCTGAAGAAGATTTCAACATGGTATGCGAAACGTCAAACGCTTTTTTAAAAGACGTACGGCTAAACCTGAAAGCTCCTACTTCTAGGTCTAGTGTTAGAATTAGCGCTTACGTTAGTTCTAGTCTTAGTTCAGTTAACATTTGGAAAGTAAGTGCGAAATCACTGTAAAACTTAAATCTTCATTAAAATCTTCTTTTTAAATTCAGTGGTTCAAATAAATTGATCTGTTAATGCCCGCCGCATTCAAATGAGTACATATGAATTTCTCTATTTTTTATCTTACAATTGAAGAAAATCTTTTAACTCTCTATGGGCTGAATTTTTGTTTTAAATCCAAAAAAAGTTACAGTTTGCATACCATTTACTTTGTTATATCAGGTTGATGAGTCTGGCAACGGGTACAAATACTGATATTGATTATATGGTAACGTTATAGAATTAAGATTTATGTGCAATCACATGAAAAATTATAATTATTTGGTAAAATGTCAATAAATTAAAATGTGACATGAAAGTTACATGGTCCAATAGAGGGTTAAATTGAATTACTTCATACACATACACATTACAAAATAAATCTAGAGCATAACAGATTCACTTCTAAGAGTTTATTGTTCTTAATCTTTTCTGCCTTTTTGATTATCTCTTAACCAGCTTAAACATTCAATCTGTTTGTTGAGTTTTAGGCGTTAATGGGTTAAGTAAAAATCCTTTTTTTTTATAATTTTGAGAGTGAATTGTGTTAAGAACACATTTATATTAGCGACAAAGACAAATTGATTGAAATAATTAAATAAAAATTATAATAAAATAACTCGGCTAGATTATCGTATTAATAAAATTGAGAATAATCCTAAAAAATTAAAGTACCTCTTGGACAAATTAAGTCCAAATACTTAAATAATTAAACTTCTAAGAATACAGTGCTTAATTTCGATATTCATGGAAAGACTAGCTTTGAAGAAGGGTACTTCTTAAGGGTACTAGCTTTTGGTACTTAAAAAGATTTTTTAGAGACGTTCAAATCTGTGTTCAAGCTTGATGTTTGGTTAAATAATTAATTAACAATCCATTGCTCATTTATACAGTGTGAGTCTCTAACTTGGAATAAATTCACTAAACCGAATACAGTGTTTTTTTCGGAAATATGCTCGAACACGTCGATTAGTATTTTAATCTGTCCTATTTTTCTCGTAGGAAAATTTTATTGAGCGTGTCCCAAATCTGAGATATGACGTCATCAACAATTTTTTTAAAGTGTTTTTAAAGGGTATATCAAGTTAAATATGCGTACTAAATTTCAAATTTTTATTCCTTCTCATTAAAAAGATATTACAACAAATAATAATTCGAAAAATCAAGAAATATGAATCAACTAAATCATAATAAATGTTCAAAATGTTGTCCATGTACTACCTGACAATGCCCTACACGGAACTGAAACTCATGTTGAACATTTTTAATTACTTTTGCGGAAATAGTTGATTAGTTGATTCAGATTTCTTGATTTTTCGAATTATTATTTGTTTTAAAATCTTTTTAATGAGAAGGAATAAAGATTTGAAATTTAGTACGCATATTTAACTTGATATACTCTTTAAAAACACTTTAAAAAAATTAGGCTTGCCATTTAAAAAAATTGTTGATGACGTCATATCTCAGATTTGGGACACGCTGTATAAAATTTTCTTACGCGAAAAATAGGACAGATTAAAATATAAATCGACGTGTTCGAGCATATTTCCAAAAAAAAACACTGTATTCGGTTTAGTGAATTTATTCCAAGTTAGAGACTCACACTGTATGTAACATCTAACGGTTTTACAAAAATAAGTAAATAGATGGTTTTTGATAACCATATTCTATTCAATTTGAAACAGTACGATTTCAACTTACTTTTAATTTTATCGCATCGTTTAATTTTTAGTTATTATATCCAGTTAACCCACAAACGTTTATCAAAATTAATCAACTATAATCGACTGTAGTCTAGTTCCTTCAATTTCAATTAAAGATATTTACCATGATTAGTATTCAAGTAACTGAGTAGTATTTGTTAAGTAAATTTAGAGCGAGACGACGAAGAAATAAAAAGAAACTAAGAAATTGACCATAAATCCCAGTTAATTTTGATGAACGTTTGTTAAACCGACCATTAGTACTGATTGAAGTAGAAAGGACGGATGTTTTTGGAAAGGTTACGAAAATTATGTTTGAATTATGAGATTGATGAATGATTTTCTGTAACCATTTGTGATTTAGTTAAGTTTATAGAGTCGTGGACAAGTAACGAGTGGTTAGTACACTACAATTTCCTAAAAAATAACATGTCTATCACCACTATTTCAGCGTGCATAAGTCGAACTGTTTCCGCTTGTTTCATTAATGCTTTGTTTGGGTGGATTGTCGCCCCATCTTACTGAAATCACCTAGGAATTGTTCGATTTTTATGCACGTTGAAACGGCGATAATATTTGTTGTCCTATAGGAAACTCCTCTAGAGCAAAAAACGTTGCTTTATCGTCCACGACAATGTGGTTACAGTCAACAAAAAAAATTGTTTATATAGGGTGATTCATACCCTATTGATTCACAAATTTCGAACAAGAATTGTGTAATTATATGTTTACTGTTCCTGAAACAAAACGCCAACCGCTTAGTTTAGGTCACTCTTATGGGAACTTGTGGATTCGACATGCTCAATTGTGCATCAAAAATAATGGAAACAAATTCGAACAGTTCTTGTGATGATATTTTATACCATTTTTTTGTACTCTTGAATTATAAATAAATCATCTGTATCTCTAAGAAACTAAAAATCTTTTTTGCATTATTTTTTCATTATTAGTCATTATTATAAGGAATATATCTTCAAGTTTATGGGTATAGATTGAAAATCACCCAGTATAAAATGCTGAGGGTTCATATACTGAATATCATGTAATTCATGTTTATGTCTTAACATAGAGCACAATATCAACATTTTCAAAAGCATCTGTTCTTTCATTCTAAATCTACATTATGTATTTGATTATTAAATTTATAGAATCATGAATAACTACAGTTATTATACTCAAATATATCCGATTTCGAGAACATCTATTAAATTTAATTGAGTTTCAACTGAGTTAAGCTCTAGGCAATCAAAAGCCAGAAATTCTCTATTAATGATTTGTTAACACTTGATTAAATTTGGTGATTGTTCCTGCAATCGGATAACTATGTTTTATAAAACCCCAGAGCAGAAAATAAATTTAAACCATTAATAATAAATAAATAAAGAAATTCTTTGCTAACTAATAAAATAAACTTATCTACAATTTTTAAATGGAATAGTAACGAGTACTTAAAACTTAATAACTGTTTTAGATCATAGATTAGTTAATTTTTTATACATACAATAGACAAGCGTTAAATTATCCGCTATTTATTAACTGTGATAAATGTTTATAAAAGTTACAACGGATCTGTTCATAGAACTGATCTATTAGATACATAGAATAGTTCAGTTCGTAGAACTGAACTATTTCAAGCAAACTACTTTTTTATCACATCTGAAGTATTTGCTGAAAACCCTTAAACCATTTCTAATCAGATCTAAACATCAACAGATCTTATAATTACCGCCGAGTGAATTATAGAAATTCACCATATAAAGCCTTTTTAATTCGATTATTAAAATTGAACTCTTACCCCAGAATATATCCCCAGTATACGTCTAAAAATAGTTTTATTTAATAATAAGGCAACATTTGAAAGAAAAATCCCTAATTTACTATAAGTAATTAAAATAAATAAAAATTGTATACAAAACATCATGTAAGTGCGATTGTAAAGTTATGTCTTATTCAATAAATTATTATACAGAATGAATTCAATATTTTTTTAAGTGATGTTATTTTTCCCAATTAAAAAAAAAATTGAGAATATAAAATAAATTTCCATTTGTAAAGAGAAAAGGGATTAAAATACAAACATCTTAAGTAAATTTTATGTTATTTTTATTTCCATATCTCCTAACTGCCTTACTTTTAATAATAAACACACATACAATTAACAAGCACTTTAAGACAACTTTATCGTTTAGATATTATACAAATGCGCGTAAAAAAGAATGCCTCAATTAGGACGAAATCCGCTTTCTTTAATCTCCTTTAAATAACTATTGAGCTTTGGAAACTATAATCACCGCTGAAGGTGCTAAACCTAAAATTAAAAAAAAAATAAAATTAAATAAAATTAATTATTTTTTAATTAACAAGTTATTTGTTTATTTACCTAATAAGCTTAAGGGTTTATCATAATCTTCCTGATCAAAAACTTTTCTCGGATAAGTAGTCATTAAAGAAAAAGGTCCAGCAGCATCGGTACGATTAAGTTCAATATATAATCTAACCGCAGAAAGTGGTTCCGTCGCTTTAAAAGTCTGAGTTAACGTCCCACCATTTGTTAATCGTATTTGCAATCGAACGTCTGTGTAATTTTGTTGTGTTTGGACAACTTGAGGTGCTACCGGTTGGATTTGTGGAACGGAAACGTTACTATTAACATTTTGAGTTGGTTGTCCCCCAAACTTAGCCTTCCTGGCTAATTTGTCTTGTTCGATCTGTTCCCTTATCCTTTGTTTAGCCAAACGTTCCTCTTCCTTTTCCTTTTTACGTTGTTCAACAATCTTTTTAATCTCCATTTCTTCGTGTCTCTTTTTAGCTTCTAACATTTCTTTTCCAGATCGAATACGATTCTTTTCCCTTTCCAACTCTTCTTGTTTCTCTCTAGCTTCACGTTCCAATCTTCGTTGTTTCAATTTCGCTTCGATACGGGCCAATTGTTCTCTTTTCTCTTCATCAGTTAACGGCTTCTTTTCATCAGTTGATTCACTAAACTTTTCATGTCCAAATTTAACTGCGTGATACTCAACTTCTTCTTGAGTCTTAAATAATTTTCCGCATTCGTCACATTTAATCGATTTTGCCGTTTGTGGCGTTTCTTGAGGAGCTGCTTCTTCTTCTTTTGTAGTTTCGGTTGAAGTGGAAATTGTTTCTTGTGGTTCTGGAACTGGATCGTCCGGTTCTTCTTTATTTGTTAATATCCATTCCATTACTTCTTGAATATCAGTACTTCCTGTTTTTTCTATAGCTAATTTTCTATTATAAAAGAAAATAAATAAGATTTAAACTTGAAATACAATACTCAGCATTAAATTACAAAAATTATTATTTATTCTCTGACGAAAATCAAAAACTTTATTGTATTATTAAAAAATCTTTATGTCATATACATTACATATAAATTAAACATAAAAACATTAAATTACATTCAGTAAATCCCCTCAATGCTAACAATGACACACATTAGATAACCTCTAAAAAAATACTCTCCGTAAAGTTTTAATACTTACGCTTTGGCTTCACTAAAACCCATATCAATTAAAGTGCTTATCAACTCTGACATGTTGAAGGCAAATTGGAGATGAAAGAGTTAAAACTGAAAGTAAAAAAACTAGAATTTTTTAAATTTATTCCCTGACACATTAAAAAGATGTAAGACATCACTTATCGGTTATTAATAATTAAGTTAATAAATGTATATCGATAAATTAGTTGTCGTTAGGTGTAAAACTTACTTGTATATCGATTTATGTAGATTTGTGATATAAATAAAGTGGAATATTAGCTGTAAATGATAAAATAACTGATTGTCACCCACACAAGTTAGGCTATGAAAGTGGCGATATCTGGTGGTGATTAAACAAACTACAACTGTCAATCAAGTACTATTTTTTGCGATAAACACTTTTAATTTAATTTCAAATTTGTTTTTATTTATACTTACTTTATATATGAACTAATTTCTTATTTATTTTTTTTTTTAATTTAAGTTAATAAAAACATTAAAATATCCATTCAAAGATTATTCTATATTTGAACGTAACCTCAATCAGCTGTCATCTGTCATTAATGTCAAATTAGTTTCGCATTGTTTATAAAAAATTTATCATAATGTTAAAAACTTTTTAACATAAACATTATGGCTTGCCAAATAAAATTAAGTGCAAATATAGTAAATCACCTAGATGTAAGGAAAACCCTCTTCCCTTTTGACTCATCAAACGGTATGTAACATATTGTTTAATATAAATAGTATATTTTACAAAGATTATTTTATAAAAGGGGGTGAAAATTGGTTACATTCGTGTGAAATATCATTATCGCCATGCGGTGACCTGTTGGTACTTGCACGTGAAAAGCGTTTACTTGTTTTAATTGGTAAATGGGATGCTGGTAATTCTATAACAACTTTTTACGATTCTTTTTCGTTAAATAATGATCAAAACGATGTTATTACATCGGTTTTGTGTTTGCCAGTTGTGGCGCAAGGACAAACTAGTTCGCAGGTAGCCAGAAACACATAAAAGCTTAATATTTTTATTAAGGGATTAAGTATTAACCTTTAGGTAGGACCTGATTGGACTTGTATAGCTGTTGGATTTCAATCAGGTTTTATTCGATTTTACACGGAAGATTGCATGCTTTTATTGGAAGAACAACTTCATAATGAACCTATAACAAGTATTAAATGTCAATCACAGCATAGTCCAAGGCCGGACATCACAACAGATTTAAAACCTGAGGAAATTTACGTTCAATATCCCAGTAATATATGCGTAATAAATGGTCAACACTTATTTACGACATTGAGAAACTGTAGAAGTCATTTAGCTAAAACTATTGGAGTTAAAAACATATCACCACCATCGGAAGCTTTAAATGCTACATTAAGTCAACAGACAAAGAAATGGGGCTTTGTTGATCAGAATAATGTGGCAGATGCTTCTGTGGTTGGATTAGATTTATCAAATACTTTTGATCACCTATTGACTGCTTCTACGTGCGGTGGATTTGATTCAAAATACAGAGCTGTGCCTCCAAATAATAATCTTGTGATCGGAGCTGGTAGCAAACCTTATGTTGGGTTTCATTATGCTTTAGAAGGAGGAGCTCAACCCGTACTAAGTGATGTTGCTAAGGCATTAGCTAATAAAGTTAAATCAGCTTTACCGTAAGTTAAAGAAGGTTTACTTTTATTTTTTTTACAAGTGAAGTCGAAATTTTTAATTCTCTATAGTTGGAATTAATTAGTTTATAATTTGATAATTCATTTATTTATATAAAATAGTTAAAACTGATCAACAGAAATGAATCTGAAATAAGTATTTATCTTTAGTGATCTAAACAGATTTTAGATAGACAATATTAAATTTTTTTATTTATCAGAATAATGAAATTCTATTGTTATTAAGTACTTGTAAATAGGTTTTGATGCTATCATGTTACTCTATAAAGATATCTGTACAATTCTTAATGTCAGTACAAACAACCCATCCTTGAATAGATAAAAGAAGTTTATTTTTAAAATATTTATTATATAATCTTGGGTAAACCTGACGGGATACTGTAAGGTTAATAAGCACCTTTATAATTTAGGGTTTCCCATTTCTCCTCTATGTCGTGCTTGCGAGCAAGACGATGAGACTGTTAAGCACATCCTATGCGATTGTCTAAATCTCAAGGACCTTAGATTAAGGGACTTGGGGTGACGACTGGCCAACCATGGATGGAATCAGGGACACACCTCTGAACTACATCCTAACCTTTGGTAAATCCCTAGGCTGGTTGATGTAGACAGAGTGAGTGACAGGGAGGTTGTACTAAGGGCGCAATGGGGCCTAAATGTGGCGTGTCTTCCCGCTTCCTACATACATATACAACGCTGGTCAACATTTTTTAGACTCATAGATCAGAAAATAGTTCTAGGCTTGTTGAACTCAAATTTTGTTGAGCTCAAATCAGGTTTTTGAAATATTGTAACCTAAAGATGAAAGAAACTCAGTTGTTAAACATGTTAATTAAATAACATAGCGAATAAATTTCTATTCACAAAATTCCATGCGGCATTTGAAAGCACTACTGTTCCCATTTTAACCTTTTAGGTACGGTGAATTCTGCGTGCGGCTATACCCTGTACGGCAGGGTTTGGCTTTAACCATGTGTAATCGAGAGCCACTATAGTGGCGTGTCGTCCTGAAAGATGATTCCGCGAAAGCCACTATAGTGGCGCGTCGTACCTAAAAGGTTAAATGTATTTTGAATATTTCGAATATCTTCATTTTTTCTTGAAGAAATTTAAATGATTTGCAGACAACAATGACTTCAAAAAACCACTATGTTAAAAAAATAAATAAATAAATTTTGTTATATTTGTGCACATTTTTACATAAAAAATGATTGTAGATGGGATGAAATAACGATGGCGTATTATTGTTAAGCTTTGAAAGGGGAAGATAATTCCATAAGTTGGGTTGGGTCACTGCAACGTTCATTTGAATTAAAGAGAGAACGATTTTTTAAGACTACGATCAAATCATTGCTTACTCTACCGACGACTACTATTAGGGGTTATAAAGCGATGATTTTTTATAAAGAAATTAAGATATTGAAAAAAAATTCAAAATGCATTTTGAATGGGAAAAGTGATACTTTACGTAAATATGTTAAAAACTCGCGTTGCATCTATAGAATATTTTGAAATCCTGAGGTGATGGAGCAGGTCTGAAGTCATATTTGAATTCAGTGCGCTAAAACCTTTTAGAAAAGTACTATGTGATCCATGGGTCTCACCTTTCATAACATTTTGTAGGCCCGTGTAATTTTTCTTTTTATTTGTCTTAAAATCGCCGGCTATGAGGCGATTAGGCCCAATCGGGCCCCGCGCTTGAAGGGGCCCCGCATTATGTAGTGTTCGATGTTATATCTTTTTTTTTAGACGTCGATTGCGTCCCATGACCTTTTTTTAAGAAAGATTCACTATTTCTATGTATTATAAACAACCAAATCAACATTTTTATTTTCACTTTGTGGGGTCCCGCGAAAAGAATTTAATCGGGCCCCGCATTTACTGGATCCGGCCCTGATTGTTTGTATTCCATAATTATAGCTTTTCAATATTATATAGTTCCTTTACAAATGTGTGTAATGAATTTATGCAAATTTAAATATTTTTAACTTAAGGGGTTAGACCACTTTAGACCTTGAAAAATTAACGTAATTTCCCCATATTTTTCCGAGAAAACAATAAGAGCTGTGAAAAAATTCTTTATATATCTTTGTTGTACATACATTTAGGAATAAGAAATATATTTTGCTAAATAATTAACATAAAAAATGAACGCGATGTAACTGCTTGATGAAAACCTTGTTAAGCGCTAAGGGGTCCGCGGCCGGAACGATTTTACCTACAATTTTCAATCGAAAGCAAAAACGAAAAGGTATTTAGTTTTTACAACTCAAAAGCTAGAGAAAGACGTAGGGATTTCTTTTTAATTATTTTTTTGCAGAAATGGTGGGCATATTACAAAAACTTTGCGTTTTAGCCTAAAAAAATATCTACTAAATTGTTTATAGTTCAAGAACTACGTTTGATATCAAAAAAATCCTACGTCTTTCTCTAGATAATGCTACTTGGAAGGTGCAGTTAAAATTTCAAGTAAATCGGTAAAGAATTGTATGAGTTATGTTTCCGGCCGTTTCAAGAAAAGTGATTTAGAGAAAAACGCATTTAAAGTTTGTTTAACCTGTACTGAGCACACGTTATCGGACAACATTCAGAATCAAAATACAGGCATTTAAAAACTGTTCCCACTTATAACTGACATTGCATCTTATTTTTAAGACCATAAAGCACTTTTTAGCGAAAAAAACAAAAATTCGATTTTTTGAAAATTCTAGAGTGGTCTAACCCCTTAATGCTAATATTTTCATAAATTACAATTTATAAAATGAAAAAGATTCATGATATGAGTACTTTTTCCCCAACGTAAGTAATAAATAAAGTAATAAATTACAAATTTTCAAAATAAAATCAAAGTTTTTAAATATGATATAAATTAATGAATTAGATTACATTTACTTTACCTTTTAGCATCCGCTAACATTCTGTTTTAACGACTGTTTATCACGTTGATACGAACTCCACATTCACCAAATTAAAATTGGAGGTTATTTGTTCTAAATGACGATTTTTATAGCCACCTCCATTGACTTCAGAGCAATTGTTGGTTGTTTTGGTCATTTTTAAGGAATTATTCTAAAGGTTTCCGAGCTTTTTAAGCAATAATAGCTGATTTCTTTTAAATGTTTGTTAATACCTTTAAGAGGGGAATTAGTACAAGACAATCGCCTGTGCAGGTAGAAAATTTACCTGTAAAAATAACTTGAAAATCCCACCAATTAGTGTTCTCTATTTAATAGTTTAATATTTTTAAAAAATTGTAATACGTTACTTTATTCTCAATGGATTTATGCAATTTTCAATTTAACTTTAAAAGCTTTTAAGATTTTCTAGTAAAGCTTATTGAATTTTGATAAGGTGTTGCCTATTTTACATACATTTAAGATTCAGAGGAACTTTGAGTGTATTTATTACACTTTCATTATTTTGAAATGAGTCCATACTTATTTTAGTAAGTTTAAATGTTTTTTTTTTCTTTTTTTTACGAATATTTTTCTAATTATTAATAAATATTGAAAACATCTATATTGAGATCTATTTTTCTATTGTCATTTAGAGAAATGTTTATAAAAGCAATTCATGTTTAGATTTATACCAATACATCATAAAAACCGTTTTAGAACGGTTTATTACACCAACTACTTTATGAAAAGTTCTGCAGGTATGGATTACGTCATAGAATAGCGGGTCTGTTGAAAAAAAAAACTGTTCCAGAACGGTTTTATTGGGGTATTAGAATAGACTTCTCGAGCTTTGTCATTTTGCTTTCAAGGTGGTGCTAACTGTGTTATTTTTGATACCGTTGCATTCGAAAATTACAGTACAAGATATTATCTATGTAATGGTTACTGTTGAAAATAATAGTAGATAGAATTCTCGCCCTCATCATTACATCAAATACGTGCTTCCTTCCGATCTTAATTCAACACGTTCACTGCCAGTGAGATTTGTACTGCAATGTGCACGCCAGAAGCCATCAAAATACTGTGGTATGATACATTCATATTTACGTGGTCAGGGTTGCCAGATTAGGGGATTTTCCCAAAAATTAGGTGTTTTTTTCCTTTGGGGCATTTTTTGGGGATATTTTTTTCTGGGGATTACTTTTGAGGAAAACAATCTTACGTGTATATTAATCGTTTGACCGCTAAGCAATTCTTGCAAGAACGCTCGAAAACAGGGGGAAATATTTTGACTTGATGTTAACTTTAGCAAAGTACGTGTGAGGTCAGACTACTTTTACTCCAATGGTTGGTGCAACAAAGGCATAGTAAAACTGCATCGCGGTTTTCGACACAAACGAAGGAAGTGCTTTTGCGCCTCGTGGCAGTCAAACGGTTAATAGGGGATTTTAACCTGGTACTACTCGATAATATAAAATCATCGTAATTATGTTACCTCAAAATAATTATTTTCCAAAGTACTATCTAATACACACAAATAATCACATCGTTTCAGTACAAAAAGCATTTGCTTAGGTTACTAGTCTGTTATGGAGCACCCTGTATAAATGTTTTTTTTGTTTGCAAAGTAGAAGCTCTATTAAATTCCTTCAAGATTTTTTCTAAAATCTCAAACGGTGTTTTTGTATGCATTACCGTCAGTTATAAGTTCTTTTTTTAATTTAAAAATAATATTCTAAATATTTCCTAGTTCTTGAGAATTTATTTTTAAATTAGTTTATTTTGAGGTATTTTAGAATTTGCAGAAAGCTATTTAGTCACGAAAATTGACTAAAATTTAAAAGTAATAAATCGTAATTTATGAAAACAAAAATTTATTTTTCTGTGGAATCAACTGGGGAAATTCAATTCAATAATCTGGCAACTTTTGTGTGACGTCGACCTTTCATGGAAATAGCTGATGGCACACGGTGTGTGATGTTGGCAGTGAACGTGTTAAGAACAAAATCTACTATCGGTGCCAAAAGTCAAGTCAGTCAAGTTTGGGATGCTCCTACTCCGAAAGTTTAGGTCAAAAAAATCGGAGTAAAGACTGTCATGATCGGTGATCATTTCTGCGTAAGATAGCCAAAATTCAAGATCGTAGGTCACGCGGTTTAGGAAATATCGTGAGTTAAATGAAAAACGGACCGATTTTTTGACCGATAAGCGAAAAACCCAAACTTTGAGATTTTTTTTCAGAAACCACTGAAAACACTATAAAACTGAAGACACTAGTCTAGAATAACACGATTAATTGATGACGTATGGGACATCTTTTTGGCGATCGGACTATATGCTTGAAGGAATTAATCTCGCTTGTAAATATCGATGTCTGTACTTACATGCTGAGTGTAGCTAATCCAGGTTTAATGAAAGGTTGATGGGGGAGGTATTCTCGAGAACAACATAAACGATTATCTGTTAATTAATACATGTGAAAAGTTTTTTAATACCTAGATTTTTAGTTCACTATAAATTTCTTGATAAAAGTACTTAAATGATGTACAAACCAGAGACCAGTAATTTTAAATGAATTAAATTTTGAAATAAAAAAAAATTACTTTTGGATAATTATTTAAAAATTTGGAGATTTATGATTTAATCTTAATCTTTAATCTTTTACACTCAACAAACATCAAACTATAGAGAATTAGTGAATTTTGACTTTTACTAATAAAATTATTACTTATGTGGTGTTAAATTTTCATATTATGTATTTTGTTATCAGAGGATGGTTAACTGGCACTAAAGCTACAGTAGATAAACAATCCACAGTAACCTTACTGCCCGCAGAAGCTATGGCTTGTAGATTTGGTCTTTGCGATTTACGTCGATCAGCTACAAATGTAATTTTATCTCCTGATAAAAAACTAGCAGCAATTTCAGATAGTTTAGGCCGCGTTATTTTGATAGATACCCACAAAGGAACTGCGTTGAGAATTTTTAAAGGTTACCGGGAAGCTCAGTGTGCGTTTATTCAAGTTCCCGATGAGAGAAAGTCCAAATCTAGATCGAAGGCAATTGCTTTATTTTTAATAATCTATTCGTCGAAGAAAGGTACTTTGGAAATATTTTTAGCTCAACTTGGTACAAAGATAGCTACGTTTACCGCTTCGAAACATAGCAGATTGATTTATGGGAATTATGGTTTGATGGGATTTCAAACTATGTCGAAATCGAGATTTATTTGCCAATGTACAACAACTTTTATCGATCCAGATGGTTCAATTAAAGAGATAATTGTACCATTTCATTTTGCATTGTCTGAAAACAACAGTAAACGTGCACGGGATATGCATTTGTATAAACGATTAAAACAATTTGCGAAAACTGGAAGTTATAATGAAGAAGAACTATTGAGAGAAAGTTTTAATACTTGTACAGAGTTAAAAACGGCCGAAGTTAAACTCCAATTAATTGAATTTTTAAGCACTAGCAAAGCGACGTTTCCAGAAATTCTTTTAAAATGTTGCAACTACTTCATTGAAAAGATTAGCTCAACAAACGTGGCTGAATTAGAACCGGACGTAAAATCCCTTAAAACGCTTTGCGAAAATTTGTGTTCTTTGGTTAATTTTTTCACGTTTGTCGTAAATAATAATGAAGATAAAAACGGCAATAACGTATCACCGAAATGTTCTTCAAAAATTGTTGATACCACGAGGGTTTTAAGCGAAAAGGACATGACAAATTTACAGAAGTTATTGGATTTAAGTACGATTAATAATTATAAGAGTCCAGTTTTAAAAGTTAGTTTTCAAGATAATGGACATGATATGTTAGGTAATTTTATTAAAGTTTTTAATTTGAGCGATATGGATCATATATCGTTAAGAAATGATGTTGAGGAAACTTCGATTTTCCAAACTGCTAAAGTTATTTTTGAGAAATACGTTTTACATCCATTTGATGCTTCTATTTTAAAGGTAAGTTAAAAACTTTAGGTGAGAATATTAATAATTATTAAAGACGCGAGTGTATCAACAATGTATTAAATACGAAAATATTAAAAAAAGAATAATTTACTTTTTTCCATTTTCACCTTGTAGATTTTTTTAAATGTAGGGTTTATTTCCTATTGTTTTTTTTGTAAGATGAATTGCCAGTATTTATATATTTTTCGTTCAATATTTCTCTGTACTGTTTTGTAAAGTTAAATGTAATTAAATTTTATACTTGTTTACCTATTTGAAAAGTTTGAAAAATGACGTTTCTTAGTCATTGCCAGCGTAGAGAGATACTATAGTATGGACACTCTCCGTCGGCACCTTTGATGTAGGTGAGGCGATTTTTAAGGCAACATGGCGGCGTTTCAATTTGCACTTCTACAATAGGTCAAGAGATGGCACTAAGGGAAATGTCATTTCTAAAATTTATTTTTATGAAGACATCGTTTTTTAAAATGTTATTATCAAGCATCTATGCATATATTATTTTTTATTGACAGCAAAAATAAATATTTGAAAGGATATTCGTAAAAGATATCTTACGAACCTTCCTATTATAAATATTTTAATATCCAAATATTATTATTTAGAAGAGCTTAGAACTTCATAATGTATTTAATTCTTTAATACTTTTGGGAACCATAAATAACATATGTTATTAGGGGTAAAACCTTATACCTCGAAAGTGATAAAGGGATCATTATAATTTATGAAACTTAAAATATAAGAAACAATATTTATTAGTAATTACAATATTTCCAACTAAAATACATAGAACAATAAATAATTATGTTTAAAAGAAAGCAATGCAATAAAATAGTAAAGTACTTTAAAAAACCAAACTAATTAAGACACAATTACTTTAAAACACTTTCAAAACCATCCACTCAATGCTGTCACGTGGAGTAGAAAGAATGAAAATCTAACCTTAAAGTCACCAAAACAAAACACCTACTGTGCTGCCACAAGCGGAGAACTGTCGAAGTGCAAATTCATGCGGACGTAAAAATTGAACGTCAAAAAAAACGGAGTGTCCATACTATAGTATCTCTCTACGCTGTCATTGCTTGATCAAGATGTAATAATGAACAAGACAAGGCGCTTCTTTTTATGTAAAATTATGATTCTGAAGAATTGTAATTTTTCTTTTAAGTGTTATGTTGTTTTAAAACTATAATATTATGTTGTCGACTTGGTGCAAAAACTCGTTAAAAAAGTTCAGTAACTTTTTATTTTAATCTTGAACAGTTCTTTAGAAAATCTTAAATCATCACTAATTTTCTTGGATAAATTTATATGGATTTGATCATTTATTATAAAATTTGTATTTTTGCACATTCGTCTAAACTTAATTCAAATTGTAAGCAACAGAACATAACATTATAACAAAAATTTTTTGTTCGGTGCTCAAAGTTCTATAGCTGATTTTTTCTGAATTCAAGATGCTGGTTTTAAATATAAAATTTGTTTCTTTGTATCAGCTATTTGTAGACTTGACTATCAATGGCTTGAATGTAAGATGTCACAAATGTACACAAATATTATTGTACTAGCTAAAATTTCACTGGTAAAGACGTGGTTTGACACTCGAGAAAGACTATCAGGGGTGGACAAACTCCGAAAAGGAAAAATGGGATTTCAAGAATGGGGAAACCTCTTCGAGGGAGATTTTAGGGGTTGACAAATTTGGTTGAGAGACATTTCAGGGGTTGTCAACCTTTGTAGAAACCAAATTCAAGGATAAGTAAACCCTCTATTTCTTAAACGGGCTTCAGGGGTGGGAAAACCTCGTCGAGAGACATTTCAAAGGTTTGCAAGCTTCGTAGAAACTTGATTCAAGGATAAGTAAACTCTCACTTTTTCCAACGGCCTTCAGGGATGAACAAACCTTATCGAGAGACATTTTAGGGATTGACAAACTCGTTTCAAGGATAAGTAAACCTTCGATTTTTCAAACGGACTTTAAGGGTGGGCAAATCTCGTCGAAATACATTTTAAGGGTTGGTAAAACTTGTCGAGAGATATTTCAGGGATTTGGCAAACTTCGTAGAAACCCAATTCGAGGATATGTAAACCCAATTTTTTAAACTGACTTCAGAGGTGGGCAAAACTCGTCGAAAGACATTTCAGGGGTTGGCAAACTTTGGAAAACTCCGATTCAAGGATAAGTAAACCCTCGATTTTTCAAATGAACTTCAAGGGCGGGCAAACCTCGTCGAGAGACATTTCAAAGGTTTGCAAGCTTCGTAGAAACTTGATGCAAGGATAAGTAAACTCTCACTTTTTCCAACGGGCTTCAGGGATAAACAAACCTCATCGAGAGACATTTTAGGGATTGACAAACTCGATTCAAGGATAAGTAAACCTTCGACTTTTCAAACGGACTTTAAGGGTGGACAAACCTCATCGACAGACATTTCAGAGGTTGACAAACTTCGTAGAAACCCGATTCAAGGACAATTAAACCTTCGATTTTTCAAATAGACTTCAGGGTTGGGCAAAATTCGTCGAGAGACATTTTAAGGGTTGGCAAACCTTGTCGAGAGACATTTTAGAGATTGACAAACTTCGTAGAATCCCGATTCAAGGATAATTAAACCCTCGATTTTTCAAATAGACTTCAAGGGTAGACAAACTTCATCGAGAGATATTTCAGGGGTTGACAAACTTCGTAGAGACATTTAGAAGTTACAACTTTATTACATATAATAATCAAATACTCTAACATATCTTTTTGTAATTTATTTATACCCAATTTGTTTCACAAACTTATTGTTTTTAATTCCTAGGACTTGTAGTTTTTGAATAAATTAAGCGGTACAGGTAGTCTGGGACACCTATATATAAAAGGAAAAATGACGTTCTTTAAACTGTCTCCTTGAATGAAAAAAAAAAAAAATGCGGTAAAGTTTGTTAGAATCTTTGATTATTTCTACGTGGTATTTGTTATTAAAATCTCTCTATCTTCAAAAATATACTTAATAGAAGGATGCGGGTTTTACATTTAAATCTAGCATTCCGAATATAGTAAAAATCAGCTATACAATTTCTGGTACTAAAATATGTGTTGGCCTGTATAATACATATCGATCGTACGGAGGATGACTGTTAGATCTTGTTACATATCCCTCTTCCTTTACATGAAAGATATGTAGAAAGGCCATGTTTATTCTATTGTATTTTTTAAATCTTTATTACTGATCTCTTTAATGTATGAGCTTATAAAATCACATGAAACACATAGAATTTTATATTATCTAGACGCTCGTTCTTAAATGTTAAAGATTTTTTAAAAACTGAAGTTTTGGAAAAGTTTTACCAATGTAACACTTCCATAGTATATTCTGAATTTGTAAATATTTGTTCTAATAGTAAATTCTATAACTTAATATCTAATTTATCAAAACTTTTTTAAAATGTATTTTAAAATTGCTAAAAATCCTCGAAGATGATTAAAATATCATTTAGAAATTGTTGAAAATTACTTTAAATAAGTCTAAATTATTAAAACTGACTTAAAATTGCATGAAAATCCTTAAATTAATCCTTAAATCTTTAAAAATTAAAGACTAAAGTTAAAAACCGTTAATGATTCTGTTACAAAATGGTTTATTTTAAATTTTTAAATTATTGTACCTTGTAATAGACAACCATGGTATGGTTTTAAACAAGTTGAGTTAATTGGATTTAGATTCTCCTTGGTTTACTTAAGGAACTATTAGAATTTCAATTTGAATTTGAACAGTTCTGATCAATTGTAAGCACTTTAATTTTACGTTTTTTATACACCTATACATACTTTCTAAATTATTCACAATTTGTTAATTAGTTTTCAATAAAATTTAAAAAAGCAAGAAATCCATTTATTTTATCCGCCAATACAAATAATTTGCATTAAAATATTTTCTAATTAATTTTAGATAAACATAAAATCCTCAAGAATTCTCATAAACGATTTATTCCACCTTCTCCTCGTTTACTGGGAAAACAGACCATTAAACATCGATATTAACCTAGAAACCCAAATGCAAAACTTCAGCACGATTGTATACGCTTTAGCGGAAAACGCAAACACTGCGGAAGTGATTGTAGACTACAATCAAATATCACCGTTTTGGGCTACAATACGTAGCATTCTTATGAACTCGTCTCGATCGTTCCCAGCCTTAATGGCAGCGATAATTTGTAAAAACGTAGCTCAAAGAGTCGAAGACGAACATCAATTAGAGAAAAGCGAGGAGGATTTCGAAGTGTGGGAAGATCTTTCAAAAGAAGCGTGCGAATGGATTTTATTAATTGGGAAATTAGAAGATGTTTCATTGTTAAATATAATTTTATCGAATGAAATTAAAAGTAGTGGTGATGTACCTATGTTGAAACAAGAAAAAGAGGTTATTAGTTTGAAATATGTTTTGCAAAGAGGAAAAGGATCTGTAAGTGAATTAGTTGCGAAATGGTTAACTTCAAGTGGATTAAATCCGAGATTATTGTGGTTAAATGATCAGATAGTTAATTGTGAGGATTCTTTTAAAAACGTAGAAGAAAATGAAAAAGGAATAAATTATATTGAAACTTATGGTATGTCTGAAGAAGATTATAATAGAGTAAAATCGGAGAAAATTTTCGAACAGTTTAATATTTTAAAGAAACAATTTCCCTATAGTTTAGAATCGGATGTTATCTTAACAAATATGTGTTGGGAATATGCGATTTTTTGGCAAAGAGATCTCGAAAAAATTAATCTCTTAGAAGCTTGTATACGATGTATAAGCGAAATAAAAGATCCTAAATTAAAAACGGGAGTTCATCATATTTTTTGGAATACTCACTTAAAACAATTATTCGAAATCGTTTGTAAATTAATAAACAAAGTTGGAAAATTGCCAAAAGAACGTTTATGTCGACAAGATACCGGATTAAACGATAATCAAATAACCCAACTAACTAAAATCGGAACGGAATTTTTTGACAGTTTTATAACTTCTTTACAACAATCCGACGATTGCGAAGATTTAATTTTAAACCACGAACCTATTTGGGAAGAAGAAACGACTTTACCACTTTCTAAATTAGCTTTGAACCATTCCAAAGCAAATTACGATTTATTATTATTACATTATCAAATTAGTATGTGTTTATACATGATGACGACGTTTCAAATTAAACATACAAAGTTTATTAATAATTTATTCGATCCTTTAGTGATACCTTTGTGTTTTATCGATCTTAATCAAAAAGTTGAAATTTCTTGGCATAAATCCGAATCGAAAACGAATAATTCCCGAATGAATTTTTTGATGAAACTAATTTTAGCGACGATAGAAACGATTACGGTTTCCGATGATAACATTTACTTTACGGATCATATAACTTGGATGGGTAGATGTATAAAATTGGCTAGATTATGGAATTTAGATGTTGACACGTTAAGACAGTATCAAGTAACTCATCTTTACGTTAATGGTTTTGATAGTCTTGGAGAGGAATTAATTTTAGCCGTTACGGATTTGGGAAGATTAGGTCCTGAGTTATTAAAAGTAGTTGGGAAACGTTTACAACATCAGTTATCGTTATCGGAGACTTTAGGAGAGAAAATTACCGCATTTAGTACACCTGTTACACAATACATAAGTAAATTAGTAAGTTTTAATTAATTTAAAATGATTTTTATTTTAATAAAATGTTCTATTTTTTAAAAGGATTCCGATTGGTGCGCTCCAAGTACATTACCAAAAATACAGCTGTTAATATCAAATTGTTTGAGGTGTTTTAATGAGGATCAGGCTGAATATAAATTGGCTTCGCTCATGATGGACACTTGTGATACATTACAACAGTTACAGAATTAATGTTAATTGTGCTAGTCTTCTAAGATCACTATGTTATGTAGATATTTTCCCTTTTAATTTTATAAAAAATAAAAGACTGTTATTTAATTTGTGGAATTTGTTTTGGTTGTTGAAATTAACCCTTTCTATTTCTGTGGTTATTAATATTAAGAGGTGATTCCATTATGAAAAGTTTTAGTATTTGCGAATTATAAAACAAGATTTAAGTTGATTTAAATCAATGTTATAACACCTGGTATTTTATCATGGTTAAAATTCTCATTTTTCAAGTCGAAAATGAAAAATACCTCAAAATTCTAAATTCTTAAAAATTATTAAAAATCATATAGTATTTTATCAAACACGAGTATATTTTGACCATAAACAAGGAAGTTAGATTGATTGAAATGACGATTATCAATTGGTTAACTAGAGCACATAAATTGCAAACATAGTAACTTTACAGGAGATACAAAAGTTGAATGGAATGACGAAATAATTTAAACTAGCGTTCGAAATAATAATTTCAGTTTTTTATGACTTGTGTGGTTTAACCCTTAACTCTTTTAGTGCCGGGCGAAATGGGGGTACCTGTGTTAAAATAACCGGCCGAATTTGTTACGATTTTACTAAGGTTTCGAAAAAGGCTCATAAAAACCAAACCAAAAACAATAAAACGAAATAGATATAAAATTATTGATTTTATTTTGAGGTAGATTTCTCGCAATAGACATAAGGTGTTTTCTGACGTACAGCGCTTTTGTATCTGGATTAGAATCAGTTTGAAACGCTACGTCATAATTTGGGCATTTGCGAGAATGTTGGCTATTACAATGTAAATCGTTTTCGAATTGTTCGAAGGATAACATAACCTACTATTTTATTTGTATTGGTATTGTTTTCCAAAATGAACAACAAAACTTCAATATTATATTTAAGTAACGATGATATTAACTAGGGTGACCAGACGTACGGAATTTTGCTATATTGTACAGCAATATGATAAGCAGTACAGCATACATGCGTGTACAGCACTCGCAATTTATTATTGAATTTATGGTTGATTAGTGATCTCTTACAATGAGTAACGTAATGACAGTGACATTCATGTTATAGATTTTTCTGCTATCGAAAGGAAGAACAGACACTTCTGCGAATTACCGACTGTATGCAATTTTTGTCGCCATTGTTAAAGTTATGTTCTTAGTGTAACCTGGATTAACTCACATTCAAAGATAAAGCATTTGTCATGAGTCATGTAAAATGGAAATTTTAAACTCTCATCGAATATGTAAAAATATACACGGTGTTTCTACACCGTCAAATGTTTCATTATGAATGAAGACTTCGAAATGCACTGTTTCGAAGAACAACCTGTATCTCTGGAATCGTTAGAGATATCGTTATGTGGTTTTGACCATTCAATTTCTTATAAAAATCGAGCATCACACACCGATATCAATTTTCCTCTGTCTCTTATAGAAACAGGAGTCTCCTGTTGGTCTCTCCTAAAGGTGTCTAATTTGGCTCACCCTGAACATGAGTTGCATGTGCACAGCATTAAAAATTGAAAAATCTGGTCACCCTATATTAATGCAAATATGGCAATGAGAACAGATTTCCAGCAATCAGTTGAACGTTTACTAAAGAAGTTATTGAAGACTATGTTCATCTTTCAATGTGTGCATATGCTTAGTTTTAAACCGAGATTGTAGAGCATTTTGAAATGGTTTAATCGTTCTCGTCAGTGACGTCACTGTTCAACGTGAGAACAAAAAGATTTTAAAAATCTTGTAACTTCTGCGTCGCCAAGAAACGCCTATAGTAAAACCAGGTAAAACGTTACAAAATGCGGGCAGATATCGTTCAATGGCGGCAATAGTGGCACATCTTAAAAATTGTAATAAAGGAGAAAATGGCTTTTAAAAATTGCAGTAATTTGAAATGCGATATTCATGCACTGGAATATAGACAAAAATGAAAAAAAAAAAAACCGTAATGACTAATGTAATTTTTGGAAGTTGGATTAATAAAAGAAATCGATAAGCAGCAACGCTACCGTCGTATTAAATTTGTGTCACTATTGCAGCTACATACAGATCCGGAAATTTCATTTCAGGACATAGGAAAATAATGCGTGCAACAGCGAAGCATATAGGAAATAGATTAGATAAACAAAGAGCAATATAACTGTTTAACCACGCCTTTTCCGACCCGACCCTAGTCGCCCAACCAACCACCTTCTTCCCACGAACTGTCGAACTGACAGTTTGACAGTCTGACGTGGTTAAACAGTTATATCGCTCTTTGTTTATCTAATCTATTTCCTATATACTTCGCTGTTGCACGCATTATTTTCTTATGTCCTGAAATGAAATTTCCAGATCTGTATAAGTCACAATTGAAATAAAGTTATAGTGTCACATCCGTCATTTATTCGATTTGAGATGAACTAACTTTGTGGCGATCTTGCAGATACAAAAGGTATAAGATTGCAGATTTTAATGCAACAGTAACTAGAATATTTACGATTTTTGAGATGTGCCACTATTGCCGCCATTGAACGATATATCATCATCGGTCCTGGCACTTTTCGCCAGTACAGCAAAGGCCGATATATAGGTCTCCGGCACTGAAAGGGTTAAAAGTGTTTTTATTTTGACACATGATATTAGCTAAATCTTATTATTTCCAACATAAAATTTGTTGTGCCTAGATGCATGATCACAATGTCTGGATAGAAGGCTCGATAAAGTACAATATAATGTCCACAATGCCTGAACAAAGGACTTTTATGGGTTAATCCGCCGACATGAGAATCTTATTTAAAAATTATTTTTAACGCGTTCACTGTCGATAGTGAAATAATTTGTAGCTTTGGCATTCCTTTCAAAATCAAATGAAGCCTGCAGGAAGAAAAAAGGTTCATCAACATTTTTTCAAGTTCTTAAACGACTCTAAATATTTCTCAAAATCATGGTCCAACAATATTTTCGGCTATAGTATGTGATTTGTAATGTGGGTGGATAATGTATTGCCAGATATATCCGCGTACTATAACCCGAAATGGAGTTGCACCATGAAAAGAAAAATTAAAGAATACTCGACAATTATATGGAGAAGAGACTTACTTTTTCATCTTTCTCTTCATGGTGTAGCTCCATTTCGGGTTATAGTACATGTAACAAAGGGGGTGTTCAGCGCATACAGCACCTGGGTAGCTGATTGTGAGTGACATTAGACTTCTGGACGGTATCGCTGGATTATCGCTGAGATTCAGCGATGTAGATTTTGAACAGCGCTCTGGTTTGATGTGTAACGAATGTGGAGTTAAAGTGGGGTAAAGTGATGATAATATGAAACGTTTACGAATTCCATACATTTTCTAATCTAATTTAATATTAAAGTTTCGCAGGATTTACACGATGCGTACTGTCGACTCACTTTCGTTTAAATATCAAACAGAAGGGCTGTTCAAAATTGACAGTTCTGAATCTCACATTCAATGGAAAACCTCTTCCGATACCGTTTATAATTTCATCTGATCAGTCTGATGTCACTCAGTTACCCAGTTGCTGGTGCGTTGAACACGCCCATTGTCACCATAAAAGCTACTTTTTTATATCAGCTGTGTGTGCTAAATACTCCCAATAATGACTGAAAAAATTAGCTATCGCTAATTTTACAAAGCAAATAGTTTGAAATGTCACCGCTTCTAAACTCTATCAACTTTAGAAATAAGATCAAAATCTATTTCAAGTAGAAATTTTGGAATTTATTAAGTTTTGTAACTTATGATTTTTTTTTATGAAAATGCAATTTCATTGATCCAAAATGTATTCGTCCAGATTTGGTGGAATTAAAACGCGAAAAAGCATGTTGATCAAAGAAAACCCCTTATAAATGCTTTTCTTTTGTCAAAATTGAAATTGTACTAAGATCTTTATTTTTGTATTTTCACCCAGTTTTGTTTAATTAATGCAATATGTTAACTTCGTTTTACTTTTTTATGCCACTTTATACCCAAAATGGTTAAGCTACGAAACTTAGCATCAGCCGAAATTTTTTACATTGAACGTAAGAGATTCTATTTAGTTTATAAAAGTTAAGTTTGTTGTAATTGTTTCCAAAAACATTCAAGTTAGAAAACATTTTTGGCCGATCAATAATATAACTTTTATAAAAAGTAGATCAAACTAAAAAATCGCACAGAACTTATTTCTAGAGATTAAGAAATAATTTTTACAGTAAATTAACACTAAAAGGTTGTGTTTTTGATTATAAAAATTAAATTTATTGTAATCATTAGTAGAAAAAACAAAAAAAAGAAAAGCTAAATAATTTTGATAGAATTTCAAATACATTTTTTTGAGTAATTTTAAAAAATCGCCCAGCCTTTATTTATAAGAAGAGAGAAATGATTTTTTACGTTAAACCAGTGTTTCCCAACGTGGGGCGTAGGGCCCACAGGGGGGGCAATTTGATTGTTAAGGGGGGCAATTTCGGTTTGTGAAGATGTGTTAAAAAAATTTTGTTAGTCCGTTTCGTAAAAAAATTGCTATTGACTTCTTCCTAAAAGGCATCAGAAAAGATTGTAATTACTTTAAAACCGTGTGACCTTTTTTTTTTTTTTTGGCGCTTGGATGTGTCCCATGACATATTTCTAGGTAGATTTTATGTTTCAACTTTATATTGTTTTGATATGTAAATACCCAAATGTACACATTTTTTCTTGGTGGGGCCTCGCGGAACCTTAGGGGGACATAGCAATATAACTAAACCTAACATGGGCCATGGCACAAAAAAGGTTGGGAAACACTGCGTTAAACTAAAAATTACAGGCTCTACTTTCTATAATAAATATCAAATTTATTCAAATTACTAACAAAAAATTGCTAAAAAATGCTATCATTTTAGTATCATGTGGATGTTCTAAATATCTTTTGAATTAGTATTATGACTAATCTCTTTTATTATTATTATGACTGATAATCTTTCACGATTTTGAGAATAGAAAGGCGGATTATTAAGCATTGTATGTAATACAGATTTCTGCTAAGGTTGTTTTGAAAGGATAAAAGAGGGCGATATATATATACAAGTAGATTTGAAGCTGGTTGGAAAATCAAAGAATAAACAAAAATTAATTCATAAAAAAATTATTAAACTTTTCATATTTTAAGATTTTTCACAATGATTAAAACAAATTAACAGGAATCTAAATTTGTATCTAAAACCTTGTTTTATTGTCATTATTCTTCAAAATTATACCAAAACCTTTGATAGTTATCTATACACATAAATTATGAAGTTTTATTATGAAACATTTTCTTTTAATTACACATACAATTTTATTGTTTGAAACCAGATGCACGAATAAAAATATAAAACTCCAAAAGTGTTTGAAGATTGAGAAAGATAAAGAAGAGAACAGCCAGTTCGTATTAAGGCCGTATTAGTCGATGAATTCCGTCTCCTGGAAAAATCTCAATGACTTGTGGCTCGTTTTCGGGATGCCGCATCGCGGTGGAATGCAAGGATAAGTTCTTCGCCGCGCTACGGTCGTTTAACGAGCATATTTGAAGAAATACATCATCCGGCAGCTCAAACAAAAACATCGGCACGAAATTGTTTTCGAAGGGCGAAAATCTTATAAAAATTTAAGGATTTAAAAATTTTCATCTAGTTAATACGTAAAAATTATGATTTTACATTATAGTTCTTTCAGGATTTTCTAATTTTTAAAATTAAATAATGTATGTTAACCCAACAAGTCGATTAAAAATGTTAATTTTAAAAAAATTCATATCTAAAAAACTAATTGTTATTAAGACTTGAAATTTTATTAGGTTTTCGATTAATACTAAATCTTTATTTTTACCAAAGATTAATTTTTTACGACTTTTAATTTTCTCTCAGAACAGAAAATGTGTCTTTTGTTAGTTACAACTTTATTGTATATAATGTTATAAATTTAGAATTTTTAAAATCTTTATTTAATTACTTTTTGTTAATCTTTAAAATAATCACATAAAATCCTACACATAAAACACGAGAAAACTTAATAATCCTTTAAGATTTTGTAAGCTACTCAATAAAAACATCCATCAGTTTAATGTTTATTGTTGAAATCGACAAAAAACCAACTCAATCGATTTTAGCCTTTGGGTTTATAACAAAATAGGAAAGTGTTGATTGTTTTCACGGATGTTAAAATTTTATTAGTTAATTTAACTTTTACGGCCATTATTATTATTATTTGAAACAAATGAAAAGACACCTGGTGTGTTTTGTTTGACGATTTGATGGTCGCGTTACAACCTGCTTCACACTTTCTTCATTAACGTTCTAAGAACCTTCCTCACACCTAAAACGGAAAATTTTACCATTCCGGTAATTATTCACAAAGCGTAGTTATTGCTTTTACGGCGCTAAAAGCAAAGCAAATGATTGCGAGTCGTCGCGAGGGCGCCACTAGAAAATACTCGCAAGTCAAGGATAATTTGGCCAACTCGTTTTTATTTCTTTATTTGTTAAATTTTAGCTCATTATACGAGAAAAAAATAAAAAGATATTCATATAAAATTAATTCAGATTAATAAAAATTCTTAAAGATCGTTAAAAATCTTTTAATTTGATATCAAAGATTACATTCCAGATTTAAACCTTGAAAGGAGATAAAAAGCAGAACCAGACCAGAAAACTGTTCTTGCTTTATAAGACGATTGTTTAGTATTCTTAAATCTTTTGGTTTTTCAGCTTTGCGAATAGACTTGTGAAATTTATTTTAATTCTATACAATATTTTCATGTTTTTTAGTGTTTTCTAATAAACTATTTGTAAAAAAGTGCAACATTCAGAAGAGATGGTCGTAAAATCTTGAAATTTTGCTGATATGTACTATAACCCAAAATAGAGCTGCACTATGAAGAGAAAGATGAAAGACTACTCGGTAATGTTACGGAGTGGGGACTTAGTTTTTCCTTTTTCTCTTTATGGTACAGCTCTATTTCGGGTTATAGCACAGCTCTAGTTAGATAGTAAATGATTAAAATTTGGTACACTGTTAGGTTGTTGTTTGTCTGGTTTTTAGTACTTTTTAGGTATTCTTCTTTTCCACCGTATAGCTATACTAATGATAACCAATCTAAACCTTGTCACGTCCTTTACTTGTGTTGCTGTTAAGCTCTTTGACCATCAAAATCAGCCTTATATTCAATTAACTCCTGTTAAAAGGAACCAAATTGTGGGAAGTTTTTGGTTTCACTGGTGATATGTGTTCAATGAAAAATAAATTTGAAGATCGTGCGTGTTATGGTAGTAAATTGTCATTGTTCTGATTAAAAATGTTGGTGTGAATCGTGCTGAGCGTGATTCAGTATTGTCTTGGTGAAAAATGGCATTGTTAAGTTTTTGAAAGTATGGTAATAAAACTGGCTCTAAATTTTCAATGGTATTCCAGATTGCAGTCAACCTTTTCTTGAATGATGACTTAGGCCCTCCGCATACTAGTTGACCGATTGGCAACTCCAGTTAAAAATCAGTTGGATATTGTTTACAAAATGGTCTCATTTTTATCGCTCGTGTATGACTCCCCGTTCTTGTACGTACACTGGCAAAGTCACCAAACGGTTACATCTCCAACTGATTTGAAACTCGGATTGTGTCTTATTTTAAAAAAATTAAAGAAAATCTTATTTAAAAAATTTAATTTAATTTCAAATATCAAATTGTAATTTAAGAAATGCTATCATTTGATACCTTTTAGGTTTGTCATTGTTGTAAGTATCATAATTGTAGTTTCAATGACATGTCCTTTAAAACCATGAATACAAAGTACATAAACAAAAGTAAACGAGAACCCGGCTGTGCTTAAAGTGCGATTGAATGATCCATCGACCCAAAAACCGAGTCCCGACGAAGACCGCCCTCTCAAAGCAGGCAAACGCAGTTGAACAAAAAATTTCGCTTAGGAGCTCCTTTCCTAACGTCTCTAAATACGGGCCTAGGTGTCAAGCCAGAATAATGTCCATAGGCGAATTCCAAATTTAGTCTCCCTTCTCTTGTTCTTCTAAGACACAATTGTCCATCAAATTACTATACACCTAACTTTATATTCAACGATATTCATCTCTAAAGATGATTTGATGTCATTCTTCAACCTGATACCCCCCCTACATACACCACTTGAGTCTGAAAATTGAATGGTTTGGGATTAAAGAAATATGAGAAGTTTTGTAGGTGTGATGCTACACGATAGCAATGAATTATTCGATAAATTGTTTGCATCGATGCCTGACTTCCCTAAACAGCTCTCCTGTAACAAGTTGTTTCAAACTGATTAACGAAGGCTTTCGGCGAAGATGTCTCTTTTACCGTTTATTTATGGTTTGTAATCGACTACTGCCTCTATTGCTTTCTAAACTTCATTAGAGTAGATACTCCATGGATGAATAATTGTAAAGCCATTTCTACTCAAGTTTCTGGCAACTTCGTGAAAGGATATTCGTACCTATATGCATTTCCTTACATTGAGTCTCCTTAAAAGGAGTTAATAGAATGTAAGACTGATTTTGGTAGACGCCGGACATAACACATACACTAGTGAAAGATTTTACATAGTCTAAGTTGCCAGTAATCATTAACGTAGCTACACGCTCTAAAAGAAATATACCTGTTAAAACATACAAAACCAGACAAAAAAACAATTATGTAAAGAGTGTACGGATCGTTAGCAAATTTTAATCATTTACTATCCCGCATGAGTTGTACTATAACCCAAAATGGAGCAGCTCCCTGAAGGAAAAGGTGAAAAAGTGAGCCCGTTTTTCATGGTGCAGCTTCATTTCGGGTTATAGTACATACCACCAAAATTTCTATTTCGTACGCCCATCCGTTTTGAGTGTTGTGATTTTTTTTGGTGAGTACTGTAGTTGTCTAGCTTGTCTACATACCTTTCTAGGATTTTTAAACGATTTGGTTGCTATAATCTTTTTATGGACGGATAATCTTTTCAAATAGATTAGATAATCTTTTAATTTTTCTCTCTATAATCTTCTAAGGATCTATTTTTAGTTTTCCTGTATGATTATTTAGTTTTTGTAAAAGATTCTAATAGTTTATATAGTATTCAAATTGGACAATTTTTATTATTTTTTTTATCTTGGACTTTTATTTCGTGTGTTTGCACACTTTAAAATTTATTTTGGACGTTTTTATAGCTTTTATAGAGAATTATTTAATCTTGTTTAGTTTTTGGAAGTTTTTTATTTTTTTTTGGATAGTTCGTTTTAAGTAGATTAGATAATCTTTTCTATTTTTCATATCTCCAATCCTTTGAGGATCTATTTTTAGTTTTTTTGAATGATTATTTAGTTTTTGTAAAAGATTTTAATAAATTATATAGTATGCAAATTAGACTTTTTTTACTTTTTTCATCTTGGATTTTTATTTCGTATATTTGCACACTTCAAAATTTATTTTGGAGGATTTTGTAGTTCTTATAGACAATTATTTTGTCTTGTATTTTTGGAAGTTTTTTTAATTTTATTGTTAATTCGTTTTAATTAGATTAGATATTTTTTAAAATTTTTTTATCTCTAATCTTCTGAGAATCTATTTTTAGTTTTCCTGAACGATTATTTAGTTTTTGTAAAAGATTCTAATAATTTATATAGTATTTAAATTGGACAATTTTTTTTTTTTTATCTTGAACTTTTATTTCGTGTGCTTGCACAGTATAAAATTTATGTTGGATGATTTTGTAGCTTTTATAGACGTTTATTTAGTTTATGGAAGTTTTATATATATTTTTGATAGTTGCTTTTAATTAGATTAGATAATCTTTTTATTCTTTCTATCTCTAATCTTCTGAGGATTTATTTTTAGTTTTCCTGGATGATTATTTAGTTTTTGTAAAAGATTCTAATATTTTATATAGTATTCAAATTAGACATTTTTTTCTTTTTAATCTTAGACTTTTATGTCGTGTGTTTGCACACTTTAAAATTTATTTTGGACGATATTGTAGCTTTTATAGACAATTACTTAGTTTTGTTTAGTTTTTGACTTTCTTTAGTTTTTTAGATAGTTATTCTGTCTTTTTGGCAAATAATTTAGTTTTTAGAGTTTTTTTTTCTTTGGCCTATTCTGACTTTTTTTGCCGATTGTTGTAGATATAAAAAAACTCGTTTAAAAAAACTAATTAAATTAGATACGTTCTCTCTCGGTTGAATTTGGTATCGTTTTAAATCAAATTTTATTTAGTAAACATGTCGTAATTAAATTTAATATGAAAGCTGACCTTCACAATTTCATTTTAGTTCTCGTGGACGATTTAGTCCATTGTGGAAATTTTTTAGATTTTATAGACTTCCTGGATGATTATGTATTTAGTAATTATTTTAGAGTTTTAAGGTTATCTATTATCTTATTTAGTAATACATAGCCTTTATAATGTTTCTTAAAGTATTGGAATAAAGCTATCGAACATATTTCTCCATTTAGGGAAGAAAAACTGTTGGGAAACATCATTCAAACAAAATTATGGTGATTAATGATCGTTGTGAATAAAAGATCCTTTCAAATTTCAAGACCTGTTTGTTTTAAATTAAATATTTAGGTATTTTAAATAGTATTAAATCAAATTTCATAAATAAACATATTGTAAATATCTCGTAATTCAGTTGTGTATTAGACATACAACCTTCATAATTTTATTTTAAAATTCAAAACAAAACTATAAATCACATATATTAATAAAAAAATATTAAAATGACTAAAGGGAGAGGAAAAATGAGTTAGGTTTGGGTGAATTGGTTTAGTTTGAGGTTGGGGTTGGATCAAATTATTTGGTTCCAATTGGAGGTGGCGTTGTTCCTTTCATTTACTTCATTAGTGTACAGAGTATATTTAAAGGGATGTTTTTAATGTTCATTTTCTGTATGAATAATCATTTTTGCCAATCTTATAAAAAAAGTTATTTTTTATATAGCAAACTTTATACACTAATGGATTATTATTAAAAACGGCAATATAAACTTTTCAAACTGTTTGGAAAATAATAAACTAAATAAATAAAAAAAGGTGTGAATTCGTTTTGTAATTTATTTCTATATTTAAAGCTGATCTCCAAAATTTTATTCCAACATTTCAAACAAATAATACCGCATCAATATAAGCTATATAATAAAAACTTCTTAAAACCAATAACAAATTAAACCAATTTATGGTTTTTTGTTTTTGGAGCAAAATCTTAAAATTAATTTATTTTATAACAATAAGTTCTATACTAAACCAGCCGTTCAAAATTTATTTTAGGATTCGAAACATAATCATAAAGCGATATAAGAAAATAAAAATGTATTAAAATATTTAAAGGAGTCTAGTAGGGTTCGATTCGTTGGAAATAAAATAAACCCTTAAATTGGATAGTGAAAAATTGTAGAATAAAAAGAAACTTGAATAATTTTAAATGTTATGAAAGATAATAAACTAAATTTTTTTAGTTTATTTTTGCATTTTTAAAATTAAATTTCGAAATAAAATCACAAATAGATATAGGAAAATAGAAATTTTTAGAACGTTTAACACGGGAATGGGGTCCAGTATGATTCGGTCTGTTTTGGGGTCAAATACCTTGCATGAAAAAGGTCCTTTAATTTGATAGTAAAAGTTTATTTAGTTGGCAGAATAAAAAAAAATTAAACATTTTGAAGGATAATAAGCAAACTTCAGTGTTTTTATTTTTATATAATAAAATAATGCGCAACATTATCTTTAAAACAAATTTCGAAACAAAACTATAAATAAATATAAGAAAATAGAAATTCATTAAAATATTTTAAGGGTGAACAGGGTCGAGTGGGGTTTGATCAGTTTTAGGCTTGGATCTGTTGGAGATAAAGGATTCTTTAATTTAGTAGTGAAAAATGACAGTATAAAAAACTTTCTAAACAACTTTAAATATTTCAAAAATAATAAACTAATTTTTATATTTTTACTTTCTTTTCCCAAATTTAGTGTTCTTATTTTCTTTAAATATTATGTTTAAAGCAAATTTTGAAATGAAACCATTCATAGAAATAGGAAAATAGAAATGCATTAAACTATTTAAATGGACAACATGGTCAAGTGAGGTTTGGGAGGTTTTAAGGTTTGATTCGTTGGTAATAAAGGAATCTTTAGGTAGTGAAAGATGATAGTGTAAAAATTTTTTTAAACAACTTTAAACATTTTTGAATATAATAAGCAAAATTTCCGAACAGTGAACCGAATTTCAACGGACCGAAAGTGTCCGTTCAAGGGGGGGTGTTCGCCTAAGAAAAACGCGAAGTGAATATCGTTTATTTTTAATGAAAACTATAATTTAAAAAATTACGTTATTTAAAGTGTATATGTGAATGTTTTTAAAATAAACAAAAAACTAAGATTCATTAAGTAGATTTAAGAGTATTCTTGCCCTCTGTATGAAATAATAACAATAATAATAATAACTGGCGTCCAGAAAACGTATTTCTAATTTGGAAAGCAGCTCCAAAGAGTACATCTCCGTGATTTTCGGCAAAACGTTTAAGCTGATTGGTTAAAGTAATAGCTTTACCATAATTTTTGATATCCTCTGCTGGAACTGGTACCTCATCGACGTTAGAATCTTCAGACAGTTGTTCGACTTTTGATTTCTTGTCTTGAATTTGAATCTTCAACATATAAATTTTCATCCATTTCCAAAAAATAGTTAAGGTTTTCGTTGTCAGTCAATTCCAACAATTTGTTTTTGAGGGTATCTATAAGTTTATTAAATGATAAGTCATCTTCTGGATCAAATCTCAAAGCCTCATTTAGCTGGTCTTCACTTTGCATATTGTCGTACTTAAATCCAGTTTTGGGGAGCATTTCTTAACTGTTTCCTTAGTTACTTGGGTCCAAGCAGTTTTTGGCAAAGTACAATACATCTGCATATCTTTTTCTACATAGACGTCAAACAAGTATTGAACCCCGTACGTACCGAAAAAATGAGAACGTTTAAATTTCGGTGTACTCGGGGAAGTCCCTCGTTTAACTCTTTGAGGGGCGAACTTTTTCAAATAAAAAAACCCAAACTGGGCACAACATTTTAAAAGCGTTTTTATTTGGTCAACTTTTGTTAATGTGTCTAATTTGATGATTATTAAAAGTAGTATAAACAATTTTTCGAAAAATTTGTGAATTTGCAAAAAAATTAGATGCGGTCCATACAATGTACCACTGCCCGCAATAAACACTTTAGCCGGAATGGTATTGTTCAAAATTTTTATTTTTGTTTAAACAAAGTGCCACTTTACACACTGAGCACTGCCAATTAGATCGAACATCAGTCTTCTACGTGCTGCAAAGTGTACAGCGTCTTCTGGTGGCTCGAATAGGTTTATGCTTTGAATTTTGAAGTCTTATTGTTTTTTGTACTTCTGGTTTGTGTTTTTTTATTTGTACAAGAAGTCCTGATGATTTTCATTTTTTAATAGGTATGCTTATCAAACTATCTAAGAGTAATAACCTGAAGTTTTTCATAGACATTTTAGGCAAATTCAGATTTTTGTGTAGGATGAAAGTATTTACAACGCATGCATCAATTAGTTAAAGAAAGCCTGTGCTACCATTTGTGACCTTTTCGGTTTAGCTCATAAGCATGTTTATTTTGGTCAAATTTATCGACAAAGGTCCATCTTTCTTCCTCCTCTTTACTTCTGACACATCTTCGTGGTGGTGGTAGTTAGATAATAAGTCCACACTTCTTTCGAAATTTAGGTATTAGTTTTCTAGTAGCGTTTACAGTGCCACATGCATAAATATGTTTCTCCTGAAGATCTTCCATCAGTTTGGGTGAAGTAAAGAAATTATCGAAGTACACATGATGGCCTTTACTTTCTAAACCTTCACACAGATTTTTTACAACGCGGCTTCCTAGACCGACCTCTGTGGAATCTTCGTTCTTTCCAATATAGATATCAAATTGATTAAAAAAGTGGTTTATTTTGTGTACCAGCGAGTACAAAGGTCAAAATTCGAAGAGGTACATTAAGCCACTCACCAATCCTCAAAAAGTTAAGCTAAGCAGAAAGGCACAACGTGGGCTGCACTTGTACCTTGCAAATATTGAAGTCGCCTAACACCGGTTAAAGGGAAAATCTTTTATGAAAGGGAGACAGCCAAGTCGTCAAATTATATGAGAGTCAGTCCGTTCCATGAAAAACTGTCCGTCCAAGGGGGGTGTCCGCGAAGGGGAATTTCACTGTATTTGCTTTTTTTCCATTTTTATTTTTGTCCTGTTTTTAAATTAAATCTTTTAACTATTAATCTAAGAATTCCTCTTTAAAAATTGGCTCTCCTAGGAAAAGAATTCTTTTCCTAGGAATTCTTTTATAGAATATATTCATTTTCAATCTTCCTTTTATATCTTCTTTAAAGTTACGATATACATATGACTTCAACATAAAACATTTCAAAAGACAATTAGCTAAATTTAATATTTTTACTTTCAGTCCCATTTTTTAAATTAAATCTTTTAACTATTAACTTAAGAATTCCTTTCTGAGCATTGGCTCTCCTAGGAGAAGAATTCTTTTATAGAATATATTCATTTCCAATCTTCCTTTTAAATCTTCTGAAGTCACGCTATACATGTGACTTCAATATGAAACATTTCGAAAGACAATAAGCTAAATTTAATATTATTACTTTCTTTTCCCATTTTTTAAATTAAATCTTTTAACTATTAAACTAAGAATTCTTCTCTGAGAATTCGCTCTCCTAGGAGAAGAATTTTTTTTCTAGGAATTCTTTTATAGAAAATATTCATTTCCAATCTTCCTTTTAAATCTTCTTTAAAGTCACGCTATACATATTTGTAATTGTAAATGTATACGTATTTTAATGAGACTATTGCTTTGATTTTCAATTAGGAATGGAATGCGAACGATGACGATTTAATAGTGGAGGCGTCGGTCGGTGGCGTCGTGACGATGGCGTCGTCGAAAACGACGGCAACGTCGGAATGTAGCCTCCGCGCGGGACGTCCAAACACACCTGAGTCCGGTACAGTCCGCGTTCCGGCTCGCGCAATCGTAAAAATGCGGCTCGCATACCGGCGCAATCGGAAAAATTCTCGCCCGGACTGTATACACCTACGAGCCAGCGAGGTTTTCGACGTCGAGACCGGAGCCGGCCGCGTCCCCGTCACTAACG
Organism: Digitonthophagus gazella; assembly: GCA_036711955.1. Classification (NCBI taxonomy): domain Eukaryota; kingdom Metazoa; phylum Arthropoda; class Insecta; order Coleoptera; family Scarabaeidae; genus Digitonthophagus; species Digitonthophagus gazella. The sequence goes on from JASCIT010000001.1 coordinate 11,981,250, forward strand.
AGCTGGTCCGCTGGCATTCCAACGATGTTTTACTTAAGAGTGTACCTGACCGCGCTAGAATTGAAGGCTGGAGAGTTAGTTGAAAAATATCAACGCCGGTGTACGGGACTGATGTTTGAGAGGCGGTGAGACACGTGCGCCCCACGGAACACCCGAAACCCTATCTTCTTCTTCGTCGCCGTGGTCGTCGTCGCCTTTATTCTTCGTACTCTTCCCGATTTTCGAGGCCCGAGAGCGCCCAGTTACCGTTCGAACGTCGCGCCCCCGACCACAGTGTGTGATCTTGTGATTGATTCCGCCGGAAGTATGTTTGTTCTAGCATCGGGAGCAAGTTAAATGTAAAAAATGGGTACGCAATTCGGAGGGATTTTGGATTCTTATTCAAATACATGGTACGTTTCCCTCGTTTTATTATTTTCTTTCGTTCTTCTTTCCTCAACTTCTTTTAAATAAACCACATTCATTTCTATTCGGCTCTTCAATAAAACGAGAACACACATCCAGTCCTGTTACTAAAACCGTAATCACCCACTTTTTTTTTCATTTCGTTAACAATCGCATTATCTTAATTTTCTGACTATAAATTAGGATTAGAAATAATTGTACTACTTTTCTATAATAATATAAAACGCGTGATTATCAGTCATTTAAATCTCCTTCCAACAAACACGTGCGTACTAACGTCATGAATATCGTTTTAATATTCGCAGTTTATAATTTTACTTGTTACCTATGCAATTATGTACTTGTTTGGCGGATTATAATGTGTAGTCATTATACGTTTCATTCAACCACAAGCAATATAAAACACGAGTACAAAACATTGCATCACAAAAAGAATCTTAATTAAACTGTAATTTCGATAATCAGGTTTTTAGTTTCTTTGGAAAATAAAGTCTGGTTGGTCAGGTTTTTAAAGCTTCGATTCTTACAAAAATACTTTTGACATGATTGTTTATTAATTTATCACGATTGTTTCTGGGATTGATTATATTTTTGATTAATTGGTTCACTTTTCACTGATTTTTTAGAGATTCTTTTTTAATTTTTTCAATATATTAGTAAAATTTGTTTTGAACATTGAAATTGATGATATTAATCAATAATATTTTTCTTTTTAATTGATTTTAAATTAAAATGGTAGTTTTAATAATTTTTTTACAATTTTTTACAGTTTCTTTTAATTACTAATTTTTAATTTATTTTAAATTCCTGTTTTACGTTTCCTATTTTAAGGTTTTTAATGCATTTAAATGTTTTGTACTTTTATTTTAAAATGTTTTATGGATTTGTATTTAACTTTATTTATTAAAAGTTTTAAATTAATTTAAATGTTTTAACTGTTGTTTTAAAGCAGTTTTAAAGAGAACTTTCAATAAAGATAAGTCTTTTATTGATTTTTACGCAAGCTCTTAAGATTTGTTAACTATTAATGAAACTTTTCAACACTTTTGAATAATTTTACATATCTCCAGTTTATTTTAGATACTTTTTAGTAAATTTTATAGGATTTAGGAATATTGTAATAATGGTTAACTTAAGGTACGTCTTACACTAAAGCAGCGGTTTCCAAAGTGGTCAATATCGACCCCTTGAATGAAAAATAACACTCTGTAGCAGCTGTTTTAAGTTAGCGGACCATTATGAATAAGGGGGTTGATCTTAAAAGTAGGTAATTTGGCCAAGGGGTTCTGAGGTAATAGTTCATTTTGGAAAAGCGTCCATTTGTCCAAAATAGTTTGGGGATCCCTGCACTAAAGCAACAAGCAACTAACAACCAGCAACAAGCGATATTCTCACTTTATGACATTTTACATAGAAAGAAATTTAATGTATCACATTGAAGCAATTCGATATCGCAAATAAAGAGGCGATATCGAAGGTTTGGAACATGATTTTTAATTTCCTTGATATATTATTTGATTTAAACATGATTTTTTATTTCCTTGGATTTTCAAAACTTCACAAATTAACGAACTTACCGTTAGTTGTTTTGATTTACTTAATTAAAATTTGTGTTGAACAAATCTTCCCTTTTATAAACTTTCTTTCTATGCTAAACATAGGCATAATAAAATATTTTTTTTTCTTTATGTCGTTTTCATCTATACTTGGCTCTGAAAGTAGGATTTCTGACATTCTTGGTATAAGGATTTTTTTTATATGAATAGAGCTAGTGTTTTTCTTATGCTAATTTCATTAAACTAGTTTTTTTTTTTGAACAATAGTAGATTATATTATTATGTCGTTCTAAATATTTTTTAAACATATTTTTTATCGTGTTTAAGTCTATTTAGTTCTGTTAAAAATTTTGAATAACTTTATATAAAATTCCCAACACTTATTTTAAGATATTTTTTAGTAAACTTCATATTTCAATTTTATTTCAATGTTTTATGCGAAAGCTCTATAAGTGAAATTAGAATCTTTAGCACACAAGTGTTCAAATGTAATAGTAGTCTATCAACTTAAAAACAACACAATTTTTTTTGAATAAATTTAAGGAATGCAAAGTACTGATCTTTATTTGTACTTAAACATAAACTTACTACTGAATAATGTATGTATATCTTTGATTTTAAACGCTTCATTTGGAAAAATGGTGTTTAAAAGAATTACATATTTTATAGCATTTAATTCATAATAACGTTATTATTTTTTGTTTGTGATTTAAATTTAGTGAATTTTTTAATCATTATTCTTGAAATATGAGATATAGAATCTAACTTACAATTACTGAAATACATAAAAGTAAAAAGAAACGAAATCCTTTTGACAATTTTAAAATTCAATTTAACCCTTAACTGGTGAGGTGGGGTCATGCAGACCCCATCTCGTTTTCTGTACTAGTAGCGATATTAAAACTAATTGAGTGTTTTTTTTTGATGGAAAATAATTTGTTTTGTTCGTTTTTAAATCAAAATTAAAAACTCATTTAACACATATATAATTTTAATTGAGATATGGTTGAGACACTAACATCAGTTCAGAGCGACCCCCACGCTCATACTCCCCATATGTTCATATAGTGGGGGTCGCTCTGACCCCACCTCACCAGTTAAGGGTTAAAATTGCATGAGAACTATTTATGATGCAAGTCAAGGTTTGATAATTCAAGTAATTTTATCACGTTTTAGTTGAGGTTAGTGTTAAGAAAACATTAAAACGTGTCCAAAATATTTTTTCTAGCAACAAATTTATCTACTTAAGTTCACATCCCAACCTTCCCTATTTGGAGTTAGTTAGTTTTGGAATAAAGCTCTTCAATAATTTCATGAAGTTTTACACAAAATACTTGTGTAAAGTGAGTCTGGTGGAAGGAACCAAACTTCAGGACTGTATAGCACACATGAAACTCAAATATGATTATTTCATTTTCATTTAATTACAATTACCCTTCCAAAAATTCGTTAATATTAAGAATTTAAAAAAGTGCTTATAATGAATAATGTTTGTAATTGACTAAGGTATATGTTTTATTTGGAAGAGATTTTGTATCCGGCTTACAATTTGAGCTATTTGAGGCCAAAGTTAAACTTTGACCCAATTTACTTTGACTAGTTAATGAGATATTAGTTACTTTGACTTTCTTTTATAGGTGCAATGCATTGCTGTAGTTTGATTGCTTCCTCTCTACTTTTCCTGTATACAGGGTGTCAGATAAAAATACCCAAAGCCATATTTCCATTATTTCTGTTCGGATTTTCACAAGCCACTAACGAAATGTTAGTGGCTTGTGAAAAAATGTTTGTGGTTAGTGGCTTCGTTGTGGTACTTAACGAAATGTTTTAACGAATACAGTAAAACCTCGATATATAATGGACTAATACGGGGGAGGGGGTGTCCGTTATAGCCGAAACTCCGTTATATAGAAATACAGTCCCGAATACGTTTTTTTTGTAATTAAAATGCAAGTATGAAACTTTAATGTTCACCACAATTGAGGGTTATTGGCGGACACGGAAGAGGTATATAACGTCAATTGCTTTCTATCAAATATAAAATATATAAAAATATAAAAAAATTTAGATTATTAAAAATAATTAATTTAAAATATTTTGTCCGTTATATCCGAAGTCCGTTCTATCGAGGTTTTACTGTATTGTATTTCGCACTCCATTTAAATGTCATTTCTTTTCCTAAATACAACAATCTAGAATACTACAGTTTCTCCTATGTATCCAGTATATTACGTTTTTATTAAGTAGCTTGCCAACAAATGTATGTTAAATTATTTAAATGCTATTTTTTAACGTTCGACAGCGACTCCGATTCGACATTACGTTTTGGGTATTAAATGGTAAAATAGTGTGGGTAACGCTCAATCGAATGGGTGCTCTATTGCCTTAAAAAGCTCTGATTATCGTATTTTTAATCAAAAATGTATAAACGACAAATCGATTGTCTCTTTTCGTCAGGGACTTACAAATGATGTCGATTTTATTTTTAATGTCTTTTTCTCGAAAGGTCTCAAAATGGGCACGTATCATTAAAAACTGGTTACCAATCAACCAATTTCCTTAATATTGCCATACATTTTTCTTTACTCCCCGTATAAAACGTCGCGATCAAATGGAAGTAGTTTAATTTTTTCTTCAATATACAATTAATAAAAGTAGATATACTTAAAAAGAAGATCTTTTAAATGACGTAGATAAAAATGTCCATGACAACTTGAAAAACGATATTATTCCGAAGCATAATATTCGTTCAAATATTGCATTTAGTATCTGTGCTGTGAAGATTGGAACATAAATGATGGAGATCTGCCTTTGGACGGTTGTATCTAACACCTTGTATAGTAAGCTTTATTGATTTAAATAGGAGTTATTATAGTCTTTGCTTATCAATATCAATTAAACTAAATTCTGTAAAATTATATCCAGCCAAACCTAACATTGCATTTAGTATCTGTGTTGTGAAAATTGGAACAGAAATGACGAAGCCGAACCGTGCTTTTGGACGGTTGTATCTAACATCATGTAGAGTAAGTTTTATTGATTTAAATAGGAGTTAGTTCATATAGTTTTCGTTTGTCGAAATCAATTTAACCAAACCCAGTAAAATTAAATCCAATCCAACGTGTTTTAGTTTGAAGGTAAATGAATGCGAAGAACTTTACCCGATTTTTAAACAATGTGACGTTAGCTAAGCTTCAACTTTCTCTGTCTGTACACCAACTTTATAAGAATTTGAAAACTTAAGTTATAATTATCATTCTTGGAATATTCTTGTAGCGATATTTATTTCTCCTGTGTATGAATGTAGGTTAAATACCAACTCAAACTGAATAGGTACAACGTTGCTCGTCGTTCATTACCTGTCCATAAATATTTCAAAAATATCTGGTGTACAAAAGTATTATTGATTTCCCAAACATTTTAACCTACTGGAACTATAACTTATTACTGTGGATTCCTGAATTAATCAATCACGCAAGTATTATTGTTCCTCAACAATACCTAACAACATCCTTATACGGCTGATTCGAAAGTAAGAGGTTTTTATATTCTCTTGCATAATACGTAATTTGGGACTTATGTGGTTTACTAATTAAGACGACCTCAATCATTTCAAATACCCACATATGTCTTTACTTAAGAATATACTCATTATCCGGTTAAACAACTTAGAATAATTTAAAAATTGTACCCGCTTGTAAAATGCAAACTACGGTTACTAATAGGCTTTAAATAGCCTGGGACCAAACACGTGCACCTACACGTCGTGATCTCTCCTTTTAATGTTTACTGTAAATAATTTCAGTTGTAATGCATTCAATTACTCGCCCGGTGTATTATAGTATGCATTTATTATACCTTTCATTCAATCAGAAAACCGTATAATGTATCCATAAAATGAAACTTAAATAAACCTACAATAAAATTCTAATAGGATCGTTTCTTTTTTTCTTTGGTTATTTCTGTACTTACTATGTACGTTATTTGTACGTTCTATCTTTTTATTTTATCATAAATGTAATCCTTAATTAACTAAAGCAGATGGTTAATTAAAATTTACTAAAGGAACAAAATTAAAGACCTCCATAAATCTACTTATTTATTATTTTAAAACATAATTAATATGAATAACCTTTCTCTATTTATATGTGTATGAAAAGGTAAAAAGGAACAAAAACGCTGACGCGCTTGTAAAGTGTTTTACATTAGGGATTAATTCCGTACTTTATTAATAAGTATAGCCAAAGTAATCAGCCATGCAAATTTGCAAAACCAAAGCACCAACGTATAATTAGAAAATTCCAACACACAGGGTCCCTTTCCTTTTTCTCTTTTTCATATTTCTTGTCGATCTCGAAAATTCCTTTTCTCGTATATCAAGCTCATAAATATTCAATTCGCAAATAAGCAAAAGTGACTGTGTGTGGTGTGGTCTTTGCGCCGAGGAATCCAAAGAGCGTCTCGTAAAATGAACATTGATTTAAATGATCGCGTCACGCTAATATTGATTAATTCCTTAGCCTTTGAAATTTGCACATACCAAGGCTTATGTAATTGCAGATAGGATAATGACAAAGTTCTCCGCGTAAGTGTGGACCACACGTTTTAATCGTTTTAATTATAATTGGATAAATGATGCAATTAAGTACTAACGAAAAATTGTTTTTAACAAAAAAAGTAAAAAACGATTTTAATTGTTCAAACAGAAAATTATAGTCGTAACTGCAAGATTTTTTTTCTTTAATTATTTACGAGGGAAAATCATGACACATTTAAATCACTAACGTATTAATATGATTAATTGTTCAATCAATATTACTAGCAATGAAGAATAATATCAATATTTTCACTCCAATAAAATTATTCCATTTACAACCGTAAAACATTTTTAATTGACACTGTAACAACTTTTAAATTAAAATAACTTCCCGATCGTTTTATTTGACGTCAATCTATGTACGTAAAAGTACAAAGAAAAACAACCAAACATTTTTATTTATTGTTAGTTGTCATTGAAATAAAGCGCGGTGGCAATAAATTATAAACATGTGTTTACTATAAATTATAAATTCATACTGGTGATGGTATGTGTACATGTAAGTAACCTTTTAAGAGATTCTTACTTAGGTATGTAAGTACACGGTATAAAAACGGTGAGATCTACGCAGCGAAGATTTACGTTTACTTTATTAATTCGAAACGTACGGACGCTTTAATGTGTGGGCTCTTGTGGAAACAAATGTTGAATGGTGTTAATTCATTCGCCCACTCCACGTTAATCTTACTTTATTAGTTTTATAGATGTATGTGAAATTCTTGTTTGATGATGTATTGTCTTAAAATGAATTTTCTAAAGTGATTTATTACCTACCTGTATGTTTTATTAGAAAACTTGAAGATCTTAAAAGCCAAATGGTGAAAGATGCAAGATGTTATTGACATTTTTGAATATCCATAAGTTTTTGATAGTATTACTCCACTGGATTTTTTAATAATTTTATACTTTATTTACCCAATTTAAGTTTTTATCCCTTATATGTTTTTGATTCTAGGGTCCTTATTTGTATTTGGGGTTTTATTTGAAGAGTTCAAAATTAAAATGAACCAACTTTAAGAGATTCATTTCTGAGCTAGAATTAATTACTATTCCTACGTTTAATCTTTACTCTGCTATAAGAATGTTTTCAACGTTAGTGCAAAATAGATATTACGTACACTTGATTCATTTAACTCTGAACCTTCCATTTGTGTTTTCGTTCTTTAAGTGCAGCTATTAATTTGAATTCTGAACTGTTTACCATATAAGTGGTGTTAACAAGTGTTTATGGGTATAATCGAAGAAAAGATAAATTGCACCACGAAGAGAAAGAAAAGGAAGAATGTTAAAGAAAGAGGTGCTAATCGTGCATGGTGGTGGTGTAATTTGTCTTTTCTTTGATTGCATGTTCATAGGTACGATACCGAAAACAGAGTTACTTTATGGAGAGATGGATGTAAAACCAAGTCTCAAATTATGGAAAGAAAGTTTAATCTTGCATCTTTCTCTCCATGGGTCAATTTACGAAGAGAACGAAAAAAAAAGTTAAGTAAAGACGAATTGATGTTGAATGTTTCTCTTTGTGGTGTAATCTGTCTTTTCTTTGATTGTATTTTCATAGGTACAATAGCGAAAACAGAGTTACTTTATAGAGGGAAGGATGCAAGACCAACTCCCAATTTATGGAAAGAAGGTTTGATTTTGCATCCTTCTCTCCATGGGACAATTTAGGATTTTCCTATTGTACTTTCAGTAAATTTGACTATTGTCAGAAAGTTGTTTTTAAGAGAAGGAAAAATGGAGATAATTTTTTCTAATAAAAAGTATTAGAAAGAAAAAAAAAATTACATTTAAATTCATGCAAAATAAATGAATGCATATAATATGTAATTTTTAGTATACTTAATGGTAATACAATGAACGCTCTATATAAACAACTGATTTGAACCAATTTCAATAAAAAAGTTTCTTATTGGGAAAAGTTGGTTATAGGGAAAAAAGGTGTATAAAAATGCTAACTGTTTGGAAAGTATTTCTACTTATTTCTTTTAATAATTGAACTGTGTAGAATAGCGTTAGCTTTATTGGGCAAGCTTTTATAGACGAGACCAGTTTCTTCGCAATTATGTATTTGTTCAAGCAAAAAGCCATTTTCAGCAATATAATTTTTAAATTTATTTTTAAATTAGTTAGCTAGAATTAGCTAGCTCCACATTGCAAAATTCGGATACCGTAACGTTTTTCAAATTTTATTTGCTAACATCACCTGCTCCAAATGTTTCAGGTCCATTATTTAATCTATTTGCTTCGAGTGCTTTTAATTTTATCATTTCATTTCGAACTAAATCATTTAACACGTTGAGTGCCACGCGGTTTTATAACGTCTTCCACTGTCAGTCACGAAAAGTTGTGGCAGTCACAGATGACTGACGCGGTCTGAACGGAAAGCTAGAACCAAGAAAACACTGTATCGTCGATTTCACTATATTTTATTGTCTTCATTCGCTTAAAATCAGAATAATGTATATCAGAGTCCATAATGGACTAGATTTTATGGAATACATTTTGGACGTATATTCTTCTAAATTTTCTTTTACTCTACTTATTGTAGATTTAGCAAGTTCATATTAGTTAGAACTGTCCTTTGTTTTCTTATCATTTTCAATGTCCTTTAAAAAGGATAGTTTACCTTTTAACGAAATATCTTCTGATTCATATTTTATGATTGACATTAAAGCACAAAAATATTAATTCATTAATTAACATAAACTAACAGAATCCAAGTAACTATTCTATTTAACAGAAATTCACTTCAATACTGGCAGTATAAAACTCAAACATATTCTAATAACACAATTTTTTACAAGTTGAGATTAGGTTGTTGTGAACAGTTGAATTTACTTCTAAATTGGCCTCAACTTACGTTAAATATTTAGCTTTAAAAAAATAAGTTGCTTATACAGATCAGTTAAACCAAGAAAAGTTGCTTATATAGAGGTTGCTTATATAGAGCGTTCACTGTACTACAGAGCGTTCATGAATTGTAAAGTTTTTGAATTTGCCTCGCTTGTACTATAACCCGGAATGGAGCTGCACCATGAAGAGAAAGATGTAAAAGTAACCCTTCTTTCCGTAATATAGCCGAGTACTCTTTAATCTTTCGCTTCATGGTGCAGCTTCATTTCGGGTTATAGTACTTGAGTGATTTTTGATGCTAAAAATTGGTCGGGTTTTTAGCGAACACAGCTGATGTAAAAAAGCAGCTTTTGTAATGATAGAAATGATAAGCAGCAGGTTTCTGGTTATTGAACGGTAATTCTACTCATCATATTTTTAACATATTTAAACACTGAATTTCTTATTTCTCTTGAGTAGTTGAGAGTATGCGTGGGACAAACCTTGCGAAAGTTTAATGCATACATGTATTAGATTGAATTAGAAAACGTACAGAAGTCATGAACGTTTCACATTATCCTCACTTCATTTCACCAAAGCCCTGTTCAAAGTTGACAACTTTAGCTGGCTTTAATTTGGTAGGTTTACTCTTGAATTTTAGCAGTAAACCAACGATACCGTTAAGAAATCTGAGGTTACTCAGTAATCCAGCTGCTATGTGTGCTGAACGCGCTCATTGTTATCTTTAGAATGTTTACATCGTGATTTTGACAATAGTGCTGAAACAGCAGTGCGGTAGACGGTTATTAACAATACAAATTTCTTCATAGCTTTGAATATTTTCCATGATAAACCTATGTGTTACTTCTAAACACTCATTATTTAACCAATGATGATAAGTTTTTATAGATACGATCTGCAGTAAACTGTAATCAGTTGATTGTTTTCAGAAAATTATTTTTAAATTGGTAGAAAATGAGATTAAGATAAATTCTTTTTCTACCTTATTAGAAAGAAAAGGTTAGTGTTCAATATGCTACCAATAATAATATAATGGTTTTTTTTAAATCTTTATTTTTGCAATTTTGTAAAGAAAGGTTTTTACCATTAATCCGTTAGAGGAGAAAAAATGTCTATTGTATTGGGACCCAAACCCAGATCTCCTACTTTCCGGACAGTTATTCTTTCAATTGAACTACAGAGTTCGACGAGTTTTCTCACATTTTTGGATATATAATGTCACAAGTATATGCACACCATTACTTACCAACGTTAAAGTTATCCCAAAAGTGGGTAAGACACAAATATTAATATAATGAAAAATTTGGGAGTTTTTAACGTATGAATGTTAATATACGCCGTACCAGCTATAGTGAAAGTGACTCATCGATTTATGGTACAATATTGCGCATGCAGTACAAATAAGTTGATGTGTGTTAGAAAGAGAGCGCATATTATTAGTACATCTGTTCATACGCTTTTAAGCGATGAGTCACTTTCACTATAGATGGTACGGCGTATAGAAAGAAAAATTATTTCTTTCTATTTTAGTAAAATAGTGTGTGAAATTTAATAATACAGGGTGAGGCGCAGTAAGGAACGACTTTGAAAACCGCAGATATCCTCTTGCATTTACAGAAAATCACGACAATCCTAGTGGTCAAGCTCTTCAATCATTAGCGTTTAGTGGCTATGGATCTGTGCTTTATCAAAGTGACAATTCCTATGTGTGGACATATTGTACTTTCCACAACCATTTCCAAATTCATCTGAATAGTTATCTTCCAAAATGGGAAAATTGCACTTGCTTCCTTGTTCACCAGACCTTACAACATGGAACTTCTTGCAGAGTTACCTATAGAATAATGTTTATTGGAATTGACCACCACGAATTTTCATAATTAATGCTCTTGAATGCCTTTTTATATGTTAAAATGCTTTAACTTTTAATATGGTTTTAATTTTTAAAATGCTAAAAGAATAGCAGGATTTACATATCCATATTTTGGTCAAAGTAGAATGAATATCTTTATCGTTCATCATTTTCTCAGTTAATACAGAAAATATCGGGTGTTCATTTACATTTATGCTTTAACACGCTTTGAAAATTTGTTAGACAAAGAAGGAGAATACATAGAAAACGTATGGAACATACACGTTAGTAATATCTATAGGACACTTGAGCATGAATTTAAATGAACGACCGATGTGATATGGTTTAAAATATCAGTTCATTTTTTAAGCTTACAAATCAATTAAAAAAATCAATTAATAAATTGTATGAAGATTTAAAAGCTCATAAATTATTGATAAGTACTCGATCGTATAAATTATCTTACTTACAAACTAATTACAAATAAAAACCAGGTATACAATGAAGTTCGTTTTAAATTCATGAGAGAATTCTACTTGAGAATTATTTTATGAGTATTTTAAACCAGTAAGATTATTGGTCTCAACCCAACTTTTCCAAATTAATATTCCTTCTTCTTTTAGATACGTTATATCAACCAAGTCCATATGTGGTCTATTTTGTCCTTACTTTGTAAATGTTGAAGAAAAGCACTTTCACTTCTCTTCTAGTGATTAAAAAAAATAGTGTATTTGGTTGCTATCCAAGTTGTTTACTTGTTGGCTATTCAACAAGTTGTTAGTTATTTTAAGAAGAATGAGTTTGTTGTTGTGCTCCATTTTACCTCTGATCCTTCCAATTAATGCTGGATTATTCACAATCCCCATTAGAGAATCTATAAATAAATTAAGCTTTGCAAACACAAATTAAGACAACTATTTTTAAACCTTTCAACAGCATTTCAAATTAATCCATCTTTAAGATTTAGTACAATGTATTATCGTAGTTAAATCTGGATTAATAATAATCCATGATTAGCGCCCTTAATATTTTCCGCTTAATTAGAGCTTGTATAAAGAAGCAATTAGAAGGTGTGTATAACGTATTTTTAAGATTATGTCTACCTATCGGTGCCAAAAGTCAATTTAGTGAATTTTCGGATATTTCAAAAATTTTTGTCGAAAAAAATCTGGATAAAGACTGCGATGATAGGTGACCATTTCTGTGGAACATAGCAAAAATTCAAAATTGTATAGGAAATATCGCGAGTTAAATGAAAAAATGAGAGATTTTTTGACCGGTTCGCTTAGAATGCAAATTTTGGGAATTTCTTTCACAGAAACAGCTGAAGAAAAAAAATTGGGGCTTTTTGTAGGATGTAGCCTCATCTGTGTGCTATAACGTAGTATTTTTTCTTTTTAAAAAATTCAAATTCCGAAATGGTCGATTTCGGAAACCGCTGGCCGCATTTTAACAAGACTGCCACCAAGTGGTGCTTACGAATATAAACTCAATTCCTGCGAAGATATTCATTTTCAAATGTTAAATAGTAATAAAAAATTGTTTTGTGTTTTTGAATATTTCTATAAACACAAAATAATTTTTACGTTTTTGGGTAGGTATTTCTATAAACACAATATAATTTGTTATTATTATTTAACAATCGAAAAATGAGTATATTCGTAGGAATTGAAATAGTTAACATTACCAACTATATACCACCCGGAGGTAATCTCATTAAGATGCAACCAGCTGTTCTCAAGATCGACGATTGTTGGTATTGAATTTTTTAACGAAAATAGATGGACTTTTTGAAAAAGAAAAAAATACCTGGCTAAAGTAAACAGATGAGGCTACATCCTGTAAAAGGTCCCAATTTCTTTTTTCAGCAGTTTTTGAGAAAAAAATTCCCAAAGTTTGCGTTTTTCACGGAGCGGTCAAAAAACCGGTCATTTTATCATTTAATTCGAGATATTTCCTAAACCGCGTGACCTATGATTTTTAATTTTGGCTATGTTACACAAAAATGATCACCGATAATGACAGCTCTTACCTCGATTTTTTTCGACCAAAACTTTCGGAGTAGGAGCATCCCAAACTTGGGTGACTTGACTTTTGGCATCGATAGTAGATTTTATTCTTAACATGTTCACTACCAACGTCACACACCGTGTGCCAGTAGAAATGATCACCGATCATGACAGTCTTTACCTCAATTTTTTTTAACGAAAACTTTCGGAGTATCAATATCCGAAAGTTCACTGACTTGACTTTTGGCATCGATAGTAGGTTAATAGTAATGCATGATCAGCATCTTTAATATTTTGCGCTTAATTGGAATTTGTATAAAAAAGCAATAAATTAGAAATTGTATACAATGTATTCTTATGATTATATCTGTGTTAATAGTAGTCCATACTTAGCACCCTTAATATTTTCCGCTTGATTGGAATTTGTGTAAAGAAGCTATTAGAAGTATCAGAGCGAGAGCTCATCATAATATAATTTAATGATACAACTGGAAATGTTCATTTAATAATTACAGGAAGTACAGAAATCAATTTCTATCGTATCTGATGAATAGAATATTAGAAAAATCGTTATTTACATGTTCCATATATACTATCATTTAATTAAAAATTACATATTTGTATGCGTGCCTTAAAAAAACTATAGTTTAAACAACTTAACAAATACAAATAATTTATTGAAAATATTAATTAAAAGATAAGGTTTTTCTGGAATAAAAAAACCAATGTTTTCTTTAAAAGGTTGGGTGTTAAAGACCCAATTAATTTTTTCTATGGATTTGTATCCTTATTAATTTCTAGTCTTATTCTATAGGCAATCTAATTTCAGGCAATTACGTAGTGATAATTATTAGAAAGTTCATTTATTTAAAAATGTAATTTTATTTAAGGTCAAAGCGTTTCTTCCTAGCTTTAGAAGTGTGTATTACAATCATTTTTTTTTGAAGAAGATTTTTTTTAATCTTTGAAAGTTGATGTAACATTTGGTATATGTTGGTATAGGTGAGCGAGAAGAGCCCCCCATTTGAGATGCGCGGGTCATGCGCCCCGGCTTGTGCACGGTGAGCGCCCCATTGGCCGCGTGCAGCCCCGTAGCAACGCTACCACCGGCGGCCCGCTTCTTGGCGCTCCACCTGCTGCACCAGCAAACCCTCTACTTCATCGTTCAGGTTAAGAGCAGGGTTCGCGAACTTTACCAGCAAACATGTCACCACTTCGCCCAACAGGGGATGCTCGATACCGACCTCTTCGGCCTGGCACTCATCTGTGGTAAGTCAAACAAAAGATCGTTTTTCGGTAGTTAGATACAAATAGATTCTGGAATTTTTTTCCGTTCTTATTCTCTCATATACAATGTTATGAAATTATAGTCTTCTGTTTCAAGCATTTCGTTCTTGGTAATTTTTATCTTCTTCCATAATTGAGCATTTTATTTTTGAGGTTTTGTTTCATATTTTTGATCTATGACAGCTATTTTCCTCCTCTATATTCGCCTCAAGGTTGGTCTTTCTCTTCGCTTTCTATTAATGAGATTCCTTTCTTTTTTCCTGTATGTCTTCTTCAACCACAATATTCTCCAATTTTCTTAATATTCGCTGTTCCCAAGAATTTTCAGCTTTTTACAAAAACTTTTTTTCTTTGATGTGGAATGAAAGGTATTTTTTCAGCACTTATCTTGTTTATTGAATTTTTATAATCCTTACATGTTTTCGCCTAAGGCTATCTTCAGAGGTAATTACAATGTCAAGATCTTTATATTAAAATTGAACATAATTAAGAATTATTAAAATTTGAAACATGAATTTACATGTAAAAAGTTAAATCAGAAATCTAAAAACGTAAAATATGCTAAACGACTATGTAAACCTATGTAAAGAGAAGAAACTATGTAAGACTATGTAAAGAAAGTCTAAAAATAACTTTATAAAATATGATAAATGGAAACTACAAGAGAAATAAGGAAATCTATAAATTAAGGATACAAAATGTTGATTTACTAGTGAAAAATGGATCATATTACTTTGTAGTTCTTCCTCTCCTTTTATCGAACTTCTAAATGTAATTTCATTTTTTTCTATAAGTTGACTACCTTCCTTCTTCCCTTTGTCCCCTTTTAAATTTTTCATTCTTTTGACTGTGTTTCATAACTCTGGCATAACTCTGGCTTTCATAACCATTTTCCTTCTTTACTTATATTAATTTTATGGATCTATAGCTTTTCTCTGCAGGTAAAAAAATTTTGGTTTAGTGGTGAAAAATGGATCACATTTCTTTATAGTTCTTCCTCTTGTTTTATCGAACTTCTAAACGTAATTTCCTTTCTTTCTATAAGTTGACTACCTTCCTTCTTCTATTCGTCCCCTTTTAAATTTTTCATTCTTTTGACTGTGTTTCATAACTCTGGCTTTCATAACCATTTTCCTTCTTTACTTATATTAATTTTATGGATCTATAGCTTTTCCCTGCAGGTAAGAAAATTTTGGTTTAGTGGTGAAAAATGGATCACATTTCTTTGTAGTTCTTACTCTTCTTTTATCGAACTTCTAAAAGTAATTTCATTTCATTCTATAAGTTGACTAAATTCCTTCTTCTCTTCGTCCCCTTTTAAATGTTTCATTCTTTTGGCTGTGTTTCATAACTCTGGCATAACTTTGGCTTTTATAACCATTTTCCTTTTTACTTATATTAATTTTATGGATCTATAGCTTTTCTCTGCAGATTTCAACGATCTTGAGATCGATCCTTATGATCACCTTTTACTACATATTGAGTTTTTAGAGGTTTCTGGTTTGTTTTTTATGATCCTTTTAATCGTAACCTTCTTCCGACATTTTAATATTAATTGTTTCTCAATTTTTTTTCTACATTATCCAGTTTTGATTTTCTTTCACTTCTATCATTAAGTCTCTAAACCTATTTTTTTTTTTTCGTTTTTATGAGTTGGTGCTATCTTCTTTATTTTCTTCTACGATTGGGTTTCTAGTTGCTTTTGATTTCTCTGAGTACTCTTTTCTTCATTTACTTTACCTTCGCTAGTCTCAAGTGTTCTTCTGCAGTTTCCATTTCGAAGTCAATCCGTGTGCTTATTTTCTACTGCATATTGAGTTTCCAGCTGAATTTCCTTTTCTTTCTACGACTCATGATTATTATTTTCAAATTTTTCCCCACATTATACAAACTTTTTTTAAGGTTCTTTCTGCTTTATTGTTGAACTTTCTCTGAGTACCCTTTTCTTCATTTACTTTACCTTCGCCAGTCTCAAGTGTTCTTCTGTAGCTTCCACTTCGAAGTCGATCCTTGTGTTTATCTTCTACCACATATTGAGTTTCCAGCTGAATTTCTTTTTCTTTCTATGACTCATGATTATTGTTTTCAAATTTTTCTCCACATTATACAAAACTTTTTTTAAGGTTCTTTCTGCTTTATTGTTTAACTTTCTCTGAGTACCCTTTTCTTCCTTTACTTTACCTTTGCCAGTCTTAAAACTGTTCTTCTGCAATTTCTAATCACCTTAAAGTCGATCCTTCTGTTTGTCTTCTACTACATATTAAGTTTCCAGCTATTTTTTTTCCTTTCATGGCTCATGAAAAATAGTTTTGTTCGTGCAGGCAATTTCCAACAGTTTCTGATTTTTTCGTCCAATCAAATTGTTTATTTTTAATTGTATGTCAAAAATTGTAAAGCTTGATTGGATGAAAAAATCTGAAACTGTTAGAAGTCGTTTACAAGAACAAAGCTATTGTTTTCAAGTTGTTCTTCACATTATACAAACTTTTTTTAAGGTTCTTTCTCCTTTATTGTTGCACTTTCTCTGAGTACCCTTTTCTTCCTTTACTTTACCTTCGCCAGTTTTAAATGTTCTTCTGCAGTTTCTAACCACCTTGAAGTCGATCCTTCTGTTTGTTTTCTACTATATATTAAGTTTCTAGTTAAATTTGTTTTTCTTTTCATGACTCATGATTATTAGTTTTGCTCGTGCAGGTAATTTCCAACGGTTTCTGATTTTTCCGTCCAATAAAATTGTTTATTTTTAATTGTATGCCAAAAATGGTAAAGCTTGATTGAATGAAAAAAACAAAAACTGCTGGAAGTCGTTTGCATGAACAAAGCTATTGTTTTCAAGTTTTTCTCCACATTATGCAAACTGCATTTTTAATGTTCCTTCTCTTTTATCAATGAACTTCCGAACGTAAGTTGTTTTATTTTCACAAATTAACTATCTTTCTTCTCTATCCTCTTGTTTCCAAATTTCCTCTCTACATGATTTAACCTTTCATTCCATTATCTTCCTAAAATTTGTAAGAAATATACTCGTTTCTGTTGATTTCTTGTAGTAAATTCCTTCTCTATGGTGCATTTTTTTTTGAAAATTTTAATTATATAAAACCACACCTTCCGGTATGTTTCCATCTTTACCGAAAGAATTTAGAAAGGGACATCGAATCGCAGCCACCAGATAAATCGCACACAACACGCGAGAATGTCCATTCGTATTCCGCTAAAGGCGTTCCGGAAAATCGCCTTGGAAGTTTTGTTCGTTTCGATTAGAAATGATCGTGCCATTATGTTTAACGCGGGCGTTAACCCTTTACGTAAGAAGCGCAACACATAATAACAACAATAACAAAATTCTCTTTGGTGGTATTTTTGGGAAGAAACTTCTTCAAATAATTATATTCTATTGTTATACTTCTTTTTCATTTATTTCTTTTTATACGTTTTAAAGAGTTATTTCTCGCTTTCTCTGTGGTTTCAATTCGTTATTCTTCTTCGATGTGGTAATGTGCCATTTCGTATCTTCTCCAAACCGATAAAATGTCGTGAAAGAGTTATTTTCAAACCGTAAGGTTTATATATTTCTTTATAGGTAATTGTCATCGTCGGTGTATCAAATTGATAGTGATTTTACACCGCGTTTTATTATGTTCATCTTTTAAAGCTAGAAATAGATATTTTCATCATCACATTAAATGTTGAAAGTTTAAAATTTTTGTCGGTGTAGAAGAAATTTAAGGTGATGTATTTATGAATCGTACGATGGGATTTCGTTAAAGCGAGTCGAGTAAGCACACGGTTGGTCAAAGGAGCACAAGCAAGCGGTCGCGTGGCTGGCATTTAAATACCGTCGTATTAACGCAATCGGAACCGCATTGACTGATGGCTCCGGCGCCGCTAGAAAATGTGATATAACGCGCGGCTCGGAATGCGGCGTTGCCCAATCGATCTATTATGTTGACTAATGCCCGCTTTCCAAACTAAACAATGACTTAGGTGGCGCGAACGTGCGCGACATACACACGCGGAAACGTACGCGAATAAACGACCGATCGACCGAGCGAACCCACAAAGGCTCGCGTGGAGTCGATGCCCCAAGGCGAAATTTATTGCGCAAATTCGATTTAACCTAAAAATGTTACAACCAATTATCGGTAGAGGAAAAATTCAAAACCTATCAATATGATATATGACCATTATTACTACCTACTACGTGAGTTATTTCCACATTTTGAAATTCCTTTTTTATAACAAAATTAAATTAAGGTTTACTGTACAGAGAGATTCAGATTTTAAAATTCTTATATGAAATTTTTTATATGAATTTTTCAAGTCGTACATTTTTTTAATTATATGTGACCTGGTCTACGAAAAGGGGGCTTAGATGTGAAAACAAGTTTTCGAGAAAATAGCTGTTAAAGATAAACAAGTCATTTTATCAGTTTCGCTTTAGTTGTTCGCGTTGTACATTCCTCTTTTTCATTACGTTTAATGAATCATTTTTATGCATCTTTTGCTTCCGAAAGAAATTAAAAATGAGTGTTGAAGAAGAGTTCAGTGCCGTTTACAGACAATATTTCGGTGAAAACGAAGAAGATAGTGATAAATCCGATATTGATAATGAATTGGACAACGATTATGATTTATATCAGGGAAGAGATGATACAGAGGAAAGTTTCGTTAAAGGGGATTTATCTATGGCTGATTTAGAAGAGAAGGAGCTGATAGGAAAATTTCTCTCTACCGATTGTTGTATTAAGAAATGCAATACACTCATACCTCGAGATTGGATTGTTAGTAATAGAATCAATCGTTTAGAGTTATCCAAAAACAAACTTGATTTAGTGATACTAATTGTAAGTTAGTTTAGTGATATTTTTTCAATTTCAATCATTTCTGCTCTTCTTTTTGTACATTCTTAACAAACTTCCCTACCAGTTAGAAACTTCCGGTTTGCGCCATTCGAAAGAGTATATTTTGCTTTACCCAAATCGCCAAAAAAGTGAAAAATGATTTTTTCTCATCTAATTGTAAGCCCCCTTTTCGTAGACCAGGTCACATATATTTTCCTTTTAAAATTTACAAATTGGTAAAATAATGCTTCAAAATAGTTTCTAAAATAGTTAACTTACAAAACCAACCAACTTACAAAAATTATTAATTTTTTAACGATATTAACAATCCCCAATTAAAAAATATCTCTTGGTAGTAATTTCGAAGGTGGTTGTCTACTATCTATCGTTAACTTTAAATTTTCGAAAGTAACTTTCCTTTTTTGGGTTAATCAATTTTTTGTTGCCTCAGTTAAATTAGCATATGATGGTACAAACAGGAAAAATATGCAGTAATGTCACCAAACTAGGGATTGAAATGAAAGTTTTTTAAATCAGTATTTGTAGAGTAAGAAAAAACAACATCAGTAAAGTTTGTTTAATTTTATTGTGATTTTCATCCATTATACTGCCCAACATGGCTTTTACACTTAGTTTTTTTACACATCATAAAGCTTTTAACATGTAACTAAAGTATTTATGTCCTTCATGTATAAATCTACCATTGAAAATGTCCTGATGGGTCGCTATTATACAACATTGTAAGAATTGATAAAAATCAATGATGTTATTGGGCTATGCAAAATTTAAACGACAGAATTAGAAAACTATGTTAGTCACTCGCTTTCTTTTATACAGTTTGGCATCGGTTTCTCTTAATATAAATTAACTGTAGTAACAGAAGTAACTTATAATATGTGTACTACAAATTCCCTAATAACAAGTCTTCGTTGGTTTTCAACTTTATAATCCATGTTATTAATTACTTTTGGTATTTAAGTTTGGAGGAAAGAAATCCAAATACAGTAGAACTTCCATAAAACGATCTTGAAGGTTCAAAAGAAAAAAAATCGTTATATAGAAACTTCGTTACAAGGAAACCGTATACTTTGTCTTATTTAAAAGGGTATAAAATGTGTAATCTACACTTATCAATAAATGTAGAGTTACAAATAAGTATTATGTATGTAAATCAAAAGATAATGAGACAACAAAACAGTATTAATATATTATACACTAAGGGTGGGTAACCTATGTCCCGCGTGATAGTCTAATCCGGCCCTCGAGACCTTTAGAAAGACTAATAAATAATTTTTGTTTTAAATTAAATATTTTTAATAGAAAGAAATAGAGAAGAAAAATGTCTCATTACTGGACTGGGATTCGAACCCAGATCTCTTGCTTCCTAGGCAGTTGTTGTACCAAGGGAAGTAGGAGATCTAATAATTAACTTTATTTTTTATATTAAAACAACTTATAAGTAGCAAAAATTTGTCAATTTTGTACTTTGGCCCGCGTTCGAAAAGTAAACCGTAATCTAGCTCTCACTGTACTAGGTGTTGCCCACCCCTGTTATACACTATGTATTTATATACATACATTATTTTTTCTACTTCAAATAAAAGCTTTTCGCTTAGATAGGATAATAAATAAAATTAAAATTAACACAAGAACACTTGTTACTCTACTGATCTATCCGATCAGCTGCTATATATCACAACAACAGGCTCTCGAGGATCCCCTGGAATATCTATCTACCTCACTTCTCGGTAATTTACCCTACTTCTTCAGAGAATTTTAGTTCGTTATATAGAAGTGGTTTTAAAAAAGAATTTCTTGGGACTTCGAAAAAAATTTCTTATAGAGAAAATTCGTTAGATAGAAGTTCGTTATACAGAGTGGGCCACTGAAAAAGTAAACGCAAGTTTTGGCCACATAACATCAATTTTGCGAAAAACGCTCGAACACGTCAATTTTATTATGAAGGGGGATATCGGAATGGATTAGTACTATTTACATAACTCCAACCTTAAGATGGGGGTAGATTGCACCCCAAACATTTTAAATTGAAAGGGGTGTCAAACGCTACACAGTTTTAAAGGTCTTTCAAATCTCTTTTCAGCAGTCTTTTTATTTTTGAAATCCGATCCGATGATACTTTAGTTTCTGTCTGTAATTTTGAACATTTAATAAACTTTGTTTTAAACAACATACACAACATACATGACTTACAATGAAGCTTGTTTCCTCTAAATCTGGACGATGACAGCAATAACCATAGGAAGTAAAATCATCAAGACTTTATACTTGACTATGAAGTTATTCGTTATATTCAAGATAATCAAAATTACATATATGTAATGATTTTTCTATTAAATTAAGCTACATAATGAATTTCCTTGAGAAATTATACTCCTACTTCAGTGTCAAAATTAATTTCTGATTTTAGCGGGTTTCGGTTTTCTTAAACAATTTTCAGGCAAAATAGATACATTTTCTGCAACATACTTTTATTAATACATATTAGCTTTGTTCGTAGAAGCGATTTCCAACGGTTTCGGATTTTTTGAACCAATTAAGACTTAGGATTTTTTGCAGGTAATCAAAATAAAACAATTTGATTGGTAAAAAAAATTAGAAACAGCTAGAAATCGTTTCTACTTATAAAACTAATATGAACCACACCAGTAGTGTTTGATATAAAATCCGAAAATATATGGACCTTTTAATTTTCTGTTAAAATAGTGTTAAAAAATGTAACACTTGATTAATTTGATTGCTGTTTTATAGTTAGCTAAATATTAGAAAATTGTAAAATTGTTCACTATTAACTCATTACTGGCCGCTAACGTAATAATACGTGATTTTTTCTTTACTATTCAAAAGCCGTTGACGTATGAATACATTTTTTTACATAATACAAGTTGCCAAAGGTTGGACGAAAATCCAGAGGTCCACCAAAAGGAATTTCTTGTAAAGACGCACCAACTAGGCTTTTAGGAGATATAAAAATGCACAGGTTGATAAATATCGTACTTCGGCATAAGAAAAGTTTCCTCAGAAACGATGCAAAGTTTGCAAAAATTACAACAAATGGAAAGTAAGCTACTTCCTGTACGAACATTCTCAAATGCTTTTATATGTAGAAAAATATTTTGAGAACTATCATCTTAAATGAAATTACTAGAAATTTAATTTTCAAATTCGGTACCTTTTATATTTAAATAAATTCACTACTTATTTGAATGACAAAGGCCCGGCTTAACGCCGGGTGAAGTAGAGATTTTTAGCGGCCAGTAATGAGTTAAAAATAATAATGATAATAAGATTTAAATTGACATTTAGTTCCAGACTTTTTTTGACTTGTTATGGAAACGGTTAAAATTACATTTAATTCAACGATTTCACAGAAAGTAGAGCAAATTTTTTTAATCATCGATGCTATTTTCATTACACTGTTTTGATTCATAAAGTTTCTCTCTAAGTTTATTAGACTTACTTAGGGGCATGTGCACTTATAACACAAAATAAACGAATTCTATCATAGTATTATAAATATCCCTTCACGTCTACTTGGAAAATTGCAAAAGCTACCTCTTTTTCACCCCCTCGCATCACCAATAGGTACCAAGAGGAACATCTTTGTAAAGCTAACCTGAAACTTGTCTTTCAATTGGGAGGTTGCCCCAATGGATAGGTAACAAACACCCCTACCATCAAGACCAAAGTGTTTACCATCTTAACCAATGCAACCTTTTTATCGTTAGAGGCCAAATTTAAATTAGCTAGCTCCGAAAAGTGTTCTGCAGATATGTTCGAGCCAGCGAGCAATGTTTTAAAAAATATTTTTTTTTTTTCGAAACGCTTCAACCTTGTAGACATACTTGTTTTGTTTTGTCATAATATCAGACAAAAACGCAATGTTTCTGCAAAATACTTCATCTGATAGATCACATACTCTCCCTTTTTCTTGATAAAAATTTAAAATTTGTCGTCATAGATTCAAAACTTTTACCAAAACTTGTCCTGTTAATAGTCTGCGAACCTTGCAGTAGTACGATAGATCAACACTGTACGTATCCTTGTCTATAGTTAGCATCTGTTGAAATTCACAATGACTCATTACATTAACGCGTATATGGTTGACAATCCCAATAGCTCTATCCAGTGTGTCCTGCAAAACGGTGTATTTTGCGCACAGATTTTGCTGATGCAAAATGCAGTGAAACAATATTAATTTTTTTAGGTTTAAGTTTTCCTTTTTCAATAATGCAATAAATCCTTCTTTTTTACCTCTCATGGAAGGTGCCCTATCGGTGCAGACACTTACTAAATTATTAATGTTTAATTGTAGGCGGTGACATATTTCCCTGAAGTTTTTGAAAATGTCAACTCAACGAGTTCTTCCATTTAGTGTACCTAGCGCAAGAAGTTCTTCATAACACTGAAAATCTTTAGTTACGGCACGAATAAAATATAAAACTTGCGCCAAGTCAGTTCTATCAGTGCTTTCATCTAAAGCAATTGAAAAATAAACATCTTCATTTTGAATAATTATACGAAGTTGTTCTGTTACATTTTGTGTTAATTCGTGCTACCGATCTGTTATAGTTCTTCTTGAAAGAGGCAACTGTTTATATTTATCAACTTTTTCTGGATCTAACATCCCTACTGCTTCAACAATACATTCTTTAATTATTTCTACGTAGGCACACTGTTTGCCCCTTTTTTCAAGTATAAGAGCAATTTTATAAGTAACATCAACAGTAATAGTACTTTTCTTTACAAAAGCACTTTATATAACAAAATTCAAGAGCTTTTATGGAAGCCGCATAAGAAAGTCATGGAGGTCGCACGTTCCCCACCTCTGATGTATACAGTAAGATTTTAATTCCAAAAATACGCCTCGTCACGTAAACCTTTTCACCCCTACAACTACCCCCGTTGAAGTTCAAAACAAAAAATACGTAGATCTTAATTTTCCCTACATTTTCGCTACACCAAGTTTTGTAAATATTCATCCATCTTAGGGGTGAATTGCGAAAAATTACCACTTTGCTCGTCCTCCTTTCACCCCCAACATTAAATGTGGTATCACATCGTTAGAAAAGTAAGATAATAATACATCCTTTGGCGTTTACAGTAAACATTTATCACTTTTAATTTTCGAGTTATAAGGGAAAATGTGTTTTCAACTCTCAACTTTCAACCCTTATAACTTGCCCCAGAGGCTTTTATCGCCCGAATAAAAAAAAATACGCCAACTTTATTTTGACCCATTGTAAAACTGTACCAAATTTCATCAAAATCGGTGAGTGAACAGTTCTGATACTTCTCTTGTTAGAGAGAAAAATTACATTGGATAATAGACTTAATGATTGTGTGTTAGACTTTATTCTTGTCTAAAATAATATTATCTTTCATCTCTCAAACTCCGCCAGACTTAACAGAATGTAAATAAATCTCAACTCATCCTTTCAACCACATTCCTACATACTATAAAAGACAGTCGGATTTACCAGAATGCAAACCGTTCGTGCACACAATACTTATTATTTATGGACGGGCGCGTTGCGCAACGTTGCCCGGTAAGTGTAACAACAACAACAACGCAGCGGCAACAGCAGCAACATCGAGCGATTCCGCGTATTCCCATAATTAAGCGCCATTTCGCGTTGGAATGTTAATTCGCATAATTACGTGTGGTACGTCTCTGCCGCCGCGGGCGGCGTCTTCACGATCTGCCGGACGGCGAGAGTAGAAAGGGGCGATAATCGTTTGCACGCCGGTATACGCGCGGTCGCGATTCGCGAATGAATAGAGGGCGCGGGATTCAATTATGCCCATTATTAGATAATAAGAGAGAAGAATGAAGAGACGGCGTGATTAATCGAGTTCGATTGTTGCCGATCTGTTTAGGTTTTATTGTAACACGCGGAAAATAATCGAATTAAATAATTGAATAGATAAAGTTAAAATTCATCCGGTTTAATTGAGTTAGTCTTTTTTTATCGTTCTTCCGTTCGTTTCCAATTGCTAGCTAATGGGTTTGTGGTTACTTACATAAATTGAAATAAAACTCTATTAGAAGCCAACTGTACTATAATTAATAACGTAAATTATTGGTTAGTTAATGTTTTAATAAGGTAGATTAACGTTAATGTGGTGGACGCGCACGTAGGTTCTTAAAATAAAGCGCACCGCAAGAATTTCTTTTATATTCGAAAGGTAAACTTCGATCTTAACCTTACTCAACTAGAAGATACCTTTGCTATTAGAATAACGCGAGGAAAACAGATTGCCATATCATTTAGCAATATGTTGTAAACGTTGACGCGATTTGTAAACATGTTGTTGGATTTGAATCGATTCGAATCGAACAAAATAATAACAAAAACTAATTGAATTGAGTAATAAAATTGTTGGCATTGTTTAAAAACCTAAAGAGTTAAACATTTAAAATTTAACTTGTATGTAGGCATTGGGAAATTGCTGTGATTCATATTACGTAAACAAAAAGTGTTACGAGTTCTATTTAACGTTTGTTCACAAAACCTATCGACATTTTTGTTTGTATTTTTCCAAAAGTACTCACACGACTTCTTTTGAATTTTAACATCATGTCATAGTCGATCACTTAAAATAAATATTCCAACATGGGAAATGTACTACAAAAAATTTAGAGAGAATGCTTATTTAAATGACTAAACGTTTAAAAATCCATATTGTATTTTACTTATTTTAATATTTTGGGTTATATTGAGTACATAAAATGTGATTTTATAATATCGTCAAATACTTCGCTTTAAATAGTTGAGGAAGGTATCAAATCTGAACAGAGATATTTTTTAAACTCTACTTGAAAAACCTGATCATTGATCAAGGTATGTAGAATGTATTTTTGTATAAATATACACGATCAACGATTTTTGGCAATAGTTAGCATTAGTTTTGATAATGTTTGTATAATTGAATGAGGCTATAAATTTCTTTATGGGTCTTCACAATCTTATCAATGGGATGGAAAAAAATAAGGCTTTCAATTTCTGAAGATTTATTAAGAAACTTGACTTACCGGTTTCGATTTAACAAAAAATTGCCTTCAGGTTGTCGTTAGAAAGAAAAAAACTTTACAAAATTAAGGTCTAGATGTAATTATATAAACTATTTAGTTAAAGCTGATTTTGAAAATCGTCGGATAGATCACCTGTGGTGTAGATGTTGGGTGGTATGATTAAAAGGAGTATTTACTTGTACTTCAAGTAAGAGCTTTTACTTCCTAGTATTTTGTGGAGTATAATTCTACACATGAAGTAAATTCTTCGATGGGAAGTATTTACTTAGGTTAGAAGTATAAACTACTAGTAAATACAGTAGTAAAATAAATAGTGGTAACCCAAGTATTGAGGATGCTGAAAACGTGGAAGATCTTCAGCTGGCCTTTGTTATTTTGTTAGGCGATTATGAAATACTTTTTGACAAGCGGCAAAATCCAGCAATCAAAACAGAAAAAGAGAGGGCAGCCAAATCACTCGCTGAAGCGTATACCAAGAATACGAAAGAAGAAATGATTGTAAAGCAGCATAGTGCTTGACAGCAGAAAGCTGCTTAAAATAATTGATTTACCGAAATAATTTTCTATATTGTGCCTCCCCATACGTTCTACGTCCACATATTTCCCTCCTTTTCCTACCATAATTCACAAAAATGCCATTTTTAGCACATTTTTAGGTTAAGTAGTTGATAAGAAGCTACTCTTATGGTCAGCTTCTTAAAAACTACACCAAAGCCTCCCAAATAAAGGAAATACTAGACAACATTAGTAATTTCTGTAGTATTAACTTCTATATATCGAAGTAAATAAAGCAAAGTATAAAGTATTTGCTCCCAGTACTTACTTCAGTCTAACTTTAAGAATTATGTGGAGTAAATGCTATAATTTTTTAAAGTGAAAACTACGAAATGCAGCATTTACTTGAAGTACAAGCAAATACTCCTTTTAATCATACCACCGGTTATGTTATTATAATCTGGTATTTTTTACAAGTGTTGACGAAGGTTAAAATCTGAAGAATGTAAACTAATTTAATCCTTCAAATAAGTAAGTGTACACTCCGTGTTCATCGAGGAATTAATTTTGAAATAAAATAAAACTCAAAGTTTTATACAAGCCAACGATAACAAATTTTATTTAAAATTGAATGAAGTGCTACATTAATGTTTCGCTGCTAAGCGTCTTCAGACACATTATGAATATCTTAAGGAGGACAAACATTAAACATCGATAGGCGCAGGAATGCAAAATATTACTAAAGTGAAATCAAATGTAAAAGCTAAAGCCGTGTTATCAAGTTAAAAGCTGACGGCATGTTATCAAGGTAAAAGTTGAAGGCGGGTAATTAATTATATTAAAGTTGAATCAATTGTATTAAAATCAGCAATGTGGCTTGTTGGCGTAAAAATAATATAAAAATATCTAAAAATCGTAAAATTAAATCTTTAGAAAGAACTGAAACATAACTTGATTCGAATCAATGCCAAGTTTAGGGTTTAAACGTTGGTGATCGAATATTCGACCACCAACTTCAGCTTTTACATTTGATTTCACTTTAGTATTTTCCTCCTCCTTAAGATATTCACAATGTGTCTGAAGACGCTTAGCAATGAAACATTAATATATCACTTAATTCAATTTTAAATAAAATTTATCATCATTGGCTTGTATAAAATTGAGTTTTATTTTATTTCGTAACTTAATCTTATTACAACGATAGTAAAACTAACTCTAAAATCAGTATACTGATTTGAAATAATAGTTTCATAGAAAAAAAAAACGATAGCAATGAATGAGTAATGGTATAAAAATTCACTCATTTTTCTGATGGTTAAAAATCTGTTTACAGTAGATAATAAAAGGATAAATAATTAAAAAAAAACTAATTCAATTTAAATTCTTTAGACAATTCTAGAGAGCAATTATTTAATTATAACTTCTAGCAGGTTTTTAGAGTCAAGTATCTATGCAAATAGTTATTTTCAAAAGAATTAGGTTTGGTTGGCTTTACTATTGATTTACTGGAACATCCAATAATTTAAATTTTGATGAAATACGTTTTAATATCACATACAACAGTCATCTTTTGGTGTTCAGTTTTTGCTTTATGGTATTCGTTTTTTTTTGTAATTTATTACAAAATTTATTGCTGACTAAAATTGAAGTTATTTAATTTGGTTAAAATTTTTATCTTTATAAAATACTCGAACTATAATTTATTTATACTTAAAATGTAAGAATTTCTATAAGATGATTCATGTTGCTAGTATTTAAACATCGACTAATGATTTTATCTGATTTCTAGAAATAGAAGTTGTTCGCAGTATCTATTTACATACAAAGATCTATTAATTATGAAAAACATTTGTATGTATGTACATAATGAAAGTGGAATTCTAAAATCTTTCAAAAGTTGTAAATGTATTTCTATACATGAAGACTACAGGAGAAGCCTGGAAGTCCAAAATAACGAAAATTGAAATTTGTACACATTGTGAGACGTTGACTTTTGTATTCTGTTTACGTGAAGAATCTTGTAACAACTTATAAAATGCGACTTAAATTGTTTTTCCCTTGTGCTCTTTAAATGACTCATTTAAAAAATATTAAATATTTACATTTTTATAGTAATATCTCACTTTTCAGTAAAATAGCAATTACTTAGGGCCGTTTATTCACGCTTGGATAAGTTAATCTATGTGATATTTACCATGGTTACTGACTAAATAACCAATCATGGCAAGTGAAATTGAAGGTATGGAAAATATCAGACAGATTAATTTATCCAAACATGAATAAATCGACTCTTAGTCCCTTTGTTACTTCTACTCTTCAATTATTAACTCTAATTTACTTAATAAAATCAAATCTATTTAGAATCTACATGTCAATATTAACGTTTGTATTTGTTTATACAGGTGTCCCAATATAAAGTTCACATACTGAAGAGGGTAATTTTACAGCAAAAAAATGTGAAGAATATTAATATGAACTTTATAAACATGTGTTCGTAAATCTTTCTCAAAGAAGTTAGAGCTGTTTGAAGATGAAATTAAATTATTAACTAATTATTTCAGTTATCGTGCAGAGTTGGTTCATGAATTTTGGAACAACCCCTAAAAATGCGTCCAGACTTGAAACAAAACCCCGTATCATGACATTGCGTACCTTTTCTTGACTGTGCGAACTTCGACGCGTATTCGAAATGTGCACGTATCATCATTGCGTAGGTGTCGTCGTTGCGTATCAACATCGCGATCTTCAATACGTTCCAGTTACTTAATAGTTTTGTTCGTAGAAGCGATTTCTAACCGTTACTGATTTTTCTCAACCAAGCAAGAGATAATATTGTGCATATGATCAAAATTAAACAATTTGATTGTTTGATTGTGTTGAACAAAGTTATTATCAGTACATAAACTGTCATCATGGATATTGTAACAGCTGCGGATATTATTATTGATCAGCTTGTACGTAATAAAGAGAAAAAAGAAGACTTTGGCAACAACATTTATATACGCAATGACTTGAAAATTGCGGAAATAATTTACTGAAAGATTTAAAATTTCAACAAGTTAGCGGTCTTTATAAAAATTTTACAACGATGTCACCAACTGATTTTGAATAAGTTATAATTTAATTGGACCAAAAATTGCTAAAAAGATACATTTTTAAGGAATGCTATAACTATCCAAAATTGGTCGTGACTCTTAGATTTGGATGGACGCATCGTTCTTTTTTTTAAATTTCTTGTAACAATTTCAATTTTTTGTATCCCACAGTACATCTTCGTCTCTATACAATTGTATAAATGTTGTTCAATAATCATGTAGTAGCAAACCTAAAATTTTATGTTCATAAAATGTGGACACTTCATAATAGGTTCGCGTTATACTATTTACTGTAGATGATTTGGTAACCATTACCATGTTTCTTATGTAAATCAAAATCCAAAATTGCGTTGAATATGTGTGTATCAAACTTTATCATCTAACTCTGTATGGCAAAGAAATAATTAGAAAAAAAGTACACAGTATCATCTTCATAGAGCCGGAGCTTCTTTAGAAAGCATTTCTGGATACAGATTCATATGATTTTTTAACTGTATAATTACGCCCTTAAGTATAGGAACATTATTTCCAAACAACTTGTATGAGGCAAAACTTTCATCTTTTAAAGAAAAATCTCTTTTTATGTAGATAAAAATATTTGGAATTTCTAAAGAATGTAGAAGTAAGGGGGTACTATTTAGAGCGCTCCGTGACTTTTCCCGCCTTTTCTCCAGCTGCCGGAGCCGGCGGATCGGGCGGGCACACCGCGAGAGTCCCCTCTCGAGGCGATCCCCTTGAATGGGCCCGAGCGGCGGTCCGGACAGGCCCGTTTTCCGCCTCGACTGTACCAACCGCTACGGAATGTTGCAGCGCTGGACGGCATTCCGAGGCGCCGCGCCCCTCCGTCGCCGGCCGCCGCCGCCGCCACGGCCCCGCGGCCCGGCGAGCGCGAGCCGCGGCCCCCCTAGGTCCCCTCGCCGCGGCCCCCCGCGGATCGGCGCGCCGCCCGTCCTCGGTACTATTGCGACATCGCCCCGATAACATCGCTACACTAATCAAGACCAATTACAGCCCGACAAATTAGTCCCTCTGCAACCGTTCACCAAATCCTACAATTTTCATCATCCGCAAACTAATCAACAAAAAAATCATAAGCAGGATCTCAGAAAATAAGGATTAGAAATTTAAATGGTTATTAATAAGTTAAGGTGATGGGATTAAATGTTTTTGGAACCAACCTCAACCAAGTTAATTAGATTTATAATTAGATAAGTGTATTTAAATGGGGTACATTTTGGAAAAATGAATAGATCTGATTCCAACTCAATTGGATATAGAAACATCTAAATTAAAAAAATAAATAAATAAAACTCTTACTAAATCTATGTCAAAATAAGAAAATGACACACAAAAAAATTTTAGATAATTTTCATCAGCTTCTGTTAAATTCGCCCCTTTTTCTAATAATTAAAAATTACTTACAGTAAAGAATAATAAAATATATGAAATTGTTAAAAGTACCTGGAGGACTAATAAGGTTTTAGGCCATTCTAAACAGTACTCATTTAATCATGATATGATAAGTTTTAGTGTAAAGCATCTGAAATATGTAGTTATTTTCAAAAAGGTACAGGTGGGTTGGCATTGTTATTGATTTACTGAAAAATGACGAATAATTTGAATATACAGGATAGGGTAAATGCACTGGTTAGCCGACCGGCACTGGATCTCGACCATTTTGTCATTTAAAGTCAAATATTAAGAAATATATTCGCTATACTTTAAAAAGGTGTGAACATTTGGTTTTGTACTTCTATAGCACTCCTTAAGTTGTTCTTAAAATGCAGCTAAAAATCTGCGTTATTCCGTGAAAAATCCGTAAATACGTGTCTATCGCGGTGACAGTGTAGTTTCGTGTATAGTGTAAAAAAGTGTTAACCAAACTCGGCCAGAAAATAGTAGATAATTTTGATTTTAAACACGTTAGGTGATTATATTATGGTTTATATCTATTATTATTTATAGTTGCTTATATATTTTAAGAAAAAATAGGCTTACAGTAAGTTTTTTGCTTAATATTTGATGGTGGCCAACCAATATTAAAATAATTGCCTTTTTCAGTTCTCGACCAAAATGGTCGAGAATCAGTAAGCTTTTAAAAAAATTAATTGTTTTGGTAATATCATCTATTTATGAATTGTTGGTATTGTTGTACATACTTCCATTAATTTATATATCTACTTTTTAAGTTTTAGTTTGCGACCATTAAATCAGACCTAAGTATTCTTTTTTTACACTCGTATTATAGGTGGTCGAAAATCAATTAGTTCTCGACCACTGTAACAAGGAAATTGATTAATGTCACTTTCTTTATTAGTAAAAAAAATAATAATCTATTTTTTGTAAGTTCCTATTTATGTTTGTTTAGTGAAAATGTATGTATACGTATAATAAAATTGTTTGACTTTATGTTTTTCTCTAATGAAATGTATTGTCCTAAATATATTTTCTTAGAAATTAGTCTAATTTATGGTGGTCGAGAACTAAAATAAAATGGTCGAGAACTCCGTGGAGTGGTCGAGAAATAGTGATATTGTACTTTTTTTTATTTTTATTGAAATTTTAATAAAAATCGTTGAAAGAAAGGAAAAAGCATACTTGCACACTGTTAAGAACTCATTGAGAAATCGTTGAAGGCTAGGTGTAATAGAATTTGAATAATTTTTCGATATGTAAAATACATTCAAAGTCAATTTTTTTGTTAACTGGTCGAGAACCAATGCATTGACCCTACATCTTTCAGTATACATTCAAAAATAAGAATAAAAGCTCAAATAAACATTGCTCGAAAAATGCTTCTTAAAGGAGCTAGAGTCCTTGAAGGCGACAATGGCAAAATAGACCACCTTAGAACTTTGTTGCATGGTTACGCAATTCATTCATAAAATCAAACCCCCGATAACCCCAAAAAATGATAACGACACTCTGCGTTGTTAAAGCGCTTACAATACTCTTAGGAAAAATCCTATTTAATTCAAAGATGAGATTAGTCGATCTTTAAAGATCGGCTCGAAAGCAGTTACGCAATTGTAAAAAGCCGACCATCTTTACGTACAAAGGTGTACGATCAGAAATTTTAAATCAGGGTAGTAAAAAGTTGACATGCAAAAAAGTTAGATGAACAATTAACCAAGTCACCCCTTTCCACGTACGCCACCGATAAGTTTCATCCAAATCGATACCACCATCTAATTTTTCTTGGAAGTTTAGGCTAGTATACCAATTTTTGTTTACTTAATCCAAGCCATTTCAAAGATATTCGTTAAAAACTATTTTTCTGCTGTCCTCTTCAAAGGTCCGTAGCTCCCTTAGAAAGCATTTTTCGACCAATGTTTATTTGAGCTTTTATTCTTATTTTTGAGCGTGGAACGCGCTGGTAGCGTATGGTCGTCAAATTTCGGGAGACTCTGTATTTAAATAAATAAATACTCAGAATACATTCTTCTTCTTCTCAAAATAAAGGTAAGGCAATGGAATTCGAGAACTAGCTCATATGACTCCTAGACACTGAGTGAATAAGAAAACACGCGCAAAAAGAATAATCTTCACTAACAATAAAATATCGAAAATTTATTCACTACTATATTCACGATAAATTAAAAGGGCGAAATATGTATTAATAAATCACTGATGGATTATAGTAAGCTTGATTAATAAAGAATTTTTCTGAATTTTGGGACAGACACAAACACTTCATCCGTTCCCGACCAAAGCCGGAAACGGAATCCCTCAGAATACATTAAATTATTGCTAAACCGTTTACGTCCAAAAAAGAAAATGATACATAAATATTAACTTGTTTTTAAAAATCTTGAAGTTAGTCTTACTTTACATTCTTGAATAAATACCTGAAGCCCAAAAAACCAATGGATCACTTTTGGAAAATTTTTATCAGCTTCTGTTAAATTTTAATTTTTTTTATTTAACATTTTTTTCATAGAAATTTGTATAGATTTCTAGATGTCAGACTAAATTTACAACAGTATACATTTTAATGGTTAAAATATAGTATTAGTAAATTTTAATCATTACGTATACAGAGTGATGGAATTTAAATACATGAAGCTTTTAAAGATGAAAAAGAGAATATCTCTTTGATCATAGTATTTATCTTTCATTGAGTTTTTTTTGGGAATATTTCTTTAATTTATTACTTAGGACCATTTTTCTAAACCAAGAAAAGTGAATTTTTCTTTTCTTTTTAATTGACAAATTTCTCCAAATGGTACATTCACTTTTTATTAAGCGAGATATAAAAATGAGTTTTCATGGAAGAAAGCTAAGATTTCAAAAAAAAAATCCTCAAAAGGTAAAATGCTTTAAAGTGCAAAAAATAGGAAAAACCAAAATTTTTTTCTAACATCTAATAAACAACCATCTCTAAAAGTATTTCACATTTAAATTAAATCATCCTGTATAATTTTACATTTCAAATTTTGCGTCGACAGAATAAATAGTTTCTAAGACATTAAAGTTATTTCAGGATTGTATCCACACCCTATATTTGGAATGTATTAATCAAAAGAAAAGTATGTGTTAAAATTAATTCAGATTCAATTCAAATTTGAGAATTCCGGCACCTTATAAAAAACGCCAATGACGCAACTGCTACGTATTAATACCAGTAGGAATTTCCTCAGATGTCCTAGAATCGTAGGAATGCCATTCGATTCTGTAAAAAACATTTCTTCAGCAACTCGCGCACCAAGCGGTGGTGCAACAGCGACGTGCACGTTTATATTTGGCAATAAACGTCTTCCTGGCGATTTTATCATGGCATTACCTTAATGATTAACGTTTGCAGCAAGTTCGGGC
The DNA here is from genome assembly GCA_036711955.1 of Digitonthophagus gazella. Taxonomy (NCBI): domain Eukaryota; kingdom Metazoa; phylum Arthropoda; class Insecta; order Coleoptera; family Scarabaeidae; genus Digitonthophagus; species Digitonthophagus gazella. Next base: position 12,016,112 of record JASCIT010000001.1, read on the forward strand.
CGGTCGTAACCGCAGTTAGTAATAACTGCGAGCGTGCGAAATACCGCAGCTTACGTACTTACCGGTTTAATTACTGATTTCCTACCGGAAAATTCACTCAGTATATAGTGAGTGAATATATCCAGGTGTTTTACAATTACATCAAAAAAATTTCAAAGAAATTAAATATTTCTAAGAATAAAGACACTCAGTATAATGATGTAGAAGTAAAAGTTAACGTGAGAAAATTACATAGTCATAAACTAAATCTAAAACAATAGCGTGAATACAATAGAAATGATTCATTATAAAAAAAAATAATTCATGATTTATTAAATGACCGTCAAAGTTATTGTAATTATAAGTGTGATTGAATCGGAAACGAATTGTTTTATAGGTTGTATTAACAAGATTGTGCATACAAGTGCAATATCTAACGTCGAGCCTTGACACGATTATGCTAATTAACGCGGCTAAATATTTTTAGCGACCGCGACGTGTGATTAATGCATGTTTCCATTTACTGTCGATTTTAATTCCGTTCGTTCTGCACCGGACTTTTTAATCGCTTTATAATCTAAGCGGATGTTAACGCGGTCGGCGATTATTAATAAGTTCTCCTTGATTAATTATATCGTAAGTCTGCACGAGTGAGTGGTTACCAGATATGCGGCAGGATGTGCGTAAAGTAGTAAATAAATCGTAATAAACGTATCAACGTTGGTTACTTTTTGGTTCTTGCTATTACTTTCTTGAACGGGACTTATGTAACGACTCGACTTCAACGACGATGTGGAATTTAAATATTTTTAATTAAGTGAGTCACGTATCAAACTCGCTCTTCGAGATTATGTGTGGTTTTTATGGAACCGTGACGGTCAAGAACGAAGTTGATTGAATTAGAGATTTCTAATGTTCTTTTTTTTACGTGTAGTTATTAGTCGGAATGAATGGTATTGGCATCTCTATTATTATTATGACGTAACAAGTATTGAAATATCAAGTTTTTTATCGACGTTCTTTTCAGACCGCTCCTAGAGAAGGGTAATAAAATTTTTAACAAAGTGCCGTAGTAGCAATAAGCTTATGTGTTTAATGGTCGTTTCACCGGGTTCTGTGAACTTTACTCGGTTTATCAGAGATCGTCGCTGCGTATGATTTTACACAAAACATCGATGGTATTTAACTGTTAATTACACGAAAAATTGTGTAAAACTTCTTTAACATTTAAAGGTTGATGGAATTTGTTTGATATTTATTGGTTGTGTAAAAATTCTTAAAGTAGGAACTAAATTTCTATTTTATATATAGGTACAGATAAATGTCTTCAAATAACAAATTACCAATCATAAATTGCTATTAAATTAAAATTTATCTACTTGCAAAATTATTAAAAAGTTTCCATTCCATCAAAAACTTGTGTAATAATTATTATTTCTAATTAAGAACCCGTTGGTAAATTATTGATTTATTGGAAGGATTCCACATTGAAAAAGATTTATATTTTATTTACAAATTGTTATACTGACGAATATCCTACGTTAGATATTCTATGAAGTCATGTTTAAATACAATTAAATGAATAATTATTTAAATTATCAAAATAAAAGTAATAAGAAAACAATAATCACCATTTGGTGTGAATATCAATCAAGAAAATAAGGATTTCTATAAGCGGAAATTTACTTTAATGGTTGAATCTTGTGGCTACGTAATAATGTTTTTTTTTTCTATTATATTCTACATAAAATTATAAAATTTTAGAATTCAGATTAAAATTGTCATCAACTTTATACAGTGAAATCTCTCTTGGACGGACACCAACGGAACCCACCAAGAGTATCCGTTCAAAAGGTGTGTCCGCTTAAGAGAAATGCGAAGTAATTACAGTGAAATTCCCCTTCGCGGGTACCCCTCTTGAACGGACAGTTTCTCATGGAACCGTCCGACTCTTATTACTTCGCTTTTCTCTTAAGCGGACACCCCTCTTTAACGGATACTTTTGATGGGTCCCGTTGGTGTCCGCATAAGGGAGATTTCCGTTCAAGAAGGGTGCCCGCGAAGGGGAATTTCACTGTATACGAATATATTAACAGATTTTGTTGACATGAAGCTTTTGTAATATTGGTTCTTATTGTGACATAAATTTTTCTCATGATATAATAATATGAAGAGACAGGAGCGAGGTCATCAACATTCTTTCCAGTTCTTATTAACTTTAAAAAATCGTACAGAAATTATTTATAAGAATTAATAAACGACTTTTACTTTAAATTGAATATAAGTTAGTCTATTTTGTTTTAAAAAATCAAATTTGTTGAAATTGCAACCAAAAAAATTTTAAGTAAGCATTTTTTTTAGGAGTTAACTTTTTAAAATATCAAGTTTAAAAAATCGTACAGAGTTTATTTGTTAACAAATGATTTCTACCTTAAATTAACACTTAAAAATTCCATTTCTGATTATAAACATCAAATTTATTCTAATTACCGCCGAAAAATGTTAAACAATTTTTAACTCTTTGAGGGTTAGTGGGTGATTTAATGCACTTCTTCGAATTTTGACCTTTGTGCTCGCTGGTACACAAAATAAACCACTTTTTTAATCTCTGCTCCTTTTGCTGTACAATGGTTGCGAGCGCGTACCACTTCACCTCTTCAAGCTCAGATTATGCTTTTTGCTAAGAGAAGCAATTATTGCTTAAAATTTGATATCTATACTGGAAAGAACGAAGATTCCACAGAGGTGGGTCTAGGGAGCGGCGTTGTAAAAGATCTGTGTAAATAAGATAATTTCTTTACTTCTCCCAAACTGATGGAAGATCTTCAGGAGAAACATGTTTATGCATGTGGCACTGTAAACGCTACTAGAAAACTAATGCCTACATTTCGCAGACAAAGAATTAAAAAGTGGAGGTTTTGACTACTCTATTAGCAATAAAGGACTGGTCGTTGATAAGTGGAAAGACAAAACAAGTGTGTACTTATTGTCTAACTGCCACCACCGCCAAGATGTGTCAAAAGTAAAGAGGTGGAAGAAAGATGGATCACATGAAACGATTCGATGTCCAAAAATGTTGACAGATTTCAATTTCAACATGAACTTTATCGACAAATTTGACCAAAATAAACATGCTTATGAGATAAATCGAAAAAGTTTCAAATAGTGGCACAGGATTTTTTTAACTACTTAATGCATGCGTTGTGAATGCTTTCATCCTATACAAAAATCTGAATTTGCCTAAAATATCTATGAAAAACTTCAGGTTATTACTCTTAGTCTGCTAAGTGTACCTATTAAAAGATGAAAATCATCAGGAATTCCTATACAAATAAAAAAACACAAATCAGAAGTACCAAAAACAATAAGACTTCAAAATTCAGAGCATAAACCTATTCGAGCCACCAGAAGACGCTGTGCACTTTGCAGCACGAAGAAGAGTGATGTTTGACCTAACTGCAGTGTTCGGTGTGTAAAGTGGCACTTTGTTTAAACAAAAATAAAAATTGCTTTGAACAATACCATTCCGGCTAAAGTGTTTATTGTGGGCGGTGATACATTGTATGAACGCATCTTAATTTTTTTGGAAATACACAAATTTTTCGAAAAATTGTTTATACTACTTTTAATAATCATCAAATTAGACACATTAACAAAAGTTGACCAAATAAAAACGGTTTTAAAATGTTGTGCTCACTTTGGTTTTTTTAATTTGAAAAAGTCCGCCCCTCAAAGAGTTAAAAAGATTGAAAAATTTTGATAAAACCTAACATTTTTTTTTATATCTTTAAAAAATCGTACCGAGTTTATTTATCGAGAATAAGAAATGATTTTTACGTTAAATGTACACTTAAAGATTTTATTTTTTATTATAAAAACCAAACTTATTTCAATTATCACTGAAAAATTAAAAAAAATTTTTTTTTTGAAAAAATCGAAAAATGTTGATAAAACCTATCAACACTTTTTTTGAATAACTTTAAAAAATCACCCAAGCTTTATTTATAGGAATCAAGAAATGATTTTTACATTAAACTAAAGACTAAAGACTTTGTTTTTCGTAACAAATATCAAATTTATTTTAATTATTACCAAACAAATAAAAATGGTAGAAAATCTCGATGAAGCTGTTTTATTCTTGTACCCCTTACATATTTTGATAATTAACAAACATTTTGTATTTATTCCAAAAATCAAAATTGTAAATGTAATGGGAGAAATCTGTATTGCTGAATTTCATCTCTAATATCAATTTAAAATAAACCTAAACAACATGATATTTCAATTTTATTTACTCCAGCGTATTTACTTAACGTTAAGATATGCAAAGTAAATATCATTCTAGATAAGTTAATCTGAATTTTTTTATTATTTTGAGTACTTATGTTGTTAATCTACACAACTTTCTTTCAACAAATTTAATAAAATAATTTTATTCAATCCTTGAATGAATCTTCACCAACGTACTTTTAAAATTCTTTTTAAAAAAAACGGTTTGTTTCGTTTAACATCTTTATGAATGAATTGAAAATTTGTAAACAGATGTGACCCTCACAACCAAAAACCTCTATTTAGTTCTTTCTTTTCTTATTTATACTCCTTTTTTTAAATCTTTTTCCTTTTCTTCTTTCGTTCTCAAATTATATCGGGACGTGGGGATAATAGGAAAATAATTAAAACGCCGCATTCCGATGCGAATCCTTCTCGAGATCCGAAGGTCCTGTCAACCCTCGGCGGTCGGTCGGGCGGTCGGTCGGCGGACGGAGGAGATCCTTCCTCCATCTGTAAGTGGAGGACGAAGGAGGATGAAAAATTAGCGTCCGTCCCCGGTATATAGTCATCCGGATCGGAATTTTCGGTGCACCTTTGCGCCGTGGGCAACCTTGTGTGACCTTGAACGGGATTCATCTCGGCAAGAATGCGTCCAGTTAAAGGCCTGCTGTTCCACAAGCCGTGCTCGCTCGTTCTTTCGTTCGTTACTTCGTTCGCTCTTCTTCTCCGTTGCGCTACGATGCGGTGCTACACCGCAAGGCTGCCTGCCGCTACGGCTGCTCCTGCTTCTGCTGTCGTGCTTATGAAAGGAGGAGAAGAAGGGGTCTATACAGGGGTGGATTTAGACAATATAGTTTTCATTCTTTAATATTTGAAAACTACAGGCAAATAAAGCGTTGTGCTAATTTTTCACGAAATTGAGATTTTGGTGTTATCTATTAGAAAAATTTCAAAGCTTTAACTCCATTCAATCGTTTGTACAATAAAAGCGCTCAGTTAGAAGTTATTTGTAATATTGACGAACAGACTAAAAAGACATCAGATTAGCGGGTAGTAGATAAGAAGTGCTTCATTTGATTTTTTTCTCAACGTTCAATAAAGATGATAAGAAATGTGAAAGGTACCTTTGTATACCATTTATCAAAAAACAAATAAAAACATGAAATTTCCAATAAATTAAAATGTGTTTTGTCGAACTCATGTTTTTTGATATAGCAACTTCTTTACTTGTGGTTTTCATTTGCAAATGATAGATACAATCTAAACTTAATGCTGAAAAGAAAATACTGTATTTTAAGGTTTAGTAAGATTACTAGTAATAATGTTCCTCATCAAACATAGAAAAGTACAAATGAGAATTAAAATAAGTATAAGGAAGGATATGACCTGAGGATAAAACTTTACATAAAGTTTTCCTGTTAGGACTTTATTTTCTAAAATGAAGGTACTTTTGTTTAACTTTTTGTTTACTTTGACATGAAATCGAAAAGTACTTTTTTTCAAAAAAAAAAAAAAAAAATCAGAAGTTAATCTATTAGAATAACAAAACCTTGAACGTAAAACCGTGCATTTGCGTCAATGTAAAAATGCATCATAATCGGCTTAAAAACTTCTTATTTAATTAGGGTCATTAAGGGTGTTAATTTAAAAAAAAGATGAAAGTGGTTTGATTGTTGTACGTTTAATATTAGATTGTATTTAAATCAGATTTTTGTATGAAAACTATTTGAGTTAAAAAGTTTTTTAATTAGATATGCCAACACACTCAAAGAATTGAAAAGTATAAGGTTTTGTTTGGTTATAATTAAGAAATCAAAGGAAATATTTGGATGATTTTTTTAAAATCTTGATTTGAACCTTTAACCTTTTAACATACAATGACGAGTCTGGTCATAATTGCATTACGTTCGAAATAAATCGTCACCCATGGGGTTAAGATTTATCACACCGAGATTTGAAAACTCTATCAGTCAAGATGACGTTGATTTTGTTAACTCTTTGAGGGGCAGAGATTTTCAAATAAAAAAACCCAAAGTGGGCACAACAGAGATGTTGTGTCATCTAAGAAATTAGCAAAAAGCATAATCTGAGGTTGAAGTGGTGAGGTGGTGCGCGCTCTCAACCACTGTACATTAAAAGGAGTAGAAATTAAAAAAAAACGGTTTATTTTGTGTACCAGCGAGCACAAAGGTCAAAATTCGAAGTGGTACATTAACCCACCCACCAACCCTCAAAGAGTTAAGAATGTTGGCGGTATAAATTGCTATCCTTCAGAGCTGCAAAGGTCTATTACTTGTTTGCATAGAGCATGACTTCAAAAATACCTCAGAGAAAGAGGTATCGAAGGATCACATCAGGTTGTTTTAAAATTCAGCCCTAATGCATTTGCATGAAAACTCTACCAATTTGACCATTTCAGACTTTTGTTTATATTTATTTATTTTATTTTTTTTTTTTTTTGAAGAATTCAAAACTACTTGACAGAATAATCGCCGATGATGTGCTTAAAAATGTCAGGGAAGATGCCACAAAAAAGTCGGGTGAAAAATTTTGGAACGCTTTGTATTTGCTACAACATGCCAGGAAACCCTTTTCAGATTCTTTTTTTAAAACAAATTATTCTGTTATCTAAATTCATGTATGCACCGCAGTGAATATAATGCTTTATTGTAATGAACAACTTTGAACCCAATGAATTTCTTGGCGTGTTGGGATAAACTTACTGTAAAATTAAGAAGATTGGAAGTACTGGTTGTACACGTTAGGTATTAAGTATAATTCAGTGGGAATTCAACCAAAAAGGGGAGAAATCAAAAAACCTCCTTTTTTCTCAAGCCATGCTTTCGATCAATTTATTGCGATCTTCATCAGGGTTTACTAAAATAGGAAAACATAACAGCCACATTAAAAAAAATATATCAAAGTTTAACTTACAAACAGAGATGAGCATATATGAAGCGATATTATTTAAAAAATAATCCTCGGAATCTCGAACATTAAGGCAAACAAGTTAAAATACATTAAATTCGTAAGACAAAACTGAAAGATGGATTAAAATCATGGCGAAAACTTGAGTTTTCGCAAAAAAATGTGGATAACAACCACATTTTGTTTTCCTATTTTAGTAAACCCTGATGAAGATCGCAATAAATTAGATCGAAAGCTTGGCTTGAAAAAAAAAGGAGATTTTTTTTTATTTCTCCCCTTTTTGGTTGAATTCCCAAGAATTATACTACTTTAAAACAATTATTGTGCGATTAAATTTTACTTTATACTAACAGTCAGATGACCTCTAGACACATTGTTGATCGAATGGGAAACTACAAAATGCGAAAATTGTATTACAAATTGCAATGAAGGAATTACAAAGGGATTACTCATCTTGATGAAAGGATAGATGAAAAGATATATGAAAGTATCCTGAAAGTTATAGAAAATAAATAAAAATATAACATCTTGAGTACACTATTAATTTTATTTACACAATAATAAAATAAAAGGTGAAACAGATAAACTACCCATCGATTATTATAAAATACAGGATAGAAAATTATTATTGAATTTTTAGTAAAGTTGCACACATTTCTTGTAATTAGCATCTTACTTATAAATAGTAATTGTAGAAATGAAATAGGAATACATATAAGAGTAAACATGAACAATTTTCTGAACAAAATCAATACTTAGGTTCATTTTAAATCTTAAACCCTTGGTTTACAATGAAGATATGTATTTTTAATGCATTCATTTTGAATGAAATTTTGAGTGAATTTTGTTATGGTTTTTATTGAGTAAATATATCTTATTAATTTTTTCAAAGTTTAAAGGCTCTTAATTAGGTTGATTATTATTTGCTAACATTTCTTTTTTTATTATTTCAGTGAATATTAAGCCTGCTTTAATAGCTAATTTTCCTTGTCGGATTCCAAGAATTTTTTTGCTGTAGTTAGAGTAGTTTATGTTTCTAACTGAATACGGCCCTGTTTATTGGGGATCTCCTCTCGGTCGAAGCGCTTCGTCGGATGGATATTTGTTGCTCGGAATGTACCCGCCCGGGCACATTCCCCAAGTATACAAATGATCTCCCCCCTGGTCCTTCGTCCGCCAGCAGCTACCTGTCTTTAGCCGTCGAAGTGTATTGTTTTTTTTTTCTTTCATTTCCTCCGGCGGGCTCTTCTCCTCGTGCCTCCTCCCGGTCGGGGCACACGGTTCCTCGCGGTCGGGCAGCCAGCCGGCCGGCCGGCTGCCGTCCGTTCGGTTTTTGCCCGAAGGGCACCTGGGCCTTTTTCCATTTTCATTCCTCCTTCGGTTTTGTTGCACGTCGCTTTTTACCTTTTTCTCCCTCGGCTTTTTTTTCTTCTTGGTCGTCGTGGTCGCCGTCGTTCTTTTGCTCCTGGTTCTCTTTTTGCCCGGCCGTACTACTACGGCTGCCAGTCGCGTATAGCGATGGCATTCGGACCTTCTTTTTGCCTCCAGCTTACGCGTACGGTAACGAAATATGTGAGCTAACGTGTCACTTTTGCGTCTCGACTTTTTGCTTTCTACGTAACTTTTGGAGGTCAATCGTATACATACATAAAGGGAGCTTTGATACTTTAGAAATGTGCCACCGAGAATTGCGATAAGCGATTCTATTTAGATTAAACAAACAATTTGCATAGTTGCTAGACCTTATCCCGTATCTAACCACATTGTTGTTTGTGTCTACATTTTAATATTCTTCTAATTATTTAATTAGTAAATAGTTATCAGGTAAATATTTAAATATTTTTAGTAACTGTTGAATTCTATTCTTGAATATTTCGACTACTATAAAAAAAAGAATCTGTAAATTTCTCTATTCCTTAATGGGTTTTGTTAAATTACGAGCCTAATCCATTTTATGGTTTAAACTGGTTTAAATGTGGGTTAAATTTTATTACCTCATAAAAATACTCATAAACAAACACATTTACCTATAAATTTTACAAGAGGTAACATTTCCGGTAATGTTCCACATATGTATGAACTAGTTTGTAGCGTGATGGGGATTAACCATAACATTCTTGTGTTCCCATGTAAGAATTATATCGTATTAAAATAAAAATGAAGTGCGCTTAAGTCTGACTTCCATAAATCAAGCGAATCACTCAGATTTACTGAGAATATAACATGATTAAGCTCACACATTCTAGCTGTAATGATGAAAATATTTTAGAAATGTGAGGAAATAATCCTTCTTATGAATTATGCAAATATCATTTCCGTGAATACAAGTATGTACGTAGTCTCTTTAGTCTTTAATTCAAATAAACTGAATGGAGAGAAGTTCTTTTTCTCTTAGGCGGCATACTTACTATGTATATGAGTCGAGTATAATTATCCTTCAATCTTCGTCTTCCGCATACTTTGGAAGAATTCACGTGTGCAAATTGATGTAAATGCCTTCCTTGTACCATGAAATTGTTGGCGATAATTAAAGTAGTTTGTTTTAATGATGGATAAAATAAAAATGTATATACCGTATATTTGAATTTCTCAGAAGTTATAGTATTTTTTAATCAGATTTTGAAACATTGTAATGAAATCAGATTTGGAACATTTTTCTCTCAAAAAAATCTCTTTTAATTTGAAGTTTAAAATTATTCTTATTATTTATTTTTAGATGGAGAATATCTCTTTGCCGAGCCGGATAACAAACTGTCCAAATATGCACCGAAGAGTTGGAAGTCGTCGCACAGCCACGGGCTGGACGCGAATGGGCGCCCAGCACTCGCGTTTTATTTCCGCGTCCAGTTTTACGTGGACAGCCCCTTGCTCCTGCGGGACGAAACGACCCGCCACCATTACTACCTCCAGCTGCGCCTCAACGCCGCCTCCGGCGCCGCGGGGGACCACGTTACCCGCCTCGCAGGGCTCGCCCTCCAGGTCGACCTCGGCGACCGTACCGAGAATACCATTTTCCGGCCGGAGGACTATGTCCCTCCCGGCCTTCGGGAACCGGCTACCATTCGAGCTATCGAGAACGCCCACAGGAACTATAGGAATTTATCCAAAAATGAAGCTAAGAATAGGTATTTATTTACACAATAAAAAAAAAACTGATTATATGTATGTATGATTTTTTGTATATAGGTTTATAGCGGAAGTTTGTCAGTTACAAGACCCCGTAAATGCTCACGTGTTTAGATTACGAGCATCAAAAGCCGAGGTGGCCCCTGGATCCATAATGTTAGCAGTGTGCGCGAAGGGCCTTCGCGTGTGCCCGGACAACAACCCGCCGTCGACGTTTCTATGGAGTTCCATCGCTAAGTTGAGCTTCGAAAGGAAAAAGTTCGAAATACGGACCAACCACGAAAAGCTAACCCTTTACACGACGTCGGATGAGAAATCGCGACTGTTGCTCGCTTTGTGCAAAGCGGCCCACCAATTCAGTATGGCCGTTGCTCCACGGTTGAGTGAGGCTAAAAAGGAGGAAGAAGAACGACAGCGCTGGGATTGCGATCAAAGGGTATCCGTAATTTCTAGCACCTCGTCTAATACGACTTCGGGTATCGTTAGCGACCGAGTGCACTCAGAGGATGAGCTCGAAATCATGATCACCAGTCCGCCGGCTCCATCAACTGAGAGTTTGGCTCTCGCTCATTTATTAGAAAGCGCTCCCGCCAGCAGCCGAACATCGGCTGCTTCTGCAACTGCTGCGCTAGCCTCGATGTCTTTGAAAGATGAGGAGTCGGAAAGTAGTAAGCAGGATAATAGTGAGAGTTCTACGAAGACGACCATGAGTATTAAATGCGCTGGTTCGCAATGTAGCTCGTCTTCTGGAACTGTCGTTGTTTCTCCACTACAAACCAGTAAGTTAATAATTAAAATTTTAATAAAAATTCTCTTATGTTTGTAAATTTTCTATAATGCAGAACCAAAACGTAGACATTCGACCAGTAGTAGCCTCGAATTGGGTTATTCCCATACAGCCCAAAACTCAGCAGTGAGCGACGCGACGTGCACCGAGCTGGATGACATCCGCGAGCCAGATTACACAGCCGGCCCGGCCCCCAGCAGCCACACTAGCGGCGTGTACACTTTGACATCAAGCGAGCAGTACACCACGTCTTTAAACGAGCAATACGCGACACCCAGCGAATTTGCTCCGGATCAAGTGGATGGTCCGTTTCGCGATCGACTAAATTCCAACGTTAGCAATTCCGGATCGTTTCATGGTGATGGTAGCGATCCAACAGATAATAAACAATCTTTATTAACAGCCGAAGAATTGTCTGATTTGATCGTTGGAAGATATCCACTTTGTAAAAGTGTTAGCAATACTCTAGATTCAGATTCGGATTATGTTACTTTACCTTCTACTTATTTGGGTTACGCGCCGATACCTCCGAAGAGAATTGACAGTGTAGAATCTAGAGGTGTTCGACCACCACCACCGCCGTATAGTGCAACATCTAATCATGATTTCGGCATGAAAGATCCACCACCATATCCGGAAAATCTCACGGTGGTTCCAACTCCGGTTTATCCTTCTGAGGAAGCAGCGGCAAGATTTATAACAACAAGACCGCCAAGTATATTAACAGCTCATACTTGCGTGGTTACTGGGAGTTCAACGCCAAGTTATTCAAGTCCGAATCAGTCTCAAGTTCCACCCATTCCTCCGAAACTTCCAAGGAACCACGGAAGTAATTATTTGGATGTAAACACGACAAAATCTAGTAGTTTGATTTTTCCTTATAGTTTCTTACCACCGCCTCCTCAAACTCCGAGACAACCTCCTCCTCCACCCCCGATGGCAACCGTATACACCAGCCAATTATCGCAATCTCAAATCGAGCAATACCAACAACAGATGTATAGTGACGTAGACTTTGTTGTTTTTCCATTAAAAGAGCCAGCGATTAGTCGACAAGAGTATCTCGAAGCGAAACAAGGTTCTTTATTAGCCGCTTTAGCTCACACTCCTCCACTTTTATATCGATCAACTCCATACCTTCCGAAATACGCTTCATCCCAAAATCTTTCCGACACGTATGTTCAACTTCCCGTTTATGGAGCTCCGAGTATCTCTTCAAATGGAAGTTTTGAACCTCCTCCGCCTAGACCGCCAAGTAGATTCACGCGTACAAGATCGGACGATAACATTTTAAATTCTTTGGATGCGCCTCAACCCCCGAAATTTAGGAGACACCCTCCACCGCCACCGCCTCCTCCTTTACCCGAAAAACGACCCGATTTACTCGTTAAGCTGAAAGATGGCACTGACCCCAAGGAAACTATGGATATTCACACGTTGCGCGAGAAGAGTAAGAAAATGGATTTGCCTCTAATTTCGGCGTTATGCAACGATAGGTCGTTGATTAAACAAACTAAAGCGTTCGTTATGCCGAAACATCCGACGGAGCTGGCCCCAAGGATGCCATCGAGCTCCACGAAGGCCAAGTACCCCGTTTCCGGACTGAGTAGCACGAGGATCAACAAACCGACGAGAAAAGCCCCGTCGGTAAGCCATCGGCATCCGGGCGATAAGTTACCCGAACTGCCGAGGGAGAAAGTGAACATTCCCCGAGCCACTCCGAATAATTACGTGCTGACCGATCCACGGTTAAAGCATAAAATGCATTCCCAATCGTAACACGAAATTCCATTGAGTGAAATTTTTATTTTTCGTATGTCCTGACATTCCAGTGTTAGAACTTTTTCCTTTTATTATTTTTTTGTTGGAACGATGCCCACTTTTACAAGCTTTAATCCTTTGATTATATTTCTCATGATTTCTCTTATACAATTGGATATTAAATATTGTACAAGATAAATTATTAAGATATAAAGCTACGTATTAAAACAAAAAGAAGTAAAATTTGTAAAAGTGGTCCAACTACGACGTTGACTCAGGGTGCCATCTATGCAATATATTTTTTTACTTAAAAATTTTAGACGTTTAGGCTTCTTTCTCCTTTTTTTACTACGTAAATAAATACATATTCGAGCTTTCGAAAAATTACGATTTCCACGTCGACGCTAGTTATTATAAAAGCTACTTTGAAAGACGATTTTTCGACTGCTCGACTTGAATTTCTGTTCTACCCCTTAAGTACATGTACATAGCGTTTTTGATAAGAAGTATTTTTACCAGTACGTTAAACTACATCTTATCATTAAATTGTATACACTTGCTCAACTGTTTTTTTTTTAGAACATAACAATATGTTTTATTTATTTTTTGATACTGTCAGATGATTAAAATCGTATAGGAACGCTTCAAACAAGTGTATGGTGCTGCCACAGTCAAATAAAGCATAAGTACAAGATTATTGTGTTTTTCTGTTTTCCATTTTATTTTCCTTTTAATAATTTTAAGTTCGTTTCAGCTTCTTCCAAATGCTCTTCGCAATTTTTGGCACTTATCAAATGAGCTTTAGCTAAATTTGTTCGTCCTAATTTGTAATTTAATACAGCTAAGTTGTTGAAAGCTGTTCCATGATTTGGATTACAGGATAGACATAAATTTAAACAGTATAAAGCTAATTGTAAGTCCCCTGCAAACTAGAAAAAAAAAAAGAATCCAGTGAAGAATAGATTAATTATTAGGGTGATTCTTAATTATCCACTGTTTTTAATGATTAAACTTATGTTCCATCAAATACACCACATGACCTTACAGTAAATAATTTGCTGCTTTGGCAGCTAGAAAACCGTATTTCAAACACCTCATTCCCAAGATTTTTTAAATGTTTTTTACCAATTGAAATAACAAGGATAAATAATAAATACATTTCTATGCTTAAAGTGGTATTTTTATTTGTTAAATAATTTCATTTTCCGGTTTCGGTCTTAATCGACCACTATCAGAGGTACTTGTTTGGATTAATACGCTGCGTACAAATGATGAAAAATCAATGTTGAGATCATGAATGTTATCGAATAATTAAATAACTTAACGACAAAACGTTGAAATATTGAGAACATGCAAGGCGAAAAAACTCTAAAACTTTTATAAAACATCTAAAAGCTTCCCGTTGGTTTTGAAACATTCAACTTCTATGATGAAGACCCATTAAAACCGAAAACGGTCAGATGGGATAATTTAACAAATAAAAGTACTAGTTTAAGTACAGAAATTTATTCATTTTTTATCCCTGTTCTCAAGATTTTCTTTCGCTAATCATTCCTTGGCCAAAAAGATTATTGAAAGATCATCAAAATGTCTGTACTTTCTTCTACCTTTTCTCTTAGTGGTAAAGAATAATACCGCGAATGAATGAAAACCATAATAACAAATAAAGGAAATGACACTGATTGTAAGTAAAATCGTCGACGTCAATGTGTACGGTGAATAATTATGAATCAACGTAATAAAGGGCCCGCCAATAAGCGCGCTCGATCTTTAAAATTAAATAAAGCAAGTTGTGTGAGAGGTATAAATGATTTTTTTTGTTTGAAAGAGTATTCGAAGGCATTATGTATGGAAAATAACATCGTTAAAATAACCACCGCGACTTCGCTTGGCGGCGTGCATACGAGAAGATCAATTTTTAACACGTTAATCGCCATGTCAGTCATATGTGTCTGACGCTAAGAAGTTCTACCGTGCGTTCAGAAATGATTGTAGATCGTTTGAATTTGGCGCGCTATAGATTAATTTTTAAGGTTGGTATAAATACAATAATGTTAATCATATCTCATAGGCGTGTCATGGAAAATATTGAAAGCTGTCATAAATTGTCAAAAAACCGTAAGACAAAGGTATTTTATTGAATTTATTGACCAATGCTATTGCAATTGATATCCGATCTCCAATAATTATGAGTATATGTGCATATACACTTAATACTGAAAAGGATACATCATGAATAAATCCGACTACGCCACTGATATGCAAGATACGACGTAGGTAATTCACAGGTAACAATATTGACCATCGAAAATCACTAAATTACGAGCGCGCCAAATTCAAACGATCTACAATCATTTCTGAACGCACGGTACATGAGCCATGTTAGACATATATATCTGACGTACTAGTAAAGTTATTTTGACATTGCCCATGTGAAAATTTCTCTGATATTATCGTGGCGATTAACGTGTTAATAACTTTGACGCACAAATCGGGCTGTATTTCATCGATGGCGTGACGTATGTTGACTTTGAGGTCATGATTGTTTTGTAGTTTGTCTACATAGGCCTGCGATTTAAGAAAACCCCACAAGAAATAGTCCAGTGGGGTTAAGTCACACGACCTCCGAAGCGCTCGTGTAGAAGATCCATTGTGACGCGCGCTGTGTGGCTCGAAGTGCAGTCCTGGTGGAACCACATACCCTCAACATCCATATTGTCGATTTCAGGCCAGAAAAAGTTGGTTATCAAGGATCTGTATCGTTCGCTATTTACTGTGATGGCGACACCATCGTCGTTCTCGAAGAAGTACGGCCCGATGACGTCTCCTGCCCAAAATTCACACCAAACAGTTACCTTTGCTGGGTGTATTGCAACCTGGTGGACGTTCTGTGGATTGTTCTCGACTCACTAACAGCAATTCTGCTTGTTGACATTGTCATTTATTTAAAAATGTGCCTCATCGCTGAAGATGAGTTTTCGACCAAAATCGGGGTCGACTTCCAGCTGCTCTAAAACCCAATCAGCGAAGATACGGTTTATGGTCGTTTATCTTGAGCTCCTGTGTCAGTTGAATCTTATACGGATGCATGCCCAAATCTAAATGCAAGATTCGGCGAAGTGATGTTTCCGAAAGGCTGAATTCCTGTGCGCGACATGAAATTGACTGTCACACACTTGACTGTCGCACACTATCGCGCACAGCGGCGACATTTTCGGCAGATTGGACGTTTCGGAATGATTTGCACATATTGCTCGCGGCTGAATTGGTTCATGGTGATTTATGAAGATACAGTGAATAATAACAAATAGATTTAACAACTCTACCACAAATAACATTGCCGCCATTAGTTGTCAAAGATCGAGCGTCCCTATAGGCGGACCCTTTAGTAAAGATTTTACTTACTATAGCCACATGTGATAAATTATACCAAACATCAGCTTTAATTAATGGATCAATCGCCATGTCGAGAGCTCTTTGAAAACATGCAAGAACTAAATCTAAATGTTGCGAGTATAAACAACATAAACCCAAGTTGTTAAAAAGTTCAGCTGTGTAAACACCCATTGCCAAAATTCTCCTAAAATATTTTCGTGTTAAAACTAAAAATAAAAATTACAACACATAGGTATATTTTACCTGTAATATCTTAAAGAAAATTCTGGTTGGTTATTATAAAAATGATAAACCCCAATCGAAGCTATTGCTTCTGCATTCATTGCATCTTCAGTAACAATATTACGGTAAAATTTGATCGAACTTTGCATATCTCCTTGCATTTCGTAAAGTCTTGCAATTTCTGTTAAAATTGAGACGTCGTTTGGAAATATTTCTAAACCAGATTTACATACATCTTGTGCGGATAATGGTTGATCTTTAAAACAATATATTAAAAAATTGCAAAACAAAAAAAGTAGTTCAACTAACCAAGTCTAACATAAATTCTCGTTAATCGTATAAAACTCTCAATATGATAATGTTGCTTTAAAGCACTTCTAAGTTGTTGTTCAGCATCCCTAATCAAATTTAAATGAATATAACACTTTGCTAATTGAACCTTCCACCACCAATCTTTAAATTCGCAAAATTGCGTCGCTTGAACAGCTAATTCCATCGCAACTTGAACATTTCCCTCATGATAATAAAGGTATTCGAAAAGAGGTTTAGATAAATTAGGATCTTTAGCATATTTAGCTATGTTCAACCGGGAAACTTGAATAAATGGTCCGGTTTTTGAAGAAAGCATAGCAGCCGTACCCAATCTTATTGATCTTGCAGATTGGCTCGTTAAAGGTCTTGCTGTTTTTAAACGATCTAAGGCAGATCCAGGTCTATGTTGAGTGTTTGGTCGTACCATACCGGAAATTGGTCTTCCTGTTGTTGTTTTTGGACGAGCTCTAAAAATATAAATAAGGAAGAAATAAGATCATAAAATGAAATAATTATAATTTTTACGTTGTCGTATTCCTCGCTGTATTTCCAGTTTTTAATGATGTTCCAGGTCTTGGAGCACTTGCTACGACACTTTCTTCAAAAACATCTGAATCCAAATCTTCAACATCTAAATCATCCACGTAAATCCTTTGGGTTAAAGCTCTCATCTTCAAACACCAAGCAGCTTGGTCTAAAGGTTGTTTTTCTAATATCTCCGTACATATATCGACGCATTTATCGTAATTTCTCCGCCGAAAATTGCTTAATGCTTGAAATAAAGGATCCATTTTAAACTTCTTAACGTTACATAAACGAGTTACATCAAGTTACAGGTAGTTTTTGTGTATATTGGTGACCATGGTAATAATTTCGATCGATTTTGACGGTTGCGACCGTCAAAAGGCGCCAATTTAAAAATGACCTCACATCCTGAAGAAGGACATCATGTTCACAAAAAAGATAACGAAAACGCTTTACATCAATTATTAGATGAAAATCACTTGGTGCAGATTCACAAAATATTTCTCCGAGAGGAAAATGGAAGATTAGATATGAGACAGCTTCAACAAGTTCTTTTTGATGTGGCAAAGTTGGAATTTGAACCAGAAAAATTTGAAAATGTATTTTTAAAAATTAATATAAAAAGGTAAGAAATTAAATTATTAATGAGATATTTAATTAAAAAGAAAAAAATAGAGATGGTTTTGTAACATGGGATGAATTCATTTCTCATTTAATCCTGGGATTTAAACAAGAAGAAATCGTACCCGAATTTCAAGATTTAGATCCTCCGATTTCTAAACCTCCAAGAATATTAAAAAGCCATCATCGACATCCTATAAACCGTATTACGTTTAGTCCGACCGTAAAAGCAGATAGAAATGTAAATTTTTCCGATGGAAGTTATGTAACTTGCAGTAAAGACGGATATATTAATTACTGGTCGTTGGATTTTAGTTTAGAAAGAACAGTCCAATCGAAATCTTATGACTTAAAAGTTACAGATACATGGGTAACGGATTTGGTTTGTTTACCGGATGTTAGTGTCGTTTGTACATCGAGCTCCGAAAGAGATTTACGATTTTATGATACATCAGCAAGAAAATTCGATATTAGAGTAATCTTTTTCTCTTTGGATTACGCTGTTTGTACTATGCATTACGTACTTGCAAAAGAAGCTGATAGTGAATCGATGTTAATATTGGGTGATATGGGAGGAAATGTAAAAGTTATTTTATTTAATTCGCTCGCTAGGGGACCATTTAAAAGTAAATTAGGTGAACCTTTAATGAGAACAAGATTCGATTTCGTAATAAAAGGAAATATACCCGGATTTCGAGTCGTTGAATTCAAAAACGTCCATAACGATTGGGTACAACAAGTTTCTTTTTATTCCGGTTTAGGAATGATTGCATCTTGTGCAGCTTGTCCAAAAGTCTCAGTTCAAATGCGAGATTTGAACGAAACCAAAGGAACATACATTTACAAAATGAATAAAGGAGCTTATTGTTTTACTTTTGCCGAAGGTGTTCACTTAATGGCAACCGGAAGTCCAGATTGTTTGGTTAGAGTTTGGAATCCTTTTGTACCAAGACGACCAAGTGTAATTTTTCATGGACACCACACTGGTGTTACTTCTGTCGTTTTCCAAGACGGAGCTAAAACACTTTATTCTATTTCAAAAGATAAGTGTATTAAAGTTTGGGATGTTGCTGCTCAAACTTGTTTGCAAACTTATACTGCTTTACCATCGGAAATAGGAGAACATACAGATGTAACTGTTTTGTACAATCCCGATACTCGTCAAATTGTAATTGGTATGGTTATGATAGCTATATTACCTTTGTGTCCTACACAAAGTGGTGAACATACTGATGGAAATACTCACTGTAGCGCTATTTCAGTTTTGTTGTACAATCCTTTATTTCAGGTAAATTTTCTGTTTTTCAAACTTTCCAAATTTAAAACGTTTCCTTTGTACCTAGATAATATTAACGTGTGGTCTTGATAGTTTTATAATCGTATGGGATCCATGGAAAGGAAGAAGAATGTCAGTAGTAAAAGAAGCTCACACAAGAACCCTCCACGGAAAAATAATCCCAGTAGAAATAACAGCAGCCACATTTGATCCAGGTTATCAACTTCTTTTAACAGGAGCTCATGACGGTTCATTAAAAACTTGGAATTTTAACACTGGAACATGCATGCGAAATATGCATATAGAACACAATTGTGAAGTAACTGGAGTTGTTTGGGTTAAAGGAAGAATTTTAGCAATTGGCTGGAACAGACATGTAACTGAATTTGCTGATAGCGGTGGTTATGCCGGTCCTGGAGGAGCGTTCAGCAAAGACTGGGAAACTAACCACACCGAAGATGTTCTATGTTCGGCAGCGAGAGTTCCACAAACTTTAGTAACGAGTTCTTACACCGGAGAATTAGTCATGTGGCAATTAGAAACTGGTCAAGCATATAAAATGTATAATGTTATTAATCCTACACAAAGAATCAAATTACAATACACCAAAGAGAAGCAATCGAAAAAGTTTCAAAAAGCTAATACGAGAAAGTCGATTGTTGTTAAAGGGGAAGGTCCGGTAAAATCTATTGAACATCCAACAGCTGTACAACCTGTATCTGGTATCCCCGGGGTTAAATCTCGGAGATTAACTGTAGTTCTAATGCCAAAAACCTCCATACCGGTGAGAGGGTTAGCAGTACGGGCTATGTTATTTTTGAATACCCGACCAATGCTTCCTAACGTTGGGAGCTTATTGGTTAGCTTAGAAAATGGAAGCATCCAAGTTTGGTCGCATCATAATGCTGGGGGGTTTATTACTTCTTTTTCTGCGATACATAAAGGTGGGGATTATATTGTGTCTATGTGTACTGATGAAAAAGATGAATATTTATTTACAGGTAATACTTTGCAATATTTATTTATTTATTGTTGGTCTTCAATTTAATTTAATAATGATTCATTTACGTTTCACCTGCTTTTATTACTACCGTTCACCTTTTATGACACATCCTCAGGAAATTCTTTGGAGTATTGGGATAAACCTTTGTTGTTTGTTTAACGCCTATTATTTCAATACCAAATTACAGAGTGAAATAGAACAATTTGAAATTAAACTTCTTCACAATCAGACGTAAAATTTGAAGGAAAACACTTCAAACTTTTACTGGTATTATAATTTATTATCGTCTAACATGTTTGATTCCCATCATCATCAGAGACGACTACAAAAAATTAAACGTATCGCGATATAAATGAATTATCAAAAAGCATGTGAAGTTAAGTTAAAAAGGTTACATTAAAAATTAAAGAGATATCGAATACAAAGAAGGTACTTACAATTTGAGTAGGTATCTTGTCCAAAAATTGACATAACAAGTTTAGAAATTTGAAAATATCACCATTAAATCTAATTCCAAATTAATACATTTTAAAATTAATTTAAAACGTCGTAACAGTAAAATGTGCACGATGTAAAATCTGACATGACAGTATAATGAACCGGTTATATTACGACTTTATAACAGGACGAAAACGCACATATGGAAATACAAGATTAAAAATAAAGCGTAAATGTAATCAGATAAAATACAAATATTGAAAATTCTCATTTAAAAATTATAATGTAAAAATGTATTTTATTAAAATATTTTATGTAAAATATATCGCCGTTCAGGAACAACATCGACGTAACTACAATTTTTGGACAAAATGAGTTAAGGCCATCAATGTATCCAAAAAATGCTGATTTTAATTATTTTTGCTTTTCCTGCAAAATTTTTTATTTTGCAGTTGTGTCGATGTTCTTCCGGAACGGCGATATGTAATCATTATAAAAATTGGGTGTTATAGGACAGGGGTGGCCACACTTGGTAATATTGAGAGCCGTATTAAAAAATCAAAAATTCGTAAGAGCCTAATCGCAAAAAATTCGCCGTCCAAAAAAAAGGAGATCCAATAAATTATTCCTCCTGGTTCCCTTAAAAATTCAAAACCTAGTAGACCTAGTAGAGCCTAGTTGAGCCGCAATAAAACTCAAAAAGAGCCGCCGTTTGGCCACCGTTGTTATAGGAAATTCGGAAATAAAATAGGAACTCTAAATAAACTAATAAATAGGGATTAAAGGATTGGAAAAGAGGATGGCCACTGGGCTTCCTCTCACAATCAGTCAGTTATTCCTTATTCCGTTGTCCTCCTACGTTTACATTATTATATTATCAATTTTCTGTCTTCTCCTCAAGTCGTGTCCCTTATCTCAAAGTATTCCTTCAGGAATATTTACAGATCGTTATATTCTGATTCTCATAATACTACCCCCGAACCCCTGAGTGGACAAAAGGTCTACTCTGCCATATTCCATGGTAGTTTCACCACCCTCGCATCCACGCGCTCAAACCAAATAGCGTGTTAACGGGAAGAAAAAAAATAACTCAAAGTTTTTATGACTAACCTAATTTAATTGTAAATAAAATAAAACACAAACAAAAACAAACCCTAGATATAGTAAATTAATCTTTATTGAAACAACAGAATTTACGGAATGACCTTACATCTACAAAACAAATGGTACTAATACTACTTACTGCTATTGTCCGTCGAATACCCCTTTATCCCTCTTTTGTTGATATTTACTGATTACTCAATCTTCCACTTTTTCTCTTTGTTAGCACAAACCCGCTTTCAAGTCTCACCACTCACTCTCTAATTCATTGTCCTTTCTTTCGTGTTTCTCTCAATCGACTTCCGGAGGTTTTTCTCCTCTTTTCCCCACCTTTCTATAACGCTCTCTCGCTTTGTTTATAGGTTCGCGACACACTACTCACAAAAATAATAACCCAGATTGTTAAACTCATATGTAATTGTAAAGGCCCCTACAGACGTTCCAACTTATCTTCAGGCAGACCTGCACAGGCCGCCTGAAGAGAATTGCATCCACACGTACTACAACCCGAAATGGAGCTGCACCATGAAGAGAAGGATGAAAAAATAAGCCCCGTCTCCGTAACGTTGCCGAGTACTCTTTCATCTTTCTCTTCATGGTACAGCTCCATTTCGGGTTATAGTACATTAAAGTAGTACTTTAGAAGGCTGCATTAGCTCAGTTTTTCCGAATGGAGGGAATTAGTGATGTGTTATTATTAAGCGCTCTAGCAATAGGTTTATTAAAAATCAATGACGGAAGAATCGCTGAGAACTAAATAGTACTTATCTGCGCAAACTAGCACTGACGCAGGCAAGTCGTTAGGTAAGTCGGGATGTCTGTAGGGCCCTTAAGTCTTGTTACCAGTCGCTATCTTTCTTGTCATCCTCTGTAAGACATTTAAAAAGTATTTCTTTGGGTAATATACCAATTCTTCATCTCTTTCCAGACGTAATACTCCATGAATAAATGTTTTTAAAATTTCCAATCCTAAAAAAGCGTTGTACATAGTTATGCAACCTCTCTCCATTCTCATCTGATACCTATTCCCTTCTCTTCTTTACATCGAAATCTTTTCTTTAATTACCATACCTCTTTTCCATCTTTCCGCGAGATTCTTCGAACTTGTTAAAGTGCATGCTTTCTTCTATCTTGAGCTTTCACTGTCGGTATTTAAACTTACCTGTTTTTCTTTCTTCTTCGATCTTCTCCGCTTTATTTTTGTTTTTTGGCTTATCTTGTTTTCGAAATACCTTATTCTCTACGAGCAAGGAATTGACAACCGTAGAGATGCAACCGTACGGTTGCATCTTTGTGGGGGAATTGCCTTTAATTCAATTCCTTTCTTGTTATTCCCACCGTCGATTTTATTCTTCCTCATATTCCTGGGCTTGGGTTTTCACTGGGAGTGACGTTGTTGCCTCGGGTAGCGAAGCTGTTTGTTGTCCTCAAATTGAGGATCTTGCAGCCGAAGCACCAAATTGGTGACTTGTCCTCTGATTATGTTCCCTTTTTGTGTCTTCTCCATTCAGTTTCCATCTTGTTCTTTGGCTGGCATACCGTACTAATGAGAACTAATAAGTTCGAAACACGTGTCTGCGGTTGCGTCTCTGTGGCGGAATTGCCCTTAATTCAATTCTTTTCTTATTATTCCCACGGCCGATTTTATTCTTCCTTATTCTCTACGTTCTCATATTCCCGCTCTAATTTTCCTCTAGTATTTTGTAAGTTTCTAATTGTCTTTTTGCCATAATCTTGTCGTTCGTTTTCTATCTAACTTACTTTTCTCTTTGGTGTCATTTCTTAACAGATATTCTGGCTCTTTTGGATTTAATATGTATTTCCAAGTATATGAATTGTTTCTATGCTATTGAGTACCTCAAATTTTTTTATTTATGTTATGTTTTGAATTTTATTTACCAATAATTCTAATTGATACACATTTATTTCAATATTTAGGTACAACAAATGGTTATATCAAAACATGGCTAGTAAAAGATTACTGCACTGGTGAAGAAGTAAAAGTATGTATGCCAGCGTACAGAATAAAGTTTCCTTTCATGTGGAGGGATACATTTGAAGGCAAAGCTAAAAGAGCTAACAGAGGTCAAACTAAACCGACTCTTTTAAATTGTTATAGAGGACACAGGATGTTGGTTTCTGCTTTAGCGTTTATTGATAAACCACAAATATTAATAAGGTAAAAAAATCTTTTAAATCCTAGATTTTACTTACATTTTACTAGTTAGTGAATAAAAGACTACATATATTTTATTTAGTGCTAGTGCAGATTTTAGCGCTAGATTATGGACATTAGGAGGAAGATACCTAGGAACATTAGGTACTTTTAAAAAATGGAAACCATTAGATCCAGATGTACCACCAGGAGAAAATTTTGATTACACAATCCCACCGGATATTTTAAGAGTAAAAAGTATGACCACCTTTAAAGTTTTAATGGGTGGTGATATTCCTCGAAGATTAACCAAGAAACAATTACTTGCAATGCAAGAAAAAGAAGTAGATGTATTACAAGATTCTTCAAAAGGTCTTTATGGAAAGAAATTGGAAGATCCGATTTTGGGACATTATTATCGCTTGCCTGAAAGAAAAACTCACAGACATGAATTTACATTGGATACGTCATTTTCATACGTACGTTTATGTGAATTTATTTAAAAATATCTAACACAAAAAGTGTTATTTTAGATACCTGTTTATCAATATATGATTACTCAATCACCAAATAATATCCCCAAACCTAGAGATAATGAAGAATTTATGAAAGAAAGACAGAAAATATTGGGAAAGAAATGCGATCCTATGGGGATATGTCGAAAAACGTAATATTAAAATAAAAAATAAAATTTATTTTTAATATGAACGACTGTTATATTTATTTTATTTGATTTTTTGAAATATACAATTACATTTTTTAAACATTTTTAATTCAAAACGACAACAACAGATTCTCCAGGCCACAAAGAAATAGATTTGAAAGAAACACTTTCCGCTTTAGAATTACTTGATGGTCCAACAACAACTTCCCCGCTGTATAAACTTTTAGATAAATCTCCAGATCGATGGTTAGATCCAAGATTACTAACAACAACAAAGTTCTTTCTTCTCGGATACCATCTTTGAATAACAACTAAATCATTTTGAGAGTATTTAACTTCAGCATTAGGTTTACTAACTCCATCTTTATACACGCTTCTCATATAAATCGAAGGGGAATCCTCCCTTAATTTAATCATTTTCGCAACTAAATCCAACTGGCGAAAATTTACTTCCGTTGGATGTCCGTGCATCCATGGAAGGACTTCTTTTCGAGTGAATTTAATCTTTGGATTTTCCCATACCATAGATGCTAATTGATGGAGATCTCCTAAGTCTTTCCTTTCACCATGTGGATCTGAGATTTGTTTCAATCCGATTTCATCCCCATAAAAAATAGATGAAGTTCCTGGTAACATCATTTGAAGAAGAGTTGCACCTAAAGTACCGTTACTATGATTTAAACGATTTGCTAATCGAATTGAATCAACATTTCCCATGTTCCAATGTAACCAAGGTGCTAAATGATTCGAGAATAAAGTTCCATTTAAAAGAGATGCAATTTCTTTGGATAATTCCTCAACACCATATTCTACATGTAGTTGAATATCTAATAATGCAACGTTATTTAAGATAACATTTTTGAGATTACTCGGTGCGGTTTTTAATACATTATAATCAACTATTATCGGTTTTTCCTCTCCTAAGATAGATTTCCATCTTCTTAAAGATGATGCAAAGTGTTCGTCGTGAATATAATGTTCTAAACCTTTTAAATAAAATCCATCGACACCATGACGAGTCCAATATATTATAGATTGAGTAATTTCATCATATTGGTCGGATAAAATTAAATTGTCGCTTTTTAAAAATTCAATTGATGGTCCATTATGATCGGTTTCGTTCATTTGGTGAATTTCATGAGATAAAGATTGTAATTTCTTAACATGTGGCCAAAGAGGTAAGTCGAGTATTAAAGAAATATTTCTTAAATGCAATGAAATCGCTAAAAGATTAAAATCTTTGATGTTTCCTAATTCCGGAGCTATATCGATTAAACTAGAAGAGTTTTTATAGTCTTCTGGATAATTTTCAGATTTAAAAATTGAATTTAAACGAATAGCCCTTACATTAAGTTCCTTTAAATAATTTGCCGTTAAAGAAATCCCTTTGAAATCGCCGATACCGTCATCGTCTGAATCAGCGAAACTTGCTGGAAATATTTCGTAAAAAACGCTTCCTTGGTACCATTCCGTTTGAGGGTTACAGGTTTTTGGTAAAGTATAAATCATAGCTATTACTAAAGCTAGCATAGCCACTAAACCAGAAAGAAAAATCCATAAGGAAATTTTTCGAATTAATGGCCAATTCCATGTCATGAAAAAATAATCTTGTGGTGGTTTTTTGAATGTTAGTTGAAGAGGTTGGACTTTTCCAATTGTTTCCTAAAGATTAAATAAGTATAATTAATATTATAACTATAACTAAATTTTAATTTCAATTTTCTTTAACTTACTTCACAAGCGCTATTTTCATCTCTTGTAATATGATGATAATTGTTATGTTTATGGTTTAATAAAGTTGTGCAAGCTGGTTCTGCCAATGCTGATGAACTTGATGATGCTGAATCAGCAGCCTTATCGTCATCTATAATGTTAAAAGAAAATAAAAATAAATTCAAAATTTTTCCTTATTTTTTGTTCAAGATCCCTAATTACTATAAAAAATTAACTTACCTTTAACATGTTGTAATTTACTTGCTAATTCTTCACCAATAGCAAACGAAGGTTGATCAGGTTCTGGTAAAGGATTGATTAGATCATTCGTGGGAGGTGAAGGTGTTAATAAAGGACATGTGGACGCAACTTCGTCGGTTAAAAATGAATTTGTAGGTGAACCTGGCAAGGTTGTAGCCGTCGGATCGACACGTAAAAATCCTTCCATCATTTTTTCCTTTAAGTTCTTCTTATTGACGAATTTAAATAACAATTATATTAATAATATTTAAATTCATATCAAACCACTTAAATGGAAACGTTCACGCGCTGCGTTTAACTTTGGACTATTATTAATTGAGGTTTATTAATAGAGGTTTTTTCTTACGAGCGATTGACGAACAGCTGGGCGTTTTCAAGCTACCGACGTTGGGCGTCGTCTGGCGTCGATTTGTAATTGAGGGGATTGAATTGTAGATGGGGCTGGTATGTCGGAAGCTTAACGTTTGGTTTGGAATAGTTTGTATAAATGAAATGATTGGAATGAATATGACTAATTCTCAGTGAGTAATTGTTATGAAAGTTAAATGGGTCAAATTACATTTTAAAATTAGAGGTTCTATCGATGTAAAGCTCGGGTTTCTTCCGCGTTCGTTATCTTTAACTCTTATCAGATTCTTTTTTATGTTGCCATGTTAAAATTTGGAATGATTTTTTTTTGATGGAATAAAGGCGTAAAAATAGATCAATTCGTCAAAACAGTAAGATAAGCTTTAAAAATGTACAGACTTATTAAAGTACAGTTATGTTTGATTGAGATAAGAATTTTCCTGGTTATTTTTAAAATGGCATTTAAACTCTTAAAAAAATTAATATTCACTTGAATTAGTACCATCACTTCTGATTCAAGTCCTTTTTTACAATAACAGGAAACGCCAAAAATAAAAAATTTTCTTGTCAACACTTTCTGAACCAGTTAAGCGTGTTTGACGAATATATCCGTCATGGCGCAAAATTGTGCAACTCGTAAAAGGTAGTGATTTTGGCTATTTAAATTGTAATTTTTATGAAAATCAAAACATATTCTCAAATTTCAAGATGTTTGGAATATTTTGAGGCTAGGTCGAAATAGAAGGAACAAATAAAAAATATGAAAAAATTCGGATGAACTCGTATAGGTGCGCGCTTTCTAAATGGAGTGCCACAGTTAACTGGTTAAAGATTAATTATTAAAGACAAAGGTTCATTATTGACAAAAACTATATTCAGAGACAAATGGTCAATAATCTATTAATTTGTAGTCAACATTTTTTACTATCTTATTTTAAATTAAATAAAAAATTAAATCTATTTCTTAAAAATCGGTTTAAAATTCGATTCTAAATTGTTTCGCATTTTAAGTCAATTGAAATTTTATATTTTTTGCACAAGTCAAAAATGGAACAATATGATACTTTAAAATTGATACCAACAAAATTTTTATTTTAATGTAAAGTAGATGACCCTAGAACATGAATAATTACCAGTTACTATTTTCAAATCTTATTGTTAGTACAGACAAACTAATCAAACGAAAATCGAGTCAATTATTTTAATTAAACCTTAATTAAACAGAAGTAAAGTCTAATAAAGTAAGGTCATAGACAATTCCGAAAATCCAAAATTCGGATAATAGCTAGAAATAAACTAGGATCGCTATAAGGAGAATAAAATCTTAAACTTAGCAGACTTTTAATTTATTACGATAAGATAGTGTTAAATTATAACAAGATTTACGAGCTTTGATTTACTTACCGTTATTTTCTTGATGTTATATTTCAAAACTAAATTATCTAATGTGAATATTAATTAAAGAAATATTCAAAAGTCTGACCCGAATAAACGAGGATACACTGTATTTTGACAATTCTATTACTTGAGCGTCTAATTTTAAAATAGACGAGTCTCACACTGAGGCAACCAGCAACAAGCAACTAACAACCAGTAACAAGCGATCTTGTCGCTTGATGACATTTTAGGCAAGTCTCACACTGAGGCAACAAGCAACAAGCGATATGACATTGTGTGAGATACAACAATGTGAGATGTCTACTTTAATTCTATGTAAAATGCTTTCGCTTATTGCTGGTTGCTAGTTGCTAGTTGCCTCATTGTGTGTACCTTTCATATAACGTACGTCTCACACTAGCAACCAACAACAAGCGATATTGCCACCTAATGACATTTTACATAGAAAAAAAGCAGACGTCTCACATTGGCGTAATCCAATATCGGCTCTGTATTTGCGATATCGAATTGCTCTAATCTGAGAGACGATATTTAATTATATGTAAAAAGTCATCATCTGGCAATATCGCTGGTTGCTAGTTGTTTGTTGCTGGTCGCCTCATTATCAGTGTGAGACCCGCCTAATTAAATAATGGTTCTCAAATTGGAGCAGTTCGATATCGCAAATAGAGCGGCGATATCGGATTGCTCCAATATGAGACGTCTGTTTTAATTCTATGTAAGATGTTATCAAGTGGCAATATCGCTTGTTGATGGTTGCTAGTTACTCCTTGCTGGTTGCCTTACAATTTGTTAGTGTGAGACGTACCTTATTTTACTGACACGAACTAGATGTAACCCGATTTCTGTACAGCTTGAAATTATTATATTGTTTAAAAACGTGTTGCGTTTTTTAAGTTAAAAATCGTTCAAGTCAGTTAAAAATCGTTCTAAAACCTCATAAATTGAGTACAATCTGCTGATATATACCCCTTTATATACAGTTCACTACAAGCTTTCTAAAAAACAACCGTTCTGTCTGCTTGTAAAATGTTGAACCATATACGTCAAAAGAATTGTTTTATAAAGACTTCTTTTGTTGAATCTTGTTAGACAATAAAATGTTAACTAACTTGAAAGGTACATGATAAGAATTGGGATCCGACAATATTGAAATTAGTGTTACATAAAGTTTTTGCAACATAACAATATTCTATTAATCCCAGAAGGAAGCTTGCACTGTCTCATTTGCTGAGCTTAGTGTGCCATTTCATTCCCATGAAAACTCATTTTTCGTTTTGGAAATGTGCCGTGTAGAGATGGCTTCTAAGATTTTCAGATGTGCTAATTTGTGTAGTTTTTTTTTCTGTAGAGGTGTTTTAAGAGACGTGGAGATACTCAAAAACTCCGTAATATTGGTCAAACACATTCTTAAAGAATGCCAAGGAAATGACATGAAAACGTCTTATGGACAATTTCATAAAGAAAGTTTTCTTCCCCTTTTGATACACATCGTAAATGGCAAAATAGTGTAAGTTTCGTTCTGGTGTTAATGAAATATTGTTATCTTTAATTTTTAAGTCGTCCATTTCCTGGTTGTTACTAGGTATAAATTTTTGTTCGTAAGGTACGTCCATTGTATTTATATTCTTATAGCAGGTCAACCTGTGTTAGTTTATGATCTTGAACACCAGGGAGTTACTCTAAAATTCTATTTTTATAAGATTTTCACTAACTTTGAGGTCGTTTA
This sequence comes from Digitonthophagus gazella, assembly GCA_036711955.1. NCBI lineage: Eukaryota > Metazoa > Arthropoda > Insecta > Coleoptera > Scarabaeidae > Digitonthophagus > Digitonthophagus gazella. The sequence goes on from JASCIT010000001.1 coordinate 12,046,127, forward strand.
ATAAAGCAATTGTACAAATACAGACCAAATACGCTCTATTTAACTTTACTACGTAACTTTATATTGAATGGGAACGAAATAAAATTTAAAATTCACGATGCCCCCTGATGTTCAAGACCACGAATTAACACAGGCTGAACTACTATGAAAATATAAATACAATGGGTACGTCTCACACATTAGTTGCAGAAGGTGCTGGTTGCACTGAGGCAACCAGCAAGAAACAATATCGTTTGTTGTTGATTGCTAGTTGCTTGTTGGTTGTCTCAGTATGAGACGTACCTAAAAGTTAACATTGAACATCACCCTCTTCTTCTAAGAAGTCTAGAAGAAATTTTATAATAATCTGATTTGCTATACAATAATTCTCATCACAATGAGCAACATTTTCGTGACAATTACATATTTTTGATTTTTGCCTTTCTCTTTTTCTGATAATGGCTGCATACCTTTGCCTAGGTTTTAAAGAAATGGTTTACATATAAGTATATGTATTTCAAAATATATTTATTACAATAAATTTTGAATATGACATACGATAAAATATGTCGTACAAACTACTAATCCACCGATTTTTATTTAGCTGAAAAGCATCTTAAATAATCTTGATTAAAAGAATTTATTTCAAAGGAAAAGAAATTAAATAAAAGTTGCATAGTAAATAAAAAATCCAATAAAATACTTAAAACTAAAGAACTTAAGTAGTACACTTTTCCCCCTTCGAAACAGGCTATCGACTTCAGCCCAGTATAAGACCTCCGTTTTTTTTACATATACATATTCTAGATGTTCATAATTTGGTTATAAATGTTATGAAACATGAATGGAATAAATCATTGTAGTATACTGCTGCGAGAAAATTTCGTAGTGTACTGCAGGTGATTTTGCATCTACATTTTTTTGCTAGTATCGAAAGGCGCTCTGCTAGTGGTTTAACTTTGGTGATTCGGTAGAGATTGGCATTAGAAATATTATGCAAGGAGTTGTTCGAACATCGTATTTTGATTAAGATACGAAGACAAGATCTTTTCCCAACTTCTACCATTGTGCCTGCTTTACTATCAACTGCCAAAATATTTTCGTATTCCAAATGGGTCTGCAAATGGATTTGTATATGTATGTTGTGTGGTTGGTATTAATGCTTGGTTTTTTATATGTTAGTTCTCGAAAACGTTTCTTTCATTTTTGCTTTTTTAGAGTGGATATGAAACTTAACTTTGTTGTCGATTATGGTAAATATTAAATTAAATAATAATTATTGTTTAATATAACAAAGCCCAACTCATTGATTACTCCATAAACACGCCTTGTTATCGTGTTCTTTCCAAAATAAACAACCCAAAACAAAAGTTTATATCAAAAGTAAAATTCCACATTGGGCGCAAATAGATATAGTATCTACAATGGCAAATTCCAGTACCTTATTTATAAATGGCTTAAGACATCCTTACTTATCACGTTGGGAAAATTATAATATTTTTGTTCCAGATTAGTATTACACCACATTATCTTATTGTTAGTTACATCAAACTAATAAACAAATTAACCCAAATGGCCAATTAAATCAACAGAATGAAACCAGGATGTGATTACAATGTCAAAGTCTTAATAAATCTCTTTTATTTAATTACAAGTTGAACCCAGTTCATTTTATTATTATTATAATATTTATAACGCAATAAATTAATTTTCAACTTTGCATTCTGTCAATTGACGTATTTCGATAAACCAATCTTCCTTTATCTTTTGTATAAATTAAATTTAACAAACTAATCGTGCGTAACTACAATATATGCGCATAATATTTATATCTTCAATTACTAAACAGTATTAATTTCAAATACATTAGTTTCAAAATTCATGTTGCTTTAAAAATAAATCTATTTCAATTACATAACAACATCAAAGTCTTTTTTTACTACTTTAACCCTATCGTATGCATATGTAGCAATGACCTCAAACTTCTTCCCATTTTAATCGTTAATTTAAGGAAAAAACACACGTCCTTGTTGTCGTTTTATCGAAATTCGACGACTATCACCATTTTCAATGATAAGGTGCGACCTATGACATTGCTATTTGCTAAGAGAATACCGCCTCACCAGTGCGTGATTTACTGATACCCCAATCCTAAAGAGAAAGAATTTCGATTCGAAGCTTCAGTCTGTGTCGTTCTTGTGTCCAAATTTCATCGATTTATTACTAATCATTTTTTTAAGGTAATTTAAAATTTTGGATTTGGTACATTTTAGTTAGTTATTATTTAAAAAGTTTTTTATTTTATTTTTAATATTTAATGTGTGCTTTTAAATCACGTGCTATTAATCCTACATTGATCTATCATACGAAATTTATTTTTTTTGATAACAGTAAATATTAAGATTTAAATTTTAAGTTTGGTTTACTCACAAAATTTTATGCACTTTAATTATAGGTAATTCATTCATTAAAAAAAATGTTGGTACATCTATTATTCTAATGATATGTAGGTAAATAGAAAGCTTGCTAATAATAATATTTTAAAATTTAAAGCGTATTTTAGAATTTACGTTCTTATTAAAAATAAATCATTAATTAACTTTAATTTTTTGTATAATCATCATATTGTGAGATATTTTAAAAAAATACCAACCAATCAAAAAAGATATTTCTCAATATGTTCTTTTGATTGGACTCTTTCTGTTAATTAATTTCAGTGATACGATATTAAACAATGAATTAAGCTTAAAAAACACAATATATTGAGCAATTAAAATGCGTGAATGCTTCAAAAGTTCATCGTTTTTGTTTACAACCTTCGTAGTCTCGTGCAGTGTACCGAGAAAACAGGCGATATGTAATCTAAATTTTATAAATCATAACATCGTCTCGTGTACAAAACGTCTCCGGTAAATAATTGCACTATTGCACTGCATAATTTATTATTAATAGATTTGTTAGTTGTTACCAATCGTTTTCGCTTAGTTACATTCAAACACATTTTATTAATCTTTAATACGTTGAAGTCAAGAGGTCTTCGGTGTCACCTCTTATCGTATTTCATAATTCATCTCAGTTAAACCCAAAAATTTTTTTCTTAAAGCTTGTTTTTTGGAGTCGGTTTAAAGATAAAAATTGAACGTTTCTGGTTTTATTCATAAACTAACTTCGGTGACTCGTTCCAGTTAGATAAGATAGGTTAAAAAAGTAATTTTCTAAAAATCCCCATTTAACAAAGTACCAAAAAGACATTAAGCTTCACTTAAAACTAATTAATAGCTCGCTAAATACTTAATAAAGACGTTACATAAATAGTCTTTTTTCAAAAATACTGTCATTGTTGGTTAAGTTCTCAAAGCGTACAGTTTGGTTTTGTAATTTACTTATCGGTCGTTTTAAACTATAATTAACGAAATTCCAAAGATAATGAGTTAGTTAGTGATGTTTTAATTAAGTAATCATGGTAGTTTTTGACCATAAAGAATTCGTTTATATTTCGTATATGAAAAAACAATTTAGGTAATTTTTTTAAGCTAAAGTTAATGTTACGTGAATTCTTCATTGTATTTATTTTTTATAGAAATATAGATTTTTTGAACGTTTACTGGCCTTTATTAAATATTATTTTTCTAGGTTTTGAATTTATTTGCAGCCATCACCAGAGAGAAAGTTTCTATTTTTAAGAAATTAACATTTTGTTATCTTAAGAAGTTCATTTATACAGAGTGTTTAAAAAAGATGCGGCAATGTTAAAGGGGGTGATTGCCCAGGTCATTTTATACAAAAAAGTTTATAATAAACATGGCCTGGATTAATTAAAAAAAGCAGTAAAAATTTACATATTTTGAAACAGCCTGTTTTATTCACTGACATACTTGTTGAATTTTATTATTATCAATCCCTATACGAATGCCGAGATGACCGACATGCACTACATTTATGGACTTGCTGATGGCAATGCATTAGAAGCTATAAAAAAAATAGCAAGATAGAAAAATAGAAAGATTTCCTGATCGTATTGCTCCTGATAGAAAAACTTTCCAAAGTATTCATCGGCGTCTTTATGAAACAGGCACATTTAGATGAAATGGAGGAGCAGGAATTCCAAGGACAGCAAAAATGGTAATGATGGAAGAGGATGTGCTAGACATGACTGAAGAAGATCAAGGGACTTCCACTCGAAAAATTGTTAACGCTTTGAATGTAAGTAATGGGACTATTTAGCACATTCTGAAGGAAAATTCGTTGTACCCATTCCATATACAACGCGTTCAAGTTTCCTGCTGATTTTCCTCCTTGCATTGCATTATGGCTTTTGCAGAAAATGGTTGAAATCACTCAATTCCTAAGGTTGATTCTGTTCACCAATGAAGCGAATATTTCAAGAAATGCAATACGCAATTTCCATAATAACCATGAATGGTGTGACGAAAATCCAAAATTGTTGAAGATCGTTTCCAACATCAGTTTTCTTTGAACGTTTGGCTTGGAAATGTGGGTGACTGCCTAATTGGGCCGGTATTCTTACCAAAAAGACTTACCGGAGAGGTGTATCGCAACTTTTTGGAAAACACGCTCCCTGGTTTTCTGGAGGACGTATCATTAGCAATTAGAGATGCAATGTGGTATATGCACGATGGCGCACCAGCCCACTTTAGTCAAATAGCTCGTGATTTCTTAACACAACCATATGGAAATCGGATTGGCCGAGGTTATACTTATGGCCTGCACGATCCCCGGACTTAAATCCCCTGGATTTTTTTTCCTGTGGGGCCATTTGAAGTCCTTGATGTACGCTACTCCATTGAAGAACGTAGAAGACTTAAGAAATCGAATTATTGTTGGGTGCAACTCAATTAAAACAGATCCTAGTGTTTTTGAGAGAGTTCGCCAGTCAATGAGGAGGAGATTGGATTCTTGCATCCGAGCTTGAGGTGGTCACTTTGCGCAGTTTTTGTAATTTTTGCTTGATAAAATTGTTGGTTTGGTAAAAAATTTGCTTTTGTCCTTCAATAAAACCATTGTTCTTCAAAAAAAAATTCTTTTATTATAAACTTTTTTGTTTATAATAAAAATGTCAAAACTTCAACACCCTGTACATCGGTAACGAAGCGTTTCCAGACCATGTTTATTATAAACTTTTTTGTATAAAATGACCTGGACTATCACCCCCTTTAATATTGCAGCATCTTTTTTAAACACCTGTATATTATATAAAATATTTAATAAAGACCAGTAAAAATTCTTCTAAACTCCTATTAAAATTTATAAAAATTGATATATAAAATGGATTATAAACTATATTTCACTTCAAAAATTTATTTATTGTTTTAGATACATGGATTATAGTATAAGTGGTTTAAGAATACGTTTTCTTGAATTGTACGCCGAAGACGATAGGTGACGATGGATTTTATAGCTGGTTGTTTGGGAGGTAAATCATCAACATTAAATAAACATTACAAATCATTGATTTATTTAAACTTTTATTTAAATTTTAGGTTGTGCTGGAGTAGTTGTCGGTCATCCTTTAGATACCGTAAAAGTTCACCTCCAAGTTCAATCTCCATCAAGCAAATACAATACAACCTATAAATGCCTTCGTGGAATAATCATAAAAGACGGTTTCAAAGGTCTTTACCGAGGAATGAGTAGTCCTCTAATAGGAGTATCGGGGATAAACGCGATAATCTTCGGAGTTTACGGAATTACTCAAAGATACATAAGTCGGGATAACAGCATATTTTCGCATTTCGTAGCCGGCGGAATGGCCGGATTCTGTCAAAGTATCTTAACGAGTCCGGTTGAATTAGCAAAGTCTAGATCGCAAATATTGGGAAATATCAGCGCTACGAAATGTATGAAGAAAATTTATAATTCGGAAGGTTTTCGAGGGGTTTTTCGTGGACTCAACATAACAATAATGAGGGAAATCCCCGCTTTTGGTTCGTATTTCGCTTCTTACGAATACTTAACCAGGATAGAAGATGGAATCACCTCAACTCCAATGATGATTTTAGCCGGTGGAACAGCCGGTGTTATTTCTTGGATTATTTCATACCCGATTGATGTAATAAAATCCAGGATGCAAATAGACGGAATGAACGGAATTAACGAATATAAAAACTCCATTGATTGTTTCCAAAAAACTGTTGAACAAGGCGGTTATAGATCTCTATTTCGAGGACTTACGCCTGCTATCGTAAGAGCCTTTCCCGTAAACGCTGCTTGTTTTACCGTGGTGACGTGGACGATGAGAATTCTGAATAACGATCTGGTGATCGAACAAGATAATTCGCTGTGGGATGGTAGCATTTTGTATTCAACGGTCGTCTATAACATGCAAACGCAAGAACCCGTCGTCGCTTGAGATGTAAACGTTGATGTTATACCTGTGTTCGGTGACGTGCGATTAATGTAGATTGTAAGGACAAGCTGTATCGCGATTTTGGGTCGTTTACATCGTAACGATAGCGCGGGAAGCTTCATGTATATTAATTTCCGTATTTATTTGAAATTGTAATTATACTAGGTCTTAAGATGGAAACGGTATTAATATGAAAATTATACATATGTATATAACTTGTAAATAAATTAGGTTTAGTAATTGGATGGTATTATTTCTAATATCTACCTGCTTTTATACCAGTTAAATAAGTCGATTCAAAATAACTTAATTAAAAATTCTGTTAAAGGTCTGTTTAAGATTCTGCACCTATAAACTGATTATAAAATTCAAAGAGAACAAGAAAGAGAATGATAGGAGTTCTATTAAAAATAATAATAAGAGATAAATTAACTCACACCTAAAGAAATAAAAAGTTAAGATCTTAAGGAAAATTCACTTAATTAATACTATTATTATTATCATCTGAAAATCATTATTAATACTATTATCTGAAGAATTATTTGTTTGATTGCGCTAGAGGGTAGGATAGAGCTTCTTTATTTAGAAATTCAATTAAGAAAACGTAATGCAAGTATAGATTTAATTCTTTGAACAGCACAAAAAACAACATATCAATTTAATGTTTAAAAGATGACATACGCTATTCTCAATAATCTCAATACTCTGCGTTTGTCGTACTTGGGGATTCCATTAAACTCTTTCCAGATATCGATGACAACAGGAGATTGTTGTCATCTAAAGTCATAAAGGACGTCATCTAAAGATGACCTCCAGTATTCTTAATAATCTCAATACTCTGCATTTATCATATTTGGGAATTTTGATAAACTCTTGCAGAATATCAATGATTACGTTGACGACAGCATGACGAATGTTGTTATTTAGGTAAATCAGGGTTTTGGGACGATCGTTGTACATAAGTAACACTTCACATGTATTTTCTTGGACAACAAAGTTTTGCGAATTAAGTTCTTATCTACACCACATCACAACATATGTTTTATCAATGTTTTGCGGTAAGCTTGCTGTTCATTGAAGCCTTTTAAGAGATTTTTTCCGTAATTTAGACTATATGAAATACAGTAGAACCCCGATTATCCGAGGTAACGTGGGAAAATATACACCTCGGATAATGCGGATTTACTTCTTATTTAAAAAAAAATGAACACAAATGTACTTTGTTCGGTTTATTAACGTTTTTAACATGTGACTATGTATGTGTGTATACATATTATAAAACATTGAAGTAGTTGTCTATGCGCTGCTGTTCTCCAAAGGGACGTTTGGGGGCAGTTGGAGAGTAAGTCCAAAGTGACCAAGAGTGCCATAACGGTCGGTTTGAGGTCGTCGAAAAGTGGCTGAGCGATCGTTTAACCACTCAAAGGTGGGCCAAACGACGCTTTAACATTGATCGGGCGCCTCCAAAGGGATGTTTGGGGGCAGTTGGAGAGTAAGTCCAAGGTGACCAATAGAGCCATAACGGTCGGTTTGGGGTCGTCGAAGAGTGGCTGAGCGATCGTTTAACCACTCAAAGGTGGGCCAAAGGGCGCTTTAACATTGATCGGGCGCCTCCAAAGGGACGTTTGGGGGCAGTTGGGGAGTAAGTCCAAGGTGACCAAGAGAGCCATAATGGTCAGTTTGGGGTCGTCGAAAAGTGGCTGAGCGATCGTTTAACCACTCAAAGGTGGGCCAAACGACGTTTTAACATCGATCGGGCGCCTCCAAAGGGATGTTTGGGGGCAGTTGAGGAGTAAGTCCAAGGTGTCCATGAGCGCCTGAAGTTTTGCATCTTCTTTTTCTTGCTGCTATGTTTCTGCATCTGTTAAGAAGAAGCAAATCCGTAGGAGTTGCCTCTGATTGTTGTTCAATATACTTTAGAGCTTTTCCCAGAGAAGCAAAACCTTCTTGATGGGAAATCTTAGCGGAAGGCTGTTCATCCACCACTTCGTCGTCGTCGTCGTCGTCATCTGATTTTTCGATGTGCTCAAAGGCATTCGTTAGTTCTTCAACAGTCATTTTTTCTTCTAAATCATCTGCTGTAACCCATTCGATAACGTCTTGTCTTGTCACATTTTCGCAACCTTTTAAGTTTTGTATTAATTCAAATAAATTTTGTTTTCTTCTTTTTCTGTCTCGGTGTCAAAATTTGAAGAAGACATATCTCTCCGGCTTCTCCATTTTAAAGCCAATTCATTTAATGGAATCATCTTCATTGTCATAGTTCTCAATATTAATAACTTTTGACCAAGATTTTGTAATAGTGGAACTACGCACGAAATCCCAAGCTTGTCTTACCCAGTAAATAACATTTTTCAGTGTAATCTTTTTTATTTCACTGATAATATCCTCTTCTTTTTCAGTGTATTGTAATACATGTTCAAAATATAAACGTCTATAATTTTTTTTAATGTTTTTGAGGTCGCCTTGATTCGTTGCTTGCACTATGCTGATTACATTTGGAGTCTAAAATTTTTCTACAATATTACCTACATGAAGTTCTTCTCCAAGGTGAGAGGGAGCATTGTCCATTAATAAAATTGCTTTAGTAGAGAGATCGTTTCTCTTTAAAAATTTAGTCATAGATGGTACGAACTCTTCTTTAAACCAGTTAGTAAATAAGGTCGCATCCATCCAAGCGCTCTTCTGATTTTTGTAATAAACTGGTAGGGCTCTAGGTGAGATGTCTTTTAAAGCTCTTGGACGTGCTGACTTGCCAATCAATGGGAGTTTGTGCTTGCCAGATGCATTGGAACATGCCATTATGGTTAATCTTTCATTACTTTGTTTGTGCCCAGGAGCTGATTTTTCTTGTCGAGATGCCAGTGTTTTTATGGAAGCATTTTATAATTCAAACCAGTTTCATCACAGTTATAAATTTGATCGTACGTATACCCACTATCTTTGATTTGCTTTTTAAAGTCATGCTTAAATTTTTCAATTGATGACACATCAGCAGAAAATTTTTCCCCGCATACGGTCAGTTGACGTATACCGTACCGCTTTTTCCACCGGTTAATGGTAATACGGATTGGGTCTTTAGATTGGCTCGCTTAATCCGGAGCTCGAATAACTGCGACTTGGATAATCGGGGTTCTACTGTTACATGTAAATGTGCGACCGTCTGGCATTTATACGGTTCGTGATTTCCAAATTTAAAAAATATCTCCATATAGAACTCTACTTGACATATGCTTTCGGTGAATTAGTTTTTTTAAAAATACTTACCAAAATCGTTAAAAAAAAAATCTGAAAATATTGAATTTTAAAAGCTACTTTAACATTTTTTTATGAGTGTTTCCATAAAAAAATTCAAAATATAATTCATGGAAACTGTAGTTTGCACTTTTAAGACTACATTTAAAAAAAAGTTAGACAATTATAATAATAACTATGTTCATAATCTTGTCGCACAAAAGTATTTGTATCAACAGTAAATATACATAGCCAGATGTGCATTATGAACTTCGATAGGGTTTAAATAAAGCATCGCAGAAGATAAAGGATTATTAAATTGAATCATTTCTTTCAGAAAGGAACTAATCGTAAGTAAAATTTATGACTATATTGAAATAATTGTATATTCGTGCTCTTCAGTTAGAAATTGCATAGTTTTTATCGCTTTTATCAAAACCGTAGAAATATAACATCTGAAGTAAGTAAACCTTAAACCTTAAACCTTAAAATTTAATTAGTTTTGATTTAAAGTAAAGGAATTATTATTGTTAATTTTCTGTAGAATGAGCTCTTTTTTATTTTCAACATTCTGTCGAAAACCTATCGAAATATTAAAATGAATGAACGTAAGATTATTTATAGTCCGCTTGAAGTTGGAACTGAAATTGATTTAGTTTTAACTCTTTACTAAATAAGTATAAGAATCTTTAAAAGTATATAAATTTTATAAAAATTAGTTAACTATGAAAAATAGACAGTAGTATATTTGTAGATTAAAGCCATTCTAAATGTTATTTTTTTTAACTTCCAGTTTAACTTGCAAATTCCAACTGATAACCTTACTGGTTTTGTTACACATGTACGTTTTTAATCTGACTCATCTGTATAGTTATCTGAAAAAAATGGAATCGAATAGCAAAAGATAATTTCAAATGATGAAAAAATTCTGGCTATAGAAATTTGTTGAAAATTTCTTATAATTCTGTGTCCTATATTGGGTTAAGTTCTAATAAAAACCCAATTATAGTGGTCCACACCAAGGTTCAAAATTACGATAAGGCAATTTAACACCCTTAACAATAGATATATGATGGTGCAGGTTAATATTTTACATATAGTTTAATGACCAATAAAGTTAAACTCAAATAAATTTGTTAGAACCTTTCCGATTTTCTAAATTACACGGGATTTTTGGTACTGTCTTTGATAAAAATGGGTAAGTACTCCAACCGCACAGTAACCAAAGTCTACATTTTAAAGAAGTTGTAATCGCGAACCTTGGAGTGAATATACATATTACTTTTTTTGCTTTACAGTCAGTTTTTTGAGGAAAATATTGAAGAAAATAGTGACTTATTGTTAGGAACTTAATAGTATGAATTCAAAGACGCTTAAAAAGTAACGCATTTATTCTAGTTAACCCTTTGGCCTATAACCACGAGTCTGACTCGTGGTAAAGAATTAATGCCATAAACGAAAACAACGAGTCTGACTCGTGGTGAAAATTTGTGCCATAAGCGAAAACCACAAGTCCGACTCGTGGTAAATCTTTTGTGTCCTACTGTCCCTAGTTTTTTTTTCTCGCCAGTTCGGGTACACTGCTAAACGGTTGAATGTTACGGCGCGCGATCGGTTTTCTCGTATACTATGGCACGCGCAATTGGCAGATGTGGTGTAGGCCAAGGGGTTAAATAAATAAAAGTTAATGCACATTGCTGCATAAGATAACTGTTATTCAAGATGAATACAAAATGTATACAGAGAATGGCGTCGCTTATTTAGAATTGCGTACATACGTAAATATACGAGCGGTGTGTAAATAAAGATGTAAAAGATGTAAAAGTACCGTAAAATGTAGAGGTAGATGGATATTAAACATGGCAATAATAAACTTTTATTTATTCTATTTCATATACATTATGTAAAAGTTAAATGTGTATATTTACATTATATATTAATGTATACATAACCGCTGAAAGACAATGTGCTTGGCTGATTTGTGGGCTATTAATATTTAAATTTCTATTTAAAAATCCTTAATACTAAGCAATATAGGGATTAGATGCGCCCCAGCGATGTGTCTTAAAAAGAATCTTTCATACGGCGATCACATGTTGTTCAATTTTGCTACAATCCAAAGATTTTCACCCTTCAACCCCTTATCATTTCTCCCCATCGTTTCGTTGTATTACTCAGTTCTAAGCGTTTATTTATAAATTAGAGTCTTTGTTGTTTGGAAGGTGACTTATTAAAGTACTATGTTTTGTTATTGGTCTTGAGCTTGTTCGACATCTTCTACGACGTCCATCGGCTGTGGATGCGGATTGGCCGGCAGAGCTGGATTATTGTTGTGCAAATTAGCGTTCAGCTGCTGCAACATATTGAGCTGCTGTAAGTTTTGCGCATTTTGTACCTGGGCCTGTTGCACCTGGAGAGCATCGTTATTATTAAGAGCGGCCTCCCGCTGTGCTTCTAACGCAATCATTTTCTGCCTCTTCTCCTCCATCAACTTCTCCCGATGCTTATGAATGTAATCTCGTACGTTGGGAAGACCGCTAATAACGCAAGCTGACAGAGCCGATCTATAAATATTCATATCGGTGGCTTCGTACCACTCGTTCGTTTTTTCATCGTAACACTCGACATGGTAAATCGTGGTAACTCCGTTGAAACCGCCAATAACGAAGATCATATCGTCGATCACCTCGATAGCAAAGTTACTCCTCGGGTTGTACATATCTGGAATCTGCGTCCAAGTGTTCGTTGCCGGATTGAATTTTTCGCCGCTACACATGCGCGAAATACCGTTAAATCCACCCACTACATATATGTGACCGTGGTATGCTATACAGGACACTCCTGATCTTCTCGAACGCATCGGGTTTATTAAGGACCATTGGTTTATCGAGGCATCGTATACTTCTGCTGAATGCATACATTCTTGACCGTTAAAACCGCCTGTTATGTAAATCTTACCTGGAAAGACAATAAAACAATGAAAAACTAAAAAAACAGTTGTATGAAAATGTATATAAGTTTTGAAGGCTAGAAAATGCATTTTTTAAAATAGATTATTTAGCATTTTAGAATACAACATTAGAATACTTTCGATCAGAAAACCAAACCTCGTAATGTTGGTAAATTTTTACAGTTAAAGTTATAGTTCTATCTATATTCTATCTAACTACTGCCAGAGAACTTTATTCGAAAATTATCTGAATATGAAGGTTAGTTAATATCTTTAGAAACAAGTTCGAAGTGCTTGTTTCAAATACTGCAACATGGCAACCGAATCGTCTGTTCAAATCAGCTAAACTCGAGAGTTTCCAGTTCTAAATTTAATAACAGAGTTAGTAGCTGTATTAATGTTAAATCTTTTAATCTATTAATTTAATTAATTATGAATAAAATTTAATGGAAATAAAGCTTTATTTTAAGAATAAAATATAATTAAGAGTTTTCCTTTTCTTTGAGAAAAGTCACCAGTTACAGCTTTAGATATATTAGTTGAAGCTTCTTGAAATCTCGCAACAATCCACAAACCTTGAAAATCTTGAAGGAATTGCTTTTTTACAACCCGATAATTGGAAGCAACAATTTAAAGTGACATTAAACCAGAACAAATCTGAATCAACTCAGGAGAGGGTCATGTCGCCGATATAATTGTTTTAAGTAATGTGATCGATTTTACTCGCTTAACACGTTGACTGCCACGTCACCCATATTCGGGTGACGCTTATTTGACTTTTTACGAAGGATTTTCGAATGCGTTTGAAAAGACATTTTGTAGAGAAATTAACAAAACTATTGAATTATTATAAAAGTTATACAAAAATGGTTTATTAAGAAAATGATTTAGAAGGTGCAACTTTAAAGCATTCTATACAAAGCTGGGGTTGAGTTCTGATCGACTCATGCGACGTCTTTTATCTGCAGAACATTTTTTGCATCCACGCCTAATCCTTCCTCTCGAATCATTTTTCCGAACGGCGATATTATGCTGACTCCGACGAAGACGAGAATTTGTTGTATTTTCAATCAACCTTAACAATTTTGCAGCTAATAATTCCCTAAATATTCCAATATTTAAATTCTTCTTTGTCGCAATTTTGTAAACCGTCAAAGCGTTTATAGCCAAAATTCCCCGAAGTAGTGAATGCCAACCTTTCGGTATCACTTGATTCCTTTTCTAAGTGTGGTGGCATAAGAAACCATTTAGTCAGAATAATCTATACCATTCTTTCATCAACAGCTAGTGGTTGTTATAAGAAATAAGTTTTCTATTTTTCTTTTCACATTACGAATTGGGACAAAGATTTTAAGTTATACCGCTGGTTACTCAGCAAAGAATCAAACTGATCCTGTACCAGTGATAGCGAATCTATGACCCGCGGGTCAGACACTGACCCACGCAATCCTTTTAAGTAACCCACACGTTAATTTTTGTAAACTTATTTTTTAAGTCCTGGTATAGGAAATAGGCAAAAATATTTTAAGAACGTTTATACATTGAAGTTTAATATACAGAGTACAGTTTATTCGCTTGATCACACATCAATTCGGAATGACTGTTAATATGCGCCCAAGCATGACCTATTCCCTTTTTAATTAAATGTTACTCTCGAAAATTGCTCAATTCGACGCTCCCAACGAAGACTGTACTAACTCAAATTTTGAACTTTGGAGATGAATCAAGTGAAACTTTTGAACCACCTCCAATATTATTTATTTTGTTTCTAATTCAATTTCTTCTTCTTCCACACTCTCATCCTCGTCTTCATTATACGTCGAATTTTTGTTCGCCGGAAAACACTTGAAAATAAATGTTTTAGGCAATGTAACTCAAATAACCAAAAATTTGAGTTAGTACACTATTCGTTGGACGCGTCGAATTGATGATGATGAAAGTTGCTTCACACTCATTATGATGGCTAGTTTAGTAATAGAAAATAAAGTTAACCATAGAAAACATTCATTGACGGTTTTAAATGTTCACTTACAATTAATGATTTTTGAAATATAAAAATATTTAAAAAAATCATTGATTTTTGTTAATGTCATGGTGAAAATGATGCGGTTCTTCCTGATATATACAAAAGAATTTTCGAATAAATTACAGAACAGCATTTCTTCTAAAATGTTTGAGAAATCTGATCGAAATTCGTTGAATTTTCTCACTACATCGCTGTTCATCGATATTTTTGGTTAGATGCAAGATATCGAAGTGTGGTTTTCAGTATAAAAAATAAGTGGTATTAATGCATTTAACTTTTCGTGGAAAATTCATAACTTAAATGGGTATATTACAAATGCTGTCTAGCGGTGGTATACCAAATTGAAATCATCACAAGTGATACTGTATTTCATGTCCAAGAAAAGCTATATTCCGCAACACCAAGTTGATTGCATTTAGCTCTATTGAAAATATTGACATTCATTTACAAAAACATCCCCATCACTTTATTTTTAGATAAAGGACAAAAATGTTTAATGAGAAAGATCAGAATTTATTTTAATTTATAAACAAAAATGAATAGAAAATGGACATATACTTTCTGTTATCTTCATACGATAGAATTCATAGAAAAAACACATTTTTTAATTTAATTGTAAGATGACGATTATGTTCCCTAGCGGTTATCCTTGCATATCTCGAAAACTGATCACTCCAAGATTATGTTCACTAGCAAAATATAATTAACATAATTTGACCCACTTCTTAAAAAGGTTCGCCATCACTGTCCTGTACAATGACCAGATGAAAACTAAACGCGAAGTAATAACAAGAAAAACAAACATGGTACCATGCAAACAAACAGAGCGAGAGATTATAGCAGAATACGCTTCGCACAGCGGTACGCGTGGCCTGACGGAGATTTCCTTGTAAACGCGCGTGGCAGTCAACCTGTTAAGTAATCTTACTTTGAATAGAAAGCCCTATTTTTACGTTTACCTTTACGATAAAATCTACCTAAAAGTGAATCATTTGTAAGTTGTAACTTGTGGGAGACGGTGGAACATAATTTCTGGTTAAAGTCACAATTGGTTTCATTTAATGTTCGAAACCTTAAAGCTAATATATCTAGATTATATGAAAGTTGCACTAGTGACGAAATAATTAATGATTCTATGAAATTTAATTCATTTTACAAAATGTCTCAGGAGATATTTAAAATATTTATAGAGGGAATATGTTGGAGTAACGAGTTTTAAGTAATTATCTTATGCTTTTTTAGTTTATGAGAAGAACCACACCGTTTTTACAAAACTGACATACATTTTATATTAAATAATGGGTTATAGTACATTTTTTGGCTTTTTATTACTTCTGAAAGGAGAAAAATGTCTCATGAAATACAATAAACGGTATCAGATGATATTTCTCGCAGACACGTCATAGCATTTTTACGGTTTATTTTATTGGTTTGCATGTATTGGAATCTCTTTCCATTCAAACGCTCATAAAACGTGTATTTGAACTGTACCTGCATTTAACCTTGTTTAAAAAATACGGCTTTCTTAGTAATTGTTGTTCAATTTATTTTCATTAAATTGATATATTTGAACCATCTTAGATAATATTTTAAAACCCGTGTGCGTATGTTATATACGTATTAAAATGTTTGAAAAATTTAAAATGAATTTATGGTGAAAATGTAAGAAAATTTTATAAATTATCTGCATGTAAACCAACATGATCAGGATTTATTACATAAGACGGAAAAATATGAAACTTATGGCGCGAGTTTTCCACTTTAATACACGTACTCAGTTTCTAAAACATCCTTCTAACCTCGGGAATATTGAAATAAATTTCGAAAGAAAGAAGTTTTTCTTATTCTTACTTTCAACCTAATGTTATAGTTATGTAGCTTTGTGCATTCGGCGTCTTTATAAAATAAACTTTTTGAGAAAGAAAGGTAGACTAAATCTATATGCTGTGCCATTCGGACCTATCTATCCATCACTATTCTTTAGGTTTTTCTTTAAAGACGCCGAATGTACCTTTAAGCATATCCACACAATATCTTTTAAATAATCAAACGATTGAAAATTTTTACTTACCATTAAGCGTACAAGCACTAGCATCAGACCTTTGCATATTCATAGGTGCAATTAAACTCCATTGATTCGTCTTGGGATTATACTTTTCAGCTGTATTCTGTCTATGATGTCCATCGTAACCGCCCATAGCATAAATAAGATCATTAAGAACGGCAGTGCTGACGTAACAACGTCTTGCGTGCATCGGTGCAACTTCCCTCCAAGTTTTCTTCACCGCATCAAAACATCGACACGAATTAAAATAATCCATTCCATCGAAACCGCCAATTACGTAAATATTAAAATCGACTACTGCCGTTCCGTGGTAAGCTCTCGGTCCCATTGGATCTACTTCTTCGACTTTAACCCATCTATCAGCTCGCGTATCGTAAGTTTCCATGTAATTAGTCGGCGAACCACCGCTCCAACCACCAATAGCAAATAAAACCTAAAAAGTTTTTTTTAAGAGATAATGATTGTGCTAAAGAGACAAGTAAAAAAATTCACACCTCGTGGGGAACTCTTGGTCTTGCAATTTCTGGAGTTGGTACTTCACCATCTCTATGAGAAATCGTTTCCAAGTCGTACAAAAACTTTAATGTTTCGATAATCATTGGTCTGCTTTCTTCACAACTTGTAACATACGGATGGTCTTTTACGTGTTCCAAGAAAAATTGAGTATCCAATAAACCAAGCCTAATACACTTCATAAGAGAAACAATATGCCTTTTACGTTCTTCTGAATCATGATTAATCCATTTTAATATAACTTCCCAAACTGTTTCCTCACTTTTAACATTTAATTCGTCGTCGTTTATAATTTCTTGTAGATCATTAAGACTTAAATTAAGAAGTTCGGTGCTTTGGATTGCAATTTGTACAAAGAATCGCATTATGTACTTCCAAGCTGATTCGGCTAGTTTTTTACAAAAATGAGATCTTGCGAACAGCATAATTCCAATTGCATTAGTTGGGTTTAATTTATATTCGAGAAATTCACAGCAGATTTCTAAAACGCCAAGGATACTGAGATAATCGGCTGTGGTTAAAAGTTTGTAGACGTTTTCTTCGTTTACGTTAAGTTTTCTGAGGTAAATGTAGGAGAGAAGGGCGTTCATCATTTCGGAAGAGACGCCGGGAAGTAACACGTTTGTTTTGTTTTTTCCATGTAATGTGGTTGTAAAAAGTGCCCTAAATGAAATTTTATTGATTTTATTGATAGTTGTTTAAGGGAACTAAAACTTACTTAAAGTATGTACTACAGGCGCATAATATGGCCCTATGTACCGGAATGCTGGTACCATCTTCCAGCAGAATTGTGGCGTCGCAAAGCTGATTGTTCTCCTGCAGTTCAAAAAGAGACTGCATGGCCTGAACGCTCATGCGCCGTCCACCGCCAATGGTAAGTTTTTCGGATTCCTCCGATTCGGTCATCTCACCAAATACGGCCAATTCTATTCATCGATACATAACTTAATACTAAGGGATTTGTCGTCAACTTCTTCACGGGTAATTTAGTAATGGTGAGGTGTTAGGGGATGGGTTCTAAAAGTCAAATTTGATTATAATTTGATTAGAAAAAATTCCGTCCGTCCGGCGATTGTTGCTGGGCAACTAAGCGTCCGGCCTAGGCGCCGCGACGCCTGCCGACCTTCCGAACCCACAAAAACTTACCACCAAACGCCTCTTCGGCTTCAACGTCTCCGGGAAGCGGGTCGTAGAGGCCGACGTAAAAAGACGGACATTTGGGTATATGCGTTGAATTTTGACTGGAGTTTGACCGGATAATGTCAACGTGACATTTAGTCCTTTGACGTTGTCCGGATAAACACCTGCGACTCACCGACATCTACATTTTATATTAAACACTTGTTGATACAGTAGAATCCGGGTAATTGATCATCTTTAGGAAAAGGGGTACGCAAAAAAGTCGGATTATCCGAGAGTATAGAAAAACACGGATTTAGAATTAAACCATTACTGATCTCAAAAATGATTTGTCTGCAAGACTTGGCTCAAACATATCTTTAGTGTTTGTCTGTATTAAAACGAACAAACCAGACAAATACGGTGGGATTAGCGGTCACTTCTAGTGAATTTAACTAGTATTTAGTATAGGGTCCGCCACTGAAGTGAGCCATTAAGTTGTCAGCCATTACAAGTCATGGTTAGCCATTAGGGTGACCAGAGGTACGAAATTTTGCTGTAATCATACAAGGATTCAATTGACAAAGTACTAAAATGCATTATTCAGCTAAAACTGAATAAATCGCCTTTGAAGTTTAACCCTCGCTTTGTATTTTGGATGAGTTGGCAGAGTTGTTAAAGCGGTGAGTCGGCAATGCTTGACAAACCGGATATCGTCGGTTCGAACATTTTCTTTCTTTATTTTACTTTTTAATTTTTGTTTAGTACACTAATTTTTGAACTCAGCATGTGGATTCGAATTTCAGCATGTGGTTTTGATCATTCAATTTCTTATAAAAATCGAGCATCAGACACCCCCTGTATGTACACCCATAGTCACTAGAAATAAACTTCAAAGCTCTGTGCGAGAGCGATAACTAGAACGGTCTTGGGTCCAGTCGGCTTTCAAGATAATAAAACTTGGCGTGAAGCTATAATTCATCCAAGCCAATGTTCGTTTACCTGCTTCATATTTATGGATATCATCCTAGGTTTAATTCTCTCGAAAACCGACTGTACCTGAGACCGTTCTAGCTATCGCTCTCGCACAGAGCTTTGAAGTTCATTTCCAGTGACCATGAATGTACATGCGTTGCATGTGTAATGCATTGAAAGTTGAGAAATCTGGTCACCCTATTAGCCATTAAGTCAGTCAGCCATTTCTGCATAAACATTCTTCAAGTTCTAAGCGAAAATATTTACACACTTTAAGAAGCATATCTGATTGAATTCGTCCAACTCCGGTGTGGTTTGTGGCGTCTCAATGTTTACCTGCTTTTTAGCCCAAAAGAAAAAGTTAGAAGTGGAAAAATTTGGGGACAGACCACGAAATATAATGTTTCGATAAATGGGTAATTTCAAAAGTTCAGTAGTTTATTTTTTGTTCAAGGCTTCGCCTGTAATTTCTTTCTTTGAATATTTCTGAAGAGGAGGCTGAACAAAGATGAAATAAGATGCAAATCATATCGAGATTACACGAATACAATTAGACCGGCATTGTAAAATGTTTGTAAATTTTTGTAATACTGTTTTCGTAGAAGAGACTCTCCTTTCTTTGTAAAAAATAATTAAGAAAATTAATACTTGAAGAGAAAAATTTTGCACTTTGAAATTTTCCGATTTACTAGCAGATTCCAAGGATACTGGACTAAAAGGATTGCTCAATCCCATAAGATATGTATACGGGGTATTTATATGCACAGCCGTTAGTTCGACGTCACTACTGACTGTTTTGTTGTGATTTCTTTGGGTGTTGATTTGTTTATGACTTACATCAATATTCTAAATAGTTTTAAAGTTAATTTAAAATGCATTGTAACCATTTCATAAATTATTCGGCAATGAGTTCAACAATAAAATTCACGGTTAAAATGAGACAATCTAAATAGTATAAGGCAGAGGTGCTATGCCTGGCAGTGATGTTAAAGGATGATTATCGCCGATTGAGCAATCCTGTCAGTCCAGTATCCTTGGGCAGATCCTGTATAAAAGTAGACAAGTGTCCGACATTGTTATGTACGATTAACCATATTTACTGTTACATGGTTGTGAGTTAACTCGTTTTTCAAGAGTTGACGAATAACGTCATATTACAAATCATTTTATTCCCTACAAAATATGTAGCTCATACGAAGCTCATCGTTTCAAATTAATGATATAAAAAATCAGGAAATTTGCCATTTAAAAAAGTTGAGTAATGAGGGCTTAATATGCGTGATATGTAACTTTTTCGATTTATTAGAAATTTGAATTGATTCCACCAATTTCAAATATTTCATTATAACAAATACAAGGCTTTCATAGCCGGTGTTAACTAATGTACGATGAAACCCAAAAGTTCTAGGTCTAGTCTTATCTAGTCTTAGCATTAGTACTACTGTTATTTCTAGTTTTAGTTCACTTTCATTATCCCAATTATTTTACTTTTTTCTCTTTTGTTAGTT
This sequence comes from Digitonthophagus gazella, assembly GCA_036711955.1. Classification (NCBI taxonomy): domain Eukaryota; kingdom Metazoa; phylum Arthropoda; class Insecta; order Coleoptera; family Scarabaeidae; genus Digitonthophagus; species Digitonthophagus gazella. Next base: position 12,066,863 of record JASCIT010000001.1, read on the forward strand.
CATTTTTATCTAATTATAAGTTTTCCATTATCAATTGCCATATCACTTGGTTGGGTTATGTGAATTGTCATAGGAGTTAATGTCAAAATCTCCTTCTCGTTATCCGTAAGAAATAACAGTCTCGCTTGCTAACCACCGCATTTAAAAAGGTGAAGTTGTATCTTAACCGTTTGACTGCTACGAGACGAGAAAGCGCTTCGTTCATTTTTGTCGAAAACCGCACTTTTGCGCTGCGAGTTTCAGTGTGCCTTTGTTACACCATTGGAGTAAACGTAGTCTGACCTCACGCGTACTTTGCTAAAGTAAACATCAAGTCAAAATATGTCTCGCAGTTTTCGGGCGTTCTTGCAAAATTTGCTTAGCAGCCAAACGGTTAATATAGTATTATCGAGGAAGTAATTTAAGGAAGTTTCAGAAAATGTAGTGACCCAGGGATGCCATACATATTTGGTTTTACAGAAAAGCTATTAACCCAACTCGGGACACAGGATTAAAAACAAGATTCTTATTTCTTTCGCGTTTCCTTATCCGTGTTTTTATTAAAAGTTTATATTCATACATATTGACTTCCGCAGTCTAAAATGCAATGTGGAAGATTTCATATTGCTCATTTTTTAAAATAAAATGAGAGATCCAATACAATAACAAATATTCCACATACAAGTTTCAACAGTCTTGTTCAAGTCTGAGCGTTGAATACAGATCCAAAGTGAATATAATGTTCTGCATCATTAGTTGCCCATCGATATTCTGTTTTCTGGATTCGTTAGGTTTATCAAGTTCAGGTAAGTTAATAAAAAAAATTTGAAAATTTTATTCTATAATATGCTATCGTTATGACAAATTTTTACTGTGATGAATCGTTAATATACAAGTTTTTCAGAAACATCCTAAATATAGACTAATTAGATTCATAATTAAGATGATATTAAATCAATACATTAATTAATATTCAAGATATTAAGTAATATCTTGAATGAACATTTACTTTTAAAATTAATTTAGAAAACTTAAAGAAAATTTACTAGTTTTCGTTTAAACAAGAACAGAAATAATAAAGTAAGTGGTAAACTTTCAACGTTATTTTTAATTTTCTAGCGTAAATGTTGAAACTAACAACTCTTGACCAAATAATTTCCTCCACAGGATCGAATTAAAACTCTTATGCTATACTAACAACTTTAAAGTACAAACTTAAATTACAGTTTATTTACAACTTATTTATTTACAACCCATTGGAGTAAGTAAGCGATTAAAAACAAACCTAAAGTTTTATTTTCCTTCATTTTAACTTTTCCAAAAAGATTCATATTTACGTGCAGAATAAGAACAGACGAGTATTACTTTTCAAGTGATCGATAAAAGCTTTCGGAATTCACTTCAGCCGAAGGGGCAGCTTACGTTTCTGGTAAACAGTAGTGGCATTACATTGGTTTTCACCGAACACAATGCAAAAAGCAAAACGAGAAACTTGTTCGCGGCAAAAGTTACACTTAAGACATTTTTGTAAGTAGTATTGTAGCATCCAATATTTTTCAATTACCTTAAAGTGCAGCTTTAGGGATGGAATTACCGTTAGTTTGCGCTAACGACAAATTGAATTGTACACAAGCTTTATGGCTTTATGATATTAACACTCGATATAAAAGTCTAAGAAAGGTTACAAACCCTTTTACTACTTACAATTAGTTAGTTTTATTTTAATTTAATTAATTTTTGTCTTATTGTAACTGACAAATATTGTTCAAAGGCTTTGTGTGTATGTGGCACTTCTTTATAAAATGTCAGTTTGAATTGTAAAAGAGTAGCATTTTACTAGGTAAGCGAGAAAGGCTCTTTTATTCAAATCAATGTCATAACTAAATATTCATGCATAAGCATCTTTCCTTTTAAGTTTTAGAAAGCTTTGTCTATGATAAGCTTACACATAAAATATGAAAGAGAAATTACACGATTTTCGTAAGACCTAATAAATTAAGTGTAAAAGTACAAATAAACATTGTCTGAAAATTACATTCTTAGGAAGTTACAGTCCGTTGAAACGTTTATAAAGAAAATAGCATAAAGATTGTATGTAATAACAGAATAACGTCGGCTAAGAGTGTTAACCTGCCAACTCCACTTTTTGAAGTTCTTGAGTTTTTAGTGTAATTTACATCTACAAGGCCTTATGCACCAGTTAACAAAAGAAAATAGTTCATATTACATGTTAAAGTATTTAATTTGTCTGATGCGTAAAACTGTTATCTCCACGGTTACACCTAATTGCCGAATTACTGCTAACTCCCCTTTCCTACTCTCCTCTTTCCGCAAAGTAAATATGTTTATAGCATTATTTCACTTATAGGTAAAAAGTGTCTGTAAAAGCTCTACAAAAGCTTTTATGGCACGCATTTTTTAGACCGAAATTAATAATTTATTAGCAAATAAGATATTTTTTTCATATAGCTTATCATTCTTTTTAATAGATGTCTTCAATAGCCTTAACTTATATAATCACACAAACAGATACAGTGATACAAAATTTGCAAGAGCCTGAATTTACTGAAGACATATCAGAAACTGATGGGAACAGAGTTGTTCTAGTACCATACTCAGAACAAATAAAAATAACAATAACGGCGGTAGGAGTAATAGGATAGGAAATTGAATTAAGGGCAGTTCCGCCACAAAGATGCAACCGTAGACACGTGTTTCGAACTTATTAGTTCTCATCAGTACGGTATAGCCAAGGAGCAAGATGGAAGCTCAATGGAGAAGACACAAAAAAGGGAACACAGTCAGAGGACTAGTCACCAATTTGGTGCTTCGGCTGCAAGATCCTCAATTTGAGGACAACAAACAGCTTCGCTACCGGAGGCAACAACATCACTCCCCGTGATGATATACTCAGAACATTCAGATTCTGATGAGTCTGATGTTCCCAAAGAAAGCCAAGAACGTAAAAACCGTTTCCAGGTAAAAACAGACTCATGGTATGCTGAAAAAATAAGAATAGAAGAGAGATGGGAAAAAGATATTATGGAAGAAAAAAATTAAATGGGGAATGGAGGTATGAAATAGCAAAGAAAAATCGTGAAATGAAAAAACGATGTGGATGCAAAGGTAAAGAACCCAGCCTAATAAAATGCAAATCCATACCTGAATATGAAAGAAAAAAAATATTTGAGAAGTTTTGGAAACTTAATTGGGGTGAAAAGAAAATCTATGTAGACAACACGATTACGGTTGTGTCCACAACCGATTTTTACAAACCGATACTTTACAAACCGATTATCACGAGTTCTACAATAATCTACCTCACGAATGATGGCCTTTAATTTTTTTATTTTTAATGAAAATATTTAGAATGTACATGAAAATATTTTTGTTATTTTTGCATTAATTCTCACTCTAATACGCCGCATTAGTGGTGACGTCACATTGTTGACAAAGGTCCGGGACTGAATCCAAACAAACTTTTTCTACATAGATTCAGTCCATAAGCGGCGAGAAAATAATTTTTTTAGAGTACTTAGAGACATATTTAAGGTATGAAAAGTTGGCAGTACAGTACGAAATACCGTGCTCTACATCTACACCAAAAGTGGCAAGTTAAATAAATTTTTTAACGCCGTAAAAGCAGAAATGAGTTCGCGTATACATAACCTCAAAAATCGTATCTGTCAAACATAAGCTTAAAAAGTTCGTAGTTCGGTAATTAATGAGATTTGGGCCACCAAATCTTACAAATGGGATGGTATTATCCCCAGAATGTCTTACAGTCCTCGTTTGGGGAAAATCAACGCCCTGGGATTATTTTAGATTCAATGCTAGCAACAGGTATAAATTTGATAAAAATATAGGTATTTTGTTATAAAGGAAGGGATTTTCATAGTTTTATCAAGGTCTATAGAGTAACGCTTATAAGGTTGTCCAACTCCCTATCCTTCCTATATTGCAAGCAAAATTTCCCCTCACATGCCCAAGTTCTCGATTATGTGACGTCATCCTTGTCCTAGCCGTCCGTAATATAAGCGTTGTTTGTAAATTTCACGTTATTTTTTCACGTATTGCCTTTAAAATACTGATTGGGAATTTGGAAGAGGAATTTAAAAAATATTTTGGGGGAAAATGTTAACCACAAAAAAAAGTAAAAAAATTGTATAAAAAAATTATTCCACATTTTCCTGAGAATTTTCATCACATAATTAAAATTTATATTAAACAAAGGCTATTTATTAAAATAAATTTTTTAAATACAAAATATGAGAATTATTGGTAAAAATTTCATCTCGCCGGACAAGCGTGACGTCACGCCCGCCTCTATCCCCTCAAACACGGCGCCGCTCGAGTTGGACAACCTTATACCATTGCTCTATTGACCTTGAGTTTTATGACCTTTATTATTATACCCTTTGCAGGTAAAACATAACAACTATGACATTTACTGATAAAGAATGTCTATTAAGAGACATTTTACCTCAAGACGTACGTGTACACCAAACAGAATAGTGCGAATACACTCTTTGAAGCCACTCCGACATCATAGTATAAGTTATTAGAACTCTTAAAGATTTACTTTACTTAACTTGAATAATTAATTAATAAATAAATTAAAATGTGTAGCTGTGTTTTACTTTTAATTCAGATTTACACATTCATATCCAACTTTTGAACCTAACCATTATAGTTATTACTACTACCCCCATTTGTTACTAGCTAGGATTTTTATTTCAATAATATAAGTATTTTGTTGTGACTTATTATAATTTTAATATGTTTTGTATATTTTCCTTCCTGTGTTCTGATTTTTATTAGTTTATTTAAAATATTTACCTTCCTGTAATAAGATATAGAGTTAACACGTCCGGTAGTTCATTAACCCTTTTTAAAGAGGACATTGCTGACGAAGGGATATTTAGCAATAAATACCGGAAAGAAACCAACAGGAGGCAGTCAATAAATTACTATCGTAGTACACGCCGACTCCGCGAAATATCGGGTTCGTCTCAAATCGCCGAATCAGTTATTCGTGTAAATTATAATTGTAATTATTTCATTTTATTGTAACTTTAATTTTTGTTAAATAAAAACATTTTTTTTAAACTTAAACAAATAAATCATTTAATTGGCGCAGTCAGTAGGATCCGGTAAACGCGAGTGATTAAAATCTTGTATCGTGCCTAAAATCGGTCCGACTTACGGAACACTTGTGGTGAACTTTTAAGTTCTTTGCTACCGGATACGAGAAGAAAAGTAGAACCTGCCGAGGAGTTTGGATCATCTAAAATTGGCGACCGATTCCCAGGACTACAAACCAATGTTAACAATTGCATTAATTTTAGTAGAGTTGTAAGTATCTTTATTTTTCTGCATACCTTCCTTTCCTTTCCCAATCACTGTGGACAACTTTAACGACTTGTTGGAAGCCATTAACGAAATCGAAATGGCCCGAGAAATATCAAAGGTGGATCAAGATTTAATTCCTGTCTTTGATGGAGACCGAATAACTCTGAAGAGTTACATAAATGCCTGCGAGTTCTTGATCGAAGAATATTTGCCAGCAGCACCAACAACGCCACAAGAGCACCGAATGGCTAAACGACTCTTGATGATTTTCATGGGCAGATTACGCGCGAAAGCACGTGAAGCAGTCGATGCAAATAAATTACCTACAACCTGGCCCGAATTAAAACAAATTCTAATTCATTCATTTGGAGACAAGCGATCCGAAGAAGTTCTCGTATATGATTTGAACAGCTTGGTTCCCCAGAAAGACGATACTACTGCAAGCTATGCTAACAAAATAAAATCCACACTTTACACACTTCTTTCAAAAATAAATTTAGAAGAAAATAACATTGCAATACGAAATCTTAAACAAAACCAATACAACCAAATTGCCCTAAGAACCTATTTGTTCGGACTGGACCTAATAAATTCCAACATAGGCTTAGAGGTCAAATTACGACAACCAGCCGACATTGAGACAGCAGAAGGGTACGCATTGGAAATTACGAATTATAATACACAGAAGCAGCGTTTTCTCTATCACACAAGACAGCCGAACGCAGTCCCAATGAGAAATATTATCAGACCATCTCCGATGATTACAAATCGACCAACTACAATGCAAAGAGTACCGCCAATGCAACCACAACCTTATTCTCAGCAGAATAAATTTATTCCACCAGCGTTAATGCCATCACGCCCAATGTTTTATTCGCAGCAACCAAACAATCAATCATTTCCTAGATCGCCTGCACAAATGCAACAAAGATCTTTTAAACCAACACCGATGGAGGTAGATAGCAATAATAAACGTCCAGCTTCGTCTATTAACAGACCAGCCCCGAAGAGACAATGGATGTCAAATAATATCGAATTCCCATCTGAAGCAGCTGAAGAAAATTTTTATGTTCAATATCCAGAGGATGAGCAAGGGGACAATGATTATGTTGAACAGTACGTGGATGAAAATGCTGAGTACACAGAAGACACAATGACGAAGGATTTTCCCCAGGACACATCTCAAGAACCACCTACGTAACAATTTCGAATAAAGCTTATTCAAAAGACCCATTACTTCCATATGTAGAATTTGAAGGCTTAAAATTTCTTATAGACACCGGCGCAGAATGTTCACTTATCAATTCAAAATTATACGAAGAAGTTAAATCATTTTACGGATGCGATACTCAGGAATTCAATATTAGGACACCGCACGGAATAGAAAAAACAAAAAGCGCAGTTTACGCACCTCTTCCTGACATCTTTAAATCACCGGAATATCATTTATTTGTCTGTTTTGATTTTTCACGCACATTTGACGGTTTATTTGGATTTGATTTATTAACCAAACTAGGAGCTTCGCTAGATACTAAAAAGCAAGTCATTGTTACGGACAACACAACAATTCCTTATCAAATTAATAACAGCCAAACAATTAAACCTTATTCGCAAACATTAATAAATTACCAAGTAACAAACATTGAAAACGGTATAGCGTTATTTCCTGAAATGAGAGACGAATCAGATAGAGTAATAATCCCGGAATCACTTGTTGAGATAAAAGATCACGCAACGCAAATTTTTGTTACCAACACTTATGGAAGCCCGATGCACTTAAACCCGACACCCGTAGAAGTTCAACCAGTCAGCGAAATTGAAGAAGACATTAATGTAGGTTACAACTTTATTAATAAAGATCATTTAGCGGCACTTCAATTGGAAAACGTTGAAAAAAATTTGAAATTAGACTATCTAAATTTAGAGGAACGAAAGGCTCTCCAAGCATTGCTAATTAAATATAAACATTTATTTCATATCGATGGACAGAAGTTAACGTTTACCCACAAAATAAAGCACCATCTGAATATGAAAGACAATAGACCCGTTTATGTCCGAAACTATCGTCAACCAATTGAAACGAAAAAGGAAATTAAAAAACAAACGATGGAACTGTTACGTCAAGACATTATAAGCGAAAGCATTTCGCCCTGGAATGCACCTGTCCATATTGTAACAACACAAAAAGACGGAAGAATTAAGAACAGAATGGTGGTTGATTTTCGCCGACTAAACGAGCAAATGATAGAGGACAAATATCCGATCCCGAACATAGCAGACATATTGGATAAATTGGGTAGAGCAAATTATTTTACTTCACTAGATCTGGCATCAGGTTACCATCAGATTGAAATGGAACCGCAAGATAGAGAAAAAACAGCGTTTAGCACGGAACAAGGCCACTTTGAATTTAAGAGAATGCCGTTTGGATTAAAAAATGCCCCAGCTACGTTTCAGCGTTTGATGGATGATGTTTTACGAGGATTGTTAGAAGATACATGCCTGGTATATCTCGACGATATAGTAATTTACTCATCGTCATTACAAGAACATCTACAGAAGTTAATTAAAGTTTTTGATCGTTTGGATTCAGCCAATTTTAAAATTAATCTGCAAAAATGCGAATTTCTAAAAAAAGAAATTAAATATTTGGGACACATCATAACGGATAAAGGCGTTAGACCTAATCCAGAGAAAATTAGAGCAATCGCACAATTTCCCATACCCCAAACAAGAACGGAAATAAAAAGCTTTTTAGGATTATTAGGATATTACCGAAAATTTATTAAGGATTTTGCCAAAATTACCAAGCCATTTACTTCTTGTTTAAAGAAACACGCCAAAATTAATGTGAAAGATCCAGCTTACGTAACTGCATTCGAACAATGTAAGGAATTACTTACTAACGACCCCATCTTAAAATATCCGGATTTTACCAAAGAATTCATTGTGACAACAGATGCGTCAGACATAGCATTAGGAGCCGTTCTTTCACAAGGAACTATTGGCAAAGATCAGCCTATTTGCTACGCATCTCGAACACTTTCAGATACCGAAACAAGATATTCGACAACGGAAAAAGAACTTCTGGCAATAGTCTATGCCGTGAAACAATTTAGACCATACCTTTATGGCAAGAAATTTACCATATTTACAGATCACCGACCGTTAGTGTGGCTTTGGTCATTAAAGGAACCGAACTCAAAGCTAATGCGTTGGAGAATAAAATTGGAGGAATACGACTTTGACATCGTTTATAAAAAGGGCAAAGCAAACACGAACGCAGATGAACTATCAAGGATTAAATTAGTTGATCTGAATGCGATAACACAAAGCGACCTAGATAGCATTTTACCAAACTTGGACGATGAGGAATTATTGGAAATAGCTGAGGAAATGTCAATTGCATTAATTGACCCTCCAGTACCTCCACCTGTTCCCATCAGAGGACAAGGTATCGCCCGAAAGGAAATAAAAATATCAGATAAACCAACGAGACAATTAAGATCAGCGAAACATCGTATAAAGGAAAACAAAGAAGATGATGACAACAACACCATTCACACAACGCAAACAGCAGAGCCAAAGACATCAATAGAAATTCAAGATACCATAATTGATAACAAAAAGACACAATTTATTATAACGAAAAGTTTAGGAAATGAATTAGAAATTATTATTCAAACAAGAGGTGATAACACCATCCATTTGGTAAGAATACCAGGAGAAAATTCATATGAACACATTTTTAATCTATATAAAAATTATATGACTGGCAACAAAACTTTTTATATTTATACAACTGTCGACGAGCTCTATCAAATAATGTGTAATGTTTATACGAATGAAATGTCCAACCGAGGACCCCGTATAATCAGATGCCTTCGAAGAGCGGAAATTATCACGGATGAAGCGAGGAAAATCGAGCTGGTAACATCATATCACTCGGGAATAACTAACCATCGTGGAATACAAGAAACATTAGAACATCTGAAACGAAAATATTGGTGGTCTAAGATGGAAGAAACAATTACGAAGGTTATTAAGGCTTGTGAGACGTGCAACAGAGCCAAATATAATAGAAGGCCTGATGTGCCACTATTACCAATAACCGAGACCCCGGATGCCCCATTCGAAAAGTTATTCGTCGATCTTTTCTCTTTTGCGAATAATAAATACCTAACAATCGTAGACTCATTTACACGCTTAGGACATGCAATAAAGGTCAAAAGCAAAAACCCTGCAGACATCGTCGAAGCATTTTTAGAGTATTTCAATTATTATGGAATCCCACAGGAAATTCGGTTCGATAAAGGATCAGAGTTTAATAATCAACTGGTAAAGGAATTGGCAGCACTACATCGAATTCATTTGCATTTTGGTACAGCAAAGAACCCCGAAAGTCAAGCTAATGTAGAGAGATTCCATTCTACGTTACTAGAACACCTGAGATGCCTTGATGACGATCCCAGTATTGCAAAAGAAAAGAAAATCCGTTCTGCTACAATCGCGTACAATAACAGCATTAATAGCGCGATAGGAATGACTCCGTTCGAAGCACTCTTCGGACACACGAAGACAAGAAACCCACTCGATTTATTTTATGACACCCCAACATACCAAGATATTATAGACAAACATAAAAGTCGAATGGCGATTATGTATGAAGGTTTAAAAAGAAAAGATGAACAACGTAAATTAAAAACTCAGGAGAAACAGCAAGAAAAGGTAAAGGTTTCAACATGGAACATAGGAGAAAAGGTGTATGTAGAAAACATAACGAAAAGTAATAAAATGATGAAACCGTACTTTGGACCATACACCATTATCAAAGTAAATGATAACAGCACAGTAGATGTCCAAACCAGACGTGGCGTACAAACGTATCACACCCGACATCTTAAACACGGCATTGTTCCAGATGCTCCTGGGCAAGACCCGACGTTCGAATAACCACCCTAGATGGACCGTTATTCCCATTACACCTGGGAGTAGCCAAAAATCAAGTAAGCCAATGGACAACAGTGGTACAATGTGACCTGGAACCACTAATGATACAGATTGCCAAATTAACTGAAGAATATAACGAACTTACAAAATTCGTGGAAGAATTGGAGAATGATACGGAAAAAACAGCATTTCAGACGCTTATGAGAAATATTAAAGATTTGTTACAACAATTAAACTTTGGAAAACAGCAGCTTATCCCAACAACCAGGAACCGCAGAGGAGCATTTAACTTCTTAGGCTCAATTATAAAAGCCGTATCAGGTAATTTAGACGCAGAAGATGCTGTAAAATACGACAGGATAATAACAGAATTAGGATCTAATCAACAAGAATTAGCAACAACAATACAGGCACAAATACATTTGTCTCAAGGAACACTTAAAATATTTGAAGATAATCTCAAAATCATTCGAGAAAATCAACATGAAGTAGCCCAACGCATAAATACCATTATCCAACATATCAAAGATCAGGGAGATAAACAAGCACGTTTTAACCTATTAATGAGAGCACAAACATCATTGCAAGTAGCCATTAATTCTGCCTTAATAGTGGTCGATCGACTGGCAATAGCAAAGACGTTTGCAAAATTACAAACTTACCATCCAACAATCATTCCGGCACAAGAACTGTTAGAAGATTTACGTTACATTCAATCGTCAATAGGAGAACAACGAATTTTATTAAATCCGATAGATGAAAATCTCTACCAGATCGAGAAAACTATCACGGTAAAAGCGTATATAAAAGGCTACATTCTAACCTTTTTATTACAAGTTCCCTTAATAGAAACAACCACTTACCAATACTACCATTTAATTCCATTACCTATTAAACAAAATTCCAGTTACCTTATTCTTAATGTTCCTCAACCCTACCTAGCAGAAAATAAAGATAAATACTTTACGACTGTTACCAAATGTAAAGAGTTCCAACGTGGTGAATATTTGTGCCATGCTACCAGTTTGGATGCAAGCAAACGACCCACGTGTGCCTACGAAATACTACGACATCTTCCCATATCGAAGTGCACACACAGAAAAACATCTCGATTGGACGAAGAAAGTATACATCCCACCGAATCGGAATGGGTCTTATTTCAAGCCAATTCAACGGGAGAAACCGTGTGCGAAGATCGGCAAGAAGTCCGTCCTTTACGAGGAAACTTGTTGGTACAAATCACCCCCGATTGTACCGTCCACCTGGGAAAAGAAATCCTGCGTACCACCACCAATAATTTACCCGACCGACAATTCCACTTGGCACCTGTAAATCTGTCCGATATACCGGAAGAAAAATCACCATGGCAATTAGAAGACGTCCGTATAAAAGGCCTTCAACTGAAAACCATCGATGAAGCAAAAACAAACTTCACCGAACTAGACCAAAGACTCCGAGAATTCCAAAGTAGCCACTTCGTCAGCTTAGGGAGTTCACTGACATCGCTTGTCGGAACCGTAACAGTGTTCTTCATTATTATTACCATTTTATTATGTTATAGAATAAAACAAAAGGTCCCGGACAGCAGTAATTCAACGACCCAAGTTTTGGACAGAAACCATCCAAATCCTTGGCTCTCTCCAGGAGGGGAGGAGTTAACACGTCCGGTAGTTCATTAACCCTTTTTAAAGAGGACATTGCTGACGAAGGGATATTTAGCAATAAATACCGGAAAGAAACCAACAGGAGGCAGTCAATAAATTACTATCGTAGTACACGCCGACTCCGCGAAATATCGGGTTCGTCTCAAATCGCCGAATCAGTTATTCGTGTAAATTATAATTGTAATTATTTCATTTTATTGTAACTTTAATTTTTGTTAAATAAAAACATTTTTTTTAAACTTAAACAAATAAATCATTTAATTATAGAATAAGAGTACTATGAGCACTGGTATATTAAAAATCTAAAGATCAGAGTTAAAAATCTTTAATATTTATAATTAAAATTACATTCACATTATAAGAACCTAAGAAAAAACAGAAGTTGTGAAGTCAAAACATAGAAGACTACAATAACCCAACAGAGTTTGATCCTATGAAATCCTATAACAGAAAAAAGTTAGTTTAGTAGTACTGATACTTACCGTTAGTTATTCCAGAAATAAAATGTACAAAATAGTCCACGGTAATCTCTGTTACTCGAAGAATGGCAATGTTCTACATATGTAACTAAAGGGGGCTACAAATTTGTAAGAACTTGAATAACTTTTACTGTTGTGTTAGAGTGTATGGTCCTTTTAGCATGTATCCTAGCTCTTACTATGATTCTGTTTGATGTATTTCTACGCCTTGTGGTAAATACCTTTAATAGACATTCTTTATCAGCAAATTTCATAGTTGTTAAGTTTTACCTACAAAGGGTACAATAATAAAGGTCATAAAACTATGAGAATCCCTTCCTTTATGACAAAATACCTATATTTTTATCAAATTTATACCTGTTGCTAGCATTGAATCTAAAATAATCCGAGGGTGTTGTTTTTCACCAAAGAAGGGCTGTAAGGTATTCTAAGGATAATACCATCCCATTTCTAAGATTTGGTGGCCCAAATCTCATTAATTACCGAACTACGAACTTTTTAAGCTTATGTTTGACAGATACGATTTTTGAGGTTATGTGTACGCGAACTCATTTCTGCTTTTACGGCGTTAAAAAATTTATTTAACTTGCCATTTTTGGTTTAGATGTAGAACACGGTATTTTGTACTGTACTGCCAACTTTTCATACCTTAAATATGTCTCTAAGTACTCTAAAAAAATTGTTTTCTCGCCGCTTATGGACTGAATCTATGTAGAAAAAGTTTGTTTGGATTCAATTCCATGACCTTCACAACATTTGACGTCACACTAATGCGGCGTATTGAAAACAGTTGCTTTAAGAAAACCTGTTAACTCCGAAGTGACTAAAAAGTCATGTGTTCATTTACCTGCTATCTCCTTTAATCCACCTTAAAAAATATTTTCATTCAATTCAAGTTGTATATTATATTTAAAAAAGTTGTAATACTGTCTCCTGAAAATAAAATATTCGTTACCATAGAATAAAAATTTGCTTTAACAAATTTATACAGTTTTTATTGTGTCCTGTAAAATTTTGTTTTGTGGAGTTAGCAGGTTAGCACTCTTAACCGACGATAAATCATTCAGATTTTATCATTTCTATGGTTATACGGTACAATAGTAAAACCAAAACTTTCACAATGACAACAAATTTTGTATGAGAACAATAGCAGATACAAACTGCTAACAAGGGGGCATTTTTACGTAAAGATGGAATCTAAAGTTTAAGTTAGAATAGTAAAAAAGTTACATGCAAACATCACGAACGCCACTGGTGACATCCACGCAAAGTTGATATCTTCATTTATTTTTTTCCGAGAAAAACAGGTAGACTGAATCTCTACGCCGTATCATGTAAGGGTCGAGTACTCTTTCATCTTTCTCTTCACAGTGCAGCTCCAATTCGGGTTATAGTACACCTCTCTATCCATCGCTATTCTTTAGATTATTCTTTAGAGACGCCGAACTTATCTTTAAGCATATCCATACAATATCTTTTAAATAATTAAATCATTCAACATTTTTAGACCTTCAGACCTTCGTATGTTCATAGATGCAATTAAACTCCATTGATTCGTCTTGGGATTATACTTTTCAGCAGTATTCTGTCTATGATGTCCATCGTAATCGCCCATAGCGTAAATAAGATCGTTAAGAACGGCAGTGCTAACGTAACAACGTCTTGTGTGCATCGGTACAACTTCCCTCCAAGTTTTCTTCGCCGTATTAAAACATCGACGCGAATTAAAATAATCCATCCCATCGAAACCGCCAATCACGCAAATATTATAATCGATTACTGCCGTTCCGTGGTAAGCTCTCGGTCCCAATGGATCTACTTCTTCGACTTTAACCCATCTCTCAGCTCGTTTATCGTAAGTTTCCATGTAATTAGTCAGGGAACCACCGCTCCAACCACCAATAGCAAATAAAACCTAAAAAGTTTTTTTTAAGAGATAATGATTGTGTTGATGGGACACGTAAATAGTTCACACCTCGTGGAGAACTCTTGGTCTTGCAATTTCTGGAGTTGGTACTTCACCATCTCTATGAGAAATCGTTTCCAAGTCGTACAAAGACTTTAATGTTTCGATAATCATTGGTCTGCTTTCTTCACAACTTGTAACGTACGGATGATCTTTTACGTGTTCCAAGAAAAATTGAGTATCCAATAAACCAAGCCTAATACACTTCATGAGAGAAACCATATGCCTTTTACGTTCTTTTGAATCATGATTAATCCATATTAATATAACTTCCCAAACTGTTTCCTCACTTTTAACGTTCAATTCGTCGTCGTTTATAATTTCTTGTAGATCATTAAGGCTTAAACTAAGAAGTCCCGTGCTTTGGGTTGCAATTTGGACAAAGAATCGCATTATGTACTTTCAAGCTGATTCAACTAGTTTTTTGCAAAAATGAGATCTTGCGAACAGCATAATTCCAATTTATTAGTTGGGTTTAATTTATATTCGAGAATTATATTCCAGTTTGTACACGTTTTCTTCGTTTACGTTAAGTTTTTTGAGGTAAATGTAGGAGGGAAGGGTATTCATCATTTCGGATGATCTACTTCTTCGACTTTAACCCATCTATTGGCTTGTTTATCATAAGTTCCATGTAATTAGTAGGGGAATCACCGTTCCAACCACCAATAGCAAATAAAACCTAACATGTTTTTTAAAAGATAATGATTGTGGTGATGGGACAAGTAAAAAGTTCACACCTCGTGAGGAACTCTTAGTCTTGCAATTTCTGGAGTTGGTACTTCACCATCTCTATGAGAAATCGTTTCCAAGTTCGTTCCACAGGATCGAATTAAAACTCTCATGGTATGCTAATAATTTTAAAGTACAAACTTAAATTTGATACTTTAATTTATTTTTTCCTGGCAATTTAAATTGATATATCAAATTTTATTGACTCATCTTATAAGCTACTTTGAAGATAAATTTCAAAAATCATTCTTCAAGAGCCGCAGTTTTTTTTAAGAATTTTTTTGACAACATTTATTTGAATTTTTACCCTTACTTTTACCGTGAACTACACTAGTAGTGTATGGCCGTCTAATTTTGGTACATCCTGTATAATCAATGAGGTATCATTTCAAAATTGATACCTCCCAAATAACACGGAACGATCAGATACGGTTCAATAGCAAGTTATTTGCCAGTTCCAGGTCTTTGCAATAATCCTATGTATTGAAAAAGCCCCTTAGGTAATTAATAATTTGTAGTTTATAGAAAAAAGAGCTACTGCACCAGTCCAGATAAGTTTAATTAAAACAAACCAGGTTTAGAACGTAGTCTATTTTTTAGAATGTTAAGAAATTTGAATTAAGGACATTAAGTTACATTTTCTCTTCTGAGGGAAAGACTAAAAGTCGTAGAAAGTTAATTTGTGGTGAAAATAAGGATTATTTTTTAGTCTAATTCCTCATAAACTTTCAAATCTCAACAACAATTAGTTTCTTAGATATGATTTTTTTAAATTGACAAATTTTCATCGATATTAAATTACATCTTCTCTTCTGATGGAAAAAGTAAAGGTCGTAGAAAAGTAATCTTTGGCAAAAATTGAGACTAAGTTTTAATCTAAATCCTCATAAAATTTCAAGCCTCAACAACAATTAGGTTTTTAGATATAAATTTTTAAATGTTGACAAGTTTCAGTCGTCATGTAAATTATGTTAGGTGAAATGTTTTTCTGTGCAGTGTTTAAAGTTTAATTAAAGTTTCAATTTAATTTTGTGTTTCTTTATTAGGTATGTTTTCAATTTCATTTTTTCTATTGTTATTTCATTTTCAAACATGTTTTCCTTTTTCTCTCCCAAAAATTGTCATATAACCCGGTCAAGACATTCGTTCTAAGCCAGTTTTCTAAAGTCAACCTTCGTCTTCGCTTTATTGTAGTTTGCGAGTTTGTCAATTTTCGCTATCTAAAAACTTCATGTAAATAGTTCTTTAGTTAAGTGTAATATAGAGTGTTAAGTTTATTCTACAACTTTTATTTAATAAATCCCAGTGTTCCCGAACCAATCGTAAATGCATTTCGTTCATTCCGCGGAAAAGTCTTAATTAATTTAAATTACGTTCTTAATAAATATATACAGAGTGGGCCACTGAAAATACTAAAAGCAAGTTTTGGCCACTTAATATCAATTTTGCGAAAAACGCTCGAACACGTCAATTTTATTATGAAGCGGGATATCGGAATGGATTAGTACTATTTGCATAACTCCAACCCTAAGATGGGGATAGATTGCACCCCAAACATTTTAAATTGAAATGGGTATCAAACGCTACACAGTTTTAAAGGCCTTTCAAATCTCTTTTCAGCAGTCTTTTTATTTTTGAAATCCGATCATTAATTCCAGAGAAAAAATCATTTAAAACAAAATTTATTAAATGTTCAAAATTACAGACAGAAGTCTAAAAAAGTTAAAACTTTAGAAATCTTTTTCTCTGGAATTTTTTAAAAAATTGACTAGTATCGTTAAAACGTATAAGAGAAACACATAAAGCAACAGTATAAATCTTGTATTTTCAGCAAGATTAAACTATTATATTTTCTTTTTGACCAGGCTTAACTTAATAGTAATTGTTTTTAAATAATTTATTGTCTATAAATACATGCTGATTAGTTTAATTTAGTTATAAATATACAGATACTGAATAAAAACTCTATTGAGCAAAAAGCTTTTTGAAATTTAAAATTACGTTCTATACATTAACATATTTCACAAGCGAACGGACTCATTATCCTTTTAATAATCTTATTGCATTATATCCCATTAATCCCAGCTTCTTTGTATGTTAATTACCACCTTTCAATACGCTACCTGGAATACATTGAAAATTCCTCCGTCTCGCCCACCGTAATTCCAATTAAAATTAATCACCGAAAATCTCGGAACGGTCACGCAGACAGCCGCCCCCTGCCTCGGCCTGAATTAATTCCGGGAAATGCGCCGCTCACAACAGGTAGAAAGGCGCGGAAAATGCTAAAAAGGAAAACTCGTGCTGCGCCACCTGTTGGCGTCGCGGCGCCGGCGCGCATCCCTTTCGCCCTATAATCGGGTGGAAACGCGCGAGTTTTGCCAAAGAGCTTAACACAAGCGTCAACGAACACATACCAGATAAATACGCCAAGGTAAGAAGAAACTTTATTAATTTGATTAATGATAGCGTTTTCAACGTATCGATTCGTATATTTCAGAAAACGTAGAAAAATGATTGTTTGGATGGTGTTACTTTCTATAACGCTCATCTCCGCTCAAGAATTGAGTGTCATCGACGCGGATTTGGAAAGCTTGGATCCCGTCGAAACGTTGCAGTGTCATAGAAGGTCCTATACTTACAAAGTTAGTCAAATGGACGTCAATGGAAGGCAGTGTAGGGATACTTTGAGGGTATGGGCCTGTTGGGGAAGATGCGACTCTAATGAGGTAGGTAGTTTTGTTATTTTGTTAAGAAGTTTGTACAGTTTTAATAAGCGGACTTGTTGAATTTCTTTAAAACTTTCATTATTTTCATGGAACTTTTTTAAAGTTTAATCTTTGTACTTACCATAATTTTAATAATTTACCTTAAAAAAATAAAAAATATATTATTAGAAATCATACATAATTAGTTATTGTTAATTAAATTGTTTTCAATCAACGTCTCAATCGACTAGTATTTTAAATAATAAAACTCGGAAAATATTGTTTTTTGATTCCTAAATGAGAGGGAAGATTTAAACGAAAAATTTTTTCAATTAAAGATACATCCATCTATAATGAAAAAATACTTTGACTTCATGTCGCCTGGAATTCCCAAAAATAAAATTTCTGTAATTGATCTCTAATCCCTAAATAAAATTAAGTATAAGAATGAAAATTTCCTTGGTTAGAGGTTAATCAATTTAGTTTATAATCTACAAACATTTTTGGGAAATCTTAATCAAGTTGAAAGAAAATAATATTTGCATTCAGGTTTTGTGAAATATGTAACAAAATTCTAAAGAGATATAGATACAGGTATCCCGAAATTAGACGATCATACGCAACAGTGTATTCTACGTTCAAAAATTAAATTAAAAGCTCAAATAAACATTGGTCGAAAATGCTTCCTAAAGCTACAGTTCCTTGAAGGTGGCAGTAGAAAAACGATTTTTAAGGAATATCCTCATCATGGCTTGGGTTAAACCAATAAAAATCGGTATACTAGCCTAAAATTATAAAAGAAATTAGATGATGGTATCGATTTTGCATGAAACTCATCAGTGGCGTGCGTGTAAAAGGGTGACTTGAATAATTGTTTATATAACTTTTCTGCATGTCTTTAATACCTACCCTGACTTAAAATTTAGATATTTCATGGTGGATTTAAGGCGTCAACCTTAAAGGCTGTAATCGTAACCGTAACAGTAACTGTATCATTTAAAAAAGTTCAACTATTTTGTTTCAATAGAAGCGTTTAGGCAACTTCTAGGAATTACGGAAAATGTGGTGGTTATTTACAGCTAAGGTTACGGTTAAGTTTGACATCCTAAACCCACCCTTAGGCCTTTCAACGTAAGAATGATTATCTCGTTGCAATTCCTAAGATGGTCTATTTTCCCATTGTTCTCTTCAAGAAATTGTAGCTCCTTTATGAAGCATTTTTCAACCAATCTTTATTAGGGCTTTTATTCTTATTTTTGAACGTAGAATGCGCTAGTAGCATATGGCCATCTAATTTCGGGACATTCTGTGTATTCTAATCCCTCAATAATGAGTGATTAAAAAAAATTTTTTTTTTTCGAACACAGGTGAATCAATTTAGTTTTCAATCCAGAAGAAGTTTTACAAAAAACTTTATCAAGCTAATAGAAAAAAGATTTGCGTTCAAGTTGATTAAAATGTATAAAAACATTTAAAAGATTTTCTCTTCTAATTTCTAAATAGATGAAATATTTAACAGAAAATTTTCTCGTTTAGAGATAAATCAACCTAGTTTATAATCCATGAGAATCTTTTGCAAAATTTCTATCAAGTTGGCAGAAGAAGATATTTGTGTTCATATCGATTATAATGTATAAAGACACAACTCCAAGAAATTGTATATTCTAATTACTGCACATATATTATGGAGGACTAGAATATACAAAAGTAGAAGAAGTGTTGACACAAAATTCTGTCTGTTTAAAATCTAATTTTAGAAAATGTAAAGCTCACAATCAAAAATATATAATAATCCACATATTTAAATCCAGAACGAAAAAAGAAAAAATACAAAGAATGGAAAATAAAATGTGTAAAATCTAGAATCTAAAATATGCAAAATTTAGAAATTAAAACACAAAAAATATTAAAATGTGAATCTTTTTAAATTCATATGTAAGAAACTACTTGTTGTTAAGACTGGAAATTTTATCAAAATTTAAATTGAAACTTGATCTTTATTTCGATGAAAGATACATTTTCCACGACTTTTAGTTTTTTTTATAGATAAATTCTAACCTAACTTAATTAACATATCGATTAAAACTTGTCAATATTTAAAAATTTATATCTAAAAAATGCATGAACATTTTTATCTTCCTATGCATTAAAACTAATTGTTGTTGACGATTGAAATTTTATCAAGATTTAGATTGAAATTTGATCTTTATTTCTACCAAAGATAAAATTTCTACGATTTATAGTTTTTTGCTTAGAAGAGAAGATGTAACTTAACATCTATTTAAATTAATTAACTTTTAAAAATTCATATCTAAGAAACTAATTGTTGTTGACACTTGAAATTTTATAAAGATTTAAATTGAAACTTACAAGGAGAGTGCAAGGTCTTGGGGTCATAGATTTAGTTCAAATTTTGTAGGATGGTAGATTTAGTTTCCCTGTTGAAGAAAATATATGGTTGTAGGGGCCACTACTCAATAGCTCTTTAGATATTTGCAAGTGAAGATGCAATTCACTAGTTAAATTCAGGTCTGTTGCAAACGATTAAACATAATGGGTGTAGCGTAGCAGCAATAGATCAGTGTTTCTTGTCATTAGGCGCCGGGTTCTAGTTCTGAGAGTGTCTATTTTTACATATAAAGATACCATGAGTGGATATAAAATTTTGCGACATCGAAGCATTTTTTGAAAGTGCACCGCACTTTGGATTTGTCAGTTAATTGTCATTTGATCTATCAAAACTTCAAAATTAATACAGGAATATGACTTGGCATTATAACCTTTCTTCAAAAAGCCTGACTTAATCGGTATAAATTTGGTTAATTTTGACATTATCCGGACTTGTCCTAACGAATTAATTGCATCTTTAATTGCAAATATTTTAAAAATTATTGAATAGTGGCCCCTATAACCATATATTTTCATCAACAGGGAAATTAAATCTACCATTCTTCAAAATTTGAACTAAATCCACGACCCCAAGACCTTGCACTCTCCTTGTTAGTCTTTATTTTTACCGAAAATTATTTTTCTAAGACTTTTACTTTTTTCCGCAGAAGAGAAAATGTAACTTAATGCCCATAACTCATTATTGGCCGCTAAAAATCCTTGCTTCACCGGGCGTTAAACCGGGCCTTGGTCATTCAAATAACTAGTGAATTTATTCAAATAAAAAAATTACTAATTTGAAAATTAAAATTCTAGTAATTTCATTTAAGATGCTAGTTTTCAAAATATTTTTCTACATATAAAAGCATGTGACAATGTTCGTATATGAAGCAGCTTTCTTTCCTTTTGCCTTGATTTTTGCAAACTTTGCAACGTTTCTGAGGAAACTTTTCTTTTCCCGAACTATGATTTTTATCAACCTGTGCGTTTTTATATCTCCTGAAAGCCTAGTTGGCGCGTCTTTACAAGAAATTCTTTTTAGTGGACCTCTGGATTTTCACCCATCCTTTGGCAACTTATATTGTGTAAAAAACGTATTCATATCTCAACGGCTTTTGGATAGTAAAGAAAAAATCACATATTATTACGTTAGCGGCCAGTAATGAGTTAATTGAAATTTTTAAACTTTCTGTAAATTAGGCTACGTTCTAAAGGT
This sequence comes from Digitonthophagus gazella, assembly GCA_036711955.1. Taxonomy (NCBI): domain Eukaryota; kingdom Metazoa; phylum Arthropoda; class Insecta; order Coleoptera; family Scarabaeidae; genus Digitonthophagus; species Digitonthophagus gazella. Next base: position 12,088,297 of record JASCIT010000001.1, read on the forward strand.
GAATTTTTCTTAGGATTACATTAGAATTTAAAGAAATTTTTGCTCGAGTAGATATTAATTTAGTTTACAATTCAGAAGAAGTTTTGGAAAAATTTTTCTCAAGTCGATAGCAAAAAAAATTGCATGCAAGTTAACTAAAATGTGTAAAAATACAATTTTACAAATTTTCTCTTGTAATTTCTAAATAAGTTAAAAGATTTAACGGAAATTTGTCTCAATTAGAGATGAATTAATTTAGTTTATAATCCAGAAAATATCTAGAAAAACCTCCATTAAAATAAGAGAAAAATATTTGCAACTAGGTTGACTAGAATGTGTGAACAAAAACAGAACCGAATAATTTCAATTTTCTAATTGTTAAACAAAATAGAAGATTTAAACAATTTTTCCTTAGAGATAAATCGATCTACTTACTTATTGTTAGTTTACAATCTAGAAATGAAAAAAATCTCTAATTGTAAGAAGTTACAGTAGAGCGTCGATTATCCGGACGTCGATCAACCGGAACGTTGTTTATTCGAACCTCCTGACGGTTCGAAAAAAGAGACAGAGTACAGAAAAGAGGACAGAAATTAATTCAAAGAAAATTAAATGATTGTTTTGTAAAATTAATTATTATGTTAATACAACAATTAAAAAATAAATACGTTTTCTAAATGGGGAATCTACAGAGAGTTGCAAACAAAAATCTTTCCGTACTGATCCTCCATAGATGTTTCTAATTTTTCTATTTAATCGATTATCCGGAAAAATCGTTTATCCGAACGCACTTTGGTCCCAATTAGTTCGGATAATCGACGCTCTACTGCAATAGGAAAAAAACTACTAGAATATTAAAAAATAAGACTTGAAAGTTCGTTTCCAATCTAATTTTCTAGTGTTTTCTGATTTTGTAATTAGCATTATAGATTTCAAAAAAATACATACGTTCGACACCTTTCCAGAAGAGTTTTTAAGAAAATCTTTAATTGTAAAAAGTTAATAGAAAAAATCTACTAGAATATCAAAAAATTTGAAAGTTAATTTCTCTAATTTGATTCTCTAGTCTTTTCTCATTTTCTAATTAGGATAATAGATTTCAAAAAATACATTAAAATAAACTCAATTGAATAAGCACTATAATTAATTAAATAAGCTTTGAAAAAAAAAACAATTCAAAATATCGAGCTGAAACACTCTTTGAACTAAAGAAAATCTCTGAAAGGTAATAATAGTAGATCACAGCTTTAAGTTACCAGCTTTAATCCCACATTTCCATTATAATCTAAAATAATCTATTAATGAAAGATTTTGTTATATCTAAATAGAGAGACACAATTATTTTAATTATATAAAATAAACATTTAAGATTATAAAAGCAGCAAAAAATTAATTCTTATTATCACAAAAAGGGTAAAGCTTTACGTTCCAAATTTTTTTAAATTAAAATACTTAAGTAACAAATTTTTGTTATAAAAAATTCACGCCTTAAAACCAAAATCAGATAAATAATAATAATAATCGTTATTTCGGTCAGTTTTTATAATTTTTTGTTATTAAAGTTAGTTATCAAATTAGATCTCTAATCGTATGTAATTACATACATCATTTAAAATCTTTAACAATCAATATTACAATTTCATTTGTCAATTAATTTCAAAGGACGTTATATAAAACTTATAAAACTTATAAAGAGAAAGTTCTCGCCTACTCACATATGAAAGGTGTAATAGTTAAATATTTAACCATTTTGCGAGGAACTATTAAATTTTATATGAAAGACCATACATATACAGGCTGTCCCGTTTTGATTGTCCTATCCGTTACTGACGTATTCCTTGGCGAAAAATAAGCAGAAAAGTTCTAATGAACATGTACAATGGTACCTCGACATACGAGTTTAATTCGTTCCGTAACCTTGCTCATATGTCAAATTGCTTGTATCTCAAAGCAACTTTCCTCATTGAAATTAATTGAAATGCCATTAATCCGTTCTAGCTCCCAAAACACCACCTCAGTTGTTTTTGTTAAGCGTTCTTGAATAAGAAAAATGTATTTACAAGAAGAAACATTTATTTATAAATAACAAATACATATTCTATGAAAACATAATAAAAGAAAAAGTGAAGTGCTTACCGAAGCGCTTAATTCTCGTCACTGGTCTTCGCTTTTTTCGTCACGCTTTGCTCATTTTCACCTCTAGAACATTTAAAAAAGCTGTCCAAGGAGGTCTATTTCTTCCTCCTTTTCAGGATATTGCGAAAATGAGTTAGGCAAGTTTCGTTGAACTGCTCTGATCCACGATCAGTTGCAACTTTTTTGTGGTGATTTTTATCCACGAACTCTACAACTTTCTCCCACATTCCCAACATCTTTATATCTCTTGTAGAGATAGCCTCCTCCATCTCTGACTCCTCTTCAAAACTAATTTTTCGTTGAACCATGGTATGCTGCTGCGAATATAGATCGTATAACTCCTCGATTGTCAGCTCCTGAGACTGTTCGTCGACGAGTTCATTCACATCTCTCTCATCCACCTCCACACCCATGGATTTTTCCAGAGAAACAATCTCCTCTACCACTGACACTTTGGGTTCCAATCCTGCGAAGGCTTTTTCAGCTATAACTTCAGGCCACAACTTCTTCCATGTAGATGTTAAGGTCCTGATTGTTACATCCAGCCAGGCCTGATCAATCATTGTTAGGCATAGTGTGATGTTAAAGTGGTCCTTCCAGAACTCTCGAAGCGTAATGTTTGTGTTCTCCGTCACCTCAAAACAGAGCCGAAAAATGTTCTTGGTGTATGTACATCTTCTTAAAATCAGAAATCACCTGCTGATACATGGGCTGCAAGATAGGAGTGGTATTGGGTGGTAGGTAGGTAAGTTTTATAAATTTGAACTCTTCGATTAAATCATCTTCTAAATTTGGTGGGTGAGCAGGGGCATTGTGTAGTATGCGATTCCTCGTATCTTAAATCTTGCTCTCATCTCAAAGCAAAATATCGCTCGCTCGGAGGCTCGTATCTCAAAACACACGTATATTAGGGCACTCGTATATCGAGGTACCACTGTACTCAAAAGTTATTTGTTTTCGAGGTATTGGAAGTTTAATTCCCTAAGTTTACCCATTATTAACATAATCGAAATGTACCGTTTAAACTAAATTATTAACTCGTTGCGATGGTTTCGATAAATTGACATTATTAGGTTACACTGGTCAGCTACAAAAGTGAGTCGAAACAATGGCAATTACTCAATAAATTAATTCAAATGTAACGCTGTAATAATGTTAATAATAGGTCAACCTATGGAATTAAATCCTTGAATATCTCGAAAACGAACGACTTTCGGACCTATGTTCATTAGAACTTTTTTGCTTGTATTCAGTCAGAGAATATACCAGTAAAGTATAGGATAATCAAAACGGAACACTCTGTTTACTAGAAAAAATTAAATAATACATAATTTTTTTTAATATAACAATTTTAATTAGTAACTCATTTCATATAAAATGCATCAAAATTCGAAAGAAATAGTAAATCACAAAACGAGTAACGCTTTACTGTACGGCCAATAAAGTGAAGTAACACCGCGTGCACTTTTAAATCTCTTTTAATATTCGACACTTTTATGAGGACGTGTTACGACTATCGGTGTATATGCTCTAACTGTACGGTTCATACATGAAAACTTATATAAAACGAGATTCATCCTATTTTAACCAACCAACGCAGTGCTAAATTTGAAATCCTGCAATTCTTTCTAGACACGTATTATTTTTCCATTGAAATGCCGGGAATATTAATCTATTATGAAATTTAATGAGAATTAACATAAAGGAATAATAGTTCCGAATAGATTCAATAATTCCAAAAATAGTGACGGAATTTCTAAATTGATTCCATTCCAATCGTACAAAGCTTTTGTATTCCTAGTACTGTTCAAACATGTTTGATAAACAATTCAATTTAGATTAATTAGATTAATTAGTGGTATTTAGAAAATTTCCCTATTGTTAGTGCTTTAAATCCTTGGTTTAATATTACAATACAAAATACAAAATAAATCATGAAACCAAACATAACATTTTATTTCTTTTCTTTAATTTCCAATAATCCAGCATTAGTTTCGCTTCGGAGAACAATTTCAAATTAAAAGTAAATATCGATAGGACACAACCGACCCGGAATGTGGGATTAAGGACATTTCCACTTTTAATTAATCGATTCGGAGATTCGTAATTTACAACCGAAGAGATTTGCAGATTTTGTGATAATTGTATAAAACTGATTTTGTCTCGGTGTGTTCGGATTTCGTGCGACCCTCAAAGTTGTAAACGATTCTATTTTAATCTTGTCGCGAAAAGTTTTCTTCGAGAAATAGGGTCAAATGAAGGGATGGTTTTTAGGGGAAATGTACTATGCAAATAGATAGATACAAAGTAGATCGGTAGATAAACACGTAACTAATTAATTAGGGAATGTAGAAAAAGTTTGCATGGAACGAAGATAAAACACGTGAAGTATCAGTCTCGTTTTAAAGTTACGAGGTTGAAAGAATTGTGAGTTACACTTTCTAAATCAAAGAATTAATTAAAAATTATCTCTAACAAGGTAAAACCTTAAATAAACTCCAACTCGGAAAAAAGTTACAAAGTAGAAAAGACAAATAAACGATAAAAGTATTGCACCGAAGAGAAAATTTTATAACCACAATTTAAATTACCTCGCCCCCTTATTTAATTATTTTTCTTTATCTTTTCTTTCCTTTTCAGTTGTACTATCAATTACTTAATGTTTAAACTGCAATATTTAACAATAAACGAATTAGAAATAAATTAGAAATGAATTTCCCACGAGGGTATTTTTAAAAACTTTAAGTGACCACAATTTTTAATTTACTCACCAATTTCGAGTCTCTTCCAAGGAGTTCACGTCTCTAGGTAACGGTGCATCAAATTGTTTTTTTCCCGGTTATATGCAAACCTCGTCCTCAGCTTTTGATTACAACCTCCACGAAAAGACGACTCAACTTATTTAATATTCATGGTCTTTGTAATAACATCCACCACTCTTCGCAAATCAAGTTATTTTTTTAGCAGAATTTTTTAATTTCTCATAATAACAAATTGTTTTAGATTTCTGATTATCGTTTCCCATACAAGAAGTCTTCTCATCCAGTTTGTGTCCATCATGGAAGAACCAAAGCTGTTGCCATTTTGAGAGATTGTGATGAAGATGCTTTACCATCAGCAGCTAGATATGAATACTTAGAAGCCGCTAGTTGCCGTTGTCAGTTGTGTTCTTCGTCTGATACCAGTTGCGAAGGTGTTAGATACAGAACGAATCGTTCCCATCCTGATCGTTTAGGATTTGGAATACGTCAATAAATGTTGAACAAATTAAAATGAGAGATGTATCTATCTAACGACTAAAACTGGTTTAAAAAACATTAATGACTTATTTATTACTTCCCTATCATGTATTATTAAGTTAATATTTTTGTAAACTTTAAATGTACTTTCGAAACTCCTAAATAAATGATGAATTGAAGTACAGCTTTTCTTTTTTATTTTATTTCAACAACCCAGGTAGTAACTGAACAAATAGGAATTGTACTGCTACATTAAGCAAGGATCTTAAATACTTTAGTGTTTCGAAAATAGCTCCAAGGAGATAGGTAGGTAACAATCCTCGTTTATGTTTGAGGTAAATAGCTTGTAAAGGTAAGTAACCGTTACGTTTTGCTGGTAAAATTAAAGGTACGTTGTAAAAGAAATAACGATTGACGTAAACCGATTACGTAAGATATCTACAATACCGTATTTGTTATTGCATAAGGTATTTGAAAAATTATACATAAATGTAGAATTCAAAATTAGCAAATCAGAATCGCATGTATAGTTTATTTTCCTATAACATTGTAAATGTTCCAATTATAGAGCAAATAGTCATTAAATGATAGCATTATCTAGATATATCTGTTGTTAATTAATTACAGCAAATTAATTCTGAAATTTGTCTTCTCAGGAATGAATTTATCGGATTTGGTTCACTGTACCTAACTGTAAACTATTCAAATATAATTATATGAGTTATAGTAAATATAATAATAATAGTAATTGGATACATTGATGGTATAAAAGCTATAGATAGATATTTTGAAATTATCGCTTACGTAAATAAAATTACGATATAATCCTTAATTAGGAAGAAATTAATTAAAATACCGAACTTCGGATTATTGAAAACTCGTATAATTCTCTTTGCTTTAATGTATTTTTAATTAAACGCCAACTTCATCTTACTTTTTATTTATAAAAATAATATTATTTCCGGTAACAATCGGTAAACATCTCTTCTTAGCAGCAAGTTTTCAAACATTTTCAACGATTTTTGGGATGATAGGATGATAATTCTATCCGATGTTGATTTGGATAATTCTGTTTATATTTAAAACTAATTGAAAGTAGGTAGCAGAGGTAGTTCGAAAATTAGACCTTATTGCAAATTATACGAGATTCTATTTTATTTAAGTTCTTTGATTGAAAGTCTAAGTTTTTTTCAAATTAACTTTATTACTTTCCCCAAAATAACAATTAAATTAACTTAAGACTAACCGCGCGATATCGGGTCGACGATTGAACTCCGGTTCAATAAAGTCGCGGATTCAGCATATCGGGTTGGTACTTAATTACTAGGAAAAAACTGTTTAAATCGTAAACAAGCACTTCTTCTGATCATTTATCACCGAATGAGTGTATCAAGATATTCTTAAATTTGGTCCAAGAATCTACCCATAAAAATCATCAGTAGTCTCTTCGCCATTCTTAACTCATTCTGAGTTTGTGGTACGGCTGGTAAATATTCTCAAGAATTCACAAGCGTTAATGTAATTCTTTAATGTTACATTTTCGCCGTCAAATTCTGGGATTAAATCTTGATCAACTTTAAAAATTTTGCGGGCCATTGCGATGCCGTTTATGGCTTCCCAAAAGTCGTTTAAGTTGTCCACAATGAACGACGGAATTGGAAAGGTGGTAAAAAGGATTGCGGAAAATAGAGATACTTATAATAATAAAATTACGAATATTTTCATTTGTTCTACTGTGGAGTCCTGGGAATTGATCGCCAATTGTAGATGATAAACTCCTCGGCAGGTTCTACGTTGTGCAGGGATTCAGCAATTTGAGCGTCTTCCTCAGCTGCTCGGTTCGTTGGTGTATCCAGTAATAAAGAACTTGAAAGTTCACCGCGGATGTTTGTATATCGGATCAATTTGAGACACGACACAAGATCCTTTAGATCGATTTTTCGAATTTCAAAAGATGTACAGGTTATATGCTAAACATTGGGGAAAATTTCCAACTGGTTCACTGAACAATTCTAAGGTCTCTTTTGTTATTTGGCTGATATTCCAAAAAAACGCCTTTGGTGCAAGGAAGGACAATAAAACTGTTTTGAAGAATCAGTGTTGTAATTATTAATTACTTACTGAAATTATAATCAGCAAGAAAACAACATATTTGTGATTTGTCTAATAGGTACTATCTGATGTCTATAAACCGCCACTTTCTTAGCAAGTTCTAATTTAATACGAAACAAACGTAATAATCAGACTTAAAGACGGTACCCTTGGGTAAATTAATCTATCTGGCATCCACCATGGTTACTGGACAAACAGCCAAATATACCATACGAAGTTGCTGTAATCGTGGTAAATAGATTACTTTACCCAATAGAAAATAAACCGATCTTTAGAATTAAAAAATTAATGTTAATTGATACATTATAAATATGAAAGCTTTCACGCCGATGTTAACTGAACTAACAAGGTGACTACCCAACGATGAGGCAAACGTCGCTCGCTACGCTCTCTCTGGATGGAGGTTGGAGCATGAGCCGGTTTGTTTTGTAATACACATAAACAGTAAACAAAGCGCCTTCCTATCCTCATATTTGTAAACAGTTGAGTGTTTTTGTTTATGATCTTAGTTTTCAAACATAACCTATGAAGTCTTAAGCCAGGAACATACTTAAGCAGCGTGTCGCAAAGCAACGCAACGCCATGCAACTCAACGCAACGGAGATCAAATAGCCAATTTTCCATATCGCCGTTCCGGAAGAACATCGACATAACTGCAAAATAAAAAATTTTGTAGGAGAAGGAAAAAACAATTAAGATCAGCATTTTTAGATACATTGACGGCCTTAACTCATTTTATCAAAAAATTGCAGTTAGGTCCATGTTGTTCCGGAACGGCGATATAAACTTATATGTCTCGATCATACTTAGCTGACGTGTTGTGTCGCAACGCCACGCAACGCTGCTCCATGCGTCGAGTATCTGAACCGTCCTGATTTTCGTTGCGGTGCGTGGCGTCGCATCAGGTGGAGTCGACCTAGTGTGCACGCTTAGAAAATGTCGATCGACGTATCTAACCTAACCCCATTTCTACTATTCCTTTTAATTTTATCCTGTAAATTAAAAATTTAATGGTAAATTCTGTTGCAGGGTTTAACTGTAACCTTATACTTATGTTCATTTTTATGAGGTACACTGTACCAATTTATTCCTTTTATATCTGCTATCAATAAAGTTATCCTATGAACTTATGTTTTGTTTATGTTATCCACTTAAGTATGGCCAAAAGAGTAAAGCGGCTTTCTGAATTAGACCAAGCTAAAACTCGAATGCAATTATGTCACTTTGTGTCGGAAGCGGAAATTCGTCAAATGCAGCAAGGTCGACAACCCATCCATAATTATTATCCATCTAAGACTGCGCCTTTACAGTCGGCTTTGACAAATTCTGTTACATCATCGCAGTCATGTGGTGGATATCAGTTTCTCTTTGATCCAAGTACAGAATATTGTGCAAACAGTTTCCATTTTCAAAAGTTATAATTTAAAGAAGCATCTTTTTTCGTATAAGAATATAAATATCATTATAACTAGGGGAAGGTGGGTATGTTAGGGACACTTTTTATAATCCATTTAATTGTGGCCATACCAGCAACATAAAAATTTTAAAATTTATACCATCGAATAGCTTACTATTTATACTATATTTTGGTACTTATTTGATGTCATTTTTTCTAATGGTTAGAGTTTTGTTGCAGTAGAAGTGATCATTTGTACTTTTGTCCCAAACGTACCTTGCGTTGGTATGTATGGGACAGTCACAAAATGCCGGAAACGTAATTGATTTCTTCATCTTCTTCCGTCTCTAATTTCTTTTTACGCTGTGTTTAACCTTCTCTTCCCTTTTTCGAAATTTTTCATTCTTGATTTTTAATGTTTCTTCTATTAACAGTTTTTCGGGTGTGCTTGTTAATATCTTTGTAATATCTTTATAAATTGTAACTGTTATGCACGGGTTATTCAAGAACCAATTATCAAGAACCGATTATGTATATAGAAGGTATATCTGGGACGTCCCAAGTATTCCTTTCTTTCAATGTCCCAAACATACCTCATTGTAGTTTGTCTACATTTTATTTTTTTTTAATTTTAGTATAGGACACAAATAAAAACAGCAAGGTGTATTGATCGAAAACAGTTTGTAGACTTCACCAATAATAATTTGTTAAGTTTTGCAAATAAACATAGTTATAACCAGTACTTATCTGATGCACCCGATTTTTACTTTGAAACAACATAAACGCAAACGTCCAATTTTTAAGGTTAAAATAACTGACTGCATTTCAAGTTTCGACGATGTAGCACTGTAGGTAGCACTAGTAAATTTAAAGTATGAGAACGGGGTAAATTCAAACAAGTTTTCGGTTTGGATCAATTGTCCCAAACATACCCACTTTCCCCTATGTATAAAAGCTGCATTTAGACTTTTAGGTACGGCTGAATTCTGCGTTGGCCACTTCTTTGGACGGCAGGGTTTGACGTGAAAGCCATTATAGTGGCGCGTCGTACCTAAAAGGTTAATTTTTTCCTTGCCTTAATAAACCGCTGATCGTTCTTTAGTACTAATCGCCTTACGGAATTTTGTATAAAGTTTTCTAATTTTATGTTCAGTTAAACGATGTAGATACTCAAACTGTTCTCTATTCATCTGAAAGTACACATGAAATCTGTCGTGATCTTCTTTTTTCTCTGATATATTTATGAAAGTATGGTATTTTCGATCACGCTCCATATCGATGTTAATTTCATATACCCACACGCTTCTTTTTGATGAAATCCATAATGCTGCATCGGCTTTTTCTTTTTTTTTTTTTCTAGTTCGTCGGAACTATTTGTAATTCTTTCCATGTCTTCTTTTCAAATGTTCTGAGAGCACTGACGTTAGCTTTGTCCATGGAAGTGATTTCCAACGGTTTCTGATTTATATTTACTGAACCAGTCCAAATACAAGATTGATTAAAATGAAACCATTTGATACGTGGAAAAACGCAAACCGTTAGAAATCGGTTTTGCAAACTAAACTTTTATAGAAATCGTTTCCCAGCGTCTTCGTTGAATACACAGTGGCGTAACGTGGCGTGGCGTCGCGTCATACAAGTGTGCACAGTTGACGATTCTCTTCGACACGTAGCGTTGCGTTGCGACACGCTGCTTAAGTGTGTTCCTGGCTTTATTCTAAATTTGCTTTTTCAAAAATCTTTGATTTCACAATTAAAAGTTTTTTATTTCATTACGTTTCTAAGTCCTAAGTTATCAAATTAATGTTTGTAAATAAACCTGAAGTGTTTATAAACACAAAATCGGCAAGATGGTGGCATTCATCCTTATTACAAAACAATCCAGCAAAATACAATAGGAATCCTCCATCCAGAAAGAGTGTAGCAAGCGGCGTTGCCAGATCGTTAGGACTACCAGACGTGTGACCTTCAGATTTTGTTCTCCATTTTTTTTACAGGTAGAGACATATACATATGTGAAGCTTCTTGGTAAAATATATCAGGGAGATGGCCAGACATTTTTGAGTTATGAATTTTTGAAATCGTTAACGAAATCTACGTAAGTAGTCATCCATTGGTTCAATAAAACTAGAACTAACGTTAGCACTTACTCTAACATTAGACCTGTTAGAGTGAAATCACTTCGATCTCGTTTCTGAAGAAGGTTGCAATATGACATCCGAAACGTGAAACACTTTTTCAAAAGACATACGGCTAAACCCGAAAGTTCCTAGTTCTCAGTTGATACATTGCTGGACAAATAATTTGTATGTATTCCTTTCGTTTGTTTTTGTTAATAATTTATCGCTTAAGAATGGAAACTTAAATATCAATAATCAAAAGTTGGTTTTCGCGGTCTTAACCCTTTCAGCGCTATGAACACATGTGCGTTCTCGCACAACCATTCTATTTTGGCTATGAACCCATATATGCGTTTTCGTACAACCATTCGATTTTGGCTATGAACCCATATATGCGTTTTCAAAAAACCGTTTGATTTAGGTTATTTGGACTGCGTAATGAAGTCTGCTCAAATTGCGTCTTTTTTGTGAAAGGTACGTAGTCCACGGCAGGTTTTTCCATATGGAATGGGCAGCCCACGGCACACGCTTAACGTCGATCAACTCAGAGCTCAAAGGGTTAAAGTTTGTTTTCTTTGTTCTAAACGTTATTACGACAAGTATGTTTTAAAAGCTTTTAAGATCTGACAACTTATAGACGACGGTAACACAATACAATAATCTTTTTTTACGATGTATATAGAAATAACGCAATTGATGTATAATGGAACGATTTTTTAGCAAAATAGAAAAATAGTAGTGCAAATAATTTGAAACAAGTTGGAAGTTTTGTTTATGAAGTTCAAAAACAGATGAAACTTACTTTTAATTAGTAGTCGGCCAAACTGGTTAAAGACTTTCAATTTGAAAATGAATAACTTTTCTGATTTCTGCGATGTCAACAAAATTTCAACATTAAAAATTCTTCGTTCTGGTAAATATAACATTTACCCTATTTTCAAACATTTAACTTGCACAAAGTTGTATGGTTTTAACAGGATGAGACGAAAGTAAATCTATAATTGCCATTTCAACGTATTATAACCCAAAATAGACCTGAACCATGAAGAGAAAGATGAAAAAGTAAGTCCTCTCTCTGTAACATTGCGAAATACTCTTTTCATCTTTCTCTTCATAATGCAGCTCAATTTCGAGATATAATACATAGAAACCAAATTATTAAACTGAAGCTGAAAACTCGGTGCTCTATCAACCACGCAATTTATAGTCTCACAATCAGTTAATAAAATGACATACAAGAACATTTTTGTATCCAATTTTTTTTTAAAGACAGTCTTAAAAAACCATTTCAAAATACAAAACTAGATACTATTTTACTTAATTTTTTAGTAAAGTAAATTAGTTTTAGTTATTAGAAAAACTAGCGTAAACATTAAACCCAACTTAATTACATGTATAGCAAAGTGCATTAACGATGGTAATGAAAACAAAGGTCTTTATTTGCGTGTAACTCTTAACAGGTAAAACAGTGAAGTTATATACTGTTGAATATTTTACAATTCATGGGAGTTTCCGGGCGATTTTCTCGGAAATTGGCGATACTTTATCCACGAGTTTTCCCGAATGGATTAAAATTCATTGCTCGACGCCGACGTCCATGCAAATTCAAGAATCCCCGTATTATACAGCAAGCTAACGATAAACACCTACATAAAGAAGATCATTCATTCCATTTTGTCAGCTAACAGATTAAAATCTATACAGGGTGTCCTGGAAAATGTGGGAAATCTCTTGGATTCTGATAGAACATTAAAAAATATGATTACAAGTTCCCATAATTCTTTTTCCTAGCGGCCCTCCCCTCGGAGATACGGCCTTCTAAAGGAAGCCACTGGAAAACAATTTTTTTTAATAACTTCTAAAGTACTTAATTTAATTTAATAAAAATTTAATATGATAAACAGTAGTAAGGACCTCTTAAGAAAATGGCCTTAAAACATAATTAGTCTCTTTAGTTTACCAGGGGCGTACTAGGTTATGCATTTTAATGATTACATTTTTAACACCCTGTATGGTAAGAAGTTAAAAAAAATAAATTTAGATACCTTGAATATTTAGCTAAAGAAAAGGTACTCTTATTCAGCATCGATAAAATGAACCGTTTTCGAGAAAAACATTGTAAAAGAAACCATCAAGATTAAACATTTATTAATATTTCGTGTTAATAGTAACGTTACCATAGTAACGTTTGTAAAACCAGCGCTTTTTTAATACTGATATTGCAGACAACAAATTTAGCGCTGTTTTTACAAACGTTACTATGGTACCTAGGAAATATTAATAAATTTTTAATATTGTTGATTTCTTTTACAATTTTTTTCTCGAAAACGGTTCATTTTATCGACACTGAATAAGGGTACCTTTTCTTTAGCTAAATATTCAAGGTATCTAAATTTATTTTTTTTAACTCCTTACCATACAGGGTGTTAAAAATGTAAGCATTAAAATGTACAACCTAGTACGTCCCTGGTAAACTAAAGAGACAAATTATGTTTTAAGGTAATTTTTTTAAGAGGTCCTTACTACTGTTTATCATATTAAATTTTCATTAAATTAAATTAAGTACTTTAAAAGTTATTTAAAAAAATTGTTATCCAGTGGCTTCTTTTAGGAGGTCGTATCTCCGAGCGGAGGGCCGCTAGGAAAAAAAATTATGGGAACTTGTAATCATATTTTTTAATGTTCTATCAGAATCCAAGAGATTTCCCACATTTTCCAGGACACCCTGTATACAACACATTAATTTACTTTATTTATTAATTACAGACCAACTGTAATTTAATAATTATTCATTTCAAGTTTTAATTCTTATGTGTATTAATTAAAAATTATAGTTTACATAATACGATAATTCGAAGTATTAACAGAAGGCATTTTGAGTACAATTTCCTTGTAATTCCAAAAGGAAAGGAACTAGAACCTATCGTAAATTGTCCTCTCGAGCAAGGAACTCGGTGTAGGTTAGTTAATGACCCGTTTTATGATCGGCCAGGATCTTTTCCAGTTTGTTCCTGATAATGTCTAGCAATCTTCTCTTCGTGTCTTAGCATATATTAGACGCCGTCAGCGAAAATCTTTTGCGGTTTAATGCATCGATTAAGTATTCTATTTTAATATGTGTTTCTTGGAAATACTACTCACCAACTAAGAACACTATTAGAAATACTAATTATAGAACAAACTCTTACTATGTTCAACATTAAAAAAAGAATGAATTTCCATGCTAATAGAATCACTAAAAACTATTTTCTTTCATAACAATAAAGTTATGATATATTTTAATGCCTAGGAACTTTAAAATAAACCATACTGATATTAATTTTAAAGGGAAAAGAGATTCATTCTATCGTTTAAAGAGTTCCATGGATTTTAAAGAGGTTAAAACAAATATATTTTCCTGAATAATAATATAATACGAGAATAGATGAATTATTTCACTTAAACCTTCAGGCATATGAAAGATCAATACTTGAACAATACTTTGTAACATTTTTATTTAAAATTACGCAGAATTCAGCTAGTAGTATCTGGTTTCCCACAATCCTTTCAAAAAAAATTATTCAATGCGAGGTGGACACGATTATTCATGAACGCTTTGTCCGAAATTGAAAAACCAATTTTCCTTTGTTAGTAAATAAGTGGAGGATTGTATACTAATAAGAGTAGGAGTAATTCAACGAAGGATTTAAAAAAAATTGAAATTTGAAATTTTGGTATAGGTATTCGCAGAAAAGTGAGATTTTCGATAGAACGTATATTATGTTTAACCTGGTAAAAAGGGTTGAAAACTACAGGTAAAGAAAGCGATGTCATTTTTTCGCGAAGGTTGAGATTTTGGTGTTATCTATTAGAAATTTTTTAATTATTAAATAAAAGAAAATTTTATTAAAAAATTCCCTAGAATTTGCTGAACTACATCTCCGCAATTTTTAATCACTGCTTAGAAATGGGCTATTTCCCGGTAGAGTGGAAAAAGGTCCAAATTCTAATGTTCGCGAAGCTAGGTAAATCCAAGACGGATCCAACTATCGCCCAATACGCCAGCTCTAATCATTACCTAAACTTTTCGAACGAACTATCCACCGCGACTTCAAGATGAGCTATATATACATCTTCTCAAAACAATACCAAACATCCAGTACTTATTCAGAGAGGGGCATTCTACAATTCATCAGCTAGGCAGAGTGACGGAATTCATAGAGAAAGGCTTCGAAGCTAAAAAATTTACAAATGCTGCTTCTCTGGATGTAGCAAAGGCGTTTGATACAGTCTGGATTGAAGGACTAAAATTTAAACTTAATAAAATCGGAATCAGCAACTACCTGTTTTCCATCCTGCTATCCTTCCTGGAGGAAAGGTCTTTTACGGTTGTCATCAATGGATTCTTCTCCAGCATTCGGTTAATTCTTGCAGGAAACCCCCAAGAAAGCAGTTTATCTCTAGCTCTATTTAACATTTCTATGCATATCCCTGTTATGCTAATAACGGCACAAAATGCAATCCTTAACGGCGCAATTGAATCACTACAAAGATCAATTGATAAAATCCAGCACTGTTAGCGAAGTGGGGCATCATGCTCAATGGCAATAGATAACAATCCAAGATCTTTAGGCTAAGACCATACCGTAATGCGCCATGCGTTGTGATGAATAACCAAATAATCCCGTGCAGTGCAAAAGACGAGACTATCAAATACTTTGGAATATTCCTTGACCAACGTCTAACTTGGAAATACAGTAAAACTTCGATATAACGGACCTCGATAGAACGGACTTCGGATATAACGAACAAAATATTTTAAATTAATTATTTTAAATAATATAAAATTTAAAAAACAAATTTAGTTTAATGTGTGATGTAGACGCAAAAATGAAACCCAGAAAACGAATTAAATAGCACATGAAACTTCACTTGAAGAAGCGTTATTGAAGTGGTATGTACAACAACGTTCTTGTGGAGTTCCAGTATGAACAATTGAACTTTAATCTGCTGCAATTAAATTAGCTAATCATATGAATATAATTTCATTCAAAGCAAGTGATAGGTGGTCTGGCGTTTCTGTAAAAGGCATGGAATTTTTAATAAACGAATTTACGGCGAAGCTATAAGTGCCCCTAAAGAAAATATCGAACCTTTCCGACAAAAATCAATAGGACACATAAATCGTGAAATGTTATTGCAACCCCAAATTTATAATGCTGATGAAACCGGTCTGTTCTGGCGTGCTTTGCCTGAAAATATCAGCACTGTTTTGTACCAAAGCTGATGAATCGCATAGATAGATTGACTATGACGCCTGTCATAGTTGGAAAATCTTGCAAACACAGAGTTTTAAAAGATATAATGGATACTCTTCCTGTTTCGTATTATAATTCACAAAAGGCGTGGTTCACTGCGAATATATTCAAAGATTGTTTTTTTAAAGAATTTATACCCGCAGTCAAGAAATTTCAAGAGGAAAAACTTTAAATACCACCACGTGGTGTAAAATGTCTATTGCTTTTAGACAACTTACCTGCTCATCCACATGAAAATATTTTACGATCCGACGATGATAAATTCAATTGTACGTTTATGCCCAAAAATATAACATCGAATATATGGACGAACATTTTTAGACGAGGTAATGGTTGTATTGGGGGACAAAGAAAGCGAAAAAGACACAAGAGGACAACGCACGTTAAAAATTTTAAAAAAGTATAATTTAAGATCCACAATTTATAATTTCGCGGATGCATGGAATAAAGTAAAAAGCCAAACATTAGAAAATGGGTGGACGTATCTATTTGACGACCAATATGTTGATATTGATTTGCAAGAATTAGAGGTTCCTGATTTTTGTACTGTTATACAAAACAACATGGGAAAGAAGTAGCCGAGGAAGATATATATCAATGGCTAGAAATGGATAAAGGTGACCCCGGATACCATATTATGACGGAACACGAAATAGCTCATGAAGTGATGATGGTGGACAACGAACTTGAAAGCGAAGAAAGCGAGGAAAATGAAAGATTCCCAAAGATAAAATTGTCAACTGTCAGATCGCATCTCGACAATTTAATAACGTTTATAGATGATTCTTCAGATAAAGAAATGCAACTGTATTGTGCACATTTCCGCTGTTTTAGGGAGTTAATCATAAGAAACAACAAATTTCAAAAGTGAAAACAAAACTTATAACGTATTCGGGAGTGTATTTCTATATAACGGACTTTCGGCTATAACGGACACCCCCTCTCCCGTATTAGTCTGTTATATCGAGGTTTTACTGTATCACATCAACGCAAAACTCAACCAAGGGTATGCCAGACTTAGACAGCTTTATCCCCTAATTAATAGAACATCTCCTATGAGAATAGAGTGCACCCTCCTCCTCTACAAAACTCTTATTAGACCACTGGTTAGCTTCGCTTGCCCGGTTTGGAGTAACTCATCGACATCAAATATGAAAAAGATTCACCCTACAGAACAAACCCCTTAGGATCTCAGTGGATGCCCCATGATTTATAAGGAACAGTGATCGACATGAAGACCTAAATGTGCCAACTATTAGTGAGTTTATTAAGAACTTAACCAAAAAGTTCTACAACAACAACAACACGTGCTCTAGTGCGGTTTAGCATAAAGTGAGCCTCTGCCAAATCCACACGTGCCTAAAGAGGAAACTTCCTCAAGACCTGATTGCATCAGGCACGGAGTAATAGTTATCCACATTGAAGCCAGTGCGGATTTCCGTAACTTTACTAACAATAAGTAAACTTTACGTGATGTTATTATTTATTTTTTTTGTCTGAACCAAAATAACCAAGAAAAACATATTGCTGTTGAACTGGTTTTGTTAATGAATAAAAAAAAAGAAAATTTTTAAAGTTCTAACTTTATTTAACCGTTTGTGCAATAAATACGCTCCGTTAAAAGTTATTTCTAATGTAAGGCGAAAAGTTTCGAATTTGAGTTAAGAGTATTTTTATAATTACGTGGTAACGGCGCTTATGCATTGAACGGATATGCATCAGTAATAATGTCATCGTAAGTAATGCTAATCAGCAGTAATGCCAATAAGTAGATAGTTGACGACGTTGCATAATTAAGCCGTTCAGTGTACTTAGAGTTAAGAAACGTTTTGTAAAAGATACATTGATTTATAAACCTTCAATAGATCAGTATGTACCCTCAATTTTGTTTTATTAATTAAACCCAACAACCATCAACGCCTTCAAAAGAGATATTATTGCACTAAAAAACTCCATGTCAGCGCGATAATGAATAAGAAGGGCTTCATTTAATCTTTTTGTTAAACTTCAATAATAAGAAATGTGAAAGCTACGTTAACATACTATTTGTATTAGTTAACAAAAACACATAAAAGTATGAAGTTCCTAATACTTTAAAACGAGTTTTCTCGAAACACATTTTTTGGCATAGTGCTTTCGTTGCCTGTGGTTTTGACTTGTGATCGAAAACAAGCAAAACACTTCGTTCAGTCACTAGTCAATCCTGTTTTAAATAAGCGTATAAAATTGTAATAAGATTGCTTAGCTTTTAGATATCAATATTTTTAGATAAAACCGATTATAGTTGCAAATAGAATACAACTAAATGAAAAAAATATTTTCTTTTAAGAAAACCACTTTGTCTAATAGTCTATATTACTATGATATTTAGTAAGTACATAAAACAAACCAGGATGATAAAATAAATCATAACTAAACAGTTCCTAATAGGTACACCTATATCACTTCCGGACAATAGCCTAATGAGGGTCCATTTCTAAGGGTTCTCTATCTCAAACTATTATTCGAATTGACCCGAAACTTTCAGGGAATGTTCTAGATACATTATTACTATTGAATTAAAAAGTAAAGCAATATTCGTTTATTTTCTTTTTAATTTTCAAACTTATATAATCTCATAAAGATTTTTTTAATTAAAATTTTGATTTACAAAATGTAGATTTTATAATTAGTTAATATGAGGTTTTTCATAGATTAATCAGTACAGCGCATGCTAATATATTTAGTATTAGCATATTTTGAAAAATGGCATTTTGATGAATACCTTTTAGTGCGTGTTCGTCAAAGAATTAATTAAAAGATGTGTTCAGGGTGCGACAAAGCGACCGTACCCTTCGGGAAATAAGCTGCAAGTAAATGTGATTAAGTTCGCATTAGCTTGAGCTTTCAATAATTCTCTTTGTGTTCACACTAATAATTAAAAACTCACTCACTCTAAAAGGGAGTTAAGTTGATCACATAGCGTGAATAATTTCCATTTAAATCTATAAGATTGAATTTTTTTCTTTATTTTGATTTTTAATTTTAATTTTTTTTTTCTTTTTTCTTAATAAAACTAAAGTTTTTATATAAATAAACAATTTATTTGCGCAATAAATATACACTTTTTAATCAGTCAGTCAGTATAATATTTACACTTTACGTAAAATTAATATGCAGCCATATGAAATTTAAAGTAATAAAATCACATCCTTTTGTTGGTAAAATCATATTTTAAACAAAATTGTGATTTTAATACCTAACTGTTTAATAATACAATAATGGGGTATTTTTTAATCTTTTTTGCAATGGTAACAGGAGCAACTTGCAGCCGACTTGAAGGTTAATTTTCGGTATCCATCGAGACATCTCACGATTGCTTCTAACGGTTCCGATTCCATAATGTTGCAACATTGTCCCACAGAAGTAATCGGTTGGGTTGGACTTGCTTTTGGACCAGAAGGAATTGCCCAGCTTTCACAATATCCACGACAAGCGTTTGTAATCATATCGAATTCTACACAACCAGGGATTCTTATTTTTCTGGTATGACCTAAGAAAAAAATTAAAAAAAAAAAAAATATTATTGGAGAAATAAATTAATGAAAGTTTTTTTTAACTTACCTACTTTGTGGCAACCAGGTCTTTGCCAAGCATCTTTGGCAGTAACACTAGATGGTAAAAGTGCGTTGGAAATTGATAGTAACGCTACCAGTAACCAACAGGTTAGCATCCTAACACAAAAAAGATTTTTTTCTTTAGTTAAAGAAAAAATATAGTAGATGATTTTGGACTTTGAGTGGAAACTAAGTTTAAAATCGATGTTTTTACCTGAGCAGATCTGTACGATCTGATGTTATCAGGGCAACGTCGCGGCTGCGAGTGCGAGCTTTGAGCTTTTAACCGAGCTTTGTTCACGGAATTCGCCCCCACTTTACCCAACTTCCGCCCACGCGTTTTACGCTTTGTGGAAGGATATAGGTTTGAGAATAGGTGGGTGGAAAGTAGAAACTTATAAAAAAAATTATATTCGGTGAATGTGAACTTAAAATTGTCAATTAAAGCAATGATATCACTCTACATTATAATTACCTTATTTAAATGTATTCAGTTAAATGCATCTCAAAAAAGAAATAGATATAAATGAATTCTGAAACTTTACAAATTGGGGAATTCAAAAGATTCGCATAGATTTTATTTATGGAGAAAACTCAAGAGAAAGGTTTTTAGTCCAAAATAAACTGAATATCTGTTTTACTACTAACTAAAAACACAAATTTCTTATAACTTTAAAACTGTGGAATCGCACAGACTTCATTTATAGAAAAAAAGTCCCGAAAAGAGTTTAAATAAGTTGAGGCACTGGATTCCAAACCGGTCTTCATCCATCAAACCTCATTGTTTTATATATCCATCTTGTTTTATATAAATTTATAAAGAAAAAAACGTTTTCAAAGTTGGATGAGGATGGTCTTGGGACAAAAGCGACTATGAAGCTGGTTTTGGAACTCCGACTAATGGATGAGATTTCTTTTGGAACATTCGTAATAGTGATGAAACAAGTTTGGTTCTGAATGGTTACTTATTTAATTAAAATACAAAACCACTGTTTTGCACACTAGTTCAAGAAAATTGAATAATTAAACGTTAACGTTTCAAAAAAAAGAAGAAGAAATATTGTTATTGTTGTTTCCATTCTAGATTCTTAGATCTTCTTCATTTTCTTCATTCTCATACAGGTTCTCGTTTGATGTTTGCAGATTTTCCTGAAATTCATGTTCCTCTCTATCCAATACACTTCTGTAATAATCTCATTCCGGAAGCTGCCTCGATTCTTCAACAAGTGTGTCTTTAGAAGTTTATCTACATCCTTCAATTTTTCAGGCTTTATTGGAAAAATATTTGGTACTAAATGTGAGTCAATGTCACGAACAGTTTTTCCAGTTTTAAGTATACTTTCATAATTTCCAGTATCACACCAATAATTTACCTTACCTCGGACGAGAATCTTGCCTGTTTTGATAGATTTTTTTTAACAATATACGTTTTGACGGGGCGAACTGGAAATGCCAATTTGCAGGTTTCTTAATAGCATCCTGACAAGCACTTTTCCAATCGTACACTTTAAAATCAACCCCACATTTGACAACTCCTCCAAATCTTGCAAAGGTATCAATATACTTACTAGGTTTAAAAATGGTTTCGGACTTTCTTAAGACTTTTTCTATTCGTTCGAATACCCGATCTGGTGGTATGAAGCTATGGCCTACGACGGCGAATATAAGATGAAACTCTTGAACTTGCTTTGGTGCTAATTCGCTTAACCACTTTTGGATCATACCCACAATAATCGAGTTTTTAGTTTGGGCTAGGCAACCGTCTGCATAGAGATGTAATGTCGTCACATTTTCGGGAACAAACATATTTTGAAGGTAATGAAATATCATGGACGCTATTTCATTAGATTCTTTACCTCTTTGATCCTCAGTCCATGTGTATATTTTCACTTTATTCTTCGACTGATCATTTTGAATGCCCTTTACAAATAGTAAAATTATATAAGTATAGCTGTCTCGAATAGTAGGCAATTTTATGATCTGGGAATGAGGTTTGTTTAAAAACAAACGTAGTTGTTGAAAAGCCATCTTGCATTGGATGAAGATTGGTTTGGAGCGAATTATGGGAAATGGTTGAGAATTTATTTGGAGCAAAAGAGGAAGGAGATGAAGAAGGTTCTAGAGCATCAATAGATTTTCAAAGTCACTTTTAAATAGCATAAAGAATTTTCTGAAACTTAAAAAAGACATAGGCACATGCAGACCAGCCATCTTTATGAGGAGATACCCATAATGCAATTTTCGATTTTTTTTTGGATAAGAAACAATTTGAAATCCAGTGCCTCAGTTAAAGATTCTTTTTTAAATCTAACATTATTAAAAAAATTATAATTTTAGAAAATTCTAGAGAATTTATTTATATCTACAACTTAATAAAATATAAATTATGCATGTTTTTGTTAAAAAATAAATCCAAATTTCCCAAATGAGTACCATAGCAGTTACTGGGTTAAGTTCTACACAGTTCAACTTTATCATTCAATTTAAAGTAAAATATCAATTAAATATTCATGAAATTAAAAAATACAAATAAAAGTAAAAGCATAAATAGTTTCAAATATTAAACTATATATTGAAGAAAAAATTAAACTTAATTAAAATGTCAATTTAATAAACTTTTCCTACTGTTACTGAAATGTTACTAAAATTTGAATGAGTTTAAAGTGTTTACAAATTCACTATAAATTGTTACCAGTTCAGAAAACGTCAAGTTTCTACGAAACTTAACGAAGTTTTAACAAAGTTAATTAATTTGGAACTCTGGATACTGGGACTTCTCCTGTAATTACAGATTGATAGTTTAGTTAAACGTGGATGGCAAAGTATAAAGTGGTCATCATAAGACAATTAAATATTAAATCTGTTTAATAAATCAATCAATAAATCAATTTTTATTGATCTATATTTCAAATACATCATCATCAAAAGACATTTATTTTATACATCTCATACTACACATCAAATTAAACTTCCACTCTTCTATAATCCTGTCCAAGATTTCCATAATTTCTTACTTCATAATTATCTATTTTCGTGTCGGTAATTTTCTTTCTCATACCGGGCATCATGTGTGAGAGAAAGTTAAGCAAATCCATTCGCATGGCAATTTCTTGCTCTAAATCGGAAAGCGGCGTTTCTTCTTCTTGTATGATTGCATCATCATTTAAAGCAAATATCTTTAATTAATAACATATAATGTTTAATATAAATTTTAATATAAATTAAAGTTTTTAGGTATAGCTCACCGTTGGTTGACAAATGCACGTAATAAAAATTACCGCTAAGATCAATTTATAATGTAGCATGTTGTTTTAAAAAGTAGAGAATAGTGGTTGTTTCGAATAATAAAATGACTAAAAAAATGAAAGAAGGAAAACAATTACTGTTGGAATATAGGTTTTGGTTAATTAATAACAATGGCTAATGCTAATAGCATATTAAGGAATTTAATGAAGGTGAAAAATTAAATTGGTTTGGATAGGATTTTGATAACTTTACAGTATTGGATATAAGAAGATAAATATTACCTTTCATTCCATCAAAAAGAAAAGAAAATACTTTAAATAAATAAATTTTGGGGTTTTTCAATGAAGCTATTTTACTCAAACTTTTTTATAAATAAAAATACTTTGTGTAATCATTAGTTTAAATTTATTATTAGTAGATATAGCATTAACTATATAAACTATATATATATATATATATATATATATATATATATATATATATATATATTGAAGATTAGATTAACTTAAGTAAATTGATATACATGAAGAAATATCTACAATGAATGACTATAACAGACAAACCGTAGATGAACACGGTATGTTTTCCAAGAATGTAAAAGAGAGAAAAAGATCAGATAGATATATGATGGTTCGGAAGCAATGAATTAAACACAATTCGTCAAACGATCTTCCAGTGCGAATAGTTTATCAATGAGAGAAATGATTTGGAAGTGGAGATAGGCGAAAAGTGCAACAAGGAAACTACAGCAAATTTGCTGATTAACTGTTTGACCGCTAAACAATTCTTGCAAGAACGCTTGAAAACTACGGGACATATTTTGAATTAATGTTGACTTTAGCAAAGTACACGTGAGGTCAGACTACGTTTACCTCAATGGTGCAAGAAAGCGCTTTCGCGTCTCGTAGCAGTCAAACGGTTAATAAAGAAAAGGCTGATGACATAAGGAAGTTTTTCGTTGAGGAAAACGATGCAGGAGAAGGAGAAGGAAAAAATGAGAAGAGAACACGAACGGGACATGGAATAAAATGTTTCTCCAAGGCACCTTGCAGTAATGCGTAAGCAAGTTTAGGCTCTCTACGACACAAAAGGTGAGTTTATAAGGGAAAGTTTTAGTCTGTAACCTTGACAAGGTTTGATAGTCCGACGCGCGCGGTAATAAGTACCTACGATTCCTACGAATGGTGCCACCAGTAGATTAGATGCATAGGTGCACGAAACAGATCTAACGTATGTTTTTTTCTCATACGTGTCGATTTTTAATCATACATTTTACTCACTTCAATTGCTTTACGATATAATACGTGAAATACAAAAACAATAAATACTCAATGAATAATTTTTTCTCTTTTTTCCGTAATATTCTGAAATCTGCTTTAAGAATATGCCTATAAAATATTTAAGCAATATTCGGCTTAGAAGTATTCGAAATTGGCGTCAAGCGTCGACGCTTTTAGAGCAGTCTATAGAAGACTGTGTTTTTGTGACGCCCAAGTAGTCAAAACAGTTGCTAATTTGGCTAACGTTGCTTGTTGAATGTTGTTGAGGACTTGGGAATCTCCATCGGCGAGAAACTGTTCAATTATTGCCACGAAATCATCCGAAAACGTATCGAGGACGCAGAACGCTACTCACATCAGCAGCAAACACGCACGAGGGACGCTTAAGTGCTTTAAACCGACGTGAGGAGGAGGAAATGTTATTGTTGGACGCAGATGAAATTCTATATGGTCCAGGGATAGCAGAATAATCGGTAAGAACTTATTTTATATTAATATTCAAGTTACATCATTCAATTTTATCCTCTCAAAACTTTAAACGCGTGTTTCTGGAAACCATGTTTTTTTTACCTGGTTGACAACATTACTTTGTTAAATTTTGTCCAATCGACTTTATTCAATATGGATTCTCTTCAGAAAACTTATCGCTATCGTTGCATCGTAGAGGTTTTTTTTAATTGTTTACATTTTTTTTTATTTACGATTTACTGCAAAATTTTCGTGTAAAATCCGATTTTTTTTTAAATGGCCACCATTTTTTTTAAATCAAAATTTTTAAATTTTCTACGATGCTGCGATAGCTATACTATTATAATTTAATAATCTTTTCGAATTTTTCATTTCAGACGCTTGCTTTGGCTCTAATGTTGTCAGCCGTCGGGAAGTCTTTTTTCTAAGACATTATTTTACGACTGCTCCCCTGCTTCATAGATTGTAATAAAAATTTAAAGAAAATTTCCTTGCATACTTTAATGCTTCAATAATTAATAGACAAAATCCCAAATAATTTGATAAAGCCGTCAAACAAAAAATCCCAAAAAATACCTCATTTTTCAGCCTGTTACACTGATATCTCCCCTTAATCCGGTGCGCATTTCTTTTCAATTCTTATTCGTTTCATCCTTATTTTTATAAATTTCACCAAGAACTAAGACCAATTAAAATTTTTGTATCTGTATTCATTTTAATCTCATTTCATTTTAATTTCAATCTATTCTAATGTCGAACGTTTGGTATGAGGGCGACTAAAGACGATTAAAGTCGCCCGGTACAAAAACTTCCATAATGTTGCACACACCAACGTAAAAAAAGAATGGTATAGCGACAGTCCAGTTCAGTCGTTGAAACAGATCAACCATCAATGTAGTGTGAAAAGACACATTTATATTATTGGTTTACTATGGATTGAAAAGGCACATTTATATTATTAGTTTACTATGTATTGTTTACGGTTAAAAACTGTACGGTTATTTTCCGTACGACAAAAATCATTGTGTACGAAACAGACCTAAAGCATATCTCCTTCTTAGCGCAAAAAAAAGTAAAGTACAAATAACTTGTAGTGAGGAGATTTTTCAGTATTAATTAACATTCTGACTTATCATTTGGTTATGTTTCCAGAAATTAGAACGGTTGAAAATTTACATTTTTCTAAAGAAAATTGATTTTCCATTAACGATTAGGCAAGGACGAATTAGGTGATGACGACGATGTAGATGAGATCGAAGAAGAAGAAAAGGAGGGATTGAAGGTGATGTCCATGCAGGACAGAATTGTGGAATCAGCGTCACTACTATTTGGAATAGAAAAACTGTAAATCAAAAACAAGGTTTTTTTTCCAACTTTAGTGAATAGATTTTATTTACTAATTTATCCATTTACCAATTTGTTCAATTAGTTAACACCAACCAATTTGCTTCCATTTGGAGATTTCTCGATTTTTTTATTAGTATAAGTTTTAAGGTGGGGTTCAATAAAGGAAAATTATTGTTACTTTTAATATTTTGTTAATTTATTTGATAGAAGTCAAAATAAGTTTACAAGTTCATTCCTTTCTTAATTTCCATAAATAAAATCTGAATGATATTTCAAATTTCCACGAATTTTTCAACTCTGTCGAAAGTTCGATGACATCTTTTAAGAAAATGTTTAAGAATTTTTTAAAATTTTTATCGTAACAGTTATAACAAATTTATTATGTTGACCGTAAAATAGCTCCCTTTATTTTTCTCTGTTTAAAAACTTTCTTTTTAGTTTCCATAAAAGAAATCTTGGTGATATTTGGAGGTCTTCTAATTCCTAGACGAATTTAAGCTTAGGTGATAATGGGTTAATATAACGGTTGTACGATAACTTGGACGATATTATTGTCCATTGATTAAATTACGAACCGTGCCAATAGTCAAGTTAGTCAAGTTTGGGGTGCTCCTACTACGAAAGTTTTCGTCGAAAGAAATTGGGGCAAAGACTGTCGTGATCGGTTATCATTTCTCCGTTACATTGTCAAAATTCAACATCGAAGATCGTGCTATTTAGGAAATATCGCGAGTTAAATTAGTTAAAGTTAGTGTTTTTAAGTACAGTTGCTCCCAAAAGTATCCAGGCGCCTGGCAAATTCTCACATTTAACACTATATTACTTGAGAATTAAATAATATAACCAATAGTTATTTTTTTATGATGCTAGTATATTATCATTCAACTTTTGATACATTGCAAATATAACAACAGCAAACTATGTAACAAAGAACATAAGTAACATTATTATAGCCACACAAAAGTATCCGGCCACCTATACAAAATAGCTTTAAAAAAACTAAATATGTAACTCTTATTAAAACAACTATTTAATATTTTGTGGGGTAACCTTTCGAATTTAAAACATCTCTCAATCTGTTGGGCATTGACTTAACCAATTTATTCATTAATGAAGAGTTTATCATCTTCCATTCCAGCAGTGGATGGTTTTTAAGCATTTCTGTACTGGAAATGCGCTTTTTGTTCAGACTAACAAAACTTTCAAAATTGTCCATAAATGCTCTATTGGGTTGAGATCTGACTTGTTGCGTTATATAATAACCATTCTCCCGTTCTCATGCCACAATATGTATTAAGGCGTTAATATAGTGTTAATTTTATATAGTGTTAAATGTGAAAATTGGTCAGGCGACCGGATACTTTTGGGAGCAACTGTATTTCTATAACATTCAAAATTTTTTATTAGTATTTAACAATCGAAACTAATATTATTTGTAGGAATTGCGATACTTAGGAAATCTCGTTAAGATGTGATCAGTGGTTCTCGAGATGGACTATTTCAGAGATTGAATTTTTAAGCGAAAATAGATGGAATTGAAGAAAACACCACATTATAGTAAACAAATGAGGCTGCATCCTACAAAAGCTAATCACTTTTTTTTCTTGGACAGTTTCTGAGAAAAAAATTTCCAAACTTTGCGTTCTCCGCAGACCGGACAAAAAAACGGTATCTCTTTACGTTTTTAAATTTTTGCTATGTCACGCAGCAATGATCATTGATCATGACAGTTTTTACCTCGATATTTTCAACGAAAACTTTCAGAGTAGAAACACTCAAAACGTGATTGACTAGACTTTTGGTACGAATAGTTGGTATATAGTTTTCTTCTCAACGATTTATTGAGAAGATAAATCGATTAAATATAAGAAGATTTTTACACATTGCCTTTTATTAAAGAAATTTTAATGTACAATTTGTTAACTAACTCCATTGAATAAATTAGATAGTTGTTTCGTTCTCAAAGATTTATTTAAACCAAATATAAGTAGATTTTTTACACATCATCTTTTACTAAAGAAATTTTATCATACAACTTGATGTCTAAATGAAATCTTAAATAATTTGTTTATGTCAATTCCATTTTAACGTTTTATGTTCACTTTATTAACTTTGTGAATAACATCGATAGCCAAATTGGCGTTATTTTGAATGCCAACATTGTCCCTATTTTGATCTTTATGTTGATAAGTGACCCCAAAAATTTTTGCTAAAAGGTCGAGCCGAGCAGCAACTTCATCATTTTCCACATTTTCTACATTGCAATTCTACGGTTTCAAATAAAAATTAAAGACAACTTAAATTAAATTATTAATATGAATAAAAATTATTGAATATTAATACTTACAACGTTTACAATGCTAAACACAGCTATTAACAAAACGCAGAGCTTCCACATTTTGAAAATAAAAAAAAACTAATTGCTCACTTTCTTATAATAATTATAGGTCGTAAAATCTCAAAAGGTAATTTTTTCCATCATTAGTTTTTGATACTTTTATGAACATAACCATTGTTATTAATTACGCAAAAACGTATTACTCAATCAATTAATTATTTCATCTTTTTGATTTTTAGTACCTTTATTTTTTAAAACGATTTCTTCATTCTACTAGACAACATGTTAAACTACAAATTAATTTTTTCCTTAGCTTTTATTTTGTACCTTTCGCAAACAACGGTAAGCTTAATCTTATGATATTAACTGAAGTAATCTTCGTTTGGTGAAAAATGTCTCATGCGTTACTTTCTTATGCATTACTTATCATCGTTCTCTCGACGAACCTGAAATATTTTTTTTATTTATTTGTACACGACATAAAGAGATGAAAATTGAAACTATTCGATTATAATTAATTAATAACGCATAAAACATTTATCGCTGAACGGAATATATAAAACATTATTTGATGTTCACCACAGATTTTCGCATTAAACAATGCTAAAACTCACCAAGAACAGGACCAACACACACTACAATTAGATGATGAAATAGCTATGCGTTTGGATTTACTTAATTTCCTTTCACACATGATGCCGGGTTTAAGAAAGAAAATTAATGATTCCAAGTCGGATAACTTCGAAATAAGAAATCAAGGAAGTATGGGATTTGATATTAAAGTTGTAGAGGTTTAATGTCTAATAAAATGTAAGAGAAATAAATGGTGTTTTCAAAGATAATACTAATGTGCATTTAAATTAATTTATTTTGTGAAGACTAGTCTACAGAAATAGTAGAAATTAAATTTCGCATAACTTCAGGTGAAGTTAACATCCAAATCAAACCCTTAGATAAATTTTCTTGAACCATCTGATTGGTAGGTTTTAGTATTTGTTCGTGTGTAGTGATGATGACTTTCCCTGTGTTGAACCGTTTACTAAACTATCAATCAACATCTACCAACAAAAAATCTATTATTTAATTTGTAAACTATTTTAATTATTGATTTAATAAGTTTGAGAAAAAATTCTTACCATAAACACCATGCAACATACAAGCAAAGTTTTGAACATTTTGGTAATTAACAGTTTTTATTCTTAATAAGACGATGATTGTAAAACTAACCTGCTTTTATTAATTGGTTGGATTTCAAAAAGTTCTTTATATAGGTACTTAAAAATCAATTGAAATGTTATGAATAAATCGTTAAAGAGTTTTATTTGATTTTTCTTGACAACACAATTAGATTGCGTGTTGTGTTTAAAAAACATGTTTTTTGTTTTCTTTCCTGGAAAACGTTTGTGGTTTGAAAAAAATGGAATCTGATTATGAAAAACGACCTGAAAAATATTTAAGTAGTTTAACGTCTTTCTTCTCTAGTATTCTGGTATTTCATCATTTTCCATAGTTAAGTTTGTTTTTAAAACTTATTAGAAAAAAAATACAAACACAAATTGTCAACCACTAAATGGTTAATTTTGGAATTTCATCAAAATCTAATTAAAATCTTTTATCCAAAAGAATCTTTAATCCTAAAATTAAATATATCTTACAGTTCAATGACACAACCCACCTTTAACTTTATAATTCCACCAAAATCTAATTAAAATCTATCTGAAAGAATAATTTTAGGATTAAAGAATTTTGTTAAAGGTTACCTCACAGTTCAAGAATACAACCAACTTTTAACTTTGTAATTCCAACATAATCCAATTTAAATCCTTCACTGCAAAACTCTTTAATTCTAAAATTAGATATATCTCACAGTTCAATAACCAATTCTTTTTACAATTCCAATGAATTAGTTAGCGCAGTGGAGATAACGAATAGCTATTGAATCACAACAAATACTAATGTTGCGAACCGCAAATGTATAAATAATTTAATTATAAAAATTTAATAATGAATTAGTTTAAATCATTGATACTGAGGTTTTTCACTCTTACAGAGTGAAAAGAAGTAAGACAAAAAGATTTCTCGTCTAACTGGGGGTAACTTTGTATTATTGCGCAGTGAACGCACGTAGGATATATAATCTCTTGTGGAAGAAAGGAAAAGGATCCACTCTAAACTAATTAATAGAACAATCTTTGATTTTGGCTGATTGATGAGATATTTAGTTGTGAGATCCGTTCGTTGACTCGAAGTTTTGTTGATATTCTGGTTCCCAGTTGGACTTTAAGTTCAATTTTGGTTTTGCCATTCTGAGGTTTGTTAATTACAATTTTCATTGAATTTTGTCTCCAAGATTATTATCAGGCGTTCTTATTCTTTTGTGTTAGTGTTTATTTACAGTTCTCGGAGTGATATTAGTTTCAGTCTGCAACGCAAATATAAACGTTTCCGCATTCAGAATTAGGATTACATGATGTCAATTGATTGATGTGGTCTTTAGTCATGAGATTCATTCCCATTGTTTCCAGTTGGACTCACTGTCCGATTTTCGTTTTGCCATTTTGAGGTTTGTTAATTAGAATTTTGATTGAATTTCGTCTGCAAGATCATTGTTGGTCGTTGTTATTCTTTTGTGTTATGGCGAATTCGATTGGCGGAACTAGTGTGCACTGGTGCGCACTCGTTGAGTGCAAAATGTGATATATGTCACACTAGCTTAGTGCAAAAAAGGGCAAATTCAACAGATCGCGATGAAATCAAACATAATCGTAACATCACTTGTAAGGGTGTTCAAGGCTTGATGATGTTTAAAATGTTTTATAAACCACAATAATAAAATGTAACAGAACACAACGAAACAACCAATAGAACACGCTGTTATGCACTGGTGCGCACTAGTGCAACCAATCGAATTCGCCATTAGTGTCCGTAGTTTCCGTGTCCAGAATTAGGAGTATATGATGTCAACAGGGTATCAACTAGTTATAAGTTAGATTTAAATAATTGTAAAGTAGATAATCTTACAAGAAATTGCGATTCGGTTTTATATTCTGCTGTTTTTAACTAAATATTTCTCTTTTTTATTAAATTTTAATACATATTTTTCGTAAAAAACTTGAAGAGTTAAAATTTTGATATTAAAAACACAGAACAGAATAGTGTTAAAAAGTTGGCATCTAAAATATCTTACCATGGTGGCTCTTAACACCTTTACGATAGCAAAAAAAAATTGTTGGACCAGCACACGGTGAAGCTTTTCCAAATTTACAAATGCTTCAAGTTTCATTGTGATCGCTAATGGCGTTATTAAGATATTCCAAAAAAATCTCTTCAGACAAGTCAACTTCAAGAGGCTCTAGTTCTCTTAGGAAGTAATTTTGGATAAGAACTTTTCCGTTGAATCTGCACGAAATCAGCTCTAGAATAGTTACGTTAGCGTTTGGAAATGGAGATCTGGGACACACTGCATATACTTAATTTATCCCCTGGTATTGTAGAAGTTCTGGTCGACGCTAACGCGTTTAACGCCTTGCAACCCACTTAAGTTTAAAAATTGTCATTGTTGGTGAGAGCCGTTCTTCGCCAACACCTCGTCATCGTCTTCTTCAATGACATTTGTCGGGGCTCGCGACACTACTTATAACTACTTACTCAATCTCCATTGTACAGAATGAGACTGAGCAAAATATCTACTTCGAAGTTTACTTAAAAAGGCGTTTAAGTTAAAAGTTTAAAAGTTTTTATCTAACCTTTTGAAGATTTTAATTTCATGTTTATATATTGAACAAGACCTAGACTTCAACCAAAAGCACGCTCAGCTCAAAACAATAATACGGCAAGATTTTCTGTTTTGGGATTGTCTCAACGCTCTAAGTATACAGCTACGCTAAGCTATTCTTGAATTGCGTATTCGTTCTGTAAGGCGATGTCTGCGTGAAAAGCAAGAATTTGATCATAGAAAATTGGCTGTGGCGCATGCACCGGAGCAAGAATTTGTTGTTTAAGGAAAAATACCTATGAAGCGTTTCTTCTTCACATCGGGTTTCCCAGGATTTTAGCTTACCCGAAGAACAACATTTGTCATACTGTCGTTAACATAACTATCAATATGCTGAACTTATTGCTAGTTGAACGGAATTTGCGAGTTCGATAAACGCAAGGTACTGAGATTATTGAGAATAATGGAGAGTCGTTTGCTTGATATCATCTTTAAAAATACGTAAACATAAAATTGAAATGTTGTCCTTTATAGTGTTCAAAGGATAAAATATAGGGTGTCTCCGAAATGCGTGTACAACGTAAGACCACAGATTCCTTGGCTCAAAATAGGTCGATTTAAGTTAACTTATCTACATCCAAAGTTGCTTCGTTTCGCCGCTAGAAGGCTTTAAAAATAATATTTTTCATGAATTTTTCTTAAATTACTAGAAAAATTTGTATTAAATTTTATTCATTTTTTGACTACGTCTTTATATCATCTGACTACAGTTTGCTGTGGAACAAATTGGAATTTACAAAAATTCTGGGCGTTTACAAACACTTTCACCACAAGTTATTCATCCTAATCTTTTTAACCACCCTGTATAATTCTTTATCAATTCTTTTTCTGAATAGCTACATTAATTTAGACATTATTTTCTCTTTTATAAAATTTCAGTTGGTCAAATGGTTTAGCCACTAAAAAACATTTTCTAACTCCCTGCAAGTTCAAATCTGTAAGTTGAAGTAACATTAACCCAGTTCAAAGTAGTAATTTCTTCACAGGATATGCAGCTCTTTCAAGAAAATCACATTTTAGAGGGTTGGAAGTAGTTTTTGCTCAAAATGTTGCCAGGATTTGTGACCATCATCAGAGCAAAAATAATACAGTGTGCAAAATTTTTACTGTTTGCTCTTTTCATTGCATTTTTGATTTTATGATACCCAATAAACAAAATCAGAAGGTGCTAGGTTTACCGACCGTGCTGACCAGTTTACAGGAGCATGATTTCCTCTTTATTTCCTTCGATTCTACAGTAGAATCTGCATAATACGGACTAAAAGGGCTAAACCCTGATAATGATCACAAATGCTTGCGAAAATTTGAAAATTTTAAGCAATAAACTACTTCCAAACCTATAACATGTGGTTTTCTTGAAAGATCTTCATATCCCGTGAAGAAATTTGAACTTTGAATTTTGTTAATGTTACCTTAATTCACCGTTTTGGACTTGTAGGCATTTAGAAAATCTTCTTTTGTGCTTAAACCCTGCGCTCAACTCAAATTTTGTAAGAGAGAAAATAGTTTGTAAATGAATGTAGCTATTCAGAGAAAGAATTGTTAGAAAATTATACAGAGTGGTTAAAAAGATTTGCATGAATAACTTGCGGTAAGAGTGTTTCTACACACTCTGTATGATGCGAAATTCGAATTTGTTTCACAGAAAGTTATGCCCAGCTGATATAAAGACGTGGTCAAAAACTAAATAAAGTCTAATGAAGATTTTTCGAATAATTAAAAAAAACGCACCGAAAATATAGTTTTTAAAGCCCTCTGGCGACGGAAGAAAGCAACTTTGCATATAGATAAGTTAACTTAAATCAACCTATTTTGAGCCAAGGAATCTGTGGTCTTACGTTGTACACGCATTTCGGAGACACCTGTATATACTTGCATTACCTTTTTTAATTGAGTTTCTAAATAATCAAACTGCTCTATCCCACTCTGTATAATGGGTTGGCGTTGTTACACTAAAGAACTGACTAGAAATGTAAAGTATCTCTTAATAAAAGTTAAAAAAGGAAACATTAGCTCAGTTTTTATTAGATTCAAGAACAAAATCCAATCTTTATGTTTACAACCTGCCAACTGTAACATTTATGAGTTTTGGACAAAAACATAATAAGTGATGAAATTGTAAGGCTCCTTTCGTACTTAACAATTTCTACCCAATTATAATAAATCGGATAGTAATACAAATTCTATGACAATAATAATACAAATTCCAACATTATGACAACGGGATCAGACACTGGCCAATAAAAGGATTTATATTATACGATTCTGGATGCAAATGATTAACAAATTAACACACTAAAGACACGACCAAACGTCGTCCAACATAAAAGTTTTCAGACTACGATATATCTGCGATTTATTACCGTCCGGATAAAATCCTTAAATATCAAAGGGCTCAATGAATGCATTATAGTAAAATTAGTTTAATCAACATTAATTTACTTGTTTTTAATACGGTATTCATCATTTAATTCAGAGTGAAAATTTTCTCTATCATGTTTCATAAGTCTTTAAGAACTTTCAAACATAAAACGTAAATCGTTATACAACAGATTTTGATAAAACGTGCTACTATCTAGGACCAAATAAATTGAACCACTTTTCTACACTGTTCGTGACATTTTCCCCCAGTTGAGAATTTTAATTCACTCGACGATCGCCAAGTGAATTAAAATAATATATGTTCGGTCAGCCAAATGGGATCGATCTTTGCACGGTCAATTCTGGACTAAGGCAAAATTTAAATAAACAGTATCGAATGTTGGCTTCAACTTTAGGTGTTTACATGTACACACTCGGCAGCGAAAATGTCACCTAAAGCTATGTACGAGAGCGATAGCTAGAACGGGCATTTTCGCTGTCCGAGTGTGTACTTCTATATTATAGAATTTCTTTGGTTAGTTAATTTTTTTTTTTGGTTGGGTTTTGGTATTTGAACACTCAATTCATATTATATTTCAACCACATTGAATTGAACTCATTCTAATCCGTAGGTTGATTTGGAATAAATCTTCAGAAAGAGCTTGAAACATAACGATTTACCACCAAAAAATTTTAAATAATTTATAGGGTCAATGCATTGGTTCTCGACCAGTTAACAAAAAAATTGACTTTGAATGTATTTTACATGTCGAAAAATGATTCAAATTTTAGTACACCTAGATTTCAACGATTCCTCAATGAGTTCTTAACAATGTGCAAGCATGCTTTTTTCTTTCTTTCAACAATATTTATTAAAATTTCAACAAAAATAAAAAAAAAGTACAATTTCACTATTTCTCAACCACTGCGCGGAGTTCTCGACCATTTTATATTAGTTCTCGACCACCACAAATTGGACTAATTTCTAAGAAAATATATTTAGAACAATGGATTTCATTAGAGAAAAACATAAATTCAAACAATTTTAATATAAGTATACTCATATTTTTCACTAGACAAACGTAAATAGAAACTTACAAAAAATAGATTATTATTTTTTTACTAATAAAGAAAGTGACATTAATCAATTTCCTTGTTGATGTGGTCGAGAACTAATTGATTTTCGACCACCTATAACAAGAGTGTAGAAAAAGAGTACTTTGGTCTAATTTTATGGTCGCAAACTAAAACTTAAAAAGTAGATACCGGGTGTCCCAACGGTCCGAAAAAGCTCCATAACTTCTTTATTATTGGAGATATTGACCATTTTCTTTTTTTGGGTTATAGCTGTAATGGTACTACACACTTTTAAAATATTGTGGCTTACATACAGGTGTCCCTAAATTACAAAAAATACAAAAGTTGCTATTTTTTAAATGGAATGTACCCGATTTTATTTTATTTTTGAATTCTATGGTAAAATATAATTCACTTTTATAGAGGTCATTTTTACCTAAATTGTCAGGAAAGTTGATTTATAACAGTTTATTTGCCAGAATTTCGAAATGCAGTGGTGTGTTCTAAAATTCTTTTCTGTCAAATTTTTGGCTTAACCTTACAGTAGGTGACGTTGTTTAATTGCTAAATGTTTGCTGCATCTTTTAAATGTTTACTCAATAACCTACTTATAATTAGTCGCATTTGTCTAGTGAGATTTTTTAAACATGATGAGTCAAATTATTGTACCGATTTATTATTGTAGTGATCAAAAATTAATCTGACAAACTTTTTATTCATAATAAGGTAAAATAAGCATGTCAGAATAACTTTTGACCAATATAATAACAAATAGGGGTTACCATTTAAAAATTAATGTGTTTTCGATATTTTAAATTTATCATTCTTAAAAAATCGAAGGAGAAAAATGCGACTAAACAGATCGTTGAGTGAACTTTTTAAAAATCCAACAAACATTCAACAATCAAACCGAGACAATTAATTTGACAACAAGGCAAGGATATTGAAAATAAGAATTTTTTAACAGACTGCTGCATTTGGAAATTCTGACAAAAAAAGTGTTATAAATCAAATTAGCGGCAGTTTAGAGAAAAGCGACCTGTATAAAAGTGAATTGTATTGCAGCATAGAATCCAAAAACAAATTAAAATCGGGTACATTCCATTTAAAAAATCCTAACTTTGGTATGTTTTGTAATTTTGGGACACCTGTATATAAGTCGCAATATTTTAAAAATGTGTAGTACCATTGCAGCTATAACTTAAAAAAAGGAAAAGGCCAATATCTTCAATAATAAATAAGTTATGGAGCTTTTTCGGACCGTTGGGACACCCGGTATATAAATTAATTCAAGTATACACAAAAATACCAACAATTCTTAAATAGATGATATTACCAAAACAATTAATTTTTTTTAAAGCTTACTGATTCTCGACCATTTTGGTCGAGAACTGAAAAGGCCAATTATTTTAATATTGGTTGGCGACCATCAAATATTAAGCAAAAAACTTACTGTGAGCCTATTTTTTCTTAAAATATATAAGCAACTGTAACTAATAATAGATATAAACCATAATATGATCACCTAACGTGTTTAAAATCAAAATTATTTTCTATTTTCTGGCCGAGTTCGGTTGACACTTTTTTACACTATACATGAAACTATACTGTCATCGCAATAGACATGTATTTACTGATTTTTCACCGAGTAATGTAGATTTTTGGCCCCAATTTGAGAACAATTGGAAAAGTGCTATAGATGTATAAAACCAAATATGCACATCTTTCTGAAGTATAGCGAATATATTTCTTATTATTTGAATTTAAATGATAAAATGGTCGAGATCCAGTACCGGTCGGCTAACCAGTGCATTTACCCTATATCTTATTTAAATCTTAAAACCTTTCGAAGTTATTGTTTCCTCGACAATCTTTTCTCTCAACATATTTAAAACAAATATACTGATTGAGTTTATCTTTATCTTTAAATTACCGATATATGAGTGTTCGTACATACAGAGTATGTAAACAACATTTTATGTACAATACCAATTTCTAGGCCAATGACCTAAAAATCAGTAACTCAAGCAACCAAACCATTTCAATAAAAACAATTTTTTTTTTAATTGTAAAGGTTCCAATAAAAAGATCAACTTTCTAATTGAAAATAAACTGTGTATACAAGTATATTTCATAATAAAAAATATGTATAATATATGACGTAACAATTGCATCATTGAATCACATAAATAGATAAATACATACTGATAATTCGAATTTCATTAAAACTTACTAAGTAAACCATTATCTCTTATCACTTTACGCCACAGTACTCGTCACAGACTTCCTGTACCGTCTCCTTTTACACATACTCTCCACTATAACTTCAACAATTTGATGCAGTAACATTATTGAAAAAAACGTCGCCAAACTCAATCCATAAAGTCCAGAAACAAACGATAAAGCAAGCCTATAATAAAAGAGAGAATATCACCAAAAGAAATAAAATTATTTTCATTATAAATTTTTAATCATACTCAAATAAATCGTATGCGTATGAACAATCATCTGGTAGTAGAACTGAGCCATAAAATAAAAATGGGTGACATACTGTTGTCAGAGTTAGATTACAACCGTATAAAAGAGATGCAACCATTGCTATCATTCCCATTATGTAATATTTTACGTTGTAATCACCTATACAACAACCCAACCTAAAAAATAGATTATTACCATAAAAAAAAATTGAAATTACAAAATGTTGTTAAACTTCTTATTTAAAAATTACTTTTTATAGCAAGAAAATATTTTTTTCATTTTAAATAATTAAGAATTTAATAAATTATTTACCATAAACTATGAGTACTATTAAGTGGAACCATTTTTTGACATCCAAAACAGTGCCAACCAGAATTATCAGTAACACAACACTTTTTAGCCCTCCAAAACCAATAACATCCTAATAAAATAACAATAGTCAGAGCAATATTTTCTTCGAGAAGTATTTCCAGGAATGGTATAACCACTAATTCAAAAATTAAATAAAGTGTAATAAAAGACGTGTTAATCCAAACTTGAAAAAAGTTTGTGCAACAATTTTGTGTGAGAAATTTCATGCATATCAACAGTAATACTAAGCCGATTGCTGAAACGACAGTCCAAACCACTCCATTTGTGGCTAATAATAACGATAGTGGTATAAAAATTACAGATAATAATAACTCTAATGATATTCGTTTAGCTCCACCAATCCAAGGTAATCTTAAGCGATCGCTACATGCAGATAAACAGTTCTGTTTATTTTGTTGTGGAAATCCATGACCGGTAATAAGACTAAAAATTGATTTTATTTTAGGTTTTTTAAACTTAAACAAGCTAAAATATATAAAAGAATACCTTTCCATTCCTTCGTCAAAGTCCTGACAATTACAGCAACATGCCAGGATATGATTTATCTTGTTGTGCTGATCAATATATTCACAACAGCATAAGTAGTTGTTTTCCGGCCTCATTGAACTAATTCGCACTTAAACATTTATTACGTATCCTTAAACTAACATAAGCTATCATGTTATTATAAAAAATATCACATCATTCTTATCCGCTTTACTTCTTATCGGATATCGTCTAATTTGGATAAAAACCAGGGAGAATGGGGAAATTTATTTTTTTAGGGTTGGAAAAATAAACACGAATTAGATTAGATGACAAAATTCAATACTATTCAAAAGTTATTTATGATAGATTTAATAATCATGATAATTGTGTTTAAATTACTTAATATTTATATTTTAAAAACTACAAAAAGTTATTTTAAATTATTCAAATTTATAACCAACCTAAAGAAAGTAAAATAACTGTATTAGATATTTTTGACAACTGTCAAATGAATTTGTAGGTTACAATAAAAAAAAATTAATTTATAACTTAATTTATCAAAATATATGATTTTTAGGTAACGTGGCGATTTAAACTTAATAAAAACTTAATAAAAAACGATGTCGGTGACTTCAAAAATAACTTTTGGAGCCGCTTGTTTAGTTTCAGTCGGAATTATAGGTTATGTTCATTATAAACAACAGTTTGATAGGTAAGATTTTTAATTTTTTTCTTAATTATTACATTTTTCCGCGTGTTTAATAGTAATTTAAACGCTAATTAATTTCGTTTATAATATTATTAATTTAATTTATTAGAGAAAGGCTGCATGAGGGTGTAATTAAAGATATCGAAAGACAACAAAGACGAAAAACTGAAAATCTTTATTTATTACAACAACAAATCGATTTTACTAAAGAAGCGAAAAAAATACAATACGAAGAATCGTCGGGAACGTAGCTTACAAAATCTATGTTTGTATTAATTTAATGAAGAACACAAATGTAGATAAGAAATGTAAATATTAAAGTATCACAATTTTAATAATATGTTTAACTATATTCTGTATCTTCACTGGCAAATCGAACTTTTTTACTATCCAAATTGCTATGACCAAATTCAAAGTTCCTATTTACCTCTTCCATTGTCATTTGCATGTATTTCTTTTCGTAATGCGCTTTATAACGTTTTATCACACAGAATGCTAATGCTATTGTTATTATTATAAATAAAATCCAAAGGATTATAAATGTTGAAAGGATGTAACCGTCTAAACAAGCAGCACCAATTTCTAAAAATAAAAAAAAAATATTTTCTTAGTTTAAAATTAATTAATTAAAATATAAAAAAGGAAAAATCTTTCTTTTTGGTTTATTGTTGCTGTCTCACTTTTATTTTATTTTCAATTTTATATGCTTACCAACATCTGATAAAATCAATTCGTGAGCAGCATCATAAATATATTTATCAGTTCCATCACCTTTTACTGTTATATTTAATTGTAGTGGTATTTCAGTCATTTGCTTTCCTATAATTTCATAAGAATTTCTTGATATACTTTGAACTGTTGCGGAATTTTTAGTTTCCCTCTTTTTCCTTTGTTTTCTAGCATTTCCACAATCCACCTATAAGTTTAAAAAATTAGTAAATGATTATTTAAAATTTAAAAAGACTTACAGTTGGACATTCTCCATTACAAAACTGTACCATAACGCTAAACTTTATAATTGGTGATGTAGAAAATTTAAATGCTTGAAACTTTGCTGTTAGCTTTGTTGTATTTCCTTCTACTGTTTTTACAAGAGGTGGAAATACTTGGAGATTTGTTGGACATCCTCTATCGTCTATTAAGAGGATGGAATCTTGGAGATTATCTCCCATAGCTACTAAATGGGTAGCGGAAATATCATTTTCTAAAAAGAAATTTTAATTAAGCTTATAAGAAATTTAAAAATTGGTATATTATTACCCGTAGATGTTTCTGCTTCAATTATAAGCTCTATTTCCTGACCGATTAATGTTTCGCTTAGTTCTTGTTTAGTTTCCGCGTCTACAATTCTCATAGTAACTTGTGGAGAGTTTGTTGAATTTACTAAAGTTTCTACAGAACCGGGATATTCTCTAAAAACGTTTTTTAATGAAAAGGAAAGTTAAAAAAGTATTTTAGTTAATAATTACGTGGTGAAATTAATTCCTGTGCCAACGAGAACTTTGGATGAATTTCCATAAATGCATCCTACACG
Organism: Digitonthophagus gazella; assembly: GCA_036711955.1. Lineage (NCBI taxonomy): Eukaryota > Metazoa > Arthropoda > Insecta > Coleoptera > Scarabaeidae > Digitonthophagus > Digitonthophagus gazella. The sequence continues at coordinate 12,129,625 of JASCIT010000001.1, forward strand.
AATAACGCGGTCTGCTTGGGTTTGAACCAAAGAATTAAATTGGACGATTAATGTTGAGTATAAAAGTGTGCTAAAAAGAATTATTGAAGGCTATTTTAGAATACGTAATGTTAATTTTTATCTTTATTTTTCTCTAAATTGTACAGTAGAACCCACTAATCATTATTACCCCTAGCGCTGCTATTCGTTCATAGTCTATGTGGATAAAGTAACAGTAATGGGAATTGAATTTCAGTCGAAAACAGTAAAATATTTTGTTACTCTTAAGGTACGTCTCACACTGAGGTAACCAGCAACAGTCGATATTGCTACTTAATGACATTTTACATATAATTAGATGATTCGATAGATTCAGAGGCGATATCGAATTGCTCCAGTGTGAGACATTTGCTTAATTTCTATACAGGGTGTCCTGGAAAATGTGGGAAATCTCTTGGATTCTGATAGAACATTAAAAAATATGATTACAAGTTCCCATAATTTTTTTTCCTAGCGGCCCTCCCCTCGGAGATACGGCCTTCTAAAGGAAGCCACTGGAAAACAATTTTTTTTAATAACTTTTAAAGTACTTACTTTAATTTAATGAAAATTTAATGTGATAAACAGTAGTAAGGACCTCTTAAAAAAATGACCTTAAAACATAATTAGTCTCTTTAGTTTACCAGGGGCGTACTAAGTTGTACATTTTAATGCTTACATTTTTAACAATCTGTATGGTAAGGAGTTAAAAAAATAAATTTAGATACCTTGAATATTTAGCTAAAGAAAAGGTACTCTTATTCAGTGTCGATAAAATGAACCGTTTTCGAGAAAAAAATTTTAAAAGAAACCAACAAGATTAAAAATTTATTAATATTTCCTAGGTACCATAGTAACGTTTTTAAGAACGGCGCTAAGTAATGTTTTTACAAACATTACTATGGTAACGTTACTATTAATACGAAATACTAATGAAATTTTAATCTTGATGGTTTCTTTTACAATTTTTTTCTCGAAAACGGTTCATTTTATCGACACTGAATAAGAGTACCTTTTCTTTAGCTAACTATTCAAGGTATCTAAATTTATTTTTTTAACTCCTTACCATACAGGGTGTTAAAAATGTAAGCATTAAAATGTACAACCTAGTACGCCCCTGGTAAACTAAAGAGACTAATTACGTTTTAAGGTCATTTTTTTAAGAGGTCCTTACTACTGTTTATCATATTAAATTTTCATTAAATTAAAGTAAGTACTTTAAAAGTTTTTAAAAAAAATTGTTTTCCAGTGGCTTCCTTTAGAAGGCCGTATCTCCGAGGGGAGGGCCGGTAGGAAAAAAAATTATGGGAACTTGTAATCATATTTTTTAATGTTCTATCAGAATCCAAGAGATTTCCCACATTTTCCAGGACACCTGTATAAAATGTTATCAAGTGACGATATCGTTTGTTGATGGTTGTTGGTTGTTCGTTGCTAATTGTCTCAGTGTAAGACCCGCTTAAAGCGATACGAGAAAGTTGATAGTTCATTTTTAAATTGAAATCCTAAGTTCTACTATAGAGAAGGTATCGGACATTTTAACATCAAACCTCAAATTCCCCGAAAAAAAGTCGTTGATGTAAAACGCTGACTGAAATTCATTCATGAACGCCTTTCAAACGAAAACTTTGTATTCAGCATCAAAGTATTCAGCAGTCAAAGGGTTAATTATTGCTAACCGTCATTTTTGAAACTAGAAGCATAGTAGTGACTGGGGTGACGAATTAACCGAAGTCGGATTAGCGCGGGTCTATCGTATTTGATTGTAAGTTGGACTAAGGCCCGTATTCAGAGACGGAAGTTAAGCAGCTGCTCATCGAGATTTTTTGTTCGACTGTCAAAGCAGGTAAACGCACTTGAGCAAAAAATCTCGGTGAGGAGCTGCTTAACTTACGTCTCTGAATACTGGCCTAAATGTGAAATTTTCTTAACAGTTTATTTATGAATACTGAAAGAAAACTTTTGGTTTAAATCTAAACAAAAAGAAATATTTAAGAAAAACTAAAAGTTTTAATGATGCTATGATGTAATCAAAAAGTCTAATAAGGATTGGTATCTTCATTGAGAATTAATATTTTAAATAAAATTAAAATTAAGATCAAATAAAAATTATTAATTAACAATAAATATTATTATACTTAATTGTTATTAATCTCGTATTATCATTTTGAACAAATTCAAAATCGAATGTAAGGCAAGCCCAAAACACCAAAGTATGTTCTTTATTTGTGAACGGTAAGAAATAATGACTTTTGAGTTTCATAAATGAAGGTAAGACGTTTTCTTTGTCCTAAAAAAATTCCTAATAAATGCTTATTAAAAAAATTATGGGAAAATATTTCTATAGTTGAGCGGTAAAGAGTCGTATCTCTAACTTCTTTTTCTTCGAAATATTTTCACAATGTATATTTATGGTATCATAAAAACACCAAAAACGTATTTACCTTTTACCTCTCACAATCAGCTATAGATTAAAATTGAAGGATTAAGATTCAATTTATTAAGAATAATTATAATTTTAAATAGTCTGTGGGATAACAATGTAACGTTTGAAAACTGTAAGCACAGAAAGTGTTACGAACCGCAAATGTGTTAATAATTTAATAATAAAAGTTTTATGATAAATTAATCGAAATCATTGATACTAATAATAAATAATATCTCCCACTATTAAGACAGGAAGGTTTCTCGGCTAATAGGGGCTAACGTTGTTTGCATGATTGCGCAATAGACCTACGAAGGATATATAAGCCCTTACAGAGCTAAATGAGAGACTTGGTTTTGGCTTTTGGTTTTAGACATTGTTTAGACTATTTGAGTCGTTAATTGGTTCGATTTTGTTTGTTCGTTGTTCGTTACGATTCTTTCTTTCTTTTCGATTCTTTTCAAATTAGGAGTTAAAATTGGATTCGGAGTTAGATTTACGGAGTTGATTTGTTCGTTAACTCGAAGTGTTATTCATATTTTAGTTCCCATTTTGAACTATAAGTGTAATCGGTTCCGGTCCGTGGCGCGAATATAGATTTTGTCGAATTCTGCGTTAGGATTAATTAATAATTAATTAATAACTCCTGCCTTATTCTTGTTATTTTTGTATCTTAAATTTTTCTATAGTGTTACTAAAATAAGGCAGGTAAGTTAAGTTTTTTTTTGCTTTTAATTAGAAATTCTCATATACTCAACTATCCCCTGGCGTTGTCGAGGTTCAGCTCGCCGCTAACATTTTTTTACAACCCACCAAAATGATAAATTGTCATTGTTGACGATAACCGCTCGTTGCCAACACCTCTTTGGGTCGTGACAAAAGCACCATGTCAATTTATCACGAAGCTGAGATTTTAGTGTTATCTATCTATGTACTATGTATTAATACTTATCGATTAATACCATTTTCATTAAGATCGGTAAATTAGTCCTAAGGTTAAATATTTTTAGACATAGATCTTGAATGAAAAAGCTGTACTTTTACCGGTATTACAATTTATTGTCGTCTTACATGTTTCGACTTATGTCATCATCGGGAACGATATTTAGATAGTATGTCCAAAAGTTAACTTGAGAAATCTTTAAGATCTCGATATTGACTCTAATTCTAAAAGTAGAGACATTCAAGTCATCTAAATTTTCAACTGGTAAAACCATGGATCAATCAACAAACATTTTTTTATTAAATATTTTTAATAGTAAAAGTGGAAAGGAGTAACGGTTGTTCCTGCTATCCAAGAGAGTAAAAACTACTGGGAAATACAACCGATTACAAACGAAGGAAAGTTTTCTTTGAAGAAACCAGTTTTCCTTGTTTCTATTCCCAGCTTTTAGAATAGTTTATTACTTTGTACGTGGGATTTTTGAACGTCAGGTGGTCTTTTTCAAAATTAATAATCAGTTTTCGGGTTTAAATGTTTAAATTTTTAACAACGTGTTTGATGATTCTCCATTTTACTTTTTGTTTTTGGTGGTAATTATTTTATAAATTTTATATTATTTATTTAAAAGTTTTTAATTAGTTATATTCTAATATGTTGAATGTAAATTTTCCCATATTTTATTCGGCGATCGACTTTATAAGGATCAATTGTAAGATCGAAACCTGGTAGTAAAGTGCTAGTAAATCTCTTCAGTAGAAACTATACGTTTCATTTATTTAACTGTTGTGTCAACTGAAGAATGAAATCATATATATCACCTTTAATTTATTTGTCCATGACTATAATAATTAAAAAAAAAAACGAGGGAATTAAGCAACAAAATTACAATGTTCACATCACCATATTTAGACTGGAATTAAAGTTTATTGGCCAATATTCCATTTTTAGGACACATTTATATACAGGTGTCCCAGAACTCAGTTGCCAAACGCTAACCACGCATTTTAGAGCTGATTTCATGCCGATTCGACGAAAAAGTCCTTAGCCGAAATTACTTCCTTAGAGAACTTACTTTGAGAGAAATTGTTTTGTCAACAAACGATGAAGCATTTCGAAGTTTACAAACGGTCAAAATTTCATTGTGTTAGCTAAATTGTTATTAACACTTTGCCGTCTGCACGATTCGTAAATATTTTTTCGCTTGGCGCCGGCAGAGCTTATTCGGATCACTTGACCTGTCGCCGGCCGTTCTTCTGGGGACACCACTGTGGTGTCGCCAGCCATTAACCGCTAATTTGTGCACATCACCACTGTGGTGACGCCGGCCGTTAACCGCTTGTTTGCGCACATCACCACTGTGGTGACGCCGGACTGCAAAGTGTTAAGATATTTCGAAAAAAACATGATCGGACACATCATCTTCATGATGCTCTAGTTCTCTTAGGAAGCAATTTCCCATAAGGACTTTTTCATTGAATCGGTATGAAATCAGCTCTGGAATGCGTGGTTTGCGTTTGGCAGCTGAGTTCTGGGACACTGCATATTTTTTCTTTTAATCTTTTTCATTAGTTAGTGTGAATTAGTTATTAATATTGGTTGATTAGGACAAGAAATATTTTATTTCACATTATTTATTTTTTTAATGTTAATTTTTTATTTACCTATTCATTTCATTCAGAGCTTTTGCAATCCCACAAATTCCTAATTTTAAAGGAACATTTAACATTATCTCTTCTAATCCATGTCCTTTCACAAAACAACCTGGATCATCAAAGTGTCCTGTCATGTAAAGTTTCCCATCAAATCTATTTCTAGGTCGATATCGTATTAACATATTTTTATCGGTACATTGAACAGTAACTAAAATAAATAAGATTATAAAATTATAATTTCGTTAACCTATTTAAAAATGATAAAAATGAATTACTATTTAAGCAGGGTGCTTTTTCATAATACGTAGCTCCCGGTTTATCCAGTAACAATTTAGGTCCCCTTATTTTACTATCTTCACTATGAAGCAGACAAACTTTAGAGTTTTTAATTGAACTATATCCCCTACAAACGAATTCTTCTGTACTTAAACATTTCATTTCGCATTCTTCTTTGGTAGTTTGGTTTATTTGTAAATCGATATGAGCTAAGGTTTTATTAACAAATTCTTCAAATGAACAAAAATCATCTTTGGCAACTAAAATTTTATTGTTAAAAAAAACTTTTTTATTTTTAAATCTTACCTGTGGAACATTGATTTCCAAAATATTCTTCATCAGATCTCGACGCTCTAAAAGAACTAGCAGACATAATCCGATCCGTATCACTCAAAATACATCTTCCATAAATTTCCGTTCGATTTGGACGACCAACTAAAAACTTAGCAGATCGACAAGGAAAGCTAGTTTCGTTTAAACACATCTGTTCACATTCTCGCCTAGATACAATCGAAGGAATTCTTTTAGCATCATTTCCTACTAAAGTTGCACCAGGTGCTCTTTCAAATATCCATTTTTTATTACAATTTTCAACTAAAATTTAATTTTAATAACACCTTCTTTTAATTCCATATCTATCCAACTTACCTTTTAAACAAGTCTTTAAAAACCAAGCTGCGTGAGGATCTCTAATACTGTCATACTCTTCAGATGCGTAAATCTGCTCTCTATACCAATAACACGTTTGGTTCTGATAGTTCAAGATAAAACCTTGGCACTCGTCAATGTCACTGCACTTCCGTATGCATTGCAGCGTAACTGGGGATTTATATGGATCTCTAAAGAGCAGCAAAGGTCTTGCATTTGGTGGTCTTAATCCTATTACTTTTTCGAACTTTATATTTTCTTTAGGGCAGTTGAAAACTTGAGCAACTGAAAAAAAAACAAAACTAAATAGCGCTAAGGGTATAAATACAAAAAAAAAACGTATGGTACAATACGTTTTGATGAGTAGTTTTTCATTCTAAAAAAAGAATGAATAATGCGGTAATTGGTTAATTAGAGATGTTAATGGTATTTGATTGTTACGAGTTGGATAATGTAGGAAATAAATGGAACTAATGGAGACAATGGGACGAGGTCGAAAGATAAAATCGGTGAAGTAGTGGTTTGGATTTGGTTTATTTGTCCGGTTGTTAATTCTAATTGTGATTAAATTAAGACTTGATAATTTAAAATTAAATTTTATGGCTATTTAACATGGGAAGATTTATGTTAATTAATTTGAAAATTTTTAGAAAATTTGATAAGTGTATTATTTCAGATAATGAATTTATTTTTAATTAGACATTTAAAAGACTCTGAAATATGGTATTAACTCGATAATAGCAAACTTTTGATACACGCAACTTTTAGATTTTTGCAACCGTATAAAACAGTTTTGTAACCTTTGTAAGTGCAACTCCTCGAAATATTTTAACTTGATAAATGCAACAGGCTTTGTTTTCCTGTTTTTATACGTAGGTATACAATAGAGATGAGCAATAAATAGCAACCTGTGATTTGATCACTGTGAACGAAAAATCGCAGATCATCATATGACCTAGTGCGTGCCAGCATTGCTATTGCTATTTCAACCGAGCTCTTATCGTAAGAGCTCAGATTTTTTCGGTAAATGTATTAACTTCGTGCCCTGTGTTCACAAACTCGTAAACAAACTTGAACAAGCGTGTTGTTGTAAAATATTCACGAATTTGTGCAATAAAAAAGAATGTCGTCAACACAAAGAAGAAAAATTAGTGAAATATGGTTGTTTTACGAGCAAGTAGATGAATTTTTCCTTAAAGTCCTTATTAGCAGTTTAGCAGTTTACAATCACTGCTATTTGGTAGTAGCATTAGCAATGTGTCATATGATTAACCAATCGCAGTTTAGCTCATCTCTAGTATACAATATATTGCTCATTTACAGAAAACCGTCGTTAAATCAAATAGTTTAAATGTTTGAATTGTGCCGATATTTTAACATATGAGTGATAAGCAACATGTTGTACAGGGTGTTTTACCGATGAGGGCATGTCGAAATATCTCGGGAACTATAAGTATAACGAATTTGAAATTATATTAGATTGGGGCAAAGGATATCCATTATTTTTACGTGAACTAATGGCGTATTCGATTGGTTGCACTCGTGTGCACCAGAACTTGACCTTGAGTGCATGTTAGTGCATACATCACATTAGCTTAGTACACAAAACTGACAGTTCAATAGAACACGCTACTATGTACTAGTGCACACCAGTGCGCACTGGTTTTACCAATCGAATTCGCCATAAATCAAAAAATAATGGATTTCTTTTTCCCCAACCTAATGTATGCATAGATTTACTATCGGTGCCATAAGTCAAGTCAGTAAATTTTCGAAAGCTCATATTCCGAAAGTTTTCGTCGAAAAAAATCGAGGTAAAGACTATCATGATCGGTTATCATTTTTGGGTAACATCCATAATTCCGTTTTTTGACCAGTCTGCGCAAAACGCAAATTTTGTGATTTTTTTCTCAGTAACCACTCAAGAAAAAAAATGGGATCTTTTGCAGGATGTAGCCTCATCTATTTACTATAACGTGGTATTTTTTACGAATATACTGATTTTCCGATTGTTAAATAAAAATAACAAATTATTTTATGTTTATAGAAATAACCAAAAACATAAAACGCGGTTTCTGAGAAAGAAAAATCCAAAGTTTGTGTTTTCCGCGGACCGATCAAAAGATCGGCCCTTTTTTCATTTACCTAGCGATATTTCCTAAACCGCGTGACCTACGATTTTGAATGTTGGCTATGTTACTTAGAAATGACCACCGATCATGATAGTCTGTGCCCAGATATTTTTTATTGAAAACTTTCGTAGTATGAGCATCCGCAAGTTCACTGACTTAACTTGTGGCACCGGTAGTAGTAGATAATAACCTATATTTCTTATTTTTTCTTTCGAAAAATCTTTCCATCATATAAATTTCATTATGATGCATTTAAAAATAAATATTTGTTTAATAATAGGTATTTATAATAATAAAAAGGAATAAAATCTTATTCAATTTGTCAGCGTAATTACTTTCAATCATAAAATTTGACTTATTTTTTGACTCTAGCCAAACGTTAAAAATTACAGTGGTTCACAGCTTATTTCAACCACCCTCTTTTAAGAAGATATAGCTCATATAATTTCAAAACGAAACAAGATATTGCAAAAATTTAAATGAGGGTTTATATAGTACTTTTCAAATTAAAAAAAAGAAGTCTTATTCAATCTGAAATTTACATTTTCAAACATTTACAAACTAAAAACATACATACATAAATAATCACAGCTTATTTCAACCACCCACTTCTGAGATCTGTTAAATTGACTTTTTTTTGAGGCTATGTTTCCAATTATATAAATACAACTGCCCAATTCACACTAATGGTTGTAGTGTGATTTGGGCAGTTAAGTAAACCAGACGCGTATTTTGTGACAATGGGTCGACGTACTACCATAGAATACAGAGAATTGGTTATTAGTCATTTTAAAAAACGGCAATTCGCGTCGGAAAACTGCTGAAATGGTTGGCCTTAGTGATTCGACATTGCAAAGCATAATATCTCGGTTCGTTCATGAAAATAGGATACATGATAAGGGAAGAAAAGCTCCCAACAAAATTTTTAACGAAACTGATGCGCGCTACATTGTTAAGAAAATAAAGAAAAATCCGAAGCTATCCGCTCCAAACTTGGCCACAGAATTTCAAAATGAGCTGAATAAAACATGCAGTGCGGAAATTGCTCGCCGTGTATTATGGAACCGTGGTTTTAATGGTAGAGTAGCGCGGAAAATACCATTTATTAATAAAAAAAATCAAGCGGCGCGCCTAAAATTCGCCAAGGAACATATTAACAAAGATTCAAACTTTTGGGAGCAAGTTATTTTTGCGGATGAATTTAAATTTAATATTTTCGACTCGAATGGTCAAACTTACGTCTGGCGTAAGCCAAAGACAGAGCTCCAAAATAAAAATTTAATAGCGACAATAAAACACGGTGGTGGCAGTGCCATGGTGTGGGCTTGTATGTCATCAAGTGGGGTAGGAAAGTTACAGTTTATTGAAAGTACAATGGACAAAAATAAATACCTCGACATCCTAAAGTCCAATTTATTACAAAGTGCCGAAAAACTGGGTATAAGGGAGGGATTTCGGTTCTATCAGAACAACGACCCGAAACATTAATCTGGTATTGAGCAGATATGGCTGATTTGGAACTGTCCCCACTTGATGCAACCGCCGACACAATCACCTGATTTAAATGTTATTGAAAACTTATGGGCAATTTTAGACCAAAACATCCGCCAACACCAGATCTCGAACAGGAATGACCTTATAGCAGCGCTAAAGAAGGAATGGGCAAAAATAACTCCCCAAACCACAAGAAAGTTAATGAAATCTATGCAAGGAAGGATGTAAGCTGTAATTGACTAAAAAGGAGGTCATACTAAGTTTTGAAATTAAATAAATTAACTTAAAATAATAAGTGGTTGAAATAAGCTGTGACTACTTATGTAGGTATGTTTTTGGTTTTTAGTTTGTAAATGTTTGAAAATGTAAATTTGAAACTGAATAAAACTTCTTTTTCTTAAAGTTTGGAAAGTATTATGTAAACCCTTATTTAAATTTCTGCAATATCTTGTTTCGTTTCGAAATTATGTGGGCTATATTTTCTTAAAAGAGGGTGGTTGAAATAAGCCGTGAACCACTGTATAAAGAATAATCTTTTTCTCTGAAATTATAAGTGGCACAAAAAATGTTTCTAGTAAAATTAACATTAAATTAACTAACTTAAGGAAAAATAAATATTCCATACAAAAAAAATCGTAACCATTTCTGGTATAACCGGAAGTTACAGATACCCAAAAATATTTTCAAAGTGTAGCTCACCATCTATTAAATTTGCGTATAACATTTTAAAGTTGTCGAATTAATAGTTCTCGAGATATTTCAACTTCCTCAATTCTATACTATAGAATTCCTCAGTACTATAAGATGATCCCAAGCCTCACCATGGAAAGTAGGATGCAAGAGCGGGGTTCCTTCCCATACCATTATCGAGTAATCCCGACTGGAGTACAGTAGAAAGGAGAACTAGAGTATTGTTCGGTCCATCTTAATGATAGGGTCCTTTTTCTAGTTTTACAGCAGAGGCGAAAAGGGTTGGACCAAAAGAGTTAAAGTGGCGTGGTGCAGTGGGCCTCTTTTCGACGATGTTTTGGCCTGTAAGACCTCTGCATTAAGGAGGACCGAACAATACTTCGGTTCTCCCTTCTTCTGTACTCCAGTAGAGACTACTCGGTTAAGTTACGGGAAGAAACCTCGCTCTGACATCCTTCTTTTCATGGTGAGGCTCAAAATCAACGTATAGTACAGTAATATTAATAAAAGCGGCTACCTCAATTTCTGTTCTATTAGTTCCATTACCGAGGTATTATTTTAGTATTTGATTAAAGGTTTAGATTTAGTTCGATGACTTGATTGTCATCGTGTTATTCAGCGGTCAACCAAATGACGATGAAATGTTAGTCCGAAACCTTGTAGTTAAGTGCTAGAAAATATTTGAATAAATCTCTTCAGTAGAAGCTTCACGTTTCATTTATCTTTATAAATCTGGTTTATTTCAGAAATTTGTTTATTTAAAAACCTGTGTTCGATAGAATAGCCCTTCAGCAAGTAATTGTCGACACATATCTAACACGCAATTTGTATTTTAATTTCAACTCATGTGGGAGTCCTCTTATGATATTTAAGTTTCAAAAAAATATGAGTCAAGTCATTATTTATGATAATTAAGAAATGATTCTTTTACACCAAACCCAAAAATCCCTTTTAAGACCGCATTTATAGTACAAATGTTGGATTTTGCAAATAGTGTAATCTTGCACTATAATCTTGAATTAAATAGTTTAGACTTTAAATAAAATTGCAAATTGAAATTAAAAATTTCAAAATTTTGCATTTTTGCTTGAGTTACCTAGCTTTCCATATAAATAACTCACCAACAAAACCTCACAACCAACCTTCTGAACCTTAAATCTCTTTCATTCCCAAATATACTTATTGTCGTATGATTACATGAGTTTATTAATTTGTTAGGTTTTTTTAGTAAATGACAAATGTTAACTCATTACTGGCCTCTGACGGAATAACACATTATTTTTTCTTCCCAGTCTGGAAGCCGTTGATGTATTAATACGTTTTTTATACAATCAGTTTGTTTTATTGGTTGTTTAAGCGCATCCCAAAGACAATCAAAAAGACATTAGGTGCGGCTGATAGAAACCGGTAAAATAAATCGAAAAACTGATGAAATGATAAAACAAAATCAGAAAGTATTGTGGTTTAGAATATGTATGTAAATGGTGTTGATTTTGCAGATCAACTGTTTTAATTATAAACCAATTACAAGAAAAAGTGTCAAATGGAGAAAAAAGGCTTGTATGTTTATATTGAATTGTGTATTATTTAATTCATTTATACAAAATCTGACAAAGAAAATAAAATTTACCTCTTATTTACTATAAGTTACTAAAGGTTCGACGAAAATCCAGAGGTACATCAAAAAGAATTTCTTATAAAGATCCACAAATTAACCTGTCAGGAGATGTAAAAACGCACATACTGACTAAAATCGTAGTTTGGGAAAAGAAAAGTTTCCTCAGAAACGTTGCAAACTTTGTAACAGTTACGGTAAAAGGAAAACATCTGCTTCGTTGTACGAACATTGTCAGGTGCCTTTATGTGTAAAAAAATATTTTTAAAACTACCATATTAAATGAAATTACTAGAAATTCAATTTTCAGATTAGGCACTTTTTTTATTCGAATAAATTCACTAGTTATTTGAATGATCAAAACCCGGCTTCACGACGGGTGAAATAAAAATTTTCAGCGGTCAGCAATGAGTTAAACCGATAATGCCGAGTGCGACGTTTTCGAAACGTTTAAAGAAAACGTATCTAGTATCGAAATTATAGAGCTTTTTGCTCCGACGACGAAATAAACGAAATTACTTCAGTGATACGAATACATAACATAAGTCACATCTCTGAACTGCAACATGCTTGAACAAGATTCTATACGATAACCAGTTAACAAAAAAAAAAAGATTTTTTACTTAAAATTTAAAATTCAGGGCTTATCGGGTTAATAACTATATTTTTCAAAGAAATTTACAAATCAAAAATTCTTTTCTCAAATTGAAATTGAAATTTAAGCTACAAAGTGTCAAATTTCTTCAAAAGTTTTCATAAAAGATATTAGGGTCTGTTCACTGATCCAACCCTAAAGATTCTGGATTTTTTCAGCCATAGAAAATTCGATTTTTTTGGTATAACTTCAAAGTAAAGTACAATTTATTTTATTGACACAGTTTGAAAACGTTCAGAATTTCCTCTACAAAGAACCTTAATAATTTAAAATCTGTCTAATTCTAAGAAAAATCTATCTTCTTTAATAAAACAGTGCTACATTAAAATTATTTATTCAAAAAACTTGACTATTACGTTTTAAGGTAAATCAGGAATAAGAGTCTCAAAAGATTAATAAACTTTTTAGCTTACAATTAGTGATTAAAGAATTAAAAAATGTCTTGTATATGAATATTTCAATAATTTCAAACTAGAAAACACTTAGGAATAAATAAATAGGAATAACTACCAAGTCATTTTTAACACAAACGAACTTCTATTTAATTAGGTTCATTCCATACTTATTTTGTAACTAATTTTTATCATAGTGTTTTTGTAAGTCCATATCTTACGGTTGAAGTTGTTTAAAATGAAACGTATTTGTGTAATAAAATTTTAAGCTTTTTCCATAAAATTTAAACATAAAAAAATTGCTCAAAAACAAAACATACAGGAATTAGAAATTAAAAAAATATCTATATAAATATAAAAGTATCTATCATTATTATGTGGAAAAATTTTAATTTAAAAACATTTAAATTATTTATTTACATGGGTTTATTCTATTTTTAGTTTTTAAATAAACTGTGTAGTCATCCTTAAACGAACAACAAAATTTTTTTGCTATTTATACAATACAATATTATAAAAACCATTAACCCCATTTACAAGAAAAATATCTTTAATTATAATTTATTTATCTTTAATTTAATTTTATTATTATTTTTAATTAAACCTACCTATTAATTCTTCTCCCAAAACTACCAAACACACTAATAATAAATTGATCAACATTTCACTACACTCATATTCCACCATCCAAACTAAACTTAAAGAACAACTTCAGAGGAACTCTTCTTCCCAACTGCATCAAAATCACCTCTTCATACCCAATAAATCAGCTCCCATTTATCACCACCGACTACCGAAGAAGAATCAACCGGCAAAACCTACGGGCACTATTGACTCAATACTAATGCAAATGCAATAAAAAAGTTTGTAGTAGTTGAAGTTACGTAACGTCTGTCCTTGGTCTATATCGTTGCGTTGATGTGCAACCGAATGCACCTGATAGTTTACGCTAACTTGAAGCTAAGTTATGGCTTTCTTCTTTCATCCACCTCTTTCCCGATGGACGGACGATTGTTTAAGAATTGGGCAATGGGTAGGTAATAGGTAATAATAAGCGGGAAGGTACAATGATGGTCCTGTTGAAATACGTTCGTTACAGGATGTTCCGTAATTGAGGATTGATGAGGAGTGGGTTTGGTTATTTTATTGCTAATGAAAGGGTATTATCAATTGAGAAGTTAATTAGATATCGTGGTATTGTCGTTTTTCGTTTCAAAATTTGTATGGGTTAGGTTGTAGGTAAAACTTGATGGCGTGAGTTTCTTTTAAAAAATGTAAAAGTCTTATGGTGAATTTGCGTTTGAAATAGTTATTTTCTTTGGGTCAAGGAATCTTGCATAACTATGTTAACAAGATGTAATGGTTTGTAGTAAATGAAATGTACTTAATTTGTTATTGAATGCTTAATATTTTCGCTTTTATAGCTTTTATTTAATATCAAAAACGTGACTTCGAATTTATATACTTACATACCAAATATATTTTTTCTAAAACTTCAATTTTAATATTACTTTGTAGTTGGTAAAGACTAAAATCCATATTTTCTCTAATTAAACATGCAAATTAACTTTACTAATTCTATACGCAATGAATTGAAACTATGTATTTTCCTCCATAAAACGTTTATAATTCCCCATTTTGCAATATTTTTTATAATACAGTTGTAACTTATAAACGTCAATTTTAATGAAATCCAAAGAATATTTAAAAATTTCAATTAAGAACATTAAGTTACATTTTCTCTCCTGACAGAAAAGCTAAAAGTCGTAGAAAAAGTCATTATTGGTAAAAATAAAGATTAAGTTTTAATCTAACTCTTCATCAAAATTTCAAGTCTCATCAATAATTAGTTTTTGAGATATGAATTTTTAAAAAAGTTTGATTTTTTAATAATCAACAATTTTTGATCTAAAAAAATTTTTTACTAACTTTGAATTTTGTTTAAATTTTTTTGATACTATTTACAACAAAACGGTTTCTTTTAATCAAAAATAGAATGTTTTAAGTATCATTTAGAAGAAAAATCTGATCAAAATGTTAAAAAATAAATTTCTAATGATTTTTTTTAAATTGATCGTTCTTTTTAAGTTGGGTTAGAACTGTCAAAAATTTTTTATCAACTTTAAATCTTTTTGATACTATTTAGAATAAAACGGTTTCTTTTAGTCAAAATTAGAATGTTTTAAGTTTCATTTAGAAAAAAATTCAAATCAAAATCTTGAAAAATAACTTTAATGAATTTTAAAAATTGATCGTTATTTTTAAGTTGGATTAGAACTGCCAGGAATTTTTTATCAACTTTAAATTTTTTTTTTAATTTTTTTGACATCATTTACAATAAAACGGTTTCTTTTAGTCAAAATTAGAATGTTTTAAGTTTCACCTAGAAAAAAATCAAATCAAAATGTTTAAAAATTAATTTTTGATGAATTTTTAAAATTGATCGTTCTTTTTAAATTAGGTTAGAACTGTCAGAAATTTTTTACCAACTTTGAATTTTTTTAAAATTTTTTTGACATCATTTAGAATAAAACGATTTCTTTTTGTCAAAATTAAAATATTTTAAGTATCATTTAGAAAAAAATCAAATCAAAATTTTTAAAAGTGAACTTTTGACGAATTTTTAAAAACCAATCGTTCTTTTTATGTTAGGTTAGAGCTGTCAGAAATTTTTTACCAACTTTGAAATTTTTTTAAATTTTTTTGACATAATTTAGAATAAAGCGGTTTCTTTTAGTCAAAATTAAAATGTTCCATTTAGAAAAAAAATTTAAGTTCCATTTAGAAAAAAACCAAATCAAAATCTTGAAAAATAAATGTTTGATGAATTTTTAAAATTCATCGTTCTTTTTAAGTTAGGTTAGAACTTTCAGAAATGTTTTACCAACTTTGAATTTTTTTTAAATTTTTTTGAGATCATTTAGAATAAAACGGTTTCTTTTGGTCGAAATTAGAATGTTTTAAGTTTCACTTAGAAAAAAAAATCAAATCAAAATGTTTAAAAATAAATTTTTAATGAATTTTTAAAATTGATCGCTCTGTTTCAGTTAGGTTAGAACTGTCAGAAATTTTTTACCAAATTTGAAAATTTGTTTAATTTTTTTGACAACATTTAGAATAAATCGGAGTTTTTAAATCAAAAGCAGAATCTTTTATTTTTCATTTAAATCAAAGATCCAGTTTCTATCTTCATAAATAAAGTCTTGGTGATTTTTTAAAGTTGATTAAATTTTCAAAAAGTTAGGTTAATTGAGTGTCAAAAATTTTTACTAACTTTGGGAATTTTTCAAATTTTTTTGGTAAAATTGAGATCAAACCGGTCTTTTTTAATTAAAAATAGAATCTTTTATCTTTCATTTAAATCAAAAATCAAGTTTCTATTTTCATAAATAAAGTCTGGACGATTTTTTTTTAATTGGTTAATTTTTTTTAAGTTAGGTTAAAACCATCAAAAAAATTTTACCAACTTTGGGAATTTTTTTGGTAATATTTAGAACAAGACGGTCTTTTTTGATTCAAAATAGAATGTTTTAAGTTTTATTTAATCTAAGAATCGTTTCTTAATCGTTGTAAATAAAGTCACTACGATTTTTTAAAGTTGTAGTGTTTTTTATTTTTAATACTAGATGACTTCTTCCATGTTTACCGTTTCATTAATCTTCGCCGGAGCTATGTTACTTCAATTACCAAGGTTTAACATCACTTCTAATGTTAAAACTTTAGTTTTTATCTTATGGGCTTTGTATGGGATGATTCCAACGATTCCTTGGACCATTAGATCAGGTGGATTAGCAAGTCCCCAGTAGTTAGAGTAAGTTTATTATATGTAATAAAGTTCTAAGAATGTATCATTTTTAATGCTTAAAAATGTCAATTAAAGACATTTACTTACATTTTCTTTTCTGAGGAAAAACTAAAAGTCGTAGAAAATTCATCTTTAGTAAAAATAAAGATTGTTTTAATTTAAATTTTCTTCGAATTTCAAATCTCATTAAAAATTAGTAGTTGAGATATGAATTTTTAAAAATGAATTCTTTAACAAAAACTCTTTTTCAACTTTGAAATTTTTTTGATAACAGTTTGAATAAAACGGTCTTTTTTAATTAAAATTAGTATGTTTTATGTTTCACTTAGAAAAAAAAATCAAATCAAAATCTTTAAAAATGAATTTGTGATGAATTTTTAAAGTTAATTTTCTTAATTTGGGAAAGTGACAAAAATATTTTCCAACTTTGAAAATTTTTTTAAATTTTTTGGCTACACTTGGAATAAAACGGCTTTTTTTAATTAAAATTAGAATATTTTGTGTTTCACTTAGAAAAAAAATCAAATCAAAATCTTTAAAAATGAATTTTTGATGAATTTTTAAAGTTAATTTTCTTAAGTTAGGAAAGTGACAAAAATATTTTCCAACTTTGAAAATTTTTTTAAATTTTTTGGCTACACTTGGAATAAAACGGCCTTTTTCAATTAAAATTAGAATATTTTGTGTTTCACTTAGAAAAAAAATCAAATCAAAATCTTTAAAAATGAATTTTTGATGAATTTTTAAAGTTAATTTTCTTAAGTTAGAAAAGTGACAAAAATATTTTCCAACTTCGAAAATTTTTTTAAATTTTTTGGCTACACTTGGAATAAAACGGCCTTTTTTAATTAAAATTAGAATATTTTGTGTTTCACTTAGAAAAAAAAACAAATCAAAATCTTTAAAAATAAATTTTTGATGAATTTTTAAAGTTGATCGATTTTCTTAAGTTAGGTTAAGAAGTGTCAAAAATGTTTATTCTTTAAATAAAACCATAAAATTAAAAAAATAAAATAAAGAACAGTTCAAGGACGAAATGTATTCATATAGCATAGTTTTACCTAAGAAATTGTTAAAACGCGAAACGTTCATAAATAATAAAATTAATGAATTTGTAGAAGAAAGTTTTAAATTGTTAACTATCGCTATTATTTATAACTATACCTATTCGACGGTTTCCGTAAAGCATATTATCTGATGACCTCATATGTTAGAACATTTAACATTCGCATAACTCACAAACAGTTCAAGCACGTAATTTTTTTTTTAGTCAGCTAATGAGTCATTTTCTATTTTAAATAAAAGGGTTATTTCTATTTTGGTTTTTAACAATTATTATTACCAATTTCTAAAATTATTTTAATTAGAAGTAGATAGTTTTATTGATTAATCCATTAACCCGGCGTTCGACACGTGGGATGTGAGAACAATCAGAGGAAATAAAAAGTCCTATATCTTTCCTAATAATACTGATATAACAATATAGTATACATATTTTAATCTAAGACGGTTTGGGGCTTGTTAGACCCCAGGTGAAGAATGAAGGGTTAAATATGTTTCAAATTAATAATTTTAAATTAGGACACTTTATAAAAAAATATATATTAAATAAATAAACAAGTTTCTTTTAAATATATAAATTAATTAAAATCAATAAATAATTGTTTGAATTAAAAAAGTTGTCATCTCTAACTTACCAACATTTTTTGACATTTAACTTAACCTATAAATTCTCCTAACCTTTCTTAAACGTCAAACATGTAAACATCGCTTTAAAATGGTAAATTACTCTTAATTAATTTATCTTATAACTAAATAATCAATTTTTAGGCTCCTCCAATGTACTGTCCAGTTTGTACAACCCAAAACAAGCTTAATAAATTAATTTTACACCAAATAAATCTTACAACCGCAGTGTATTTGTGTGAGGATAAATCGTGTACTTACCCAAAAGGACACCAATGGATAGAAGTAAATCGATCTTGGAAAGAATTAGGGAAGAAAATCAAAAATCCAAAACATGCGGATAATAAATTACCCATATCGCAAAATATCACTTGTGAATCGAGTGATTTTTCTATAGATTCTGATGAGTTACTTATGAAAATTTTTAGTGAATTTGAAAATAGTTCCGATACTACAAGTAGTTTTGTGTCAAATGAATTTGGTGAGGATTTTTTTGATATAGAACAATTGGAAAAAGATTGTTTTGATGATAAAAAAGATTTTGAGGGTTTATTTAATCACACTAAAGATGTTGAAAAATTACATACAAATTCACTAGAAGATAACAAAGGTATAAATAAGAAATGTGAAACTCAAAATTTAAACACTTCTACCAATTCTCAAATCAATTTGAAAAATGAGATATCGTTAAATCAATGTGATAAACAATGTGTTGATAATCAAAAGCAGTTGTTAAATAGCAATCGGGAAGTGAAAGTAGAGAATACAAAGCCAATAATTCTAAATAAGATTAGTTCTAAAAATACAGACCTTAATCATTGTAAAGGTAGTGATAACAGTAATGATAGTAAAACTAAAGTAATTATTAATAAACACCCTGATTGCGATATTTCACAAGAACAAATATTAGAATTACTAAAAAAACTTCCACCATCTAATGGTAAAACGATTGTTTTAAACTTTAATTCAAATCCTAAATTTAAAGGAACCATATTTAAATCTCAAATTTTAAAAGCAGCAGATAAATAAGTTTTGTTGTAAATAAATTGTTGTTAAAATCCACATATTTGTCTTTTTTCAACCCTAAACTTTAAATAAATAATTTCGTTTAAATACCATAGAGGTCACTGTTCTCTAATAAGTGTATTGAACGACTCTAGATGTCACCGGAGTAAATGTCAAATGTAAAGGTTAGGGAGGTTAGGTTATTCAGCCGCATTTGAGGTTAGAATTCCTTTGATGGTGTTTTAAAGCATTTAAACTTTTAATTACCAACGTAGTGGACAAGTAAATCGTAAAAATGGCCAACGGGCCTATAGCAGAGCGAAATAGAGGTATGTATACAGAATTTTTAAAGTAAATTTGAGACTATAGATTTTGAAATCTTCGTTTTAGATGCTACCATCTATGTTGGCGGTTTAGACGATAAAGTAACCGAATCTTTGATGTGGGAATTGTTTGTACAAGCTGGACCATTAGGTATATAAAATTTTTATATAAAGGGCTGAAAGGCAGGGTCTTATAACTCCACAAAATTATGTGAGTTAACCACTTCGGTACGGTGCCTATCGGCTGCGAAACGTTTCCAACAGCCGGCATTCATGTGTACAGTCATATCATGGCTGTCAACTATACTTGACGCTCGGCTCTGTGGGGTCGTCTGTGGCCGTCGACTATAGTCGATGCTCATACAGAAGTGGTTAAGAGTTCTTGCTTTGTAGCTATTGATATGTGTATGTAAAAAAAATAATGAAATGGTTATTGTTTATTATTTTGTAGTTAATGTACATATGCCAAAAGATCGTGTTACAATGATGCATCAAGGGTATGGTTTTGTGGAGTTTATGGGTGAGGAAGATGCTGATTATGCCATAAAAATAATGAACATGATAAAACTATATGGTAAACCAATTCGGGTAAATAAAGCCTCAGCACACCAAAAGAATTTGGATGTTGGGGCGAATATATTTATTGGAAATTTAGATCCTGAAGTGGATGAAAAATTACTTTATGATACATTTTCTGCATTCGGAGTTATATTACAAACACCTAAAGTAAGTTTAGAAAAATTTTTTTTATATCATAAAGGTTTTAATAAAAAATACTTTTTTTAATATTAGATAATGAGAGATCCTGAAACAGGTAACTCAAAAGGTTTCGCATTTATAAACTTTGCTAGTTTTGAGGCATCAGACGCTTCAATAGAGGCCATGAATGGTCAATATTTATGTAATCGGCCAATTTCCGTATCTTACGCTTTTAAAAAAGATGCAAAAGGAGAACGTCACGGTTCGGCTGCCGAACGTCTCTTGGCAGCTCAAAATCCACTTTCTCAAGCCGATCGCCCCCATCAACTTTTTGCGGATGCTCCTCCAATGGGTATGATGCCTCCTGGAATGGCTATGGCACCACCGCCACCTCCTGTTATGCTAGCAGGCATGATGCCTCCTCCACCTCCCACACCTGCAAATATGCAACCCCCTCCGCCGCCTCCTGTTCCTCCACCATCAGCTTTTCCGGCTGGAATTCCTCCACCACCATTACCTCCAGTCCAACCCCCATTACCACCTGGTGCTCCACCAGCTCCACCAACTACTGGAAGTGCTCAACCTCCTTTACCTCCTATGCCGCCTACTGCACAAGCTGGAGCTCCGCCTCCACCACCGAAGATGTTACCACCTTGGCAGGCGGGTGCGGGATTGCCGCCTCCCCCTGGACCTCCTACCGGAGGTGTCCCACCATTTCAAGGCGGGTTGCCGCCACCACCGCCTCCTGGAAGACCACCACCACCGAATTGGAGACCTCCACCGCCAAATTTTGCAGGGGCTAGGGCGCCGTTTCCGCCTAGGGGACCTCCTCCACCTCCGCCTAGCAATATGGACGGTATGAATAATTTTACTGAGAATAATTGGTGAATTCGTAATGAGTAATTGTTTAATTGTAAGTTTGGAAGAGTTGTAATAGACATCAGGTAAATAAAAGAATGGTTTTGATTTTCCTTAGTCTTGAAATAAAAAATTCAACTGTAGAGCTAAAATTTCCTTATGAGTTAATTAGTTACTAAAATTTTTACACCCTATTAGTGAGTACTAACGTTTTATCAGATCATTAATTTTATTCCCAAAAAACAATCTAATATTATGATTATTTATCTACATTGTTGTTTCAAGTTTATCTCACAATCAGAAGTATACTTATTGTAATTTCTTTCAAATATAGGAACATAATCTATGAACTAACAATAAGTTCCAAACCTTTTATCAATAAGGTGTAGATTTAAGGTTAACAGAATAACAAACCAAGCAGAATAAATAAGTTTTGAAAATAATTTCTAGAAATAATAGTCAACAATGTGTACTTGAAGTATTGAAGGATAATAACAGGACCAAAGTGATATAATTAATTACTCCAATTGAATAAACTGGTATTTGAAACCATAAATCATGTTTTCTACAACTGAAAGAAATCCTTTAATTTCTTTAAGGAACGAAATTTTTGCTTTAAATAAATTATTTTTAAAGATATTTTGGTCAAAAAATAGACATGTAGGGTTTTTAAAAGAAGTGATTCAATTATAATAAGTATTTTCAAATAAGGTAACTCATCAGTGATGATCTTATTGCCAAATTATGTTACGCTGAAAATGACGAAATTTCCTGTTATTTATTTGAAGTATAGTTAGGCCCTCTGCACGTGAGTCGACGGATTGGCAACCTGGGTTTCAAATCGGTTATGAGTATAACCAGTTTGCAATCAGAAAGCAACCTCTGTCCACACACTAGTGCAATTTACTTTTTCTTCATCGTATGTTTTACAATAATTTCATTTTGACATGTGGCATTTTGTATCTATACGCCTCAATTTTAAAATTTTGTAATTGTAATTTATTATTAATTTCGCTTACAATTGAGTTTTTGCCCAACAATGTCTATTACAGTATTACTATAGGTGCTAAACAAATAACAAAAATTAAGGTATAAGTAATCTTCAGGAAGGTGATAATTATTAAGTAGTTAATATTTTCCCACTTCTTTAACAAACTTTATGTTAGTTTCTTAATAACATGCAACTGAAACTGTCCAGCAATAGGGAATGCCATTCGCATGCAACCAGTTGGATACTAATTGCAAGTTGGTCTCATTTCTGTCGACCCGTGTGTGGATACCCATTCTCGTACCCGAGAAAAGTCACCAAACGGTTGTATCTCGCTTTGAAACTCGACTTACCAATCAGTATTAGGACCGTGTGCAGAAGGTCCTAGCTTATCTGTAAATCGCCAAGACGAACTTTTGCCATAACTTCCATAAACAATAGGAGATAGCGCCCATCCTTCTTATACCTGCGATGGATACTAGAATACCTAGAGTTTCAAAGTGAGGGACATGTCAAAGAAATGAACTGGGAATTCTTTTTTATTTATGAATTCTTTTATTTGTCTCATCATAAAACTGTTATTCCATTCATTCTTAATGGTTTTATTTTAGTCTTGGAATTTGCCGTTTTATGAACTAACATTAAGACGTAACAGAATATACATCTATTTTAGCGTATTCTAATCAATAAGCGTACTTTCCACGTTTTAGTGTTATCGTGGAAAGTAGACTTCCTGAGGTATTCAATCTGGGGTTCATAATTGTAAGTAAAAAAATGTATCTTTTGTTTTAAATAAAAAATATATATATTTTTTATTAATACAAATCAATATTAATAGTAACGACACATATACTTCACAGTTATAATAAAATGTAAATTCTAAATGGATTAGTTACAAATTTATTACAATTCTGTTTTCTTTTTATTTTAAATATTTTTTTTATTAATGCAAATCAATGTTGTTAATAGTAACAAATTTACAAATACTTTTAATAAAACAATTATAATAAAATGTTATTATATTTTACATCGGTTTATTACAATTCTTTGATATTTGAAGAAAATTGTTGGTTTCCAATCCATATAGATTCTGAAAAATTCCGCTGAAAGTAAGCATCATAATGATACACTACAGAGTTAGAAACTTTTGATTCTTTTATAAAAGTTTCAACAATCTGGATAACATGCATCCATTGAAAATGTTCGTTCTGTTCTGAAGGAAACGGTGAAGGTAAAAATAACACGGCAAAGGTGCAATTAATTTCGTCTTTGTTAGTTTCAAGCATTTTTTCAATTAATTCGCGAATATATTTTAATTCACCCATTCCATCTATTGAATAAAGTAATTGTTGTACCTGTTGTTGAAATGGAGCAATAATACTGGAACCGTATTCTTTAACATAAAAGTGTAATAATTTATCAAGAATTACTGCAAATTCTTTTAAGTTAAAACCACTTTCGTAATACGCTTTAGTAACCTTAAGAAACATAACGGAATCTATTAAACAATGTTTTGCAAAAGAATTCCAATGTAAATCTAAAGTATTAACTATATTTTTGTAATCTGCATTCGTTGTATGTAAAACTTTTTCACAAAAAGATTTTAAAAATCGTTCAAGCTGCAGTCTTAATTTTAAATAATCGGAAGAAGACTGAGAAATATTCATTTTTATCTCTTCCACAGTGTACAATAATAACTTCTCTGCTTTATTAGTGTTTGCAAAAACTATATCCCATAAGAAGTTTTCTTGTCTTATATAGAAATACATTTCATAAGATTTATGATGTAACATATCCTTTACGATAGTTTTAATGATTTCTTCTAAATTATGAGAAAATCCTTCGATTGCATTCTTTGGAATATTTATAGCTAAATTAATAATTGTTTTATCAATTCCTTTTCGTGTACTGTTTTTTAACATTTCATAAAGTTTTTGGAGATATTCATTAATAAATTTTGTTGGTATTTTCTTTAAACGTTTAATCATAAAATTATGAATAAATACATCGTCGGAGTTCATGATATTAAAATATTGATTAACTTTAACCCAATTATTTTCTGTGGGGAATTCATTAAACATATGGAGTGAGTTTATAAAAATTATATTTTTAATCGAAGGATTTGTTTCGTTCTGTTCTAATAAATTAATAAATTCCCAAGCTTCTTCAATCGGAACTAAATTTCTCGCTAAATGTAAGCTGTGTTTTTTTAATGAAACAGGTGATTTTTTTAATTGATTTAAAAGTAATATAATTTCGTTTTGTTTCATATTAAAAGCGGTTTTATATAAAGGTTTTAAAGCATATTTTAAATAATTCCCAACGCAAAATTTCAAAATTATTTCTAATTTATTCCCAACTTCAAGATTTCCCAAAGAGTGTATTAAACATTTTTGTATTTCTTTTTCAAATGCTACATCTTTACCATCCAATATATCTTTTTCAGGAAAAACTGGTTCAGTTATTTTTAAAAATAATTCATCAGAAATTATATATGAAAGAATTTTTATAAGATATTTTGATTTACTTACATCCTTATTAGATAAATTTGATTTTGTATAAGTTATAATTTTATCTCTTAAACTTGGTGTTGTATATTTTTTAAAAGCTCGAAGTAAACTTGTGTTTATTTTACGCGAAGGTTGAGATAAAACTTTTTCGATGTTTTCTTCAATTTGATTAATATCGTTTTTTAAGAACCAAATTAACATAGAAAAATCTCGTTCGGAATCGTATTCTTTCCAAAAATACTTTTTTAAAATCTTCAAAATTTCTAAATCTTTATAATATTTTATATAGTAAGATAAATTTCTCTCAAAAAATCGTAATGTATTGTTATATAAGTAAGTTGAATCATTTTCGAATACTTCTTTTAATAAGTGCTTGTATTTTTCTATAGATACTTTAGATTTTCTACGATTTAAATTATAATTTAATATAGCACAAGACGCTCTAAGATAAATCTTTTTGTTTTCTTTAAGTCGATTTAAGAGATGGATACTTCTTTCTACAATTTCTTTCGTTTCGAAAGTTCTATCAAAAGTCTCTGGATAACAAAAATCGTCCACATGGAATAATTTTAAATATTCTATTAAGTAATCGTCGTAATTTTTACCATTTTTACATAAAACCCTCAACAAATGACTAAATATTATCCTAATATACCAAACTGAAAAGGAATCTGTTTTCATATAACTAATCATTTGATATAAAAGTTTTAATTCTTCTTCTTTAAACCTGTTTAATTCAGTACAGCAGGCAATTTCATTATAAAAAGTAGTTGTGGATATTATATCGTTTCTATAACGTTCAGTGATGAATTTAGGAACTTCTAATCGATATTGTTTATCTTGTGTTAGACGTACAACATGAGCAAATTGACGAAATAAATCTGGACGTTCCCCTGAACAAGAAGAATCTTCTAACAATTTTTTTAATAAAGGAATTGATTCATTAGGAGGCAATAAATATATAAAATCTTCTGATGTTTCAACACGTTTTCTAACGATTTCTTTTCTGTCGTCAACAGATATTGAGTGTAAAAAATTAATTGAAAATAAATTTTGATAGTTCAAAATATCTTGAGAATATTTTCTTTGGAACGAATCTTTGATAATTTTAAATCTTTTTTCTGGAATAAGATAATTTAGAAGTATATATGGATAAGAAGGATAACGATTCATGTTTATTTCGAAAAAATCTAATAATGCTTCAGGGTAAAAACTGAATATAAAATCTTCTAGTTTGTTTTCTTGAATAAGAACTTCATACAAACCCTTAATATGAAAACAGTTAGCATAATTATTATCTCCACTTTTTAAAATATCTTTGTTCGCTAAAATTAATTTTTTTGTTGAAAGCTTTCC
The DNA here is from genome assembly GCA_036711955.1 of Digitonthophagus gazella. NCBI lineage: Eukaryota > Metazoa > Arthropoda > Insecta > Coleoptera > Scarabaeidae > Digitonthophagus > Digitonthophagus gazella. The sequence continues at coordinate 12,155,795 of JASCIT010000001.1, forward strand.
AGATCGAAAATAAAACTTATATTTAGTTTGTAATTTCCAAAATAATTCTGGATCTTTTTGTATCAGATATTTAATAACACTTGGATATGTTATATCTATTAAAAAACTTTCATCGTTCTTCTTCATTAAATCGAAATAATCTTCCAAAAATTGTTTATTTTTTTTATAAATCTCAATTAAACACCTAGCACTTAATTTGGGTTCGTAAGCATCTACATTTTGTCGTATTAAGCTAACAGAACAACCGGGTAAAAGTACAAAAGCCAAACTTTTTCCGTATTTCTGTTCAATTGCCACAAAATAACTATCGATTAATTTCTCGTTTTTAACAGTTTTGTAAATTCGATTAACCACTTTACATCTAACAATGAATGAAATGCTTGGAAGAAAATCGTTTACTAATGTTTTCGAATCAATTTTCGATATAATTTCCGAAAAGAAGTTCCAATTTTTTAATAATCTTCCAACGTGTTCCCTATTACCATTTTTTAAGACTTCCAAAAGCTCTTCGTTTCTTTTAAACTTCGATAAAAGATCGATCTTGAAGATTTCTTGAAAATTATCTTGCGGTTTTAATCCAGAAAAGAATTCATCTTGGTTTTCTTCAATAAAATTTTCTTGTAGTTTAGTGAGAAATCTTTGAAAATTTTTATGTTTTTCTTTTACTGTCACGCTCTTTATATTATGGAAATCCCAAAGTAAATCTTGATTAATTACCATCTAGATAAACAAAGATGTATAAATAAATTTTTATTTACACAATATTACCTAAGATATATTTGAGTCATTTTAAAAATAGATGAACATATTTACTTTTAATTATAAAAATACATACAGTGATTGTTACTGTCTACTTACTTTTAAATTATAAATGAATCCAATGGATCGATGATAGTTGTAAATATTACTGCGCTCACAGCTTACAATATCTATACCGATGAAACACACGTTCGGGAATGAATAGCTTCGTGGATTACCTTCCAAATCACTTGATATAAAAAAACAGTGACAATATGTAGGGGTTTAAAAATGTATTTTAAGGCGGAAAGAGGTTTTTATTAATCTTATCTTCTGGATTTTATGGTTTTCAAATTTTTATTTGTTTCTTTTACTGTGACGTCTCTTATATAATGGAAATCCGAAATTAAATGTGGAGTAATTACCATCTAAGTAGGTAAAAGGAATGTGTCTATAAATAAACTCTTATTTAAAGCAGAGTAGGGTAATAATGAGTTTAGAACTTACCCAAACTTATTTACATTATACAGTAGCATAATAGGTATTTGAGTAATTTTTAATATGGATAAAGTAATTTATTTTTAATAAAAAAATATACAGGGTGAATCAGACCATCCTGTCAATGAATGGCTTCTTGGATAATCTTTCAAATCAATATGTACCGGGTGTTCATTTCAAAACTTCCCATCTCAATTTATGTAAATCCGGAAGTTTAAAAAGAAAATCGCTGAAATAGGTAAAGAATAAAACCAATGGGGACAACTTTTTATGCAAAAATTGACTCACTCACTTCCACCCCCCGTCGCCAGGAACCAACCCCTTAAAAATCTTAAATGGAAAGGGGTGTCAAGTGATACCTCATTTTAAAGGTCTTTTAAGGTACTACACGTTAGTCTTTATTTTTTTTTAATGATCCATTCGTTTTCGAAAGTTTTGAGAAAATCTTTTTTTGTATTTTCCACTTATTAAATTATTTTAGATGCGATGGAGCAAAAATTAATATTAAAAACTTTAATAAGCTGCTTAAAGACAAAAAATAAATAATCTAAAAAAAAATAAACATCAATTACTAACCTAATTTTCTAACTTACTAAGTTGCAGGGCGCTTATGCAGGTATTTTGGGTGGCGGTTATAATTTTATTGATAAAAAAATGATAAATTTTTTAATCAGAATATTGAACAAAGAAGTGTTGAATTCGATAAAGTTTGACAAGTTATATTTAACCCAAAATATTTAAATAGGCATAAACAAAAAACCAGTAATAGTATTAATAACTGGTTTCTGTCCGGTCCTGTTCCAGTACTCTTCGTTGGAAAGCACATGTGGTGTACCTTTAGTATAAATTTAGTTATTTAGTGTTATCCACCTAAAAAAGTTATTTAAATAAAGTAGCAATTATGGTTTACAGTTTGCAAGAAAGGATTGAAATTGTTTTAATATATGGAGCCCAAAATGAATGTGCTCGACGAACTGAAGCAGTTTTCAACGAAAGGCATCCAGATAAGAACGTATCTCATAGATACGTCCTGAATCTCATGAAGAAATTTACTCAGACTGGGTCCGTTGCCAACATAAAACATAATGAGCCGAGAGTTTTGAATGAAACCACCCAACTGGAAGTGTTGGGTCATTTCGGTATCAATCCCAATACTTCATTGCGTCAGGTATATAGAGCAACTGGTATATCCTTGGGTTCTATTCATAAAGTTGTAAAAGTTCATAAATTCCATCCTTATAAATTGAAAATACATCAGGAGTTAGCTGCAGACGATTTTGACAGGAGAATACAGTTTTGCGAAGAAGTGACCACTATTATTAACAATAATAACGTTTTACTAAAGTTTTTAATATTAATTTTTGCTCCATCGCTTCTAAAATAATTTAACAAGTCGCACCCCGGCAAGAACAATGACATAACTCAAAAATGCAATATTTGAGTAATAACAAATAAAGTGACACTGTTCTTGCCCTAATAAGTAATAAACTAACATAAGACAAAATTGAAATAACTCCTCTTCGACGAATAAATTGTGAGTTAGAGATGTGACGTTTTTCTGCAAGTCAGAGGCACACCATACGTATCATTACTGATGGTAATTTCAAAATGTCGTTTTTGAGTTGTGACACTATTCTCGCCGGGGTGCGAAGTGGAAAATACAAAAAAAAAGATTTTCTCAAAAATTTCGAAAACGAATGGATCATTAAATAGTATACTTTACAAGACCTTTAAAATGAGATATCACTTGACACCTCTTTCCATTTAAGATTTTTAAGGGGTTGGTTCCTGGCGACGGGGGGTGGAAGTGAGTGAGTCAATTTTTGCATAAAAAGTTGTCCCCCTTGGTTTTATTCTTTACCTATTTCAGCGATTTTCTTTTTAAACTTCCGGATTTACATAAATTGAGATGGGAAGTTTTGAAATGAACACCCGGTATATAAAGTAGTTATAAAATATAGTATTGTTTTCTTGAACTCATGAGTCATTTCAAGTTTTATCACAGAGTTCATTATTTTCTTTACAGACCTTAGATATGCTCTATGCGACTTAAGGGTGTTTTTATATACAGCATTTTGCAATGTTTGATATCCGACAGACTATCGGTACGGATTAAGTTTTGTCAATGAAAGGGACGCCTGAAAATGGGTTTGTTTGAGGGAATCCTAAATTTAAAGGATATTTTTTCAATGTAAAGAATTCTGTTATTCCAAAGAACCTTAAATTTTGTACTAAAGGCCATACCATCTATAGTGAAAGTGACTCATCGATTTATGGTACAATACTGCGCATGCGGTACAAATAAGTTGATGTGTGTTAGAAAGAGAGCGTATATTATTAGTACATCTGTTCATACGCTTTTAAGCGATGAGTCACTTTCACTATAGATGGTACGAACTTTACAAGAGCGTGCCTACCTTACCAAAACAATAATATTTTTTTTCACACTTCGCATAGGACATTATTCGTTCATCCCACATTAATAAATAAAAACTTGTGTTTTTTTACTATTTTAACTTTATAAATTTTAAAGTATACATGTATTTTTGAGTTTAAAGGTAATCCATTCGATTTTTCTAAGATAACTTCCGAATATTACTACTTTGAAGATGGCGAATAGCCGAAACTAGTAGTAAAAGTAGTCAGTAAACTTTATAAAATAAAACTAGTAAACGTTTTCAGTCTTTTATTAATTAATAATATTTTTTATTGTAAATTGTAGTGTTTTGAAAATTTTCTTATAATCAAGGACATTCGTCTTTAAAAATGTTGGTATGTTTATTAATTTTAGAAGGTTGACATTTAATGGTCGAAGACTACTTCTTCTCGACAGTTTACGAAATACGTTTACCAATTTGAAGCCAACCCCAAATCAGCACCATACAGTAAAAAACCTGTTGTTTATAATGAGCTTAACAGATCACATTTTGTGTTCATTAAACTAGAAGGTAAAAAACTCTACTCTTTCTCCTTGATAACTTGTTCCAAACCTGCTCCAATTGTAGAATGGTACCAAGATGAACTTTCGTCACAATTTCAGTAACAATCACCGTATTTTTCGGACTATAAGACGCACTTTTTACATAGAAAGATTGAACTCAAATTTTGGGTGCGTCTTATTGTCCGAAGATAACATTAAAGTATATTTTTCTAAAAATCAGTTCATCATAAAAATCATAGTCCGGTACGTCTTACAAGTCCGAAAAATATGGCTCGCCACTGAAGGTTGGTATCACAGGTTGGTATGACACAGACAAGCAGGGGAATTACCGATTTACCTACCGTCTTTGTCTATGATCGTCGATAACTAAATAGTACCTAATAGGCTTAGCCTATAATCGTGTATGTTTTTGTATGATTCATTTGAATTACTTTTATACATCTTTAATATTTTTTTTCTAAAATTCGAAAACAGGAGCGTAAAACAAAAAAGACTTTCATATAACGTGAGGTATAAACTAAATGTGATCAATTATGCAAAACAATATGGAAACAGAGCAGCAGAGAGACATTTTGGTCCACCACCAATAGAGAAAATGGTTCACGAGTGGAAAAAACAAGAGGAACAATTGAGTGGGTCAGAAGGAAAGTGAACCAAGTCCATTTTTTCTAAAATTTAGTTAAGAGTATATTTAAGTCCGTTTGAATAGTTATAATTTTATGTGCCGACTTATTCAATACCTAGTTCATCAGGTTACCAATAATGTACGCTAGTTCACTTTAATACTGAATGATTTGCACCATTTTTCATTGAAAAAATGAATCAAACGGTCCGTTTTCTCGGAACGAACTTAAGTGGACTTGGTTCACTTTACTTCTGACCCACTCAATTAAAACTGCTAAGTAAAGACAAAAACACATTCCGTTCACACTTAGAAAAATGGCCAGAATTAGAAGTACACATGAAAAATTGGGTAACATACAATCGAAGCATGGGCATATCTGTTTCTACAAGAATGATAATTTTTGAAGCAAAAAAATGGGCAATTACTAATGGAATTTTAGATTTTTCCGGGTCACCGTCTTGGTGCTTTAGATTTATGAAAAGACATGGGTTATGTATGCGTACAAAAACCACACTAGCCCAAAAAATGCCGGCTGAATACGAATCTAAAATATAAAATTCCATAAATTTGTAATATCAGCGAGAAGGAAATATAATTTCGAGCTTAATCAAATTGCGAATATGGATAACTTTTGATGTTCCTTCAAATCGAACTGTAGATTCAAAAGGCACCAAATCAATACTAATCAAAACAACAGGTCACGAAAAAACTCACTACACTGTAGTTTTAGCTTGTTGCGCGGACGGAGGAAAACTAGCGCCCATGGTAATCTTCAAGAGAAAAACATTACCAAAAGATAAAATTCCTAGTAGCATTATTATTCACGTTCAAGAAAAGGGCTGGATGGATGAGACAGGCATGAAATTTTGGATAGACAATATATGGGCAAAACGTCCAGGTGCATTGTTTAAAAAGCCTGCGATGTTAGTGTGGGATCAATTCAGAGCCCATACAACGGAATCAACCAAGAAACTTGTAAAATGAATGAATACAGAAATAGCCTCACAAGGGAATTTCAACCCTTAGATGTTTCTATCAATAAACCTTTTAAAAATTTTATGCGAGAAGAGTGGAATAAATGGATGGCAAAACCAAATCATGATGTCACCGCAACAGGACGTATGAAACGGCCAACAATTTCAGAAGTTAGTACCTGGGTGAAAAAAATAGTCAAAGAAATGAGTTGGGAGTTCCTTTTTATTTATGAATTCTTTTGTCTGTCCCATCATAAAACTGCTATTCCATCCATTCTTAATGGTCTTGTTTTGGACTTGGAATTTACGGTCTTAACTAACAGTAAATAGTAGCAGAACAGACATCTATTTTAGCATATAACGAATTATTTATTTAAGTTGTGGTAATTCGGGAATTACTGTGGTTTTAGGAAAAATATCATTCACATTAGGGATTCGAGTCAGGTAGCGTGTTTGGTAGAAAAGTAGAAAATCATGTTTTCGTTTACGATGTTCGGTAGAAACACCTAAATTTGAGAAATTTTAGGGAAGTTATGTATCCTTTGTTTTATGGTTTTTCGAGGAAGAAAATAATTGTTGGAGAATTAGGTGTTGGCTCACGTAAAGTCGGATATACATCCGGTGAATGTTACCATTCGTTCTCATTCGTTCGCATTCTCGAGGATTTCTTGCTCATATGTGGACATGTATTTTAAGCGAAATTAATAGCAGGACGAATGGGAGAGGCACGAACGAACGCGTTCCATCGGTTGTCGCTAAAAGTAAAATAATCAAAGGAAAATGCCAGTCACGAATGTTTGGAAACGTTCATATGTGGACGTGTTCAATAAGGTGCAGTAATTGTCTAGCGCAGGGGTGGGCAACCTTTTGTATAGTGGGGGCCACATTACGGTTTACTCTTCATACGTGGGCCGGAGTAGAAAAAACTGACAAATTTTTTTGCTACTTGTAAGACCAAAAAAAAAACAGGTAATGAGATATTTTTCTTCCCTAACGCAATAGTGGAAAAAACCTTTCTTTCATTATTTCTTTCTATTACACATTCTTCATTTAAAACAAAAATTATTTGTTATTCTTTCAAAAGGTCTCGCGGGCCGCATTAGACCATCACGAGGGCCGGAGTTGGCCCGCGGGCCGGAAGTTACCCACCGTTGGTCTAGCGTTCGTTGCGAAAAGTTGTATTGTAATTTTCGGTTTTGTGATAAGTAAAAAAAACTAAAATATGAATAATAATGAAATGATGCCATTAGACTCTTCATTTTTTTCATAACCTCAGACACAAAAATTTTCATTTCCGTAGATATTTCTGCCCATGCATCCCTTTTTTTTTGGCATTACAGTAATAAAACTCGTTAGTTGTGTCCCACAGGACCGGGTGCGTACGGTACAACTCAATGAGTTTTTTACATTCACTGACGCTCCATGAAACCTATTAAAAAATACACATTCAAACAATAGTTCAAATTTTGGTACTACTTATCTCTACTATTTGAGTTTATATTAATATTTATTTATCTTCACACTGGCCTTGTTCATGAATTGCACACCAAACGAACTAAATGCGAACGAGTCGAACTATTCGCAATGAGAGAAAGCTAGCTATTCTTAAGGGTTGTGATGGTTTCACAGAGTGGGAATTTCGTGAGGATTTTCGCGATTAGCTAGTGGCGTGGGTTTGTTGCTGGGTCCTTTGCCCAAAATGTCGACGCAAAGTGCGTTAGGGATTGGTTAAGAATTATTGTAAAAACGCCCGTCCGAATCTTCTGGATCGCCCTCCTGCGAGGGGTTGTCTAGGCGTTAGGTACACCTCGGTAAGTCTGAATTACCACCTCCCTTGAACCGAGGTTACTTGGCAGAGAACTTTCTTCGTTTTGTCTATCCCAATCGAAATTTCAACCGAGAATCTTATTCAAAATCGTGATCTGATCTTGATCGAATCATACTGACCTCTTAGCTACAACGTCGGCACGAGATGGAATCTTAGAATTCATCGTGGAATCTTACAATTAGCATTCGTTTACTTCGGTGCACTCAGACCTCTTTTGCAGGGTGTTGGATCTTCACCAGCAGCCTAGTTCGAGAAGTCACTAGGGGAATTCAGATGGAGGATCAGAAGATTTGCAACAGTCAACCGCAAGTCCAGAGCAAGTCTGTTTGCCAATTCTCGTGGTTAGGAACCGTCCGTATATTAGGTTATCGGATGAAGATCGACATCACTTACAGTTAACAATTACAACAAAACATATAATAAAATGTATTAGTCGCAAGTTTATAACAATTCTGTTTTCTTTTTAATTTAAATAACTTTTTTTATTAACACAAATGAATGTTAATAATAGCAAATATACAAACACTTTTAGCAAAACAATTATAATAAGATATTACTATATTTTACATCGATTTACTACAATTCTACGATATTATTTGAAGAAAATTATTGGTTTCCGATTCATATAGATTCTGAAAAATTCCGCTGAAAGTAAGCATTGTAATGACACACTACAGAGTTAGAAACTTTTGATTCTTTTATAAAAGTTTCAATAATTTGTATAACATGCATCCATTGAAAATATTCATTCTGTTCCGAAGGAAACGGTGAAGGTAAAAATAAAACGGCAATGGTGCAATTAATTTCGTCTTTGTTAATTTCGAGCATTTTTTCAATTAATTCGCGAATATATCTTAATTCATTCATTCCATATATTGAATAAACTAATTGTTGCACCCGTTGATGAAATGGAGTAATAATACTTGAACCATATTCTTTAACACAAAAATGTAATGATTCATCAAGAATAATTGGAAATTTTTTAAAGTTAAAATCACTCTCATAATAAGCTTTGGTAACTTTAAGAAACATAATGGAGTCTATGAAGCAATATTTTGCAAAAGAATTCCAATGTAAATCTAAAGTATTAATTACATTCTTGTAATCTGTATTCGGTGTGTGTAAAACTCTTTTACAAAAAGAGTTTAAAAATCGTTCAAGCGACAGTCTTAATTTTAAATAATCGGAAGAAGGAGAAATATTCATTTTTATTTCATCCAAAGTGTACAATAACAATTTCTCTGCTATATTAGTGTTTACAAAAATTAAATTGCATAAAAAGTTTTCTAGGCTCATATCGCAAGACATGTCATAATATTTATGATGTGACATATCCTTTACGATAGCTTTAATGATTTCTTCTAAATTATGAGAAAATCCTACGATTGCAATCTTTGGAATATTTATAGCTAAATTAATAATTGTTTTATTCATTCCGTTTGGTGCACTGTTTTTTAACATATCATAAAGTTTTTGAAGGTATTCATTAATAAATTTTGTTGGGATTTTCTTTAAACGTTTAATCATAAAATTATGAATAAATACATCGTTGGAGTTTATGATATTAAAATAATGATTAACTTTAACCCAATTATTTTCTGTGGGAAATTCAAGAAATATACGGATTGAATTTATAAAAATTATGTTTTTAATTGAAAGATTTGTTTCGTTTTGTTCCAATAAATTAATAAACTCCCAAGCTTCTTCAATTGGAATTAAACACCTCGCTAAATGTAAGCTGTGTTTTTTTAATGAAACTGGTGATTCCTTTAATTGATTTAAAAGTAATGTAATATCGTTTAGTTTCATATTAAAAGCGGTTTTATATAAAGGTTTTAAAGCGTATTTTAAATAATCCCCAACGCAAAATTTCAAAATTATTTCTAATTTATTTCCAAATTCAAGATTTCCTAAAGAGTGTATTAAACATTCTTGTATCTCTTTTTTAAATTCTACATCTTTGACATTGATTATATCTATTTCAGGTAAAAATGGTTCTGTTATTTGTAAAAATAATTCATCAGAAACTATGTAAGAAAGGATTTTTAAAAGATATTTTGATTTACTTACATTGTTATTAGATAAATTTGTTTGTGTATAACTTATAATTTTATTTCTTAAACTCGGTGTTGAATATTTTTTAAAAGCTCGAAGTAAACTTGTGTTTATTTTATATGAAGGTTGAGACAAAATTTTTTCGATATTTTCTTCAATATCATTAATGTCGTTTTTTAAGAACCAAATTAACATAGAAAAATCTCGTTCGGAATCGTATTCTTTCCAAAAATATTTCTTTAAAATCTTCAAGATTTCTAAATCTTCTTTACAATTTTTTATACAGTAAGATAAATTACAATCAAAAATTTCTAATATGTTGTTATTTAAGTAAGTTTTATCATTTTTGTATACTTCTTTTAGTAAGTGTTTATATTTTTCTATAGATATTTTAGATTTTTTACGATGTACATTATAATTTAATATAGCACAAGATACTCTAAGATAAATTTTTTCGTTATCTTTAAGTCGACCTAAAAGATAGATACACCTTTCTACAATTTCTTTCGTTTTGAAAGTTCTTTCAAAAATATCTGGATAACAAAAATTGTCCACATTGAATAATTTTAAATATTCTATTAAATACTCGTCGTAATTTTTACCATTTTTACATAAAACCCTCAACAAATGACTAAATATTGCCCTGATATACCAATATGAAAAGGAATTTGTTCCCATACAATTAATCATTTGATATAAATGTTTTAATTCTTCTTCTTCAAAGCTATCTAATGCATTACAATTAGCAATTTCATCATAAAAAATACTTCTGGGTATTACATCGTTTCTACAATATTCAGTGATAAATTTAGGAACTTCTAGTCGATATTGTTTATCTTGTGTTAGACGTACAACATGAGCAAATTGACGAAATAAATCTGAACGTTCCCCTGAACAAGAAGAATTTTCTAACAATTTTTTTAATAAAGGAATTGATTCATTAGAAGGCAATAAATATATAAAATCTTTTGATGTTTCAACACGTTTTCTAACGATTTCTTTTCTGTCGTCAACAGATATTGATTCTAAAAAATTCACTGAAAATAAACTTTGATAATTTAAAACATCTTGAGAGTATTTTCTTTGAAACGAATCTTTGATAATGTTAAATCTTTTTTCTGGATTAAGATAATATAGAAGTATATATGGATAACAAGAATAGTAGTGATTCATGTTTATTTCGAAGAAATCTAATAATGTTTCAGGGTAAAAACTGAATATAAAATCTTCTAGCTTATTTTCTTGAATAAGAACTTCATACAAACTCTTGAAATGGAAACAGTCACCATAATCACGATCTCCACTTTTTAAAATATCTTTGTTTGTTAAAATTAATTTTTTTGTTGAAACCTTTCCAGATCGAAAATAAAATTTATATTTATTTTCTAATTTCCAAAATAATTCTGGATCTTTTTGTATTAAATACTTAATAACACTTGGATATGTTATATCTATTGAAAAACTTTCATCGTTCTTCTTCATTAAATCGAAATAATCTTCCAAAAATTGTTTATCTTTTTCATAAATCGCAATTAAACACCTAGCACTTAACTTGGGTTCATAAGCAGCTACACTTTGTCTTATTAAACTAACAGAACAACCGGGTAAAAGTACAAAAGCCAAACTTTTTCCGTATTTCTGTTCAATTGCCACAAAATAACTATCGATTAGTTTCTCATTTTTAACAGTTTTGTATATTCGATTAACCACTTTACATCTAACAATGAATGAAATGCTCGGAAGAAAATCGTTTACTAGAGATTTCGAATCGATTTTCGGTATAACTTCCGAAAAAAAGTTCCAATTTTTTAATAATTTTCCTACGTGTTCCCTATTACCATTTTTTAAGACTTCCAAAAGCTCTTCGTTTCTTTTAAACTTCGATAAAAGATCGATCCTGAAGATTTCTTGAAAATTATCCTGCGGTTTTAATGCGGAGAAAAATTCATCTTGGTTTTCTTCAGTCAAATTTTCTTTGAGTTTAGTAAGAAATGTTTGAAAATTTTTATTTTTTTCTTTTATAGTCACGCCTTTTATATTATGGAAATCCCAAAGTAAATCTTGATTAATTACCATCTAGATAAAAAAAAGGTCTATAAATAAATTTTTATTTACACAACATTACCAAAAAAATATTTGAGTCATTTTAAAAATAGATTAGTACGTTTACCTTTAATTACAAAAATACATACAGTGATTCTTATTGTCTACTTACTTTTAAATTATAAATGAATCCAATGGATCGATGATCGTTGTAAATGTTACTGCGCTCACAGCTTACAATATCTATACAAATGAAACACACGTTAGGGACTGAATGGTTTCGTGGATTACTTTCCAAATCAGCTGATATAAAAAGCAGTGACAACATGTAGGGGTTTAACAATATATTTTAAGGCGGAAAAAGGTATTAATTAATCCTATCTTCTGGATTTTATGGTTTGCAACTTTTTATTTTTTTTCTTTTACTGTGATGCCTCTTATATCATGGAAATTTGATATTAAATCTTAAGTAATTACCATTTAAATAAAAAGAATGTGATCTATAAATAAACTCTTATTTAAGGCAAAGTGGGGTGGTGATGAGTTTAGGACTTGCCGTAACTTATTTGCATTACAGAGTATTACATAAGAGATATTTGTGTCATTCTTAACATGGTTAAAGTAAAGTATTTTTTATTTAAAAAAAATATACAACAGGATGAATCAGACCCCCTGTACTGCATCGGACCAATCCAACTTAAGAACTGTACTCTACACATGAAACTAACTTTAAAAAACTTAAATATTACTATTCTATTTTCATTTGATTACAATGTACATGGTCGTCCAATGGGTTTTAGCAATTTTTAATGTGTTGTTTTGCTTGTACGAACGAAATGACTAATGTTAAATGATAAAATGCGAAAAACATTGTACATACTAAAATACGTATATAAACGTATTTTATTTATGTACTATGTATGAAATTATCGGAGAAGTCAGTAAATACAATAAAATGTTAAAAGACGAAAAATGCTGCTGTTTATAACCAAAAAAGGTATAATATGAAGTTATTCCCTTTTAAAATCTTCCCACAAATATCCATAGAAGAAGAAATCATAGCTGGTTAAAACTGCCGACAATGTTTTTCGTGGGTATTCAGTACAGTAGTAACCATGGATGCATCGCTACTAAATAAAATTGCAAGGAGCGTGGGTAGAAAATAACTCTTTTCGGTACGCTCCTTATCATAAGACAGGTAGAGGCTATTCAAAATAAAAATTCATTGCCTTTCTACGAAATACAATAAACGATGCAAGTGGTTAAAGAAATGCTTCGTTTAATACGTTGACTGCCATGGGGTTTTATAACGACTTCCCCATCAGGCCACGTGCCTGACTGTCGCGGACTGAACGAAAGGTTGTGTCAGTCACTGATGACTGACGCGGCTTGAACAGAAAGCTCAGTGTCGGTCATCGATGACTGACATGATATTCAACGTGTTAAGGGATTCTTAAATTTATGGGATATTTTTTTAATGTGAAAACCTTAAACTGTGTACCACAAACGCATGCAGAGGCACGTTACCAAAACACTAATATCTTTGATTGTAAGCTGTAGTGTCTTATTAAAATTTTATTGTAATCAAGGATATCAGTTTTCAAAAGTGTTAGTATGTTCATTAATGTTAGAAGATTGACATTTAATGTTCGACTACTTCTTTTTCTTGACTCTTCTCGACAGTTTACGTAATCGTTTACCAGTTTGAAGCCAACCCCAATTTAAAACCATACCACAACAAACTTGTTGTTCATATTGATTTTAACAGATCAGATGTATTTTGTGTTCATTGGACTATAAGGTAAAAAAATTATCTTTCTCCAAGATAACTTGTTCCAAAACTGCTCCAATTGCAGAATTAGAATCAAGATGAATTTTCGTCACAACTTCAGTGACAAATATGTGGAGTACAGTTTATGAGCCCAGTGCCGGCCTTAGGCCACGGAGCGCCCCGGGCAAGATATTTTTTGGCGCTCTTTATTTCTTAGTTCTTAACTTCATTTTTCTTCAAGATTTGTATAGGTACTAACACTACTAGCAATAAATAAATGCAAAAGAAATTTATTTAAAGTTTTTATTCCAAGAAAAATTTCAATACAAACGGATTAATATGGATTAAATAAACGGATTAAATATGGTAAGTATGTAATATTTTTTTATTAAATTAAAAAATCAACAAAATTGAACTTTTCTGGCTTTTTTATCGGAAAATTCTTTAATTAAGGTAGAAAAATCAAGATTTTCCGCAACTTCATTCTCAATCGATAACGTAGCAAGATTAGTTAGTCTTGTTTGGGATATCGTTGATCGCAAATACGTTTTTATTAACTTTAGTTTAGAAAAACTGCGTTCTCCACTTGCAACTGTCACTGGTATTGTAAGTAATATACGAAGAGTTATCCAGATATTAGGAAACACCTCTTGAAGTGAGTGCTTTTTGATAAAACTCAAAACATCAGTAGGGGTTGTCTGTGTGTCACTCAATTAATGTTGCAGACTCAAGATTTCGTCGCACAATAATTCTCCATTAATATCTGAGTTAGAGTTGACCGTTAGTTTGTTTTGTAGTTTAGAACAATGTTTTAGGAGTTGTTCTTTATTTTCATTTTTTTTAATGTTAAACAAAAAATGCCAACTTTCAGATAAATCTTTAAGCTGACTAAACCTTTCTTTTATAGATATAACCATCGTGTCTAGGAGTTGATTGAAGAATTGTACTTCAAACATTTTTTTTTGATTATTTATTGGTTCATCGCGTGCCTCTTCATCCGGTTGGCACTTAATGCGTCTTAGTCGCTTTTGACGTTTAAAAATTGGTTGGACATTTAGTTCTGACGCTATTTCAGTTGCTGTTATAACAACTTGTTCGAAACCTATTTGTCGGTAATTTTCTAAGTAAGAACTGCATTTTTTAAGCATATCTGTAAAATTAATGAAATCGATATTGCGTGATTGACTTGCTTTGCTCACAACATTGATTTAAAAAAGAACATCGTATCATGTTACAAGTGAAATAATAAAGTTAAAATCTTTCATTGTTCTGCAACTGTTGTCGCTTCGTGTGATGTTGTAGGATCGCTTAATTTAGTATCTTCTGCTAAAGATACTAAAGCATCATGAATGTCAGAAAGTTGATATCTGACCGCTTTTACGCTTTCGATTCAAGATTCCCAGCGAGTATCACTTAATTTTTGAACGGTATAGATTTTCAGATGATCACTTAAAATTTTCCATCTATTTACCGATGCTGCAAATAAAGTAAATATTTTTTACAGGATCCCGAATAAAGATACCGATGTCACCAATGATTTTGCGGCATCACACAGAACTAAATTATAGTTATGACATCCACATGGTACAAAGAAAGCTATCGGATTGAGGTCGGCAATCCTTTTTTGCAAGCCCTTGTTTTTTCCTTTCATATTGGCGCCATTATCATAGCCCTGTCCCCTGCAATCGCTGATGTTGAGACCGTGAGCGCTTAATGTTTTAAAATAGCTTCTGTGAGACCTGCACCACTTGTATCATCAATTTCCACAAAAGTAATGAAATATTCTTTAATAGCTACGGCGTCCTCGGTTATGTCAGCGCACCTTAATGTTAGGGAGAGTTGCTCTTTATGGCTTATATCAGGAGTACAGTCAGCTATGATTGCAAAATACTTTGAATTTTTTACGCATGATAATATTGTGGATTTAACTTGCGATGCTATTAATTCTATCAATTCATTTTGTACATTTTTGCCACAATAATGGTCAGCCAATTCACCTTTTGTTGCTAATTTGACATGCTCCTCCATGATAGGATCAAACTTTGCCAATAATTGTACAAGATCTAGAAATTTCCCGTTATTTGAGGTAAATAATTTATCAGAAGATCCTCTGAAAGGCATATTATTTTCAGCTAAATATAATGTAATGTGCATCAGTCGTTGAAGTACATTATTCCATCGCAAACTCTCCTTAGAAATTAATTTTTGTGTTTCTTTATCAATAGTTGATCCAGTTTTTAAACTAATTTCAGCTTCAATCCATTGGTTCAACGCTTTTTTATGAGCAGGACTATTTTCGTGCATTTTCAAAGCGTCACTTAAATGTTTCCACTTTTTGAAACCTTCGTTGGCAACTAAATTAGAAGTTCAATTAACACAAAACAATCGACAACAAAAGCAAAATGCGTTATTGCTGGTTATCGAATAAACTAACCACCGACGTTGAATAGTTTCTCCATTTAAAAGTTTTCTTAAGTAATAATTTTCTAAAAAATGGCGTCCTTCTTCATCTTTTGGAAATTCCTTTAGATGAATTTGTGAAGGTCCTGACATTATAATGTGGTCCGTCATGTTCCTAGTCAATACTTTTGACCACGTAGATATATCTGATATATTCTGAAGTTGACTTTCTGACGCTTCAGACATAGTCACGCTGAAAAACTGCTCTTGTAACAGTTCGGATTTTTCGCTTTCAGGATCAGTTGTGAAAATTTTGTCTGCTGAGTCAACAGCTGTAGACGCCGAAGGAATGCCTTCTTGAGGCTTTTCTGTTAAATATTTATTAATATCCATACGTTTTTTCGCTTGCTCAAAAAGTTTTTCTCTTTCTGCTTTTCTTTTCCGGTTTTCAGAACCAGAAAGCTTTTTCTTCATGCTTGACATGATGATAAACTAACAAATAAATGTGTAAGCGTACTTTAATAATAAATGAACAAAATTTGAAAATTATTGTTTTACCTAACTTACCTATTTCAAAAAAATACTTATCACGTTTATCGTCACCACCAATCACTATTTTGATTTGAAAAAATAAAATAGGAACAAATAAAACGCAGCTAGTAAAACAACTATTCATTTTAAGTAAGAAGCAATGTTTTAAGGTCTTTCTAAACCAATGCGAAGTATTCCTAGACGACGCCGAACAGTCGCGTCAATGAGGAACCTGTAACTTATTGCCATATGTTGACGATAAAATAGCATCGAAAATCTTAATCTGATAATACCACAGAAAAGCTGTAAAATCTGGATTCATCAAAATTTAACTACCGAAATAAATTTTAAGATGAAAAAATGTTTTAGATGTTGTTAAAATAATAAAGTTTTCTAATTAAAAAGTTATTGTAAAAGTTGTTTTAAGAAAAGTGTAAGATTTCTTTCTAGTCAATTAGTCCACAAGATGAGAAGACAATTGTCTGTTTCATCAGCCAAAATTTATTCTTCGCGACTGTTCGTGCGAGTCGCGCGATTAGGGTGTTTTGTTTATACAAAATTATCAAGATTTATAAAAATCCTTTGCGCCCCCTTGGCCCTGGCGCCCCGGGCGACCGCCCTGGTCGCCCCACCCTAAAGCCGCCACTGTATGAGCCTGTCCTTACCTCCGATGGACGGCAGAACCTTTACAGTTTGAAGGTCAGGGACATATTTCTCGGGCCAATAGACTGAATCACATAAGTCATAGAAAACTGAAATTATTTTTAACGGCAGTTTTAATTATTTTTGTCGTTCTATTCAAATTTTTTGTTACTTTTGTAAAGTTATAATTTTCCTAACTTATTTGTGCCCTTCTATTTATGAATTGTTTTATCTGTGACATCAAAAAACTGTTATTCCATTCATTCTTAATAGCCTTGTTTTGGTCTACACTTAACATTTGTAACAAAACACATAACAAAATGTATTAGTTACAAGCTTATTACAATTTTATTTTCTTTTTAATTAAAATATTTTTTTTATTAATATAAATCAATGTAAATAATTTAACAAGCCGGCAGCAGCTCTCTATCTCGTAGCTGGATTTCCCTGATTTGCAGATTGAATCGTCGGATCCGCGAAGCGGATCGCGTCCGGCTGAGTAATACGCACGATCTTTGCTGCTTATTAGGGAGTTGTTACCGTTTGTTGGGGTTCGGCACACTGCTATAGCGTTCGTTTGAAAACGAACAGCAGTCTGGGTTATTAATTTGCTTTAATCTTTTTACTTTAAGAGTTCTTAATAAAATAAAGACTTTAACTTAATAGGCAATTTATTAATTAAAAACAAGAAATAAATTTCACAATTATACAAGTAAAAACTTCCAAAGAGATATTAATAATCTGCGTAAAAAAATGAAAACTAATTAACAGCGTGTTTTATTAACGTAACAAATCTGGACGATAATATTCCTAACGAAAATGAGGTTTGTTACAATACTAACAAATTTACAAATACTTTTAACAATAAAATGTTACTATGTTTTACATCGGTTTATTACAATTCCATATTATTTGAAGAAAATTGTTGGTTTCCGATCCATATAAATTCTAAATAATTCCGTTTAAAGTAAGCATCATAATGATACACTACAGAGTTAGAAACTTTTGATTCTTTTATAAAAGTTTCAACAATCTGGATAACATGCATCCATTGAAAATGTTCGTTCTGTTCTGAAGGAAACGGTGAAGGTAAAAATAACACGGCAAAGGTGCAATTAATTTCGTCTTTGTTAGTTTCAAGCATTTTTTCAATTAATTCGCGAATATATTTTAATTCACCCATTCCATCTATTGAATAAAATAATTGTTGTACCTGTTGTTGAAATGGAGCAATAATACTAGAACCGTATTCTTTAACATAAAAGTGTAATAATTCATCAAGAATAACTGCAAATTCTTTCAAGTTAAAATCACTTTCGTAATACGCTTTCGTAATCTTAAGACACATAACGGAGTCTATTAAGCAATGTTTTGCAAAAGAATTCCAATATAAATCTAAAGTATTAACTACATTTTTGTAATCTGTATTCGGTGTATGTAAAACTCTTTCACAAAAAGATCTTAAAAATCGTTCAAGCGGCGATCTTAATTTTAAATAATCGGAAGAAGAAGGAGAAATATTCATTTTTATCTCTTCTAAAGTGTACGGTAATAATTTCTCTGCTATATTACTGTTTGCAAAAAATAAATTCCACAAGAAGTTTTCTTGGCTCATATAGAAATTCATGTCATAACATTTATGATGTAACAAATCCTTTACGATAGTTTTAATGATTTCTTCTAAATTATGAGAAAATTCTTCGATTGCATTCTTTGGAATATTTCTAGCTAAATTAATAATTGTTTTATTAATTCCGTTTGGTGTACTGTTTTTTAACATATCATAAAGTTTTTGAAGGTATTCATTAATAAATTTTGTTGGGATTTTCTTTAAACGTTTAATCAGAAAATTATGAATAAATGCATCGTTGGAGTTTATGATACTAAAATATTGATTAACTTTAACCCAATTATTTTCTGTGGGGAATTCAATAAATATATGGATTATATTTATAAAAATCGTGTTTATAATTGAAAGATTTGTTTCGTTCTGTTCTAATAAATTAATAAATTCCCAAGCTTCTTCAATCGGAACTAAATATCTCGATAAATTTAAGCTGTGTTTTTTTAATGAAACAGGTGATTCTTTTAATTGATTCAAAAGTAATGTAATTTCATTTTGTTTTATACTAAAAGCGGTTTTATATAAAGGTTTTAAAGTGCAGTTTAAATAATCCCCAACGCAATATTTCAAAATCATTTCTAATTTATTCCCAAATTCAAGATTTCCTAAAGAATGTATTAGACATTCTTCTATCTTTTTTTCAAATGCTACATCTTTAATATCCAATATATCTTTTTCAGGAAAAAATGGTTCAGTTATTTTTAAAAATAATTCATCAGAAGTTATATATGAAAGAATTTTTATAAGATATATTGATTTACTTACATCGTTATTAGATAAATTTGATTTTGTATAAGTTATAATTTTATTTCTTAAACTCGGTGTTGAATATTTTTTAAAAGCTCGAAGTAAACTTGTGTTTATTTGACGTGAAGGTTGAGATAAAACTGTTTCGATGTTTTCCTCAACTTGATTAATGTCGTTCTTTAAGAACCAAATTAACATAGAAAAATCTCGTTTGGAATCGTATTCTTTCCAAAAATATTTCTTTAAAATCTTCAAAATTTTAATATCTTCTTTATAATACTTTATATAGTAAGATAAGTTTCTATCAAAAAATTGCAATATATTGTTATGTAAGTAAGTTGCATCAGTTTCGTATACTTCTTTTAACAAGTGTTTATATTTTTCTATAGATATTTTAGATTTTTTACGGTTTAAATTATAATTTAATATAGCACAAGATGCTCTAAGATAAATCTTTTTGTTTTCTTTAAGTCGATCTAAAAGATAGATACACCTTTCTACAATTGCTTTCGTTTCTAAAGTTCTATCAAAAGTATCTGGATAACAACAATCGTCCATATCGAATAATTTTAAATACTCTATTAAATAATCGTCGTAATTTTTACCATTTTTACATAAAATCCTCAAAAAATGACTAAATATTATCCTGATATACCAATATGAAAAAGAATCTGTTTCCATACAACTAATCATTTGATATAAAAGTTTTAATTCTTCTTCTTCAAACTTATTTAATTCAGTATAGCAGGCAATTTCATTATAAAATGTATATATTGTATTGTATGTATATATGTCGTTTCTATAATGTTCAGTGATGAATGTAAGAACTTCTAATCGATATTGTTTATCTTGTGTTAGACGTACAACATGAGCAAATTGACGAAATTTATCTGAACGATCCCCTGAATAAGAAGAATCTTCTAACAATTTTTTTAACAAAGGAATGGATTCATTAGGAGGTAATAAATATATAAAATCTTCTGATGTTCCAACACGTTCTCTAACGATTTCTTTTCTGTCGTCAACAGATATTAATTCTAAAAACTCCATTGAAAATAAATTTTGATAGTTCAAAATATCTTGAGAGTATTTTCTTTGGAACGAATCTTTGATAATTTTAAATCTTTTTTCTGGAATAAGATAATATAGAAGTATATATGGATAAGAAGTAAACCAATGCATGTTTATTTGGAAAAAATCCAATAAAGTTTCAGGGTAAAAACACAATATAAAATCTTCTAATTTATTTCCTTGGATAAGAATTTCATACAAACTCTTGATATAGAAACAGTTAAAATAATTATCATCTCCACATTTAAAAATATCGTTTTTGGCTAAAATTAATTTTTTTGTTGAAATCTTTCCAGATCGAAAATAAAACTTATATTTTATTTGTAATTTCCAAAATAATTTTGGATCTTTTTGTATTAGATACTTAATAACACTTGGATATGTTATATCTATTGAAAAACTTTCATCGTTCTTCTTCATTAAATCGAAATAATCTTCCAAAAATTGTTTATCTTTTTTATAAATCTCAATTAAACACCTAGCACTTAATTTGGGTTCGTAAGCCTGTACATTGTGTCTTATTAAGCTAACAGAACAACAAGGTAAAAGTGCAAGAGCCAAACTTTTTCCGTATTTCTGTTCAATTGCCACAAAATAACCATCGATTAATTTCTCATTTTTAACAGTTTTGTAAATTCGATTAACCACTTTATATCTAACAGTGAATGATATGCTTGGAAGAAAATCGTTTACTAATGTTTTCGAATCAATTTTCGGTATAATTTCTGAAAAGAAGTTCCAGTTTTTTAATAATCTTCCAACGTGTTCCCTATTACCATTTTTTAAGACTTCCAAAAGCTCTTCATTTCTTTTAAACTTCCATAAAAGATCGATCCTAAAGATATCTTGAAAATTATCTTGTGATTTTAATCCGGAAAAGAAATCATCTTGATTTTTTTCGTTCAAGTTTTCTTTGAGTTTAGTCAGTAATGTTTGAAAATTTTTATGTTTTTCTTTTACTGTCACGCCTTTTATATTATGGAAATTCCAAATTAAATCTTGAGTAATTACCATCTAGATAAAAAATATCTATAAATAATCTCATGTTCGCATAATATTGCGTAAGAGATATTTGAGTCATTTTTAAAATGAATTAACGAAGCAGTTTATAGCCATTTTTTAAGACTTCCAAAAGGTCTTCGTTTCTTTTATATTTCGATAAAAGATCAATCCTGAAGATTTCTTCAAAATTATCTTGCGATTTTAATCCGGAAAAAAATTCATCTTGGTTTTCTTCGGTCAAATTTTCTTGCAGTTTAGTGAGAAATCTTTGAAAATTTTTATGTTTTTCTTTTACTGTCACCCCTTTTATATTATGGAAATCCCAAAGTAAATCTTGATTAATTACCATCTAGATAAAAAAAGATCTATAAATAAATTTTTATTTACACAATTATACCTAAGAAATATTTGAGTCATTTTAAAAATAGATTTTAACATATTTACTTTTAATTATAAAAATACATACAGTGATTCTTATTGTCTACTTACTTTTAAATTATAAATGAATCCAATGGATCGATGATTGTTGTAAATATAACTACTCTCACAGCTTACAATATCTATACAGATAAAGCGTACGTACAGGAATGAATGTTTTCGTGGATTACCTTCCAAATCAGTTGATATAAACAGCAGTGAGAATATGTAGGGGTTTTCAAATGTATTTTAAGGCGGAAAAAGGTTTTAATTAATCTTATCTTCTTGATTTTATGGTTTGGAGATTTTTATTTGTTTCTTTTACTGTGATGCCTCTTATATCATGGAATTTCAGAATTAAATTTTGAGTAATTACCATCTAGATAAGAAGAATATTATGTATAAATAAACTCTTATTTAAAGCAAAGTGGGGTAGTGATGAGTTTAGGACTGGCCCTAACTTATTTGCATTGCAGATTATTACTCATTTTAAAAATGGATAAAGTAACGTATTTTTAACAAAAAAAAAACATATACAGCAGGATGAATCAGACCTGTATCGCATCGGAACAATCAAACTTCAGAATTATACTCTACACATAAAACTAATTTGAAAAAACTCAAATATGACTAGGTATTCCATTTTCATTTGATTACAATATACAGGGTGTCACAGAATAACTATTCCTAATTTTCGGAAATGATAGAGGACACTGAAATACACACTTTTTATTAATAAACTAGTGTCCGGAAATTTCTCGGTATCAAGATAAACTAACATCAATTTCAATTAATAATAATAACAATCTCAATTACAACAGGGAAGAGTTAAGTTACGGAATATTTTATTAGTAGTAATACTGTATTAAGGGCCAGTTTATTCGCCTTTCGATACATTAATCTACCCGATATTTTCCATAGTTACTGTAATTTCACTTGCCATGATTGGTTAGTTAGTCTGTAACCATGGTAGATGTCGGATAGATTAATTTATCCAAAAGTGAATAAACCGGGCCTAAACCTTATAAAAATTGTTCGAAGTTACAACCATCATTTTCTATACATCAGTTGTAACGATTTTCAATCGAATGCCGAATACTTCGAAATAACTGAGGACGTTCACGAATATCGTCAAATGCTAGCATAATTCGAGCTAGTAACTCTTCTTCTGTATTAACAGGTGTCTCATAAACCATTGATTTAATATGACCCCAAATAAAAAAAAATCAAATGGAGTCATATCTGCTGTACGTGCAGGCCAAGAAATCGGCCCCTTCTTCCAATCCATCTGTTTGGAAATTGTGCATTTAAATAATTTCCGCAATTTAATCCAAAGTGCGCTGGTGCACCATCATGTTGAAGAATAACATTTCTTCGAATATTAAGTGGGATATTTTCAAGCAATTCTGGTAGAGTATATTCAAGAAAAATGCTATACACATGACCATCTAATCGTGCAGGCAGTAAATATGGTCCTACTACATAATTATCAACAATCCCAGCCCAAATATTAAGCGAAAACTTCCATTGATGATGTAAACTATGAACGGCACGACGATTTTCTTCGCTCCAAATGTGACTATTGTGTGTATTAAAATAGCCATCTTTTGTAAAACATGTCTCATCTGTCCATAATACATTCCTAGGAAATCTTGGTTCATCAGTAATTTTATTCAAGTACCATTCGGCAAATTAAACTCTGTTGGGGTAATCAGCTGGAGCTAATGTTTGAACTTTTTGAATGTAAAACGGTAGCTTCTGGTATTCCTTCAATACCCTCCATACAGATGAGCGACTTGTATGCATCGTCTGTGCAATGGCACGAGTACTTGTTTTTGGGTTATTTTCAAAGTGTTGAAGAACTTGGTCCTCAAAATTAACATTTCGGACAGTAGGAATGGCTCCCGAATCTCTTTTCTTTTCTTGAAATTCACCAATATCTGGAAGACGCTGATCCAATCTTGAAAATGATGTATGACAGGGAATGTGACGCTGCGGATATCGCTCCGCATAAATTCGCCTAGCTTCATTAGCGTTACTGTAAGCTGCTCCATAGGCAAGATGCATGTCTGCTAATTCATTATTTGTAAAATGATGCTTTTTAAATCAAACACTAATTTGTCTAACAAAAAAGATTAATTTATGACAGACGTTAAATGACCACTACGAAATAGAAGATAATAGAGATTGATATTAGTTTATCTTGATTTCCGAAAATTAGGAATAGTTATTCTGTGACACCCTGTATAACAATACATATTAATTAAGTTCATTAGAATTCTGTAACAGCAATTGAGGAAAATTGTTGATCTTGGATCCATATAAGTTCTGAGTGATTCTTCTGTAAATACCTATCATAATAATACGCCACGGAATTAGAGTCTTTTGATTCTTGAATAAAACTTTCAATCATTTGTATAATATGGATCCATTTAGAATGCTTATTCTGTTCCAAAGGAAATGGTGAAGGTAAAAATAACACAGCTAAGGTACAATTGGTTTCGTCTTTGTTAATTTCAAGCATTTTTTCAATTAATTCTCGAATATTTTCTATTTTATCTGTTGTATCTATGAAATCACATAATTTATATATCTGTTGATAAAATTGAACAATAATATTCGAACCATAGTCTTTAACATAAAAATGTAATAATGCATCAAGAATAATTGCTAATTTTTTAAAGTTAAAATCACTTTCGTAATAACCTTTGATAAGTTTAATAAACATAACGGAATCTATTAAGCAATGTTTTGGAAAAGAATTCCAATGTAAATCTAAAGTATTAATTAATTCTTTGTACTCTACGTTGGTTTTCTTTAAAACTTCTTCGCAAAAAGATTGTAAAAAGCATTCGAGTGGGATTCTTAATTTTATATAACCAGAAGAAGAAGGAGATATATTCATTTTTATCGCTTCCAAAGTATGCAATAATAATTTCTCTGCCATCTTAGTGTTTGCAAAAATTAAATTCCATAAGATTGGGAATATTTCTTGGGTTTTACTTAAAAACATATCTTTTACGATAATTTTAATGATTTCTTCTAGGAAATTTTGACAAGATTCTTCAATTACATTGTGTGGAATATTTTTAGCTAAATTTATAATTGTTTTATTGATTTCTTTTCGCGTACTCGTCTTTAAAATTTCATAAACTTTTTGAATATATTCATAAATAAATTTTGTTGGGATTTTCTTTAAACGTTTTATCATAAAATTATGAATAAATACATCGTCGGAGTTTATAATATTAAAATATTGGTTAATTTTAATCCAATTATCTTCTGTGGGTAATTCAATAAACAAATGGATTGAATTTATAAAAATTATGTTTTTAATCGAAATATTTGTTTCGTTCTGTTCTAATAAATTAATAAATTCCCAAGCTTCTTCAATCGGAATTAAATACCTCGCTAAATGTAAACTGTGTTTTCTTAATGAAACCGATGATTCCTTTAATAAATTTAAAAGTAATGTAATTTCATTTTGTTTCATATTAAATGCGGTTTTATATAAAGGTCTTAAAGCGTATTTTAAATAATTCCCAACGCAAAATTTTAAAATCAGTTCTAATTTATTCCCAAGTTCAAGATTTCCTAAAGAGTGTATTAAACATTCTTGTATCTCTTTTTTAAATGTTATATCTTTACCGTCGAATCTATTTTTTTCAGGTAAAAATGGTTGAGTTATTTTTAAAAATAACTCATCAGAAACTATGTATGAAAGGATTTCTGTAAGATATTTTGATTTATTTACATCGTCATAAGATAAATTTAATTTTGTATAAATTATAATTTTATTTCGTAAGCTCGGTGTTGAATATTTTTTAAACGCTCGAAGCAAACTTGTGTCTGTTTTATGTGAAGGTTGAGATAAAATTGTTTCGATGTTCTCTTCAACTTGACTAATATTGTTTTTTAAAAACCAAATTAACACAGAAAAATCTGTTTCGCAATTGTATCCTTTCCAAAAATATGTATCTAAATCTTTTTTATATTTTTTTATATAATAAGAAAAACTTCTATCTAAAAATTGTATATTATATAAGCATTCTGTGTAAGTATAATTTTCGTATACTTCTTTTAATAAGTGTTTATATATTTCAGTAGATATTTTTGTTTTTTTACGATTGTGGTTATAATTTAATATACAATAAGATGTTTTAAGATAAATCTTTTTATTTTCTTTAAATCGATCTAAAAGGTAGATACATCTTTCTACAATTTCTTTCATTTCAAACCTTCTATCAAAAATTTCCGGATAATAAAAATGGTCCAAACCGATTAATTTTAAATATTCTATTAAATAATCGTCGTAATTTTTACCATTTTTACATAAAACCATCAAAAGATGAGTAAATATTATCCTACTACACCATAATGAAGAATAATTTATTTTCGTATAACCAATCATTTGATGTAAAAGTTTTAATTCTTCTTCTTCAAACTTATTTAATTGAATACTTTGGGAAATTAACATAACAAAAGTAGTTGTGGATTTAATATCGTTTCTATAACGTTCAATAATGAGTTTAAGAACTTCTAATCGATATTGTTTATCTTGTGTCAAAGGTACAACGTTAGCAAGTTGAGAAAATAATTTTGAACGTTCTCCTGAAGAAGAAGAATCTTCTAACAATTTTTTTAATAAAGGAATTGCTTCATTAGGAGGTAATAAATATATAAAATCTTCTGATATTTCAACTCGTTTTCCAACGATTTCTTTTCTGTCGTTAATAGAAATTGATTGTAAAAAATCCATTGAAAATAAATTTTGATAGTTTAAAATATCTTGAGAATATTTTCTTTGGAACGAATCTCTGATAATTTTAAATCTTTTTTCTGGAATAAGAAAATCTAAAAGTATATATGGATAAGTAGTGTAACGATTCATGTTTATTTCGAAAAAATCTAATACACCTTCAGGATAAAAACTAAATATAAGATCTTCTAATTTATTTTCTTGAATAAGAACTTTATATAAACTCTTTCTATGGAAACACTCACCATAATTATTATTTCCACTTACTAAAATATCTTTATTTGCTAAAATTAATTTTTTTGTTGAAAATTTACCAAACTGATAATAAAACTTATATTTCTTTTGCAATTTCCAAAATAACTCCGGGTCTTTATCTAGAAGATACTTAACAACACTTGAATATCTTATTTCTATTAAAAACTTTTTATCGTTTTTCGTCATTAAATCGATATAATATTCCAAAAATTGTTTATCTTTTTTATAAATTTCGATTAAACACCTACCACTTAATTTTGGTTTGTAAACATCTACATTTTGTCTTATTAATCTAACAGAACAACCGGGTAAAAGTGTAAAAGCCAAACTCTTTCCGTATTTTTGTTCAATTGCCACAAAATAACTATCGATTAATTTCTCGTTTTTAACAGTTTTGAAAATTCGATTAACTACTTTACGTCTAACAATAAATGACATGCTCGGAAGAAAATCGTTTACTAAAGTGTTCGAGTCGATTTTCGGTATAACTTCCGAAAAGAAGTTCCAATTTTTTAATAATCTTCCGACGTGTTCTCTATTACCATTTTTTAAGACTTCTAAAAGCTCTTCGTTTCTTTTAAACTTCGATAAAAGATCGATCATGAAGATTTCTTGAACATTATCTTGTGGTTTTAATCCGGAAAAAAAATCATCTTGATTTTTTTCATTCAAGTTTTCTTTGAGTTTAGTCAGAAATGTTTGAAAATTTTTATGTTTTTCTTTTACTGTCACGCCTTTTATATTATGAAAATCCCAAATTAAATCTTGAGTAATTACCATCTAGATAAAAAATATCTATTAATAAACTCATGTTTGCACAATATTGCGTAAGAGATATTTGAGTTATTTTTAAAATGAATTAACGAAGTAGTTTATTTTTAATTGTAAAAATACACACAATGATTGTTAGTGTCTACTTACTTTTAAGTTATAGATGAATCCAATGGATCAATGATCGTTGTAAATATCAGCGCTTGCGGTTCACAAGGTGTACACAGATGAGACACGCTGGGGAATAAATGGCTTTACCTTTTTTATGGATTACCTTCTAAATCAGGCGATACAAAAAGTGACAAAATGTTGGGATTTAAAAATATATCGTCGTTGTCATTTTAATATCTTCTATGTGCAAAACAGATTGTTTTGAGTAAATTAGCAAAAACTATTTAAAAATTGTATGAAAGTTTACAGGATTTTATTTGGTATCTAATGCACCTTAATAATGTTTTTCGACATTTTGATATTATAATTTATCTAGTTTCATGATGCTACACGAGAGCAATGTTAAAGTACTAAAACCATATTTTTGATGGCAATGTCACATAGGAGGTATTAAAATGACAACGACGATATTTTAAGACGAAAAAAAGGTTTTAATTAAAGATTTTAAGT
The DNA here is from genome assembly GCA_036711955.1 of Digitonthophagus gazella. Lineage (NCBI taxonomy): Eukaryota > Metazoa > Arthropoda > Insecta > Coleoptera > Scarabaeidae > Digitonthophagus > Digitonthophagus gazella. Next base: position 12,184,108 of record JASCIT010000001.1, read on the forward strand.
TCTGCCACAGAGTGTAATAGGAAGCTCAAAATTTTGTATACATTGCTTAAATGTACTCTATATCAACGGTGGTCAACCTACGGCCCGCGGGCCAACTCCGGCCCGCGCGAGAGTATAATTTGGTCCGCGAGACCTTTAGAAAGAATAATGAATAATTTTTGTTTTCAAAATTATTATTTTTTAAACGAAAGAAAAAATTAAAGAAAAGTTTTTACCACTAATGCGTTAGAGAAAGAAAATGTCTCATTACTGCACTGGGATTCGAACCCAAATTTCCTGCTTTCTGGGGAGTTGTTGTACCAAGAAAGCAGGAAATCTGGGAGATCTAATAACTAACTTTATTAGTTAGTATAAGTTTGTTAGTAAATACAGGGTTAGTATAAAGTCCCGGAACGGTCGAATAACCTTGTTGTTTGAGAAGTATCAATATTGAAATTCTATCTGATTATATAGTTAAATGCGACGCATTTAATAATAACAGTTTCATTTTCCTCTCGTTTCCGGTTTTATAGGAAATGCGTCCAACTTTATTTTCTTAAATGGCATGTATAGTATATTCGTGCACTTTCGAATGCGGAATAAAAGAACTACGTTCAAAAATACCAAAATTCTTTATTCTATCGATAATAACGCATAATAAGACCTAAATTTAAAAAATCAGTTTAACGCAAAATCAAGCAGACATGTCACTTTACTGAAATATCATATTGCTGTCATATGCTTATTATTTCCTGCGATTTCATGTTTATTATTTCCTGCACGCTTGATCGGGCGTAGAAGAACGTTTGAATGGCCAACTCGTTCACCAGACTTTTATCCCTACTGCAATTCTTTTTAGACTGCATTACTGCATTTATTTAAAACTCAGCCAAATAATTCAGACAAAATTACAGCAACAAAATTTGAGGAAATGCACCGCGTTACACCACAAATAATATAAAATTCATTAAGTTGTTGGCCGATTACGTCGACGTCAAACGGTAAACGGGTTGCATTTTGAACATTTATAACCTAAAGTTAATCGTTTATTATTTATAATTTTAGTTAATTTTTTAATAATTGCGTTCCATTCAATGAAAATAAACTTATTACTGTCCTTGTAACAAGTTTTACAGTTATTTCCTATTTTCTTGTTAACTTAATTAATTATTGATAATGACACAGGTAACATGTGACAGCAATGTGAAGTTTCAGTAAGGTGACGTGTCTGCTTGATTTTGTGTTAAACAGACCTTTTAATTTAAGTCCTATTACGCTTCTTTATTAATAGAATAAAGAATTTTGGCATTTTTGAACGTAGTTTTTTATTCTGCATTCGAAAATGCACGAATATACTATACATGCCATTTAAGAAAATAAAGTTGGGCGCATTTCTTGTAAAACCGGAAACGAGAGAAAAATGAAACTATTATTATTAAATGCGTCGCATTTAACTATATAATCAGGTAGAATTTCAACATTGATACTTCTCAAACAACAAAGTTATTCGACCGTTCCGGGACTTTATACTAACCCTGTATAAGTAACAAAAATTTGTTAATTTTTTATTCCGGCCCGCATACAGAAAGTAAACGATAATCCGGCTCTCACTATACAAAAAGTTGCCCACCCCTGCTCTATATGACTTAACCCTTTAGTAAGATGAACGTTTTATCCCTTTTAAAGGAAGTGTTGCAAACCACAAGTGTCTTTATAAGTTAATAATAAAAATTTAATAGTGAATTAATTTATGTTGTTGATGCTGGGATCTCTCACTTTTAAGACAAAGTTTCTTGTCTAACTAGGGGTAGCTTTTTTCATATTATTGCAGAGTGAACATACATAGTACAGTAGAGCGTCGATTATCCGGACGTGGATCAACCGGAACGTCGGTTATCCGAACCTCTTGACGGCACCGGTCGTGACGTATTTTTCTCGGCACGTTAGCCGTCAATCCTATTATTTTGGTTTTTACTATGCCTCGAACGATTTTTATTTTTATAAATTCCGTTTGGTTCGTTACACGTACTGGAGTAGACATTTAAAATATTTTAGGCTACAAAATATAAAAGAAATATGATTCCTTAACGAAAAAGAAGTCGAAATGTGTTATCTATTGAAACTAAAATTCAAATAACTCGGCTAGAAAAAGGGGAAAGTATGGTAGCAATTGCGAAAGCTTTCAATATCGATTAATCGACAGTATCTGATATTAAAAATTGCAAGTAGGACATTTTAAATTTTGCGTCCTCCTTGGATAGTGCAGACGAATTCAAAAGAAGGAAAACTATGAAAAAAGCACAAGATAAAAAATAGAAGACGCGGTTTTTTATGGTTCGTTCAGAACAGAAGTTTGGCAGAATCTGTTTCTGGACCATTATTGTGTGAAAAGCGCTAGAAATGAATAAGAAGCTTGGTGGTTTTCAAGGCAAGTACATGGTGCTTAAAGAGGTTTCAATCTCGGCATGGTATACGAGAATTGAAGATTCAAGAAGAATCTCTATCTGGGAACGTTCACGCAGCTGAAAATTTTAAAACAACATTTTTAGAATTCTTAAAAAAGAAGGTTATTCTCTAGATCTCGTGTATAATGCTGATGAAACAGGATTAAATTGGAAATCATTACCCTGAAAGTCACAGACTGAATAAAACAGACAGAAAAGTACTTCTACTTTTAGATAATGCCCCCTCACACCCGGAAATGGATAAATTAAATTCAGTTAATGAAAATTTTAAGGTCATTTACTTACCACCCAATGTTACAACACTTGTCCAGCCAATAGACCAAGGTGAGTTATAGAAAAGCTGAAAAGAATGTACAGAAAACAAATATTACGTCGTTTGCTATTTGCTGAAGATGAAGAAGGTGTGATCGCATTTACAAAAGAACTAAACCTCATAGGGTGTGCCTATATCGCTTGTTGAGAATCATAGTGGCGAAACTGCAAAAAGTTGATTATCGATTTTTAAAGGGCAACTCGTTTAAAAATCAGCGTACCTTTACGTGTATAAATGACGCAACTATAACTTAACCCCTTAAGCGGCTATGACGTATATATTCGTCATGATTACATGTAATTTCAATCTATCGAGCCGCTTAACGGGTTAAACCGTTGCTGATAGAGCGCGACATACGCCACTCGATGTATATTTTCGATTTCGCCACTATTTCGCCATAGTGGTGAAACCACAAAAAAAATGTTATTTTTGAAATCTTACAATAAATCTATGTCTCTGCATGAAATATAATAACAGTAAAACGATATAAAAAATCAAAAATATAAGACGACAAGTTGTAGCTTTTTACTTTGCATTAAAATTCAACCAAAATTTTGAACGCGATTATCTCCATAGCGCTAATTTGCGCTTACGCCACTATTGTTCTTAGTAAGCGATATGATCGCTGATTCTTGGAATAATTTAATATAACAGAATCTTAAAAATGCGTGGTATAAATTATTGGAGACTATAAACAATAATGAAGAAGTGGAGGAAGGTGTTAATGAAATTATAGAAATTTGTGCAAACATTCCCGGATTTCAAGAATGCGATAAAAAAGATGCCCAACTGTGGTTGGAGGCTGATGAAAAGGATCTTGGCTTTCAAATTTTAAGTGACAATGAAATTTTGATTGCAGCATTCTGATACTAGGGCAAGTGATGAAGATCTAGAACAAGTGCAAAGTGGACCAAGTAATGAAGAAGCTTCTGCTGCGTTAGAAAGAGCAATATGTTGGTATGAGCGTCAAGAAGAGTGTAGTCCCAGTCAGTTACTCATGTTAAAGAGGATGCGCGACTTAGCTGTCAAGAAAAGAGGACAGAAATTAATTCAAAAAAAAAATTAAATGATTATTTTTTAAAATTAGGTAGTAATTATTACTATGTATTAAAGTTGTACTTGATTAGAATAAAAAAAATATTTCTTTTCCAAAAAATATATTTTTTTTAATTCAATTAAAAAATAAATATGTTTCCTAAATGGGGAACCTACAGAGAGTTTCAAACAAAAATCTTTCCGGACTGATCCTCCATTGATTTTTCTTATTCTTCTATCTAATCGATTATCCGAAAAAATCGTTTATCCGAACGCACTTTGGTCCCAATTAGTTCGGATAATCGACGCTCTACTGTATAGTTTCCACGTTTTAGTTCTAACATGGGAAGTAGACTTTCTGTAGCATCCAAAGCGGACTTCATAATTATCGATAAAAAAACTGCTCTTTTTTTAATTTAAATATTTTTTTATTAACACAAACCATTATTTACAGGAACAAATTTTATAATCTTATAACACTTATAACAAAACACATAATAAAATACATTAATTACAAGTTTATTACAATTTTGTGACAGTACTTGAAGAAAATGGTTCATTTCCGACCCATATAAATTCTGAGTGATTCTTTTGAAGGTAAGCATCATAATAATACACTACAGAATTAGAATCTTTTGATCCTTGAATAAAACTCTCAATAATTTGTGTAATATGGATCCATTTAAAATGTTGATTCTGTTCCAAAGGAAACGGTGAAGGTAAAAATAACACGGCGAAAATACAATTTGATTCATCTTTGTTAATTACAAGCATCTTTTCAATTAATTCGCGAATATTTTCTATTTTATCTGTTGCATCTATTAAATCAAAAAAATTTTTTACCTGTTGATAAAATTGAACAATAATATTCGAACCGAATTCTTTAATATAAATGTGTAATAACTCATTAAGAATAATAGCTAATTTTTTTAAATTAAAATCACTTTCGTAATAAGCTTTGGTAACTTTAAGAAACATAATGGAGTCTATTAAGCAATGTTTTGGAAAAGAATTCCAATGTAAATCTAAAGTATCAATTAATTTTTTGTACTCTGCATTCGTTTTCTTTAAAACTTCTTCACAAAAAGATCGTAAAAAATGTTCAAGTGGGATTCTTAATTTTAAATAACCGGAAGAAGAAGCAGATATATTCATTTTTATCTCTTCCAAAGTGTACAATAATAATTTCTCTGCTTTTTTAGTGTTTGCAAAAATTAAACTCCATAAATTTTCTTGGCTTTCATTTAAAAACATATCTTTTACGATCATTTTAATGATTTCTTCTAGGAAATTCTGATAAGATTCTTCGATTTCATTGTGTGGTATATTTTTAGCTAAATTAATAATTGTTTTATTAACTTCTTTTCGTGTACTCTTTTTTAAAACTTCAAAAACTTTTTGAAGATATTCATAAATAAATTTTGTTGGGATTTTCTTTAAACGTTTAATCATAAAATTATGAATAAATACATCGTTGGAGTTTATAATATTAAAATATTGATCCACTTTGATCCAATTATTTTCTGTGGGTAATTCAATAAACAAATGGATTGAATTTATAAAAATTATGTTTTCAATCGAAAGGTTTGTTTCGTTCTGTTCTAATAAATTAATAAATTCCCAAGCTTCTTCAATCGGAATTAAATATCTCGCTAAATGTAAACTGTGTTTTCTTAAAGAAATCGGTGATTCTTTTAATAAATTTAAAAGTAATGTAATTTCGTTTTGTTTCATATTAAAAGCGGTTTTATATAAAGGTCTTAAAGCGTATTTTAAATAATCCCCAACGCAAAATTTTAAAATCAGTTCTAATTTATTCCCAAATTCAAAATTTCCATAAGAGTGTATTAAACATTCTTGTATTTCCTTTTTAAATGCTACATCTTTACCATGGAATACATCCTTTTCAAGCAAAAATGGTTGAGTTATTTTTAAAAATAACTCATCAGAAACTATGTATGAAAGGATTTCTATAAGATATTTTGATTTATTTACATCGTCATATGATAAATTTAATTTTGTATAAGTTATGATTTTATTTCGTAAGTTTGGTGTTGAATATTTTCTAAAAGCTCGAAGCAAACTTGTATCTGTTTTACGTGAAGATTGAGATAAAATTTCTTCGATGTTTTCTTCAACTTGATTAATATGGTTTTTTAAAAGCCAAATTAACACTGAAGAATCTGTGTGGCAATTGTATTCTTTCCAAAAATATGTATCTAAATCTTTTTTATATTTTTTTATGTAATAAGAAGCTCTTCGCTTTACTAATTTTAAATGATATAAGCATTCTGTGTAAGAATAATTTTCGTATATTTCTTTTAGTAAGTGCTTATATTTTTCAGTAGATATTTTTGTTTTTTTACGATTTAAGTTATAATTTAATATACAAAAAGATGTTTTAAAATAAATCCTTTTATTTCCTTTAAATCGATCTAAAAGGTAGATACATCTTTCTACAATTTCTTTCATTTCAAAAGTTCTATCAAAAATTTCCGAATAACGAAAATCGTGTAAATCGAATAATTTAAAATATTCTATTAAATAATCATCGTAATTTTTCCCATTTTTACATAAAACCATCAAAAGACGAGTAAATATTTTCCTACTACACCATAAATAAGAATAATTTATTTTTGTATAACCCATCATTTGATGTAAAAGTTTTAATTCTTCTTCTTCAAACTTATCTAATTGAATACTTTGGGCAATTAGCAGAACAAAAGTAGTTGTGGATTTAATATCGTTTCTATAACGTTCAATAACGAGTTTAAGAACTTCTAATCGATATTGTTTATCTTGTGTCAAAAGAACAACATTAGCAAATTGGGAAATTAATTTTGAACGTTCCTCTAAAGAAGAAGAGTTTTCTAACAAATTTTTTAATAAAGGAATAGATTCATTAGAAGGTAATAAATATATAAAATCTTCTGATGTTTCAACACGTTTTCTAACGACTTCTTTTCTATCGTTAACAGTAATTGATTGTAAAAAATCCACTGAAAATAAACTTTGATAGTTTAAAATATCTTGGGAGTATTTTCTTTGAAACGAATCTTTGATAATTTTAAATCTTTTTTCTGGAATAAGATAATTTAAAAGTATATATGGATAAAAAGTAAAAGAATTCATGTTTATTTGGAAAAAATCTAATAAAACTTCAGGGTAAAAACTAAATATAAAATCTTGTAATTTATTTTCTTGAATAAGAACTTTATATAAACTCTTTCTATGGAAACACTCACCATAATTATTTTTTCCATTTACTAAAATATTTTTATTTGCTAAAATTAATTTTTTAGATGTAAATTTACCAAATTGATAATGAAATTTGTATTTTTTTTGAAATTTCCAAAATAACTCCGGGTCTTTATCTAGAAGAAACTTAACAACACTTGAATATCTTATTTCTATTATAAAATTTTTATCGTTTTTCGTCATTAAATCGATATAATATTCAAAAAATTGTTTATCTTTTTTATAAATTTCGATTAAACACCTAGGACTTAATTTCGCTTTGCAAACATCTACATTTTGTCGTATTAAGCTAACAGAACAACCGGGTAAAAGTGCAAAAGCCAAACTCTTTCCGTATTTTTGTTCAATTGCCACAAAATAACTATCGATTAATTTCTCGTTTTTAACAATTTTGTAAATTCGATTAACCACTTTACGTCTAACAGTGAATGAAATGCTTGGAAGAAAATCGTTTACTAATGTTTTCGAATCCATTTTCGGTATAATTTCCGAAAAGAAGTTCCAATTTTTTAATAATCTTCCGACGTGTTCCCTATTACTACTTTTTAAAACCTCCAAAAGCTCTTCGTTTCTTTTAAACTTCGATAAAAGATCGATCCTGAAGATTTCTTGAACATTATCTTGTGGTTTTAATCCGGAAAAAAATTCATCTTGATTTTTTTCATTCAAGTTTTCGTTGAGTTTAATCAGAAATGTTTGAAAATGTTTATTTTTTTCTTTCACTGTAACGCCTTTTATATTATGGAAATCCCAAATTAAATCTTGAGTAATTACCATCTAAATAAAAAATATCTATAAATAAAGTCATGTTTACACAATATTGCGTAAGAGATATATGAGTCAGTTTTAAAATGAATAAACGAAGTAGTTTATTTTTAATTATAAAAATACATACAATGATTGTTATTGTCTACTTACTTTTAAGTTATAAATGAATGTAATGGATCGATGATCGTTGTAAATATTACTGCGCTCACAGCTTACAATATCTATACAGATGAAACACCCGTTCGGGAATGAATTGCTTCGTGGGTTATCTTCTAAATCAACAGATATAAAAAGTTGTGACAAAATGTTCGGATTTAAAAATATATTTTAAGACGAAAAAAAGGTTTTAATTAATCTTATCTTTTCGATTTTATAGTTTTAAGTTCCATCTCAGAGTGTATATGACTTAACCCTTTAGTGAGGTGGACGTTTTATCCGTTTTAAAGGAAGTGTTGCAAACCGTAAGTGTCTTTATAAGTTAAAAAAAAATTTAATAGTGAATTAATTTAAATTAATACTGAGATCTCTCACTCTTAAGACAAGGTTTCTTATCTAACTGGGGGTAGGTTTTTTCATATTACTGCAGAGTGAACATACATTGTATATACAGGTGGTCCGTAACTAATGGGGCACAGAGTAACAATGAATTCCTCACATCAAAACATTAATATTAACAAATCCTATCTTAGTGGAATTGTTAATAATAACAAAGATAGAGACGGCTAAAGTTTACATTCTGTTTTCGTTTTTCTTCAATAATTTCCCTTATATTCGAAATATCTTTATGAAAATTGGTAGAACGCCGAATTTAAAGACGGTAAATACTAATTTGATACCAATTTCTGTCAAAATACCAGAGGGCGCTTTCTACACCAAATAATATTTTTAAAACTCTCTTGATTTTTTCATTATTTAAATTTTTATAAATTTTGGAATTAAGAACGATTAATTGACCATTTTTATGTAAATTTGGAATACTTATGAAATTTCGCTAAAATTGACCATTTCTGAAATAATCGGTGTTAATGTACAGCCTGCAAAATTTTAATTAATTCAATCAAGTAGGTACGCAACCCAGTGTTGGTTGAATAAAAAAAAATAATTTATTTACGAATTATGGTGGGTTTAATTTTAGGAATTATCATGCATGGAAGCCTGAAAATTAAAATTTAACAAAGATCGCTTTAAAAACAACCGAAATTATTGAAAAAAAGAAACGAAAATAGAATGTTAACTTTAAACGTCTATATCTTTGTTATTATTAACAATTTCATTAAGACATTTTCTTTTAATACAAATGTTTTGACGTGAGGAATTCAGTGTTACTCTGTGTCCCATTAGTTACGGACCATGCTGTATAAACTCTTGCAAAACAAAGGGAGGGACTCTTTTGTGATTCGTTAAACTTTTGATAGATTGAATTTTTTATCATCCATTAACTTTTTGTTATTTGGGTTTGTATTCTGCTATTTTTATCAAAATTTTTCTTTTCTTTATTACATTTTAATAATAAACTCAAACGCCTGTCTAATTTATTTATTTGTTTATTTTAGTTGTTAATACCTTTATTTTCCACCGTGAACTTAAAGTAAGGCAGGTAAGTTAATTCATTTTTATTATTATTTTTTTAATACTTAAACTGTTCCCTGGCGTTGTCGAGGTTCTGCTCGATGCTAACGCCGTTTTGCAACCCACTTACATTTAAGAATTGTCGTTGCTAACAGTCACTCCGTGCTAACACCTTGTCGTCGTCCTCATCAAGGACAATTGCCGGGACCTGCGACAGAAAGATGCCCTTTTTTAACCTTTGTTAATAAGGACTTGTTTCAACGGAAAGGTTATTTATTTAAATAGATTTGTTTGAACAGCAGATCTTGCGGTAGTAACTTCATACAAGGTTCTAGCAGGCTTAAGATGCCAAGTACAACATTGTAGTTTTTAGACTTACTTTAAAAGATCGTCCAGAATTTGACTAACAAGGTGAGGTTGTAAGGTAATTGTAAGGTAAGGTGAGGTAAGTGCGGCATAGAAAATGATAAGTGTAACTTTCAATCGTTACAACATCAATAATACTTGCCAACGGATTTTTTCTTTTGTCAGTATAATAACTTGGGGCATACTCTAGATAATGAAAGATATTTGATTAAATAAAGTAATACTGAATAAATTATTTTTATTTTTTTAATTTTATTCTTCGTGGACGCACTTGCCCCGCTAATGTGGGGCAAGAGCGGCTAGGGCCTCTTTCTCCGAACAAAATACTTTGATTAACAAATGGGACTAATGCAATCTAATTTGAAGAATATTCTTTATTGTGTACCTAAGCGAAAATCATTAATTTGTAAGATAACGAAGTTAGTCACTTTTAATTGCCGTGGTATAAGCTATGGAACTTAACACAAGGCAGTTTCGTTAAAAAGAAGTTGCGACGAACATAACAAATAAAATGTTATTCTAATTTAGTCTACAATTAACCAAGAAACGTTATTATTCTTCTGTACTTCTTTTCTGGTTAGAACGAAACCCCTACTGAAATAAACGCACTTACCCCGTCAATTAAAATGGACGGGGCAAGTGCGCTATAGCCACATAAATGGAACTGTATTAACCGGCCAGAAAAATACCTTAAGAATAATTAATGTAATTTAGAAAACTATATGTCTGCCACATATCACCACAATAACTTAACTAATATTGAAACTGTTGGACAATTTACTCAAACATCACTAACTCGCTTTTCAATTTCGACTGCAACAAAAATTTTGAATACATTTTTTTCAAAGTAACAAGGGAAGCGAATATCGCCAACCGATAAAATAGGGACGAATACGTTAGTAAAAGTTTTTATTGATAGATCTCAGCGCCATAAATTCAAACATGTAACATTTAATGACTAAAAGTGCACTTGCCCCGTAAACGCACTTACCCCACTTCACCTTATAGGAAACAAGAAATAATAGTTACGCTAGATTAAAAACTAAAGGTTAGTATAAAGTATTGTAACGATCGAATAACTTTGTTATTTAAAAAGTATACACTTAGAAACTCTTTCTGGTTGCACAAATATATTTTTCGTCATTAAAAAAAATCGGAAGTATTTCTTGTAAAACCGGAAAAAAAGAAAAATGAAAATATTATTAATAAATTCGTTATATTCAACTATACAGAGTGTCCCTCCGAAGTGAACTATTCGAAATATCTCGGAAATTATAAGTCTGATGATTGACGATAAATAACAGTTTAAAAATAGGTTTGAAAAAATTCTTTAATCACTTTCAGTTATACAGGACCGTCTAAATCTAACCTAAAGTCCAAGAGCTTGGACAAGGTGAGGAAATACGTGAAACAAAATAAAATATAACTTATTTATACAACCTTCTGTACATTCTGAGTACGAGTCATGGCAATAAGGACATTCTATTTTGTTAGACTCATCATCACTAGCATAAAATAAGTCAATAGATATTTGGTTTGGACGTTTTTTTTTGTCTTTAGGATTTTATCATAAAATTTCTTTTTACTTTGCTTTTCCTCTTCCCTTTCGAGTCTTTCAGTTTTATTCCTATGACAGGTTTTCCCATGTTACCTCACCTCCCCATCTTATCCCATTCTTCCTTAAATGAAAAGGGTAAAGCAAACTACCCCATCGGGCGTTCTTACAAAGAAAAATAATCATAAAACTGTATACTTAAAACGGACTTATAAAGATACTTATTTTTAATCCTTATTTCTCACTAATTTCATGAAACTAATATTTGTATGAAATCACCGTATGTATGTATTAAACCCCAGGAGGTTTGTCGGTGTTCAAATAACCAGTACCGCTTCCTCACAGGCCCCCCGCAACCAATGCGGCACTTTTCAGCTATAAAACTACAGAAAATCTACTCTCCTGAACAATTACGAAAATGTGACATGGTGTCCTTTACCTCCGGGGTACAGAGTTCTAACATGGAAAGCAGACTTCCTGTAGCACCCAATGCGGGCTTCATAATTATAGATAAAAAACAGTTTTCGTTCTTTAATTTAAATAATCTTTTTATTAATACAAACCATTATTCACAGCAATAAATTTTATAAACTCTTAAAACTAAACACATAATAAAATGCATTAAATACAACTTTATTACAAATCTGTGATAGTAATTAAAGAAAATTATTCATTTCCGACCCATATAAATTCTGAGTGATTCTTTTGAAGGTAAGCATCATAATAATACACTACAGAATTAGAATCTTTTGATCCTTGAATAAAACTTTCAATAATTTGTATAATATGGATCCATTTAAAATGTTCATTCTGTTCCAAGGGAAACGGTGAAGGTAAAAATAACACGGCGAAAATACAATTTGATTCATCCTTGTTAATTTCAAGCATCTTTTCAATTAATTCGCGAATATTTTCTATTTTATCTCTTGTATCTATTAAATCAAATAATTTTTTTACCTGTTGATAAAATTCAACAATAATATTCGAACCGAATTCTTTAATATAAATGTGTAACAATTCATTAAGAATAATAGCTAATTTTTTTAAGTTAAAATCACTTTCGTAATAAGCTTTGGTAATTTTAAGAAACATAACGGAGTCTATTAAGCAATGTTTTGGAAAAGAATTCCAATGTAAATCTAAAGTGTTAATTAATTTTTTGTACTCTAGGTTCGTTGTCTTTAAAACTTCTTCACAAAAAGATCGTAAAAAATGTTCAAGTGGGGTTCTTATTTTTAAATAACAGAAAGAGGAAGGAGATATATTCATTTTTATCTCTTCCAAAGTGTACAATAACAATTTTTCTGCTTCTTTAGTGTTTGCAAAAATTAAACTCCATAAGTTTTCTTGAGTTTTATTTAAAAACATATCTTTTACGATAATTTTAATGATTTCTTCTAGGAAATTTTGGCAAGATTCTTCGATCGCATTGTGTGGTATATTTTTAGCTAAATTAATAATTGTTTTATTAACTCCTTTTCGTGTACTCTTTTTTAAAACTTCAAAAACTTTTTGAAGATATTCATAAATAAATTTTGTTGGGATTTTCTTTAAACGTTTAATCATAAAATTATGAATAAATTCATCGTCAGAGTTTATAATATTAAAATATTGATTAACTTTAATCCAATTCTTTTCAATGGGTAATTCAATAAATATATGGAATGAATGTTTAAAAATTGTGTTTTTAATGGAAACATTTGTTTCGTTGTGTTCTAATAAATTAATAAATTCCCAAGCTTCTTCAACCAGAATTAAATATCTCGCTAAATGTATACTGTGTTTTCTTAATGAAACCGATGATTCTTTTAATAAATTTAAAAGTAATGTAATTTCGTTTTGTTTCATATTAAAAGCGGTTTTATATAAAGGTCTTAAAGCGTATTTTAAATAATCCCCAACGCAAAATTTTAAAATCAGTTCTAATTTATTCCCAAGTTCAAGATTTCCTAAAGAGTGTATTAAACATTCTTGTATTTCCTTTTTAAATGCTACATCTTTACCATCGAATATATCTGTTTCAAGTAAAAATGGTTCAGTTATTTTTAAAAATAACTCATCAGAAACTATGTATGAAAGGATTTCTATGAGATATTTTGATTTATTTACATCGTCATATGATAAATTTAATTTTGTATAAGTTATAATTTTATTTCGTAAGCTCGGTGTTGAATATTTTTTAAAAGCTCGAAGTAAACTTCTGTTTATTTTACACAAAGGTTGAGATAGAACTTTTTCGATGTTTTCTTCAATTTGACTAATGTCGTTTTTTAAAAACCAAATTAAAATAGAAAAATCTATTTCGGAATTGTATTCCTTCCAAAAATATTTATTTAAATCTGGTTTGTATTTTTTTACATAATGAGCTAAACTTCTATCTAAAAATTGTATATTACATGAGTATTTTTTATCATATTCATATACTTCTTGTATTAAGTGTTTGTATTTTTCTAAAGGTATTTTACCTCTTTTACGACTTAAATTATAATTTAATATACACTTAGACGTTTTAAAATAAATCTTTTTATTTTCTTTAAATTGATCTAAAAGGTAGATGCATCTCTCTACAATTTCTTTCATTTCAAAAGTTCTTTCAAACATATCCGCGTAATAAAAATCGTCCAAACCGATTAATTTTAAATATTCTATTAGATAATCGTCGTAATTTGTACCATTTTTATATAAAACTGTCAAAAGATAACTAAATATTATCCTGCTGCACCATAATAAAGAATAATTTATTTTTGTATAACCAATCATTTGATATAAAAGTTTTAATTCTTCTTCTCCAAACATATTTAATCGAATTCTGATGGAAATTGCCATAACAAAAGTACTTGTGGATTTAATATCGTTTCTATAACGTTCAATAATGAGTTTAAGAACTTCTAATCGATATTGTTTATCTTGTGTGAAAACAACAACATTAGCAAGTTGAGAAAATAATTTTGAACGTTCCCCTGAAGAAGAAGAATTTTGTAACAAATTTTTTAATAAAGGAATTGATTCATTAGGCGGTAATAAATATATAAAATGATCTGATGTTTCAATACGTTTTCTAACGATTTCTTTTCTGTCGTTAACAGATATTGATTGTAAAAAATCCATTGAAAATAAACTTTCATAGTTTAAAATATCTTGAGAGTATTTTCTTTGGAATGAATCTTTGATAATTTTAAATCTTTTTTCTGGAATAAGATAATTTAAAAGTATATATGGATAAGTAGTATAACGATTCATGTTTATATCGAAAAAATCTAATAAACCTTCAGGGTAAAAACTAAATATAAAATCTTCCAATTTATTTTCTTGGATAAGAACTTTATATAAACTCTTTCTACAGAAACAATTAGCAAAACTATTATATCCACCTTTTAAAATATCTTTGTTTGTTAAAATTAGTTTTTTTGTTGAAAATTTTCCAGATTGAAAATAAAACTTGTATTTCTTTTGTAATTTCCAAAATAATTCTGGGTCATTTTCTACTAGATACTTAACAACACTTGGATATTTTATATGTATTAGAAATCCTTCATCGTTTTTCTTCATTAAATCGAAATAATATTCTAAAAATTGTTTATCTTTTTTATAAATCTCAATTAAATATCTAACACTTAATTTGAGTTTGTAAGCATCTACATTTTGTCTTATTAAGCTAAGAGAACAACCGGGTAAAAGTACAAGAGCCAAGCTCCGTCCGTATTTTTGTTCAATTTCCATAAAATAACTATCGATTAATTTCTCATTTTTAACAGTTTTGTAAATTCGATTAACCACTTTACATCTAACAGTGAATGAAATGCTTGGAAGTAAATCGTTCACTAAGGATTTCGAATCGATTTTCGGTATAACTTCCGAAAAGAAATTCCAATTTTTTAATAATCTTTTTACGTGCTCCTTATTGCCACTTTTTAAGACTTCCAAAAGCTCTTCGTTTCTTTTAAATTTCGATAAAAGATCGATCCTAGAGATTTCTTGAAAATTATCTTGCGGTTTTAATCTAGAAAAAAATTCATCTTGGTTTTCTTCGGTCAAATTTTCTTTGAGTTTAGTGAGAAATGTTTGGAAATTTTTATTTTTTTCTTTTACTGTAACACCTCCTATTTTATGGAAATCCGAAATTAAATCTTGAGTAATTACCATCTAGATAAAAAAAATATCTATAAATAAACTCATGTTTACACAATATTACGTAAGAGATATTTGAGTCATTTTAAAAATGTATTAAGGAAGTAGTTTATTTTTAATTATAAAAATACATACAGTGACTGTTGTTGTCTACTTACTTTTAAGTTATAAATGAATCCAATGGATCAATGATCGTTGTAAATATCAGCGCTTGCGGCTCACAATGTGTACACAGATGAGACACGTTGGGGAATGAATGGCTTCGTAGATTACCTTTCAAATCAATTGATATAAAAAGCAGTGACAAAACGTTGGGGTTTAAAAATTTATTTTAAAACGAGACAAAAAGGTTTTAATTAATCTTATCTTCACAGTTTTATGTTGCATCACAGAGTGTAATAAGAAGTTCAACATTTTGTTTATATAGTTTAAATGCGCTGTATGTGATTTAACCCAAAGTTTTTATTAGTTTTAAAGGAAAGATGTCCTTTTAACGTTTGTTAACACTTTGTTGGCCGGGAATTTTACATAGAAACTATGTCATGTCACCGTAATGTAAGTGCTATATGACGAGTTAACTCATCCCCGGTCAACAACGTTTGGACATGAAAAGACGAGTTAACTCCTCACCAGTCAACAAAGTGATAATAAGAATTTTTTTAATGAGAAGGTTGTCTATTTAAATAAAGGTTATGAGTAATGAGCAAAAAGCGTAAGTAACATTAGATTTTGCGTTAGTGACTCCACTTAAGCTTCAACAAGGCTTGAGATGAAATTTTCGATTAAAAGTCATGCGACCAAGAAGAGGAATAGAAAGCATTAGTAGGGTAAACTGCCCAAATGTCGGCCCCCCTAAAAATCCTTCCTAAAATCGGCCTTTCTATAAAAATCTATTTAAAAAAACTGGAAGGCCGACTTTAGGCGCATGGCGGAGATTTGGTGAGTTTACCCTATATAGTTCACGCAAACAAAATTTTGAGTTTATTGCTGCATTCTGAATCATTCTGAAAGATAATTTTTTTTGATAAATAATTTAAAGATGCTATCGTTTATTATAAAAAATAAATTTTTTGTAACTACTGTCAAAAATTTGAAAAATAAAATCGAAGAATTTTAACTGAACTTAATATGATTGTATATTTTTTCAATCCTGCTTTGAATTCTACCAGATTGGCAATCAACCAATTACATTTTAAAATAATCCTTATACATGATTTATTTGTAGAGACTAAGAGATACTTTTAAATTTATTCTTGGGTTAAGTAGTAAAGTAGTCGGTTATTATAATTCAACGATTTTGAATCGATTTTCTTGGTGAGTGATAATCCTTATTATATGTTAAAAGTGCATTTATTTAAACATTAATGTTATTAAATTAATATAATTGTGAATTCTTACCTCTCAATCACAAGTTGTTATTAGTAATAACCATTAACTCAATTTTAATGAGAATAATCGCTACAGATTTCTGCCATTCCAGTAGTTACCTGTTTATGTATGACTTCTTTACTAGATCATCATCAAAAACCGAACCATAACTATTTTAAAGGCTGTTACATTGCGGTATCATAATTCCGAACCTCGGTGTGGATAACTACAGTTTGTTCAAAATGTACTGTTCTAAAATAACTTGACTTTATTTTATTCTTCCATGACTTTTACTTACTTTTACAAAATATAATCGTTTAAAAAATAAATGTAACCAGAAAACAGATAGAATGGTACTCAACGATCACTGTTTTAAAAACTATAAAGATTGTAATGTGAAAAAATCGTTAAAAGGCCGACATTTGGCGAGTGCACCCTACATTAATGGGTTAGATGTGATATTACTGACATTCCAGAAAAGACTCGAGATTTGGCAAAGGCACTTCTGGAACTACGATCTAATAATAAAACATTAAATTTGAGAACAAAGCTGCCAAGGCTTTCAAAATTCCATACAACTGGGTAATAAAAAGTTACTACCATTTGTAATAACCTACTTTTATGAACAAGCATTTTCCACTCTAATAAACATAAAAACGGGAAACACAAATCGATTGAACGCCAAAGACTGTATTCGAATTGCTCTTGTATTATAAGCCACATATTTGAATTATATCAAATGAAATATTTCTGTAAAAGTAGGAAATAAAAAATATGTTATTTACTATTTTCGTACAGGATTTTTCATTATCCATGTACCATAACCCGAAATGGAGCTGCACCTTGAAGAGAAAGATGAAAAAGTAAGCTTCCTTTCCGTAACAGTGCCGAGTACTCTTTCATCTTTCTCTTCATGGTGCAGCTCCATTTCGGGTTATAATACAATAACTTAATAAGTAGAAGTAATGTTTAATCTTAATTTATATTGTTTTTCTCATTTTCAAAATGAGGACTTGTACACAAAAAATATATTTTAGTATAAATATATAGTTATGTGTAGTATGTATAGTTAATTACGAAAAATAGTTTTTTAATTAGAAACATAATCGCTTCTTGTAGGCCTGATGATGGCTGACAGCCGAAACTAGTCACATGTTATAAAATAAACCAGTAAAAGTACATAACCAAAGTCTATTTATTTAATTATTACAAACTGGTAGCATGGATCACATCTTTGAATTTTACTCTTTAGTATAAATGGTTAACCCGATAACGTCTGAATTTTTACGAAAAAAAATCGTTGTTCTTTTTAACTGGTTATCGTATAGTCATCCTGTTCAAGCTAAACTAAGCGTAAACTATAAGTTACGTATTTGTATCAGTGAAGTGTGAAAATTTCGTTGATATCCTCATCGGAGCAAAAAGCTTTATAACTGCGATTAAACAAGCTCACCGACTACTGATAATGTACTATAAGTAACCCGTAATGGAGCTGCACCATGAAGAGAAAGATGTAAAAGTAAGCTCCCTGTCCGTAGCATTGTCGAGTACTCTTTCATCCTTCTCTTCATGGTGCAGCTCCATTTCGGATTATAGTACGTTTAGGTACAAAAGCAGGAATCGTCACCTTAGAACCAGACTATTTTATGACCAATTTTTCTTAAAGATGAACACCAACGTATACATTATATTTCGAGCTCTTTCTGACAGTTTATTCCAAATCAATATACGTCTCTTCGTATCACTACAATATTACCTCGGACATCGCAAACTCTAGTACATGCAAGTACTCGATTTTTGCAGCAGTACAAAACAGTTTTGTAATTTTCACGAGTGGAACACCTCAAAAAGTATAGCTCCATAACTGCAACTCGCTTTGATTTTAAGTTAAATAGTTTCAATGTTTGAGTTGTGTCGATATTCTAACGCACGACCGATATACTGCAACGTGTTATAGGGTAAACTGCCTAAAAGTCGGGCCTCCAAAAAATGCTTCCTAAAGTTGGCCTTTCTATAAAAATCCATTTAGAAAAACTGGAAGGCCAACTTTAGGTGCATGGCTGAGATTGTTTGGCTGAGATCGTGTTTTTCCTGGGTAGTTTCCGTAACTCAAGAAATGCAGCTACCTTAAATAGCCACCTTTTATTAGCTGCGATTACCAAGCTAGTACTGAATATCATCAAATCATTTTTTGCCAATGTACATTACATTATCAAAACTAAAAACTCGTTTTTTATAAAATTAAAAAGAAAGGACATAGAATTGCCTGCTTCTAAGGCTTCTAAATATTATGATAAGAAATTATTAAAATAGAATGTGTTTAAATCAATTAAAATACTACCAATATAAATTAAAAATCTAAATTCAATCAGACTTTATTTGTTTAGTAAGTTAAGGCAAGATATTTTATAATGAAACCTCTCATGTTGTTATTATCATACTAAATATAAACATGATATCATCAACTACAATGTTTATAGAAAGTTATTAAATGGAAATCTTTATCTATAGAAATCTTTATCAGGAACGTCAAATTTTATTGTTAATATTGATAATACAAAAAAGATTGCAAACAAAAAACACTTCATAACTTCATTAAAAAATTTCATTTCCCATTTCTTACCTTCAGCAATATTTAATATTTATGTAATACTAAATTATTCAACCAAAACCCCCATTTTAACTTCTACGTAAAAATGACTAATTCCTTTAAACACACTTGGTTTTTTTTCAGACGCACAAACCACACGATAAACTGCCTTAATAACGATAAGATAACTAAACTTAAAAAAAATCAAAAACGTGCCCAAGGCGTACTCCTTATACTCAACGCATCCTGATGAATCACTCCTACCATTCGCGTTGTTACTCACATCAGACGGCAGCTCGGAGTTCCACTAGACATCAGTCCACCAACAGTTCCAAAGAGGACAACTTCGTACTTCGTCCGTCTCTCGTATTTAATACCGAGTCGCGAGTTTATTCGAGACTTTCACCGCGAACAGTGCATAAAACCAAGAGAAAAAAGAACGCACCGAGAAGACTCTCAACCGGCAGAAGGTGTAAAGTTGCCTTAACCCGATACTCTTCCGTCGAGTAAGTATGCAGTTTCGGTTTAAAATTAACCTGTTACGGCGTGAATCGGAGCGTTTTGCCCCAGTTTTTCGATCGAAACCGCGATTAACTGATTTAATGTTACTGTAGGCGACCAAATTACAAATTTAAATTAGAAAATTAACAAAGTGAAGTCATCCAATGTGTGTTGATGACATCAGTTTTAGTTTAAATGCATTAAAAAGTTTTAATTATGGATTTAAAATTATAAGATTTTTTTTTCTTTTATAGAATATGAAAAGACGCAAAAGAATGTAGATAAAAAAAGACATATAATTATTTCTTATTTATGCTGGTTTAGTCGTGAGTGTGTCGATAACATACAAAGGAAACGCGAGTTTAATGGTTTATGACCTTGATTATTCTTGGGTAATAACAATTATAATGCGGTTTGTTGATAAACTAACAAACCACCGTTATTTAATTCCAAATGAATTCTTCAAATTCGTTCCCGTTGATTATACTCATTATAAATTTAAGTAGGTTATTCAATAGCTTAAAATTACTTTCATTATAAATGCATCTAATTGTAAATCATAAATTAAACCTAACAAAACAACTTCATAAATCACAACTTTCTCCAATTTTCTTTCTTTTGGCTCCTTACTACTCGAGAATCTCTCACAACCACTAACATCATTCGAAAATGTTTCCTTAACAACAACATTAAGCAGTAATGCAATAAATAAAGTAATGCAATAGCTATAAAATAACTTTCGAAATTACGTTTAGATCATTAAAGTTGTTTTTAAATTAAATTAGATAATAACTATCACACGTGTGTAATAAATAATTTTATTGCGAACCAATAAATCAATACTTTCTTAAGAAAATGTGATAAACCTTATTTTGTAATTGATTTCACTGAAAGGTAAACAAACGTAACTTCCTGACAAAATAATAGTTTAATAAACATTGCACCTTTGTAAATGCAAATGAATGAATAAATTATTGAGAAATTGAGATAATTTAATGGAAAACAAAGATAATAAAAAGTAATTACATTATAGAAGTTAAAAGGTTTAAAATCAATCAAATTTTTTTAAATATTGCATTATTTTCTTTGAATTTCTATTAAGATTTATACTCAAGTTTATATTTCGAAGACAAAAAAATATTTACTAATCAAAATGAAGTTTGTTTTCGGTATTTAATTGCTTGTTGGTTTATAGCTTGCTCAATCAGGTTTGGTCGCGATGTTAAACAGACATATCTGGTGGAAAGATTTAAAGGTTTCCGGAGAATTTGTTTGAAGAAAATTTATTGGGGAATGTCAAAACATAGAAGGCAAAAGCCAGATCTGTTCGGATAAATTTAATTTTTTCAATAATATTTTTTTTCCATTTAAAATCTAATAATAAATAAAAAATTGTAGGTCAATAAAGAAATTGAGGAAATATGATTATAAAAAAGTGAAAGTAATGTGACTCTGGTAATTAATAGGATACACGTAGAAAAATGAAAGGGAAATAAATAAAAATGTCCTATTAATATTAAAATTTCTAATTTGTGTGATTTTGATGATTATTTTAAAAGCATTAAATTCATTTATTATACACATGTCCGGAAATCCGGTATAATGAAATACTACAAATACCTTTTTTTGACTCAATTTATTTATAGGTATACAAAATTGTTTAGTTTAACCGTTAGAGGACTTTAAAAGTAACGTATTTTTTCAATTACTAAAAATTAAATTTTAATTTTTTCTTAAATTACTTGAAAATTCTTTATTGGATTTCGTTCATTTTATGATCATACTTTTATATCAACAGACTTTAGTTTTCTGAGGAATAAATTCCAATTTAGAAAATTACAGGGTGTTTAAAAACATGACAAGTTATCCATCAGATTTTTTTAAATACTCTGTATTATCATTACCACTTTTTTCTGAATAACTATAATTCAAAAGTTATTTTGTCTTATACAAAAATTCAATTGAGTAAACGATTTAGCCACAAAAATAATTTTTGATTACTTTCTTTACTGAAGAGACGTAGATTTTCAAACTTTGTCATTTTACAATTTATTTAAAACATTTTGAAACCTTTTTGAGTAACATAATGTACTAGTGGCAAGTAAAGTCAGCGCTAATTAGCACACATTTGTTTCCATAATTGCTTCAACGTTCTAACGAGAACCTTGTTCTCGTACAATAGTCCGAAAATGAGTCAAACAAACTGGGATACCAAACAACCAATCTGCATGGGTGGAAAACCTTTCCCATTTTGTATGAAGCAAATGAGCTTTGAAAAGTCCAAAGATCTGTTACCCACAAGAAACCTACAATTACAGTCAAAAGAACCGTTACACACTAGAAAATTACAATTAAAGACATAAAATGTAACACATAAAAACGTATTTGCATAGCATTTTCATTCACCTGAATCTTCAATTAATAGTAGTTTTCGTTCGGTCAAATACATAAGGCTCTCTTTCTCAATCGGTATTTCAACAAATTCTACACTAAATGTTAACCCAAATGTGGTAATAAAAAATGAAAATTTCGTCGGTATACAAGAGAAATTGACCAAATACAAAATTCTAGACTTTTATGTTTTAATATCTGAAATTCAAGATTACGTGTTAGGTTTTTGTTATCGTGTTCTTGAAGATTTCGATAAAAAGTATTAGAAATCTTCAAAGTATTATTATTGTCATTGCTAGTAGTAAGTAAAATATTCGCTAATTAGCATACCTTTGCTTCCACAATTATTTCAACGTTCTGACGAGAACCTTGTTCCCGAACAATAGTCTGAAAATGACTCAAATAAACTGGGATACCAAACAAGCACTCTGCATGGGTGGAAAACCTTTCCCAGTTTGTATGAGGCAAATGAGCTTTGAAAAGTCAAAAGATTTGTTACCCATTAGAAACCTACAATTAAAGTCAAAAGATTTGTTACACACTAGAAACTTACAATTAAAATCAATAGATCTGTTACCCACTACAAACCTACAAATAAAGTCAATAGATCTGTTACGCACTAGAAATCTACAATTAAAGACATAAAATATAACACATAAAAACGTGTTTGCATTGCACGTGTTTCATTCACCTGAGTCTTCAATTAATAGTAGTTTTCATTTGGTCAAATAGATAAGGCTGTCTTTCTCAATCGGTATTTCAACAAATTTTACAGTAAATGTTAATCCAAATCTGATGATAAAAAATATTAAAAATCGTCAAAATATTCACAATTGCTTCAACGTACTGACGACCTTGTTGTCGAACAATAGTCCGAAAATGAGTAAAACAAACTGAGATACCAAACAAGCAATCTGCATGGGTGAAACACCTTTCCCATTTTGTGTGAGGCAAATGAGTTTTGAAAATTGAAAAGATCTGTTACCCACAAGAAACTTACAATTAAAGTCAAAAGATCTGTTACACATTATAAATCTACAATTAAAGTCAAAAGATCCGTTACACGCTAGAAATCTACAATTAAAGACATAAAATGTAACACAGAAAAACATATTTACATAACACTTTTATTCACCTGAGTTCAATTAATAGTAGTTTTCGTTCGGTCAAGAGGATAAGGCTCACTTTCTCAATCAGTATTTCAACAAATTTCACAGTAAATGTTAATCCAAATCTGGTGATAAAAGATAAAAATTTCGTCGGTATACAAAAGAAAGTGACCAAGTACTAAATTCTATGTTTAAGAATACATAAAACATTGATGTTTCACTGAAGAGATTTTTATTTTTGGATCTCAATTACTCGGGTTTCGATCATCAAATAATCGTCATCAAGCCGATTGTTAGAGAATTATATGAAAAAAACTCCGGATTTACAAAATTTTAGATTTTTATTTTTATGAAAAAAGTGAACAAGTCCAAACATATTAGGGAAAAGTGGATCAATTTAACCAGTAATGTGTATTATTATAATGAATTGATTAATTTTGCACCTTTCTGGTTATTAAATTTTATTACTTGACTAGTTTCGGCTTAAAACCATCTTCAGAAGTAAATTATAAAATTTGAATTATAAAATTTAATATTTAAAATTACTACACATGTTACAAATACTATTCGAAAAATTGTAGACGTAAAAGAGATTATAACTTATAAAACGTCATCGAACGAGAAACTTAAATGATTAAAATAAAAAAATGTTTTTATTATTTTAGTTCTTTCTGTTTTAACCGGTTGATTTTATCGTTGGATTACGTTTTATATATTTTTTTTGAAGTTTTATACTGTGTTTCACGTCTACAAATTTTGGAAAAGTATTTTTAACATATACTTACTATTATATACTTTTAAATAAGTATATAAAATTTTATAAATTCTTAATTTCTACATTCCTATCTAATTTAACATTTGCTTTTGAGGGTGGTTTAAGCTGAAACTAGTCAAGCAATAAAAATCTAATAACCAGAAAAGTGCAAAATTAATCAATACATTATCTAATAAGTCAAAAAATACCATTATAGGTACACTGTTTATAATAATCATTATAAACTTTTCTCACGCAAAAGTACTATCCGTGAACTTGATCTACTTTCTCTTGTATACTAATGATTTATTTTTATACAAAATTACGTGTTAGGTTTTTGTTATCGCGTACCCGAAAAATTCGATAAAAAAATATTGGAAATACTCAAAGTATAGAAAGGAAAAATTAGTTGTATAACATAGATAAAATAAATTTTTTGGGATTTTTTTTTTCTTGTCTAATATTGAAGAAAAATTTGTAAAGTAAATAAATACTCCATAAAAAAAATTAAGCAATGAACGAATTAATAGACCATATTAATAAAAATAAAAAGCACCTTAATAAAAACGTAGAGTTTCTAAAATATAGGACAACTTTATGCATTCTTTCTATTATTATGCTTCTCGTCTAAAAGTTTAATTAAAAAAACATTTATTGAAGTGTTTAAACATGGAAGGTAAAAACCAAACCTATAAAAATAAAGTCACTTTTTTGAAAGATCTTTTTTCGTTTAAAAAAATCTAACGTTCCAATTAAAATCTACCAATAAGCAAAACTTAATAAATTTGGAAGTTGAGGAAATCTATAAAAAAGTAAAGATAACGAGCGAATTTATAGACTATATTAAGAAAAATAAAAATCACATCAATAAAAATATGGTATTTGCAAAATATTTACTTAACTTAATACATTTAGAAGCTGAGGAAAGCCATAAAATGTGAAGATAACGAGCGAATTAATAGATTAAATTAAGAAAAATAAAATGCACATTAATAAAAATGTGGTATTTGCAAAATACTTATAAGACAAATTTATACTATATTAGTATAACTATGTTTCTGTTATAAGAATTTAATTAAATGAATATTTATTGGAAGATGTTAAAACTTGGAGTGCGAAAGGTAGACATAAAGAATTTTTTAATAGACTTCTTTTCTGTTTAAAATCAAACAATAAGTAAAACTTACACAGGCTGTCCCGTTTTGATTGCCCGATCCTTTATTGGCGTATTACTTGGCTAAAAATAAGTAAAGAAGTTCTAATCAACATGAGTCCAAAAGGATTAGTTTTCAAGATATTGGAAGTTTAGTTCCATACGTTTACCTATTACAAACACAATCGAAGCGTATTTATTAAAATAAATTATTAATTCGTTACGATTGTTTCGATGAATTGACATTATTAAATTACACTGGTTAGGTACAAAGAATTCATACAGAAAATACGCCACTAAAGGATCGGACAATCAAAACGGTACACTCTGTACACACACATAAGCTAAGTAAATCCATAAAAAAGTGAAAGTAGTGAGTTAGTTGATGGATTAGGTTACACACCAAGAAAAATGGAAAGCTGTATAACATGTAAAAAATTAAAAAAATATGTTTCATTAATTAAAATTTAAATTTCTATAAAATGTAATTTATATGGCTATTTCCAAAACATTTATAAGGCAAATTTACATGTTATCTTTTAATTACCATTTCCCTGAAGAATTTATTTAAAGAAGTTGGAAGATGTCAAAACATAAATGGTAGAAACCAGATTTAAACAGATAAATTACATTTTTTGAGATTTATAATCTAAAGAAGACTTATAAGTAAATAAATGAGTTGAGTTTTATAGAGAAATCTATAAAAAAAGAGAAAATAATAAAACACAAGTAATTAATACATTATAGCAAGAAAAATATATACCCTTTCTATTAAAACAACTAATCCCTGTGATTTAAATGATTATTTTGAAAACAACTATAAGATAAATCTACATGTTATCGTCAATATGTTAATGATTATAAAGCTACAAGAGACAACACAACAAATTGATGACAATGAACGCTAAATGGGCTACAGCACCTGATCCCTTGGAGAAAGTCGATTGACCGAGACGTTGACCTTCCAAAATGCGCATAATTCATTCACGCCCAATGTTAATTTCTTTTGAAAGCTTAAAACCCAGAATTAATTAATCTTAATTATTGTACCTACCCATTAGTTATAATCGTTAAAAAGTCTTTTCAGTATCGACATTTCCTTTTTTTACGGGAAACAAAACTGATAAAAATATTGGCTTGAACCATCCGGAAATACCTAAATCGTGAATCACAAAACTAATTTTAACACCCGATACACACAAATACCCCTTTTCCTAACAAAACACAGGCACACTCACGTAATCCATACCAAAAATAAACCCTAAACGGCCACAAAAGCCTTTGAAGAAACGAATTTTTTTCCTTATAAACATTTAAACGTTTCATTCAACTATATTTTTCTCCAAGTCAAAAAATATTTAAACAAGTTTCGTAATCATAAATAATTTCTTAGAAGGTTCTTCGCATATGGTGGATCGAAAAGAAACGATGTGAGACCTCTGGAAATATAAACTATGGTGAATGGGTCGCGTTCGTGTTCCATCAGTATGAGATTTCTCTCTATTTTTGTACAGTGGAGACAGTGGAGCGTTCCTTTTCTGAATTCACTTTCGGTCTAATGGAATGGTCGTAAAATTGTTCTCGTCGCGCTAAATATAGGCCAATTAGATTAACGCTTTCGCTTAATATCAACTTTAATTCAACTTGTTGATAGGTTTTTGAACTTTTTATTTTATACATAATAAAGTTGTAAACACCAAACGTTAAATTTTATAATAATATATAATAAAAAAAAACAGTTTGAGAACGCAGCCTAATTTTTAATCCTATAAATAAATTTTGTACGATTTTTTTTTAATTTTTTGATACTAATTTGGAAAATTAGTCTTTTTTAGATTAAAATAGAATGTTTTAAATTTAATTTAATACAAGAATCACGTTTTTATTTCTATAAATAAAGTCTGTATGAATTTTGTAAAGTTGTAATTTCGAAAAATTAGGTTATGTCAATGAACATAATCTTTAAGAATTTTTTTAATTTTTTTGATACTAATTAGAGAAAATCCGTCTCTTTTAGATTAAAATAGAACGTTTTAGATTTAATTTAGTACAAGAATCAAGTTTTTATTCCTATAAATAAAGTCTGTACGATTTTTTTAAAGTTGTAATTTTTGAAAAATTAGGTTATGTCAATGAACGTAATCTTTAAGAATTTTTTTAAATTCTTTTGGTACTAAGTAGAGAAAATCTTTCTTTTTACGATTGAAATAGAATATTTTAGATTTAATTTAATACAAGAATCATGTTTTTATTCCTATAAATAAAGTCTATACGATTTTTTTAAAGTTGTAATTTTCGAAAAATTAGGTTATGTCAATGAACATAATCTTTAAGAATTTTTAAAATTTTTTGGTACTAATTAAAGAAAATCCGTATCTTTTAGATTAAAATAGAATGTTTCAAATTTTATTTTATACAAGAATCATGTTTTTATTCCCATAAATAAAGTCTGTACGATTTTTTTAAAATGTACTAAATTTGCGAAAATTAGGTTATGTCAATAAACATTCCCATTTTTAAGAATTTTTTTAATTTTTTTGATACTAATTAGAGAAAACCCGTATTTTTTAGATTAAAATAGAATGTTTTAGATTTAATTTAATACAAGAATCATATTTTTATTCCTATAAATAAAGTCTGCACGATTTTTTTAAAGTTGTAATTTTCGAAAAATTAGGTTGTGTTAATGAACATAATCTTTAAGAATTTTTTTAATTTTTTTGGTACTAATTAAAGAAAATCCGTCTTTTTTAGATTAAAATAGAATGTTTCAAATTTAATTTAATACAAGAATCATGTTTTTATTCCTATAAATAAAGTCTGTAGGGCGGATCCAGGAAAAATTTTTGGGGGGTTATTAAAAAAGAAAGTTGTTGGAAGTTATATTCATGAATTTATAATGCGGAGGGTAATTTTCTTGGTCTTTTGGCAAGTTCATCTATTATATGTTCAGGATCAACCTCCACTTCGCGATGTACATTTAGAAAAGTCAAACCAACTAATTTTTCTTGTCCAACACTACTTCGTAAATATGTTTTCAATCGTCGAAGCGAAGAAAACGATCGTTCGCTTGATGCAACAGAAACCGGTAGTGTTGCAGCAATCTTAATAAAGCGAATAATTGATCGATAAAGGGTTTCGTTGCACTAATTTAAGGTTTCCATGAAATTTGTTGGGAGATTTTCCTTTGACATCCAGTGTCTAAAAATATAACATTGTTTATTATTAATCTGTATCACACACATGGTCAATTCTGCAAGAAAATCATCAGTAGATGTGAAATAACTTGGCCAGTATTTTTCCAAAGTTTCAGTTGTTTGATGAATATCATCCGCTTCTTCTGTAATAATCTACTGGTTCTCCCAAGTAATTTTCCCGGTTTATTTGATGTCCAACTCTTCGAGGCACTTCTATCAGTACTGCAACCTTAGTTGCCAATTCGTTAGCTATCTGAAAGATATTTTTGAAGCCCTTTTTTGCGTTCCTACGCATGCAATTTATTTCTTGGTAAACTGCTTTGGAGAAGTCTAAGCATCGACTGAGATCGCAATTTTTTTCTTGCAGTTGTACACTGACATTCTTTGTCAATGCAAAGATGGGCTTAATAACTGTCAACGTAATAATAAATTGCGATGTTTGCAAGGATTTCAGTAAAGCCTGTGGTCTCAAACCGCCTGTCATAATGTTCAAAGACCTCGTAAAAAAGGCTTAGTGAAGTTAAATGCTCAACAATTCTCTAATTAGTAATTAGAGAAAATCCGTCTTTTTTGGATTAAAATAGAATGTTTAGAATTTAAATTAATACAAAAATCAAGTGTTTATTCCTATAAATAAAGTCGGTACGATTTTTTAAAGTGTACCAAATTTTCGAAAATTAGGTTATAAAACTACTTTAAATTAATTCTTACATTTTTATTTTCAGATATTATGCTTCAATAAAACCTCTCATAAAATCAAAAAAATGACGACTTTAGCAACAAATCGAACTGTAGCTTCCTGCATAGGAAATGGAACCACAAATATCCCTCTACGAAGAAGTTTAAGTCGAAACGGACAAATTTCTCCAACGTTAAAAACTCCCCCGCAAACACAATCACCTCTAGAACGAGAAGTAGAAAGATGGAAAGCGAAATTCGAGGAGGCGGAAAATAGAAGGAAAATATTGTTATCACAAAATGAAAAAAGTACGTAACCTTTGTCAATATTAAAATCGTTATTTACTTTCCGGTTGGTTATTTTAAACGGTATCATAACATTTTTTTATTAACATTTCATATCCGGTAAAAATTCCGTAAACCTTCCAAACTAGTTGATAATAATAGACAATAATAATAAACACAAAGCAACCGTTAGATTAATTATTATTGATGTGAATTGATTGTTATACAACGTCCGTTTTTGTGACGTCAGGAAACCTTCAATGGAAACAATCAAAGCGGCCGACAAATTAACATTGGCCCAGTTTGAGTATGATTATTGCGAACTTGATGGAATTCCTTATAAAAATCATATTATTTTGAATGGGATTTTTTTATCTTATCTAACAATTCTCATAAGTGTTTACTTATTTTCATTGGTGATGTCACAATGTTGATTATATTGTTTATTAGTAAATTTTAACATTTCAAGTTATATTCTGTTAAAGGCAAATTTATATAATGTCAAAGGAAATGAGCATGTATAATATTGTAATTACCTAAAACTAATAAAATAAAAAATGAAATAAAAATTAACTTCCTTCCAAAACATAATAATTTTAATTAAATTACTAATTTTATTTCTCTCTTGTAAACCGTTTCAACTCTTTTTAACGTCACTAATTGACACTGAGCGCTCCATTAGGTGTTGTATAACTGTAATTGGTGCCGGAAGAACCGTTTCTTTCCGAACCGCCACAGTCGCCGTTCAAGGATGCTGCACGTTCCGGTGACAATAAGGAACGTTACCTTTATGGAGATGTTATTACCGTTTTATTAACCACAACCTGAATATTTCAATTTTTATAAATTGCCTTTAGATAGAAAAGATTTTAAAGAATGAAATTTGAAATTCCGTGAAGAATTGTTGCCTTTTGTGTGTTGAAATTCTTTTGTTCCGTTTCAAGAAACGGAAGCTTTCAAACGGAAACGGTTGCTAGCATAGATAAACTTGTAGGAGTCAATGTACGCCAGTTCAGTTGATGGCATAAGCGTATTTGTAAAATAAAGCTTTGCACTTTGATAAGTTGTGTAATATGGAGCGATTAGTTATGTATGCGGATGTAATTTAATGAACAAACTGTATGTGATTTTTTCTAACAATAAGTAATCTCAGAAGAAAATAATCAATGTTGGAGTCTTAATGATAATTTTTAATTAATTAAAAAGGATTAAAAATATAAATGAGTTCTAGAATAAGAAAAAATTAAGTTACTGACCTTAATTGCAGGTAAAGATCATTCCTAATCGTGCTTTTTTACTGATTTTTTTAGAATACAACAAATTTAAAAAACTAAGTAAAAAATTCTTAGATATCAATCATTTTAACAAATTGTGAGCTTGATTTGCCCATTTGGCTTAAAAGATGGGTAGATTTTCAAAAGTTATTACTAACCTAAAGTGTCTACGTTTAAACTATATTACTACCTAATTTAAGGCAGGTTACTTAAAACTTTAGGTGTCTATGTTTTGGATAAAATAAAATTAGGTCTCTAAAAACGAATTATTTACAGTAAAATCTTTCTTCTCAAAAATAATCACACGAATTTCTCAATATAGAAAATTGAAATCAGTTTCATTTTAGTCATTAATTTAGGAACACACAAAAATAAACTCATTTGTCTTAACTCAGATATTCCTGGAAGTATATTTTTAATATACGAAGCGTTCATAAATGATTGTAAGGCGTTTGAATTTGGCGCGATCTAGGTTAATTTTTAAGGTTGGTATAAACACAATAATGTTAATCATATCTCATAATCGTATCATGGAAAATATTGAAAGCTGTTAAAAGAACCGTAAGAGAGAGGTATTTTATTGACTTTATTAACATATGTCTTTGCAATTTTTATCCGATTTCCAATAACTATGAATGTGTCTACATATACCCTTAATATTGAAAAGAATAAATCGTGAATAATTCCGGCTACGCCACTGATGTTAAAGATACGCTGTAAACAATTCACAGGTAACAACGTTGAGCATCAAAAATCACTATATTACGAGCGCGCCAAATTCAAACTCCTTAAACGGCCCACACACGTTACGACTTGTCGTACTGCACGCCGAACTACAGGTTGGAGAGAAAATCATAGAAATTACAGTACTGTCGATTTCTCTGTACACGGTTCAAACACAGCGGACTACAGTAGTTAAGATTATTGCAGTAATAGTCTCGATGAGTGTGAACTACACACGTTCAAGTAACAAAATGCCAAAAAGTGCTACCGCACTTGTAATTGCAGTATTATTGCTTGATTATCCTATACACAGGTGTTTTGCCTATACATTGTATAGTTCAATAAATTGTTCCCAGAATTTCTTGTTTTTAACGTCCATCGTCAAACTCATTTAACTCATTTACTCAACAAACTTATTTAAACTCAATGTAGGAAAATTATCTAGAAAAGTCAACTACAACAACCGCCGCTTTCTACACACGTATTAACTTGCTTCCAGACTCGACCGTTCGTACGATATTTTATGAAAGTTCCGAACTGCAGACGATTCGATCACTGCGTACTACGAAGCATACGATTTGCTTACACACGCTACAATTTATCCTTACTGCAGCAATTTCGATTAATGTCGTACTGCGTGCAGTACGACAAATCGCTACATATGTGGACCGTTTTACAATCATTTATGAACGCTCGGTAGTTTACCTTCTTTCTCAAAAGAATGTTAGAAACGTTTGGGTTAATTTTTTTTATCATAAATATCGATTTATTATCATTTGTAGAGCAAACACGCAAAAGTCTATAAATTCAGTTTTTCATTCTTTGACCTGAATATCAATTTTTATAGCCCTTCCTTGATAAAGCACTTAAAATAAAATCCTATATTACACTTTTAAAATTATACACGAATCTGAGCAATCCAAGCAAATACCAATAAATCCAGATTTCAAACAAAAATCGTTTATTTTCTCCTAAGTTAAATTAACTTAACAGGTTATTTTAATGAATTAAACAAAAATATCAAACCAAAATGTTTTGGCTGTTGTTTTTTGGCTGATGCATCGGTCGGTCGCACTTTAAGCACAGCCGGGTTCTTGTTTACTTTTGTTTATGTATTTAGTATGAATGGTTTTAAAGGGCAGGTCATTGAAATTTTGCATTAGCCAAAAAACCAAGCCCCGACGAAGAGCACACTCTCAGAGCAGGAAAACGTAGTTGAACAAAAAAATTCGGCTTGCAGCTCCTTTCCCGACGTCTCTGAATACGGGCCTTAAACGGCCCACACACGTAACGATTTATCTCCAACTACAGGTCGGAGAGAAAATCGTGGAAATTGCAGTAGTGTCGTTTTCTCTACACACGGTTCAAACACATCGGACTACAGTAGTTAAGATTATTGCAGTTAGTCTCGATGAGTGTAAACTACACATACATCCTTACGCATAACTCTCTACACACGTATCAACTTGCTTCCAAACACGACCGTTGATACGATATTTTATGGCAGTGCCGAACTGCAAACGATTCGATCACTGCGTACTACGAAGCATACGATTTGCCTACACACGCTACAATTTATCCTTACTGTAGCAGTTTCGACTAATGTCGCACTGCGTGCAGTACGAGAATTCGTTACGTGTGTGGGCCGTTTTAAACTCTGGAACCAGTAGTAGAGATGATACAGAGAGCGATGAAAGTGATGAGATGAATATAAACGCAAATATTCAGCAGCTGTCCTCTACAATAGTCGAATCGAAGTCATTTTGCGTTTTGGGACTGCTATAAAGCCATAGCCACATTTAGTAAGGCCGTTAATGACTCCAGCCATAGAAATAGAGTAGCAAATGAACTGGACGGTTACATATCTGAGGAATTACTAAGAAGATGAGAGCAAGTTCCGTTTGTTTGGTGGAAACAACATGGCTTGAAGTACCCAAAAATGAGTAAACTGACAAAAGTGTCATCAAATACAGTTTTCTAACTAATTGACAATTGCGCAAGAATCCATTGTATGCTCATTTAATATAACCTTCGAATTTATTAAAACTTATTGTTAGAACAGTCACATGGACAATCGAATATTCGGTAAATAAATTCAATATTCGGCCGAAAACCGAATATTGCAAATGAAGTCGAATAAGTCGACACCGAATAATTATTCGGCTTCGGTCCCATCCCTAATTCTAGATATTAATTACGTATAATTCGGTTAGTGTGATTGGCAAAAAAGGGATAAATTAGTGAACTTTGAACTGATTTGAATTTTGTAAAACCGAGCCTCGGTTTGGAAAAAATCTTTAGTGTTTTGTACACAGTTTTTTCAAAAAAATGGATGCTCTAACCCGCATATTTCACCAAATTTTGTTGATTTCAAACCATTTCTTACATAATCAATTTCGACTTTACTCGTTTTTGGTAAAAAATTGGTGGTAGAAAATAGAAAAATTATCATTACAAATAATACCGTATCCAATATTGAAAAATGTGTGTAGAATCATTCCTAGGGTTACCGTTGGAAATTTAAAAAATATCCTCAATCCCTAAAGTGACGGATTAGCAATATCCTATTCTATTTTATTCGATTCAAACAAAAACTAACAAATTTCAGATTTCATTAAAAAATCGATAATTTCAAATTTAAAACAAAAAAATCTATGAAAAAATATAATATTAATATTTTCTATAGATATTTTTTATGTTAATTCATTTAAGAAAATGTAATCTCATAACCAATACTTTATTTTATTTTATTTTATTAATTTTAATTCTTGAGTGGACAGCATTTTGTAATCTTTAGAATTAGTTTCTCCTTCTTCAGTATCGATTAATGTTACCTTTTATCTTGATTCCTTATTAAAAGAAAAATTAAACAAATTTGAATTTGTTTTTATTTTTTGTTATTTTCTGTTAAAATTTATATTATCAAAATTGTTGTGTCAAATTTAAAAGTGTCAAAATTAAATTAGTGTTTTTAACTCATACAAAATTATGCTCGGTTTATACACACGAAGTATTTTAATCATTTTCACCACTATCAAACCCTTAATAAATTCAATAATTTATGTTTTAGATATACGAAATTACCTAGAACTAGAAAAGCAATACAACAACGTCCAGAATAAGAATGAAGAGCTGGAAACGGAATTGTTCGAGAAAAACGAAAGTTTAGCAAAATTAACTACCGTTTCAAAAAGTTTATTCCAAGAATATGATATGTTAAAGAACAAATACGAAACTGAAACAGGAGCAATGCACATGTATGAATTACTAATCTACTTACAATTAAATTTACTCATTTTTTAAATTTTTAACAGGGCTTTGAGCGACGCTAGTAATTGGTACAGAGAAAACCAAATGTTAAGAAGACGAACGCTCCTCCTAGACAAAGACTCCGTAGATGAAGGAGTCGATGCTGACGACACAAGCGGAGATCACGACTTGGAAAACCTTAGAGAATCTGTAAAACAACTCAGCGTTGAAGTTGGAAGGTTACAGTCCGAATTAAACGCGGCGAAACTTTTGGAATTTGAAACTACCGAACAAAATATTAATCTCAGTCACGAACTTGAAACAGAAAAGAAGAAATCGAAAGAACTTGAAGATAAAATCTTAGAAATCCAAAAAGAAAACGAACAATTATTAAGGGTATCTAAAATGCTACAGAAGGATTTAGAAGAAGCTAAAGAATCTGAACAAATTCAAAAAGATGAAGCACTTCGATTAAGGTATTTAACATACTTTTAATTTATACCTCATTTTATTTACTTTTCATTTTTAATTTATAACAGAAAAGAAGCAGACAACTTTAAAAAGGAACGTAACGTACTTGCTCATCAAAGCACTGTTTTAATACAAGGAATTAATTCAGATGAAGGTTTCGATGAAATGTTACTATTTGAAATTGAAGAATTAAAACGAACTATAGAAGAAGAACGGAATAAACATCACATGGAAATAACTGCATTACAAGTAAGTTATAAAAATATAACTCCTAAAATAACTCCTTAAATTATTTATTTATAATTTTAAAGGATAAGTTAGAACAACATGAATCTAATTCTCAAGTTGAAGTATTAGAAGAACGTCTAAAATTAGTCGAAACTGAACTAGAACACGCATTAAAGAAGTTAGAAGAAACGGAAAAACAACCTGTTTCAATATCACCACCTCCTCCTCCACCACTTCCATTCGTTCCACCTCCACCTCCACCACCACCAACGCTTGTAGGACCACCCACAGCCCCATTGCGAACGAAAAAGAAATCCTTAACACCCGAAACATCCCCAGAAACTCCACCAGAAGAAGCAAATAACGGGGATTCGAAAAAACCTGTTGTAAATGGAGTTAACGATGATATCATCAATCAGATTAAAACCGGGATGTTTACTTTGAGAAAAAGGAAAAGTGATAGCGGGAAAAAGGAACGAGAAACTCCGAAAGCCGTGAGTGAAATGTTGAATATTTTGGGGAGTTTGAGGAAGACTAATAAGAGTAAGATAACTGTTAGTCCAAAATTTGCTGATGTCCAATTGTAAACAGTCAGTTGTATTGTCAATTATTAGCTGAGTTGTATTGTAAAATCTGATTAATAATTTTAAGGGAATTTAATAATATGATCTTATATTATACATAATATGTGAAGAAATAATTATTTGTTACTTTTATACTGTATTTTACACGTTTGTAATTTGTAAGAAAAGGCGACAATAAATGTATATTTCATGTTTATATCCTTGTTTCTTTATACCGTGTGTCCGTAAAGTAGGGGATATAGGCTACATAATCGTTATAAAGGGTTTATGGAAAAATCGCCGAGACGGGTCTAAAGATTTATATTTTTTGCAATTTTTTAATGGAGATTTAAAATTTTTTCCGCCATTTTTAAATGAGTTATGACGTCATCGATATTTTTTTTAAATGGCAACCCCCCATTTTTATTATGGATTATGAAAGAAGATTTTTTTCCAAGTTCAGTACAGTCAATATTAATATCGGTTACATAAGAAAATTTTCGAGAAAAATTACTTTAAAGTTTAATTCGAATTTACTTAAAATGGTAAAAATAGCAGTTGCCATGATTAAAGAATTGAGAGAATTGTGAGAAATTAATGTGTCTTTCAAGTAAATAAATTCGATTTTTAGTAACTTCAAATGCGACACTCTTTTTAAGACACTCTATACTCTAAATAAAACAAACTTTGAACACAAAAACAAGTTCAAACACTGTCGGATTAATTGAAGAAGCAGATTAGCCAAGTGTCGACATGAGAGTTTCTACTATAGTTTTAAAAGTCAACTATTTAATTAAAATAATACATAAGGTATTCATTTAAATTCGTGCTCAAGTGACCTATGGGCTCCAGTAGCATCTTTGTCGCGTTCATTTCCTACCTATTTCTTCATTATTGTCTAATAAAAATTCATAGCATGATTGAACACGAATTTAAATGATCACCTGATATAATAAAGTTGTAACTTATAAACGTCAAATTTTAATGTAATCCAAAAAAAATCCCACTTTTAGAACGTAACCCAATCTTTAGAATCTAAAAAAATTTCATTGAAGGACATTAAGTTACATTTCCTTTCTTGAAAGAAAAACTAAAAGTCGTAAAAAATTCATCTTTGGCAAAAATAGAGATTAAGTTTCAATCTAAATCGCCATAAAATTTCAAATCTCAATAATAATTATGGCGAATTCGATTGGTAAAACTGGTGCGCACTGGTGTGCACTAGTGCATAATAGCGTGTTCTATTGAACTGTCACTTTTGTGTACTAAGCTAATGTGATGTATGCACTAACATGCACTCAAGGTCAAATTCTGGTGCGCACTAGTGCAACCAATCGAATTCGCCATTAGTTTCTTAGGTATGCATTTTTCAAAATTGACAAGTTTTAATAAACGTGTAAATTAAGTTTGGTTAGAATTTCGTTTCTGCAGATAAAACTAAAAGTTCTAGAAAATTCATTTTTGGTAAAAACAAAGATTAAGTTCCAATCTAAATTCTCATAAAATTTTAACTCTCAACAACAATTATTTCTTAGATATGAATTTTTAAAAGCTGACAAGTTTTAATTAACATGTAAATCAAGTAAAGTTACAATTTCTAATCTGTGGAAAAAATTAGAAGTCATAGAAAGTTAATTTTCGGTACAAATAAATATTATGTTTAAATCTAAATCTTCAAAAAATGTTCAAATCTCAACATTAATTAGTTTCTTAGAAATGAACTTTAAAAGATTAACTAGTTTGCACATAAATCAATGAATAACTTTAACTCAACACACAAATTATTGTGTATTACATGCAATAGGATTAGTTTTCATTATAAAGTTCATTGAAATGATTTGAACACTTACAAATGGACTTGGATGTTCATCTTTGGAGAAATTATCCAAATAGTAAATAGCCTTTAATTTTTATTTCATCTAAAATAAAAAATAAATGAAAAAATGGTATAAACTACTTAACAAGAACACTTGGTATATTATGTAATAAATTATGTTCCTTTTAAATAACTTTATTTATTACTTTTCCATAGTTGGAGTCTTAAGACTCAATCACAATAAGGAAGAACAGTATTACCTATTAATTATTCAAATTACTTAAAATGGCATCACATTGTCTTTAAATATTTAAACTTTGTTAACTTAATAATTAACAATTAGAGAGAATACTTTTATCTAATACAAATTTTTAAAACTTTTTCAACACCTAAAGTTATGATTTCCAGAAAGAGTTAAACATCTTCTAAACCTTGATATTTTGTACTTGGAAACATACAAAATAAACTTAATTGAAATAAAGATAGCAAACTTCCTAATAAGTTAGGAATCTAAAACACATTTTTAAATTAATTTTAATCCTGTTTTAAATTCAAAACAAAAACCTTACCTGTATAAATTGATCTCCCAATAAAATCCCATAAATATACCATTGTGTAGCCACAAGAAAATTGGCAATAATCAATGGAAATGGTAAACTGTTAGTATTCTTCATTTTAATCACATACATAGCGGAAGAAAGTGGAGATGCAAAGAATATTACGGTAACAACACAGCAAATTATCCCCATATTCCACTGTAAATCTCTATCATATCTATAGTAAGTGGAATATCCCAGGATTAGTAACAATATTGTACAAGATATGTAAAATTGTCTCCATAAAACATTCTAAAAATACCTTTGTTAAGTTACAATCAATACGAAAGTTAAAAAGTATACCTTTTTTATTGTATAATACCCATAAACACAGACATATGAAAGAAATAGCAAACAACCAATGCTATTAACGAAGATAACAGAATAATTATCAATTAAAATTCCATATCTAAGCCATAAAGATGTTGAAAGATGACCGCAAATAAAAGAAACTGGAGAAATATCTCCACTACTTTTA
Organism: Digitonthophagus gazella; assembly: GCA_036711955.1. Taxonomy (NCBI): domain Eukaryota; kingdom Metazoa; phylum Arthropoda; class Insecta; order Coleoptera; family Scarabaeidae; genus Digitonthophagus; species Digitonthophagus gazella. The sequence goes on from JASCIT010000001.1 coordinate 12,222,968, forward strand.
TGTTTGACTATTTTTCTACATATTAACCTAAAGAATTTATAATTATTAACCTTCTGATTATACAAGAAATTAACATAACTTACACTCCGGATAAAAATTGTAAAATTGTTGAAATAGACACAGTCACAGATAAAACAGATTGTAAAGTATCTAAATAAACCATTTTTAATGTTAACTTTTCAAACAAATTAATAAGCTATTTCACTACGGAAAATGTTTTATCTTAAAAACATTAATCAAAAGATTATAAAATTACTCACTTGTACACGCAAACGTTTTTACAACATTTTTGAATTAACACTAAACTTTTTTGTATTAAAATATTTATATTTATCACTGTGTTATCAGTTTCAAACCGTTTTGTATTCAAACGATTGTCGTAAACGTTTTAAAATGCTAATAATGTTAAACTTTTTACTCCATATGACAATAAAAACATGTTTTGACGTTTTAAGGTTAACTAAATGTCATGATAAAAAAGAAAAGATGTTGGTGATACTGATTTTTTAATCTTTACTATTTCTTATATTAATTTTAAAATAAAGAGATCAATTATTCAATTTAATGTGATCGTTAATAAAGATAATATAAAATAGAAAATTATTACACTGTCTTTTTGATTTATACATTAAATCATATAACTGTAGTCGTCGTAAATAATGTTGGTAGAAATGATTTCTTTTTAAGTTTAATTCTAATATGTAAATTGTAAAAAATTATAAAATTTGAAGTAATCCTTAATAAAGATAAAATAAAATAAAATAAAAAATTATTACCCTTTTCATTTTGATTTTCGCGTTAAATCGTACAATTATAGTCATTAAAAAGGAATGTTGGCAGCAATGATTTTTTAAATTTTAATTCTAATATGTCAATTCCAAATTGTCAAATAAACGTCAAATTAGAATAACTAACCATGAATTTTAACAAAAATAACAAGAAAATCCTAAGAAAATACTTTCAATTATGGAAACAAGAAGCTGTAGATTCACATCAACAAACAAAAATGGAAATTAGAGCAAAAATACATTACGAATATCGTTTAAAAAGGAATTCATTAAAAATATGGCAACTTGTATACTTAAAAATAAAGATAAAAAAGGCTCAACAAACTATTGCGAATACACATTATAATAATAAGTTAAAAAGGACTTATTTCCCATTATTTCAAATACGAACATTCGAACATAAATGCTATAGAGTTCTTAAAGAACGTTTAATGGAACATATTGTTTTAATTTGTATGCTATTGGAAGTTAATTTGTTTTATAAACGATTCAATAAATTAAAATTGAAATATTTAATAAGAAATTATTATGAATCGAAATTTAAAATAAGAACGTATAAAATTGTCTTTAAAACTTGGTATATTTATATGAACAATAAAAAAAGAAAAAGGTTAAATGAAATTGTATTAAAAGAATATTTAAAAAAGCAATATAATGTGGACACTTTAAGGCCGTTTTTTGAAAAATGGAAAATATACACGGATAATAAATTAAGAAATAAATCGATATTAAAAGCTACAAATCAATATTATTTAACTAAACTCATCCAAAATTGTTTCAATAAGTTGTATTTATATTATATTTATAGAAAAGAAAAAATACAGAAATACGAAGACGTTAGTGTATTTTATAACATGAAAATTTACGAAAGATATTTAAAAAAATGGATTTTATATTATAAGTATAGAAAATATAAAATTAATCTGATGAAAAAAGCAGATAATTATTACAAAAGTAAAATAAAAGAAAATTCTATTATTAAACTTTATAATTATTGCAAGTGGCGTAAAAAGAAAAGGTTGGTAATTAATATTATGAATAAGAAAATTAATACAAACATTTTGATAAAATATTTTGAAATAATAAAAAAATACGTGACTTATAAAAAGAATAAGAGAAACATTTTAAGTAAAGCTGATGCTTATTTCAATAAAAAACTTCAAGAAAGATTTTTTAAATTATGGATTGAATATTATAAAATTTGTATCAAGAAGAAAATGTATAATGATTATTTATTAAAAACTTTTATAAAAAATAAAGAAGTAAATTTGTTAAAAATGTATTTTATAACTTGGTTAAAATTCACCGAACGAAAAAAATCTAATAAACAAAAAATATTAAAAATAGAAAAGATTTATAACTACAAATTATTAAAAAACGTTATGAAAAAGTGGAGAAAATACACAGTGTATAAGATGAAAAAAACAAGGCGAAATAATTATCTTATTTTACAAATAAATTTTATGAAATGGAAGAATTATGTTCGGAGGGAAAAGTTCTTAAGGGAAAAACTAAAAGATGCGAGAATTCTTTTTGAAAAGAATCAGAAGTTGTATGCTTTACAACTTATTGTTGAGTTAGGAACAAGAAAATTGGAAGCTAATAATAGTAGAAGAATGGATTTAGTTGAAAGACGAATGAGATTGACACAAAAGTATTTTAATTTGTGGAAGAAAAATGCGTTGTTTAGATAAAATAATTAATGTTTATAATTAATTTAGTGAATACTTAATTGAGTAACGTACGTACAATAAAATTTCAATATCATATTCAAGGTGTTTATTAAAATTGATGTAATTTTATTTTATTTTCAGTTCACACACTTCTTAATAAAAAGAATTAAACTCAAAATGTTGCCTTAGTTGAATTGTGTCTTACAATTTTTTCTTGGGAAACATAATTTATGATAATTTGGGGTAACCTTCTTACAGTGTTTATAGAAATTTATGTAATTTTATCAGCTATTTTTAACATTTTCGACTGACTTTTGTAATTTTAATAATATCACGAGATTTTTATCTCATGAAATAAAAATCGCAGTATAACTTAAATTTCATTGTGGAAATAAGGGCTGAAATTCGTGATATACTAAAGATAATCTCATGAAACAATATGCCATGGGAGTTTTTTTTTTTTCTTGAACAAGTTTCAACGTGTAAACATGAGCCTTGTGAATTTCGCATGAGACCTATATTTCACGTGCTGCACATGAGTTTCGCTGTTGTATCGTGAGATAATCATTTGGTTTCTCCAAAAATGAGTTCTGCTAGTAAAAAAATAAGGTTAAAAATGTACTATTAACTGGATAAGAACTATGGTATTGTAGTTAATCGAATTATATGAGACTAATCTTAATTTGTGGAACTGGTTGTCCAAAAATAGAAATCTTCGGAAATCACTGATCTTTTCCCAAGTATACTGGATTAAGAGGATTGCTCAATCAGTGAAAATCGTCCGCCACCTTTGACGTCATTGCCAGACATAATGCTTCTGTCTTATACACAGTTGTCACTTTAGCCGTAAATTTTATTAACAAACTAATTGCCGAATACTTTATGGAATGGAAACAGTGTACTTTGAATTAACTTTAAAACTATTTAGGATATCAATCATATGGTAAATGAAATAAATTTTAATATTTCAGTGTGAAAACGTCTAGTAGTGACGTCAAATTAACGGCACGGCACTAAAAATTCCGTGTATATACATCTTCTGGGATTGAGCAATTGTCAGTATCTTTGATATTTTCCTATCTGATGTAAGGCAATAAGTTGCAGCCTTGTTAGTACTTTTTGTTGATTTCTTTTGATAAAATCACTCGATAACACAAATTGTTGTTTCTTTCTGGTTCAAAATATTGCCAAATGTAGAAGCAGTGTATTCGGAGACACCTTATATCATGAGAGAAAATTTTCTGAACTCGGATGCTTTAAAGAAATATCTACGTTTTGTGGAAAGATATCCGAAATAAATTTCTCATGAAACAAAACTCTCATGAAATTTTAGTCTCTAGTGTACACCTAGCTTCACAGAGTATTCCAGTGCCAAAGCCAGTGATTCACTTCTTCAGTGTAAAAAAATCCAAATATTCTTCACCACTACTCATAGACGGGTGAGCACAAGGGGCACGAAATGTTCTGGTCTAATTTAATTTTATTGCTCTTGGACGTTTTGAAAGATTCTTTTAATTAAATTAATTCTTTCATCAGGACGGCATTTCTTATAAATGCGTCACTGTGATCTTTCGACACGCGCGTATTTATACATCTTAATTCATTTGAATTAGAAATGACACGATAATAGTTGAGTTATTTGAGAATTTCGCACAGGGACGTCAAGATGCCAACAGATGAACATAAAAATTCTTAAAGATCCCAATGAATTATTGGCTTCAGCCTTGGAATACTCTGTACACATGTTTCATCGTTAACTAAACTTCCAGAACTCGCCCTCTAATTCTGAGTATAATAATTCGCACTGGGTCTGTGGGGCACATTTAAATAATAGCTGTTTTTTTACAAATAATATTTCATGACAAAAATCTAATCTAATTTACTTTATTTATTTATTTTTTTTAATTTTGGTGTTCAGTGCAGTTTGCTCTTCAGATTCTTTTTTCATTATCATTTTAACATCGGCTGAAATTTGAAGAAATTTATTGCTAATACAAAAAAATCTAAAGTTGATAGGTGTCCGGAAATGACGTGTACAATGGGATACTATAAGTATCTTGACCAAAAATACCATAATTTAACCCAACTTATCTATATATAAAATTGTCTAGTTTAGCCACATGAAAACTTTAAAAATATATTAATTTATTTTTTTTTTAATATCGCGAAAAATCTTTATTGATATGAACTTTATTGATATTTTTCATTCATTTGTATCACAATTTTACAAACTAATTTTGTAAGAGAGAAAATAATTTCCAACTTAATGTAGCTATTCAGCAAGAAAAATTGACAGTGATAATATAGAATGTTAAAAAATGTAGTGGATAACTTATCGTTGTAGTTTTTAAAAACTCTCCACAAAAAAATGTTGTTTACACGTACAAATGCATGGTCAAAATATGAATATAGTCTATGTGAATAAAGATTTTTCGTGTTATTTAAGAAAAATAAAAAAATGTATTATTTTTAAAGCCCTTTGAAAAGTTAACAAAATTTGTATGTCAGTATAATATGATGACGTCTTCTTTGATTGATGAAATTGATGACGTAGGTAAGTTAAGTTAAATCAGTATGTTTTTGCTTATCTCCAGACAATTCGCATAACAGTCACCTCTTACGAAAACGCTTTATACAACAGCAACATAATAAAGTCGTTAAAAGAATCGTTTGATTGTTAGTTAAGCAAGATTCTATTTGCATTTTTATAGAAATAGTAATTTTTGTGCAATAAGTGTCTTTAGAATTTCGCATCAAAGGAATTCTATTTGTTTTCATTTTAAAAAATAAACTGCATGTTAAAAACCATGTTATTCATATTGTAAGTTGATTTAACTAATAAAAACATTAATATAATATAACGTTAAAGGCTTCAATATTTATAAATAAATTTGATATAAAAGTCTTAACAATGGCCGTAACCCTTTTTTTCCTAGTGTTGGTCATTTTGTATTTATGTTTTTGTAAAGGAACAAAAATTATGAGCACATTTTAAATTTCGTTGTGAAATTAGGAAATAAAAATGTCCCACAAGGTTTCTTAAAAAAAATCTTTGTTTTTCTAATGTGCAACATTTTAATATTACTAAACATTTTTTTGTAATTAAACCTCTAAGATTAAATAAAAACCTTATCATAATAAACCAAAAAATTAATTTATTTCTTTTTCTTTTTCCTGTCAATCGCGTTAAGCTCACTTTGTTGCATTGCCGCTTCAGCAAACAATCTCTTAACTTTTTCTTTCCTTTCAGCATCACTAAAAATAATTTATAAATAAATAAATATATTTCTTAAAAATAATTTTTGATAAAAATTACCTTTGAATTTGTTTCTTAATTTTAACCTTAGCCAAAAACGCTTGATCTTTTCTTATTTCCCTTAAAGCACCTTTACGTTCCTTCCTAACTTTATGAATTAATTTGTCAGTCTCTGCTTTTTCTTTAGATTGCGATTTATATCTCTTTCCATCATATCTAAAACCCATTAAGTTATAGTTAAATAAAAAAATATAAAATATGATGGAAAATATCTACTAACATTTTTTGTATATTTGGTTCATAAAGTCTTAAGGCTTTAGGTCTCGGTTTAGCGATTGTTAAATACTCAATACTTCGTTGAGTTTTAACATTGTTGATAAGTTCAATAACATCTTCAGCCTTTTTCTTAATTTTCGGTGGATAATTATTTAACGGAACCATCCCCAAATATTTTTCCGCATTTATTAATAATTCATATCTGGACGGAAGTTCACAAATATTATTTACGAGTTCTTCAACTAAATTCAAAGCTAAATAAAAAGCAAGTATTTTAAGATCGTCATTTGACGATTTTCCCTTTAAATATTGTACAGATAATTTTAAATCCACTTCTGATTCACTGTGATTGTTCACCAAAAGTAACAAATTTGAAGATATTTTAAATGGCTGGCATATTTTTAAAATTCTAATTCCAGTTTTTGGAATTGATAAGTAAAAAATTCCGGATAAAAAGTTTATCGATGATGGTAAATATCTTTTTGATAACTTTGTATACTAAAAAAATAAAAAAAAAAAAACAATAAGTAATTAGAAATATCTGCAAATATTAGGTTGGGTAATATGTTTGTACGGTTTTTTTTTATGTTCAGGTTTTTTTTTTTTCATGACAATCTGACGTATCATTCTGCACTTTAAAAAGTGTTAATTTAGATTTAATGCATATTTGTCTTTTTCAATGTTGTTTTGGCTCATACTTTGTTAAAAGATGAACCTTTAAGTTAATAAAAGTGAACATCTCAATTATTTTTTTGATTTTAATTGTAGCCCAAATGTCGTTTAAGCAGTTGGTAACATCAACGATCTTTACGAAGAAGCCCTTCTTATCCAGCGAACTACTCAAAAATTGTTTGTCCGGTTTAATGAGTGGAACTTTATTAGAAGTGACCCCCTCGCTATGGGCGCTCAGTTAAACTCAATGAACAGCAATTAGCGACTCTTCTTTAAGAATACAACTGGCAAATATCATGAGAATTGATACAACAAAGCGATTATGATGAAAAATTTGGCGCATGGGTCCAATATGAGCTGAAACTTGATACCGGCAGACTGTTACCAATGGGTTTAATTCAAAAGATGCGACTTTTTGCTGTCGTTATCATCAAGGAGAGGGACTGATTAATTGTTAACACGTTGACTGCCACGTCACAAAAAATTCTTCATATAAAATTTTTGATCAGGCCACTCATTTGACTACTGACGAAGAATATTCGTATGTGTTTAAAACGATATTTCGCAAAGTAATTAATCTATTGAATTGTTATAAAAGTAATACAAACGGAGCGAGAAATTATTCTTGCGACAACCAGCGATTCGCATTCTTTAATTATACAGGCCCACATTTTTTAGACCCATAGATCAGACAATAGTTTCTTAATAGTTTTGGGTGCGCTTAACTCAAATTTGGCCTCAGAATTGCTCCATCTCATCAGGGTTTTGAAATATCGTAGATGCAAAAAACTCGGTTTTTAAACATGATCGGGATTAAATAACATAGCGAATAAATTTTTATTCACAAAATTCCATGCGGCATCTGAAAGTACCACTGTTCCCATTTTAAACGTATTTTGAATTTTTCGAATATCTTCATTTCTTCTTGAAGGAATGTAACTTCTATAACATCACTTTTTGTTCAATCATTAACCTATAGAAGCAGCTGCAGTCATCGATAGAATAAGCCTGTAATATCATTCTAGTATGCATAACCTGTACAATTTAGTTAATTTGCAGACAACGATGACTTCAAAAAGCCACTGTATTAAAAAAAAAATAATGAATTTTGTTATATTTGTGCACGTTTTGACACAAAAAATGAATGTAAATTGGATGAAACAATGATAGCCTATTACTGCTGAACCTTGAAAAGTGAAGATAATTCCATAAGTTGGGTTGGGCCACTACAACGTTCATTTGAATTAAAGAGGAAAGATTTTTTTGAGACTCCGACCAAATCATTGCTTACTGATGGCTACTATTGGGGGATTATAAAAAGAAGATTTTTTCATCAAGAAATTAAGATATTGAAAAAATAAAAAATGCATTTTGAATGGGAAAAGTGGTACATTTGGATGCTGCATGAAATTTTGTAGATAACAATTTATTTGCAACGTTACTTAAGGGGTTAGACCACTCTAGAATTTTCAAAAAATCAAATTTTTGTTTTTTGTGCTAAAAAGTGACTTATGGTCTTAAAAATAAGATGCAATGTCAGTTATAAGTGGAAACAGTTTTTAAATCCCTGTATTTTGATTCTGAATGTTGTCCGATAACGTGTGCTCAGTACAGGTAAAACAAACTTTAAATGCGTTTTTCTCTAAATCACTTTTCTTAAAACGGCCGGAAACATAACTCATACAATTCTTTACCGATTTACTTGAAATTTTAACTGCACCTTCCAAGTAGCATTATCTAGAGAAAGACGTAGGATTTTTTTGATATCAAACGTAGTTCTTTAACTATAAACAATTTAGTAGATATTTTTTTAGGCTAAAACGCAAAGCTTTTGTAATATGCCCACCATTTCTGCAAAAAAGTAATTAAAAAGAATTCCCTACGTCTTTCTCTAGCTTTTGAGTTGTAAAAACTAAATACCTTTTCGTTTTTGCTTTGGATTGAAAATTGTAGGTAAAATCGTTCCGGCCGCGGACCCCTTAGCGCTTAACAAAGTTTTCATCAAGCAGTTACATCGCGTTCATTTTTTATGTTAATTATTTAGCAAAATATATTTCTTATTCCTAAATGTATGTACAACAAAGATATATAAACAATTTTTCCACAGCTCTTATTGTTTTCTCGAAAAAATATGGGGAAATTACGTTAATTTTCCACGGTCTAAAGTGGTCTAACCCCTTAATTCCAAGTATGTTAAAAATTCGTGTTTTTTACCTCTATAGGTTACAATATCTTGAAATTCTAAGGTGATGGAGCAGATCTGCAGGGCCGGCGTGAGTACGTGTGCGGTTACACATGGCCTCGCGTTTGAGTGACCTCACGCCTCGTCTCGTTCCTCGTTTCGGAAAGTAAGTAGTTATTGAAAAGAGGGCTCATTGTGGCCGATTGCGCCCGTATTATGTAGTGTTTTTTTTTTTTTTAGACGTTGATTGTGTCCCATAACTTTTTTTAGAAAGATTGAATATTTCAAGTTTATATTGGTTTGATATGTAGACATTTTTACTTTGTGGGGTCCCGCGAAAAAAATTCATCGGGTCGCACTTACTGGCCCTAATCGTAAACTATACTTCTAAATATAATGATAATGAATGGCCTGGCTTTTACAGTTTGCACTTGGCCTCGCGGAAACTTGCGCCGTCCCTGCAGGTCTGAAGTCATATTTGAATTCAGCGCGGCAAAACCTATTAGAAAACTACTATTTGATCTTAGGGTCTCGCCTTTTATAAAATTTTGCAGGCCTGTGTTATTGGTGGTGAGTACTTGGCAGAATACGGATCGTACAGTGGCACATATAGCCTGAATGAGATTTCACTGTAAACGCTCGCGACAGTCAACGTGTTAATTGATTCTAACTAGAAATGAAAAGATTTTAATACATACAAAAACCGCACAAATTTATACCCCAATCCAATATTTGGATTCCTTCCTGTATAGGTGTCCTAAATTCGATGTCATCATAGGCTATATCCGAAAGTCAGAAAAAAAATAATAATAATAGTTTACATGTGATGATCTCGATTTTCAAAAAATTACAAGTGCTGAAAACTCCAAACCGCTATCGTTTTTTGTTTTCATCCTAGAGGCAAAAAGTTAAAATGTTGCAAGAACAATCATAGGTTAAATCTCGAGAGCATCAAGTTTTGAGAAAACTGGTTGCATGACAACGAAAAGTGCAAATTTGACAATCAACAATCTCAACGTACCTAGAGGATCCAACTACGTTGTTGGGCTGTTACTGCTTGTCAAATTTGCACTCTTCGTTATCATAGCTTTGTTCGTGCAGGCGATTTCCAACAGTTTTTGATTTTCTCAACCAATCAAGATTTATAATTTTTTTTTTGCATATGATCAAAATTAAACAACTTGATTGGTTGAAAAAATCAGAAACTGTTGAAAATCGCCTGCACGAACAAAACTCATGAAATCAGTTCTCTCAAATTAACCGGCAAAACTTGGAACTCTTGGGATTAAGCCCCGGTACAGACGGGGCGTTTTTAAACGCACGTTTTGGTTTATACGCATTTGAATAGAAGTGTATAAACCCAAATATTAAACGCTCGACAAACGCACGAATTGAGATTTTTGTTAAAGCGTACGTTTTGACATCTAACGCCGACTTGTACACTTACCAATAGTAAACGTACTACAAGCCAAAATGGAGCTGCACCATGTAGAGAAAGATAAAAAAGTAAGCCCCCTCTCTATAACATTGTCCAGTACTCTTTCATTTTTCTCTTTATGGTGTAGCTCTATTTCGGAAGAAAGTACAATTAAACGCGCGTTCAAAAACGCTCCCATCTGTACTCAGGCTTAACCTATGAATATCTTATTTATTATCAAAAATGATGTCTTCTAATTAAAAGATTATATGAACAACTATTTATCATTAACGCAATGACGATGTTTTTTGCGTGTTTCGTCTTCGATATTTAATACGTATTTTCAATATGATACCTATGACAATATCGAATTTAGGACACTATACAATAAAAAAATATTTTACCTCAAAAACCAAAGTGCATAAAAATAATCCATAAGTAACATCTTGCTCCGTTCTTATTCTACACTTATTAAGCATTTGATCAATAAATACAAAACAAGGCGTAACCACAGAATGTCTAAAATCAGATGTGGAAAAAATATGAACGACCAATTTTAAGAAAAGCAACACTTCAATTCCAGGATATTTTTTTGGATTTTTTCTATATTCCATTTGTTTTTCTTTAATAACTTCTAAAATTGATTTGTGGGTATTTTCACTGTTTAAATGTGCTAAATCGTAAAAATGCGGTAATAAATTATAAAAAATCTTAAACACATTTTCAACCGAGTTATTTACATCTACATTTTGACAAATATCATTTATGTATTGTATCAAATAGATAAAAAGCGTCGATAAATTTTCTTTATTCGTCGCACCTAAACTCGGATGATTACATTTTATCATCCTTTCAATAATAATATTTTGTCTTTCAGGTGATTCTTTTACTAATAAATTATTTAATTCTTCATAATCTTTCGGTAATTTAAAAGTATAAGGTAATTCTTCACGCGCTTTATCCATTATTTCTTTTCGTTTTAATAAATCATTAACAATTTCTGATTGATCTTTTTCTTTGTGTGTTAATTCTACATCATTTGAATTTTCATTCTTATTTAATTCATTTTCATCATCTTCGGAATTTGATTCTGATTCATCTTCTTTTAAATCTGATAAATTATCTTCATCGCTTTCTTCATTATTATCTTCATCATTAGATTCTCCATCTTTGTTTTCAATTTCTTCATTATTTTTATTTTCTTCTTCGTTATCTTCATCGTCATTCGAATCATTTTCATCATTATTAGAATCTTCTTCATCTGATTGTTCCTCTTCACCTAAAGCTTTACCGTTTATTTCAGCATCTATTTTAACATTAGGTTTTCCTTCTAAATCATAAGATAAACCCACATCATCAGTCATTTCTTCAAATTCAAAATTATCATCTAAATCGTCAGCACTGTGATGTTTTCTTGTGTTTTCTCCAGAATTAAAACCATGCATTCTTTGTAAACGTTCTTCTTCTAATTTTTCCAATTTCTCTTTCTCCTCCTTAGCAATTTCTTCTTCTGATTTTAATCGATCGCTTGGATGACCACGAGCTTCAAATTTAAGTTCTCTCATAACTTTATCAAATTCATCAACTTTAGGTTTTTCAATTTCATCACTTTTTGTATTTTTACTAACTAATGGAATTAAATCTTTCCATTCGGTATCTAATTTTTCCGTTAATTCCAAAGTTTGTTCTTTTAATTTTTGCTTTTCAGCTTTACGTTTTTTAGATTCAGCTATTAATTGATCTATTAGGTCTTTATGGGATTTAGCACCATCCTTAGTACTTTTTTCAAAAATTCCACCACCAAAATGAGCTTGTTCAACAAAATCCGACTGTAAACCTCCTTTTGTATCATCATCGCTGTCTTCGTCAGAACGATTATCTTCAAATTTTTCTATTTCACTTAAAACTTGTCCACGATGTGTTAAAACCTCATCGGCTAAATTAAACCTAGATTTCTTTTCACTTTTTGCCCGTAACTTAGCATACCTCGCAATAAACTTATCTTCATCACTTAAATTTTTATTCTTTTCACCGATACGTTTATCAAGAAACTTATTTGATTTATTTTGTAATTTGTACTCTTGTAATAACGTATTTTTACGTTTGTTTATTGCTTTTTCTCTTGAAACTCCCGGAAGACCTCGATCATTTTTTGAACGTTTTCCCAACACTTTTAACTTTTCTTTATTTACGTGCACTTCGAACGGATTTAATTTCTTTTTAGTCTCTTTTTTATTTGCTTTTTCGGAGGTTGCCCGAGATTTTTTCTTTATTTTTGCCATTTTTGAAGTTTTCGTTTAGGTTAGGTCACATGGAAGATAACCTCAAAATTAAACGACAATCACATGTCAATTTAAAACTGAAATTATTTTTTTATAGAAACAATAGATGGTGTTGTAACTAAATTAAATTTAAAAAGTTTTTGTGAATGGTTTAATTATTAAAAAAATATAGATGAAATATTTTGTGATTTTTTGGAAATCCTTTTTTTATTTTTGGTGAATTAATTAAATTACATCAAACTCAAAATTCGACGTCAATTTAAAACTAAAATTAATTTTGCATAGAAACGATAGATGGTGCTGTAACTAAATTAAATTTAAAAAGTTTTTGTGAATGGTTTAATTATTAAAAAAATATAGATGAAATATTTTGTGATTTTTTGGAAATTTTTTTTTTTTATTTTTTCTTTTTGTTCAATTGATTAAATTACATTAAACTCAAAATTAAACCTCAATTTAAATTTTAATTTAATTCCATGTAAAAATGATAGATGGAGACAGAACAAAATTAATTTTTAAAGTATTTTTGAAATTTTTAATTAATTACAAAGAAAATTTTAAGAGAATTTTTTGTGTTCTTTGCTTAATTAACTTAATTTAAATAAAATTATTGTATTAATAATAATAAAAATATATAATTAATGATTTAAAAGTTAACTTCATGAAGTTAGCTACATATTCTTATCTGTCCTTGTCATTCCATCCTTATCTTTTGACAATGTCAAAATCGTCCATTTCAGTTTATTTCTCGACTAATTTACTCAAAAATTAATATTAATTTCTTACCAAATACGTATACTTAAAAATGGTTGTGAGTCAAATAAATAACGTGTTACGTCAGGCGCTTAAAACGTTCACAAGTACGGAAGGATTTGCCGGTAACCTAGAATTACTACGTAACCTCTTAAAAACTACCACTGCGGCTGATGTAAATTTAGATCCTCAGTTTAAATCGGAAGCTTTATGGTACACCCCAGATAAAGCGCCCGTCTCTTACATAAACATATTTGAAAATGACCTTCTGACAATGGGAATTTTCATCTTAAGACCGGGAATGAAGATTCCTTTACACGACCATCCACAAATGTTTGGATTAGTTAAAGTATTAATGGGACAAATTAAAGTTACAAGCTTTTCGGTAAATGACGTTATAAATAATTACCCAAGTGGATTTAATGCAACAAGAGATCCTGATGTGATTATGAATAGTCAATCTGACGTTTGTATGTTGGAACCTCTTTTAAGGAATATACACGAAATTGAAAGTGTTGGAGGACCAGCTGCTTTCTTAGATATTTTATCCCCACCTTATTCGAGGAGGGAAGGTGGAGACGATGTGAGAGAATGTACTTATTTTATAGTAAAGGAGTGCTTAGGTGGTTCTTTATATAAACTGCAACAAATTACACCTCCGAATTGGTTTTGGACGGACCATTTTGCTTACAATGGACCTGAAATAGAATACGAAACAAAAAGGCACTTTTCCTGAATTAATTTTAAGTTTTAGAATTATGTATTTATTATTATTATTGTTAAATTGTTGACTTTTTATAATGACTAAGAGAGGTATGTTAATTATGCAAGTGTGTGAATACAATATGATATTATTGTAATAGCTGATATAATTTCCATTTGATATTTTTTTGTATAATGTTTAAGATGAAAATAATACATAATTTAAAGAAATATAATGGTAGCTGTAAAAGAATTTGACGATTTATTTTATTATTATTAATTTGATATTTTTATAGTTATGTATTAAATATTTTAAATTTATTCAATTTATAATTTAAAAGTAATTAAAGAAAAAAGGATTTTTTTCTTAACCTATTTGCATCACCCAGAAAAATGAAAAATTTGTTCTTATCACCGAACATTTTTCTTATATGCAATTTTATATGCTATGAGCGAATATATCGTCGCTTTAACGCAGAACCAGTGTAAGTCCATATTTTGTTAAAATCGGTTTTGGTCAGTAAATGCTAGTGTAATAGCTGATAGCACGCTTCGTTGCATGCAGAAGTATTATGAGTCCTAGCGCTCAGTTTCCTCTCCACTTTAATTAAGGTTTTGTGGTTTAAAATACTTAAATATAATAAGCCTAAAAAAGAACAAATCGGCTTTTGAAAAATTTAGTTTTTGGACATAGTATAGTTCTGCATTCAGGCGACGATATGCGCGCTCTGGTGACAGTGGCCAGGGAAAATGCGCGCATATATGCGCTTCTGATGCAAATGGGTTAATATGAATATGCAAGGTTTTCAACCAGGTCTTAACCTCCGAATGACTTTTAACCCTTTAAGGTCTTTTATCCAGACATGGACACTATATTGGTCTTTGCCAAGTCCTATGTCTAGATGTGGATATAACATTTAGGCAAAACAAGTGTAATGTTTGAAGTACTGAGACTCACAATCAGCTAATGTCATGTGTTAAAATAAAAAGACTTTTAAGGGTTACACATATCTTTAATAAGGTAAAGTGGGACAAGCGCGTCTTTTACGGGGAAGTGCACTTTTAGCAGGGCCGGATCCAATAAATACGGGGCCCGATGAAATTTTTTTCGCAGGGCTCCACAAAGTTTAAATAAAAATGTTGATTTGGTTGTTTACATATTGAAACATTGAATCTTTCTAAAAAAAAGTCATGATACAGAAGTCAAAATTTTTCTATATTATAAAATGTTTACTTCATGGAGCTTTATAAAATCAAAGACTACATAATGCGGGACCACTTCAAGCGTGGGGCCCGATTGAGCGTATTCGCTCCAATCGCCTCATATCCGGCCCTGCTTTTAGGAGAAGTGAACTTTCAGTCATTAAATGTTGCATGTTTGAATTTATTACGCTGAGAGCTATGAATAAAAAAATTAACAAACACATTCATTCCTATCGTATCGACTGGCGGTATTCGCTTCCCTTGTTATTTTGAAAAAACGCGTTCAAAATTTTTGTTGCAATCGAAATTGTAAAGCGAGTTAGTGGTGTTTGAGTAAATTGTCCAACATTTTCAATATTAATTAAGTTGTGGTGATTTGTGGCAAGTATCCAGGTTTCTAAATTACATTAATTATTCTTAGGGTATTTTTCTTACTGATTAACTACTTCGGTACGGCGCCTATCGGCCGCGAAACATCGCCAACAACCGGCTTTTATCGTCCGTACGCTGGCACAGCCGTCGACTATAGTCGATGCCCGGCTGTGTGAGGTCATCTGTGGCCGTCGACTATAGTCGACGTCCGTACCGAAGTGGTTAATACAGTTCCATTTATGTAGCTATAGTGCACTTACCTCGTCCATTCTAATTGATGAGACAAGTGCGTTTATTTCAGTAGGGGTTTCGTCCTAACCAGAAAAGATGTACAAAAGAATAATAACGTTTCTTGGTTAATTAGGAACTGAATTAGAATAATATTTTATTTGTTATGTTTTTTGCAGCTTTTTTTCAATGAACCATCCTTGTGTTATGTTATAGCTTAGCCCCGGCAGTTAAAAGTGACTAAATTCGCTATCTTGCAAATTAATGATTTTCGCATTGCATTAGCCCCATTTGTTAATCAAAGTATTTTATCTGGAGAAAGAAGCCCTAGTCGCTCTTGCCCCACATTAGTGGGGCAAATGCGTGCCCGACGAATAAAATTTAAAAAATAAAAATAATTTAGTCGGCATTATTTAATCAAATATCTTTCATTATCTAGACTATGCCTCAAATTATTATACTGATAAAAGAAATGCGTTAGCAAGTATTATTCATGATGTAACGATTGGAAGTTATACTTATCATTTTTTGGATCGCACTTACCCCACTTTACCTTACTGGTTTTTGCGATCTTTAACCAGTTAACTGTTTTGATTTTGTTGGAAAATGTATTCCCTACGTGCGTCGTTACAAATTAAGCGACGACGAATATATTCGTCAAACCCAGAGTATGTTTGATAATGAAACTTAAAAAAAATGTGCCATTATTTTTCAGAGAGAATTCGGATACAAAAGTACCACCCCTTGGCAAATTTCTTAGCAGCTTGGTAATCTACATTTCAATTCAGAAATAACTTAAATCCCCCAGACGAACCATTAAAAATGTCACCTGTTGAATACAGCTAAACGAGAAACAGAATCCTCATTCCGTTATTTATTACTAAGCATGCCACTGATTGTAAACTATAAAACTATATATAAATTTGTAATTGCTTCAATTAAAACTAATGAAAGATCTTTTACATTTAAGAAAAATAATTCATGCTCTATCTGTTTTTTTTTTATAATAATTAGTTATACAGTCTTATTAGTTCTTTTTATTTCGACATGGCCTCAAAATATTCCAAACTTCTTGCAGTTTAGGAGTATATTTTAGTTTAAAGTCAAATTGCAAACTTAACTACCAATGGTTCCTATTGAAGACGCATGACGAATATGTTTGTCGTAACACAACATTTTACAATTTTTTCATGGCGAACATTTTCGTCAAAAACAGTTAACTGGTTAAAGAAGCAAAAAGAACCTCTAACCTATCTCAATGTAGCTGATGCACTATACATTTTAATCACAGTATTAAATCAATATTTTAACCTCTTATTTTAGTTTTTTATTATTGTAAAATACCATTGATATTTTATTCTTAAACCAAAGTATTTTTGGTGTCTATTTTTGATCATTCTGTATAAAATTTACTAACCTAACCACTAAATAAAAAAATATATATTAAAATGTAAACACCTTTATTTGAAATATCTCTTAAATAAAACACTTTTTGTTAACAAAAATATACAATATGATGTAATAAGTTTATTTCCTTGTATCGTACAAATAATTCACTTAATTTTCCCCTTTTTTTAATCCCTACGAGTCCTCCGCAAATATGTCGCTATATTAGATTCTGTGTAATCAAGGATTTTCCGCTGACACTGTCTGATGTACTGTTGCTGTTTGTGATAGATTTTGAGGCACCCTTTTATCGCTATGAACGTTAATCCGCCAAGGACGGTTTTGTGAAAATTTGATTTTACCGAATCGAAGAAAAACTTTCCAAAGATGTTTGCAATTGTGGGCATCAACAAAGCCCCACACAATACCCTAGTTGCTGAGAATGGATCTGTTAATGGTGGAAGGTCGCTATCTGCTCTTGTAAAATTTGGACTTACATCAATGCTAAAAAAAATAATAATAATATGAATAAATATGTAAGAAAAATGTTTGTATACCGAAAAGGTAAAACGTATTTAACTAAGGGAACCCTTGAAAGATAATTTCTAATAAACGCTAACACTGTATCTTCCCATCTGATTAATTTCCCGACTATAAGAGCTATTGGAATGGCTGGTAAACCAATTAATAGTACCAATGGGTCAGCTTGTTCCATTACGGCTAAACCTTCTTTTTGTCCTACCACCTAAAATAATTGCCATAAAAAATAGTTTTTAATGTAAGTAATTATTTATTGTTACATCTATCCCTCAATTTACACAATAATTTATTTACAATTTTTAAAATATAGAGTTAAAAAAGAAAAATGTTTGCTAGTATTTTATAATTACTACTAGATTCAAGAGGGTGTTGGTAAAGACACCAAATGGAGAAATTTAGTGACTATAGTAATGACTTCAAATAGCCACTTCATCACAAAATTATGGACTAAGGTTTCCAGGTTAAGATAATGTGATATTGACTCCTACAAATCTGACAAGAATCCAAATGGATGACAGTTCGGTGCATGCTTTTGAAACTTGCAGTACTTATCAAACACCTGTATATCCTGAACTTTTTAAAATTTATTATTATTATTTTGAAAATGATAGGTTTCATTAAGAAGGAACAATTTATGCTTTTTTCTTAAATGATTAGAAATGATTACTTCCGCAAAAACATGTTATGGGGGTAATAAAATTTTGAAGTTATTGCCATCTAATGGTGGGTTTAAGATGTCAAACTTAAAGGCTGTAACCGTAGCTGTAGCATATAAAAAAATTCAACTGTGTTTATTTAAATGGTTTCGTTTGGACAACGGCTTACGACTACCAAATATTATGGTAAATTTAATCGTAAGCGCAAAAGTTGACCTTTACTGCTTACAATTGAACGTTAAAAATTAGTATTCAGCTAAACGTATTAGTTCTTTGTAGATGGAACGTTGATATTTTGTCTAAATGTTTAAATTCTTGAAATGACATTCTTGTATATTTGAAAAACTGTGATTTTCTCCTTTGCATAACTTATCTTTTATTATGATCAAGAAATAACCTCTAATTTTAGATTATGGTTAATGGGCCTCCTGAAAAATCGCCGATATCTTCTAATTTTTCCTTTAACCGTAATAGCCGCAGCTACAGACAAAATTATTCTTCTTACACCAAAAAACAGTTTTTTTCTCATTCATTGCAACCGAATTCGAATTGTTTTTGTTAGATAATAAATTAATTGTAAGCGAAAAAAGAGATAATGTCAATGATTATGAATGTTTTAAAATCTTAGCTACATTCCGCATTATTTTATTGGCTAATTATTAAAATTTTTAACCGTTTGGGTACGGGAGAATTTTCTTATGCATACAAGTCAAGCGCGATAGTGCTTCCCCGGAATCAAACGGTTAAAGGATGTATCCCTAAATCCCGGCTACAGATACAATTAAGTTTGAGATTCTAAACCCACCATAATTGAGGTTAAATCTTAAAGTTCATATGAAATTTTAAAGTAATTCTCTCAAAATTACCAAAGTTATTATGAAAAATGGATGTAAGTAGAAAAGATTCTAACAGTGAATATTTGTCAAACTATAAGAGATCGGACAAGAAGTTTTAATGTCAATGTAGTTAAACTTTACCGACTGGTAGCTTTTTAATCTATTTTTGGTTGAAATGAAAATCTCATTATGAGGCTGAGCAGTCAATCAGATGTGCGTATGTTGTTCAATCAGTAGCGGTCGGTAAAGTGTTAAAATTGCCCAAGGAACAAATTCTAACACTTTGTTACTATAATTTTGAGAAACCTGTATAAAAGAATAATTTAATCGTGTGAAATGCTATTTTAACGTTATACTTTTCAACAAATAAAATGATAACTATCAATAACTTATTTCACTACACTAATACAACTTAACCCTTTCGGTCCTGGCGTACACTACAGTGCACGCCAAAAGTCAAAAATGAAAAAGTTTGTGAGTATGAGACAAAAATCATAAAATAAATTAAGTATAACTGTTAAGCCAAATTTCAAATTTTTTACTCGTTTACAAAAAAAATAAGGACCGAGAAGGTTAATAACAACTTTCTTATGACTATAAATAATATTTTGCCAAATAATTGATAATTCTTTAAAATAATGGTTACTGATTAACCCATCACTATTCTGAACTTTGAACAGACACTCTGACTTCTACTCTCTTAGCTATAACTAGCAAGTGCTTATTAACCGTTTGAGTCCCAAGCAGCGCGATCGCGCTGTTCAGATTTTATGTCGAGAAAACCCAGCGTATATGAACGTATACGTATTTCAAAGCGCGATCGCGCTGCTTGGGATTCTTCGACAGTGTTTTTTCAAAACCGTCTGGGACTCAAACGGTTAAAGAAGTCACTTATTTATCAAATGAATTATTCTAAACGAATTATGACTTAATGAATTATTTTTGTATAATTTCTTATTATTATTATTATTTTTAATTTTAAAGACAATTTTAAGAAGTTAAAATCAAAGCTTAATATTATTTAACCCACCGGTGGGCGCGCCTATCGGACTTACACGAATAGGCGCGTTGCGGCTTTTACATCGCAATAGGATATTTAATCGTTTCACAGTGAACTTAGAAATATTTTGGGAAAAAAAATGCGGCTAACTGCCGCATACGCGCCCACCGGAGGGTTAATGAATTAAAGTTGAATGTGTGATCCATATTATCAGTTTGTTGTACTTAATAATAACAATTAAAGAGTGATGCTGAACTTTTAATGGTTTTATTGAGTAACTTTCTTACTTGTTTTGACTATTCTAATTAGAAACAAGTTCTTTTTAATACTATCATGTCGGACAAACATTGTAACGTGTATTTTAATTTTATAACTGTAAATCTTAACGTGTAACTGTATTTTAGAGATTGATTTTATCTTAATTTGTAAAAGATAACTTCTAAGCTGACTTTCTCTGATGATGGCTAATAGTCGAAACTAATAAGAAAGCTACTCAATAAAATCAGTAAAAGTACAGTATTAGTCTTTGTCATTATTAACCTAATATTACTATCATTATTTATAGACTCTTCACTCCTAGAATTAGTGTTCAAACTGTACGCTCATTACATTTTTGTTATTTATAAATATACCGTTATTTTCATGTTTTTGGTATACAGTGGCGGCCAACATATTAAGGACAGTCCTATTATTAGTTCATTTTTAAATATTATTTCCCACGAATCAAAAAATCGTTGTGGATTTTACATACAAAGCTATAAATCGAAATCCCACATTCATGCTCTATTTATCCCACATTCATCTATAGTTAGTAGTTTAAGCGGATTAAGTTTTGAACATATAGTAACAATATTAAATTTATTTTATAATGAAAAAAAAAGAATTGTGATCCTGCGACCAGAAAAATTATTATCACGTTGTTAAATAAAAATTGGCCAATAAGAAAAGAGGCAGACCACTTAAACTGCTCAAAAACCATGGTACATCAAACGCGACAACATTTTAGAAGGCCTAGAAAAACAACTAAAAGAACTGATTATCTTATTGTTCGTATATCCAAATCTAATCCAGAGCTCACTGCAACAGCTATAAAAAGAGAATTATTTGGCGAGGACGCTTCAGGATTATCTACTCGAACTATTAGAAGACGTCTCGTCGAGGCAAACTTACATGGACGGATTGCGCGGAAGAAACCTTTTCTAAACAAAAAAAAATCGTCAGAAGAGACTTGAATTTCCGCGACAACATTTAAACTGGACCACTTTAGAATGGAAAAGGATTTTGTTTTCCGATGAATCGAGTATAAACCGATTAGGTTCCGACGGAAAAACATACATACGACGTCCTTCATGCCAAGAATTGAACCCTAGATACACTAAACCTGTAGTAAAATACGGTGGTGGTAATATCAAAATTTGGGGATGTTTTTCGTGGAGAGGCGTGGGTCCATTACAGCTTATTGATGGTATATTAATCAACATCAGTACAAAAATATTTTAGAGGAAACTATGCTTCCGTATGCGGAAGATTTTATGCCTGTTATTTGGCAGTTTTAACACGACAACGATCCAAAACACATGGCACGATCTGTGAAAAAATTTTTATTGGATAGCTCTGTGACCATTTTGAATTGGCCCCCTAATAGTCCTGATTTGAATCCAATCGAAAATCTGTGGCACGAAGTAAAACTACTAGTAGCAAAAAAAAAGTGTAGCAATTTAAAAGAACTTTATAACGAAGTGAAAAGGTCTTGGTATGGGATATCAATTGAAACATGTCACAAACTTGTGGAGTGAATACCATCAAGATGTAGGGCAGTTATAGATAATAAAGGTTTTGCTACAAAATATTAAATTATTTGATTACGAAGAAACATCAACGTAAAGACTAAATGTAAAAAACTGTTAGTGTCCTTAATTAGATGTCCTTTCTTAATTTGATAAAATTTCCTGTTATTGTTAAATAATAAATAAATACACTATTTGGTAACGTATTATTTGTTGCATTTAGTACATAATAATTCCTAAAAACTGCTGCAATATAGTAAGGTAAGCGCCATTTGCTCTAATATTATTTTTTTAAGTAATTGCGTGATATCTTTACTGTCCTTAATTAGTTGGCCGCCACTGTATTTGTTCTGTTTCATCACTATGTTTAAGGAAAGGTAATAGAATTTAGGAAACAATGTCTCAGATACTGCACATAGAAAAAAGCACATAATCCACAAGAAATTTTAGTTTAAAACTTTGTTACTAATAGTCAAACTAAATGTCAACTCCAGAAATTCTACATTTGAATTACTCATCAAAAACTTGTGGAAAACATATTATCTAACCAAGGCCAGAAAACGAATCATATCTAAATATTAGTTTAATTTTACATAAAAATAAATAACTAACTTATGTAAATTTTAGTTTGGTTTTAATTTACATAGTTTTATCATTAAAGCTAATTTAAACTAGACTGTTTTCTAAGTAACCCATTCTTTATGTAAATTGAGGAATAGTTGTATTCTTTTTTCTTATACCTGCATGACTGTAATTGCCCCATAAGTCACAGCACACCAATAAATGGCCCCTACTACAATGCCCGCTGCAAGAAACGGACATCCCTTATAAATAAAACTATCTACAGTGTCCAATAACAATACGAGCACTCCCATATTTGGAAAAACTATTATGTATTCTGTTTGACATTGAGGACACGTTACTTTACCCATATTTCCACCTTTTTGTTTTTCATCCACCCATCTTTGTAAACACGCTTGGTGAACCTAACACATAAAAAGAAATGATAAGTAGATAAAAAGTTGTAAACAAATAAGGTGTTGTTTACACAATATCTTGCAAACAAATAAATCTTTTTGAATAAATTTAAAATTGCTGTTAATCATGTTAATTATATACAAATTATTTTACCCATTTAGTAGTTCCTCTACAATTACAAGGTTGAACCCAAGCAGCATCTAAATCATCTTCATCGGAAGCAAAACAAACCCAGCAGTACCGAGCAGATTCCTTACTTTTAACAGCTACAATCTTCCCGGTTACGTTATCGTCATGTTTTTGAGGATCACGAGCTGGAACCCTGACCGTATCACGGTCGCGCTGCTCAACACCGTCAACTCCTTCCTCCTGTTCCATAATATCTATCAGTACTTAGGTCTTAACGTTTCACGATTTCTTTAAAAAAAAGGTGTCACCGCGCTACTAAGATGCGTGCGAATCGTCTAAATCCATATCGTCGTGTGGCGTAAACGTATATCCGCTAATTGACGACGGTTTTAACGCATATCACTGAAAACATCGAGCGCAAGTACGAAAATTTTTGTTCTTGAGAAATGTCAAAGTGGAGAAAATCATCGTTTATCGTGGCGACACCTACATTAAAATACGGAATTATTAAGATAATTATTGTTCAAAATTAGTTAAATATACTTTAATAAATCAATTTTATGATCAACTATCATTATTATTATGTAAAAAAATAATTTATAATTAATCAATTATGCTAAAGATTCATGACTGCAAACAGTAACATACTTTTAATAAAACATAGTGGTAACACTGATTCTCTAAATTAGAATGTTAATCGTTTTATTTCATTTCAAATCATTTCAAATTGAATTTGAGAGGAATTACTTTCTCAAAGCATTTTTAATATTTCCGTTGTTCCAATATATTTTAATAATTGTTTAGAAAACTTGTAAAAAATTTCGCGTTGTGTGGTTGGCAACGAAATCAAATTTAAACAGCAGTATTTAAATCGTGAAAGTTTACATTAAAGATGTTTGAG
The DNA here is from genome assembly GCA_036711955.1 of Digitonthophagus gazella. NCBI lineage: Eukaryota > Metazoa > Arthropoda > Insecta > Coleoptera > Scarabaeidae > Digitonthophagus > Digitonthophagus gazella. Next base: position 12,246,985 of record JASCIT010000001.1, read on the forward strand.
GAAAACATTTTAAAATAGTTTGTTTTAATAACCTAAGATGAGGTAATCTTTTTCAGTGATGGAACAAAGCAATGGAAAATATAACTGAAAATATGACATTTTTTAAAAGTATTATTCTTACAAGTTTAGTATTATATGATTAATTCTTAAAAATTTAGACATTTTAAAAAAATTTAATATCATTTTAACTAAATTGTTTACAATTTAGGCCGGTTTTAGTGCTCAACCGACGGTCGGTACCGACGTCGGTCGCGCGTAGCTTCGCAACGTATTCATATGTAGCTGTTCAGTGCTGCACTGATGAACCCTACGCGCGTACGGTACGCGGCGCGTATGACAACTGTCGGTCGAACGCGTCCGTATGTACGTCAGCCAACTGACAGACTGCTGTCAGTACGTGTACAGTCATCGTGAAATAATGAGCATAGACACAGAACGATTAATAACCGAAGTCCGGTTGCATCCGGAATTATGGGATTTTGTCTCATAATTTATATAAAGACCGTGATGCATGGTTAAAGAATTACAGAAAAATGAAATACCCAAGTATCGTACAATTTGTTAATGCGTCCATTTTTCGTGAGACTGTACAAACTGACGGTCAGCGCGTTTTGACAGATCTGTCAATCAGCTAAGCACTGAACAACACAAACCGACGGTCGGTACTGACCGTCAATACTGACGGTCAGTACCGACCGTCGGTTGAGCACTAAAACCAGCCTTAGTGATATTCTTTTACCATTTAAGGGGTTAGACCACTCTAGAATTTTCAAAAAATCGAATTTTTGTTTTTTGCGCTAAAAAGTGCCTTATAGTCTTAAAAATAAGATGCAATGTCAGTTATAAGTGGGAACACTTTTTAAATGCCTGTATTTTGATTCTGAATGTTGTCCGATAACGTGTGCTCAGTACAGGTTAAATAAACTTTAAATGCGTTTTTCTCTAAATTACTTTTCTTGAAACGGCCGGAAACATAACTCATACAATTCTTTACCGATTTACTTGAAATTTTAACTGCACCTTCCAAGTAGCATTATCTAGAGAAAGACGTAGGATTTTTTTGATATCAAACGTAGTTCTTGAACTATAAACAATTTAGTGGATATTTTTTAGGCTAAAACGCAAAGTTTTTGTAATATGCCCACCATTTCTGCAAAAAAATAATTAAGAAGAAATCCCTACGTCTTTCTCTAGCTTTTGAGTTGTAAAAACTAAATACCTTTTCGTTTTTGCTTTCGATTGAAAATTGTAGGTAAAATCGTTCCGGCCGCGGACCCCTTAGCGCATAACAAGGTTTCATAGAAAAAGAAAGATATAGAAGGTGAACTCCCACTAGATTTTTGAAATGCGTCAAATTTAGTGCGTAAGCCGAAACCTCACAGCGCTGATGTGCAACTATTCAAAAAAACCGCGAAATTTGAAATAAAATTTCTTTTTATTAAATTTTATTTCTTTATTCGTATTACAATAAGTGAGCCATAAGTGACTCACTTATTGTGTACGAAAAATAAGTGGCAATGATAAAAGAAAAAGCATTTTTTAAAATAGATTAATCTTTTTTATTTTCATTTATGAAGCTAATACAAGAATGCGTAATTTATTAAACTAAACGAGTATACCTACTACACTAATAATAATACTAGTTTACAAATTTGAACATTTTATACCCCGTAAGGACTTTATTTATATAAAAGTATTTTACAATACCTTCCGTAAACCTAAATGTGTTAGCAAAAACATCATCACGTCTCATATTTGTTGTTAACACGTATCCACTTAGCCCAAATCCACTTATTAAACCTCTCCGAATCCTTACTGCAATTCGGGAATCGATAACGGGAGGACTCCTTATCATTACAAATAGAAATCGTACACGGCATATATCTGAAAAAGAAACATAATATAACGCAAGGTTGTAAAAATGTTAAAGTTAGTTAACACTTACCGATAATAGAAGCAAAAAGAATACTACGGAACACAATTGTAGTCACTGTAAACGCTATGTTTCACGTTTAAGCTCGAAATGATCAAAAATCAATTACAATAACTCCAAATGCTCTCACATGAAGTTAAAATATGTTTTGAACGTGTTGTCATGGAAACGTTGTTGTATTTTCGTATTTGTTTAAAATGAATGTCCCTAGATTTATAAATCTAGGGACTTCACTAAAAAATTATACATCAGCGCTAAAGGTGTTTCGGTTTACGTACTAAAAATCGATTTCAAATATTTTATATTAAGTTCGCCCACCCTGCAAGGTTTTCATCAAGCAGTTACATGGCGTTAATTTTGTATGTTAATTATTTAGCAAAATATATTTCTTATTCCTAAATGTATGTACAACAAAGATATATAAACAATTTTTCCACAGCTCTTATTGTTTTCTCGGAAAAATATGGGGAAATTACGTTAATTTTCCACGGTCTAAAGTGGTCTAACCCCTTAAGTAACATTTCAGTAAACAAAATCCAATTTTGGTGACTTTTATTTTCAAATTGTTCAAGTTTGTTGATATTTCGATGAAGTTTAGTGACATTCGTGACATTTTATATGTATGTAGTGAAATTGAGGTTAGGTTTACCGCATCAGATGATGAGTTACTCATTTATATTTCTGATTTCTCATTCTGATTGTTTGTTCACACATTTATTAAAAAATAAAGTATTTTTAAAGATTGGGAAGTTGAAATGACGTTACATGCAAGTGAGATTGTATAAAGAAGGTAATAAAAATAATCATTATGATGTCATTCAGACTGTATTTATTATTGTTTATGTTGTTGCAGTTTAATATTTTGGATTATTTTACATTTTATTAAGAGGTGTGTGAATTTAGTTCATAATTTACATTTATTACGTTAACATGTATTCTAATATGTGTTTATTATTACAAGAAAATATAAATTAAATATTCTACTATTCTAATTTTTTATTAATTATTGTTTTTATGATAGAAATAATACTATTAATTATATTGACAGTGTTTGCAAAAATGCCGGGTGGTAAACGATGTGCTGTTGCTATCTGTAATAGTCATCAATACAAGACAACAACAGATGATGGAAAACCATTATCATTTTTTTCTTTTCCTAAAAATGAAGAAATTCGATCAGAGTGGATAAGAAGGTGTGATAGAAAGGAAGCATTTAATCCTGATACATCCCGTATTTGTAGCATACATTTTAACGAATCTGATTTAACAAGTCTAAGAGCGCGGCTGTTAAATATAAAAGAAAGACCAAAACTACGAGATGGAGGTACTCAGATTTCAAATGATATTACATAAAAAATTACCTTTTGTATTAATTTTTAGCATTACCAACTTTATTTCTTAAAAAGAATATTCCTGAAGATATATCTGAAATTAAGCAAAAACCTGATGTCGAGAAACAAGAACATAAAGAGTTTGTTATAGAAGGAATATTAGAAAATCATAACCCGGTTGCTTTAATTTCCAATAAAAAATCAGTTTCAAAACAAAACTGTAATAAATGTAAAAATGCTAGATTTATAAACAAAACTTTAGAAAATGACAATAATGATTTACAAATAGAGCTGTATCATGCAAAGATGGAAATAGAAAATTTAAAAAAGGATTTGGAAATATTGTCAAATAATAGAGATGATGAAATAGGAAAATTATTTAGTAAACAATTTTCAAGAACTCAACTAGATATTATACTGGGTAAAAAAAGGATCGTGAAATGGAATTTAGATGAACTAACTCATGCTTTTGCATTAAGGTATTTTAGTAAAATGGGTTACTTGTATCTAAAGACTGTATTAAATTATCCTCTCCCTGGAATATCAATACTTCAAAGATGGGCATCAGAATTTAATTTATATGAAGAACTAGCAACTGATTGTGAGCTTAATAAAAATTTACAAAGGTTTGAACATTAAAAGATATTAATGAGTTTTTGAGAGAATATAATAAGCGACAATTAATAAATTATTACATTATTTTAATTAAAACTCTGGATCTATTGACATAACACTACAGGACATCAACATGACATTGATACCTTAAGGTTGCCTTCATATATTCTTATAGGAGCATTCAAAGATTGCTGCACTATGTCTGTGCAACATGATATACACTGATATACATATGTGACTCTTTTATATTTGCCTGAAACTAGGTTTAGCTGTGGATGATATCACTAATAGCTCTATATTTGTTTAACAGTTTTTGGTACTGGTGAGAAATTTAAAAATATTGTGAATTTTATTCCTCAGTTTTCGATTTTTATTTCATAAAGTACAGTAGAACTCCAATTATCTGAATCAAATGGGATCGGGCCACATTCGGATAATCAAAAATTCGGATAATTAGATTTTTTAAAAAAAAAGGCACATATATATTTTAAAGAAAAAGATTCTTTTCAGCACTGTATGAATTTTTAATTAATTAAATGAGAAAGCATGAGAAATTTTTAGATGTTATATAGCGGACCAGTGCTGTACATTCCTAGTAAATAAAATTATTTGCTGAACATCTTGGTGAAAGTAAGCTGTTTGACTGCCTTGATCCGTTTTCTGGCAGCCAAGTCACGTATCCCCTTGACAGTGAGGTGAGAAGTTGCATATGATTACAGTCAGGCTGATGTTCCATCCACTTCAATGCAATTTCAAGGCCGGCAAATGCTTCACTAACTGATGGTCCCATGTCTGCTTCAACTTCGATATTAAAGTCATCATCCTCAATACTATCTTTTCTCATACTTTCAATAAGTTCATCATCATTCACAATTTGAAACCCATCATCCACTTTTCTACATCTTCAGCACTAACTTCTAAACATCCAGGAATTTTCAAAAGAATATTTCTTAATTCCTCAAGTGACAAGTCATTCTCATCTTCTTCTGTCTCTTCCCTTTCCTTTTCTTGAGCTTCTTTTTCCTTTTCTCCTTTTCCTTCTCTTCTTCAGTTGATATACCTTTCAACTTGTTCCATGCACGTCTTAATGTAACTGGCTTAATCAAGCTCCAAGCTTCCGCCACCATGTAAGTGAAATCTTTCAAATTAATGTTTTTATAGTTAGCCAACATATCTTCTTCGTCTTCGCCTTCTACCAAAAGTTTTCTTAAAATATGTGTCCTTTATGTCCTGGAGCACTACATTTCCTTTTAGAGGCTAAAGTGGTTTTAGGCAGAGCTTTCCAAAGAAGACCGGTTTCATCGGCGTTGTACAAAAACTCAGGATCGAAGGAGTCTGCTACAAGTTAAAATTTTTTAATAAAATCTTTTGCTGCTTTGAAGTCTGCTGATAACTTCTCGCCACTTAAATCTAATTCACGAATACCGTGCCTGAACTTGAAATTTCGTAGCCAGCCGTACCTTGCTTTAAAGGATAAATAGCCAAGCTTCTGAGCTATGATTTTAGCCTTTTCACAAAGAATTGGGCCTGAAATTGGGTTTCCCATAGAACGTTGCTGCAAAAACCACTTGAAGACGACAACTTTTAAATTTTTGTTTGTTGCTGTCTTCATTGATTTTATTGAATAACTTCCATCTTCGTTTTCAAGCACTGACACGAAGTTTAAAAGTGCAGCTCCTTTTAATGTCTGAAATCGTTGCTTGTCCAACACCGTACATCTCAGCTAACTGTTTACCAGTAACACCTTTATCTGATAGGCCTATAATTTTTAGTTTATCCGCTAACGATAACGCAACACGTTTTCTTTTCGAAGCCATGATGAACGCCGAAACGTACTCACAAACAAAATAACGTACCGAAGGGAAAGGTTATCGTCACAATAGCCGATCAACGATTTACTAACTGACAAATCAAAACAAACAGCGACAGGTTGGCGGGGCCGTCCCCGGGTGGCGACCGACGACAGTGTAGCCAACATAATTTTTAAAAAAATTTTTTTTCTGAAACCGATTCGGATAGTCGGAGTTAGGATAATAAATTGGAGTACTACTGTAAAACATTCACTATTCTATCTATACGTTGTTTGACAGCTACCAGTCAATTAAATTACTTACAAATATGATCTACATGCAGAAAGTAAACATGCTTTGGCTGTGGGGTTCGCTCTTCGTCCTCTGAATGAAAAGCCGGGAATACACCTGGCGAATGTTACCATTTGTTCGCAGTCGTTCGCATTCGTTCTCATGCGCACCATTGCTACCCGTTCGCAAAGATTCCTTCAGGGTGGCGTGATACATTTGAACGAATAGCTAGCTTTGTCTCATTGCGAATAGTTTCACTCGTTCGCATTTAGTTCGTTTGGTGTGCAATTCGAGAATATGGCCATTGCGAAGGTAAATAAATATGAATATGAATCAAATAGAAGAGATAAGTAGTACCAAAATTTAAACTGTTGTTTGAATGTGTATTTTTTAATAGGTTTCATGGAGCGTCAGTGAATGCATAAAACTCATTGAGATGTACCGTACGCATCCAGTCCTGTGGGACACAACTAACGACTTTTATTACTGTAATGTCAAAAAGAAGGATGCATGGGCAGAAATATTTACAGAAATGAAAATTTCTGTGCCTGAGGTTATGAAAGAAAGGAGGAGTCTAATGGCATCATCTCATCATTTACTTATCACAAAACTAAAAATTACAACACAACTTTTCGCGACGAACGCTAGACAACTACTGCATCTTATTGAACACGTCCACATATGAACGTTTCCAGAAATTCGTGGCTGGCATTTTCCTTTGATCTTTTTATATTTACCGACAACCGATGGATCGCGTTCGTTCGTCCCTATCCTATTCGTCCTGCTATTAATTTCGCTACAAATGCATGTCCACACATGAGCAAGAAATCCTCGAGAATGAGAACAAATGGTAACATTCGCCAAGTGTGTTCCCGGCTAAAGAAACACAAAGTGACATTGGTAGTTAGGCGTATTGAGTTTGCCCGTTTGTATTCTGAACCATATTGCTTAAAATCGAACATCGGTTTTGATTGATGTACGATTTTCGAAGGGAAAGAAGGGAAAACTTAACATAATTGAAGACCCTGGTGCAAGAAGGGAATATACGCCAAATTTAAAAAAATGAGATATTTACTGAAAACAGTTTAAAAATGTATTTTCTTTTGTTTAGTCGAGGTATGTGTAATATATGATTAGCTAAATAGAAATTATAAGAGAAAATCACCAATCCCATGCAGTAGACTGGTGCAAGAATGGGATAAGTTACGTAGCACTTATCCCGTTGTTGCACCGAGCAATCCTGTATCAAAGCTGAGATATTTTATAATGATTTGAAGGAAAAATCTGCAGAAGCAGAACAAAAGGAACAAGTTGAAGGGTTATGCTTTGATTTTCAACAAAACATGCCGCTTCCAAAAGCACCTTCTGAGGATGCGTTTTATTTACGTCAACTATAGGTACATAATTTTTGTATACAATCTGCTAAAAATAAAACTGGACATTTTTTTATGTACGATGAAACTGTGGCAAAAAAGGAGTCAAATGATGTGTTGAGTTTTTTACATCACTCTATTGACAATGTTTTAAGTCCTAACATTAAAGTATTGTATTTATTTAGCGATAACTGCACAGCACAAAATAAAAATAACACCTTGTTAAGATTTTTAGCCACGTTATGTTATATGGGCAAATTTGATTCTATAACCCATCGTTTCCCTGAGCCGGGGCACAGTTTCTTACCTTGCGATCGTTATTTCGGAATAATCCAAAAAAAAGAAAAAACATATCGATCGAGTCGTTTTGCTACAAGAGTATGCGAATATAGTAAAGTCGGCTTCTAAGAACTTTCACGTTATTTCTGGAAATCAAAATATGCTGAAAAACTATACTTCACATTTCAAAGATTTTTTTTATTGCCGTTCCTAAGTCAGTATTCAAAGAAAAGTTTTCAATAAATTCTTATCGTATTTTCAAGTACCTTAAAAATTCAAATAGTGTTATGTGCAGTTCATCTGGCAACAACAATCATTTAACTAATTTTAATATTATTAAAAAATAATGCTTTTCCAAATTAAAATTTCATAACTAAATTGTACAATAGTACCTTACGAATTAAACATTTAAAATATGAGAATGTGATGCAGCTCGCTGAGCAATATGTAGGGAAAAATGAGATAAACTATTATCGTTCCCTGCAGTCTGACAAAAAAATTTTAGAATCTCCTGATTCTATTACCGAAAGTTCATCAGATCTTGATTTTTAACATTGTTTAGTTTGTTTAATAACATATCGCTGGCTTGCGAGAATAATGACGCAACGCAAAATTAATTTAAATTGAACTGAACATAAAAAACGATGGTAAATCGATGATATTTTAACGTGAACACGAAGATTGTTTCTGTTAATGTTAAAATATTCTGGATTTACGTTCGTTTTTTATGTTTAGTTCAATTTAAATTAATTTTGTGTTGCGTTATTATTCTCGCAAGCCAGCGATATGTTTTGTTTATTTTGTGTTATAAATAAAAAGTTGTTTTTTTTTTGTTATTTATGTTTTTCAGTTACCTCTCAAAATCATTATATCCCAGATAATCACATATCCCGTTCTTCCACCACAATTTGTTCTTTGCTATTAAATCACTATTTCCACCAAAATTACGCTCTGACCAAACATAAATGCTCATACTTATTTCAATAAACCATTATAATTAATTTAAACACTAACATAAAAATGAAAATGTTTTTTGGCTTTCCTGAAAAATGAACATATTGTTACTTATCCCGTTCTTGCACCAGGCTCTTCAATTGTTACATGGAACGATTCATCATCAATCAAATTAATGATAAACGAAAAAAATAATTTTTGGTCCAATGTTGAGTTCGCCGTTTCTATTCTCAGTGCCTCATATTTCAAAACCATGCAATATCAATTATGCCGAGGACAATTGATGCACAGTGCTTATTAACACGTTGCGTACCGCGTCACCCGTACTTGGGTGACGGGCATGTTTCCGTGGGGGCCCGTGTCACCCATACATGGGTGACGCTTTTTTTGTTGAAGTTAAATAACATTTTTCTAATCATTTTCACATCTTTTCAAAGATCCGTATAAAGTAGTGAATAAAAACTTGGGCCCGTAGGAAGGAAAACGTAATCACCCTTGGTACACAACGTGTTAATCATATAGGTTCGTGTAAAAAAGCTGCCAAAGTGAATTTTACAATAGAATGTGGTACCATATGCGACATCATCCAGTACTAAACGCAAGTTCTACCATTTATAGGATGGACAGGTCTTCTGAATGTCATGCTGATGTTCTGTAATATCGTGAGGATAGAACCTCAAATGACTGTATACACAAATGTTGAAAAAAGGTAACAATCTATTAACGAAATGTGATCTAGTCACAGTTCAATTATTGATATGAACTATGAATAGCTTTATTCCTAGAAGCGATTTCGAACAGTTTCTGATTTTTCAATCAAGAAAGATTTAGGATTTTTTTCATATGATCAAAATTCAACAATTTGATTTATTGAAAAGATCCCAAACCATTGGAAATCGTTTCTATGAACAAAACTATTGATTACTATCAAAATTTTTAATAATCTAGTAATTTTTTGGACGCTTTATGACATTTTAGGATAACTTAATGATCTTTTTTTAATTTAATGATCTCTTTGATAATCTAGTGACTTGTTAAACGATTTAATAGTTAGTAACTTTTCGGGGTTTTGTTTAATAATCTAGTAACTCCTTTTAAACACTTTAGTTTGCCAAACGATTTATTGCTTTCTTTTTAATTCGTCTTAATTTGTGCAAATTTCTTTTTGATTTGATCAAAACTAAAAGTTTCTGTTAATTTATTTTGAATTCTTTTTGATTGCATGTTAAAAATTCATTATAATTCTAATTAAACTATATAAAAATTCGTCACAATTCGTTAAAAATTGATCTTTATTTTTCATAAGTTCAAGATAATTCGTATTAGTTTTACAGAAGACGTCGTTAAAGATTTGTCCTGTTTTGTTAAAAGCTCATTATGTTTATTTTTTTTAAGTTTTATTATTCGGAAATTCTAATTCGTATATTATAATCCGATAATGTTATTCGATTCTCATATCCGATAATGTTTATTTTTAAGTAATATACCTACCTATCCTCAAAGAAAATCCTTATTGTATTCTTATTGAATATATAGAATCCGGTCCTGTATATTTCATTTTAATTTAATCTAGTAGATGGCGCCTGTAGTTTTGTTGTCAATACATTAACCTACAAATAGGTGGTTTTTACATTATGGTAAACTTTTGTAATACTGTAAACTTTTTCTAATTACAGTAAAATGGATGAGGAAAGCGTTGCTTTAAAATATTTTACAAACGATGAAAATATTACCAGTGATAATGTATTAGAGAAATGCAGGATTTGTTTAAAATCCTCTAATTTAACTGGATTAGATGTTGTAATCTATGAAAACTTAACTTGCAATGATATTTTACAGTCTGATTTATCATTACAGGTAATTGGATGTATATTTAACTTATTTATTAAGTTAGAAATTAAGATTTTAATTTCAGTTGAGTTTTTTTCTTTCTTTTTTATAAATATCCACTTTGTCTTCTTTACTTTAAATTTAAACCAAGTATCAACACAAGCTAAATTTGTGCTTATTATTTATATAGCTTAAATTCTTCACAAGTCGCAGTCATGTTAAATAACATTCAATATCGAAACCCATCAAAAATCAAATTATTAATAGTGAAATCTTTGAACTTTTTAATTTATTGTTTGCAAGGGAGATATTTTTAATTTATAAAATCTTTCTCCCTATAAAATTGTCCCCCAAAGAAAATATCTTTGGATTAAATTGGTAAATGAACTTGTTCAACATAATTAATGAGACTAATTATAAATTATAATTTATTTGAAAGGAATTAATTGATTAACTGACTATTTTTACATTATCGCAGTTAATGCAAGTAGAAGGTTTTCCAGAAAATATATGTGAAGACTGCGTAAATGAAATAATAAAAATTCATAAATTTAAAGTAACAATCGAGGACACAGATAAACGATTACATGATATTTTTGGTGAAAACACTGTAACAGAAATCAAAATAGAAAATCCAATAATCCACCAAGCACCATATAATGATCATGACTATTTTATGGAAAGGAAGCCTCAACCCACAACTTGTAAACCTGTTAAAAAACCAAAGAAGACCAGAAATGAGGTAAAAGATAAAGTTACAAAAGCGTTAACGCAATTTTTAAAGAACGCATATGATAATATAGTGAAGGATAATTATACATGTGGTAAATGTGGAATGCTATTTGAAAACCAGCGAGAATTAAGGGAACATATTAAAAAAGAAGGACATTCATCGCCAAAATTATATCCTTGTACGGTGTGTCATAAGAAGTTTTCTAGGAGTAAATTAGAGGTACATAGTAGGGTACATACTAAGGAACGGCCCTATGTGTGCAAGATTTGCAATGCTAGTTTCAGTATTAAATCAAATTTGACAAGGCATATTATGATACATACTGGGGAAAGAGCACATACTTGTGATATTTGTGGAAAAGGTAAGATTATATAAACACAAAAAATTTCTTTTTAACCCTCCGGTGGGCGCGTATGCGGTAGTTAGCCGCATTTTTTTCCCAAAATATTTCTAAGTTCACTATGAAACCATTAAATATCCTATTGTGGTGTAAAAGCCGCAACGCACCTATTCGAGTAAGTCCGATAGGCGCGCCCACCGGAGGGTTAAATAATATATCTAGGCACTTGTAATTCAATGATATGTTATTTTATAAAATCTCAGACATTTTATGAAATCTCAAATTTCAGGCTGATGAATTTTTAAGGATTATTTCTCACATACATTAAAATACAATCAAATGTCTAAAAAATTCAAATGTCAACCAATGAGAATCAAATATTCCTGATTAAGCGGCTTGTAGCTCGAGCTAGCTTCCAAGATAGATAAGTGATAAAATGGACCCTAGTTGTTATATGTTTACTATAACAACAAATAATTAATAATTTTTAATGATTTGGGAAATAATGTTGACGTAAACCTCATGAGCTCCAAGGTTTTATCCAGTAATTTTTGAGAACTGGTTGCATTTCAATTGAATTGTGCAAATTTGACAACCCAATAAGACAGCGTAGTTGAAGGGCTTTTATTAGTTGTCAAATTTGCACTCTTTATTGCCATGCAACCAATTCTCTCAAATTAACTAGCAAAACTTGGAGCTCTCAGAATTTAACCTATGATAAAATAATACAGAAATATAGGTCTGATTTAAGGATACTGAACTAACAATGATAGCTAAATTTACAATCATCGTCTGACACCTTTAACGTCACTGCCAGGATTAATGTTTCTGTCTTACACTCGGATGTCTCACTATTGTAACGGTTTTATTTTTCGGATTTAATTAAATTTGAATTATTTGGTTTGGGCCATCTGTTGGAAGGTTTCATTTTTAGATTTTTTGGTTTTATTTCGAAATACAGGATATTGGTTGGTTTCTTAGATTAGTGCGATCGGAAGTGGTGGGGATAGTTCCTTCGAGCATCGTAATTTAGATAATTTTGTCCTCTTCGTTTTCAATCCTTGGAAGAGCATGGTCGATATTTGGCTCTGATAGAAACTGCGTGGGTGGCGAAGCATAACATAAGCCTTCCCTTTGGTGTTGTTTGGGAGAACTTCTAATCGGAATTTGCCAGATCAGCTTCTCACTCCACAGATTTTGGGCACTTGTTCGTGCTTTGTCAGATTGATTCCGGATTATTAGGTTTCTATCAGCCAACACGCAGAGTCGATTAACATCTTAAGGTATGTTTTACGTTTGCTGAGAACTTGAATCTTTTGTTTGGAGCGTTTTGTAATTCGTGGTTCGCTTAGGCTTTTTTTTTGTTTTGTCGAAATTTTAAGTCAAGTTTTGGTTGGAGGTACTAAGGTCAATAGAGCAATGGTATAAGGTTGTCCAACTCGAACGGCGCCGTGTTTGAGGGGATAGAGGCGGGCGTGACGTCACGCTTGTCCGGCTAGATGAAATTTTTACCAATAATTCTCATATTTTGTATTTAAAAAATTTATTTTAATAAATAGCCTTTGTTTAATATAAATTTTAATTATGTGATGAAAATTCTCAGGAAAATGTGGAATAATTTTTTTATACAATTTTTTTACTTTTTTTTGTGGTTAACATTTTCCCTCAAAATATTTTTTAAATTCCTCTTCCAAATTCCCAATCAGTATTTTAAAGGCAATACGTGAAATAATAACGTGAAATTTACAAACAACGCTTATATTACGGACGGCTAGGACAAGGATGACGTCACATAATCGAGAACTTGGGCATGTGAGGGGAAATTTTGCTTGCAATATAGGAAGGATAGGGAGTTGGACAACCTTATAAGCGTTACTCTATAGACCTTGGGAGCAAGGTCTATAGAGTAACGCTTATAAGGTTGTCCAACTCCCTATCCTTCCTATATTGCAAGCAAAATTTAGCTAGGACACGGCTAGGACAAGGATGACGTCACATAATCGAGAACTTGGGCATGTGAGGGGAAATTTTGCTTGCAATATAGGAAGGATAGGGAGTTGGACAACCTTATAAGCGTTACTCTATAGACCTTGGGAGCAAGGTCTATAGAGTAACGCTTATAAGGTTGTCCAACTCCCTATCCTTCCTATATTGCAAGCAAAATTTCCCCTCACATGCCCAAGTTCTCGATTATGTGACGTCATCCTTGTCCTAGCCGTCCGTAATATAAGCGTTGTTTGTAAATTTCACGTTATTATTTCACGTATTGCCTTTAAAATACTGATTGGGAATTTGGAAGAGGAATTTAAAAAATATTTTGGGGGAAAATGTTAACCACAAAAAAAAAGTAAAAAAATTGTATAAAAAAATTATTCCACATTTTCCTGAGAATTTTCATCACATAATTAAAATTTATATTAAACAAAGGCTATTTATTAAAATAAATTTTTTAAATACAAAATATGAGAATTATTGGTAAAAATTTCATCTCGCCGGACAAGCGTGACGTCACGCCCGCCTCTATCCCCTCAAACACGGCGCCACTCGAGTTGGACAACCTTATACCATTGCTCTATTGACCTTGCTTGGGAGGTACTAGAACATAACCTTGCGACAATATGCGGCAACGGTGTAAACAGCTGTTTAGCTAAGGATGGGCAACATTAAGACGCTAAATCATATTCACTTTTTTTTCAGTTTAATACGAATTTTATTTTGAAATTTAGTTTTAATGAACATATTTTGTCACTTTATCGTCGTATAAATTATATTCTGTGAAAAGTGTATTTTAAAATAACTTAATTATGAAAATAATTTTTAATGCGATTTACCACCGAACGGTTGGTGGCAAATCCAAATTCAAATAGTGGTGACGTAAACAGTGACGTAACTGTCAAAACTGCTGGGAAGACTTATATATTGAACATAGATTAAATATAATATAGTAATATAGATAGGCAACTCTCGACTTTTAATTTTGACAATGTTTTTAGTTCAACCCGCACCGCATTTGGCGCTAATGAGCAAACGCGGGAACTTTTAAAATCTTTAAAATAAAATGCTAGTCCTATTTGTTACAAAACCATGCATAGTAAAATTAAACAAAAACAAATTTTGCTTGTAGCCTGTTTGTTTTTGTCCAGTTTCATCATACACAGCTTAAAAAATACAAAAGGGTTTAAAAACCAACTCAAGGACACTCTCCAGTACAACTGCTAACATAACTTTATTCTCGTCGATCTTATTCTGACAGTGGTTAATAACAAAATAATTTTAAACAACAAAATAATATTTTGATTAAGCACATAAAAAGAAACCTCGCATCTTCAGCAAATCTACAGTTCTCACACCTCGCGATGCTAGTGAAATCAAAGATTCGCGTAGTTCCCATCAGAGCCTTTCATCTTTGGACTTATTTCTGGACAGACGTGACAACATTCCAGTCATTAGATACAAATAAACACAAACTGCAACATTAAATACGATGTTAACATTTTTTTTTCAAGAATTTCAATACAATTACGACACTTCGTTCACTCGTGTATTTGACATATGTAGATGTCAGATATTATGTTGGACATCTCATTGTCAGTGCGTTTCATTTTGGCCGGTAAAGAAGCTGTTATTTTCCGCTATCAGCGCTTCCAGTGATGCGGGTTGAACTAAATTTATTGTCAACGAATTTCTATACAGAGGTAACATAGCCTGATATTGAAAGCCGTTAGAAGAACAAGGACGGTAGAACATCTAACCGACTTCGGGGCGACGCACGTAATCTTGAGAGAGACACCACTCCTGGCAGACCGAGATACCTCAACAGATAAGCCCACGCTCTGTATTTTTTTCTTTTATTAAATTACTGATATTTGATTTGGTTATTGGGGGTCTTCAATCCTTAATAACTTTTAACTTGTCGATTTAACTCGTATTGTTCGAAATTTATTTAATATCATTTTACGAAATCGTCTGTGTACCTAATCGCTCAGATATATTTTTATTCCGGTTTAAATTTAAACACTAATTTGAAAGTGTGATACATACATATATATATTTGACAACAGCTGTTATCATTTATTTTTTTTTGTGTTCACGTTAACATTTAATTTTCAGGATTTTATTTGTTTGTTAATTCTTTGGAGCAACTGCAGCGATACGGGTTTCTTACAATTTGTATAATTTGTTTTGTATTTGTATATTCAACTTGAACATTCTTTTTTTTATCATTTTAATCCTATTCAATACAAGCGAATATTGGTTTACTAAATTGTCTTTTATTTTGTTGTTGTCCTTCGATCGTGGATTCGGACTTGCCTGATCTTAGGATAAGTGAAGGTTGGTAGGTATCGGTTTAAGTTCGTGGCGCCCTTTTATTTAACATCCGAACCCCCCTCCTCCGCAGAGTGAATCGGAGCCCTGACTTATCAACGGTAGTTTTGGCATTTATTACGAACTTAATTATTATTTCTTATAACTTGAAGTTTTGCGCTACACTGTTACCATCAATTTTATTGTTAATGTGATTTCTGAATATTTTATGGAGTGGTAACAATGCATTTTTAATTAATTTTATTACTATTTAAGATACTAATGATAAGGTAAATGAAATAAATTTTAATATTTCACTTTGAAAACTTCTAACAGTGACGTTAAACTAACGGATGCCCACTAGAAATTCCGCGTATACACATCTTATGGGATTGAGCAATCTTCTCAACTTAGTACCTTTGGGTCTGATCTTCATTCGTTTTAAATTTAGAGCGTCTTGAAGATTAAAAAAAAAAAATGTCGAGGACAGCATCAATTACAACTTCTTCATCTTATGCGTGTACAATTTAAGCATGAATAGGCTATAGACCTGGGTATCTCCACAGCCTATTCATCTTCA
Organism: Digitonthophagus gazella; assembly: GCA_036711955.1. Classification (NCBI taxonomy): domain Eukaryota; kingdom Metazoa; phylum Arthropoda; class Insecta; order Coleoptera; family Scarabaeidae; genus Digitonthophagus; species Digitonthophagus gazella. The sequence goes on from JASCIT010000001.1 coordinate 12,263,339, forward strand.
TTCAAAATGAAGTACAACAAACATTATGAAAAAGAAAAACAGTACAAATGCTTTAATATCTTTTTAAGAATTTACTGATATTCTTTGGGTGCTGTTTGAACAAAATCATATTTGCATTCAATAAATGCTTATTTTGAAACATGGAACTCTAACACGTAGAAAGTTTGGCAGTACATAACAAACAGTGTGGTTGTATGCATGTATGATCGTGAGACAGAGTATTATAACCTTAACACTTAGGCCCCAGTAGGCCATTTTTCAAAGGTTATCCCATCGCTCAGAAAAAAGTCATAAAGTCGATCAATTTAAAATCTGTGTATATAATTTCAAATTCATCAGACTTGTGGTTTTCGAGATATTTCGACGAGCCAACTTTTGTGGGACACTTTGTTTTCAAAAAACAAATATATAAAAATAAAAATTTTACAATAAATTTCTTTTATTTCTAGGTTTCATTCAAAGTTTAAGTTTAAAACTTCACCGACGAATACATTTCAAAGACTCGTCTCGACGCGGACCAAAACCGAAAGATCCAAATCTCCCGCCAGATCCATTGTTTCAATGCGAATTTTGCGGACGCGAGTTTAAACGTATAATCATGTTTCAAGCTCACTTAAAAAAACACAACGCTACAAAAACCATAGCGGACACGTTAGAATCTATAAGGGAGACAGTACCGCGACCGTTTAAATGTCCCACTTGTAACCAATCTTACACTTCAAAACAGTACCTAAAACAGCATCAGCGTATTCATGGCGAAAAGAAGTTTTTATGTACCGCTTGCGGGAAAGGTTTTCATCAAAGTGGATCTCTACAAACGCATTATAGGATGCACACGGGCGAAAAACCTCATCGTTGTAAAATTTGCGACAAATCGTACGCTTATGTTAGTAGTTTGGAATCGCATATGTTGCAACACAGTGGAGAAAAGCCGTTTGCATGTACAATTTGTGGAAGAGCTTTCAAGCAAAGGGCACATTTGAGACACCACGTGAGAGTTCATACCGGCGAAAAACCTTACAAGTGTCAACATTGTGAGAAATGTTTCGCACTTAAAGGAAATTTGACTGTACATATTAGAACTCATACCGGAGAAACTCCTTATACGTGTGATGTGTGTGGTAAAGGGTTTCATGATTCTAGTAGTATGAAGAAACATAAAAGGGGACATGGTACGTGGACTGTTGGAGGGTTGGAGGTGAAAGTTATTGAGTGAGATTTAAAATATAAAGTTTATATTTAAAAAAATATATACTGGTTTAGTTATTTTTATGTATTGACCCTTAATGATCCAGAATTATTTAAATCCTATCTTCCTAGATTAATTATTTACTATTGGCGTTAAAATCAACAGAATTTCATTTTATTTTGCTGGAACTAACTGCAAAAATGTGTCATAAATTTAAAATTAGTCTGATTATAACATTCGTATATATTTATTAAACATTCGCCATAATTTAAGATTCTTTGCTAATCAAAAAAAGGTCATTAAAAGTTAGTGGATTAATTTCCTTTAATTCAGTTGGTAACATTCCACAAAGTGTAACAACTTTTCAGATTTTAACAAATGTTAGCTGACAATCTTTTAATTGGAGTTTTATCAACGGATTATTAACTGATAATTAAAACTATAACAATCTTCCTGAGTTTTGATTTAATATAAAGTAGTTATTAAAATAAAAAGATTACAATTTTTTTCAAATATTCTTTCAAAAACTCATTATGTTCAATATAAATTAAAGACTTGGTTTGACTGAAGATATATATATTTTTTTTTAGATCTCGACTACCCGGGTTTCGATCAACAAGATCGTCTTCAGGTCTATCGCTAAAATAACATTTGTATAAAAATCAGGTCATCAAAAAACATAAAACGTAAAACAAGTTAAAATATTTCTAAAAAAATTATTAATCTAAAAGAAATTACCGTAATTCTCGAAGAACACAATGCAGAACCAAAGGGAAAATATATGAATGACATTGAAAGAAGTGTAAAAGAATTTGAAACTATGAAATATTATCCTACTGGAAAAAGTCAATTTATACGTTTTGGGCGATTACGTTTTTACAGTTTATTGTCAATTTCCTTTTATTACAACGTGTGATCTTTTCCAATATTAATGGCGGATAATATTTCATAGTTTCAAATTCTTTTACACTTCTTTCAATGTCATTCATATATTTTCCCTTTGGTTCTGCATTGTATTCTTCGAGAATGACGGAAATTTCTTTTAGATTAATAATTTTTTTAGAAATGTTTTAACTTGTTTTACGTTTTATGTTTTTTGATGACCTGATTTTTATACAAATGTTATTTTAGCGATAGACCTGAAGACGATCTTGTTGATCGAAACCGGGGTAGTTAAGATCTAAAAAAAATATATATATCTTCAGTTAAACCAAGTCTTTAATTTATGTTATCCGTCTTAAGAATGGATTTATTCATATCTAATCATTATGCTCACTTCTTTAGTTTTTTTTTAATTCTGAAAATTTAGTTCATAAATTAAAATCCGAAAATGTTATTCGATTCATATATCTGATGTTTATTTTTAAGTAATATACCAATCTATCCTCCAATAGGTATTGGTCTGCTCTATCCTCAAGCAAAATCCTTATTAACTACCCGTCGAATATATTGAAGCCGGTCCTGTATATTTAATTTTATTTTAATTCACTAGATGGCGCTTGCAGTTGTGTTGTCAACATTGTCAATACGTTAACCTATAAATTGGTGTTTTTTACATTATGGTAAAAATCCTGTAAACGTTTTCTAAATACAGTAAAATGGATGAGGAAAGTGCTGCTTTAAAAGATGTTACAAACGATGAAAATATTACCAGTGATAATGTATTAGAGAAATGTAGGATTTGTTTAAAATCCTCTAATTTGACTGGATTAGATGTTGCAATCTACGAAGACTTAACTTGCAATGATATTTTACAGTCTGATTTATCATTACAGGTAATTGGAATATTTTACTTATTTATTAAGTTAGAAATTGAGATTGTACTTTGGGTTAAGATTTTTTCTTTCTTTTTTGTAAATGTCTCTTCTTTGCCTTGAATTTAAATGAAGTATCAAGACATGCTAAACTAGTGCTTATTATTTATATAGCTTAAACCATTTGCATATCAAAGAGTTTTGAAAAAATACGATCGAAAAGCGTCAAGATCATATTCCTTCGGTTACATGACAGTGGGCCGCCAATTGCTTCGACTATATGCCCTGGTTTTTCTCGATGCGAAATTTGGAGAGCGCGAAATTGGCTCATGGTACTCAAACGGTTAAATACTTCATAAGTTTCAATCATGTTAAATAACATTTAATAACAGAACCCATCAAAAACTGTTTATTATCATTAAACTCTCTGAACTCTTTAATTTATTTATTATTTGCAAGAGAGATATGCTTTTAAATTATTCTTCACTTATAACATCTTTCCCCCAATAAAATTTTCTCTCAAAGAAAATATTTTTGGATTAAATTGATAAATGAATTTGTTCAACATATTTAATGAGATTAATTACAAATTATAATTTATTTAAATTGAATTAATTGACTGATTGATTATTTTTACATTGTAACAGTTAATGCAAGTAGAAGGTTTTCCAAAAAATATATGTGAAGACTGCGTAAATGAAATAATAAAAATTCATAAATTTAAACTAACAATCGAGGATACAGACAAACGATTACATGATATTTTCGGTGAAGACATTGTAACGAAAATCAAAGTAGAAGATCCAATAATCCACGAAGCACCACCTAATGATCATGACTATTTTATGGAAAGGAAACCTCAACTCACAACTTGTAAACCTGTTAAAAAACCAAAGAAAACCAGAAGTGAGGTAAAAGATAAAGTTACAGAAGCGTTAACGCAATTTTTAAAAGACGCATATGATAACATAGTGAAGGATGATTATACTTGTGGTGAATGTGGAATGCTGTTTGAAAACCAGCAAGAATTAAAGGAACATATTAAAAAATTAGGACATTCATCGCGAAAATTATACCCTTGTACAGTGTGCCACAAGAAGTTTACCAAGAGTAAATTAGAGGTACATAGTAGGGTACACACTAAGGAACGACCCTTTGTATGCATGATTTGTGATGCTAGTTTCAGTGTTAGATGCAATTTGACAAGGCATCTTATGACTCATACTGGGGATAAAGCTCATACTTGTGATATTTGTGGAAAAGGTAAGATAATATTAACATAAAAAGTTTTTTTTTTAATAACGTGAGTAGTATTTTAACAAGAATTTATCATTTGCAATTCATTAACCCTTCAAGGCTACTATTCTATTTTAACACATTACTGACCGGTAGCCGATTAATCGGCTTTTTGTCACCAATGCTTGCTGACCGGTAGCCGATTAATCGGCTTCTGTTTGCAAATGCTTGCCGACCGGTAGTCTATTAATCGGTTAGAGTAATACATAAAATAAATATAATTTAACGCTAATATCATCAAAATAAAAGATTTTATGAAATCTAATTATCCTATAATAACAGAGAGTAAACAATTTTATTTGAGCATACAGAGCACAGACACTCTCGCGCGACAGGCAAACCAAAACACACCCGGCGAGAGGGAGAATCTGTGGCTGAGCGGTCGGTCGGACGTGTGTATGCTGTTGAAACGCTAGCGGTCGGTAATGTGTTAAGAAACTTGATTGAAGTAAGTGGATATGTGCATGCTGAAGATTCAGCACCTCAAAATATACTTTGAAAGTTGAAAAAAGCTATTTTTATTTTTGGTCTAAACGTATAGTTCTATAAAAAATCCTACCAGTTTTTGAAGTTAATTTTTTTTTTTGTAAATTTAACGAAAAAATCTTCTGTATTTTTAGAAAGGTTTACTTTTTTGTAACAATTACAATAAATTTGATTATGAGGATAAAATAACTGCTATGGTTGAAAGTAGCAACCTTGCGAAACTTACAATTAGGTAGTTTAGTATCTGTTTAATAACCATCAACACTGGATGCTAGTTTGACTAACAATGACTTAAATGTAAGACTTTAAATATTGATTCCTTGACAATCATACGATGAAATAATGTATCGTGAAGTTTGTTGATTTCATTAACCCTTTTAGTGCCGGGAGCCGATATATCGGCTCCTGTTGCACTTGCGAAAAGTGCCAGAGCCGATATATCGGCTCGCGCCTTGTAGCGGTTTACTACTCGCATTGCGAGAGAACTCTATCTCAAAATAAATTTGTAATGCGTTATAAATGAGTGTCATTGTTTAGTTCTGTATTTAATCCATAATACGCAGCTTTTTGAATCACGTAAATATTGTTTCTCTTTTGGTTTTTACAAGCATTTTCCCGAACCCTTGTAAAACTGTGAAATTCGGCCGGTTTTTCTCGCATATGCACCTCTATTTCGCCCGGCACTAAAAGGGTTAAACATTTCTATGTACACTCATGGTCACAGAAAATTGATTCCAAAGCTTGGTGCAAGAACGATAGCTATACTTCATTTAATAACTAGGAGGAGTGATTTGAATTTTGCGCGCTAAAATAGTGAACTATTATTGGTCGCTCCGCAGTCAAGTTTACAAAGACGAAAAAATTGGTTTTTGTCGTTTATTGTTTTTAACGTTTGAGGTTAGGTGCTTTACCTAATTTGTCAGCTTGTTTCTCGCTTTTTCGTTGTGCTCAAATGATTGCGATCACAAAATATTAAGTTCGAAGAAGGTATGGTACGATGTCATCTGTTGGATATAATACGTCAACACAAGGAACGTCTTTTGGATAAATTTTGAGTTGTCTAATATCTACCGTTAGAAGCAAGATAGCGAGCTCGGGTTTTCAGCGTCATGTTAAGATTTTAATTCTTTATTTTATCGTCTAAAAATGAACATACCGCTCCATTTAAATTTTTTGAGAAAAGCTATAATATTGGTCAAAATTCTATATATCGCCCTCTGGCGGCGAAACGAATATTCATATCAAAACAGCGTAAGGAGTCGTTAGTAGACCACGAAAAACCCTTTCCAACGAGATTAAGTTTGTTAAATTCTGTTCAGTATGACCGGAGTAATCGGTCATCGAAAATGAAGATTTTCAACCCATCCCCACCACTTTATTTTTGGAGATACGACAAAAAGTGTTTCATACATTTTAGTCGAAATTCATTTATCTTTCAAATTAATTTATTTTCAATACCCCTTAATTTTGAAGAAAATGAAAAAAAATCGTGATTTTCTCTTCAGTCATTTAGGTTACGCCCCCTAGCGGCCATTTAAGAAACTTGAAAATATTTTCCAGCGATTTTTTATAGCCACTTTCCTTATAAAATTTTTTGTTTCACTAGATGATCCGTCATTGAGATATGGCCGGTGATCATTCTTAGTTGGCTACCCGGTACGTATAGATAAACGGCCATAGAGATATTTGGTATGTTCTAGAATACTACGCTCAAACGCTTGGTGTTTTGTTGGTTGCATAAATGTGACTGGTTTGAAGTTTAGAATTCAAATTTGCCGCCAAAAATGTTTAGTGTATTTTTTAGTTACTTTTTCCTATGTAAATGGGGTTTTGACATTCACTCCTCCTAGTTATTAAATGAAGTATAGAAGGGGCTTGGGCACAGTCGGTTTTTGGGAGAATGAAACTTGACGCGAGGCTAACGGCGTAAGAACGTGTTGACGGCCCGCAGCCAGACTCGGTACGGTATCATTAACCATTTCGGTACGGACGTCGACTATAGTTGACGGAAACAGATGACCCCACACAGCCGAGCGTCGACTATAGTCGACGGCTGTGCTGTGGTACGGACGATGAAAGCCGGTTGTTGGCAACGTTTCTCGGCCGATAAATTACACAGGCCTACAAAACTTTATGAAAGGCGAGAGCCATAAATCAAAGAATACTTTTCTAACGGGTTTTAGCGCGCTGAATTCAAATATGTCTTCAGTTCTGTTCTATCACCTCAGGATTTCAAAATATTCTAATCTATTGATGCAAAAAATACACGTTTTTAACATATTTGGAATTAAATAACGTAGCAAGTAAATTTTTATCTGCAAAACTTCATGTGGCATCCGAATGTACCACTTTTCCCATTCAAAATGCATTTTAAATTTTTTCAATATCTTAATTTCTTCATGAAAAAATCTTTATAATTCCCCAATCGTAGTCGTCGGTATTGTAAACTAATAAGCAATGATTTGGTCGTAGTCTCAAAAAGATGTTAAGGTTTTTAAATCCTTGTTTCAAATGAACGTTGTAGTGACCTAACCCAATCTATGGAATTATTTTCCCTTTTCAAACCTCAGCAATAGTACGTCATCATTCTTTCATCCCATCTACACTCATTTTTTGTGTCAAAACGTGCACAAATGTAACAAAATTTATTTCGTTTTTAACATAGTGGCTTCTTGAAGTCATCGTTATTTGCACATCCTAAATTGTACAGATTACCCACGCTAGAATAACATTATAGGCCTATTATATCGACGACTACTGCTGCTCCTATAGGCTAATGATTGGGCAAAAAGTGATGTTATAGAAATTACATTCCTTCAAGAAGAAATGAAGATATTTAAAATACGTTTAAAATGAGAACAGTGATGCTTTCAGATGCCGCATGGAATATTGTGAATAAAAATTTATTCGCTATGTTATTTAATCCCGACCATGTTTAAACACCGAGTTTTTTACATCTTTAGGCTAGAATATTTCAAAAACCTGATGTGATGGAGCATTTCTATGGTAAAATTTGTGTTCAACGTGCCTGGAACTATTAGGAAACTATTGTCTGATCTATGGGTCTAAAGAATGTTGGCCAGTGTTATTGGTATACTGTATTATTTGAATACGTTTTAATTAAAGAGGATCTACCAAAAAGAGATCTGTCAGATCTCTACTTAAATGTTAATCATTTAAAATGTTATTTATAATTTCTGATTTCGGTTAAAAAATGAAAACGACATTAATTTGTTTGCAATTTAGAAACAATAATGGAGTAATAATCAACGGTAAAATTATGTATAATAAAATATACATTTATTTGCATAAAAGAATAACATTTTAATGGTGGAAACAATGTTTAGTTCAATTGAAGTGAATTTTGCGTTGCGCCATTATTAAAATACATCAAGGATTCTAACAAATTTTCGCAATTTTTTGTATTGAACGGTTTCCTTTGACGTCATTACCAGGAATAGCGTCTCTGTCTTATACTCGGTTGTCTCACTTTAACCGTGAATTTTATTATTGAACTGATTGCCGAATAGTTTTTAAAATGATTGCAATGCATTTCAAATTAACTTTAAAACCATTTGGGATATCAATGTAAGTTGTAAACAAATCAACACACAAAGAAACCACAACAAAACAGTCAGCAGTGACGTCAAACTAATGGTTGCGCATTTAAAATTCTGCATATACAGGATTGAGCAATCCTGTTAGTCCAGTATCCTTAATATCTACCATACTTTTTTATTTTTTTCTTGTCCATTTCCACAAATTGTGTTCATTTTTTTATATTTAGTTAATTTTTGTTAGATTTCTTTTAAATGTTGTTAATTTTTGTTTTATTTTCCTTTATATTTTGTTAATTTACATGTAAATTTTATTTATTTTTGGCAAATTTCTTTTAAAATTTTGGTATTTATCATTCTTAAAACAGTTATTTTAAATTAACATAAAATTTTACGTTATACTGCAATGCCATTAAAGAAAAATAAAAGGCAAACAGAATCTATATTAGCGATGAAATCTCTCATGTTGAACATCGATATTTTGGCAATAATTGTTTTTAAAAAATTCACACTAATTAAGACAAATAGTAACAGTGATGAAATCTCTGAATTTGAACGTCAATATTTTGACAAACAGTTTTTTTTTTTTAGAATTTTTAATTATTTCTACGTAATATTTGTGAACTTTAAAAGTTTAGATCCGTTTATTTTTCGAACAAGAGGTCACAAACTGCCATGAAAATCGAGTATTTATATCATTCTACGGGCAATATCTCTGGAGCTACAGTTCTGAACATTTTGAAATCAACAAATATTACATGAAAATGTTCAATTAACACTTTACTGACCAGTGACAAGTTAACTCGTCTTTTCATATCCAAACGTTGCTGACCGGTGACGAGTTAACTCGTCAACTACAAAACAATAGCCGGTGACATGACATAGTTTCTGTGTAAAATTCCCAGTCAACAAAGTGTTCAGCCAATAAACTCTGCACCATAGTTTCTTTTGAACGATGGTTAGCGAGATGTCAGCATTTAAAATCAGATATCTTACATTCAAACCATTGATAGTCAGACTTTATATCTCCAAAGATATAATTGTTAGATAGGAACGGATTTAATTTTTAAAACTAGCATCCTGAATTTAGTAAAAATCGACCATAAAATTCCAAGTACCAAATAAAAAATGTTCTTTTGTAGAGTTGTGTAATCTTTATTAGTAGTATAACAATTTCTTTACTAATCTTCGCCTTAAAATTGGATTATCCTATGTCCAATTTTTCTTAAAACTTAGTTTTTAACACCAACCTATGTTATGTTTCAAGCTCTTTCTGACAGTTTATTCCAAATCAATCTACATCTTTTTGTAGATGCACATTACATTACATTGAAAAAAAAAAAAAAAAACAGACATAGAATAGTCTGGTTCTAAGACGTTGTTTTAATTTCATATTTTATAATTAGAACATTTATGTCACTAGTAATCAATAAAGAATGATTGATTTTATCTTTTCTGTCCATTTAATAACATTCGTTAGTTGTTTGTCTAACCTATTTATTAATTATTTTATTTTATTTATTTTTTTTTTAATATAGTTTTAGAAACGAACTTTTTCATTATTCAGGATGATCACATAGAATTCATTCCCAAACAAAATAAAGAAGAAATATGATTTACAACTAATTTCTTTCTTTTCTAGGTTTTAGTCGAAGTTTAAATTTAAAACATCACCGACAAATACATTTCAAAGACTCGCCTCGACAAGGATCAAAACGAAGAGATTCAAATCTCCGGCCAGATCCATTATTTAAATGCGAAGTTTGTGGGCGCGAGTTTAAACGTATAATCATGTTCCAAGCTCACTTAAAAAAACACAACGCTACAAAAACCATGGCGGACACGTTAGAATCTATACAGGGCACGGTACCGCGACCATTTAAATGTTCCACTTGTAACCAATCTTTCACTGCAAAACAGTACCTAAAACAGCATCAGCGTATTCATGGCGAAAAGGAGTTTTTATGTACCGCTTGCGGGAAAGGATTCCATCGAAGTGTATCCCTACAAGCGCATTATAGTATTCACACGGGCGAAAAGCCTCATCGTTGTAAAATTTGCGACAAATCGTACGCTTACGTTAGTAGTTTGGAATCGCATATGTTGCAACACGGTGAAGAAAAGCCGTATGCATGTACAATTTGTGAAAAAGCTTTCAAGCAAAGCGCGCATTTGAACCATCACTTGAGAGTTCATACTGGTGAAAAACCTTATAAGTGTCCGCACTGTGAGAAATGTTTCGCACTGAAAGCAAATTTGACTGTACATATTAGAACTCATACCGGTGAAACTCCTTATACGTGTGATGTGTGCGGTAAAGGGTTTCATGATTCTAGTAGTATGAAGAAACATAAAAGGGGACATGGTACGTGGACTGTTGAAGGATTGGAGGTGAAAGTTATCGAGTGAGACTTAACACATAAAGTTTATATTTAAAAGAATATATATGGGTTTAGTTATTTTTATGTATTGACCATTAATTAATGATCCAGAATTATTTAAATCCTATCTTCCTATATTAATTATTTACTATTGGTGTTAAAATCAACAGAATAGTATAAAAGCCAACACAGTTTTAAATTCAAAAGTTTGCGTTAGTAGAGGTCCCAAGAAAATATCAAAGAATCTAATTATAAATTTAGTATATTTTTGAATCTTGATAAATGTTCAACGGTTAAGTATATTTAAATAAGTGAAATGAAATCTTTATTTGCCTTTGATAGAAAGAAAATGAAATTGTTTAAAATCACACTCACGTTCATCCTAGTGACAAATTTCATTTTGCGATGCTTTTTCAATACACAGGCTGTTAAGAAATAATGTTTGTATACTTAATGACATGATCATAGGTTAACTACCATACAACTCGGTATACAAATAGTAGATATTTCCAAACACCTATACAAATGTCAATTTGATTAATATCAAAAATTAAACAGAAATTGATCAGTTTCCAGATAAAGAAATTAAATTATACTGTAAAATACCAGGAAATTAGATAAATCTATTAATAAAGCTATGAAATCTGTATTTGAATTTAAAATTTCTTTTTATTTTGCTGGTACTAATTGTAATAAATTTGAGTTATTGTTGAAAATAAAGAAATTAAAATCTTTACGCGTTAATTTTACGTAAAAATCATTTTTGATTCCTATAAATCCTAAAAAGTTCTTTAGTTTCTTCAGAATTGTGTAAAATTTTTTTGGTGATATTTTTAAAGTTGGTTAAATTTTTTGAAAAGTTAGGTCAATTGGTAAAAATGTTTACCAACCTTGAAAATGTTTTTAATTTTTTTAGTAATAATTATAATCAATTTGATATTTTTAAACCAAATTAAAATCGAATTAAATTAAATTAAAATTTCAAAAAAATCATTTAATTCATATAAATAAAGTTGTTATTTTTTTTTTTTTTTTTGAGAAATTGCTCAAAAGATTGTAAGGATGTGAAATTCTAAGAAATGATTAAAATTCTTCAACCTGTTTATTTTATTACATTTTTTGGTAATATGTGACCTGATCTACGAAAAAGAGGCTTACGTTCGAAATTAAATTTTCGAGAAATAAGCTGTTAAAGATAAACAACTTGTTTCGTCCGTTTTTCTTTGATTGTTCCCTGTTCTCTGCGTCGACCGGTGTTGAATGACGTCAAGTTTTGTTTCAGATTAGAATATTATTGTAGTCAATCACGTAAGTTGCTAGTTTCGGCTTTTTGAACGAGTAACGTCGAAGAAGTGAATTTATGCATTTTGCTTATAATTTTTTGTACAGTATAATTACTTGATAGATGAAAAAGATAATGTGGGCAAGCATTACCACCTGGAAACCTACTGTAAAGACTTCCAAACACTCGTTCTTTTCTGCGACAATTGAGTTGGACAGAATAAAAATAACGTTTTACTATCGTATCTGCAATGGCAACTAGCTCGAGGACTAAAGAAAAAACGATTTTATTTAATTTTCTCCTTACTGGTCATACGAAGTTCGCCTTCGATCGCTTTTTTGGCATTTTTAAAGCTAAGTTCACTGTCAATAATATCGACACGTATGAAGATTTACAGCAGTGCGTGGTACAATCGTCACCAGGTGGTTATAATGAAGCTGTATCGTCCAAGAACGTTCTTTGGTATGAATGGGACAGCTATCTTAAACCATTTTATATGTCGCTGGTTGGCATTACACAATTTCACCATTTTATTATCTCCTGGTAAAACCTGTCGATGATCGAATGCCAGAAATTATACAACCAATTGGTTTGTCTTTGGAACACCAATGGTATAACTACCACAATCTTCGCAGCTTAGTTTCAGATAGAAGCAGATATGGTAGCTCTATTACCAAAAATAGAGTTGACGTTGAAGAAAAGAAAGGCGAAAGTTTGTGGTCTTCTCTAACCAGGAGTGGAACAAGGTCCGTCTTCCTCACAGCCTACACCTAAAAAAGTTTCAAGAAGAACGACGAGGAAGAAAAATGCAAAAAATACTTGGTATTGTAAAACGTGTTTTTTTTGCGTAGAATATGCTGCTTTTTTGGTGCTAGAATACGTTTTTTTGGAATAACATTACGTTTTTTTATGTCATTACTCAATTAATTTTCCCAACAAAGAAAATCTGTTTCTTTCCTATTTGTATTCTCCTTTCTCTACATTTTTAGTGGACTTTTGAATAAGTTACGACTTTGTGGTTTTCACCATATGAAAGAACGTCTTAAACTACTTAATCTGAATTGGTAAAAAAGTGAGAAATGCTTTTTTGACATGTAAGCCCCCTTTTCATAGATCATAGAGATTCTGTGGAACGAATTCAAATTTCCAAATATGCAGGACGTTTACAAACACTCTCACCACAAGTTATCCATCCAAATCTTTTTAACCACCTGTATAATTTTCTATCAATTCTTTCCCTGAATAGCTACATTAATTTAGACATTATTTTCTCTCTTCTAAAATTTCAGTTGGGCAAACGGTTTAGCCACAAAAAAAAACATTTTCTAACTCCCTGCAAGTTCAAATCTGTAACTTAAGGTAACATTAACCCAGTCCAAAGTAGTAATTTCTTCACAGGATATGCAGCTCTTTCAAGAAAATCACATTTTAGAGGGTTGGAAGTAGTTTATTGCTCAAAATGTTGCCAGGATTTGAGACCATCATCAGGGCAAAAATAATACAGTGCGCAAAATTTTTACTGTTTGCTCTTTTCGTTGCATTTTCGCCTTTATGATATTCAATAAACAAAATCAGAAGGTGCTAGGTTTACTGATGTTGCTGATCAGTTTACAGGAGCATAATTTCCTCTATATTTCTTTCGATTCTACAATAGAATCTGCATAATATGGACTGAAAAGGCTAAACCCTGATAACGTTCACAAATGCTGGCGAAAATTTGAAAATTTTAAGCAATCTACTTCCAAATCTATAACATGTGGTTTTCTTGAAAGATCTTGATATCCCGTGAAGAAATTGGTACTTTGAACTTTGTTAATGTTACCTTAATTTACCGTTTTGGGCTTGTAGGCATTTAGAAAATCTTCTTTTGTGCCTAAACCGTTTGCCCAACTCAAATTTTGTAAGAGAGAAAATAGTTTCTAAATGAATGTAGCTATTCAGAAAAAGAATTGATAGAATATTATGTAGGTGGTTAAAAAGATTTGGAAGAATAACTTGCGGTCAGAGTGTTTCTAAACACTCTGTATGTTGTGAAATTCGAAATTTGTTCCACAGAAAGCTGTGCCCAGCTGATATAAAGGCGTGGTCAAAAAATGAATAAAATCTAATGAAGATTTTTTGAATAATTTAAGAAAAACTCAGGGAAAATATTATTTTTAAAGCCCTCTAGCGACAAAACGAAGCAACTTTGGATATAGATAAGTTAACTTAAATCGACCTATTTCAAACCAAGGAATCTGAGGTCTTACGTTGTACACGCATTTCGGAGACACCTGTATATAGAAAAATTTGATCTTTTATAATAATAAAAGCTTATAAGCTCATAAATAAATGATGTATACCCTTAAGTTAGATGTATGTCAGTAGATACACACATAGAGTTAGTTAAATAAAAACATTCAAGGAAATACTATTATTACAAAACAAATCGTAATAATTTTCTTTTTGTGGGTTTAAAAACTAATTTTGTATTTGTAGAAAGTAGTAACTTTTGTACTTCCCTATACATTCAGAAAGATAAATTGGTTTCGTCTTTTATAATTTCTTTAAAATTAATATTCTATCAACTTTTATCGTATTTCTAATGATATACAACTGAAAGTTGCAATAAATAATAAAGTATAGCGGTAAACAATAATAGTTTGTTGCATTTTGGAACGTCGCCGACGGTGACGTCACGTTTGACAGATGACACATCGAAATATGGCGTCCCGTTAGAGGAACGGTTGCAATAAAATTTTCATCTCAAAAAATTTCATGATTTTATGCTAGATCGATTATAATGCGCATCTAAAATAAACATAATATAACTAAAAGCATCTCGGCAGAGAATTATTTTCGCAAAAGCGACACCGATAATAAGTTTTTTTCCCGATGAAAAGGGTTTTCGATACGCCCGTTCGCAAAAGACTGCAAAAGGTGTTGTGATCAGTGATAAACGTGCGCTAAGTGATTACCGGACTACTTTCACTTGGGGTAAGTGATCCCTATTTTGCTACTAAGGTCGTTATTTAGGTTACGGGTGCTTCTGTGTGGCTGTGTGGAATTTTTATTGGGAGTGTGTGACTTTACACGTATCGCACTTCGCCATTTTGTTTTTCGATCAAGGTCACCGAAAACCGTGTATTTTTCATTTAAGTTTTCTCGATAAAAAATGTATTTAAACGTTTATTATCAAAATTCGAGTGAATTATCGACGAGGGGCAGAATACCGCACCTCGCGTAGACCCTTACGTTTGACATGTCTACCAACGTAAACATAACCAATAAAAATCTCTATTTTCACTTAAAGAAGAATGAAATCTTACAGAATCTTACTTGAGGGGGCTCCAGCACGCAGTACTATGTGCTGGAACGCTCTGCGGGGTAGATAAGATGGAAAAGGGTCGTCATGGGAAACACAGCAGAGATAAAAGAAGAAAAAAGTCCAAGTCAAAGGAAGAAAACGGAAACTCGCCCGGCAGTCTAGGCCTAGGCCGTATCGTTAAACCCTTGGTGGAATACTCTGACGTTAGCTCTGACGACCTGTCCGAACCCGAGGCGGGTGAGATACAGAGCGGTGGTAGTGTGAATAGTTATAGTGATGACGGAGTGACCGGTATGCATCGCAATAGCCACTCAGGTCGTTTCGTCATTGACGATAATGTTTACTACACTAAACCGTATCACTCGCCCGGTCGGCGACATCGTCTCGACCCCTCGATGGTCCCCAGATCACCTTCTCCTGTTCTTGGAAGGAGAGAAAGAAAACACAGCGTATCATCTCGATCATCAAGGTATGTTTTACCTTATTATTAAAGTTGTATATTAATTTCTAAGTATTTCACAATGTTTGACATAAATTTCAAGAACATTTGTAATGTAATTTGTGAGCTTAGTTCCTAACCCAGCCCATTTACAAAGTACATAAAAAATAAGTGTAGTTTTGGTCGTCCCCTAAGGAGAAAATAACCCTATGATAGTTCTACCAATTATTCCTACGAGTTATTGAGTTGTGATTATAATTAGGAACTTTTAACCTTCAACTATGGAGGTACTGTTTGAGAAATGGCGTGTAAATGTAATATTTTTATTTTTCTAATGTTTTCATAATTTAATTGCTAATATTTCAAATATTTTCTAGATGTGTTAGTTACAAAAATTTATTACTTTTTAAAGGTTTTATGTCACAAAATTAGTATCAGTCTGTCAGAGTGGTAGTAGTTTGGTACCTCAGGATTTATGTTTCGCTTATTGTACCTCTGTAGTTAATATGAGAATTACTTAATTAGAAGTAGGTGTAATAAAAAGTTATTATTATTATTATTGCTTCTAGACTAAGGGCAGTCTTTCAAGGGGAGTGGCTAATCACTGACTTACACTCAACAGCAGAAGTCTCCGTACAAAGATTTTGGAATACTTTAACCGAGAAAAGAATAGTAATTGAATGCAATAAACTTCAAATTGCATTTATTGTGTATGTTAACAATATACAAATCTATTAACAAAATATAATCAATAAAAGACAAACGTAATTAAAAAAATAAAATCAAAATTAAAAACATTTCAAATAATGTTTTTAATCTTTACGCAAAAATCTGCGTACAGAGCAAAGCAGCTTTTATAAAAAATATATTAGTAAGAAGTCGGACAACCTTTATGCTTAATGACCTCTCTTAAATGTTTTGGCATGAATTGTACTAATTACTTTGTCTCGTCCAGATTGATTTTGGTACATTCGATAATTATAAATTGTTTTGAGCATTTTTTTCGATGTTATGTTATGTTGACGAATTCTACCTTCCAGTAAATCCTATAAGTGCTCAATGAAATTTAAGTCTGTCGATTGAGGGGTGTTTTCATTCTGTTGGAATGTTATACAGGATGGTCCGTAATTATTGGGACACAGAGTAACAGTGAATTCCTCACGTCAAAACATTAGTATCAGCAAAACTTATCTTATTGTTAGTTGAATTGTTAATAATAACAAAGATAGAGATGGCTAAAGTTAACATTCCATTTTCGTTTTTCTTCAATAATTTCCCTTATGTTCGAAATATCTTTATGAAAATTGGTAGAACGCTGAATTTAAAGAAATACTAATTTGATACCCATTTTTGTCAAGGTTTTAGGGGGCGCTTTCTACACCAAATAATACTCTTAAAACTCTCCTATTTTTTTCATTGTTTAGATTTTTATAAATTTTAGAGTTAAGAACGATTCATTGATTATTTTTACGCAAATTTTGAATACTTATGAAATCTCGCTAAAGTTGATCATTTCTGAAATAATCGGTGTTAATGTACAACCAAAATTTTAAAAATTTGCAAAATTTTAATTAATTCAATCAAGTAGATACACAACCCAGTGTTGGTTGAAATAAGAAAAAAATAATTTATTTACGCATTGTGGTGGGTTTAATTTTAAGAATTATCATGCATGGAAGCCTGAAAATTAACATTTAACAAAGATCGTTTTAAAAACAACCGAAAGTATTGAAAAAAAAAAAGAAACGAAAATAGAATGTTAACTTTAAACGTCTATATCTTTATTATTATTAAATTAACAATTTCATTAAGAAAAAAATTTTTAATACTAATGTTTTGACATGAGGAATTCGCCGTTATTCTGTGTCCCATTAGTTACGGACCAGCCTGTATAGCAGCCAAAGTTTGGTATTATGACTAGAATGTTTCGGGTTATTGTCTTGTTAAAAGATGTATTTGAATCCCAAAGCCAAGTTGTCAATGCTTGGCTTCTAATTTTCCTTTAAAATATCTATGTACATTTTATGGTCCTTTGTCAATGTTATAAAAGTCAATTTCTCTACTCCTTTGGTGCACATATACCCCCAAATCATCACTATACCACCTCCGTGTCTTGCAGTAGATTTTAAGTTTTGCGGATCGATGGCAGTACCAGGTTTTCTCCTAACAAGTTGTTTACTTTTAGTACCTGAAATGCAAAATATGCCCTCATTTGTAAAAAAAACCTTTTCCAAGAATTCTGTGGACTTGTTTGGGTGTTATTTAACAAAGACAATCCGCTTCTGTCGATTGACGTTTGATATGAATGGTTTCTTTTGTGCAACGTGAGTGTGGTAATGGGACTTTGATGATGTTCTCACCGTATTTTTGCTAATAGTTTTATAAAACTGCACATTATAAACTTTTTTGTTGTTGTTAGCTTAGGTTCTTTTCGCACCTGTTGTGCAATGCTTTGCTCATCTCAGTATGTTAGAAGAGATGGTCTTTGTAGTTGTTGATGATTCTAAATGGAGGAATGTGATTTGCCTACAGTTGTTCCTATTTTTCAGTTTTTCCCACTTTTCATAATTTTACAATGATTTTTCTTTCTCCTACTTCAATATACTTTCCCTTCGTCTCCATTCTAACTTTTAGCTTCCAATTCTCTACTAATGCAATCAACTACATGTAACATATAAATTATGTTGTTTATTTACCTGTAAACCATTGTTTATGCCAGTCATTTTCATTCATACTCAGATTTTTGCATAGGCATTATTTTAATTGTTTTTAATTTTATTTATTTTTTTAACGAATGCTCTGTTTTCATGATTTATACTTTGTTAATGGATTTGTATATTGTTAACATACAGAATAGATACTATTAGAAGTTTGTCGTATTAGATTATGCAGATTTCTGCTGCTGAGTGTATGTCAGTGATTAGCCACTCCCCTTGAAAGACCACCCTCAGCTGCCTTCGCCGTTCATAAATTTTAACCGCGATATTCTTGTGAACCCTTGAATAATGCACCCTAATGTTTTACACAATTGTACTATGTGCTAATACCTTCCGAGTGGTACCATTTTCACTAAAATTCGTGACGGGCAAGTTGTAATGTCTCCTTGTAAAGTTTAATGTGATAGTTACTACGATTTTTACAATTTTTGAGATTTGCCACTATAGTCGCAAATGAACGAGATGTCTTAAATTGGAATATACTATAATATTATATAATATTATGTATACTGTTTTTCATAAAAATTGAATCATTTTTATAGCAGGCATATTTTTATGAAAGAGCAGCAATGTAAACAATACTTTAATATATCACCTGAGACCAAAATTTATCTCGTGAGTACAGTTGAGATTTTTTTTAGTGTATCATAGGTTTATATTTTATTATGGAATTAATCATACCTTATTTCAATATTAGTAAGTTCACTATTGAAATTCTCTGGTTTATCAGAGAATGGTATGAATGTACATTGTTTAATTAATGTTGAAACGTCTAGTCTACTTGCTTATTTTTCCTGTAGTATAATTCGATTAACTCTACTCATTAATTCCTGACTTTTCATCATAATACTCTTTATAATCACAATATTCTTTACATTATTTTAACACTTTATCCTTAAGAGTAGAAACAATATCAAATTATCAACAGTAGTTTTTGTCTTAACTTGGTACTTTTCTTTAACTAAATTAAACTTTCTTTAAGTTCTATCCGTATATCCATTTTTTATCTTTATATCATTAATTTAATTTAAATTAATATTTCCCTCATCTTTTTTTATTCTTACCCTGTAATTCTTAAACATTTCTTTTATATTTTTCATTAAATAACTTATTTATACTATTAATACCTCACTTAGGAGTCAATTAAAATTTCTAAACAACCTTTTCCATTTAAACGTTCCATTATTATTAGGTTAGTGGTAAATTTTACCATAAAATCTCCTTCAGATCGAGCGACGTTCGTCACATTCGCAGAAAGTTCGAGTCCCCCTCGCAAGAAATGCGCCAGGTAATCACCTCCCCCAGCTACGAGTACGAAGAACGTAAAAAGCGAAAGAAAAAAGAAAAGAAATCGAAAAAAGAGCGTCGTTCGAAAAAGCGTAAGAAGAAATCGAAACATCGTTCGAGGAGTACTAGCATAAGTAGCGTTCAAAGCGAATCACCAGTTTCCACGACCCGAGTAGCGGAAGTAATTCCAACCAACGACGTTTTATCCGATTGGGAAGAGAATGTCGAGGTTACGGAATACAAACCTTCAAATGTGGCCAAGTTGGATCCTTCCGCTTGCTCCCCGGTTTCGAACGATAGCCGGATAGATTCTCCCGTGGAAACGGTAGTTTTGAAGAAAACCCCTCCTTCAGATCGAAACACTCCTCCGGTACAGCAAGCGATGAAAGCGATGGAATCGCCACATACGCCGCCGGTTAAAGTCGTTCGGAATCATGTTAACTCATTAGCGGATGTAATTGACTTGAGGGATAAAGATATTAGTAAATCTCCGACGGATATCGAAATTATAGATCGAAGTACTACGTCTCCGTTGAGATCGCCTTATAGAAATCCAAGTCCGGAAATGTCCGGTTCTTACGGTCATTTACGGACGAGTATTTCGCCGTCGAGGAAGAAGAGAGTTGATAGGGAATCTATGCATAGGCGGGAACGATATCGCCGAGAAAAAGATAAGAAAGATCGGCGAAAATCTTCTAGGAGTCCGAGGAGGAAGTTATCAAGATCGCCAAGTTGGAATAAAGGACATTACAGGTTAGATTAGTGTTAACTAAATTTTCAAGGCTTGTTTGTAACTTTTTTAAATTTTAAGAGTTAAAATAGTATTACACTTAAAACTTTGAACAACCTTTTTAATAATTAAATATGGTTTAAAGTATTAGTGGAAGGTTATTAATATTAGTGACATTTCCAAGTAGCTCAAGAGAAAGTACATTAAATTTAAAAAGTAACTGTTTAAATTTTCAAATATTATTCAGATATAACATCTAACGCTTAAGTACTATTATCGTCATCATATAAAAAAAATACCTTTGAAGTTCGATATCTTCGCAGCTGTTTGTCAGAAATAATATCGCGATAAAAGCTCGTTATGCTGAGTAGACATTTCTGAGAAATAATACTTGATAATCAAAATTTTTTTATTGGTGATAAATTGGTACACCTACAAATTTATTTTTATTGTCTTTAGACAGAATTGAAAATTTCACTTTTTGAAAATTTCAAATATTTTCACTACCAAACGCGATTATTTGCACTTGAAACTTCATTCAATGGACTTTTATTCGCTAACATTTTTAAAGATATTTTTAATTTACGTATGTTACATAGAAGTGTTTGATCATGACAAATACGCCGCATTAGTGTGACGTCACATTGTTAATGAAGGTCCGGGACTGAATCCAAACAAACTTTTTCTACATAGATTCAGTCCATAAGCGGCGAGAAAATAATTTTTTTAGAGTACTTAGAGACATATTTAAGGTATGAAAAGTTGGCAGTACAGTACGAAATACCGTGCTCTACATCTACACCAAAAGTGGCAAGTTAAATAAATTTTTTAACGCCGTAAAAGCAGAAATGAGTTCGCGTATACATAACCTCAAAAATCGTATCTGTCAAACATAAGCTTAAAAAGTTCGTAGTTCGGTAATTAATGCGATTTGGGCCACCAAATCTTACAAATGGGATGGTATTATCCTCAGAATATCTTACAGTCCTCGTTTGGGGAAAATCAACGCCCTGGGATTATTTTAGATTCAATACTAGCAACAGGTATAAATTTGATAAAAATATAGGTATTTTGTTATAAAGGAAGGGATTTTCATAGTTTTATGACCTTTATTATTATACCCTTTGCAGGTAAAACATAACAACTATGACATTTACTGATAAAGAATGTCTATTAAGAGACATTTTACCTCAAGACGTACATGTACACCAAACAGAATAGTGCGAATACACTCTTGGAAGCCACTCCGACATCATAGTATAAGTTATTAGAACTCTTAAAGATTTACTTTACTTAACTTGAATAATTAATTAATAAATAAATTAAAATGTGTAGCTGTGTTTTACTTTTAATTCAGATTTACACATTCATATCCAACTTTTGAACCTAACCATTATAGTTATTACTACCACCCCCATTTGTTACTAGCTAGGATTTTTATTTCAGTAATATAAGTATTTTGTTGTGACTTATTATAATTTTAATATGTTTTGTATATTTTCCTTCCTGTGTTCTGATTTTTATTAGTTTATTTAAAATATTTACCTTCCTGTAATAAGATATAGAATAAGAGTACTATGAGCACTGGTATATTAAAAATCTAAAGATCAGAGTTAAAAATCTTTAATATTTATAATTAAAATTACATTCACATTATAAGAACCTAAGAAAAAACAGAAGTTGTGAAGTCAAAACATAGAAGACTACAATAACCCAACAGAGTTTGATCCTATGAAATCCTATAACAGAAAAAAGTTAGTTTAGTAGTACTGATACTTACCGTTAGTTATTCCAGAAATAAAATGTACAAAATAGTCCACGGTAATCTCTGTTACTCGAAGAATGGCAATGTTCTACATATGTAACTAAAGGGGGCTACAAATTTGTAAGAACTTGAATAACTTTTACTGTTGTGTTAGAGTGTATGGTCCTTTTAGCATGTATCCCAGCTCTTACTATGATTCTGTTTGATGTATTTCTACGCCTTGTGGTAAATACCTTTAATAGACATTCTTTATCAGCAAATTTCATAGTTGTTAAGTTTTACCTACAAAGGGTACAATAATAAAGGTCATAAAACTATGAAAATCCCTTCTTTTATGACAAAATACCTATATTTTTATCAAATTTATACCTGTTGCTAGCATTGAATCTAAAATAATCCGAGGGTGTTGTTTTTCACCAAAGAAGGGCTGTAAGGTATTCTAAGGATAATACCATCCCATTTGTAAGATTTGGTGGCCCAAATCTCATTAATTACCGAACTACGAACTTTTTAAGCTTATGTTTGACAGATACGATTTTTGAGGTTATGTGTACGCGAACTCATTTCTGCTTTTACGGCGTTAAAAAAATTATTTAACTTGCCATTTTTGGTTTAGATGTAGAACACGGTATTTTGTACTGTACTGCCAACTTTTCATACCTTAAATATGTCTCTAAGTACTCTAAAAAAATTATTTTCTCGCCGCTTATGGACTGAATCTATGTAGAAAAAGTTTGTTTGGATTCAGTCCCGGACCTTCATTAACAATGTGACGTCACCACTAATGCGGCGTATTAAATGCCTTTTTTGTTTTTGTAAATCGCTGCAAAAGTAGTCGAGCTTCAAAAGGCTTCTACACTGCTCAAAATAGTAATATGATCTTCACAGAGGCGAATAATTTAATAAAACCTTTTTAACATATTTGTTATGGTTCTCTGAGAATCTTTTTAGGATTTTTGCCATTCTTTGATTAAGGTGCCTTTTAACACTGCTGGCCGGTGACGAGTTAACTCGTCCTTGCACTCTTTATTGCCGGTTATATGACATGATTTCTAAGTAAAATTCCTGGTCAACAAAGTGTTGACTGAAGAATAATTTGAAGTGCATTTGGATTCTTCTGAATAAGTCTCTTCAATGTTAATTCAATGAGATTTGAATGAGATCAATGCTAGATTTCAATGAGAAGTAATCTAACAGAGATGCAATTATGTGTTTATCTTCTTTAGGAGTGTATATGAGGGGTGTAGATGCAAAATTCACATTCTCCACTTTTTCAAATTTTCGGAAAAAAGGAAAAAACTAGGACGTATTGAAGTTCAAGTTGTATTACTGCAATTTTTTTTTAATTTAAATTTTGTAACTATATAAACTGTTTACTGGTAAAATGTGAGTTCTGAGCTAAAATATGGTCAAATGTGGGTTTTGTAACAAATTCACATGGATAGCGTTAGTTTTGAAGCAAAACAGTATCACATCTTGGAATCAACTGGTAACAAAGGAAGTAAATGCACTAGCTATAATGAACTAACTTTATTGCAAAATATAATTTGGAAGTAGAGGTAAGTTAATATTTTTAGATATTAAAGATATTGACTTCTTCTGTCGGCTCACATGTTGGCTCATCTTCTTCATTGTCTTCAGCGCCATCAATAATATTTTTATAAAATACCAAATCTTCAATCTCTTTCCACTGATCCCCATAATGTTTCTTTAATAAGTTGTTGACGTCAACTTTTTTGGATTGCTTTATTGCGTTTGACCTAGGGATAATACTTGGTTTCATATTTAAAAACTGTTTACCATGATTTGCTATAGATTTAGGCACTCCAAGGTCGGATTTGTATGTGTACTCTCCTCTAACGAGTACGTTCTTTTGATTGGTTGCTGTCAAAATTATTCTTCTGCAGGCTCCTAGTTTAAAATGAAATTTAGCAGGTTTGATCATAGAAATTTAGCAGGTTTGTGAGGTCGACGAAAACATAAACAGAGGGCAAAGACGCCTACTTGTATTTGCTACACGGTCTATGACTGCTTGGAATGGAGAATGTGAATTTTGTAGCAGAACAACTGTTGGATAGTGTGACTTTGTTTCAAAACGTGATGTTCACTATAGTTTTGTGGTGTTAAACTATAAGTTTTGTTGTAAACTGCTATCAGAATTTGATTCGCTTTGACAAGATCAACACGGTGATATATTTAACTCCCTATCCTAAGAAAATGGAGAATATGAGTTTTGCATCTACATCCCTCATATGTAATGACTCAATTTTGTTTTTTTTTCTAAATAATGAAATAAAATTGTTAATTTGTTCACTAAAAAATATTGAAAATTCGTAATATAGATCACCAAGTAGATCGAGGCATAAGAAATATCGTTCGAGAAGTCCAATAAAAAGTAGAGAAAGGTCGAGAAGTCCCGCAAGAAAGGAGAGGTAAATTTAAACTTGTTCATTCGAAATTAATCGCGAACTCTTTAATTATTATAAAAATTATATATAAATAGGGCACCTCGAAGTCCATCTCCGCACTCAGTAAGACCTTCGTTACTAAAGAACAAAATCACCGACACTAGCCTTTTTGCCGAATTGGTTAAAGATCGACATAAGCGCGAATTAGAACTACAAAAGTTACTAGAGAAGAAATCGGACTCCGGACCTTCTGAAGAAGCGCCATCGACGGCGGCGACATCTTCTGTAAATGTTCCAGTTCCCCGAGTCGAAACCAAACCGACAACAGACCAAGTGGACGGCTCGCAATCGATAACCGAACCGATACCGATGGATATTGATAACATTCCCATTCCGTCAGATGAAAAAACGACGCCTCCTCAAGTTAAATTAGATGAAATTAGTTTACCCGGTGCCACCGTCAAAGTACAAGACATCACATTACCAGATGCAGCTCCTCCTCTCCCGCCCGGAGATGCTAATGTTAGTGGATCGGCAACTAAAGTAGCTGCTACCAAGCGAAACATAATCGATCCAAAGACGAATAAAAAGATTAAGAGTATAACTAAACTGCCTTTACCTCCTGGTATTAAACAAACTGATTTAGAAGCGATCGAATCGCCTCCTAGTAGATCGCCTAGTCCTTTTGGAAATACTAATAAGGCTAAAACGCCTCCTAGGAAGACTATTATGAATTTACCTATGCCACCAGGTAAGTAACATTAAAATATAGAGATTTAGCAGGATAAATATATTGCACCCCGGCGAGAATAGTGTTACAACTCAAAAAATGACCATTTTGGAATTACCTGCTGAAATTTAAAAGAAACTTATACTATTGCAGTTTAAGTTTTATAGTTTTTTCTTATTATTCAAATACTGCATTTTTGAGTTATGTCATTGTTCTTGCCAGGGTGCGATATGAAAAATAAACTCATTCTTTTGAATTTAACTTTAACTACATTCCAACGAATCTAAAAATTTGAAGTAAATAAAAATAGACAATTTTGAAATATTTTTCTAAGAATATAATTAGTGTCTCCACAACTTTTCCCAAAAGAAAAAAATTGATTTTTTTAAATCGAAGGATTAACGTCTAGAAGAATGGCTAGATTTATTTCGTTTACTTTTTTTAAAATTACATTCTTAGAAACATTTTTATAGAAGAGTATTCTAAAACTTTCCTTTAAAAAGATTAAAAAGTTGATAATGATAGTGTTTTTCTCTTATAGTATAACTTTAAAAAATATATTTCCGAAATCAAATTTTTGGAGAATGCTATACTACATTTATATCAATATATGACTTCAATTAAAGCTTGATTTGTGTCAAAAAATATATTATAAACTTACTTCTTAAGTATTTATATCGTATTTATTTACATATTAAATTTGCCTTATTTTGAAGTTGTTCCTGGTTCTGAAGACTTAAGTAACGACGAAGACGGTCCAAATACTCCACCACGAATGGGTACGTCGGTAAAACCATTAGATAAACGAGGAGCTCCCAAACCAAAATTAAAACGACCCAAGATATTGAAAAGACGAACATCGAGAAGTTTAATGCATCAAAAAGACTGGGGGGAACGTTGCGTGGACGTTTTTGAAGTTATAAATCAAATTGGGGAAGGTAATTTAATACAGATATAAATAGAAGCATAATAAAATGTATTTGGGGTTTTTATTAGGAACGTATGGTCAGGTTTATAAAGCCAGGGACGTTCACGCGGATCAATTGGTGGCTCTTAAAAAAGTACGCCTCGAAAATGAAAAAGAGGGCTTCCCAATTACGGCCGTGAGAGAGATAAAAATTCTACGACAGCTCAATCACAAGAATATCGTTAATTTGAGGGAAATTGTGACTGATAAACAGGATGCTATTGATTTTAGAAAGGTAAATATAATTTTTCTTTTATATGAAAATATATTTTTACAAAATTTGGAAAATTTATTAAATGTGATGTTTTTTTTTAGGATAAAGGTTCATTTTATTTAGTTTTTGAATATATGGACCATGATTTAATGGGACTATTGGAGTCTGGCATGGTTGATTTTAACGAACTGAATAATGCGTGTATAATGCGACAATTACTTGACGGCCTCAACTATTGCCATAAGAAAAATTTTCTTCACCGTGACATAAAATGTAGTAATATTTTAATGAACAATAAGTAAGTTAACAAGAACAATTCAAATTTTTAAATTATTTCATTGTTATTTATTATTATTATTATTAGAGGAGAAGTTAAATTAGCTGACTTTGGTTTGGCGCGATTGTACAACGCGGAAGACCGCCAAAGACCCTACACCAATAAAGTGATAACACTTTGGTACAGACCGCCGGAGTTACTTTTAGGAGAAGAGCGATATGGACCTGCTATAGATGTTTGGAGTTGTGGGTGTATTTTGGGTGAACTATTTTTGAAAAAACCCTTATTTCAAGTTAGTATTGTTTTTTTCGATCAGTTAGGCTTTATGGTTACTAATAACTAAATTAATCATAACATTTTAAATTATTAGTTAAATTTAATTGAAACTGAAAAATTAATATATTAATTAAAGAGTATTTACGATGTATTATTAAATTAGAATTGTTCTTTATTTATTGATTTATTTTTAGGCGAATGCTGAAATGATGCAGCTAGAGATGATTTCAAGGCTGTGTGGTACTCCGACTCCAGCTGTATGGCCTTCTGTCATCAAACTTCCTCTTTTTCATACTCTCAAACCCAAGAAAATTCACAGGCGGCGTATTCGAGACGAATTTATCATGATGCCTTCTTCCGCCTTGGATTTATTGGATAAAATGTTAGAGTTGGATCCTGAAAAAAGGATTACAGCTGAAGACGCACTTAAATCAAATTGGTTAAAAAATATTAATCCTGAACAGTAAGTTTCGATTATGGACATTGCGCATTACTTGATATCATTTTGTCAATCAAGAATCACCAAAAAATGATTTTCTAAAATCATTTTGTGTAAATAAGTGTTTTCTCAGTGTTAATCTTCATTAAAACTCACAAGCCTTTAAAAAATTTTAATAAAATTTCTCATCAGACCTAATCTTTAAAAAAAATTGGATTAACTTCAAATTAAATGTATAATTTGTTTACGCGGATTAAGAGAAGACTAAAATGTGCGTTTTGAATAAACTACGCAATGAGTATGATGTTCAAAGAGCTGTGGCTCCTTTGGGAAGGTTTTCTGGATACACTTTCATGTGAACTTTTCTTCATATTTTTTAGTAGTAGAATTAGGCTAGATTTAGTGCTCAACCGGCGATCGGTACTGGTGTCAGTGTTGACGAAACGCGCTCATCGTCGGTTAGTTGAGTGTTGTTTAGTGGTTGGCTGATTGACAGATGTGTACAGACTTGTACATTCTCAAGAAAAATTTGATGCCCTCCGACATACTAGCAACATTAGGAAACAAAGCTTAACACATCTCAAGCCAAGCTTTTAAGCGTGTATCACGGTCTTTACAGAAATGATGGGACAAGTTCCATAATTATGGATGTAACCGGACTTCGATTATTAGCCGTTCTGTATCAAAGTTCATTTTGTTGCTTAAGAAGATTGTACACGCACTGACGAATCTGCCAAACACTGGACGCTGTAATACAATGTAACAATCTGTTAGCTAACTGACGTACGTCAGGTGGACGCTTATAACCGACAGTCTTTATACGCGCCGCGTAGCTGTACGCGCGTAGCTGTTCATCAGTGAAGTAGTGAATAAGCTCATGCACAGGCGTTGATATAGCTACACACGACCGATTTCAACGCTGAACGTCGCTTGAGCACTAAAACCCAGCCTTATCCCCTTAAGTATACAGACATTATTTTCGGTTACCTGTATATATACTTTTTAATTATTCCCTTTGTCCCAAAATTACAGTCCTACCTCAGTAACTCTTCGATTTTCGCAACAGTATAAAACAGTTTTGTAACCTTATTGAGGTTAAAGTGCGAGTCTTCAAAATAATACAGATCTTCCAGAACAAGTGGCCATTCTTTCGGAATCTGAAAGTTTTGGTCAAAATGTTAATATATCGACCTATGCAACGAAAACTATTGTAAGTCATTTTTTATAGAACTGAGTCAGATATAAGTGTTTAAAGGTTTTGAACCGATTGCATTTTAAGAAATAAAATTTTCTAGGTAAAAATTTCCTACTTGGTTGCTATAGATATCTTATAGAGGATTTCGAAAGGATTCACCATAGAAGAATAGCAATTAATTCTGTTTTCTTTTCAAAATTTTCAAAATCGCCATTTTTGACTTACGATAGTTTTCGTTGCATAGGTCGATATGTTCCTATACAGGGTTTCTCACGCAACTAGTTCGTTAGAACTTTATTAGGTTCCACTATTAGTTCATTTTTGAGATTTTGTCAGTAGGGTTTATTCATCCGAATCTTTCAATTTAGGCTGCCACTTCCGGTCGACTGGAAGTAGGATACAACTTCGTTATTTTAAATGGAATGGTATAATTTTTATTGCGTATTTTAATTCTACGTACAAAAATAAGTAAACTTTGATAAGGGTTATTGGTACTTATCGCTTTTCGTTTTTGAGTTATTTTGATTTTAAGATTTTTTTGACAATTTTCAACCCGTTGTTTAAAACCACCTTTCTCAGTCACTGTTCAAGCAAGAAAGTTAATAATTGCTATGTTTACTCTCCAGACATTGCTAAATAGAACGCCATTACCTCCACCCCTCTATAATATGGAGGCTGGTCACAAAGAGAATTACCGTTCTTCCATATTCAATTGCAAAAAACTCGGAAATTTTAAATGGAACACCCCATATTTTATTAGCCTATCTGATAGAGAATTTAATTCTGTACAAAGTTGCAATACATGTCCCTATACCTACCGATTAAGGTTTTTAAGATATAAGGGAATTTGTCAAAATCGCGTATAAAATGTCACAAGTTTTTCTTTTTTTATTAATAGGTTATGAAACATGATCGATTTTTTCGCTTGACACGATAGGGAATTTAATTCTCTACCAACCTTCAATACACTTCCTTATACCTATTGATTAAAGTTTTGATGATATAAGGGAATTTATCAAAAAACTAAATTTATTCAGATTTCTTAGCCTACTCATAAAGAAAAACTTTTTCTGACATATTACGCGCAATTTTTATAACTTCGCTTATATCTTCAAAACTTTAACCAATAGGTATAGGGAAATATATTGAAAATTGGCAAAGAATTAATTTTTCAACCGTATTAAGCGAAAAAACTGTTCTAGTTTTATAGCCTACTAATAAAAACAAGACTTCTTCTGACATTTTATACGCGATTTTGATAAATTCCCTTATATCTTGAAAACCTTAGCCGATGAGTATAGGGACATGTATTGCAAATTTGTAGAGAATTAAATGCTCTATCGGATAGGCTAATAAAATATGGGGTGTTCCATTTAAAATTTTTTACTTTTTTGCAATTAAATATGGAAGAGCGGTAATTCTCTTTGTGACCAATCTGTATATGAAAGAGGGGTAGGGGTAGTGGGGTTCTATTTGGCAATGTCTGGAGAGTAAACGTACCAGTTATTAACTTTCTTGCTTGAACAGTGACTGAGAAATGTGGTTTTAAACAACAGGTTGAAAATTGTCAAAAAAATCTTAAAATCAAAATACTGTATTAGTTCGAATATAAGCCGCACCTGAATCTAAGCCGCACCCTATTTCTGTGAATGATTAGTAAAAGAAAGTTTCTTAAAATAAAGTTGATAAATAAGTAAATCATAATATTGCGATAATTTTTTTTTATTAGGTATTTTATATTTTTGAATTAGGTTCGAATCTAAGCCGCACCCCATTTTTGTGAACGATTATACAGCAAAAATAGTGCGGCTTGTATGCAAGCGAATACAGTAACTCGAAAACGAAAAACGATGAGTACCAACAACCCTTATCAAAGTCTACTTATTTTTGTATGTGGAATTAAAATATATAATAAAACTATACCATTCCATTTAAAATAACGTAGTTGTATCCTACTTCCAGTCGACCGGAAGTGGCAGCCATCTTGAAAATATTTTAAATCGAAAGATTAGGATGAATAACCCCTACTGGCAAAATCTCAAAAATCTACTAATAGTGGAACCCAATAAAGTTTTAACGAACCAGTTGCGTGAGAAACCCTGTACAGTAAGTTTTTCGATACATCACACCCCTGCAGAGATATTCGTCCCTAAAAGGGACACCCGAAAGAAAAGAAATCGTGTTTGACCTTGTTTTCTACTTGGTCTAAGGAATTTCCCAGGGGCATCTTTAGTCTTATTACATTCGGGGTTATAACTGACGTGTCTCTTTCATAATTCTAGTTTATATCAGAATTTTTATCACATGAACAATATGTTGAAAATGTTTCTGTCCTCAGTAGATGACCTCAATAAATGCAATTACCTCAATTTCTGTTAATAATGATTAGCAAGGGAGTACTGTACTGTCAAAAAAATAAGGCAGTCATTGAAATTCTCAAATTTTTTTAATGAAATTGGACTTTATTTTGCAAAATAAATTATAAATCTCAAAATAGTCGCTTTAGAACCAGACTATTATTTGCGTCCAATTTTTTAACAGAGTTTTTAACACCAATCTATGCTACATTTTAAGTTTTTTGTGACCGTTTATTCCATATTATTACGTCTATTCGTATTATGAAATCGTTTTTTTGTGGATGTTCATTACATTAAATACCAAAAACTAAACATTCGTTTCCTGCAAAATTAAAAAAAAAAAATGGTAGAGTAGTACTTTAAAAAATTTTGAACAGTATTTTTTATTATAATTTTGAATGGAGGAACAATCCAGCAATCACGTGGTTTTTGTTGAATCGAATTTAGAACAAAAAATAATAAATATTCACTCAAGTTTTCTATTATCAATTTTTACATAAAATTATAACAAAAATATGCCTCCACTAATTCTGTTTTATGTGTATTTTAGAATTTCCGCACCAGAATTACCAACATGGCAAGACTGTCACGAATTATGGAGCAAGAAACGTAAACGACAGATGCGCGAACAACAGGAAGCGATGCAGAATTTACCGCCTGGAAAGCCTCCAATTCCGACGTCACGTGACGCCAAACCATTTATGAAGAACGACGACGCGGCCGAGTTTGGCGGGTGAGTTAAAGATGATGAGTTGATATTGCGATAAATAAGGAAACGAGCAAATCAAAGGTGACCGACCGTTAAAACATTAGCCTACATGCGCGAAACGGTACGTAACAGAGTGCATGAACGGGCTCAGATCAACAACTTCCTTGTGATAGAATGTCGAGAAAGAGAGAAAGCGAAAAAAAAAACGGAAATATTTAAGCTTAAATGACGAGGTGATTATTTAAATTTTATTAAAAGGTCGTATTGATTTTTTTTTATGAGAGACCAATCAATTTTTTTCTGAATGAGACTGAGTTTTTTAATCATATATTTATAGTCCAGTTTTATTTAATAATCAGTTTGTCAGTTAAAAGAAAAAAACCTAAAAGTTTTATTTTAGGGTTAGTTTTGTAGCATATCCCCCAAAATTTCTTTTTAAATAAATTAAAAATAATGTTCCTAATATTAATATGACAATAGTTATAAGCTGATTATTACAAATGAAAGTGGATTATATTTTCTCACTTTTAAGTGATGGATTCCAAATGGGAGTGCATGACGATTTTAAAATCAAATCGAAACATACAAATAAACTCTTTACAAAATAATCTTCTATTAATTATTATATAATTCAAATTAATTAACAAATCAAAACTAAAAATTAATATAAAATTTATGTAACCTTTATTTAGCCAAATGTAATTTAGAGCAATTCGTTTTGATTGAACCGCGCTGGCCTAAGATGCTGTCGGTAACCTTAATTATTTAGGTAATCACGTTATGGAAATGAGAATTGTGCCTGTATTATAGAGAAAGAAAATTGCGTATGTATATATTAATTAAAAAGAAATTAGTTGTTGTTGTAGGCATTAAAGTCCTTGTTTATTTATAAGCTGTATATAAGTTTTATTTTTATTTAATTTGTAAATAAATGGGATTTGAATTGAATCAATTTGTTTTATTTTACCTTTTATTTATCTTTTTTTATATTGATTTAGCATGAAGAACTTTTTTTTTATTTAGTTCTTGCATGTGTTTATTTACTGTGCACTTATTTATAAGGTAAGGTCATTTAGAGTATTATTCCCTTATTGTCTTTTTCTTGAATTAGGAAAATACTCAATTGTGTTTGTTTTTAGGTCATCAAAAAGCTTAAAAATGGAAGCTTATGATTCTGCAGTACTTTCGTATGCTTTAGCAACAGCCCAGAATAAAAGAAACTTACTGGATATAATTCCAAGTACGTCAAGTTTACCAAGAGTAGAAGAAATATCTTTAACGCCTCCAGCAAGAAACGAGTACAAAGAAAACTTAGATGAATCAGAACATCAACGCAACATATTCTATCAATACCTTAGTAAAGTTGAGCAGAGTTTAATTAATAGAGCACCTTTACACGTTCAAGATTTGATGGAAATATGTGCATTAAAACAAGTAAGTTAATCATTTTTGTAATTGTATCAAAATTACTTTAAATGTCCAAAAATTTAAATACGTTTTTATTTAGTTTGATACTCAGACATCAGTACTAGTGGATAGTTTACAAAATGAAGTTAGACATATTTTGAAACAAGGTTCGTCGATAATTTTAGATATAGAAGGTAAAATATTTTGTTTTTAATAATAAAAAAAGGTATTAAAATTAAAATTATTGTTGTTTTTAGAAAAAAAGAAAAATTTTTCAAAAAACGAAACTGTCTGCAAGATACTGTTGGAGTTGTGCAGTAAATATGGTCTTACTGAAGGCGTTAATGTGTTGAAAAACTATCTTTCATAGTGTCGATTTTATACGGAAAACGTTTAACGTTAAGTAGATTGTTGGTACCTTGTAAAATATGCATAATATTTATTTATAAGTACACTTTCATTCTTTCCTCGAAAATAAACATTATTTTTTTCCAAACAATATTGTCTCTTTTATTATTTTTTTCATAGAAAAAACCTTAACGTAAATAACAATAGAACTTTTATTGTAAATTTTTTGAATTATTTTAACACACTATGTCATCTGGTGGCTCGATGTTGATATCATGCCCAAATTGTGCGGAAGGCAGTGTTAAGTATCAAAATTAATATTGGGCAAGAATGAAGTCTTAAATTGGTAGATTTCTCTAAGAAATCATTAGATTGCTGACAGATGTTCCAAAAATGTTATTGATCTCTTGAATTCGGAGATTCTCAATGGTAGGTCACCATTTCTTAAACCTTAAAACCAGACTATTCTATGACCACTTTTATTTTTAATTTCACAGAAAACGAATTTTTAGTTTCAACATTCAGCGTAACGTAATGTGCATCTACAGAAAATGAATCGATAATACAGCGAATAGAGGTTGATTTGGAATAAACCTTCAGAAAGAGCTTGAAACATAACGTTGGCACTCTCAAGTACTCGTATTGCCTGTTTGGAGTAACGAATGCTGTTTTATCAATAGAATCTGGATGCATTGGAACTTGGTGGAATCCGTGCGCCAAATCAAGGGTAGTAAAATACCATTTATTTGCTAACTGATCCAAAATTAGAGGCAGTGTATACCTATCCTTCACCGTTATAGTATTTAATGGTCTAAAATCAACACAGAGTCTTACCTCACCTGTCTTCTGTTTAGGTATCAGTACTATGGGACCAGCATACGCAGAAGCCTTTTCCTGATTACGCCGGAATTTAAAAGAGTGTAGCTTCTTTTAGACCAATCGCTGTTTCCTCTCTGATAACCTGTAAGGTCTGCAGTAAATTGGTATGTCAGAGGTTAGCTTAACGCTTTAACGACCGCTCCCACAACATGTGTGTGATAGTCGGAACAACCGTTAACGACCGCTCACACAACATGTGTGCGATGCCACCGCCAAAGGGTATTGATCAGTAACACAATAAATAAATAAAAATACTGCCGGCCCCTGGCGACGTTTGATTGCGTAGACGTGCGGTCGTTAAAGTGTTAATTTTCATCTCGCCAAGATCAGTAATTCCTAAATCGCCATCGCCCGTTGAGAAATAATACGCTTTCTTCTGTAAAAGTACATGCAATCGCCATTCACATCCCTTTGATACATTACCAATGGTAATACACGAAAGATCTAATTTACTCTTAACTGTAATGATACTATTTACCGGTGTTTTGTTTGCCACTTCCACTGGTTTGCAAGGCTCCATTCGCCAAAGAACCTTTCCCTTGAACCATTTTAGGGATTGACCACCCAGGTTGGTACAAATCAATTTGTCGCCGCTTTGAAGCACACTTACTGGTATCGGTACGGTATTATGCCTATCATCATAAAGAAGAGAGCAGCAGCACACATGTTTGCCGAGTTTACATTCTTCTATTTTCATCTTCCTCATATTCGACATCCTCGCCTAGAACCATTTTATATTGGGTTATCATTATCTACAGAGTGTCCCAGAACTCAGTTGCCAAACGCAAACCACGCATTCCAGAGCTGATTTCATGCCGATTCAATGAAAAACTCCCTATCCAAAATTGCTTCCTAAGAGAACTAGAGCATTCTGAAGATGACGTGTCTGATCATGTTTTTTTCGAAATATCTTAATAACGATTTAGCTATCACAATGAAATTTTGAGCGTTTGTAAACTTCGAAATGCTTCATCGTTTGTTGACAAAATAATTTTTTTATTGCCATCGTAAAGGTGTTAAGTACTAACAGGGTAAGTTCTCTTAGGAAGTAATTTCAGCTGACTTTTTCGTTGAATCGGCATGAAATCAGCTCTAGAATGCGTGGTTAGCGTTTGGCAACTGAGTTCTGGGACACCTGTATATTTAAGTGCTCAAAAACATCACCTATATTCTCTTCATTCACAAGCATCACCTTCCTCGATCGAACTATTAACGTAACGTAACCCGTTGGGAATTTGAAACACCGGCTGTCCTATAACACAAACCAACTAACTAATGGCCGAGACGAAAGAGAGCGGAGTGTGCGCAACGGCGACAGCAAGCGAAAATGAAACGTAGCGCCGTTAAGTGCGCAAACGCGGGCTGTGCGCGGTCAAAAGCAGCAATGAACGGCGACGCGGTCGAACAACACAGATAAATCATGCGTGAACAGTATTTTTTACGTTTATAAAACATTAATCATAATACAAAGATATGTTTTTTATGTTTATTTTATTTCACATATAGACCAGTTCCAAGCACAAAGAAACTTTATTTATGGGAACTACAATTTGATAGGTTTGTTCGTGCAGGCAATATCCAACAGTTTTTAATTTTTTCAACTAATCAAATTGTTCAATTTTGATCACATGTAAAAAATCCTAAATCTTTATTGGTTGAAAAAAAAGAGAAACTGTTGGAAATCACCTACACGAACAAAGTTTATGAAAATGAGTATTTAAAAATATAGTTAAAACTCTTCTGGTTGCTCTTCTACAAGTGTTGTAAACGAAAGAAGAATCAATGGTTAACTTATAATGCGAAAGAGAGATTTTGTTTGCGTTAATCGAATCTGAGATGTCAATATTAATTTATAAAAGTTCGGATTATCCGAGGTAGAAAAAAGCACAGATTTAAAAGAATAAACAATCTCAGAACTCAAAAATAATTTATTTTCAAAATTTGATTCAAGAGCGTTTAATGCTTATCTCCACCAACAATAAGGCGGATAAGCACGATTGGACTAACCAAAGTCGAATTACCGGGGTTCAAGCGTATGTAATTTGATTTCAAATTTGCTTTACTATTAATTTTATATTATGTTATGGGGATCGGGCTATTCTTCTCCAGTCACCTGTCGAAAGAGGTTTTGAATTTGAGCATCAGATCCTCGGTACTTTGGAAACTACACATCTCTCCCATTAAGATATTCCTATTTTTTAAATAAATGACAAAAGCTCGGTCTTGTTAAGCTGCCTTAGCTGTCGATACATTACCCTTTCTTATACGGAAGATGTAAATAGAGGTTTACTTCGTGTTTTTTCAAATTTGAGCCCTAAGTCATTAATGACGAAACCCCGTTCAAATATTCATATTTGAACATTACATTAACATTTTATCGACCGGTATCTCGTCTATAAAGTGTTAAAAAACAGAATCATTTATGAAAAAAATGGAGATGACTCATTTTCAAAATGACGATTCAATTTAAGTAAATTTATAATTTTATATGTACAGGTGACCCAGAACTCATTGTCAGTTGCTAAACGTTAACCACGCATTTTAAACTTGCTTTAAATGTACTATAACCTGAAATGGAGCTGCACCATGAAGAGAAAGATGAAAGAGTACTCGGCAATGTTACGGAGAGGGGAAATGCTTTTTCATCCTTCTCTTCATGGTGCAGCTTCATTTCGGATTATGGTACAGTGTTTTAGCCGTTCGTTTATGTTAAAAATACTTAAGGCCGCTTTGACTTGTATTGTAATATGTCAAATATGATAACTGGTTTAACCCTTTTAGTGTTGGAAACCGACATATCGACCTTTACTGCACTGGCGAAAAGTGCCAGGATCGATATATCGGCCCTCATTTTGTAGCGTTTTACTATGTGCATTGCGAAAATTCTACCTCAAAATAAAATAAATACTTTTATATCTATTTCGTCTGTTACTCTGCTGCTTGAATTGTGTAAGTATATATATTTTTCTGATTGGTTACTATGAGCCTTTTTCCAAACCTTAATAAAATCGTGAAAAATTCGACTGGTTATTTTAGCGTAAGCACCTCGATTTCGCTCGGCACTAAAAGGATTAAGTGCATTTCAAGTATGTGAATGTTTTGCAATAAATCCGTCCAAATAACAGTAAAAATATGTTTACTGCTAAAGCATATATTTTAGAGATTTAAAATAAGAGGACCTATTTTTCGTAAACAACTTGGAAGTTTTAAATTTTGATGTTAAAAACGCGGAATTGAACAATGTTAAAAAGTTGTCACCTAAAATATTTCGACGCTCTCAAGCCAAAACGGCATAAACGCCAAAATTGCCATTTTTTAGTTAGCTGCACCGTTGAGTAGCATTTTTAAATCTGCATGCAACAGTTAAAGCGGCATACCCCCAAACAAACTTCATTCGCTATAAAATTGGTTTAAAGTTTGCGAAAAAGCCATTTAAGATTCATTATGTCAATCATTTTTTGCGTTTTCTGAAAAATTAGGTTAATGGCGTTTTGGCTTGGCAGCGTCGATTTTACCCTGATAGCACTTAACACCTTTACGATGGCAATAAAAAAATGGTTTTGCCAGCAAAGGCGTTTAAGATATAAAAAAAACTGTTCAGACACATCTTCAAGAGGTTCTAGTTCTCTTATGAAGCAATTTCGAAAAGGACTTTTTCGTTGAATCGACATGAAATCAGCTCTAGAATGCATGATTAGCGTTTGACAACTGATTGTGAGTTGTGGGACACCTGCAAGGATAATGGACTAACAGGATGGCTTAATCCCATAAGAAGTGTATACGCCGAAATTTAATGCGCAGTCGCCAGTTTGACGTCACTGCTGACCGTTTTGTTGTGGTTTCAGCAGTCGAGCGTAATACAGAGACGCCCAGCCTGGCAGTGACGTTAAAGGGTGGCGGGCGATTATCGCAGATTGGGCTATCCTGTTAGTACAGTGTCCTTGAGACACCTGTATATTCAGTAATATGATTTAATAATTCATTTACTATGATTTTTTCTCATTATGAAATTTATTTAAAAGACAAATTGTTTATGGTAAAAAAGTTACAAAATCTGTAAAAAAAAGTTATTTAAAGTGGCGGACCAAGAAAAGTTACTGAATTTTAACCCTGTCTAAAAAAAATCCACAAGATATCGAGAAAATCTTATTAAAAATTAGAAGCAATTTGGGGAAAATATAATAATGCAAACTGACTTCAGTGAACTGCTTTATATTGTCTAAAACGTGCTATACATAAAAAATAAATTATTAAAACATTTATAGACTTTAACAAACAATTTAAACAAATAAGTACATAATATTATTCACATACATTCTTATTTAATTTAAAATAAATTAAAAATTAAGTAAATAAATTCTTTAATTTGTTCATATCTTGTATATTCTTGACTTTAATCATATCGTCTAAAGTTTGTAATTCTTTTTTGACAGCACTTGATAAAGATTGGTCCAATTCCAAAACTCTGTTAAAATCATCTTGGGCCGCTTTTGGGTTCCAAGCTCCAATGTGAGCTTTACCCCTTCGAAATAACGCTTTCACATTATCAGGGTCTGCTTTTAATACAGTTGTGCAATGTTCGATAACAGTATAAAAATCTTCTTGTATAAGTTTACATTGTGCGAAGTTTAGTAATATTACATTTTTTTGTGAATTTAATTCATTCCATTCTGTATCGTTAGGTTTTTCTTTAAGCATTAATTGTTCTAAAATCCCTATTGCCTGTGAATAATAATCGGCAGCAATGCCATAATTTTTTTTCTTATAAGCATCGTTACCTTTATCTTTTAATTCAGGTATAAGTTTGATTCTTTCTTCCTCGGACATTTGCCAAATTTCTTTATTATAAGAATCCGGTTGTTGTACATCAATTAATTCTATTGTAAAAATTAAATCTTGTGGTTTTTTAATCAATTCATTTAAGTCATCGTAACCCACTCCTTCAGTTTGTATCGTCATTGAACAAAAGTGTCCTTTACGTTCTTCTGGGGGTCGATCGATATCTCTTAACGTTTTTGATATAAATGGATATTGTAATGCGAGGCTTTTATCGACTAAAAATTCTGCTACTTCTCTTATAGCCATTTTTTGTAAAATCACCTCCCATACTTCCAATTTAAATTTCTTTCCTATTATTAATTCTAAAGGGTTTTTCTTACCCATTTTCCTCGAATCGTCTAAGACGGTTTTTTCGGAATTGTTTATGCACGTCTTGAAATGGAAAAAACATTTCGTTCCGTCTTTAAATGTTGCTTGTTTGGATCCGGGGTGTAACACTGTTTTCGTTATTAAATAATTGTAATCTGGTGCCATTATTTTTTAATCTGTGTGTCACTAGTATTCAATTTGTTTTATTTTTGATCTGTTGAATAAAAATTAGGGTAGTAATTAAACAAATAAGCATATATCGATAATTTTGATAGATAAGGTTAGGTTATTTTTGACAGATGTCATTTAGAAATATTAGTTTTCAACATAGGTCATAGATGGTGTTCTGAAATTTAAATAAATTAATTAAATCAAAAAAAATTTTATAACAAAATAAATCCTTCTACCAAATAGTGTATTAGTACCTTTATTAGATAATTAGTTTATAAGAAATGTATTAAAATAAAAAATAATTGTGACATAAATAATTATAAAATAAAATACTCAATACTTAGAAGTTACCCCAAGTGAAAATATATAGAGAAGGGATGGTGGTATACGTTGTACTCGCTTCGGCGGTACATATACTAAAATTGGAACGATACAGAGAAGATTAGCATGGCCCCTGCGCAAGGATGACACGCAAAATCGTGAAGCGTTCCACATTTTTTGTAATTTTTAACAATAGTAATTATTATTGTAGCTGAGGAATTATTTTATTATCTTCAACATTTCAGTACTTAACTAGGGGAGACCTGGGACAAAAGTAACATTTTTCAGTTCCATGCCGATTATTAATTCATTTACAAGAGTTGTACAGAATTGACTTTACCTGTACACAGTTCATTCATTTCTTTATTAATAAACGCAAACTTTAAACGTAATGTGCAGCGGTTGTTTATTTACAAGATTTTTACTGCGAAATGTCAAGTGTTACTTTCATCCCATACATACAGGACGAAAGTAACATATTATGGGGATAAAAGTAACAGGATTTGTACTGACGAATAGGTTATAATAACGAAATAAGTTTATTCGAGAAATCAAATAAAATGCGTAACAGAACTTATTCGGATAGAGTCATCGCCTTCAGGCTCCTCAATAGACCTTAACTCATTGTCAGTCTATGAAAACTTGTAGCGATCTAAAACATGTTTCAAATTGTCAAAGAACGTATTAGCGTTAGTTTGATTGAAACTGGTTAGACGTGCTAAGCTTGTGGCTTTAGGAGTAGTAAAGAAATAATGGATGTCTTTATCCCCAACCTAATATTTCTCAAATTTTCTTTCTTCTTCAGTAAAACGCGTCTCACACTACGATATCCCACTATTGCCGATGTGTCGCCTGCTTTTATTTGTTTTATATATCTTGATAAGATAACATGACAAATTTCGTACATTTTAGCCGCCACTCTAATGCTTAAATTATTTGTTAAATGTTCTGCTTCTGCATTTTCATGAATTTTTATGTCTGCTGTCCCCCTAGTAGTTTTCTAATACGTGTACGAGACATTCTACAAAGTTAAACTTGAAAATTAAACATAATATTGCAATCGGAATTTGTTGTGGACGTAAGTAACATGTTACTTTCGTCCTCGAAGTACTTCGTTACTTTTGTCCCCAAACACGTATTTGAGGACAAAAAATTTACAGTTCCATTTTACTATATCCGACAAGTTTCCAAATTTATAAATTAATAAAGTAGACATTCAAGAAACGAACTGACAATGTTTGAACCTATTATCAATAAAATTAATGATATCTTTTTATATAAAAATAAAAGCAGACATACATACTTTAGTCGCTTTGAAACACAAATTATGACATACAACTATCAGATATCACGATGGCCGCATGTCACGTTATCATTTTCATGGAGGCAGAAATACACAACTATTAGCGAAGAGTAAACCTCTTAAAAGCATAGGTGCAAATTAGAAGAAGCATTGTTACTTTCATGACGTGTTACTATTGACCCCGGTTTCCCCTATATGTATTTGTGGCGTACTCCGTTTGGAGTTCGCGTTTGGCTCCCAAAACTAATAATGTTTCTCGGGCGCCACCTTTTTAAAGAAGTAAGGTCTTCTGTATCCTCGAGTAGCTTTTAGACAGTGGAGAAAAAAAAATGTCCAGGGTTTTAACGGGTTAATGATGAAAGGAATATAGAACGGGAAATTGAAATGCAGATTTAAACAACACAAAAACAATCTTTATTGAAACCAAACTCAAAATCTTTAATAAACAGAAAAGAGGGGAAATTTGCTTTACTTAAAAAAAAGAGAATCTTTTTTTTTCCGAAGTAAGAGGGGAATTTGTAACGAAGTTACAAAAAATTCATTTAGATTCTTTTATTTTCTTAGAATTTTTATTTTTAAGTTCCGCCGATTAGGCAGCCAAACCTACTACTGATAAAATTTTATTATATTTTCGAAATTATTAAACCCCTTGCATAGACCACCCTTTTTCCATTTCATTTCATTTTCCGTAATTAACTAATTAAAGTCAGATTTTTCAGTTTATCATTTCCCTTAGTTTCCTTTCTATAAAGAAAGTTAAAATCCGACCTTTTCATAAATAAATAAAAGTAAATAAAAATGTTCTAAAAATAGACTTCTAACACGCCGTTTATTAATTTCCTTAATTTTTGACCATATAAGGTCCACATAAATTATTGTACTTGCAATGTATCCCTAATTTAAGATTTGCTCTTCAGCCCAACAGAAGAATTACTTTTGAATAAATAAGTCTTGTATGTTAATTGACTGATCTTAATTAGTCACTGCGGAATTAAATCCGTCCGAAATATAAATCTAATCACATTTTGTTATAAACCAATCATAATGGACGTTGAACTATTTTCGTATCCCGCGGATTAGTCATTAACAAGTTATATTAATTAATTCATTATTGTAAAATTTTTGACAAAAACTTAGTTTATTGAAGTCTTCCGCACTTTTACACGTTTACTATTTATAAAAATGTTAATGCTTCGCACTTGTGTTTTACTTTTGTATAATTTCGCTGTTGATTAATAGTCATTAAGTATTAATTTATCAATGCACGTGGTATTTTACTTTTAAGTATGTATAACTTTTGAAATGTTAATTTTTCGATAAAACTTGTAACTTATGAATTTTAGTATTTTGATCAGAGCGTAACGATAAACTATGTAAGATTTTAATTGCTTGTAATTAATAATTAATTAAGCGTTAATAAGCCGATTTTAACCATTTAAAAAACATCATAGGATAAAGATATGCCTAAAATTCATTTTCTGTAAGTTTGAAGCCGCTAGAATAATTAGAACGTCTCGTAATTTGCGCTTTTACCATATTTGGTAATAATTTTCTGTAGAAAAGGTCTCTCCCACTCAGTCTGAACAAGTTTTCAACCCCGTCGCCTATAAAAGGCCCAAAAATTTTGATTTTGCTCTCTTAGTTTCTGACGCCGTGATACTGCGCGACCGTTGTCCGAAAAGTTGGTTTAAAATCGCTCAGATTTTATTTTTCGTAAGTACGCTATTTCCTATTAGTAGAGACTTTTCCTTTTTTTTTTTAATTCTCTTATTTTGTCTATTTCTCTTTGCTATACGTTGAGTATTCCTATAGCAAAACTCTCTTCTTTCCGCTGTACGTGAGAATTCCTACAGCATCTATTTCTCTTTGCTATACGTTGAGTATTCCTATAGCAAAATCTTCTTTCCGCTGTACGCGAGAATTCCTACAGCATCTATTTCTATTTTGCTATACGTTGAGAATTCCTATAGCAAAATTTTCTTCTATGACAAACTGTCGTACCGTTGCTATACCGGTTTAATTATTTTAAGAAAATCAAAATTTGTTAATTATCAGAAAGTCTCTGCTAATAAAATAAGAATTCCCCCCGATTTTATTTTAAAACAACTTCGACTTTTTTTTTTTGAATAAAGCAAATTTCCCCTCTTTTCTGTTTATTAAAGATTTTGAGTTTGGTTTCAATAAAGATTGTTTTTGTGTTGTTTAAATCTGCATTTCAATTTCCCGTTCTATATTCCTTTCATCATTAACCCGTTAAAACCCTGGACATTTTTTTTTCTCCACTGTCTAAAAGCTACTCGAGGATACAGAAGACCTTACTTCTTTAAAAAGGTGGCGCC
Organism: Digitonthophagus gazella; assembly: GCA_036711955.1. NCBI lineage: Eukaryota > Metazoa > Arthropoda > Insecta > Coleoptera > Scarabaeidae > Digitonthophagus > Digitonthophagus gazella. The sequence continues at coordinate 12,307,017 of JASCIT010000001.1, forward strand.
CGAGAAACATTATTAGTTTTGGGAGCCAAACGCGAACTCCAAACGGAGTACGCCACAAATTTTCCCCGAGCAGGTCCCCGAGCAGGGACCTCTATATCCAGAAAGGAAGGAGGCTGCATACCGAGGAATATTTTATTTTCGAAAGAGAGGAAATAGCGAAACCGAGGAGTCCTTTATTTTCGAAAAGGGAGAAGACTGCAAAACCGAAGAAATCAAGGATAATTTTGTATTGAAAATGGGTACCGAAGACTCAACGTCCGAACAAAGCAGTTCCAACACCGAACAAAATCCCGCAAAGACAGACGGTCGTACGGGATGGATTTATTTACTCCGTAAACCAGAATTAGAGGAGGAATTGAGAAAATTTGGATTAGATCCAACGGGAACTGTAGAAGAACTACGGAAAAAATTGGTTAAATTTATCCGAGAAGGAAGGTCACCACAACCACAAACAACTTCCTTTCAATTTCCAACCGTTACTCTACCAACTTCCGGACCAACAATAAATATTAATCAACAAAGGGCGAATTCCCCACCGATAGATCGCTTTGAACAAAGCTTTCTACACCGACAGGATTTAAGATTGGATAGATGGAAAATAAGTTTCGATGGTCGGAATGACCCAACAGCTTTCCTAGAGAAAGTAGAAGAAACTTGTACTGCGCAAGGAATTTCATTTGATGATCTATTACCAAAAATGCCAGAATTATTAAGAGGCGAGGCGGCTTTATGGTTTAGAAATAACCGAAGAAATTGGAGATTTTGGGAAGAATTTACCGACGATTTTAAAATGATGTATTTTCCCCTCAATTATCAAGAAGACTTAGAAGCAGAAATCGCCCGAAGGACGCAACGACCTGGCGAACCGGTGGGAACTTACATTACCGACGTCCAGACAATGATTCGACGACATGGGAAGTTCACCGCCCAACAAGAATTGCAATGGCTTTATCGAAATTTGCTACCGACGTATCGCCAATATATTAGAAAAACCGACTTTTCTAATATCCAAGAATTTATGAAGATAACTAGAGAATACGAACAATTAAACTCCGAAATAACACAAAAAACACATAAGCCATTTCTAGAAGTAGAATCTAGATTTAATGTCACAAATAACACGGTATCCGGACCGCGACGAAATTTTAATTTTTATCCACCGAGAAATTTCAAAAGGGAGGAACCCAGAGTTCCACAAATGAGCCATTCTTCTAATCAAATCAATCAACCAATAACGCCCCAACCACGGCCGACGCCAACGCCACGACGTGATTATGCTCAAGCAGGACCTTCTAATGTTACATTTCAGTCTTCACCGACCGAACGACAAACTTCGAGGCCGATTCCTTTATGTTGGAGATGTGGAGAAACAGGACATTTTCGTCAACAATGCCAAGGCCAACCGAAATTATTTTGTTCAAGGTGCAAGAAACCAGGAGTATTATCCAGAGATTGCTCTTGCAATAGAACAGCGACTTCACCAATCTCATTAACAGCCCCCGATATCAGGCCTCATATAAAAGTTAGAATTTTAGGAAGAAATTTTGCTGCCCTCATAGACACCGGAGCAGTTAATTCATTTATTGGAGATAATATTAACCGACGATGCCAATCAAGACATTTACAGAAACAAAGATCGACCGTCCCCACCGCCAAAATGGCAAATGGTCTAGTTACGCAAATTCCTTGGGCCTACAAAGTAAACATTGAATTAGAAAAGATAAAATGCGAAGCAACCTTATCATACATGCCAGGATTAACCGCCGAAATGGTAATTGGAATGGATTTAATTCTAGGACAAAGATTATGTTTAGATTTTAACCAAAATCGTTATTCCATACGAACAAGGCCCGTTCCTCTTTTACATTCTAACTGCAGTCCAATTGGAAATATAAACACCATAAAGAGTCCCGACCCAACAACTACCTTAACCAAAATGGAACAAAAGAAACTAGATTCTTTTCTAGAACAACAACTCCCTCAATTTAATAAGATTCAAGGCGTTACACCGTTAATTCAACACGAAATAAAACTGAAGGACCCCGAACCAATTAAGCAACGATATCGTCCACAAAATCCTTATATCCAGGACATAATCAACAAAGAAGTAGATACGATGCTTAAAGATAATGTTATAGAACCATCTGATAGTCCCTGGAGCTCACCGATAGTAATGGTAAAGAAGAAGGACGGGAAATACCGATTTTGCGTAGATTTCCGGAAAGTAAACTCAGTTACTGAAAAAGACGCTTACCCCTTACCCTTTATAAATGCGATCCTAGACAAATTACGGAATGCGAAATATATTTCTACAATAGATTTGAAACAAGGATATTGGCAAGTTCCATTAACACCGGAAAGTAAGTTAATTACTGCTTTTACAATCCCTGGAAGAGGTCTTTTCCATTTTAATGTCATGCCGTTTGGACTTCATGCCGCCCCTGCCACGTTTCAACGATTGATGGATCGAATCATAGGACCCGAATTGGATCCCTTCTGTTTTGCCTACCTGGATGACATCATCGTTCTTGGAAGAACAATAGAAGAACATATAGAAAATCTCCGACAAGTTTTTAATAGACTAATAGAGGCAAACCTTCGAGTAAATCCAGAAAAATGCCAATTTGGAAAGAAGACTCTTCGATATTTGGGACACGTCGTAACCCCTGAAGGAATAGGCACCGATCCAGAAAAAGTAGCCGCTATTAAAGAAATCCCTCCGCCTACCACAGTCAAAAGTCTAAGGAGATTCTTGGGAATAGCTTCGTGGTATCGCCGATTTATCCCAAATTTTTCCCAAATAACGGCACCGTTGACCCGATTATTAAAAAAGAAACAACGTTGGACTTGGACCGAAGAACAAAGTCGAGCTTTCGGAACGTTGAAATTAGCTTTGACTAACACTCCTGTTCTTGCGTGTCCGGATTTTTCTAAAAAATTTACACTTCAAACCGACGCTTCAAATTTAGGATTGGGAGCCGCTCTCACGCAACCAAGTGGAGATGGTGGAGAACACGTCATTGCTTATGCGAGTCGAACCTTAAATGATAATGAAAGGAATTATTCAGTAACCGAAAAGGAATGCTTGGCCATCGTATGGGGAATTGAGAAAATGCGTCCATACCTGGAAGGATACTCCTTCACCGTAATAACCGATCACCAATCTCTTCGATGGCTTCATTCAATTAAAACTCCGACCGGAAGGATCGCCAGATGGGCGATGTACCTGCAGCAATTCGACTTTGATGTCAAATACCGAAAAGGAGTCTTGAATAAAGTGGCAGATACACTGTCTCGTGATCCTCTACCTTTAAATACCATCTTGAATTCCGATTCATCCCAAAATTGTAACTGGTATAAAAATAAATTGGCCGAAGTAGAAGCAAATCCGAAACTTTTTCCTGACTTCTGTATTAAGGATGGAAAACTGTACCGACATTTCTGGGATTCCTTAGATTACAACGAAATGAATATGGCTGACCCTTGGAAATTGTGCGTACCGAAGGGCGAAAGGTCAAAGGTACTTCAAGAAAACCATGACGAACCGACAGCAGGACATATGGGTATTGCAAAAACCGCTAATCGAATTGCAAGACATTATTACTGGCCAGGAATGTTCCGGGATATCGCTAAATACGTCAGAACTTGCGAATCTTGTCAGAAATATAAGATTGCTCCACAATTAACCCCCGGCAAAATGCAACCGCTTCCAAACAACCGACCATGGGAAGTTATTAGTACGGATCTAATTGGACCACTTCCAAGATCCCAAAAAGGAAATTGCTATGTAGTAGTATTTCTAGATCGATTTACGAAATGGGTAACATGTCGGCCTCTGCGCTCCGCGACATCGCCTTTGATCATTCAAGCTCTATACGAGGATGTAATCACTAAATTCGGATGCCCAAAAACCGTTATATCCGACAACGGAACTCAATTTACCGGCACCAAGTTCCAAGAATTTCTAGATGAATTCGGAATCTATCACCGTACAACGCCGCCTTATACTCCCCAAGCAAATCCGGTTGAAAGGACCAACCGCACTTTAAAAACAATGGTCGCTCAATTCTGTGAAGAAAACCATAAACTTTGGGATCGACTTTTACCGGATTTATCTTTTGCTATCAACACAGCGCGACAGGAAACCACAGGATATTCCCCGGCCTTCTTAAATTTTGGAAGGGAATTAGAAACTCCAAAAGCCATCTATAACCAAGAACGGGTAATTCCAGAAGCCACAGAGGCTAATTTATCGCAAGACCGGAAAAATCACACCGAACGGCTGAAACAACTATCCGAGATAACCTCATTCGTGAAGTTACAACTTGCAAGAGGATTCACCGAACAGAGCCACTCATACAACCTAAGGCGAAGAGAATGGAAACCAAAACTAGGAGACCTGGTGATGAAGAAGGAACACCCTCTCTCTTCACAACTAAAGGGCTTCGCGGCCAAACTAGCTCCTAAATACTCTGGACCTTACATCATAAACCGTATATTTTCCCCCGTTGTGTATGAATTAAAAAGGTTAACCGGGAAGAAACGTCTCTACCGTATACACATTAAAGATTTAAAACCGGCCGTTTCTGGTAACAATGCCGAAGTTCGAGAAGAGTCCCCATGCCGATCCGAACGAAGATACTAATTTTTGATTTTTTTTCTCCCCCCGTTCTCATGTCTATTTACTTTAAAAAAAGAGAATCTTTTTTTTCCCGAAGTAAGAGGGGAATTTGTAACGAAGTTACAAAAATTATTTAATTTCTTCTTTTTCCATAGAATTTTTATTTTTAAGTTCCGCCGATTAGGCAGCCAAACCTACTATTGATAAAGTTTTATTATATTTTCGAAATTATTAAACCCCTTGCATAGACCACCCTTTTTCCATTTCATTTCATTTTCCGTAATTAACTAATTAAAGTCAGATTTTTCAGTTTATCATTTCCCTTAGTTTCCTTTCTATAAAGAAAGTTAAAATCCGACCTTTTCATAAATAAATAAAAGTAAATAAAAATGTTCTAAAAATAGACTTCAACCACGCCGTTTATTAATTTCCTTAATTTTTGACCATATAAAGTCCACAAAAATTATTGTACTTGCAATGTATCCCTAATTTAAGATTTGCTCTTCCGCCCAACTGAAGAATTACTTTTGAATAAATAAGCCTTTTATGTTAATTGACTGATCTTAATTAGTCACTGCGGAATTAAACCCGTCCGAAATATAAATCTAATCACATTTTGTTATAAACCAATCATAATGAACGTTGAACTATTTTCGTATCCCGCTGATTAGTCATTAACAAGTTATATTATTTAATTCATAATTGTAACATTTTTCACAAAAAATTAGTTTATTGAAGTCTTCCGCACTTTTACACGTTTACTACTTATAAAGATGTTAACGCTTCACACTTGTGTTTTACTTTTGTATAATTTCGCTGTTAATTAATAGTCATTAAGTATTAATTTATCAATGCACGTGGTATTTTACTTTTAAGTTTGTATAACTTTTGAAATGTTAATTTTTCGACAAAACTTGTAATTTATGAAATTCAGTATTTTGATCAGAGCCGAACGATAAACTATGTAAGATTTTAATTACTGGTAATTAATAATTAATTAAGCGTTAATAAGCCGATTTTAACCATTTAAAAAACATCATAGGATGAAGATATGCCTAAAATCCATTGTCTGTAAGTTTGAAGCCGCTAGAATAATTAGAACGTCTCGTAATTTGCATCTTTACCATATTTGGTAATAATTTTCTGCGAAAAATATCTCTCCCACTCAGTCTGAACAAGTTTTCAACCCCGTCGCCTATAAAAGGTCCAAAAATTTTGATTTTGGGCTCTTAGTTTTCTGACGCCGTGACACTGCGCGACCGTAGTCCGAAAAGTTAGTTTAGTATCGCACAGATTTTATTTCTCGTAAGTACGCTATTTCTTATTAGTAGAGACTTTTCCTTTTTTTTTAATTCTCTTATTTTGTCTATTTCTCTTTGCTATACGTTGAGTATTCCTATAGCAAAACTCTCTTCTTTCCGCTGTACGTGAGAATTCCTACAGCATCTACTTCTCTTTGCTATACGTTGAGTATTCCTATAGCAAAACTCTCTTCTTTCCGCTGTACGTGAGAATTCCTACAGCATCTATTTCTCTTTGCTATACGTTGAGTATTCCTATAGCAAAATCTTCTTTCCGCTGTACGCGAGAATTCCTACAGCATCTATTTCTATTTTGCTATACGTTGAGAATTCCTATAGCAAAATTTTCTTCTATGACAAACTGTCGTACCGTTGCTATACCGGTTTAATTATTTCAAGAAAATCAAATTTTGTTAATTATCAAAAAGTCTCTGCTAATAAAATAAGAATTCCCCCCGATTTTATTTTAAAACAATTTCGACTTTTTTTTTTGAATAAAGTAAATTTCCCCTCTTTTCTGTTTATTAAAGATTTTGAGTTTGGTTTCAATAAAGATTGTTTTTATATTGTTTAAGTCTGCATTTCAATTTCCCGTTCTATATTCCTTTCATCATTAACCCGTTGAAACCCTGGACATATTTTTTTTTCTCCACTGTCTAAAAGCTACTCGAGGATACAGAAGACCTTACTTCTTTAAAAAGGTGGCGCCCGAGAAACATTATTAGTTTTGGGAGCCAATCGCGAACTCCAAACGGAGTACGCCACAAATTACCCACACCTGACACCACAAATTTGTGGCGTACTCCGTTTGGAGTTCGCGATTGGCTCCCAAAACTAATATTGTTTCTCGGGCGCCACCTTTTTAAAGAAGTAAGGTCTTCTGTATCCTCGAGTAGCTTTTAGACAGTGGAGAAAAAAAAAATATGTCCAGGGTTTCAACGGGTTAATGATTAAAGGAATATAGAACGGGAAATTGAAATGCAGATTTAAACAATATAAAAACAATCTTTATTGAAACCAAACTCAAAATCTTTAATAAACAGAAAAGAGGGGAAATTTGCTTTATTCAAAAAAAAAAGTCGAAATTGTTTTAAAATAAAATCGGGGGGAACTCTTATTTTATTAGTAGAGACTTTTTGATAATTAACAAAATTTGATTTTCTTAAAATAATTAAACCGGTATAGCAACGGTACAACAGGTTGCAACAGAAGAAAATTTTGCTATAGGAATTCTCAACGTATAGCAAAATAGAAATAGATGCTGTAGGAATTCTCGCGTACAGCGGAAAGAAGATTTTGCTATAGGAATACTCAACGTATAGCAAAGAGAAATAGATGCTGTAGGAATTCTCGCGTACAGCGGAAAGAAGATTTTGCTATAGGAATACTCAACGTATAGCGAAGAGAAATAGATGCTGTAGGAATTCTCACGTACAGCGGAAAGAAGAGAGTTTTGCTATAGGAATACTCAACGTATAGCAAAGAGAAATAGACAAAATAAGAGAATTAAAAAAAAAAGGAAAAGTCTCTACTAATAAGAAATAGCGTACTTACGAGAAATAAAATCTGTGCGATTCTAAACCAACTTTTCGGACAACGGTCGCGCAGTATCACGGCGTCAGAAAACTAAGAGAGCAAAATCAAAATTTTTGGGCCTTTTATAGGCGACGGGGTTGAAAACTTGTTCAGATTAAGTGGGAGAGATCTTTTCTGCAGAAAATTATTACCAAATATGGTAAAAATGCAAATTACGGGACGTTCTAATTATTCTAGAGGCTTCAAACTTACAGAAAATGAATTTTAGGCATATCTTTATCCTATGATGTTTTTTAAATGGTTAAAATCGGCTTATTAACGCTTAATTAATTATTAATTACAAGCAATTAAAATCTTATATAGTTTATCGTTCGGCTCTGGTCAAAATACTAAATTTCATAAGTTACAAGTTTTATCGAAAAATTAACATTTCAAAAGTTATACAAACTTAAAAGTAAAACACCACGTGCATTGATAAATTAATACTTAATGACTATTAATCAGCAGCGAAATTATACAAAAGTAAAACACAAGTGCGAAGCATTAACATTTTTATAAATAGTAAACGTGTAAAAGTGCGGAAGACTTCAATAAACTAAGTTTTTGTCAAAAATTTTATAATTATGAATTAATTAATATAACTTGTTAATGACTAATCAGCGGGATACGAAAATAGTTCAACATTCATTATGATTGGTTTATAACAAAATGTGATTAGATTTATATTTCGGACGGGTTTAATTCCGCAGTGACTAATTAAGATCAGTCAATTAACATACAAGACTTATTTATTCAAAAGTAATTCTTCTGTTGGGCGGAAGAGCAAATCTTAAATTAGGGATACATTGCAAGTACAATAATTTATGTGGACTTTATATGGTCAAAAATTAAGGAAATTAATAAACGGCGTGGTAGAAGTCTATTTTTAGAACATTTTTATTAACTTTTATTTATTTATGAAAAGGTCGGTTTTAACTTGCTTTATAGAAAGGAAACTAAGGGAAATGATAAACTGAAAAATCTGACTTTAATTAGTTAATTACGGAAAATGAAATGAAATGGAAAAAGGGTGGTCTATGCAAGGGGTTTAATAATTTCGAAAATATAATAAAACTTTATCAATAGTAGGTTTGGCTGTCTAATCGGCGGAACTTAAAAATAAAAATTCTATGGAAAATAATTAAACTAAATATTTTTTTGTAACTTCGTTACAAATTCCCCTCTTACTTCGGAAAAAAAAGATTCTCTTTTTTTTTTTTTTAAACTAAATAGACATGAGAACGGGGGAGAAAAAAAAAATCAAAAATTAGTATCTTCGTTCGGATCGGCATGGGGACTCTTCTCGAACTTCGGCATTGTTACCAGAAACGGCCGGTTTTAAATCTTTAATGTGTATACGGTACAGACGTTTCTTCCCGGTTAACGTTTTTAATTCATACACAACGGGGGAAAATATACGGTTTATGATGTAAGGTCCAGAGTATTTAGGAGCTAGTTTGGCCGCGAAGCCCTTTAGTTGTGAAGAGAGAGGGTGTTCCTTCTTCATCACCAGGTCTCCTAGTTTTGGTTTCCATTCTCTTCGCCTTAGGTTGTATGAGTGGCTCTGTTCGGTGAATCCTCTTGCAAGTTGTAACTTCACGAATGAGGTTATCTCGGATCGTTGTTTCAGCCGTTCGGTGTGATTTTTCCGGTCTTGCGATAAATTAGCCTCTGTGGCTTCTTGAATTACCCGTTCCTGGTTATAGACGGCTTTTGGGGTTTCTAGTTCCCTTCCAAAATTTAAGAAAGCCGGGGAATATCCTGTGGTTTCCTGTCGCGCTGTGTTGATAGCAAAAGATAAATCCGGTAAAAGTCGATCCCAAAGTTTATGGTTTTCTTCACAGAATTGAGCGACCATTGTTTTTAAAGTGCGGTTGGTCCTTTCAACCGGATTTGCTTGGGGAGTATAAGGCGGCGTTGTACGGTGATAGATTCCGAATTCATCTAGAAATTCTTGGAACTTGGTGCCGGTAAATTGAGTTCCGTTGTCGGATATAACGGTTTTTGGGCATCCGAATTTAGTGATTACATCCTCGTATAGAGCTTGAATGATCAAAGGCGATGTCGCGGAGCGCAGAGGCCGACATGTTACCCATTTCGTAAACCGATCTAGAAATACTACTACATAGCAATTTCCTTTTTGGGATCTTGGAAGTGGTCCAATTAGATCCGTACTAATAACTTCCCATGGTCGGTTGTTTGGAAGCGGTTGCATTTTGCCGGGGGTTAATTGTGGAGCAATCTTATATTTCTGACAAGATTCGCAAGTTCTGACGTATTTAGCGATATCCCGGAACATTCCTGGCCAGTAATAATGTCTTGCAATTCGATTAGCGGTTTTTGCAATACCCATATGTCCTGCTGTCGGTTCGTCATGGTTTTCTTGAAGTACCTTTGACCTTTCGTCCTTCGGTACGCACATTTTCCAAGGGTCAGCCATATTCATTTCGTTGTAATCTAAGGAATCCCAGAAATGTCGGTACAGTTTTCCATCCTTAATACAGAAGTCAGGAAAAAGTTTCGGATTTGCTTCTACTTCGGCCAATTTATTTTTATACCAGTTACAATTTTGGGATGAATCGGAATTCAAGATGGTATTTAAAGGTAGTGGATCACGAGACAGTGTATCTGCTACTTTATTTAAGACTCCTTTTCGGTATTTGACATCAAAGTCGAATTGCTGCAGGTACATCGCCCATCTGGCGATCCTTCCGGTCGGAGTTTTAATTGAATGAAGCCATCTTAGAGATTGGTGATCGGTTATTACGGTGAAGGAGTATCCTTCCAGGTATGGACGCATTTTCTCAATTCCCCATACGATGGCCAAGCATTCCTTTTCGGTTACTGAATAATTCCTTTCATTATCATTTAAGGTTCGACTCGCATAAGCAATGACGTGTTCTCCACCATCTCCACTTGGTTGCGTGAGAGCGGCTCCCAATCCTAAATTTGAAGCGTCGGTTTGAAGTGTAAATTTTTTAGAAAAATCCGGACACGCAAGAACAGGAGCGTTAGTCAAAGCTAATTTTAACGTTCCGAAAGCTCGACTTTGTTCTTCGGTCCAAGTCCAGCGTTGTTTCTTTTTTAATAATCGGGTCAACGGTGCCGTTATTTGGGAAAAATTTGGGATAAATCGGCGATACCACGAAGCTATTCCCAAGAATCTCCTTAGACTTTTGACTGTGGTAGGCGGAGGGATTTCTTTAATAGCGGCTACTTTTTCTGGATCGGTGCCTATTCCTTCAGGGGTTACGACGTGTCCCAAATATCGAAGAGTCTTTTTTCCAAATTGGCATTTTTCTGGATTTACTCGGAGATTTGCCTCTATTAGTCTGTTAAAAACTTGTCGGAGATTTTCTATATGTTCTTCTATTGTTCTTCCAAGAACGATGATGTCATCCAGGTAGGCAAAACAGAAGAGATCCAATTCGGGTCCTATGATTCGATCCATCAATCGTTGAAACGTGGCAGGGGCGGCATGAAGTCCAAACGGCATGACATTAAAATGGAAAAGACCTCTTCCAGGGATTGTAAAAGCAGTAATTAACTTACTTTCCGGTGTTAATGGAACTTGCCAATATCCTTGTTTCAAATCTATTGTAGAAATATATTTCGCATTCCGTAATTTGTCTAGGATCGCATTTATAAAGGGTAAGGGGTAAGCGTCCTTTTCAGTAACTGAGTTTACTTTGCGGAAATCTACGCAAAATCGGTATTTCCCGTCCTTCTTCTTTACCATTACTATCGGTGAGCTCCAGGGACTATCAGATGGTTCTATGACATTATCTTTAAGCATCGTATCTACTTCTTTGTTGATTATGTCCTGGATATAAGGGTTTTGTGGACGATATCGCTGTTTAATTGGTTCGGGGTCCTTCAGTTTTATTTCGTGTTGAATTAACGGTGTAACGCCTTGAATTTTATTAAATTGAGGGAGTTGTTGTTCTAGAAAAGAATCTAGTTTCTCTTGTTCCATTTTGGTTAAGATAGTTGTTGGGTCGGGACTCTTTATGGTGTTTATATTTCCAATTGGACTGCAGTTAGAATGTAAAAGAGGAACGGGCCTTGTTCTTATGGAATAACGATTTTGGTTAAAATCTAAACATAATCTTTGTCCTAAAATTAAATCCATTCCAATTACCATTTCGGCGGTTAACCCTGGCATGTATGATAAGGTTGCTTCGCATTTTATCTTTTCTAATTCAATGTTTACTTTGTAGGCCCAAGGAATTTGCGTAACTAGACCATTTGCCATTTTGGCGGTGGGGACGGTCGATCTTTGTTTCTGTAAATGTCTTGATTGGCATCGTCGGTTAATATTATCCCCAATAAATGAATTAACTGCTCCGGTGTCTATGAGGGCAGCAAAATTTCTTCCTAAAATTCTAACTTTTATATGAGGCCTAATATCGGGGGCTGTTAATGAGATTGGCGAAGTCGCTGTTCTATTGCAAGGGCAATCTCTGGATAATACTCCTGGTTTCTTGCACCTTGAACAAAATAATTTCGGTTGGCCTTGGCATTGTTGACGAAAATGTCCTGTTTCTCCACATCTCCAACATAAAGGAATCGGCCTCGAAGTTTGTCGTTCGGTCGGTGGAGGCAGAAATTGTTGTCTATTAAATGTAACATTAGAAGGTCCTGCTTGAGCGTAATCACGTCGTGGCGTTGGCGTCGGCCGTGGTTGGGGCGTTATTGGTTGATTGATTTGATTAGAAGAATGGCTCATTTGTGGAACTCTGGGTTCCTTCCTTTTGAAATTTCTCGGTGGATAAAAATTAAAATTTCGTCGCGGTCCGGATACCGTGTTATTTGTGACATTAAATCTAGATTCTATTTCTAGAAATGGCTTCTGTGTGTTTTGTGTTATTTCGGAGTTTAATTGTTCATATTCTCTAGTTATCTTCATAAATTCTTGGATATTAGAGAAGTCGGTTTTTCTAATATATTGGCGGTACGTCGGTAGCAAATTTCGATAAAGCCATTGCAATTCTTGTTGAGCGGTGAACTTCCCATGTCGTCGAATCATTGTCTGGACGTCGGTAATGTAAGTTCCCACTGGCTCGCCAGGTCGTTGCGTCCTTCGGGCGATTTCTGCTTCTAAGTCTTCTTGATAATTGAGGGGAAAATACATCATTTTAAAATCGTCGGTAAATTCTTCCCAAAATCTCCAATTTCTTCGGTTATTTCTAAACCATAAAGCCGCCTCGCCTCTTAATAATTCTGGCATTTTTGGCAATAGATCATCAAATGAAATTCCTTGCGCGGTACAAGTTTCTTCTACTTTCTCTAGGAAAGCTGTTGGGTCATTCCGACCATCGAAACTTATTTTCCATCTATCCAATCTTAAATCCTGTCGGTGTAAAAAGCTTTGTTCAAAGCGATCTATCGGTGGGGAATTCGCCCTTTGTTGATTAATATTTATTGTTGGTCCGGAAGTTGGTAGAGTAACGGTTGGAAATTGAAAGGAAGTTGTTTGTGGTTGTGGTGACCTTCCTTCTCGGATAAATTTAACCAATTTTTTCCGTAGTTCTTCTACAGTTCCCGTTGGATCTAATCCAAATTTTCTCAATTCCTCCTCTAACTCTGGTTTACGGAGTAAATAAATCCATCCCGTACGACCGTCTGTCTTTGCGGGATTTTGTTCGGTGTTGGAACTGCTTTGTTCGGACGCTGAGTCTTCGGTACCCATTTTCAATACAAAATTATCCTTGATTTCTCCGGTTTTGCAGTCTTCTTCCTTTTCGAAAATAAAGGACTCCTCGGTTTTGCTATTTCCTCTCTTTCGAAAATAAAAGATTCCTCGGTGTGCAGCCTCCTTCCTTTCTGGAAATAGAGGTCCCTGCTCGGGCGCCAAATTTGTGGCGTACTCCGTTTGGAGTTTGCGATTGGCTCCCAAAACTAATATTGTTTCTCGGGCGCCACCTTTTTAAAGAAGTAAGGTCTTCTGTATCCTCGAGTAGCTTTTAGACAGTGGAGAAAAAAAAATATGTCCAGGGTTTCAACGGGTTAATGATTAAAGGAATATAGAACGGGAAATTGAAATGCAGATTTAAACAATATAAAAACAATCTTTATTGAAACCAAACTCAAAATCTTTAATAAACAGAAAAGAGGGGAAATTTGCTTTATTCAAAAAAAAAAGTCGAAATTGTTTTAAAATAAAATCGGGGGGAACTCTTATTTTATTAGTAGAGACTTTTTGATAATTAACAAAATTTGATTTTCTTAAAATAATTAAACCGGTATAGCAACGGTACAACAGGTTGCAACAGAAGAAAATTTTGCTATAGGAATTCTCAACGTATAGCAAAATAGAAATAGATGCTGTAGGAATTCTCGCGTACAGCGGAAAGAAGATTTTGCTATAGGAATACTCAACGTATAGCAAAGAGAAATAGATGCTGTAGGAATTCTCGCGTACAGCGGAAAGAAGATTTTGCTATAGGAATACTCAACGTATAGCGAAGAGAAATAGATGCTGTAGGAATTCTCACGTACAGCGGAAAGAAGAGAGTTTTGCTATAGGAATACTCAACGTATAGCAAAGAGAAATAGACAAAATAAGAGAATTAAAAAAAAAAGGAAAAGTCTCTACTAATAAGAAATAGCGTACTTACGAGAAATAAAATCTGTGCGATTCTAAACCAACTTTTCGGACAACGGTCGCGCAGTATCACGGCGTCAGAAAACTAAGAGAGCAAAATCAAAATTTTTGGGCCTTTTATAGGCGACGGGGTTGAAAACTTGTTCAGATTAAGTGGGAGAGATCTTTTCTGCAGAAAATTATTACCAAATATGGTAAAAATGCAAATTACGGGACGTTCTAATTATTCTAGAGGCTTCAAACTTACAGAAAATGAATTTTAGGCATATCTTTATCCTATGATGTTTTTTAAATGGTTAAAATCGGCTTATTAACGCTTAATTAATTATTAATTACAAGCAATTAAAATCTTATATAGTTTATCGTTCGGCTCTGGTCAAAATACTAAATTTCATAAGTTACAAGTTTTATCGAAAAATTAACATTTCAAAAGTTATACAAACTTAAAAGTAAAACACCACGTGCATTGATAAATTAATACTTAATGACTATTAATCAGCAGCGAAATTATACAAAAGTAAAACACAAGTGCGAAGCATTAACATTTTTATAAATAGTAAACGTGTAAAAGTGCGGAAGACTTCAATAAACTAAGTTTTTGTCAAAAATTTTATAATTATGAATTAATTAATATAACTTGTTAATGACTAATCAGCGGGATACGAAAATAGTTCAACATTCATTATGATTGGTTTATAACAAAATGTGATTAGATTTATATTTCGGACGGGTTTAATTCCGCAGTGACTAATTAAGATCAGTCAATTAACATACAAGACTTATTTATTCAAAAGTAATTCTTCTGTTGGGCGGAAGAGCAAATCTTAAATTAGGGATACATTGCAAGTACAATAATTTATGTGGACTTTATATGGTCAAAAATTAAGGAAATTAATAAACGGCGTGGTAGAAGTCTATTTTTAGAACATTTTTATTAACTTTTATTTATTTATGAAAAGGTCGGTTTTAACTTGCTTTATAGAAAGGAAACTAAGGGAAATGATAAACTGAAAAATCTGACTTTAATTAGTTAATTACGGAAAATGAAATGAAATGGAAAAAGGGTGGTCTATGCAAGGGGTTTAATAATTTCGAAAATATAATAAAACTTTATCAATAGTAGGTTTGGCTGTCTAATCGGCGGAACTTAAAAATAAAAATTCTATGGAAAATAATTAAACTAAATATTTTTTTGTAACTTCGTTACAATGTATTCATCATTTTTAATGTCTTCCAAAATAAAGTTAATAAAGGGAAAATATTATACAGTGAAAAAATGGAACTTAACACGTTGAGTGCTATGAGAACCACGGGATGATGCTAGGAGCAGTTTTTCGGTTGCTATGTTGTATGTAACCGACCTTGTTCGATGACAAGAAAAGAATATAGTGACGATCACAAAGAAAAATGTTTCCATCGCAATGGCAGCACTTAACGTGTTAATTATAATTATAAAGACCTAAAATTGTTACATGAATCGTCTTTTATTTATAACAAATCTATAACAATTAATTTAATTTTTAACGAATTTATAACATCTTGAATTGTTGATAAAGATTTTATTAAATAAATTTTAGGTGACTGTATATACTTGCGTTATGCGAATAAAATATAATGTAAAATATATTTAGAGAAACCCCTAATCGCTTTGGAAAAATATTGAAAAATTCTGAAGTACTACTCCCTTCTTGCCAGAAAACTTCACTGATTGATAATGCCGAAAACAGGCATGAATATACCGAGTGTATGATGATGACTGGATATTTCGTAATTTTTCAAAACATTATAAGAACTTCTGTTAATCATTCATCTACCATAAGAAATATGCTTATGGTTTGCAAAAAAATCTCTGAAGATCTGCACATACACTTTAAGATCAGTTTATATTCTGACTTGTATCACTGTATTTAACGTCTTATGTGTAGTTTGGTTTGGGTTTTGGTGTGTTAATTGTATGCTTATTCAAACATACAGAATATATTTCTGTATAAGTTACTTTTAATGTTAATCATTTCGTTTTGTAGTTTTGGGGGTAAGAGTTGTGTTTGGTTCGTTTGGCTTACAATTGTAATTTAAAACAGAAAATGATTTATGTCTTTGTAAGAACACATTGTATTGTAATTGGACATAAATTGCAATAATGAAGCGAGACTAATAACAATTTTACGACATCTGTCTGGTATTTAATCAATGTTCAGCACGAATGGTAGACAATTCGTTTTTGATTGGTATGTAACATGTCCAAACTAATAATGTTGACAGCAGTGGTAATTCATGTAATTGCTGTAAGTATTCTTTGCAGATATTTAGTTAAATGTTTTTTTAATTTAATTGGCTTATTTTATTATTTCTTATTATTTAGTTTTTTTAATATTTAATTTGATTTAATTTTTAAATTTTAGATACTCCACACTTGCTCAACACATTACCATCATTACGGACATGATTACTACCATGGCGGTCATAGCCATGGCCCCCCTACCCCTAACAGTGTATACGTAATTCCAATAAACATGAGGAGCGCTAAAGGCAGAAGTATTTTGGGTAATAATAGGTGGCGGAATGGTGGCGACTACACAGGCAGTAGTTGGGGCAATGACCGATATTATACAACTCCCTCATGGGGTAATGGAGGTGGAAGCAGATGGGGTAATGGTGGAGGAGGATATACATCTTCGTCGTGGGGTAGTACAGGCGGAAATAGGGGCGGTTATGGTTCGGGATACGTAGATGGGAGATGGACCGGTAGCGGTGGATATGAAGTTCCAACATGGGGTAGTGGCGGTGGCAGCACAAGCGGTGGCGGTGCGGGATATTTAGGTGGGAGTGGAGGCTATGGTGGTGGATATGAAATTCCGGCATGGGGTAGTGGAGCGGGATATGGACAGGGGCAGGGGCAGGGGAATGGTGGTTTACTTCAAATTCCTATGTGGGGTAATGGAGGCGGGAGCATGGGCAGTGGTGGTGCAGGATATCTAAACCAGGGAGGAAATTATGGCGGGGGATATGTCAGTACCCCGTGGGGTGGTGGCGGTGGAAGCATAGGTAACAGTGGTGCAGGATATACAGGCGGGAGCGGCGGTTATGGTGGTGGATATGCAGTTCCCGGATGGACCGGTGGAAGTGGAAACGGAGGCAGTGGCGGTGCGGGATATGCGTATGGAGGAGGGAGCTATGGAGGTGGATATGTAAGTCCTGGAATGACCACTGGCAACGAAAATGGTGGCAGTAGATATGTGGTGGATGGTGGTAGATATGTATTGCCTGCATTAAATGGCGGAAGTGGGAGCACAGAGGGTGCAGGATATCTGGGTTGGAAAGTAACTTCTGAAGGGACTGGGGAAGGCGGACGTACAGGCAGTGGTGGTGCAGGGAATGTAAATGGGGGCGGAGGTTATCGGGTTCAATATGTACTCCCTACACCATTGAGTAGTGTAGGTGGCATGAGCGGTAGTAACGAAGCCAAATATGTAACATCGAGAGTGAGCAATGATGAAGAAAGCAAAGAGAGTTCCGCTGAGAAAATGTAAGTTTATTGTTTAGGAAGAGTGGGTAATAAAACGGAGATGAAAGGGGTTGTTGGAGAAGATTCTTTGTAATATTATTGCCTCAAAATAAATTAAAAAACCCAAAATTTTCTTTAATAAAGTACCCCATAGTAAAAACCATTCATTCCAAGCTAATTACCTACAGCGAAAGTTTTCCCTACATACAGTTCTAAAAAATGAAAGTTATTATTAACTGCATAAATTATGGATTGTTTTTAACTCTACATTTTGACGAACAAATTTGAACCAACATAATTTTCATCGAGTACACATCATCGAAGACATCTTCTGGGATCAAAAACTTCCTTTATATTTCCCTGTTGATAAACAATATTATTAAGTCAACTAATACAGGGTCTACTAACAGGGTCGTTTGTTATGCCCACCCTGTATTCCGAATTTCGAGTTGATCCACTATGTACTTGGCGAGTTTGATAACTACTGTTGCAGAAAGTCTGAGTAGTATACAACTTTTCACAATAAAAAGTTGCCAATGTGCAATATCTGAACAGTTGAGCTGCAATGGATTTGTAGCGTTTTCACAACCATAGTTTTAAGGAAATTTTCGGTAGGAGCTCTTAGTATATAGAGTTAAAGTTCTATAAAATTAAAATTGTATGTATGAGATGCACAGAAGAAGTAAGAAGATGTAAATGCAAGAAAATGATTACGGATATTATAAAAAAGAGAGTCAGTCCTCAAACATAGTCCTGATGCATTTAAATTTTGAAGAAGGTTGCAACAGAGTATCCGAAATGTCGATTACCTTTTCAAACGACACGCAGCTGAATCTGAAAGCTCCTAGTTCTAGACCTAGCGTTAGAGTTAGTGCTAATGTTAGTTCTAATCTTACAATTAGTTCAGTTAACACCGGCAGTGAAAACTTTTGTATTTATCTATGATGTTTATTGATGAGATATTGAAGTTATAAGGAGTTTTTTGAGTTTGCTAATAAAAAAATCGTTTTATTTAAAGCACAATCGTTTAATTTATCTTTAAAATTTTAATACAATAAGAATTAGAATACATAATAGATCTTAGATATCGGAAACGTTAGTAATATATCCACGGAGACTTGCCACGCTAGCGTAAACACCAGGGTAAGCGGGGCGAGCGCATCCATATCCCCAAGAAACGATACCAATGAGTAGGCCATCAACGACTAATGGACCGCCACTATCACCCTAGACAATTTCATAATCATTATTAATACCAAATTAATCTCAAAAATGATCTCGATACTTACTTGGCAAGCGTCTTTTCCTCCACTTGATTCCCCAGCACACATGCGATCGGTAATAGAGCCACTTCCGTAAGCAGCGGCACAATCAGCGTTACTAACAACAGTTACTATGACAGCTGAGATGGAGAAGATCCACCTTCAGTTAAAGTTCCTCAGCCACTAACGATGGATTTTTCACCAACTGGAAGAGCCTGGTTGAGAGTTGGTAAACCAACAGCTGCCACGCCAGAACCGAAAATGAGGTCGGAAGTAAGTTCCAATAAGCTGATGTCGTAATCGATAGTGGCGGAATTGTATTGTGGGTTTTGGTGGATGGCTTTGACGGAAACGCCTTGGCCACCGGATCCACGAATAGAAGATCCGGCACGAATGCTCAACATGCTAGCGGAAGATCCATCGGTACAATGAGTAGCGGTTACGGCCCATCTAGGAGAAATGATAGAAGCTCCGCAAATGTGACTGCCATAGTATTGGAGAGAAAGTTGGTAGGGATAGTCGGTTATGTCGACGGATTCACCACCAACAATTCTACCATCGGGTAAAGGCACTTTGCGTGGAAGAGCTGAAGAAATAAATATGAGATTAAATTAAATGTATGAATTGTATTTAAATTTATTTTTAACTTACCGAAGGCAGTTCCCAAAAGGCAAGAAAGTATTACAAAACGGAACATGTTGATTTGTTTTGCTTTGAAAAGGTACTCGCTTGTATTTATATAGGTGAATATAGAGATTATATCTTACTTTGTTTTTTCCACTTGACTACATGATATCGATAAAATTAAGAAAATTTTATGATAAGGTTGGTGATCCCCGTTTTGGGGATTTTTAGTTTACTATTAAATTAATCATAATAAAACATCGGGGGGATTTTTTCGATCAAGTAAATCTCATACAAATCAGGTCAAAATCCACTTGCGCTTTATCTGCCGAATATAGAAAATAAAAAAAGAAAGTAATTTTTTTGGAATCAATTTTCATTTCAAACAAAATCGATTTTTAGTTTATGATTATGTTAATAACTTAAAACAATAAAAATTTAAAAGAAAAACCACACTTATTTTACTTCTTTGTGGTGTGTAATTATTGAATAAATAGTTATTCACCAAAAAAATATTAGGTTCCAGTAGACATTTTTTCAAAGTAATAACTATCATATTTATTGTGAATTGTACCTTAAATAGTCTATGGCAAATAATTATGGAAAAAGAATTTAAAAGAATAGAAGATTTTCCTTCTATGGCTGAATGAACTTTAAGGCCGGTTCAGACGAAGCCAGTAGTTTAGTATAGTAATACAGTCCAGTAAATCTTCAGTTCGCACGAGACAAGTAATTTAGTATAGTTTGTCAAATTAAGACGAGACAAAATAGTCGTTTACACGCGGTCAGTGTTTAGTCGAATTGATTAGTGCCAGGGCAAGTGCAGTGATTTTAAAATTAGTGTGCATTTGTATACCTTACCAAGATATCATGCAGTCAATATTAATATGAATCGAAAAAGAAACAACTGCTAAAACATGGTTTACGATCAGTTTTAAAACTGGTTACTGACGAAACTGAAACCATATGTCTGGAAGAAATGCAGCGACCAAAACGTAAATGGGTAAAAAAATGGATTAATATAAGAGATGAACTAGGTGCTTCCAGTTGTTTATTAAATGAATTGGAGAATGAATGAATAGAAGATCCGAAGGAATATAGCCTTGCTCTTAGGATGTCGTAGGAATCATTTAACACTTTGCTGGAAAAAGTTAAATCCTCTATTCAAAAAAATGATACCATAATGAGATCGGCCATTCCAGCCGCCACAAAATTGCAAGCTGTATTGTATTTTTTTACTACTGGAAACAGTAACGCGTAAACATGTAACGCGTCATTCAAAATTTTAAACCATTTCAATGACGGTTTATACAAATCAGAAGTGGCAGCTCCAGATTTTTTAGAATCCATTATTTTCTTTTTTTCTTGGGAATACGTTGATCTTATATTTTTGGAACAATTTCTTTTTGCCCAAAACCTTCCATACCCATAACCTCTTGAATTTTTAAATAAGCTGCTTGTCGTTTCCGTTTATTTTTGTATTCTTTCTTTCTTACATCCCATAGGCATTCATGTTTTATGTGTTCTTCCACGACTTTAAAAGTTGTCTCTTCCGACCACCTTGCCATTTTTATAATTAATAATAATATTAAATAATAATTAATTTCCGAAACAAGATCTTCAGCTCACACAGGACGGAACTTATTATTTATTTCAGGTGCCTGTCCACACGTGTTTACTTAACGTGCGAGTCGGTGGAGTCTAGGGTGGGGGTTAATACTCGCCCAGAAAAATAGAATAGACTTCTATTTACTAAACTCGACCGTTAACTGGACTATGCCAGTTGACTCGACTAAAATGAATGTGTTCAAATTGGTCAAGTACTAAATTACTCGACCACTTGACTAAACTACTGGCTTCGTCTGAACCGGCCTATACATATGGAAATCTTTATTTAATACAAGACAAAATAAAATAAACTGATCTTCCCTAAATATTTTCTGTTTACTTGTACAAATTTGCAAAATGTTATATGTCGAAAACTAGACGTTTTTTTAATTTTTGCTCAACTTCACATTTTTACTTAAAACAATTTTTAAGTATTATGATAGGTGTGCTATTTCATTTACAAATTCCAACTTATTGTTAGTGTATTCCTCGTTATTTTATTCATGTAAATGTTGCATATAAGTTTATTGTAATTATCGTATCTAGTAATTAATGTAAGTAGTTCTTGTTGTGGTACATATATCATTTGGTATAATTTTAAATGATTTATAACTAATTTGTTCATTGGTCAGGAAAATGAGTTGCTCATATTTTAAATATGGAATTTTAAATATAGAAAGTTAGAATAGAATTTATTTCAAACGAAATATAGTTACTGGAAAATAAAACAAATATTATAGAAAATTAAATAAAGTCTGTAAATAAATGAAATAGGAGTTTTAAAAGTATTGTTTAGTTTATTATTAATATAATTAACTTATCATGCTGCTCATTGTACCGATATATCTTCCGCTAGCATGTTGAGTGTTCGTGCTGGATCTTCCATTCGTGGATCTGGTGGCCAAGTCGTTTCTGTCAAGGCCATCCACCAAAATCCACAATACAATTCCACCGCCATCGATTATGATATCAGCTTGTTGGAACTTACCACCGACCTCACTTTCGGCTCTGGTGTGGCAGCTGTTGGTTTACCAACTCTCAACCAGGCTCTTCCAGTTGGTGAAAAATCCGTTGTTAGTGGTTGGGGAACTTTATCCGAAGGTGGATCTTTTCCACCTCAACTTCAAGCTGTCAAAGTTACTGTTGTTAGTAACGCTGATTGCGCTGCTGCTTACGGAAGTGGTTCTATTACTGATCGCATGATGTGCGCTGGTGAATCAAGTGGAGGAAAAGACGTTTGCCAAGTAAGCATCGAGATCATCTCTCAAATTAATTTGGTATTAATTATAATTGTGGAATTGTACAGGGTGATAGTGGTGGTCCACTTGTCGTTGATGGCCAACTCATTGGTATCGTTTCTTGGGGGTATGGATGCGCTCGTCCTGCTTACCCTGGTGTTTACGCTAGCGTGCCAAATCTTCGTGGATACATTACTAATACCGCTGATATCTAAGATGTGATATATAATTAAATTTAAAATAATAAAGTTTTAAAACAATGTTTTGTTTTTTATTATTGTTATCATTAAATTGGAGGGAAAGTACTGACGAATGTATGGCACGTAATGAACTGTAATACGAGTATCCCAAACGTGTAACTACAAATAAATAAACGCTTTGTTTCTTCGTAAGAATACATTGTATTATAATTGAAAATAAATTATAGCAATGAAGTGGAACTAATAAGAAATTTTACGACTTTGCTCTGGTATTAAATCAACGTTAAGCTCGAATGAAAGACAATATGTTTTTGTGTCAAACGTAACATGTCCAAACTAATAAACTTAGCGGCAGCTGTGATTAATTTAATAGCTGTAAGTATTCTTGATGGTCGATGGTAATTAATTCTTGAAAAAATTATAATGACTATTTATTTTACCATTAATTATTTATGGTTTTTGTAAAAATACGATATTGCAATATTTAATGTTTAGATACTTCACACATGTTCAGCGACACAAGCTCTACTTACTGATCCACCAGATGGTCACTACTATGGACATGGATACCATCATGGACATGGACCTTATCACGAACATTATGGACACGGATACGATCATGATCATTACTATGGACATGATCATTCCCGCTACCCATATTTCCCAGGCATTTTTAGCCACCACGATCTTGGTTATGTTCACCATCACGGCCATGGCCGCTCTATGAGTGGTGGTAAGGTGTATATAGCTCCAATGAAGACTAAGGGGAATAGAATACCTAATAATGGTAGATTTATTGGAGGGTATGGTAGTGGATTACACTCGAATGTAGGAAGGGATAGAGGATGGAATGGAGGTAGTAATTTAGCTAGATTACAACCGTGGAATGGAGGCATAAATGGAGCTGGATTACAGCCATTGAATGGAATTGGAAATGGTGGATGGAAGGGTAGCAGTAATATGGGTTGGTCACAACCGTGGAATGGAGGTGGATTACAATCATGGAATGGAAATGGATATGGGGTTGGATTACAACCATGGAATGGAGGATGGACGGCTGGTTCTAATGAGGGTATAATACCAATAACTGTCGGAGGGTTGTAACCATGGAGTGGAGGTGGAAATGTGGCGTGGAACAGTGATAATGACCGCCCTGCGCTAGTAGGTTTGAAATAAATTAAAAAATTGAACCTTAAATACATTACATTTAAATTTGATATTTCCTACAATATACTAGCAATCATGACACTTATTGTTTTTTTGTCTAATCATAAATACCTGCATAACATATACGGTGGAGCAGTGCAATTTACCTATTAAAAATCCTCTATTTTTAATTGTATTAATAGCATCAAGTACAATACAATTTTATGTCTACAAATCAAATAAAATATGGGCTTTAACGAACGGCAAGATTATTCATTCTACCATTTTCTGTTTAATTCGACCATTTAATTCCTATTCCTTTCTTAATATATTTTTATCTCATTGTCAGAATTTTTTAGACAGAATTATCTTATTCTGCAACAAAGACTAACATATTCTCATATTTTAAATTCTGAAGGATAGAGTTTTAGTTAAGTCATTTGTTGGTAATTATATCAAAAATAATGAAAGGATGAATATGGAAAAGGATAAGTAGAGTAATGATATAACTGAATTAGTTATTTTATAAATGAACTATGCAACCAATTTTGGATTATATAGCCAACATAATTTCTTTCTTTACTAAAACATGTAATTGATAATAAATTATAATAATGAAGTGGAACAAATAAAAATTTAACGACTTTGAAATAGTATTAAATCAATGTTAAACGCAAATTGAAGATAAATACGTTTGTGTATGAAACGCAACATGTCCAAGGTAATAATGATTTTGGCGGCAGTGATTAATTTAATAGCTGTAAGTATTTATAAAACTGACAATTAATTATTTGTATAATATACTGTACCTTAGAGTTCAGTGGTAAATATATTCTGTGATTTTTATTAAATAAATTTTGATTTGTGCAAAAAGCACATGTGGGATAATATTGATTCTGCTTGGAAAATCTTGACTTCAAAATATTGTATCATGCTTTGTAAGTCTTCACGATCGTATGAAAAAAAAAATGTTTACTATTCTTTGCTCATAAACCTTTAATTTCCTATTAAAAAGTTTGTTTTAAACATTTTTTCTTTAATAAACATTACTGAAAAATATGTTTCATGACGGTAAACTATCTTCGTGGTATTTATTGTAAAATTCATGTTCCGAATTCGACATTCTTGTAAACCAAATTTTAATGAAATTAAATACAATTTTCCGTCCAAACAGAAAAATCTTTTCACAAAAGTTTTTAAAAAAGTAAAATATCAGTTATCTGTTATGTGTCGATGGGAAGTAAGGAAACTTCGTATCAATAGCAAAAATTAGCTTGCTGTTTAGATGCAATTTGGTCGTCTCGGGGTCGAATTACCACTGAAGATTACGATTAGGGCTTATTATGATGTTGGCAAGAATTTTACAAACCTATTCAACGCATTAAAAGATAAAAATACGTTTGAAAAATCCGTTATTGTAACAGATGTCAAGAAGGTTTAAACACAGACATTTTAAGTGACTCCTAAGGACATAGGAAATATGATTCAATATCTTACCATTAATATTTTCGATTCAGAGTGGTACTAAGAATGTTGCAATGTATAGCTGATCCTTTAATTTATGTATACCCTATATATTAAAAAAATAGTTAATTTGGAATATACATTTAGGTAATGTGAAAGTCGTCACACTTTCCTATTTCCATTCTGAATCTGAATTCTGTGTATTTCTTTTTGAGTTCATGTAAATTAAGATATCAAAAAAAGTTATTTCAATTCAGTTTTTCTTAAACATCTGCGCATTTAAAACCTTTTACTTTTGTACTCCAGTTATTTCTTCACACGTCTTCAGCGACACAAATTCTGTTCCCTGATCGTTCACATAGTTACCACCATGGACATCATGGACACGATCATGATCATTACCACGGACATGACCATCACCATGATCACCACCATCATAACAGCGGTGGACACGGGTCTCCAAACGTAATAATACTTCCAATAAAGGTTGGACAGGGGCAAAACGGTGGTAACACTGGTGGAAATGGAGGTGGTTCACAACAAGGAAATGGTGGTGTAGGTGCTGGGGTAAATGTAGGTTGGAGTGGAGGTGGTTCACAACCAGGTGGCGGAAAATGGACAGGTGGATCTGGTGGTGTAAGTGGAGGTGGTTCACAACCAGGGGGCGGAAATTGGAATACAGGTGGATCTGGTAGTGCAAATGGAGGGGGTTCACAACCAGGGGGCGGAAAATGGAATGTAGGTGCTTCTGGCGGTGTAGGTGCAGGTAGTTTGGGAGGCGAAAGTTGGAAAATTCCTCCTAACTTAAATGGTGCTGGTGCCTCTGGTGGTATAGCAGGTTGGAATTTAGATATGACCGCAGGTGCGGGAACAGGTGGACAACCAGGAAATGGAGGTTGGAAGTCGGGTATTACTATTGGATAGATACCTTATATTTACATTATTATGTTAAAATTAAAAAAGAATGTTGAAAATAAATTAAAAAATAAATTACCAACGTTTTTTTTTTCGTTGAAATGTATCATACTGAAAACCAATTAATCCAACTTAATTAAACAGATTCATAAGAATTAAATTGCCGTGATTAATTACACAATTATTTATATTGATCAATAAAAACTTTACAACTTTTAAATCGTTTATTTAGTAAAGACTACCAAGTACTGTACCGAACTCGTATATTTTCTTAACAACATTACTGTTGTACACAAGCAAAATGAATGCGCTAATGTTAATATTAATCATAGCAGTTGCACTAGTATTCGTAGCAAAAGTAAGGTATTGTATACTTTTTCGTATATTTAGTAAATCTAATTTTTTTTAGGCGGCGAATCAAAAAGCAATTTTAGACCTTATAAAATTGCTAAGTGAGAACATTAACATAACTGCTGTTGACAACACCAAACGTAATAATTGGGATGTCGTTAATACTGGAAAACTTTCCCTGTCATTGGACGGAGTTGAACAAACGCCTGGGTTAAAAAAAGCTTTTGTTTAAAATAAAATTTCAAGAAATAATCCGTTAATTAATATTTATGACAAATGTATCGAACAGTTGAGTAAACAGAAAATAAATAATCAGCAAAAATGGTTAAAATTTATTAATTCATAAGTAGTTTATCACACTAAATTAATATTATAGGCAGAGAACACGTTAGATATGAAGAGTGTATTGTATGAATAAATTTATTATATTTGTCGACATAAAAGTTACAAGTATTCAATTGATTTCTCTACTGTTTTTGAAATTTCATTGCATTTAACAATACGGAAAGATTATTTTTCATTTTATTTTTTCTTTTTCCATATCTTACCCTGATAAGAAAAAAAGCATTGAAATCAATTCGTCATATCTGGGTAATATTATATCCTACAAATCTCATCCATTAAGACAATCTGTCTGTGTCTTAATAACACAAAGTACATTCAATCATGGGCTTCGTGTTAATCGTGGACTTGCAACTAAAAAGCAATGAGCTGTATGTAAATCTCACATGACGTAGTGATTTTTCTATATAAAACCACGCAATATTACAAGACTTTTGAGTAATTGCAAGTTGATGCTGAATAGTATTACGAACAGTGATCGCTCACAATCAGTGTCAGTATTCTAAAGAATTATAATATTTCATCGGCTAAGAGATTTTATTGATGAATGTGTGGTTCAGATGAACCTATTCATTAAACTGTATTTACAAACTAACAATACAGCCACTTCTTAAAAAAGAGATACTGAATATATTAAAAAAAATTCTTAAGCAGAAGAAAATTTCGATGTACTTTTCATAATTTCTCAGCGGGTAAGAGTGTTGAAAGATGCAAGGACGTTGATACAAATACTAAAAAATCAAGAATAATGGGAAGTCATAGAGATGACGATAAATTAAGATAATATACAGAAGATAAATAAGCAATATACAACTTTAAGGAAGTTTTGATGACCGAGCTGAGTCATTACGGGTTACAACAGTTTCAAACTATGAACAATGCTTACAACCCTTAACAAAGCCAATACTAAATAATAAAATTATAACACCTATATTTGGCAGATTGAAGCTACGGAAGGTAGTTGTTGTCTATACAGTGTGCACCCATTCGACCTACGGATAGACACATTAGCAACAGTTGGGCGATTGTAAGTGGGCGAGCTTGCGCTCTCAGATATAACACGGCTAGAATGGTGCGGTTGATTTCGTCTGTCTTCGTCGTACTTCGAGGTTCGTGTGGTTACTGCGATCTGCGTATAAGGCTTTTCAATGTGTTAGAGAAGGCATCGAATTGCATACGATTTTAATGAGTTAGATAAAGAGACACATATCAACTTCAATCGGTCCGACAAGTAAACGTAGTATATCTGTCCTATGTTAACTACTGGAAGCTTTATTGTCGTCCTTTTTCCACTTGCGTTAAACATATCCGCAGCTCATCGACGTGCACACGGTATACATAGGTATGTGGTATGGAAATATGTATTTTGTTTGATATATCATCTGGATATTACATTATGCCAGATTAATGTAAAGCATTAAAGTATCCTACGGTTAAGTGAAATAACTCCATAAAGAGAAGGATGCAAGATCAAATCTCTTTTCTGTAATTGGTCTTGCACCCTTTTCTTGAGAAAGTAATTCCACTTAACTCTACAGTACACATTGTATTTGTTAACTATATGCTGCGATGATGGTGCTAATAACATTTCTTTGTGTTTATTTCTGGAAGTAGAAAACTTATGGTTGCTTGGGTAGTTGGTTGCGTAATTATTAAAGAGCTTGAAAATGATTTATTACTGTGTAATAACACATTGTTTATAATTGAAAATAAATTATAATAATGAAGTGGAACCAATGAAAATTTTATGAGTTTAGTCTAGTATTAAAACGTTAAACACGAATGCAAGACAATACGTCTTTGATGTGAAACGTAACATGTCCAAACTAATAATACTTGTAGCAGCAGTAATTAATTTAGTAGCCGTAAGTATTTGTAATGGTACCGAATTAATTAATTTTTATAATTGTTGCATAAGTAGAACTTATGGTTCACAATGCTTTCTTCCGAATTAAATTGTTAGTGAATTATTATAAGCAACACAACAAAAAACGATCAACGATATGATTAAAAAGTAAAATAAAAACATTAGAAAAAGGCTTCTATCCGGTAGAATATTTTTAAAGTGATTCTCATTGAGCAATTTCATTTTCGGAATTGTATTAGCAAGTCGATCCTATAACTTAAACTCGAAATGTTCACCTAACTGTCACGGTTATTTGTTATTGCGTTGTTATAGTGAAACAAAAGGAACATAGTCTGATATTCTAACTATAAAAGTCTATAGAGTAGTCGCTATAAGATTGTTCAACTCCCTATGTTTCCTATATTATAAGCGAAATTTCCTCTCACATACAAACTTTACTTGTTGCTTATATCTAATAAAACCACCATTTTCTCATAAGTTTATCATTATCTTTAGTTGTCATAGGTAATATTATTTTTTTCTCATCATTTAAGAACTTAATAAATTAATGTAAAATTTTATTTTATCTTCAGACCTTTGTAACGTCACGTTCAGCCCTCTCCCTTTACCTTATAAGCATTGCACTACAGACCTTGATAGCTATAATATTATATACTAATTGTAAATCTATCATTTTTTAAATCATAGATACTCCAGATATGTTCAGCGACACAAGTTGTATTAAATAATTTATTAAACCACCACCATCATGGAAAGGAACATCAACATGGACATGGTCATGACCATCATCTATACAGGTTTGGACATGATCACCACCATTATAAACACGGGCATAAACACCACCCACATTCGCACCACCACAAAAATCACTATGATCCCGAGTACGTACATAGCGAATTAGAGGGTGGATTTGGGGTTGAAATAGGGGTTATTGACGGAGGAAAGGTAGATAAAACGGGTAGTATTGGTGGTGGAAAGGGAGTAAGAATAGGAGACATTGGTATTGGACTGGGTGGGAGTATTGGTGTTGGAACGGGAGTTTCCGGTAGTAAACCTCATAAACCTTGTTTGTGTAATAAAAATGGAAATGATGGAACAAATTCTGGCGGAGGAGGGTTTATTGGAAAACCTGGTGGAATGATCGGCAGTGGAGCCGGCAATGTGGAAAACAAAGGTGTGTTAATATCTGGTTCCAAATCAGCTGGTCATATACTAGAGTGAAAAGGGCCTATAGTGTAAACTTACAGGTGAACCACTTATTAATCCTGGTGGAGTGATCAATGGCAGACCTGGTAATGGGGGAATAGATGGTGGAAACTGGTTTGGTGGCGGGAATATTCCAGGTGGGGGAGGGATTACTATTGAGATTGGTAAGACCAATGGCGGTAGACTTGATATTGGGGGAAATAGAGGTCGGTTAATATATAGTTTTGAAATAGGTGGTGACAACTGGTCTAATGGTGGTAATATTCCTGGTGGAACGATCGGTGGTAAACCTGGTAATAGAGGAAATGGAGTTAATCAAAAACCTGGCTTTGGGATGGGTGGTGAAAATTGGTTTGGTAGTGGAAATATTCCAGGTGGAGGAGGGATAAATATTGAGATTGGTAAGAGAAACAGTGGTAGACCTGATAATGAGGAAAATGGAGGTAAGCTAATATATAGTTTTGCAATAGGTGGTGACAACTGGTCTAATGGTGGTAATATTCCTGGTGGAACGATCGATGGTAAACCTGGTAATAGAGGAAATGGAGTTAATCAAAAACCTGGCTTTGGGATGGGTGGTGCAAATTGGCTTGGTAGTGGGAATATTCCAGGTGGAGGAGGGATTCATATTGAGATTGGTAAGAGGAGCAGTGGTAGATCTGATAATGGGGGAAATGGAGGTAAGCTAATATGTAGTTTTGCGATAGGTGGTGAAAACTGGTCTAATGATGGAAATATTCCTGGTAGTGAAAGGCCTATTTTTAATCCTGATGGAGCAATCGACAGTAAACCTGATAATGGAGCAAACCAAATCCCCGGTTTTGGGATGGGTAGTGAAAACAGGCCTATTGGTGAACATATTCCTGGGGGAGCGATTGGCAGTAGACCTGGTAATGGAGGAAGTGGAGGTAACCAAAAACCTGGCTTTGGGATGGGTGGTGAAAACTGGTATAGTGGTGGCAATATTCCTGGTGGAGAAAGGCCTATTTTCAATCTTAATGGAGCGATCGTCCGTAGACCTGGTAATAAAGGAAGTAGAAATAGCCAAACACCTGGTTTTGGGATGGATGTTGAAAATTGGAGTAGTAGTGGGAATATTCCTGGTGGAAAAAGGCCTATTTTTAATCTTAATGGAGGTAACCAAATCCCCGGTTATGGGATGGGTGGTGAAAACGGGCTTAATGGTGCAAATATTCCTGGTGGAGTGATCGGTAGTAGACCGGGTAATGGGGGAAACGGAGGTAACCAAAAACCTGGCTTTGGAATAGGTGGTGAAAACTGGAGTAGCGGTGAGCATATTCCTAGTGGAAAAAGGCCTATTTTGAATCTTGATGGAGTGATGGGCGGTAGACCTGGTAATGGAGGAAGCGGAGATAACCAAACACCTGGTTTTGAGATGAATGTTGAAAACTGGTATAGTGGTGGAAATATTCTACGTGGAGGAAGGCCCATTTTAAATCCTAGTGGAGTGATCGGCGGTAGACCTGGTAATGGAGGAAACCAAATCCCCGGTTTTGGGATGGGTGGTGAAAACGGGCTTAATGGTGCAAATATTCCTGGTGGAGTGATCGGTGGTAGACCGGGTAATGGGGGAAGCGGAGGTAACCAAACACCTGGTTTTGAGATGAATGTTGAAAACTGGTATAGTGGTGGAAATATTCTAGGTGGAGGAAGGCCCATTTTAAATCCTAGTGGAGTGATCGGCGTTAGACCTGGTAATGGAAGAAACCAAATCCCCGGTTTTGGGATGGGTGGTGAAAACGGGCCTAATGGTGAAAATATTCCTGGTGGAGCGATCGGTGGTGGACCGGGCAATGTAGGAAGTGGAGGTAACCAGAGACCTGGCTTTGGGATGGGTGGTGAAAAGTGGAATAGTGGTGGGCATATTCCTAGTGGAAAAAGGCCTATTTTTAATCTTGATGGAGCGATCGGCGATATACCTGGTAATGGAGGAAACCAAATCCCCGGTTTTGGGATGGGTGGTGAAAACGGGCTTAATGGTGCAAATATTCCTGGTGGAGTGGTCGGTGGTAGACCGGGTAATGGGGGAAGCGGAGGTAACCAAAAACCTGGCTTTGGGGTGGGTAGTGAGAACTGGCATATTACTGGGAATATTCTTGGTGGGGCGATCGGCGGTAGACCTGGCAATGTTGGAAGTGGAGATAAGAAAGTACCTGGTTTTGGGATGAATGTTGAAAATTGGAATAGTGGTGGGAATGTTCCTGCAGGAGAAAGGCCTGATTTGAAACCTGGTGGAGCGATCAGCGGTAGACCTGGTAATGGAGGTAACCAAATACCTGGTTTTGGGGGAGGTAATGGAAACTGGAAAGCTAATGGTGGCAAAATTCCTGGCGGAGGAGGGCTTATTATGGAAATTGGTAAAGGGAATCATGGTAGACCTAATAAGGAGGAAAATGGAGGAAACGTTTCTGGTGGTGGAGGGCGTATTACTAAACCTGGTGGAGTGATCAGTAGTAGACCTGGTAATGCGGGGAACGTCGATAACTTAACACCTGATTTTGGGGGGATTGATGGAGCATGGTACAACGTTGGACAAATTTCTGGTGGAGGAGGGCGTATTATGAAACCTGGTGGAGTGATTATTGGTGGAACTGGTAAAGGAGGAAATATAGGCGCCTTACAACCTGGTTATGGGGTAGAAGGTGCAAAATGGCTTGATAATGGGAAGATTCCTGATGGAAGGTTTATCATTATACCTAGTGGATGGAACAATGGTAAATCGGGTGGCGGGGGGAATAAGGGCGATCTAACACCTGCTTTTGGAATAGAAGGTGGAAAATGGTCTAATAGTAATCGAAATGGAAATGGTGGTATAAATCCTGGTGAGGGAAAGTTTTTAGTTGTACCTGCCGAAGTGATCGGAGGTAGGGGAAAAGGGGATAATCTAACATTTAGTTTTGGAATAGATGGTGGAAAATGGCCTATTAGTAATGGAAATGGTGGGAAAATCCCTAGTGGAGGATTTCTAATACCTTCTTTTGGAATAGAGGGTGGAAAATGGCTTATTGGTAATCAAAATGGAAGTGATGGAAAAGTTCCAGGTGAGGGAGGGTTTATTATAATACCTAACGCAATGAACACCAGTGAACTTCGTCAGATAGAAGGTGGAAAATGGTTTACAGGTAATGGAAATGGTGGGAAAATTCCTGGTGGCGGACGGTTTGTTGTTATACCTGGTGAAGTAAAAGGCGGTGAACTTGGTAATGGGAAAAACGGGGGCTTCTCACCACTTGGTTTTGGAGTAGGTGGTGAAAAATGGTTTAAAGGCGATGGAAATGGTGGGAAAATTTCTAATGGGGGAGGGTCTTTTAGTATACCCAGTGGTGTAATTGGTGGTGGAAATGGAATGGGGACTATGAATGGTAGACCCGGTAATAAAAATACAAGTGGAAATGGCGGTGGAATAAAAATGGTTATGGGTGGAAATGGCAGAAAAGGTGAAAATAGCGGTGGAAATACAGGCAGAATCGGGTCTGGTGGTGAAAAATGGTTTAAAGGCGATGTAAATGGTGGAAAGATTCCTAATGGGGGAGGGTCTTTTAGTATACCCGGTGGAGTAATCGGTGGTGGAAATGGAATTGGGACTATGAACGTTAGACCCGGTAATAAAAATACAAGTGGAAATGGCGGTGGAATAAAAATGGTTATCGGTGAAAATAACGGTGGATATACAGGCAGAATCGGGTCTGGTGGTGAGAAATGGTTTAAAGGCGATGTAAATGGTGGAAAGATTCCTAATGGGGGAGGGTCTTTTAGTATACCCGGTGGAGTAATCGGTGGTGGAAATGGAATTGGGACTATGAACGTTAGACCCGGTAATAAAAATATAAGTGGAAATGGCGGTGGAATAAAAATGGTTATCGGTGAAAATAACGGTGGAAATACAGGCAGAATTGGGTCTGGTGGTGAAAAATGGTTTAAAGGCGATGTAAATGGTGGAAAGATTCCTAATGGGGGAGGGTCTTTTAATATACCCGGTGGAGTAATCGGTGGTGGAAATGGAATTGGGACTATGAACGTTAGACCCGGTAATAAAAATACAAGTGGAAATGGCGGTGGAATAAAAATGGTTATCGGTGAAAATAGCGGTGGAAATACAGGCAGAATTGGGTCTGGTGGTGACAAATGGTTTAAAGGCGATGTAAATGGTGGAAAGATTCCTAATGGGGGAGGGTCTTTTAGCATTCCCGGTGGAGTAATCGGTGGTGGAAATGGAATTGGGACTATGAACGTTAGACCCGGTAATAAAAATACAAGTGGAAATGGCGGTGGAATAAAAATGGTTATCGGTGAAAATAGCGGTGGAAATACAGGCAGAATTGGGTCTGGTGGTGACAAATGGTTTAAAGGCGATGTAAATGGTGGAAAGATTCCTACTGGGGGAGGGTCTTTTAGTATACCCGGTGGAGTAATCGGTGGTGGAAATGGAATTGGGACTATGAACGTTAGACCCGGTAATAAAAATACAAGTGGAAATGGCGGTGGAATAAAAATGGTTATCGGTGAAAATAGCGGTGGAAATACAGGCAGAATCGGGTCTGGAGCCGGTAGAATTCAAAGTGAAAATGGTGGTAGCATAAAGGTTGCTGAAAGTGGAAGTAAAGGAAACGGTGGTAGACAAGGTAGATTGATCGCCCTATGATCACGAGAGGATAGTTATTACATAATTAAAAAACTGCTTATATAAGTTTTCTCCGAAAATTTCATCAAACCATCAAACGAGAAACTAATTACTTATTACACGTTACTATCGCCCATCAATGGGAGACAAGGAGAGAGCCAGAAAACTATCTATTCCGACTGTTACTAACTGGGTTAAAATTAGACATGTGACGATTCTTACTAGGTGTAATAATTATAAAAATTCATAAAATACATGTGTACATTACTTATGATATGGACAGTTTTTCGATTGTGCGGTATAATATAATAAAAATTAACTACATCACCTACTTCCGGTAAAATAATATCCCAACCAGAAAACAAAACCAATCATTACAAGATATTTAATAAGGATAATGGGGAATGGATACCCACAATTGTCAGTGGATAACGGGGTTAGAACCTAAACCTCCTCGAATGAGGTGCGGTTTAACAGAATAGGGGCGACTACCTAGCACGTTGGCCGCCTTTGTTCGCTTAGGTGTTTGTGCTTATTTTGTATTTATAGAGACCCCTTTTTGGGGTATTAACTTCATTGTGGTTATGTAAAGGGATTGAAATGCATTTTTGTGAGTTCTAGACGTTGTTCGTAAAAATATTCTAAAGCAAATCGCACGAATTACGAATGTAATTTTGATTATATGCAGTCGTACAATAAAGTCTACATACATCACGGAAAATGATATCACAGCTCCTATACAGTAATTGAATACATTTTTTTAATGAAAGAGTTAAGAAAAGTATATTATTTTAATATTTTACATTAAAGTTGCAAAATTTATTGTTAATTAGAGAAAGCTCACAACATAATCATATTAACAACTTAAAAAAGTTTACATATAGTAATTCTATATATAATTGTATTATTAACAACCAAAACATATCCGAATGAATTAAAATTATTATTTAATAGGTCCTCCGCAGCAAGAACTACTGCTAATCGTCGAGACATAGAATCTACTAAATTACTTGTGATTTCCAGCGAAATACTGTTCCAATTTCTTAACAACGCAGCTTTTAAATCATTTTTATTTTTAATTTGTATTTTCCGAATTTTGCGATCAAGAAGCTCCTATACATACATACTCTATGGGGTTGAGGTCGAGTGATTGAGGTGATTAACACGTTAAGTGCCATGTCAGTCATCGATGACTGACACCGAGCTTTCCGTTCAGGCCGTGTCAGTCATCAGTGACTGACACAACTTTTCATTCAAGCCGCGACAGTTAGGCGCATGGCCTGACGGGGAAGTCGTCATAAAACTGCGTGGCAGTCAACGTGTTAATGTAACTGTTCAGGGACATTATACAATAGGAATTCCTTCACAATAAGAGCGGTGTACTTGGGATCATTATCGTGTTGAAATATCCATTGTGATCCCAAGCCTAATTTATTGGCAGACTCCTTTAAATTAGATTTTAATATATTCAAATACACACAGCGATCCATAGATGTTTCTATAAACTATAAGTTTCCTACACCAGCCCCCGACATACAACCGCATTCCATTACGTTTCCTCCACCATGTTTTACTTTGGCTTTCAAGTTTTTTTATCCAGCTCTTCATTTTTCCTTCCCCATACTTTTTCGATTCCATCATAGCCGAAAATATTAAATTAACTTTCATTCGAAAATAGGACACTGTTCCAGAAAGTAATGTTGTTTTGCTCATGTAATTTCGCCAAATAAATCCTTTTTTTGCATTAATTTCCGAAATAAATGGCATTCTACTGTTGTAGCTTTCATTTCTTAAGACAAGTCGAACCCTTTCGGGATTTATTGTTATAGATTTTGATGCCGTAAGTGATTTGGCTATGTCAACTGCGGTAGTTCTCGGATTGTTCTTAACAGTGTTTAAAATTGACCGCTTATCTCTGCACGTCAGCTTACGTGGTTGATCACTTCTTGATTTGTTTTCTATTGATTCATACTCAATATCAGGGGTGGGCAATCTTTTGTATAGTGGGGGCCAGATTATGGTTTACTTTTCGTTCGCGGGCAAGTTTTTTTAAATATAAAAAACAAAGCTCATTATTAGATCTCTCAGATCTTCTGCTTTCGATCGGTAGAACAACTGCTCAAAAAGCAGGAGATCATTAGTGGTAAAAACCTTTCTTTAATTATTTCTTTTTATTACAAATTTTTGATTTAAAACAAAAATCATTTATTATTTTTTCTAAAGGTCTCGCGGGCTGGATTATACCTTCGCGTGGGACGGAGTTATGATTGCTGTCATAAACCGATATAAGTAAAAGTGATTTGATAAGTGACACAACCATCCTATTATGAGTAATCCAATGGCAACTACGTTTGTATGAAATCATGAGATGTTGCAAAAAAATGAGATGTTGCAGGTGTATGCAGACTTTTTTGAGATGTTCTCCATAATTAGTAATAACTTGCATACTTTTGATATCGATGGTATAGTGCACACATGTTGCAAGTGCAAAAATCACGTTTTTGAAAAAATGCAGTTTGAAGTTTTTGTTACGTACGAAAAAAATTTTCTCTGTACTTAACTCAATTTTGATTTTGTAATCGATGTCAAGGTCATAGGTTAAAAAATGAAAAATAATTGCTTCCATGTTTTATAATTCCTAAGGCTGGTTTTAGTGCTCAACCGACGGTCGGTACTGACCGTCAGTATTGACGAAACGCGCTGACCGTCGATTTGTGTTGTTCAGTGCTTGTACAGCCTCACGAAAAATGGACGCATTAACAAATTATATGATACTTGAGTATTTAATTCATAGACAAATTCCAAATTAAAGGCGAAGACGTTATCATGTCCACCCAATTATTGAACAACGAGTGCTGCAAGGAGAATTTACAACATTGTATTCAAAACTACGAAAACACGACGACAAATTTTTCCATTACTTTAGAATATCTGCCAGGTGCTTTGATAAACTAGTAGCAAGACATGAACATAATATAAAACCTCAAAATATGTTTAGAGTTCCAATATCCCCAACCGAAAGTGTGGCCGTCACCTTAAGGTAGGTATTTTTTAGCTTAAGTTCTGTTTACCTTTATCATTTTTGACGTTAATTTTGGATGAATCATCTAAGGAATTGGATGAAATTGAAGCAAAGGTCAATTTACATTTCGTCGGCCTAATTGTAAAACCTCCTAAGTCATTTTTGACTGTTTTTAGAGGAACACCAAAAAACGTACAATTTTAGGAGAGGGAGTAATTTGAGATTAAATTTAAATAATTAAAACTGCCGATATATGTCGCCGGGTGCAAGTCTGATGTACGATGTTTTAAAATACGGTTATTATTCAATTATGAAGACGAAATAAACAATAACCCCAATTCCAGAATTTTTTGACTTACGAGGTTTTAAAATTAGGCCGACGATTTATCACCTTGGATAATTCTTCAAAAATAGACATCAAAGGTGAAAAAACATTTTCACTCACAAAAATAAATTGCTTCAGAACGTAACATTTATTAAACCTTATTCAATCATAAAAAGTTTAAATAAGTTTAAAATAACGGGGTACCTTATCAGAATTTATATTTGATTGTGATTTACGCTCTTCCGGTGTAGTTGCGTATCTTCTAATTCTTGTGATGTTCTAAGAAGAGAATCAACAGAAGACAACTCATTCGATGATCCAGGTTGACTAAGGAGATCATTTAAGTTGTTGTTTTGTGTAATTTCCATTGCTTTTTTAAGAATTTCTGACCGGAAATGTAATTTTTGGATTACATTAAAGTTTTTAATAATGGGCAAAAGAGATGAGAAAAACGCCATGTCGTCATTTTGCAACGTTCCCGCACTCTTTTTAAGCATCTTTACCATTTCTTTCTTGAATTTATTTTCATCACTTCTTTTTAAACGTTTCTTTTTAATTGTTTTATATGGTGAATAAGTTGTATTAGTGGCGGTTTGGGCAGCACTCTCCGTGTTTGTACTTAGCAAAACTTGGGAATCGTTTATGTTTTCACTTATTGGTGACACATTGCTTATTACGTTTTCGCTTCATTGAAGCGAATCTTCAACGTTCAGTTCATGCCGTTTTTCGATAAATTTCATTAACTCGAAGTAGATGTATTTCTTCATTTTTCCATCTCCTGATCCAGACTTAGAATTTTTTAAGGAACTTTTACATCTTACGTATGCATCACGAGCTGTCTTCCATCTTTGCTGTACACTTTTATCTAAAAAAGTAACAACAAAAGTATATGCATATTTTGCAATCAGATATCTTGTATTAACTGGACAAACATTTGCAGATCTTCATTTTAGTTATCGTTTTGGTATAGTAACCATCAGTGGTATTGTGAAGGAAGTGTGTATAAATATTTGGAGTGTACTTTAAGAAGAATGCTTGTCAATCCCAACATCAGAAAGGGGAAGGCTTTCAATAGCAGCTGCCTTCGAACATAAAGCAAATTTCCCTAATTGTATTGGGAACTACAATTTTACCGCCTCCAACACCATTACCTAACACTACAAACGCAGTTCCATACATCGACGCTGCCAAGCCAAAACGGCATAAGCGCCATTAACCTAATTTTTCAGAAAACGCAAAAAACGATTGACATAATGAATCTTAAATGGTTTTTACGCAAACTTTAAACCAATTTTATAGCGAATGAAGTTTGTTTGCGGGTATACCGCTTTAACTGTTGCATGCAGATTTAAAAATGCTACTCAACGGTGCAACTAACTAAAAAATGACCATTTTGGCGTTTATGCCGTTTTGGCTTGAGAGCGTCGACATGATAATTGGTGATGGTGCATTCGGTATATCAAACAAGATTTTAAGGCCCTACGTACGTAGTAATATGGCATATAAAAAAACGTATTTAACAATAGGTTAAGTCGTGCAAGAAGGTACATAGAATCTATCTTCGGAATAATGTCCAATAAGTTTAGGATACTCCATAGATCTATGAACACGTCTGTGCCGAATACAATAAATCGATACCTTACTTTGAAAACCTCGTAAATTCATATCAACTAATTTTACAAGAGCAACAAAAAACTTTTTTTGCAAAGTACTGTTGGAATTTTGGCATGAATGTATGATTCAAAGTACTATTTCACTTGTAAGTTTCATTTGTCGATTCAAAATTTAAATAATTTTGTTTCTGAAGGGTTTTACCACAACTTACGACTTTTTCTAAT
The DNA here is from genome assembly GCA_036711955.1 of Digitonthophagus gazella. Classification (NCBI taxonomy): domain Eukaryota; kingdom Metazoa; phylum Arthropoda; class Insecta; order Coleoptera; family Scarabaeidae; genus Digitonthophagus; species Digitonthophagus gazella. Next base: position 12,346,676 of record JASCIT010000001.1, read on the forward strand.
CAATTATGGAAAAAAGACAAGTTACGAGTTTTGTAGTCCCATTTACGGAGAGAGATTTGGGTTTTCTACGTACGTTTTTTATTTTTAAATAAACAGTTCATTAATTTTCTATCAAGATAATAATACAAAACTTAAAGAATGAAATATTTTATTGAAATATTAAACGTAAGTATATTAGGTGACAAACAAAACGAAATTAACAAAATTTTTAGTAACGAATATTATTGTGTAACTACTTAAATTTTAGATTGTCATAAAATGCGTGAAAATCGCTTAGCAGTTATTCTTTAACTCCCACAAATTATCAAATTTGTCTTTTGCTATTTCTCTAGGGCTAGAATATAAATTTGGCAATGAGTCATTTGGTATATGTTTAGCAGCCTTCTTGAAACGTTTATTTAATAAAGACCAGTCATCAGTATGACTTAACTTAAAATGAATTTCTTTATTCGGAGAATATTTAATAGCTTTTAAATCATTAACCACTGGGTCTCCCGACCGCACACATGGTCTAATGGAATTATAGAAGTTCACTTTAGAATAATCACGAAAAAACGTGTAATTTAAGTAATGAACATCACACGGTTTAGGCAACTTTCGAGCTCTCTGACAATGTACGGCATACTTCGCAGGAATGTTAATCTCACGATTTTTGAGCCTTCTTTCAATACATGCATGCATGCTGTCTACCTCCATTTGCGTGTGACCTTTCTCTAAGTACTTTTGTATGATGTATATATTTTTTTGTATAGCTAAATTCATAAGTGCGTTACATAAAGTAGAGTTTTTATTTTGGTAGCCACAATTGTCGCTATAAAGAATGACTTCTTCTCCAACTTCTGTTTCCTGGTTCAAAATGAAATTGCAAATAATGCTGGCAAATTCTGAAGCAGATATATCACCCTCCCCCTCAAACAAAATCCGTCATGATTCTTCATATTATAAAGAGTAAAGTTATGAACACATAGTTTGCGTTTGTAATATAACGAAGAAACCGTCGAATGTGGGGACGGTAACACTTTCTGTAAATCCATACAATAAACATAGTTGGCTTCTGCTTTGTCCTTTTCCTTTTCTTTCCTACAAGCTTCTTTGCTTTGCTGGTGTTTTAAATAGTTCTCTTCAGAAAGATTTCTCATTTTAAAGCTAGTGCAAACATCGCTCTGATCTTTTTTAGGTACATACAAACTTACAAGGAGAGTGCAAGGTCTTGGGGTCATAGATTTAGTTCAAATTTTGTAGGATGGTAGATTTAGTTTCCCTGTTGATGAAAATATATGGTTGTAGGGGCCACTACTCAATAACTCTTTAGATATTTGCAATTGAAGATGCAATTCACTAGTTAAATTCAGGTCTGTAGCAAACAATTAAACACAAAGGGTTTAGCGTAGCAGCAATAGATCGGTGTTTCTCGTCATTAGGCGCTGGGTTCGAGTTCTGAGAGTGTCTATTTTTACATATAAAGATACCATGGGTGGATATAAAATGTTGCGACATCGAAACTTTTTTTGAGTGTGCACCGCACTTTGGATTTGTCAGTTAATTATCATTTGATCTGTCAAGACTTCAAAATTAATACAGGAATATGACTTGACATTATAACCTTTCTTCAAGAAGCCTGACTTAATCGGTATAAATTCACTTAATTTTGACATTGTCCGGACTTGTCCTAACGAATTAATTGCATCTTTAATTGCAAATATTTTAAAAATTATTCAATAGTGGCCCCTATAAACATATGTTTTCATCAACAGGGAAACTAAATCTACCATCCTGCGAAATTTGAACTAAATCCACGACCCCAAGACCTTGCACTCTCCTTGTTAGATTCAGTTCCGCAAACACCGATTCAAAAGTTTTTATAGAAATTATTCTAATTTCTGGATTTAGATCTTTGGCAAATTTTTAGGAGTCCCAGGAAAAGTAACCATCAACAAAAAAAATTGAACTTACGAGGTGTTCGGTTTCTTGATAATGAAGAAATTTTTACGAGATGTACAAATTTATTTATAGATTAATATACAAGGCGTAATATTGATATATAATTCTCAAGATTTTCATAGCACTTACAAGATGTGGGTTTTCGCAAGATATTCCAAAAAAACTCATTTCGCAAAAAAGTGAAGTTACGAGGTTTTCAAAGTAAGATAACGAAGTATTGTTAAAACTTGTTGCGTTTTGCATAATTTTGTAAGAGAACGAGATGGTTACAGAGAAGAAGACACATTTACCATTGATGGATTTCAAAATTTTAATCTTATTAATTGAAATTACACTGTTACATCACCCAACTTTACTTCACCCAATCGCGCAGTGCCATAGCAAGATAATTGTATATATTAGTTACAAATAAAATAATGATATTTTATACAAGTTGCTTTTATTTCGTTAATGTGTCAACACTTTTACTTACTAATATCCTTTTTGATACTCTCCGGCAAATTATGAAAATTTGGGAACAAAGCTTCACACACTTCAAGCCACCCTTTTAACCGTGCATCACGGTTTTTATATAAATTATGGGACAAGTCCCATAATTCCGGATGCAACTGGACTTCGGTTATTAATCGTTGTGTGTCTATGCTCATTGTTTTCACGATGACTGTATACGTACTGACGTATCTGCCAAACAATGAACGCTATAATACAATCCAACAGTCTGTCAGTTGGCTGACGTACCTGCGGATGCGTTCGACCGACCGGTTTCACACGCGCCGCATAGCATACGCACGTAGGGTTCATCAGTGCAGCACTGAACAGCTGTAAATACGTTGATAAGCTACGCGCGACCGACGTCAGTACCGACCGTCGGTTGAGCACTAAAACCAGCCTAAGGTATTTACTCAGAACTTTCTTTACTGTGCTCATACGAATACAGTAATACAGCCGAAGATTTTGGCTTGATGTTCATAATTCTCATAAAGTCTTACTGGAAAACAAAACGTGTTAAAATAATTTTGCTGAAAATAGCAAAAAATGTGGAACGCTTCACGATTTTGCGTGTCATCCTTGCGCAGGGGCCATGCTAATCTTCTCTGTATCGTTCCAATTTTAGTATATGTACCGCCGAAGCGAGTACAGTTATCGACTTTCATTCGTAGTATATATACTTAAGTTACCCATCATGCTTTTTACTAGTACTTAAATTTATTTTAATTTTTTCTTAATATTTTATCTAATAATGACAATTAATTTTATATAATTTAAGAAACAACCCGTTTAAAATATTGATTTCTAGAAGCAAATGGTAAAATTTATTAAAACAATTTTATTCATTAAATAAATATATTGTGCATTTAACTTTAAAAGATGGCGCTGACAATTTCTAAATTACAGGTAACTGTAGAACGTGCAGCTTCTTGATGATAGATGGAGCCTCTAACTTATTAAAGGAGGGAATTTCAATTTGTTATCATTATTTTTTATTTGATTGAAACAATGATTAATAATATTAATTAATAAATTAAAACAAAAGTAAAATTTAAAAGAAATACGAAAAAGTATATAATAATGTTGCGTTTATTAAATTGCATGTATACAATATAGACTATTAATTTTATATAAAATGCGTTCGTCGAAAAAGATATGTATCTCGTATTGTATATCGTTCATTTACATGTATATATGTATAAAATAAGTTACGTTAGGTGTAAAATTTTACAAAAAATATACATCCCTATCAAAAATGGGTTGGGTGCCATGTAAATTTCTCCAAATTCGGACTAATTACGCCGTTACTATTTATGTACATGAGAAACTATTTTTATATACAGTCTTTAATTTTTTCCAAGAGATTTTTTTTGTCATGGTTTTACAATTTTGAAAAGAAAGATCTTTTACTTCCTACTAAAACTAATATGGTAGATCAGGTTCTGATTTTTAATAACCTTCGGATTTTTTTTTAATTTGTCTTTTTAATGTACAAAAAATTGAAAAAGAAAAATACGATAACTTAAGTCTAAGTTCTAACGCATTAACAATATAATAAAGCTACTTAAAGCTTTTATCCGATAATATAAAATATACATCAGCAAAATATATCTGTTTATTATACTTACAACTAACACAATTATTTAACATTTACAAAAACACATCCATAATAGAATAAATTCAATAGATAAACGATAAATTGAAATATTTATAAATAAATTTAATGGTCCGAATTTATAAAAAAATAGAATAACTTCTTTTTAACATTACTTATCTTCATTTTAATTTTTTTTAACGTTATTACTTAAAAAAATAAAGGAAAAAATATAATAATAATAATAAACCTACTACTTACAACAAATCATATCACATAATACAAATTTTTTCTTCTTTTTAAAGTGTGTTAATCATCACACTTATACATACATACTTTTAAAACTCTAATTCTTCGAGCGTTTTCGATAACCTGTTATTATCTATTCTTCTACGTTGACTTCTTCGCACCGCGTCCGCCCTTCGATAAGGTTCACTTTTTAAACCCAAAAGAATGTCTTCCAATGCCCCGTTATAAACTTCGTCTTGCTGCAGTAACTTCTTTTCGTGTACCATTTTCGTCTTGTGTTTCAATTCGTTTATTACCGCATCCTGGCGATTATGCAATTTGATTAAATGAGATTTTTTGTTGTACTTTATACTGTTTTTTTTTGATTTGGTTAGCTAAACTAAAAATGTGTGTGCAGGAAGCGGAAGAGAAATAACTATTTTTATACTTATAAAAAATATGTATATACAGTTAACTCACTTTTTTTAACACGATATTAAAAATATTTATTTTTAATTTTTTTAATGCATCGTGGTAATTGAGTTTACTGTATTAAGCATGCATGATAAAAATGAGATGTTTTAAAAAACTATTTTAAATACTTTTATAGTTTTTTTGTACGTTTTACTTTCACTAGACACATAAGAAAGGTAAAAACTATACAAAGGATAGAATAAAATGAAACGTCAAAGCAAACCGTTCAAATAAAGTATTTAATAAACTACAGACTTTACTGTATTAACAAACACATAATCATTAATAAGCAAGGTCGTATAAATTAATTAATTAGATTAATTAGACAACAATAAGACGACGATTAAAACGAATTATATAAAACGAATTTATATGTATAAAAAAAAGACGAGTTGCCTAAGTGAATAGAAAAAAAATGAGTAGGCACGAAATTAGATAAGTATGTACAGATTAAAAATAATGTGAGTGTGTCAACGATGGTGGTAACTAAATGTTTAGCAAGCGGGAGTTGTTAGCAGACGTACCTGTTGCTTCTTCTGGTTCAGTTTGTTTCTTTTGACAACCTCTTCGTTGGTTTTCGAGTTTGCATTCATCGCTGCGATCTCTAATCTTCTACGTTGCTCGTTTTCTTGGTCTGCCACCTAATTAAAGATACAAATAATATAGTTTATACGAATGATTAAAAATAAATTAATTATCAAAATGTAAATAATTTTCTTTTTCCAAAAATCTATACAGACTTATCTGAAATTAGACGGCTATACGCTACCGGCGTATTCTATATTAAAAAATAAGAATAAAAGCTTAAGTAAACATTGGTCGAAAAATGCTTCCTAATGGAGCTACAGACTCTTGAAGGGAACAGCGGAAAAACGGTGTTTAAAAAATATCCTCGAAATGGCTTGGGTTAAGTCAACAAAAATGGGTATACTATTCTAAAATTCCAAGAGAAATTGGATGTTGATAGCGATTTTGCATGAAACTCCTCAGTGGCATGCGTGTAAAGGGGTGATTTAGTTAATTGTTTATCTCACTTTTTTGAATGTCAATTTTTTACTACTCTGACTTAAAATTTAAATATCTTAGGCCAGTGATGGCGAACCTTTTCAAGAAGTAGGTCAAATCTTACTCATTATATTTTTTAGCGCTGGTCGTAGAGCACTAGTATTAAGTCACTTACAAAGGAGGAATTTGTTTTTATAAACTTATTTCTTGGGTCATTAATTCTAAGAGTAAAAGAATTCTCTTTCTTTTCGTTGTAAAATTTTTATATTAATAAGTGAAGAAGAAAATAATAAAAATCGATTAAAAAAAGTGACATTACTGGGATGATCGCAGTTCTCCTGCAATGAGTATTTGACGGAACATAGAATAAAATTTCATATCTACCATAAAACAGTAATATTATATACATAAACATACAGGTGTCCCGTTTTGATTCCAATCTCACTTGTGGTGATTGTATTTGTAGTTCAGAAGGAACATACACACGATGATTAGAAGAAGAAACTAAGCGTTGTTTAAGAAAGAATTTAGATCTACAATTATTTTCTTGAGAGAATAAAAGTTTTTTGAGTTCTTTATCTTTGTTTTGAATTTGGTAAAAGACTTCCGGATCAAACTTGCTTAATTCAATGGAATCGACATCGCTATCCAGTCTGGATAAAGTATCAGCCACTATATTTGCATCACCTTTAATAAGTTTAATGTCAGTTGAAAATTGTCCAATAAAGTTAAGATAGCGAGTTTGTCGAGAGCTCTTTTCAGTCTTTGAAGAAAAATATAAGATGGAGCCTTCGAGGAAATGGCGAAAGTGTCTAATAGGTTCACAAGTAGCTAAAAGTTCACGATCATATGTAGAATAACGAACTTGTGCAGAAGTAAGACGTTTAGAAAAAAATGCTATTGGTTGTGAGATATTATTTAAAACTTGTTCCAAAACTGCTCCGATTGCAGAATTGGAGGCGTCAGTAGTGAGAGACAATTTTGCATCTTGCGATAGGTGAGCTAAAATCGTAGCATTAGCTAACAGGGATTTTGCTTTTTCAAAACTGTCCTGACATTCTTTGGACCAAAAAGAAATGTTTTTCTGGTTAAGATTTTGGGCATCTGTGGAAACTGAATGAAGTGGGTGAAGGATTTGAGAACAATTAGGAATAAATCTATGGTAAAAATTTATAATACCGAGAAATCTTTGAAGTTGTTTTATTGTTTTTGGAAGAGGGAAATCGTTAATAACAGAAATGCGTTCAGATGAAGGAAGAATGCCCTTAGAAGAAATCGCATGACCCAGAAAATTTAGTTGAGAGACTCCGAATACACATTTTGATGGTTTAAGAAAAATTTCAAATTTATCTAGACGGTCGAATAATTGTTGAAGATGAAGAAAATGATAATCTTCAGGGGGGTTCGCAAAAGCTTTTGCGAACATTTCTATGAATATTTTAATACAAAATTTTATTATTGCGAAGAGCTTCGAACTACAGTATTATAATGTGATCGCTAGAGAGCATTTCTCAATATATCCATAGAAATTATAAATTTTCTCTGAAGTTAAATGCATTAATATAATTTATGGTAGAAATCACACCTCGATAGTTAGATTGAGTTTAGAAATTTTCCCAAAAATTACAGGAAAACTATATTCTCTAATTTAACCGCATTATTTTTGCCATGATACTAACATAAATTAACGATTTATGAAGTATTTTTTATATTTCAAAAATCGTTAATTGAACATTGAGACCCATCAATGAACGTTTTCTGTGGTTAACTTTTTTTTGTATTACAAAAATAGCCATCATACATAGTATGAAACAACTTCGATCATCAACTGAGCAATTTTCTGGAGTAACATTTAATTAACACCGGAAGAAGTCGTTCTTGGACGTATATTAACAGTCATCGTGAATTTATATGTGATAGAACGTATAAACTTGTGCTCTGTATACTAAACTTTTCCGTATAAATCTTCTTAAAATATTTTTGTCTATTCTCTATTTCAGTACATGAGAAATAAGTTTATAAAAATCAATGTGTGGGTCACTTAACCCATTTGCATCACACAGAAAAATGAAAAATTTGTTCTTTTCACCGAAATTTCTTTTTTTTATATGCGATGAGCGCATATATGCGCGCTCTGGTGATAGTGGCAAGGCAAAATGCGCACACATATACGCTTATGATGCAAATGGGTTAAAAGTATTACGTGGGTCAGTGTTTGACCCGCGGGTCATAGGTTCGCCATCACTGTCTTAGACCTTTCTATATAAGAACGGTCGTCTTATTGCAATTGCGTAACTGCAACCGTTTTCGAGTAAATCGTCTTTGAAGACCGACTAATTTCATCTTGAACTAACAATAAGTAGAATTTTTTTTGCCAAAAATGTGCTAAGCACTTTAGCAGCGCAGTGTGTCGTTATCGTTAGGGGTTTAATTTTATAGAAATAAAATTTGAAGGAAACACGGTACTTTTACTGATATTATAAACTTTTTATGTCAACTGTTGGACAAGATATCAGCAAATATTCTTTCGTTTTATTTTATGACTAAATAGCGTAACACCATGTAAACTACAAAATTCTAAGAATTCTATTCTAAAAATTCTGGTCTAATCTGTCATTGCTTCCTTCAAGGAACTGTAGCTCGCTTAGGAAGCATTTTTCGGCCAATATTTATTTGGGCAAAAGCGCTAAGAAGAATAAAAATTCTTATTTTTGAACGTAATGTGCGCTGGTAGCGCGTAGTCGTCTAATTTCGGGACACCTGTATTTAATATGTAAATAAGTACTTTATCAAACTGAACCTTAATTCAAAATTAATTTTCTAATAAAAGCGGTAGACATGCTGGGTATGTTTATAAAAATTAAGCGAAAAAGTGTTGAAGAAAAATAGATTGAACCTTGTATTTTCCTCAAACAGCGGAGAATATTGAAAGATAATGACATAGCTCAATTTTGCATATTTTTAAAGAGCTTTTAAAAAAATCGTATGGAAATATTATTTATAAAACTTATAATTATTAATAAAAAGGAATTTAATCGGAGAGAAAATAAATCGAAATGTCTTTATTTTATTCATTTTGTCAAATTTGTAGTAATTATTACGAAAAAATTAAAGAGAAATGTAATAATATTGAAGATTTTTAACCGAATCTAAAATAACTAAAAACGAAATTTAATCATTCAAAGTAAATCAACTTATTTACGAAATTTAAGAAAGAAAGAAGAAACCTTATTTACATTTGATTTATTTGAAACAAAGACATAGTAAGATAAGAAAAATATTTACCTTGAAGGCCTTTACAAATCTAACCAGCAACGAGAAGAAAGAATTCGCATCGGTGGTTCGTGGAGATTCAGCAAAATACTCCACACATTCCCTAAACGTATCCTGAGCAGTCTTCACGTCGGTTTTAAGCTTTTTAACTTTATCCTCAGCGTTCATTAAGAAATCTCTCAGCACCAAACTTTGAGAGCCTTTCCCTCGGATTTCGGCTTCTTTTCGAACCGCATCCATACCTTTTTCGATTTCATGAACATCGGTTGTTATATTTTCCAATGACACTAAAAAATTAAAATTATAATAAGTATGTGAAGAACATATACCAATATGCAAAAAATTCTTACCGACTGCAGCTTTTTCAATGTACATTAATTCAGAATCAAAATTAAGACATTCAGGAAATTTGTGGCGTATCGTTGCTACGATATAATGTAAGAGGCACATCTTTTTATCGGTTGATTTGGTATCTAATAAAGTGTCGAGCGATTGGAGTTTAAAACCATACGCTGGACCTCGTTTACTGCTATTTAAATAATTCCCAAAAGCTAAAATGATTTCTAGTACTGCTTTTAGTTTTCGAGAATTTTTTACTGAACTTGAAGCAGAAATTATTGCGTGGATTTGCTGCAAGTTTAAAAATATTTACCTTAAAAAAGATCATTTCATTTTAAACAAGTTACTTACTGGTGTTATTAAATGAAGATTATCAAAGAAATTTCCAATATAACTCATAATGGATAATTTCGCAGAAAGTCTTTCAACTTTTGTAAGCTGCATTAAAAATTTATCTTCTTCAGTTAACATATTAACATTTTTCTTTTCAATAACATATTCTCTGTATGCTTTCGTTTCTTGCTCGGTAGGCACCATCCTTTGTAAAACTTCAACGTTCTCCAGCGGCAACTGCTTCAAATCCAAAGAAGTTATCGCATTAATAACCTTTTCAATAGGCATTTCTAATTTCCTCCTCGAAATCGCAATATTCCTCAATCTCGTATGCTCAAGAAGCGAAACATTCTCGGGCTTTTTAAATCTCTTACTCGGGAATGTATTCAACCCATCCGTTACGTTGTTGCTATCATTAGAAAACGGTCCAGTCGCTCCGATTTTAAATCTCTCTTCGAAATCATTAAAATCAATGTACGAATGAAGTTTATCATCATCCAATTCATTAAAGATAGTTCCTCTAACTTGATTCGGTTTTAAAGCCACCCAATTAATCGTTGGGAGCTTATATTTGGTAGAAACTTTCCTCTTGATGGTCATTGCACCATCCGGAGCTTGCATTAAACCAGCCGGAGGTGGAGGTACTGGAGTATTTGTCATTCTGCATGGTGGAGGCGGTGGACATGGTGGTGGAGGTGCTACCGGCACTGGAGGTGGCGGAGGTGGTGCTACTGGCGTTTCTTTTTGTACTTCTGGAGGTGGAGGAGTTGAAGAAGGTTCGTTTGTTGGTGGTGGTAGTTGTAAGAGATCTGCTAAGTTTGCAACTGTAAATTAAAATAAAAAATACGTATAATTTCTTTTTAGAAAGGTATTGTATGGTAGTTGAAAATAAACTGTAACAATGAACTGTTAAAAATTTTATGATTATGTTATTTAGTCGTTAATTATAATTGGAACGTTATTGTATTAACTTTTTGAGTGAAATATGTTGAAAGTAATATTGTTTATAACTGAAGTGGTTTATTTAATAGCTGTAAGTATATAACCTTTGATGTTTTCACAAACATTTCCGTGAAAAATCCGTATATATCCATTTTTTTCAACTTATTCAAATGAATAAACTTCGAAAGTGGCTCAATCTCAAAAATAGAAAAATTTTAAAATGTATTTCACAAAGTCGCTGATCAGAAAGTTCACTGCTATAACTATATAGAAATCATTCTAGCTCATAAAGTATCGGTCTAGATGACTGTATGAAATAAAAGAATGAAAATGTCCATTTGGAAGCAAAAGAGAAAACCAAAAATAGTCTTAATTAAGTTAACAAGATATTCATTGCCATTAACTACATTAGACTGTTAACTTATTTTATCAACTTTTCTAATACTGGGCCTTAACGTTTCAATTCCTAGATAATTCACCCATGTTCAACGTCACAATATATCATTCAATCAGCAAAAGAACACCACGACCATGAACATAAAAATCACGATACGCACCACGATCATCATCATCATCACCACAATCACAAACACTATGATGAATATGAGGATGGCTATCACGATTATGAAAATGGACATGGACACTATGGACATCATCACAGCCATGTAATGCATGGCAGTGGTAAATATGGAAGTAGTAAAGGAGGTTACGGTGGCGGATATGGAGGTAAAATAGGTGACAAAGGGGACGGATATGGAAGTGGGAAAGGGGGTAAAGGCAGTGGAAAATGGGATAAAGAAGACGGATTTTTAGTTGGGAAAAGTGGAATTGATGTTGGTGAATTTAAATTTGGGATAGACAATGAAGACAGCCGATATGGAAATAATAAAGGATATTATGGTAGCGGCTATGAAGATGAATTAAGTAGCGAAGAAGACGGATTTGGGCTTGGGAAATTTGAAACTGGAGTTGGTGGAAGTAGTAAAGGAAGCTATGGTAACGGACATGGAGGTGGATCAAGTGGGAAAGGAGACGGTCTTGGACTTGGGAAAGGTGGAATTGTAATTGATGAATATGGAATTAAGGTTGGCAAAAAAGGCGGATTTAAGGGTGGAAAAGGCGGTAAAGGAGGAGGATATGGAAGTGGAAAGGTTGGCAAAGAAGGCGGGTTTAAAGGTGGGAAAGGCGGTAAAGGAGGAGGATATGGAAGTGGAAAGATTGGCAAAGAAGGCGGATTTAAAGGTGGAAAAGGCGGTAAAGGAGGATCTTCCGGACCCTCTGTAGTAGTAATTGCATAATTATGTAGTGGGAGTGTTAAATATAAAAACGTCTAAAACCTTAGAATCTTTTTCATTTCCAATTTTCAAATAAGACGGAACATTTACATATAGTTTTCTTCGTTTAGAGATAAATCAATCTGATTTATAACCCATAAATAGTTGGGTAAATTAATAAATCACATTCAGATTCGATATACTAACTAAGCCGACAAAATGTTCTTAGATAAATGTTTAAAAAACTAGAAGACAAAATAAGTCTAAGTTAGCCTTCTAGAATGTCCAAAAGTATAACATGAGAAATTTTCTTTTCTAAATACGATGAAAGATTTAAATTAAACTTTCCTCAATCTGACATAAATCTAATTTATAATTCATAACATTTAAAAAGTACAGTCGTTTAGTTTAGTAAAAATTAATTTATCATTCTTTGAGAAAAATAGCTTTCACATTATCTAACTACTTAGAGTATACATACATATAAAAATAAGACAAGAAAAATTTTCTCCTCTAATTCTCAAATAAGAAAGAAGATCTAAACAAAAATTTCCACCGAAAAGTATTAATCTATACTTATATTTCTAAAGTATAGATTAGCATTTAGGTCTCATCAACCTGAAAACTTATTTCTTCATTAAGGGGGAACAGCAGGGTAAATTTTTTGAAAAATCGTTTTTTTTTCTTTACGCAATTCGAAAGTATGTACCTTTTAGAATATTGTCCTACAATATTATAACAAAATTTGTACAAATAATGGAATTATAGCTCTCTTCTGCTCGCGCGCACGTAGCCATTACTTAACTACGAACATAAACAACCATAGTCACAAAATGTTATCGATGCTATTACTGCCATTTATATGGATTTGTCCAAGACGGAGTTGCTTGAGCGCTGTATAGGCGGATTTACGCTTAATTCGAATGAGAGCTTTAATGCCCTCATTTGGAAGTTCGCTCCGAAAATTTTATCAAGTCGGGCAGTTATTGTGCAAATTGCTACTTATTTGACGGTTTCCATTTTTAGTAATGGAATGGCATCTTTATTAAAGGTGGCAAATGAAATACAAATCCAGATTATTCCCCAAATGTACGCATTTTGTGCAGCTAAAGACCAACACCGTATAAGTCGAGCTCAAGTGCGTTAAATTTCAAGTGTTTTAGACAATTCAGACAACAAGAAGAAAGTCGAATTATGTTCTAGAAATTCTAAAGACCTTTATTATGGAGCAGGAATCGATGAATTGTGGTAACTCGTAAAATTTCCTCTATTATATCATCTAGAACTAAACTTAACTTTTTAAATGCGTTTTTCTCAGAGTAAAATTTTTTTAACCTTTTGTCACAATTTCTTTACCAACGAGAATGGCATTCAAATTTTATTGAGACGTCCTCAATCTATATAAAATTCCCTTCAGTTAAGCGTACGGATTTTTATTTGTATTAATATTTGCTGCCTCTTTACCCCCTGGAAAGATTAATTATTTTATCGACTTTCTTAACTCTTTTTTTTTGCAGGGGTGCCATTTTAACAGCAATTATTATTTTCTAAATCGGGTACGCTTAACTGAAGCTACACTAATATAGATTAAAATGACGTTTCCTTTTTTATTTTCAGATTATTTTTACGTTTTATAGTGACAACCAACAAGATGCTTTTTTTTTGCTAGTGCATATGGACACCCTCCATACATGTATTCTAAGACAGATTTTTTTTCTCTATACTTCCTAAAATAAGTTTAAACTGCGTAGTTACAAATATCAAATTCCGATTTTTCTAAAATATATGAGTGAACCAAAATAAAATCTTATTTATCGCATTTTTTCGCGGTCTCCACCCTGTTGTTCCCCCTTAATCAATTTATTTCCAAACGACCAAAGAATTAAATCCACATGATTAATTAGTTAGATTAATAAGAACTTTATAACTTTTAAATTGTCCGGTAAAGAATAAAATCATATCAAAGCATTACATTCAATCTACAACAACACCACAGTAAACCACTTTAATTAAAATGCTATTACGAACCTTAATCATAGCAACAGTTATAGTTTTTGCAGTTCATGTAAGTTTTTATATCTATAGTCCAGAGGTAAAACGATACTACGATGATTATACATCATGAAAATGCTATTAATAAAACTCCGAAAAAAAGAAAAATGGATTTAAACGATCCTTTACCTCTCAGCTATAGATATTATTTCTGTATTTGTAGCAAACTTAACTAAAATTTTTTAAGGCGCAATCAGATAGACTCAAAACTTTTTTAAAAGCGATGAAGATATTGGCTTCAAACATTAACATAGATGTAGTTGATAATAAAAAGCAAGATAATATAAATATTGTTAATGATGGAGAAATTTCATTGGAAATGGATGGAGTTAAAAAAACGGTAAAGCTTAAGGAATGAACAAATAACATTTTAATTAATATTACGCATGATAAATGTGATGTTCAAAATAAATAATTTAAAAACATTTTAATTTTATCAATTATATTATTTCCTGTTCTAATATTTTTTTATTCTCGTGATTAAAATTAATATTATGCTATGTGGGTGTATTAAGTGGTTTATAATAAAAAAATTTACTCATCACATAAAAACCCACTCTTTCCATCGTTTTGATTGATAATAATTATATCTTAAAGTACAAAAAAAGATGCACAATGTTAAACAAAGCAATTGCAATACTTTTCGTGTACATCTCAACAGTAAGTATACGAAGCAATTTTAAGCAACATTTTTAATTTCTTAACATTTAAGGGAGTAGCATTACAAATAGTCCTGTTATACAATCCAACTAACAATAAGATTAATCCGCAATATATGCAATATGAATACTATGACAATGATGGCGACGATGAAGATAGTTACAATGACAGCGACGATTTCTCTATGTATGACTATACCAATTTCGGAGGCTTTGATGAGTGTAGCGTCGGTGGCATGAAATATTTAAGCTATGTAGGTCCAAGAGTGAAGAGAGGAAGGGCTCGATTGGGAAAAGTGGGAGAAGCAGATAATGAAACAGTACGGGGAAGGCGTGCTTTTGTACCTTTATCTTCTCGAAAACAATGAGTTTTAGGATAACAAGGATTATCTTTCAAGTGTGATTAATAAAATGATGAATAAAATAATTAATAAAGAAAAAATAATTTACTAACTATAAAACGTTCAAAGTGTGTCTTTCATTCATTTTTTAGGTTAATGCAATTAATATGTTAATTTTTTTCACAACATAAGGGATTCAATCTTGAGAATGGATGGTTAAAAAACGGAAGGAAATCCTGTTCCATATTAAAAAACAAATCCACGTCTATAGATAATTAAAGTATCCGAAAAATAAAAATTATCAGTGTTTAAACATTAGCAATTAGATACTTTGAAACAGAGTATTTTATGAAGAATGTAGGATAAAGCAATTATATGATTAACTTGATTGCAAGATTCACACAATTCCGTATGAGATAAGACTCATATCATAAATAGAAATATATTATTCTCAGACTAAGGAAATAGTAGAACTTAAAGTCAATCAATTAATTATGATGAATAACTTCATCGTAATAAATAATTAAGATGATTATCTTAATAATTAATCTCATGGCGCAAAAAACAACTTCATAACAAATTTTTTATTAACCCATTTAAAAAACATGTTTTGCTGATATTTATATCTATAGATAGAGTTTTAAAGATGTCTATAGAATTTGTAGAAACGACTTTCAATAATTTAAAATTATTTCACTTAACTACATCCGTCTGTTTTGATCGTGCCCTAAAACTGCTAAATACTGAGTGACTATAAATCCAAAATCCTCTCTATTTAGCTCTACGAACAAAACCAACACTTTGTTTACCGAAAAGGTGCAGTACATTGACATTAAAGCTTGTTTATGTTTGCAACTTATCGCTAAATAGAATATACAGGTGTAACTTAAGTGATGACTTTAATTTGAAGGGGTGTTTCCTTATTATATTTTAAGCACAAAAGTTCATATAAACATGGGTCCGCAAATGAAGAAAATAAATCGTATTTAAATCGTGTCAAGATTACTGTCAGTTAAATATCTGTTATTTTGCAGTTAATTATGAATAACGTTGAATTAGCTGAAATACATTTCATTTATGGGCTAGCAGATGGAAATGCTGCTGAAGTCTGTCGACTTTACTAGCAACGATATCTCAATAGACCACTTCCAGCAACAAGAACTTTCATAAGGCTACATGCTAGACCGTGCGAAACTGGATCTGTAAATGCTCACCCCGAAACGTATTAGTAAACCGAGAATAATAATGACACCACAACTAGAAGCAGCAATCTTACAAGAAGTGGAAGCTAATCCGTCAAGTAGTACGCGAAAATTATCTGCACAGTTTAACATCAGTCATCAAAGTGTTTGGAGCGTTTTGCACAGAAATTTACTTTATCCATACCACAGTCAACGCGTGCAACCACTGTTGCCAAGAGATTGTCCTCCACGGTTAGATTATTCTCAATGGTTTCTCCAAAAAACTACGGAAAATCCCAACTTTACGTCTAAAATTCTATTCGCAGAGGAGGCAAGTTTTTCACGTGATGCCATCAGATTTTGGGATTATGAAAACCCCCATGTCATTGAAGAACGTCGATTTCAGCAGCAGTTTTCGGTTAATGTGTGGGTCGGAGTTCTTGGTGATCATGTCATCTGCATTTTCTTCCTCTTCGACTGAATCCGCTGGATTATTTCTTTTGGGGACATGATTTAAGAAACAGAATTGTAAATTCTTGTAATGTAATATGTAACACTCCAGGAATTTTGGAACGTTTGCGACAGTCGATGAGCAGAAGATTACATGCTTGTATTCAAAGTCGCGGCTTTCAGTTTGAGTATTTGATTTAATTAAAGCTTGATAAATAAAATTATAAATTAACATTATTCATAGTTAACTGCACAATAACAGATATTTGCGGACCCATGTTTATATGAACTTTTATGGTTAAAATATAACAAGGAAACACCCCTTGAAATTAAAGTCATCACCTAAGTTACACCCTGTATTTCCTTTTTTCGATAGATTATTAAAACTTCTCTAAAATATCGAAGCTGTTAAGCATCTCACGCTAAAATTAATAATTTTTAAATTGTATACCATATTGTTATAAGATATAACCCAGCGGAATATTCCAAAAAATTAGAATACAGATCAACTTGGAATAAAGATTGAAATAAAAGGTAGGACTTGCAACAAATCCCCTTGTATAATTTTTTAATAGAGTCAGCTTTTAAAAGGAAGCGTGAGGACCGCGTTTGAACAAAAAAAAAATACAACAGAGGGAATAAGTTCTCCCGTCTGAAACTTAAAAAGAAAGGGTTAAAGTGTGCCAATCCTGTTCGTCCTCCAAAGCCCAGAAAATGTAAGTAACATTTTTAATTACCCTTTCTTAACCATTTCTTCTTCTTTTTTCTTCAATAAATATTTTTTTGCATAAAATTATTTCTTGAGTTTTATTAAAAATCTTAATTTATATCTTAATTTCTCCGAATCAGGGCTACGTAACCCCACATTAACTTCTAAATTTCAGACCAATATTAAAAAGGCGATGAAATGAAAGAAAATTTTCATTTAACTTTCATTCAAATTTTCTTTAATTTAGTGAGAATAGTAAAAGTGCGAATTCACTTGCAATGATTACACAGACCGACAAAATTTTATAAAAGGTCAGACCCATAGATCAGATAGCACTTTCCTAAAAGTTTTCTGTCTACTGAATTCAGTTATGACCTTAGAACTGCTCCATCACCTCAGGTTTTCAAGGTATTCTAACCTACAGATGCGAAAAATGCAAATTTTCAACATATTTGGAATTAAATAACGCAACGAATAGAGTTTTGTCCATAAAAATCCATTCGGCATCTGTATGTACCACTTTTTCTATTCGAAAGGCATTTTGAATTTTTTCGATACCATAATATCTTCATGAAAAAATCTTTTTATAATTCCCCAGTCATAGTCGTCGGTATAGATATAGCAGATTAGCAGACAATGACTTGGTCGTAATCTCAAAAAGATGTAAGGTTTGCAAATTCGTCTTTACAGTTAGATCATAGATTCCTGAGTTTTGGATTCATTAGCTGTATTAATTTGTCTGTATTAATCAATCGAATTAAATATGAAAAATGGAAATTTCAAGTAAGCGAATTCAATACGACATATCGGAATTTTTAATTGTCTTCGCTACTAGCTTTGCCAAAGCAATCATCTAAATTGTACAAATTACGCACACTAGAATGACATTATAGGTCTAGTGTATTGACGATTATTGCTGCTTAGTCTCCTATAGATTAATTATTATTAAAGTGATATTATAGAAATTATATTTCTTTAAGCTGAAATGAAGATAATACATCCAAATATATTCTCAATAACAGTCGTACTTGCAGATACCGCATGAAATTTTGTGAAGAAAAGTTTATTCGCTATGCTATTTAATCCCAAACATGTTTAAAAACCGAACTTTTTGCATCTTTAGGTTAGAATATTTCAAAAATCCAATGTGATGGAGTGATTTTGAGGCCACATTTGAGTTAAGAACGCCTGAAACTATTAGGAAACTACTGTTTAATGTGTGGGTCTAAAAAATGTTGGCCAATGTTATTGGTAGCTGATATGATTACTGGTACTAGTTAAATGCTATAAAAATAATTATTGGCTTTTAATAAAAATTCATTTTTCAGACCAATTACCATCGTATGAACAAACTCGTTTTTCCTACATATGACTATGTGTTAATAACAAATATTTACCTTATGATATCGACAAGTTATTAGTAAACATTGTAACAATTTCACATGGATTATTGTGTACAACCTCATTTAGTGTATTAGATTTTTTTAGTGAACAGTTTTAATGAAAGAAAACTGTTTAAAAACCACTTACTTGTAGCACCTTTCGGTAAACTCTTTGTAATGCTTTCCAACTCGCTAATTTTAGATTCGAGCATCGATTGCCGATTTTTCGATTCTCTTTGATGATCCTGCACAACCCTCCTTAACGTCGTTACTTCTTCGGTAACCTGCCTGCTAGTTTCCATCAATTCATCCCGTTCGCTTCTCACTTGAGACAATTGGGTTTCTAATTCTGCTATTTTCGCTAAAGCTTCTAATTCGATTTCATGTAACCGATCGTGAGCCTTAAGACAAGAAAAAAAAATCTTTATTTTTTCTATTTTAAAGCGATTTATTGATTTACCTGTCCTAATTCATCTTCTAGTTCTTGTACTTTTTCAACGGCAGCTGTTTTAGTTTCACTATCTTCCATCAAAGCCGCCACATCGAAGACGTTATCTAAATAGGCTGAAATTTGTACTTGAAGTTCTTCGCTTTCGGTTTGTCGTAATTTTTCTAGGTAATAATCTAAACCTAGAGCGGTGAATTCGTATTGTAAATGAACCCTAAAATTCATGTCTTCTACGGAATGAACGACTATGTTTACAAATTGCATACAAGCAACCTATAAAAATATATTTTTAAAAAGATGATAATTTTCTTTTAAGATTAAGAAAAAATTTTTATCTCACCATAAATTCTATATGAAAAACATCATAATTGAGGAAATAATCCATTAAAGTTTGAAAACGATGGATCTCGTGACACACTTCCTTAAAATGATCAAACGCGGACAAAATGATTTCGTGACCACCTTTAACAAGACATATCGCGGCTAAAAGTTCCAAAACTAACGCTTTTGTACGTAAACTTTTATGAATGAGACTCAAAGAAATACACTTTATAGCTTCTCGATGTTGAATTACCATATTAAATCCATACTGAAATTAAAATTAACTCAATTCATAAAGTTTCGATCACATTTAAGCTTTAAAACTACCTTATTATTCATGATAGCTCTCATACACATAATGCAAACGTGAATATCATCTTTTGATTCGCCCATATTTAATTTAGCGACGTGTTTCGATCTTCGTTTTATACTCGGACTGTCTGTTATTTCAAGGGATGGTCTCATATAACCGTTTTGGCGTTCTGTTATTGTACTGTTTAAGATAGACGGATTCAATCGTTCTTCGGATTCTGTTCTTGATTCGGCTATTCGTTGCTCGTGACGCATCATACCTAAACGGAAACTTAGGTAGTCTATTAGGACGTCTAACCCGAGGTTTTCTTCGTTTAGGAACTCACGAACCCATCTAAAAACAACCAACGTTAATTATATCACAAGATGAGGGTTTCTTTTAAACTTACTCTATGTGGTTGGTTCTTAGTGATATTTCTAAATCTCTTAAAACTTGAGTTGATGTTGAATCTCCAACCATTTTTCTTTTCTGTTTTGATTTAAAAAAAATAAAAAATAGATTAGATAAGAAAAATTAAAAATATTTATAATTAGTTGTTACCCTGTGACTTCGTGATGCTTTTGGATCTAAATAAGTTCTTAATTTATTTAGGTAATATGAAGGTGGATCTTTAGCATGAACCATTTCCTAAAAAAAAGAAAAACAATATAAATATTAAAAATCTGACAAAAATGAATAAGAAAACTTTTCAATCCTTTTGAATATAAACTCTATGAATAATATCCATTCATTTTAACGGTACAACATTCGATAACCCCGATTTATCTTCTCCATTAAGTCATCATCCAGTTAGAACGGTCCGCATAGATAACTCGTTCTTAAGACAAATACGTAAAATTACTCATTTATATTGTGCCGCGCTATAAATACAAATTTGTGTCACAATAAAAGCCAGGCGAGATATAAAATTGTGTTCTATTGGAATTTATTGAGGCGTGACAATGGAAAATACAAAAATATCCGGCTGGACGCGAATGAAATAATGACAAAATTACTTTCCGAGAGTTGAACCATATAATAATATAGTCGTATATAAGCTGAGTCAAACTAAACACATGTCGAACAGTTGTGTTTTTCAGTAGCTTCAGATGTGAAATATATCAGGATGGGTTCATCTTAAAAAGAAAAAAAAAGTGGATGTCACATATTGTTAATTAATTTAGTTAATAATGAAATTGTATTTACTAAAAGTAGACCAATAAATTTATCTAGGTTTATCTAGTTAATATAAATCATAGGATAAATTTAATTATACTAATGGAAACAGGTCGAGACGATTTTATGACAAAGTTACACGCGAAGAAATGATTTTCATGCAATTGAGGACAGTGACTGAAGACAATTACTATTTTTATGTCGAAAACATGAACGAAATATAAAAATGCGAATACTATTTTTATTTTTTTATATATTCGTGGTTAATGACGCATTATGTGGTTTGAAACGAAAATGACTGTTGAAATGGTATTTTTTATTCTGAGAAGTTTCATATCGAAAATTAAATACGGTAGTTTTTTTAATAAAGAAATTTTGTAATCAATTTTTATACGACACCACTCATAAAGCTGTAGAAATATTTGTTTAGTTAAGCATTAATATTGCAGTTTACTAGGTATACGAGAATATGAAATAGGTTTAACTTTTATTTAGCATGGAATATAAATCAGTTTTAATGGAATAGCAGAGATGCCAGGATATTGTTATTTGCCTTTGTAACTGCTTTAATTATGCTATTATTGAAATGTTGAGTCACAGTATTACGTCGTTGTGTTAAACTTCAAAACCGGTTTCACGCCAACAATTCCGATGTTCACTTTCAAATTACGGTTGTTACAGTAACACCTTTAAAGCGGATATTATCTCGTTTTTTAAGTGACAATTTTAAATTCACTCACTAAAAAAAGCAGTGTCTATGATTAAAACTTTAAATTTTCTTTAATTCGTCAATAATATTTAAAAGATTTATAGATAAAAATTTTAAAATGCTATTTCATAAAATTAGATTTTTAAGAGAAATTTATGTTCTCATCTATTGTAATTTTTATGTTAGTCCATACTCACTTAATTTAAAATTTATTTCTCTCAGACTCACAATGAGATTAATGGCTTTAATTCATTAGGTTTTTATTGTCAATTTTTTACACTATTAAAACTTGTTCTTGGATACTTTAATTTAAAATTTATTTTTCTCAAAAGTTCTCAAGAGCATTTATCATTTTAATTCATATTGTCAACACTTTTCTGTAATCCTCTCTAATTAATGAATTCAGTCATTAAAACTGTAAGGCTGAAAGTATAATTTTTCAAGATTATCATATTAAACCGAGTTTTTAAGAGAAATTTAAAGGTACGTTTTCGTCCAAATTCGTCAGTCGGTAGTGGCGGTTATTACGTCGCTACTACTAATTTATCGGCACATCTTATATGCATTTTAAATGTTCTCCTACACGCGTTTGAGTAGTTATGACTAACGTTGTAGCACTTAAGCAGTCGTCTGACTGCTCCTAGAGCAGATGAGCGTCCAAATTCTCTACGAATTGTTAATATCAGTGTCATTACTCAAAGAGTACTCAAATCAGTACACAAACTTTAGTTCATCATGTAACACTTTTATGTCAAACGCGACGAAAAAATTAGTTCATACTAGTAGAATATTCTTTTAGTTATGATGTATAGCTAAAAAAATTAATGATTTAGTTGACTTTTAAAAAAGTGCCAGGTTACAAAAAAATGCAGAAATTATGAAAAAAAAAAAAATGTCATTTTCTGACACTAAAAGCAAAAGCAACTCTCCTTCAACTTGTTCAATATCATTAAAAGAACCCTCCTATAACACGGTAGTTAGGTTCCTAGAAAATGCCGTGTTGTGTGAAACGGTGTTGCATGAGACCGAGAGCTAGTACAAAAAGGGGGTTACGTTCCAAAAATATATTAAAGATAAATATATTGTTTTAATTCGACATAAACAACTTAATTTTTATTAAAAATATAAATGTATGTACAGGGTGGTCAAATAAGAATGCAGAGTGCTGTATCTCGGAAACTATTCATCGTAGAGACTTAGGCCGGAAACACACACAACGGTTTTTTGCCGTACGGCAAAATGCCGTCCGATATTTTGCCGGACGGCGAAAAACGAGCTTGTTTTCACACACAACGTTTTATTGCCGTTGGTTGAGTTCAGTACAATATTTGACATTACTTACTTGACGTTAGTTACGTCTTACTAGACAGTGTATTCCAATGACAAGACAATTTCTAGACAATTCCAAACGGCAAAAATCCGTTGCGTGTGAAAGCTTGTATTTAAACACGTAGGCCTCTATCTACTATCTACGGCACGGCTGCCGTCCCTTGCAGTGACAATGGACGGCTGCTAAACGGCACGATTTTTTGCCGTGACGTTTTTTTGCCGGTGCCGTCTAGTGTGAAAGGTCTCAATCATTTATTCGCTCCACTGTCGGAACGTACGGCACGGCATTTTGCCGTACGGCGAAAAACCGTTGTGTGTGTCCCCGGCCTTACAGTAAAAAATTTAATAGCTAAAGTGGCCATGGGAAAATGCTGGAAATTATTTTTAAATTCCTAAGATGGCCGCCAGGGGGCGTAATCGCCATCTTGAATTACAAAATGTGGGTTTTCTCGGAATTCCGCTATATTAAGATAACACAAAAATATGCGCATTTTAAAGTGGAGATAAGTATCAATTTTTTTTATTAAAAACTTTTTTCCGTAACTTTAAAAATAAAGTGGTGGGGGGCGTTCGAAAGTGCCTGTAAACAAATGCCTATAATTTCTAAATCGCTGAACGGAATTTAATAAACTTGGTGTCGTTGAAAAGAGCTTTTCTTGGACTATGAATCCTACCGTTTGGTGGTGATTGTAAATTTACATCTCGCCGCTAGATGGCGCTTTCGAAATTTTTTTGGAAATTGCGAATTTTCTTCGAAAAGTTAAATGGAACGGTATCACTTTCTCTTCTCGGAAAAATAGTATAATAAAGCCCAAACAAGCTAGTGAAAACCGCACCTCGATATCGTATTCCTAACCTAAGATATTGGTGAAAAACCATTCATCATAAAACTGAACGGATTTCGTCTGGTTTTTTTCCAAAAATAACAAAAGAATGCTGTATTCTAAAATTTGTGCCGTGAATTTTGAGAACTTCAAGAAAAAACACTTCATTTTTGTCAAGGCTTTATGTGAATTAGTCGATTTTCTAAATGTGATAAGGAAATCCGAAAATGGATGTTTTACATGAGTAACCCGATTTTCTTTTAAACAATTAGAGTTCATAAAAAATATCCAATCAATTTACTACTTTTAGAGTACTTATATTTTTATAATTTGAACACTTAAGGGGTGATTAAATATAGCTTTAAAGGTTTCTTGTGAGTGGGTTTCTTCTCTTTGGATACACAGTTGTTACGTATCCGTAATGGTGTTTACTTTTTTGATATGCTACATTTTTGCTTCTAATTGGACAAAAACAATAGAAGGTGGCGAGAAGAGAATATAAATAACTTTACATTATAAAAGCAAATTTAAATTTAAACCACGGAATGCTTCGAATTACAAACGAAAGTTTGACATATTGAAGAAATAACCACAAATTTAAACAAGTAACAACTGTTTTTATTTGTAAAGAATTGTTCGATTACGATGTTAGATTGTTCTTGTGTCGTTAGCCATTTGTTTTTTTCTCCATTCATTTTTACTCACGACCAACTACGTTTTGCCCTTTTCTGTGAAGAGGTCAAAACTTTAAAGTGATAAAGGGATACCCTAAAAGTGGTAAACTGATGACGAGCGATCTATTTATATTTTTTATGATTCCTAATTGTCTAAAAGAAAATCAAGTTACCCATGTAAAACAACTATTTTCAGATTTCGTCATTATATTTGGAAAATCGACTAATTCACGAGATGCCTTGACAAAAATGAAGTGTTTTTTCTTGAGCTTCTCAAAATCCACGGCACAAATTTTTGAATATAGTATTCTTTTGTTATTTTTGGAAAAACAGAATAAAAACCGGGCGAAATCCGTTCAGTTTCCTGATGAATGGTTTTTCACCAATATCTTAGGTTAGGAATACGATATCGAGGTGCGGTTTTCACTAGCTTGTTTGGGCTTTATTATACTATTTTTCCGCGAAGAGAAAGTGATACCGTTCCATTTAACTTTTCGAAGAAAATTCGCAATTTCCAAGAAAATTTCGAAAACGCCATCTAGCGGCGACATGTCAACTTACAACCACTACCAAAATGGTAGGATTCATAGTCCAAGAAAAACTCTTTTCAACGACACCAAGTTTATTAAATTCCGTTCAGCCATTTAGAAATTATAGGCATTTGTTTACAAGCACTTTCGAACGCCCCCCACCACTTTATTTTTGAAGTTACGGAAAAAACTTTTTAATAAAAAAAATTGATACTTATCTCCACTTTAAAATGCGCATATTTTTGTGTTATCTTAATATAGCGGAATTCCGAGAAAACCCACATTTTGTAATTCAAGATGGCGATTACGCCCCCTGGAGGCCATCTTAGGAACTTGAAAATAATTTCCAGCATTTTCCCGTAGCCACTTTAGCTATTAATTTTTTTACCGCAAGTCTGTACGATGAATAGTTTTCGAGATACAGCACTCTGCATTCTTATTTGACCACCCTGTACAATACAAAGTAAAAAAAACTATTTTAATCTAACGCAACCATAATTTAATGAATTTATTAGTCCTCACTGCTCACAATCAGTATAATCAACAGAGAACGTTTTTTCGGTGGAACGATATCGTCTTCACTTTCAGAATTTTTTCGCTATTTAAAGTTTTTGTATGTTTTCCCCTCTTAAAAAAATCTGTAATCGAACTTTGCTTGCTTGGTCTTACTAGGTCATTGTAAATTTTCCGGTATGGAGCTAAACAGTTTTGCAGCTTCCTTTTGAATTTTCGACTTCTTTCCGTGGAAAGGTCTTCATTCAAGAAAAATGACTCGAGATTTTCCGCTAAGCGTAGGCCTTCTTGTAATTTTTTTAATGTTAAATTCTTAACTACACAATCTTCATCACAGCTAGCTAGCGTCTCCAAAATCGATTTGATTTGCATCTAGGGATGCAATTTCCATCAAATCCGCTTCGTCAACTTCTTCTTCCACTAATAAATCCTGAATGTCTTTGGTAGCCATATTCACAAAACCTTCGCCCCCGATTGATTTAGCGACTTCTAATATGGCACCAATTTCATTTTTAAATGTATCATGTTTTCTGTTTCAACTACAGAGGACCATATCTTCTTCCAACACGCATTTAAGGTTGATGTTTTTATTTCTTTCAGCGACAAAGATATGATTTCGATAAAGTGCTTGATTGAAAATTTTTTCTAAGAATGCATTACGCTTATTGATTTCGAATCGGTTGCGGCTAAAATCCAGTACAAAGATCTTCTTATAAAATATGTTTTAAATGTATAAATAATACCTTGATCCAATGGTTGGAGCAATTAAGTAGTGTTGGGTGGTAAGAACACTATTTTGACGTTGGGATGTGTCAAATCTTGTGGGTGACATGGAGCATTATCTAACAGTAGTAAAGCCTAGAAGCTCAAATTTTTCTGCTTTTAATAACGCTCAACGCTTGGCACAAAACAATTTGAAAACCAATCTTCAAATAAATTTCCTGATACCTAAGCTCTTGAGTTTACTATCCAGTATACCGGCAAGGTGTTTTTATTTACATTTTTCGGTGTACGAGGATTCAAAGATTTATAAACTAGCCAGGATTTTGTCATGAAGTCCCCCGATGCATTACTGTACAAAAGGAGCGTTAGACGATTTTTGGACACCTTAAATCCGGGTGCAGTTTTTTATTTTTTCGATATATAGGTTTTACTGGGCATTTTTTTCCACCAAAGCCCAGTTTCGTCGGCATTGATAACCTGATCCGCTGTGTATCCTTGCTCGGCTATAATGTTTTGAATTTTGTCTGGATACGTCCTAGC
Source organism: Digitonthophagus gazella (assembly GCA_036711955.1). Taxonomy (NCBI): domain Eukaryota; kingdom Metazoa; phylum Arthropoda; class Insecta; order Coleoptera; family Scarabaeidae; genus Digitonthophagus; species Digitonthophagus gazella. The sequence goes on from JASCIT010000001.1 coordinate 12,373,421, forward strand.
AGCTTCATGATCAGACGACGCAGACTCCTTGGATGCTTATGCTATGAATTGCAAAACGCTTTTTAGTATAGGATATCGTGTTGTAGGAGGGTTTCCGCAATTTACGAATCGTGTTATAGCGAAACCGTGTTATAAGATACCGTGTTAGAGGAGGGTTACCTGTATTGCATTGTAAATTCTAGAAGTTTTTCTATTAACGTGTTTGACATGTACTATGTTGACCACAAACGGATTTTGGGAAAAAACGAATTTGGGAGCAAAGATTCTTGCGACTGGGTAGCAGCTACTCGGTAGCGGTCGCTAACGAATGGCGAATTTGGAGGAAAAGCTACTATAAGCCGAAGTGGAGCTGCACCGTGAAGAGAAAGATAAAAAAGTAAGCCCCTCTTCGTAACATCGTCGAGAAATCTTTCATCTTTCTCTTTACGGTGCAGCTCCATTTCGGGTTATAGTACCTTAACCTTCAATTTCATGAAGCGAACTCCTCATTACTTATTTCTTTTTGTTTTTGGTAAATAGTGACAAATGATTAATAAATGTAGTTTTCACGTTTTTTGTCATTTTTATTGAACTTTAACAAAAAGGTGAAATGAAACTCTTCTTATCAACCATCGCGGCAACTCTGAGGCTGTTTTAGTTTGTCAATATTACAAAGTGACGGGGCGCACTTTTGATGGGGCGTATTTATAGCATGAACGATTGAATAGGATCAAAGCTTTGAAAATCTTTTTACAGATAACATCAATATCTCAATTTTGTGAAAATATGACAAAGGCGTTTTTTTACCTGTAGCCTTCATATCATATTAATGTGTATACTTAATTAGTACTGTTACATATAGCTATATACCGTTCGGCAAAAGATCTTATGTCTCTTTACTCGTCATCGTTTTCTCGACGTACGCTAAACATTTTTTCTCTGTACCCAACCCAATATCTGATTGTGCATGACAAAACGAGACAAAAAACTGAAAATGTTCGTCTAGGACATCATAATTAATTGATGACGCACGAGATATTTTTCGCCGAACGGTATATACTTAAGCTAGTCTGGTGAATCAATTTAAAAAAAGCTTCCATTTCTTGTAATTTTAAAATTCATCCAATGATATTATCGTTTGAAATTTATATCTCTCAAAGAAATTAAACACTTTAATTCATTAAGTTCCTATTATTAACCGTTCTCTATAATTCTCTCTAATTACTCAATCAATCTCAAGATTTAAACTCAAGGTATAGAGTTTGTTGCCAATTTTACTTGCACAATAAAGCAAAATACAGCATTTATAGCCATTAAATGATAGTACCTATATTTAGTTGCAAGAGCTGCTAATTAATTACAGCAAATGAACTTTGAAATCTATCTTCTCAGAAATAATTCTCTCGGACTTGCTTCGCGTTAACTTTGAACACTTCAATTATTATGTAAGTTGTGATATGACTTAAACTCCACATTCAAAAGAAAAACATAAAGAAAAGTTAATGAAGTTACTTTGATGAAAGATGATATTCGTTTTTAAAAGATTAATTCAATAAATCAGTTTAATTGATTTAATTGTAAAGATGATGATAAAGATAATTAAAGAAAGGAACGTAAAAGAGAAATTGTTGTTTTGACTGTAATAAAAAGAAAGTTAAATTCGCTTAATTTCAGCTTCAGTTTTTGTAGTTTATTTTTATTAAAGTGCCTATTATACAAAGTAAACGTGTAGATCTCATTAACTTACCATAATATTAACATGGATTTCATACTTATACATGAAAAAAGTGATGTAGCTTGGGTAAGTACATAAAGAAACCGGATGAAAGTAAGTTTAAAGAGAAAGTGACGGATTTCAATCTTAAAGCAATAAAATTAAAGTAGGAAATCTTAAGGAAAAAAAATTATCTTTTAAATTACTAGTTAGAACAATTATGTTCATTATTTTCAAGCACTTCCTGTAATAAAAACAATTAAAAGAAAAATTGTTAAGCCTTTTCAGAAGAGTTATAAATCGTAATCATTACAGATCAAGGTTATTATATGTTAATGCTATTTTTTCAACATTAAGATTGAAAAACTGCTATTTAAAAAAATCTTGATAAGTTTATTTATGGAAATTTTAAAAAAATCCAGATATAATAATAAAACCTTGTCTTTAAAATGATACATAAATATATATGCAGTTTATTATAGCATTTTTGAATTAGACTTTTTATAAACCCTTAGATTTTGATAGAATCTTAAGTAAAATAAGAAAGTTAGGGAAATAACTATTTAACCAATAATAAATTTGAATTTATGTATTGAAACAAAATTTTTCTAAACCTCCAGAATTTTTCTTTGAAATTTCTGCGTTTAGTCATAATTTCAAGTTAAGAAAAGATTTTTCTTCGAAAGATAAATTAATATTAAAACCAGTCGGAACAGATCATTTTTACAAAGAATTACAGTTTTATTTTACACAGGTCAAAGCCCTCAACTCCAGAATCAAAAATCACTCCATATAATCAAAACGTAGAGGTACCTACAGCTTTCTTCGCCCTCGTCATAAATTTGCAACGTAAATCAAACACCGTGGGCAGCAGTTAGTCATACGCTCATTCGACGACGACCAGGAAGAAACTTTAACTTTAATACATTTGCTGACAAAGGTACACAATACGTTAGTTTTAGATTATACGTTGTTCTCCGCCTTCCCGGTAGAAAACGGTCTTCTCGTAAAAGAACACCGTTCGCCATCGAGGCGTTAAGTAGAAACCGATGAGCGTACACGTTTTGAAACTGTAATAAGAGAGCTGTAAATGTTAGTCGTTGGTAGTGCCGACGCAATGAACACAACTACGCACGGAGAAAGAGTTTGTAAACAGATAGGTGTAACGGTAAACTTGGTTTAGTTAGAAATTGATATAATCAAACGGTATAAATAATTGATCTCTTTGATTAATGATGGAGAAAGAATGAAACGAATGTTAAATATACCAAATCAAATAGTTACTGTAGAGATCGATTATTAAAAACGAATCAGAGATTCTTTTAGTATTTAGGTTTTGTTAGTTACTTTTAGTACTGTTTTTATACGAATAAATATAATCTGAAAAGACTATTACAGAGAGGTTAAAACAAAACAAAGGTTGATGTTAAAATTCCAGGAAACTTGAACATAAAATATGCTAGTTGTAAAACGAAAATTTGTTTAAAAAGAGGGTTTTAAACGTTTTTTTTTGTGAAAGCAATGAAAAAGATCACAAAATGTGTCATGAAAACATTGTTAGCTTTGAGAATTTATTTCTAACCTCTTAATTAACCACACTCTGCATATTAAATTTCAAAGCATCTAAAATTAATTGCGTAAGTTCAGATTCATCTTCTGAAACGTCTTATTCTTTACCTAACTTCTAATTCTTTACTCTTACCTTCGTTAAAAATTGTCTATCTTCATTTGAAATCTTCTAATTTCCTCTAAACTCGTCTGACTTTGTCTACATCCGACTAAATTCGTACAATTTCGTGCGAAGTCGTTTAATAACTTCGTCTAAACTAAAGTCTTTTAATTTTGTTGAAAGTCAACTTCGTTTGAAATTTTCTGATTCCGTTTAAAATCGTTTAACTTCATCTAGAATCGTCTAACTTCGTGTAATTTTGTGTGAAGTGGTTTAATAACTTTGTCTAAAATCATTCAATATTATAGAAAATATGTAGAAAATCATCTAACATCCCCTAAATTCCTGATTTCATTTAAATTCGTCTGACTTCTTCTTAAGAATAATTTAAAGGGCCCTTGCTTTGTACAAAATCGTCTAAAATTGCCTTATTTTGTAGATAATCATTTAACTACAACTAAATTAGTAATAAAATGTGATATTTTTATTGCGATAGTCATAAAGATAGTACAAGGACTACTAAATGTGAAATATTTCTGTAACATACACTTGTTAACCCGCGTGAAGATACTGATACTCTAGAACACTATCTTATAGGAAGAGTTTTCTCCCTGCCAAATATGAAATCAATAAAACAACAATGAGTTGTGGGCTGTCACACGTAAGGTTGTATTTAAACACGTTGTTGCAGACGGCGAAAGATATTCGCAGGCGAAAGCTCGAATTAATATAGTTCTAGATCGTCTCTTTCAGAACCTATAGCCCATTTTTTAAATTGTATATAGCAGAGGAAGGCAGTCTGCAGCTCGCGAGCCACATGCGGCTTTTTGAAGGATTATTTGCGGTTCTCGATTAACGTACCCAAGTTCCCTTTTCATTTTTGTGCTATTACACTTAAAAAAATTATTAACGTTCCGTTACCTAACTATAATGTATTACACCATTTTATAAATTTATTTGATCCGATAACTGCATTTCTAAAAAAAGGAAATTACTTATTCTGAATTAGACAAAGAGTGGTTACAAAACTTGATGTTTTTGACTGATATCATGGAACATTTGCAAACAATGAATTTACAATTGCAGTGGAGAGACAAAATAAGATCTGATAAAATTTAGTTTTCAAACAAAAATGTAACTCTTTCAAAAAGACATTAAAAATAAAACATTTTGTAATTTTCCTCAAATTAAAGAAAATTGTTCCAATATTAAATAAGAAAAACTCAACGAATATATAAAAACGTAAAAAGGAATATTGACGGAATTCTAAAATAGATTTAAAAGACTTGAAATATTTTAAATTGTCCCTAGATTTTTCCTGAATCCGTTTGAAATAAACATGATTTAAGGTGAGTTTTCCATTTTCAGTATAATTATGACCCAAAAAGCATTTCGAGAATTAGAATTAATAGAGATGCAAGAAAATCAAGCTCTAAAAATGAAAATTTTCCTTTGAAATGGCAATTTTGACGTTTAAATCTCACTTTCTAACTTTAAAGTGTCACTTTTGATGTTTAAACCTCACTTTTTAACTTTAAAATGTCGCTCTTGACGTTTAAAGATGAAAATTCTGTTTTGAACTCTCAATATTGACGTTTAAACGTAACTTTTTATCTCTAATGCGTTATTTTTGAGATTTACAGATCAAAATTCTCTTTCAAAATGTAAATTTTGACGTTTAAATGTCCAAATCCATTTTTTAAATGTCACTTTTGACGTTTAAAGATCAAAATTTTATTTCGAACAGTCAATCTCGACGTTTAAACGTCACTTTTCGTCTTTGATGTGTCATTTTTAACATTTACACTTCATAATTCTCTTTTAAAATGTCAATCTTTGACGTTTAAATGTCTAAATCCATTTTCAAAATGTCAATTTTGATGTTTAAATGTCTAAATCCATTTTTTAAATGTCACTTTTGACGTTTAAAGATCAGAATTCTCTTTCGAATGGTCAATTTTGACGTTTAAACGTCACTTTTCGTCTCTAATGTGTCATTTTTGACATTTACAGTTTATAATTTTCTTTTAAAATGTCAATTTTGACGTTTAAAGATCAAAATTCTTGTGTTCCTTTAATAATCGCTACACAATGCCTTAAAATCTGGTAATTTTAAGGTGTTGTAGGTGAGGCGAAGCGTATCATATTTTATTTTAAACTTACAAGGAGAGTGCAAGGTCTTGGGGTCTTGGATTTAGTTCAAATTTCATAGAATGGTAGATTTGGTTTTCCTGTTGATGAAAATGTATGGTTATAGAGGCCACTATTTAATAATTTTTAAAATATTTGCGATTAAAGATGCAATTCATTCGTTAGGACAAGTCCGGATAATGTCAAAATTAACCGAATTTATACTGATTAACTCAGGCTTTTTGAAGAAAGGTTATAATGTCAAGTCATATTCCTGTATTAATTTTGAAGTCTTGATAGATCAAATGACAATTAACTGACAAATCCAAAGTGCGCTGCACACTCAAAAAATGTTTCGATGTCGTAACATTTTATATCCATCCATGGTATCTTTATATGTAAAAATAGACACTTTCAGAACTCGAATCCAGCGCCTAATAACGAGAAACACCGATCTATTGCTGCTACGCTAAACCCATTATGTTTAATCGTTTGATACAGACCTGAATTTAACTAGTGAATTGCATCTTCAATTGCAAATATCTAAAGAGCTGTTGAGTTGTGGCCCCTACAACCATATATTTTCATCAACAGGGAAACTAAATCTACCATCCTACAAAATTTGAACTAAATCTATGACCCCAAAACCTTGCACTCTCCTTGTTAGTGTTGACATAAGCGCGGACGAAAACCCGATTTTATATAGAGAAAAGATCAAACTTTCCGATGGTGTACTTAGATTTTCGCTATTCTTATAATTAACAAATATATCGTGGCGCAAAGTAGATAGGTATATAATGGTTAAAGTTTATTGCTGGGAGGTTTGCTGTCATCTTCACGCGGGTCACTTATTAGATAAGTTGAAAATGAAAATAAGTCTGAAAAACGACAGTATGTAAATTATTAAATTTAGAACAAGTTACTCTAATAATATAAAAGATTTAATTTGTTCTTCTAGTTATTTTGAAAAATCAGAAAAGAAACCGTGCTCAAAATCACGCTAATCAAGTTAAATAAAAAAAATCTTATTAATTACAATATCAGAGAGAATTTTTTCTTTCATATCTTTGGTTTTGTGTAGATGTCTCTTTAACAGTAATTAATTACGTTTCGTTGATTTAAAGTATATACAAAGTTAGAAAAAGTATAAATAAGCTAAGATCTTTGAAAATCAACAACTAACATAAACGTTTATCTTGAAGAACCTGTTGAGAAACTTTTTAGTAAGCAGTTACCGATATAATCAGCGCAAACGATGGGCTAATTTCTTGGCAACGTCTCCTTTGGAACCGTTCCAAAGCAGAAGTCTTCGCGCCTTTTTAACGTTTCCTGTACTGTGACCATATTGTGGCTATCTTTATCTTTATATTACGAAAGCAGGTATTATTACATCACCGATGTGTAAAATAAAATTTCTATAAACCATTCATACTTTACATAATTTAATAAAAAGCCCCATTTTCCCCATAAAATCGTTTTTACCCATAAAATTACCTCAACGCAGACCACATGTTGCTAAAAACCCTGACCGCTATTTAATTAGGTTGCTCAGTGTGAGTAAGTTAATTCAGCTTAAGGTGATTGGATCTCATAGAAACTGTTAGTTCCGAGAAGAAGGCGCAATTATGCAGATAAATCCCGATTAAAAAATAAAGTCATAGCGGTATAAATAACCGCGATAATTAAATCGTAGGACGAATCGCTTCGTACGCGTGAAAAATGTTAAATAATCCGCGCGGCGATCCGGATGACACACATCCGATGAGTCATAAGTTGGTACCCACAGTGATATCATCTGGTTCCCTCCGTAACCAGCTGTTACCTACCATTGGGTTACCATCGAAGCCAGTGAAAGTGTGAACTGGCTTCTTAAATTTACGCGTTCACCTTTTGGGATTAACACCATTCAGGTGTTATTTAAAGTGACAATTCGAGTTTTTAATACGCATTTCTAAAATGGATTTATGTCAGATAAACTTTAAAATAACATTATTTCACTACTTTGTATCTCTGTAACTTTTATTGTGAAAATAAATTGCATACGGAAAATAATATCATTTGAATTTATAAGGCCCTTCTAATAAATTTAATAAGATGGTAAGATGAATGCATTATCTTTTGATGATGTTAACATTATGTGAGGATCAGTATATGCTACTATATCCACCAGCATGAATAGTTAGCCTTCTTACAATTAGTTATGCTTCTTCTGATCTCAGAAGATTTTCCTCAGGTATATTTACCCAACTTTGGATAAACATTTCTCCTAGTTGGAGGAGAATTTGGACGTTTCCGAATGCATTTGACTAACATATGACTAATAAGTTTCTAACGCATTCCATAAAATTTAAATCGGAACTAAACTAACCAAAATACAAAACCCACTTCCTCTAATTTGTTTGAACAGTATATTACTGGTTAAAATTTATAGGTATGTAATTACTGTACAATATGAAATAACATGAAGTGATTCATTTTGTATGAATGGATACATTATTTGGAATTGATTTTATATCAATATTACACCCAATTCTCAAAATATTTATGTTTGTTGTCTTACCTGATCACAAATAATATCCCATTTTTTCTCCGAATCATAATTTCTAAGTAGTTTGGCTTTATCAGGTGGTAAATCCATTGAAGCCTGAAAAGATAAAAATAAAATTAATTCCAAAAATGGTCATGATGTGCATAATAGGTCAAGTATGTATACATACATATAAAAATAAACGTTATGGAGGTCACCGTGATAATATTAACAGGTTTTGAGGCAGGACATATTTGAGATAAAATTATATACTTGAACTAATTCCAAATTGGTTTAAGTACACTCTAGAATTAACTGTTTATTTGTAAGAATTTTTTAATTTAAACTTTTTTACTCTTTAGAGATTTTATAAATGAAGCATTTAAATAAAAAAATTATATATTTTAAATATTTTGGTTTCAAATTTTTATTTCAAGCCATAAGAACTACTATCCTTTCTAAGCATAGATAGACTATAATCATATACATAGATGGCTTACAGTGAATTTCAGTTTCAGAAAAAGGTATGGCTTTCACTTTGAATGCTTCAAATATTACCTATATACAAGGTGACGCAATGGGTTTTATCCATTTTTAGAATGTTATTATGACTAATCAATGTATAAGGAACTTTTACATCAATTACTTTATGAAGATAACATCTTTCATATGAAGGCCTCATTATTTAAACATAAATTTGAAATCAGAACTGAAAACTTTGTGTAACTCATAGAAGAATCTTCTTTATCCTTGATTTCTTGAGTACTGTTGATGTTTAAAGTTTATATTGTTCGAGGTGTATTTCCGAAAACCTTAACGTTTAAATTATCGCCATAAAAAGGAATCAGAGCTGGTCTCCTTGGCGGCCAACTAAAATCATTATGTTAGGATTAAGTTGACTAGGAAACATGTCCCTAAAGCAACCATACAAATTTCCAATTGTTGCTTCATTTCGCTAGAACTACAAGTTGTTATTTTTTACGCACACTCATTGCAATTTCATTCAGTGGCCATGCACTCATGGCTACAACTGCATTAACTACGAAAGAACAAGGTTGCCAGATTTATCAAGCTGATTTCTTTTTATGAGGATATTCGATGGGGATTATTTCATATGCTATTATAATATTATCAAAGGTAATACTTTTAAATCTGCTTATAAGGAACAAAAAATATCATTGAACAGTAATAATATAAAACGAATTAAATTTCTCTCTTTTCTCATATTACAGTTAATAATATCCAGTTACTTCGTATGAAACACACTTTAGATGTTTTTAAATACACATATTTATATTACGTATTCATAAAATTATTAGTTTTATGATATTTCAAGTTTGATAAAAGAACAGTTAAATCTTTAACCTTGCCTGATTACACTGATTCAACCCACACAATTTGTTCTTTTTCATGTTTCATATTTGTACCATGGTTTTTTTGAACTACGTTTCCATTTAACACCAGTAATATCTTTTAACGGAAATTGGGAGAAAAATAAAGTAACATGAAAGTGAACTTTTCATAGTTGACTATCTACCACTGCACGAAATCGAAAATATGTTTGAAAATACAAAGGAGAATTGACTAAGAAATGAACCTTTCCTTTTAACACAAGAGATCTCTTTTGACGGAAGTTGGGAGAAAAATAAAGTAAAATGAAAGTGAATTTTTCATAGTTGACTATCTGCCCCTGCACGAAACCGAAGATATGTTTGAAAACACAAAAGGAGAGTTGACTAATTATAAGAAATAAACTAGGAAATGATTGAAAGTGAAAGTTATTTTGGTGAAATATAAAAAAAAGTTTAAAATACTATGACAAAAAACACCCAAAGGCATACATCCGTTATTTCTGATCCAATTTTTATGGGTCAGGTATCAAATGAAATATTTTTCACGCTAGTTAAACAACTTTTTTTCTTTTATTCAAAGATGTTCAATCAAGTTGTATTGCTTAATGTACAAAAAGAGTACATGTAAGTATTTTTATTAACACATTAGGAATCGTAAAGTAATCTGTAAGACCTACGCTTAGGATCGCATACTTTAGGGAAGACTTCGTAACAGACGGAACGCGCAACACTAGAAAACTCATCATGGATCCATAACAGATGGGGTGCGAAACATGAGAAAACTCGTAAGCGATCCTTAATATGTTAACCATTTACTGCAGAGAAAATTAAAATACTTCTGCTACAATAAATAGTGTGCTCCATTGTTATAGAGGAAACTGCAAAAAAATTGTAGATTTTTTTAACGCCATTTTTTAACGCTTAGAACATCACTGTCAAAGGGTTTCAGGCCCTAAATCCAGACCCTGAGTGACTTTTAATTTAACAGGCGCCTCAACTTTCTTAAAAAGCTTTAATTTTTGCATTTTTTGTCAAAAATTTGTAACCGTTAAATCAACCATCTCTTTTCGTCGTGGGTCCACAGATGACAACGAATTTATTTCTTTTGTAGATTTTTAGATTAACCCGTTGAATTGCAATTCATTTTCAGTCAGCACTGCTCATGCAGACAACCCTCAAAAATTTATGCCGTGTGCAGCTCGTCCAGGGTTGCCAGATTATGGGATTTTCCCCAAAAATAAGGGTGTTTTCCTTTTTTTGGTGTATTTTTCGGGGATATTTTTTCTGGGGGATTATTTCTGGAAAAAAAAAGTTTAGTTGGACATTAATGAGAGATTTTATATCTGGAACTACTCGATAATATAAAAACTTGATAAATATAAGAATTCAATTTTGTACTATAAAACGCAAGAATACGTACAGTAGAATTCTAGTCTTTTTTTTTGTTTTTTTAATTAGTTTTCAACTGACACTATGTTGCAGTATATTTGTGTGCATTGCTGTTAGTTATAAGTCAGGTTAAAAGTGTCAAAATATTTACCAACTTTGACCATTTTTTAAAATTTTTTTGACAACATTTAGAATAAGTCGGTCTTTTTTGGTTAAAACTAGAATGTTTTAAGTTTCATTTAGAAAAAAAGTCAAATCAAAATCTTTCAAAATGAATTTTTAATGAATTTTTAAAGTTGATTGATTTTCTTGAGTTAGGTCAAGAAGTGTCAAAAATTTTTTAACTTTGAAATTTTTTAAAATTTTTTTGACAACACTTGGAATAAAACAGTCTTCTTTAATTAAAATTAGAATGATTTAATTTTCATTTAGAAAAAAAAAAATCAAATCAAAATCTTTAAAAATGAATTTTTGATGAATTTTAAGTTTGATCGATTTTGTTAAGTTATTTTTTTAATTTGAAAAATTATTTTCTGAATATTTCCCAATTCCGGGGGATTTATTTCTAAATTGGCTTATTTTTGGGTATTTTAAAGATATGCTTCAGCTACGAAAATTGATTAAAATTTAAAAGTAACAAATTATAATTTACAAAAAAAATAAAATTATTTTTTGGGGATTTTTTATTGAAAACGTCTAAATTTAGGGTATTTTTCAATTGTGACTGGGGAAATCCAATCGAACGATATGGCAACCCTAAGCTCGACGTAATCAGTTTGCTCAAGAAAGCTCATAAAAAGTTGGATTCATCGTTTCAATTCAAGGGATTTGAAAAAAAAAAAAATTAAATGGGATGGAGCAAAACATAAAATTGAAATCATTTCCAGAAGGTAATATGCATTAAACTTATCGTTTGGTAACTGGTTTATAAAAATCCAAACAGATATAACGGAGATATGGTTTTGGACGTTTGTTGTCTGACATATTTTATAAAGAAAAAGGTAAAGTAGTGATTTATTTCTGATGATTTTTTAATGCTTTTAATACATTACTTGTAAATTATATAGAGGCTCTTATAGAAAATAGGTAAATTTGTTCTAAAATAAACAGTCTTCTTAATAATGTCAAAGATGACGCTAAGAAAAAAGTTTCTCAGAAGTTAAAATGATCGTAAAATAAAAAAAGGAATTATTTTTTATAGTGTTAGGATAGGCGATAAAGCCCTTCAAAGAAAAAAGGAAGAAAAGAAAAACATTTTTTGTCAGATAATCTCGGAAATTATGGCTCATAAAATTTACGACGTATATTTATCAAAAATCATCGTCAGGATATCTCCAGAAATACGATAGACCTATATTTGATTTTATTTAACCGAGACAAAAGCAAATATTATTAACACAGTAAACATTATCACGAAAACAAAACGTTTATACATGAAATTCTCGTTTATAACAGCACAAATCTAGATAAGAAGCTAGGAAGGGTTGATTCAGAGTTAAAGTAAACCAACTCCATTTGTTACCTATTTTCCAATAATATTGCAAACGTTACCATTACCACAGTAGAACACAAATATTATATTTGTCGTGTCATAAGTAATCGTATAATTAGTTGAACATTTTATTTAATTACAGGTAATATTAATTTTTAAATTCTGTTTTGGTTTAATTTTAACTCTGAACCTTCCATAATATATTGTAAACAGATCTTATCGTTTTTAATTTCAAGTAGGCACACTTACTACGTAAAATCTCCATAAAGTAGGAAAATAAATATTACGATTAATATAGGTAAACATGTGAAATTTAAAAATCTATAATAAATAGATTTGAAATATTTGCACACGTGCTCATTTTGTGAATCACATATTATTGTATTTACCAACATGTTCGTTTACTAATTAATCTATTATACTATGTATGTAACTAACCGCATTGTTTTTCTTAATGATGAAAGCATTCAGTAGTCTAAATAAAATAAAAAAAAGGTCTGTGTATGTGTGTGCATGACGAAAATATCCCCCCATGTACCGGATAAGAGCGCGAAACAAAGCGGATACGCTATTTTCGGACTCAAACCGGTAGTGATTGTTAAACATAGTCAGAAGAGCACAGAGTATATTGCTCTGAAGCTGAAGGCATGTTCGGAAATAACTTCGAGTCTCTACATACCGCGGACTTAATCATTCAAATTACAAATAATTAAATTACCATAACTAGAACGTTTATTTTTTCTGTTACTTATAAAACACCTAATCCTAATTTACATTGTAAAAACATTGACACACTGATCAAATAGTAAATGCGTAAAACCTCACGCAAAATTATGTATGTAGTAAAACCTTCCGTATGCAAATATCCTTGTTTACATCACAAACCACGTTTGATTGCTTGGTATATGAAAATGTGATTTGCAAAAACACATTAATTTCCTCTCTCTCTCTGCGTGTCAACCATATCATTACAGTTGTGCTTTAAATTTACACCATCAGGCCTTCGGTAAGACCTTGATTGATGCCAAAATCAATTTGGCTCTATTTGGTTCGCACTTTATTAATTTACAACGTTCGAAATGAATCGTTCTGTCTCGTCACACTTAAATCAATTTTAAATGGTTGACATATATTTCATTGCTAAACTGCCACCGTATTTGGTGGCGGCAATAATATCATGGAATTAATAGAAGATGATTAATGAATTTGGTTATCAATATGATGAAACGGTAATAAATTTAGATATATGAGTTGGTTCGTCGTGTGACCAAGAGAAATTACATTGGGTTGATTCATGATGGAAATTTGTAAAATATCTTTTTGATAAAGTATTTGTGGAATCCCAGTACTAAAAATAACTTATAGTTATTATCATACTATTTTAATTCCATTTAGTGTTTATCAAAACGACTGTTGACTTTTGTTGTATGTGTATATACAGGGTGTATCCAAAATGCGTGTACAACGTAAGACCACAGATTCCTTGGCTCAAAATAAGTAGATTTAAGTTAACTTATCTATATCCAAAGTTGTTTCGTTTTGTCGCCAGAGAGCTTTAAAAATTATATTTTTCGTGCGTTTTTCTTAAACTACTCGAAAACTCTTCGTTAAACACTCTGTATGTTGCGAAATTCGAATTTGTTCCACAGAAAGCTGTGCCCAGCTGATATAACTACGTGGCCAAAAAATGAATAAAATCTAATGAAGATTTTTCGAATAATTTAAGAAAAACGCACGGAAAATATAATTTTAAAGCCCTCTGGTGACGGAACGAAGCAACTTTGGATATAGATAAATTAACTTAAATCGACCTATTTTGGGCCAAGGAATCTGTGGTCTTACGTTGTACTCGCATTTCGGAGACACCCTGTATTTGGTTTGAAAATACTTAATATGTACCTATTTCGTTTTTCTTTATCAGGAAAATCAACTGTATAATTTCATAAGATTATAAAAATGTAGTTTAAACTAATGAACTTAACGTTTCGTGATTATAATCACTACAAATTTAATTGTATGTCATACAATTTATACTATGATTTAATTGTATACTATGGTTCGGAATTACGATATGGCAATATAATATCCTTAACAATTTTATAATGGTAGAGGTAAAGAAATCATGATTAATTATCCGTAAGGATGATAATAATCAGAAACGGCTTTACCAACTTATACATTAATATTCTACAGAGTGTTCCAAGGTTAAACGAAGTGGAGTAATTCTGTCGTATTCCCAAAAATTGGTACTACAGAGAATTTAAATATCCTTACACCGTCTGATCATAGGCGTACGAACGCAAGGAGTACAAAAAGTTCAGATGTAAAAGATCTTTTTGTTCAATAACATTAAAACCATGTAAGTAGATCTATTTCATGTAGCGTATTGTGATCACTAATAGACACCTACAGCTGTAAAAGAAACAATCAACAAGATTGTATTGTATCAACAACGTATTTATATAACAAGAAAATGTTATATAAATACGTTTAACACGAAAAATCATAACTTTTTTAGAGGAAAACGTAACATTCAACGTATCTCTGATTTTCTAAACTTCACGGGATTCATAATCCTGTTTTAGGTAAAAATTGTTAACTACTCCCAACCTTATAGTAACCAATATCTACGTTTTATGGGGCTTCTAATTCCGAACCTTGGTTTGGATGACTATACTATTTTAATTAACTTCAAGAAAATGTATCAGATAATTATAAATATTATAAAACATTACAATGAAAAATGAGTAAATGGCAAAGGTTTAAAACAGCGTAGTAGCTTATTTATTACTTTAGTCATGTTAGAAATTATCAAAACAATGTAAAAAATGTCAATGTTACTTTTAATGTTACGAGCCTTACGTTGAAAACACATTTTAGTTCGTTTTAAAAGTTATTTTTAATTGTAGTAGAACACATTGAAACATTAATTAAGATATAAAACTATCTCTTTAAGAACTTATTATAAAATACGAACACCAAATAATATGAGAACAAAAACGGTATTTACAGGAGAAATGTCTGCAATAAAAGATCACTCTTCATAACGCACAATGCTCCAGCTTACTCTCCAACTTTTTATAAGGCTTTGTCATGGAGTTGAAGTTCATCACGATAATGTATCTCCACATTAATACTACTCTTCTTATTCACCCCATGGAATTGGAGGGCGTTAGTTAAGATACAGTACATTAAGTAAAGTACAATTTCGAACGAACCTTAATGTAATCTCTTACGCAGAGTTAACCTTTACAGAGTCTTAGAAAAATAACTTGAACGTTGACATTGAAAGGGAATTAAGGTCTAAAAACTAAATTTTACAGCAGAAGGAAACCAATTTTGAGTCATGAAAATAATTACAGTTAAAACTATATTATTAAGCCAATATTTTTAAAACAACAATTGAAGTATTATTGTTTTATTTTCAAAACAAAATCTTCGAAATGAAAATAATATTTCTTTTGACATTGAGTTAAAGATCTGTTTCAACACAAAAATATTTCTTTTCTTTTTAATTTCTTTAATTTAACTTCGTTTCAATGCCAAGGCTTTAATTAAATAACAAAAACGAAATTTATCAAATTTCCGTACAGTGGGATGGGTGATAGGATTGTTCTTACAAAACTCAGCTATAAAGGTGCTATTATTTAGTTTATTTGTTCATGCCGTCGGATTTTAGTTCAAATTATTGCAAGAAGTGTCCTCAGGACTAATAAAAGGAAGAAACTACAATTACATGTATATGACAAAAAAAAAATGTTAACATAAAAATAAATTATTCCCTTTATCATAACAAGAAGGAATTTTATATAGGTATGCCATGACTAAAAACCTATAAATTTAAACGTGTCATTAAATAAAAATACAAGTCATTAGCTTTGTTCGTTAGAGCTGCACTGCTTACACTTAGCAGTACAGTGCATTATTAAACTTTGGCTATGTATACGTTCGTTGGATCACATTTCATACCTGAAATAAAGTGCACCAAATTACACTAAATTAAAGTCATTCCCTTTTAAATGCTGCACGAAACTGCACCTTTGCACCAAAGTGTACCTTAGTGCAGTACAAGTTTTAACCCAACGAACAAAGCTATTGTCAAAGCAAGTAGCAACATGAAAGAAAAATAATTCTTTTTGAGAAATTATTACAAAAACTGAACTATTCAAACATTTTAAAAATGTTAAGATAGTATTGGGAGGAAAGATTATTAAGTTTATCATCAATTAGACGTGAGACATGGAAATAAAATGGATTTAATGTCTCTAAATATTTGTTAAAATTAAGGGTAAAATAATGGTGGGTTTAGGATGTCAAATTTAACCGTAACCGTAGCAATAATTTTAATCGTAACTATAAAGGATGTAGTGTTTACAACGGCCTAGTCTCAAGTTTTAAGACGTTTATGATCATTGGAATTCCCTCTTTTTCGCTTATAATTGATTTAATATCTAAGAATTCGGATTCGATTGTTTGTAGCTGCAGCTATTGTTGCGGCAGTTTTTCAAGTGATATATGAACTGAAATCAAGAGTTAGAACCCAACCTATCCAAACCTAAATAACGACACAGAGGGTCATTCCTCGACCTTAACCCGTTAAGCGGCTCGATAGATTGAAATTACATGTAATCATGACGAATATATACGTCATAGCCGCTTAAGGGGTTAATAAAAGATATGTTATGTAAAGAAGATGATCCTGATTAGTTTTTCAAATTACAACAATGAAAAAACTTTCAATTACTGAAGTTATTTCATTTTTCTGCAAAATGGCACTTAGCTATTTTGTTAGTTCTCATTTTCTAATCAATCAAACCATTTTTTTAATGAGATTATTGTCTCAACATTTCGCCTATTTAATAGGACATAATCGACGGCCCAGAGAGTATGTCTATAGTGTCATCTTTTTCTTGCAAAATAGTAGTTAGCCTCTTTATTATTTCTACTCCTTATTTAGAAAAATATCAGGACCCTACCTACAAAAAAAATAATAAATTTAGCTCGATGAATTTAGCATTGAAGTTGATAAAAGTCGTCATTGTCAATACGCTAACAGAAAATTGTCAGCAAATATTTAGCCGTAACCGTAAAAAGTTGGCCAATTTTTGTACAAATCTGTCGTAATTTTTAGCGGCTGTAAGCCGTTGCCTAAACGTTACTATTTGAATAAATATGATTGAACTTCTTTAAACGTTACAGCCACTGCTACGGTTACAGCTAAGGCCTTTAAGCTTGACATCCTAAACCCATCGTCAGTGTTATAAATGTAGAACATCTCCTTAAGGTTACGTTTCCTCCGGTTAGGTTCTTTGTAAATAATCTTAATCCCTTATTAATAAGTTTTTGTTGGCTCTGACGATGTTCATAATAATCAAGGCGAAAGTTTAATAAATTGAATAAATAAACTCACTGTTAACGCGTTAACAATTGTACTTTCTAAGAGATACCTTCTGCTCATTAGTCACTTATCTTCTATACATAACATTATTGATGTTGAAAAACTTCCAATCTTTATTTTATAAAATTTCCTTTACTATAAGCTTCTAATCATACAATCTTTTTCAATGTAAAAATGATTTTTTAATTTTTGTCACTTAACTCAGTTTGATAGTCAAGCCTTTAGTTAAGTAAAAAAATGTAGTTAAAAAATTTCCTTTATAGTTCTGTAGACTTCTAGTCAAAGGATCATTTTTAATAAATAAACGATTTTTTACATTAATTTTATCGTTTAACTTCTTCACAATATCAACGTTTCAATGTAATATCATGTATTGCATAACTTTCATTGACATAAAGTCTGATACAAAACTGCTTACAAGAGTAATGAACTGTACCGGGAGAAATTTATTCCCAGAAGCAAAGTCTGGCTAAAATAAGACTGCTCATTACATACTATGAAAAAGGGTTGGACCAAAGGGTAATAAATTAACACTTTGTCATGTCAACTTTAACACGGCTTATATAAATAACCCAACAAAACTTTAGAGGCAAGCAAAGTTCTGTTTTTGTGACATCAAAACCACCGTGCCTTCCTCAACTTTGTGTTTTTCTTTTATTGCGAATCTCACATGCAATCTTAACTTGTTAGTTGAATTGTAGTAATTGTAGTAACTAACAGAGACTATGAAAGCAGTTGTTCGAAATTAAGAGGAGTTAATGAAAGAGTACACTGATTGTGAGAATTGACCGCCAATAAGTGATATATTACCTTAGACTCATCTAACTGCTTCTGTATTCACGTACTTAAATGTACAAGGTCAAACGAAATTATTTAAAATAATAAAAAAATCTCACCTACTTTCTATTTTTTATTTTATCTCTTGTTGGATATTATTTAAATTTAAAATAACGTGTTATTTGTAATGTGTTAAGATTTTTATCATTTTACGATTGTTTAAGATAATATGATGTTTGAACATCAATCATTCATTAGTACTTACAACTTATTACAATTTGTAAACATTTCATTCATAAAAACTTTAACTTTGGTTTAAAAATTAATCGTTTTGGTTTATATTTTCTCTTGAACGGACACGGACACTAGCATAGGCGCCGGTTTTTGAAAATATGTATGGGTGCTCGACGATCTCAAAGATGGAATCAAGTAATAGGTAGGTTAACTAAAAATCAAAATGTGAAATAAAAAATATATTTACATATTAAATAAATAAAACATAATTTATTAAGAACCTATTACTTACTAAACCTTATAAAACAAAATACACTCCGCATCAAAATTAACGCACCACAAAAAAAATTCCAAAATTCAAAGTTCATTTTCCCTCAAGTAATTTAATTTTAGTTTTTTTTGTAATGTAGACTTTTTCTTCAGGAACAACCCAGAGTATAACATTTTTATTTAAACTTTAGTTTACGACATGTACAGGTTGTGTAAGAAAGACATCGTTTTTTCATCGATCTTTGGAGCAGCTGTGGGCCGTTTCAAATGCACCATCTAATGACTACCATAATCAAAAGGTATTCCATTCTTTTTTTAACCATGTGTTTTTTGAATCATGTGTTTATCTGTTTATTCAAAGAAACAGTGGTCTCTTAAAGATTAACTGACTAATTTATTGAAAAAGAGTACTGAAATAAAATGATTCTTTGATATCATTAAATTTGACAGTAGAGTAGGCTATGGAACAAAATTGTAATAAGTTACATAGCAACTGTCGAACTTGGTCAGTTGTTTAACAAATTTTGTGTGCTTCGAGTTTTTGTAACAAAATATGGAACGCCAAACAAGAAATTTAAGTCACGATGAATGTGTAATGGCAACTACATTGGCCCAAGAAGGATTAAGCTACCGTGCTATTGGTAGGAGACTCGGTGTATCTCATACTTCTGTAATGGGAGTTGTTCGTCAAGAAAAGACTGGAATACCTTTTGATTATGGTAGTTATCAGATGGTGCATTTGAAACGGCCCACAGGTGTTCCAAAGATCGATGAAAAAACGATGTCTTTCTTACACACCCTGTATGTACATGTCTTAAACTAAAGTTTAAATAAAAATGTTATACTCTGGGTTGTTCCTGAAGAAAAAATCTACATTACAAAAAAAAAAACTAAAATTAAATTAGACTGGTGACTTGAGAGAAAATTAACTTTGAATTTTGGGTTTTTTTTTGTGGTGCGTTAATTTTGATGCGGAGTGTATTAATTTTCGGTAAATCGTATGGATGCTCGGCACCCTTTAAAAAATTCCTATGGGTGCTCAGACACCCAAAGCACCCACGGATTCGGCGCCTATGGACACTAGAAGATGTTCTTAAACGGACAATCGCGCCGCACGCCGACTTGGCTATCTCCCTTTAATAAAAGATTTTCCCTTTAACGGTGTTTGGCGACTTCAGTAGTAGTAAAGTACCATAACCCGAAATGGAGCTGCACCATGAAGAGAGAGATGAAAAAGTAAACCGTCTCTTGATTACACTACCGAGTGCTCTTTCATCTTTCTCTTCATGGTGCAGCTCCATTTCGACTTATAGTACAAGCGCAGCCTATGCTGTGTCTTTCTGCTTAGCTTGAATGAGGAACTTCCCCGAGTAGACCGAAATTTAAACGTTCTCATTTTTTCGGTACATACGGGGTTCAATACTAGTTTGACGTATATGCAGAAAAATATCCAAAGTTATGGTGATAGAGTCTTTGAAGCTTCTTTGCAAATTAAAAATATGATTTTTGGACGCCAGTTTAACACTAGATATACCAGACCAGTTAAAATGACTGTTTTTTGTATTTCAATTTAAAATTCCTACTACGTGTAATATATTTATTTTTTTTTCGTAATGATATCATGACTTTTCTAGTTATAACTAAAGAATTAATTTTATAAAGTTTATATTACTGCATACATGTTGTTAGAAAAAATAATTTGCGTTTTGGACACTTATACCAGTACTAGTCAAAATGATTGGTGCAAGTTTCTATGCAGTGAAATGGACATGAGTCAACAACAACAATTAAATTATTGTTATGAAAAGTGAAACTGAAACGGTTGCATACGGTACTATTTGTAAAAGAATTGAAGAAGGAGGGATTGTTGGAAGATTACCAACTGATACTATTTTCAAGGACTCACTTAAAAAACACAAAAATATTAAAATAGATAAAACTAACAAGAAATTACCAGAAACTGTATCGTTTTATAACAAAAAAAATGTGGGGTCGATGTAACTGACCAAATGGCACGAAAATATAGTGCCAAATCAGCTTCCAGGAGGTGGCCAGTTCACGTTTTCTTCAATATCTTAGATCTAGCCAGAATAAATTTCTGGATGTTATATAAAAATACAACAGGAGAAAAATTATCAAGAAAAAATTTTCTATTTCGTCTAGCAGATGAACTTGGTTTTGAACATCAGGCTTCAAAGGAAAAATCAGGGACGCGCTGATACATCAAGAGTGAGTACTAGCACTTCTCTTGTGCGCAAATGGTGTTAAATAAGACAATGTAACAATAATAAGACAAATTTCATTTGCTCTAATTGCAAGAAAATATGTATGCTGGAAACGTACAAAGAGAAAAATGTATGTTTGTAAAAATGGCGACTGATTAAATACGAACAAAATTAATATTCTTATGCTAGATATTATTTTTATATTCTACAGGGTGTTTAAAAAATACGTTCGAATATTTGGCCGACTTATAGATCTCATCAGTACAAACAAAAAAGTCAAAATAAACATAAGTCCAAAAATCAGCCGTTTCCTAATTACAGCCTGTTTTTCAAATTAAAATAATTTACACTCAGTAGGAGTGATTCGCGTATTTATGAAGTCATCCATGGAAATAACAAAAGAAATTTGGTTCGTTTCTGTTAGTGTAGTTGCCACATTTGTTGTAATTATTGTGTGTCCGTTATTGTCAGTGTTTATTGAAGTAGTTGTTGCTGTAACCCATTGTTGAAATTTTCGAATATGCCTTATACCAACGCAGAAATGGCAGACATGCATTTTATGTATGGCAAAGCCGATGGAAATGCTTGTGAGGCACGTCGCCTTTATGCCGAAGCATTCCCAAACCGGGTACTTCCGTGTGACAAACTTTTTACAAATTTACATCAACGTTTATCCGAAGTTGGATCGTTTAAATCAAGGAACGGTGATGGTGGTCGGCCTAGATCAGTTTGTACTCCCGACGCAGAACTTAACATTTTAAGACGAATTGAAGAAAATCCTGGTACTAGTACTAGAAGACTCTCTACTGAAGCAAATATTAATTTTTCCCTAATTTGGAGAATTTTACGGGAGCAGCAATTGCACCCATACCATATTCAAAGGGTACAGGCTCTAGCTGTGCCTGATTATGCCGCACGACTGGTGTTTTGTCGAAACATGTTGACAAAAGTCGCGGAGAACCCAAATTTTGTTACGGAAATTTTATTTACAGACGAAGCTGGTTTCACGAGAAATGGCATTTTTAATTTTCATAATAGCCATGTTTGGGCCGACGAAAATCCGCATGCCGTTGTTGAATCGAATCATCAACACCGATTTGCAATCAACGTTTGGCTTGGTGTGTTAGGAGACCATCTGATAGGACCTTGTTTCCTGCCTAACCGTTTGACTAGTCAATTGTACCTTGACTTTTTGCGGAATACATTACCACTGCTGTTAGAAGATGTGCCCCTCAACCACAGAATTAATATGTGGTTGATGCACGATGGAGCTCCTGCGCATTACGGAGTCTTGGTCAGAAATTATCTAAACGAAAATTACAATGGCAGGTGGATAGAGCGAGGAGGTCCAATTGCATGGCCCCCTAGATCTCCCGACCTCACTCCACTCGATTTTTGCATTTGGGGGTATTTAAAGACATTAGTTTATTCAAGTCCTGTGAATAATTTAGATGAGTTGCGAGAACGAATTGAACATGCCTGCCAGACTGTTCGTATAAATCCGGGACTCTTTGAGAGAGTGCGGCGTTCACTTTTACGGAGATGTGAAATGTGTATACAAATGGAAGGAGGACATTTTGAACATCTTCTTTAAGAATCATTAATTTGTAATCATTAAAATGTATTTATACTGATATTTGAGTGTAAATTATTTTAATTTGACAAACAGGCTGTAATTAGGAAACGGTTGATTTTTGGACTTATGTTTATTTTGACTTTTTTGTTTGTACTGATGAGATCTATAAGTGGGCCAAATATTCGAACGTATTTTTTAAACACCCTGTATAATAAACAGTAAATTGATGGATTTATGACTTCAATAAATTTATTAAACTAATTTAGCACTTTTTAAAAGAAAATAAAGACTGGCAACCTCATTAACCTCTTCCTTTTTAAGAACAGTCATTTTGACTGGTTTGGTACAAATGTATACTTCAATTGCTGGTATATCTAGTGTTAAAGAAAAAGAGGAGACAAACAAGAATAGATGATTTTTTACGTCATTAGTCTGATATTTATGGCGTATTCGTTTGGTTGCACTGGTGCGCACCAGAATTTGACCTTGAGTGCATACGTCACATTAGCTTAGTACAAAAATACACCATTAGTTTCATATTATGTACTGTTACATATGTTCTATTATATGTATGTATTTTGCATGTACTTTGTAAGCTAACAAATCTTTTTTTTCGCAAGTTTTTAAAAAATGCCGAAATTATTTAATCTTTGAAAGAGAGTTTCAGTCCCTTTAAGTTAATTGGGTAAAAATGGGGTATTTTATATTTAATACTTCTATCAATTTTACTTAGGATTTCTCTTAAGCGGACACCACTCTTGAGCGGACACTTTTGGTCGGTCCCGTTGGTGTCCGCCCAAGGGAGATTTCACTCTATATAATTGTTTAAAATAAAATAGTTAATCAATGAACCATTCATTCAAATTTACAACTTCTCAGAATTTATACACGTTTCATTCATACTTTTTCAATCAACTTAATTGCATAAAATTGTATCTTCTATAAGATTTATTAAGAAACTCGAATGAGATTCAATATAAATTAGAACAATCTGTACAGATTTCACTTTCTATTTGAACTCATTTCTAATTAAAAATAACTCATCTTTATTTAGAGTATCTTTCTGATCAAATTTCATTCATCCCGTATTACATACATCCAGTCGTACAAGAATCCATGTGGGTGGAGTCAATAACTCGTTTTACCGTAGTCAATGTACTCGACTATTTTTTTTCCTTTACTTCCCATACCTTTAAGTCTGCATGGTTTCCAAAACTATTCGAAAACAATTGTGAATCAAACATAAAACAAACGTGTTCCAACTTAATTTCAAGAAAAACGATAGTCGTTTGTTTCATATTTCGATTGTTTCTTTTACAATTCGATTGTTTGGTTTTATATGTAGTAATTTAACCTCAAATTCTTTACTTCTGACGATTACGTCGAATCGTGTAAACAGAATGAGACACATCGTTCTTGATAGAGATATCTTAAATAAACTTTAAAACATTTTTGGGTATTTTAAATTTATTTTATTTGGTTATAACGTACCAAAACTTTAGTAAATCGCCTTTCCAATTCATTCGGATCTGGCATAGGTTGTTTGGCCTTAACTCTGATGCTGGCTTGTCGTGCATGGTGTTTGGACGAGATGACACTCTCGGTCTTGTCGGACGGCCCCTGTAGGGCCGAAGGTTGTTCCCCCTTTGAAATAGCGGACCCCATCACGCACAGACACAACTGAAGAAACTTCGGGTATTTAATAAAGCGGATTTAGGTTCGCGTACATTTTCGTTTACGGCGCAACAGGTTTTTTAAACGAGAAACTAAACTAAAACAATACAACTCGCGTCCGAGACCCCGACCGAAGAACTAAAAGCCCGATTCTGATTATTCAGTAAACGAGACGGTCGCATGCGCACTGTGAACGACCGAATCGCTTTTTTTGTTTTGTTTGAAATAGCTGAATGGCGGCGATTGTTTCGCTCTTCGATTGTTTTTGTGCGTTCGTTGAGAGAAAGAACGGTGATTTTTGTGTTTCGACTTCCGGTTTTAAGGTTTTAGTTATCGCGGTTACGCATTTATTATCGTGAAATAATTATAAAGAAAAAATTCTTTCCTAGAGTTTTTACATATTTTATTGATGTTTCATAAGTACTTAAGTATGAATCAGTGTTAATTAAAAAGAATGAAAGAAGATGGGAAAGTATGATGTAACATAAAAAAAAAACTACACTCTCAATTTCATTTTTCTCTTTGGTAATAAGCACATTGAACACTCATAATGGTTATTAATAACTTGGAAATAGGCAACCCAATATATAGAAAACGAATATTTTATGAATTGATACAAATTTGCACAACTTTCCTGTTAAGAAGACTTTAAAATGATTTAAAAAATTATGGACAAAAGTCAGATATTCTTTGTCGTTCAGAACACCTGTAATTGTTTAGAATAATTAAATAGTCGTTTGGGAAGATTAGAAAAATTTTCACAAACATTGCATAAACGTTGGAAACGGTTAGAAAAGCTTTTAGTATATTCCTATAATTTAGAAAAATTTCAAAAGTCAGGTTATACAAAGATCCAGATATTGTTTAATAATAATATCTTCAAAAAGACTAAAAAATCTTATCGATAAATGTTAAAAAATTTGTACTTGTTACACAGATTCTAAAAAATCCGTAAGTAAATGTTTAATACTTATTACTCACAATCAGGTTAAATTGACTTCAGATTGCTTTGTGGAATAAAACAAAAATATCAAAACAAAATGTTTTTCTATTAATCTCAGGGACAGTTTTATAAAGATTTAAGGCCGGTTCCCATTAGCCAGCACAGCACGACTCATCATTTTTGGAATGAATACACATTAGTGCAACACGATGCAGTGCAGCGCAGTTCAGCACAGCACAACGTAGAGGCAACGAATTGTAAATTTCAATCGTCAGTAGCGTTTTAATTCAACATAAATTTGCACGAATAAGCATAGTTCTTCTTCATCCTCGAACGATATGATTGTATTAGCAAGTGTATGTTTTAAATATGACAAGCCTAAACAAAAAAGGAAGTGTACTTGTTGGGTACATGGCATATTTCGCGCCAGGTTAAAGGAACGGAAATTCCGTATGACTTTTAGAAGATTGCAAAATAATGAGAAAAAAAAAATATGTAAATATTATGGAACAACCCATCAAAAATATAATCAATTAGAACATTGTACGAATTCTATTATCTAAAATAAATACCAAATTTCGCCAGTGTAGTGGACTATATGAGTTATGATCTGTACAAAGTTGCATACATCAGAACGTACTACAACCCGAAATGGAGCTGCGCCATGAAGAGAAAGATGAAAACGCAAGTTCCCTCTCCATAAGTACTCTTTCATCTTTCTGTTCATGGTGCAGCTCCATTTCGGGTTATCGTACATGTCAATTTTATAATTAAATTCGGAAACTAATTATCTCCTAGGTCTTTATAACTAAACTTGTTATATGTATTGCAATAAACAATTCTTTCCCTTAGGAAAGACACTTATGTCTGTGATGCCATTTTTCTTTTTTACAAAAAAAATTCAACAGTCACGAAAAAATCAAAATTTGCTTTTCTCGTTCAGTTACAGATCGGTTATGAATACAGGTAAACCAACATCTTGGAAAACGTAATTCTATGCCAAGCACGCAATGAGTTCAGAAATGTATGGGACGCAAAACCCTTAGAGAAATTTTTAAACGGATTTAGTCGCGTCGTGTTGCGCTGCGCTGGACTAATGAGAATCGACCTTTCGAATAATTCAGTTAATGCGTTTTGTAAAACCGGACCAAAAAGTGTTTTTAGTATTTTGCACCGAGTTTTTTCGAGGAACCGATAATATAACCCACTTATATTTTACAGAAGCAAAAAAATTGTTCGAAAAATGGTCAATAAAAATTGTACTTGCGTGAAAGTCAATGAAATCGGATAGAAAAAAAGTTAAAAAGTCCCTCCTTAATAAAAAAATAATGATAAATACCTAATTTTATAAACAAAAACAAGTACACTTTCTATGTTTCTTCTTAAATTAATCTTTTCCTGTTTAATTATGTACTTGTATGTATAGGCTTTTGCTGCACTGGCGAAAAGTGCCAAGGTCGATATATCAGCCCGCACTTTGTAGGGTTTTATCACAGTATAGAGAGTATAAAATAAATACTTTTATGTCTATTTCGTCTGTTATTCTGCTGTTTGAATTGTGTAAATATTGTTTTCTGTTTGGTTTTTATGAGCCTTGTTCATAGCCTTGGCAAAATCGTGACAAATTCGGCAGGTTATTTTAGCATAGGTATCTTGATTTCTTTCGGCACTAAAAGGGTTAAGGAGAAAATTTGTTCAAAACCTAAGAAATAGACTTCTTAGACAACCAACCAATTTCACGAAATTTTCCGATTGTTAAATTTGAATTTTATGACATGAACTCCTTCACAGAGATTATTAGTAGTCTAGTAGAGGCTTATAGTGCCTCAAGATGACAACAACGCCTTGCAGTATAGCTACAAAAGGAAATTACTTCTTCCTAATGGTGGGTTTAGGGCAGAGGTCGGCAACAAGCGGACCGCGGTCCGTACACGGACGAGGGAAGTTCGAATCTCGGACCGTCAAATTTTCTTAAATACAGCTTGTCAAATCTAGGAAAAGACGTGGAAATGTAAGAAATAAGAACCGTCTTCGATGCGCAGTAATCCGTTAAGTCACACCCCTCACAAACTTCATTTTTACGAAGTATTTGGAGGTGTTCACTTCACACAGATATTTTTGAAAAATATATTGCAAGGCACGAATTTATTCATTTCCCAACAATTTTTAAGTATAAAAAAGAGAACTCTGAAGAAGACGTTGCAGTGTTTGTAAGATTTCTGTTCGAACTAAGGGACGAATTTGCTACAAGATTTCAAAACTTTACAGAAATAGAAAAGCTGTCTCAATTCCTAAAATTTCCTTATCAAGTTGATGCATCGACAGAATGGTCTCATGTGGCTGCCAAGTTGTTCAGCATTTCAAAGTCTTCACTTCAAGTGGAGATAATCGACTAGCAAGAAGATATTTCTTTGCAAATGTAAAAAACTGTATCCACTGAAGAATTTTGGGGTAAACATGTTTCAGAAAAATATGAAAATTGTAAGAAAGTAGCTATCAATCTGGCCACTATGTTTGATTCGACATATATATGCGAATCGTCGTTCTCGAAAAAGAATTTTTCGAAGAACACATATCGGTCAAGGTTGACGGACGACCAGCTCGAAGACATACTTCGCATTTGCTGTACCCCTCGTACACCGAACTTTAAAAAACTGGCCCAAGACCGTCGTTGTAATTTCTTACATTGAATATATTACAATATTAACTGAGAATTACTTGTATTACTTGGCTTGCCCTTTTTGTGGAAACTAATGGCGAATTCGATTGGCAAAACTAGTGTGCACTGGTGCACACACGTTGAGTGCAAAATGTGACATATGTCACACTAGCTTAGTGCAAAAAAGGGCAAATTCAACAGAACGAGATGAAATCAAGCATAATCATAACATCACTTGTAAGTGTGTTTAAGGCTTGATGATGTTTAAAATGTTTTATAAACCACAATAATAAAATGTAACAGAGTACCATGAAACAACCAATAGAACACGCTGTTATGCACTGGTGCGCACTAGTTGTGCCAATCGAATTCGCCATAACTCAACTTGAAAACAAAATAAAAAACAGTACCTTTTAATTATTAGTTTTTTTCTGGACCTCCATAAAAAATTTTACACCGAATGCGGACCCACTGAAAACTACTTGCCGACCCCTGGTTTAGGGTGTCAAACTTAAAGGCTGTAATCGTAGCCGTAGCAGTAACTCCGGTATTTAAAAAAAGTACAACTACAGTGAAATTCCCCTTCGCGGACACCCCTCTTGAACGTACACCCCCCCTTGCACGGACAGTTTGTAGAACCGTCCGCCTCTCATACAATTACTTAGCATTTCTTTTACGCGAACACCCCTCTTGAACGGACACTTTGGTGGGTCCCGTTAGTGTCCGCCCAAGGGAGATTTCACTGTATTTTGTTTAAATAGAAGCGTTTAGGCAACGTGTAGGAATTACGGCAAATTCGATGGTTACTACAGCTAAGGTTACGGTTGACATCCTAAACCCACCATAAGATTTTATTATCTAACTATTAAGTTTCCTTTCAGTTAGACAAAAACGGAGAAGTACATAGGAAACGTATATAATAAAGGTACTATATCATTTAGTATTCTACAGGCCACGTGAGTGCGAGTTTAAATGAACACCCGATAGTATTTTATATTTAATTTTTAAAAAATTCCTTTAAATTTACGTTGTACAAGTTTCTTTAGCTAATACCTCACAATTGGATAACATGGTTATTATCATTTTACATATTTGTCCAACAATTAGACACATTGTTTAGAATCATTAGAGATTTGCCAACAATCGTCCGTGAAATCGACTGTTTTCTCCAAAAGTACTCTTTCGAAGCAATATGAAGTAATGATGCTTTTAATGATGATATTACTAAAATTCTCATTCCTTTATTTTTTTAATGGACTACACCAGTTTCAAAGAACAACTGAGATAATAGACCAGAAAGACTAACAAGTAAGCTCCTTAAAGGAACATAAAATTATTCAGAGAAACTGAATAATTGTCTATTTTGAGTAGAACTCCCTCAAAATATTATTTAACACTTTGCTGACCGGTGATGAGTTAACTTTTCATCATTGCACATGCATTGCGGGGACATGACAGTTTCTGTGTAAAATTCCAGATCAACAAAGTGTTAAAAAGGTTAGGAAGTCAAAATTATGTAGAAACCCTGTAGTCTTGCATGTATATCAATGATACCTTTCATCAAATTGTTAAGAGAGATGATAAACTGTGCATTGCCCAAAGTTTAGAAATATCATCCAGAAAAATTAATAAATCATTCAACAATTAACACCTTGTTGACCGGTGACGAGTTAATTCGTCTTTTCATATCCAAACGTTGCTGACCGGTGATGAGTTCTGACTAACTAGGCACTCATAGTCATAACACTTACATTGCGGTAACATGACATTGTTTCTATGTAAAATTCCCAGTCAACAAAGTGTTAAATAATTATCAAGAATAACTAAAAAGTCACCATGAACGACGAGTAGGTCATCCAGAAAGATCAAATAATCTCCTGGAAAGATTAGAAAATTATCCAAAACATTTAAAGAGATTAAGAAAACTAAAAGGTTCAGAAATAAAATAATGGTCTTAATAATGTAAGATAAAATCATTTATAAGTACTAATTAATCATTAAGACTGAATGAGGAGCTTGCGTGCAAAAGCGAATAAGATTTATTTTGTAAAATTTATCAGGAGGCACAGAAAACGTATAAAATTTTGCCCGCTGTTGCTCGCATACGTCAACTTTAAATACAATTTAGACATGCTTTTTTTAAGTTTTACTTATAAAAACTTGTAGAAATGATTAGAATGGATTCAAATCATATAATTAACATGTATAACTCAATTTCGTCAAAATATGGATTTATCCGGTTTTGCAGGCAAGCTCCTCAAATATAAAGCTACTTAAAAACATTTAAAAAAATTAAAATTCAAGATCATGATTAAATCAATTTATCTTATAAAAAAACGTAATCTGTAAATTCTTACTAAATAAGGGTAATAAAACAATTCAAATACATTTGTTTATTAAACTAATTAGACAATTTTATTTATAAAAATATACGTACAATTGAAATTACATTTTCAAAATTTATTTAATTTGGACAAACCATTCACAATTCATTCTAAGCCAACCAATCTAATCATTCATTCCATTTCATATACTCCAATTATGTACCAAAGTTGTACTTTTTCATTATCGATATGTCTGAGAATTTTAATTTTGCCTTCATTCCCGTTTTTACCCATTTCTTACTCAAACCATAAAATTATCCACTCAACATTTCTCAATTTGCTTTAGTAAATTATTATTTTAGTTACTATGAACCTTCTGCTATAACTTTTTGTTCTGACTGTGCATCAACTTCTACTGTCTCATTTTTACATTCATTTGATTTCTCTAAATATCTCCAAGGATTTTCCGTAAAAGATGGATGCATATACTTTGAATAAGCATTATCCTAGACAAGGCTTTTCATATTTCTTCCTTTTTATTTATTAATTTATACTACATACCTGTGATTTATTTAAATAACTATTGTTACTATAATTCCTCCTGAAATTATTTGGTGTCCTAGAATAATTATTAAAATTGTGATGTCGTCTCCCTCTTCGACCGTTACTGTTATTATAAACCCTAGGACTCTTCCTACTATAATCTTGGGGACTGCTTATAGCTGAAGGGCTGAAAGTGTTATCATACGACGCATTACTTTCACTAAACGACAAATAATCCGATTCCTCTTTGCTGTTGTTGTCTACATTAAAGTACATAAACCCCGGACTTCCTTGATAGTTCATATTTATTTAATTTAACGTTATTTTAATTGATTTTATCTCACAATAACGCAAAATATCAACATTTGTGAAGTTAACCTTATTTGACAGTTGATAGCTTTAATGTCAAATGTTTGTGTTGCCATCTTGTGGTGTTTATTTGAAATTTAATAAAGTAGAATTCTATTTTAAAGAAATTAATTGAAAATTTAAATTTTGTAAAATAATAATTATTATATAATTTTTAATTATCTTTAAAACTAAATCATAAAGTTTAAAGGAGTAATAATAATTGATAATGAAGTTAAATTAATGGAAATTTCTACACTCTTAAACATTAATTCACCTTTACTTCAAGAGATGGCCCCTTACATTTCAAATTTAATTTTTATTTTTTTAGAAATAGAAAGTAAAACATAACATCACTAGAAATATCGTGTATATTTACTATAATAAAAAGAACACATTAAAAATAAGACATAGCCATTTCCTAAACGGGTTTTCTAAATTTCTTCCCAGCATAAACAGCATCTTTGCCAAGTTCATGTTCTATCCTGAGTAATTGATTGTATTTGGCTAATCGTTCAGATCTACAAGGAGCCCCGGTTTTAATTTGTCCGGCTGCTAATCCAACAGATAGATCGGCAATGAAAGTATCTTCAGTTTCTCCCGATCTATGAGAAACCATCGTTCCCCATCCGTTTGCTCTAGCTCTTAGATGAGCACAAATTGATTCTGTTATCGAACCAATTTGATTTACTTTTAATAAAAGGGCGTTACAAGCTTTCTTTTCTATAGCTGTTGCGATTCTTTTTGGATTAGTTACTAAGAGATCATCACCCACGATTTGTATGCTAGTCGCTTGAGTTATGGTAGCCCAAGCTCCCCAGTCGTCTTGTTCGAAAGGATCTTCAATCGATACAATGGGAAACTCTTTGATGAAACTTTCGTATAACTTTTGAAGATCTCCGGGTTCTAAGTATTTCGAAGGATCCGATTTGGGGTTTTTAAAATCCAAGTCGTACTTTCCTTTTTTGAACATTTCCGATGCCGCACAATCCATACCAATGTCAATTTTACCGGTATATCCAGCTTTAGCAATCGCTTCGGAAAGTAAAACGACACCTTCTTTATTGTCTTGAATGTTTGGGGCAAATCCACCTTCGTCACCGACGGCTGTCGCGTCTAAACCGAATTTTGCTTTGATGACGGCTTTTAAGTGATGATAAACTTCTGAGCCCATTTTCATTGCTTCTGTAAATGATGTAGCTCCAGTTGGAAGTATCATAAATTCCTATACAAAAAAAGAAAGCTTCATCTTTTAGACAAATTTAACATTAAATGTAGAACTATAAATAGGTCATAAGCTTCTTGAGATAAGTAAATATGTTTTAAACACTTTCGAGAATGTTTAATACTGATTAAATTAATCCTATGAGAAGATTTAAGGCATGATTTTTTATGGAATAATAAGTGGGGACCAAATTTTTTTTCTACAACTATGAGTAGACGTGATTTTACCGAAATTCTACGATTCCTTCCCTTCGATAAAAAAATGAGAGGAGTCAACGTTTACAAAGGGACAAATTTGCTTTAGCTTCAACAGTTTGGAATAAATTTATTCAAAATAGTCAAAACTGCTTCAAACCAGGAACTGACATTACAGTGGATGAGCAGCTCTTTCCAACCAAGGCCAGATGCAGGTGCACACAATATATGCCAAACAAACCTCAGAAATTTGGCTTAAAATTCTGGCTGGCATCCGACGTTGAGACCAAATATGTAGTAAATGGCTTTCCTTATTTAGGAAAATGTGAGGCTCGAGATTTATCAACCCCATTAAGTGAATTTGTTGTACTGAAACTTGTAGAACCATATACTATGAAAGGTAGGACCATTACAATGGAATTAATATGAAAGATCAAGATTTATTATAACATATTCGAGGGTTATGTACCCGAAGGAGATGCGCAACTTAAAGGTGCGTCCAGACTTGTGACAAAACTCCGTAGCATGACAGCGTCGAGTTGCACCATGAAGAGAAAGATGAAAGAGTACTCGTCAATGTTACGGAGAGGGGACTGGCTTTTTCATTCTTCTTTTCATGGTGCAGCTCAATTTCGGGTTATAGTACATCACAAATGTGCACGTATCATCATCGGATATGTGTCATCGTTGCGTATCAACATCGCGAACTTCAATACTTTCCAGTTAGTTAATAGTTTTGTTCGTAGAAGCGGTTTCTAACATTTTCTGCTTTTTTTTTAAACAAGCAAGAATTAAAATTATTGCATATCATCAAAATTAAACAATTTCATTGGTTGAAGAAATTAGAAACCGTTGGAAATCGCTTCTACGAACAAAGTTGCCAGTACATAAACTGTCATCATGGATATTGCAACAGCTGCCTATATTATTATTGATCAGCTTGTACGAAATAAAGGAAAAAAAGAAGACTTTGCAACAACATTTATATACGCAATGACATGAAAATTGCAGAAATAACTTACTGAAAGATTAACACCCATATGCATAGTCGATCGAAAGCAACTCGCAAGCGATTCTCCGGAGACTCGCCGGCGAACGGACGGAATATAATTTGTGATGCATAAATAGTCGATCTCCCAGCGAACTCCGTTTTGGCGAATCGCCGGTGATTTGGAACGTGATTTATGATGTATAACTACTTACTTACGTGGTGCATACATTTCTAAATCAAAGATATCCCTATTGGCATTAAAGATAACAGTCAAATCGGGATCCATTTTATTTTATATATAATAAAGTTGTAACTTCTAAATGTCTCTACGAAGTTTGTCTACCCCTGAAATGTCTTTCGATGAAATTTGCCAACCCTTAAAATGTCTCTCGACGAGTTTTGCCCACTCCTGAAGTCAGTTCGAAAAATCGAGGGTTTATTTATCCTTTAATCGGGTTTCTACAAAGTTTATCAACCTTTGAAATGTCTCTCGATGAGGTTTACCCACCTTTGAAATTCGTTTGAAAAATCGAGGGTTTACTTTTCCTTGAATCGGAGTTTTCCGAAGTTTACCAACCCCTGAAATGTTTTTCGACGAGTTTTACCCACCTCTGAAGTCAGTTTAAAAAATCGTTTACATATCCTTGAATCAAATGTCTTTCGATGAGATTTGTCCATCCTTGAAGCCCGTTTGAAAAATTGAGGGTTTACTTATCCTTGAATCGGGTTTCTACGAGGTTTGCAAAACTTTGAAATGTCTCTCGACGAGGTTCTTCCACCCCTTAATCCCGTTTGAGAAAGAGAGGATTTACTTATCCTTGAATTTGGTTTCTAGAAAGTTTGACTATCCCTGAAATGTCCCTCAACAAAGTTTGTCAACCCCTAAAATTTCCCTCGAAGAGGTTTGCCCATCCCTGAAATCCCATTTTTCCTTTTCGGGGTTTGTCTATTCGTGATAGTCGAGTATCACGTCTTTATCAATTGAATTCTAGCTAGTAGACAATAATAATATAAATTGTGCTTTTGTTGAGGTTTTTGACATCGACCGCTCTCCGGCAAATCTCCGGCGCATCGCCAGAAAAACAGCATAACTCACGTGAATGATTCCATGGCGATTGACTATGCATCGGAATTTTCTACTGGCGAACGGAGAATCTCCGGCGAATAACTGGCGATCGACTATGCATACGGGTGTTAAAATTTCAGCAAGTTAGTAGTATTTTGAAAAATTTTACGAGGATGTCACCAACCGATTTTGAATACCTTATAAGTTTAATTGGACCAAAAATTGCTAAAAGGATACATTTTTATGGAATGCTATAACTATCCAAGAAAGACTAGTCATGGTTCTTAGATGTAGATAGACGCATCGTTCTTTTTTTTAATTTGTTGTAATAATTTCTATTTTTTGTATCCCACAGTACATCTCCATACTTTTAACCATTGAATTAAACGAAACCCGCAGTGTGTAACTTTCAAAGTCGAACCAAGCTACGTATCATCCCTTTGATGTGACGCAGAAAACCGACAAGACATGGAATGAGCTGATCACACGCAGCGAACACAACTATGTAACTCGATGTGGTTACGAGGTATCGTCCAGAATATACGTGATGAAGTTCGTGGTGCTGTCACGCCACGGGATTTTGTCACAAGTCTGGACGCACCTTCAGAAAAATGCAATATGCTTTTAAAAGGCTTTTAGGAATGTCCAGTATTGATAAGATGAACCGTATGAGAAGAACATGCCGTGACCCTATCGTAGCTACTTCTAATTAATGTGATGTGATTGGCAGGAAAACGGTCATTAGCATTTCACTTTTATTAGCGTTAACTAATTTCACTTTTATAAAACTGAGCCATTAAGTCAATATGAAGGATTAAGGTTTATTATAACATTTTCAAGGATTATCTACCAGAAGAAGATGACCAAAATAAGAAAAACGTGAATAAGGATTAAACGAGAATGAAAGAGGGATTTTATTTCAAGAGAATGAAAGTGTTATAAAATTGTAAATAGAAGATTGATAATGGCAAATGAACGAATCAAAAATAATATGAACAGACAAAATTAGAGTAAACTGTAGAAGGGCCTGAAGACCCAATGAACAGAGAAAAGATTAATGAAGGATTAGAATTGCAACAGAACGTATAAAAAGTTAACGAAACGTATAAAATTATGAATATTGAAATGTCCAAGAACCTAATGGTAGGACTAATCTTAGGGTAAGTAGAAAAAAATATATAGAGAAACAAGATTAAAGCAAATTGAAAGAATGTCATGTAGGATTTTGGCTGTGTTTAGGGGAGTTGATTTTTGGTAATAAGACCCGTTTGTTTGGTAAAACAATATAAACGAATATAGGGTAAACTCATCAAATTTCGGCAATGCGCTTAAAGTCGGCCTTCTAGTTTTTTAATATGGATTTGTATAGAAAGACCGACTTTAGGAAGCCTTTTGAAAGGCAGCCGACATGTGGACAGTTTACCCTATTTAACAAAAATAAAATACAATTGTCCGTCTTGCAAGTCTTCACTACTTCGCGTTTCCACAACTTATCCGTCTAACGTTGTTCTTTACAACTCCCGTCTTTTCCCAAGTCATGCCTGCACCTTATTCTCGTCTTTAGCCAACTGTCTCCTCTCGCCTCGCGTATTTCCAACTACTCAAACTTATTTCGGTCTTTATTTTCTTCCGCGTTCTTACCCTATCTACCTTATTATCTAAAAAGTAAAATTGCTGAAGATTTAGTATAAAAACAATCATGTGAAAAGAGAAAATATGAGTAACCGAACCCAAAACAGGAGCTGTAATTGGAAAAAACGTAAAAATAGAGAATTCTAAAGAGAATTATGAAAAAAACTGAAGAAGTTAATGAAGGACTTGGTTTAGAAGAAAATGGAGATGAACGGTAGAATAGTTGATAATCTAATGGTAGAATTAATAAGTAGGTCAGTGATCTTGCAACAGAGAAGATTTATGGACTGGGATTGGTAGGAGGTGGAGACTATAAACGATGAAACTCGGAGTAAAATAAGTGTCTAGAATTTATTAGATTCTGAAGGATAGGTGGACCGCTTGAAATAGGTAAGAACAAAGCAATCGTGAACAAGATTAAAGCTGTTTGAAAAAGTATTTCTATTAAAAAAGAGAATATCTAATACCAAATTAAAGATTGCAGATTGATCTGAAATTAAGAGTGGTGGAAATTGAATGATAGAGACTAAAAATGTAATTAAAGGTCAGATATTGGGAAAAAGAAATATAAGTCACAGTTGGAATTGAAAGATGGTAGAAAGCTTTCAACTTTTGAATTGAATTATAGGAATTGAGGAGGTTGGTGGAGTAATTAGGAAAAATATAAAAGATTAGATATGAAATTTTCATCTCAATTTTCACTTTACTTTTACACTTTATTAAATTTATCAAAATAATTATTATGACTTCGGGTTGTCTTATCAATCCTATTTGATTAATTTTGGTTATTTACCTGCATTGCTAATTTATTACCAGCATGAGACCCACCATTAATAACGTTCATAGAAGGAACAGGAAGGATAAATTTGTCATTTCCCGCTAAATCTGCAATGTGACGATACAAAGGAACCTGTCTTGAAGCTGCGCCAGCTTTACAAACGGCCATCGATATTCCTAAAATAGCATTCGCTCCGAATTTAGATTTATTCTCAGTTCCATCCAATTTTATCATTAATTCGTCTATCGCCTGTTGTTCTATTACGTCCAATTTCGATTCAACCACTTTAGGTCCCAATTCTTTTATTACATGAGTTACAGCTTTACTGACTCCTTTACCCATATAATCTTCCTTTTTTTGGTCACGCAATTCCAAAGCTTCGTGAATACCTAAAATATTACGTTGTAAATAATGGATGGGTAGTTTCTTTGAAATGTTTAAAGGTTTATTTTGTATTTAATGACCTGTACTAGCCCCTGAAGGTACAGCTGCTCGAAAAAGGCCATCTTTAGTGGTTAAATCAACTTCAACAGTGGGGTTTCCACGAGAATCGAATATTTGTCTTGCTGTTATGTTAGTTACAGGCGTACTGTAACGTCTTACTATGGTTCTGAAAGAATGAAATTATTTGATGGTTTTTAAAGACAATTTGGAATATCTAATTTTCTATACCTTACCTTGCTATACAAAAAATTTGATTTAATCTCATGTTGGGTTTTTATCCATGAAATAATTACAACCGACAAAACAATTTGACACGAATTTCTAATGACGTTGATGACATGCATAGGTCACTAATTAATAAATCTCTGTATTAACATTTCTTGAAATAGTAATTGTTCTATAATGATTTATAAAATAATCAGCCAAGAGGTTTCATTGGTTAGAACCTGTATCTATATTTTTTAGGTGTATTAGTGTGAAAATTCTGTGCATTTATTAGTGTTGTCAATATCAGAACTGGAAAAGTTTAGTTCCAGTTATTTTCTGATTTAATGACATCACTAAATAAATAATATAATTTTAGAAAAAAGTATTTGAATAGCTTTCTTTTCGTTTTACATGAAGTGTATTAAGTGGTTATATTAAGTGATTATATGGGTTTCAATGAGGTTAAAACTGGTGTATTTTCCATATACCATCCATAAGTTAAGCATATCCTATGTGATTGTCCGAATTTCAAGGACTTTAGATTAAGGGACCTGGGTGACGACTGGCCAACCATGGATGCAATCAGGGACACACCTCTGAACTACATCCTAACCTTTGGTAAATCCCTGGGCTGGTCGATATAGATAGAGTGAATGACAGGGAGGTTGCACAAAGGGCGCAATTGAGTCTAACAAGTGCGACGTGCCATTTGGCGCGCTCTCCCGCTTCCTACATACGTACCATTCATATTCCATATGTATGATAACATAATGCGATAATAAATAAATGTTCCCACTCAAACATTCAGATGAAAGAGCAACATTTGAGCAATATGTGTATGAACGGGAAATGTCTTAATAATTTAATAATAATACTTTAATGAATTTATAACAAAATAATGTAACTCGTTGATAATGAGATCTACTGTTAAGACATGAGGGTTTCTTGGCTAATAAGAGATAACTTTGTTTGTATTATTGCACGGAGTTAAAGATTGGCAGTTAAAACGATTCTATGATATTGCGAACCGCAAAGGTGTTAATAATTTAATAATAAAAGTTTTATAATAAATTAATTGAAGTTATTGATACCAAGGTCTCCCACTCTTAAGACAGAAAGGTTTCTCGGCTAACAGGGGATAACGTTGTTTACATAATTGCGCAGTAGACCTACGAAGAATATATAAGCCCTTGCAAAACAGGGGAAGTCGTCGTTAATTGGTCCAATTCTGTTTGTTCGTTACGATTCTTCCTTTCTTTTCGATTATATTCGATTTTTTTTCAAATTCGGAGTTAGGATTGGATTCGGAGTTAGATTTTCAAACTAGATTTGTTCGTTAACTCGAAGTGTTATTCATATTTTCGTTCCCATTTGGACTATAAAGTGTGATCGGTTCCGGTCCTCGGTGCGAATATAGACATTGTACTCAGCATTATGATATAATTATGTCAGTCCAGGCGATTATCGGTAAGTTCGTGTAAGATTGTAATTAACCTGCTCCCCCGAAAACAGAGTATCAACTACTTTTAAGTTAGATACATAAAGCGTAAAGTACAATCACTTAGTTTGGATTTGATTTAGAAATTTGTTATTTTTGTCTACATTTTCTTTAGTTTATTAAATAGTAGTTAATAACTCCTGCATTATTCTTGCTATTTTTGCACCTTAAATTCACTTATAATGTTATAAATAAGGCAGGTAAGTTGAGTTTATATTTTATTTTAGAAATTTCCATACATTTAACTATCCCCTGGCGTTGTTACCCGCCGACACCCCTTTGGATCGCGACAATTCAGTCGAATTCAGAGATAGGATTGGATTTGGAGTTAGATTTTCGGAGTGGATTCGTTCGTTAACTCGAACTGTTTTTGACATCTTGGTTCCAAGTTGGACTCTAATTGTAGGTCTGATTCTGGTTTAGCATCCTGATTGTTCCTATTCTTTGGTGTTAGAGATTACGGTTCTCGGAGTGAGATCGATTCCGGCCCGCGGCGCGAATATGTAAACTTTGCTGTATCCAGAATTAGGAGTATACAATTACAACCCAGACAGTCTTGGGTAGCTTTTTGCGAAAGATCTGTAATTAAACTGTTTCCCCCGAAAACAACGTATCAACTAATTACAAGTTAGCTTTATATAAGTGTAACGTAGGTATTCTATGTTCTGATTTGGTTTTGTATTTTATTAGTAAGGTAAGGTGGGGTAAGTGCGACATAAAAAATGATAAGTGTAAATTTCAATCGTTACAACATCAATAATACTTTCCAACGGATTTTTTCTTTTGTCAGTATAATAACTTGGGGCATACTCTAGGTAATGAAAGATATTTGATTAAGGGCCGGTTTATTCACCTTTGGATAAATTAATCTATCCAATATCTACTACGGTTACAGGCTAACTAGCCAATCACGGCAAGTGAAATTATAGTTACTATGGAAAATATCGGGTAGATTAATTTATCCAGAGGTGAATAAACCGGCCCTAAATAAAGTAATACTCAATAAATTATTTTTAGTTTTTTAATTTTATTCGTCGTGGACACACTTGCCCCGCTAATGTGGGGCAAGAGCGACTAGGGCCTCTTTCTCCGAACAAAATACTTTGATTAACAAATTGGACTAATGCAATCTAATTTGAAGAATATTCTTTATTGTGTACCTAAGCGACAATCATTAATTTGTAAGATAACGAAGTTAGTCACTTTTAACTGCCGTGGTATAAGCTATGGAACTTAACACAAGGCTGTTTCGTTAAAAAGAAGTTCCGACGAACATAACAAATAAAATGTTATTCTAATTTAGTCTACAATTAACCAAGAAACGTTATTATTCTGCTGTACTTCTTTTCTGGTTAAAACGAAACCCCTACTGAAATAAACGCACTTGCCCCGTCAATTAAAATGGACGGGGCAAGTGCGCTATAGCCACATAAATGGAACTGTATTAACCGGTAAGAAAAATACCTTAAGAATAATTAATGTAATTTAGAAACCTATATGTCTGGCACATATCACCACAATAACTTAACTGATATTGAAACTGTTGGACAATTTACTCAAACATTACTAACTCGCTTTTCAATTTCGACTGCAACAACAATTTTGAACGCATTTTTTTCAAAGTAACAAGGGAAGCTAATATCGCCAATCGATAAAATAGGGACGAATACGTTAGTAAAAGTTTTTATTGATAGGTCTCAGCGCCATAAATTCAAACATGTAACATTTAACCGTTTCCTTACGGCAGTCCAATCCGCTGGAGTGACGCCACTGAACGCACCCGTACACACATATCGTTGCACGGCCGCCTCACAGTGGTTTAGAAGCGGCAAAAAGTCCATTTTCTCAACTTTCTGATATGGAAATATGGTTCTGGCCATAACATTAGAAATGTCTTACAATGATAAAACAGTAAAAATAATCGTTGTTTCTCATGTTGTTTACGAATAAATCCAAGACAAAGTATGAGTAACGAAATCGTAGTAAACTATGCGGAATTCATCATACATTTTACATTAATATTAAATTAAATCCGGAGTAGATATGAAAATAAAATCTATTTTACGTGAAAGTAGGACATTTTTATAATATATAGATCGATTTAAATCATACATAACGTGTAAGCGCAAGCCATGTTTTCGATTTCAATAAACACCTAAAAAAGGTTAGAGTTTTTTATTTATGCAGTGAAGAACTTTTGAGCTCCGCGCTGCTCCGTTCAATGGCTACCACTTGGTGTTAGCTTACATTAAACTCGATCCAATAAAGTGAATTTCAGCTGCCCCTATCTGCCACCCCGATAACCAGATGTAATTGAAGTGGTAGCTGCTCATAGTTAAGTTTTATTTGTATAAAATATGCAAATGTCTATGAAGCGTGGAGAACCTCAGATTCTTTTGATCAAAATAAGTCGATTTAACATAAGTTATCTATATACAAACTTACTTCGTTTTGCCGCTAGAGGACTTCAAAGTTAGAAAAATAAATTGATTTATGTCTTTTAATTCGAAAACGCGTTAATCGATTTGAACCATTTTTTATGAGTGAGTTTCTACGTCTAATTGACATCTTTTTATAGTTTGCGATCTGATTTTAGAAACTTAAAAGTGACCGAAAAACGATATTGGTCTCAAATATTGCCGCATTTTTTTTATTCCGCCATAGTATAATTATGTTAATATCGTTTATGGGCAGCACATTTAGTCCTAAATCTTTTTTGTTTCTTATAAAATTCAATCGTTCCTTATGACGATGCTCTTCCAAAGAACTTGCAGTTGTCTGATAGAATTATAAGTTTTTTTAATATTAGCAATTCAGCGTCCATCGGTTGATTTAAAACATTTAATCGAAAGGCCAAATTTTCCAAGTTACTGGCATGTGCTATTGTATCATTATGTCTCTCATATTCCAGATTAAAAAACTACTGTAAGAGAACATACTTTTACGCATCATTGTGTATTTTGCAGAACTTTTTATACATTTCCTGAGCCGTTTACAGTTTATTATATACAGCAAAAGTTTCCTTTGTATTGTATTTGTAACTTTGTTTTGCGCCTTAGTCTCCTTTTCTATTCCTTTTCTATTATTTTTTTATTTTCCTTGGTTATTATTTTTTTTTTTAATTCATCTTCCATCTACAATGTTATGCTAATCGTGTAACTTGAATAAGATTAATTACTTTTTCCGCTTGCGGAACCCTTTTTGTTTTGCCTCAATTTTATTCCTTTTTTCAAAAGCCTTTTTTTCTTATCCTCTTACGTTTTGGAACCTTCTTTTAACAGGTTAACAGTCCAAGTTAGAGAATGAAAAACGTTACACACGCCCGGTTTTTGAAAATTGTGTCGAAAAAGAGCCTACATATGGGCTGTGGACTGGTAGTACTTTCTGTTCACAGCCCATATATGGGCTGTGGACTGTTAACCTGTTAAGAAAACTTCAGTTACTGTTTTCTTAATTCATGACATTTGTGATAATTAAATGAATTTATTATTATCTCTTTGTTATTATTGTTCAAATTAATATTTAATATATATATCTAAATTGTTATTAATAATTTATTTCGTTTTAAGAAATACTTTTATTATAATAAATACACAAAAAGAGTTATTGTAGAAAATGTAGTAAATTTTATTATCAAAATGTTTTATGTATTGAATGATTCAATAAATATTTTCCAAGTCGTAGTTTTCGCATGATTTTTGTATCTCTTATTGAGGATTAATACGCCTACACGCATTTTTAGGGTATAGCCAGCAACAAACTCTCAAATGAGAATGTTAGAAAATTACAACCGAGAGTACTTTATGCGTTATAGCTGCATATGTTGAGTCAATTAAATCTTATACCAGAAACAAGTAAATGGGAATGGATTCAAAGAGGAGTATGTTACACCCCCGATGGAACTTTCCCCACATTAAATCCCCATTTATTATGAAAAAACTAAACATATCTTCAAATAAGCTACCACTTCCGGTTATCCGATTTTCTTTATATTTAATATCTGAACCCTTTTCATGATTATAAAGGGCTATACAACGTTTTGTCCATTTATTGCAATTTAAAGTACTAGTTTATATGAAAAACAGTGAATAAGAGTTCAGGCAAAGTACCACTTCCGGTTGACGAATTTGATTAAAAAATTGACTCTCAATAGTGTCTATAAGCTCCATATGCAATTTCGTCCATATATAAGGTTCGTACCAAAAGTTACAGACTTTTTCCGCAAACATGCATATCTGAACCACTGTGCGCCGCCTATAGTCGGCACCCGTACACACAGATCGTCGCGCGGCCGCCGCCTATAGGCGGCACCCGTAATGAAAGGGTTAATGACTAAAAGTGCACTTGCCCCGTAAACGCACTTACCCCACTTTACCTTATATTTTATTTTATTTACAATTTTTTTACTTATTTTATAAGTTTTAATTATTAACTCGAACTCCTGTCTTATTTAGTTATTTTTTTGTTGAAACCTTAATTTACCTATAGTAATCTTAAAATAAGACAGGTAAATTAATTCCTTTTAATAGCTTTTAATTTTCATTTACTTAATTTTCCCCTGGTGTTGTCGAGGATCTGTTCGACGCTAACCCCTTTTGCAAACCCACAAAATTTAAAAATTGTCGTTGTTGGCGGGAGTCGCTCCTCGTCAAGCTATCACCGCGGCAAATACTTTGTAATATTTTTACTTAAAATCGTAAAGAACTGAGCCGTCGAGATCTGGTTTTCCAAAACTCTTCAAAGAAGATATTTTCGTGGTGGACACGATTATGCAAAACCATTTTATCCAAAATTGAAAAATCAATTTTGACTTATTAGTAAATAAGCATAGCTTGCGATTGAACTTAAGATAAAAAAAATTAAATTTGAATTTTTGGTAAAGGTGTTTGCAGAAAAGTGTGATTTTCGATAGTATTACGTTTAACCTGATAGTAGAATTGTTGTAAACGAAAAGAAGCAAAATCCTTCATTCAGTAACTTATTAATTCTATTAAAAAATATATACGTAAATAAATACAGTGAAATCTCCCTTGGGCGCACACCAACGGGACCGATCGAAAGTGATAGTCTGTTCAAGAGGGGTGTCCGCCTAAGAGAAACGCGAAGTAAATATCGTTTTTTTTTAAATGAAAACTATAATTAGAAAAATTCGGTTATTTAAAGTGTATATGTGAATGTTTTTAAAATAAACAAAAAAATAAGATTCATTAAATAGAATTAAGAGTATTCTTGCCCTCTGTACTAAATAATATCAATAATAATAATAACAGGCGTCCAGAAAACGTATTTCTAATTTGGAAAGTAGCTCCAAAGACCCTACATCTCCGTGATTTTCGACAAAACGTTTAAGCTGGTTGGTTGATGTATTAGCTTCAACATAATTTTTGATATCCTCCGCTGGAACTGGTACTTCATCGACGTCAGAATCTTCGGACAGTTGTTCGTCTTTTGGATTTTCGATTTCTTGTCCTGAATCTGGATCTTCAACATATAAATTTTCATCCATTTCCAAAAAATCGCTAAGGTTTTTGTTGTTAGTCAATTCCAACAACTTTTTATTTTTGAGGATATCTGTAAGTCTATTAAGTGATAAGTCATCTTCTGGATCAGATGTCAAAGCCTCATTTAGCTGGTCTTCACGTTGCCTATTGTCGTGCTTAAATTCTGCTTTAAGGAATAATTTTTAAATGTTTCCT
The DNA here is from genome assembly GCA_036711955.1 of Digitonthophagus gazella. Classification (NCBI taxonomy): domain Eukaryota; kingdom Metazoa; phylum Arthropoda; class Insecta; order Coleoptera; family Scarabaeidae; genus Digitonthophagus; species Digitonthophagus gazella. The sequence continues at coordinate 12,418,375 of JASCIT010000001.1, forward strand.
TGATTACTTGAGCCCAAGTGGTTTTTGCAAAGTACAATACATCCGCATATCTTTTTCTGCATAGACGTCAAACTAGTATTGAATCCCGTATGTACCGACAAAATGAGAACGTTTAAATTTCGGTGTACTCGGGGAAGTCCCGCATTCAAGTTAAGCAGAAAGGCACAACATACGTTGCATTTGTACCTTCCAAATATTGAAGTCGCCAAACACCGGTTAAAGGGAAAATCTTTTATTAAAGGAAGACAGCCAAGTCGACGTGATTGTTCGTTTAAGAGAACATCTTCTGGTGTCCGCGTCCGTTCAAGAGAATGTCCGTCCAAGAGAGAGTTAACGCAATGCAAATTATATGAGAGTCGGTCCGTTCCATGAGAAACTGTCCGTCCAAGGGGGTGCCCATGAAGGGGAATTTCACTGTATACGTAATAAAAAATAAAGATAAAATTATTAAATTCTAAATACCGTTTTTTGGTGAAAGTGGTTAAAGTTGCAAGTAGAAACACAAGAAAGTGAAAAGTATTTTCTTTTAAGGAAACCACATTGTCTAACGAACTTTATTATAATGACATTTAGTAAATGCATAAAGCAAGCCAGGAAGATAAAATAAATTATAGCAAAGTAGCTTCCTAATAGGTGCACCAGCCTCTCTCCGAATAATAGCCTATTTAATGAGGACTTATTTCTAAAGGTTCTCTCTCCTAAATTATTATTCCGATTGACTTGAAACTTTCATGGAATGTCCGTGGTATACTAATGGATCAAACAATAAAGAAATATTCGACTTTTCAAAATTCTCAATCCCATGTACCCCCTTAAGAACAAAGTTCTATTAATTTAGAAATTATGGAATTCAAAACTGGCTTAACTTTTTTTTTAAGATTTTCTTTCAATAATCTCTCACTTGATAACATCTACTTACACTTTTTCCTCCAAATCTCTTATCTATATTTTAATCCATGAAACGTTTAATAAATCCAAGTTAAGAAATTCTTCTTCTTTTTAAAAATTAAAGGTAAATTGATTTTGATACTATCCTAATCAGTTAAAAAATTCTCCTCTTTAAAAAAATCAAGAAAATAATTAAATTGACTAGAAATATTTTTTCCATTTACCAAAAAATTTCCGAGACAAACATTTTACAAGTCATATTGAAGTATTGGCGATTACTTAATAACTTTTAAGTATGTAAAATATCCGCTTTAGGCAGTCAATATTTAAACGGTTTTTAAAAACCTGTTTCGGTAGGTGTGTTCTATACCCATTGGCAACGTTAGATAAAGTCCGAAAAAAATAGTAAACATCAGGTGATAGCAGCCTTGGTGTCCTACAAGAAGTCAACAGGTTCTTAATATTAATTTATGCGACAATCCGACGTTATATAAAGCGTTCGAGGCGAGAGGTTCTTTAACCAAGACATTTTCAACAAGAAGAAATAAACCAACAATGGTAAGTTTTAAAGTATAATTAGCATAAAATATTTAATATATATTTTTTAAATTTTTAATAGACTTCTTACACAGATAAAGGACCTAAAGTAAGTAAGATATTTTTTTTATTGAGAATTTTTTTAAAATTTGTTTTCATTTATAGCCAAAATTTGGAAAATTCATCGCTTTTGATCATTTGACTTTCTATGTAGGAAATGCAAAACAGGTTTGTTTTATTAACAAATTAATATTTTTTTACCTTAATTACCTAATATATAATGTAATATATGTTGTCATAATTTTAGGCAGCTAGTTATTATATAACTCGTTTAGGTTTTGAACCATTATGTTACAAAGGATTAGAAACAGGAAGTAGAAAATATGCTTATCATGCGGTTAAACAAAACAAGGTATTATTAGATTTACATTTTAATACTTTTAAATTGCTACTTAAATATTCATTGAAATTCCTTGCAGATTATTTTCGTATTTGTTTCCCCCTACGAACCAGGAGAAGGTGAAGTTGGTTACCATTTAATGAAACACGGAGATGGAGTTAAAGACGTTGCTTTTGCAGTTGAAGATTTAGATAGAATTCTTTTGGTATACTTATTTTACAAACATTTTTTCATAGATTAGTAAATGTATGCATGATTTTTTTAGAAAGCTAAGGAAAAAGGTGCTCGAATTGTTCGAGATCTTTGGGAAGAAAGCGATCAAGATGGAACTGTTCGATTTGCAACAATTCAAACAGTAAGAAAACTGTTGATAATTTGTTATTGAACAAAAAGTTTTAGACTTAATAAAATTTCTTTTTCTTTAGTATGGTGATACAACTCATACTTTAATCGATCGGAGCCAATACAATGGCAAGTTTCTTCCAGGATTTAAAGATTTACCTCAAGATACTTTGTCAATAAAATTGTAAGAAATTTTAATTTAACTTTAAAACAATTTTGATGGATAATATTTGATTATTAAATCTAGGCCAGTTATTAAACTCGATTTTATTGACCACGTTGTTGGAAATCAACCAGATTTAGAAATGGAACAAGCTGCTAAATGGTATATCTACTCATTTATATATCGTTTATCTAATTAATTAAGAAAAATTTTTAATTATTAAATAAAATTTTTTACTATTATAATTTTTTCTTTAGGTATGAAACAATTTTACAATTCCATCGATTTTGGTCTGTTGACGACAGTCAAATCCACACTGAATACTCAGCTTTAAGATCGATTGTTATGAGTAATTATGAAGAAACAATCAAAGTAAGATACCATAAAATCAAAAATAACACTGGCCAACATTTTGCAACCCATAGATCAAACAATAGTTTCCTATTAGTATTAGCCGCGCTGAAGTCAAATTTTGCTTCAAAATTGCTCCAGCACTTCAGGTTTTTGAAATACTCTAACCCAAAGATGAAAGAAACTCGGTTTTTAAACATGTTCGGGATTAAATAACATAGCGGATAAATCTTTATTCGTAAAATTTTGAGGCATCTGAAAGCATCACTGTTTCAATTTTAAACGTATTTTGAATTTTTCGAATATCTTCAGTTCTTCTTGAAGGAATGTAATTTCTTCAATACTTTTTACCCAATCATTAACCCATAGGATCAGCAGTAGTCGTCTATACAATAGGTCTATAATGTCATTCTAGCGTGCGTACATGGGATGAAAGAGCGATAGCGTATTATTGCTGAGCTTTGAAAAAGGAACATAACTCCATAAGTTGGGTTGGGTCACTGCACATTCATTTGAATTAAAGAGATAACGATTTTTTTAAGACTTCGACCAAAGAAAAATGCATTTTGAATGGGAAAAGTGGTGCTTTCGGATGACACATGAGTTTTGTAGATAAATATTTATTTGTTACGTTATTTAATTCCAAATATGTTAAAAACTCGTGGCTTTTGTATTTATAGATTAGAATATCTTGAAATCCTGAGGTGATGCAGCAGCTCTGAACTCATATTTGAAAAGTACTATTTGATCTATGGGTCTCGTCTTTCAACAAATTTTGTAGGCCTGTGTAATTTTTTAAATTGTGATCTACTTTTGTAGATGCCAATTAATGAACCAGCAAATGGTAAGAAAAAAAGTCAAATTCAAGAATATGTAGATTATTATGGAGGAGCTGGAGTTCAACATATTGCTTTGAACACTCAAGATATAATAACAGCTGTAAGTATTTCATAATGTTTTTAATGTTGGGTTGTTCGAAAAGTAATTTCATTTTTTCCTGGCCGAAGATTTAATTGTATTTTTTGCACCCAACATCAATTGATTTTTTTTTCAAATGAAACTAAGAACATTTTAGTTTTCATTTAAAAAGACCGTTTTGTTCTAGATTTTACCAAAAATATTAAAAAAATTTTCAAAGTTGGCAAAAAATTTTAGGGTTAGGAAACTCAATAATTCTTTAAAAATTCGTAAAAAAATGAATTTTAAAGATTTTGATCTAATTTTTTTTCTAATTGAAAGTAAAAACATTCTACTTTTAATTTATAAATACCGTTTCTTTCTAAATTTTACCAAAAAAATTTAAAACAATTTCAAAGTTGGCAAACAATTTTTTAAGTTAAGAAATGAATATTTCTTTAAAAATTCGTAAAAAATTAAATTTTCAAGATTTTAATCTGATTTTTTCTCTAAATGAAACTAGAAACATTCTAGTTTCAATTTAAAAAGACCGTTTTGTTCTAGATTTTACCAAAAATATTTAAAAAATGCTTAAAGTTGGCAAAAAATGTTTGGGTTAGAAAACTCAATAATTCTTTAAAAATTCGTAAAAAATTGAATTTTAAAGATTTAGATCTGATTTTTTTTCTAAATGAAACTAAAAATATTCTAGTTTTAATTTAAAAAGACCGGTCTGTTCTAAATTTTACCAAACAAATTTAAAAAATTTTCAAAGTCGACAATTTTTTAAGTTAAGAAATGAATATTTGTTTAAAAATTCGTAAAAAATTGAATTTTAAAGATTTTGATTTGATTTGTTTTCTAATTGAAGTCAAAAACATGCTAGTTTTAATTTAAAAATACCGTTTTGTTCAAAATTTTACCAAAAAAATTAAAAAAATTTTCAATGTTGGCAAAAAATTTTTTAGGTTAAGAAATGAATATTTCTTTAAAAATTCGGAAAAAGTTAAATTTTCAAGATTTTAGTCTGATTTTTTTTCTAAATGAAACTAAAAATATTCTAGTTTTAATTTAAAAAGACCAATCTGTTCTAAATTTTATTAAAAAAATTTAAAAAATTTTCAAAGTCGGCAAAAAATTTTTTAGGTTAAGAAATGAATATTTCTTTAAAAATTCGTAAAAAATTAAATTTTTAAGATCTTAATCTGATTTCTTTTCTAAATGAAACTAAAAACATTCTAGTTTTAATTTAAAAAGACCGTTTTGTTCTAATTTTTACCAAAAATATTACAAAAAATTTCAAAGTTGGCAAAAGAATTTTTGAGTTAGAAAAGTCAATATTTTTTTTAAAATTCGTAAAAAATTGAATTTTAAAGATTTTGATCTGATTTTTTTCTAAATGAAACTAAAAATATTCTAGTTTTAATTTAAAAAGACCGTTTTGTTCTAAATTTTACCAAGAAAATTAAAAAAAATTTCAAAATTGACAAAAGAAATTTTTAAGTTAGAAAACTCAATAATTTTTAAAAAATTCGTAAAAAATTGAATTTTAAAGATTTTGATCTGATTTTTTTTCTAAATGAAACTAAAAATATTCTAGTTTTAATTTAAAGAGACCATTTTATTCTAAATTTTACCAAAAAAATTAAAAAATTTTTCGAAGTTAGTAAAAATTGTTTAGGTTGGAAAATTACTATATTATTAAAGAAGAAACGAAATTACTTTCCAAACAACCCAATAGAATATATATATATTCTAAAAAAATCTGAAATTAATTTTGATTTTTAGGTTCGTAATTTAAAAGACCGAGGTTTGGAATTTTTACAAGTACCAGATAGTTACTACGATTTAATTCGAGAAAAGTTAAAATCGAGTAAAGTAAAAGTCGCTGAAGAATTAGATGTTCTTCAAAAATTAAAAATTTTAATCGATTATGATGACAATGGCTATTTACTCCAAATTTTTACCAAAAACATGCAAGATAGACCTACATTATTTTTAGAAGTTATTCAAAGAAGAAACTTTGATGTAGGTTTTTTAAAAATTTCATTGATAAAATAAAATACTGAGTTTATTTTTTATCATTTTAGGGATTTGGTGCTGGTAATTTCAAATCTTTATTTGAGGCAATCGAACTTGAACAAGCTAAACGAGGAAATCTATAAAATAGATAAAAAATTTTTAATTAATATTCCCTAGTTTCAGTTTTAAGTTTAATAAACTTTTTTTTATTTGCATTTTGTATACATTTTTATGATAATTTTGGAAATAAATAAGAATATGTTTCTCGTTTTATTTTATATTTCTTGTTTCGTCATTGATCTTTTACACCTTACAACGGAGAAAAACGTGTTACTAACTGGTCGTATTTAAAATTCAAATCTATTTAAGATCCAGTATGCAAATTTGATGATATAGGAAGTATGGTGTGATATTTTCGTAATATCTCTTTTTAAGTAACGTTAAATAAAGATAAAAAAGGATTTAGGATAATTAAAAAGAAGCCTTTTATTTAGGTAAATTTATTTTTTTTTTGTGTTGGAAACCAACATCTACACTGAAGGTTTTATTACTTATCTATGGTTTTGAAATATTTAAGGAATATTCCGTTTGGAATAAATTACTATTCCCTGTTATTCAACTATATGCTTACCTTGACCGCCAAACAGGTAATTCTAGAAGAACTAACGCTTTATTCAGTATTAATGTATGCAGCGATATGGAGTTTATAAAAGAGACTGTAACGTTCGATCTTGCAATCTACATTGCAATTGTGCATAACGACATTGTGTAGTTTAAAACAATAAAACCATGGTAAGAAATGATTTTTTAATTCTAGTCTTCTTATTTTTACTACTTTTTTATTGTTCTAACAGACAACATACACTGATAAGGGACCAAAAGTAAGTATTTTAAAACTATTAAGTAAAATTTAATATATATTTTTTTAATTTACAGCCGGAATTTGGTAGATTTATTGCATTTGATCATTTAACTTTTTATGTTGGAAATGCAAAACAAGTAAGTACATAATATAAAATTACTTTTTGATCAGTAGAAATTTCTTAAAATTTTTTTCATTAAATTCAAGATATGATTTTTGATTTATAAGGAGAGTGCAAGGTCTTGGGGTTACAGATTTAGTTCAAATTTTGTAGGATGGTAGATTTAATTTCCATGTTGATGGAAATATGTGGCTGTAGGGACCACTACTCAATGGCTTTTTAGATATTTACAAATGAAGATGCAATTCACTAGTTAAACTCAGTTCTGTAGCATACGGTCAAACGTAAAGGATTTTTGCGTATTAGCAACAGATCGATATTTCTCGTTATTATGCGCTGGGTTCGAGTTTAGGAAGTGTGAATAATTTTTTTTCAATGTTATGTTAGTTTTTACATAGAGATATACCATCAGTGCCCATAAAATGTTACGACACCGAATCATTTTTTGAGTGTAAACTCCATTTTCGATTTGTCAGTTAATTATTATTTAATACGTAAAAATTTCGAAATGAATACAGGAATATAACCTGACATTATGATCTTCTTTCAAAAAGTCATATTTAATCGGTATAACTTCGATTATTTTTGACAATGTCCAACTACGAAGTTGTCCTAACTAGTGAATTGCATCTTCTATGGCAGGGGTCGGCAAGTAGTTTTCAGTGAGATCCGGATTCGGTGTAAAATTTTTTATGGAGGTCCAGAAAAAAACTAATAATTAAAAGGTACTGTTTTTTCAAGTCGAGTTAGTTTCCAAAAAAAGAGTAAACCAAGTAAAACAAGTAATTTTCAGTTAATATTGTAATATATTCAATGTGAGAAATTACAACGACGGTCTTGGGCCAGTTTTTTAATGTTCGGTGTACGAGGGTTACAGCAAATGTCAAGTATGTCTTCGAGGTGGTCGTCCGTCAACCTTGATCTATATGTGTTCTTCGAAAAATTCATTTTCGAGAACGACGATTCGCATATATATATATATATATATATATATGTCGAACCAAACATAGTGGCCAGATTGATAGCTACTTTCTTATAATTTTAATATTTTTCTGAAACATGTTTACCCCAAAATTCTTCAGTGGATACGGTTTTATACATTTGCAAAGAAATATCTTCTTGCAAGTCGATTATCTCCACATCAATCCATTCTGCCGATGCATCAACTTGATAAGGACATTTTAGGAATTGAGGCAGCTTTTCAATTTCTGCAAAGTCTTGAAATCTTGTAGCAAATTCGTCCCTTAGATCGGACAGAAATCTTACAAACACTGCAACGTCTTCTTCATAGTTCTCTTTTTTATACTCAAGAATTGTTGGGAAATGAATAAATTCGTGCCATGCAATATCTTTTTCAAAAGTATCTAGCGAAAGGCAGACACGCTTTGTATCAGATCACATATTAATTTCCCATTCCCTTGTAACTCTATGTTGAACGCATTTAAATATTTCAGCATATCCTTCAGAAAAGCCACAGTTAGCATATTGCGCTGGTTTGTTATGAACTCTAAGTGCTTCTTTGCTCCCTGCGTATCCAAGGTTTCCAAGAAGGAGGTTACTTCTTCCTTTATTAGCCAGAAACGTTCAACAACTTGACCTTTACTTAACCAACGAACATTGTTGTGTTGTAATAAGTCAGAATACACTGCATCACATTCTGAAAGAAACTTCTTGAACTTTCAGTGTTGAAGAGAAGAATAAGATCTCATAAAATTAATTAACTGCACCAAGCTGTCCATTACTTCTTTCAGTGTAGCACTGAGATTTCCACAAAGGGCAGTCTGATGAATTATACATTGATACGATATTAGACCTGGATTCTTATCCCTGATTTTCTTTACTACACCTTTTCCTTTGCCAATCATCGCTGGGGCACCCTCAGTTGAAAGCGACACTATTTTATCATAACGAATCTTGAAATTATTAATAAATTGGTCAACAGCTTTGAATAATTGGCGGTCCGAGATTCGAACTTCCCCAGTCCGTATACGGACCGCAGTCCGCCTGTTGCCGACCTCTGTTCTATAGTAAATATCTAAAAAAAATATTAAATAGTGGTTCTTATAACCATACATCTTCATCAACGCGGAAGCTGACTCTACCATCCTACAAAATTTGAACTAAATCAGTGACCCCAAGACCTTGCAGTCTCTTTATCAAATTTAATGAATTGGCAATTCTTTCTAGGCAGCAAGTTATTACGTTACTCGATTGGGTTTCGAACCTTTGTGTTACAAGGGATTAGAAACTGGAAGTAGGAAATTTGCTCATCACGCAGTTAAACAAAACAGGATTGTGTTCGTATTCGTATCAGCGTACGAACCAAATGAAGAAGAACACGGAGGTCATTTGATGAAACATGGTGATGGAGTAAAGGATGTAGCTTTTGCTGTGGAAGATTTGGATAATATCGTTTTGGTAACTTACCATTTCGTCGCCTTAGAACCAGATTATTCTGTGTTCAATTTTGCTTAAAAATAAGTTTGTAACACCAATCTATATCTATGTTTCAAGTTTTTCTGAGAGTTTATTCCAAATCAATCTACCCATTATTTTTTGTAAATACACATTACGTTACATTGAATAAGAAGGGCGGAAGTAGTGGTTTTACACGTTAAGAATTAAGTGAAGGTTACTGGGAGTTTAACCAAAAAGGGGAGAAATCAAAAAACCTCCTTTTATTAAGCCAAGCTTTCGATAAATTTATTGTGATCTTCATCAGGATTTACTAAAATGAAAACGGCAATCATAACAACCACATTTAAAATGCAGGTTAACTTACAAGCAGAGGTAATCGCGTCAAAAACGACGTCGTTGTAAAAATAATTCCTGGTATCCCGAACAATTGTTTAGGGATACCGATTTCGTTTTCTATAAAATAAAAAGAAAGCACAAATAATAGTCTGATTCTAAAAGGAAAATTTTCTGCATCTAAAAATGAAATTTTATTTCTGATTTATTTTAGAGGGCGAAACAAAAAGGAGCTAAAGTTGTTAGAGACATTTGGGAAGAATCTGATTTTAACGGAACAGTTCGATTCGCAACAATTCAAACTGTAAGACAAGATTAAAAACAACAAAGTTTTTAACATTTTTAATTTAATAACATTTTCGACTACATTTCTTTTAGTATGGTGATACAACTCATACATTGATCGATCGAAGCTTATACAGAGGAACATTCCTTCCCGGATACGTAAACTTACCTAAAGATGCTCTTGGTAGTAAACTGTAAATTAATTTACTTTTTTGTGATTTTAAAAAAGATTACTGACTTATGATTTAATTTATTTTAGGCCTGGTATCAAACTAGATTTCATCGATCATGTCGTTGGAAACCAACCTGATCATGAAATGGAAGCTACAGCTAAATGGTACGAAACTGTTTTACAATTTCATCGTTTCTGGTCTGTAGATGACAGCCAAATACATACCGAGTACTCGGCTTTAAGATCGATTGTTATGAGTAATTATGAAGAAACTGTGAAGGTAAGTAAACTTATTATTATAATTTCATTTCAAGTCTACAAATTTTTGTTTTTAATCTTGGGTAAATTAGGTCCCGATTAATGAACCAGCGAAAGGTAAGAAAAAGAGTCAAATCCAAGAATACGTAGATTATTACGGTGGAGCTGGTGTTCAACATATTGCCTTAAATACTCAAGATATAATCACAGCTGTAAGTTATTTTATATAAAAAAATTTTTCTTAACTAAAAAATTTTATTTAAGGTTCGTAATTTAAAAGCTCGAGGAACAGAATTTTTGCAAGTTCCGGACTCTTACTACGACTTAATACGAGAGAAATTAAAACGTAGCAAAGTTAAAGTAGCTGAAGCTCTTGATATTTTACAAGAGCTGAAAATATTGATCGATTATGATGATGATGGTTACCTACTGCAAATATTTACAAAGAATATGCAAGATAGACCAACGTTATTTTTAGAAGTCATACAACGTAGAAATCACAATGTAAATAATTCATAATTTTACTTATTTATTTTTCTTCGTTGTGTAAATTTTGAATAACATGAATCTTCACATTCATGTTAATTAACGTAAACTTTGTTTTGCAGGGATTTGGAGCTGGTAATTTTAAATCTCTTTTCGAGGCCATAGAAATGGAACAAGAAAAACGTGGAAATCTTTAATGAAATGATTTCTTAGATGTAATTGAAGTTTTAATTAAGTGAAATAAAATTTTACATTAAAAACTGTAACACTTCTTTTATATTGTTTTGTAACAAAGTTAAAGAAAGGGTAAGAATTGTTTAACCCTCATCCGGACTTCGTTTCTAGAACCAAATCCGGACTTGGTGTATCAAATTGACACAAAGCCAGATAATAATTGTATGCCTATTTTTCTTATGATTGGTTGATTGAATGCATTTGAATAGTTGAAAATAAGGATCTTTCTTTAGTTTTTTATATTTTATTGACTATTGGCTATTTCACTGAGCCAAAATATCTAGTAGATTCGACCGTAAATAACAAAAAGATTAACAACTAACTTTGAAAATTGTGTCAATTTGTCAATTGTGTTAATTTCTCTTTTATTTTTTTGAATTTCAATTTTTGAGTTTGAAATTTATAGAACCTCTTGCATAGACCACCCTTTTATCGTTTCATTTCATTATCTGTAATTAGCTAATTAGAGGTGTCTTATTTATTTCATCACGCCCATTGACTCCCTTTATTTAAATAAATTTAATTTCTGACCTTTTCTCAAATAAACAAATGTAAATAAAGATTGTTTTAAATTTAACTTCTACCACGCCGTTTATTAATTTTCAACAAAAACTTAGTTCATTAAAGTCTTCCGCACGTTTACACGTTTACTACTTATAGAGATGTCGATGCTTCGCACTTGTGTTTTGCTTTTGTATAATTTCGCTGTTAATTAATAGTCGTTAAGTATTAATTTATCAAAGCACGTGGTGTTTTATTTTTAAGATTGTATAACTCTTGAAATGTTAATTTTTCCGTAAAACTTGTAACTTATGAATTTTCGTATTTTGGTCAGATCCGAATGATAAACTGTGTAAGATTTTAATTACTTGTAATTAATTATTAATTAAGCGTTAATAAGCCAATTTTAACCATTTAAAAAACGTCGTAGGGTGAAATAGTACCTAAAATTCATTTTGTGTAAGTTTGAAATTGCTAGTATAATTGGAACGTCTCGTAATTTGCATTATTACCATATTTGGTAATAATTTTCTGCGGAAAAGGTCTCTCCCACCCGGTCTAAACAAGTTTTCAACCCCGTCGCCTATAAAAGCCCCAAAATTTGATTTTCGGACTCTTAGTTTTCTGACGCTGTTACGCTGTGCGACCGAACCGTCATCAAACCGTCCAGAAATCACAAATTTTCTATTTTTCGTAAGTACGTTATTTGTTAAAAGGGGGTTTGCTTGTTCCATCGTTCAATTTTATCCTACAAATTCAATGAAATTTAATTTGTTCACCGTTAGAGAACTGGAGTTTTGAAGTTCCGGGGATTAGTTTTAAATGGCATCGTTTCACAGACGTTTACCTCTGCTTGTAAGTTTAACTTTATTGATTTTAAGGAAACGTGGTTGTTATATTTTTCTGTTTTTAGTAAACCCTGAAGAAGATCAAAATAAAATGGATCGAAAGCTCGGCTTAATAGAAAAGAGGTTTTTTTAATTCTCCCTTTTTTTGGTTGAATTCCCAAGAATTTTCTTAATTCCTAACGTGTACAACCAGTACCTAAACTCTTTTTAAATTTAAAGTTTGATGTTAATAAAGATTGTATTTATATTGTTTAAACCTGCATTTCAATTTCCCGTTCTACATTCCTTTGATTCTTGACCCGTTAGAACCTTGGACATATTTTTTTCTCCACTGTCCAAAAGATACTCGCGGATACAGAAGACCTTACTTCTACAAAAAGGTGGCGCCCGAGAAACATTATTAATATTGGGAGCTAATCGCGAACTCCAAGCGGAGTATGCCACAGTTTATTTTAATGTTAGAGGTGGTAGAAAATGCTAAGATATAGTTATCATTTTATATAAAAACTAGAGAAAACCATAAATAACATTTTTTTTATTATGTTCTCTTCACAAATTTTATGCAAGTTATCGATCCAAATGAACTCTGAATCGTTTGTTGTAAACCCGAAATCTTTTGCCGATCGTAATTATTAGTTTGTTATTAAGATAGATATGAGTGAACTATCATCCGAGGGGTTGCTTGTTTCTGGTACGACTAAAGGATCTTCAACTGGCGAAGGAGGTTATTTAGAATCATCTGATAGGTTTGAACCTACCCTATCTTCATTATTTTTCTCATCTCATATGTCTTTAGTTGAAATTTCTTCAGTATGATATCGCCAACGTAACAACAGGTGGAACAACGACCATTCACTTGTTCTTTTAGGAATTAGATCCTATCTTAAAGAAGATCTGCGTTGTTCTTCTGCTGACTTGGTGTATGGCCAACCTCTTAGACTTCCTAGACAATTTTTCCTTGACTCATATTTATCTTTTTAAACTGAACCACTCCTTTCAACCCTACGGGAAACTTTCGCGAACCTTAAGCCTTTACCAACTTCTATTCATTCTTCATACAAACCTTTTGTCCAGAAAGAATTATCAAATTCAGAATGCACTTTTCTTAGGCTTGAAGGTTTTCGATCTCCTCTCTACCCCAGGATATCAAGAACCCTTCAAAGTCATTAAAAGATTTAAGGAAAACTTCAACGTCTTTTTGCTTAATTTCAATTTATACCTCTTATGTTATTTTATCTTCAATTGAGAATTAAACCATTTAAAAATGAAGTTATTTCGATTATATAGATATTACCCCATAGTAACAGCCCAAAACAGTTTAGTAACCTTTGTAACTAAATCTTTTGAAAAAGGTTTACCTCAATAACCGCAACTGGCTTTAATTCTCTATTTTTATCGTATAATAACATATCTCACATTTGCGAAAAAAAGAACTTGTCATCAAGTCAAATAGCTTTAATGTTTGGGTTGTACCAATATTCTAATTTCCGAGTGATATGATGGTACACGTTATATATGTTTCCTCGCTAGATGCAACAACTTTAATAAGTGTAACTACCTCATTTTTTTTGTTGGAATCACCAAAGTAGTACTTACATTGTTCGCTCTTTCTTTATTATAACTTACCTTAGACTTTGTTTTTTATATCAAAACGAATATAGAACGAAGGTTATATCATTTATTTTTGCTTCTTCTGATTGTGAGACATTTTCGAACTGAAGCAATTTGGAACTGGAGCACTTGAAAATTGGAAACTTTAGTTTTGGACTTGAAATTAATGAAATAATTATAATAATTAGCGTACGTTAGGTATAGAGTTAGGATCTTTAATTGATTATTACAGCAACTAATACATTACTTTAAATGAGTTTTATATTGATGTAATAATTAACAAACTTAATCAGTAATACTCAACATGATCGTTTGTTAGTATTTTTCTTAGAGTTAAAGCATGTGTCTCAAATTGTAACATTTTGATATCGTCTCTGTGTTTGCGTTATTCTATATAGGGTAAACTCACCAAATCTCGGCCATGCGCCTAAAGTCGGCCTTCCAGTTTTTCTGCATGGATTTTGATAGAAAGGCCGACTTTAGGAAGCATTTTTAGGGGGGCCGACATTTGGGCAGTTTACCCTATATAAAATATTAATAAACGATAGACTTACATATGCTTTAGGGTTTCGCAAGTGAAATAAAATCAACTCTGACCTCAACCAGAAATTATATTCGACTGCTTCTCGTAAGCTACCAGGTACAACTGATTCATTTTTGGTAGATTTTATCATAAAAATAAACCGAAGCGATACACAACAACTAGTTCCTAGAATTAGTCACTCTCGAATCAAGAATTTCCGGGCTCTCATAACATCTCAATTGGTAAGAACCAACCTTCCATGAGCTTTAATAGTTCGGATGATTTAGTATTGTCATTACCACTGTCATTTTATAGTTCAATGGGATGGACTCTGCGTCTTTGGTCTTCTCTTCTTGTGGTTCGTAATCATCAGATGATTCACAAACTTCTTCAAAAAGAGTTTAACATTGCCATTGTATTTTCAAATATTTCCTTTCCAATTAACATGGCATTTTCGGTCAAAGACGTTGAAATTTCTTTACAGATAAGACCTTCTTCATACAGTTAATGTTTCGAATTGTCGCTGTACATAGAATTAGAATCCATACGTTTTCCTTGCACGTAAATCGAAGAACTGGTAAGATTTTTGATATTGTGAACGTTTTTGAAACTTGTTTCCACAAAAATAAATTCAAAACTGGAATACATTGGCGGTGTAGTTTATGATAACTTGGTGTTATTAAGCATTTGTCGTTAAAAATTAACTATTTTTTTTAAATAAAAGAAATAATTTTTTTTAAGTAAAGTATCATCAATGAAAATTAGTAAATAATTATGTCTAATTGTAAGGGATAAATTCAGTAAATAAAAAAAACTACCAGATTCGAACTTGCGTCGTTCGCATTGGTGAATCAGCACATTAACAATAAAGCCACGGCGACCTTACGGCAAGTTTTCCTTACTTATTTAGACGCGATTTACTCGCGATTGGCTGAATAGTGCGTTTTAGTACTTTGCTATATGAACCTTTGTGTGCTATTCTATCGGTGAGCAAAAGGACAGATTTAAAAAAAACCACCGCGCGCCCTCCCCTTGTAAGATTAGAACTAACATTAGCGCTAACTCTAACACTCGACCTAGAACTAGGAGCTTTCGGCTTTACGAGTTCGAAGTTTCTGAAGAAGGTTGCAACATGGCATTCGAAACGTTAAACGCTTTTTCAAAAGACGCACGTCTAAACTCGAAAGCTCCTAGCTGTAAGTCTAGTGTTAGAGTTAGCTCTAATGGTACTGTTAGTCTTATTGTTAGTTCAGATAAACTTACATGTTGTCAATTAGTAATTGCGTATTGCTGATTGCTTTGGCGTGAGTCCCACCTTACGATAAATTAGGTTTAACTCATAAAATAAAATAATGATTTTACTTTTATTAAAGATTTAAAACCCAGTGCAAATTGAAGCTAGGACACGTCTAGGTCACGTTTTTTAATCATTGGAGTACCTTTTGGTGGAAGGGGATTCAATTGCGCATTTCATTCCCTAAAAAGCGTAGTGAAAATGCAGTCTCGGTTCAATTTGCGTCGGGATTAAAGTTAGTCATTTCAACATTTTAATCAAGCAACAGAATTAAAGAACGAAAAATATACCAAAAAGTAAATAAAATAACATACATATTTGTAAATTGGTTAATTTATTTCCTAAAAAATAATTTATGGTACAAAATGTTATTACGGTAAAGCTACAAACAGGAACTTATTCAAAAACAAATATGTACACAATTATGACAAAGGTACTTCTTATTTTTTGGTTGTTGCTTATTAAGTATTTATTTGAGTGGCACTTGTTCGGCAAGTTGTTTCTTTATGTCGTTAATTTTGTACTTTGCGGTCTTATTCTTCTGCCGGACGAAGATTAACAAGATAATTGAGATTCCTATTAGTACGCTACCGGAAATTATAATTCCCAACGATATCGTCGTCGAGTTCTCCGGCAAATCTTGTATTAACTTTATTTTGTCTAAGATTTCATCTGAGAGCGTTACCGTTTGATCGAAGAAAAACATTGGTACGAACACTTTTGGCACGTATTGGAATTTACTAAAACCTTGTATTGGTTGAAGTAACATGTTTATTTGCATTCTTAAAGATGAATCAAGAATAACTGAAGATGTCTGAAGAAATAATAATTATTAATTAATTATTGTATATTGAAAAGTATGATTTGACTTACTGGTTCTACTGATAATCCTAACTCATGCTTTTCTTTTTCGGGATGAAGTCCTTCTAGTAAAGAGAGATAATAAGGATCGGCATTATAAAAATGAGGTAAGGATAAAAATGTTGGTGAATTTCCTCTACAATTTGAAACGTTTTGAACGCCTGAAGGTATACATTCTCCAGTACAAAAACATTCATTTGAAGGATAAATAGTCCCTATAATATGAAAAATAATTAATATAGTTATTTTTGTAAAATTCATTTGTATAACAAACCATTATCAAATAAAACTCTTGATCCGAATCTATAAGCTCTTATTCCTTTAACTGTTACGTTTTTTTCAAATTCTAATCGAGCGTATTTACATAATTCCGGGGAATAAATCTCAACAAACGTAGGTTTTTGATATAATGGTAAAAATTCACCAGCAGAACCTTTAATATCTCCACAACTTCCAGGGAATAATCCAGAATGGTTTTGGTAGTTTGTACTTAATAGATTACCGAAATATTCATCTTGACCTGTATACATTGAGACACGATCACGACTAACAGAGTTATTTCTCTAAAAATAAATAAAGAAAATAATTAATACCAATTTGACAATTTCTTTTGATTTTATCTTGAGGTGTAAAATAGATTAAAAAATTATCTGTACAGTAGAACCTCGATTATCCGGGTTCGCGACTAACCGTGCCCATGTCTCTCAACAAAAAGTACCGATGGACGACTATCAACCTTGGCGTCGCGACACGTTGAGGCGTCGGTGTGACGGCGCCTATTATGTTCATCAGATGTAGTTTATAGTTCTTTTTAAAGGCGCGGTTGCTCGGCGCGTGGTTCGCCGAACCTCTCTGGACGAACCACAAGCCGTCTGACATAGCCGGTTCGCATTGTTCCGTGGTTCGTGGTGCGCGGTTCGCTGATTTCCATTGAGTGTCGGTAAACTTGGAAAGATCAAAGGAGACCTCGGGCAAGGTTCGTGATGGTTTGTGTTGGCTCGTGTTGGCTCGACGTTACAGAGGAACTTCGTTGTAGATTTTGTAGGTTAAACAACGTAGGTACATCATTCAATTCCTTCGGGTTAATATGGCGTGATTCACAGAAAGGACATTTGAATCTATTGAAGACCTAGAACAAGCCCCGGAAATATGGAACCCCAAAGACATGGGCCATCATGACCGCAATATTGTGCATACGGCATGGGCTAGATTAGAAAACAAATACGCCGTTTCTATAAAAGAATTTAAAAAAAAACGGAATATTTGCTACTTATAGAAAGTATGCAAAGAGAGTGGCAGAGTCAAAAAGAAGTGGTAGTGGGACACAGGACAGATATGAACCGAACCGGCGGTACTACAAATCGGTTGACAATTTTTTACGGTCGGTTTATACACCATCCACCATCTCTTTTTATGATGCTTCTGCAGTACTAATCCTGCGTTAATAACGCACAATGACGCAGTCACAATAATTTTCTGCCTGTCATCCATGATTCCAATTCAGGACTGACAGACTTTCGGCAAACCACGGACGAACCATTAGGATGAACCAAATCACGTTAAAAGTCTGACGAACCGCGCACCGTGTTGTCACTACTGGTTCGTTAAAACGCAAGCCATCCCGAACTGGGTTGTAGTTTCGTGATTCGGCGAATCACGTGCCGTGTAACCGCGCCTTAAGAAATCCTTTGATGGTTTCGTTCATTTCTCTTCAGTATTCTTTTATTTGCCATGACATTCGTTTCTTAACGATGGACTCAAAGCGAAAACGTGTAGTTCTTTCCTTCGAGAAAAAGGTTGCAATCATAAATCGTGTAGTAGATCGTAGGGAAAGTGTAAAAAAGCTTGCGGTTGAATTCAGTATTGGTGAACAAACAGTGCGTGATCTACTTAAACAAAAAGATGAGATTTTGAAGTTTATGTCTACGTCCAGTACATCGGTCATGAGAAAAACAATGAAAAAATCAACACTTGCTGATATGGAGTCTGCTCTGTTTGAGTGGTTCAAACAGAAACGAGCTCAAGGAATTCCGATCTCTGGGCCAATGGTGTGTGAGAAGGCAGTATGGCATAACGAAAAGCTCAAAATGGATGGCATGTTTACTGCTTCACAAGAAGGGTGGCTATTTAGATTTAAAAATCGACATGGTATTAGACAGTTAGAATTCAATTCAATAGTTTCTTCTTTAAACTTGTCTTCTAACCAAATATATAACGCGGATGAAAGTGGCCTTTTTTGGAGAACGATGCCCACAAAAACACTGGCTGCACACTCTGAAAGATCAGCGCCCGGTCGCAAATCCAGCAAGGAAAGAGTCACAATTATGACGTGCTCAAATGCAACGGGTATGCACAAAATCAAGTTAACAGTGATTCGGAAAGCTAAAAGACCAAGATCCTTTAAAGGAACAGAAACTAGAAATCTCCCAATTATCATCCAAAAGCTTGGATGAACCAAATTATCTTTAGAGAATGGTTTTTTAATGTTTTCGTGCCGTGTGTGAAAAAATTTCAGGAAGAGAAAGGGCTTCCCAAAAATACCGTTCTTCTACTTGATAATGCACCCTCTCATCCCTCAGAATCCATTTTAAAAACAGAGGACGGTCAAATTTTCGTTTACTACCTACCACCTAATGTAACTTCTTTAATCTAGCCATTGGATCAAGGAGTGATATCCTGCTTTAAACGACGGTATAAAAAAACTTTCCTCCGTTTTCTTCTCCAAGAAAACGTATTGGAAACCATACCGTTTTCTTCTTGTATTGGTTCAATGAAAGAGATCCTTAAAATGTGGACAATAAAAGATGCAATTTTTGCAATATGCGATACGTGGGAAAACCTATCTGCAAATACATTAAAGCTTTCCTGGGCAAAAATTTTAGATCAAGACTACAGAGAGGAAGAAAATACGAAAGATGAAGATGTAGAAGCCTGCCTCGAGGTATCAAGATCACTTCCTGATTTTGTTAATGTCGACCGAGACGATATTATTGATTGGTTGGAAAATGATGAAAATGAAGAAGGATTGGAGCGTTTAGCTGACAGTGATATAGTAGCACATTACATGAGCACAGATACCCCAACTACCTCAGATCGAGATGATTCGCAAAACGATGACAGTGATGATGACAGAGGTTCCAGTTCCAAGGAAGAAAAAATTCAACCAACGCAAGCAGTGGAAGCACTTGATATTGTTGTGAAATTTTGTGAGCAGCAAAACTTAATTAACTAAAACTAAATTAAAGAAAAAATAGGTCTAATGTTAAGACCATATTCGCAGATCGAAAAGAAAAACAAAAATTGATAACATCATACTATTTCCACACCAATAATAAATAAAATAAAGTGTATTTGGATTAACCGTGGTTTTCAGTTATCCTTGTAACCCCGTCCCCGTCATTACCCCGGATAATTGAGGTTCTACTGTATAAGTTAAGGTAATATTTTAGTTAATATTAAGAAATTCAACCTTACAATTGAATAGTTCTTAAGTACAAGAGAAATAAATCAAAATACTTTTCGTTTGAACATATTTATCAAAATTATGAGTTAGTTTAGGATAAATTTTAATCAATACTTAATTTTACTATCTATACCTTTTCAAGTTCAAATTGGCACTAATCAATTTCAAATTGGGAATAATCAATTTCAAATTGGGATTAATCAATTTCAAATTGAGAATAATCAATTTCAAATTGAGACTAATCAATTTCCAATTGGGACTAATCAAATTCAAATTGGGACTTATCAATTTCAAATTGGGACTAATGAAATCCAAGTTGAAATTCAATTAATTTCAAATTACCGACCAAGTGGGAAGTATTCTTTACATTACCTGTCACCAGTACCACAGTTTCTTGGTATATACGTTGGGCATTGCAAAGGTGTATATGAGATCAATTTAAATCTTTTTATTTCACTGGCGATGAAAGAATCAAATATTCATTTAATTGATTGTATTGGCACTACGGACCTGATACATCATGAAATTCAAAAAGATGCTTTTAAAAAGCCTGAAGCCAACGTCTTCGCAATGCCAAACGTATATACGAAGAACCTGCGGTTTTGCTACCAGATAATGCTCCATACCACGATTCCATTGAGGTCTTCATAGAAGTAGTACGGACAGTTTTTAAAGCTGGAGGCAAGAGTGGTCTGGCTGACGACATTCAGACAATTCTTTTTTAGTGAGGAAAACAGAGTGATATCTATCGCTACATGTACGAAATTTACACTGTGTACACAAAAGTACTATAAGCCGAAATGGAGCTGCACGGCAATGTTATGGAGAGCAGGCTTACCTTTCCATCTTTCTCTTCATTGTGCAGATCTATGTCGGGTTATAGTACATGCCACTGCCCCTTTATATTTTTTATAATTTTAATTTTTTATAATTATATTTTTTATAGCTAAATAAAAAAAAATAGTTCATTAATATTAAGTAACTACCAAAACTTAGGTATTTTTTATATAAATATAACATTCCCAATTTGAAATTGATTAATCTCAATTTGGCATTGATTAGTCCCAATTTGAACTTGAAAAGGTATAGTTTTTATCACTAATGACAAATCTTCTGATTATAGAGGTTACTTACTTTATAAAAGAATCCAAATTTATCCGGAACATCCGATGTAAAAGCACTTGCAAACGAAAGAAGTGTATCATAATATCCAACAAACATTAATTCTTCAACAGTTTTAGTAACAAATAAATTAGAAGCGGCAAATCCCATATTTGTTAAAATTTTTTGGAAACCGCTTTGAAACCGAGCTTTATAAGCTGCAGTCTAAAAAATAAAAATGTCTTAATAACACAACAATATAAATTTATATAAATTATTATCTTACCACCAAAACTGGATTTATCGTTGTAATTTTATCTTGCAAACTCCTAGAATCTTCACTGTCGATATATCGATACCTCTTCACATAATTATAACTAATCGTGTTATTTTCGTGCCAAGATATGTTAACTTTTTCTTTAACTTCGTAAAATTTATACGGTCCAATTTGTTCAAATTTAGGTTTAACACTCTTATTATAAATTTCTTCCGAATTAGTCCAATTAAAGAAATAATAATCTAGTATTAAAGGAGGATCGTTTATTCGCCAAGCTTTAAACGGTTCAGATTCTGGACCGAAATACATCGCCGATCGCACTATATAATTGTAGATGTCATCGAATTTGAATAAAAAGACGCAACCGAAAGTTAAGAAAACCGAGCCGATTATTAAACACACTATTCTCATATATTTCCCCAGCATTCCGCTTGATTTCACTTCCATTTTGATCTGGAATTTAAAAGTTTTTTTCGTTAATTTAGAACTTCTAAGAAACCACATTACACGGCAAGTGTTCAACTTTTTATAAGATTTATCGAGGTATCATCACGGTATGTATAGGGTAACGAGTTTTATTTGGACATTTTTGAAGGATGTGTAAATATTGTGTCATGTAATCGTTGAGTATATGGAATTGATGCATTTTGTGAAAGTGCTATGTAAATAGTAATATCTACAGACGGTTTTGATAGGTTGTCTTGGTATCAGATAAGGTTATTATGTGTGTTTGGAAACTTCCTAATATTAATAAAAAGAATAATATTATGGTAAAAGGGATGGCACTAAATGGAGGAGAAAATGTGTTACTTTGTTAACAAGACTTAACTGTTGATTCGTCATATACATAATAATACAGGGTGTAACTTAAGTGATAACTTTAATTTCAAGGGGTGGTTTCTTGGTATATTTTAACCACAATAGTTCATATAAACATGGGTCCGCAAATGCTTTATTTTCGAGATATAGGGTGTCAAAGTTGAGAAAATAAATCGTATTTAAATTGTGTCAAGATTACTGTCAGTTAAATATCTGTTATTTTGCAATTAATTATGAATAACGTTGAATTAGCTGAAATGCATTTCATTTATGGGCTAGCAGATGGAAATGCTGCAGAAGCCTATCGACTTTACCAGGAACGATATCCTAATAGACTACTTCCAACAGAAAGTAAATGCTCACGCTGAACGTATTGGTAGACCGAGAACAATAATGACACCACAACTAGAAGCAGCAATCTTGCGAGAAGTGGAAGCTAATCCGTCAAGCAGTACGCGAAAATTATCTGCACAGTTTAACATCAGTAGAGGATTCGATCCCGGTCAATTTATTTTAAATCTTTACTTAAATCTTCAAAAACAAAACAAAATTATAATTTCTTCTAATAAAATTAACAAACTAGGCCCTTATAAAATAGTTTAACAAATTATTGCTTAGTTTTTGTTTATTTTATTTTACAATAAACTTAAAAAAATCAACTTCTTAAAATTTGTCAAAAGAGATCAATGTTAATAGGACTCATATTTTAAATTAAATAGACCAGAAACTATAATTTACTTATTTAAGACACGAAAATAAAATCTAAGAAATAACAACGCATCTAACGTCTCATCCGAAAGCATACTTCTTAATTTGTTGCACAAATATGCAGCAGCGGAAAACGCGCGTTCAGGCTCGATGGAAGTTGGAGGAATCGTCAATAAATTTTTATAAGCCTTCTCCAAATTATAACCTCGTGTGGAACTAGCCTTATAAAGATTCATTTCTTGTTTAATGATCTTAGAAAGATCAGTTTCTTTATATACTTCAGGATTTATGGTTTTCATACTATTTTCTATTTCGTTCTGAAGCTTTTCTTTTAATGTTAAATCAGTTTTACTAGTTGTCTGCGTGGATTCAATGTTAATGTCATTTTCTTCATTATCACTATTTTCAAATTTCCCAGTTAACAAAATAATCTGTTTTTTTAATAGTCATCTTGCTTGGACTTGAAAATAACTCCTTTACATCACAATCAGTCTCCAAGTCAGACTTTTCAGTATGAGGATTTTGTAGATAGTTTAATACTCCACTTAACTCACTTCGTCGACGATCTTTCAAGCGGTTCAATAAATGTGTCTTCAATTTAGGAGCCAAAATTGAGCCATTGTCACGCAATTCTTGAAAAAGAAACTTGAGTGTCGCATCCGCCGTGCACAAATTGGCATCAGAACGACAAAGTGCTTCTACAGATAATTAAACTGGCGCCAATACCTTAATTATCTCACTAATGAGTTGAAAATCTGACTCTTCAAATGGTACAGGATTATTAAGATCAATAAGTGCCCTTTTTACGCTAGTTTTTAAAAGATCAAATCGCTCCAGCATTGTAAAGAGACTGTTCCAACGCGTTTTATAGTCGAGTAGTAAATAAGCTCTCTTCCATGTTCTTTTTTAACATATTTTTGAAGTATTGTATCATTTTTCAAGGATGCTCTTTTGAAAATAAGAACCACTTTAGGAACTTTCTTTATTAATTCATTAATATTTCGATCATCATAAGTCAAATCCCGACCATTTCCTGTTTCAATGACTAATCCTGAGCCTAGTTCTTCATTATCATCATCCGAGTCATCGGATCGTTTCGTTTCACGCACATTTTTATTGACTTATATAAAAAATATATAAGTTCCGAAAATCCCGGAATTCATTGAATTTAATCCCAAATATTTCGGAACTAAAATATGATCGGGATCCCGGTCTTCGGGATACCGGGAACGAATCCGCTAAACGTCAGTCATCGAAGTGTTTGGAGGGTTTTGCACAGAAATTTACTTTATCCATACCACATTCAATGCGTGCAACCACTGTTGCCAAGAGATTTTCCTGTACGGTTAGATTATTATCGTTGGGTTCTCCAAAAAACTACGCAGAATCCCAACTTTACGTCTAAAATTCTATTCACAGATGAGGCAAGTTTTTCACGTGATGCCATCAAAAACTTCCACAATAATCATTTTTAGGACTATGAAAATCCCCATGCCATTGAAGAACATGGATTTCAGCAGCAATTTTCTGTCAATGTGTGGGCCGGAGTTCTTGGTGACATGTCATCGGAGCGCATTTTCTTCCTCCTCGACTGAATGGTGAGAGTTACAGACAATTTCTAGATGATACATTGCCTGGTCTGTTAGATGATCTACCATTAGCAACCAGAAATGACATGTGATTTATGCACGACGGGGCACCTGCTCATTTCAGTCTTGCTGTTCGCCAACATCTTAATGACACCTTTATTCAGCGATGGATAGGTCGGGGAGGACTTCAGCCATGGTCACCACGATCTCCATACCTTTATCCGCTGGAGTACTTCTTTTGGGGACATCTGAAGTCGCTTGTTTATGCAACGTCAGTTGAAGATGAACATGATTTAACCCATTTGCATCATAAGCGCATATGTGCGCGCATTTTTCCTGGCCACTATCACCAGAGCGCGCATATATGCGTTCATCCCATATAAAATTGCATATAAAAAAAAATGTTCGGTGATAAGAGCAAATTTTTCATTTTTCTGGATGATGCAAATGGGTTAAGAAACAGAATTGTAAATTCTTGTAATGTCATACGTAACACTCCAGAAATTTTGGAACTTATGCGACAGTCGATAAGCAGAAGATTACATGCTTGTATTGAAAGTCTCGGCTCTCATTTCCAGCATTTGATTTAATTAAAGTTTGATAAATAAAATTATAAATTAACGTTATTCATAGTTAACTGCAAAATAACATATATTTAACTGACAGTAATCTTGACACTTACGATTTATTTTCTCAATTTTGATACCCTATATCTCGGAAACGAAGCATTTGCGGACCCATGTTTATATGAACTTTTGTGCTTAAAATATAACGACGAATCACCCCTTGAAAAGTCATCACTTAAGCTACACCCTGTATATTTATAACGCAGTGTACAGTTGATTTGTTAACAAATAATATGGTTTGTTTATTATTTTACTTAATGAGCAGTACTATGTGCAAATATTGAGTATTTATTTCCATGTAAATATTAGGTATTTATTTCCGTCTCAAATAAACATGCAATTCGAATAATTGTGCGGCAATATTTGGGCAACGTATAGTATGCTGGATGATTTATTTCAAACTTATTCTTTCTATAGTCATTTCATATCTTTCCTATGACAAATATGAAGTTACACGAATATCCGACTTAAGAATGTATGTGATATTAGTGGTTAGGATTCAAGGACCACAGTTTGCTAAACATTTATCGATTATGCTTCTATTTGAAGTTTTGACTTACCTTAAACTTACTTATTGTTAGATATTTTAGTGACGAATACTAATCATTGGCATGTAAACTTTGATTTATATGTGTTCAAAAAGTATTGCGTCCTTAGCCAATTAGTGGCTGAAGTTTTTATCAGTTTTAAAGTAGAAATATTGAAAAAGACATTAAGAAATGTTCTGAATATCCATTCATAACGACATTTTTCCATGAAAAAAGCCTTCCTTTAAAGGAATGCTGTGCAGTAATCACAGCAGTCCACTTTCAATCATTTATTACAAAATCTGCAGGTTGTGATAAAATTTTTTTTTGATGAAAGCAGATATTTAATTATTAGAGGTCAATAGGGTACTAAAGTTAATTTTGAAAAACAAAAAACATAGTCAGTTAAGTCTTTTTTAATGTAAATGGGTAACTTATTTTCAGGTCCTATTCTACGTCTTTCTAGCTTTCTAAGATTTTTAATTGGTAATAATTAATATCTACAAAACTTGTTGATTTAATTATCTACTTATAAAAAAGAAATAATGTGTTTACATTATTATACTTGTTTTCTTTATTTTAAAGTGGACCTTACTTCATTAACCGTTTCTTGTTGACAATCACAATTTGTACTTTATCAATTCATATCAAAGTCTGTTTGGGAAGATATGGGACAAAGATTGCGAAAATAAGGTATCATAACTAAATTTATAACTTAATTGCAAAGTTTTTAAAATTTCTGTGGTATAGTTTGTATTCGATTTTATAAAACCCAATGCCGTTTATAATCTATTCTAATTGTAAAAAATATTTATAACTTAATCGAAGTTTATGATCATTGAAAATATATTTTATTTTTTAAAAATAAGTTTATATTATTTAATTCTAAAAATATAACTGGAACTTTAACCTCGTTATCTTTTACTGAGAAAACTTTGTCGAGATACTGTCTTGATATTAAAGTAAAACATGATTTAAATTCAGTTTAATGTTACGTAAACAAAAATCAGTTAAGGTTAAAATAATTCAGATTTTATTGGACAAGATTTTAATGATTTCAACTTCTTTAGTATGAAAAGCATTCATTCAATGACATTTGACCCAAAGTGTTAACTGCTACATAAAATGTTTTGATTGTTTGAAAAATATTTGTTTTTATTGACTATGAGTTAATATTGACAAGTGTTTGGGGAAGAAATAGTTTTCCCCTAATAATTACTCATTGTTGGTTGCTTGGCATTTTTGTAAGCTATATCAACTGGATTTTCTTTGAACTTTAATTATTTTGTGATGTGATTCTTCGTAATCATATTTATAAAAATAAATTCTACCTACTTGGACTTTGTTTTTATGTCACGTTAATGTTGTTACGTTTTAAATAAACATTTACAGCGTATTACTTTTGTTATCCATTAAATATAATTGTTATTACTAAAAGTTTAGAAAAATTTTAAATAACTTCGCGTTTATTTGTGTTGTAAGTTCCCTATAATTTTATCGTGAATAGATATTTTTAATAGATTTTAATCTATTAGACTTGTTATTTAATCGGAATCATCTTTATCATAACTTATTTGGAAGAAATAAAAAATTTAATTTATAAAATTTTCCAAAAACACATTTTAATTTAAATTTAAACGTGTGAGTCAATTTACGGTTTTTGTATCGTCAAACATCCGGCGAATTTTATGATTCATTCTAACTATTAAGGTTAACAATAAATCATATTTGGACTTTATCTTGAGGCAAATATGCCATGTTTATCATTTATAGTTTATCATCTATTGCTCACACTTCACAGCTATTTTCTCTTTATGAATCTCTTAGGTAGGGTAAACTGGTTAAATCTCGACTCAAAAAAATCCTAAACTTCAGAATAAATGTTTTTTGATGGCTTAGATTTGGAGACAACAGAGACTCCAAAAAAATGGAACGATGCTCATTATGAATTGAGCAGTTAAACTGTGAATGGTTAATGTCTCCTTCAGTTTCACACGTGCAACCTGGAAGCGATACAACACTTTTATCTGTAGAGGAAGCAGCTGATGATAGATGAAATTCTGCGAGAAGCACACACTTTCGCATACAGATTATATGGGATTCCTCTGGATACACAATTGGATGAATTAACGCATATTGCGTGATTCTGTCATTATAAAAGTCTTTCCAGCGACGGTTCCAAACTTCGTAAACTTTTTTTCCTTTGAAATCGATAGTATTTCCAATGTCGATATACCACCATCAATAAGTTTGTCATCCTGTAATGTTTCCTTAGCCAATAAATCCACCTGCTCGTTATGTAGGATATCGGCATGACCCTTCACTTACACAAATCGGCAAGAACCACTTTTATTAATCAGAGAGACGTGAGATTCAAGGATATCCACTAACCACGGATGTTATTTGGCAAAGTATTTCCTATGTTTTTAAGCTGATAGTACATTTCTGGAATCTAAGACAATCGTCATGTCCTAGCACATAATAGAAATTCCATATCTCAACACCTCCAAAATTGTATAAACCTCCGCCGAGAAGATACTACAAAGAGGATTTAGCTTAAATTTGGCACGGTATCTGGTTTCAGACACCAAAAGAGAGCAACCGCAACCCTGAGAGAATTTGGAGGTATCAATGAAAATAAGTGTACTATTGTTGGTAGTTGACACAAAGTTAAAATAAACTTCTTTATTATACCAACGATCGTCACTGTAAGACGAGAACGGGATATTTAGAGCACTAAAATAATCAAACTAATCAATAGATGGGTAATAAATGCTTGGGAGTAGTCGTTCCGTTAGTCTTGGAAAGAGAATTCTGTAAGCTCCAACAAGAAGGGGGAGCGATCTGTTTTCAAAAACCGTAAAAAACTGCATAAACTACAAGTAATTGGAAATGAATATTATAGGAACTGGATATTTAGAAAAATCGGAAGAAACTGCATAAACCACAAGAAATTGGAACTCGATATATGGGAACTGGATATTTAGAGTACTAAAATAATTAAAGTAATCAATAGAGGGGAAAATACTTGGTAGTAACCATTCTATTAGTCTTGGAAAGAGAATTCTGTAAGCTTCAACAAGAAGACGAAGCGATCTGTGTGTTCAAAAACCGTAAGAAACTGCACAAATTACAAAAAATTGGAACTAAATATTATGGGAACTGGATATTTAGAAAATTCGGAAAAAAGTGCATAAACCATAAGGAATTGGAACTCCATATATGGGAACTGAATATTTGAGCCGTTCACTGCACACATCGATTAACTCCACTTTTTGAAAAATCTTAAATTTATGTGTCAAAGTACGTGGTATAGTCATAAATTTTTATATTTATAACACCATTAAACGGCAAAATTTGTTTGGCCATTGAATAAAAAATAATTTATTTCAGAAGCCATTTTGATTAACTCCATATTTAGAAAGAAATTTATATTTATAAGCCACATGTTTGTTTGGCCAGAAACTGAAGGATCTCGTTGGTCTCAAGAAATTTCATCTTGTCCAATAAAGTACATGAAGATTTACGCTACAAACTTGGAAAACATAACAACATTCGGATTCGTGTATCGGGTAAAACAGAAATATTAAAACTGACACAGCTATTTGCCCAATGACGCAGATTTTGCCATTATTGAGTCACGTGCGAAGAAAATCAAAACATTTTTTCACTGCATGATTGGTACAATATAATCGAAACAAAAAGGAAAGCGTCATTTCATCTAATGCAAATGACCCACCAAGTTTTTTTTTCAACAAAACCTTCGGATCATTCAATCAGTAATAGAAAAGTAACCATCACAGGATTTCCAGTAAATTGGTTTAAAATACGCTGGATAAAGTTAGAAAGGTCTAAACGTTATATCACACAATTCAAATGTAACTATAATGAAAATACAGAATTTAAAGCCATTAATATAATAAATAATATAAGTCTGTACCAAGTTGACCGTAAAGTTTGAAAAGTATAGATCAGCCTTTATTATATCCTAACGGTAGAACTGTGATAAACTGTGGGAAACATGGAGAGACATGCTGGACCTGCTTTCATTCATTCCTTCTTTTAAACATTATTACTATAAAAGCTTGACAACAAATCGAAATTACGAATCCTCACATATAACTGATGAAGAAGACATTATTTATAACACTGCAGATGAATTAATCACAAATAATATATTATAACAGAACTGTCAACATCCATTTTTACGCAAAAGCTGTAATAAAAATATATAATAACTAACTTTTTCGGTAGTAAAATACTTAAAAATTTGAAGATTGAATATAACTTTATTACTTTTTTCAGTTGCCAAATCGATTAACTCCATTTGTTACATAAAAACGGCAACATTACTGACGAGTATTTCTTGGTAATTTTTCTTATTAATTTTATGTACCGTTAGATGAAAGCTATACCTGTATTTATGCATTCTGCATTATACATTTGAATTTATATTATAACAAGAATTTTAAAAAACAATATCCAATATTTCATCGCATTTCTCAACATTTTGTTCTATAGAGTTAATCGATGTATGCACTGAACGGCTTAGTTAGAGCACTAAAATAATCAAAAGATGGGAAAATACTTGAGAGTAACCGTTCCATTAGTCTTGAAAAGAGAATTCTGTATGCTCCAACAAGAAAAGGGAGCGATCTACGTCTTCAAAAACTGGAAGAAATTGCATAAACCAAAGAAAAAAAATGTGATGCTTGTTATCGACATCTTTGTATTGTCTTCATGACAATGGCTTAACTTCAGAAAAAAATCTCTATGTTAGCATAAAGGAAAAAAATCTGTAACTTGCAAAAATGGGATTTTACAAGTAATAATACAAAACGATGATCTCACACATTTAGAACTCAAATAACATGCAATTTGCATAATTTCTGGGCGCGATGTACAACTTATTTTAAAATTTTATCTTGCTAGGCATGAGCTATGTTAGCGACATAAACGACTGCTATGGAGATGTCATCCATCAAACGACTAAATCTAACTTAAAAGATGAACCACGATCAGGGCCGGATCCAATAAGTGCGGGACCCGATTAAATTTTTTTCGCGGTGCCCCACAAAGTTTAAATAAAAATGTTCATTCGGCTGTTTATATATTGAAACAATATAAACTTGAAATATTGAATTTCTCTAAAAAAAGGTCATGGGACACAATCGACGTCTAAAAAACAAAAAATGGTCATGATACACAAGTCAAAAGTTTTCTATATTATAAACTATAAAATGTTGACTTGATAGAGCTTTAATCGAACACTATCCCGCCTCATATCCGGTCGTAATATCCGTCGATATCGTTAGAAATTAATACAAAATATGAATTGTAGTTTAAAAACGACAAATGATTTATAAGGTCATTGTTGAGAATTACAAAACAGGGTAGTTCGTTTCACTTATTGTTAATTATTAACCAAAACAAATCAAACTGTAAATCTGTCTTTTCTAAGTGCCCTAGAGTCCCTTATTTTTGACTAGTGCTATGTCTAAAGGTGCATTTAAATTGAGCGAACGAACCAATTCGTTCGCCTAAGCTACCATAATTTATATGAAGAACCAAACATTAACGAACGATCTCGTTCGTGTTCGTGCGTGTTCTAAACCCTGTCGGTAAATCAGCGAATCATCAAAGGAAATCGGTGCTCAATGTGGACGATGAAATTTAGAAACGATCGAATTCGCAACGAACGTGAACAGCTGATTTTTACGCTATATCGATATTTCAAGTTAGGTTATTTTACATTCGTGAGTGTTGTAAGTTTTTACCAACATGGAATGGACAAACGAAAAAACACTTCAGTTGATTGAATTATATAGGAACGAAATATGCTTGTGGGATCCAAAGTCAAAACTGTATAAACTAATAAACAAAAAAACGGATGCATGGAATAAGATTTCTACAGAGATGAATTGTTATGTAATTGAAGTAAAGAAAAAGATTAATTCGCTTCTCGCCTCATTCAGACGAGAAAGACAAAAAGAAGGTACTTAAAAAAAATCTAGCAGTGGGACTGACGAAGTTTATCATTCCACATGGTACGCTTTTAAAAGTCCTATGTTTTTAATGGATAAGTTTGAACCCAGGAAGACTCAAAATACTAATGAGGTAAGTCATAACTACCAAAAATAGTGAAAATCATAACAACTAAAATGTCTTCATCCGTATCCGACATCGTGAACGAATGGATCATCGACGAACGCGAATGTTCGCTCTAATTTAAACGCTCCTTTGTTATAGAGAACAAACGAACGAGCGAATACCTGCGAATTCGTTCCTTCGTTCGTTCGCTCTAATTTAAATGCACCTTAGGATTGGTATACTTCGAGAACACTTGTTTTGTGGCTCCAACTTGTCTCAAAATCTTTAATATTGACTAAGATTTTTATGGGTAAGATAAATACAAATTTTTTTCATAAGATAAAATAGCAAGAAAAGATGTTTACAAATTTTCTTGAAGTTCTTTAATTTCATACATATAGTATTATCTCCTTGATTACAGTAATAAATAAATAACATAGGAGTATGTTCGTTTAAATAATTTAGTCGACTATTTTAAACTTTAAACCCTCATGTCAAAACACATGTGTTTAATTCAAGTGATTCAACTCCTACATTAAAATTTTAAATGACTAATTTAAAGTTGAACAAAAACCTACCTTTCCACTGTAAATTTTAAAAAATTCGTCGACGTATATTTTATAGATATAGTCATCCAATAAAATTTTATTGTAAAGGAATTAATCGGGGATTAAGGCTTCATTAGAATTTATATTTTTTGATACCGACAAGATATTATCGGATACAAATTGTAATCTTTATTTTGGGAGATTTTATCAGATTAATATATCAATGTTTGGGTTTTTTGGGATAACAACAGATTGCCATTTCGTAAGTAGGTAATTCATAAATAGCGGACTACGTCGTTAAAATTAGTTAAATATTAATTGTAGCGTAAAGTATTAAAGACATTTTTGTCGTTCTATTGCTTTTAAATAGGCCAGATTTGTTGTTTACGTCATTTTTCGAATTATGATAACGATTATATCTACACAAGGATATTTAAACAAAACTATACGTAATTCATTTAGAATACATCACTTAGAATGCTTTAAAAATTTGTATTATGAATCTATTATTTTTTATTTTTTTATGGAGATATTTAAATTTAAATAAAATGCTCGCGCGACTTTACCAGTTCTATTTTTACAACACAAAACGTTATGGACAATGTAACGAACGAACAAAGAGTATTGTATGGCACGATTAAACAATCAAAGAAAGAATAATAAAATTATTAACGAATAAAAAAAGGTTGTTGATTCTTATTTCGATTATTTAATATATCAATTAAAAAAACGTGAATAATTTTAATTATTAATACTCACGTTGTTTGGTTGATTAATAAGATTAAAAAAGTTGGATAAGTTTTAAGTTTCTTCTTGGAGCACGAAGTACGGATGTTTACGGTCTTGAAGCCATTTCAACAAGAGAGGAATTGGCGATATAGTTCGTCTCACTTTTATCGTCACTTATCACAGCTGACCTCTTCGCCTATGTCAAATTGCAGCACTTTTTCAATTGATAGTGCCGATGCGAAGATCCAAACGTTCGCGCGCTTTTCCCACTGCCGCGTGAACTTTTTTTTGTACAACGTTCAACGTTTGTATTAGCTATCAACACTAAACACTACCTAGCCATGGTTTTGTATGTGGCGTGTACATTTTTAATTTTATCGGAACAATATACCAAACAGCGATAAGAAGCTTTGAAAGTTGCCTGCTTATAAAGTAAACTATTTAGCAACATTCAACCAATAGAATTTTTTTATCTAGAAAAAAGCACATTGTATGAGTAAACTCACTTTAAAAAATAATCAGCTGTTAAGTGTTTCATTTAATTGATTTTTTAATATAGATTTCTTGCGTTAAATGTGATTTATTCTTATGAGTTGGTGAAACAAAAAGTAATAAAAAATCGTGAGCTGATTTTTACACAATTTGATATCGGTTAACTTTGAACAGGTAATGATTGGTTATAAAGAAAGGAACAATGTAGTAATTCCCGGTTTAAAAGAAATATTTAATTGTAACTTAGCTTTTGTTTGAACGTAAGTAAACAATTTAATAAGAAAAAATGTTATTTCTTGCTTTGATTGCTAACTATTTAAAGCTAAAAGGAAACATCACGAAAAAATGTTATAAAAATTCGAATAACTTAATAAATTAGTACCTTCCTTGATTTGTGTGTTTGACTTAAAATATTTTTTAGGATAATGTTGAGGTGGAAAAATGAACAGCTAAACAATTTCTAGTTAATTAAAAAGTGTCCAAAATCTATCTTGATAAGTGCATTTTTATAAGATATCGGCATAGTCTTCTAATCAATTACTATTATTGATCCCACAATTAATTATCTATAACTATTTCTAAGAATTTGGCAAACAAGAAACTTGAAAGATAAAATTGAACAAAAATTATAATCCTACCTCGATGTTATACAGGGTGTTTAAAAAATACGTTCGAATATTTGGCCCACTTATAGATCTCATCAGTACAAACAAAAAAGTCAAAATAAACATAAGTCCAAAAATCAGCCGTTTCCTAATTACAGCCTGTTTTTCAAATTAAAATAAATTTTCGAATATGCCTTATACCAACGCAGAAATGGCAGACATGCATTTTATGTATGGCAAAGCCGATGGAAATGCTTGTGAGGCACGTCGCCTTTATGCCGAAGCATTCCCAAACCGGGTACTTCCGTGTGACAAACTTTTTACAAATTTACATCAACGTTTATCCGAAGTTGGATCGTTTAAATCAAGGAACGGTGATGGTGGTCGGCCTAGATCAGTTTGTACTCCCGACGCAGTACTTAACATTTTAAGACGAATTTAAGAAAATCTTGGTACTAGTACTAGAAGACTCTCTACTGAAACAAATATTAATTTTTCCCTAATTTGGAGAATTTTACGGGAGCAGCAATTGCACCCATACCATATTCAAGGGGTACAGGCTCTAGCTGTGCCTGATTATGCCGCACGACTGGTGTTTTGTCGAAGCATGTTGACAAAAGTCGCGGAGAACCCAAATTTTGTTACGAAAATTTTATTTACAGGCGAAGCTGGTTTCACGAGAAATGGCATTTTTAATTTTCATAATAGCCATGTTTGGGCCGACGAAAATCCGCATGCCGTTGTTGAATCGAATCATCAACACCGATTTGCAATCAACGTTTGGCTTGGTGTGTTAGGAGACCATCTGATAGTACCTTGTTTCCTGCCTAACCGTTTGACTAGTCAATTGTACCATGACTTTTTGCGGAATACATTACCACTGCTGTTAGAAGATGTGCCCTCAACCACAGAATTAATACATATGTGGTTGATGCACGATGGGGCTCCTGCGCATTACGGAGTCTTGGTCAGAAATTATCTAAACGAAAATTACAATGGTAGGTGGATAGGGCGAGGAGGTCCAATTGCATGGCCCCCTAGATCTCCCGACCTCACTCCACTCGATTTTTGCATTTGGGGGTATTTAAAGACATTAGTTTCTTCAAGTCCTGTGAATAATTTAGATGAGTTGCGAGAACGAATTGAACATGCCTGCCAGACTGTTCGTATGATAAATCCGGGACTCTTTGAGAGAGTGCGGCGTTCACTTTTACGGAGATGTGAAATGTGTATACAAATGGAAGGAGGACATTTTGAACATCTTCTTTAAGAATCATTAATTTGTAATAATTAAAATGTATTTATACTGATATTTGAGTGTAAATTATTTTAATTTGAAAAACAGGCTGTAATTAGGAAACGGCTGATTTTTGGACTTATGTTTATTTTGACTCTTTTGTTTGTACTGATGAGATCTATAAGTGGGCCAAATATTCGAACGTATTTTTTAAACACCCTATATACTACTAAAATCTCAAGTTCATACGACCATCTGCTCTCGGTCTTACGTTTATTTATGTGAACTGTGTCTTATGTTCTTTTTAGAAGAATTGCAGTTTCGAATCTTTAATGAGTTACGAGCCCTTTTTTCCAACTGCTCATAAGTTTAGGCAGCGAAAGACTACTTTTTTTAGTAAATCCTATCTCAAAAGCTTTATTTACCAGTCTTTTTAGACGTCCCTTATAAGAAAATTATTTTCCTTTCCAATTGATCGAATTTAGCAAACTTTCAATATGCTATTCACAATATGCAATTCACAAATCAATTAAGTTGACATTTGATTCAACTACAGATAAAAACGTGTAACGTCTGTTTCCGTATAAATTCTCAAACGGTCATTTGTAGATGTTGTTCATAACCCGCACTTAGGTGAGCAAAAAACGTGGTTAGATTTTAATCTGATAATTTTGATTTTGTTGTCGATTTTTACAAATGAAATAAATTTGCATACGAATCTTGTATACAAACATTTTCAAATTTATCTTTTCAATTTCAAGATTCATTAATCAAGTTACTACTTTATGCTAATAATTATAACAACTAGCAAATTTTGATAATAGTTGCACAATTTTAAGTAGATTTCTCAATTTCTTTATCTTTAACGATATATATAGTTATAGGTAATAAGAAAGACAATGTAGTATCTAATACTTATATTGATAAAGAAGCAATTTGGGGAATTTGACTTATTGGTTTGAACTTAGATTTTTTAAACTTTTATGTAAAAATTTATAAGTTCACTTTACGAAATCACTTTAAAGATAGAAATGTAATTCTATGTTTTAAGAAATAGAGATTATACAAAGTTGATTAGTTGAGAAAAACGTAATTGGCTTACTTCTCTATTTTTTATAACTTATTATGCGATAAGATATTAGTCTCATATCTATGCAACTAAACATTCTGTTAAATCAATTAAAAATCTTTATGTTTTAATTTTCTTGACGTCTTTGCCACGTTAGAAGGTTATCGCTTAAAAGGACGGTCAACGAGATAATTGCTTTAAATCAAAACAAAATCTTATTTAAACAATCTCCCATACTTATCTATATTATATCTGTAAAAAAATCAAACTACGATAATTTTCGAAGAAACTTATATTTCCTCTATTACTAATTGTAAAAGTATAAAAATTAAACGTTCATCTAAACAATTATTTAAAGCACGTTAACAAGTAACGTTACAATTATATAATACTGTACAGCGTTGTTTCGGTTTCCTATTTAACGATTTCTTTGCTATTTTGATCTAAAACGACTAGTTTCGTTGCATTTACTAAGGATAAACCGCATTCGGCTTCGTTAAAAGTTATTTTAATATTTTTTCTTCTTGTTGTTCGCCACCTTAATCTAGATAGGAGCGGTTTGTATAAAAGTATCGTGAACAATAGTACTCCTAATACTAATAAAATCGCCCCAGTCCATTTCAATATCACCGGGATGTTTAGGAATATCTTTAAGACTATTTGGAAGTTTCGTGGTATTTTGGCTTTTTGTTGGATCCATAAAACTGGAAGATATAATTCACGGGGTAAATCTTCAAACATTCTGAAATGAAAAGAAGTAAAAATATTAAAAATTATTGGTAGATTTTAAAGTACTTTTTTAATTAAATTGAACAATGAGAAATTTAAATGATATCGAGACTGAAGAACTAAGAATATTTTTAGTGAATCAAAAAGGTTAGTTGAAGAGGTAGTTACCTTTAACTGTATTAAAAGTATGGAATACGATTTTCTTTCAATAAGATGAGACACTTTTTTTATTAAATTATAACTATACTTACGAAACATAGCTGATTCTTTCCAATAACACATTCAATTGTAAACGAGCTTCTACTTCTAAAGGTATACCTGTTGTCTGAAAAAGAATAATAAGTGTTAATTTTTTCCAGTTTTTAGTTTTAACCAATCTAATTTGTCAAGAAAGTTGAATAAAACGTTTAATAATTTAAAAATTGGTAAATGTAGTGTTTCACATTTAGTTTTATTTATTTAATTTCGTTCTTAAATGAAATACATTGCTCAAAAAAAATTAGAGGAACCCTTCATTTAATCCCAGTGTCTTTTAATAATTTCATAGCACCTGTGTGGTAATGATTTTTCTGATCTCACATTGTCAGAAGTTCCTCTTAAGGTACACTCATCTACTTCTATTAAGGTTTCTTGTGTAGCAAGGCCCCCAGGCTCTTTAATCTACATTTTGCTGACTAAGAAAAAATTTCGCGAGACACGAGCTCCGAAATGAACTTTCAAGAGAGTCGGTGGGACTTGTGGGGTCAAACGGTGAAAGTAGGAAACTGAATAAGGATCACCTTGCGATGTTGGTGGATGTGTTTGGATAATCCTCTGCAGTAGGAGCCAGACCTTAAAACAGTCATCCACCCTGAGTTCGAGCCGCAAGGTGTATCGTTAAGATAAATTAACTTTACTTATTATTTTGTCTTCTTTTATGTCAGTTTGGTGATAATTTTTGTTAATAGATTAGTGTCGCATTTGTACTTCAATTACACGTTAACCTTTTAAGCGTTTTTTATGTTGAGCGTAAGTGGTAAACTTCGCGGGTGATACTTTCTGTTGCATGCGAATATATCCGTCATGCCCATCATCTTCAATTTCACAGTCATCATACCCATTGTATGAAAGAAGGCTTTTAATTATCATTATAAACTGGCATCTTTCTGAAATTTTGTAAATTTATTTTGTAGACTAATGGATCAACTGAGCTAAAATGTTTTCATGATTGTGACACTTCCGATTATACGGGAAGTAGTCATTTTCATCATTTTAATTATAAATGATCAATTTCAATTATAAAAAATAAGCTAACAATAAGATCTAAATTAACTTTTTTATAAGTTCACAAAATGTGAACTTATAGAACTTGTATGTGAATAAGTAGTAATACCATTGATAAAAATTTCGACGGAGATGGAAAACTGCATACAAAGGGATGGAACAACCAAAGTGCAAAACAAGTTAAAGTACGGATTAGATCAGAGTGCCTTACTTTCATTAATACATCGTGTACAGACTAAATCATTTTGCCCGTTCAGTATTACTGCAATATTCACGTTGCGGATATGTCCGTCATACCCATTTAGTAGTGACCTTCGTTATGACGACTGTATTCGGCATAAACGCTTAAGAGGTTAATAAATTTAGCTTGTACGAATTAACTTGGAGCTTTTCTTAAATTCGTCCTCTGTAGCACAGCCTGTAGGCAAGAATCGCGCTTGTATTTCTTAAAATCAGAACTATTATTTGTGTTAAGGTACAAAAAAAACTAGGGATTATATTAGTAATTTTCCCTTATAATTCGAGGGCGGTGACAGTAAAAATAAATGCTAACCCTGGCACATAGGTAAGCTTCATGGAAAACGGGGTAGGAAAATATAATCATTAATCAACTTCTTTGCCTCAAAAACCCCTGTACCTGTCGGCCACTTTGTTACACTTCTACCTCGTGGAGAATTTGGGATACACTTCGATGTTTCTAAATGTGTTTGGTCAACATATCCCCAACAAGTCTCTAACGTGTTCGATGAGATTTAAATGGGAATTAATTTGACAGGGGTTTAAAAAAGTGTTTCTCTAGTGTTTTATTGACCAATATCATTTGAAATTTTTCTAGTTAAATTTAATGATATATTTCTTACCGGTTCGACTACTATAAACATCTGATGTTTTCTTTCTTCTGGTTGCATGCCATCAATACTGTCCAAGTAATACGAATCTGCTCCGTAGAAATGAGGCCTGGAGACAAATCCAGGAGCTCCAAATTTGCAAGATGATACATTTACAGCGCCGTATGGAGCAGCGCAAGATCCAGAACAGTAACAACTATTTTCGTTTTCTGTAATAAAAAAAGAGTTTAAGATAATAAAATATATAAATTAGACAATACTCCTGTACTATAACCCGAAATGGAGCCGCACCATGAAGAGAAACATGAAAAAGTAAGCTCCCACTCTGTAACATTGCCGAGTACTCTTTCATCTTTCTTTTCATGGTTCAGCTCCATTTCGGGTTATTGTACATAATTGAGGAAGATTGATGTTATGATATATAATAAAGTTGTAACTTTTAAACGCTAAATTTTAATGTAATCCAAAGAAAATCCAACTTTTAGCACGCTGCCTAGGTTTTAAAATGTTTAAAAAATTAAATTAAGTTACGTTTTCCCTTCTGACGGAAAAACTAAAAGTCGTAGAAAATTCATCATTGACAAAAATAAAGATTAAGTTTCAATCTAAATTCTTATAAAATTTCAAGTCTCAACAACGATTAGTTTCTTAGATATGAATTTTAAAAAATAGACAAATTTTCATTGACATTGTGTTACATTTTCGCTTCTGAGGGAAAAACTAAAAGTCGTAGAAAGTCTATTTTTTTGTAGAAATAAAAACTAAGTTTCAATCCAAATCCTCATAAA
The DNA here is from genome assembly GCA_036711955.1 of Digitonthophagus gazella. NCBI lineage: Eukaryota > Metazoa > Arthropoda > Insecta > Coleoptera > Scarabaeidae > Digitonthophagus > Digitonthophagus gazella. The sequence continues at coordinate 12,458,290 of JASCIT010000001.1, forward strand.
ATTTTAAGTGCCAACGACAATTAGTTTCTTAGATATGAATTTTAAAAAATAGACAAATTTTAATTGATGTTATGTTACATTTCCTCTTCTGAGGAAAAAACTAAAATTCCTAGAAAATCTATGTTTAGTAGGAATAAAGACTAATAATAAGTTTCAATCTAAATCCTCATAAAATTTCATTTGTTAAAACTAATATATCTCAAAGACTTCAAAAAATCACAACTATATTTGTTTTAATCATCATACGCTTTGCCTTAAACATTTTACTTTTTAATATCTTTTTAATATTAAATTTATTTTTAAATTCACGTTAATAAACATGAATTGGAGTTTTCTTTGCAAACTAGCAGGAAAACAAGCAGGTAAATTTCAACCCAAACGCTTTGTCATTTCCAGTTTTATACCGAAGAAAACCAGTTTCCCCTCCAACAATTAGGGGTTGAACACACCGTAAAACTCAAATTTAGAAATTCTTCGCAGTTAGTGTGCGGTTTTCAACAAATCTGTCGTGTGTTCTTCTTATTTATTTTTATTCGTTTAATCTTTTTTGCAGTTAGTGTTAAAAAAACTTTAGTGTATATTTCCGTGAACGTGTTTCAAATCATTGGAGTTCGTCTTCGGATTACCATTTTGAGGAAGTCTTCGGATTGTTATTTTGCGAATGTTACCAGGCAAAATACTTTTGATTTATTAAGAATTTTTAAAAAGCATTTTTTTTTTATTTTTTTTAGGAGATTTTCAAGGAAACAACATTCGCTTGGCGAGTCTTTTTAATTTTAAATATTTTATAATCGTGATTTTTTAAGTATTAATTGACCAAGTATTATGAATTGATTACAAAATAAAATTTTCAAGAAGTAAATAATACATATAATTTTCATTTCTTCATACTTATCATTTATTGGTGTATTAGAAAGTTATAACTTCTAAACGTCAAATTTTAATGTAACTCAAAGAATAATCCGCTGTTATAACGTAGCTTAAATTTTAGAAATCGTAGAAGATTCTTTTTTGGTAGAAATAAAGATTAAGTTGAGAAATCATAAAATTTCAAATCGCAAGAATACTTAGTTTCATAGATATGAATTTTTAAAAATTGATAAGGCTTAATTCACAAGTTAATTAAGTTAGGTTAGCATTTCTAATCTATAGAAAAAACTGGAAGTCGTAGAGAATTTATTTCTGGTAACAATAAAGGTTAAGTTTCAAACTAAATCTTCATAAAATTTCAAATCTTAACAACAATTAGTTCCTTAGATATGAATTTTGAAAAATTAACATCTTTTAATAAATATATTAATGAAGTTAGGATAGAATTTCTTTTCTGTAGAAAAAATTAAAAGTGATAGAGAATTCAGTTTTGGTGAAAATAAAGATTGAGTTTCAATTTAAATGCTCATAAAGACAATTAGATTTTTAAATTATTAAATTAAATTACTATATTATTAAACAGATATAAATTTTTAAAAATTGACCGGCTAACGCTAATAGAGTAGTATGTATAATAACATAAAATGGTTAAAATTGCTTAATGAAAAGCAATTTGTTAAAAAAAAGAGCAAAATTGCATAAAATTATTTAATTTGTTTAACATGTTAATTTTTTTTTGCAACGTGATTTAAATAAATGTCTATAAAAAATCTATCTAAAATTAACACTATTATTAATGATTGAGCTAAAACTAGAACTATCATTAGTACAAATTTTGATTCTAGATTTAAAACTAGAAGCTTTTGGAAAAGGGTTTAACGTTTTAGGTATTATTAAGCCTGCTTCATACACTCGGTGAGACTGTTCGTTGTCACCATAATTCTCCACACTCTCGTCCATTGCACGAATCATCAATATCGATGGCAGACTTACCGATACGTAGATGAGGTTCTTTCGCACACATAAATGAAATGATATAATTACCAGTTGGTGTTATACAGGTGTTAAATAGACACCCAAAGCCATATCTCCGATATTACTGTTCAGATTTTCATGATCCAGGTATTAAATGAAATGTTTAAATATTGTACCGAATTTAAAAGACTTTGTTGTTCTGAATTTCAACGATGTACTACAACCAGAAATGGAGCTACACCATGAAGAGAGAAATGAAACAGTAAGCCTGATCTCCGTAGCATTGCCGAGAACTCTTTCATCTTTCTCTTCATGGTGCAGCTCCATTTCGGGTTATAGTACAGAACATGTACTTTTATTAACTGCTAACTTACACGGTTGTTAAATAGTTTACTGCAGAAAAGAATCAAATACTTTCAGGAAATCAATCGATTGTAAACCATTTTTTTATTGATACGTAACAATTTAGGGATTCATTGAGGAAAAAATGTTAAAAGTAATATCGGCGCTATCTATAAATCGCTGATGAAAAGCTATAATCGATTTGACGTATAAAAACTTGATTAAAAATACGATAATTAGAGCTTTTTGAAGCATTAGGACACCTGTTTGGTTAAGCGTTGCACACAGTGTTCCAATGGACCCGAAGGGCAATATCGAGTTCTAAATCACCTTCGAACCTTAAAAAATCGAGTTTAACAAGTTTGATTAAGATTTTTAAGCGACTTACTCGGTAAAAGCACAATGCTTAAGAGAAGTATTTTAATTTTGTCTGCAGTAAATGGTTAATAAAAGAACATGTATTCCAGCGTTAGATTCAGAAAGAAAAATCTTTCAAATACCGTAATGAAAAATAAACGTTACAATTTGAAGAGTAAATGCAATAGGAAATTACATTTGGTATCTGGCTCATGAAAATCCGAACAGAAATATCGGATATATCGAGCTTTAGGCGTCTTTTTTCTGGCACTGGAATAACAACATTTAGTGGTGGCCAAGACGAGAGTGTGGAGGGGTTGGTTGTTTTTGCCGAAGCGAATCTTGGCGAGAGTCCTTTGACTCGGACCAAAATATCAACATAGAGCGGAGACAGCAAGGCGAGGCGAAAGGATGACAAGACGGTGAACTAGGGTTGTTCATAGTCTCGGTCTTGGTAACCCTCGCCATATTTCGCTGAGTGTGTGGATCCGGCTTTATTAATATCATTGCAGTCTTCTTCAGAAACAACGTCGAAGTGGCTTTTTCAAAAAACGCATGCTAGCCTCTAAAACAGTGATTCCCAAAGTGGTCGATATCGACCCCTTGAATGCAAAATAATACTCTGTAGCAGCTGTTTTAAGTTAGCGGACCATCATGAATAAGGGGGTTGATCTTAAAAGTAGGTAATTTGGTCATGGGGGTCTGAGGTAAGAGTTCATTTTGGAAAAGGGGTCACTTGTCCAAAATAGTTTGGGGATCCCTGCCCTAAAAAGTATCTGTTTTTAGGTACAATGTTAGAATTAGTGCTACAGTTACTTCTTGTTTGAGATACAATAAGTAATTGTATCCTTAATTATTGTGTGTAGATACATACTATTCTTCAAGTTTGCTTGAAATTTAATCAATATCATTTTGAATAATGTTTGATTAAAACAATCCACACTATAATCTTGGAAAACTTATTAAAAGTAATTTTACATATAAACCTTATACCCAAATGGACTGATTTTTAACCTTCCTAGAAGTAATTGAATAAATGAGTAATTAAAGTATCTTTCCAGATACACCTACAAACATATCGATTGACGCTTTCTCTGATCTTTGAAGAAATAATTAAATAAATATTTTTAATTGCGAAGCGTTAAATCTCAAAGGAGACTAATTATAACTATCTCAGAAACAATTTTGTGGTCGAATAAATAAAATAGGTATTTTTCCAGAGGTACAAATTGATTGCAAACTTTCATTGTAATCTTCGAACAAATAATTTTACTAAAAAGCTGTTTTAATTACGAAATATTGAATCTAAAAGAAGAGCAATTTGAATCATCATAGAAACGATTCAAATTATTCTTATTTTGAAAGAAGACAATACATGAAAGAAGTAATTTTATGTATAAACTTTATATTTAAATGGATTGATTGTTAACCTTCCTAGAAGCAATTGAATGAATGGGTAATTAAAGTGTCTTTCCAGATATACCCACAAACATATCGATTGCCGCTTTCTATGATCTTTGAAGAAATAATTAAATAAATATTTTTAATTGCGAAGCGTTAAATCTCAAAGGAGACTAATTACAATGATCTCAGAAACAATTTTGTGGACGAATAAATAAAATAGGTATTTTTCCAGAGGTCCAAATTGATTGGAAACTTTTATTGTAATCGTTGAACAAATAAACTTATTAAAAAGCTGCTTTAATTACGAAATGTTGAATCTAAAAGAAAAGTAATTTTGAATCATCATTGAAACGATTATTAAATGAATAAACAATTTTTATTTTTTATTATTATTTTTTTTTTTCAGACGTACAAATTGGATAACTATTTTTTTTTATAATTATTAAACAAATAGTAATTAAAGAATATATTTAATTAGGAAACGTTAAATACAAAGGTAGAATAATTTTAATTATCCCAAAAGCAATTTGGTGAATGACAAAATAAATTGTTTTTCCAGACGTACAAATTGGTTGATCATTTTTTCTATAATTTTTGAACAAATAGTAATTAAAGTATGTATTTAATTAGGAAACGTTAAATCCAAAACGAAAAAAAAATTAATTATCCCAAAGGTAATTTGTAAATGACCAAATAAAATGTTTTTCTAGACGTACAAATTTTCTCGCAATTTTTTTTTCATAATTTTTGAAAAATAGTAATTAAAGCATGTATTTAATTAAGAAACGCTAAATCCTAAAGGAGAATAATAGTCTTGCCAAAAGCAATTTGATAAATTTCCGAAAAAGATGTTTTTCGAGACGTACAAATTGGTTAATAAATTATTTCTATAACTTTTGAAAAATAGTAATTAAAATAGATATTTATAATTACGAAACGATAAGTTCGTAAGAGAATAATTTTAATCATCCCGAAAAGTAATTTGTAAATGACCAAATAAAATGTTTTTCCAGACATATCAATTTTCTCATAACTTTTTTTTAATAATTTTTGAAAAGTAGTAATTAAAACATGTATTTAATTAAGAAACGCTAAATCCTAAAGAAGAATAATAATCCTTCCAAAACCAATTTGATAAATAACCAAACAAAATGTTTTTCGATACGTGCAAACTGGTTAATAAATTATTCCTATAACTTTTGAAAAATAGTAATTAAAATATATATTTATTATTAAAAAACCATAAATCTAAAAGAGTAATTTTTTAATGATCCTGGAAGCAACTTGATGAATGAACAAATAAAATATTTTCCCAGACATATAAATTGTTTTGCACTATATTTTTATAATCTTTGAACAAGTAATTAAAAAATACTTCTATATAGAAAAAAATATTTTATTTAAAAGAGATTGAATGGAGGAGGAATTATTAACATATTTTTTCCAAACGTAGGTACGAATACATTTAGAAATATTTTGGACAAATTAAAAACTATTTTTAAGTACGCAAGGTTAAATTTAAAAGGAAATTAATTTTAATCATTCCTGAAGCAACTGAATGAATGAATAAATAAAATATATTTTTCCAGACTTGTTTATAATAAACAACGTTGACCCGACCTATTTTTATCGAACTTTTTGTTCATTATCATAAAAGAACAGTCTGAACTTTACGTAATTCGATTAATGTTGTTGTGATACGAGACATAATGGGCGTGTTTAACACACACAGCAGCTGAGCTACATTAGATTTAATTTTGTGTTTAGCATTCATACAAAGTAGATAAGAAATAACAACCAAAATCAATAGTGTTATTAAAAAAATGTAATACAAAACGTTTATGATTTCTATATCGACCAGAAACTTGCTGCCAACATCATATTCTCATCTCATTACAAAAGCTACTCCTTTCTCAAAATAATCAATACTCTTCACTCAAAATAATACCGACAAACTGTTAGAATCTATTCCTTGGGTCATTTTAAGTAGACTGATAATGAGATTAAAACCTGTTATCCGATCTCATACTTTCAGAGATATTCAATATTAAAGTTTGTATTTACGTCAACTTTTCTTAACAATCTTGTTAATTTTTAGGGGATATACCTCAAAATTTCACACAAGTTTTAGGATTTAATCTCAATTACATCAATTTCAAATTTTTCTTAATATCATAACATGCTTTTTCTGGGTGAGGATTTGTAAAATAAGCTATATTAGTGTAGCTTTATGAGACAGACAAAAAGCATGTTCTGGGGGTAATAAAATTTTGAAATTGTTATTATGTAATTGAAGTTAAATCTTAAGATTTGTGAATTTTAAGATTTAACCTTAATAAATAATCTTAAAAAATCTTAAGCTCGAGATCCCATTTCGGATTCATGATGTGGAAGTAACATCTAGAAGAAACACGAAATATCTGGGTCTGACCATTGACAACAAAGTCTCTTTTACGGAAGACATTAGGACAGCCTGCGATAAAGCGGCTAGAGTTGTTTCGAACCTGTCAAGGATGATGGCGAACGTTGGGGGTCCAACCGCGAAAATACGACGATTGCTGATTGAGGTGCCACATGCGATCCTCTTATATGGATGCGTGGTGAGGTCGGCAGATCTGACTGCCATAAAATGGAAAAGTCTATGCAATATCCAACGGAGGGGAATGCTACGAGTCGCCAGTGCTTACAGAATGGTGTCGGGACCGGCAGTACAGGTAGTAACAGGCACATTGCCGCTAGTGTGTTCTTAAAAGTACAAACTACAGTTTCCATGAATTATATTTCGAATTCTTTGATTGAGGCACTCATAGAAAATTGTTAAAAAAGTGCTTAAAAATCAATATTTACGTATTTTTTTAGCGATTTTGGGAAGTATTTTGAAAAAACTGATTCACTGAAATCATACATCAAATAGAGCCCTATGCGGGGATATTTTTTAAATTTTGAAATTACGAACCCGATAAGTGCTAGACAGTCGCACATTTACATGTATTTCATATAGACCAAATTAGGGAAACAGTCCTCTTAATGGCCTCGCTAAAGGTAGGTTTTCACGCACATGCAATTTGCCCAAGTTGACTTGTGCATGCCAATTTGCACATATAAAACTGAATTGGTGTACCCATTTAAACGGTCAGTTTTTTGCACAAACTTGTTTACTAGCACAGTTGAAATTGTCATTGTTGTATCAGTAAAATTCACCGATGGACCACGAAGAGAAATTATTAGTAGTAGCTGGTGTTTGTTTAATTAAAAAGTTGAAAATGGTAAAAAACGAGATCAAGAAGATCGCAGAAATGTTGGATCGAAAAGAGAGCGACTTAGTCTCATACTAATATAATTAAAGAATTATCAAATGAACCAAACGATTTTCGTAATTACCTACGCATGGACGAGACAACTTACTGAGATTTATTAGATTTGGTTACGCCATTGATAAAGAGGAATAATACTGTTATGAAACTTTCAATTATACCACATGAGCGATTATCCGCAACATTGAGGTTTTTGGCTACGAGGAGAACCTATGAAGATCTCAAGTTTTCTACGTGTATTTCCAAATCTGCTCCCAGCAATATTTTTTTTATTCTTTTCTATAGGTGGTTCTCATAGAATTTATTTTCTTCACCACACTTTCTCTATTTGCACTCTCGTCCACTGTGCGCATTTTCTCGACGAGACTATCATATGCCTGAGATTTTGCATTTCTATTACTATAGTCTTTGGATTTTATTTTCCAAAGACAAGGAAATGATTTATAAAGTGCAATGAACTCAGTTATATTTTTTTTTCTTTTTTGTTTGACATATTGCTCAAATATAGGAAATATACGTAATATATGAATATTGTATAGCAGAACACTAAGCCTGTGCCAACACGCTGATGAAGATTCGCTATTTACTACTTACAGCACATGCGTTGAGTTCGAGGGTTGTTTACACGCTCAAGCATTTGCGCCAACCGCATGCAAATTATCTAACCAGCCAGATTTTACTCAAGCCAAACTTTCTGGCTTGTGCAAGTGAACGATTTGCGTTTTCATGTAACAATTTACTTGTGCAAATTGGCATGCACAAGTCAATTTGGGCAAATTGCATGTGCGTGAAAACCTACTTTAAGGAGAACCATCTACGAAAGCAAAACAACAAAAGACAAAGCGACGGCTAAGCGGGAAGCACGTGAACATACCTGGCAAACCAAATGGGACGCTGAAATTAGAGGAAGGTGGACGGCGAGGTTAATACCGGATGTTAAGATTTGGAGCGATCGGCGTCACGGAGAGATGGGTTACTACCTGACCCAGTTTCTCACTGGCCACGGATATTTCATGAAATACTTACACACAATCAGAAAAACAGAAACTTCAACCTGTGTTTTTGCGGACTCAGAAATCGACGACGCCGAACATACATTTTACCATTGCAACCATTGGAGACAGGAAAGAGCGCAATAAACTGCTAAGGTGGGGGCTTTGACTCCGGACAATGTCGTGGTCAAGATGCTGGATGACCAAGAAACGTGGGACGCGATAGTTTACTTTGTCACTAAAATACTTAAGGCGAAGAAACGGGCTATGGATGCACTGTTGCCATAAACCTCCATAAATTTGAAAGACACATAGAGAAGAGAAACCCATACAGGCTCAAGAGCCCCCCTTCAACAGTTTTCACAACATAACTGACGATGTATAAGCTGAAACCATGGAACACTAAAGGGAGGTGCTTCTTGAAGTATTAAGACACCCCCTTCCTTCCGCACCTGTGATGCCCAACACATGACGGGTAAAGCGAGGACGGACATGATGGTTCCCGACTTTAATTCCTTGAAGTTATACCTTCTTGGTGGTCCCAATTGAAGAAGACGGGGGAACTTATCATGCGTTGTTATTATTGTTGATTTGAACACGACGCAAGTGTATATTATTTTGTCAGTAATAAATGATAAAGATTCGTGAACAATTTTGAGGCATATCTTCTCAAAATTAATAAAGTTATTAAGAAAAATTGACATAAGTAAAAATGTCCCTTAAGTTTAATTAAAAGTTAATTAATCTAAGAGTAATAAAAAAACTACCTGTTGAAAAAAATCCATCTCCAAGTTCATATCTATATCCATGAATTCCTTCAATTTCTTGATCTTTAACGTAATCCAATTGAACATATCTGCAAATATCTGTTGAAAAGAATCCGATTTGGTCTCGTTTTCTATTTGGGCCGAAGAATTCCCCAGCAGCACCTTTAATCCTATCACATTCGCCTTTATAAATTGACATGCTACTTTTATAATTCCACTTTTTCATATGGCCAAGGTTTTCTCCATCATAGTTCATGTTGAAGACGCCATCAATATCTGAAGTATCGTTCCTCTATTCAATTAAAATAAAAAAAATGAGAGAAATTAAAAAAATATAACAAAAACAATCTCTAACTAACGATATTAATTATCAATTAAGACACCAAAATCTGAAATATCGTCCCTCTATTTAATTAAAAGTAAAGAAAAAATAGAAGTAAAAAATATAACAGAAACAATTATTAACTAACGATGTTAATTATCAATTAAGCTCATTGTAATTTGATAGAGTTGGTAATTTGGCCAATTTACTTGCAACCTTGACGATTAGGTAAATTTGTGTAGAGGTTTTTTTTACTAATGGATTAAGGTGTTTAAATGCAATGTATTTTACCTTGTAAAACCATGCAAATTTATCCCAATTAGGTACTTCTACGCCGTGAAAATTTGGAACCGTCCTTGCCATAAGAATTAAAGGATTGTCGTATCCGAAAAATATAAATTCTCCTACTGTTTTGGTAGTGTACATTTTTTGAGATACTGTTCTTAAACTCCAATCAAATCCTTTTCGAAGAATGAAGTTCCAATCTCTCATTATATAACTAGCTGACTAAAAATAAATAAATGTAATTAAAAAAAAAAAAAAAATGGAGTAAATTTATTAACTTACAGCTGCTATAGCATTAACAGTTGTAATATTCATCGATAACGGTCCAACACTCATATCTTCCCTAAAGAAAAATGTGTGCTTTTGTTTAAAAGAAATCGTCCTGTTATCGTTCCAAGTAATATTAACTCTTTCTTTAACTTCTTCGAAAACAAACGGTCCAACTTCAACAAAATGAGGTTTAACATTCGGATTATACAATTCTTCAGGATTTGTCCAATTGAACAAGAAAAATTCCATAAATAGCGGTATAGGATTTTTCTTCCATAAATCTAGAGTAGCTGGATTATTCAGTGTTAAAACCCAATCCATCGCTGTTTTAGCTAACCACGGCCAAAGCAACAAAATGCTCACACCGAAAATTCCCATCAAACCAAAAAGGACCAAAGCCCATGGTTTGACGATTTTACTTTCTGGAACCACCATCACAAAACTTAACTGAAACAAAACAATTTAAAACAAAATTATTAAGATTTATTCAATTAGAAGTACAATTTTCATTTGTGAACAATTCAAATGGAGCACTGTTTACAAATCTATTGATGTTCAAACTAACGTTGTATTCGCGCGTGTGTGTCTTCTAATTACGGAGTCATTGCAGTAAGTGCTGTTGAATGTGGGCTGAAGTTAGTTAACCTCTTGGGTTACCTTATCGATGAGATTTTTTTATTGCTAACTTTATATCTTTACTTAAAGGAAAATGTCGTCTTAGATAATGAAACACAACTACTATAGTTTTTAATTCGGAATGGTCAGTTCGTGAAATTACTGCTAAATGATTGGCAAAGGAATGAAGTAGTTTAATCGAGTAAGTTTAGTGTTACTAATCGCACACGTCATGCATATATTCAATTAAGTAGGAATCGTTGTTCGTACTAAGTATCTCAAATACGTGGTAATCAATTAGTTTTTAAAGAAAACACGTATGATATTGACTTCGATTTGTTTTTAACCTTTCGAGGTGTTTTAATAATTAAAGAGCTGAATGAAGTTTTTTGTTTCCATTCATGCATTGACGTATGTATTTGTGTTTTAAATGATTGCTATTTTTATACGATAAACTATGTTATATAAAAGAAAAATATACATATACATTCTTGTAACACGGCCTTTTTTCCATAAAAACAAATTAATTAATTTAAGATAAGTTCCTTATTTTTATCTTAAATGAAAGAATTATTTATATGAAAATTATACAAAACAAATTTTTCCAAAGGTTTTATTCTGGTTTATCTTTTGTTTATTAAGTAGATTAAATGGATTTACAATACATGGAAATAAACTAGAAGTGATGGAGATAAGTCTGAAAGTGGTTCCTTCTTTGGATATTTATGGTTTTTGTTCTTTATAAGTCATTGGTTCCAATAATTTTTTCTTGTTGGGTAACATTGAAATTATAGGATCGATTTCATTACAGTTCAGTTTGTTTAAGAATATTAACTAATCAGAACTAATGGCGATGTTATAATATTTGTCGTAAATGCAAAAATTATAAAGTTAATATTTTTGGTTTATTAATCATAAACCACTATGTGTATCGTTTATAAAAGTAGTTCTGATAAATCACATCCTTTTAATTTAAGAAAATCTTAAATTAAAATGATGTAAGTTTTTATAAGTTACCTTAGAATTTTTTCCTTGTGAAGTATTTCAAGAGTTGAATTTGCATTAATGTTTTGTGGCATATAGCAACAGTGATCTACAACTCTAAACTTTACAACTTGATTGGATGGGTAAACAATGTCGAACTAATCTAAATGGTTAAAAAATATTTTACATGGATTATTGTGTTGCATCACATCTAAGAATAAATTTATCAAAAAACCAGGAAGCCCTCGGGTATTTACTACAATGAGTACAAATGGAGAGGTAACTCATTGATATGTAACTGGTAATGTAATAATGACTCATTGATAGGTAATTCGATGAATAAAATGTAGTTAAAGTTCTGTTCAAATTTCGTATTCAAGAATTATTTTATAGGTACTCAAAACTAATTTTGATATCAACTACATGTGTGGTAAACTGCCAAAATGTCGCCCCCTCCTAAAAATGCTTCTTTAAGTCGACCTTTCTATAAAAATCCATATAGAAAAACTGGTAGGCCGACTTTAGGTGCTTGGTTGAGATTTGGTGAGTTTACCTTATTTAATTGTACTAAAACGAATGGTTGTTGAGCTTTATTGTCGTGGAAAGTTTATCGGAGAGTGTAATAATTCTAAAATAAGGGATAATTACGACGGTTACTTTATGGAAAAATGATAGCAATATTAGAGTCCACTTAGCATCAGATGAGATATCCGCCTAACTTTGTACCTGATGGACGAGAATGATCCACTTCATATAATTTTATAGTGTAGTTAAGTACTAAGTTGTATTTTATAGTAACTAGTAATTATGTGAACAAGTTTGGTTGTGAGTGTTAAAAAAGTACCCCTCAAAAAAATTAGAGGAACAATTTTTTGTACCTCTATTAGATTATCGTCGCCGTCAAAAGTAAAAGACCTTACTATGAAGAGGAATATTTTCGCAACCACTTGTCGAAGACAATCGGAATAAAATTCATCGTATTCGAGGAAATATCGTATTGGAGAAAAGAAAAATTCCATTTTAACATATGATAACGGCATGTGTTTATGGCAGTGTTTCCCAACCTTTTTTGTGCCGTGCCCCATGTTAGGTTTTGTAATATTGTTATGTCCCCCTAAGGTTCCGCGAGGCCCCACAAAGAAAAAATGTGTTGATTTGAAACATAAAATGTACCTAAAAACATGTCATGAGACACAATCCATGCGCCCAAAAAAAAAAAAAGGTCACACGGTTTTAAAGTACTAATTTTTAATGGAATTGTTCACATAACAATCTTTTATGATACCTCTTAGGAAGGAATCAACAGGAAATTTTTTCCGACACGGACTACCAACATTTTCTAAACATATCTTGAAAAACCGAAATTGCCCCCCTTAACAATCAAATTGCCCCCCTGTGGGGCGTACGCCCCACGTTGGGAAACACTGGTTTATGGCATTTGACGTATTTTACATTTTGAACATTTCAACTACTTTCGCGATAATCACGATTTGTATGAAGTGCTGAATATAAGCTGATGTCTCGAAAACGGTTGAACATATTATAATCAAAGTTGGTACGATTTCTCAAGTTTTCTGGTTCGATCCATATACAGTAAAGCTCCGCTAATCCGAACTCCAATAATCCGGATTCTCCAGTAATCCGGACTAAATTGAAATATATTATTTACATAATGTATTCCATCATCCGGATTGCTTGTAATTCCATAATCCGGATCGCCTCGGTTTTCATTGATCCGGATTAGCGGAACTTCACTGTATTAATTTTCCACAATTTTATTTCTTTGATTGGTTTTAAACGTTGTAACAGTGATAAGGAAATTCCAGAGCGGTGCTTCCCCTCGAAAGAAGAGGGGAATACTCAGGTCGATCCGAGATAGTCCAAAGTCCGCTTGCAGGTAGCTGCACACAGGACCGTACTTAAATCTTATATTTGGAATAACATAATTATCTATCTCTATCATAGCAAATATCCTTTCTGCTGCGGAGTCGAAATTTTTTAAAAGAATATGTTACAAAAAATGTCTGCGGAATATTATGAACTTTATCCCGTTTGTTCTCGACAAGTGATTGCAAAAATATTTCGCTTCAAAGTGTTGGACTTTTACTTCTGACGGTGAGAATATTTCCGGCAATTACACTTACACTTTAACAACTTGTTGAACTGACATTGAACGAATTCATTTAGTATGATGCATTTCAATAAAACACCTCAAATTCTACTCCAGTTAAAAGAATGGAGAAATGTATGCCAAAAGATCATTGGAGAATCATAAGAAGCATGCAAAAATTCCTATGAAATTATTCGTGTTTCTGGAGATTATACCAGTTATTGGTCCTCAGACAAAGTCTATTCCAAAATATTTTATTCAGATAATGTTTTTAAACGCCATATTGTTTTCCGTATCGTTATCACATTGCAAATCATTTCTTATAACAAAATGGTTTTTTTTGCAGTTAAATTCATTAATTTATTAGGATAATATATCGCCGTTTCGGAACAACATCGCCGTAACTGCAATTTTTTAATAAAATGAAATAAGGCCATCAATGTATCCAAAAAATGCTAATTTTAATAATTTTTGCTTCTCCTGCAAAAATTTTTTTTTGCAGTTGTGTCGATATTCTTCCGGAACGGCGATATGTGGTTTTGGGAAATTCAAATAACTCATATCTATATTATTTCCAAAATAAAATTCACAAAGATATAAGAAAAATATTCTTTTAATTTTTTGAGTGGTATACTTTGTGCTAAAATCTTTGAGGCATACGTAAATTGAGTAAAATGTACTACACTTACAGATTTAAATAATAAACCAAATTATAGCATTTACACTCATATTATTCAAAACCCAAACGTGTAATGGTGGGTTTAGGATGTCAAACTTAAAGGCCGTAACTGTAACCGTAGCAGTGGGTGTAACGTATAAAAAAGTTCAATCATATTTATTCAAATAATATCGTTTAGGCAATAGCTTACGGCCGCTAAAAATTACAGCAGATTTAATTGTAAGTGCAAAAGTTGGACAACTTTTAACTTTTTACGATAACGGTTAAATCCTTCTTGACAATTTTTTGTCAGCGTATTCACAATGACGACTTCTATCAACTTCAATGCTAAGTTTATCAAGTTAAATTTATTAGTTTTTTGTAGGTAGGGTCTTGACATATTTCTAGATAGGGAGTGGAATTAATAAAGAGGCTAACTACTAGTGATGTGACGAATAGTAATTCAACCGAATAACCGAATACCGATCATTCGTCTAAATTTGAAGCGAATATTCGGTCTTTGTTCAATGGCGTGAAAATAAGATTCAAAGAAATAGAGAGGGAAAGAATATTTTATGGCAACGTTGTTGAATCCCCGATATCACTTAAACATTTTCTCATGTGAAAACATATCCGTTATAAAGCATACTATTTTTTGGAAGGACTTGGAAGAGACTTAAACCTCGGAAGCAGTAGTAGAGATGATACAGAGCGCGATGGAAATGATAAGATGAATATAAACACAAATATTCAACAACTGCTTCTACAACAGGTAAAAATTTGAATCGAAGTTATTTTCGTTTTGGTACTGCCATAAAGCCATAGCCACATCTAGTAAGGCCATTAATGGCCGCAGTCCTAGAAATAGAGTAGCAATGGAACTGGACGGTTACTTGTTTGAGGAATTACTAATGAGAGAGCAAGTTCCATTTGTTTAGTGGAAAGAACACAGCTTGAAATACCAAAAAATGGGTAAACTGGCAAAAGTGTACTTATTAGCCCCATCAAATACAGTTTTCAGTGAGCAGCTATTCTCTGAATAGCTTATCATTTGCATGCTCATTCAATATATTCTTCAAATTTATTAAAACTTACAACAGTCACATAGACAACCGAATATTCGGTAAATAAATTCAATATTCGGCCCAAAAACCGAATATTGCAAATTAAGCCGAATAAGCCGAATACCGAATAATTATTCGGCTTCGGTCCCATCTCTACTAACTACCATTTTGCAAAAGAATATGTTACTATACAAATATTTTCTGGACCGTCGATTATGTCCTATTGAATAGGCGAAATGCTGAGACAAAAATCTCATTAAGAAATGGTTTACCTTGATTAATAAATGAGAATTTACAAAACAGCTAAGGGCCATTCTACAGGAAAATGAAATATCTTCAAGAATTGATAGTTTTTGCATTTAGGCCCTTGGTTCTACCATTCAAATATTTAAATTTGGGAAATGACATTCTTGTATATTTGGAAAACTGATCGTGATCTTCTTTACATAACATATCTTTTATTAAGATCGAGAAATGACCCTCCATGTCACGATTTAGGTTTGGATAGATTGTGTTCTAACTCTTGATTTCGATTCATATATCTCCTGAAAAACCGCCACAACAATAGGTGCAGCTACAAACAAAACTCATCTTGCTACACTAAGAACTATTTTTTTCTTATTCATCGCAACCGAATCCGAATCCGAATTCTTAGATATTAAATCAGTTATAAGCGAAAAAGGGGGAATGCCAATGATCATAAACACCTTAAAATGTTAGATAGATTCCTCACGATTTTATTGGTTGGTTATTTAAATTTTAAAATTTAAACAATTTCCTAAACTAGGCCGTTGTAAACACTACATCCTTTACAGTTACGATTGAAATTACTGCTACGCTTACGGTTAAGTTTAACATCCTAAACCTACGATAATATAATTAAATAATTAAGTGAATTATTGAGTTTTGATAATGCTATCATTTCTGTTAATATTAATGTTTATTAACGTTTATGGATGAGTGTTATTTCTGATCGAGGAATTCCTGGAAAGAGATTTTATCAAGATTCACTTGGACGGGCCAAGCATATCGCTTTGGGCAACACTCTTCGGGGAATTATTTGGGTTTACTCATTTTTTTTCTCACTCTCTGTCTGTTTAGGGCAACCACCTTACAGTGTGTGGCATCTCCTTGAGCTTATATTTACCTTTCACTTTTACCACTCGTCTTTATAAGTTTGTATACTTTGTAGTATGAACCAAAACATCGCAGTGTTGTATACAAATGTTTGTATGTTTGTTTCGAGTGGTCAATAGTTATGATATTTCTATGTTTTTTAAAATACATTATCAAAATTATATGCTAATAGTAAAAATAATAAAAAAATACGTATGATTAGTTATTTAAATTTATTTATTAGAAAGATAACCGGCGCCTAATTTGCATAAACGCAAATGATCACGATGATTATTGTATCCAAGATGAAAATAATCAAAGAATCCCCGCTGATTGGTCATTGACCTTACATTTATCAGTTATCATTTTACGCAAGAGGTAAAAAGACGTATTACGATTGCAACAAACATATTTTAAGTCATCCGGTTAGATAGATAACTACATACATCGACTAAACAATATTACTTGTTATTCTATGTTTGAAATAATCAAAGTTAAAAGCAGATTATAAGCGTAAAAATCTATTTAATTCGTTAGATTATTGCAGAATTAGATATTAATAGCTGTTAGTTTTCTTTGTTTATGTAAACAAACAATTTAAAAGTTTCATTCAAAGAAAATTAAAAGAAATTATTTGTTTGGTCGTCTGTTATTAAAAAAAAAAAAAAACAATTTAAAGCCTCGTAAACAAACAATCGTTTTCACTTCCAATAAAACAACATAATATTTAACATGCCTGTTGGTTATTTATATTTTTTCATGTTTCTCATCCTCCTAATTAATGAGAATAAATAATAATACTATCTCGAACTTCTTACTTTTTTATCTTAAAAATAAATTAGTATTTAATTAACTGCAGACAGTTGTCAATAAGATGTGTTGAAAATTTTTTATTTTAGCACTTAAACGTTAAAACTCAATAATCCAAGTAAAGTGCCGATTTTTTCAAGGTTTAATTATGCACCGTTTAACTACGTCTCACCACTTTCTGGAATTCACTAATTAAGGTTTTTCTTTTTATAAGGAAAAAGTTGGAAGGTCAAATAACGCCTCTTTATTTATTATCAGTCGTATGATGTGTGATAGGAGTTAAATATTTAAATATTATATATTTAAAAATGTATATATTTTTTCTAAAGGTTGTCAACGTTTCTGATATGTTAAATACGTCGTCAATGTGATAATTGTAAATTTCAGGTTGGGTATAAATAATACTATTAACATTAATTGTAAGATAGATATTTATATTTACTGACGACTTTTTTGATTTTATAGCAGGTAAACTAAATAAAAACTTTTTTGTGTAACTAAAATAATATTATTATTTGTTAGAGGAAGAAATATTTCTGGGGGAATTATTTAAGAGAGCAAAATGAATGTTAACTATTTAATTGGTTTATTGAATGGAAATATTTCTTACTGATTTTTTTAAATATTATTTTTATTTAATTAATACTTCAAAAGTTAACAAGCTAATTTTTCTAGTGATTAATTTTTCTCGAAAACAAATTAACCTTTGTTTTTAACTATGTAATAAAGATAACTGATTTATAGTAATAAGTTTTTTCTTCATTTCTGTTTTTTCTGTTAATATGTCTAAGACTGGACAATTTTTGAAAATTCATATCTAAAAAACTAATTGTTTTGGAGATTTGAAATTTTATGACGATTTAGTTTGCAATTTAGTCTTTATTTTTCCCAAAAATTAAATTTCTACGGCTTTTATTTTTTACAGAAAATGAACTCTAACCTAACTTAATTAACATGTTTATTAAAACTTAATTTTTTAAAATTCATATCTAAAAACTAACTGTCTTAGAAATTTGAAATTTGATAAGGATTTAGATTAAAGCTTAATCTTTATTTTTACCAAAAATAAATTTTCTACCACTTTTAGTTTTTTCGTGAGAAGCGAAATTGTAACCTAACTTAATTAATATGTTTGTTAAAACTTGTCAATTTTTAAAAGTTCATATCTAAAAGACAAATTGTTTTGGAGATTTGAAATTTTATGAGGATTTAGGTTAAATCTTAATCTTTACTTTTACCGTAAATCAACTTTCTACGATTTTTAGTTTTTCCCTCAGAAGAGAAAATTTAACTTAATGTTGATTAAAATTTGTCAATTTTTAAAACTTCATATCTAAGAAACTGATTGCTGTGGAAACTTGAAATTTTATAAGAATTTAGATTGGAATTTAATCTTTATTTTTACCAAAAATGGATTTTCTACCACTTTTATTTTTTTTTACAAAAACGAAATTCTAACCTAACTTAACTTTTAAAAATTCATAAATAATTAATTTTTAAAGATTTTGATTTGATTTTTTTCTAAATGAAACATAAAACATCCAGATTTAATTAAAAGAAGACCGATTTATTCTAAATATTACCAACAGGTCAAAAAAAAATTTCAAAGTTGTTAACAACTTTTATCAACTTAAAAAATCATTTAACTTTAAAAATTCGTAAAAAATCAATTTTAATAGTTCTTGATCTATTATTTTTTCTAAATGAAACTTAAACATTCTAAATTTAGTTAAAGAAGACCGTTTTATTTTAAATATTGTCAAAAAATTAAAAAAAAAAATTTAAAGTTGTTAACAATTTTTATCAACTTAAAATATCGTTTAACTTTAAAAATTCGTAAAAAATCAATTTTTATAGTTCTTGATCTATTCTTTTTCTAAATGAAACTTAAACATTCTAATTTTAGTTAAAGAAGACCGTTTTATTTTAAATATTGTCAAAAAATTAAAAAAAAAAAAATTAAGTTGTTAACAATTTTTATCAACTTAAAATATCGTTTAATTTTAAAAATTCGTAAAAAATCAATTTTTATAGTTATTATTCTAATTTTTTTTCTAAATGAAACCTAAAACATTTTAGTTTCAAGTAAAGAAGACCGTTTTATTTTAACTGTTGTCAAAAAATTAAAAAAAAAAATTCAAAGTTGGTTAAAATTTTCGACAGCTTTAACCTAACTTGAAAAAAACGACTAATTTTAAAAAATCATAAAAAAATCATCTTTAAGGATTTTGATTTGATTCTTTTTCTAAATGAAACTTAAAACATCCAGTTTTAATTGAAAAAGACCGATTTGTTCTGAATATAGTCAAAAAAGTTAAAAAAAATTCAAAGTTGTTAACAATTTTTATTAACTTAAAAGAAAATCGTTTAACTTTAAAAATTCATAAAAAATCAATTTTTATAGTTCTCAATTTAATTTTTTTTCTAACCGAAGCCTAAAACATTCTAGTTTTAACTGAAGAAGGCCGTTTTATTTTAAATGTTGCCAAAAATTAAGAAAAAAATTTTAAGTTGGTAAAAATTTTCGACAGTTATAACCTAACGTAAACGACCAAGTTTAAAAATTCATAAAAAAATCATCTCTAAACATTTTGATTTGATTCTTTTTCTAAATGAGACTTAAAACATTCTAATTTTAATTAAAGAATACCGTTTTAGTTTAAATCTTGTCAAAAAATAAAAAAAAAAATTTAAGTTGTTAACAATTTTTGTCAACTTAAAAAAATCGTTTAACATTAAAAATTCATAAAAAATCAATTCTTATAGTTCTTAATCTATTTTCTTTTTCTAAATGAAACCTAAAGTGTTCTAGTTTTAATTAAAGAAGACCGTTTTATTTTAAATTTTGTCAAAAAATTAAAAAAAAAATTTTAATTTTTTTAACCATTTTTATCAACTTAAAAAAATCGTTTAACTTTAAAAATTCATTAAAAATCAATTTTTATAGTCCTCAATCTAATCTTTTTTCTAAACGTAACCTAAAACATTCTGGTTTTAACTAAAGAAGACCGTTTTATTTTAAATGTTGTCAAAAGATTTAAAAAAAATTTAAAGTTGGTAAAAATTTTCGACAGTTCTAACTTAAACGACAATTTTAAAAATTCATAAAAAAATCATCTCCAAAGATTTTGACTTGATTCTTTTTCTAAACGAATCTTAAAACATTCTACTTTTAACTAAAGAAGACCGATTTGTTTGAGGTTTAAAAGTTAGAACTGTATTACATATAATTTAGGAGCTTAATTTATTTTAGTTGAGTTTCTATCAAGAAATTTGCTAAACAATTAAAATTATTTCATTTTTTCTCCTATTTTATGATTTTTCTAACATTTCGTTTTAAGTTAATCGTTTTATCCTATTTTTTAAAGAACTGCTAGAAAATCAAAAAAGAAATTTGGAAGCTTAATCTATCTTAGTTGAATTCCTATCAAGAAAATTTATTTCAGAATTACCAATAAAAATATAAACTAATTTTTTACAAATAAACCATTTTAAAAAGACATCCATAAATCATTGAGAGAGATAAATACATTCACATTTTCGTATTTTATTAATTGAATAATTTTTACTCACCTCACTTACGTTAAAAAAAGTTAATAAATAACCTTTTCTGCTAATTAATGTTATACGTAATGGAATAAAAATACTGATTTTAAACAGGAATATTTCAAAACTAATTTGTCATAAAAATCTAAGACGTACTTTTTTTTATACGTAAATAATAAAAATACAACCTTCCTTTTATTATTAAGATTCCGTTCTTAATTAAGTTTTTTATATTTTAAGATTTTATATCAGATTTAAACTTGATAGATTTTTTTAAATAAATCATTTATCTAACGAATCTCCATTTATCATTTCGTAAGTCGAAAATTACCTGACTTTTGATTGGTATTTAAACGTTCCATTCGCGAGTAAACACTATTTTAGAATCGTAAATTAGAAATATCTTGTTACTATAATGTAACTTCATTTCACAAATAACTTTGCTTTTTAATTGACGAACTATTATCGGGAAGATTTTTATTTCCGGTTTTTGATACACGTGGATAAGTGACATAGATTACTACAATTTAAAACTCTTTATTTTCCTTTTATTTCACGACGCCAGTCAAAATTATGACCATAACAACATGTTTACTTACTGGTTATTATTAGTATATAGATAGACAAGAGTGTTAATTATTTGTACATATTATAAGAAAGTACCTAAATAAATAACTTACCTTAATATAGAATTAAACCCCAAAATATTATAATATTTCGCATTCGGTTTTAAAACATTCTTAACCACAAGAACGATTTGTGCAATAAATCAATTGAATTATTAACAAATCAAAAAGTATTTGAATAGCACACGAGCCACATAAATATCACAAATATTATTTAAAAGTTTTTGATAATAACGATTTGAATCTTTCTAGTCGAATGATGCTCAGTTACCACATTTATATTTTATATTAAAGTATTATCAGCCGGACCGGTCGACTTTGTAAATTTGCCGGGAATAAAATTTAAACGAGCAGTGGAGGTGGTAAAAACACACGCGACCACTCCACGAGAGTGCAATGTTACTATTATACAAAATTGAACTTCTCAAGTTCTCTTATGTACCTTGAATCGTGACCATTTTTATGGTTATTTTATATATATATATTTTTTTTCAATTCGTCGTGGTCCCTACTTTATGTACGCATAAATTAACATTTTAAAGGCATTAAATGATTAATAAAAAAAGATTTTTTTTTATATTAATTAAAATGTTCCATTTTAATCGTAAAATGTAAATATTTTCCGTTTGACATCATTCATTTTATATTCAATTTTAAATTTGGGTCTATGTCACCATTATAATTAATTTATTATATTTAATTCTCTTAGTATTATAACATGTTTCTTTTTAATTTATCGTCGGTATACAAGCGAAACTGAAGGTCGGGAATTCTAGATTTTGGGATTCTAAAGCTCATGTATCTGAAATTGAGTATTATTTTTATGGATAAAATGAACAAATCCAAAAATGCCATATTAATAAAGTGACCATATTTTTTTATTTCAAATCCGGGATGGGAACTTGTAGCGGGGGGTATAGTTAAGTTAAATTACTGAGTACAAAACTTTTTATATTTTTTTGAACTATGGATCTTTTTCGCTTTGAAGCATTGTATAAAATTCTGTACAATTTTCTTCATAATTAATTTTAGTAAGTAATATCGTTTTTAGTGTGTGTATTTCAAGTCGAGGCTTCCCACTTGTCCAAAAGCTATTCATTAAAAAATATATATATTCTTTCCATAGCAACATTTGTGCCAGGCAGACAGAAAAAAAACCCTGCTAATATTCGTGAATTTGAAAATGGAAGTTCACAACTGTTAAAGTGAGAAACCATTTCATCCCATCTTTGCAGTTCGGTTATTTTTCCATTCGGCAATTTTCTCTTCCGTAACGCATAGTTTGATATCTCTTGAGGAGATTTCTCCATACTGTCTAACCACCGCGATTCTGCGTTTCCTCTTCCACCTAACGCTCAGAGACACGATGTGTACCATAGGCGTTGGAAACCAGTGCTTCATTGAAGGGGATTCGCAGAATGGGCCTGTCCACCATTTTTCAATTTTTATTGCATTGGATAGAGCAGAAAAAAAAAGTTTCTCCGTATTTTTGCGTTTTTTTCATAGTTTATCCCATCGTTCAGAAAAAAATCATAAAGTCGGCCAATTTAAAAGAGCGTTTAAACAAGGTACTGTGTGACGTCGGAGCGTTCGATCCCCTCTACCAAAAAACCCGTTCAAATGGTCTGAAGTTGTTCGGCAAAACGGTTTGTTTACGGGCGGAAATCACCAGATGCTAATGATAATATGTGTTTTATGGCTAGGTTATTTTTTGCGTATTTACGCGTTGTTTATTTCCTTATATGAACTTTTGAGGTGTATATAGCAAATAATACACATATTAACAACAAAGGAAAATAATTTGTCCACCGATTTCTTAACAATAACTACTAGGTTATTAGAAAGAAATAGGTACAACGAGTTCCTATAATAGGAAAGGATGGATATATATCTTTGCGTCTGATTTTTCTTTTGCCAACTCATAAGTACTGCATTAAATCTGTGGCAATTCAAAGAACACTAACTTCACAGGGAATTTCAGCATGGCCGACGGATTCAGCCAATGAGCGATCAATTAACGCTTTGACGTCATCAACAGGTCACGTTATGAATCGCATTTCAAAAATACGGGTTTTAATATCGTTATTTGACGTAATACCGTAAAAATAAATTCTAAAACCTTGATATATATAATCATCGCCTTTTAGAGAATGGATTCCGCCCAAAAAAACCTATACTTTGGAAAAAGTGGACAGGCCCATTGAGGGTTCACTGTATGCTTCAAATGGTTTAAAGCATGCCGCGTATTTTGATATGCACACTTTTTTCGGTTCAAATTTTGTAAATTAATTCTAGTTAAAATATATTTAAAATAAATATTGAAAATAAGAACCTTTTGGAAAATTCGGGACAATCCGGGACAAAAAACCTGAAACCGGGACAAATATTGCTTCAAGAAAAATTCGGGGCGCAATCCGGGACGTATGGCCACTTAATATTAATAGCTTTGTTCGTTGGGTTAAAACCTGCACTGAACTAACAAGGGAACATACCGAACCCGAACTCGCTGATTTTTTTCAAAATCGGTACATTTGTAGGGGGTCCCAACCTAAGTAAAACCCTACATTCTGTTTTTGCCCAAAAACGGTTTGAAGAGGTGAAAACGACCCCTGAAAATTGAGCAGATTTTGAAAAATATTTTTTTTTCTCCTAAACGATTCATGATATCAAAGAAAGTTTCAGATAAAAAAGTCCTTAAAAGTTAGGTCTTCTTTCTAACCCCTGTTAAAAATTTTCGATTAAAAATTATTATACATAATTGTTATAAACAAATTCGATGATTTACGTAGGGAAGATCTTTCCCAGTTTTTGAGTAGTACTAGATACTTATGACTTATAAGTTATACTATGGTGTAAAGGTGCTGTTTCGTGCAGCATTTGAAAGGGAATAAATAACTTTGTTCGCTGGGTTAAAACTTGCACTGTGAGTTATACTATGATGCAAAGGTGTAATTTCGTGCAGCATTTAAATGGGAATGACTGTAGTTGAGTGTAATTTGGTGTACTTTAGTTTAGGTTGAACTGTGATCCAACGAACGCATATATAATCTAACAAGGAGACCTCTCGACTTGCCCGACACCGATTTTAACGAAAGTAGTACCAATCGATAGATTCTGGTACATAGTACAAATGTATAAAATATTAGGGCGCACTATTCAGCGATTCGCAAGAAACTTGGTGTTAAAGTTTGCGAATAGCGTATGTCAGTGATAAATCACGTCCTTTAAGGACCGCCCATAGTCGGAGTGAACATGTAGAGGTTTCCACATACGAAGGTTCGAATCCGGAATAATATTTTTTTTATTTCCATTTTTATTTTTAATGCAACATTTCACTTTATTTTTATAATATTTTGATATTACAAAATATAATCATTTAAGGACACTCTTTCATTATCCTACTTTTTAATTTCTCTACTTCTATGTTTAGAAAGCTTACGGTACTTTTATTAGAATCATTCTTTCCAATTTCTTTTTTACCATTTAAAATGGTATTACATTTTATAATAAAAATACCCAGATAAGTAATGTAAAATAATTTATTATATTGCTTACATCTAACTTATACGTATTATCTATGTACATGATATCGCTTACTAAGAACAATAGTGGCGTAAGTGCAAATTAGCGCTATGGAGATAATCGCGTTCAAAATTTTGGTTGAATTTTAATGCAAAATAAAAAGCAACAACTTATCGTTTTAAATTTTTTATTTTGTTTTTCGTTTTACTGTTATTATATTTCATGCAGAGACATAGATTTATTGTAAGATTTCAAAAATAACATTTTTGTTGTGGTTTCGCCACTATTGTGAAATAATGGCGAAGTATATATTGTATATCAAGTGGCGTATGTCAGATAGAATAATAGAGATAATTGTCCAGAAACTTCACACAATGAATATAGGGATGAAGACACAGGCAGTCGAAACTAACTACCACCATTTGTTTAATTATAATCCTTTTTTAATTTAAATTCATGTAGAATCTACATTGTTCATAGAAATAATTAAGAATCTATGAAGTTGAAATTAGGTACTAATTTATTATTTGTTTAAGGTAAGCATTACCTTTTTTAATTTAAAATACATATTCTAAAAACTCAATTGTTTATAAAAATCATTATAAAGCAGTCTCACGCAAAATAATTGATTTTAAAATTAGAAGCAAACATTAAAATGCTAATATCTCAAAAATACTTGTTATGGATATGCCCACTTTCTCTTGTACACCGACGTTATAATATTTAAAAATATATTCACTTAATCGATTACATTTAAATTAGTTACATTAAATAGAGGTAATACTCTTTTGTAACACAAAGTACTACAACTAACTACTACTATTTCGAAAATAAGAAATTATATACTTATTTAGTGCATCATTACAACAAGCACCTTGGACTTCTTTGTAATTGTTATTCTAATAACATTGTTATTTCAAACGGTAAACTAATTTGATTTCAGTCTTCAATATTACTACTCTAATATTTGTTAAAACATAAAAGTTTCTTTTTGTTGGTTATTTATACTTTTTGGAAACCGATCGGAAAAGTTTAAAAAGCTTATCGTACACGTAATAAATTGATTGAAAAGTTTAATATAAAAATACCTATTTAACTTTTACAATGAAGTTTGGTATTAGTAAAAATTTTTACGTCAACAAGGATTAATAATTATTAAAATTTTTTTTCTCGAGCGAGTACTAATGCTTTGGAATGATTTATAGTGATTGTTGAACGTCTGATGTATTGTTTCCAAGCGTCATTTTCGGATTCTTTTCCTCTCCCGGTGTGTTTTTCGCAACCGAAAGCTTCTCCGATTTCCGGTAAAGATGTTGGAATGTTTAGATTTATAATACAACAATTTGAACTAAATAAAAAATAAAATCGTTAAAAAATGAAAACAAAGATGTACTATTGGAAAAAATCTGGACGATTCTTAGTCAATCAAACTGTTCAATTTTCTGTAAATAATGTATGTTAAATGTTGTATATAATTTCTTTTCGTTCGTGTTTGTACATCGTTTCTCGTTTGCGGGGTTTTTCAAAAATCTGTATCTCGTTCTGTGTAAAAGTCTTTATCATCATGTAAACGTCCTCTTTATGTAATCGTCCTCTAGAGTTTTAATTTCGTTCGTTCTCAAATGATTTTCTTCAGACGAACTAATTGTAAGACAATTTTAGTTACAATTCAGTACCAACTATACCTACTATAACCCGAAATGAAGCTGCACCATGAAGACCATCGTCGGAGGCTTTCGTTTGTTTATGCCATCTTTAGTTGGCATATATAAAGTATTATCCCTCTTCTTATTGAATCTGATTACTTGCTTAGTTACACAGTTTTTGTCCATTTAGATGGATTGGATTACCTAAATATCTTTGTGGTGAACCTCTTTACTTTGGAATGAACAAAACGTGTTTTATGTCAATTTTTCCAAAAGTTTCTCCTTTTAATTCTTAGCACTAAAGACATTCTTTGGTCAAGTTTTGAAGACAAATTCTCTTTTTTGTAATTTCTGTTTTATCGATGCTTATAATTAGTACTTCCTCTGTCCGAAAATAGTTGCTACATTTTAATTTAATTTTTGTCCGAGAATAGTTGTTACATTTTATTTATTTATTTATTTTAAAACGAATCAAAAACAGAAGAATTTTATGCACAACAGTTTATTGTTTTTAAATGAAAATACAAAATAATTTATGAACTAAAAAACCTCAATCCAACACACTTAAGTCGGGGCTATTCCGTGGTTGAGATATCAGTTGAATATTCCAACCATCTCTACAGAAAGCTTGGATTAATGTTGGATCGTCAATGTACAAATGCGGTTTTGCATTATTTTGCTAAATAAACATTGTATGTTTTTTTGAACCAACAGCCGATTTCTCCCGTATTGCTGGAATCAATTTATTCAAAATCATTTCATTCTTACTTCCTCTTTATTGACACTTTGTACAGCTTTGGTTACTAGTGTTCCCTTAACCCAATTTTTGCTATTTCTTTTGGCTGGTAAAGAGTTTATAAATGGCCATATGCCTATTTTTCCGTAAAAAAATTTTCTTTTTGTGAAGATCCCAACGTGGATGTGCAACTGCAGCCATGAACATTACTTTTGTAATGAACCTTTTACTTTTACAAGTTCTATGCGGCATTTCTTCTTCCAGAGTGACTTAAAAACTTTTTTTGTTTTGGTTTAATAAAACCATCTTTCGTCAATGTGAATATAGTTTAGTAAATCCTCAAAATACCCCGTCGGCAATACAAATTTTAAACAAAACTCTATTCGGAGCCGTTTATTTTCTTCGGTAAGCAAGGGCTTCATAAAACTGGTTACTCTCTTAATTTCTTTTCCATTTTTAAATCTATTATGCAACGTATTTTTTTTGGAATTTTACTTGAACAAGCTAACGATCTTCATGTGGTTCTTTTACATAAAGGAGTAGAGCATATATTAGCAATTTGTTGACTGTAATCTTTAACTTTGCTACCACAATTATTTTTACGGAAGTTAATATTAATTATTGCGTTTTTACTTAAACAATCTTTTATCTGTTTCCACAATCTTGAAATTGTTGAACGACTGCAAAAAAACTTACGTGCAGCTGCACTTATTGCGCCTCTTTTCAAATTTTATCCTCCACATTTTGCAACAAATAATGTAAAATTTGGTTTCTTTGCTCATTACTAAATTCCCCGCATTTTTTCGCACTTCTGTGATTTGTTTCCGAAATATTTCGAACCATTTTTGATGTAGAGCGGTTAAAATTCAAAAACATTCAAATTTTACAGGTAACAATTACTTATCACAAAACGTGGGCAATAGCTAAGTAGAGGTTAGGGCATGGCACATTTCGATTATTATACGTTCTACCTACTGATATTTAATAAATTAATTTATCTTGTATATTTACGATAATTTTTACATTAAACTAAAATGTAGCAACTATTTTCGGACAGAGGAAGTATAATGTTTCGTTCTACTTTATAATCCTTTTATCATTTCGTTTTATGTTAATCATTTATTTCATTTCAAATAAAAGTGAAATTTGAAAGCTTAATCTGAACTAAATAAAAAATAAGAAAAAAAATAAAATTGTTGAAAAATCTAAATAAAGATATTGCCTTAAAAAAATATGTACGTTTTTAGTCAGTAAAAAAAATAGAATTTATGTTTTATGTGTTTTTTCAAAATTTTATTTAATTTCTTTTGTGATAAATATAATAAATTTGATTTTTATAGTTCAAAATAGAATATTTAAGCATTAACATAAACCTGCTTTTTCAACTGAGTTTTGCTGTCAATGGTGTGTTCATATTTTATCGCTAAATGTCTATTAATAAATAAATGTTACAGCGCAAGAACAAAAGCTTTTCATCGATTTTTTTTACCTTTCAAAATTTTTATTTTGTAATAATTACCATAAATTTAACATTTACTATAAAGTCTTTAACCTATAATTTATCCTAATAATCATTTTTTATTCTTGCGAATCCTTATAGACTGGGTGTTTTTTAAAGTTACTTAAAAAAATATCAGCTTAACATTATTCGATTTATTTATTTTATATTTTTTAATTTGTGAAATGATTAGAATAAATTTGATTTTATTTTTTAATGTAAATAAAAAAGTCGACGTGTGATTTTTCAATAAATTCTTCTATGAACTTTAAGACTTTCAATTCCTTTTTGGTAATCCTTAAAACAAATTTAACTTTTTTAGTCCAAAATAGGTTTCGTTTAGATTTAATAAGTTTAGTTTTTAGGAAAAAATACAATATCTTAGATTTAATTTAATACAAAACTCATTTATTAATTTTCACATATAAATTCCGTACTATTTTTTAAAGTTAGAATTAGAGAAAAATGTTGATACAACCTTTTTATTCCTCTATCATGCAATTTAGAAATAGAAGTAACAAAGACAGAAACTTTCTTTCAATGGAGCCATAGACACTGAAAGTTTCCTTTTGTTAACACTAACCTTATCAACGCCTCGAAGGAGATAAATCGATACAGTTTTATATCTTCTGATTTATGTCTTGTGACTTTATTTAAAGTATTAATATTTCATGTTCTTGTGCAAGGTGTCAAATTTATCCAAAATTCATTATTAATTAATCATTCTGAAGTAGATAAACCCTTTAATTTTTTTTGTATATTTCATTACAACAGCACTTCATTGCTACCTCTTCAAAGTTCATTTTGGTACTAAATTCATTTTTTTGTCATTTAGTAGTTACCTATTCGTAAGCACAACCGAAGTTTGAAGAAACTATTACGCGATAAAAGCTACTATGGGCGCTTGGCTGTAATTGAAATAATCGAACTCATGATAAATAATCGAAGATTAACTTATTAGGGCTTTCTAAAATTGGACAAGTAAGTATTATAGTAATATCGCATTTTTTGGTAAAGTGATACTTAGCCCCTTTGCAAGTTCTCCTCATTTTCTAATCAAAACAAGCAATTTTCTTTATTAAATTTTTGTCTGAGCACTTCGCCTATTTAAAACAGAAGCAAAATAACACTTGACCACTTTGTTACTTGTACCATAATCCGAAATGGAGCTGCACCATGAAGAGAAAGATGAGAGAGTACTCGGCAATGTTACGGAGAGGGGACTGGCTTATTCATCTTTGTCTTCATGGTTAAGCTCCATTTCGGGTTATTGTACTTCTCAATAGTTATCACGTTCTTTATCGAAGGTAATCGCCTTCTTTAGCTGCATTATTTCACTGTTCATATTAGTTGTTATTATTTTATCCTTTTTAAACTTTTAAACTTTTGAGAATTTTTTTAGGCGGAAGAAGTTAAATAACTATAATAAACAAATACATTATTTGTGGTTAATTAGTTAATGAATTACAGAGAATTTTAGTCGAATGGTTATGTATTCTTTTCTCTGAAACATATTTTATAGTTTAAAGAAGCAGAAAATTACCTACATAGAAAAATGCGCAGCGTGAGTTAATCTACAACTGATTTGATAATTTGTTATTATAGTTATTTAGTATTAAAACATAACGAGAGTGCTATTGGTATACGTTGCGACGTAGAAAAAAACGGCACGTCGTTTATGTTAATCGTCTTAATTTTGTGGCTATTAACTTTTTATAATATACGTTTAAACTCGTTATTTATGATTGTGCTAACGATGGCAGAAGTTTTCCACTTTGATATTTATTTTTTATGTGTCCAAGATCTTTTAGTTTAAAAATGAATTTAACCCACGTATGAAGTCGGGGAGTCGGTGAACATTTGTGAAATAGGGGATTTCTTAAATTAAAAACTTTTTACTAATTTACCCCTCGACCAGTAAAATGTAATGATGTATGTATATCATTACATAACATATTCAATTCGAAATTAAAACAAAAAGATCGACGTCTGAATTGAAACAAAGTATGAAAAGTAGAAGTTAGATTCTAAGGAATTAGAGTCGGGTTTGCCATTTTGTCGATTTTACACTCCTAGTTTTAATGTTTACTACCTTGGGACTACTTCAAAGTTGAGTTTGAAAATATCGTTTACAAAATCCATTAATTAATCTGACTTTTTATGCATTAAGGGAATCTTTGTTATGTTCTTGGAGGCGCTATTCGCTTTCCATAACGCCTAAAGATATTATTACAGAAAAATAAATAAAACCCAAACCCTTAGACCATCTGCACACGGAACAACATCAAACCAATAATATCGTGGGGTGATGTTGACGATATTGCTGATATTGGTAACATGAGCAACAGAGATCCGCACACGGGGTAATTTGTTTGTTAGTCAACTCGTAGTTTCCAAGGAGAGATTATACATTAGAAATTATTCCATAGAAAATAAGAAGTTGTTTCCTACATTCAGTAGCATGAGTAATCCCTATACGAAACTTCAAAAAAGTACGAATGAAACTCTAAAAGGTTGTAACCAACCAGTTCTAATGGTTCTAAACAGTTACCTGAAAACCCAGGGGTTTTAATTACACCAGCAATATAATTATACTGGCCAACATTTCTTAGACCCATAGAGTAGACAATAATTTGCTAATACTTTTGGGCACGCTGAACTCAAGTTTGGCAAATGTTCAGAATTAAATAACATAGCGAATAAATTTTTATTTACGAAATTCTATGCGGCATCTGAAAGCACCACTGTTCTTATTTTAAACGTACTTTGAATTTTTCGAACATTTTCATTTCTTCTTGAAGGCATATAATTTTTATTATATCACTTTTTACCCAATCGTTAACCTATAGGAGCAGCAGCAGTCGTCGATACAATAGGCCTATAATGTCATTCTAGCCTGCGTAATTTGCACAATTTAGTTGATTTGCACACAACGATGATTTCAAAATGCCACTGTGTTAAAAAAATTAATAAATTTTGTTATATTTATGCACATTTTGACACAAAAAATGAGTGTAGATGGGATGGAAGAATGATGGCCTACTATTGCTGAGCTTTGAAAAGAAATGATAATTCCATAAGATGGGTTGGGTTACTGCAAAGTTCATTTGAATGAAAGAGAAATTCAAAAAAAGTTAAAATTTAGTTACAAAATTCGTGTTTTTTGCATCTATCGATTAGATGCTGAAAATCTGAGGTGATGGAACAGGTCTGAAGTTATCTTTGAGTTCAATGCGTTAAATCCTCTTAGAAAAGTACTATTCGATCTATGGGTCTCACGTTTCTTTAAATTTTGCAGGCCTGTATTATTATTATATTTCCAAAAATAATATTTCTGTAAACAATATTATTCAAAAGTACAGTAGGACGCTTTTTAATTATCTTTGGGGGTGTTTTTTAGTATGCTACTATTGAATAGTACCTGCCTTAGCCTAATAAGGAATATTTGGTTAAACTTTCAACCGGATTGCTACAGAAGGCAATTGGGATTATCAAGGAGTTCGGTTTACTGGGATTCGGGTTATCGATGCTCTACCATATTCGTTCAAACGTATAATGGGACATCTTCTATTTGCTTGTCTGACTATTTCTCGGCTTATTGTTAATCAAAGAAATACTAATTTCCATTTTGGTAAATTTTTCATTAAGCAAAGGAATTACATTGTGTAGCTTATCTGTAGGGTCTTTCCATAAAAACGCTCTACTTTTAAATGTAAATAAAATAAGGTCTGTGTGAGGAACCCACTCATTTCTTTCTCTGTTTTAAAGAATATTTTATGACAATAAGTACGGAATTTAAAATCACTCAAATATCTTCCGCGATTTTAATGGATGACACGTATTCGAGAAGTCCAATTTTTGATCACTCGCGTAAAACTGTCGCCTTCGGTCACATTTTTAACATTTTTTCATGACACCCACGTATTTAGTATTAAACGCCTCAATGTCAAGAGGCGATATGAACAACTTAAAATATTTATGACTTCCCTGCAGGTTGCTAAGTTGTTTTTAAATTACTCCGTTGACGGACCTCCGTTCTATTACCTAGGAAGCAATCGGAAAGCGATATCCCATTGCCGTTGAGTCGCTTTCCCGTTGTTCCATGTGGGAACAGCCTTACACAAACAACAAAGAAAGCAAATTCATATTATCATATTAAATCCGGTTTATTGAAACATTCAGCGTCTCTGATTAGAGCTTTCTTTGCAATTTTAACTTTTCCACTTAAGTTGCAAGTCGATAAAAAATAAAACAAATTAATTTGAATTTTATAAAATGAACTATTACATATTTTATTTAAAAGAAATAAAAAGTAGAATAGTTCAGATTAATTTTAAGTTTATACCAGCCAAAATAACTTATCAAAGTTTCTTATTTTATCAAAATTATCGCTTACAAGGAAATCAATGACGATAGTACTCGATATTTTTTCAGAGATGAAATAAACAGGATATGAGAAAAATTAATTGGTATGTATTGGTGTGAAAAACAGTACACCGTGGCCATTTATCATTCATTGTCATTCATTCATAATTTCCTTATGAGGTAAATTTTTATTACTAAAATAAAACTTGTTTTTGTTAAATTAAATTAATTAATTTAATTTAAATTAATTTTGAGTTATAAGAGTTAGGTCAATGCTTGACGTTGTTTTCTCCACGTGGAATTCTTAATGAATGTTTACACCTTCTTTGACGCACAACTCAAATCTTTTTGGGTTTACCTGATAATCAACTAAAAGACGAGATTTGTTAATTATTATTATTTCAGCGTATATGTAAATGACGAAGATCGTAACGTAAGAACATTAACGTCAGAAAGTTTATAGTTATATATTGCCACATGAGTATAGATTATTATACAAGTTTATCAGCTTCTTTAGTGTTTAATCTTTAACTTTTTTCATTCTACGTTTTCATTAATAAAAAGGCAACGTTTACAAATAAATTATTATGGCACCGCGCTATTTTCTAATCACTGCATTTTAATAAACCTTATTAGGATAATTTCGTAATTATATCAGATAATAAATTAACGCACTGTCATGGTATTAAAATAACATCTTTTGCACTGGTAGATAAAGTGTTGTTATTTGTCTTCGTCTGATATCGTTTATATTTTTACTCTCGGACGTAATTAATTTTTAATAACAATGTCTAGAGCAATTATTTTAAGAAATAAAAAACCATGGAAATTTTCGAAACAGAGTTCAAGTTACTCTAGTAATAGGTCATCAATTAATTAAATTTATTGATACGATCATCTATTAGTAGATACACTAGAACTTGGCTAATCTGAACTCGATTGATCCGTCATTCAGGCTAATCCAACCGTGTTTGTTTGCCTTAATATGAAAGATTCCTTTTTCTTTCGTTACATTTTTCTATTTTATGCTATCTTACTCTCTGTTTAGGTTTCTTTTTGTAAATTCTCTAAGATTACGTTGGGTTTAGTCAAAAACGTTTTAGGTTTTAAAATATATTTCAAGTTTTTTTGTAATAAAATTCAATAATTTAATTCAAAAGTAGGCATTTTAATCTATTGGGTTGGCAATTACGTAATTGCGGTTTTTTTAGAAAATCAAAGACAATTTTTTTCATGGAACTAAATAACTTTATTCTGTAATGTATTGCCCATTTTGATCAATGACCTTTTGCCATCTTTCAGGAGGCATCATAATCCCACGTTCATAAAACTTCTGGTTTTTATTAGCAAAAAATTGAATCAGGTGCGATTTGACATCATCATCATCATTAGTGAAATTTTTACCATTCAACGAGTTTTGTAAAGACCGAAACAAAAAGTAATCAGATGGTGCAAGGTCAGGACTATATGGTGGATGTGGCCAAACATCCCAACCAAGCTCCAACAATTTTTGCCGTGTGACCAAAGATGTGTGTGGCCTTGCATTGTCATGATGGAATACAACAACTTTTCGATTTGTCAATTCGAACCGCTTTTCTTCATGTTGTTTTAAGTGATTTTCAATGCATCTACAGTCCGACGCACGAGAACTTGTGGCTGAGTAAGCCACGCCTACAGTTGCGCAGTAACTTCAGACTAAATAGTACCCTTCATTTCAACGCAGTCGCTCACAGTGAAGAGATCTGAATATACCAGATCCGTCTTAAGTACTTTATAGATTTGTAATAATTCCATATATTGCGGGCTTTAATTTAAAACATTTTTTTTAGTTTTTGTCTTTACGCATTTGTTAAGTTCAGGTAGAGACTCAAGCCCAAAGTAATAAATTTGTGTAATATACATACACAACGATGTCACGTTCCTCAAGGGTTTCGAATTGTTTAAACAAGTACCATCTGAACGTTAATGAATAAAGCATACGGGACGAAAGTTAGGAAACTTTTAAAAGGGTCATTGAGATATTGTGTTTTTTTAAGTGTGCGACATTGGACCTATTGTAGGAGAAAACAACCAATCCTTAGGAATGCCCAAATGTTCATTCACTCCTTCTCCAAGGACGAAGTTACTTCAGGGAGAATTCGCGTTTGCAAAGCCACCCTAAAACCAGACTTTAAAACTAGACTCTTAAGCTAGAATCTTAAATCTGCGTTTTAAATCAAGTAGATCTACAGGAGATTGCCACAGAGAAATGAATTTTGACAACCTCCCGAGATAGATTCGGCAAAAATTCATCCCCAACTTTGAACCTAGAAGTATTGTGATTATAGACAATGCACCGTACCACAACGTTTAAAAAGATAAGTGTCCAAACATGGTTTCCCGAAAAGACGATATGAAACAGTGATGGCCAAAATATAATGTACCATTTACAAATGATATTCTAAAAGTCGATTTATACAACTTGGTTAAGTTATACAAGCCGCACTTTAAAATTTATGCTATAGACGAAATGTTTTACTCCCACAGCCATGATGTTCTGAGATTACCGTCTTACCATCCTGACCTCAAACCTATACAGTTGGTTTGGGCCAGTATGAAGCAGTGTGTAGGGGCTAGAAATGTACAGTTTAATTTATCAACAGTTGAAAAACTGTTTTATGAATTCTTTAGGAAAAAATTATTTATGGAACAAGAACTCCTATTCGACACCGCCGTCGACAGTTTAGTAATTAATTTAAAAGATGATGAGAGGGAAGATGATAGTAATAGTGACAGTGTAAAAATATTTTAGACTTCGTGATGCGATATTCAAATTGTCTGAAACCGGCCCTGGATAGCACACTGCAGCTAAAGAGGCACCCGTAATTTTATCTCTATCTACCCGAGTACTTTCTTATTCTCGCTGTCGCGCAGTTTTGTGAAATCTCAGCCGCAAGTTCTCGTGTGTCGGACTGAATGTGATACATGAAACTTTTCTGCAATCTCACGTGTTGTACTGTGACGATCTGAATCGATTATTGCTTTGATTAGGACTTCATCAACTTCAACTGGACGACCAGAGGGTTTTCCTCTTTGAGTGAAAAATCACCAGAACGAAATTTTGCCATACAAATTTTGACACTGCCGTTCTTTTAAGGCGTCGTCACCATATAAAGCGCATAACTTTTTATGAGCTTGCGATGCGTTTTTCCCTTTGCGGAAATTAAAAAGTAAAATATGACAGAAATGTTCCATTTGATTTTCCATTTTTCAACGAATGCCGAACGAAAACTACGCAACCGACCGAACAACTTTTTTTTTACTGATTCACAGCTGAATGTAAATAACTTGTTAAGCAAACATTCTGGAAAGAACTGGAGGGAGGTAGAAAATTTGACTTATTATAGAGATGCGTTGGGAAAAAGTTCAGAACAATAATATTCCTGGTGATTCCGAGAAGATAGTGGGGACAAGAGCCTAGTTTATGTAAATCGATCGAAAATATACCTGATGTTAGAGTTTAAGAGTTTTTTAAGTATAGTTTTTAAATAACATCTTTCAAAAAATAAAGTTTCCTGTTATTAGCTACAAAGAGATTTGATCCACTTTCAATTCATGCCTAATCCATTTTGTTCTGATTCAAATGAGCCTTAATCCAGTTTGGTAGCAAACGCAACCAAACACCATTTTTAAATCTACTTTGTGATTTTTATATCTATTTCAAAAGAAGTGGTTATAGAATTTTTGAATCTTCAGTAAGTCTTCTAATAACAAATAAATTACGTTTGAATTAATAACGCCAAAATCATCCTAAAATACTTTTTTGCCGTATTCACAAAATCGAAAAATTTGGACTTAAGGGGATTTGAAACCAAACAACTCATTTGTACTGCGTCTGCAAACCTTAAAATTCAACTAAAGCCATTTATGAGTGAAATCCGCAATTACTTAGTTGCCAACCAAATATTTTCCCTGAAATGCCCTTTTCTAAAGTCCGCTACCATTTATTTTGTAAATAAATCCAGTATGATTTTTTGTTGATAACAGTTTGAGATTATGTTTGGTTCAAAAGCCATCGGTTTTCTTAATTTTTTAGAGTTATAGTTAAAACAAATTTAATGGTTTGCCTAAAAAATAAGCATTTTAATCTATCTCTCCTGAAATTTCCATTTCTAAATGCTTGCAAATAAATCCAGCGTGATTGTTGATAAAATTTGTGATTCTGTTTGGTTCAAAAATCGTCGATGTTCTTGATTTTTTTAAAATTTTTTAATAATAGTTAAAACAAGTTTGATAGTTTTACAAAATTTTTTGACTTTTTAATCCATCATTCCTTTTCTCAATTCTCCCAAATAAATTCGGTATGATTGTTTAAAATATTGAAAATTATATGAAGTTATTATGTTAGGTTTGATAAAAGAATATGGGTACTTTTGGAATTAAAAAAAAAATAAAATTCCAATAAATACCATTAATTTTCTAAAGAATAAACATTTTAATTTGTCTCTCATAAAGTTCATTTCCCTTTAATTCCTGTAAATACAGCAGAAACTCACTAATCTAACAAGAACTAAAGACATTTTTAGTCCAGGTTTTAAAAACAAATTATTTATGTGTTCAGAGATTGTTTATTTTACTGTAAATCCGTGATTTTCTATACCTCGAATAATCCCACCTTTCTGCAGGTTCCGATTATTCCCCCATTCCTAAAGATGACGGTTTAGCGAAGTGCTACTGTAATTAACTTTTTATGTAATTTTGCTGTTCATTAGAAACAATTTAAACCAAAAACAACGGAAATACCGGAGGTTAAAATTAATGTAGTAGTATAACGTTAACGTATCTGTCAACACTACTTTTTAGAAAAGGTTAAAATATATTACTATGAATTAACTGTTGTTTAACTGCAGTTCAATTACATTCATTAGTCATCCATTTATGAGATATTTAATAATTTACTTGTAATAAATTACAGATTAGGAATTGCAGTTCGTCGTATCAATTACAATTAAACTTAATATCCTTCGTTCTAAAAAAATCGTTACAACGTCATTTTAAAATGGTGTGGTTTAAAAAATTTACTTCTTCAAACGATTATACAAAGGTGATTATTAATTTGAAGGTGAGGAAATTAACATGCATTTACAACTTATTTTTTTCCCGGAATATCAACTCTAAATTTAGTGTCATTTACGTTATTTGTTTGGGTATCCAAATATATTTATTTTTATTATTCGTATTAAAAATCCCCTTAATTTTACAACTTATGAGTAGGAACTGCGTTCTCAATCGTGAAGTCAAGGCTAGATTTTAGAATGTTTACCTTTTAAAATATGGTTATTTGGAAAACTACGCAAAATCGTAAATTAATAAATTAATTATGCGGATTATGTATTCTAATAATATTACCAGTTTTTTATCGGAATTTAGTGGTTTTGTTTTATTTTAAAAAAAGCTTTAATTTAAGATCGGAAATGAAAATTTTAGTTATTGGTTTTTAAGTAGTGCCATGCCTAAGTAGGTGTAAATTTTTCCTGTTTTTTTTATGAACATAATATTTATTAATTTTTGTTACTAATTTATTTATCATGTCTAAAACTGATTGGATAAACTTCTTTAATTACATGGAATGTGAACTTATAATAAAATATACTGCTATTAATCTAATTAATGGCAATTAATTATAGATAGAATGTACAGGAATAAAAGGGGTTCATTGATTTTTCTTTCAAGTTAGTTTCTTTGTAACTGTCTCTAAAAGAATGGTTAATAATGCATTGTTGGAAATTTAGAAATGGTTTCTTTCGCCAATTGAATTTCTACAGATTCTATTACTTATATACTACGTGACATTAAAGTTGCAACATCTAGAAAAAGTGTGCAATTTTTGACAAAATTTGGTAGAAATGTTACGCTATAGGAATTTAAAAACTGATGAAAATTTTGATGCTCTAGAGAACATACGCTTGGCAAAATTAACCCTTCTTTTCTGTAGATACTTCAGCAATTTATTATTCTAACGGTAACATTTCTTGGCGGAGTTGTTCGTCAGTTTGATTTTTTCTAGGGTTTTCAGTATTCGCAGACCAAGAGAACACATTTTTTTTTACATTTTAATAGAAATTAAGGGGACAAGAATAACTTTATGAAAGGGGACTGTTTTTCATTTGTTAAAACTGCTATTTGTATATACTGAAAGCGGTCCACTGCTATCAGATGTTACAGAAAAACCTCCCTAAAAGCCGTACCATATGTAAATGAGCTCTTTCTTCAGTAAAATTAAATTTTCTGACCTCTTATTGGTGCAAAATAAGGTTGAGTTCTACAGATTACTCTCTGTTAGTAGCCATTATAAATCCGTAGAGATCACATCAAAGACAATGTATTTTCATAAACAATGACGTTCCATACTATAACTCCAACCGCACGAGGAACTGCGTGGATGAACATTTCAACATTATATTGCAAAATGAACATATTTGCAGAACTGCGGTTAACTGCAGCTTAAAGTTTTTATTCATCTTCAGAGTGATTCGAATTTTGTTATCAAAGTCAAGCTTACGTCTCTCAACGTCTAATCAAGTGCTTTTCATTCATTAATTCAGACCATTAATCGACAGTGAACAGTAAGGCATAACTCATGGTATTCTGTGAGCCTAAAACACTTAATTGGGCTGTAAAATGCCCCGAAAATGAATGCGTATGTCAATAGGTACCTTTTCGCCACAAACGAACTCGTTTAGGTCTCATAGCGGTATACTCAGAAACTGCTGGAATCAAATCTGTTCGCACATGTGATAATAGAAAAACCCAAATTTTCATCCAGAGAATGTGTGGAGTGGCTTTTACAGGGTTATTTCTAAGAATTTCTGACGGGGAGGCAGTTTGGATGGACACAAAGGGAAATACCAACAAACGACAAACTTTTTATTTGTTTAAGGAGAAGTTTAGGAAATCTGTTGACAGACGGGAGATCCGAATCGCTGTCTAAGTGACCGTATCATAGTTGAGTTTCTGAACACATTTTGAATACATAGATCAATTAAAACCCTTTCCCCGCCGTCTCCGGAACCACCCATCAAGGTATAACTCTCCATTATTCTTGTTTTTCTAGCATTATATCTATTTCTTACCCCAACAAAATTATTACAAACAAAAAACGTATGTT
This sequence comes from Digitonthophagus gazella, assembly GCA_036711955.1. Lineage (NCBI taxonomy): Eukaryota > Metazoa > Arthropoda > Insecta > Coleoptera > Scarabaeidae > Digitonthophagus > Digitonthophagus gazella. The sequence continues at coordinate 12,498,631 of JASCIT010000001.1, forward strand.
TCGGATTATCTATCGCAAACCCAACACTTAGTGTTGAGTTTCTGTACTCATTTTGAATACATAGACCAACTAAAACCCTTTCCCCGCCGTCTCCGGAACCACCCATGAAGGTATAACTCTCCATTATTCCTGCTTTTCTAGCATTACATCTATTTCTTATCCCAACAAAATTATTACAAACAAAAAACGTATGTTTTGTATTATCTATCACAAACCCAACACTCAGTGTTGAGTTTTTGTACTCATTTTGAATACATAGACCAACTAAAACCCTTTCCCCGCCATCTCCGGAATCACCCATGAAGGTATAACTCTCCATTATTCCTGCTTTTCTAGGATTACATCTATTTCTTATACCAACAAAATTATTACAAACAAAAGACGTATGTTTTGGATTATCTATCACAAACCCAACATTCAGTGTCGAGTTTTTGTACTCATTTTGAATACATAGACCAACTAAAACCCTTTCCCCGTCGTCTCCGGAATCACACATCAAGGTATATTCATGCTTTTCTAGCATTATATCTATTTCTTACCCCATCAAAATTATTACTAACAAAAAACGTATGTTTTGGGTTATTTATCTCTTCGCAAAAACAATAAGAATCGTTCCCGTTCTTTTTTATTTTAAACAAATAACTACAAAATTTCCATACCCCATTACAAATTGCGTTAAGTAATAATTTAACTCGCCCCACGTTATCTTTTAAACCATTTTTTTAAATCTTTGATTAATACGTTAGTCCATTTATTTCCATGATCCCATCTCTTCCCCTATTTTTTCAATAACTTTTCTTTATACAGATTTTTGTTCTTTAGCTCTACTTTATAGGTTACATCTTTCCTGAATTAATAGATCAATGGGCGATAGACGAACCTCCAACATTCTAGTTCTATATCCAGAGGATATCCTGATTCCTAATCTTCTATTAATTGAGGAAAGCAAATTTAAACAATATTTATAATTTTGAGCTTTACTTCATGTCGTAGCGGCATGCAAAATGACCAAAAGAACGGTAGAAGCAATGAGTTTCCTTTTTTCACTCTTTCAGTCCTCTAATGTTTGGCATAATTCTCGATAAATTGTTTATCATGACATTATCTAATCCATGTTCGGTCATCTACATGTTCTTGTTTAAGTAGACTCCCGGGTATTATGCCTTCTTGGCATTCCTTACGTCATTTTCGTTTATTTTTAGTTCGATTTCTTTTAGTTTTCTTCTTCCTTGTAGTAATATGACTTCTGCCTTTTCCGATGTTACTTGAAGTCCCACTCTCTTAAGTTCTTCTGTGACTTTTTGAATCGCATAATTAGCCTTTTCTCGCAGAAGGGCACTATTTTGGTGCGTAATTACGAGTGCAAGATCATCCGCATAAGCAATAAAATGGATTTTGGGCTCTAGCTTAATTTCGAGAATTTTATTATAAAAATCCAAAAGGAAGGTCCTAAAAGAGAGCCTTGAGGAAGTTCACAAGTCACCTTATATTGTTAAATCCAGAGTTAAATCCGTTCTTAATATCAAGTAGCACCAACACACAAAATTCTCTATTCCTATAACTTTTCTCTTTCAATTGATCTACAAAAATCTGAACGACAAACTGCCCATTTTCATGTCGTTTTTTTAATTTCAGTTCATCTTTTGTTAAATTACAATAATTTATGCACTCTCTTAGTCTAGGAATAATTGCAAACTCATAAGAAGTCAAACTGATAGATAATATCTCCAAGTTGTGGATAAATTACCACCAGATTGGTAAGAATTAATTGCATCACGAGAGAAAAGAAACTTTAATTGCGTCAAACTTAAAGTGTCCAGGGTTACAAAATTTTAATAAATTTTTATACTTCTATGGAGTAACATTTCTGCCAATTTTAATCAAAAAGTACTCATTCCTTCTAGTCGTTGCAATTTCAAAGTCACGCGGTATATTAACGATTAAATTTAGGACCGGGGTATTAACCGGTAATGCAAAGGTTTTACTGGTAAAACACTGTCGAAAAGAGGCCCATCGTACTTCACTTCTTTAACTCTTTCGCCCGGACTTTTCGCTTTTTTTCGAATCACTCTCAAACCACAAAATCGACATAGCATTATAGTCCTTGAATTAAATTTTATATAAATTTTATAATTTTTTATCGAAAAAAATTAGTAAAATATGTAAAGGACACACTTCTTTGTACCCTTAAAATGTGAACTAAAAGGAACTATAAATACTAAATGATTTCAAGGATTTTGTAATTTTTTTTTTATTTTTTAAATAATCAGAAAGTTACAAAGTGAGGTTCAAGTTCATGGTAACTACTTATATTTATATAATTTATTTAATACAAATATGATTTTTTTAATCATTCTTGCTGTGCAATTCTTCTTTTCACCATCTTCTTATCTAAACATTTTCTGTTGGGATTGTTGCATTGTTGTAGTTATAATCTTTACATTCCTTTTGCAAAGCAGGTAATACAAATTGTATCAATACGATCAAATAAGACGTAATTGAAGTGAAGTGAATATATAGTAACGAATGGTCTATTGGAAAAAATCCTGCAGCTGAATATTGTATTTTACAAACAGTACTCGTTTCAGCTAATAATTCTAAATCTGCAATTAAAGTTTCAAACTTTCGATTATTACTAGCTTTTCTGATTGCAGTAAATGATAATTTAGTAATGTCTTCGATTAAGTTCGCCGATTTATTTCCGGAAATTATAAGAGATACAGGCAAAAACATTTGCAAAACGCCCCAACTAACTTGTACTATATATAAAGAAAATGAGAAGCGTATGCAGTTTGTTTGCGGAGCAATAAGTCTAATTGTATACGCTAATCCTGGTAAAACTCCTGTAGCGGCTATAATGTTGATAAATAAGATCTCCCAGCCGAACATAATATTATAAATTCGAACTGAATCGTTTAATATTAAATAAATATCGGTTAATTTCATAACGACGGTTTCTCTTGTATTTTTAACGTATTTCAAATCAACGATTTCCTTTGTAATCGCAAATATAGTTTCGTTATCGAGGTTTTTAATTATATCGTCGTTTAAAATTTCGCAGATTTTAATTAAACCGTTATTAATAACAACTGCAATTTCGTCCATTAAAAATATGTAATAATTTAAAAATATACTTGGAATAAATCGGAGAATCACAAGCCACAATGGTTCTGATGTTTCAATATTATAATTCACAATTTCGCAAATAAATACAATTATTAAAGCTATAAATTTCCATGTGATTTTGACATATAGATTTGAAGTCCAATAACTTTTCGTTTTCCCTTTATAAATTGTAAACGTTTCTAAAAGTTCATCCACGTACAGTATGTTTGGAAGGATTATATTCCAGTGTTTTGAATTAAAAAATAACTTTCCTACCATTCCATGAACAGTTGTAAAATAAATTAAAGAATGAATTCCTAAGAAAAGGAATTTTTCGTATTTTTGCTGCTCTGCGATTACCTCTGCATAATACCATACTAAAGCAATCGATAATGTTGACATCAGTATCGCTAATAAAGAATGGTATATTACTTCTATTTTAGTGGGAACAACTTGTCTGGTTTTTATATTAAAATTTGGAGTTAAAGACATAGTTCTTCCAACGCGTACCAAAACCAGTAATGTTTCAACGTCCATAGCTACTTTAGTAATAATAGAAATATTTTCTTTGTCGTTTTTGTGCATGTATGAATATTAAATATTTAATATATTTATAAATCTTGATTAAAAGCAACATCACAGAACGGTTTGTTTGCTCAGTATGTATTAAAATCGATACTTTTATTGTCATAAATTGCATTATACAGGTTTGCTAATGCTTTTGGGACACTGTTATTTATTAATTTATGATTGTTTTTATTTATGTTCATAAAATACACCCTAATTTTTGGTTGGGTTTGGTTAAACAACCTTGATAAAAGACTTTAATTTGTTGCGATTAGGATTCATAATAAAGTTTGTATTTTTTATTGGATGAGTTCTAAAAAGGAATTGATTTGATTTTTTATTTGCTTCGAAGGTATATACACTGCCCGACATTGAAATTGTAACACGTAGAAGGAGTGAATATTTTTAGATTAAATTTGGTACAAATATTTCTGCATGTTTAAGTTAATAAAATTTTTTTTTTCCGATAATTAGTTCTTTTTTGTTTATCATTATTGTTTACAGAACAGGGGTTGGACAATATTTTATTAAATAAATAAAAGTTTTATTTTATTTTCTTTTCTCTAAACTTTAATTAATTGATATACTCCTAAAAGTCAACATTTATATCAGATTTAAATAAATTATATTTACTTGCAGTATATTTAATATATTAGGTTGGGGAAAAGGAAATCCATTATATTTATATGAACTTCAGGACTTTATTAAACATGCTTCGGATTGTCCGATTTGGGTCAAATATGCACTTTTTTTGGTATAATTTGTTGCCACTTTAAAAGTAACTTCATAGTGCCCCTCTCATAGAAGTCCTGGTCTTTATTTGCAAAAAATCTCTACTAGTCGATTTTCATAATATTCCCTAGATACCAATTTTTCGTCACTAAAGAAATTTTGCAATGCTACAAAAAGATGGTAATTGCTTGGTGCCAAGAGCGGACTATATGGCGGATGCATTAAACCTTTCCAACCAAGTTCACGAAGTTTCTGGAAAGTAACTGTAGATGTGTGTGGCCTGGCGTGGTCCTAGTGGAACACGACACCTTTCCTGTTGGCCAATTCTGACCGTTTCTGGTCAATCGCTATCTTCAAACGGTCCAGGTGTTGACAGTAGAGATCAGAATTTAGTGTTTGACCATATGGAAGCGACTCATAATAAATAATTCCCTTCTAGTTCCACCAACTGCACAGCAGAACCTTTCTGGCCGTTAGTCCTGGTATAGCTACCGTTTGAGTTGCTTCACCGTTCTTTGACCACGATCGTTTTCGCATTGGGTTATCGAATGTGATTTCTCATTTTCAGTCACCATCCGTTTAAGAAATGGGTCTATCTCATTCCGTTTGGCCAAGGCTTCGCAGATGAAAATTCAATCATTCATGTTTTTTTTTAGTTAATTGCTGTGGCACCCAAACATCGAGCTTCTTTTGAATCCAGCTTTGTCTAAATGGTTAAAAATTATTTTATGGTCGATTTTTAGCTCCTGGGCGATGTTACGATTGCCAGCATGCCGGTCAACTTCGATTATTTCTCCAATTTTATCGACATTTTCGACGATCGCCTATCTGTGCGAGGTGTATCTTTAACATCAAAAATTCCTAAACGGGATCTACGAAACCAAAATTGCACATAATTGGCTGTTGCAGTATCGGGACCATAAACACCATTCACATTTCTAGTCGCCTAGCTTGCATTTTCACCTTTGTCAAAGAAAAACTGTTAAATATACCAAATTTTCTCTTTGTTCACTTCCATTTTTAACACCCTGTAACTCACAACTGAATGCACCAAACAAAAAACAGCAAAAGAATTTCTTTTTACTGCGAAATGTACCCTTTTCAACGAGAATAAATCTGAAATTACTTGATCGATACTTTACGAGAAATGTATCACTACAACCATTTACTGAAAAAATATTGGATTTCTTTTTTCCCAATTTAATATTATACCTCTGGTATTGTATTTATTGAATTATTCGTTTTTTTTAAATAAGGAATATTTGCAATGTATGTTCTCTTTTTGGTTGAGTTGAGTGGTTTGAAATAAATTGAATTGAAATTGTACAATTTTGTTCCATATTGAGCCTCTTATTAATTGTAAATACACGCAGAGTTCGTCTTAAAAGTACGGGGTAGTTGTGACATTCAATAGAAACTAAAATACCGCCACAAAAGCTAAATATCATCGGTATGTAACAATACTACTAAACTGCAAGAAAGAAATTTTACAGGAAAGTCGAGAAATCTCTTGGGCAATGAATTTCAGAGAGAATGAACCTCATCAATATCAGTCAGTCACCTAACATTCGGTGCGATTTCGGGGCACCAGATTTGAATCACACGTATTTTGCAGGCGTATCAAGTATGTACACCATCTGCAAGGTTATTGGAGTAACAAAGATAGCTCAATCTGCAATAATCGTCCGATACCTTTGACGTCACTGTCAGGAATAGCGTTTCTGTTTTACACCTAACGATTCTCGGTTAGGTGTAAGATCATAACTCGGTTGCCTCACTTTAACCACGAAATTTGTTATTGAACTTGTTTAAAGTTTAGTTTTGTATTTTTGTTATTTTTCGTTAAATTTGTACATTTTTAGTTTCTCGTTTTTAAAACTTGTTTTTTTTCTTCCTCCAAAAATTCTTATTTTATGTTCGAAAACCCGGTTCTCTTTGTTCGTCAGCTTTTGCTCTGTAATTTTCGTTTTCGGCTGACTCTGTTCAAACTTTTCGTTGCGCGTAAGTTCGTTGCTATTTTTCAAAGCTGTTAGTTCCATTTTTCGAACCTTCTGTACATAGTTTTATAGTTAAATGTAATATAGTATTTAGTTTATTCTGGAAATTTTATTAAAAAAAGACAATATTCCCGATTCTGACAAATTATAAGTACATTTCGTTTAATTCCTTGCAGAAAGTCTTAATTACTTCGAAAACTACGTTTCAAAAAAACATAACTGATTGCCGAATAGTTTATGGAGTGGTAACAGTGCATTTTGAATAAAGTTTAAAATTGCTTAGGATACCAATGATAAGGTAAATGAAATAAATTTTAATATTTCACATTGAAAACTTCTAGCAGAGACGTCAAACTGCTACACACTAAAAATTCCGCGTATACATCTTATGGGATTGAGCATTCCGGTTGGTCCAGTATCCTTGCACCTCCCATACAAATTTTGTTGATAAATTGCTTTCCCTAGAGGTTGCCTTTTTTTAATATTCTTACTGTTTTACAAGAAAATCCTTTTGAAATTTTTATAGCCTTGCTTTTATTTATGAAAAACTATAGAATATTCCTTAATTTATTTTGCTTATTTAATTTATTTGTTGTTAACTTCATTTGTTGTGTTGTTCAAAACAAACTAGTTGTCTGTTTTGATGTAGTTACCCGACTTTGGTTAATGGACCAGAAATATGATGCTAGAAGCCAACGAAAAGAAAATTTTAAAACACGTTAAATATAAAGCATTACGTTAACTCTAGAATTTGTGGTTTTTTCGTTAGCTAAATTGAGTTGATGTTATTTGATTTTATCAATTTATTTACTTGCTTTAAAAGAAAACTTTAAGTAACTTTACTGGAAGAGAAAATTTGTTACTGAAAATTGATCTTGGAAAAGTTAAATCAAGCTTAGCTTGGATATAAAACTCACGTAAGCCACATTTCTGCCTCTAAAGAAAACTTCGGTTGAATGGAACTATGGCGATTAACACGAAAATGTGAATATAGCAATCATCACCATTAATTACTATCGCTAACCACCATAGTATTATTCAAATGTCATCAATTTACACCACGTGTGAAAATTGATATTCATTGTCGTCTCCAGTATTCCAGATACACAATGTTTCCACTTTGAAGTTTCTACATCTTCTCTTTACTTTATAGAAAAAATATCCAATAAATTTTATTCTGATTGGTAAATTTTTTCGTGTAAAGATTCTCTATTTTTATGAACTCTTCTTCAAAATTCACTGGGAAGGTAATTTGAGGTTTTATTAATATGTAGCTACAAGAGTTTAAAATGTTCAAATATACTGCTAATATCTTGAAAATAGCCTGAGTTTTCAATAAGTTCTGAACTTTTTTAATTTAGCCCGCATAGCAACTAAAATTTTTAAGTCTTTTCATCTGATGGCGGTATTTATAGTCGATACTAATTTCAAAACAACTTCAAATTAAAAAAAAAAAACTCTTTTTAGCATAGATATAATTTATTATCTTCTCAATATAGATATTTAATTTTTATTTTCTAATAGTAACAATATCAGTACAGGTCATAGTAAAGTATACATCGCACAATAATAATTCTTTATAAGTATATATTTTTTATACAACGATATAACCATGCCGTACGAGAATATTGGTTCTGGTTAAACACTTTGTCTTATTAAATACATATAATAAAATAAAATAAACCAACCGAAAAATTTACCTAAAATTTAGCTACCGAATGCAGCTGTTTTCTTTGTGTTAACATTTTGGTCTAGTTGAAGTTTAAATTCAAGACTCTAATATAGCTTCATTGTTGAGTCGATGATATCGTTACGATAATACAATAAATACGATCTAAAAAATACGATATCTAGCGTAGGTCCCTTAATGAAATACATATAACGTTTTTTTTCGGATTTTTTTTTCGAATGGGTACAATTCGTTTAGATAAAATAAAATTTGAATGAGAGGATTTTGCAGGTGAAATTTAGAGTCACGGTGGTCGGTGAGCTGTTGACCTCTTTATCGATCCTAACACGCTATTTGAAGTGAATATAGAAAATCTGGTGAATTTGTGCATCTCAATTATTCAACGTCCTGGTTATGCATCGATAAAATTGATCGTTAAAGAGAAACAGCTCAACGTTTTCCCGCTGATAAAAATAAAAATAAATAGGGAATTGTTCGATATTTTGTTTAAATTTTGGTCCTATTTAAGCACAATATATTTATGTATATCGTATAAATATATATCACAATTCCTAAGAAACACTCAATTTCAAATAATTGATCTGCTGGTTAAGTTATAATAATTCTTCGTTTTTTACTTTTTTCGTTCTCTTATTGTTGTACAAATCGGAGGGACTCTGTGCTTTTGTATAATAGTAGTAAAGTTCTAATAATTTTTATAACGCTATAGAGTTAACGACAATTTTATTTTTATTTTATGTTAATTGTTCATGGTTCGGATAAAAATTCATGGAATTTATTTTTTTTTAATTACATCGTCTGTAAAGGAATAAACACGAACAAAAATAACTGGTTATAATTGATGGAATATTTTGTGTTATATTGATCAACAAATTACTAATTAATTCAGTATGATATCATTTTAGAATGTCAATTTTTACCGAACCGCGAACTTGCTTTTAGTTAATAATCTGTTTTTTTTTTAAATATTATATTGCCATATAACACGTTTTTTTTTAGTTGACTACATACACGTCTTTTATCTAGTTAATAAACTATGCAAAGTTTGAGAATAGACAGTACATATTGCATGAAATTTCGCAAAGGCACTAACAACATTTTTTTTACTTCATTTCTTTAAAGTTAATTTGTCGATTTCTTAATAGTACTAATAACCACATTAAGATATTTTTATGGAACACTTGTTTTTACTTTTTCTATATTGAAAAGGTATTACATGTTTCTTTTTACAATTTTTAGAGTTCGAAAATGATTTAGAAGTAAATATAGATTAATATAAAAAGTGATGAAAAATGTTCCAGTATATTTTTTGAATTTTTGAATTGTATAGCTTTTACAACAATGTATAAAAAATGGGAGTGTATTATTTTTTCGATGTGATGTAATTCAAAACTTCAATTAAATAATTTTTTTTAGTTTTTAATCTTAATGAATGCAATACTTTTATAAAGAGATTTAAAAATAGCGATTTAATATCTACACAATTACTATCAAATTACGAGGATGACAAGGAAAGTTATTTTCCGTGTACACATTGTCATTATTCCGTACAATTAAGTAATCGACACAATCGGAAAGGAAATTATCAGCTATTAAAATTCATTTATGAGCAGTTTTCCGGATACACTTTTGTACATTTTTTTATAGGTAGCAAAATTGAGACAACATTCCAGACGTATTACATGATAATATAAACCTTTAAGTTGCATAGTAACGAACAAAAATTAAATACCAATTAAAGAAAAAAGTTTTTATATAAAAGTTATCTTTTTTTTTGCTTCTTCTGTAGTTGTTATCACAAAATACTATGTTATGTATATTTATAGTAATAATTGTAGTTTTAATTGTAAGTAATCATACAATTAAGTGCGTTTTGTTACTTGAAATCCTGATCACAAACACCTCCATTTCATCATACATCTGAACTTTTCAAAGTTTCAAGTAACGGAGCAGCGTCTTCAAAGGAAACAACAGCTGATGCTTCGTTGTGGTCCGTTGAAATAGAAGAATCTCGTTCTAAACTCTGCGATTCGACGTTTAAAGAAGTTCTTTGTGAAGTCGCCGAAGAATTCGACGAAGTTTTCTCCCCGGAAATAATAGGCCCTCCAGTTTGGACGTCTAAGCTAGCAGCCATCCTCGGAACGATCATTTTAGGAGTCGGTTGTTCGAAACTTCTTGACATCTTAGGCGAATGCGATGTTCTCTGGCTTCTGCAATGGTTTATCTCCGCGTGTTCGACGATAACCGTCGGCGAATCGAACGATATGGAAGGAGTTGTATCGAAACTAACGCTCGGTTGTTCCGTACTGGGCGCCTTTTCTATTGTAATACTCAATTTCCTTTCGGACTGATCGAAACTTATAAAGTTTTTATGGCGGCGATCGACGAAACAAGAAGTCCTCCGGTTCCTTCCGTAATGATAATGGGATAGCATCGGCCGATCGACGGCCATGGAAGGTCGCCTTCTACTATAAAGCGGTCTTTCTATGGAGATGGAGGGTCGTCGCTCTCTGTGGACGCTCGTGATGGGGATCATGGAATTGAAACCGGCTAATGACGCTCTTTTACTTTTTTCGTTTACTATTAAGTGTTGGATATCGATGGCTGACTTAACACGCCTTGGCGGTGTGTTTAAAATAGCCATCGTTGAGCTTCCTACGAAGACCGAATTGAGGCGAGGTCTTCGGATTGAAACCGGCGATGGAAGGCCTGTGTATGTGTCGCTGAAGCAGTTTACGTTGTATTTTGAAAAGGACATACGCTGCTAAAACAAATCAAAGTGTGAGAAATGAAATTTAGAGGCAAAAATGAGAGTGAAAAATTACTAAAGAATAACTGGTCTGTTGGAAGTATTTTGAAGGGATTTTTAATAATAATTTAATTATGCTAGTGGAGATATTAAGGGATGGGGAAAAAAGAGAAGTAAAGATAACAAAGAGACGAATGATTAAAAAGTATTAACAAACCTTACTTTTTGCTATAATCATATTTTTCATACCAACGATACTCTTTGTATAACACACAATCTATATTAATCATATAGTTATAGTATGTAATGATAATTCAAAATAACCAAGGTAATTTTATTTTAAAAAATGCTTGAATTATTCGTGACATTAAAATTTTTCTGTTTTGTTTACGAATTAAATTCCGCGAAAAAAAAACCTAGATACATTTTGTGAAAGTACTTTTAAAAAAATGTAATTTTAGTGAATTTCATGAAAAATTTAGTCCACAAAATCTGTACCTATCAATACATTCGTTTTTAGTTTTCGTTTTAATTGAAACGAAATGAATAATAGAAAACGTATGAATAAAAGCGGTAGCATTGAATCGAATTTCATAAAACTATTAATTGGCTTCGAAAAAATATAGGGGTTTTTTCAAGTGTTCGATTTTACCATAATCAATTCTAGTTATCTGGATTTATTAAAATGGTTTAAAATTGCTCAATAATTTTTTATGTTTTGAGTAGAAAAGATTAAAATGTTTTGTGTTGTGTATGTTGTGGCTAAACGTTAAAATCGGCGAAATTTAAACATAAATGATTTAAATTGGTTAAGGTCCAAAGTTTTAAGGCAAAATCCAACCTGAACCTAACTTATGTAAATCGAAATTATGCTTGTTATTCAGGTAACTTTTGAACCATGATAGATTTTATAAAAAAATTACTCATACATAATTCGCAATCTTTTATTTTACCTAACAAATAAGGAGTGTTTAAAATGTTATACAGGGTGTTTCATGAAGTTCTCCCGGCACTAATAGAGCATGTTATTTAGGTGATTTGTAATAAAAAAGTTCATATGAACATGTATTCGATTCACTTCACTTATTGAGTTGTATGAATTTGAAAATAATATTTAAAAATTATGGCGTTCCAGTGGCTAGGATAACGTTCATTTAGATGATCGGTGACTTTACGGTAAAAATGAAAAGGAGCTTCGTCGTGTTGCAAATACACTCTTAATCGTCTTGCCAGAGGTACATTCCACGGTACACGCGGAAGTTCTTCCAAAAATTGCAAGTACTTTGGTCGGTAAGGTGATCTTAAAAAATAAACGGTCCTATAAGTTGATCGTACAATATTCCGCACCACACATTAACGCTAAATCTGTTTTGAGAATGACTTTCTATGGTAGCATAAGGATTAATGTCCGACCATTTATGCAAATTATGGATGTTATTTGTGCCATCTCAAGTAAATTGTGACTCATCCGTAAATAAAATGTAGCGGTGTAAGTTCCAATTATTATTTAACCACTGACAAAATGCCAAACCCCTAGGGAAGTCTTCTGGCTTCAGATGTTGAACACGCTGTAGATGATACGGATGGAGCAGTTTTTTTTAATGTTCTCCATACCCTGGTATTGGAAATCCCTAAACGTGTGGATATCAGTCGCGTACTAATGTTGAAATTGCGATCGACAATGTCAAGGATGCTCTCTTCCTCTGCAACATTCTGTTGTGTTACTCGTTTATACTGTATATGAACGCTTGGAAGTGAACCAGTTTCTTGGAGAGCTTGGAAGGTACTACTAAAAGTTTTCGGGGATGGAACACGCCGATTTGGAAAACGTCGTCGATATCAATTGAAGCTGCAGTAGCGTCTCCATCGCAATTTCCCAGTACAAAAACCATATCAGCACACTCAACTCAAATTTGATAGTAAGGTAAATAAGTATTTCACTTTACTAATGCAGTCATAATTTACTTCCCCATTAAGTCTCGAGCTGGATGATAACGATATTATTTTTAAATATTATTTTCAAATTCAAATAATTCAATAAGTAAAGTGAATCGGATACATGTTCATGTGAACTTTTTTATTACAAATCACCTAAATAATATGCTCCATTAGTGCCGGAAGAACTTCATGAAACAGCCTGTATATGGAAAAATTAGTGATCAAATATATGTTAACTGTAATATTAGTTTGAATGAGTAGTCAATTAATACTAATTCTATAAATTTATTTTTATAAGTTTTAAACTATACTTTTCCACAAAAACTACAGTTCAATTGAAATATATATATTTTTTTCTTGCGTAGTTAACATATTAACTGCATTAAATAAAGTTATTTCAAATCATAAGGTAAGTTTCCGTCAAACTTAATTGTTGAATATCTTTTGTATAGTCTAGCCTTATCCCTATTCTTTTACCTGTAAGAAAAATTTTGGAATTCAGTTATTTTATTAAAGTAGTATACAGGCTGTTTCAGAATTGGCCGACACTATTTCAGGGATATGTTATCCAGCACGAAATAAACAAGAAAGCTTATATAAACGTAAGTCTCAATTTAATTTTTTATCGAGATATTGATAATCGTTTTGTGTTTGATAGATGATTAAACCAATTAGTATTAAATACTATTCGTGCAAATAAGTAACCTGTTTTACCATGTCTGCGCGTTTTCGTATGAGTTAATAAGAAGACTTCCATTTTGTATTATCGTGGGAGACACCACAAATTTATTCATTTTTGAAGAACAAACAGACATGCTCTTCATTTATGGCGATGTACATAAAATGGCGTTGCTGTTGTTCGAAAATATCATGAAACGTTTCCCACTAGGAGGACACCAAATCGGAAAACGTTTGAATCCATTGAAAGACGTCTTAGAGAAACTGGGACGCCAAAACCACAACGACAAATCGCTGGTCGACAAAGATTTCGACGAAATGCTAACGTTGAAGGAGGGATACTCAATGCTACTCAGCTATCTCCTACTACTAGCACCAGAAAATTAGCATATGACAAACATTGCGCGAGTAACAATTGTATCCATATCACGTTACGTGTGTGCAACATTTATTACCAGAAGATTATAACAAGCGCGTAAATTTCTGCCAGTGGTTGATTCGACAATGCACACGAGATCCTAACTTCCTGAGCTGCCTGCTAGTTACCGATGAATCTTATTTTACCAGAAATGGAATTACTAATTTTCGAAACACTCATACTTGGAGCGACGAAAACCCTCATACTATTGCTATTATGCATTACCAACATATCTTTTCATTAAATGTCTGGTGTGGTCTTCATGGTGATAATCTCATCGGCCCTTTCTTTTTACCAACAAGGCTTTCAGGAATATCTTACTTGAATTTTTTGCAAAATAATCTGTATGAACTTCTAGAAGATACTCCGATTGTCAACAGGCAGTGCCCCTGCTCACCTTTCTCATATTGTCACCGATTATTTAAACACAGCATATGGTAACCGATGGGTTGGCCGAAACGGACCTGTTAAATGGCCATCACGATATGCTGACCTAACGCCGTTAGATTATTTTGTGTAGGGCTGGATGAAGTCTGTGGTTTATTCTACGTTTATTGCCATGCAAGAAGAGCTAAGAAATTGCATCAAAGAAGCAGCAGCTACTATGAGGGGTCATCCCGATGCTATAAGCCGTGCCAGAGAATAATGGATTCCTCGTGCTGAATGCTGAATTCAATAAAACGAAGGGCACTTTGAACAGTTACTTTGAATCTTTTATTGCTAAATAAATTTACTTTTCAATATCTCTAAAAAATGAATTTGACACTTATGTTTATATAAACTTTCTTGTTTATTTCGTGCTGGAGAACATATCCCTGAAATGGTGCCGTGTAATTCTGAAACACCTGTACATTCATTGCATCACTGGTAAAAATTAAACTTGGATCTACAATTAGCAGCCTTTAGTTTTACACTCACTCTTATTCATCGAAAAATAAGTTATATTTAAATAATCCTCTACATCTACAAAAACACAACTATTCCTTGTAATAAACTGTAGACATTGTTCATTCCATTTTTCATCACAAAATATACGTTTTTACTGTCTAAGGCCAATAAGTTGCACGAAACGACATTTGAACGAGCAATAAATTTTGTTAATAATAGTGACGTAGAAAATGAATATATAAATATAAAAGAACTTTGATCTTAAGATGTTTACAACTTCTTAACAAAGAGAAATTACCTTCATATAATTTATGTCATGTAATATCTGTTCACACCTTCAAATGTTATAACAATAATCGATCTTCTGGATTGTTCATAAAACTGTTTACTAGAATTTGAAACCTATACATATACTTAACTGTATAATTAATTAAACCAAACTGGAGGAATAGAGCAATACTCCTCTTCAATAAAATTTTAATGGTAAAGTAATAAAAGTATAATAGTTTAAAAATTTCATAGCAACTTATTTCTAGACATATAAATATTTGAAATAAAGATCACTGGAAAGTTTTAGTACTCTTTCATTTTAAACTTTAAACATTTACGAAATGATTGCAAATGTATGAGGGGAATAAAGCCCGTTTTAGCACACCACAACCACAAAAGGTCGCTTCAAAAACCTGTCTGCGCGTTTACATTTCCTAGTAAATATTTAAAGACATGGCATTGATGTGCACTATTTAATGAACATAAAAGTCATGTTTATACCGTCTGATGGTCTTCGTTAAATTTTACTCCTATAGGTACACAGAAATTTACGGCGCAAAATTTATGCGAAAAACACTCACAGTAACAGTAAAACGTAAAAAGTTATTAACAATATCTATTGACAAATGGAGGCCATTAATCTCAGCACGTGTTTCTCAACACGAGTCATACATTAATAGCAACATACCGTTATAAAAAAATTACATAAATACGCTAATTGTGAAACTAGTTAATGAGTAAGTAGTAAATCAAAAAATAGTATAAATCATAATTTACTTGAGGAGTGATATGTGGTGAACTTAATGGTGCTAGTGGACACGATGTTCTATGATGACTTTGTTGGAACTTGGGTTGATATGGTTCTAGAGTACGAATTTGGCCCCAGCGGTTGAAAAACAGAGCGATGGCAGCCACCCATATCATTAGAACCAAGACCACGAGTAGTACTTCTTCGGCACGGACTATCAGTTCTGGTTGATCTGAAATCATATACACAAATTTATAAGAAAAAGAATTAAACTTTAAAAAAGTTAAAAAATACTTTTACAAGTAAAAGTTTCAACGAATATTTAAATAAAATATTTTAATTATTTAGTTAGAAGCTATGCAAAATAACACTAATTTGTTCGGGTTAACGTCAATTACAACATCGGAAGGTAAATGAGGACAATTAAATATAATGATTGACGGATTCGTTACTATTTTCTTGCAATACTTTATGACGTTTACTTACTTAGAATTTATCAATGACAAAAAAGGATTAAGAAAGTTAATATAAAAAAAGGATTTTTTTTAAATATCCGCTATTACCAGTTCAACATTACATAGGTTTTTCATGGTTTTTATGTCATATATAGAAAGTCACAAAATAATAATAGCGCGGGCTAAAAATATCTTCCTGAACTTAATCATTATTTATCATATGTTATCTTCCTCTGCCAGGATATCTTGGGGAAGCTTCCTTTTTAAGCGGATATGGATACCCACTTTTCCCAATTGACGGCTTCGTGCACTTGAACATTTTTGTAAGTTTGCTAGATACTTCCTTGTTGCTCTATTAATAAATTCAGTGATCGTTTCTAAATCCACTTCTTCGTATATTTGGGAATTCCGCACAAACCATGGTGAGTCCACAGCAATTCTCAATATTTTATTTTGAAGAACTTGGATTTTGTTAATATTAGATTTTGCTGTAGAGCCCCAAATCGGGTTTGCATATGTTAATATAGGTCTTATTAGTGATTTGTAAAGCAATACTGCACATTCAATTTTTAATTTTGATTTTCTATTAAGAACAGGGTATTACTCACTTAATCTAGCATATGCCTCATTTAGTTTCTTGTAAATATGATATCTCCATGTAAGTCTCTGGTCTAAGTATACACCTATTTAGGCGCGTATTCAGAGACGTAAGTTAAGCAGCTGCTTACCGAGATTTTTTGCTCAACTCTCAAAGCAGGTAAACGCACTCGAGCAAAAAATCTCGGTGAGGAGCTGCTTAACTTACGTCTCTGAATACGGGCCCTAGATACTTGACTGCACTGTTTTTGGGATTCCAGCTTAAAGGATGGTTTTCTATTGTTATTATTGATGGATTTTTGATTTTTCTGAGCGTGAATATTTTGACTTCGCATTTGCTAGGGTTTAAATGGAAACACCACGTGGACAACCACTTCTGTACTTCGTTAATTGATCTTTGCTGGTCATTAATAGATTTTTCCAGGACTACATTTTACGTTATAATAACCAAAAGGAATTTTTAAGGATAGGCATCTATTATTTTATTGTCATAATTTGACGAAAGATTAGCAAATTAAGTGAAACCAAATTCAATTTGTTGATTTCTAAGATATATATACTTTTGCGAGCTTAACCATCTGCGAACCATTCTGTAATCGTTATAATCCTTTTTTTCTCGCTTGTGAGAGGCTTGTAAACATATTATTTTATTTTACAACAGTCCCCAAAATATATTCACGTCAAGTTATATACATATTTCTCACCAGGCATCTTCTTTCTAAGGTTTTGTTTTATGAAACTCAATATTGCCTTGTTAATTCTGAAGAAACAATATAAACTTAACAACACTTTATTTAAAGGTGAATCTTTTACGAAACAGATAGTTGTGAATGAATTATCAGTTGTTTTCTGCAGAACTTGCTAACAAGCTTGGTCAAAAGCAAATATCTTTAAATCAAAAAGTAAAAAAAAGTGCAGATGCGACCTTTAGAATTTATACGGCGGAATAAGTTTTAATAAGGTTATTTCTGGCCACTCACTAATTAAGTAAACAATAAACAGTGAAATAAATGGTATGAAGTTGTGAATATCAAGTTCGTACAAAGGCTGTCCTACTGTGAACTGTGAATCTCTTTGTGTTAGTCGAAAAAGCCGACGGGTGGCGGATAGTCACGATCGATTCATGAGCTGTTCGTTGTGCGTTGCTTCACCTCAATTTTGAGACCGTATGGTATGCGAAAAGCGAATATTTCAGCTCGCAAATGCACACGTATCTCAAAATATAAACAATACTGCTTTGAAAAGATGAAAATTCTCGGTAACATAGATTTTAAACCAAAAATTCTTGTTTATAAAAACTTTTTTATCTTTTGATCTGAACACATGCCACTAAACAACCCCTATTGTGACCTAAACGCCATTGTAACTTCGTTCATAGCTTATGTTCCGCACCGGAAGCCCTTAAGTTTGAACGAAAAGTGTTCGCACTAATTGCCATGGTTAGGGTGCGGGTTGTATAAAAGCAAAGGGGTTGAGAGTTCTTTAAGGGTTTGCCCGGATTCTAAGAGATTGCATCTTGTTATGAAGCAGTGTTGACCTCGCGGTAAATTTTCAAAGAACTCCCCTTTAAACATCAACAGCAGCTGCTACTTCTTAGGTTGAATGATCTTTATATAGAGAAGGGCAAATATTCTTTAACTATAAAATACGCCCGAACGATCAGATAATCTTTGATGGTCAAGTAGTCAATTAAACCGGTTCTTAACTTTTGCAGACGTAAACTGTGAAGTCCATTCAGTTAAAGTAAAATGTTTATTGGCACGTTTTTTATGTATTTTTACTTTCTCAGTTCTGTGAACACGTTCGCTAATGGTTTGTCTTTGTTGAACCGGGGAGTTGTTATTGAGTTACCAGAAAGGTACTTTAATAGGAGATTTGCCTACCTGAGACGGGGTAAGCAGGAGTGATATTGACAAGAATCGATGCAGAATCCGTCCTGATTGCCCCATCCTCTCTGACCTCCACTTCCATGCCGTGGGAGTACCTCCCGTGGCCGGGTGCCCACTCTGAAAGACCACAAAATAGAACACTTTAACAATTTCGACGATGTTGGTTTTTATTCTAAGTGGATCCCACAATCTTGTGGTAAATCACATAACAATTTTTATGTTTTTATAAATTATAAAACAAGATTGTTATGTGAGATTCTAATTTTAGATGGGATTTAGCTATGTCGCAGTTGTCTTCGTTAGAATGATTTAGAAAACAACTTTGTTTATAAATACCCAGTAAATAAATCAAAAAAAAATTTTAATGTTACTGGGAAAACCTCACCAGATATTTTTTTTTCGAATTTCTAGAAATCAATTAAAGGTATATTTAAAGAATTAAAATTGCTCAAGTTCGTTAAACGATAAAATTCTATAAAGTAATTACTTCAAGATTGCAAACATGTATTTAAAGGTATACAATGATTATGTGTTATTTTTATTACTTAAGTGTTCAATTACCTGTATTTCAACAATTTTTATAAAAAGTCTTTTTTATTTCGATTCAATTATGTTTTAATAATAGGTAAATTAATAAAATTGAAAAATTAAACAATTTTCTCTTATCCTGTTCTGAAGTGTCCAAAATTATAGACCATCGAAAATTTTTACAGGATATAAAAATAATTGTAATTGGTTATTGGACTCTATAATTTTTATAAACGTTTGAATAAAATTCATATTTCAATACATGCCAAATTTTTTGAAAAGATAATTTAAGTCATTCATCATATTATTATACTAAATTCTCATACTTTGTAACCACGATAGTTAAGTAGTTTGAAGGGGCTAACGTATTTACAATAATTTTCTTGGTATGACTTAGCCAGTCATATGATTGGCTATTTAGCCAGTAACAATGGTAAACATTACATAAGCTAATTTATTCAAAGGTGAATAATTAACACCCTATGATTAATAAAAATATATTTTTAGGGTCGATTTATATTAATTTTCTTTCAAAAATAACCTATAAATAATATGGTTACTACGCAGTTTTTATATTTGTAAACCAACAACATTTCGCTACAAGAAATGAATCATTATTTTTCAAGAAAATTAATATAAACTCATTAATTAAAATTTTAAGAAATCAACATCATAATAAATTAACACTAACAAATTGCATTTAAACATACCATTTACGAATTTTCTTCTAAAAATAACCTGTAAATCATTGTCATGGACGTTTGTGACAAAAAAATTAGAGAAACGTGCTCGAAAATATAGTAATTAATTCCCGTTTAGTTTGACGTCAGTAGTTTATTTTAGGTACAGGATAGGGAGCTTGAAGTTGAAAAATTAATTACCGGGGTAATGAAGAGAAAATGTCATACGTGCCCTTGTTTACTTTAAAACGTTGTTTCATAAAGAACTTGGTGGTAATTTGTCGACGTTCTTTATCGTCTTCGTCAGAACTATTAATAACTTTAATAACTTTTAAAAAGTTACAATTCGTAAACAATACACAAGTCGAACAAAAAAGACGTAAAGAAACGAAAAAATTAAAAACAAGTGAGTTAAAGCAAACAGTTTTATTTAAGGTTCTTTACTGCTAAGAAGCTTAAATAAAACCTTGTTTTCAATTTTTTATTTACATCCTGTTAACATATATGCCACGTAAAAACGTTTCATGTTGAAAAACAATGACATGAAATTATGCTTGATTTTGTGTAAGTGATATATCGCAATAAAGTGCACAATTTACATGACTTGTATACCGGCGTGCACATGGCCAAATGGTGTTGCAGGGGCTGTGAAATTGTCCCCTACGTTGACTTCCTGTGGCTTGTTGAATGGCTGATCTTGCAACCCCAGCGTAGTCTGAAACAAAAATAAAATAATTTATTTATATTCATATAGATAAATGATTAAACTATTTTCATTGAAGCAATTGAGGAGTAGAAATTATAAAGGGGCTATGTGCTATTTTGCCGTAACGTGGGATATTATTATAGAAAAGTTTTATGTGCTGTCGATTATAAAGAGTGTCTCGTTTTGATTGTCCAATTCTTAACTGGCCTATTTCCTGTATGAAAATGACCAAAAAAGTTCTAATGAACATGGGTCTGAAAGTGATTCGTTTTTGAGATATTGGAAGTTTAGTTTTATAAGTTCACCTATTATTTATAATCGAAATAAATAATTTAAATTACATTATTAACTCGTTACGATGGCTTCGATAAATTGTCATTATTAGGTTACACTGGTTAGTTACAAAAGTTTGTCGAACCTATCGCAACTACTTAATAATTCAATTTAGATAATTCACTGTAATAATGTTAATAATAGATCACCTCATGAAACTAGAACATTGTATACCTCGAAAGCGAAGCATTTTCGGACCTATGTTCATTAAGACTTTTTTATTTGTGTTCAATCAGAGAGTACGCTAGTAAAGGGACAATCAAAACAGGACACCTGTATATTATGAATTGCTTGTTTTGATTAAAATATGAGCGGAACTTACAAATTCGCTAACTAAGTGCCATTTTGCAGGAAAATAAGTAGAATTGTTTGTTATGCAATCTGTTGGTGAAGGGAAAAAGTATAGACAAAGAGACAGATATAATAAATGTTTGAAGCGCAGAGAAGTCGGTTGTTGATTAAGGCTCCTTATTTGATAGCATCAACGTAGTTTACTAATAACTTCTTTATTTATTAACGGATTGAACTGATTTTTTGTGTGCAGGTTTATATAACAATTGTACATCCGGGAAAACAACAAAAAATAAAATTTGAAGAAAAATGTTACTTTATCTCTTAAAGTATAGAGATTTTCGCGTTTTTTCTTGTTTTCCCGGATGTAAAATGAAAAAAATAGAAACATTTTTCATTAAACTACGGTTTAACATGAAATTTAAAAGGTTCGGAATATTTTTGGTTGGCAAGATCTCACGAGTTGTGATTGGTTTAAAAGAAGTGTGAGCCGACGTGCCCGCTTCTCTGTTGAAATCACTGTGTAACCAAACAAAACAGGCACAAAAACGATATCTTTGGAGATGAATAATATCGACTCCAATATTGAATTCTTTCGGCCAGTTGAAGTAGATTTTTCTACTTTCTGGGTTAGTTTTAGAAAAGTAACCTGTATGGTATTTTAACGTTTTCAATAATTATTGATAAGTATAAAAACACTGTCCTGATTTCTTAAAAGCTCGACATTCACCACCGCTTCGACCCAAAAACATCCCCTTACAACTGAGCTGTTTTTCAAAAAAAAGTATATTTAATCATTAGTTATGTGCAACGGTTATTAGATTAACATTAAACAAATGGGCTACAGATTCTCAAAGAGGCGATCTAGGACTATCTTACTTCGAGTTTTCGTTCGCGAATATCTTTCGCGGTCTGCAAAAAACGCGTTTAAATAGAACCTTACCTGTGACAGTCCACAACTCCTTTTTCCTTGTTAATTTCGTTATTTCACAAGGAGACAATTTTGGGGCTACGTCTATCCTATAGGAAATTTTCTGCTCTTTTCAACGGTGTGCGTCACCTTTCGATCGGCCGTTTGCACAAGCGTGTTTTTAGACGAAACCCCTCCGAACACAGGGTTTTCGTTGTGATTAGTCAATCCGGTTAATAACTTTTTTATTTGATATCCGTGTGCGTCACATTTTGATCGGATGTTTGCACAAGCATGTTTTTCGCCAAATAGACCAAACATACGCAAGCATGTTTTTGGCCAAAAATACGCTTGTGCAAACGTTCAATCGAAAGGTACCGGAAACCGTTGGAAAGAGCAGAAAATTTCCTATAAGATAGATAGTGTTGCAGAGTTTTCTTCCTATCAAATAAGAAAGTTATTAATGCTAGAAAGGGTTAGTAGTAACGAAAATCTGTTATTTAGGTGGTTTTTGGCCAAAAACACGCTTGCGCAACCGTCTGATCAAAATGTGGCGCATAGATTAAAGTGTTGTGGGCTGTCACAGATAAGATTCTATTTAAACGACTTTTTTTTTGCAGACTGCGAAAGATATTCGCGAACGAAAACTCGGATTAAGATAGTCCTAGGTCGTCTCTTTCATAATCTGTAGCCCATTTGTTTAATGTTCATCTAATAAGTGCTGCACAAGGCTTTGAAGTCCGGTCATTTTAAGGTGTTGTAGGTAAGGCGACACGTATCATATTTTTTTTCATCGTTAGTGTTAACACATTGCGGACGGGTCACGAGATATCTCGTTTTTCTGTTTTTTTTATTCAGTCTTCACCTAAATAACGAGCCGCATATATTTTAATTACGTTACGATGGTTACGTAGCCTATCGCATAGCAACGTTCAGTTTGCTAAAAACGAGAATTCTCGTGGCCCGTCCGCAATGTGTTAAGATTTCGATGGAAGAAAATCTGGTTTTATATAGCAAAAGGATCAAGCTTTCCGATGGTGCACTTAGATTTTCGCTATTTTTATTATTAACAAAGATATCGTGACGTAAAGTAAATAGGAATATAATGGTTAAAGTTTGTTGCTGGGAGGTTTGTTGCTATCTTCACGCGGGTAAAGCATAAATGATATTGAAAAATATTTAAAACAATAATTGTTTCTAAAAGTTTCTCTTTCATTATTATTAAAAATATCTCTTCCTTCTTTGTTTTACACGAAGAAAAATGGCTCCAGTTAATGTCCCTCCCTTTTTCTATAAAATAAATAAACAGAACGAATATCGATAACAATCGGTCAAAATTATTAGTTAGTAGTAGTTGAGCAAACATTAATCGTGGTAGCGATTGACGAATAATTAATCGTCAATCGCCTTCTAGCATTAGGATTAATAATAATCATCAATTGCCTTCAGTGAGAGCTTCGATTAATTAGTCGTAATTCCGAATGAAAACGATTTACGATTGCCTTCAGTGAAAGTTTCCTTTGTTAGTTCTACTCCTCGATTGTTAATTATTATAAACCTTGCTACTGTTTATATCCAAACATCAAAAGTGTAAATGTGTAAGAATAATTATTAGACATTAGTAAAACACTATTGCTTGATATGTTGGAAGAAAATAGGAACAACTTTAAAATCAGCAACTAAAAGATCATTCAATTCAAGTTCTTTTAAAATTTTACTGAGCTTTATCTCCATAACATTACATAATCAGTCTCTTTTATTTTGTTTCTAACTACAAAGTTGAACTTAATTTTTGAAATTTCTTTTCTTCTAAATGTAACAAGAAAGGATTCTGAAAAGCTTACACTCTTAGCAAACGAGTTTTAACTTATAAAACATCACAAAAATTAGTTGTTGCGAGATGATGACTGGAAATCAGAAGATTTTAAAAATTTGTGTTACTTAAAACTTTTGCGAGTTAACATGATTTTATTAACATCAGGACGAAGCTTACACTGTTAACGTTATAGACATGGTATGCATCGCAATAGGTGCAATTTTCGACTCTCTTTATGAGATTGTCCTTAACATGCTTTCATGCAATTTTCTTGGCATTTTTCAAGAATATCTAAATAACAGGGCTCGTGTGTACTTACACGTCTTTTCAAACACCCTTCAGAAAAAAATCACAAAGTAACAGGTCTGTAGACTTTAGGCCCTACAGTACATTTCCAAAACCTGAAATAAATTTTCATGGGAATGAAATGGTATAGGGGGATGTGGGTACTTTTGGGACGGTGGTATGTTTGGGACAATTAATCCAAACGGAAAACTTGCTACAGTCAGTTATTTTAACTTTAAAAGTTGGACGTTTGCGTTGATGTTGTTTCAAAGTAAAAATCGGGTGCATCATGTAAGTACTGGTTATAACTATGTTTATTTACAAAACTTAATAAATTATTATTGGTGAAGTCTACAAACTGTTTTTGATCGATATACCTTGCTGTGTTTTATTCGTCTCCTATACTAAAATTAAAAAAAAAAATAAGATGTAGACAAACTACAATGAGATATGTTTGGGTCATTGAAATAAAGGGATATTTGGAACTTCCCAGACATACCTCCCATATACATAATTGGCTCTTGGTAACTGGCTCTTGAATAACTCATGCAAGACAAATACAATTTACGAATTATCAGAATTTGTAAAAGGAGTATTTTCTGAAATCTTCATAAAAAAATATTGAAAGTGGATTCCGATGCACCGGGATTTATCCCTATAATGACAAGTCATTTACAGAAGAAGCGGACTTTCGAATATCTGCTATAACAGATCGAAAATATAATATTGATTTATCTAGTAATATAAACGTTGTTAATGATTCTGTAGTGTATGTTCCCAATAAGGCGCCCCAAATATGTTCAAATGAAGACGACTTTCATAATATTCTATTAACATCGAATACGAATGTAATCACTTTTAAAATGTTGAAGCCATTGCCTATTGCACCGCCAAGAAAAGTGTAGGAAGGAAACCAGGTTGGACAAAGATATTAACAAGCACACCCGAAAAACTGTTAATAGAAGAAACATTGAAAATCATGAATGAAACATTTCGAAGAAAGGAAGAAAACGTTAAGCAAAGGGTTAAAAAGAAATTTGCACCACCAGAATAGTCAGAAACGGAAGAAGATGAAGAAATCAATTATGCAGAAAATGATGATGCACCATACGAAATTCTTATCATTTATTTAATGAGATCCGTCACATACATACCTTCCACCATTTTGTGACTGTCCCATACATACCTACGCAAGGTACGTTTGTGACAAAATATTAATGATCACTTCTACTGCAACAGGATTCTAACCATTAGAAAAAATGACAGCAGATAATTACCAAAATATAGTATAAACAGTATGCTATTCGATAATATACATTTTAAATTTTTTATGTTGCTGGTATGGTCACAATTAAATGGATTATAAAAAGTGTCCCTAACATACCCACCTTCCCCTACTAAGCGGAGTAAATAGTATTTTGTAAGCTTTATTCTGGTGCTAATAAAAACTTGTTATCCTGTAAACCTTTACGTAACACTAATTTCAAAATCTTTCCTAGTTGTCACCATGTATTTATCAAGGATAAATCATTTGAAATAATAAATTTGAGCAAATAAAGTATTTTCGTTTTTCATAACAAACCTTTCTACTGTATATGGCTTGCTAATTTCTTTTGTGGACCGTAAACTAGTCACATAATGAGCAGAAACATAAACTAGATTAGATTGCTAGCTTTTTTTAATTTGCTTTCCGCTATATATTAGGTGCACTCATTTCCCCTACGCCAACAAAGTAAATATTTGTGACACTCTCCGAAAACACTAGAATAAGTTTTGTTAATATAACTCTGACAACTGTTTCATAGCAGCCAGACGTGAAAATTACTTTCACAGCACGGTTCCATATAAAATATACAGACCACAATTCCGTTTTTATTATGATACATCTAAACAAGTAATTCTACTATGGTGATCCATATGAATTATCACTTTGTTGGTGAATATCGTAATTAAAAACTGGATTTTTTTGCCAGTTATTGAATTTTTGTAAATATCTAGCATAGTTCTCCGATATATAACTGCTGTTCAAGACTTTAAACATTGATTTTAATACCTAAATATGTTTCAAAAAATGTTTAATTGTTTCATTAAAACTGAACACTCATAAATATTTTTTATGTTATGTTGGTGGAAATACACCCTTTATTCTTAAACGATTTACTTTACTATTACGAAATCGACTGAAACGAAGTACTTCGTCATCTTTACTACCTCCATTTAATAAGTATCAATAAAATTTTCCATCACATTTTTAATAGATATTGAGATTGTAAATCTTCCATAGTTTTTAATTAAGCCATAGTAATTTGTCTCTGTAAACCTCAACGGTAGTGATGTACGGTCACATCGTACATTCACAAAACCACGTACTTTTTCAGATTCACCGATGCACAAAAGCTATGCGTTATTGTAACGATGACAATTCAGCGAGTGCAATAATTCAAAGCTCTGAGGGTTGCGATTTCGATGTATTATTCATGGTTTTGCGTGTGTGGAGAGTTTTCAGATACTATTTGGATGGCAATTTTCAAATCGCCACAATACCAACAGAGGAAAATTTTAAATAACTTTTCGGAAATTTGATTCCAAATTAAGTGCTTTTGTATTGATACATTTGTTTGTTTTATTTGTGTGATTTTTTTAAAATTGAATTTTAAAGTATGGTAATTCATCAATTAGCAAACAAATGGAAGTTGATTGGAACAGGTGGATAAACAAGCGGGCATCTATTAGCTACTAAATTGAATTTTGAGGTGTGCTTACATTTACGTAGAGGTGTTGAAGACCAGCAAAAAATCAAAAAATCGAAGTGAATTTAAATTTATTCCTGAATAAATTCGCCACTCAAATCCTTCTAAATTCAACACACCTCATTTGAATTTCAATTTTCAAATTCAATAATTCCCCCAACTTCGTTAGATGTTTCCAAACAATTTTTTATGTCCCCAAACTTCGTTTTTTTTATTATTCATGAAAATAAAACATAACAGTATCGTACCTAGTAATATTTAAACTGTTTGTATTGAACGAAAACGAAATATTTTTATACAATTCCCCATCGTCTCAACACCTTCATTACATCACGACATTATCAAATACTGCTCCGAACGTTAATTTCAGCCAACACCAGAGAATGTCAAAGTAATTACTTATGTACACAGTCGCTTTGTGTCGGCTTATTCGACGTATTTCTCGGTCTAATAACGAGGTAAATGCGGCAGGTGATCGATGAATAATGCAAGATGGTAGATTAGCGAGAAATAACGTACAAAAACCAACCGGACGTGTATTAGCTTTTCCCATTTTAACTTGATGGTCGATAAGAAATGTATAGGCGACTTATAATCGATTTCATCCGACGTTTACCTAATTAAAATTGGAAATGCAAAATTTTTATTCAAGTAGATATCTAATAAAATTTAAAGTAGCAAAATTAAAAATTTGTTTCTATAAGAAAATAATTTAAATAGTTTTCGGTTTGAATAGTGCTTGAAAAATAAAATAGTTTAGTTTTAAATATCTAAAAATATATCAGAGCAGCTTTTCTTTTAAAGTTTTCGACATTTTCACGCTGACAAAGGAATGGATGGTTGCTTTTATATGACGACAGGTCGAAATGGAAGAGTACACAGTCATAAAGATTGGGGTTTGTCGCTTGTAGAGTAGTCATGACGCGTGACCGTTTCGTTCAATTTAAACGGCAGCATAGAAAAGTTTACTTAACAACTCACTCCAACTTTAACAAATAACAGTAAGTTATTAAAGTTTTATCTTTTTATTACATGTTTGTCGTTGGTATGATTCGCAGTACGGCAATTAAAATAAATTGCAAAGATATAAAGTGAAGTTTAAAGAAAGTAAGTAAAGTAACATAAATAAAAACAAGTTATGATTTTAAATAGAAACCTTCATTTTCATAAAGTTTACCGGCGCATCCACCATTTATGTAAATATCAAGAAATTATTCTTAGCAATATCGCAAATTAAAAGAAGTAAATACTTATAGTACATTTTAATTAAACGAAGTCCAGGAGTTAAACGAATGTAAATAAGAGAGTAACAGCTTCGAGGGAATCAAAGTCTCACTAACTCCGATTACATTTACATTTGAGTTGATTGGTGAAGGTTCTAAATGATTGGAGAAATTCGTTTCTTGAGGGTGTCGTAGAATATAAAACTTTTTAATTAAGATGATAGTTTCGATTCATTTTAATGTGGATTACATACCAGGTGTTCATTTCAAAACTTCCCACCTCAATTTATGTAAATCCGGAAGTTTAAAAAGAAAATTGCTGAAATAGGTAAAGAATAAAACCAAGGGGGACAACTTTTTATGCAAAAATTAACTCAATCACTTCCATCCCCCGTCGCCAGAAACCAACCCCTTAAAAATCTTAAACGGAAAGGGATGTCAAGTAATACCTCATTTTAAAGGTCTTTTGAAGTACTACTACTTAATATTTATTTTTTTTTAATGATCGATTCGTTTTCGAAATTTTTGAGAAAACCTTTTTTTTGTATTTTTCACTTGTTAAATTATTTTAGAAGCGATGGAGCAAAAATTAATATTAAAAAGTTTAATAAGCTGCTTAAAGACAAAAAATAAATAATCTAAAAAAATAAACATCAATTATTAACCTAATTTTCTAACTTACTAAGTTGCAGGGCGCTTATCCAGGTATTTTGGGTGAAGGTCATAATTTTATTGATAAAAAAGAAGGAATGTTTTAATCAGAATATTGAACAAAGAAATGTTGTATACGATAAAGTTTGATAAGTTATATTTAACCCAAAATATTTGTATAGGCATAAACAAAAAACCAGTAATAGTATAAAAACTGGTTTCTGTCCGGTCCTGTTGCAGTACTCTTCGTTGGAAAGCACATGTGGTGTAGCTTTAGTATAAATTTAGTTATTTAGTGTTATCCACCTAAAAAAAGTTATTTAAATAAAGTAGTAATTATGGTTTACAGTTTGCAAGAAGGATTGAAATTGTTTTAATATATGGAGCCCAAAATGAATGTGAATGATGAAAATAAGAACGTATCTCATAAATACGTTCTGAATCTCATGAAGAAATTTACTCACAAGGGGACCACCAGACGTGTGACCTCCAGATCTTGTCCCCGATTTTTTTACGGGTAGAGACATGTATGTGAAGCTTCATGGTAAAGTATTTCCGGGAGATGGCCAGACATTTTTGAGTTATGAATTTTTGAAATTGTGAAAAAAACTCACGTAAGTGGTCATCCGGTGGTTTAGTACTTTTACACAAGAGGTCTGTTAGCCGAGATGGCAAAGACGCGAGTTACGGATTGTGTCGACCCGGGTTCGAGTCATGGTGCTGCCCAACTTTTTTTTCCTCGTTATAAATAGATTATTTCATAAATTATTTCTTATTTCTTAAAAAAAAAACATTCTCTTTATTTAAATAACCGGAATAAATTTATTGGAGTTTAAAATGACTTTCCTAAAGTTAAAAAATTATTCCGACCGTTTCTAGGAAAAACGGGTTGTTACAACGAAAAATCATAAACGGTTAATAAAACAAGAACCCTTTTTCTATAAATTGCTAAAATATAGTAAATCAGAAATAAAATAAAAATATGAAATTCTTCCTACAGGGCAATAATCTTTCTACCTAAAGGGGTAGAATATTTTCAAGCATTTCATAATCCGCTTTTTATTACCTATTTTGTTTATTACTTATATTCTGAAAAAATTCATTAAACTTGTTCAAAATTGTTCCGCTCTAATAGAAAGTAATCGTGAAATTTCAGGGAGAGAGAATTGTATCAAAATTCACTCTCTTGTGCATCACCAATTATCAACACCTGTCTTCAATAATCTGTTGAAGTATGCATGGTTTGCTTCACAATTAACTGATAGCAGAGAAGTCTTTTTAAATGTATATGAAGTGTGTTTTCCTTTGGATATTTTAATAGATCCATGTTCGTGTAAAAACCTTTTAGGGTGTGCAGCGTGTTATGAAGACTTATGCTTTCAATGTTTCTAGGATAGATATCATCCAGATTACTGTTCTCCCGCCACATCTAGTTCATAAAATCAGTTATAGTAAATAATGTAAAATATTTTTTCTTTAATGTTAATTTGTATAATTTTTAACTCCAATAAATACATTCCGGTTATTTAAATAAAAAGAATGTCTCTTTAAAGGAAATAAGAAATAATTTATGTAATAATTAATTTATAACGAGAAAAAAAGATTGGGCAGCACCGTGATTTGAACCCGGGTCCCCACAGCTCGTAACTCGCGCCGTTGCCATCTCGGCTAACAGACCTCTTATGCAAAAGTAGTAAACCACCGGATGACCACTTACGTGAGTTTTTTTCGCAATTTCAAAAATTCATAACTCAAAAATGCCTGGCCATCTCCCGGAAATACTTTACCATGAAGCTTCACATACATGTCTCTACCTGTAAAAAAATCGAGAACAAGATCTGGAGGTCACACGTCTGGTGGTCCCCTTGTCAGACTGGGTTCGTTGCCAACATAAAACATAATGAGCCGAGAGTTTTGAATGAAACCGCCCAACTGGAAGTGTTGGGTCATTTCGGTATCAATCCCAATACTTCATTACGTCAGGTACCTAGAGCAACTGGTATATCCCTGAGTTCTATTCATAAAGTTGTAAAAGTTCATAAATTCCATCCTTATAAATTGAAAATACATCAAAAGTTAGCTGAAGACGATTTTGACAGGAGAATACAGTTTTGTGAAGAACTGACCACTAGTATTAATAATAAAAACGTTTTTGTGAAAAATATCTGCTTTAGTGATGAATGTAATATTTTTTTAAGTGGATTTGTATATAAACATAACTGCAGATATTGGAGTAATGAAAACCCTCATCTGACTGTAGAAGAGCATACACAATATCCAGAAAAACTTAATGTATGGGCAGGCATTTTGGGAGACCAAGTGATTGGTCCACTGTTTATCGATGGAAATTTAAACGGCAAAGTATACTTGGATATGTTAGGAAATACTATCAATCCACTAATTACGGAAGCTCTTGAGAATTAATTGGATAGAGAAGGAAATGCCTTACTTGATGAGAATCAATTACATTTTCAACAAGACGGCGTTCTTCCTCACTATGTTCTTCCGGTAGGGCAGTGGTTATACAGGGTGTTTAAAAAATACGTTCGAATATTTGGCCCACTTATAGATCTCATCAGTACAAACAAAAAAGTCAAAATAAACATAAGTCCAAAAATCAGCCATTTCCTAATTACAGCCTGTTTTTCAAATTAAAATAATTTACACTCAAATATCAGTATAAATACATTTTAATTATTACAAATTAATGATTCTTAAAGAAGATGTTCAAAATGTCCTCCTTCCATTTGTATACACATTTCACATCTCCGTAAAAGTGAACGCCGCACTCTCTCAAAGAGTCCCGGATTTATACGAACAGTCTGGCAGGCATGTTCAATTCGTTCTCGCAACTCATCTAAATTATTCACAGGACTTGAATAAACTAATGTCTTTAAATACCCCCAAATGCAAAAATCGAGTGGAGTGAGGTCGGGAGATCTAGGGGGCCATGCAATTGGACCTCCTCGCCCTATCCACCTGCCATTGTAATTTTCGTTTAGATAATTTCTGACCAAGACTCCGTAATGCGCAGGAGCTCCATCGTGCATCAACCACATATTAATTCTGTGGTTGAGGGGCACATCTTCTAACAACAGTGGTAATGTATTCCGCAAAAAGTCAAGGTACAATTGACTAGTCAAACGGTTAGGCAGGAAACAAGGTCCTATCAGATGGTCTTCTAACACACCAAGCCAAACGTTGATTGCAAATGGGTGTTGATGATTCGATTCAACAACGGCATGCGGATTTTCGTCGGCCCAAACATGGCTATTATGAAAATTAAAAATGCCATTTCTCGTGAAACCAGCTTCGTCTGTAAATTTTAAAATTTTCGTAACAAAATTTGGGTTCTCCGCGACTTTTGTCAACATGCTTCGACAAAACACCAGTCGTGCGGCATAATCAGGCACAGCTAGAGCCTGTACCCTTTGAATATGGTATGGGTGCAATTGCTGCTCCCGTAAAATTCTCCAAATTAGGGAAAAATTAATATTTGTTTCAGTAGAGAGTCTTCTAGTACTAGTACCAGGATTTTCTTCAATTCGTCTTAAAATGTTAAGTTCTGCGTCGGGAGTACAAACTGATCTAGGCCGACCACCATCACCGTTCCTTGATTTAAACGATCCAACTTCGGATAAACGTTGATGTAAATTTGTAAAAAGTTTGTCACACGGAAGTACCCGGTTTGGGAATGCTTCGGCATAAAGGCGACGTGCCTCACAAGCATTTCCATCGGCTTTGCCATACATATGTAAAATGCATGTCTGCCATTTCTGCGTTGGTATAAGGCATATTCGAAAATTTCAACAATGGGTTACAGCAACAACTACTTCAATAAACACTGACAATAACGGACACACAATAATTACAACAAATGTGGCAACTACACTAACAGAAACGAACAAAATTTGTTTTGTTATTTCCATGGATGACTTCATACATACGCGAATCACTCCTACTGAGTGTAAATTATTTTAATTTGAAAAACAGGCTGTAATTAGGAAACGGCTGATTTTTGGACTTATGTTTATTTTGACTTTTTTGTTTGTACTGATGAGATCTATAAGTGGGCCAACTATTCGAACGTATTTTTTAAACACCCTGTATAGTACGTGTCCAAACAGATGGATAGGACGCAGAGGTCCTATAGAATGGCTAGATCACCAGATTTGACGCCATTAGGCCTTTTTTGTAGGGCCATTTAAAGTCTTTTGTATTTACTTCTCAACCTCAAAATTTAGAAGAACTTGGTCGGAGAATTACTGCAGATTGCCGTGGAATTGAAATGGAAGTTTTTGAACATGTGCGCCGTAAAAAACGGGAAATATAAAAAAAAGATTTTCTCAAAAATTTAGAAAACGAACCGATCATTAAAAAAAATAAGTAAATACTAACATGTAGTACTTTAAAATGAGGTATCACTTGACACCCCTTTCCATTTAACATTTTTAAGGGGTTGGTTTTTAGCGACGGCAACGGGGGTGGAAGTGAGTGAGTCAATTTTTGCATAAAAAGTTGCCTCCCTTGGTTTTATTCTTTACCAATTTCAGCGATTTTCTTTTTGAACTTCCAGATTTACATAAATTAAGGTGGGAAGTTTTAAAATGAACATCCGGTATAATTAGTTTTACTTTAACGTTTTGTTTTAAATTCTCTCAATATGGTTCAAACGTAAGGTCGCTTTTATGTATTAATAGATTCAGATATAAATACAGTATTGTAAAAATGAATTAGGAATTTATTCTTTTTGATGACGGTTAAATCCCTAACATTTAAACATTTCGTCCAGTTTAAATGACTTGCAATAAACAAACTTATACATTTTTAACGAGTTTGTGATTTTTATGACTTTACAGTAATCTACTAATAATTGCTAAGATAAAATAAATGCACAAAGTCTATAAATCCAGGGCATTAAAGCAAAACAGAGGTATCTATCAAACAGGTGATTCGAGAAATTCTCAAAACTGTATACATACTTAAGTTTGTGTTACATTAATTAAAATTATATTGAAATATGTAGATACAGTTGTCTTTAGTAATCTTTTGGTGCTTATAGTTTTTGAGTTTTGTGTATTTTGTATCACGTAGAAAAAAATTTCTTAACGGAAAATAAAACCAACAAGTCGAAACTTGTATGTCGAAATCGATAAATTTGTAAATACACATGAATAAATAGAAAAAAAATCAACATTATTACCGACTCATCCGCCATTTATTTACACATCACTAAACAATTTACCTTCATCATAAAAATTGAATTAAAAACTCTAATAAAGTAGGTACTTCGTTTAAACGAGTTCTAGGGGCGAAATAAGTTTGTAACAGCTTCCGGAGATTCCATCTCCAACCAATTCCGATTATATTTACATTTGACTCAATTGGGAGAAATTACCACAGGACCTCGGTCGCATCTGGTACGAGAAGCAGTGGCGATAATCGAATGTTTGGTCCAGCTGGCAACCGATAATCGGCAGGAACAAATTCCGCGCCGCCAGAAACGAAACTGACGCTATAAAGCGCTTCATAGCCGCATAACGTCATTATGTCGACCGACTTGACTTTACTGCTCGCCCTTAAAAGGGAAAATTCAATTTACTGGCGGTGCTGGAATTAACTCAATAGCAGAACCGGTTTAATTGGAATGTCGCGAGAAATTAATTATCGTACTTACATTAAAAATATTATAGGAGAACTTTATGAAATGTATCTACACTAGATTACGTTGGATGTGTTAAAAAATTTGCACCTTTGCACCCCGACCAGAAGGATACCCCGATAGTTAATTAGAGTTCACTTTGCAGCCCGACTGCTTCAACAAAGGCCAAAACTCTGTTAAGTGAAACGTCATTCAAATCCGCAGGGGTTATAAACTGCATCTCTATAATCGGAAAATGATGAGGCTAACTAATAAAGGCTAACTGAGGCTAACTAATAAACGGCAGTCTACTACAAACTAATGTCAGACAAACCTAATATTATCTTCAAAAGTATTCTTAACTGCCAATAACTATCACAGGTATCCATTAAAATTTTAATACCTGCTCGACGAAGTTTTAAAAGTTTCAAGTTTGTTTTAACCAACGCAAAAGATATGTTTTTTTTTGTTTAAGGACGGTCACTGTCTAACAAGACCTCACGACTTTGGAATTGCCGATTTGAATGGAAAGAACTAATCGATAGATATTGGTACATAGTACGAATGTGTAAAATATTAGGGTACACTATTCAGCGGTTCGCGAATAAATCCACCCTTACGATCGCGATAAAAGTTCGAGCGACTTACATGTCAACGTTAGGCCACTCCCCTTGAGATCCGCCAGTAGCCAAAGGGCAAAATAATTACTTTTTTCCTTAATTTATCAAATATTATAAAAATAAAATGAAATATTGCATTAAAAATAGAAATTAAGGAAAAAACCAGTTATTTTATTCGGAATTCGAACCATCGACGTTTGCATCTGAAAGCCGGCCGATTGCCCTTTGGCTACTGGCGGATCTCAAGGGGAGTGGTCTAACATTGACATGTAAGTCGCTCGAACTTTTTTGGCAATCGTAAGGGTGGATTTATTTGCGAACCGATGATTAGTGCGTCTTAATATGTTAAACATTCGTACTATGTATCAATGTCGATGCCAATCGATTGGTACTACTTTAATTAAAATCGGCGAATCCAAAGTCGTAATGTCTCCTTGTAAGTGACCGTATCATAGACTACTGAGTGTTGAGTTGATGTACTCATCTTGAATACATCGACCAACTAAAACCCTTTCCTCTCCGCCTCCGGAACCACCTATCAAGGTATAACTTCAGAGGCATACAAATGTGATTTTGTTGCACTGTACGTTTCTCCTTCTATTTTCCAGTTCTCTTGGGTATTCTTCCTTTTTCTTCATGTTTGTCACCATTTCATCTACGGCTCTCCAGTATTCTTACTTTTCTAGCATTATATCTATGATGTTTTCTTTGTCTACATTCTTTCCGATTTTATTAAAACAAATGTTTCTTTCCTGAACAAAATTATTACAAATAAAAAAGATATGCCAATTGCGGATTTTGATCCAACCAGCAGTGAATCCTTTCCGCTTTAACAGGCCCATCTGCTGCCTCATTACCAGCCACGTCAGAGTGACCTGGCACCCAGATCAGAACAATTTTTTGTGAGAACCCAGTACGTTTAGCGATCTTCTACAACCATCAACTAATTTTTCGATCGTTCTAACACCAAGCATCGATTGGAGCTGTTTGGTTGTTAGAGATGTACTGACTAGTCCCATGATACTCCTTTCGAAAAGAGTCCAAGCACCCATGTCAATACCGAATACTTCTGCTTGAAAGACAACGTGCAATCTTCGAACTATCTGTATAAAGAGAGATGTCTACTTGTTTCAACAACGCTTTTTAAATCAGTCCAGACTTTCCTTTCAAAAAGTTGAATTTTGTACTAAATTCCTCAACGTGTGATGCCGTTATCTGATCCGAAGGTACTGAGAGAACTGTATCAATTCTAACAAAATCCTATAATAAATATGTCTACTGTTATACGATATTCTCTTACTTTAAAATTGAGAAATAATGTTACAGTGAAGTGAAAATAAATGAAATAAAATTTTCGAGCGAAAGAACGAATTAGAATTCAGAATTAGAGAAAATTAAAGAAACAAATTTTTTTATTATAAACTTTTCTTATCAGAATTGTTTATGAAATTTATTATGGATTAGAATCTATTATTAGTAACATTTTATGAATTATTTGAATTCCATCCAATCAGTCACTGTTTACTGCTATCCAATCAGTTAAGTATACTAAAATAAACTAAACAAATTGTCGAATAAGCAAACTAAGCGTTTACTTATTTACAAACAACATTCTTAAACTTCTGGATATAGACATTATTTGGTTAATATCTCAATAAATAAGTTTCTTTCATTTTTCCTTGTTTTTTAAAAAGTTTTGATCATATAATAAAATTTTTCAAATTTATTAGACCTTTTATATCCCATTTCTAGTGGAAATATGTAAAAATAAAGTTAGTTTCATATAATATAAAATTTTATTAAGTTTTCTCGGTCATAAACACCTATAGTAGGTTAATATTAAAAGTATAAGTGGCTATATTAAGTAGGGTAATAAAAACCTCGATTATATCGTTAATCTTCGTATATGTTTTATCCATCCAAATAAATGGGGATGTAAAGACTTTTTTTGGTAATCTAGAATTATAAGGGATTTACTAAAGTTATATCGACATAAAAGTCTACCTAAGTGAGATCGAAATAAAAACGTGTTATCTCAACCCTATAAATTGGGTATAAGATATGATGAGTATACATATATACCGTCTGAAAGCGGATGAGTTGCGGATACGTTTAACGTAAGTGGAAAAAGGACGACAATAAGGCTTCCATTAGTTAACACAGGACAGATATACTACGTTTACTTATCTGGCCGATTGGAGTTGATATGTGCCTCTTTATCTAACTCATTAAAATCGTATGCAATTCGATGCCTTGTCTAACACATTGAAAAGCCCTATCCGCAACTCAACGGTGTGCACACGGTATATGACGTATGATGAATATTTTTCATACGTATATTTCGTGTTTAAATGTATTAATTAAATGTTTTAATCCGATTAGAAAATAAGTGGAATCAAAAATAAATGCAAACAGTTGTTTTTGTTGGAGACGTGTTCAGTAATCGTTTTCGTTCATCAAGGCGTAATGCATACAAGAAGCATTTCATTAAAAACTTGTCCTGTTCTAGGTGAAGTTCTAAGCGGCGGCATTTTAATCCGGGCAAATTAGAGCCCTACAGCTGGCACGCTTCCGGATTATTCCCGGTGTACTTCAGGTCGAGTTTTCCTCGGTGAAATATTTGAATTTTCCCCTAAAGGCTACGGGGAATATCAATGGAATGCGTTGGCGAATTTTAACGTTATTAAGCTAAACGCTGAAATGCTATTAACATCACGATAAGAGCTCTCTAGTTCTCGACTAGGAACAAAGTATTTGGTTTTTTATGGCGAATTCGATTGGCAAAACTAGTGTACACTAGTGCGCACTCGTTGAGTGCAAAATGTGACATATGTCACACTAGCGTAGTGCAAAAAAGAGCATATCCAACAGAACGCGATGAAATCAAACATAATCATAACATCACTTGTAAATGTGTTCAAGGATTGATGATGTTTAAAATGTTTTATAAACCACAATAATAAAATGTAACAGAATACAACGAAACAACCAACAGAACACGCTGTTATGCACTGGTGCGCACTAGTGCAACCAATCGAATTCGCCATTAGTTTTCTTTTTAATTTGTTCTACTTCTTTTAACATTTTTCTGATAGAAACAATTTAAAATACTAAAATAATTAAAAACGGTGGAGGAGCCGGTAATCTTTTAAACCGAAAAAGAAATATTCAATCAGTAAAATTGAAAAGAAAAAACACGTCGATGTTAGCGATAAAAAGTAATTTGTACTCGGGGTAAAACCGAAGAAAGATAACATCAGAATAGTGGTATACAAATTGCCGGCGCGCTGTTCACTTAAAACCGGGTCATTATGTGGAGTTTTTACATTTGCTTTCGTGTGTAAAACCAGTAACAAGAGGATATCATAACGAACGTGGGGAAGACGCGGGATTGGCCGACGAAAAAGTATCGATTTCGGAGGACAACTTTTGGCAAAAAGCGTTTGCCAAAGCTCTCAGTCCGAGCGGGATGGGTTGGTGGGTGACTTTAGATAGCCGCCGGAGACGAGGGAGTTACAGAGGAAAAATTGGGGGGAACGGGGAAATTACGCGGAAAGTTTGATGGGCTTTCGTAAAAATTCTGTTGTGGTAGTTGCATTCGTAGGGATTTGGGTGAGGATTTAACTTCGAAACAATTAGGTGGATGTTTTTTATTTTATTTTTAACCGGGGTCTTACGATGTTATTCTATAAAGATGAGTATTGAACGTGTTTAGAATTAATCAGCCAGTATATCATTTTTATATTGATTGAGCATTAAAACAGTAAGGGAAGGTAGGGTAAGATGGGATATTTGACGTGTGAAATAAATAAAATCCAAAATATCGGTTATAGAGAAAAATACTTTTTGTTTATATAACCTTTGATGATTCAATTTTTAAAATTTTAGTAAGAATGGAATATTAATTCATTAATTTTAACATAATCAATGATTAAATATAGGAAATCATTTCTCCCCATCTTCACAAGATATAATATACGTGAAACAAAAATGTAATCAAATTAACATTATTAAAGACTATCAGTTAGATTCGCATAATACGCAGACATGGAGTGCTTCATCGCCATCATTATTTACACAAGCACATTAATTTTGTACATTGTCTTTGTTTTTTTATCATGAAATTTTCCCTTTTTTACTCAGTTTTTCCCCTTCTTTTTTCAAGTATTTCAACTTTTTTCCCAAGACGAGGTTCCCCATCTCACCGCATCTGCCCGCCTTATCCCATCCTTCCTTAAATAACGAAGTAAGACGAGATACCCCATCTTGCTTTAGGCGCTTTTACAAAAAAGAAATGTACATAATTGTATATTTAAAATGGACTTAAAAAGATACTTATTTCTTACTGATTTCATTAAGAAAACTCGACAAAACAGGATTTTTCTCGATACAGTGGAAAGGCCACTTCCCACTTCGTTGGTTATTAAGTGACAGACGAAGAGGGGTTAATAAATGCTGCTATGATTTTTAGCGTTGCATTAAGTGTTTTGCTACAAGTACAGACAGAATACCCCATCTTACCTTACCGCCTCGTTTTTTTACCCACCTACCTCTATATTATATTTAAAAGTGTTGATAAAGGTAAAGAATTACTGTAAAAATGTTAGATGAGCACTCTGAATACGTGAGAAAATTATGAGATGAGTTTTGAATTAGTTCTACAATAGAGCTCTTACAATTAGACCAGATAAGAAAGGCAATAATATATACAATCCTATGTATCAGTACTATAATCTCTTCTGTCAAAATAGTAACACAATATAATTGTAAGTGGGGCACTTAAGGAGTGTGTAATATTTCTTGAAATTATGGCTTAACAACATTTTCGGCTATATGTTGCTCATACTGTGGCCGGATAATGTGTTTTATGATAAGTGTTCAAGCATTCCGAAAAAGCTCTATAACTACTAGTTATGAAGTAGTTTATTGTTAGAGATATCGATATTTTTCTTTTCTAGATTATCTTTGCGATTCTACTACACATTTTCGTAATATTGCCATTTGTATACAAGAGTACTAATTTACAAAAAACGCTGAAGTGATGATTATTTATATCGGGTGTTCATTTAAATTCATGTTCAAGTAACATCTGGATTCCCTCTGGATTTTTGAGGTTTGTCCAATAAAATTTAATTGCAAGAATGTCATAAGACTGAAATATTCAATAGGTTATAGCTAACAAGACGGAAAATGAAAGAAAATTGACCAATAATTTATTTTTGGCGAAAACCTACCTAAACACCAATCTTTTCATTAATTGGTCTTCCAAAATTTCATGGGGTTATTTAAGTGGTCAAAAGAATTATGCAGTAAATATTCGCATACTTCATCGACTTTCGAACTACTTTGAAAGTAAGACCTTCCATCTATTTTTTTTTCTAATTAAACATATTATCAATAAATAGCCATTGCAGTGTAGTTTGACCAGATTTCACATTTGTCAAATTTTAAATATAATTGATTAGAATGTACCAATAATGCGACATACATTTTTCTCTCCATCGTCATCTAACAAAATTGCAACCTACACTTGAGTACGACTTTAAAAGAACACCCGATATAATAATAAACAGATAAGAATTATAATTAAATAAATAGGAAGATCTGTAAAATAAAATTATTTAGAACTGAAATTTATAATTTTTTTTTTAGTATGTGTAGAAAAAATTAGCAATTGATAAACTGGATCCCATGGAACGGTAACATATTTCTTTGTTTTTAGAAAAACATTTTCAGCCAAACAAGATTTTCTTAATTCCCAATTAGTCATATTAAAGACAATGTACAAATTGATCGTGCAATACTCATTTTTTCGCTTGGTGACTGATATCATTGGCAATACCCCAGCCACTAATTGTAATACGAGTGACATTGTCGCGTAATATGAACTTATTCCTGGGAAATATGGATGTATTGACGGAAATGTTTCTGGATCTTGAATACGAGCTACACTGCCCAGCCATACACGTCAGTCACTCATTGCCGTAAAATTTTACACGTTTACAAACATCTTTATAATTAGTTTCAAAATGCACAATCCCCACTTGTTGAAATTAAAATTTTCTGTTTTTTTCTTGTAGAGATTTGGTTGTGAAATAGTTCTACGGTGTTTTAATCGTGAAGATTTTTAACCATTTCACCCACGAATTGTTTTTTATTAGAAAAAAAAAGTTCTCCATCTGTAAAAGTATACATTAAATTTTGGATATTTTTAGGTATTAAATTGCAGTATTCAGTGACCGAACAGGTTAATAAAAAATTAAGACTACATTTTAAAATTTGGTCCCGCTTTTATAATCCTTTTTATCAAATTGATATAGAGTAAGGTTGCTTAAGTCGTACTTACTCCTAAGTCGTACCTTAGCTATATCAAATGCCACCACAGTGTTGACAGCACTAACACTAACAGTAACACTACAGGATTGTCTAGTAAGATGGGCATTCCATTCTACACCATTTAGTCGTCTGATTGCAAATGCCATTTGAGAGAATATTCTCAACAGGAAAGTTATTGCTATTTCATATAATTTTCTGCATGTGTTCGGAGGATTTTTTCGCAAGGAAATTATACACAGAATAGTCTCTTTTTTAAACATAAGTTCTGTAGCAATTACGAAATCTTTT
This sequence comes from Digitonthophagus gazella, assembly GCA_036711955.1. Classification (NCBI taxonomy): domain Eukaryota; kingdom Metazoa; phylum Arthropoda; class Insecta; order Coleoptera; family Scarabaeidae; genus Digitonthophagus; species Digitonthophagus gazella. Next base: position 12,540,410 of record JASCIT010000001.1, read on the forward strand.
CACCGAAGGTAAAACATATACGTACATTCAATGTGAGGTTATCCTCGTTTTTCGTTTAGAATGTTTGGCATCTTAAGTCGTACCTAACCGAGCCGTACCTACCAAGTACCACTTAGGAAATTTGTTCGTTTCTACCGTTCGAAACGTGCAATAATTCAAATGAATCTGAGCAAAAAAACTGTTCCGATGGACAAAGATGAAGAAACCCAAAAAGAAGAAGAAGCTTCTATGGATTTTATTGCAAAACCTTCAACATCATTTGATTCACATAAACCGAAACAACAATTCAATATTTTATCCCCTATTCCAAATATCATCAATAGCAAAGAAAACCGAAGACGCCTAAACTTATCAATCGAAATAACGTCAACTGCGAATAAAGACAAAATAAAAAATGCTGCAAATAAAATGGAAGAAAAAAAATAATAAAAAGGAATCAGCATTAACCCTTTGGCCTATAACCACGTGTCTGACTCGTGGTAAAAAATTTGTGCCATAAGCGAAAACCACGATTCTGGCTCGTGGTAAAGAATTTGTGCCATAAATGAAAACAATGTGTCTGACTCGTGGTAAAGATTTGTGCCATAAGCGAAAACCACGAGTCTGACTCGTGGTAAATCTATTGTGTCCTATTGCCCCTAGTTTTTTTTTCTCGCTAGTTCGGGTACGTTAAACGCAGCTAAACGGTTGAATGTCACGGCGCGCGATCAATTTTCTCGTATACTATGGCTCGCGCAATTGGCAGATGTTGTGTAGGCCAAGGGGTTAAAAGTTAAAAAAAAGAGAGGGAATGCTAAAAGCGATTAGTTTTGCTATATGTGTGGAGAAGAACGGGAGGAAAACATGATTCAGTGCTTGCAATGTAAATGGTGGGTACACGATCTATGTACTGGAGTTAACAAAATAATCAAGAAATATGTATGTGAAGCTTGTACTTAAGAAATATGAGACGTCTATTAGTACATATTCCAAAAATATCTTATAATGAATATTGTTACCTAATATTTTTCAGGAGTACGACTTAAGCCTTGGGTGGTACCACTTAGGCAACTAGTTTCTTTAGTCGTACCAATGAGAGTTTTTTTTAATGTAGTTTATTTTATGTACTAACATTTAGTGCATCATATTTTATTATATTAAATAATACTGTTATTAATCCAAGATTAGTATAACAAATAAAGCTTTTCTGTTTCTGCTAAATTTTCGCTTATATGCAGTATTTTTTTAGGAGGTAGGACTTGAGCAATCTTACCCTAAATCAATATTTCAATTCAAGACCAGTTTATTTAAATTAATATTTTTCAGATAAAACCGGCACATTTCTTACAGTTAAATTAGATTTTTTGTGTTATTCCATATTTATAATGAAACATCCTCAAAGAGAAAGAGATTTAATTACATTTTCAATATAACTTTGTCTTTGTCTAATTAATTAATTTTTTAACAACAGATGTTTTCACATTTCTCTTTATTCGATCCAAAAGGAAAATAAGAACCAACGTTTTAAATATAGCCAAATGCCGGAAAAGTGCTTTTACAATATTTACCTAAGAATTGAATTTGATTTTTCCTAAGTCGAAGTATTTTTCCACTCCGTTAGTTACGGGTTAGAAAAGGTTCACTTAAGTAAATGAAATTTATAAAATCGTTAATTATATGTAAAGTTTAAAATTTACGTATTTGTAAATCTATCAATATTTCAATTAGATACACGCATTTAAACCAAAATACACCGGATTATTCAAAATAGGTTAACCAATCTACAAATAATATACGGTTAAAATTACAGTATTAATTTTGAATTGAAATTTATCAATGATTTTCTGGACTGTTTATTATTTTTAAGCAAACCTATTTTACAAATTTAAGAGTAAATGTATTTAATTTCACTCGTTGATTTTAAAGTTTCTACGCTTACTTAATTACTAAATGAAATTCTCGCCTTATTCAAATTTAATTGAGTGACATTTCATAAATTACATGCTGGTCAGAGATTTAAAACTTATTTAATTTATAACTTACTCTTTCTTTTTGAAACTCGTAAAAGATAAAGATTTTCAATAGTTGAAGTACCTTACTACATCTAAGATAAACATACGGAAACGTAACTTCCTTCGTTTTATGTATAAATTAAGTTCGGTGTAGCAGACGTATCAGATCAGTTATCTCTAACCACCTACCCTTATTTCGAATTTATGGCGCACCCCTTATTGGCTCGAAACGTTGGCACGCGCCCAAAAGATGTTATCTCCGAAGACATGCACTCTGGCATTCGCATATCGTAGATTTGGGGGTGAAGGGAGGGTATATTTGCAATTTTGCGATGTGTGTCGCAACGCGATGGCCAAACTTGCATCGAGGCCTAAATCAATGCGGGTCTCCTGTTTATAAATTTAATATAACGGCAGGCTCGGTGGACGTGATACGTTCAGCTTCGTTAATATTTGCATAATCGACCGTCCAGCCGTGGGTGGACACGGTGGATTGTTCTGTGGATAACTTTATCGTATTAAGCTGCCCAACCTCGGATGTTAAATGATCACGACACGTTAGGTGTGAAGGCAGCGATAATTCATTTTTTTGTTGGTGTGCTTTAACTGGAAAAATTGATTGTGGGATTTCCACTTAAGTAAATGGTAAAAGTACGATCGAATTCGAAAGCAGACGTTTGAAAGGTCACACCCACATATAATTTATTATTCTTTTTTTTATGGAAAAAAGACACGTTTGCATGTTTGATATCAAATGTGATGATCGAAACGTTGGCGTTTCTATGAGAAATGATCGATTTAAACGTGTACCTTGGGAATAATATGCTAATAAAGAAATAAATTGAAATTTTAAAATTAAAATTGATATTTAAACCCTAACTTTTTTATTGTTGATCAACATCATTTTATCTTGAGCCAATAAAAAAATAATAAAACCAACACCCGACCGCAGTAATAAAATGCACGTTCATTCGTGCCAGATTAATGAATGTTTTACAATCGCGGCCGGCAATTAAAAATTTACATCTTCCAGTTAAACGGGAACGACAATAGTCTCGGCAGCAATTCCTGCAGTATTGTTCGTCCAGATTTCGGTCTATTTTACAGGGACAAACGTGGAGCGGAGGAATAAATCCAGAGTTTCCGGTATGTTTGGGATGCCAACCTGTTAAGCTCGTCTATTTTCAATTGTCGTGCAGGCACGGACTCGAATTTAACACGTTCCGGAACGTTGTTAACATGTTCCTTCGAACGACAAATAACAATTTATTGGATTTTTTTTCGGATGTTTGTAAAATTCTTTCTGTTTTATGGTGATTTAGTTAGACTTTTAAAAAATCATTGTTTCACACACGAATGTTCATTATAACATACAGGTTTGGATTCTTTGGAATTAGTTTTTAAATAATTTTAATACAAATCAATACAAATTCTTATACAAGATGTTAAAGCAGGAGTAAAAGTTCATATAAACATTGGCCGAATTTATCCTAAGAGAGTTACAGCCCATTAAAGGGTTTACAAGAAAAAGGGCATAAAAATTTTAGGCAATGACAAAATAGGTTAATCACATTTGAACATTTTATCATTTCCATGGTTATGCAGTATAGTAATAAAATCAAAATTTCCATAATTACGACACTCTAAACGTTGATGAAGCACATAGCACCCTTAGTCTGAAACTTCAAACCAAGTTTCAATGAAAACGTTTGCAGATACAAACTCGTAACGAGAGAGTCATTTTACGTGAAAAGATATATGGAATTAAAATTTTAAGTCAGAAGAGTAAAAACGTATTAACGTAAACCACCATGTAATCTCTTCACACAAAAGCCATTCATGATTTTCATGCAACACTAATACCTTCATTTAATTTTTGGTGATAATTTAGGCTGGTATATCAAATTTTATTGACTCATGTTATTCTAGTTTGAATATATATTCTTCAAGAACTATTTTTCTATTAAACCTTTTAAGAACCTGTAGCTCTTTGAGACGGCTTATTTCTGCCAAAGTTTATTTGAACTTTTACCGTTATTTTTAATCGTAGAACATACTAGTAGTGTATGACCGTTTAATTTTGCGACAACTGTACACTGTTTTAAATTTATTTAATTATGCTGTTAATTCCGGTTGGTTGATATTATAATTATGGCAAATTGACCGTTAATTAATCAAAATTGCATACATGAGCTTATTACAGCTCTACAGGTCTGTAATTGTTTATTAAAATGTGGGTATAATCTCCAGCTACGAGAGTGCAATTGATAAATTTTAAATGTTTGGGGAAATGTAATGAATGATTAAGGTACCTGTAACTGACAAAATTCTCTGGAGCACAACAACAATGAATCTGTTCTCGATAATGAGAGAAACCTCGATATTGAGGTTTACACATACAATAATTTTGTGGAAATATAATGAATGATTAAGGTACCTGTAACTGATGAAATTCTCTGGAGCACAATAACAATGCATCTGTTCTCACTAATGAGAGAAACCTCGATATTGAGGTTTACACATACAATAATTTTGTGGAAATATAATGAATGATTAAGGTACCTGTAACTGATGAAATTCTCTGGAGCACAATAACAATGCATCTGTTCTCCCGAATGAGAGAAACCTCGATATTGAGGTTTACACATAGAATAATTTTGTGGAAATATAATGAATGATTAAGGTACCTGTAACTGATGAAATTCTCTGGAGCACAATAACAATGCATTTGTTCTCACTAATGAGAGAAACCTCGATATTGAGGTTTACACATAGAATAATTTTGTGTAAGGTAAGCAATGCAATATCATTGGAAAGTTTGAGTTAAATTTGCATTGAATTAACAGAATGGTGTTTAAGAACTTTAGATTTGGTTAACTCAGTATTAAATTTTTGTTATTTACATACCTTTATTTTCAGACTTCTTATAATACAGTACTTTAACTAAGCTTTCAGAAGTTACCAAATATAGGTTCTTCCACAAATCACGGTCAAAATCAAAAAAGTTGATTAACCAATGTTGAAGACTACAAAGTTATTGCTGTTTCCTATATTTCTTTTTTAAAGGTAAATGAGTGTAGTAGAAATCAACATCGTTAGAAAACAAAGTTCAATTTGACCTTTCTATCAAGGCAAATTCCTTATCATCTTCCGTCATCTGCGGTTTTTTGTTAACCTTGGTATGACTATACTTTTTTATAGAACGTAATGGGAATGATCTTTTTAAAAAAGGATATTTTAACTATTACAAAAGTATTTTTGTATCAGAGAAATATAAAAACTTTCCTTTTATACAGATTTTGAAACTGTGGAATACATTTTGGTTTTAGCAGGTTATTCCCCGATGTGGAGATATATTTTGTGTGAAACTGTAGTGTATTATTAACCGCTTGGGTACGGGAGAATTTTATTATGCATACAAGTGAAGCGCGATAGCGCTTCCCCGGACTCAAACGATTAAAAAAACGCAAAATGGATGACGAAAAGCAAATTTCTATTATACAACAGTATTCGGAACTTTATGACATGAGCGACGGTAATTATTATAATTAGCAAAGACGGGATAATATATGGGAGGAAATTGCAGAAGAAATTGTACAATAAATGGTACAATCTGAATTGAAATAATCTTTAAATTTGCTTCTAATATCCATTTCAAGGGTGGTAGAAGAACTTCCTATTCGTGAAATATTTTCAACTCCTTCAGGTTGTATGCTCTCTTCTTCACCTTCAGTCCAATGACATACGTCATTTCGAAGAAAATTATGGAGGCAGCATGTTGCCAAAACAATCATATCCATAATATGTTCGGCTATAATTTGTAAACGTCTCTAATAAATCCTGAACCTCTTTGTAAGAATCCCAAAAGCATTTTCTGATACCAGTCTGGCTCTACTTAATCTACAGTTATTTTGAATTCGTCACTAAAATGCTGGAAGAATTTCTGTTCATCACTCTTCAAATCTTCAAAGAGATGGTCAAATTCGCCAAATTCTTGCCGTTTTGTATTAATAGGATGAACCCACATTCTTCTTTTTATTTCTTTTATCATTGTTGTTTAATATGGCTGATAACATGAAAACTTCTTCCTCAGAAGAAATGACGCACTTTTTAAACTTGGTAATGTTGTGACCGTATTAACCGGTGACCAACGTACTATAACCCAAAATGGAGCTGCACCATGAAGAGAAAGATGAAAGAGTATTCGGCAATGTTACGGAGAGCAGGTTTACTCTTTCATCTTTCTCTTCATGGTGCAGCTCCATTTCGGGTTGTGGTACAAATGTGCGGTGGCGCCCTATTTTTTTGACGGAAACGAAATTTGACGTGACATAACGGTACGGACTAGTGTACCAGCTCCTTAAACGGTTTTACAAGACGAAATTAAAATGTGATCAGTATTAGATGTAATTGAACCATTTTTGTTGTTTGTTAAGTGATTAACAGTGGTTAAAATGAATCACAACCACATTTTCTCTAATAACTACGTTTCAAATCATTTGATGAATCAAATCATCTTTTGATGCAGGCAAATTTTTTTCTAATAAAGAATTTTTTTACAATCATTGTGAATTACAGTACCGATTATTGAGTTTACATCTTCTACATACATAATTTGCATTAAGGTGAAATAATTTGAATTACTACTCAACTTACTAATAATACTTTCGCGTACAAATCGAATCGTACTATCCTTTATCATATTGCAATGAAATATATCTTTAAATTTTTTTAAATCAGATCTTGACAAAATTTTGATTTCACTATTAGTCTTAATAAGACTTTTGCGTAGTTAATGAACTAGCATATATTTTTCAATTCATATCTTTTTTCCATTTTGCAGAAAACTACTTTTCTTTAATTAAAACATCCATTTATAAAATTACTAATATTTTTGAATATCTATGAGATTTAATGAAGTTTACAAACTTCATTTAGTATTTCTCAATGTCGTTGAATAAACTTACTTCATTAAATGGTTTCCTAACTCGAAGTGGTGGGTAAAGTTTAAATGAATATGAAGTGCTTTAACCTATTCAAACTAAGCTAAAGGAAAATTTATTCAAAAAGAAAAAAAATAATAATACATATGGTGTCCTAATGCTCCGAGAATGCTTCATAACTTATTTAGTATTGGAGATATTGATTTGACGAACATCAAACTGGATACATTTCATTTAAAATACTCCAATATTCAGTTTTCATTTTTTAATTTTGTTTTTTTTTTATATTGTGATTCTTTTGTATACTTGTATATAAATCCCAATATTTAAAAAATGCGAAGTAGAAACGTAGCTATAAAGAAAGAGTGTACAACTCTAATAATAAACAAGTAATGGAGTTTTTCAGTGTATTAAGGACAATGAGGTAGTTTGTACTTTTATTATAATTTATGTAGAATATATGGATATTATTTAAGACGAGGATTAATTGCAACATTTAACATTAAATTCACTACAATCTATCTATATGTTCATTATAATATATTCTTCATGGTAATTGCCTATTTAATGCTACTTTATTTCCATAAGTGAATAATAGTTATTTTCTCATGACTCTCTGACATTCTGAAAGCTATTCCGGAAATTACTAATAAATACCATGCATAACTAGGTTATACTTACTTTGTTATGATGTAGGGATATTTTGGCTTATTCTCGTATTAATTTTCTTAATGATCTGGTTATTACAGTCTAAAAGCATTGGATACCGAACAATTTAATTATTCATTATGAACGGAATAATTTATCTCGACTAGAAGCGGATTAATAATTAATTTTAAGCTTATAGGTCATTATTTAGTAGGACTTTAGGACTAAATCATCTTAACAGCAGCAGGAGAGTATTTGCACCATAAATGGCATCCACTTCTAGTTCCCGAAGGGCGTAATTTGCAAACTTCTCCAAGTGCGACCACAGTCTAACTTGAGTATTCGCTAGTAATAACAATTCTTGGTTATCCGGAACAAACTAACAAAGCACAATTTGCAATTATCAATATTTGGTAAGTGGCAGGTAAAACGAAAAAGTTTTTTCTAAGTTTTTAAGGGATGAGTTCATCACGGCGAAAGGTTTTTTCCTTAGATTTTTGTTCTCTTTTATATGTATTTTTGATGGCTAGAATTTCATAAGAAAAGTTGTTTTTCTAGAATTTCAACTCCACTTAATTAAGTTTGTTCTCCCGAAGGGTGCCTTATCGATACACGACCCTTTCTATTCCCGAGACGCTTCAAGCAAGTACCGTTGCGCCCTTCGCTTTATCTTTACAAAATTAGATTATATCCGACATCTTCGCACCAGTGGATTGGTGCGTGGTTGAAAAGAAATGAGTATTATTCTTATTAGAAATGCTTTCAACCTGATGATAAAAGCCAGTTAAGTAATATTGTTACTTAACATCTGCACTTTCAAAAATCTTTGTATAACAAATTTTAGGTTCCATTTTATACAAGTAAAATTTTGTTCAGTAAAATAAAGTTATCTAATATTTTTATGCGTTCATTTAGCAATAAAATTTCGTGATAAATTGTTTCCGGTTGAAGTGTGCACTGGAAAGGCGAATAAGTCCAGCGTTTGGGCATGTAATAACTTCCCGACTGCTCCAATTTATGGCGTTAAATCGTCGCAGTGCGGCTTCGAATGTGTACGACGCCAGCCAAAAATATATCGCGTGGCGAACAGGTTCGTGCAAGAACGAGGCAATTTGGAGCACGTCTCTGGTTTCTCTATTGACAGCTTGTAACTCTTCCCAGAGATGTTTTCAACCTGGACAACCGCTGAGTTTACTACGGACCTCCCGGAGGAGATCTTATTACTCACCGCGCTTTATATTCCAAGATATACAAGATATCTTATTATATTTTTTTCTAACAAAGCAGTCACAATGTTCAATAAAATCCTAGCAATTTATAATATTTGAATAGTACCTACATGCATAAATGAGTTCCTTTCACATTTCTACTTTTTAATATATTATAAAGTTTTGAAATTATGTTATGATTGGGTTAACATTTTTTAATAAATAAATTTATCGTTCACATTTAAAAATAGAAATATACTTAATTGGTTAATTTAACATAAAATTTTTTTCTTAAACCATTAAACAAACCCTGATATTTGCTACATCATTCTATGACTTTATGACGCTGATGATATTTTTTAAGTTAACTGGAAATTTTTTTTCTAGCAAGATTAGAAATTTTATTTTTCCTTTTTCATAATAATTAAAATAAATTAAACTTTTATAATAAAAAATAGAATCTTCAAGTGTTAATTTAACGCGATTTTCGTTCCTTAATCGCTATAAATAAACTATAGCTCTGTTCGTTAGGGCTGCATTGCTTGCGCTTAACAGTTCAGTGCAGATGTCGCGTGTTCGTTAAGGCCGGTCCAGACGCTACGTTTTGCACTACCTTTTGCCTGCGCAGACTTAAAACGGAATGAAAACGTTGTAATTTTTGAAGCGTCCACACAGTGCAGATATCTGTATATTTCGTTCAGTTTTGAGTGATATCGTCATGGAGGAGGTATTACTTTGGTCTATTTTGGTATGGTGTCGTATTAAAAAGAAAAGATTGGAACGTCTCACAAGTACCCGACGTTCAAAGTGGTAGCGGAAGTGGCTTCTAAAAAGGCCGAACTTTTCCCATATTAGATTACTTCGTGAATTACGTGATGAACCTAATGATTGGCGGAACTACTTGCGAATGGATATAGACACGTATAATTATTTATTGGAATTAGTGACATCGCATATCATCAAAGAAAATACTTGTATGAGAACAGTAATATCACCACATGAACGGCTAACAGCAACTTTAAGATTTTTGGCAACTGGTAGAAGTTACAAAGACCTAGAATTCACAACAATTATATCGAAGCAATCGTTAATTAAAATCATTACCGAAACATGTGAAGCCATTTTAAAAGTGCTGAAGAATGAATACTTGAAGGTAAGTAATAATACTATTGTCTATAAAAGATTTTTATTTATATCTGTAAAAGTAATATCAGTGTTTGAAAAAAGTTAGGCCAAGCAGCATGAAAATGCATGTAAGTTCTTCAGTTTGGTTGAAATGCTGATAAGTAGTGTACAGTAGAAGAGTTGACAAGAACTTCATGGGCGTGTGTCTGTTGATACTCCTTGGATTTAACACGCCAAATGCATGGGAAACTTTTGTATAATGAAATAAATTGTGTGAGAAACTCCCGAGAACATTGCCGTAGGTCAGCCATGGTAGCCTGACTAATTGAAACTGAGGTACAGAATGAATTGGAAAACGGACCTACCGTCTACACGCACCGACTTGTTCGCACAGTTCTAGGAAATCTATGCTCTTTACCTCAGTTATCGCTGCAACTGTACTGTCTTCGCGCAGGTTTCAAAACTGCGTAATTTTTCGATCTACACGCAACGTTTTCTCTGCAACGTGTTCAACTGCGCAGACAGAAGGTAGTGCAAAACGTAGCGTCTGGACCGGCCTTTAGGCATAGCGCCTATTAAAGACAGTTGGACTCGTAGTATTCGTTACGCCACGGGCAGTGCAAGTTCGTGTAACCAGTGCAACATCGTGCAACCAGTGCAAGTTCGTGCAGTTTTTGTTGAACCTGCTCTGGAGCAAGGATGTTGAACTAACAAGATGGTTCAATCCTATAAGATTGCAGCCGCCAGTTTGACGTCACTTGTTGTGGTTTCAGTCGAGTGTAAGACGGAGTCGAATATGGGACAGTCGAGTATAAGACAGAGACGCTAAGCTTAGCAGTGACGTCAAAAGTTGGCGGACGATTATCGCAGATTGAGCTGTCCTGTTAGTTCAACATCCTTGGTTCTAGAGTAAGTTCAAACGGTGTAGTGCAGGTACAATGGCGGAAATTTTAGAAGGATGATTCATACTAAACGACGATGGAAGAAAAATGATGAAAAATTGAAAAATTTTATGTGACAAATATAATATGTGACATTATATGCGTTCCTTGGATCACAGTTCATACCTAAACTAAAGTGCACCAAATTACACTGACAATTACAGTTACAGTCATTGCATTTTAAATGGTGCATGAAACTGCTCCTCTACACCATAGTGTAATTGTTAGCGCAATGCAAGTTTTAACCCAATGAACAAAGCTTATATGTATATGACTTTTTAAAGTTGTTCAAAATTTGAACAATAAATTTGATTTACAATTGAATCTTATTCTTTAAAGTTTGTTTTAATATAAAAATCGTTCATCCATTCTTATAAATAAAGTCGTTATGATTTTTTAGAATTAGTCAAAAATATAAGAGGTTAAATAACTAGTAAAAAGTTATAGTACAGTATTAGTACAGAAAGCTTTTTAAAACTTCTTGTCAGATGAAGTAAATAAGTATATCAAATAAAATCGAAAATAAATTGGTTCGAAAATAACTGATGTGGAAAGATAACAAGAAAATGCTTAGCAAAGAAATGGGTTATGGATTTAATTACAAACGATTTGATTTATTTTCCACTTAAATCATTTGTTAGCAAGGAAAAGTACAATGTTTATTAAAAAAAAACTCTCATTCAAAATAATTGCTTACCATGAAATATGAGTTTTATTTGTGCACACACATAAATTACGTAGATATAAACCTTCCTCACAACAGTAAACCAGCTAATTCAAACCCATGGCACATTTTCTTTCACATATTATTCCATTTATTAATCCCGTATCTTTGGATTTAAAAAAGAAATTTTACCGATAATGAAATAATTTTGATGTTAAGTTAGTTAACTATCAAAATTTTTACCAAGTTTAGAAATGTTCTTTTAATTCTTTTATAACGTTTAAAATAAATTTGATTTTTTAAAAAGTAAAGTAGTATTTCTTTAATTTAAGTTCAATTTAACATAAAAATAATTCCTCAATTCTTATAAATGTACTCGTTATGATTTTTTTCAAAAAAAATTTTTTTTCAAGTTTAACTTTTAATACAAAAAATAAAATCAAAAGCTCCTTAAACGTAAAAAACTCCTTTATCTTTCACTAATATTAAATTTAATGAAAACTGACCTCCTAAATATCCAATAAATAAATAAAATAAGAAGTTTATCACCATTATCGGATTTGAAGGAAAGGCCTTTCGTCTGTCCAATACCATCAAATTGGCGTTTAAAATTGATTTATCTTGACCGGTCGTATATTTTAGGGGATCGTAATCCGCGTGAATTTTATGAGTAGAGGAAACGGGAGGGAAATCGGAGGTAGTGAAAGAGGTGGAGGTCCTGATAAAGCAAAAATCGGGACCGAGAACCACCGGAAGTGGGTCAATCGTACCCCGGCGACTTATCGTAGTCACGCTGTCCGCGTCAGAATGGTAAAAGAGCAATGATAATAACGTGCTGTGATTCCAACTTGGATCGTCAAATAAGTTATACAGGACGATCTATTTTATGTTTTTGTTGGAAACGTGGGGAATAAATTTTTCCGTGTCTGCGAAAACGTGATAAGGCGCGATGCCAATTTCCTGTTGTACCATTTCTAATAATGAAATGTGGGAAAATTTTGTTAACGGAAACTTATGCAAAGGACTATCTTTTCAAACGTTGAAATGAAGTTTATTCCATTTAAATTTAAATAAAGTAAGTTATCTACTTACGTTGAAGGGTTATTTACATTAATATAAAACTGTTCCCAAATCCAATTTAATTCTGAAACATAAAGAAAGAACCAAATTTAATAATACGCTTCTGTAATAAAGAAAAGAGTTAATCGCTCAACGGGAGGTCGAGATATTGCCCGAGACAAAGAGATAATTCCTATTGGGGTCGTTGAAAAAAAGTCTGCATAGTGGCAGGAACTTTTCAAGCTTATATCGGTTCAAGCATGCAAGGGTTCTTTATATTCTAACCAGGGCGGGAAGGTTGAGCTTATACAGGCTTAAGTTTTATCCTGGGATTACAGGAGATTACTCGCAAGCGCGGCCTTCACGAATCGTTGATGTAAATTTTGGCCGGGCATTAAATTCGGCGAATTAGCTATTGCTTGATCGATACGTCTAAATGTAATTAGATCGGAGCTATAATAGAGAGGTAATAATTTGGTATTAACGTTACTGTTTGTATTCCGTGAGGTCGGTACCTGTCCTAATTACGGAACGCGGCCCAATGATATTTACTTTTGTTGCGCGATCTAAAATGCATTACACCGTGAAAGTGCAGGTGTGCGAACCTCGAACTTAAATAATGCACCCATCGATTTCCTGTCTATTTCTTAAGATGGAACAAACATAAGTTTTGGATTCAACCTAGCGAATATAAATATATAGTTATCACGAATTCGTTATTTTGCACGCTTTGAAATCGATCAAATAATATAACATGTAACAATTTTCATTTTATTTTCTGTAAGGTATACATAAATTTAAATATTATTGGGCAGTTCAGACAGGTAGAATACTACCCACCTATATATTTTAATTAATTTAAATCTATGACGAATTAATTGCCTGATATTTAAATTATTGCTGGCGATAACTAAACTGCGTTTACAGGCCAATTAAAGCACATTAATAGTTTATCAGTGTGTGTCGATAACTTCAATAGTGTGCACAGATTAATGAAATGGTAAATAATAAAAATACAGATAGAAATGCAATAAATCATGTGTAATGAAAGAAACAAAACTTTATCATGCAGGATCGGCCAGTGAAACGAGAACTTTTAGTATCCAATTTTTTGTGAAATATTAATTCTTACAATTGAAGACCCTGGTGCAAGAAGGGGATATACGTCAAATTTAAAAAAAATGAGATATTTACTGAAAACAGTTTAAAAATGTATTTTCTTTTGTTTAGTTGAAGTATGTGTAATATATGATTATCTGAATAGAAATTATAAGAGAAAATCACCAATCCCATGCAGTAGACTGGTGCGAAAATGGGATAAGTTACGTAACACTTGTCCCGTTGTTGCACCGAACAATCCTGTATCAATTTTGTATTAATAGTGTGTTGCATTTCAGATGAAAATAACTCGATATCGAAGTGTTAGTAGCAAACTGTATTTAAAAGTCAACCTTAAAAATTTTAACACAACATTAATATAATAATCAATCCGTGAATAATAAAGAAAAACTGTACTTTTACTGGTTTTTCTATGATTTATTACGTCTTACATGTTTCGGCTCACGCCATCGTCTGGGACGAAATTTCCAAAAAATTTAACACATGAACTACCAGTTTTGACTGAATAGTTAATTAATATAATAATCACATATCCCGTTCTTCCACCATAATTTGTTCTTTGCTATTAAATCACTATTTCTACCAAAATTATGCTCTGACCAAACATAAATGCTCATACTTATTTCAATAAACCATTATAATTAATTTAAACACTAACATAAAAATGAAAATGTTTTTTGGCTTTCCTGAAAAATGAACATATTGTTACTTATCCCGTTCTTGCACCAGGCTCTTCAATTGTGTTTCACATATTTGAAAAATCGTATTTTATTTTTTATTGATAGAAGCTTTGAAGAAACCCCTTTCCTGCGAAAACATTCTTCAAATCATAAATGAAAATTTACCATTATTTTACAATACAGATCTGATTGATCTGTGTTATTCCAATATGGTTTGCCCTCCTTATTGTTCAGCCACCTTTTTGTAAATCTTCAAAGAAAAATGTTACAGGTACATAAATCTAAGGCGAAGCAGAAAATGATCTACCGGATTTTTCTGAAATTTTTCGCTATCAAAATACAGCGATATTTTGTGGCTTGTCCCCAAAGTTTCCCGCTTGTAACTTTTTCTTTGAGGATTTCTGAAGAGCAGGATTAACATTGAAAGGTCGCAAATCTGGAGTTGAACAGATTCAACTAGAAATGCTTCGTAAACTGTTAGCATGTTTTCGCTTAAGATTCGAAAAATGTTTACATATAAATACAAGCTTGCAAGAAAGAATTCACAGAATTAAGGTCGCTTCTCACTTGCGCAACACTCAACTGCGCGATGCGACGAGCCTCACAATCAGCGATGCATATTGTCGCTAGGTAACTATACTTGATTTTTTTTATTTTGAGCCCTACGTCATTAATGACGAAATAACACTCAACTATTCAAATTTGAACTGCTCAAATTAATATATAGAAATTAGCATTTAATTAAATGCAATTTCGATACTGTTGGTTTCTGTAGGTAATATAACTCAATCACAGAAAGATATTATATAAAAATATAAGTACTGTTGTCAAGTGTCTTACTGATTTCGAGGTTATATTCACGTTTGTCTGTCCTAACCAAAACAATAAACGCTTGGCAACGTAGGCTGTTACGTCACTATAAAGTGATGACGTTGTCTTTCAAATTGATGACGAAGGGCTTAAAATAAAAAAAAAAACAAGTATATATCACTGATTTAAATGGATACGTTCTCACTTAAGCAGCGTGACAAAGCGACGTATCGTGCAGCGTTAAGTGAGAACGTATCCAATTAAATCAGTGATATAATTTCCTAGCGACAGTTTGCATCGATGAGTCGCGTCGCATCGCGCAGTTGAGTGTAGCGCAAGTGAGAAGCGACCTTTAATACTGAATGAAACAGTCTCTTTAAAATTTCTCACTTCATTGGCGGATTCTGTACTAATCTTAGGTCTTTTTTTTGTTAAAAGTTACCTTAATTAAAATGTACTATAACCCGAAATGAAGCTACTCCGTGAGGACAAAGATGAAATAGTATATATAGTACATAAGCAGTTCTTGTGTATACTCCCATGCATAAGAAGAAATTTTATACAGGTTGTTCCGAAATTAGACGACCATGAGCTACCAGCGTATTCTACGATCAGAAATAAGAATAAAAGCTCAAATAAACATTGGTCGAAGAATGCTTCGTAAAGGAGCTAGAGATCCTTGAAGGGAGCAGCAGCAAAGCAGTTTTTAAGGAATATCTTGGAATAGCTTGGGTTAAGTCAACAAAAATTGGTATACTGGCTTAAAATTTCAAGAGAAATTAGATGATGGTATCGATTCTGCATGAAACTCATCAGTAGCGTGCGTGGAAAGTAGTGACTTGATTAATTGTTTATCTAACTTTTTTGCATGTCAACTTTTTACCACCCTAACTTATAATTTAGATATTTTAGACCTTTCTACGCAAGAATGTTCGTCTTGTTGCAGTTGCGTAACTGCAACCATTTTCCAATAAACCAATTTTGAAGGCCGACTATATTCATCTTTCAACTAACAATAAGTAGGATTTCTTGCTAAGAGTGCGTTGAACGCTTTGACACCACAGTGTGTCGTTATCGTTAGGGGTGTGATTCTATGACTAAATGACATAACTTTGGAAATCATAAAACTCTAAGATGGTCTTCTTTGGCATAGCTCCTTTCAAGAAACTGTAATTGTTTTAGGAAGCATTTTTCAACCTTTGTTTATGTGGGCTCTTATTCTTATTTTTGAACGTGGAATGCGCTGATAGCGTCCGGCCGTTTAATTTCGGGATATCCTGTATGTATAAACTAATTCCTTTATGTAAGAAGATAACGGAGGATGCAATTTGTGATGCAACCGAATACTGTAAGGTTTTGATTTAACTGTTAATTTGGGAAATCTGCTTTCATAACGTACAACTTTCATTTTTTATTGAAGTTAAATTAATGTTAAAATGATTCTACATCACAATATTTAACCCAAAACAAGCAAGATTATATGTTCTGAAATAAAGGAAAAATCATTAGATAAATAAAAATAGCACAATATTTTCTTATGAATAACACAAATATGATCTTCAGGAAACTTTATTCAAAAAGGAAGGAAGGAAGGAATTCATTGAACATTAGATTTAAGTAGAACCATAGAATTAGGTTGGATTAGCACTACAATTGTTTCAGGTAAGTTTCAGTTTCTTTCTTTAGTAGTAGTATACAGGATGTTGCGTTTTGATTGTCCGATCCTTGACTGGCGTATTCTCTGACTAGAAACAAGCAAAAAAGTTGTAATGAACATAGGTCCGAAAGTGGTTCGTTTTGGAGATATTCAAGGTTTTAATTTCATATGTTAGCCCATTATTAACGTTATTACAGTGAATTATTTAAATTAAATTATTAAGTAGTTGCGATGGTTACGACAAGCCTTTATACGTAACCAATGTAATTTAATAATGAAAATTCATCGAAACTATCGCAACGAATTAATAATTTATTTTAATAAATACACTGCGAATATACACTTTTCGCGGAAAGATGTCTCATGCGTCATTACTTGTCACCGTTTTCTCGACATATGTCAAATATTTTTTTCTTTATTTAATCATATATGTCAGATAGAGACGAAAACCGAAAATAGTAGTCTAGGATAATATAATTAATTAATGACGCATGAGACATCTTTCCGCGAAAATAGTATATGTTTGTAGTAGATAAACGTATGAAACAAAACTTTCAATATCTTGAAAACGAATCACTTTTGGACCCATACTAATCAGAACTTTTTTACTTATTTTTAGCCAAGGAATACGCCAGTAAAGACTCGGACAATCAAAACGGGACACCTGTATAAAGCGCTCATTGTCAAGTTTAAGCACGTAATATTGATAAAAGTTAATAAACCCTTAGGAAAATTCCAAGCGATTTTATAAGGCTTACCAAGTTAATTTACTGTTCGTATTCTTCAATGTCGTGAAGTGAACTCAATGCATTAAACAACTTTTTAACTTCAATATCTTAGCAAAGTTTAAATGAATATCGACTAAGTACATGAACTTAAAACTTTTAGAATGTAATAAAGAAAGAGTCAATTCCAAGAAATTATTATAGAAAACGAATTAGTTAGAAAAGGTAATAGTCAGTTTTATTTGCTTATAATTTCATCATAAAATATTTCATTGATAAATAATATATAGCTAAGTAAAGGCTACAATTATAGTCACAATTATTTAGTTGTTTCGTTTTAATTATTACCTGTTCCGTACTTTCATTCAATAATTTACGACTTTTACACTACAAATTTAAAGGAATTTCATAATTTCATGTTTCACTCCTCTTATACATTTTAATACAATTTTAAAAACTACCACTAAACACTGTCACTAAACTTCAATATAATGTAGGTATTACATACTTACTTCCCGACCAATTCACTATCATCATATTGTTATTTGTTTGGGATGTATTCCAAATAATACACAAACGTAGCTTTCATCTTTTATATCATTTTTATTGAACTAAAACTAATTAGAATATGAAATAATTTCTGACTAACGGTAAAATCTATACTTTGTGCAAATTATTCTTACAACGTTTTAAGTTCTGATGTTAGAAACCTAGAGTAACATTTTTCATTTCTTAATTTTTTTATGGTAGAAAGGAATTATTTCTATAAATTTAGGTTTTTTGATCTAATTATCAAGAACGACGAAATTAAAGTTATTACATTATTACTAAATGGAGTAATAAAATGAAATTATTGTAATAATAACCACATAGTATCTCCATCACAGATGATGCCCATTACTCGTTCCCGAAGGACCTAATTTGCAAACTTCATCAAGTAATACCGCATTGAAACTTGAGTACACCATGGTTATAACAGTTCTAGATTATCCAGAACGAACTAACCGGGCAAAACTCGCAAGTATCAGTGCATGAAAACCGACAGTTGAAACGAAATCGCTCCCCCAACATAAGT
This sequence comes from Digitonthophagus gazella, assembly GCA_036711955.1. Lineage (NCBI taxonomy): Eukaryota > Metazoa > Arthropoda > Insecta > Coleoptera > Scarabaeidae > Digitonthophagus > Digitonthophagus gazella. The sequence goes on from JASCIT010000001.1 coordinate 12,559,055, forward strand.
TTCTAACGAACCGGTTTAGTACATCTCGTGATGTGTCCGGAGAATATGTATGTAAACGGTTGGATTCAGAGTATCTGGCATATCTGACCCAGAAACTATTGCAAATTGAGATCTATTACCGGAGAGAGGACATCCATGCATCCATGTTGTCAGTGGGCCAAAAGGGAATGACGATATAAGCTCGTATCAGTTAACTGTGGCACTATCCATGTAATAAACATTCACGGAAGGTTCATTATCTCCGCAATTTATAAAGTTGGGTATAAAAAACTTCGGGGTTAATTGCCCTATTGTTTTACGAGGCCGGTTTAAGTGAGATACGTACAAGAAGTCGAGGTCGGGATTATAAAAGTCTGCGCTCTCATAAGCACTTAAAACGTTTTCGGTGGTCTAGATTTTCTGGGGATCAAGCACGGTGTGTTAGTTGTGATTTATGTACCCTTTTAAATCCCTCAGGGTTCGTGCAACTTCGTTACTTTTCTCCCTTTCCCTTTTGTAGATTTTTAATGGGGCGAATGCAATTTTAACTTGCGGTATCTGCATTTCTTATTGCTTTGATGAGATATTTAGATTGTTAAGTTTACCTGGTAATGATCTCTCCTTCCAATTTAAACTGACAAAGTTTTCCTATTTTTGCTTTAGTAAATTTTAAAAGTTTTATGGCACAAAAAGCGTTCACGAACCCACATTATTAGATTTTCTTGTCGGTAAACTTACATCAATTTTTGAATATGAATGAGATTATTATCTCCGAGATGATGAATCGATAAATCTTTCTCCTCGCTTTTGTATCAAGCGAATTTTATCCAATAACAATAACTTTGCTACTTTATTTTTAAAAATGAACTTTGAACGTCGCGTTAATAACGAGAAATATATGCAAATTTGCTATTCTTTGTATAGTAGAGCTAATTTATTATGCCTGATTGTTAGTTTTTATAATATAGCGACATATTTATAATGCCACTTTATTTTTATATGCATTAGCATATTTAAAATAGGGTAAGATATAGATATTCGAAAAGAAAAAAGGGAAGATTTATTACAAACTATTTTGAGTAAAGGAATGTAAATGCTTCTAATGGACATCAAAACACTTAGAATTACACAGATCGTATCTTCTGATTATCCAACTCGAATGCGATTACAAGGACCCGGCAATTCCGTAAACGTATATCGACTAGATTCGGCAAATCGAAATTCAATTAAAGCGGAAGCTTTTAGCGTAAACGTTCGGATGGTTTTTTTAAAAGGCAGCTAACGTAGAGACATAGTGCAAACGAAAGGCGCAATTTGGCTTTCTAATAAAAATTTTCCGCCCATTCTATGGTGGTTGCTGAGGGCTGGGCCATGAATACAAATGGCCACAATTTTTGCCTACGCTGACTGGGCCTTTTAAGGGTTCTCTAAGAAATTGGCGAAGGTTCCACAAGATTTACTTGGAAGAGAAAAGGGACAGGTTAAGTGTGATGAAATTCCCACGTTGAGTACCTCTTAATCCGGCAATAAAATTCATTGTACTTCTGACAAAAAAAAAGAAAACCTAAAAGGAACATATCAGCTTAATTCCGGAAGTTATTACCACCGTAAAGCAATACAATCGTATTATACAAAGGGGAGATAATATTTGAATGGATTTATAAATTGCATTTTTGTTTGAGTATTCGACTGTTTACACCACTACAAAAGGGCTATGTACAGAAGTCATAAATAATTCCTCGCGACGTGGACTTGATGTGAAAATCGATATGGTGGATAATCTACATCCAGTCGACTTTCGGAAAAGTGACGGACTAACAGGACAGTTTACGTTTTGTGTGTATTCACGGGAGCGTCACATACGTATACAGAATTCACTTGAAGTTCAGTACAATGTTTACCGAGTAAACATGCGTTTAATGTGCCTTCTGAAATTCCACCCAAGTAGAATGTGATGGCCGTAAATGATGACTTTTATGTCATTAATCAAAAAAAAAACTAGATAATTATAGTTATAACATTGTAAACTGTTATTATAATATAATATGTGCATTTATTTATTTATTTTTTTGATGAAGATTTGAAATTTTATTCACGTCTGATTGCATAAATATTGGCCTAACCATATGTCAATCTATTTTTTTCCAGTTTACATTTACTTGCATAGAGTTTTTATAATATACAGTCAAGAGTTGGTTTTCAGTTTTTTATGTGGAGACGTTATGGTAGAGAATAGTCCTACAATATGTTAAATTTTTGAAGTAATGGCTATTGAATATTTTGAAACCAGAACTTCCATGTTATAAACGTCTTTCGATCGATCAATTTTCGACGTACTACATTTTAACTTTTAAAAATTGTGCGATCAGGTGGATAATATATGTGCATATGTATGAGCATATAGTGTACTTTCGGAAGAGTGGTGAAGTTAAGGGACAGCTTGCATTTTGTGAGTATTCACAGAGGCGTCAAATACATCTACTGAATTCACCAGAAGCCCAGTGAAACGTTTACCAAGCAAACATGCCTTTAATGTGCCTTACAAAATTCCACCCTAGAGAAATGTTAAAGCATAAATGCTTTTAAGTAATTATTGAGCAAGGAAGTAAAATAATTTAATTAACAACGTTGTAAATAGATACTGCTTTTATAATCATTACACCTTAAGGGGGAACAACAGGGTAAATTTTTTGAAAAATCGTTTTTTTTTCTTTACGCAATTCGAAAGTATGTACCTTTTAGAATATTGTCCTACAATATTATAACAAAATTTGTACAAATAATGGAATTATAGCTCTTTTTTGCTCGCGCGCACGAAGCCATTACTTGAATACGAACATAAACAACCATTGTCACAAAATGTTGTCAATGCTATTACTCCCATTTATATGGATTTGTCCAAGACGGAGTTGCTTAAGCGCTGTATAGGCGGATTTACGCAAAATTCGAATGAGAGCTTTAATGCTCTCATTTGGAAGTTCGCTCCGAAAATTTTTACAAGTCGGGCAGTTACTGTACAAATTGCTACTTATTTGACGGTTTCCATTTTTAATAATAGAATGGCATCTTTATTAAAGGTGGCAAATGAAATACAAATCCAGATTAGCCCCCAAATGTACGCATTTTGTACAGCTAAAGACCAACACCGTATAAGTCGAGCTCAAGTGCATTAAATTTCAAGTGTTTTAGACAGTTCAGACAACAAGAAGAAAGTCGAATTATGTTCTAGAAATTCTAAAGACCTTTATTATGGAGCAGGAATCGATGAATTGTGGTAACTCTTAAAATTTCCTCCATTATATCATCTAGAACTACACTTAACTTTTTAAATGCGTTTTTCTCACAGTAAAATTTTTTTAACCTGTTGTCACAATTTCTTTACCAACGAGAATCGCATTCAAATTTTATTGAGACGTTTTATAGTGACAACCAACAAGATGTTTTTTTGTTAGTGCATTTGGCCATCCTCCGTACATGTATTCTAAGACAGATTTTTTTTCTCTATACTTCCTAAAATAAGCTTAAACTGCGTAGTTACAAATATCAAATTCCGATTTTTCTAAAATATATGAGTGAACCAAAATAAAATCTTAATTATCGCCTTTTTTCGCTGTCTCCACCCTGTTGTTACCCCTTAATAATAGATTTATTGGTTTATCAATCGATCCCCTATATTAAACTTTGTTCAGAAAAGTTTGACCTAATTGACATTTTATATACTACGTATTCGTATTTAATGTATGTACAAAGTTCATAAAGAAAATATTCGCAACAACAATAATATATTAAAGTTGTAATAGTATGTGGCTTATATGGTCACATAGTTTATACAGGTGTTTTGTAATTCGATTGTTCAGTGACCTTATTTTTTTAATAGAATGCTATAATTTTTATAGCATACTTTAAGACACACAAAAAATAAATTGACTTTGATACAGATTTTTAGTACCTAACGTTTCTCTTTTCAGATCTTTGAAAATTTAATTCCCTATGTATTTTTATAATTTTTCAGTGTGAGAAGAATGTAGATCTATAAACAGAGAGCTTATAGTAGCAACATCTTAACAAAGTACACTAAGTACAGTATTTTCGTTTCGATTATTAAAACATTATATCAGAATAACATGTATAACATGGAATTTGTAATCAAAAGTATCATTTAAATTGGAAATTACACTTTTTTATTATTTTGCTTAAAACTTCAAATGTTACATAGTCCTTTTCTGAAATAAACGATTAAATTAAGAAATAAAATAAGAGAAGTGGTCAGAAACTACCAATGCATCTACATTGACATATTAAGAGAAAGTTTGGTTCAACTAAGATAATCACGATGCAGAATATTATTATTGCAATATATATATTATTGCTAGTTACGTAGAATAAAATTAATCCATTCATAAGTTATCAAATAACTTTAAAAGAATAGCATGTTTATATTAGGTTGGGGAAAAATAAATCCATTATTTTTACGGTAGATGGATGCAGTGATACATTTCTCGTAAAGTATCGACTAAGCAGTATCAGATTTATGCTCGCTAGAAAGGGGACATTTTGCACTAAAAAATTCTTTTGCTTCTTTTTGGTTAGTGCATTCAGTTGTGAGTTACAGGGTATTAAAAATGAATGTGAACAAAGAGAAAATTCGGTATATTTTACAGTTTTTCTTTGACAATGCGAAAATGCAAGCCCGGCGGCTAAAACTGTGAATGGTGTTTATGATCTCGATACTGTAGCAGTCAACTATGTGTAATTTTGATTTCATAGATTCCGTTCAGGAATTTTTGATGTTAAAAATACACCTTGCACAGGTAAGCCAGTCGATAAAATCGGAAAAATGATCGAAGTTCACCGGCATGTTAGCAATAATAACATCGCCCAGCAGTTAAAAATCGACCCTAAAATAGTTTTAAACCATTTACACAAAGCATGATTCAAAAAGAAGCTGATGTTTGGGTGCCACACCAATTAACAGAAAGAAACATGATGGATCAAATTTCCATCTGCAAATCCTTGGCCAAACGAAATGAGATAGACTCGTTTCTTAAACGGATGGTGACTGGAGATGAAAAATGAATCACATACGATAACCCTGTGCGAAAACGATCGTGGTCAAGAGCGTGAAGCACCTCAAACGGTGGCCAAACCAGGACTCACGGCCACGAAGGTTCTGCTCTGCATTTGGTGAGACTGGAAGGGGATTATTTATTATGAGTTGCTTCCATATGGCCAAACACCAAATTCTGATCTCTACTGTCAACAACTGGACCGTTTGAAGATAGCGATTGACAAGAAACGGCCAGAATAGACCAACAGAAGAGGTGTCGTGTTCCACCAGGACAACACTAGGCCACACACGTCTACAACGACTCGCCAGAAACGTCGGGAGCTTGGTTGGGAAGTTTTAATGCATCCGCCATGCAGTCCGCACTTGGTACCACGCGATTACCATCTTTTTCTTGCATTGCTTTAGCATTTCTGTAATGCTAAAAAATTGGCATCTAGGGAAGATTGTGAAAACCAACTACTACAGTTCTTTGCAAATAAAGACCAGGACTTCTATGAGAGAGGCATTATGAAGTTACCTTTAAAATGACAACAAATCATACAACAAAACGGAGCATATTAGATCCAAATCGGACAATCCGAAGCATGTTAAATAATGTCCTGAAGTACATATAAAAATAATGGATTTCTCTTTCCCCAACCTAATATAACATGTTTTTTTTATAATCATATTAGTTTATAACAAAACTAACAAATTTGTATATTAATTATTTACAAACTCCGGCGCCTCCACCACTTATCCTTTCATTTGTGGATGGTAAACAATTCATTAAAAGGTTCCCTAACACAATTATACCGCAAACACATGTCGTGTTAATAGTTTAACTCCAGAAATTCATTTAAGGTATAGAATATGGAGATATATATGGAACCGTTCTTCTTGTTCAAATACAAAAGTTCAAATAAAAGAGTGAGCTGAAATATTTCTCCTGAAATTTCAATTTAATAGAGCATGGAAAAAATGTAAATAACGTTTTCATGTAGCTGTGTACTTTAATAAGAAAAAAAGGAATACAAAGTCTATTTTCTATTTCCATTTTATTAACTAATTAAAAATAATCATTAACTATTGCATTTATAATTTATTTCATATGTGGTTTACTCTTACTATGAACAAAAAACGATTAATTCCCGTATTTAAAAAGATTGATGGTCGTCCAACAAAAAATGGCCGAACAATAGGGGGTGTTCTTTCACAACTGGAAGATTCAACGTAGTACATAAATCAAGCCTACCGCACAAAGCTGTTAATTCCATCAAAATCCTGCACGGAAAGCCTAGTTCTAACGTTGAAGTGCCGCGTAAATCTTGCTACTACAATAACCGATAATAAAATTTCCAGCAAACTTTAATCACATTAAATTAGTTCGAACCGTTTCAAATAGAACTCCTTTAAAGAGTAGATTGAGAAAATTTATAGTGATTATTTAGCCGTAGATTGGAACGGTTTTACGGTTTAGTTTACGTCTTCGATGTAAACGTTTTTAACGAATGGTTTCTATTTCGTTACCGCCGTTAAAGTTCGAAGTATGGAACGTTACGTGAGAATGTGCTGCAAGTAAACTAAATTAGGTAATAATTTAAAAAACGCGGTTCTTTCATTAAAAAAAAAGGAAGTATGCGTACTGAGTACCTACTTTATAAATTAAATCTTGTTAAATATTTAGTTGGTTTAACTGGGTTACTTCGCAGAAACTATTCAGGAGGAACGTCAATATTTTAACCGCAAGCTTGTTAATTATTTACTGTTAACAATCTAAATATTCTATTCCAGTGTTCCCTTGAGTTGAATATTGACTTACTCCTTCCAATAGTAATTTATATTAAATCTCATCTCTAAATTATCTCTATAACCAGGTATAGATAACAAATAATGTATATTGTAAATATGTTTGCTGGATGAATATTTAATGGATCTATAGATACAGTAATAGAAAGATACAATATAGATAGAATATTGTGGTTAAAGGAGACAAATAGTTAGTTTGAGTATCCATGCCAAACCATTTTGGAGATAAATCTGGTAGATTCCCAGAAACTATTCAAGAGAAATGTCAATATCTTAACCGCAAGCTTGTTATTTATTTACCGTTAACAATCTAAATATTCTATAGCAGTATTCCCTTGAGTTGGATATTGACTTTCTTCTTCCTATAATAATTTCTAATAAATTTCATCTCTAAATAATATTCATAACCAGATATAACAAATATTGTATATTGTGAATTTGCTTGATTAATATTTAATAGATATATCTGTACCTGAGAGCTAAAAGGACGTAAGTCCAAATTCATAATGATTTTTGGAAAGAAATCCTTTCTTGGGAGTGCAAGAGACAGTTCATCATTTCTTGTGTTTCTTGTCAAGAAGTAAAACGACGCAGACCACGAGACGCTGTGCCCAAAAAAAGCCGTACACAACAAAATTTTTATTCTTTTAATATTCAAAACTAAAAGATCAGAGTCTGCAAACTGTTTTTTATGAACACATTATCAGTCAGCGAGAAATTTGTTTATAACGCTCCACAAAAGAAATCTACCCGTAATATGTCAGTACCGGATCAAAGAGGAAGAAAAGTCCCAATTAAAAAAATTTCTAATGACATTATCGAAAGAATTGTTAAACACATTGAGATTTATCCTACTTATGAAAGCCATTATTCCCGAGAAAGGTCTACTAAGAAGTATCTTGGAGAGGAACTAAATATTTCAAAAATGTATACATTATATTGTGAAGAATTGTCAAAAGAAAGTGAAGAACCAGCTAAAGAATGACTATTTAAAAACTGACCTTAGCGCAGAAGAAAAGCAAGCCATTACTAAAGAGCAAGACTTACATTTAGATGACGCAAATGGTAGATATAAAATGAAGAATGAAGATAAGAAATGTGCTTTGGAAAGTAATGAACGTCAACTTGTAGTAATGACTGATCTTCAAAAATGTCTTCCTTCTCCTTTTTTGACAAATTCGGAAAGCTTTTATCTTCGAAAATTGTGGACCCTAAATTACACAATTTATGATTCTTGTAATAAAAGTACGTGGTGTATGATGTGGGATGAAGTCAAAGCTGGAAGGGGTGGTAACGAAATGGCTTCTTGTTTTCTTAAATGGCTATCTATAGTGATTCCAAAACATCAAAACACTGAGGTGTTAACAATTTGGACTGACATCTGTGCAGGACAAAACCGAAATATGATAATGATCGTAATGTATTTACACGCAATGCAAGTATTTCCCAGTCTTAAAGTTATAAATCATAAATTCTTATTACGGGGTCATACTCATATGGAAGTAGACTGCCAGCACAGCATCATCGAACGTGCAAAGAAGAAAGCAAAACCATTTACAATTTTTACTTGTAACGATTGGCTAAATTTTATTCGCAATTGTAAATGATGGCCAAGAGTTTAAACTGTCCAACATTGTTTGGCTTCAGCTTCTGCGAGAAATAGGGTCAATGCATTGGTTCTCGACCAGTTAACAAAAAACTTGACTTTAAATGTATTTTACATATCGAAAAATTATTCAAATTTTATTACACCTAGCCTTCAACGATTCCTCAATGAGTTCTTAACAGTGTGCAAGTATGCTTTTTCCTTTCTTTCAACAATTTTTATTAAAATTTCAATAAAAATAAAAAAGTACAATATCACTATTTCTCGACCACTTCGCGGAGTTCCCGACCATTTTATTTTAGTTCTCGACCACCACAAATTGAACTAATTTCTAAGAAAATATATTTAGGACAATAGATTTCATTAGAGGAAAACATAAAGTCAAACAATTTTATTATATGTATACATACATTTTCACTAAACAAACATAAATAGGAACTTACAAAAAATAGATTATCATTTTTTTTACTAATAAAGAAAGTGGCATTAATCAATTTCCTTGTTACAGTGGTCGAGAACTAATTGATTTTCGACCACCTATAATACGAGTGTAAAAAAAGAATACTTAGGTCTGATTTAATGGTCGCAAATTAATGGAAGTATATACAATAATACCAACAATTCTTAAATAGATGATATTACCAAAACAATTAATTTTTTTAAAAGCTTCCTGATTCTCGACCATTTTGGTCGAGAACTGAAAAGGGCAATTATTTTAATATTGGTTGGCGACCATCAAATATTAAGCAAAAAACTTACTGTAAGCCTATTTTTTCTTAAAATATATAAGCAACTATAAATAATAATAGAGATAAACCATAATATAATCCCCTAACGTGTTTAAAATCAAAATTATTTACTATTTTCTGGCCAAGTTTGGTTAACACTTTTTTATACTATACATGAAACTACACTGTCAGCGCGATAGACACGTATTTACTGATTTTTCAAGGAATAACGCAGGTTTTTAGCTGCATTTTAAGAACAATTTAAAGAGTGCTATAGAAGTACAAAACCAAATGTGCACACCTTTTTAAAGTATAGCGAATATATTTCTTAATATTTGACTTTAAATGACAAAATGGTCGAGATCCAGTGCCGGTCGGCTAACCAGTGCATTTACCCTATATGGAACACTTTTTTATAAAACGTCATTTAATTTTAATGACACTTTTTGTGCCATTAATTTGTATAGAAATATTCGAAAACCGTAAAATATACCAAAAAGTTTGACCCAATTAAGATTTTTTAGAAAATCTATAAGTAAAGCAAAGTATGACAATCTTGTAACTCCCCTTAAGTGGATCCCTGAATATCAGGATTATTTCAGAAACTTACCCCATACTGAAGAAGCATCAGATTTCCCTGATGATGAATGAGTTTATGAGTTAATATATTTTAAAATTTATTCTTTGTTGTAATAAGTTCATACATGTAATTATTGTCCCAAATTATTGTTTTGTTGTAAGTCCATACAGTCATTCAGAAATAATTTTTTCAAGCCAAAATGTAGTATGTCCAATAAGTTCGTAAAAATAAAAAGGTTTCATAAAAATGTTTTGTTAATGAACAAAGACAGACTATTAGTATTAAATAACAATATTTCCGTGATTATGAGGTAAATTATTTGTGAGCTGAGAATATGAAAATTATTATTTCAAATTAAAAATAGTAGGGTAAGGTTGCTCAAGTCGTACCTCCTAAGAAAAAATACTAAATACAAGCGAAAATTTAGCAAAAACATAAAAGCTTTATTTGTTATGCTAATCTTGGATTAATAACAGTTTTATTTATTATAATAAAATATGATATACTAAGTGCTAGTGCATAAAATAAGCTAAATTTTAAAAAACTCTCATCAGTATGACTAAGGAAACTAGTTGCCTAAGTGGTACCACCCAATGCTTAAGTAGTACCCCTGAAATATATTGGGTAACAATGTTCGTTATAAGATTTTTGGAATTTGTGCTTATACATGTCTCATATTTTTTAGGTACACGTTTGACATACATACTTCTTGATTCTTTTGTTAACTCCAGCAGATAGATCGTGTACCCATGATTTATATTGCAACAACTGAATCATGTTTTCCTCCCGTTCTTCTCCACACATATAGCAATACCAATCGCTTGTAGCATTGCTTCTCTTCTTTTTAATTTTTAGTGCTGATTCCTTTTTATTATTTTTTTCTTCCCTCTTAGTTGCAGCATTTTTTATTTTGTGTTTATTCGCAGCTAACGTTATTTCGATTGATAAGCTTAGGCGTCTTCGTTTCTCTTTTCTGTCATTGATGATATTTGGAATAGGTGTTAAAATATTTAACTGTTGTTTCAGTTTATGTGAATTAAATGATGTTGAAGGTTTTGCAATAAAATCCATAGAAGCCCTTTTCTTCCTTTGGGATTTCTTCATCTATGTCCATTCGAAGAGGTTTATTGCACACTGATTCATTTGAATTATTGAACGTTTCGAACGGTAAAAACGAACAAATTTCCTAAATCGTACTTGGTACGACTTACGCAACTCGTTTAGGTACGACTTAAGGTACCAAACATTGTGAACGAAAAACGAGGATAACCTCACATTGAATATGCGTATACGTTTTAACTTTGGTGAAAAGATTCCGTAATTGCTATAGAACTTATGTTAAAAAGAGAGACTATTTTGTATATAATTTCCTTCCGAAAAAATCTTCCAAACACATGCAGAAAATTATATGAAATAGCAATAATTTAATTGTTGAGAATATTCTCTCAAATGGCACTTGCAATCAGACGACTAAATAGTATAGAATGAAGTGCCTACCTTTCTAGACAATCCTGAGGTGTTACTTTTGCTGTCAATGCTGTGGTGGCATTTAATATAGCTAAGGTACGACTTAGGCGTAGGTACGACTTGAGCAACCTTACCCTATATTTTTCGTTATTTCACAATTATGTCATTTGGGACTTAAGTCCCTTTAGCTTTAAGGTATAGATACAATAAAATAAATTGTGGTTAAAGAAAACAAATCATAAATTGAGTATCCAGTCAAAACCATTCTAGAAAGGTAATCAGATAGGTATGTTTGGTTATTATTTAATGGATGTGTAGATGCAATAAAATACATTGTGGTTAAGGAAAACAAATAAATCGTAAATTCCATGCCAAACCATATTCGAGATAAATCCGGTTCAGTGGGTAAACGCAAAGGTCAGATATTGGACTGGTAAATTCAGAAGTCGATAAATAATGCAAGGATTTTGACCCGCATTTGGTGCGAACGGTTTCGGTTTAGTTAGCGGCACCCACAGCGACAATATCAAACGATTTGTCACCCAAACGAATTAGCTCCGGATGAATGACCTAAACGATTTTCGGTTAATTGAAAATTTAAAGTCGGAAAATACTGGATGTAATACCATTTACTAAAATGTCACTCAAAATCCAAACACAATAGATGTTTATTAATTTTAAAATATATAGCTACGTTTTCTTTAAAATTATCATTTTTATACTAATTATGAAAATTTAACAGATTGTTGAAGCAAGTTTGAAATAAGAGTGATGAAAGTTAAAAAGAGTATCTCGTATTAAACATTTCACGGGAAACATTTACGGGTGATACTCCAAGAAACGATCGAAATAAAATTTTTATTTCCGCCAATCTCGTACATAAAAGATAAAAGCTCTCCCGGTAGTGCACAATTTATGTTAGTGCACGTACCACTTTTAAACTAGTGAAGCAAGCCACTCTTGTCAACGCTATAACTCTTTCTGAAACAAGATTTACTTGGGCAACATTGTGTTCATTTTTCCTTCAAAACATCCTAAAGTTAATAATATTTTAACTACCTCATAAAAATTATAAATAGTTTTATACTCCGCCTTAAATTAGCGATCGTAAAAACAAGCTTTATTTTCTTCTTAGGTAAAACTCATAAATATCAAAGAATTTAAGCCAAAGCAATATGAAACGTTTGCACATAATAATATTAAATCTCCTTGGTTTTATATTTGGTAATAATGTGAGTCTTCGCCCCCGCATTTTTCGTTTCGGGTCTTACTGAAGTTAACGGTGGAGTTTACATAAACCGGAACTTGGAAATGGAAAAAAGGGCGAGTGGACGGTGAAATATAAGACAGCATCCCCATCCTCGAATGCTATATATCAAATGTCACGAGACAACGGGGCGAAAAGGACATCGTCTGAGCAAAGCGGAAATGTATAAGATAACGCAGATGATGCAAGCTGTAAAACTGTCGTATAACTTTGGGTTTTATGATCTTTTATCTCATGCTGATTATTGTACCGAGAACATTGACAAAGAAAAATATGTAGAACATAGGATAAGCAGAAAGATTTAATCTGCATTAATTGTTTTGCAGTTTTAAATTAATAATAAAATTAAATAACAGATTGGAATACACCAATTTCTTATAATTTATGTAGAGTGTTTAATGGAAGTGAATTGTGGTTGAAATAATTCAAAAAATATAACAGCTTTGAAATTTTAGTGCAAACATAGTACTTTTGGGCATGTTTTCCGCCACTGGATTATTTTAAAGGCAAATTCCCGCTTTATTTATTATACATCATTTTTCATCATACATACAAAAATACGATTTTCCAACGATTTTGTGACAATTCAATAAATTTAGTTATCATACACTGAACTACCAATTAAAAACGATGAAATGCTGAATTATTTATCACTTTCTATTTTTCCTGGACTGATATTTATTATTTATTTTTCGTCTATTTTTTTCTGAAAACAAATAATACAAATCATATTCTAATATACCTAGGTGCCAGTTAGAGATATCAAAAGATGAATTTTCGTTTACTCTCATAACACTTTAATAAATACAGGATTTTTTCTCTTTAAATACATTACCGTGAATTTTTTACTGTAAAAATTTTAAGACATCACAATCTATTACAGCATTCTCCAACATCTCAGACCGGCAAAAAATAGATGTTTTTCCTCAAAAATGCTCACGGGATGTGGATACGTCAGAACCGCGTGTGCATTACGTTAAAATCCTCACACTTTTTTTTAATGGATTATAAAAAAATCTTCCAAAAGCTTTTTAAGGCTTTGCGATGAGTTATGAGGTTCATAAAATTCGTCGGTTCTAAAGTATAAAACGCTGTTAGGGTCATTTCCTACTCATTTCTTCAAATAATTTTCTTTCATTAATACTCGACGAATGATTAAATCTTTTGAAAATGAAAACGGCGTTTAATAGTTCATTCTTTTTAAATAAATGGTAGGAACGGTAATAATTTTTTAATAATAATTAGTATTATTAATAATTTAGTAATTAATTAAATAGTAATGCAACACGCAGATGAATATAAAACAAGACGATTTGATACTTCTTTTACTAGTTTTGTTATTGTATCGTACTTGAATATGTAAGTAAAACTTCGTAGGAACCGTAGTAAGGCAGTCACAGTTGCTCTACTTTGATCAAAATGTAGTCATAACGTGTGATAATTGTGGAGGTTTCAGAGAATGGTAAAGTACATTTAAGAGATTCATTCTTGAAAAGACAGTTTTTGATAAAGACAGAAGATCATTTGCTGTAATTATACAGGGTGTCACAGAATAACTATTCCTAATTTTCGGAAATGAATAGAGGACACTGAAATACACACTTTTTATTAATAAACTAGTGTCCGGAAACTTCTCGGTATCAAGATAAACTAACATCAATCTCAATTAATAATAATAACAACCTTTAATAACAATCTCTATTACAACAGGGAAGAGTTAAGTTACGGAACATTCTATTAGTAATAATATTGTATTAAACCTTATAAAAATTGTTCGAAGTTACGACCATCATTTTCGATACATTAATTGTAACGATTTTCAATCGAATGCCGAATTCTTCGAAATAGCTGAGGACGTCCACGAATATCGTCAAATGCTAGAATAATTCGAGCCAGTAACTCTTCTTCTGTATTAACAGGTGTCTCATAAACCATTGATTTAATATGACCCCAAATAAAAAAATCAACTGGAGTCATATCTTGTGAACGTGCAGGCCAAGAAATCGGCCCCCCTCTTCCAATCCAACTGTTTGGAAATTGTGTATTTAAATAATTTAGGCAATTTAATCCAAAGTGGGCTGGTGCACCATCATGTTGAAAAATAATATTTTTTCGAATATTAAGTGGGATATTTTCAAGCAATTCTGGTAGAGTATATTCAAGAAAAATACATGACCATCTAATCGTGCAGGCAGTAAGTATGGTCCTACTACATAATTATCAATAATTCCAGCCCAAATGTTAAGCGAAAACTTTCACTGATGATGTAAACTATGAACGGCACGAGGATTTTCTTCGCTCCAAATGTGATTATTGTGTGTATTAAAATAACCATCTTTTGTAAAACATGCCTCATCTGTCCATAATACATTCCTAGGAAATCTTGGTTCATCAGTAATTTTATTCAAGTACCATTCGGCAAATCGAACTCTGTTGGGATAATCAGCTGGAACTAATGTTTGAACTTTTTGAATGTGAAACGGATGCTTCTGGTATTCCTTCAATACCCTCCATACAGATGTGCGACTTGTATGCATCGTCTGTGCAATGACACAAGTACTTGTATTTGGGTTATTTTCAAAGTGTTGAAGAACTTGGTCCTCAAAATTAACATTTCGGACAGTACGAATGGCTCCCGAATCTCTTTTCTTTACTTGAAATTCACCAGTATCTCGAAGACGCTGATCCAATCTTGAAAATGATGTATGACAGGGAATGTGACGCTGCGGATATCGCTCCGCATAAATTCGCCTTGCTTCGTTAGCGTTACCGTAAGCTGCTCCATAGGCAAGATGCATGTTTGTTAATTCATTATTTGTAAAATGATACATTTTAAATCAAACAATAATTTGTCTAACAAAAAAGACTAATTTATGACAGACGTTAAATGATAACTACAAAATAGAAGATAATAGAGATTGATATTAGTTTATCTTGACACCGAGAAATTTCCGGACACTAGTTTATTAACCCGGCTTGTGTATACTATATTTTTTGAGACACGGTGTGTATACTGGGTCTTTTAGGGAACAGGCATGTTTTCAAAGTTTTCTAGGCTTTCAAAAATTCTAGAAAAATTCTGAGTTACTTATTGAAGCGTCTACTACATGGCCAAGCAGTTACCAAATTCAAAAGTTTAAAACTGTTGTCAATAAAATGAAACAATAGTCTGAATTATCTGAAAAGTCAGAAAAACGGAAATTTTGACTGTTCCTTCAAAGACCAAGTGTACACACGGAGGGTTAATAAAAAGTGTGTATTTCCGTGTCCTCTATCATTTCCGAAAATTAGGTATAGTTATTCTGTGACACTCTGTATATAATTAGTGTTGTTAATACAATAGTTGCAAATAAATGTATCGGGTGTTCATTTAAATTCATGCTCCAGTGGTCTATGGATTGTATCTGTATTTTTGACGTATACTGAATAAAATTTAATTACAGCAATGTCAACACCGAAACGTTCAATAAATTATAAGCAACAAGACAGAAAAAAAAAGAAATTGGGCAATAACTTATTTTTGGCCAAAACCTATCTAAGCGCCAATCTTTTCAGTGATCGATTCTCCAGAATTTCATGGAGATGTTCAAATAGTTAATAAAATGATGTAGTAAATATTCGCAAGCTTTATTGACTTTCGAACCAGTTTGAAAGTAACACTTAACATCAAATTTTTTTGTTACAGATTAAATACATTATCAATAAATAGCCATTGCAAGCCGTTCAGTGTAATTTAATCAGATTTGACGCTTGTCAAATTTGAAATTTAATTGATTCAAATGCAGTAATAATGCGACATACACGACGTACGTCTATCTTTCCATCGACGTCTAACAAAATTTTAAAACCTATTTGAGCACGAATTTAAGTGAACACCCGATAGTTAGTAAAGTTAATGGCAAATGATTTGGTCTTGTCCATACAAAAGTGCTCAATATACAGATCTGGAAATTTCATTTGAGGACATAGGAAAATAATGCGTGCAACAGAGAAGCATATAGGAAGTAGATTAGATAAACAAAGAGCGATATAACTGTTTAACCACGCCTTTTCCGATCCGACCCTAGTCGCCCAACCAACCACCTTCTTCCCACAAACTGTCGAACTGTCAGACTGTCAAACTGTCAGTTCGTTGCGTGGTTAAACAGTTATATCGCTCTTTGTTTATCTAATCTACTTCCTATATGCTTCTCTGTTGCACGCATTATTTTCCTATGTCCTCAAATGAAATTTCCAGATCTGTATAATTTGGCGTTAAAAGATAATTAAGTAATGTCGATCGCATCAATTGAAATAGGTATAGCAACGGCAAATGATAGAAAAATTAACTCAACTGATAATGAGTTCAATAAAAGTTTTAAAGCAATACCATTTTAAATTGTAACACCATTTATCACTTTAAATTGTGTAAATTGAAGAAAATTGTAGGTACAACACGGAAAATCCTTAATCACTCCTATTGTCTTGTGGGAACAATTGTCTACAATTTCTCTCTACAAGTTCCCTCAATCGTGGAAAAAAGTAAATCATGAATAAGTCCTACGCCACTGATGTCAAAGATACGATATAGATATTTCACAGGTAACAAAAAAGATAATAATTCATTTTGTAAAGTAGATGAAAAAATATGAGTGCTTAATTGTAAAAATTTATTTTTATTTTTATTTACCATTGATTATTATAAAAATTACTGGAGGGAATTAACATTATATTACTACTAAAATATATGTAAATCCCACCGGGATGTGTTAACCTGCCAAAAGCACACACTGCATTATCTCGACTAATTGGAGTGCCTAATTGCCTAATTACAATATTATATACAATATTGCAATTACGTCATAAGTAAGCCTTGAAAGTTTCGTTTCAATTAATGAAATAGGCGTATTCGGATGAAATTCACAAATTCAAGGACGTTCCTCAATTGACTTTTAATATAACTTTAATTAAATTATAGTGAGTGTTTCGCGAAAGTTACGCTAACAGGAGGCAGTTTAACCAAAACTTTACCGTTCGGTTGCATTAACTTACCTTGTTTAGTTGAGCTGACGTTGTTTAATCTTGTTCTAGAATATATCTCGGTACATTATGATGTTAAACGGCGTGAGATTAAAAGTTTTATCATAATGTAATGCACACTTGATAAATTTCAATATAAAGTCGTAAGTGCGTAAAAATAAGAAATATGTTTTCTCGATATAAAAGTATTTTCTCTGTTCGTCGATTTATTTAGTTTTATAAAAATAAACTTTAATCTATATTTTAAGCAGACTTTTTTTTAAATCAATAGGAAAGTTGAGATATACCTAATCTCAATTATCTTAAATTCTCACGTACCATCCGAATTGGGAACTCCTTTGGGTACATTAAATCAAAACGTTTTAGGAATACAAATGTTGTGAAACCAAATAAGAAGTTTAATCTTCAATTTCAAGTTTGAAGTATGATCCTGATATAAATATAAAAGTTTTGAAAGATAAAATGAATGTTATGTATTTATTTCAATCCTGAAATATTGCAGGTAGATAAAAACAAACTTGTAAAATATACTTTTTAAAAGTAATTACTGGTTAAAAATAATAAAAAATATATAAAAATTTTAAATTTTTCATCTATTACTTTTTTAATTTTTAGTGTATAGTGTGACTGATACATAAATGTACGTGTTGAAATACGTTATTATAGATTTTATTTGTAATTGATTAAGCCAAGTATGCCTTATAGAAATGTGAATAGTTTAGGTGTTATTTGAATTTTTAGCTTTTTTCTAGGAATTTAGTATATACTCTTATGGGTATTGCAATTTTGAAAATATTGACAATATCTCTGGCAATGTTGCTCATTGCCAGAAAGAGAGAGGGAGAAAATATACATTTTAATCAAAAAAATGTTTAAATATTTCCATGGTTTAAAAGTACAAGACGTGAAGTATTAGATTTTTAATTAATTTACAAGTAATGTGTTTGATTATGATCGTCTATTTCAAAATTTTGATATTATCAGCATACAAATTATTAGAAAAACATCTTTATTTTATTGCCATTCAAATAAGATATTAACCGAGACAAAATACCTTCTTAATTATTCGGTAATAAGGTACACAGTTTTGACAACTTATCCAAAATTAATAAAAACCAAAATCGATTACGCTTAATACAAAATCTTAAAAGAGAAGTAACCTAACAAAAAAATCAATAAAATGATTAACATACTTTCTAACTTTAACTCAAAAAACTCGAAACAATAATAGTACATGCACAAGCCCTCTTTCTTATTTCCGACCTTGTTGCTTTATTTGCTACTCTAGTTCTTAAAGCATTTTCTTCGTTTTGGATTTTCTCTAGTATTGAATAACCATACACTTTTATGTCCTTCATGTGATACTACAAATAAAGAAATAAGGACATTAAATGATACCTCCTTGCAGACCATGAAATTTTGTCCTCCTTTCAGCGCACAGTGTGACAAATAACAATTCTACTTGGGCAGAATTAGTAATATGAGAACAATAAGTACACCAAATTTCATTTAATGTTTTAATAAGTTATCATGGTTCTTTTTCTGATAGTAGTTGCAACCATGTACCACTTTCAGTGTAACTGGAAATGTATAGTAAGTTAATTATTTTCTGAAAATGTTTAATTTCTACTAAGGGATGATTAAAAAGCTTAATTCTACATAACATTCAATCAAAAATTATTCACATTATTCTATAGTTTTTATATATAAACAACAGATTCTTTTTTTGTTCGTCATAAATAAAAACTTATTCAAGCGAAATTTGTACAGCCATTCTTAAAATTAAAAAAAAAATGATGTCAACATTTGTCTGAAATATTAGGTTGGGGAAAAAGAATCCATTATTTTTACATGAGCTATATGGAAAAAATAATGGATTTTTTCCCAACCTAATATCTCTTTTCTTTTTCAGTAGGTCTATGAATTATGTTTAAATTAAGCCAAAAAGTAACACTGTGTCCAACGGTATAATATATAAAAACTCTGACTTTACTTTCAGAAAGTCATTAGTCAAGGATTTATTTTTTTAAATTTATTACAAATAAAGACCTTATTTTAAAGAGACAAAGATGTTTCAAATATACACTAAATAACACTACTTAGTGAGGAAAATGCAAAAAGGTCATTAGAGTACCCTGCTAATTACACAATTTACACAAAATTTAAAACTATAAAAATCCCACGTTATGAATGATAAGAGATAATTTGGTATTTGTACCTACTATAATTATTATTGGATAGGTTCATTAATCGATAACTAAAGTTTTTTAGTATTATAGATTCTAAACAGTTCTTATGTTAATTTATTGTAATTATTCGGACAGTTCGAAAAAATCATTTTTGTCGAGCCATTCATTTAACATTATGTCATTTAAACAGGAGAAATGACTAACACCCGTATGCATAGTCCACCGCCAGCGACTCGCTGAAGTTTCTCCGTTCGCTACTTGAAAATTACGATGGATAGTCAATCGCCATGGAATCATTCATGTGCGTTGTGCTATTTTATCTGGCGACGTGCTGGGGGCGATTGATACCATCTCCGGGGATATGCCGGAGATTGATCGATGACAGAAACGTCAATAAAATCAAAATCAGGGTAGGTCAACTCCCCGCAAAATGCTGAAATCGGTTGATTGAGTACTTAATCCATCCGTTTTTGTCAGATTGGCGCTGCTATTCAAGTTTTGAAAAATGACGATTTTATAGAAAGACCTATAAAAGACGTTTCCATAAATATGTAAATGCTTGTTTACTATTACTACGTTTACTATTTACTACGTTTGATTTTTTCTCTCTACCTTCTTGTTGAGAAGAATGTGAATGAACTTAACTTCTTTGGCCTCCTTGCGTTTACTAAACGTTCATAAATGAAAGAATATATTGGTAAGTAGTAATTATATCCAATTAAATATGGAAATCAAAAATTGATAAGGTCACATCCGTTTCTCTAGATAGTTTAGAGCCTGTCGCTGTGATGGGATGTCGTTCTTGAATATGCGGTGGTGTTGGTTTTGGAGACTCCTGAAGAGTGGGTTAGATTAATAGTGTTCAATATTGAGTCAAAGAATGTATGAGTAAGGGTGATATATAACAATAATTGTATTACTTTCAGAAATATTCTAGAGGTTAATAAAGTATTTTGCATTTTTTTTAAATGTTTCCTTTGGTTGTTGTCACATAGATGAAATACTAAAATTCAATAGTAAGAAAAGTTCGAAAATTATTTCAAATTTCGCGGGTCTGATAGTTTGGGATATTTCGATATAGAGGGCATTAATTTGCTTAAAGCGCCAAACCGAATGTCACGGGTGGATTACTAACTACTGCAAACTGATTTCAGCATAATAGTGGGAGTTGACCTTCTATATTATATGTTATTTTTTCTATGATCAAAATGTAGGATGGGGCTATCAAACCTCGGTTTTTTAATAACTCAAAAGAGGTAAAAATTATAAAAATAAACTTAGTAAAAAGAATTTGGATTACATTTATGGAAATGAATGTGATATTGCAGTTTAAGGAACGTATTACTCCATTTAACCCATTCGAGACAAGCTTTTTCGTATACGGTCCCCAGGAGCAATTTTTTTTCTTTATATTGTTGATTTTTAATTTAAAAAAACATGTTTACTATGGAAACCACCCAATTCCTAAGTGAATTCACATAAATAAGATTCATTGCACATCTGGTGTGCAGCTCGCTCCTCGGAAATTGTTTGAAAATGAGACCAATGCGTATTCGTATTCATAGTATGTTACATGTAAGAAAAAGGTCTGATGATTTTTAGATTTTTTAGTACACAGTAAAACCAATCCCAAATTTTGTTTTCCTGTACTTTACAGATTTCATTAATTCAAGAAAAGTCATATTTCTACGACTAGTTTACTCAGAATAACTGATAATTGCATATTATTGCACACACGATGTAGGCCGTCTTATAGGGTCGGAATTCAATTGCACACACGGTGTGCAATCAGTCTCGAATGGTTTAACTGGTAGTACCTCAACGAGAACATGAGAATTTGCGTAAAAACAACTTGCTTGAAGAAAGCAACAAGGGAAACTTAACACTAGACGAGCAACAATAACTATTTACCATAGTTACTTTTCAAAAATAGCTATCAGCAATAATCAATAAAAGTTTAGATTAAGGTGACCAGATTTTGAGATAGGCAAGCGGGACAACTAAAAAGGGGGAGGAGGGTATCAACAAAAAGTTTCCTACAGAATAAAAATGTGGCACATAAAATGGCTTTCAAAGTTTCAACACTTAATTTTGATTTTTCTGATGTCCACACTTGATTTACTGTAGAAAAACGGGTTCAGTCGCAGAGTTAGTTCCAAGTAAAGATAGTGCATATTCCACAATTTTTAATACATTATTGTATGGAACATAGTTTGTTTCCAAATAATAAAATATATCTAACCGAAAATGATTAGTATCATTATATTGTACCGTCCAGTCTTCCAAATAATCTTTGCAGTTACTATAGAACTTTTTGATTTGCTCTTCAAGCTGGTTTATACTATTGCGGATAGTTAACGGTAGAAAATTATTTTCTAACCTCTCTTGATATTGACATTTTAAATTATTAATTTCACATGAATTATTGCTACTTCGATTGCTGATATTTTGTCACCTTCAATAAGTTTTATAACGTTTTGAAAAAGAGCAGCTTGATTTTGTAGAAACTCTAGCCAAATTTTTGAAGATTCTCTTTCAAAAAACTTTTCTAAAATTCTAGGACATTTGTCCTGTGATAGAAAGTAGGACTTTAAAGGATCATACATTTTCAAAATTCTTTCGATATCTGACAGAAGAGCTAACCAACGCGTTTTACTGTATCCAAGTATTTTTTGATATTCAACTTCCGCAGCAAAAGCAATATGTTAGTCGTCGTAACCCGTAGGATTCTTAGAACGCAAAACAATGATTTTCAGAAATATAAAATTTCACTTAATTCTAAAAGTCGGGACTTTTGAAAAATGTCGTGGGACGAGGGACAAACGGTGAAAAATCGGGACTGTCCCGCCAAAAGCGGGACGTCTGGTCACCTTAGTTTAGATACCTTTATGAGATATAATGTAATACATAATTACTTTGATTGACATAAAAACACATTTAATCTTTCTATTATACCACATTGTATTAATATGGTGTAGTAAATTAAATACATCAGTCATATAAATTTTGCTTCCTTTTTCGGCATTATTAGCCAGACACTCTCCTTTTTTTAAGTATCATTTACTTTAATTTGTTATCATGAAAAAGGTTGTTAAGCCACACGTTAGAAATTTTGCTGTAATTCACCGGCGATTCGCCAAAACTGAGAGCACTGGAAGACTGACTATACAACACGAATAATGTTCCGACCGTTCGTTAGCGATTTCTCCTCAGAGTCGCCGAAATGAATTCCAACGAGTCCCTGGCAATCGACTATGCATATGGGTGTTAAGAGTAATTTATTCTTTAAGACCTTATATTAACGTTATTTTTTGGTATTAAAACCTAAAATAAATAGTAGATGTTAACGATTTTGACTTATTAACTTTGAATATGTTGTAAAGAATTGTATTCACACCAATTATCATCTTATCATTAACGAAATGCAAGGTGTTTTGCCATATTTAGCACCTTATTTGAAACAGAGTAATTTTTATAATAATTGGTTCGCTGACTGTGTTACCAAAATTTTGAAATAGGCGATTATAAATGAACAGGTTATTTGATAAATAACTTAAAAACCGAATATTTCACTTTCAAACCTATACTTTTAAACCATTGAAACATTCAAAATATCATTCGACTTAATATGTGTATTAGGATGTAATCTAGCCAGAGAAGTTGATACTTTGCAAAGAAAGTATTAGTACTCCGAAAATTTCAATATTTGTACAAATCATTGGTACAAAGTTATTAACACCAATAATAGTCAGCAATTAAATAATTTCAGCAAATTAAACAATTTATTTGTATAAATTAAAATCGGTAAAATTCTACATAAAAATTTTGTTGTATAACAAATTTTATTTTTACCATTAATAGAATGTTATCAAAAAATATAACCAAAGATATATACTTTTATTCACATCGCTATTTGAATATCAACGTAAACAGTTTCAATAAATACAACACTCACCATCAGATTACATGTTTGTTTAATTTATTATTTATGTTGTCATGTGATGTTATTTTTTTATGTCTGTTTAATTGCGCGTGATTTACATATATGTTACATTATGTTTAATAATAAAACAGTCTGTATTTGTATATATTTTTCATTGTTCGGTTTAAATATCAGGTAATAAAAATTTATTTTTAGATGACTTGCGTGTTTGTTCTTTGCTATATAAAAATATAATTCAAATAAGTTGGGATGATATACTATACCGTAGTGTTTTATATTTAAAAACCGACGCTTTTCATTAACTTCGAAACGCTCAGCAAATCCTTAAAAAGCTTCCAAAGTTTTTTTACAAAGTACTTCTAAAAAATGAAAGGATTTTAACGTGATGTGCACACAGCTCTGTCGCGTTCACGCTCTGTTCCCTTTTGCTAGGAAAAACGTGCATTTCAAATAGATCCCGGATGTTAGAGGTGTTTTTGTGGGTTAGTAGCGATCTGGTCCAGATTACAAAGATAAAATTGGAATTATAGTATGAAAATGTATCCGATTTTAGCTACGATATTTAGAGCTATTTATTACTTTAATGGTTAAACAATCATCCTGTTAAATCTGGATTTACTCAGGAGAGTTTTGTTTGAGTTAAGGTCCGAAATCCTATATCTACAAAGGATGCTAAATCTCTTGTTTGCGTACAATTACTGTACAAATTGAAAATCATTAAAAGACATGTACAACAATAAAGATTAAACCTTTATCTAAATGCTTACAATGTATTTTACATTTACCATTCTCTTTGTTTTTTTGTCTATAGTAATCATCACCAAATAGAAGATCATAAAACTAAAAGTTATATGACAGTTTTATGGCTTGTAGCATTCCCCTTATGTCATACATTTTCGGTTTTCTTAAGACGATGTACTTTTCGCTTAGTTGTAACATGGCATTTGATATATCGTATTGGACTATAGGGACGTCATCTATTATACCTTCCATACTCTCTTTTGTGTATTTTAACATGTTTTTCTACCTTTCTCTAAAGTAGTTTACAAATAAAAGTTTTTCTGAAAGAAAACAAAGTCGACGAAGAAGAGCATCGATGTTTGACCTTTTGATGGAAAAGTTGCGAGTTCGAGTTTCTAAATCACAAAGGATTTACAAAGCAATAAACTACGTGCAATTGTTGTTTTGTCTTTGTTCAAAACCACCAAACGTATCAACCTTATTAAAACGGCATGAATCGGCTTTGTTCTTTCCGGTAATTGTGTTATTTTGAACCCAGACCTAGTACGAACCAAACAAATAATTGTTACGAGCCAATTTTAGACCGAAACGTAAACTAAACCCACAGAAACGCACCAAGTTTATTTCCGCCGAGATCAAACGGACCAGCTTTAATGAACTTACTTTGGGAAAGAGCTCCAACTTGCACTTTGATCTCACACCATTGAATGGGTCCCCGAATTTGAAGATTTTGGAGCGACTTAGCGTGCGCACTGACTTGTGGTGGAAAAGATGTCGCGAAGGAAACACGTGGAAAACGCGCCGGATTTGATGAAGGAGGTGCGAGCGAGACGTCGGGACGCACACTGACGCCGCTTCAGTCGACGCGTTCGGACGTCGCGTTTCGTTGAGGGCGCAGGTCGCCAAACTATGAGGCCCCAGCGACGTAAACATACGCCTGAAGGAAGAACAAATTTTCAACGCGAACAGTGCGAACGTAACGGCCGATAACGGCTGTGTTTCTTTCTTTGGAAATTGAAATTCATAGCACGGTGTCGGTACATCCTGATTTCCGTACGTTTTATGGGAGTTTCTGATGAATTTTTGCAATTAGTGGGATTGGTACAAGATATAAAAATGGTATTTTCAGAAATATTATGATCTAGATTTATGGTAATATTACAGGAAGAATTTCATGAAATATTTCAATGTTTAATAAAATATTAAAGAACGTAAAAAAAAATCTTGATTTATTTTTAAATTATAGGGTTAAAACTTTAATCGATAGGTATATGGAAGTGTATTGTAAATTGGCAGAGAATTAAATTCTCTGCCGTATAGGCTAATAAAATATACGGTACTCCGTTCAAAATTTTCCACTTTCTTGCAATTAAGTACGGAAGAACGGTTATTCTCTTTGTGAACATCCAATATATGAAAGAGTGATTAGGGTAGTGACATTCTATTTATCAATGTCTGGAGAGTAATACTATTATCATTCCAATTATCAATTTTCTTGCTTGAAGGATGCCTGAGTAATGTGGCTTTAAAGAACGGATTGAAAATTGTTAAAAAAATCTTAAAATCAAAATAAACTTTACATCAAAAGATTAGGATGAACAATCCCTACTAGAAAAGCCTCACACAAATGTACTAGTAATGCAACCCAATAAAGCTCTAACGAACAAGTTGCGTGAAAAACCCTGTATATCAAAGAGAAATTGAAAGCATATAGTAAAACAAAGTTTACTGTACTTTTTGGACTATAAGACACGATAAGATGAAAAAATAGTTTAATGTCACCTTTGAGTTATAAGGCGTATCAATAATTAGAGTTAATTTTTCTAAATAAATGAAAGACTTGAAGTTGAACTGAAGATATTTATTAATGATCTCGACTACCCGGGTTTGATCTAATAGATCGTCTTCAGGTCAATCGAGTCGTATGTGAAGAACATTTTTTCGAACCATGGTGAAAAACGAAGTTAACATTGAATAATTGCAAAAATATTAAGGAGTATAGTTTGAAAAATACAAAATTATTTGTTCTGCTCAAAGATCCGCCATTAAAGTTTAAAAAATTAAACATAAACTGTCTGTCAGTTTATTGTCTGTCGTTGGTGAGACAGGTTGGGGATATTAATCGGAATCATTCTTCTACAATTTGGGTGGATACGTTTTACATTTTTCATTCTCATTTATCATTTCATAGAAATTTATTACAACGTGTTTAATTTTTTCAATTGAAGACCACAGGGAAAAAACGTGCTAAGTCAATTTTTCACGGATCTGATCTAAAGCGGTCATTTTGTGGTTCAAATAGTGTAGTTTATATGGGTAAATCATACAAGGAAATAACGATCTACATGAAGAGTTTAGCAGGCATTTAAAATAGCTGTACAGCGATAAAACGTACATAGTCCATGCGCAACAGGGAAAGAACATTCTAAGTCAGTATCAGCTGATTTCTAGAACAGGTGACTTTGAGCTGGTAGTACTATTTTGGCAATCGTTGTGGATAGTTCACTTGTGTTTTGAATGTTGTTTGAGGTTATGTTAAGTGATGATCATGAGCAAATTCATTCGGTTGCACCGGCATCGAAAAAGTGTAAAAAAAAACAGGTACAGGTCGTTTGTTGGAAGCTAATAAAAAATTACGCTTGCAAAGCCATGAAGAAGGACCTGATTGCGGTTGTAGGAGACTTAAATGTTTCACCGCAACCTCTGCAGATGAAAGACGACAAAATTTGAAGGAATTTAACACTATGGAATCCTGGAACACCCAAAGTCTCTACCTTTCTGGTTTAATTTCGACTACTCCCGTAGTTCAAAGACGACGTCGCTTACCAGAAGAAGAAAGCAATCTGCATTCGGCGTCTTTTCATTACAGAGTTCGAGTTTACAGAGAGCAGTCGGTTTTAGATGTTCCTGTGTGCTTCAGGGCTTTCTTGTCGATTCATGGAGTAACTAGAAGGAGAATCATGACTATACAAAATTCTCTAAAGATGCATGGTACAGCTCCAGTGGATAGAAGAGGTAAACATTCGTCCACGCATCGCAAACTGTCGGAAGAAATCAAGAACAAAATTTGTGGCCATATAAGTTCCTTTAAGGGCAGAAGTAGTCACTATAGCGCAAACAAGTCAAAGAGTACAACGATTTTGCAGCGTCCTACGAAACTTACAGAACCCTACAGAATATAATTTTGTACGTTTTTTACCTGTATCTTTGGTAGTTTATTTACTGAATTATATGATGTATTCAATATGACTAATCTTTATTCTTATCAGTCACTGCAGATCATTACCAAATACACTAAGAACGTGGTAATGTTTGTAGCTTATTTTTAATTGAAAAGATTTCGAA
Organism: Digitonthophagus gazella; assembly: GCA_036711955.1. Lineage (NCBI taxonomy): Eukaryota > Metazoa > Arthropoda > Insecta > Coleoptera > Scarabaeidae > Digitonthophagus > Digitonthophagus gazella. The sequence continues at coordinate 12,586,775 of JASCIT010000001.1, forward strand.
ACCGTAAGGTTTTCAAACTTAAAACCGCTCTCCTGAAAATTTTCGTTTTTTGACTTATCACGTTTTTTCCCTGTGGTCTTCAATTTTAATGGCGGATCTTTGAGCAGAACAAATAATTTTCTATTTTTCAAACTATACTCTTTAATGTTTTTGCAATTTTTCAATGTTAACTTCGTCTTTCATCATGGTTCGAAAAAATGTTCTTCACATACGACGCGATTGACCTGAAGACAATCTTTTAGATCGAAACCCGGGTAGTCAAGATCATTAATAAATATCTTCAATCCAACTTCAAATCTTTCATTTATTAACATCAAACTGAAGAATGGAATTATTCACATCAAATTAATTTTTCCATGTAAGCAGGTTGTACGTCTAATAGTCCGAAAAATATGGTGTATGGTGTTAAGTGTTTGAAAATTTTAGGCATTAAAAAAATATATTTTTCATTTGGCTATAATTTGAAAATGAAATGATTTTTTATAGGTCTTTTGATAAACCTTCATTTGAACGACAGTTTATTGTCTGTCGTCGAGGAAATCGATCGAGTCTAAATTCTAGTCATCTTTTAAATTTTGGATATTTACGTTTTACATTTAATTTCATTACAACGTGCCGATTTTACATTAAATGCGGATAACTTTAAAACATTTTTCAAATTCAATTATATTCAACGACCTTCATGTATAGTTCTTTTCTTCAACATTGATCTTCTTTTTTGACGCGATGACCTGAAGACGATCGCATAAGATCGAAACCCGGGTAGTCAAGTTCGGAAAATAAAATAATTATCTTCAGCAATACTAAGTTTTATTTTATACTTCATTTGAACCTTTAAATTTTGTATCATCAAGGGGTGAAATGACATCGGCCATGTAGACAATGCATATCTGAAGGACTGCAATACCATGTAAAAGACAACTTGACCAATAAAATTGTCAAACCTTGTTTCCGCCAAACTTCACAATATAAATACTTTTAAAAGAAGGCCCGTCAAATATTTTCTTTCATTTCTAAATTACAGGAATATAAAATCGAGTGAATAGTTTTACTATACCTTGTATATTTTACTAGATTTTACTTTCATATGTGTTTGAGCAAAAATTTCTTTTCGAACATGTGCGAAACTTTTTAAATTGATGAGTTTAAAAAATAGCTACAAAATCACATTAAAGTCTATTGATTTTACTTTAAGTGATTGTAACTACTTGAATCGATCAAAACCGTTCAATTGTTTTACTTTACTGATATTAAAAAAAAGTATGATTTCACTGCGTAGTTTGATTACTTTATTGCGTGTTATTGGATCTTTTGTTGATGATTTCAGAAAGGCTTTATTTATGTAGCTCAGCTACGTAGAAAGCCGCGGCTATTACTCATCTGATTGTGTGATGGAGAAGAACGGATTTCATAGCTTTCATAACCTGTAACCGTTTATAAATATTTACACAACTATAGGAAAACAGCAAAATGTAATCAAAATAAATAAAGCCCAACTACGATCGATCAAAAGCGTTGATTTGTTTGTTTATTTTATAGACTAGATTTTTCCATTTTATTAATAACTTCAAAAAAGGCTTTTAGTGATAATTTTAGCTGTATTGATGATTTTATTACATATTTTTTACAGTTTTATAGTGTAAATAAAAATGGTATATTATTTAATTTAATCAGTGTATATCCTAAGTGTTGTAATATTAAAAAAGTGAAAGTAGGTAACATTAACTATTTACTAAATTGTTAAAATAACTTTACTTTAAAATAATGAGATTAACAAACAATTAAATATGACAAAGACTGATAGATTTCAATACAAATTTAATAGAATAATTTCAATTGCATTCAATTTGTACATACACTGGTAAACCTATTTTGAATAAACCGGCACAATTTGGTATGTATGTATGCATTATATTGTGAGATAGTGACAGATTTATAAGTGCGTAAATTGTAGGTAAACATTTGCACATAATAATTAACAACTTTATAAATTTATTTAAAAGCCGATTTTCTAAAATTAATATGTGCGTTCTTAACATTTAAGACAAGAAACGTTATCCAGAAAATTTTACACATATAATATACACTTAGGTACTATAACCCGAAATGGAGCTGCACTATAAAGAGAAAGATGAAAGAGTAGTCGGCAATGTTACGGAGAGGGGGCTTACTTTTTCATCTTTCCCTTCATGGTGCAGCTCCATTTCGGGTTATATCACGTCTCAAACTAGGGCAATAAGCAACTAGCAACCAACAACAAGCGATTTTGCCACCTAATGATATTTTACGTAGAATTAAAGCAGACGTCTCACATTGGAGCAATCCGATATCGCCTCTCTATTTGGATACCGAATTGTTCCAACGTGAGACATCATTTGACTATATGTAGGGTGACCAGACGTACGGAATTTTGCTGTATTGTACAGCAATATGATACGTAGTACAGTATATGCGCGCGTACAGCAAACGCACAGCATTCGCAATTTATTACTGAATTTGTACCATTTTGAAATGAGTAGCGTAGTAACAGTGCCATTCAAGTTATAGATTTTTCGGTTAAAGAACAGCAAGAATAGGCATTTCTGTAAATTACCGACTGTACGCTATTGTTAAAGTTATGTTCTTAGTACCACCAGGATTCGGCATTCAAAGCTAAAGCATTTCTTTATAATAAATTTCATTATAAAGAAAAAATCATTTTTGTGTCTATAACTATCCAATTATTGCTTATAGAGAATTCCATCCTGTATCGGCAAATTTTTCATTATGAATGAAAACTTTTCAAAAATGCACTTTTTCGAACAACAGCCTATATCTCTGGCATCGTGAGAGATGTCATTATATGGTTTTGATCATTTAGTTTCTTATAAAAATCGAGCATTAGACACCGTTATCAATTTTCCTGTGTCTCTTATAGCAACAGGAGTCTCCCTTTAAAGATGTCTAATTGGACCCACCTTGTACATGCGTTGCATGTGTACAGCATTGAAAGTTGAGAAATCTGGTCACCCTACTATATGTAAAATGTCATCAAGTGGCAATATCGCTGGTTGCTAGTTGCTTATTGCTGGTTGCCTCAGTGTGAGACCCGCCTTAGAACTATTCTTTTGATATGAATAGTATTTTTGAAAAATTAAATCTAAGACACGTCAAAAGGAGTCTATAATTGTGGAAACTAACAATAAGCCACAAAGTTAAAACCTCTTAATTTTCGTAGATCATATTTCAATGTTATAAAAACATGTTCCACATAATACTCTCTACAGTCTCTTATTATCTACTTTTAAAACTAGTTACTATACGTCAACGTTTCTTATTACAAAGAATAACTTTCAACAAAAGAAATATATTCTGGTTAAATCTAGCTAAATTTTGTGAAATTTCATCCCTTGGTACCGAATTTTACGAGAAATTTTGCTTACTTTGTTAAGGTTCCATCTCTAAAGGTAACAAGACTCTCAAGTAGGGATGGGGACAGTACCTCCAAACGGCTCCCGTTCCCTTTTCTTACTTTATTTTCTAGCCACTTCTTACAAGCTCTTATATCAAGCGCCATCTAGCTTTTACCTTATACCTACATTTTTCTAGTAAGGCTGTCGCCGAACTATGTACGAAAACTCTTACCATTAGAACAACATCCCCATTATGAGTTCGACTAAAGCGACCAAACCTTTCGTAGATACTAAACGTTACAAGTTTTAAAAATATTAGTTTTCTAAAGTTTCTTATTCCTATTAATTAAATAAAGTTTATAGAAGGGAAGGAAACCTTTCGACTTTCTTAGGTTTTGAATTCAACATACAATAGAACTTTACTAATTCGATCGTGGTTTATTGCTCACCTCAAGCAATCTAACATTTTTCACGTTCCGATTGCTCCGGTTTTCAAATATAGGGAACAATATTGAAATGTAATTTTTCATTGTAATTGAAAAGTATTGAAAATTTGTACACACAGTAAATCCAAAGCATATGTATACATTTTATTCATTTACTGTAGCCAATTACTTTTCCATGATTGGATTGAAATCTAATATTTATGTTGTCTTTTTTCGGTTAATATCAAATTTTATTTATTTGAAACAAACGTATAAGCGTGAAATGAAACATCTGTTAATACAGATCAATAAATGTGCTACTGTATTGGGTTTTATTGAGTTTATACGAGAAAACGTCGAAGTATATACATTATTTGCCATCTTTACAACTACATAAGTGTCGTATTTCTGAAGGTGACCACATCTTATTGAAAGATTTATGCTAAAATATTCTGAAGATTGTTCATTGTGGAATTTTAGATTTCCTTTCATATTCAAAACGTCTACTATATCTACAGGCTGCTTCACAACTATTGTAGGAAATCTGATATCTGTGATTACTGATTAATAAACGGTTACGAGAAATATAATTAAGTGTATGTAACAAAAAAGACGTTATACATTGTTGGGTAAAAGTACATAGGTATACTATTTCATAAAATTTGCTTAGCTTATTTTGCTTTTACAAGAGATGGTAAACAACGTTCCCAAGAATAATATGCGGGTGTATTAATATCATTTTGAAATAAGAACTCAGTTCTTAGAAAGGCAACTGTAATATCAAGATAGTAAAAAATTCCAGCTGTACTTTAATATTGCACCAGCAGGTTTTCATATCCGGAAAAGAAATAAATTAGTTTTTCTTTTATGTTTAAACGACATATCTTGTTATTCCGTAAAAACCATTGTTGCTTTTAAAAAGAACACAAATATATTAACAACACAAAATAATGTACTAAATATTAATTTTCCTCCGTTCTATTATTCATATTTCCGCCGACATAAATTGAAACAAATCTCCAGCTAATCCAACCTAATTCGAGTGGGAAAATGTTAAGCAGATTCAAAACTTTAGATTACCTTAAATTAATTAACAATAGTTACAATTAACTATTTTTTTTATTGTAAAATTATAAATAATATTGCGTGTTAGATTTAGTATTTTATTTATTGGGTTGTTCGGAAAATAATTACCTTTTTCTTGTAGAAATGAAAGAGTTTTCGTATAATAAACAAATACTTTACTAAATTAGATATTGGCCGTTCTGATCCAACACCTTTTGCCATCTTTTTGGTAGTAGCATAATTCCACGCCCATAAAATTTTTGGTCTTCGCTGGCAAAAACTGGTCGAGGTGGTTTTTGACCTCCTCATTTGAAGTGAAGGTTTCACCGTCTAAAAAATTTTGGAGTGACCAGAACAAATAATAATCCGATAGTGCCAGGTCTGGAAAATATGGTGGGTGTGGTATTGTATCCCATTCAAGCTGTAGAAGCTTTTGGCGAGTGACCAAACTTGTGTAAGGTCTGGCGTTGTCTTTGTGAAACACTACGCCTTTCCTGTTGATTAGTTCTGGCCTTTTCTGTTGAAGTGCATCATTCAGTTTGTCCAGATGATGACATTAGAGAACATGGGGAACCCATACATCGAACTTCGAGGATAATCCCAGGCCTTTCAAATGGTCATAAACTGTTGAATTTAATAAATTTAACTTCAATTCGATCTCACATGTTGTTATTCGCTGATTTGCATCAACTAATGCCTTTATCGTGTCTTTATCAGCTTCAACCGGCCTTCCCGAACGTAGTGCATCTTCGACATCAAAATTACCGAATCGAAATTTAGCGAACCATTCCTGGCACTGGCGTAGTGTCAACACTCAGCTTCTCCATGCACATCGGTCAACTTCTTTCTGGCTTGAACAGCATTTTTACCCTTTCTGTAGTAAAACAGTAAGATATGTCGAAAATGCTGCGTATCACAAGTCTTGCTATATGAGCTCTTAAAGTATATAATAATTATACAGCTTAAGTATGAACTTGGGTGCAAAAAAATACAATTAAATGCTTTGTCGGGAAAAAACGAAATTACTTTCTGAACAACATTTCAATATATTGAAAGGACAATATTTTTCTGATTCATATTAAATTTCAGCCTACCATTTTCATCTTTTAAGAAATCTAAATAATGCAATCAGATCAATATCGTCCGTCGCTTCCGAAACCGTATCAAACGCCGAAGGTAGTTTTCGTATACATCTATTTTCAGTTGGAAGTCAAGCAACCGATATTGAATAATGCATCAGTGCATATGTCTGGAACGCATCTTTCTCCAACCGAATAAAACCCGATATGGTCGCGTACCGAGCACGCAAGATGACATAAAGTAGAGCAGAATAAATAATAAAATAACCAGTACGATATGTCAAACCTCTAAAGCTATCCACAAGATACAAAGCATTGACAAATAATATCGCAGCCAAATAAATTGACTACATCTATGAATTATCTAATAGGAATTTAATTTATAATCAATAACCAAAGTGCATTCACTAAAGTCCTTTGTATTAATTTGTCGGCATCAACTCTAATTCGCTAATTCAAAACGTCCTCGGTGCACAACCGAGCTTTTGCTGTGCGGGACTAGATAGGACCCGATTTCGGTCGAATTTCCTTTGCAGATTAAGCCCTTTGGATTAAAGCGATGCCACGTGGATATCAGATAGCCTTCGCGAAGTAAAACTCACTTAGTGGCTTCCCGTTTGTGTTGGTAGCCTTTCTACTCAACTATTGGACGTTTGGACGTTTAATTAGGAGTTGAAGATTCATTGAAACTCGTCAAAACCTTTACGTTTATTACAGGAGGATCTATTAATCTTAGAGATTTAGCGGAAATTAAACTGGAATTTGAGAAATAGAATTAGAATGTCAAGTAGATACATTTAGTAGTAAGTTAGTAATTTCTATGGAGAGATTGGAATATGGAGAGGCTCTTCGAAAATCACAACAACATTTTTGATACGATTGGGGTTTCCTAAAAATGGTTTAGGATTAATAGGTCCGAGATTTAGTAAAAATTAGACTAGAATTATAAAAATGTTACATAAGTAGGTACATTTTGTAGTAAATTAGTAATTTCTGTAGAGAGTTTGGAATATGATGTAGTACCTCTTCGAAAATCACAACAACATTTTGGAAATGATTGGGGTTTCCTGAAGAGGTTTGCAAGTAAAGGGAGTTCGTGTCATGTTTGCCATTCATTCATTAATCAATCGGTCCGAATCAGTAAAGGAGCAATCGGATTGCGGAGAGTTTCCATCGATTATCCTCGAAAAGCGAACGCTCGAAAGTTAATTATCCGTGGGAATTGTTGGGGCACTTATAGACAACATCCGGGGTTTGGACCATAAATTAATAGACGACGAAGGGCGTCGTAATGGATGGACCGAGTTGGCGGGAAATCGTTAAGTACCACTCCACATATAACTGGAGAGGAAAATCTTCGATTTTTACATAATCGATCATCTCATTTTCTTACATCCTCTTTTAAAAAATGTATAATGAAGACGAGATCAATTTATGTCAAAATATGGAAAATAAATGATACTTTTCGAAATATATAGATGGAAAGTGTCATCGCTTAAAAGAAATATATCGTAGGCGTTAAATAGATTGATTAAAATTGGCGTCGTGTCGGTTTTCTTGTCCCCTCCTTTCGGGGAAGATTCTTGGGAGTTCGATCATAAATTATTTGCAAGGATGCCACCATCACATCCACGATTAAGCTGCTCCTTTGAACACGTCACCCGAACCGCCCTTTAGGGTAAAGGGAAGCTTCATGCTGACACCAAAATATTTTGTGGCGATAACTAGGATATTGATCAAACAGAATTTAATAATTTTGTTCAAATTCTAAACTAATTTAAAATTAAAATACTACTAAAAATCATAATAAAATGTATTTGTTCAGTTAAAGAGAAAATGCAAACTGTCTTTCAATTTATTTCGACGATTTGTTTCGTGTTCAGACCTACAAATCTCATCAATGTCAGCTCGCTTTAAACGAATGCGCTCAGTTTGAATTTTCATTAGAATCACATCAATCAGTAGTTCGTAAGCAGATATTTCACGTTCGTGTTTGTTGTATTTTCCATTTAATTTAACTTTATATTAGATTCTTTATCAGGAAATGTGTAAAGTAAAATTTATTGATAGGGTCAATGCATTGGTTCTCGACCAGTTAACCAAAAAAATGACTTTGAATGTATTTTACATATAGAAAAATTATTCAAATTTTATTACACCTAGCCTTAAACGATTCCTCAATAAGTTCTTAACAGTGTGCAAGTATGATTTTTCCTTTCTTTTAACAATATTTATTAAAATTTCAATAAAAATAAAAAAAGTACAATATCACTATTTCTCGACCACTCCGCGGAGTTTTCGACCATTTTATGTTAGTTCTCGACCACCACAAATTGGACTAATTTCTAAGAAAATATATTGAGAACAATAGATTCCATTAGAGAAAAACATAAATTCAAACAATTTTAATATACAGGGTGTCCTGGAAAATGTGGGAAATCTCTTGGATTCTGAGAGAACATTAAAAAATATGGTTACAAGTTCCCATAATTTTCTTTCCTAGCGGCCCTCCCCTCGGAGATACGGCGTCCTAAAAGAAGCCACTGGAAAACATTTTTCTTGAATAAATTTCGAAGTAGTTACTTTAATTTAATGAAAATTTTATATGATAAACAGTAGTAAGGACCTCTTAAAAAGATGACCTTAAAACATAATTAGTCTCTTTAGTTTACCAGGGGCGTACTAGGTTGTGTATTTTAATGCTTACATTTTTAACTCCCTGTATGGTAAGGAGTTAAAAAAATAAATTTGGATACCTTGAATATTTAGCTAAAGAAAAGGTACTCTTATTCAGTGTCGATAAAATGAACCGTTTTCGAGAAAAAAATTATAACAGAAACCATCAAGATTAAAAATTTATTAATATTTCGCATTAATAGTAACGTTACCATAGTAACGTTTGTAAAAACAGCGCTTTTTTAATACTGATGTTGCAGACAAAAAATTTAGCTCTATTTATACAAACGTTACTATGGTACCTACGAAATATTAATAATTTTTTAATCTTGATGGTTTCTTTTAAAATTTTTTCTCGAAAACGGTTCATTTTTCGACACTGAATAAGAGTACCTTTTCTTAAGTTAAATATTCAAGGTACCTAAATTTATTTTTTTTAACTCCTTACCATACAGGGTGTTAAAAATGTAAGCATTAAAATGTACAACCTAGTACGCCCCTGGTAAACTAAAGAGACTAATTATGTTTTAAGGTCATTTTTTTAAGAGATCCTTACTACTGTTTATCATATTAAATTTTCATTAAATTAAATTAAGTACTTTGAAATTTATTTAAGAAAAATGTTTTCTAGTGGCTTCTTTGAGGAGGCCGTATCTCCGAGGGGAGGGCCGCTAGGAAAAAAGCTTATGGGAATTTGTAACCATATTTTTTAATGTTCTATCAGAATCCGAGAGATTTCCCACATTTTCCAGGACACCCTGTATGTATACATATATTTTCACTAAACAAACGTAAATAGGAATTTAGATTATTATTTTTTACTAATAAAGAAAGTGACATTAATCAATTTTCTTGTTACGGTGGTCGAGAACTAATTGATTTTCGACCACCTATAACACGAGTGTAAAAAAAAGAATACTTAGGTCTAATTTAATGGTCGTAAACTAAAACTTAAAAAGTAGATATATAAATTAATTGAAGTATGCACAAAAATACCAACAATTCTTAAATAGATGATATTACCAAAACAATTAATTTTTTAAGAGATTACTGATTCTCGACCATTTTGGTCGAGAACTGAAAAGGGCAATTATTTTAATATTGGTTGGCGACCATCAAATATTAAGCAAAAAACTTACTGTGAGCCTATGTTTTCTTAAAATATATAAGCAACTATAACTAATAATAGATATAAACCATAATATAATCACCTAACGTGGCTAAAATCAAAATTATTTACTATTTTCTGGCCGGGTTCGTTTAACATTTTTTTTACACTATACATCAAACTATACTGTCATCGCGATAGACATGTATTTACTGATTTTTCACGAAATAACGCAGATTTTTAGTTCCATTTTGAGAACAATTTTAGAAGTGCTACAGAAGTACAAAACCAAATGTCCACACCTTTTTAAAGTATAGCGAATATATTTCTTATTATTTGACTTTAAATGACAAAATGGTCGAGATCCATTGCCGGTCGGCTAACCAGTGCATTTACCCTATATTCTTTACATTAAAGATTAAATATTACAAAAGTTCTTAACAATCATTTAATAAAAAATGTATTAATTTTAGCTGTTTTAGTAAATTTGTTAATGCATTAATAACATTTCAAACTCTGTTCTTAGAAAACCAACTTTAATATTAAGATAGTTCCAATAATTCCAATGGTGCTTTAATAGAGTACCATCAGATTTTCATTCACGAAAGAAAAAATAAATTGGTTTTTCTCTTATGTTTCAATCTAGCTTTTCCACGAAAAGACTATTATTCTTAAAAAGGATTTAAATACGCGAATATCATAAAATAACGTATTAAATATTAATTTTCCTCGGTTTCCTTATTCATATTTCGGCCAAGATAAATTGCAACAAAGCCCCACCCAACGCGACCCAATTCGAGTCGGAGAAATTACTGTCTAAAAAGCAGATTTCAAAGTTTAGATTAATTTAAATTAATTAACAACAGTTAGAACTAAATGTTTCATTATATGGTTAGTTTAGGATTAGTTTTAGCTGCTTTAGTAACTTTTTACATTGAAAAAAAAAAGTGAAACTACGCAATGTAACCTAATTTTTTAACCCTCTAACTGTTGAATACTATAACACGAAATGGAGCTGCACCATGAAGAGAAAGATGAAAAAGTAAGCCCGCCCTACATAGCATTACCGAGTGCTCTTTCATCTTTCTCTTCAGGGCCGGATCCAGTAAGTGCGGCTCCCGATTAATTTTTTTTCGCGGGGCCCCACACAGTTTAAATAAAAATGTTGATTTGGCTGTTTACATATTGAGACAATATAAACTTGAAACATTTATTCTTTCTAAAAAAAAGATCATGGGACACAATCGACGTCTAAAAAAAGGTCATGATGCACAAGTCAACATTTTTCTATATCATAAAATATAAAATGTTAACTTCATGGAGCTTTATAAAATCGAACACTACATAATGCGGGGCCCCAATTTTAAAATGCGGGGCTCCTTCAAGAGCGGGCCCGATTGGGCACAATCGCTCCAATCGCCTCATATTCGGCCCTGTTTCTCTTCATGGTGCAGCTCCATTTCGGGTTATTGTACCTGATAATAGTAATCGCTGGGGACTAAATAGTTTTTCACGCAATATGAATCTGTTCGGCGATGTATTAAATTATAGCATAATACAGAATCCAATCATTGTTACTTTATCCACATAGACTGTGGACGCACATGTGCGTTCACAGTGACTGCCTTCGCTGAATGGACATTTGCGCCAGTAGTAGTCAAAGGGTTAATTCCCCAATAATTTAGATATTTATTGATATGTGTAATTTACCTGTTGAAGAGAATTAATAATATATTTATGCGATATCGCCACAATATTTTAAGCAAGTTCTTGAAAATGTGAAAAATTCTAATACATTTCGAAACATTTTATAAGATATTATTATTTAATTTAGAATTTTGTCAAATTTACAACCGAAATTATTTTATTAGCAGAGATAATTACGTGCAAGGTAATTATAATTCATTGAGATCTCCAATAATCTGAAGATATTTAAATGTCAAAAAGTCACCCATGCTATATTTACCAAAATTCAGAAAAGTTTTTTTACTAAAATTAAATAAAACTATCTATTTTATAATACAAGAGACAGATTTATTTTACGTTTTATTAAAAAAATCTATGTTTTTTCTTTTATTTTCGGGTATAACTTAACGATTTAAAACGAGTGTTTAAAAAGTCGTCCAGGATGTTTACGGGAATTAAGAAAAGATTTATTGGCTAGAACTAAATAAAACTATCTACTTTATAATAAAAGAAACAAAATTAACTCATATTCGTAACTTGGCGTAACTTGGGGATATAAAACGGTATTTCAAAAATTATCCAGACTGTACAGGTGTACCGTTTTGATTGTCTGATCGTAGTGGAGATCGTATTCTCCCACTGAAGACAAGCAAAAGGAAACATATTGAACATAGAGTGAAAAGTGATTCGTTTTTGAGATATTCAGGGTTTTAAGTCCGTAAGTTGACCTATTACTAACCCTTAACTACTAACATCTCACTTTTGTAACGTATTCACTAACGATGCTTCTCCCAGACGACAATTTTTAAAATTATCATAGTTAAGCTGTTTCAAAATTGCTTCTCTTTACAGTAAAATCTAGTTTTTAGACTTGTCTTCTGTCAACTTTTCTAATAATAATTAATAAATTTAATAAAACTTTAAACTAATAATAATTAATAACCTAAAATTAATATATAATTAATAATATTCACATATCTAAAGCCGTCTGTGAGACGTATGTTTAGTAGTTAAGGGTTAATATTATTACAGTAAATCATTTAAATTCATCTCTTTGTAAGGGACATATTATTTTATAACTTATTAACATTTAGTAAACTTTCTCTCAATAAAGTGTCATATTACAAGTTCAGCTATTAAAGGCACCAATTAAAGTCCAATGCATATCGATTGCAGAAATATTAGTAGTTTGCGTTTTTGTGTAATCGGAGCGGCGTAATAGTTTAGGTGGATAGCAAAACGTAGCATTTAAGTGGGTATTCAATACAATTCGCTCTCGCTAATAATTTTATAAGAAAGATATAATGATAAGAAGAATACACTCAATAGTGTATAGTTTCGACAAGCTTTTGTGTCTAACCAGTCTAATCTAATAATAATGACAACTTATCGAAACCATTGTAAAGAGTTAATAATTTAAATAATTCACTCCAATTACATCAATAACGTGCGGAACTTCCAATATCTCGAAAATGAATTACTTTTGGACCCATGCTTATTAGAACGTTTTTTTCTTGTTTTCTAAGGAATACCACGGTAAAGGATCAGACAATCAAAAAGGGACACCTGTATTTAGCAGAATAGACTGTAGATTATATTTACCAGACTTAAGAAACGATCTTTTAACCAAAATACGAACAACTGTCTACATTACAATTAAAGAGACAGATGAAGTATAAGTTTTACCAAAATAACCATGGCATAAATACGAAAGCTTGCACGACCGTTGTTAACTAAACTAATTATAAGACTAGTAGACCTAGAACTAGGAGCTTTCGATTTTAACCGTGCGTCTTTTGAAAGAGTTTTCGAACGACATGTAACATTTTTCAGACACAATTACGAAGTAATTTTCTTCAGAAACATGTTCGAACTAAGTTTCTGAAGAAGGTTGCAACATAACATCCGAAACGTCAAACTCCTTTTCAAAGAACGCACAGCTAAACCTGAAAGCTTTCAATTCTAGTTCTATTATTGGAGTGTGTACTAGTGTTAGTTATAATCTTACAAGTAGTTCAAAATCGGTGAATGACATTTCTGATATTTCCTTTGTTAGTGCAAGACCTATGTTAGCTTTTGGGTTTCGCAAGTGAATTAAAACCAACTCTGACCTGAACCAGGAATTATATTCGCCTGCTCTTAGCAAGCTACAAACTACAACTGATTAACTTTTAGGTAAATTGCATCATAAAAATAAACCGGAGCGTTACACAACAACTAGTTCTTACAACTAGTCACTCCCGAACAAAAAGCGTCCGAGCTTACATAACATCCCAACTTGTAAGAATCAATATTCCATGATAACATCTATAGTCTTTTAATTTCAGACTTGAAGACTCAAATCAAACGTGTAAAAAATCGCCTAGACTATATTTACAGGAATTAAGGAAAGGTTTTTTTCTGCCAAAATTAAATAAAACTATCTACTTCACAATATAAAAAACAAATTTAAATTACGTTTTGGAAAACAAATCTATAGTCTAATTTCGGACCTAACTTGGAAATTTAATGTAAACGTTTAAAAAATCACCCAGATATAATTTATCGGAATTTAGAAAAGATTTTATTCACGAAAACTAAATAAAACTATCTACTTTAGAACAAAAGACACAGATTTAATCTAATAAGGAAACCTCACCACATGTCAGTCGCCGATTTTAAAGTGGTAACAATCGATAATTATTGGTACATAGTATAAATGAATAGAATATTAGAGCGCACCAGTCAACGGTTCACAAGAAAATTGTGGTTAATCTTCGCGAACGGCTTATATGTTAGTAATTAGCATTCCTCTTAAAAACTCCCAACAGCCGAAGTGGAAATATATCGGTTTCTACATCCGTAGGAGAGCATTTCGAACCCGAAAAGATAACTTTTATTATTTTTATTTTTAATACAATATTTCACGTTAGTTTTATAATGCTTTGAAATTAAAATTATTTTTGTCAGTTATTATCACCCTCTTACAATTAGTTCTGTAACATCAAAATATTACAAAAATTATATGGAATATTGTATTCAAAATAAAAATTAAAAAGGTTATCATTCGGGATTCGAAGTATTGCCCTATGGATATGGAAACCGACTTATTTTCACTTCGACTATTGGGGGTTTTTAAGGTGAATAGCTAATCACAATCACTAACTCGCGAACGATAACAGCTTCCGGAGTTTAAGTTTCTTCCAAGTGCCTCCAAAAAAAGTATGTCATAACGGATATGTTTTCACATGAGAAAAAGTTTAAGCGATAGCGGGGATTCAAGAACGTTGCCATAAAATAATTTTTTTTCCTCTCTATTTTTTTTTTTTTTTGAAAATTATTTTCACGCCATTAAATAAAGACCGAATATTTCGTTCAAATTTAGCCGAATGTTCGATATTCGGTTATTCGGTTGATCTACTATTCGTAACATCACTACTATGTACCACAACCCGAAATGGAGCTGCACCATGAAGAGAAAGATGAAAGAGTGCTCGGCAATGTGGCGGAGAGGGGACTTGCCTTTTCATTTTTCTCTTCATGGCGCAGCTCCATTTCGGGTTATAGTACCAATACCTATCGATTGATACCACTATCATTAAAATCGAAGACGGGCAAATCATGAGGTCTCCTTGTAAGTTTTACAAAAAATATGTATGACCCTTTAACCTAGCTTAAGAACTCAAAACGACCGTTTAAAAAATAGGTTAGATTATATTTACGGGAATTAAGAAAAGATTTTTTGGCCAAAATTAAATTCAATTATCTCTTATATAGTGAAAAAGTTCATAAAGTTAAATTCGATCTACATTCACTCAAAAAATTAAGAGGCCTACATCCTCGGTTATGAATTACGAAAGAAAGTCAAATTTTTTGTAATTGTTATAAAGGAATTAAAATAATAATATGTACCTTTCCTCTTTACATGTACATAAACTTTTTCATTCCACTATATTTTCTTTTTAGAACGAAGTAATATGATAAAGTTTTTAAAATCGTACCATTACTGTAAATATCTATTCAATTTGAAGTAAAGTATACTTACGAGTTTAGAAACGTAACACTACACATTTCCTAGTATTCCTTGTTAAACACGTTTCGTGATTTCCCGCGAGATGTAGTTCACATTTCTCATTTCATCTTGATTCGCACATAAATAAAGCAAAAGTTATAACAAACATTGATTTTTAAGCTACTTTTTATGTATATGTATGTAAATATGAAAAACTCGGCCGATGCCGAACGGAAAAAATGAATTTATAACTTCTCCAAAATAAACCAAACTAAAACAGGCCACAGTGTGGTTCGAATTTACATACTTGAACTTTTCTGAATTAATTTAGAAACGCTCCAGTACTTTAGATTAGTCCTACACTAATTAAATACAGTATTTGATCGATATAGAAAATGTTAAAAAAAGGACAAAGTTCATTTCCATTTAATTACAAAGCAAATTGCATTCTATTCAAGTGTAGCTTCTACTACATGGAAATGAACTCATGTTAAATTATTCACGTGAAATGCGAATAAATTTAGTCTCTTCACCGTAAAACGGATTTATTATTATCAAATTTGCTGCAGAAACACATCATTAACCCAAATATGCATTTGATTTAAATAATTTATTACAACAAAAAGAAATAAATCTTAACGATGACTAATAGCAATTTATTTAAGGTGTACTTGAGTGTTGGAATTCACGGAAACGGTATTAGTTTCGTTCGAGGACTAGGTCCAATCGATACGGTTTGACTTTTGAATAACTCATAGAGGCTATTTCAATCAATATGATTGTTAAAAGTAAGATCGTCCGAGTTACGGTAACTAACGGCCTCCATTTCGTATATGGGGTGAATAGAAAAAGAGGATATCGATCGAAACAATTCGCTTTTTACGTTGACCCCAGCGGCTTTTTTTCCCTATCCTGTGTGTAATGAAAATCGATCAATAAAACGTATCTTCCGAACACGCATTTATAGATACGGTAATGTACACCTTCTTTAATGGGTGCGTTCGCAATAACAATAATATATCTTAATGCTGGTTCATTTTCTTTAAGATACCATTAATCAAATAGTTTTTTTCAATGTTCCTGCAGTGGACAGTGTGATATATCTTTATTTAGCCAACGTCGAGTTGCATGCTTTTAAACTCTCATATATCTTCGAGTAATCAACCTCCAAGAACAGAATGCTTTCAAGTTTTAATGTTTTATTTCTCAAAAAAGTTAAGGGTTTACAGGCAATTAGCAAACTATTGTAAATAATTGTTTAGCATTAAATAACTATGTAGGTTCATTATTTTACGATATAGATGGATTTGTTTTGGTGTAATAATTCACGACAGTAGTATCATTATTTCTGGGGAAGATATCAATAATCATTTACGCGACACAAAGATGATATATTATTCCAATTGATTTATTATGTTGAGTATATTAGCAAAATATGAATTATTTCAAAAGAAAATAAGCTTTGTGATTATAATTTCTGAAGTTTTCAAATGAATATTTGGCCGAATGCCAATATTCAAAGAATCAATTAGCATTTTCAAGTTAAGTTGATCAAATCCATTTAACATTCTGAGAAATAAGCTTTGTTCGTTAGGGTTGCACTGCTTGTACTTAGCAGTTCAGTGCAGATATACAGTGTTCGTTGGGCTTAGTGCCTTTTAAGACAGTTGCACTCTACTGTTCGTTGTGCCACGGGCAATGCAACTTCGTGCAGCCAGTGCAAGTTAGTGCAGTTTTTGTTAAACCGAGTCTGGAGTAAGTTCAAACGGTGTAGTGCAGTTCAATGGCGGAAATTTTAGATAGATGGCTCATACTAAAGCCCAGTTCACATTATTCTAGTACAGTGATCGAAACCAGTGCTGGAATGCTACTGGAATAATGTGAACCCTCACTGGAATAAACTGGAATGCACTCATTCCAGTGAGCAATCCAGTCCAGTGACTGGACTGACGGTCTACTTTTTCAATCCAGCTCGCCCATTCCTAGACCACTGGAATAGTGTAGACAGCTAATCCAGTGCTGGATACATGCGTGAACATGTATACGATCCAGTTCAGGAGTAGACTGCATTGAGCAGCTGGATTGCTGGACTGGAATAATGTGAACGATATGATGTGAACGATAGCACTGGACTGGATTGACTAGCTGGATTACTGGACTGGAATAATGTGAACCGGGCTTAAAGGACGGTGGAACAAAAATTATAGAAAACTAACAAATTTGATGTAATAAATATAATATGTGATATTAGCTTCGTTCGTTAGGACTGCACTAGTCGCACTTAGCAGTTCAGTGCATTATTAAATTTTGGTAACATAAGTGTGGGATTTGAATAAATCGCAATGAGGTTTTCTTTTGATGGTATTTAATAATAAATATATCAAATACAAAAGCATGCCTTGTCAACTAAAACCTAACTTTTACTGGCTTCTACTCCACGGAAACGCGTCTTTAGTCCTTCGTTCCACAGCGGTTCGTTTTTAACTAACTTCGCTTCGTCTTCCGTTCTCTGCAATTCATCTTCCACCCTCTGCGGTTTGTCTTCAACTAACTTCGATTCGTCTTCTTCTTTCTGCGACTCGCGTTCAATTGCCTGTGGTTCGTCTTCAACTCTCTGCGGTTCGTCGTCAACTAACTTCGATTCGTCTTCAACTTTCTGCGACTCGTGTTCAACTCTCTGTGGTTCGTCTTCACCTCCCTTTGATTCGTCTTCTGCTTTCTGCGAGTCGTGTTCAACTCTCTGTGGTTCGTCGTCAACTCTCCGCGATTCGTCGTCAACTCTCTGCGGTTCATCGTCAACTAACTTCGATTCGTCTTCAACTTTCTGCGACTCGTGTTCAACTCCCTGTAGTTCGTCTTCAACTCCCTTTGATTTGTCTTTTCCTTTCTGCGACTCGTGTTCAACTCTCTGTGGTTCGTCCTCAACTCTGCGGTTCGTCGTCAACTCTCCGCGATTCATCGTCAGCTGCCTCGCTTCAGACCCTTCCCTGTCGTCGTTCCTCTTTTCCTTCTCATCTGAACCGGTCTCCTCCACCGATGAACATCCCACATAAGCGTTCGTTGGATCATAATTCATGTCTGAACTAAAAAGCACCAAATTACACTGAATTACAGTCATTCCCTTTTAAATGCTGTATGAAACTGCACCTTTGCACCATAGTGTAACTTATGGCGAATTCGATTGGGTGCACTGGTGCGCACCAGTGCATAACAGCGTGTTCTATTGGTTGTTTCGTTGTGTTCTATTACAATTTATTATTGTAGTTTATAAAACATTTTAAACATCATCAAGCCTTGA
Organism: Digitonthophagus gazella; assembly: GCA_036711955.1. Lineage (NCBI taxonomy): Eukaryota > Metazoa > Arthropoda > Insecta > Coleoptera > Scarabaeidae > Digitonthophagus > Digitonthophagus gazella. The sequence continues at coordinate 12,605,495 of JASCIT010000001.1, forward strand.
ACACACTTATAAGTGATGTTATGATTACGTTTGATTTCATCGCGTTCTGTTGAATTTGCCCTTTTTTGCACTAAGCTAGTGTGACATATGTCACATTTTGCACTCAACGAGTGCGCACCAGTGCACACTAGTTCTGCCAATCGAATACGCCATGAGTGTACTGCAAGTCTTAACCCAACGAATAAAGCCATAGTCTCATCTAGTAAATGCACTAAATAACTTATCTGTAGCCGAGAAAGATACGACAGTTTATCTGTCAGCTGTAGATATAAGTACATAGGTAGTTTAATTAAAATATTCAAAAATGAATTAACTCTGTATTTGGAAATGAGTCAAAAAGTATCTTTTGGCGTCTTTGATTATACCGTACAATGTGCTCTATTGTATTCTATATTATTCTCTCAAACAGGGCCGGCGTGAGTACATGTGCAACGTGTGCACTTGCACATGGCCTCGCGCCCCGCCTCGTTTCTGAAAGTAAGTACTTATCGTAAAGAAGGCCGGATTGCGCCCGATCGGCCCCGCATTATGTAGTGTTCGTTTTTATAAGGTTGTGACCTTTTTTTTATTTAGACGTCGATTGTGTCCCATGACTTTTTTTTAGAAAGATTGAATGTTTCAAGTTTATATTGTTTCCATATGTAAACAGCCAAATCAACATTTTTACTTTGTGGGGTCGCACTTACTGGCCCTAATCGTAAACTATATTTCTAAATATAATGATAATGAATGGCCTCGCTTTTACAGTTTGCACTTGGCCTCGCGGAACCTTGCGCCGTCCCTGTTCTCAGGTTAGTATTGCATTGCTTTTTTATACTAGACTACACTCTATACATCCTATTTGTAGATAAACTAAAACATTGCCAAAGACCTATAACAATTTTGATAATCACCAAAAAGTATCTATAAAATCGAATATTTGCCATATGAACCGGTCATTCAACCAAATACCAAGCAAACAGAAGAAATAAGACCGAATATCAAATAATTATTCGGCTTCGGTTGCTTCAAAAACAATATTTATAAGAAACTGTAGTAGATAGTAAAGATAGAAGAATAATTTGTAAGTAATTAATATTTTATTACACATTACTTTTTTAATTTGAATTAAACTCTGCCATCTGTTTTTCAAAAGAATAAACGTACCCAAGAAAGTTTACAGAAATCTACTACTCTTTATTCTTTTAATATTTATTTTTTATTTGGGATTAACATTTTAACTTTTTAATGTTTCAATTACAACCTTTAATTATTTTAATGAAATTGTTCGGTTCATTTAATAAATTTAACTTCTTAAAATAATAATATATTCCTAACACACTGAACTGAACTGAACTTTTATGTCATTCACTAGAAAGCTGACTTATGTTGATAATGTATTTCTATTGTTGTCAGTATTGTATGAATGTTGTATACGTGTAGTAAATTTTAAGTAAAAATAATTTAAATTAATTACATTTTAAACTAAAATGGCCCAATAATATTTTTTTAGTGATTAAATAAGTAAGGTAAATAAATTTCCCATTTTAATTTTGTAATATAACCAAGAAATCTTTATTACTCCAATAAACTCTTTTACATTGATTAACTTCCCTATTGTTTTAGGTTGAACTTTTGTTCGCTTTATTTAAAAAATCCAACGTCATCACACAAAAGAAAGAAAGCAAAATGGTAAATATGCTTAGACACAGAGGTTCTAAATTTGAAAAAATAAGGCAAATAGATTTTTTTCCTAAAGTTCAAGAAAGTTTTAAACAAAAATCTTCAGTAGGAGGCACTTGTAAGTCTCCGATACACCCACAAAGCTACAAAAAATAACACAAAAATAATTTGCAGTTTCAGTAATTTCTTTTGCTTTAATCGTTTGGTTAATATACACAGAAACCTCTTATTATATGAATAGTAAATTTACCTTTAAATTTTCCCCAGACACTGATTTGAATGCTAAATTAAAAATCAACATTGATATGACGGTGGCTATGCCTTGCTCAAGTGAGTTTTTGTGTAAAATTTACCTAATAAAAGCATGTGTCATAAGTTGAATGAGTTTAATTAGGTATTGGGGCCGATATACTTGATTCGACAAATCAAAATGCTTTTAAATTTGGAACTTTGGAAGAGGAGGATACGTGGTTTGAATTATCACCTAATCAACGAAGGCAGTTTGATAATGAACAACATTTTAATTCTTATTTAAGGGAGGAATATCATGCTGTTAAGGTTTGTAAAGGTTATTAACAGGTTTAGTAATATAAGACTTATAAATTCGTTTTGTATGATTTTTTAAATGTGTATTTATTTTTATTTTATTTTTAATTGAATTTATGAATTTGTTTTTGATGTACATATATTTTTTTATTTGTTAAAATGGTATCCAACAATGAAGATGTTGGAGATGTAGAAAAATTAGGGTATTGTATAGAAAAACAGAAATTAAGAAAATATTATTGTATGTAATAGCAAAAAATTTTTTGGAACTCAAGATGGTTTTGAAAATTTTAAATTCTTTGATATCTACTTTTTTTAAAATTCTTCTTAATATCGATTATACAATTTTAACAACTCAAATTTAAAAGATGAAATAACTCAATTATTGAAGAAGTGATTTCAAAAACTGCAATTGTAAATCATTTTTTGGTATTAACGACTCATTAAATCGTTTTTAAAATCGATTATATGTATAATTCAAAAATTTAAGTAATCTCATTTTAATAGATAAAATCTAAAGATTATGAACTTACTTCGGGTTATATTGGAAGAAAAGGTGTTTAGTAGTGTTGCAAAAACTGAGAAGTTATCGGTCTCAAGGGTTGCGATTAACAAGGTAGTACCATTGTATTTATATATATAGATATATATATATATATATATATATATATATAGATATATTTATATCTATATAAATACAATGGTAGTATTTATATAGTAGTAGATTGTATTTATATAGAGATATACATCTAAAATAAAAATGAAAATGTAAATTTTTTTTCCAACTTTGAACGGCCATACCTCGAAAACAAAAGAGTTGCGACCTCATGTTTATATAAAAATTTTGTGTTATTTTTATGAGTACTATGTCCTGGTGAAGTTTGCGTATTAAAATGTGGGACACCCTGTATTTATATCTATATAAATACAATGGTAGTACTATACTTTTTACAGATTTATAATTACTTTTTGGTTACGACCTATTATTAAATCTGTTTTAAATCTATCGTAGAATTCAAAAGTGTAATAAAAATCTCGTTTTAATAAGTGATCTTTGCAAGGTTATGAACATATTTGTGGTTTTACTGAAAGTAACCTGAGAAGCTTCCAGTTCATATAGCTTTTTAATAAATATTTGGATTAATATTTTAGTAAATCCTTCTTAACATTAAAAGAAACCAGAAATTTAATACGAATCGGATCTGAATATGTGAAGTTTTGAGAATAAAATTGTCGATTGCCTTCCAATTTTACCGAAAGTAACATAAACTTTATTAAGGATTTTAGGGAATATTCATAATTTTTGATATTAACATTTTATAGAATTTTTCTTAAAATCGATTCTGTGTTTTGAAAATGTAATATGTGACCTGGTCTATGAAAAGGGGGCTTAGGTGTGAAAACAAGTTTTTGAGAAAACAGCTGTTAAAATTTACTTTAAATCGTATAAATTTACTTTAAATTTGTGAAAATATGAAAAATATTAAAAAATATTAAATCATGTCTATTATTTTATAATTTAATTTCCAAATTTTTTTTCATTTTCAATCGTTTCTGCTCTTCTTTTTGTACATTTTTAACAAACATCCCTACCAGTTAGAAACTTCCGGTTTGCGCCATTAGAAAGAGCATGTTTTACTTTGTCCAAATCGCCAAAAAAGTGAAAAATTATTTTTTCACACCTAAGCCCCCTTTTCGTAGACCAGGTCACATATTTCAAAATTTTTTCAACATCAAAAAAATATTAAGAAAACTTCATATAAAGATATGTCCGAAAATACTTCCTAAAGTAGTTATGGCTCTGAAGATGAAAATCCCTGTGTAATCTAGTTGTTTTATCATTTTCTGAAAATCCGATCTCAAAATCTAAGGGCCATATTTATAAATGCCATCAAAATGATACTTACCCTAAACTGACACTAATTTAACAATAGTAATTAATTTTGGTGTTGAAGAGCAGTTAGTTACTACGCAATTTTTAGAGCTCATTTGATCCTAACTGTAATTTTATTCTCGTTTTTATCCATTTTTATAGGTTTTTGTTCATGTTTATTATATTATTATCAGATGTAATGTTTTTTAGTTAGTGGTTAATTGTGTTAGCTTTCTGTTTATACAGGTTGATTCATGAAGTTCTCCCGGCACTAATAGAGCATGTTGTTTAGGTGATTTGTAATAAAAAAGTTAATATGAACATGTATCCGATTCACTTCACTTATTAAGTTACTTTTGTGAATTTGAAAATAATATTTAAAAATTATGTCGTTACGGTCCAGCGCGAGACTTAAAGGGCAAGTAAACTATGACTACATTAGTAAAGTGAAGTACTTATTTACCTTGCCATTTAAGTTTACGATTGTTGAGTATGCTGATATGGTTTTTTACTGGGAAATTACGATGGAAAAGCTATTGTAGCTTCAATTGAATATCGACGAAGTTTTCCAAATCGACGTGTTCCATCCCCAAGGACTTTTAATAGTACCTTCCAAGCTCTCCGAGAATCTGGTTCACTTCCAAGCGTTTACCATAGCACGTTTACCCTTTGAGCCCTGGGCTGAGCCGTAACGCCATAATTTTTCAATATTATTTTCAAATTCATACAACTCAATAAGTGAATAAGTGAATCGAATACATGTTCATATGAACTTCTTTATTACAAATCACTTAAACAACATGCTCCATTAATGCCCGGAGAACTTCATGAAACACCCTGTATAATGTTCTTATTTTATGTAGGTAATAGTTATTACTTACAATTAGTTAGAGTTCTTGTAGTTTTATTAAATACAAGCAATAAATAAATTAAAATTATTAAAAAAAGTAACTTGCAAGGTTTGTTGCAAGGGTTGTGGCTTCCATTTTGGATGCTCATACACAATCAGATTTTTTTGCATTCAATGTCTTTGTTTTCAAATGCAAAATTCCTTTTGAGTCCGCATTCATAAAGGAATATTTTTTATATTATGTTAAATATAACTAATAAAGGACAGTTCTTGTAACCAAAGAAAGTGGCTAACTGCTAATTGATGTAGATTTTATCAAATTTGTCATCAAAATGCTACTGATTGTTATGGCGTATTCCCTAAGAGCGCACTAAGGTTAGTGGCTATTCGTCAGTGTTGGCCAAACATCAATTGTAATTATTAATCATGAATCGTAATTCCGAGTGAAGATGATTTAGGATTAATTAATGCAAACTCTCAGCGAAAGCAACTGACGATTAATTTAATCGTAATTTCGATTGAAAGATATGGACGATTAAAATTGAGCATTGGAGTTAATAAAATAGCATTTCGTTTTTCACGCTTTGTCGTTTGGCCCGACTCCGAATTAAAATTTGTCGGAAAATCCTTAAAAAATAGTACAAAACCATCTTTAAAACGTTTATTTTCCGTTCTGAGACGCAGTTCTTAGTTTCACTAACTGTTTAATTTAAAAATTAATCGCGATTAATTAATCACAATTACGAATTAATCGTAAGATATGCAACTAATTTAATCGATATTAACTTGTTAATCGTAACATATAATTAGAGTTTATTACGGTTAAATAAACTCAATTGATTTAATCTCGATTAAATTTTCAATTTATTAACCACTAAACTAAAAAATTAATCAATTGATGTCCAATACTGCTGTTCATGAATACCAAACTTGAGGCAAAGTGACACTTAAATTACACTCACCCTAAAGTCAGTAATATTTTAGGGGAATATTAGTTCAAAGTTAGTGTCACTTTACTTACATTTTTAAATTTGGGCGTAAATGTTTAAACAAAAATAGATAAAAAGGTAACTATTAGATCCTTTTGCAAAAATATAATTGTTCTATAAGAAATATCATAGCAGATTATCTGATGTCCAAAAATTCACCATATAACTCCTGGAGAAACTACAAAATGAGTACTATCTTCAAAGAGCCATAACTTCTTTAGGCATCATTTCAGGACACATGTTCATATGAGCTTTATCTTCAGATTTTTTACTTTACCCTATTCAGTATACGAACATTATTTACGGACATCTGTATACTAAATATAAACATACTAATGAACTGATTGTGAGAAAGGTTTGATAAGACAACAAATACTATATTAGTTTTATAATGAATCTTGTAACATTTATATTTAAGTAGGGATATCTGTTAAAATTATTAAATCTCTTATTCATAAATAGACACTTTTTGTTAGAAATAAAGTAGTTATTAAAACAGACGATTCGATCGACTATCACTTTTAAAACAAAGTTTAATTGGTCGTAGTTACAATTTATCCATCTTCAAGATTATTTGTCTTTTCTTTCTTTGTTTATCTTAAAACTTGTCAAACTTATTCATAAATCGTCGCTTTTTACATCAATTATTTTTTAAAATCGATTTCGGTTAAAAATACTCATTACTCTTTTCATATAGCTTTTTAATAAATATTTGGAAATATTTGGAAAATCCGTTGATAAAAATAAGATTTAAAAAATATATCATAATTTAATATATTTTATCATATAATATTTTTTTTTTTTTTCAAGGAAGGAATCTATTCACGAAAGAAATCTTTAGAAAGCTATTTTTCATTATTGCAAAACTCTTTTTATCATTCGTCCACTCCAATACTTTTTAATCATCTACTCCATAAAATTTCTTCTTACCCTTATAAAAGTTCTTCAATTTCAATGATTCGTAAAATTTTATTTAGGACGTTTTATGGAAAAGTCGTTACATGTCAAACGCCGGAAGCCTTCCACCTAGAGAGGACAATCCCGATCGCCCACATGACGCTTGCCGAATTTACGGTTCTCTAATCCTCAATAAAGTATCTGGAAATTTTCATATAACCGCCGGAAAAAGTTTAAATTTACCGAGAGGTCACATTCACATCAGTGCCTTCATCTCGGAACGAGATTACAATTTCACTCATAGAATACATCGATTTAGTTTCGGTGACCCAAGTCACGGAATCGTTCATCCTCTAGAAGGAGATGAAACGATTGCAAAAGAAAGTAATATTTATTTTATTATTATTATTAAAATGAAAAAAAGTCTAACAATGAGTTTGATTTTAGGTATGACTTTGTTTCAATATTTCATCGAAGTAGTTCCAACGAGCGTTAAAACATTTTTAACTTCAACGGAAACGTTTCAATACAGCGTAAAAGAATTATCGCGACCAATAAATCACGATAGAGGCAGTCATGGGATGCCCGGGATATTTTTTAAGTATGATATGTCCGCTTTGAAGGTTCACGTTGTTCAAGAACGTGAACACTTTGGGATGTTTTTAGCGAAATTATGTTCGATAGTTGGTGGTATTTATGTATGTTCAGGTAAATAATAAATTAATTAATATTTTTCGCTTTAAAGTGATAAATTTATTTTTTATAGGTATTATAAATAATTTAATTCAATTAATGGGTAATTTACTTTTATGTACGTGGTTAAAGAAGAAAGATAATGTGACGTCGATGGAAAAATATAAAATTATTTTAGATGAAAAGACGAAAAATAATATTCCTGATGTTGTACCTTTAGTAACATAATAAAATTATTGTTTTAAATTTTAAAAGATTTTTTATTTTAACACTTTCTGATGTAATCTCTGAAAAAAGTTACAATTTTGAAAAGAAAAAAATTATAGTGATCGTAATGAATTAAATAAACAAGTTTTAGGGAAAAATATATTTTGTAGAATTAGTTTATTAGTTATTTAAAACCTATACAGAAACACAATCCAATAATTATATAAAAATAAAAACTTTGTTTTAATAAATTAACACTTCCAGATGTAATTTCCAAAGGAGTAACAGTTTCGATATTATTTTCAGGTTCAGTAATAGCCGGTGTAATAACTTCTTCAGTAACTTCTACAATTTCAAAACAAATCATTTACGCTCCATTAAGATTATTTTATTTTTATTTTACCTTCTCCATTAATAGAAAATCTCAAAATAGCACTAGGTCGTGACCATCCGTATCGATTCCTGGATAAAACCTGCACCTCGTAAACAACACGTTCCTTCAATCCTCTCAAAGTATATTTCTTGGAGTAGACGTGAGAATTACTTCGATGTTCCGTTGGTATTGTTAAATCTGTCCATCCCGGTTTATGTAACACGTTGGCGCCTTTGTACGGTCTAAAACGTAAATTGTATTCGATGATGGGAGTTTGACTTTCTACCTCCCAAATAAATGTATACGAATCCTTATCGTTTTCATTTTCGGCGGTTTTAAAAACTACGGGATTCGGAACGCCTACGAAACTCTCTGTCAAATGGAACATTAATTAAAAGACCGTTAATATAAAACTTACCGGCAAGTTGGTACTCAATGGTACGAACTCCGACTTCATTAGATGCTTTGCACGTGTATAATCCGAAATCGCTTTTAATAACTTTTTTTATTAAGAGGACGTGCTTGTTTCCGTCTAATAGTTGGATTATTCTTCTGTCGGTTCTTAAGAGTTTCTCCCCTTTGAACCAAGAAACCTTAGCTCGTGGAACGGCGATTACTTTACATTCTAATCGTACTTGTAAGTCCGGGGCGGTGTGGATCCAATTTTTCGTTGTAGAAACTTCTGGAGGAACTGTTTAAAAGAAACTTAAAGTAGTAATTTACTTGGAAATTTAAATGAAATGTTTACATAAGACTTTTAGTTCAATTTTTTCTCTAACGTCGTCTCCAACTCCGTTATTTGCAATGCATTCGTATATTCCAGCTAAATGTCTTTCGGTGGCATTGAAACGAAGAGTATTGCGATTATTGATTAATTGAAGTGGTTCACCCTAAAATTAAACAAAAAAATCAATTCTTTGATTAGGAATTATACAGGATGAGATAATGCCCAGCCTTCACATATTTGCTCCCCAATTAATGAAAAGTAAAAATGAAGGGCAATAACACGGTATTCGCTTAGTTTAACTCAGAAAGTCCCTAGTTTTTTATAATTAGATTGCCCAAAATTGATTTTATCTGAAAACACTTCTATTTCTGTATTTCAGTTTTCTTAATTTTTCTAACATTTTTAATTGACAAACACAAACCCAAAAGCAGAATAGGAATCAATATTGATTCTTCCCATATTTTATATTAGAAAATACTTTGTACACGGTTTGGCAGGGTAATTTGTTGATTTAGAAGATTTTATTTTAAAAAAATAATGTAGGTATACATTTCATTCGGTAAACAGCATCAAATACGAAATTCCAATTTTATGTCTACGTATTTTCATAGACGATGTCAGACGTTAATCGACTTAAAACTTCCTTCAATACTTTCCAACAAATTAAACGGTATGTTGGGGATGAACTCATGACCGTTGTTTTTTACGAGAGCCAAGGTCTTTGAACAATTCTCGTGAAAGGGCTTCACGGGTATTTTTTAGGGAAACAAGATCTCATGAAACAACTTCCTCTTCCAGTTCTAGCGCAATAGCCAATTTGTAAGGTTGAAATTTTAAGTCTTCATAAAGAAGTCGCCTTAGAGAAGAAGCAGATAATTCAAGGGGTGCATGCTTGCTCCAGAACGTTAACCCTTTCGCGACTATGCCGTATATAAACGCCAGTCACTTGGTGCGTCACAGTGGCTGACGCCATATAATAGAGCTGCCCCGAAATTAGATGGTAATACGCCACAAGTGTATTCCACGCTCAAAAATAAGAATAAAAGCTGAAATAAACATTTGTCGAAAATGCTTCTTAAAGATGTTATAATTCCTTGAAGGGAATAATGGCATAATAGACCATCTTGGAATTTTGTCGTTTTCGTGGTTATACAAATCGGTCATAAAATCGAACCCCTAACGATAGCGACACACTGTGTTGCTAAAGCCTTTAGCTCACCCTGCAAAAATCCTACTTACAAGGAGACCTCACGACTTTGGATTCGCCGATTTTAATGAAAGTGGTATTAATAGATAGGTATTAGTACATAGTAGAAATGTGTGAAATATTAGGACGCACTATTCAGCGGTTCGCGAGTAAATCGTGACTTCAGCTAGCGAATCAAGGCCATGCCATTTTACGTCAATGGTTAGCCACTCCCTCCGAATCTGCTCCTGGTTCTTTTTTAATTAATTAAAATTAAAAATCAAAGTAAAAACGAAAAAGTGTCTTGACTTATTTGTATTCAGAACATATAACAATAAAATATTAGAGAAAATAAATTGAAATATTGAAAATTTTCATTATATTAAAAATAAAACAGGTTACATTCCAAGATTTCAACCATTTTGTTTCGCATGTGGAAGTCGGTTCGTGATGAGCATAGACATATATATAAATACTTAGATGACGCTTAGACCCACTGCGCATCATGTAAATTTCGTACATTCGGCCGCCGCCATTTTGATCTATGTCCTGTCATATAGTCTTATTCAGCTGTCGTGATTATTTTGTTTTCGTTTCGTTTATCGCGATTACTCGATTTATTCTTGCGTTTTTTGAATTGAACATGAGTTATTGTGTGCTAAACTGCTAGAATATTAAAAGAATATCAAAAACATCGTCGTCATCACCAGATCGTTATACACAAAAAGAATAAATTTTAAAATTTATAACTATAGGTTCGCATAAAGAAATTCTGAAGTTCATGTACACGACTGAACTTATTACTAATCACAATTATTTAATTTCACCAAAAATATTAAAGGTTTTAAAAGTTCAATGCACCAAGCAAAAAATAAACTTTGTTATCGTCACAGGGTTATTAAAAAATTAAAGCAAAAAATAACATCACTTCAATCGGTGATAATAAAATTAGAAAATTCGAATTTGATATCATCAACTGGAGTAAAATATTTACAAAAATCTTTAGAAGGCGTGCCTCGGGATCTCATTTTAAGATATATAAGAAATTGACAGCTTAACAAATTCAATATTTATCAAAATGTCAGACAGTTTTTTTGTTGTTTCCTACATTAGAAAACTACACCAATGATGCAGCTATTTTAAAAGAACATCCATTTATTTGAATGAAATCTATTATAAAATGTTATCTAAAGATTAGATTATTTAATTTAGCAAAAAATTGTACTGAAATTTGACAAGGAAAGGCTGTTAGGCAAAAATACAATAAATTAATATTGTTTAGCCATCAATAAATAAAATAAATGTATTATATTAAATGTAAGTGTATTTATTTTTATGAAACTGGTGTACCTATTGTGGAAACTTGTCAGGCCTGATAGTTTTAAAATAGTCTTAACTGGCAGTATTCTACAAATATACTCTAAATGTGTAAAAGAAACAGTTTTAATTTATTTATAATATTTTACAAAGTGAGACCCTACAAAATAAATACGAAGTCCAGATAAAAGAAAAAAATTATATATATCCGGCCGACCCTGTCCTACTGAATACGGTTCTGTATTAGATCAAAATGGCGGCCTCCACATGTACGAACTTCTGAGTGGTACTGCGCATCTTTAAGCGTCATCTAAGTATTTATATATATGTCTATGGTGATGAGTCAACAAGAGGAGTCTAACCATTGACGTATAAGTGGTGTGGCCTTGAATCATGACCTGAAATCGCGAATCGCTGAATAGTGCGCCCTAATATTTCTCACATTCCTACTATGTACTAGTACCTATCGATTGGTACCACTTTCATTAAAATCGACGATTCCAAAATTGTGAGGTCTCCTTGTTAGTTCAACTATCAGATTAATCGGGCTTTAAAGACGATTTACTTAAAACCGGGTACAAATATCCAATTGCAACAAGAACCCCATTCTTATATACAGGGTGTTTAAGAAATACGTTCGAATATTTGGCCCACTTATAGATCTCATCAGTACAAACAAAAAAGTCAAAATAAACATAAGTCCAAAAATCAGCCGTTTCCTAATTACAGCCTGTTTTTCAAATTAAAATAATTTACACTCAAATATCAGTATAAATACATTTTAATTATTACAAATTAATGATTCTTAAAGAAGATGTTCAAAATGTCCTCCTTCCATTTGTATACACATTTCACATCTCCGTAAAAGTGAACGCCGCACTCTCTCAAAGAGTCCCGGATTTATACGAACAGTCTGGCAGGCATGTTCAATTCGTTCTCGCAACTCATCTAAATTATTCACAGGACTTGAATAAACTAATGTCTTTAAATACCCCCAAATGCAAAAATCGAGTGGAGTGAGGTCGGGAGATCTAGGGGGCCATGCAATTGGACCTCCTCGCCCTATCCACCTGCCATTGTAATTTTCGTTTAGATAATTTCTGACCAAGACTCCGTAATGCGCAGGAGCTCCATCGTGCATCAACCACATATTAATTCTGTGGTTGATGGGCACATCTTCTAACAGCAGTGGTAATGTATTCCGCAAAAAGTCAAGGTACAATTGACTAGTCAAACGGTTAGGCAGGAAACAAGGTCCTATCAGATGGCCTCCTAACACACCAAGCCAAACGTTGATTGCAAATCGGTGTTGATGATTCGATTCAACAACGGCATGCGGATTTTCGTCGGCCCAAACATGGCTATTATGAAAATTAAAAATGCCATTTCTCGTGAAACCAGCTTCGTCTGTAAATAAAATTTTCGTAACAAAATTTGGGTTCTCCGCGACTTTTGTCAACATGCTTCGACAAAACACCAGTCGCGCGGCATAATCAGGCACAGCTAGAGCCTGTACCCTTTGAATATGGTATGGGTGCAATTGCTGCTCCCGTAAAATTCTCCAAATTAGGGAAAAATTAATATTTGTTTCAGTAGAGAGTCTTCTAGTACTAGTACCAGGATTTTCTTCAATTCGTCTTAAAATGTTAAGTTCTGCGTCGGGAGTACAAACTGATCTAGGCCGACCACCATCACCGTTTCTTGATTTAAACGATCCAACTTCGGATAAACGTTGATGTAAATTTGTAAAAAGTTTGTCACACGGAAGTACCCGGTTTTGGAATGCTTCGGCATAAAGGCGACGTGCCTCACAAGCATTTCCATCGGCTTTGCCATACATAAAATGCATGTCTGCCATTTCTGCGTTGGTATAAGGCATATTCGAAAATTTCAACAATGGGTTACAGCAACAACTACTTCAATAAACACTGACAATAACGGACACACAATAATTACAACAAATGTGGCAACTACACTAACAGAAACGAACAAAATTTGTTTTGTTATTTCCATGGATGACTTCATAAATACGCGAATCACTCCTACTGACAATGAGTGTAAATTATTTTAATTTGAAAAACAAGCTGTAATTAGGAAACGGCTGATTTTTGGACTTATGCTTATTTTGACTTTTTTGTTTGTACTGATGAGATCTATAAGTGGGCCAAATATTCGAACGTATTTTTTAAACACCCTGTATATGGAAATATAAAATTGAAATATTGCTCTTGATGTTGTTCAAAGAATTATTTTTTATATCTGTGTTACTTTTGTTTTAATTAAATTTCCAAATAAACAAGTTGCTCTGCCCCATCCGTATAAAACTTACATTATGTTTCCAAGAAACAATAGGCGTTGGAACACCTCCGGTTATACATCCTATCTCGACTTCTTCACCTAAATTTACTTCTAGAAATCTACTTGAAGGTTGTGGGAAAATAACTGGAGGATCTGTAAAACAATCAATCAATAAATATATAAGTGTGCCTCAATTTTCAATTTAAGTGCTCAGTATGTACTTTGAGTGTATCTTATGAACACAAATTGTAAGAAATTAGTGTCGAACTGTAATAATTTAACCCTCCGGTGGGCGCGCCTATCGGACTTACACGAATAAGCGCGTTGCGGCTTTTACACCGCAATAGGATATTTAATGGTTTCACAATGAACTTAGAAATATTTTGGGAAAAAATGGGGTTAACTGCCGCATACGTGCCCACCGGAGGGTTAAAAGAGGTAGTTATTTGAAATATTGATTTATTTAGTTCTTCATATACTGCAGTTGCATCCATACGAAAAAATTAATCAAGTTAAAATAAAATTCATCTTTAAAATAATTAAAACCTGTTTAAGAGTTTTTAATATTGTCATGTCCCAAATACATTTTTAATGTGGCTTCTAATTTTATAACTGTAATCTTGAAGTTTAATAATCGTTTTAATCACATTTTAAACTTGATGTTTGAGTTAACTTTTAGATATTAGATTTTCTCTAAAGATGGTGAATAGCCGAAACTAATCAGAAAGTTCTTTAATTAATAAACCAGTAAAAGTACAACAGTAGTCCTTAATTATTAGCACCAAATTAAGTCAACTGGTAGGGTGGATCATATATTCAACTTTTACTTATTAAGTTTTAGTTCTATTATTACATTTTTAAACAGTTGTTTGAGATTGGTATTTCAATAGGGGAAAAGTGGAGAAACACATTCTATTAGCAAAAGTACTGAATCGAGTCTTGTAATAAAAATATGACATTTGAAAAAATCGATAAATATTCTTTTTATGGTAAAAGTAAATATTAGCTGATGGTCGCAATTAGCTCACGACTGCAATAACCAAGGTTGACTGCTTTTATCATTCTAAAGGAAGACCTGATTTTATGGTAGTTATAGGAATCGCGTATAAAAGCGTCCTTTTCCTAAAGAGTATAAGTTTTTGGAATCGACTTTCGGGGTATTGCAGTACGAATCCCGTAGCTCTTCAAACGTCATTTCGATATTTTCCCAATTTATCACAGCACAAACAAATATCTTAAAACCTACGTCACTTTCCAATCCACTTTAAAAAAATATTCCTTCATTTTACTTGGTTTCAGTCTCTTCATTTTTTGTTATCGTTATTTTTACCGCTATTTTTCTTTTTATATTTTATTCATTTTTACATTTTAGTTTAAAAGTTCTTCATTTGGAGTTTAAGCGAAAATTTGTGAACTTGCTTATCCCGTTTCTTATAAATTACATACTTATAGGTCTTGATACCTAAGCTTAAAATATTTTCAAAATATTCTATTCCTTTAGCTAAGCATTCAGGATTTTGATTGGAAGATTCAGCTTCGGTTAAATTTTGAATGTCACAGTTAGCCTTATTTTTCCCTGGGGTTTATCTGGATTATTTCCTTCCACAATTCCGCTATTTCCTTCTACTATTCTCCATCAATAAGAACATCTTTATGCATCAGGAGATAAAGACATCAGAAAGACCCCCGTTTTCTTAGAGCTGTTGATGACTTTGTCAGGATTGCTATTTTTTAAATAATATTTTCAGTTATTCCAATATTTTAGTAGAAAGCGATACGTAACGTCTTTAAAATGTAAATAGATTCTAATTGTCATTTCTTTATTTAATTTTATTTCTAACTTACAATTAGCCCTATAGCTGACAAGGGAATAAGTTAATATGCACATCATTTTAGCTGTATATGTATTTCCCTCATAAACAATACATTGAAATTTTAAGAACATCAAAACTAGTTTGTAAAAAAAAAATAATAATAATATCACTTACGTAGTACTTCTATAGCATGGCTTTGTTTAACAGGAGCCCAAGGTTCACTTCTAATAATTTCACAAGTATATTTTCCAGTATCATCAGGTTGGATGTTTACAACTTGAAGAGAACCATTTCCCCACAGCTTGAATCTCAAGGGTGGTAAAAATTCCGGTTGACCACTATCTGCCCATAAATTGTCATCTTTGTACCATTTAACGCGGGTTCCTTGTGCACCATCTAATAATACAAAGCGTTAATTTAACTTAACAAAAGAAACAAAAATCAATTGACCCCAACGTTTTCTTTATTTTTGTAAATTACTTGATGAAAATAAAACAATAAAAATAATATTGGGTGGGCTGAGTACAATCGAATTATCCACTTAACTTCTATTTTAATCGGCGTGCTAATTACTAGAGCGACCGTACCTAACTCCTATTTTAAGTTTTAATTACTATAATTTCTTATGACTCATAAGTACATAACATTCTAAGTTCAAAACTAAATAAATAACTTATTTAATTACAAAAACACTAATATTTAATTAATTAAAATTATATTATAAATTATTACCAGAATTTTCCGTATCCAAATAACATGGCAAAAGCACCGTAGAAGTCTTATAAGTTTTTACAGTTGTTGGAAGACTACTAAAATCTAATTTTTGACAATTTCCATTTTGAAAAACCACCAATACAACAATAACCATAAAATGCGCCGAACTTATCTTAAACATATTTACAACCGTTTCATCTATACTCTTCAGCAAGAGGAATTCGACTGAGCGATTACGACCGTGACATCACGAACAAACCACCACGAGTAATTTAATTGACGGCCAAAAGGTCTAATTTCTTAGTTAACGCATTTTTACCCGCGCCCACCATAATAACATCATCTCGTATAATTCCTATTTTTGTTCTTTTTTCTAACTGGTTATGCAAATATGAAAATGATCTACTTATTATCCCGAGATTGTAGTGTGGAATTTTAAGATTGGGATCGTTTAAGAAGAGGAAATGAACATCATCATCACGCATCATTACCATTTTTATTTTTGGCCACTAGTTTATGCAAAATAATCTAATTGTAAGTAACAAGTAATGTTGTTAAATGAAGAAAATTAAAATAGTAGTCAGATTATGAGATTGTAAAATCTAATTTTAAGGTTAGCATGGTTAAAAAAAAAAATAGAACCCACATAACTAATTTTTTTTTATTGCTGATGTAAAACCTAAAATGATCTAATTCTGATCTAACCAAAATTAAAATGATGTGGCGCTGTTAAATGACGTAAGCTCGTGATTAAACTACGAGATTGTAGTTTCAAGTTTTAGTGTTGGGATCCTTCAGAAATCATATGCATAATTTCTGTTTTCTTGCTATTTGATTAGAAATAAATATGATCTAACTATAGGTAATGCTGTTAAATAAAGTAAACTGGTAATCAAATTATAAGATTGCATTTAGTTTAGAAGTTACAAATTGCTAAGTAAAGGGTTCCTTACTATCTACTGTTGTAACCTATACATATATTTATTAACAGTTTATGCAAAAATAAAACTGATAGTAAACTTGCCAAATGAAGTGAATTAAGTAATCAGATTACGAGATTATGGTGTCGAGTTTATTGTACTATTGGGGTCTTTTATAAAAGGAAATAAGTGTTGTATTGTGTGGCAGTTGTAGATAATTGGATAAAAGGCTAGGAGTCTGTTCGTGTTATTTTATTAATAGCTGAGGGCTGGATGGTTTTCTCACGGTATTGTTAGACCATCATGAAGAAGGTTTCTTGTGAAAGAGGGGGTTTTTGTCGTGCTAATTTAATTTCAACCAATTTAAACCAAGTTTGCAACTGTAATTAATTAATTAATCAATTTTTAACGTTCTACAGCAAAATGTCACTTCTTTTTAAAATTTGTGAAATTCAGAGATTTTTAGTTTAATCAATTTTATGATTCTAAAGAATTTAGTTCATTTGCATTTGTCTATACTCCTTATTTATTTACTCATCTCAAATGTGAAAGTTTTAAAACTTCCATTTACAATAATACTGCTTGAACTCTATGCATAACATTTTCAATTTAACTGTTTTAATTTAATTTAAGTTTTCTTATAAAGAAAGTCATATTCCTTTTTTATTTCATTGATTATTTGTGTGAGGTAAACTTAATTTCAAAACGTCTTTTGCCCTTTAACATTTTTGTAATTTTGATTTGAAATTAAAGAAACTTGGAAGATAATTTCATAGCTGTAGAATATTTACTGAATGCCTTTATTATTAACCCATTTGCATCATAAGCGCATATATGCGCGCATTTTGCCTGACCACTGTCACCAGACCGCACATATTTGCAGTCATTGCAATTGAGCATTTATCACCCAAAAATTTTTGGTGATAGGAACGACTTTTTCACTTTTCTGTATGATGCAAATGGGTTAATTAAGAAATCAAATTCAAGAGTGCAAAGGTAGTTCAAAAGTAGTTCAAAGGTCGTTCAAAGGTGGCCCAAAAGTTCAAAGGTGATTGAAAAGTAGTTCAAAGGTGGTTCAAAGGCAGTTCAAAAGTAGTTCAAAAGACGTCCGAAGGTGGTTTAAAATTAGTTAAAAGGTAATTGAAGAGTAGTTCAAAAGTGGTTCAAAGATAGTTCAAAGGACGTTCAAAAGTACAGTTTACTCCGGTTATAGCGCACCCGGTTATAACGAACTTCCGATTATAACGAACGAACGTGATAGCCCCGAAAATATTTCTATTTAACAAAATGAAAACAAATTTGCTTATAACGAACTTTCGGGTATAACGAACCGATTATTAATGAAGTGGTTCCGGTTATAACGATCGCTTATCTGATTTCAAGTGAATTCCTGAGCAAAATCCCTACTGTTAATAATAACTGCTTTATTCTTTATATTTTTAAAATACAATAGTATCACATGAGATGTAAAACGAACAAATGTTTTTCTTATACTGCTCATAAATGTCCTTCTTCTCCTTCACATTATTTTCTACCTCCCCAACCTCGTCTTTTCTATCTCTTATCATTGACAAAAATTAAGCTCAAGTAGTGCTAAACAAAAAATTGTTTAGTACTACTTAGGGAAAGTTGTCAAAAAATAGGATAACAGTATTGCTTTGCGCCATTATGTCTGGCATTGAAAAACGTAAATTAGTCGTCATTGGCAAATCGAAAAATCCGAGGTGCTTTAAAAACTTTCACACATCACCGGTAAAGTATGCCAATTCTAAAGCCTGGATGACGGGAGATATTTTTACTGACATTGTGTGCGAATAGGATATGGAATTAACCAAGAAAAAACGTAAATAGCTTTGTTCGTTGATAATTGCCCTGCTCACCCAAACATCCTTAATTTAAATTTGATCCAGTTAATCTTTATGCCACTGAATACGAACAGTAATGTTCAGCCAATGGATGAGGGGATAATTCATTTTCTCAAAAATCATTACCGACAACATCTTTTATTGAAAATTGTGCAAAGATTAGACGCAAATTCTCCTATTAAACGGTCACCGAGTCCACGATTAAACATTGCTTCAGAAAAGCCGGATTCTATGTCAACAATGAAGTAGAAATGTTTGATTGTTTAATTTCATTCAATTTAATAATGAATAAATTGTCAATTTAATTCATGATTTTATTAATTACCGCTTATAACGAACCGATTCTCAGGTCCCTTGGAAGTTTGTTATATCCGGCGTACACTATAGTTCAAAGGTCATCCTAAGGTGTTTAAAAACTAGTTTAAAGGTTGTCCAAAGGCTCAATGGTGGCCCAAAAGAAGTTCAAATGTGGTTCAAAAGTAGTTCAAAAATGGTTCAAAGGTAGTTCAAAGGTCGTTCAAATTTAATTCAGAAGTGGTTCGAAGGCTGAGAGGTGTCCCAAAAGTAGTCCAAAGCTGAATTACTATTTGAACTTTATATATAACATTTTCAATTCGACTGTTCAATGTGAATTTTCCTGTAAAGAAACTCGTATTGTTTTTTTTTATTTTATTGCTTATTCTCGTGAGATAGACTTCGTTTCAAAATGCCTTCTGCCTTTTAAAATGTTTGTAATTTTTATTTGAAATTAAAGAAGATTATAAAATAATTTCATAATTGTAGAATATATATTGAACAATGTCTCTATAATTAATTAAGAAATCAAATGATGAATACATCTTTCAGTCTTTGGTCTCTTGTTTATTTCTACTATTCAAAATGGATTAATAATAACTTTTCTAAAAATGTATTAAAATTTCAGACACAACACTCCTTCGTTTCCTCATAAAATAATATATCTATATTCAATATTAAATTTACAATCACAAAGGTTAAACTCTAGGTATAACAGTTACAATTCGACTGTTCAATATGGTCGTCATGGTTTGATGTTTTCCAATCAGTCAAACATGTCTAATTTTAAAAACGCATTTTAGCCGTCTATCGGCAGAAGGCAATTTTAAAAATCTACATTTTAACAAGTTTTAAAAACTGGCGAAAATGGCAGAAAGTTTAACCCAAAGCGACGAACAACGTTCCAAAGAAACCGATGTTGCCATGTTGGTGGATGTTCGAAGCAAACTAGCCGGTCTGTCTGAAAGTAAAGACCGTAGAAAGAGCGGACAAGCAATTATGACTGCAGCTGAGAATCTAAAAATTAGATTAGTAGGTTTAATTACTAGATTAACCTGAAGATGTTAATTGAATAAATTTTCTAGCAAAAACTTAAAGAGGAACGTAGTGATAGACAAAGTCAGATAACATTAGTTCATCGGCATCTGTTGGATATGATCGGATTTTATTTTAATATTGAAGCGAACGAGGTAATGGAAGGTCTTCTTGATAACCAAGAACATTTGGATTTGTTTGAAGATCTTTTAAGGGAGAATGGACGATTTGCACTTATGGTTTATTATCAAGATGGACCTCAACATGAAATGGGTATATAAATTAATAATAAAGTCTATGAGCAAAGAAAGCGTTGTCAATTTTTTTACAAAATTGAGACATTGCTACCATCAATTAGAAAATTATCAAAGCTTTCATCCTATTCAATCGCTTATGCTATAAATACACCTAGTTTGAAGTTGTGCTTATACTTCGTAATATAAAAACAAGCCCCTAATCTTATGACAAAAAAATCACGCTTATTGACAAAGTGCTTTCTTTGCCTGAAGTTAATTATCACATTAATGAAAGCCATTGATAAAATAATTATTTTATTTTTATTTTTAATAGAAACTGGAAGATTTAATCCTATATTACCACCTACTACTATTATGAAACGAATCTATGTTACTGATGGTAGTGGACCAACTTTTAAAGGTAAAGCTGTTATTGTTTATAGAGTGAGCAATGAAAAATCTATAGAAATCAGAAATGTTAACGACGTATGTCTTGATTACTTTTTTTTATACTTTATAATTACTCTAAAATTATTTTTTAAGGATATTAATTTTTTTCAATTCGACGCAATTGATTTTCCTAATGTAGTCTCTGTTGTTTATAATATTGTAAACAAATTATGTGAACCAAACATATTACAAACGAAAGAATGGGGAGATCTTTTAAAAACAGAAGCTGGTTTAGCGATGAAAAAAACGTTTTTGGGTGACTTTAAATCTTTTGTGAATTTCTTACATAGTAAAAGATTTCCTATAGAATTCTTTCTCTTAAAATAATAGTGGAAACTTTTAGCTACTACAATTGATTTGGAAGGTGCAGTACGATTTGTTGTTACGCCCGAAATCGCAGCTAAATTAACTAATCCCCAAGCAATAAAACAAGCTGCAGTAGATCCTGAGCTTGTTAGCCAACTCCAAGCTTCGGTTAGGATTTGGGCGAAGCAAATAGAAAGGGTTCTAACACAATTTAAACAGCTTAGAAGAGAAAACGAATTTGCCGGTCCTTTAGTAGAAATTGAATACTGGAGAAGGCAACTTGCTCGATTTACGAGCATTTTAGAATTTGTTAATTCGGATGTTTGTAAAGCTCATCTTCAATGTTTAACTTTGGCACGTTCGAAACTAATGAAGGTAATATAAATTAATTTTAATTTAGGTAATATTAAAAGGGTATACAAACGAAAAGGGTTTATAAAATTTATAAACCCTATTTAATATCCTTTACTGCTGAAAGTGTGTTCAGAATAAACAAATGAAAATAAAATTTGATTTGGAATTTTTTTTGTATCTGTTTATAAAGACCTTTTACCATAAAATTAAGACCTAGGAAAATTATTAAAAAATGCAAAAATTGTCTATATTTTATTATGTGGAGTAAGAAAGGGGTTAATCAAATAACAACACAAAACATGTATTGACCTGTAACGAATAACGTTTTAAATTGTTATCCACATCAGTCTTTGGAATAATCGGTGTCTAGAAAATCTTGGGACACCAAGAGTTTATTAGTGTGTACCGTATTTTGATATTGTCAACATTGCAAAGGTGGATCCCAGCTTCATCGTTGATATTTAAATGTTCGAAATAAAACACAAATATTAGCTTTGTTCGTTGGGTTAAAACTTGGACGGGACTAACGTACACTATGGTGTAAAGGTGCAGTTTTGTGCATCATTTAAAGGGGAATGACTGTAATTCAGCGTAATTTGGTGCTCTTTAGGTCAAGTATGAACTGTGATCCAACGAACGCATAGGTAACCAAAATTTAATAATGCACTGAACTGCTAAGTGCAAGCAGGGCAACCCTAACGAACAAACTAATAGTGTCAACGATGAAAATTTATTTTAAATGTTTTAAGTGCTATACGTATTTCAACTCGTTGACGTCATCAGGCACACCGTCAAAATTAAAAACCTGAATTGTTGTTTAAATACAATCAGTACATCGAAAAACGCAGGACAAAAAAGGATTAAACGCATAAGAGCGACGTATAAAAACTTTATGACTGAAGGCACGTTGAACAAGGTTGGACAAAATTAAAACTGATGGCGCATTAGTAATATAAAATTAAAATTTAAAGCCAAAGCAGCTGAAGGCCTATGAAATCAATGGCCACATGTTAGCTGGAAGATTGAAAAACTTAAAATAATGGTGAAAATCAAGGTAAAACTTGAAAGTAACTGTAGCTTGGTCCAAACTGATTACATGTTTATAGTTTAAGCGTGGATGGTCGAATAGTTCAAATTTATTGCGTTTAAATGTTTTGGAAGTCTTGATTATGAATGATTTTGGTGTAACTTTGAGTCAAGTTACAGTTAATTTGAAATTTTACCTTGATTTTCATTATTATTTTAAGTTTTTCAACCTTCTAGGCAACATGTCAATTTATTAATTTCATACGCCTTCAGCTACATTGTTTTTAAATTTTAATTTTATATCACTAATGCGCCATCAGCGTAAATCTTATCCAACCTTGTCCAACGTATAAAATTTTTGTAAGGTCGCTCTTATGCGTTTAATCTTTTTAGGTTTATCTTCTTCGATGATACAAGTTGTGTAATCATTACAAATACATTGTGTAAACAACAATTCGCTTTTTAAATTTTGATGTGCCTGATAACGCTAAGAAGGCGAAATAACGTGTAGCATTAAAAACATTTAAATTAATTTTCATCGTTGGCTCGGTATTTGTGTTTCATTTCAAACATTGAAATTATTACTTAATTATCATATAGGGTTATATGGTTTCAATTTTTTCTTAAATTAGCCAGATCTTAAAAGAATGTTGAATCAATTTTTTTCTGTCCTTCACTTATTTTTTTCTCTTTTTGGGTAAGATTTGGAAGAAACAAGACAACATGGTAACTGATGCTCGAAATGAATGCCAAGATAACGTTAAATATTTATACGCTTTAGAACGTTTTTACGAACCTTTATATAGATTGGATCCTTCTAAAATAATAGAACATATTGGAAGTCTTTTATACACGATAAGAATGGTGTTTACAACATCTAGATACTATAATAACACTGCCAGCGTAACTGCTATGCTTGTTAAAGTATCAAACCAAATGATTCAAGCCTGTAGGAGGTATTTAAATGTTAATGGTACTAAAACGGTTTGGGAACAACCAAAAAATGAAATATTAAAAAAAGTCAAGGTAAAGAATTTTTAAATTTTCTTATTGTTAGCATGATTATTAAAAAGTTTCTTGATCTAGATTTGTCTCGATTTATATTTAAAATACTACCAATGTTTTAAACGTACACAAAAACGAATGCAAGATGCAGGCGAAACACCTTTTGATTGTTCTGAAATGTATATTTTTGGAAAATTTGAAACGTTTAAAAAACGAATCGAAGAAGTATATTTTTTCTTTGCATTCTTTAATTTTTACCTCTAATTTTTTTTATTCAGATTGTAGATGTTTTACAAATAACAACTAAATACTCGATATTAGAAAGTAGTACAATTGAAAACATCGATGTTTTTGCACAGAAATTTAAAGATTTCTATCGTAAAATTTCCACTCAAAAATATGATGCTTTAAACCACCGTTTAGACATGTTCGATAAAGATTACGCCGAATTTAAACAAAACGTTGTGGACACCGAGTGGGAATTAGAAGAATTTGTTGGTACATCATTAGAAAAGATGAAAGACGTGGATAACGTTCTTCGCTTACTCCACCGCTTCGAAAAGTTAAACTTGGAGTGCTTAAGCCTCGATAATAGATACTTGGAAGCGTTGGAGATGTTTCAAAATGAAATCGGGGATTTACGAGATCGTTATAACGAAGAACGACAAAATCCTTATCTCGCTAGAAACATGCCTCCCGTTTCTGGGAGAATAGTTTGGATAAGACAATTGTATAAGAGAATTGAAGAACCTATGGATATTTTTAAAACGAAGTGTAGAGTTATGAGACATAGAAAAGCTCAAAAATGTATTCAAATGTATAACGCTTTAGCCACGGTATTTGTTCATTACGAACAAATTTATCATAGAGCTTGGTTTAATTATTTAGGTCAAGTAAGTATCATTTAGAAAATGTTAAAGATAATCCTCTTTAATTATCATGTAGGTTCGATGTGGTTTAAGTGCTCCCATTTTAATAAAACATCCAAAAACTAGACGGTTTGTCATCAATTTTGACCCATACATAGTTGAATGTATTCGCGAGGCTGAATACATGTATAAACTCGATTTAGGTAATGTTAATATAATCTTCACAATCATATTATTTTAGTAATTTCAATCTTTTAGCTGTTCCTGATGTTGGTCAAATCCTAGTTTTTTGTAAAGATAAAATCCTTTACTCATACGAACTTGTTAAAAGTTTAGTTGAAAGAAACGATACAATTCGCCAAAATATTCCGAAGCTATTTATTCCATTAATGAGATCGCAATTAATTAAAATGGAAAATGTCTTTATGCCAGGATTTTCAGCTATAACATGGACGTCGATGAAAATTCCTGAATTTTGCGAAAATATAACCGAATGCTTAGATGAGATAGAAATGTTTGTAAAGGATGTAACCGATATGAAGGAAGCTAGAATCGATGAAGTTTTGGATAATATTGCAAAAATGTGTTTTGTTTATTTACCTGATGAACCAGTAAAACCAGCTGAGTTATTGGAAATGAACAAGAATTATCGCAAGAAATTAAGTATGTTCTCTAAACATTTAATTACTACTCTTTAATTTAATTAAAAAAATATTATAGCAAAAGAAATTGAATTAAAATCGGCAACAGTAGAAAGAGCTGTAATCGATTTAATAAACAAATTTATGGACACAGTAACACAACCCGATCTCCAAGCAGATAAATACAATTGGATGGATCCAGAAAGAGCCGTAAAACCAGTAGGGTCTTCTTCGAAACTTTTAATGGGTGAAGATGCAGCGTTTAAAGAAATCGATAGAAACCAACTAATTGATATATCAACGCTCCAAGCCGATTGCATAGAAATGTTTGCTTTCTTTAATATGAGAATTATCGATAGCTTGGTGAAATCTACAAAACTATCATTAGAAAAATTGAAAAGAAGAGCGACTTCCGCAAGTATAGAAGATATGATGACAAGTACACCGTTGATGACAACAAATATGGAACTTCAAATACCTTTAACCAGAATTAATCCAAGTTTAGAAGAAATCCAAAGTTATTTTGCTCAAGTTTTGAATAATATTTTAGAACTAACCAAAGATATAACGATGTGGGGACAGAGAAATTTGAATAAGAAAGATACGAGAAAACGTGGTGCTATTAAATTTGAAGAAGATAGCGACGAGACTTTAAGAAATTATTATAAGAGTGTATCTGAACACAAAGAAATTGTTAGGATGTTTATGGGACTTCAAGGTGCGATGTATATGTTAAAACCGGATGTAATGAAACTACTTGAGGTAATTTTTTAAATATAATCAAGGTATCATTTAAAAACTTTTTATTTAAAATTTATTTTAGAGTTATTTATCATACGCTTATCTTTGGGCGGATGATAGGGAAGCACAAATACAAGTATTTGTTGATACAAACCCCTTGATTGTTGAAATTAGAGAAAAGTTTCAAGAATATGATGATCGAGCACAACTCATTCGTGATCTTCCAGAGCAACATAAAGTTGGCGCTGTCACTATCATAATGGGTATGAGTATTATATAAGGTGTGGCCTATGAGCTCTACTAGCATCTCTGTTGCGTTCGTTTCCAACGTATCTCTTCATCATTGTCTAACAAACATTCAAGGCGTGCTTGAGCACGAAATTAAATGAATACCTGATATATTGTTTGAAATTTTATATTTTAATCGTTTGACTACCAGAGGGTTTTTAAAAAACACGATCAACAAGCGCCAAGGAGTGCCATTGCGCTCCTTCGGTTATCTGCCGAAGAAAGCCAAAGATAGATAAAGCGCGGTAGCGCTCCTACGCTTACCTATCGAAAAAAGCCGAAAAACGCGTTAGCATTCCTTCAGTTACATGTCGAAGATTTCGATAAAAAAATTTTGGGTGGGATACCAGTTGTCTGTTTCGACCAAATGTCCTGGCTTTTCTCAACACAAAATCTGAAGAGCATGAAAGTGGCTCGTGGTACACAAACGGTTAAGGAGATATACGGGATTTCGAACGCTTTAAAAAAGTGGAGTTTTGAATTTTTGACAAACATGTAGATTAACAGTACAGTTTTCAATACAATTTCCACTACGTAAAATTCATTTCGCAGAATTATGTTATGAATAGAATTATGTGATGTTATCGATTATAACAAATTTTACGCAGTAATAAAATAAAGATAAACCTACGTTCAGTCACTAGTTTAATTTTAAAGAAGCGTATAAAATTTCAGTCAGATCGATGCAGTAGAAATCGTATCCTCTGAAGAACTTTAGAAATAGAGTTAGAAATAGAGTATTAAAAAAAACTGAAGTTTTAAGTAGGAATGTGATGAGCTTTCTTCATAAAGAAATTGGGAGGTTCAACAAGTGATATTGAAAAGCTCATCTTTAGAAAATGTGACAAACAAGCCAGGAAGCCAAACAAACCATATTTAAATAATAAAAATTTGGGGGTCGTTGCAGGGTGATCCAAAGTGCCCCAAAGGTCAGTCAGGGAAGGTTCAAAAGTGGCTCAGCGATCGATTTACCCCTTCAAATGTACCCCTAGCGATGCTTAAACGACATTTGGAAGCTTCCAACAGGCCGTTTTGGGGCAGTTTGTGGGTCGTCCCAGGGTGACACAAAATGCCCTGAAGGTCGATCAGGGAAGGTTCAAAAGTGGCTCAGCGATCAATTTACCTCTACAAAGGCCCCCCTAGCGATGCTTAAACGTCGTTCGGACACTTCCAAAAGGCCGATTTGGAGCAGTTTGGGGGTCGTTCCAGGGTGACACAAAGTGCCCCAAAGATCGGTCAGGGAGGGTTGAAAAATGGTTTAGCGATCGATTTACCTCTTCAAAGGTCCCACTAGCGATGCTTAAACGTCGTACGAACGCTTCGAAAAGGTCGTTTTGGAACCGTTTGGGGGTCGTTCTAGGTTGACTCAAAGCGCCCCAAAGGTCGGTCGGAGAAGGTCCAAAGTGGTTTAGCTATTGATTTACCCCTTCAACGATACCCCCAACGACGCTTAAACGTCGTTCGGACGCTTCCAAAAGGCCGTTTTGGCGCAGTTTGTGGGTCGTCCCAGGGTGACACAAAATGCCCCAGAGGTCGATCAGGGAAGGTTCAAAAGTGGCTCAGCGATCGATTTACACTTTCAAAAGAACCCCTAACGACGCTTAAACGTCGTTCGGACGCTTCCAGAAGGCCGCTTTTGGGCAGTTTGGTGGTCTTTCCAGGGTGATCCAAAGTGACCCAATGTCTTTTACATTTTTATTATAACATGTACTCGTGTTCGTAAAACTTTTACTATTTGTATCTTGTGTGTTTGGTTACATTCAACATTTCAAATTAATCTATGTATTTCAATATTTTTAATCATGTTTTTTAAGACAAATTACCTCTGAAGATGGCCATAGGCCGAAACATATAAGGATAATAAAAACAAATAAAGCAGATAAGTGCTGAAAAATATTTTCCATTTCACATTTTAATTTACTGGTGAAAAGATGGATCACAATCAAACTTTTCCTGAATATTTAAGTTGTTTCATCATATAATACTTCGCTTCCGTTCTAATGAGCAGTATTTCTAAAGGCCTATTGAATTTTGAATTTCTCCTAAACTTTTACTCCGATTGACTTGACACCCCCCTTGGACGGACAGTTTCCGTGGAACCGTCCGACACTCATACAATTACTTTGCATATCTCTTAAGCGGACACCCCCCTTGAACGGGCACTTTGGTGGGTTGCGTTGGTGTCCGCCCAAGGGAGATTTCACTGTATTGGACAATTTTCAAATCCTTATAGCTTAACATTAATGATGTGACCCCCAAAAGAGAATTTTAAATTTATTACAAATTCGTTTTCCTTTAAATTGTAAAACAGCCATTTTGATTTATCTTTAGATAGCAATTCATTTCTTGATTTTCATAAATAAAGTCTTCACAATTTTTTCTTTCGCCTTAATTTTTAAGATTAGGTTTTCCCAAGAAAATCATTGATGTTACTTTTTTTATTTTTTCCCGTAATACTTTAATAACAAGTAACTTATTAAAAACAGTTTAATAACAAATTTGTCTTTAGTTATGAAATAACCTTTTAAATTAAACAGTTTTATTATGAAGATCGACAAAAAAATTCTCTATCAATCTAAAGAACTTAAAAGTAAAAACTTGGCAGTTAATAGGTTAATTAAATCTTTGTTTCTTTTATAGAAAAATTCAAATTAGCTCTTCTTGTCGAATCTGATGCTTGGAAACATGTTCTTGGTAGAAGCTTAGGTTTGAAATATAGAGAAAAGTTATTAGAAATGGTTGACTTTATTAAACAACAAGAAAAGATTCTTGCAAAACCAATTAAAGATTTAGACGATTGCAGGTAAATACTTCCTTAAATTTAGAATTTGTTGATTTAAAATATTTATTTTAATACCACTATTTATTTATTTATTTACTTTTTAGGAATGCGATGGCTTGTCTTCAAAGAATACGAGAAAACTTCATTGAAATGGATCTAGATTTAGGTTTGATGGAAGAAGCTTACGCTACATTCGCAAGATTTAAAATAGATGTCGCTAAAGAAGATATAGAAAGAATGGATACGTTACGATTTAATTTTAATAACATGCTAAACAATGTTAGAATTATAAAAATTAATTTTACCGATCTACTTTAAAATCCTTTAATTAATTTTAGGCTAAAGCTGTCCAAGAAAATATCTGTACCGTTCAAGGTCCTCTTTTAGAAGAATTAAAAACCGGTGTCGCCGAATTCGCCAAAGAAGTTGAACAATTCGATATTGATTTTGAACTCAATGGACCGATGATACCCGGACTGGCTGCAAGAGAAGCCAGCGAACGTGTACTTTTATTCCAAGCAAGATTTGACGAGTTATGGAGAAGATTTGAAATGTATAGCAGTGGAGAAAAATTATTCGGTTTAGAAGTCAACGATTATCCAATCTTGCATAAGAGAAAAAAAGAATTTAACCTTCTTAATAAACTTTACGGCTTGTACATTACCGTTAATCACAGTATTGATGGTTACTTTGATATATTATGGGCTGACGTTGATACTGAAGTCATAACGAATGAATTAACAGAATTCCAAAATCGGTAAGTTATTTTTCAATTTTTGTACTTGTATTTCAAAATGACTAATATTTCCTTAAAAAATAGTTGTCGAAAACTTCCAAAAGGAATGAAAGACTGGCCAGCTTATCTCGACTTAAAAAAGAAAATAGACGATTTCAACGAAACGTGTCCATTATTAGAACTTATGGCTAATAAAGCGATGAAAGATCGACATTGGAAACGTATGGAAAAATTAACAGGATATTCATTTGATGTTGAATCACCCACGTTTACTTTAAGAAACGTTATGGAAGCTCCTTTGTTAAAATATAAAGATGATGTTGAAGATATTTGTATTAGTGCGGTAAAAGAGAAAGACATCGAAGCGAAACTAAAACAAGTTATCGTGGATTGGTCGGTTGTTGAGGTCGAATTTTCAGCGTTTAAAAACAGGGGAGAGCTTCTCCTTAAAGGTGGAGAAACCGGAGATATTATTGCCTCTTTGGAAGACAGTTTGATGA
The DNA here is from genome assembly GCA_036711955.1 of Digitonthophagus gazella. Taxonomy (NCBI): domain Eukaryota; kingdom Metazoa; phylum Arthropoda; class Insecta; order Coleoptera; family Scarabaeidae; genus Digitonthophagus; species Digitonthophagus gazella. Next base: position 12,635,689 of record JASCIT010000001.1, read on the forward strand.
TTTTAAACTCTTTATTGAGCAACAGATATAACGCACCATTTAAAAAAGACATCCAATTATGGGTTAGCAAATTAGTTACTACTTCTGAAATTTTAGAAAAATGGTTGCAAGTACAGAATTTGTGGATATATCTTGAAGCTGTATTCGTAGGTGGTGATATTGCTAAACAACTACCAGCTGAAGCTAAAAGATTTAATGTATCACTTTCAATTTTACTTAAATAACTTAACTAAAGTTTATTTTTTATTTAGGGTATTGATAAATCTTGGGTAAAAATAATGACTAGAGCTCACGAAATTCCAAACGCAGTAGAATGTTGTACCGGAGATGAAACAATGGGTCAACTTCTCCCTCACTTATTAGAACAATTAGAAACCTGTCAGAAGAGTTTAACTGGCTACTTGGAATCGAAACGTTTGTGCTTCCCAAGATTCTTCTTCATTTCAGATCCCGTACTATTGGAAATTCTTGGTCAAAGCTCCGACCCACAATCAATCCAACCTCATTTACTCAGCTTATTCGATGCTGTGTACAGAGTTGAATTCGATCACACCGAAACAGACAAAATTATTGGTATGAAAGCTTCTTTGGGAGAGAAGATACCTTTTGAAAAACCGGTAGTTTGTCAAGGAGGTGTCGAAATTTGGTTAAATTCTTTATTAACCGCGGTAAAAGATACAGTTAAAACGGTCATCGCAGCAATGGCGCAATGTTTAAATGATCCGGAATATGATTTTATTAAAGGATTTGTAACATTTTGTGGTCAGGTATTTATGCTTCTTTTTAATTAATACAACCAAAATAATTTTTTATCTCAACAAGGCTGGATTAGTTGGTATTCAAATATTATGGACTAAAGACTCTGAATTCGCCATAAGAAAATCCAGAGTTGATCGCACGATAATGAAAAATACCAATCAGAAATTCCTGGATTTATTAAACAACCTTATTGATTTAACTACAAAAGATTTAACCACTTTGGAAAGAGTTCGATTTGAAACTATGGTTACAATACACGTCCATCAAAGGGATATTTTCGATGATATAGTCAAACTTAAAGTGAGAAATCCGATTGATTTCGAATGGCAAAAACAAGCCAGATTTTATTATTACGAGGAAACAGATGATGTTGATGTACGAATTACCGATGTAATCTTTCTTTATCAGAATGAATATTTGGGAGTCACTGAAAGATTAGCTATTACACCTTTAACTGATCGATGTTATATTACATTAGCTCAAGCAATATGTAAAGTTTTATTTTATTTTATTTTTTGATAAATTTTTAAATAAATAATGATTAATTATTAGGGATGAATATGGGTGGAGCTCCAGCTGGCCCAGCAGGAACTGGAAAAACAGAAACGACCAAAGACATGGGAAGAGCTTTAGGAAAATTAGTCGTGGTGTTTAATTGCTCGGATCAAATGGACTTTAGAGGACTTGGACGTATTTTCAAAGTAAATCTAAAGGCAGCCATCCACGATGAAACAAATATTTCGTGAGAAATATTTTTTTATGCGATTTCTCGTTAACTCACGTCTCTCATCAAAGTTTAGTTTCATGATATGTTACTGAGGTATTTTGCTGTTTCCACAGTGGTGAAACATGTGTCATATATTGAATATCTTGGTTGCTCTATAGACATATATTTTTACCAGCATAACTTAACTATTGTTAAAATTACAAGAAAACAGCGAAAAAAACCGCAACTTGCGCATATGGACTTCTTTCCCATAAATACAAAAGCACTCATAAATGTTGGGTACGGAAATGGATTAAAAGGAGAGCTAATGATGGAGTAATGAAAGAATTGCTAGGCGAATTACAACGAGAAGATGAGCAATGCTACAATGTAGAACCTTCTGCTCCACTTATAAATTTTAAAGCATCATAATGCTCCCATTTCACCGTATACTTTTCGCTACTTCCATGACCACTTGTACTTTGATGTAGTTTTCTGCAATTGCTTTGATATTGACAGCGAAGATTATGGATTTTTTCATTTCCATCAGCTACTGAAGCACCTACAACACATGCTACTTCTTCTAGTGCTGATTTTCTTAAATTTCGGTTCTTGTAATTTGCAGAAGACACCTCCCACAAATTTGGTCGTGATTCATACTGTTGAATTAGTTTTAATGTTAACTCCCTTGTCCAGTGAACTTTACTTTTATTATTGTCTTTCGTACTACTATGCGTCATCTTTCTAAAATAACGTTATAATTATTTGTAATTAAAATATGTATTATCGCTGAAGTATACATACAAAGATTCACTCATGACGTACTTTTCAGGAGATTAAAAACTCACGAAGTGCGCGTGAGACAAGCTCTCAAGGGAGTGTGAATCGTATATCACAACTACATGTTGAAACTTGTTCACGAGACTAAAGTAGCATGAGATATTATTTCGCGAAACATGTTTCAGTGTTTCACATATCTGACGATTGTTTCCACTGCTGTTTATGAAAGTTGCTGAAATTTTTGTTTCACGAAACTAAAATTGCATAAAATTATTTCATCGTGGATTGGCACCTTAAAACTTTTAAGTTTAAGAACGATTTTCTAGTCCAAATTTTGAATTTGATTTTCTAGGGTTTAGCACAATCCGGAAGTTGGGGTTGTTTCGATGAATTCAACCGAATTGAACTTCCAGTATTATCAGTAGCAGCCCAACAAATTTACATAGTCCTCACAGCTAGAAAAGAACGTAAACCGTTCTTTATATTTAGCGATGGTGACACAGTAACCATGAACATCGAATTCGGTTTATTCTTAACGATGAATCCCGGTTACGCCGGTCGACAAGAATTACCAGAAAATCTAAAGATTCAATTTAGATCTGTAGCTATGATGGTTCCTGACAGACAAATAATTATTCGAGTAAAAGCCGCTTCTTGTGGTTTTAAAGAAAACGTTATCTTATCTCGTAAATTTTACACATTATACAAACTATGTGAAGAACAACTTTCCAAACAAGTCCATTACGATTTCGGCTTAAGAAATATTCTATCCGTATTAAGAACCCTTGGTGCTCAAAAAAGAGCTAATCCAAACGATACCGAAGAAACAATCGTCATGCGAGTATTAAGAGACATGAATTTAAGTAAATTAGTCGATGAAGACGAACCTCTTTTCTTATCATTAATTGAAGACATGTTTCCGGGTATTAAATTAACTTTCCACGTTTGGAAAGATTTGCAAAGAGCAATTGGAAATCAATGTGCTCAAATGGGTTTGGTTAACCATCCTTCTTGGAATTTAAAGGTCGTTCAATTATACGAAACATCATTAGTAAGACATGGTTTAATGGTCTTAGGCCCTACTGGAGCTGGAAAAACTAAATGTATGCATTGTCTTATGCGATCGATGACTGAAAATGGATTGCCACATAAAGAACTTCGAATGAATCCAAAAGCTATAACAGCTCCGCAAATGTTTGGAAGATTAGACGTTGCTACAAACGATTGGACAGATGGAATTTTCTCTACATTGTGGAGAAGAACTTTAAAATTTAAGAAAACCGATTATTGCTGGTTAGTTTTGGATGGTCCAGTCGATGCCGTTTGGATCGAAAACTTAAATTCTGTATTAGACGATAATAAAACCCTTACATTAGCTAACGGAGATCGAATCGTAATGGCTAAAAATTGTAAATTGGTTTTTGAACCGGATAATGTGGACAACGCTAGTCCTGCTACCGTATCTAGAATGGGGATGGTGTTTATTAGTGCTTCCGCTTTACCCTGGCAACCTATTTTAGAGGTAAATATTAAAACTTGAAAGTCTTAACTTCAAAGCTTAATTAATTTTATTCTACAGTCCTGGTTGAAAACTCGACCACAAGGCGAAGCGGACAGCTTACGAAATTGCTTCAACAAAATATATGACGACTTAAATACTTTTGTACAAGTAAAATTAAAACCGAAAATGATGATTAGAGAAGCTTTATATATTCGACAATGTTACGATGTTTTAAATGGTATATTAGATGTTGGAGAAGAAACAAGTAAATGTCTTTATTCTTTTCTTATTTTTTCAATAAAATTTTTTCAAATTATTTTTTTTAACCTATTTTATAATTCATTCAGAGGTATTTGGAGAAAAACATCTGGAAAGACTCTTCTTATTCTCTTTGATGTGGTCTTTGGGAGCTTGTTTGGAATTAAACGATCGCGAAGCAATGGAAGCTTTCGTCTTAGAAAAAACAAAAATGGATTGGCCTAAATGTCAAGAGGGTGAAACAATTTTCGAATTTGTCGTGGGTGAAAATGGACGATGGCAACATTGGTCCGAAAGGGTGGAGGAATTTCTTTACCCTCCTGATCAAGTGCTTGAATATTCGAGCATTTTAGTTCCGAACGTGGATAATGTTAGGACTGCGTTCCTCATTCATACAATTGCGAAACAAAACAAGGCTGTTTTATTGATTGGTATGAAAAGTAGTGTTTAATAAAAATTTTAATTGACCCTTAGCGCTCCACACGGTTATAGAAGAAATGATGAAAAGCTCTGTAGCTGAGCGATAAGGGTTAAAACCCGTGTAATATTTTAATGTTACTAACAAATAAAGTAATCATTAACGGAGTCTTGAAGATTTAAAAGATGATACCTTTTCTATGTTAGAAAATCTTATAGCAATAAAAAGACCGCCACGCTAGATTTCAATTAATAACTTTCTAATAATAAAGTTATTGTTGTCCAAACACTCGATTATTACTAGTTAACATAGTGACTAATATCGCTGCCATAAGTCAAGTCAGTAAACTTTCGGATACTCGTACTCCGAAAATTTTCGTCGAAAAAAATCAGAGTAAAGACTGTCATGATGATAATTTCTGCGTAACATATCCGAATTTCAAAATCCTAGGTCTCGCGGTTTAGGAAATATCGCGAGTTAAATGAAAAAAGAAATGGTTTTTTGACCGTTCCGCGAATTTCCTTTTATTTTAGTATTCACATAATGAATTGAATTATACAGATCTGGAAATTTCGGTTCAGGACATAGGAAAATAATGCGTGCAACAGCGACGCATATAGAAAGTAGATTAGATAAACAAAGAGCGATATAACTGTTTGGATCGAAATGCATTTATTTTCCGAAAAACAACTTTATTTGTGTTGCAAACAATTTTTAATATCCAATACATTGTTATAAGCACAAATGGCTGGACTTGCGCTATGGAACCACCATAGGTTGGATGTTGGTTTGATTTTAACCCCTTAAGGACCAGGCCCGAGATATTTCGGAATAGAGTGTACGGTTTTAAATGACCGTAAAAAAATTGATCCTTAAGGGGTTAAATTGTTCATCTGCTTCTATGTCCGTAATTAGATAGGAATTTACGTGTCGTTCAATAAAGCCTCTGTTTTGTTCTCCTTTCACAAAAATTTTATTGTAGGATGATAGTGCCTTTCTAATTACAACGAAGACTTCAAAATAATCCATCCAACCCTCCTCATAGATTAATATGCGGTGCCTCGTCTGTAAGAATTTTACAGCCTTTTAATCTATTACAAATTACAAAAGCGCAGCTTTTACAACTCGCCAACCTCCATTTTTACCTCCAATAACGAGAGAATTAAGAAGTGATGAAGTGAAATTGTTATGGCTTCCTGTAGCCCATTGCGAATTCAATGCCATCGAGCTAATATGGGCTTACATAAAAAAAAAGATTGCTAGAAATAACAAGACATTTAAGATTAAAGACGTTCACAATTTAGCAAAATAAGCTGTAGATATAGTTTCGCAGGAAATATGGCGAAACTGATATGACAGCAGAGGAAAGGCCTGACTCATTTACTTCAGATCGTGATGAAGAATAATGTCCAGCAGAGGAGCGTTATGCCTGCCATTCAAGCCACCACAGGATTATCATCATATGGAAAGAAGGAGTTGAAGTAGGTGGGGGAATCGCTCTCTGCCAGAGATACCATATTTCCATTAAACACAAAATATTTTTTTATTTTTATTTCACAATCGAAAAATGAGTATATTCCTAGGAAGTGAGATAGTTTGAATTTTTTGCTACCACCTCGTGGCAATCCCGTTAAGATGCGACTAGCGGTTCTCGAGATTGACTATTTTGGAAATTGATCTTTTTGGCGAAAATAACAGAATTTTTGAAAAAGAAAAAAATACCACGTTATAGTAAACAGATGAGGTTACATCCTACAAAAGTCCAGAATTTCTTTCCTCGGTTTCCGAGGAAAAAATTCTCAAAGATTGCGTTCTTCGCGGAACGGTCAAAAAAGTACTCCTTTTTCCATTTAATTCGTGATATTTCCTAAACCGCGGGACCTACAATTTTGAAATATGGATATGTTACGCAGAAATGATCACCAATCGTAACAGTCTTTACCCCGATATTTTTCCACGAAAACTTTCAAAGTACGAGCATCCGAAAGTTTACTGACTTGACTTATGGCACCGATAATAAGTGCTCCAACGTGAGATTTTCCGTAAAAATTATTGTATGTGAGTACAGATTTTTCAAAAGAAAATCTTAATCTTTAATTTATTTCTCATTGTTAGATTATCAACGTTTTAACGATTTCTATATGACTTCTTCAAACGAAATTTGAAATAAGGCAAAAATTAAATTGCAAGATCATTTCATTAAATCCCCGAACATTGTGAAACCAAAAATAAAATATGCTTCACATTTCAATTTCAAGACCAACCAAAAAAGAAAATCAGTTTTATTTCAATCCTTGTCCTTCCTTTCGTTCATTCATCTATCCGTCTTCTATCAGAATTATTTTTTTTTCTGTATCTTGTATTCATATGGATGGTGCATTTTTTCGTTGTTAATCCAATATTGTTTATCATATTTTTTTTAGGTGAACCTGGAACAGCAAAAACTGTAATGATTAAGGGATACACATCGAATTTCGACCCTGAATTTAAACTGACAAAGTCATTTAACTTTTCTTCAGCTACAACACCAAATATGGTCCAAGTATACTCACAATTATTCTATTTACCACATGATTTACTAATGTATTCATTATTTAACTTCATTTTTCAGAGAATTATAGAATCTTATGTTGATAAAAGGGTGGGTACAACTTATGGACCACCGGCTGGGAAAACATTAACTGTGTTTATAGATGATATTAATATGCCTGTTGTAAATGATTGGGGTGATCAAATTACAAATGAAATCGTTCGTCAATGCATGGAATGTGGAGGTTTGGTTTCAGTCAATTAATTTTCTCATACAATAAATTGTCAATTATTATTTTGTTGAAGTTATTTTTGCTTTTTGACATTTTTAAAACTTATCATTCATTGCTGCAATTTATTGCTTGGAACTGTATATCTTTGTAATCTAACATCAATATTTATTTTTATAGGATTTTATAGTTTAGACAAACCTGGTGATTTTTCAACAATTATGGACGTTTTATTCTTAGCAGCTATGATCCATCCAGGTGGTGGTCGAAACGATATTCCCCACCGTTTAAAAAGACAATTCAGCGTTTTCAACTGTACCCTACCCAGCATAAAATCCATGGACATGATCTTTAGAAAAATAGGCGAAGGATATTTTTGTTCATCTAGATTTAACGATACAGTAGTAGAATTTATCCCGATTCTTATTCCACTCACAAGATATCTATGGCAAGCAACAAAAAATAAGATGCTTCCAACACCGGCAAAGTTTCATTATGTCTTTAACTTAAGAGATCTTTCGCGTATTTGGCAAGGTATTTTAACTGTTCAAAACCTTGAGTGTCAAAGTAAATCGTCGGTGTTAAAACTTTGGAGACACGAATGTACAAGAGTGTTTGCCGATCGGTTTACCAGCCAAAAAGATAGAGATTGGTTTGTGGCTGAAATGGCTAAAATAGCCAAGAATGAATTAGGAGATGACTTTGAACATTATCCTGAAGAGGAAACGTTCTGGGTAGACTTTTTACGTGAACCACCCGAACCGACTGGTGACGAACCGGATGATTTCTCTTTCGAACCTCCAAAAATATACGAAGAAATACCTAGTTGGCAATTTGTGCTTGATAAACTTTTTAGTTTTGTCGAACAATACAACGAAAGTGTTCGTGGATCTCCAATGGATTTAGTATTCTTTAGGGATGCTTTAATCCATTTGATGATAATATCGAGAATTATTAGGACTCCTCGAGGAAATGCTTTATTGGTTGGTGTTGGTGGTTCTGGTAAACAAAGTTTGACAAGATTAGCATCGTTTATAGCTGGGTATAAAAATTTCCAAATTCAATTAACCAGGGCTTATAACTTAAGTAGTTTAATGGACGATTTAAAGTACTTGTATAGAGTTGCTGGTGCAGAAGGAAGTGGGATAAGTTTTATTTTCACCGATAACGAAATCAAAGATGAAACATTCTTAGAGTCCTTAAACAATATCTTAAGTTCTGGGGAAATTGCCAATTTATTTGCAAAAGACGAAGTTGATGAAATTCAAACAGGTTTAATTCCTGTCATGAAGAAACAATATCCAAAACGACCACCAACCGGAGATAATTTATACGATTATTTTATAACCAGATCCCGCTCGAATCTCCACGTTGTTTTATGCTTCTCACCAGTTGGTGAAAAGTTTAGAAATAGAGCTTTAAAATTCCCCGGATTAATATCGGGTTGTACAATGGATTGGTTTTCCAAATGGCCTGAAGACGCTTTAGTAGCTGTATCAGACCACTTTTTACACGATTTTGCAATAGTCTGTTCTGACGATGTAAAGCGACAACTTATCCTTCTTATGGCAGTCGTCCAAGATAACGTATCTCAAGTATGTGTGGAGTATTATGATCGTTTTAGAAGACAAACGTATGTAACACCTAAAACCTACCTCACATTCCTCGCAAGTTATCAAAAACTATATGTCTCGAAACACGAAGCAATCAAAGTAATGGAAAAACGAATGAGAACCGGCTTAACAAAACTTATCGAAGCCGCTGCTAGTGTAGACGTTCTTCAACAAGAATTAACAGTCAAAGAAGCTGAAATCTTGGTCGCTTCCGAACAAGCTGAGAAAGTTTTAAATGTTGTATTAGCCGCTTCGGAAGTTGCCAATAAGATTAAAGAAGAAGCTACAGTGGTGGCTTCAAGAGCCGAAGAGCTCGTTGCTGTTATTAGTGTCGATCAGAAAGAAGCTGAACTTAAATTATCCGCAGCAAAACCAGCTTTAGATGCTGCTGAAGCTGCCTTGTTAACTATCAAAGCAGCTGACATCGGAACAGTTCGTAAATTGGGTAAACCACCCTACTTAATTATGGTTATTATGGATGTTGTATTGATTTATTTCAAAAAGAAACTTGAACCTGTTCAACCGGACTTTGAAAAAAGGTTTTTCATTACTTCTTGGGGTGAATCACTTAGAGTAAGATTTTTATTTGGAAGTTAGTATAGTATTATTAAATGTTCATGTTTGTTAGTTAATGGCTGACCCAAAAATGTTAAGTAAACTCCAAGAATATCCCAAAGATACAATAAATGCTGAAATAATCGATTTATTAGTTCCATACTTTGAATTTCCACAATACACATATGAAGCAGCTAAAACTGCTTGTGGTAACGTTGCTGGTTTAATTTCCTGGACGATTGCAATGGCTGCATTTTATGAAGTAAATAAAGAAGTTTTACCATTAAAGGTATATTTATCTACTAATTTAATTTCACTGTAATTAATTTTTTATTTATTGAATTATCACCCCAGGCTAATTTAGATCGTCAACAAGCTAAATTGGATAAAGCCCAATCAGAACTTGCCGCTGCCCAAGAACTCTTAGATGCCAAGGAAAAAGAAGTTCGCGATTGTCAAGAAGAATACGATAAAGCAATGTCGCTTAAGCAAGCCGTTTTGGATGATGCAATGAAATGCAAATCTAAGATGGACGCTGCTAATGCACTTTTAAACGGTTTAGCTGGCGAAAGAGTCAGATGGACCGAACAGTGTAGTCAATTTAAAGCTGAAATTGAACGATTGGTTGGAGATGTTTTACTCCTTACTGGTTTTCTCGGATATACAGGTCCGTTTAATCAAGAATTTAGATCTAAATTACAAGAAGGTTGGGTTATGGAATTAACTGAACGAAAAATTCCTTGTACTTTAAATTTGAATATCGTTGATTCTTTAGTAGATACAGCTACGGTAAGTAATGTTACAATAAAAAGTTAATCGAGTTAGAAATACCCTTTTAAATTTTATTTTAGACGGGTGAATGGAATTTACAAGGTCTTCCAACTGATGAACTATCCATCCAAAATGGAATTATTGTAACCAGCGCTGATCGTTTTCCATTAATGATAGATCCTCAAAGTCAAGGAAAAGCATGGATTAAACAAAAAGAGAAACAATTCAATTTGATTATTTCTTCGCTGAATCATAAATACTTTAGAAACCATATCGAAGATTGCGTTTCATTAGGAATTCCAATGATAATTGAAGATATCGGTGAAGAATTAGATCCAGTTTTAGATAATGTCCTCGAGAAGAACTTTATTAAATTAGGTAGCACTTATAAAGTAAAAGTCGGTGATAAAGAAGTTGATGTAAACATGGATTTTCGTTTGTACATAACAACAAAATTAGCAAATCCATCTTATACTCCCGAGATATTTGCTAGAACTTCCATTATAGATTTTACTGTGACTATGAAAGGTCTTGAAGATCAATTATTAGGCAGAGTGATTCTTACCGAAAAGAGAGAACTTGAATCTGAACGTACGAATTTAATTAAAGACGTAACGGAAAATAAAAGGAAGATGCTTGAATTGGAACAAAGTTTATTGTATAAATTAACCACAATTACAGGATCCTTATTAGACGATCCAGATTTAATAGGAGTACTTAATGTATCCAAAGATACAGCTACAGAAGTGAGAGAAAAACTTGCAATCGCTAAAGAAACAGAAATTAAAATCAACGCTGCTAGAGAAGAATTTAGAGCGGTTGCAACACGGGGAAGCGTACTTTATTTCTTAATCGTAAACATGTCAATGGTGAACGTTATGTACCAAACATCTTTGGTTCAATTTCTGGAACGTTTCGATATTTCCATGTTAAGATCGGAAAAAAGTCCAATTACATCAAGACGTTTACAATTTATTATCGACTATTTAACATACGAAATATACAAATATACATCACGCGGGTTGTATGAAGAACATAAATATATGTTTGTACTTTTGATGGCTTTAAAAATCGACTTGGAAAAAACTCATATTACATTCGAAGAGTTTCAAGTATTTATTAAGGGCGGTGCAGCTTTGGATTTGAACGCTTGTCCTCCAAAACCAGCCAAGTGGATTACCGATGTTACCTGGTTGAATTTGGTTGAATTAACAAAATTAAGACATTTTCAATTTATTGTCGATCAAGTGACTGCTAACGATAAAGCGTGGAAACATTGGTTTGATAAAGACGCTCCCGAAGAAGCTGTTATTCCCGATGGTTACTCTTCTTTGGATACATTTAGGAAATTATTATTGATCAGGTTTATATTAATTTTTTTTTATAGTTTTTATTTATTTGTTTAATAAACTTTAAGAGCTTGGTGTCCGGATAGAACTCTCGTACAAAGTAGAAAATACTTAGCTGCTTCATTAGGTTCAAGATTCGCCGAACCAGTTATTTTAAATTATGAAGTTATGTATGCGGAAAGTAGAGCGATGACGCCACTAATATGCTTTTTAAGCACTGGTTCTGATCCTACACCTTACATTGAAAGTTTAGCAAAGAAAGTTGAAAATAAATGTAAGGCAATTTCCATGGGACAAGGACAAGAAATTCACGCAAGGAAATTATTAGCTGCTGCAATGTCAGAGGTTGTTTTTTAAAATTAGAGTAATTAATTCATTTTATTGACTTATTTTAAATATTGAAGGGATTTTGGGCTTTACTTCAAAACTGTCACTTGGGTTTGGAATACATGTTAGAAATATTAACGCTCTATTTGGATTTGGAAAGAGGAATCGGTACTATTCACCCAGATTTTAGATTATGGATGACAACTGAAGTACATCCAAGCTTTTCTATTAGTTTACTTCAATTGTGTATTAAATTTACAAATGAACCACCAGCTGGTAAGTTTTTTTAATTAATCCTACTAAAACATATACATATGCTTATGTTAATTTTACCATGAATGCCTTTAACGATAACATGGAAAGTAATAATAATTAAGGAATTAAGTTAGCTAAAGGAATTTATTGTTAATTATTAGGTTGAATGAACCTGAATGTTGTCTTCAGCCATCACTGAATACAGAAAATGAAAGATCTGATTAGATTAAAGTATAAAATCAACTTCGTCATAATCAATCAAACTGAAAAAGTGCATGCTTAAATTACAGATGTATTTTTAGAATACTCTATTACGAAATATTTTTTCATCATGTTAAAACATCTATTTAAGCTTGATAGATTAGAACGGTATCGGTAACGAATAATATTTTTAAATATTAATGGACACAGTAAAGGATAATTGGGTGTTCATCAACATTCATATTTAACTAAAGTGATTCCTATTATTAAAAGTAAAGATTCAATTATTTATTATAGAAATTAAATTTTTCCTAATTATTACCAAAAAATGTTTTGAATAGAAGAATTTTAATCGAACCCAATATTTATAACGATACAATCTTTGATTAACTTTGACAACAAATCATAACAGCTTTGTTCATAAGATTTGAAGACTGGTTTTTATACTAAATTAAACTTGAGGTATTCTATTAGATATTCTACTAACAATAAGGTATTCTATTAAAAAGACAAATTTGTACCAATTATTCCCAAAAAAATTTACAAAATTTTAAAGTCCTGAATAATTTCCGAAAGTAACGAAATTTAAAAAAATTATCCTCTTTAGAAAATCATAGTTGTAGATTAAAAAATATTTATACGATGTCTAAATAACTGTAATAATTCGGTTTATTACGGGCTGAGTTTAAAGATTTTAGGTTGTTTTGTTTTGGGTATTTCAGTTCAGGTCCGGTAGGGACTCGGCCCTCAAATTATTAATTTGTATGTAAGAAAGGTGTCATTTTTAAATAGGCAGCTAACAGGTCGTAAAATTTTAGACACAAGTATTTTTAGAAATTGTTAAACGAGGAAACTAATCCCTTGAATAGATATTGTCCTGACGTACGTGTTGGAATTTTGCTTACTGGAAAAAACGCCCAAAAATGTTCTCCTCCCTTTTGACTGAGTTTATTTAAGGGAGAGTTTGCGCTTAAATCACTCTCTCTCCCTGGAGTTCTTCTCGGGTCTGGAAGAACTTCTTCGCGATAATGTCTTAGATATGCTTTTAGAAGCTATTCAACACATCGACGATTTTTCGCGAGTTCAGTTTTCGATTCCGAGTTTGAGTTCTCCTTGGCGGTTATGTTCATATGATAGACTTGCGCGTGCTCCCATCCGGAGTTTAACTCCGTCATGGTTCTTTTACCAACATCGCGAGCCGCAAACTGAGGACATAACCACAAACCAATGTGTTTTGTGGTCGAGGAAAAGGGATGAGTTCTCTGAGCCTGAGTAAATATTTACGGGTATAAATTAAACACCCAGTATTACACTTGAATGCAAAGTAGGCATACACGGTATATTATTTAATTGCTCAGTAAAAAACTAGCCGCTCAGTATTAATATAAATATTCAGTACGGAAACTAAATGACCATTAAAAATGTTAAATGCATAGTCAATATACTAAACGCTCAATAAAAACCCTAAATGTTCAGTACAAATCTTAACTGTTCAGTAATTATATCAAATAATCCGTAAAAAATCGAAACTACTTTTAAAAAAATAATATACTCATACTCAACATAACTTGAACAAATTTAAAAAATCGTACTGAGGCTATTTCTGGAAATTCAGAAAAAAAATTTAAATAGAAATACATTAATCCATCAATTTTACGCTAAACAAATCAAATTTATCGTAGTTGTTTCCAAAAAAATTTTAAAAATTCCCAGTCATCGACGATTTTTGCCCGAACCTAAAAAAATTTGAACAAATTTGAAAAATCGTACTGAACTTATTTAAGAACATTTTGAAAATCTTTCTTAAATAGAAATACATTAACATATCTATTTTATGTTAAACAAATCAAATTTACTGTAGCTTTTTCTGAAAAAATTTAAAAAATTCCCAAAGTCATCAATGATTTTTGGCCAAATTCAATATAACCTGAAAATTTAAAAAAAATCGCACTGAGCTTATTTATGAAAATTTTGAAAAGATTTTTGGAATAGGAATACATTAAAGTATCTATTTTATGTTAAACAAATCAAATTTACTGTAGCTTTTTCCAAAAAAATAAAAAAAAAATCCCAGACTCATCGATAATTTTCGCCCGAATTTAGTACAACTTGAAGAATTTTGAAAAATCGCTCAGAGTTTATTTATGAAAATTTTTAAAAGATTTTTGAAGTAGGAATATATTAAAGCATCTATTTCCTATAAAACAAATCAAATTAATTATAGCCGTCCCTAAGAAAAAAACCAAAGTCATCGACGATTTTTACCCAAACTAAACATAACTTGAACAAATTTAAAAAATCGTGCTGAGTTTATTTATGAAAATTTTTAAAAGATTTTTTATATAGAAATACATTAAAGTATCTATTTTATGCAATACAAACCAAACTTACTGTAACAGTTCCCAAGAAATTTTAAAAAATTCCCAAAGTCATCGATGATTTTTTCCCAAATGCAACAAAATTTGAACAAATTTGAAAAATCTCATTGAGTTTATTTATGAAATTTTTGAAAAGATTTTTTGAATAGAAATAGGTTAAAGTATCTATTTTATGTTAAAAAAATCAAATTAACCCATTTGCATCATAAGCGCATATGTGCGTGCATTTTACCTGGCCACTATCACCAGAGCGCGCATATATGCGCTCATCGCATATAAAATTGCATATAAAAAAAATGTTCGGCGATAAGGACAGATATTTCATTTTTCTGTGTGATGCAAATGGGTTAATTGTAGTTGTTCTCAAAAAAAATGTTAAAAATTTACAGTCATAGATAATTTTTGCCTGAACAAAAAAACAGTTTCTTCGTGTTCACTTTCTCTTTCATCACTCTCGTAATGAGGTATTTCATTCATTTTTAATCTAAAATTTTGATGAACAATTCTGAGGTTAGATGAACACACGGCGAGCACTGTAAACGGTGATCTCCGATGTCAGTGTTGCCAACCAATTAAAGCGGCGCCTCACATTTACTGATTTACTTGATACTCATTAAGCAATCGTAATTCTTTACTGGGAGTTATTGAATTTCATACTATGCTTTATATGTTTAACATTTCAAATATTTTACTGAGCTTTTTTTGTGTTTATACTTAACATGTTTAAAATTAAATACTGAGCGTTTAGTATTTTTTACTGAGCAATAAGGTATAAAAATACTGAGCATTTAAATGCGATCCAATATTTACTGTTAGACAAATCTCTCCGGTTAATAAATATTTGAGTTAGGAATTCGCATAGCTATCCTCTTGATTAATTAGAGTATACAGATTTTACATTTTTCTTAATAAACTTTTAAAGTCAGGTTTATATTTTTATTTGATAAAGTTTAATTCCTCTTTTTGCTGAATCTAGTTGAATTAAAGTCCTTGAAAATAAAACATAGTTTTTTTATTTTTATTATTTCTTCCCTGCAACCCTTTTGAGCCCTAGCGCAAGGACCGACGGTTTCCGGAAGGTTTTCCGGGTAAAAACCTTGCCCTGGTGGCGGCCACCTTACCCCGTTCATTACAATAATGGCGGTACAGCGATGGAATGGTTTTAATTGCTGTACCCATTTATTATATAACCATATAAAGATACGATTAGATAAATAAAATACAGGGTTTTATACAAGCCAACGATGAAGAATTTATATTAAAAAATTAAAACATTAGACTTCGATAGGTGTAGGAGCGAAATTTCTAAAGTAATTATCAAATATAAAAGATGAAGGCGGATTAAGCAATTATGTAAAGTTCATGTTCAGGTCTTTCTCGAATGCAATTCAGCCGACAACAAGAACACAGTACAACGATAGAAATATTTCAAATAACTCTCGTCATCGCAACACATTTATCACGAAACAACACAAGTTACCGAGGTAGAGAGAAAAAAGAAGTTTTATGTTTTCGACGTTTTAAATAATAGAAGACGAAAGCCTCCGAAGATTGCGTAACCACGCCGAAACGCGTCAGGCAGAGTTTAAAGAATAAATACCAACAAAAAGCATACAAAATCCTGTTTTTATTTTTATTTATAATTATGTAAAGGTTGAGTAATATGTTGAGCGTTTCTCATATTTAAAAATTCTTCCTCGATTTTAAGTCGATTTGTACAACACTCTTTGCCAACAACACTTTGCCAAGTAGATTTTTGGCAAAACTGATTATGGATCCGTTATGTGTGAATATAACGCTAATCATTTTAGTGCATTTTATCGAAAAACGATAATAGTGCAAGGACCCTATTGTATGAAAATCATTAACGTGGCATGTTGGTTTAAAAAATGTGAAAGGAATGAAATCGTAAAATTAAATCATAAAAAATAATTTAAACATAACTTGATTCGGATCATAACCGCGCTTAGAGTACAAACGTTGGTACATTCAGTCACCAACGTATACCAATATACACGCCTTTAGTTTTTATATTTGATGATCACATTAGAAATTTCACTCCTGCGCCTATCGAAGTCTAATGTTTTGTAAACTCTGAGATATTTGGCGATGTGCCTGAAGACGCTTAACAGCGAAACATTATGTGGCACTTAATCCAATATTCTTTTATTTATAAAGATACTATTTTTGATTATCACAGTTAAAGGCAGAATAATCTTTACTTGGCTATCGACCCGAAGGTCTTTCTGGCAGATAATAGCTAAATATATCCTAATTATCAAACATTTTTTTAAAATTATTCGACTGAGGACTTTTAACCGAACCTATCTTCAAATCTTTTTTGACTAATTTTGATAAATCACCCAGACTCCATTTATAGACATTAAAAAATAATGTTGCCTTCGATGCCTTACATTAAAGCTTAAATACTCTATTTTTTTTAATAAATATTACATTTGTTCAATTATACCTGTACCTCTTATCTACTTTAATAGGTCTCTTCATTCTTTGTATTCAACGATCGTTTAAAGACGGCATTCTTGTTGAAATGATAGTATTTATAAAATTGTTTCAGTTTATTGCTCTTTATTTTTAATTTTATATTGTTTAAATTTATATCTTTAAGGTATAAGAGCCGGATTACTAAGAACATACACTTCAATGAACCAAGACATGTTAGATTATACAGATTTACCACAATACATTCCAATGATTTACGCCATATCCTTCCTTCACACCGTCGTTCAGGAAAGGAGAAAATTCGGTCCACTCGGTTGGAACATTCCATACGAATTTAATTCAGCTGATTGGTTAGCAAGTTGCATGTTCGTTCAAAATCACCTCGAAGATTTAGATCCCAAACGAGGAGTAAGCTGGAGTACAGTAAGGTACATGTTGGGTGAAGTTCAATACGGAGGAAGGGTAACCGATGATTACGATAAACGCCTCTTAAACACGTTCGCCACTGTATGGTTTGGAGATTTTATGTTTTCCGAAGATTTTCAATTCTACAAAGGTTATAAAATTATAAGATTAAAAAACACAAATGATTATTTGGATACGATCGATAAATTTTCGACGTCAGATCCACCTCAAGCTTATGGTTTACACTCGAATGCGGATATTACCTATCAAACTAACACCACTTCGAGTATGTTATATACAATTATGTCTATTCAACCGAAAGAGTCTTCTGGTGGAGGAGGCGAAACTCGAGAATCGGTTGTAGCGAAGATGAGTCAAGATATGATGAGTAAACTTCCGAAAAACTACGATCAATATGAAGTGAAGGAAAGACTTAAAATCATGGGGATTTTAAATCCTCTAAACATATTTTTGAGACAAGAAATAGATCGAATGAATAAAGTTATTTCTTTGGTTAGGATTACATTGAGAGATTTATTATTGGCTATTGAAGGAACTATAATTATGAGTGAGGTAAAAGATTTAAAAATAGAATATATATTTTATGTATCTAAACATTTGTCTTGTTCGTAGAACTTAAGAGAAGCTTTAGATTGCTTTTTCGATGCCTTAGTTCCTTATTCATGGAAACGATACTCTTGGGTATCGAGCAGCATTGGTTTCTGGTTTACCGAACTTTTAGAGAGAGACATGCAATTCAGAACTTGGTGTTTCCAAGGTAAACCACTTACATTTTGGATGACTGGATTTTTTAATCCTCAAGGTAAGAACAATAAATGATACTGTTTTTTCAATGTGGTCAATAAATCATACAAATCTACATTAAGCAATTAGAAATGTAATTTATACTACACTCTTTGAAACTAATTATTTTCTTTAAAGCGAGGTAAAACTCGGAAATAAAATGAATACTCTATTAATGTCAAGAGCTATTATGCTTTTTCATTCTTAATTTCTATGAAAAACTGTGTAGAATTTAGACCTTGCAATTATTAATTTCAATAAAATTCGCGTAATGAATTTTAATTTAAAAGAAAAAGAAATACAGATAACAACGAACGAAAAGTAAATAAAGTCGGGTTGTGAAGCTTTATTTAAAATTACGAGTAAGAAAAAGCACGTTACAGTGCTTGAACTAACAATAAAATTGAATTGTGCCATCTTGAATAAAATGAAATAAACAAATCAGAAAACTAACAAGCAGTTACTGAACTTTAACGATTGAAAATAAGAATAAATGAAACAAACTTTAAATTGTACCTCAAAGCGTTTTTATTTATAAAGAATAAATTTTAAAAATTTGTTTTGTAATCAGGTTTTCTAACCGCTATGAGACAAGAAATCGCACGAGCACACAAAGGTTGGTCTTTAGATCAATGCGCTTTACATAACGAAGTCACTAAAAGTGCAAAAGAAGAAATTAATTCAGCACCTGCGGAAGGAGTCCTCATCTATGGATTATATCTTGATGGTGCTGGATGGGAAAAACGACATTCAAGATTACAAGAATCCATTAATAAAGTGTTGTACACACTTTTGCCCGTCGTACACGTATTTGCAATTAATTCCGTGGGACCCAAAGATCCTAAATTGTATACTGTAAGTTCCTATTATAATCTAGATTTTAAGACATTCTTTTCAATACTAATTAAACCTTTTTATTTTATTTAAGTGTCCAGTTTACAAAAAAGCCAAACGTACAGATCTTAATTATATAACTCCTTTATGGCTGGAAAGTATTAAACCACCAGAACATTGGGTTCTGCGAGGAGTAGCTCTTTTATGTGATATAAAATAAAAGAGCCAATGCATATTTTATTTTTTTAAAACACGTGTACCGCATATCTTTAATATATCATGTTATTCATGTTTTATTTCATTATTTTATTTTTCCGAATTATATAAAAACATACTTTGTAAGTTACGCCTCATAAAATCTCTCCAAATTATTATTACATTTCCTCTACGTCTATCTCACCATCGCGAACAAACAAAACTAACAAAAACGGAAATGAAACTTGTATATAATAGTTGTTCTACATTTTCATTGGTATAACAATTGTGATTTTGTGTACACCGCACAATGAGCGTTACCGTGACATTAGGAGTTCTGGCGTTATCAGCTGGAATCATCTTACTTATGAGTGAGTGAAAACTAAAAATAAAAAAGAATAATTAAATGAATGTGAATGTTTGTTAAATTGATGTAGCAGTGGTTGGTGCTCAAAATCAAGGACAGTTTATTGAAAAGCCAAGAATTGAGGAAAGAAATTTAACGTCTTTAATAGATCCAAATGGACCATCTGTTCAGTTTATCTTATTTACAAGGTTTTTTAAGTTTAAAGTTTTTGCTCCTGTATACAATACGTATTCATTAATAATACTAAAATATCCAGGAATAATACACCGATTCGGATTCACGTGAACACAACATTAAATGAGACAGGTTTTGATCCATCTGTACCAACAAAAATTATAATTCATGGATTTTGGAGTAATGTAAATCAACAAGTTTTTATTTTGCAGAAAAATGGTTAGATTTTTATTCCGTAACCGATATTTCTTAAAATCATGAAATATGTTTGCGATTTAAAATACTTCTTTCAGCATACTTATCCAAAGGCGATTATAATATAATAGGTCTCGATTGGTCCGTTCTATGCGAATTTGAATACTTTTCTGCTATGAAAGGGGCTGAAACCGCAGGTAAATATCTAACGATTTTCCTCGAATATCTTTTAGAAAACGGCGTCGATTTGGACAATATTCATATTATCGGACATAGCTTGGGTGCTCATGTAGCTGGAATTGGAGCTGATAATATTAAAAATGGTAAAATTGCTAGAATTACAGGTAAGTTTAGTATTACGCTTAAATTAATTATTATAAAAGAAACTCCTTGATTACGTATATCAAATTTACATCGTTAAATATTCAAGCCAATTTTAGGCTAAATTCATTTTTCTACGCTAAACCAATTTATGCAAGCAAGCAGTACAATCGCTACAGTCATTGCCGTACTTATAATTCCTATCGCTTCGATTAGTGAAGATCGTCGTTCTAAATCATCACTTAACTTCCACCTTTAGTAAAAATTGGATTTTAACGTGACTGTAGCCATTGGCATTGCAAATAAAAATTTTGTTATTTATTGATTTATCATTTTGGAATTTATAACTCCTGTTTTTATGGCAAATAAAACCGCATTTTCCAATTTTTCCTCAGTAAACAACGCGCTTTGAGATGTAAAAATGCTGTTATACTTTGAAAATGAATGTTCCACATCCAAACTGTGGAATAATAACTGTCAATATGGAATAATTAAAATATGGATGTAAAGATTCATAATTTTCTTTCATTTCTTAATTTGCATTTTTGATTGCAATATATGATTTGATTTGCTTTGTGATGTTTAAATATGAATTTCTATCATACATATCCCGAATTTTGTTGTTAAATAAAATGTCCTCGAATGCACAAAAGAAGCATCAATGTGCATCAATAATTGGAAGACTTTGTGCCTGAAAGCACTTTTTTTTCATTAATTTATAGAAATAAATTTCGGTATATTTAAACTAATCAGATAAATTTGCTACATCAACCATAATCGATAAAGGCTTTGAACAATACATTTTATATGCAGATGACATGTAAATGTAATTATTTGGCAATGTATTCTTAACAAGGATTCCATCATTCTACTACATAGTTTATGCATGTAATGGTTACGTGAAATTGATTCATCAGGTACTATGTTATGGGAATATTTTTCACGAAATTTTTAAAACGCGGATATTCAATTTATGTAAAGGAATATCTGAAACCAAAAATGCCTCGCATAAATTCTCAACAAATTTTCTATTTAATAGGCCACTCTCTCGCGTGTGTTTCTCACTGTCCATTTGGAAACACATGATATTTTTTTCCGACTTACTTAAGGTAGTGGAAGATGGGTTACAAAATATATTATTTTCATTTAAAACACACAGTACATCGCAGTCTTCGTAGTTGTGGACCTTCAATCTTTGTAGTTACGAGCTTATTTTTAAAATTCAAAAAAGATTGAATTGAGAACGTCTTTTAGCGTAATATAAAATAAAAAAATTCAAACTACAAAAATGCTGCAAATGAAATTAAATACGAAGATAAAAAGAAAAAAGATAGACATAGACACTAACGATAAATTAGATAATGAAATCGAAAGAATAGTAAAAATTTCGTTAGACAACGTACAACATATTTTCAAACTTATTTACGCTACGTTGTTGTATTGCCTGCACATTAAAGCGGGGGTGAAGGTCGTTCAAGAATTAATTTCATAAACTCTTCGTACCCTGCTAATTATGATAGAGTCATGTAAATTACACTTACCTAACTCAACTTGAACGAACTCAATCCAAAATCTGGATAATATATTAAAATAAAAGAAAGTTTTTTCCAAATTCGATTAAAAAGTGTTTTTAAAACCTGTTGTTGAGTACAAAATGGCACTTGTGCTAAAGGCTTGTGTTTACCGCAGAATAGATGTCAACGTCCTAAAAGTTTTAAAAGCTATTTAGCCCATAGTTGACGATATTAGTTTAGCATGAATATGCATCGTTTACTTAATCACTTGAATCTGTCGGGTGTTCATTTAAATTCATGCTTAAGTGACCTATAAATTTTACCTGCATTTTTGACGTATGTCCAATAAAATTAAATTAAAGCCATGTCGTAACACTGAAATATTCAATGGCTTATAAGTAACAAGACAGAACATGAAAGGAAACTGGCCAATAACCTTTTCGCAAAAACATACTTAAATATCAATGATTTCATTAATCGGTCCTTGTGAAAATGTTTTTCGCATCAGCCCATTCATAGTTTTTCTAACGTTTGATAACTTCTTTAGTTAATGTTAAGTGAAAAGACGATTCGCAATTTGCTTCAAAAATTTAGTTATTATTCTTGATCATTTTATATTTATTATAATTATTTTTAGTTTTTTATGACGATTATTTCTAAATATAAATTTTC
The DNA here is from genome assembly GCA_036711955.1 of Digitonthophagus gazella. NCBI lineage: Eukaryota > Metazoa > Arthropoda > Insecta > Coleoptera > Scarabaeidae > Digitonthophagus > Digitonthophagus gazella. The sequence continues at coordinate 12,658,260 of JASCIT010000001.1, forward strand.
ACAACGACTTCCTCCAACCTTCATTCATTTCGATTATGTTAACAATAGGTAAGCGTATGGAACTGAACTTCAAATATCTCCAAAATGAATCACTTTCAGGACCATGTTCATTAGTACTTAATTTATTAATTTTTAATCAAGCGATATTCTAGTAGAGATGGGACAAACAAAATGCGAAATCTTTACAAATGGATTTTTAGGATTAAGTTTTTACAAAACTTTGTTCTATTATTTAAGTCAGATGATAACGATATACGGTGAAATCCCCCTTCGCGGACACCCCCCTTGAACAGACGCCCCTCTTGGACGGACAGTTTCTCATAGAACAGTCCGACTATCATACAATTTGCATTGCGTTAACTCTCTCTTGAACGGACGCGGACACTACCAAATGTTCTCTTAAACGCACAATCGCTCTGACTTGGCTGTCTCTCTTTAATAAAAAATTTTCCCTTTAACCGGTGTTTTACCGACTTCAATATTTACAGGATACAAACGCAGCCTATGCCGTGCCTTTCTACCTAGCTTGTATGAGGGACTTTTCCGAACACACCAATATTTAAACGTTCTCATTTTTTTGGTACATACGGGGTTCAATACTAATTTGACGTCTAATCGGCCAAAAACCGCTTTGGCCGAAGTAACCAAGCAAAGAGTTAAAAATTCCTCCTTAAAGCAGGATTTAAGCACAATATGCAAAGTGAAGACCAGCTAAATGAAGATTTTACATCTGCTCCAGAAGATGACTTACCACTTAACGTAGTTACAGATATTCTCAAATATAAGAATTTGTTGAAGCTGACTGATAATAAAAACCGTAATGATTTTTTTAAACTTGGCGAAAATTTGTATGTTGAAGACCCAGATTCAGGACAAGAAATTGAAAATCCAGAAGTGCAAGAACTATCTAAAGATTCTGACGTCGATGAGGTTCCAGTAATAGCAGAGAATATCCAAAATTATGGAGATAGAATCTTTGAAGCTTCTTTCAAAATTAAAAATACGATTTCTGGACGCCAGTTTAAAGAAAAAGAGGAGACAAACCAAACAACAATAGATGACTTTTACGTCATTAGACTGATATTTAGTTTCATATTATGTATTATTACATATGTTCGTGCATTATTACATATTATTAAATATGTATGTATTTTGTATGTCCTTTGTAAGCTAAATCCTTTTTTTCTGCAAGTTTTAAAAAATGCCGGAATTATTTAATCTTTGAAAGAGAGTTTCAGTCCCTTTAAATTAATACTTACATCAATTTGTTAATACAGAGAGCAAGAATTATCTTAATTTTACTTAATAAGTGAATTTAAGCTTTAAATTTTGTATTTATTTTAAAAACATTCACATATACGCTTTAAATATCCGATTTTTTAAATATTTTTCATTAAAAAAAACACGATATTTACTTCGGATTTCTCTTAAGCGGACACCCCTCTTAAACGGACACTTTTGGTCGGTCCCGTTGGTGTCCGCATAAGGGAGATTTCACTGTATTTAAATAAAAATGAATATTCCGTAGGGATGTTCGAGTGGTCAATAAAATTATGCAGTAAACATTCCCAAACTTGATCGACTTTCGAACTAGCTTGAAAGTAATACTTACCATCAAATCTTTTTGCTGCAAATTAAACACATTATCGATAAATAGTCATTGCAAGTCGTTCAGTGTAGTTTGACCTGATTTCACGTTTGTGAACTGTTCGGCGAAAGATGTCTCATGCGTCATTAATTAATTGTGGTATCCTAGATGAACATTTTCAGTTTTTGCCTCTTTTTGTCATCTACAATTAGATTTAAAAAATATATTTTACGTTTTCTCCATCATCGTCTAACAAAATTTTAAAGCACACTTGAGCATGAATCTAAATGAACACCCGATATCACCACGCCAAACTAGTTTTTTTACCTGAACTAATTAGTTGTTCTGAACATATGTATGAAGAACTGATTCAATCTACTCTGTCCAAAATGAAGATTCTAGCAAATAAGAGCATAAGTTATTATTTTATTTATTTAGTTTCACTTTATATTCTTATTTAGGTTTAGATCCAGCTGGACCAGGATTTAGTGAAATGCCCCATAACTTAAAACTCGATCCAGGTGATGCCAAACTAGTAGATGTAATCCATACTTACATGAAAATTTTAAGTTTATCGGAGCCTTTAGGACATGTTGATTTTTATCCGAACGGCGGAAGATTTCAACCGGGTTGTGCGAACTTTTTTGATATTTGTGTGTAAGTAATACTTTCAATTTACTCTTAACTTTCTTTTCCTTTTAATTGAAGGGAAAATTCCTGCGAGCATTGCGTGTAATCATGGAAGAGCTTATATGTACTTTATAGAGTCCATAATAAACGAGAAAGCATTTAAAAGCCAACGATGCACTTCCGTTGAAGACGCTATTTATGGAAGATGCTTCGAAGATAGTGATGTTTATATGGGTGTTGAGGAAACTTACAGGTTTGTAAATATTTAATTTCATATTTTTATTGGAAACAATTTTTTTTACTTTTTTTTAAGTTATGGCCTTTATTATGTAAAGACTAAATCTTCAGCTCCTTTTTCCCTAGACTCTTGATATTAATTAAGTAGTTAAATAAATTAAAATTTCAATTAAACTGGGATGGGTTGGAATAATTAAAAAAATAATAATAAAAATTAAGTCGCAATTTATATCCTTTGAGTCTTCTTTATTTTTATATTATGCACACACACACACATGAAGAATGTAAAATGACTGCATTTTTTTTACAATTTAGTATATCCCTAGACTCACTTATTTTACTAAATAGATTGTCTTACTGCATGCTTTAAATAAGAATATTAGGAAAGAAATTTTAAATATTTATTTGTAAGTTGAAATATAACATTGACGATCATCTATAAAAAATATAAAATAGGATTTTTTTAAATTATTTATTAATAATTATTCAAATATAAGTAAAATAAAAAATAAATAACAACGAAAAAGACATTTAAGACGTTCACAATCGAAGTTCCTTACCTAGGATATTAGAGATATATAGTTTCAATTGACATAAAATGATGATAAAAATATTTCGAATTGTCTTACAAAAATACTTAAGACAACCAAAAATATTTTACCAATCATAGCTTTGTTTGATTATTATAATATATCATTTTATTATTATGTATAGTAATAGTTGTTTAACAATAAAAATATACTCTGTGGAATATGGCGTTTTTTTATAGTATTTTAAATCAAGTTCTTTGGAACACCTTTCGCGTTTAACTCGTTAGCGCTTGAATTTTGACTGATAAGTCAAAGTTAATAACATTGACATGGTTAATTAATTTGTTGTGCACACATTTCAGCGCTAAAAGTTTTCAATAATCCCGCCTCAATATTTTTCTCTTTATATTCATTTTCGATAACCATCGTTTATTATAGCATATCATATCGTTTTAATTAGTTACATTTAATTAACTTATTATTAGTATTTATTTCTTGATACGTATAGTATGTATAATTGTATATTAGGTATATAGTACACTTACATGTCGATTTTCATTTAAAAATAGACATGCGTTAGTTATATTTAGTGGTGTTCAATTGTTGCTGTTATAAATATAATTTATATTTTGCGATTTGGAAGAAATTTTTTGAATAAAAGTGAACACGTTATTCTCTTGGAAGTAAAAAAAGCAAGATTTGCAAATATTAAATTTAATACATGTGGTAATTATTATTAAATGTTAAGTAAAGTATGAAATACGATTCTAAAGATAAAAAAAAAATAAGAAAATTTAAAAATTTAAAAAATGGATGAGATTTTTTATTGTCTTTACCGTATCTTATTTTAATTAAATTCTTTTCTAAAAAAATTTTGCTTTTCTTTTATTTATTAATCATTTTGAATAATTTGAAACATATTTCATACCTTTCTTATTTTACCTTAAAAATTTTTAACAACCGAGATAAATAGATTTCTTTCATTTAGACGGAAATAAGTAACGATTCAAGCAATTTAAGTAAATTCTTACGATAAAATGCACGAGTTCCTTTTACCATGTCTATCTCGAATCTGCTGTAAATGATGTAATTGCGCCGCAGAGGGAACGACAGCAGAATGAGATGGTGTTCCAACATTGGAGTCTCCTTGTAAAGGCAGCGATTGTCGTCGTCTTCTCCTCAAAGCCGGACTGAGATTGTACTTTACTTTAGCTTGGACGAGTAACTCTTTAAAGACTTTCGTCACGTTCACGTTTTCTTTTGCTGAAGTCTCAACGAAACCGTTCTCCCAATCAACAGTTACTACAGATTCTGTTGTTGCTGTATCCACCTAATAAAAATCATTTTAAAAATGTATATTTCAATAAAAATAGATTGTGATATGAAATCTTTAAACCAACAAATGAGAATGAAGGGTATAAGAATAAACGGGTTTCATCGAAATTTTCACTACAAGAAGTGTTTTAATTTTTGGTGATCAGTAGAATAGATTTCATATTTATTATAGAAAACAAAGTCTAAACTTCAATTTAAAGTTAACATTGTTATTTAGTTTTAATAAATAATGTATGCGGGACTTTTTTAAAGTTAAGTCAAAAGAACTTGGAGATAATGGGAGGTTTTCATTTTTTTTAAATTTTTGGTAATAAGTAAGATAAATTAGACTGTTATTATCAAAAATATCTTATTAGACTTAAGTGCCATTTAAATGTAAAAATTACATTGGCCAACATTTTATGGACCCATAGATCACACAACAGATTTCTAATAGTTTTGGGCGCGCTGAACTCAAATTTGGCCTCAAAATTGCTCAATCAGATCAGATTTTTGAAATAGTCTAATATAAAAATGCAAAAAACTCAGTTTTTAAACATTTTCGGGATTAAGTAACATAGCGAATAGAGTTTTATTCACAAAATTCTATGCGGCATTTGAAAAAACCACTATTCCTATTTTAAATTTTGGTACGAACAGGTAAGCAGGTAAATTTCTTCGGAAAGCTCAACAAAAACTTTTTTCCTGTCTTTATTTAAGAAGCGAGTCGCATGATAGGTATGGTTCGGAGGTAAGATGCAGTGTTCTAATTAAAAAAAGATATATGTATATGTTTTGTCATACGAAGATTAGTTTGGTTGTTACTTCTTGTCCGTTTAATTTAATGACCTGTAACTTGATATTTGATCAGTTTTTATAATAAAAAAAGTCCATATTCTTCAACAAACGAACTATTAAAGATTAATGTATTGTAATATTGAAGACATTTTACAAAATTTAAGTCATTCCTTACTGTACTGACGACTACTATTAGGAGATTATAAAAAGAAATTTTTTTCATGAAGAAATTAAGATATTACAAAATATGAAAATACATTTTGAATGGGAAAAATTGTACATTCGGATGCTACATGGAGTTATGTAGAAAAGAAATTATTTGGCACGTTGTTTAATTGCAAATATGTTCAAAATTCGTGTTTTTTTGATATATAAATTCGAATATCTTGAAAACCTGAGGTGATGGAGCAGGTCTGAAGTCACATTTGAATTCAGCACTCCAAAACCTTTTAGAAAAATACTATTTAATCAATGGGTCTTACCTTTCATAAAATTCTGTAGGCCTGTGTTATTTATAATCATCACAAACAAGCGTTGTGTGGTTTTAATTTTCTTTTTTATGTTAGGTTAGTTTACTGTCAAGGATTGTTGCTAACCTTAGGTACGTCTCACACTGAGGCAATCAACAACAAGCAACTAGCAACCAGCAACAAGCGATATTGCTACTTAATAACATTTTACATGAAATTGAGGTAAGTACGTCTCACACTGAGGCAACCAGCTACAAGCGATATTACCACTTGATGACACTTTACACAGAATTAAAGAAGACGTCTTACACTGGAGTAATTCGATATTGCCTTTCTATTTGCGATATCGAATTGCTCCAATGTGAGAGACATCATTTGATTATGTGTAAAATGTCATCAAGTGGCAATATCGGTTGTTGCTGGTTGCCTCAGTGTGACACATGCCTAAAGCGAAGTCTCACATTAGAGCAATACGATATCGCCAATAGAGAGGCAATATCGAATTGCTCCAATGTGAGAGATATCTCATTTAATTATATGTTAAATGTCATCAAGCGACACTATCACTTGTTGCTGGTTGCTTGTTCTTTGTTGCTGATTGCTCAGTGCGAGACCTGCCTTAAGATAGTCTCACACTGAGTAACCAACAACAAGCGATATTGCCTCTTGATGACATATCACATAGAAACAAAGCAAACGTCTCACATTGAGGATACTATTTAATTATATCTAAAATGTTATCAAATGGCAATATCGTTTGTTGCTGGTTGCTTCAGTATGGGACCTGCCTTATTCAGGGTTTCCCTAAATTATACCGAGAAACTGCTAGGATATATTGCTTGGGTCATTTTAAGTACATTGAGAGATATTCAAAGCTAAAGTCCCTTTTTTTCCTTATACCAATTTTCCTTAATAACTTTATTAATTTTGATAGGATATGGCCCTAAATTTCTTTTGAACCTTAGGATTTAACCTCAACTACATGGTACTAATTTCAATTTTTTCTTACTTCTGCAACATGTTTTCTTTTTGTTAATCCTTCACAAAGCCAAACATACGGTTTATTTTATAAATCCTCACCCATACAAAAGCTATTATGAGGTTAAGACATTTTTGAAATTATTACCATGTAATTGAGGTTAATTCCTAAGATTCGTATAATATTTCGAGGCATTTTCTCTCAAAATTAACAATTTTTTTAAGAAAAGTTGACGTAAATAGGCAGAACTTCACTTTGCTGACCGGTAACGACTTAATTCGTCTTTTCATACCCAAATGTTGCTAACCGGTGACGAGTCAACTCAATATTCCATTCGTCATTGCCGGCGACATGACATAGTTTCTAATTGTAAGTAAAATTCCCGGTCAATAAACTGATAACACTGAATGTCTCTGAAACTATAGGAGATTGGATAATATGTTTTAATGTCAGTCTCCTTAAAATAACCCAAGGAATGTATCCTTACAGTTTGTCGGTATAATATTAGGACACCTGTATAGAATTAAATCATGTCTCTCACATTGTAGCAATTCGATACTGCCTCTGTATTAGTGATATCGAATTACCTTTGTATTAGCGATATCGAATTATTACAATGTGAGACACATGATTTAATTGTATGTAAAATGTCATCAAGTGGCAATATCGCTTGTTACTAGTTGCCTTAATGTGAGACCCGCTTAAAAATTATTTTAATTCATTTTGTAACAACTACAAACAATTTGACTGTTTTAAGTAAAAGTACAATTGCTTAAGTTCAATTTAATAAAGAAATGTTATCATAATTCTTACAAATAAGGTTTAAGCGATTTTTTAAAATTGGTAAAAAGGTTGTTTTATTTTTTTGTATTAACTGGTATAAATTTCACATTTATTATAGAAAATAGAGTTTTTTTTAAACTTTAATTTAACCTAAAAATCATTTTTTGATTCCTATAAATAAAATCTGGGAAATTTTTAAAGTTAAATCAAAAGAAATTTGAAATTAGACTAAGTTCGTTTAAAATTGTATTTCAGCTTTTTAACTTTCTTTTAACTTATTTTTATTTTAATTTTTTTGGTAAGATCTATTTTGTTTGGTAACAAATTTGACTATTTAAATCAAGAATATATTCTACTATAAGTGCATTTTAATGCAAAAACCCTATCTTTATTTTCATAAATCAAATTTTTATGATTTTTTAAAGTTGTTCAAAAAATTTTTAAGTTTTCATAATTTGTTCATTTTTTAAATTAATTTTTAAATAATAATTTGAACAAATTTAATTTTTGCAATAAATAATGGAATCTTGAGGACCGGTTTATTCAACTTTGGGTAAATTAATTTATCTGATATTTGCCATGGTTACTGGCTAAACAACCAATCATGGCAAGTGATATTGCAGTAACTATGGAAGATATCAAGTAGATTAATTTACTCAAAGGTGAATAAACCGACCCTAAAGGTGATTAAACCGGCTCTTAAGCTTTAATTTAACGTACAAATCACCACCAATAAATAATTAACCGCCAATATATACAGTACGATTTCTTAAAGCAAGATAAAGCATGAAAAAACAGTTAATGAACTCCTCTTAATCTTGTACCCTTCAACCACCGTAAATCTTTTTGTTAGTAAAATTTCGACTACACCCTTCACAAAAAACTTAGGTGCGTACTTGTCTGTTTCCCGCTAAATCGATTTTGTTCCCAACGACGACGATAGGAACAGCAGTTCCGCCTTTGGTTTCGTGTATTTGATCTCTGAGAGCACGAGCCTCCTCGAAAGTATCGGCGTTGGTCACGTCGTAGACAAGTATGAACGCGTCCGCGGAAGAAATGGAAAGAGCCCTCATCGCTGGAAACTCGTATGCACCGGACGTATCCAATATGTCAAGGGTCAAGTTGACTCCGGCGACGTTAAAATTGCCGTGGTGCATTTCCTCAACGGTTCGTTTGTACTTTGTCGAGAACGTTCCGTACAAGAATTGACTGATTATAGAGGATTTTCCCACTTTTGCCGCCCCCATAACCACAATCTTGTGCCTTACGTGCCCGATGTCGTTCTTTTCGACCGTATCAACGTCTTCACTACGTTGAGTTCTAAGAAGAGAGCTTAATGAGAACGAAATATAATAATAAGACTCAAAGGGATGAATTAGGGATTTCCCTTTTTACTTTAGCAAGAATTTCCGTCGAGGAAATCAATTTCCTTCATCTTCCTTCAAGAACGGATGTAATCTGCATAAATTTCCACAAATACATTCTATGGTGAAACTCCGTTTCTATAGAGGGATTACTTTTTTAAAAGACACAGAATGTAGTTTCAAAATAATGGATGGAAGCGCTACGCTGTAGATATGAATAAGGAATGAGAAATATACATTTTAGCATTTCTATTTATGATTTATGTGAATACCTACTTGTTGCCAAATTTACATAAATTTTCTAAAAATGTTTTTGGTTTTAGTATCTTTTATACTAAGTTTATCCAACAACTTTCTTGTTAAATATAACAAAGTTATCACGGGAAATGGATTTTTCAATGGGTATTTTTGAAGCGCAAACTTTGAATATTCTTGTTTTAAAGTTACCTACACTTCGTAAAGTTTCCGAAAAGAACAAAGATAAGTTTTAAAAACTTTGTTTTACACCTCGTTTTTACCATTTTTTGTTCGCAATCCAGGTCGAGAGAACAGGTAACTTACTTACAATTAGTTAGTTAAATTTTAACTTTCGAGTAGATCTACATTTCAAATCATAAAAGGAAATCTACATTAGGATTGGAATTCAAATCATCAATTTTTGTTTTCTAGTGAAATTATTAAATGTATTCAGGTTTAATTTAAGAATTTAAACCTTTCTTTGATTAGAAATAAACCAAACCTTCTCTTTATATTAATAGGTGTGAAAATTCTATTTAAAATGAAAGAAAGATCGTTAGGTTTTTTATCAAAAACTTCTTAATGATAATTGTTTATAAGGATAAAAGGAAAATAAGAATAATTGCTTGATAACTATTGCCTGATATGTGGGATAATATGAAATATTTTTTATACGCGATAACAGTTAAAGTTGGACGATAAAAAAATCTTAAAATAATAATTTTAAGGACGTAATAGAGACGATTGAATTCTTATTATGTACTCTTAATTATTATTATACAGATCGATCAAATAGTCGTGCATATATAAATAAAGCTTTTCATGAATAGGAGTTTCATTGAATTATTTCTATCAGTTACGGTTACAGCATAATAGCATCGCAGGTATAACTACTGACAACAAACTTATTGTCAGATTCTGCAGTAATGGAAAGTTGTCACTTAATGTCTGCAGCAGCGCTTCTATTATGAAAACTTACCCCGTATAAAGTTTTTAAGTTAATCAATAAATTGATTGCTTTTATTGAAAACGGTATGTATAGATATGCCCCTTTAGAATGCGTTTACACGAGCGATGAAATCGCAACGATAGAATAGCAGCGATTTTTACGTAACAGTGTAATACATTCATTTGAATGGATGAGTGTCTCGCAACATTTTTAACGCTCATATAGACTGTCCCACTAAAACTTTTATCACAGAATTTAATAACATTAAATTAAGTAACAATAAAAATTAAATAAAATCGAATTAACTGTAGTAATGGAACTTCATTTACATTGTTTATCTTATGTTGATTATTGGTTATTTTGAAATTTTCGCTTTATAATGTTTTATAAATTAGAACTTCGAAAACATAACATACCGAACTAAAAGGTTTTTCAATAGGCACGTTTGAAGTTTATTAGATTCTAGTTTTTCGGTTTTCTAACTATCAACTTTCAAATTTGTTGTGAATTGTGCTTTAGTCTTTGGTAAATAACTATGGACAGATATAATTTTCAAGTGCTCATTAAAAAAAACTTTTTACGCATTATATGATTGTTAACCTTATCACAACAGTCTTGCTCAATCAACTATTTGACGATTAGAACGTAAACTAGTTATCGAAATCGTGCGATTTAATCCATTAATATTATTTCTTTTGTGTATATGTGATGCGGAAAGCGAAAAGGGACCAGTTGTCGGCAAAGTAAAATTTTCAGCACGGAAGAAAAAAGAGGATCGGGTCGAAAATATCAATTTTGAGTTTTTAATCGATTATTATAATAAGACTCTTCTTTTACACGCCAAAGTCGATTGTAACGTCGAACTTAGTAAGAAAATACTTGATAATAGTAATTATGTGAATCCATGTTACGTTTGAGAAAAGGGACCAGTTGAACACAAACTTTAAACGCTTTTCTCTCAAAACACCATTTTCCTAACTGGTACATTCAAATAGGCATAATTAAGACATTTTTTAAGATATCGCCTTCATTTTGGTGTAAAAATATTAATAATTTATTCCTTTACCAAAAAAAATAATAACTCAATTTTGAATTTTTGAGCCAACTGGTCCCTTTTCGCTTTCCCCATCACATATTTCAAATGACATGTCGATAGGAGTGCATAGCAAACAACTGATGCTCACATAATCAATATAGTGAATGCAATTTAGTAATTTCAACCAGTTTTACGAGACAAAGTTTTTAAAAATTGGACCTCTTGATGACATAAATTGTTCTTTCAAATTAAAGAAGAAACGGGTGGACACGTAACATGAAACTTATCCTTTTACATTTAAGTATAAAGCGTCTTTATTGAAAAACTCTCTACAATTCGGTTGGGCAGGTGACCATTCCTGAAATAATCCGAATCTCATGGAATGAACATATTTAATAGCGAATAGCGAAATTCGAGCAAGGAATATCATGTCTAAATTTTTTAAAAAATCAAAGGAGCATAATTATTAATTGCAAAGAAGGTGATATGAAACTTACAGGATACAGCAGGTTGATAGGCAGTTTTAAGAGTAACATGGGGGTTGAAATTGAGACAGACATCATGGAAATTACTTCAAAACTGGTTCCGATATCACCACATGACTTTCAATTCCTGGAACAATGACGCCTCAAACTTGTTTCAAGCTCGTTCAATAAAGGATTTTTGGGTTTTATTGTATGGAAGATTTAGCATGAAAGATAAGAAGCCAAAAATTATAAGAAACTAACACGATATATTTTTTAAACTGTAGGAGTAACTGAATTGGGGTTCACCTAGCGCTTGAATTAAGTCATCTGGAGAAAATTGTGTCTGATAAATGCATGTCTCATGCTATTAACACTTTGTTGACCGGCAATTTTACGTAGAAACTATGTCATGTCACCGCGTTTTTCTAACGTAAGTGTAATGACGACGAGTTAACTCGTCACCGGTCAGCAACGTTTGGATATGAAATGACGAGTTATCTCGTCACCGGTCAACAAGGTGTTAAGAATGAGGCATTTCACTTAAGTTAATTGTGCAGTTTAGTTAAGTATTGTGGCAGTTTATAATAACTAATCAATGTTTGAATAAATGTCATCGCTAAGAAAATGCCTTATGGCTACTAAATAGCGTAATGCTGTTAAGAATTAGTATGCATAGTTTTACCTATAGGTACTTAATAGCTAATAGACAGAAATATTGCAAATGTCGTATCTTAAAGATTTGAAAATGATATCGACTATGTGGACGGTGGTGTTGGTGATTTGCTGTTGATTTAGGCTCTTTTTACGGTATTTTCCGTAGCATAGTTGAGAACATCGTCGATGATTATGTCATTGATTTTAAATTTTTGAATGATCAATTCGGGAGAGTTTTTTGTTAGTGTATTAGAGACACTGCAAAAAGTGCCATTTTTATCTAGATCTCCTTTTCTGAGATTTCTCGAAGTCGTGCCTTTACGCGAACATGCGACAGATTTTTGCAGCTTTGAAGGATAGAAATTACCTGCGTAACCGCCGATTGTTTCACCAAAATCATAGAAACTGCTATAGAAAGAACTGAAATTATCGATGATAGCATCAACCTTGTTGTCATAAATCTTAAAGCTTCAAATAATATTTAGAAAAAGGACCCATTAAAATATTTCTGAATACTAACAAATCGACTTAATATATCAATTTGATATATGACTCAAACATACAACTTAAAAAGGTATTTTGAATCATAGTTTTCTGTTTCCGATGAAAATTCGACCAAAGTCAATCGCCACAAACTTTTATAAGTGGCAGCAGTAACATTTTTGTTGTTGCACGGTAACATTCTAGTTCTGACACCCAAGTTCGATTAGAACTCATTGTCAGTTAAACATGGCACTGTTTTGACCATTGAAGTGTTCTAGCCAATTACCACAGATATTACTAAATATGAAGACCACAGGCAAAGAAGGTGCTATGTCAATAAACGTGATTGCGAGGAAACTCGTTTTAAAATATTGAAAACTTCATATTTTTATTTACTTTTGATAAATATTACAAATGGTGGACAAACACAACTTTCACATTTCTTATTATTTTTATTGAATTTTACCAAAAAGACCAAATGAAGCTCTTTTTTAGTCTGTTCGTCAATGTTACAAAGTGAAATAACTTCTAAGTGAGCGTATTTAATGCATGAATGATTGAGTAGAATCAAAGCTTTGAAAGTTTTCTAATAGATAACACCAAAATCTCAATTTTCTGAAAAATTAACATAACACAGCACTTCCTTTGCCTGTAGTATTCAGATATAATTAGTAATACATACTTATACATACAAGATATATCGACCTATGCAACGAAAACTATCGTAAGTCAAAAATGGTGATTTTGAAATATTTGAAAAGAAAACAGAATTAATTGCTATTCTTCTATGGTGAATCCTTTCGGCATCCTCTATAAGAAATCTATAGCAACCAAGTAGGAAATTTTTACCTAGAAAATTTTATTTCTTAAAATGCAATCGGTTCAAAACCTTTAAACATTTATATCTGACTTAGTTCTATCAAAAATGACTCACAATAGTTTTTGTTGCATAGGTCGATATAACCACACTTAAAAATGATTTTAGTAATTTTTAAAAAAACATAAAAATATAACCAAAAAGGTTTTTTTATACATTTTAGACATTATGTTATCCTGTAATTTCACAACAAAAAATATGGTGGAGGCGCCGGACAATGCATATCTGCACCATAGATGTAAACAGTCGTAAATCCAATAATATAAGTTTTACAAAAATGGCAAATAATATTAATCTGGCAATTAAAATTGAAATTCTTGTTAGTAAAAATTAATTAAATAGACTTTTTGGTCGTTTCTGTAACTTCAAACACCTTTTCCTTAACCTTAACCCTAACTCCCAACCTTAACTCCCAATAGACGAAAACTGGACTTACGACTGTTTACCTCTAGGATACAGATATGAAGAAAGTAGAACTCTTCCTTATTCAAATTAATCAAGTACTGAATTTAAATTAAAATTACTATTCTAAAAATATTTTGAGGATGAAAAACCTTAATTAATTATGAACTTTTATGTTATAAAAAAACCATTTTAAAATTACTTTTTTCCGTCATTACAAAAACTTTTTATAGAAAAGTCTTGAAGTCTTATAGATAGCACAGAGTTATTAAACTGAGTAAAGCAAACAATAGCACCTTTAATAAACAACCCCATCCCCCTATCCACCCCAATACTTTTTAATAATTAAATCGATAACTCAATTCTACCCATCAATATCAACCATTACGCTATAAATATAAACACAGATATACAAGAAACCGTAAAGTAACTTCTTTTACCTTGAAGAACTATTACAAGACAATTTCGTGTCGGAGTTTAATTAAACTTCTCCGTGTCGTGCCCTTAAGCCACAATTCAATAATAAACGCCCTCGTAAACCACCTACACACATCTCAAATCAAATTACAAACAATACAACACTTGTACCGTTGATCGTAATAAAACGGTATATGATTGAATAATAAAGTTAGATGCGGAATTAAGAATATTAAGTCAATAAAATTGAAATATTCGACGTTATGAGGGTGATCAATCCGTTTATCCTTTGAGTATCCTGAGGTAACCACCGTCCTTTGTGCCAGGATTAAACGATAACATTCAAATTGCCCGACAAAGCGTGGTAAGTCAGGCGTTTGCCAACGTATTTAGCTACGTTATCAACGTTTATGAATATCGATTTTTTCCGTGGCAAAGATAAATTGGTTTATGTTTACTCGTGATTTGGTATGAGGTGAGTCAATTCGATATATGACTCAAATATAATTTTTTATTTATTTTATCTACCTAATGTAATCAAAAATATAAAAGAGCTTTCATTATAATATAAATATAATTTAATAATTGAAAAATTATTATTTTAAAATTAATAATGTTAAAAAATCTAATCGAATTAAGTTAAAAGTTTTACCTTGGAACGTTCTTTTCCTTTTCTTCTGGCTCTTCTTTCAGGAAAGACGGTTGAAGGCTGAAACGTCGTCGGAATTGATGTCTACTCTTCATGATTCCAACCAATATTTTTTTCTGAAACAAATATAAATGAACACCGATTAAACATTTCATAAAATTAAAACTAATTATAACAGTTTAATTTAGTTATTAATTTACATTTGGATGACATATTTTCGTTAAATATTTACCAAATCGATGTAAAAACATCTATGTTTACTCACCTGTCGATGAGATCGATGATTTCAGTTAGTTAGATTTCACATAAAACGTGCGACAACAGGTTGGCAGGAGGCCAGCTACCCAGCAGGCCATTAACTGTTCCCGGAGCGGGTTCAGACCAGATCCGGGGTTGGAGTTTGCGCCTAAGGCACTGTTCAACACGTACAACGTAGAATATGTAGCTATATGCCATTTCTTTTTCCATCGGTAATATTTTTCTGACCAATAAAAACCCTTCGAAGATAGTTTTTATTTGTATACTATATCTTATTAACATTCATATTTAAATAAGTTCATAATTGAACACCCGGTATGTTTGAATTTAATACACATACCTAAAGTCTCAAAGTGTGGTAAAAGCAAAATATCTGGTTTATATCCTCAACACCTGATCTTGTAAAGATGTATTAATAACTCATTAAACGGCTGTTATACACAATTTCTAAAATTAGGATTTAAAGTATGAAGTATAAAATCTGTGTATTATCGCTATGCAAATCTTATTGTTTTTAACACAGATTTTTATTGGAAAATATTTCAATAATACAAAGTTGTACAAATTTATAAAATCGTTTTATTGATTTAAATAAAATATCACATTTCTTTACACCACATTTTTATTTTTTATTTAAAGCACTTGGGATTTTATTTGTTCTTTCTTTATTTTCTATTTATAAAAACTTGATTTGAATTTAAGGTCGATTTCCCTCGTATATTTTACTATCTCCACAGCTACATCAAGTTGTGAATTATTAAAGTCTTCAATAACGTAGTTTACGTGTAGTTCTAGAAACTACGATTATTGTAGCTTTTCATATCTCTTTATTACCCTTATTTATAGTCTCGTATTATTTTTTTTTCAAGCCACCGAATACGACCTGATTAAATTTTTTGATTTCGGCAATGGTGTATTATTAAAGAATTCTGGAACTTTCTCGACGATGATTTCCTTTAAAGCTTCCTGTTCCATAGCCTGAAAAATAAAAATAAATCAAATACTATTTTTAAATCAAATTACGTTTGATAAGTACAATAAATATAATGCGTGAAAATACACAAACCATTCAAATTTTCATCGAATTACTTTAAAAGTTTACATAAATATGCATTTTAAAAGCTTATTATCGTGTAAATGCTAATATTTCATTACTACTGGTAGATTATTTTATGAAGTGAAATGTTTCTAAAACCATTTTGGGCTCCATTAAACCGCACTCATATTAATGTACTTCCGTAATTATCGCTCTAGTGATTTTAACCGCTCATCTGTTTGGTTTCCCACGCCCGATATTCAGATTAACATACAGGGTGTTTAATTAATAATTCAGATATTTACCCCTTATTATTTCTTTTATTCTTTACAATTTTAATGAAGTAAATTATTAATTACTAAAACTAAAATATGTTTTACGATAAAAAATGATAAAATAAATAAACAAAATAAAATATACGAAATAAAAATGTACACTTAAAGGGGATGAATTCGTTTAGCAAGAGACAAATTACAAAAATCTAGTGGAGTAATTAGGTTCATTATTCCACTTCTTATTGGACAATTAGACGGAAAATAAAATCGTAGAAACTCGAATTGTTTGTTAAACTTTATTTTATTTATTTTTTTTAATTATTGGGTCATTACAAATCATTGATCGAATATTAGGTGAGGTCAATTACCCGGTTGTTGAGAACAGAAACTCAACAAAGTGAGTAATTTTGTTAATGGATTGTTTTGTAAATTTTATGTAGAACTTGTTTTGAACTTTTATTTAGCTTTTAACAAGCTTCCAATTTAGTGTTCGGATTATTGGAGGTTAAAGGTGAACTTTAATGAACTACCACTGGGTCAGGTCAATTACCTGCTTGTAATTCGGTTAATATCGGGAAGTTGAAAAGCGTTGGGAAATATTTCGGTAAACACAATTTCAAAAACAAATACTCACATGTACCAGGAATAATTCGAAAAATAATTGAAATGATGTGATTAAAAGATTAACAAAGTGGACACATTAATCAACAAAAACCGATTCTTTGTATAAATCGTCAAATTTGTTCATCACAATACTTGCAAATGGTTTATCGAATCTTTTTTTTGGCTTTTAGTTAAAAAAAATGTTACGACTGATCATAAAGTAAGTAAAGGGTACTAAACTTCTTAACTCATAAATTCATGATCCTAACTTATAAGAGTCCCTTATGTTAGAACAAAACTTTGTAGCAGATAGAACTAAAACTGTAAATTGAAAGACAATATATTATTTGTTGGACCAGATACAAAGAAAACTCTGGCAAAGTATGACGTTTGAAAACCATTTATCGCAAATAACTTTTACTATTGTGAAATCGTTTGAAAATGTCATTGCGTTTTTTTTTAATAATGTTGAATCATTAAACTTTGAAATGTTCAAGTTGATTATAACATGATTATCCCAATATTAATTACACTGTACTGTAATGTTTCTCAATAGTTGGACGGTTGAGACTTTATTTAATTTAGGGTTGCTGAATTCAAATATATTCCCCTTTTTATTGTAACTCTTTACTTCTTTTCTATTTTGTTCAAAGTGTAGAAGGGTAGAAATCTTCCATTTATTTTTAAAACCCCAATTTTTAGATCAATAACATCTAAAAAATTAGAAACATTGAAGTAACCGAAGGATTTTGCCTAAACCTAATATAATTCCATTTTCTTTTAATTGTGATAAATTGAAAATTAAAGATTATATTTTTGATTACTAAAATCAAATGTATTCATAATTATTACCAAAAGAATTAAGGAAAAATTTGTGTAATATATAATATTAAATGTTTGGAATCCCAATGAAAAATGTTTTGAGAACACGATGCCACAGAACTTATTTATTTGTTAGTCTACATATCTTTATGTAAGCAACATAAGTCGAGAACGCTGCAAAATATGCCATTCATATTTTACACACTTCAATTACTTAAATTTTACTGTATCATGGAAAGCAATCTGTTAAAACGCTTTCACTTTTAGATTCATATTTCAAGAATTAAAATATTTTGTTCAAACGTAGTAAAAAATCTCTGCAAAAAAATCTTGACTATTTTAACTATTACTTTTGTAATATCTTTTTGTTATTGATATAAGTTTTTTTTTTCATAATACTTAATAGTAAGACTTCTCATTTACATCAGAAAAATAAGAGACTTGACTTTTAATAGTAAACTTTCAACAACACTGTTTAGATGTATGTACAGCGATCTACGAATTGGAGGGTTCTTATTTTTGATGTTAACAGTCCTTGATTGAGAACTGTAATTTGCGAATATCATTAAAAGTGCATTTTCTTCATCATTTAGATAACTTCGAAGGACAAATTTCAGTGGAATCAGATGAACACGATGAACTATTTCATAACATTATATCACCACTTTAAAAGTTGGTTCAGTGGAAAGAAATTTGCTTCTGTATTAACCGATATTTGGTAGAATTTATTTGAAGAAGTGGATAAATAAAATAGATAGATGATAATTTAAATTTTTGTCAATTGTATCAATTGGAATTTAATTTGCTAGTGTTTGTCATATTTTTAAGTTTATTAAGTTCAGTTTTAAGTTTTACTTCTAGTTTCAAATTTTACTTCTAGTTTTAATTTCAGTGTTTTTGTAAGTAAAAAGTTAAATATTAGTTTTTGAGATTATTGTTTGTTCCCATAACTTCTTCTTTCAATTTAAATTAATTTTTTCTTACTATTTTCAATAAAAATTAAGAGAAAAAAAGTAACGCGTTACAATAAAATTGTAGGCATATTTGAATTCAACAATAGAAAATTATATTTGTATTCTAAATTTGCGTGTTACGCATTAACAAAAAAAGGACTTTAATATGTAATTAAAAATTCATTTTCAACACTCGGATTTCAATTTCTTTCATTCAAAGCTGATGGATATCGAAAGCGACGAGCATGAATGGAAAGCGAAGTCATCAATTTATGCAAATCATGGAGATTCGTTATCAGTCAATTTGGAGTGAACGAAATGATGTATGAGTACTGCGTTACTCTCTACTAAACAAAATCGATAATAAATTACACAAAAAAGAGAATGAGGTCTAGTTTTAGTTGTCATAAACGTATTATATAGGTGTCCCGAAATTAGACGGTCATACGCTACCAGCGCATTCTATGTTCAAAAATAAGATTAAAAGCTCAAATAAACATTGGTTGAAAAATTCTTTTTAAGAGAGTTACAGTTTCTAGAAGGGAGTATCAGAAAAACGGTTTTTAAGGAATATCTTCAGAATGGCTTGGCTTAATTCAGCAAAAATTGGTATACTAGCCTAAAATTCCAAAAGAAATTAGACGGTGGCATCGATTTTGCATGAAACTCATCAGTGGCGTGTGTGTAAAGGGATGACATGGTTAATTGTTTATCTAACTTTTTTGCATGTCAACTTTTTACTACCCTGACTTAAAATTTAGATATATTAGACCTTTTTACGTAAGAATGGTCATCTTGTTGCAATTGCGTAACTGCAACCGTTTTCGAGTAAATCGTCTTTGAAAACCGACTAATCTCATCTTTGAAGTAATTGTAAGTAGAATTTTTTTACTAAGAGAAAGCTAAGCGCTTTATCAGTACAGCGTGTCCTTATCGTTGGGGTTAGATTTTTTGACTGAATTACGTAACAATGGAAATTACAAAATTCTAAGAATGTTTATTTTATCTTTGCTCCCTTCAAGAAACTGTAGTTCCTTTAAGAAGCATTTTTTGATCAATGTTTATTTGAGCTTTTATTCTTATTTTTGAACGTAGAACGTGCTGGTAGCGTATGGCCGTCTAATTTCGGCACATTCTGTATAAAGGTATAGGAATAAATGGAATCCACTTTTTCAAGTTCTAACTTTAAAACATCTCCCAGATTTTACTCGTAGGAGCTAAAAAATAATTTTTATGTTATATTAATAATTAAGGATTTCATCCTTGATTATAATAGTCAAATTTATTCTATTTAACACCAAGACAGAATTAAAAAAAAATTAAAAGGCGGACAAATTTTAAACGAAAGCTAAAGTAATATCACAAATTTTTCATAAAGTAGAAAAAAATCTAATATTACTTATTAATATTATAATTTTACTTATTAGAATTAAAAAATCTTCTTTACATTAAACTAAATTTAAAGGATTTCGTTTTGAATTAAGAAAGTCAACTTTGTTTTAATTGTTACAGAAAATAAATAAATTCTAGCAAAAATTCGTGAAAATTCTAGTAAAAAGATGTTGGTAAAAATCCTTAATAGTTAATTAATCTAATTAAGGAGCAGTTTATTCACCTACCCATAAACTAACTTATAACTTATCATACACATAAATGCAAAAACGTGTTTATTCATTGCTGCATAACGTTATGTGTAACATAAATATGTCTATCTGTCGGATATATTTATAAATCGGTTTATGTAGCCAATAAGGATTATGTGGCGAATTGGGGCATTCAAATCCGTTAAAAAATAGAAGTCAAAAAGTCGACTTGTTTTGATTTTGATCATAATTAATAACCATTCACAACGTTTGTTATGGACTAGTAATAGCTAATCAAGTTTATGCTCCATATAATTTGATCAATAGATTACGGCATCTAGAAAACATGAGGGAATAGGAATCATATGCAAATTGTGAATCGTTGCAGACTGTCCTGTTAAATTATTGATTTTTTTTTTATTTTCAATTGGATCTTTATATTTTACAAGATCAACCAAAAGACTTCAGTCGTATTAAAGTCAACAAATCCCTTTCTTCTTTTCTTCTATTTCCGATCTTTAATCTCGACTACGTCACGCATTTAAACGGATTATAGGTGAATAAATCCGATTCCGATAATAGTGCCCTTAACAACTATCTTAAAAATTTATTGCCTACTTGTAAAAAACAATATCAACTTAAAGAATCGTACAAAGTTTATTTACGGAGAAGAAATAATTTTCAACTAAATTTTACTTTTAATTTTCACAAAAAAATAGAAATATTGAGGAAACCCAAGGATTTTGACTAAACCTAACATAATTTCATTTTTTTAAATTAACGATAAATTGAAAATTAAAGATTGTATTTTTGATTATTAAAGTCAAATGTATTCACAATTATTACCAAAAGAATTAAGGCAAAAATTTGATAAATAAAGTCAATGAACCCCTTTTATTCCTGTACCCTTCATATAAGATTAAATGTTCGGAAATTCCAATGAAAAATGTTTTGAAAAGAGGATGCCACAGAATTTGTTTATCTGTCAGTCTACATATCTTTATGTAATCAAAATAAGTCGAGAACGCTGGAAAATATGCCATTCAAATTTTACACACTTCAATTACTTAAATTCTACTGTATCGTGGAAATCAATCTGTTAAAACGCTTTCAGTTTTAGATTTATATTTCAAGAATTAAAATACTTTGTTCAAACGTAGTAAAAAAATCTCTGAACAAAAAAATCTTGAATATTTTGACTATTATTCTTGTAATATTTTTTTGTTATTGATATAAGTTTTTTTTAAATAATACTAACGGTATATAAAATATTACTAAATATTATATTATATTAAAATTTCTCTTACCTTAGCTAAACGTTGTTGGTGTTTCGAAGCATGTAATATACATAAAACGTAGACGAACATAATTAAGGCAGGAACAAAAAGGGCGGCGTATTGAGGAGTTCCACCCACTAAAGCTTGATAAACAGCCAAAAGTATGAGTAAAATCGCTGTTCCGGCTGCAATATACCTTCCGGTCCTTTTACGTTCTTCCTGTTCACAAAAGAAAAGAAAAAATCAGGAACAGTCTCAAAACGTTGTCTATTATTTGACTAGTGTACAATCTGTGTTCATCGTGGAATTGAATTAAGAATAAAATAAAACTTAAAGTTCTTTAAAAGTCAACGATGATATATTTTTCTATTAATGGTTTAAATGCTACATGAATGTTTCGCTTATAGGCAATAATATAAGCAACTCATGCGATCATAGATAAATTAGTAATCGAAGAAAATATTGATATCGTTATAGGATGTGAACCAAATTTAAATTTAAAAGGGAAACAATTTTGTGATTTAAGAAAGGACAGTTTTATAAGCACCTACAACGATATCTCAGTATTAAATTCTTTTGAAGGAAATGGTTTTATTTGTATAGAATTAGAAAGTTGCTATATTTTTTCTTGCTATTTTTCTCCGAATAAAAGTTTAGTAGATTTCGAACATTTTTTATATGATTTGGAAACTTTTTCAAAATCCTAAATAAAAAACCAATTATTATAGGAGGCGATTTAAACGTTAAATCCACTCAAATGGGTTGCGCTGTATCTGACGCTAGAGGACGTATTTTAGAAAACTTCTTAGGCACTTATAATTTAGTTTTTTGTTAATGAAAATAATACTCCGACTTTTTCAGGCCCTAGGGGAGAATCAATTATTAATTTTACAGCTACAAGTGCAGATTTTAGTAATAAAGTTATAAATTGGATGTAGAAACAGAAAACTTAAGCGATCACCACAATATTTTGTTTGAAGTTAATATGGAAAAAATTACCTGGAAACCTAAAACTACCGCTCTATGGATCCTAAATCAAAATTCTTTAAATAATATATTAAATACTAATACTAATTTATTTTTAGAAAACGAAGAAAGAAATTCGGAAAATTTAATCAAGTATATAACAAATTTCTGTAATAAATACCTAGATAAGGTCAATAATAATTCAAAATGTAGATCTGTTTGTTAGTGGAATGAAAATATTAAAATTAAAAGAAAAGAGTGTAACAAAATTAGATGTAAGGTAACAAGAGCAAAAGCAAATATAAACATAAAACCCGAAGAAGTAAATAATCTGATAGCCAAATACAAGATACTAAAACAAGATCTGAAGAATTTAATAAAAACAAGCAAAGCAGAAAAGTGGAACGAACTTGGCGAAAACTTAAACGAAAACGTATGGGGTAAAGGTTATCAGATTATAATGAAAAGATTAAATTTAAAGAAGAGAACTAAAACTGAAGAGAACACCGTTAAAAATGAAATCAAGAAACTTTTCCAAATCATGAAGAAATTGAATGGACCAAACAAGAAATTATAATCGAAGAGGACAAACTTTTTAAGAACGACGAAGTAAAATCTATAATATCTAAATTAAATAATAAAAAAGCTCTAGGCCCAGACGGTATTACATCAGAAATATTAAAAAATTTAGTAGGAAAATACTGTGAAGATTTTAAAAATGTTTTAATAAGGCGTCTTCAGGCACATAGTCAATAACTTAAAGTGTACGAAGATTAAATATTGATAGGCGCAGGAATATAAACGTGAAAGTGAATCAAAAGTAATAGCTGAAGGCGTGTTGATTATAAGTAATAGCTGAACGCATGTTGATCAAAAATAATAGCTGAAGCCGTGTTAAGATGATATACAAATTAAATTAAAGATGAAAGGTGTATCCTTGTATTAAAATCACTAATGTAGGTTGTTGGCGTAGAAAATATTATAATGTATGTTTAAACTTGAACTTGTTTCCATTCGTCTGTAATTTAATTTCTATATCATCACGCCTTCAGCTATTACTTTTGATCAACATACCTTCAGCTATTACTTTTGATTCACTTTCACGTTTATATTCCTGTGCCTATCGATGTATAACTTTCGTACACTTTAAGTTATTGACGATGGGCCTGAAGACGCCTATAGGCGAAACATTAATGTAACACTTAAACCATTAATAAAAAATATATCATCGTTAGCTTTTAAAGAACCTTAAGCTTTATTTTGTTCTTTAATCGTTGTTTATTAGTTTAGTTAAAAAAACGTTAAATATTCCATAATTAAACTTTACACGTCGGTGTCGGTTAGTATCCGTAATTCATGTTTTGTATAAACCTGAAACGGGCTGAAAGACTTACAACTCTCCGTCGACATGTGAGAGTTGTCGAGATATGCGTGACGTCAAATATAAACACGTTCCATTCTAAAAGGGACGGCCTTCTTTCCACGTATATTTTTCCTATCGTTTATCGTAGGGATTTTGCTTAATAACCCGCATATATTTTAACTCATTTGCTTTTCGGATTTTATGGTAAACCAAACCTGGATGTTTGTTTGGTTTACAAAAGCCGTAACTCATATAATTTTTAAGGCGAGATCCGGGACTCCTAATATAAACTCTTCTTCTCAGATTTTTTTTTTTGTGAAAAATATATTTGCACACCTCAACGAAACAGAAACACAAAAAGCTTTTTAACGTTTCCATATCAAATCATTTATTCAAATTCCATTATTGAGTTGAATTTTGTTCCCGTTCATTTTAATGTTTATACGTGTGTATATCGTTTGCAAAGCTGGCAATGCCACATTTTATGAATCGTTTTCCCCTTTATATAAATAAACCCACGTCCGATTTTGCATTTCGGCGAGATTACAAGTGATGTGCTGAATTTAACATTTTGATCGTCGACTTGAAACGAGCGTAATTGGACGTTATAAAAGTTTAATAGCTCTGTGATCTACAAATAATTTCTTAAACGAGGTTTTAAACGAATATTTATGAGGAAGCTGTTATTTGATTTTATTAGAGCCAACAAAAACTTACGTATCGTGTTTTCTCATTAATTGTAAGTAAAAATACGTCTTAGGAAAATACCTAATTTAAGAATTAGGAGTTAAATTTTCTAGTAAAATATCTTAGGAATTTCCTTTTGAATTCATAAATCTTTGTAAAATAAATTAGAAAAACTTTTAGAAAGATTACTAATATTAATCAAAACCTAATCAACAATTAATTTAAAAAAAAATGTATTTAAAAACCTTTTTAGTTTACTAAACGATTCGAACTAAATCTTATACACATAATTTTTTAAGATATACGATTTCTTTGTTTCTTTATCTTATTAAACTAAAATGTTTTATGAATTCCGCGAAAAAATAATCTGGGCGATATTTTAGGAAACATAAATTTTACAAACGTTTTTAACGTTATAGCTTTTCGAAGACATATTAACTTTGTTCTGAACCTCATAAATAAAAAGTAACTTATGGAACGATTTATCTACATAAATAATATAAATCTCACTACAAAAAAATAAACATAGTTTAATAAATATTTTAAATTAGTTATTAAAAAAAATTGTGTTAACTAAAGTAATTTAGGTTATTCAATAACAACAGATTTTAAGACAATGTTTAATAAATAATAGCTTATTCAAAGCTATATTAACTTTATTCTAAACCTCATAAATAAAAAGCAACTTAAGAAACGATTGATCTGCTTAAATAATATAAATCTGACTACAAAAAAATAAACCTTTCAAAGAAATTCAAGTTATTTTATAGAAACCGATTTTAAAACAATTTTTAATAAATATTTAATAGATATCTAAAGATAAATTTAACCGGAACTACAAACCGTAAAAGAATACTAATTAAATTTAGACAGACGCTCAGATCATAAAAAGACTAAATTAAAAGTTAATTAAAATCTCCTTAATTTACGAAACGACTCACTATAAATCTTATTAAATCCATTAAAACCGACCACACCGACTTTAAAATTTATACGAACCCTCAACGAAACGTTTTCCAAGATAAACCTTGGCTTGAGACTGAACGAAAACTGGAACACCATCTTAAGGATAAACGATCCGATATCGCGCACAATTGACTCTCCGAGCGAGATTCGACCAAATTACCGCGGCATACGAACCGTACAGTGTAAATATAGTCGGGTTTCAGGGTATATATGGGAGAATACACCCGGAGGCAGATACGAAAACACCTTTTCTTATATCTAGTTGAAGGTAGCTGCAGCGATAACAAAACTCACGGAAAATACTAAACATTTATGTTTATTTACTCGAACAAGGTCTACAAATTGTTATTTCATAAATTTTTAATAACTGATTTACTCACTTTCAAAATTAAATTATTGAGCTTTTGAGTATTTTATGAGATAAACTTGTTAAATGAATTTAATTTAGATCATATAATTAATTTTGGGTTATTTTTTTATAAACAAATTTTAATAGTAATTAAGAAGATAATGATTAGTAATCTAACCTTATGGAAATTAGGAGTGGAACTAAGAATACACTGACATTGTTCTTTTGAAACACTAAACTTCATTTGAAGCTTAACACTTACATAAGGCGCAATGCCAACTGAACCTTGATGTGCATTGATGTGCAAAGTCGTAAATCCTTGTTTGTCTTTAAAGCTGGTGGGGAAACTGTGTTGTTTTCCAGAAATTGTGATCTTGTTTTTCATCCATTAGAACATTTCTATTTAAATTTTTTGAAATGAGCTTCTTCTTTCAATTTAACACGAAATTTATGTTTGAATAAAACATTATGATGATAATACTCGTAAATAACAAAAAATTTACTTTAAACCTTATTAAATGGTTTTAAATAAAATTAATTATTCAAGTTCATAAAAAACTAAACATTTCAGTTATTACTTTCCTTCCTCAATTTAACACAAAATCTATGTTTGAATAAAATATTATGGTGATAATACTCGTAAGTAACAAAACATTTACTTTAAATCTTATTAAATGGTTATGAATAAAATTAATTATTCAGGTTCATAAGAAAACTAAAAATGTGAGTTATTTCTTTCTCCGTTCAATTTAACCCTTCAGTGCGCAATGATGCATATTTGCATCAACCAAAGTAACTGAATAGTAAATATGTAATATATCTCCAGAAAAAGTAAAGAAATGTCGCGTTTCTAAATCAGTTGTACTCTATATTCCAACTAGAATTACACAATCACAAGTGGTTTCATGACCAAAATTAAGGAAATTTGCAAATGTTATTAATACTGTACGTATGTCAAAATTTATCAGATGCAATCAAGTCATGAGGAAGCTTTCTCTTTAGGCGCGTGTGGATTTGACAGAGGCCCATTTTATGCTAAACCGCACTAATGCACATGTTGATGTTGTTAGCACTTTTAAGTCTTCATGTAGATCACTGTTCCTTATAAACCATGGGGCGTCCATTGACATCCTAAGGAGTTTGTTGAGGAGTTGGATTGACATTTATTGCCATTCAGTCCCACTTTGTTAACCAGTGCTGGCCTGATTGCATCTGATACGGAGTAATAGTTATCCATATCGAAACCAGTTTGTAAGAATTAAAAAAAATATATATATCAAATTTCTTTTGTGATTTACGATCAACAATAACTTGCAAGGTAAGCAAAAAACTGTCTTGTTTAGTTTCATAAAAATTAATTTTGTATACTGTAGGTTTATATGTATGACAAATGCGCGTCGAATGTATATACCTATCCACCAAATGCCTTATCTTCGATGCAATTAATCTTAAAATAATAATAATAAAAAAAAGATTTCAACATTTATTCAAGAAGTTTTAAGAATATTTGTTATCTACCTTCTAATCATTTGTCTTTTTGCCAAATAAATTTGTAAAAATGTTTAAATTTCTCCTAACCCATTTTGATAAATCTTAGAAAAGCGTTCAAGAAGGAAAACTCTATCTTCTAATCTTCTGTCTTTTTACCGAACAAATTTGTAAAAAAAAATTAAATTTCTTCTAACCCATTTTGATAAATCTTAGAAAACCCTTCAGGAAGAAAAATTCTCTCCTTTAATCTTTTGTCTGTTTGCCGAACAAATTTGCAAAAAAACTTCAAATTTCTCGTGAACCATTTTGATAGATGTTAAAAAACTGTTCAAGAAGCAAAATCCTATCTTTTAATCTTTTGTCTTTTTACCGAACAAATTAGTAAAGAAGTTTAAATTTCTCCTAACCCATATTCATAAATCTTAAAAATTCCTTCATACATTTGCAAGTTATTTCTGATTTTTGAAAAAGAAAAAATTGCGCATTGTAGGGTTAACACGAAATCTATATTAGAATAAAACAGCATGAAATGATAATACTAGTAAATAAAAAAAAAACTTTAAACCTTAATAAATGTTTATCACTAAACTCAGTTTTTTTGATTGAGCGTTCGATACTGTTGTACTGTTTTCTTGCATCTTTTCATGTATATTTGAAAATTTGATGGTATCATAAATTCTTTTTTTTTCCAACACAGTTGCTTTCAGCCAGTTTTCATACTTTATCAGCATAAATAGAAGATATTGTGGCAAATGAATGCAGAGAAATGAGGAATAAAAATAAATGAAGAAAAATTAGAGGGAAGTAAGAAAGAACTGATAGCGGAATTGCGTGGGCATTGCACGGCATTGATTGGACAACCAGAAAAAATATACCGGGGAATCTTCTTCAAAACACAGTTTAGTACACACATTTCAGTTGGTCAGAAATCCCTGAGTTTTCAATAAACTCATTACTTGCGCTGATTTGAGCAGTAATAACAAACTATTACTCACATTCGCTTATATATATAGGTAGTTGCGTTCTTTACCTTCCAGAACTTGCGTTTTAAATCTGACAATGAGCATGATAATTCGCGTTGGGTCTGTGGGATATATTTAAATAATAGTTGATAATTTTAGAACTAATAACGTTTAATGAAAAATGTATTTTTAATTTCCGTGCTAGATCTATGAGACTTCACGCAAATTCCGTAAGATTAAATAGATAGGGTAAACTGCCCAAATATCAGTCCCCCTAAAAATACTTCCTAAGGTCGGCCTTTATATAAAAATCCGTATAGAAAAACTGGAAGGCCGACTTTAGGCGCATGGTCGAGATTTGATGAGTCTACCCTATGCCCAATCGATGATTCTCAAACCAATATTTGTATGGAGGTATTTCATTGTACTGATTTATTAACCATTATAAATGTGAATGAAATAAAAGCTGTTTATTTTAGAAATAACAACGTTTAATGAAAAATTTATTTTTAATAAAAAAAAATTAAATTTGTTTTTTTTAATTTTAGATTAAATACCTGCCGAATCAATAATTCGCAAATCTATATTTTTATGGACGTATTTTAATATATTGATTTATTAACCACTATCAAGGTAAATGGAATAACATTTTTGCTCATTTGTTGATTTTTTTATTCTTGTTTCGACTAGTCAGTGCTTTAAAAACAGTTACCACGAAATGAGTAATGTACAAACAAGCTCCATTAGTAGTGTGTTATTGATGTAAAGGATATAGGTACCTCGTAAATGGTTCGTTATATTTATTTATTATTTTTTTTTTTTTGGTTTACATTTTAAGTCGCAATAAGATTTTTATAACGGTCGTCACCTCCGGTCTACCCCGAAAGTAAGTAATTACTCTGTTATTTTAAATGGAATGAAAATAAGTTTAATGACTTGTTATTGTTTGCAATGCTTTATAGACTATTAAATATAATTAATAGCGGTTGAATTTATAGTACGTGTGTGGTATAAAAGACAGAAGGTTTTTTGAAATTTTCTACAGAATTTCTATAGATTTATTAATGAATAGAACGCATTATTTGTTAGATGTTTTAATGTAACTTAATGTAAGATACAAATTCATCAAGTAATTTCGAAATCATTATTTTGACCAACCACTATTTAGGTGTTGTCCCGGCAATAGTTTTAGGTGGCGGGGCGCATTAATTAAAGCAAACAAATATACAAGTATACTATTTTTTAGTACTTTTTACTTCTCTTAAATGGTAATTATTCTGTTAAGAGGAACCGGACCAAACTCTTTATGTATACACATCCGGAAGTCATTAAAGAAAGATGAATACATTGGAATTCCCCTTCACGGACATCTCCCTTGGACGGACAGTTTCTCATGGAACTGTCCGAGTCTCATATAAGTATCTCGCATTTCCCTTAAGCGAACACTCCTCTTGAACGGCCACTTTTGGTGAGTCCCGTTGGTATCCGCACAAGGGAGATTTCACTGTAGGTACTTGTTTTATTGAAACATGTAGATTTCGATGTATAATTGTGGCTTCGGAATTTCTCGGGATTTTACCAGCTCTCCAAGTCTCTAATCTTTTCTAATAATAATAGAAAAAAATAATTAAAGAAACATTTTAACCGCTATTGCGTTAAAGAAGAAAAAATGTCTCATTACTGCAATGGGATGTAATGATTTATTAACCACTATGAATGTGAATGGAATAACATTTTTACTCATTTTTTGTGTTTTCTTTATTATTCTTGTTTCAACCTGTTAGTGCTTCAAAAAGCAATTACCACCAAACGAGTAGTGTACAAACAGGCTCCATTAGTAGTGTGTTGATGTATAGCATATACCGCGTAAATGATTACTATAGTCATAAAAACCTTTCATAAATTATTTCCTTCTATCATTAAAATCATGCGTTAAAAAACCACAAATATTTAATTATATTAGCTTTTCTAATAAGACCTGTATTTTTCTAATAAGATTGTATTTTTTTTCGATTTTTTTTATATCGTTGCTTTACTTTTAGAGTGCATTAAGCAAAGAAATAATTCAGTTTTTACGTTGTGTGTAAAAATCAATGTTATACTGTATTGACGTCGGTAATGGCAACCCTTGATATACGCAACCCCTCGATTTTTGCAACAGTACAAAACAATGTTGTAACCTTGATAAGTGTAATTCCTCAAAAAAGTATACGTTTAAACAACTGGCTTTGATTTTAAGTCAAATAGCTTCAATATTTGAATCTTTGAATGAAATGTTTATCTTTCCTTTTTTTTTTCGCTGGAGACTTTGGTTCAATAAATGCAATTACCCTATTTTCTAATAGTAACCCATCAGATAACCACCTAATAGAATGGATAAGAGTGCGGCACAAACCGTGTGCCGCATTACACCAACCGAAATCAGGCGCGGCACAAATGAATGCCGCGCTGCGGTCAACGTGTTAACTAACATGCTAATGATTTGATTCTGTATTAATTTATTTTAATTACTTTTTGTTAAATTTAATTTGTAATTAAGGGGTACAAAAATAAAAGAGGTTCAACATTCTTCAGAATTCTTACTAACATTGAAAAATCATACAAAATTAATTTATGGTAATTCTAAGGTTCTATTTTTTACAGTAAAAATTAAATAATTAATTAATAATAATTTGTTCCAATTATTACCAAAAGAACGACAAGACTGGAGAATTTATTTAATTATTCCCAATTTTTTTGGCGAATTTCAAAAGAATCCAGATAACTTCATTTGGAAAAATTAAGAAAAATAATTTATATTAAATTCAATTTTGATGGAAATTGAGAGATTCTATTTTAATTTAAAAAATCAACTTTGTTGTAATTAAATAAATAAATAAAATATATTTCTTTTTAATTTGGCAAACATTCTTAAGAATTTCAACTAACCTAAATTTTTTTAAAATCGTTAATTAACAGGTCGTTTTTGTCTAAACTGCCAGCAAATTTGATTTATGACACTTTCTTGTCAGAATTTCCAAATACAATGGTTTGTTCAAAAATTCTTATTTTCAGTAACCTTGCCTTGTTGTCAAAGTAATTTACTCCGTTTGATTGTTAAATGTGTGTTGGATTTTTAAAATGTTTACTCCACGACCTGTTTAGTCGCATTTGTCTTCTGCGATTTTTTGAAAGTGATAAATTTAAATGTACAAGACTTATTCATTTTTAAATGGTAGCTCCTATTTGTTATTATATTGGTCAAAACTTATTCTGGCATGTTTATTTTACCTTATTATGGATGGAAAGTTTGTCAGAATAATTTTTGATCACTACAATAATAAATCGGGGGTACCATTTGACTCATCATGTTTAAAAGATCGCAGTAGGCAAATGGGACTAAGCAGGTTATTAAGTAAACATTCAAAAGATGCAGCAAACATTTAGCAATCAAACAACGTCACCTATTTTAAAGTTAAGTCAAAAATTTGACAGAAAAGAATTTTAGAACAGACCACTACATTTCGAAATTCTGGAAAATAAACTGTTATAAATCAAATTTTCTGACAATTTAGGTAAAAATGACCTCTATAAAAGTGAATTGTATTTTACCATAGAATTAAAAAATAAAATAAAATACGGTATATTCCATTTAAAAAATAGTAACTTTAGTATTGTTTGTAATTTTTGGACACATGCATATAAGTTTCAATATTTTAAAAATGTTTAGTACCATTACAACTATAACCCAAAAAGAGGAAAAAGTCAATATCAAGTTGGGACACCTGTAGATAATAAAGAAACGGAAAATTTTATTTACAGGAATCAAGAAATGATTTTTACGTTAAAATAAAGCCTAAATACTTTATTTTTTTATAACAAAAAAGTTAAAAAATTTATTCAATGTTTAAAAACAAAAAATTTTTTAATGGTAAAAAATGTCGATGAACCCTTGTTATTTTTGTAATCTTAAATTGCTAAAAGAAAATTTACTTCAGGTAAATCTAAAAGGACGTGGAACATAAATAAAAACTACCTTTTAAATTTTAAATGCCGTTAAATATTTATTTCTAATACTTCGTTAATTAATAATAAGTTTCACAAATTCACAAAAGTTAGAAGCAGTATTTTGGCGCTTACAAAAATTAAAATTAATTTACATCTTATTTAACACATATTAAACTATAAATTATAATACATTCTACAACATTTATCCAAATAAAAAAAAAAAAAAAAAAAACTTCAAAAGCTGTTCACAGATCAAGCAAGTTAATATCCCCCTCCATTTTGCGTTTTCTGGACTTTATAGAAGAAATTGGATTTTTGATCAGAGTGTCCATAGCTCTATGCCAAAACTCATCAGACCTCTTCAAGAAAGTGCTTTCAGGAGTTTTTAATGGCAACAACAAAGTCTCGTCATTAGTTTTTAATGGCAACAACAAACTGTTTTCATTAGTTTTTAATGGCAACAACAAATTGTTTTCATTAGTTTTTATTGGACTTGTTGTATTTGGCAGTTCTTTCATTATATCCAAAGCTTTTACAGTTGAAGAAGTACTTTGTTCTTCTTTAATAGAGGTGCTTCTAGCAAACTTTGATGGTCCTTCAAGAGGTAACGAAAGTTTCCTTTTTCTTTCTATTTCACCAATGGGAGTTAAAGGTCTTAGTAATACTTGAGCTTTTCTTGGCTTTATGTTGTGAGTAATACAAAGCCTGTTTTGTGGCACAGATTCTTTAGGTTTTTCAATAAATTCATCACGGGCTCTCATTTCAGCGGTAAGATCAGCGAATTTTTGCTCCCATTCATCTATACGTTTTCTAAGATCACCGATTGTAACTTCTTGTTCTAAGATTTTTACATTTTGATCGTGAAGTTTACGTTCGTGATCACGAATTTTAATAGAGTGCGTTTTTAGTTTTATAACTTGCCGTTTTTCCTGATTAATGAAAGTATAAAATAATAAATAAGATTTATTAAATGAAAAAAATAAATAAATAGTTAAAAAATTACCCTTCTATTTAATTTTTCAAGTTGAGCATTAATCTGATTTATTTGTTCTCTGTAATATTTATTTTGTTTCTTAATTTTCTTTATATCATCAGCCAAAGAGCATTGAACGAGTACAAACTTGTTACTTTTTACAGTTGGAGGTGGTAATAATGGGAGAGCTATAAAAGGTTGTCCTTTTTTAAAAGGATTGTTTTTATTGTAACACCACACTTAACAAAGAACAATAAAAATTTAATATACCTGAAGTTTGTTCAATTTGAGCTTTTAAATTCGGTAAAATAAACTCCTCGAAATGTTCCATAGCCATGCTACTTATATCTCTTAATTCTTGTAATAATTCATGTGTACGAGGAGGTGGAACTAATAATTCAATGGTATTTAAAACATTTATAATTTCGTCAATAACCTAACATGAAAAATAATTCAATAAAAAAATCAAATCAGCTTTAAATTTATCAAAGTACTAAAAAGTACAATTATTTATAAATTTACCTTTCCGGGAAAAAAATGACATAATCCAGCCTCAATATATCTAGAAAAAGTCATGTTTAACATACTAATACGTGTTTCAACAGCAGATAATATATCGCAATGTCTAGATAAGGGATGAGTGCGACGTTCTGATTCTCTTCGTGGTAACATGGTCTTCATACGCTTATAAATGGTCGAATGTCGTTTTTCCACTTGGATAAAACCGCGTGAAAGCAAATTTCCGCAAACCCGATTGAACTTTTTGCAAACCTACTCATTATAAATAATTGTAAACAAGAAGAAATGATTAAATAAGGACATGATTCGCACAAACCTCTCTACATTTAGCGATTTCATTGTAAGATAAGAACGAAAAGATGTTCTCCAGAGCTACCTCTGGAAGGTACAAGATGTAAGATCCTATACTCATTGTTAATCGAAAGTTACACCGAGTTTAATGAAGAAAATTTAAGTCACTTTTACTAATTATACTTGTTAAGATTATGTCACAAAAAAGACCTTCGAATTTGATTTTATACACAAAGAACATCAAATCATTTACAATGCAATAAGAACACCACCAGCTGACTGTCAAAATTAATTATGGTTTTAACTCTTGTGAACTTAGCTTTTGATTGATTATAAACCCATTAAATATTAAAAATTAACAATTATATCTACATTAAAATATACATTAAAATTTAACAACATGATAAAACATATTAAATAAATAAATTAATGTTTACAAGATAAATATTTATTTTATTTTTATAACTCCCCTTGGAAAAAAATTCCCCTAAAAATATAAACGTTGGTAACTCAATGACAGCTGTTTTGACGGTTATCAGGTCAGAAGTCGGGCACTTTATAATCAAATAAGAAATTGTATTAAAAACCCAAAATTAGTTGAAAATACGTTACAATGGAAGTACTAACTCCGCATTTGGGGAAAATTAAAGTACCTAGTAAGAACGACAAGGTTTATAAAGACGAGTGCGTTTTCAGTTTCGATACGCCGGTAAGTTTGGAGGTTATGTTATATGACTATTCATTTTTTAAGTTTATTTTTTTAATTCTATTTTAATCGTATTACTTTGGATTATTATAGGAATCCCCAACTGGGTTGTACGTGAGTCTTACAAGCTTTTTAGGATTTGGGCGTGATTATGTTGAGGGATACTTTAAGAAAACTGGGAATGCTGTTTTTCTACATATGCGAAGTGAGAAACGAGAGGTAATATTTATAAATTTTTGTCATAAGGTAACTCAAAAACAAAATTACTATTACTACAATGGAGAATCAACTTTCAGTTTATAAAATATTTATATATTTACTTAGCATTTTATTATATTGTTAACAAAATCTACAATGATAAGAATGAATGTTTATGAATAAGCCTTTTATTCAGAACAAAAGCTGCATAAGTATTTGATGTATTAGTCATAATAATGTAAATAATTTTCACCAAAATGCATATTATCTGGAATTAAGCAGTTAACCACTTTGGTACGGCACCTATCGGCCACGAAAGGTTGTTCACAGCTGGCATTCATATGTAGGGTCATTTGTGGCCGTTGACTATAGTCGACGCTCGTACTGAAGTGTTTAATTATTCCATGAAATAAATATTGGGTTGGCACCTAATTTCGGATTTCACTCATAGATTCCTTCAGTTGAATTGTTAATCAGTAAAAAAAGTTTTTTGATCAGTTGCGTAGCTTTCGTTTGACCTTCGTTGAAAAATGGATAATCAAAAGGAACATTTTCGTCATATTTTGCTTTTTTATTTCCGCAAAGGGAAAAACGTATCGCAAGCTCATAAAAAGTTATGTGCTGTATATGGTGACGAAGCTTTAAAAGAATGGCAGTGTCAAAATTGGTTTGCCAAATTTCGTTCTGGTGATTTTTCACTCAAAGACGAAAAACACTCTGGTCATCCAGTTGAAGTTAATGAAGTCCTAATCACAGCAATAATCGATTCGGATTGTCACAGTACAACACATGAGATTGCAGAGAAGCTTCGTGTATCACATATCGACCTATGCAACGAAAACTATCGTAAGTCAAAAATGGTGATTTTGAAAAATTTGAAAAGAAAACAGAATTAATTGCTATTCTTCTATGGTGAATCCTTTCGGAATCCTCTATAAGATATCTGTAGTAACCAAGTAGGAAATTTTTACCTAGAAAATTTTATTTCTTAAAATGCAATCGGTTCAAAACCTTTAAACATTTATATCTGACTCAGTTCTATCAAAAATGACTTACAATAGTTTTCGTTGCATAGGTCGATATATGTATTCTTGCATACAGGCACACTCTTACCACCCAATCGAACGATCAATTCTGATGTTTACATTGAACAACTAACGAAATTAAACAATGCAGTTGAAGAAAAGCGGCCCGAATTGACAAATCGAAAACGTGTTGTATTCCATCACACATTTTGGGTCACTCGGCAAAAATTATTGGAGCTTGTTTGGGATGTTTTGCTACATCTACCATATAGTCCTAACCTTTTTGTAATCCCACGTTTTATGAACGTGGGATTATGATGCTGGCTGAAAGATGGCAAAAGGTCATTGATCAAAATGGGCAATACATTACAGAATAAAGTTATTTAGTTCCATGAAAAAATTGTCTTTGATTTTCTAAAAAAAAAAAATCCGCAATTAATTAGTTGTCAACCCAATACAATAGATAGTCCAAACAAATATCACCTTTTTTTATCCCACCATTCTTATTGTCCTCTGAACAAAGATTGATGGAGTGTTAATAATGGGTCAGAGTTGAAATCTTGTGAAGAAATTGTCAGAATGTTGACGAAATGTCAAATAGTGATAGTTTGATTGGTGATTCTGGACTCTGAAGATATCATTGGTGCCCGTAAAGTGTTGGAATATCAAAAATAAGTTATTACAAAACTAATTGAATTTAAAAATTTGTAATAAAATTTTCAATAATTTTGCGCGACGCACATAGGGGTATTTAGCCAATCCAGCTGGCCAAAACTATTTACTTTAATAATTAATTGAGAAACTGATTTTTTTCAATCTTTTGTCGTACCTTGTAAAAAGCAACCAATATAAAGCAATATATTGGTTAAAGAAAACATGTTCATCTTATATGGACGTTTTAGCTTTGTAGAAGCAATTTCCAACGATTTGGAATTTTTTGAACATGCAAAAAATCCTAAAGCTTGATTGGTTGACAAAATGAGAAACCGTTTGAAATCGCTTCTACGAACAAAGCCTATATTTATAAAAGGTAGATCTAAATACATGCCATCTTCTGACACTTCTACACAGCTCGAAATTTTACATAAATCGTTCTAGAATTTTGAAGAAACGTACAGTATTCTACTTGTACATCTTATACACTGATTTCTTTTAGCACTACAGATGCATCTTGTCTTTCCGTGCTGTACAGTTTGGTTTGGATAACATGAATGAGAGTTATCAAACTGGGCTCTCCGAGACTCTTCCTTGTTCTCGTCTTTGTCCTTTCACTACAGACTTCAAAGTCTCATGCTTGCCAACCTGATCGCATTATAACTTTTGGCAACCAGTACTTACTTTTCGAAAGAAATTTATCAACTTTATAACTTAACTTCAAAATTTACAAGTAATTTTTTTTATAAAACCCAGTTTTTGTTAAAATTAGGCAAATCTTATTCTCACATTTTATTAAAAAATGATTTCTGGTTATCAACTTCAGATTTGAGGGACCTAAGACAAAAGGTACAGATTATTGTGGTAATTGATTAAACGAAATAACACGTTTTTATTCATTCAGGCTTTTAGTTACACCTACGATTTTTAAAGAAGGCGGATAAAGTCGGAAACGATTATTATTATTTCATAAAATAGTATTATGTTGGTATCAATTTATTTTAAAAAATATACCGGGACGCACCCTGATATATAACAAATTTATATAACAAATACACAAAATTCTTATTAAAATCTTATTTAAAATATTTAATTTTATTTCAAATATCATTTGTCATTTAAGAAATGGTATCTTTGGATACCTTTTAGGTTTGTCGTTGTTGTATTAAGAAGTTTCAATGACCGGCCCTTTAATTAATACAGCAATATAACCTGAAATAACATTCCTTCAAAAAGCCAGACTTAAGCAGTATAAATTCCGTTATTTTTCACATTATCCAACTTCAGACTTGCCGCAAGATTTTTTTGGACACCAATGATACATACAAAATCAATTTTGACCATCTGTCAACAGATTGTTGAATTGTTGTTGTTCAGCGCCCGTTTTGTGCATACTAGCATTAGAATATTATAAAGAATATTAAGCTTTGTTCGTTGGATTAAAATTTGCACTAGACTAAGTTACTCTATGGTGCAAAGGTGCAGTTTTGTGCAGGATTTAAAATGGAATGAGTATAATTCAGTGTAATTTGGTGCACTTTATTTCATGTATGAAATGTGATCCAACGAATGCATAAATAACTAAAATTTAATACTGTGCGGCCCTGACGAACAAAGTTTTAGTTTTGTCTAAATAAAGACATTTCATATACCTTTATCCTTTTTTTGTATATATTTTTTACTAAATTCCACTGCGCATCAGAGATAATGGGTCACCCAAGAATTATAAAATAAGGAACTGCAAAATCAGCCAATAAAATAAATATTAAATGAATAAATTTAAGTAAAAAATAAAATAATTTAATTTTAAAATAAAAACATAAAATATTACTTATACAATAATTGTAGAGATGTTGCACATATTTAAGAAGAAATATTATTTATTGGAGAACTTATCTCAGAATCGCTTACAGAATTTCTTATTATTTTGTTCCAACTTGGCCTTGTTTTTTATGAGT
Organism: Digitonthophagus gazella; assembly: GCA_036711955.1. Lineage (NCBI taxonomy): Eukaryota > Metazoa > Arthropoda > Insecta > Coleoptera > Scarabaeidae > Digitonthophagus > Digitonthophagus gazella. The sequence goes on from JASCIT010000001.1 coordinate 12,697,026, forward strand.
CTATACTTCTGCTATTAACAATAAGTATTAAAATACACAATGGCAGTGTTTTAACTTGTGAGGTAAACATCGTTAACTCTTGGTACTTCTTACTCAGAACCTATAAACTATGTTTTATTCACATTTCTCTTGTTTCTTTTTATATGGGCGGTAAAAAATCAGCTAGTTCGTAAGTCAGCAAGGAAAACAGTTTTAAAATAGTAAGAATAGTTACAAGAGAAACATTTTGACATAGAAAAGTATATGAAACCTAAATTTTAAGTTAAAATAGTAAAAAAAATTCATTCAAATAAGGATTTTAGGCAGCATTTCTTAAGCCAATGTTTATTTAGTCTTTTACCCTTATTTTCGAATATAGAATACAAAACGCTAGTAGCGCATGGTCGTCTAATTTTATAACAAGCTGTATAATTTATTATCATCGCTTAAAAATTATTATTTTATTTCATGTAGATATTCTATAGTTATTTAGAAAAGAATAAACTCCTTTTTGTATAGATCCCATCATCTCCACAGGGAGACGGTCCAGAAAAGAAAATCACAAGGCTCGCAATTGGCGTCGAAGGTGGATTTAATCCCGAATCAAGCAAGAAAAAATTTGAAACTGAAAATTTTTACAATATTGTTGTTTTGCCAAACTTCAATACAATCCCTTGGCCAAATAACAACTTACCAAAAGAGGTAAATTTTCATTTATCTTGTTAATTGTCTCTTCTTGAAATGAGTACTTATTTCAGATTGTAGCGTCAGTAACAACTATCCTTGAGTTACAATCGGCGGCAGCTTTAAACGAATTAGAGGCGACGGCCGGTACTTGGGATGGAGAAGCACGCATCGTTACCAAACATGCGAACAACTTGGTACAGTTGGATAATGGAAAGCGTATTCCGCCATCGGGGTGGAAATGCGAAAAATGCGACAAGACGGAAAATTTGTGGTTGAATCTCACAGACGGTACGATTCTTTGCGGAAGGAAATTTTACGATGGATCTGGAGGAAATAATCATGCCGTCGAACATTATCATGAAACTGGATATCCATTGGCTGTTAAATTAGGAACAATTACTAAAGATAATAAAGCGGATATATTCAGTTATACTGAAGATGATTTAGTTGAAGATCCCAAATTGGGAGAACATTTAGCACATTGGGGTAAGTTATAATTATTTTTTGTATTTTGTATACTTTTTGTGTAATAATTAAAGTTATTGTTCGATGTACAAGTTAGTTCTGAAAAAACTTTATGATAAGGCGTTTTTTTTTTGAAAATCTTAAAGAACTTTTATCGAATATTTTTTTCTTATATTTAAAGATTTAAAATTTAAATTTGGTTACACTTACAATTAGATTGGTCTTATTTGATATGTGAATAGAGGTTACACTGCTTTATTAAATATTTGCTTGTATCTATAAAAAGTCATTGGGTACGTTCAGCGCACACAACGGCTGGGTAGCTGAATATCATCAGACTTCTGAATGGTATTGGTGGATTACTACTGAAATTCAGAGGTGTTAATTTTGAACAACGCTTTGGTTTGACGTGTAAATGAATGTGGAGTTAAAGTGGAGTGAAGTGAGGATAATGTGAAACGTTTATGAATTCTATACATTTTCTAATCCAATTTAACAAAAAATTTTCGTAAGATTTACAAGACCCGTATTGTCAACTATTTAAGAGAAGTCGGAAATTCAATGTTAGAAATATTCCAAGAATACGATGAATAGAATTGCCATTCAGCGACTAGAAACCTCCTGATGACCGTTCTTGTCATCATAAAAGCTGTTTTCTATATCAACTGTGTACGTTAAATGCGCCCATTATTTTCATACAATCCTTGAATAATTTATATTGAAAATCTGGAATTTTTGAAAAATGTAATTTATTTTACTTATGCAAAATAGTAGAAAAATCTAACTCAAAAATTTTTTCTAAAATTTCTGATCTTGGTTTAGTCAAAAAGGGAAAATAACGGAAAGTGTGGTTGTACTTTTGACGTTTGGTACATTTATGTTTTTATGGGTCGCTGAACATGAATTTGACTTGCCAATTAGAATTTTGCCTGGAAACATGTTTTTTTTGTTGTAAAAAAAACTATATTTATGTACGAAAAAATTATCAAAATTGACCAAATTTTTTTAACACAACTTTAAACATTGTTTGATTAAGTTTAAAAAATCCCACAAAGCCAATTTTTGAAAGTTAAAAAGTAAAATTTTAATAGAAAATAAACTAAAATCTTTATTTTTAATTAACATCAATAAATTTGTTCTAATTATTATGAAAGAATTTTTAACCCTTTGCACTCGTATGTCGCCGTAGTACAGTGTACTCAAAAAAGGACATACAGGGTGTCCGGAAATAACGTTCGTATACTGAAGGGGGTAATTCTACAGCTAAAAATATGAAGAAAAGTTCATATGAACATGTGTCCGGAAATGCTTCCCAAAGGAGCTACAGCTCTTTGAACTTGACACTCATGGTGTGGTTTTTTTAAATTATTTCCCTTATCCTACAGAGTAGGATGTTGAATTTTGGAACATCCCCTATTATTTACATAAGAAATATGACGATGGTAACCAAAATGATCTACGATGAACAGGTTCTGGTACCGAGGCTGAGGAGCGCATTTAAAGTCCCGTATTTTTTTTGGTTGTTAATTCTTTGAAAATCTGATCTCAAAATTGGAACGTTTAGACAAAAATACAAAAAAAAGTTACTAACATACGATGTCCTACCATGCACCCATTTCGAGAAATTTAACGATTATCCAGCAGTGGCATAACATTTTATGTTCAAAAAATCTCTAAATATCGTAGTAGGTTTGCGCCATATTATTTGATAACTGGTATGTGTCACTTCTTAATAAAAAATAATGATAAAAACCTAATTTTATAAGCAAAAACAAGTACATAACTAAACAGGAAAAGACTTATTTAAGCAGAAACACAGAAACTGTACTCGTTTTTGTTTATAAAATTAAGTATTTATCATTATTTTTTATTAAGGAGTGACACATACTAATTGTCAAATGATATGGTGCGAACCTACTACGATATTTAGAGATTTTTTGAACATAAAATGTTATGCCACTGCTGGATAATCGTTAAATTTCTCAAAATGGGTGCATGGTAGGACATCGTATGTTAGTAACTTTTTTTTGTATTTTTGTCTAAACGTTCCAATTTTGAGATCAGATTTTCAAAGAATTAACAACCAAAAAAAATACGGGACTTTAAATGCGCTCCTCAGCCTCGGTACCAGAACCTGTTCATCGTAGATCATTTTGGTTACCATCGTCATATTTCTTATGTAAATAATAGGGGATGTTCCAAAATTCAACATCCTACTCTGTAGGATAAGGGAAATAATTTAAAAAAACCACACCATGAGTGTCAAGTTCAAAGAGCTGTAGCTCCTTTGGGAAGCATTTCCGGACACATGTTCATATGAACTTTTCTTCATATTTTTAGCTGTAGAATTACCCCCTTCAGTATACGAACGTTATTTCCGGACACCCTGTATATATGAGTGCAAAGGGTTTAAAATTACCAAAATTGACCAAATCTTTTAACCAAACTTAACACAACTTGTTACATGACTCATTTAAAACAACATTTATCCAACTTTAAAAACTATACCCTTAAAAAACATTCTTAGAAGTTAACAAATCACTAAATTAACCAATACTAAAGTTTTCTAAACAATATATTTTCTTCTTAACTCACATTTTACTTTACTTTATTTTTCACCTTTATCTCGGTTAGTATAAGTTTTCGAAAAGATGGCGTAATGTATTGTAAATCGATTCTACTATTTTGTAATATTTTTACAAATATAAAATACCATAAATCGTAGAAAATTTAGTTTACTTTCATTTTATACAGGGTATCCCACCGAGTTGGACTGGTCGAAATATCTCGGAAACTACAAATCCGATGACTTTGAAATTTTGTACATAGATTTAGTACATTGTAAACTACATTTGGAAAATATTTTCAGTCATCCATGACTTCCGGTTATACCGGAAGTGGTTAAGGAATTATTATTTTCAAACGCAATATTTGTTTTTCGTTAGATTGGTTAACTTGAAGATAATTTTACTTGAAACACTTTTCTCTATCATTTGTAATTTCAGAGAAAAAAATTGTTTTTCATAATTACTTACATTTGATTGGGATAAAAAAATAGGTTAGCCATGAAAAAATAGCATCAATTTGTGGGCGTAGCTATCTTGGATTGCGAGTTATAGCTTATTTTTTCACCTCAATCAAACGTAAAAATTATGAAAAATAATTTTTTTCTCTGAAACTACAAGTGATAGAAAAAAATGTTTCAAACAAAATAATTTTTAAATTAACCAACCTAACGAAAAATAAATATTACGTTCAAATAAAATAATTCCTTTACCCCTTCTGATATAACCGGAAGTCATGGATGATTGAAAATATTTTCAAAATGTAGTTTAGTACGTACTAAATCTATGTATAAAATTTCAAAGTCATCGGATTTGTAGTTTCCGAGATATTTCGACCAGTCCAACTAGGTGGGACACCCTGTATAGATTGATCTTTTTTAAAAGTCGATAGAACCAAGATACTGGCAAAGAATATGGTAATATCCATAATAGGTGTAATGATAACAAAAAATTCTATGTTAAATCTGGATCTTTTATTCATTTAAGTCCTACATGTTTCAGAGTTTAAACCTTCATCTTCAGGGACGTGTCCAGCGCTTTAAAATAGAAAATTATAATCAAAAACGCTATTTTAACTCGCATTAACCAAGACGCCATATGCGAGTTAAATGCGAGTTAAAATAGTGTTTTTGATTATAATTTTGTATTTTAAAGCGCTGGACACGTCCCTGAAGATGGAGGTTTAACCTCTGAAAGATGTAGGACTTAAATGAATAAAAGATCCAGATTTAACATAGAATTTTTGCTATCATTACACCTATTCGAAATTTAATTCTGGAAATTATGAATCCAAACAAACTTAATCTATGTAATATCCATAAATTTAAATTTTGTTCCGCAACCCAAAGCCAAAATAAATATACCAAAAATCAAAACTACAACTAAAATTTTCAAACTATTTACCACTGTTTTAAATAGATTAATTATCTACTAAACTTGTCGGTGTTTCTCATTATATTCGAAACTCGTTAAATATCACCATTCTTTTCGATTTTTTTTGTCACAAGCGTTTTGTTGGATATGCATGTTCCATTATTTACCATAGAAATTAGCTTGACAAGAACCTTGAAAACTTAGGAAAAATCATGAAATGTTTTAATAAAATTATGTTGGGCATCATAATATGATGCCCATGAATTTGTAGTCTTTTAAATTTATAGCATAAAGTAAAATCTTTTTATGTGAACATACAAGATACAAAATTTAAAAAAAAAACAATAAAAGTGTCAGTTGGGTCCTTTACAACCTATTAACGGTTTCCATTCTTTCGACTTTTAACATTGTGCCTTATATTCTTTATTCTATTGCTAAAAAATCAAAATTATTTTTTTTTTTTTTTAAGTTTTTGATAACAGTATCTAATTTATCTGAACAATTATAATGCATAAGCTACAAATGAAATAGAAAAATACAATAATTGCGATTTATTTATAGGTATTAACATTGCAAATATGGAAAAAACTGAGAAATCTATGGCTGAATTAGAAGTAGAACTAAATCAGAAAGCCGAATGGTTAGCTTTAGAAGAAAGCGGCGGAGCTTTACGACCCCTCTTTGGACCAGGTTATACAGGCATGACGAATTTAGGAAATTCTTGTTATTTAAATAGTGTCATGCAAATGCTCTTTACAATTCCCGACTTTATTAAAAGATATGTAAATAACGCTCCTGCTATATTTGAAAATTCCGATGATCCGCCAAATGATTTCAACGTTCAAATGTATGTCTAGATTTTATTTGTTTATAATCTATTAATAATTTTAAATAATCATTTAGGGCAAAGTTAGGATTGGGTTTGCATTCTGGAAAGTACTCCCAAGAAAATTCCGAAGGAAAACAATCTGGTATATCACCGTTGATGTTTAAAACATTAATTGGAAAAGGTCATTCGGATTTTTCAACGAAACGTCAACAAGACGCTCAGGAATTCTTTTTGCATTTAGTGAATTTGTTGGAGCGTAATTGTCGTTCACACAATCCGAGTAAAGCGTTTAAATTTAAAGTTGAAGAAAGGGTACAATGTAGCTCATCAAAGAAGGTTAAATATTCCCATAGAGCAGATAATTTACTTCCTTTAAATATACCACTGGAAGCGGTTATAAATAAGGAAGAAGTAAGTTATGGTATTATTTTATAAATTTAGTGTTTGATGAAAATTTTTGATTTAATTTAGGTAACTGCTTATGAAACTAAAAAATTAGAAGCCGAAAAACTTGGGAAGAGACTTGAACCTGATTCGTTGGTTAGACCGAAAATAAAATTATTTTCTTGCTTGGAAGTGTTTACTCAATCTGAAATTGTTGAACAGTTCTTTAGTACAGCTTTGAATTCTAAAACAACAGCCAGAAAGTAATTATTAAAATAAACTAATCATAAAATTAAATAAAAATTAATTTTTAAGGACCACTCGTTTGGCAACTTTCCCCGATTTCTTATTAATCCACCTGAAAAAGTTTACTCTTCGTGAAGATTGGGTTCCTATTAAACTTGATGTGGCAGTTGACATGCCAGACTTTTTAGATTTATCTTCATTGAGGGCTACTGGACCTCAACCTGATGAGGAACCATTACCAGAATTAGTTGGTAGTCCACCTCCATTAGTTTTAGATGAAGGTGTTTTATCACAACTAGCTGATATGGGTATGATTCTCAATTTTCACTATAATAAATTATTATTAAAATAATATTTTACAACTTTAATATTTTAAATAGGTTTTCCTCCTGAAGCTTGTAAACGAGCAATTTTCTTCACTCAAAACTCAGGGTTGGAAAGTGCCACAGCTTGGATAATGGACCATATAACAGATTCAGACTTTGCTGATCCTTTTACACCACCAGGAACAGAAAGTACAGGTTTTACACCAAATCCCGAAGCTTTACCCATGATTATGGGAATGGGATTTACACAAGATCAAGCTGTTAAAGCTTTGAGGGCTACTGATAATAATGTTGAAAGAGCTATTGATTGGATTTTTTCGCATCAGGATGAATTAGCTGATACTTCAACTTCTGAGCCAGAATTTCGAGATGGAGATTCAAGTAAGTTTTACTATTATTTAGGTAGTTTAAAGCTTGAACAAAATACATACTTTTTTCTTCTAGAATATAAATTAGTTGCCTTTGTGTCACATATGGGAACTTCTTCAATGGTTGGTCATTATGTGGTTCATATTTTGAAGGAAGGACGATGGGTAATCTTTAATGATGAAAAGGTTGCTTTGTCTGAGCATCCTCCAAAGGAACTCGGTTATTTGTACTTATATCAGAGAGCTTGAAATCGCTTAGTCGTACTTTTGCTGTGTTCGTGTTGTTTTTATACTGTTTAATAAAGGAGAGTAAATATCTACTTATAGCTATTATAATTACTTTATTTTTATATTTTATCCTCTAAAAATAAAGGTACATAATAATACTAAAAATATGTGCAGATCTGAGAGTCGTAAGATTGAATTGTTAGTTTTAAACGAACAGTTTCAGAACTATTTTTGATTAGTTTTGTGTCGATTTGCTGTTGTGTTAATTAATGTTAAGAAAGAAAAAATCAGGAATGTCTTTGACTTTTCGTTAAGTTTTATTAAAAGTTATATGGATTTGTAAGCTTTTAACAAATTTAATGGAGTTTAATAATATTACTAATGCATAGTTTAAGAAACTTGCTCTAGGTAAAATTATAATGTGTTTACACAAAAGAGAATTAATATAAATGCGGATACTCATAAATTGCAAAAAGAAAACCAAATTTTTTAAAGAACGACGTCAAATTTTGATGCCATATTTCGAACTCAATTTTCATCACTCTGTTAGTTACATGATCTTTCAGCCCTTGATATATTATGGTTAATGCCAATCTCAACATCAAAGGGATTGCTCCTTCAAGAAATCAGGAGGTACAGCCCTGGCTGAACACCATGTCAGCACTGGCCACCCGTTTGACTTTGATAATACGAAAATTCTGAGTAGGTAAACAGTGTATTCAAAGAGAATGTTTTTGAAAATGTGGTATATTACCTCCCTGGAGAACTCTGTTAATTTTAGAACTGACTCACAGAGCCTTAGGCCGGAGACACACACAACGGTTTTTCGCCGTCCGGCAAAATGCCGTCCGATAGTGGAGCGAAGAAGTAAATGACACCTTTCACACATGTCAGTGTGAAAGGTCTCAATCATTTCTTCGCTCCACTATCGGACGGCATTTTGCCGTACGGCGAAAAACCGTTGCGTGTGTCTCCGGCCTTAGTGATATCTAGAGCCACCTAATAGACATTTATAAATAAAAAAGTAACAATGTTACTATGGGGAACCAGTCGCTGGGCTCAGTTTGGTTTTAGTTGATAGCTTGACAAACTGTTGTCGCTGAGTTTTGTGTAATTTTTATGAACGTAGCTTTGGTTAGTTTTATATTGATGAATTCGCTACCTGACTGTTTTGTGTTCAAAAATTCTCTACCGGGCATATTGCGGCCCCTTGTCTTGACCTTTCAATGTTGTTTGGATTTCCCCCTTCCGTGAGTGATGTAACACTTTGGTAGTTACCACTATGTAAACTTTGCGTCGTCCTTAAGCCGTTTGTTAATTTCGGCCTGAGGGTCTATAAAAGAAAAATAAATTAATAAAAAAATCCTTGATTACTCTTGCAATTGTAAAGTTTGGTTCAATTAAGGAATGATGTATCTATATGGATTGTTAATTATGGAGGTATCGGTTTATTAAAGTAACTATGATTATTCGTTTTTGACTTTACTATCTGACTGTTTTTTATTCAAAAATTCTCTACCGGGCATGTTTCGGCTATTTGTCTAGCCCTTTCAAGTTTGTTTCAATTTCTCCCCGTCCGTGAGTTGTGTAACAACCTGTTGTTGTTAACAACTTTAACATTTGCGTCTGCCTTAAGTAAGGTGACCATATTTTTTTTATTTGAAATCCGGGACGGGTACAGGGGGGGGGGGTTGTTTGAGGTAGGTAAGTTAAACAACTTAATTATCATTTCTTTTAATAAAAATTACACATAACAAATACTATTTAAGGATATAATAAATCAATATTTTCTTACTAATCAAACTTTTTAATCACAATTATTCACTACTAAACTTTTTATATTCTTCTGAGCTATGGATCTTTTTCACTTTGAAGCATTCTATAAAATTCTATACAATTTTCTTCATAATTAACTTTAGTAAGTAGTATCGCTTTCAGTGTCTCTATTTCAAGACCAGTCTTGTCACTTGTCCAAAACCTATTAATTAAAGAAAATATTCTTTCCGTAGACGCATTTGTGCCAGGGAGACAGAAAAAAACTCTGCTAATTTTCGTAAATTTGAAAATGGAACTTCACGATTATTAAAGTGAGATACCATTTCAACCCACCTTTGGATTGATGTAGTTCGGTTATTTTTCCATTCGACAATTTTCTCTTCCGTAACGTATAGTTTTATATAAGCGTAGTCGTCGTATATGTCATTTTCAGATATTTGATGGGTTGCCGTAATTTTATTAACAAGTAATAGCGAAGATTGAATTTCAACCCATACTGATGTTTTGCTTAAAGTCATCCAGCTGTATGAATCCAGGTTCTGAAAACTTATCTTTGTCCATTTTAGTCAATAACTGAGTGCAGTTTGATAAAATGAAACAGCGTTGGCTCGGAACTGTATAATCTGCTTTTCGGATACTTTTTTTCTTCTTTAAGTTTATCTAATTTAGTACATACCGCTGTAGGAATAAAGGAATCTTGAATCTGGCTTGTCAAAATTGTTTTCAATGGCTGCAATAACATCGAAGACACTTACTATCTCTTTTTCGAAGTGAATTATTGCTGTGTGGAATCCTATTGTTTGACATTGTACGAAGTGCAGCCAAGCTTCAGAAAAAGGAATATCAAACAACTTGGAAAGAAATACAGGGCATTTTTCTTGCGATTTAAAGTAAGTTTGTAAGGGCACAAACATTTGTAGTACTCTTTCAATGGTTGGCAGTAATGCTAGCCACCTTGTTTGGGAGTAGCCCAATAACATTGAAAATTCTGTTTCAACAAAGCTACAAAAATGTTTTAGAGTTTCCACTCTAACAGTGCAAGACTTGAAATATAAATATAATTTCGAAACAATTAATTCAACGTCAATCGGTAAAATATCGGCAGCTGTTCTAACAGTATTGTGGAAAATATGACCCGCACACCCAACTCCGATTATGGTTCAGCTTTTGCTGCAATTTGATAAATACATTGTTCCGCCCTTTCCTATTCGCTCCGTCAAAATTAGAATTTGTGTTGTCTGCACAAAGTCCAACAACTTTTTCTTTTAAGTTATTTTTTATTATGCAATCAGCAACACAATTACTGACTGTATCGGACGTTTCGTTTGGCAATGAGTTCAGTTCCAAAATTTTTACTTTAATTCCAGATTTCCAGTCAAAATATCTTACTAACACTGGAAATAGCTTTATTTCTTTGGGAATATATGCATCAGTTAGTACAGAAACAAATGTGCACTATTTTAAGTTACAGTGAAATATATTTAAAATAAATATTGGAAATAAGAACTTTTTCAAAAATTCGGGACAATCTGGGACAAAAAATCTGAATCCGGGACAAATATTGCTTCTAGAAAAATCCGGGACGCATGGTGGAAATCCGGGACTGTCCCGGCCAATTCGGGACGTATGGTCACCTTACCTTAAGCCGTGTGTTAATTTTGGCCAGAGGGTCTCCATCACATGTGTGATTTAAGGTTAATTTAGCAAAATCGGTTGTGAGTTTTTGGTTCCTCCCTCTCCCACCTTTTATTAAATTTAATCTTTATCATGCATACCTTTTTGTTTATTCATATGCCTTTGAAACCAACAGACTTATGCTTTTCTTAAAAAAAAAATATTTTTAAAATTTTTATTTATTCGACCTTTACCGGTGTAAAGGCTACAATGTAGCTACACGGTTGTAGCTACACTAACGATCACCAGTAACCGAAACCTTGTCAATTCCTTCACTTGTATTGCTATTAAAGTCTGCGATTACGGAAATCAACCTTTCATTCAATTAACTCCTGTTAGAAGGAACCGAATTATGGGACATTTCCAACTTCCCCGATGACAGGTATTCAATAAAAGATAAATCTGGAGACTTTGCATACTAGCGCACTAAATTAACATAATTCTCTCTTTTGAATATGATTCACAGTTGTCTTATTGAAAAATATTGTTGCAACCTCTGAAAAAGTGGTAACTAAATTGGCTCTAAAACCGAATCGGCGTCACTTGAGTCTGACAACTCGATGCTCTGGCATTAAAAAAACAGATGAATTGGTCGGTGTAATGCTAAACCTCTTAAATGGGTTAAATAACAATAAGATTTAACGAAGATGTTTTTTTGCCGTTTATTTCAGATTGGTGGCCGATCACTGCCTCTATTAGGTGTTTTCCAGAGTCTGATGGGGTTAGATCTTGACACTCCATGCCCGAATGATTTTTTTTCTGGCTATTTCGACTTTCTTTAAAAGGGATTAATTGAATTTATGAACGTAGCTACACATTCTAAAAGAACATGTGATATTGTGAGTGATCACCAAAACTTTAAGTTCCTACAACCATCTTTTTTGGGTATTGCAGTTTTTTTTGAACAGTTAGTTTATTGATCACAATGAAATAAGAATTACGCCTATCCCCCGATTTACACGGAAGATAGGTTCCACAGAAAACTATGTAAATCGAAAAGAGTGTTTGCTATACGTAAAACTGTGTAAATCGAACATAGTCTAAAATATGCATGATTAGTCATTTCTTTCAACGTTAACTAATGTTGGAAAGTAATTAAATAGCATATATCATTTTCTACTACATAAATGTGGCAATTTGTTTATAAAATACATAACAAATAAATAAAAATATAGAGCAGTGTGTATAAAATTTATTATACCTATGCAAACACGAAAGTAAACTTAATTAACTGCAAAGAAGATATTACTATCTGTTATGACTTTCGTAAACAATTAATATGTTTTTCCTAATTGGCATGATATCACTTTCATCACGAAATACTTTTACTTGATGTAACTCTGTGTTGGATTTACTTGAAACAATTTCAGGCTGACCAGATTTTATCATAAAGTCTGTTATTAACTGTTGTGTATTATTTTTGATCAAATCTTTATAAACCTCCCCACAATGAGATAAACATTTACTAATATCTCTTTGAAAACGGAGAGCTTGTTCCACATTAGGATCATTTTATAGAAATTAGTTATTTAATTTCCACTTAGAATCGACAAACTGTACTGAATTTGAGTAAATGGGGAATTTGCTAAATGAAAATTATGTTTTTTTAAATAATTAACAATAATAATCAAAATCGCCATCTAGTAACAAAGAATTTAATATCACAAAAAATCAATAGTCGTCGATTTTCAAAACCGTGTAAAAGCGAAATCGTATAAATAGAGTGCGGTGTAAAACGAGGAATAGATGTACTTTCATTTAAAAAATGAGATGGACATGGTTTCAACACATTTTAACGACTTAAACTACGTAGGACCAAATTACACACTATCCTTTTTCTATAATAATTATTATTAATGATAACAAGAAAAAGACTTTGAATATTATCCATGAAATTAATAAATCCATTCAAAAGTTTTCAATAAAAATTTCTTTTTTACATTTCTTATTAACGTAGAATTTTGACGGAGGCGCTGATAATATTTTGTATAATTCATCACTTTCAATTATATCAAGTAATTAGTAGTTTTTTCCTTCATAAAGAACTAGAATTCCAATTCTGATTATTTTACTTTAAGTACTATGGTTACAAAGTAATTTCCACCAAACTAAATTTATTACCTTACCCAAAAAACACTCATTAAGAAATTAAAAAGAATGAGAATAATCCCACTGATTACTTTTTTTGGTTACTTATTAATCCACTTCATAAACTTTTTCGTCTGGATTAGATCCCAATTAAAATTAATGTAGCAAGAATAAGACGAGAAAATTTAATGGACACCACAGATAAAATATTCGTTTTATTTAATCAATGAGTCATTATTTCCTAATTATTCATAAACCTTCATTGTGGTTACGATAATATGTGTCGAAAATCGATGACTTCGCAGAAACGCTTTATACGATTCCTGAATTATATCAGTTACAGCTATCACGTTTCACTAACAATTGCGGTTCGCATTGCGGACGGACAACAATATGACGGTAGGAATTAAACGCGAAACCAGAATGCCCAATGTTTGCCGAGGTATGGACTTCCGACAATTTGCGCTATTTGCGTTCAAATTTCCCGAACGTTACATTGATCATACTTAAAACTTCTCTTTCCGAAAACTTTCTATAATAACCTTTGCGATTCTTTTTATTAGTTTTCAAGTTGAATATCTACGTAGATAAATCAGAAACGGATCGACCAGTTAATTGTACGAGTTCATATCGTTGCGATGAATTATTTGATTGCAGTTTCGCATGTTCGTCCTCTTTTACGCCGGCGTCGGACCGCAATCCACAATACCGCATTTAACTATTAGTCTTCAGAGACGTGTTCCAATAATTACGAGTAACGGCTTTTGATCGTATATGCAAAGTATACTATCCACAATGAAACCTTTCTCTCTATTGATATTAATGTACTTTTAACTATACCCTTCGCGAACCTCACATTATTTGTCCCCAAGGTACTAAACAATATAAAGGATTCCGTTCTTTAATAATTCGTATTTCGATTTATTTCTAACGTAAATTAGATAGCATTAGATGTGTTTAACTTGATTGTATATCATTCAAGTTAACTACAAATAATCATTAACTACGAACGATGGTGTTCGTAGACAGTAAATCGATAAAAAACGCTTGGTTTACAGGTGGGTCATAGGTGACGGTCATTGCGCTTGTATAAGACGTGTCAAGTAGACAAGCAACTTTGGAACAACTAAATCCACAGTGATAAATAGATGTTGGCCAGACGAGAACGATTTATACGCGTCACTATTGTAGTTATATTCAACAGAACGAACGGGACCTCGGTTACCGAAGCGTCGAAAACCGCATTACGAGAACACTCGCCACCCTATTTCATTTAACAAACCATTGAAAAGGTTTTTCATTATCTCGAAAAGAGAGGAAGAATTGAATTATACTATTATCAGTTTCCGTTAATCTTGATTTACGGCTTTGCTCCGTCTTATTATGGCGCACTTTTGCGGAAGAGGGGCAGAATTGATATTCCGATTCCATTTTAGTAACTCGTTCTCGGTGCCACCCCCGAGAAGACCCTAATCATATTAGAGGAATCTATTACGGCATTACCTTTGTGCCGTAAATTCGGATTTTTCCATTAAAAGAGTAACATATAACTTTTCCCGGCGGTGAATTTTTTTTCGTGGAAATGATTTTATTTTTACCATAAACTGTAAAAAGGCTGTTTAATGGACACTTTTCAATTCTGAAGAGCCGAGGATTGCCTACATTTATTATTCGTTCCGCGTTATTAGTGCTTTACGAGAAAATTATCTTTACGCGTTTTACATTCAGATATCAAATTTTATGCTGGTACATTAATTACGAGAGCGCCGAACTGCTTGCAGCTGCACCCCGAAAATTGAATTAAAACGTAACCGCTCTAGATATTCAAAACCGTCGGTCGGAGCGGTAATTATTGCGTTTTCGAGAGCGGTATTTTACGGTAATAGTTTTAAGCCATGGGATTCGTATTTGTAAAGGCCAGATTAATAAAACTCAAGTCGGTAATAAAAAGATTAATTCAAATTGAATTACGTTATTTAATACTCGCCGTAAATAGGTATAACATTTTTTAATAGCGTTTTAAACCTATTAAAAATCTTTTATATGACGTTCTAATTAATTATTTTTATTCAATAGAAAAGGGTTTCAATCAAACTGAATCCGTATAAATTAAACGACTCTTTCAAAGTGTCATAGGGACCGTTTCAAATACGTTTTTCCGGCAGTCGTTACAAACGGAACCTTTTCGGTTGGGTTCGCTCGCGCTCAAATTTGTTAGCAGAACATGAGGGCAGCAAGATTGTGCAGGCCAGACAATCGAAACGATCTTTTCAGGACCGATCGGGCCCTTAAGAAACGATAACGGGATTTCGTCCAACTTAGATGTATAATAAATTAGATAGAGAGAACTCGAGGTTTGTGCCGACTCGGCAATCCATTTCCTTTATTGACCACCGCGATCGGGTAATGTAAATAGGTTTAAAAATCTGGAAGCGAGAAATTGAGGATTTTTTTGTAGTTTTCTTTTCACAAATGTTTTGTATACAAAGTTGCGTCCGTGTATATGTTTAGATTTGAGAAATTGTATAAATGTAGTATATTGTAGTGCATAATGCTCATTTGCGACAAGCCTATCATAATTCAAAAAACAAAGTTTTGAGAAAAATTGATTTAGAATTTTTTCTCTTAACTAATTATTTTACGCCAATTAACATTCAATAACAAAGTCTGTTGTTCTTATTTATAAGATTATAAATAGTGGCGACTGAAAAAAGCATAAGTAAAATAGGACACTCTTGTGGCAAATAGCACGCGGATATTGTACAGAATTATACACAACATTTCATGACTGTTGCAAAACCCAAAAGGAAGTCAAATTAAGTAGGTTTTTATAAAATGGTCAAAACTCAAGAATAATGAAGTTATGACACCCCTAATTTTGGCACACCACATTTTGGATATTGTTGACGTCAATCACGTTACTATACACATTTTTATGGTCGATCGGTCACCTGAATAATTATTTACCAGATTTGTAAGTGTCGAATTATCCTAGCCTGTAAATTATATTATTATTATTTATTAAAACGTTGAGTGCCACGCGGTTTTGTAACGACTTTCCTGTTAGGCCACTGTCAGTCAATGGTGACTGTCGCGAAAAGTTGTATTAGTCACTGATGACTGATGCGATCTGAACGGAAAGCTCGGTATCATTCATCCATGACCGATATGGCACTCAACGTGTTAAAGGGCTTTTGGAGTTCGAACACTTAATTTATGTCACAGTCCAGCTGCAAGATTTGATAGAAATCTTAGATTCTTGTGACTTCTTAATCTTTTCCTCATTGAAACGTTTTTATTATTTTTTCTCTACTATTATCTTTCTTGAATTCCAAACTTATCAGGTTTTCCTTTTCAGTGATCTTTTCTCTCCACACCTTTATTTTAATTTTCTGTCCCGTGGTTAATAAATACTCACATAATTCTAACTAAAGTTACAAAGTTCTGCGAGCCAGAGGACCGATGACTTAAGGTATCAAGACTACCCTCGGATTTCTCTGTTATTGCGAATCTATTTAATTGTATAACAGCTCACAAGGAGACCTCACGACTTGCCCGTCACCGATTTTAATGAAAGTGGTACCAATCGATAGATATTGGTACAGAGTACAAATGTATAAAATATTAGGGCGCACTATTCAGCGGTTCGCAAGAAAATTGGTGTTAAAGTATGCAATCGGCTTAGATGTCAATGATTTGTCATTTCCCCTACAACCCCCCAATAGCCATAGTGGAAATATATCGGTTTCCAGATCCATAGTACGGTGGTTCGAATCTCGAATAATACATTTTAATTTTTTTTTTATACAATATTCTAAGTTATTTTTATAACATGTTGATGTAATATTAAAATATTTTTAAAATAACATGAAATATTGTATTCAAAATAAAAATAAAAAAGTTATTGTTCGAGATTCGAACCACCGTACTATGGATCTGGAGACCGATATATTTCCACTATGGCTATTGGGGGGTTGTAGGGGAAATGACAAATCATTGACATCTAAGCCGATTGCATACTTTAACACCAATTTTCTTGCGGACTGCTGAATAGTGCGCCCTAATATTTTACACATTTGTACTATGTACCAATATCTATCGATTGGTACCACTTTCGTTAAAATCGGTGACGGGCAAGTCGTGAGGTCTCCTTGTCAGTAAGTACCAGGGGCGGGCAACCTTTTGTATAGTGGGGGCCAGAGTACAGTTTACCTTTCGTACGCGGGCCGGAGTTGAAAATTGGCAAATATTTTATACTTACAAGTTGTTGTTTTCAATATAAGAAACAAAGTTAAAGATTAGATCTCCCAGATCTTCTGCTTTCGATCGCTAGAACAACTGCCTAAAAAGCAGGAGATTTGGGTCCGTATTGGGGAGTCGGGTGTAAGACAGAGGCGCAAAGCTTGGTAGTGACGTTAAAGGGTGGCGAGCAATTATCGCAGATTGAGCTATCCTGTTAGTCCAGTATCCTTGGTCTCTGAGTATCTTAAGCCGCAATTCCGTTGCAGCAGACTCAAATGGTAAAAAACTCCAAGGGTGAATCGGCCTTAAATCCTTTAAAAATTGACTGAAAAAAATTTTTAGGACGCAGACATCCCTCAATCCTTATACAACTGCCCAAAAAGCAGGAGATCTGGGTTCGTATCCTTGTTCAGTAATGAGACTTCTTTTTCTATAACACATTAGTGATAAAAACCATTCTGTAATTATTTCTTTCTATTACAAATTTTTGATTTAAAACAAAAATTGTTTATTATTCTTTCTAAAGGTCTCGCGGACCAGATTAGACCCTCGCGCTGGCCAGAGTTGGCCCGCGGACCGGAGATTGCCCATCGTTGGTAAATACCACAGCTGGATTCCCGTAGAGTTTACGAAATTATGTAGTAATAGATATATGTCAAAAGATCCAATCGCTAATGTAAGATTTATTGGAAGGTGGCAATGATTTTTCAAGAGACCTGACATTAACTTCTTCTGTTGTGCTATAAATCTTCTACATCCAAAGAAAATATTATTTAAATCTCCCTCCTCTTTACAAACGCACAGCGGATTATCTTTTATACCAATTTTACAAAGACATGATGGCGTTAAAGCATGACCTAGTCTCAGTCTGATAATAAGGGTATAAAATTGTCTTGACACAAATGTAACTTTCTTGAACCAAGGAGTATTTTGCACTGAACGTTGGCATCTGGCGTAGTGAATACCCTTTGTTAAGCTAGATCTCTCCCATTCTTCGCTGATTTCCCTTTTCATTTAGTAAAATACGTCATCAACAGAAATTTTAACATTTAGGATATCCTTTTCATGCCCTTTGTTTGCCAAATAATCTGCCCTTTCGTTACCCTTCAGTCCGGCGTGACCGGGAACCCACACCAGAAAATTTTCTAAGTTTGTTTCGTACGCCCTATAAATTAAGATAACCAACTCAATTATATAAGGATGTAAACAACACTTGCTATCGAAGTTTTTTATGCGTTCTAAAGCATTACGCGAATCAGACATAATGACCGTCTTTGGGAGGGATCTTTCCAAGACGACGATTAGCGCTGTTATTAACGCATATGCTTCAGCCAAAAAGAATGATAACTGCTCTGGTAAGTGGAAGGTAGGAAAACCTCTCTTCTGGAACTGTAAGGTAGGAGAATAAATCCCACAGGCTACTAACTTGTAAATCTTATTTGTAAATTTCTTTTAATGGAGTGATTATTTGACGTCGTTACTGAAGTTATTAACCGAAAAGCTGTCGTTGCTGTTGGTATTGCCAACAGTACCTAAACTTCGATTTACCGAAATTAAGGCGATCATAACTTTATTTTATTTAAGTTTTGACCATTATTGTATTACGAAAAATTACTTCGTTTTGCGTCCCTTGCAACCCCATTACAATAGTTATGTAACACTCGGTATACAACAACATTTACTTTTTGTCTTTATTAAAAGGATTCTATAGATTTTGGTCTCACAAGAAGAGAGTAACAAAAATCTTAATTACAACGCGACAAAAATCTCAAAAAAGCAGAAATTGTAAGTTATGATAATCTTGTTGCAAATGAGTGCTATATAAAAGATCGTATGATTTAAAACAACAATTAAAATACTTGTCCAATATTATCTATAGTTGTAAGAAGAATAAACCATTCGATTATAAAATTTTATATCCTATAAAATATCTAATAAGGTATTACTAATTTTTTTTAAACTTTGTTGTATGTATACTACTTCAATAATCAGTATAAATTATATAATTTACTAATGTTGTATATATTTGAATAAAAGATAACTCTGTAATATTGTTTTAAAAGTAAATATGAAATTAATGAATGAAAAATAGAGGTATTCGCAGCTACCTCTAATGGAAATGTGCAACAAACACTGTCGGCGTAGAGTGTTGAAATAATTAAGAGCAATTTCGGCCCTTGATTTAGCAATGTTGATTTTGCAACCCATATGCGCACCCTCTTGTCCTGGACCCCAAATTTACCGTTAGTGCCTGAATCAATATTTACACGTCTCAGCAAAAGCGCATTTCTGGAATAAATTTCATGTTTGTGTAGTATGTTGGTACGTATTTCTTTACCTTATAAAATTTTCTCTACATTTTCTTCAAATTAAATTTATTTAACTACATTTGTTTGTTAAATGTATATCTACTTTTATTATCAGTTCCCTTCTTTAATTTTTCACGGTAAAAATTGTAAAAAACAAATCTCAAGACAAATATCATGTTATCTATCAATCGTTTGCAGACATGACATAGTAATCCGTTAGTGGCCCAAACAAGTATATATGAACGTGTCAGTGGCAAATTAACTGATTAGAATCAGGTCCGCATTAGCTAATGGACGTCATTCATCTTGGCCTAAGTGAATATCAATCCCGGACAAATATAAATTTAGTTGTTAGTTTCGTACAAATTAATAAAGTTCGTGCTGTTAGAATGATAAAAGAAACTATTTCAATTAAAACTGTTATATGTACAAAATATAATTTTCAATTTTTGTAAATAATTTGTGATTTCTTTAATCCACATTTACAACAATATTGAATAATTTTATCAAACTTAAGCATTTAATTTTTAATCATAAATAAATCCTCATTTCTTTAGCCGCTTTAAACGCATAGAACTGATTTAATTTTCTTAATATTTATAAATACAAAGTAAAGTGGTGGAGGCGCCGGTAAATTTGTTAGGATATCAATTTCTAGTTATTTTTTGTTTAAATTTAACTGCCAATTAATGATAATATCAATCATAATTAATATCACATAAATAAATTTCACCACAGCTAAAGCTATTGAACGTTAAAAGTGGTTAATTTTTATAAAACCATAAATAATCTTTTGATGATTGAAAAAGAAAAGATTTATTGAAAATACTTTTATATGAAACTTTGAAAACTTGAAACATTAAAGATGACTGACCTTATTACTTTCATTTTCATGGATTGTTTATTGGAATACAAACGAATTAGTATATTTTGATTTAAATTTAACTTAGTATTAATATCAGCCACGATAAATATCACATAATTAAATTTTACCAGAGCTAAAGATATTGAACGTTAAAAGTGATTGATTTTTATAAAACCATAAATAAGCTTTTGAAGATAAGTGATTTATTACTTTCGTTTTCATGGATTGTTTACTCGAATATAAATGAATTTATGGGTATAATTTTAGAACATCATGAACGAATAATTAATAGTTTTTATTGGTTTAATGATACAACATTAATTTTTGAACAAATAACCCAGGCAAATATTAATGTAGTATCAGCATAAAATTCAAATGTGAAATTAATATAACTCATGAATTTACAGTAATTTGAATTTAATGGATCGAAACCAGTAATTATAGTAACGCATTGGTCGCATGGACGTCATCGGTCGTTTAATTCTATGATTGATGACGTTAATTGGTCAATAAATGGTTGGGAATGTTGAATTACGTCCGAAACACTGTGCGCAACACATCACTGGTTGTTCTCTATTTAGATTTCCCAATATCCAAATGATAGTACAAAAACTACAAAGTTTGTTTACGATGAGATATATCCATTTTAAGTAGGTACATTTTGTAAGATAAAAATTATAATTTCTTATGAACTATTATTCTTGAAAAATGTCTGAAACTAGAATGAAATAACTTACTCGTAGTAACTTCCTGTAGTTGATGAATACTTCACGCCAGGTCGGCGGGTTCAATCTGAAATTCAAATGTATATCCGAAATACCGAGTCGATTAAGATAGCGGCCGTGTAGATGTATTATTTCGTTACTGGCCAGAACTTAAGGGCGGGAATAAGGCGTCAAAACGATAGACCCATTACTTTATCTCGCGTGCTTTAACGTCACATTACAGATGTAAATTATAACCTGGAGAACAATTAAACTTCGGCCGGCCTTAACAAGTGTTTGCAAATCACGCAATATCAAGTCTCTCGGTTTCGTGTATCGTGTAACGGACGAGTTGCGAATAAATAAATCTACGTAGGTACCTAAATGTTCGCGGAACTTTTCGTGTAACGTGAACGATTTTATTACGTATTTGGATAGATATGAAGAGGTTTTTCACGTCCGCCTTAACAGGATATTGAACATATTTCAAACCGAGTAGTAAATTTTTGGTTATTTATAGAGTTTATAGATTTTTATTTTTATATCAAAGTAATACACAAGTTATATTTTATCTCGGTAATATCACAAGTTTGTACATCAAGTTTATTTACCAGTCAGGGATATATATTTTCAATCATACCGACATTTTTTGTTAAAATTTTTATTTTATACATTCACATCGCGCAACACTTTTTTTTGGGTAAAATTTTTACGTGACGAGTCATATCAATTACAGTTTTATGGGCCATATTTTTAAAATACGACTTATAGGTGTTATTGGTTGGTTCTTTCTGACGTGGGTGTGATCGATTTAATTCGTTAAAAGTGATCGATTAGATTGGAAATCTAGTTTCAGTTTTTTTATGTACATTGATGAACAATACAGAATGATTAATTTCCTCTTTGTTAAAACATGCGAGATGAAAAGGAATGTTATTTTTAGGGAAATGTGGATCCGACTAATTTTCATTCATCGTTCTGTGGGTCACATTAATCTTTTGTGGTTTTATTGAGGACTTTTTAATCATTTCGTTTGATGGTTTTAACGATCATTTTAAAAAAAGCAGAAGAGATTTTAGATCACAGTTGTTAGAGTTATTAGCTTTATTTCAATTTTGCTGGTTCTCTTTTGGATTTAATCAATTTCCTAAATATGCTATAAATTCTTGAATACTACGATGGAGATCAATTCTATAGACACACCCAATTTGTTACGAGTTATTTGCTTTCTTAGTGAGTTAGAATAGAAACGAATACTATTTGTCGTGTCTTATAACTATCACTACTCGAGGTACTAGATGTATTGTCTTCGTCTTTTACTTGATCAACTCTTCTTGATCGGCACAGCATTTGAAAATCGTTCATTTTTCCACATTTATGTTATTTTTTCCCGTATGCTGGACATTTATTGATAGG
Source organism: Digitonthophagus gazella (assembly GCA_036711955.1). Taxonomy (NCBI): domain Eukaryota; kingdom Metazoa; phylum Arthropoda; class Insecta; order Coleoptera; family Scarabaeidae; genus Digitonthophagus; species Digitonthophagus gazella. Next base: position 12,719,550 of record JASCIT010000001.1, read on the forward strand.
ATGCGACTTACCACAGTTTCTGCAGTTATTTATTTGACCAACCTTACGAATTCCTTTCTTCTTCCTTTCCTTGTTTTTGTCTTCTTTCAAATTTCTTGTTCCTTATGGTTTTCTTATTACTGTATTTACTTCCGCTCATTTCTTGCTAATCTCTTCTGTTTGAACTTGAACAATTTCTACTACAACACAAGATTCTACAGCCTTTTCCAGAAATTGATTTGGATCTTCCAGCAGCTTTCTTCTCATTTCATCATTCTTTATTCCTGTCACTAGTATTGTGAGTATTTTATTATCTTCTAAACTTCCAAATTCACAACTTTTTGCTTTGTTCTTTAGTTCTGTTATGAATTCTTCTGCAGTTTCATCCATTTGTTTGTATGTAAAGAGCTTGTATCTTTCGTATACAACATTTTTCTTTTGAACAAAGTAATTTCGAAATTTTGTTTTAAGTATTTCGTAATTGTCCGCATCTCTTTCACTGTCGAATCTGAAACTATTACATATAGGAATAGCTTCTTCTTCCATTAGATATTTTAGTTGAGCGCATTTAACTTTCCCGTTTTTCTTGTTAATTTCTGTTGCAATTAGGTAATTCTCGAATTTTTGGATCCATATTTTCGAATTTTCGGCGATGTTGCCCTTCGTTGGCATTGGTTTTATGCGATTATCCAGTTTTTTTTTGTAATTTTAAACTTACTTTTTGACGCGATTTTCTTCTATGTGAATTTTCTTTATTGTATTTTTTGCCTTTCTTGATTTGTCCGCAGCGCCATGTCGTATCTTATAACTATATCTACTCGAGGTACTAGATGTATTGTCTTCGTCTTCTACTTGATCAACTCTTCTTCATCGGCACAGTAATTGAAAATGGTTCATTTTTCCACATTTATGACACTATTTATTAAATGTTAGCTATAAGTTATATTTAAAAAAAAACGATGTGATAGGATTCTAAAAAATACGTGTTTTTTAATTTCATAACAAAAACTTTATTTTTTTATGGTGCACTTCTATAGACGCACACTAAAACTAATTAAATTTAATTTTATTTTTAATTGGTTGTCGTAGAGAATCTTGTTCACGCATGTTGCAATTAACCCATCTGAGGCAGACTGAACACCTTGTTACTGATTACACACCATGTATGCAATAACAGAAATGAGCTATTATCAGTTATTCTGAATAAATTAGTCGTCGAAGTATGATTTTTCTTGAACTAATGAAATCTGTAATGCGCAGGAAAACAAAATTTAGCATTGGTTTTACTATGTACTAAAAAATCTAAAAATTATCTGAAGCTTTTCTTACATGCAACATATTATGAATACAAATACGCATTCATCTCATTTTTATCGCTCGTGTGTGGATCACCGTATTCAAGAACGAGGAAGTACAAGGGCAAAGTCTCCAAACTTTTTTACTGATGTGTTTTCATTTTACCTTACATTACACACATAGTGTTCAATCTGCTCCACGCAATAAAAATTTTCCTAGGAGCGAGCTGCACACCCGATGTGCAATGATCTTATTTATGTGAATTCATTTACGAATTGGGTGATTTCCATAGTAAGCATGTTTTTTTTTATTAAAAATAAACAATATGAACGAAAAAAATGTTCGCTCCTGAGGGCGATATTCGAAAGAAATCGTCGTCTCGAATGGGTTAAGAGGCGTGATCTACATTATGTATTCATATCACTGAAGTGTGACAATTTCGTTAATCGTAGTCGTCGGAGCAGAAAGCTTTTTCATTTCGATACCAGATAAACGTCATGAAAACGTCGTACTTCGCGTTATCAAGTTAAGATAATAATACATTTCAAAAAAAAAAAAGAAAATGCTACATTTTGTTGCTTCAATAATACATAGAACCTCAGGTATTTTGGATCAGTTTGAAAATTCTGTTTGGTATGCTTTATATTAGACTCAAACAAACAACCTTCAATTAACTCACAAGCTCCAATCCTGACCGACTGTAGATCAGCAACTATACCGTATTGCGCATTTTCAACGAATACTTTACACATCGTGATTTTCCAGAGATTTTCAATGGGGATCAATCAAAAACTTAAATGGCGTGTCCCTTTAACACAGGGTTGCCAGATCGTTCGATTGAATTTCCTCAGTCACAATTGGAAAACACCTTAAATTTTGAAGTTTTTAATAAAAATTCCCCAGAAAATAATTTTATAGTTTTCGTAGATTATAATTTATTACTTTTAAATTTTAATCAATTTTCGTAAGTGAAGCATATCTCTAAAATACCCAAAAATAAACCAATTTAGAAATAAATCCCCCAGAATTAGGAAATATTCATAAAATAATTTTTCAAATTAAAAAAAGAACTTATAACTAACAGCAATGCATACAAAAACAGTGCAACATAGTGCCAGTTGAAGATTAATAAAAAAAAATAAAATAAAATAAAACTTTATAAAAATAAAAATTTATAAAGTTTTTATGTTATCGAGTAATGGCAGACATAAAATCCCCTGTTAATATCCACCTAAACTTTTTCTCCCAAGAAAAAATATCCTCAAAAAATACTCCAAAAAAGAAAAAAAAACCCTAATTTTTGGGGAAAATCCCCTAATCTGACAACCCTGCTCTATCGATGTGTCTAACACATTATTTTGTATACTGATGCATAGTTTTGTTGAAAAGCTAGTTGTTATTTGGGTGCCAGTTTAAAAACTGCACCAGATTCGTTTGCAAGAGCTTGATGTATTCTGCCGAATTTATTCGAGCGCTGGGGAAAGCCAACTTCAGCATACAATCGACAGAGAACGCTCCCCAAAACCATTACAGACCCACCACCGAAATTTCCTTCAGAAAAACACCGTGGTTCCTTTCATAAATCTCTTCACAATCCCTCCAAATTTATTCTTGTAAGAAGACAAAGAAATATTTAATGCAATTCTTACAAAAAATTTTACAAGAACATGTTAAAAATTGGATACTTAATTTCTCCAAGGAAAAATTCGGTGGTGAGTTTCAAATGGTATGCTAGATTTGACTTACCTGAGCATTTGTATGAATTTGTATGAATCTATTAGGGCGATGCCATCGAATCTGACACCTTTTTTAAACCACTACCGTGAACAACACCTAATTTTTCAGCAACATAATGTACCTTTTCATAAAAATAATGCTACAAGTGCGTGGTTAGGGTGGGATAACATTACTATCATCTAGATTACTGATGGCAAACCTATGACCCGCGGGTGAAACACTAACCCACACAAACCTTTTAAGTGACCCACAAAGCTCTTTCAATCGTAGAAGTAATGACCTTCTTCTTTTGCAAGTGATTTGAAATTAGTGACCTATGAGGAAGCACTAAAAAAATACAATCAACAAAATTCTACCCACTTCTCAAAAATGTTCGCCATCACTGATCTAGATACCATTAAAAACTCTCATTAGAAATGTCTAAAGAATCATGGTTCGAACATTTATTGGAAATGAGTAGTATCACAAAATTGTAGACTTAAAATTGACCATGATTATTGCTTGAAGGTTGATTAAGAACTTTATAAGTTTGATTCTAATACAGAATATTTGAATCCGAATTTTCCTCCTTATTCAAAGCAATGGAGGTCATATCTAAAAGTATCATGAACTGTAATTTTCTTTTTTAGCGAAATATATATTTTTATTTTTAAGTTCAATCATCAATATGCATCTGTAGAAATGCATAATAAAAAATACTTTTTATTATAAAAATAACTAAAAAACATTTATCCTTTCGAATTTTATAAGTTTATAATTTTTGTATAACTTTTAGGATGCGGTAGCAGTTTTCATCCTTGTCTACTAAGAAAGTAGAGAACTCGTGAAAAAAATGAATGCGTATATAATGTTGCTCTTCAGTGTATTAATTTAAAAAAAATATAGTGAATGCTTATTTCGTAAAATACAAAATAATAGTATCAATTATTTTTAATATAATTATAGTTATTTATTTAAAGAATAGAGTTGTCACAAATTATTAGAGTAATTAAATTAATTAAATTATTCATTAGAGTAATTCAGGTTTGTGTTTTATTCCTTCGAGATTCTTTTCTTTCATCTTTAATATTACTCACAACTTAAATCAATTTAATAAATTAAATGAAATAAAGTTTTCTCTCACTCTCAACTTCTATAAAGTTTTATCTCCGTAACTTTCTATCGAGATAAGATAAATATAGTAATTGAAGCGAAAACTAATGGTACTTTTCTTTTTAAATTTAACTTGTATATTTTCGCCCTAATAACAGAAAAGACGAGGTGTTGGTAGAAGAGGTGGGGGCAATCTTCTTTGAAACATATCTTTACATCGCCGCATTCATGCGAAATGGCGCTAAGATTGCCTATTATACGACTCTTTCAGGTTTTCAAAGTTCTTTAAGTGTTCCAGAAAGAAAACTTGGCCTGAGGAAATTTAGGTGGTAAATTTTATGTAAACGAAAACTTTTTACTATTAATTTCTTATTATTCAACCTTTGAAATAATTCAAGTTTAACGATAAATTTTCCAGATACGTTTTGTAATACAGTATGGAATTTTTAATACACATTCGCATTATTTTTTTATTACCTTTTTGTAGAGTAAAACAGTACGTGTCAGATTTTAAGGAAGAACCGAGAGAAGCCAGATAATTTTCCGGGATCGTTATGCACATACGCACCAGACGCGAACGTGAAAGCAGCGTAATACTCTGCCAGGGGTGCATTTTCCAGTACATTTAACCCCGCGCAACGTCAGATACTTTGTATTTCGCCGGGATGTAAAAATGGGTACTTAGTTATTTTTAAAACCCGGAGAATACTTTGCGGAACGTAATAGAAAAATTATTATCATAATACCTTCATCGTTCAAGTAAGATTTTTAAATACATCTTACCCACAACGTATACTTACAAGTTTACACTCATGTAAAAAATGATCTTGGTAACTAAGCTTTCTCGTAATTGAGCACTCTAGTCTTAAACAAAATGCGTATAGTAACATTTTGAGTTAATAATATTGATTTAAATTCTTTAACATTTATAAACGCAGAAATAATATGGCGGAGATGTCGCATAGTGAAATAAAATACGGTTCTAGTTGGTCATAACCATTAAAATTACAAAAAGCAAATACACTTACAAGGAGTCCACCAGACGTGTGACTACGATTTTGTTCTCGATCTTTTTTTACCGGTAGAGGCATGTATGTGAAACTTCTTGGGAAAATATTTCAGGAAGATGGCCAGATATTTTATTTTTTATGAATTTTTGCAATCGTTAACGAAATTTACGTTCAAGACTTAAGTTCTCGAAAGTTTTCAGCAGCTCAGTGGTGAACATTTTGTTTGTTGACTGTGCCAGAAAGGTGGAAGCTTGGTGGCTTTATTGGTACTTTATAGAATTGCAGTAGAAGACACAACTGTGAGAATTCCATTACAATAGTTCATGCATTTGTCGCAATCTGCTAGAAAATGTTTGATCAATCACAGTTTTGTATGGGTGCAAATGGAAGTTGGTATACAAAGTTCATCTCAGACCTCTTTCCGAAAACCGAAGTGTTGCGGCATATTTCCATGCTGAATACGAAGAAGACTTTTCAATCTAAGCTCTCAATGTAGCGATGTTTTTGGGTGTTCTCACATTTTTGACATTCAAGTGGTTTTATCTTCAGTGCAGATTCAGTTTATTTAACTCTTTGCATCCATAGCAAAATTGTTTTTCGGCCCGGAACACTTAACTAAACGGAATATTTTTACGTGTGGGTGATCTTTGAATGGCAATTACAAATTGGTAATTTTATAGAAAACTCCATTTCAAAATCTTTATGTTCATTTGACCACAACATAACGTCAACAGAAATTTATTGTAGAACCTACCTGAAGCAATAAATCACAGTTCTCTAGTTACCTTAGAAACACCATAATGATTTCTTGAAATGTGACTATTAATGAATTTAAAAGTTTTATCTTTGGCAAAAATTAAAAAGTTTGAATTAGTTAGATTGTTGGCTTTTTTATTAACCCTTTTTCCAAAAATATTTAAACTGATTCTGAGTACCTAGACTTTAGATAGTTTAGTGTAAGTACTTTGAGAATGTAGAAAAACGTTTCCTACCCTAATTCAGAAATTACCCTTTTATTGTTCAAGATACAACTTTAACAACTTACATCTAACATCCACACAATTCTTACCAAGTCATACAAAAAAACAAATAAATGTCCAGCAAAAAGAAACTCATTTTTTTCTTAAAAGGTGTAAACCGCGCACATACAAGGTCTCCCATTCATTCCTTCCGTACGGAACCGTGTACGTTCTTCAAAAGAGTCGCGCTAGTTGAGCCTCTTACACCGTTTCCACGAACTCACATCAAAGACGAAATTATTCACCCGATCCTAACTGTCGTCATTCTGTTCCTTAAAATCCGCGGGAACTAGAATCGTTTATTTTCTGTATCGTTCTATCGAAGTTCAAACCATTCACATTTCTATTCATGTACAATATATTTTTACTTTTAGTCTGGTACGGTTTTATTTTTGAAAGAGTCATTAGAAGAACAAAAGGATCAAGTTGAGATAACCTGCAGGGTTTCGTCGAGGACTTTTCATTGTGGCGCGTATACGAATGTATTTTTAAAAAAGGGTGGGTGCGAGAAATACGCGTGTTCAATGTGGAAGATTGCCGCTTTCAGGATCACCTGAATGAATGAGAGATTCCACGATAAGAGATTTCGTATTCAGTTTTCGTTTCACTAAAGAACTAAAGAATAAGTAATGGGTAAATAATGTATAATTTCATATAAATTTACTCATTGTCAGTCAATATGTAACTAAAATTTAAATGTTTGAAGGGCGTTAGGGGTCGTTAACGATGCATTTCGATCGTTGGTGGGTCGTCATTTTAATACTTTCTGTCGGCTCAGTTTATTTCATGAAACTAGAATTTCCCGTGTCGGAGCCCGTTATTCGCTTATTTGGTTTGCGGTGCGGCGGAAAGGTTCATTTTGCGTTAATTAAAATGGAGATTGCGCCGTGACGGTTGTTTCAACAACGACCGGCGTGGTTTTTGATTTAACCACAAACTAATACGTTAATAGTGTACGTTTCGTAACTATTCCTGTTTTTATTCCATCTGTATCTGTTCAATTTTTGTAATGTAATTTATTCTGAAAATACTACTATAAGCATTGTTTGTTGTTAATTTTTCAGTTTAATTTTGAAATAAAGCTAATGTATTAAATAAAATTAATGTATTGTTTTTGTTTAATTAAGCTTTGTTCTTCTTTGATTACTTTATTAAAGAATTTTAATATTTTTTAATACTTCTTTTTAAACCACAAAAAATGTCACTGGTTTGAAAAAGTTTGAAACAAAAATCTCACAACTTAGATCTTGGGTGTTGGGGCTTGTTGTTTCTTCCTTACTGGGTGTTAGAGACCACCTCTTCACCCCTACTAAAATCTAATTTGAATTCCTTAACACTAAATAATATCTGAATGCATTTTTAACAAAAGTTGTTTCTTTTTACACTTTATTCATCGACACTACTAATTCGAAACGACAATTTTAGTAGCCTAAGTTTTACAAAAAAATGTTTGACACCAAAGCTTCATGATTTTTCCGTAAAAGTTGAATCTACAATAAAAAATACCACATTTTATTAAAGGAAAACAAATTACGGTTTAAATAATTCATTTCTAATGACTCCCGGAAGTTGAAAATATCATCACCAGATTCGGTCATCAAAATTTTTTGATTTAAATGAAACCGTATCCCTAGATTTCAAAAAGGGCGAATGGGTGGTTTTTAATACTCTGTATACATATAATATTGCATGAAATACTGACATTTTATATATCAACTGATCAAACAAAATGTTGGCTGGTATCTCACCGGCGTGGATAAGTGCAAATGTCTCGGAAACTACAAGTTCGGTGAATTTGAAATTTTATACACAGATTTTTAAATTATTCCGGAAGCAGATAAAGAATTTTTTTACGTAATATTTATTGGTCGTTGGATTGGTTAATTTGAAGATAATTTTACTTGAAACATTTTTTTGGTACCATCCGTTGTTTTAGAGAAAACAATTATTCTTCATAGTTACTTACGTTTGATTGGAGTAAAGAAATGTGTTAGCCATAAAAGCAGGATCAGGTTATAGACGTAGTTACGGCTTATTTTTTTCATCTCCATTAAATCTAGAAAATTATGAAGTATAATTGTTTTCTTTGAAACTCCAAGCGATAGAAAAAAGTGTTTTTTCAACAAAATTGTCTTTATATTACCCAACCTAACGAAAAACAAATATTGCATTAAAGAAAAATAATACTTTAACCACTTTTGGGTATAACCAAAAGTGATGGATTTTGAAAATATGTTCAAAATGTAGTTTAATATGTATTAAATCTGTGCATAAAATTTCAAGGTCATCGGACTTGTAGTTTCCAAGATATTTCGATTAGCTCACCGTGGCAGGACATCTCCATATCTTGACAAAAAATAATTATGGCGCACATAAAATTTTTGGCAAGCAGGTTCTTGACAATTAAAAAATTAGATTTGTTCGTTAGGGCTGCACTGCTTGTACTTAGCAGTTCAGTGCTTTATGACATTTTTGTTTTGTATGCGTTCATTGGATCACATTTCATACCTGAACTAAAAAGCACCAAATAACATTGAATCATAATCATTCCCCTTTAAATGCTGAACGAAGCTGCACCTTTGCACCATAGTGTAATCACAAGGAGAGCGCAAGGTGTTGGGGTCACAGATTTAGTGCAAATTTTGTATGATGATAGATTTAGTTTCTCTATTGATAAAAATATAGGGTTGTACGGGCCACTACTCAATAGCTTTTTAGATATTTGCAATTGAAGTTGCAATTCTCTAGTTAAATACAGTTCTGTAGTAAACGATCAAACGTAATCGGTTTAGCGTAGCAGCAAGAAATCGGTGCTTTTCGTCGTTAGGCGTCAAATTCGAGTTCGGGGAGTGTAATTAATTCTTTTTCAATGTTATGTTTATTTTTAGATATAAAGATATCATCGGTCCCTATAACATGTACATGACAACGATACATTTTTTGAGTGTGCATCGCACTTTTGAATTGTCAGTTAATTGTTATTTAATGTGTCAGAATTTAAAAATTAATACAGGAACATAACCGGACATTGTAACCTTCGTTCAAACAGCCTGACTTAGGCTCGGTCTTATAAAAGTTTAACTTATTCTCGGAATAATTGCCAGAATAACTTCTATTTCAACCACTCACATTACTTAAAAAAGGCGTAACTATAGCAATTATTCGAGGATTAATTTATACTCTGTTTCGTAAGACCGGGCCTTAATCGCTAAAAATTCGGCTATTTTTGACATTATCCAACTTCGAACGTCCTAACGAGTGAATTACATCTTCAATTGTAAGTTTTTAAAAAGCTATCGAGTAATTGCTCTTATAACCATATATTTTCAACAACATGAAGACTAACAAGGAGACCTCACGACTTGCCCGTCACCGATTTTAATGAAAGTAGTATCAATCGATAGATATTGGTACATAGTACAAATGTATAAGATATTAGGGCGCACTATTCAGCGGTTCGCAAGAAAATTGGTGTTAAAATATGCAATCGGCTCATATGTCAATGATTTGTCATTCCCCTTAAACACACCCAACAGTAAACTGAAAATATACCGGCTTCCAAATCCGTAGTACGGTGGTTCGAATCCCGAATAATACATTTTAATTTTCTTTTTTAATACAATGTCTAATTGTAAGTTATTTTTATAACATGTTGATGTTACATTAAAATATTTTTAAAATAACATGGAATATTGTATTCAAAATAAAAATAAAAAAGTTATTGTTCAAGATTCGAACCACCGTACTATGGATCTGGAAACCGATATATTTCCACTATGGCTATTGGGGGGTTGTAGGGGAAATGACAAATCATTGACATATAAGCCGATTGCATATTTTAACACCAATTTTCTTGCGGACCGCTGAACAGTGCGCCCTAATATTTTACACATTTGTACTATGTACCAATATCTATCGATTGGTACCACTTTCGTTAAAATTGGTGACGGGCAAGTCGTGAGGTCTCCTTGTAAGTCTACCACCCTACAAAATTTGAAGCAAATCTGTGATTCTAAGACCTTGCACTCTCCTTGTTAGTGCAGTGTAAGTTAAATGATGGCTCTCATATTGGAGCAATTCGATATCGCAAATAGAGGGCGACATCGGATTGCTCTAGTGTAAGACGTCTGCGTTAATTCTATGTAAAATATCATCAAGTGACAATATCGCTTGTTGCTGGTTGCCTCAGTGTAAGACGTGCCTTAGAACCAGACTATTGTATGTCCATTTTTTTTTAAACTGAGTTTCTAACATCAATCTCTTATGTTTCAAGTTCTTTCTGACGGTTTATACCAAATCAACTTACGTTTGTTCGTGTAGCTGTATTATGGAATCGTTTTTTTAACTGCCCAATATATTACATTGAATGTCGAGACTAAAACTCCTTTTCTTTCAAAATAAAATAAAAAAATAAAAATAAAACGGAGGTAACATAGTCTTGTTCTAAGGCAACGATTAAAATATTCTGTGACAAATATTTCTAACTATGGTTAAAAAAACGTAATGTATGTTAAAACATGTTTTACAAATATGTATGTAGCTTGAAAGAAGATAACCATAATTTTGTAACCACAGTAGTATAAAAGGTGTTCATTCAAATTCGTGCTCAAATGACCTATGAGCTCTAGTAGCATCTTTGTTGCGTTCGTTTCCTACGTATCTCTTCATCGTTGTGTAATAAAAGTACAAGGCATGCTTGAGCACTAATTTAAATGAACACCTGATACATGATTAGATCTGGCATTATAAAGCTAATTTCAGTTAATAGTCGATTATTTGCCATGGTTATGCCTACTCATCTGACGTGATTGGCTAAAATAGGTGTAACCATGGCAGTTAATAGCCTATTAACTGACAGTGAGCTTTATAATCCTGGGCTGTAATCTACAACAAAAGACGGATTGTAGCAATCAATTTTCAATAAGGAATTATGATGTATAGTTTAATAGAAGAAACGTAAGACAATAAGGACTTGCTGTTATACTTTCACAATATTATATATTTTTATTAACGTTATTGAAATTTATCTGTAGATAATTAAAAACAGGTGGAGTTGTTTAATTTAAAACAGGCTGGAGGAGTTTTGCAATAATTAAGGATGTTTATTTATGTTTCATCTATTAAAGTTTAATAATCATGTAAACCCTTTATTTAATTTTTCTTTTTGGAAAGAGGACAAACTCTAATATACTGGAATTTTCCTACATTAAATACACAGTGATGAAAGTTCGTAAACATTGAAGTAAATGCTTTTACATAATAGTAGTTTCATGGCATTATATTATCTATCGACTACTGCAATGTAGCTCCACAGGTATACCGACAACAAACCTGGATTCTATTCTATTGGAATCTTGCCACAAGACATCCGCAGTATTGCTGAGTTTACCGGTTAATAAAAATTTTGTTTTCCTAAGAATAACAAGTTCTCTTTTTGAACAGAAATGTTCCACTTCATATGCACGTCTTCTAGACAAATTTCGTTTTATATTCAGAAAGTAACGAGATTAATTACTTCTTTGAGTGAATGCAGATTAGATGCACCTTAAAAGAAAACATCACCCTTGCTAATCTATAGATAGGCTTAGATTGTAAATGCGATTATACATCGTCATTCTATTACATATCCGAAGCAATCGTATGAATCAGCATAAAACTACTTGTCATCAATAAAAAAATGCATTATTTATTAATATATAAACTATACTCAAGCAGTTCAAATAGTAGTGTTGGAACAAACATTAAATGGTTAATATAAATTTTAAATTAAATTATATTATTATAATAATATGCTTGTAATGGGACAAACCTAAAATTGGTCAATATGTATAAATTTTAAATTAAATTAATTTATGATAATAATATCCTTGTAATTAATGATTCTTTGGTAAATATGATACCAAATAATTAAAGTTCAATGAACCTAATAAGCTTGATGTGAAAATGGAGGGGCATTTCCTGATGATGGATATAATTTCGACCCGGAAGGTACACATTTTACTACCGAGTTATAAACTCGCATTACGAGCTATATAAATACACGCCGGACTTAATTGAAACTCATCCGCGCGTCAGGTTTCGCAGGGATAGCTTCAATTTCAGAACTTCGCTCCGATTTCACGCGAAAGAAAATACGTAGGTACCCCCCCATTGCTGTTATGTCGAACTTTAAATTAACGAACGCGCGCCAATTAAAAATTGTGAACAACAATGAACAGTCTATTTTCCGTGTATTGTTGTCGTTTTCGTACCTATTGTGTTGTTGTGTATTTACATATTTTCTCTCGTTTTCAAACAAAAGCGTCATTAGTTTTTGTTTTATGCCTATATAAAAGCCTATAAAAGCTTTTGTATTATTCCAAATTAAGTTCAGTCAATTTAGTCAAAAGGGGATTAAACATCGTCGTAAAACAACTTTCAATTACGACAAATAAATCGCATGGTAATTGAATAAATAACGAAACGAACCTTGACATTACAAAAGACCTTTAGCTTCCCTTTGCCTTTGAATTAAATGAGGGAATCACGACCGATTGATTTAGAATACGGGTAAGTGGAAATACTTGCTGACCGCGTTTATAGCGATTCAGGTTGGGTTTGGTCGCGAAGAAGTGGTGCCGTTCGACAAGGTACTTTACTAGATCGTGACACAGAAATCAGATAGGCTATTAAAGGGGTAACTCGAGTGTAATGTTGTGGCCGCGCATAACCACATAACCTCGATGCTTAAGGACTCTATTAACCTTGGTTTCTACCCCTAAGTACTGCATAAATTAAAATTATATTAACTCATTTTGCGATCGTTATAAATATGACTCCCCAAGAAAAAAAAAAAAAAAAGAAAAATATATGTATACATGTATTAATATATACGGCTGTAAAGATGTGTAAAATGTTAGGATATACATCATCCTTCAACTTCACCAAACTTTAGGATCATTCTGTACACATTGAACTGACTTGAGAAAACATAAATTTAATTATTCTGTAATAATTCGAATTATTACGGGCTGAGTTTAAAGATTTTAGTTTATTTTGGCATGTTCAGTTCCGGTCAGGTAGAGGGACTCAAAGGTCCCAAAGCGATAAATTGTATGTAATAAAGATGTCAATTTTAAGAGCGGAGTAATCCTTTGAATAGATGTTGTCCAGACGAATGTGATAGTTTTCTGTTTAACGAAATAAAGCCCAAACAATGTGACCTCCTTCATTTAAAACCGAGTTTATTTAAGGGACAATTCGCGCTTGAATTACCCTCTCTCCCCGGAGTTCTTTTCGGGTCAAGAATTTCTTTTTCGCGATAATGTGTTGGGTATGCTTTGAGAAGCTATTCAACACATCGACGGTTTTTCGCGAGTTCAGTTTTCGTTTCCGACTTTGAGTTTTGTTCGGCGGTTATTTTATCATATGATAGACTTGCACGTGCTCCCATCCGGAGTTTATCTCCGCTATGGTAATTTCACCAACATCGTGAGCCGCAAACTGAGGACATAACCGCAAACTATGAGTTTTGTAAAGAATTAATTGGGAAATATTTTTTTTAACACAATTAGAATAAATATATTAAAGAAAAATCAAACAGAAGGAACAACATTTTTCTTGAAGAATCAAGAAAAATGATGATTTTTCTTTAATATATTTATTCTAATTGCGTTAAAAAAAATATTTCCCAATTAATTCTTAATATTTGTGGATTGCCCACCTTCGGGATAATTCTTGACGTTGGTAAGTAATTGTGCGCATATACATGTGACTTTACGTATCCAGATAAATAATGTGAGAAAACTTGTCCAGCTGCATAGCTCAATTGGTAAGAGCATCTGCCCGGAAAGCAGAAGGTTCTGGGTTCGGATCCCAGTGCAGTATGACATTTTTCTCCGGTAACGCATTATGGTTAATGATTTTTCTTTAATATATATGAGTTTTGTGGTTGAGGAAAAGGGGTGAGTTTTCGAATTACTGAGCCTGAGTAAATATTTACTGCTAGACAAATCTCTCCGGTTAATAATTATTGAGTTAGGAATTCGCATAGCTATCCTCTTGATTAATTAGATTACATAGATTTGCATTTTTCTTAATAAACTTTTAAAGCTAGGTTTCAGTTTTTATTTGATAAAGCTTAATTCCCCTTTTTGCTGAATCTAGTTTAATTAAAATTCTTTAGAATAAAATATAGTTGTTTTTTTATTGTTTCTACCCTGTCACACTTTTGCATTTCGAGCCAGAGCCCTAGCGCAAGAACTCACGATTTCCGCAAGGTTTCTCCGGGTTTAAAAACCGTACCCAGGTGGCGGCTACGTTACCTGATCATTACAATAATGACGGTACAGCGATGAAATGGTTTTAGTCAACCATCCCCGATTTATTATAATTCTATTTTCATTTGAATACACGTTATAGCGTCATTAGAAGACCTTACGTGAATAAAAAGACTCAGGCCAATTACTTATTTGAAAATTCTTTAAAAGAATTTGAAAAAGTGTTGAACTAATAACAAGGTATTAGTTCCCTTGACATGTATGTGCAATGCATTCCTTGAATTCGGATCATTCCTTCCCACTCACCCTGTAGAAGTTAAAATCTTAAAAATTTGACTTTATCATGACACACTTAATAGAATCAAAAATATCTTCATTTATCTAGACCAGAGGTCTCCAAATTAAGGCCCGTGGGCCAAATCCGGCCCGCCACTGCCATCAATCTGCCCCGCGACAGCTTAAGTCTAGTGTCATCAATCTGGCCCGCGATAAGTTGAAAAGTTGGAGAAGAAAACACACAATGATAATTACTCGGTTTTATTTAATTGCAAGGTAAAACCTAACGACAGAAATTATGACGCAGAAAAGTTAAGTATCTAGGCTTAAGCATATTAATAACTAGCAAATAATTGAAATGAATCCCACTAATCACAGTAAAACAAAAACACTGGTGAGATTTATGTAATTCTGTTCATCTTGGAATACGTTTTCTCACACAAGTAAGTAGTACCAAAAACAGAAAACAATCCAGGAGCAAATTTATGCAAATTATCAAATTGTACCAGTGGAAGACTCTTGTAAAATTCCAACAAAGATGAATTTTGATATTTGTTCTTAATCATATCACTACACTGTAAATTAATAATTTCCATTTTGACTTCCGGAGCGAGGGTTTCAATGTCAGAATCAAAAGGATTTTGAAAAAGCTTAATTTCATTCGCAATGACATTAAAATCTGAGAAACGAGTATCAAAATTTATCTTCAAAGCACTCAAAGTTTCGATTGCAAAATTGACGGGAAATACAGTCTCGGTAGTGTGGCTGAATATTTCACATGTTTTAAAATGTGTAAAACATTTTTTACGTAATTGTGATTCAAATAGTATTATTTTCTGCCTGAAGGATTTGATATTGGTGTAAAAATCAGGGAGAAGCTGACTTTCTCCTTGCAATCTCAAATTCAGTTCGTTCATATGATTTGTCAAATCGACATAGAATGCTAACTTCCACATCCATTCACTATTTTCTAAGTAGGCAAAAGGGCGCTGCTTCTCATTTAAAAAAATTTCGATCTCTGCTCGAAGTTCAAAAAAGCACTTAGCCCTTTTAGTGCCGGGCGAAATCGAAGTGGTTTTACACGATTTTACTAAGGTTTGGAAAAAGGCTCAAAAAACCAAACAAAAAACATTCACACGTATTTACACAATTCACAAAGCAGAGTAATGGACAGACTAGATATAGAAGTATTTATCTTATTTTGAGGTAGAGTTCTGGTAAAACGATGCAAAGTGCGAGCCGATATAACGACCCTGGCATTTTTCGCCAGTGCAGCAAAGGCCGATATATCGGCTTCCGGCAACTTTTCCGCAACTAAGCCAGCGTACCACAGTATGATATGGTAAATCATTTTCTCCAATCTCTTCAATAAACTCGCGGAATTGTCGGTAATTCATCCCAGTGGATCTGATGAAGTTAACAACTGATATGACTGGTTTTAGAACTTCAGACATATCCAAACATTTTCCGCACAAGGATTGTTGATGAATGATACAATGTAAGACTAATGGTTTTGAACCACCAGCATATTCTACAGCCTCTGACACAAATGCAACAACTCCTTTATTATTACCACACATATTTTTGACTCCATAAGTTGTAATAGATTTCAAATTTTTCCATCGAATGTTCTTTTTATTAATGGCATTTTCAACTCCCTTAAAAATATCTGCCCCAGTTGTCGTGCCGTTAATACTATCAATATCAAGAAGTTCTTCATACACTTCATAGCTTTTATCTACTCCGCAAATAAAAATCAACACCTGGGCAGTATCTGACACATTCGTTGACTCATCCAATGCTAGAGAAAACCACTCATGATGTCTATTTTTGTCAGACAGTTGCGACTATTCTAGTCTAGAAATATAGTTAAGGGCAGTAAAATTAAAACTGTTTTGGCCCTCGGAACATACTGAAAAAAATCATTGTGGCCCGAAGGCTACAAAGTTTGGAGACACCTGATCTACACGATGTTCAAAGTAATCTTTAAAAATCATTAGTTTTTCTAAAAGTAATAGTGAAAAATCTTTTTTCTAGCTCTTTTAGTCTATTTTAATCCCATTACATTTCTAATTACATCGTCTGTGTTATTTTTTAGTTGTTTTATGTTATGTATAGAATGTATTTAGTTATTTCTTAAATCTGTTTTTAGTCATAAAGTCTTTTGTTAAATGACCCGACTCGGAATTCGATCAAAGTTCAACTATAGCGAAGTAACTCGAATTCTAAACCAGATACAGATTTTATAAAAAAACGTAGCTTGATAAATTACAACCATCAGTTATCATAAACATTTTTTCAAAATGTTTATATTAACGAAGTTTCGAATGGGTAATTGATTTAAATCGTTATTCGATTAATATCTTTTAATGACTCTATAACTTATAATCAAATGAAAATTGAGTAATCATATTTGAGTTTTCTTCCTACCAACTACAGGGTTGTAGATGGAAAGCTTTAAGGTGCCAACCTTTGAGAAATATGAATAAGTTAGATTAAAATAATCAAGTTTTAAAAATTTTATTTATCAATTTTCCCAATTTTTCAAAATTAGGTTCCTACTTAATAGTCAATAATATTCAAATTCGACCAACTAAATAGAACGTGCTGAATAATTAGAAACTGGAGATTTAATAATTTGCATAATAACAATTAAAAATCGTATCTTGAGTGTCCGTACTTTAAGAAAAGCACTTCATAAAAAAACATTAAAATTTAAAAACGAACTAAAACATCGGATCTTTTATGAGATAAATCCGATTTTTTTAGGTATTCTTATTTTTAAGGTACTACTTATAAGTAAATTAGACAGTTATAAATCTAACATTACCTTTAATTTTTTTTGATCTTACCACTATTTTCCGGCGCATGTGCGTATACACTAGACCAGTCTCTAAACTTGAGAGCAACGTTCAGTTCTGCAGTTTATTACCGTTTTCCGACCGTTGAGGTCGGCACCTCCGCCAAAATCAACGTAGTGCGAAACTTTAAGCTCGGTATTCCCGCGCTTTTAATAAGTGAAAGATGTTAGCTTAGTGTTTCGTTTTTTTCTTCTTTAACAATTACCATTAATAAAATTACTTAATTTTTTTTACGATAATGTAATGAATTCAACGTTTGTAAGATCTGTGAGAAGACGAAGTTTTAAGAAAGATGCGCGACATTACGGTTACGGTTTTAATATTATTACAACCAATAGTGCTTCTCTTGGGATTTGTTAACGGTGAGTTAACAATTATTTGTGTAGCCTACTCGACATGAGAGAGAATTAAATTAGGTATTGCTTGGGTTTGCCGAGAGGAACACCTGTTGGCCGCGATCGTGCTCGCTGCCTGTTAAATAAAATAGAGGACGTTAAACGTTGATATGCGAAAATTAACGATGGCATTAATGCATTTCCGTCAGTTCTGTTTTTTTAGGAACGGACGATACGAACTTTATATCATTAATTAAACTTAATTAAATCAAAATTCACTTTAAAGTTCGTCCAAGAACAATAATTATAAAATATCGTTTCAAAGTTGGTATTCGCCTACCTAAGATTTATCTTGCTTAACGAAGCGAACTTTAACTTCTTTGTCCTAGTCCAAAAATGCATATTTCAACGTCGAGATATTAAACAAATGTTTGTATGAATTCGCGGACCAAATAATTAAAATTTTATTATAGGTACGTTTAAATTGGGTTTTATGAAACCCCATTTCGCACGCGAAATATAATCAGTAATTCTTTTGATATGAAATTTTGACATAAGTGCGTATATTAATATTCATGTGGCATTTAAACTTAATACACTAACTTCAAAACGAGTCACGCAAATATCATTGTTAAAATTTGCCTGTTGGGTATTATTCAAAATAAGCAGTTTTTTTGTTAATTACTCATATTTTCTTTTTGCTTTAAAATCTTAATTTCCATTTGTGATAAAACAACGTTTTGTTTTAAATTAATGTATTTTTTTTTCAATTCTAACGATAAACGAGAAAATTGAGTAACGATAAAATTTACAAATTGAGAAGTTTTGAGAAGCTGATAACTAAATTAACCGTCTAAAGCTTTGTAAATTTTAAGCCATTTTAATAAATGAGTTAGTGGCTTTATTGTTGGCTTAGTTTTAGCTATATTTTCCTAAATACATAGAATATAAAGTGTCTTATAACCCAGAATTTTATTGAGATTTTCGAATTGCTTTGAGAATTATTGTGCTTATAAATAAAGAAGTTTTCTCAAAATTTATAAAAACGAATTAGAAAAGAAGAAAAATAGATTCCGTTCAGCTATTCCATTTACTGTTTAAATCTTTCCCTCTAAACGTGGGTAATAAATGTTTTGTTATACACGGTGATTCAAATATAAATTACATCATATGCTAATTAATTAATATCAAAGAATACCCTAAAAATTACTACTTCATTTAACGTGAGATGAAAAACACTAGTAAATAACACTAGTTGAATGAAGCCACTATTCTTTAATGCAAAATATGAGCCATCTATGTACAGGAGAAAATAATTTTCTTATACTTATATAACGTAGCTATAGTATACTTCTCAACCTTCTCAATAAATTCAATGATAATACAGTAGAGTATGTACATAAATTTTGATGTTCCATAAATTTCTGTGTATCATAGCGCCATACGTTCATCGCACATGATTTTGGTTGTCATCACCATATTTGCCATATCAACCTTATAAATGTTTCAAAATACATTAAATGAAATAATGACAAAAAAATACAGTTGCGAAAACATGTTCGTATAAACTTTTTTATTGTAGAATTATTCTCTTAAATATACGAACATTTCCGAACATTTTGTAAATGGCATAAACATTTTCGGTAAATGGCATTTTTGAAAACTAATAAACACATACTGTGTATTCAATTTATTACCACCTGTCCAATTTCAGTCACCAAAAATAATTAATCATTGTTGCCACAGTTTCAATCAGAGAAAAATTTACAAGTTTGAATAATTCATGAAAATTGTCGACGATCAACGATTACATTTTAAGTAGGTATATTACAAACGATTAAACTCGTGTAAGTATTAAAGTAATAAGCATTTCAAGTAAAATCAATTTAGTAGGTACTTATTATTTAATCAGCTTCATACATCATTTTTCTTAGAAAATAAAGTTCTAGCATATCAAACTAACTAACAAGACCACAACTCAACTAACAACAAGACCACACGACCTTGTGTTCATCGATTTTGATTAAAGTGGTACCAATCGATAAGTATTAGTGCATAGTACAAATGTATAAAGTATTACGGCGCACTATTCAGCGATTCGCGAGTAAGTCGCGATTTCAGCTACCGATTCAACGCTACGCCGCTTTACGTCAGGTGTTAGCCATTCCCTCTGAAACCACCCCTGCTTCTCATCTAATTAATTAAATTTAAAATCAAAGTAAAATCTTTAAAATATGTTGGATAGTTTGTTTTCAATACATATGGTAATAAAATATTAAAGAAAATAAAATGAAATAAAAAAAGGTTACTTTCCAAGATTCCAACCATCTTTCTCCGCATATGGAAGCTGATTCGTGATGAGTCAACAAGGGGTGGTTTCTGGAGGAGGCCAACCATTGACATATAAATGACGTAGCCTTGAATTGCGAACTGAAATCGCGATTTATTCGTGAATTGCTGAATAGTGCACCCTAATACTTTACACCAGGACTGCTCAATTTGCATTGCACTTACAGTGCACTGTGCGCATGACGTCCACATTACTACCTTGGAGACACATATTCTTCACATCCCATTTCTTCACGATAAATTGTAGCCAAGCAATGGGTTGATGTTTTATGTCCGAAATATCAGTACACTCATCAAGTGCTATTGAAAATGCTATAAATTTATGAACTTTAGCAGTTAATTGCGTGTATATATCATTGGCCATCTCGGATATGCGTAGTAATATTGACATGCGTGATAACGGTATCTGATTGTACTCTGAAACGCTGAAAAGATCCATAATCTTAAACATTTTTTAATAAATTCTTCTTCACAGAGGAGTTTGGCGCATTTTGCGATGTGAAGAGCAATTTTGTAGCTAGCCCACAGCGCCAGGTCGTTTTCTTCTTGCGTATTGACCTAGCATAGGTAAACAAGAATTGCAAAATAAACCACAAATAGAATTTTGTGCGCATATCTCGTTTTCATTAGTAAAAACATCTTCAACATGAGATGCTTTTAATTCTTGTAGTTTTGATTGACGATCGTCGTGAGTTAATATTTTTAAATCTATTTTATGGAATTTGTTATAATGTCTTGCAACTGATAATTATTTCTTACAACTGATAATACGACTACACACCAAACACTTCGCGTTATCACCTTTGGCAATAAAGAAGTACAAGAACTTCCATTCACTTTAAAAAAAATGTTGCCGCAAGCTTAAATCTTTTACGAGGTAATGGTATTATTGTTCGTTGTGCAAAACTTAACTTTCAAGAATAAAAACTTAGACAGAAAATTATATTAACCCCTTGCGTACAGATTTTACTTAAGTGGTTGAATTTAAAGCTGAAATTATTTGGCATTATTTGACTATCACATTACCGTAACTAGGCGCCCTACTATTTGCGCATTAAAATAAAAAATTGTATAACGCGTGCATTGTGTACTGCACATTTGCACCTCAAACGGCACATGTGCATTGTGCACTATTTGAGCTGCCGTGCTTTACACATTTGTACTTTCATTAAAATCGGTGAATACAAGATCGTGTGGTCTCCTTGTAAGTTAGATGTTAAAGTAATGTAGAATAAACTGTAGATAATCGTTTAATCGATGTTATTAACAAAATGTGTTATTGTTATGGATCATTCCGAACATGAATTCAAGTGCCTATGATCGAGAACTACTAACTACTATTAACATTAGAGAATTTTTAGTGTTCAGTAATTAAGATATTCAATGAATACTTATTTCTTCTTAACATATTTTTTCTGTATAAGTAAATTCTACATCTAATGACAAATTTTTTGTCGACACAAAATCTTTATAATACGTTTTAACGTAACTACTTAAAAATACTTTCCCAAAGTACATATTATGGTAGAAACGTGACCTAAAAGAAAGAGAAGTCGTACACACTAACAATACCTAAGTAGTTCTTGGTATGGAAGAGATGAGGCCGTTATAGCCCACTTAACGACTTCGGCGGCTGTATCGGCGTCTTCCCCTTTCAATATGCACTTATTTTGTCAGCGGGTTTCTTGCTTGGCGAGTCGGCATAAGAAAATCGGTCGATTTAAATGCACGCGACGACGAAGAAGGCGTTCGAGATCAAACTAGCCGGTATCTTACCCGTTACAGTGGCCACATCTAGCGGGAGTATAAAATGGGTCAGGATACATGTACCGCAATATCGGGTGCCCGGCGAGATGGCCCAGTTGGAGTGCGATTACGACCTGGGAAATGACAGTTTGTACGCCGTAAAATGGTATAAAGATCACGAGGAGTTTTACAGGTACGTCCCCAGGGCGAAGCCCGAGTTCACCAGCTATCCGGTCGAAGGAGTTTACGTCGACGTAAGTGTTAAATTTTATTAACCTAGTTTTACGAGCTATAATCTATAAGACTATTTTATTCAATTTTTTCTTTCTTTTAACAGAACGTATCTACGTATTTTTATATTTTTCTTTTAGATCAGTTTATCTACACGAAACAGGGTGGTACTGCGTTCGGTAAATTTGAAAACGAGCGGTGTGTTTCGTTGCGAAGTTTCGGCGGAGGCGCCGTCGTTTTCGTCGGCCCAAAGCGAAGCGCTGATGGAAGTCGTTTGTAAGTTGATCCATTTGGCTGCCAGTGGGGCTGCGTAAATGATCGTACCGTGCCGCTCGAAGTTTGTACTAAATCGAACGCGCGCTAATTGGGCGGAGAAAATGCGCGGTCAGGTCGTTCCTGTCGTGATTACGTGTTTTCCACGATCGAACCGACGCCTCGCGCGTCCGGCTTCGAACCTTTAACGAAACTAATTTGTCCCAATACGTTTTTCCCCTAACGGATTCGCTACTAATTTCGGCTTACGAAAGATGAAACGAAAATAAGGACACGCTTTGGGTCACCACCGGTTTTTCTATATCCCTTACAGAGGGTTCGGTAGGTTATTGAATTATAAGAGCATTAAAGTATTACTGCTTGTTATCCCTTAATATTTTTTCTATCTATCTTACTTTTTAAAGCGATTCTTTTATAGATTCGATTTCTGAACCAATATTACTCCATTCGATTTTTTTTAAAACAAATAGTAAATGAATAAAAAGGTGTACCTTAATAAGATAGTGTAAGTAATGATAGTAAAATAGCAGATAAAATCGTGGATGTCTGACATGTGCAGTAACGGCTATACAACTGTCCCGAAATTAGGCAGTCATTCTAGCGGAAGAGATTTTATTCAAAATTTAGCATTTGGTTACTAGGTTTTGGTCAAATTTGTCGGATTAAAATATAGCTAATAGAAATGAAAAAACATCCAATCAATCAATTTAAAAAAGTTTGACGTGTTGGAAAGATTAAAGGATTAAGGTTTAACTTAGGTGATTTTTATATAAAAAAAGATTTTTTAGAAAACTTTTAAGAATACTTTCATCTTTTTTATTGCATACCCAAAAATATAAACACACTAAACAAACTTACAAAAGTCTGCTACGTCATCTCAAAATAACTAAAAAATATTATAAAATTAATTATAAAATTATAAAATATAAAATGCTCTACCTCATCTTAACACAATGTAAATCTATGCATAAAACCTAAACTTTCCCTTTTTTTTCCATCTATCTTCTCACATTTTCCTTTAACCTTGCAAAGAAACAAACTGATCGAACATTTCGAGAATATGCGGATCCATATCCTGCGTAAACAATAACGTTTCCAACGTCGAACTGTATTTTTGTAGTTGTTCGTAATGCTAAAACAAAAATGTTAATAAACTTAAAATATTGAATAAAACTTTTTTAACAAACTAATAAATAAATTTACCGCTAAAAATACTTGTTGTAACCTTCCAATCGTTCATCTATACCAATGCGTATTATAACCCCTTCCATCCGTATCACATCTAACCAAATGTTCTGATAAAATCATAATAAATCTATGGAAGATATTTAAAACTAAATTTTTCTGCTCAGCTTAAGCTGTTTCGAGTCTCTCTTCCATCATTTCAACCATTTCTTCCGTAGGTTTTTCTATATTTTCATTGTTAGCTTTACAAGCTCTCATCTCCTTCACTTTCACTAGAACTAGATTTCGCGTAGGCTAATTTCTCCCTTGCTTTGGATAATTCCCCTCCCAATTTTATAACGTGTTTATTCATTTTCTTAATTGTCAAGTGAAGAATTTTCCAAAGATAAATTTTCGTAAATTCACTGGTCATTTCTTTTGAAAACATCCAATTCGCTACAGACCTTTAAAGGGGGCAGCAGGAAAACGGTTTTTAAGAAATGTCCTCGGAATGGCTTGAGTTAAGTCAACAAAGATTGGTATACTAGCCCAAAATTCCATGAAAAATTAGATGGTGGTATCGATTTTGTATGAAACTCATCAATGGCGTGCGTGTAAAGGGGTGACTTGGTTAATTGTTTGTCTAATCTTTTTACATGCCAATTTTTTACTATCCTGATTTAATGTTTAGATATTTTAGACCTTTCTACGTAAGAATTTTCCTTTTGTTGCAATTGCGTAACTACAACCATTTTCGAGTATTTAAATCGTCTTTGAAGACCGACTAATCTATCATCTTTGAACTAAGTAGGACTTTTTTACTAAGAGTGTGGTAAGCGCTTTAACAGTGCTCCGTGTCGTCATCGTTGGAAGTGTGATTTTATGACTGAATTGCTTAACTATGGAAACTACAACATTCTAAGATTTTCTAAGCAAAAGCAAGCATTTTTGGACCAATGTTTATTTGGCATTTTATTCTTATTTGTGAACGTAGAATCCCCTAGTAGCGTATGGCCATGTAATTTCTGGACATTCTGTATAACGTTGGCCACCTACTGACAATCCACAGATGTACCTATAAAGCAGACTTTAAAGATTTCTAATTACAGGTTAGAAATATTTATCAACGAATGACTTAAATGGGAATCACTTTGCAGATAAAAGGGTTTTAAATATCACTCATTTTGAAAAAAGGATGAAGTACACGATTCTTGTTTTCTAGTGTCAAGAAACTAGTGGGAAAACTTTTATTGCAGCAACCAGGGCTTACAATACCGAATTAAAATCTGAATACCGGTATTTGGTATTTGAAATATGAAATATCGCGATACCGGTATTAAAACCCGTATTATTAATAAAAAATTTACTAGTTATATTTTTACTTACATCAGTTGTTATATTGACTTGTTAACAAATAATACATGAAATTCAATAAATTTTGTTCTGAAATGAGTAGATATTATTTATTTTATTACATAGAGAGTAGGAGTAGATATACAGGTGTCCCAGACCACCCGTACCACCTGATTTACTCGAAAACTATAAGTCCTAGAAACTTGAAACAAATATATGAATATATATGAATATGGGTTAATTTTGGTATTGTTGAAAAGAGCTTTTCAAATGAAATAACTTTTATAGGAAGCATTTTTTGATATTATTTACTATTTTTATCCAAAATCACTTTCAATATCTCGGTTTTTTATGAGTGTTTGCTGATGTCACCACTAGATATCGCTGTCGGCCATTTTAAAAAATCATGACATTTAGAAATAACGAGTGATAGTAAGTCACAAGGAATAATTTTATTAACAATACGACAAAATAATGTAATACCCTTAACTAAACTTCTTAATGTCATACACTTAAGCCCAATAACATAAAGCAATTTGATTTTTTTAAATGGCCAACAGCAACATCTAGTGGTGATATCAGAAACCACTGGTAAAAAATCGAAATTTTGAAAGCGATTTTGGATAAAAATAGTAAATAATATCAAAAAATGCTTCCTATAAAAGTTATTTCTTTTGAAAAGCTCTTTCCAACAATACCAAAATTAACCCCCCTTCATATATCAAATTATAAAGTGACCTTCAATTATTCATACTTCCGGTTGATATTAGATGTTCGTTTCCCACCCATAAGAAAGTGTATACCCTATTTATGTATCAAATTTTTTATTTCAAGTTTCTAGGACTTATAGTTTTTGAGTAAATTAGGTGGTACGGGTGGTCTGGGACAGCCTGTATACAAAAAAAAAACGTGCAAGTAAAAAAAAGTACATATTAAACTCTATGTTACATTTTACATATAATAGGCTCGTATGGCATTATATAATTAAAGAAGCAAAAAATATAATTAAATTGAAAGTATTTATGAAATAATATTAATAACTTGCGTTTTGTTTATTAAAGTATGTTCTTAAAAAACATAAACAATTAATCGTTTCATCATCAAGGAAGGGCCGAATTTTCGTACAAATATAACCAGCCGCCGAAAAAACTCTTTCTGCTTCTACACTTGTCGGCACTATTGTCATTAAGAAATCATACACATTTTGTAAATACGTTCCTTTTGTTCCTGTTTTTTTCTAAAAAAGTAATTTCTTCTTTTATTTTTATTTTTTATTCCAGGCCAGGAATTTTTTTAAACGCACGCACGGATGAAGTATTTAGTGTTTCGTCTATTGCTGCCTGCAGTTTTTTTTAATGCGTTTACGTTTACCTTGTCAGATTCTAATGCAATTTCATTACTAATTTGGGAATATATTGGAAGCGATGTTTCTTGTATAACTTCCATATCTTCTGTATCTTCTAGATTTTCATGTGTGAGCCGTTTAGTTAAGCTTACAATTTTTTTAATGATTGTAAATTTGGATATGCGTTTAAATACTTCTCCAACATCTTGTGAGCCCTTTTGCAGATACTGAAGTATTTGTGATAATTCAGTCCGTCGCAGTAAATTTCAAGATTTTAATGCTTCCAATAATTCTAATACAATTGCAGATTTTTGCTGGGAAAGAGTATCTAACAATGTTAAAGAAGCGTCAGCCGTCAAAAGATTTGCATCTTTTCGGCATAATGCATCTACTGTTAATTTTACAGGAGTAAGAGCAGCAATAATTGAAGATAATAAATTAAATTCTTCATGAGAAAAGTGGATATCGAAACTAATGTCAATAAGCGCTTTTCGAATACAAAATTTAATTTCGTCAAATTTTTCTAACATAAATAACATACTGTTCCATCTTGTTTGACAATCTAATTTTAGCGCTGTTTCTTTACCTAATTGTTCTCTCACGTACTTTTGTAAATATTTATCATTTTTAGAAGGTAATACCATGTAATACCAAAATACCGGTATTTTTACATAAATACCGGTTTTTAATAACGGACAAAAATCGTCCAGGATTCCGATATTCGGGATCCCGGAATCCTGGAATTGTAAGCC
The DNA here is from genome assembly GCA_036711955.1 of Digitonthophagus gazella. Taxonomy (NCBI): domain Eukaryota; kingdom Metazoa; phylum Arthropoda; class Insecta; order Coleoptera; family Scarabaeidae; genus Digitonthophagus; species Digitonthophagus gazella. The sequence goes on from JASCIT010000001.1 coordinate 12,746,626, forward strand.
TTAGCAGCAACTGTTTGTATTCCCTTTAAAGATTACTTACTGTTTATACTTTCATTGATTGTTTTAATTACCAGTTACAAATATCCAAAAATGTCATAAACGTTAATTAACCGATTAGTGAAAACAAACAATTAAAACAACTTAATTATAAGAGAAAAATTTTTCAGAAATACGAAAGAGATGTAACTGACAATGAGTTTATAGAAATTGTAAAATATCGTCACGCTAATTGCCAGATCTCGTAAGTCCGACGTAACGAGCTGTACAGGAAATGAAGAAATTGATCTATTAATTTATTTTTATATCTAGAACTAGGTTATCTACAGGGTGTCCTGGAAAATGTGGGAAATCTCTCGGATTCTGATAGAACATTAAAAAATATGATTACAAGTTCCCATAATTTTTTTTCCTAGCGGCCCTCCCCTCGGAGATACGGCCTTCTAAAAGAAGCCACTGGAAAACATTTTTCTTGAATAAATTTTAAAGTACTTAATTTAATTTAATGAAAATTTAATATGGTAAACAGTAGTAAGGACCTCTTAAAAAAATGACCTTAAAACGTAATTAGTCTCTTTAGTTTACCAGGGGCGTACTAGGTTATGCATTTTAATGCTTATATTTTTAACACCCTGTATGATTAGGAGTTAAAAAAAATAAATTTAGATACCTTGAATATTTAGCTAAAGAAAAGGTACTCTTATTCAGTGTCAATAAAATGAACCGTTTTCGAGAAAAAAATTGTAAAAGAAACCATCAAAATTAAAAATTTATTAATATTTCGTATTAATAGTAACGTTACTATAGTCACGTTTGTAAAATCAGCGCTTTTTTAATACTGATGTTGCAGACAAAAAATTTAGCGCTGCTTTTACAAACGTTACTATGGTACCTACGAAATATTAATAAATTTTTAATCTTGATGGTTTCTTTTACAATTGAAGGGTGGAGTGCAAGAAGTACCTAAGTAGCATTTTTATAAAATCTGCCTAATCGCGACTTCTAGGTTTATCTAACATGATAAACCTAGGATCTGCCGATTAGGCAAATTTTATAAAAATGCTACTTAGGTACTTCTTGCACTCCACCCTTCAATTGTTTTCTCGAAAATGGTTCATTTTATCGACACTGAATAAGAGTACCTTTTCTTTAGCTAAATATTCAAGGTATCTAAATTTATTTTTTTTAACTCCTTACCACACAGGGTGTTAAAAATGTAAGCATTAAAATGTACAACCTAGTACTCCCCTGGTAAACTAAAGAGACTAATTACGTTTTAAGGTCATTTTTTAAGAGGTCCTTACTACTGTTTATCATATTAAATTTTCATTAAATTGAATTAAGTACTTATAAATTTATTTAAAAAAATTGTTTTCCAGTGGCTTCTTTTAGGAGGTCGTATCTCCGAAGGGAGGGCCATTAGGAAAAAAAAATTATGGGAACTTGTAATCATATTTTTTAATGTTCTATCAGAATCCAAGAGATTTCCCACATTTTCCAGGACACCCTGTATAATGGAAAATTATTTACAGAGCTTTTTATGTTTGACGGCTTCAGAGGTGTTTCCACTTTCTTTTGATGTATAAAAAGGATAAAAAATATTTAAAAATACGGTTAAGAATATTCGCGGTGAGAAGAATTATGCTATCAAAAACTTTACAAAGGGTTTATTAAACTTCATAGAGTTAATAAAACATAACTTAATAAAAAAATTATTACGCATAAATTTTTGCAATTCAGTCAACAATGCCTGTTGTTGATTAAAGAACATAATTGAATTACGTTTATTTCTAAATTTTAAATTGGAATTTAAAATTTATTGGAATATCTATAATAATATTTAATAAACATTCCATACAAATATTTCATACTACAATAGTATTACGTAGCTGTAATATTTATTTTTTATGAAATTGATTTTATTGTATTTTAGGCTTGTTCTACACAACAAACTAAACAAAATATGATGATTAATTTTTTGTCCATTAAAAGAATGGTGACACAATGTGAATCATGTGTGTGAGTTCTTTTTGCGTAACCAAATCCTGGCATTTCTTGATAGTTGCTCTTAGTCATTAAGAGATCTTTTTAACTAACACAAAAAAATAGAATAAGTAACTCACACTCCGCGTATTAAAACAATATCTACCCTATAATGATCCATATCAAACTAACAGAAAGCTTTAAGGAAAAAATTAATAATGCAAAGTGGACAGATTTTTTATACAATATGTCATTATATATTTTTTCATTATAACGAAATCTTTTGGAACTCTTTAGCTCTCCCAGAAGAAGACCCGATAATAACAGGAATGGAGCTAAACTACCCAATAGGTGAAGAAATCGACCTAAATTGCACTTCCGGCAAGAGCCATCCGGCATCAGAGATCCATTGGTACGTCAATGACGTAGAGGTAAGTTCGTACTTGCACAAGTGTGGTTAGACAATTTAATAGACCGTCGTACCCTCGTGTGGGATGGCGGGTCAAAGGTCGAATCGATAGCAGGTAGTGCACAAACACAAAGTCGATCCCAATTACAGGTCGCGTCTCTCGACAAGCTGATCCAGTATCCTCCGTTGATCCACACGCACGGGCTTATTTCGACCATCGTCGGTCTCAGATTCGTCTTGCACGGATCTCACTTCGTTGCCGGTTCCATGAAGGTGAAATGTGTAGCCTCGGTATCTCCGGTTTTATGGAAAGGCGACAAGGAAAGCGTCGTTCACAGTTTACCTCTAAAGGGGATTAGAGAGGCTCTTGTATTAGGTAACTTAACGCAGAAAAAAGTTAACAAAAGTTTATGGTAATTGTGTATTGTATGTTTCAGTAAAAGGTAGTGCTCAAGTTCAAAGACAATCGATGGTATTTATTTTAATAACTTACTTACTCCTAAAATTTTTATCGTGAATAAAATAGAAAAAAATTAAAATCGACGTCGTACATTGTATATAAATTACATAGTTATTAGTGGCGATAAAGACGCGTGAATATATTATATTTTGTAACGACATGTGTAAAATCTATCATTACACGTTTTAGCGGTGTCGGTTGCGTTAGCGTGTACAAAATTTTACGCTTCGTCGTGCTTGTTAAATTTACGGTGCGAACGCGTTTAAAACCCTAAGCGATTGATTGTAAATGCTTATGTTGTATCGATTTTCAATATAAATATTTTGTTACAACCACGGCGTTTCATTCACACCTCCTACACACATATCGACGAGAAAAAGAAGGGGCGCCGTTTTGCTTCGATTATGGTCGGAGTAATTTATCACAAAGGCGTCCTACCATTTTTCCTTCGGCTATATCGACGTAATACATTTCGGTTACGTACCATAGCTGGTGGGTTTCAATGTGAAAGGCACAATGAAATGGAAAATTGAATTTTCGTTATAATAGTAATGATTAATTACGGCTGTCAAATCTCTGCGAATTCCACCATCCATTCCCTATTGTTACATTTTCTACGTCTAAAATTGTACCACTATTATAAATGTTCTAATTTACGTAGGTACTAAAATGTATAATTTAAAGATCTACTTTTTTCGTAAAATATAAAAGCGCTATATGGAAAATGTACTTTTTTATTCGGCTTTATTTTAGAATGGGTTTTAAAAGCTCCTTTAAGCCGATTGATAGCATCCCTTTTTGAAATTTCAAAAATAGTATTTTAATAAATGCAATATATACCTCGTACTTTAAATAACATTTATTTTTCAGTTTCCTAAATTTCGGCAAAAATTCCAATTATCAACAACACTAACCCCTAAAGTTGTCTATAATCTATTAGCCTATATTTAAACAGTTAGTAGACACACCTCAAGATTAAAATAACATCTAAAGAGCAGGAATAGCATACACTACTTCATCTTTTCAAATTATAACTAAAGATGGCCTTGATTTTTAGAACCCTCTACAACGGAAAACTAAGCCTTTCATTGGAGTATGCAAGGATATTATAGTTACTAAGGCAGATGAAGGCAACATTACGATTATTATGGACAAGAATAAATATGATCTCAAATGTATACAACTATTTAACGACCGCACCATGTATTTACTTATAGTTGAGGATCCCACTACTTAGTTTCTTTGAAAGAATAGAATCTGCATAAATGGCTATCTTTCTGAAAAGAAGATGAGATTATGCAATTTTTTACTATCCAAACTTTATAGTTAACCAAAAGAACACAAACCTGAGTGCCTTCTGCGTCCAATTGTCTCTTATACAAACTCTCCCATATGACTTCTCATGAGATTTTAGTTGGAATTCTTACTAAGGCCTTTAAAGACTTTCTTACAAACAGAATTTGTGATTCTGAGAATGAAAGATATGCGATTTCTATCTAACTAGAGTTCTTTTCTGAACACTGAACATATCACAAATATTTGTTTAAAAATATTTACATTGAACTTCTTTTATAAATTATAAATGAAGAATAGATTCTCATTGAAAGTATTTGGATCACTCCTAAGGATTTGTTCTTTAACTGTTTGAGGTTTATTCTGGATAATATGTACTCCACATTTGAAGGTAAATGTTATAAACAAATTTATGGTACTCCTATAAGCCCGAAGATAAGTACTATAGATATACTCTTTTCGCGGAAAGATGTCTCATGCGTCATTAATTAATTATATTATCCTAGACTACTATTTTCGGTTTTCGTCTCTATCTGACATATATGATTAAATAAAGAAAAAAATATTTGACATATGTCGAGAAAACGCCGACAACTAATGATGCATGAGACATCTTTCCGCGAAAAGAGAGTAAGTACTATAAGCCCGATATTTACTGATGTAACGGTTAACACATTTTTAAGAACTGTAAGTATTTTTCAATATACAGGGTGTAACTTAGGTGATGACTTTAATTTCAAGGAGTGATTCCTTGTTATATTTTAAGCACAAAAGTTCATATAAACATGGGTCCGCAAATGCTTCGTTTCCGAGATATAGGGTGTCAAAGTTGAAAAAATAAACCGTATTTAATTAATTAATTAATTGTTATCTATGAATAACGTTAATTTATAATTTTATTTATCAACATTTAATTAAGTTAAATGCTCAAAATGAGAGCCGCGACTTTCAATACAAGCATGTAATCTTCTGCTCATTGACTGTCGCATACGTTCCAAAATTCTTGCAGTGTTCCGTATGATATTACAAGAATTTACAATTCTGTGTCTTGAATCATGTTCATCTTCAACTGACGTTGCATAAACAAGCGACTTCAGATGTCCCAAAAAAAATAGTCTAGCGGATTAAGGTCTGAAGATCGTGGTGCTCACGGCTGAGGTCCTCCTCGACCTATCCATCGCTGAGTAAAAGTGTCATTAAGATGTTGGCGAATAGCAAGACTGAAATGAGCAGGTGCCCCGTCGTGCATAAACCATATGCCATTTCTGGTTGCTAGTGGTAGATCATCTAACAGACCAGGCAATGCGTCATCTAGAAATTGTCTGTAAGTGTCACCATTCAGTCAAGGAGGAAGAAAATGCGGTCCGATGACATGATCATCAAGAACTCCAGCCCACACATTGACCGAAACCTGCTGCTCCATGTTCTTCAATGGCATGGGAATTTTCATTGTCCCAAAAATGATTATTGTGGAAGTTTTGCATCACGTGAAAAACTTGCCTCATCTGTGAATGGAATTTTAGACGTAAAATTGGGATTTGCGTAGTTTTCTTGGAGGAACCATCGACAATTAGCTAACCGTACAGGAAAATCTTTTGGCGACAGTGGTTGCACGCGTTGGATGTGTTATGGATAAAGTAAATTTCTGTGCAAAACCCTCCAAACATTTTGATGACTAATGTTAAACTGTATAGATAATTTTCGCGTACTACTTGACGGATTAGCTTCCACTTCTTCTAAGATTGCTTCTTCTAGTTGTGGTGTCATTATCAGGGCCGGCGTGAGTACTTGTGCAGCATGTGCAGTTGCACATGGCCTCGCGTTTCAGTGTCCTCATGCCTCGCCTCGTTTCTGAAAGTAAGTAGTTATCGTAAACAGGATCGGATATGACGCGATTGCGCCCAATCGAGACCCGCATTATGTAGTGTTCGATTTTATAAAGCTGTGACCTTTTTTTGGGCGTCGATTGTGTCCTATGACTTTTTTTTAGAAAGATTCAATGTTTCAAGTTTATATTGTTTCAATATGAAGGGTTTCGTGCAAGAAGTCCCTAAGTGACATTTTCACGATTTTGTACTATCTGCATCACCAGATGCAACATCACCTATTTTCATAATATTGAAACTATTTTGTTTGTATAAGTCTCTGAACAGTTAAATTCTTATATACTTCTTTTATGCCTTCACTAGACTTTTTTTTGAAAAGTGCCTAAGTTCTAAAAAGTCCCTAAGTAAAAAAAAAATAAGACGGCGGTGACTTCGGTTTCTATTTGTATTGTAAAATTTTATGTTTACTGTCACTTGAGTTATTGTGCTTTAATTGTTGACTATTAACAAAAATGAGCGATATTAATAAAAAAATATCTGGTAAGTTAAATCAAAATTTCAATCGCGTTAATACGTAACATTTAACTTGCCTGTACAGAACCATTTTCAAGTAATGACGAAGAGGAAGAAGTTCAATGTAAAAAGAGAAAATCCGACCCAAAGCAATGGGTGCGCGAAAAGAAAAAGATGAGCTTAAAAAACTCACGAAAACCATCTGAAATGCCAAAGTGTCGTTGCAACTGCAAAAGTAGAATTTCTAGCGATTCTCGCGAGCAAATATTTTTCAACTTCCAATCTTTAATCTATAATGAGCAAAATTTGTATTTAAGAGGCTGCGTAACTTCAACACCAGCGTCAAAACACATTAACAAAAATAAAACTCCGAGAATGGTTTTTCAATACAAAGTTATAGCTAATGGAAAATCTATTACTACATGCCAAAACAGTTTTTTGGCATTGCATGGCATAAAAAGAGATAGACTTAGAAAGAAGATTTTAAATTTTAAGGTAGAGGATGTAAGGGACTATAGAGGAAAATACCCTAATCGAAAAAACAAAGTACCTGCAGAGACTATTGCCAAGGTGAATAGTTTTTTAAAAAATGTACCAGCACTTGAGTCACATTATAGTCTTCTGAAAACAGGTGCAAAAAGTATCTGCCGTCAGATCTTACTATAACCCAACTCCATAGAGATTATTGTAAACATTTTCCTGATCATACTGTAAAGTATGGACTATTCTACAAAATTTTTACGGAAGATTACAACTACTCCTTTGCACATCCAAAGAAAGATATATGTGCAGTGTGTACAAAGTTTCTTGCTAACCTTAATTCTTCGAAACTTAGAAAAAATGAAGATGAAATTAGCTCTATTACTGCAGCAAAGGAACTACACCTTCGTAAGTCCCAGGTGTTTTTTGATCTCCTTAAAGATAAGAAAGAACATGCCAGTAATAGAGACTTAGTTATATGTTTCGATTTTCAAAAAAACCTACCTTTACCAGTTATTAACATTACTGATGAATACTATAAAAGGCAACTATGGCTTCATAATTTTGGCATAAATAACGTTGTTACTAATCAGGCAACTATGTTTCTCTTTACTGAAAACTTTGCCACGAAAGGTCCTAACGAAGTTATCACTGCTCTAGATTATTATTTAAAAAAGTATAAGAGAACTGAACAGCAAACCCTGACAATATTTTGTGACAACTGTTTTTCCCAAAACAAAAATAGATATTTATTTACCTATTCAGATTCTCTTTGTGCATCAGGAATTTTTCAAATTATTGTAATATATTATCCTATGCCTGGTCACTCTATGATGCCTGTAGACCGATGCTTTGCGTTAATTGAAAAGAAGAGACTTAAAAGCGAAAAAGCAAATAATCCAGAATATTATAAGCTTATACAAAATGCTCGATACAAGGATCCTTTTGAAATAGTGTTCTTAGAACACAGTTTACTAACTAAAAATAACAATATTTCAGAAGAAATTAACGTTCTTAAAGTACTGGATTACAAAAAAATGTTTGGTGAAGAGATAAAGGCTTCTATACCTAATATATCAAAATGTCGATCCGTCATATTTTCTACTCACGAAAAACCTAAAATAAGGGAGAGCATGACAGGATATTATGAGCCTTTCGTTTTATATAAAAAGGGACACCAACGACTTCTTTCTACAACAATTTCACCAAATCCAGCATACACTTCATTTCTGAAACTGAAGCCAGAGAAGTTAAAAAATATTAAGTTCCTCGTCAATTATACTGAAAAAGAAGAAGACAAGGAGTTTTATAAGTTGTTAGATGAAGAAAGCGATCAAATGGAAGATGGAGAAGAAGAAAAATCAGATATAGAAGAGTATGAATAAATTTGTTGTTAGTCCTGTTTAAAAATATTATTTTTTCTTTGTTAAGAACATTCATTTCTTTATAAGTTTATTTGTTATAGACAGTCCAGAATTTTGTTAGAATATGTTTGCAGTTTTGATGTTATTGTTACTTCTTTGAATAAAATACATAATTGTTTTTTTTTTTTTGAAAGTCCCTAAGTTATAATAAAAACCCTTAATATCTCAAAACATTAAAATGTCACTTAGGGACTTTTTGCACGAAACCCTTCATATGTAAACAGCCCAAATCAACATTTTTACTATGTAGGGCCCTGCGAAAACAAAAAAATAATCGAGCCGCACTTACTGGCCCTGATCGTAAACTATATTTCTAAATATAATGATAATGAATGGCCTCGCTTTTACAGTTTGCACTTGGCCTCGCGGAACCTTGCGCCGTCCCTGGTCATTATTGTTTTCGGTCTACCAATATGTTGAGCGTCAGCATTTACAGATCCAGTTTCGCACAGTCTAGCATGTAGCCTTATGAATGTTCTTGCTGTTGGAAGTGGTCTATTGGGATATCGTTCCTGGTAAAGTCTACAGGCTTCTGCAGAATTTTCCATCTGTTAACTCATAAATGAAATGCATTTCAGCTAATTCAACGTTATTCATAGTTAACTGCAAAATAACAGATATTTAACTAAGAGTAATCTTGAGACTTACGATTTAAATACGATTTATTTTTTCAACTTTGACGCCCTATATCTCGGAAAGGAATCATTTGCGGACCCATGTTTATATGAACTTTTGTGCTTAAAATATAACAAGGAATCACCTCTTGAAATTAAAGTCATCACTTAAGTTATACCCTATATAGAAAATCTTATTGCGGTTGTTCTAATTGATAATATTGAAAGAGTATTATTGTTAGAAGATTTGAACCATTATAATAATTACAAAATGATAAATATTTGTTGCCTATTGTCTCTAACCCAATTCTTTCCAAGTTTAATATTTTTATCCTTTCAATGTAAAAATGCCAAACTCCAAAAAATCAAATAAAATCAGTTTAATAAAAGTCTTTAAGTTAGTAATTAAGTCTAACTAATTTTAACTAATAATTTTATAGTTCAAAGGCTTTTCGCAATAAATTTAACTCAATTTTATTAAATTTGGACTTTATTATTATTATTATTTACTATTTATAGTTATTAATTGCTTCTTCGAAATTTAAAAATAAACCTTAGGGCCATTTTTTTTAAATTTTAGTTCACTTTTTGATAAATTAATCAAGCACCTTTGATTAGAAGACGTTCTAAGTGAATTGTTACATGGATATAAAATTTTCTTAAGTGTTATTAGAATCTTGTTCAAAGGTTGTCTAGCTTTGTATGTCGACGTCCATGCCTGATAGTAATTTTATAAAATTGGTATTGGCTTATTTTTTCAGACCACAGTCAATATTTGATCTATTTCTTTTTAATTTTAGTTAACATAGTAAATGCATAACCTAAATTTGAATTATTTTAGTTTACTTCTAGACATAGTTGGTCAAAACAAGACATTAAATAACATAAGGTGTCGTTAAATTTCCCCTTTTGTTGTGTATTGTAAAGGATAAAAAGAGACAGAATGGAGAATAAAGCGCTCGCCTTGAAATCGGGCTAATCCAAGTCAGAAAATGGGGTTGAAGTGGATAGGACGGTATCAATAAAGGAATTATTTTCGGTCGAGCGGAGTGAGGCACGACGGGAGACTGAAATTTTAAATTTCCCGACTACGGCTAACTCAATTTTCCCATTTCCCGCGAACGCGTTTTTTGTTATCCAATTTGACGTAATTTTAAATAGATTGTACATACAACTTTGATACCAGCTTTATATTGATGACCATCATGTGAACGCAATCTATTTTTTAGACTTTATACGTTTTTAATACTTTTTATTGTTTTCTCGGTTGAGTTGAGTTAATTAACGTAAAATTTTTATTCGAACATTTATTTAGTCAACATTAAATTAATTCGGTTGAATTGATGATCGGCCGCAATCGACCATAACTTAACATAATTTAAACTGTGAGTAACTACAACACAATAAAATTTGAAGTAAAATTCAAATTAGCCTTAAAATTTCGGTTTATAACTGTGTTAAACGTTCTGAAATTTTATTAAAAGTTTAATATTCGTTTTGCCCCGGTATTTTGTTTACGGTAGGATGGTTATGGGTGTATTTTACGATTAAATTTTAAATATACATTTTAGTATAACTTATAAATGAGTTATAAAACGGAGTAATAAATATCGAATTTGATCATTCATTAATATTACAACGGGGTTTTTTCAATGATGTTTGTCAACAATAATGTAGAAGTTTTGAATAGGTTCGTTTAACAAAAAAAGGTGCTAGAGGGGTTGAATAAGAAAAGGGTGAGCTTTTTTTTTCTTCTCAGTCGTAGATGGTATCGCTCTACAGGTGGAGCTTCAAAAACATTTTTCGCATGGATAAAAAACAACTCCTTTGTGCGTGATATTTCATTCGAGATTTACGGGCAAAGTTTTAAGTTGGTAGAATGGGGGATCGGCAAACATCCTCCTAAGTCTGCATTGTGTACTGGATGGTAATATATTGCCCACGGTCTCAGAGGACGTGCAACGAGATGGACGCCTTTCCCTTTGCCTTCTCTACTTTCGCAGAAACTTTTCCGTACCGCCAACAATCGTAATCTAATGGTTTTCAAGTTTGCTACCGTTATAACATTTTATTATTTCCCACCCGCTATTTTTCTACCTCTCCTTTTTTTTCTTTTTATATAGTCACTTAATTTATAAATTTAAGGAGTGCGTGTCAAGACGACGTGTCGTGAACTAGTACGAAAGGTCGCCTAAAACTTGATAATTTCGGCAAGTCATCGTCGCTACACACATAACGGCGATATATAAAAATCGCTTTTGACTATCGTGCGTACGCTATGCATTTCGACGTGAAGATTTAATCGGACAATTTGAATAATAGGCGTACGGCATTAATGCGACGAACGTCACGCGATCGCATCGTTTAGACCAATCGATAATAACTGAATCCGGCAACTGTGGGCTCCACAATACGTGGACACCGAAGCAATTGATTTATCAAAAAATTTTAATATATCATCGTCGTCCGGTCGATTACACACGCGAAACTACTCTAACTAACGCCCCGAACCACCATTAGTCATCATAAAAAAGAATAACAAAGTTACATTATCAATTTTTCAATTCAAGTTTGAATCTAATTGTAAATCTTAAAATCAATAAATTTTATTATCATTTCCGTAATATGGGACTTTTCTATATTTATCCTTTAATAAAACTAGAATTTTTTGCCAATTTAAAAGTTTTGTTATAAGTGCAACAAAACTTTGTAATACATAACTACAAATCTTTTTGATAACGGAATTATTTTAAAATTCTCAAAGAATATCTTAAGAGGAGAATTAGCTCACACTATTATATCCTTTTAAAATAAGATTTAAGACGACTTTGTTTCTTGAATCCTTATACAACGAAAAACTAACAATAAGTACAATTGAAAGATGTTGTTATAAGTGCGACCAAACTTTGTAACACTTATAACTACATTTTTTTTTTAAACGGAATTATTTTAAAATTTTGATTGAGTTTACCTCAATTATCCTTAAGTCATTCGAAGTGTACAGTGGAAAAGTTTCTCAAATTCCTTTTACTCAACCGTCTAGCAAAGCCTAAAATCCTTACAAAAGGACAATTTAGTGTTGAAATGAACCTAGCCTGTGTGTTACTCATTTTGCATCAACATATGAAACGGTTGCATAGTAGAGAAAAAAATATTAGTGACTATGAATACAGAAGGTGTTTAATTTCGACATCCTGTTTTTTGGTTGACTTCCCAAGAACCAGGGTTGCCAGATTAGGGGATTTTCCCCAAAAATTAGGGTTTGTTTTCTTTTTTTGGGCTATTTTTCGGAGATATTTTTTTCTCGGGATTATTTCTGCGGAAAAAAAGTTTAGGTGGACATTAACAGAGGATTTTATGTTTGGAACTCCTCGATAATATAAAAATAATTCGTACTATAAAACGCAATAATACCTACAGTAGAATTTTACTTTTATTTTATTTTTTCATTAGTCTTTAACTGGCACTACGTTGCAGTGTTTTTGTGTGCATTGCTGTTAGTTATAAGTTAGGTTAAAAGTGTCAAAAAATTTTTACCAACTTTAAAATTTTTTTTTTAATTTCCTGACAACATTTAGAATAAAACGGTCTTTTTAATTTAAAATTAGAATGTTTTAAGTTTCATTAAAAAAATCAAATCAAAATATTTAAAAATGAATTTTTAAAGTTGATCGATTTTCTTAAGTTAGATTAAGAAGTGTCAACATTTTTTTACCTACTTTGAAAATTTTTTTAATTTTTTTAACAAGATTTAGAATAAAACGGTCTTTTTAATTTAAAATTAGAATGTTTTAAGTTTCATTTGGAAAACAAATCAAATCGAAATCTTTAAAAATGAATTTTTGATGAATTTTTAGAGTTGATCGATTTTCTTAAGTTGGGTTAAAAGTGTCAGAAATGTTTTACCAACTTTGAAAATTTTTTACATTTTTTGATAAGATTTAGCATAAATCGGTCTCTTTTAATTAAAACTAGAATGATTTAAATTTCATTTAGAACAAAAATCAAATCAAAATCTTTAAAAATGATTTTTTTATGAATTTTTAAAGTTAATCGATTTTCGTATGTTAGGTTAGAAGTGTCAAGAATTTTTTACCAACTTTGAAAGTTTTTTAAATTTTTTTGACAACATTTAGTATAAATCAGTCTTTTTTAATTAAAACTAGAACGTTTTAACTTTCATTTAGAAAAAAAGTCAAATCAAAATCTTTAAAAAGCAATTTTTTATGAATTTTTAAAGTTGATCAATTTTCTTAAGTTATTTTTTTAATTTGAAAAATTATTTTCTGAATATTTCCCAATTCTGAGGGATTTATTTCTAAATTGGCTTATTTTTGTAATTTAAAAGTAACAAATTATAATTTACGAAAACAATAAAATTATTTTCTGGGGATTTTTTATTGAATACTTCTAAATTTAGGGTATTTTTCAATTATGATTGGGGAAATCCAATCGAACGATCTGGCAACCCTGCAAAGAATATTACTTAATTCCTATTAGTGGCTACATTTAAAACAAGATGATTGAGCTCAATACGCCTAGGTTAAAGTTTAATAGCTGTGAAAACACGCTATTAGGGCGTACAATACAGTTTTCAGTTGTCACCATGTGGTGGTCAGCTGCGCATAGAAATGTTTTAGAGTTTTTCTTAAAGAATGACGAATCTGTAATTACCACTCAGAGAGCATTTTGCACGCCGTTCAGTTTACGTGCTAATGAAAGCGTTCCGGACCGAAGAACAATTTTGCTATGGGTTCAAAGGGTAAAACAAACTGGATCTACACTGAGGAGAAAACAAACTTGCAAACACAAAGTGCTTTTTGAATAGACCCATGTTTAAAACCGTCCTCCCCTTATTAATATGAAATCTTTTTAATTTATCAGAATTTCAGAAACGAGAACTTTTTGGTAATATATCATCAATTTTTAAGCCCCCCATATAAATGTGGGAGTTATTTCTGCCGCACGCTATATAACCTGAATCAGATCGCAACATTTTAAAAACCATTTATTAACGAAGGAAATACTTTAAAATCCATATAATGGCCAAGAATTGAAAACAACCTAGAATACAATAAAGATTACGCAAAACCCCACTCCATATTGGGTTATAAAAATATACAATCATCTACCAGAAAAAGTAAGGAATCTCACCAAGAAGTTACTAATAAAGACGGTCAAAGAGATATATGTTGGACAATGGCTTTTATTTGCTTAACCCATTCGAGGCAACGATTTTTTTCGAACACGATCACCAGGAGCGAAATTTTTTTTTCTTTATATTGTTAATTTTTAATAAAAAAAAACATGTTTACTATGGAAATCACCTAATTCGTAAGTAAATTCTCATAAATAAGATCATTGCACATCGGGCGTGCAGCTCGCTCCTCGAAAAATTTTTATTGCGAGGAACGGATTGAACACTATGTGTATAATGTAAGGTAATATGAAAATATATCATTAAAAAAGAAGGGTGGAAATACTGGTTGTACACGTCAAGAAATAAATAATGAAAAGTTATTGGGAATTCAACCTAAAAAGGGGAGAAATCAAAAACCTCCTTTTATAAAGCCAAGCTTTCGATCAAATTTATTGCGATCTTCATCAGGGTTCACTCTAATTGAAGCTGGTTATCTTCTCCGTCGTCATCCTTCAGGAGCCATCGATGAGGTTGAAGAGATGTTTGGAGTTGTCCTTGCTGTGGATCGGTATTCCGCCAGACCTCTTGCATTTCATTAGGAAATGCTTCCTATTATTGAAGTTTGCAAGCCTCCGATTTATGAGCCTCTTGATATCAATGGATGCCTGTTCTCCGTAAATGTTCGTGATGTTACTTAAATATCCCATTTCTTAATTCTTGACGAGTACAATCAGTATTTCCACCCTTCTTACTACTTCCAGGTGGGATTTTTAAATAACATCACCAACACTTACGGAGAACAGGCAACCACTGATATCAAGAGGCTCATGAACCTTAACTCGTTGAGCGCCACGCCGATTTTTAAGGAAGTCCCGGCCAGGCCACACGCAGCGTTTGGCCTAGGATTTCCTTTTTAGTTCTATGCCATGTTGTACGCTGCCAGCCACGGGTGGCTGACGTGGCCTAAACGGAAAGTTTAGTGTCACCCACCAGTGGCTGACATGGCGCTCAACGTGTTAAACGGAGGGTTGCAAAATTCAATAATAAAAAGCATTTCCTGATGAAATGCAACAGGGCTGGCGTAATACCGAACCACATCAAGGACAACTCCAAACACCTCTTCAACCTCAAGGATGATGACAGAGATCACCAGCTTCAATTATAGTGAACCCTGATGAAGACCGCAATAAATTTGATCAAAAGCTTGGCTTAATAAAAGGAAGTTTTTGATTTCTCCCTTTTTTGTTGGTTAAATTGCCAATAACTTTTCATTACTTAACCGTTTGACTGCTAAGCGACACGAAAGCAGTGCGTTCATTTATGTCGAAAACCGCGATGCACCGCTTTTACGCTGCGAGTTTCAGTGTGCCTTTGTTGCACCATTGAAGTAAAAAAGTTTGGAGACTTTGCCCTTGTACTTCCCCCTTCTTACGAACGGGAGAACGGGAATCCGCTCACGAGCGATAAAAATGAGACCAATGCGTATTCGAATTCATAGTATGTCACATGTAAGAAAATTTTTAGATTTTTTATTACAGAGTAAAACCAATGCCAAATTTTGTTTTCATGTACCATGCAGATTTCATTAGTTCAAGAAAAATCATATTTCGAAGACTAGTGTACTCAATGTCAGAGTAACTGATAATTGCACATTACTGTTATTGTACACACGGTGTGCTGGCCATCTTATACCCTCGGAAATCAATTCACACACGACGTGCAATCAGTCACGAATGGGTTAAAGAATATTTAAAGGTAGTTATATCTGATTCTGACGTTTTGTAATTAATTTTCTTTTAATTACAATAAAGGTTATTATTATTAATAACTACTGATATACAGAGCATTAAATGTTGCAATTTAAAACACCATTTTTCGCAAAAATCAAATAAATTTACTATCAATAACAAGTGTTGTATTTTTTATAGTAAGAATCTTTACGTCGATTCAACGGATATAATTGTTATGAAATTATCTACATTTGCAAATATCGTCCTGATTTATATTTCAAATCCAATATGATCCAGTTAATTTCATTTAAATCCCGTTGATTTAAAATTTAATTGACAGCAAAAATAGTACCTCGTTCTCACAACAAAATTTTATATTTGATTGCAGGAAAATCGTAATTTCTGTGATGCTAAGGTTCGTGTATAACAGATTCTGTGTATTTTTGTTTTCCAATGGAAACCTTTTCCTTCCTTTTCCCTGTCTAGACGCTCTTTTTCCGGTAATGGATACTAAAAGATTCCATCATTCGTAGAAATTTGACATTTCTTATATGGGCTGCGCACCACGTAAACACCATAAAATCAAGACAAAAAGATATTTCCTTCTATTGATATTCTTGATTACTTAGTATATTATCTATATTATTTATTTTGTTATCTAACCATTAACTTACTTTAACCCATGCAATAATCATTAGGACTGCTTCCCAATTTCTTTTTATTTGCTCGTGAATTCAATTTACCTTTACGCATTCTTAAAATTCTTCTAAAAGCCTAAGTAATTCATTTCGACAATTGGTGATTTACAAAGTTATACATTGTTAATAAACTATTATTTAGTAGGTAACATATTACTTTGTATAATAGTATAGCATAACGTAGCTTGTGGAGAGTTGGAAACCTGAATCGAGAATTGCATTGATTATTAGTTATCTTGGCCGTTGATATCCAATAGCCACCGTTTTAACGGCCTACGTAGCGCCATCTCGAGTGGAAGTTATAGCCAACATACAAATTGCCATTGTAAAAGCGTCGTAGAGGACCGTTAATGGCCCTCCGTAGTCCAGAATTAAGTGCTAAGTACCAACGTGTTGTGCCCGAGCCAACCAGCTTGGAAACTTCGTAATTACATCAATCGTAGTGTAATAATTAACAATTGAAGGGTGGAGTGCAAGAAGTACCTAAGTAGCATTTTTATAAAATCTGCCTAATCGCGATATCTCGGTTTTTTATGTTTTATAGCATGATAAATTCGCAATTAGGCAGATTTTATAAAAATGCTACTTAGGTACTTCTTGCACTCCACCCTTCAATTCCAACTAGATTCGCTTAATTATCGTAACGTCGCGAACGGTATAGTGTACGTTTTTTCCTACTATGAATTTATATGGAGAAACAATTTAAAATGGGTGATTTAAAATTTAAACCGGGATTGCACGTCATTAGTCCCGCTATCTTAGTAAAAGGGGGGACAGCGGAATTTAACGTAATGTATGAGCCATTAGCGACCGTCTCCGACTCTGTATTTTTACGTCCTAACGACCGCGCTCGGATATTCCGGGAAAGGAAGAATTCGTCTCCAGGATTCCGTTCCGCCCAAAAAAAGAAAGCAAATATAAAACTGCACCGATAATGAAACGTAAACGTACGGATGGCTTTAACCCACAAACTAGACCGAACGGGTCGCAATTAGCGCTCACGTCCAACCGGAGGCATTAACAATGTTTGCCAATTAATTACATTACCATGTAACGATGGGCATATAATTTGGTCTACATTGTTTATATCGTAATTGAAACATGTATTAATTGGTTTCCCGCTATTAATGAGGATGCAGTTCGTTTCCATTATTAATTAGAACCAAATCATTATTTGGTTTTCTCAAGGACACTATCAGATCATTATTGCTTTTATATTAAACGAAAATTATATTTAACTACGCACTTAAACGTATAATTGCAATTAAATAATTTCGACGTGGGGGTATATTACCGTTATTAAGATCGCAAGTAATTATTACCGGGTTTAATTACTAAGTGCTTCGTAATTAAACTTGCGCAAGTGAAAAGGCACTAAAATTGGATAAGTTGGGTCTTTCTCCGAATACGCTCCTGATACGAACTCGACGTTTCGTCGAGTGATCACTCGCTTACCAACCACCAAAGAGAGAGGCAAAGATTCATTAACGGCCAAGGTAAACACAATAAAATTGTACAAAACGAAGAATTGCAACCCGCAACGTTTAAGCTCGTCGTAGGGAACAGTGGATATGTGAAACGGATGTTTGTTACGAAACATAATAATGTTATTTATGATAACACTAAAAATAATTAATTGTTGTCAACTATGAAACCAAGTTTGGAAATTATTTTTTTGCGTCTGGTTACCATAAATCTTCGTCACAAATTCATTAATCGTTATTTTTCGTGTTAGGTTAACTTATTAGGTTAAAAGAAACTTTTATAAACTTTCGTCATTCTTCATAAATGTGAAAAGAAATTTAATTGCTAACTGCAGTAAGACGATGAATTAATTAATTCAACTAAAATATATGTGTTTAGGTTATCTTTAGTAGTAAATTATTGAATCATTGCAATTGAATTGCTTTCTTGGTATGATTCAATGTTTACGAATTTTGATTGAGTCAATGAATCGGTTTCTTGCTCTCTAGTAAAGTTAGAAAATTGGACCATGTTTCTTTTTTTAATTAAGCACGTAATCTTTTTGGAATTTAGAATACGATTGGAAATATCATATAAATATGTACAGTAGCGCCCCGATAATCCGAACTAATTGAGACCGATGGTGGTTCGGATTATCAAATTGTTTGGATTATAAAATATTACTTCTAAATAGCTAAAAATAGACGTATTGAATAAAAGAAATAAAACACGTCCATATTAGAACTTAAAAGAGTGTAATTTTACAAACTCAAAACAATTATTGTAAACATAAACAATATGAACAACAAAATGAATTATGTTTGTTATCTTTAAGGGCCTATAGATACATATGTCACGTTCAGTTAAAATAATCAGAAATTTTCTTCTGAACTGTTGTCTCAACACTTTTTTTTGTAGCAAGATCCCGGATTGGTTTTAGTAACAGCAATTGTGCAGAATTAGGCTCGGGCTGTTTTTAGAACCATTTCATGATAGTTTTCATTGAGTGAAATACTTCTGAATGTGAAGGGATAAAATTATCATCAACGTTGTCATCATCGCTGCTATCTTCGACGTTAGCATTATCGTTGTTGCCTAGTACCACGTTGACAATTTGATCATCTTCATAAATTTGATGTCCTTGTAAATTATCATCAGTTTCGAGCCATTCATTCACATTTTGTTCGTCACACTTTTCGAATACGGGTATTCTTTGATAAGTGGTTACAATGTCTGTTGTTATATTATCCATCTGGACACTCTCGTTTTCTTCGTCAGTTTCTTCCCACAGTTTATTCCAGCTATTTTTTAAATTAGCTGTTGTTAAACTGGTCTACGAGTTCGTCAACATATAACAACAGTCTTTTACAGTTAACTGTTTCGAAAAAGCGATCACACTGTCTTCGTCCTGGTCGCTAATAAACAAGCGTAGCAATACTTGTTTCCGGTATAATTTTTTTAATTTAGCTATGATTCCCTGGTCCATGGGCTGTAAAAGAGACGTTACATTTGGTGGAAAAAACATCACCTTAAAATCCTTATCAATTGTGTTTAAACGGTCTGATCCAAGGTGAATCGGCGCATTGTCAATAAGCAACAATACTTCCCTAACTTTGCCCTCTTTCTTTCTATATTTTTTTACCTCGGGTATAAAAATCTTAAAAAACCATTCTAAGAAAATTTCGGATTCCATCCAAGCACTTTTTTGTCCTCTATAAGTGACAGGAAGACATAATATGCATATGATTTCATTAAAATTTTAATAACATTTTTATTTATTTTTTTTTTGAGCGTTCGGATTACTAAGGTTCGGATTATCGAGGATCTACTGTAAATATATACGGTAATCCGAAATGGAGCTGCACCATGAAGAGAAAGATGAAAAATTAAGTCCCCTCTGCGTAACATTGTCGAGTACTCTTTCATCTTTCTCTTCATGGTGCAGCTCAATTTCTGGTTAAAGTACATGAAAACAAAGAACTATTTCCCTAATTTTTTGAAATTGAAAAATTTGTTGTTACCCGGACGTAAGATCTTGTAATTTTGTGAAATTGATTCGTTAATCTACTGGTGCGAGAAACTTTATTGTACTTTGTAGAATTTGTATTGTATTTATATTTCAAAATATGTTATTTGAAATTGTAAACAGTTTTTATATTATAATTTCCATTAAGTTATTTATTATAATTGTTTTATTAATTTTTTAAGTTAAACATTATACTACCTAATGTTTAAGTGCCCAATGTCTTCGTTAAATATTAATTCCCAGAATTCTTGTTTTCTCGTTTTGTTGAAGTTTGAGTACAGAAAACCATACCATTTTATATTTTTAAAATAGCGGCGCTATTTTTAAGGAAGAGCCTTTCCTGTAAAAACGTTCCTCAAATCTTAAGCTAAAATTTTTCAATATTTTACCAAGCAGGTCTGATTGAGTCCGTCAAATTTGAGTATGATTTACATAATTTCAAAGTTAATTCCTCTCTTCAAAAATCCGTAAAGAAAAAAGTTATAGGTGGAGAAATCTGAGTCAACCTAAGTGCAGAAAACGAACTACTGGACTTTCAAAATTTCCTGTTAATCGAAACATGGCGATATTTCTTTGCCTATCCAGAAATTTTGTTCCCCGTAATCTTTTCTTTCAGGATTTATGAAGAGTAAGGTGAGGTTACAAACCATACCGGAGTTCCACAGATTCAACTAGACGAGTTTGGTAAAGTATTAAAAAATTTTGGCTTAAGATTAGATGAATATTAACAAAGAAAGGGTCTATCCTTGTACACTGTTATTTGTAAAAAGTAAAACGGCATGATTTTCTTAACTCAAACTTGCCGAAAAGAATCCTCAAAAATAAAACCCGGCGAAAGTGTTGAGTGGTTAAAAGTTTCCCGCTTCACTGGCGGACCATGCAATTGTAATGGAAACTCCAACGTTTGTACAATTTTAAACGAAATCAAAACTGCAAACATCTTAAAATCCAGACTTATCAAATGTGATAGAAATTAATTTTTTCAATTCTTTTGAGGTTGTATTAAAATTTATGATAAAGGTGTTTGAAATTCCATTAAAAATCTACTGATTAAAAGTCTATTGAATAAACACTAAAATTTTATCTAGAAACGAAATCTATTTAGGAACTACTGGAAGCTTAATAATAGCCTAATGCTACTTTTCTCATGGAAATTGTATTATTGCTTATTAAAGGAACTTTTGAGAACTAAATTGCTATTAGTGATATATACACTTGTGGTATAATATCAGAGATCTTGTACTAACAATAAAAGAAAATGCAGTAGCATTGTTCCTTATTGGAAAAATTCTCGTATATTTGAAAGGATAGGACCAAATCGATATTATTACAAAGTTGCCCGTAGGAGTTGTTTGCGGAGAATTCTTTTGTATCTGCTTCACCAAGCCTCTTATAGAAGTTCTTCCAGAAATTATTTCTGGCAATATTGTATGGGTATGTTCCAGAAAGCATTTAATCCGAATTGTTCTCCTTCGCCCATCTATGACGGTCAACTTACGAAATCTCATTCGACTCCGGTAATAGGCGTAATAAAAAATTTCAATTTAAATTTTAACGTCTTTTCGGGTAATAAATAAGCCATTACGACTGGCGCCGGCTTTGCAAGTTAAATTTTCCACCGTAAAAAAACGCCCAAATTACTCAATGCCGGACCTATAACATCGAAGTGGATCCATTAATGTTGAAAACTTCGCGCTAGAACAAAACATGTAATTGGAGATTATAGATCGTAAAGGCGACTTGTCTATAAAAATTTACATAACGACGCAAGAATAATATTTGGACGGACGCGAATATAATGAAGTCACGTTACAACGATCAGACTTTCTATAGGTACACTTGTAAAAAAACGATCTACATATTTTATCATCTAACGAAAAAAATTTATGACTTTATTATACCAAAGTATATAAAGTTGAATTTAGTAAAACGAAAAGAAAATAATAATCAGAATAAAACGTATGGAAATATCTAACTGGAGTTAACTAACTCGTTCTCGGAATTGTCACAGAGAACGAACAAACCGTGCCGACTGACACAGTGTGTTTGCAAGTCATTACCAATACTGCTGGTTACGGAAGCACGAAGAAGTAGGTCCCGTGAAAAATAAATGCAACGCAAATAGGGGATCGTCGCAGGAATGGAAATCTAAACAGCGCAATTGATACGTTTTAACGGATTATTTGCGGAACACTCCGCCTTCGGAGCGACGATCCGTGTCCGCCACTTCGACTAAACGCGTTCAAATTACAAGATTATCGCCCCCCCGTCCGAACCCATTACCCTAACTCCGTCCAAACGGAACAGAACGAAAAAGCAAAGAAAAAAGTAAAGAATCGCCACGAATCCGCTTTCGAGTTGCACTTCATTTCGCGTCATTAAGCAACTCTTCTCGGCTTCTTTCTTTGTCGCGTGAAATCGCTCGGACAATTGAATTCAATCGATTAACTGAATCTCGAATTAAAAAGAATAAATCCCATTTTCTTATTACATTTTCCGATTGCTTTTGCAGTATAGATCAATAACTTTATATTACTTTAAACGCTTTATTACTGACCAAGAAGAATCAACAACCCAAAGGCAAAAGAGAAAATTGGAAATTAATAAGTTATTAGATTTTTTTAATGATCGCTTAAAAATATTTCAGCATGCTAAAATAATGAAAGCAGTATTTTTTATGAAAGATTTATAGCAGCATAAATTATTAATTCCTTTTTGTTACTTACATTCCGTTTATTCAAGTTTCCCCTTTTAATTTTTTTTTTCAACAGGATTTTAAAATAAATAACGAGGGAAATAAAAAAAAATAAAAGCCTAGTTTCAAACTATACAAAAGACTTTTAACAATTCCATTAAGGACATATTGTTAATTTAGTATTTTTAAAGTGATCCTGTTTTTACATATTGTTCTTTTTTTAATAACTAAAAATCTGATTTCAATGCAAAAACAGATTTTCTCAGCGTTTTATTAAGAGGGAACAACAGGGTAAGTTTTTTGAAAAATCGTTTTTTTTTTCCTTACGCAATTCGAAAGTATGTACCTTTTAGAATATTGTCCTACAATATTATAACAAAATTTGTACAAATAATGGAATTATAGCTCTTTTCTTCTAGCGCGCACGAAGCCATTACTTGAATACGAACATAAACAACCATTGCCACAAAATGTTATCAATGCTATTACTCCCATTTATATGGATTTGTCCAAGACAGAGTTGCTTGAGCGCTGTATAGGCGGATTTACGCAAAATTCGAATGAGAGCGTTAATGCTCTCATTTGGAAGTTCGCTCCGAAAATTCTTACAAGTCGGGCAGTTATTGTGCAAATTGCTACTTATTTGACGGTTTCCATTTTTAATAATGGAATGGCATCTTTATTAAAGGTGGCAAATGAAATACAAATCCAGATTAGTCCCCAAATGTACGCATTTTGTACAGCTAAAGACCACCACCGTATAAGTCGAGCTCAAGTGCGTTAAATTTCAAGTGTTTTAGACAATTCAGGCAACAAGAAGAAAGTCGAATTATGTTCTAGAAATTCTAAACATCTTTATTATGAAGCAGGAATCGATGAATTGTGGTAACTCTTAAAATTTCCTCCATTATGTCATCTAGAACTAAACTTAACTTTTTAAATGCGTTTTTCTCACAGTAAAATCTTTTTTACCTGTTGTTACAATTTCTTTTCCAACGAAATCGCCTTCAAATTTTCTTGAGACGCCCTCAATCTATATAAAATTCCCTTCAGTTAAGCGTACGGATTTTTATTTGTATTAATATTTGCTGCCTCTTTACCCCCTGGAAAGATTAATTATTTTATCGATTTTCTTAACTCTTTTTTTGCAGGGGTGCCATTTTAACAGCAATTATTATTTTCTAAATCGGGTACGCTTAACTGAAGCTACACTAATATAGATTAAAATGATGTTTCCTTTTTTATTTTCAGATTATTTTTACACGTTTTATAGTGACAACCAACAAGATGCTTTTTTTTGTTAGTGCATTTGGCCATCCTCCATAGATGTATTCTAAGACAGATTTTTTTTTCTCTATACTTCCTAAAATAAGCTTAAACTGCGTAGTTACAAATATCAAATTCCGATTTTTCTAAAATATATGAGTGACCAAAATAAAATCTTAATTATCGCCTATTTTCGCGGTCTCCACCCTGTTGTTCCCCCTTAATCACTAAATCTATGATCTAATTAAAAATCTGAAGCGAAAAGCTTTCCATTAGTGTAAGTTATGTTAATAAATTCAAAGAAGAAATTAAAAGCATTATGAAAGATGAATCTATAAGTTTACTAACTTTATAACTGTAGTGTTGGAGGTTTTGAGACGATTAGACAAACGAGAGATGGAAAGGTGCTAATAACAACAGAGAGAGACGATGAAAGGACAAAAGAATTTCAAAAAATATTAGAGGAACAGACAGGACAAAAGATAGAAAGAAGAGATATGAGAGGTGAAGGAAAAAACTGATAAACATAATAGGGATGACAATAGCCACGGAATCAAATGAGATCGAGGAAGCAATTAGGAAACGCGTAGGAGACTCAAGAGAATTTAAATTAAGCAAGATGAGACCGTATGCAACTTATATAAGGGCGGTGACAGTGGAAATGAGCAAAGATAGCGCCGTATTATTAAGTAAGGACAAAAGATTAAAGGTCGGTCTGACGATGTGCCAAATTGAGGAGAGGCCACGCATTAAAAAGGTGCGTAAAGTGTTGGTCTCCGGATCACATAGCAAAGGATTGCAAAGGGGAAGATCGCAGCGCCTGCTGCTATAACTGTGGGGAGAAAGAGCATAAAGCAAAGGATTGCAAGGAGGAATCGAAGTGTCATGATTGCAAAAGTACCGGATATAGGGCCAGCACAGGTGCATGCCCGATATATAGAAGAAAAATAACGGAAGAAGGGAAGAGAATGATAAATGGCGGGAAAATAGAGAAGTGAAAAGTAAGAAAGAACCTAATGAACATAGAACCCTGCAGGTAGGTCATGGGGAGGAGACTGGAGATGGAGAAAGAGACCGTAGACAGACGAAAGGTGCAGCAGAAGAAATATCTAATAAACAAGAGACCCAAAATAAGGAAAGTTTTAATTAATAAATTTTTAAATTTTGCGAAATTCAACTTTAACTTATAAGGAAGATATTTATATTTTTATGTCGATATCTTTTTTTATTGACTTTATACTCCATTTACATAAAAACAAGAGTATAAATGCGAATTCATATTTTGCCAGTGGAATTCGAGATATTCGATTTTTCAAGTCACGTAAGGTTCACTTAATTTGGATTATCGGGACTACTGTAGATATACTGACATTAACCCATTTTAAAAATTACATCACTTTTATCAATCCAATCTAAATAAAAACCTTTTACAGGGAGGAAGATATTTAAATTCCTGTTAAATTACGCCAAGTGAATTTTTCCTTTTTGATATCGTAATAATTCAAAATAATAATAATAAATAAATAAATACAATTTATTCCTTATATTACGTTGTATTGGGTCGTACAACCTACTGATGTGACCTTATCTAACAATGCGTGGCATATTTTAATCCCGGCTGAATTACATCCACCGATTTTTTTCTGATACAGTTGTAGTGTTTCATTAATCATTCATAAAAAGACTTCATTCTGAATCTACTTATTAATACTTTAGATGTAATCCATATTGACCTTACAATCCGTACCGAAATACTTATTTTATTCCCTTTTCAAATTTCTTGTGCTTTGTATATTTTTTTGTTGTATTAATAAACGATTAAACTGCCAACCAAACCTGCACATTCAACCAAGTACACCTATTCTAGGTGTAATTGAAGAAACGTTATTTTAAAATAAGATTTATTTATTTGAGGTTTAATTTCAGAATGTAGCATGGTTTTCATTTTAAGACGTGGGATGAAATATGTTATTCAGCACTTATTTAGTTTATTATTTACAATCCTTACATGTTTCGCTTAAGGCCATCCTCAGAGATAAGTTGTCGTTAGACAAAAAATTAGTTGAAAATGAATCATTCTACATTTTAACGTATTCTCGTGTACGTATAATAATTTTATCTTGTGTATTTGGTGGTCTGTTAAAATTTTAATATTATTTTCATAAATTTTAATTGCGTCAACTAATATTTTATCTAAAGACAACTTACCTCTGAGGATGGCTTTAAATCGAAGCATGCGATTGTAAATAATAAACCAGATAACTGCTAAATAACACATTTCATTCCACGTCTTAGTACGTACTGATAAACAAATGGATCATAACCAAGCTTTTCTTAGTTTTCATTTTAAGTTTATTTGTATTCATAAATTTTGTAAAAAGTTATACTATGTATTAAACATTAATGCTACGTGATAAATTATAAAATCTTAATTGACACCATAGGTAACATTATCCAACTCTGAACTTTTTCAAAAATTTTATGTCCACTGATAATACTATCATGGTATCATATCTTATTTAATAAAAATTATTCCTTGAAATAAGAATAATTGAGTAGTATACGGGTGTCCGGAAATGACGTTCGTATATTTAAGGGGGTAATTCTACAACAAAATATATAAAGAAAAGTTTAAATTAACATTTGTCTAGAAATGCTTCCCAAAGAAACTACAGCTCTTTGAAGTTGATACTCATGGTGTGTTTTTTTACGTTATTTCACTTATCCTACAGAGCTGGGTGTTCAATTTTCGAACATCCCCTATCATTTACATAAGAAATATGGTGATGGTAACTAAAATGATCTACGATAAACAGGCTTTAGTAATGGTGAAAAGCGCATTTAAAGTCCCGTATTTTCTTTAATGATCGTTTTTTTGAAAATCTGACCATAAAATTGTGAAGTTTAGACAAAAATATAGAAGTATAAAAAAGTTACACGAACATACGTTGTCCTATCATGCATCCATTTCAAGAAATTCAACGATTATGCAGTAGTGCACATAACATTTTATACTCATAAAATCTCTAAATATCGTAGTATCAATGAGTAGTATCTTGAGAATCAACTTCAAAGAGCTGTAGCTGCTTTGGAAAGCATTTCCGGACACATGTCCACATGAACTTTTCTTCGTATTGTTTTGCTGTAGAACTACCCCCTTAAGTATATGAACGTTATTTCCGGACACCTGTATTTAAAAATTGAGTAGTATATTTAAAATTATTAAATATGGTATTCCACAGTACTTTTATCGAAAGATTACATTCCGTAAATCCTTTGTAGTAATACCGTTCCACAGAACTACTAAATTTGAATGTGACTTCTCCTATCAAGTATCTAAATTGTGGAACTCTGGCTGCAATCGTAAAAGGTACAAAAGTCGGTGTCATCGTTAAGATCAAGAGTATTGAGGGTTTTCCTCTCTAACTGAGTTTCTGCTTGGTTAACTTGTAGCCTTTGAACATTAGATATCGATCAAAATCGTTACTCGGTTTATTTAATTAATGGAGAGTTGTGCTTGGATGTATAATAAATACAGCATAATGATTATGTAGGAAGTGTTTGTAATTTTGCTGTTAAAGAGCACGAGTAAAATCAAATAACAGTAAAAAAATTCAAATTGATTCAAATTCAATCAATTGAAGTTGAATATTGGATTAATCTGAAATTAATTTATTACTTTCGCAACTTAAAATGTGAATTACATTTAAACAGTTCTGAAATAAAATTAACAAATCTAATTTTAAAATGATACTTTCTAAAATGGAATTGGTTAATCTAAATCTGAACCGATTGAAATTAATTTAACAATTCTGAATTATATTTTATGAGTTCGGAAGTTAACTTGCTATTTTCTAAAATACAAGTAGAAAAGCTGTAGAATTTACATCTTTTTTTTCACGTCTACATTACGTATTTCGGTAAATAATGAAATTGTTTGGTTTAAAAATATGTGAATATATTAGTTTAACAAAACTAATTAATTTAAGAAAAACACGGTTTTACATTTGTAGTTAATGAACAACAGCATTGTTTTCAGTAAAGTTGAAGCTTGCGGAACTAATTATACTAAAATGAAACTGCGGTCGGTTGATATTGCATAGGTTTTGTTTACCGGAACCTCTTATAAAATGGCAAGAAAACAGGAGTTACATTCAACTTTTGCGCGGAAAGCTCCCTAGAAAAGTTAATCCGGAAGGCTTTGTCTTCCTGGCGCCTCTATAGCTCCACAGGAAAGCTGAGGTAAATATTTTTCCTACGGGATTTATTTTAAAGCTATATGTATATACGGTGACCTGTTTACACTTTATACATTGTAGATATTTATTTACAATAACTGGATGAGTTTACTGATTTATTTATTTATTATGAAAACTAGTTATTTTTAAAAGTAGAAAAATTGATACGTTTTTAAATTGGTTCTACGTTGCTGGAAGAGGATACAAAAATTAAAGTACTTATAAACGAGTAAGTAAAATATGCAAATAGCGGGTGTTCATTTAAATTCATGCTCAAGTGACCTTTGGAATTTACCTGTATTTTTGACTTATATCCAATAAAATTTAATTAAAGCAATGCCATAGTAAAGAAATGTTCAAAAGGTTCTAACAATAAGTAAGAAAACAGAAAGTGAACGGAAATTGGCCAATAACTTCTTTTTGAATAAAATCTACCTAAGCACCCATCTTTTCAGTAATCGGCCCTTCAAAATTTCATGGAGATGTTCAATAAAGTTAGGCAGTAAATATTCCCAAATTTCATCGACTTTCGATTCAGTTTTGAAGTAAGACTTACCATCAAATTTTTTGTTACAAATTTAGCACATCCAGCCGTATGCATATTTTTTAATAGCTACTAAAGTTATTTTTAAACGTCACTAAGCAAATCTCCTATGCATAGCCGTATTTAGTAAGGTTTTAATACCAGTTGGCTATTAACATTTTACAAGGAGACCTCACGACTTGCCCGTCGCCGATTTTAATGAAAGTAGTGCCAATCAATAGATATGGATACATAGTACGAATGCGTAAAATATTAGTACGCATTATTCAGCGGTTCGCAAGAAAAACGCTGTTAAAGTTCGTGCGCGACTTATATGTTAGTAATTAGGCTTTCCCTTAAAGACCCCCGCAGAGCGAGGAGAAATAAATCGGTTTCCCGTGCATAGGACAGCGGTTCGATTCCCGAATAAATATTTTTTATTTTATTTTGAAATTAAAATTGTTTTTATTAGTTACTATCACTCTCTTACAATTAGTTCTGTAACATAAAAATATTGTAAAATAGCGTGAAATATTATGTTAAAAACAAAAAACAACTTATTATTATTCGGGATTCGAACCGCTGTCTTATGCATGTGGAAACGGACTTATATCCACTTCACTGTTGAGGGTTTTTAAGGGAAATAGCTAATCACTAATATATAATCCGTTCGCGAACTTCAACAGCGATTTTCTTGCGAACAATAATACTTTATGTATTTGCACTATGTACCAATGCCTATTGATTGGTACCACTTTCATTAAAATTGATGACGGGAAAGTCGTGAGGTCTCCTTGTTAGTTGCAAAAATAAGCATATTTAACTGGATTTTAACTTCATTTTCTAGTATGTCATTCGTGTTACAACAAAAATGTCATTGTTACTACTTATAAAAATTTACGTAAGTATATCGAATGGATTTGGTATAAATATTTTCGATGTAAACCGAAAGTTTTTCAAATAAATTTTTCGTCGTATCGCGTGCCACAAGACTAATATAGGAGATAGTAACGTAATTTTTGCAAATGCACAATTTTTTATAATTGATCGAATATTTGTAGAGTTATATTATCCTTCGCGTGTTTGAGAGCTTTTTTAACTTTTTGGTAATAGAAAAAATTAAAGGTTTTAATAAAAAATAGACATTTCAAACTACCTTTATTGCATTATTTTTCTCATAATTGCTATAAGAGAGCTCTACATGATTTTTTAATGTTGTTTAAAACTGTTAAGTTTATGATTAACTTTCCAATTTTTTCCCATATATATTTTTTAACACGTTGAGTGCCATGTCAGTCATCGATGACTGACACCGAGCTTTCCGTTCAGGCCGTGTCAGTCATCAGTGACTGACACAACTTTTTGTTCAGACCGCGACAGTCACCAGTGGCCTGACGGGGAAGTCGTTATAAAATCTCGTGGCACTCAACGTGTTAATAAACTCTATATAATTTAGTAAACGATTAAGTGTACAAAAACGAACAAAGTTATATGTGGATTTCGCTGTTAAGGTTGCTATAACAATTAGGACTCAAAGCTCTACATTATTATTTTTTTAGATCTTTTAGGATCCCATTATTTCATTATTATTCCTTCCTTATATTATACTTTTCTCCACTTTTGCAGCAAACTTATACATGTTTAATTATTAAGTGAGTCTCACACTGAAGCAACTAGTAACAAGCAATTAGCAACCAGCAACAAGCGATATTGCCACTTGATCACATTTTACATATAAGCAAATGATGACTCTCACATTGAAGCAATCCGATATCGCCTCTCTATTTGCGATATTGAATTGCTCCAATGTGAGGCGTCTGCTTTAGGCCGTCCGCACACGAAGCAACCGAAAAGCAATAATTTCGCGAAGCGATATTGGCGATATCGACGATATCGACAACATAAGCAACAGGGATTCGTACACGAGACAATTTATCTTACAAATTGTTAGTAAACTCGTGGCGTTCAAGGCGACAGTTAGTACAGTTTTAAGTATAAGAAAAGTATCAGATAGTATACATATTTGTGTATAGTAAAGATGTCGAGTGAGTTAAGCGATGAAGAAAATCTGTATTTGTGTCGATATATAAGATCTCGAAGAAGACGCAACCGTAGAGAGTATTGGGTTCATCCACACAATTAGAAGAATTTACAACGCAGATTATTTGTTGCCATCAGGTGCCAAGCTTTCTCTGATATATCCTTTCGGGGGTACTCTGGGAGAGTAAAATCGTACAAAACAGGATATTTTTCCACAACAGTCACGAATTTTATAATAAAGGTCTCCATGCCCACAGGCGTAATGAGCAACATCAAACCTTGGCGACTTCCGTGCAGGTTGCTAAGGTTGCCGATCGCGCACATGGACTGCATTGCCAACAAATTGTTTTCAAATTGCTCTGTTGACGGTTCCCTAGTCTATTATCTAGGAAGTGACAGAAAAGCGATATCGTATTGCTGTTGAGTTACTTTCCGGTTGCTCCGTGTGCGGACTGCCCTAATTCTATGTAAAATGTCATTAGGTAGCAATATCGCTTGTCGTTGGTTGCCAGTTCCTTGTTGCTGGTTGCCTCAGTGCGAGACGTACCTTAACTGATTATTATGATTAACTGCCGTTATGTTAACGTAGAACACTTATACATCACGCTTGAGGTGTTTTTTTCTGAAAATGGTGGTGTTTAATTACTTTTAATTTTTAATATAAGATATTCATTTCACTTGTTAATAGCCCAAAAACATACAAAATTTGAGATGTTGCTTCCTTAAAAGGTATTTTAGCTGTCTACTAACTAGTGATAAGTTAAAATGATACTATTGTAGGGAACATTTTTATAATAATGTTAAGATTAGGTTAAGTTTTTATTTTTACGAGGTTGGTAGCGCGCGGTGGAGTTAGGGTTAAGGAGAAGAGCGGAGTAGTATGTAAGACGAGCGCGAAGAGAGCGGACGCATAACGACGCTAAAAGAAGTAACGACGTTGAGAGTTGTGTTCTGTTGGTTTGTTCTTTTTTTCTGTTCAATACATTATTATATTGTTTTTTAAACAATCGGGCCTTATTTTAAAAACATCCAACCCCTAGACAGCCAAATTCCTACACTATTAATACCAATTTTTAAATTGGTTTTAGTTGCAACTAGTGGTTACTAGTTAAAAAAATGTTAAAATCATACTAAGCGTATAATTATGCATACGGCTGATTGTAGATAAATAGCCATTGCAAGCTGTTCAGTGTAGTTTAATTGGATTTAACGTTTGTCAAATTTGAAATTTAATTAATTAGAGCACATTAATAATGCGACATACATTTTTCTCTCCATCGTCGTCTAACAAATATTCAAAGCACATTTGAGCACGAATTTAAATGAACACGCAATATAATTTATAATTGATAATGCTTACGAAAATGAGTAGAAATGTGGAATCAGGAGTAAACAAATAATAAGTGTGTCTAGTATGTGTATGCATAATTCCCGACAATCAAAGGAATTAATTCGGTAGGAAGGCGCGTTCGGATAGCAAAAGAGGTGTCAAGGCGGTAACTAATGACCGTATCGCAGCGTGGAACAATAGAAAGAATAAATTACGACAGCGAGGAGGGCAAATGAATGTGCGCCGTTTAAATAAGTGTTGCCGAAACACGCAACTCATCTCGCTATCTTGATTCACCCAGTAAATTAGAAGACGTCCGACCGAGAAACTTTGTACAATAACGCGCTGTTTGCTCTGTCCGATAAAAAGATACATTGTCGTTATCTGGTGTTGTTTATGTTGGCGGTTTTAGAATTGACTAATAAACAGGTGGTTCGGTTTAGTTTAAATTAAGACGCTCAAACGGCACGTTCACGGTACGTTCAACTTAACCCGCCGAGAGGCATTAATCGTAAAGTCAGCCGGTGTATTTGGGGCAAACTTTATAAAGGTCGCTCCATTATGCGAAAAGGCCAATAATTATCTTCCCAGGATATAATTATAGCTATACACCACCCAATAGTGCCTTTAAATAAAAGTTAAACAGGCGATTTGTAATATTCGACTATTGCGTTATTTCGTTTGTTTGGGAACTGCACAAAACTCCTAGAGTCTATTTGCTTTACTAGTTTTTCAGTACGTTCGGTACGTTGAAAGCTGGAGGGATATTGTCCAACAACGTACTTTAGAGCTATCCCGTTCGATCCCCTTCATTCCCGGTTAGTCCGGTTAGTCAGTCGTTTGTTGGATAGCAGATGGTTCAGAACGTCGAGGACGCGGGGAGGAAGCTGGATGATTTAATCGTGTTCAACATCCCGTGCAAAAGTTTCAGTTGCCCGAGGAATAGAATCACAGATGACTAGAATCAATTTAAAGTCAAAATCCCGCGATAAAAAGGGATAGAAGTTTTTACGCTTTTCCCGACGCTACATTCCTCTTCGGTAGAGAAAGACCATTTTCCATTTTATAATATGCGTTTTGCGAAAAGCGTCCTCGTCGACGATGAATATCATTCCTTCTAAACATCTTCTGAGAGTCGATATTTCGTCTCGCGATAAATTGAAATCGGATGGATTACTCAACCAGTCGAATAATGTAAACAGAACTTCGGTATTATAAGAATATTGGGTTCTGTTTACTTCGGAATAAAAAGGGAAGTAATCGTATGCAAATGAATCCTTATAAATTTTTAATAGCAAATTTTAACTTATGTTTTTTCAGTACCTCTCTAGACGGTTTTTCTAATGTCTGATAATTTATATTTTTCAATGTTTAAAAATGTTAAGTTGAAACCATGCGATATAAATTTCGTTTCTTATAATGGTAACAAAATATATCCATTAGGTAAAATAAAAGATAACGTAAGTTTCAATAATAAGGAAAAGTATGTAGTTTATTATGTTATAAAAAATGGAGGTCGGCCACTAGTAGGTCGAGATTTCATGGCAGCATTTAAGTTAGTGTTACATTCCTTGAATTATGTTAATAATAATGGTCATGATATTGTGGGATATCTACGGGAAAAATACCCAAATGTATTTTCCGATAAATTAGGAACTTTTAATAAATCAAAACTAGAACTCAAAATAAAAGAAGGTACGCAGCCAAAAAGCTAGATCAATTCCATATTCCATGATCGATAAAGTTGACGATGAATTAAAAAGGTTAGTAGAAGCAGGAATATTAACTCCAGTAGAACTTAGTGAATGGGCGACACCCATAGTGCCGATATTAACAACTGAAGTCATATATGACTCATTGGACAGGGAAGTTGTTAAAACCAGATGGCACGGTGCGTATTTTCGAAGACTATAAAGTTACTGTTAATCCTCATATTCTAATTGACAAATTTCTCCTTCCTCGAATTGATTATCTGTTTACCAAATTGAAGGGGGGAGGCAATAAGTTTTCAAAACTAGACTTAAGTCATGCCTATCAACAATTATTCCTAACGGAAGAATCAAAAAAATTAACTACTATTGTAACGCAAAGAGGATTATTTATGTATAATCGCTTACCATACGGTATTAGTTCCGCGCCTGCACAGTTTTAACGAATTATAGATCAAACTTTAGCAAATTACGAAGGTGTTTTTTGATGACATATTAATAACAGGTAGAACGGACGATGAACATCTCGCAAATTTAGAAAAAGTTCTGAATGTTTTACAAAGTTGTGGGTTGACTATAAAAAAAGAAAAGTGTAAATTTTTTGAGAAGGAAGTTGCTTATTTAGGATTTATAATAAATAAAGAAGGGTTGCATAAATCCCCTGACAAGATTGATACAATCAGAAGAATTCCTATACCTTGTAACGTTGCGCAATTGCGTTCCTTTCTAGGATGCGTTAATTATTACAATAAGTTTATACCCAATATTTCAACAATTTTAAGTCCACTATATAATTCAATAAAAAAGAATGTTCATTGGAATTGGGATAAGCGTTGTCAAGAAGCATTTGATAAGATTCGTGAATGTTTGATTTCGGAGCAATGTTTAGCTCACTACCATCCAGAAGTTGATGTAAATTTAACGGTTGATGCATCTGAATATGGTTTAGGTGCGGTTCTTTCACACGTTTATGATTCGGGCAAAGAAAGACGTATTGCTTATGCATCCCGAACGCTGTCAAATGCCGAAAAGAGTTATTTACAGTTAGATAAAGAAGCAACTGCAATTGTGTTTGGGGTAAAGAGATTTTACGAATACTTGTATGCTTCTTCTGATAAACTACTCAACAATATTGCTCTTTTCTTGTTCTCAGTTTCGACGTCATTAGCAATAAAAAACTGTTGTAGCCATTTGTAAAACACGTGCCAATAGTGGATTCGTGGCTTAAATTCTAGTTGGACTTCGTATGTAGTCATCCTCGTCGCTAATTTTATGGTGTTCGTCCCTTCGGGACAGGGTGTTACGCATTAAAACTAATTTAGGCAGTCAACATTTTTTTTTCTTTCTTGTTTCGTACTCTTCGTATTACATCCTAAACAACACTGATCATGACACTCAAAACTGGTATTCTTATTAAAATGAAACGATCGCTCGCACGCTTGCGCAAAGTAATATAATACATTACAGTTTTGATTTTACAAATTTTTAATTTGCACGAATTATTTGATTAAAATTGCGATCAATAATTCAAGTCCAGAGAAGAGACATACATTCACACTTTAAAAATTAGCACAATTCACTTAACTATTAGTTACATTTGTAAAAATGGTAAGAACGATTAAGAGTTTGTTATTTTATATTTTTATCCAGGTTTATTAATAATATTTTTTCTCCTTTTCAGTTTTTTAAAAAATATTACTTTAAACAAATGATTTTTTAATTTCACCAATTTTTTTATACTCCCTTGCCTTTGAGTATTTCCTTTTAAGATTTTTAGTAAAAGGCTCCGTATCTTTCGGCAGAAATTTAATATAAAAAAACGGATACTGGGGAAATTTAATTAATTTAAATTTAAATATAATTAATTTTCTTTGTAAAAATTGTTCGCAAACATCTAAAAACAAATAAAATTTATCCTCAGTATCATCAGTTTCCTGGATAGTTTTTCTTATTAAAAGATACTGACGATACATTTAATTAATTTAAACTTTATTTTTTAAGAGAAATAGTTTAAATTTCTAAAAACAAATAAAATTTATCTTCAGCATCATTTTTCTGGATTTTTTTCTCATATTAAATGATACTGAAGAGTATACAACATTTCATCAAAATCTCTAAATGAAAGGTTAACAAATCAAGTCTATATTATAATTCAAAAAAAAAATAGTGAAAATCAGAAATCATTAATTTGTTCAAATTCTTCAACCTTCATTTTGGAAAAACCTGAAACAAAGTTTTGTACATTTGTTTTGCTCCGTTTTCGTTTTGTTTTCTCGTCCTGTTCAAATTGGATTTTTAAACAAACATAATCTTTTTATTTGTTTACAATCCGTATTTCATTTCGAGATAAACAAGTATGATTCCCACTACACTCTATAATCTGACGTCGGTCAGTTTAAATATTAAATGTCATGAGCAGTAGGGACTTTCTCTTCCGCAGGTCATTATTTTCCCAGTTAGAGGGCATTTTTAACCGGAAATCGAGAAATACGAATTTCTTTTTGATATTCAAAAGGTCAAGTTTTCTGAAATAGAATTCGTAACATTTTCTTTTTCAATAAATTAAAGTGTGTCATGTTTGCTAAATTCGTATTTATAAAATAAATTGATTTCTCCTAAAAGTTATCATTTAGAGAATTGTTTAGATTCTAAAATCATATTTAACTTCATGTCTTCTTCTTATTTCGTTTTTCAAAACTATAAGAACGTGTTTCTTTTTCAACATTTCTACCATTTTAAGAACGTTAAATTTTTTTAACAAATAAAAACTTTTTGCTTGTTTGTAATCTTTATTTCGTTTCAAAATAGACCAGTACGATTCCCACTACACTATATAATCTCACGTCGGTTTAAATATTAAATGAGTCATGAGCAGCAGGGATTTTCTCTTCCGCAGGTCGTTATTTTCTGAGTTAGAGGGCGTTTTATAAACGGAAATCGGCGAATACGAGTGCGGCCGCAATTCCCGGGGCTCCCAGCTTACGGTTCTTTGTGTTTCTGACCGGTTTTCAGAGTTCCTCTTTCGCTTACGCGAAAGACGTGGAGAATTTCAATGCGACGGGGACGCAGAAAACACTTTATACACGCCTTGCAAATCAAAGGGCAGAAAGAACAAGCTAAGAAGGATGACTTCTCAAACTAATTTTATTCGCTTCCGCTCGGTTTTCCATTTCTGACACTGCTGCAAGCATATATCATCTTTGCGAGCCCGATTCACGGCTAATGGTTTCCAATTTGAAAGCGTTTTAGTGCTGTACCAACAGGAAATCTGCACTTAACGTTTTGATCATTAATTTTATTTATTTAAAGTGCTACTTTACTTTAGCTTTTAAATATGCATTTTCTAAGTACTTATGTAATATGTACACTTGAGAGAAAAATAAACTGGTACAGTAGGAATTAATTGATATTTCTAAAATTTTATATTTTTTATTGTAAATTAGATTTGTACCGGTTAAAATTTATTTCATATTATCTTGACCTCATGACATTTGATTGGCAATTTCAATGATTTTTTTCGAAAGTGATTTATAAAGCAATACAGCTCATCTAGCCATATATTTTGCTGTATTATTTTATTTTTCTCTCAAGTGTATGTTGTAGGTTGGACTGGTTAAAAGTCACTTTTATAATTGAAATTGTCAATCAAATATAAAGTCAAATGCCATACAGAATAAATTTTAAGCTGTACATATTATCAAGTTCTGTATACAAAAGGAAATGAAATCTTTGTACTGTTAAAAATTTCGTGCTTTATTAGTTTACTTTTGATTAACTAATGGCGTATTCTTTTGGCAGAACTGGTGCGCACCAGAACATACTAACGTGTTCTGTTGATAGCACCAAATTAGTGGTCTGTGTTCTATAGCATTTTATTACTGTAGTTTAGAAAATGTTTTAAACAATCTTAAGACTTCAACACCCTTATAAGTGATGCTTTAATCAGAGTGGCAGTTATTGTTATATTTGATTTCATCGTGTTCTGTTGAACTTGTCCTTTTTTTGCACTAACCTAGTGTGACGTATGCATTTACTATGCACTCCACGTCTAGTTCTGGTGCATACCAGTTCAACCAAAAGACAACGCTATAAGTGTATATATTTTAAGTTTTTTATACTCTAAATTCAGAAAGATGTAAATAATATATGAGAGGGTATAAATAATTTCTTCCTTTATTCCAATCGGTCAACATCCAGACGGTCATATATTTTACAATTTTATCATAAGGTGGGAAAAATTGCTGGCGTTGAATTAAAAATCCGCGGGCATTACAATGATTTAAGGCTTCTCATAGTGTGACCCGGTGCCGGTGCTATAGCAGACGTCCCAACTGAATTTTACGGGCTGTGAAAAATATTCTGCTCACGTGTGCCATAATTTCCGACCTCTCATAGAAATATGTATGTTTATGACCCTCCGAGGCTATATTTGATACATACATTTGATTCATCTACCTCTCCAGAACGTCTTTTATCGTTTGAGTCAACTGGTAGGCTTTTCTTGATATCACTGCAGTAAACTTTCATTCTATGTCAACTTTAACAAATTTAAGTTTTTTGAAAAAATAATAATTTTAAGCCTTTTGCGATGGGTGCCGTATATATACGACAGTCGGTTAAGCCATTGCATGAAACGATCAAGTAAAATTTAGTTGGGCCATTGCAAAAAGCGAAAATTTTTTTTTTTTAATTTTATTAAAAATTTCTATTTTATGGTACAGGTACATAGTCACGAAACGGTTAAAATGTATCTAAATTTCCATCACCATTGAGTCAAATTATAAAGAATTCATCGTCTAATCAATTAAAATAAATTCGCCTGAGAAAATCATCTTAAGGAATTGAAATGAATGATTTTAGGTAATATAAATGAAATGAGTTAAAGTTTATGTTGCGTTTGGATGGAGTACCCCAATTTTGATTAATTCATTGCTTTTAAAAATAGAGAAAAGTGGAGTTATGAGACATTTTTTTCTTCTTCAACACTTTTTTATACTTATGTCTTTATACAGTGAGTAAAGAGGTTATCCCGTTGGCATGACTAATTATCGCCCAATATCTGTCTTACTTGTAATTGGAACGATTTTTCAATCACTTGTTCATAATTTTTATGCTAAACGTTCGATTCATACCAACCTGGAAAAATTTAGTGGTTTTCCTTTTTTCATAATGAATATAAGCCTTCATATAAGCTTTTAACAAAACTCATGACAATTTATTGCTGATTGTGTTGGAACGTGTTGGTGTCACTAGTAGTTTCCTATCTTTGGGTGTTACTTTTCTTGCCCTATTATAACATCTGGAGTGCCTCAAGGTATTTATCTGCGCCCGTTGTTATTTTCCGTATATATAAATGATATCTCTAACACCCGTATACATAGTCGATCGCCAACAACTCACCGAAGTTTTTCTATTCGCTAGTCGAAAATTATGATGTCAAGTCAATCGCCTTTGAGTGGTTTATATTCGTTCTGCTTTTTCTTTCTGGCGCCGCGCTAAAGACGATCGATACCATTTCCAGAGATATGCCGGAGATTGATCGATAAGAGAAATGTTAATAAAATCAGATTGTAGGATGAGGTAACAAATCTCTCTTTCTAAATATCTCAAAAAATGGAAACCAATTAGAAAAATAGACTTGATGAACGGAAAGTGCGCTACATTAGTGGAAATTTGTTTCTTAAATGATGAAAAATTCAAATGGTAACTGGTGGTCTTCAACCATGTTATAATTACTTTTTTTTGGGATCCATCTTAACTTGTCGCAGTACCACAGATGAAATCACATGAACTTCTTCTTTAATTCGGGGTATTAAACTGTTGAAGGAAACTGTTACGAATTGTTTATAATTGTAAAATGAACAGCAGTAGTAGAACGAGCATATTGGAAAAATGTATGCCTTTTAACCAGTGGTATCTTTACGAGTAAATGAGAATTTTCGTAAATATAACATACTTGAAGAACAACAAAGAACATTTACTAGAGCTAATTTTCAGAATAGCTACCAGCAGTTGTTAATGATGGTTTAGGTACCTTTATGAAAAATGATGTAGTACATAATTATTTTGATTAAAATAAAATCGACTGTAGTATTTCTATGTAATATAGTTAATGTAGTGAAGTAAAACAAAATATATCAATCATGTCATTTTTACTTCTTTCTCCGGCATTATTTGTTAGGCAGTTTCTTTTCTCTGCTTTGTTATTTACATTAATTTGTTATAACAAGCAAAGTTGTTATGCTACTCTATACAAATCACATTATAATTCACTGGCGATTCACCAAAACGTAGAGCACTTAGCGACCGTCTATGCAACACAAACTATATTCCGGTCGTTCGCTGGCAACTTTTCCGAAGGGTCGTCGAAATAAACTCCAGCAAGCCGCTGGCGGTCGACTATACATACGCGTATAAGTCATTACCCAATTTTAGATCTCTTATATGTGCAAATAACAAGATATATTCTCCTATTGTTGACCGTGCGGATTACCTTGGCCCATCAGTCGGATTTGGACTGTTTGCATGATTATTGTGTAAACAACAATCGCTTGTTAAATTTGGTTACGAAAACAGAACAGATATCTTACACTACGTCGGGTTTGTAAAAGATCTTGCACTTCTATTGGGCTCGAAGTTGCTTTTCGATCAACATATTAATGGGGTATTAACTAGAGTTAATTTTAAGATTTGTAATACAATCTTCTGAATATTTCACAACCATTGAGTGAATTGGAGTCTATTATATGCATACGTCTTTGTTTATACTTTTCTGAGTTTTAGCTGTGTGATTTGGAACTCACAATACAATTTTTATGTTAATAAATTGGAAAATGTTTAAATAAAGTCTGAGAATTATTTATAGTTCAAATCTTAGCAGCCCTACTTTGATTATCAATCGCTTTGTAGAATTTATCGCATGTCTACATTTTAGCAACGCAGACTATACCGTGTGCAAGCCGGCGCCGGTGAGCTGCGGATACGTTTAACGTAAGTGGAAAAAGAACGACAATAAGGCTTCCATTAGTTAACACAGGACAGATATAATACTAAGTTTACTTATCTGACCGGTTGAAGTTAATATGTGCCTCTTTATCTAACTCATTTAAATCGTATGCATTTCGATGCCTTGTCTAACACATTGAGCTGCCCTATCCGCGGATCGAATGCGTGTAGGTTGTATATAATTCGTACCATCTATACTGAAAGTGACTCATCGATTTATGGTACAATATTGCGCATACGGTACAAATAAGTTGATGTGTGTTAGAAAGAGAGCGCATATTATTAGTACATTTGTTCATACGCTTTTAAGCGATGAGTCACTTTACTATAGATGGTACGAATAATAGTGATGCCTGTTTTTTGTGCAACTTACAAGTTAGTTAATGGTCACATTAATTCACGATATCTTCTTTTATCGATCTCTCCGTTCATACCTCCGCATTAATCTGCATGCTATGTTTTCGGGATTTATCTTATTGCTACCTCCATATGATAAATAATAAAATAAAAATATATGTCTTAATACTATTCATATGTTAAAAACTTCTAAATGAAGCGTATAAATGCAAAAGCAGACATTCGACATCTTGTTCAAAAATTAGTTAGACACGGATCTGTATTGTAAATTTAGCAAGATATCAATTTTTGTGGCCCCCAGGAGCGTAACAATACATTTAAGCGAGCTATTGCAATAATAAATTCCGCTTTAAATGCAAAAGCAGACATTTGCGCCAAGTAGTTAGGTGCAAAAGCAGACGTTTGTGTTTGAACCTATCCAGATCTCGCATTACCTCACGTGATAGCCGTGACATTGAAATAGCTGTTAGTTTTGCTCGCTTCTGCATGATTAGTTTAAACGAGAGCGTGGTAACGAATGTATTACGGAGTTTTGATTACCTTCAACAACATTATCATTGAACCAAGTCCTCGTGGCAAAGGGTGAAAGAGAATAGCAAATAAGCAAGAGTGCAAGCGTGAAAAAGCCAAGACAAAGAGGCAGAAGTTTAAGGCAGAAGGCTTAAACCTGACAAGATAAGAAGCATTTCCTCTTTGCTAGCCAAACTCTATGGTGCAGAATGGGAAAACGATGAACGTTTGGAGTTCTTCAAAAACGCCTTTCAAGACAATCCAGCCAATAATTCGGAAACTCAGGGGGATGTGAATGACACACTAGTGTTTTCTGATAATGAATCTGATACTGACTTACGAATTTAAATTTGTACCTAAGAAACCTATTTTGTACTTTTTTTCAATAAAATCAGCTTCTTTAAAATCTCTTTTATCGCAATTCTAAATTTTACTAGTGCAGATACTGCTAGTTTTTTTATAGAAACGCCAAATCCAGAACTTTGCAGTTCACGAAGCAGAGATTTCCAAGCCTTAGATGCAAAACAAGATAATCTCATTTTTTTAATCAAAATAACTTTTTTACTATA
Source organism: Digitonthophagus gazella (assembly GCA_036711955.1). Classification (NCBI taxonomy): domain Eukaryota; kingdom Metazoa; phylum Arthropoda; class Insecta; order Coleoptera; family Scarabaeidae; genus Digitonthophagus; species Digitonthophagus gazella. The sequence continues at coordinate 12,788,925 of JASCIT010000001.1, forward strand.
AGCCTGACTTGCGCTTTAAAGCACATAAAGACGCGTCGATGTATTATCTACTTTTGGTTAAAATACCTAGTCGATTGAGTGACTTAAAATACAATGAAAGGTTTTTCGCGCTTTACTCAAAACTATTCGAATGTCAAATGTCTGGTTTTGCATTTATACGCTTCAAATATAAATATTTTTATTTAATTAAAGAGAAAAGTTACTTAACCCATTCGAGGCAACAATTTTTTTCGAACAGTCACAAAGAGCAAAAAAAAATTAAAAAGCTTTCTGCTCCGACGACGACAATCAACGAAATTGTCACATTTCAGTGATATGAATACATAATGTAGGTCACGCCTCTTAACCCATTCGAGACGTCGATTTTTTTCGATCACGGCCCTCAGGAGCAAACATTTTTTTTCTGTATATTGTTCATTTTTAATAAAAAAAAAAAACATATTTGCTATGGAAATCACCCAATTCGTAAGTTAATTCACATAAATAAGATCATTGCAAACCGGGTGTGCAGCTCGCTCCTCAGAAAATTTTTATTGCGAGGAAAGGATTGAACACTATGCGTGCAATGTAAGGTAAAATGAAAATACATCATTAAAAAAGGTTGGAGACTTTGTCCTTGTACTTCCCCGTTCTTGAGAACGGGAATGCGTACACAAGCGATAAAAATGAAACCAATGCGTATTCGTATTCATAGTATGTTATATGTAAGAAAAGCTTCAGATAATTTTTAGATTTTTTAGTACACAGTAAAACCAATGCCAAATTTTGTTTTCCTGTATTTTGCAGATTTCATTAGTTCAAGAAAAATGCTATTTCGACGATTAGTTTACTCAGAATAACTGATAATTGCACAATTGGATGCACGGCGTGCAATTATTCTCGAAAGGGTTAAAATGAACCTGATTCCTAGGAATAAAAATCGATAATCGCAAAGTTTTCAAAATTCCTTCGATTTTATTAAACATATATTTTTTTTTATTTACAAGAGGTTGAATACTAAATTAATTTGTAGAACTTGTTAGTGTTCAATTTAGAACAGATGTCGATTTTTTTAGTAATTTTATTAATTTTGATTTTAATTAAAGTATTCCAGTAGGCTTCAATGGTATAAAATTTTAAAACTGAATGTTATTCCAAATTTTGCTAATTATTCGGTCCATTCCTATCATTTTTTTTTAAATAATTTATCTCTACAAAAAATTTTGTTGTCTACATTTATAAAAATACTTGAATTTAATACTTTTCGCCCTCTTTTATCAAATAGCGAACTTATTTCAACCGCTAGAATCTTAAAAGTAGCTGCCTTTCAAATTAAATCATAAAACCAAATTTCCAAAAAAGGAGTCCTCTCCTCTAACATATTTAGATAACCCCGTATCTATTTCACTACTATACATACAAAAGTAAAATAAACTATTGATAAGATTGTAGTAATACCTGAACGCATTTACATGAATATCTCATCATCAGATAAGAATCAATTATGAGACAGTTCAACACAAACAAATATATGTTAACTTTTAATACGAAAGCTTATGCTTATAACTATGAAAATTCCGCTTTATATCGTTATTAATAAACCTATGCTTATTTGATTAGTAAATCTAGAAAAGTACAGAAATTTAGAAAATCTCATTGAGAAATGACGATTAATTTGGATGAAAGTAAAGAAAAGAATTTTAAAGGGTATGTATTAGTTGTTGTACAAATTGTTAACAGAGTAATCTTAAAAAAATTGAGATAGTATTAGAGTAAAATTGTTTTAAGTGGAATTCGATTAAATGTTAGTAAATAAAAAAAAAAACTGATTGGAAACTACTTTTAGATAAGATTTTAAATTTTATAAAGCAACTACTAGACTTTATCTATTATTAATAAAAAACTTTTTGGGATAGTGCGTATTGAAATAAATTATCTAGGAATTTTTAGTTTTCTCATTATTATTTTTTCATGATTATTGATTGTTGTGTAATACACGACATGGTAATATAAAATTACTACTAGTTTAAGCAATCAATATATCGATTTGCTGATAGTTAATTTACGTAGATTTTTTTCTTTTGTTATATCAAGTGAAGTGAAAAGGTAATAAAACCAAGATAAATATTAACAAGCATCGTATGATAATACTTGTAATCTTTATTATAATCGAACCAGATCGAACAAGAAATATTAATCTTATGAAATCTTATGAAAAATCTTTAAAAAATTATAAAGTATTGACTCACCCAATTATTTTATTTATGATATATGTTATTTTTGTATTTAAACATTATATTGAAGAGCTGATACATTTGTAATCTTTGTTATAATTAAAATCTTAAGAGTAAAAAATTAAATTGATGAAATCTCATTAAATATTATGAAAAATCTCCAAGAATTACTCATTAAATTCATCTCATTTAATACTTACAATTTTACTAGTATGATAATTATTTTGCTTAGTCATATATTATGGTAATCATGATTACTTTGACAATAGGAGATTTTGTAATAAAAATTTTAATTATTTTTAATCACAATTAACAAAAATGTATAATTCAGTTAAACCAGATATCCAATACAATGATATTTCCCTATCATTTTCTTATCTTATCGGTACTATACCTGACGACAGCCAAAACGAGCTAATTCATATAGATACTTATGATTCAGAAAGTATCTCAGTTTTCAGTCGAGTTATTAAAAGATAGGTTCTATATGTGAATGGTAAACGGTGCTTAAAAAATTAATCATTCGGATTAAAACCAATTAATAAAAAAAATCTAGCGAGAAAAATGAAAAATAAATTAAATATTACGATGCCTTCATCCGAAGGAAAGAAAGAAAATCCTTTGGATGCGTAAGTTATTATTAAAAAGTTTATTAAAAAAATCAAATCTTACAATTAATTAAAAAGTAAATATTTTTTAATATTTTAATTTACAGTAAATTCGTTAATAAAGAAAATGAGGAAGAAAAAGAAGAAGTTCCTTTGGTGTCTTTTTTTCAAATGGTAAGTTATATTAAATTTTAAAATTTTAAATTCCCATTCTGTTTTTATTAATAAATAATTTTTTTCTTGTAACTTTAGTTCAGATATGCCACAAAAACGGACAAAATATTTATGTTTTTCGGAACTATAACTTCATTAATTTGCGGTGTTTTACAATCACTAAACATGTTAGTTTTCGGCTCTTTAGCTGGTGATATAATCTTCTATGCAATGTATCCAACTCTTGACGAGGCAAAAGATGCTTTAATGGATAGCATAACTTGGTTTGCAATTTACAATTTACTTATTGGTTTGGGAATGTTAGTTTTCGGTTACAGTTCGATTGTTCTATACAATATATCTGGATTAAAACAAGTAAGATTACAAAAAAATTAATTAAAAAATCTATAATAAATAACTTATTAAAATTATTTTTAGATTTTAAAAATTAGAGACTTATTTTTCGATAAAGCACTTTACCAAGATATTAGTTGGTATGATAAAAATCAAACTGGTGATTTTGCAAGTAGGATAACAGAGTAAGTTAATGAAAAGATTTTAAGACTACAGACAAAGAAAGCGCTGTGTTAATTTTCCACAAAATTAAATATTGATGTTATTTGTTAGAAATATTTCAAAGCTTAGAGTTTATTCAATCGTTCATGCTATAAATACACTCATTGTCAGTCAAAAGTTATTTCAATTTATAATATTATCGAACAAACTAAAACGTTTTCAGTGTTACAGTGAAAGTGCATAAAAAGGCCTTCATTTGGCTTTTTATTAACGTTCAATAAGAATGATAGGAAATATGAAAGCTACGTTTCCTTATCATTTCTCGCTAATCACCATAAACAAAGAAAAATATAAAGTTCTTTATATTTTAGACAGAGTTTTCTCGAAATTAGCTTTTTTGACATAGCTCTTTCTTTGTCTGGTTTTCATTAACAAATTGATTTATTATTATTATTTTAATTTAGGGATTTAAATAAACTTGAAGATGGTTTGGGTGAAAAAGTATCAATGTTCATCACAATGCAAGCAGCATTTGTTTCTTGTTTAGTTTTGGCTTTAGTAAAAGGTTGGGAATTAGCACTTATTTGCTTAATTTCACTTCCAGCAACGATGATTGCTTTAATTATCGTAACAATTGTAAGTTTTTAAAAAGTCTTTAATTCACTTTAACAAAAAATTAATTTTTTTAAATGTCTTTCCGTTTAGTTAACTTCTAAACTTGCAAAGAAAGAAATGGATGCTTATGGTGCGGCTGGTGCTATCGCAGAAGAAGTAATTGCCATAATAAGAACTGTTATGGCTTTTGGAGGCGAAAGAAAAGAACTTGACCGTTACAAAAAGCAACTGGTATTCGCGAGAGATAACAACATTAAAAGAACGATGCTTTCCGGAATCGGATTTGGTTTACTTTGGTTCTTTATTTATGCCAGTTACGCCTTAGCTTTTTGGTATGGAGTGAAACTTATTATAGATGAAGTGGAAGAAGGAATTGCATACGAAGATCGAATTTATACACCAGGAAATATGGTTACTGTACGTAAAAATGATTTAGTTTAAAGTATACAGAGTGTCCCAGAACTCAGTTGCCAAATGCAAACCACGCATTCCAGAGCTGGTTTCATGTCGATTCAATGAAAAAGTCCTTATCCGAAATTGCTTCCTAAGGAAACTAGAGCATCCTGAAGATGTCGTGTCTGATCATGTTTTTTTCGAAATATCTTAATAACGATATAGCTATCACAATGAAATTTTGAGCGTTTGTAAACTTCGAAATACTTCATCGTTTGTTGACACAACAATTTTTTTATTGCCATCGTAAAGGAGTTAAGCGCTACCAGAGTAAGTTCTCTTAGGAAGTAATTTGGGCTAAAGACTTTTTCGTTGAATCGGCATGAAATCAGCTTTAGAATGCGTGGTTAGCGTTTGGCATTTGAGTTCTGGGACACTATGTATAATAATATTTTAATTTACTTATTTTTCTTTTAAGGTTTTCTTCTCTGTAATGCAAGGCAGTATGAACTTTGGTATGGCTTCACCATATATCGAAGCTTTTGGCATTGCCAGAGGTGCAGCCGCAAAAGTATTTTCAGTTATCGATAATGAACCCATTATCAATAAATCGAAAGATAATGGAACCCAATTAAAGGAGGTTAAAGGAAATATTGTATTTAAAAATGTTAAGTTTAATTATCCATCAAGACCAGATGTTAATGTACGTATTACTTTTTAATGTTCTTATTTCAATTCTAACAAAAAAATTAATAACTGTAATTTCTTTTTTACAGATTTTACAAGGATTAAACTTGAAAGTAAATGAAGGAGAAACTGTAGCATTAGTCGGTAGTTCAGGATGTGGAAAGTCCACGTGTATTCAATTAATTCAAAGGTTTTACGATCCACTTGCGGGAGAAGTAAGTGTCATTAAGATTAAATTTATTATACATAGTATGTATCATCTCGTAAAAACATACCTTGTCAATTAATCAGCAATTTGCGTAGAATATCGAGACGACAAAATTGTCGATAATGCTCGCAAATGATAAGAATTTGAAAAGCTAACGATAAAACGTTTGTATGATTGATTGAATTGAAATCATAAATATTATAGATTATGAGTAACCTTCAGGATATTTTATTGTATTTTTTTCTTCCTGAAATCGGTGAGATTTTGGCTGATTCATTTTGATAAAGAAAAATGTATTTTTGCAAATACTTGAATAGCACAATTGTTATCATCAATTAGATCTATTAGAATTAGAAACTAGGAAATCATCGTTATAAGCAAAAACGTTTTTTCGTACTACACCTATTCATTTATTTTTAGGTAACATTAGATGGTCATGATTTAAAAGAACTCGATTTAACATGGTTAAGAAACAACATCGGTGTAGTAAGTCAAGAACCTGTTTTATTTGCAACAACAATAGCAGAAAATATTCGTTATGGAAAAGAAGATGCCACACAAGAACAAATAGAAGAAGCTGCCAAAAAAGCTAACGCACATGTTTTCATCTCAACGCTTCCACAAGGATATGATACGATTGTTGGTGAAAGAGGTGCTCAATTATCCGGTGGCCAAAAGCAAAGAATAGCCATTGCCAGAGCTTTAGTAAGGGAACCTTCTATCCTTCTTTTGGATGAAGCTACTTCTGCATTGGATAATAACAGTGAAGCTAAAGTACAAGCAGCTTTGGATAACGCTAGTAAAAATTGTACAACAATCATCGTTGCACATCGTTTATCTACTATAAGAGGTGCGAGTAGAATTGTTGTTTTATCGAAAGGGGTTGTTGTTGAAGAAGGGACTCACGAGGAACTTATGGCTTTGGAAGGAGAATATTATAGCTTGGTTACTACACAAGTTACCACTGATGTTTCTAAAGACGATAGGAAGAATCTAGCACGAGGGTTTAGTGAAAATGAGGATGAAGATAAAAATATTGTGGTAGCTAATAATACTTCAATGGTATGTTTTTAATAACAGAATTTATTTATTTATTTTAAAAAACGAAATAATTTTTTCATCTAGATCAATGCAGATGATGATAACTCACCACCAACAAATGCATCTTTAATGGCAATTATGCAAATGAATTCCAAAGAATGGCCACAGATTTTAATTGGGTGTATTACATCGGTTATTATGGGTTGTGCTATGCCAGTTTTTGCGGTTCTCTTTGGTGAAATTCTGGGAGTTCTCTCTAATCCAGATACTGAATACGTACGAACGGAAACAAATATGTACTGTGTCTTGTTTTTGGTGGCAGGTATTGTTACAGGAATAGCAACTTTCCTACAGGTAATAGTTTTTTCTATCTTCTAAATTATTTCACGTAAAAACGATTAATCATTGGCTTACATTTGGAATTAAATATTTATCTTATATCACAGATAATGCTTTGATATATTGATATGCTTTTAATTTAATATAAAATGAAAAAAAAGACAAATTAAAATCCATTTTATTAGTTTTTAATATTAATCAGGAAATTTGTAAAAAGCTTTTATGTACTTTTACTGGGCTTTATTAATTCAATTTAGTTTTGGTTATTAACCATGATCAGAGATTGTATTAAACTATTTTCAAGAGATTAGCATTCAAAAGTTAAATTTGTACCTATTCTCTAATTCCAAGTAGAAACTAGGAGAGTTACTCGGAGTTTCTCTTATGTCTATACATCTCCTGAATTTGAAAGAGCTGCAATGTATACTCTTAAATATACTTGTTTAACAAGGCATTTTTTTAACAAGTTTTATAACTGTGTTAAACCTTGTTTCATTACACTAGTCGACAGAAAAATAATGATGTTATAATCAAGCTGAACACCACATTATAGAAGAATGAAGTTATTGAAATACAAAAAAGTATAAAAAAATTAACACGTAAGGTTTTCTTGTTTTCGTATTTAGATAGTTTTATTCTACCATAATATGGTATTAAATTTTTTGTTACAAAACAAATTTTTCTTTGTCGACCAGTGTTATTTCTAATTTAAGAAGTAAAGATTACCAAACGTTTTAATTCAGAGAAACTAATTTTTTTGAATATGTGACCTGGTCTACGAAAAGGGGGTTAGGTGTGAAAAAATCATTTTTCACTTTTTTGGCGATTTGAATAAAGTAAAATATGCTTTTTCGAACGGCGCAAAACGGAAGTTTCTAACTGGTAGGGAAGTTTGTTAAAAATGTGCAAAAAGAAGAGCAGAAATGATTGAAAATGAAAAAAATTTGGAGATTAAATTATAAAATAATAGACATCATTTCATATCCTTTATTTAAAGGCAAAACCACGTTATTTTACATAGAAATTCACAAATTTAAAATTTAATGTAAATGTATACAATTTAAAGTAAATTTATACATTTTTTACCCTTCAGTTTTTTCGATGCTACCTTTTTCTTTGATAATGAAGCCATAGAATCGTCCTTCACTGTTACTAACTTCTTTTTTGGGAATAGAGCCGTAAAATCTTCCTCGTCATTACCTTTTGCCTTTCGTTTCTTCGATATCGAATTTTTATTTGACAAGGGAGCCGCAGAATTATCTTCTCCATCAACTTCGGGCTTTTGTTTCTTTGATACCAACTTTTCTTTTGGTGATGGAGCTGTAATATCTACTTTTCCTGGATCTGGGACTAAACTTCGAACATTTTTGTATACATATACTACATATACATATATAACTGGTTGTATAGTTTCCGGCATTTCGCTATAGATAGGTTTCAACAACAGATGAAAACTGTCCACGTTCTCACTATCAGCGAATTTTTTCGTTTTTACAAAATCCGTACAGATTATGAAGTGATGGAACTGCGTTATAAAACGAGTGGCCGATAAAATGGTTTTAAATAGCTATCCCATTGATACCATATAACATTCTCCTCCGATACCGTTTTATTATATTAAGTTTTCGAGCAACTCTCCATTATAAATACGAAAAATTTTAAAAATTTTTTCACCGAAATATTGTCTGTAAACGGCACTGAGCTCTTCTTCAACAGTCATTTTTAATTTCTTTCGTAAGCAAAAGACGCATAAAAATGATTAAGTAAACATAATGAAAAAGAGGAATGTACAACGCGAACAACTAAAGCGAAACTGATAAAATGACGTATTTATCTTTAACAGTTGTTTTCTCGAAAACTTGTTTTCACACCTAATTGTAAGTCTAAACCCCCTTTTCGTAGACCAGGTCACATATAGAGAAATGATTATTTAAAAAAAGCAAAAAATTGGATTTTCTAAGAGTTTACATATTATTATACAGATTTGTGTCGATTCCTTAATTATAACTTGATAAATTCTGGTTTTAATTTTAATTTTATTGATAGTTATAAAAATAAATATCAAATATCATATCTACTAATCATGACCTTTAAGATTGGACGTTTTAATTGGATTTAATCACCTTAAATATTTTATTTTACATTCTAAAAACAATTTCACTTGGTTGTAACATCTTTTTAAAATAAATTATTATTTTTAGCTTTGGACGTTTGGAATCGCCGGAGAAAGATTAACAATGCGATTACGTAGCAGAATGTTCAAAGCTATATTAAGACAAGAAATAGGTTGGTTTGATAGGAAAGAAAATGGTGTGGGAGCTTTATGCGGAAAATTGTCATCTGAAGCATCCAGTGTACAAGGAGTAAGAAAAACTAACATTTAATATAACTAAAAAAACTAATTCATTATCTTATTTCTTTTCTTTAGGCAACAGGTCAACGTATTGGAACAGTTCTTCAAGCTTTCGCTACTATAATTTTAGCTGTTGGTCTTTCAATGTATTACGAATGGAGACTTGGTTTGGTAGCTTTAGCGTTCACACCATTTATCCTATTAGCTACTTTCTTACAAGGTCGATTAATACGCGGACAAAATGACAGTTTCCACGGTTCGATGGAAACCTCTACCAAGTTTGCTGTTGAAGCGGTCAGTAATATAAGAACAGTAGCGGCCTTAGGAACAGAAAAGAAATTCCATCGGTTGTATATCGGCGAATTAATTCCAAATCATAAACGAGCTCTTAGAAATACTCATTTCCGTGGTGGTGTTTATGGATTAGCTAGGAGTTTGATGTTTTTCGCGTTCGCAGCTTGTATGTACTATGGAGGAATTTTAATTACTGAAGAAGGATTAGATTACGAAAGAGTTTTCAAGTAAGTTAATAATAAAATTTTCATTTAAAATTAAGTTTTTAAATTTGTTATTTTTAGAGTATCACAATCGTTAATTATGGGAACTGTTTCAATTGCTAACGCGTTAGCTTTCGCTCCTAATTTCCAAAAAGGTTTATCAGCGGCTGGAAAAGTTTTCAAATTACTTAACCGCAAACCGAAAATTCAAGATGCAACGAATGCTTCAACAGATAAATTTGTAAGTTAATTGCTCGATTTGTTCCTATTAATCCTTTTATGTTCATTCGTCTTCTTTTTATTATTATTTTTTGTTTTCGTTTTTTAGAAAACCGGAAATGTTGACTATGAAAACATAGTATTCGCTTATCCAACAAGAGATGGAACTCTCGTTTTGCAAGGTTTAAATTTGAGCATAACAAAGGGTCAAACGGTAGCTTTGGTTGGACCGAGTGGATGCGGAAAATCCACTTTAATCCAATTATTGGAAAGATATTACGATCCAAAGAGCGGAACTGTGTACGCCGATGGAAAGGATTTAAAATCTATTCAAATGTCTACACTTAGATCGCATTTGGGAATCGTATCTCAAGAACCGAATCTTTTTGACAGAACTATTGCCGAAAATATTGCTTATGGTGATAATAGTAGAAATGTTCCTAGAGAGGAGATTATTCAAGCTGCTAAAAATGCTAATATTCATAATTTCATTACATCATTACCTTTGGTAAGTTTATTATGTATATATTAATACACTACATCTCATTATCCGGACGGGAGTTTCCCTTTGAGATTTTTACAAATAAATACAAGACATTTTACTGTTTTTACAACAAAGTTTAGAATGTTTAATTTTAAATTTAACTTAAAAATTAGTAGGTACTTAATTTCTTTAAAAAACTGTATGACTTTTTAAATTTCATTAAAATTTTTAATAGTAACATACAGACACTTCATAAGGGGAATTGTCCAAAGCAGCAATTTTACCTATTCACAATATTCAATAATAATATTACTCTCAATTGATGCTCTACGCTAGTTTCTACAAAAAACAACGACTTTTTAAATTTCATTAAAATTTTTAATAGCAATCAAGTATTAGTTAAAAAATTAGATTTTTTCGCATTTTTTAACTCTATTTTTTGTAGTCATTTTTATGTAAACTGTTTTTTAACTTCCATCAATTGAATTATGATTTTTAATGTTCATGAAAAATTTAAGTTAGGTTTGATCAACATTCCTTATGTTTTTGGGTTTGCTTATTTTTAGTGATGCTTACAACAAATACGATTATTCCAATTTCAAATAGACATTTCAGTTTATCTTTCTTTAAATAATTTTTTAATGGATTTTTAAAATTGATCAAAAATTGGCAGATTCTTCAGTGCTTTTGAAATAAAAATAAAATTTTTGGCAATACCTAGAAGAAATTTGATAATTTTAATGAAAAATTAAAATATTTCAATTTAACGTTTTTAATCTACTTTTTCTTAATTTTTAAAACTTTGTACATTTTTTTAGTTAATAGAAATTTGTAGGGATTCTTATATTTGATCAAAATTATTCAACGTTTTTGAGATTAAAAAAATAATAAGGAATACTTAGAACAAATTTGATGATTTAAATTAAATACTGACATTTCACACTATCTTTCCTTAAGCTTCGTTTTATAAATACTACGACAAAACTTTGTACAATATTTAAAAGTTGATTCAAAACTGATGAGTGAAAATAAGAAAGGGGTTAAGTGCCATTTTGCCGAAACGTAAGATATTACTATAAAAAGTTCTGTGTGTTATCGATTTATCTTATCAAATAGGGGAAATGTTCGGACAAGAATCTCATAGAAAATTGTTTGTCTTGTAGCATTTTCTTTTGGCAGATCTGGTGCGTACCAGTACGTAATAGCGTGTTCTGTTGGTTGCGCCAAATTAGTGTTTTCTGTTCTATTACATTTTATCAGCTTTATTGGTTAGGGCTGCACTGCTTGCACTTAGTAGATAAGTGCAGGTATCGCGTGCTTGTTGGACATAGTGCCGTTTAAGACAGTTGCACTCGTACTGCTCTTTACACCACATATAGTGTAACCTCGTGCAGCCTGTCCAAATTGGTGCAGTTTTTGTTAACCCATTTGCATCATCCAGAAAAATGAAAAATTTGTTCTTATCATCGAACATTTTTTTTATATGCAATTTTATATGCGATGAGCGCATATATGCACGCTCTGGAGTAAGTTCAAACGGTATAGGGTGCAATGGCGGAAATTTTAGAAAGATGTTTCGTACTAAACGATCACGGCACAAAAAATATAGAAAATGATCACTTCATGGTTATTATAGGCAGTGTTGGGCAAAGGTCAATCGTGTTAGCAAGTGACAATTAATTAATCGCTAATCGCCTTCTGGTATTAGGATTAATAATAATCGCCAATCGCCTTCTGGCATTAGGATTAATAATAATCGTCAATTGCCTTCACTGAGAGTTTCGATTAATTAATCGTAATTCCGAGCGAAGACGATTTACGATGATTATAGGTAATAAATATGGTAGCAAATACAAAATATAATAATTATATTAATTTAGTATTAACTCATTACTGGCCGCTAAAAATCCTTACTTCACCCGGCGTTAAACCGAGCCTTGATCATTCAAATAATTAGTGAATTTATTCAAATAAAAAAGTGCCTAATTTGAAAAATGAATTTCTAGTAATTTCATTTAATATGGCAGTCCTCAAAATATTTTTCTACACATAAGGGCACCTGACAATGTCCGTACATGAAGCAGGTTTCTTTCCTTTTGCCGTGATTTTTGCAATTTTTGCGACGACTCTGAAGAAACATTTCGTTTCCCGAACCATGGTTTTGATCAACCTGTACGTTTTTATATCTCCTGAAAGCTTGGTTGGTGCGTCTTTACAAGAAATTTGTTTTGGAGGATCTCTGGATTTTCGTCCGACCTTTGGCAACTTGCATTGTGTAAAAAAACGTATTCATACGTCAACGGTTTTTAGGTAGTAAAGAAAAAACGATGTATTATTACGTTAGCAGTCAGCAATGAGTTAATAAATTTGGAAATTTAGGTTATATATGCGTTCGTTGGTTCACAGTTCATAGCTGAACTAAAATGCTTCAAATTATACTGAATTACAGTCATTCCCCTCGAAATAGGTACTTCACGAAATTGCACGTTTACAGCATAGTGTAACTCAGTGCCGTGTAAGTTTTAACCCAACGAACAAAGCTATTATTCTAGTTTAGAAAACTTTTTAAACAACCTTAAGCCTTGAACACATTTATAAGATGTTAGGATCAGGTTGTCAGTTATGGTTACGTATGAGTTCATCGTGTTCTGTTGAATCTGCCTTTTTTGCAGTATGCTAGTGTGACGCATCCTACACTATACGTTGAATGCCAAATTCTGGTACGCACCAGTTCAGCCAAAAGAAAACGATATTGATTAGAAAATAAGGTAAAGTTATAAAGGAGCTATGCTATTTCGTAGGGAAATAATTTTATATAAACCTTCAATTACAAGTTTTGGCACATAGCTCGTTTGTTACTCCTACTCTTCAATTGATATGGTTAAGTTTATGTTAAGTTCGGTCCACATTCTTCAGTACCTTTGGTTCTTCTTTAATTTTCTTTTGTCATTACAATTTCGTTTGCTGATTTTGTCGAAAGGTGCAAATTTCAATTTATAATTCTGTACGCTCCTCTTTTTTTAATTTCCACAAATGAACTGTACGATTTTTTAAGGTTGATTAAAAATTCGTAGGATTAGCTTAGATTCGGTCAAGATTTTCTGGTATTTTTAAAGTTAATTCTGATTTTTTTTTGTAATACTTAGAAAAAATGATATTCCAGTCTATTTTCCTTTAGTATTATTTTTTAATAATTCTCAAAAATTGCCAAAATCATTGTTCAATTAAAGTTAACCATTAGTAGTAAAAACTAGAGAAAATAGTAAATTTGGAGGTTATTTTCGAATACTTTCAAAATATAATATTTCAACTTCAGCATAATTTTCTTATTTTTTTTTTAAGGGTTATGAAACTCCTTTGGGTGAACGCGGTACTCAACTTTCCGGTGGACAAAAACAACGGGTAGCAATCGCCAGGGCATTAGTAAGAAATCCAGAAATACTTCTTCTAGACGAAGCCACATCAGCTTTAGATGCAGAAAGTGAAAAAATTGTTCAAGAAGCCCTAGATAGCGCCCGAGAAGGCAGAACTTGCATCACGATAGCGCACAGATTAAGCACAATTCAAGACGCGGACGTTATATACGTTATAAACAGCGGAAAAGTCTACGAAATGGGAACTCACAACGAACTCTTAGCCAAAAAGGGATTATACCACAGATTATACACTTTACAAAGTGGGAACAAATAAATTTAAATTAGTTAATTTTTTTAGTTAAGTAATTTATTCTTAATTAATTTCACAATAAAATTACTTTTACAATTTATGTATGAAAAATTATGTACAGTATTTATACATTGTTGTATTTTAATGTTAGAAAGAATTTTTTAATGGGTGATAGATCTATGCGTTGCTGGTTCTAGTACTGTTGTTGTTAAAGTGTGACCTGATAATAAATTATAAGTAAAGAGTTACTTTTATTTTTGTTATTAATTCAAATCAATTATTCACCTTGTTCTCTAGCTAGTAAAAGAGGACTAGGAAGTAAGTTTGGGTCAGCTCCCTTTCTTAAAAGCCATCTAACCAATTTATGATGACCAAAATACGAAGCCAATTGCAGAGCAGTTAAACCTTTTGAGTTCGGTTCGTTAATATTAACACCGGCATAATATAATGTGTGCATGCAAGTTGCGTCGGCTACTTCTTGATGTTTGACGTGAAAATAAGTCGCTAAATACAATGCATTTTCACCGTTTAATGATTTCAAATTAACATCAGCACCTAATAAGAATTATAAATGCATATATTAAATCGTATAGTAGTTTTTTATGTAAAAATTTTTTAACATTAAGTAATTACAGTACACTCGCGATGGTGCGAATTCTCGCTAATGAAAATCTCCGGGTGGTGTGAACACGAAATTATTTACATTGAACGCCGTATAGTGTGAACAGCGTGGACCTTCGATGGTGCGAACACCTCCATTATACGTTACTGCTAGTGTTTTAAGGGTTTTTTCTTGTATACCGCTCGGGGAAATCCCTTATTTTGTAGTTTATAGCACATTCCACATTATACGTCTGTAAACTTAGTTGCTTAGTCTCATATTGTTTTGTGCTTAGTTGTGAAAGTGGCTTCGATGTGAATACTGTGAACGCTTAGAGCACGATGGCGAAATCAAAAAATTTTTTGAGTTTAGAAGAAAAAGCGAATATAATTGAACATCGTAAAAGAGGTATGCTTGTGATGATATTATCCAAAAAATATGGAGTATCAAAGTCAACGATTTGTGGCATTAAAAAAAAATGAAAAACTTATTTTCGAGACGGTAACTAATACGCTGAAACCATCGAAAAAATATACGTTAAAAAATTAGCATTTCCGGCTTTAGAAAAAAAATTATATAATTGGTTTCTTAAACAAAGAGAGAGAAACTCACGAATTTCAGGGTATATGTTGAAACAGAAGGCATTGTCATTATCAAAACAACTGAATATTGATACTTTTACGGCCAGTGATGGTTGGCTGCACAGGTTTAAACATCGTTGTGGCTTAAGGTTTTTGAAAATCACTGGGGAGAAATTATCAGCCAACCCAGATGTAGTAGACCCTTTTAAAGAGGATGGATATTGAAGAGCATGACCTAAATCGGCATCAGATTTATAATGCTGATGAAACAGGATTGAATTGGCGCTTATTGCCTGACAAAACTTATGTTTCATTAACAGAAAGAACTGCTCCTGGACTAAAAAATTCTAAGCAACGACTGACGTTTATGGGTTGTGAAAATGCTTCTGGCTCACATAAGCTGAACCCCCTAGTGATAGGGAAATCAAAAAATCCAAGGTGTTTTAGGAATTTTAACAACCCATTGCTGTACAAAAGCACTAAGAAGGCGTGGATAACCGGGAACCTCTTTAAGGAATGGTTTTTCCAACATCTTGTACCTGAGGTAAAAGTTAAAATTTTACCATTTGTTTCATAGGGCTGATTATATCTCGAAATTATATTACATGCATAATTCGTAGGAGAGATGTTTTCTACGTGCTCAGGAGTTACCACAGAAAGCAGTTCTTCTTGTGCATAACGCGCCATCTCATCCGCCAGCAACAGAACTGAATACTAAAGATGGGCTTATCTTGTAAAATTCTTACCACCTAATGTTACGCCTTTAATCCAACCCATGGACCAAAATATATTAAGGCTCACCAAGCTGTACTACAGAAATAGTTTGCTCAGTTTTGTTGAATCAAAGGAAGACGGAATAGCTACAGCACTCGGTAAGATTTCACTAAAAGATACAGTTATACATTTGTCTGCGGCATGGAAGAAACTTAGCCGAACAATAATCGAGAAAAATTGGAGAAACATACTTCCAGATTTTAATAAACACAACGATGATGCAGACGAAGATAACATTCCACTAAGTATATTAAGGGAAAAATTAAGATGTGAAAAAACTTTGGTCCCTGATGCTATTAGGAGGGATACAATAAGTTTACTACAGGAAGTAGCTCCAGTAAGTTAAAGCATAAGTGTATAAAATAATCACAAACTTCCCATTTTAGGCTGACTACACTGCTACAGATGTCGAAGATTTGGACAAGGATGAGGCAACAGATGTGGAAATGTCGTCTTCAGATGAAGATTGCTCAAAAAAATAAAAAAAAAAAAATACAGATTTTTTTAAGTGTTAAGAATGCTCACGTATAACTGAGTTAGGTTTAAGAAATAAAGTTAACTTATTTAATTACACCCTCGTTTCTATGAACACCCACATTTGTATTAACGATCCACTGCCTTTTTGTGTTCACACTATCGCGAGTGTGTGTAATAAAATTATAGGTGTTCCTCAATATTTTAGATTTAAATTTTGGTGCTTAAACCGAGAATCTTTACCTTTTTTATCTGTGGCACCCTCATTAGATTATCTATCTTTTTAATAACCTATTTTAATAAATTAAAATAACGTTATACTTACCTTTTTCTATCATGAATTTCACTAATTGAGTTTGTGCATTTAAACAAGCAATCTATAAAAGAGAGAAAAAAATAAAAATTTTAATTCTTAAATTTATAAATAAATCTTACTAAAAACGGTGTGTATTGACTATCTCCATAAAACTTATTAATCAAATGAGGATATTTCTTGATTATTTTCATTGATTTAACAGTATCCTTTGCCTAAAAATAAACAACCACTTTTAATAACTATTAATACTTCAATTATGAATTGATTACTGCTACGGCGGCGCATAAATCGTTGTAAACATCTTGCATTGTTACTAAAACGGTTCTCCTCAGAAATATGAAGACGAGAACTGCGAGAGAACCGATTAAAAACAGAACATAGAAAAAAGCATAAGCTTTATTATCCATATCTTCCAGGTGAAAACGGAATAATTTGACAATCGTAAGGGAGTGTGCTGCAAAGTAATTATTAAATAAAGTCAAGCTAATAATGAATTTATAATTACCATTTTCGTCCTGAGTACAAATTTCATTAACACCCATTTTCCTAAAATTTTAAAGCAGTGACACTATTGACAGACATTTCAAAAACTATCAAAGAAATCTATTTTACCGACCGTTTACACGAACAAATATCAAGATTATCAATATAAATATGAATAAAATAAATATTTTTATTTAAGAAAAATATTATTTAATTCTATAACACATTTAGTATTAAATATAATATAGATTATTTTTTTTAAATAATACAATATTATAAATTGTGATTGTCCATTTAAATAGAGATGTCGCCACGTATAATACTTTTTAATTGTTTTTTAGGTTATATTAAATGTCACAAACGTCAAAACTAAGAAGCAAGATTGATTTATCTTAAAGTATGAATGTTTAACGCTGTAAATTGAAAGAAAACTATTGAAAAAATGGCGAAGTATAATGCTATATGAAACTTGTGAATGGAATATTACTTAAATTTCATTTTTTACATTCAGGGAAATGATGATTGTGTTTGTGTATGATACCAAAGCTGTTGAAGATGTTGAAAACGATAGTTTTGACGGAATCGTGTATTTCCATCCGAATTGGGTACCTGAACAGCAAAGAACCGCCCTGTGCGGACAAGTAATTGGTACTGCACATTGTTTAAAGTCAATATTTTCTAGTCCGAGGATCTTATCCCTACAAACCGGCAAGTTTTTTATATCAGATTTTTCAAGATACATCATGGTAAGATATATTTTTTTGTTACAAATAATTTCTAATGTTTTTTTTATTTAATAAAATTAAAAGGTTGTGGGTACAGACAGAAATATAAACGATTGGGTTTTGGAGTACCGTGCCAATTTGTTAAGTTCACTTTTAAAGTTTTACCATAAAGATTTTGAATTAATGTTTAGTATGTGCCAAAATACTGAAGGGTTTATGACCAAGTTATATTGTGTGCTGGAAAGTTATATCAATCTGTTGATTTACGGTCATGGTGGAAATATTTTTCATAACATTATTTCACTTCAATTGCCAAAGGTAAGATATAATTTTGCAAAATTAAAAGCACTTTGTAATTTAGTTTAAATAAAATTTTCTTTGAAATTAGAAGTTTTTAGGTATTTATTTTTAGACATAGAAGTTATTGTGTATTTTTTCATTTTGTTTTAATAATTTTATATTTAATAAATCGTTTGGTGGATATTTTAGATATTATTAAGTTATAGATATAGAAAATTTATTTTTAGAATGAGAAGATATATCTGGGTTACTTTAAAAAACTCCTCTTCTTTATCAATTTATGTCTTTCGTTTTGATGATTTAAGTTTAGCTTAATTGTTTAACTGCTACGCGGCGTGAAAGCATTGCGTTCATTTGTGTCGAAAACGTAGTCTGACCTCACGCTTACTTTGCTAAAGTCAACATCAAGTCAAAATATGTCCCGCAGTTTTCGAACATTCTTGCAAGAATTGCTTAGCAGTCAAACGGTTAAGTTATTAATAATGGAAGTAGCCAATTGAAAAGCTTTAAAGTTTAAGGATCAAATAATAAAAAAATAATATTGGCCAGTATTTTAAATCTAATGTTGTTTAATTGGTTAGAGATGGTTTAAATATAACACTATAGTATGAAGAAATAATGGTTCAATGAGATACATGGGAAAACTAATGCTTATCGAGAAAAATATAAATTTATTCAAGTTTTTGATTGTGCATGAAAATAGCAGTGTTTTCAAACAATCAACAAAATTTACATTTTGTACGAATATTATTATACATTAAACTAGTATTAAATCCTATAACCTTTTTTGCGTAAAACTTCTTCACATCTGCGCAACATGGAATCATCTAACTTTCTACAACGCTGAACATCAATGGACTCCCAAGGAAATTTGATGGAACATTGATTTTTTGGATTTGCCATAGTAACTTTCTTTTTTACATCAACCCATAATTTTTTTATTTGGTTTAAGTCAGACTATTGTAGTGGCCAACCCATGACATTTATTATCATTCCTCTTTATTTTTTGGATTTGCCATAGAAACTTTCTTTTTTACATCAATCCATAATTTTTTATTTGGTTTAAGTCAGGCGATTGTAGTGGCCAACCCATGACGATTATTTTATAGTCAGCTAATCGCTTCTACGCTTTGCGTACAGTGTGTTGTTGGTCATTGTCTTGTTGTAGGACCCATTTAAGAGGTATATCTTCTTCTGCAAAAGATATAATCACATTGTTTAAAATATGCATATAAATATCTGCCGTCATTGTTTATTTAATCCAATAAATAGGACCTACACCATACCACGAAAAACCGTCCCACGCCATAACACTGCAACTACCGTGTTTTATTGGTTTTGTGGTACACCTAGGATTATATTCTTGCAATGGGAGCCTTCTATCATGTGTTTGGTTAATGTTAGGATTAAATAATACCACTTTTGTTTCGTCTGTTCATAAAACATTGCGCCATTTCAAGGACTCCCAACCGACGTGTTTTCTTGCAAAATTATATTTTTTGGAAATGTGTTTAACATTCAGTAGAGGGACCTTCCTAGAATGTCTTATTTTTTAATTTTCTTTAATTAGTCTTCTTCCTACTGAAGACGAACTAATCGGCAGGTTTATTTCATTTTTGATTTGAGTAGATGACTTAAAAATACCCTTTTTGACAAGTCGTAAAATCTGCCTATCTAATGCAGGGGTTGTTTTTAATATTCCACTTTGATTTCCTTTTTTATTTCTCAATTTGTTTGCATTGGCTGTCATTTTTGCGAAACACTTTAAAGGGTTTTGAATGAATTTGTAACTTTTACCACATTTTAGCATGCTTAATATTATTTGTCGCATTTCGTGAGTGCAGTGTTATGCGCGACCCATATTTTTTACAATGAAGTGATATCGCACAATATTCTTATTGCAAAGTGTTCTTACGTGCTTTTTGTAAGTACACACCAAAAAAATGAAAAGAAGATCACTTGGTTTACTTTTACAGTATGAAATATTCCAAAACTGCTATTTTAATTCACATTTAAAAATGTAACTGTTACGATACAAACAAAACGTGCTGCATATGCGCAAACTAAAAGCAATAATATGCATATGCACGTTATTTTAGAAACTTATACCGAGTATTTGTGTACAGTTTAACTAAAATATCTGGAAATTATTATGACCATAAAAGAATATATCGACGCTGCCAAGCCAAAACGGCATAAACGCCATTAACCTCATTTTTCAGAAAACGCAAAAAATGATTGACATAATGAATCTTAAACGGCTTTTACGCAAACTTTAAACCAATTTTATATCGAATGAAGTTTGTTTGCGGGTATACCGCTTTAACTGTTGCATGCAGATTTAGAAATGCTACTCAACGGTGCAGCTAACTAAAAATTGGCCATTTTGGCGTTTATGCCATTTTGGCTTGAGAGCGTCGATATAAGTAATTGAAATAAGGTTGAACTGCTATTTTCATGCACATGACTGTATATTTGAAAAACTTACTGGCCTGTTATATTCTTTATATAACATATCTTCTTTTTTTTGAGATCAAGAAATGACCCTCCAACTCGCTATTTCGAATTATGGAAAACCACACCAATCATTCCTTAAAAATTACTAATTTTTCTTTTTGTCACAATAACAGCTGCACTTACAGACAAAATTACCCTTACTACACCAAGAATTTTACTACATCTATTTTCTTCTTATTTATCATAACCGAAATCGAATCTCTAGATATTGAATCTTATACAAGCAAAAAAAATGAACATCTTAAAATTTTAGTAACATTCATCATAATTTTATTAGCTGGTTATTTAAATTTTAAAATTCAGAGAACATTCCCCTAAAGAAGGCAGTTACCAGTACTAGATCCTTTAGAATTATGACTAAAATTACTGCTAGAATTATATAGTTAAGTTTTACACCCTTAACCCACCATAAATCTGGTGTCAAAATAATTTACATAAAATGTTTCAATTAATTACAAATAATTAGAAGCCGTTTTATACTTTAAGCCCTTTATTCGATGAAAATACTCAATATTTATTAAAAAATATAAAATATCATTAATGTATAGTATACCTTTCAAAGGTATTGATTCAAAAGTGTTTGTTTTTGTGGTCAAATGGATAATTTTTGAATCCATCTTTATTATAACTACTGAGATTAATAAATAATATCACATTGACAAAAAGATGCTTTAAGACAGGTTATCTAAAAAAAATCTTTTCTACAAACATGATGTTAATGATTATTCTATTTAACAAAAACTACGTCACCTCACAAAAACTGATCTATTTTTTAAAATTATCAATTTGTTGATCTGCCATACAACAGATTATTTTATTTTATAATTACAAACAATCTCTGTTATCATCAAAGTTAAAATAATTTTGTTATTAAACTTTACGATTTTGTGAAAGTTCCTATTGACATTTGATCTTCGACATTTTCGCGGACGATGTCTGCGTATCGATGTAGGGGAAAAATGCTGTTTTTGAAAGCGTTAAAAATACCTAAATATGATGATTAGTTTCTCAAATACAATTTAGTTACTAGCAAAAAAAAAATTGGGACCCTAAGTTTTGTTTTTTCTCTCTAATAAAATTCCACTTTGCTGTCAATAAAATGTTAAAAAGAAATGAATTGTTGCATCCAAATTTAATTCTAATGTATCTTCTACTTCTTATTTATTTTTTTATGTACTTTCAGAGTGCAAGTTGTGTCTATTTAGAATCAGTGCAAGTATTAAGATCCTGTCAAAGAATAGAAAGTGTTTTAGGTGGAGTTCTTTTATACCACAATAAGTAAAACAATACCCTTTAAATAAAAAAACAATTTTATTTATTAATAACAACCATTACAGGATTGTAACAACACAATTAAGCACGACAAGCACAAAATGGTTGGTTCTCACTAATCCCTACCATTTAAAATCATCCGCAGAAGTCGTCAAAACAAATTTTGATCTCCCAATAGGTACAAAATTATTACAAGTCTATATCAAAACTGAAGAATATGATAGGCTGAAAAAAGAAGCCACAACACTTCGAGCCGCGCGCCAATATTTCGTTAACGTAAGTTGCGTTTAACTTTTTACTTCATTTTGTGTTTGTTTTTCTATAAACCTCTTTAATTTTTCAAAACTTTTCGATCCTCGATATTTAATTCCATCGTAATAAACCCGTTTCTTGTAAAATATTAACGTTGGCGTGTGAGTAATTTCTTTACACAATCGTTCTTCTTCGTTACAATTAACTGTAGCCAAACTTACATTTCCTGCAAACTCGTTTGCTAATTTCTTCCATAATGGATTTAAGTTATTTGAATGTTTACACCAAGGTTCCGAGTAGTGAACGAAAGTGTCTGTCTTATTAATATGTCGGGTGAAATTATTCGCGTTTAAAACAACCACTTCACTACATTTTATCAATTCGATATATAACGTTAGAAATAGGAAGAACCACATTTTGTCGTGAATGAGAAACGGTTTAGATATGTTTTGACATATTTTTCATTCATGATACTCTTTACTTATCTATTTAGTGTTTTCTTTTTCGTTTTGAGTTCAAAGGTTAAGATAAAGAATGTATAAATGTTTGTGTTTATAAGCATAAAATGTATTTCTATTAATTAAAACTTTTTTTTCTTTTTAAAATATCTAGAATAACTTCAAAACAAATCCAATCAAAGAACCAGTATTAACAAAAATGAAAAGGGATCAATCGTTAATTTTTACAACGGTTCCTGAAGAAGGAACTGAAATATCAGATAAAACAACAGTGCCAAAACAAACGGCTAAAACGCAAAATCGGCCAAAGTTTTTGAACCTGAAAATGAAAACGACAGATATAAAACCGGAAATAAAGTCGGTGACGACGCCGTTTCAAGGAAACACGAGTATTTGTTCGACGCCTTTAAGCGAATTGAATAAAGTGCTTCATCAAAATCTTATGTCGATTTGCGTTAATCCGAACGATTCTAAAGATAAATTAAAAAATAAGTTGGATAAGTGTATACAACCGGAAGATATGGTACAAGCAGAAAAGACTGTGCGATCGGAAAAGACTGATTCTTTAAATTCTTTACTATCCGCAATTTCTGATAATGAACAAACACAAGAATCGAATACAGATTTTGTGGCTAAGAAATTCTCTAGTTGTAATGATTTAACAAAGATAAGCGACGAAAATAACGAGATATATTTAAAACGGTTACGTAAAACCATCACAGATCCTACGTTTCCGGTGTTTTCATTTAAAGGATTACCGATTTCGGAATATTTACATAACGATTTAATCTGTAATGGAAATTTATACAATAATAATAACATCGAAAGAAAATATTCTGACCAAACAGGAGATATTTGGAAATCATTTCAAGACTTTGACTCTTGTATAGAAGAAAATAAACCAACAAACGAAAATATGGAACCAATTAAAATTAATAATAAC
Organism: Digitonthophagus gazella; assembly: GCA_036711955.1. Classification (NCBI taxonomy): domain Eukaryota; kingdom Metazoa; phylum Arthropoda; class Insecta; order Coleoptera; family Scarabaeidae; genus Digitonthophagus; species Digitonthophagus gazella. The sequence continues at coordinate 12,812,613 of JASCIT010000001.1, forward strand.
CGCAAAGATAGCACCGAATTGCGAAAATCTTTAACGTTGCCGTTAAAACCGTCTTTGGAAGCACAAGTTACAAATCCTTTAAGACCCAACAGCATTTTAACACCGTTAATGTCTAAATTAAGTATGTTAGCGATGGAGGAAAAATCGAGTGGATTTTGTACAACGGAAAATACTCCTCTTGATCACAAAGATTTTAAATCGACTTTAAAAAGAAGTTATTCATTTTTTAATAATAATATCGAATGTATTGAAAATGAAGAGGCATTAAAACCGGTTACTTTATTTATTTGTGGACAACAAGATATGGTAGTTTGTTTATTTTTGGATCAGGATTCACCAATTTCTGTAAATTCCATAAATCAAATGGTAAATTAAATACACATATTTTAATTACAAGTACAATATGATGAAATGTATCATTTTTTAGTATGAAACTTGTACAGATTCTTTGGCAAGATTAGATAAACAAATTCGACAATGTTTAGAAGCTCATCCTGGTGGTTCGCAAATTGATGCAAATGACCCTTACAGTTATTTGTGTTTAAAACCTGGTTGGGATACTGTACAAAAAGTTGGAGCTTGGGATTCTTACGAGTTGAATACTGTATCTAATATGCACAGAGATTTTGTTAGTAAAAGGAATTTAACTGAAGTTACAATAAGGTAAGTTTTTAACACACTGCGTATCAGAAGAAAACGCGTCACACGAAAAATTAATAAATGAATAAATTTAAATAAGATATTAAACAAATTAATTAAAATGTATAATTTTCGGGTGGTCCATTTTTTTCTGACACGGAGTTTATTTTTATTGTAACGTTTCTAAACATTATTTTATCCGTTTAAGGCTGACTTTTACCAATCTCCGGTTAATGTAACCAGCGGTTTATTACCATGGTTATTGGCAAAGTAGCCAATCGCATAAGTTGAAATTGAAATTAAACCGCTGGTTAAATTAACAGGAGGTTGGTAAAAGTCAGCCTAAAACCCACAATTAATAGCATAATTGGACTATAGATTTAAAAAGAAAATCTGTTGTGTATACTATCAAAGATAACATTGCGGGTATGATTTCGTTGCGCAAATAAGGAGTCAAGTTTCAGGTCCTCTTATCCTGTTCTAGTGTTATTTTCGATTAACTATACCTCCTTTAATAAAGAAGTTCTTATTATAAGTATAAAAGAGTTACCAATTTTTGAAGAACGTAGAATTGGATTAAGATTGTTTTCTTTTTTCTTGTCCCCACACTCGGTGTTGGTGTTGGAACTGGGATCGATAGGTGTTCTTATCTTCTTACCGCAGCAATACTTTTCCCTTTCTTAACGCTATTTGTTCTATCGTTTCCTTTCACAGGACTTTTGGTTTACCTCGTCCTCTTCTTCCACCTAGTTTCGTATTGAACATTTCTCTTTGGTGTTCTTTCTTTATCCATACGAAGCAGATGGATATATTATTTGTCTGTTTTTCAACTTTTTCTCTTCTGCCTCTTCTACAAAAGCTCTTCAGTCTTGCTGTTTTCTAACGCTCTTTTTTCATACTCTATCTCTTCTGGTTAACCTCACTACTTTTTGCAGATCTTTCATCATTGCTGCTTCGACTTATGTGTATTTAACATTATCCAACTTTCTGACTCATAAAGCTGGCTACTCACTACGTGGTACTTTCAGAGTAACTTGACTTGAAATAAACTTGAGAAGTACTTGTTCGAGTCGAAGTAAGCTGTACACATTATGCGCCTCCTTTCAATGTTACATGTTTTTCGGGAAGTACAATTTGAAGGACGAGTAAAGTAATTAAGGAAGTATGGCTTCCGATTTTCGAGTTTTGAGAAAACCTATGTTACCGCAGCCAAATAAAGTAGCTCTTATAACAATGACATGCTGTTTCCTCCATAATTTTCTATATAAAAGTAAAAGTTCAGGTATAAATTATACAGTAAGGGGAACCTTTGAGTTAGAAGTTGAAGGAGTTATTACACCAGGATCCTGCCAAATAGATCAAGACAACATTACATCCCTGTTGCCTATACAAAAAGTAACGAGGGAACCAAACTCTGAAGCAAAAAATAAGAGAAAAATTTGCGGGATATTTAATGAATGGAGGTAAAATGGAAGTCTACGGTGACCTTCGGAGAAAGCCCATTTTGTATTAGTTTCCACGCATCCTATATTTAGTTCCGGTTTTTATGTAATTTATTAGATGCATCCCAAATTACTCTTTCTTTTTGGTAAATATCCAAAAACGTTAAAGTTAACTCGTTATTCAACTTAATTATTCCACAATCACTTTTGATACTCCTACTCTGTAAACGCCGCGTAGTGTAGCGCGCGCATAGAAGTAAAGAAATTATTTACTCGTTCCCTTTGACTTGCGACCGTTTTCCGACTCACGAGGGGAAGTACAAGTACTTCGCCAAGTTTATGCAAGTGTTCATACACACAACTTGCTACTTGCCAAGTACTTCGCAAGTACTTGGCAAGTGTCGCGTAGTGAGTAGCCGGCTTAAGTGTGTACCTAGTTTTGTATAGATGTATCTTTGTTTATTACTTTGATCTTTCTTACGCACCTGTGTTATTCATGTGACAATGGACTCTAATTGCTTACGTCATTTTATTACGTATCTTTTGATCTATGATATCTCTACTAATCACAGTTCCAAATATGCGAGGTTTGACTTCTCAGTTGGTTTTATCTTATAGTTATAGTCTTCCCTGTTACCGCGACATTGAAAATAATTTTGACATTAAACGAGAAAAATTTAAGCTCTTTGGAATCACAACCAACCAGCGACGAGGGAAATTAAAACAGCATTTCCTTTTTGCAAACCAACCTTTCGAAATGATTTATTCCCTCATCAGAGTATACCACAAATCAAAGAACAAGAATTTAAGCTCACAAATGAATTAATTACTAATCAAAATAATCTACTTACAACAGAATTTAATTGAAATTGACCAATATTAGTGTAATTGCGAATTAGGTTAACGAACGGACAATGTGGCGGCTAGATATTACTAAAAGTTGTCTATTTTATAATAAATCATGAATTTTACGGAAACCCTTACCTATTACTAAAGAGGGTTTTAGTAATATCTAGTCGCCACTTTCCCAAGAGCTTGTGCAACAACCGTTACTCCGTTCCACTTTATATTAAACTTCAACAAATAAGGGTTATAAACACCGCAGGATTTCCCGAAATTATAGTACAGCAATACATAGTTACTACAATATTATTTTGGATTAACTTTACACCAGTTAGGATCTATCCCCACGACACCACAGGATGTCAACATGATATTCAGGCGAGATACATGACTCTTCCTATCATCAACATAGAATGTTCCATGGATGTAGTGTATCAATATATGTATGCTTTCACAAGAATATAGGTATGGTGGCAATCTCGATAAGTCAATATCGTGTTAATCTATAGCAGCGATTCCCAAAGTGGTCGATATCGACCCTTTGAATGAAAATTAACACTCTGTAGCAGCTGTTTTAAGTTAGCGGACCATTATGAATAAGGGGGTTGATCTTAAAAGTAGGTAATTTGGCCATGGGGGTGTGAGGTATCAGTTCATTTTGAAAAAGGGGTCACTTGTCCAAAATAGTTTGGGGATCCCTGATCTATAGTCTCATGGGGATAGACAATTAATAAAGAAATGTTGGTTATAAATATGAAAAGTTAACCATTTTTATGCATTGTTGAACTGGAATGAGAGTTTTTCTATTTCCTTTTTAAAATTTTCTTTAATAAAATATAGATTCTTCTATGTCAGTTTGTGGAAGAACTTTTAATCTACAATTTTATTTAAAAAAATATGAAAAATACAGTCATAACCCTTATAGTGCCGAAAGCCGATATATCGGTCTTTGCTACACTGGCGAAAAATGCCAGGGTCGTCATATCGGCTTGCACTTTGTAGCGTTTTACTACACCCATTGCCAGAACTCTAGCTCAAAGTAAGATAAATACTTTTATATATATTTTGTCCATTACTCTGCTTTGTGAATTGTGTAAATCTTAGCATAGGTTATCTTAGCATAGGCACTTCCATTTCGCCCGGCATTAAAAGGGTTAATATTGTTTATTATCAGCTGTAATGATAAATAATATCTGATTACAGTGTGTGTTTTAAATTAAAAGCCAACGTCCACTGCACTAATGATGTGACCTGTGCTGTGCAATTGGCAGCTTTTCGACTATTTAGCACTACTTAAATCGTTTTTCTCCCAAAACGATGACGAGTTAGTAAGTTTTTGAGTTTTTGTTTGGCACCGTAGAACGTGCAAGAACTTGCTAGATTGCACTAGTTTTACAAGGAGAGCAAATGAAATTGTGGGAAGTTGTCAAAAAACAGTCAACTACCAACGTATAGGAAAGCACTGTATATAATGGATCACAACCTTAAGGATAAGACTAACATTTTTTTATTTACTAAATGTTCCCAAATTGAAGATTTAGTAGATCAAACCTTGATTCTATAGACTAAGAAATACTGTTAGAATTTATGAAAATTAATTATTTCTGTATTTACCTTGGATTATGATTATTTATATACAGAGTTAATACAAAGTTCAGAAACGGCCTAATAACTTTGATATTTGAGAAGTATCAGTTTTGAAATTCTGTCTGGTTATATAGTTGAATGTAACGAATTTATAAGTAGCATTTTCATTCTTCTTACGCCTCCGGTTTTACAGGAAATGATTCCTATTTCTTTTTCTTAAATGGTATGTATAGTATATTCATGCATTTCGAATACTGAATAAAAAGCTACGTTCCAAAAATACCAACATTCTAATTTTTATTGGCAAATACCCAAAATAGAATCTAAATTAATAATATCAGTTTAACGTAAAATCAAACAAACACGCCACTTTAATGAAACTTGTCATACGTTATTTTCCTGATTATCGATAATTGATTAATGAATTTCCATTTTTACAGCCGTTTCTTATTTTTCAATTGATTAATTTATTATCTGTATCTCAATTAGGGTGTGACAAATTTCTGTAATCTGACGTTTTTTGCTTAATTTTGGGTTGAACTGATTTTTTTTTTAATTTAGGTAAACTTTCCGTTTATAATAAAAATTTAAATGTTGGTATTTTTGAGCGTAGTTTTTTATTCCCCATTCGAAAATGCACGAATATACTGTACAATAACCCGAAATGGAGCTGCATCATGAAGAGAAAGATGAAAAAGTAAGCCCCCTCTCTGTAACATTACTAAGTACTCTTTCATCTTTCCCTTCATGGTACAATTGCATTTGTTATTGTACGTGCCATTTAAGAAAAAGAACTAAGAAGTATTTCCTATAAAACCGAAAACGAATGAAAAATAAAAATGTTATTAATAAATTCCTTACATTCAACAATATAATCAGGCAGAATTTCAAAATTGATACTTCTTAACCGTTTGACTGCTAAGCAATTCTTGCAAGAACGTTCGAAAACTGCGGGACATATTTTGACTTGATGTCGACTTTAGTAAAGTACGCATGAGGTCAGAGTACGTTTACTCCAATAGTGCAACAAAGGCACACTGAACCTCGCAGCTCAAAAGTGCTGCATCGCGGTTTTTGACACAAATGAACGAAGCGGTTTACCGCCTCGTAGCAATCAAGCGGTTAAATAATAGTTATTTGGCCGTTCCGGGACTTTATACTAACTGTGTATATTACTTTTCTTAATTCTTTTCAAAGAAATTTTTCCAAATTCTATAAGAAGTTATGTAAAACAATTGTTTCTATTACATTTGATATTTGTCACATGTCAACGTTCAATTCTAAATAATTTAAAATAATCTAAACTGTTAATTTCTACAATCGACTAAAGAGTTCTCTAAAATGACTTCATCGGATTACATTTTAAAATTATCAGTTGTATTCACGGTAATTTTCTTCGCGACCGCCTTAACGAATTTCATTCTATACATAATAATGTTGGATAGGACATACACTCGTGGAAGTGCCATAAATGTGGGTGTTCACGGAGCTTATTTAATACCGTGTTTACCCTTAATCGTCGGTTTGGTCTTAAGCGTTTACATACTCCTTATTCCTGGATTGATTGCTGTGGCGTTCGCAATTATTAATAACATAACGTGGTTGCTCATTTATACAAAATACGATGACGGATTATACGATAAGGAAATGGTTTTAAGCAAAGAACTCGTCGAAGATAATAAGTACTATTTGATGCATGGCATCGAACTGGTTTTCGCCGTGATACTTTTTTTATTAGCTCTAGCGCATTATTTACAAGAATATATGAAATCACAAAGAATTAATGTTGATGTTCGTGATACTTCGTTGTATACTTATAAACGATATGGTTAAATTTGTTTTATTTTTTAAAAGAAATAATTTAGTAATTGTATATTTATTTTAGAGGGGATATTTACGTAATTTATGGTAATAATAGTGGTTCTACTGAAATTTATTACAACCAAGCAACATCGGCAAACGCAGGTCTTCCAACACCAGCAGACCAAATGAGTATTGTTTCTTTAAAGGCCAAACGGAGATTAGAAAGGGATCACGCGATCGTCCTGCATTAGATCATTAGCATTCCGTTATTTTTTATTATTTGTTTTATTAAATGTTGCTATTCCAGCCTCTAGAATTAAGTAGTCGTTAGTTATTTATTGTATTTATATTTTAAATTTCGTTTATTTACAACTTTATGTACACTGGTTGATATTTAGTCTAGCACTTTAAACTGTATTGTATTGTAGTTACATACAAGACATACTCAGTAGATATTATTTATTGTTTAGAGTTGATGTTGAATAGTCTATAATTTTTAGAGGATTTCTAGGTGATTTTATGTGCAATTTAAGGAGTAGATGTCTTTTTTGAGTTTTTTTTCTTTTTTTTGGATCGTTAGAATCTAGTCCGTCGAAAATTTATATGTGATATTTATGTTATTGTAAACGTCACGATAGATGAAATTATTTCCGTGTGATATTTAACATTCCTCTTATTTAAAAATAAATGTTTTTAAACGTAAATGAATTATTTTTTTACTTATAAAAAGACACAAATGAATCTAATAAGCAATTTTTAAGTACCATCTTGTTAAGGTTATTTTTAAAGTCACGTATTGTTGATACGTAACTCATCTATATCTTTTTCAAACCTAATCTAGATTACGTCAAAGATAACATATGCTACACATTTTTGTTACGTCTGATTGATCACCGGCGATTTATTCGGGCAAAATCCTGATGTAGGTACACGTTAGCTTTTATCTTATTGTTGGTGCAAAACCTTCGAATATTTTTATGTAACCCTTTGTTTGTTTTGTTATTGATTGTATTCATAATTGAGTTATAGGAATGTATTTATCTGATTTTATCAGAAAATGTTTTTTAATCCTTGAGGAACTATAATCTAAAACTTAATAATCTTGAGATTATTTATTTTTGTATGTAAAAAAGTTATTAACTACTGAACTGTGACCGATTTTAGGAATAGATTATAATAAGCTACTTATTATTATCTTCCCTTTGAGATTTTTAATTTAAAATTGTTATAAATAATATAATTACAGCAACTTATTCACGAAAACAATCTATTCGATGGACGAACTCTTATTCAATTACAGTAGAGCGTCGATTATCCGGGCGTCGATCAACCGGAACTTCGGTTATCCGAACCTGCTGACCGCGCCGGTCACGACGTATTTTTCGGCACGTTAGTCATCAGTCCTATTATTCCAATTTTTGCTATGCCTCGAACGATTTTTATTTTTATAATTTCCATTTAGTTCGTTGCACATATTGGAGTAGACCTTTAAGATATTTTAGGCTGCAAAACATAAAAGAAATATGATTCCTTCACGAAAAAGAAGTCGAAATGTGTTATCTATTGAAACCAAAATTCAAATAGTAAGTCATCTAGAAAAAGGGGAAAGTATGGTAGCAATTGCGAAAGCTTTCAGTATCGGTAAATCGAGAGAATCTGATATTAAAAATTGCAAGGAGGACATTTTAAATTTTGCGTCCACCTTGGATAGTGCGGATGAATCCAAAAGAAGGAAAACTATTAAAAAAGCACAAGATGAAAAATTAGAAGACGCAGTTTTTTATGGTTCGTTCAGAAGAGAAGTTTGGGGGAATCTGTTTCTGGACCATTGTGCGAAAACGCGCCAAAAATGAATAAGAAGCTTGGTGGTTCAACAGATTTCAAGACAAGTACAGGGTGATTAAAGAGGTTTCAATCTCGGCATGGTATACGAGAATTGGAGATTCAAGGAGAATCTCTATCTGGGAACGTTCAGCAGCAGAAAATTTTAAAGCAACATTTCTAGAATTCCTAAGAAAAGAAGGTTATTACCGCAATGTTACCGCACTTGTCCAGCCAATGGACTAAGGTATTATAGAAAAGCTGAAAAGAATGTACAGAAAACAAATGATACGTCGTTTGTTATTTGTTGAAGATGAAGAAGGTGTGATTACAGTTACAAAAAAACTAAATCTTAAAGAGTGTACCGTATTATTATTATGATCGCTGATTCTTGGAATAATTTAACACAGCAGAATCTTAAAAGTGCGTGACATAAATTATTGGAGGCTATAAACAACAATGAAGAAGTGGAGGAAGGTGTTAATGAAATTATAGAAATTTATGCAAACATTCCCGGATTTCAAGAATGCGATAAAGATGTGAAACTGTGCTTGGAGGCTGATGAAAAGGATACTGGTTTTCAAATTTTAAGTGACGATGAAATTTTGACGAGTAATACGCAGCATTCTAATACTAACGAAAGCGATGAAGAGCTAGAACAAGTGCAAAGTGGACCAAGTAATGAAGAAGCTTCTGCTGCGTTGGAAACAGCAATATGTTGGTATGAGCGTCAAGAAGAGTGTACTCCCAGTCAGTTATCCATGCTAAAGAGGATGCGCGACTTAGCTGTCAAGAAAAGAGGACAGAAATTAATTCAAAGAAAATTAAATGATTATTTTGTAAAATTAGGTAGTAATTAATTACTGTGTATTAAAGTTGTACTTGATTAGAATATAAAAAATATTTGTTTTCCAAAATGTTTTTTTTTTAAATTCAATTAAAAAATAAATATGTTTTCTAAATGGGGAACCTACAGAAAGTTCCAAACAAAAATCTTTCCGTACTGATTCCCCATTGATTTTTCTTATTTTTCTATATAATCGGTTATCCGGAAAAATCGTTTATCCGAACGCATTTTGGTCCCAATTAGTTCGGATAATCGACGCTCTACTGTATCTTTATTATTGTTAAAGGAACAGTAATTGCAAATATATCAAAACTGATGATTTTAATTAATCTAATTAACTAATTAAAAATTCGAGTGGACAATAATGGTAAGAAGTTTATCAGTTAGCTTAAGGGTTGTCTTTCTAGTACTACAACCCGAAATGGAGCTGCACAAGAGAAGGATGAAGGAGTAAGCTTCCTCTTCATAATACTGCCGAGTACCCTTTTATATTTATCTTCATGGTACAGCCCCATTTCGGCTTATAGTACATTGAAGCTATAGGATTCGAATATTTGTATCTGTATTTGAGCCAAGTCTACATCTCATTGTAACATAAATTAAAATTTTAAATTGAGGTAAACGCAGGTCCTATAAAGTTCGAAGTGCGTAATTACAATGATAAAAAATCATTCATTTCTCATTCCTATTTCATTAACTTAATCAATTTTCATTTTTTTTTTTTCAATAGTGGTCTTTATATTATGGTCAATATACGTATTTTTTAATTAGATATCAATAAGTATAAAACACATTGTTCCAGATAGGATCTAATACGATGACCAAACTCATTATAAAAAAATAGAAGTAATCTTTGTTCTATGTTCTATTTTTAAGTAGTATGTATATCGTTCAAAACAGGCGATAAATATCTTTAAAAAATCATCTATTATTCCTATATAAACGCTAGAAATAGAATAAGTTGTGATTCAAGCGACTCGAGTGACAATGAAACTAGCAGTTTTAGCCCTTTTTGTAGCGTGCGTTACAGGTAAGAAAAACATTTTAACACTATCTTTAATATTAATTTTTTAACATAAAATTCATTTTTGTAGCCGTACCTACAACAAGAATTGATCCTAATGCCGACTGGAAAATTGTGGGTGGTTCCACTGCCAGCTCGGGTCAATTCCCGTTCATAGTCTCCCAAAGAAGTGGATCCACCACCAGTCACATGTGCGGTGGTTCTATCATTAACAACAGATGGATTCTTTCTGCTGCTCATTGTCTTGTTGGGTAAATTCATTTCTCATAATATTTTCTTATTATTATTAATTCGTTGTAATTTTTCAGATCAACCACTATTACTTTTGTTGCTGGTACCAATACCATTCTTTCTGGTGGTACAAGATATAGCGTTAGCAGACGCATCGTCCATGGTTCTTACGATCCCGATACCATCACCAATGATGTTGGTGTTGTACAACTCTCCAGCACAATTTCTTTCACCACCTTGGTCCAACCAGTGTCTTTGGGTACAAGCACTGTTGGGGTCGCTGAAGCTACTTTGGCTGGTTGGGGAACGCTTCAATCTGGCGGTAGTATCCCAAATAATCTTCAGTTCTTGCACATGAATACCATTAGTGTTGCGGATTGTCAAAATCGTCTCAGTCCAAACCCAGTTACTAGCAATCAAATTTGTACTTTGACTTCTTCTGGACAAGGAGCTTGCAACGGTGACTCCGGCGGTCCATTGGTTTTACGTAACACTTACACTCAAATTGGTATTGTTTCATGGGGTATTCCATGTGGTCTTAGTTACCCCGATGTGTTCACTAGAGTATCATCTTACTATAGTTGGATTAACAATGCTATTAATTCATAAATTCTTAACACTTTATATTATTGTAAATTGTTTAAGGTTTAAATAAATCATAGAAAATAAAAATACTTTTATTTATTTTAATATTTTATTTGATTTTATAAGAATTAACCAACACAAATATAGTATTACATATCTAAGAGCTGATGGCGTTGCGGATCCAGGGTAAGAAAGAGGAGACTCTGGCGAATACATCGGGCCATCCACGGGCGCAGGGAATAACCCAGGAAGCAATACCAAGTTGAACATTGGTACCGCGTCTAAGGAGTGGGCCGCCGGAATCACCTTGGCAGATACCTTGACCATTTGGAGCGAGGGAGCAGATGTTGTTGGCGAATACTGGATGACTGTGCCTGTTTTGACAGTCAGCGACGGTGATCGTGTTCAAGTTCAACCACTGAAGGTTGTTGGGAATGGCACCACCAGTTACAATTCTACCCCAACCGATTACTGTGGCTGGAATAGCTCCAACGTTGTTGCTTTCTAAGGCGATGGGTTGGATAAGGTTGGTGAAGGATATGGTACTGGCCAATTGGACGACACCGACGTCATTGGAAATTAAGGTAGGGTTGTAACTAGCGTGGATGATACGCCTGCTGACGGAAAATCTTACACCTCCAGATAAGATCAAATGTGAGCCGGCTACAAAGGTGATTGCTCCAGAACTACAAAAAATTATGGCTTACAAGAAGTTTTTAATAACTGTTTGATTTTTTTACCCAGTGAGACAATGTGCAGCGGACAAAATCCATCTGTTATTAATGATGGTACCACCACACATGTGGCTAGTAGTGGATCCACTTCTTTGGGAGACGATGAAAGGGAATTGGCCAGATGCAGCGTTGGAACCTCCAACAACACGCCAATCCAAATTAGGATCCACGCGGACCATTGGTCCAGCTAAAAGAAAATGAAAACTTTAACTATCAAAGAATTTTTTTAATGATTAGTATTTTTTACCGAGGGCACACGCCAGCACAGCGGCTAACACAACGAAGACTTTCATTTTCCCTGCAAAGTGTTCGCGAGATTCGATCGAACAGTCTTTTAAAGCAAATCCATATCAGACAAAAATATAAATAGATCTAAAATCAGCCAAGTAAGAATTCACTTGAACGATTATCTCGTAGGTTCTATATTAGTATCTGTAAAGAACCTTGATGAAGATTATGCTAAAAGATTACATTTTACGCGATGTTTATTGTCTAAAGTGATTACTAATTACACGTAGCTACTTAAGATATTGTATTTTCTTTTATCTTTAGAAATCAAGAATCTTTAAGATTAATTTGTCAGATGTTTTAAATGATTATAAATTATTATTGATATTAGAGATATTAAATTTATACTAAGGTAGCAATTTTTAAAGTAGTAAGTAGTAAATAGTACAGTGGTAGTGGTAGTAAATAAGGAGACTTTACTACTTGATAAAGATGTAAATTTGCCTTGGCTCGCAAAAAAGTAACTCGCAAATATTTTACTAATTTGGATGCTATTCCTTTAAACTTGTCATTTTATTCTACATAGCCTTTAAAAACTATGATTTCTAAGTTATAGGATATTAACAATAATATTTATTGAGAAAAAGTTTATTAAACACATAATAAAATTTATTAATTGAAAATAAAACACGGTTGTTTCCTTCTAATGTGACTAGCCACTTGAACGACGGCGACGTAGTTAGAGATGGTGATTGGGTTATAACGGGCGTGCAAGTAGTATGTATTTGCCGATTCAAGAACCTCCTCCTCGAACCTGCGTTCCAGGAAGAGGTTCTTGAATTGGCAAATATTTTGGGACGCCTCCTCACACATGTGTTGGAGGAGCAGGTTCCGAAAGCGACAAAATAATGTTGAGGTAAATGTTTTGCATCATCCTCCCACCAGCGTATGAGGAGGTTCTTCAGGTCCAAAGCGTGAGGTTCTGGAACGAGGATCTATTTTAAGAGAAACGTGTTTACAGCTTTTATCCCATTTATCCACAACCAAGGAGGAGGTTCTAACCAAGAGCAGGTAAAGAGATATTTGTCTCCCGATAACCCACCGCGGGCTAACTCATTATTTATGCAGAATAAAAAAACGCGACCCTCCGTCAATGATCTCACTGCCGACCAACTAATTATGTACGCAAAACAATCTACCCTTCGTCGACCAGTTCATAACATATACAAATAAATATGCGACCAATGCAAATTATCTGACATTTTATCGCGAAACGTGAGAAGATAAACATCGCGACATTTCTCTTCAAAAACCTCATCGTTTAAAATCCTCTTGGTTGTAATAAAATTCTCTTAAAATAGATCCTTTGCAGGTGGGAGGAGGATGCAAAACATTTACCTCAACATTTTTGTCGCTTTCGGAACCTCCTTCTCGAACACAGGTTTGAGGAGAGGTCCCAAAATATTTGCGGATTCAAGAACCTCCTCCTGGAACGCAGGTTCGAGGAGGAGGTTCTTAAAATCGGCAAACACATACTACTCGTGCAAGATACGTCTGCCAACAGAGAATCTAATACCACCGGAAAGGAGTTGGTTAGATCCAGCTACGAAGGTAACCGTTCCAGACTTTTATAAAAAAGATAATGTAAATAAATTGTTGCAACGATAATTGATTGAATTATTACCCAGTAAGGCAGTATAGAGGATCCACATATTGTTTTGATTTATTCTCCTTTGACCGACGATCTTATTTGATTGTTTCAAGTTTTAATAAATATTTTCTTAAAAACGGTATCCGAAAACTAATACAACAAATTCTTTGAATTACCCAAATAAACCAGTAATTCTCGGCTAATACTTAAAAAAATAATTTGAATTCCCCCTCTACGTGTGGATACTAGAACCAAATTGATACAGGTTTATACGGTTTTTTAAAATAGATCGTAACTACCAAACATCACTCCGTCAGATGTCCTGCCTTTTCCTAAGACAGTGTTCCCCTTTCATGATAACCTATATTGCCATATATTTTTCTATGTTTTTCGACTATTAGTTTATTAAATTCTTAATTTTCGTCAATGTTCTAAACACATTTGACAAATAAAAGAAAACAACTTTTACAGTATAACAACTCAATCCTTTATTACATAATCAATGCTTTTCCTTTAATAATATGCGTGTAAACAAAACTATTTGATAAAAACATATTTAAGAACTGATGGCATTGTTGATCCAATTGATGAAGGACGATACTCTAGCATAGACATCAGGGAATCCACGAGCACAGGGAGGAATACCCCAGGAAACAATACCAACTTGAGTGCCGGTATTACGTAATACTAATGGGCCACCAGAGTCACCGTGGCAAGCTCCTTGTCCAGTTGGGGTGGTAGTGCAAAGACTGGAGGCAAAGATCGGGTTAGGGCTAACACGGGATTGACATACGGCGTTGGTAAGTGTCGATTTATGCAAAAATTGCAAATTGTTGGGAATGGAACCGCCTGCAGATAATCTACCCCAACCGGCAAGGGTTACAGCAACTCCACCACCGACACTACCGGTTCCCAAACTAACAGGTTGAATTGCAGTAGTGAAGCCAATATTACTGGCCACTTGGACGACTGCAACGTCGTTAGCGATTGTGCTTGGGTTGTAGTTGGCGTGCAAGATACGTCTACTAACGGAGAATCTGATGCCACCGGACAAGAGTTGATTAGAGCCAGCTACGAATGTAACGGTTCCGGAACTAAAAAAATAATGTAAATAAAGCATAAAGTAATTGGTAATTAAATGGATAGTACCCAGTAAGGCAGTGAGCAGCAGAGAGGATCCATCTGTTATTTAGAATAGTACCACCACACATGTGGTTGGTAGTAGAACCACTTCTTTGGGAAACGATAAAAGGGAATTGTCCACCGCTGGCAGTAGAACCACCGACAACCCTCCAATCATCTTCCGGATCGATGCTAACCAAAGGATTAGCTGAAATATGATTAGATTATTACACCTTTTAAAACCTTTACATTCATTCTTCTTACCGGCGATACACACCACAAGAGCTGTGAGTACGACGAATACCTTCATGTTGCCAAAGAAAATGTGTCGAGTTCTCAAATGTTCGCCTTTTTATACTAGAATGCAACCAATGGACATTAAGTCCATAAAAATAGATTTTTGTTCATAACTAATCTACAATCTTGACAACTTTTTAGTCTCGCTTTTTAAGTGATAGGCGAAAGATAAACGTTTTCATCTGCTTAGGAGTATCTTCTAATTAAAAGAATAATTACCGTATTTGGGATTTACATTTTCTTCATTGATTGCAGTGAGATAAATTTTAATACAAGGTATATTAACCCTTTTGACAAAATTTCAGCCATCGACGTTTAATAACGTTTGATAAATAAAGAAAACACGTTTTTAAACTAGAAAAACTAAATTATTTATTTTACGCTTTTTATCTAACCATCGTTATTTAATAACTGTAAATGTTTACAAAGCCGCTCAATTCAAAATATGCTTAAGAACTGATGGCGTTGTTGATCCAGTTGATGAAGGAAGATACTCTAGCGTAGACATCAGGGAAGCCACGGGCACATGGGATACCCCAGGAGACAATACCAACTTGGGTACGGGTGTTACGTAAGACCAATGGGCCACCAGAGTCACCATGGCAAGCTCCTTGTCCTGATGGGGTGGTGGTGCAAAGACTGGAAGCGAAGATCGGATTGGGGCTAACACGGGATTGACAGACGGCGTTGGTAATGGTAGATTTGTGCAAGAATTGCAAGTTGTTGGGGATAGCACCTCCTTGAGATAATCTGCCCCAACCAGCCAAAGTGACAGCAACTCCACCACCGGTGTTGCCGGTTCCCAAGCTAACAGGTTGGATTACAGTAGTGAAACCAATGTTGCTAGCCAATTGGACCACAGCAACATCATTGGCGATGGTGCTTGGGTTGTAACTGGCGTGTAAGATACGTCTGCTCACAGAGAATCTGACACCACCAGAAAGAAGTTGGTTAGATCCAGCTACAAAGGTAATGGTTCCGGAGCTGTACAAAAAGGGACAATATTAATAAATCGGTGCATTTGTAATAAAATGGATTATCATTACCCAGTAAGGCAGTGAGCAGCAGAAAGAATCCATCTGTTGTTAAGAATGGAACCACCGCACATGTGGCTGGTGGTGGAACCACTTCTTTGGGAGACGATGAAGGGGAATTGACCGCCGCTGGCAGTTGAACCACCGACAACCCTCCAGTCAGCTTCCGGGTCGATTCTAACCAATGGATTGGCTGAAATATAATCAAATATTTATTATTACACCTTCTAAGTTCTTTACACATAATCATTTTTCTTACCGGCGATACACGCCACAAGAGCTGCGAGTACGACGAAAACCTTCATGTTGCCAAAGAAAGTGCGTCGAGTTCCCAAACGTACGCCTTTTTATACTGATGTAAGCAATGAACATTCTGTGACATTGTGATACTCAAGTACGATAAATTTTAACAAGTGCATAAAAATAGATTTTTTTTCTTAACTAATCTAAAATCTTTACATCTTATAAACGAATTAATTTCTTTCTCTCAGATATAAGGTTATTTAAATCTTACGTTTCAACTTCATCAATTTATCTATTTAATCATTACCATCAATTTATTATCAAAAGGGTAATTTCCACATTATGGGAATAGGTACGCTCTTGCAACGGTATTGTTGACAGAACTCTTGATGCAGTTGTCAAAGTATTGGTATCTTTTTAGGCAAATTCCAAATCTAACGTTATGATTAACATTCAGCGATGTTAGGTAAATAAAGAAACAGTCTTTTTAAACTACAAAAACAAAATTTTTTATTTTACGTTTTTTGTTTCATTATTATTACATGTATCAAATTACTGAAAGTGATTACAAACCAAACCGTTCGAATCAAAGTATTCTTAAGAGCTGATGGCATTGTTGATCCAATTGATGAAAGAGGATACTCTAGCATATACATCAGGGAAGCCACGGGCACATGGGATACCCCATGAGACAATACCAACTTGGGTGCGGGTGTTACGCAAAACTAATGGGCCACCAGAGTCACCTTGGCAAGCTCCTTGTCCGGTTGGGGTGGTGGTGCAAAGACTGGTGGCAAAGATTGGATTGGGGCTAACACGGGATTGGCAGACGGCGTTGGTAATGGTAGATTTGTGCAAAAATTGCAAATTGTTAGGTATGGAACCGCCTGCGGTTAATCTGCCCCAACCAGCCAATGTGACAGCAACTCCACCACCGGTATTGCCGGTTCCCAAACTAACGGGTTGGATTGCGGTAGTGAAACCAATGTTGCTGGCCGTCTGAACAACGGCAACATCATTGGCGATGGTGTTTGGGTTGTAATTAGCGTGCAAGATACGTCTGCTAACGGAGAATCTGACACCACCGGAAAGGAGTTGGTTAGATCCAGCTACAAAGGTAATGGTTCCGGAGCTGTACAAAATAGAAATTGTAAAAACAAATTGATGCATCGGTAACAAATTGGATTATCATTACCCAGTGAGACAGTGAGCAGCGGAAAGAATCCATCTGTTATTAAGAATAGAGCCACCACACATATGATTGGTGGTCGAACCACTTCTTTGGGAGACTATAAAAGGAAATTGACCACCGCTAGCTGTAGAACCACCGACAATCCTCCAATCCGCATCCGGATCAATCCTAACCATAGGGCTAGCTAAAATATCACGAAATATAGATTATTATAAATTTTAAAACTTTTCCACAACTATTTTCTCACCGGCAATACACGCCACCAAAGCTGCGAGTGCGACGAGAACCTTCATGTTGCCAAAGAAAGTGCGTCGAGTTCCTAAATGTTTGCCCTTTTATACTAATGTAACCGATTAGCATCTTGGAATTACAAGATATTTGGGACCGATAAATCGCAACGTTTTTAAACAGATAAAAATAGATCTTTTCTCTTAGGTAATCTAAAATCTCAACAACTTTAAACCAAATAATATCTTTCTGCTTATAGATATACATACCTAAGATAATTTATAAATATTTCACATATTTCTACCTAAGTAAAAGGGCATCTTTCTAATATTGGGAATTTTTCGATGTTTTAAAATATTTCGAAACGGTTTTAAAATATTCATCTTTTCACCAAATATTGAATGTTTATAAATATGTGTAACGCTTGACAAATAAAAAAAAACATTCTCTTAAACAATAAAACCAAATTATTTATTTTAAGATTTTTCATTGTTATTACAAATAACAAATTACTGAAAATGCTTACAAATAAAGCCGTTTGATTCAAAATATGTTTAAGAATTGATAGCGTTGTTGATCCAAGCGATGAAGGAAGATACTCTAGCGTAGACATCAGGGAAGCCACGGGCACATGGGATACCCCAGGAAACAATACCAACTTGGGTGGCGGTGTTGCGCAAGACCAATGGGCCACCAGAGTCACCATGGCAAGCTCCTTGTCCGGATGGGGTAGTGGTGCAAAGGCTGGTGGCGAAGATCGGCATGGGGAAAACACGACTTCGGCACTCGGCGTTGGTCAAGGTTGATTTATACAACAATTGCAAGTCATTGGGAATTGCACCACCTTGAGCTATTCTACCCCAACCGGAGAGTGTGACGGCAACACCACCATCGATGTTACTAGTTCCCAAGCTGACTGGTTGAATCACATTGGTGAAACCAATATTACTAGCCAGTTGAACGACGGCGACGTCATTAGAGATGGTGATTGGGTTGTAACTGGCGTGCAATATACGTCTGCTAACGGAGAATCTGATACCACCGGAAAGGAGTTGGTTAGATCCAGCTACGAAGGTAACCACTCCAGAACTTTATAAAAAAGATAATGTAAATAAGTTGTTGCAACGATAATTGATTGAATTAATACCCGGTAAGACAGTGAGCAGCAGAGAGGACCCATCTATTGTTAATGATGGAACCACCGCACATGTGGCTGGTGGTGGAACCACTTCTTTGAGAGACCATCCAAGGAAATTGACCAGCACTTGCAGTAGAACCACCGACGACCCTCCAGTTATCTTCCGGATCGATCCTAACCATAGGGTTAGCTAAAATGTCATCAAGCATTGATTATTATACATCTTAAATCTTTTTCTCTATTTGTATTTCATACCGGCAATACACGCCACAAGAGCCGCGAGAACAACGAAAACCTTCATGTTGACAAAAGAAATGTGTCGAAGTATCCATTGTTCACCCTTTTATACTCAAGCGTAACCGGTGGTTATCCAACAAATTATAATATTTCAACTCGATAACTCGTAATAAGTCCCTAAAAACAGACGTTTTCTCTTAACTAATCTAAAATCTTGACATCCTTTAAGTGAATCGATCTTCTTTTCACAGAGGGGATTAAGATAACAAATTAGTTTCATCTATTTAACCATCTCTACGGGTTTAAAATTTTCCACATTTTGAAGTACGCTGCCACTAATGGTGTTAATGAGAGTAGAACTAATCCATTCTTATTTTCAATAGGCTACTAAACTTTTGGAAAAATTTTCAATGGCAATCAACATTCAAAGTTTGGTAAAAGGACGTTTTAAATAATAAAACTAAATTATTTATTTTATGTTCTTTTTTGTTGTTTTTACAAAATATAAAATCACTCAAAATGCTTACAAATAAAGCCGTTTGATTCAAAACATGTTTAAGAATTGATAGCGTTATTGATCCAAGCGATGAAGGAAGATACTCTAGCGTAGACATCAGGGAAGCCACGGGCACATGGGATACCCCAAGAAACAATACCAACTTGGGTAGCGGTGTTGCGCAAGACCAATGGGCCACCAGAGTCACCATGGCAAGCTCCTTGTCCAGATGGAGTAGTGGTGCAAAGGCTGGTGGCGAAGATCGGGTTGGGGAAAACGCGAGCTCGGCACGCGGCGTTGGTCATGGTTGATTTATGCAAGAATTGCAAGTTATTGGGAATGGCACCACCTTGAGCTATTCTACCCCAACCGGAGAGTGTGACGGCAACACCACCATCGATGTTACTAGTTCCCAAGCTGACTGGTTGAATCACATTGGTGAAACCAATATTACTAGCCAGTTGAACGACGGCGACATCGTTAGAGATGGTGATTGGGTTGTAACTAGCATGCAAGATACGTCTGCTAACGGAGAATCTGATACCACCGGAAAGAAGTTGGTTAGATCCAGCTACGAAGGTAACCACTCCAGAACTTTATAAAAAAGATAATGTGTATAAGTTGTTGCAACGATAATTGACTTAATTAGTACCCGGTAAGGCAGTGAGCAGCAGAGAGGACCCATCTATTGTTAATGATGGAACCACCGCACATGTGGCTGGTGGTGGAACCACTTCTTTGAGAGACTATCCAAGGAAATTGACCAGCACTTGCAGTAGAACCACCGACGATCCTCCAGTCATCTTCCGGATCGATCCTAACCATAGGGTTAGCTAAAATGTCATCAAGTATTGATTATTATACATCTTATAGCTTTTTCTCTGTTTGTTTTTTCATACCGGCAATACACGCCACAAGAGCCGCGAGAACAACGAAAACCTTCATGTTGACAAAAGAAATGTGTCGAGGTATCAATTGTTCACCATTTTATACTCAAGCGTAACCGGTGGTTATCCAACAAATTATAATATTTCAACTCGATAACTCGTAATAAGTCCCTAAAAACAGACGTTTTCTCTTAACTAATCTAAAATCTTGACATCATTTAAGTGAATCGATCTTCCTTTCATAGACGGGATTAAGATAACAAATAAGTTTCATCCATTTAACCATCTCTACGGGATTAAAATTTACCGCATATTAGAGTACGCTGTCACTAATGGTGTTAATAAGAGTAGAACTAATCCATTTTTATTTTCAATAGGTTGCTAAACTTTTGGAAAAATTTTCAATGGTAATCAACATTCAGTGTTTGGTAAAAAGAAGTTTTAAATAATAAAACTAAATTATGTATTTTACGTTTTTTCGTTGTTTTTACAAAATATTAAATCAGTGAAAATGGTTACAAAGAAAACTGTTTGAGTCAAAATATGCTTAAGAGCTGATGGCGTTGTTGATCCAGTTGATGAAAGAGGATACTCTAGCGTAGACATCAGGGAAGCCACGGGCACATGGGATACCCCAGGAGACAATACCAACTTGGGTGCGGGTGTTACGTAAGACCAATGGGCCACCAGAGTCACCATGGCAAGCTCCTTGTCCGGATGGGGTGGTGGTGCAAAGACTGGAGGCAAAGATCGGATTGGGGCTAACACGGGATTGACAGACGGCATTGGTAATGGTAGATTTGTGCAAGAATTGCAAGTTGTTGGGGATGGAACCTCCTTGAGATAATCTGCCCCAACCAGCCAATGTGACAGCAACTCCACCACCGGTGTTGCCGGTTCCCAAGCTGACAGGTTGGATTACAGTAGTGAAACCAATGTTGCTAGCTAATTGGACTACAGCAACATCATTGGCGATGGTGCTTGGATTGTAACTAGCATGTAAGATACGTCTGCTCACAGAGAATCTGGTTCCACCAGAAAGGAGTTGGTTAGATCCAGCGACGAAGGTAATGGTTCCGGAGCTGTATATAAAAGATAATGTAAATAAAATTATATTTACATAATGAATTATTTATTACCCGGTGAGGCAATGAGCAGCAGAGAGAATCCATCTGTTGTTAAGAATTGAACCACCGCACATGTGGCTGGTGGTGGAACCACTTCTTTGGGAGACAATGAAAGGGAATTGACCAGCGCTGGCAGTGGAACCACCGACAACCCTCCAGTCATCTTCCGGGTCAATCCTTACCAAAGGGTTAGCTAAAACATCATTAGATATTCATTACTAGGAATTTTAAAACTTCTTTAATATTTCTTACCGGCGATGGATGCCACGAGGGCTGCAAGTAAAACGAATACCTTCATGTTAGCAGAGAAAGTGTATCGGGTTCTCGAATTTTCGGCTTTTTATACTAAGAATTAATCAAAGGATAACCTAAGATTGATATTACCATATACGGGTTTTTTTTTCTAATCTTAAATCTTGACAAGTATTAAGTAAATAACACTTTTTTCATAATAGAATTAAACATTAGATAACAAGATTTATCTATTCAGGTAGTAATCTTTCCATTGTCAAATCGATAACTGGGGCGTTTTGGCAATAATACGTAACCAATCGTCGTAATGAGACAAATCTTAATTACATCTAATATTTTGGTTGATAAATTATATCGGTCTACAAATCTTGACGCCGTTTAAAAAACAGCAACGTCAGCCTTTCAATAAAGTTAATCATCTCAGTAAAACGGTACTTTTTTCGTTTATTTATAATTAAATAATTTTCGAGATAACTGTAGAAAAGATTTATTGATTTGATATTAACTAGGTTTTCTTTGAGATCTTTGTAACATACACCACAATTGGAGGACGAGTAAAGGAAAATCTAATGGTGAGATTTTTCTAGAGAAGCTTTTAAGGCCTCGAGGTACAAGCAGACGCGAACAGACCGAAACGTAATTTATTCCGGCAAGGAGACGTAACCGTTTCGGAAGGATGGAAATCAAAATAAGGAAAAGAGGCGAGTCGGTAAAACACGCCTTCTTTTTCCCCACAGTGACGATTCCGAGCACTTACTACGAGAAGAAATCTCTCTTTTCGAGCTCCCTTTTCACCACCGAGATCTTTATTAGGAACAATATTGGTCGAACCGAACACGTCCGAGTGAATGAAATTGATAAAGAGGTTTTTCACATTTCTTTTTTTATGTTTTTTTTTTTCGTTTCCTATATCAATCGATTTATTTACTTTCCTTTAACTCTAACGAAAACAAGAGAGAAATTGATTGTATACGTATGTTATAGTTAGACAAATGATACATGTATTTAATCGGATTGTATCATTAAATAGCTCATTTGTATTTAACGCGGAAGTACGTGACTAGCGCAGTAACCATGAAATTAATCGGCACTGTCGAACACTAATTCAAATTCGAATTTGGCAAAGCAAAACGTTAATTTGAATCATTGTTTTTAATAAGTTAATTCCCGTAAATAGGAGACTATTAAAATAACCTCTCTAATTTTATTTATTAATTTATATATTGCACTAAATAAGCTTTGTACATATTTGCTATCTTTAATAACCATTTCAGGTATCAGCTTGTGGTGTACTGTAACCTTAATCTTCTTCGTAGAGACCCTTTTATGCAAATTTCAGGAATCCTATACGAGATTAACCCGACCACCGCATCAATATACGGATTGGGACACATCGCACATTTCAAGTAGATTAGTATTCCATTCTGTCTCTATTTCATTCCATTCTGACTGAAACCTTAGTTTCCATTTCTGGATTTTGTGATAACTTTGTTGTCTCATTATTTAAATAGCGACATTTAAATAAAGTTATTTATATTATTCTGTCATTCTAACTTAAAATTCTAAAAGTTATGGTAAAAAATTGGCGAATTGAAATACGATCGCAATTTCCATTGAAAAATCAGATTGAAAATGGTATCCATTTATAACCGTTTTGTGACGAATAGTTGAACAGATGAGGCGTAACTTGTGTGCGTTTTAAGTCATATATCTTATTTTATTCCTTCATAGATCTCGTATCTTGAGATGATATTTTTTAAAATTAGAAAGGAAGCAAGATTGAAAATAGTCCTTGAAATGGCGAATCCATATTTTATTGGATGGTGGTTCTGTTTTTGGATTATTGTAGGAAATATACTCATAAATCATAGCTTTAGACGAATCCTGGAAAATGCGAACTCGGATGGGAAAAAGCAACGACTTTCCATTTGCTCTAGATTAAAAGTAACGAGGTTGCTTTCTGGAGGAGTTGCGAAATGATTCCTTGTAGATGAAAAATAATAATAAGGACAACAAAAATCGAAATCATCCTGCTCCTCCACCAAAAATTGCAATTTCCATACCAAAGCTTTACATGGAAGTATTAAAGCGGTTTAATTGGGTGCAAAAATACAATTCTATATCTAAAATAACTTGCTTTAAAATGTGAAAACGTAAATTAAAAGTCCTGTTTGATTATGAAAACAGTCCTCGCGTTTTATGGATTTTGCGAGTAAGTAATTTGTTCCAATTAAACCGAAAGTGCTTTTAAATGTGGTCCCTTTGTAAACGTTTAGAATTGCCAAGGGAATTCGGCTTTCAAACAACACTCAAAACCCTCAGAAACGTATCGCAACAAACTTTTCAGTTAATCCGAATAAGTAGAAAAAGGTCCTTTTTTAAATTTTTTACGTTAACTCTAATTTAAAATAAATTTTCTTGAAATTTCTTTGAATCTTGGATCTGAATATTATTATTTTATAATTGATTTTATTAAATTGGAAAGGAGATACATACATCGTTGAGCACAAAAGTCTTATTTGCTTTCTAGAGACTGAGATAATAATGTTGACCTTCTTTTGAAGGTTCCCATCATCTTATTTACTAGAAATGGAAAATACACTTTACATTCTGAGGTTGTTATTTAATAACACAATTTGCAAGGTATATCGTATAGAAATAAAAGGGGTTCATCAACATTCTTGTTAACTTAAAAAATTGTGCAGAGTTTATTTATGGAAAATGAGAAATAATTTTTACTTTAATTGAAAGCACAAAGTTCATCAACAGCATCAATGAGGAATCTTTTCTTATGCCTTAACAGTTTGATGCAGTTGCCTTTTAAAGTTTCTTACTAAAGTATTATAAAAGTTAATGCCATAAAAATTCAGTTTATTGCGAAACCTGATCAAGCGATTTCTGAAGATTATTTATTAGGTAGAGTGATTGGGTAGAGTTAAAATTTTTAGATTTGTGAAACTATTTCGGCAGTCATTCTTATAATTTAAACCAGCTAGGAGTTTAACTGCTCTCCGTTGGATAGCAAAAACACGATGAAGGACCGCTGAATGATCGCAAGTCAGGAGACCATCAAGCAAATGATGTTGAAACAATGAGAAATAAGTTGTTATTAGAATGCTCTGAGAGACAACCGATGAAAAAAAAAACACAAAAAGTAATCGAGCAGCGAGTTGAATCCTGTGATGAGACAATGTAGCTTTTATTATTATTCTTCCGCTCAAGTGAGAAGGTTATGTTTGTTATCTTTTTTAAACTTCATTCAGTAAGTTTATTCCAAACCATTTCCTTGCATTATTTAGCAGTTTAGTTCAGAAATTATTTCATTGAGCTAATTGCCTTTGGCAAGTATGGTGTGTAGAATATTGGCATATAGAATAGAAGACTTCAACAAATCAGGCAAATCCAACGCTCTAATCTCGAATCTATTATGATAGATTATATCTGACTGGATATGCAGTATATTCTGTGTTGGAGCACTGAGGTTACATAAAAAATAGTTTCAAGGTAAGCAAATCATGTGAAACGTAGTCAAAAGCCTTGCAGAGACCTAAGAAAGTAGTTATACAGAATTCTGAGTTCTCATATGAGTCAACAATCAGATTTTTGAGATATATAAAGGTGGTAGTAGTAAATTTCCCAGCCCTAAAGTCAAATTGATTATTATTAAATGGGTTGTTTGCTTCAAAGAATTCAATCTGATGAAGATTCTATAAGATCTTTTTATTATAAAAGATAAATTTGTTCTAAATAGTATCTATCAAAAAATTAAGAAAAACATTTAAAAAGTTGAAGAGATTTAATTACACAATCTCACAATTTTTTTGACCAATTTCAAAAAATTATATATGATTTAATTTATAAGAATTAAGAAACATTTTTACTTTAAATTGAACTTAAGAGATAATATTTTGATTAAAATAAGTTGAATTTGGTGTAGTTGTTACCAAAAAAAAAAACAAGATTTTTTTTTAATCTTGGTAAAAAATTTGTTAATTAGATAATCTAACATAAAAAAATGTAATCAAATTTAAAAATAGTATTAAAATGAATTTATTTTTAGAGATTAGAAATACTTTGCATATAGGTTGCCTTTTATATTTCGGGATTGGACAACCCCAGTGTTGCAATCTGGTAACTGATAGCTCTATCATAAAGTTTGACATTTTCATGGTTATACGTACTCAGAACGTTTTAACATACAAGCTATTTGTGTTGTTTGCAGTAACTTAAAAGATTCATCTTGGCCAAATAATGGAATTAAATCGTGAACGTTTTCATGCGATTATTTTTTACAACTTTCGATTGGATTAACTCAGCAACAGTGAATGGATGAACTGAATTCTATTTTTGGCGATGAAGCTCCATTACGGACCAGTGTTTATCGATGGTATGGTGAATTCAATCGAGGTCATAGTTCACTTCACTGCGAATTTCGTGAAGGTCTTCCAAAATAAGTTGTTATTCCGGAAACCTTTGATGCTGTGTGCGAACTGATATTGCAAGATCGTCATGTGACCTATCGTAAGATTGAGACCACCTTAGGTAGGCATTACTGGGACGAGCATACATTCAATATTGCATAAACATTTGACTGTTAAAAAATTTTTTTCGCGTTGGATCCCACACAGTTTGCTAATCGGTCAAAAAAAGACTCATGTCGATTGGTCGAAAGAAATGCTCAAAAATACGATCGCGGTGCTTCGAAATACGTCTATGACATCGTGATAGGTGATGAATCGTGGATTTATTCGAATGAGCCTGATAGTAAACAGCAGTCGACTGCATGGGCGTTTCAAGGTAAACCTTCTAAATCTGGAAAAACTGGACTTGTCACAACCGTACCACTAGAACAACGCAGAACAGTCAATTCTTGGTGGTACGCAACCATTTGTTTGCCAGTTGTCTTCCAAGAAATCACGAAAACCAACCGCCGAAGTTAAAGGCTTCATTGGCGCCGGTTCACATCAGATCAGACCACATCGAATAAGACCATACCAGACCAGACTAAACAAATTCAGATCAGATCAGACACGTGCGTTGTAGTGGCTTCATTTATACCGGATTTATAAGGTAAATAATACTCGACGAGTAAATACAAAGTTATTGCTACTTAGCAAAGAGCTCTCAAGAGGTTTAAAATGAATTCCTCAAAAGTTGATGAATGGGATGAATGTCTAACGGAAAATATTACCAGTAAATAATATAAAGTGAAACGTCCTTATTAGATGCATGCATTATAACAATCACGCCACGAAGGGGAATATACAAAAACTTCTTTAAATCTTCGAAATTACCTTGAGAAGTTTAAAGAGCATTATCGAATGAACATAACTTATGATCATATTTAGAAGCTATTTCTGGAGATTTAAAAGGGTATTCAAATTTAATCCATAACTGAGTTTTCACTATTCTGTGGTTTTGCTCTGATGAGGTCGATTAACATTGATTTGTCCATTGTCCGAAAACTAACTACGACCGTTGCTTGACAAAATATCAAACACGTTTTTTCCGTACCGACCTTCGGAAAGTACTCGTATGAGTCTGGTGACAACGTGTCTGTCGTGATCTGAAGGGACAACTGTAGCCACTTATCTGTTCTGGCTTGGTTTGATTTGGTCTGATCTGGTCTGCACCGGTGCCAATGAAGCCGCAGCCGAAGACGAATCACTCTTCACCACGACAATGCGAGCTCTCATACATCGGCTCAAACAATTGCATTTTTGAACACTCAAAACATCGCTTTGATGAGTATAGCCCTGACTTGGCATCGAATGACTTCTTTTTATTCCCGTACGTAAAAAGCAAACTGGGAGGTCAACGTTTTTCGACACCTGAAGAAGCGGTTGCTGCGTTCAGAATGCCTGTTTTGAAGATACCATAATCAGAGTAACAAAGGTGCTTCGACAATTGGTTCAAACGCATGCAAAAATGTATAGATGTTCATGGGGAACATTATGAAAAACAATAAAGCGATTTTTCATGATTAACCGTTTGAGTCCCAAGCAGCGCGATCGCGCTGTTCAGATTTTATGTCGAGAAAATCCAGTATACGTATACCAGCAACGTATATGAAAGCGCGATCGCGCTGCTCGGGATTTTTCGACAATGTTTTTTCAAAACCGTCTGGGACTCAAACGGTTAATATTTGTTTTTGTTCCCTAATCCCTAAATATAAAAGGCAACCCTCGTACATTAAATTAACACTGTACTTGATTTTTTTTCTTATAAAAGCCAAATTTATTTTAATTGCTACAAAAAAAAAATTAAAAAAATAAAGAGTAACGGCCGTATGCATAGCTACACGTTTAGTATGATTTTAGGATGTTTTTAACTAGTAACCACTAGTTGTATTTAAAAGCATTTTAAAAATTGGTATGCATAGTTTCATTTTAACTTGTCACTAGCTAATAGAAAACTAAACTATCTTTTAAGGCGGCAACATCGCAAAATTTGTACATTTTTGGAATATTGACAAGTGAAATGAATGACATATGGAAAAAATTATACAACACGGTGGGTTTATTTAATATTAAAGAAGAATTAGAAGTAATTAAACACCACCACTTTGAAAAAAATGCCCCAAAGGTGATCTATAAGTGTCCCACGTTAACGCAACGACAGTTCATCATTTATTGTGTATAGGTATGCTGCAAAGGTGGAGAAACTTATAATGCAGGGAAGAAGTAGTAATAAAATAAGAGGACCCTTCTAAAAGATCTAAAAAATGATGTCGACCTTTTAGTCCCAATTATGACATACTTAACGGCAATAACCATATTATATAACTTTGTATATTTTTGACCATTAACTCGTTTACTAAATTGTTTAGTTTATTTTAAACAAATATATGGTAAAGAATTGGAATGTTAATCACCAACTTACTAATTTTGGAAAACAAAAAATCATGCAGAGCTCTGTCGTAGAAATTATAAGAAAATAGAGGAAGAAGGGTAGTTCGAAATGATTGTTTTTTATTAAAATTATCAAACTTTTTCTATTACGAAAAAATTAAAAAAGCGGAATGGATAACATAATCTTAAAAACGTTCGATCAATTTAAAAAAAAATGTGCATTTGCGAAAATTGTATTATTATCCCCTATAGTAAGTCTTGTGATGCAATATATTTACACCAAATTCATTCGATACATCTAAAGTTTTACAAGTAGTAATGATGATATTTCTGTTGTATCGCGGGTGACATTCTAGAAAATGACGTTAAAATCCAGTTAGACAAGCCTATTTTGGCCACTAAAATCTTAGTAACCAATTAACGTTAAAAGGCTACTAAATATGGTTATGCATACGGGTTTTGCTTAGTAACGTGTAAAAATGACGTTAGTAGTCACTAAAAAAGCTATGCATACGGCCGTTATAGTTTAAATGTAGAAATGATTTTTATGTGAAATTAAATACTAAAGAATTTTATTTCTACAAATTTATTAAATTTGTTTTAACCATAACTTGAAACATTAAAAAAATGGTATGAAATGAGGGTTAGTTCATTTTATTCCAGTACCATTAAATTAGTTTATGTTTTAAAACTTATACTCCGTGGATATTTTTTGTGTGATTTTATTAGTCATACGTGACTTTGTTCTTCCACCCAAATCACATTCCGACATATTCGGAAAATACACGTCCCACGCCATATACAAATATGAAATTTTTATATTTCAATCCTCTGTTGTTCGAAAACGGTGACAAGTCGCCTGGTGAAATATTTAGTCGTCGACAGTATTAAGTGGAAATTCAAAGCGAAAACTGACATTCCCTTTATTTGCATTACTTTGTTAATTATTCATGTGAATTTCTATTTACCAAAAAAATTAAGTATTGATAGTCATCTCTCTATAGTTATTCAAGTAGTATTTTAAGAGTAACTTCGATTTTTTACATGTAACTATCCTAGGACAATCCTAGTACAAATTACAAACTTATAAGACGGTTTAATTAAAAGCGTAAAAGCCGGCATGCTTCCCTACAACGAAAAGGTGTAATTAAGTCCCCTTGGAAATGTTTTAATACAGTTCGCCGGTCTAATTTTGAGATCGCTTTGAATGGTTATTCACGGAAAAATCGTCGGTATACGAGACGAACGAGAACAATTTTTAATGAGAATTTAATTGAACCCGGCGGAGAAGTGGGTCTTCTCATAATTTGTATACCCTATGTTAAAAAGGGGCGCTGAAATAGTAAAACGTTATTAAACCTAAAATCTATTATAATATACAAATGAAAACGTTTCATGTTTCGACAACCGGTATTATAGGGAAAACATAAAATTCATACGTTATATTATTGAATCTCGAGGGGCGAACGGTTGTTACGCGAGAACTTTAATTAAAGCTCACAAACGCAAACTACACGGTTCTCAAACTGCCACGTACGGCCATTTAATCCATTTAGACTGTTCACACTTAACACAGGACATAAACGACTTGGACGTTTTGTTAATATCAAATCCTAAACGGCGTACGTGGCATACCAATTCAAACATAATTATGAAGATAACGATGCCTAATGGACGATTAGAAATGTTAGCGTAGAAATTCATAAAAAATTTTAGTCTAACATTATCCAAGTTATTTAAATTATTTAACAGAAAAAAAGTTTTATATGTTACTGTTATATTTCTAACTTAGAGATAATTAATTTAAATTTCTACTGCCTACATTCATCCTCCCCTATAATGTCTCAAAAAGGGGAGATTACAAGATACATGATATTTTATTCTCGTCCCACTGGTTAACCTCGGAGAAGCGATAATTACACGAAATTACCTACATTTCTAAGTGAGATTAAACAGAGAGTTACGAGCAGGTATCCCCATAAAGTTAATTGAACGTTATTTATCTTCTTTACTAAACCGGAACTGAAGTAAAGTTTCAAGCAATTTCAAAAACGACAACCTAGAAGACTTAGTTCTCGTCATTGTTAGTTGTGCGCGGTTCTTTTATATTTCGGGTTTGGTTAAAAGCCTTTGATACTAATTGGTACTGTAAGCTTAAGGTTCAAATGGCGGGGAAACTTTTACGAGCGCATGGAAAAAGTGCGCGTGTGGAAATTACAGTTTCGCTTCACTAACCGCTAATTTGAATTCACGTGTTCTTAGAATACGAATACGAAAACTGGATACCACACAATAATCTAATGCAAGTTGCAGAGAGTGCTTACGTTGAGGTTTTCCCCAATGCACCAGATTATATTTCTTTTTAGAACAAGGAAATCATGCATGAAATTTAAAAACATGTTTCCTTTATAATTTATTTGAGGTTTATTTAAACTCAGGCTAATTTAGTATTGATGTTTTATAAGATATTGTCTAATAAATAATATTAATAGAAAATATCATACAAACGTAGCTTTTATTTAATATGAAAATCATCCTTCATTTTTTATTTCTCAATGTTCTATAGTCTTCAATAAAATTTTTTAATAATTTTTCTTTAACATTTAATTTTTAACATTTAATATGATTTTTGGTCTAATTGGTTTCTGAAGTTTTTTCCTTAAATATTCTTTGCTTATTCAGATAGTTGATTGTAAATTTATGTATTTGAGAATTAATCTGATGTTTTAGAAGATATTTGTAGAAATGTAGAACAATTTTTTAAAAGAGAATAATTACATATTATATATTTTTTTTGAGTTAAAAACAGTAGTAGTTACATAAAACTAAATTTTATGAATTTACTTTACTTTTTTCATTGACACAGGAAAATGAAGTGTGTTTTGTCAAATAGAAATGAATTTATTTCACAAAAGGAAGGCAGAACGACAAATATACAATAATTAAAATTAAATTACTAACTTAAATAATACACTTTTTCATTTCCCTTGGAAACGGGCTATCGACCTTAGTCCTTCAGCACAGTTTAAAATCTTCTTTTTTTATTTTAAACACATCGTTCAATGGCGGCACTAGTGGCACATCTCAAAAATTGTAATAAAGGAGAAAATGGCTTTTAAAAATTGCAGTAATTTGAAATGCGATATCCATGCACTGGAATATAGACAAAAATGAAAAAAACCATCATGACTAGTGTAATTTTTGGAAGTTGGATTAATAAAAGAAATCGATAAGCAGCAACGCTACCGTCGTATTAAATTTGTGTCACTATTGCAGCTACATATAAATCACAATTGAAATAAAATTATAGTGTGACATCCGTCATTTATTCGATTTGAGATGAACTAACTTTGTGGCGATCTTGCAGATACAAAAGGTATAAGATGTCAGATTTTAATGCAACAGTTACTAGAATATTTACGATTTTTGAGATGTGCCACTATTGCCGCCATTGAACGACATGTTTTATATTTTCATGATTTGATTATAAAGAGCATGACACGTGGTGTGTGAAGGAATGAATAGTTTCGGAATATTGTTCTTCATAATGCTGATGTATTTATTTGCCGATATTGAAAAGCGCTCTGCCAATGGTCTAACTGGTTATTCGGTAAAGTCGTTGCTCGGATGTCGTATTTTGGTTAAAGTACGAAAACAGGATCTTTCCCCAACTTCTAAGTTGTTCATTGTACCTCCTTTACTATCAGCTGTCAAAATGTTCCGTATTCCAGAATGGGTCTGCAAATGGATTTGTAGATGTATGTTCCACAATTGGTGTTAATGCCTTGTTTTTTATATGTTAGTGCTTTAATATGTTTGGCTCTCGCTGTTGCTTTCATTTTTGCTTTTCTAGAATGTATATGAAATTTTGCTTTGTTATCGAAAGTTATACCTAAGTATTTAACACATTGCGAAGGTTTGATTTGTGTTTGCTCAATATGAATCATTGGGGAGTTGTCCTTGATCCGATGAAACAGTATTAAGAGTTGTGTCTTTGTTGGATTTATACAGATTCTCCAGAGTCTATACCATTCCACAATTTGGTTGGTTATTTCTTAGAGTTTTATAACAGCTGTTTCCACATTTCTTGCATGGGCTACCAAGGCAGTATCGTCGGCGTACTGTAGCATATGCGACTCACCAGCACTGTCACACTTCTTCATCATATCGTAAGCAAATACGCTGTACAAAAGTGGTGAAATTGGAGAGCCCTGAGGAACGCCTTGATGAATTTCAAATTTATCTAAAAGGCTTTGATTCATTCTAACTCGGAATGTACGCTTTTTAAGGAAATTTGCTACTAGTTGGACAAAATCAGGTGGAACATTCATAGCGTATAATTTATACAGGGTTTCTCACGCAACTGGTTCGTTAGAACTTTATTGGGTTCCACTATTAGTAGATTTTTGAGATTTTGCCAGTAGGGGTTGTTCATCCGGATCTTTCGATTTAAAATATTTTCAAGATGGCTGCCACTTCCGGTCGACCGGAAGTAGGATACAACTTCGTTATTTTAAATGGAATGGTATAATTTTTATTGCATATTTTAATTCTACGTACAAAAATAAGTAAACTTTGATAAGGGTTGTTGGTACTTATCGCTTTTCGTTTTCGAGTTATTTTGATCTTAAGATTTTTTTAACAATTTTTAACTTGCTGTTTAAAACCACATTTCTCAGTCACTGTTCAAGCAAGAAAGTTAATAATCGCTACGTTTACTCTCCAGACATTGCCAAATAGAACCCCACTACCCTTACCCCTCTTTCACATACAGAGTGGTCACAAAGAGAATTACCGCTCTTCCATATTCAATTGCAAAAAAGTCGAAAATTTTAAATGGAACACCCTATATTTTATTAGCCTATCCGATAGAGAATTTAATTCTCTACAAATTTGCAATACATATCCCTATACCTATCGGTTAAGGTTTTCAAGATATAAGGGAATTTGTGAAAATCGCGTGTAAAATGTCAGAAGGAGTCTTGTTTTTATTAGTAGGCTATGAAACTTGAACAGTTTTTTCGCTTGATATGGTAGAAAATTTAATTCTTTACCAATCCTCAATACATTTCCCTATACCTATCGATTAAAGTTTTGAAGATATAAGCGAATTTATAAAACTTGCGCGTAATGTGCCAAAAAAAGTTTTTCTTTATTAGTAGGCCTCGAAATTTGAACAGTTTTTTGATAAATTCCCTTATATCTTCAAAACTTTAATCGATAGGTATAGGGAAGTGTATTGAAGGTTGGTAGAGAATTAAATTCCTTATCGTGTTAAGCAAAAAAATCGATCAAGTTCCATAGCCTACTAATAAAAAAAAGAAAAACTTCTGGCATTTTATAGGCAATTTTATAGGCAATTCCCTTATATCTTGGAAATCTTAACAGATCGGTATAGGGACATGTATTGCAAATTTGTAGAGAATTAAATTCTCTATCGGATAGGCTAATAAAATATAGGGTGTTCCATTTAAAATTTTCGACTTTTTTGCAATTGAATATGGAAGAACGGTAACTCTCTTTGTGACCAGCCTGTATATTAAAGAGGGGTGGAGGTAGTGGCGTTCTATTTGGCAATGTCTGGAGAGTAATCGTACCAGTTGTCAACTTTCTTGCTTGAACAGTGACTGAGAAATGTGGTTTTAAAGAACAGGTTGAAGATTGTCAAAAAAATCTTAAAATCAAAATAACTCGAAAACGAAAAGCGATAAGTACCAACAACCCTTATCAAAGTTTACTTGTTTTTGTACGTAGAATTAAAATATGCAATAAAAATTATACCATTCCATTTAAAATAACGAAGTTGTATCCTACTTCCGGTCGACCGCAAGTGGTAGCCATCTTGAAAATATTTTAAATCGAAAGATCCGGATGAACAACCCCTACTGACAAAATCTCAAAAATCTACTAATAGTGGAACCTAATAAAGTTCTAACGAACCAGTTGCGTGAGAAACCCTGTATATTAGTCCATTGTGCCACACCGAGTCAAATGATTTTGAATATCGAGAAACAAGGCGGCCGACAGGTAGCAGTGTGATTGGTCGCTATCCGGATTGAGTGGAGAGATCTGAGTCCTTCTTTGGAATGCAAACTACTATGCCCGTTTTCCGTGCTTCAGGGAAGTATTGATGATGTAAGCAAAAACTGAATATATTTCTGATATGTTGATGAATGGAATAATCAAGTTGTCTAAAAATTTTTCTGGTCAGTTTATCTTGTCCAGCTGAAGTATTTCTTCCTCCACTTAGCATTTCGCAATACTTATCCTCATCAACAATCAAATCAGTACTCGAGATATGTTTTACGTTTTTAAAAGTTTGATACCAGTCTTCAATTTGCTCGTACACTTCACTACAGAATAGACTATTTTCATATTTTTGGAAACATTGTTCTAGATATCTTGCATGTACTCGTGCTTTTTTGAAGTTTGTGTTACAAATGGAGTTGTCTATTGGGTTTCTAAGATTGTGAGAGCAAGTGTTTTTTCTATATTTCGATAATTTCTTCACTTCGTTCCAGTAGGTTCTACCATTTATATAATTAATTCTGTCACGGGCTTCGAGAAATCTGTTGGATCTAAAATCCCATTTGTCAAATATTTATTTATCCCTGTTAAAAGGGACATACATATGGGAATATATGGAGAATATAGTCGGTGTGACAATACCTACAATGCGAATTTACTCTTCGAAGAATTCACATGTATCGTTTTAACAAGTGTATTGCATTATTTTGTCGTATTTAACAGCAAAAAAGTTTTGTTGGAAAAATAAAAAACCAATTTTCATTAAAAAATGTAGATGCGATAAAAGTGTAGCTTTTACTTGAAATACATAATATCCCCTAAAAATGTTGATTTTATATGATTTCTGTTGTGTTCAGTTAAATTTTTTTCACTCATCTTCCTTTAATGTTCTATTTTTCAATTTAAATTGTGGAGTAACGATTTAACATTTTGAAGTTCTCCACAAAAATTGGAAATTTAATATCAAAAATGTTTCTTAAATTTGATCTAAATGGTTAGAGATGTTTGCAGTTCTTACTTCTGTTCAAATTGGATTCAGTGAAACAGTAAAAATGTTATTTATGTCTTTTCAAAGCTTTGTTTTTTAGATGCCTGTTATTTCGATTAGTTTTCATTTTTAATTCTTAGAAGTTTTCGTTTTTATGAGGTACGCTTTTTAATTCGCATAGCTTTATTAAAACTTTATTAATGTAAATTCCTCTCCGCTTGGATGTTGTAAACCAAATTCAGTAAAAGTAATAAAAATTAAACTTTTAGTCGTTTGTTAATTCAATTAGTTTTCATTTTACATAGAACAGTTTAATGTCGGTCTCTAAAAAGGATAACAAATATTTTCGTTTCATAAAGTTTTGTTCAAATTTACTAACCCTGAATAATACAGGCTTTTGTCATTATGGATTTTCCGGGAAATATTAAATAAAAACGCTTATGAATGAAATTTTCTTCAGTTACTTATTAAATTAATTAATTCTTGCTATACACATATATGCACAAGTTTTGTAAATTTTGGTCTCTAATGTACCATAACCCGAAATGGAGCTGCACCATGAAGAGAAAGATGTAAAAGTGAACTCCCTCCCTGTAACATTGCCGAGTACTCTTTCATTTTTCTCTTCATGGTGCATCTCCATTTCGGATTATAATACGTCTCCCATTCAGGCAATCAACAGCAAGCAACTAGCAAGCAGCAACAAGCGATATTATCCCTTGATAACATTTTATATAGAATTAAAGTGGACGTCTCACATGGGAGCAATTCGATTTCAGAAATAAAGAGGAAATGTTAAACAGTTCCAATGTGAAAGACATCATTTAATTATATGTACAATGTCATCAAGTGACAATATTGCTTGTTGCCAGTTGCCTCAGTGTGAGACTCGCCTAAAAAACAGGGGAATTATTTTAGATTATTTAAGTTTGGTCGAATTTGTAATTCTAAATGTGATTATCCTCTTTGTGGGTTTTTGATTGATTGTTTTTTAGATAGCCTCTTAATTCAATTATTTTTCACTTTATATAGAAAAGATTTTTTAATTCTGAACATTTTTATTCAAATTTATTAACCCTTAAACGTAAACTCTTGTCCCTTTGGATTTTGTGAAGGGATTAAGTAACAATGTCCTTAATTAGATACTTATTAAATAGAAAATGTGGCTAATACTTTCTTAATAAATAACGATTGTTTAAAGTACAAACATAGTATGTCCCAAAATGTAATCTATAAAAAACCAGGGACGTTAATCAGCTAAAGCCTTTTTTAAAACAAGGAGAAGATATCTGATTGTGAGTTATCATTGGCTATTCGTATTTGAGTCATCAACTTTCAGTTGTGATTCACATTATGGTAACTATAAGTTTTTTAACTACAGCATAATAATCTTCCCATTTTTATTGCCATGAAATTACCCGATGTGATCTTTTTATGTAAACACCTATCTGATTCTTTTTGCGACAATATTCTTTTTAATACCAAAAGTACATTTGTTTTCAGACGGCAGCAAAATCCTCCCAAAAATTATTACGTAACCGCTATCTTTCTGGTGCGTTTTTGCCGAAAATTTACGACTCACGACCCGCGTACGAGCGTGTCATTTGCTCGAATTAATTACGGTTGTGGTCGTGATACGATGTTACGTACAATTTCGTGTGCCCGCTTTTTTAACCGAAAACTCTGCCGAATATGCAGTAACTACGACAAGTTACGAAGATACATCAAGTCTACCTCATTTTAAAATTTTCCTAGACTTTTTATCCCG
Source organism: Digitonthophagus gazella (assembly GCA_036711955.1). Taxonomy (NCBI): domain Eukaryota; kingdom Metazoa; phylum Arthropoda; class Insecta; order Coleoptera; family Scarabaeidae; genus Digitonthophagus; species Digitonthophagus gazella. Next base: position 12,849,935 of record JASCIT010000001.1, read on the forward strand.
ATTTCATATTAAACTAAGATTATACGTACTTAGTTTACTTAAATCGTTAAAAGACTTGAAGGTTCTTATTACCTACATAATTAAATTACTTATGTGCTTTTGCCGATCCAAACTTATAACTTAATTCTCGGTAACCCAAACTAATTAATAAACCGTAAAGGATTACAGCTTATCTCTAAAGATGGTATATTAACTTGTAACTTATTAAAGTAAGTTATAAAACCTTCTTATTTAAATTATTAATTAATGGTAAAAAAAAGTTTTGTCTTTGTAAAATGTTGGTTGGATATCTGCGCATGTTTCTTCAAGCTTAACTGAAAGCTCCGAGCTTCGCGCCAACCATTTCTCGTGCAAAAGTACACCAGTCGACATCGGCGACTTTATAAAGCTCGCGGGTGCTTAGTGATCGTAAGAAGTGTTTTCTATAGTTGTAATTCCGTTCTTTTTAAGAGTTTCATTTACAAGATTCATGGTTTAAGTAAAATAACAGTCCTAAAGGTACAAGAAACTTAAAATATTTTTAGGATTAATACTTTTATTTTTATTTCGTTTCACTTTGTCTTTTTGAGGACAAGAACCCTTTTACTACATTTACAATATCATGAATAAAAGATGTCAAGAAAATGAATCCTTTGGGAACACCAGCGATAACCCAAAATGTAAAACATCTAAACTCTAAATATTTATTACCTACCCCACATTTACCTTTTCCGTTTTGTATTTTTGTATTTTTTTTTTCTGTGTGTTTGGCAATTTAATTGGCTTGTTTTGTCAAACGGAAACTGACTACACAATAAAATGAATGTATCTTCATGCTGTGTTATTAAAAAAAGCAAAAGGATTTTTAAAATCCCATTCATTTTTTGTTATGTTTGACTCTCGAAATTTTTATGCGTAATAGGTCAGGAACAACGCTAAAGTAAATACTATACGAGTACGAAACGAGTTTTGTAATAAAAACGTGTCGGTTTTATTAAACAAATTGATGTAACGGCGCGTTGGGTAAATGAGTTCGGTGAGTTTTAAATGTAATTTATGAATTAAATTGTTAACGATGTGTACGTTTTACTAAATTTAAATTTAGTTAATGATGATAATTAAAACGAGAGTTGATTAAATAAACATTGCAGTAAGAGGTTTGTGTCTAATACACTTTTTTTAATTTATAGTTTTCTCTTCAAGGAACATGATGAAACCACGACATTGAAAAAAAAAAAATTGTAAGAATGCAATTAGGTAAGTGTGTTATTATTTTTATTGTTTATAAGAAGATGAAAGTTATTAAAGTTGAAACTATCTAAATGCAAAAATTTTGGTGTATTTAAAATCGTGGATACTCAGAATATAATACGCGGATTTAAATTGTCTAAAAATTTTTAGAAAAAGTTAAGAGCGTGTTTGATAACAATGATCGTCCTTTACTATACATTAATTTTTGTTATTCGTTATTACTATTTTTGACTTATTTCAAAACGAAAAATTACATGCAGTCATTTTTACAGTCAGAGTTGATTAAATTACTCGACATGTGTGATTGTAAAATTTACCAGTTTTTGGAAGTCCTTTGGCTATATCCGAAAAAACCATGAAGGACAAAACAAAACGAAAAGCTACCTTGAAGTGATTATTCCCATGTGCAACTCTCTAGTATCACTTTTATTAGCTCTGACTTGCACTCATGATCCTAGAGCGACTATCTACTAGTCGCTCTAAAATCATTCGTTTTCTATACGTCACCTGTTTAAAGTTTCATTGTAAAAGTGTATTATATCGGGTATTCATTTAAATTCGTGCTCAAGTATGCTTTGAAATTTTATTAGACGGCGATAGAGAGAAAGATGTATGCTACATTATTACTGCACTCTAATCAATTAAATTTCATACTTGCAAACGTCAAATCTGGTCAAACTACACTGAAGGGCTTGCAATGGCTATTTACCGATAATGTGTTTAATTTGTAACGGAAAGATTTGATGGAAAGTGTTACTTTCAAACCAATTTGAATGTCGATGAAGTTTAGGAATATTTACAGCATAATTTTGTGAACCACTTGAATATTTCCATGAAATTTTGGAGAACCGATTACTGAAAAGATTAGTGTTTAGGTAGGGTTTAGCTAAAAACAAGTTACTGACCAGATTCCCTTTATGTTATGTGTTGTTGCTATAACTTATTGAATATTTCGGTGTCGTGACATTAGTTTAATTAAATTTTATTGGACCTACGTCAAAAATTCAGATAAAATCCATTGGTACTTGAACACGAATTGAAATGAACGCCCGATATTGTTATCATTATTGTTACGTGTGTTGTATCGTAAAAGTTCATTCTTCCATAACATGTTTTCTAATACTAGGGGTATAGTACCCACCTAAACAGACTTTTAAATCAGTAGAAACATAAACATTATTCTATTTCAACAAACTGTAATAACTTCTTGAAGAAATATGTACAGGTGTTCTAACGATCTGAGAAAGCTCCATAACGTGTTTATTATTGGAAATATTAACTTTTTCCTTCTTTTAGGCTATAGCTACGATTCTGCTGTACATTTTTAAAATATTACGACTTATGTACAGGTGTCCTAATATTATAAAAGTACTAAAGTTATGATTTTTTAATTGAAACGTACCTGGCTTGATTTATTTTTCTATTTTATGGTACAATACGTTTCACTTTTATAAAGGTCGTTTTTAGCAAAATTGTCAGCAAATTTGATTTATGGCGCTTTTTTGTCAAAATTTCGAAATGTACTGGTCTGTTCAAAAATATCTATTTGCCAAATCTTTGCCTTAACTTTACTGTAGTTGACGCCGTTTGATTGCTAAATATTTGCCGCACATTTTAAATGTTTATTCAACAACCTGCATTGTCACATTTGCATACTGTGATTTTTTAAACATGATAAGTTAAAAATGAAGTGAAGGCAAGGATATCGAAGATAAGAATTTTTGTATATACCCCTGCATTTCAAAATTCTGGTAAAAAAAAGTGTCAAACATTAAATTTGGCTCACAGTTTCGGTAAAAGCAACCTTTATAAAAATGAATCATATTGTACCATAAAATCAAAAATAAAATCAAACTGAGTACATTCCATTTAAACAATTGTAACTTTAGTATTTTTGTAATATTGGGACATTTGTATACAACTTATAGTATTTTAAAAATCTGTAGCAGAATCGCAGCTCTAATCCAAAAAGAAAAAATGAAAAAGTCTATACACCAATACCTCACTTTGCATCGGGGTTACGTTCCAAAAAAAAACACGACGCAAATTGAAACGGCGCAAAATGAATTAAGATTTTGTATATTAAACTATATAAAGGTAGGGTCCAGGATTAGGAAAATACTACTTTTTAAAAAGAAAATTATACAAAGTAAACATTTAAAAACACAAATATAATAACATTTTGTTGTATACATACAAAAAACAAAAGAAAACGTATTCAATTAAACCAAAATAAACTATTCAATTAATTTATGAAAAACAAAATTAAAATTAATCACTGTCTGATGAGTCCATACTGGCTATTGCCGTAAGTCGACTTTCTTTCACAAAAAAAATTGTCCAGTGTTTGCTGTACAGCTTTCTTTTTCAACGTAAAATAAATTTCCTTGTAGCAATTGATATTCGCAGCTACCGCCTGGGACATTTTAAAACTCCTTCTGTTATCAGGATCGTTTTAAAAAAAATCTCCATAGCTTCGTCAATCAGACACATCGCTTTGGAAATTTGTTTGGAGGTTAAATGTTGTTATCCGATTTCTATTCCACGGTCACTGTCATCTTCTTCATTAGCAAATTGCATTTCCATTTGGAATAGTTCTTCATTAGAGAATTCTTGGTTGTGCGAGGTTAGCAATGGGCCTGTCCACTTTTTCCAAAGTATAGGTTTCTTTGGGCGGAATCCATTCTCTAAAAGGCGATGATCATATATATCAAGGTTTTAGAATTTATTTTTACGGTATTACGTCAAATAACGATCTTAAAACCCATATTTTTAAAATGCGATTCATAACGTGACCTGTTGATGACGTCGAAGCGTTAATTGATCGCTCATTGGCTGAATCCGTCGGCCATGCTGAAATTCCCTGTGAAGTTGGTGTTGTTTAAATTGCCACAGATTTAATACAGTACTTATGGTAGGCAAAAGAAAAATCCGACGCAAAGATATATATCCATCCTTTTCTATTATAGGAACTCGTTGTACCTATCTCTTTCTAATAACCTAGTAGATATTGTTAAGAAGTCGGTGGACAAATTATTTTTCTTTGTTGTTAAATATGTGTATTATTTGCTATATACACCTCAAAAGTTCATATAAGGAAGTAAACAACACGTAAATACGTCAAAAGTAACCTAGCCATAAAACAGATATTATCATTTGCATCTGGTGATTTCCGCCCATAAACAGACCGTTTTGCTGTACAACTTCAGACCATTTGAACGGGTTTTTTGGTAGAGGGGATCGAACGCTCTGACGTCACACAGTACCTTGTTTAAACGCTCTTTTAAATTGTCCGACTTTATGATTTTTTTCTGAACGATGGGATAAGCTATGAAAAAAACGCAAAAATACGGAGAAACTTTTTTTTCCTGCTCTATCCAATGCAATAAAAATTGAAAAATGGTGGACAGGCCCATTCAGTTATGTCAATTTCCATTTCAAAAATAATAATAATAAAGACTCGAACCCAAAACAACGCAACCTCGAAAATCTAACTACGCACAGTGAAAATTAGTACAAAGCGAGGTATTGGTGTATTTCCAATAATAAACAAGTTATGGAGCTTTTTCGAACCGTTGGAACACCTGTATGTATATCTGTCTCTGAAGATTTTTGAATTGTTGGAATCATACAATTCAATATTTGGCGCTTTCCTAAATTGTTTATTATTCCATATTTAATTTAAAGTGGTTTTTGCTCCCTAAAACCTGCAGAACATATTCATAATTGTATTTTTGTAGGTACATCTGATTTTTTTCATCGGTTTAACTATTTTATCAATTTAATCATTTTGCCCAAAACCTTTGATGTTATATTCTAAGTAAAGTTGTAAAATAGGGTAAACTGCCCAAATGTTGGAACCCCTAAAAATGTTTCCTAAACTCGGCCTTTCTGTAGAAATCCATATAGAAAAACTGGATCGCCGACTTTAGGCGCATGGTCGAGATTTGTTGGGTTTATTCTACGTTGTTCACGATACTATAAAATCAAAAGGAATCAAGTGCATAAATTGCGAATGAATCATATTCTTGTAACATGTCAAAAAAACTACGTGAATTGTAAAGTCGTCGTTTGGATTAGAGCTGTAATTTATGTAAATAATTCGTAGCTATTTTAACATACACAAAATTGAATAAACCATAACAACAACATAAACCAAGTTGTTATAGGATTAAAGGAAGATTATTTTTTAATAAATACCCTACATTTTCGCCCATTATTAGGAAACATCATTATAATAATGAAGAATAAAATGAAAATCTATGATCAAAATACCTAAAAATGATGTACCATTGTATTGATAACGCTACTAATTATAAGCGAACATTTATTGGGTACGCAACTAAGTAATTGCGGTTTTTTTTTAGAAAATCAAAGACAATTTTTTCATGAAACTAAATAACTTTAGGAGTTTTGTGAAGATCGAAACAAAATTTAATTAGATGGTACAAGGTCAGGACTATATGGTGGATGTGGTAAAACATCCCAACCAAGCTCCAATAATTTTTGTCGAGTGACCAAAGATGTGTGTGGCCTTGCATTGTCATGATGGAATACCTTTGATTTGTCAATTCGGGCCGCTTTTCTTCAACTACATTGTTTAATTTCGTTGGTTGTTCAATGTAGACATCAGAATTGATCGTTCGGTTGGGTGGCCAGACTGTGCATGTATGTGAGAATGTATGGGGGAATGCATGTATGTGATACATGAACCTTTTCTGCAATCTCACGTGTTGTACTGTGACGATCCGAATCGATTATTGTTTTGGTTAGGACTTCATCAACTTCAACTGGTGGACCAGAGTGTTTTTCGTCTTTGACAAAAATCAGCGGAACGAAATTTGGCAAACTAATTTTGACACCGCCGTTCTTTTAAGGCTTCGTTACCATATACAGCACATATTTTTCTATGAGCTTGCAATGCGTTTTTTTCCTTTGCGGAAACAAAAAAAAAATATGACGAAAATGTTCCTTTTGATTTTCCATTTTTCAACGAAGGCCAAACGAAAACTACGCAACCGATCAAAAAACTTTTTTTACTGATTGACTGCTGATTTGCCAACCATCAAGCAATAAAATGTGTTTTACATTTATACTGTGTCTGCAAACTTAAAAATTCAATTGAAGAAATCTTTGAAGGAAATCCGCAATTACTTAGTTGCAATCCATTAGAATATTGAAAAATAAACTATACCGTTCGGCGAAAGATATCTCATTCGTCATTAATTAATTGTGAAAGTTTTCAGTTTTTGTCTCTTTCTGTCATGTTGAATTAAATCTAAAAAAGTATTTAACGTATGTCGAAAAAACGGTGATAAGTAATGACACATGAGACATTTTTCGCCGAACCGTTTCTACTTACTTTTAAAATCTAAATATAATCTAATCTTATCTTGAAAAAAAAAACTAGGAATCGGTTATGTAAATTATGACTCTGGTCTTACATTGTTCTTTTGTACATCTATAATAGATATGATTTGTTGCGACAAGATGTTATCTTAAAGAATATGTTTCTACAATTTATTTTATTTGAAAGTAATGTTCTGTTCCTTTTCATTCTATTTTTTGAATAATTCTTTTTCTCTTCTAATGGTAAATCTAGGTTGAGTACAAAGTTAGTTTTCTGATTTTCCATTTTGCTTAATGTGACTGTTAAGATCCATTGTAAACAATTTCAAATAATAGTAATTATTAAAAATAAATGTTGGTGGACTAATAAATGGTTTAACAATAAGTACACGCAAAAGTTTTCATTATGTAATATGTATATGCGCGCCATTAAAGACAACCACAAACGGAAAATTCTCGAATGTAACATGAACTCGAAATATATTGAATAATAATAAGTTTCAAAACAAAGTTCTAAAAATGTTTACAATGTAATTAAATTATTCAAAGAGTTTGGAGTTAAAAATGCAAGCTTTGTAAACCAGAAAATGTAGGAACAGTTTAATACAAAAACTACATTCTTAGTCTTATAAAGTATAAGTGTTTTTTTGTAAATTTTGTATAAAAGTATAAAATTGAAAATACGTTTGAGTATTGTTCATTTTTATGTTATTTAGTGTACAGTATCTAAAATAAAATTGAAATTGTTTTTTTTTCTATTTCAGTTTTTGTTTAAATTTGATTTTTAAAAAGTCCATTAATTTTGTGAAAGCAACGATAAAACTCCCATAGTAGTTTTAAAACCGTTACTACCTCTAAACAACTCACATAATAATTCGCCATATAGGCGACCACTTAGTACATAAAGTATGTCAAAAACACGCGCGGACGCGCAATTATCCCGAAGGACACTAACATCGCCACACTGTGCTGAGACAAGTTATTAGAAAGGGTTCCGCGGAAAGCCTCTGATATTAAAACGGCGCTTTGTATACCGCAAAAGCCCTCCACCCGCGTGTTTCCATGAAAGCTTCCCCGTGCGGTCTCTTGTGATCTAAACTTTCCACTTCTATTGAGTACAGAGTCGGATTAACGTCCTGGTGGAAATGAAAACTTTCTCGTAGGTGTCAATGTTGACGCCTGCGGATGAATTGAATTCTAAACTGCAAACTGTTGATCGTTTGAAGATTGAAATGGGAAGTTTTGGTTAAATCATTCAGTCGTACTGCAAGAGTAGTGCATTGAACTTCGGATTAGTACATCGCGCATTTGGGGAGCTTCAAACATTAAGTTAATACAATTATGCATGAGTCGACGGAGGGAATGTTCGATATTGTAGTGTAATCCTATTAGTGTGTTTAGATTAATCATGTGTATCCAAGCCGGATTGATTGAAAATGCAAAAAAAAGATTAAGTCATTACTAATTAAATAAAGATTTAAATTCTAAAATGGTATTGAAAATTTATCGAGTGAATTAAGGTCAAACGAAAAAATTTTTATACAGGGTGTTTAAAAAAGATGCGGCAATATTAAAAGGGGTGATTGTTCAGGTCATTTTATACAAAAAAGTTTATAATAAACATGGTCTGGAGTATTTTCTTTTATAAAAGTTTATAATAAAAGAATTTTTTTAAAGAACAAGGGTTTTATTCAAGGACAAAAACAAATATTTTACAAAAACAACAATTTTACCAAGCAAAAATTACAAAAACTGTGCAAAGTGACCACCTCGAGTTCGGATGCAAGAATCCTATATTCTCCTCATTAACTGGCGAACTCTCTCAAAAAGACTAGGATCTGTTTTAATTTAGTTGCACCCAACAATGATTCGATTTCTTAAGTCTTCTACGATTCCAATGGAGTAGCGTACACCAGGGACTTCTAATGGCCCCACAGGAAAAAATCCAGGGGATTTAAGTCTGGGGATCGTGCAGGCCATAAGTGAAGTCCACTTTGGCCAATCCAGCGATTTCCATATGCTTGTGTTAAGAAATCACGAGCTACTTGACTAAAGTGGGTTGGTGCGCCATCGTGCATATACCACATTGCATCTCTAATTGCTAATGGTACGTCCTCCAGAAAACCAGGGAGCGTTTTCCAAAATGTTGCGATACACCTTTCCGGTAAGTATTCCTGGTAAAAATACCGGTCCAATAAAGCGGTCACCCACAATTCCAAGCCAAACGTTCAAGGAACTGATGTTGAGAACGATCTTCAACAATTTCATGTGGATTTTCGTCACCCCATACATGGTTATAATGGAAACTGCGTATTGTATTTCTTGAAAAATCCGCTTCATCGGTGAACAGAATCAACATCAGGAATTGAGGGATTTCAACCATTTTCTGCAAAAGCCATTGACAGAATGCACTATGAGGAGGAAAATCAGCAGGAAGTAATGCTGGAACGCGTTGAACTGTTTCAAAATATGTAAATTTTTACTGCTTTTTTTAATTAAACTTCAACACGCTGTACATCGGTAACGAAGCGTTTCCAGACCATGTTTATTATAAGCTTTTTTGTATAAAATGACCTGGACAATCACCCCCTTTAACCGTTTGAGTCCGGGGAAGTATTATCGCGCTTCATTTGTATGGATCTCGCAGGAAAATAGTAATTTAAGGAAAATAACTTTTGTCTAGTCAAATAGCATTTGTCGGTTCAAATGGTTTTTTTATAGATTTACACACTATTTTACTAGAAAAATATCATTTAACTAGGCAAATAGTATTTGCCTAAAGGTTCCTTAGGAAAATAAAAGGGAAGCTCCACCGCAAAACTAACTTTTATTTTAAGGTGAAAACAGATAATATGCTTTAAATTTTTATTGTTTGCGATTATTTATTTTTGCAGGGATTACTGTAATGACACCTGCTGTTGCATAAATTTTGAGCTTTAAAGCACGCACATCGTTTGGTATTACACTGGTTTTTTTATAGTTGACACTGGCATTTGGAAAATCCCTGACCCGAGAACATTGATTGGGCAGCACAGGCTTCTCTTAAAGAAATGAAGTGGTCCTGAGGAATGTCATTGTAATTAAATGTTACTGCTGAAACTTCTGTTAGATCACTTCTAGAAAACCAGGTTCTTAAAACGCCAGATGTTGTACCAATTCGGTAAACATTATTCTTTTTATCAATTATAATTCTTTTTAAGTTCAACAGTGACGCATTAGCCACATTCTATATCGTTGTATGTTGCTCTGCTAGCTCTTGTCATTACTTCAGCAGCTTTTAGTTGGCCTTCATATGACCTCCGATTTTTTCTAATATTGTCTTCATTAACAAAATTATTGCATGTGACCTGGCTACATTGTTTTCACCTTAAAATAAAAATTAGGTTTGCGGTGGAGCTTCTCTTTTATTTTCCCAAGGAACCTTTTGACAAATACTATTTGCCTAGTTAAATGATATTTTTCTAAGTAAAATAGTGTGTAAATCTGTAACAAAACCATTTGAACCGATAAATGCTATTTGACTAGACAAAAGTTATTTTCCTTCAATTACTATTTGCCTGCGACATGGATATAAATTCTCCCGGACTCAAACAGTTAATATTACCGCATCTTTTTTAAACACCTTATATAAAAAAAAATAAATTTGTTCTCACAATTGCTTTAAAAAATACTTCTCACATTTGTTCATTGAAGAATTCCTAGATAATTTTTTTCCTGAAAACTAATTGTTCCCCCATGCTCTAAAATCGAAATCCTATACGCACTGCGGACCAATTGCCAGTAATTACAAAGCGTTTTACAATTGCGCTTCCTGTTTCTCTACTATAAATGAGTTTGGAGTTCGGCAAACTGGAAATTGGCGAAATGTTATTTTTTTTTACAATAGGTTTCCCGGTCATAATTTTTCCTTTTTTTGTTTTAAAAATTGAATCCTGCCTTTAGTCAAATATAACTACAAAAACGATTTTCCAGAAGAAATTAAATTAATTTTTTAAATAAATTTTTTTATGAACTTAAATATGTTATTTGCAATTTTATCTTGTTCCATTTTTTATAACAATCCTTTATAATTTATACTAAACTGTTTGCTGAATGTATTATACCAATTGCCTAATTAATTCACTTTCTACCCACAAAAGTTAATGTTTAGTGTTCTAGTGCTCGTTATTACATCAAATCGATTTGGTGCTTATTAGCATACATTGAATTACAATTCCATTTCCAGCATTTGTAGTTGTAACTAAGGGTTACAATATGGATGTGCGGTTTAATTTACTGAATGCTGCATATTACACCCACGTTATTGTGTTTTACCCAATTGAAACGATGTTATTTGCTTAACTAAACATCCTCTTTTTTTAATCTTTTTTTTTTAATCCTAATTTTTTTAAAATAACGAATCTTTTAAAAGCTCCCATCTTGTCAACTTATCGATTAAATGTCGTCATGAATTTTAGGTAAAAATATTTCTCAGCGCCTCTAATCTGATCAGGTCGTAAACTTTAAAAAAGCTCAGTTTGTAGCGTAAAAGCCTCGCGATTCTCCCGGTTAAAGTAAACTTCGACGGGCAGTCAAAGTTCTTAATTTCAAACTAGGGATTAGAAAAAGTTAATAGCTAGTTAATCGAACGCCGTCCTCGAAAGATAGAAAAAAGCTCTTAAAACGTATTCCACTAAAATTTTTCATCTTGACGTTAATATTTCCGCTCTTACAATCTAAAAATCAATGTTAATTAAATTGAACGTCCCAAAGGACGACCAACTCGATGACAACGTTGCGTGATCTGTATGTCAAACACGAAAATCCTACCTGACTCGTAGGATAGGTAATTAATGAAGTTGGAATTCGGTCTAAACCGGACTGGTTTATCAAATTTATGGATTTCGAATGAAATTATTCCATCAAATTACATTCATGTTAACTAAAATAACTCTACTTAAAATTAAAAGTATCCATATATTAAACATTATTTAATATTAGCTTAAGTTTTTAAATAAAGTTCATTAAAGGCTAAATCTAAAATTATTTGAAGTAAGATTATGTAAGGTAATGTATGTAAGGTAAGCGTAAGTGCATGTTAATTAAACTTCTAAGACTACGTACAAGAAATCCTTTGTTAAAGAAGTTTTCAGATTAGTCTTTGATGAAACTTGGTATAAAGTGAAAGTTAAAAGATCAAAAGGACAATAAATTAGTTTTGTTAGTTGAGATAAAGTAGCTACGTTGCATAAAGTTATTTGTAATAATTATTAGTCTTAATTTTGTTTTCAGATATAACCATTTGGTTATGGATATTTCATATTACCCACAAGATCCACCCTTCCACAACAATGTTAACGTCCAGCTGTAGTTTCAATTCGATGTGTCTTTGTTCCTCGGATCAACATGATCTAGAAGCTCGATACATCACAGATATCAACTGTATAGAGGCATCTTTGTATAAATTTCCTAGTAAGTACTAATTTATAAAAAAGTTCATGACATAAGTCTAAAGGATTGAACCAAATTAATTTGTTCAATCTCTACCGACTCACCCAGTATATTTAGTTTTAAACAAATTAATAAAATTAAAAAAAAGTTTGGTTGAAGAAAACCAATTTACGACAAAATTAACTCATCTTTTAAAGAAACCTTTTAACATCCTCGTCTGTGTTTATAGCAGACATAAATAAAAATAGATAAATTTAGCTTTTAGCGATATTAAAAGTTCTCCGCGAATGCGTTTTAACAGATTGAATTGCTGGATGATTATGTCCTATAAAATGAAATTAAATGAATGAAATGAAACTGAAACGGTAAAAAACTCATCATTTAAAAATATCGAATAGGCATTACGATCTAAATTGGTACAGCAATATAAATACCTCAGGGTTATTATGAATCCTTTCCTTAAGTGCATGGGACACATTTTTTACTTGAATACACGAATTAGAGAAACCAGTGAAATAACCAAAATATAGCCTCCACTAAAGGAATTTATTATAGCACTTTACTATCTAAGGTTTCAATGTTGTACAACTAATCGTTATCAGGTCAATCACTTCAAGAATAGTTAAATTATCAACATGATGCTACGATGAAAGTGTATTGGAAATTCAGAGAGATAATGCTAGTATCTTATTTTCTTCAGGGTGGTTCTCACTATACGTTGCGTTTCCTTTCCATATCTGAACTATTCCGTTTACATACAATGTTTTAGGTTGTCAAGCAAATTAACGTGTACACATTTTCCGTTCCGTTTACATTCTGTTTCCATACCTGCCATTTCCAATCAGTTGCATACCATAGTGGTATGCTACGTTTTTCAAGAACAAATTTTAATATTTTCTAATATTTTTCAAAAAATTATAGTCAATAAATGACTTTCAAATAGTAATTATCAATTATTAAAAAATGTTTATGCCTGTGTAGGTGGTTTCATTAAATACATCTAATGAAAAACATCGATTTTCTCGCCAGTAAACAAAGTACTTGATTTGCAAAAAGGTAAATCCAGTTTACAGAAGGACTAATATGCTTTACAAAGGAGTGTATTTAATTAAATAGAATTTTAAGCATTACATACAGTCAGTCACAAAAGTCTACATACACCAAGTAAATTCACTCCAGTTAAATAAAACAACATGTTATTGAACAATAAATTTATTTAAAAAATACATATTATTACCCAATTGGAGGTCATTTTGAAACGCCTTGTCTGCATTACCATAACACCTTCTTAGGAAAAAAATATAAACTAAAATAACAGCTCACAAACATCTACATACCTATGAAATTAAATTTAAAGATATTAACTTAATTATGGACGAATACAAAACTTTTAATATTTTGTGGGACCACCTTGTAAGTCGAGAACCGCCTGCAGTCGTCTTGGCATAGCAAGGACAAGATTCTCGGTCACTGTAGCTGGTATTCCTGCCCAAGTTTTTTTAGCGCATTTTAGTAACGGTGTATTTCCGCACCCCCCGTTCTACCTCATCCCAAATGTGCTCACTAGGGTGGAGGTCAGGCGACTGAGGAGGTGAATGCAGTTGTTTAGGTACATTGGAAAGGATTCATTCCCGAACGACGCGCGCGGTATGCATAGGGTCGTTGTCTTGTTGAAAAATCCAACGACCTCTAAGCCTTAAGCACTCTGCTGATTTTTTCAGATTGCATTGCAATAATTTCAAGTATTTTTTATGATCCATAATACCTTCTATAAAAACTTAATTCCCTAGCCTAGAAACCACCATCGAGCCCCAAACCATTACCGACCCACCACCATGTTTAATGGTTGGGAGGAAATTTTTTGCTTTCATTTCCTCATTTGCTTTCCGCCAAATTTTTCCTCTGCCATTCGATCCGAAAATGTTGTATTTGCTCTCATCCGTGAACAAAACTGTTTTCCAAAACTAAATTTTGTTCATTGTATTTGTTGGCAAAGTCAATCTCCTTTTTTCTATTTTGTTCGGAAATTAAAGGTTTTCTTCGCAGAACTCGTTCTTTAAATCCGTTAAATCGTAATACCCTACGTACAATTTCTGGATTTACTACTTTATCAGTAGCGTGTAGAATATGTTTTGCAAGTTGCGGAACACTTGTTTGTGGACAAACACTTTTCTTTTACTTTTTTTTAATTGTCCGAACATCTCGTTCATTTACGAGTTTTGGACGACCAAGGCGAGGTTTATTTATTACACTTCCATTTGAAGCAAAATTTCGAATAATTGTTTGAACTGTTCAGATGTAAATTGTGAAATGTCAATATCTCCAACACGTATCCTGTCCGTAAAAAATATGAAAGCACTGTGGAATATGAAAGGTGCAATAATAGCTCTTTTGTAAGCGAATGATGGTTTTTGGGTTTAATTAATAAAACAAAATTGAGGATACATACTGCTTTATTGACGGTTTATAAACCACTGCTCACTTTTACAAAAAACGTTTCTTAACTCTAAGTACATTGAACGGCTTAACTATGCAACGTCGTCAATTATCTATTTACGACGGCATTATTGCTGATGCATATCCGATCAATGCACAAGCACCGTTACAACACAATTATAAAAATACTTTTAACTTAAATTCTAAACTTTTCCCCTTACAAAGGGAATGGATCGGAAACGGTATGGAAATGGAACGTAAAGTATGTACACGTCCATTGATTTACAGCTAAGAATATTTTTATGGAAACGGAACGGAAGCTTATGGAACGAAAACAGAACGTACATATAGTGAGTATGCACCTTTAGTCACCGATTTTTATGAAATTTGGTATAGTTGTAAAATTGATCAAAATAAGGTTGACCTGTTTTTTTATACGTGCAGTAAAAGCCTCTGGAACAAATTATAAAGGTTGAAAAAAATGTAAAAGTGATAAATGATTATTGTAAACGCCAAAAAACATGCTATGATAGTGTCTTTCCAACGATGTAACATTCGGTACCACATCTATTGTTGGGGATAAAAGGGGGCGAAAAAATTGAACATTTTTCGCAATTCATCCCCAAGATGTTGAGGGATAGTTACAAAACTAGGTATAGTGAAAGTCTAGGAAAAACTAAGATTTATCTGTTTTTTGTTTTGAACGAAAAACTTCAACAGGGGTAGTTGTAGGAGTGAAAAGATTTAAGTGATGGGGCGTACTTTTACTATTACAATTTTACTTTATACGTAATTCGTTTATTTTACGTTAAATGAGATTTTAGACACGTTGGTTTTGACAGTAGGGTGTTTGTTACCTATCCAGTGGGGAGTTGGGGGTGATTTTAATAATTTTAACGATAACAAAAAAGACGTGCTTTCAGGTTAGGTTTACAAAGATGTTCCTCTTGATACTTATTGAGGGCTCAAGGGGATGAAAAGGGACAGTTTTTGTAATTAGAAACTATACGTTTCCTTTAATTTAATTCATCCAAATTGAAAAATGGAATCATTGATAGGTTGATAGTCTCTCCATCATAACAATGTAACAATGGTTTACAATTCTCTGATTCACCAAGTTCTAAACTATTCGTCGATTATATGAGGTGGAGTCTACTCTTCAAATTTTATAGCATCTCGCATAAATACTATAAAATGGGGCAATTTTGATCTGTTGGGGTGAATATGCTAAATTTAAAAATTACTTGCACTGCTAAATGTTTTATCTTTAATGATTGAAGTTTTAGTTTTGGTCGTATATTATGGCGATCTGCTAAGAAAGAACATTACACTTGATTTAATTGAATAGCTTATAAGAAGAAGGGCCCATCTGACACAAATTCACATTATGACATTTTATTTAGGCTGTTAATGCGCATTGACACAGTAGAAAAAAACTCACCAGCTGCATTTGAATATCTATAAATTCAACTGTTAAGAATTTACTTAACAGAAGAAGGACCCATCTGTAGTATTTGGGTGTTTTTTCAAGAACATTTACGAAGTTTTCCATACCATATCGCACACTATGGGTCTAAAGGCGAAAGGAGAAGATATCTGTCTTCTGAATTAAGTGTTCTTAAAATGTATGAACTCTTTCTGGAAAAGTATTATCCACAAACACTCTCCACTGCGGAAACCGAAGGCACCGACCTTCAGCATCTGAAAGGTTTGGAAGTAAACCAAAATATGGTTAAGGATTTCGTCGATGGTCTGAGTGAACCATACTTCAAAAAGAATGTTACAGCAAATAGGGAAAAATTCCAGATCACTAAGTATAAGCTATTTGAATTTAGTGCTACATCCAAGTATACAATGACAGTCAGCCAGTCTCTTAATAGTTTTGTGTCTCAAGACTTTCGATTGTTGAAACCAGGTATTGAAAAGGTCCCTCTTCCCACAAATCGTTTGTACAAAGAAGAGCTACCTATAAAACCGCTAAAACTACAGAATATTAAGGAGTTCACGAAATATCTTACGAGGAAACGTTCGATTTCGTTTTATAACGGGCTTAAATGCCCTAACTACGCCCTGGACGACGATGAAAAGAACTAAAGGAGAGAGAGACTAAACTACTAGTTAGTTACTAAAGTTGAAAATGTTTCTGTTGCAGTGCAACACATAGGATGTTGTTTTTTCTGGTTCTTTTTGTTATTTTGTTAACCTTGAGTATTTAGTTTATTAATGTAATTAAAAAATAAACAATATATTTTTCTTTGTCATTTTATGGTATATAAAACCATACGTCCCCAAATTTAATAGAAAAAAGGCCCATTTTTCTCATTTTTGAATATACAGGGTACACCCTATATACTATATATAGGGTGTCTCCGAAATGAGTGTACAACATAAGACCTCAGATTCCTGGGCTTGAAATAGGTCGATTTAAATTAACTTATCTATATCCAAAGTTGCTTCGTTTTGCCGCTAGAGGACTTTAAAAATAATATTTTCAATGAGTTTTTCTTAAATTACTGGAAAAATCTTCATTACATTTTATTCATTTTTTGACCACATCTTCACATCAGCTAGGCAAAGCTTTTTGTGGATCAAATTCGAATTTCGCAACATACAGAGTGTTTAGAAACACTCTTGCCGTAAGTTATTCATCCAAATCTTTTTAACCACCCTGTATAATTTTCTATCAATCCTTTTTCTGAATAGCTACATTCATTTAGAAACTATTTTGTCTCTTACAAAATTTCAGTTGGACAAACGCTTTAGGCGCAAAAGAAGATTCTCTAAATGCCTACAAGCCCAAAACGGTAAATTAAGGTAACATTAACAAAATTCAAAGTACCAATTTCTTTTGCGATATGAAGATCTTCCAAGAATACCACATGTTATAGGTTTGGAAATAGCTTATTGCATAAAATTTTCAAATTTTCGTCAGCATTTGTGAACGTTATCAGGGTTTAGCGCTTTTAGTTTGTATTATGCAGATTCTACTGTAGAATCGAAGGAAATACAAAGGAAATCATGCTCCTGTAAACTGGTCAGCAAGATCAGTAAACCTAGCATTTTCTGATTTTGTTTATTGGGTATCATAAAAGCAAAAATGCAACGAAAAGAGCAAACAGTAAAAATTTTGCACACTGTATTATTTTTGCCCTGATGATGGTCACAAATCCTGGCAACATTTTGAGCAATAAACTACTTCCAATCCTCTAAAATGTGATTTTCTTGAAAGAGCTGCATATCCTGTGAAGAAATTACGACCTTGAACTGGGCTAATGTTACCTTAACTTACAGATTTTAACTTGCAGGGAGTTAGAAAATGTTTTTTTGTGGCTAAACCGTTTGCCCAACTGAAATTTCATAAGAGAGAAAATAATGTGTAAATTAATGTAGCTATCCAGAAAAAGAATTGATAGAAAATTATACAGGCTGGTTAAAAAGATTTGGATGGATAACTTGTGGTGAGAGTGTTTGTAAACGCCCTGTATGTTTGGAAATTCGAATTTGTTTCACAGAAAGCTGTGGTCAGCTGATATAAAGACATGGTTAAAAAATGAATAAAATCTAATACAAATTTTTCTTGTAATTTAAGAAAAACCCACGAAAAATATTATTTTTAAAGCCTTCTACCGGCGAAACGAAGCAACTTTGGATATAGATAAGTTGACTTAAATCGACCTGTTTTGAGCCAAAGAATCTGTGGTCTTACGTTGTACACGCATTTCGAAGACACCCTGTATATTTCTCAATCATTCTTTGTCTTTGCGTAACCATTCTGTACAATATTTTTAATTTTTATCCACCAATGAAATAGAAATCATCAAAATTAGTCTAGCTAAAAGATTTTCCAAAGCATACAGTTTTTTGCTGCTCTTGAAAAATTGGCCTTTGCTAATTAGGGCCCTTTTTCTTATAGGCTATTCAATTATGAAAGCACATTCATCCCAACGGATCAGTCACATCATACTTGAAAAGAGAAAAACCTTTCCATCAGCCTCACTATACAACCAATCAAAAATCTTGTCGATCCATCTTGGCTATGTGCTGATGTAAAATTTTATTTTTATTTCAAGAAAGAACATCCTATTGTAAAACATACTTTTAATACTAGAATGAAATTTCTCCAAAAGATGGGCACCCCTAAATTTTTGAAGCCTTAACCTTAATTTATTGTACGTACGCAGGTGTTAAGAATTTTAATTTATTGCCTTTCAGGGTACATAAATTGGAGAGTGAAAACTGTGTTGTGAGGACGAACATTTTGTAAGCGGCAATAAAAATGTATTTAAAGATTAAGTTTGCGTCAGCAGTTTCGTTGCGTTCTGGTTACCATATGCGAAGAATTGACTGATACTTATATGTTCTTTTTTCTTTGCTTCTTATTATTAGCCTCATCTATTTTGTGGTCAATACGGCGTACAAGATAACGGGATACCATATGGGTGGTTTTCCACCTAAGCTTTATAATATTATCTGTGCTTATTCTCATTATTATCTTTATTATTTGTTTAAAGTACATTTAATCATTTACTACTACGTACTTTTCGCATCTTGAGATTGCGATATTAATTTAAACGTATTCCATATGAGACAACTTATTAATTATCTGAATTGATTTTGGATTACTTTTGCATATGAAGATGTTTGAGAACAAAAATCTATCTATCTTACATTTTAAGTACAATAATTCAGTGGAAACTCCGAATGGATTAACACAATTAAAAGTTTTAAAATGCTTGTACCATTTCTCGAATTCCTGAAAGTAGGTAAAATCGTCGCCGCTGAAAGGATTTTGTGCCAATTTAAAGGGGTTGAGTTTTAGCGGAAATCGTCTTAGAAACGTGCCAACTGCAGCGTTGCAAAACTGCACAAGAATATCCTATTCCAACGTTACTTATAATAGAATTTACGAGAGAGCGTCAGGTGATTTTACTAATTGGGTTCGGAATGTTACGAACTTAATCTAAACAAATAATCCTGTCAGAACTTTTAGAAAACAAATATTTATCGAATTGAAACACCTCAAAGAACTTATGTTAGTATAAGCTTTTGTTACTTAAATAAAATATTACTAAAGATTACTATTTTGTCTTTGATTAAAATAGGAATATAGTGCTGCACATGTATATTTGATAACTTCAATTACACTAAAGCCGTTGAAATGACAATTTGGTTACAGATTTACCGGAAGGAAACATCAAACAGTTGGAGATAATGGGATCTCGAATTCCTGCTTTAGAATCGGAAAGTTTGGCCGGATGCCAAGTGCACAGTCTCTCCTTGCCGAACAACCACTTGCAACACGTTTCCGATCGAACTTTCAGGTTTGTACATACAATGACTTTCTAAGTCCCCATAAAAACAATTTCCTCCTTAAATCGCCTAACTCTAAATCGCTTTTTTACCATTAAAACTAAATTTCTCTAATGGACTGGCCTAAATTGAACCCGTTTAGTAAATAATTAAACACTTTAGAGATTAGATTGCGAATGGTATATTTAAAGCAGTTCAACTCTTCGCTAGTTAAATTGTTTCGTAAAGTTTGTAATAGCGAGTCCCACAAGGCGGAGTTATACGCAATATTGAATACTGCAGGAACAATACCAGACGTGCAAGGTTCTAAACTAGGCGGCAAGATTGTAAATTGTAAACCGGTCGAAGGCACATTGCAGCTGTAAATCAAATGTCGTCAGCGTTCCCACGGTACTTTAATGTTACAACAACGGTTGAGGCTTTACAATCTCCCGAGGAATAACCCACAAATAGTGAATACGTAAATTCATTAGTTATGGACTATTTCATCGAAGAGCTTAAATAATCCGACGCGATTTTAACTTTAAAACTTTTAATGACAATCACTTTTGCAGAACTCTTTAATACGATAATAGACTTAAAAGTTTTTACTCTATAGTATTTACAACGAAATTCTATATTTAAATCATGTTTTTTAGTATCTATAGAATTTTTAACTCTTTATAACATCATGTGACACTTCTGTTAAATAAAAATTTTGATTTAAAATGATATATGATGAAAAGTTTCAAGCACTTTTTTCTTGTTGAGAAGGGAAGCGCATAATGCAAATAAGCAGATTTTTGTTCAGAACTGTATTAAGGGAATTTCGTTATCCTTTTTATATTTTCACAATAGCACAAATGATTTTTTATAATTCTTAAATAAGTTGAAAAACTATTCAATTTTTAAATAGGAAGTTGTTCTCTTAAAGAAATATGGAAATAAGAAAGCATTTTTTTGTCTTTAACCATAGCGGTTATCATAATTAGCTGACTAAATTACTTGGTCAGCAAATTATTAACTGTAATTGTCAAATCAACTAATTTATTAAGACCAGGCAGATTACCTAATTTCACTTCTGTAAATTTCTTCCTGAGATTATCCAAAAAAGTATATGATCAAGCCCTAACAATTTCAGATGGAATGAAAAGCTATATCGGTGCAGCTTACGAATCAAACACTGGAGAAATGCGCGGCAGTTTTCTGAGAGCGTATTCTTTGAAATTTCAAACAGTGTCGAAACATTTTGTAGTGGTTTTAGAAGTTAAGAAGATTTTTTACTAATTTTTACGATAAATTAAATCGGTTTTATAATTTGAATTATCTGCCATTTTATTTTATATTTTTACTAATATCTCGAAAACAAGGTGATTAAAAGAAAAGCTTTTAGTTCTTTTTAGTTGTTTTATTCGACTTTTAGTTTGCGAAATAACTCCATGTCATTTTAAACCTCTATGGACCGAATTTTTGTTTTAAATTCAGAAAAAAATACAGTTTGCACAGCATTTACTTTGTTACATCAGGTTGATGAGTCTGGCAATGGTCATAAATATTGATATTGATTGTATGGTAGCGTTATAGAATTAAGATTTATGCGCAATCACATGAAAAACTATGATTATGTGGTAAAATGTCAATAAATTGAAATGTGATCCGCAAGTTACACGATCCAATAGAGGGTTAACCCATCTGAGACCGATTGTACACCGCGTCTGCAATTGATTTCTGAGGCTATAAGACGGCCAGCACGTCGTGTGTGCAATAACAGTAATGAACAATATAAAGAAAAAAAACTTCGCTCCTGGGGACCTTATTCGAAAAAAATCGTCGTCTCGAATGGGTTAAATAAAAACTCTACATAATTAAATTATAATTAAATAAACTATTTCAATGCCTACAAAATACAGGTGTCCTGTTTCGATTGTCCGATCCTTTACTATTGTGTACCCCGATTAAAAATAAGCAGAAGAGTTGTAATAAACACACATCTGAAAGTGGTTCGTTTTCGAGGTATTATCGTCTTATTGTTAGAACCAGGCTATGTCCACTTCTTTAAATTTTACAGAAATTTATTAATATTCAATATAACGTAATGTGTGTAACATAGATTTATAATAAACCACCAGAAAGAGCTTGAAATATGACGTACTATAAAACGATCCTAAGCCACACCATGGAGAGAAGGATGTAAGAGCTCGGTTCCTTCCCGTAACTTTACCGAGAAGGCCCGACTAGAATACAGTAGAAGGGAGGACCGGAGTATCAACGGGTCTTGACTAACACAAAGGGCTTCAGGCAAAAACTCTATTGGGAACAGGCCCACCTCGCTACTTTAACTTTTTCGGTCAGAATAATAAATTGGTAGTAGTGAAAGCGAATTTGTGATGCCACATTCTAACGTGTATAAAATTTGATTAAAACTATAACCAATAATTGTGGTTGGAAAATTAACATTAAATTGCTGTAAGACCCGAAAAAGGGCCAAAAATCTGACCGAAAAAGTAGCGAGATGCGGTGGGTCTGTTCCCGACAACGTTTTTGCCTGAAGACCTTTGCGTTAGTGAAGACCCGTTGATACTCCGGTCTTCCCTTCTACTGTATTCTAGTCGGGCCTACTCGGTAAAGTTACGGGGAGGAACCGCGCTCTTGCATCCTTCTCACCATGGTGTGCCTTAGGATCGTCTTATAGTAGCTTGGTGTTAAAAGCTCTGTCTTAAGAAAAACTGGACATAGAACAGTTTACTTCTAAGGCGACGCTATTCAAATTTCCATAAATTGACTTATTATTAACATCAATACAGAGAATTATTTGAAGTAAATTATCAACTGGTTACGATGGTCTATCTGTCTCACTCTGAGTTAAGAATTAATTTAATACGGTGTTGATCGGGTATTTACATAGAAACTATGTCATGTCACCGCCTATTATTTTATAATTGACGAGTTAACCCGTCATCGATTAGCAAAGTGTTAAAACATTTTTAAAGTCTCTAAAAATACTCATTTCTAGAATTTTAACTGAAACTAAAGTATGTTGTTCCAATATTTTTCCAACTGGTTGAGTTACCGTAAAAAATATCTGTACTTAAGAACGATAATAAATCTCCTGTAAGATCTATGCTAAGATATGACAATTTGTACATATTTGAGAATAATCCTGGAGGGAGATCTTCTATTTCAGTGTTATAAATTTTTAAAATTAAGTCAGGATTTAGCGTAAATTTATTCAAAGCATTTGCTTCTATGATTTTTAAATCTTTCCCACAAAACTTCCAATTGTCGAATTTTTTTATTAGAAACGCGATGTAATTGATCGCTGAGAGCGTTTTCTCGAATATTTAACTTTAATATCCTTAATGTATTTAATTTCAATAACATGTTACAAAATTGTTTCGTAAAATGATGCATAATTTATCCAAACTGTCACAATCAACCAAATAATTTAGTTTAAATAATTCACTGTATGAATTCACTGCTGGTAATAATAGATCAAGATGGAACTGAAACTTTGAATAAGAACTAAAAATATTCTTAAATATTTTCAACGTTTGTCAAAACCCGTTTAATTTTATACCAAACGCCATATTTCAACTAAAAAACAATGGAGTTGCTTGTTATTTACAAGCAACATCATTTTGTATGGTTCTTTATAGAACACAAGCTTTTGCTTTAGGGGATCAGCAAACCTATTTTTCTATAATTTTTTGGAAAATTTTTAGAAGTTTTCACTATAACTTTTTACAGACGATACTGAAAGGGCTAAAAATGCCTATGGTCGACTATTGAAGCTAGTTGTGTTGTGTTTGTACACAAATTTAAGGATATTTCATTTCTTGACTATCTCATAAAGTTAAGAACTTCTTGAAACCAACAAAGATGAAAAATACCTTTAACAAACATACCGTATTCGTTCAAATGTAAGCCGCACCTAAATCATACTATTACAATAAAATTCTTTTGTGAGGTATTGTATATTTTTGAATTGTTCGAATCTAAGCCGCACCCCATCTTTATGAACGATTATACAACAAAAATAGTGCGGCTTAGATTCAAACGAATACGGTACACAAAGTCTTTTTGAAAATAAAAAGCAAACAAAAAATTCTCAAAAAATATTTCCAAAGATTAAAAAACGAATTGTGCCTTTGGGTTTTTATTAAAGAAATTTTAAAGTAGTTATTTTTACTTTATTTATAAAACTATTCTTTATTATTATTATAAAACTTTGTTTTTAAAACTAGTAAGGAAGAAAAATCCAACACACGTATTTAAGTATTTTATAACGATTTATAGCACAGGCCTACAAAATTTTATGAAAGGTGAAACCGAAAGATCAAATAATGTTTTTTTTTTATGATTTTGGTGCACTAAATTCAAAAATGACATCAGGCCTGTTCCATCACCTCAGGTTTTCAAGATATTCTAATCTATAGATCCAAAAAAAAGAGTTTTTGGAATTAAATAACGTAGCAAATAAGTTTTTATCTACAAAACTTCTTGTGGCATCCGAATGTACCAATTTTTCCCATTCAAAATGCATTTTGAATTTTTCAGTATCTTAATTTCTTCATGAAACAATCTTCTTTTTATAATCCCCCAATCGTAGTGGTCGGTATAGTAAGCAATGATTTCGTCGTAATCTCAAAAACATCGTTTTCTCTTTAATTCAAATGAACGTTGTAGTGACCCAACCCAACTTATGGAATTACCTTCCCTTTTCAAAGCTCACCAATAGTAAACCATTATTCTTTCATCCCATCTACACTCATTTTTTGTATCAAAACGTGCACAAATATAAAAAATTCTTTATTTATTTAATGCAGTGACTATTTGAAATCATCGTTGTCTACAAATCATCTAAATTGTACACGCATACTAAAATCACATTATAAGCTTACTCTATCGACGACTCTTGCTGCTACTATGGATTAATGATTGGGCAAAAAGTGATGTTATAGATATTATATTGCTTCAAGAAGAAATGAAGATATTCGAAAAAATCAAAATAAGTTTAAAATGGGAACAGTGGTGCTTTCAGGCGTCACATGGAATTTTATGAATAAAAATTTATTCGCAATGTTATTTAATCCCGAACATATTTAAAAACCGAACTATTTGCATCTGTGTGTTAGAATACTTGAAAAACCTGATGCGATGGAGCAATTCTGAGGCCAAATTTGAGTTTACTCCGCCCAAAACTAGTAGGGAATTAATGTCTAATCTATAGCTATAAAAAAATGCTAGCTAGTGTAATTGACTGGTGTATTTTAAAAACCTTTTCTTTCATATTTTTAGAAATATTTTAATTTATTTTGGCAAAAACTTAAAAAAGTTGAAAATTAGTCTAATAAAACTTAATTATTTCCTGTTTTAGTTCAACGTCGAAAAGTCTCAAGTCTCTCGATCTTAGCTACAACGAATTAGACGTCGTCCCATTTCAAGCTTTCAAAGAACTTAGAAGTTTGCAATGGATTAACTTGCACGGGTAAGATTTCTCGAATCTTTTATGACTCCGTTAATAGATTTAAATGAATATTGTACTGTACTTTTTGAAACTTTAATTGACATCAAAACTTTTAATTTTTAGAAATCGTATTCATCAAATACAAGGAGACTGGTCTCATTTAAAAAACACACTAATTAATTTATTCCTCGGTGAAAATGATATAACAGAAATTTCAAACGATTTAGAATCAAAGTCAAAATTAAAGCAAAATCTCCATCAATTTAAATCGTTAATTTGGTTAAATTTAGATGGAAATAGGATATCAAAGATTCACACAAAATCATTACCAAATAATCTACAAACTTTGAGTTTGTCTCATAATTTAATTGAAGAGTTTCCCCAGGAAGCTATTTCTGCTCTTTCTCATTTACAATGGTTATATTTACGTGGTAATCATATAAAATTCATTCCACAAAATTCATCACCTAAGAAACTTTGGTTGGAAAAAATCGATTTACGAGAAAATTGTTTAAATCAGCTTTCACAAAAGCCGTTTAATAACTCAGTGTTTGTACGAGATTTGAATTTAGCTTTTAATAGCATTAAAACTCTCGTAAACGAGAGTTTTAACGGATTAGATTGTGGCAGGATAATAATTTCTTATAACGAAATTGAAAAGGTTGAAAATTTCGCTTTTAAAGGTGTTGAAGACACGTTAGAATTTTTAGATTTCGATCATAATAATTTAGTGGAGTTTCCGAAAGGATTAACACAATTAAAAGTTTTAAAATATTTGTACCTTTCGTCGAATTTATTAAAAGAGATAAAACCGAAGTCGCTAGAAGGATTTTGTGCCAATTTAAAAGCGTTAAGTTTTAGTGGAAATCGTCTTAGAAATGTGCCAACTACAGCGTTACAAAATTGTACAAGAATATCCCATTTCAACGTTGCTTATAATAGAATTTACGAAATAACGACGGGAGATTTCGCTAATTGGGCTAGAAATGTTAAAAATTTAATTTTAACAAATAACCGAATTAGTATTCTTCAAAAACAAACATTTGTGGAATTGAAACAACTTAAAGAACTGAGTCTTAGTTTTAATCCAATTAGATATATCGACGAGAACGCATTTGAAGGATTAAATAATTTAGAAAGTTTAGAACTTTCTTTTGCTTTGGAAGGAACGATTATTTCTTCGGATATTTTTAAACCAACTTTTAATTTAGAATGGTTATCAATAGATAATAACGATTTACAAATTTTAGATGAAGATTTATTTGATTATTTACCAAATTTAAGATATATTAATTGCGAATCAAATCAATTAAAATTTATACCTTGGAGGTTGTTTAAAAAGAATCTTCATACGAAATTAAAAGAAGTTCGATTTTCAAATAATGAAATTAAAATTTTATATAAAGGAACATTTGATACATTACCAAAATTAGAAAGTATCGTTTTAAGTTATAACAAAATAATAGAAATTCAAAATGATGTTTTTGTTAATTTACCAAATTTAAAAAGTGTTATTTTATCCAATAATAATATACAAAAAATACATAAATCTTTTACAAATCTTCCAAATTTACATTTAATAAATCTACATTCTAATTTATTAATAGATTTTTCCCTTTTAACATTTTCAAATTCACACTCAATGAATTTAAATTTAAGTCATAATAAAATTTCTTTTTGTGATTCAAATTTTAATAATAAAATAATAAATACCGTAAATTTAGATTTTTCAAATAATAATTTAATAGAAATTCCAACTTGTTTACAAAACACCGCGTTATTAAAAAAATTATTGTTAAATTTAAATTCAATATCGATTTTAAACCATAATGCTTTTATTCATTTAAACCTTTTAGAAATATTATCTTTAAAAGATAATGTTATTAAAAATATACATCGATTTGCTTTTTCTGGATTACAAAATTTACAAGTTTTAGATTTATCACAAAATATGATATCTTCTATTCACATTAATCAATTTTCATCTACACCAAAATTAAGGATTTTAAATTTAAGTTCAAATAATTTAAATTATCTTCCTAGGGATATTTTTGTTAATACCATGTTGGAAAAATTAGATTTAAGTCAAAATTTCTTTTCCGTCGTTCCAAATATAGCAGAAATAGGAACTACATTAAGATATTTAGCAATAAATTCAAATAATATAGAACATATTGGAAGTACAACTTTTTCAGATGTTCCTCATTTACATTATTTAGATTTAAGCGATAATAAATTTAGTATTTTACCTGATAACGTATTTACCGGTTTGGGTTTATTACAAAAACTCGTTTTAGAATCTAGTTCAATTCGTGCCAATTTTAAAGAATTATTTCACTACGCTCAAAATTTAAAAGAACTGATTTTGGCGAAATCTACTATTATAACAACACCAACTTTACCTTTACCAAATTTGGTATATTTAAATTTATCCCATAATCACATCGAACATTTGGGAAGAAACACTGTGTTGAATTTACAAAAATTAAAACAATTAGATTTGAGTTTTAATTTAATATCGCATATTCCTTCAAAAATGTGGATACATTTACCATTATTAAAATACTTGGATTTATCTCATAACCCTATAAAACAAATACATCAAGATTCATTTCATCAATTAAAAAATCTTCAAATACTTCATATCCAAGGATTAAATAAATTGGAAAAATTCGATGGTAAAGGAATTGAAGATATTCGGATAATACACACGTTATCTATGGAAACTTCGCCGAATGTGGATCATTTTAAGCAACAATTTTGTAAAATGTTACGGAAATTAAACACGTTACGGATATTAAAGTTAAAAATTCGAGAGAATGTTCTAAGCGATCAATTACATTGTATTTCTAATAAGAAAATTCGACAATTGGAAATTTCTGGGAAAGATTTAAAAATTATAGAAGCAAATGCTTTTAATAAATTTACTCGAAATCCTGACTTAATTTTAAAAATTTCTGACACTGAAATTGAAGATCTCCCTCCAGGATTATTCTCAAATATGTACAAAATCTCATATCTTAGCATAGATCTTACAGGAAATTTATTATCATTCTTAAGTACAGATATTTTTTATGGTAACTCAACCAGTTGGAAAAATGTTGGAACTACTTTAGTTTCAGGTAAAGTTTTAAATCTGCAATGTGTCCCTGGATAGTAGCTTTTATAAAAGATAAAAAAATGTTTATGTTAATTTTCATCTCTTGGGATTTACTCATGCTTTGATAAAGATTAATTTGTAACATATTTCCAATTAAAAAAAAACGAATTTTGACAATGAATAAAAAGGTTTTTGTGGAAGGTAAAGGACCTTTTCTGTTGACTCTATATCAAAGCGTTATTAAGGCTGCTTAAACGAGAGCGTCACCGTAGTTTAATAATAACTTCTTTATTTATTAGTGGATTGAACTGATTGTTCTTGTGTGCAAGTTTCTATAACGATTCTACATCCGGCGATATAATGAAAAACAAAATTTGAAGAAAATTGTTACCTTTATAAGAAATGTGGGCTGAGATGCGGACTCTTCTTTTAAGGCTCTTCGGACCCTACGCCCATTAGCCCCCAAATTCACTCAATGAGCCTCACGCCAGCATTACAACCGGATGCGCGAATATCTCAGAAAACCACCAATACATTTGTAAATCTCTCTCCTATACGTACTTAATAATACTAGAGCGCATATCGGTAATTGCACTCCCATTTTTATAACCTCTTACATAAAATTCCTTCTCTCATCCACATCACACACCTCGTCACGACATTCGCATGAAGGCCAATCTACAATACCTAATCTGTGAAGATGACTTGGGAATTTACTGTGTCTAAATTTCATCCTCGCTATAGAGATGCGGACTTCTCTATTGAAATCACTATAAACGAAACTAGGCACAAAAACGATTTCTTTGGGCAATAATATCGACTCGGGTATTTATTTTTTTCGGTCAGTTGAAGGAGATTTTTGTATTTCCCGGGTTTGTGCAAGAAAAGTAACATGTATGGTATTTTGAAGTTTTTAACAATTATTGATAAGTATAAAAATACAGTCCCAGTTTTTAAAAAATTCGGCCCACAGTATTTCGCCTGTTTCATAGGATTTAATCGACGGTACAGAGAACTTTTCTATGGCAATATCTCACTTTTCGGCAAAATGGCACTTAACCCCTTTGTTATTTCTACTCCACAATTGCTATAAGCAAATTCAGTAATTTACATAGGAAATGTACTTTCACCCGAAATGGAGCTGCACCATGAAGAGAAAGATCAAGAGTACTCGGTAATGTTACAGAGAGGGGGCTTACTTTTTCATCTTTCTCTTCATGATGCAGCTACATTTCGGATTATAGTACCTCATGTCCCAGTTTTGCGCTAATACCAATACAACATAAGTAGATAATTTACTGTTTTTCATTTTGAGTATGTATGTATATAGAAAAACACATCTAGAGAAGCATAAATGATATTGAAAAATATTGAAGGTAATAATTGTTTCTAAAAGCTTTCTACTTCGTTATTATTAAAAATACCTCTTCATTCCTTGTTTTACTCGAAAAAAATTGGCTCTAATCAATGTCCCTCTCTTTCTATACCAAATAAATAAACAGAATGAATTTCGATATCATTTCTTTTGTTGCTCGGTTACTGAGGACGGTACTTAAACGAAAACCAAATCTAGCCTTCTTGCTACCGAACATTTCACTCCTGGCCACCTCCGAAACTTTCGGACCGTAGATAAGGAGCCTTAAGATATTCTGTTTAGGATGAAACGTTATGTCCATATGCAAATTTATGAAATGATCGACCTACTTTGATAAAACTCGTTTTCGTCAGTAGTACATCACGATTCTTTTTGTCGAGTATCATACCTTTTTTGGGAGAAATAAGGAAAAAGCTATTAAATTAGCCTATGAGACACAATAGAAAAGAGAGTAATTGCAGTAAAGCAATATCCAAAACATAAAACAAGACAAGTATAAAAATAGAGTAATCAATGCAGTTAGAATCATTTCCGAAGAACATGTACGGGTAAATATTATAGCATAAAGACCACCCCAAGACTATTGGAAAATGGTGAATTTAGAAGGAGACTTAACCCCTTAAGGACCAGGCCCGAGATATCTCGGGATAGAGTGTATGGTCCAAAAAGACCATACCCGAGATAACTCGGCCAGGCACATTTGTACGTTCCAGTACAAATCGCGATTTACCCACGAATCGCTGAATAGTGCGCTCTAATATTTTACACATTTATACTATGTACTCATACCTATGGTACGTATTTGCCCGAAGTAACTTGTGAAAGTACTCTTGTAACTGGTTCCTAATATGTCAAAAAGTTAGTTTTAATTATTAAAAAAAATGATTTTTTTGGTGCATTTTTTGAAAAAAAAATCGGTCCTTAAGGGGTTAATAGAGAACTTGATGCAGTTTGAAGTTAAGAGTTTACCCAACAGATAGTAACATACAATTAAATATCTTGTAATAATTGATTTTATTTTATGTTTGGGATATTGGTTTATCGAAAATATTCTCTTTACTATTATATTTTTCTTAAGTTAGTTTAAGAGCGTTTCCTCATTTCTCCCCAAAAGCTCTAAAAAATCGTGAAGTACCATCGGTATCCAGAAAATCATGGGACACCGAAATTATTTTTATTTTGTATCATATTTTAGATTTGTTAGTTAATTGACATTAAAGCTACGAAACTAACATAGTAAAATAAAATTATTATAATAAAGTCTAATTTGCCAGAGAATGCTAAGCGAACTATTGAACACCGTCTTCTAGATGGAATACATATGCGTTCTATAGTACTCAAATTTGATTAAAAACACAGTCTTGCTAGCAAAAAAAAAAATTTGAAGTACGACAGAATAACGAGAAAATTTGGTTCGGGAAGGCTAAATGTACAAGCAATGAAGAACACGAACAGTTAGTGGAGTATATTCGACAAAATCCATTTGAATCGGCAGTTATTGCTAAATGGGAAACAGACATTCCTGTTAGCGTAAAAAAAAAATATTGACGCTTGGAACGCAGTTATACCGGAATTCACAGAAAATGTAGTATTTTCTATGTTCATGAGATTACAAACGTTGTAGTAAACAATGGGGAGTTGAAAGAATATTATATTTCCTATTATTAAATTTGCATTCATTATAAACATGAGTAAAATGAAATGTTTCGATAATCGCTTTCATTTTCATATTCTAACCATTCTCTAAAAAGCACGAATTTAATCGATATAAATACGGTGATTTTTGACATTTTTCAATTGACAGCTTATCCCAAGATTATTGGACACCGATGGTACTAGTGACGAAAATAACAACAACTTTTAATAATGTAGATCGATCATTCTAAAATTTGCATATGCACATAACGTTTCAACCTGAACAAAATATCTTACAACTAGTAACAATTTGATGTATGGTAAACAAAAAAGGTACTTTACCTGCCACAAAAAGAGTTATTTATTCAAATTGAAAATATGTTACAAATTAATTTTTAATCAAACAGGGATAAACCCCAATGGATGAAAATTAACACCGAAAAATTTTATCTTTTATAAGGGTCGTTTCACTTATCTGGGGACACACTCTAGTTTTATAACAAATTAAACATTTTTTGAATTCAATTTTAGGTGGATTAAAAATTTCAAACAATCCATTTAAATGTGGTTGTCATTTAGCATGGTTAAGTTATTGGCTAAGAAGATGGATGCGAGAAAGTTTGCTATCTCATAACGCTCCGATGGAAAGCGCGATTTTAATGAACGAAGCTCTAATGGAAGCGACTTGTACAGATTTCACAACCGGAAAAGAAGTTCCAATCGTCCAAATGTTACCTGAAGACAGCAGTTGCCACGCGAGCGCTTTAAGTATCGCTTCCAGTTCAAACAAAGTATCTGTGATCTTTATTCTTTTAAGTTTTACGTTTAATATGTTAAAATTTAATACTTAAAATGATGTTTTATTTCATTTTTGTAATCATATAATAAATAAGGATGTATTTGGCACAGTTTGGGATTTTATTTTTAGCATAAGAACAATGCATTATTTTTGTTTATGAATGAATATAATTTATTTTAAATAAGGATAAATGTAAAATATCACAGAGATATATCTATAAAAACAATACTTTTTATAATAAAATACTTATAAAATCTCTAAATTTTGTAACAGCTGCATATTTAGAGTTTTTATAGTAGTACCTTCAAATTTTGTAATAGCTGCATATTTAGAGTTTTTATAGATTTTAAAATCAAGGAAGATATAAAAGGAAAGTTATTCATCATTTACCTGAATGTGGGTATACAACTGTTTTTGTTCTATGACATAATTATTAGATAAAGAATTTAATCCATCAAATGATTGTCTATCTACAGAATTCTCTAACATTTTAAATCTTTCTTTGCTAAAATAGAAAAGTAATTGTTACGATTTTTATTAACGTAAACTCACTTAATAAAAATCAGGAATAATAAACTCACCTGGGTTGGGCTTTGGTATGTTTAAGCATAATATACTTGCTCAGATCTGGAGAAAAACGGTACGGTAGATAATTAAACTTTATTAACCTCCTAGAAAATCATTAAATATAAATACAAATAAGGAAGTTACAACTTTTAATTTTTCCTACTCGTGGAAATCATCATCCTCTCCACCCCAACCATCAAATAAATTAGACATTCCATTTATTTCTTTAAATTGATCTGCTCTTATAGCTACCACACCGCCTAATAAATCTTCATACATTAATTGATACCTAAATTACATCATGAAATAATTTCTTTATTATATTCTTTTATACAGGATGTCCCGTTTTGATTGTCCGACAAACAAAAAAGTCCTAATGAAAATAGGTCCGAAAGTAGTTCGTTTTCGAGATATTCAAGGTTTTAATTCCATAAGTTGTCCTATTATTAACATTATTACAGCGTTACATTTAAATTAACCTTCTATGGGCCGAATTTTTGTTTCAAATCCAAAAAAGTTACAGTTTGCACAGCGTTTACTTTGTTATATCAGGGTAATGAGTCTGGCAATGGTCATAAATATTGATATTGATTGTATGGCAACGTTATAGAATTAAAATTTATGCGCAATCACATGAAAATTAAATTATTAAGTAGTTGCCACGGTTTCGACTAACTTTTGTAGCTGACCAGTGTAACCTAATAATGACAATTTACCGAAACCATCGTAACGAGTTAATAACTTAACTTAAATAATTCTCATCGATTATGTTAATAATAGGTAAACTTAGGGAACTAAACTTCCAATATCTCGAAAACTAATCAATTTTGACCCCATGTTCATTAGGACTTTTCTACTTATTTTTAGCCAAAAAATACATCAGTAACGGATCGAACAATCAAAACGGGAGACCCTGTATATACAGAGTCGAAATGTCGTGTACAACAGAATACCACAAATACCTTGGTCAAAAATATGATGATTTAACCCAACTTATCTATATACAAAGTTGCTTAGTTTAGCCGCTAGAGGACTTTAAAAATCATATTTTTTATGAGTTTCTTTTAAGTTACTCGAAAACTCTTTAATAGATTTTATTCATTTCTTGACCATGTCTTTATATTAGTAGGCTACAGTTTTCTGTGGAACAAATTCGAATTTCGAATCATACAGGGTGTTTAGAAATACTCTCGCGACAAGTTATCCATCCAGATCTTTTTAACCAGCATGTATAATTTTCTGTCAATTTTTTTCTGAATAGCTATATTAATTTAGAAATTATTTTCTCTCTTATAAAATTTCAGTTGGACAAACAGTTTAGCCACAAAAAAATATTTTCTAAATCCCTGCAAGCCCAAA
Organism: Digitonthophagus gazella; assembly: GCA_036711955.1. Lineage (NCBI taxonomy): Eukaryota > Metazoa > Arthropoda > Insecta > Coleoptera > Scarabaeidae > Digitonthophagus > Digitonthophagus gazella. The sequence continues at coordinate 12,883,971 of JASCIT010000001.1, forward strand.
TTGATAAACTAAGGTACCATTAGCAATGTTGAAAGTAGCAATTTCTTTAAACGGTGTGAAGTTCTTTCAAAAAAACTAATATTTTCAAATTTAGAAGTACTTTATTGCTTAAAATATTCAAATTTTCGGCAAGGCTTATGACCATCATCAGGGCTAAAAATAATGCAGAGTGCAAAATTTTTACAATTTGCTTTTTTTCGTGGAATTTTTGTTTGATGGCACCCCATAGACACAGTCTCAGGTCTAGTGATCTTACTGGCCAATCAGGGTTAAATCCTGATGATGGTCACAAATCTTAGCAAAAATTTGAATATTTTAAGCAATAGAGTACTTATAAACCTTTAACATCTGGTTTTATAGAAAGAACTTCATACCGCTTAAAGAAATTGCTATTCTGAAATTTGTTAATGGTACCTTAACTTATCGATTTGGGCTTGCAAGGATTTAGAAAATATTTTTTTATGGCTAAACAGTTTGTCCAACTGAAATTTTATAAGAGAAGAAATAGTTTCTAAATTAATGTAGCTATTCAGAAAAAAAATGACAGAAAATTATACAGGCTGGTTAAAAAGATCTGGATGGATAACTTGTCGTGAGAGTGTTTCTAAACACCCTGTAATTTTCGAAATTCGAATTTGTTCCACAGAAAGCCGTATCCTGCTGATATAAAGACATGATCAAAAAATGAATAAAATCTAATAAACATTTTTCCAGTAATTTAAGAAAACTCACGAAAAACATTGTTTTTAAAGTCTTCTAGCGGCTAAACTAAGCAACTTTGTATATAGATAAGTTGGGTTAAATCATCATATTTTTGACCAAGGTATCTGTGGTACTTCGTTGTACACGACATTTCCGGACACCTGTATATAAATAAGTGTTCCAAAATTATAACAACAAAGCTCTTTACTATTGTCGTTTTAACATAGTTTTTTTCATGTTTTGTTATTTATGATTATTAAGGTTATATTTCTGAAAAGAGTTTAAACAGTTTAAAACCCAGCGTTCTACTTGAGACACGCCTGTTAAAAACCAATAGAAAATTTGTTAAATGAATTCAAAGTACAGAGTATTTCAAGGCCAAAGCCAGTGACTCATTTCTGCAGTGTATCCAAAAATTGGCATCACTGAAAATCCAAATCTTCCTTCTCCATTTAATCATAGGCGGGTCACACAAGAGGCACGAAATTTTCTGACGTAATTTAATTTTTGTTGCTCTTGGACGTTTTGATACATTCTTTTGGTTAAATTAACTCTTTTATGAGGGCGGCGCTTCTTATAAATACATCGCTGTAATCTTTCGAAACGCGTATTTATACATTATAACTTATTTGAATAAGAGTTCACGCGACAATGAGTTTGGTTACTGGAAAGTTTGGAAGGGGGATGTCAAGACGCCATTAGTTAAACATGAAAATTACTAAAGACCCTAATGAGTCACTGGCTTTGGCCTTGGAATACTCTGTATACAGTCTATTAACCCTTTTCAGACGTATGTCTGCTCTCGGACACCACAGCCATCTTACTGTGCCAGTAGTATGTCTGCTCTCAGACACAAAAACATAAAACCATACCAATCATATACTGTATTCATCCATGTATCAGTTTACAACTTAACAAATGGACAAATATAAATATCTAATGGATCTATTCATAAACTCATGCGACCTATTCAAGAATTTTTATCATTTCGAGAACAACGCTTTCAGCGGAAATTAATTCCGACCAGTACGATACTCATGTCCAAATTAAGTACGTACGAAAAGGGTTAATATTAATTCTTTAAAACTTAAACTAAATTTTGTTCAAAGTGATGACTTTTCAGAAGTTTTGCAATTTCCATTTTGATTAGTAAAACAAATTTCAACATTTTATCATAAATAAGATTGCCTTAAATAATAAACCTGTAACTTTTTAATTTAAGGTAAGGTGGGGTAAGTGCGGCATAAAAAATTATAAGTGTATTTAATTATAAGCACCTTAAATATAAAATTACTTTCATTACTCCAATTAATAAATTCAGTAAAGAATTAATTTGAAAACTGTTGGTATAATTTTGGAATCTTAAGTTCTGATTTTAAGTACCTAAATACATCAAGAGAACTACTCATATGTCTTGGTCTACGAGCACAAGCATAAAGATTTCCTGTACTTATTGGTAACAGATCCACATCATGAAGAATTAAACATGAAAAATTCAATTTTATAGCCTCTAAAGCTCCAATATTTAACAACTTAGCTCTATTAAATGGTTTAGAATCTATTTGATCCACTATTAAAATTCTATAGGAAATACATTGCTGTTGTATAAAGTAGTGCATGTAATTCAAAAAGATTTTTAATTGCTGTGGACGATTTCTATATGGCACAATTACAGCAGTCTTGATTTGGGACTGACATGTTTTTGGTATAAATTCTCCACCTAAAATTTAAAAACAAAATTTCACCTTCTATTATTTAACAAAAACCTTTTACCTTGTTACCTATTTCTACAGGTTGAAAATTTTTTAGTTCAAAAACATCTCCAGACGGAACAATTCTATTATTGATAATTAAGCGGTCAAAGAGAGAAATATTGAGGTTATGTTTGTTTTGGTTTGCGAAGAACAGTTCTGAAAGTACGTCTTCATTTTTAACGTAACTGTAATGTTTGGGGTGTCGACCTGGATTGTACAACCAAAATGCAGAGAAACACAAAAGTATTTTATAAACGCTTAGATTTAAGGAGGAAAATCGTATCATGACAGCAACATAATAATCTGACAAGTGACACTGACAGTTCGAACGGCGTGAAGTTGAAGCAGAACTGACGTGGAGGTTACTAAAACTTGCGCACTGCAACCTTACGTGGCATAGCTCTTTAACTGTGTGTCTTGTGTTTGTGATGAATTTCTTAATATAATTTCCAAGTATTTCGTTATTTCAGTAAGTACAATATTTAAAGAAACCAATAAGTTATTAAAACCCTTTGTTAGTTGTTTACTTGCAAAAGATATTGTGTAGTGAAAGTCGAACAAAATAGGTCGTTGTTTTTAAAATTATCTAGAAAGGAATAATTTTTCTTAACTAATAAACATTCTCTTTTTGATTAGTTTCCAGTAAAATGCATCCACAATACATACCACAACAGTATGGTGGGCAGAATTTTCAAAACAGGCCCCAATCTGCAGTCAGCCCACAGTCATTTCAAAACGTCCCCTTAGGATCCCCAAAACCACCGATGGGGCCTTCACCTAATGGTCCACCTTTACAAGGAGGACATTCCCCATTTCCCCCTTCAAATCAAAATATACCCGGTCAAATTCCTCCACAAATTAGACCAAATTTACCTCCTAATCTTGGTCAGAACTTACCCAATCCTGGACATATTCCACCAAGCGTGGGACAAATTCCACCTGGACAATTACCACCTGGAGGACCTAAAACATCTGTTGCACCTCCACCAGGTCAATTTCCACCAGGTAATATTAAATTAATTGGAATGAACTAATTTTAAATTATATAAAAAATATTTTTTAATGTTTTTAGCACAACCTCCTTTAGGAACGGCACCATCTGGACTTCCACCGGGTCCTCCACCATCAGGTCCTGCACCAATAGCACATTTAGCGGGGCAACTTCCCCCTCAAAAGCCTTTAAACCAAGAACAATCACAGCAAAATCAAATGGGCGCCCATCAAAATCAATTTCCACCCCCAACAAGTAATTTACAAACTCAAAATGGTCCTGCTCCTGCTTTTCCACCTACGAATCCACCAATGGGAATAAATCAACCCCCACAAAATCAATTTACTCAACCTTCCAAGCCTAATCCACCTGTATCAACAAACACAAGTCAATTTCCACCACAGTTTGGTCCACCTAAACCAGCTAATCAACCAAGTGACATGCAAAATCAATTTAATTCAAACCCAAATGTTCCCCCAATGAGCAGCAGACCCCCTATGCCAGATCAACTCAATCAACAACCTCCAAGGCCTGGAATTAATAATCAGTACCCTAATCCAAACAATTTATCAAATCAAATGCAAAATATGAGTATCGGAGGACAACAATTTGATAATGGTCCTCATATGCCACCACCAGTAAATCAAAATTATATGAATGGACCACAAGGAAAGCCTCCAATGCCGGGTGGGTACCCGCCTGTAATGAATCAACAGAGACAACCACCAATGAGTTATCCTGGAGGAATTGGAATGCAATCTAGGCAACCTCCTATGCAACCACCATTACCTGGACAACCACCTTTGCCTGGTCAACCACCTATGCCTGGACAGCCACCTATGCATGGACAACAACCTATGGGTGGACAACCACCAATGGGAGGTCAACCACCAATGATGGGGCAGCCACCAATGCCTGGTCAACCACCTATGATGGGTCAACCACCAATGATGGGACAACCACCTATGCCTGGGATGCAATCGCCTAGTGGACCTTATCCGCAATCTCCTTACGGACAAGCACAGCCACAGAAGAGGTTGGATCCTGATCAAATGCCAAGTCCAGTAAGTTAAAAAGTATTTCAATTATTGTGGTAAAGTTTTTTAAAAGATGTATAAAAATTTGTAACGGGGAATTTTTGATACAGTCATTTCTAATGAAGTATGTTGTTTTTACTTTTGTATGTGTGAAAAAGCCAAAATAGCACACAGATTTAGGAACAAAATAGCAATAACGATTTAAATTTTATGTTTGGACCATTCATCATTTTTATTGTTTGCATAATTTTTACGTTAATTTTGTTAATTTCTGAATTTTGTCAACATAACTTTTTAGAATTCTATTGAATATCATTTTTATAATTCCTTGTTTGAATTTTTAAAATATTGGAGATTATTATTTGTCATTTTTTGACTATTACTGTTTTATAAACTTGTAAAATGTTCTCATATTATTATTATTTTTTTTTTTTTCAAGAATTTGTATCAGAAAGATTCATAATTTAACTTTTTATTATTTTTAAATATTTTCCATTTTTTTCCATAATGTATTACTGTTGACACTCCCCATCTTCAGTTCACCAATGCTGTTTAAAAAAATCACACTGAAGTATTCCGCTTCTATTTCACCCAAACACATAGGTTTCTATTGACGGATTTATCTCTTTTATAAAACTCTTCGCTCATCTCTTCACTTTTCGGAATTTTAACTAGCAAACCACAAACTAGAATTCTTCTGAAAGTTTGAAAAAAGAAACTGCAGTTCATCTCCACTGTTGAACTCCTTTTAGAACAGTTTTGTCATTTTATTATAGCAAATCGGTGAAAATTCGGGCGCATTCGTCTTCATTCAAGGAGATTAACCCTTTCGCGACGGCGCACTTGTACCATACATTGTCACTTTTTTATAAAATTAGAAAAAAAAAATTTTCGCTTTTTGTGATAGTCTAACTAAATCATACTTTATCGCTTTAAACGACGGCTTAACTCACTGCCGTATATATACAGCGTCAGCCAGTGTGATGCACTTAGTGGCTGCCGTATATATACGGCACCCGTCGCGGAAAGGGTTAAGGGAGAACAATTTTAATCTACAATTATTCAACTTTGTTTAAAAATTGTTTTATTTTAAGTATTAGTACTAGCAAAACACAAACCTGATTCCTTCTGATATTTTTGGAAAAGAAACCGTAGTTCGTCTCGTATTGAACTCCTTCTGGAACAGTTTTGTAATTTCATTATAGCAAATCGGTAAAAATTCGGACACGTTCGCCTTCATTCAAGGAGATTAAGGAAGAAATTACCAATTTTTTCAGTCGACGGACGATCGCTTATTGGTTGACATTGAAGCCATTGGTCATCAATTAAGTAGCCAAGATTTTGTCCTTTTTAACGGTGGCCAGAAGTGTCTCTTCATTAAAAAAATTCTAATATCTTTCAAAAAATTGTTATAAACCGTCGACATTGCCATAAAAGCTTTTTAAAATCGAATGAATATTGTTAAGAATCGTTAGCATGTATCCTCATGCCATTTTTAGAAAAGAAACCGCGGTTTGTCTCGTGTTGAACTCCTTCTAGAACAGTTTTGTCATTTCATTATAGCAAATCGGTTAAAACTCGGAGAGGTTCGTCTTTACCTTAATTTTCGCATTTTACTAATTTTTTCAGTGGACGGACAATCGTTTATTGGATGACATTGAAGTCACCCAATGTCTTTGGTTATCAAATAAGTTGCTAAGATTGCTTCATTAAAAAATTTCAAATCTCTTTAAAAAATTATTAAAAACCGTCGACATTGCCGTAAAAGTTTCTAAAATCAAATGTGTTTTCATGACTAATAAATCTTTTTGATAACCTACAATTTTCAACTTTGTTTAAAAATTGTTTCAAATCAGTTAACCTATCAGTGTACAGAATTCCTTTAAAAGGACGCTCTTAAAATCCAAGGAATTTTGTTTATCTTCTGAAAAAACTTCATACATTAACGGGTTAAGTCTGATTAAAAATTGCTTGAGTCACAATAAAAAAACGCAAGTCGTCAACAGATTAATCGTTCAAATCTAATTGTAAGTGAAAATCGTATAAAATTGAGATCAAATCTCTTTAAACATCGTTAAAAAACGAAGTTACCATTAAATGACATGATATTGTTCAAATCCCGCTAAAAATCATCCAAATCGTCGTATCTAATGACATTTTATTGTAGACCTCTTATTGGATTGTCTTTTAAGTTAGTAAAACCGTTCTCAAATCGTATTTTCTCTCGTTAATTACCTAAATGTCCATAAAATTGGTCAAATCTCTTTGAAAATGATAATCAGCCAAAAATTATGTCCCCATCAAATTCGTAAAAATACGTTGATATTGCTGTAAGATTATGCAATAATCTCTCATAATGATACAACGTACAATGAGTATGAATAATATGATTTTCGACACGCATATTATATACTTCAATAGAAAAGAAATCTATTAAAAGAGTAAATGAAACATTATTTTTTCTTAAGAAAAGAACGTCAATATAAACGGTAGATAATTATCAATCAAATTAATAATTAATCCATTTTTTTTTTAATTTTTACAGATTCAAGTAATGCAAGATGACCAAAAACTTCGTTCTGGAGTTTTTTATACCAACCAAAAAGGTTTGGTACCACCATTAATAACCACAAACTTTGAAGTCCAAGATCAGGGAAATGCAAGTCCAAGATACATTCGATCCACCATGTATAATATTCCCGTAACGCAAGTAAGTGTTTATTAATGCGATTTTTAATCTAATCTTTAATTTACTTTTTAAAATTAATTTATTTTCAATCTTTATTTTTAAAATTTTAAAAGGATTTAATGAAACAAACTTCGGTACCCTTTGGATTGGTAATTAGCCCAATGGCAAGAACAGTTGGTCAAGAATTTCCACCCCCAATAGTTAATTTTGGTGAACTAGGACCTGTACGTTGCGCAAGATGCAAAGCGTATATGTGTCCATACATGGTGTTTATCGATGCAGGAAGAAGGTTTCAGTGTTCCTTCTGTAAAGCAACTACAGATGGTGAGAAAATTTAATTCAAAATTAAGTCATAATACGTATTTTTTTAACATTTTATTTAGTCCCAACTGAATATTTCCAACATCTGGATCACACCGGTCAAAGAACGGATAGATATGAAAGAGCCGAACTTGTACTTGGAACATATGAACTTATCGCAACAGCCGATTACTGTCGAAATAATAAATTACCAAAACCGCCAGCGATTATTTTCGTTATTGATGTTTCTTATAACAATATAAAATCGGGATTGGTACATTTATTATGTGCTCAAATGAAAGAAATTCTTAAAAATTTGCCTGTCGATCAAGGACAAGACAAGAGCAACGTCCGCGTTGGATTCATCACTTACAACAGCACAGTACATTTTTATAATATTAAAGGAACTTTAGCCGCCCCACAAATGTTAGTTGTTGGAGACGTTCAAGATATGTTTATGCCTCTACTAGATGGCTTTTTATGCACCCCAGAAGAATCCCAAGTCGTTATTGACGCTTTGATGGAACAAATTCCGAATATGTTTGGGGATACTCGAGAAACTGAGACAATTTTGTTGCCTGCTATTCTAGCGGGATTAGAAGCTTTAAAAGCAAGTGAATGTACTGGAAAGTTGTTGGTGTTCCATTCAACCCTTCCTATAGCAGAAGCTCCTGGTAAATTGAAAAATAGAGATGACAGGAAGTTGTTGGGTACTGATAAGGAGCGTACTGTTTTGACACCGCAAACTCAGGCTTATAATCAACTTGGACAGGATTGTGTTGGAGCTGGTTGTTCGGTTGATCTGTTCCTATTTAATAATGCTTATATTGATCTCGCGACTATTGGACAAGTTTCTAGGTTGACTGGCGGCGAAATCTTTAAGTATACTTATTTCCAAGTAAGCTTTAATTATTTTATTTAAAAAATAAGTGTTTTAATCTTTTTTTTCTTTTTATCTAGGCTGATATTGATGGTCCAAGATTAATAGAAGACATAATAACTGATATAAGTAGACCTGTAGCTTTTGACGCGATAATGAGAGTTCGCACATCAACTGGAATTCGAGCCACAGACTTTTACGGACATTTCTTTATGTCAAATACTACAGATATAGAATTAGGAAGTATTGGTAAATTTAAAAATCACCTTAAAGTTGTCATACATTAACTTAATTGAACTTAATTTTTTTTATATAAAGATTGCGATAAAGCGGTAGCTGTTGAAGTTAAGCACGATGATAAACTAACGGAAGAGGATGGAGTTTATATTCAAGTAGCTTTATTATACACATCCTGTTCTGGACAAAGGAGATTAAGGATTATTAATTTATCATTAAAAACGTGTTCGCAAATGGCAGATTTGTATCGGTATTGCGAATTAGATACGATTATTAATTTCTTTGGGAAGCAGTCTGTATTTAAATTGTTGGAGCACAATCCGAAAGCTGTTAAGGATAATATTGTTGCGAGAGCTGCACAGATCTTGGCTAATTATAGGAAGAATTGTGCTAGTCCTAGTGGGGCTGGACAACTTATACTACCTGAATGCATGAAGTTATTACCTTTGTATGTGAATTGTTTGCTTAAAAGTGATGCCATGTCAGGAGGTAATATTTTTATATATATATATTTTTTTTTTTGTTTTGTATTTTGTAATTTATTTATTTTGTGATATTTTAGGTTCTGATATAACTTTGGATGATAGATCATTTATGATGCACATGGTAATGATAATGGATATACCAACTTCAGTGGCATATTTTTATCCAAGACTTATTCCACTGGATGAAGTTAAACCAAGCGTTGACGGAAACGTGGATATTCCACCTCCAATTAGAACAACTATAGAAAAAATAACGGAGCAAGGAGTTTATATTTTAGAAAATGGCATTCACATGTTTCTGTATATTGGTCTTGGCGCCAATCCTGAATTTTTACAGCAAGTTTTTGGTGTCCCAACGGCCGTGCAAGTCGATGTGGATAAATGCGAATTGCCCCTTTTAGATAATCCATTATCAATTGCTGTTAGGTCTGTTATCGATCAAATCAGGGTGCAAAGACATAGGTGTATGAGGGTAAGTCTTATTGTGTAAATATTATTTGAGCATGTTTAACAAAAAGTATTGAATTTTGATTAGTAACTTTTTTTAAAACAATTATATAATGCTTATATATCGCTTACTAAGAACAATAGTGGCGTAAGTGCAAATTAGTGCTATGGAGATAATCGCGTTCAAAATTTTGTTTGAAGTTTAATGCAAAGTAAAAAGCAACAACTTGTCGTTTTAATTTTTTTATTTTTTATTTCGTTTTACTGTTATTATATTTCATGCAGAGTCATAGATTTATTGTAAGATTTCAAAAATAACATTTTTTTTTTGTGGTTTCGCCACTATTGCGAAATAGTGGCGAAATATACATATGTATATCGAGTGGCGTATGTCGCGCTCCATCGGCAACGGTTTAAGTTATAGTTTCGTCATTTATGTATGTAAAAGTACGCTGATTTTTAAACAAGTTGCCCTTTAAAAATCAATAATCAACTTTTTGTAGTTTCGCCACTATGATTCTCAACAAGCGATGTTTTTATATAATAATACATTCAATGACTTTTACTATCATAAATAAAAGTCTTGGTAGCTATATTCCAGGAACTGCAACTCCGTAACGGCTTGTTGAAAAAAAGTACAGTAAACAACATCTTAATTAATGTAAACAAATTTAATAATTATGAATTTCGCTGTTTAGAAAAGGTCACTAAGTAAATGATGAAAACTGTTTATTTTGTTGTATGTTTAAAGTAGAGTTTGTGTCTTTTTAAAACTTGAAATACTCTCACCGGCAAGAAACCGGATCACTTATGATTCATAAATTCTCGTTTAATCATTCGCTACAAACTATAGTTGGCCCGTTTTTTTTTTTACCCTCGATATGATGAACTAACAATAAGTCATACACAGATATATTATGTTTACTTATCGGGCCGATTGGAGTTTATATGTGTCTCTTTATCTAACTCGTTAAAATCGTATGCAATTCGGTGCCTTCTCTAACACATTGAAAAGCCCTATCCGCAGGTCGAAGTAACCACACCAACCTCGAAGTGCGACGAAGACAGACGTAATCAATCGCACCGTTCTAGCTGTGTTACTTGCATGGAGCAACTCCGCCCACTTACAATCGCCCAACTGTTGCAAATGCCTCTATGCGCAGGTCGAATGGATGCACACGGTACAGACTGCACAGCACCTGCACAGATTGGCATTGCGGATAGGGGAGGTTAATATGTTAGACAATGCATCGAATTGCATACGATTTTAATGAGTTAGATAAAGAGGCACATATCAAATCCAATCGCCCAGATAAGTAAACGTAGTATATCTGTCCTGTGTTAACTAACGGAAGTCTTATTGTCGTCCTTTTTCCACTTACGTTAAACGTATCCGCAACTCATCGATGTACACACTGTATACGTAGGATTGTGTTATGAATAACTATAAGGTCGGTTCTAACTCCTGAAGGGACTGGTGTTCATAAGATGTTAGGACAAACCTATAGTCACCTGATCGTATGCGTGTAGTACTTTGTGTTGGGCAGCTATAGATATCAGTTGAGTATGACTGCTGTTTTATTGAATGTAACTAATCACCTGTAGGAGGGAAAGGGTTGAAATGAATGATTGGATGTGAATCCTTAAATTAGGGGTGACTCACTTTTTTTGCCGGTGAGAATTTTGGACAAAAATTGTGATTATTTGAAGTCCTAACTTGAAAATATCGAAAACAGTGAAACTTATTTCATAAGAAGACCTCGTGACTCGCCCGACACTGTTTTATTGAAGGTGGTACCAATTGTTAGGTGTTGGGTCATAGTGTAAATATGTAAAATATTAAGACGCACTATTCAACGATTTCGTGAGTAAATCGTTGTTTAACACAGTTGAAATCAGCTTCCACACATTTCGAATCTTGAATAATAACTTTTTTTTTACTTTTAATGCAATATTTTACTTTATTTGTATATTTTGATATTACGGAATATAATTAATTAAGGGCACTCTTTCGTTATTCTAATTTTAAATTTATTTATGTTTCGGAAACTTACTCCATTTTTAATAGAATCATATTTTAATCGAATCACTGAATAGGGCGACCTAATTTTATACACATTTATACTATGAACAAATACATATCGATGGATACCACTTTCAATAAAGTCGGTGACGGCCAAGCTTCCTAATCAGTGCGTTTTCGTCGTACTTTTAATTCAATCAGCTTTTATCATACATAATAAAGTCATAAGAAATGTTAACAATGTAATAACAGATCTTTATAGTATTTGCTACGCTGATTTCATATTTTACGTCTATGTTTATCAATTGCTTAAGGTTTTTTCACAAAATGGGATTAATCTTATGAGTAACAAAGCCTATTATACCTTTAATATATTTTTATCAATCGCAATAAAAATTGTGGATAAGTTCTTGTTCTACATAATAACGACAAGTTTTTAATGGCGATTTTTAGCATACGCATTCAACAAGCTAGAGACATTTATAAGTAAATTTATATAAAAAACATTTTGGGACGTATTAATTTGGTTTAAGAATAGTTTTTTTTTCGTACCAGAATACAGAAAATTTTCCACTTTTGTCAATAGTGACGACTTCATTAATTCTAAGAAATTGGTATTATACAATTTTTATTTCAAAAATTAAAATTATGACGTATTCGTTTGGTAAAACTGGTGCGCACTGGTGTGCACTAGTGCATAATAGCGTGTTCTATTGAACTGTCACTTTTTTGTACTAAGCTAATGTGTAACCAAACGAATACGCCATTAGTCTTTTACAGTAACAAAATACATTTGTTGGACATATAACAAAATAAATTTCTGAGTGCGAAAAATAAAATTTTATTTATTAATGGTGTCAAAAATTATATTTTTTGAAACCAGCTTCCAAATATCTGTTGGAATTAACCCTTCGTTTTAAAACACTTTTTATTTTAGGTTTGTATAACTGACTTAAATTAATTTCTATTTTTTATCTTTAGTTGACAATTCTGCGCCAAAGAGAAAAACTAGAACCGGTATTTAAACACTTTCTGGTGGAAGATAGAGGAGCGGATGGTTCGGCAAGTTACGTCGACTTCTTGTGTCACATGCACAAAGAAATCCGAACACTCCTCAGCTAGCATCTTAATGGTATTTATTAAACTAAAGGCAACGTTACATTCTGTGTATTCTCAATGTTTTTTTTTTTATTATTATTATTTCGTTCTGCTCCTCACAAAATTGTTTTCTCTTAATTATTTCACGTTCGTCTCTCAGTTCATGCAGGAAACGAGCGCATGTTCTGTTCAACGTTACTAAATTTTACATATTAGGCCGTAGTCCGTAAGGTTACTGTGTACGACCCTATAGAAGAACTGAAGTTTAGAATGGTGTGTTTATGTTTAATGAAAAAGAAAAAAAACAATTACTCCTTTGTAATCGTATATTTAATAATAACTTTGTATCGATTTTTATTGGTGCCCTTACGAATGGTTATGTATAAAAAAATAACATTAAATTAGGTTTATAAATACATATATTTTTTTGTTTTTAATAAATATACATGATCAATGAATGTAGTGTTTTATTTTCTTTTTGGAATATACCTAACCTAAAAGATATAAAATTATTTTTGATACAGGTAATACTTTAGTACTTGAATATAGACAAGTGTCGATTTTATCATCGGGTCGGAGTAAACGCAGCTAGGCGTCGCGACGCTCAGATGCAACGGGGCACCTGTTATTGGAACGTTCAGGGCGCATGTTCAGAACTCTAGGAGATCGCAGGTACGGACGCCAAAACGCGCCAAATGCTGACAGTACGACGTCAGGCGTCGGTATTCGCAGACGGCCGAATTTCGCGTTTACAAAATTTGCGAATAAACACGTACGAACAAGTCTTGGTTCGTCGTTTCAAAACTAAAGATATCGATGACCGAGTGGAAAATTAGTAGATAATTTAGTAATTGGGGAAAAAAAGGACTTATTTAAGGGTTTTGCAAAGTTAATAAATTTGAGTTTGTTTTCCGATTTTGAGGAAACATCATTACATCATCGCAGAGTATAGTAATAGACTATTTTGTGTGGCGTGCCACCTCCATCGCGTCTATAAACGGGGACATCACAAAATACTCGAATAGTTTTAAATAGACTCGTGTCGACACGTCTCGACTTTTTGGAACATTACGAACATTCGCGCGAATAAATAAAAACCGATCGCACCCGACCTTCCACCTTATTTCTTCATTTTTTACTCCTTCATCAACTTCCCGCCCTCATCTCGGCCTAGTAGTGATTCTGTGATAACATGTGAGAGTTCCTTCTTGGTGTTGTTTTGGTTGTTAGTGTTGTTAAAAAACTTTCCGATCGCGATGATGATTCGAATGGAAATTTTGGGTATGTCCCTCCTGCTGTTGCTGCCGCTCGTTCCCGCCATGCGAAACACAGGTAGGTCACGATTTCATTTTCTCCACCTTTTTATTTTCTCCCAGAGAGAAACGACTTTTCTTTCTCATGTCGTCTGTCGCGAGAACTTTTTCTCTGGCGCTCGCTTTCCCATTTCCTCGGGTTATGAGCGACTTAAATATTTATTGTGCTCCGATGGGATGCCCGCGAGACTCGAAAACGTTTCCTTGCATACAGAAAAAGATGTCTTATTGAATGTACCGATGTAAAACGAAACGAGAGCTGAATCAAAAATGACATAGAAAAAACATTAAGATAATTTCAATTATGCATGTTTGTTGAAGTAATATTTGTTTGTAAGGGTTCTGTATATGTATGTAACGTGCCCCTCATCTGTAAACTCCAAAATTAACGTTACCTATTTATACAATTACTCGTGCTCGTTGTACACGTGATTCAATAAACATTTAAATTGAATGGTTTCAGCGGCACGACCCATTTGCTAAACAATTTGTTATCGACTACATTTTAACCATAAATTGAGTTAACCCAGGACGAATGCAGAGTGTGTTTGGACGACTACCGGTATCCGCATAATTAAATTAATATCAACTGAATTCCATTTGCCAAAGTGGTCGTTGGACGCCGAGAGGGTCGTTTTTCGAACGCGACCTCTTCAAACCGTTATAGCATGATGGAGGGCCGTTGAAAATTTGTATAGAACGGCAAATACCGGCAAAATTCATTTATAAGTGGCTTGTTTATGGCGGGTGTAAATATTTTTCAATAGAAAAGTGCTTTATTTCATTTATAAGATAATAAATTGTATTCATACATCAACCTAATTGAAGAAAGGAAAAAGGAACGCAAAACTTATGTTTCTTTATTTTAAGAAATGTTATGTAGACGCAAATAAAATACAAGTTTTTAAATATTGATAAAACGAACTACTTTCGGACCATGGTTCATCAGAACTTTTTTGCTTGTATTCAGTTAGAGAATGTGCCAGTAAAGGATCGGACAATCAAAATGGGACACCTGTATACACAAAAAGAAAGATGTTTTAAAACGTAATAACATAATGCACCCATCAATTTACATTACATCAAAGTCTACTTATCGTTGGAATATTTTTAGAAAGATAAAAGGAAATTCTAATAAATTCTCTTTGTTTGCTATTGACATTATTAATCGTGAATAATTTATAACCCCGGGAAACATTAAACGACAACAAGTGAACTAAAATATCTTGGAACCTTTGTAGAAGTGTGTTCGCATTGCTCACAAATTCCGAAACGTCTTTCCTAAGTGCCTATTGATCTAACCGAGAGTACAAAAACGTCGTTCCGGGAGTAACTTCGAAAATAAATGATTTATGTGTGTATTTCGTGGCTTTAATTCTAGTCCCTGCGCTCTCGATGTCGTTGTTCTCGTTTTGCTCCCATTCAGAACTTTAAGCTCATTGTAGACGACACTACGAGGTTATTTAAAATTAACTTCACCTACAAAACGTAAAATAAAATTATCGTTTCGATTTCTTGCTCCGTACTTTTTTTGCTTTCCGATGTTTTGCTATTTATTTCAACACGAAACCTAGGGAAATGTAACAGCTTCTTCATTGTTTCAATTTAACAATAGCTTCACCCGAGTGGCACGTCTATTGTTAGGATGCATACCAGAAGAATTTGCCAAGAATGTCAGCGCTGTTTATGCATATAAGGCCTAATGGAAATGTTCTCCCTTTGGAACAAGGATCCCAACACTCGACCGTACGAAATTCCAACAAGTTTTCACAGCGCTTCGAACGATGTTGACATTTAAGCCTCACTGTTGTAACTGCATAAGCAGTTAAAATAATATACAACACCGACTATTATGGAAAAATATTTTTCCTTTCTAAAATATGACATAATGTCTATATTCCCTGTTTGCTTTTTTTGGCTTGAGATAACTTCAGTTTCACTAGGGAATTTCTACCTACGTACTGATAGATTACCACAAAAACTACCTTTTCCAATAGACATTGACCGATCTGGTAATTATCGAAAAAAAGCCGGAGAGCAGAAATTTGAGTCGGGCGTGAAGATGAAAAAAAGAGTACTTTCGTAGGTCGGAGAAGCAATTTCTGTCTATTCGAGGGCTGGATCGTGGATGGGGTTGAGATGAGCTTAATGATTGCCCGATCGCAACCTACTAGAACTGAATTTCAAGTTGTTAGGCAAAGTTGCCGACAACAAACGGTTTCCAGCCGATATATATACTGGGGTCGGTTTAATTAACACTCCAAGACCTAAGTTTGGCGTAATTTGAAGATTTTACCGCACCCTATATCCCCGTATGTATCTAGGTACTAGTACCTATGAAGAGGATTATTGCTTAGTACGAACCTATGACCCTATTTAGATCGCTTTATTACCTTGTAGAAGCTTTAGAGGGGATCCACTACAGAAGTAATAGATGACGGTTATTTTGGAGATCTAGGGTCTGATTAAATATTTCTTACTACGGCTTTTTGTACTATACCACTTTTTCTTACTTCCTCATGTTGGCTTTTGGGTCGATATTTTCTAAGACTTTTTCTGTACTGCTTCTATCTACTTTTAACGTTTTCTCCTTGTCTTCCTTTCAATTCTTTTCGTCTACTAACAACTTCTTTGTAAGAATATTTTTATAAACCCATATAATGGACTTTTTCTTATCTTGCAGTTACACATATCAAATTACGATAGACAAATTGCTGGTAATTCTTAATTATTTATATTTCCAGCACTATGTGAAATATATCTCACATATTGGAAAATTGTCTCCCTCCTTTATTTTTAATTATTATATTACATTATTAATTATTTATTATTATTATTACAAATATCTTCATAATTTTATCTGGATCTATTTCTTGACACCTTCTTTCTGTTCGTGCTTTTTCCCTTGTCATTAGGATGGTGTCTTTTCTTTTCTTTCCTCTTCCCCTCTTTCCTCTTCTTCCCATTATCACCTCTTCGTCTCTTATTGGCTTTGGTCTGTATTTGTTCGTTTCTTTTTTATTTATGTTAATTGAGAATATACTATTACTTACTACTTCTTTTTTTTGTACTTATGGTAATAAATAAATAAAAATAATTATTACTAACAGCTAACAAACTTTTCCTTTTATTCATGTGAATTCATTTTATAATAAATGTTGTAGGTATAAGTAATGGTACAAGTTGAAAACTTACAATTAGTGGAAAGTAAATGTATCTCTAAATTTGATGTTTGTTGAGTTAGGTTGCTCTGTTAAGAAATGTTGTACTGTATGTGGTGTGTTAAGCCGCGTATACATTTGGGAACCAAATCATTCGCGAACCGCTCGCGAACCATTTGTTCTCAAGGTTGGGATGTAACTTGGAACCAAGGACACTGGACTAACAGGATGGCCCAATCTGCGATAATCGCCTGCCACCTTTAACGTCACTGCCAAGCTTAGTGCCTCTGTCTTACACACGACTCTCTGTTTTACACTCGACTGTTTTACACTCGACTGTTTCACACTCGACAGTTTCACACTCAACTGAAACCATAACAAGTGACGTCAAACTGGGTGCCGCGGACTAAATTTCGGCGTATACACATCTTATGGGATTGAACCATTCTGTTAGTCCAGTATCCTTGACTTGGAACCAGTAACTAGCAGCTCGCGAACCGCTCGTGACGAACCACCACCCGTCGGTTTTTCGACGAATACAAAGGTATTCAGAGCTCACATTGAGACGGCTTCTGTTCACAATTGTCGTGTTCGCAAACTGGCGACCTTTGTTTATCGCTCAGTAGTTTGGTTGCAAGCAGATATACCAATCGCGCGTGTGTTGAGGAGATTAATTATGAAGTGGCCGGAAGAAATTGTATTAAACTTTTTGATTTATATAGAACTAAAATACTGCTTTGGTATCAAAACACAAGGACCATTTTAAGAAAACTTGAAAGAAATTAAACTTAAGAAAAACTTAAATCTCGAAATGAGAAGGGGATATTTATAAGGGGGCGTAAAATTTTTATATTGTCCGCTGAATTGTGATTCAAAGTCGATTATTAGATCCGTGTCAGTATGTTTTTTTGTATGGATCGGGGTGTCACCAACGTCGCCGTTTTCTCTTGTACAAATATAAAGTATATGTATAAGTATAAAGTTGTATATATTTGCCATCACTGAAGCCGCACTACTCGAAACGGATATACATGATGACAAGTGAGCACATCGCAGCACTAGAAATGGTTCGCGGTTCGTTCCGTTTCCGACGAATCGAAAGAAGTTCGCTGTAAAAATAATTTCAACGAACGGTTTACGAGCGGTTCGCGCAGCGCTGCCAAATCTGGTGAAATTTCACCAAATTTAGTGATTTCTGAACCGTTTTGGTGACTTGGTGAAATCTTTTGCCAAAAGCGCATTATTTGGTGATTCTTTGCCTGTACATGACAGCATACTATTGCTTTTTATACATCTGACAATAAATAAAACTCATTTATATTTGCCGACCATTTTTACAACAGTCAGTAAAGAAAATATTTAAAAATATGTGCAAGTAATAATTTTGAATAATTTCGACAATATTTTTTATTAGTGCCATCCAACAATTACCAGCAGTAAATACTTTTGAATTTTTTGAAGTACGTACCAAATTTTTGGTGACAATTTTTATAAAATTACTACCGTATTCGTTCGAATGTAAGCCGCACCTGAATCTAAGCCGGACCCTATATCTGTGAGTGATTAGTAAAAAAAGTTTCTTAAAATAAAGTTGATAAATAAGTAAATCATAATATTACAATAAAATTTTATTAGGTTCGGATCTAAGCCGCACTTCATTTTTGTGAACGATTATACAGCAAAAATAGTGCGGCTTAGATTCAAACGAATACGGTACCTCTATTCCATAATAAGCGAACCATTACGTCTTGTCATTTTCTTCAAAATTTTATTAACAACATTTTTATTATATATAACATTCGTTGTACAACAGAAACACCAGAAAATTTTTTGAAAAGAATGCTTATGCGTCCTTTTATCAATATATCGACTATGAATATACAAATGGATTCACTTACTATGAAACAGAGAATAATACTTGCTTAAAATTGGTTGTATCTCCTGACTGTGTTATATAGTTATAGCAGGTCTTAGCATGGGCAGCTTTTATGTTACTTTGTCATTAATGAGCCACTCTATCTATTAAATCTAGTATGTATGAGATGATTTTCAAAATGCGAGAGTGATCCGTTTCTGTCTATATTAAACCATTAGATTTCAAACGTCATTGGAGAACGCAACTATTGTATCTGATGAAAACTGACAACTTTGTTTAATACAATCTGGTGAATTCTCCTTTTTTTAATCTGGCAGCACTGGGTTCGCGAACGGTTCGGTTCGCAAATGTGTACGGAGCTTTATGTTACGAAATTCATAATTTTAAGCATTCTGAATATAGATAGATTGCGACGTATCTGCTTCATAATCATGTTTAGTATTGCACCTACTTATTAGATGGCCAGACGCTACCAGCGGATTCTACTTTCAAAAATAAGAATACAAGCCCAAATATACGTTGGTCGAAAAATGCTTCCTAAAGGAGTTACAGTTCCTTGGAAGGAGCAATAGCAAAATACATCTTAGAATTTTGAAGTTTACATGGTTACGCAATTCAGTCATAGAATCAAGCCCCAACGACAACAACACACTGCGCTGTTAAAGCGCTCAGCAAACTCTTGGCAAATAAATCCTATTTAGTTTAAAGATGAGATTAGTTGATCTTCAAAGACAATTTATTCGAAAACGGTTGCAGTTACACCACGGCTACAAGACGACCATTCTTACGGGGAAAGGTTTTAAGATATCTAAATTTTAAGTCAAGATAGTAAAACGTTGACAAGCAAAAAAGTTAAATAAACAATTAACATGGACATAGACATTCCTTAAAAACCATTTTTCTGCTGACCCATTCAAGAAACTGTAGCTCCCTTAGGAAGTATTTTTCGACAAATGTTTATTTGTGGTTTTATTCTTATTTTTAAACGTAGAATGCCCTAGAAGTGTATGGCCGTCTAATTTCGGGACACCTGTATACATTTTTGAGACTTTTTCAAATTACCCCTTTTGGAGATTTGTCTATTTACTTCTAAATCCTCGATAAATACTCGTAAGATATTTTTCACATTAATTCCTACTGTAGTGTTTTTTTTTTTTTTTTTGTAAATGCTTCCATTATTTTTATTATTATTTTACAGCTATTTCTTTAAAATGTAATATAAGTGACAATTTTTGTTGGATTTTGTAAAGTTGCAGAGGATTTAATGTGAACGGATGTAATAAAGTTTATTGTGAATGTGGTCCCGAAGAGGCAAACATGCAACGTTTACAATCGTAGAGTGCAAACAAGGCCGCAGGACAGTTTTCCTGAGGGGGCTGTGGGAGGATCCATCCCGGCAACTACTCGACATACATTATTGTTATGCATTCCTTAATCTCGTACAAACGGCGTCGACCGCTGTTTACGAAACGCCCCGCGGCGCGGAGCAGCTCGGATAAACGCCGACGAGAATTGAATTTTTGAGTGCTATTGCACCAGCGAAAATGGAACTCATAAACAACGGGCGGGGTTTTCGTTCTTCCTTTTTGGCTTATCTGGATGCCCGCCCGAAATCAAATTGAGCAATTTAACAAATTCCATTTAACCTTAGATTAAATCCCCGGAGGGAGATGTAAACGGGGGAGAAAACTCTAATAGAATATGATAGTAATTGGCGTGGCGTTTGTTTGAGCAGCCCATCAACTTTGGGAAATTTTCGCGGTTAGTTGAAAACTGAAATTTATTATAACAAAGTTGGTAATGAATAGCGGCCCCGCGTAATTTAGGCTTATCCTACGAATTTCCGGGTTTCGGGAGTTTCGCCTCAACGATACTCTAAATAAAGCAGGTACCCTATTTAATTATTATTGTATGTACGACTTGTTTAAAATTTGCAGAGGTTTTAGCGGTTAAAATTTATTATTCTCTATCTCCCTTATTCAACAGTCTCTATAAAGGTTTGAGTCTCTTTTCGAAGAAAACGAGGAGAACTCATATAAAAAGATATTTTTATTCGATTTCAAGTGAAACCTTTTTAAATCTCTTTGCGTGCAAATTTGCATCTCCTATTTATTTTTGTTTCACTAAAATATAATCGAACACTTTCCGAGAAACTACCTGATGTATTATATTTACATTTCTAGCGCAAACTTTATAGAAGATAAGTTTTATAAGTTATTGAATAATATCTAAGATGATTTAGAACAGAAGCTGCTTATGATAATATTTAGGATACAAACTCCTAAGTAAGCTTAAATGGCAGGACTACTTTTAGTTATTATACAAAACTTCAAAAACAATCATTTTTAAGATAACCTTCATGACTATATGATTAATTTTGAACATTCAAATAAATCGACTCAGTTGATAATATAATCAGTTGAATAAATCGACTCATAACATACACAGGGTGTTTAAAAAAGATGCGGCGATATTAAAGGGGGTGATTGTCCAGGTCATTCTATACAAAAAAGTTTATAATAAACATTGTCTGGAAACGCTTCGTTACCGATCTACAGCGTATTGACGTTTAATTAAAAAAAGCAGTAAAAGTTTATAATAAAAGATTTTTTTTGTAAAGAACAAGGGTTTTATTCAAGCACAAAAACAAATATTTTACCAAACCATCAATTTTACCAAGCAAAAATTACAAAAACTGTGCAAAGTGACCACCTCGAGCTCGGATGCAAAAATCCAATCTTCTCCTCATTGACTGGCGAACTCTCTTAAAAACACTAGGATCTGTTTTAATTAAGCTACAGCCAACAATGATTCGATTTCTTAAGTCTTCTACGTTTTCCAATGGAGTAGCGTACACCAAGGACTTCAAATGGCCCCACAGGAAAAAATCCAGGGGATTTAAGTCCGGGGATCGTGCAGGCCATAAGTGAGGTCCACCTCGGCCAATCCAACGATTTCCATATGCTTGTGTTAAGAAATCACGAACTACTTGACTAAAGTGGGCTGGTGCGCCATGGTGCATATACCACATTGCATCTGTAATGGCTAATGGTACGTCCTCCAGAAAACTACGGAGCGTGTTTTCCAAAAAGTTGCGATACACCTCTCCGGTAAGTCTTCCTGGTAAAAATACCGGTCCAATTATGCAGTCACCCACAATTCCAAGCCAAACGTTCAAAGAAAACTGATGTTGAAAACGATTTTCAACATTTTCATGTGGATTTTCGTCACACCATACATGGTTATTATGGAAATTGCGTATTGCATTTCTTGAAAAATTCGCTTCATCGGTGAACAGAATCAACATCAGGAATTGAGAGATTTCAACCATTTTCTGCAAAAGCCATTGACAGAATGCAATGCGAGGAGAAAAATCAGCAGGAAGTAATGCTTGAACGCGTTTTATATGAAATGGGTACAACAAATTTTCCTTCAGAATGTGCCAAATAGTCCCATTATTTACATTCAAAGCTTTAGCAAATTTTCGAGTAGAAGTACGTTGATTTTCTTCAATCATGTCTAGCACATCCTCTTCCATCACTACCGTTCTTGCCGTCCTTGGCCTTTCTACTCCTCCATTTCGTCTAAATGTGCATATTTCATAAAGACGCTGATGAATATTTTCGAAAGTTTTTCTATCAGTCAGTTTTCTATTCACCACCTAATCAACGTTAGTATTCAAAAACTGTAGTTTGAACTTAAACGCTAACATTCTGAATTATCATTGTAATCAAAATCGCTACAACTAACCATTTAAGATAAACAGACCTGTTCAGTTCAAGTGCAGGAAAAAATCTTACCAGTTTTCATTATATCTGCAAATATTTAAATAAAAATTACCTAACTTGTGCTTCATTGTATGTCACAAGTTTTAGTAACTTGAAAAATGGATGGAACAATACGTTTTGATAAATTTGTTTTCATTTTCGTAATGCTTTTATTTATCATCAGATCACCAGCAGCATTTAAAAAGCATTCTTTGAAATAAAATGTTGGTAATATTCAAAATTATTATTTTACCAAAATTAATAAAAATATTCATGCTATTTTGTCAGATAATTCAAAATCGTGTTGTTATGTATTACACTTCTAATGATCTTTAGAACTCTTATCAACAGTACTTAATCGGAAGCATCCTTACTCCTGCAAGTGCCCACTAAAAATCAGTAACGCTGGAAGGCAAACGTAGAAAGTGCAAGATTAAAAGAATTTGATTTAAAAGTCCTCAAGGACCTGTTCATAGCTCCTTTGTACCTTTTAGAGCACTGTTAGTAAGAGTTCGAAGTCAAGATCATAGGAAATGTGAAAAAGCTTTACGTCGTTGATAAAGTTTTTATTAAAACATTTGAAATAAATGCTTGAACACAGTTAGTTGTATACAAAATAAACACAGAGCTTGATCGATAATAAATACCAACTTTAATTCACGGCGTTAATTACAAGTTTCATTTATTTTCGAGACTGATCTATCCGTTCGGCGTGATTCCGTCGAATCGGATCGCTCGGTTTTACGTCGGATTAGTGTAATTTGCACCGAAAAAAAAGCGGGGTGAATCGTAGCAATACGATCGAGTGGAAAAAGGTCGAAGGGTATTGCTGTCGCCAACACCACCCATTATCGCAACGTTTAATGAAAATGGGGGTGTAAAGGGCAAAAAGGGCGTAAAGAGTCCGGTCGCGGACGTTTACCGCTCGACGGGTTAATTTTAATGCGTTATTCGCCGGAGCTATTACGTCACCGGACGTTTTATAAACTGTTTGCACACATTATGCGTCGCTGCACAATTTTGGGCTAATGGGTGGTAGTGCATTTTTCCGGGTTGGACCCGGAAATAACCCACATTTTCACAACGTTAAATACGATTTTGTTCGTTTGGGTATTATCTGGTTGTTTTTTTATCGGAGTTATAATAGTTCGTTGACGTCCATTAAAAAACGGAAATAAACTATTATTACCCGTGACATGGCTTAGTTTTAATCCATTTTTTAAATGAGGTTCGTTTATAAAAGCCAAACGAAACAACAGTAATGCAAAAAAATAAAAAAAATATTCAAAGCGTACATGTCTCAAATGCACCAAGCCCTGTGCATAACTACCAATGACGTGGATAATAGGGAAAACGTTCATTTTCCGAGAAATATAACGGGGTCGCCAGTCTGGTAACGTTGTCTCTGCCCCATTAGGCAAATGGTACCTTATGATATTTCTCGCGCTCCCTCAACTAATAGAATTACGAGTAAAACATTTTCCGGACATTAACTATGCATAGCGTATTATGCGCCGCTCTCTCTTAACATTATTATTTAGCGTGTCATTCGTCTGGTTGAAAATCCCTTCACGAATCCAGACAGGTGGGCTGTCAAAGAACGATTTTAGATAAATTGGGCCTATATTCTATTATCAGAAGCCTTTAGGGAGTGATCTAATTTATCTTGAAGGGGTGTAAATTAGCAAAGCGGGGCTGGGGTGGAACCTATCAGAGAAAATATTAAACTAAATGGGAGAGATGAACAATTATTAGTTACAATTTACAATAACACCGCTTATTTGAGTAATTGAAATAATTACCTTCCATGATTTGTCTTAAGGGGTAAATCGGCAATTAGTGATAAACAGTCTTAGCACGGTTGGCCATTAAATCTACTTTCTCATTAGTAAACACCTCAGAAATGCTCGGTCAATAAATTAATGACCCCCCGTGTACGACTTCGATAATTAATAAACGAGGTAATTGGCGGAGGCGCCGGTACATTCCCTAAAATCTTGTAAATTCATTTTTAAATCAATTTATTTTAGATTGAAGATAAGGATGTTAATGGCAATTACTATTCTAACCACGTAAATTAAATAAAAGTGGATTGTTCTGGGAAAAAAGATTTTTTTAAAATGCGTCTCACATCGGTAGGGAAGAGAGCCGCAAAAGATTTGCACCCACTAAAATATGCAAAACAATTACGTCGGGTCCTGCTTCGTCTAGTTGCAGTCTGCTCTTGCAGCAGTCTACTGGTGTTCCACTCCAGTTGTGTAATAGCTTCCGCCTTCCACCCTTCGAGATGCATAATGGCCCCGTTCTGGTAACGTTTTGCTACGGCGCTTGGAAAATAAGAACAAGGTTTTACCGCGGGACGTGAAGTAGTCGCCACTTTTACGTGACCTATCTAGCCCCTTAATATTTTTCACTCTACCATCTTGGAACTTTTACGTTTGCATCTTTAAATATGACGAAACCTCATTTAACCTCATTTTAATTTAAAAGGTAATTAAATTTATATAGAATGTTTTAAATTAAAACTAATATTTTTTTTTATAAATTTAATATTACTTATATTTTTATATGGTTAAACCATTTAAGTGAAGTATTCACAGCTATCGTTTTAAAATACCCCAGTAAAGCCGGGAATTTTCGGACCTTTCCGATTCTTTTGTTGTTCGAGTTACTTCAAAAGATCTATCTAAATCCAATATACGAATTTTTTCGATTTTTCTTTCACTTAATACCTTCATTTCAAATTCTACTATTTCTTCAATAAAGCAACATTTTAAATGTCTTGTATCCTACTAGAATTAAACAGTCATTTTATTTATCCCACTAACAATAGGATTAAACATTTGAAGTTTTTGTTAATATATAAAGTGAAATCAATATACAAGCAAAAAATGTAACCTACATCCCATACACATAGTGGAAAATAGGTCAAATAAGTGGAAACTACATTTTTTCTAAACAAAAAGCTTACGCTTCGCTTATCAACGTTAACGTACCAAAAAAAGCTCTCACAGGTTACAACAACTTCGAATTTAACAGAGAGGTAGAAAATAAAACATATCCCATGCAATGACATTTGAGAGAACAGTCTGTTTTTGATCGAATTTTGTTGAGGATGAATAATTTGAAATTTTTTTCCTCATTTGGTTGGTTGATTCCTAAATAGATCCTACGAACCTAAATTCCATATACAGAGTGTATACGGAGACCATACGACAACCTCTTTTTAAAATCTAGCAGAGAACTTTATTTATATAAAAAAATCGTTTACCAAGTTAAATATACTCTATCGGTGATGATATTTCAATATTTCGGTTTTGACTGAAAGTTCATTTTTATAATGAAATATTTTATTCTTTATGACGAATTTGGCTTTTGTCGGGAAAAGTCATGAAGTTTCTATATCAAACATTTTTTCAAAAAACGGTAATTTTGACTTTCAAATGATCTAGATTAAGTTATGTATGCTACCCACTCCATAAGAGCGTTTTGAGTTAACGTAGGTTGTTGTTGGATAGTGTTTAAAAATGAACCTTTGTTAAAAATTCAGTCAGATGAAGTTCTCTTCCCTGGATTTTAAAAGGTTTGCACGGATAATCTTTAACATCCTGTATAATCTTTGTTTTTTAAATAAGGATTTTTAAATAGTAATAAGCAATTAACCAATAAACTGCTGCGAGGCACGATAGCGCTTCGTTCATTTGTTGTTTTTTTTTTCTAATCTGTCCTTTTGTTCATCGATAGAATAGTACACAAAAGTTCATCTAGCAAAGTACTAAAACGCACTATTTAACCAATTGCGAGTAAATCGCGTCTAAAGTTTAGCGCTCACTTCATATAATATGTAAGGAAAGCTTACCGTAAGATCGCCATGGCGTTATTGTTAGCTTGCTGACTCACCAATGCGAAAGACGCAGGTTCCAATCTCGTACAGTTTTTTTTTATTTACTGAATTTATTCATTAGACATAATCGTTTACTAATTTTCATTGATGATACTTTAGTGAAAAAAATTATTTCTTTTATTAAAAGATAGTTAATTTTGAACGACAAATGCTTAATAACACCAAGTTATCATGAACTACACCGCCAATGTATTCCAGTTTTGAATTTGCTTTTGTGGAAACAAGTTTCAAAAACTGTCACAATGTCAAAAATCTTACCAGTTTTTCGACTTACGTGCAAGGAAAAGGTATGGATCCTAATTCTATGTACAGCAACGATTCGAAACAGCTCTTGCGAGATACTGTTGAATATTTTAAACATTTACTGTGTGAAGAAGGTCTTATCTGTGAAGAAATTTCAACATCTTTGACCGAAAACGCAATGTTAATTGGAAAGGAACGACGAAATTATTTTAATGGAAAAATCTGACAACGAAAACCTTTTTGAAGAAGTTTGTGTATCATTTGATGAGTACGAACCAGAAGAAAAGAAGACCAAAGACGCAGAGTCCATCCCATTGAAATATAAAATTAAAGTTGTAACGACAGCAAAAAATCATCCGAACTGTTAAAGCTCGCGTTTGCACTATAAAAATTTCAGCTGCAGCTAATGCTTCTTCAAGTGAGACAATCTCCTTTTCCGAAACAAACTTTGTAATTTTTCTTTGCTGAATTCTATGCCTTCGTTTGAATGTTTTAACCCATGTATCAGAGGCTTTAAATTCTAGCTCTGGAAATTGACTTGCTGCAGCTAAAGCCCACTGTTGCAGGTTTTTCGTAGTTACTTGTTGCAAACCATCACGAGCGTTTCTTTAAATTGATCATAACTGTAGGAATTAATAATGGACAATTTTTTGGATGTTGTTTCTTCATTTTTAATGTGTTGTTCCCATCTCGAAATATGGGCCATATTTCGAGGGGGATGGGTCATAACTTGGTGTTATTAAGCATTTGTCGTCAAAAATTAACTAATTTTTTTTAAATAAAAGAAATAATTTTTTAAACTAAAGTATCATCAATGGAAATTAGTAAATAATTACTCCCTCTGTCCCATAATAAGTGTCCGATTTTGGTATTTCCCGAATCTTAACGTTATTTCGAAATGTCGGTTGCAATCTTGTATTCCATCAAGAGACTTAAGTTAAAACTGACACATGAATGTTGTTAAAAAATTTAAACGCGTTTACTTAACTTTTGGGTAGTGATTTATAAATCATACGTCGTCTTGTTATTTCTAAAAGTACCGGAGTGGTCACATAATGGACTGTCGAGGAGTTTTTGAAGTTGTGTCTCAACCAAAAAGGCCTAACCTAAACCAGTAAGCGCGTTAAAGTGTGTACCATTATTTACAAAGTGTGTACCATTATTCAGGCAAAGATTAGTAGCAGTAATTAAGTAGTATTATTATTACTCTTACACAGTTTTGTAAAGTTATAAATATATTTCTTAACAATGTTGGACGTTTGATATTAAAAAAATCTTGAAAAAAAATTATAAGGTTTTTTATTTTAAAACGGACACTTATTTTGGGACTTAAATTTCCACCATATCGGTCACTTATTATGGGACAGAGGTAGTATATGTCTAATGGATACATTCAGTAAATAAAAAAAAAACCGTGCGAACTTTTTTCCTTACTTTTCTTACTTATTATACGAAGCGAGCGTTAAATTTTAGATGCAATTTACTCGCGATGGGCTGAATAGTACGTTTTAGTACTTTGCTATATGAACTTTTGTGTGCTATTCTATTGGTCAGCAAAAGGACAGATTTAAAAAAAAACCACCTCGCGCCCTCCCTTTGTTAGTGTGCCTTTGTTGCACCATTGGAGTAAACGTAGTTTGACCTAACGCGTAGTTTGCTAAAGTTAACATCAAGTCAAAATATGTCACTTAGTTTTCGAGCGTTCTTGCAAAAATTGCTTAGCAGTCAAACAGTTAAATAAGACAAAGTTTAAGATAAAGCGAATATCATACTAATAAAAATAAAACTAATAAAATATTATGTAAAAGTGGCTGGGCATACGATTGATGAATACACAGTTTTGGTTTTAAAATCCTTTAAAAGAAGATGTAATTGAGTCGCACAAATTGAATTCAATCAAAATAAAACATTACTCTTTTCTTCAAATGTAACTACATTCCTCCCAAGAATTCAAAATCTGTTATTTAGATTACAAAGGGCAACTGCGGTGTTGAATTAACATAGGGAGTCGTTGGAAAGGGTGTGAAAAGAAACAACTTTTGTTGAAAATGCAATCAGATATTATACCTTTCCCTTACATTGTAAAAGGGGTGGACGAATGGTCTCTAACATCTTGTATGTTTAGTGCTTCTAAGAACCACTCTCACTTGGTAATAGTAAATAGTTGATAATAGTAATTTAATAAATCTCATCTTGAATAGGGTTAGTTCACTTAATTATACACCGATACAAAACTAGTTAGTCCAATAATTCACATTTGTACGAATTACACCAATAAGGTATCGACAAGCGAAAATAGAGGAAAACTCCCAATAATTACACTAATTTCAAATTTAACAAAGAGGTAGAAAATAAAATATATCCTATTGAGTAACGATCTGTTTGATTGAATTTTGTTATTTGCGGCGAATTTGAAATTTTTTTCGTGGTTGTTTGTATGATCCCGAAACACAATTTTTTTGAAAATACTCTTGAAAAAGATCAACCAACTGTATGTGCTAGTAAATCAAAGTCCCGGAAAATGATTTGTTATTTATTTATATATAAAAATAAAAGCTAGTTTGTCCAATAGTACACGTTTGTTCGAATTACATTGGTATGGAAATGAAAACCTGCTCTGTTCAAAGCTGGTTCCATTGGAGCATTAGCACAGTACCTCGTAATACAATTTTTTCGGGGAATTTTTTGTTCCTAAAATTTGTGCGGAATTTCCATTACGCCGCCTATTTTGATTTACGAATAGTAAGGCTTGGAAATTTATACGCCGCCTGAAGTTTTCAGCAGGGTAGTTCGTTCTGAAACCGTAGCGTGGCGCTTCGGTAGCGCATAAATTACCAGATATGAATCGCGTGAAATTTTATCTATTTCGTATATGGATATACACATATGTGGGCGTGTTGAGAGACATTTTTTAACTGTTTATTTTATTGGTGAAAATTATTTTTAGCGATTTGCACATTTTTTAGATAGCTCTAGCTCTAATGGATAAAAAAGCGTAAAAAACAGAAAACTGCATTAGTTCGTAACAAGTTGAGTAATGTTGTACACAGTTCCATAGTTCAAACTAGTTTACGTTTCATGTCCGTTCCATTCTCGAGATCGATACCATTAGGGCAAATAAATAATCATTCTCTGGGCAGAATGGTTAATGTCCGCATGAACGTGAATACTACCTAAATAACAACATAACATCAGCGTACAATGTCACAAAGAGCGAGTGCAATAAATATTTTTATGCATTCTATAAAACGTTCGCGCAGTTTAGCTTCGTTTTTATGGCCACTGTAAAAGTAGCACAGTGTCTTACATTGTGTTACCTCGTCCTTATAACCATTTCGCTGCACCCCACTTAGATGGGGTATTTTTTTTTGTGGACATAAACATTTCAAATGCAATCCTTCATTCGGACGCGTCACGTTGGGATTCACAGATTCCATTTGCGTTGAAACACATCAGTTTCAGCGGCGACAGGACGTTCGTTTGACTATTTATGCCGAATATTTGTACGTGACCGTCAGAACGAAATGCTGTGACCGTCGGTATTTATAGGGCAAATTAACCGGGGTCCAATCTACACGGCCGTAAAACATACAATACCTTTCACGTTGCTGTGATGTACGGTAATGTCGTATGATCTAATAACATTCGTGAAATACTGGATGAAGTGAAGTTGCTTTGGGACTATACGGATACAATGGACGCTCGCAACTTACCTAGCAGTTAATTTCCTTTAGGTTATATTTTGTTCTAAGTCAAGTTTTGTGTCCTTTGTTGGACAACAACCACCTAAAGTAGATTTAGATAACAGATTGAAGATTAAATGAAACGTTCGACAGTCTATTATATAAACGAGCTAAATAATTGAGTCAATAGAAGACTTGGTAAATAAATGCGGCCGTAACGATTGATCGGACCCAATATTTCACCTTTTGAGCCGAAGGTTTAGCAATTTATCCCGCGGCAATTGTGCGTGAACGTAAATTTATTACACCATTCTGGTTTCGTCCAAACTCGGCTTGCATCAGCTTAAAATAATGTGAATTACGTGCGGCTTTCGGCTTCACCAAAATAAACGATCTCATTTTGTAAAGTCCAAGTTTAACTACACTTTAAAACTTTTAAATTCTTTACTACCAGATTTTCTACGTACTAATGACCCTTTCTCTGTTTTAATTTCCAGGTGAGACAACTGAAATTGTCATCCATAATCAACGTGCCCGGAGGTAACGAAGTAAATTAAAGTAGATGGTACTTACTTTCAACATAGATCAAATGTAATATTGGTACCTACGTGGTTAGTTATAGCGTTATACGTGTAGGGATTAGAGTTATTAGTGCAATCTCGACGGTGTCCGTATGCGTTCTGCAACGAGAACTAAGCGTTAGATTGAGGGTTTAATGGAAGCCCCAACTAGCTATTTACTTGGAAGTACGATTGCGTTAATTAGGGCTTAATTAGTAATTTGCGACGTTACGTGTACAGGATTAATACAGTTGAGACAGCGGTCGAAACAGTTGTACTGGGAATCTAGCCGTAATTTGTAGACCAGTGGTGTCTATTCAACAACCACTTTTATATTACCAAATTTAATACTCGTTATTCATATATATAACGAAAAAAATCATTAAAAAATCTTAACCTGACGTTTGATGTTTTCTTCTTTGAATCTAATTTACTTTGAAAGGAAAACGACATTCCACGTACGTTTCCAACGTAGTCGTCGTCGTCCTTTCTGAAACGTAATCATTAAAATTTCATGGACCGAGTGCTTAAGGGGAGGAGGGAGAAACGGCTTGAATTATAGTCGGGCCCTATGGTGAATTATAATTAATACATTACCGCACATTTGCAGGGCATATTCGATGGCTGTACACGACTCGGTCCTTTTGAATAAATGACAAAGGGAGTTGCACGGGGATAATTATAGCTATATAACCAGTTCTTGTTATTAAATATGTATTTCTAGCAATACTTCGTACATGTTCTAATCAACTTTTTCGAAAAATTTTATTAATTTTATACCTCCTTGATATCTCATAGTTTTCTTTTCCAATGATGTTATAACTAACTTTACTTCCAGACAATTTTATTAGAAGAGTATAAAAGACGGCCACCATTTCCTGAATCATAGAGTTGAAAAAGAAAACATTTTGATAAAACGTGGCCAAATTTTCGAATCGTTTTGCCGATACGGCGTTTTACGTCAGATAAATTTCACATTGAAAACGTTGCCCAAAGGGATGGTTTTTTACGAATCGTGGGAAACGGATTACGTACGGCACTCGGTCGTAAATGGTGACGTTGCACAAAACCACCCTGGGGTGAATAACTCGAAATAATAGTGATTGAGAGTCGGATTTAGCGCGAGCACGTCATTGCGTTCCTTTTTCGACTGCGAGTTAATTTGAATTAGGTTGCAAAAAGAGCGACGATGTGCCACAATTGACGTGCTCGAAAATTGTGCGGCAAATTAACAGTATACCGATAACAAATAACTTGGTTAAAAGCGGATAATTAATGTCTTGTTTTATGAGAAACGTTCGTTGGTTAGATTTTCCTAGAGACAATACCGTTCAACTACAAAAGGAATAACTGCAGGGTTTAAGTTATTGTTCTGTTGTGTTTATGCTCTACTCAGGTACTATTAACATGTAGTTAATTGGTAATTTATTACAGAACTTTTTTTAATATAAACTAAATATTTATAATCTCATCAAAGTTTAATAAAATCATTTGATTGGCATTTATTATATTCAAGGAAGAATTTCTTTAATTTAAAAAGGAGAATAATCGTAACCAAAAGAGAAAGAAGTATTAAATATAGATATAGAGTGAAAAACGGGGTTGATTGTTTATAGCTTTCATATATTACAGTAATTAGTAATTTTAGAGGTAAGCTTCACCATATTAATCTTCAAAAAAGACTATGAGCCAACAAAAGAGAGATTTTCAAATTTTCATTAATTCCATTTAAATTATACTTGATGGTATGAAAAAAATGAAAACAATTGTTCCTTACTATTATTATTCACAAATCTTGGCAAAACTCTCAGAAAATAATATCTCACGTATAGATGTAAAATGCTCAAATGTTCTCAGAAACAGCGAAAGAATGATTTCATATTTAAAACATGAATAATGGGAATTTAACCGTTTGGTAAGCAAAGCCAGCCATTTTCGCGCTCTTCAAATTTTGTGTCGAGAAAAGCCAGGGCATTTGGCCGAAACAGTTAACTGACTTTCTTCGATCCGTAACCAAAGGCTTAGAATTTGAAAGAATGTTGATGAAACATTTATTGTTGTGCCCTTCATATTATTACCTTTTTTCGACACATAATCGAAGAAGCGTGATCGCGCTCTTTGGGGCTTTTCGAACGTGTTTTTTTCAAAACCCTTTGGTACGCAAACTGTTAAATCACAGAACAATCACGCTGGGCATTTAAGAAAAGCTTGCATATCATTTTCGATTTAAGTTGCTGAAGCAAGCCGCCGCAGACGCCCGTCTTGCTTACAGTCGGTTTATAAAGCGATTTGTTCATGGCAGTACTTCTTCCTATTCATAATATTCCTACTCTCATATGATACTCTTCGCTAGTTACTATATTTATAACTATATTAAAATTTAGTATAAGAAGTAAGGAATATTCGAGTATCTAAAAAAATTCCTAAGTTTAATTAAATTGGAGTGGTATTATTAATGAACATACTGCAACAATTAATACTGCAGTAAACTAAAAAAACTTCCAATTATTTAGATCAGGGGTCTCCAAACTACGGCCCGCGGGACAAATCCGGCCCGCCATTGCCATCAATCCGGCCCGCGACAGCTTAAGTCGCAATCCAAAAATTAAAAGTGCAAAAAAATGCAAAAGAAGCGTAATTTTGCTTAGGTCGCGCACTTTGCGACTATTCTAGTCTAGAAATATAGTCAAGGGCAGTAAAATTAATACTGTTTTGGCCCTTGGAACATACTGAAAAAATCATTGTGGCCTGAAGGCTTCAAAGTTTGGGGATCCCTGATTTAGATGAAGAACATATGTTAAGAAAATCCATCAAATCAAGGCATTAAAACTCACATTTTTGCCTAATTGTAAGTGTGCGAAAAATTGGAGAAAAAACACTCCCATTAAATTAAAATTTTAAAAATCGTGCTATAAATAGTAGGGGATAAACAATGTCGAAAATTGCATTTTAAACAGAAAAACAAATGCTTATGAAAGGTACGGAATTTTCTCGACATCTTTTACATAATTTTCCAATTTTCAATACCTATTAATTTCCCATTTTTTAATTCCTTTCTTTAAGTCTTTTTTAAGTTAACTTAAACAAGAGGATTATGTTAGGTTCCACTAAGAATCTTCTTGTTTTCTTAATTTTTTGGTGTTATTAGAACAAATTACAAATTTCAATAAATAAATTCTGTACTACGAGTATTTTAAAGTTCATTAACACTTGTTAAAAGGTTAAGCTAAAACTTTTCCAACATTAACCTTTTTTAGTAACAATGCGAGAGAATTTTAGTTTTTCAGTTAACAATAGAATCGTTTAAGTTCAATTTAATATAAATATAATTCCATAATTCTCAGAAATATAGTTGCTACGATGTTCTAAAACAGTTTAAAAAAATCGTGAGTTTATGTTAAATTTGATTAAAATTTTTCGGCTTTTAATTCTTTTCTATTAAGTTTTTTGAAATAATTAAAATAAATTTAGTTTTGATAGTAAAAATTTGAGTCTTTATTTCACAGTTTTTATTTAGCATAAATAATATCTTAATTATCACATAACTAAATGCAGTACGATTTTTTAAATTTCGTTAGAACTTGAAAAATTTTTAATGAAACATTTATTCTTGTACCCTTTATATTACTAGTTTTCAGAGTGAAAACTGTCCCTTTGATCAAATCAAGTTTATTCTAGTATTGAAAATATTAAAAAAATGTACATCAAAAAGAATTTTTTATATAAACATATTTTTCACATTTGTTATTATACATTTATTTTTTTACATTTAGTTGTAACCATTTTTATGAGATGAAAATTATTATTAACGATTATACAAACGACGGTAATTATCCATTAATTGAATTAACAACTTTATTTAATGTTAGTAAACCATATTATATGAGAACTCTGGTCATTATCAGATATAGCCGGTGCATTACCATACTTTATTATATTAGGGCATAAAGCCGCTTTGCGCGTTCTGTTTTATATTTCTCCATTCCGCACGTTGATGCACTAATTCTGTTAGTGAAGCTCGAGTTTACTAGGTGTAATTTGTCGACATTATTTTCGCCATTGCCTCCGACCACGTGCGCAATGTTCTTTTTTGATGCTGACACATAAATTCGCTGCCACTTTTACGACGCTGTATATTATATTTTGCCACCGAGGTTCGGTATAACGTTGCGGCGTACTTTCTTGGTGGTTTCGCCATTCCAATTAATATTTTACATTTCGTTCTATATTTTATTCAATGCGGAAGACGTTTGTTATAAGCTGTGGCGGTAGTAATTTTTTTCCTCAACTAAATATGAAAAAGATTGTGAAGGTACAATATTTTAAGTGTAGTCAGATTTAATCGGTACGATATAACGTGGTTATCGCCAATTATTTTTCATCCTCATAAAGAACATGATGAATTGAATGACCGTTTAAAATTTATTCATGCTGGTGCCGGTGATGAATGCATTTCCACAAAAGTAGACGGCTGGAGCAAAAAAAGCGATAAGTATTTGCATAAATTTGCATTTGAAAAAGAAAAGTTAACGCGCCCGTGAGCTTAATGATCTATTTTCAGAAAGTGTCCGTAAAGCTAAACAGAAAGGCTTCGCCAAAACTACAACTCGTAACGTAAACTTTAAAACTAGGAATATCCTTATTGTTGCCTATATTACGACGACTTCTGAATTGCTTATTAAGCTGAACACAATTAATCTCCATTAGTAATTTAAACTTGGAATCTTAGTTGAAGGAGAAACACCAATTCGACCAGATTCTCTTAATCGAGGGGATCAATTCCGTAACAAAAGCATTAAACACTTGGATAACATTTCTCTCGGGCAACTCCAATATTCAAAATATTGACGCCGTCTGGTTCCAAGTTAACGCGATTACGAAGCCGTCGGTCGTTCGAAACGATAACGAAATAACTTGAAATCTTCCAAAGGGAAGCTTCGCGACGAGGAATCTACTTTTCAATTTGACAATGCAGCGAGTTCGATTATAATTGAATCGCTTGAATCATTGTTTCACCCTAACGAAGTCGTTCAGATTCATTAAAACGCGGAAATTATGATCGGGTGTGAGACTCGTAAACGTGTGTGTGTGTGTGCCCGTGTGTCAGCAAATTCCAGAGGTCGCGTGTGAAATACGTGTATGTAGCGTACGGCCCTCCGGTACAGAAAATAGTAGATCAAAGCAAATTTGCATACCTTTGTGCTTACCGTGATCGATGGACACGTGAAGATTGCATAACTAATGTACATAGAGGAGAAGGAAACTAATGTAGTTCCTTATTAAAGGTGCATCGTTGGATAATAATGAGGAGATGAAGTGTGTTAAACGGAAATGATCACCTTCATAAATATTGATTGGTAAACGATTTGAACGAGAAAATTTCAATTTTAAAAAGTAATTGAATGCTTTATATCTCATTCAAGATAAAAAATGACAACCTTTATCGACATCTTGTATCTGGCGGTAGATATCAGTTTCTCAAAAAAAAAATCTGGAATAAAAAGAACCGAAGAAGGAGGGAAAGAGAATTTTGCTGTCGGATCTATTAGGTGTTCACAATGCCCCAGTGTTAAATCGCCACCGCTACGAGAAAGATCGATTGAGTAATACCCAGTTCCCCTGAATGCGGTTCGTATAAATAGCTTTTGGCAAGCGCAGCTCCGTTTTATGAACCCATAACACCACAGATCCGCGGCGCATCGTTAAGGCAACCGGCTCTGAAATGTTTACACTGCGAACCGGGAATAAAAAGGAGGTTTTGGGAAATGCTTCAAGTAGAGTTGGAGGAGTTCATTTTTTACATTTTATATTCTGGGTTGGCTATACAATTGATTCACACCAAAGAATAAATATGACAAAAACTTTAAACTACGTGTTCATGAATTGTTGTGCTAATTAAAACTTTTAAATTAGGGTTTGAGAATCACGCTGAATTTATTATTTTTTTTAATTTATTTATTTTTTTAGTAAAGAGTAAGCTGGTTTACTAATCTATAGGCTTTTCTGGAATAATCGCTTTTTAAAAAGACATGACACAAGTTTTAATTCTTTTCCTGCGAAATGACCAGATTCAATATTTTTACATAGAAGTAAGAAAAAGAAGAAGAAAGAAGAAAAACCTCGTTTGTCTACATAACTGGTATCACGGCTCGTCCGGAAAATCTAAAAGCCGGATAGTACGGAAGTAAAACAATACCCTTAATTAAGCAGATTTACTGTTTATTAGTTGCGATAAAAAAACTATATTATGTAAGGTCCTGTGACACTTCAGTAGTTATGGTGTTCTTAGAGTTACGTTCTTGCTATCATAGTTAAAATCTATTATACAGGCTGTTTTTTTACAAACACATATTAAAGGAGATGATAAATACGTTGATTTTGCAAATACACTCAATTCTGTTTTTACGCGACAGATACGTTCCCAATAAATTCGCGTAAAAGAAAATCGCGTAAAAAAAGATATGGTACTTATGTAAAAATAGGGGATAGGTTCCAGCATTTCAAAAATCGGTTAAAATGTTAAGATTAAAGAAAGAATTCATTATTTAGTGAAACCAAAATGAATTTCTAACTACTAGCACTTTTTGGTGCGCTTTCCTTCTCAAGCTGTATTGTCACTTCAGTACTTCTACTCACAAATTCTGTTATTGATCGTCGTGTTCCTGGTTTGATGAGGCTGTTATATAATTCATGATAATTGCCCATTGATAATTTAATTTCACGTTAAAATTTGCTAGATCTTTCCTCGATATGATCATGCTTCTGAAAATGACTGCCTAATTTAGCAGCCAGTTGTACTCCTTCTTTGATTAAATCTACAGTAAGGAAAGGAATCTCTTCGTCATTATCACTACATTCTTTAACATCAGGAGTCTCAAGTGCTAAACTAATGATTCCTTCACAGTTCTAGAAGTTAATCGATATCTGCAGATGATATATCATCAAATCCATCTCCGCCTATTTCATGAGGTAAAGCAATGATGTAAGGGTATTGATCTATATTAGAAGACACATGATCTTTACTTTTTACACATTCTGACCAAAAAGATCTCCAATATGCGTTTAAAATTGATGGACTCAGTTCAGATAGTGCTAATCCAGCATGTTTGATTAACATCAAAATTATTCTAGATTAAAATTTCTTGCATCGCGTTAAATCAAATTAAATCGCGTAAAAACAGACTGAAATACAGTTTTTAAATCGTGTTAAATCAAATTCGCGTAAAAAAAGTTCGCGTAAATACAGAATTAGGTGTATCTAACTGTATATATCTCTATACAAAGTGTTACAATTTTCTAGAGATCATTTTTTGTTCGAATTTTATCGAGATCGAAGTTTTCTTTTTCGTATAACGTACCACAATATCTTACTAAATGACTTTATGTTTAATCTTCTTTTGTAATAAGTTTGCAGTTAACCAGTTAACTGTTGCGCTCCGTTCTGAAAGCGCGCACTTATACAACTTCATCTGAAATTTTTCATATTTTTTATTTGTTTGTTTTATTCGCCCTGGCCTTAAAATATTCTAAACTTCTTGAAAATTGAGAATATGTTTTGAAGTTCACAAAAATTACAATTTAAATAACCAGTACCACTACTTTTTGCGAGTTGCACAATTTTGCGCCATGACGAGTATACTCGTCAAGAACAGTTAATTGATTAAATAGTCATTAGATTAGATCGATTTAAAGCACTTTACAGATAACATGTAAATCTAATATAAAAATTATGAACATGACATTTTAATAGATAATTGGGTTAAAATGCCACTCCATAAAAATATGTAATGAATGTGACACAACAATGGATAAAGCAAATATGAAGGAGATTTGTAAGCCTATTTTGAACAAATACTGAATTGGCAAATGCTATGTTTTTTATAGTGTTGAAATATAAGCATACCTTTGATGACACAGTGGTTGATAAGAACTTTTGTATGAATTGTAAATAGTATGAAATGTTTCAAAATGATAAAATAACTATCTAAGCTAATAAGGCAACAGTTTCCAAGAGATAAAACCTTTTACTAAGGTGTTATAGTAGAAATATTGAAGATACCCGTAAAACCGGAACACTTTCTATAAAGGTAAATGTGGTTAGATGTGTGGTTAAAATCGACATATCTATCACCTTCTTTATTATATACGTCGATGAGCATTCTATATAAAATTAAAATTGACTACAAAGAGAGGTATAACTCTGTTCCGTATGAATGAATGTTGACTGCTCTTTATTTTCTTTTGATGTTCCAGTAATTAGTGCAAACAGTTAAGGAAATAGTTTGTGATTAAAGAAACGTTTCTTTTGCCAAAGGTACAAATACAAAGTAACCATGCTAAAATAATTATGGTTTTAAATTTTAAGTTAATTCAAGATGGTCATTTGGAGAACTGTTGAATTTGAATTATTTGGTTTAATTTCCATTAACTAAAAATTGAAAAATAAGTAAACAGTGTCCCGAAATTAGACGGTCACACAGTGTCCCGAAATTAGACGGTCACACGCTATCAGTCCATCCTACATTCAAAAATAAGCATAAAAGCTCAAATAAACATTGGTTGAAAAATGCTTCCTAGGGAAGTTACAGTTCCTCGAAGGAGGTAATGGCAACATAGATCATTTTAGAATTTTGTAGTTTACATAGTTACGCAATTCACTAATAAAACCAAATCCCCAACGATAACGACACACTGCGCTGTTAAAGCACTTACCACACTCTTAGCAAACAAATTTACTTAGTTCAAAGATGCAATCAGTCGATCTTCAAATACTATTTACTCGAAAACAGTTTTAGTTACGCAATTGCAACAAGACGACCATTCTTACATAGAAAGGTCTAAGATATCTAAATTATATGTCAGATTGGTAAAAAATTGATATGCAAAAAAGCAAGTCACCCCTTTGCACACCCAAACAATTAACCAAGTCATCCCTTTACACACACCACACTGATGAGTTTCATGCGAAATCGGTACCACCATCTAATTCCGAGGATATTCCTTAAAAACAGTTTTTCTGCTGTCACCTTCAAGGGTCTGTAGCTCCCTTACAAAGCATTTTTTGACCAATGTTTATTTGAGTTTCTATGCTTATTTTTGTACATAGAATACGCTGGTAGCATATGGCCGTCTAATTTCGGGACACCTAATATGAATTCTAAACGATTTATTCCGAATAATTGTGCTGATCGATGTAAGCTTTAGCAAACTAATATTAACTGGGTAGTAAACATTTAAAGCTAAAATTTGAAATTCTTTACAAAATGTTTTATAAGAATGTTATAAAAATGATTATCCTTTCCTTTTGTTATTATTGTTTTTTTGGTAATGTGTATTTAAATAAGGTAGAAAATTTTATTTTAAAAATTTAGTTTTAAATTTACACTTATTTACGTTTTATGTTTCTAATAAGTCTTCCAAAAAGTTAAATATTTAAATTTGGTCTCCATTTGTAAAATAATTATTGATTCGTTTTGGGAAACTAGACTAAACAAAGAATTTTCTTTTTTATTTCTAAAACAGAAATGAATACAAAACAACTTGAAACTGTGGTGGTAATTCTGGGTCACTCTGCATATGCAGTAGGTAGAGAACGTTTTCCCGAAATACTTCTAAATTCTTCTCCAAGTAAAAACATTTAGGGTTCGGAACCACAAAAATAAAATAAATTAAAGAAAATTACATGACATCCCGGATTGCGTTCGGGTGGAATTTATTACATTGTCCCTATTTACCTCGTGTTTCTTTCGCTGTTATGCATGAGACGCTCGGACGCGTGAACGGGAAAAATGGAAATGCGTTTATGTTACGCGGGATTTAAAAAATCTAGCGCGTATGCATGAATATGCAGATTGAACCTTTTTTTTTATTTTCCCATTTTTCGCGGCTTAGACGCGAATATAAATTGCAAATTATTATTTTTCACTTCGCACCTACAATTTTCACGTTCGGTGTAATAACTTAGCTAATCTAACTAACTAGAACTTGGAAAAAAGGCTGTTTAAAAAACTCACTCTTTTTAATGTTAAAACTTTTTAATTATAAATTGTTAAGCCGTTTACAACAGTTAAATTAGCTTGGAAACTATTCGGAATTACGATGGGAGATTTATTTTCGTTCTGCGAAGTGCAACGTCGGTTCAACAAGATCTAATTTTAAGTCAATGTCGTCCGTACTAAGTCTCTCGGCATTGTAGCTTTTGTAATTTAAATACGTCGCGGCGCGTAACGTCACCAGAAATCGATATCTGGACTCGAAGTCTGCTGCTATGACCCAATAGAACCCGTTTCGGATTACATATTTCAAACTCCCAAATAGATGCAATCCCGGAGAACCTACCGACTCGGCCATCTACATGACAATGTGCACCTTATATCGTGACCTGGCGTTTTCATATCGACCAAATATCGTATTTCTTTTCAAACATGGACAGGATATTGGAAACACGATTAGTACGATACTCAGTTAGTCTAAAGTATAATCAATTTTGTTGTGAAAGATTCTCGTTTGCTTTCTTGAAAAAGTACGTAATCAAAACCAAGAGCTCTTTCTACAAGAGTCGTTTTCATTTCAAGATGAGTTTCTACATCAGCACCAGTGGTCTTTTAAATTTTTTACCGAGCAAACTCTAAGGTGCCTATGGTATTCATCCAATACTACCGGTGCTGCTCTGCTGAAGCTTTTGATCCCACTTCCTTTGATGTGTGAATCGTCTAACCTAAGAATTGAACACAGCGGAGAAATTTAATCATGTGTACGATCTTCACCGAAAGATTTTTCCTCGCCCGAGGGGTTTGATTTTATCAAGTGCTGTTACGCTAATACACCCTGTTATTCCGGTTTTTATTTTTTAACATACACAGGTTAAGCTGTAAATGTAGTACACAATACAATTCTCTGAACTCGATCTAAATTTAATCATTGAATCACATTCAACGACAAGAGTCCTTGAAACTATGCCAAACCCGTCGACGCGGATAGCATCGGAGTCAACTCTCACAGCTCAAAATACGTTTTCGAAAATACCCGATCTGTTAAGATTACGTATAGATCGTATAGATTTTATGTTACGACCAAAAATCTTTTCAATAATATTTCTAACCTTACTTCCCGAATCAGAATTAATTAGGTTTAGGGAATATTGACTATAAGGAAATTTCAATTAAAGATTATAAGAAATTTACTAATATGTGATAAGATTCGTATTGATCGAATTTTGCGTTACGATCGAAACCTTTTCAGTGACATTTCTAAGCTTGTTCGCCGGTTCAGAATTAATTCGGTTTATCCGGCACTCTTTAGGGAATATTGATCATACCGAAATTTCAGCTTGGGCTCGCAAGCTTTGCCGGAAATCCGCTCTCGGGCGATATTCTGGTTGACTGATTTCGGTGGGCAAAAACCTCCACCTGAGGAGACAACCTGACAACTTGATCTATCGACCGTTCTAACACACTTCACCGCCTTACGCGAGTTGATTAATACCATTACGGAATGGATAAATTCAATAGGTTTTTATGTTATAAGGTGATATCTTTATAGCAGTCCTAGAAACGGATAGATAGTGTTTTATGACATTCGAAGTCATCAGAGTTGAAAAACTTCCTGATGACTGATGAAAATGATTTTGTGATTTTTTTTTTCACAAACGTAGTTAAAATTAAATCTTTAATACAAAATCATTTCTTAATTCTTATAAAATAAATAAAGTCGTTACAATTTTTTAAAGTTATTATTTTTTGATTACAATTAAATTAAATTTTTTAATAGAAAATAGAATCTTTTAGCTTTACTTTAACAAAAAAATTATTTTTAACCCTTAACTACAGACGTTCATTTACCGAAACGTGGTCGCAGATAATCGGTATTTTTTACCTGGACTTTTAAATTATTAAAAAGTATGTGACAAAAACAATAAATGTCACTATGCTCTATAGGAGGTTGTGTGATAGTTACATCTTTGATGTTTTAGACAGCCCCAAACAAAATATTATTGACATTTTATTTTAAAAAAATTTTAAATAGTGCGCTAGCATATTCCAACATAAAATTGGAAAGATAAAAATATTTTACAATCAACGAAAAGTAAACGCTTTTTCAAGCATTAGCTTAGGAAAGGGGAGTCTTAGGAACAAAATAAAGCTATTTCCAGTGAATATAATACATATGAGTCTATTTCAACAAGGATTCATTACAGCCATGAACAAATCAAAAAATAAATAAAAAAATTTCGTATTAAGCAGCACAATCCCTACACATTCGATCAGTATATTGTAAACATATAGGTGTCTTACATATGATACAAATATGTACCGTTTTGCGGTTCTTTTTAGCTGGACATCTTCTACATGTTGTTCTTTTAACTGTTTGGCCTCTATCAGAAGGTGGATCTTCTAATTTAAGTATTCGCTTTATAGACATTTTAATTTCACAACCAATACGTGCATTCTGATATCTGCGTGTCATTTCTGGCGTTATTAACTGCATTTTCAATTTTTTACCGAAGACAAAACGATTCATTTTTGGATTGTCTTTGTATGCTTGATGAGCAGTGTATGAGTTGACAGATGTTATATCTAAAAGCCTAAAAAATATTGCCATTGGCCACCGGCAAGTTCTTCGTTCTGAAAAGTAGACGCTACATTTTTGATCTATGCTGTCCACGCCTCC
The DNA here is from genome assembly GCA_036711955.1 of Digitonthophagus gazella. Classification (NCBI taxonomy): domain Eukaryota; kingdom Metazoa; phylum Arthropoda; class Insecta; order Coleoptera; family Scarabaeidae; genus Digitonthophagus; species Digitonthophagus gazella. Next base: position 12,927,790 of record JASCIT010000001.1, read on the forward strand.
TTTTGTAAAATTGTAGTACTCTATAATTTCTGGTTTGCCACTATTATAATCATTGTTTGGGTTATGATGCATAGAGGAGATCAACAACACAACCTTATTTTTTTGGAACATATCGTTACCTTACTTTGAAAACCTCGTAACTTCACTTTTTGCGAAATTGAGTTTTTTGGAATATCTTGCGAAAACCCACATCTTGTAAGTGCTGTGAAAATCTCGAGAATTATATATCAATATTACACCATCTATAAACAAATTTGTAAACCTCGTAAGAACTTCTTCATTATCTAGAAACCGAACACCTCGTAAGTTCAATTTTCGTGATTATTCTAAAATGAATTTCTATAATTCCATTAGACCAAGTGTGCGGTCGGGAGACCCAGTGGTCATTGATTTAAAAGCCATTAAATACTCTCCGAATAAAGAAATTCATTTTAAGTTTAGTCATACTGATGACTGGTCTTTATTAAATAAGCGTTTCAATAAGGCTGCTAAACATATACCAAACGACTCATTGCCAAATTTATATTCTAGCCCTAGAGAAATAACAAAAGACAAATTTGATAATTTGCAGGAGTTAAAGAATAACCTGCTAAGCGATTTTCACTCATTTTATGACAATCTAAAATTTAAATAGTTGCACAATAATATTCGTTACTAAAAAGTTGTTAATTTCGTTTTGTTTGTTACCAAATATACTTACGTTTAATATTTCAATAAAATATTTCATTCTTTAAGTTTGGTATTATTATCTTGATAGAAAATTAATGAACTGTTTATTTAAAAATAAAAAACGTACGTAGAATACCCAAATCTCTCTCCGTAAATGGGACTACAAAACCCGTAACCCGTCTTTTTTTCCGTAATTGATTAGAAAAAGTCGTAAGTTGTGGTAAAACCCTTCAAAAACTATATTATTTAAATTTTGAATCGACAAATGAAATTTCCAAGTGAAATAGTATTTTGAAATATACATTCATGCTAAAATTCCGACAGTACTTTACAAAAAAAGTTTTTTGTTGCTGTTGTAAAATTAGTTGATATGGATTTACGAGGTTTTCAAAGTAAGGTATCGATATGATAGTAGAGTGATATCGCTTGTAAAGCCGTATAAACTACTTCCGGGATTTCCGTTTTTCTCTGGCAAAAAATCGGGTGGACTTGCTGCTTTATTTTCTTTAAGTGTTCCCATGTATGTGAGTTTTTTGGTTTTCAAAAGGATTACTGGTTCAATTGAAGAGAACCAATTATTAGCCGTTATATTTCTGTTTGTGTTCGAAGTTGGCTGTATAAGTCTTAGAACCGCCTATGTTGGTTTAGAATGTTTACATTGTTGTTTGGTCAAATGGTTACCATCAGAGTTTTTTCCAGCGTATATGTAAGCATAAGCTTTAAGCCATACTTAGCCGATTTTTTTGCATGAACATTTTAAATTTGCAACGACCACGGAAAGCAATCAGCATCTCATCGATACAGGCATTGGCTCCAATAGTATAAGCTGTTTGACAATTGATTATGAAAGCATTAAATATCTCAGATATAGCAGCCAATGGATCTTCTTTGCCTCGTTCTTGTCTTGTATCAGCATTATCAAATCTTAGACAGCAGAGAATTATTGTAAATCGATTTACATTCGTCACCGATCTAAAAATATCTCCACCAGACCCATCTGTTGCAATGATCGATCGCAAATCTTCGTGATTCGATTTGAAAATTTGAAATCTTTGCCAAGTTGCATGTTAAATGATTTCAAAATAATTTGTAGAATATTGTCATCAAAGAAAAGATCCCATACCTTTTCAGGATCGGCGTTGTAAACATCTCTTGTTTTCAGACCTGGGCATTTAACAACAATATTATGTTGTAGTGTCCGCGTGTTCTTACGTATTAAAGGTTTTTTCGACCATTTAAAATGGTTTTTACCATAAAAGTAATCACTTCTTACATTCGCATTGCAATCTTCATTATTTAATCCCCCATCTTCAGTAGAGTAGTTACCCTCTTCACTGATTTGTTCAATTTCAGACTCACTATCGTCATCTGATTCTATAATATATCTTTTAGCTTTAATTTAACAAAAAAATTATTTTTGAATTTCAACAAATAAAATCTGCACGATTTTTTCAATTGAGACGGTTATAGGAATAAGGGCCCAAATCCACAAAATAAAATTGTACAGGGGGGCCAAAAAGTGAATATGTAGGAAGTTATCTGTTAACATTGATTTCTTAAGCATGGTATATTGGGTTAGTTCTAACAATGAGATTTTTGATAAAATTGTTGAACTATAGCAATTTTTCTTTGTAAAAATGCAAAAAGAAAAAGTAATTTTTGGACCCTTATTCTACTCAAAAAGTAGAATTAAAAAAAATAAATAAATTTTCTTGCAAAATAGCGTATATTTTTGTTTATTTAACCTATTGTAACAAAAAAATGTATTTTATATCAAAACAGCAAACCATCTTAACCATCTGTCTCATCGCCTGCTTCATTTCCCATAGTTGATTTAATGCTCTGGTAAAATTGAACGGCCTCCGGATCTGTGAGATACTTAATAAGTTGCAAAATATTTTGCAACTTTTCTTTTTTAATTGGCAAGTCGGAATTGTGGAGAGATGTAATGGACAACACGATTGGACTTTCAATTTGTGGTTTAAGTAAAACAAATTTATAAGAAACTGCACCTTGAAGAGTAGGTGAGACCTCCGCGAACAAGTCTGTAACTTTAAAAATAAAAAGTTTTTATTTTGTAATCTGAAACTTGAGTCTCTGCTTGGTGACCTTTTTTTTTAAATATTCGTCAAAGAAATCATTGAGATTCTTGACCATCGTCTGCTTTAGCAGAACAACCCTAAATTTTTGGTTTATAAGGTCAACCCATTCGTCCAGCTTCTCTACTTCTTCCATTTTCCTTTGCATTTTCTCAATAATCCCTAAATGTCGGTCGCAAGGTAGAAAGTTTTGACCGCTTACTGGAAAATGGTGACGAATTTCTGGAAACTGTTGGTTGAATGTCAGAGTTAGCCAAAATTTCAACATATTGTTATTTCGACCGTTAACTCTAGAATACCTACAAAAAATATTTGATATAAAAAGAAAAGTAAAACTTATTACTTAGCCGTTACCTGCACTTAAAGTAAATGCGACGTGCTGAAACGTTTCTGCCACGTTTTGAAACATGTGCCTGCACAGATGCTTTCATCGTTTTCCCTACGTTTTGTTACCACTGCTCTGGTTATGATCTCTTTTTGGTAACAATAACAGAATCATCTACGTCACTTTCATCAATCATTTTAGTACACTTAAATAGTTTTATTTAACGTAAAACGAATCACAAACGTAAACCATCAAGCCACAACAAACAAAATAGTTTTAGGTTATGTCTATTGCTAAGTGTGATGCGCAAGTTAGCTCTGATGGTCCGTAAACTATGGGCCCAACTACATTGATTGGGCCCTTATTCCAATCGCTCATAAATAAACATGTGATTTTCTCCGCATACCACATAGGCTAATGGGCCCTCGTTTCGTTTACTGGTGCGGCTTGAAACGTAGTATCAAAAAAATAACAAAAAGGAAAAATCAAGAAAATACGTATATGGGCCTTTGTTCTTCTAACCGTCTCAATTAGTCACGAGTTGAATTTATTGTTTATGTTAATTGTTGAGATTTTAATATTGTTAGTAATTTTTTAGTTGTAGTATTGTATCCTTTATTTTTGAATCTCTGTTCGTATTAATATTTAATTGAATGTCACGGTAGGGAATTTCAACTCTAGATGAGCAAGAGGTAAAGAGAAACGGTAAATGGATGCAACTGGGGCAGGCATTTGGCACGACTGGAAGATCTAAGCAAGCAAGACCGCACGATGCGATTGGCGGCAATTCCAGTCGCCATTAATTTTCAATATGATAATGATTCGAAACACGGAATCGATACCGCTCCACCAACTAGGAAATTAGCGGGGAACAATACGCGAGCAAAATTACCACCGAGAAATTCCAATGCTTGAACTACCGTGGAATTCCTCCAAATATACCACCATAATTTTCCACGTTAAATCATTTAATGAAGTTACTTGCTATATAAAGACTTTCTCACTTTAAAACTAAAAATAAGTTAAAATACAAAAATAGAACATCTTCAAAAATTGACACATTTCAAGTAAGATTTTTTTCGATGTAGTCGTTAGCCTTTATTGAAGTGGAAGCGACGAGCAGTGAAATAGCCATTCCGGAACGTTCATTAAAACCACGTAATTGGGTTTTGCCGTCTCCCAAAAATTATACTACTAGATTGGTCCGGGAGAAAACCGGCTCTCGGCCGGAAAGCGCTTTCCTTCTTTTACAACTCGACGGCCGCCCGGCCTTAATTCAAATTACGTTAAAATGTTGAAAGCATCGTCGTCTCGGGCGAGAAACGCGGGAAAAGAGGAAATCGGATAGCGGCCGGAGGGACCTGAAAGTGTACTTGAAAATTAAAGGCAAATAACCGGTATCTTGTGTCGTCGCAAGTCCACAAAACAGAACCTACCGTTTTCCTCCATTCCGTGACCTAAACAAACGTCAAGTGCCGCGCGAACAGCTCTTTCCGTGAAATTTAATTCCGCATGGATGTATTAGTTACGGCGGCTTCAGCTGCATTCCGACTCTCATCTCGCTCCTCTGCTAATTATCCCGTGATCGTCGGGGCGTGTTTTCACCTAAATTAACTAAAAACCAAAAAGGATTTTCTCGTTTTGATTCTGTATAAATTTAAATTTCTTCTGACTCGTTACGAATTTATGTCGAATTTTAGATACGCCCAACTGTGCAGAGAATTAAAAACTGATGCTTTTGGCCGAATGCCTTTTCATTAAAATTTTATATTGACGTTTGAACATTGGCCAACGTTTTCAGTTTAAGACTTCAATGCGTTTCTTGGCTACCGAAACGTAACAGACCGTATAATGTAACGAATGTGTAACGAAAGAAGTCCCAAGCCAAAAGGTCCAAGCTTTTGTCTATTGTGATTTACTGTACAATTTTAAAATTACTTTACTCCTACCATTTTAGGTATTTGATATTATATGTATTTCATTTTACATAAGTAATTAAGTTAAGTTTCTCTGATTGTTAATTTCAGTTTTATTTTAACGTATTACCTTTTTATTCCAAACTTACGTACCTAATTAGTGATTTCCTCATATGAAGGGCAGAGGAATGAAAGGGTCTTATCAACATTTTTATCATTAAAAATCTGTATTAGAATGAATTTGACATCTGTTATAGAAAATAGAATCCTTAAGTATTATTTTAACATAAACATCACTTCTTAGATTTTATAATGTCTGAGAGATTTTCCAAAGTTAATCAAAAAATGAAAATATGGCATAAATAATGGCATCTCGTCGAGTTTATTGGGCATGTTTTCTGGTGTCCCACAGAGATCTGTGTTAGACCTCACTTTGCATTTGCTTTACTCTGCTTTTTTACCTAGCTGTATTAAGCACTGTGCTATTCATCAATGTGCTGATGAAACTCAACTACAACGTAAAACGAAGTCAGCACGGAACTCTTCAATGAAGATATATGTTTTTTCCTCGTACTATCTTTTCTGTCTTGTTTAAAAATCAAAATTAGTAAAACAGCACACTTAATGTTTGATCCCGAAAAATTAAAGCAATCTTTCGCTAAAAACTATTTCCTCATTATAGGTTGTGGAGAACCTACGCAACTTTCCAAAAAAGCAAAATATCTTGGTTGTAACTTCGACGAATCTCTGAAGCTTTTTGGCCATGTAAATTGTATATTAAGAAAGACATATAGCTACAATCTATTCACGTATATTTATCTTTCCCGACACATCAAAGCAATCCCGATCCCGACAAATTAAAATAATCTACCTCTAAAGACTACTTCCTCATTACAGGTTTTGAAGAACCTGCGCAACTTACCAAAAAAGCAAAATATCTTGATCCTAACTTGGACAACTCTCTGAGGCTTTTTAACCATGTAAATTGAATGTTGAAAATGGCATGTAGCTCACTCAAGACAATCTGTTCACGTATATGTTATTTATCTTTAAATGCGAGAAAAATCCTTTGTGAACCGTTTTCCTAAAATTTAATTATTATGATTCGATATACGGACCTTTTCTTAATCGCATTGATGAGGGAAGATTTCAAAAAATCTAGAAGTTTTGTATACATTTGATATCTGGTTAGGAAGTTCGATCATATACCTCACGTATTTAAAGAAATCAGGTAGATCAATTTGAAGTCGAGACATTATCTCCTTAGACCAACACATTCCTCTTTATCTCTACCAGAAAGTGCGATTCTAGATAGAAGTGCATAGTTTGGAACTAATTGTAAGATTTAAAAGCAAAATATCTCCACCATGCTACAATGCACAATTTTTCCAAAAACACGTTTTCTTTCAGATTTATAATTTAGAATAATTTAGATATTAATATTTCTAGTCTGAATTTGAAGCTTTACAAAAAAGGCAGTTTTCGAAACAAAAGCAGAATCTTTAGCTGTTAATTTAACGCAAAAAATCATTTCTTCATCTTTATAAATAAATACTGTACGATTTTTAAAAGTTGATCAAATATATTAAAATATTAGTTTACTTAACCAATAAAAAATGTTTGCCAAATTTAAGACCTTTTAGATTTATTTTTTTAACATCAATTGGAACAAATTTGACTCTTTTAATCTAAAATAGAACCATTGAAGTTCGATTTAAAGGCGCGTACAGATCTAGCACGCCAATCCGCGCAGCGCCGTGCAAACCATTCGCGGACGTTTGTGAACAAAATTCGTGTATGTTTGCAGAACAGTCTAAACAGAACGAATGCGCGGATGTTTGGCTATGTTAGGCAAAGTTCCGAGTTCAGTGCGTGTGTTTCATTCGAAGCGATTATGGCGGATGATGAAGAAATTAAAGCAGCAAGTGCTTTTTTTGTGACGAAACGACGATAGCAGTGAATTCACGTTCGCTTTCACTGTATCCACATCGCACTTTAATTTAGCCGCTATTGTTTCCCAAACATCTTGTTTCTTGTTGCGAAGGTGATAATTTTTGTCACGGGGATTCCACAACTCTGGCCACTGTTGGCATAAATTGATGAAGTTCAGAACCCTTTCATGGGTCCACTCAGCATTATTGCCATCTTCCAATTTCGAATGAGAGATAGACGAATCTTGACACTCTTGACGAATGCACGCACAAACTAAAAATCCGTCCAAAGCGAACGCGCACGAACAAGCAAATTTCTTTGATGTACCGACATCAGGCGGATAATGTTTGCGAACGTTCGTTCTTGCGCGTTCGTCAGCGGTTATCCGTCCAAATTGAAAGCGCGTGCAATGTTCGCGAACGTGTTACACGGTGCGGTGCGGATTGACGCGCTAGATCTGTACGCGCCTTAATATAAAAGTCGTTCCTTGATTACTAATTTAGTTTCTTCTTGTATATAAAATCAATACAGTTTTTTTAAAGTTGATCAAAAAATTGTCACGTTATTCTAGGTTCGATTAAGATTATCTCTTAAACTCTATTTATTTATTGTTTTGTTATAATTGTAATAAATTTTACTTCTATAATTAAAAATTGAATATTTAAGTCTTAATTTAATATAAAAATTATTTCTTAGTTCCCGAAAATAAAATCTGGGTGGGTTTTAAAAACCAGAATTTGAAAGAATATTAATCAGCCCTTTTTATTTTTCGCTTCCTATGTATTAATTATTTAATAAAGAAAAATGTAATTTTAATAATTCTAAATTAGTAGTTATTTATTTAAAGAGGTACCTATTTTTAATAGATGTGTGTAGTAATGAGTTATATTTATTAGTGACAGTCCCGGTATATGTATAACCTATAAATAACCGTATTACGTTTACTAAAAATATAACATTCGGCGCTAAAATATTTTTGCGCGTACTCGTAAATAATATAAAAAGACACTTTATATAGCTTAATGTAAAACTTTATTCTAAATATTTATCTACGGTATGAAGGTATCGCATTACGGATTTATCGATGGTGCGGTACGCGTATCCATTACATATAATAAACTATTTTGTTAATTTCCGTTTTACTGCATTTCAATAGCGTTCGATTTCGTGAATTTTCCAATATTCGTTTTCAATATTTCACGTTTGATCACGTATTTATTCGGGCAGACCCCGCAAACGCTTCGCTCGAAAACTCTCACAATATCTGGTAATTCAAACGTAAGTACCTATCTAAAATTAAATGCAGAATGAACAAAAATGAAATACATAAAATTGAGCATCTATTTTTTTGCAAGGGTAAGCTAATTTTTAAAACGAGGAAGGTTTGAGTGTTCCTTTTTTAAATATTAAAAGAGAAAATTTGCTGAAATCTTGTCGCGACATCTGGTTGGAGAAGTAATTACTGATGTTTCCCTAGGAAATTTAAAACCAAAACTCAATTAGGGCCGACTACACTGTTTGTCGCAGGATATTGGATTAAAATTCAATAAAATGCGGGGTCCCTCTCCTATCTAAGGGACAAGATGGCTCTGCGTGCAATCTTGTAGCGTTTATTGGATAAACGGGTGTTCCGGGGAGACTAAAAGGAAAACTCACTGGTTGAAGGAAACAACCAGTAAAAATTTTAGAAAATAATAAGAAAATTTCATTCCCTAAAAAATGTCTCTTTAAATATATTACACAATTTTAAGCATAAATTGTTATTAGCATTTTCTTGACATTAAAAAAAATCGTGTAGTTTACCCTTTATTATCATTGTGACTAAAATGTAAAAACATTCTTTGACACTAATCGAATTAAAAAAAAAATGCTTGTCATGCACTTTTGCAAAGTCGAAAACTGTGATTAGAAAAATCTACTGCTTGTTTTACACACTGTTAATTGATAATTAGAAAATGATTAAAATTTTATGGTCGAATTGTAAATTTTGACATACACTAAGGCTGGTTTTAGTACATAACCGACAATCAGTGGTGACATCGGTCATGCGTAGCTATATTGTAAGTGCGTGAGTCTATTTACTACTCCACAGATGAATAGCTACGTGCGTACGGCTACGCGGCGGGTACTATAACCCGAAATGGAGCTGCACCGTGAAGAGGAAAATGAAAGAGTACTCGCAGTGTTACGGAGAGCAGGTTTACTTTTCCATCTTTCTCTTCATGGTGCAGCTCCATTTCGGGTTATGGTACATATAAAGACCCGGTCGAACGCGTCCGCCTGACGTACAATAACCTGAAATGGAGTTGCAATATGGAGAGAAACCCGAAAAAGTAAGCTTTCACTCCGTAACATTACCGAGTATTCTTTCATCATTCTCTTCATGGTGCAGCTTCATTTCGAGTTATTGTACGTCAGTAAGCTGACAAACTGTTACATTACATTGTAATGTAACAGTTGTAGCCTTCAGTGTTTGGCAGATTCATCGGTGCGTGTACAGTCCTTTTAAACAACAAAAGGAACATTGTTATGGAACGGCTAATAACCGATGTCCGGTTGCATCCAGAATTATGGGACTTGTCCTATAATTTCTATTGGCGCTCTCGTTTGGTTGAACTGGTGCGCACCAGTGTATAATAGCGTGTTCTGTTGGTTGTTTCGTTGTGTTCTATTACATTTTATTATTGTACTTTATAAAATATTTTAAACAACATCATGCCTTGAACACACGTACAATCCAGATCCATAGTACGGTGGTTCGAATCTCGAATAATACATTTTAATTTCCTTTTTTTATACAATATTCTAAGTTTTTTTTATAACATGTTGATGTAATATTAAAATATTTTTAAAATAACATGAAATATTGTACTCAAAATAAAAATAAAAAAGTTATTGTTCGAGATTCGAACCACCGTACTATGGATCTGGAAACGGATATATTTCCACTATGGCTATTGGGGGGTTGTAGGGGAAATGACAAATCATTGACATATAAGCCGATTGCAAACTTTAACACCAATTTTCTTGCGAACCGCTGAGTATTGCGCCCTAATATTTTATACATTTGTACTATGTATTAATATCTATCGATTGGTACCACTTTCGTTAAAATCGGTGAGGGGCAAGTCGTAAGGTCTCCTTGTTAGAAAAAAAAAACACCTCATCAAGAATTTTTGACAAGTCTGAAATTCCTAAATTTGTAAATTGAATATGTCATGTGAAGATTAGGATTTCTTACGTATAGCATCTAATTGTTAGAAAATATAATGCCGGAAAGGAGCAGTAGGGGAGACCGGGGTTGGTTGACACAAGGGGTTAATTGACACAGCGTCAAATATGAGCCATCTATCTTACCTACGATTTTCAGTCATATCGATGATTCAATGCTGTGAGTGTAGAGTCGTTGACACCCGATCGAGAAAGTGCCAGTGAAGTACAAAGTACCATTAAGTAGCTAAAATAGATGGCCCATATTTGACGCTGTGTCAATTAGCCCCATGTGTTAACCAACCCCGGTCTCCCCTAAGTGAATACATTTAATCGGTAAATGAATATTTTGTCGTTTTTATTATATTTACTAGAAATGTTAAGTAATTTGACCATAGTCGCGACCCGTTGTTTAATTAAGGGGTATTAATTTATTAAATATTAGAAGTGATAAAAGATTACGGTCAATTACGTTTTTCTATGTGACTTGGACTATGTAATGCGAGTTTATGCATGAAAAGATTACAATACGTCATAGGTTAGATTCATTGGAAAGTGCACACTTCGCTCTACTATTTCTTTTAGTAATTCCTTTTCGGTATGCCACTGGCAATCATGCATCAATCAGCGCTGTCAAATTTGACAGTTCGGCTAATAGTTGTAAATAAAAGTGATAAGGTCTTAGATGGGGACTTAAAATCAATGTTCAAAAATGGCTTCTTTGAACTTCTGTTTCAGTGTTAGGGTAGTAGTGCTCTTCTTGACATTTCTTTATTCTAAGCCCTGGTAGAGACGAGCGTTTTTGAACGGGCGTTTAATCGCACGTTTGTTAACGCGCGTTTAGGATTATATACCCATTTCGACAAAAGTTGTCTCATGCCTCATTATTGAATGCGTCATTTTTCACCGTTTTCTGGACATACACCAAATATGTTTTTTTTTATCTAAGGCACGCCTCACACTGAGGCAACCAGCTACAAACGATATTGGCACTTGTTGACATTTTACATAGAAATCAAGTAAACGTCTCACATTGAAGCAATGCGATAACGCCTGTGTATCAGCGATATCGAGTTGTTCCAGTGTGAGAGACATAATTTAATTCTATGTGAAATATTATCATGTAGCAATATCGCGTATTGATGATTGTTGGTTGCTTGTTGATGATTGCCTCAATTTGAAACGTACCTAATTTTATATTACAGAAAGAGACGAAAATTGCAAATGGTCGTCTAGGATACCACAATTAATAGATGACGCATGAGACATCTTTCGCTGAACAGTGTATACGCATTTTAATAGAAGTGTACAGACTCAAGCTTTGATGTTCGAAAAATGCGATTCGAGATTTTTGTTATAGCGTGTGTTTTATGACATCAAGCGCTCATTTATATCCTTGCTAATAGCACGTGTTCAATTAAACGTGCGTACAAAAATGCCTCGTCTGTATCGGGGCTAAGTATGGCATTTGATCTTTTTACATATTATTGACAACCTGAATGTTAGAAGTGACTTCCATAGAAGTTCAATTTATATAATTAAACATTTCTCTGAACTAGTTGATTTTTTTCTCAACTATATTTCGTCTACAACTACCATTTTTTGTGTGTTGGGTAAAAGAAATTACAGAAATTTCTTAAAACTCATTCGGGTCGACTCATCACGTAAGAGTTATCGTGAGAACGGTCTTGTTGTACGCTTTCTTAAGTTTCTAAATGAGCTTCTGCGCTCTTCTCGTTTAAATAAACTAATTATAACGCCGCAACTTGTCCGGTATAGGTGTGTGTGACTCTGCAACATGAAAGCTTCGCGAAACTTTCGTCATTGTAATTACGGTTTCGATAGTTGGTGCTGGGAAAATGTAGTTAGCTAGCGGCACTTTGAACAGTTGATAGCCATCGTGTTGACTACGTTTGTTGAAACTTACCTTATTACAAATAAGATCGCCTTAAAATAATTCCATTTGATGTTAATTAATAGCCAGAAGTACCTTTAGTTTTAGAGATAAACTGAAAAATCAATCGACTTCAATTATTTGGAAAATAGTTAATTAAGTAGCTACCAAAATGAAGTGAACATAATATGAAAATGAAGTGAAATATTTGATTTTGATTCTTTATTTTCACTTGACATGTTAACGAACAAAAGGTTTTAGGTTTTATTTTAATTAAATTTAATGGTTAAACAAAATAAATTATAGCGAGGGTATGTATTGTTCACGTGAATGTTGGACTTTTTATAACATAATCGAGCCGGATCAGAACAAATTCCGACAAATTGTGTTGTTTGTATACAGAGTTTATTCGAACGGGGTCCGTGTTAATTTTTTCACTAAATATGCGCGCACGTGTGTACGTATGCCGCCTCCCCGCATCAAAATAAATTAAAAGCAAATTGTTCGCGCGGCAGCTTTAAAATAAATAATTTAATTATTTATTTATACCGGTGCGAGTTCTCGTTTAAATATTGATATTCAAGGGACGGGTGGCGAAAATTACTGCACTTTTTTGGTGAAATATCTATATTCCCACGGAAAATTGCAAAAAACAATCCAGTGACTGCGATGTATTTTTTATTATCGTTCGTAATAAATTTTCTACCGGCATATTTTTAATTTCCGACTTGATTTATTGCCGCACCAAAAAATATATCACACAGTTTCGTGTTAGTATTTCACTACTAAAACATTATTGGGATATTGGAAAAATTAAAATTCGGAAGTCGCGCAAAAAAATCGGTTAAACGATACAAATTTTTTATTTATTTACATGGCAAATATTTGAAAAATTTTTCCTCTTACTTATACGTAACACTACATTAATAACTTTTTAAAGCTGTGTTTATTTATCAATCGAACATCGAATGCAAACCATACACCGTTTATTGTGGACAAACTCGAAACTCCCCAAACCAGTCATTACGTCGATCGTTAATCAGATTCCCAACTGACCACGGTAGGAAATGTAGTGGTCAAACGTTCGGTTTTACCAGAAATAACTGCGTACAAACAAAACATACAACAACGGTATTTTCACCAGACCGCCAAATAAAATTCTCCCTGTCGAGGTGGAGTGATAATTAAATTGCACGTACCGCCAATCGCTAACCACCATCAGGACCAATCGATCGCAGGAGACTGCAACATAACTTTCTATTTCCTGCGAGAATTTGCCGGAATTTGGGGTGCGCAGGATATTGCGTTAAAAGGGGTGGTGACATTCCTTTAGCCTCAGGGTTACCAAGATACCTTATTGGATGATATACGTTTACCTAAGCCTATGATCTCGTTTCTTTATTTGATGTTATATAAAAAAAGATATTATAATTTATCCAATCTTTTTTTGTTTTGTAATTTTAGAATGAGAAGTAAAAAAAATAAAGCTCATTTCAGAAAAAAAATGAAGTAACATAATTGGTTATTAAGGGGATAATGATTTTATATTTGTGTATCAAGCAATTTCATCTCGGTAGTTCAGTCTAATGTATTTATGCGGAATATTGAGTTATACATTTCGGGGAATGTAGATTGCAGATTACACCCCGATGAGAGATAGTGCGGTAGCCGGAAATTATCGTGTTTGCCAGGGTGTCGTGCTTCCGTGCGCCACCCGGTAATTACAAAAAGCTGTACAAATGTAATTAGTACGATTAATCCGTCGCGCGCGCCGCTAACACGCACCTCTGTCGATGCCGACAAACCGTAAACAACTTCGAACTAATCCGTTGAACAAATAAAAAAATTTTAAATCCGGACGAGCCCACCGCAAAAAATACACCTACCGATTTTATAACTTCAAAAACCGATGAAAAAATGAACAACCTGGGCTACCGCGGTTCGGTGCAAACCGAAAACCGATTGTGGTTTTTACTACCGACCGCGGGTACATTTAAAGGCCGCGGCGCATGGAGAAAATCTGGGCTATAAATTCAACGACCCCCGAAAAATCGCCGAGCCCGTAGTGAACAAAAAAAAGTTCGCGGCTCGCTCATAAAAGCGATAATAAAATGGCGCGATAAAAATTGCCGTAAAATTGGCTGCCTGTAAAATAATTGCATTGCAGATGAAATATATTTAAGGGTGCACCGGGGCCCGTTTGATGCCCTGATCTCCATTCAACATTTTACACCCCGCATTTATTGTTCACGAGGGATTGTAAACCTTCCAATGGCCGCATAAAACCCATCTCGTAACGTTTTAATGTATTTCAACCATTATATTAACAATATATTTGTTTACTATCTACAATAAGCTACCTATGAGCTACCTACAGCAACCCTAAACACACAAGTGTTTCGCATGAAAGAAAATATTTCCTTATTTTGAAGAATTTTGATTACATACCTTATGTAAATTTCTTGATTACGAGTTGTTTAATGTTTAACCCCTTAACATATAATTACGAGTCTGGTCCGCCATAATTCCATTACGTTCGAAATAAATCGTCACCCAAGGGGTTAATGGATAAAAAGAGTCTTTGAACTTTTGACAATTTTCAGGTTTTATGAGACATAAACATTTACAGCGACATAAAATGAGTTGTAAAATTATATATACTTCATCAGAGCTTGTAAAAATCTTTTACAAAAAGAGATGATATAATTATCCATATAGAGCATTTAAATTTTAATATGTGTTGAGGTTAAATCCAGAAAAATAATTATTTTTGTTCTTCTGATAAACCGTCTTCTTTTCTTGAGTTTCATGTGGACACTTTTCATATTCTTATAAATAATTAGAATTAACTGAAGCACTCTCAATGAGGTTATGCTGATCATTAAATAATGGTACCCACAATAAGGCAACTATTTGCTACATTCGTACTCTGTCTTAAAATAAAGATAAAGGTCGATTCTCACTACACGTTCTGTTTCCTTTCCATAAGATTCCGTTCCGTTTCCATAAAAAGATTCCTATTGTTAGCTGTAAGTCAATGGACATATTCACACTTTACATCTCATTTGCATACCATTTCAGATCCGTTCCATTCCATCTTCCATACTGCTTACGTATTTTCTACGGACCGGAGACGTTTTGGAAATATTGACATTTCAACACAATATGAATGTGAATATATGTGAATATGAATATGAACTATTATGATGTATATAATGCTTAAAATTTAATTTAATTAAATTCACTCCTTTGTAAAGAATATTAGTTATGGAAATGGTATGTAAACGGAACGGAAAATGTGTATACCATAGAAAAAGAAAGAAATAAAAGAAATAGTTATAAATGGTGTACTTATACGTTAATTTGTTTAACAACATTTTATGTAAACGAAAAGGTTCGGATATGGAAAGGAAACGGAACGTATAGTGAGAATCAACCTTTAAAGTTCAAATGCGCATTAAATGAAAAAATCAGGAGCTACACTTCCATGTTGGGTTTACAAGGAAAATAGCATAAAAATTGTAAACAATGAGAAAATAAGCTAATCACATTTTAAAATTTTATCATTTCTATGGCTAAGTGTCTATGGTCAATATGGTTCGTAATAATAAAATCACGCAATCCTCTTATAAGAACACCACAAATGATTTTTAATTAAAGCTGATATACCATAAATTTTATTGACTCATCTTGTGCTAGCGTGAAGATATTCTTTAAGAACACTTTGTTGAACCCTTCAAGAGGCCACAGGTCTTCAAGGAAGTTTTTTCGCTCAATTTTTGTTTGAAATTTTACAATTATTTTTGATCGTAGAGTACATTAGTAGCGTACGGTCGCTTAATTGTGAGACAAAGACGAGTAATTTTCATTCATAAATAACATCATTAGTTGTTTTGAAGTTAATTAACGTTATTCTTAAATTTTATTCAAATCGATATACACACACATTACATATTGTAACGAGAGGTTAAGTTCGTTCGCGAAGATGCGCCGCGAAACGCGACAAAGCACGATTGACCGACGGAGCCCTGGGAGGTGTCGCCTTGGGGGGATCCTATAAAAAGAAAAAATGTTAATTATAAGCTAGTTAAGTAAAGAGTTAAGTATTGTACTTACCGTGCTTACTCCAGCAATAAATGTTTTAAGTTTTCCAACCTTGTGTTGATGATTGCTGCCCCTACACATCCTACTCTCTGAGGAAATCTCAAATACGCTACAAGGGCGTAACAAGTGGTGGAGGCGCCGGGCAAGTTCCACTAAGAAATCAAGAAATAAAATTAGTTGAATAGAAGCTACACATGCCGGCAACGCACATACGTAGATTTTAAAGAATTGGGCGGCCAAAAATATTTTATGGTGTTTTTTGATTAAATATACGGTATATAATGTAAAAAAGAACGTTATTAAAGAAACAAATCTTTATTTTCATAGTTACACATTTTCTTTTGGCAGGGCAAAATAGCAATTTTTAGGGCAAGTACAAAAAAGTACGTGAAAGAATACTTTTAGCCTACTATAACGTAAAAATATCATGCACTAAATATAAAATAACATAACTGTAACTAAAAAACATCATCTTTGGCTTCGGATCATTCTGCCATCAGCTCTTTATTTGGTTCGGCAGACATCAATAGTGCTATTGTTTTAGGCAAAAATGCTTCGCTCACTTAACTGTCCAAAAGGTTGGGAGGTCGTTGGGAAGGCGATTTTACTGGGATTTCGAACGTTCCCTCCAACCAAGATTGGTTGTTTTTAAGAAAAACGTCTTCGTGTTTGTTGGCTTTCAACCATCTTTGTTTGATTTGTGATTTCACATAAGAAAATCTTTGCTTTAAACACTTTTTACCGTGTTCAGTTTCTCCATAACGAAGTATAAGATAATTTTCATAAAAATCCTGTTTTTCACTTAAACTTGGTAAATTTTGCGCTTGTATTTGATCAAACAAATATTTTCGAGTCACCATTTTAGTACCTGAAGCACTAAACTGACCTAATACAAAAATAAAGTTGATTTAATATCAAATACCACAAATATGACATTTTCCCTTCTTTCGACTTAAAAGTTTCAAATACTGATAAATTGAAAAAGCGCGGCTATCCGCGGCTAATTTTTCTTGTCAACATATAGCTTAATATGTTAAATATTGAGTACAACATAAATTAGTACAGGGACGGACACTGAAGTACTTTAAAAGACCCTTTGAAAATTAATTGACACAAAAAACAATATTTGACATTAAAATTAAGTAAATAGGTATCTAAAAGTATTGTTCCTTCCTTGAATTATCGCAATCCATCACTGTCACTTAAAACCAACCTGAATGAAAATAATTATGCACTTAAGTTGCAAGTTTGCAAACGCCGAGAACAGATAAGTACACGTTAAGTAACTATAGAATTCCGATTACCTGACAATTAAGTATCGCGCATCGATGAGGGGGAGGGTGTCATATTATTTCTAGAAGTGTGTACTAACTCAAGTAATTGTTAATTTAATGATATACTGTTTTTTTAAAATTGACTTTTGGCCGCCTAAATCTGTAAAATCTATGCATGTGCAACGATACGCGGAAAACGACAAGAAAACCCAGGCAGATCAAAGGAGATCGATGCACCACAAGAAGAAGAACTAGAAGAAGAGCAAGAAATAGAACCAGAAGAAACGGAAGAAGAGGAACAGCAAGAGGCAATGGCGAATACTCCAGAAGAAACAGCACCGAGAGAGATGATTCCGGCGGCACAATCTAAATCTTTCGGAGTAAAGAGTAATGAAAATGTCGATGAATTTATTAAAATGTATAAAAGAGTTTCAAGGGCGAATAGATGGACCGAAGCAACACAAATATTATAGTTACCCTGTTACCTACAAGGAGCAGCGTTGGATTGGTAGGAAACCATCGAAGATAATGGTCAAACGATCGAACAAATCCTAAACAGCTTAAAAAGAACGTTTCGAAGAGCACTCCAAGACGAAGAGCTACGGTTCAAATTGGCCACCAGAAGACAGAGAAGCCATGAAGACCTTTGGGAGTATTACCACGAGGTCCTAAAATTATACTACCAAGTGAATCCCGAAATGACTGAAGAAGGAAAAATAAAGAACATGTTGAAGGGACTTCAACTAGAGATACTGGAAAAAGTAAGTCTTATGGAAAATGGGAACTTGGAGGATCTACAGCAGAACCTGAGGCGAGTGGAAAGAACAGTGTTCCTGTTGGGCCGGTCAGGAAATCGTCCATCAACCAGCCGAGACAACCGAGATAGAGAAGTAGATCTTCGCAGAGAGCTGGAGGACCTGCAGCGAGCGATTAAAGGTAGGCAGTTTCACAATTTTAATAATCCGCCATGGAAGTCTGATGTTAAAGTTAAATCCGAAAATCTACCTTCGCGAACGACGGAGGGTAGAGTTATTTGTTATAATTACCTGAAACCGGGACATTTTGCAAAAAACTGTCGTGCTGTAAAACAAGAACGTCGGACTTAAGGGAGACGTCTTGTATTTTTGTCGTATTGTTATTTTTGAAACAAAAAAGGCACAAGAAAAGTTCGTGTAGGTTTAGGAATAATTGTTTGAAAAAGTCAAATGTACTTTTTTAGTAAATACAACCGATTTAATTACTATTCAGGCCAAAGTATCTAGTAAAAACGTCGAATTCGTCTTATTGTTAGATACAGGCGCATCTTCGCGACCGGACTTAACCTCTCGTTACAATATTTCATATTAAAATAAATTTGGACGCTGTATACAGATAATATAAGAATTTATAAAAGTTAATGTAAAACAAATTCTAATGTTTCTTTATAGGAACTCATCCTTTTAACATTACGAACTAGTACGTTCCACTCGACGATTTTCATTTACAATATCTCCCACGAACCTCTCTCTGTAAACACGCAGGCAACGGCGAGTTTCATTGTTTGAAATGGACCCGTCGTTTTCAGTTGTAAAGTAAACCGGAAGCTTCCGCCGCTTCGGGGATATCAAGTCGTCCTCCGTGCCGGACTCCCGCAGGTGATGTTATAAGTGGAGGAGACGTTCCCTCCAACCCTACGAAGACCGCATGAATCTAACATGAGTCCGAGAGGCCGAAGTCGCAATCCTAAAAACATCGAGGGCCTGAGGAGATCCCGTTTCATCGCATTAATAAATTACAGGATAAAAACGTCAAGTTATGTACATTTTGCTTAACGTCCGTCGCTCTATGTCCCTCGTTCGTTTATAAGCCGAAAAAATAATATGAAAGAAGGAAATTGTAAGAATATAAAATAGAAGGAAATGAAAAATTTAAAAAGGGTTAATATGATGTTGAGTCTTTACATAAAAACCCTTATATTCTTTACCCCCTTATCTTCTACCTTCCAAATTGTATTTCAATTCTAATCATTAACCTCAAGTAACAAAATTTGTTCCTTCTTAAAAAAATATTTAATGTGTTATTTCACTCATATTTTTCCTGAATAGTCAAATTCCAAAGTCGAATATTCTCTTTATAAATATTTCGGCACCCGAAGTTGAGTAAAACAATAAAATTCCGCGGACCGGAAATGCCTAGAAATGCCCGGAGGTAAAAGGAAATGGAGGCGCCAGAAGCAAGCCCTTCTATTCGTCGCCGATATTGACATGAATAAATACAAAAATAATATTTGAACTGCAACGCCCTTTTCCGTATACTGCCAGAACGTGTTCGACATTCATACTCCAATACAACTCCGTTTTCCTAAACGCTGCATAAAACGGTTCCTATGCATCGAATGCGAATAGAAACGTATTTTCGACGAATAAAATACTTTAGAATATGCAAAATAGAAAACTTAAATGTAATTCAGTTAACAATTTAGAATTTGAGTCAGAAAATTTTTAGAATTTAAGCACCTAAATAATAATGTCTTATACCTGTAAAGTAAAGGCTAGGTGACTTTTTAAAAATGGCATCGTGCCGTCACGAAATCAATAAAAAAAGTCGGCAATCCCTAAACTGGGGCGGAAAAGTTGCGGTTGAAAATGGTGGATTGGTTTGGTAACATTATTTGACAGTTCCGGTCGGTTTTAGCAGACACATATACACAGACACATACATTCGGGAGAGCGAGAAAAGGACGACGGGATATATAGGGCGGTGGTGAAGGGGAACGCAGGAGCGAACGGTCACGTAAATTATTGATGTGTCCGCGAACAGATGTTCCCCATATCTCGGCTGACCCGCAGGATAGCAGGAACTCATAACGGTAATGTGTGCACGAGGGTCACCATCGGCGTCTAACCGATATTTAGCGACACCCGAGACCGTCGACCAAGATATATACGAAACCTCCATTAAGGAGCTACCCTATTAATAGGTGGCGTTTCCGGACTTCCCTACATACCGAGTTAGAAACGGGAGTGCGTTGCGGGTCGACCAGCCAGATTAATTGATTAGCTGCGAATTCAGGTTGATAGATGGTCGAGGTGCGAGTTGCCTTGAAGGGTCGATTAATTCATTTCGGTGTATCTCCCCGGCAATCTATGCATTGAAATGCAAAAGCGAGATTTTGTTTTACTTACAAGAAGACCACACGATTTTGTATTCCCGGATTTTGATTAAAGTTGTACAAATCGATATGTATTAATACATAGTACAAACGAGTGAAATATTAGGGTGAACTATTCAGCGATTCACAAGTAAATCCCAATTTTCGCTTGCGATTCAAGGCTATGTCACTTTACGTCAGTGGTTAGCTACTGCTTCCGAGACCGCCCCAGGTTCTTTTTTAATTAATTTAAATTTAAAATCAAAGTAAAAACGAAAAGGTGTTTTTTGAGAATTTTAGTTATATTAAAACAAAAAAGTTATTTTCCAAGATTCCAACCATCTTGTTCCGCATGTTGAAGCCAGGTCGTGAAGCGTCAACAAGGGACGGGTTCAAGAGGAAGCCAACCATTGACATATGAGTGGTGTGAACTTGAATCGCAAGGTGAAATTGCCATTTTCTCGCTAATCGCTGAATAGTGCGCCCTAATTTCTTTATACATTTGTACAATGCACTGATAAATGGTGAATACAAGCTCGTGTAGTCTCCTTGTTAGGTACAACTTACAATTAGAAAAGGAAGTTGAAAGCGATTTCTGTTAACATTTCATTTAGAACTATAAATAAATAGTAGTACAGGATAATATAGTGGAAAAATTAAACATTTTCAATTTTTAATTATACTCGTTTGAAACTTTAACGTAAACAACGCTAATCATTTACTGAATGTAAATCTCGGAAGAGGGAACATCTACGATGTGGTAACGCCAACCCAAGTTCACAAAGCGATTAACGACGTTAACTTCTGGGAAGATTGTATGTCTTATCTTCAACAATCATAAAGACAACAACAATCCATACAAATGATTCAGTGATGGTACAAGGATTCTTTCCGATAGCAGAAATAACTGAATTCGAATTGGTAAAAGTCAACGCTATTCCTCTGAAAATATCAAACACGTCGCATTAGGTGTTAGACGTTCCACCGGAGATAATAGCTATAGATTACAATAATCAGTTGTACTTTCAAATGTCAGATGATGAGTTTCGAAGATCCGTTCAAGTTACCACTGCAAAATATTTGTGTTACCCAACTGCGGTGCAAAGTATTGAAGCAAATCTGAACTGCGCAATCAACGAGATTTATCATAGACATGACGAACAACGATGTGACGTAGTCCAACGAGCTCTGAGATCAGTATTTTGGAGACAATTGTACATGGAAAATACATGGCTTTTCATATCAGCAAAGTCGTTCCGTATTGCCGTCATTTGCAAAGATTGCGTCATTAAAACTAAACAGAATATCCTGAACCCGAAGCGAGATGACAAGGTGGTACTTCTCGGAAGTTACAACAAATCGATAGTGACTTCCAATTCTTTCGTGATCCAAAATAACCATAAAAAAGAAACTTTCATCAAGGAAGAACCAGTATTAACGGCTTCTGATGAATTGTCCAAACTAATCACCGAAGAAAGATCTATTGAGGACGAGGCACTGAACACTAATCTCTTACAAGTCCATCATGATATCGGCATTAGTATAACCACGACGTTAACTATGTTGACGATGTTTTTAGGCGTGATCTATGCAATACGATATTTAACCCTTAACTACGGATGTGCCGTCTGAGAAACGGCATATACACGTAATTTTATACTATTTATATTATTTATGTTATTTTGTATTCTTTGTCATCATTATGTACAGTAAGTATTTTAAGCATTTGTTTAGTAATTTAATTACTAATACTTCAAAAATTATCTAAATGTACTGATTACAGAAAATATGTGATTGTTTTAAGACTTTATGCCATAATATCAGTGGTAGTCTGCCAGACAGCACCTCAGGGTTTATGTTTTGCTTATTGTACCTCCGTAGTTAAGGGTTAAAGAAAAAGAGGAGCAAACGATCGAAACCAATAGGTCACCAGAATTCGCCACTGGCACCTCATCCTCGTGAAAGGACAACGCTTCTAGTAGGAGCACAACGTCTGGCTTGTCCGGAGTTGGATTTACCTTTCCCACAAACGTCTGGCTTGTACGGAGCTTGTTCAATAAATAGATGTAATTTCATCTTCCTAGGTCCGGAACATCAGTAAAGAAATTTCATAGTTGCCTACTTTTTACACTTTCTAGCAATTCTTGATTGTTAATTTGGAGTTTACATTCTGATTTTTTGAAGTTTCTTGGCGTATCGTATTTCTTAAAATAAACCTTTTAATTGCAAAAGATAAAAGATTCGTTTTTCAACATGAAATTCAAAAAATTAATCATAAATCGTTGGAAAATGTCATGAGAAACATAAAAAATCGATTTGACCTTTGCGGTAAAGAGGGAGGCCGTTGTTGAAATGGTTCTATTTTGCGGACCTAGGATAATGAAATAGCATTCTATAATCCATTTATTTACGTTAACAAATAAGTATTTGATATCAAATCAACCGACTAATTAATATTTCAAGAACATGCTACTCCAATGAATCGCTGTGTTCACATAGTCAGAAAACAAGTAGGTACAAGACAAAATTTAATCAATTTATTTATTTATTTATTTTCAATATTATTATTTTTATTAATTTTAAGAAAAAGAGATTTTACCTCAATGTATCATACAGAAATCGAATTTCATTTTTAAATGTCTAACGAACCGTAAAGTGTAGTTGAATGGTTATCACTATTAAGAAGAAATAAATTATGTTAATTAACAAACATATTATGTTGTCTCAATATAATTATATCTAATACAATAAATTTATAGAATAAATTTCGGAGCAGCTGACTAAGGTACAAGTTTAAAAAACAATAACATCTTTTCAGCAAAAGCAAAAAATTGAATAGAACGATAAAATAATCAAAACTTATACTAAAAGCTGATAATTATTCGATATTAATAATTGAATTTAATTCAATTTTCTGTTTTTCTATTTTATAAGTAAAAAAATATATAAATATATAATTCCCAAAATGTATTTATTTTACGTTTTGGAAAATATAAAATTAATGATTTACTTTAGATAAATTTAAAATTAAATTCAATGAAAAATATTTTTCTTCATTTATCGTTTATTATATTCGTTTGTGACACAGTTCATATTGTGTGGGAGAGGAGAACAGGCGGGTGAACGAGATAGAAATCAATGAAATTTCTCATAATGCCCCTTTTGTAATTCGCAGTTATTGTGCCAATATCTGCCGATTGAATCCCTGTCGTCCTTCATTTCCTCCATACCATCAAACGTTTTTCCGCGCTCCTCCTTATCGATCCTTCATATTCGATAACAGAAAAATCCCGTATTATCCCCCGGGGATATTCCTCGGCAGATTTCCTCGACGTATCCCTTTGCCACATAATTTACCCCCAGGGTCGTAGCGCGATAAATTCGTCTGGAAATATTTAAATAAAACCACCGTTATTATCTAATGGTCTCGGAACTACGCGCGACTTTCACGTCGTAAAGTCGGCCGAAAACACGAAATCCTACGGCCCAAAGGGGAGGTGTATATGCAGAGTTTGTAATACCGCTAAGCCCATCTGGAAGGTCCTAGCGTGGCTCGTAAAAAGCTTACTGCAAATTACTGTACGCCGGAGGCCTCGGCGCAGGACTACCGTTCCTTGAACAGTTAAACATTCGCCCTCCGATGTAGTATCTCCGGTTTACTTCGCTAATAAAAATCGGGTTTTATGCAACGTTAACGTGTCCCTCCCGTTCCAGGTACTGATACCACTCCCATTTGCATACATATCGAAAAATAAAACGGAAACAAACCCGCGAGTCGTTAAAGGACATGTAATTTGGATTAATGGCACCCGACCGGCTTTATAACCAACGACTTGACGACGATGTTTTTGCAGGACGTGAGTGGGCGAGCGACGTTATGAAAAATTCACCATCACGTGCAGTAAAATGCGTTATGAATATGGAATTTCCAATCGAAAACTGTAACTATAAAATTACGTATGTTAAAATTGATGTACATACTTTTTCATTTTCTACTTTTTACATTTATGTAATGCTAATGTAGTTACATATTATGGTTTTATACAAGTCATTCGAATGACGTCATTAAATCATTTAACCACATAAAATAGTAATCATTATATTACGACAAAACCGCTTTAAACTCCGTTATTGAAATTTCATAATGCTTAATAGTAATATGATTATTTTTTTATAGTAAAGGAGGGGTTTTGATTTTAAGTAAGATACAGTCTCCTTTCTCAGAGTTCTGTTGATAGAGAAAAATGCTGTTTGCTTATATAGGATCCGACAAACAAATTTAATGTTTTTTTAAATTGAATAATTCGATAAATTTTTAGTATATTTTAGAACTATTTTTTTAACTGGGCAAGCTTGTACTACACGTTCATCGTGTATTAATATAAAGAAGAATAAAACAAATGTTTTATATATAAGTCCACGATGACAATTTTTTATTAGAAAATTGTATTAAGTGCTACATTAATGTTTCGCCTAATTGGCGTCTTCAGGCACATCTAAAAATTATACATTACGTAAGACATAAATATTAAAAGTTGAAAAATTTAATCGGTTACTGTCAAAAAAGTTGAGAGAATTAAACAACATCAGAACGAGATTGAAGAGGCGTGTACAATTATTAAGAAACTGTTAAAGCTGAAGGCAGGTTCGAAGAAAACTGTTAAACTGAAGGCAGGTTATATGAGTATTATTGGAATATAATTAAAAAATTTGAAACCTGTAAAACGTGTGTTACAAATTATGCGCAAAATGGCGTGCGATCAACTCACGTGGCTTATAAAATCCAGGATGATTATTGTAAACAAAACGAAAGGAAAAAACTTAAACATAACTAAAAATAAAAGCGAATAATAAAAATATAAAAACAAAATAATTAATAAAGCTTTTTTACCTTGATTCCTTCGAAACTAAAAATTAATCTGTCTTCTACAAAAGTTGGTAATTGAATGACGAAGCAAGGTTAAAGCATCTTAAACTACGAGATTATTTTATTTGCAGGAGGAGTGAAAATTTTAAATTTTTAAGAAAATGCGAAACAATGAGACAAAATTAACATCATTCGCATGATAACCACCTACAATAAAAACCGTTAGGTTTCACTACTGGACCTGTATTAGGTTTCCTCAAGGAAAAAACCTTTCCCTTGAGGTAAAAGCTTCAAAATTTATTAACTGACTAGCCTATAAATTCGTCAGAATTGCGAGAGGATATTCAATAAAAATCCGTGTGATCCCACCCTAAAGGTTGAGAAGTTTGCATTTGAAAAGTGCAGATAAAAATGAGATCATTATTTGAGTGATATTAGCCAAAAGATATAAAGTTACAGTCTTTCGCTATTAAAAAAAATAACAATAAAGGTACGTTGCAAATTCATTAGATTTCATTGCCGGACCCTGTATAATCCTAATTTACAGTTATTTATAATTGAATTTTTATTCATGAACTATAATATAATTAACAACTGTAGCTATACTCCGTTCGCCTAAAGATGTCTGTGGCCAACAATTTGTGTTATCCTAGACCAGTATTTTCAGTTTTCGTCTTTGTCATGTACAATTCCATAAAAAGAATTATTTGACGTACCATCGGCGCCCAAAAAGTCTTCAATTTGAAGAGAAGCTGTCAATTGAAAAATGTCAAAAATAGCCATATTTTTACCGATTAAATTGCTCTTTTTAGAGAAAGGTTATAATATAAAGTGACAGTGAAAATACGTCAATGAAAACGATTATCGAAACACTTTTCGTTTTATTGATGTTTATAGAACAAGGAAATCTAATATTTTGTTATCAGGAAAATATGTTTTTTGAATTCCTGGGTAATTGTGTTTCAATCTTCAATAACTTTTTTCACGAGAGCAAGAAAGTCTATTTCCTATTCAGCAATAACTGCCGATTCAAATGGATTTCGTCGAATGTACTCTACTACTGTTTGTCTTCTTCGATGCTTGTAGCATTTAGCCCTCCCGAACCAGATTTTCTCGTTATTCTGAGGCACTCCAAAATTCTTTATGTTGCTAGCAAGACTGTGTTTTTATTAATACCCAATTCGAGGGATATAGCACGCAAATGTTCTCCATCTCGGAGGCGTTGTTCAATAGTTAATTTTATTCTTAGTTTTGTAACTTTCACATATTAAATGTCAATTAACTAACAAATCCAAAGTATGATATACAATAAAAAAAAATTTTTCGGTGTCCCAAGATTTTTTGGGCACCGATAGTACACCGAGAAAATGATAACAGGTAATGACGCATGAGACATCTTTTGCTGAACGGAGATTAGACGCCTACATGAAGCAGTATAAAATATGTAATGTATGCAGTAATTAACATTACTGCACATAATCCCTTATGGAATAGAACTTTTGCTGTAGGAGTTCAGTATGGTATTTACAAACCAAGTTTTTAAGGTAATTTTGCACCAATGATTCCACAAAAATACTTGTGTAATATAATACTGTAATGTTGTCTATGAATTTCCTTTCTAAGGCAATTTGTAGAATCCCAAAAGTTTCTTAGCCAAATTATATTTCATTTTGTACAACTAAAGCAATATTGTTCATTTACCTCACCGGTCAGTTACTGTAATTTGTTTTGTAAAAGTAATTTCATGCCATTCTGAAATATCGATGGTTTAATATACAACATTTATAAAGGCCGCACTATACATGTTCACAATTTTTTTTATTTAGAAAAAGATGTAAAGTGGTCAATGAAG
Organism: Digitonthophagus gazella; assembly: GCA_036711955.1. Lineage (NCBI taxonomy): Eukaryota > Metazoa > Arthropoda > Insecta > Coleoptera > Scarabaeidae > Digitonthophagus > Digitonthophagus gazella. The sequence goes on from JASCIT010000001.1 coordinate 12,955,062, forward strand.
TGTTGATATAAAATATCGACTTGCCCCAAAATCAAAAGAAAGTGGACATATCGCACCCCGGCGAGAACAATGACATAACTCAAAAATGCAATATTTGAGTAATAACAAATAAAGTGACACTGTTCTTGCCATAATAAGTAATAAACTAACATAAGACAAAATTGAAATAACTCCTCTTCGACGGATAAATTGTGAGTTAGAGATGTGACATTTTTCTGCAAGTCAGAGGCACGCCATACGTATCATTACTGATGGTAATTTCAAAATGTCGTTTTTGAGTTGTGACACTATTCTCGCCGGGGTGCGATATTATATTTGTGCTTTAGACCAACGGTGGGCAACCTCCGGCCCGCGGGCCAACTCCGGCCCTCATGATGGTCTAATCCGGCCCGCGAGACCTTTTGAAATAATAATAAATAATTTTGTTTTAAATTTAAATCAAAAGTATGTAATAGAAAGAAATAATGAAAGAAATGTTTTTACCACTATTGCGTTAGAGAAGAAAAATATCTTCTTCGAACCCGATCTCATGTTTTCCGGGCAGTTGTTGTACTAAGGAAAGCAGGAGGTCTGAGAGATCTAATAACTATCTGTTTTTTTAGTCTTACAAGTAAGAAAAAGATTTTTTAATTTTCTACTCTGGCCCGCGTACGAAGAGTAAACCGTAATGTGCCCCCCACTATACAAAAGGTTGCCCACCCCTACTTTAGACCATCGATATGATAGAGTAGACAGAGTAAGAAGTAACACTTATATGAAACCAAACTATAAAATTCTTCAAAAATAATGATAAATCTGATTACTACAAATAATAGGTAGGAGATTTTTAAATTTAATGCATCCACATCATGTACACACTTGGACAGCGATCATGTCGCCTAAAGCTCTGTGCGAGAGCGATAGCTAGATAGGGCTCTCGCACAGAGCTTTAGGCGACATGATCGCTGTCCAAATGTGTACATTATTTGCCTTTTAGTACGTTGTTAGAAATAAACGCTTTTACATTTCCAGAAAATCCCTGGCGTCATCTATCGTTCATTTTTTACGTTCCAATAAACATAAAATTTAAACGAATTAGATATATCGTCGATCGCTGATTCAGGTATTTCTACCCTTCTTTCATTCCCCGACAGTTCCTCTTTAATAAAACTTTGACGTACAACATCCGCAAAGCGGAACATGGAAGATAATAAAATTATATTTCGATAGTTAAACCCGAGTGGTACAACTGTGTATTTATCGTTCGAAAAGCTCCGCGGTAATTTAATTGAAAGATACCTTAAGTTTGATATTAGCCGGCGAACGACCAATCGGTGCAGATAAACGTAACTCGATCTTTTCATAAGCCGCGTAAATCCAGGTCCTGGACCACCTCCTCCTCCTTGACGATTAATTACGTTCCACAAGCGCGAGCTGATTGAATTGTAAGTTAGCCGGTTCAGAGTAGCGGATCCCAGCTCACCTCCAATTTTCCGGGCCCCGGAGCCCGTCTTACGGTGAGGTTCGCGAAAGCCTTCGATCGTTACACTCTAACTACGTCAAATCGGGTGATTAATGCCGTTCGGCCGAAGAATTTGCGAGGCCAATATCCAAAAGCGCAACTTCCTCCGGCCAACAATGGAAGGTTAATTGCGCGTAATGAACTTTTATATCCGGACTAAATGGCAATCGATAGGGCATCTTCGCGACCGCCGCTCTGCCCCTGTTTCAACCCCACAAAACATTACTCTTTATTACTGGACGAATTCTTCCCACGGAGATAAATTCGAGGGGAAATTTGATTAATCGACTGCTTTTTCTTTTGAGATAAAATCTATTCATTATTATTTACTTAATTTTCTTAAGATGTTTTGAAATTATAATTAAGATAATGATCTTATCTATGAAAATTACTCTATTAATATATTTTAACTTAACTTTAATACAATTATTGATCACCTTTCTAAGTAGATACTATTATGATTAGATATATTGATTAATCTAATCTGTTTGTTAATTCGGATTACGGTTCGAATACAATATTATTATAATTAAGCAGATTATTACATTGGGTTAGATTACCAATGAGGTAAAGGAGAAATGAAAATCAATAGGTCGGCTTTGGGATTTGGAATTCGACTCAAACATGTTCCTAAAGGCGCGCAATATCAAGATCGCGTCGACGAGTCAAGTTTTGCTATTCAACGGGGTCAATTTGGTGTTATTGAAATAGGAACGAGCCGCCTCTCTGTATAGGCTTTGAACTCGTATAATAGACCATTGTCGTAAACGTATTATTTCCTACTTTACATTCCAAGTTCGACATCGGAGTTATCTAAACTATTTAACTCAATTACGGAAACGGAAGTACGCGAGCTACTCAACTTGAGTACCTATCTAGAATAATTAGAGAAAGTTCATTAACAAAGTTATAGCAACAAAATATTTTTTTTTTGAAAAATTGTCGAATAATAGCAATATGTAAAAGTAAGATTTTTATACGAATAAAAAGATAGCGTTTTACTTTCTAGAAACAAGAAAGCGGAAAAAGTAAAACAAATCGGAAATCCTTCCGCTCGGGAAGCTTAACTGCTTAACTTCAGCGGGCAAAAGCGCTAAAACTCGAACGGAATTAGGGTATATAACCCTCGGAAGTGAAATCTCGCAGACATCATCGTTGTCGGAACGGTTATGGACGTCAGAAGGCATTGGAAGCTTCCGAAAAGCTCCGTTCCGGTGCACAAGGACGCCGTCCATGTGAATCCTTCCAATAACTATGAATCTCTTGGTGGAAACCCCGCCCAACGCGCTCAGCATTCTTTTAAATGGACTGTAACGGCGCCGATTAACATAGCGCATTTGAATAAGTCAACAAGTGAGGGGAATAAACGTTGTGTATTATTACCCTTTCTTCATGAATTATTTATTTCGTTCAATGTCCACGGGGTGTAATTGTTTTCAAATCTTTCAATAATGTAAAGTATAACGATCGCGATTATAAATGTGAATAACTGTGTAGGACAAAAGGTGATAGGTTGTCGGTATAACATTAACTTTATGCAGTCTACATCTTTATTTAAAGGGCGCTATGTAAAGCGGCAGGTGATAAATGATAGGCAAGACGGGCGAAGTTTAATGAAGAGCTTCGCCGGTGCATTTTTGCGCATAGCCTCATACTTATTTATATTCCCGCGAAGTCTATTCGGCCGAAAGTTGGCCCGACTCGGGAACGGCCGGTGAGGAGATCCCAAACATACTCCTGAATAAATGAATATTTTAAAGGAGAACTTTTCGGCGCGGCCGACTTTATTAAACTGAATAATGAAAATTCGTCCTACAGATTTTATATTCAATTTTATAACCGAATCAAAATACGGGGCCCTTCGATCCGGTATCATCAATCATAAACATCGCACAGGACGATACGACGTAAAAAGATTTTTACGGGCGAAATTTACGGTATTTATTTTACGGCGGAATGTTTAATTGCGCCATCAATCAATGCAATCTCTATATTAGACTGTTCAAATGAACCTATTGGCTAGAGGCATATAAAAAACGTTCAAATAGCCGCACTGGGACAAACTTTATCTACGGAAATTTATATTTATTAATTGGCAATTTTTTAAATTGTTCCACTCTACTGGATATCGCTCTATTTACTTATAGGATCAAAAAAATCGAAAAATTTTAAAATATTACCGGTAAACTTTCAATGTACTATTTATTCATAACGGAACTGAAATTAATGTATCAATTTCAAATCATATTTTTTAGACTTTCAAATGCGATAAATTTTGGAAAAGTGAAAAGTATATCTGAAAGTTACATCAACATTTAATTAATTCTGAGGATAATTATGAGATAATTATGCTCTCGAGATAAGTTGAAGGTGCACTTCTAACATTTTAACGATATGTATATCTAATATGTGTACAGAATTTTTAAGATTGTAATGTATTGGGACATTTTGGGGATTTTATACTCTCTTTGTTTTTCTATATCACTGATAAATTTATAGTAATCGTAAAATTTCATGTTTTTTTTTTTCATTAAATAAATTAAGAATAATGATAAACTTTATTGACTGCAAACAACTAACAAGGAGAGTGCAAGGTCTTGGGGTCGTGGATTTAGTTCGGATTTTTTAGGATGATAGATTTCTTTTCCCTGTTGATGAAAATATATGATTATAGGGGCCACAATTCAATAATTTTTTACATATGTATTTGCAATTGATGCAGTTCACTTGTTGGAACGTTAGAAGTCCGAAGTTGGACAATGTCAAAAATAATCGAATTTATACCGATTATGTCTGGCTTTTTGAAGGAAGGTTATAATGTCAGGTTATACCGACCTATTAATTTTGAAATTTTTATACATTAAATCAGGGCTGCTCAAATAGTTCACAATGCATATGTGCCGGTTGCTGTGTAAATGTGCTGTACACTGTGCACATGTTATGCAATTTTTTGATGTAAGGCACAAATGGTTAAATACCTAGTTACAATAATATGATACATAAGTGATGTCAAATAATTTGTCAATCCGAATTTGTTGTAATTTGCTATTTAATTGTAAGTGACCGAATTTCACGGCTCAAGGAAAACTGTGACCCTTTTAATTCAAAATAGAGGTTCTTAAGTTCAATTTGAAGCAAAAGTTTTTTGAAATTGGTAAAAAAATTGTGAGTTTGTTCACAAAAATCCTAAGTCTCCTCTTCATATTTTTGGGGTTTTCTATAGTTCTATGTTGTCATAAATGAACAATATTTATAAATAAATAGTTTATAATTTACTACTTGATTATGATCGTTCCGAATCTCGAAAACGGTTCACAAAAGCATTAAGGAAAATGAGTGACGCGTGAAATATAAGTATGTCGACTGAAATATCAACCAGTTTTAATAAGGATTTTTAGTAGCGTGTCTTGAATAATAAAAGATCACTTCTGTCTCCTTCTTTTTTAAGCTTTAAAACTTTTGATAAAACATCACTGTAATTTTATTTTACGCAAAACTAATACAGAACTTATGTAGGAAAATTTAAAGGTCATTAAACACCTTTAATGTAAGATTTATTGCATTACAGTAATTTGTAGGCGTTTTGTAATTGGTTTTTCCCACTAGGAATTTGTTGAAGTCATCGCTAATAATTTAATTTCGAGTCCCAAGCAAATTATAGTACACAATAGAACAGTCAAGTGATATTATTACGATTTATCGTTGTACAGGTATTTTTCAAAACTAAATCCAGAAAAATCAAAAATCGTGTTTTTGTGTTTAAAATAAGTACAAAAAAGTTGCATTTAATCTATAAAGTAATTGAAGAGGTATTTTCCAAAACTAACTAAGTCCAAAAAATCAAAAATTGTGTTTTTGTGTTTAAAATAAGTTCAAAAAAGTTGCATTTGATCTATAAGTTTATGCTTCATAAAACTAATATACATCTCAGCTTATTTTGACAAACCTCGAAAAGATTTATTCCAAAGCTAATCCAAGTCCAAAAAGATTATATTCCAAAACAGACTAATTGTAAGTCACGCTCATTAGAGTGCGTCAAAATGTCCAGCAGTTTTCGAGCGTTCTTGCAAGAATTGCTTAGCAGTCAAATGGTTAAAATGTCGGGTTATGACAATGTAGAAGTGCAACTTCGCTTAACAGGAAAACGTAAAGGGTCAAACTCAAGGTTTGTCCTGCGCTCAAAGATTTTCTTGGATTACCATAAGCAAGATATGTCGATGCAGAACAAGAACTCGGCTGTTATATTTATGCTACTGCGTCGTGTACAAAACAATATGTTCACCGAAATTGTACACATATTTCCTATAAGAGAACATAGCTTCTTGCCATCTGATCGTGTACTTGGACACTCTGAAAAAAATAATAAAGAGGCAAGAACAAATCGCAAGCCCTGAAAGTTACTATGATATTTTTAAACATAATTCCACAGTTCTGAAAAATGGCAAAGACTGGAATATAAACGATTATAAAATGGCAATAAGTGCTTTCTTTAAACGAAAACTACTAATTTAAAACGGAGACATTTTCATAATTTTTTCAAGTAATGCATTCTTTGTCACAATTTGAGCAAAACAGACGTATCTACTAATTTGCCATATTTCAGTTAGTTTTTATTGCAGTTAAAAAATAAACTGTAACCATCTTAAAAATAGACATTGTATATATTTCAATATAATTTCAATCAAAGCCACAGAAACGTAGATATGTATACATATATGAGACTCTCCCACATAATCTGTTTTGTAGATACCGTTTTAGTTCAAACCCTCGAATTATTCAAAATATCTGTTTAGAATAAGGTTATCTTTTTTTTGCAGGTTGATTTAGGTTTTCAGTTAATTTAAGAAAAATTGTAAGATTTTTCAAAAACTTGAAAAAAAAAATAAATAAATAGCTTATAAAAAGTGAATAAAATTGTTATAAATCGCCCAATTCTAAAGATCTTTATGTTACAGTAAAAAAATATTTTCCAGTAAAAAAGTTTCTAGTAAGAAGTAAATTTTCTTATTTGGCTTCCTTTTATCTCTATCATTTTGTCTATGTAACAAATGTTATGAAAGTATGTGTACCTGCCCTTTACATAGTCCAAGACAAAATCACATTATATTTGAAAAACATTCTATTGTCATGGTTTTAGTTATTTATAAGATTTCTTTTTTAATACTTTGTATTTTCTTAGAAATGTTTCGTTGCAATATCCTCGAAATACACCTTATAATTTACAGTAACATAACTTTAAATTTTCTTTGTTGTCATTTATTTATATCTTTAGTCTCAAAATAATGACTTTCCATAAATCCATAAATTCGTACGAAATTTCATGGCGGCAATAAACGTCACTAAAATAAAACTGATTTATGAGGCACATAGCAAAAATAATAATTTCCCCCGTATTTGGCCGTAATGCGCATATAAAAGCAGTTTTATAGACGCGACAGATACTTTGGGCTAGTAGTGATCCATTTGAAACCGGCTCGCTCTGGCATTCCGGCGAAAAGTCACGGTGGCGAATAGAAAAGCCTCGCCGCCGTGACTCGTGAAACGCAGCCGGTCGATCAAAACATAAAATCCGCGTTTTACGGTGCAATACTAAGCGCATAACCTCGCGACCGACGTTACATAAAATTCATAAACCGCTTTGTATGTGCGCGTTGTATATTCGCTATCGGACGCCGTTATTTTGCATATGAAACGGCGTATTGCTCGCTCTAAGGACACTTTTCGTTAAGCAGAGGCTTCCCGGGATCGTAACGCGTCCCATATTGGCTCGTAAACTTTGTGCCATGGTTTAATTTTAATTTTCAACTTTAAGGCACTGGCAATAACTTATATATTTTCCGCCAACTTAATTAAAAATAAAAACCACTTGTTTTATTTTAAATTCTTTATCGTTGGCCGACATATTTTATAAAATCACGGTGATAAAACACGGGATAATGTGGTACGTGTGTTGGCTCTGAGGGACGCGTTGGACAAATCCTCTTTTGATGTGCGAACATCAAAGGTGTAAACTGGGAATGTTTGCGAAATTACTTTCTCTGCAAGTCACGTGTTACGGGACGCTCTTTATCCGTTACGTAAGAGCCCGAGGCTGGTAAGGGATTACCAACGGAATATGAAACCATTACATTTAACACACTTACCTAAATTAAACGTCCCTTTGTTCAAGAGATGAATTTAAATATACATATACTAGCCACAAAGTTTCTGGAAATCCAAATCGAACCCTCATCCGAAAATAAAAAATATTCATCACATTAGGATACCTATAAGTAGCTCCAATTAGGTTTGTGAAAAACTACCAAATTAATAGAAAAATACATTAAGAATGCTTGAAAGTACAGGTGATTATTTAAATTCGTGCTCAAGTATGCTTTCAAATTTTGTTAAACAATGATGGAGAGAAAAATATATGTCGCATTATTAGTGCACCGTAATCAATTAAATATCAAATTTCACAAACCTCAAATCTGGTTAAATTTCACGGAACAGCTTCCAATGGCTATTTATCGATAATATGTTTAATTTGTAACAAAAAAATAGATGGTGAAGACATATATTCATACTGGTTTGAAAGTTGATGAAGTTTGGAAATAGTTACTGCATAATTTTGTTGACCACTTGAACATCCCCATGAAATTATAAAGGACCAATTACCAAAAGAATTGACGTTTAGATAGGTTTTAGCTAAGCATAAGTAATTGGCCAATTTTCTTTCATTTTCTGTCTTGTTACTTATAACCTATTGAACCTTTCATTATTATGATATTGCTTTAATTAAATTTTATTGGACATACATCAATCCATAAATCACTTGAACATGAATTTAAATGATCACCCGATATATAACAATCAGATTTATCTTGAAATAAAGAGAATAACATTATTGCGATGGAACAATAAGCTATGAAAAACTGGATGGAAGAAGGTTTTTTTACTGGAAGATGCATGAGAGCAATGAAACCATCAAAATCAAAAAAAAAAAAAATACATATGTCTCATGTTTATTGTCCGATCCTTGACTGGCGTGTTCCTTGGTTAAAAAAGTACAAAAGTGCTGATGAACATGGGCACAAAAATGATCCTTTTCGAGAGGGTATACAAATAACGGAGAGGAGAATCAAAACGGGACACCTGTACAAACCAAATTCAAATGGAAGAACTAGGGGAAAGGTGTACGAGGTGATCCATTTGGGTTAGATGATCCTTTTAAATTATAACGAAACTATTAGCGTCACCTAGTTGTTTTAAATCGGAAATCATACTTCCCGATAACCCTTCGCGCCTGTCAAATTTTAATGAGGGTATGATTGATAAACACATTTTTGGACGAAAAAGCAAAAATGTTACGATTTCGATCTAAGATAAGATTTATTTTAAGTTGGGGTAATTTCTGTTGAAGAGTGTCAATTGCATACATTGTTGTATAAGTAACTTCGCGAATGCTATGTTTAGCTGTTCGAATGATATGGTAACAATAGAAAGCATACAGGGTACGTTATCGAATAATGTATGAATATGGTGGAATACGGACTTTCGCGACAAAATATTTTAAGTTTGGTATATCAACTTACCTTAAAAAACAATATCTCCCACCCTTTTCATGAAGAAAAAGCTGGCCATAATTGGCTAAGAGGATTTCGTAAACGGCATCCAGATATAACACTTCGTTCACCAGAGTCCACTTCCACTATTCCAGCGCATGCCTTTAATAAACTTGTAGTGGATAGGTTTTATTCCGTGCTGAAAGCCATTCAAGACGCCAAAAACTTCCCGCTCCATCGAATATACAACGTAGATGAAACAAACATTTCTACGGTACCAAGCAAAAACACCAAAGTGTTCGCAAGAACTGGGGAAAACAGGTAGCAAGAGTTACATCAGATGAGAGGAGAAAAACTACAACTGCTTTCATTTGCATGTCTGCTACAGGAATTTTTGTTCCACCTATTCTTATCTTTCAAGGAGTTCGTAGGAAAATGGAACTAATGGATGGTTCACCATCAGGGTCTATATGGGCATCTGGGTGTACGAAACTAGACAGATGATCCTTTGTTATTGATTTTAGACGGTCATCTTTCACACACGAAAGATTTAGAAGTAATTTTAACGGCACTTGTTAGTGCCTAGTTTTTAAGGCTGACTATTAAAGAGACTTACTCGGTTTATATGTTGTTCTGTATACCAAAAAATATAAGGATTATTTTACTCAAACTTCAATTCACATAAACAAAGACGTTATTATCTCTCAAAACTCTAAGAAGTTCATTTAATTCTATCAAACCCAAAACATTTCCAAAATACAGGTAAAATTATCTCTATGATTATCTTGCTCATACGGCAGATGAGGACTTGGACACTTCGGTGTCCAAGATGATCCTTTGATAGGGTTTTAAAAGTATTAAAATAATACAATGAAATATCAATAAATTAAATATTTTGAAGATACCACTAGGTAGATAGATAAATTTATTGTCATTAAACGTTTTTACAATTGTATTCATTTCAATATTGTATATACTATGATCATTCTTCCTTAAGGGAATCATCTCGTACACCTTTCCCCTACAAAGTATCGGTTTTTCTACTTTGGTGTTAAAAAATAATCTCCATTTTTTATTAAAACTTCGTCTGTATTTCCTTACACATATTATGGTAAACAATACTCCTACAATATCGTTTTTGTTAAACAAGTGGAGTATATATAAGCATAAACCCATGATAAAACAGGACAGAAAAAGGTTATTACTTTACTTTATTTATTTAGACTTCTTGCTAAACTTTCCCTTAACTTCTTTTTACAAGATTTTTTTACTTCAAATTAGAAATCATATTCTTAGATATACCAAATCTTTCGTAAAATTATACTGGATGCTAAAAAATTATTGTTAAAACTATTCAAAATTTAAATCATTTTAACCATTGTAATCCTGATTACTACTTATTGTTAGTTGTATTTATTATCAGAAGGTACAAATTCCTTTCACATGAATCCAGTAGTCAAGCTGCATACCGTTAAATTGAGATACATTCGGTTGGAAAGTTCGTCATCGCAGTGATGCCGCAATCGATTTATGGCATATTTGATTGGACCCTTTGAGGTGAGCACCTATTTTAAACGTATTACGCCGAGTTATTACTTTAAATTGCTGGGGACCTCTGGATAATCGGGTCCCCAATCGATCCGTACGATTACCAACTGCGAAATTTAGCCGCAATAGCTCGCAAGTTCAGTCAGTTTGCTGCTAAATAATTTCTAAGGCTCAGCTTTGGCCTCGATCGAATTGGGAATTGGCCCGTAAAAACGCAATTATAGTTCGAATTGCCGGATTCTAAATTGATGGTAAATTGACAGTTCGGCACTGTTTTTAGTGTTTTTACATAATCAGGGAAATGCTTTTGATCTGCTTTTAAAAAATGGTTTACGAAATTGTAGCGTATAAACTGCGATAATAGTCGAAATATGATCAAAATGGAATACATTAAGCCTGTCCAGTCCGAATTCGAAGCTAATTGGAAATTATAATTTGCCCAAATTATTAGATATCCCGTGATAACAAACGAGAGCCTTATTAATTATTCAAATTAATATTATTATTTAGTTGTCCGCTCGCTGTTTGCGTTCACTTTGAAACGTTTATGTTCGCTGCCTTGTATAAGCTTCATTAATTTTCAGTATGTGACGGCTATGCATTCACAAAGCTCGAAATCAAACCTGTTTAAAAATTCTATTAAGTTGAAATGTCCAGCCAGTTTTTTTAGTTAGTGGTCACCCAGTCGAGTTTTCCATTTTTTAAATTGGTTATTTAATTTTTAATGTTTTTAGATTGAAGTCGTAAAAATGAATAAAATATATTAAACTTAATAACTTATATAACTTTATGAGAAAGTATAAAAAGAAATTTCAATATAGAAACCGATAGAACGTTTCCTTCGCCGCTCGTATAAGTTATGATAAAATCTGAAGGTTCGCATTTCCACGTATCCATAAAAAGTCGTAGGGGACTGCAAACATCCAACTCGAGATAAATCCGTCAAGAGCGAGGGAAAAAAGATTTTTCATTCGTGGGACACGGTTCCTATTGCACTTTGGGAAAGTTCGTCGAGTGGGGCCGTTTTTCCGCGCCGGACTTCTCTCCTGACGCAATAAATTTGAAATATTATCGGCCCCAGCTCGAGTAAAGACCCAACTCTTTTAACTTGCAAAGCTGACCGTTATACATTATTTACCCCTTAGGCCCTTTATTGACATATTGCAGTCCGTGTTTGTTCAGCAAAGTGCCATGTGTAACTAGTCTTGAAACTTCTGTATATTTCATTATGCGCGAGCGGAAAATGCTTTTTCAATAACTCTGAAGAAAGAAATTTGTTGAGTCAATACATATAAATTAATTAAATTAACCTTTTCATAGGGAACTAAAAAATTAAAGAAGAAAATCGGTTTTTCTTATTGAACCATTACGAATTTAATATTTATAATGGAATCAATACCGAGAGGGCGAGTTCTCCTGCGCAAATTCCCAGCCACCCGGACTGTAAAACCGATCTCCTCGTCCAGATAGATATTTTAAAGCGTAAATCTTTTATTGTGCTTTCTATTTCCCGTCCTTAAGTTCGTCTCGGTAATAAAACCGGCATCAATACAATTTATGACATATTTTTAGACAGGCCGTATAACGGCATGCGGTAAAGGTGCCATAAAATCGAAACTTTCCAATTACGTTTCCTAGGCAGAACTGCTCGTTGGCAAAATTCTTATGGTATACGGTATTTGAATGATCGAATTGCAGCTACGTCTTTCCTGCTGCATCCTTACTGATAAAGAATTTTTATGAACGATTATTTTAACTGGCAGTAGTTTAAATAAAGTAATATCATAAATCGTATTAAAATTTTAAAACTATATTATGTTGGTTACATTCAACTTAATTTTTTTCATTTCTATTTTTAATCCGGCAATCCAGTCGTCACTATTTAGGTTACATTAGTTTAATGATTTTAATGAAAGTTGTAACAACCGACAGATATTAGTACGTAGTACAAATGTGTACAATATTAGAATGTACTATTCAGCAAATAATTCGAATCCCATAATTCAGCAAACTTTTTCGTGTTTTACCTTGATTTTATATTTAAGTTATACCATATACTAATATCTATCGATAGCACAAAATCGGCGAGTACAAGGTCCTGTGGTCTCCTTGTACGCCAAATTTACCCAACAGGATAGATTGAATAGAATTTATTTCAAGGAAAAGCATGAAAGCTACACGTATATTACAATAAAGAAACTTAAATGTTCAACTTCTTCCCCTTCAGAACAGATTGTCGACCTTGCTCCGTCATCCCAGTTTAAATATCCGTGATTTTGTTGTAAACAGTCTGAAATGTAGAAGGAATAAATAATTATAGTTTATTGCTAGCCATTTTGCTCTCGAATTTTCTGCCAAAGTCGTTCTATTAGTGGTTAAACTTAGAAATATCATTAGAAATATTAGGCAAGGAGTTATACAAGTTTTATTGTGCCTCATTTGCTCTCAACTATCAATACAATTTCATACAGCAGAATAGGCTTACAAATGGTTTTGTGTATATATCTACTGCGTAGTTGATGACTTGCGAGATTAATAACTTGTTTTGTTTAAAGGCAAGTACTCAAAAATCCAGGGTGTTCCAAAATTATACCGACAAGTTGCTGGGATATATTTCTTGGGTCATTGAGATTAAAACCTGTTATCCGACTTCTTATAGTTTCAGAGATATTCGATGTTAAAGTCCTTTCGACTTATGTCAATTTTTCTTAATAACTTTTGTTAATTTTGAGAAAATATGCCTTAAAATTTTTCACGAATCTTGAGATTTAAACTCAACTAGATGTTTTTTGTCAATCTTTGATAAACCTTTTGTCAGTTTATTTTACAAAACCTCACCCACACAAAAGCATGTCAGGAAGTTAAGAAAATTTTGAAATGATTACCGTGTAAATGAGGGTAAACCCTAACATTCGTGTGAAATTTTAAGGCTTATCCCCTTAAAATTAACAAAGTTATTAAGAAAAGTTGACATAAGTAGAAAGGACTTTAACGTTGAATATCCCTGAAACTATAAGAGATCGCATGATAGGTTTTAACCTCATTGTTAGTCTACCTGAAATTACCCAAGGAATATACCCTAACAGTTTGTCAGTATAATTTTGGGACATCTTGTATAATATAAAATGTTTATAAGTATTTATAAAATTTAGTAACGTCAAGTAGTAAATCGTTTAATTTTACCTTCTTGAAATTATTATTTTCCTTATGATCCTTTAAAATGTAATAGATCTTTCTTGTTCCCCTTTTATGTGGTGTAGAAATTGCTCGATTGTATTACTGCTTGGTAACAGATTATGGGCAATTTGTTCTGGCGAGAGCACGTAGGTCGAAATACCCGGAAAATTAATATAACAAATCTCAGTTCTCGTTATCCTGGCGGGACAACAACGTTCCACATATCTTGCCGTTCGCACGGCACGCAGTACATTTGGTGGCAATTCGAGCGAACGTAATTTCCTCGACACGCTCGCTTCGCAACCTCCGACAATACAATATTAAATCAGCCAGAGAAGGAGACGACGACGCTATTATTAATGCCCGACACCTCGAACGCAACTTGGTCTGCCGTATAAACCGTATAAAACGGTCCGGACCCGCTTCTCGGAGGAAAGTTTCCTCCCAGAAATCCCGTAATCCGCCCGCGAACCCAACTGTTTACGTCGCCTGAAATATTAACCAGTCTTAATGAGAATTTTTAGTGGCGTGTCTTGAATAATACAAAACTTACTTCTATCTCCGTCTTTTTCTGAAGATTTAAGACCTTTTGATAAAATGTTATCGGGGATAATTTTTATAGAGGGTGTCAGGCAAAAAACGTCCAAAGCCAAATCCCGGTTTATCTGTTCGGATATTCATGAACCAGGTATCAAATGAAATTAATATAATGAAATATTTGGGAATTTTAACGCACAATTATTAATTAAAGGAAAAAATTAAAGAAAGGGTTTTACCACTTAATGCGTTAGAGGCACTGCTTACCGGGCACAAGTTTCCGGTATTAAATTTTTCCTTTAATTAAATGAAATGTACTGCCAATACTGCATTTTTGAGGTCTTTTTAATTTTTTCCAGCAACACTTTTGATTTTAACCGACTACGACTTTTGCTGTTCAAATTATCATGCATATTTTTTTCCTTGCCAATTACAATACCTTCTTTTTCTAAATCCAACCATATACACTACATTAACTTTTATTTTGACAATTTACCGTGCAAAAAATTAAAATACCTTGGTTTCGTCTCAACCATGTTTACTGAAAGTATTGGAAAATGTGTGAAAATTCTAAGAAAATTCCCTGATTGTAAACTATTTTTTATTGATACCAACCGATTTTCAGATTTATTGGGAAAAAAACGTTAAAAGTAAAATCGGTGTCATCTGTAGATCTCCGACGAAAAATGACGATTGATTTAACGTTACTAATTTTTGATAAATATTACGATAATTTTTGAGGACGCCCACACATTGCACACACGGTTCCAATATAGGATCCGAAACGCAATGTTGGAGTTATCCTCAATTATTAACAAATCGCGTGTAAAAAGCTTGACAAAAATGTTTTGACGGGCTACTCGTTAAAAACGAAGCACACTGCTTAAGAGAAGTATTTTAATTTTTTCTGCAGTAAATAGTGAATAAAAATACATGTATTCTACATCGTTAGATTGAGAAAGAAAAAGTCTTTGAAGTAGAGTGGCGAAAAGTATACATTAAAATTTGAAAAAGAAAAGTCATAGTCGATTGAAATTAACGGTAGCGCTGAAAAAAATTTAAATGATCTCCGAAACATAGTATTCCTGAAAATACTTCATTTGGTACCTGTCTCATGAAAATCAGAACTGAAATAACCCAGATATGACTTTGGGCGTTTTCTGTCTGGCAACTTGTATCTACTATAACCCGAAATAGAGCTGCACCATAAAGAAAAAGATGAAAATGTAAGCTCTCTCTGTAACAATTCCAAGTACTCATTCATCTTTCTCTTCATGGTGTAGTTCCATTTCGGGTTATAGTACATATAGAAATTTTATTTTATGTAATATACTATAACACAACAAAAATAAGTACATAAAAGGGAATATCTCATCAGTTTTACAAAATTTTATAGACGTTCCAAAAGGAAGTTAAGTTGTATTTTACCTATTATGTTACTTCAATAAGCTCTCTGGATGGTCCAAAAAAGACTCATTTACAAACAGCCTTTTACTTTATTGTTTTAAGATGTACTGGCTAATTTACAAACATTTTATAGTAACTATTTTTACAAAGAATTTATTTGAAGTATGAACAATATTTTACTTTCCGGTGGTGTGCTTGATTTTATTCACAATCTCTTTTTAATATTGCCACGACCATTAAATTTCACTTTAGATGTTTCCCTCTTGTACTTCTTCCGGTACACTATTAAGGTATATATTATAACAGTCAAATGACACTTGCAGGTAATACTGCTTTTTAATCGATTCATGAAAGGACGAATTTAAAATATAGAAAAGCTTGATGATCTGACTTGAAGAGTGGAATGTTGAAATCGGAAAAAATGGTTGTTCCTTTTCTGAAAAAGAAAAGTTTTATGGACGTAATAAAATACTATTTACAAATCGCCACTGTGGAAGTGGCGATTTGTGAAGTTTCCCTCTTGTACTTCTTCAGGTACAGTATTAAGGTATAGATTATAATAGTCAAATGATACATTTAGGTAATATTGCTTTTTAGTCGATTCATCAAAGGACGAATTTAAAATATAAAAAACCTTGATGATCTGACTTGAAGAGTGGAATATTGAAATCCGAAAAGATGTTTGTTCCTTTTCTGAAAAATAAAAGTTTTATGGACGTAATAAAGTACTATTTACAAATCGCCACTGTGACCTGAAATAAATTTCATTTCCCATACTTCCAATCAATTTCGTTTCAGCCGTACCCTCGTTCGTGAGCAAATCAACCGCGGAGCCGGAAGCGTCCGTTTTTTTCCCTTAATTTACACATTGTCGAAGGTAATTCGGACATTTTCCGGTCGGATATCGATCGTCTTCAAAGAATGAACCAGTGCATTGCCGGTTCCGGAACGAACGGCGAAACGAACAAAACACGCTGTGGCCGCGGTTTCCCTAAACCCCTAAGCCTGGATAACCAGTGATTAATTGCCGCGATCGTGGAATTCTCTGAAAGTTAATTAACTTTTTTCGCATGCACCTTGTGTTTTCGCCTCTCAGGTTTGGATAATGTACGCTTAAAGATTTCCCGTGTACTAAAAAAGTAATGATTACCAAAAAAGTAAATACCTATAAAAGATATTTGGTAATCGAAAATGTAATTACTCGTTAAAATGGGAATTAACAAAGTGAATTGTTAGCGATTCGATGAAATCGCAGCTGGGATTTAGTGTGCCGCCGTTGTAATTAATTTTAAAATAACGTTTTCGACGTTTCGAATCAAAAAGTGCTATGTTATTATCAAACCTTCGCCTCTAATTTGCATAATTATCGCAATGGTATGGCCGCGATTCGTTATTGTAGCCTATGGACTAATTAATTATTTAATTTATTTATTAGTTCTCTATTCAATCGCCCGGGCAAATATGTATGTGGATACTGTTGTCTCTATATATAAAATTGAACATAAAATAGAAATATACCCACCTACGCTTCTGAATAAACTAACTGGGAACATAAATAGACCAAAATTATGAATTTCCAATGCAATTATTACACTACGTATAATTGTGAACAATTAATTTAGAGCTGTGAATAACTTTTAATTTATTTTTCGAAAAATGTGGTTGATGATTTATCCATTTAAATTGATGATGGGATTATACCAATAATGTGGAAATTAGTGGCTTGTGAAACAAAACAATAATTCAGTATATTTATCGTTTAAGTACTATTTAGCTACTATTTAATTATGCATTATGGCAGAAAGCGCTATTTTGGACTGAAACGGGACTTGTGAAATAATTAATTGTATGTAAAAAAAAAAATAAATTTTCATAGTGTTGGAAAATATATCTCATGTTGAAATTACTTGACCATCAACACGAAATTTTATTAGTGACTGTGAGTTTGCTTACAATTTAGGTTAGTCAAAGTTAAAAATACCTGAACAATTTTTACATAAAATTGGTATAAAAGATAATGTGGGCGACTTATTCTTTGAATGTTTTCAGACATTGCACATTCTTAGGGTAGGTATAGGATGTCAAAGTTTACCGTAACCTTAGTTGTAATGACGATTAAATTTACCGTAATTTTTAGTCATTGCCTAAACGCTATTATTGAAACAAATTAGTTCAAAAATTTTTTTAATACTAGAGTTACTGGCACGGTTATGATTACAGGCTTTAAATTTGACATCCTAAACCTACCCTTAGACATGAATATATTTGTCTTAAGCATGTTTCCTTATTTATGTTATTTATAATTTAAATAATAATCACAAGTGAACAGTTTTTGAAACAACACAACAAAACTAACTTTTTCAGTTATTAGGATATCAAGTTATAAAATTATCATTAGTTCAAAGCTTCAAGGTAAAGTGAACGAAATTAAAGTTTGATGTTATGTGCTAATTCTCACGTTTATAATTCAATTTGTGTTGGTGATTTTTTGGTATAATTATCTGTACGATACTTGAAGAGGTAAGGAAGTTACAATCCTATAACATTCTTTTTAGGAAGCTTGAATGAACTTTTCTTCTCAAAATCAGCTTTTAAAGTACGCTTATAGAATTAGATTTGTTTATGTCTATGATTATGGAATTAATTAACCCTCCGGTGGGCGCGCCTATCGGACTTACACGAATAGGCGCGTTGCGGCTTTTACACCGCAATAGGATATTTAATGGTTTCACAGTGAACTTAGAAATATTTTGGGAAAAAAATGCGGCTAACTGCCGCATACGCGCCCACCGGAGGGTTAATGTGTAGATAAATGATGTTGCAACGTTGCTTAATAAGAATATCGTCTAATAATCTTGTAAACGATGATCTTTTTCTTAAAAGCAGCTAAAAAACTAGCGTCCAGAGTATATTAGTAGCAACTGATTGATTCATGAAGATCATAAAATTTCTTTATAATAAAATTTGTTGGTAAAATATTTAAAATAGATCCGTTCGTTAAAGACTTCTAACGAATGTCCCAAATATTTTATTTATTCTTTATCAATAATCAAACTACATAGATACCAATCTCCATACCAACATATTAAAAAACGATGTCTTTTATAAAAATAAATGTTATAGACATTAAAATTCAATTGCCTCTATAGTTTATTTTCACACAGATTTTTTTTAATTAACTAAGGAATTGAAGATGGTTTTAAAAAGTCATTGACCAAGAGATTCAAAGACTCATAATCATTTAAGGGGATTCACCACTGAAAATAGTGAAAAATCATTAAATTAAAAAAAATTTTTTTTTGTCTTATTTTGTCATTTGGAGCCTACTGAATAAGAGTACTGCAGTTTTCCGAAAGTTTTAATTTCGACAAATTTTCAGACAAAAATTGATATATCTTGAGAACCAATTTAGATAGAGAGTTCATATTTTCACCACATATTCAGTAGATCTTTTACTAAATATTTAGGTAGAATTGGATTTTTAGGTGCATATGCTGCTTAGAAACATCATTATATATAAATATATGTATGTTTTTTGAAAAAAAGTAAAAAATTGTCTATGATTTTTTGAAAACCACTGAAGCTACCTAAATAAATCTACCTAAATATTTAAAGTAGATCACTATCTTCAAAATAAGACCAGGATCAGTGCAATATGTTGAAAAGTTTTTTAGATATATCACTTTGAAATATGGTCTGAAAAACGTGGAAGAAAAATTCATTTTTATTAGCTGTAGCCTGTACGTGACAACTTTTTGGCCATTTCATATTTTTGTATTTTTTATAACCTACTACACATTAGAAAAAAATAGTTAGGCCATTTTTATTGTGTATTTAAAAAAAAAGTATTTTTTCAGTGGTGAATCCCCTTAAAAACCGCTTGTATTTTCGTCTATGCAACCATGTTCCTTAACACATTGACCGCCACGTCACCCATATTCGGGTGACAGTAAAGTTTCTGATCAAGCCACGTCACCCGTATTAGGGTGACGCTTATTTGACTTTTTACGAAGGATATTCGTATGCATTTGAAAAGATATTTTACAGAGGAAGTAACAAAACTGTTGAATTAATATAAAAGTAATACGAAAATGGTTTATTAAGAAAATTATTTAGAATGTACAACTTTAAAGCATTCTATACAATGCTGGGGCTGGTTGGGATATCTTGGAAAATAAGTTGTTGTTTTCTTCAAATTCGCTCGTCTCTCTGATCAACCCATTCGACGTCTTTTAACTGCATAACATTTTCTGGAAGCGTGTCTCATGCTTCCTCTGAAAACAAGGAATTGTTGTATTTTCAGTCAACCTTAATAATTTTGCAGCTAATAATTCCCTAAATATTCTAATATTTACATTCTTCTTTTTCGTAATTCTGTAAAACGTCAAAGCGTTTGCAACAGAAATCCTCAGATGTAGTTGAATGCCAAGCTTTCGCTACCACTTGATTCCTTTTCTCATTGTGATGGCATAAGAAGCCATTTGGTTAGAATAGTGTATATCACACTTTCCCGGATTGTATTCAACAACAGCTAGTGGTTTCAGTGTTGCAGACGTCTGTTATCTTGGAGAAACAGCACAAATGATACGATTTTTTTGTACAGGGTACCATGATTGGAGCGTGTTTTGTTGATAAAATTCATACATCCCGCGTGTCTCTCGATTTGAGTACCACAATCCAGTTATCATCTTCTTTGGATACCATCTCCCTTTTTCTTAGTTTACAGTGGAGAATTTCTTTCGGGAGGAATTTTTTGTTATTCCTAAGTGTTGACACCACATGAGTTTTGTTGTTTAAACATGATATCGCTAACTCATAACTCGTGCAAAACTTATCAATGTTAGTCCTTGGTAGAAAAGTTTCTGTGCAAGCTGAAGACATTTATTGTGTGCCAATCCCCTTTCTCTAGGACCATCAGCTGATTTGCCAGAGTACATTTTCTTAGTCCATGTACATCCCGTGCTTGAGCATAACGAATTGGGGTAAAGATTTTAAGTTATACCGCTGGTTACTCGGCAAAGAATTAAACTGATCCTGTACAATGACCAGATGACAACTAAACGCGAAGTAACAAGAAAAACAAACATGATACCATGGAAATAAACGGAGACAGAGATTATAGCAGAACACGCTTCGTATAGCGGTACGCGTGGCCTGATGGAGAGTTCCTTGTAAACGCGCGTGGCAGTCAACCTGTTAATAAAAGTATTGTCTAATAACCTTGTGAAAACTCTTCAAAATTTATAAAAATGTATTATGAAAAAACTTAAGTACTTATAAGTATCCATAATATATGCATGTGTTTCTTTCCGAATAAGGTTTAATTTATTTATAAATCATTAGCTATTTATTATAATTAATTTTCTCAGGAGTATTTTATTACAAAAGCACAAAAGTATAAAACGTTACTATAAAACAACAACCATCCTATTTAAACCACGTAGATTTTATGTATACGTGCGGTTAGTGAAGCTATTAAACAGGAAACGGTTCGCTACGATTTCACGTTAAACCTAACGTTAGTTTCGATCCAAAGTGGGTACCATAAAGTGCTCGAGAAGTGCATTTCTAAAATTACAATTTGAAGGTGATCGATATCCCACCGGAATAAAAATCCTTAAAATATTCAATATTCCTCAAGTTATAGCCAATAGGTGCCGAAGAAAATTTGAAACGGATATAAACTAAAACATATTCGTTTTTTAAAATCTGTTTTTACGGTTGCGGCCAGCCGCAGTGCGAACCTCAATGTCAATTTACCTACATCACGTCGGAACCGTTAAAGGGGAGACTGCTTACACGGTATCCCTTTCACCCTCGCTAAATCAGTACGGTTCGTTTGACGGCGTACGGGTCTATGAAATTTGAAATTTCTTTAAGATATTGCAGATTGCGGCGCGGGGAGATGACGTTTCGTTTTACGATCGGTCGCACGTCGCTCATACCGAACGTGTCCCCTTCGTAAGTACAAGAAGCTTCTCTGTGCTGCCCCGGTTTTACTATCGGCTCGGTTCTCCCTTACAACGATGTCATAAAGTCCCGTTTCGTATTGCTCATTCAACGGCGTGTACGGTATCACCGTACGTGTAAAACTCGGTATAAAATCTGTTATGCGCCATTAACGTGTAAGGAAAGGCGAGAAAAGCTTCCCCAAATTCATATATCTTTTTAATTTTCAAATGATTATTTTTTGGGTTTAAACGGATTATGCTAATATCCTATAACGTCTTTAAATAACATCCGGTCTACTTTTAGTTGGTCTAAATTTGTATCGTGATGATGCACTCGACCTGTATTTACAGTGTAGCTTAATGGTAAATACATTAAAATTACTTACCGTTTTCAACCTATTTTCCAGAACATTTTCCATACCCATTGTTTGCCTCGCTTCGCAAAAATGCAACTCTGACGTAAACACAACAAACGCGAAAATAACGCTCTTTTGATGCATCCGGCAACAATCCAAACAATTTTTAGTTCATCTCTTTTTGAAAACTGATCCCTCTCTAAAAGTGTATTTACAGAATTGTTACTTAAAAAACATTAAAAGCGCCGTATTGCATTCAAAACACAAAATATCCATTTTAACGTATTTATTGTTTACCTGGCATAAATAATGCAAATAAGTTTCTCTAAACAACCGCTGACCGGTCGATGATTAAATAATCAATAAACAATTACGTTTAGAATACTATAGAATATTATGGACAGTTATCGGGGCATTAATTGTTTATGCACTATTATTGTAGACCGATATATTGATGAAAATTTCATTGTTCTGCAATCAGATATGCACGCTAGGGTATGTACTCCGCTTTCATGCCGTCTGCATTAGTAAAATAGGTTTAGGAAGAACATGTTATTGAATAAAACTTTACTGCTCCGTGTATTGTTTGTCGTTTTGTTTGTATCTTTATTTTCTATTGATTTCTTTTTGTTTTATGAGTCTTCGAATACAAATTACCTTACGTTATCGAATTATTTTCGTGGGTTTGTTACATTGTACCTGATAATGTGGTCTTGGATATGAGATGTAATATTTTTAATTATGTTTGTAATAGTATATCCTAAGTAAATATAAAATGATTTAAGGTGTTTAGTTTTTTATTAAGAGGTTTGTTGAAGAATATTCAATTTATTTTTTTGTTTCTAACACAGTTATCAGAAGAAACTTTTAAGGTTCTAGTTTTATTTTCATAAGAAAAAATCAAATAAATACAAAGTGTTATATCTCAGGTCTAATGTATGAAATCAGTCTTTTTCATAAGATCAGACAATCTATTAGATTAAATTACTATCTCTGCCGAAAGTCATGTCGGTCAAGTTTGCGGTGCTCGTACTTCGGAAGTTTTGGTCTAAACAAATCGGGGTAAAGACTGTTGTGAACGGAGATCATTTCTACGCAACTTAGCAAAAATTCAAAATCGTAGGTCACCGTGTTTAGGAAATATCGTAAGGTAAATGAATAAAGCACCGATTTTTTTATCGGTCCGCAGAAAATGTAAACTTTGGGATTTCTTTTCTCAAAAACCGCGAAATATAAAATTGAGACCTTTTGTTGGATGTAACTTCTTCCGTTTACTATAACGTGGTATTTTTTTTCTTTTTTAAAAATTCCGTCTATTATGTGTTATGTTATGTTAGTGCAAGGTTTTGTTTCTCAAACGCTGTATTCGCTCTTCTCCATACCTTAACGCGGCCATCAGAACGAAAAATATTAAATTTACTCTCATCTGAGAAGAATACTTGGTCGCAGAACGTAATTGGTTTACTTTTATACTCCTTTGCGTAGTCCATGCGCTTCTTTTGGTTACGTGCAGATAATAATGGCTTTCGCCTTGTAACACGTGCACTGTAACCAGCCTCGTGGAGTACTCTTCTGATGGTCATGGGATGAATATCCTTCCCAAAATCTTGCTTCACTTCAGTAGCAATCTGTGTTGATGTTGTTTTTGGATCTGCTTTAACATTTCGAATCATTTGCTTACGTTCGCCGTCACTCAAAGCTCGGGGACGGCCAGTATGCTTAGCCCTTTTGAAATTGGACGCTGCTTTAACCCTTTCGCGACGGCGCACCTGTGCCATACATTGCCAGTTTTTTTATAGAATTTCAAAAAAAAAATTTTTCGCTCTTTGTGATAGAGCTCTCTGTCTACCTAAATCATACTTTGTCGCTTTACGCTTTGTGACGCATCAAGTGGCTGCCGTATTATATACGGCACCCGTCGCGAAAGGGTTAAATCGGTTAATCACGCTACCAATAGTAAATCGGCTCCTGTCCATCATTTTTCCAATCTCAGTATACGATCTGCCTTGGTTGTGTAAATGTAGAATTATTTTACGCTCAGATTCAGTTATTTCTTTTTGTTTTCGACTCATTTTCACATTTAACCACTATAGGTTATAAATGCAAAGTGTAATTCTGGTTTTAGGTTGAAATTATGTATCTGTCAACCGGGGAAGTAAAAAAATACACATTTGGGGCTTTTGAAAACTTCGCCTAATGGTACGTATTTACCAATGGTTAAGTGCGCCAATAATTTTGTGCAACGAAAACGTAGATTTTTATATTAATTTAATTTAAGAACAATAAATGAAAATAAATTCTTATATAAAAGTAAAGCGTTAGGTATTTAATTTATTAAATTATATCGAAAATCTACTTTTAGCTAATACAACTTGTTAATTAGCTTTAAAAACAACCATAAAACAAAATATGATTGCTGTGTCAATAATTAAATGGAACACTGGATATTAAATCACGTGATATACGATTTTGAATTTTGGCTATATTATGCAAAAATAGTCGCCGATCATGATAGCCTTTACCCCGATTTATTTCTACGAAACCTTTCGGAATTCCCCGAACCTCCCAAATTTAGCTGGTGGCACGGATAGTAATCCGGGTAAGACTTTCTGGGTTCGTACCGTATATTCTAAATGGTAAAGTACAGCTGGCCCAATCCGTCTTGGCCGATGAAGGTCACGAAAAATGCGCAGACGAAGGAGTGCGACAGTAAATCGTTGAAGAAGGATTGGTATATTCGTTAGATAGGAGCGGCAAGTATAGAGCGCGGCAAAAGTTGACCTGTACAAAAATATGTATCTCGTGCAAAATACATTGCCTGTTCAACAATGGGGTATTACGGGGTTTTGGGAAATGGGTCTATTTTTTCAAAGCACGTCGAATGCTGAACAATGACATGCAATAAAAAACTCAAATTGGTTCTAACAAAAATTTTAAACAAGTAAATTTTTAATAAAATAATATTAAACACAAAATATAACAGTATCAAATATTAAAAATTCTTACAAAACAATGTTTCATAGTTTTGTCTTCATTTTGGATTAAATTATTGAAACTTAAAACTCAAAAATCAAACATATCTTAAACTGCAAATAGTACAATATCTGCTAAAACTATTAACAAAAATAATAAATAAATAAGAACTTTATTTTTCACTTTACTTTCCGCCATCTCGAACTTAAATATTATCTCACGCACTTATACACAAGCTTTTGCTTTGAACTATACACGATCTGTACCCCGTTGAGTATACTACGCAAATCAGCTCTCTAAGAACCTCCCACCTATTGTCACTGCGCAGATGACCTCGAAAGGCCAAGATGAAATGGGCCGGCTGTAATCTATAAAAAGCGTTAAACTGACAATGATGAAAATTAGTCTTACTGTCTATAGTATTTAATTTTTTAAATAAAATTTTGCAAATCAACCATTAAAAATAGGACTGTTCGATAAAAATTATTGACAAACATTATTATTTTCTATCAACATTATTTTTCATGGAAACCAGTTTCCATATTAGCCCTTTATAAAACGATGTCCTTGATTATAACATTTTATAGACACTAGAATGACACTGATCCTCATAAGAAAACAGAGAAGTACTTTCACCAATTAAGACAACGTTTGGAATCCAGTAACGCATGTTTAAAGTCCTCCAAGAACGGTGTCGTTAATATTAAGTTCTTATTTCAAGATCATATTAATAAGATGAACAATTCGGATTTTTTGATAATATTGATATAACGGACGAGGAAGTC
The DNA here is from genome assembly GCA_036711955.1 of Digitonthophagus gazella. NCBI lineage: Eukaryota > Metazoa > Arthropoda > Insecta > Coleoptera > Scarabaeidae > Digitonthophagus > Digitonthophagus gazella. The sequence goes on from JASCIT010000001.1 coordinate 12,980,841, forward strand.
GAACAGGAAATAAAAGTTGTTGACGAACGTTATTATTTTTTATCAATAATATTTTTCATGGAAACCAGTTTTCATATTAACATTAAAAAAAAACAAACAATGTTCTTGTTTATAACATTTTATAGACACTACACTACCTTCTCTTTCTTAGGACAGTAGTTTAATAATTCGTTTAACATTTATTCGTCACTCTTTTAAGGAATTACGTTACTTTTCTAAAACGTTACAGATAAGTTGTTCCAATATGTATGTTCCAATTTCCGCTCATAATTAGCAACATCGTCCTGACAGTAATAATTAAAATGACAAAATATGATCGAAATGCTAAAAGAAAAGATAACATAAGAAAATTTGATTTTATGAACTTCATTTTAAGCTTGACGTTCTCTTTTAGAAGACGCAATATGGTGCATCGATGCGCCAAAATTTACCACACGAGTTCCACGCTAATGTCTAAATTATCAGCAGTCGTTATCGTGGTGGGTCCACGGTCAAACCCTGCCTATACATAATACGGAGGAGGATGAGGAAAATTGCAAAACCGCGACGCTGTCACCAACGAAACATCTGGCGCCACAACGCACTGCGGCTCTTCCAGGTTCTACACTTCGGTTATCACTTTATGCGATCCTAAATTATAAATAGATATCTCCTTGCAGCAAGGGAAGTCTTCATATATATTTAAAACCGTAAATGTGTGGTATAATTAAAAACTAGTTGGACAGTTTTAATCCTCTGGGCGAGGGCTAATTACGCGGTTAGATGATCAGCAATGTGCTGGGTAGGGATCGTTTGCTAGTCCAGTAAACATCTGCTCAGACGGTAAACAAGGGATAATATATACTGGCCAAGTTAGTAACTATCATCGCCGTCAAAATTATAGGCCCCTCACTTTGAAGCGGAATATCTCCGCAACCACTTGTCGAAAACAATCGGGACAAAGTTCATCGTATTCCGTAGACATTTTTGTGTAACATATATTTTTTAAAAAAAATTCGGCTCCGCAGTTTTAGAGCAATCGCGAGATAAATGAAAAATGAACCAGATTTTCGGGCCGCCAAAAAATTGTCTAACTTTGTGAATTTTTTTCTTGAAATCTATTGGAGGAAAAAAAATCGGGTTTTAACATGTGATAACAGTATATGTTTATGGTAATTGACGTATTTTACATTTTGAGAATTTCAACTACTTTCGTGAGAATCGCGATTTGTTCGAAGCGTTGATATCTCGAAAACGGCTGAACATATTTTAATCAAATTTGCGTACGATGTAAGTTTTTAAGTTTTTTGGTCCGATCCATATATTAATTTCACAAAATTTCAATTTTTTAATTGGTTTTAAGCGACGTAAAGGTAATAAGCAAATTACGCGTCGGCGGTTCCCCGCGGGGAAGGACGGGCGTCGCTGAGACGCTCTGAAGTCTGCTCGTAGGTAGCTGCATACAGGCACGTATTCAGATCTTATTTTTGTAATAGCATAATTATCAGTCTCTATCGAAGCAAATATTCTTTCTATGTTTTATTTATATGTTTAATTTTACGTGTAATACATTGAGTACACGCTCCTAAAAAGGCGTTTATACCCTCTCTATTGCTGCTTTGGTCAATTCTTCCAAGCAACTTTCTTTAAAAGTGTTTTGTTTCTGTCGATATATATTTTCATCATTATATATGCAATACAATTTTAAATGACGCTGAGTTTCTTCAGCTCTGTGATTTTCAAGCGTCTTATGAAAAATGCCAATATAAGCAATTCTATTTGTATGATTAATTTAAAAATTTCTTAAAATTTAATCTGTATTTCTCGGACAATTAAAGAACAAATGTGATTATTAAATATAATGACATACATACAGAAGATTACAATGCCACTGCATTTATAAGTTTTTATCATTTCGATGATGGCGAGTATTAAAATATTTATCGTGAAGATAACACAATTTATGCAGTTTATAAATATAATCTTAATTAAATAAATATATTTCTTATATTAACACCGTTATCCCAGAATTGTGAAAAATTGTATTGCACATATAATAAAGATTGGAACTATATATAACCAAAAACAAAATAGATACATACATGATAGTTCAGTGGAAGAACTGGCCGAACCATACAGTAATAGAGAAGATGCCGAAGAAGATATTCTCAACGCAACGTAATCTTTATTTGGAAGGAGTAACATAGTGGAATCAACATCTAAAACATTGGGATCATCTGGGTCTTTTGGTTTGGAAAAAGCTATCCAAGCCACGACAGAAACAAGAAGTCGCTCTGATCTGTACAATAATTATTAAACTCTCTTCTTTACACAAAAAAAAATATAACCAAAAATATTTACCTATACTCAACATTAAACTCAGTAATTGTTAACAATTACTGAGGTTTTAATTATTAAATTCAATTTTTTGTATTGAGTACACTTTCAGGACTGAGTACTTTCTCAAAATTAACAATATAAAAGCTATAAATAAAATATAAAACATTATTTTTTTTCTATAAGAAAATTATTATATTATCCCCAGAATGTAATGAATGCGGCCCTGAACGCTGTTTGCTCACGAGTACAGGTCGAAACGACGCCCGTCCTTCCCCGCGGGGAAGCGCCGACGCGTAATTTGCTTATTACCTTTACGTCGCTTAAAACCAATTAAAAAATTGAAATTTTGTGAAATTAATATATGGATCGGACCAAAAAACTTAAAAACTTACATCGTACGCAAATTTGATTAAAATATGTTCAGCCGTTTTCGAGATATCAACGCTTCGAACAAATCGCGATTCTCGCGAAAGTAGTTGAAATTCTCAAAATGTAAAATACGTCAATTACCATAAACATATACTGTTATCACATGTTAAAACCCGATTTTTTTTCCGCCAATAGATTTCAAGAAAAAAATTCACAAAGTTAGACAATTTTTTGGCGGCCCGAAAATCTGGTTCATTTTTCATTTATCTCGCGATTGCTCTAAAACTGCGGAGCCGAATTTTTTTAAAAAAATATATGTTACACAAAAATGTCTACGGAATACGATGAACTTTGTCCCGATTGTTTTCGACAAGTGGTTGCGGAGATATTCCGCTTCAAAGTGAGGGGCCTATAATTTTGACGGCGAGGATAGTCATTGACTGGAGCATCCCACGAGGGGTTAAAGGCAAGGGATAACGGTAAACACGGGTGACTTCGGCCGGACATCGGAATCCTAACCAAACAGTTTCCACATTTAATGGATGTTAACTCTTAATTACTTACTTGTCGCTTATTTGTAATTACATCACAAATAGCCCACTTGCTAATATGTTCAACCAAAAACTCACTTACCTCCCGCAAATTGTTTTTGGTCTCTTTTGTGAGTACGAGCAAAACAACTCGGAGGTAAACCCGTGCCAGGAAACTTCATGGGATTTAATCACGTAGGTTAATGGAGTCGTAATATACTCTCGAATTAAGTGTATTATTTCACCTCCCCGTCCCCCGGATGAACTTCCCTCCAAGTATTTTACGGCCTTCGTGGCCCACATCGCCACTTGCAAATGAAACTGGCGGGCAGCGAGCTCGTTTTTACTTCTTTATTAGGGAGGCCCTTTGGCCCCATCAACTTCTTCGCGTTGAATTCCATTAATACATTTGCAAGCTAATTAGACCGAGTGCGAGGCGCTTTCGCCGAACGTTGATTGTTATTCGAAAAGGGCCGGAAGTACAGGTGGTTAACTGCGGAACAGAAAACGGATTTATTTCAGGTCGCGTGCGGAGTCGAGCAGCGCGCTCGTATCTGTTATAAAATGTTATTTATGCTCTTGTAATAAATGCGACTTATTGTAGTGACATTTGTAAAATAGATATCGGTTAACGTTTATGTAGACAAACACGCGAACCCGACATTATTTATTCTACAAATACAATCGGATGATTTATTCGCTCACGTCTTTCTGTTTAAATCAAATGATTTCTGAAAGTGCTGACGGTCGAGACCAGCTTTTATTTCCCGTTTAATTTCTCCGCGCGTAGATCTTGAGCCGTTCGGAAGCCTTTGGATTAACCATTTCTACCGAAAATACGCGCTCGTCGTTTCCTTAATAGGGAGTCGTAAACTTGGGCCTTCATTCTCTGGCGCTCATTTGCATAGCGGTTTGATGGCGAATGTTCTGCATCTAAACCACCAGTTCGCGGACCTCCTCCCTTTCGTCGACTGTAAACTCTCAACTGCATCTTAGATATTCTCCTTCGTGTGCAATTGAAAATGTAAACGCTACCTAGAGATGGATGGATATCTTCAAGTTGACTGTATGCGAAATTAGACAAGAGGGAATTAAAATTTTTTCATAAGGCTAAGGATTTGTTATAAAGTATTTAAACCTAATATTGTTCAGCACTGATTTTTACAGCATTTGAAATGCTAGTTTTAAATATAAAATCCGTTCTCCCCTTGTGGTCTTTGGAAGTATAGTAATTTCACCCACAATGACTTAAATATAACACCTTAAATTATATTACAAATATTAGGTAGAAACAATCAAATAATTTTCTCAAACTAGCACATCTTTTTTCAGTGAACAATTTCCAAAATATGGATACTTAAAGTTGATATTTTGAACGTAGCGAAAATTTAGTTTAAAATTTCAGACAGCAACAAAGAAACTGTTTGTGTTATGTAATAATTCCTTTTTATTCCCACTAACAACATTAAAAAAAGTTTCTAACCTTCTATATCTCAAAAAAAAAAAAAATGAAAACCGTAAGTACCAGTTTAACACGTAAAGGGAAAAATGTATAACTGCATGAATAATTTTGGTGGAGGTGCCGGCAAATTCAACGGTGGTAAGTGATTAAAGGTATGAGGAAAGCTTTTACTGAAAATCATGGAAAATGAAGTATTTAAACATTCATGACACAAGTGGTAAAAATTCTGGCTAATCCTGGACCATCGACGACACGATAATGTTAGTATTAATAATGCACGGTAGCGAAAAGGTACTCCTATTACACTGTGTATAGGTCAGTAGTGGCCGTCAATTATTCAAAGAATCGCATTTAGCCATCACAGAAGAGGACAATTTTTTGCCATTTAATTAATTCCCTACAGACGGACGCTATGTCGGCTTCTAGAGCAGTGATAAAATACGAAGTGACGTTTGCCATTTCTCTCTCGATTTGGGCCGCACTTGTTTCGGTGCTGTTCTTAAACGTTTATTGCCTCTCGACGTTATCTCGTGTTCTCGTAGCGGTGATATTGACAAAAGGCTCGAATTTGTCACTTTCTAGCCTTGTTTGATTCATTGGCTAAAACATAACGTCTTTAAGGAGAACCCTTTTGCTGAAAGTCAACAATTATTACTGTTACTCATATTTTTCTTCTTTTCTTTTTCAGCATATAATTTAAATGCGGTCTATACCTATGGTAATAATAAAATTCAGAAACGAAGAATAAAGGAATAAATGTGTTTCACCCACATTTTTCACCAAATAAATTTTCTAATTTTATTAGTAACAATTAGAATAAATTTGACATTTATAATAGAAAATATAGACTTTGGGTTTTTATTGAAATTAAAACTCGTTTATCAATTCCCATGAAAAGAGTCTGGACGTGTAAGGAATATTAGGTGCGGTTAAAATTTTTCGGTTATTTCAATTAACAAAATTTTTAGGGGCCCTCGACAAACTCGCTGTCTTAACTTTATTGGACAATTTTCAACTGACATTAAATTTATTAAAGGTGATGCAAATATAGTGGCTGATACTTTATCTAGACTGGATAACAACATCGATTCCATTGAATTAACCAAGTTTGATCCCGGTCTTTTACCAAATTCAAAACAAAGGTAAAGAACTCAAAAAACTTTTATTCTCTCAAGAAAATAATAGTAGACCTAAATTCTCACTTATACAACGCTTAGTTTCTTTTTCAAATTTCCCATTATGGTACGAAGTTTCATCTTCTAATCATCGTGTGTATGTTCCTTCTGAACTTCGTAAAACAGTTTTTGATAATTTGCATAATATTTCCCATTCTGGCGTAAAAGCTTCTCAAAAATTAATTAATACAAGATATTTTTGGCCTCGCATGAATATAGATATTCTTCTTTGGACAAAATCGTGCATAAAATGTCAATATTCTGAAATAAATAAACATATTAGATCTGTTGAAGAAATAGATATTTCAAAAGGTCGCTTTAAACATATACACATAGATCTTGTTGGTCCTTTGCTTCTTTCTGGTGGTTGTACTTTTATTTTAATTGTTATTGAAAGATTTACTAGATGGACAGAAGCGCTTCCCCTTTCGTCAATTTCAGCACCAACGATAGCTAAAACTCTGTTTAATCATTACTTTTCACGTTTTGGAATTCCACATACAATTACCCACGATCAAAGTCGACAATTTGAATCACATCTGTTTTCAAAATTTAATAAATTTTTAGGAGCACATTAAATTCACACTTCAACATGTCACCCACAAAGCAATAGTATTCTGGAGAGATTCCATCGAACTTTAAAAACAGCTTTAATAGCCAGAGGTGATACGATTAATTGGAAAAATGAGCTTCCCATAGTCGTTTTAGGTCTTCGGTCAGCTGTAAAGGAAGACTTAGGTTGCTTTTCTGCTGAGTTAGTTTACGGACAGCCCCTAAGACTTCCTGGTGAATACTTTTCTCCATCTCATCCATCGATGGATACAACACCTCTTCTCAACAGTTTACGCAATTTATTTACCAATTTGAAGCCAACTCCAATTCATCATCATACAGCAAAAAAAGCCTTTTGTTTATAAAGATCTTAACAAATCAGATTTTGTGTTCATTAGACTAGAAGGTAAGAAACCTTCTCTTTCTCCTAGATATGAAGGTCCATTTAAAGTTATTAAGACTTCTAAAATGTTTTTTGCGTTTTTAAAGATAATATTGAACAATTCATTAGCATTGACAGACTTAAACCCGCATTTGTTCTTTATGACAGTGTTCCTCAACTTCATCACGTTTCTAAAAAAAGTTTTAAAGTTTCTTTCAAATTACCATAAAATATTTTTTGTCTTTGACCTTTGGTTTGGAAGGGGGAGTACTTGTAGTGTATATAAAATTTATTTTTTGTCAAGACATCGTATTTAAAAATGTTATAAAAATTGACTATCTATGTAAATGTTATTATTATTATTATTGACAACAGAAAATAAATACGTATTTAAAAAGGAAGTTCGCAAAAGATCTTTTGCGAACTCCTATAAATCTTTTAATACAAAATTTTATTATTATGAAGAGTTACGAACTACATGGTCCCTATGAATAAATCTTGAATCTCTTTTTTTTAATGAATCGAAGCTTAAAAATGTTTTTATTTCTTTTTGTAACAATTAGAACAGTCCCTTTTTAATTAAAAATAGAATCTCTGAAATTCTATATAAAGTATCGTATCTTAATTCTTATAAAAAAACATATTAAGATTTTTCGAAATTGGTCAAAAAATTGTGAGATTGTGCTAAATCGATAGATAGTTTTGTAATCAATATAACCAATTTAATTTCTATAATAAATAATAGAATTTTAAAACTTTCATTCAACGTAGAAACCATTTTTCATCTTCAAACGCTAAACTCTGTGTGATTTTTTAAAGTTAGTTAGAAATGATAATGAACTTTCCATTTTGGATAAGGCAGAATCAAATCTCCAGCTAGCGAAAATTAGCCATGACGAAGAGTTAACATTCGTTAGGCGAGAATAACGTAAAGGCGGGTTCTCAGCTTGGATGCACTACTGCAAGAATCCATTCGAACTTGATTTAACTGATAAAAGGTATTAATCCGAAAAGTTCGGAAACTAATTAAGAGCTTACTGTGAGTCGCACGGCCCCGTCGCTATTTGCAGCCAAAAAAATCACAATAAAATCGTGTTCGAGCCGACAATAAAGATCCCGACTCGGGATCCCGGGTTGTAATTAAGCGATCGTTAAGTAAGTTCTAACTAAAGCCGACGAGGACTTGGAGAACTTCAATTCCTTCGCATGATTGAAGTTTAGCGGATATCTCAAAAGGATTTTTAAAGGATTACGTTTTAAATCGCACAGTTAAAGTTCTCATAATGGGATAGATTATCGAAGGACTTTGGTAGTTTTAAGGGAACCTTTAGTTAGCGTTAAGAAGTGGATCAAATTGAGAAAGAAAAGAATTCTTCAATAAACCAACATTCTTCGTGAATATAACCTTGGCGTAATAATCTACATTGTTTAGAGACTTCACCAAGATGTAACAACTTAACCGGAGGCATTACGCCTTCAACTTCACATATCCGCAAATATTAGGGATACGATGCGGCCTGTGGAATTTCCAAACTATATTGAATTCCACGCGACGAATTTGACAAATTAGCGGACGAAAAGCTTTGCCTCGTCCCTTTCCGAACTCAGTTTAACACTCCTTCCAACTTCCACACCCTCAAATCAACTTAACAGCAATGCGAAACTTAATTTTACCAGTCAGAATACATGAGAATACTACCTCGTATCGTAACGCTCCGAAAATGTTCAAAATGTCCCAAATCTTGGAAAGATTTACGCGAGGTAGCACTTTTAATTAATTACCGTCTTCGTAATTAATCTAGTTTCGCGGAATGTTTTACTCAAGAATTATGTGCACGTTAAGAAAATCAACCCACAAGTTTCGTATTTAAATTAGTGTATGTATTTTATAACTAGAAGAAAAGGTAATCTTAAAGATTATTATTTCCGCATGAAGGTTCACAAGGGGAGCTTGATAGAAAAGAAATTAATTACACACCGACGACAAGCCAACAAAATACTCCTTTCTACAGTACGAAGCTAAATTTATTTTCCCGTAATTACTACGTAAACAAATCAACAAGTATAAAGCTCGCGGGGGAGCTCAAGTCAAACAATAACAACAAGCATCGTTCATGATTGCCTTTTAATGACTTCGTAATCTTTAAAAATAGAAAATGGGAATTATAACGAAGACAAAAACATACTGTTTCAAGAATAAATATTCGCTATCCTGTTAAAATTTAAATTGAAATGAAAACTAACTATCCGGAAAAATATGTTATTAGAGCTGATTTCTTTTACAATTTGAAGAGTATAAAGAAATAAGAGGGTTCATCAAAATTTTTTCATATTCTAATTTAGGGAGCGGAATTTATTTGTGGAAATAAGGAAATAATTCTTGTGTTAAATTAACAGCTTATGTTTATTCACCAAAAGAATATAACTTGACTTTTTTTTAATTATGTAAGGATTTTTAGATAGAATTAAACATAAAAGATGTTTTTGGAATTTAAGTGTTATCAAAGAAAAAAGCAGATAAATAAAGATATTCCAAAACTTTGTAAGTAATTTTATAGTACACTTTACAAAAATGGATCGGAAATTCTTAACAATTGATTAATATTTTCTCTCATCTGATCATCTTTAAAAATTGTACAGTTTATTTTTATAAATTAATAAATGATTTTTACGTTAAATTAATTTCTAAAGATTCCATTTTGGATTATAAATATTTATTCTACTTATTATAATAAATTGGAAAGAATTTTGATAAAACCTTAAAATTTTGTTGGTCAGCCTTTAAAAATTATCTAAACCTTAATAATTTGTAGGAATTAAAAAATGGTTTTTACGATGAAGAAAAGCTTAACGACTGTACTTTTTACACATGTTAGGTGTATTTTACTTTAAGTTATCTCTTAAAGAATTCTATTTTGATGTGTCTTGTTTCAGGATTTGCTAAAAACATAATGTTAATACATATAAAAAACTTACTTTGGTATTATAACAGTAGCACTCTGACCTCTAGCCCATAGAACATATACTCTAACCTTACAAGGGAACATACCGAACTCGAACACGCCGATTTTTTCAAAATCGGTATATTTGTAGAGGGTCCCAACCTAAGTAAAACCCTACTTTACTACTTCCTGATATAGGTTCTCGGTTTGTTAAAGTTGTTTAAATTGGATCGATTTAACTTCGGCTTTAAGGTAGTTTAAGTAATTTAACTAACCCAACCCAACTCAATCCAACCTACTTTAAGTAAGTAATAACTAGCTAACGCCTTATGTATTCCAACGGTAAATACATACATACTATGATTACGATACTAAAGATATTACCCTATCTACAAACTACCCTTATGATTCATTTTAATCAATAGTTACCCCATCTAATGGCAATGAAAATCTTCGTAAAAAATGGTGAAAACATGAGCACTGTTCATACCAAAAACATCGTATTATGACGTATTTTCCATATTTCGACCTATCCAACGAAAACTGTCGTAAGTCAAAAATGGTGATTTTGAAAAATTTGAAAAGAAAACAGAATTAATTGCTATTCTTCTATGGTGAATCCTTTCGGAATCCTTTATAAGATATCTATAGCAACCAAGTAGGAAATTTTTATCTAGAAAATTTTATTTCTTAAAATGCAATCGGTTCAAAACTTTTAAACACTTATATCTGATTCACAATCAGTTCTATCAAAAATGACTTAGAATTGTTTTCGTTGCATAGGTCGATTTATAACAACGAGGTAATTGAATAAGATCCTGATTTTGGAATGCATAAATCAACAGAATTTTCAACCTTTTCAGGTTTTATAATAATATTTTATAACAACTTTTATACCCTACATATGAAAATATTTCAGTACTTGGGAGCAAAAACCTGATTATGGAGCAAATCTTGCAGTTTAATTATTTTGTTACGTGCATGAAGTTTAACGTCATGGATATACAGTGTTACTATATCTGAAAACTTTCTTACGAAATTTTTTCAGATACGAAATCCAAACACGACTGTAGGCTCTAAAATGCCTGTAGTGTTTTTAGGTACAGTGAATATTTCCAAGCGTTTAGTTGGTAGACCTTCTTGTAAACGAGATGATACGCTATGACCAGTCCACGAATTTAATAAAAGAATGCTTTCAGAACCCGTATGTTCAAGAAAAACGTTTGGCAAAAATTCTTTAAACAATGCGGACATTAACTTTCCTGTCGTAGAAGTGGACACGTAAACATTGGAAAATTGAACCATTCTTTCTTTTACCTTTGGTCCAAATGTCCCACCTTGCTCTTTCAAAGCAATACATAGTTTCTTTAAAAGTTTTCCAGACGCTGACACAGCAGGAAGAATAGTATAGCTAATTGTAAGTGTAGTTGATGATATTAATTGTACCGTTGCATCAACAGTTTTAACGCCTTGAAAGGTTAGTTCTTCCAGAGTGCAGTTCCAGATTAAATTCGCTTTCCTGGGCATTGTAAACATTTTCTACTCCGCTAGCTTCAATCTTTGGTTTTATTTATGTTGCAAAAACTGTTGCCATACTTTCGAATTTCACAAGATGATTTTCGTAAATCGATGTCATGAATTATAGCGCCATTATCAGACTTTTTAGATAAGGCGTTAGCTGGTTTATATTAATTAAGGTATCAATCTATTATGCTTCAAAAATTGATATTTTATTTTAAATTATTTACAATAAATTACTCAAATTACCTTAAACCCGAATTTAAATCCATCCAATTTAAACGACTTTAACAAACCGAGAACCCATATCAGGAAATAGGTAATTTTCATAACTACGGATTCGACTTTCTATACAAAAAGTTACTAATTCTACTTTTACATAATTAACTCGACAAACTGCTTGCAGCAGAATCCTTTTGACATGTACGTTTTTGGGCACCAACAGAAAGTAAGGTTTTACTTAGGTTGGGACCCTCTACAAATATAACGATTTTGAAAAAAGTCGGCGTGTTCGGGTTCGGTATGTTCCCTTGTTAGTAAAGATAGAATTAGCAAAGAAATCAATATGATGTAACAAATTGCCACTAATAATTCATTCCCTGCACACAGAAATTAAAACTCAACAGCAGACAACAACTTCATAATAACACAACCTTACAAATACAAATCCCTACTTCTGCAGATTACAGATAACATAGAGTTTACAAGACTGCTATAGAAGACTGCTATATTAGAGAAACTGTTAGAGCACTAAAACTAAAATTTAAGAAAACACAAAGATGGACCTGAACCAAAATTGGATACCCACATCGCATAATATGGTCCTGGCTTCGACGATTATCAAAATACCCAAAGATTGCAAAAATGCAATAAAAGCTATCTACTACAAATTCTTTAATTTCACGAGATAAATAAATTTATCCAATACAATCCCGAGATAAAATGTCGTAACGAACAATTACAACCAACCTATTAACCACTGTACCTTTACCTATCCGAACTATGCACTCTTCCTAAAAAAAGGTCCGGACAGATAAGAAGTTCAAGCTCAGGTAGCGACATAAATGTCACAACTGCCCGGATTCGCATCACTACCAAAACCACTCATATAAGGAACTTAATTTTAACGACTTTAGTGGCACTTAAATTTATAAAAATTATGCTCATCCTAATTATCGCAAAAAAATTGGAAATAATTTTAACAAAACTTCAATGTTTTTTGGAAACTATAATAAATCACATTGACTTAAATAACGATTCATCCAGACTTAACGATTTTCTATAATACATGTAAAATTTATTTTTTTATAGGAATAAGGTTTATTCTAATTATCACAAAAAAATTGGGAAAAATTTTGTCCATCCTAAAAATCGTTTGTTGAACTTTAGAAAATCATCCAGATTTTATTAATGTATAGGATTTTTTAGTAATTGCTGTATACACATAAAATACACTTCTAATACTCACCAGTGTATCTTATGGTGAGTATTAAATTCACTTTGTCACAAAAAAAAAATTAATAAAAAATGTAAAATACCCTTTACGTACGTAATAGAGAATTTTAAAATACTCTCGTAACCGCTTTGTTCTGATTTTTGAAGTTTTTTTTGCATTTCAAATGATAAATAGCAGAACCCAAAATAGCACGTATGATACCGAATCTCTCCCATTGCTGGTGTAAATAAAGTTTGAATTAGCAAATCGTTCGTACATCCCGCTCACAGTAGGGCTTCAAATCATATTTATCGTCGTTGGGAGAATGATTTCGAAGCACCGTGGCGCCTGGCGTCGTTGTTAACTTTGTCGGGTCGAGCGTGCTTTTGTGTCTTTTTATTTTTAACAATACGATACTTGTCACTACTGATAATGGATGTAATTCTGAGCGCGACTCTTTTCACCTGCAGATTTAAATCGGTAGCGGAAATTCGGACTCGGCCACAGAATGCACTTTGCAACTATTTGATTGAAATACGCGCGTGAATAGACAAAAAAGCTCTGTGAAAGCGAACGAATAGAGCTCCACACTACCATCTAGTGTTTCGTTAAAATTCCAGCGAAAAAGTAATTAATAGTCCTGCACAAAGGAACCCTGTTTGATCGAACATGTTATCTAACTTTTTTTCTCTTTCGTTCGTTTTTGTTTAAAATTATCCAACTAAATTCAATAGAAGCATACTGGAAAAAAAGTAGGTAAAAATATTTTAATCCTTTTCAAAAGTTTTTACGTTGTTACCGGTTTTTCTAATTTGATATATTTTCAAAGAATTTTGTCCTCACGTCTCGTCCGTGGAATAATATATAATACCAGTTCTTAATAACTTTCTTACGAGTCGGCTATCGATAGACGGGAATATTCCCCGGGGTTGTTTATGAATGGAAATAGCGATGGAAGAAGTTGGAGCAAGTTCGGCTCAGTCGTGATTGATTCCCCTATAAAGTTTTGTCAGGAATGGGCAAGTCCTTCCGGCAGTTTTAAACTCACCGGGAGGAAAATATACAGTAGCCGTGGGGCGGGGGATTATTGAAAGGGACGGGGGCTGAAGAAAGGCAAGGAGACAAAGAAAAATGCACCTTTCCGGTCCCGTTCTGAACGATCGGAAACGTCTGCCCCTACCAAGGACAGGAAGTGAGAAAATTCCGCCAGAACCGAACTTTGAGCGCCTCCCCGTTCGACTTTCAACTCGGGCACGGTCTTAACCAAAAACTATTTCTGGGAAATTCAATTACTTTCGGCGATTTTTGTTTGCCTATAAAATAAATGTGATTGAATCTAACCTTAGAGGGCTAACGTCCAATGACAAAAGTTCTAGGCGCAATTACGTAACTGGAACACGCCGGAATTTAAAGAAACTTATTTTGCTAAACAACAAAACAGCTCCTCATTGACAAAAAATAAAGCTCGCGGGCGTTTATAAACGTCCGTCGCTCACAAACGTGGCGTTTGTAAAACTTCCACAGGCAACTCGTTCCAAAAACTCAATCATAAAGTTCAAACGAACCGGCGGGACAGCCTTCCAGATAATAAACACGTGAAAAGCACGAATAAACTGTCCCATACGAAAGATAACACAGCTACGACCATCGAGCAATATGTTCCCGTTGGCATGGTTTTGATCGAACGATAAAACCCAAAACAGACTAACATTTTTGTTCATTTGGTGTACAATAGTGTACTTTTAATTATAATAGGAAAACACTTTTTTATGAATTCAGTAATTAATTCCTTATATTGATTCAATCCCCCACATTTTTATTCCGACAAAGAGAATAGATAATCGTTCGTGTATAAGCAGTATAACAATCATCTACTACCTTCTAGGGATATTAAAATTTCTTTTGTTATAGTTACCAGAAGATCAATTGAAAATAGTTGTCAACCGTTTAAACCATTCAAACGATTTAAAATTAATACACAAACTTAAAAAAAGAGTATAAAAATGTCTAAAACGAAAAAAGGTCCATAAATAGTTATTTACCACAAAATCCTAGATAATTGTTGAAAAGAAGTAAATCTCAATTAAAAAAATAATGGGGATTTCAGTCATACGTAACTGTAAGGTAAGTTTATTTAAATTTGATCACGATTTACTTCAATATGTACCTTGGTTTCAGTAAAAGTTCATAGGTCAGCCACATAATTTTTATTTCCATTCTTATTACGATAGCTTTATAATAGACCTATACAGGGTGTCCTGAAAAATGTGGGAAATCTCTTGGATTCTAATAGAACATTAAAAAATATGATTACAAGTTCCCATATTTTTTTTTCCTAGCGGCCCTCCCCTCGGAGATACGGCGTCCTAAAAGAAGCCACTGGAAAACATTTTTCTTGAATAAATTTCAAAGTACTTAATTTAATTTAATGAAAATTTAATATGATAAACTGTAGTAAGGACCTCTTAAAAATATGACCTTAAAACATAATTAGTCTCTTTAGTTTACCAGGAGCGTACTAGGTTGTGCATTTTAATGCTTACATTTTTAACACCCTGTATGGTAAGGAGTTAAAAAAAATAAATTTAGATACCTTGAATATTTAGCTAAAGAAAAGGTACTCTTATTAAGTGTCGATAAAATGAACCGTTTTCGAGAAAAAAATTGTAACAGAAACCATCAAGATTAAAAATTTATTAATATTTCGCATTAATAGTAACGTTACCATAGTAACGTTTGTAAAAACAGCGCTTTTTTAATACTGATGTTGCAGACAAAAAATTTAGCTCTATTTTTACAAACGTTACTATGATACCTACGAAGTATTAATAATTTTTTAATCTTGATGGTTTCTTTTACAATTTTTTTTCTCGAAAACGGTTCATTTTATCGACACTGAATAAGAGTACCTTTTCTTTAGTTAAATATTCAAGGTATCTAAATTTATTTTTTTTAACTCCTTGCCGTACAGTGTGTTAAAAATGTAAGCATTAAAATGTACAACCTAGTACGCCCCTGGTAAACTAAAGAGACTAATTATGTTTTAAGGTCATTTTTTAAAGAGGTCCTTACTACTGTTTATCATATTAAATTTTCATTAAATTAAATTAAGTACTTTGAAATTTATTTAAGAAAAATGTTTTCCAGTGGCTTCTTTTAGGAGGCCATATCTCCGAGGGGAGGGCCGCTAGGAAAAAAACTTATGGGAACTTGTAACCATATTTTTTAATGTTCTATCAGAATCCGAGAGATTTCCCACATTTTCCAGGACACCCTGTATATTAGAAATAATAGCTATTATTTCATAATTAATGAACTTCCCTATACATACAATATTTTTTATAATATAACGACATGAAAACCAGTTGAGTTGGATTGGTGACGTTAAGAGGGGTTGGTGATGATTGAAGATTGGTGATGTTAATTTAAATAAATTTCTTCTGTGTTAATGTATTTCAATTTTATTGTTGCGAATGAACAATATTCACAGAAAAACACCGTTAAAGAAATTAAAGCACCTCACAATGGAATAAAATACGATTCTAGCTGGTCAAAACCTATATGAAATTGAATGAAATATTATTTATGATAAGCGAGTTTAACCAAATTCACAAAAACACATTACCGAGAGGTGACTTCGACGAGTTCAAATATGAAAATAATAATGAAACCGTAGGCCTTGTTATTCATTTACAAAAGGTTGAATTGGAAATATTTTTTTATTCAGAAAAAATAATGAACCGGAAATATAAATTTCAAATATTTTGCTACATTTCGCAAAAAAGTAGGGCACAGGAGACTCATGATTTTTCTGAGCCTTGTTAAATAACATTTTGTCAATATAATACCTGAATTCTACATGTTTACTAACTGCCACTTAAAATGTTTTGCAATTTTCTCTGTGATAGAATCCATTGGTTACAAGAAAACATTATATGGCGAATTCGATTGGGTGCACTGGTGCGCACCAGTGCATAACAGCGTGTTCTATTGGTTGTTTCGTTGTGTTCTATTACATTTTATTATTGTAGTTTATAAAACATTTTAAACATCATCAAGCCTTGAACACAGTTACAAGTGATGTTATGATTACGTTTGATTTCATCGCGTTCTGTTGAATTTGCCCTTTTTTGCACTAAGCTAATGTGACATATGTCACATTTTGTACTCAAGGAGTGCGCACCAGTGCACACTAGTTCTGCCAATCGAATACGCCAATAGTTTTTTTAACCGCGACACATTTGTAGAGGGCCTCAATCTAATGGCGAATTCGATTGGCAGAACTAGTGTGCACTGGTGCGCACTCGTTGAGTGCAAATTGTGACATATGTCACATTAGCTTAGTGCAAAAAAGGGCAAATTCAACAGAGCGCGATGAAATCAAACATATTCATAACATCACTTGTAAGTGTGTTCAAGGCTTGATGATGTTTAAAATGTTTTATGAACTACAATAATAAAATGTAATAGAACACAACGAAACAACCAATAGAACACGCTGTTATGCACTGGTGCGCACCAGTGCAACCAATTGAATACGCCATAAGTAAGACATTAGTTTCTGTTTTAGCCGTAAACATTCCGAGGAGTTGAAAACAACCCCTAAAAATTGAATTTTTAGAATATAATTTTTCTCACAGACTAAAGCCTAATAACAATTTTTTTTTCATTAATAAGGATAAATGGTAATGATATAATTTCCATTCTATCTTCGTGTAGATATAAACATGTATGTATGTAGGAAACGGGAGGGCACGCCAAATGGCATACCGCACTTAGGTCCCATTGCGCCCTTTGTACAACCTCCCTGTCACTCACTCTGTCTACATCAACCAGCGTAGGGATCTACCAAAGATTAGGATGCAGTTCAGAGGTGTGTCCCTGATTCCATCCATGGTTGGCCAGTTGTCACTTATGAAATAATGAATTTGGTATTTCATTTTATGGTACAAGGTTGCATCAACCATCGAAAACTGATTCCTGATGATCTTCTTCGATGCACTGAAAATGGGATCGATCACACTTATTATTATTTTGTTGTTAATTTTATCCTTCTAGAATCGTAATGCATCTCACTATGAGTCGTTTCTAGAAAAACCGAAAAAGATCTTCTAAAGATACCTTTTTATATCCATTCCCAACATTTATAAGGGGTACGTAATATAGTAACAAAAATGGAGCACAACATAAAACGTAAATGGATTGGAAAGCAGTATAAACTAAACTTAAAGTCCTGGCGAAAAATAGCTGGGCGTGATAAGCACATGAGGAGTTGTAGCAGAAAATAAATGTGTGAAAAGGGGAGGCAAAAAATTGTAAGTTAATATATCATATTTCATTACTTATACATAGTTGACAAAGGGAGTTGTTATAGCACTTTAACTATGAATTGAATTGGCGAACGTTGGGCGTCACTTCTTTGAATAATTAACTTATATTCACGCGCCCAGCGGGCAATAAATACGTTCGTCGAACGTTGATTCCCGATTTATTATTAATAAACGTCGGGTGGCCATTATTGATGAGGCGGGCCGCGGCGTGAAATGAACACCGTTCGCGGTTTGCATCAATTTTCGAATATTGCCAGCCCTCAAAAACACTCGTCTGTGATAAATGAATACTGAATACATTAAACGTCAAACTATCATTTGTCATATCCGGCCCAAAACGGCCCAAATTGCCTTCTTTCTTCCACGAGAACCAGCCCATTATGCAGATCTATTCAAACGTCACAGTTAGGTCGTTCACGCGGAAAAAGTTTCGCTCCTTCTAAACGAAAACTTTTCAAAGAAAATAAAAAACGTTAATTAATACGATTTTCTTAAAATACCGCTAAAAAATCAATATGATCATTTTTTTTCTCATTTTATTTATATACAAACTTTATTTTGTTGTTTCCGTAACGTTGGAAAGGACTCGCTCTGCGTTCTTTCTTTAAATGGTCGAAGGCTGACCGAAACGGAAACATGAGAAACGATACAAGATGCCGACGGCGATCGTAAGGGAAATTGGAAATATCTCGGACAACGAATTGCGTCCCTTATTATTCCGGCTGTGTAGTATCAGGTTTACTTGAGCTCATTCCGCTGATGGGATTATTTGATTTACCCTGGCCCTCTCGAAACGGTCCATTTCACGATCGGGTCGTTACTACGGCTCTTGTGTAGGTGGCCCCGAGATGTTTGCGACAGTTTAAGATCGACTTTCTGCAACTGCACACACGATGTGCACACCTGATCAGGTTTATACCAAGCAATAGAATTTTATTTGAAAAAGGAATTTAATTTCAGCATTTAATACCATTTTGTTCAGGAAAATTATCATCTTATCGTATCTTGTTGACTCACCACGACCGGCTTCCACATTCGGAACAAGATGGTTGGAATCTTGGAAAGTAACCTTTTTTATTTTTAATATAATCAAAATTTTTCATATTTAACTTTATTTTCTTTGATACTTTATTATTAAATATTTTGAAAACAGATAATTCAACAATCTTTTTCGTTCCTACTTTGAGTTTTAATTTAAATGAATTAAAAAAGAACCAAGGGCGGTTTCGGAGGGAGTGCAACATTAGGTTGAACCAAAATTTATTTAATTCTTGACTATCAGGTTTCCGACATATTATAGTCTTCAAGTCAATAATGATCAAAATCTATTCAAAAGATTTAAGAAGTTGTCTGCCTATTTACTTCAAAGGATTTGGTTACTGATTGCATGAAATAATATGAGCATTAAGAAATTGTTCTAGAATGTTTAATATCCACTTTCTACAACTACATATATGTACTATAACCCGAAATGGAGCTGCAACATGAAGAAAAAGATGAAAAAGTAAAGCCCCTTTTCGTAACATTGCCGACTAATCTTTCATCTTTCTCTTCATGGTGCAGCTCCATTTCGGGTTATAATATTATCTGATCAACTATGAAGCAATGATGGAATTTTATTTAAAGGAGGATTTATTGTAATATTTAATTCAATTTTTCCTCGACTATCGTTTCAATTTGCAATAATATATTTCATTGTAAGAGTGGAAAACACATTTTAAGTACAATCAATTTTGTGAATGCCCGTAATTTTTCTGTAAGGCAAAGTTTTTTTCATGTGCCAATTTATTCACCATGCACAGATTTGTAAACATTTTTCTTTCGTATTTGGTTAAAAAAAAACTAAAGGAAAACAGTGAAGGGAAACAAACCCCTCGGTAGAAAATAGTCTAACAATGTGAACGCTCAATTTGGTCACCTTCGGGGAAAACGCAATAAGGACAATTTGCTTAGAGCGTTTGCCGTGAAGCGTTTAGATTTCCGGGCGAGAAAGAGGGTTCGCGATCCGGTCTCGAATCAAGTCGACCTGCACAATGCCCTCGATTCAATTCGTGGGGGATGGGCGGAATTCGATTTTGATTTGTCGAAACGGGATATTCAATTGAGGTGCTCCCGGGAAACGGGTAAACAAAACGAAAACTACGACCGTCGCGGCGACCTCGCATCGCGTCGCGACGCTAAAAAAGACCCATCTATTCGCGCAATAATAACACGGTCGCCGTATTGAATTTTAAATTCGGGTCTACGTTGCATGCTACATCCCCGATGTGCATTGTAACATCCAGGGAAGTGCAATTTTGCCAAACTTATCGTGCGCATTTAGCCCTATTAATAACCCCGGCGAACATGCTTTCTCAATTTTCATTACTAATAATTAATGAGTGAACGTTGCGTGACTGCATTCAAAATCAAGCGAGTCAATTTTATGTAAAACTCAACAGACACTAATTTTACGTGGTGTTTTCACTAGTTTGCACACGCAAATTTTATTTTTTTTATCCGTAATATTTTTGTTAGATAAATTTACATAACCAAATTAATGCAGTAGATTTGAATATATTTTTCGAATTTCATTTAAAGGCAAAAGTCGAAGTGCATCTTTGATACCGTCAAATGCATAATATTCAATTCGAGATGTATCCTGGCACAAATAGACGTGCCATTAAATATTCCCACTCAATGGAAAAGAAATGTCCTGCATTCGCCTCCATATGTCGCAAGATATAGCATTCGCTCGCAGACAAAGGAATATTCTTGCACGTACGCACGTAGGAAATGCAGTAAGATGCAACGTGTGACAAAACGCGACGTCTCTCAGTTATTGAAGGAGAAGATTGCAGTTTTGCATCAGAGGAGATACATTTTTTATTCGTACAAGGTATTCAGAATAATAATATACGTATACCATACGGTAACATTTGATGTAAACGTAGTGTAAAATAAATGAATTCAATTTCTCTCACAATGTTATTATATTATAACGATTTAAAAAATATTAGTTTAAAATTTATTTTATTTTTACAAATCTTTTTTCCAAATTGAAAGTTTCTTTGAAAATAAATGCAAAAAAACTTGTCTCAAACACCTTTTGTATACATAATTTTTTAGACTTGTTTTCAAAGCTCAATTGTATGTCAGCATTTATAATACTAATTCTTCCGGTTATGGTTTCCATTGATGACTATGCTTCTATAATATCGATGGTCTCAAATCAATAACTCGTAAGTCCAAAATGATAACTTTTGGGAAATCACAAAGAACATTGTTTTTGTGGTTTACGTTACACGATCGATCTTTATTTTTCAAATTAAGAAGAGAACATCATAAAAAGTCGTATTAGATACAAAACATTTAATTAAAAATCCTTTTCTAGTCCTTTTTCTAGTTCCCCAGCGTGGAAAGGAACGTTTTTTTTTGCATACAGGATAAATGGCATTGTCTATTTTGAGGGAATATTTAAGAGTTCCTGTTTTTCGAGCATTTTCTCCTTCTGATCTTCTTTGCTGAGGTGGTACTTTATTCACTAAATTACACACATATGTTTTTCTGGGAGCCCACGATAAATCTTGCCAAAATTTTTTGAAAACTTCTTCACGTTTTGAATCATCAACTTCATTGCATCTTCTCTTCTTGGATTTTCGGCAAAAGTTTGAAATATAAGGTATTCCAAGTTTTCTTTCTTCTCTTTCAACGTCCTGAAACGTTTTTGACTGATTAGGTGGCCTTCTGTATCCTAGGTACGTTGTTTCCTTCATCCTCAACTCTTGATTTATTTTTTTAGTATTCGTACCGAGTTCGCGTTATCTTTTAGGGGGACCTTGATCTTGTAGATTGAAAGATTCTGATGTGAGTGATGTGGCAGGTTCTGATTCTAGGTTCTCCTTTTCACTGATATGAAAATCTCTGTCCTGACATACATCGTCGCTTTCACTTTCTGCTTCAGGAACGTTGATCTCGGTAGCCACAGCCTCTTGCAAATTATATACAGCGTGCTCCACGTCATTATCTGCACAATTAGCGGAATCCATTGCCTTTAAAAAGCTATCATTGATGTCATCGGCAAATCCATTATATTGAAATCAGCAATTTGATTCTCTTCTTCGTGTGAGTCATTAACAGGACCAATGGTATTTTCTTTGGCAATTTTATTTGGTCTATTTTCATCAACTTGGCATATCAGAAGCATTCTTTTCGATCTTGAAGTCATTAGAGTAGAACTAGAATAGAAACCAATACCACGTAAATCATAGGCGATATAAACTTTCAATACCACGTAAGTCAAATTTCAAAACAGCATGTAAATCTAAAAATAATACAATGTTTTAAAAATAAAAAAATACAATTAGTTTTTATTATACACTTACGTTTATTACACTACCATGCAACAGTATTTTTTTTTCTGATTATTTTATTGTATAATTTCTTTAAACAATCGGCTAATCATTTAAACGGACATTCGCCGTGTTAAACTGCTGACTTACGAACTATTGAATTGATTTTTAACGATTTTTGTTTTACGTGGTATTGTGTTCGTGCCATTTCCCCTGTAACGGAATTTTATAAGCTAATTCTAATGAATTGGAAAACGTTTAAATTTGAAAATAGCAATTTTCGAACATACGAGGTATTAATTTGAGACCATCGATATACAAAGTCAATTGAGATAAAGTGACCAATCTTCAGGATTGTACTCTAAACATGAAACTAACTTGAAAGAACTCAAATATGAGTGTTCCTTTTCCATTTGATTACAAATTAGAGCGTTGTTAAGAGATTTTAATCCAATAACGAGTCGGGTCAATTATCCATTTGAAAATTAGTTAATATTAAGAATTTGAGAAAACCTTTCTGATGAATAAACTGATAGTGGAGGAAGCTACATGTTTTATTGAGAAGAGATCTGTACTTGACATAGAATTCGAGCTAGAACTTTAATTATTTGGGGCTAAAGTTGAACTTTGATTGAATCTAGGGTCAGGTCAATAAGTTAATAGGTTCTAATTAAAAATCAAATGAATATTCAGATAAGTAAGGGATGATCCCTATTTACCTTGTATAATGATTTTTTCAGAACAAACTGGCCCTAATATAATGGATATTACTATAATTACAAAATTGTCCATTTGCATCTAGAATAACTATGATGTGCACACATACGTACTAATTCAATTTTTAAATTTAATGAGGAGATTCATATAGTAATTTCCACAAATGTAATTCTCGTCAAATGTACAAAATAATTTCCGAGCTCGTAACAGTACGATGATAATTGTTTTTGTTCTGTCTAATGCAACCAACCGTGGTACGTGGATTCCCGTACAATGGGGCGAGCTTGCATAATGCAGTTATCTCACGGAGCAACCCATGCGTCATTTTCCCAGCCCCGTAACCTCAACCTGTACATTGTACGGTTAATAAATTGTCACTCACGCTTTCGCGTACGTTGCCAGGTGCAACCGGTACTATTTTGCGGTATGCCGGCCGCACAATCGTCGTATATTCCTGAAATTCCGTTTGGGTAATTGCGTTTGTAACAGCTTCAGGATGTATCGGTTTGCCTGGTTAACAGTTTAACACGTTCGCGCGCGACCGAGCTCACTAAATCCCCGAAGGTATACGCGTTAAATTACTTTTAGTAAATTTTCTGGTTTATAAATCCATTCCAATGTAGAATAATAATAAATAAATTTAATACTATTAAATAAAATTTAAATAAACCTGGGAAAATCCGGGGGAGTTGAAGAGGTTTCAGCCGGAGAAATCCTTACAAAAACTCAGACGAGTTTCGACAGTTGTTATTTGCGTAATGGGCACCGAGCTCATTACCCCTGGGGAGAAAGCGTTCATTATCTGCGTTCTTGGCGCCCTCCGGCGACGGTTGACTTTAGAGCGAAACGAAGAGGACGGATTCTGGATAATTTATGAAATCGCCTCAATTACCCGGGAAAAATATACACGACAAGATAACGGATGACGACCGGGCATCGTTAACGAAATGCAAAACATCTAAATATTTACAAATCAGAAAGATCAAGGCGAGGTATAACACTCATTAGCGAAATCAGCTTCGTTATCGGAAATAATAAGGGATCTGTGAACAACAGATAGACATAAAACTATCCACTACGGTTTATTACGCCACCCGAAACCGAGACAAACTTAATCTGCCCGAAGCCACCATCTTCGGGTAATTAATGTGGCATAACAAGGTAAATGTACAAACTTACGGTATACATAACATCTGTTACAACCCCTTCTCTCCACTTATCCACTGTATGTGTCGGTCAAAGTTACACCCTTTCATGCTCCACTACTTACCCTTGTTATGATCAAAGCTTTCCAAAGTCCCATATCTATTTCATAGTGTTAATGAAATCTGGTTTCTCAAGTTAACCCTTTCACTACTACAAGTAACTATAGTCACCGACCACAAAATAATACCTGCATACGACGGGTGACTATAGTCGCTTCCCATAAGATGATTCCACATACACAGTGCGACAAATAAGTTTCAAGACACAAGCCGTATTTTAATAATTAACAGTGCCATTTATGAATATACACCGGCGTTTAATATTTGTGACGTTGTTCTTGAAGGTAATGTCATTTTCGCTTCAATTGGTTGATAAATAGAAAAGTTATGACAGTTCTAGCAAAACAAGTCTTGTCGATGTTGAAATTCAAACATGCAACAAAGAGCAGTTATTAAATTTCATGTTAAACTTGGTAAAAGCGCATCAGAAACATTCCACTTGATGCAGCAAGTGTACGGTGATGATTGTTTAAGTAGAACTAATGTCTTTCTGTGGTATAAACAATTCTTCATGAAGATTTTTCGGAAGGCAGGGAGACATTAGAGGACGATAGTCGCGAAGAAAGACCAATTTCAGCGAGGATACCAGAAATGATCGAAAAAGTACGGGAATTTGTTGAAAATGATTTCAGTGCTTCACTGAAAATTATGGAAGAGGCTTTAAACATCAACAGAGAAACAATTCGAACTATTCTTCATGAAGATTTGGTTAAAACAAAGGTTTGTGCCAAATTTGTTCCACACACTTTGACGGATGCCCAAAAAGCAGCGCGCGTCATTCATGCAGACGAAGTCGTTGCAGCCGCCAGAAATAATCCCAACTTCCTGAAATCAATTGTAACAGGTGACGACACATGGTGCTTTCAGTACGACCCAAAAACGAAACGTCAGAGTGCAGAATAGAAGTCGTCTAATTCACTACAAGCCAAAAAAAAAACGGAAAGTTCCATCAAAAATCAAAACAAAGCTCGTTGCCTTCTTCGATAGCAAAGGAATTATCCATAAAGAATTCGTTCCACCTGGACAAACGATTACTGGCGCATATTATCTTCAAGTTTTGAAGCCTCTAATGGCCAGAATCCATCGTATTCGACCCGAATATCGCGATCCACAAGCATGGAGTCTGTTGCACGACAATGCGCCGAGTCACACCTCGCTATTTGTTCGTAAATTTTTCGCTCGAAATCAAATTTATACGTTAAATCATTCACCGTATTGCCAGACTTGGCCCCGTGCGACTTCTCTCTATTTCCCAAATTGAAACTGAAGTTGAAGGGGCGTTTTTTTAATGACATTTCGATCATCACCACAGCTACAAATCGACCTATGCAACGAAAACTATCGTAAGTCAAAAATGGTGATTTTGAAAAATTTGAAAAGAAAACAGAATTAATTGCTATTCTTCTATGGTGAATCCTTTCGGAATCCTCTATAAGATATCTATAGCAACCAAGTAGGAAATTTTTACCTAGAAAATTTTATTTCTTAAAATGCAATCGGTTCAAAACCTTTAAACACTTATATCTGACTCAGTTCTATCAAAAATGACTTACAATAGTTTTCGTTGCATAAGTCGAAATGTGAACTGGAGGCGATTCCACAAAGTGAGCTAGAATATGCATTTGAATCACTGTTAAATCGATGTAAAAAATGTATTGAAACTGGAGGAGTATATTTTGAATAAAAAATGTACAAATATCTAAACTTTTTCTTTATATCATTTTTCTCACGACTAGTATTGAAACTTATTTGTTACACTGTGTGACTATAGTCACTCATCCATCATAAAATCACTCCTATACACGATAGATGACTATAATCACCCAATGCAAAACAAAAACTGTCCACAAAGTGTTGACTACTGTTGACTCGATCTTTTATTAGTGTTTTTCTATTCACTTCACTTAATATGTGTTAACCTTCGATAAGGTACGCAGTTCTATAAGAGGAACTTCGTAGTGAAGTTATCTCAAATGTAAAGATATACACTTTTCAAAAAAAAAGGAAAAGGAAAGAAAAAATTAAAACAACATTGTATGGCAGAAATAAAATTGTGTCACTAATATTTGTCACTTTAGAGATATGTGTGCAATTTTAGCACTCTGAAAACGAACGTCAGAGAGATGTTTCGTTGGTCGTTTTGTCAAGTGAATTTTCTAAGTAGTGTTTGAACAGGGCGGACGCGTCACACCGACAGAGTGCTTATTTTTCCTCATATTTCACAGTCACGACGTTCTGGAAACCGCACGTTTCCCAGTAACTTGCAACGGTCGACTTTTCAGAGAACGTCGCGACGTCTTTTCGAAATGCGATAGTCCGATCACGTGCCATAGTTCACGGTTCGGTCGCAGAGAGACCTTCTTCGTTCTTGAGGGTTCCTCGTCGCATAGGTGCCTCTCGTCTGACCAGCGGGTACGTAAAATGAACCTGGAGATGCGTAGATAAGTAACGAATCCGAATATGTCCGGTCCAGTTAATTCTGTGAGCGATAGCTCGGTAAATCCAATAATTCCACTTTGCGGATAACCTCGACCGGGCCCAACTTTTCACTCAACGACTGCTGCTGTCGGAAAGTTGAGATCTCGTAAAATGTACCCAGTTCTATTCGAAACAAAATAAAGTGTTTTCACTTGTAAATGGACTGATCGCCGGTCGCCCTTATTTAAGTTTGTATAAAACTTTTTAAATCGCATTCAAACACTTTACTGTGATACAAATTGTTTTTTTTTTACGGTTTAATACAAGAAGCTCATTTTCTTGTTAAATTTAAAATAAACTTTTTTATCTGATTCATAAAACTATTTTTAATCCAATAACTGTACTTAGAAAATATTTAATACAAGTAAAAAGAATGGATTTCACCAATTTATTAGGGGATAGGTTTGTATTATGTAGCGCAAAATTTCAAGTTAATAAATTATTAGGGATTGAAGATCCGTAATAACCAAAATTAAAAAAAAAAAAAACGATAAGTTAATAAATGAAAATACAAAGCGTAGGCTTATCTGTTAAGGAGTCCCGGTCTGCCAGGAGCTAACGGCGTTTAACGTTGACTCAAAATATCCAAACGAAAAAAACAAAAACCCAAAAAGAAAAAGCCTACACGAATTACAAAACGCACCAAACAAAAAGATTCAAGTTCTCTGCAAGCGTAAAACATACCTTACGATGTTAAACGGCTCTGCGTGTTGGCTGATAGAAACCTAATAATCCGGAACCAAATCCGACAAAGCAGAAACAGGTGCCCAAAATCTGTGGAGTGAGAAGCTGATCCGGCAAATTCCGATTAGAAGTTCTCCAAAACAACACCAAAGAGAATGCTTCTATTATGCTTTGCCACCCACGCAGTTCTACCAGAGCCAAACATCGACCACGCTCTTCCAAGGATCGAAAACGAAGAGTTCGAAATTATCTAAATTACGATGCTCGAAAAAACTATCCCCACCACTTCCGATCGCATTAATCAAAGAAACCAACCTATATCCTGTATTTCGCAATCAAACCAAGAAATCTAAAAATGGCAGATTCCAACAGATGGCTCGAACCAAATAATTCAAATTTAATTAAATATGAAGAAGAAAACCGTTACAATTCTAAAAATCTAAAATGACCAATAATACCTTTATCTAATCATAAATTATGAGGTAGTTTAGAAACCTTCTTAAAACAACTTATAAAATTTCATAAATATCTATGTCCAAATTTTTGAAACAAGTATTTTTTTTAACCAAACTGATAGAATTGAGCTTCAATGGTCGCATATGGGTTGGATTATAATTTCACACTACATTAATTATTCTCTATCTAGTCAAAAGCATATTCTCAGTAAAAAACTTTTAAATGGTAAAAGGATAGAAAACAATTTTTAAGTACTAATAAAAGACTTGTTATGAAAATGATCTCATATAAGCTCCATATAACGCTTTTAAAAAATTACGTATGGTTACACTGCAATTAACAATTAGTTAAATAAGGGTCTGAAAATCAACAGTGAAAGAGCTTTTCCATATTGACTTAACCACCGTTTGTTCAGTCGGCAAACAGAGAGCCCTTTCTACAGCCGCTCTGTCCATCCGAAATTTATTTCCCTTCGGTAACCTTTTCTGCCCTTTTTATTAACAATCTTCGATTTACGCAGGCGGCTCGCCTGCGCGAACCCTAAGCGTCATCTCAAATCGTTCGTAAAAAAAATCCTTCAATTTCTTTCCCCCGAAAGTTCGAAGGGAGAAAGGATTAAGGGAGCGACTGACAGTGTTATTTCCTCAAGTTTTATTTAGCATTTTGAAGTGGGTAGTAAGTGGGCGACTGAAAAAAATAACGCGAACTCGTCGACGTAATAAGATGGAGTGCCTCTACGAAACCCAAATTAATGACGTCCCTTCATCCTAACGCCGCCGCCGCACCCCCGACGTCACGAAAAATGTCGCGACCGGCGAAATCCGGCTTTAACGTCACCGTAAAAGAAATTTATCGCGGCCGTATAATTTTTAATTACGCGGAGGGTCGTACATTATTTCTGCAGGGAAAACGTTATCGCGACTACTTACATTCGAAGCGGCATAATCTAGGTCGTTATTCCCCGAAGGCATTATCTAATTCATTTGAAATCAAATAAAGAATCGGAAGAAAGAAGAATAAAAAAGAATAAAAAAGACGAACCTTCCCGATGGAGACCGACCGTACTTTATTTTCAGGGGGTTGAAGTGGTCGTTCCAGTGACCCGGAACGCAACCCATTTTTTCTCAACTCATTTTTCCCCTAGGGCGTGGCTTCACTGCAAGCAACGGTGATTTACTTGTTATTCCTCGTTGTTTATTCGGAAAAGTTTCGGTTAATGGTACGCCGCGGGGGGCGTTTGCGTATAATAATGGATTTCTAGGGATCGATGTATCATACGTTTCTTTTTTCGGGCAGGCCGTATTTCACGTTTGAGGGATTTTTCATTACTAGCCATATTTTCGCAACGATTTATTGCACCGCATATATCACGACGACGCGTCCTGTATGCGCCGATGTTTATATAATGTGCCAAAAAATTCCTCTCAAATTCTAACATAAGATGCCTACATAAATTATATATTGGATGATATTAAAATAAAATAATTAAATTTTTTTTCTTCGATTTTTCTATTTTGGCACATCCCATCGTTCAGATATTCTTATATACAAAATACCATTAAAACTGTTTACTAAAATTTAAAAGATTTTTAAAAGTGTTTCACATTTATTTTAAAACTTTGAATAACATTCTTAATGTAAGAATAATGGCACAGTATCTACATTCGATGAACGTTTATTTAAATCAACCGATCGATTATAATTTATGCCGTGGCACACGATTTGCCGTTAGAAATTTAATACATTTATGAGTTTACCTAGAAGTTGAAATACGATTTAAAGTAATAGGCTGGTTGACAAAGTTAATGTACCTAACGCGAAAAAAAGGGGGATGTTTACCGGTTTTAACGTGGAGTTTTATAGCAAAAAAATCCACTTAAGGTGGTTCGTATTGCCTCAGCTGGCACCCTGCACGCGATAACCAGGTTCGTATTTATTCGATTAAACTTCCGGCACAGCGCGGATTAAAAATAATTAAAAAATCTTCCGACGGCAGCCAGGATCTGACCCTAAACTCGTGCCGTACTGTCGTTCATTAAAAAAGTTGGAATGCTTATAATTAGAAATGGCGGGTCAAAGCGGTTTTTTATGTGTCGTGGATTATATATATTTTTTTGAATAATATTACCTTTTTAATTATACATCGATTTAAATCTGCACGAATATCATTAATTTAACCGAGCTATTATACATTACCTAATATGAATGCTATACCTAAGTAAAACGGATTTGTGATACGATTTAATATGACTTTAATACGACTTACTTAAGGAACTTAAATAATACGATACATCGAATTTAAGTCTGCACGAAAATCATTAATTTAACTGAGCTATTATACATTGCCTTATGTAAATACTGTACCTAAATAAAACGGATTTGTAATTCGATTTAATACGATTTAATACGACTTTAATACGACTTACTTAAGGAACTTAAATAAAACGATTAAGGAAGTATTTCCTTTAATAAAGATTTTTACCCCTTTAAAAT
The DNA here is from genome assembly GCA_036711955.1 of Digitonthophagus gazella. Taxonomy (NCBI): domain Eukaryota; kingdom Metazoa; phylum Arthropoda; class Insecta; order Coleoptera; family Scarabaeidae; genus Digitonthophagus; species Digitonthophagus gazella. Next base: position 13,011,279 of record JASCIT010000001.1, read on the forward strand.
TAAAATCTGGCTATAATTCTGCTTAATAAGACTTAGAACATCGACAAAATAATCAAGAATACCTATAAAATACTTTAAGAAGCTTAACGTTTGATCTAAAAGTTTTGGCACAAAATGTTAATTCCTTAAATTTATTCAAACTATTCCAAAGTAATTAGAAAGAGCAGACTCTAAATCAATTAGTACCACTTTTTTTGTAAAATAGCAACGTATTAGATTTTCATCAATTTGAGCTTCCCACCTCTCACACTAACAAGGAGAGTTCACGACCCTTTTATTCACCGATTTTGATGAATGTGCTACCGACCTATAGGTATCAGTATGTAGTACAAATGTGTAAAATATTAAGTGATTCGCAAGTAAATCGAAATTAAAACTCGCGATTTAAGGTCATACCACTTATATGGTCGGCCTCCTTTCGAAACCGTCCCTGGTCGAGTACCATGTATCTACTTGCACATGCGGACCCAAATGACTCGAATTCCACAACGTATTATTTCCTAGGTTTCATATACAGTGTAATTCGGATATAACGCAACCGGTTATAATGAACTTCTGGTTATAACGAACGAACGTAATAGTCCCGAAAATATTTCTATTTAACAAAATGTAAAAAAATCGAGTGAATTCCTGAACAAAATACCTAGTGTTAATAATAACTGCTTTATTCTTTATATTTTTTTAAATATAATAGTATCACATGTGATGTAAAGTGAACAAACGTCTTTCTTATACTGCTCATACATGTCCTTCTTCTCCCTCACGTTATTTTCTACCTCCAAAACTCACGTGCGAGTAGAGTGAAGTAGAAGTGTTTGATGAAGAAGATGACATACCACTTATACAGTTTATTTCTAAAAACTTTATTGGCACCGCAGAAATAAATCTTACACAAGACTACATAAACTGTGATGAAAATGTTGCAACTTCGGTAATCTTGACGGATGACGAAATTGCCGCTACAGTTCTGTATAAAGATATTTGCGACCAAGATGATGAAGAGAAAGACAGTGATGATGAGAAAATCGAAACGTTGCCGAATCGTTCTGTATTACAAAAAGTCTATGAAATTCAGCGATATTTACAATCGCTAGCAATACTGGAAAATATTTAGCTAAAGTAGAATGCTATATTTGAAAGGATGTTTGCAACAAATCCTCACATTCAAACCAAAATTACAGAGTTTTTTAAATTACTTACTGCCTTTACATGTTTTGTGTTTATTGTTGAAATAAATGTATGTTCTCACTGATTTCTTCCCAAATTGCTTAATTTCATTCAATTTAATAAATATTAAATTGTCAATTTAATTTAAATAACGAACCGATTTTCAGGTCCCTTGAGGGTACGTTATATCCGGAGTACAGTGCAATTAATACTTTACATTATTTTCTCTAATATCTTGTTATCATTGTTTCAAACACCAAAGTTGTGTACTGATGTTGAAATTAGTTTTGAGTATCTGTAGAGTGATCGCACGGCGTTGATTTTGGTGAAAATTTGATATTGTAATCAGTATGATGCTCTTTTCGACTTCAAGCACCATCTTAGCCCCCGTACTGCCTATCAACGAGCCAATTTCCTTACTAATATCCTAACTGTGTTCTTCAAAATTTTCATTAGCCTCTTTTCCCTCGGTACAGTATATATCTTTTTCAGGTTTGCATTTTGTTATTGTTGGATAAATTCCCGAAAGTGAAATATTTTCATTCACTGATGATCAGGTTAGTTTAGCATTGGTCACTTATCTAACCAAGATTATAGCTTCATATTCAAAGTTCTAATATACACGGTGTAATGTCTATAAAATGTTATTATTGCATAACGTCGTTTTTTTTTAATGTTGTTATGGAAACTGATTTCCACGAAAAAGATTATAAAAAAAAGAAATATTTTTGGCACATTCACTTAAAGCGAACGAAAGTATTTTAAGTATTTTTACAACGAAATTTTAGTTTAAAGAAAATGTCATGTCTGTACACGGTAAAGGAAAAACGTTAAAATAACTAATAGTCAATTTACAATATACAAACTTTTATTACCACAGGAAACCTTATGTTATTACATTTTTACTTCATTTAAAATATTAAATTCGGTGTCAAAACTTTTAGAACATATGTGCGTTATTATACAATTTGCAAAAGACAGGAAATGTAAAGAAAAGTAAATGGGGTAAACTCACCAAATGTCGGCCATGCGCTTAAAGTTGGCCTTCCAGTTTTTCTGTATGGATTTTGGTAGAAAGGCCGATTTGGGCAGTTTACCCTAGTTAATTGAGAGACAAGAACAGAAAACTACTGAAATGTATTTAGAGAACACAGGACATCAATTACACACAAAAATAAGTTCCAAGTAAACTTCTTATGTCCCATCCAAGGCTTCCAATACAATTATCAAAAATATTTGATAAATGATATGTGAGATTTTTATTTATTTATTATATTTTTATTCTTATTTACACTCGCTAAATAAGTATTTGTCAATCAACATCAATTAATCGTCATGTATAGAGGTAAAATAACCTTTAGATTTTACGAAGCTTAAAAGGAAAACGTGGAAAAAGTAATAAAATAACGAACCAAGATGAAGTTATAAAATAACATTTATGTAAAAAAGCCAAATTTCCATATCAATGTTTCCTCGGCGGTAGGAAAGGTAAATATAGTTGTCAGCCGGTTTGTCTCCGCAGCGAAAACATGTTTGCGTTTAGTGAGACATAATTCGACGCCGAGCGTAGAAGGGGAGACAAATACTTGCATAATTCGTCAGCTGTTTATCGCATTATTTGGGCCGTTGATTTAACAGGGCCCCGGAGGTGGAACTTCGGTCTCGGAGAAGGTACTCCGCTCGCCGTTTCCTAGGCGACGACGTCTTCTCCTACGGGCATTATGTGTCGTTCCTTCCAGTTTCCAGATGTCCCGGTACTTGTTCCTGTAATCTGGGCCGTACATCACCTCAAAGATCTCTGTAGATTACCGCCGGAGCCGCAGAGCAAAGAGAACGCGTCTTGCGCTCGCTCCCGGATTACACACGCCGTTGTTCCCCGCCAGACACATTCGTGATTTGGAGCCCTTATTAACGCTAGGGAAGGGGCAAAAAGATCCCGAAATACGGAAACAGACCGGCCGAGCCAAATTTCGTCCTACATCATGCGAGGGATATGTTTATATCAACGGTTGCGCAAAAGGAACAAGAAAAAATAAACCAGAACGTGAGCACACGAACGTTTTTGTTCCTGCCCGTTTATTGTAACCCCCCGTTTTTCGCACCTCGTGAACGTTTTTAGGGCAACGAGGACGCTCGGCGATAATCAGGAGAAGGGATGTCCCGTTTAGAACGTTTTTGCCAGATACGCTTATCGCGGAATGGTAATTGCTTGCTTCCTTCTTATTGCCACGTTCAACCTACCGAATAAAAAGAGAGTAAACTAATTACAGATTAATACTTTTGACGATGGTTATTTGAGTATTTAAGTAAATTTTCCTTTTTTTTAAGGGAATCTATACAAAAGTAAAAGATGGTAGCACATATAAGGATATTTGTACCGAGTGCAGCATTTCATCCTTTCAACGGGTCGCATCGGCAAGCAAAGGCGCGGTTCAATATCGTGTTTAAAAGAAGTCAATAACTGTCAATATCAGATACGTGACTCTTGTACGGTATTGTAAATTTTCGTGAAATAAATTTTTGAACCGTTCAGATTGTTCGGGCGAAATAAGGTCGGTGAAATATAGCGGCACCTACCTTCGGAAGCCATAAACACTGTATTTATGGCTCACTATTGACTCCGACTGCACTAAAACTTTACAACTTCGGTTGTACGTCCGTCGCTATTAAACAAGTCTGTAAACTTAATGCTTACCATTTACTTCTTTCATTGCCAACTGCGACCGTTTTCCTTTAATACCTGCGGCGCTGATATGACATCACTTCCGATTAAATTTACGTCGAAGAAATCGCGGAGGTTTATCTTAATTTTTTTATTATTAAAAACGCGAAAGAAAAAGATTAACAAACTTGGGCGTTTTAATTAAAATTTGCATTCCGCGGGGCTCTTCTCCAAGTTTGAAATCGCGTTAACGAACTTTTAAATTAAATTAAGTATACACAACGGGACCGGATCCGAATAGTGGCGCTCTCCCACTCGAGGGAATATCTGAATAGAGTTTTAGTCGCCATGCAGTATTACTTTTAACTTTAAATGAAACCGCAAAGTTTTCTAATATAAAACTTTTTCCGCGTCATCTGAGAAATCATATCCGGTCGTAAACTGCAAACCCCTCGTTATTGTACAAAGAACTCCGATCGAGAAATCAATTGACTTACAGAAAACGTTCGCAAAACTTTATTAATCCAATTTTCATTGCAGCTAAATGTTTTTCTCTTTTTCCTTTTAAACCTATTTTGAGCATAAATTTAAATTTTTTTAAAAATTTTTGGTCATTATTCAATTAATTCAAACCTTAATTTCGGCACCTTAATGTTATTTTAGATCCACGTTGAAAACTTTCGCTCGACTTTTAATGCAAATGGGGCGAAAACAAGGGCGCCTCACGAAACGACCGAAATTATAATAATATAACGCTTTATAAAACTTCCCAAGTGCAATTCTTTTAATGCGAAAACCTTTTACCTCCGAACCAACCCTCGCATATGCGCGAAATTTAATCCGTAATCCGCCACTGTCATATTTTCCTTTGAATAGCACTTGGAAAACAGTTAAAACTTTTAATTTATTATAAAACGGATATGATTTCACATTGCTAATGACATTATAACGAAACCTCGATCTTCAAGCGTAATTTACTGGAATTTTTGAAACAATCTCGGCTAGGATCGTCTGACCTAGTTTGAGAACCGGCCGCAAATAAGAAAATGCCAACCGTTTTGCAGTAGACCGTCCATCTTCAGGTAGCTGAAGGGCAAAAGGCGTGGCATTTCCACGTCGATATGTTTGATGTATAGAATCGGAACGTTTGATTTGTATCTCTTTCGTGGAGATTGTGCACTGTCCGAACTTTGGCACCGGAGAAGACAGCGACCGTTTTACCGTAATTGACCTCTCCGAGAAGAAAGCTCGCTGCAACTTTTCGATATTGTTGTTTGTACTGTTCGCGAAACCGCCAATAAAAAGCGATAACTTCTTAAATCAACAACTCTCGCCCAACTTTGTGCCCGGTTATAACAGTTGGTATTTGTTCTCCGCTGCACGTACCACCACCGGCGACGCTTTAAACGATTTCTTTTTTCTTATTGCGTTTCGTGACGTTGAATAAAAACTTTTATAACCAACAGTTATTGTAGGGTTTAAAATTTTTTAAAATTATTCCGTGCTATATTACCCTAAAGGAATTCTTTCTTTTTTTATACAGAATAGAATAGAAAGTGTAACTTATTGGAAGTTTGAAGCTTCGAGGGCAGAAAATTGGAAGGGCAAAAAGTTGGAAGAAATTGAATTGGTTTTCGCTGGGCTTTTCCTTACTTCTGCTGACACTGTATTCAATATTCAGGGGGTAAAAGAACTTAAATAGTTCTCAATCAGATGCTGACTGCGTCGACGAATCTTGATGAACGCTTACCAGGCCTTTTCCTTGTCTCCTCTTTCCCTTTCGTAATAAAGAGAGTTACGCTGCAGAACTAACTTCATTCACTCGTATTACAATAGCGTAGTTATTCAACAGGGAAATACGTCTTGACTACCGGTATCATAAAAATAAATCAAAGTCGGTACAAATTAGTTCGCGGGGAAGAAATAGGAACACCACTCCGACTTACACGTTCATTATTCACATGAGAATATCTCGTTTTTACGCCACGACCTCCTCTCGACCTGCGCTAAGCTAAGGAAACTTGAAACAATGCCCTGTCCGTATTCTCACGACGTTGTATACGGTGGTAATTTAACACATCCGGTAAATAATTCACTGGTAAAACACTAGGCGTGCGGAAAACGTAAGTAGTAAGGTCAGATAAATTTCTAAAAGAATAAAAAAATATACTTCGTTCAACTTAAGATTTATCTGCTTCCATCTTTAAAAAATTATACATATTTTAAGATCATATCAGCCGTTTCCTTTGAAGGCAGGTAAGTCTACTTTTGGATAAAAATAAATAAGTCAAGAATTCAAATAATAACGTTACTAAAATTATTACTGTTTTATTTCAATCCAAAAGTGGACTTACATTGCTTTTTCAATAAAACGGTTCATGTTGTCACATCCAAGACAAAAACTCCTAATGTAAACTTGCTGATAATGTCGTGGGTTTGACATAAAAGTAATTTATTTGATAAAAAAATGCTCGCATTGATAAGATATTCCCTATTTCATTAGTCAAAGTGAATTTGAAGTACATATTTGGTTGGAAATGTTACTTATTATAGTTTTGATTTCGTTAACTTGAATTTTATAAAAGAAAAAATAGATACTACATAATGTATAGTTTGCATCATTGTCATGGGTTTAAAAGAAAAATAATTCATTAGATGTAAGAAAGAATCCAACTGATTAGAATGTAATAATCTTATCTGCTTCCTTGAAAACACTAGCTATTACCATGACTCAATTTTAGGATTTTGGATTTTTGTAGGATTTTTTTATTTCTTTACTTTTTAAGGTTAAATTTACAAAATTCAAAACGTTTTATTTTTTTACTTGGTACAACTTATTCGCCTCTTAAATTGTAAAACAGGCATTTTACTTTATCTTTGACTAAAAATTTTTTTGTCGGCGATGTTCTTAAAAATTTTTAATGTTTTTACTAATTATTACGAGAAATTTAGTTTAAAAATAATAGGATGATCTTTTTCGTATAAATTCCGTATCTGTATCAAAAATATAATTTATCAAACCAACTTAACTTGGTAGTTAATGGGTTAATGTCCCAAACCGAATGTATAGGTAAAGTAAATTTGTAATAAAATTTACCTATACATTCATTTCATATTTAAAATTGAACTAAACTTAGTGATTAACTCTTCAATGAGACTTAACTTGGTAGTTAATGGGTTAATGTGTCAAACCGAATGTATAAATAAAGAAAATTTATAATAAAATTACTTGGTAATTAATGTAGTTAATGGGAGAGAATGATAGTTAATGAAATTTAGCTACACATTCGGTTTGGCACATTAACCCATTAACAACCAAGTTAAGTTCAATCGAATAGTTAACTACCAAGTTCAGTTCAATTGAAGACAACAGCTTATCAAAGACTTGAGTTCGTTAGCTTGATTTTTCTAAAACAGGAAAACTATTAACGTAAACTGGCAACATTTTCATTGATTTGAAATAAAATTTAAAAAAAAAATATGAAAATCAATAAATTATTAACTACCATGAACTTTATTCGGGAGTTTTGAATTATTGTAGGATTTCTTTAATTTTTAAATTTCTAATGTTAAATTCGATGATGTTTTAGTTTTTTATGGTCGATTTAGGATGTCAAACTTAACCGTAACCGTAGCAGTAATTTTAATCGTAACTGTAAAAGATGTAGTGTTTACAACAGCCTAGTTTAGGGAGATGTTATTTACATTTTAAAATTTAAATAATCAGCCAATAAAATCGTGAATCTAACGTATTAAAATGTTTATGGTCATAGGTATTCCTCTTTTTTCGCTTATAATTGATTCAATATCTAAAAATTCGGTTTCGGTTGCGATTAATAAGAAAAAAATAGGTCTTGGTGTAGCAAAGGTTTGGTTGGTGATTGCAACTATTGTTGCGGCGGTTTTTCTGGAGATATAAGATTCGAAATTAAGAGTTAGAACCCAACCCGTCCAAACCTAAATCACAACACGGATGGTCATTTCTCGATCTTAATAAAAGATATATTATGTAAAACAGAAGATCCCGGTCAGTTTTTCAAATATACAAGAGTGTTGTTTCCCGAATTTAAACACTTGAGTAGTAGAGCAAAGGACCTAAATGCCAAAACTTTGAATTATTGAAGATATTTCATTTTCGCATAGAATGACACTTACATGTTTTCATTTTCTAATCAAGACAAACCATTTTTGTCGCAACACTTTGCCTATTTAGTAGGACATAATCGGACGGCACAGAGAATATTTCTACAACAATATCTCTTTTTTTGCAAAATGGCAGTTAGCCTCTTTATTACTTCTACTCCTTATTGAAGAAGATATCAGAACCCTACCTATAAAAAATAATAAATTTAGTATTGAAGTTGATAGAAGTCGACATTGTTAATACGTTGACAGAAAATTGTCAGCAAGTATTTAGCCGTAACCGTAAAAAGTTAAACGTTGGTCTACTTTTACGCTTACTTTTGCGCCATCACCTAAACGATACTATTTGAATAAATATGATTGAACCTCTTCAAACGTTACAGCCACTACTACGGTTACAGCTAGGTCCTTTAAGTTTGACATCCTAAACCCATCATTAATTATAATAAATTCGTCTTTTTAACCATAATATACCTCCTAGACGCATTTTAGATGTGACCTTTCATCAGCGACTTTTATAAAAAAAAATAATAATTAAAATGTAACGTTGACTTACTAACAGCTACAAAGACATTGTCCTTTTTTGTAAGAAATGAACATTTAAATACAGTTAGACAAAAAGTCCTTTCGTAATTTTCATAAATGCAGTTTGTATGATTTTACCATGAAAAGTCTTGACATTTTAAGAAATTATAGAAAAAACTTTTGGCAGTAGTTATGACAAATTTGCTACTTAACCATAAAATAGATACTTGAGTTTTATTTTTGACTAAACTTTCTTATACAGTGCGTTCAGAAATGATTGTAGATCATTTGAATTTGGCGCGCTATAGATTAATTTTTAAGATTGGTATAAATACAATAATGTTAATCATATCTCATAGGCGTGTCATGGAAAATATTGAAAGCTGTCATAAATTGTCAAAAAACCGTAAGACAAAGGTATTTTATTGAATTTATTGAGCAATGCCATTGCAATTGATATCCGATCTCCAATAATTATGAGTATATGTGCATATACACTTAATACTGAAAAGGATACATCATGAATAAATCCGGCTACGCCACTGATATGCAAGATACGACGTAGGTAATTCACAGGTAACAATATTGACCATCGAAAATCACTAAATTACGAGCGCGCCTAATTCAAACGATCTACAATCATTTCTGAACGCACGGTATGTATCAAATATTTTACATATCAAACTAATGTGGCAGTTACTAAATATAAAGAAAATGTAAATTTTAATTCAGTTTAATTAAAGACCGACTATAGTTTATACCATAACCATGATGAATCTGAATATCAAAAAAAAGCAAATTTTTATGTGAACATAAATATAGTTTGCTCCATAAAACTTGTTTAATTTATTGTCCTCTATTATACAAAACCAAAAAAGAAATATTGCTATAAAAATTCCATTTTATGATTTAAATTTTAAACGGTTGCTATTACGTTGATCCCCGGATAAATTAACGTGACAGTAGTAGTGGGTAAGCACTTTCGATCCGAGGTTGTAGCCGGAACATTGAGCGTTAAAAATTCAAAAAGCCCTGTCGTCCTGCTAAAATAACTACAGGTGAACAGTATATGAATTTCAAATTTCGGCGCCGTCAGGAAATTGAATTCCGGTTTTGTTGACTTACATTCTGCGTCCTTATTCCCATGCACTCGCTTTTTGGCCGCGTGTGATTTCGCAATACGCGAACGTTGAATTTTAAACGGCAATGAAAATTACATATATCCGAAGCGACGGCGAAGGTATGTCCTTTCGAAGTATACGCAAGCCATTACGAATTTGGAATATGTAATGAGCTTGTGTATATTTCCACATTTAATTTAACAAAATGAGTAAAAAAGTTTGTAAATCATACCTACAGGTTAAAATGTAAAACAGCATAGTTGATTAAGGACTCAGGTTTCTCACGAACGACGATTACCCTTGACGATTCCCACACAACAAAAGTAACCGTGAATTATTAAATTAACCGAGAAAGTTTTCGTGTTTCAATGGAAAACGAACACAAAGGGATGCCCGCGCAAACTAAGCAATATTTCACGTTCGCATTGTGCGGCACAGATGGAATAAACATTTAGACAATGGGGTGGCTGGCGCGCCCACAATGGATTCACGACTTAAACGTTTGAAATAGAATTTAGAGGCAGAACGGGGCGACTGCGGTCGAGAATTTGTTAACTAACTAGAATTTGAGAACCAATAGTGAATCGACATTTCCAAAATAATTCTGCACGCTTATGTGATAACAGGCTCTATTGATTTTAGTGTGGCATTCCATATGTGTCTGCAGTGTTTATTCGATTAGTAAGTGAATGGGGTTCGTTAATAAATGAAATATTGGTGTAATAAATGGGTTTGTAGTAACTTTTGGAATTAATCAATACCGGACGCAGTAAAGAAATAACTTACGAAACTTTTTTAACGAATAACTTGAGCTGCACGCCGTCTTGTGCGCCATTAAAACCGACCGGAAGAAAACTAATATATCAAGCACGCGGAGCTTTTTATTATTGAAAACTTTGGCTATTTCACGAATATACTGTCCGTGTTAAGGGTTATAGCCACATATGGCGACGACCCGATTTCGGTGACACTGCCGCATATTTCGTCGAAAGAGGCGTTTATATAAGCTTTCAAATCTCCGCTATGTGTCAGTGTTGTAACTTTAAAGTTTTAGTGGAAATGCGATAAAATCTTACTACAGAGTTTCGGTGCAGCTAACTTGAGCTACGATGTTTAGTTAGAATCTTGTTATATTTATTCATTATTCATCGAAACTTTATTTGTATACCTGCTTACCAAATATCCTACCTACTTTTAGTTGGTAGTTATGAAAACATGTTACAAATAATAGGTAATTGTTATTTAACGAAGCATTGTAACAGTTTGTGAACTGGAATAAAATAGAAAACGACCGAATCGATGCGAACGCGAAGTTTCACCGTTCTCCACGTTGCCAATTCCGCAAAGTGCCTCAATTAATATTTCAAATCAATTATTTTTTTCTCCCTCAACCTTTAAAAGCAAAGTTTCGAATCTTTTCTCGGACTTTTAAATTCCCAGCGCTTAATTAACGAACACAACTCCTAAATGTTGCTACTTTTCCCCTCGAATTCTCCATTATATCGCCGCGTCGATCAATAATTTCTCCATAAACTTAATTATTCAATCTAATTGAGTCGTCCCGCTTTATTTTAATCCTACCATTTTTGTCCCCGCCACGAACAACTGTGACCTTTCTCAAAACGATTTTAATCTTCATTACATGACACGAAGATAAACACGACTTGTATTCGAAACAGCTAGATTACGTGAGATGCCGGCACTTATTTGTAAAGCGCACGTAGAGGCGTTAAAGCTCGTCGGTAGCTTTACGAGATCTATTATAATCACGCGACGAATAGATTAAAAAAAAGACCATTCACGTTCACCGAAAAGTATACAAATTATACACCGTTCGTGCTTTACTTCCATCAAAAGGGGTCTATTAAATCATGTGCTTTGGATAAGTTGTAAATTAGCGAACTTTATAACAAGGAAGCTTAGTATGGTATCGAGAAAGTTTTTATTTATAACACATGCAAATGTCGTATTAAGTGGTATTAAGTATACTTATATTAAATTGAAATTATGATTATCCTACCATAAAGAACAAATTTTATTTGTCGGATTTATAATCTGTTTACTAGAACTTTATAGGTTTTACACATAATACAATGAAATTCCCCTTTGCGGACACCCCTCTTGAACGAACACTCCCCTTGTACGGACAGTTTCTCATAGAACCGTCCAACTCTCATATAATTACTTCGCATTTCTCTTAAGCGGACACCCCTCTTGAACGGACACTTTTGGTGGGTGCCGTTGGTGTCCGCACAAGGGAGATTTCAATGTATTCTATTTTTTTTATTAGAAAATCATTTTTATCATTAAAATAAATCCCAATTATAAATTTGCAAACAGGATAAATAATCTCTCCAATTCGGACACATTTCATCGTTCGTAGTCACCGTGTTTTTTCGACGCCTTCCCTGAAAAACATCTACCGGACACCACTGAAACCGACGTATTTCAACACCCGGTTGAACCGACGATGGAATATTGATTCTCCTGGCGATACACACTTTTCCAATTTGCATTAGCACGCGTAGGCCGCCGGGTCTATCAGTCGATTCGGGGCGGCGCTCGTTTTCCCGGGATTTTTTTTTCCATTTTGCAACAGCATTCCAAACGGAAGGTCTCGCGGTCACTAATCATATTTTGTTCGCAACTCGCGGTTTCGATACTCGACCAGGCGCGCATTTGTTCCCTTTTTTTACTCGCGAGGTAGATTAACGTGATTAAGCTAACAGTGTGGAACAGCTAAACCACGCTCGAAGAGTGCATTTGCGAAAAGAATTGCGAGCAAACTCGTCCGAGAGAATTCTAACCCGAATTGCCATTGTTCCTACTTACAATTGCGTGGTATTGTTGAACAGGGAAAAATGGTAGGTAATAACTGGAGCGAGTAAAGGTTAATTAGGGTATTTATGGAGTAAAAAAATGTGTTCCATATAACTAGGCTTAATAATGGGATAGCAGTTTGCTAATATTTGAAAATAGTTTTTTAAATACATTATTTCAGTATTTTGAAACACGTCTATTAATGCATCGTCCACAACCTCATTAACCAAATTCTATTCAACCAAATTATACAGGGTCACTAAAATCTTTATGTAATGGAAGTATATTTTTCTGATTTTATATTGGTTCCCCAGAATATTTTTACATTATTCATTTCGAAATTAAAAAATATTTTTTTTTTCTAATTACACTGGCCAAGATTGTTCAGACCCGCCACGTTATATAGTTTCCTAATAGTTTCGGGCGCGCTGAACCCAAATTTGACCTCAAAATTGCTCCATAAATATTCTAACCTAAAGATGCAGAAAGTTTGGTTTTTAAACATCTTCGGGATGAAATAACACAGTGAATAAATTTTTGCTTTATTTTAAGCTTTATTTCTTCTCGAAGAAAGATAATTTCTATAACAACACTTTTTGCGCTATCATCAACCAAATTACAAGGAGCATGAATGGCTTATTTGTGGTGATTTTAAAATGATAAATATTCTTCTTGGCTTAAAATTGGTTAATACTAAAAATCCTTGTTTTGTTTGCCTGTGGGACAGTCGTGCAAGAGATCAGCATTGAATAAACGATAAGTGGCCAGGAAGATTAGAATCGAACGTTGGCTATCATAACGTCGTACAAGAAAAACTTGTTGATATAAAGCGCATCTTATTACCCCCACTTCATATTAAGCTGGGGTTAATGAAACAATTTGTAAAAGTTTTAAACAGAAAAAGACCGTGTTTCAAATATATTCAATCAAACTTTTGCTAAAATTACGGAAGGATTTTGTGTTGGACTTGGTATAAGAAAACTCATGGGAAGATGATTTTATGAAAGTTGTGACATCTATTGAAAAAAATGCTTGGTTGGCTTTTAAAGATGTTGTACACAATTCTTTAGACAACCATCGTGTTCCAAAATTTAAAAGTATTGTGACAAACATGTTGCAAAATTTTAAACGATTAGGTTGTTTAATGAGCATGAAATTACATTTTCTATATTCCCATTTGGACTAATCCCGGGAAAATTTTTGAGTATATAGCGAAGATATAGGCAAACATTTTCATCAAGGCTTTAAAGAAAAAGACCGACATTATCAAGGTAGATGGGATGAAAAAATGATGGCCGACTATTGTTGGGCTTTGAAAAGGGAAGATAATTCCATAAGTTATAAGCACAAGTGGCTGCAACGTTCATTTGAATTGAAGAGAAGACGATTTCATAAGGCTATGTAATTTTATTCTTCGAAAAAGGAAAAAAAAACAAAAAGTTAAAGTTTAGTTGCGTTAGGTTTGTTAAAGGTGGTAATATAAACAATTATAAATTCTGGTGTACTAAATTCGCCGTTTTGAAATTTCCACTTTCCATATTTATTTCGATTGATTAATATACTGCGAGCCAATCAATCTAAAAACCATAGAACCTATGATCTAGCTGGAAGCAAGAATTTGAAAACGTTACATCTTTTTGAGATTACGATCAAACTAATGCCTACTAGTCTACTATACTCACAACTATGACTGAGGTATCATAAAAGAAGATTTTTTCATGAAGAAATGGAAGTATCGAAAAAATTCAAAATGCATTTTGAATGGAAAAGGTGGTGCATTCAGATTCCGCCTGGAGTTCTGTGAATAGAAATTTATTCGCTACGTTATTTAATTCCAAACATGTTGAAAACTCGTGTTTTTTGCATCTATAGGTTAGAATATCTTGAAAACCTGAGGTGATTGAGCAATTCTGAGGTCATATTTGAATTCAGTGTGTCAAAACCTTGTAGAAAAGTGCTATTTGATTTATGGGTCTTGTGGTGATTATCGCCAGCTGAATTTAATTACAGTTCCCGATCGTTATCCTTTACCTCACATTCAGTACTTCAACCTTAGAATTCATGGTTGCAAAATATTTTCGAAAATTGATTTAGTCCGTGCGTATCATCAAATTCCTATTGTAGAGGAAGATATACACAAATCCGCAATAACAACTCCCTTTGGTCTTTTTGAGTTTGTTCGTATGCCTTTTGGTTTACGTAATGCAGCTCAAACATTCCAAGGATTCAAGAACGAAATAACCAAAGATTTAGATTTTGCATTCGTCTACTTAGACGACATTCTTATTTCGAGTAAAAGTGAAGATGAACATTTTCTTCATCTTCAACAACTATTCGACTGTCTAGATAACTTTGGAATTTCTCTTAAACCATCAAAATGTGTTTTCGGAGTCTCTCAACTAAATTTTCTGGGTCATACGGTTTCTTCTAAGGGCATTCTTCCTTCATCTGAACGCATTTATGTTATTAACGATTTCCCTCTTCCGAAAACAACAAAACAACTTCAAAGATTTCCTGGTATGGTAAATTTTTACCATAGATTTATTCCTAATTGTTCTCAAATTCTTCACCCACTTCATTCAGTTTCCACAGATGCTCAAAAACTTAACCAGAAAAACATTTCCTTTTGGTCCAAAGAATATCAGGACAGTTTTGAAAAAACAAAATCCCTGTTAGCTAATGCTACGATTTTAGCTCACCCATCGCAAGATGCAAAATTGTCTCTGACTACTGACGCCTCAAATTCTGCAATAGGAGCAGTTTTGGAACAAGTTGTCAATAACATTTCACAGCCAAGTACTTGTAGTGTATATAAAATTTATTTATTTTATCAAGACATCGTCTTTTAAAAATGTTATGAAAATGTAGTAACTATGTAAATATTATTTTTATTAACAACAGAAAATAAATGCGTATTTTCGAGGGAGGTTCGCAAAAGCTTTTGCGAACATTCCTATAAATTTTTAATACAACATTTTATTATTACGAGAGCTTCGAACTACAAGTCTCACCTTTCATAAAATTTTGTCGGCCTGTGTTATTATTCGATCCTGTCTCACTTTTTAATATATTAAAAGTTAATAAAAGTTTAAATTAGCTGTAAAGTAATTTTCTCTACATTTTTAATAATCACGGACATTTATGTGAAGGGATTTTGCTCGAATGATTTATCTAAATAGTAGTAAAACTGATTAAAGGTACTAGAGACATACATAATTTGTAATTGTTGGAGTATAACTCCAAACGTCAGGTTCTCTCTATGGACTATTAGGTATGGCACGATAATGAACAGCCTCAGCACACCTTCTGTACTTTCCACGTAACGTTGACTTAGTGCGGTCGGTTATAGTCTAAAACGATGATTTACCGTGTATTCCGCGCTCTTAGGGATTATAGTTTAAATATAGAGCGAGTAATTTAAACTCTTCCTCGTGTCGTTCGACGTTTTTCTGTGCAATACCTTCTAGTTTTCCAGTAAACCTAGAAGCCTACCTTCTTGGTAGATATTAATGTTTCTAGAGGGGCTATTAGTAAAATTGCGGGCCTATTTCCATCCGTAGACGGTTGTTCCTCCGGGATGCATTGTTCGGAGATGACGTCTGTTCCACCTGCTATTGGAAAATAAGCGCAGCGCATCCTGACACGTCATATTTCAATGGAACGCAAAGAGGAGACTTACGTTCCGTTACGACGACGGAACATCCGGTTCACATAGTGCCAATAATTCTGCTACGTGTCGCAGTGGCCGTAATGTCTCGTGTTTCAACCAATTTATTTGTATTCGCTCGATATACGGCCCGTTTATTTGAGTTATCGGGGACCCTCTTTTTATTGTTCCCATCGTATCGCTCCCTATAGACAAATCCGCGTGGATCACTAGGCAAATATTTGATCTTACCCTCTTTTCCTTTTTTTCTTTGATAGAACGAAGTGTTCGAGTCTTTCTAGTAGAAAGATTGAGCTTGTTACGATTTGTGTTAAGGAAATTAGGATAAATAAATTAAATTGTAAGTAAAGTTTTTATTCTTTTATCTAACATAACTCTAGAGATTTTCAAGCTCTCTACGATTTCTTTAGAGAAAAAGTCATACTAACCCATTCCACCGGTAAGGTTTAAAATAAATTACCATCAGGATGCGAATGGCCTTTTTTCGGGCTTCCCACGGAATTGGATCCTAGTGAAATATCGAATTCAAGGAGTCGGCATTTATCAAGTTCGGTTCACACGGTTAGGGCGGCGGGTCCTCTATTAACTAAGCGCGGAAATATCGTCGAAAACACGGAGCGAAATTTCTCTTGAATTATTCTCCGACCGGAAAGTTTTTCAGGATTTTTTACCTGCATTTGTGGAACTGAATAAGAACTAATTACGCGCCTTCCGGCCACCAAGTTACCCAAAACTTCTACGGCGCAATTACAAAGTTGCTACACGTTGCCGTTATTTTTCCGAGAGCCCGTCCCGGTTCTCTCGTTGCTTTCAG
Source organism: Digitonthophagus gazella (assembly GCA_036711955.1). Lineage (NCBI taxonomy): Eukaryota > Metazoa > Arthropoda > Insecta > Coleoptera > Scarabaeidae > Digitonthophagus > Digitonthophagus gazella. The sequence goes on from JASCIT010000001.1 coordinate 13,028,198, forward strand.
CTAAGCGGGGGTGCGACCGGAGCAGCAGGTTGTTAAATATTAATTTATGTAAATTAGCTGAGACGAAGAGTTGATTACGAACTAGTATTCGGTAAATTCCCTCGCTGAAAAAGGTAAGAAAAAGTTAATCAAATTTATTCGAAACCTATTTCATCAACAAATAAAGCTTTCGAATTGGATGTAACTGCAAAGTCGCTTCTTATGGAAGCGGAAGGTAATAGAACTTTTTCAGAGTACACGTGGAGAAACTCAAACAGACCGGCGGCAAAGTTTCACGACCAGCTGAACGACTGGGGAATTAATTAGGTTAATTGCCCCGAAGTCACGATCGGTCGTAGGAGTCAAGTTATTCCGAGGTAATTATTTCTTTTATATCGAATAAAAAAAAGAAGTTTTTCTCCTTTTAGTTTACTACTCTTAGCTTAAGGGGATTGGATTTTATTACTACAGTTATTTTTACATTTAAATAATTGCTATGACATATTTCTATTTCTTCGGAGATATATGTAAGTAGTAGCAATACACCCCCGTAATAAATTAATATCGTTTGGTTAAAGATTATCCCATCGCGCGGGACATTGTGACAACGATTTCCTATTTAATTTCGAGATTACAGTTGGTATCCTGTCGCGTCACGTTTCTGGGTGCCTTGATGTAATTGTCGCGGAATAGAGTAACATGTGCAGATAACTGAAGCGACAGCTTTCGCTGTTGGAATCCGATAAGGCTTTTCCTAAACGTACCGGTCGGTTTCCCACTATGGTATAATGGTACGTTCAAATCCCACGTTGAGCTCAAATAATACGTGTGAGAGATATCTCGTCATCGCTTTGCGGTCAAGTTGAAATGTTAGTCAGACGGAGAGTTACCAAAATACTTCCGTCCACGATAACAAAATTTAATGCAACGCTTTACCGTTATTGTGACAAGGCGTCTAGAGTACACGAAAATTTAATAGAGTTTTCCCGTACCGTTGCATATTTTAATTGACCACTTAACCGTATAAATTTTGAAACGTTGTGGAAAGTTGGAGGTTGTTATTAGATATTATACATTTAATCAGTTTGGAAGTGTTGAAATTTACACTTTCTAGAGACTTTTCCTCGATATAAACCTTATATAAATTTTTGATTTTATTTCATTTTATTTACTCTCCTTAATTTTATATTATTATTTAATTTAAGTTGGGATTTCTTTTGTAACTAATACTAGTGACATGCCGAATTCCAACGATTCCCGTTTCCTGGCAAATTTTTATTATGTATTACAGCGATTTGAATCTAATTTCATTAAAATTTTCGACGAAGTGAAACTTTGAATAACCCAGCATAACTTCTTTAAAAGTTGTAACTCATCTGGAGCCCAAAGACTAAAGTTTAGGGAAGCCACAAAATGAGGACAAAAACCGCGACAACTAATAATTTTTTTAATGTAGACACTCATTAATTTCTGAAATGTTAGAGTTAATGAAAAATACTTGCAAGTATTTTATTAAAAAGTCTTGATTTAAAATATAATTTGAAATGCAGTTGCAGTAGATTACACGAAAGATACTGGTTGTCAATGTTTCTTTGCCAATTAACATCACACTCAAATCTTCTTTGATCATCCTCTATCTACATATAAAATTCACTGTCAGTTAACATTAGAATTTTTCTTTTTTTATTGTTTACTATATTTATGTCCTCTGAAAAGGTGAACTTTCTCACTGATTATTGAACTTTTTCTTTGAAGATCTGTCATTTCAAACCTAATTCGTTTCATAGATCATATACTTTTGACTGAATTTATAATAATATATACACATATACTATACGAAATCTCTATTTTCTTCTTTTATATGTTGTACCATTGAGTCCCCTTTCTTTAACTTGAATCTTTCTCTTCGTGGTGCAATTTACCTTTCTTCAATAACTCTTTGAATATCTCCTATGAATAATTCCTATGCAAGTGTTTCAGTTTCAAAATTCTTTGACCTTATTCTTATTACCTCTTACTTTACATAACAATAACATTATTTATAGAGCTATTAAATTCCCAGGAAACATTGCTTACAAAGTTCAAAAAATATTTCACAAATATAACATCAACATATCCTTTACAAATCACAACACTTTAGGTAAAAAACTTTTCAATGCTAAAGACAAAATAAATTTATTAGACAAAAATGGAGTTTATGAACTCGAATGCGACACTTGTGGTGCAACCTATATTGGGGAAACTGGCAGATCTGTTAAAACACGTATTAAAGAACATCAACTTAATGAAAAGTCTAACTTTGGCCGACATTTACTAATACACAGTCACGATTTTAAAACTAATGAAAATGTTAAACTTTTACATAACCAAAACAAAGGTTACAAATTAAGCTTACAATTAGTCGAACAATACGAAATAGACAAATTTATATTCAGTAATACACAAGTAGAATGCTTAAATGATCAAATTCAAAGTTTGAAAACTCCCCTATACTAATTCCTATCCCATCCTTTTCCTCAAAATGCAGAGGATTAATGCATCTTGACCGCGTGCATTTTTCGCACTTTTTGGGGTCCCAGCGGCCACTCCCCATGCCTCTCTTTGTCCCATTCCTTTAACCCTTATCCTTAGTTTTCATTTAGAGTGCCCATTTTAATCTCCCATTTCCTAATTTCCTTTTATTTCAACACTGCAATTTTTGATTGCATTTCATTAAATATTTAATAATTTTCAGACTACATTCTTTTTCGATTGATTACTTTCAAAATTTTGTTCTGTTTCTTTTTCATGATTTCGATGTTACCTTTATTTTGCTTGGTCTTGTATTTCCGCATGCGCTTTCTACATCATTGTAAAGTCGTAATAAAACTGGTTCATTTTATAAGATTCACGTTGCCTTTCGACATGTTTAATAATCTACGTGTAGCTTTATAGAATCTTTTTTTTTTTATTCTCAAAATTGTTATTTTAGTGTTAATTTCTTATAAAATTGTAAGTATTTTTAATAATTCTACATCTTAACTTGTATTACTTCAGCTTTTTCAAAATGTTTACACATGTTTTCGTTAATTTCTTTGTAGTCGTCTCAGACGATGGCGTGAGCCGAAACATGTAATACGTATTTAACAAAAAAAACCAGTAAAAGTACAGATTTTTGTTGATAATAACGAGTTTAATATTCTAACTGGTAGAAAATCGATCAAACAACAAACTTTTTATCACAAAATTCTTTTGATTTGCAGCATCTTCTCTTAAAGTTTGTTCTAATATTTATGTGACGCTCATATGTCATGACAGTCAAAATGATGTGCCTTTTATAATGTTGGAATCAACTTTTGAATTATATTTTAAAATGCTTAACGTTTTGTGTAACAAAAAAGGCTTAATTGTCTCTTTATTTATTACCTTTACATTCTTTTCCCCCATAATAAAACTCAGATATTGAAACTGAAAATAGAATGTTCCGGATTACTATTGAAAATCTTGGAAATATTAAAAAGTCAGTTTTTTACCCTATTTACAGAAGAGGACACAACATATAAAATCTACTCTTATTTCTTTTTTCCTTGATATGTACGAAACTTCCCCCGCAGATTTCTATTGAAATATAATGTCACATTCTGTACTGTGTGGAACTTATTTTCCAATAGTTGTGAGGACCAGATGTCAGCTTCACACAATACGACCCAGTTTTCACAGATTCTAGAAGATGCTGTCCAATGGCATCATGTGCATCCAAGTATCATGTGCATTCTATATGTACTTATTATAATTTTTATAGGTACACGTTTCTATTCCACTTTAGTACAACATTCATTCCATTTATATTTTTTGTGGTGTGAACAGATGTATATCAACGACCCACCCTTACATCCATTTTAAAAATGTATCGCCGTATCGAAAAGGAAAATGTTGCCTAAGGGCCTAATAAGAAAGTCCTAAACACGACCCGGACGGCACGTGCCGGATGGACGGTCGCGTTTTAGGGTCCGGAAGTAGATATTAAAGGGTCGGGGAACAGCTGGACCTTATGTCGAGTTAAAAAAAGCAATAACGCGGGTCGAGACGCCATCGCGAACAGTTCCGGTTCAACGGTCACGTATACCTATACTTGCACAGCTAAAAAGGGTATCGGCCCGCTTCTTTTGCTTTAATTTTCATTATCTTAAGTACGCGTTTATGAGTAAGAATTTAATTAAACGAGTTCAGAGTGCCTCCGGAGATTCTAGAGACTGGAAGCCAAAGGTACTAGTGTTTGATGTTAACGATGATTGCTTAACGAAGCGCGCGCAGAACGTAGCGGAAATGGAAGGAAAAGGTAAAAATTCATAAAGGAGTTTTTGTTTAACGAGCAACGGAGGCGTAACGGTTAAATATGAAGCAAAGGGATTTGTTAGGTTGTGTATACTATCTCAAAAGTTTTAACAAAACGTTTGGGATATAATAAAATGGCTTTTGAAAATGACTTTTTTTGGTTAACGAACTGGATTTGAGTCATATTAGTAGTTAAATAAAAGTCCTCTTAGGCCTGATTTATTCACCTTTGAGTAAATTAATTTATCTGATATTTTCCATAGTTATCGTTATTTCACTTATCACGAATGGCTATTCCGACAGTAACCATGATAAATATCGGATAGATTAACCCATTATAAGCTAACGTTACCTATATGTAGCATAGTTTGCAACCTGTGTTGACAGCTTAGTATCAGCATATCCATATAAGCTTATTTCTCAGTGCTTATTTCTATATTATTGCTACTTATTACTTCTAGTGAATGACTTCGGTATTCGGTTAGAAAAAGTACACAAGAAGTTCTTACTCTGTCATAGTATATAAGTTAAAGTTTTATACGCTATCTTGATTAGCCAGATAACTGATCAGAGCTAGAAGTTTGACGATTTTAATCTCCTAGGTTACACATATGTATGTAACCCTAGGCATTTACGATGTGTTTATATAAATATTAGCCAGTACAACTTATACATGGGACGTACACACCTTATGGAAGAAAAAATTGCTGTATACCGAATTGGCATAAGAATGCAAAAAAATGGTGGTGGAACATTTTTACAGGGCTCTTAGATGCAGTTATCAATAATGCTTGGGTTTTCACTGTACTATAACTTGAAATGGAGCTGCACCATGAAGAGAAAAATGAAAGAGTACTCGACTATATTACGGAGAGGAAGCTTAGTTTTTTATGTTTCTCTTCATGGTGCAGCTCCATTACGGGTTATACTATAGTGTAAAACCCAAGCATTATTGATAACTGCATCTAAGAGCCATGTAAAAATGTTCCACCATCAAGAGTACTCGACAATGTTACGGAGAGGAGGCTTACTTTTTCATCTTTCTCTTCACGGTGCAGGTCCATTACGGGTTATAATACGTCGCAAGCATCACAGCTTTCACAGCTTGAATTTTGTAGAAGCATAGCCCAAACTTATCTAAAGCGGTGAAGAATACCATTAAAAGCACCGAAAAAAATAAGCGTATCCAAAATGAGCAAAACAAATAGCCAAGTATCCGATCCCTTGAGGTTTGATCATCAAGATCATCTACTTACTACTATTCCAGACAACAAATGATGCTGAGGCGCAAGTGATCAATGCCAAACAAGTGCTAGAGCTACATGTAGTAGTTCACATGTAGTGAACAAGTGTAATCTCGGTTTATCTATTGATTGCAACGTAAAATTCCACACTTTATACAAATAATGATTAGTGATTTGTTAGTTATCTGTGTAGCAGTTTAATAACCTAGCGCTACATATTTATGTGTAACACTTCACTTCTTAAGTTTTTGAAATAAAATATTTATTCTAACACTAAAATATCTTTAATTACTCCTCAATAAGCTGACAAATTTTAATGCATACAAATCAGGGAGAGTAAACGATTACCGGTCATAATAAGTTAATTTACCCAAAAGTGAATAAATCAGACCTTAAACTTTCAATTCCAATTTCAATTTTATCTTATTGTTAGTATCGTTAAAGCCTAAAAAGGTTGCTCCAAAGCGGATACGTATTCAGTAAAGGTTAGGTTATATTCTAAGTAGAAATGTAAATCAAAGAAATTCACTACATAGTGAATTGGTGTGCACGCATTCGATCTGCGGATAGGGCTATTGAATGTGTTAGACAAGGCATCGAATTGCATACGATTTTAATGCGTTAGATAAAGAGACACATATCAACTCCAATCGGCCCAATAAGTAAACGTCGTATATCTGTTCTGTGTTAACTAATGGAAGCCTTATGCCTATCAACTCCAATCGGCCCAATAAGTAAACGTCGTATATCTGTTCTGTGTTAACTAATGGAAGCCTTATGCCTTCGTTTGCGCAGTTTTATCGAACAGCACACACGTACGCTAGCTACACACGTACCGATTTATCGTAAGGATAAAACTGTACAGTTCGTTTGCACAGTTTTATCGAACAGCACTAGTGCCGCTACACACCAACAAAATCTGAGTCGATTAGTCAGTTCCCCCCGAGAATCTCTGACGAGAACATTTCATCCACAATGGTAGACAGTGACGCGCTATTGGCTTTACATATTTTGTGCAAAAAGAAGAGAAAACCACGTAGTGTGTGCTTTAAGGGCTGGCTTCTAAAAAGGAAGTCGTACTCTCCCATAAATTTATTAAATGAATTTAAATTCACCTTAAAAGATTGGCATAACTATTTAAGGATGAATGAAGAGACGTAGTTAAACATTTTGGCTTTAGTCACACCGCTAATGCAGAAAAATAACACTGTGATGAGAGAAGCAATAAGTCCCCATGAGAGACTATCTTCAACACTAAGATTTTTAGCTACAGGTCGTTCCCATGCATGAAGTTTTCCACGATAATATCACCCCAAGCTCTCAAGATTTTCTCTGCTTATTAAGTTCTTTCTTGTACGCTGTTCGAAGATTATTTATTTTCTTCACCACTATCTTCCTATTGGCGTTAGTGTCGATAGTTTCATTTTTTAACACTCCATAAATTCTTCCAATTGCTCGCGGTGTCCAGCAGAATGTTCTTGTGCCATGTTAACCCTCTGCAAGACGAATGCACGTTCAAGCAAGCTCTTGACCTGAACTTAATTGATCCCGATTGGTACGATCGTCATCCATACGCTGCGATAAAACTGCACAAACACGATCAACAACGATTTATCGAATAAAAATTGTAACTACCAACGATGGATTGCACAAACCAAAAAATCTGTACCAATTGTTAATACACGATAAAACTTCGATAAAACTGCGCAAATGAACTGTACAATTTCATCGTTACGATAAATCGTTACGTGTGTAACTAGCTTTACTGTCGTCCTTTTTCCACTTACGTTAAACGTAAGTGGAACACGGTATAACTTTAACGTTAACTTGAATAACTTTCAATAATACATTTTTACGTAGGAATAGCAAAAAGTCCACTTAATTCAACTTAAAGACAAAAATTTTCAAACCACAACAGGATTCACAATAATTTTCTCAATAACTTGAATAACCTTGCAACATATCTTTACCTAGGAACGCCAAAAAACTCATTCCAACTTGAAAGAAAAATGTGCAATCCAGTTCGATATCAATATCGTTGCAATCTACAAAAATGCGTTAATTCCATAAGTTACTGAAGCTAAATTTAAATTCCTTAACCGAAGAAAAGTATTTTTTTCTTCAATTACCCATTTATTAATATTTTTACTAATATAAATACAAACTTAATCTATTTTAAATTATTTATTGTATGTAAATTAATAATCACTGACGTATTGCACTGAGAATTTGAATTACATAACACGACGTAATCGCGAGTGGAGTTTGAGATATTTTCACATTAAATTATTCCGAGATACACATTTACGTCAACTGTGAGAAATTATTCACAGGTAGATATTCTGCCATGGTAATTACCCACTCGTTAAGTTGACGTACGTAAAGATCACGTAAGGAGCGGATTTTAACGTCATTGGAAACGATAGAGGTTGTTCTTTACATCATACGAACGAACATGTCGATCTCTATCTAATCTACATGCAATTGAAAAAAGATTATTTGTTTATCTCACAGTGCGCCGGTTAAAATCGGGCGGAGCTAAGCTACGATAAACGATAATTTTAACTAACCATTCCCTATTTTTAGCCATCCAGCTCTGTCCCCAAGACAGTCTGGCAAAATGTGCGAACAAGCTCGGTTATTTCTACCGTTAGAAACCTTAGAAAAGTTAGTGTGTTCGGAATGTAAAGCATATTTACGTACGGGTCCGATTAAAGTTCGGTTAGATGGAGAGAGTGTGTGTGGAAAATGTTCCAGCAGCCCAAAACATTCGGCTCCATTAATACATCACAAGGCCTTCGAAGAGGTGATAAAATTAGTTCATTTTCCATGTAAATACTATAAATTTGGATGTCCGGAGTACATTCAATTTGATGATACCACCAAACACGAAGATACCTGCGTTTTTCGCGTTTATTATTGTCCCGGAGACCGATTAGGTTGTTATTGGAAAGGAACAGGTGCTCAAATGTTGGAACATTTTCGTGAAAACCATTTGGAATTGTTTGCAACAACGACGACGTTTCAAATTAATTTAAACGATGACATTGAAGAAACGAAATTTTACGTTCAAAATAATTTAAGCTTCCTTATTAAATACAAAGTTTCTAAAGAAGATGGAAAGTTTTGGATTATTATTGAACATTTGGGATTTATTGAAGAAAGTACACCAATTACTTATAAAATAACTTTACACACAAGCGAAGAAGATGGTTTAAAAATGGTAATGAAAGAAAGAAAAACTTCTTATGCTCCACGTTACACCGTTTTTGATATTAATAACTTCCAAGTTGTTGATGTTAATTCATTATTAACTATTCTTGAAAATCCTGAAAATGTTTATTGTAGCGTAGAATTAAAAATACCGTCACAGCTTATTACAGATGTTCAATCAAAATTGGATGATATTAAATGTCCTCATTGCTTGAAATACATGGCTCCACCAATTTTTATGTGTCCAGAAAGTCATAATTCTTGCACAGATTGTATCGGCTATAATAAAAAGTGCAAAGTTTGCAATAAATCAAATACGTTCTTTAGTCGTCATAAAAGCCTTGAAGTTATTTCTGCAAGTTCTCAATTACCTTGTAGATGGCCGTCTTGTGATTTCATCGGAGATTATTTAAATATTCGAAAACACGAAAAAACTTGTGAACACCGAAAATACAAATGTCCACGTTGTTACAATTGGCATGGAACTTACGAAAAGATGAACGAACATTTTGAAAAAGAACACGACACTCATCCGCTTCTTGCATCTAAAAAAGTCGCTATTGCCAGACAAACGAAAGTTTACGATTTTTACCTTTTAGTATTTGGAGATATTTTTGGATGTTCGGTATTTTCAACAGATGAAAACGAGAAAAACTTTTCCGTTTGGTACTACGGTTTACCAACGTTTTACGATAAATACGAATATTATGTTCATCTAGCGAAGAAAAGTGATGACGACGAAGCCGAAAATATCAAGAGTTATAAACTAGAAAAATGTTGTGCCACGGAAAATTGCTTCTCGTTTAATTTAAAAATTCCTAACGAAGATATTTTAAAGTATAATGACATAGAAAATTTTTGTTTTATTTTTGAAATTGTAGAGCATCCTTAAAAGAAAAGTTTTATTGTAATTGATATTATACCCATGTAGTATTCTTTTTCATTCCACTTTAGAAATAGAGTGCTCCTAGATTTAATTTTAAAGTGGTATTGATTTTATCACTACCTGTTTAAAACTTGATGGATTGTAAGCATTGTAATAAGTACTTTCAATCTTGTGATAGCGATAAGATGTGATTCGTACAATGACGAGATATTTATAAAAAATATGGTGCCTATTGATTTATTAAATAAAACCTTTTTACCTTAAATTGTTTTAATTTTATTTTTTCTCTTCAATTTTTGAATTTGTTTCATTGTTTAAATACCTAAAAAAATTTAAACCTTTATTTTGAGCGTATCTCATAAGTGCTTTAAGGTCGTTTGAAGTGAATACAAAACTAAATTTTACGGCATAAAAAAAGTTAATTGACAAAACATCTGTTATATATAAAAAAAGAATACCAACACACAAGAGAAAGAAGTAGTTAGCGTGAGACCTTCAACCTGGCGTATACCTTCAACACTTGAGTTACCACGACGGAATTCTTACTCATTCCCACTTCCGGTGAACCCATTCCCAGGACGCATTGTGCAGGGGATTTGTCTTCTTCAAAACGCAAGTGCACACTACGCTTTGGCATTGTCCCAGCGTAACAAAACGTATTAAAAAGAAACCAAGAGACACGTAACCGTAATTAAACGTGAAATTTATTTAATTGCGTTGGAAGGTTTGTATACTAAATAGTTATACGTCCAAGACTACGTTACAAGAATAATTTATAAAGTGTAAATAAGAAAACGATAAATTGGAAGGATTTAGAAAGTTATTAATTATCCAATTTTCGATACTGCGCCGGACAATTGTTGTTTCCTCGAATTGTTAAACCGGGCAATTAAAGAGAATAAGAGATCGTTCTTTAACTTTATTAGCAATTATCGCCGTGGCGCTCTCTTCCAGATGATTAGATTAACGCAAAAAGAAATGCTCTGCGAACGAGAGCGGAATCTCTTTTCAAGGAGCGCTCTTTCTCGGACAGGAAATATCGACCGTCCAGCAGGGTTCTAATTTCCGCTTTTCATTTCCCCAGCTAAATAATACGACACCAACATCCCCGGATAAAGAAGATCGAAAAATAAATCTGAAAATCATCTCACAATTTTTTAATATGGATTAAATAAAGTCAGCTATAAAAGAATCCTCCTTTATTAAAAATTCATTTAATAATATTCTTTAATAGTAAATTTAAATGGATTTAATGAACATCTTTAAAGCTTGAATTAATTTGAAATAATATGTCTATTTGTAATTCACAGAGAAACTTTATTCAATTACTTTATTTCATTATCTTATTGTAAGATGGTTCTAAGTTTTAAAATAAGCTTTAATAATTGATGAAAATTAAAAACTGTTTTATTGGTTTAAATGTAATAGGTTCAACAATAGTCGTTAATCATGTCATGATCCCAAAATCCATGGTATCGTCTTTTAATTTTTACCATATTTTGTTATAAACTATCTCATTAAAAGATTCTAAATATGTATTTAAGAATTGTTCTTTTAAAAATTCGAAATCTTTAACTTGATAAACAGATTGAAGTTTCGAATTTATCAAATTGTATTCAGGTTTAGAATTATCTGGTCAAACCCAAAAGTTTAGAAAAATTTGTGAATTTATGTAAATTTTAAGTAATTTCTTTAATCATTTAGAATTAGATTGGATCGTTTTTTTTTTTCATTTTTAGGGCGATGTTACACTATCAACGATATAATAAAAGATTTTGTATAATATATCTTTATGAAAGAAAGTTTACAGTATAATACGCTGCATTTTATAATAGATTTATTTCATAAAATATCTAGTACCAAAATTGGCTGCAATCGACCACATTTGATAAAAGTTTTATATTTTATAAACATATTTTATGGAACCATTTACGAAAGAACTTTTATGAAGCCTTTGGTGGTCTAATATCGGAATTTAGTATATAGTTTCGTTAAATAATAGGATATCAACATTCCTGGAAAAAGAAGACCGAAAAATAAAAAGGTTTCCATCAACATTTTATACCAGTTTTTAAATTTGATTTTTTTTATGATAATTAAAATAAAGTTGGCAGTTAATATAGAAAATAGAAACCTTAAGCCTTAATCTGGTGGATTTTTTGAATGTTAGTTTATCCTAAAATTCATGTCTTAATTTTTACTAACTATTTTCATTTATGAAACGATTAAAAATTTTTTTTGTTCTTTTAATTTGATTAATTAAGAAGTTTTAACAACTTAAATTTTTTTTTAGTTTTTTGATAACATAATAACAGTAAGAAATGAAATCGTTAGGATTTTTCAATGTTGATCAATTGAATTGTAAAGTTATATTAGGTTCGATTAAAATTTTTATGGCCTCATCATTTTTTCTTCTATTCTCTTTGGTAGCAATTAAAACAAGTTTAATTTTTATCATCAACATTCAGAATCTTTAAGCTTCATTTTAACGTAGAAATCACATCTAAATTTTCATAAATAAATTTCGTACGACTTTAAAGTTAGTTAAAACTTTAGTTAATTAGAAACGAATATTTAAAAACCCTTTATATTCCTATACCCTTCCGTTTCTTAATATGAATTAAATTAAATACACCACCTAAAAAAATCTTCTTTATTAATAAATTAGCAATATTTATCGAACAGTCGATGGACAGTGAATATACGTACAAACGTCGGTAAACCTTATACCTTATAAAGAAATATCTATTTATGATCAGTAAAAAAAAAACTTTATTTGTGGTATAACCTTTCAGCAATATTAACACATTCATTTCCATACGGATATGTTACTATTCTCTTTGATGCTGAAACGACATCAATGTTTATTACGTAAACAAGTACAGATTTAATGAATTGCCTATGGGCGCGTTGTTTCAATAAACACAATCCTATAGAACGTTCTGTATAAAAAAGTTGGTATCAAAAATGAACCCAATTGTATCTTTAATTAATTTGATTACTATCAATTTTCTGCCCCAAATAAAATCGCACAGACCTTATTAGTATCAAAAGTTAGTATCAAAAATGAACCCAGTTGGATCTTCAATTAATTTGGTTACTATCAATTTTCTGCTCCAAATAAAATCGCATAGACTTTATTTATGGAAATTAAAAAAAAAAAAAAACTAAAAGTGGATTGAAATGTATATTTTTTAAATTAAACCTAGCAAACTTGTTCTATTGTCAAAAAAAAATAAATAAATAAATAAAATAAAATAAAGTAAAATAAAATAAACTGCAAAAAATCGTACAGAATTTATTTATGAAAGTTAAGGAAGGAAAATGTAGACATAGATAAATTAAAATACCTATTTACTATTATAATTGCCAAACATATTCAGATTGGTATTAAAAAAAATTTCAATTTCAAAATCAAAAAGTTGAGGATGATATTTAACAAAACGTTCCCTACAAAATTTTGATGGTGAATCGCACAGATTTTATTCCTAGTAAATAAAGAGAGAAAAGTTGAAAATGAACGGGCTCTATTTTTTACTAAAATCAACAAAAAGATTTTAAAAATTTCAAAAATCACTGATAACCTAATGTAATCTAACTTATAAATTTGTAAAATATCGTACAGAATTTATTTAGAGAAATTCAGGAGAGAAAATGTAAGGATGGATTGATTAAAATACCTATTTATTATTGAAATTACCAAATATATTCAGATTATTACTAAAAAAAATAAAAAATCACCGATGATCTTTAACCAAACCTAATGTAACCTACAACTTTAAAAAATCCCACAGGCTTTATTCACAGTAATCAAAGAGAAATTTTGGAAATCAATGGAGTCTATGTTTTACTAACCACCAAAAAATTTCAAAAATCCCCTGTGATTTTTGCCCTAATCTAACCTGCAACGTTGTAATAAATTGCACCGAATTTATTTACAGAAATTCAGGAAAAAAATGTAAAGATGGATGGATTAAAATATCTATTTTTTATTACAATTAGCAAATATATTCTAATTATTACTAAAAAAATTAAAGAAATTCCAAAAATCACCCATGATTTTTTGTCCGTATCTAATATCACCTATAAACTTTTGCCCAACTTTAAAAAATTGTTCATACTTTACTTATGGAAATTAAGGATAGAAAATGGAAAGATCGGCGGACTAAAATGTCTATTCCTTACTAAAACCAACAAATTTATTTTCACTATTACAAAAAGAATTAAATAAATTCGAAACATCACCGATGTTGTTTGACCTAACCTACCATAAAAATTCAAATTTAAGGTTTTTAAAAAGTGGTAGGTGGCATCTTATACTCCTATAATAATAACTAGTTAAAAATCCTTTTATAACGACGCGATTTGAAATTCGGCTATCAGAAGTGGCAAATCCCAAAAAAAGAAAAAGGGGATTTCAGGAGTGGGAAAATCCTCGTCGAGAGACATTTCAGGTAGAGAGATATCAAAGATTTTTAAACATAGCTAACCAGTTTCGAATGCTTTGGGCGGAGAAAATAAACATTTTCAAGTTCAGTTTATATCATATTTAAGGTATTTTGAAAGAATTTTAATTTAGAATTGATGCGAAGATGAAATGTTAATAACCAAATATACAGGTGTCCCAAACCACCCGTATTACCTCATTGATTCAAAAACCATAAGTCCTAAGAACTTGAAACAAAAAATTTGATAAATAAATAGAGTATAAACTTTCTTTTAGGCAGGAAAGTAACATTTATTAATTTCATATGGAAATAGTTGAAAAGAGCTTCTCAAAAGAAATAACTTATCCATTTGATGACCATTTGCAAAACTCATGGCATTTGAAAATGACGGCTGATAAATTAAAGTACAAGCTTAATCTTCAAAGAATTCACATGTATCGTTTTTACATCACATTATTTTGTTGTATGTTACATTTTTTTGTTTATTTTATCCACTTTTTTGAGAATAGGTTTGCAATCAATCTTTAGCTTTGTTCGTTAGGGCTGCACTGCTTGCACTTCGCAGTTCAGTGCATTATTAAATTTTGGGTATATACCTGAACTAAAGAGTACCAAATTACACTGAATTACAGTCATTTCCCTTACAATACTGCACGAAGTTTTAACCCAACGAACAAAGCTATTATTTCCAAATGCCATGATTTTTGAAAATGTCTAATAGCGACATCTAGTGGGGACCTTAGATAACACTTGTAAAAAAATCCAGATTTTCAAATCAATTTTGAATGAAAGCAGCAAATAGGCAGAGACGACCCTGTTATTAAACGACTAATCGAAAAGCATTCTTTTCAAAGTGCTCCTAAGATAGCTGCTGCTCTTGTCGCGGCTACAAACATCATTGTTTCTGCTGATACAGTACGTAGGTCCATCAAAAGGGGTTATAAATCATGTGTTGCTAGAAAGAAGCCTTTCGTGAGTGAGATTAATAAAAGTAAACGACTTCAATTTGCAAAAACATATGAAAATCGAGGATTAGACTTTTGGGATACGATAATTTTTTCCGGCGAATCTAAATTTAATATGGATAGCGCTTATCTAAAAGGTACCAACCGCCAAATCACGTTTTTTCATATAAATGCACTAAACGCCTTTTATAACAAAGACTTAGTTACTCTAAAAAGATCGAAACACTAAACTGCTTGTAGGGACCTCTGTTAAGGCTGATCCGTTTCATCCACAAACTTATTTTTCAGCATTATAAAACTTTAATCACCATTTGCTCAAAACTATAATTTGGCGATTGGTACCTTTTAGATAAGCGCTATCCATATATTTGGAAGTGATGGACGCCTAAGAGGATGGAGAAAATTAAACGAGGCTTTAAATCCACAAACCACGATTAAAACAGTGAAACATGGGGGTGGCAGTATCATGGTTTGGGGCTGTATGTCCACCTCAGGTATCGGAAACCTTGTCGTAATTGATGAAATAATGACAAAAGAGGTTTACCTGAAATTTTTGCAAGAAAATGTATTGCAAAGTGCGGAAAAAGTGGGTCTCTCTACAAATTTTCACTTCCAACAAGATAACAACCCGAAGCATACAGCTCATATAGTTAAGATGTGGTTAATATATAGAGTCCACCTTCTAAAACACCTCCACAAAGTCCGGATATTAATCCCATTGAACATTTATGGGAACATCTGGAAAAACGTTTAAGGAAACACCATATAACTTCGAAAAGTCATTTAAAAACATACTCCAAATAGAATGGCAACAAATTAGCGCAGATTACACAAAAAGCTGATAAACTCGATGCCCAACCGACTAAAGGAAGTAATTCGACTGACAGGATACCCAACAAAATATTAAAATTAACGAAATTGTGCTAAATTTCTAACATTTTTGCACTCTTTTGTCAGGAGTATCAACAGTTTTGCAACGTCGTTTCATGCAGTCTAATAAAATTTTCGTGTCTAGTTATTGATGTATAAATTGTGTGTTTTATTTTTCCTGTTCATAAAAGAATACAAGTAATTTTATTTTATGATACATAAAAAACCGCTATATTTTTGTATCTGGTGTCACTTTTTACGGAAAGAAATGAAGTAATGAAAGGGTATCAAAGCTTTTTCTGCTCACTGTATTTCTTTTGAGAGTTCTTTCTAATAATACTCAAATTAACCCCACTTCTCATATGAAATTATAAACTAGCCCTAAATTGTTCACACTTTCGGTTACTATTAGATATTACTTTCCCACTCATAAGAAAGTACCCAATTTATCTAATAAATTTTTTGTTTCAAGTTCCTAGGACACCTGTATGTAAAGATGTTACTTATCACGATATTCAAAAAACGGCCAACATTAATTCCATTGGCGTCAAGATTATAAAACAGAACCCCTTAAAATTATCTGAAAGAGCTTCATTTGACCGATTTATGCCGATAAAAGGCTTGAAACTCAAGAAATAGGCTTGGTCCTAACGATCTTTTTAACAACATGTAGGGTAACAAAAGTTGCAAGCTCGAGAAAAGTCAGAAAAGAAACGGTTCGTTTGATATTTAGAAATTTACTACTTAATTATAACACACATCAAAAATACACCCGCTTTGTAAACATGAAACTCTACTCCCACTAGATGTATAATGTTTCGTGTCCTTCTTGGCATTATTAATTAAGCACAATCCCCCGATCTTGGAGGTGTTCCCAGCCCCCACCATTTCCTTTGAGGGGAACCATCTGTATGGCAGGTGGTTTTTCACGGCAGGTACACACCTGAGTATAAGAAATTCGTTTGGTTCAACAGTTTAAATTTACGCGCCAACGGCGACAGTCAAGTCACCTGTCAATATGACGGTTAAGATTCTAATTATTAGTGTCAGTGTTTTTGAAGGATCAATGTTGTTTTATGTGTGTGATTAAGTGCGCGGTTAAGTGTTTACTATGGATATCTCTAGGGTGGTTATATTATTGATTATGACGGTCTTCGCAGAGGGTAAATATTTCGATACAAAATTTATTATTTTAGTTAATTAAAAATTTCGAGATACTCGTTTGAGAGGTGAAATTATTATTCAATAACCTTTCCTCTAATTATAAAATACACGATGCAATCTCGTTCGAGTATGTTAACGAAATATGTACAATGTTTCTTTTAATACGTTTTAACTATGCACAATGATATTTCAATTTAGTTAGTGTTCGCGTAAATTTATTTAAAATTACCAATAGCGAGTACTGACAAATTCAATTGCTGTTATGCGGGAATGAAATTGTATTTAAAACTTCAGATTAAATGAAATTATTAATTTATTGTTATACTAGTTTAGCTTTGTTGTTGAAGAGCGGAGAAATTAAGGATGTATTTTAAATTTTCATTATGTTGTTATATTTATCATTCTGCAATTAAAAGTTTATATATTTAATTTTTTCAACAGCTAGAAGAGTTTAGAGTTTAAAATATTGTTGTTAATCTGGTTAATTACGAATACTTATTAAAACCTTTGAGGTTATGATACATGTATCTCAAAATAATTCACCTGATTTTATTTGGTTATAATTAGGAAATGGAAATAAATATTTTGATGAGTCTTTTTTCTAAACGTTGTTGAACCTTTAAGATTTACTGCAATCAAATATCGGGTGGAAAATGATATCTGCTAATTGTAAGTTGGCTACATCAATATCAATTATGATTTGTATTATTTTTTACTGCATTTTGTGCGGTTTTCTTGAAAATATCGACGGTCGTTCAGTCAATTCCTGTCTATCAAAGCTGCAAAAGTAAGTCGCTTGTTTGGATAGATACATGTTATCATGGAAGGTTGGTTCTTACCAGTTGGGATGTGATGTGAGTCTGGACGCTTTTTGTTCGGACTAATTGTAAGAACTAGGTGTTGTGTAACGCTCCGGTTTGTTTTTATGATAGAATCTACCTAAAAGTGAATCAGTTGCACTATAACCCGAAATGAAGCTGCACCATGAAGAGAAATATGAAAGAGCAACCGGCAATGTTACAGAGGGGAAGCTTACTTTTTCATCTTTCTCTTCATGGTGCAGCTCCATTTCGGATTATAGTACCTTATCGCTTGTGAGAAGCAGTCGAATATAATTCCTGGTTGGGGTCGGGGTTGGTTTTATTTCACTTGCGAAACCCTAAAGCTAACTTACATGACTTCAAAAAACAAAGAAAGATGTCTGGAAGGTCTAATGCACTGGCAAAGAAACTTTCCCGGTTTCAACTTTTCCAATTTCTTTCTTTGTCTTTTGAAAAAATTAGATCCAATTAAAAACATAATCGTCGACATCGTTCTCAATAACCCTATAGAAAATGCCGTAAAAGGATTAAATCAACACCAAACCAACAATGGTGTCGTCCAAATAGCTGATATCATTATTAAACCTTGATACATAAAGGTTTGAAAAATGTTAAAAAAGAACACCAATAGTCAAATAATAGTCAAACAGATTCGGATAAATCATTTTGGGACACTTGTGTAATATAATATACAGTGAATTCCCATTCGCGGACACCCCTCTTGAACGGGCAGTTTCTCATGGAACCGTCCGACTCTCATATAACTACCTCGGATTTTTCTTAAGCGGACACCCGTCTTGAACGGGCACTTTTGGTGGGTGCCGTTGGTGATCACACAAGGGAGATTTCACTGTATTTGTTAGCGTTATTAAGAATTAGTTCTTTTACACATTGTTAAATTCTAAAAATTGACACTCAACCTAAATTCCATGTTTAAATAATTCACAAATTCGTCTACACTATAAAGTGTTTTAGACAGAAGGAAAGATTTTAGGTGTTTTTTAAGTGTATGACTGTTTAGGAATCGAACACTGACAAGGTAAGGTAACGTACCAAGGAAATTTGGTAAAGTAGGTGAATGGGTCAAAATAAAGTTGACGTATTTTTTTATATGTGCGGTAGAAGCCTCTGAAGCAAGTTATAAGGCTTGAAAGTTATTAATTTATTAACAAAACCAGTTCAACAGCAGTATATGTTTTTCTTGGTTATTTTGGTTCAGAAAAAAAAAACATCACGTAAAGATTACTTAGTAAAGTTACGGAAATCCGCACTGGTTTCGATGTGGATAGCTATTACTCCGTATAAGATGAAGTCAGGTCTTGAGGAAGTTTCCTCTTTAGGCGCGTGTGGATTTGGCACAGGTCCACTTTATGCTGAACCGCACTAAAGCACGTGTTGATGTTGTTGTAGAATTTTTGGTTACGTTCAATCCAGACGGTATCAAACGCCCTTGCTTCATCCAGAGAAGCAGCAGCTGTAAATTTTTTGGCTTCGAAGCTTTTCCCTATGAATTTCGTCACTCTGGTTAGCTGATGAATTGTAGAATACCCCTCTCTGAAACCGTACTGGATGTTTGGTATGGTTTTGAGGAGATTTAACTCATCTCGAAAGGTGGAAATCGGCGGTGGATAACTCGTTCGAAAAGTTTAGGTAGTGATGAAAGCAGGCTTATTGGGCGATAGTTAGCTGTATCCGGCTTGGATTTACCTGGCTTCGCAAACATTAGAATTTGCGCCTTTTTCCACTCTACCAGGAAATAGCCCATTTCTAAGTATCGATTAAAAATTGCTGAGATATAATTCAGCAAATTCTCAGGAATATATTTCATGACTATGTTGGGTATTTGATCTGGGTCTGGTTTTTTTTTTTAGTGGGGAGCTTTCCTATTTCTGCCTTAAGTTCCTCGGAGGAGATGGCATCTATTTCGGTAACCGCGGCAGTTAGGTGGGATTCATTGTATAACTGGATTGCGGTGAAATGTCGAATATTGTTGTTCTGACGGAAAATTCTCTTAAGATAATCGGCGAAGGTGTTGGCCTTGTCTTGATTGGAGAAAACTGGGGTTTCATTGACTAGGAGGGTAGGTATTTCTTCATACACTCGAGTTATTTTTTTGTAGTTTTCCATAAACCGGGGCCGTTTGTTTCGAAGCTTTGTATTAGGTTTTGGTAGTTTTTGATTCTACAGGCTTGAAAGTTAAGGGTCGAAAACTACTGGTCTTCTTCCACTCGAAAACTAAAAGGGAGGAATGATTGCTGTAAACGCCAAAGATCGTGTAATGGTAGTACCTTTCCAACAATGTGCCACTTGATACCACATCTATTGTTGGGGGTGAAAGAGGATGAAAGAAGTGAACACTTTTCGCAATTTACCTCCAAGATGTTGAGGAATATTCATAAAAGTAGATATAGCGAAAGTCTAGGGAAAACTGAAGTTTACATGTTTTTTGTTTTGAGTTAAAATCTTTAACGGAGGTAGTTACATGGGTGAAAAGTTTTACGTGACATGGCGTATTTTTACTATTACAATCTTACTTTATACATTGTAATTCGATTATTTTGCATTAATCGAGATTGTAAACATGTTAGTCTTTAGAGTAGGGGTGTTTGTTACCTATCCATCGAAGAATTGGGCGTGAATTTACTAATAATTTCAACGGTAACAAAAAACAAAACGTGGTTTCAGGTTAGTTTTACAAAGATGTTCCTCTTGAAGTACATGTATGTCACCATAAGCATTTTAATTAATTTTATTGTTGTTCGCATATACAAGGTAATTCAGTAGATATTCATAAGGTAAAATTACAATGCCCAGATTAATCAAAGATTTACCAACAGTCTTTAGAATACCCACTTCTAAGAAGTACATGAATAATCATTCGCTGCAGTTCGAAAACATAGTGACACGCTGAACTATTGCCTTAACCCAGACCACAATACAGCAGGTGGGAATTAATAACAGTACAATTCCCCGTTTTTGCAATATCCAATGAAATGTTAATTAATTGTTTCAAAAGAAAAATGCTGTGGCAAGTTTTCGATTCAATGGTTTGAGCATGATTGTTAAAGTTTAAAACAGGTGAAGTAATATACATGCCAAGAAATTTTGACACAATCAGGATTCTCAAATGTAAATCTTCTAGAACAAAAGGACGTTTTTATAGTTATTTTCATTCATTCGTCACTACATTCGATTGTTGGAGTACATCATTGAAGTTGGTATCGCGTATTAACAAAGTAGCATCATAAGATTATTTATGTTTGAAGAGAAAATTATTTTATATTTGATGAGAAAATTATTTTGTATTTGAAGAAAAAAAATTATTTCTTCATTCGTAATATAGATATCCTAAGCTATATACGTATTACAATTAAATAATTAGTAGTTCGCGTGATGTATTATGGCAAAAGCAAAATCTAAAAGTAAATCTCTTTAAAAAAATTCTTAGAAGTGGATAACACTAATAGCATTGTTTAATATAATTTAAATACATATCCACATTTCCTTTTTCTTTATCTTTTTCTTTACTACTCTGTTCCAAATACATTCATAAAATGACTTTTTTCCTGGCAATGCGCCAGCCCTTATTCAATTAAGACGTCATAAGTTTATGCAAATTTGTTCTAAGGTAGTAATAGTGGAATACGTACTTACAAATCCAATTAAGGGTCTTCTAGTATTGATATTCCACTTTAAATTGAAATAATTTATTTAGCGTTATTCCAGTTTAACTTTAACTATATTTGACTTGAAATTCGAGAGAATTCTATTTTAAAACACGTATATTTAATGTCTCTTCCAGGTGTAACCTCTAATATGAACTTTTGCTATTCTACCATTATTGCTAAAACAATTTGACTTCAAATAAATGTTTAGATAATTTCTTTAATTATTTAAAGTTGGGTTTGATGCATCAATTTGAATGGAACTTTTTTCCATTTTCAGATAGAAAGCTAAAAACTTTTGAAAAATATTTTAGTGTTCTAACTTTAAAAGCGTTTTGAACCTTTTCAAGTTTAAATTGGGACTAATCAATTTCAAATTGGGAGTAATCAAATTCAAATTGGGACTTATGAATTTCTAATTGGGAATTATGAAATTGAAGTTAAAACTTAATCAATTTAAAACTAACAATATGACCAAGTGGGATATATTCCGTACATTATCTGCCACCAATACCATGGATTCTTGGTATATATGGGCATTGCTAAGGCGTTTGAAAGGATCAAATATTTATTTAATTGAATGTAATAGCACTGCGGGCTTCATACATTATAAAATTTAAAAAGATACTTTTAAAAAACCTGAAGCCAACATCTTCGCAATGCCAAACGAGGAACCAGTGGTATTGTTGCCAGATAATGCTCCATTCCACTATTCAATTGAGGTGACCATAGAAGTAGTATAGACAATTTTTAAAGCTGAGGTAAAGAGTGGTCTGGCTAGCGACATTCTGACATTTTTTTCAGTGAGAGAAAACAGAGTGACAATTACTCACAATCAGACCACGAATAGGATGCGATGACTTGAAAATATTATTAATAATAATATCCAACGCGATAGGTTGGTATATTTATGTAATTTAAAGCGCAAATGTTACATTCTGATATTGAATTATATTCTTTATAACAAATTCTGCTCTATATTTTTATAGCTAAATAGAAAAATAGTTCATTAATATTAAATAATTACCAAAATTTACTTATTTTTGATATGAATATAACATTCACAATTTGAATTTGATTATTCCCAATTTGAAATTGGTTATTCTCAATTGGAAATTGATTATTCTCAATTGGAAATTCATTATTCTTAATCCTAATTAGTCCTAATTTGAACTTGAAAAGTTTAACAATAGAAGTTGTCAACAATTTATCATATTTGTTGTTGTTGTTTCATTGGCTTAAAATCAGGCTATTTTGTGTCAATTTTTTTAAATATTACGGAAAGTTTGTAGTTTTAACAGTCAACGTAATGTGATGTGCATCTAAAAAAATAATAATTCAACGATAAAGCAATACGATTAGATGTAAATTGAGTTGGAATAAATTGTCAAAGAAATCTTAAAAGATAACATTGGTTGGGGATAAAAATTTTTAAAACTAAGTTTCAATTTTCTTTCTTAATCGTGAAATAGTCATTACTCATGGACCGAATCTTATCACGTGTATGGTTAGTACGGGTAATCATATGGCTTTTCATGTTAAACTGCAACATCTATTGAAGATGATGTGCTTTGTTTGTTTTTTTCAAGTAAATAAATTCGATTTTTAGTAGCTTAAAATCTGACGTTCTTTTTGAGATACCCTATATTAAAAACCTTAACATATAAGTTTCAATGGAAATCTACCTTCCTAGAAATAATTC
This sequence comes from Digitonthophagus gazella, assembly GCA_036711955.1. Taxonomy (NCBI): domain Eukaryota; kingdom Metazoa; phylum Arthropoda; class Insecta; order Coleoptera; family Scarabaeidae; genus Digitonthophagus; species Digitonthophagus gazella. Next base: position 13,051,469 of record JASCIT010000001.1, read on the forward strand.
TAATTTTCGCTTTGACGACAACTAATTAATAAGAGAAGAACTTAACTCATTACTGGCCGCTAACGTAAAAATACGTCATTTTTTCTTTACATTCCAAAAGTCGATAACGTATTAGTACGCTTTGTACACAATCAGTTCGTTTTATTGTTGGTTTAGTTTAGATGCATCGTAAAGACAATCGAATAATAAAAGGTATGATTTCCACAATACATCAGGCGTGACTAATAGAAACCAGTAAAATAAATCGGAAAACTGGTGAAATGATAAAAGAAATCAATATGTATTGAATGCAATATGTATATGAATGGTGTTGATTTGACAGATCAATATTTTTCTTATAATCCAATTATAAGAAAAAGTGTCAAATGGACAAAAAGGCTTTTAGGTTTTTTATTGAATTATGCATTATTTAATTCATTTATACATAAAACTAAATCCGACAAGGAAAATAAACTTTACCTCTTATTTACTAGAAGTTGCTAAAGATTGGACGAACATCCAGAGGTCCAGCAAAAAAAAAATTCTTGTAAAGATGCACCAACTAGACTTTCAGGAGATATAAGTTTCTTCACTAACTTTGTAAAATTTGCAACGATCATGGCAAAAGGAAAGAAAGCTGTTTCATGTACGGACATTGTCAGAGGCCTTTACATGTAGAAAATATTTTGGGGACTATCATATTACATGAAATCACTAGAAATTCAATTTTCAAATTAGACACTTTTTTATTTGAATAGTTTCACTTGCTATTTGAATGTTCAAGGCTTGGCTTAACGCCGATTAAAATAAGGATTTTTAGCGGTCAGTAATGAGTTAAGTGTGAATCGATACGATATTATTCCATATTCTAAAATTTAACAGGTATAAATAATTTAGGTGGTTTTAAAACAAAGTCCCCTTTGATTGGTATGTAATTATAAATACATTTAAAGGTTTCCATTGATTAAACAGACAATGTCCTGTTCTCGAATAGTCGAAACGCCGGAAGTAAGCTTTTGTCATCGTACCGCTCGCATTAAAGGAGTTACGTTAAATTAGTTAACCTGTTGGGGCCGTTGGCGCAAAATTAATCCGGTCTGTGTCCGACCCACCGGTAGATGTTTGCGTTGTTAGCTTAGAGCTGACGGCGACGCCGTCGTCGATGTTCAGGTCTCCGAGGGCGTCGTTTCCCAATGCCCTTTCATTACTACGTTACTTAGCCGTTTGAAGCAAACGCATCGGTAATGAGCCGTGTCTTGCGGTAGGATCCTCCAGGGCGCCGAAAAGGACGTTTGCAGGTCATTGAGCATTCGATATACGCCATCTAAAGCTTTCCTTCCCCTCTGCGATAGCGCGATGCATTTTTCATTGTTCGGAGACGAAATTATCCTTTAAATAAGTATTGATTGTCGATTCGTTTCGAATAACCCTAATATTCTCCGGTTGAAATTTCTCTTTAGTAGACTGTAGCAGTTAAGCGTCCTTGCGATTTGAAGTGAATTTTCTCACGGTTAACGTATTCCAGTGCTTACTAAGCGGGTCTCTATTGTTCTAGCGGCGACGGAAGAGAGTGAAATAAAGGCCTTCGTGGGATCGTCCGTGGCACTGCCGTGTCGTTTGGATACGTCGGTATGCGGAAACCTACACAGCGTCAAATTCTACAGGGAAACGTCGAGAATATACGTGTACAGTCAGGTGGGAGGAGTCGCGAGGGCAGAAGGAGATGCCACGCAAAGGTACGTGAAAATTCGCGTTTGGCCCCGAAAGGTCGTGCCACCGGGTTAATCGATCGAAAGGTACTAACACTAAAAAAAGCAAGAAGCAACGAGATAAGAGATAACGACGGTGCATTCGGCTGGTATCGGACGGAATTTCTCGATTTACCGGGGATATTAAAGCTCGCGCTACAGAAATCCCTCCGAATCGCTTCATGAGGAAATCTTTATTAAATTTCCGCCGGGCGGGGTTTTGTTCGGAAGCGCTATACGTCGAGATTTCTATCGGGCATTGTCACTTAGCGAACTTATTTTTCTCCAGTGGCAACCCTACCGTTTATAATCATGTTATATCGACGATTTCAAAACTTATGCTTTTATATAAAAGTAAAAATCACATTTTTTTTTTAAATTTTACAATCGGAGAAGATTTCTTTAATGATGATTAATAATAATTCGTAAGTTTCTTTTAAAAGTATGATTATTTAATTTTTAATTCTTTTGATGTCTTTTAATTTTATAATTTTTCCGACTTTAAATTATTAAGGTTTAAAAAATAAAAACTAAGTTAAGCATAAGCAGTTGCAAATAAGCATTATTAAATTTGTTTAACAAAAACTTCATCTAGTTTCATATCGATCATCAATATTATAACTCTTTACGTATTGCTTTTCACATATTAACGATCAAAAAATAATTCATTATCTAAATTATGCAATAAATGCATACAGCTATTGATGGCTCTATGCATTACATGTGCTGCAATAAGCCAACTTCATAAAGGATAATTATGTACGTATTCCATACATACAAAGCTTTATGTCCAACAGCACAATATGAAATTTCTTGTTATTCACAAATGATATTGATTTGGTATTTATAATTGTCACACTAGTTAATTTGGAACAAAACGAATACCATTTTCAGCAGAGGAACAAACGTATTGTCTTATAATTGCGAATTAATTTGAAATATCTCTGTTACCTTAATGGAAAATAAATTTAAATTTTAATTAATTAGTTCGATATATTCATAAATATTTCTAACGTAAAATAAATTCAGTCTTTGGTGTACAACAGAAAATTTTGTAGTCTGTAGAGAAGATAAATTAAATTGTTATGATAGTCTTTTCTTACTACTTTTTATTTTAAAGATGTAATACTGCATTTTAGAGCAACGAGAATTGTTTACACGTTAACAATATTCATTTTTGTATGTAATATATTTGTTGTTTTTATCAGTAGTAAGTAAATCCATAGAAATAGTGCGCTAAAGGGGTCAAACTGTGCACACTCAAGATAATTCGAGCGGCTTTCTATTTATCAATGTATCAAGGAGTTAATAAAAATTTGTTCTGTTTAACGCATTCAAATTAACTCGAGTATGTATGTTAGCTTTAGTTTCGTAAGTTAAAAAAACCAACTCTCGCCTCAATCTTCTCCGTAAGATTGCCGAGTACTTTTTCGTCTTTCTCTTCATAGTGCAGCTCCATTTCGAGTTATAGTACAACCGATTCACTTTTAGGTAGATTATATCTTAAAAATAAACCGGAGCGTTACAAAACAACTAGTTCTTACAATTAGTCACCCCCGAGTAAAGAGCATCCAGGTTCACATAACATCCCAGCTGGTAAGAACCAAACTCCCATGATAAGATGTGTGCTAAAGGGCTAAATTAAAGAAATGCTTTTTTTGTCGATATTTTTGATATTAAGTGTGTGCTAAGGGGTTAAAATGTTATAAACAAAGTGAACCTTTGTGTGCTTAAGCTAAACAGGGTTTTTCTAAAATTTGTGTCTGTATTTCCAGTAGCTTAATTCACAAAATAAAGAATATGTAAAACTTGAAAATTATATACCTACTGTAGGAAATCAATAATTCGTCCTCGATTATTCTGTCAACTCGTTAACCTAAAGGCTCAGTTACACGGCGCGTGGTTCGCCGAACCTCTCTGGACGAACCACGAACCACGAGCCGTCTGACATAGCCGGTTCGCATTGTTCCGTGGTTCGTGGTGCGCGGTTCGCTGACTCCCATCAAGTGTCGGTAAACTTGGAAAGATCAAAGGAGAGCTCGGGCAAGGTTCGTGATGGTTTGTGTTGGCTCGTGTTGGCTCGACGTCACAGAGGAACTTCGTTGCAGATTTTGCAGGTTAAGCAACATAGGTACATCATTCAATTCCTTCGGGTTAATATGGCATGGTCCATAGAAAGGACATTTGAATTTATTGAAGACCTGAAACAAGCCCTGGAAATATGGAACCCCAAAGACATGGGCCATCATGACGGCAATATTGTGCATACGGCATGGGCTAGATTAGAAAACAAATACGCCGTTTCTATAAAAGAATTAAAAAAAGGCGGAATATTTGCTACTTATAGAAAGTATGCAAAGAAAGTGGCAGAGTCAAAAAAAGTAGAAATGGGACGCAGGACATATATGAACCGAACTGGCGGTACTATAAATCGGTTGACAAATTTTTGCGGTCGGTTTTTTCGACAAACCACGGACGAACCGTTTGGACGAACCAAATCACGTTAAAAGTCTAACGAACCGCGCACCGTGTTGTCACTACTGGTTCGTTAAAACGCAAGCCATCCCGAACTGGCTTGTAGTTTCGTGGTTTGGCGAACCACGTGCCGTGTAACCGTGCCTTAACAGTGTTTACTCCCTTTAGTACGGACAAGTACTAAAGCTATTCTTAAGCCTAGTTTTGAAGAAAAATTATTTCTGAGTTGTGACAAATGTGGAGGATTAGTAGGATTCGACAGTATATTTTTTCTCTGTTGATAATAGTTTTTTGCATTGAAAGTTAAATTTGAGATACGTTTTCCTCCAAATGCTACCGTTTCAATAGAATTAGTGCCGTTTTCCTCGACATCTGCTGAATTCGTGGTCGACGATGTCTGCAGTACATGTTAAACATGTTAACACCGAATCTTTTCCGATTTATATCGTTCATCCGGAAGAAGATGATAAACCACTTTTTTAATCTCTGCTCCTTTTGCTGTACAAGTGCAACCCTTGATAAACGGCTTACAGACTAGATTCTTGGAATGCTTCTCTCCTTCCAAAAATGTTGCAATCGACGAATCTATGATCAAATCTAAAGGGTGGTCGTCTCTGAAACAATACATGCCTAAAAATCAATTAAAGGAGGCTATAAGGTGTGAATGATGGCAGATTAAAGTGGTTATTGCTTAAAATTTGATACCTATACTGGAAAGAACGAAGATTCCACAGAGATGGGTATAGGAAGCTGCGTTGTAAAAGATCTGTGTAATAGTTTAGAAAATAAAGGCCATCATGTGCACTTCGATAATTTCTTTACTTCACCCAAACTGATGGAAGATCTTCAGGAGGAACATATTTATGCATGTGACACTGTAAACGCGACTAGAAAACTAATGCTTAAGTTTCGCCCACATAAAGAATTAAAAAGGGGAGTTTTTGACTACTCTATTAGCAATAAAGGACTGGTCGCTGTAAAATGGAAAGGCAAAAGAAGAGTGTACTTATTGCCTAACTACCACCACCACGAAGATGTGTCAGAAGTAAAAAGTAGGAAGGAAAATGGATGACATGAAACGATTCCGTGTCCAAAAATGTTGACAGATTACAATTCCAACATGATCTTTGTCGACAAATTTGACCAAAATAAACATGCTTATGAGCTAAATCGAGAAAGTCACAAATGGTGGCACAGGATTTTTTTTACCTAATTGATGCATGCGTTGTAAATGCTTTCATCCAATACAAAAATCTGAATTTGCCTAAAATATCTATGAAGAACTTTAGGTTATTACACTTAGTTTGGTAAGTGTTACCTATTAAAAAACGAAAATTATCAGGACTTTCTGTACAAATAAAAAACAAACCGGAAGTACCAACAACGATAAGACTTCAAAATTCGCAGCATATACCTATTCCAACCGCCAAAAGACGCTGTGCACTTCGCAGCACCAAGAAGATTGGTGTTCGATCTAACTGGCAGTGCTCAGTGTGTAAAGTGGCACTTTATTTAAACAAAAATAAAATTGCTTTGAACAATACCATTCCGGCTAAAGTGTTTATTGTGGGCGGTGGTACATTGTATGAACCGTATCTTAATTTTTTGCAAATACACAAATTTTTCTAAAAATTGTTTATACTACTTTTAATAATCGTCAAATTAGACACATTAACAAAACTTGACCAAATAAAAATGCTTTTAAAATGTGCCCACTTTGGGGTTTTTAAGATCTGCATAATTGAAATATTTGTAAAATAAACATTAATAAAAAGTAATTCTTTTAATGATATTGAACAAGCTGAAGAAGAGTTGCATTTGCTTTTTAAGCAAGCTTTAAACAATGACGCTCGTAGAAGAACACCACAGATACCTATAAACAGAACAAAGGGAGATTTTAATTACTGTTAATTATAACTATTTAAGAAACAATGAATCCTAATTTAAAGATTTTTTCATGTATTATAAGGTATTTTCCATAATGAAATGAAGTGGGTGTACTGAATAGTCATGGCACTGATATCGATAATTCGCAGCGAATTTGGGCGCTCATCATGAGAGCAGTCAGGCGACTAGCTGCTACGACTAATGGAATAGACGTTTGTCGTAGCTACTCAAAACCAGTCACTCGTAGGAGAATATTACTTAAAATGTGCATGAGGTTCCCAGGGACTAGCAAATTTGGGGAAACATGTTTTTCGAACATGTAAAATTTTTATAGATTCTAAAAAATCGCTGGTCAGAAAAAAATGCAAAAATAATTTATTTCATCTACTCTTCCATGTCGTGGTTGCGAGCAAGACGATGAGATTGTTAAGCACATCCTATGTGATTGCCCGAATCTCAAAGACCTTAGATTAAGGGTCTTGGGTGACGACTGGCCAACCATGGATGGAATCAGGGACACACCTCTGAGCTGCATCCTAGTCTTTGAAAGATCCCTACGCTGATTGATGTAAATAGAGTGAGTGACAGGGAGGTTGCACAAAGGGCGTAATGGGGCCTAAGTGCGGCGTGCCATCTGGCGTGCCCTCCCGCTTCCTACACACATTTACACACACTACTGACATAATTTTCAAAATTTTTCTGTTATCTGTCTGTCTTTTAAAATTAAGTTTTTTTTAGTTTTCGAATTTATTTTTTACCAATGACACATTCGCTTCCTTAACAACACCCCAACGAAACTAAAAAAAATCCCCTCGCAAGCTAAAAAAAACTCTAAACAATGACTTTGTAAATTTTCAATGGATCCTCATTTGGAATGAATTCCGGTCGCATCGAATCTTGATCACTACCATAAGTAAATTTAGCCGTCGGGCCGTCGACTTCGTTAGCAGCGCGACGCCGAAAGTACGCAAGAACCTTTCTATAATTGTTATCTGGAAGTGAGGGAGTGAGAGTGAGTAAAGAACAGCATCGGCGTCGCCGTCGTCTACGGCGTAGCGCCGGCACGTGAGGGAAATTCATTTTTCCTGGTGAATTCGCACTGCGAAATCGTTTGGTCGAGTCAGCATGTCGCCCCGGGCGTCCGATGCGAACGTGCGCGATCCCATTCTACCGACGCCGTCGCCGCCGCCGGAACGAACAGGATCAAGCACGTCATCGAACTAGACGGATTTCCCGACGGAATTGTAAAGTGTCCACTAAGCTTCGTATGTTATCCTTTAAGTGATTGACATTCAAATGTGTCTCCAAAGTGTTAAAAGTTTTAAGTATGCTTTTATTTTGAACATCTATTTTTTATTTTATTGATGAATTTTGTGTTGAATTACGTTCAATTGTAATGCTTAATATCAATGTACGCCAACCAACCGTCATAAATATGAAAAAATTACGATTTTTTTCTGGCGTAGTTAGGCTGGGAGAGTTACTGCATTAATGGATTAAAACTCGACAAGTATATCGGAATGAAAATGGGATTTTGTGTTCAGCGCAAACGATACACGGCGCTAACAATGCATTCGGTAATGCGGTCCGTTACCGGCGCCGGCGGTAATAAATCGCTCGCGTTGCTATTGATCTGAATAAAAACGCACGTTTCCTTTATTAAACAGGACCGTGACGCCCTCTCATTGTTATACTGGCGGGTTGAACCGCGTTAAAAACTAATTGCACTTTTCTCCGGTACGTAAAAAATAATTGGTCTCACCTTCCGGGTGCTGACAGTTTGATTGCTAACAATAACTAGATTGTACCAGACCCTAAATGGATAATAACAAAAACGCAGTAACATTGTCTTAACTAAAATCTTCCACTTTTTTTGAAATATCTGAGTCAGCTTTCTATTTGAGCAAACAAATACGTCGTAAAGGAATAACGACGCTTACGTGGTTCTCTAGCGTCTATGTGTATTTAATAGCCCATACAAATTTAACGAACGCCGTCGACGTCGTCGTCAATGTTGCGGCGGAGTTAATGGTCAATTTGGGACTATCTTCGCTACTATCCTTGCAATCAACCAAGCAAGTAGCGAACTTTTTGATTTATTCAGGTTTAGTATATTATCAACCTTTACTTGAGTAAATGATTTACCGCTTGGCGTGATTACATCACGACCTTCGACAAGGAAGAGTGGTGCTCAAAAACTTCTCCCCTTCAATATTTCATTGACGGGGCGCTACTTATGTCGTAACCGCGAATAATGTTGTCGTAAAAATTCCCGAGACGTCCGTCTAATTTCGAAATTTCCGGCGGTAATCGTCGGCGCCGACCCTAAAACTTTGTAAAAACGATAGAGACGTAAAAGTCGCTTAGTTTATCAGCACATAGTCGTTTTATGAAGGCGGAGTGTCGACGTCGTTGAGTTTGGCTGCGATGTAACCCAATTCAATATTGAAAACGGGGGAAGAAGAGAGGTACCTGAAAAGGGCGAAACAAGGACGAAAACGGGTTTTCCCCATTCAGGACGTGGCCGCTCATCGCGAAACTATCGTTTTTTTCGGCGCCGGCACGGCCGTAATAACGGAAACGTGACCCCAATATCAACGGGACGGCACTATAATGGCCGTATATAGCATCGAAATATAGCGTAGGGATGAAGAGGGAAAAATAACCTCTTTCGAGGGCGATTCGCGCGTGCATATTCATGGAGACCCCTTTCAGAGGCGGCCGTTGAAATATTTAGGGCTTGCCGGCGATGATTGCTAACATTATCTCTTTGGGTCAATTACAGGGGAAATGCCCAATTTGCTATTCCAATTGATAGTTCTGAACATTGTTCCTATTACCGGTTAATGACTGGAGACTAATTATCTAACATACAGGTATAGGAGTAATTACCGTTAATATGACAAAATTTTACGTAATGTATTCACATAATATGGGATATCTATGTGACTATAATACGTCACATAGATCACATGCAGGATTTTATAGTTCTACATTTAGTATCTCAGGCTTTTGTTGAGTATTTTCTTTTCATTCTTTCATATTCCCATCGGTTTTCTTTTCTATGTAAACGATTTTGCTTATTTCACAAGGTTTCCGATTGCGTTTGTGCATTATGTATTTGTAACATTTATTTCCTTGTTTATATAACAATTCCTCTATAAAAACAGTTTCATTACTATTATATCAGGTGTTCATTTTAATTCATGTTCAAGTGACCTACAGATTTTACTTGTATTTTTGAGGTATGTCTAACAAAACTTAATTAAAGCAACGTCATAACACTTAAATGTTCAGTAGGTTATAACATGGCAGAAAATGAAAGGAAATTGGCCAATAACTTATTTTTGCCAAAAACCTACCTAAACGCCAACATTTTCAGTAAATACCTATTCCTAAATTTTATCAACTTTCGAACCAGTTTGAAAGAAAAACTCAGCATCAATTTTTTTGTTACAAATTAAACACATTATCGATAAAAAGTCCATGCAAGCCGTTCAATGCATGCACTGCTCACTCCTATCATAATGTCAAAACTTACATCTAGTACCGGATGATGTCACACATGGCGCTGCATTCTACTATAAAATTTATTTTGGCAGCTTTTTTATAGGAACCTACATGATTAATATGCACTGCGCATCATTTGTCCAGGGCATAGTTGATATTGCACATTTTTCAAATATTTTCATATTTAAAAAGTTGACATTCCTTGTCATGTCTTATTCTTTTTGTGAAAAGCGACAATTGCCCAAGTTATTTGAAGTGATTCTAATTTGTTCAGTGGATTTTAAGTGATTTGGTTTTGGTGTTTCGAGTGATTTAATGAACTGGAGTTAAGAATGAATACCAAACAGCAAGATTCGAAAATTAGATACATAAGTATTAGTTGTGAACCCAAACACATATTATTATTTTTATTGGTCAATAAATCTATGAGTTTCATTAATAAAATTAGGTGGTTTTAATGTTGTCACTTTTAGTATTTTATGAAACAAAAATTGAAAAGTGAGGTATAACATTGGCTATTTTTTAAATTTCCCGCCAGTACCTAAAACTGCTAAACGAATGTAGCGCCATTGGTGACATCATACGGAACTAAACGGAGTTCCAGCCAAACATAGGAGAGTCGCCTATCTATATAAGTATATGTCATCTATGGTTCAATGTAGTTTGACCAGATTTGATGTTTGTCAAATTTGAAATTTAATTGATTAGAGTACACTAATAATGCAACACACATTTTTCTCTCTATCATCGTCTAACAAAGTTTCAGACCACACTTGAGCACGAATTTAAATGAACATCCAAGTTTAATTTTTAAGAAAACAAATTTGTTCCTATTATACAGGTGTCTCAAAATTGCAACAGACAACAAACGACAAACTGCTAATACGTTTTTTCACTCATTCTAAGTACATTGAAAGTAGAATCTCTTATCCGATTTGTTATAGTTTCAAGAATATTCAGTGTTAATGTTCGTTTTACAGATGTCAATTTTCTTAACAAGTTTATTAATTTTTATAGGATATGCTTCAAAATTTTAAACGAATCTTACGACTTAGCTTCAATTACATAGCAAAAATTTCAAGAATGCATCCAAATCACCGCGGTCCTTGTTAATAAAATTTGTGGTTATTCTTGATAAGCTTGTATAAGCTAGTCAATTTAGACATCCTCGAGAGTAGCTGACCGTCCAAGAGGAGCTCGTAATGCGCTACTTCAATAAACATACGAGGATTGCACTTGAAAAACTCAGTTTGCGAGATTCACAATTTGTTACACATTTCTGGAGGAACTCTTAGCGGATTTAAATTCAAAGAAGAGAAACCTGATAGTTTTAGGATATTTTTACATAACTATCCAATAATAATTTCTGAATAAAAAAGTATATAAATATTTTGAATAAAACGTTTCGTAACATCTCAGAACATTCACTAAATATTTCTGAAACCGTAAGAGATTGGATAAAAGGTTTTAATCTCAATGTATGTGACATGCTGTGTTGTGTACTGGAATGAGGGAAGTTAAACAAAATTGTTTCAATTTGAGCAAAAGAAGTATAAGTAAATTAAACTGAAAATTCTTGCTAAACTAATTTTACTTTGTTGATAAGATTTGGATATACAGGGTGGCCCGTAAGTAATGGGACACAGAGTAACAATGAATTCCTCACGTCAAAACATTAGTATTAGCAAAAGTTTATCTTACAAGGGAACATACCGAACCCGAACACGCCGACTTTTTTCAAAATCGGTACATTTGTAGAGGGTCCCAACCTAAGTAAAACCCTACTTTCCGTTGCTGCCCAAAAACGGTTTGAAGGGGTGAAAACGACCTTTGAAAATTGAGCAGTTTTTGGAAAATAATTTTTTTCTCCTAAACGATTCACGATATCAAAAAACGTTTCAGATAAAAAATGTCCGCACTTAGGCCCTCTTGCTAACCCCTGTTAAAAATTTCAGATTAAAAATTATTATACGCAATTGTTATAAACAAATTCGATTATTTACGTAGGGGAGATACCTATCTATCCCAGTTTTTGGTTAGTACTAGATATTTACAACGTCGACAACATGTCCTCTTTCATTTTTCTTCAAATATCGCGCGAGGGTGAATTCAACCCCTTTGTGATCAAAAAATTGCATATAATAAATATTCGTATCTCCAAAAGTATAAATAATATTGCAAAATGTGTAAGATATTAATTGCTTCTGAATATGTTGTCTTTCCAACCCCGGCCATAAAAGTTAAGTTAACAATTATTACAAATAATTGTTATAAACAAATTCGATTATTGTCGGATAATCGACACATTTTTCGATTTATATCAAAGGGATTATAATGTAAGCAGTTTGTAGGGATTAATTCATTACGTAAAAGTAGAATTAAGAACTTTTTGTATTGAAAATCGGATCCACAGTTATAGAAATTAGCTATTTCCCAATATGCGGTCTCGGTTTCTTAAAGTCGTTTAAACTGGATCGATTTAAATTCGGGTTTAAGGTAGTATCAATAATTTATTATAAACAATTAAAAATAAAATATATATTTTTGAAACATAATACATCGATACCTTAATTAATACAAACTTGCTAACGCCTTGTGTATTCCAAAGATTACCACAATACATTTGATCGGTTGGCGAACTAATTGTACTGTTAGTTGAATTGTTAATAATAACAAAGATAGAGGCTGTTAAAGTTAACATTTTATTTTCGTTTTTCTTCAATAATTTCCCTTATATTTGAAATATCTTTATGAAAATTGGTAGAACGCCGAATTTAAAGACGGGAAATACTAATTTGATACCAATTTTTGTCAAGATTGCAGAGGGCGCTTTCTACACCAAATAATACTTTTAAAACACTCCTAACTTTTTTATTATTTAGATTTTTATAAATTTTAGAGTTAAGAACGATTCATTGATCATTTTTTCGCAAATTTGGTATACTTATCAAATCTCGCTAAAGTTGACCATTTCTGAAATAATCGGTGTTAATGTACAACCTGCAAAATTTTAATTAATTTAGTCAAGTGAGTACGCAACTCATTGTTGGTTGAATAAAGAAAAAATTAATTTGTTTACTCATTATGGTCTGTTTAATTTTAGGAATTATCATTCATGGAAGCTTGAAAATTATCATTTAACAAAAATTGTTTTAAAAACAACTGAAATTACTGCAAAAAAAAACGAAAGTAGGATGTTAACTCGAAATACAGAACATTAGAGCTTACAGTGCAGTTTTTAATAAATAGGCTTTGAACAAAATTCTAAACCGAGGATATACAGGTTGTCCCAGCGAAGTGGACTACCTGAAATATCTCGGAAACTACAAGTCCAATAAATTTAAATTTTTATACGCAGATTTAATACATTGTAAACTACATTTGGAAAATATTTTCGGTCATCCATGACTTCCGGTTATACCGGAAGTGGTTAAGGAATTATTATTTTCGAACGCAACATTTATTTTTCGTTAGGTTGGTTAATTTGAAGATAATTTTGTTTGAAACATTTTTTTCTATCATTTCTCATTTCAGAGAAAAAAATATTTTTCGTCATTATTTACGTTTGATTGGGGTAGAAAATAGGTTAGCCATGAAAAAATAGCATCAATTTATGGGCGTAGCTATCTTTACTAAATTAATTACAATTTTGCAGGTTGTATGTACATTAACACCGATTATTTCAGAAATGGTCAACTTTAGCGAGATTTCATAAGTATACCAAATTTGCGTAAAAATGATCAATGAATCGCTTGCTTCATCATTGAATCGCGTTCTTAGCTCTAAAATTTATAAAAATCTAAATAATAAAAAAAGTAAGAGAGTTTTAAAGGTATTATTTAGTGTAGAAAGCGCCATCTGCAATCTTGACAAAAATTGGTATCAAATTAGTATTTCCCGTCTTCAAATTCGGCGTTCTACCAATTTTCATAAAGATATTTCAAATATAAGGGAAATTATTGAAGAAAAACGAAAATAGAATGTTAACTTTAACGGTCTCTATCTTTGTTATTATTAACAATTCAACAAAGATAAATTTTGCAAATACTAATGTTTTGACGTGAGGAATTCACTTTTACTCTGTGTCCCATTAGTTACGGACCACCCTGTATGTACGCTGTCACACATTAGCATTAGAAATAATTGCTATCATAAAATTTTAAATAGCAGATATGTTTACCTCTAATTACTCATAACTATGTAAGCTGCTCTTATATTTTGTTTGTTCTAAGATTTCAATTACTCCCCAAATGTCAAAGAAGAATTGATATAAAGCATACATAGTAAGATTCTTTTATCGAAACTAAATATATTTTATTTATTTTCAAAATGTATCAAATTTAAATACTGAGAGAGATTATGTAATAACATTAAATCGAAAACCTTTATTTTGTGTTAAACCTGATATATTTGAAATAGCATTACAGTCACTGCTATTTATGTGTTTTGTTTCATGTAAGTTTATAAGCAAGTCACCAATACATAAACTCACCCGACAACAAATCAATTTACGTTTCCACCGAAAGGGTTTACACGCAAGAGCGATATTACAATGAATAAATGTAAGTACAAGCACGATTTACGTGATAAGAGCAATTCATCTACCGCTTACATTTACCAGACTGGCTGCCTGGTTGTTGAATGTATTTGTAATAAATCACGGGGCTGCGTGCAAAGCCGAAAGTAGAACGGGTGGAATCGAAGCATTCTTAAGGTTGCCTACTCTTAAATACGTTACCGAGTTTGCCGATGCTTTTGTGGGGGCCTCGCAAATTGCATTACTACCTCCACTTCGCCAGTTATTTACCTATACCGACTTAGGAAGGCGGTTCGGAAACTTGGCGAAAGTTTTTAATGCGTTCCCTTTTGTCCTGCTCTTGTGGCCGCGGGGCCGGTACAGAACACAATTTGGAGATTGCAAGTTTGCGATAAGTCGGCGAGCTAAATCCTGATGGACACAAAAGCCTAGCTACGAAGCTATTTAGGATGAATAGGATTCATTTAAATTTGTTTAAGAATACGTTTACAAAATGAATAGAAATCTGTGTTGAAATAAACTAAAAAGAAATCGCATTTCTTTAACGCATTACCTTTTATCGTTTTATCGCAATATCGATTTTCCGCCACGATCCGCCGTTTTCCTTTCCAGTTCAGCACTGACCACTTCAAATTGATTAGATAAAATTCCTACCCGCAGCAGCGTTTTCCGATTAGTAGAAATCTTTAGAAAATGCATTAAATTGTTCTCGCGGAGCGGCAAGATGAATGGTCCTCATTTATCCGAATTCGGCCGGGAAAGTCAACTGTTTTGCCAGTGATTTACTTTGCCGAACGACCTACTCCAGAACCGGAACATGCACCGGTCATTTCGGCCGTTTTTCCTCCGACGCGAATCTGATGTGGAAACGCGAAATAGGCTGACTACTCGACCGATCGGTCGATTATTTTTCTTTGACAAGGGTAATGGGAAATCAGATTGAATTCGGTAGATGTCAAAAGTGAAATGAGATGTTCGCTTTCGTACAATACATTTTGGGAAATTGGAAAGAGTATAAATTGGTCCCCATTTTCTTTGACAAGTTTTATTACCTTATCTCTTGTGGATATCCATTTTAATTTCTTGTCAAAAATAAGACTATTAATTGTCAAAAAAAAGTTATGTTAAATTATCTTTACATTAATAAACTTAACGAACTTTGAATAAAATATGATGTTCTATAGACAAAATACTTAAAAGTTATAAGGATCTAACATTAAGTACGTTTTAAACTTGTTGAAGCAGAATACTTCAGTGGGGCACTTCTATAGCCGTCTATTAACTGTCCAATAACTGTTTGATCTATTTTCACCGACTGTGAAATCATCCGATAACAGACCTTTTTTGCAGATATTTTTAACTTGACCTGATTTTTAAATATAGCATGCTTAAAAATTGGGGTAAACTGCCCATATGTCGCCCCTGACAATTAAAGAGAGAAAATCTTTAACTATCCAATATTTTTTCAGTTTATCTTGAATCGTTTTTACTCTAAATAGTCTACAATACTACATTTGAATAGATGGAATATTTCTGCAAGGCTGAATAATATCTAGGGTATACTCACCAAACCTCTGCCATACACCTAAAGTCGGCATTCCAGTTTTTCTATATGGATTTCTATAGAAAGGCCGATTTTAAGAAGTATTTTTAGGGGACCGACATTTGGGGAGTTTACCCTATGTCAAAGGTTAATTGTGTTTTAAACATATAAGACCAATTAGCTGTAGAATTTCTATTACTTTAACCACCATCACGTGAATCTTACAACAACATAATTACTAATTCAGGTAATGAAGCTTAAAATGTTTAAAAATGATAATCTTTTATTTGAAGGTAATAACAAGTTAGGAAGCATTTTAACCAGTATTGTATAAAGGTGAAAAATTGAAAAATGTACCTTTCTGGTTATGTAAATTATTTTATTTTGCTTGACTAGTTTCGACCAAATATGGTCATCTTCAGAAGCAAAAAAGTCATTTAAGTGTAGAAATAACAAACCATTATGTGAAAAAAATTAAAATTATTAAAATGTAAATCAAGTAAAACTTCTTTAAAGAGTACAATAAAATTATTAAAATTTGCAGACGAAGGACATATTAAAACGTGCACGATAGGTAAAACTTAACCGGTTAAAGTACACTTTAACATTTTTTCGATAATCTTTTAGCTTATACAATAGCTAATTGATGATAAAACCTTACAAGGTTAAAGGTTTTTTTATTTTAAACCTTAAAAACGAAATATGTTAGCTGTATGCATATTGAGATAAAATAAAGAGAACAATATCTCATACCGAAAACGAAAAGTCAATCTTCGTAACAACTTTACCGCAAGAGTTCTCAAGAAAGATTTAACGTTAACGCGGCAGAATGAACTGCATCTCGGTATTTTGTTATTCCACGGCGGGCGTTCATTTATTACACTTTATTCTCGGGCGCCAGTACCGTTATTTCGGGACAATAAATCACGACGCATCGTTATTTTCTCGAGCCGGGACGTGCAAGGAAGCTAATGCCGATCGGGGTCTGCGCATTGTCCGATCTCGTTTTCGGGTAAAATTTGCAAACAACGTAGCGATTTTTATTTATCCGCGCGCTTCTTATCTTTTTCGAGGGCGTTGCCGCGGTCGTAAACCTCCGGAAAGGGCTCGGTTTAGCCGCAGGTAGCGTCGGGGTCGTTATGAAATAGGGCGCTGTAAATTTTTAACCGGTCTTGCCACTTTGCCTAAACAAAAAGCAGTTGCCGTCTCGAAATTGCCCGCGTGGCCCTCGAATCTCGCGAAGATTAATATCTACAGTGGTCGGATAATGCGCCGCTACCGACTAAAACCTGCCAGACCATAAGCATTCCGGCCTCGGGCGCACTTAGACGTAAGTAATATCGATTTATTGCCAACGCCGTGTTGCATTTCTTGCAAGTTCCATGCATCGGTGCACGTGAGATTATTTCCTGGTAGGTACTTACATATTCAACACAAAATAATAAAAAAAAATATGGGTTCGTATGTGAAGGGCGGTTTGATGTTGATGTAGAACATCGTGCATGATGTGTGATTTTGGGTACAAGAAATTAACGTTGAAACGAAAACCGCCACTGGTGGCATTTGGTAGGGCCGGGACTAAATCCTAGCGCCTCAAAGGACATTAGGAAGTGGCTCCGATTGTCTTGGAACGGTTCCAAATCGGCGTATCGGACGGCCGGGCCTTAATTGCGGCAGTATCTTAAAGTTCGAGTCGTTTCGCGAAGATGCGGACAAAGGGACGTCCCTTCCAAAGGGTTCACTAATCAGATAATACGGCGTCCGCACCGTCGCGACGGCGGACCGGAGTACAATTACAACTTGAAGCACCGCTCCCGGACCACTTTAGATTCCGCGACCCATATTTTACAACCGAAGCGGGACGAACTTCGCGTTATTTTAACTTAATTGTCAAAATTTCATACGTTTAACACCGGATTACAACGATTTAAATTGTTTAATTTCCTTCAGGTTGCTCACCGAAACAGTATTATTATTAACTAAGATACATTACTCAAAAAAATTGGAGGGACTCTTTCCTGTACCTCTATTAGATTAGTGTAAATTTAAATTCGAACTAGAAAGAAGGTTAACCCAGATGTGTTCACTATCCTACCAAAAAACAAGATACTATAAAAATCATTTCTAGGCATATCTAGCAAGGAGACCACAAGATGTTGTACTCACCGATTTTAATGAAAGTTGTACCAATCGATAGATATCCGCACGTTGTACAAATGTGTAAAATATTATGGCGCACTATTCAGCGATTCGCATGTAAATCGCGATTTTAGGTCGCAAATCAAGGCCACACCACTTATATGTCAACGGTTATCCTCCTCCCGATCCCACCTCTTGGTGACTCACCACGAAGCGGCTTCCACATGCGAAACAAGACGGTCCGAACCTCATGACGTAACTGCTTTTTATTTTTAATATAATCAAATTTTTTAATATTTCACTTTATTTCTTCTAATATTGTATTGTTATATGTTTTGAAAACAAATAATTCAACACACTTTTTCGTTTTTACTTTGATTTTTAATTTAAATTAATTAAAAAAAGAACCAGGGGCGATCGTAGTGGGAGTGGCTAATCGATGACGTAAAGTGGTGTGGCCTTAAATCGCGAATTAAAATTGTAATTTACTCGTGAATCCCTAAATAGTGCGCCCTAATATTTTACAGATTTGTATTGTGTACTAATACCTATCGATTGACACCACTTTCATCAAAATCGGTGAACACAATATCTTGTGGTCTCCTTGTGAGTAAATTTGAAAAAATGAAAATAAATTTCAAAATGATTTTTGAAAATTAATAGCAAACCTATCAAGAAGGTCTAATGAAGTTATTCTTATTGATGGAGGTCATGTCGTATGACCTCCACTGATCTTTAAACCAATTTGGCTCACATCGTCTTAGTTTTAGTATTAGATTTTATTTTTGGAATTATTTCTTAAGAATTAATATTAATTACTTTAGATGATTGGCTTTTAATAACCATAATTCGTGTAAATAAAAAGTTATGTTGAAGTACTGTAAAAAACGTACAGTATAATTGTATTTTTGGTTTAGGTAGAATTTAAAACTCTTACACTGCAAATTATTCAAACTGTGATGCATGTTTGGGTTACCACTCGGAGGAAAATTGATACTCGCGCATAAAGTATTGATTCAACAATGGCCGTAAATTAATTAACTTGGATTTTCATGGCAACAGTTCCATGTGCGCGATTCGCATCCGACCCACATCGGACCCGGTTGCAATATGCGGTTTTAGCAGCGTGCTCAGTGCAGCGTTGTGGCTACGGGGGCATTTGTAATTTAACGCATTAAACCGATTTAAAGACTATCCGAGCGAAAATAAGAAGGGAATCGCTACACCGTTAATTGCCGGCGCTGGGCGTGGAATTGAGAACCGAGTTGTAGACTTGCTAATTGCTCCAACTTGTTGGTAGGTATAAATACTTCTTATGACCAGAATAAATTCCCTCGACGGCCTTGATAAGACACCGTCTCGGGAGCATACAATTTATTGCACGCGAATCGTTGGAAAATGGCCTCTTGATTATTTGACGACTTAGTGGCCTTTAAGGAGAAGGGGTAGGATATAATGGGTCCGTTGCATGAGCCGCCAAGTGCACGCGAACTAATCATTTCGACAAGCCTAAGAATAGCGTCTGAACACAATCAATTTTATCGATCTGATCAGATCGGCTATTATCCGAGAGAGGCGTCGACGATTCGCCAAGTTAGTCGAGAGTGTTTATAATTTATTCGTTCTGATAGCAAGATTGCACTCGAAACTCGACCGTCTCTCTGTTACCCACCCATAATTAAATTCCGCACGTGTTGATGGCGTGGGAGGAATTAAGTTCTGATTAAATCGATCTGATCAAGTTCCCCAGACCGTAACCCACCTTCTTAGTCGAATTTCGGCGCTGGCATAGTTGTGAATAGGGGCAGTTTCGACGTGCAGCCCACGGGTAGATAGCACGGGTTCCAGACTCGGTTTATTTGGACCGTAATATATCCGCCGTAGGTGAGCATACCAATAACTGCACCATCTATCTCACCCCGGGCGATTACCGAAGGAAATTCGAAGTACGTTACGCTTTCTATGGCAATGGCAACGAGAAGAGCTTGATTGAGAAAATGTGCTCACGTAATAGAGAATATCTATTCATTATTTAGAAATGTTCGACGGTTTTGAGGTATAAGGACAGATTACGGCTTATCGTCAGGTTTCGATGGGCCAGATGCTAATAACGAGCTTAAACTGATGAGAAATATGAGATACAAATGGCTATTATTCGAGAGAGATGGGGCAAGTATTATATTCGCAAACTACGGACATGTACCTTTCTTGTAACTGAATCTTGTTTGTGCACTATAATCATCGAACTGGTTAGCTTTCAATGTATTCAAACTTGCATTCATTACATAAACAGTAAATGCAATATCTATAATAAAGCGTACAGTATTTCACTATGATATTGTTATAATTTAGACATTTCAAACGAACACAAAATAGCTCTGTGTAGTACTTTAAGACGAACTCCAGATTTATAATCCTTATAAATCGTAAACGGGGGCTTCCGTGTACTAGCAGATTCCTTACCCTATTTACTTGGAACAAATAAATTTCAAACAGGTAAACTATCAAAATGGTTTTGGATTATCTCATTCATATCCTATTCACAAATCTATTGTTCCCTTCAAAGTTTAACCTGTTAAGGAATCATGTGTATATTATTGTTAGTAATAGAATAGAATGAGGTACATACGATAATAACATAATAGTGATGATATTTACCTAGAATCTTCCCTAAGGCAAACAACGGTTGTTCTAAATTATTATGAGGAAAATAATTAGCGGACCGCAACGCCGTGCCCCGGCGTTACTCGTTGATGTAATTTCGTGAAACCCTCAGGCTGTACCGCAAACTGTTCATCCCTGGTGTTCTCTCGTTACCGACATCCTTTACGCAAACTATATTTTATTGAACGGCCAATTCCCACGGGAACCAGGCAGCGATTGTTCGGTGTGCGGTAAATATTTGCACGATTGTAGCCCTCGGGTGGCCTACAAACCGCTTCAAACGATGCAGAAACGTCCCTTCATCCCGAACGGGCCACCCGGACCCTCCCCCAAACATAACCGACGGAGAATAGCAGTTTTCATCACGTAATTTACATAAGCCTTCCGTCGATTATCCTTAATTATGCCGAGGACTTCCCATATTCACGCTGACACTTGACGACCAAACTTTGACCCTTGTAAGTTTTGACGGCGACTGGGGTCAAGCGCGGAAGACGTCCTCGACCGTTATACCTCACAATCGAGGAGAATCCACCTCGTTTACGTTAAGGATTTGTGGTTATTATCCTTGAGAGTCACTTTCAGATTTAAGAAGCATGATTAAATTTTTTTTCGTCCGATGATTAAAGCCTTCTTCGAGCATTTTCTCCCTTCTAATTACCAATCATCTATCGTCAAGAAATAAATCGTGGTCCTCCCAAGTGACCCGTAAATTAACTTAATAAGTAATCGATATCGGTGTAAACGATCGCCTACGCAAATTGACAAAGCCTCGGTTGGTCGAGATAACGCAAATTATATTCCGGTTCTATCTGGGCAGCTGCCGTCAGAAACTGGTTACAAACAGGCGAAAGGGCACGTTTGCCCTTCGACCCCTCATTAGGCATGAACGGCCTTCGTGGTTTGACGTAGACCTTCGATTCGAAACCAGAGCGATTCGTTTGCCGAGTGTCGTCAGCATATTCCTACGGACAAACATTGCGAGGTTTACTGGGAATTGATTTTGTAATGGCAAAGGAAAATTACGAGTGGAACACGATCTCGAAATTTCAAGGGTTGTATTAATAACGAGAAACAACAGACGCCGCACCAAGTGAAGCCCTTCGTAAGCCTAAACCGGAACGGAATTCTGGTAAGACTCACAAAATACGCCATGCTGGGATCTCTTATGAAATACTACGACCTGTCCTCTTAATCTGCAGAAATATGGCTGCTCCAGTCGAGATATTGCGGCAGCGTGCGGGCAACTCCTCACGACCTCTTTAGATTTGCGCCGGCGTTTCAATGGCCCCATTCTTTAAGCCACCTGCACGGCAAGTTTGGAAATTTGATACAGATTCGAGAAAGGCGAATATCTATCGTGAAATTGTATCCCCGAAGCCTCTCGTTCTGGTATGTATCCACTTGAATAATTTGATACGTTGAGAAACAGTGCATTCGAGACAAGTAAACGCTAACTAAAGAACTACATCGGAAAACTAGAACTATTTTCACAACAATGGACAGTAACGAATAAGGCCGATTGGGAGTGTTCCATCGTTGGCCTTTCTCGTTTCCGGTTCGCGAAGCGGCAAAACTTTTCCAACTCTCAACAAAACACATATTTTAACCAACCAGACAACCTAACAATGATGTTTGATTTTCTTATTTATGAGAGGTATTCCCGCGTTCCATCGATCGGTTCACGACACGTTTGAGGCGTGATTTTTCCGAAACTTTTTTAAGATACAGAACGAAGTAGACGTGGCTTAATATAATTGTTATTCCTGGCGGAGTCGTCACTAGCTAATGTCTATCCCAGGATCTCGTGATCTCGGGAACCGGATGTAACGGTTCGCTGAACGACCAATTCTTTCCGAGAGCGCCGCGCCGGGCTCGTTCCCAGAACTTGTAACTCGAGATGTCCACGCTTAATTTTATTGGAATGCAACGAGGACGGAGAGAAAACTTTCCGAATTTACACACCTCGATATCGGAGACGGGGCCGGAACCTCGGGGCCCAGATGTGCTTAATGTTTGAACGAAACTCTCGTGTCTCTAGGTTCGGTCTGCAAGGAAAATATTTGCACAACCTGATTGGAACTACGGTCATTTTCTAGAATTAGCCGAGTAAGAGTGAATAACTCGACGAACGGCAATTTTTTATTAAGTGTTGGTAATTAATAATAAAGTGTTATTTAATTAAAGCAAAATTAAAAAATCTCTACCGTTTCGCTATCTCACTAATTACTCCCCGAAGATTACGAGAATGCGGCTGAGTTTCGAATTGAAATCCAACCCCATATCATAACGCAATTAAGGGAGCATTGTAATCGCAAGTCCCCCGAGAACGCGTTTAACTTTCGAGTGAAACAAACAGTCGTTGCACTTGCTCCTTCAGGCGATTGCGGGTTGATTTAATGAAAACCAAGAAGAATAATGTACTCGACTCCCTTCGTGCCTACACGATTCCAGAGCCACACAATTCACCCCGTTTGTCACTTGAAACCGGATTGGCCTCGTAACACGTTCTAGCTTGCCATGCAAAGCTATAAAATCCGGATTCTCCATGAATGAACCTATTCAATCGCGGATAGAATGGATTTTGCAACAATAGAACAATTAGATTCGACAATTAGATGTAGAAACTGTAATTTGAAACATTTAAACATGGAACACTTGAAGACGCATTTGTGGCACTTCGATAAGTTATTCCTGCATGGAAATTCGATGAAGAGGCCTTGGTAGCGCGAGTCTTTGTCGCCTCAATCTGGATCGAACTTCTCAGCTTCTCGCGAACGCAATGACATGTATTAATGGATGTGACAAGTACAGAGAGAAACCAACTGCGAGAGATCCAGAGAGCGCCTCGGTAAACTAGAGCGCCCCAATAAAGTTCGGTCGATGTGACGGGAACAAATACGTCGTTAGGACGCCGGATGTTGAATACAATAACCATCGCCAAAAGGATTTTCCAATATCCTCGGACAGTAGGAGTAATCAGTGTACGTTTTCGGCTAGGTCTGTTTGTCCTATTTGGCCTCGAACGTAAATAAGGATAATTGGTGTAATAGCTTTGTGAGAATCTGGCAACGCGACGCCTTACGTCAGCATACCTAAACTCTAGCAGAACTCGGAACGACGATCGTAGATGGGAGTGAGAAAGGAGGGTAAGGACGGGAATGGAGGGCTGTGTGGGATTTAAGGAAATTATAAAGGCATAACCGATTTATCCTATACACCGTGATAACGCTTTAATCTTGACGGTACCTTATCTAACGAGCTTAATTCGTTTACGTACGGGTTTGTACTTGCGTATATAGGGATGATAAATTGTCGAACCTTGCGTGCTTACGCCGCATGCTAACGAACGATATTGCAGATTACGGGGGTTGTATAATTTGATTTTGTTTGTAGAATATGAGTTTATTTCTAGGTATAATAAACACCTACACGAGATAGAACGTGACCAGATTTTTAATTAACAAATTCGAAATATTGGAAACAAATAATAAATAGGAACATTCAATATCAACAATATTATTATTGGTTATTTTCTAGCATATACATAAAAATGTATAATGTAAAATGTAATCACAAAAATATTCACATTAAGCACGATTTTTTGGTTGACTATAAAAAAATGTAGACTACTAAAAGTAAAGTATATAGAAGTACCTCAGTTTATATTTTCCAGTCACCGTGCAACTAGCTTATTTTTTGTAATTAGTTTATAAGTTTATTATTTTTTGTTAAGAATAATATGTCATTGTTATTCATTGAAAGTATATTTTACAGTTTACCTGAATTAAGTCTATAAGTTATCCACGTGCTCATACAGGCAGTGGCGTAACTAGGGTATGGCAGGCATGGCACGTGCCATGGGCGCCATCTCAAGGGGGGCACAAAAAATGTGTTGTGTAACGTAAAGAAACGAAAATGAAAAAAAAAAATGTAGCAAGTTATCGACTTAGAAGGGCGCAAAGTAGGTGTTTGCCATAGGCGCCATTTACTCTAGGTACGCCTCTGTATACAGGTATTTCTAAAAAGTTGGGACACAGCATAACTACAGGCTTCTAGGAAAAAAAATAAGATTTAGCTCAACTCACTCATATTCGAAATTTTTTTTTGATTGATTAAGTCAGCCTAAGAAGTGAAAGTTATTACAGCAAAATCTTGTGATACTAGGTTTATAAAAATCTAATAAGCAGCAATGTATCAGTTTACTCATCATAAGAATACGTTGAAATCATTATCATAGATAACCTTGACATGAAACGAGAAACTTAAGAAAAACTTACAATTAGGTGTTTAATACATTATTCGTCTCTCAAAAATGCATATTCTTTTGCATAAAAATTTTGTAAGACATATCTAAGGAGATTTTGGAAATGGGTAAATTGGATTGGATCATATTATTCTTATACCAGGAGTCTATAGTTAGCCCATGTACCAACAAAGACTACCCTTTACACTGAAATAATAGCGACGAATTACCACCTAATTAACACAGTTAGTCAAATTCGAGATCTATTCAACGAAGTCGGCAATTTATGTTAATTTAACTCATTATAGAAGTTTTTTGCGCTTAACAAATTTCTGATCCTCAAAAGTTTATCTTACCCCGTACAGTTATTGGTGTAGTAACTACTCGCTTTCATAATCACTTTCATAACATCACTTCAGATATTTCACTTCAATGGATAAGATAAATTCAATCGTGGATTAAGAAGTTTTTCCATTTAAAAGAAGGGTTCATGTATCATTTTTCGTAGGTAACAAATAACGTGCGAAGTCCGGGCCATTAATATGCCGGACAGTCGGATCGAGCGGGGCAATTTCTCGGGCAGATCGCGATGCCCGTGAGTGAATTTCCGGTCGGTATCAGTTTTCACGTAATCGAGAGCTCTGCCCGACGACCCGAAAACTTGCTTAGACCGGCAAAAAGCGTCGGCCCCGCCGAACAAATTGAAATCCACCGTAATTTGGAACTTTCGGAATGGCACGTCACGCCTCACAAGAAATATGGATTCATGCAGCTCGAAACTTTGATTGCAGTCGACGTTTGGATTGGAAATGCCATCAATTCCCTCTTAATACTTTGTATGTATTTGTGAATTACAAATGGATAAGACTGGTAATTTATTAATGGGGTTGAGTTTAATTTAGACGAGTTTCGTAGAATCTCCCAGAATCTCTGAGGAAATCGGAAGGTCACCGTCCGGGCACATATTTATGGGTCACTTAGCCCGCAATTCAATTATTAAAAGCTTAATTTGAACGTCCGGCCAATGCCCGTAGTGTTCATGACCTGAAAGCTGATCGCGCTTAAATCGGAAGCGCTCTGGTGTAAAGGGACGAGTCGAAGCCAAAGGACCAACATCCGAGATGTGCGTCCACTCAAAGGGTTCGATTTCGGTCCAACACGGCGCAAAGGCCGTCACCGTATCATCACATAATCTCCTTATTCTACATAACGGCACCCCCTTTTTAAACTAAACTACAATTTACTGGCCGGAAAATAAACGCAAATAAAGGAGCCTCGTGATATTCGTTAGGTTCACCGTACTGTTTTCGTTCGATCCCTTTCCAAGGATTTAGGGTGAATTTATTCTTCGCCGCGGGAGGGAAGGGCCTTCCTTTTATTTCCGTATCGGAAAGTAGCTTGAAATGGAAGAGGCGCCGTTTCTCGAAGCTCTAACCGGAGGCGAAATCGATACGCGCAGTCCCGCGACGCGCTTAAACAAAGCGTAATGCGATTTAAACTTGCTTTATTTATGTTTACTTAGGACCGGATGTATCTCGTATGAAAGCTGCTAAGTAAATGATAACGGCACCTACGCTTGTTCACGGTTATCGCCATCTCTTACGCGACAAACTCCTCTATTTACTCGTTGCTGAAATATTACGTCGTCTCTCCAGGAAGCCAAACACCACAAAAAATATTAAATTGAAAATGTACTTAAAAAACAATTTAGTATTCTTCAAAAAGATTCGAATTAATTTAAACATTGAAAACGTTACCTTTAGAGGAGATACGAAAGTAAATAGAATTTATGTCGTTTCTGGAGGGCATTGAAGGGCACGGAGTGGCGGCATAAATTCCGGTAGAGATCTTCTGGATGTGAAGCAATGCGACTCGTATCCCGGAATTGCGCTGATATTCAATTGTAAGTGGCGACGTTGCGACGCCCTAGACGTCGTCGACTGTTCCGTTATCGCCGACAAACCGCCGGTTTCTCGCGTGTCCGCGGTAATCTGAACCCGTCTCCGGACAAAGCTGGCGGATCGGCCCGTGAAATTGATGGATTAGCCGCTAAACCGAAGGTAACGATAAATTGGGTTGCATCAATCACGTCTAATAAACCGCGACGGTACGCTCGACTTCAACTGCTTCGATAATCTCTCATTTTGATGGCTTTACGTGACTTTATACAGCTAATTTACAACTAACACCACTTCTATTCACTTAAAACATCTAACAAGTAAGTAGGATAGATATAAATTTTAAACGAAGTATTTATAGAGAGTAGGGCATTAATTAATCTCTAGTTTTCAAGGAAATCAGTAAAGAAAAAGCTTACACTCAACAGTTATTATGCATGTCTCCAATTTTCAGATGGATATAAAGTAAAAAATCGAAATCCCGAGAGCAGAAGAAAATTTTTTATCTTATAATGTTGACTCTTAGGTTTTAGGTATTAGGTTGTCTTCTTGTCAATTGCGTTTAAAGAGTTGAAAAATCACGACAATTTCTACATGTACTACTTGTAAGTTATATTAAAAATGCATTTAATTGGTTTATACCACTAATTAATTAATCCTAATAATTTCAGTATACATTTGTAGTACATATGGGAAACAGAACTATATCATAAAAAAGTTTGTCTACTCACTTTTCCTCTTATACCAGGTGTGTAAGTATGAAACCGGAATTCGGCCATAAGTGACGCTAGATGTCGATGCAGTTACCGACACATTACGTCAGCAGTGTCTTATTATTATATTGATATCCGACAAAGATTTCCAACTCACAATAACACGAGTTTCATTCAGTAGCATTAGTTTATTAGAGATAAACATGTCGAGTTTTGTGCCAACAAATTACGATTTACTGACAGCACTACTTTTCTGTTTTCATCTGAAGAAAACCGTAGCTGAATCGCATCGAACGCTTGTGGAGGCGTTTGGTGAGCATGCTCTCGATAAAACACAGTGTATCAAGTGGTTCAAACGGTTCAAAAGTGGCAGTTTTGACGTGAGGAACGAAGAACATGGAAGACCACCGAAAAAGTTTGAAGACGCTGACCTGCAAGCCTTGTTGGACGAAGACGACGCTCAAACACAACAACAACTGGCGGATTTAAAGGTGACCCTTCGATTGAAAATCATGGGAAAGATACAAAAGGTGGAGAAATGGGTTCCACATAAACTCAACGAAAGACAGCAGGAAAACCGCAAAACGTCATGCGAAATGCTGTTCGCCAAGTTCAAAAGAAAGTCATTTCTCCATCGAATTGTGGCTGGCGATGAAAAGTGGATATATTTCGCAAATCCTAAGCGCAAAAAGTCAGGAGTTACTCCGGGTGAACCATCAACATCGACGGCAAGACCAGACCGCTACGGACGAAAGACAATGCTGTGTGTTTGGTGGGATCAGAAGGCCGTAATCTACAACGAGCGGCTGAAACCTGGGGAAACTGTCAATGCTCAACGCTACCAACAACAAATAACCGATTTGGATCGTGTTTTAAGTGAAAACGACCAAAATACCAACAAAGACAACACAAGGTGATTTTGCTACATGACAATGCACCAGCACGCAAAGCAAAATAGGTCCAGGAAACGATAGAGTTGTTCGGTTGGGAGATTCTTCTGCACGCGCCTTACTCACCGGAGCTTGCCCCATCCGATTACCGCTTGTTTGCATCGATGGGACACGCGCTTGCTGAGTAGCGCTTTACTTCTTACGAAGATGTACGAATATGGCTCGATGACTGGTTTGCCTCAAAAGAACAACAGTTTTTTTGGCGCAGAATCCACAATTGCTAAAAAAATGGGAAAATGTATAGATAGCGACGGACAATACTTTGAATAAGTTGCTTTGTATCATGACAATAAACGTTTTTTCTGTACAAAAATCCCGGTTTCATACTTACACACCTGGTACTGGGTTCTCACTAAAAGGGTAGGAAGAATCGAGTTTATTTTCGAAAAAAATTGTAATTACTGCTTGGCTTCGAACAGCAGAATTACCATAGTATGATAATATTGCAGGTTTTTGACTTAGGTTTGATGTAGCCAACAAGGATGGTCACTCACAATCAGTATTAAGTAACTTCGAGTGTATACCTATAAAATTAGAGAATTGTCAGAAAAGAAATTAACATGACGCATTTCCAATTGGTATATGCATATACTTTTGAAACATACATTTTCCTCCTTTCTATAATAAATGTTCAGATAGACATGTAAAATGAAAAACAAGTCCAATAACATGTCCTCTAAGGGAGGATAATTATCCAGGTATAATGTACGTTCAAAATCTCGAATGTGAATGTCATCACGAAGAGATGGTTACATTCGGCATTTCGGGTGAGCGTGTAATTGTCGTACCTCGTTAGCGACGTAGGCGAATGTTCGGAAAGATCCGTTAAATTAGAATCGTTATTTCATGTAAAGTCGGTTACGCCAAACCGAAAGCAACTCTTTGGTAAGTACCGTCTCTTTAATGAGATTGGATACCGTGTTTTTGCCTTTAGCATTGGAGAAATTACCGTGTTCATTACAAACAGCTTAATTGGAAATAATAACTTAAACACTTATGTTGTACCGTGCGAGATAAAGCTTTGATTATAAAGCTATTCATTCTTTTTAACTTTTATTCTAACGTATATTCAGCCCTTTTTAGCTAATACAGTCAGGTTCATTTGTCAAAAAGGATCATACCTAATATCTCGGAATTTTAAAATACATATAAAATCCCAAAAGCACGTCGAATGTCACCTGATTTAAAACGACTTCATTCGCGTACGTCACGTGCACTTCTTCGTTGAATAATGGAGAAAGAGACAGTGGGACCCTTTGACCGTGCGAGACGTAAACATGGGCAGTAAAGGAGTTAGAGAGAACAATTTTATTTCCGAAAGCGAACGCACAACCGCAGCGCTAGCCGAACGGGCACTTCGAATCCGTTATTAATGTGGGTCGTTAAAATTTTACAGCCGGACTTTACGGGAGCGTTTTACTCCTCGATACCGAGGATAGTTAAAGGCGAGATCTTGCGAGCCGGAAGTAACGGCCCGATAAAGGCTCGGGGGCGTCGCGACGGACTTAATACTTTCTAAATATCGCTTAACGGATTTAATCAATGGTCGGTTTTACGGCGAACCGGCGAATTATTGATTCCATAACTGTCGTCGGACGAAAAGGCCCGGAGCGATTGAAAGAGCTCGGATTTGCCGTAAAAAGGCTACTTGATTAAAGCGATGGCGGTGGCAGTTTTATGGTCCGGAGAAGGAAAACTGTAATAGCTAATGGAGGAGCGATTGGCGGAGCATTTGAGTGAACGGCGTTTCTAGAAATATGACCCATTACACGCTGCATGGCTAGACATGACCGGTGAAATGACGTTTATATCACTTACGGTTCGCGAAACATTCGATAAAATCAACGTTAATTAACGTTTGGTCAACCGTAAAAAAAGTCGCGCAAATAACGTTTTGTAATTTAAAATTATTTCAACTTTTTGATGAACAGATTTTTCATTAATCCGTCAATCACTCGAGTAAATACGTTGATGCGTGATATATTCTGTTTGAAAAGAGGATTTAGTTCACATTTTTTACCGTATTAACAATTTACCATATTACAACTTTTGAATCATTCATTCCATCAGTTATTTAACTCTTAAAAAACAACTCTTTTTTTATTTCGTATGTTCATAAAATCAATATCTTAGAAATCGAGATCTCTATCTATAATTAGTACTAATACAATTAGGGTATTAGACGTTTAACACGGACACACAACACACGCACACAATGGTTTATTGTGCGCGGTCACTGACACTGTTTGAATGCACTAATTACTATAGAATAATCAGGCAATTTGTATGCAATTAAGCCCAAATAAGCGCGGGATACGGCGCTGATTAAGCCGCCATGAAAATTGGATACCAATTAGGGGGGATACTCGCGAAGTGTTGGATAAAAAGCTTGTCGGCCGCCCGTATTCGAAATGGAGGGGTCGCAATTACCCTAGTCGGAACACCCAAAACGTATTATTGCTCACGGTCCTTGTCACGAACAGATTGGGATCCGGCCATAAATTGGATGGCTTTCGCAACTTACCGATGAGATATCCGAACGGGAACGTGTTAAAGAATAATCGGGAACCCGGCTAAGGGACCGGCTCGGTTTTACGACGGGCCGTTAAAAGTCGAAAATAAGCCTCCAATTTGCGGAAAGCCCTCAGTCGTGTTTAATTGAAACTTCAGGTCGTGATCAAAATGATCAATCGGGGGGCCACAGCGGGGGCTCTTACCGCCACCCCCTCTTTTAATTATCTACACCCGAAGCTCCACTGCAAACTGCGTTTTCTTAAACAAACTCACTAACTTTGTTGCGGAACTTTGGTAAACCGTTTAGAAAGGCAAGAGGTGCAAAAACGGACCACCTCATAGTTTCCTTCATTCAATTAAAGTATATCATCTGATAAAGAATAAAAAGGTGTTAGATTCCATTTATATATCTTTTATAGTGTCTTTAGAGTTTCTAAACTCTCTGATGACTTTTGGTTGGGTTGTAAATAAAAATGTAAATCCCCTTAACTATTTAATTTATTTTCGTAAATGCCATGAATGAATCCAAATTGATGGTGAATGGATTATACAGGTTTTAGTTATAAGATTTACATTATAGTTTAATAATTTACATTTTGTTAATTAATTTACTTTTGCAACTGACGACTCACCGACACTTTGTCTATACGTAACAATCGATTAATTTTTTAGTCGTTTGATTAATAAATTGAAAATTTAATCGCGATTAAATCAATCGAGATTAATTTAATCGAAATAAATTTTAATTCTATGTTACGTTTGACAATTTAATAGCGATTAGAACTATCGCATATCTTACGATTAATTTTAATCGTGATTAATTTGTAATCGTGGTTAATCTGTAATTGTGATTAATTAATCGCGATTAATTTTTGAATCAAGCATTTAGTGAAACTAACTGCCTCAACGTCTCAGAACAGAAAATAAACGTTTTTAAGGGTGGTTTATACTATCTTTTAAGGTTTTTGGAACGAGTTTCAATTCGGAATCGGACCAAACGGCGAAGCGTGAAAAACGAAATGTCATTTTATTAACTTCGATGCTCAGTTTTAATCGTCAATCTCAGTTTTAATCATTCAATCGAAATTACGATTAAATTAATCGTCAATCGCCTTCTGGCATTAGGATTAATAATAATCGTCAATTGTCTTCACTGGAAGTTTTGATTAATTAATCGTAAATCGTCTTCACTCGGAATTACGATTAATTAATCGTCAATCGCTACCACGATTGACGTTTGCCCAACACTGACTGACATGAAACAATTATTTTTGCATTATAACCCAATTAATAAAAACTTTCTTTTTAAAAAAATTTACATGTTGTGGACATATTAGTGTACCGTTTTGATTATTCAATCCTTTACTAATGTCTTCTGTGACTGAAAACGAGCAAGAAAGTCATGATCCGAAAGTGATTCGTTTTCAAGATATTCAAAATTTTAATTCCACGAGTTGATATGAAGCGTTCAAATGCAAAACCAGACATTCGACATTTCTAAAAAATTTGAGTTAGCTGTGAATTTAATATACAAATATGGCAGCGAATGTCAATTACTAATCTATAAAAGCGTAAAATAGACTTTTGGGTCAGTTATAGGCGACTTACAATTGAAGGGCCACGGCTAAAAACGATCAAAGTCCATTTTTTTTTTCAAAAATGAGATAATGTCACTATAAAATAGCTTATAGTATGTATCATCCAACAGTTATCCCCTAATGCTAAAAAAATAATATTCTTCGAAAAAAACGTCTTTGAAAATAATAGGTACCGCCGAAAAACGATCAAGGTCCAGGTATTAACAGGTATAAAAGATCAAAGTCTTTTCTTAGAATATAATGCTTTTTATTAAACAATAGTTGTTCGTTTGAAATCACATTTTTGTTTTATTTCTACAGTACTGACTAATAATAATAATAATCAATTAAAATTTTTCAAATTTAAATACTGTAAAATGTAGACGTTTGCACTTTGTTCGTTTTTAGCCGCAGCCCTTCAATTAGATTAAGCTTTACATGCAAAAGCAGACATTTGAACACAAGCGTCAGTTGCAAAAACTGATATTTGTAATTAAACAACTTCAACAATTTGATTGTTGCTATTACAATTTGTGACGGTGCAATAGTCGCTTTTTTGTTACACTAACGGGTACTTTTGATAAAATATCTGCCATTTCGTGTGTAAGATGGAAAACAACATTACAATAGAGCCAAGTCTTTGCCGGTAAGGGACGGAAAAAAGTTGCTAGCAGAAAAGAATGCATAAGAGAAAAGGCAAAAATACAATGGTATGTGTGTTTCTTAAGTTCGGTCTTTTCAAGCTTCGAATAAGTTAATCGTCTAATAATTACTATAGTTACGCCTATTTCGACCAATTACATTCGTTGAAAAAGGTGTAACTGTAGTGACTATTCGAGGAATAACTACTTATTATGAGTTTGGAGAGACTGGGCCTTAGTGTTAGTTTTGATACTTCTTTCTTGTTAGTATTCTTGCAAGAAATTTGTCATTTTTTAGATATTCTTGCAAACGGTTACCTTCACTTCCCACCTGTAAACATACAGTGAATACGCTACAATGTTCAACATTGACCAATACAGAGATAAAACAATTCCGTGACCAATATTACGCCAATATTTCGAAAATTCAACAAGATACTTTTATATTAAAACATTGTCAAACGTATAAACCTAAAAGGCCTAATATCAAAATTAGAGAAAATTGCCAAAATAAGCCAAAGACGCTAAGTGTGAAATACAGCATAAAAATAACGAGAAGAACTGTTCCCGTATGCAAAAAGGCATTTGCGGAAATATTAGGTATAGGAAAAAGTCAGGTTGAAAGAATTGTAAAGGAATATTATAAAACTGGAGATTTGCCATCAGAAAGACGAGGGGTAATAGAGTTTCCCAAAAATCAATTAACAAACGAGACGCCATAAAAAAATTCATCGAATCTTTAACATGCAATTAAAAAATCTACCACTACAATCGATCCAAAACCGTACATCAATATTATTAAAGACCATTCTACAGTGCTGAGAATGGGAGGGTATCAAGTATATGACTGGCAAAGTGAAGTACAAAATGTGTTGAAGGCTCCGGGATCTTGGCATTTTCGTTTTCAGCCATCTAAAAGAATCATCTTTGCAAAAGAAAATAATAAATCTGTTAGTGTTAGAGGTGAACCGTATTACAGAAATGATATCTCCATCGCCAAGAGCATTCTCAAGAGAGGTAAAAAAATTAGTCAAATTAAACTGGAGCCTCTCAGTGTAGGTCGCTGTATTAAACCAGGTAAAATTAAAAGTATTGGATCTTTGTTAGCGAAACACTTCGACATCAATTGGGAGATTGACGAGCGCCTTTATGCTTTTACAAGAAATCCTGAAACTCAAATGGAAACCTATCCTGATGATAATGATATTGTTATTTCTTCTGATTCTGATTCCGACAAAATTAAAAAAAAAATTTTTAGTTTCTATTGTGAATTTGTAAAACTAATGTTCAATAAATTATTTTTCTTTGATATCCTTACCAATCCTTACTACCAGTTGAAGCATACCGCTTATATCATAGGAAACTATTATACTTTTACAATTCTTTCAGTTTCATAAACAGACATCTGCACACCTTCGGTGCAAAACCAGACATGTATTTTCTTTATGCAATTATATTATCAGTAACGAGTCTGACATTTTTAAAAGCAGTAGTAATACAACTATTAACATTAACCCAAACTTCGATAAAAATTCTAATTTTGTTGGTTAGCTAATACGCTTGTAACAAGTTTTCTGTGTTTTACGCAAAACTGCTTAAGTGTCAAATGTCTGGGTTTGCATTTGAACGCTTCATATATTATTAACATTATTACAGCATCACATTCAAATTAAATTATTTAATAGTCGCGATGGTTTCAACAAACTTTTATACCTAATCACTATGGTAACAAGTTAATAGTTTAATTTAAATTATTCAATTCCATTAAGTTAATACTAGGTAAATTTATTGCTCTAAACTTCCAATACCTCGAAATCAAATCACTTTTGGGCCCATGTTCATTAAGACTTTTTTACTTATTTTTAAAAAAGGAATACGCGAATAAAGGATCGGACAATCAAAACGAAACATCTGTATTTAAAATTCGGTAACCCGATTTCGTTCTCCCTTTTTCCATTCGTTCTCATCTTCCCTCAAGTAAGTTTCGATAAAATTATTTCAGATGTTTTGTTCAACAAATTCTCCTTATTTTCACAAGATTCTAGCTAAATCTCTTTTAATTGTAAACTCATGTTCGTTAAAGTTTCGTACTCCATAAAAATGATTGATTCATTTCGATTTCGAAATTCTTCTTTTCTAGAGAAATGTTAATTAATTCTACTAAAAGAACAACGCTAACAAATTATCCAGTGTAACAATGTCAAGTGATGTTCCACGATCACTCAATTCCATTGGTTCTACAACTAATCGATACACAACGAAGAAAAAGTCACGTCTAAAAGTCCTGATGTCCCATCTTCATTAATTCGACCGTTTGAGGACACGTCCTCCGGGAAAAGTAGCGCAAGCGAAGCCCAAGATAGACGTAAACGTGAAGGAAAGAGAAGGAGAGAATCGGGTCGGAGCAATTCTTTAAACGTAAAGATTTAGATGCGTCCTGCTCTTGTGCACGCAATTCATTCCCGTTCGGGACCGGAAGATCCGCAAACGGGAATAAATAGCGTCGGTCAGAGCCGGACTTGTCTAAAAGCTAAGGAAAGAAAGAAAGCTCTCCGCTGCAGATGCCGTGCCGTTAAAGGATGCAAAGCGCACTCGGGGTTCCGTTTTATCAAGAGGCTAATGAGAAGTGGCTACATTCACCGTGATAGATAACTTATTTGAATCTTAGATTAGGGGATGGGGTAATTAGGCTATTCATCTTCGACTCTAAACGAGCGGATGTAATGAAACGAAACTCGTAGTAAGGGGACGAGAAAACGAGAGCAGAGTTTCTAAGGGACACGTTACGTTTAAAATGTTAAAGGTCTTTTAAAAATATTAACGTCAGCTAAGTATCATATTTGAAAATTTCTTATACGAGGTAATAGGATTTAAGATACCCTTCATAATTCATCTGTCCCTCCAAGACATGAAGTTATTTTTAGGAGCTGCCGGTAATTTACTGCTAGAGCGCTTTGATCCCCTTTATGAGTTTTATGGAAACTTAAAAACTTGGGAAGATCGGCCGAGGGCAAATAAACTGGCGATTTTTCGTAGTTACCCATCCGCTTTACGGGACTGATGGATACCTATATAAAAACGCAAGCTTTAATTAAGATTCGCTCGAGTGCGAGGCTAGCAATTACCGTAGTTATTGGAACTTTAACGCGTTCCCATAAAGAATTTATAACTCGTCGGGATGCCATCAAAACCCGACGCCGTAGTTCGCAGCTTTTAGGGTAATTCGCCTGCATCCGTTCGCGAAGTCATTCCGTTGGGGGAAACGTGCATGTGCGACAGCAATATACGCGAACGCGCGATATAAATGGGGGTACATATGCATTTATGCGAGGATAGCGTAAAATACCGTCCAAATTGCGTGTAAAATCTATCTGCGCTCCCGTACACCGACGAAGGTGCAATAAAAGCCGTATTTACTGTCGTTAATACCATCGCAGAGATATGGGTCTTACGTTTCTCCCCGTTTATGGAAATACCAACCTTCTATCTCGCATTTCGATTAAATGCTATTCAAAGGTTATTAAGTAAGTTCAAAAGGGAAATTTCGCTCGCCAATATTGTTGACACCATTCAGAAACGCGAACGAAACTTTGTCGTTCTCTACATATTTCCTACGCGAAATGACGAAATTTTCGCCGGTGCTTTAAAGGATCGCGAGCTGGGTAATGGTGCTGAAAGTTTGGAAGCGGGTACGCCATTGTATTTCTGGAGCCGAACTCACTCTAAATTGATAACCAACATGCGCAGGAAGAAGAAGGGTATCTCGAGGAAACCGTAGTTGGGTAACGGCAGGTTTAAAACCGCCCAGAAAAATGACTACTCCTTTTCGGGAGCCTTCGCCCGGCTATACGACGAATTAATGTCGTGTATTCACGGGACTTACAGCCGATTTAACTTGCAAAAAGGGCCAATGTTAAACTATTAACTACTGCCATTTGTTTCGGCGCTTTTTGCAGACGCTCTCCTGTAAATACCGACTGAATTATGAGGGCCATTAGCAAGAAAAATCGTCGAAAAATTAAAAACAAACGCCGCAACGTCCCGCTCCCGCCTAGTTCTAATTTTCTTTCGTGTAATATTAACACCTTCACCGGCATAATTTAGGATTAAACTTAGTTTACCTTTCTTTTCCCGAGTTGGGTTTAAAATTCTAAGTGCACTTCGACTAATAGTGTGCATTTAATCTTCGGAACAGCGGTTTGCATCATTGCATTAATACGGACCGGCAAATCACACTCAGTGCTGTTACAAGTCATCAACATTCCCTCAACACCAAGTTGAACGACGTCCATCAGATATAAGCTGATCAATGCGGTCTGATTAGAGTATCGTGAACTACAGCGTTATAAAGCAAACGGCAGCTACCGATTATTTGACGAGCAGATAGAGGGTCATAATGGATAATGCCCTTAGGCACGCCAATTCCAGCCAGCGAACTAGCGCAGCTATTTCGCATCGTACACCACAATTACAAATCGTTCCGAATTTCCATCTCACATTGTTCATCTACACCTCCTCACTCAACCTTCTCTTTCCACTAGGCTAGAATAAAAATTAATTACCGTCTGGCGCTCGATATTTGTTAACTCCATACCGTAAAATTAATAATCGGGTAGGCAAATTTAAATCTGGCGATAAAAGTGATTCCCTTTCGAGTTTCCAATTAAAATAATTATCTCCCCCTTCTACCCATATTGTAAAAAGCTTTTAGCAACGCCGGCTTTCATAAATCTACAAATTGGTCCGTGATTTGCGACACAGCGTTCGCCGGAAATTTATATCGGTATTAATGAATTTTACAAAACCGGTGCAGCGATATTATTAACGGAAAATATTGAATGTAGGTCACACGATCATAAATGTCCTGTTTAATCTCTATAAATTGTTCAATTATTTTGCTATAATATCAATATAAATGTTTTAAAATAAAACAGTAAATTGTTTGATCGGATATAGTTAGTGTGCTTTTCTTTTAAGAAAATAAAATTATCGTGAAATGAAACATTACACCTTATAACTTTCGTAAGTTTCTATTATGATATTCGATAAGCCTTTTCGCTGAACTAATATCTTGTTTCATAACTTTTCCATCATAGATTGTAATAAGATAGTGTTGGGAAATTAATTACAAAATAAGGTTTACCACAACAAGCTTCAGTAGATAGTTAATTAGGAAGGAAAAAGTATTGATAAATTTATTATAAAATATGAAAGATTATTTTTGTTTTTCAATTTTGATATTATGATAATAAATAGAAATTTATTTTTATTCACGAACAAGTTTCTAAACATAAATTCAAAATTAGTTCCGTAAATGAACATCATTTAGAAGGTAAAATGGCGATAAACTAGGCCTTTTGATTGTGCTTACCGATATCATACCACCGCTGGCAAGCAACTAAACATCGACGATTCCCCTAATAATATATTGTGCATTTAATGGGACCGTAGCGTGCATTAATCATATACTGTTGTTCGATCTACACGTTGCTTGTTTACCGACAACACAATTTCCACTCACGCTCAGTATGCTGCCAATTCCTCTGAGCTATTTTATTAAAAAATCATCTAATTTTATAGGTAAAAAAATTCCACTTGAAAAACAAAAAATGTATCACGTGATAAATAGACGTAGTCCTTTGTTGTTTTATTCAAAGAGAATATCGTCGTGAGATCACGAGGGTTCGTTCAAAAATTTACGTCACGAGCGTACGGGGAGTCGGTTTAAAATCCTCCACCATAAAGTACTTAGGCTCGGCTTTGGAGCGTCACACACGAGGAATGTTCTCGTTCGTAAAGGCCGCAGTACTTACCGCCTCGAGATACGTGTGTCATATAGCACGATTTTCGTACATTTACGATGCGCCCAGTGGCGCAACATCGCCTCTCCGCCAACGATTTGTAACCATCGAACTCGGGGGTTCCAATAAACGTAAATTTCGGGGTGAAATACGGTAAAGGGGCGGCGAAATATCGCTCTTACGGTCAATGGGTTTCGCGGCCGATGCAAAATACTTTCGCCCGGGGTCGATTTAGAAACCAGTCATATTTCGCGGTTTTACGTATTTACGAGTTCGACCTCGACTTGGACTTCATGGAATCGCCCGATTTACGTCTTAGCTTTCGCTTTATTGTCAGTCCCGACGGTTCTGTTTGGAAAGCACTCGGGGCGTTCGTTTCTCGGCTGCTGAGCTTTGTTTCCGAGGACTTCGACCACCAGAGACCGCTTGATTGACGGCGCGGTAGCACCGAGCCTAATAACGGAACATTCGCCCTGTTCGCCTCCCCTCGCTAATCAATTGCAAGTTGAACGAACTAATGAAGTTAGTTAAGGCGTGCTTTTCTATTTTCTTCGTTGTGTCTATTGAGTTACGGTTCTAACAAACCAATCCGAAGAAATATATTTATAGAAAACAGTAAATCAATGAACAATAAAGTTATTTTAAAAGAAAAAATTAAGGTCTTCTATTTAGTTTGACAATCCTTTGCATTCTAGGATGAAGGTCGAGTACATGCAAGACAGGATGGAGGCTCTACTACAAATCAGTCCTGTTGAAATCGAGGACGAGGCGACCTATAAATGCGAGATCACGTACCTGGAGGTCTTGGAGAACTGCGCCGTCGTGCAACTCATCAGACTGAAGACGCTGGGTGAGTAAAAACTCCTGACTAATAAGTAGAGTGTACTCTTCTCTTTGTGGCGTTCCGCAAAACAAACTTTATAAGCTAGCAAAGTCACCTTGGTATCTTGGTTTATAAAAGACTGCCAACATTATTATTGGTATTTTAAGAAAATGTAGTCTTAAAAATCGGCAACATTTTTTTTTATAAAAAAGGAATTGTATGATCTTCAGAATCAAAAAGATTTTAGAGACTAGGGGATAGGTACCTCCCGAAAACAAAACTCAAGTTTAAAATAATTTATCACAACAAATTATAGACATATTTTTTAAATAAAACATTATAATGCGCAAAGGGCACGTTACTATTATATTCGTAATTCTCAATTTTTTAGATTAGATAGTAATTTTGAAAAAGAGACCCGTATTGTTCTTTGATTTCAAAATGAGATGTTGATATTAAATTTGATCTGACCTAGTCACGTGTAGACTTTAATACCCAGTGGTGGGTAAAGCGAAATTATGCAGCAAACCTTCGTCCCGATGGTAATAGTTTAATAATGCAAAATTGCTGACGGCTATCCCGCTTAATTAGTCCGTTAAGGTAACACCCAGGACGCGATATGGTGCAATACGAACCGGCAATAACAGGGCTGCCAACGGCCCGAGCGAGTGCCATAAGCAAAACGACTGTGCAATAACGCGCACAATAACAGTGTAATGATACCGAGTAGGTCTACCTACACCACTGCCTTATCCAGTGGCGTACGAGTTTCGATCAAGTTGGAGCTGTAATGGTCGCTGCATAGGTTTAGTCAACACCCAAGATTATAGAGCTTGGGGAGAATCGCGCAATCTAAAAATAAAACAATTTTGTTTCGTCGCTCAGAAATAAAAGGCAATTTTGTGTTTTTGTTGCCTCGACGTTTAAAAGCAATTAATTTTCCCGCAGGGAGTTTTGGCCCCAACAGGTCGGATGGGCGAAGTAAAATAAATGTATGCCACATAATTATGCATTAAATTTTCAGTCGATAATGAGCACTCCAGCGCGAACTTTGAAAACGAACCAATTTGTAACGCGAAATCCAATAGCGGGTCGCGGTACGATTTTTATAATAAATCGATTGTTTAATTACGGACGGCGAGTTCGGGCAGCAATAATAATGTTGACAGTAAAGGCCGATTATGTGCTAATAGATGAACCCGTTAAAAAGGGACGTTTCGCTCTAATTGACTACTAAATTCCCCCCACCAAAACACGCATCGCATAACATCGTTGATTCATTAAATTCACCAACAACCAAATCATGATTTCAAATTATAACTAAATGCATACTAAGATAGACACTTAAAACTATTTCCATAAATTTCCTAATTGGCGCAAATATTAAATTATGCGTGTGCATAATATATGATTTAGAGGCACTACTTTCAACAGCCGTCACCCAATCAATTAAATTTGAGTGTCACCGGAAAATGCAATGGAAATGCCGCCACTTCGACGACATTCCAGTGCCAGCGAGGTTGATAAGTAAATCCACTAATAGGACGTTAATTGCCATTGACCCGTCCTAGACGTCACCCTCATTATCATAATTGATGCATCACCGGGCCCCTCGTTTCTGTGCATCATTTATAACGCGACCCGCCACATCGTGACGGACAAAGCGCGACCGATAATTCAATTTCGGCTTTTAATGCCAACAGTTCGCGTTTCCGGTGGAAGCAGTTTGCGAACCGGAAAATGGACGGTGTTTCAGATTTCATTTCTAGCAACCGGACGGCATGATTTAGAACGCTATTAGCAGGATCTATTTTGGATAGATTTAATCGAATTTTACGCGCCAGGAAATTAATTCATTTGGAAAATTTATACTGGACACTTTTTATTTTTAAATGGTGTAAGCGAAACTAGTAAGCTTTGATTAACCCTTTCGGGATGGAGCACCTGTACCATACATTGCCACTTTTAAATAAAATTTAAAAAAAAATTCGCTTTTTGTGATAGCCTAACTAAATCATACTTTGTCGCTTTAAGCGACGGCTCGACTGACTGCCGTATACATAAGGCGTCACCCAGTATGATGCACCAAGTAGCCAAGTAGCTGGTGTTTAAGTAATAATCTAAGAAACAGTCTAAAAAGCAATGATATTAT
This sequence comes from Digitonthophagus gazella, assembly GCA_036711955.1. Lineage (NCBI taxonomy): Eukaryota > Metazoa > Arthropoda > Insecta > Coleoptera > Scarabaeidae > Digitonthophagus > Digitonthophagus gazella. Next base: position 13,093,266 of record JASCIT010000001.1, read on the forward strand.
ACAGGGTGTTTAAAAAAGATGCGGCAACATTAAAGGGGGTGATTGTCCAGGTCATTTTATACAAAAAGGTTTATAACAAACATGGTCTGGAAACGCTTCGTTACCGATCTACAGCGTGTTGAAGTTTAATTAAAAAAAGCAGCAAACATTTACATATTTTGAAACAGTTTAACGCGTTCAAGCATTACTTCCTGCTGATTTTTCTCCTCGCATTGCATTCTGTCAATGGCTTTTGCAGAAAATGGTTGAAATCCCTCAATTCCTGGTGTTGATTTTGTTCACCGATGAAACGAATTTTTCAAGAAATGCAATACGCAATTTCCATAATAACCATTTATGGTGTGACGAGAATCCACATGAAATTGTTGAAGATCGTTTTCAACATCAGTTTTCTTTTGAACGTTTGGCTTGGAATTGTGGGTGACTACCTAATTGGACCGGTATTTTTACCAGGAAGATTTACCGGAAAGGTGTATCGCAACTTTTTGGAAAACACGTTCCCTGGTTTTCTGGAGGACGTACCATTAGCAATTAGAGATGCAATGTGGTATATGCACCATGGCGCACCAGCCTACTTTAGTCAAGTACCTCGTGATTTCTTAACACAAGCATATGGAAATCGCTGGATTGGCCGAGGTGGACTTCAGTTATGGCCTGCACGATCCCCGGACTTAAATCCCCTGATTTTTTTTCTGCGGGGCCATTTGAAGTCCTTGGTGTACGCTACTCCATTGGAAAAAGTTGAAGACTTAAGAAATCGAATCATTGTTGGGTGCAATTCAATTAAAACAGATCCTAGTGTTTTTGAGAGAGTTCGCCAGTCAATGAGGAGAAGATTGGATTCTTGCATCCGAGCTCGAGGTGGTCACACCCTGTATTTACTGCTAGTTGTCGACGAATATTGCTGGAAAATGAGAAGAAAGAATAATACGGAGCATAAGCATAATATACAGATCTGGAAATTTAACTTCAGGATATAGGAAAATAATGCGTGCAACAGAGAAGCATATAGGAAATAGATTAGATAAACAAAGACCGATATAACTGTTTAACCACGCCTTTTCCAATCCGACCCTAGTCGCCCAACCAACTACCTTCTTCCCACGAACTGTCGAACTGACAGTTTGACAGTCTGGCAGTTCGACAGTTCGTGAGAAGAAGGTGGTTGGTTGGCCGATTAGGGTCGGATCGGAAAAGGCGTGGTTAAACAGTTATATCGCTCTTTGTTTATCTAATCTATTTCCTATATGCTTCTCTGTTGCACGCATTATTTTCCTATACCCTGAAGTTAAATTTCCAGATCTGTATAAAGACACTAAAGCAAGCAATATTATTACAGAAAAATAGACAGATAGATGCAATATCGAATAAGAATTGAACATACAATAACATTATACTGAGATGATGATATATTTCGATTATGTTAACATATCACTGGACTACCTAACCTTACAACATTTGAAAGTACTATAGATCGAAATGGAATTGCATCATGAAGATAAAAGAGTAACCCCCTCTTCTTCATAATATTGCTGATTACACCTTCTACAGAATGGCCGAAAAGGGAGCATCAATGGCAACCTTTCCATAGAATGGACGGACGCACTTGGCAATGTTATGGGACAAGGTCTTACTCTTTCATATTTCTCTATGGTATAACTCCATTTCAGCCTACAGTACACACATTATAAGTAATTTTACAAGTACACCCCACAAAAGAATTGAAGAATGTTTTGTATCTCTGTAACCTTGTTTGTAGAAATGTTATCTTAATGAATTAATAGATTTAATAATCAAGAAGCCATTTACTTATAAGAAATGATAAGATCGCAATCTAAAAGAGATGCAGAAAACGAAGTGACAGATAGATGCCTTATCTATGAAAACCATTTCAGAAATTACTTTTTGTGGAGATTAATATCTAGTATAATATCTACCAGCACAAATAATTTCATAGTATCTCCTGGACATACTTCTTATGATTCTTCGAAGATCCCGAAACGTTCATCATTTAGACGCTTTCAAATACGTCCCTGCAACGTAAGCTCATCATGTCTCCAATGTGTTCGATCATATTTTAATCAGAATTAATTAATAGAAATACTTACAAAAAAGTATTCCTCTAATTTTTTGAGCAGTCTAATATTGTAACGATAAGACGAGAAGTTCTCCGTAAAACACATTCTTCGAAAATAACTATCATTTTCTGGAATAAATGTTTAACAAATGGGTTTTTATCGGCTAAAGTAATTAATACAGTAATTTATAATTGTTTGAAGAAGTTATGTTTCTTCCTTGTTCTTCCTTTTTCAGGAAGCTAGTTACTTGTTTATAACGTGAAGGTTTAACCGCCCCACCCTTAATATATCTCAAGATTGAGGGAGGTCAACCTTAACGGGAACGTAAAGTACATATAGCCCGACGATTTTTTTCTGTTTGCTTTAATATACGACACAGTACACAGTTATAATTTACGGTCAGCAGATAAGGATTATGGGTTCTGGGGTTGTGCGGTTCAGTATGGCACGGTATGGTGCAACGATCCTGCAGCGGGGCGTGTGAATTTCGCAGTTGTGGATATCGGACAGTAAATACATCAAACAGTATTGATGCGTTCCGGTCGCCGCATCCGTTCGGGGCAGGATGCAGGACGAGACCTCGATACGCTGGCAGCAGGATGTGTGTAACAGGAGGAGGCTCTTCTGGCGCCCTCCTCCGCGCAATTCTGTCCGATTCTCTGTCTATCTGTCCGTCCTTTGACGTCACTTCATCGCGCGTGTATGTGTGCGCGCGCGAAATAAACGGGCCGCATTAACAAGTAGCACGGTAACACGACTGCGCCACTGTAACATTGTCGAAACGGGAACGTGTACTGTCGATATCGAAGGGCTTTCGTATTCCGACGGTATATCGGGATCGAAATCTGATGCCGGGTTATAAATGTTGAGCCGTCGTTGGCCCTTCGGGGTGATAGAGAGGTAACTGTCCGATTGACGTACACATCGTAGGGCGTTACTTATCTGCGTGATTGAATTTGACGCTTATTGCCCGAGGTGTGAGGGCGAAGCCACTTATCGAAACGGGAAGTCGAGCGTCTCTTCGGCTCTTCTATTCGAACGATAAGCAGGCAAGGAATTGTAAAGGGAAAATACAAAACTAGGTCAAAAACATCTCTAACACTTTTGAATTTCATATATCTTGGGCTACGGAAACGGGGGTTTATGTGTGAAAGAGTGTTTTCGAAAAAGTTAAGTTATTTATGGAGGGCGCATTTTGTTTTATTAAAACCGCTCATAATCGACCTTTTGACACCTAAAATCCTTTTTCATACTCCAGACATTATAAACTCATCGATAAAATGTAGAAACTTTACCTACAATAAACATTTAAAAACATTTCTTATCAATTTCTTTTTAAAATTAGTGTCCACTTTTGGAAAAAAATATAAGTAATGCATTGTTTTAATAATAATATTTATAAATTACCACCAATGATTTATATCATCATATAAGTACACTTATACCAGTTTCAAATAAAATGGCTCATATAGAAATCCATTAATAGAGATATAAGGATACTCACTAAACTTGAATCTAAAGGACTTTTATTTTTTTCAACAAATTGAACTCAATGATAAAAGTTATTCAAAATTCAAGTTTAAATTCATGTAAAGTACTGGTAGGAAAATGGTGTGAATTTCTTTGGTAAAATACTGTTGGCGTCCGTGACGTCGTGGCGGTGAAATTAAAAAGCGCTATGTCGGTCTATCGCGGTTGCGATATCTCGAAATGATTTATGTCGACTCCGGCGTTGGCGTAATAAATCGCGGAGGATTTTCCACTTGGGCGTCGCAGTGTTGAACACTTTCCAGCCTGATCTGTTACGGTTTTTGCTCCGTGATTTATTCGGTAAACTGCGGATATAGATACCTCGCGTATCTTGGCCCACGTTCCCCCTTCCAGTAATACGGCCGACGTACTACCCCGATTATTTCGTTTTTTCGTTCTTTTCGACCTTCTTGTTGTGTTCCCTTCCGCAGCCCTTTTGTTTCCTCCCCATTCACGCTCTCGAATGTATTTTTTCGCCCATGGTCGCTTTATAAAGCTTCTATTGTCGGGTTCTAAAAAAACTTAGTAAGGGTCTATAAATTATTACTCGGACGACTCCGTACTTGCATACCTTCGTCGGTTGCAAAGCGATATCTTATTCATTGACTACCTAATGTTTCCTTCCTCCTTTAGCTCCACAGCGCTGTAACTGCCAATTACGTCAAAGGCCCTCGTGGTCTGTTAAACTCCGTAATTATTTCAGCAAACGTTGCCAAGTTTCAGCACGCAATACACGCATTTATGCCCGACGGACAGGGTTAATGTGCTCGGCTTTTATTATTTCGCTGGCCGTAAACTTTAGCACTGCCCATTGTTGGCCGTTACGGTCCTGCCTGAAATTATACGTCGCGATTTACTATTGTCAATTAAACTTTCTGGATACCTGGTGATAATATCTCGCTTTATTATCTTCGTGTGACTACGCGTAGTTGTTAGGTTTCCGTAATTTTGGGGGCAAATGCCGTCTATAACAGCGATAAACATCACTGACCGCTATAACCATAACATGTTTAATTCTTAATTTACCCGGAATAATATTAGTTACCCTAAATATCTTTCTGCATATTTATAAACCTTAAATAAGCAACCTTGTAGGTAAAACGTCGCGTAATTTCCGATTTTTAATCTACATTTTCAACGAGTCCGAAAATAGAATTTTAATGAGCTACGAGTCGGCTCACTTGCAAATATTTTTATCCCGTCGTCGTCAGAGGGAACAACAAGACTTCACTTGCCGGAAAGCTCGGGTCTCCGGGATCGTAGCGGAATAATTTCAGCGAGTACACAAACGCTCGGTAATTTCAAACTGCCTCCCAGCCAGTAAAGTTGCGGCCCCTGTGACGTAATAAATGTATTTCAGATTGGCCGGTCAGTAAATACGATGCCACTCATGCAATTACCACTTGATTTAGTACAAATACAAAGGCACAAACAATGTAGGAGGGGAAATTAGAGAAATGTGCGGAGCGTGACCCGGCGTAGATAAATTACAAACATGTCTATTCCATTTCCGGTGGATCCTAACGCCGATATTACAGAAGTCATGTTTACCGCAACACTGACTATCCATCTACGTAATACTCTCTCACCTATCATATTCCTAAATGGTAGTATCTACCGTCAGATGCACGTCTACCTAAATAATTGGTAGTTATACATACGGAATAAGTTACACTAAAAGTATACATACATTTATTTCATAGAGTGTTAAAGGCCATTCGTCCACTCCCCTTTAGAATTAGGGAAAAGGTATATAACGATATTTTAAATTTTCATTTTTGACGGATAACTATTTATTCAAACTGAAAGACCCTTTCTTATGGAAAATAGTATTTTTATAACGCTGGTTTGGAATTAACGTGAGCTCTCCTTAGATAGTGTATAAAAACACATTTGCTAAAAGCGCAATCAGATATTATTCATTTTTCAAGGTTTGGATGGATAGTCTTTAACATTTTGTACAACATTTACGGGAGTAAATAGCAAGGAGAATCTACTACGAGGACTTACTTATTAGAGGCGAGGAAAAATATATTTAATAAAAGAAGTTCACTAACAAAATATCATATCAAGGAGTAAGGGGATATAATTGATGAACACATAGTCTACATGTGAAAGCCCTTTGAAAAAAGGCGTGAGTAGAAACCTTTCTTTATCGAGGAAATAGACCCAGTTGTACAAATTGTATTCAGTCCAAAATGAAATATTACTCTTTTCTTCAAATGAGGCGCCTAGTTTCAAAACCAAACATTTACTTAAAAAGGTTTTCGAGAAAAAAAAGAAAAGAGTGTTCCATCGTCCTAGTTAACTGAAATTTGACTAACCACATATTTCAATTTATAACTCAATCGTTTTATATACTTTACAAGCTTTTGGTTAAGACTTGTCCATAATTAAAAAAAATAAACAATTTTTTTAAGTGGATATGTTCGGTACTGATACTGAAAATGGGATTTGTCTCATTTTAATAACAAGACCTGAATTTTCGTGAATTACTGTTCATAAAGCGATATGAAATTGGATTGGCATCTGATCAGATATGTTTAATAAAAGTGTCAACATACTTCCAATGGTCCTTGATTTTAAAAAAATTACCAAAAAAAAGAAACACATTGATTGCAACAAAATGTAATTTATTTTGTAATAGTAACATAAAAAAGTGAAATTAAACATAGCCAGACTCTTGCACAAATTCGCAGAGAGGTTCATCGTCTTCGCCGTCAGTAATCTCCTCGAAAGGCAACAACTTTGAATAGAATTCGCATCTCTCTTGGTCTTTCCAGTTCTGGCCAAAATGCAGAGTCAAAAGTATAATCACATCTTTCAGTTTTTGGAACTTGACTTCATTTTTTCCTATTTATACTACCTGTAGTTCTATTTGCGAAACCTTTTTCCCTTTTTTTAGTAATGTATTTTGGGTTAATAAGGGTATTGTTATAATAATGTTTTCCATTTACTAAGATACTACTCGTTTTCTTTGTTTGTTCTAAAAGGACACGTTTGATTTGTGATATTTTAAAATGTAATGAACTTGAAGGTTTCAACACTGTTTGTGTCGCACTTTTCGAATTACGAACAAACCAATCTCGTCCAAGTAGAAACAAAGTGTTTTTGAAAAACAGTATGGTATTCCGAGGGATCTATGATAGGAGAAATTTTTTTCTAACATTCCAAAAACACGATCAGGAGGCATGAACGAATCCAGTCCAGTTATAGGAAACAATATTTCCACTTTTTTAACCTGATTTGGAGCTTTTAGTAACCATTTCACTACCATTGAGGACATTTTCTTGTCGAAGTGGGTCTTTTGACGAACCCTTGACTACACTAAAAGTTGTAGCAGTATAGCTGACGACTATAATATGCTTTGTGATCAGGGACCTTCGGCAAAACTAACTTTTTTTGACAATGATTAGAAAATGTGATTTATCCTTGCTTTATCTCTTGCTTCTTCTTTGACGTTTCTTATTGGGTACGATGGACACTTCCGTTTTAGAAACTAATGCGCCTTGGACTTGTTCGGATTTGAAACCAAGTCATGTTTCGTATATGAATAATATTGAATACGTCCGATTTTGAACATGTAATACCTAACAGATCATAAAGCCTCATTTCTTCAATAGTATCTATCAGGTTATCTTACGAAATATGAGAGTAACCTTTTGCACTTTGTAATGATATATTGATCACTGCTATAGTTTTCTTAACAATAAGCCATTATTGTATACTCCTGGGGGCTGGACTTTCAGAAGCTAACACATTGCATATGGAGTTCGTTAATCGATATCTACAGGATTAATCCACAAAATCTGAGTTCTTATTTCCAAATTTTGTTTCCAAAAGATGTGATTGTTTCCATAATCACATCTTTCAGTTTTTGGGACTTGACTTCATTTTCTCCTATTTCTACTACCTGTAGTTCTATTTGTGAAACCTTTTTTCCATTTTTTGGTAATAGATTTTGGGTTAACAAGGGTATGTTTATAATAATGTTCTCCATTTACTAAGATGCTACTTATTTTCTTTGATTGTGCTAAAAGAACACGTTTGATTTGTGATATTTTAAAATGTAATGAACTTGGAGCTTTCAACACTTTTTGTGACGCACTTTTACAATTACGAACAAACCAGTCTCGTTCAAGTAGAAACAAAGTGCCTTGTTCTTGAAAAGTAGCATGGTATTCCGAGGGATCTATGGTGGTCTCCTTTTTTTTGAAATTTTTTTCTAACATTCCAAAAATACGATCAGGAGGCAAGAACGAATCCAATCCAGTTATAGGAAACACTATTTCCACCTTTTTAACCTGCTTTGGAGCTTCTAGTAACCATTTCACTACCATTGCCAAAATAATAGTGTTTTTATATTGGCTAGTCATCGGATACAGTCATCGCATACCAAGCTAACAGTGTTAACACCTGTCATTTCCTATTCATTACGTTTTAGACAATAATATAAGGCTGGTGCTATTTAATTAGAAGCCTTCCTACTTTCAGTTTCTAACCACGAGTATGTGAAAACATTTTCTTGTCGAAATGGGACGAACCCTTGACTACACAAAAGTTGTAGCAGTATAGCTGGCGACTATAATATGCTTTTTGATCAGGGACCTTCGGCAAAACTAAATTTTTTTGACAATCATAAGAAAATGTCATTAATCCTTACTTTTTCTCTTATTTTTTCTTTGACGTTTCTTATTGAGTACGATGGACACGTCTGTTTTAGAAACTAGTGCGCCTTGGACTTGTTCAGATTTGAAACCAAGTCATGTTTCGTATATGAATAATATTGAGTACGTTCGATTTTGAACATGTAATACCTAACAGATCAACAGCTGCCTTGTAACATCACCACTTTGTATCGAAATCGACCATTTGCAAAAAATATGACTTGTCCAGTTTTGAAGCTAGGCGCCTCAAATATAGCTATATCCCAAAAATTTTAAATCTATTTTAGTTTACAGAAAGTAACTGCATAAAATATTTGTTTGTGGTACTATTTGTGTTTTATGATTTAATAACCCAACGGATTAGAAAGGTTATTTGAGAAGATGTAAGCATATGTGATTTTTTTGTTATTTTAAAGTGTACAGTATCTCCTGGCTCATACTGTAAATATCAACAGAGCATTAAAGAATTGAATGGATTTTAAAGAAGTTAAAATGGACATATTTTCTTGTGTAATTATACAATGCGATAATAAATAAATTATGTCATTCAAACTTCTAGGCATATGAAAAAACATTTGAACATTATTCTGTAACATTTTTACTTAAAACTCTAACGAACTTACTTAGCCTGTGAGATTTGTATTCTCATAACCCTTCGAAAGAGAACTATTTTCGCAGTGTATACGATTCAGAAACGCTTTGTCCGAAATTGAAAGACAAATTTTAGTTTGTTAGTAAATAAAATAGCTCGAGAATAAACGAAGGATTATTAACTATTATTCCGATTGACTTGAAACTTCCAGGAAATGTTCTAAACATTATGCTATTGGATTAAAAAAGAACAAAATATTCGATTTTTTAAACTGTCAAACACACACACATAGATTCATCCTAAACATGTACCTATTAAAAATAATGTAAATAAAATTCGGTTTTTATTCTTCCGATGTACCAAAAAAATTGTAGGATACATTTTTAATCACAAAAAAAATAATAATTTGAGCAAAATTTTAAACAATAAATGAAGCTATATCATTTTTAGTTTCCCGACAAGTATACCATTAGTCGCAAACTCGTCCACAAAAGCACCAAGTACTATAAATAAAGCGAATACAGTTTTCGGACGCAGCGTCATATAAAAAAAAAACAAAAACGCGCGAAAACAATGGACGGTCGTCGGAAGTGGACTGGTCCGCTTCAGGGCGTCGCGACGCCTCCCTCCATTAGGCGCGGTTCATTTTGATAAATGACGACAGGACGAAATTATGTTTGAATAATAACAATGCTCATTCGGGCGAGTTGTCTTCCGTATCTGAATTTTTTTCGAAAAAACCTCGTGACAAATGCGGGTAGTGTGCGTCGCGACGCCGACGCCACCGGCTGACCTGCTCGAAAACTTCGCCGACTAATTAGTGGGCATTAATTAGCGCCGGACGTTCCGGCTAAGAGTTATGGCGTGCTTTCGAAACGAACCCCCAACCGTCGCTCGTTAATTATTTAACGGGAGATTATGAATTTATGATTTAAAAAATGCCTGACGACTTCCGTAATATTTCAAATCCGATGATATACGAATTAATAAATTAAAGTAATTAAATTTTTACGTGACGCGGATATAATTTCAAACGTTAGTAATTGCACTTACGGAGATTAAATGAGCGGTACTGTATTTCCCACTTAAATTTTGAAATCTCTCCAGTAATCGCCGGTTCCACACAAACGTAAGTTCCTCTTGAACTTCCTAGTTACTGTTCCAGTTGCAAATCCTGCAACTCCCGGGAAATTTAAACCTGGAATTACGCGCAAGGGCCAGATTTGCGCCGAGCTGAAGACCTGGCAAAGTACGAAATCCCCCACGAGGACCGGACCGGTTGACATAGACTCTATTACGACGGACACGGTTACGGTTTCTTGTCGGTAAGACTTGGAGGGGCTACAAACCTGTCCGCCTGGTGCCAATAAAACTGACACTGATGAATCGAGCTTCGCCCTTATCTAAACCTTACGACCTTACCACCATCGCTCAACGTTTCCTACATTTTTAATAAAATATTACAATTAAAATTTAACTACCTCTCTAAATCTCTAATCAATTTCCTCATTAATTATCTTAAGTTCACAACTCGGAGTTGCCAAAACTATAATTAACCGTTTGACCCACTTACCCTATCTTGTACTTACGTACTATAACGAGCCCACTTAGGTCTTTATCAATACTATAGGCGTACTAACTCTGAATACACAAGTAAAACAAATAGCAGAGATAAAAGGTCGTTTATAAACGGCTTATTTAGGTACGTTGAGTAATCGAACAAAAAGGGCGTAAAAACGACGGTTTAATTAACGAAACTATCTCAATACAGTGTAAAACGCGGCGAATGGAAATGAGAATTAAAACAGCCAAACAGACGCCACCGTTCGACACAAAAATTATACATTTATATGCAAATGCAATCCGTTCGTAGTCGCGCTCACTAAAATTCCGCGAGGAAAGTCGGTTTTAAAAATGCGGTTCGAAATTAACTTCGGTATTTTGTCAGCCGCCGTTGTCCCCTAGCGAAAAAATTTGTAATTTATCTGCTAGCTTTCAACATAGATCATATTTAGTTTTATCATTACTTAGACGTTAAAATTAAGAGTATGTTTAGAAGTGTTATTTTAAAATCGAAAATTTAAGATTTAATTTAATGTATAAATCATTTCATAACTCTCTTAACCACTTGCGGTGGAAAGACGTGTCAGGTACTATAACCTGAAATAGAGCTGCGCCATGAAGAGAAAAATGAAAAAGTGAGTTCCCTCTCCGTAGCATTGTCGAGTGCTCTTTCATCTTTCTCTTCATGGTGCAGCTCCATTTCGGATTGTAGTACGTCGAGATGCTTACACTTCCGGAACACCAGCGACGTGCTATTAACGTCGTCAGACCATTCTTGCATGTAGAAAAATGACTCACCTGGTACATACAGCCGTGAATTTCTTGCCACCGCAAGTGTTTAAATAAACTCTGGATGATTTTTCAAAATCGGCGAAATTTCTTTAAAATGTTGGATTCGGTTAAAATCGTTTATGTCTTTAGAAATCTTCATATCTTTGGGATAAATTACAAAGTTTCAATTTAAAACATAATATTTTCGTTTTAATTTAATGTACAGGATGTCCTGATTCGATGTCATCGTAGGCTACCTTCGAAGGTAAAAGAGATACAAAAAAGTAGCCTACATGTCATGATCTAGATTTCCAAGTAATTGAAAATGCTGAAAATTCCAAATAGCTATTGTCTTTTTTTCGCCTTAGAAACAAAAAGTCGATATGTTACGAAAACGACAAACGTGAACGTCAGATATTATTGTTAGCATTCGTAATTTCTTGAAATCAGAATCATAAGATGTAGGCTACTTTTTTTGTATCCCTGTTAGCTTCGGATATAACCTAGGATAACACCGAATTGAAGACAGCATGCACAAATTTACAATCCTTTTAATTTAACAAATCTTTTAAATAAGCTCTGGAGAATTTTTTAGAATCCATGAAAATTTTTTAAAATGTTGGATTTGGTTAAATCGTTTAGAAACTTGCTAATCTTTTGGACATATTTCGATGTTTCAATTTAAAATAGAATATTTTAGATTTAATTTAATATACAAATTATATCATAATTCCATTAAATAAACATAGGACGATTTTTTAAAATTGATGAAAATTTTTTTAATTTTAAAAATTTTAGTTCTACTTATTAGTAGATGATTAGTATGTATTAGTACTCGTACTGATGATAATTCAACTCACATTATTCGGGAAAGTCTTTATTCATAATCGAAGTAAATTTCAAAATATTTGTGTCGGCAGGGCCGGATCTAGAAAGTGCGGAGCCCGATTAAATTTTTTTCGCTGGGCCTCACACAGTTTAAATAAACACGCTATATGTTTAGTAGGCTGTTTACATACTGAATCTTTCTAAAAAAAGGTCATGGAACACAATGGACGTCAAAAAAAAGGTCATGATACACAAGTCAGCATTTTTCTATATTATAAAATATCAAATGTCCACTTCATGGAGCTTTATAAAATCGAACACTACATAATGCGGGGCCCCAATTTTACAAATGCGGAGTCCCTTCAAGCGCGGGGCCCAATTGATCCCAAATTTGCTAAACTTTTAAAGTCGCAAATTTAATGGTGGGTTTAGGATGTTAAAGTTAATCGTAATCGTAGCAGTAATTTTAATTGTAACTGTAAAGGATGTAGTGCTTACAACTGCCTAGTTTAAGGACATTTTCTTTAGATTTTAAATTTAAATAATTAGCCAATAGAATAATAAGGAATGTAACTAAAGTTTTTAGACGTTCATAATCATTGATATTCCCTCTTTTTCCACTTTGATTTAACATCTAGGAATTTGAATTCGATTGTGAAGAATAAGAAAAAAATAGTTCTTGGTGTAACAAGAGCAGTTTTGTCAGTTGTCGAGGCTTAAAATAAATATAACACATCGACGGCTTTTCAGGAGACCCGTAAATCGAAATCGAGACTTGGGGGCTCATTTCTTGGTCTTAATAAAAGATATGTTATGTAACGAAGATCATTTTTTTTTTAGATACAGTTGCTCCCAAAAGTATCCGGCCGCCTGGCAAATTCTCACATTTAGCACTATATTACTTAAGAATTAAATAATACAACCAATAGTTATTTCTTACTACGCACATCACATTCACAACGAAAAATATCTAGGGATACTGGTATACCTCGCGCTACAATTCAAGATACAATAAAAAAATTTACTAATGAAAAAAACCTAAACAATAAACCTAGAACAGGACGTCTAAAGATTCTATCTGGTAGAGAGGAAAGAAGCATATTGAAGCAGATTAAGGAAAATCCTCAATCAAGTGCCCGAGATGTGTGAGAACATTCGAACGGATACAAAAAAGAATGTTAGTGTGGAAACTAAACCTCGCGTTACACGAAGAAATGAATATCATGGACGAGTAGTTAGGAAAAAGCCATGGGTCAGTGAAATTAGTTAAAGGAACAGATTAGAATTTGCAAAAGCCTACATTTGTAAATTCCAAGAATTTTGGGATAAAGTTATATGGACTGATGAGACAAAATTTGAACTTTTTGAGACTAAAAGAAGACAAATGGTGTGGAGAAAAAAAGGTAAGGCATGGGAGCATGAAAACTTAAGACCAACTGTTAAATATCGAGGAGGTTCAGTAATGGTGTGGGGGTGTATGTTGACGAATGGGGTTGGGAATCTCGAATTCATAGATGGAAAAATGGATCACCTCATCTATATTAACACATTAAACAAAAATTTGAAGCCCCGTGTTGAAAAATTAGGATTACAAGATAACTTCATCTTTCAACAGGATAATGATCCTAAACATTATGCCATGAAAACGAGGGAATGGTTATCATATAACGCAACAAATCAATTAAAAACTCCACCCCAATCGCCAGATCTCAACCCAATAAAGCACTTATGGGCAATTTTGAAACTTAGTCTGAACAAAAAACGCATTTCCAGTAAAGAAATGCTTAAAACCATTTACTGCAGGAATGGAAAATAATAAACTCTTCATTAACGAATAAATTAGTTAAGTCAATGCCCAGCAGATTGAGGGAAGTTTAAATTCAAAAGGTTACCCCACAAAATATTAAAAAGCTGTTTTAATACTTTTTAAGAGTTACATATTTAGTTTTAAAGTTATTTTGAATAGGTGGCCGGATACTATTGTGTGCCTATAATAATGTTATTTGTATTCTTTGTTACATTGTTTGCTGTTGTTATATTTACAATGTATCAGAAGTTGAATGATGATATACTAGCACCATAAAAAAAATAACTATTGGTTGTATTATTTAATTCTTAAGTAATACAGTGTTAAATGTGAAAATTTGCCAAGCGGCCGAATACTTTTGAATATTTTTTTTTTTTTCGGAAAACTGTGGAAAATGTCCTATTGATGTAAAATATCAACGACCCGCGCCCCCAAAATTAACAAAAATGTGGATATACTACATTTGTGCTCTAAACCATCGATATACAACGTTGTCAATTCGAAATCAATAGTCATTGTTAACATGTCGACAAAAAATTGTCAGCAAGTAATTAGCCGTAGCCACAAAAAGTTAAAAGTTGGCAAATTTTTACGGTTACGATTAAATTTGCTGTAATTTTTAGGGGCCGTAGACCGTTGTATAAACGATATCATTTAAATAAATATTGTTAAATTTTTTTAAAAGCTACAGCTATTGCTTTTAAGTTTGACATTCTAAACTTACCATAAATCCTTTGAAAATGTTCCTAAAATAATATTAATATTTTTGTTATAAACGAAAGGAATACTTAACCCAGACATGTATAGAAATATGTCTTAATGTAAATTAGCTGCTTCCATGAAGAAACACTAGGAATTGGGTTATAAATCCTGACATTTTCTGTTCGGATTTGTACGATTACAAAAAAAATTGTTTTTTCAATGCATGGATTTTCCGCAATTTTTTTATATGCAATTTGTAATGGAACCTATCTACCACATAAAGCCACACATCGCTGTATTTTTAATTTAATCTTCTAAAAACTACCCATTCGCGTTATCATCAGTAAAAAGCCACATTAAAAATAGATTTTGCCGGTTCTGTCTATACAATAATACCGCACACATCCCATTTCAATAATTATTTTTCCATTGTATACATGCAGGCAATTTCCAATTACACTTCAGTATTAATTTTGGAAAATGGGGCCTCAATTAACTCCTCTCGATATTCCGTTTTAATAATGTAGGCGATCGCCGCTATCTATAATTTAATCGCGTCTGTTAAACGCTGACAACGTTCCACTAAACAATACCGCCGCGAATACCGACTCTGAAAATTTGGTATCGGCGTTTTCAACCAGTTAATTCGAAGGGGCGGTCGTCATTTCGGCTCGAGGTAGTACGGTACGGTCGTGTTGCGCACAATGTAACCAACCTGTACTGAACTTAATTGAAGGTTTACGGTTCCGTCGAGATTTTATGAGCCGCGATGAAGACCATGAAATACATTGTTGTTGAGAAGGGGATTTATAAAATCGTTTCCAGTGGTTTAAGAACACTGAAAGCTTTTACTTTATTTTTTAAAAAATAACATAACATCCGGAATAGAAGCTATCAATCAAGGTAGGACTAAACACATTCAACAAGGACATTTCCCCATTTGACTCCGACGCGACGCTAATCCTGTTAATAATAATACGTACATAGTATAAATGAAGCGGCATAAATCACGCGAAACGGGCCGACTATACCCTATTACAGTTGTCAACGTAAATGTAGGCGTTTCTCGCGCACCTCGAATATACTAATAGACGGAGACGCCGACGACGGCGTCGTCACCGTCGTCGGTCCGTGACTTTACTAACAATGTGGTTTCGGGCCGAATTTAGCGCTCCGCGTAAGTGGTTTTCTGTGTGTTCGCCGACGACAATTTGCAAATTGCCTTTTTATTGTTGCATGCGCGCCACGCCATTGATCTTCTCGCGCTGGAACCGACGTAGATGGAATTTTTATTCGTTCATTATTTGGGCGCTGGACGTACACGCGGCCGCGTTTACTCCGTTATTTTTCCTGCTGTCGCGTCCTGTGCCATTTAAAATTCATGCCCTGATTTCGAGGGCGACCAGACGGCTCAAATTGGTCGACCGTCGAAAAACCAATTGACATGTTTGATAAAAAAAAAACCTCCAAGGGAAAATCCCGTTCTATTGACGTGTATATCAGTTAATAAGACAGATTTGACGTGTTAGGCGCCCATATGAACCAGAACGCAATTAGTTTAATTGCTCTTTTAATCCGTTGTGAAGGATGGTGTCGTGGCGGCATGTTGCACGTAAAGATAAGCGGGTGACTTCGCATGTTTAGCACCTATTCACCTACAAAGTTGGTATTTAATCATAGAGTTAATATAGTAATCAAGTAGGAAAAATATTCAGAAGAAAAAAATGGAAGAGTTGAATTTATGGTTATAATTAGAAAAGCTTTTTTATTAACCATTTGCGAACGAAGCTATGAGGAAATTTATTTAAAGCCGGATAGTTTGGACCGGTCCGGAAGTCGTGATAAATGGCCGCTCTATTACGTTTCATTTCGCCGTCATAACGGAGCCCGTTATTGCGGTTATCAATCATAATGGGAAATGTATAAACTCCTTACGTCGGGAGGGCGGACGGCCATTCAAAAGTGTATAATAAGCGGAAACGCGAAAAGGGGTATAATATAAGTTTTCGTCCGGGGATTTTAGATTAATAGTTTGTTTAACTCAGTCGAAACAAATAACAACTTTAGTTTGGAATTAACTGTGGAAATCTTTTCACCGAACCGGTGCGGTGGTGGCGGAGGAATAAGTCTTGGCTCGTTATCAAAGACGTTTTGCTTTAGCACACTTGCAACTTTTGCGACAGGGACAGATTAATTTCGGGTTTTAAACTTTTCAGCGGCATTCAAGTGAAATCCCGGAGGCGTTTTAGAAAATTCAAACCGCAACCACAAAAAAATTAAGTAAATATAAGACATGTCAGGCGCTCAGATTAGAAAGAACAAACTCAACATCAAATCTTCTTTTCACATCCTATACTACTTACAAAAAAACCTGAAGATTGAATTTAAGGAATACTACTGCAAATACTAAAACATTGTATGAAACATACTTTGTTGAATTTGCCCTTCCAACACCTTATACGTATGTATTTTTAGCGAGATAAGTAACAACATTCCAAATAAAAATCTCGGCGAACTTTTTAGCCATTTTAAAGACAATAAATTGCAGAGTTTATAGTTAAGGGGACTATAGGAACCCAAAACTGTTGATAATATTGCTTTTTGACCTATTTAGGCGATATACAGGTGTCTCCGAAATGCGTGTACAACGTAAGACCACAGATTCCTTGGTTCAAAATAGGTCAATTTAAGTTAACTTATCTATATCCAAAGTTGCTTCGTTTCGCCATTAGAGGGCATTAAAAATAATATTTTCCGTGAGTTTTTCTTAAATTGCTCGAAAAATCTTTATTAGATTTTGTCAATTTTTTGACCATGTTTTTATATCAGCTGGCTACAGCTTTTTGTGGAACAAATTCGAATTTCGAAACATACAGGGTGTATAGAAACACTCTCACCACAAGTTATCCATCCAAATCTGTTAATCTATACAATGCAACTTATGTCCTTCAATTTTGACAATGTGTCTGTTGCCGTTTGAATAGCCATACTAAACATTTTTTAATTGTTTTTCATTTTTTTGTTTTCGTAATTATATGGTGGGTACGAAGCTAAAAATATTGTGAAAGATATTCGATAACGTTTTAAAACTTTGATAAATTGATTGATAAATGAAGAAACAATCTATAAATTGTGCATGTCTCTATTTTGACCTACAGTGGTATATAGTAATGATATGTAAATTTCTGGTAGCATGTGGATATTGTAATTACCCACACGTTACCATCGCTTGATAATATCTTGGGTAATAATAATGCTAATATTCACGCGTTACCAAGAACCTTTAAGGGGCCTTTACCGCGATCTATAGATATAGCAAAATATGTACTTCTTACTTCACAAATTATGGCGTTAATAATAATTGGATTTAATTGGTTCTTTCGGGAAACGTTGACTGAAAGTGCATAGATTCTCTGGACGGTCTTACATTTTTGATTTCTCTTTTTATTAAAACAATAATTAGTAAAAATCACACCCATAAATAGGGTATTTTCGAGCTGTGATTGATCAAAGCTGAACGTTTTAAACAAATTTTTTCGACCGTCCATAGGTAGCCACATGTTTTTTCTACAAGTATATATAAAAATGTGTGTTATTGATCATGTAATAAGTGATTTAAACCCTAAATACGAGTGAGCTGTAAGGAATAAAAATCGCCTTGTACGGTGGCGGTGCCTGGTGCTCATTATTTGTAGTAATTAAGCACCGCCCAGAGAAAAGGACCGAGACACCTTTTCTTTCTGGCTTTCGGAATGTATTCATTCCGCTTATCCTAATATTTTCTGTTGGATAATTTGGACACATGTGTCGTTTTGTATTAAACTTTCAAGCAAAAGCGTATTTATTGTCAGCATGTAATTTGTGAAATAATAATCATTACCTTATTTTCGGACCAAAATTAACAATAAGTATTAATTTATTAATGTTTTGACAAAAGAACTGTCTTGTTTAGGAGTAAAATATTTTTATTATTATAATGTATTAGTAATAAAAGAATTGCTGATACTTTACATAAAAATTATATGTGTTCGATTAATACACATCTGCGTAAATAAGAAAAATAAAAATAAGTATTTAGAATAGAAAACGTATTATTATTATTACTATTTTTAAATAAGTATCGGTTACTGCAAAAAAAAAATGTAAGTACTTAAAAGTTTACACTTTGTATGGTCATAAAGTAACTTTGAGTTATTTTTGTTTACTCACTATATGTACCAAATTCAAGGACAGTTACATTTGACTGGCAGAGAAAACTGTTACTTCATTATATGGACGAAGAAAAATTTGGCGTATCAAAAGGTAATAATAATATGTACCTATCTTACAATCATTATCAACTTGAATGTATTCCACAGATAAAAAGACAACCAATGTTCTGGGATGATATGGTACCAAAATTTAAAAAAAATTATTTTAAATGTGTTTTACCGGAATTAGTTGATCCGAGATTTTGTAGACCACCACCGCATAATGTCATTCGAAATCCCGATAGAGCATAAGCAACAAAATTGTTAAATTAGGAGAGCTAAAGGGCATAAAGAAATTGGAGTACTAGAAAAAAATTTTTAATTTCGATTTCAGATAATTTGGAATCAAATAACTGTTTTTTGCTATTAGTTATTAAAGTGTAAATGTAATTTTGTTGATGTACCTTCAAAATATCCTTTTATTGTTTTCAGCAAATTGTTGAGGATCTTTAAAACATGCTCGTCGGTGTCGGGCAAACGTTTCTTTCGTATGTATACCCTATTTGTTTACACAAGACATAATAAAAAGAAGTCCGGTATTGCGATAAAATCTCAGCCAATAAAAATATTTCATTAAATAAACACACTAGTTTTAGACCATGCCCACCAAGATCGCCTTTTAGCTTCCTCCCCCCACACAGCGAATCCCCTCAGAAACTTTAGGACCGTGATTGAGGCACCTTAAGGAATTCTTTTTATTTTTAGTTCTTTTGTCCAGCTTTACTGCTATGGATAAGAATAGGTATTTTATTGCATTACTTAAAGTAATAATAATAAAATATATCATCAGGCTGTAATAATCGAATCATGTAGTTAGGGGAGGGTGGGACAAAACGGGGTATTTAAAGTTTGAAGGTAAATAAAATCCAAAATTTCGTTCATGGAGAAAAATACTTCTAGAATACCAATTCACTAATTTTAACATAATCAATCATTAAACACAAGAAGTCATTTCACCCCATCTTGCCCTACCTGTGGGGCAAGATGGGGAACAAGAAATAATAATCGTGAAACAAGATGAAATGTAAGAAAATTAACATTACTAAAGACTGTTCATCAGATTCACTTAATACATAAACATGAAGGCCTCATTGTTATCATTATTTACACAAGCACATTAATTTTCTACGTTTTCTTGTTTCTGGAGTTTTATCATAAAATGTTCCCTTTTTTTACTCAATTTTTTCTCTTTCTTGTTGAGTCTTCCAGCTTTCCTCCTAAGACGGGGTTCCCCATCTTACCTCACTTTGCCGTCTTATCCCATTATCCATTAAAAGAAGAAGTTAAGACGGGGCACCTCAACTTACCTCCATTGAACGCTTTTACAAAAAAAAAATACAATTGCGCAGTTACACTGAACTTAAAAAGGTACTTATCTTTAAGTCAATAAAATCTCTCACTATTTCTAGTGTTGCATAAAAGTGCTTTGTTGGAAGTACAAATCGGATACCCCATCTTACCCCACTTCTCCGTCTTACACCATCCACCCCTATTCTTGACAAAAAGATAGGTATAATTTTTTTTTAACAATATGTCTAGGATCAGAAATTTAGTTATTACCTACTCTAAATAAAACATAACCCATAAACCGTATCTCGTCACCATATAATTTTTATGGGGATATCGTATTTCAACGCCAGTCCTCTATCCATACGATACGCAGGCATCGCGTCGCCGTCGGCGGCATAAAGAGATCGCGCTCGTAAAACTTTAACGGCCCATCTAACGCGAAACTAACCAGTGGCGGCGAATTTCGGTCGCATCGTAATTTGAACTACCTCCCCATCCGGCAACCCCCCGAGCGCCTCGACGCTACTCGTCCTCGTGTCCGCACTTCAATTACTCGGAGTATGTGCGGTACTTAACGGCCCTTGAGTGAATATTTTAATTAGTGGTTCCTCGCCACTCACTTCTCGTCGCCAAGTGAGCGGACGAAGAGAGAACCGGGATCCATCCGGAATTTCAATATTATTTACGCCGAACCATAAAGTTTCCCTCCAATTCGACTTACTCTGCGGGAAAACCGATCTTCTTAATGAAATGCATGTCAATTTCAAACGAGAAAATTTTCAATTAAGTACACATTATTAGTTGGCCAATAGTTGGCCGATAGTCAAAATCGTTTTTCCCTTTAAACGGTCGATTGCTCATTTAGTAGATACGTTGGCCCCTCTCGTCCTGTCAATTCACATAACCGTATTTGCACGTGCGTATGTGGGGTTCTGCTTCAACATACAGGTGAGGACGCTCGTGACGCAAACAACCAATTAATTTGAGAGATGCGCGTGCACGTACTCGTCCTTCTAGGATAAGCATACTCAACAGCGGACGTGCCGGTCTGAGTGATTATTGCTGTTTTGGGCCTACATGGAACGAGCTCCCTGTCAATTTTGCAAATTGGCCACCCAAGCGATCTAATAACGAACATAGCTCTTAATCGAAACATCCACTCCATACTTTTGAAACTAGTGTTTATATACATAGATATAGTATCATGATAAGGGTTGCTCTTTATGTAAATAAAATAATGGATGTGTGGCTATTTTGATTTATTCTATAGTAAATTTTCGTCGTATTCTGTTTATTAAAGTGTTGATTATCATACATCTCTAAAAGGGCGCTTTACGGTAAACGAGCACCGTACAAACAGTTAATATCATGCATATTAATTCAGCGGATATACATCGTAAATTGACAAGCGTTATGCATTATACATACATGAATATTGCATCGAAAGACCGATCTAATGCCTCTCTTACCCAGTTTTATATAACCGACATAGCATGAAAAATAAAAACTTTTTAGTAGGTTCATACCCAACATTTTAACTTTAACTTTATTTTTGTTTATGTTTATATTTAAATAATATCTCTATTATTATTTTTTCCCTTTTTTTAGTTAGTGGCTGCTAATTTTTTTATACTTTCATGAAAATGTTCCATTACAACAACACTTTAAGTGGCCGAAACTCCTATTAATAATCTTAAGGGGGAACAACAGGGTGGAGACCGCGAAAAATGGCGATAATTAAGATTTTATTTTGGTTCACTCATACATTTTAGAAAAATCGGAATTTGATATTTGTAACTACGTAGTTTAAACTTATTTTAGGTAGTATAGAGAAAAAAAAATTTGTCTTAGAATACATGTATGGAGGGTGTCCAAATGCACTAACAAAAAAAAAAGCATCTTGTTGGTTGTCACTATAAAACGTGTAAAAATAATCTGAAAATAAAAAAGGAAACGTCATTTTAATCTATATTAGTGTAGCTTCAGTTAAGCGTACCCGATTTAGAAAATAATAATTGCTGTTAAAATGGCACCCCTGTAAAAAAAGAGTTAAGAAAATCGATAAAATAATTAATCTTTCCAGGGGGCGAAGAGGCAGCAAATATTAATACAAATAAAAATCCGTACGCTTAACTGAAGGGAATTTTATATAGATTGAGGACGTCTCAATAAAATTTGAATGCGATTCTCGTTGGTAAAGAAATTGTGACAACAGGTTAAAAAAATTTACTGTGAGAAAAACGCATTTAAAAAGTTAAGTTTAGTTCTAGATGATATAATGGAGGAAATTTTAAGAGTTACCACAATTCATCGATTCCTGCTCCATAATAAAGGTCTTTAGAATTTCTAGAACATAATTCGACTTTCTTCTTGTTGTCTGAATTGTTTAAAACACTTGAAATTTAACGCACTTGAGCTCGACTTATACGGTGTTGGTCTTTAGCTGTACAAAATGCGTTCATTTGGGGACTAATCTGGATTTGTATTTCATTTGCCACCTTTAATAAAGATGCCATTCCATTATTAAAAATGGAAACCGTCAAATAAGTAGCAATTTGCACAATAACTGTCCGACTTGATAAAATTTTCGGAGTGAACTTCCAAATGAGGGCATTAAGGCTCTCATTCGAATTTTGCGTAAATCCGCTTATACAGCCCTCAAAAAACTTCGTCTTGGACAAATCCATATAAATGGGAGTAATAGCATCGATAACATTTTGTGACAATGGTTGTTTATGTTCGTATTCAAGTAATGGCTTCGTGCGCACGAGCAGAAAAGAGCTATAATTCCATTATTTGTACAAATTTTGTTATAATATTGTAGGACAATATTCTAAAAGGTACATACTTTCGAATTGCGTAAAGAAGAAAAAACGATTTTTCAAAAAATTTACCCTGTTGTTCCCCCTTAAGCTTTTATTTGACTTTTTTTATTTTTTTATTTTTGCTGGTTTATACATCGTCTTTCAAAATTAAACGGCTTTAAACTACCACTGTATTCTACATCAAAAAATAAAAGTAAAAATTCTATTGGAACTTTTACGAATATTGGCTGAAAATTTCGTATCAAGCGAGCTACAGCATAACAATGATAGATAACGACAAAATAGGCCAGTGATATATTAGGATTTAGTCGTTTCTATGGCTGCACGATACAATAGTAAAATTAAATCTTGATTACGACACACTAAGCGCTATTGAATCCTGCAGCACCCTTAGTATGAAACATCAAAGTAAATTTATCCAAGAACGGTTTCACAAAAACGAACTGATAATAAAAGGACAATTTTTACTTATTGTTAGAAAGGTTTATGGAATGAAAATTTTAAATCAGAATAGTAAAAAAATCATTCATTAAAGTTTTAATTCAAGCAATCAAATGCACACACGAACTCCAATAGTGACTTTCATGCAAAATTGGTACCTTCATTTAATTTCTCATAACAATTTGTGCTAGTAGATCAAATTTTATTAACTCATCTTCTGCTAGTTCGAATGTATTATTCAAAAAAAATTTCTTTTTGGTACACCCTCCAAAAAACCGTAGCTTCCTTTTTATTATTTGACCAGTGTATATTTGAAATTCTACGCTTATTTTTAGACATTTCTAAGTAATAATAATGTAGAGTACATTTTAAAAAATCATTATACATGGTAACAAATGGACTTTAGTGTATAACAGTATGTTGATTTGAATTTAAAACTGGCAACTAAAAAAAGAGAATCAATAATACCTAGTTTTAAATTTATCGCTTTGCTTTATTATTAATATCCACTTTGGGGGTGGATTTTGTTTAAAGCTCGGCGTTTCGGTGGATTCGGCTAGTTAATTAAAAGTGTCACCGGGCGCAAATGCAATTTATCATCCGAATAAATGGGGCTACGAGAATTATCGCCCGGCCTATTTATCTTTCTTCTTAATTTCGTAATAAATCCACTCCTCGAATCTCCTATAATATCAATTTTGCCAACAAATCCGCGCTCGCGGCCGCACGAAACGCCATATGTCACCCGTATACTACCTCTATTTTTAGTGTTTTTTTCTATTTTTCGAAGCAAAATACAGTCTGGTTACTATTGAAACATTAAAATCCAATATCGCGAATGAAATGGAAATGAAACCGGACCCTAATCGATTTCCCCAGTCTGACCGGTGTTTGATTACAACCTTTTTTTTTCGACCTTTTTCAGTGCCATCATGAAAGCTGAAGCAATCAGTCGTTACTATTTGTACGTCCATTTGGGAAACGGACTGCGATTTATAGTTCGGACAAAACGTATTGTGCGTATTGACGTTTACAAAGGTAACAAACAATACGAGCAAATCGCTTTCGTATTTTAATAAGTATTATTCGAGGAAATGCTTTCAAATAAATCTGAATAGATGAGACCAATCGTTGAATTCCTTTCTCTTCTCCATTTGTATCTAACTTCGTTGAACAATTCTTTTCTTCATCTACAATGTTTCCCGAATAGGTGAAACGACTTTTATAAAAGGTAAAAAGATTTCAATGTTAATTTTCATCTTTTGGGGTTCACCCCTGCTTGGTTAAAAATTAATTTGTAACATATATTCAATAAAAAACCAAGTGAATCTCAATCAATGTTATTTTATTCAACAATAAAAAACTCTTTTTATGACAGGTAAAGTACCTTTACTGTTTACCATAGATCAACGTAGGGTGTACGAACCAATAATTGACCAGATAAGCAAATTGTTGAATTGAAAATCTACAACTCTTTTGTTAATAGTTTTACCTCAAATTAAACCTTACTAGCAATAAGGCGAGCATTTTAATTATGGGAAAAACCTATTTAAGCAGAATTAAAAGGGTTTTGCCGGGTGATAAAAGAAAATGTTTTAAATAAATGGAAAATGTCTAGTAATTGACCATAAGCAACTCCATAGTTGACCACAGTTTTTACCAGTAATTGACCAACATTTGAAAAAGCAATAAAAGTTCTCTTTCTTGTATCTAGTACTTTTTATTTATAGAAAAACGGGAATGTAACATACTAAGTACCGCAAAATTATTTAGTAGAAAGACCAGGGGTAAATAGAAACAAATATTCGAAATTAAATAATAATAATAATAATAATAATTACAAGTTCTCTTTGTCTTTTCCTTCGTTCGAAAACTCCTGAGAGTGTTACAGATTTTTTAAACTAGTTTTGAATGTGTATTTCTATTTACGCTTGGTGTTTCTAATAACCACATATTACGATACCTCAAACAATACAAAAACTAAAATAGTAAACCTTAATGAAAAAATACTGGTAATTGCCTATTTTTTATGACAACAATATTTTCATTATCATCGCGTACAAAGATAGGAAGAAAATATAATGTTCACAATATTTCTTTAGAAAATCTATAGTTAATTCTGTTACCCGACCTAATAATTTGGGGTTGTTCTAGTTTACAAATAAGTTGATCTTGTGTGACTGTAATAATATCATTTTCAATTATTTTAAATGTTGTCTTATTTCCTACAATTGACGAAAAAGCTTACACCTCCAGTTCATTGGTGTTAATAATGTTTTTCACAGAGCAAACATATTTATGTACAACCTTTTTTTCTGGAAAGCTAACTAAGTAAAAATATCCCTTAGCTCTAATCGTATTTATCCCAGTTTTTGTTCTTATTGTGACAAAAGGAAAGAAAGTCCAGTTATTAACCACCTTTCACAACCAGTAATTGACCACTCTGTTTTGTGTGGTCAAATACTGGAAACGGTTAAAATACAAAGGTTTTATCAAATAAGATTCTATCTGTATTTAACAACTAATTGATTGCTGCCGAAAAAGTGAGAAAGTAACATGGTTTACTGAAATACTAGTAATTGACCAGGGTGAACAATTACTGGAATCTGAAAGTATAATCCGCAGCACTAATTGACCACTCCGTTTTTTTCTATAGAAATGTGAGGTATAAATTATATACATAGGAAAATCCTTAATTCTATGTGTTTAGCGGTCACCAAACCCAAAATAAGTGCGTATTACTCCCTAGAATTTAGGGTAACTGCAAATTTAAGTATACATTCGCACTCACCTTGCTTATTACAAAAACACGCATTTAGCACTTCAACACCGTATTTGAGAATTACATCAGCAGTCAAACACCTGATCGCGTAAAAGACAAAATTCAAGTCGCACCCCCAATTAGTGAAGGGATCAACCATTATATCAAGCCTCCAAAAGCCGTAAGAAGGTAAAAGTTAACCTTATTTCCGATTTTTCAAAGATGTTTGGTCAATTAGTGGGTACTGGTCAATTACTGGCTCATCCACCCTATTACTAAAAAATATCTTCAGGATGAAACATTATGTACATAAGCAACTTTTTGGAATGTTCAGCCTGCTTTGATAAAACTCATTGGTTATATTTGTCAGTTGTATATCACGATTTATTTGTCGATATCATATCTTTTCGTGAGAACATAACGATTTTTGTCGAATGTTGTACCTTTTCGGGAGAAATCAGGGAAGCGAAAATATTAGGTAACAGCGTTTCTTTCATTCCTCCCGATAAGATATGGTAGTCGACAAAGAAATCGTGATGAAGTACTAATGAAAATAAGAATGAGCTTTATCAAGGTAGGTTGATCATTCCAAAAATTTTCGCATGGACATAACGTTTTATACTAAGGAAAATTTCTTAGCAACACTAATGTACGGCAAACAAGAAAGCTACATTACCTGCTACAAAAAGTAGTTTGTGCTCACTCTCGGGATTAGCTTATTTTATTTAAATTGAAATTATGTTACAAATTAAACTTTACCTAAGCAGAAATAATTCCCAAGAGATGAAAATTAACATGGAAAATGTTTCACCGTTTATAAGAGTCGTTTCACCTATTCGAGGATACACTCTATAAGAGTGAACATGAACAACTTAATGTGATATAGGTAGAATAGGAGTTTTCTGTAAAACTTTATAGTCGCGTTGTATTTTTTTTTTTTTTTTTGTTTTTTTTTTAATCCCCATTTTCATATCACAAATGCTTAATTTCACGAACACATTTTTCGTGTTCTGACGGGTTACGTTGGCTTACTTACAAATTATCTGATTCGGCCAGAGCGCGCACATACCTGGGCTCGTAAAAATGTCGAGGCAAATCATGAAATATGGAAGCCGCGCGCGCGAAAAGTAATTAGCATAATTACCGGGCGTTCTTTGCCAGAAAGACAAAGGAGTCGAGCGCGTGCGCTTTCGGGGGGCGAACGTTTTACGTCATTACTCGAAGAGGACCGCGTTACGGCGGATTAAGAAAACGAAGGAAACTTGTAATTTAAATTTAATTGTGGTCTGAAGTCAAGTCGCCATTAAAACGTCGTTACTTGAGCGAACTCCCCGCCTGAAATTGTGCGACATCGTTGTAGCCAACTTTGACCCTCCTTCTTTCTCTTTACCCGTCTTTCCACCAAACACTGTTTCCCTTCCTTCGGGACATAAAGTGGGGTTGTGTATAAACTTCGTTTGAATTGAAACCTAAAGATATGATTCCCTCGCCAGCTTCAGTTTGAATTTACCTCCCATTTTCATAGCTTGTTGCATTGTGATGTTCGTTTTCCTTACTCAATTACCTCGTTAATTCTCAATGCACAAACCATATACATAAGTATAGAAACATTTGAAGAAAACTTATATTTCAAGAGCGTTATTAAAGGATGGATAGAAAATGTGCGTGCCGTAAAAGCAAGTTGAACCTTTTTCGGGACTACCGTTTCGTACGCGAGCTTTGGGCTGACGCACGAAGCGTGCCGCGATTAAGCTTATCAAAGCCTTTGAACCGAAGCTTCCCACATCCACCCTACCTGGTTAGAAACGCCGAAGATACTCCAGAACTCAATTTGTATTTGCTAAGTTCCTTTATGGGGCTCATGTTTGAAATGTGGCCGCCGCAGATGTTGCTGGCAGGATGACGCTCGATACAGAATAGGGTCGGGAGGAAACCAAAAGCTGTCGGAGCGTTATTGTTGAAAACGATACCGGAAAACCGTCGATTTATATACATATGCTTATATGTAGCAGGTGGTATGAGAATATAGCATGTGTTTTTTTATTATTATACATATACAGCTGCATTATGAAATAAGTGAATCGAAAATTTGTAATAGAAGTTTTAATAAAAGTTTCATTATCAGCCCGTAAATTAAGAACACGAACTCTACTCGACTGATTTTGTATTAACGCAATGAGCTGAAAACGATCGCAAAGCTAAAATTTTTTAGTTAAAAGGTAAATGAAGGGTAACGGAGTAAAAAGTTTCAACGTATTTTACCAAATTAAATTTTTATCTTTTTGTGTGATAATTTGATTACATTGGCCAACATTTTTTAGATCCACAGATCAGACAATAGTTTCCTAATAATTCTAGGCGCGTTGAACTCAAATTTTGCCTCCGAATTGCTCCATCACATCGGGTCTTTGAAATATTCTTACTTAAAGATGCAAGAAACTTGGTTTTTAAACATGTTCGGGATTAAATAACATAGCGAATAAACTTTTATTCACAAAATTACATGCGGCATCTGAAAGCATCACTGTTCCCATTCTAAACCTATTTTGAATTTTTCGAATATTTTCATTTCTTCTTGAAGGAATGTAATTTCTATAACATCACTTTTTGGCCAATCATTAACTTATAGGAACAGCAGTAACCGTCGGTACAATAGACCTGTAATGTCCTAACGTGCGTAATCTTTACAATTTAGATGATTTGCAGACAAAGATGACTTCAAAAAGCCACTATGTTTAAAAAAATAAATAAATTTTGTTATATTTGTCCATGTTTTGACACAAAAAATGAGTGCAGATGGGATGAAAGAACGATGGAGTACTATTACTGAGCTTTGAAAAGGGAAGATTATTCTATAAGTTGGGTTTGGTTGGGTAAACGTGCTGGAAACAAGAATTTGGAAACCTTAAATCTTTTTCAGACTACCACCTAATCTGCTTACTAGTCTACTACACTAACGGCTACAACTGTGGGATTACGAAAACAAATTTTTTTCAAGAAGAAATTAAGATAGTGAAAACATTCAAAATACATTTTGAATGGGAAAAGTGGTACATTCGGATGCCACATGAAGTTTTGTAGATAAAAATTTATTTGCTACATTATTTAACTCGAAATATGTTAAAAACTCGTATTTTTTGCATCAATAGATTAGAATATTTGGAAATCCTGAGGTGATGGAACAAATCTGAAGACATATTTGAATTCAGTGCGCTGAAACCTGTTAGAAAAATACTATTTGATCTGTGGGTTTCGCCTTTCATAAAATTTTGTAGGCCTGTGTTGTTATTATAAAGAATAGAGTATTGAAGGTTTAATTTAACGTTGAAATATTTTTTTTAATTCCTATAAATGAACTCTGGGCGACTATTCAAAGTTGATCAAAATAATTTGAATTAGGTTCAATTAAATTTCTTCAGGCTTTTTAAAGTTAAGAAAGAAAATGATAATTAAAATAAATTTGGCACTTATAATCAAATGTAGAATTAATTTTATATAAACAAAAACAGTTTAAATTTGACATAAATATCATTTCTTAATTTCCGTAAAATAATCTGTATATATTTTTTAAATTAGAACTTTTATAGTTATGCCAGAAAAGAATATTTACCAACCACTTTAATTCCTTTACCCTTGTAATAAAATAAAACTTCGCTTTTCACTTTTTTCGTGTTTGGATAGTAAATAGTAATAAATACGATAAACAGGTTTCACATCTCACTGTTATTAAATTTAAAGCAAACTAGTTTATGTATGATTAACTCACAATCAGTATACTCCTAGAACATGTTAATACAGTATCAATTTAAAATTTAAAATTTTCAATTTCAGGAGTAGCAGAAGCTCGTAAATGGTTGGTTTACTTTTGGTAATAAAATTTTATTTAACCTTTCAAGAAATCCTTTCCCATTAATTTTTAAATCATTCCCAAAAAGTTCTTTCCCATTTATAAAATGGACTTATAATTGGTCAAATTTTTATTTCTTTTAAGAAAATGTCTTATGATGTGTCTTATAAACGGATTATCGTTTAACTTACGAGTACTATTTTAAGGAAATTGCATTCAATCTAATTTATAACCCGTTGGTTTACTTTTAACAGTAAAAAAGAGTAATCGTTCAATAAATCCAATTAGCAAAGTTAAAAGTTCCTTCCCTAGTTGTAAAAGAAATCCACTATCACTGTACATAACTATGATCTGTATAGTTTCATTAATAATACAATCCCAAATTCATTTAAACGGATTGGTGTAGTAGTTTGCCAAGCTAACGTCCATAAACATGATATATTTGGCCGGTAAAGCTGCTTTAGCCGATGGTTATGGCTAATATGCAACTCTCGAGCAACGGACACATAAACCACGAGAGGCCACTTGAAACGAAGGTAATGGGTGGCGTATATCAAAAGCGTTTTGCTATTAGTCGCAGCTACTAAAGGTTTTAGTCGCCGCGGCGACGTTCTTGACCCAAAGCGTTAACGAATCGCCCGCTGGGTCGTTTCTATAGTGGATATGTAGTATAACAAACCGAACTTTAGTTCCAACTAGCATTCGACTCGTTTGGCTTCAATTGACTACATAGTTACTTTGATCAGCGGCGCTGCGGCAAACGAATTGTCGGTTAACCGTTGATGGCGCAAACGGAAAAGCAGAAGCGCGTACGATAGAATTTGTAGGGCGATGTCGTGCGTGTCGTTTCGTGGAACGGACGTAATTGCTCGGTAAAATGCGCGATTTCCCATAGAGATTGATTGTGCGGTCCAATGTAATTGACCGTTGCATACACAACGTGCTTGCATGAGTTAGTCGCTAATTGGTTACCAGTCCCGCGTAAGGTAATATTCATGGTGTAACTTGTAATTCCCACGGGATAACGAATTGCAAATATTTAACGATTAATTTACCTATATTTACCACTGTAAGCTTTTAATTGATAAAAACTAAATAAAATATATGAGCCAATTTATTTAAAAGCATTTATTTATTTATTTAAATAAAACTAAAATACTACAATTACAAAAATTAACAAACAGTTTTCCCCACAAACATTTTAATTCAGAAAAGTGCACTTATGTTAACATATCCAATGATCAAAAATAAAGCAACTTTTTGATTTATTTCATTTTGTTGATAACTACAATTCACAACTTTTGCTAAAAAAAACGGTAAATATAAAATAACTTCTACTTGATTAATTTCAATTTAATATCTTATAAGAAATAATGATTTATTACCACCCCATATAAATAACGGAGAATAAGTATATTTCTTCAAACTTTTCGTTCAATATCTATCAGCCAGTTTTCACCAGCGTAACATAATAGAAGAAAATCCAAAAAAAAGTGAGGGCGAAGGATTAATCTTATTCACAAGTAAACTTGAAATAAAGTAATTTGAGATACATATACAGCTATGGACAGAGAAATAGCACACATGTAATTTTCTCGGTTAACTTTTGCTAAGAATCATACAAATATGGACATTAAATTTTGAAAAACAGCGCTGGACCGTTTTGGAACGGATGGCAAAACATTTGTTCATCGCCCAAAATGCCAATCTCTTAACCCGAAATACACAAAAAAAACCGTTAAACTCGGTAGAGGAAGCTTGATGGTCTGGGAGGCACTTTCCTGGTATTCAGTTGGGTCGTTGATTAGAATTGATGGAAGGATGGATAGGTTTGCGTACTTAGACATCCTTAAGAACGTTATGGAACCATTCACATTTGATTCTATGCCGGTTGACTGGATTTGTATGCAAGACAACGATCCAAAGCATACAGCTAAGGTGGTTAAGGATTGGTTTTGCAAAGAGAAAATTGATGTTCTTTCCTGGCCTGCACAAAGTCCAGATCTAAACCCTATAGAAAATCTATGGAACGACGTAAAAATTAAAATTGGAGGAAACAAATTTTAAAAATTAGACGAGCTTCGGGATAGAATTAAGGAAGCATGGTACTTTATCTCTCAGAACAAATGTTAAAAGCTAGTGGAGAGCTTGCCACGCAGATGTGTAGCAACTGTGCTGAATCGTGGCTTTACTACAAAATATTAATTTGGTATGCTTGGACAATCGTTTTTACAGGACTGCAAATACATATGTGCTATTTCTGTGTCCAGTTACCGTAAGCTTAACTGACTTTTAAAACATACGTCAAAATAGAATTGAGTTAATTTTTTCCGTTTGAGTTAATTTAAGTTCCATTTACTATATTAAGCTCATTTTGTGTTATATAGATTAAATAAACTATGTATTATAAACGTAACCTACAAGTGTGCTATTTCTCTGTCCAAAGCTGTACCTAAGTAAAATAAAAGAAATTCTAACGAATAAATAAAATTAATTAATTTAAACAATATAATTCGACAAAGGTTTATAAATAAATTTGAAAGTAAATATAAAAATTTTAGCAATGCAAATTTCTTTTTTCTCTTTGACAAAATATTCAGCATGTAAAATCTGCAGCGCTGTTAAAGTGCATGAACCCAATTGCTGGGGGTAATATTTATATAAGGCGATTACGCAAATGGAACGGAATGAAAAATACTAATTTAAGTAGACGTTCCGTGGGGGGCGTGCGCGCGCGTTTAATAAATTCCAAAGGGACGATTTGAATTTTTCACGGCGCCTTACCGCGCGATTATATGGCCGTAAGAAACCGATGCAATCCGTTTCTAATGCGCGGAGGAATGCCGCAGTATCACTGGTGTGAAATTAAATTCCACTGCCACGAAGGGACCCGTTACCCGGCTTTCTCCCCGCACCTCCTTCAGCATTCCATTTTCCTTTCCTACCGCCCCCTTTCAGTCTCCACGTTTCGTCTCTTTCTTACACCTTTCCAAACTTAAACGGTCGCCATGGTGGCGGCAAGGACAATTTTATTGTCAACTACGTTAGGGTCTACGCAGAGGTCCTTTAAATGCGCCGCGACGACACGGTGACAAATTAAGGCTGTTTAAAATTAAATGCAGTATTTCACCGTAAAGCAGGTGTAATTAATGAGAGATTTGGGGGACGAAGAAGGTGAGGAAGGACGGATTTCGCAAGAGTTTAATTACTAGGATAATACCAAATTCGTAAACGATGAGTTCCTCAAAGCGATGACATTAACTACACTAAATTCATTTCCATGTAAAGCAATATTTATTATACAAGGGGACATTTCTAAGGCTTTGATTGACGCCGTGTTTGATATGTAACGGACACGTGGAAATTATCTTCGTACTATATTGACGCAAGCGCTTCCAAGTCCGGTTCAAATATTGACGGTACATGACTTAGGCTCGCTTTCAAAAGCATCGGGGTCTGAGCAAACACTCCTACGATATCCGGACACCCTAATAAAATATTGAGTATGGCCTTGTACGGTCATCGTCGCTCTGATAATGCTCCCTTCCCCCATACACGATATTAAACGCAATGTAAACAGATGTAAGGGAGAGCATTTCCTTCAATTTGACAACACATTGTCATCATTTCAGCATAAATTTTACGCTGTATTAATAAAGGTGGATTCCAGAAAGGGATGCACATTTTCAATCTGAATTACACTGAATTCTGTTTTTACGCGAACTTTTTTTACGCGAATTTGATTTAATGCGATTTAAAAACTGTATTTCAGTCTGTTTTACGCTATTTAATTTGATTTAACGCGATGCAAGAAATTTTAATTTAGAATAATTTTAGCATTAATCAAACATGCTGGATTAGCACTATATGAACTGAGTCCATCAACTTTAAACGCATTTTGGAGATCTCTTTAGCCAGAACGTGTAAAATATAAAGATTATGTGTCTTCTAATATAGATCAATATCCTAACATCATTGCTTTAGTTCATGAAATAGGCGGAGACGGATTTGATGATATATCATCTGCAGATATCGATTAACTTCTAGAACTGTGATGGAATCATTAGTTTAGCACTTGAGACTCCTGATGTTAAAGAATGTAGTGATAATAGCGAAGAGGTTCCTTTCCTTACTGCAGATTTAATCAAGGAATGACTACAACTGGCTGCTAAATTAGGCAGTCGTTTTCAGAAGCATGATCGTATAGTGGAAAGATCTAACAAATTACAACGTGAAATTAAATTATCAATGGGCAATTATCGTGAATTGTATAACAGCCTCATCAACCCAGGAACACAACGATCAATAACAGAATTTGTGACTAGAAGTACTGAAGTGACAGTACAGCTTACTAAATAATGAATTTATTGGGAACGTATCTGTCACGTAAAACAAAATGGAGTGTATCGACTATTTTGGCCATCAATCAAAATTAACTGTAATAATAGTTTCAAATTTTAATAGACTAAAAACGTTATTTGAAAAATACAGAAATAAAAGGGATTCGTCAACATTCTTTCAAATCCTTGTAATTTTTAATGTACACAATTTATTTGTGGAAATTAAGAAACGATTTTTACATTAATTTAACTTATTTTATCTTAATTTAATTCCATTGCACTTTTAAATAAAAGTTTAAGAACATTAAAAATATTTAGAAAGTTGAACAGGATGAAGAATTTTAATCGGACCTTACAATATCTCGTGATTTTTGGAACAGCTTTATTTATAAGAATGAAAAAAGAATTTTGATTTTGAATTGAATTTATCTGATTCTATTTTGGTGAAAAAATGTCAAATTTGTTGAAATTGGTACAAAAAAAAATAAAAAGTTATTAAAGTTGGCAAAAATTTTAGACAGTTATCAAACCCAACTTTAAAAAATTGGTCAACTTTAAAAAATCTTACAAAGTTTCCTTTTATAGATAGTAAATGATTCTATTTTTGATTATAAAAGAAAATCTTATTCTAATTATTACCATAAAAATTCCGGAAAGGTTGGTAAAAAGTGTCGATGAATTAAGTGATAGATTAATATCTGAAAAGTAAATTCCAAAGTAACTAACAATGCGTAAGAGTATTAAAGACGCTTAGTTGAGATTAGAAAACCACCAATACCAGACAAACGAGATTTTCCCCCATGGTGCTAATGCAATGCATATGTTGTTTTCCCGGATCCATTTATACCGCTAGAACTGTACGTGTCGAGTTAAGTGCACACACACGAACCGTCGAAAATAAGTTCACCTGTGCCGTCCAGTAAGCAGATTTTGCAACTTCAATATTGCATTTCTACGTTTTCCCCGGTCCGAGTCCTACACTCCGTGCCTGTTATTAGCTTTTGCAAACGAAATTTCTTACATGGCAACCGGTCGAGTGCTCAACGGCTTGGAAAATTTCTGCATTCACAGCGGGATCGAACGTCCTAAGGGAAAAAAGCGGAACAATCGACGAGGCCGAGAACGTGCAATACCGGAAACTAAACTTTTTTCGATAAAATATAAAGGAAGGAAGCTCTTGAACATGCATAGATAGCATTATGCGCCTTCTTCATCATTGCAACCCCTTCCGGGAGGCACCGTTATCGCGTAAAAGAGCTCAACTGAGGCGGAAAACCGGCGATTCCTCAAACGCGAGAGATAAACGCCGTATCTCAAATTACCTGTGTTTGTTTGGAGAGACGAAATCGTCTCTTCCAAGCGAAGCGAAGCCGTTTCCAGCTCTTTAACCCTTTTCAGGAAACGCCATCAACGCGCGAAGCTCCCGAAACTCGAAATTCCGTTTCAACAATTAAAAGGGGTTTCATTGTCGTCATACAGAGCGTAAAATCGAGGTCAATACTCCTAGATTTTACCAAATACAGCTAGCTAAAATGTTTCAATTAACATTTACCTAACTTAATGTTCTAATTAAACTTGCCAAATTGTAATGACAATATAATCAAATATTACTAATAACTATCCAATACCGGCGCCTCCACCATTTCACCTCATATTATAATATAATGAACATTCAGTTCATGCCAGAGGGCGAGCTTTTCTATCCTATAACGCCAACGAGAACTATTGACGATTGTTCGATTTGATTAATTCCTCGGACATATTTACGGAAACATGACACATCGAATAAATATTGAATTAATCCCAATTACCGGGTCCTAATGCGGACGGACGCGCAACCGTCCAAATTGCGACTCGACAGTTAACCAGCGCCGGTTAAGTGTCGCGCCAATGGACCGGACGAATGAATATTTGACCGGCGCAATTTAATTACAATAAACAAACAGCGACTGATCACAATAACCGCCATAAATATTTATTTAGTGACCGACGCGGTGTCCTCATCCGGACGATCGGACACTTCATTTTCCACAGCGAATAGGCAAAAATTCCATCCAACATTTCACATACGGTAATGAAGTACACAACGATCAATAGTTGAAATAACGAAATTCATTTCTTGTACAAAAAACGTATTTTAACTTTTCATATCTCAACAAAAACATCACTAAATAAAAAATGAGATTTGTTTGAAATTATTTTTGTAATAATTAGAGTAAATTTGATATTTCATTGCTTATGTGAGTCGCTATTCTATGCCCAATTTTTCTTAAAATTAAAAGTAATAATATTTTGCGTGAGACTAAAAAAATAATATTGAATTTCAGATACATGAACATTAAAATCTTGAATTTTAATCGTAGTCACCTTCGTTTGTATACCGACGATATATTCCAGAAGACGTCTCATGCATCATCAGTTAATTGTGTTATCATAGACTAATATTTTCAGTTGGTCTGATTCTGTCATGTATAATTAGATAAAAAAAAATATTTGACGCATGAAACATTTTTCGCCGAACGGAGATTAGATGCCCATAAAAGAGATGCATATTGCTCTAAGAATAAGCTTTAATAGGGTGACCAGATGTACGGAATTTTGCTGTATTGTACAGAAATATAATACCCAATACAGCATGCACGCGTGTACAACAAACGTACAGCATCCGCATTTTATTATTGCATTTGTAATTGATTAGTGACCTTTTGCAATGAGTAGCGTAGTTACATTCATGTTATAGATTTTTTTGTTATCGACAGAAACAAATAGGCACTTTTGTGAATTATCAACTTCACTAGCTTTGTTCGTTGGGTTAAAACTTGCACTGCATTAACAATGGGAGGGCGCAAGGTGTTTTTTTTTTTGTTAATCTGTCCTTGAGCTGAATTGTAATCATACAAGGATTCAATATACAAAGTACTAAAATGCACTATTCAGCCAAAACTGAATAAATTGCGTTTGAAGTTTAACGCTCGCTTTATATTTTGGATAAAGTTATTGACGGATCTCCGGTGGCAGTGTTGTTAAAGCGGTAAGTTAGCAATACTTGACAAACCGGGTATCGCCGATTCGAACCTTTTATTTCGTATCTTTTACTTTTTAATTTTTGTTTAATACACAAATTTATGAACTCAACATATGCATTTCAATTTCAGTATGTGGTTGAGAACATTTCTTATAAAAATCGAGCATCAGGCATCGATATCAATTTTCCTCTGTCTTTTATAGAAACAAGAGTCTCCCCTTAAAAGTGTCCAATTTGGCCCACCTGTATGTACCCTCATAGTCACTATACTTCATTTAATAACTAGGAGGAGTAAATCTCAAAACCCCATTTACATAGGAAAAAGTAACTAAGAAATACACTAAACATTTTTAGCGGCAAATTTGAATTTTAAACTTCAAACCAGTAACATTTATGCAACCAACAAAACACCAAGCGTTTGAGCGTAGTATTCTAGAACATACCAAATATCTCTATGGCCGTTTATCTATAGGCACATTGTTCAAAATTTATCCAAAAGACGTTCCTTGTGTTGATGTATTATATCCAACAGATGATATCGTACCATACCTTCTTCGAACTTAATATTTTTTGATCGCAACCATTTGAGCACAACGAAAAAGCGAGAAACAAGTTGACATATTAGGTAAAGCACCTAACCTCAAACGTTAAAAACACTAAACGACAAAAACCAATTTTTTTGTCTTCGTAAACTTGACTGCGGAGCGACCAATAATAGTTCACTATTTTGGCGCGCAAAATTCAAATCACTCCTCCTAGTTATTAAATGAAGTATAGAAATGAACTTCAAAGCTCTGTATGAGAGCGATAACTAAAACGATCTTGGGTCCGGTCGGCTTTCGAGATAATAAAACTTGGCGTGAGGCTATAATTCATCCAAGTCAATGTTCGTTTAACTGCTTCATATTTATGGATACCACCCCAGGTTTCATTCTCTCGAAAACCGACTGTACCCAAGACCGTTCTAGCTATTACTCTCCTACAGAGCTTTGAAGTTCATTTCCAGTGACCATGAGTTTACATGCGGTTCATGTGTACAGCATTGAAAGTTGAGAAATCTGGTCACCCTAGTTTTAAATTAATATAAGAATAATTTTTAATTTCTATTAATATAGTCTGGACGATTTTTTAAAATCAACTAAAAAAATTGCGGAGAAAATTTGTAGCCTCATTAAGTTCGGGCAAAATTCTTTAATATTTTCAAAATTCTTAATTTCTATTGGTAATAATTAGACTAAATTTGACGCTTATAATAAAAAATAAAAACTTAAAGTGTTAATCGAACGTCAAAGCTATTTCTTGATCTAAATAAATTATTAAACTGTTAATATTTTTTGCCAACAAGATTTTTTTAAATTTCTTTTGGCACAATACACTTGACTTTTGTAATCCAAAATAGAATCTTTTAGGTTCACTTCAATGCTAAAATACTTTTTGTATTCTTGTAAAAGAAATCGTTAAATTTTTTTAAAGTTGATGGATAATTTTGTGGGTTACATTAGGTTCGATTAAAATACTTCGGTCTTTTCGTTTTTTATTTTATTTCTTAGTAATCAGAACAAATTTAGCTTTATTGGCAAAAATAGGATTCTTAAGTTCAAGTTTAACGTAAAAATTATTTCTTAGTTTCCACAAATAGATAAATATTCTACTTCTTTTAAGTACTTCGTTTTTAAAAGGATTGTATATAAAAATTTGCCAAGTTTTTGTGTTGATGTATTGTATATTGAAACAATAGGTGTAATACTTTTTTCTGATTTATGCATCTATTTGATCTAACATGAATCCCCAACCACCAACTCTTTATAGCTTCTTCACTATGTATACGTTTCCAGTAATATTTTTTTCTTTTTTCTTTTAGTAATTCCGAGTCAAGTTCGACTACTTCATCAGGATGGTAAAGAATTGATCGGTCCTGTGTTAGGGCCGTACAATGAAGGAACGGAAGTTGTGGTAACATGCGAAGCAATCGGTGGAAGACCGATCCCTGACGTCAAATGGTACAACGGTTCGAGGGAAATTAAATGTAAGTCGAATAGGTATAGTAAATTAAGTCAAAGGTCTCGGTTCGACGGCGAGAAAGCTGTTTCAATCCGCAAAGATCGTCGACGATAAGAGAGGATTTGGGGACACGGTCCGGTCTAGTTAAGAATCAGCGACCTTTCCGGGAATTCGCACTAAGGCGTTCTGCTGTAAATAAGATGGGTCTAAGGGATCGAGATAAGGATAGGATCGAGCTACTATAAAACTTAATGATAATTATCTAACCGCTCGTTTGGTGTGCGTCGAATGGCTTTTTGAGTCCCAAGGCAGTTTGGCTTAATAAGGTGGTTCGTTTTAACACGTTTTGGGGGTTCCAATTATTCTAACTACATCTAAAAATACTTACTGACATGATAAAGTTTCCTAAAAGTCATCTAAAAATTTTTAAAAAGATTTTCATAACTGCGAACCGTTCCGTTATCGACAAAATTAGAAGTTCCCCCAAAAATACACTCTTCCCGATAAATTTGAATGACCGCATAAATTTTGAATCGCCCGATATTGGAAATCAAATTTCGCCTGTCTCTCGGCGGGATTCTTCTCAGAATCAGCTTGTGCGAATTCCATTTCAATTCCAACCCATCGTTAACGTTATAAAACTGGATAGGTAGCGTGTCATTAGCTCCAGAACCGTGAAACGAATCCGAATGTGACCTCGAAACAAAGCGAAAACCTACAGTGAATGGCAACAGGAAAAGTCGAATTAAACGCTTTCGGTTTCAACCCAATCCCTCATCCTTTTGTCGGGTTTCAAGATAATTTCCATTCGAAATTTAAATTGGACTATTTATACAAAGAAAACGTAACCGCGTGAACCTTGGGAATAGCGATATAAAATTATTTCAGTTGAATAATTAAAGAGGTCGGTGGATATTTAGTCTTTGTTTCCCAGAGGTAATTTAAATTGCTCTTCAAATCTATAAATTAAACAAACAAGTTTTATTGACAGAATAATTTTTATTAGTAGCCCTGTGTTCAACGAATCGTAAAATTTTGTCCGACCAATAATAAAATATCTATAATTAATAAACCCGGATGAATTCGTTTCAATCAAATGACAGTCTACGGAAAAACCGTAAATGAGTTTGTTTGTGTGTTTGAAAATGTCCCGCTCTAAAAATTGAAAAATTCAGGCGACACACGAGAACGGCCGGTAAATGAAATTGTTTTAAAACGACAAATAGACTGAAATTGCGAACTTCCCCAGGTACAAAGCGATATCGCGCCCAAAACAGTCGTTTTCATGTAACCTCTCATTTCACACGCACTCACTTAACCGT
This sequence comes from Digitonthophagus gazella, assembly GCA_036711955.1. Classification (NCBI taxonomy): domain Eukaryota; kingdom Metazoa; phylum Arthropoda; class Insecta; order Coleoptera; family Scarabaeidae; genus Digitonthophagus; species Digitonthophagus gazella. Next base: position 13,133,906 of record JASCIT010000001.1, read on the forward strand.
TTCAAATGGTACATAAAAATAATAATTGAACTCGATAAAATATTATTTGAAGTAATTTTTCCGAAAGTTATTGAAATTTATTAACAGGCTGATAAATTTTAATTGGAGAGAACAAAATTGTATCATCAATTTCGCATCTCCGAACGGTAATTATTTTATATTGTTTGAAGTTTTCAACCTATCTATACCGTTTAGCATTTACACGGAGTAAAATTGGCTGTGATCGTAATTATGATTTACGGGATAAATTCACGATAGTGCAAACTTCTGGTTGTAACTAGTAGCATTAGAAGCCCCCAGTTGTGCCGAAGAAGGGGTGGGGCTAATTTAAAAATAACGTGGAACTGGAAGTTCGCCAGCAAAAAGTCTATTACGGAGGCGGAAAGATATACGAGGGGCGCAAGGATTAGGAAGAATTTATTATCTTGCTACCGGATTATCTGCTTAATGTCGAATTAACGAGAGAGGAAAGTCTGCTACCGAAAATACGTTCACGTGTGTCTAAAACCATAATAAAACAATATACAAACTTTCAGCATTAAGTTAAAATTACTTAGGCGAAACTTTAATAAAAGGCAAATCAAGAGGAAATTCTACTTTTCGGTAGTTTTTCGTTTTGTAGACATACCATTTCGATAATGAAAAGGATATTTTTAATCACGTCCGGAAAAGGTGATGTATAGCGAATCTCTCTTCAACCATCCCCTAATCTGGGATAAACGGGACCATTTTTCACCCTTGATTAAAAACAAGGGACGTCAAATTTACGTTCGTCGGGAACGAGTTTCGGACACTTTTCGCCTGCGAGCCAAATTTTTCCGACGGCCACACTTATTAATTTTCTAATTACTTTTTTGCCGGGACTGGCGCAAAAGTTCCTCGCCGTTTGCGCTCCGTAAAAAGGAGACGTATAGTTGGCCCGGTTTCCACTTTTTACATTCTGTAATAGACCACACTCCATCATAAGAGATAAAACACTCGTTTTACAAAGTTAAATTATTGCTTTAATCACATCTCTAATCAGAAATTTGAAAATAATACTCGTGAATTTAGTCCCTCGAATATGAATTAATTGCTTGTTAATTACAGTTTTGTTTTACTAATTATAACTTATACAGAATATTATTTAATATTAGTTCTATGAAGTAGTATTAACTACTAAATCTAGTTTTCGTTGAATTACATGAAATTCCAACCAACGTAATGAAAATGAGCTTTATTAAATAGATATGCCATTTTGTGGATTGTCGGATATTATCGGATATGTTAAATTAATGACCCTAATGTAGGGATGTAAACGATCAATGAAAATTTATATTGGTAATGAATATTAAGTTAATTTAACGATAATATTGATTCTTCGCAATTTCATTTATTTTATTTCAATAAAGTTAATTGGACAATTAATGATCATTGTAACTTGCAAGGTTCTTTTAACAAGCTAAAAATTTAAGATTTTATATGTGCGGGTGCTAACAGTGAAAAATTCTATTCAAAAAGTTAATTTTGAAAATAAAGAAGATAAAGTTCATCTAGAAAAATTGACAATGTTAATAATAACTAACTCCTATATTTTTAGTAGATATAAATTTCAATTCTTTCAAATTGTTTAAGGCTTTCTCGTTAACTCAGGATATTATTTAACAAAGTAAAAATTTAATGTTGTAACATTAAAGTTCGTCTTGAAAATAAGAAAGCTAAACGACAAGCTAATAAAATTAAGGTTATTTTAATATTTATCGTGAAATAACTTCTTGATGTATATTTTTACTGCAAACACAAATACATTTTCTTTCAAATTGTTAAAAAGCCTTAACAAGAGAGAACTTCCTCGATATCCCAGGATATTATTTAATGAATTAAAAATTTAAGGTTGTAAGGAAACATCAAAGTTCGTCTTGAAAATAGGAAAAGTAACTGAAAATGTAATAAAATGAAGGTTCCTTTAATTTTTATCCTGAAATAACTTCTTGATGTATATTCTTACTGTAAACACAAATTCATTTTCTTTCAAATTGTTGAAAAGCTTTAGCAAGAGAGAACTTCCTCGTTATCTCAGGGTATTATTCTACAAATTAATGCCGTTGTTTGCTCGGGAGATTACCGTCATACATGACCATTACAATTCACTGATAAATTAAGCAGGCTTATCTACAGCAAACGCCGAGCCGCGCCGTTGGTTAGCGGTCTAAGTTTCCCGTAGAAACTTGCCTCCAGTTGTCTACGTGCACCAGGCTACAAAGTGTTTACGTACGCTTCGTATAAATAATGCGACGTCGCAGACGGCCGTTTAATTAGTAGCAGGTGACCTTTAACTTTCGTGCATCTTTAGCTTACAAACGGCGGAGCGGAGTTAGCAAAGGCAAAGGCTATCCGAAGTCGATATAAATGAATTAGCCGGCGAGACAACAGCGATTTGTGGTTTAATCTTGCACGTATTTAGAGGATTTATGGGGCGCGCCACGCCCTCTCTCGTCGACGTTCCTTTCCGGGGCGAACCTCGGAGCGCCCGCGAAAGGACCAAACCGAATTTTCTCTGTCGGGCAATTTATCAACTGCGGCCGATATTATATAAGAGCTGAAAGGACGTGATTTATAAACACACAAAGAACGGAACGGTTTTCCCCGGTCGCCGCTCAGTTAACAGCGGAAGCGGTTCAAATAGAGAGGGCAGTTCCGGAAAAACCGGATTAACTGCTTTATAATCGGACAACTCGACTACCACATTCTTTTTTATACGTAAAATATGACTTCTGTTATTCTTTATGTTTCTAATAATTCTTTAGTAGTAAATATTTCGTTGAAGTATATTAAATTTGTTTTAGCTAGTAGAAATGGATGATTTTTAAATGAAAGTATTTTCATTTGATATTAACGAAATATTTATTTTATTTTATAAAACGAAAGATGAAAAAGGGAATTTCAAATTAAAACGTAAAATTTTACTCTGAGATTCTTGGTTTATAATTCACGTGAATACTAACTTGCCGATTGACTAGTCGGGCTCCTAGTGATTTTGTTTATCATTTTAGTGGTGTTTTTTGGTGTTGTGACTGTCCTGATAGTGTAACCAGTTTAGTACCTGGCTTTTTGCAATGTTTCCTATTAATCTGGGACGTTCATTACATCTCAGGATCATATTGCCAGCATGGGACTGCACTATTCTCCTTGATCTTAATATGGCTACAAAAGATCCATTGTTACAATAATACATCGTATCGTAAACAAATACACGTTGTTCTATCGTCTACACCTCCATTTTAACCACATGGTAACCTAAGAAGAGTATCACCTGTATGTGAAGTGAGCTAATCAAAATATTACAGAAACTACAAGTCCGACGACTTTAAAATTCTATGCACAGATTTAGTACATATCAAATTACAAAGAAGAGTGGAAGTACTGGTTGTACACGTTAGAAATTAAGTATAATTCTTGGGAATTCAACCAAAAAGGGGGAGAAATCAAAAAACCTCCTTTTTTAAGCCGAGCTTTCGATCTAATTTTCTAGTTTTTTTTTTTGAACTAGTTTTCACCACACGCTTGTTCCATCGTTCAGTTCTGTCCTACAAATTCAATGTATTTTAACTTGTTTCCTTTAAGTTTTGAAGTTCCGGGGATTATTTTTAAATTACATCGTTTCATACACGTTTACCTCCATTTGTAAGTTAAACTTTGATGACTTTAAAGAAACATAGTTGTTATGTTTTCCGTTTTTGGTAAACCCTGAAGAAGATCGCAATAAATTAAATCGAAAGCTCGGTTTAAAGAAAGGAGGTTTTTTAATTTCTCCCCCTTTTTGGTTGAATTCCCAAGAATTATACTTAATTCATATCAAATTACCTTTTGACAATATTTTCAGTTTTTCACGATTTCCGGTTATACAAGAAGTGCTTGAAGATTTTGTTTTTTTGGTTTCTTTCTCTTTTTGAACGCACTATTTATATTTTGTTAGATTGATTAATTTAAAGATAATTTTGTTTGAAACGTTTTTTTCCTATCACTTGTAGTTTCAGAGAAAAAAAATGTTCTTAATAATTTTTTTCGTTTGATTGAGGCAAAAAAGTAAGCCATAACTCACATGACCATAAATTGATAATCTTTTTTCATGGATGACGTGTTTTTATACCACAATCAAACGTAAATAATTATGAAAAGCAATTATTTTCTCTGAAATTACAAGTACTAGAAAAAATGTTTCAATCCAAGTTATTTTCAAATTAACCAACCTAACGAAAAATAAAATATTGCGTTCGAAAAAGATAATTCTTAAACCGCTTCCGGTATAACCAGAAGTCATGATGAGTGAAAATATTTTCACAGTGTAGTTTACCATATACTAAATTTGTGTATACAATTTCAAATGTATCCAACTTGTAATTTCAGAGGTATTTCGACAAACCCACTTCGGTGGGGCTCTGTATTGTATTTTTTATATTCACAATTGATTACATGACTCGACATGTGTGACTGCAAAATAAATCGTTCCCTGATAGACCTCTGGCTCTATTATAAAAAATTTTACATAAAACAAATACCACTTTCAGCTGTATAATAGCTGTATAACAAGAAATATGATGTAGTTTAATTTATTACTTTCATATATTGAATAAATTCTTAAACCCCACCGCTTTTCTTTTTATACCCAAGACATCACTTCTGTTATCCTTTATCTTTCTAATAATTCCTTAACACTAAATATTTCACATAATAATTCGTTAGAATGATTACTAAATATTAATAAGTTATAAAATCCTGAATCCATCGCACAAGTTCTCGATTTATTTAGCTATAAATATATTTCCGATTTACCGATTTTACATAAAGAAATGATAAGTACATATTTGTATAGATGATTTTCTTGGTGTCGTCATAGTCAATGAAAAAAAAACGTAATGAGCATATTTTCAGTATTAGATTATAGTAAACTTTGCGTTTCTGCCGACACCTTTACTGTTTATGCGCTCGTGATTGATTATTAATTTTCTAGCACGTTTAATCATCTGATGATGGATATTTAACCGAAACCTATTTGAAAATAAAAGTTAAAGTAAAGAATTTGGTACCAAAACTACGTTTATTTAGGAAATAATGTTCTAAACATTACTCCAATGTCTTCTAGTGTTTGAACTATTAAGAATGTAAATTAAATTACAATGCAATTTTATAGTAAAAGTTATCTGCTTCTAACAAGGGGAGATCACGACTTGCACGTCACCGATTTTAATGAAAGTGTTACCAGTCAGTAGGTATTGGTACACAGTAGGAATGTGTAAAATATTAGGGTGCACTATACAGCTTCACAAGAATATCGTTGCTAATGTTCGCTCTTACAAGGAGACCACAAGATGTTGTATTCACTGATTTTAATGAAAGTGGTACCAATCGATAGATATCCGTACATAGTACAAATGTGTAAAATATTAGGGGGCACGATTCAGCGATTCGCGAGTAAATTGCAATTTCAAGTCGAGATTCAAGCCCATACCACTTATACGTCAATGGTTGTCCTCCTCCCGACCCTTCCTCTTGTTGACTCACCACGAACGGGCTTCCACATGCGGAACAAGATGGTCCGAACCTCATGACGTAACTGCTTTTTATTTTTAACCTTCCAGTACACGCGCTTTTTTTGTTCACGCGACCACAAGCTACGGACTGTTAGTCCGGGTTCGGAAAATAAATAAGAGAGGGAGCTGATACGAAATAAAAAATTATTTAATAATGTCAAATCGTCTTCTTCATTTTCATCTTCATATTCTGAAACGTTGTTGTCCAATAATAGGTTTTCATCCTCTTACTCCTCATTATTGGACAACAAGTTCTAGTTCCTTTCTTCGTTATAGCTCATATTTTCGAAATAACCGAATTTGAAATTGAATTCAAACTCAACACACGATGCATTGACAAATAATAAAATGTCGGTAAGAAAGAAATTCATCAAAAAAATTATGGTTAGGGCAAGTTCGAAATAACAATAATAGATAGCACTCAAAATCCGGACTGAGAGCCCGGTAGCGTGTGGCGAAAGGTTAATATAATCAAATTTTTTAATATTTCAATTTATTTCTTCTGATATTTTATTGTTATATGTTTTGAAAACAAATAATTCGACACACTTTTTCGTTTTTACTTTGATTTTTAATTTAAATTAATTAAAAAAACAACCAGGTTCGGTCGTAGAGGGAGTGGCTAACCGATGACATAAAGTGGTATGGCCTTAAATCGCGAGCTAAAATTGCAATTTACTCGCGAATCCCTGAATAGTGCACCCTAATACTTTACACACTTGTATTGTGTACGAATACCTATCGATTGATACCACTTTCATCAAAATCGGTGAATATATCTTGTGGTCTCCATGTTAGTCTGTAACATCAAAGTATTATAAAAATAGCGTGAAATATTGGATTAAAAAAAAAAAAAAAAAAAAAACGTTATTATTCGGGATTCGAACCACTGTCCTACGCATGTGGAAACTGATTTATTCCCACTTCGACTGTTGGAAGTGTTCTAGGCCAGTTGTTAATCACGTAATCATGTATAAGTCGTTTGTTAACGTTAACAGCGATTTTCTTGTGAACCACTGAATAGTGCATCCTAATATTGTACGTATTTGTACTATGTACAAATAATACCTATCGATTGATACCACTTTCATTAAAATCGGTGACGCGCAAGTCGTGAAGTCTCCTTGTAAGGCAAAATTATTTGTGATGCGGAAAGCGAAAAGGGACCAGTTGGCTCAAAAATTCAAAATTGAGTTATTATTTTTTCTTGGTAAAGGAATAAATTATGAATATTTTTACACCAAAACGAAGGCGATATCTTAAAAAATGTCTTATTGTTAGTTATGCCTATTTTAATGTACCGGCTAGGAAAATGGTGTTTTGACAGAAAAGCGTTTAAAGTTTATGTTCAACTGGTCCCTTTTCTCAAACGTAACATGGGTTCACATAATTAATATTATCAAGTATTTTCTTACTAAGTTCGACGTTACAATCGACTTTGGCGTGTAAAAGAAGAGTCTTATTCTCATCCTCTTTTTTCCCGACCCAATCCTCTTTGTTCTTCCGTACCGAAAATTTTACTTTGCCGACAACTGGCCCCTTTTCGCTTTCCGCATCACATTTTGTAAAATATATTTTAAAGTAATCTGAAACATGTTAGACTTACTTTTCAAAATTAAGTTAATTTAATATTCTGACTGATATCCGAACATAACATATTGATAAGGTACAGCTACATATGACGAAGGTAAAGCTTCCCTAAAGGAAAGATTTCGGTCTCCTTTAGGTATTCCCTCAGGGATTAATAATCAAGTTTTTATTAACCCCTCCTACCTATCATATTTACAGTGACAGATACGGTTCTCGGTGGCCTTTCACGCGCGATTATCGCATCCCACATCGTCCAAAATCGATACCCAAGGTGACTGTTATTTATAACCTCAAGGCACTCCACCCCGTTTTATCCCTGCCGTAGATCATCCCCGCAGGGTGGAAAACAGAGAGCAGGAATATAGCGGTTCTGGCGTCACGATCCCCACGTATTGGTCGAAATTATTACTTCTTGCGCCTAAATTATGACGTTTTTTCATTTTGTTAAAAAGTTTAGCGCTTCTCCAAATGCCACTTTCACTAATAGACTCGTTCGTCAAAAAAGGGAGAGGGAGAACGACTAATTCTATTCGTCAAAGGCTAAATGGGACCCTCTTGGCACTAACCGAGGGGCTTTGAAGGTCCAAACAAAATCTCCGTCCACTTAAAATCCCTTTTAGCCCGCGAGATAAGCCGTTTATGATGTGTACCCTTGACAATCTACCCGCTCCGACCGAGAGGGAAACGGAAGGATTTAGGATGATTTATAAAAAGGATAGTTTTTTCTTCCCGGCATCGCCTTGACAGCTCTAGGGGGCTCGAAAGTAATTTTTCATTCGTTACTTTTCCGAGGGGATGAATCGATACGAATGCCGCGAAAGGTACCGGATAAGGTAATATATGATGGGGGTAGTCATGTTAAGTGACGACCGGATAGATGACGCGCACGTTTTCGAACCGTGGCGCCGATAAAAGTCCCGAGCGAGCTGAAAAAGACGTTTAAATAAGATAAATGTCGGCCTATACGTATACATGGATATACCCTTTGGGCTTTCGATTTTATACTAGGGGAGAAGGCGACCACGGATACCTAGAATGCAAATATTATATTGGACGGGGACCACCTGAACAATACAAACAACATGTTTACTTAAAGTTAATGCCATTTATTAATAATAAAAGAGAAAATAGGTAAAAAATAAATAAAAGTGGAAAAGTCGTGTATACCTTCAAAGTTTATTTTTTTGCTCGTCTTGAAATATAACTTCATCAACGAAACTCCTTGGGCCTTATTCAATAAATTTGTCTTTTACGTTACTTTTATAACTTTTTACATTCGCCTTTTTAAGATATTTATAAGATGTTTGTTTTTCGTAACAAAACTCGTTTTTAACAAATTACCTAAGTAGGTTATTTTTCCTTCAATTTTAAATTAAGTATTAAACGAATTCACGATAAAATGTTGAAACAATTGCGGTATAATTGAACTTTTCCAGTTCAAGAACCGGTCGGTCGTTTTCGAATGTTTTCTACTAGCGGACTTTATACGTGCCTCGAAAACCAGGCGAGAAGCTTTCTCTCTGGGTTTTCCCGGCCTCGCTACTTCATTACGTCGGGCACGTCCGCCTCCGTAACTCAAAAAGCTTCACGCAAATATAGCCCGCGGCCGCTATTTTTCATTGTCGCGTAATCGAGTTCTTTTGGTCCAATTTGGAGCGCAAAGAAGCGACGTTACGTTATTTTTACGACCCCGGTCCAGTCCGAGGGTCTGTCGCGTGCGCGAAATAGTTAGGACGGGATCTGGCCCCGTAATTGGAGTCCAAATTAAAGAATGGACGTGAAAATGGCCATTCGGTCGAAACGGTGGTCTGCATTAGGCCATTCGTCTGCAACAATAGCCCTCCGGACGATGCCATTGTCCAAGTTCTATCTGATTTTGAAAGCGTTTGCACTTTTCCTGGTACTTTTAAAAAGATAACCTAATAAAATAAAGCTTCATTGGTAAGAAAATTAGAAACAAAATTATCTTTGTCAAGAAAAAATGTATAATCAAATTTTCCTCGTCGTTGTTTTATTTTCGTTTGAAGTCTGAAACCCCTGTGGTGTTTTAGTTTCGGTTTTTTGCGCCTCTTCCGCCATTTCCGTCGTCGACGGTTCAAAAGTGCGCTGCTTCCTTTCTCAAACCAGCACTTGTATGACTGCCCTCTTGCCAAACGGCGATATTTATACATCCGGCGATGTCGTCCCGATGCTCTTCGAAACAAAAAGGGACCAAGTGGAGGCAACCGCTCGGAGTGTGATATTTATTCGCCGTTTCCGCATTTCGAAATAAGAGACGTTGCCGCTTGTAAAGAGGATCGAATTTATGATGTACTTGACGTAAAGAATTGAAACTTAGAGAACTCGTATTCGATAGAGCAAAATCAAACAGAAATGGATACGAATTTGAACGATCTTTTAAAGGGGAATATAATTCAATCATCATCCATTTTCTTCACTTCTTAAAAATTGGTTTTACCATATTTTACATTTCTTAATATTTTCTTATATTGCGTGTATGAATCACATGACAAATGAAAAAGTGTAATAATCCACGTACAAGAAAAGAAAATATATAATGCAAGAGTTCATCCAATTACAGTTTTACGTTACAACACATATGCTTTGTCCGTTAATTCACTCTTTCGTCCATTACTGTCGCTTGAACATAATAAACTCGAAGTTATTGTTTTAGATAAGAGCGAGTCCACATTACACTTTTATTACCCAGTTATTGTAAATGGCGCACAGTAAAAATTTTACGGCGTCACGGTAGTAATTAGTTACTCGCCTTTACTCGGAAGCGCCTCGGCAGTTAAAAGTTTTGTCGGGGAGTTAAAATACGTGCCGGAGGGAAAACCGTGGGGAAACCGAGGAGCCATATTCCCATTCTCCGTCATTATTTTACTGAACATATTTTAAGTACCATGCAAAAACACCCTATTAAATACCTACATATTATTTATATTCTAATGAAACCGAAAAACTTTAAATCGAGGACCAACGCTATATAAATTCTTTTTGCTTAGGAAATATTTTTATTTGGTACACGTTTCCTGGTTTCGCCATCCATTTTCATTACATAGACGTGATAGAAAACACAGAATGACCTAGTTCACCGCACGTCGAGCGTCCGCGAAACTTTCGTAATTCACCTTTATTCAGTTTATTTTGCTAAAGCACTACAATAGATTAGTAACCGTAACACTAACCCTGTTTGCAGTCTGAAACGTACGTAGCGGTCTGAAAAAAGTCCGTCGAGTACAAAGGGCTTTGACTGCGTCCGACGCCGGCAAAGCGCAAACTTCTGTACACTGTAAATTGAATGGGTGAGGTGGCAGTCCGTTTGAAATTCGCTTTGTAATTTAATGACGTGTTTACTCCGGCGCAACACACATTTAACGCGTCCGGAATTGTGCGGAAATCGTTAAAGAAGAAACTTAGGCGACCGACGACGTTCTTATTAATTAGGATGTTCATTATTGAGTTACATCGCTCTACGGGGAACGCCTTCAAATAATAACTATACGGCGACGAAGAATCCATTTAGACCAACTCTAAGCTCTCCGGGGAAGGCCCTTTAATTATTTTATTACCTACGCAGTTAATTACGTCGTGAAAGATGAATGAAGCAGTTGCGAAACCCGAGCTAAAAGTGTCATAAATTTTCGAAAGTTTCACAGGACTGAGCTACACTCCTAACGTTGTGCGGAGATTTTACTATACCTTGTGCGACAATTTATGTTAAACTTTTTCACTTATACTTTAACCAGAACTAAAGAGTTAATTTAAAGGGCAAAAAAATTAATTGGAAAATTAATCCACGTAGTACATTTTAATTTTAAGAACAGAAGTTGTAAAGAAGGAAAGTTATTAAAAGATTGAAATTGAAAAACTTACAATTAGTTGGAAAAATGGTAGGACTTACGATGCAAACATTAATACATAATATATTATCGTCAATGTTCAAACATTCTCTTACGTCTATTAATAATTTTTTTAGTTCAGTTACATAATTATTTTTAATATTTTATTAGCTATGCCTTATGAGGTTTATTATATTTGTGTAATAATATTATTTATAATTACTATACTTCATTTAATAACTAGGAGGAGTGAATCTCAAAACCCCATTTACATAGGAAAAAGTAACTAAAAAATACACTAAACATTCTTAGCGGCAAATTTGAATTCTAAACTTCAAACCAGTCACATTTATGCAACCAACAAAACACCAAGCGTTTGAGCGTAGTATTCTAGAACATACCAAATATCTCTATGGCCGTTTATCTATAGGTACATTGTTCAAAATTTATCCAAAAGACGTTCCTTGTGTTGACGTATTATATCCAACAGATGACATCGCACCATACCTCCTTCGAACTTAATATTTTTTGATCGCAACCATTTGAGCACAACGAAAAAGCGAGAAACAAGTTGACAAATTAGGTACAGCACCTAACCTCAAACGTTAAAAACAATAAATACAAAAACCAATTTTTTTGTCTTTGTAAACTTGAATGCGGAGCGACCAATAATAGTTCACTATTTTGGCGCGCAAAATTCAAATCACTCCTCCTGGTTATTAAATGAAGTATAGTTATTATTATTAGGTTGACAACTAAGTAATTGCGGATTTTTTTTAGATCTAAGACAGCTAATAAGTCTAAGACAATTTTTTCATGGAACTAAATAACTTTATTCTGTAATGTATTGCCCATTTTGATCAATGACCTTTTGCCATCTTTCAGACAGCATCATAATTCCACGTTCATTAAACTTCTGGTTTTTATTAGCAAAAAACTGAAACAGGTACGATTTGACGTAATCACGATTATTGAAATTGTTACCATTCAAGGAGTTTTGTAAAGATCGAACCAAAAAGTAATCAGATGGTGCATGATCAGGACTATATGGTGGATGTGGCAAAATAACCCAACCAAGCTCCAATAATTTTTGCCGAGTGACCAAAAATGCGCGTTGCCTTGCATTGTCATGATGGAATACAACACCTTTTCGATTTATCAACTCGGGCCGCTTTTCTTCAACTGCATTTTTTAATTTCGTTAGTTGTTCAATGTAGACATCAGAGTTGATCGTTCGGTTGGGTAGTAAGAGTGTGCATGTTTGTGGGAATACATGTATGTGATACATGAAGCTTCTCTGCAATCTCACGTGTTGTACTGTGACGACCTGAGCGTTTTTCGTCGTTGAGTGAAAAATCACCAGAACGAAATTTGGCAAACCAATTTTGACACTGTCGTTCTTTTAAGGCTTCGTCACCATATACAGCACATAACTATTTATGAGCTTGCGATACAAACTATAACGAAAATGTTCCTTTTGATTTTCCATTTTTCAACGAATGCCAAACGAAAACTACGCAACCGATCAAAATACTTTTTTTATTGATTGACTGCTAAATTGCCAACTATCAAATAACAAAATGTGTTTTACATTTGTACTATGGCTGCAAACCTAAAAATTCAACTGAAGCAATCTATGAGTGAAATCCGCAATTACTTAGTTGCCAACCAATAGATTGTTACAGCTTTATTTATTTTATTTTTTTCTTATTTTGTTGAATTATATTATCTTCTATTTTCTCTTCTTCTCTAAACTGCATTATTATTATTAAATTAACTAATTTAACTCTTTCTTGCCTTTTACTTTTATTCTATATTGTTGTGAGATTTTGCTTCTTTATTTGTTTTCGTGTCGGCTTACCTTATTGTTTATCAGTTATTTTTATTTATGGTAAGTTGGCATGAATTTGAATAAAAGTCTTAATTTCCTTTTTTTCCTTTTTACTCATGTGCTGTCAAGCGATTAACAACGTATTGAGTGATGATTTTTTCCGTAAGAAAACGGAATGATTTTGTAAGACGGATCGATGCGAATCAGCGAGAATCCGATAAAGTTATTGGTGTTCCTCATCCAATTAATTAGAATTCGTAGGATAGTTTTTGACATATTGGATAATACGAGCGTATTTGTTAAATTCCGACAGAGGTGTTCAGATTAATTAGACGCCAGACTCAATCTTCAATCAAAAAAATTACAATAATTAAAACTTTATTATACTTGACCTTGGGAATACTTACCTGTGAAGTGATTAATCACTAGGTATTTAATACATCTTGAATTTTTTATGGGAAGGTCTCTTCTGTATAGACCTTTTTTCTTTCTTTTTTTAATGTTTATTCCCTTAATGTTTCTAAGATCCGATTTATTCACCTTTCGGTAAATTAATCTATCTGATATTTACGATGGTTACTGGTTAAACAACCAATCAAGATATGTGAAATTACGGTAACTATGGAAAATATCAGATAAATTAATTCATCCAAAGATGAATAAACCGGCCCTTAGGCTTCTTTTGTTACCCTGAATCTTATTACTTTCATGCCGGTACGAGGACGAATTCCGAAGGTCCACCTCAAGCATCTAATTCTCCTTGAGGGAATTCGGAGTGTTTGAGAGTGTCTCCGGATGAGTGGCTCCTTACCTGAAATAAAAACTTTTGATCATTCGATCATTGTTTTCCTCGTATCTCAACTAATTAACTTCTTACTTTATATTATGATCGAAGTACAGGCAGCCCGAACATCTGTAAGAGAAACATTCAAAAATTATTATTATTATTCTGCATTAAGGAAAATACTTACCACTTCTTTTGTATCTTTTGTTTGTAAGACAATAAAAAGAGAAGGGAAGGAATTTACTCTTTTATTTACGATTTCGGAGACATCGTTGAGGACTTTTTGGTTTCTTTGAAGAAATTGGTAGTGCTGGTGAATCCGAGGGTGTGTTACATCATCGATGTCCACCGGAACTAAATATTTGCTAATTTTTTTTGAAATAAGATCAACCATTGTTAATATTCCTGATTATGTTTATGTTTGAACATGTCTTCTTGTCTGTTACAAGATGACTTACTCATAATTAGTGTTTCTTGGTTGTAGCGTCACGGTATTATCTTCTGGAATAAGGACAACCAATATTAATACATCATAATGGTGTTATAGGAATTTGTCTTCTTGTCTTTTGAAAAATGTATTATTCTGCATTGCTCATAAATTGCTGTATTAAGCAAGATACGTATATCAACTAAAGCCACCTTAATGATTCAACATGTTTCTCATTAATATGTTCAGATAATTGATTATAACAGATAGATACATCTTCTGATATGTGTACAGGTGATTCTCAACCCATACGTATAATAGATAATAAAATGTTAATAAAAAGCTTTTTGTTGCCTAAAAATTCCCCCAAAATTCATCTGCAAATCAAAAATACATCAACAACATCACATAAAAATCATAGCAGCTTATAGGAAGTACTCAAAGTTATTTCCCATGTTTTCGTTGCCACAGTTAAACTCGTTAAATACATATTATTTTTGGTTTATATTGATCGTACCATGTATTTTAATAAAAAAACATCTTATTGCGCTTATGGCTTTATTAAATTTGATTATATTTTCTTTAAATATATGTATGTTTTTGACACTCTGTATTTTGGGATTAACTACTCGAATGTTTTAAAACAGGATATTGACTTGTTAGACAGAGTTTTCGTTGAGTCCATTCATCCGTGAAATTTACCAGAAGTTTCGGTACATAAATTACTTTGAGCCTAATATATCAAGATTTCGGCGTATTGATGATCGGCGCACTTTTATACGTTCTGAAGGAGATTCTATTAAAGAGCGTGATTTGTATGGGGCGGTCGCTTCGGGTGCTGCTCGTATATCAAGTCCTATATGAAATTAATTACGGAAAAACGTAATTTACGAGGGAAATTTGGACGCTTAATGCACTGGTTACCTCGTGACGTCCGCTTAAGTACCTATCCTAAACGCCAATTCCTTCAAACATAATGAATCATAGTGAATGCCACTTTTTTGACTACCATAAATGGAGTCGAACTGCGGTTTAAAGATGAAATTAATACTCGTATATTTTTTATGAATAATGATTTGTAAAAAATTATCGTTACTGAAAATGAGGGGAAAGTTGCGAAACTGGGACATGGAAAACCTATAAAAAGCATCGCATGTGCTCATTACGAAGGCAAACGGAACTTCTAGTTTCCAGTATTTCTCATGCTCGCATTAGCGAAAAAGTTTCTGTCGGCGGCGGTATTAAAAGCGTTAATAAAATTTACAGCTCCGCAGCCGGTCTCCGAAACTTCAAAGAGGTTTCCGGCGGAACAGTTCGCGATATAATTTGTGACCACTCACGTCTTTTATTACGCGAGTTAATTATTCCCGCCGTAAAAGTACGAACGTAAAGTTTACCGAGGCGGTTCTCTAGTGCCTTGTTTGCGATTGTAAAGTCGTGCCTGAGGGCTCAGACGCACGGAATTTGATAGTACTCGTAAAGTTCACCTGCGAGATGTAGTTTTACCCCGTCGTTGCCGCCGAATCAAGTGGAGTTTTATTTCGGATGCGGGTTAGGTTTCGTTTCTCTTTCTACCATCCGGCCTTATTATTGCCTTCTTTGCTAAACGAGGTATTAACAAGAACAAGTTACCCGGGAACCGTAAATTAAGTCGCTTCAAGAAAATCTCCCCCCTTTATGTTTCTGGAAGACAAATGGTTCTGCAGGTAAAACTTGCAGTACTCGGTTCGCGCCAATTCGCTCAGCTTAGATTTACGTCGCGTTAAACCGGAAGGCCCGATAAGTCTATAGGGGCTATAAGATTACACTTAAATTGAATTTATTTTGGTCGTAGATAGATTTTATTGTTAAAGATACAAGAAGAGACTTGAAACAATCAGAAAAGGTTTAAGAGGGTTACTATTATTTAAAATTTATGCTAACAATGTTGTTATCTATAGAAAGGGTTTTTTGTTTGAAATATTTTTAGCATTGTAGTTTCAGTAAAAATAATACACGTTGAATGCCGGTCGATTGTGTCCCAGGTTAAAATAATAAAGGATTAAATACACGCAATATATTAATCCTCGTTTTTTATACATTTTTCCGCAATACAATCCGATTCAAAATACCCACAATATTTTATGCACATTTACATATGATCCGTATCCAATACAATACCTATTCCACAGGGTTTTATGATTATTTCATTTTATTTAATGTCACATAAAGTACATTTTAATTAAAGCTTTTGTTACAATCAATTTGGATGGAGATACATTGTCACAAGTATTTTTTTATTAAATTTATCAATTTAATCATTCTATTCAAGCTCAGGGACTTTAAGAAGTATAACTATTTCCAGTGCTGGGCAAAAACCAATCGTGGTAGCGATTGCCGATTAATTAATTGTCAATCACCGTTTAGCGTTAAGATTAATAATAATCGTCAATTGGCTTCACTCAGGGTTTCGATTATTTAATCGCAATTCCGAGTGAAGACGATTTACGATTAATTAATCGAAACTCTCACTGAACGCAATTGAAGATTATTATTAATCCTAACGCCAGAAGGCGATTGAGGATTAATTAATCGTCCATCGCTACCACGATTGATGTTTGCCCAACACTGACTATTTCATTGCAATTAGTGACAATTAAAGCGATCTCATAATTATAGTGCACGTTGACATACACTTAAATCGATGTTACAGCAGAATTCTCTTGGTAGCAAGGATAGTGTTTGTCTTCGGTTAGAGGGTCATACTGAGCTCTTGTAACGTCTCATTAGGGGGTTGTTGTAGCGATACACGCATGACCTCCTCGTATGTGCAAGTTCCAACAGGACTCTAATATAAATCTGGGGTCTTGTCCACCCTTCTGAGGACGTTGTCGTCTTCGGCATTGCAGGATACATCAGCCTCACATCCTCATAACGTTTCCACAGGCTCCGGTCCTTTACAGACCGTTGAATTAACAGACTACCCCCGGGGAACCTTATTGGATTCACGACATACAAAGGGCAAACTGTGGGAAGTCGGACGATTTCGCAGCAATTTCCTGCTGTCAACTATCGTCCTTCACACCAATTCGCCTTTTGTCGCGTAATAAGCGGTTTGGGTTACGTTTAATTAATTTTTTGGTGTATAAATCCTATCTCTTGTTTCAGCGAAGTACACGCCAGTCGATAATGGGGATGGAACTGGAACCGGAGTAGCGAAGTTGGAGCTTTTGTTATCTCGTGGCGATCTGCAAGCGTTGTTTGAATGTAGAGTTGAAAGCGAAGCTTTGGATAAACCTATGAAGGCATCGTTTACTGCTGATGTAAATGGTTAGTGGGGGTACATTTATTTTTAAGCTTGGAAAGTATCATTATTAATGTGTTTTTATAGTACGACCAACTAGCATACGACTATATGGAGCAAATGATTCTGTCGTCCAAGGAACCAACGTTAAATTAAGGTGCGACGTTTCAGGGGCAAAACCGCCAGCGGAAATAAGATGGTTTAACAAATCCGTCCCCATCACGAACGAAAAATTAATCAGCACCGAACCGCAAGTGACGGTATGTTTCTTTTATATGTATAATATTTTTCTTTTCTATCTAGTAATACAATAATCGTGTCCTAATTGTGATATCAAACAAATAATATTTTTTCTTAACTTTGATCGCTAAGACAAAGCGGTTGTAAGTTGCAAGCGGTGCATTTCAAACGTCTCCGAAGGACGCCAGGCAATTATAATCTAACAAGCTAATTAATCTCGCTCATCCGAGCAGCGCGTCATTATAATTTCTCCAAATTTCTCCTCGTTTTTTCGTCGCCCCCTGGTGGCAGGAAGACGTGCTGCCACTGCGGTTTCGAGACGTCGTTTCCCGAAAGAATTATTGTATTCCGTAATTCGTTTCGAGCTTAATGGGGTCCTCCCGGTGAAATATTGCACTGTTTGTGATTATAAAAAAGGAAGAAAACTTCGGTGCGGAACTCGAGTATTTAGCCGAGCGAGAAACTGAAAATCTGGTTGACCCATTTCTTTCAAAACTTGCTCCCGAACATCATTTCCATATTCAACGTTCAAGTAACTACAAATTCGAATGCTTCAATATTTATTTCCCCGGTCGATTTAAACGTAAAAGGAAATAACCGTTGGAATCGTTTTGAATACTCCCGGCGTATTGTAATAGCCTATGCAACGCAGTAAAAGCACCACTAATCGGGCGATTGTGCTACTCCGGACGACTTAATAAAAGAATCGAAAAGGGGTACTGAACACACGGTTCGCGAGTTAAGTATTCGGCACCGAGCAATAAATTAGCCGAACAGCCGCCTTTCGTATGTAAAGCTGCGTGCACGAGTAATATTTTAGAGTCCCGCGGTGGTGCTGGCTGTTTCCGCCCGATACCCCATCCCTACTACAACCCTCGCCTCCACCAACACCATCCCGCCCTTCACCGTATCCGATGCAGACACTGTGCATTTGTAATTAAAGTTTTCGATCTTTTTTCTTTCACGAAAATCTCCGTAGAATTCTCCGCCTTCTGTCTCGCTTCGGATACTTTAAATAGATTCTAATGAATTGGCAATATCTACTGTACAGAAGATATACAAAAGTTTTTCAACTAGGCTGATTTGTCTTGTTCACTAAGGAAACAGATTTTATATGAAAAATTTCGTGAACAATCCTTTTTATCTACTTAAGATAGATAGGAAAATATTATTAACACATAGGGGCTTTTGCATGAAAGTCTTCAACAATTTAGCATATAACTATGTAAAAGCATGAATTAACCAAATTTAGTGTTGTTCATTAATATTTGAAATAAAGTTGTAAATACCTATAAATCGGCAATGGTTGACTGTCTGGTGAAATTATTTGTTTTCTCACCGGAAGTGCCCTCCTCGCACAGTTCTCCATAGCAATTACTTCTCACCAGAGCACACATATGCACGCCATAAATCTCGGTTCCAAAGTTGGGGGATTTAATGCAATCGCGTAATTAACAGACGCAAAACGGGCAAGTGAGCCAAAAGCGGGCGACCGCCAAATGTGGGTCGGCGCTAATAGATTTTTGCGCTTTTTGCGCGACCAATTTAATTTGCACACGGGGCCCGGGGCGCCGGGACGCTGCCGACACCGCCGACGCCCGCAGCCCGCTCGATTTCGCGTTTCGGTTACTCTCGGTGACCCCGTTTTCGGTCCTCTGACGGTCTCTGAATTACGCCGGTCTGCACCAGATTTGCGTTCGCACCCTCACGCCGCAACACGTTCATTCTGACGATAACGAAATCAAATCGTTTATCTTTTTCTGGTCGGCTACTAGCGAAAAATTGTGTTTCAATACGACTTTTTAACTAACGAATCAGTTGGTTGTTGGACGGGAAATGTGATAGTTAGTTCTAGAGAATCGTAAAGGAGACGTTTCCACATTTCCAGATGGCGGCAAGTTTGCCGGTATCTACGATCTGGAGAGCATTTCCGCAAGTCTGATGCATGACAAAGATTACAGCTGTAGGGCGAGAGCACGGCTCAGAGCCCACGATGACTTACGGTGCTATCTGATGTTAAAAATTAAGAATAGTTTCCTGGTACGGCGCCGAGGCGGCCGTATCTTTTAATTTAAGGAGGATCTTATCTGCCGCCCTTCCGGAATACGTGCGCGAACAAGTAGACGTTTATTGCGCACAATTCGAAGTAGGAACGTTAATCATGAAGGAAGTGGAATTTTCATGAAAGAATAAAATGCATCGCTTCTGTCATGTAAAATTCCAAAGCGTCCTATTACAAATTCTAATTCAAATATCGTTGTTTAAACGCTTCAAAAGGAATTACATTTGATGTATGTGCATAATTTCTGTGTACCCGGCAATTTGATTAAATCAATACAGCTGGCGTTCGTCGACGAGAGGACCAAATCCGTCTCCAATAAAACTTGTCCAATTCCCGCAACCTCTAACCAGGGCCTTTCCGTTTTCGGTTGCAGAACGACGGCACCTATACAACTCGGAGTGTCCTAGCGTTCCAGGCAACTCGCTGGGAAAACGGGAATTCCTTCCACTGTTACGCAGACAACTCAGTTATCCGGGACCAAAAGGAATCTGACTTACAGGGTGTTCTTGTCATTGATGTCGAATGTAAGTTTTCTCAAACTTTATAAATTATCCTGACTATTCTAATACATAAAATTTGATGCAGATCCACCTGTAGTCGACGTTTATCCCGTTAATATCACCGTTAATGAATCCGAAAAAACTATTCTGTACTGTACTTACATTTCGAATCCTATGGCATTACTCGGAGTTGTATGGTTAGTATTAGTTTTTGTTTAGTTTTCATAATATATCAATTATTATAATCAACAGGAAAAAGGATGGTCAAAATCTGACTATTACGGAAGATAAATACGAGGGTGGAACGATGGACGATTTAGCATTGGTTATACGTAACGTCAGCAGGGATGATATGGGAGAATACAAATGTATTTGCAGGAATAAAGTCGGAATATCGGAATCCGAAGCTAGTATCTACTTGAACGTTCAATGTAAGCTGAATAAAATTTAAAACGGGATAAGACGACATTCAAATATCTATTTCAGACACTCCCAGCGTCGAAGTGAGGCGTGATCCTGCAAGTCCCGTACGTGCCGAGGACAAGGGTAACGTGACGCTTTTCTGCGAGGTGTCCGCAGGAAATCCAGTGGCGTTATCGAAGGTAAGAGTGACCCCCAGAGCCTTCTTCCGTTATCCCCCCCCATTTACGCTTCACTTCCGCAGGTGAAGTGGTTCATGAACGGCGAACTGATACTAGAGTTGCCCGAGTGCAACTACACATCCTACGACGAGGATGGAAATGGAGAGGGATATGGAGGACCATACTGTGGCATCGATTCTAGCGTTTTATTATTATTAAACGTTACCGAAACATTCGCTGGTAATTACTCCTGCCAAGGTAAAAACGTTGTTGGTTGGGGACCAAAATCTACGGATCAAGAACTAGTCGTTTACTGTAAGTTTTCAATCACTTTTTATTTTACTTTATATGCAATAAAACGATCGTTTCGTTGGGTTTTAGATCCTCCGAAAGGGACGAAGTTACGGTCTACACCTACGAAGATCGTTAAAAAAGCGGCCGTTACCCTACACTGTACGGTGGAAAGGCTCGGAATCCCAGAGGACGTCACATACGAATGGTACAGGGGTTCCCATCTAGTGCCGGACGTGAACACGGCAAACTGGACAATAGCCCCGGTCACATTAGAGACAAAGAGCAACTTCACTTGCATCGCCAAGAACGCTGGAGGCAGTAGCTCGCCGGCCTATCTGTTTCTAGACGTGCTCGGTATAATACGTTTCCAACATACATGCCCAAACTTGTCTTTTTAAACCGCGTCCTCTTTTATCGATTACAGCGCCGCCGGCTTTTATCCAGAACCTGATACCGTACCAAGGCGTACTAGTGTCCTCCGAGAATATTTCTTTGACGTGCCGCGTCGAATGCTATCCTTTGTGCAAGATACACTGGTACAAGGACAGGGTGAAGATTGGCGCTGACGATAACAGGTATCGGATAAAAGAGGTATTCCATCGAGCGGATACAAACAAGAACGATTTTGAATCAGTTGAAAGTACATTGGTAAGATATTTTCAAATAACTTGCTGTTTCAAAGAAAAATTTCTCCTTATTTGATTTTTATAGATTTGGAATTTACAAAACTGGCCTGGACAACAATTAGAAAAAACGGCTCCAAATTCCAACTATACTTGTCAAAGTACAGGGAATGAAGTTGGTCTTGGGGTAAATTCAACGATGGAAATCGCAGTAGATTGTGAGTAATTTACTATTTCTTGAGTAGTAAAGTAAGGACTAATGAATCTTAACTCAGATACTCCTGAAATTAATAGTGTAAAACTTTCTAAATTCTTTATTTAACGCATCATTCAAAAAACAAAGAAACAAAAGAAATAATGACAAAAAGAATTTCAAAGAAGTTTTAAATTTAATGTACGGTAGGAATGTCTGGGAAAATAGATTAACCCAATAACTGTCATTATCCCCATATCACCATTTTTGTAGGATTTTTGCCCACATTTTTTAACCTTATGGCGTATTCGTTTGGTAAAACTGGTGCGCACTGGTGTGCACTAGTGCATAATAGCATATTCTATTGAACTGTCACTTTTTTGTAGTAAGCTAATGTGATGTATGCGCTCACTGTGTACTTAAGGTCAAATTCTGGTGCGCACCAGTGCAACGAAACGAATACGCCATTAAATTCGATCCACAAATTTCATAACATCTTCGCTTTTTTTTGAAGTTATAACAAATTCATCTTTCAACTATAGAGCAAACATTTTACTTTAGCTTTAATTAAAAACTCCTTCTAATTTCCATGTTAGTTTTGCTCTTTCTCAATTATATTCCAATTTATTATTTGAAATAAAAAATGTGTACAACTTTTTAATTGTCACAACATTTAAAATTAGTTACAATAAAGAAGATTAGTAAGGTTTTCGAAAATTTTTAATAATTTTTTACTAACGGTTGCAACAAATTTGTCTTTTTACTACAAAACAGATATTTTAATTCATATTTGGTTAAAGCTTCCTTATTTCCTTAACATTTCCTTTCATAAATACAGTTGCGTTTTTTTTTTTTTTTTTAATTTCTCGATTTTTAAAATAAAATTTTCTCATGAAATTCTTTGACACTTTTAAGAATTGAAAAGCTCTGTGGTAATAGTTACAACAAATTTATTTTTAATTCATAAAACAAACATTGGAGTTTATCTCTGACTAAAGTTTTGTCTAGATATCAGAAATTTTACATATTATGTTAACTTTACAGTTAATGGGTTAATATCAGGCACTGAGAAGAGACAGAACGAATTCAACATTGAATCAAAAATTGAACACTTTTAGATTTGAATTTTGACTCCATAATAAAATTAAGTTTTATTTTTTTGTTGAGTTGAATTCGTCCTTACGCAAAAGGACGAACTCCTTCCTTCTATTCTCAATACCTCATACATAAATCCTATTGTATTTGTTATTTTTATAGTAAACCTAGGATATGATGATGATTTAAATATTACCTTTCAGATCCTCCCGATAATCTAACAGCATCTCCACGAATCGTAAAGGTAAAGGAACACGATCGTCCAGATGAGATTGTTTGTAACGGAAAAGGTCATCCTCAACTCACCTACATTTGGCGTAGCGAAAGTTCCGAAAAAGAACTATCCAACACCAACAAGCTCTCTTTGAAATCTGTCACCAGGGCGGATTCCGGAAAGTACATTTGCGAAGCTTCCAATAAACACGGCACAAACGCCACTTGGGCTTATATCGAGGTTCAATGTAAGTTCAACTTTAAAATCATCAATTATAGCGTGATATAACTTTTTGACAACGTAAAAATTTACACGTTCAATCTTCCGTAAAAAAATTTGAAAAAAAAACCGCTCGACCACTGCTACCAAAACGTTCATACATGGCGTACATATTTCAAGTCCGACGTCTCGTTATAATGGTCCACTTGACTGATGCGGTGATTTATGACCTCCCCCGTCGTCTTTCCCCCAGATGTTCCAGAATGCACTTTGGAAACCGAGGTTCAAGACGGACAGCCAACCCTGTTGTGTGCGGCACACGCCAATCCGCAAACAGTGACGTTTACATTCAAAATCAAGGGCGAAAACGACAGCGTAGATCCTGCGGATATCATTGTTAATGGATTAAATGGCCGTCTTCACTTGGATTCCGGGATTGACACCTTTAGGACGTACCAGTGTTTCGTAACTAATTCCGTGGGAACTGGTGTTCCTTGCGAACGTGATGTCGCAGGTAATAATAATTATTAGTGTTGTCTATCCAATAGTTTGGATGGAAATTTTAAAAGAAATTAATAAATAATTAAGAAGGTGTATGAAAAAGCTTTTAGGAATATTTTTGCGTAGCTTACCAAGTGCAAAGTAGTCAAATGGGGAATCAAGGTAACGAGAGGAACGATTAATGTTCATTGAAATCACTTTTCATAAACATTCCTCTCATGGCTGGATGTTTTAAATTGTTCGAGCTTTTCTCTTGGTTCTATATTTTTTTTTTTAGTATTCATCTACATGCTTCATAAATTGTTTTGAGTGTAACGATAAAAAGTTTTTTGTTTGATTATAAAATCACCTTCACTTTCTATACATGTAAAATTAATCGAAAAAAGCTATAACGTATTTCTATTTTTAAAACGTGATTTTTTTAACTTTCAGGAACAGTGTCCTGGTGGAAACAATTCGCCAACGAAAACTTAATCATACTAATTGCGGTAGCAGTAGGAATTATCATTTGTCTCATCATAATATGCATCATCATAATTTTAGTATGTCGACGAAAACGCGCTAATAATAAATGTAAGTCGAACTTAAATTCTTTATAGCTTAGTTTTGGGTTTTGTGATGTTAGTTTTAAAAAGACCTAACGTTTGTTGTTTTCCTCTAACGCTAACAGACAACAATCCTGTAGAAGTGGAGGAACGCGAAAAGTAAGTGTTTAAACGGTTTTCTTTTTATTCCAAAATGTAAATCTTGATTTACTCTTTTCAGTTTGTGTTATTACTAGTCTCAATATTTTACGATGAATGAAAAGTATGTATGTATATAAGTCTAACACAAGCTGGGAAGGTCCACACACCAATAATAAGGCCTACTTTTACACGTATCATCTGCTATCTTTCGATCGAACGTTTTCAGTTCTGCATCACGTCCTTTTTTTTCTTTTTAATTTTTCTTTTGTAGGGTGACGTTGATTAAAATCACCATGTAGCTACTAACTTGTGCAATAAAACTGTGATATTACAACCTCATTTTGTTTTCCTAACCACTTCCATCTGTCTCTATTTCACCCACGCCATCCTTTCGGTATGTATGTAGAGCTTTATTTTTGCTGCAGCTCGTCGCGTTATGATTTTTTACACACGCACATACACAATCACTCCCCCTTTGCTTTACACTTTGTAGCACAAGGTAAGGTTCTTTTTGGTTGCGGACCTAAAAGTAACTTCTCGTTGCCAGTAAGTACGTTTGCGGCCATCGTTTTAGTTACTTCTAGCACTTATACCCTATTTATTTCGGTTATTTTACTTTTTATTTTATGTATTTTCTTTTTTACATATCACAGACCAATATTGCACAGTGTCTCGTTAGAAATAATAATTAGTAATACGAAAATTTAAATATACTGCTTTGAATGGCAAAGTTAAACAATAGAAGTAAAGAAATTAATTTAAAACGCAATATTATATTATTTTGTGGCGGACGTAACTTTAAAAATTCATGTCGCTTTTGAAAGGAAAGAATTCCGGCTCGTTTTAGTCAGCTGGTGTGGCCATTCAACTTCCATTTTATGCGCCTTTATTACGACGAAACTCAAGGCGTACACCGCCGCCAAACAAAGCAGTATTTCGCCTTTCTTTAAAGTATTACCCCTTTTAAGCGAAATAAGTTTAATACTGATCTGACATACATACACTTTATCAAAATGAGTTATAAACAAAACAAGAGTGTAACCTTCGGTATATTTTGTTATAGACTAAGTAAGTGTGAAATTGATTCTAAGACGAGTACTATCCAAAGAAGAGCCGCTATCGTTATTGTTAGATTAGAAGCTTAAAAATTTATTAGAGTTATTTTAGAAGAATGTAGAAAAAGTTTGTAAATTTGTTATTTTTTAGAAGTTTAATAAAATAATGTTGACCAGATCAAATTTAAACTTGTTATGTCAGAAACGATCTTTTATGGAAACCTTGTTACTAACAGAACAACACGATTCTTAGGTTCTTATGCACGCAAAGCCCCGACGTACTGGGGCTTCCTCTGGTTCCTTGCGGTAGAATGACGTACTTAGGGAATTCAGGTACTGGAATTTCAGTCGAATTCAGCTCGAATATTTGCATGCAATCTCCGATATCTCAATGTCTATTTGTATCTATACGTCTTGTTATTAAGTTATTAAATTAGCATGTCGCACACGATCCTCTATCTCTCTATCTAAAAATTTCCGCAATCGATCAAGTTTGGAAAATGCAAAGAAAACTAGCACATTTAACAAAACTGAAACAGGCCAGACGGACAAAGTAACGCTTCCGGACAAACGAGGTGGCCGTTGAAACCCGGAATGCTGATCCAGGGTCCGAAATTGAGCAGCGTGAATATTGCGCCCTTTTCCGGTTTGAACCAGTTCAAGTGCACGTCCGTACGGGACCGCGGCAGGTACAAAAAAGGCAAGAGCAAGATATACTGTAGATTAGAACGGCTGAGGGATTTGCTGTGTCTCAAAGACCAGGACTCGCTACCTTTGGGAATCAGGAGGGATTCGAATATAGGTAACATCGACGATATTATATAGTCACTGAACACGACTAGCTTTTTTACTTTTTAAAAATACTGTTCTTGAATTACTTTTTTTACGATGTATGGAATTTATTATAAAAGAAACACTAAGTTGTTAAACTAAACATTAAAATCTTGTCAAATTTTCGATTTTGATCATAGTGAGTTTCAAAAGAATTCAATGCATACAAGAACTCTATGGAAATTCTATTACTAAAAAGGAAAACTCGAAAAAATTAAATAATAATAGCTATTACTATTCAGTGTTTCAAAATTTGATGTGTAATTTTTGCAAATTATCAAGTGGGTAATAACGAAAATTTTACTTGTTGACAAAACCAACCAAGTGAAAATTAAGCTCATTTATCTTCATCACCTGCATCTTCATCCTCCATAATTTGCACCAAACACAAGGATGGATTACTCACGATGATAATAGTTTGTCGAAAGGAACCCTTAAATTAACATAATTTCGTAAGGGTGAAACTTCAGACGCTTATTCAAAGTCAGGAAAATATGATAGAAATTACAACCGGGATAACGAGAGAAATTAATCAAATCAATTTTCCTTTTTTCAATCGAGCTTTCGAAATTATTTTATTCTTTCCTCAAGGTAGATTACAATATTGAAAACGAATTATAAATTTGAGATATAAAATTACTGCTTAAAAATTCTTCCGGTAGAAACTAATGAAATATGATCAACGTTTGAGGAATTAGGTAATAAGTTCGATCCGACAGAATGAATTAATTATCACTAGAATTATGTTCTAAATTAATTTGACTAGTCAAAGTTAATAAAATTTTAAAAATTGCCTAATTACATTAACAGGCTTATTTTGTAATAGTCGTTACACAACAAACAACATCATGCGCCTAACGACTCCAGTCACAAACGACTTTTTGTAGAAACCGTATTTTGTAAATCAGTCGTTGAGAATTTTAACTGTAACGCTAAAAGTTAATATTTTCATATAGGGTAACAACATACCAATGTCACATTTGGTCGATGGTTGGTTCTTTTGAACTAATAACATAACCTTAGAGAAGAAGTTCCGCCTACGTGTGCACAAGTTTTAGCAGTCTATGACGCAACTGAAAGAAGAAGCTATCTGTAGGAAAAACCGTTGTTTGACGTTATTTTCCCGAAAAAAGCTGTAATGTATTACATTACTGATATTTACCGAGAATTTGCTTTAGAAATAGTTTTGATACCTTTTTTAAACATAAAAGTATAATACCTCAATAAATTGAAGATAGTGGTATTTTTGTACCTTCTTGAGGATAATGGCTTAACTTAAAAGAAAAAATCATTTCTGAAAAATTTACTAGACATCTGTACAGTTTTCAAAAAATGTTATCCGGCGTTTCAAATGGGTTCAATGGGTTTTCAGCATTCTTCCATGTTAGCATATCAAGGAATGAACTTGTAAAAATGGAATTTTACAAGAGATGTCAAACGACGATCTTACACATTTTGAACTTGCAATTAAATAGGGTAAGGTTGCTCAAGTCGTACCTACGCCTAACAATAAGTCGTACCTCAGCTATATTAAATGCCACCACAGCCTTGACTGCAAAAGTAACACTACAGGGTTGTCTAATAGTGAAGGCACTCCATTCTACACCATTTAGTCGTCTGATTGCAAGTGCTCTTGAGAAAATATTCTTAACAAGTAAATTATTGCTATTTCATATAATTTTTTGCATGTATTTGGAGGATTTTTTCCGCAAGGAAATTATACACAGAATACTTTCTTTTTTAACATAATTTCTGTAGCAATTACGGAATCTTTTCACCGAAGGTAAAACGTATACGCATATTAAATATGAGGTTATCCTCGCTTTACGTTTACAATGTTTGGTACCTTAAGTCGTACCTAAACGAGCTGCGTAAGTCGTACCAAGTACGACTTAGGAAATTTGTTCGTTTCTGCCGTTCTCGCCTACTTTATCTTGCAAAGACCCTCGCCGGCGCCGTTTCCCAAAATTTAATTCGTTGTTAATTTGAGACTACAGTTCTCGGACGCCACCTTTTCTTTTAAATGAGGGAAAAGGAGCTCTTCGGTACCTCTCAATGGCTTTTAACTGTGGAGAAATAATGTCCAAGATTTAAACGGGAGTAAAACACAAGGTTTAGGTAAACGACAGATATATTTATTGAGATTACATTTGAGTTTGGAATATAGAGAGAAAAAAATAGATTTTGTTTGTAAAGAGAACAAAAATGACTAACCGAAACAGGAGTCAGGGGAATTATGTCGTTCACGGAAAATTGAATTAAAAAAAAAGAATATTAACAAGCTAATCGGAAAACAAAACTTTGCAAATATTTTAAATGGTTAGGCAAATATCCATTGGGTTAAGAAGGCTTCCGAGATTGGTTTTGCTATAGGTGTGGAGAAGAACGGGAGGAAAACATGATTCAGTACTTGCAATGTAAATCATGGGTACACGATCTATGTGCTGGAATTAACAAAAGAACCAAAAAATATGTATGTGAAGCGTGTACTTAAAAAATAGGACACATGTATAAACACATATTCTAAAAATATTTTTCAGGAGTACGACTTAAGCCTTGGGTGGTACCACTTAGGCAACTACTTTCTTTAGTCGTACCGATGAGAACTTTTTTTAATTGAGTTTATTTTATGCATTAACATTTAGTATATCATATTTTATTATAATAAATAAAACAGTTATGAATCCAAGATTAGTATAACAAATAAAACTTTTATGTTTTTGTTAAATTTTCGCTTACATACAGTATGTTTTCTTAGGAGGTACGACTTGAGCAACCTTTTTTGAGCCTATATATAAAAAGTAATTTGTTTATTAATGCACTCGGCATGCAACCTATTTTAAAATTTAATATTGTTATGCTAACGACGTAAACGACTGCTACGGGGATGTTGTTCACCAAACGACCAAATCTTACTTGAAAGTCGTTTACAACGATGTCATTAAGAATTACAAAATAGGCCTGTAAAACTGAAGAGAGTTTCTTCAAATATTATTCTTTCCATCTATTATCTAAACACGTTAAAATTCAAGATAGTTATTTAGAAACAAAATGGAAAAATTGACAAGATTTTAGAATCATCCGTTTTGATTTAACCACCTTTTATAATAAAATTAAAGACTACAACTTGCATAAATGCCATACTTTGTAACAGTAGAAATTTTCATTTCAAATAGGTTTTTTATATAAAACCAGGTATGCTACGCAAAAATTTATTTATAATTTTTAAATCTTTTGCAAGTTATAGTCTTGATTTTACTTATTATTAATACTTTTCACTTGAGAGAACAAAAACACATATTAGAGTCAGAATTTGCTGTTGTGTAAAGTGACAACGAATATCGTCCGGTCGATTTGTTTTTCACATTCTCTCCTGCATGTAGTTACGTTTAGAAAGTTTAACGCTTCCCCGGTTAATGCGGTAAAACCGGAGCCGCCACCAAACCCGCCGCCGTCGAGGAAAAGGAAGAAACCGGGATCTCGTAAGTACCCAGACACGCTCCTCTCCGATTTATTTGTTTTTCATTCTACGTTTACGGCGGCTCGAATTGGATTTATGTGGGCCGTTAGTTTTGTCCCTTTCTTTCTTTTTCGCTCGCCAGTTCGCCCGCCCGTACGCTTTCTCCGTCTTTTTGCGCACCCGCGAACTACCATTGCCAAGTTAGGTCGCTATTACCTCTTTACGTCCACTATTTATACTGTTAAGTGCCTGCGTGTGTTTACTGCAGAGGCGCAAAGAGGTAATGTATGCTCCGGTTTACGGCCAAAGGGTCGGTATCTTTACTGATTCATCAAGACGAATACATTTCGAAAAGTACTCATTTAAAATCTTTGAAGAAACTAAGTACATATTTATTACTGCTTTAGTAAAGATATTCACCATTCCCAAAAAGATATCAAAATTATTTCTTTGTTAATTACAAATAATAAACTAATGTTATTATGTGTTTTTTTAGTACCGAACCAGTCCTCTATGGGAGATAAGGGAGGCTTAGGGGGTACTCCACAGGGTGGAGGTATTGCCGACCCCCTAAATGACCCCGACAAACTCTTCTACGAAAATTTACCCTTCCATGGTATGCAGAACCCACCAAATAAAGTACGTATACCTCAATATTTAATTTAATTTAATTTAATTTTTTGTTTTATTTTATTTCGTTTATTTTTTGCATGTTTTTACAGCCAATATCCATAATAACACCAACGGTTCATGTCAACAAACCCCAAACACGATTCCCAACCTCTCCTTCTTTCGCAAACAATCAAAATACCCTAAATTTAAATATACTAAATCGACCGATCGTAACCAGGAATCAATCGTTTCACGGATTTAAAAATAATCCTACGAATAACACAGAAAGTGATCTGGCAAATGCATCAATTTCTCTAGCTGCGGCTATTCAGAAATACTCCCAGCAGGATTTGAGTAATATAAAGTTCACATCGCCATTCGGAAGTTCGATACGAACGAATCCGAATATATCAAATTCAAGAAATTTTCTTTCCCAACAACAACTGAACAATACAATTTCCGGTAGAGTTTCCGGTAGGAATGAACATAAATTAGATATTAGAAGAACAGCATCTGGTATAAATACTTATCCTAAAAATGAATCACAACCACCAACACAAATTAATTTATCTAAACAGGCTGATAAGACTAAAGAGACTAAAGAAACTAAAGATACTAAAAAACCTAAACCACAAAAATTTGGATCATTAGAATTACGAAAACATAGATGTTATTCACCTACCTTTTATTCCATGCGTTGTAAAAAGCACGGAAAGAAAAGACCGGTAGTTTATGCTTTAGTAAAGCGACCAAGAACTGCAAGTAAAACATCAATTTGTAGCTCAAAGTCTACTAAAAGTGATCCGGATGGTTTTCAAAATTTAACAGATAGCATACAAATCCTTGAATGTTCTCCAGATAATAAACACACACCTCGACCAGCTCCTAGATGTAAGAAACATGCTAAAATGGAAATAATATACGCAAATGTAACAAAGAAAATTCAAGACTCAAATTTAGATAGTTCAAATAACACAGAAGAGAGTTCAGTACAAGAAGCTGAAATATCAGTAACCAAAGCTATTGTTCATGATACTCCAAACAAAAAAACTGATGAAACTAATAATAAACCAGAAGCAAAAATATGTAAAATCGTAGAAAGTCCAGTTTTACAAACGGTTAAAGCTAATTCTTCTATTACAAGCTTAAAAGTTACCCCAACCGTAAAAGTTAGTCCTAATTTTATCAAGCCAAAGACGGAAAGTCCAAAAGGAGCGTTGTATATGCAACTTCAAGCCAGATTAAAAAATTCTCCAAATCAACGAGCTAGTCGAAATGGTCAAAATTCTTTAAATACATCAATTAAAAGTGAAACTAGTTTAGATACGACTTTATCCAAAGAAAGTGAAAATAACGTAAAAGCCGTAAAAAGTGATACGTGTGTAATTAAAAATACTTCAATATTAAACCCTCCTAAATCTGTTCCTGTTCCAAAAATGCCTTTGCTGAACACAGACTCGCTAAGCATGAGGACTAATAATTTAATAAATAACAAGGTTTGTTTCGATTTTTATTATTATTTTTTTTTAACGTTAAGTTTTTTAGATTGTTTTATTTAACCACTAATACTAATTTTACAGAACGCCTTTTACACCCTAACAACCCCTCATTATAAGCACGTTAGTAAATCCCCGAATATTCAACAATACTCAACGATACCCAACCCCCAAAAGCACATGAAGTTACTGCCAAGGTCTCTCTTCCACGACCAACAAATCAGCAAGAGCAAGTCCTTTTCGTCAAAAACTAAACCAAAGAAGCACTTTCAAATTCCATTACAAAAGTGCCATAGTTTTAAATTTCAAACGGCCGAAAGTTATTTCCAACCCATCAAGAACATTCACGAGGAAAACTTGATGAGGAACGGATACGTTGGTGAAATGGCACCGTCGTATCAGAACGAAAATAGAAATCATAAGAAAGATAAACATAAATCGAAAGGTCCTTTAGTAGTTAGAAGACCAAATGATTACCAAGAAAATGTCCAATTTCAAGAAAATATGCAAAATTCGGTACAGCTTCAGTATCCTCAACCCGTTTTGGGAAGGACAACTAATGGAGTCGTCTACGCGGATTTGGATATGCCAAAACCAGGAAGCGTTAAGCAATACCCGGAGTCTACGTTGTCGTCTCTGGGGAAGCATCAAAAGTCCAAACCAAAGACTGAATACGCCACGTTGAAGTTCAACGATATCGGCCAGGAAATCGATGTTTAACGTTTGCTTTACTAATACAACTTAAAAAAAAGTTTTCGCTCGTTTTCTATAAGGTTAGTGAGAATACACGCGGTGCGAATCTTCTCTAATTTACAATTATTTACAATTACACGTGGTTTAAATTATTACAAAAGTTTTGTTTGGATGTTTGTTTGTTCTAGACTAACGGAAGGTCAGCAACGGCCAGTAGCGATACGTATATTTATTAAGTAAATAAGGTAAATTTGTGAATTTATGGATAATTGTAAGTTAGAGCACATTTGCACTGCTTAACAAGGGTAAATGCTTACGCAATGCTTTTTTTAGACTGTAAGTTACGGACACCGCTGTTTATCCTAACATAATCTGATCCTACCTAAACTCCGACTCCCCCATAGGTGCGTGTTTATTATCCTCTTTTTCTGGGGGATTTTAATAAACACCTTTAATGGCTTCTGAAATAAATATCAATTTTTTAGACTTTTTTAAAATCTCATATGGAAATGAAATATAACAATTTACAATTTTTTTGTGTTCCTTTCAGAATGTTATTTAATTTAAGCATTATTACAAGGCCCGTTCTTAATGCATTTGATCATAAAAAATAATAAATTCATCATGAATAATAACTAATTGTAAGTAGTACGACAAATACCGAATATTTGGTTAAATTTTCAACAAAAAGATTAGTTTAAATACTTAAATTAAAATCAATATCCATGACTGTTAGATTTCAAGATCTAAAACAAAGTAATCATTTTAGGTTTTAAATCAGTTGTAACTTTTGAAGTATCAATAACTCTCTCTTGACTTTCCCTAATTTAATTTCTGTGATTTAAATTAACTACCAATCCCTCCGGATTAAAGATTTTAGGTAAAGTTGTCTTGATTAAACCTCGATTATGACTGACAATGAGAAACAACTTTAGATATTCAGGCTGCCACAATAATGTTAATAGGTTAATTATAAACGTTCTTTTGATAATAAAATGATAAAATTATTATTTGTCGGAAAATTGCCAATATACAACAATTCAGGTACGTTCCCACGGAGCGTGATATGCTTTCGTGAGGCACACGTTCGAGAAACACGCCCCATGTGAACGAAGTGTCATGGGTTAGCTGCTGACGTCATAGGCAAGTGGTGCTCACGCCTCAGATCAAACTTGTTTGATTTTTGTGGTGAATATGCTTTCGTATGCTGGTTTTTAAAAATAGCGACAAACAGTAATTTGAAAGGTCGTGTCATTAAATTAGAAGATAATGAAACCCTGCGGTTTCTTGAATTGTATATGGACGAAAAAGTGCTGTATGACACAACTATGGATGAGTATAGAAATCGAGATTTGAGAATGGCAGCTCTCCAATTCTCAAATTGGAACCTGGAAAATTCCAAGCTTTTGAAAGAGTCTCAAATGGCTAAATATCTTAAAGTAATCATAAGTTTTGTTTTAGTAGTCAGTGCTTGCCTCATATTTGTATCTAATTTTGAAATCAGGGGTGAAAGGGCGTCTAGTAAGTAATTAAAATCGCCTTCAGACATTCGTAACAAGTTTTTAAAATTCTCCGTGTAATTACTTCTTAGCTCCCTATCTGCCAAATTATGTGCCCCCGATTTCCTGTCAATTATCCACTCTTTAACCCATACCCGTCTTTTCTTCCATTTATTTTTCGATTTTAGCAATTAATTCATTTTTTGTACCAAAATAGCACCAAACACTGAACTCACCACAGCACAAACCTCGTTGATTCATGGTCAGCTTTCCGCGATTAACTAAACCACGTTTTCGTTGATACTGCAGTCCATGTGAACGATCTACGTTCCACGACTGACAAGGTTCCTTGAGCATATTCACGACAGCAAATACGAAAGAGTGATACACTTTCGTTTTCGCGTTCCGAGGAAACGTACCTTAACAGAGAGGTATAAGATGATGAGTATGGTATTTTCTACAATGCTTGAGTCTTTGAATTGCGTTAAAAAGAAAGTTAGAAAGAAAAAAATTAAAAATGATAAGGGAAAACAAAGACGATGACTAACGTTAAATGGCTACACGATTAGAATAATATGATAATAAATAATAATGATTTTACAATAGAATAATAGTAGATTTGTTTATTTGAGCAGATTTCAAACTGTATCTAGTACAATTCCAAGCAATTTCAATGTTCCATTCATATCACATCTAAAAAATTTCAAGTTTCAATTGGCTAAACAATTCTGAGCTTAATCCACGATCAAATATTTCATATTAAAGCCTGTTCGAGAAGAACTTTCCTTCTATTTCTAACGATGTCCATTAAAAGAAATTCTATTTTGAATTAATGAAACGCTAAATTTTTCTAATTATTACGAAAAAATGTTTTAAGGTTGGCGAAAATTCTTGACAATTGGAATACAGACTATATTTATAAAGGACTAACAAGCTTATTTTGTAATTGTCGTTACTTAACGACATTGTTCAGTCAACGACTCCAATCCCAAGCGACTTTTGTAAAAATCGTATTTTGTAAATCAGTCGTTAGGAATTTTATCTGTAACGGCAAAAGTTAATGTTTTCATACAGGATAGTAACATAAAATCAAGAGCTATGTTTGGAAGAATCCGTTATTTGACATTATTTTCCGAAGATGCTGTAATATATTACATTACTGATATTTTTCATGAAGTTGCTTTAGAAAGAGTTTTGATAGCTTCTTCAAACATAAAAGTCTTGAGGAAAGTGGCATAACTTAAAAGAAAAAATCATTTCTGAAAAATTTACTAGATATCTGTGTAGTTTTCAAAAATGTTGTCCGGGGTTTCAAATGGTCTCAGTGGGTTTCTGACATTATTCCATGTTAGCGTATCATGGGCTGAACTGGAAAAACAGAATTTTATATTGGGTTGTTCGGAAAGTAATTTCGTTTTTTCTTGTGGAAATTAAAGAAGTTCTCGTATAATAAACAAATACTTTATTAAATTATATATTGGCCGTTCTGGTCCAACACCTTTCGCCATCTTTCTGGTAGTAACATAATTCCACGCTCATAAAATTTTTGGTCTTTGCTGGCAAGAAAACTGATCGAGGTGGTTTTTGACCTCCTCAGCTGAGGTGAAGGTTTTACCGTTTAAAAAATTTTGGAGTGACCAGAACAAATAATAATCCGATGGTGCCAGGAGAATATGGCGGGTGTGGCATTGTATCCCATTCAAGCTGTAAAAGCTTTTGGCGAGTGACCAAACTTGTGTGAGGTCTCTCGTTGTCTTGGTGAAACACAACGCCTTTCCTGTTGATTAGTTCTGGTCTTTTCTGTTAAAGTGCTTCGTTCAGTTTGTCCAGTTGATGACAGTAGAGAACATGAGAAACCCATACATCGAGTTTCAAAGATAATCCCAAGCCTTTCCAGTGGTCATAAACTGTTAAATTTGATAAATTTAAACTCAATCCGATCTCACGTGTTGTTATCAGCCGGTTCGCATCAACTAATGCCTTTATCACGTCTTTATCAACTTTAACCGGCCTTCCCGAACGTGGTGCACCTTCGACATCAAACCTACTGAATCGAAATTTAGCGAACCAGTTCTGGCACTGGCGTACTGTCAACACTCCTACTCTATACACATCGGTCAATTTCTTTCTGGCTTGAACAGCATTTTTATCCTTTCTGTAGTAAAACAGTAATGGCGAATTCGATTGGCAGAACTAGTGCGCACCAGTGCATAACAGCGTGTTCTGTTGGTTGTTTCGTTGTATTCTGTTACATTTTATTATTGTGGTTTATAACACATTTTAAACATCATCAAGCCTTGGACACACTTACAAGTGATGTTATGATTATGTTTGATTTCATCGCGTTCTGTAGAATTTGCCCTTTTTTGCACTAAGCTAGTGTGACATATGTCACATTTTGCACTCAACGAGTGCGCACCAGTGCACACTAGTTTTGCCAATCGAATTCGCCATAAGATA
The DNA here is from genome assembly GCA_036711955.1 of Digitonthophagus gazella. Classification (NCBI taxonomy): domain Eukaryota; kingdom Metazoa; phylum Arthropoda; class Insecta; order Coleoptera; family Scarabaeidae; genus Digitonthophagus; species Digitonthophagus gazella. The sequence goes on from JASCIT010000001.1 coordinate 13,170,550, forward strand.
TGTCGAAAATGCTGCTTATCGTTCTCGGTATTTAAAAGAGCACTAAGCAAAAACCACTGTGTAGAATTAACTAAAATTTTTCACACACAAGCCTTGCTACATGCGCTCTCAAAGTATATAATAATTATACGACTTAAGTGTGAAGTTGGGTGCAAAAGAATACAATTAAATTCTCTGTCGGGAAAAAACGAAATTACTTTCCGAACAACCCAATAAGAGATAGTGTCAAACACAATTAAATATATAAAAAGTTATTTGTTCAATGCACCCACTCTGCAATTTATTTTAACACATTGCGTACGGATCACGAGATATCTCGCTTTTAGCAAATCGAACGTTGCTGACGGGTCACGAAATATCTCGTTTTCGTGCCATGGTAACGAAAATGTACGGTCCTTGAGGGCATGTTGAACGCGCAGAGCGCCGTACGCAATGTGCTAAAATTCAATTTTGCTATGCTAACGATATAAACGACTGCTACGGGGATGTCGTTCACCAAATCTAACCTGAAAGTCCTTCACAACAATGTCATTAGAAGTTACAAAATATGAATTGTCGTTCATGAACGATTCACGAACGATTCATAAACGGTTCATGAACGATTCATAACGACGTCGTTAAAAGTTACAAAATAAGCCTGAAAGAGATTAAGAAATGGTTTTTACTTTTAACGTTAAATTAGTTCTTAAAGATTCTAATTTTAGTTATAAAAGACAAATTTATTTTAATTATCGCAAAAAAACACAATAGAATTTTCACCGAACATCATTTAAATTTACAAATATAGACTTTTAATTTTAATAACATAGCAAAAATTTTTGTCTGTCATTAAAAATTGCCCCAATTACAAATTAAAAAAATAATATTAATTTAATTAATGTTGAAAAATCCCTTTCATTCTTATACCTTTCATTTTTTTGTTGTACTTAATAAAATTTTGAAAGACGTCCATCAATCTTTTCTTATTCGTTTCTACCAATACTTTTTCATATGATTCCACCTTATTCATTTGCAGCATTCAATAGTAAGTATACATCACAATACCCTCCCAATCTTTCACAAATAAAACGATGTAAGAATTTTTTTTCTCTTTGAAGTTATTTAATTATCAGGATTTATTGAAAATCTTCCTCACGTATATTGCACCTACCCAAGAAGAAAATTACCAGCCATATTTTTGTTTTCTTTATAGCCATACAGACCCGAATTCAGTGACCTCGATTACGCCGATGTCGACTACCGTTCTTACGGACCCATAAACTACAAAGCCGCATCAATTTACGCGGCGATGAAGAGGCAACAAAACCAAGCAAAAATGCAGGAACAACAGGACTACGATGACCTCCTCTAAAGTAAAATAAAGCGGACAAGTTTTCTCAACGTTTTACAGCAGCAAGCTTCTCAGCAGCCAAAGATGACGATTTAACTAATTAACGAAAAAAATAAGAACCATCGAAAACGACCGCGTTTAACGCTGTAAATGCCAAAAAATTAATACTAATTAATTAATAAATACCGTGCATACCAAAGATATTTTTATACATATCTAAGAACTATTTAAGTCTCGATAACGTTACTATAATAGTAATAATAAACCGATTTGGAAATTTTAAGTAATTATTATTATTATGATAAATGATGATATAACACGTCGTTTTTTTGTATATGATAGTTTTTATCGAAGGACGATACGATTATAATTAATAATAAAGGAGTTTATATCTTTAATAAATTTGTATAGTATATTAACGAGTTTTTTCATATGTAAACGATAAGGTTGTTTACTTTTTAAATATCAACGTATAAAGACGTAGGGTGTACATCTTCATTAAAAGAAAAATGTTATATCACAGCGGATTGTTGTATAAATGTATTTATTTTATCGCCACTAACCGCATTAATAATTTAAATTTTAATACATCTTAAATAACGCACTGTTTTAAACAGTGGAAAGTATAAAAATACACTTTAATTTATCGTAAATATTTTAAGAACTTCCTTTGAAGGTACTTATTTATTTATTATCTGTCTCTGTCGCTTAAAACTAGTTTACCACGTAAATGCATTTGAATTATTAAATATCAACCATAACGGGGTCAACTGAAATATTCATATTACATTTTATTTTCATTCAGATCATTTCTTAAACATCAGAACTTTTTGTATACTTTCCACTAAAAATTTAAAAAGAAACTATAATGCATTTTTATAAAGATCAAATTGCAACAATAGCATTTTAAAATCCGATTGTAAATAAATATTTTACGCCCGAAAAATTATTATTGCAATTTGATTTAATTTTATTAAAGCTTTTCAATATGTATTTGTACAGACCGGACTTGCTCAAGCCCGATTTCGATTCAAATCGCTCCCGTTAGTCGAACTTTGGGGTTTATGTGTGTTTGTGATGAGGGGGATTTTGTAAATTTTAAAAAGTACATACGACTCGTAAACGTCCAATGAAAAGGTGATTTTATAAAAGTAAAAAAATGATTTGGTGTGGTACTGCAAACATAAATACTAACAAACCAGTCTGGACTTTTCACCAATTTAAAAAAATTTAAATAAAAACCTATAACATAGACTTTTAAGGACTAGTTCGTTTAGTTTATACTTGAATATAACTGTATCACCATGTAGATATTGTAAAATAAATGACTAGTACTTGATTATTTATTTAATTTCATTTTCACCGCTAAATCCAAACCGAAAAATATCCCTTCCTTACAGGCAATAGCCCAAAACAAAATTTTAGAACATTTTGACGAAGCATTTATTGCGGAAGAGTACAACACATTTGACTAAACTAATAAAGGCAGTTTACTTCTCGTTATTAACAGTTTTCATCGACTAACAATTAGATGATAGACCTATCTATAGATATTGATGAAGAATAGAATTTATTCCAACTAGACAAAGGTAAATGAAACTTGGATTTAAAACAAAAACCTCTACCATATATGCACTATTTAGTAATTCATTCTAACAATATACAGATATTATATCGATAATGAAGAAGAACTGCAACATTATTCCCCGATATCAATAAAGTATTCGATAGAATCTGACATAAAGCACCCAATACAAGATTCACCAGTTAGAAGTTAAGACGTCCTTTTGAAGTTTTTAGCAACTCTCCAACGACTACAGAAACCCTAAAGTGGAGTGGAGACTTACAGCAAATCCTTCTAACAATAAGTTCCAGTTTTTCATCCCTCACTACAAAATCACTAACAAGTCCCCTGTGATAAAAACCGAACAATGTGAAGTTAAAGCTATACAGCTTCAACTAAATCAACAACTAAAACTCAAAACACATTGCAAAAAATACAGTATGAGGTTACAAAACGTACCAAACATTTTATAAACATCACGTGCTTGCAAAGATAAATGCTGTTGCGGCTCCGCCCTTGAAAAGGACGAAGTGCGGCAAGGAGCGGCTCTTACACGCAAACAACAATTATTAAATTAAGTGGCAGAAGCGTTAGCGTTAAGCGGCCCCTAGACGATCAATATTATTGTGTAAAATCAAATATTGCACAATAATATTGACAGTTTGGTGATCATATTGAAAATTTGCGCAATAGTATATTGAGTAAATTAAAATGGATTTGATTTTTATTGTACAATGTGGAATAAATTGCATAATCTGTGAGTAGAATTGCGTAATACTAGTTTAGTTTTACTTCGAACTTTGAGTGAGTAGGTTAAAATTACGGTGATAAACATGGCTCTAGCGGCAAAAGGAGCTGAAAGAGAATTTAGCTCATTGTTAGAATGTATCGAACTGTATCAGTCGTTACCGGCTTTGTGGAATATAAAAAGCAAAGATTAGAGTAACAGAGTAAAAAAAATGAACAACATGAACAACTTCTTTTAAAATATAGAGAGAAATACCCGGATCCTGATAAACAACAATTAATTAAAAAATTCAGTTCCCTACGCACTAACTTCAGGAAAGATTAGATTAAGTTTAATAAAGAGAGTAGATCAGGTTGCTAAACAAGCGTATGCAGACGTAAATGCGTTTAAAACAGCTAATGTTAATGCATTTGAAGGGTTAGGAGATATAGGAATTTGTAAAATTAAGCTAAAAGAAAATGCAAAACCAGTCATTAAACCTTAGAGCTCCTGAATCGATTAAACCTGAATTAAAGAATACTTCAGACAGACTTGAAAATTCTAAAATTATTAAAAATGAACTAAGCGCCGTCAGACTGGTTGTTAAGAAGGTCTTTTTCCAATAAATACTATTCATAAGGAAGAACTACTAATTGAGTGGGTCAGAAGGAAAGTGAACCAAGTCCATTTTTTCTAAAATTTAGTTAAGAGTATACTTAGGTCCATTTGAATAGTTATAATTTTATATGCTGACTTATTCCATGCTTAGTTCATCAGATTACCAATAATGTACACTAGTTCACTTTAATTCTGAATGATTTGCACCATTTTTCATTGAAAAAATAATCACAAATGTCCGTTTTCTCGAAACGAACTTAAGTGGACTTGGTTCACTTTACTTCTGACCCACTCAATTATTACACCTTTTTTTAAACCAATCTTTCATCCATCTGCGCTTTCTCTTCTTTTTTAGGCAAACAGCTAGTGCAATTGCCACGCAAATAGCCTCATTATCATTTAGCCCAGGTACAGACGAGGCGTTTTTGAATGAGCGTTTTGAATCGCACGTTTGCTAACGCGCGTTTTGTTATACAGGGTGTCACAGAATTACTATTCCTAATTTTCGGAATTGATAGAGGACTCTGAAATACACACTTCTTATTAACAAACTAGTGTCCGGAAATTTCTTGGTATCAAGTTAAACTAATATCAATCTCTATTAATAATAATAACAATCTCAATTACAACAGGTAAGAGTTAAGTTAAGGAACATTTTATTTCCAGACACTAGTTTATTAATAAAAAAGTGTGTATTTCAGTGTCCTCTATCATTTCCGCAAATTAGGAATAGTTGTTCTGTGACACCCTGTATACGTATTTTAATAGAAGCATACAGACACAAGCGTGCGCTTTTCATTAAACGCCCGACAAATGTGCGATTCGAGATTTTCGTTAAAGCGTACGTTTTGAAAACATCTTACGCGCGCTTCGAAATACTACTGTTTCTACGCGCTCGTTCATTTGAACGGGCGTTTTTGAGGTAGCAGATTATATTGCCGTGTTTCAATATGAAGCATGAACATTTTGACAGGAAGCTTTTCATTGAAGAAATTTACAAAAAACCAACCATTTGGGTCATGAAGGACCCCCAACATAAAAATACAATAATAAAAAGACTAAATATGGAAGAATTTGGTTAGATATAGGTTTTGACTTTAGAATTTGCAATGTGCTCTTTACTATTTTTTTATAAAGAAGTGAATTCTGAAAAATTGCCGAATCCCTACTTTTCCCGTAGGCACCAACATTAACTTATACAAAACAATCATTAGTATCGCACTCACTCAGTAATACAATATAGGATGCATCCAACAATTTCTTTGCCTTTGCTGTCGTCTTTTATTACGACGGAAAAGAAGCCAAACACAAGCTACAGCCTCCATCTTTTCTCGAAAATGCATGAAATTGACAACTGCGAGCATTCATGTAACGCTTTATTAAGCGCATCGTATGTACACTTCTCCAGAGTAAGCGTCCAATCAAACGCGCGTTGAAAAGCGCTATGTGTGTACGCCTTTATTATCATGTTGACTACTGAAGTATTAAACGTCTACTAAATATTGAGCAACTATATCGCGAAATAACATCGTACTATATAGGATAACCAGCAATAATATTGTACAATATATTTCCACAATTTTGTTGACAGTCTAGGGGCCGCTTTAAGATGAATTTTGACAACGCAGGAGAAATTATAGTTTGAAATATAAGTCCTACATGTATCAAATTTAATTGACTGTCTTACCTATTTTATGATTTCACTCTAAAAGGTTTTAGGTAAGAGACAAATGACAGATAAAATTTAGATTTTATTAATTTTAATAATAATAAAGGAAAGGAGCGAAACAGTAGGATCATTAATTTATCATTAAACCGCACAAGACAACGTGATACGATCCCTGGCGGGACAATTATACATTTAAATACAGGTGTTCTTACCAACTACAGCATTCGGCGTCATCCTTAGGCAAGATAAGTCTCTGATCGTGTCGCAAACTGATATTCGTGTAACACCTCGCCACCAATTACCGATTTCATTTCACTAGCTCCTGGTATGGTCGCCTAGAGGCTAAAACTCGCCTGCTGATGGAACATTGGTGTTACCTGAGTTGCCTCGAAGGGGTTGACTTCCCTCCTTTTCGAAACGCCTCAGCAGCGAATACAAACGTTCGATACTCATAATAAAATACTTAGAAACGACGAGCAAAATACACGTATCGAATACTCCAAAAGTCAAAAACAACGAAAAAGAATAAAGAATCAATGAGCAAAATTACTGACTGACCGACAGTCCTAATCCAATCAATGACGAGTTGAATTATTGACCAAGTGAGTCGAAAATCCAGTCATAGCTGAAGGTCCCTTTCTTATTCTTTGCTTGGGTTTTTATATTATCCGTGTTTCTATTGCATATTAACATAAACAAAGTCACCTCAAGCCTTCTTGGCTTAAGAGTGGAGACCGCAACAATGTCTACACAATTAAGAATTGAAGGGTGGAGTGCAAGAAGTACCTAAGTAGCATTTTTATAAAATCTGCCTAATTGCGAAATTATCATGCTATCAAACATGATAAACCGAGATATCGCGATTAGGCAGATTTTTTAAAGATGCTACTTAGGTACTTCTTGCACTCCACCCTTCAATTGAAACAATTTAGTCAAAACGAACCTCTTGCAGTTCGCAACAATGTATACCAACAGATCCCGCCGTTCACATATACGAAAGTATTTGTATATCTCTATTACATTCTGCTCACTGCAAATATTCCCAACGCCATACCGAAGAGTATAGTAGTATAGTATAGTAGTATTTCTTTCAGATAAAACTGAAATGAAATGTTTAAGAATAATCACCAAAATGAGACTCTAACAACTCCCCGCACAACATAAGCAATGCAACATTGTATGCATTGGGCGAAGATAACATCCATCAGACAACGTCATAAAGTTCTGAGAAAAGAAATCATTAATGCCCCAAGGAATGATGACATAATGAACAAATCTTGTTTTAAGAAGACTGGTGATTACCAGAAGACAAAGACTAAACTTGCATGAAATGCTCGCCGCAATGCTGTAATGATTATTATTTATTTCACTACTGACTTTTTCATGAAAGACTTTTGGGTCGATAGTCCTTCGTCAAAAAATAAATTACGTCAACGTCAATAATAATCAACACTAAAATTTTATAATCTTATAACTCCACGATTATTTTAAATTGCACAATTTTATTTTAACACAAATTTAATGTACCAAATCATAACACAAACAACTTATAAAAAATGCCAATATCAAATAAATCGTCGAAGAAAACCTGCTCAAAGGAGCAAGTAAGTATAAATGCACAGATAAATTTCTATATAGAACTTTGAATCTTTTCGTTTTAGTTAGTAACTGTAGTAGAAACGCAAGCTTCAACTAGTTTAAAAAGTAAACTAAACAAAGGAAATTTAATTTCAAACTTGTTCGGTCGAAGTAAAACGAAGAATAAGACAAACACGATAAGCGATAATAATCAAAAATCTCTAACTTGTCTATATACGAATTCTAACGCTTCGGAAGCGTCATCAACTAATGTTTCTTCTATTAATAATGAAGTGGTTGACGGTAAAATTAGTAAAGGAACACTTACTTCACTATCGAAAAATGAGACTGATGAAAAAGAAATTGCAAAAAGAGATGAAAAAGGATCTGTGAGTTTTTTAATTAACTTTGTAATTAATCTATTAAAATTAAAAATTAGAAGCAGAAATCTAAAAAAGGTGGTATTTTGGATAAAATACGGAAATCTGTTGATCGTACTCCATCAACTCAAAATGAAAAGATTTCGTGTAGAAGTGTTCAAGAATCCAAAGAAAATCTAACATATGAAAAATGTTATGCTGGTTTTAATGAATGTTCTACTCTATGCTGGTATATTATTTTTGTACCTGCAATCATTATGAATCTTGGTATTAAATATAATAATCTTTTTAAAGCATATCCCCCGATGTTCCGCTTATCGTTGTACTAAAACAAGTCTTACAATTTAACACGAGACTACAAGAAAGTGAACGTCATTTAGTTAAAATTTTTACTAATTACCTCAAAGATAACGACCTACAAAAACAATTAAGTATTTAAATTTTTCAATAACTCCTCCTATTTGTTTTATAATTCAAACTTTTAGTCGATATAGTATCTTGCCATGCAAAATTACAAATACAAATCGAAAGACGTAATCAAGCATTGGCTTCGGTTATGTGGAAACAACAAAGCGACATTTATAAAAGCGAGGAAAAAGTTTTGACGGAGAACTTAAAAGAAATGGTATGGCAAAATCGGAAATTACAAGAAGAAAATGAATTGTTAATGAGACGAATGGATTGTGCTGATGGGAAAGATATGTTACTTTGTCCCGAAAGTATGTATTTGAATTCGGGATTTTAGAAAGCTAAGGAAATCAAGTGTATTTTGAAATATCCGTGTTAAATTCTTCACTCTAATGACTTACCAATTTTTATCCTTGAATTGATTTCTTTGCTTACTAAATTCTTTATTTATAAAATATTAATATAAATGAATTGAATTTAAAGAAGATGAAATTATGGATCGTTTACATCAAAGTAATGAACGTTTAAGGAATAAATTGAGTAATATTACCCAACAATTACACGAATTAGAAAATCATTTGTTAAATGAAAGGAGTAGATGTGGAACTTTAGAAGAGCAATTTGCTGTTTGCTTTTCGGATTTACAATCAGAAAAAGGTATACGCAAAAATAAATACGTAGTGATTGAATGGGGTTTGTTGTTACAAAGGTAAAAATTATTAATTTTTAAGACATAACAACTTTAAATAAATGTTTCATTTCTTAATAGGGTAAACTCGCCAAATCTCGGTCATGCGTCTAAAGTTGGCTTTCAAGTTCTTTTACGGATTTCTATAGAAAGGTCGACTTTAGAAAGCTTTTTTGGGGGGACGAGATTTAGGCAGTTTACCCTAATAGCTTTCCCCAAACAAACTAACCGAACCGACGATAAGTAACACGAAAAATAAAGAAAGAAAACTACTTCATCCGAATTACAATTTTTGCAAACAATAAATGTTATCAACAGTACACATACAAAGTACTTATCTTTTACATTTGGTACATTGTATCCATTCTTCATTCGGTATTGATTCCTTAAAATTAACCATACATATTAAACGAAAACAATTATCATTTTCTTTTGACCCCAATATACAGAGTGTCAGGCAAAACGCGCCCAAAGCCATACCTCGGTTATTTTTCTTCGGCTTTTCATGAGCCAGGTACCAAATAAAATGTTTTAAGAAATCATTTTACAGTTCATTTCAATTCTTTCCAGCACCACCTTTGATTTTAACTGATTACTACTACTAGGACATATTTTTGTCCTTGTCATATACAAGACCTTTTCTCTGAATACAACGATGTACAGTACATGAACTTTTTTTACCCATTTCCTGCACAAAAACTAAAATACGCTCCTTTACTATCAACCATTTTTACGGAAAGTAATGGAAAATGAATGAAAATTTTAAAGAAATGCCTCGATATTAAACCATTTCTTATGCTAGCTACACACGTAACGATAAAAGTGTACAGTTCATTTGCGCAGTTTTATGTGAAATTAATATATGGATCGGATCAAAAAACTTAAAAACTTGCATCGTACCCAAATTTGATTAAAATATGTTCAGCCGTTTTCAAGATATCAGCGCTTCAAACAAATCGCGATTATCGCGAAAGTAGTTGAAATTTTCAAAATGTAAAATACGTCAACCACCATAAACATATACTGTTATCACATGTTAAAACCAGATTTTTTTTCCTCCAATAGATTTCAAGAAAGAAATTCACAAAGTTAGACAATTTTTCGGCTGTTCGAAAATCTGGTTCATTTTTCGTTTGTCTCGCGATCGCTCTAAAACTGCGGAGCCGAATTTTTTTAAAAAAATATATGTTACACAAAAATGTCTACGGAATACGATGAACTTTGCCCCGATTGTTTTCGACAAGTGGTTGCGGAGATATTCCGCTTCAAAGTGAGGGGCCTATAATTTTGACGGCGAGGATAGTGCTGTTCGATAAAACTGTGCAAACGAACTGTACAGTTTTATCGTTACGATAAATCGTTACGTGTGTAGCTAGGCATTATTGATATGTACCGATTTCAAGGATTTTTGCGAAAAAAATTTAAAAGTAAAATCGAAAATTGACGATTGAATTAAAGTTAAAATTTTTTATTAAATATACGATAATTAAAGCTTTTTAACACATTAGGGGCATTGAGGGCACTTGCTCGGTTGAGCGTTGCAGGCGCGGTTCCAATATAGGATACGAATGTAATGTAGAGGTCGGTGTCATTCTCGATTGTTAAAAAGTCGCGTGTCAAAAGCTCGACCAAAATGTTTTAACAGGCTATTCTATAAAAACCTAACTAGTACACTGTTTAAAGGAAATATTTTGATTTTATCTGCAGTACCTAAATAGTTAAAAAAGTATATGTATCGTTGTATTCAGAAGAAAAAAAATCTTTGAAGTAGCGTGAAGATGTATTAATGCATGTTTAGCATGCATTACAATTTGAAAAAGAAAAGGTATAGTTGATTGAAATCAAATTGCTTTGGGCGTTTTCTGTCTAACACACAGTATATGTATTTTTTTATTTTATCATTAAGTGATTTTCTTCCGATCTCTTTATTACACCGATTTTTTTCCTGTTATTAAGGAATTGTTCTTTATTTTTCTTTTCTTGTCGACGTTTAGCTTTTTGGGTACAGATCGTATACGAACCTCGTTACGTGCAGTAAAAAGTAGATCATTATTATTAGATATCGGTTAAACATTGTTTGATAGAACTATGTGCTTTATTAAATGTACAACAGTTAAGCCTATTTCTACTATACTAACACAATATAACTAATACTTTGATCCGGAACATTTCGCGTCTGGATAATTACCACTGAGGACTAACATTGGTATGTTCCCTACCAAACCCGAACTCGCAGATTTTTTCAAAATCGGTACATTTGTAGAGGGTCCCAATCTAATTGTAAGTAAAACCTTACTTTTCGTTTCTGCCAAAAAACGGTTTGAAAGGGTGAAAAGGACCCCCTGAAAATTGAGCAGTTTATTGAAAATAATTCTTTTCTCCTAAACAATTCATGATATCAAAAAAATTTCTAACCCCTGTTAAAAATATCAGATTAAAAATGATTATGAACAGCTGTTATAAGCAAATTCGGTTATTTACCTAGGGAAGCTACCTATCTATCTCAGTTTTTGGGTAGTACTAGATATTTGCAACATCAACAACATGCCCTCTTTCATTCGTAGGGGTTGTTTTCACCCCTTCATACCGTTTTTGAGCAGAAACGGCATGTAGGGGTTTACTTAGGTTGGGACCCTCTACAAATGTACCGATTTCGAAAAAAATCGGCGAGTTCGGGTTCGGTATCTTCCCTTGTTAGGAAGACATTTCTAGTGAAAAACTATTCGTAAAACAAGCAAATTTCTTATAAGATTATGCATTCTTTTCAAAATTTTTATTCTATTGCATTTTTGTATAAAATTGTTAGGAAAATGTATCCACTTGCCCCCGATCCATTGTATCAATTAACCCTACTGCCACAATCTGACTATAACCTTGACAAAGCAAATCTTATTTTTCCCTATAGCCATCGAATTTTATTAATTTTAAAATTATAATAAAATACTTATTTTTGTTGACGATTAAGAATTATGAATTTAATACATTCTTGCCTCTAGTTTTACTTTTAGGCTGACACAAAGATATTTTAATTGTAAACTTACTCGAAATTTGAGTCCAACAACTTTACTTGAAAGTAGGTGGATCTATCAACTGAAAATAGTATGTTTTACAGACCCACATAGTAGAATTTTTATAAAAGCAACAAGCCTCCCTCTTCCCTATCTAAAGAATTTTGAAGCAGCAATTTACGTTTTTAATTAATAATTTATTGATAATGAAATTTATTTATTTGTTTTTTGTTAGCAAACGTACAAGCAATTAAATTAGATCACCAATTAGAAATAACAAATATAAAACAAGAATTAGATTCCAAGGAAGAAATTATAAATAATGCTATAAAAAGTGGAGATGATTTTTTAAAGGAAATGAATAGGATTAAGCAAGAAATTCCTTCACTGAGCGATTCTTTAAATACCAACAACCAAAACGTAAGTATATTACTTAAAAAATTAAGATAATAGATCTTGAATTAATTGTGAAATTTTATTTAAATTTTAATTGCCATCTTTATAGTATTTTGTCACTCAAAAATCAAACATTTTTTTATTAGTACCAATTATCTATCTAGATAATAATAATGAGTATCTATCATTATCTAAACCACTCAAAATGCATACCGTAACACTATCTAGATCAGGGATGGGCAACCTTTTGTATAGTGGGGGCCAGCTAGCGATTTACTTTTCGTATGCGGATCGGAGGAGAAAAATGACAAATTTTTGTTACTTATAAGTTTTTTTTTTGTAATACAAGAAACAAAGTTAATTATTAGATCTCCCAGATTTCCTGCTTTCCTTGGTAGAATTACTGCACGGAGAGCAAGGGATCTGGGTTCAAATCGCAGTGCAACAACAAGATATTTTTTCTTCTCTAACGTATTAGTGATAAAAACCTTTCTTTAATTATTTCCTAATATTAATTCTTTTTTTGATTTACAACAAAAATTATTTATTGTTCTTTCTAGAGATCTCGCAGGCCAGATTAGACCCTCGTGCGGGCCGGAGGTTGCCCACTGTTGATCTAGATAATGATAATGAGTATCTATCATTATCTAAACCACTCAAAATACATACCAGTTTTTTTTCATTATTGACTCTATGTTTGCAAATTGAATAAATTATAATAATAATCCTATCACTTTTTAAAACAGATTTGTTTAGATAGATTTCAAGTTTAAAATAAGAAAAAAAAAGTATTTCTAAAAGTGTTTCAGTCATTAAAAAAAAAACTGAAAGATGTGTTAAATATCGCCCGTAATTAAGGGGTTAGACCACTCTAGAATTTTCAAAAAATCAAATTTTTGTTTTTTGCGCTAAAAAGTGACTTATGGTCTTAAAAATAAGATGCAATGTCAGTTATAAGTGGGAACAGTTTTTAAATGCCTGTATTTTGATTCTGAATGTTGTCCGATAACGTGTGCTCAATACAGGTAAAACAAACTTTAAATGCGTTTTTCTCTAAATCACTTTTCTTGAAACGGCCGGAAACATAACTCATACAATTCTTTACCGATTTACTTGAAATTTTAACTGCACCTTCCAAGTAGCATTATCTAGAGAAAGACGTAGGATTTTTTTGATATCAAACGTAGTTCTTTAACTATAAACAATTTAGTAGATATTTTTTTAGGCTAAAACGCAAAGTTTTTGTAATATGCCCACCATTTCTGCAAAAAAGTAATTAAAAAGAATTCCTTACGTCTTTCTCTAGCTTTTGAGTTGTAAAAACTAAATACCTTTTCGTTTTTGCTTTAGATTGAAAATTGTAGATAAAATCGTTCCGGCCGCGGACCCCTTAGCGCTTAACAAGGTTTTCATCAAGCAGTTACATCGCGTTCATTTTTTATGTTAATTATTTAGCAAAATATATTTCTTATTCCTAAATGTATGTACAACAAAGATATATAAGCAATTTTTCCACAGCTCTTATTGTTTTCTCGGAAAAATATGGGGAAATTACGTTAATTTTCCACGGTCTAAAGTGGTCTAACCCCTTAATAACCCATTTTTTATTTCTTAATTACTACGTTTTATTTAAAACGAACATAAATAAAATTATCGTTGAAATTTTACTATCTCAATATTACAAATCTACCTTTTATAAAAAAAAACTTTAAAACTTTCGTTATAGATAAAATCTGTGCTCGAAAAGCAAGGTTCAACTAATAAAAGTCTTTCAAAGTGATTCGCTCGAAATGAAACGACGAGAGGAAACCATTAAGATATTAAAACTTTTATATTAACATCAGTATTTGGTGATTTAAACCCAATGAAATGCTAGTTACTTTTATTTGCTATTGCTCTTCAGTCTTTAAAACTTATCATGTCGCATATTAATGAACTACTTACTACTTTCTTTAACTTTATTTATTTGTAAAACTATAATTATAACCAAAAGATACTTAGGGTTATTCAACATCTATTTACTATAAATTTGGGCCTTGAGGAATCTGATTTGAAAGCAATGAGTAAACTCCAAACTGCTTAAATTTCTCTCACAAAGAGGAAATTCGCATTTGAAGTCGCTAACTTCGCAGATTATTTAAGTTTACGTCATTTCCCGGGTTACCTCATAATGATAACATCTTAAAATAAATAGGAGTAAGATGTTTACTTCTTTTTACATTATTTCTTAAAAGAAAAGTTTTGTCAAACATTTTACGAATAAATAAATCATAAAGTTTTAGTTATACTTTGGAAAAATAATCCTCCAATAATTTTACATTTTGTTATAACAAATTACATTTGAAATTCAATATTTTGTAAAAAAAAAAGCAATCCTATTTCTTCTTCTTCTTTCCTCCTTTTCCACCTTTTTTATCCTTTCCTTTCCCTTTTTTCTTCTTCCGATAAGGACCCAAACATTTTCTTACCATCACACCTCTCCACCAAGCTTGTATTTTAATAGTAGCTTCTAATATTCTCCTCTCTCTTTCCTCTTCCTCCCGTAACTTATCCCTAAGTTCCACCCACAATTCAATTTCCTTCTGCCTTTCTGCGTACAAATTCGTCAAGCTCGCGAATTCCATTTCCATTTTCTCCTTTCCGACTCTCAATTCGAACATCTCCTTTTCTAATCGATCGACATCTTCGTCATATTTTTGCATCCAATATTCTATTTTCTCTTGCATATCCTACAATAAGATAAATAAAAAGAATAATTTTTATTTTAAATTGAGAGTTTTACGTTCATAATAACTTCCATAAAATTAGTTATTTCGTGATTGATACGATTTTCTAACTCTTCCTTAGTCTTATTAGTCGATATGGTGTTTTCGTGTTGCTTTTCTGCTTGGTAATTTGTATAATTTCCTAAATACGTTCTATTACTTTCCCATTTGTCGATGTATTTATATTCAACGGTTTCGTATCGAAGAGTTTCTTCGTAAAGTTCATGCATTCTAAAAGCTTCGTCGCATTTTTTATTTAAAATATCTCGATTTCTCGATGAACTTTTACGCATATCGAAAGATAACTTTCTTAATAAAACCTTATTCGCATTAAATTCTTGTAAAAGATCCTCGGCTTCGATGGATTCCCTTAAATAAATATCTAAAGAATTCGTTAAATTTTTAATATCGCCACCGGAAAGCACATCGTCTATCGTATCATTTAAAAGCTTTGTTATAAAGGATAAATCTCGTGCAAGTTTTTTCTTGTTCGTAAGCAAGTAGAGGTCGTAATTTTCCTCCTTGCCTCCATATTTTTGTTGTATGGATTTATATTGCACCGGTTCTAACCAATGAGGTTCGATTTTCTCTTGGGTGATGATCTTGAGAATGGAAATCTTATCTAAACACTCGGAGAGGACGATGGCAATGGCTCTTGTAGCTATTTTTTTGTAAAGAAAGGATGTTCTTGCTTTGCTTTCTTCGTAAGATTGGTACATTTTGGTGATTTGTTGGAAGAGGTTATCAGAAGTTTCTTTGCGAGACGATGTAAATATTTCATTCATTATACTACAATCTATTACAACTAGAGAATATTAAATTTTATCAGATTTTTGAAATTGAGTGACAGAAGCCACTATGGAAACAAAACATTCAAGTTAACAATCACCTATAGGTGATTGTTAACTTGAATGTTTTACTTACCCTCTAAAAAAAATTTACATTTAGAAAGGTTTTGTTTAGAACTAAAGTTATAGATACTGCTCTAAAATTTAATTAATAAATTAGTTAAAAAAAATAAGCTCTTCTACCAAATAATGTATTAGTGTCTTTCTTAGATAATAAATTTATAAGAGATATATTAAAATAAAAAATAATTGTGATATAAATAATTATAAAATGGGGTGGAACTACCCAACGTACTCGCTTCGGCGGTACATATACTAAAATTGGAACGATACAGAGAAGATTAGCATGGCCCCTGCGCAAGGATGACACGCAAAATTACTGCAAAGTCACTGTATATACACTGGGTTAAAAAAGTCTCCGTACACTTCACAACATTTACAAGTTACCCCCTCTAATTTATTTATTATGATTAACATAAGACAGAAATATTATTCCAAGATATGTTGTAATAAGTAAGAAAACAAATCAGTATCATAAAAATGAAAACTTTATTTTATAAAACATAAATAAACTTGGTTGTAAGTGTAGAAGTATGAAGACTACGTCAAAAAAGTCTGGGTACAGAAGATTTATAACAAAATAAAACATCAATATCTTGCTATTTTTTATCCTTCAATAGCTTGCAGATCCTCCTTTAGCACGTTGAACTTCCAATAGGTATAAACGCGTATTTTATTCCACAGTTTTGGTAGACTAGAAAGTAGACTAGTAGAAAACGGAAGTTTCAGTAACCACTCGTAAATTAAGTATTAATTTGCGAAAGGAAGGAAAATTATTAAAAGACATAGGTAAAACAGTTAACAGATCCCATTCAAGCGTGCGGTATATACAGGGTGTTTAAAAAATACGTTCGAATATTTGGCCCACTTATAGATCTCATCAGTACAAACAAAAAAGTCAAAATAAACATAAGTCCAAAAATCAGCCGTTTCCTAATTACAGCCTGTTTTTCAAATTAAAATAATTTACACTCAAATATCAGTATAAATACATTTTAATTATTACAAATTAATGATTCTTAAAGAAGATGTTCAAAATGTCCTCCTTCCATTTGTATACACATTTCACATCTCCGTAAAAGTGAACGCCGCACTCTCTCAAAGAGTCCCGAATTTATACGAACAGTCTGGCAGGCATGTTCAATTCGTTCTCGCAACTCATCTAAATTATTCACAGGACTTGAATAAACTAATGTCTTTAAATACCCCCAAATGCAAAAATCGAGTGGAGTGAGGTCGGGAGATCTAGGGGGCCATGCAATTGGACCTCCTCGCCCTATCCACCTGCCATTGTAATTTTCGTTTAGATAATTTCTGACCAAGACTCCGTAATGCGCAGGAGCTCCATCGTGCATCAACCACATATTAATTCTGTGGTTGAGGGGCACATCTTCTAACAGCAGTGGTAATGTATTCCGCAAAAAGTCAAGGTACAATTGACTGGTCAAACGGTTAGGCAGGAAACAAGGTCCTATCAGATGGTCTCCTAACACACCAAGCCAAACGTTGATTGCAAATCGGTGTTGATGATTCGATTCAACAACGGCATGCGGATTTTCGTCGGCCCAAACATGGCTATTATGAAAATTAAAAATGCCATTTCTCGTGAAACCAGCTTCGTCTGTAAATAAAATTTTCGTAACAAAATTTGGGTTCTCCGCGACTTTTGTCAACATGCTTCGACAAAACACCAGTCGTGCGGCATAATCAGGCACAGCTAGAGCCTGTACCCTTTGAATATGGTATGGGTGCAATTGCTGCTCCCGTAAAATTCTCCAAATTAGGGAAAAATTAATATTTGTTTCAGTAGAGAGTCTTCTAGTACTAGTACCAGGATTTTCTTCAATTCGTCTTAAAATGTTAAGTTCTGCGTCGGGAGTACAAACTGATCTAGGCCGACCACCATCACCGTTCCTTGATTTAAACGATCCAACTTCGGATAAACGTTGCTGTAAATTTGTAAAAAGTTTGTCACACGGAAGTACCCGGTTTGGGAATGCTTCGGCATAAAGGCGACGTGCCTCACAAGCATTTCCATCGGCTTTGCCATACATAAAATGCATGTCTGCCATTTCTGCGTTGGTATAAGGCATATTCGAAAATTTCAACAATGGGTTACAACAACAACTACTTCAATAAACACTGACAATAACGGACACACAATAATTACAACAAATGTGGCAACTACACTAACAGAAACGAACAAAATTTGTTTTGTTATTTCCATGGATGATTTCATAAATACGCGAATCACTCCTACTGAGTGTAAATTATTTTAATTTGAAAGACAGGCTGTAATTAGGAAACGGCTGATTTTTGGACTTATGTCTATTTTGACTTTTTTGTTTGTACTGATGAGATCTATAAGTGGGTCAAATATTCGAACGTATTTTTTAAACACCCTGTATAAGGTGACCAGATTTTTAGGTGGACAAAGCGGGACAACTAAGATTTTATTTCCTACTTTGTTTCCTACTGTGATTTTTTGTGATGTCCAATATTTAAGCTTTTCCTTATCAATATATTTTTTACTAATGACACTTCCTTAATAAGATCATTTTCGGAAATATTATTATTTGGGAATTTTTGAGAAACACAATCAAATGATTTTTGCACATCGTTCCAATTAAGTTCTGGTTGTAATGTAAACCATTGAAAATGTGGTTCGGTCCTCCAAATAATCTTTGCAGTTACTATAAAACTTTTTGACATGGTTCATATCCTTACGATTTATTGTACCCTGCTCTTCAAGTTGGTTTATACTATTGCGGATAGTTAACGGTAGAAAATTATTTTCTAAACTTGCTTGATACTGACATATTAAATTATTAACTTCATTCGCTACTTTGATTGCCGATATTTTATCATCTTCAGTAAGCTTTATAACGTGCTGAAAAAGAGCAGCTTGATTTTGTAGAAACTCTAGCCAAATTTTTGAATATTCTCTTTCAAAAAACTTGTCTAAAATTCTAGGACATTTGTCTTGTGATAGAAAGTAGGATTTTAAAGGATCATACATCTTCAAAATTCTTTCGATAGCTGGCAGTAGAACTAACCAACGCGTTTCACTGCATCCAAGTATTTTCTGATATTCAACTTCCTCAGCAAAAGCAATATATTAGTCGTCGTAACCTGTAGGATTCTTAGAACGCAAAGCAATAATTTTCATATTTAAGAAAATTTCACTTAATTCTAAAAGTCGGGACTTTTGAAAAACGTCGCGGGACGCGGGACAAATTGTGAAAAATCGGGACTGTCCCGCCAAAAGCGGGACGTCTGTCACCTTAGGTATATAGTAACGAAATATCAAAACAACAAACTTGTGAAAATAAACCACGTACGGACAGACGTTGCAAGGTAATTAATGAAGATCCGCGAATGAGTACAACTACATTGGTCAAAATGATAGAAGATGATTAAGGCGTACATGTCGTACCTGAAGCAGTAAGAAATGTACTACGAGAACAAGATTTACATGGACGAGTTCCCAGGACGAAACCCTGTATCAGTAAGAAAAACAAAACGCTACGTTACGAATTCGCTAAAAAGCATCAGAATAAACCGATATCCTTTTCGGAGTCCATAATTTTCAGCGACGAATCAAAATTTAATGTTTTCGGGTCCGACGGAAGAAATATAGTGTGGCGTAAGAAGAATGAGCACCTGAAAACAAAAAATTTGTGTGCTACTGTGAACCATGGATGCAGAGACGTTCTCGTCTGGGGGTGTATGAGCGCTTCAGGTATTGGAAACCTAGTATTTATAGATGATATTATGGATCAAAAGAATATCACAACATTTTGTAAGAAAATTTACATGTAAGTGTCAAAAAATTTAACTTAAAGGAGTCATTTATCTTTCAACAAGATAATGATTTTAAACATACAGCAAAACGGGTAAAAGAATGGCTAATATATAGAGTGGGAAAACAACTTAATACACCCCCACAATCGTCCGCTATAAATCCTATCAAGCACTTTTGGGATGAAAGTGGACGGAGGATTCACAAGCACGAAATTAAAAATAAAGAACAGCTGAAAATATCAATTAATGAAGAGCGGAATAAAATAGACGAAATAGTAAAAAAAAAAAATTGGTGCACATGGAATGCCAAAGCGGCTATTGGAAGTTTTACGTGCTAAAAGAGGATCTACAAGCTATTAAAGGATTAAAAATAGAAGTTGATGAAAACATCAATAGAGATATTGATGTTTTACTTTGTTATAAATCTTCTGTACGCAGACTTTTTTGACGTAGTCTTTATATCTCTACGCTTATAACCAAGTTTATTTATGTTTTGTAAAATAAAGTTTTCGTTTTCATGATACCGATTTGTTTTCTTACTTATTAAGATATATCCTGGAATAATATTTTTGTCTTAAACATCATAATAAATAAACTAAAGGGGGTAACTTGTAAATGTTGTGAAGTGTACGGAGACTTTTTTGACCCAGTGTATATATTCCCGCTAAAGTGCAAAAATCTACATTAAACAATACAATAATTCTACAGATGATCTAGGTATTACGTAAACTAACTAAAATGATCCATTAGACGGATCTCACACAGATGCAACCAGTAACAGGCGATATTACCACTTGATGACATTTTGCTTTGAATTAAAGCGAATGTATCATCTTGGGACAATACGATATCGCCTCTATATTTGCGATATGGATTTGCTTTATCTAATGTGAGAGACAATTTAATTCCATGTGAAATGTCATCAAGTAGCAATATAACACGTTACTGATTGCTAGTCGCCTCAGTGCGAAACTTACCTTAAAGTGTTAAAAATTGCATCATTTCTTAAATTACTTAGGTAAACTACAAATTACCTACTAGGGCACTAGTAAAAGTGAAATAGGGTGCCCAGTCGTGCGGAATTTTGCTGTATTCTACAGCAATATGATATACGGTACAGCATACACGCGTGTACAGTAAGCATACAATTTGCAATTTATTATTGAACTTGTAATTGATTTATAACCTACAATATAAGCAGATAGTAATTATAAAGAGAAAATTATTTATTAATCATAAATATAAGCATGTTTTATAAAAACTGTTTAAATTATTTTAATTTATGATCACTACAATTTAAAGAAATAAACTGTTTCGAATAGACGGAAGAATAATATACCCATGTAGAACTCAGTTCAAAATTGTGCTTCTTCTATATCATACCGTTTTCTAGCACATATAATTGATAAAAATCTTCTGTTTGGCGAACATTAATGGTGGATTTAAGATGTCAAACTTAAAGGCTGTAATCGTAACCGTAGCAGTAACTCTAGTATTTAAAATAGTTCAACTATTTTGTTTCAATAGAAGCGTTTAGGCAACGTCTAGGAATTACGGCAAATTTGATGGTTATTACAGCTAAGGTTATGGTTAAGTTTAACATCCTAAACCCACCATTACATTTCTTAAAAAATATGTCGCCTAAAACAAAAATTTTGCGTGTGATAAAAGAAATTTGTCATTTGAATTAAGGTGATTAGAAATTTTTTATTTCTTTTAAAGAACAACATTCCATTCAATAACACTTTGAAAGTGGGTGGATTTTAACTGTATCTACCAGGAATTAATGGTCAAAAAAAAGAACTTTTTCAATCATGAATAACATTTGAACTAATGAAAAACCTTAACTAGCTGTTGACACTCTAAAAGCGTTGTTAATTGAGTTTATTTGGTATAATATACTTACAATTAATACATGTCAACACTTTTTATTAAAAATTTAAAAGAAATGCTGATTTACCCAGAAAAGTTCATTATACAAAAAATATTTGTAGGTATAGTTACTTATATTACTTATACCTTTAAATAAATGTAAATTTTCTGTTTCAAACTTCCGTGTCGTGTTTACTTTTTATTTAGTATTATTTTTCTTTTTTCATTTAACTAACAATAAGTGAGAATTGATGTGTACTATGACCAGAAATGGAGCTGCTCCGTGAAGAGGAAGATGAAAAAGTACTCGGCAATGTTACGGAGAGGGGACTTACTTTTTCATCTTTCTCTTCATGGTGGCGCTCCATTTCGGATTATAGTACATGTGATGCAATTGCACAGCTAAAAATTGGGAATTCTGGTCACCTTAAGTGAAAATAAAATATTTTCTGTAACAACAGCAACGTTTCCTTATGCTTAGATTACCATAAGTTGTATTATATTTAGTTTATTTTTCAATATTTAATAAATCAAGTAAATACAATTAAACCGTCAAGAAATTAAAACTTCTGAAGTTGGAACGGTTGCTTGTTGATTGTCGCTTGTGACAACAAGACTTCAAACTAGATGTGGCAGTAAAAGAAAAAGGAGTTAGTGAAAGTTGTAGGGAAAGAAACAAATATTTGAACTTAACGATACGGGAGTCATTAATTTGTATCATCGGTGCCCAAAAAATCTTGGGACAAGCTGTCAATTGAACAATGCCAAACATAACTATATTTGGATAGCGCTTATCTAAAAGGTGCCAACCGCCAAATTATAGTTTTGAGCAAATGCCGATTAAAGTTTTACATATTAATTGTTCAATTGAAAGTTTTACATTAATAACAATTAACAGAGGCCTCTACGAGCAGTTTAGTGTTTCGATCTTTTTAGTGTAACTAAGTCTTTGTTATAAAAGGCGTTTAGTGCATTTATATGAAAAAACGTGATTTGGCGGTTGGTACCTTTTAGATAAGCGCTATCCATTTATATCGGTTAAGTCGGGCTTCTTAGAGAAAGGTTAAAATATGTAGTGACAGTAAAAATACGATTTTATTAATACCCAACACAAGGGCCAAAGCACGCATATGTATTCTATCTCGGACACGTTGTTCAATAGTGTTTTCATTCTTCGGAAAATTAGACAATATTATAATCATTTTGTTACGTTAATTTTGTGGCTTTGACATATTAAATATTAGCTAACGGACAAATCCAAAGTATAATACACAATAAAATAATGTTTAGTGCCCCAACATGTTTTGGGAACCAATGGTACATTACCTAGGTAAAGTACGAAAAGCTCGAGATTTTGCACAATAACGGAGTAGTCAGTTAAATAGATCAGTTAATACGTTGAGTACTATGAGAAGCATAGGATGATGAAAGGCGCAATTTTTGGCTGCTATATTGTATTTAAACGACTTTGTTCAATTTTTGAAAAGCAAAAATAGTAATGACAGCCACAAAGATGATTGTTCTATCATAATTGCAGCACTGAAGGTGTTGATTATAAATTATAAAGACCTAAATAGTTTACATGAATTGTCTTTTATTTATAAGGAATCACGCAATGCTGTCGGGCGTTCATATAAATTCCTGGTCTAGCATGCTTTAAAAGTTTGTTAGGTGAAGACTTGAGCATGAATTTAAGTGAACACCTCATTTTAAGTTCTTTGGAATAACTTTAATTTTATCTCTAGATTTATAATTTGCTATTAAAAATAAATAATACCCTTTAACAGGTTAGACGTGGCCTTTATATATGACTAAAAAAGTCGAGATCAAAAATCATCATCATCTTATGGTTTCCCCCTTCTTAAAAAATAACTTTCATTTGGTTCACTTTTATGTTGTTTTAATAATTACTGGAATAAGTTTGACTTTGAAAGTTTAACATAGAAGCTTTTATTTTCAATTTAATATAAAAGTCGATTCTTAATTTTTAGAAATAAAGTTGTTAAAATTTTCTAAAAGTTAAAAAATGTTGAGTTCATATTATTAAGTTCGGTTAAAATTCGTT
The DNA here is from genome assembly GCA_036711955.1 of Digitonthophagus gazella. NCBI lineage: Eukaryota > Metazoa > Arthropoda > Insecta > Coleoptera > Scarabaeidae > Digitonthophagus > Digitonthophagus gazella. Next base: position 13,194,330 of record JASCIT010000001.1, read on the forward strand.
GAACCATAATTTATAATAACTTACTTTTATAATAAAATTAAGAAAATAAAAAGATTAATAAAATATTTATTAATTCTTACAATTAGAAATGAAATCTAGAGGGAGATAGGCTTTGAATATTAACCCATTCGCAGATATTGGTATGCATACTTACCACTAACTGTACATGAATATGAAAAACCTATTATAGAGCTAATATAAACGAATTAATTAATTAAAAAGTGGCGAAACTCTCAAAAATATAATTTATCCACGAAAGGGTTAATGAATCTTTTTTAATATTGTACCGGGTGGCCAACTAAGAATGATCACCGGCCATATCTTAATAACGGATCATCCTATTTTAATGAAACAAAAAAGTTAATAAGGAAAGTGGCCATAAAAAATCGTTGGAAAATATTTTCAACTTTCTTAAATGGCCGCTAGGGGGTGTAACCTAAATGACTGAACAGAAAATCACGATTTTTTTCATTTTCTTCAAAATTAAGGGGTACTGAAAATAAATTAATTTGAAAGATAAATGAATTTCGACTAACATGTATGAAACACTTTTTATCGTATCTCCAAAAATAAAGTGGTGGGGATGAGTTGAAGATGTTCATTTTCGATGGCCGATTACTCCGGTCATACTGAACAGAATTTAACAAACTTAGTCTCGTTAGAAAGGGTTTTTCATGGTCTACTAACGGCTCCTTACGCAGTTGTGATATGAATATTCGTTTCGCTGCCAGAGGGCGATATCTAGAATTTTGACAAATATTATAGCTTTTCTCAAAAAATTTAAATGGAACGGTATGTTCATTTTTACACGATAAAATAAAGAATTAAAAGCTTAACATGACACTGAAAACCCGAGCTCGCTATCTTGCTTCTAACGGTAGATATTAGACCAAAAGCTATAGCTTTTATCCCTTATTTTAAAGGCGAATAATAACAAAATTACCACGCGGAAAAAAACCAAATCGGTGTCGTTTTTAGCGTTATTTAACTCTGTATTACAAGTAAAAACTTCAAATTTTGTTTCCCACTCGTATAATAATTATGACAGGTTTAATAGAAAAAAATGTACCCAGTTTTGGGCTCTCGACGCAGTATCGCAATTTTGCGATTTTTTTACACGGGAATAGCTTGTCGAAAAAACTTGAAATTTCAACAACACATTGCCTTAACTGTCATAAACATGTTGGTAATTTTTATTTTTAATTTTTCTCTCACGTGTTTAAATAACAACACATTATGTGAAATAGCGATATCTCGATAAGTCGTTATCGTAGAAGTTTGAAACTGGCACCATTCTAACAGTCATATTAAATTGAATCAAAATTTAATATGCGTTATAATCCTCGTATAAAAAAAAAATAAATGCGAAATAGTTTTAGTGGGTATGATGAGTAAGGCGAGAGCGCAGGCGAAGTCGAACGGTCGGCCGGGTCGGCTAGCATATAAATTGGTGTCAAATATCAAGTTGTGGAAATCAGACGCTAAAAAAACGTATGTCAAATATATGTCAAAAATGTAACATCAGTCAACTAGATCTTATAATGCTATAGTTTTTGCCTTTTGGCCAATATCTACCGTTAGAAGCAAGATAGCGAGCTCAGATTTTCAGCGTCATGTTAAGCTTTTAATTCTTTATTTTATCGTGTGGAAATAAACATACCGTTCCATTTAAATTTTTTGAGAAAAGCTATAATATTTGTCAAAATTCTAGATATCGCCCTCTGGCGGCGAAACGAATATTCATATCAAAACAGCGTAAGGAGCCGTTAGTAGTCCATGAAAAACCCTTTCCAACGAGATTAAGTTTATTAAATTCTGTTCAGTATGACCGGAGTAATCGGCCATCGAAAATGAACATGTTCAACTCATCCCCACCACTTTATTTTTGGAGATACGACAAAAAGTGTTTCATACATGTTAGTCGAAATTCATTTATCTTTCAAATTAATTTATTTTCAATATCCCTTAATTTTGAAGAAAATGAAAAAAATCGTGATTTTCTATTCAGTCATTTAGGTTACGCCCCCTAGCGGCCATTTAAGTAAGTTGAAAATATTTTCCAGCGTTTTTTTATGGCCACTTTCCTTATAAAATTTTTTGTTTCATTAAAATAGGATGATCCGTCATTGAGATATGGCCGGTGATCATTCTTAGTTGGCCACCCGGTACGTTTTAATTTTAATTTATTTTTTATATTTCTAGGTTTCTACAAATCCTTTAGTAAACTTAATCAAAACGTCACAAATAAGCTTAAGATTGGTTATCGATAAAATTCTCCAATTACAACAAGAAATAAAATCTATAACTTCCGAAAGGTGACTAACCCCTTATTTTATCAAACCCACTCTAATCTCAACCTTTAAAATTCTTAGAGATTACTTTAAAACTGAAGCCTCTCGTTTCCAAAAAACCTTAGAAGCAACATCTCAAGAATTAGTAGCTCTGACGAAACAAACAGATTTATTAAATGGTGCTATACACGAAAAAGAACAATATCTAGGGAAAATTAATCAATTAGAAAAAGAAAAAATGATTTTAGAAAGCGAATTGAATGGGAAAATTTTGCAACTGGAAGAAGCGAAAGGTGAAAAATTACTTGTAATCCAGGGAATGCATCAAGTTAAAAATATGGTCCACGCTAAAGACGAAGAATTAAAAATTGTTAAAGCTGAAAATGAAACTTTGGTGTTTCAAAATAAAAGTTTAAGTCAAATACTTATGCAATCTGGTTCTGGAGATGTTGCTAGAGAATTAGCTTGTTCACAAGAAAAAATTCAAGTTTTACATTCACAATATTATCAGGTTTATAAAAAAAATAATGTAACTATTTTTCTTAATAATTTTTAAAATCCAGATTGTTTCATATAAAGATCAATTAGAAGAAAAATTAAAAGTATATTCAAACGAAATCGAACTGTTAAAAACAACTAATTTAGGATTAAACGACAAAGTTAATATTCAAACAAAAACAATAAGTGAACTTAACGAATCCAAGTTAAAATTAAAAGAAGAAATTTCAAATCAACAAGCTACTTTAACTGGTAATTAAATTAAATAGTTAACAAATCTAGTTCTATTTTTTCTTTTTAATTATAGCTCTTCAAAATGAACGTAGAAGACATTTAGCTGAAAAGAACTTTTTAAGGAGTATTTATGATAAAATCGAACAAAGTGCTTCTAAAACGGAATGTTTAGAAGGTTCTTTAAGTGAAATTAGTAAAGAAGCAGATAGATTAGCTGTATGTTTTTTCTTTCTTTTTAATTAGAAGCATCAAAAAGATCACATTTAAATAAAATCTCTTTTTAGATTATAGCAGATTTTAATAAACAACTTGGTGATCGATATCAAACCGAAATCCAAGAAAAAGACGAAATAATCTCCGAATTAAAGGAAACAATTAAAAAATTAAATGCAGCTCAACAGGTTAACGTTAAAGAAAAAGTAGCTTTATGCGAAGAGCTCACTGAAATGTGCTCCATAAAAGAAATTCTCGCAAATAAATTACAAATGGAGGTCCAGAAAAGTTTTTATATTACAGAATCGGCCAAAGAAACCGAGTCAAGTGTTAGCGAGGAAGTAACAACTAAAACAAAATTATCTTTCTTTCATATAATTTCCTTTTTAAAAGTTTCGTTTTCTGTTTTTAGTTGAAAGTTCTGAAAGAAATGCAAAAAGTCGAGCGTTCCGCCGTTAAAGAATTACTCGAGGACTTTAATATTTTAGTTACACAACGGGATAACTTGTTAAAGTTCAAAGCGGAAGCTCAAAGTCAATTGGAACGTCTTCAACGGCAAGTTAGTGATTACCAGGAGGAGTTTAATAAAAGGGGAAAGGATTTAATCGAGAAACAACAAGCTATTGTTTGGTTGGATAAACAATTAAGATCGTCAGATGAAAAATCAAAATCCTTTACTAATAGTGTTGAAAATGCCTTAAAGAAACAACTTTGTGATATGGAACACTTAGTTGAGGAAAATAGTAAAGTAAATTGTTTCAAATTTAAAAATTTTAATTTACAAAGTGGCCCGTTTTGATTGTCCAATCCTTTACTGGCGTATTCTCTGACTGAAAACAAGCAAAAAGAGTTCTAATAAACATTGCTCAAAATGCGCTTCGTTTTCGAGATATTCAAGGTTTTAATTTCACATGTTAAACCAATTATTAACATTATTACAGTGAATTATTTAAATTAAATTATTACGTAGTTGCGATGATTTCGAAAAGCTTTTGTACCCAACTAGTGCAGTCTAACAATAACAATTCATCGAAACCATCGTAATGAGTTAATAATTTAATTTAAATAATTCACTTCGATTATGTTAATAAGAGGAAAACGTGTAGAATTAAACTGCCAATATCTTGAAAACGAATCAGTTTTAGACTCATCGTCATTTAGAACTTTTTTACTTATTTTTAGCAAAGGAATACACCAGTAAAGGATCGAACAATCAAAACGATACACCCTGTATATAATTTTAGAAAGTGCTTTTAGAATTTTTGATTATTTTTATTGTCAAATCGAATTAATCATATTTATACAGGGTGAGTCTGGAAAAGCGCCCCCTTCTTTAATTTGTAAACCGTTAAATATTTTACAGACATTGTTATAGGAGTTTGATAGGGCAATGTTCTACATTTTCAAATAAAAAACAATTATACAGGCTGTTCCATAACAGAGCAGTAACCTAGACGAATATACTGAAATCCTTATTGTGAGCGTATTAGATAGTAGGGTAAGGTTGCTCAAGTCGTACCTACTAAGAAAAAATACGGTATATCAGCGAAAATTTAGCAAAAACATAAAAGCTTTATTTGGTATACTAATCTTGGATTAATAACAATTTTATTTATTATAATAAAATATGATATACTAAATGTTAACGCATAAAATAAACTCAATTAAAAAAAACTCTCATCGGTACAACTAAAGAAACTAGTTGCCTAAGTGGTACCACCCAAGACTTAAGTCGTACTCCTGAAAAATATTAGGAACAAAGTTCATAATAAGATATTTTTTGAATATGTGAATATTAAAATTCATTTTCTAATTTTCTTAATCCTTCGGATTTCCGGCGTGGTAATCTCGAAAGTCCTCTTAACCCATTGGAATTCCGGCGTAGTAATTTCGGAAGTCCTCTTAACCCATTGGAATTTCGGCGTGGTAATTTCGGAAGTACTTTTAACCCATTGAAATTCCGACGGGGTAATCTTAGACGTCTTCTTAACCCATTGAGTATTTGCCCAACCGTTTAAAATATTTGCCAAGTTTTGTTTTCCGATTAGCTTGATAATTGTCTTTTTTTTTTAATTCAATTCTGTGTGAACGAGATAATTCCCCCGACTCCCGTTTAGTCATTTTTGTTCCCTTTATAAACAAAATTTATATTTTTCTCTGTATTTTCTAAACTCCCATGTAACCTCAACAAATATATCTGTCGTTTACCTAAACGTTGTGTTTTACTCCCGTTTGAATCCTGGACATTATTCCTGCAATATTAAAAGCTACTCAGGGCTACCGAAGAGGTCCTTTTCCCTCATGTAAAAGAAAAGGTAGTGCCCGAGAACTATCGTCTCAAATTAACAACGAATTAAATTTTGGGAAACGGCGCCGCGTCGCCGCCGGCGAGGGTCTTCGCAAGATAAAATAGGCGAGAACGGCAGAAACGAACAAATTTCCTAAGTCGTACTTGGTACGACTTACGCAGCTTGTTTAGGTACGACTTAAGGTACCAAACATTGTAAACGTAAAAGGAGGATAACATCACTTTGAATATGCGTATACGTTTTACCTTCGGTGAAAAGATTCCTTAGTTACTATAGAACTTATGTTAAAAAAGAGAGTATTCTGAGTATAATTTCCTTACGAAAAAAATCCTCCAAATACATACAGAAAATTATATGAAATAGCAATAATTTACTTGTTAAGAATATTCTCTCAAATGGCACTTGCAATCAGACGACTAAATGGTGCAGAATGGAGTGCCTTCCTTACTAGACAATCCTGTAGTGTTACTTTTGCAGTCAACGCTGTGGTGGCATTTAATATAGCTAAGGTACGACTTAGGCGTAAGTACGACTTGAGCAACCTTACCCTACTTTAAAAAACAAACATTTTGATATAAAATAATGCTTATCAAAATTAATAGTTTTACAAAAACCGGCATTCGTAGATTACAAACCTGGGCAGATTTAGTGTAAATTTTAGTACTCCACATAGTTTGGGTCTCTTTAAATTTCAACAATTACTTGACATCGGTCATTTGGACATAGTTGATCATACCAGATTTCAACTTTACTTACATTTTTTAATTCCAAATTGAATAAGTAGGACGTTTACTTCTGAATTCATTTTTTGAAGAACAAAAATCGGCTCTGATCGAAACTCATCGTTACCGTGAAACAATTAATAAAAATGTAAGTAAACACAGCCTGCGTAGATTCAAATCAGCGTTCAATTTACTCATGGTCAGGGAATTGCGAATGGTATTTTCCCTGAAAAGGTTCATTTCTGATAAGGGCTATGTTACATCAAAATGCTTGTTTTTCAAAGTACTATCTAATACGCTTATAATAAGCATACCGTATTTTAACAAAATATATTGAATTATGTTACTGTTCCATTATGGAATACCCTGTACAAATGCTTTGTGGTTAATAAAGTAGAACGTTACACCCTATTGGAGTCCTACAACAATTTTTGTAAAATCTCTAACGGTTTCGAAGATACAGAGGAGGAGCGCTTATCCAGACTCAACCTGTATACAAACATAATGAATATTTTAAAATGATATCGTCGTTGCAGCACTAAATTACTCTTCAATCACTTTAAATTAGGCTAAATATTAAAATAGATCAAAAATTTTTCTAAGAATCCACATAATTTCAGAGTGACGATATCCGTCAAGCTTCGGTGGCTATTTCTTGAGCTTTATTTTTACGATACTCGTTTTCTTTTTATTTATTAAAAATTAAAAACTACCAAATTAGGGGAATTTATAGTAATATCCAATCAACTACAGATTATCTTTCTATTTTGTGTGTTAAAATAGCAAACATTAAAAAATGTTCTGTTATTTAAATTAATTAAATTGACCTCTAATTAGTCAAAATTTGATATTATTATTTATAGTATTGATGAAATAGATCAAATTTATTCCAACGTTGCGTAACATGGGAGTGGCGCCATCTATCAATCTTCGGTGGTGATTTCACGAACTATATTCTTATGAAAGTTCAATTTTTAAAATAATGTGAAACCGATTCAATACAATTTAGAGAAACATCCAATTAATTATGATCGTCAACATTAATCAATGAAGGGAATAAGAATCTTCCACTTTTTTATCAAAATTTCTTTCTATTTCTATTTTTGTAATAATAAAGTAAATATGGCACATATTTACTTTTTAACGTTTAAATTAAACATTAATTTTAGATAAGAGTCATTTCTTAATTCCTGTGATAGGGATTCTTTTAAGTTAACAAAAAAAAGCATAACCTTATTTTAGATTCGATAAAAATCTGTTGGTCTCACAATGTAACCTATTTTGTAACGTTTTTTGTAATAGTTAGAATAAATTTGACTTTTATAATAAGAAATGGAATCTTAAGTATTAGTTGAACGTGAAAACCATTTCTTAATCTACATAAAGTTGATTTTTTAAATATATGTTTAGTTAATTCATCGATTTAGAACCAGACTATACTATCCATTTTTGTAACTGAGTTTTTAACATCAACCTATATTATGTTTCAAGCTCTTTCTAACAACTTATTCCAAATCAGCCTACGTCTATTCGTGTTCCTGTATTATTGAATCATGTTTTGTAAATTCACATAACATTATATTGAATATCAAAGATAAAAATTCATTGTCTGCAAAATTTGTAAAGAACGGCCTAAAATAATTTGGTTTGTAAGACAAATTTGATTTTTTTATCCAAAATAGAATCTGTTAGGTTCAATTTAATGTAAAAATGTTACTTTATAGTGGGTTTAGGATGTCAAACTTATTGTTAGTTGTAATTGTAGCAGTAATTTTAGTCGTAACTTTAAAGAATGTAGTGCTTACAAATATCCAGTTTAGGGAGACATTGTTTAATTTTTTTAAATTTTTAAGCAGCCAATAAAATAATGCTAAATACAGCAGAACCCAGACTATCCGAGGTAACGTAGGGGGAAACCCACCTCGGATAACTGAAAATAATACGGATTTATTTTTTATTTCTTAACAAATAAACACAAATGTACTTTAATCGGTTTATTAACGTTTTTAACATGTAAATATGTATGTATGTATACATATTATAAAACATTGAAATAATGGTCTATGCGCTGCTGTTTCATATTGCATTTCTTTTTCTTGGTGCTATGTTTCTCCATCTGTTAAGAAGAAGCAAATCCGCAGGAGTTGCCTCTGATTGTTGTTCGATATACCTTACAGCTTTTTCCAGAGAAGCAAAACCTTCTTGATGGGAGATCTTAGTGGGAGGCTCTTCATCCACCGCTTCGTCATCGTCGTCATCTGATTTTTCGGTTTATTGAAAGGCATTCGTTAGTTCTTCAACACTCATTTCTTCTTCTATATCATCTGCTGTAACCCATTCAATAACGTCTTGTCTTGTCACATTTTCGCAACCTTTTAAGTTTTGTATTAATTCAAATAAATTTTGTTCTTCTTCTTCTTCTTCTGTCTCGGTGTCAAAATTTGAAAAAGACATTTCTCCCCGGCTTCTCCCAATATCAATAACTTTTGGCCAAGATTTTTTAATAGTGGAATTACGTACGGAATCCCAATCTTGGCTCGATTAATCCGGAGCTCGAATAATTGCGACTCGGATGATCGAGGTTCTACTGTATAACTAAAATTCCCTCTATTTTCGCTTGCAGTTGATTTATTATCTAAGAATTCGAATTAGGTTGGGATAAATGAGCAAATAGATAGTTCTTGGCGTAACAAGAACAATTTTGTCTGTAGCTGCAGCTGTTGTGACTAAGAGAAAAATTAGAAGACATCGGCGATTTTTCAGGAGACTCATAAACCGAAATCGAGAATTGAAGGGTCATTTCTTAATTTCTTAATAACAAATAACTTACGTAAAGAAAAACATCGTGATCAGTTTTTCAAATATACAAGAATGTAATTTCCAAAATTTTTCGAGATAATTTGAAATATAACAGAGCTTACAAAGAACTAATAAATTTTGGTCAATATGTTTAGCATTGAAGTCAATAGAAGTCGTCATAGTCAATACGTTGACGGAATTGTCAGCAAGTATTTAGCCGTAACCATAAAAAAGTTGGCCAACTTTTGCGCTTACGATTAAATTTGTTGTAATATTTAGCGGCTGTAAGCCCTTGACTCACCGATACAATTTAAATAAGCATAGTTAAACTACTTTAAATACTACAGCTACTATACTATGGTTACGGTTACAACCTTTAAGTTTGACACCCTAAACTCACCATTAGATTCTTATCATAAAAGTCGTTAAGATTTTTCAAAGTTGGTTCAAAAGATTTTGACCTTATTTTAGGTTCGATCAAAATTCTTCGGACTTCATCATTATCATTTTCTCTTAACCCTTTTAGTGCCGGAGGCCGATACAGCAGTCTTTGTTGCACTGGCAAAAAGTGCCAGCGCCGATATATTTGCACTTTGTAGCGTTTATAGTGTAAATATTGTTTTTTGTTTGGTTTTTATCTTATGAGTCTTTTTCCAACCTTAGAAAAATCTTGACAAATTCGGCCGGTTTTTTTAACATGGGCATTTCGATTTTTCCCGCCGCTAAAAGGGTTAAATAATGTTTTTGTAATACTTAACAAGTTTAAATTTTATAATAAATAAATTAATCATTAAGATTTAATTGAAAATAAAAATCATTTCCTAATTTCTACAAATAAATTCCGAAGGATTTTCTAAAATTACATTGTTAGCCTATATTTACGTCCATTCGTAATGAGCACATAATTTTTGTTTATCTTAATAAACTATATTCTTTTTATGAATAAAAATTAAATTAAAGTATTGAAACAAAAATAAAATTAATCGAAAAATGAATATAATTCCGGAGTGGCGCTATCTATCAGCTTTCGGTGGTCATTTCACTAACTATACTCCTCCTAAATTTCAATTTTTATTATCAAACCACACAAATAGAATTTCAGAAATATCCAATCAATTACGGTCATCAATCTCTCTTAGCATTCTTTTAGGTGCTAATATAAAATTTATTTTTATCTAAATTGATTAACATTACTTCCAATCCATTAAATTTTCGTCTAATTAATTTGAATTAGATTTAAGTTTTAATTCACCTAATTTAACATCACCTAATTTAACATGATGCCCGAGTGGCGCCACCTATCAACTTTCGGTTGTCATTTTACAAACTATACTTTTATAAAACTAAAATCTCATTTTTGATTAATATATCTCATACATAATTAACATATTTGTTAATGCTTTTATCTTTTATCCTCATTTATCCATATCAAAAAAAAGTAAAGACAATTTTTAAAGAAAATAAATTAATCGATTTTTTTTAGTTAGTTGCAGATAAAAACAAATATAAAACTTCGATTGATTACTTAAAAAGTAATATCCACAATTTACAAACCAGTCTTGATCAGTCCAGAAAAAATGAATACGTAATATAAATAATTTTCTTTCTTTCTTTTTACTTTTTCTTTCTAAAATCCCTTTTTGTTAGGAATACAAAAAATTATTTGAAGTAGAAACTGAAAAGACTAAAATGTTATCTGAAGAATTGAAAGAGATAAATGGAAAAAATTTAACGACCACCGAAGAAGTCGTTACTTTACGTGAACGTTTAGCTCAACTTCAAAAAGATTACAGCAATCTTTATTCAAGTAAATTTGCCCAATTTATACATTTTATACCCCTTAATTTTAAATTTATAATAGATCATCAAGAATTACTAACAGAAATACCCGATAAACCAGGAATTTTAGAAAATTATAAAAACGCTCAAAGAATACTAGAAGAATACCAAGTGGAGATTGGATGTCTTAAAGATGTGAGTGCATTTAAAACTAATTAATATATTGATTAACTTTAAAATAATGATTTTAGACAATTTCTTCTCAAACCATCAAAATAGAGAGTTTACAAAAAAATCAAATCAAATTAGAAGATATAATTGAAGAATTAACGATAGAAGGGTAAGTAAACCTCTCAAATTTATAATTTTTTATAAAAATATTTTTTATACATAGAAAAAAATTAAATAAAAACTTATTAGAAGTTATCTCAGAAAAAGAATTAATTCACAACAAATTAAAATTTTCCGAAAATGAATTAGAAAAGATCAAAAACGAATTAAGTGATAAAGTCAAATTACTTGATGAAAAAACGAAAAATGAAAAACATTTAGAAAATTCTTTTCTGTAAGTCAATTTAACAACTTCCTTTCTTTCCTTAATTCATTGTACAAATATTTAATTATTTTTAAGAAATGCACAAACGCATATTAATGAATTAATGACCACACTTCAAAACACCGATGAGAAAAATATAAAATTAAAAAGTAAATTAGAAGTGGCTCAAAATATCTACAAAGCTCTCGAAGATACACACCGAAAATTAGCTGAGAAATTATTAAAAACTGTTCATACTTTAATGAACGAGAAAGTTTCCAGGCGGACGGCTGAAACGAATTGTGAACAATTAACTGAGAAAATCGCGAAAGTAGAAGCAGAAAAGGTATTTAAAAAATTAAACTTAACAATTAAGACTCAACAAAAAATTTCTTTTAGAACGATTTAATTCAAAAAATTAAGTCACAAAACGATACAATTAAAAACCACGAAAAGAAATGTTCGGATATTGAAGCTAATAAGGTTGAGTTAGAAGAAAGATTAACTGAAAGTGTTAATAATTACAAAGAGATTTTAAGTCGATATGATGAATTAATTAGAGATGTAAGATTTTTTTTTTTTTTTTCAATATAACGAAAACAATTTAAACTTATTTTTTCAGTTTGCTGCAGTTGAAATGAAATGTAAAGATTACGAATCAAGATTAAAGGAATATTTGTTAGACTGTCCAAAATGTAGAGATTTAGAAGTTAGTTTATTTAAAACAATTTCATTTTCTACCACCACAAAATTTTTTATTATCTTTGTAATTAAAATTTTCAGGAGAAAATGAACGACCTTCAATGTAATTTGGAAAGTAGTCACGAAAATATTGTCAATCTTCACGATACGGTTAAAACTTTGACACTAAATATCAATTCGTTAGAATTGGAAAAGTATATTTAAAAATCTAATTTTTTTACTAGTTTTTTGTAAATATTTTACAATAATTTCAGATCTGAAACTGAACTACATTCGCACGAACTTGAAAAACAGCTGGAAGTAGAACGAAGTCTACGAGAAAAAACTCAAGAAACCAATCATAAAATTTTAACTAAATTATTAGAATTGACGAAGGAAACGAAAATATCTGAATCAGTCTGTGATATTTTATTGTCCGTTGTCCGTACTTCTGCTTAGATGTGAATGTTTTTAGTTTAATTTTTATGTAATAACTATGTAAATTAATTTTTGTTGAATGATACTTTTATATTTGTATTTTCCCGCCAACTTCATTAGTACTAATAAATAGAAAAAATTGTTAGTTTATTAATAAACACTAGTCAATTCATATCTATGAAACTAATTGTTGTTGAGATTTGATATTTTACCAGGATTTAGATTGAAAATTAATCTATATTTTCACCAAGAATGAATTTTCTACGACTTTTGGTTTTCCCTATAGAAGGGAAATTTTAACCTAACTTAATTAACCGCTCGTCAAAAAAACCGCAACACCCAGAAGAAATAGTCGTACGAACTTGAAATTTTGGTGGTATGTAGAGCTCATGCAAGATAGCAAATGATTATATCGAAATGACTTTACTATCATTCAACTATGGAGTGTCTAGTGCAATGAAGTCGACCACAAAACATGAATAAATGTAAGGTGACCATACGTCCCGGATTTCTACCTTTCGTCCCGGATTTCTACCTTTCGTCCTGGATTTTTCTAGAAGCAATATTTGTCCCGGATTTAGGTTTTTTGTCCCGGATTGTCCCGAATTTTTGAAAAGAGTCTTATTTTCAATATTTATTTTAAATATATTTCAAGTAGAATTATTTTTACAAAATGTGAACCGAAAAATCCATACTTCAGAAGTTTCCGTCCCGGATTTGAAATGAAAAAATATGGTCACCTTAATAAATGGAAAAAGATACGTCTTCGCCAAATATCTTTATAAACCCGTTTGGGACAACTCGGCCAGCGAAGCTTACTTCGAGAGCGATTTAGGAAAGTCAGACATCGATGCAAACAATTTATCGAAGAATCCATTGCTATAGTTTAATATCACACCTACAAATTTCTCAGATTTCTTTAATCCCTGCATATCCAGTTTTCATATTCAAGTGTATAGTTTGAGGGGGCATCAGGTCGAACACTAAATCTTCTTTGGTGATGAATATCGGTTTTGTCTATAGCAATTTGATGGTCAACTGTGTCTCAAAAGATCTAGAGCTGGAAGACTAAATTTGGAATTCGGTTATTTCTCGTTATTCTGGCTTAAAATCTCATATTGTGATGGGGTGTACTACGAACAATTAATAGGCTACCTCAAAATAAAAGAAAACGAATGTAAAACTAAACTCAATGGGAGGGTTGTTTATCAAATAAATCAGTTTTTTATAACAAAACTATAATTAAATATTAAAAGAAACTAACGACCAGGTGGTGCACCCCAAAACGTGATGGTAAGTATTAAATCAAATGAAACTAACTAACAATTGTTTAGGAAGATCAGGAGAGAGTAATTGACATCGCGAATTCTTTAGGTAAGTAATAAATTTAATAATACTTGCGATACTTCTGGTTCTCTGTTTCAGATGTGGAAAGAAAATCGGAACCAGCAATGGAGAATATGGCGTCTCCAAATAAACGGCGCACAGTGGGGCGAAATGCTCTAAACTCGGACATTCATATAAAAATTAAGTTTTAGAAAACTTATACTTTCGAAATTTTTTTATATTCTAGATACTTGAGTCTATTTATAAATGCATTTGAAACATTAATTTTTATCAATTTTCCCATAGAAGATATTTTTCAAATTCGACATTTTCAAAATTAATGAAGTTTCGTTGATTCGACCCGTACTGCTTTAAAACGTTCTTCCATCAAAACTAAACGAAGGGGGTAATTGAAATTTTTATAGCATGAGGAGTAGGTTTCAAACTTCATATTATAGTTATTATCATCTTGTAAAGTTGTTTGTATATTCTTAATACATGCGTTAAAACTAATGACATTTATATAATAGAGATCACATATTTTAAACGGCCAAAACTTTTTTTGTCCAAAACTGTCCAAGCTATGCAATACATCAAACGGTTGCCAACAGGCTCTAGTTCCTAAAAACCCTTATTGTCCGTCCACCTTCATCCACCTTTTTATGAAAATTGCATTTAAAGATAAAATATGTCAAATTATACACTATCTGTCATGTAAAACCAGTTTAGATTAGGATAATAAATTACATAAAATCATCATTTAAAACCATTTTTTTTTTTTTGTGTAATGAAAATAATTATGGAAAAATATTGATATTTTTAACAAGTTATTAATTGCGTTGGAGCCTATAATTCTTTGGATGCCCAAATTTTGCAAGAGAAAGAAGATTTACACAAGATATTTTTGAAGACGTGGAAAGTGTTTTATAAGATTAAACTTGTAGATATCGAAAATGAAGTTCTAAATATACAACATTTATAAGCCATAAAATATTTTTATCAAATATCTGCATGCTGAGGTCAATAACCACATGTAGGTATAGGTTGTTACAATGTTCTTGCATTTATTTCTGGTAATACAGGGTCGTTTGCTAACTACTTAACGTTAAAAATCTATTATAATTAATATTATTTCTAAAAAAAGTTACGTCCTGTTTGGGAATTGAACCCGCTTCTGCAACAAATTTGACTTTTTTTCATTAAAAACAAAAAATGTGTTATTTTCTTTAATAGTAAATGCTCACTTCTTTTATATACTTATTTATACACCTATTTTACTCATTTGCACTTAATTTTGTGGTTGTTCTATTGAAAAAAAGAAAGTTATGTGGCGATGTCCGCAATTTAAGCATGTCGCCCCACTGTGCGGCGCGCCGGTCAAATATCAATAAAGCCGCGGACATTCAAGTTCGTAACTTTAGTGCATGGAAAATTTTAAAACACGGATGTTTAGATCCGTGCTTACATTACACTTATTTGGTCATTACTCAATAGTTCTGTTTAAAGACACCACATTCACGCAATTTTATTTTGCACTTCATTTTTGTCGACGCGCGCACTGAAGGTACGCTTTGTAATAAATATTTTACTAAAGCGCGTCTGTTTTTGGAAAACTGGTTACAAAAATCAACACATTTACCCCCACTTCAGCGCTCAGGCTACCTAGAATCTACTCGCCTTCTTATCGTGGTGCAAAACAGTCATATATCGATATTTTAATTTCATTCGACCGCACTGAAACGAAAAAATAATTTATATTAATAGTATTAAAAATTAATAGTAGCATTATTGTTTCTTGAATAAAAAAAAAATATATGGTGGATGCACCGGTCAAGATCTTCAATAAAATGTTTTAATAAATCTGTACCTGAGAGCTAAAGGGACGTACAGTTAGTAACAGTCTTATTTGTACACCTTAGTGTCTCAATAAGTTTGTATTAAAATCGAAAGATAACAATCAAACTAACAAAGTGTTGTCTTTGATTTTTTTACTGCAACATTAACGACAAATATAGGGAAAGACGAACGTAAAATAACAATTCTAGAAACAATATAACTAATATTTTTATAATAAAAACTTACTTAAGTAACCAAATACAATTTCTTAACTGCAACATTCTTATTTGTACACTTAGAATTTACATTTATAATTTGTCCAAAAAAGATAAGTTTAACAAAATTTAATATTTTGTTGAATAGCCCTTGACTTCAATTACAGCCCTACACCTCTTTTGCATTGGCTGTACGAGGTTATTACAAATTTTGGGATCTATTTGATTCCACTCTCGTTCAATAATTACTTTTGATTCTTTCTTGTTGGTAGTGGCCACCTCACGAACTTTCCTTTTCAAAATTGCCCATTAATGCTCTATCGGATTAAGTTCCAGAGACTGTGGCGGTGTTCTAAGATGTTTTGGAATGTTTCATATGAGCCATAACTTATTTATTTCTGCTGTATGCTTGGGATCGTTGTCCTGTTGAAACATATATAACGCACCCATATCCATTTTTGCTGCACTTTGCTTTATATTATTTTTTAAAATGTTCAGATATCCCCATTTGTCCATAATGCCATCAATAAATTGAATATTACCCATTTCCTTAGATGACATACAGCCCCAAATTAACACTGATCCATCGCCGTGTTTTATAGTAGGTAAAGTATGCTTAAAATAGTATTCCTTATTCTTCTTTCGCCACACTCTGACAATTCCACCTGACCCAAATAAGTTTATTTTTGTTTCATCGGACCAAATAATGTTATCCCAAAAAGATTGCGGCTTATCTTTATGTTCTGTAGGAAATTTCAATCTAACGATGCAGTTATTCTTACTAACAAATGGCCTTTGTCTTGCGATTCTTCCGTGATATTCATAGTTCCATAATACTCGGCGAACGGTCTGAGTTGATACTTTCGTTCCTAAAGATGTTTGTAACATTTTTGCTATTTTTGGAACACTTACACCCGTATGCATAGTCGATCGCCGGCGATTCGCCGGAGATTCGCTGGAGATTCGCCGGAGACTCGCCGGCGAACGGTCGGAATATAATTTGTGATGCATAGTCGATCTCCCAGCGATCTTCGTTTTGGTGAATCGCCGATGATTTGTAACGTGATTTGTGTTGTATTGGCACTATACATCCAATTCAAATCCCTATCGATTTTAAATATACAATATTAATCTGACATAAATTATGATTTTATTGACGTTTTTGACATCGACCGATCTCCGGCAAATCGCCGGCAAATCTCCGGTGCGTCGCCAGAAAAAACAGCATAACGCTCGTGAATGATTCCATGGCGATGACTATGCATTGGAATTTTCTATTGGCGGATGGAGAATCTCCGGCGAATCGCTGGCGAGTCTCCGGCGAATCGCCGGCGATCGACTATGCATACGGGTGTTAATTTCGCATTTATTTTAAGTTGTCTAATAATGAAGAGCTCGTCTCTTTTATTAAGTTTTTTTTCTTTTTAGGAATTCGTGGATTGTTTTTCGTTGTTCCATTATATTTAAATTTATTCACTATGTAGTTTATGCTAGAATGTGGTTTATTTACAATTCCATCGATTTTTCTGAGTGAATATCCCTTTAATGCTAGACTAATTATCATGTTTTTCACTTCATTACTTAACTCCCTTCCTTTAGCTATTTTAAACTCAAAAAAGCAAATACCAAATGTCAAATTAGAATCAATTAATTAGAATGACACCCTCGAAAGTAATGCATGCGCACTTTTCGTAGTAGTGAGCATGCGTTTGTAGTTTATCCAATAGAATACGAGTCCTTCAATCAATGTACAAATAAGAATGTTGCGTTTCAAAAAACTTTCGATCAATACATAAATAAATTTTTAATAAAAAGAAATTAATTATGCTGTTTCTACATTTGTTATTTTCAGTTCATATTCCCTAATATTTATTGTTGATCTTGCAATAAAAAAAATCAAAGAAAACACGTTAGTTTGATTTCTATCCTTTGATTTCAATACAAATTTATTTAGACACTGAGGTGTACAAATATAACTGTTACTAACTGTAAGTCCAAATTTTATGAAAATGAGATATGCTTAAAATAAGTATCTCGTTAAACACAACATTTCATTTTTTACAACATTATCTAAAAAAATTAATCACGAAAAAAAGTTTTTGGGTTATAAAGAAGTAAATCCTTACCGTTTTAGCGCCAAATAGTCGTGAGTCCACAAAAAATCTAATTATCAAGGTTAAAACTTATTTTAACCTTTTATTTTTTTATTTTAACTTATTTTATTTATTTTTTTTTACTAAATTTAATTCGCAATTGTAAAAAGCCTAGATTTAATGTGTACTCCATGGCCCTAGAAGATTTAAAAAAATGTAGTACATTGTACTCCTTATCAACAGCGCCATTTATATTTAGAAAGAAAAGCAATGATGGCCTAGAGTTTAAATTGTCCAACATTGTTTGGCTTCAACTTCGGCGAGAAGTATATGGAACTCTTTTTTTATAAAACATCATTTAATAACAATTTTTGTTCCATTAATTTGTATAGAAATATTCGAAAACCGTCAAATATACCAAAAAGTTTGACCAAATTAAGATTTTTTAGAAAATCTATAAGTAAAGCAAAGTACGACAATCTTGTAACTCTCCTTAAGTGGGTCCCTGAAGAATATCAGGATTATTTCAGAAACTTGCCCCATACTGAAGAATCAGATTTCCCTGATGATGAATGAGTTTATGAGTTCATATATTTTAAAATTTATTCTTTGTTGTAATAAGTTCATACATGTTATTATTGTCCCAAATTATTGTTTTGTTGTAAGTCCATACAGTCATTCAGAAATAATTTTTTCAAGCCAAAATGTAGTAAGTCCAATAAGTTCGTAAAAATAGAAAGTTTTCATAAAAATGTTTTGTTAATGAATAAAGACAGACTATTAGTATTAAATAACAATATTTCCGCGATTATGAGCTAAATTGTTTGAGAGCTGAGAATATGAAAATTGTTATTTCAAATTAAAAATAGTATATTTTTCGTTATTTCACAATTATGTCATTTTGGACTTAAGTCCCTTTAGCTCTAAGGTACAGAAATATTTTTATAGTTTTTATATAAATTTATCTTAATAACTAATCATACCTAAGAATTGAAATGAATTTTTAAACATTCATACCTCAGAAAAAATTGTTGTTGAAATTTGAAATTTTACGAAAATTTAGATTGAAACTTATTGTTAGTCTTTATTTACGCCAAAGATGAATTTTCCACGACTTTTAGTTTTTCTTTCAAAAAAGAAAATGTAACAAAATGTCGATTAGAACTTGTTAATTTTTAAAAATTTATAATCATATCGAACGATAAATTCAAGATCATAACGAACGATTTTAAACAAGTCATGACAACCACGGAAACAATTTTCAAAGATTTTAAACGATTTTGAAATGTCGTTGAGAGATATTAAATGTTTTTGAATGATTTCAGATACATTAAACCGATTTCAGACTAATTAAATGATTTGAGATGATTTTAAGTTAATACCTTCAACTTTTCAAAATTTTTATATCATCGGACTTGTAATTTCCGAGATATACAGGTGTCCCGTTTTGATTATCCGATCCTTTACTGACGTATTCCTTGACTGAAAACAAGCAAGAAAGTTCTAATGAACATAGGTCCGAAAGTGGCCCATTTTTAAGATATTGAAGGTATTAATTCTAATAGTTGTCTATTACTATACTTCATTTAATAACTAGGAGGAGTGAATCTCAAAACCCCATTTACATAGGAAAAAGTAACTAAAAAAATACACCAAACATTTTTGGCGGCAAATTTGAATTCTAAACTTAAAACCAGTTACATTTATGCAACCAACAAAACACCAAGCGTTTGAGCGTAGTATTCTAGAACATACCAAATATCTCTATGGCCGGTTATCTATACGTACATTGTTCAAAATTTATCCAAAAGACGTTCCTTGTGTTGACGTATTATATTCAACAGATGACATCGTACCATACCTTCTTCGAACTTAATATTTTTTGATCGCAACCATTTGAGCACAACGAAAAAGCGAGAAACAAGTTGACAAATTAGGTAAAGCACCTAACCTCAAACGTTAAAAACCATAAACGACAAAAACCAATTTTTTCGTCTTTGTAAACTTGACTGCGAAGCAACCAATAATGGTTCACTATTTTGGCGCGCAAAATTCAAATCACTCCTCCTAGTTATTAAATGAAGTATAACATTAATGCAGTGAATTATTTAATTTAAATTATTAAGGAGATGTGATGGTTTCAGCAAGCTTTTGTACCTAATCTGTTTAACCTAATAATGATAATTTATCGAAACTATCCTAACAAATTAATAACTGCATTTAAATGATTCACTTTCATTATGTTAATAATAAGAAGATTTGTGGAACTAAATTTCCAATATCTCGAAAACGAATCACTGTTGGGCCCACGTTCATTAAAATTTTTAACTGAGGTTTAGCCAAGGAATATACCAGTAAAGGATTAGACAATCAAAACAGGACATCTATAGAAGAACACGATTACTCCCGTTAACACAAAATTTAATTAATTATTTCAACTTTATTTAATATCCGAGGCTCTTCGTAAAAACTCGCACAAACACAAATCGAAACTTTTTAAGTACTTAATTATTTAAAATTAATCCCGAAATACTTTCGGTTAATAAATAAATTTTTACTATAAACTTATTAATTTAAGATGAAGTAAGTAGTTAAATTGTAATAATTTTTGAAATTGAGATGCTTTTGCTAAAACAACCACCCAGTGATTGAAGTTTGGCGAAGCGAAACCGTGAGAACGGAAGGTTTCAGGTAAACAGCATGTAAAACTGGATCTTTACCAATCGAAGAACTGGAACTTTTTATTATAGCGATCTTTGTCTGTACATTGTATGAGTTTATCGTTTTATAGACCAAAAAACAACCTAGGTTTTATATTTGAAGCGTATAAATGCAAAAGCAGACATTCGACATTTTCTTCAAAAAATAGTTAGACACGGATCTGTATTGTAAATTTAGCAAGAAATCAATTTTTGTGGCCCCCAGGAGCGTAACAATACATTTAAGCGAGTTATTGCAATAATAAATTCCGCTTTAAATGCAAGAGCAGACATTTGCGCCAAGTAGTTAGGTGCAAAAGCAGACGTTTGTGTTTGAACCTATCCAGAGCTCGCATTACCTCGCGTGATAGCCGTGACATCGAAGTAGCTATTAGTTTTGTTCGCTTCTGCATGATTAGTTTAAACGAGAGCGTGTATCCAATGTATTACGGAGTTTTGATTACCTTCAACAACATTACCATTGAACCAAGTCCTCGTGGCAAAGGGCGAAAGAGAATAGCAAATAAGCAAGAGTGCAAGCGTGAAAAAGCCAAGACAAAGAGGCAAAGGTTTAAGGGAGAAGGCTTAAACCTGACAAGATAAGAAGCATTTCCTCTTTGCTAGCCAAACACTATGGTGCAGAATGGGAAAACGATGAACGATTGGAGTTCTTCAAAAACGTCTTTCAAGACAATCCAGCCAACACTTCGGAAACTCAGGCGGATGTGAATGACACACTAGTGTTTTCTGATAATGAATCTGATACTGACTTACGAATTTAAATTTGTATATAAAAAACTAATTTTGTACTTTTTTCAATAAAATCAGCTTCTTTAAAATCTCTTTTATCGCAATTCCAAATTTTGTCAGTGCCAGATACTGCTAGTTTTTGTACAGAAACGCCAAATCCAGAACTTTGCAGTTCACGAAGCAGAGATTTCCAAGCCTTAGATGCAAAACAGGACATTCTCATTTTTTAAATCAAAATAATTTTTTTACTATAAACCTGATTTGCGCTTTAAAGCACGTAAAGACGCGTCAATGTATTATCTACTTTTGGTTAAAATACCAGCCGATTGAGTGACTTAAACAACAATGAGAGGTTTTTCGCACTTTACTCAAAACTATTTGAATGTCAAATGTCTGGTTTTGCATTTATACGCTTCATTTATAAAATCGATCTTTCGTTTTATAAAAAATCTTAAAGTTTGATGCTACACATCATATAAATAACATTTTTTTCGTTTTTTTTTATATCAATTTTTTTCTTTTAATAAAATTTCTATTATTTTTGAATTAAAAATTAAAAATGCTAAAGTATAACATCAAACATGTTTAGTTTTTATTGTAGATAGGTATATGATGTTTGGTATCAAATGAAAGCAAATCTAATTAGAAGTTGATTGATGGAGTTAATTTTGAGACTTGATTGGGGTTGGGGGTAAAATTTTGGATTGTGGTTTTTTGTGTAAGATTGGAAGGTGTTGTAAAAAGGTGGGTTGTTCTTGTTTTATTTAAACGAATTTATTTTGTTAAACATAAGGGAAACATTTGGATTGTTTTAAAATTTTTGTGATAATAATTAGAATAAATTTAACATTTATTATAGAAAATAGAGTCTTTAATTTAACATAAAAATTATTTTCTAATTCCTATAAATAAAGTGTGGATGATTTTTTAAAGTTGATAAAAAAATGAGGTTATAAGTTCGGGCGTAGCATGTGGTATCTTCGATATTTTTTTTTTTGATAATAATTAAAATAAGTTCAACATTGATTATAGAAAATAGAGTTTTTAAGCTTTATTTTAACGTAAAAATTATTTTCTGATTCCTGTAAATAAAGTCAGAGTGATTTTTAAAGCTGATAGAAAAAAAATTGAAATTATGTTCGCTTAAAATTCTTTATTTTTCTCACTTTTTTTTAATATTTTTGGTAATACAAAGAATACAGCAGAACTCCTCTAATCCGTAAACTTTGGGATTGCATTATCCGAGGTATAAATACGGATTTAAAGTGAAGCAAATAATCTGTCAACACCAAAATAACTGTAGTGTTCTTCGTAGTAAAAGCAATTGCAGTATTGTACAGTCTTGGTATCTTTAATTTATCCCTCAAACCCTTGAATCTTTTAGGGTGTATGTTGAAATCATAGAAAAAGAAAGATATAGAAAGATATAGAAGGTGAACTCCCACTAGATTTTTGAAATGCGTCAAATTTAGTACGTAAGCCGAAAACTCACAGCGCTGATGTGCAACTATTCAAAAAAACCGCGAAATTTGAAATAAAATATTTTTTTATTTAATTTTATTTCTTTATTCGTACTACAATAAGTGAGCCATAAGTGACTCACTTATTGTGTACGAAAAATAAGTAGCAATGATAAAAGAAAAAACATTTTTTAAAATAGATTAATCTCTTTTATTTTCATTTATGAAGCTAATACAAGAATGCGTAATTTATTAAACTAAACAAATATACCTACTACACTAATAATAATACTAGTTTACAAATTAGAACTTTTTATACTCCGTAAGGACTTTATTTATATAAAAGTATGTTACAGTACCTTCCGTAAACCTAAGGCTGGTTTTAGTGCTCAACCGACGGTCGGTACTGACCGTCAATACTGACGGTCAGTACCGACCGTCGGTTTGTGTTGTTCAGTGCTTAGCTGATTGACAGATCTGTCAAAACGCGCTGACCGTCAGTTTGTACAGTCTCACGAAAAATGGACGCATTAACAAATTGTACGATACTTGGGTATTTCATTTTTCTGTAATTCTTTAACTATGCATCACGGTCTTTATATAAATTATGAGACAAAATCCCATAATTCCGGATGCAACCGGACTTCGGTTATTAATCGTTCTGTGTCTATGCTCATTATTTCACGATGACTGTACACGTACTGACAGCAGTCTGTCAGTTGGCTGACGTACATACGGACGCGTTCGACCGACAGTTGTCATACGCGCTGCGTACCGTACGCGCGTAGGGTTCATCAGTGCAGCACTGAACAGCTACATATGAATACGTTGCGAAGCTACACGCGACCGACGTCGGTACCGACCGTCGGTTGAGCACTAAAACCGGCCTAAATGTATTAGCAAAAACATCATCACATGTCATATTTTTTTAACACATATCCACTTACAAGGAGAGTGCAAGGTCTTGGGGTCATAGATTTAGTTCAAATTTTGAAAGATGGTAGATTTAGTTTCCCTGTTGAAGAAAATATATGGTTGTAGGGGCCACTACTCAATAGCTCTTTAGATATTTGCAAGTGAAGATGCAATTCACTAGTTAAATTCAGGTCTGTAGCAAACGATTAAACATAATGGGTGTAGCGTAGCAGCAATAGATTGGTGTTTCTCGTCATTAGGCGCCGGTTTCGAGTTCTGAGAGTGTCCATTTCTACATATAAAGATACCATGGATGGATATAAAATTTTGCGACATCGAAGCATTTTTTGAGTGTGCACCGCACTTTGGATTTGTCAGTTAATTGTCATTTGATCTGTCAAGACTTCAAAATTAATACAGGAATATGACTTGGCATTATAACCTTTCTTCAATAAGCCTGACTTAATCGGTATAAATTCAGTTAATTTTGACATTATCCGGACTTGTCCTAACGAATTAATTGCATCTTTAATTGCAAATATTTAAAAAAATATTGAATAGTGGCCCCTATAACCATATATTTTCATCAACAGGGAAATTAAATCTACCATTCTAAGAAATTTGAACTAAATCCACGACCCCAAGACCTTGCACTCTCCTTGTTAGCCCAAATCCAATTGAAATTGATACAAATTCGCTGTAACACACGTTGTTTGTATAAAATATATTGCTTTTTATTGAACAACGTCTCCGAGATAGAATACATATGCGTGCTTTAGCCCTCGAATTGAGTATTAATAAAATCGTATTTTCATTGACACTTCATATTCTAATCGCTCTCTGAAAATCCCGATTAAATTGATATAAATATGGTTATTTTTGACATTTCTCAATTGACAACTTGTCCCAAGGTTTTTTGGGCACCGATGGTACCGTGCGTTAAGAAATGATTGTAGATCGTTTGAATTTGGCGCGCTATAGATTAATTTTTAAGGTTGGTATAAATACAATAATGTTAATCATATCTCATAGGCGTGTCATGGAAAATATTGAAAACTGTCATAAATTGTCAAAAAACCGTAAGACAAAGCAATTTGCAAGATTGCAATTGATATCCGATCTCCAATAATTATGGGTATATGTGCATATACACTTAATACTGAAAAGGATACATCATGAATAAATCCGGCTACGCCACTGATATGCAAGATACGACGTAGGTATACTCTTTTCGCGGAAAGATGTCTCATGCGTCATTAATTAATTATATTATCCTAGACTACTATTTTCGGTTTTCGTCTCTATCTGACATATATGATTAAATAAAGAAAAAAATATTTGACATATGTCGAGAAAACGGTGACAAGTAATGACGCATGAGACATCTTTCCGCGAAAAGTGTATAATTCACAGATAACAATATTGACCATTGAAAACCACTAAATTACGAGCGCGCCAAATTCAAACGATCTACAATCATTTCTGAACGCACGGTACATTACGTTGAATGTCAAAACTGGTCAAAACTAAATTCGTTCAGTGTAATGAATAATACTTTGTTGTTAAACGTTAAGTAGGATAAAATGGTTATTTAAGTGGAAAAAATTAAAATCGAATTTTCTCAAAACTTTAATTACTGTATTATATCGTCCTTGTCGCAAATAAGCTATACGCATTTTCCCGCCAACTGAAATAGTACCAACACATAAAAAATAATCTCTATTTATTAATAAACACTTATTTAGTTATAAATTCTATTTATCACACTTCAACAGAACTTTTATCTTAAGAAATCGTATATATTTACTTATTTTCACCATTAAAATTACAAATGTAAATTTTTAGTAAACTTTGAAAATTTTATGTTTTTAAGTTGCCCACACTTAAGCGTCCCAAGCATAGTCGAAAAATAACAATTTTGTGTCTTTTCCAACTCTCCCTGTAAGAAAACCATCCAAAATGCGTCGCAAAAGTCGTAAGATGGACCCTGAAAACGGTATGAGCAGCTACGAACCGGAAGAAAACCGCGAAAACGACTCCGAAGACGATGAAACTAACGTCGTCACAGAAGACGCGGGAGACGGTGATGTAAAAAAAGCCAAATCTCCTAGGAAAAATGATAAATCGCCTAAAAAATCGACTAAGAACGATAAAAAATCCGACAGGGAAAACGCTGAAAGCGAAGAACGAGAAAATGGGGCCGACGATGACGAAGTTACCGCCGAAAGTGGAGAGAGGGAAAGCAAGCGTAGAAAAGTCGAGAAAAAAACTTCTAAAAGCCCGAAAAAATCCAAGGGTAATAAAAAAGGGGCCAAGACCCAAGATGAAGATACAGACGAACAATATGAGGTATTTATGTTGAAAAATTTTGGGGTTAGTTTACTTCTGACATTTGACGTGGTAACATAACCTCAAATTTATTTGTTTGCGTTTACCCTCCACTTTATTTAAAATAAATTATTTATTTTATTTATATATTTGCTTATTAATACAGGTTGAAGCTATTATTAATTCAAAAACTGTGCGAGGCGTAAAACACTATTTAATAAGATGGAAAGGTTATGACGCCTCATCGGATACATGGGAATCTGAAGTTTCTTTAAACTGTCCCGATCGAATTAAAGAATACAACGAGAGCCTTAATAAAAAATCTTCAACACCGTCTTCCTCACCAAAAAAACGAGGAAGGAAAAAGAATGAATCAAATTCTAAGAAGCAAAATACCTCATTAGATGAGGATAGCGAAAATGAAGAAAATGCGGAATACGAAGTAGATAGGATTATAGAGGTGCATCATAAACGTAATGGGAAGAAGGAATTTTTAGTATCGTGGAAAGGATATCCTCCATCGCAAGATAGCTGGGTTAGCGAGGAAGATATGGATTGCAAAGATTTAATTGCTAAATTTATGGCAAAAGTGGAACGAGCTAAAAATGCCACTCCAAAGCAGCTAAGAGAAAATCGAGCGCAAACAGATCGATTTACGTTGACAACAAGAGAACACGGAAGACGACTCAGTAGGAGAAATCAGGGTAAACAAAGGTAATAATAAAAGACTTATGTATTTTAAAAAATTAATGTAATTATTTTATTTACAGAGTGCAGTATCATAACACAGAATAATGTTCAGCCACATTAAAGTGTGCAATCTGTAAAAGTTGAGAAATTTTGGATACAGATTTGTTTATAAAATTCATAAAGTAAGCTATCATCAAATTATTTCATAATTAATGTAATTTAATTTAAAGTTACATTATTTATGGATCAACTCAAAAAAAGAGTTTATGTAAAATAATAATGCTTACTTTATGAAATTTAAATTTTGTATAAAACTTAGATCGTAGATCTCTAAGTTGATTTTTAGTGTTTGATGAGTACAATAATACCTATATTATTATTTTCTATTCTTATTTCTTTACATTTTTATTATAAAGGATACAAAAAAATTATATTGTTATGTTCAGTTATAAGATTTTGAAAGGATTTCATTTTAGTTTGCTGTTTTTTTTTTAATATAGATTTATTTGATTTAATCTATATTTTCTTGCACAGATTTTGATTATTTTGCATAGTGATCACGAAATAAAATTATGTTTGTTTCTTTATGTACAAAAGAAAACAAGCCTGAGGAGGCCGTACATAGTTACATTGAGTAGTTTCTAGATCTTTTCTCGTTACGCAAGTTTTATTTCAGATTCCGAGTCGCGTATACGACATCAATTTTTATTGATTAGGACAAGTAAAAGTGAAAAAAGTACAAATTTAGGTGTAACTAAAATAAATTCTTTTAGAAAGATAAATTGTTAAAACACATACTTGGAAAGATCTCGATACTACTATATCATTGTGTCATTGAAATATCAAATATTATATATTTATTTAGATGTTTTCAGCACAATAATCTGTGTGCAATTAAGATAAAAAAAAAATTATATAATAATTTATATATAAAAATAAAGAATATTTGATATATCCACAATCTTTTGTGTGAGTATTTCCTTATGTTTTTTCTTATTATTAATTTAAATTAACTGGGATGTTCATCACAAGTGGCTTAGGGCGCTATTACACTATCAAAGGTTTTATAAAAGATCTATAAAAGCTTTCATAAAAGATGTTTATAAAATTTAAAAATAATTCTTTGATCAAAGATTTGACAACTGGTATTACACTACATAAAATATTTTACGTTAGTTGTCATAATATTTTTACCTAAAATGGATGAACAACAGTTCTATGCTTATGGGGTTTCAATTAGTTCGATTTTGACAATTTTTAATATTAAAAAGACGAAAAATTGAGCAAAAAACCCGGAGAAAACGTGTATGGGTTAAACCATAGGTTGTGGTGGATATTAGGGATTGTTCAATTAAACACCAGGAATCATTTCCTTAACTCTATCTTTACTCGTCGCAACTTAACAATTAACTAAACTCTTGTCGGCGCCTACTCATAAGAGTCTCGCATTACACAACAGGTGCAACATCAGCGTCTCAGCGGTCAACCGTCGACAAGTGTCCAGTGACATACATAAAATGCTTATATTACAATAATTAATTACTTTAATACTAATTGCCTAATACTACCACTACAAGGTGTTGAGACGTGAAGTTCTGGGTATACATCAAAACCTCTTAAAGGAACGCCGAATTGAAAACACATCATGCTACAGAAGTTAGTTGCATTAGTGTAGAAGATAGTGTTTTTGCAACTCTTTGGTTTTTGATGACAGGGGAAAGTTATTCTAATTTAACACATTCAAGTTGAATACCGCAATGTACATTAAGCTTTCAATATTTTATTTCTATTTTTGTAATCTTTATGCTGCACATTATACAGGTGTCCGGAAATGTCGTGTACAACAGAAGACGACAGATTCCTTGGGCGAAAATATGATGATATAACTCAACTTATCTATATACAAAGTCGCTTAGTTTAGCCGCTAGAGGACTTTAAAAATCATATTTTTCATGAGTTTTTTTTAAATTACTCGAAAAATCGTCAGTAGACTTTATTCATTTTTTTGACCATGTCTTTATGTTAGCAGGCTACAGCTTTCTGTAGAACATAATCGAATTTCGAATCATACAGGGTGTTTAGAAACACTCTCGCGACAAGTTATCCATCCAGATCTTTTTAACCAGCCTGTATAATTTTTTGCTAATTTTTTTCTGAATAGCTATATTCATTTAGAAACTATTTTCTCTCTTATAAAATTTCAGTTGGACAAACAGTTTAGCCTCAAAAAAATATTTTCTAAATCCCTACAAGCCCAAATTGATAAACTAAGGTACCATTAGCAAGGTTTAAAGTAGCAATTTCTATAAATGGTGTGAAGTTCTTTTAAAAAAACCGAAATTTTCAGGTTTAGAAATACCTTATTGCTTAAGATATTAAAATTTTCGACAAGACTTATGACCATCATCAGGGCTAAAAATAATACAAAGTGGAAAATTTTTACAATTTGCCTTTTTCGTGGCATTTTTGCTTGGTAACATCCCCTAAACAAAGTCTTAGATCTAGTGATCTTGCTGGCCAAACAGTGTTAAATCCTGATGATGGTCAAATCCTGGTGAAAATTTGAATATTTTAAGCAATAAAGTACTTATAAACCTGTAACATCTGGTTTTATAGAAAGACCTTCATGCCGCTTAAAGAAACTGCTATTCCGAACTTTGTTAATGGTACCTTAACTTATCGATTTATGCTTGTAGGGATTTAGAAAATATTTTTTTAATGCTAAACCGTTTGTCCAACTGAAATTTTATAAGAGAAGAAATAGTTTCTAAATTAACATCGCTATTCAGAAAAAAATTGACAGAAAATTATACAGGCTGGTTAAAAAGATCTGGATGAATAGCTTGTCGTGAGAGTGTTTTTAAACACCCTGTAATTTTCGAAATTCGAATTTGTTCCACAGAAAGCTGTACCCTGCTGATATAAAGACATGATCAAAAAATGAATAAAATCTAATAAAAATTTTCGAGTAGTTTAAGAAAAACACACGAAAAATATTGTTTTTAAAGTCTTCTAGTGGCTAAACTAAGCAACTTTGTATATAGATAAGTTGGGTTCAATCATAATATTTATGACCAAGGTATCTGTGGTACTCCGTTGTGCACGACATTTCCGGATACCCTGTATAGTAATTTACGACATTTGTATTCAGTAATTAAGATTCTGGTAGCAGTTAATGTCCACGTAAATTAACTTGACGTCATTTTGTCAAACTACCCCAAATATTTTGTGCAATAAATCTTTTATAAAATATAGACTATAACATTGTAAAATTTCTTTGACAAAGATCTTTTATAAAATCTTTGATAGTGTAATAGCGCCCTTAAAATGAAAATTAATTTTATGCCATAGTTTTTGCCTTGAGTTATTTAAGACTTTAGGGTTATTTTTACTGCCTTTATAAAATCGTATTTTATTGAATGTTGATAAACCGATTTTATTATGAAAGCTACATATTATATCATTAAGTTTCAATAACACTTTGCAACGTATTTAAAAGAGTATTTTTCATATTGTCAAAAAGACCATCACAAATTTCTGTGCTCCGGAGTTCAACAGCGGTATCAACGGCCAAATTACCAGTTGACGGAATATTACAATCTCTACAAGAACAATCTTTTAAAACCAAAGAAAAATCGTTTGTTTATTTACTTACGTTTTAGTGCAAGTAGATGTGATTTGCTTAATCTTGCAATTGGTAGCATCTCCATCATTAAATTTTACTCTAAGACTCATATCAATATCAACGTCGTTCAGCGTAGTAACATTAAGATAACTGCTGGTTTGTAATTCGAGCACAAAGGTTCGAAGCAAGGAACTCAAATTCAATTCTACGTCTGTGGCGACTCTAAGGTCGATGTCGGCAGTCACTTCGCCATCAACGGAGCACTTTCAACGTAAGATATCTCAACGGCAGAATCGAGCATATCCGCGATGACGGTGCAATCGAGGATTGCATCAACTTTAATGGTGAGTAATCCAACCTGAACAGAACCCATTTAGCATAACAGATTATGTGAAGGGGGAAGTACTAACCATGCTAATTAAGATTGCAGTAACAACCTGTGGAATTTCGACTGTACCAGCGGTATTTAAACTAGCTTCGATTTTGTCGCAAGCAGTCTGAGTGGCTGGTTGAGTTGCTAATGAAATAACGATTAAACCAACAAAAACCAAGATAAACTTCATTTTTATTGTTGGTTTGGTTTTTTGAGGTTTATTGAATTAGTATTTTAGGCACCTCGAAACTAAATAACCGAACTGATGCAGTTACCGGTATATTTCGAAGTTTATATACGTGTGGTGTATCTTGGTTATTATTTTAATTAATGATTATAAAAATATAATTCATAATTTTAATGTTGATTGGGGATAATAAAATTACGTTTATGATTTTTAAAGATGAAATATTCGATATCCAAACAAAGAGTTTATTTCTTTGACGATAAGATATGTGGAATATAAAGAAATTATTTTATAACTTCGTTCCTAAATTATAAAATAAAAATATCGCGTATCCAAACCAGTTGCCATCCAGTAGATCCTGACTTCAGAAACATTATCTCGAATTGATATTCAGAATATAATTGGGAATACATACACTTGAGAGAAAAATAAACTATTACAGTAAAATGTTTGACCATCTGAACTGGAATGTTCAAATATATTAACGTCATTTCGTGCCTGTCGTTACTATTTACTTATTTATTGAAAATTAATTAATTGATTAGCTGGAAAATCAGGTTTGAAAGAGCGTAGTCTGTTTTACTACACCACCGGACCAATTAAGGGTCAAGCATCGGTTTTATTAGGGTGACCAGACGTACGGAATTTTGCTGTATTGTACAGCAAAATGATACGCAGTACAGCATAAGTGCGTGTACAACAAACGTACAGCATTTGCAATTTTGTATTGAATTTGTGGTTATAAGGAAAGAATGGTTTATTAACCATGTAAGCACGTTTTACAAAAACGTGCTTAGATTATTTGAATTTGAAGCCACTACAATTTAGAGAAATAAATTGTTTCGAATTGACGGAACAAAATAATGTACCTATGTGGAATGAAGTTCAAAATTGTATTTCTTTTATATCACATTGTTTTCCAACACATATAATTAATGAAAACCTTCTATTTGACGAATATATATATTTCTTAAAAAATATGTCATGAAGATAAAATTCAGCGTGGGATAAAAAAATATGTTACTTGAATTAAGGTGGTTAAAAGTTTATATTTTTTTCAAACAACAACTTATTCAATTCAATACCATTTTGAAAGTGAATGGGTTTTTAATGTGTCCACCGCCGATGAATGTTCCTATAGAAAGAACACCTTCAACCAGGAATAAGATTTGGAGCAATGAAAAATCTCAACTAACCACCGACACTTTAAAAGCGTTACTTATTTTTTGGTGCAATATACTACATGCAAATAATTTTTATTAAACATTCAAAACAATACCGAATTACCCAGAAAAGTTCATTCTGTAGAAATGTCAGGAATTTTAGTTCTCTTTGAGAATTTTTAAAAATTATTTGATGAAAATTAAAACCAAAATGATTATTTTATTACAAATTACAGATCTTAAACTATCATTTTGTAAGAAATCTTTTCTTTATTCTCACAAATAAAATCCTTGATTTAAAAAAAAATATAAAGAAATAATTGGGAATTATTAACGCAAATAAATCAAATAAAAAAAATGTTCATATTTGACAGATAAGTTATGTATGTCGGAAATTTTAGTTATCTTTGAGAACTTTTTTAATTTTTTTATGAGGATTCGCCCCAAAATGATTAGTTTATTGAAAATTATAGATCTTAAACTATCATTTTGTAAAAAATCTTTTTTTTTTATTCTCACAAATAAAATCTGTACGATTTTTTAAAACATTATCAAATTTGACAGTTAGGTTATGCCGGAAATTTTAGTTATCTTTGAGAATTTTTTTAAATTTTTTTGATGGAAATTAGAACCAAAATGATTATTTTATTGCAAATTATAGATCTTAAGCTATCATTTTGTAAAATATCGTTTCTTTATTGTCACAAATAAAATCTGTACGATTTTTAAAAAATTATCAAATTTGACAGTTAGGTTATGCCCGTTATGCCGGAAATATTAGTTATCTTTGGGAATTTTTTAAAATTTTTTTGATAGAAATTAGAACCAAAATGATTATTTTATTGCAAATTATAGATCTTAAGCTATCATTTTGTAAAATATCGTTTCTTTATTCTCACAAATAAAATCTGTACGATTTTAAAAAAAATTCAAATTTTGGCAGTAAGGTTATCTTAGAAATTTTAGTTATCTTTGAAAATACTACATCTGTTGTATGTGTACAGCTTTGAAAGATTAGAAACTGGTCACCCTAGTTTTATAAAACTAAAAGTAACTAAATTCTGTTAATTACCATGAATACGTATGATACAATTAATATGATTGGTTGAAAATTAGTGGATTGTAAATTAATTTGGGTTCTATAAAACCTATTGTAATTTACCCAAGAGAATAAACCGGCCTTTATAAAATTTATAACAATAAAGAAGGTTTCTGAATTAATTTTAAATAATTAGGTTAGTTTCATGTCAATTTACATTAATTTTTTCTTAGAATAAGTGCCAACTGATGCTATTTATTTAGCTTTGTTCGTTGGGTTAAAACTTGCACTGCACTAACTTACACTATGGTGCAAAGATGCAGTTTCGTGCAGCATTTAAAGGGGAATGACTGTGATTCAGTGTAATTTGGTGCTCTTTAGTTCAGGTATGAACTGTGATCCAACGAACGCATATGTAACCAAAATTTAATAATGCACTGAACTGATAAGTGCAAGCAGTGCAGCCCTAACGAACAAAGCTATTAGTTTTGGAATAAAATTCATAGATGGCGCGGGCGGGAAAGTTATGGATTATTTAAAATTAAATTTACATGTGTAAATATGTGTCCTAGCTTTATTAGTTACACATAAAAAAGATAATTAATACAAAAAATATGTCAATTTCATGAAATATTTAAAGAGTGTATTTTATTTTTACATTCTGACAGAACATATGTTGAGGTTAAGCATCATCTGACACTGACAAGACAAATGTCAAATAAATTAAACATTTCTTTATAAATTTAAGAAAATAATTATTACATAAATCACATTTAAAATGGAGTTTACTTAAATATAAGAAATAATCTTTAAATCTAAATTAAATCTGTTGAAACCTTTTAAAAAAATATAAAGTATGATATTCTTGAAGGAATCGATGAATTCGTCCGCTACCAACATTGCAACACAAATGTTTTTATAGCATCTCGCGAGTGCGTCCGCCCTTTTTTCGGGTATAAGAAGAAATTATGAGTAACGAACGCCCGTTTTGAGCGATTATTATGAGTGAATATCAGTGGGATGCGCTCGCGGAAGTGTATTTGACCAGTAAACACTCGGATACTGATATCTACTGCTTATGTAGCAGGGTTTTTATACGGTAAGTCATTCCTTCTGTCAACTGTCAAACAAATCCTGTTTTCGATTTTAAAACATCACGCTGGTTTTTTTCAAAAACACCGTCAACAGTTTTAAGGTTAAGTTATGTTTTAAGTTTTAACCGTTTACCAAGTATTTAAGTGAAAATGAGTGATAATAACGGTACGAAACCGCCGGATATTAACGACTTTTGTATTATCAAACCTATCAGTAGAGGCGCCTTTGGGAAAGTGTTTTTGGGATGCAAGAAAACGAATTCGGACGTTATGTACGCTATAAAAGTGATGAAAAAGACGGAAATGATTAATAAAAATATGGTTTCTCAAGTTTTAAACGAAAGAAACGCTTTGGCTTTAACCAAAAGTCCATTTTGTGTTCAACTTTATTATTCTTTACAAACTGATACTTCGGTCTATTTGGTTATGGAATACATGGTTGGAGGTGATTTAAAATCTTTATTGAGTGTGTATGGTTTTTTCGATGAGGCTATGGCTGCGTTTTATGTCGCCGAAGTTTGTTTAGCTTTACAATATTTACACAAACATAATATTATCCATCGTGATATAAAACCTGACAATATGTTATTATCTAAAGAAGGTCATGTTAAATTAACTGATTTTGGTTTATCTAAAATCCAAATAAATAGAGATTTAGAAATATCTGATTTTGAAAATTCTACACCAAATTTATGTGCTCGAACTCCCGGTCAATTATTAAGTTTGACATCTCATTTAAGTTTCGGATCGGGTTCTAAACCAAAGACTTCAATTTTACAAGAATTAAATCAAAATACTTCGTTTCATACTCCGATTCAATCGAATGATAAATCAAATATTTCAGGAATAGCTCCTTTTCATTCAACGGAAATACTTTGTTCAGTTGAAACAGAAACGACTTATTTTTCTTGTACAAATGGTGATAGTACTTCACAAGATCAATCTAAAAGTATTCCACATGATACCTCACCGATAACTTCGAGGATTGATAGAAAAAGAAAACAAAGATCTCCTTCACCGAGTATACGAAAAGTTTATGCTAGAACCGGTTTAACCGGAGAAATAGAAATGTTAAGGTTAGATACCATTAGTAGTTCTCCGAAAGGTGTTACATTTAGTACACCTTTATCAACGCAAAAGTTAAATAAATTTAAAATGAAATCAACTAGATTTGAACTTCCCAAATCAAACATTACAAACGATCAAGCTGAAAATTCTTCAATTATTAGTCCACCAGCTCATAATTCAAGTTGTCCGGTTACACCAAAAACACCTAGAACACCGTACCGAACACCAAAATCAGTTAGAAGAGGAGAATGGAGTTCCGATCAACGAATTTGGGGTACACCTGATTATCTAGCTCCTGAGCTACTTTTAAGAAATGGTCATAATGCTGCGGTAGATTGGTGGGCTTTGGGGGTTTGTTATTATGAATTTGTAACGGGAATTCCTCCTTTTAATGACGTAAGTCCTCAGCATGTGTTTAGAAATATTTTACAAAGAAATATCGAATGGCCGACTGATGAAGAAGCGCTTTCTGAACCTACAGTGACTGCAATTGAAAGCTTATTAACGTCCGAACCGGATGATAGACCGACTGCGAAAGATGTGATGAAAATGGACGCTTTTGTTGGGTTGGATTGGGAAAATTTGCTCAATGTTCAACCACCTTTTGTGCCCGATCCTTATGACCCTACTGATACTGGATATTTTCAAGCGAGAAATGAACTTTTAAATTTCAACATCTCTTGTTTTGAATTTTAATTTTAAAATAACTGAATTTAGTTAATATTATAATTAATTTAAGAAAAAAAGTAGCTTTGTAGCATAACAAATTGTATATATTATTGAAATGCTTGTTTTTTTATCATAGCTAATAAACTTTTTAACACAAGTGTTCTTGTTTTTCTGATGTCTACAAATGGTTAAAGTTTAATTATTTACGCCGCATCAGTTCTTAGTCTTTTTGTATCTTATTTTTAAAAAGTTTTACATATTAAAATATAACCTTTAGGGAATTTCCCAACAAGAAAATATAAGATAAAAAAATCAGAATTTAATGTAGTGTGGGGTCTAGTTTATCCGTATTTGAGGAGTAGAAATAACAAAGGGGCTAAGTGCGGAAAACTCTTAATTGAAGATATCTCATTTTCCTTCAAAATGACACTTAATCCCTTTGTAAATTCTCCCTTTTCTAATCAAGACAAACAATTTTTTTTGAGATGTTTGACTGAGCATTTCATCTGCTTGATAAAATATAATCAACGACATATAAAACTTTTCTTTAGTAATATCATATTTTTTGACAAAATAGCACTTATTGTTAGGTCCTTTGTTACTTTTATTCTTCAATTATTAATGCAGTCACGGACCCCCAACTATGAATTGAAGACCTTGGCGTGAAAAAGATGTATGCCGCAAATTATAACTTTCGAGAAATTAATCAGAGAAAATTCTTTTAAATCTACAAAATCTAATTTACATACAATATACAGTGAATTTCCCCTTCGCGGACACCCCCCTTGGACGGACAGTTTCTCATAGAACGGACCGACTCTCATATAATTTGCATTGCGTTAACTCTCTCTTGGACGGACATTCTCTTGAACGGACGGGGGCACTAGAAGATGTTTTCTTAAACGTACAATCGCACCGCGTGCCGACTTGGCTGTCTCCCTTTAATAAAAGATTTTCCCTTAAACCGATGTTTGGCGACTTCAATATTTGCTAGGTACAAGCGCAACCTATGTTGTGCCTTTCTGCTTAGCTTCAATGAGGGATTTCCCCGAGTACACCGAAATTTAAACGTTCTCATTTTTTCGGTACATAGGGGGTTCAATACTAGTTTGACATCTACGCAGGAAAATACAGTAGAACTTCCATATAACGAACTTGAAGGTTCCAAAGAAAAAATTCGTTGTATAGAAACTTCGTTATAAAGAAACCGTATTTTCTTTCTTATTTAAGAGGGTATAAAATGCGTAATGTACATTTATCAATAAATGTAGAGTTACAAATAAGTATTATGTATGTAAATCAAAACATAATGAGACAACAAAACAGTATTAATATATTATACACCAAGGGTGGGCAACTTCAGACCTGTATGATAGTCAAATCCGGCCCTCGAGACCTTTAGAAAGAATACTACATAATTTTTGTTTTACATTAAAGATTTTTAACAGGAAGAAATAGAGAAGAAAAACGTTTCATTACTGCACTGGGATTCGAACCCAGATCTCTTGTTGTACCAAGGAAAGCAGGAGATCTAATAATTAACTTTATTTTTTTATATTAAAAAGAAGTTATAAGTAACAAAAACTTATTAAATTTTTATTCCGGCCCGCGTACGAAAAATAACCTGTAATCTGGCTCCCACTGCACAAAATGTTGCCCACCCCTGTTATACACTATGTACTTACAATTAGATACATAAACTATTTTTTCCACTTCAAATAAAAGCCTTTCATTTAGGCAGGATAACAAATCAAATTAAAATTAACACAAGAACAGTTGTTACTCTACTAAACTATCCGATCAGCAGCTATATATTACAACAACAGGCTTTCAGGGATCCCGTGGAATATCTATCTACTTCACTTTTCGCTAACTTATCCTACTTCTTTAGAGAATTTTAGTTCGTTATATAGAAGTTTTTTTGTTATATAGAAGTGTTTTTATAAAAGAATTTCTTGGGACTTAAAAAAAAATCGTTATAGAGAAAATTCGTTACTTAAAAAAAAATCGTTATAGAGAAAATTCGTTACATAGAAGTTCGTTTATAGAGGTTCCACTGTATATGCGGATGTATTGCACTTTGCAAAAACTGCTTGGACCCAAGTAACCAAGGAAATAGTTAAAAACTGCTCCCTAAAGCAGGATTTAAGTACGACAATATGTAAAGTGAAGATCTGCTAAGTGAGGCTGTGACATCTGATCCAGAAGATGACTTACCATTTAATAAACTTACAGATATCCTCAAAAATAAAAAATTGTTGGAATTGACTGACAACGAAAACCTTAACGGTGTTTTGGAAATGGATGAAAATTTATATGTTGAAGATCCAGATTTAGGACAAGAAATCGAAAATCCACAAGTCTAACAACTGTCCGAAGATTCTGACGTCGATGAGATACCAGTTCCAGCGGATGATATCAAAAATTATGGTGAAGCTATTATCCTAACCAATCACCTTAAACGTTTTGCCGAAAATCACGAAGATGTAGGGTCTTTGGAAGTGCTTTCCAAATTAGAAATACGTTTTCAGGTCGCCTGTTATTATTATTGTTATTGTTAAATACAGAGGACAAGAATACTCTTATTTCTGCTTAATGAATCTTAGTTTTTTGTTTATTTTAAAAACATTCACATGTAAACTTTAAATAACCGATTTTTTTTTAAATTATAGTTTTCATTTACAAAAAACGATATTTATCTCGCGTTTCTCTTAGGCGGACACCCCTCTTGAACGGACACTTACAGTCGGCCCCGTTGATGTCCGCCCAAGGGAGATTTCACTGTATTTAATTTTAGGAATAAAAAATAAAATAGATTACTCAGCACTTTTCAAATAAAAGGGAGTTGAAAAAAGCATGGGTATTGTTTTTTTTAAGATTTATTTGCTTAACAAATGTGGCTTGTATCCCTTTACATGAAAAAATAAATGGTAATCTGAAATAATTTAAGAATTGAAAGTAAAAGCGAGTAATCTTCATTTATATGCTCCACTTCAATTTCTTGACGATTGAAATTTTTAGCACCAATTTCCCAATAAAATTGATGGTTCACTTCGCGTATATAAGGTAGCAAAAGCGACAAGTTACCAAGCTTTTTCGTGTTTAGTTATAAAGGTTCTAAATATTTTTGCCTAAGACAGTCTGTTAAACGTTGTTTTCTAATACCTCTTCTTCCAACATTTACATTCTTAAAACACTCATTTAGGCAATATTTTATTGTCATTATATTTGGATTTTCATTGTCAAACCTATAAACACATACTTTGCTGAACAACACGTTTGATTTTTCATCTGTAAATTTTTTCTTTGTTAGGTTTTCTTCCAAAATCTTAAATGAAAATATCTTTTCTCTGTTAAGCGTGGTAACTTTAAAAAGATGGGTTCTTTTACATTTCCTTAGTGCATCATACCAATCTGCTGGTTCATATACTGCTTTCATTTTCTTTTTATATCTCTCTCAGCGATCCGCAAAAAAAAAAGATTTAATAAAAGTTTAGAAAAAGGGTAATAATATACAGAATTTGCCATTCAAGCAGGTAAATGAAAAGCTTTTATATTGTAAAATATTGGTAAATTTTGCTTAAGATTTGAAGAATGTTTTCCTAGAAACAGCTTTTCCTTGAACGTCGTTATTTTTAGAAAATAAAATGACATGGTTTTCTGAATTCATACTTGTAGAAAAGACTTCAGAGAATTAATATTTGTCGAAAAATAGAACACTTCATAATTTCTCGCTTCGCTGGCGATCTTGTACAGTTAGTAACAGTTATATTTGTACACCTCAGTGTCTAAATAAATTTGTATTGAAATCAAAGGATAGAAATCAAACTAACGTGTTTTCTTTGATTTTTTTTATTGCAAGATCAACAATAAATATTAGGGAATATGAACTGAAAATAACAAATGTAGAAACAGCATAATTAATTTTTTTTATTAAAAATTTATTTAACTACTGATCGAAAGTTTTTTGAAACGCAACATTCTTATTTGTACACTGATTAAGGGACTCGTATTCTATTGGATAAACTACAAACGCATGCCCACTACTACGAAAAGTGCGCAGGCATTACTTTCGAGGGTACCATTTTAATTAATTGATTCTAATTTGACATTTTGTATTTGTTTTTTTGAGTTTAAAATGGCGAAAGCAAGGGAGTTAAGTAACGAACTGAAAGACATGATAATTAGTCTTGCATTAAAGGGATATTCACTCAGAAAAATCGGTGGAATTGTAAATAAACCACATTCTACCATAAACTACATAGTGAATAAATTTAAATATAATGGAACAACGAAAAACAATCCACGAATTCCTAAAAAGAAAAAAACTTAATAAAAGAGACGAGCTCTTCATCATTAGACAACTTAAAATAAATTCGA
This sequence comes from Digitonthophagus gazella, assembly GCA_036711955.1. Lineage (NCBI taxonomy): Eukaryota > Metazoa > Arthropoda > Insecta > Coleoptera > Scarabaeidae > Digitonthophagus > Digitonthophagus gazella. Next base: position 13,234,739 of record JASCIT010000001.1, read on the forward strand.
AATTAAGTGTTCTAAAAATAACAAAAATGTTAGAAACATCTTTAGGAAAGAAAGTATCAACTCAGACCGTTCGCCGAGCATTATGGAGCAATGAATATCACGGAAGAATTGCAAGACAAAGGCCATTTGTTAGTAAGAATAAGCGCATCGTTAGATTGAAATTTGCTAGAGAGCATAAAGATAAGCCGCAATCTTTTTGGGATAACATTATTTGGTCCGATGAAACAAAAATAAACTTATTTGAGTCAGGTGGAATTGTCAGAGTGTGGCGAAAGAAGAATAAAGAATACAACTTTAAGAATACTTTACCTACTATAAAACACGGCGATGGATCAGTCTTAATTTGGGGCTGTATGTCATCTAAGGAAGTGAGCAATATTCAATTTATTGATGGCATTATGGATAAATGGGGATATCTGGACATTCTAAAAAATAATATAAAGCAAAGTGCATCAAGAATGGATATGGGTGCGTTATATATGTTTCAACAGGATAACGATCCGAAACATACAGCAGAAATAAATACGTTATGGCTCATATGGAACATTCCAAAACAGCTTAGAACACCGCCACAGTCTCCGGATCTTAATCCGATAGAGCATTTATGGGCAATTTTGAAAAGGAAAGTTCGTGAGATGGCCACTACCAACAAGAAAGAATTAAAAGCAATTATTGAACGAGAGTGGAATCAAATAGATCCCAAAATTTGTAATAACCTCGTACAGCCAATGCAAAAGAGGTGTAGGGCTGTAATTCAAGTCAAGGGCTATTCAACAAAATATTAAATTTTGTTAAACTTATCTTTTTTGGACAAATTATAAATGTAAATTCTAAGTGTACAAATAAGAATGTTGCAGTTAAGAAATCGTATTTCAGTACTTAAGTAAATTTTTATTATAAAAAAATTAGTTACATTGTTTCTAGAATTGTTATTTTACGTTCGTCTTTCCCTATATTTGTTGTTAATGTTGTAATAAAAAAATCAAAGACAACACTTTGTTAGTTTGATTATTATCTTTTGATTTTAATACGAACTTATTTAGACGCTGAGGTGTACAAATAAGACTGTTACTAACTGTATATGCAAAATTACGTTGTCATAATTTTCAGTAAAAGGGTGTATGCCACATAACCTTAAATACGTAGGGGAAGGTGGGTATATTAGGGACACTTTATAATCCATTTAATTGTGGCCATACCAGCAACATAAAAATTTAAAAATGTATACCATCGAATATCTTACTGTTTATACTATATTTTGGTACTTATTTGATGTCATTTTTTCTAATGGTTAGAGTTTTGTTGCAGTAGAAGTGATCTTTTGTATTTTGTCCCAAACGTACCTTGCATTGGTATGTATGGGACAGTCACAAAATGACGGAAGCATAATTGATTTATTCATCTTCTGCCGTCTGTAATTTCTTTTAACGCTGTATTTAACCTTTTCTTCCTTTTTTCGAAATTTTTTATTCTTGATTTTCAATATTTCTTGTATTAACAGTTTTTCGGCTGTGCCTGTTAATATCTTTGTAAATTGTAACTGTCTTGCACGGGTTATTCAAGAACCAATTACCAAGAGCCGATTATGTATATAGGAGGTATATCTGGGACGTCCCAAATATCCCTTTCTTTCAATGTCCCAAACATACCTCATTGTAGTTTGTCTACATTTTATTTTTTTTAAATTTTAGTATAGAACACAAATAAAAGACAGCAAGGTGTATTGTATGTTTGTAGACTTTACCAATAATCATTTATTAAGTTTTGTAAATAAACATAGTTGTAACCATTACTTACCTGATGCACTCGATTTTCACTTTGAAATCAACGCAAATGTCCAATTTTTAAGGTTAAAATAACTGACTCTATTTCAAGTTTCGACGATATGGCACTGTAGGTAGCACTGGTAAATTTAAAGTAAGAGAACGGGGTAAATTCAAACAAGTTTTTCGTTTAGGTTAATTGTCCCAAACATACCACCGTCCCAAACGTACCCACTTCCCCGTACCTGTTACTCTTTGGAAGATGATGAATTGTCCTGACTTCCACTTTCAATATACTTTCTGTTCTTTACGCTATCATCTGAATCAAACTCATAACTATTCTTTTCGTTAAAATCACGAGAACACCCAGCATGCGTATCACTCATGTTAGTAGCTTGTAACCTTATTTTGAAAATTTGCGCCTGTTACTCGAAATTATGAAAATGCCATTTTACCGCATCAGGGGTTACTATTGAAGAATTGTTAAAACTAGCCCTATAAGACCAGTACCTTCATTTCTAAACCATTTAGACCGAAAATTGCAATTTTTTAATTTTTGTGGCTTGCACCCTTTTCACGCCAAAGGCTTCAATTCAGGATTATTAAGGGTCCGAGGACCTCAATTTAAGAATTGCTGTTTTATGGTGTTCTTTGGTGAATATTCTACATTCTGTTCTGTGCCAATTCCGCTGCTTCTCTCCAGATAATGTCTGTTTTTTAGTATTTTTAGGTTTTTCACAATCCCTAGATTTTTTCGACCAGCTTTTTTTTATTCTTCTGTATCATTGTCTTCCATATCTTCGCTGGTGTTAAGATTCAGAAGATTTACCCATTTCTGTGTAATTTTTTTTTTATAAAAATCAAACTACATATGCAATAAACTCTCAATTAACCGATTTATGTTTATCCGACTCAAAAAGCCTTTTCAAGACACCACTGCGATTTAACCGACTTTTCTGTTCGTATTATTCATGTCTTTAATTACGAGTATCGTTTCTTTCTTGTTTTATTGCTTTTCTAGGAATGGAAACTCACATTGCGATTATGCTTTCTTATGTTTTCTTTTCTAACTAAGGGAATCTCTTTGATTCTTTTAAAAATTAGAGTTTTACTTTAAATAGATTACTCGTTAAAAAAATCTATTTTAGCCAAAGTATGGATTTGTGACATTTTTAACATAATTGTTTTAATTGTGATACTGACCCAAGCAGCAATTTTAGACACATGGTCGACACTGTGTCGACACATAAGCCTGGACACGACACATTTTATGGGCACAGTGTCGACACTGTGCCCGCTATGTTTGGGAAATGTGTCCAAAATGGTGACAGAAATGTGTACCATATAGTGCCCAAAATGTACCCAAGTTTGTGTTTAAAATGCGCCTTTAATTGTACTAAAATGTCTCCAGAATGTGTCGTATATGTTTTCAAAGTGAACGTTTAATGTGTTCAAAATGATTCTCTTTTGTTACCAAATAGATTTTCATGTGTCCATTATGTTGCTACTGCTAAAACTGCTAAGGTATTTTATACTGGTATGTTATAATTGAAGTTTTGCTATGTCTGAGGGTTAAAAAATATTACGGATTCAAATTTTCTGATAATAGTGTGTATGATACCTTTAAATAACGAAAGCGCCTCAAAAATATTGATTATTTTTAACAAACTAAGAAAGTCAAACATTTTTAGTTATTGCAAATTTCAAGAAATGTTGTCAGAAATTAGTGTGGAGATATTTGGGGTGACACAAAAAAATTATTTGCTCGAATATTTATGTTTATTAACGCCAAATATTGTAATTCAGAGCAAAATATAGATATCCGCCATTTTTTTTTTTCATCTCGTTGGCACAACTTTTCAACGAAAATATGGCGGATTTAATGGTTGTGTCCAAATAGAAACACGTGTCCGATATTTAACCAATTATTTTCCGAAAATGGTTCAAGGTAACACAAGAAACATAAGGGCTATAATTTGGACTCGTGTTTCCAAAACTTGACCGATATGTTGCCTAAAAGTGTCTATGCACACAGAACAAATTTGGGCACATCGTGTCAATTAGGTGTCGACTCGTCTGTGACTAAATTGTGTTTTGAAGTCGCAAGTAACACATAATGGAAACATATTAGACACATGAGTCCAAAATGTGTCTGTTTAGACACGCATTTTTTTCTGACACACTGTGTCCATAATTTGTCGACACATAGCGGCTACATTCTTATAAATTGGATACAGGACACAAAAAGTCCGATAAGTGTCGACTCAATTCGGACTCAACAAAATTGTGCCCGATATCGGACACAATTTGCTGCTTGGGGAATGATTAATACGAAGAGCAACTGAGTAAAAGTGACTTTTTCGATTATCCGATGTACGTTGGTAACCTTTGTTTATTATAAGAATCGAAGTGCAAATATTGTCTGCTTAGTATGAAAGCTGTATTTTTCTCAACCAGAAAATTTTATCATTTCATGTTTCAAATTTTATTACGCATAAAGTTTCTTAAATTTCGTGAAGGAAGTTTTTGTAAAAATAATTGTTCATAACATAGTGACCCAGAACTTAATTACCAAATACTAATGACACTTTAGAGCTAATTTTATACTGATTTTACGGAATAAAACTCCTTATTTATAGAAGTCGTGACGATAAAATCAAATTAAATGCCAACCTAACCGATGAATTCAGCGTCTCCGAAACGGAAGTCCTTACAGAAGACGACGTTAAAGATGGCATGACTGAAATAGAACCGGAACAGTGCCAAAGTCAAGAAAGCACAGACACCAAACACGAAGTAATTATTATTAATTACTTTTCCCCTTTTTTCCTAATCTTAATTTAATCGTTATTTTTTAATAGGTTGATACAGAAATAGTTAGCTGTTATTGTAGTGCCTCCCACACAGACAACATATCAACAGATGAACACGATAGTCTAAGAGAATCCCATCCGAGCACCAATAAGTCGCACATCTTTAGGGGCCTTCAATCGAGCGACAGCGGAGCCGATTTAACAGAGTATATAAAAACCGATTATGATTCCGCTTGGCATCGTTACTGGGCTTTGAACGGCGAACGAATCATCTGGGATTCTTGGATAGCTAAATATAGCGATTACATTAATCCCGAGTTTCTCCCGACAAAGGAAGACGTAAAAGCTTACGATAAGGTATTAAGTGACTGTAAAGATCATTCCAAAACAAAATTTTCTTTTGATAAAAAAGATTTAGAAAAATACGGGTTTGAAGCGCTTACAAATGGCGAATACGTGAATCATTTGGATCGAATAGACGAAAACGTCGAAGTTAAAGATTATAATAAATCGCTAGATACGTCCCATGTTAATTGTATGTTAGTAAGAACGTTATCCGGAAGTGATTCTTACGATAAGTTACACACGGAAGTCTCGGAAGGTTGGAATCCTTTATCACCTATCAGTATTGAATGCGACGCCGAAGCCGAACGGTTATTAAGTTCCAGATGCGGTTCTTACGCGAGTAGCTCCGCTAGAACGGTAGATTCTATGACAAACGTCACCCGAATGACGGTATCTTCCTTTGAGTTAACCGATAGTTCGAAAACTTCTGATAGTTTCTCATCAGTCAGTTCCGTTCAAAGTTCTTTTAGTTCTACGAGTTCGGAAGAAGCCGATCCTTACGAACCCAACGATTATAAACAACAATGGGATGCTTTATGGAAGAAACACTATGAAGAAGAGTATATGCAAGAGTTTAAAAGATTTATATCTATAATCAGTGAGCATCCGGAGAAAGAAATCCGAATTTTAAATAAAAGATTTACGGGGGGATATTTGGAGAAAACCGTAAGGGTTGATAAAAGCAGTAAAGATTCCACGTCGAGTGTTGACGGTTTATTTCACGCGCTTAGTATTAAAATGACCGATAACGATATAATTATAGAGCAGTCGGGTTGCGAATCGGTTATGGAAAATTCGATTGGTGTTGATGAAAATCTTGAGGAACAAGAGCTTATGAGGTCGATTGGATTACCTGTTGCTTTTGGGAAAAGAGGAAGGAAGAGAATTTTGAAAGATCAGTAAGTAATTAATTATACTAAATTTGAATTGACTTGAAATTGTAGCTTAGAAAGAAATTAGTATTTTTGTTACTCGTTTATTTACTCATTTAGCCTTGTCAGTAGGTATATTCTTAAAACTCGGTTAGAATTTATTAGTAAATTTAATTTAATACAGTGGTACCTCGACATACGAGTTTATTTCGTTCCGTAATCTTGCTCGTATGTCAAATTGTTCGTATCTCAAAGCAACTTTTCTCATTGAAATTAATTGAAATCTTCCAGCATCCAAAACACCACCTCAGTTGTTTTTGTTAAGTGTTTTTGAATAAGAAAAATGTATTTACAAGAAGAAACATTTATTTATGAATAACAAATACATATTTTATAAAAACATAATAAAATAATAAGTGAAATGCTTACAGAAATGCTTAATTTTCGTCACTGGTCTTCGCTTTTTTTCGTCACGCTTTATTCATTTTCACCTGTAGATCGTTTAAAAGAAAACTGTTCAAGGAGGTTTGTTTCTTCCTCCTTTCCAGGATATTGCGGAAATGAGTTAGGCAAGGTTCGTTGAACAGATCCGATGCACGATCAAGTTGCAACTTTTTCGGGGTGATTTTTATCCATGAACTCTACAACTTTCTCCCAGATTCCCAACATCTCCTTTATATCTCTTGTAGACGTAACCTCCTACATCTCTAACTCCTCTTCAAAACTAATTTTTCGTTGAACAACGGTATACTGCTGCGAATGTAGATCGCATAACTCCTCTGTTGTCAGCTCCTGAGACTGTTCCTCGAGGTGTTCATTCACATCTCTCATCCACCTCCAGACCCATAGATTTCCCCAGAGAAACAATCTCCTCTACAACTGACACTTCGGGTTCCAATCTTTCGAAGACCCTTTCAGCTATAGCCTCAGGCCACAACTTCTTCCATGTATAGGTTAAGGTCCTCGGTGTAACATCTACCCAGGCCTGACCAATAATTTTTAGGCATATCACGATGTTAAAGTGGTCCTTCTAGAACTTTCGAAGCGTAAGGTCTTTCTCCGTCACCTCAAAACAGCGCCGAAAGATGTGCTTAGTGTACATCTTAAAATTAGAAATCACCTACTGATCAATGGGTTGCAAAATAGGAGTGGTGTTGGGTAGTAGATAAGTAACCTTTACAAACTTGAACTCTTCGAGTAAATTATCTTCTAAATTTGGTGGGTGAGAAGGCGCATTGTGTAGTGTGCGATTCCTCGTATCTCAAATCTTGCTCTCATTTCAAAGCAAAATATCGCTCGCTCAGAGGCTCGTATCTCAAAACACTCGTATATTAGGGCACTCGTATATCGAGGTACCACTGTAATTAAATTTCATTTAATTACTTTATTCGATTTCATTTTTTTATCGAAAAAGTTCATGTATATAAGATTAATTGAGAAGTTGACATTGAAGATAAGATTTTCAAATTCCTGTTGCTGTATAATTTTAAAAAGAATGTGAAAACGATTCATTTCCTTAAACGAGTCACTGGAATAATTTTTGTTAAAACTAGACTATTTAAATATGAAATCATCATTTCTCTTACCACTTAAAATCCGTTTCAATCTTAAATAATCGTTTTGGATTCAAAGCAAAGTCTTCAAATATGAAAATATTATTTAATTCCGTGTCAATCTTAAACCTTCAATTCATGGATAAACAATGTAATAAACTTCCATACACCTTTTCTTCAAATATCAACTTTCCACTATCTTTCCATCATTATTTTAGTTTATTTATTTAATTACTAAGCCAGGAATCATAGGAATAGAAAATATAAATGAAAGTACCTATGTTCGCTTTTATTCGTTAATTAAACCATTAATTAAACATTAAGACAAAACATCACAATATTCGTTTTAACATTAAAAAGGTTCAGAATGTTGTTTTTAGTATGAAAAATAAATAGTTAATTTGTTGCTGTTGATTTTTTGCTACTCAACTTCTTTTTGATGTCTACTTCTGAATTATTTTTCAACCTTTGTATTTTCTCGAAAAAAGAAACGTGTAAATTCACACACATTCGGCACTACATTAATAGCAATGGAGTTTAATTGTGTGTTTTGGAGTGGTTTTCCTTTGAAATTAAATATTTCAGTAGCAATTAAAAGTTAAAAATGGAAGAAGGATTTCTGATGTAAATTTAACTTGACTGATTTTGATTACTTTCGCCTTTATTCATGAACTAAAACATTGGTATTGAAACAGAGTTGACTGAAAAAACATATAATAAATAAGTTGAAAATATCTTCAATTTGTCTTAAGAAAATATCTTCAAGTTTTTAGTGCTTAATTTTTTTTCGTTGAAATATTATGTACTTAACTTTTTTTCAATGTTAACTTCTAAAGTATAATTCAGTTATTCTAATTCCATTGAAAAAAGTGTATGAATTTACACACTCAGCATTACATTAGTAATACTACTTTTTAAATGTAACTTTTTGATTATTTTTCTTTTGAAAATAAAAATATTTCAGTGACAATCAAAAGTTAGAAATGGAAGAAGAATCAAATACCGATCACATAAAATCCGCATTTAACCTGATGGGATTAGAATTCAAAGAGGACAACAAAAAGCCAAAACTTAAAGGCCACGTCGAATACAAAATGAAACACATCCGCTTACAAAATCGTCACTTAAAGTTACATCGTCAGAGTAACCACAGCGTGAAAGCGAAGCATATACGTTTCGATGACGATGGAAATATAATTCCCGAAGATAACGATAACGACGTCGGCGTTTCGGATAGTTCCGATGACCAACAAAGCACTAGTTCGGATAACGACGAGGATCCGAGTAAGATGCAAAGTTTCCCGTTGGAAGACTTGGAAAAATCGGAAAATATGGCTCTCAGGAAGAAAAAGCGGAAGAGGAAGATTAATCTTCCCCCAGAAATACGAGAAAATCCCAATTTAAAAAAGTATTGGTCAAGAAGGTTTTCGTTGTTTCATAAATTTGATCAAGGGATTAAATTAGATGAAGGTAATTCTAATTAATTAATTTTAGTAAAGATATGAAATTAAAAATGAACCTTTTATAAAATAAAATATAATATTAAATGACGCTTAGGTTACTTTTAAAAGAAATCAATTTCGAATCAAGTCGAAAATCAAAAATTAAAAATACAGGGTGTCTCAACAGTCCGAAAAAGCTCCCTAACTTGTCTACTATTGGAGATACTAACTTTATTTCTTTTTGTTGGGTTAGAGCTGCGATTCTTCTACTCATTTTTACAAATTGCGACTGATATATAGGTGTCCTAATATTACAAAAGTACTAAAGTCATGATTTTTTTTTAATGGAATGTACCCGGTTTGATTTTATTTTTTGATCCTGTGGTACAGTATCATTTACTTTTATATACAGGTGTTTCATGAAGTTCTCCCGGCACTAATGGAGCATGTTGTTTAGGTGTTTTGTAACAAAAAAGTTTATATGAAAGTTTATGTATTCGATTCACTTCACTTATTGAGTTACCTATATGAATTTGAAAATAATATTGAAAAATTATGTTACTGCCCAGTGTGGGCTCAAACGGTAAGTGTGCTATGACTGCATTAGTAAAATAAAGTACTTATTTAGGTTACAAAACCTGGGTGTTCTAAAAAAATAAAGTAATTACGATAATGCTACTATTTATTATAATTTGAAAAAATAATTTATTAATTGTAAACATTTTCGAAAATTCCAACTACTTCAATACACTTATCTGCACGCCTGTGAACGGCTCGCATTGCATTCTTTATCTTTGCACGATGGTCCTTTATTTGCATTGCAACGTCAAAAATTCTTTGGATTAAAGCTGCACGAGTGTTTACTCTTTCTTGAAACACTTAAATCTTTCATCCAGTCCCATATGTTATAATCCAGAGGATTGAGATATGGTTGGCCAAACGTGCGGTCCACCTCGACCGATTCAGTGGTTAGGATAATGTTCATTTAGATGATCTGTGACTCTACGGTAAAAATGAGAAAGAGCACCGGAGTGTTGCAAATATACTCTTAATCGTCTTGGCAGAGGTATATCCCACAGTAAACGCAGCAGTTCTTCCAAAAATTGCAAATACCTTTGTCCGGCTAGACGATCTTCAAAAATAAACGGTTCTATAAAATTAGAAAATTACTTCCTATGGTAGTATGAGGTTTAATGTCCGACAATTTATGCAAATTACGGATGTTATTTGTGCCATCTCGAGTAAATTGTGACTCATCCGTGTATAAAATGTAGCGGATAAGTTCCGATTATTATTTAACCACTGACAAAATGGCAAACGCCTAGGGAAGTCTTCTAGCTTCAAATATTGAACACGCTGTAGATAATACGGATGCAGCAGATTTTTTTATATTCTCCATACTCTGGTATTGGGAATCTCTAAACGTGTGGATATTCGCCGCGCATTAATGATGGCATTGCGCTCGACAGTGTCAAGAATGTTCTCTTCCTCTGCAACAGCCTGTTGTGTTACTCATTCATACTGTATATGAACGCTCGGAAGTGAACCACTTTCTCGGAGAGCTTAGAAGGTACTACTAAAAGTCTTCGGGGATGAAACACGACGACTTGGAAAACTTCGTCGGTATTCAATTGAAGCTGCAGTAGCGTTTCTATCACAATTTCCCAGTATAAAAACCATATCAGCATACTCAACAGTTGTAAATTTAAACGGCATTGTACGCGAATAAAACTCAAATCATTTTAGATAAAACTGCAAGTTTGTCAAATTTTACAGTAAGGTAAACAAGTACTTCACTTTACTAATGCAGTCATAGTTTATTTGTCCCTTAAGTCTCGCGCTGGATCATAACGACATAATTTTTAAATATCACTTTCCATTTCATATAATCCAATAAGTGAAGTGAATCATATGAACTATTTTATTATAAATCACCTACATAACATGCTCCATTAGTGCTGGGAGAACTTCGTGAACCTGCCTGTAGGTCGTTTTTACCTAAACTGTCAGCAAATTTGATGAATGATACTTTTTGACAAATTTTCTAAATGCAGTGGTCTGTTCAAAAACTCTTATCTGCTAAACCCTTGGTTTAATTTTAAAGTAGTTAAGCCATTTAATTGCTTGGTCGCATTTGTCTTCTGCGATTTTTTAAACATAAAAATGTGGTAAACTCATTATTTTTCAGGTGAAGTTTTGAACAGACCATTGCATTTCGAAACTCTGGCAAAAAGTGCCATAAATAAAATTTGCTGACAGTTTAGGTAGAAACGGCCTTTATAAAAGTGAATCATATTGTACCATAAAATCGAAAAACAAATTAAACTGGGTACATTCTACCTAAAAACTCATAACTGTAGTATTTCTGTAATATTAGGATACCCGTACATAACTTGCAATATTTTCAAAAAGTCAATACTTCTAATAATACATAAGTTATGGAGTTTTTTTTTCAGAACGTTGGAACATATGTATCTCTTAATTTTAAATATTCTTAAAAGATAAGATTCAATTGTAAAAATTTTATGTTTAAATTATTCTTAATTTTTAATCTTTATTGAATTTTAGAAAGTTGGTATTCAGTAACGCCCGAACAAATAGCCAGACACACGGCACAAAGATTAAAGTGCGATACAATAATCGACGCCTTTTGCGGAGCGGGTGGAAACGCGATACAATTCGCATTAACTTGCGATAGAGTAATCGCCATCGATGTCGACCCGAACAAATTAGAATTAGCTCGGAACAATGCCGAGGTTTATGGTGTTTCAAACAAGATCGATTTCATTCTCGGAGATTTCCTCGATTTGGCGAAAACCTTAAAGGGAGACGTGGTGTTTTTAAGCCCGCCGTGGGGCGGACCTTCCTACCTTAAACAACCCACGTACGAATTGGAGGAATTCTTACAACCGGTGCCTCTTTCGAAGTTGATTGAAACGTCTAGGTTCGTCTCGGAGAATATTGCCTTATTCTTGCCGAGAAATTCAAATACTTACGCGGTGAGTACTAATTTATTTTTCTTTTAAGTTAAAATAAGGGTGTAGGTAATAAAAACTAAAAGTGATTGTTGCTTTTAGTTGACCGTGGCCGCAGGTCCTTCAGGATTCGTTGAAATCGAGCAAAACTTCATCAATAAAAAATTCGTAGCGATTACTGCGTATTATAAGGATCTTATTAAGCGTATTTAAGCACAACACCATCTAATGGGTGTTCAAAAATTGTTATAGTCATAAGGAAGTTGATATTTCTTACATCTAGGATGACTTAAAATAATTATAAATTTGAAAGCTTCTCGAATTTGTTTATAATTCACACTCGTTCAGATCAATACGTTTAACACTAATGTCAAAGCGGTGAATTTAGAACTATTAAAATATTGTACTGTTCATATTTGTTACTATAAAAGTAATTCTGAACAAATCTTTAAACATTTTGTGAATAATAATAGAAAATTAGAAAAAGGTTAAAACAAAAAACGTTAAGAATATTACTGAAAATAATGATTTCAAAATTAATTTAGATTAGATACAACGTTGAAAATATCAAATATTAATTTAAACAATAACTGTCCGTGATTATTTGATAATTATTGAACACCCCTTACTTAGGGTATAAGATAAACAACTTACCAATTTGTTTGTTTTATTTTTTTGTTGTGGTTTGTTTAATTTTAATTATTAATAATTAACTGGTTGGTAATTTAATTTTTATTATTACCACTTAAGTTTATGTGTTCCTAATTTTTATAGCAGTTTGACAATTAGTTCTTAATTATGATAAATTATTGTATCTATAATAGGTATCTATATCTTTTATATTTTCCTACTTTAATTTCAATTAGTAACGTTTACATTATAATTAAAAAAAGAAAGAACAATAAATCAATGGAAAGAAAATCGTTACTTTTTGGTTTGATCTTCCGTAATCCCAAGTTCAACAGATAATCGATCGATATTTTTAAATATTTCTTCGAATATTACGTCCAAATCATGCTTGGAATTTACAATAGATTTTGGACCTTCAAGGCACAGTTGAAATTTATCCCTTAAGGACCATACGAATAATATAAAACCTACAAAAATAATAATATATTATACATATAATATGAATGTTACTATTTTAAAAGGGTCTTTCCATAAAGACAATAAAAAGAAATTTGTGAGGTTGTAGCAGTCATACTCTTAAGGCAATAATTTTCAAATTTGTTGTGTTACCGCATAGTCTATGATAAACAACTATGGAGAGGTATAGTGTCCATGTGTTTCATTGGAAGAAGTTATGTACGTATTATGTGATTTGTATCTTTGCCACAACAGTCCTATTCAACTATTCGACGATCAATTCGTGAACTGGCTATCGAAGTCGTGCGATTTGACCTCTTTAGATAAGTTCGTTTGGGGATATCTTAAATGGCAGGTCTATGTGCAAATAATTTCATTAATCCAGTTTCATTCATATTCCATTAATAACGTGTTTGATGCAAAAGTCTTAGACTCGAGGAATTTTAGGACGAATTATGCATTCACAATTTTATAATTTCTGGAAGAAAATAACTGTTAAAGAATTAGATGTTGATTCACGTAAAAGCTTAATGTCGAGTCTTGCAATTTAAGATTTATCTGAGGATATTTGCGATTAGCTAGTGGTGGGAATTTGTTGCTGAATCAGTGGCCAGTATTGACGTAAGATGGGTTAGGGATTGTTTAGGAATTCTTGTAAAAACGTCCTCCTGAGTTTTGTGGATTGGCCTCTTGCTTGGTTGTCCAGGCGTTAAGAACGCCCCGGTAAAACTAATTATCTCCCTTGAACCGAGGTTATTTACTTACGAGAGAGTTTTTTTCTTTTTCACATCCACAATCCAATTAACATAGAATTTGTATCATACCATCAAATTAAACTCTTAGCTTCAACTTTGTTATCAGATTGAATCTTACAAGGAGAGTGATTTATTCAAATTTTGTAGGATGGTAGATTTAGTTTCCCTGTTGATGAAAATATATGGTTGTATGGGCCAATACTCAATAGCTTTTAAGATATTTGCAACTAAAGGCGCAATTCACTAGTTAAATTCAGTTCAGTAGCAAACAATTAAACGTAATGGGTTTAGCATAAAAGCAACAGATCAGTGTTTCTCGTCGTTAGGCACCAGGTTCAAGTTCGGGGAGTGTGAATATATATATATTTTTTCAATGATATGTATATTTTTATACATAAAGTCATCAGTGCCCATAAATTGTTGCGTCCCGAAACAGTTTTTGAGTGTGCACTGCACTTTGGATTTGTCAGTTAATTGTCAAAAAACCTGAATTAGGCCCGGTTTATTCACCTGTCCATAAAGTTCCCGATAACTTATAAGAAAACGTACTGAACCCAACACACGCATTTTTTTAAAAATTGGTACATATGTAGAGGGTCCCAACCTAAGCAGAATCCTATCTTATGTTTCGGCTTAAAAATATTTTGAAGAAGGTGAAAATGATCCATAAAAATTGAACAATTTTTTGAAAAAAAAAAAAAAAAAAACAATGTTTCTTCTAAACAATTTATAATATCAAAAAAGGTTCAGAAAAAAGTCCTCTTTTATGCCCACTTTCCAACCGCTATTATAAAATTCCCATCAAAAATTATTATAAACAATCCTACCTATCCCAGTTTTGAGCTAGTGCTGCATATTTACAACATCTATGACATGTCCTCTTTCATTTTTCTTCCACTATCGTAGGCGGGTGAATTCAATCCCGTAATCAATTCACAAAATTATATGGACCTCAAGTAAGATTAATTATTGCTACATCATCTTCTAAAAAAATATCATCGAAATTGTCCAGAAAATCCATAACGAACGTCGTGATCAACTAAAATTTACTTTTTGATTTTTTGTTTGACTGATTTGCATGCCCTAATCCGTCACATGAACCTTATCAACTACATAAATCAACCTATAAATATATCCGACAGATAGGCATATTTATGTGATACATAGCGTTATGCAGCAATGAATCAACTCATTTTTATATTTATGTATATGATAAGTTATAAGTTAGTTTATGGGTAGGTGAATAAACCGGCCCTTAATCTGTATAAATTCGGCTATTTTTGACATTATTCAATTTCGGACCTCCTAATGAGTGAATTGCACCTTCAATTACAAATATCTAAAAAAATATTGAATAGTGGCCCCTATAACCTCATATCTTCATCAATAAGGACACTAAATCTACTATTCTACAAAACTTGAACTAAATCCATGACCCTAAGACCTTGCACTTTCCTTGTTAGTTATTTATCGTCGAATCTTAATATTCGCCATCTTTGGTGCTCTTAGACTTTAGGACTTTGGAAATAAAGTGTATCTTTTGTGCGAGATGTTTAATCTTCACGAGCAGTACAATTCGGGAAGGCACCAGAGGAATTCAGATCTAGGATCAGGAAATATATTACATCAGGTTCAACCACAAGTCCATAGTAAGTCAGTTCAATTCTCGTGATGACCTGAGTAGAGATCCTCCATATTATCACGTTAAATACGATCAAGATCTAATCTCTTTCTCTCTAAGGTAACTTCATTAGGTTAGGTTAGGATTTTAACCTTTTCTTTTTGTAACTAGTTCAATCTTTTTATTTTCATTTGTAAATATAGTTAAGTTTGGTTTTATATTTAAGTTTTATATCACATTCTACACAATTTTTCAAAATACTGCTTTTGGTGGTAGTTATACTGCTCAAAGTTACTAAATAAATGAATAATTGCGTGACTCAAGTAGTGTATCCTCACCACATAGTTCTACGCAGCAAAGTAATTAAAAATTAATGATAAAAAGTTTGTTGTTTGATCCATTAATTAAAAATTGTTCTTTGAACATCTCACACCATACCTATTTTATTTACATTTAAAAATAGAGCGTCCTTATAGAAAGACCCTTTATAAATTGTTTTACGGTTAAAAAATCTACATACATATGTAGGTGCTATTTTTCCACTCTACATATATTTAATTTTTTATACTGTAAAATTCATCTAACCTGCAGGAACAACAAATGGTGAAAACCCAAAAGCGCATTCAATAACATTTCCACTTATTGTAGCTGACTTCAAACCCACTAAATTCGTTATTGTTCCGGTAGTATTGTTGTACGACATTTCTAATAAACGTCTGGCTATTGGGATTGTTAATAGATGAGCCATATTTCCCAATACAGTAGAAATCTATATTAAAACACAAAAGTCTAACGAGCACATATTTATGTATAAAAATTTTCTTACAACAAAATCTTCCCCTGCACGCATTTTTTTACCTTCACTATTATATATTTGAACGACTTCTTTTATTGTAAGCAAGTCGATATTTGATCGACCTTTCATAACAACCATCAACATTTTATTTGAAATTTTATCAAAATTAAATCTTCCTTCCATAACATTTATAGTTTCTTTGTCAAAAGGGTGAATGGTGCAGCCTAGTTCAACTTTTTTTATGTTTTCACCTTGCTAGAGAATGTAAAAAATGTTTATATTAAAAAATATATACAGAGTGGGCCACTAAAAATAGTAAACGCAAGTTTTGGCCACTTAACATCAATTTTGCGAAAAACGCTCGAACACGTCAATTTTATTATGAAAGGGGATATCGGAATGGATTATTACTATTTGCATAACTCCAACCCTAAGATAGGGGTAGATTGCACCCCAAACATTTTAAATTGAAAGGGGTGTCAAACTCTACACAGTTTTAAAGGCCTTTCAAATCTCTTTTCAGCAGTCTTTTTATTTTTGAAATTCGATCATTAATTTCAGAGAAAAAGACTTCTAAAGTTTTATCAAATAGCCTTTGTGTCACGTCATAGTAGGCAGTTGACGTGTTAAACTAATTAACTTTAGCTAACTCTAACTAACTCTAGCTAACTCTAGCTTACTCTAACTAACTCTAGCTAACTCTAATTAGGTCTAGCTAATTCTAGCTAACTGTAGCTAATTCTAGCTAACTCTAACTAGCTCTAGCTAATTCTAGCTAACTCTAGCTAACTCTATTATAGTTGGGTTGGGTTAGCTAGAGTTAGCTAGAATTAGCTACAGTTAGCTAGAATTAGCTAGACCTAATTAGAGTTAGCTAGAGTTAGTTAGAGTAAGCTAGAGTTAGCTAGAGTTAGTTAGAGTTAGCTAAAGTTAATTAGTTTAACACGTCAACTGCCTACTATGACGTGACACAAAGGCTATTTGATAAAACTTTAGAAGTCTTTTTCTCTGAAATTAATGATCGAATTTCAAAAATAAAAAGACTGCTGAAAAGAGATTTGAAAGGCCTTTAAAACTGTGTAGAGTTTGACACCCCTTTCAATTTAAAATGTTTGGGGTGCAATCTACCCCTATCTTAGGGTTGGAGTTATGCAAATAGTACTAATCCATTCCGATATCCCCCTTCATAATAAAATTGACGTGTTCGAGCGTTTTTCGCAAAATTGATGTTAAGTGGCCAAAACTTGCGTTTACTGTTTTCAGTGGCCCACTCTGTATAATCAACTGCAATTAATTACCATTTTTCCAAAATTAACCAAAGCAACGGCCAAGCAACCCAGAACAACATCAACAAATCCAACATTTAATTTGTTTTTTATACATTTAATTAAAGGAACATATTTAACATTGTTCTCTGCGTAAATACTCATATAACTCTCTACACTTTTGTTTAATGTCTCTTTTTGTTGAAAGGGATTGTCATAAATGTAGGCATCTTGAAATGGAACCGATCGTACATTGGTTGGATTTACTTTTAATTTCTGACCGAAAGATAATGGTTCAACTCCATCTACCTTATTTGCTAACAAACTTACTAATGAAATTCCATCACCAGTAGAATGCCGAAATACTAATACAACAGCATGTTCCAGATTATTATTTAGATTCCAAGCTATTGGTTCTTTGAAAACGAATAATTTCCAAGCTTTATTTCCTAATATTGAATTAGTATCAGTAAAGTTAGCCTGTAGGTGATCAACTACTGAATATTTATTTAAAGCTATGTTATCTATTACAGTGAAGATATCTTCAAATTTAACGTCGGATTTAACAAAGAATTTGTATCCCAGCGCGGATTTTATTTCATATTTTAATTTGCAACAAGATTCATGGATTTGTTTGCAATGTAATCGAAGTGTTCTTTCGAAATCTTCATATGAACCATTCCGTTTTATTATTAAAAGAAAGTTAACTGCTATAGTTTTTTCGGGAGACTCTACTAGAAAATCTAAACCTTTCAACATCCCGCCGTATTTTTTATCATATTTTATTCTCAAGTAAATATCAACGAAAAGATGAATGAAATATAAAACAATTATTCCTAAACTTGCCACTATAAAAACACCAAATGATAGTAAAATAAGTAAATAGTGGATTCCTCTTTTAGGCTTTGTTTCATTTAAACCAACAGCTGCCTAAGATAAAATTAAATATTATGTATTGTCATTAAAATTGTTTGTAGTAACGTACCTTAGTAAAAGCATAAATTGCTTGGAATAACTTATAAAATTCTTTCATTATTGCTGTCTTAACGACTAAGTACCAAATAACAAGTTTTTTGCCGATTTCAAAACATTTAAATTGAATAGAAATCAGCACTTATGTCCATCTGCACAAAAAAGAAAAACGTGTTTAAGTGTAATCTTTATTGCATAATTATAAAGGTCGTAATAGATATATAAAGTTGAACAACAACGTTAGTTTTGAATAATTCAGTACTTTTATTTGTTTGGAATTGTTTTAATTACATTTGTGTTTGGATGATATATAGTGTAAATAATTCTTTAACACATTCGCTGCAAATGCCTTAGAATTCAATGGAAAAGTGACTCCAATAGGAGTCGTTCGTAGCGAAGGTGCTAATGTCATTATCGTTATTATTATTATTCCCTGATTGAAAATAAGTAAAAGGAACTTAATGAACATAGGACAGTGATTTATTTTCAGGATTTTTCACTCTGTATTTATTAGTTTTTTAGGTAGCACATCAAAGTTCTATTCTTAATTGAACATAACACTTTCTAACGTCCATTCATGGTTCACTTCGTAATTTTTGTCAAACTGGAAATGTTTGGTATTAGTATTGCGAGATCTAAAGTTAATAGTTTTAGAAAAACAATTTATTCAATTAATTTGGTTTTGATCCATTTTAACCAGTAGTAATGATTAGGACATAAAAAATATTTGTGCCATGCTGGTTATTATAAATTTTATTGTCTTACTAGTTTCGGCGTTAAAATGCCATCTTCAGAGACAACTACAAAAAGATATAAATTCTCAAATACAAAATTTTAGTTAATTATGAAAGTCAAAAAAGTTAAAAATTTATAATGAAGCATATGCAAATCTGAATTTAGAATATATTCCTAAAATTTAAAGTACTTACAAGTCTTAGTTTAGTTGACCAAAATAATAATAAAATCAAAAAACATATTACTACACAACGAACACGAACGTTACAAGGTAATCGTAAATATGGAAGGCTGACTGAACAGGTTTTCAGAACTCAAACGTATGATCAATGGTTCTGTTTATTATCTGATGAAATGTATATATTAATAAATTTGTTAAGATGTATGTAAAATAAATAAATTGGAAAACTGAGAACAACATCGTAATGTAAAATAGAAAATGTAATATAAATATAGAAAACTCTTTTATAAATTGGAGTTTTATATGAAGGAAAAAGGGCAGGGGATTTGAAATTTGGAATTTAAAAAAATTATGTAAAGTATGAAAATGGGGATGAATGATCTTTGGTGGGAAGAGATAATAGGGAAAATGGAGAAGTATGGAAGGGATGGGATCGGGTGTCTGCTGGGACTCTCATAGTTGTAGTCATAAGGAAGTTGATATTTCTTACATATAGGATGACTTAAATTAATCAAAAATCTGAAAGCTTCTCAAATTTGTTTATAATTCACAGTGGTTCAGATCAATACATTTAGCACTAACATCAAAGCGGTGAATTTAGAACTATTAAAATATTATACTGTTCATGTTTGTTACTATAAACATAATTCTGTACAAATCTTTAAACATTTTGTGAATAATAATAGAAAATTAGAAAAAGGTTAAAAAAAAACGTTAAGAATATTACTGAAAATAATAATTTCAAAATTAATTTAGATTAGATACAAGGTTGAAAATATCAAATATTAATTTAAACAATAATTGTCCGTGATTATTTGATAATTATTGAACACCCCTTACTATAAGATAAACTATATAAGATAAACAACTTACCAATTTGTTTGTTTTATTTTTTTGTTGTGGTTTGTTTAATTTCAATTATTAATATTTAACTGGTTGGTAATTTAATTTTTATTATTACCACTTAAGTTTATGTGTTCCTAATTTTTATAGCAGTTTGACGATTAGTTCTTAATTATGATAAATTACTGTATCTATAGTAGGTAGGTATGTATATCTTTTATATTTTTCTACGTTAATTTCAATTACTAACGTTTACATTATAATTAAAAAATGAAAGAACAATAAATCAATGGCAAGAATTTCGTTAGTTTTTAGTTTGATCTTCTGTAATGCCAAGTTCAACAGATAATCGATCGATATTTTTAAACATTTCTTCGAATATTACGTCCAAATCATGCTTGGAATTTATAATAGATCTTGGACCTTGAAGGCACAGTTGAAATTTATCCCTTAAGGACCATACGAATAACATGAAACCTAAAAAATAATAATAGATAATATTATACATATTATATGAATGTTACTATTTTAAAAGGGTCTTTCAATAAAGACAATAAAGAGAAATTTGTTAGGTTGTAGCAGTCCTGTTCTTAAAGCAATAATTTTCAAATTCGAGAGATAGTGTTCATGTGTTTCATTGAAAGAAGTTATTACGTATTATGTGATTTGTATTTTTGCCACAAGAGTCCTAATCAACTATTCGATGATCAATTCCTGAATTCTCTACCGAAGTTTTGCGATTTAACATCTTTAGATCATATCCTTAGACTATACCATAAATCGCAGGTCTATATGCAAATAATTTCATTAATCCACCAATTTCAACCAGTTATAGTAATTCGGGAATTAATGTTTAATGTTTATTTTTCAATAAGGTACAGAAAAGTACAATATATCCTCACAAAAATACAAAATTACAATTCAAGATTTATAAATTCATTTAAGGAATAAAATTCTCCTTTCAGTAGAATATTCTTCACAGTTTTCCGAAACCATTTAGAATTCATTTCCCTTATTTCTGGTGGTAGAACGTTATATAGTTTTACAGCTGTAAAGTAGAAAGTTTTCTGCGTTTTCATTACCCGATGATACGGAATCGTTAAATCTTTTCTGTGACGTGTAAAGTAATTATGTTTATCGGAGTTTATGGAAAATTCAGTTTGATGTTTGTGAACATGTTCCAAACAGGCAAGTATAAAACATGAAGGTAAGGTCATAATCTCTAATCCCCTAAAATGTGTTCTACAACTATCTCGCTGGGATACTCCCAGTAGGATTTGTATGGCTTTCTTTTGTAGCATGAAGATTTTTTCTGATTCAATTGACGTGCCCCACACCATTATGCCATAGGTCGCCATACCATGAAAATACACAAAGTACACATTCCTCGCTTCTTTTAAAGGTAGGTTTTTTACTACAACTTTTAAACAATACAGAGAATTTGCTAATCTTTGTTTTAGTTTTGTTACATGGTCCAGCCATGTGAGCGTTTCGTTCAAGGTAATACCCAGGAATTTTATTATTTGATTTGCTACTTCACCTACTCATTTAGTGTAGAAGGTAAGTAGTTTAGTTTTATCAGTGTGTAGTTTCAATTTATTGCTGCTAAACCAGTCCTCTGCTTCATTTTCACATCCGTATCTCTATTTATAAGTGAAGTGTCTTCAGCGTACAAGCACATAGAGCTGGTAGAGATATTCTCTGGTAAGTCATTCACGTACAAAAAAACAGAATGGGTCCCAATACCGAGCCCTGCGGTACACCTGTCTTTAAGTTTTTTAATTCTGACTGACAATCCTTCCAATATACAGTATGCAAAACTCGTATTCGTACACCTATCGAAAAATTAGAAAATCACGAATTACTCAAGAAAGGTACTACAAATTTCAAATATTTTTGATGATTTATTTTACTTAGAAAAATAAAAGCAAACGTAGATCTGTTGGTCACCTATGTAGCTCCACTACTAACCGCTAAACGACATTTTATTCACAGTTCGCAGCAAAAACCATATTCGTACAGGTAGCAGGATTGTATTTTCGACTACATAGCTGACGTAATACAAGATTTGTAATCGTGTTAAGCACTGTTTGTTCAAAAAAAGTCAGGTGAATTATTGTATAAATTTTGGAAAATTCGAAATGGGTAGAAAATCAACTGAACTTTCTGATAAACAAAGAAAAATAATAATAAATTTGTATCTAGAAGAAAAATCATTGTGTTAAATCGCAAAATTAATGAAGCGCAGCACTTCTACTATACAATACGTGGTACAAAATTATAAAAAAACCGGTCAAGTTAACAAAGCACGACGAAATGTAAACCGACCAAAGCTAACAAGAAGACATAATTCATTCATACGAGGTCAAATCCGTAAAGATTCTACTGTAAGTGGTGTGGTACTGGCTGCTGGTTTTGAACAGGATTTTGAAATTCGGGTTACCCCTCAAACCGTGCGAAATTACATTAAAAAAATAGGATTTAAAAGTCGGTATGCTGTTAGAAAAGCATTTATAAGTAGAATTAATAAACAAAAACGGATCCCATTTGCAAAAATATGCCAAAACAATTAACTTCTGGAAAAGGGTAATTTGCACTGATGAGTCTAAATTCAATATAAAAATATCAGATGGACGAGTAAGAATTTAGCGAGAGAAAAATATGAGCCAATGTCCACATAATCTGGTACCTACGTTCAAACATGGTGGGGGCTTGGTGATGGTATGGGGATGTTTTTCAGCGGCAGCAGTTGGAAATCTTCATTTCATCGATGGAATATTGACTGCGAAAGGATATATAAACATTTTGAAAAAGAATTTGAAGCAAAGTGCAGAAAAATTGGGGTGTTTGCGAGATTTTATCTTTCAACAGGATATACCGCGTTAGATACTAGACTTTGGATCTTGTATAACTGTCCAAAATACCTCAAAACACCACCCCAAAGCCCAGATCTTAATCCTATTGAGAACTTATGGTCAATATTCAAGAAGAAATTGAAACATTGCGATATTAGAAACGTAATCGACTTAAAGAAAAGCGTTGAAGACTGAATAGGCGAAAATACCACCCGAATTAACAACTAAATTAGTGGAATCGATGCCGAAGCGTCTAACTGCTGTTCTTAAACAAAAAGGCTACCCAACAAAATATTAATATTATTCCAAATGTATAAGTTTCTTAGTTAAAACTTAAGTTTGTACTGTACGAATACGGTTTTTGCTACCGACTGTGAACAAAATGCCCTTTTGCGGTTAGTAGTCGAGCTAAATAAGTGACCAACAGATCTAATTTTATTTTTATTTTTCTAAGTGAAATAAACCATCAAAAATATTTAAAATTTATAGTACTTTTCTTGAGTAATTTGTGATTTTCTAATTTTTCGGCAGGTGTAAGAATACGAATTTTCCATACTGTACCCATTGCTTCCTTTCCGACAAATAGGATTTAATTATTCCCAATGCTCTATGCTGAAAACCGTATCTCTCCAGTTTGTATAGCAATATTTCATGGGCAACGCTATTAAAAGCCTTGCTAAGGTCGCCGAAAGCTATTTGGGTGTACTGTTGACGATCAAAACCATGTATAATTTCTTCTAATAAACTCAGAACTGCAGTTGTTGTTGATTTATCCTTGTGGTACCCACGTTAAAATTTTGTTATAATATTGTTTTCTTGTAGATGAGTTTTTACAATCATTTATATCACCTTTGTTGTAAATCGGTATTACTCTACTTTACTCTTGGTTTAGGATAAAACTATTCCCACGTTAAGGATTCGAAATAACGTGTTTGGTACAAAAGTCGAAAAACACGTATTTCGTTTACCACGTCTGGTATAGACACCTAGACTTGAGAAATTTTAGGACGAATTATGCATTCGCAATTTTATAATTTCGAGTAGAAAATAACCGTTAAAGGATTAGCTATTGTCTCACGCAATAGCTTAATGTTGGGTCTTGCAACTTAACACTTGGCATGCGGGCAACGTATTTTTACCTTTTTTTGTAATCTGTCACTGGAGCGCGGGTTACGTAAAAATACGTTTTCATAGATTTGTAGTTTTAACGGTTTGCATAGAAATGCCCGCTACACGCGTAAGTTGATGGCAAATGATACAAGAACGTCAAGTGTTAAGATTTATTTGATGACTCATCTTTTGAGGGTATTTGCGATTAACTAATGGTGGAGATTTGCTGCTGAACCCTATGGCCAGTATTGACTTGAGATGCGTTAGGGATTGTTCAAGAATTATTGTAAACCGCCCTCCCGAGCTTTGTAAATTAACTTCCTGCTTGGTTGCAGAGACTTTAGAAATGCCCTAATAAGACGTAATTATCTCCCTTGGGCCAAAGTTACTTACTTAGGAGACAGTTTTCTTCTTTTTGGAAATCACGATCAAATTAATATAGAATTTCTATCAAATCATCAAATTAAACTCTTAGCTTCAACTTTGTTACGAGATTGAATTTTGGTTATTCATCGTCGAATCTCAGCATTCGCCTTCTTTGATGGTCTCAGACTTTAGGACTTTGGAAATAAACTGTATCTTTTATGTGAGATGTTGGATCTTTAGAAGCAGTACAATTCGAGAAAGTACCGGAGGAATTCAGATCCAGGATTAGGAAATACATTAGGTTCAACCACAAGTCCATAGTAAGTCAGTTCAATTCTTGTGATGACCTGAGTAGGCACCTTCCATATTATCACGTTAAGTACGATCAAGATCTAATCTCTCTTTCTAAGGAAACTTCATTAGGTTAGGCTTTTAACCTTTCCTTTTTGTAACCATTTCAATCTTTTTATTTTCATTTGTAAATATAGTTAAGAGTGGTTTTATATTTGAGTTTTATATTACATTCTACTAAAGGCTTAGTGTAAGAACTCATAGTTTTTCAAAATACTGCTTTTGGTGGTAGCTCAAAATTACTAAATAAATAAATAATTGGGTGACTCAAGTAGTGTATCCTTACCACATAGTTCTACGCAGCAAAGTCATAAAAAATTGGGTCTCTCGGTTATGTGCCAACTAGCAAACCACGGGAATATTTGAATGGTTTTAAATTCCATAGTTAATGTCACAAAATGTTATTTCAAATGTTCTTTGGATATCTAATACCATACTTATTTTATTTACATTTAAAAATAGAGTGTCCTTATAGAAAGACCCTTTATATATTGTTTTACGGTTGAAAAACCTACAAACATATGTAGGTACTATGTTTCAACCTTACATATGCATATTTAATTTTTTATGCTATAAAATTCATCTAACCTTGGGCAATAACAAATGGTGCAAACCCAAAAGCGCATTCAATAACATTTCCACTTATTGTAGCTGACTTCAAACCTACTAAATTCGTTATCATTCCGATATTATTGTTATACGACATTTCTAATAAACGTCTGGCTATTGGGATTGTTAACAGATGAGCCATATTTCCCAATACAGTAGAAAGCTATATTAAAACACAAAAGTCTAACGAGAACATATTTATGTATACAATTTTACTTACAACAAAATCTTCTCCTGCACGCATTTTTTTGCCTTCACTACTGTATATTTGAACGACTTCTTTTATTGTAAGCAAGTCGATATTTGATCGACCTTTCATAACAACCATCAACATTTTATTTGAAATTTTATCAAAATTAAATCTTCCTTCCATAACATTTATAGTTTCTTTGTCAAAAGGGCGAATGGTGCAGCCTAGTTCAACTTTTTTTATGTTTTCACCTTTCTAGAAAATGGAAAAAATGTTTATATTAAAAAATATATATAATCAACTACAATTAATTACCATTTTTCCATAATTAACCAAAGCAACGGCCAAGCAACCCATAAGAATATCAACAAATCCAACATTTAATTTGTTTTTTATACATTTAATTAAAGGAATATATTTAACATTGTTCTCAATGTAAATACTCATATAACTCTCTGTACTTTTGTATAAAGTCTCTTGTTGTTGAAAGGGATTGTCATAAATGTAAGCATTTTGAAATGAAATCGATCGTACACTGGTTGGATTTAATTTTAATTTCTGTCCGAAAGATAATGGTTCAACTCCATCTAACTTATTTGCTAACAAACTTGCTAATGATATTCCATCACCAATAGAATGCCGAAATACTAATACAACAAGATGTTCCAGATTATTATTTAGATTCCAAGCTATTGGTTCTTTGAAAACGAATAATTTCCAAGCTTTATTTCCTAATATTGAATTAGTATCAGTAAAGTTAGCCTGTAGGTGATCAACTATTGAATTTTTATTTAAAGCTATGTTATCTATTACAGTGAAGATATCTTCAAATTTAACGTCGGATTTAATATAGAAATTGTATCCTAAAGCAGATTCTATTTCGTATCTTAATTTGCAACAAGATTCGTGGATTTGTTTGAAATTCAGTCGGAGCGTTTTTTCCAAATCTTCATATGTACCATTTCGTTTTATTATTAAAAGAATGTTAATTGTTAGAGTTTTTTCGGGACTCTCTAGTAGAAAATCTAAGCCTTTCAACATCCCACCGTATTTTTTATCATATTTTATTCTCAAGTAAATATCAACGAAAAGATGAATGAAATATAAAACAATTATTCCTAAACTTGATACTATAAAAACACCAAATGACAGTAAAATGAGTAAATAGTGAATTTCTCTTTTAGGCTTTGTTTCATTTAAACCAACAGCTGCCTAAAATAAAATTAAATATTATGTATTGCCATTAAAATTGTTTGTAGTAACGTACCTTAGTAAAAGCATAAATTGCTTGGAATAACTTATAAAATTCTTTCATTATTGCTGTCTCAACTACTAAATACCAAATAGTAATGAATTTTTTTGCGGATTTCAAAACACCTAAATGGAATAGAATTAAGCACTTATGTCCATCTGCACAAAAAAGAAAAAACGTTTTTAAATGTAATCTTTATTGCATAATTATAAATTTAACCCTGAATTGATACATAAAGTTGTACAACAACGTTAGTTTTTTGATTCTTTTGATTACATTTCTGTTTCGGTGATATACAGTGTAAATAATTCTTTAACATTTGTTGCAAATGACTTAGAATTCAATGGAAAAGTAATTCCAATAGCAGTCGTTCGTAGCGAAGGTGTTAATGTCATTGTCGTTATTATTATTATTCTCTGATTGAAAATAAGCAAAAGGAACTTAATGAACATAGGACAGTGATTTATTTTGTAGTAATTCGGGAATTACTATGGGTTTAGGAAAACTACCATTCACATTAGGGATTCAAGATAGGTAACGTGTCTAGTAGAAAAGTCGAAAATCACGTCTGTCATTTACGACGTCCAGTAGAAACACCTAAGCTTGAGCGATTTTTAGGGAAGTTATGTATCCTCCACTTTATGGGTTTTCGCGGAAGAAAATAACCGTTGAAAAATTAGTGGTTTTGGCTCACGTAATCGTTGATGATCCCACAGTCTGGGAATTACATGAAGGTTTTCACGATTAGCTAGTTTGGCGGGGTTTTTTGGTGGATCCCGTGACCCAAATGCCGACGCAAGATGTGTTAGGGATTGGTTAACTATTATTGTAAAGATGCCCGCCTAAATCTTGTAGATTGGTCTACTGCGAGGGGTTGTCCAGACGTTAGGTACGCCTAAGTAACTCAGGATTACTACCTCCTTTGAACCGAGGTTACTTGCGAGAAAACTTTGTTATTTTTGTCAATCTCAATCGGACTCTGAATCTCAATCGAATTCCCATTCGAGAACTTTCTTCGAAATCTTCGCTTCAAGTTTGTCACGAGACTTGAACCATAGTATTCATCGTCGAATCTCAGCATTCGTTTACTTCGATGCATTCCGACTTTAGGACTTTGGAAATAAACCGCGACGCGTGTGTTATTTCGGTGTGGAGTAAGGTTTCCAATCCCCGAATCCCGGGATCCCGATGTTTTTTCAATCCATAAATCCCGAAAAAATCCTTAAATCCCGATTCAGTCCCGAAATTTTTATATCTTTAATGCGAATTCTTATCTTTATTCTTTACCTGCGAAGAGCTGTGTCGACCAACTGAAAATGAAACTTAAAGAGTTTAATATTTCTTTGGATAATGATGTGGTATGCGTCATCAATGATGGTGCAAGTGTAATGAAGAAATTTGGAAAGCTCAAAAAATCTTAACAACAATTATGTTTCCCACACGCCATTCATTTAGCAGTATTAGATGCCTTGTATTCCAAAGATTCGATGAGTAATGAAGAAGAGAAACAAAATAAAGACGATGAGGATGATTGTGACGAGTTTTATGATGAGGATGAATTAGATGAATGTAATGAGGAGGACTATTTGAAAGTGACAATGGGAAAAGAGAAACAAAACAAGATAGTCATTACAAAAAACTATGATATTGTGTTAATAGTTGGAAAAATACGAAAGACAGTAAAGCTATTTACACGTTCCGCTGTGAAAAATTCACTTTTACAAAATTATGTTAAAGACAAACATGGTAAAGAACTTTCGTTAATTTTAGATTATCCAGCAAGGCGGAACAGCTTAGTAAATATGTTAGATCAATTTGTTCAACTGAAAGATTGTATCAGAAAAGCTCTGATCGATTTAGAGAGCCCAATAATATTCACAAATTCAGATTTTGAAGTCGCACAGACCATTGTCTATTGCTTAGAACCAGTTAAACTAACTGTAGAAGGTATATGCCGACGAGATACTAATCTTGCTACTGCGGATGCAAGTTTTAAATTTTTGTTTCAGGAGCTATGTGAACTAAAAACAAAATTAAGCAATGACCTGGAAGAGTCTTTAGGAAAGCGAATATCAGAGCGAAGAACCATAATGTCTGGAGTCATGGATTATCTCCAAAATCCCAATAAGCAAGACAGCGAGGATCCTTTTTTTAATTTGCCTCCTATCGACATAATTGCGAATTTCGTCAAAAACATTTCAGAAAGCTTATCAGGAACCGTTCTCAGCAACCAAGCTGAACCAACTACCATAAATCTTGACGAGGACGGTTTCGACTCTGAAGATGAGTTGCCAATCAGCCGATTGAAAGGAGATGAAAATTTAAGTCTCAAAAACAAACTCGAACAGGCTATAACAAACGCGATGAAACCGGTACAACAACCATTGAAAGGAAAATCTATTGATGTTTTAAAGGTGGTGAAAAAAGAAATTACCCTATTAGAAACTGGTGGATTGCGTGGTTTACATTTGCAGCGGTGCTTTGAATGCTTGCTTACAGTTCAACTCACCAGTGTGGAATCGGAACGAGCTTTTTCTTCCGCGTCATCGCTTGCCATAAAAATAAGATCTCGGTTAGCCGATTCTACCTTAGATGCTCAGAGGCCATTTCCGTTCAAAGTTGTAAATATAATTTGTTTGATAAAATTTTATGTTTTTGTTTAAATTTGCGGCCACAGTATTATTTTCGAGTTACGTAACTTATGTATTAAACATTAAGATTTACATATAACATTTCCAAGTTCTCTTATTAAAATAGTCAAAGACATAAGTTATTTTAATCCTACACATTATTTTTCTAATTTTTCGGGATTTCGAGATTAATCCCGGGATCCCAGGATTGAAATACAAAATCCCGAAATCCCGAAATTTGGAAACCCTAGTGTGGAGTATGCTTTGCAAGGTGTTGGATCTTCACGAGCGTCCCAGTTGGAGAAGGCACCAGGGGAATCCAGATCGACCGATCAGGATAATTGCAACAATCATCCGCAAGTCCAGAGTAAGTCTGTTTGCCAAATTCTAGTGTTCACCTAATTAAAGACCCGTACTACAATTTTCAGGATATTTAATTCCTTTTTTATTGTATTTTCAGTTACGAAATATATACGGTTGTAAAGGATTGAACAATTAAAACGATACACTCTGTATTTGTTAGTTTTTTAGGTAGCACATCAACGTTCTATTCTTAATTGAACATAACACTTTCTAATGTCTATTCATTGTTCACTTCGTAATTTTTGTCAAACTGGAAAAGTTTGGTATTAGCATTGCGAGATTAATAATTTTAGAAAAACAATTTATTCAACCGTCTAAAATGGTTGAAAACTTACAATTAGTTACTATTACAAATCTTAAGTATACGTGTTCCTATTTTTTTAAGAAAACAAACCAGTTTTTAAAAATTAAATACTCTCGTATTTCTATGTTATAGATAAATCTTGATTTCAATTGAAGACTACAGGCAAAGAAGGCGCTATGTCGAAAAATATGATTTCTAGAAAATTCTTTTTAAAGTATTAGAAGCTTCATATTTTCTTCTTCTTTTTCTTACTTTTTGGTGACTAGTGACAAGTGATACACAAACGTAACTTTCACGTTTATTATCATTTTTGTTGAACTTTAAGAAAAGGGCTCTTCTTATCCACTTGACACTGAGGCAATTATATGTATAATTGTAAGTTCAAAATATGCAAGATCATTGTTTGGCATTATCTCTTGTAAAATTCCATTTTTACAAGTTCAGCCTTTGATACGCTAACATGGAAGAATGCCAGAAACTTACTGAACCCATATGAAACGCCGGAGTAGATTTTTTAAAAACTATAGTGATTTCTAGTAAATTTTTCAGAAATGATATTTTCTTTTAATTTAAGTAGGTATTATACTTTATGACGCTAAACCTAGTTATACACACACTAAACAAAGAATTTGCCAATATTTCCTTATTTGAATGCCTAAGTTGGAGGTTCTCCAGCTCTCACGAACTGCGACGTTGAGGTGTTAAAAAAGGAACCGAATGACAATACAATATTAAACAAATAAAAGAAGTCGAATAGAAACAAAATTAAATTTACTTGTAAATTAAAATAAAACTTGAGTGAATTATCCAGATACGGGATAAAAGAAAATATAATAAATTGGACCGTTTATTTTGAAAGTGGTGTAAGTTCATTTTTGAAAAAAAAATGAGATATCACGTAATTCATGCTTAATTTAATGTACATTTTTTATGTATGATAAGTCCGTGTTTAATTTCTTAAAAAAATCCCATGTGTTGCACAACTTAAAATCGGTCGTAAATGAAATTACATAATCATCGATTATGAAAGTGGTGTAAGTCCAATTAACAATGGTTCCATTTGTTTTATATTACGTGTCAAAAGTTGCTAATTTAGGTTACTTACTCTAGTTTTTCTTAAAATGGATAACTTTAAAAGAAAAGAATTTTCAGTACACACCACAGGATTATTATGATGCAATAACACAATGTAGAAAAAATGACAAATTCATTTTACATGAAATGAAACGAGAGAATTTCGTTTCAACAAAAATCTTCAAAATGTGATTAAAAAACAGATTAAAAAGCACTAATAGCGAACAGATCAATTGGTTGCAAATATGTTGGTTGAGGTTTCTCAAAACCGCACCGTATACTATTTTATATAAAATATGGATGAAGGGCACTGAATTTAAAGCTATAAATTTATTACCTACACGTCTTGGAAGACCGCTAAAATTTGAAAAAAATCGCCCTGACGGCTTTCTACCAAAATGCCAGGCCTATTACTTACGAAAAATGTGAAGACATCAAGCAGTTATTACCTTATATACCTCCGGTGTATCGTACATATTTCGAAACACAGCCACATGCAAAGCATAAGTAAATACTATCATTATCTTGTATTTTTTACAATGTAATTAGCGTCTAAAATTAAATTTTATATCCTATCATGTGTATTTGAAAACAAATTTGGATTAAAATGAAGTATATATTAAGTGATATTTAATTTTTCAAAATTGAAATTAAACGATTTTTACAGTTCGAGGGCCTAGTACAAAGCAGACGTATCTACAAAATCGGTGATTTGAGTAAATCGGAATTGAACAATAAGTTACCAAAAGAAACACCAATTATGTAATGATGAACACCCTAACTTCCTTCGTAATTCAATATTCTGCTACTTTGAGTCACTACAGTCAAATCATATTAAAATTAAAATTTAATTACAAGTAATAATAGTTAAAATTCCTTAATTAGTCATGAGATACGTTTGTTTGTCCCTACACATTAGTTTATTTTTCGATTAATAAAAGGAACTTACGTTTTCGTTTCTAACATTTTGGTAAGTTTTGATAAATTGAAGATGCATAGCCTTATTATTAGTGATAAAGGAATATAAAGACAATGTGGAAACTTTATTTATCTACTTATTTAACTTCTTATTTAACTTTACATTTCTTAATACTTATTATTTTTAATTGTTATCATTCACAATTTTCTTCTTCATTAACATTAATTGTAGAGCCATCAGCCCACAAATTATTGTAAAACTCATGATACTCTTCTGGTATAGTATGATCTTTGCATAGATCGCTTAAGTTTAAGCGATTAAGTTTTTAATTGGAAGTGGACCGTTAGAAGCACGTTCCAAATCCAAGTAGTTGTTAACAACTTTTGTAGTCTTAGACGATTTTGTTTTTCTTTGAGTTTCTCTTATGATCTCAAAGTGCTTAAAATCATTTTCTTCTATATTATATTTAAACAACACGTATTCAGGGCTGTTTTTCCTGTATTGGAGACAATTTTCATCCATCGAATATTTTCACCATTAATATCATTTTTATTGTTTTTAACATAATTTTTTTGAACGGATGAGAAGTTAAAAAATTGGGATTGTGCCATTTCAATTACATGATACTTGGATTTTCGTGAAGCCATTTGAACAGCGGTATACCAACCTGATGGATGAAAAATATTGGTATGTTTTACTTTTCTTTCAATGTGAGCGTGCACTGACAAGGAGACCTCACGACTTTGGAATCGCCGATTTTAATGAAAGTAGTACCAATCGATAGGTACTGGTACTTAGTATGAATGTGTAAAATATTAGGGCGCACTATTCAGCGATTCGCGAGTAAATCGCGATTTCAGCTCGCGAATTAAGGCTATGTCGCTTTACGTCACGTCACGCCACTTATATATCAATGCTTTGCCTCCTCCCGACCTCCTGTTGACTCACAATGAACCAGCTTCCAGATGCGAAACAATACGGATGAAATCTTGGAGAGTAACCTGTTCCTATTTTTAGTATACGGCAAATTTTCAATATTTCAATTTATTTTCTCTAATATTTTATTGTTATATGTTCTGAATACAAATAAGTCGATACACTTTTTCGTTTTTACCTTGATTTTTAATTTAAATTAATTAAAAAAGAACCAGAGGCGGATTCGGAGGGCGTGACTAACCACTGACGTACAGCGGCATGGCCTTGATTCGCTAGCTGAAATCGCGATTTACTCGCGAATAGCTGAATAGTGCGTCCTAATATTTTACACATTTCTACTATGTATTAATACCTATCGATTAGTACCACTTTCATTAAAATCGGTGATTCTAAAGTCGTGAGGTCTCCTTGTGAGTCACACTCCATTTGCGAATGGCCTGGTTCAAAGAAAAATTGGGTAATTTCGAGAATGTTCAAATTATTTACAGCGAAATGAAACATGGTCGCAACGTTGATGTTACGGTTTTGGCCACTGCATGTATTAGAAAAAAAGTAGTGCGGTCTACCGTCTGCAGAATTTTGTAGATAGTTCCATAAGCATGGGGCGATATCAATGGAACCTCTTTTGGCAATTGCCCCGTGCCACATATAACACTTTGCATCCTTAGTGGCAACATTGAAGATAGTAAAATTATATACCGCATATCGCAGTAAATCATCCATTTTGGTTTGATCATCCTACACATAGCCTACTTGAGATACGTTTTTGTAATTCTGTAGCGCAAGTCACATAAATGTATGTATACATACGCTTGTGTTGCATTAATTAACATGATTCTAAAGGAGATACGTTGCAGTCTATCTTTAGAATGCTTACACCCGTATGCATAGTCGATCGCCGGCGATTCGCCGGAGATTTGCCGGAGATTCGCCGGAGACTCGCCGGCGAACGGTCGGAATATAATTTGAGATGCATACTCGATTTCCCAGCGATCTCCGTTTTGGTGAATCGCAGATGATTTATAACGTGATTTGTGATGTATTGGCACTATACATCCAATTCAAATCCCTATCGATTTTAAATATACAATATTAATCTGACATAAATTATGATTTTATTGACATTTTTGACATCGATCAATCTCTGGCAAATCGCCGGCAAATCTCCGGCAAGTCCCCGGCGCTTCGCCAGAAAAAAACAGCATAACGCATGTGAATGATTCCATGGCGATGACTATGCATCAGAATTTTCTATTGGTGGATGGAGAATCTCCGGCGAATCGCTGGCGAGTCTCCGGAGAATCTCCGGCGAATCACCGGCGATCGACTATGCATACGGGTGCTAGAATTACGAGTGTTATTTGCATTTCACCACATAGAACACAACATTCTTTAAGGGGGAACAACAGGGTAAATTTTTTGAAAAATCTTTTTTTTTTTTTTTCTTCGCGAAATTCAAAAGTATGTACCTTTTAGAATATTGTCCTACAATATTATAAAAAAAATTGTACAAATAATGGAATTATAGCTCTTTTCTGCTCGCGCGCACGAAACCATTACTTGAATACGAAATAAACAACCATTGTCACAAAATGTTATCGATGCTATTACTCCCATTTATATGGATTTGTCCAAGACGGAGTTGCTTGAGCGCTGTATAGGCGGATTTACGCAAAATTCGAATGAGAGCTTTAATGCCCTCATTTGGAAGTTCGCTCCGAAAATTTTATCAAGTCTGGCAGTTATTGTGCAAATTGCTATTTATTTGACGGTTTCCATTTTTAATAATGGAATGGCATCTTTATTAAAGGTGGCAAATGAAATACAAATCCAGATTGGACCCCAAATGTACGCAGTTTGTACAGCTAAAGACCAACACCGTATAAGTCAAGCTCAAGTGCATTCAATTTCAAGTGTTTTAGACAATTCAGACAACAAGAAGAAAGTCGAATTATGTTCTAGAAATTCTAAAGACCTTTATTATGGAGCAGGAATCGATGAATTGTGGTAACTCTTAAAATTTCCTCCATTATATCATCTAGAACTAAACTTAACTTTTAAATGCGTTTTTCTAACAGTAAATTTTTTTAACCTGTTGTCACAATTTCTTTACCAACGAGAATCGCATTCAAATTTTATTGAGACGTCCTCAATCTATATAAAATTCCCTTCAGTTAAGCGTACGGATTTTTATTTGTATCAATATTTGCTGCCTCTTTACCCCCTGGAATGATTAATTATTTTATCGATTTTCTTAACTCTTTTTTGCAGAGGTGCCATTTTAACAGCAATTATTATTTTTTAAATCGGGTACGCTTAACTGAAGCTGCACTAATATAGATTAAAATGACGTTTTCTTTTTTATTTTCAGAATATTTTTGCACGTTTTATAGTGACAACCAACAAGATGCTTTTTTTTGTTAGTGCATTTGGACACTCTCCATACATGTATACTAAGACAGATTTTTTTTTCTCCATACTTCTTAAAATAGGCTTAAACTGCGTAGTTACAAATATCAAATTCCGATTTTTCGAAAATATATGAGTGATCCAAAATAAAATCTTAATTATCGCCTTTTTTCGCGGTCTCCACCTTGTTGTTCCCCCTTAATAGAAAATGAAAGTAACTCCAAAAACGTAAAATTTGTAGTTACGTCTGTTTTGCACTAAGCCCTCGAATTGTCTAATTTTGAAAGTGGTGTAAGGCCATTTACAGTCCAGAAATATGTATTGTTGTAGTCTAATTTGCCTGAAACAAATCTATATAATCAAATTAAATATTGGTAAACGAATAGAAATATTGCCAGACATATAATTTGCCTAATTCTTTTAATTAACAGATATACTAACCTCTAATTTTCTCGAAACAAGATAAAATGGACTTACACCACTTTCAAAATAAACGGTCCAAATAATGGATTCTTCTAAAGATAGTTCCTGCATTCAGTTGCGACATTAATTGTTAAAGCTTATCAAGCTACAGACATAAGTTCCCCTTTGATTATGTTGTAAGTTTAAAAGATCTAACATTCGATCAAAAGTGACATTTTATATTACTATCCTATACGAAAATATTAATTTTTGTCGTTACAGCGAAAATTCCTAACGACTGATTTACAAAATACGGTTTTTACAAAAAGTCGTTTGGGATTAGAGTCGTTGGCTAAACAATGTCGTGAAGTAACGACAGTTACAAAATAAGCCTGATAGTAATGATTAAATAGGATGAAAGTTTTCTTATAATATCTCTATCTTGTAAAAAATTAATATAGCGCCGTCTTTACTTGTAATATTCAACTTGTAATGTTCGCATTGTCATTAAAACAATAAACAACGTTAATTAATAAATAAAAAAGAATTTGTTATTTTGGAATTTTCTCTTTTATGATTACAACTTCAAAAGAAAAACCATAAATATTTTAAAACAATTCCTCGAATATCAACGTCAAAAATACTTTGTCTACATTATTGTATATGTAATAATGGTTAAATATGGTTGACAAAACAATAATGGTTTGGCATTCTGCGTTTTAATCTTTCATAACTCCGACTTCCAAAGACAATTGATCAATATTTTTAAACATTTCTTCAAATATTACATCTAAATCATTTTTCGAATCTACAATAGATTTTGAACCTTCAAGACACAATTGAAATTTATCTCCTAAAGACCATACAAAAAATCCAAACCCTACAAAAAAGAACATTATTATTTAAAATTTCTAATAGCAGTTCGGCATCTTTAAAGAATAACCTTTCTGAGGGAGAGAGGTAAACTAAATCCACTTCACATTCTTTAAAGTTGCCGGGTGTATTATAACCCGAAATCGAGCTGCACCATGAAGAGAAAGATTAACTTGGCAATGTTATGGAGAGAGGGCTTAGTTTTTCATTTTTCTCTTCATGGTGCAGCTCCATTTCGGGTTATGCTACAAGTGATAATATAATTGAGGACCATAGAAGCCAAGGGGTATAAATGACATTTTTGAGTTATACGCTCCCGTGCATTCTCTGAGTAGCTTTTAATTAAGTGGCAAGGAAATATAATAGATTATATTCCTCTGTACTGACTACTATTGATCATTCACATAAGCTCTTATTAAGTTTATAGGCTTGCTTGGTTCTCAAGGGGTATAAGTGCAAATGTATCTCTTTACCACTAAATAGATACACTGAAGACGCCAGTAAAATTGGAATTTGTTTTGATCTGGAAAGAACTATGCCACGCCCTGCTTAACGAATTCTAAGACATATTATTTGCGCCAGTTATGGACGTATAATTTGAACATCCATAATTTTGCTAACGGAAAAGCTCACATGTTTGTCAGGCATGAAGGCCAAGCTTTAAGAGTATGTCAAGAAATCGCGTCTTGTTTATTAAAGTTTATCAAAACTCTTCCAGCTTATGTTAACCCTCCTTGTGTACACTGGGTCTTTGAAGGAACAGTCAAAATTTCCGTTTTTCTGACTTTTCAGACGATTCAGACGATTGTTTCATTTTTATTAACAACAGTTTTAAACTTTTGAATTTGGTAACTGCTCGGCCATGTAGTAGACGCTTCAATAAGTAACTCAGAATTTTTGAAAGCCTAGAAAATTTTGAAAACATACCTGTTCCCTAAAAGACCCAGTATACACACCGTGTCTCAAAAAATATAGTATACACACGCCGGGTTAAGCACATAACAGCGTTTAGCGACAATTGCAGAGAGCAAAATAAAAGCCATCTCATTGTAAACATTTGGCTATATGTTGTGCGAAATACCCACATAGAAACCGTGGATCATCGGTTTTTAATATCGGGCCATTCTTACAATGAATGTGACCAAAATTTTGGTCTAGTGGAACTAAAAAAGAAGAAGATCCATAAAGACGTATACATTCCAGAACATTGGTCAAATTTAATTGCATCTGCCTCACGAAAGTTTGTAGTAGTACAAATGCAGGAAGAAGATTTTATTGATCTTAGTAAACTGCAACCTTTCTTTAGAAAATCAGTACCTGGAATCCGCAACATGCAGTGGCTTCATTTTGAGAAGGAAAATCCCTATATGTTATTTTATAAAGAAAACGTAAACAGTGATTGGATGCACTTTCTTACACTACCAATGAAGTCGAGTAGAGCCGGCAAAAAACAACCTTATTACCAAAACTATCATCTATTAGCCAAAAAACAAAAAATAAGTATGCAAAATACTGCAATTTAATGGATCAGCTGCAGTTTGTGCCTCCAGTATATTACACTTTTTACAAAAATATTGACTACGACAATAAATTGGAAAGGCGTTCACAGAAAGAATATGAAAAAACTGATGAAAATGTCTTTTGATGAAGATTAAAAATTTAATATTGTTTACTTACAAATTAATTTATAAAACACAAACGTCCAGGTTTTATAAAGCTCAATTTATGTTAAATTAGTTAACATGCCACTAATTATCCTTCTTTCGCCATTCACATCAATGGAATTAGGCGTAACCATGGTAATTAAAATATAATAGAAGCTAATTGAGCTTTATAAAACCGGTCCTAAAGTTTCTTTTCAATAAAATTTCCTATCCACTGTAATTGTACCTGTCATTTATTTAATTATTTAAAAAGAAGTTGGAAGCTAAGGGGTATAAGTACACAGTACTTCTTGAAAAATGCCAAACAATGAATATCTGAAAATGCGTTCCAGTTTTGTATTAAATTAAAATATACAATAAAGATATCTTGATAAGAATCAAAGAAAAAATTATGTGTTGAAGTTCCACATCAATTATACGTGTGTTGTAACTTTAGACTTCATTTTCGCAATATTACGTTTTTGTCATTTGTATCCCTTGGCTTCTAGGGTCCTCAATTGTCGATAGAGGATGGCTAAATAAGAACCTACATTGTTTGTAATTCTAATAGATTCCTATGTATCGCCACTTATTTTTCCACCTATATGTTTCATATTTAGAATTATGTGATCATTTATATCTAACCTGTAGGAAAAACAAACGGCACAAAACCAAATCCGCTTTTAATCGTATTTCCACCTATTGTAGCTGACTTTAAACTTACTAAATTAGTCATTAGTCCAGTATTCCTGTTATATGACATTTCTAACAAACGTCTGGCTAATGGAATTGTAATAAGATGAGCTAAGCTTTCTACTATGCTTGCAAACTAAAAAGAAAACCTGAAATTAAAACAAGGGCACACAAAAGAAATTAAATTTCATATTATTTTACAACAAAATCTTCCGCAGCTTTCATTTTCTGTCGTTCAGCATTGTAGGTTTGAACGATTTCTTTTATTGTAAGCAGATCAATATTTGGTAGGCTTTTCATAACTGCGAGCATAATTTTATTTGTAATTTCATCGTAATTAAATCTTCCTTCCATAATCGCTATAGTTTTTTCGTTAAAAGGGTGAACAGCACAACTTAGTTTAACTTTTTTTACATCCTTATTTTTCTAAAATATTAAAAATTGTATGCGTTTTTAGTACAAAGAAATACTAATAAAATTACCATTTTACCATAATTAACCAAAGCAACTGCTAAACAACCCATAAGAACATCATCGAATCCAACTTTTAATTTATTTTTTATAGATTTAATTAATGGAACATATTTAATCCTATTCTCAATATAAAAACTCATGTAAGCATCTATACTTTTCTTTAATGTTTCTTCTTGTTGGAAGGGATTGTCATAAACGAAAGCATTTTGAAATGAAACTGATTGTATACTGGTTGGATTTTCTTTTAATTTTCCTCCGAAATGTAAAGGTTCAACTCCATCTAACTTATTTGCTAACAAACTTATTAAAGATATTCCATCACCTATACAATGACGAAATGCTAATACAATAACATGTTCTGAACTATTGTTTAAATTCCAAGTTATCGGTTCTTTAAAAATAAATAACTTCCAAGCTTTATTTCCTAATATTGAATTGGTATCCATGAAGTTATTTTGTAGATAATCAGCTAATGAATTTTTATTTAAAGTTTCGTTATCTATCACAGTGAAGATATCGTCAAATTTAACGTTGGATTTAATAAAGAAATTGTATCCTAAAGCAGATTCTATTTCGTATCTTAATTTGCAACAAGATTCGTGGATTTGTTTGAATTTCGCTCGAAGTGTTTCTTCGAAATCTTCATATGAACCATTCCGTTTCACTACTAAAACTATATTAATAACTGTAGTTTTTTCGGGGCATTCTAGTAAAAAATCTTGGCCTTTTAATATTCCACCATATTTTTTACCATATTTTATTCTCAAGTACTTGTCAACGGAAAAATAAATTAAATATAAAAATGTTATTATTAAAATAGATATAATGAGAACTATAAATGTTAATAAAATAAGTAAATATCGGATTGGTTCTTTAGGGTTGATTTCATTTAAACCAACGAATGTCTAAAATAAATCAATTTTTTATGAAAGTAACAAGTATTTCTGATAACTTACCTTAGTATAAGCGTAAGTCGTTTGGAATAGTTTGTAAAATTTGTTCATTTTTTGATACCACCAAGAAAGTTTGTTACCATAATCAACACGTTGACAGCGAATAAAGATTGGAGTGGCATCAGTTTAATTTATATGAGAGGTAAAGAAAAAAACATGATTGAAATGAGTTTTCAGAAGCTTGAACCGGTTCACCCTCACCTTAAAATAAATTTTAATCTTTTATGATAGTTTATGATGTCTATTCATATAGCTATTTTTTATAGGTTTCTACTATCGCGGTAACTTGTATTACTCTAAGGTATTTAAATCAATTTTTGTACCTTATTGACTGATTTTGATGTGAATTTTTTACATTAAAATGAACATAAAGTTAAAAACAAATTATTTACACTGTTTTATCATTTTTATTGAACTTTAAGAAAAAGGTCAAATGATGCACCTTACTGCACAAAGAAAAATTAAAAACGCTTTTTATCATAAGATTAGCAGGCCAATTCATATTACAATTCAATATTACAAACTGAAATAACTTCTGAGTGAGTGTATTTATAGCATAAACGATTGCGTATAATCTAAGTTTTGAAAGTTTTTTGGTAGAAGACGTTAATATATCAAGTTTTAGACAGGGTGTTTCAGAATTGCACGGCACCATTTCAGGGATATGTTCTCCAGCCCGAAATAAACAAGAAAGTGTACATAAACATAAGTCTCAAATTAATTTTTTATCGAGATATTAAAAAGTTAATTTATTTAACAATAAAACATTCAGAGTAACTATTCAAAGCGCCCTCCGTTTTGTTGAATGCAGCATTTGGCACAACGAATCCATGATTCTCTGGCACGGCTTATAGCATCGGGACGACTCCTCATAGTAGCTGCTGCTTCTTCGATGCGATTTCTTAGCTCTTCTTGCGTGATAATAGACATAGAATAAATCATAGACTTCATTCAGCCCCACCCAAAATAATCTAACGGTGTTAGATCAGCAGATCGCGGTGATCATTTAACAGGTCTGATTCGGTCAATCCATGGGTTAATATATGCTGTGTTTAAATAATCGGTTACAATATGAGAAAAGTGAGCAGGGACGCC
Source organism: Digitonthophagus gazella (assembly GCA_036711955.1). Taxonomy (NCBI): domain Eukaryota; kingdom Metazoa; phylum Arthropoda; class Insecta; order Coleoptera; family Scarabaeidae; genus Digitonthophagus; species Digitonthophagus gazella. Next base: position 13,276,257 of record JASCIT010000001.1, read on the forward strand.
GTCATTCATAAACCACATCCCCCGCCTGTTGGCAATCGGAGTATCTTCTAGAAGCTCATACAGATCATTTTGCAAAAAAATCAAGTAAGATATTCCTGAGAGCCTTGTTGGTAAAAAGAAAGGGCCGATCAGATTATCACCAAGAAGATAACACCACACATTTAATGAGAATGATTGTTGATAAGGCGTAATAGCAGTCGTTTGGGGGTTTCGTCACTCCAAATATGAGTGTTTTGAAAATTAGTAATTCCATTTCTGGTAAAGCAAGATTCATCGGTAACTAGCAGGCAGCTCAGGAAATTAGAATCTCGTGTGCATTGTCGAATCAACCACTGGCGGAAATTTATGCGCTTGTTATAATCTTCTGGTAACAAATGTTGCACGTAACGTGATATGGATGCAATTGTGGTTAGCGCAATGTTCGCCATATGCTTGCAGATGAAACATTGAAACGATGTGACAATTTTCTGGTGCTAGTAGTAGAAAATAGCTGAAGAGCATTGAGTATTCTTAAAATACAACAAAGAAAAGTAACGTAGACGTCTCCAACGATCTGTAACATCCAGTGTGAACGGCAAGAAAGCCTTGTAAATGTGATAATTAACAGTTTCCTTACATATTATAATAATAAAAACATTTTAGTAATTGGTAGAGAAATGATTAATGATTCGATTTTAATTTCCTATTTATTTTAATATCGAGCGTTCATAAATGATTGTAAGGTAATGATAAAATCTTTAAGGTTTGCATCCTATAGGGGTATCCTGGAAAATATCCAAAGGTATCAACCAATTTATAAAACTAATAAATTCATTCAATGTGTAATAATTAGTAAAATTAACTAATAATAATTCTTGAGATGTGATATTGCAATTGACATCCAATATTTAATTATTATGAATTTTTTCAAACGTCCTTATTCTTAAAAGGAACAGAACGATCTACCATACTGCCGAAAAGTTACAATGTAAACAGGTAACAGAGTAGGCCAACTCATTGTCGGTGTAAAATAGCTGAAAGAACTTGTGGCGTATTCGTTTGGTAAAACTGGTGTGCACTAGTGCATAATAGCGTGTTCTATTGAACTGTCACTTTTTTGTACTAAGCTAATGTGATGTATGCATTCACGTGCACTCAAGGTAAAATTCTGGTGCGCACCAGTGCAACCAATCGAATACGCCATTAGATTACTACATAAACCAAGACACTGATGTCGCTAATATACGAATTTTGATATACTAATTTATCTCAAAAATTATCAAGAACATTTAACATTTTTCTACGCCAGTATATTCTGCTCAAGAAAGTGAGTTAAGGACGTGTCAACCTCTTTTTTCTAATAAAAAAAACAAATAAATTAAATACAAGCATTGTTTGAAAACCTCAAAATTTAACTTTTTGGCTATAACTAAAAAACAATAGTAGAGGGGTGATGTTAGTGCTATTGATTTAGTTTCGAAAAAGAATCCGAGACATGTTACCTACTTTTTTTGCATCTCGTATAGTATCTGAGATAACCTATAATGAGACCCAAATTTGTCTAGCCTGTACCTACAATTGGATAAAAAAATATTTGACGTTCGTCGACAAAACGGTAACAAGTAATGACCCATGAGACATCTTTCGAAGGTCGGTTATTAACTGTGGAATAGATAGTTAAACTATGTCCGGTAACGATAAATTTAAAACTAAAAACTACCAATCCTAAACAGAATATTCATGTGTTTGCATGTTTGAAGATTATCTATCTACAGGACACAAACGTTAGGGTTTATGTTTTATCTGTTTTGACGAAACTAACCAAATTATAAAAAGCACTTTACTCTTACAATTAGATCTTTTTCTCATGGAGCAATTCAAGTTATCGCAATATTACATATATGTTTGTTTTCCTTTAACGGGGTCTTGGTTATAATTAACACGTGTATTCATCGGCAAAAAAACTGACATTTATTGATTGAGATCTTTATGATTGGCATAACTTTAATTAACTTATTGCCATTCGGATGCGAATATTAAAATATATGTAAATTGTAGATCGAAAATTAATGGCGCTTTCTTTTAGCTGAACTAGTGCGCACCAGAATTTGACGTTGGGTGCATATGTCACACTGGTTTATTGTTAGTGCAAAAAAGGGCAAATTCATCAGAACGCGATGAAATCAAATGTAATCAAAACTGCGTTAACATCGAATATCAGATCCATTCTACAAGTTAACAAAATTAATAATCAATAAAACGCTTGTACTGTACTTTTACTGGTATTGTATTATTTTTCACTACTAGTTTCGGCTATTCATCATCATTAGGTAGTATAATGTAGGTTAATTACAACAATTTATCATACTCCGAAGTACATTAAACAAAATAAAATTTATAGTGTAGACAATTAAAAACGTGTTTATGATGGTGTCGAACAACGTAAAAACACATTTTTTTAAACAACATAATAAATTTTAATTTGTTTAATGTATTTCGGAGTATGATAAATTATTGTAATTAACTGGAAATTGGTGGTGAATAATAATAAAATACCAGTAAAAGTACAGTACAAGCGTTCTTTTGATTAATAATCATAACTGCCAATCTGATCATAACATCACTTATAAGTGTGTTTAAGGCTTCGGGTTGTATAAAATGTTTTTAATAAAATGACAGAACAGAACACGCTATTGTGGACTGGTGCGCCCTAGTTCTACCAAAAGAAAACGTAAAATCCCCATAGCATGTGGACCACAGCCGGTGTGAACGTGTTAAAGAAAGTAAGCATGAAAGGAAATCAAACTTAAATTGAGTAGTTGTCGCTTAAAAGTTAAACAACAGCGGCTGACCTTTCTACAACTTCATCTCAGTACTTCTCATTCTTTTCTCAAATAATTTTCTTTATTTTATTATACATCATAAATAGACACGAAATCCGAAAATACTGGTCTAGGACAATAGATTTAATTGATGACGCATGATGCATCTTTCGCCAGACGGATTATACGTCTCTTATATGTTGATTATTTGAATACCCATCGAGATTAGATAAATAACAAACTGGTTCCATATTAACGCAACGACAGTTGACCATTAGTAATTAGTAACGGATAAGTTTGCTGTAAAGGTGAAGAAAATTATAATATAGAGCTCGTATTTTTACGGCAAACTTAACAACGAAAAGCGTATCATATAATAATTTAAAACTATTTCAGTAATGATTTTTCTGTTTTTTAACATTTTTACTATAACTTCTTACTATTATTAAGAAATGGCTAATTTAAAATATCTAACTTTATATTAGCAAAGAAATACTAGTGAACTAAAAGCTTATTTTGAAAATATTTCGGATTACGGTGAAAATATATGCCCAAAAACGAAATAACATTTCTATTGCAACACATGGGTGATATTTTCTAAAATGAACTTCAAATTTTGTTTAGATTACTAAAATGGTAACCCGATAATGCCTGAATTTTTAATTTTAGAACAAGAAATGCGTTTTTTTAATTGGTTATTGTATAGAATCCTGTTCAAGGATATTGCAGTTAAGAGGCGTGATTTGCGTTATATATTCCTATCAGTGAAGTATGATAATTTCGTTGACATCATCGGAACAAGAAGCCTTATAATTTCGGTACCAGATACATTTTCATTAAATGTTACGAAAACGTTACATTCGACGTTATCGGATTAATAAATAACTAGCATTAAAACGCTATAAAACATGGTTATGCATACGGGTTTTCCGTAGTAACGTTTAAAAATGATTTTAGCAGCTTCCAAAAGAGATATGCATGTGGCTGTTAGTGTTTTTAGGTCTGAATCGGCTGAAACCAAAGTGAGACAGCTGGATCTTTAGGAACGTGAAACCGAGTAGCATCGCTTATCTAAACACTCATCGGAATTAAATAAATAACAAATTAGTCATTTATTGTTGATCGAATTTATGCAAAACCTAATCGATTGAATCTAAAGTGAACTAGCTTGATCTTTAGGAATGCGACCGGTCTTAAATTAGCTATTTGGATACCGACTTAAAAGTGATGATTATGTAACACCTCATTATCGTAAATTACCTGAGCATTTAAAGCAATTACATAAGTAATTGAATATATTACTGTCAATGTATAAAAAAACGGTATTCTACATGTATAGAATACCTAGGTATTGCTTATAGGATATGTATAAATTTACGCAAAAGCTACTTAATGACATTCTTAGTTTGATTTGGAATCGAATGTCTTAATGTCAAAATGTTGTATCATGCTTCATAAATTTTCACTGGCTTTAAAAAGTTCGGAATTTTAGCCTCCAAACAAACGTTTTTCTTATACATTTTTTGGTATAAAAAATTGCAATTTAAAGAAATTTATGTATAAATTAGGTACTCATTTGGTGTTTTTTTTTTGACTCTTTTTTTTATTATAATTCGAATGGCTAACACCGAAATAATAAGATAAAAGTAGCATAATTTTGGATATTTAGATTTTATTTTATACCTTCACATTCTTAAAGTTTTGCTTGACGCTATCGCTTTTTGCAACCTATATAATTTAACCCGTTAAGTTGCTTGGTGGATTGCAGGTAGTGGCTCTCCTCATATTGTTTTGTGTGGCTCTCTTAGTGGCCACATTTTTGCAGCTAGCGTATATATTCGTCCAAGGTGCGTATATGTCCGTTATAAGCGCTACGCAATACATGAGAGCACGACGAATATATACGTCATATCCACTTAAGGGGTTAAAGATTGTTGCTTGTCGGTAAGAGCCCCTCCTTATTTCGCCCTAACACTTCGCCCTCTTTAAGAACGAGGCTCGCAACATCCATAATATACTCAAAATAATTCTAGTGAATATGGTATAAACGGAAACATGTAGTGGTTATTTAGATACTTTAAAAACACCAAAAACATCATACGAATATGTTTTTTTTATTATAATGTATTACAGCAACGACGCTAAAGTTGTAGCGTTAATCACGCGACTACAACGACTATCGCCGCGTGGCTGCAGGCGCGCGACTTTTGTAGTGTCTACAGCGACCTTGGTTAGTATCAATACGCCGCATTAGTGTGACGTCACATTGTTGACCTAGGCCCGGGATTGAATCCAAACAAACTTTTTCTACATAGATTCAGTCCATAAGCGGCGAGAAAATCATTTTTTTAGAGTACTTAGAGACATATTTAAGGTTTGGAAAGTGGGCAGTACAATGTAAAATACCGTTTTCTACATCTAAAGAAAAAATGGTAAATTAAATAATTAAAAAAAAGATCATAATTCGGTAATTAATGCGATTTGGGCCACCAAATCTTACAAATGGGATGGTATTATCCTCAGAATACCTTACAGCCCTTCTTTGGTGAAAAACAACACCCTCCGATTATTTTAGATTAAATGCTAGCAACAGGTATAAATTTGATAAAAGTATAGGTATTTTGTTATAAAGGAAGGAGTTTTCATAGTTTTATGATCTTTATTATTGTACCCTTTGCAGGTAAAACATAACAACTATGACATTTCCTGATAAATAATGTAGAGAAGGTACATGCTAAAAGGACCATACGTGGGATGAAATGTTTCAAGATTCTAAGTTTTATATCATACACTCTTATTAGTATAGTTATTAGAACTCTTAAAGATTTACTTTACTTAACTTGAATAATTAATTAATAAATAAATTAAAATTTGTAGCTGTGTTTTACTACAAATTACTGTGGTCCTTTTAGCATGTATCTTCTCTACATTATTTATCAGTAAATGTCATAGTTGTTATGTTTTACCTGCAAAGGGTACAATAATAAAGATCATAAAACTATGAAAACTCCTTCCTTTATAACAAAATACCTATACTTTTATCAAATTTATACCTGTTGCTAGCATTTAATCTAAAATAATCGGAGGGTGTTGTTTTTCACCAAAGAAGGGCTGTAAGGTATTCTGAGGATAATACCATCCCATTTGTAAGATTTGGTGGCCCAAATCGCATTAATTACCGAATTATGATGTTTTTTTTAATTATTTAATTTACCATTTTTGCTTTAGATGTAGAAAACGGTATTTTACATTGTACTGCCCACTTTTCAAACCTTAAATATGTCTCTAAGTACTCCAAAAAAATGATTTTCTCGCCGCTTATGGACTGAATCTATGTAGAAAAAGTTTGTTTGGATTCAATCCCGGGCCTAGGTCAACATTGTGACGTCACCACTAATGCGGCGTATTGTGCGACAGTCCACCATCATAGAGGTAGCCTAAACCTAACATAAATTCATATTTGTTTTATCCATTACCTGATTGTTTCAAAACGCTCATTATTTCCTTCCTTGCACTGCCTTTTGTATTTTAATCCTTGTAATCCCTACTTTTGGGATTATATAGATAAGCTCACTTCATTGTGAGTCGCCCATTTTCTTATCAAAGTTTTAGAAAAAATGTACTTTTGATAAGTTGTCGTAGAGACTAGGCTATTAATACAACCGCGTTGCTACTGTGGGCAACACCGCAGTGGCGTTATTGATGTGTCCATGTCGCAGGCAAATCGTAGTTGAAGGAAAATAACTTTACGCTAGCCAAATAGTATTCCTCTAGCCAAATGACACGTCGACATTTATTTTTTTGGAGAATAAATTTACTCATTGGTCAATAGGTTGTCATTTTGTGCAATGGTAAAAAAATGTGTCCTATCATCGTATTATTAGAAGAACACCCTACACTAGTTTATATGGTGCTGATCCAAAAGTAGGATCAAAATATTCACTGAAGAGGACTTGGAAGTTTTGCGCACGAATGTTCCCGCTTAAGTAAATGAAGTTGATTCCAAAGCAGAAGATATAGTTGAAAAAAAATAACGTGAACGAAGTTAGCGTTCCCATCAGTTCGGAAAATCTCGAGGAAGAAGTACAAATTGACACTTCAAAAGACGATTTAGAATCCAACAATAACTGCCATACTATGAATGACGATATGTACTGCTGTGTCTGTGGAAACCACAGTACAGGTGCACATACTTGTTTGAAGTGTTCTAAAATAGTGCACGTTATTTATGACTTATTTAGGAAGACAGTGAAGACGTAGACAATATTAGACAATATTAGAAAAAATCGGAAGAGGTCGTATGAAGGCCAACTGAAACATGCTCAAGTAATAACAAGAGCTAGCAGAGCAGCATACAACGACAGAGAATGTGGCAAATGCGTCAGTGTTGCTGTCCCGAAAGTCGATAGAGGACCATTAGAGAAGAAGAAATTAGAAGAGATTGTAATTGATAAAAAGAATAATGTTTACCGAATAAGTACAAAATCTGGTGTTTTAAGAACCTGGTTTTCTAGAAGTGATCTAACAGAAGTTTCAGCAGTAACTTTTAATTACAATGACATTCCTCAGGACCACTTCATTTCATTAAGATAAATGAAGTGGTCCTAAAATTTGTCCTGCCCAATAAATGTTCTCAGGTCAGGGATTTTCCAAATGCCAGTGTCAACCATCAAAAAACTAGTGCAATGCCAAACGATGTGCCTGCGTTAAAGCTAAAAATGTGTGCAATAGCAGGTGTCCTTACAGTAATCCCTGCCAAAACAAATAATCGCAAACAATTAAAATTTAAAGCATATTATTTGTTTTCACTTTAAAATAAAAGCTAGTTTTGCGGTGGAGCTTCTCTTTTATTTTCCTATGAAACCTTTAGGCAAATACTATTTGCCTAGTTAAATGATATTTTTCTAGTAAAATAGTGTGTAAATCTATAAAAAACCATTTGAACCGACAAATGCTATTTGACTAGACAAAAGTTATTTTCCTTAAATTATTATTTGCCTGCGACATCCATAAAGTTCAATGCAAACCAATGGCTAACGCAAAATCGCCAAAGTCGCCCGTCTTCAGCCGCGCGACTCTAGCCGTTGTAGTCGCGTGATTGACACTGCACCTTTAGTGACAACAAAATTGAAACAAAATGTGTACAAATAACTATATTTTTCTACTTTAATAGAGAATTTAAACTATATCATATTATTCAAAACAAAAAAGAAAAAACATTAAAAGCAGTAAAGCAATGGCGAGATTCTTCATTTTCTGCTTTAAAGTCTTCTTTAAGTCTTATTTCTGCATCCTACTTCACAAGATAATCGATCAATATTTTTAAACATCTCCTTAAATATTATATCCAAATCCTTGCGGGAATCTACAACAGATTTTGGACCGGAGAGACATAATTGGAATTTGTCTCTCAAAGACCAGACGAAAAGTACGAATCCCACTACAAATAAAATATGTAAAAATAAATAAAATTTATTTGTATTAACAATAATTAATTAATACTATAAAGTAGTCAATAAATGACGATACCATTTGTTCCAAAAGGTTAGTTGTTTGTAGTAAATAAAGAGTATTTTTTACTTAATAACGGGGATAAATTTATACACAATTTTGTAAAAATTGGTATTACAGTACAACGCCGATTATCCGAACGTCAATTATCCGAACCGTCAATTATCCGAACCGAGTAAAATTGGACATAGTGGGTTTGAACATGGTGGGGACTGAGAAGGTCAGTAGTAGCTAGTACTTCTAGCAGAAAACGAAGAAACTGCTATAAGTTTTTCAAAAAAGCTCAGTCTTAAAGATTACTGTTACATGATAGCTGATTCGTGGACTACGCTAATACAAGATAATCTTAAAAAAGCTTGGAATAAATTGCTAGGCAATGAAGAACAAAATGAAAAAGCTGAAACAGATTCTGATAAAGACTTAAATGAAATTGAAAATCTCTTTCAACAAATTCCTGGTTTTTCACAATGTGAGCGAAGTGATGCAGAAATGTGGCTACAGAGTGATAACGATCCTGGATTTCAAATTTTAAGTGAGAATCAAATTCTTTCAGCTGTACAAGATGAAGAAGATGACTTATTGTTAGAAGAGAACAACAATGGACCAACACATGACGCAGCGTTTGTAGTACTTGAAACGGCTTTGGCTTGGTATGAGCAACAAGAGGAAAGCTGCCCAACGAAACTTCTTTTATTAAAAAGAATATGAGATATAGCTGCCAAAAAAAGAGGCTAACAAACTTTGTTCAAAAAAAAATTAGTGATTATTTGTCCTCTACGTAGATGTATATATGAACACAGTTTAATATATTAATAATACGTACATATTTGTAGCTCAGTTTGTGTTATTTTCTTTTCTTTTGTAAGATTTTTTTGAATGTATTTGTTTTTGCGTTTATTTTGCATTTTGTGCATTTATGTATCTTTGTTCGATTATCCGAACATTTCGGTATCCGAATACCCCTCGGTCCCAATTAGTTCGGATAATCGACGCTCTACTGTATTCCCTTTTGACAGAAAGAAGGAATTCATTCCCTGTTGTATGAATTTTCAATTTTCTGTTTGTTGGTTTTTTATGTAGTGTTGTACAGAAAAGACAACGCTGTTGAAAACGGTGGTAGAGCACTACATGCGGAGACAGATATGATTGTTTACGGTGGACCAGAACGTTTTGCATAGTACGATTCATTCAATAATAACGAGTTGGCATTTCAAATTGTATAAAAATTGAAGTATTGTGTGTTAGGAACACATCTCTATAGTATTTCACGTAGTAAATATCAGTACCAGCATTTTCAAAAATGTTTATTCTTTCTGTACAACCTTGTATTATGGCAATTTTATTAGTATCTTATTTAACTTGCAGATTAGTTTCATACATGCCGTTACAGTACAATTTTATAACAGTCTGACTGCTGCAACCATTCAATAGAGCTTATTGTTAGTTTAAGAAGAAGAGGTATTATATGAAATGATTTCCTTTTGAAAACATATTCCACATTTCATATTTGACTACCTAATACATTCAATTTATAGATATTAAAGTTATTAAACCTGGTGGAGAAACAAAAGGTACAAAACCAAATCCATATTCAATGACGTTTCCACTTATAGTAGCTGATTTTAAACCAACTAAATTTGTTACTACACCAGTAGAACCCTTGTTTAGTAGTTTTAGTAAGCGCCTAGCTACTGGAACTGTAGCTATATGGGCAATGTTTCCCAGTACGTTTGAAAACTAAAAGAAAATATCAAATGTTAACTAGAATACCCCAAAAATAATGAAAAATTCTTACAACACAATCTTCCCCTGCCCTCATTTTTTTACCTTCATTATTGTAGATTTGAACGACTTCTTTTATAGTAAGTAAGTCAATATTTGATTGACCTTTCAAAGCAAGAAGTATTATTTTATTTGAAATGTTGTCGTAATTAAATCTTCCTTCCATAAGGTCAATAGTTTCTTTGTCAAAAGAACGAAGAGTGCAATATAGTTTAACACTTTTTATGTTTTTATTTTTCTAGAAAATTTTAGAACAATGCATTTACTCCAAAATTATTACTTAAAATAATAAAATTTACCATCTTTCCGTAATTAACTAAAGCAACTGCCAAACATCCCACAAGAACATCTGCAAATCCAATATTTAATATATTTTTTATAGATTTTATTAACGGAATATAATTGATGTTATCCTCGATGTAAAAACTAATATAATTCTCCACGCTTTTATTTAATGTTTCTTCCTGTATAAATGAATCATCATAAATGTAAGCTTCTTGAAATGAAACCTTTCGAACATTCATTGGATTTGGTTTTAATTTTAATCCGAAAGATATAGGTTCAAGTCCTTCCAATTTATTAGCTAATAAACTAAGTAATGATATTCCATCACAAATAGAATGACGAAATACTAATATAATAACATGTTCGGGATTTTTATTGTTTCCACTCCAAATTATTGGTTCTTTAAACACAAATAATTTCCAAGCTTTATTTTTTAATGTCGAATCGGTATCCGTGAAATTTTCCTGTAAATAATCAGCTAATGTGTTTTTGTTTAAAACAACATTATCTACAATTGTGAAAACATCTTCAAATTTTGCGTCTGTTTTTATAAAGAATTTATTTCCTAAAGCGGATCCTATTTCGCATTTTAATTTGCAACAAGATTCATGGATTTGATTAAAATTCTGTCGAAGTGTTTTTTCAAAATCTTCATAACAACTATTTCGTTTTATTATTAAGACTAAATTAACTGCTATAACCTTCTCGGAACATTCCATTAAAAAATCCTGACCTTTTAACATCCCACCGTATTTTTTATCATATTTTATCCTTATGTATATTTCAACGAAAAAATGAGTCAAATATAAAATTGTTATTATTAAAATTGATAGCATAAAAATACCAAATGTTAATAAAATGAGTAAATAATGGATTAGTTTTTTAGGCTTCGATTTATTTAAACCAACGATTGTCTACAATAAATAAAGTTTTATTAAAGTGTTAACTATTTCTAGTAACATACCTTAGTTAAAGCATAAGTTGCTTTAAACAATTTGTAAAACTTGTCCATTATTACTATGTCATACTTTTTCTTTATAGAATTTAACAGGTTGAAAGTGAATGAAATTTTACTAATTTGCCTGTGAATTTATACTATAAATAAGGAAAAAGAGTGTAATTCTATGTAATGTTTATGGAAATTACAGGTATTAAACACTAAAAACAACTTTATGGTAGGTTACTTTAACATTCACTAATTGATTCAGTAATTATTTGAGATTAAAATCGAATTGTATTTACGCAAACAAAAAGTTTCTGTTAAGACTTGTATTATTTTAAATTACTGTAGAATCAGTTTCACTTTTCGCCAATTTTTCGCTAAAATAACTAGAAATCATGGAGCGTTGAATCTAAACGCTTTAAGATTGATTAAATTCATTAATTTAGATTATATTCGTAACTGAACTTAGGCGACAATTCGACGGCAAACTACAAACAAATTTTATAATAGTAATCTCCCTTTCATGCAATTCGCTGACATTTTTACATTAATGACCTTCTTTTATGTTGTTTAATCACCTTTTGAAGACACAAGCACAATATCATAAACATCATGTACAATAACTTAACAGTGATGGCAAAAAAAAACGATTTTGTTTTACTTACAGCCATGTTATTCATATTATCCAGATTACCAATGGTCTTAATTTTTCCGAATAAACGAAATTCTAATGTAGGTATATTGTTGCAGATCGTAAAAGGTCCTGTATACAAAATTTAATAGTTCTACATCTTAATTTATTGATAACGAGACCTCCTACTTTTAAGACAAGAAAGCTTGTTGCTTTACTGGGAATAACTTTGTTTATATTAATGCGCTTAGAAGACCTACCAAGGGCATAAAAACTCTTGCAGAGCAAGTAATTCAGGTGGTGTCTATTCAACATCGTACAGTTTTGATTTAAAGTTAGTTCCTTACCCATTGTGACTAACTCTTTGCGTGAACGTTCTAAGATTTTCAATAAGAACAATTTTCTGAATCCTATATCAATCAGGATGCGTAACCTGGAAAATAGTGAAGTAAACTTCTTTTAATTTTCGTTATCGGAGTAAGTAACGATTAATTATCGATACACGTTGCAAGTAGGAATTCAGGGCCGGCGTGAGGGTATGTGCAAGTGTGCAGTTGCACATGGCTTCGCGTTTGAGAATGGCCTCGCACCCCGCCTCGGTTCTGAAAATAAGTAGTTATCGTAAACAATGGCCGAATATTGCTCCCCGCATTATGTGATGTTCGATTTTATAAAGCTGTGACCTTTTTTTTAGACGTCGATAGATTTTTTGAAAGATTCTATGTTTCAAGTTTATATTGTTTCACATGCACATTTTAACTTTATGGAGCTCCGCACTTACTGGCCCTGATCGTTAGCTACATTTCTAAATATAATGATAATGAATGGCCTCGCTTTTACAGTTTGCACATGGCCTCGCGGAACCTTGCGCCGTCCCTGTAGGAATTATTTTGGAATCATGTCATAAATACTATATGAGTACTACTATACTATAGTAGTACTCATAATATTATATGGCTGAATAGGATTTTACTGCAACCAGTACTTGTTAAGGAAACTGATGTCTAAATTATTTTGTACACAATTGTCAGTTGTCCCTGAAATCCCTCAATCTGCAGTCTTTCAAATTAGGGCAATCGCATAGGATGCATTTAATACTCTCATCGGCTTATTCGCAAGCACAACAGAGAAGGGTGGAAGCAAGCCTTGAAGTGTGAAGGTTTTTATTTACCTTGCAATGTCACGTTAGGGGCCTTATGGCTACGCGTAGGTCCCCTCTAATGAATAGGAAATATCCAAGAAAGCAAACGTCATGATAAACAATTTATCTAGAATTATGTCAAACATCAGAGGACCCAAAGAGAAGCAAAGGAAACTCCTTGCTTTACTGCTCTTTCGGTCATTTTGTATACCGTTCTGACATGGAGTAGAGCTCTAAATTATAAATACTGTTTAACACGTTAAGCGCCATCAAAAAAATAACTAATGTTAAGTTAATGCAACTGTGTCCATATATGGTACACATGGCAGTTAAAGTGTTAAATATGCTTTCCTCAATTAATAGAAGATTATGCATCAGGATATCCTCTGGATATAGAATGGTTTCTACGATGGGTATTGAAGTGGTGGTTCGTCTACCGCCCATTGACCTATTAATTGAGGAAACATCTTTCCTCGATGTAACCTATACAGTAGAGGTAAGGAACATAAAAAACTATTTAGAGAACAATTATTGAAAAAATTAAACAGATAGGATCACGGAAATAAATGGACCAACCAGTTAATCAAAGATTTTAAAAAATGGTTTAAAAGAACATGAGGCGAATTAATTTACTACCTAACACAATTTTTAACGGGTCATGAAATTTTTTGTAGTTATTTGTACAAAATAAAAAAGAAGGAGAATGAATTTTGTTGGTTTTGCGAAGAAATAGATAATCCAGAACACACGTTTTTTATTTGTAATAAGTTTGTTGAGGAAAGAAATATTTGTCGTAACAAAAACGGAAAAGATATAGAAAAAGAAAACATAATAGATATAATGGTAGACAAGCAAGAGCACTGGAGAGCCGTGGATTAAATGGTGACAAAAATCGTGAAAAAAAAAATGGAAAAACACGAAAGAGAACTAGAAAATAGAAGAAGAAATGTACAGTAGACCTCGAAAATTACATTTATATGTCTCTGAAGTTATACCTTGTTGGGTGGTTTCGGAGGCGGAAGGAACAGGGTTTTAGTTGGTCAATATATTCAAGATAAGTACATCAGCCTAACACAGGGTGATTGTTAGATAAAATGTTTAGTTAAAGAAAGGTTGGCAATGGTTTGCATATAAAACCAAAAAGGGTAGGTTGGTAACGTGTAACGTCGAAAGAAGAAGAAGTCGGTGTAATGGCGAATGGCGTGTGTACGAAGAAAGATTAAAAAAGTAAATGTATCGGCAGTTATAAACGAGTTTAAATATATATATAAGTTGTTAAGTTACAAAAGGACTGATTATTTAACCTGAAATAATAACAGGTTATGGGCGCCAGTCTCCAGACTGCCAGAATCCACAGTGTTCATTGAGTAAAAACGAGGTTAAGTAAATAAAAGAAAATGGCGGGAAGTGTCCTTGTGAAGAATTCTTTTAATGTGGAGCTATTAAATGACAAAAATTATCACACATGGAAGTACCGGATGTTAATTCTATTAGAAGAAAAGGAGGTATTAGACTGCATACAAAGTGAGTTCAATGACACTGATTACGCAGATGAAAACAAGAAGACGGAAGCTAGAAAACGGGATAAGAAATGTAAATCTTATATTGTTCAATGTTTAGAAGATACACAAATCGATTTAATCAGAGGAAAGGAAACGGCATGTTCAATGTGGAAAGCACTCGAAGATCGTTATGAAAAGAAGGGTATTACAGGCCAGTTGATGCTACGGAAAAGGTTAATTTCAATGAAATTAAGAGATATAGAAGAATTTGAAGAGTTTACTAAGGAATTCAAAGAGGTGACAAGACAATTACGTTCCACAGGGGTTGAATTGAAAGAAGAAGACTTGGTATGTAATTATCTATTAGCAATGCCAAGATCCTTAGAGACGGTGGTTACCATATCAGAAAATATACCGGCAAATGAATTAAAATTGGATGTGGCAGTAGGAAAATTAAGAGCAGAAGTAGAAAAGAGAAAAATAAAATATGGTATCAAGGAAAAGAAAGTTGAAAATGAAAAACCAGCAGCATTCCAATTCACAAGAAATGAATCTTGCTTTAAATGTGGTAAGAAGGGCCATTACAAAAGGGATTGTCCAGAATTACAAAGAACATGGAACCAAAAGAATGAGGTACGAGGAGGTTATAGTCGTGGATGGAACCGAGGACGTGGAGATTTTAGAGGAAGAGGACAAAAAGGATACAGGCATGGATTTGAAGGAAGCAGAAATAACCAAGAAGAAGACAGGAAAGGTAACTATGGGGAAACTACAGTAAGAAATGGGCAACATAGAAATGGGGAGGAGCCAGAGGTATGCTTTATGACTGACACCAGGGATGAAGAGACCGTTGATAGTAATAAGTTAGTATTTATTGTAGATTCAGGTTGCACTGATCACTTAGTTAAAAGTAAAAGTTATTTTTCTGATTTATTAATGTTAAAGACACCGATAAAAATAGCTGTTGCTAACAATAAAAATCACATGGAAGCGATTGGAGTAGGTAATATTAGCGTTATAAGTAAAATACATGAAAAAGAAATAAAATGTACCATCAAAAATGTTTTGTATGTTCCCAATTTAAGAAATAATTTGTTATCAGTTAAAAAGTTAGAAAAAGCTAATGTAAAAGTAACTTTCGATGGTGGCAAAGTTTCGCTTTGTAGTAATAATAATTTAATAGGTATAGGTTATAGAAATAACTTGTATGAGATTAGTTTCCAACTTAACAATAAACATAAAGGTTTAAATGTAGAAAAAGAGAATAACGAATCAAAATTGTGGCACAAAAGATTAGGGCATATTTGTTACTCAAATTTAGAAAAATTAGTTAAACATAAATTAGTTGAAGGTTTAGAATCTGTAAAGTTAGGAAAAGTCGATTTTTGTGAATCATGCGTTGAAGGAAAAATGCATAGATTAAGTTTTGGAACCAGGTCGAAAGCGAAGAGATTATTAGAAATTATTCACACCGATGTAGTAGGTCCCATAACTCCCTTGAGTCATGACAATGGTAGATACTTTGTGACGTTTATTGATGATTACTCAAACTTTGTTCAAGTATATGTTATCAAAAACAAAAGCGATGTTTATGAGTGTTTCAAAAATTATGTTAATGAAGTACAATCAAAATTTAATTTGAAAGTGGCAGTATTAAGATGTGATAATGGTAGAGAGTATTTATCAAATGAGATGAAAATGTTTTGTAGACAGAATGGAACTTACGTTGATTTTACGATCCCGTATACCCCACAACAATACGGAAAGGCGGAGAGATTCAATAGAAGCTTAATGGATAAGGCAAGAACGATATTAAATGATGCCAATATGCCAAAGACGTTTTGGAACGAAGCAATTAGAGTAGCGGCATACATTCTAAATAGAAGTCCTAGTAGTAATTTAAGCGATAAAACACCAGCAGAAGTATGGAACGGAGTTAAACCAAATATAAAGAATATGAAAATATTCGGGTCAACAGCCTATTCACACATTCCGAAACAATTTAGAGAAAAGTTTGATAATAAAACAGAAAAATGTATAATGATTGG
This sequence comes from Digitonthophagus gazella, assembly GCA_036711955.1. Lineage (NCBI taxonomy): Eukaryota > Metazoa > Arthropoda > Insecta > Coleoptera > Scarabaeidae > Digitonthophagus > Digitonthophagus gazella. Next base: position 13,292,901 of record JASCIT010000001.1, read on the forward strand.
ATACACAAGCACGGGATATCGTTTATGGAATATACAAGAACAAAAGATAATAGTTTCGAGAGATGTTATTTTCAACGAAAATGATTTTTATTATAAAGAGAAAAGAGTCTGCATAAATAATGATGAAGAAGATAATACAAAGGAAAATGATGAAATAGAAAATAAAGAAGAAGCGAAAGATGAAGGAACAAATGATGAAGATACCGAACATGACAAAACTGAAAATGTCGAAAAGCAAGGAAACAGGAGAAGAAGAAAACTTCCGGAAAAGTATAGTGACTACGAAATGTACATGGCGTTCAACGTATTATCTTATGTAGAAGATGTACCCAATACTGTTGAGGAATTAAATGACAGAGAAGATAAGGATTTGTGGATTAAAGCTATGGAAAAGGAAATTGATGCAATCAAAAGAAATAAAACGTGGATCGAGGTAGAAAAACCGAAACGAGGGGAAATATTACACACAAAATGGATATTTACTTCTAAACCAATCGAAGAAAATTTAGAGGATCGATATAAAGCACGTCTGGTAGTAAGAGGATTTGCGCAGCGTTATTCTTTTGATTATGAAGAACTTTATTCGCCCGTTGCAAGATTGACGACCATAAGAACGTTGTTATCAATAGGTACTTATTATGGATTTTATTTCAAACAGCTAGATGTCAAAACTGCATTCTTGAATGGTGAGTTGAAGGAAGGTATTTACATTTATGCGCCAGAGAGGGTAAAATGTAAAACAGGATGTGTGTTAAAACTTAATAAATCTTTATATGGACTCAAACAAGCATCAAGGTGTTGGAACAATAAAATAAATAGTTATTTACTAAGTTTAGGCTTCGTTAGATCTGAAAGTGATTATTGCTTATATGTTAAGGATAAAGATTCTCACAAAAATATTGTTATTTTGTTACTTTACGTTGATGATATAATTTTATCAGGTCCTAATTTGGAATCCATAGAGAAATGTAAGATTGATATTATGAATAAGTTCGAAATGAAAGATAAAGGGGATTTAAGACACTTTTTAGGTTTGGAAATAGAATACGAGAGAGAATCAGGCGTATTAAACATAAAGCAAAGAAGATATTTAAAAGGAATACTAAAGAAGTTCAATTTCGAGGATTGTAGATCATGTAGTACACCTATAGATCCAAAATTGAAAATTGATAAAGATGAAAATATTGTAAAAGGAAACAAACCAGTAAGACAACTGATTGGATGTTTTAATGTACCTGATGTTGGGGTCTAGACCGGATATTAGTTTTGCTATAAACTACTTTTGTCGTTATCAAGACGTAAACAATGAAGAAGTCTGGATACATTTGAAGAGGGTATTGAGATATTTGAAAGGGACAACAGATATGAGTTTGAGATATGAAAGGAAAAAGGAAGAAGAACCAATAGTATGTTATGTTGACTCAGACTGGGCAACAGATCATAATGATAGAAGGTCAGTATCAGGTTACTTAATCAAGATATATGGAAATACAATTACATGGATAACTAGAAAACAAAACAGTGTTGCATTATCAAGTGCAGAAACCGAATTGATAGCAGTTTGTTCAGCTGTACAAGAATGTTTGTCATTTAAGAGAATGTTATTTGATTTAAATGTAGAAATGAAAACAATCAACATATATGAAGACAACCAAGGATGTATTTCGTTAATAAGAAACCCAACAAGTAATAAGAGAGTGAAACACATTGATTTAAGATACCATTTTGTAAACGAAAACTTAAATGCAGGGATTATAAATGTAAAATATATAAGTTCAGAGAAACAGTTAGCAGATTTGTTAACTAAAGGTCTTAATGGAAATAAGTTAAAAGAGAACAGTAGAAGTTTAGGATTAGGTTATTGGAAATAGATTGTTTAGCTTAGGATTATTGTTTAGTTAATTAAGAAGAACGTTTATACTTTGTGAATTTATAAGCAAACCATTGAGAGAGGGTGTTAGATAAAATGTTTAGTTAAAGAAAGGTTGGCAATGGTTTGCATATAAAACCAAAAAGGGTAGGTTGGTAACGTGTAACGTCGAAAGAAGAAGAAGTCGGTGTAATGGCGAATGGCGTGTGTACGAAGAAAGATTAAAAAAGTAAATGTATCGGCAGTTATAAACGAGTTTAAATATATATATATAAGTTGTTAAGTTACAAAAGGACTGATTATTTAACCTGAAATAATAACAGTGATCATTGATACGGTCATTTAGATAGTGATTCGGACCACTCGTCTGTTAACAGATTTCCTAAACTCCTCCATAAAACTATGCGAAAACTATCGCTTAAGTACCGGGGGTTCTAGGTTGGTGCGATGAAAGACTTCAGAAATGTAGAACGTTGCAAAACCGTCGATGGTAAGCGAAATGATGTAGCTAAGTCCTATCGGCGCAATACGAAAAAATCTGCAGTAGACATGCGAATGGCATAGTGTTAATAAGTACTTACAATTAGATAAATGTCAGCCCATAGCTGAGACTCAGTAAACCAAAAATTTATTCGAGGTAATGCACTTGATAATATCCAAATTTGACGGTAAAAGGGAGCTGTGGCTGGTTTAAATGATTATGTCAGCCCATCAGCAGGCCTTCTGGCCAACTTGTCGGCATTTCTATTACCAAAGCAATGGGCCTGTCCACCATTTTTCAATTTTTATTGCATTAGGTAGAGCAGAAAAAAAGTTTCCCCGTATTTTTTTTCATAGCTTATCCCATCATTCAGAAAAAAATCATAAAGTCGGCCAATTTAAAAGAGCGTTTAAACAAGGTACTGTGTGACGTCGGAGCGTTCGATCCCCTCTACCAAATAAACCCGTTCAAACCCTTCGTCCACTGGGGAATTACACAATTCTGCATGGCGACTATTTCCAATTTAGTAAGGTGACAGACAGAGGGAGGGTATTCTCTCTCAGCAAAGAAAGTAGTTAAAGATAAAAAAATCCCCATTAATGTTTCAGATTTAATTTTTGAAATACAGTAGGCCCTTGGTACAACGAAGTTGAAAATTCCAAAGAAAAAAATTCGTTATGTAAAAACTTTGTTACAAGGAAACAATTATTTTTTTTTTTGTTTAAAAGGGTATAAAAAGTGTAATCTACACTCATAAATTAATCTGGTGTAAAATAAGCATTATGTACCTAAATCAAAACATAATGAGGCAACAAACAATTACCTCAGTTTGGTACAACATGCCTTTATGTCGAAGATACAATATGATGATACTGGATAAGTGCTAATAAGTTGGTATTAAACGACGAAAAAACTCAGTCGCAAGACTTTTTTATGAAGGGAGAAAAATCTTCCCTTAACCCATTTGCATCCCAGCGCGGAATATTCCGCGAGCCGCAACAGTCTACTATCACCAAGGGCGGAATATTCCGCGAGCCACGACTGTCTACTATCACCAAGGGCGGAATATTCCGCAAACCCACGACTATCTTTTCTTATATGCCCAACAACGCGCGGTGATACGCGTCAGTCGTCTGTCGTTCGGCTCTGATGTTTAAGCGCGTCGGCCTAAGTAGAGTGATGATGCAAATGGGTTAAATTACTATGTCACGAGGGCACCTTACTGTTTCCATGCGGCCGCAGTGTATGGAATTGTCAACTACGGAACGGCACCAGGAATTAAGAGGGTCTTCCGGCTACATAAACGCTGTATCTGCGCCCTAGATGACGTGAAGAGGTGTGAGAGTTGTAGGTCATTTTTCAAAAGACTTAATATAATCACCATACCTGGTGCCTACCTATTCGCGTGCATAAATTACGTACACAATCACAAAAGTGACTTCAAAACCTTTTTGCAAACGTACCCCTACCATATACGCAATAAATATTTTTTTGAACTGCCATCCCACAGACTCGTCATTGTATGTTAAGGGGTTAAGGCGCCAAATTGCATAATTTCTTACCGGAAAACATTAAATCACTAAATTCCCATATTTTTAATGCTCGAATTAACACTAAACCTACCAGCACCGATCAAATTGACCGTTTTCAAACTTTTTTAAAACTTACTGATTTTTAAACGTTATAATGCTGTTATTGAACTCTATGACAATTCTTAGAATATGCATATAATATTTTATATATTCATTACTTTTTGTTATTTTTTCTATTTTCTAAGAAAAATTTGTTATGTGGCCTACCAACCGCGGTCGATCAATATGACCGGTGGGAAAAAATATTATAGTTATCTCAGAGTAAAATGTTTTATAGTTATCCCAGCATCGTTTTCAATTGAAAAGAGTAAACAAGAATAGTATTGATTACAGTCTCAAGTAGTGCACTTCTAAAGAATTTCTTGTGCAATTTTGTTTGCAATTGCTTATTTGAAGGAAATATCAACATATCAAAAGTATCAATACTTGGATGTAAATTTTTTATTCCTTTCATAGTGTAATAATCTTCTAGATTTTAACCTAAAAAATGTCAATGAGTTTGAAAGTTACAAATTACCTAAGAAATATGACGGAAATAGACGAACCGTTCCCAGAATGAGATGAACAAGAAACTTCTTGAATTGAAAAAAAAAAACATGGAAGCAGAGAATGAGCTATTTACAATTGCTCTTTGCTACATTGAATTGGAGTCAGAAAGCGATAGTGAAGAGGAGAATATTATAAATAAGCGCCCAGGACAGAAAAGAAAGAGAGTGTTATTGACATTCGAAGGTGAGACAGATTCAGAGGATCAACGCATCGAAATAGCTGCTGATGGAACAGTCTGGGAAGAAATAAATGGTCTCAAACCTGGCAAGTTACTAGTGCATAATATTTTTAGGGATATGTCAGAGCCAACAGAATATGCTAAACGACATGTAAAGAAAGGACAAATGAAGACGGCATTTACTCTTATCATTGATACGTATAATGCATCATATTATAAAATGGGCTGGTGTTAAGTTTCCTAACTTATGATTTTTTCGATGAAAATATGATTTAATCGATTCGAAATGTGTTCTATCGTACAGATTTGGTCGAATTGTCCCGCGGAAAAGCATTTTTATCGGAGAAAACCCTATGTAAACGTTTTTTTTGACCAAAATAGAAAATGTACTTACATGATTTTCTTCGTATTTTCGTCCAGTTTTGTTCAATACATGCAATATATCAATCTTCTTTTACGTTTTTCATGCTGTTTTAAACCCAAAATGATACAAAAACCTTAATAATTATGAAAATACGGCACATTTTCCCCGGTGCGCCAGTGCGAGTTTTGACATTTTGTATTAGTGATTAGTAAAACCGCTTCGTTACCTAGCAACGAAAAGTATGAATCCAGGGGGGTATTATCGTAAAAGGTGTGAGTATAAAAAATTTTTGTAATATAAAAAAATAAGAAAAATAATATTTCTTATAAAATTCCCGTAAATGTTCGCATTTAAAACGATTTAAATGTCGGTGGTTGGGTTGGATCTAGCTGTTGTAGAGAAATTGCGACACGGAGGGCCGTTAGTTGGTGCTTATTCGTTAGTATGATTGTTAAAAGAGAACGGTCCGCAGTATGTCACTATTTGGCCTGAATTTCGCTGGTTGAGGGGGCTGCGTAGTTGTTGAAAGAAATGTAGGTAGTGCTTGGGATCTGATTTGGAACGGGCTAGATTATTATTGTTGCAGAAAAGCGGCCCATAGGGCCGCTAGTATGTCACTCTTTGACTTGAACTTCGGCGATTGAGGGTTTGGTTGTGTTGAGAGGGGTTGCATAGTTAAAAATTGTAGGTGGTACTTACATCACCATTGCTGCAGGAAAGCGGCCCGTAGTGCCGATAGTATGTCACTCTTTGACTTGGACTTTGGCGATTGAGGGTTTGGTTGTGTTGAGAGGGGTTGCATAGTTAAAAATTGTAGGTGGTACTTACATCACCATTGCTGCAGGAAAGCGGCCCGTAGTGCCGATAGTATGTCACTTTTTGATTTGGACTTTGGCGATTGAGGGTTTGGTTGTGTTGAGAGGGGTTGCATAGTTAAAAATTATAGGTGGTGCTTACATCACCATTGTTGCAGGAAAGCGGCCCGTAGGGCCGCTAGTATGTCACTCTTTGATTTGGACTTCGGCGATTGAGGGTTTGGTTGTGTTGAGAGGGGTTGCATAGTTAAAAATTGTAGGTGGTATCTACATCACCATTGCTGCAGGAAAGCGGCCCGTAGTGCCGATAGTATGTCACTTTTTGATTTGGACTTTGGCGATTGAGGGTTTGGTTGTGTTGAGAGGGGTTGCATAGTTAAAAATTATAGGTGGTGCTTACATCACCATTGTTGCAGGAAAGCGGCCCGTAGGGCCGCTAGTATGTCACTCTTTGATTTGGACTTCGGCGATTGAGGGTTTGGTTGTGTTGAGAGGGGTTGCATAGTTAAAAATTGTAGGTGGTATCTACATCACCATTGCTGCAGGAAAGCGGCCCGTAGTGCCGATAGTATGTCACTTTTTGATTTGGACTTTGGCGATTGAGGGTTTGGTTGTGTTGAGTGGGGTTGCATAGTTAAAAATTATAGGTGGTGCTTACATTACAATTGCTGAAGAAAAACCGCCCGTAGGGCCGCTAGTATGATACTCTTTGACCTGGACTTCGGCGATTGAGGGTTTGGTTGTGTTGAGAGGGGCTGCGTAGTTAAAAATTGTAGGTGGTGCTTACATCACCATTGTTGCAGGAAAGCGGCCCGTAGGGCCGCTAGTATGTCACTCTTTGACCTGGACTTCGGCGATTGAGGGTTTGGTTGTGTTGAGAGGGGCTGCATAGTTAAAAATTGTAGGTGGTGCGTACATTGCCATTGTTGCAAGAAAGCGGCCCGGAGGGCCGCTAGTATTTAACTATTTGACCTGGACTTCGGTGGTTGGGTTGGTTTGGTTGTGTTGAGGGAGGCTGCATGATTGTTGAAAAAATGTAGGTGGTACTTAGGATCTGGTTTGGGACGGGCTAGATTACCATTGCTGTAGAAGATCGGCCCGTAGGGACCCCAGTATGCCACTATTTGACCTGGACTTCAGCGGTTGAGGGTTTGGTTGTGTTGAGAGGGGCTGCATAGTTAAAAATTGCAGGTGGTGCTTACATTAACATTGCTACAGAAAAACGGCCCGTAGGGCCTCTAATATTTAATTATTTGACCTGGACTTCGGTGGTTGAGTTGGTTTGGTTGTGTTGAGGGGGGCTGCATGGTTTTTGAAAAAATGTAGGTGATACTTAGGATTTGGTTTGGGACGAACTAGATTACCATTGTTGTAGAAGAGCGGCCCGTAGGGACGCTAGTATGTCATTATTTGACTAGGACTTCGGTGGTTGAGAGTTGGGTTGTGTTGAAGGGGGCTGGATAGTTGTTAAAACTAGGTAAGTGGCGGTTGGGATCTCTTTTGAAACTACAATTTTATAAGGAATACTATTTTTATTTCTGTTTGTATTGTAAACATATTTTATAGTCATATTTTATAGTATCACACCTTTTACGATAATACCCCCCTGGATTCATACTTTTCGTTGCTAGGTAACGAAGTCGTTTTACTGACCACTAACTCAAAATGTCAAAACTCGCACTGGTGCGGCGCGGAAAATGTGTCGTATTTTCATAATAATTAACGTTTTCGTACCATTTTGGGTTTAAAACGGTATGAAAAACGTAAAATGAAGTTAATATGTTACATAAATTGAACAAAACTGGGCGAAAATACGAAAAAAATCATGTACATTTTTAATTTTGGTTAAAAAAAGCGTTTATATAGGGTTTTCTCCGGTAAAAATGCTTTTCCGCGCTACAATTCGACCAAATCTGGACAATAGGACACATTTCGGATCGATTAAATCACATTTTCATCGAAAAAATCATAAGTTAGGAAACTTAATATATCCCATAAAATGTACAGAAGAAGAAACATTTAGGGTGTTGAATAATAAAATCGATAATTTTTTTTTATTACCGGTCAATTTGATCGCGCGAGGTAGGAATGGTATACAAGAATTGTCGGTAACTTTAGTGTTAAAGATATAGTGTCAAATTGCTTCTATTCCACTGATTTGGAGAATTTTAGTTGATTATATAAAAGTTTGTTTCATTATATGGAAGCGTTTTTATAAAGGAATTTCTTGGTACTTAAAAAAATCGTTATTATAGAAGTCTTTATATAGAATCCTTCTATACTTTAAAACCACTTTAAATACATTGAAATACAGTGAACGCTCTATATAAGCAATCTCTCTATAAGCAACATTCTTTATAAGCAACCTCTATACAAGCAACTTTTCTTGGTTCAACTGATCTGTATAAGCAACTTATTTTTTTAAAGCTAAATATTTAACTTAAGTTTAGGCCAATTTAGAACTAAAATCAGCTGTTCACAACAACATAATCTTAACTTGTAAAAAAATCTGTTATTGGAATATGTTTGAGTTGTGTGCTGCCAGTATTGAAGTGAAATTCTGTTAAAACAAAGGACAGTTCTAACGAATATGAACTTGCTAAATCTACAATAAGTAGAGTAAAAGAAAATTTAGAAGAATATACGTCCAAAATGTATGTATATCAGAGTAAGATTAAGCGAATGAAGACAATAAAATATAGTGAAAGCGACGATACAGTCTTTTCTTGGTTCTAGGAACACCAACAATTAACACGTTGAGTATCATGTCAGTCATCAGTGACTGACACAACTTTTCGTGACTGACAGTGTGAAGACGTTATAAAACCGCGTGGCACCTAACATGTTAAATGATTTAGTTCGAAATGAATGATAAAATTAAAAGCACTCGAAGCAAATAGATAAAATAATAGACTTGAAACATTTGCAGCAGGAGATGCTAGCAAGTTAAAAACGTTACGGTATCCGAATTTTGCAATGTGGAACTAGCTAATTCTAGCTAGCTAATTTAAAAATTATATTGCTGAAAATAGTTTTTTGCCTGAACAAATACATAACTGCGAGGAAACTGATCTCGTCTATAAAAGCTTGCCCAATAAAACTATCGTTATTCTACACAGTTTAGTTGTTAAAAGAAATAAGTAAAAATATTTTCCAAACGGTTAGCATTTTTATACTCCTTTTTTCCCTATAAGCAACTTTTTCCAATAAGAAACTTTTTTATTGAAATTGGTTCTAATGAGTTGCTTATATAGAGCGTTCACTGTAATTTAAAATTTCATTTTATTCATGTTTCTTTTTATTTTTATTAATAAAACAAAGTACTTATTACAGAGTTCTTTTACTTAAGTTACTATATCCAATTCCTAAGCAAGTCAGCAACACTTTGTTATCTTCACTATCATCCTGATCGTCTTCGGATTGATAATTTTCAATTTTAAATGTAACGCCAAAAAATTCTCTGATATGCTGTAGAAAACTTATCGAGTAATCGGTAAGTGGTCCTAATACAATTTTCGACACATCTTTTTGTCCTAAAGCCATAAATAATATCGCTAATGATTGTACAGCTGAATCTGTACAACCACCATTTAAAATTTCCTCACAAAGTCTTTGAGCAGCACTTATTCCTACATCTTCTGGAACTGATGGAGTTTCACCAGGAGACAAAACTTTTGAAACCTTAATAAAAAATTAAATTATAAAAGAAAATGAACGTCAATTTTTATTTAAGTGAATAAATAAAAACTTACAGCTTCTGATGAATAAAAAATACCAGTTGTTGTTTCAGCATATAAATGAATTCCAAACCCAGGACTTTTTCCAGATTGATTTCCTTTTCTTTGATCTGTACTTATATAAACATCCGGAAGGAAGTTTAAAAGGACTCCTTTAGCTGATTCAACCATCCGATTAGCCATAGCAGGTGACATTCGTAAGGCATAAGATGTACCACGAATTCTTTTGACCATTCCAAAATCAAGAAGTTGTATTGGTCTTAATTTTGTTCTTATGGGACATTTAAAAATTACCTCTCCACCTCCATTAGGTAACATTCCACGTTTTGTGATTTTTAATTCTATTCCTTCATCATCGACAACAAACTTTTTTAAAATTGGAAGCGATGATATTTTAATATGATCTACAGAAGGATCAATTGTATTTGAAGTAACGCCTTGTAAAGTAGCATTTAAAGGTTCTTTAGAAAAGAAACCTAACATTAACAAAGCTTCAAGATAATACGCTAAAGATCTTTCCGTTCCACAATCATGTTTAATAATTCCACCGTGTAATAACCCAGGTTGGAAATAAACGCTTGTTCCAGTCGGATTTAACTCTATAACCGTTCCATTTGTAACTTTATCTAATAATCGTATTAATTTATCTTCATAGTCTTTTAAACCTGGTTCATCATCTTTCGTTCTTATATCAACTATTTTAACTGCTTTACCACTTAAAACCGAAAGAATTAAACGCTGCTTAAACCAAGCACTTCCTTTATACACTAAAACGTTATTATTACTCGAAATTGCTGGCATTTTTATTTCAAATTAAAACAAATTTTTTAGGTTAGGTTAAACGTCAAATGTCAAAATTAAAACACGTGTGTGTCAAAAAAAAAACATAGAGAAAGTATTAGTGTCATCTAGTGGTGAATAGAGTAAGATTTAAACCAAAGTTCAAATTTAGCTTATCGCATATTTATTTTATAAATTATGTTTTAATTACACGAACTCACATCATAAATTATTGTTTTTAGAATTATTGAAACTTCATTGAAGTTTGCACAACATTAAAAAGTTTTTAGAAGCGCTCCATCTGTTGAAGAACTTGAGATTTACAAAAATTCAAATTCAAATTTGAAATTTATAATTTATTTACACTATTTATTATTTACATAATATATTAATTAAATAAATACACTCATTAGAGATATTATTTTTAATTATTAAATCTAGTTCTTAAAGATCTCATTCGTCGCATCCTAAATCAGCAGACCAATTACACATTCCTCCGATTGGATCAAAACTCAAATTTTTGGGACATGTGTACTCCCAACCCAAAACTTTTCCTTCCATTCTAGCACAGGATATAAACTTTTTACAAGAAACCGGATGAGGGAAATTACCCTGGTCTAAGCAGTGAATAATCCCATTATCATCAATAAGAACTTTACTATGTTCCGGGATACTTTTTAAAATCCCACTAAAATTCTCATAATAATCATATTTCAACGGTTTTATCGTCTGTACTAATTGCGACGTAGTATTTTGAGTCCGCTTTCTCGTTTTTATTGACTTCGATGTGGTCACAGCTTGTGGATTCATTATTTTCGGAGTAGTCACTATAATCGTTGTTTTTGGTGAAACCGTTTCCGTTGGAAATAAACTTAATTTTAAAGGACCTTCGGAATTTTTATTACGGTTTACAGCTCGTGTTACTTCGTTTAACGTTAATGGCTTTTCAGCCGAATCTTTATTATTTACTTGTTGATTACTTGAATCCGAAGTTTGATCCGTCATTGTACTTTCTATAAATCGATTTACATTGGCTGTTGTTATTTGCACTTTTGGAATTTTAGATGGAGTTCTTGTCCGGAAATATTGTTTACGAATTGATTCAGTCGATGTGTATAGATTGGAAGTATTTGCTGATGTTCCTATAAAATAAAAATTTAATAAAGTAAAGAAATATTGGTGTATTTAAGATTATCCTAAATTAAGTAAACATCTGATACTAGTGAATTTACACATAAAAGTAAGATGAATTTGAACGTTCTAAATTTTCATTTTTAGAACGACAAAAATCAAAAAAATTAAAATTCTTAATTTTTTTTACTATTCTTAAAGTAAAATATAAAAGTTGTAAACAATGAAGTGGATATTGTAGAAAAAGGTCTTTGAATGTCCTTGAAATTATTTCATTATAATCATATTTGTTTCATTTTTTGGCAGGTATCGAATCTATATTTCTTTCTTCTGCTTTATCTATGTTAAAAATCTCTTTTAGGGTATTTTCGCACCTTTGCCGCGAGTGATTTCTTCGACCAGTTACCAAAAAGTGCCAAAAATGTAAATATGATTAATCATTTTTTATTACGATTTTCAAACTAAACATGGGAGAGATGGTCTGGAAATAAGACATAGGGTTTTATGAAAAAAATATAAATGTTATGAATTTCATATTTCCACTATCGATACAGAACAAATATTTCAACTTTTATAGTGTAATACCATATCTTTAAAGGTACCATAACCCGAAATGGAATTGCACCATGAAGAGAAAGATGAAAAAGTAAGTCCCCTCTCCGTAACATTGCCGAGTACTCTCTCATCTTTCTCTTCATGGTGTAGCTCTATTTCGGGTTATAGTACATCCAGACTTGTGACAAAACCTCGTAGCATGACGGCATCGCCTACCTTTTCTTGACGGTGCGAACTTCGACACGTATCAGAAATGTGCACGTATCATCATCGCGTACAGGGACGTCGCAAGGTTCCGCGAGGTCAAGTACAAAATCGAGGCCATTCATTCATTATCATTATATTTAGAAATATACTTTACGATCAGTGCCAGTAAGCGCGGGGCCCCACAAAGTAAAAATTTTGATTTGGCTAAAAAAAGTCATGGGACATAATCGACGTCTAAAAAAAAAATTTAACAGCTTTATAAAATCGCACACTATATAATGCGGGGTCCAATTGCTACAATAGCCTCATATCCGGCCCTGCTTACGATAACTACTTACTTTCAGAACCGAGGCGAAGCGCGAGGCCATGTGTAGCAGCACATACTGCACAAGTACCCACGTCGGCCCTGATCGCGTATCATCATCGTTGCGTATCAACATCGCGAACTTCAATGCATTTCAGTTAGTTAATAGTTTTATTCGTAGAAGCGATTTCCAACAGTTTCTGATTTAATGACAGTACATAAACTGTTATTATGGATATTGCAGCAGCTGCGTATATTATTCTTGATTAGGTTGTACGTAATAAAAGAAAAAAAGAAGACTTTGGCAACAACATTTATAGGGTAAACTTATGAAATCTCAGTCAAGCGCTTAAAGCATGCCTTTGAGTTTTTTTATATGGATTTTTATAGAAAGGCCGGCTTTAGGAAGCATTTTTAAAGAGGCGACATTTGGGCAGCTTATCCTATACGCATTAACTTCAAAATTGCGGAAATAACTTACTGAAAGATTTAAAATTTCAACAAGTTAGCAGTCTTCAAAAAATTTCACGAGGATGTCACCAACCGATTTTGAGTACCTTATAAGTTTAAGTGGACCAAAAAAGGCTAAATGGGTGCACTTTTAAGGAATGCTATGACTATCCAAGAAAGACTGGTCGTGACTCTCAGATTTAGATAGACACATCGTTTTTTCTTTTCTAATTTGTTGCAATAATTTCTATTTTTTGTATCCCACAGTACATCTTCGTCTCTATACAATTGTAAAAATGTTAGCGTTCGGCCTTGCCTTCACTCCATACTTTTAATCACTAAATTAAATGAAACCCGCAACGTGAAATTTTCAAGATGCAACGAGGATACCCGATCACGTCTAGACTTGTCGAACCAAACTATGGATTATCCCTTTGAGGTGACGCAGAAAAACCGACAAGATATGGAACGAGCTGAAAACACGCAGCGAATACAACGATTTAATGCGTTGTGGTTACGAGGTATCGTCCAAAATACACACGACGAAGTTCGCGATGCTGTCAGGGCAGGGGTTTTGTTACAAGTCTGGAGGCACTTTAACACCGATTTGCAGTCGATCGCCAGCGACTCGCTGGCGATTCTCTGGAGACATGCCGGCGAACGGTCGGAATATAATTTATTTATGATGCATAGTCGATCTCCCAGGGATCTCTGTTTTGGCAAATCGCCAATGATTTGTAACGTGATTTGTGATTTATAACTACTTATCTACGTGGTGCATACATTTCTAAATCAAAGATATCCCTATTGGCATTATAAATCACATTCAAATCGCGATCCATTTTGTATAGACAATAATAATATAATATAAATTATGATTTGGTTGACGTTTTTGACATCAACCGATCTCCGGCAAATCTCCGGCGCGTCGTCAGAAAAAAACAACATAACGCACGTGAATGATTCCATGGCGATTGACTATTCATCGGAATTTTCTACTGGCGAATGGAGAATCTCCGGCGAATCGCTGGCGATCGACTATGCATACGGGTGGAACACCTCCAGTTGTAGCGGATGTGGGTATTTTTTCTAAGTAAGTAATATTTGCAATTTTATGCTAAATAATTCAAGAGATACCATAATTGTAAGTAACTTAAAATACGGATGAAATGTCAGATGAAGAGGAATTCGATGAATTTTCAGATTAATTCAATTGGATTAATCTTAGGAGTAATTGAGACATTGATATGTAAAAGAATGTAAGTTAATATTCGATAATCAGATTCTACTTTGCTTTTCTTGTGAGATTAGATTTTTCTGACTTACACGCTTTTCCATGTCAATGCCTGACATGGAAACTTAGAAACACTTAGAGACACTTAAGAAAAATCTCTAATAAATAATTGTTTTATAAAGTTTGAAAGAAATAACATTATACATTTCTCTTTAGCTTTCGTTTCTTAAGGAATTTATATCTATAAAAAAATTATTTAAAATGCATTTTGATTTCGTGAAATTTCGGTACCATTAAGTTTAATATGATTTGCATAAATGGGTTAGAGCTTCTTGCTTGTAACGTGACGATTTAGAGCAGACTTTGGCTATAAAACCGATCTTATATTATGTTTATTATATGTCAAATGAAACGAAAATAAAACGATTAGAGTAAATACATAATATTGACCAACTTTTTGAGGCAAATATCTTTAGGTGGGTTGTTAAAAATTGGCTAATTTGATATAAAATTACTTCTACATTTTTTCTATATAACATAACTTCGAATCTATTTAAGTTGGATGGGTCGTGTTTGTATTCAAATTAAAGCAAATTTCATTTCCTAACGATTTCCCATGAAAGTTTTGTTCTGAAATCATTTTTTTTATAAATCATTTTCATCCACAAAATAAAATCTCATTTTTGACACTTGTGTCATAAATAATACAAGTTCAAGTTAAAAAAATTCATATCTTGACGATCTCTTCTGAAAGTTTCATAAGATAAATCATCTCTACTCACAAAATAAAATCTTACTTTTAATACTTGTGTCATAAACAAGTTCCAATTAAAAACAACTTTCATCTTTTGACGGTCTCTAATGAAAGTTTCATAAAATAAATCATCTCCATTCACAAAATAAAATCTTACTTTTAACACTTATGTCACAAATAATACTAGTAGTTCAAAGTAAACATAAATTTCATATTCTAATATTCTCTTATGAAAGTTTTAAACCGAAACTATATCTTATAAATAAACCTCCACTTAAAAAATAAAATCCGGTTTTAACACTTTTATCATAAATAATTATTAAACCTTTATAATCAAACAATGTACGATTATAAATTATAAAATTAGATTTAAAGCTAAAATCGTTTAAAAAAATGTTACAACACACTTAGTTAGTATTTTACCATTTTTAGAAATTGAATTATTAAGATTAAAGAATCTATTGAACAAATTTGAATATTGAATTAAAAGAAAAAACTTCTCGTACATTCAAATTGAATTAATCTTGTTTGAAAGGATGTGTTAACTAGCGCGGAACTAATACCTTTCAGGATCAACCGAGTGAAAACTCTCTTTAGAGCCTTTTTTAACGCTTAATAGTCGGTATCACTTTCGCTAATTCTACGTGTGGTGGTGGAGATACAAGTAGAGGCAAAGTATGCATTGTTTATTTCCCTTTGTAGTGAAAATATGCGAGTCGATTGGCAATATGGTTGTATGAAAGTGTCGGGACTTTTTTTTCTTTTCCTCCAGTCTCTTAAAGAGAGGCTATTCAAGCTGTTAAATAACTTTTTATGTCCCGAAGAGAAAGTCTTCGGTTGTGACAGCAAATCAATACGACAAATTCGTTAAGAATTTCCATCATAAAAACCATCCATAAAGTTTTTATTTTTTACATTTTTACTTTTACTTATTTAAATAAAATAATCTTCTAATTGTAAGATAAGTCTTACTGTATATTTTTTAAGTTATAAATGAAAGAAAAAAAACTGAAGAATGTCTTTCATACTATTACATAAACCCCACCTCTATGTAAGGTGTAACCGATCGTTGACAGTCTCTTGTGGCATTGAAAGTATACATAATTGAATCGGTCTGAGAAAATTCTTGGAGGCGCTTGCTTTGCCCACTCTTTCTTCACGAACCGCGGCTTGAGCAACGTTCATTCGATAGCTCAAGTTGGGTTCTCGGTAGAAACCGGTTTATTAGCGATTAACAAATAAACCAACTTACCTTGGGCGACTTCTGTTGGATTTTCGTGTTTTAGAATCGACTCGGTGGTGGGTCTGTATTTTCTTCGCAAGACATTCCTCGAAGTTATCGTCTGGCGATTATTTGAACGAGTTGCAGTTGTAGAGGATATTGTGGTGTTGCGGTAATGTGGCCTCGTCCTTTGAGGTCGAGATGTGATCTGAAATGTAAGTAAAATACAGTAAGTAAAAATGTAAAACTTGTATTAAATTGGAATATAATAAATTTGTACATTATAATTTTTTAGGGTATAATTTTTAAAAATTAATAAAAGAATTTAAGGTATTTGTTAATAAAATAGTGTTAATAGATACTATTTAGACTTTTTTTAAATTTAGTATGAAGATATTAAGAAAGTGTTAGAAAAAGTTTAAGGTAAGTGAAATGGAATATTTAGTTTTGTGTTTGTTTATTATAGATTTCTCTTAATAATAAATTATCATTTTTGTTTTTTTTTTTCTTTTCCCATCGAAATTTTTATTTGATCATTTTTATTTTCTTTTCTTAGTATCTTATTTAAAAACTGCTAACAACGACATCATTTTTTTAGCGGACACTCCTTGGTAAGAAAACAATGAGGAGTGTCTTTCTGATGAATAATGCAAATAATTCTTAAAATAAATATATTTTTCTTCTTAGTTAATCTTTACTCTTCGAATTGAACTAAAAAAATATACTTAACGAAATGAAAATTTAAATTTAAATAAATGAATTTTTCAAGTCATTAAACTTAAAATCTAAACGAAAAGCTTTGCAATGTTAACGAACCTTTGAATAACCTTGAAACGAGATATTTCAATTCTTCAAAAATTAAACAAGAAATGAATTTGTTAATCTAACAATAAAATTAAATGTAAGTTGAAATAAGTGATTGAATAGTCTGGTTATGTATATAAAAATTTAATAATTTTTATATCTTGAAATCACAATTTGAAATAAAAATTTTCAAAACTTTTATTTTTGCAATAGTCCATTTTGTGTCTGGTTTTATATTTGAAGGATTTATTTGTAATTTTAAATGGTCTAAAAATTAGACCATTATAAATTAAAGTTAGAATGATTAATTATTAGAATTTAGTTCCATTCGATCAATTCAATTGCAAAAAAGACAAACCATAAGTTAATTGATTTCTGACTCTTTCGGAAAAAGTTACGGGTGAATAACCCAATAAAAATATTATCTCTTTTCATTCTTATTCAATTCAATTTATTTAAAAAATTATAAAAAATCTATTAGTTTAGGTTAACATATTGCCTTATATGAAATAATTTAGGTGTTTTGTTTTTACATACAATTTATTGATGATCCTAAACTTGATATTTCCATTCTATCGAGTCATTTACAAAAAAAAGAAACTTGAGCTAATTGATTTCTTACTTTGGTAGTTATAAACTCACCAAACCTCGGCCATGCACCTAAAGTCGGCCTTCCAGTTTTTCTATATGGCTTTTGATAGAAATGTCGACTTTAAGAAGCATTTTTAGGGGTCCGACATTTGGGCAGTTTACCCAAAGCAGTTTGGGCAGTTTACTCTTCCGATTCCTATTCAATTCAATTTATTCAAAAAATTATAAAAAATCAATAAGTTTAGGTTAACAGATTGTCTTTTACGGAAAAAAATTAGGTTTTTCGTTTGTAATACAATAGCTTTGTCCGTTGGGTCAAAACTTGTACTGCACTAACTTACACTATGGTACAAAGGTGCAGTTTCGTACATTATTTGAAAGGGAATGACTGTAATTCAGTGTAATTTTTTTGCGCTTTAGTTCAGGCATGAACTGTCATCCAACGAACTCATATACAATCAAAATTTAATAATGCACTGAACTCCTAAGTGCAAACAGTGCATCCCTAACGAACAAAGCTAATTTATTGATGATTCCAAGCTTGATATTTCCACTCTAAAGTGTTATTTAGAAAAAAAAAAACAACCATAAGCTAACTGATTTCTGACTTTGTTAAAGTTATAAGTTAAAACCCAATTCAAAATATTTTTGTTGCTCTTTGATTATTATCTCTTTCTATTTCTATTCAATTCAATTTATTCAAAAAGTTATAAAAAATCTATGACTCTAGGTTAACAGATTGTTTTTTATGGGAAACATTTTGGTTTTTAGTTTTTACATGCAATTTATTCATGATTCAAAATTTGATATTTCCACACTATAGACTCATTAAAAAAAAAAAACAACTATAAGCTAATTGATTTCTGACTTTGACTTATGAGTTAAAAACCCAATTATATTTTTTGTATCTCTTCGATTCAATTTATTCAAAAAGTTATTAAAAATCTAAGAATGAAAGATATTCACTTCTATGCGTTAATGCGGAAAAAGCAATTATTAAAAATCTATGCATTTAGGTTAATAGATTTCCTTTTAAGAAAAAAAAAACTTAATTATGTTTGAATTAATTCTAAAATTAATTAACCTAAAAAATCCATATAGAAGACAAGAATTTATCTTTTGTTAAATTTGTGGTTTATAAAAATTACTTAGAAATGTTTAAATAAGAATAAACAGTTTTTTGATGCATATGTTCATATGGTAAAATATTTATCCTGTATTTTCTGTACAATAGTGAAATACAGTGAAATCTCCCTTGTGCGGACACCAACGGGACTCAGCAAAAGTGTCCGTTCAAGAGGGGTGTCCGCTTAAGAGAAATGCGAAGTAATTATATGAGAGTCGGACGGTTGTATGACAAACTGCTCGTCCAAGGGGGGTGTCCGCGAAAGGGAATTTCACTGTATATCAAATAACTACATTAATTTCTATGACTTCTAAACGATATCATTCAGTTAGGCACTTCTCACACTGAGGCAACCAGCAACTAGCAATCAGCAACAAGCGATATTGCCACTTGATGACATTTTACATATAATCAAATGGTCTCTCACATTGGAACAGTTTGATATTGCAAATAGAGAAGCGATATCGAATTGCTCCAATGTGAGACGTCTGCTTTAATTTTATGTAATTTGTCGTCAAGTGGCAATATCGCTTGTTGCTGATTGCTAGTTTCTTGTTACTGGTTGTCTCAGTGTGGAACATACTATAACCCCAAATGGAGTGCACTATGAAGAGAAAGATGAAAGAATACTCGGCAATGTTACGGATCGGGAGCTTACTTTTTCATCTTTCTTTTCATAGTGTAGCTTCATTTCGAGTTATAGTACCTTAATATGTATTTGGTTGCATCTATTTATATCATTATATCAAATCAAATCAAATTCAAAATTTTTGTTCCAGATTAATCTCTGACATTTGGCTCATTTAAACGGCTTATACCCCTAAATTACAATAAAAGGAAGTTTAAAAAGTAAAAGTGAAAGAATAAAGTAACTAAAGAAAACAGTGTAGTAGCATCAATTTAATTTTAATTACATTTTAATAATTATCCATGAAGTAGAAGAAAAATTTTTTTTTTTTGAAAAATGAAGAAAGAAAAAGACATAAAAATATAGACTTATATTTAATAACGAATTGACACGTTCATATACAATAAAAATTACTTCACTGACCAAAAGAAAAACCTTATCGAATACACTTTGCACACCACAAAGATAAAGAAAATCGAAAAACCACATTTTATATATGGCACCGATCGTAAACGTAAAAGAAAAGGAATATGTGCTTGTGGGTTAAAAGAAATAGAAAGGAAAAGACATACGAATATATACACATACATCCCTATGTATTATAAATCACATTACAATTGTAAGGCATAAAACTTAACAAAACGTAGGTTACTAAATAGAGATATGTACAAATACTGGAATATACAGTTAAATTAGGTTCGTTTAGGTGGTTTGTATCGACACGGAAATCGGTACTATTCTGATTTGTTGGTTGCTTGCTGATGGAGTTACTTCTATAACATCCGCCTTCATTGTAATTTCTTCTTCGTCTTTTAAGATGCGTACAGGAATAAATTTGGCATTCGTAGCCATTCTACTTAATTTATTGTGATTATCTTGTTGTAAAATTCTTACGTTTACGAAATTTGAATTTTCTCCTTCTAAAAGTTCGTTTTGTAAATCAATTTTAGGAGGATTCGTTTGGAAAAGTCCTTCTAAAGGAATTGTGGCCGTTTCAACTGAATAAAACGGCTTTGGAGTGATTTTTTGAACCACAGATGACCCACTATCAATCTGTATTTGATTAGCTTGCGCTCCATTTACAGAACTTATCGGAATATTAAAATCGTTATCACTTTTTGATTTTGTTTCATACTTTCTATCTTGTCTTTGAGTTTCATTCGTTCCATTTTGACCTTCAACAACTTTTATTTCTGTCACTCTACTTACAAGTAACCTACTTTTATCCGGTTTTTCATCACCTTCCGTTTCAATTACGTTAGTTCCATTTTTAACTTTAGCCGTCACCTTTACTATTCTATTTATCTCAACAATTTTTTCAATTTTCTTTTCTTTTGTATCTTCTGAAAATGTTTTAACTTCATCGGGATTTTGCGTAGTTTCAGCGAAAATATGATGAAGTGTTGTCACCTTTTCGGTTGTAGAAGTAACTTTTTCTGTAATTTCATCTTGTTTTGTCGAAGTTAATAAACTTTGTTGATACGAACCGTCAATTGTAGTAGTGTTTAATTCCGTTTTTATTGGAATATTTGGGAACGGTGTGTTCATTTTTCGAGTTTTATTAAATAAGTGTTTATTCCTTTGATTTACCGCTGTTATGTTAATATCAGATAAATTTTGAGTTATCACAACAGGAGAAGGTGTAGTGAATTTTTTATATGTTCTTGTAGATGGTTTTGATGTACTTGTTTGAATGTTATCTTCTTTATTTTTTTCGTTATCTTCATAATCAACTTCTTCGATATTAGTTGATGGTTTTAAAATTATATAACTTGGTTTAAAACCTGGTCTATTGAATAAACTTGGTTTTGGTTTTTGTTTTTCTTCAACTTCAGTTAAATCTTCTTCGACATATTCATCAGAATCTTCTATGTCTTTCTCTTTGAGATCAGTTTCTTCATCTTTATCATCACTTTCTTTATTATTATAATTTTCTTCTTCTTTTTCTTCATTTTCATCAATTTCTTCTTTGTCATGTTTTTCAGTTTCATCTTGAGTTTTTTCAGGAATTACTCTATTTATCGGACGATAAAAACTAGGTCTAAACGATGGCTTAAATTCTTTATCATTTAAATCATCAGTTTCTGTGGTTGTACTTATTCCATTAAATCTTCTTGAAGTTGGTTTTGATTTAAATTTATTAAATCTGTTTAATTTGTTTCTTTCGGTTGTGGTACTTAAACTTAATGGAGTACTTGAAGTTGAAAAATCTTTTTTTCCCGTGAACTTTGGTCTTAATGCTATTGGTCTAAATAATCTACTTGGTTTTCTTGTTGTAGTAGTAGTAGTCGTTGTTGTTAAATATTCCGTTGTTGTAATAATATCATCTTTTTTCAACTCTGTACTTATTAAAGAATCTTCAGTTGTTGTAAATAAATTATCTAACGCGATATTTTCAGTACTAATTTCACTATCATGATTAGTAGTTAATTCAAAATTTAATTCAGTTGTAATTTCTTCTTTTTCTTGAGTTGTTAAGAAATCATTTTCACTTTCATTTTCGGTTTGAGTATCATTTATAATTTCTTTTTCTGATTCAGTTTGATCTTCTTTCTTTTCTGTTTCTTTTACAGCTAATAACTTATTAAGTTCTTTTCTTCTATGTAATAATTTAGCTAAAGGAGATTCCGTTGTTGAACCTTGATATTTCTCTCCGGTATTTCCAAATAGATTATTTGTTCCATATTGCTTATTTTTAAAATATAACCGACCTCGCCTAGTAAATGGAACGGAAGTCGTATTTGAAGCTTCTCCGTATCTCGTAGAAGAATAATTTACAGACGAAGATTCAATTTTTGGTTTATATGTCGTTTGTTCTTGTATATCTTCAGTTGTAGTTATTTTTAAAGTAGTTTCATCGTCTTTTAATGTAGTTTCTTCATCAGTTAACGTTGTATATTCTTTTGTTGTAGTATCATTATCCTTTAAGGTTGTTTCTTTTTCACTATAAAAAATTTCTTCATTGTTTATAGTAAATTCATTATTATTAATTGTAGTGTCTTGATTATTTAAAGTAGTGTCTTGATTGTTTAAGGTAGTGTCTTGATTGTTTAAAGTAGTGTCTTCAGTTTTAAATGTTGTTTCTATAAAACTGTATTCCTCTTTACCAACTGTGCTTAAATCATTTAAAGTAGTTTCTTTATCTCCGATTGTAGTTTCTTGATTATTTACAGTAGTATCTTGGTCAGTTACAGTAGTATCTTGATCATTTACAGTAGTATCTTGATTATTTAGAGTAGTATCTTCATTTTTAAACGTCGTTTCTATAAAACTTTCTTCGTCTTTACCAACCGTACTTAAATCCCCTAAAGTAGTTTCTTCATCTAAAACTTTTGTTGTAGTTTCAGTGTAACCACTTGAAACGTTTTCAATGGTTGCATCTTCTTTTTTATATTCAGTTTTATCATCAATTAAATCAGTCATAACTTCAGTTATTAAAGTACTTTCCTCATTATTTTCACTTGAATTTGAAGTAGAGCTTTCTGTAGTGGTCGTTGTGGTACTATAAACAGTGAAAGTTGGAATCCTCCTGTTATACAAGGATTTATTTAAGTGTATTTCTCTATTATTTTCTTCTTGGGGTTTTGATGTTGTCGTGGTAAATTTTCTTCGTATAAACAAAGGTTTGTCCTCTTCGCTTCCGGAAGTAGTTTCGATTGGGGGGATTTTTCTTCGTCTAAATAAAGGTCTCTTTGGTTGGAAATTAGGTTTAAATGTTTTAACTGGTAGTTCTTGGATTTCTGGTTTTATTGTTTCTGTTTCATCATCATTGTTATCTTTTTCGTGTTTAATGGATATAGGTGGACGTTTAAAACCGTATTTTCTTCTTTGATCTTCAATTTTATCACTGTTATCAGTATCAAATGGATTAAATTTTCTTCTTGGTTTACTCAACAAAGAAATTGTACTTGCTTCAATTGCTTTTTCTTCTCCGCTTAGAGAATTCCCGGAATTCGTTGAAGGTTTCAATCTGCGAATTATCTTTTTAAACTTTGGATTATCACTTTCAATTGTGGAAGGAGTTTCGGTTGTAGTAAATTTTCTGATTATTTTTCTGGTACGAACAGAAAAAACTGATTCTGTAGTTGGTTTCTCTTCAAAAATAATATCTTTACTTATGGATTTATAAGATTTATCGAATTTTCCCGGTTTAAGACCATCTTGGAGAATATTTCCGAAATTTTGACTGTTTTCTCTTACGATTGATTCCGATAATTTTATATTTTCACCTTCTTCATTATCATCAGCTTCTTCCGATTTATCATCATCTGTTTCTTCTTTATCGTCTTTATCCTCATCTTCCTTCTCAGTTGAAAGAGTTGTTTCTAATATTTCATTAGGAAGAGTTATTTTTTCTTTGTCGGTTTCCGTTGTCGTTTGATTTTCAGTTGTTGTTGTCTTTAATTGTTCTTCCGTGGTTGTTTTTTGATATTCAGTTGTTTTTTGATCTTCAGTTGTTCTTTGATTTTCAGTTGTTCTTTGATCTTCAGTTGTTTTTTGATATTCAGTTGTTTTTTGATATTCAGTTGTTTTTTGATTTTCAAATATTGTCTGATTCTCAGTCGTTTGTGGATCTTCACTTGTTATTTCTACACTTTCTCTTCCAGTGGTTGTAGATACAGTAGTTGTTGTAATTACTGGAGTAGTAGATGTAATTCCTGTCGTAGTTGTTGTAGTTGCTGTAGTAGTTGTAACTGCTTCTGTAGTAGTTGTACTTGGTTCTGTAGTAGTTGTTGATGTAGTCGTTGTTGTAGTATGAGTAGGTTTAATTAATTTCCTTAAAACAATTCTTCGTCGTGTAGGAAAGTTTCTTACAGGAGACGAAGTCGTTGATTGTTCTATTTTATGTTCTGTTGTTTGTTCTGGTTTTTGTTCTGTTGTATTTAAATTCTTCCTAAACCGATTCAACCTCGAATTATCCAATAAATTCGGATTTCTGGCAAAAGGTCGTCTAAATTTCTTAATAGGCTTTTCTGAAATTTCTTCTTTAGTTTGATTTTCTACAATAGGAGTTTCAGTTGTGGAAATTAAACTTGATTTTGTTGTAGAACTTGTTGTAGATCTAAACCTATTTGCTCTTCCAAATTGAGCACCGTCTAATAACTTTCTTGCCAAAGGTAAAGTTCTCGATCCGGTTTTTTGACTTTCATCAAGTTCGGTTGTCGTTGAAGGAGTTGTTTGTTGTGTTGTTGATTGGATCGGTCTTCGTCGTCGACCGATTTTTCTTCCCGAATTTAAATCCTTTAAATCAACCGCTAATAACGATGAAAGATCAGCTATTTCCGCTGCAATATCCGGTCGATATTTTCGGTTGTATTCCACTCCTTCGTAATCACTATAAGGTTTTTCAGTTATTCTAATTACCGGTCGAGGTCTTATTGTTGTAGCCACCGTTTGACCTGTAAATCTAGATTGTCCTCTACCCCGAATTCTAATAATTTGACTTTCCTCTTTTGGAGTTTCCTTAGGAGCTTCCGTTGAAAATCGAAGTTTACTTGCGAATTTATCATCGCCCAAAATATCGTTGTTATTTTCGTCCTCAGAATTTATTTCTTGTCGGTTAATATTTTTACTACTAATTTTCGAATTAAAAACTCGTGCTTCGGGGATGTTGTTTTTGGGGGAACTTACACTCACCTTCGCTTGGTCTTTTGGAATTTCTTCGGTAGTCGTTTGCTTTTGAGGATTTAATGAAAAGGGCCTAGGATCCGATAAAACAGGCAGTTTTTCATCTGCTTCTTCTTTTTTCTGAATACTTATTATTTCTTTTATATTATCCACTACGTCTTTTAACGCATCTGTATTATTTATTAAATTACTTTGTTCCGTTACGTTATTATTATCAGTATTTTCCACTGTGTTTTCTTCTACTGAATTTGCACTTTCGTCAATACTTATTTGTGATGATTCTTCTTTAGTTTCCGGCGAAGAAGTTGTGGTTGTTGTGGTTCCTCTACTTCTTATTTCAACGTACCTACATTAAAAGATAATTTTACTAATGAATATTTATTATTAATTTAAATTTATTACCTTGAAGTTGTTACACTTTCTTCCGTTCCATTTAATCTATGTCTTCTTAATTTTTCATCTTCCAGGGATTCTTCTACAGGAGGAGTTTCTTTAGTTGTTGGGTCATCCTTAGAAGCTTCAGTAGTTGGCCTGGATCTTCTGATAGTCACGTAAGGAGATGACGTGGTTGAACGATATTTCGAGTCTTTTTCTTCATCTTCAGAATCATCTCCAGATTCTCCAAGTTGTTTAAATTGAGATCTAAAAAATGAAAGTAAATTAACAAAAGATGTTATTTTGATTGAAGGTAAGGTGATTCAAAATAATAAAATATTCTCACTGTAAATTTTCATCAGTTTCACTTATTTCCGTCGTTGTTGTAATTCTTTGTCTTCTAATAGTTACGTATTCAGGTTGTGATTTTCTAAATGGAGACCGGAAACGTCCTGGTTTTTCTGATACTTCTTCTTGTTCTTCTTCTTGCTCTTTTTCTAGTTGTTCTTTCGTTGGTTTTTCTTCTGTAGCTTCAGTAGATGGCCTAAAAAACAATTAAAATTGTTAGTTGCAAGATTCTTTGGAAGATATGTCTGAGTAGGATATATTATCATTATCTATTAGCAGAATCAATTATTATTTTTAGTTTTTAATTGAAAATTTTACCTTGAACGAACTATCGAGGTGTATTGAGGACGGCTTCTTATTGGACTTTGGCTAGATTGTTCTAATCCTTCGTTTTGAGGTCCTCTACTATTTCTTCCAATGGTATTATACCTACAACAACACAATATTTCACTTCGTTTGAATTCTAGAAATATTTAATGGTTAAACATTTTTTGATTAATTAAATTTAGAGTCTATACTTCATTCTACCAGTTTAGTTAACTTAACAAGAAGATTGCAAAAACGACTTTTGGTCCTTTTTCTAGTTTATTATGAATAAATTTCTAGTTTCGACTATTCGCCATCATCAGAATCTTCAAAAGTCTTACAAGGAGAGTGCAAGGTCTTGGGGTCATAGATTTAGTTCAAATTTTGTAGGATAGTAGATTTAGTTTCCCTGTTGATGAAAATATATGGTAATAGGGGCCACTACTCAATAGCTCTTTAGATATTTGCAATTGAAGATGCAATTCACTAGTTAAATTCAGGTCTGTAACAAACAATTAAACATAATAGGTTTAGCGTAGCAGCAATAGATCTGTGTTTCTCATCATTAAGCGCCGGGTTCGAGTTCTGAGACTGCCTATTTTTACATATAAAGATACCATGGGTGGATATAAAATGTCGCGATATCGAAACATTTTTTGAGTGTGCACCGCACTTTGGATTTGTCAGTTAATTGTCATTTGATCTGTCAAGACTACAAAATTAATACGGGAATATGACTTGACATTATAACCTTTCTTTAAAAAGCCTGACTTAATCGGTATAAATTCGGTTAATTTTGACATTACCCGAACTTGTCCTACAGAATTAATTACATCTTTAAATGCAAATATTTTAAAAATTATTGAATAGTGGTCCCTATAACCACATATTTTCATCAACGGGGAAACTAAATCTACCATTCTACGAAAATTGAACTAAATCCACGACCACAAGACCTTGCACTCTCCTTGTTAGTTTAGTTTTAGAAACATCTGTCGAGTATAATTGACGAATTTTTTATAAAAATGTTAACTCACTTTAAATATATAATTCTAAATTAATACAAATTAGAAAATTCTATGAGAGAGAGCCGTTTTCTACCATCGTACCTCTATAAATGAGTTTGCTTCACCGTTCACCTTTATAAGTGAGAATATATTCTGGTTAGATTAGGTTTGGAATTACATGTAAACAAATATAAATTAGTTGCTTTGTCACTATCTATCGTTGACGTACAGTTAATCACAAAAATCTACATACACCACCTAAAATAGTAATACCGTTATAAAGAACATCAAGTTCATCTCTGCGATACATATAAATTTACTTCTATTTACTCAAGAACATACCACACTAAACAAATCTAAAATTAATTACTCCATGGTACTCCAAACTCAACAGTTACGCGTTTGATATATAAGAGCTGTCACAGTGGACTTTATTCAATTTTTACATTAGTTTAAACTAACTTAAGTTCTGAACTTAAGTTCAGAAAGTTGATATTATAGTTACTTTTTAACAACTGCATAAACAAATATAGTATTTAAAACTTCTGTCACACGATGATATGTCAAGAAAGGAAATATCTGTAGCGTGTTGAATATGTTTTGCAAGTTGTGGTACACTTGTTCGTGGATTTTCTTTTACTTTTTTTTAATAGTCGGAACATCTCATTGATTTAAGAGTTTTGGACGACCAATGCGCGGATTACTTATCACATTTCCATTTGAAGCAAAATTTCGAATAATTGTTTGAACTGTGGCTCGACTTTTCCCCACAATTTTGGCAATTTCACCATATGATTATCCCTCATTTCGTAATTTTACTATTAAATGCCGTATTTCAAGTACATAACTAAACAGGAAAAGATTTGTTTAAGCAGAAACACAGAAACTGTACTCGTTTTTGTTTATAAAATTAAGTATTTTTCATTATTTTTTTATTAACGAGTGACACATACTAATTGTCAAATAATATGGCGCGAACCTAATACGATGTTTAGAGATTTTTTGAACATAAAATTTTATGTCACTATTGCATAATCGTTGAATTTCTCGAAATGGGTGCATGGCAGAACATCGTATGTTAGTAACTTTTTCTTGTATTTTTGTCTAAACATTCTAATTTTGAGATCAGATTTTCAAAAAATTATCAACCAAAAAAAAATACGGGACTTTAAATGCGCTCCTCAGCCTCGGTACCGAAGCCTGTTCATCGTAGATTATGTTGGTTACCATCACCATATTTTTTGTGTAAATAATAGGGGATGTTCCAAAATTCAACATCCTACTCTGTAGGATAAGTGAAATAATTTAAAAAAAACACACCATGAGTATCAATTTCAAAGAGCTGTAGCTCCTTTGGGAAGCATTTCCGGACACATGTTTATATGAACTTTTCTTCATAATTTTTGCTGTAGAATTACCTCCTTCAGTATACGAGCGTTATTTCCGGACACTCTGTATGTTTTTAAAACACATTGTTCAATAACATGTTGTTTTATTTAATTGGGCTGAATTTACTTGGTGTATGTAGACTTTTGTGGCTGACTGTGGGTGTCATAGTGCCTAAGCGAAAAATTAAGGGTAGCCGAGGGCGCTCATACCCCGATGGATTAAACCATTCTCTTTGGCCATCAATAAGCTGGAGGTGTTAGAAGGCATGCATGTTCGGTTCGGGTACTGGCCGATGTTCCCCATTAAGGATAGGATTTGGGTTGGTTTTTTTGGGTTATTTGTTGGGTAGGTCATGGCTTTGTCCTGGACTGGAAGAAGAACCACGGGCTCGTGTCTGTCAGGGCTGCCAACCCCTGAAGCAGGTCTTTCCACAGTTGGGATCACCGTGGAGTACCTGCCCGCTACCGGTACTGGTATAAAGACTTCATAAAGTCACAGTGCTCCGAAAGACACCGAGATATTAAGATTAGTGGAAGTGGTGAATTTCTTAGTGTTACAAAATGCCTTGCAGAATGAATTAAACAAACTCTCGATAAAAACATACCAATAGATAGACCGTTATTAAAACAAAAAGCCAAAGATTATGGTACAAACGTGGAAATAAAGACCTTTTCAAGTAATGGTTGGTTAGAGACAACTATTGACAATTAATGACAATCTTTATAAGTGAGAGCAATTGCGTCTGAACTTTTATACATGAAAAACCAGCTAATTGTGAGTTTGGTTTGCCAGAATCAAGATTTTATAAGATAATAAAAGATAAAGTCTTCATAAAGTCCCAGTGTTCCGAAGGACACCAAGATATTAAAAGGGGTAGAAGTATTTAATTTCCTAATGTTGGAAAGTGCCTTGTGTAAAGGATTAAACAAATTCTCGATAAAAACATTCTCATAGATAGATTGTTGTTGAAACAGAAAGCCAAAGACATTGATATAAAACGGGAAACAAAGACCTTTTCAAGTAATGGTTGGATAGAGGTTGGAATAGTGACAACCTCTGTAAGCGAGAGCAATCGCATCCGAACCTTTATACGTGAAAAACTGGCTCATTGTAAGTTTGGTTTACCGAAATCAAGATTTTATAACATAATTAATCTTTTAAGCGCTTTTTACGTTGAGCGTAAATGGATACCCTAGTGAGCGGTACTTTCTGTCGCATACCAATATATCCGGTATACCCACACAGGCGCATGCAGCTTTGGCGCCAAGAGGGGGTCACATAGTTGTGGTCAAATCAAGAACTTATAATTTAATTTTGATAACAATAGTTAAAGAAGCAATGCGTATCATTGACAGTTTTATTGTCTTGCCAAGCAGAAATCTTCTCCAGAGCGCTAAAAATTTTGACTAAGTTGTCTCCTTGAAATTGAAGATGCTCATCGTGCCTCTCTACCCAACGTGTCTCACAAATACCTTGCATGGCAGCTCCGAGTTCTATTTTAAAAATTTCATGCCTCTTAGTGGATGCATTGGTAAATGTCACAACTTTTCTCATTATGCCAGGTGTATTGCGACAGAAAACTAGTTTAGATGATCATGCCAATGAGTTATTGAGCACATAGTTGTTGCACCTGCAACGTTTAGCATGAATGGCTATTTTCATCAATTTTTGCACTGCACTTTTTGTATTTGATGCCATAATCGAGCAGCTGCCAGTTTCAATACCCACACACCAATATAAATCTATGTTAAATTTGGTACACAGATTTCCAACGATTTTCGCCAATGCTACACCTGTCAATCGAGGGTCTATGTCACCTGAATTGTTGTCTTCACGTCTAAGAGCATCGTAGGTATCACA
This sequence comes from Digitonthophagus gazella, assembly GCA_036711955.1. Classification (NCBI taxonomy): domain Eukaryota; kingdom Metazoa; phylum Arthropoda; class Insecta; order Coleoptera; family Scarabaeidae; genus Digitonthophagus; species Digitonthophagus gazella. Next base: position 13,323,186 of record JASCIT010000001.1, read on the forward strand.
AAAAGTTACAAAATGTTCCTTAATAATACCATCATGCAAATATCGGAATGATAGACTCAGCTGTGAGATATGTGATATATCTGTTATTTCATCGAACAAAATTGAAAAATATTTAGCCTCCCGCACATTCTGTAAAATGTTTTCCTGGATGATTTCTGCGCAAGCATCTATCAACTCATTTTGTATAGTCTAGCTGATGTACGTGGCGTTGGATGTTGCAGATTTTAAATGTTGCTGCAATGCAATATCGCCAGAATCAATACGGAATTTTAAAAGGAGTCTAAAATTCCCTTCATCGTTTACTATGCTGTCATAGTTCAGCAATTTACCATCGTCGCGGTGGCCACGTAATGATATATTTTGATGTCCACAAAATATTATGCTCGCAAACGTTCTCCATTTTCATTTATTTGTTCGTTCTCAAACGTTTGCCATCATACAAAGTTATTATATTTATGATATTAAATTAATTAAATATTGAAGGTTAGATAAAATCTGTATGGTGACAAAATAAATAAGTCCTGCAACCAGCTCAGGGGGAGGTCATGACCCCCATGACCACCCCCCTGGATCCGTCGTTACAAACCCACCATCTTCATTTTCGCAACCATAATGCGCATCGTATAAAAAAAGGAATTACAGCTTTTAGTTATTATAAAACACGCGAAAAGTATATATTGGATATCACAGTGTTAGGAATAAGCTTCCAAAGAGATGGTGTAAAGAATAGCTTATATAACATTTTCTTTAGTAAGTAGCAACAAAATCTAACTAAGGCTTTTCCCAGGTAATGGTAAATAATCGAAAGTAGTTAAAGTTTACTTATAAAAAACTACCAAAAGTACACAAAGGCGTTTCTCTAATCTTCCTTTAATCTTCTTGTTAATTTTTTTCGATTGATTATTACTTTCGTGCCATTTGAATTCTTTTTAATTCATCCTACTTGAAACCAAAAGTGATTAAAAACTATTATGATGCTACTTACGTTTTAAATGTCGATTTTTTCTGTTCATTCAAAGTTGCGCTCGCCCGTCCAAGAACTCTTTCATAAAGAGACTTATTTAAAATACTCGAACGCGTTGTAGAGTCTAAATTTCCACCCGTAGTAGTACCACTATCAGCAATCTTTAACTGTTTTTCCAATTCCTCAATTCCTCCAGCTTTTTTAATCAGCTCAATCAACTCTTTAATAACCCTAGGATCTTCTTCCGCAACTTTACCATTTTCCACCACTTCCTCTTCCTCTTCGTCTTCATATTCCTCATAATCATCTTCATCTGGTGGTGGTGTGGTTGTAAAAGTTGTTCGACTTGTTGCCGCAGTTATTTTTGGTGGTGGTCTTCTGGTTGAAACCGATGTTGATGAAGGAGCGGGTGTAGTAGTAGTTGTGGTGGTTGTAGTGGCTTTACGAAGTTTTTTATTACATAAAACGTTTCGTGGGTAATCACACGTATTTGTCGCTTTGTTAAAGTATAATTCTCCTGGACAAATGTATTGATGGGCTGTTTCTGCCAAACAAAAGAAATACTTTTGGCAATCTTTAGGATGTGAGAAGAAACCGTCCTCTTCACATTTAAAGATTCCTTTTCCGTCTGGTGTAGTTGGAGGTGCTGGAGTTGTATAACTTGGTGTAACAACTAAACTGCTTTCAGAAGAAGTTGTCGATTCTTGTTTCTTTTTATTTCTTCTATTCGATGGCCTTCTTTTTAAACCGGGTTTACTTTCGTCAGTAACTCTATTTACATTTTTCCTTCTAGAGTTTGGTCTTATACGAACAGCTGGAGACGATTCAGTAGTAGCTTCGATAGATTTTGTAGTTCCTCTGGTTTTCGTTCTGGTTTTGAGCGGTTTTTTCGTAGTAGCCAACAAATTAGCGTCTGTTAAACCATAAGCTTTCAATAAAGCTTCTTTAGCAGCTTCGGCTATGGGGTAAGGCCGATCTCCACATTTCCCTCTAAAGTCATCATTGTCTATCGACCAAATCATAACCCCTCCAAGCCCATTTTTAGCAACGTATTCAGCTTTTTTTCTTGCTATATCTTCATCATCATAGGCTACCCATTGATTATCTTTATAAGCGTATGGTCCCATTGCATCTGGATATGGTGCTTCTATTATCCAATCATTAGATTTTAAATTTTCACAAATCTACAAAAAGAAAGACATATTAAAAGAAAAAGATAAAACGAGTGTTGTGTTGAGAATTGAAAATATTTACTTCGTAGTATGCTAAATAACCATTTTCTCTTGTTGCTTCTCCCATTTCTCCAGGTCCATCGGCAGGAGATCCAATTTCATTAGCATCTGGATTATACAGAGTGTATGATCTGCCGTAGGTTGGTATTCCAAGTACTAATTTTGATTTATCAGCGCCTTTCTTTATGTAATGTTTAATTGTGTAATCCTGTAGATATAGTAAAAGATATATTAAAAGAAGGTTACAATCATTAGATAATAAATTTAAATTTTAGTAGGTATTTAAAAAAAAAATGTTTAAATTTATTAAAAATAGGAAATGATTAAAATGTTAATAAGATTCTCGTTAACTATAAATGTCAACATACGTCTTCCTAAAAAAGATGCTAGGCAATAAAAATATTAAAAATTCATAAAAGTGTCATCAATATTTTATCCAATCTTAAAGGTATTTTTTTAACAATTAATTGATTATTTTTTAATTAATTAACCGAAGTATTATGAGGTCCTTGAAAACCTGTTTGGCCGAATCTGACATTAATATAGAAGAGTTTCATCTAAAATCTTTTTTTTTATTTAACTTGATATAAATTTGCAATTCGCACGAAATGTTACGTTTTAAAATCATTTCTTAATGAACTTGACGTAGATTCCAAATATCGCGGAAAATGACAGTTATTTCTTGATGACTAATTTTAAAATTTAATGTTTAAACTAAAAGAAAATTAAAAAGTCCTTAATAACTATCTATTTAACCGAGTTCTCTATCTTATAGGGTTAAATTCCGAGTGTGATTTCTCAATCTCAATTAAACTTGTATATATGATTTACGTAAAATGTTAATTTTTATAAAGTACACTGCTTAAAAAAATTAGCGGAACATATAAATTAATAAACTTCACAATCAAAAAACTATTTACTTGTAAGAAATGGTTAATAATCTAAAAGAAATACAGAGAACAAAGTGACGAATAGATGTATTTATTTGTGCAAAACATTTTGAAATTGGGCCATGTATAAGGACCACATCTGACATAATCTTCACAGTATCTTCATAACATGTTTTTATAATTCTCAGAAGATCAATGAATCAAAATAATATCTGATTCATTTCATGATTTGCTGAAACCAAAAATTTTCATTTCGAAACTTTTAAGACTTTGCTTGAATGCATTTGGTGATGATAGGGTCAAGCGGGGTAAACGTGAATTAGGGGTAATTGTAAACAAGACTTTGTTTTACTAAATATTCAAAATAAATGATTTTCGCGTACCTACTGCAGTCAACATGTTCCTGCCCGCTAAAAAGTTGCAAAGTCTAGCCCAATGCAGTTAGGCGGGAGCTAACAGTAGCGTAAAGATTTTGTTAGTGTTTTCAAATTGGAATTTCGCTTTAATCGTATTGTCTTACAGTTGATATTAAATGTGTTGAACGGTACGTTCGACATTGCTTAATGTATTTGGAAGAAACAGTTTATTGTAAATAAATGTATTTTGTTAACAAAACCTCGAAATTGTCAATTAGTTCTTAACAAATAAGTGTTTAAAATTACCCCTCTTAAAAATACATGTGGGGATCATGTGAACACTCATTTGGGGTTTTTGTAAACAACTTTAAAAAAAATATACTAATTTATCTACATTGTTGCTGTTTTTTCAACAGCAATTGTTAAAACATTAAGTGTAAACTCAGACAAAAATTCTACAGAGTCTAAAAAGTCATTCCCAGAATGAGACCAGCCCAATATGTAGAAATTTTAACAACTGATGAGGCTATGGAACATCTCAAAGAAGCCGAGTTTACAAAAGAAGAAAAAAATAGCAAAAAAGAGAGAAAAAAAGGCTACCAAACAGAAACTAAAAGGAAAACGTAAGGAGTGCAGTGAAAGCGAAAAAGAAAACAAAGTGAATTTTCAGAATTTTGCATTGATGAGTCAGATGAAGAAATGAACGAAACGGAATGGGCCGAAGAAGTCACAGCAAACAGCTATCCAGAGATTGACTATCTAAAACCAGAATGGCACTTAATTAAGTCAGAGGTGTACGTACTAGTAAAATTTCCTGGAGGACCCAGAAAAACGCCATATTATAAATATGTTTGTCGTTTACTTTATGTGGATGAATAAAACGGAGACATTGAAGTTATTGGATTTAAATACATCGGTGCTTTAGGAACTGAATTTGTTGAAAAAGAACGTGATATTTCTACCATTGAATTTGAAATGGTTGAAGCCCTATTACCCAAGCCAAAAATTATTGTGCAAGCCAGAAAAACTGCATGTTTTTCCAGGCAGTGTAAATGTTTTCGAAAAATAACTTCTTTATGTATTACTTTTCTTATCTTTACTTTTATAAGATATGTTTAAACTACGTAAAATTAATCTAAATAAAGTGTTTGTTCCTCTTTTATTATGTCCATCTGGAAACTCACCCTTAAACACCCAAGAACTAGAAAATGGGGTAATTGCATACACATATGTAAAGTGGTATATATTAACGTAAGATACCGAGTTGTTATGCTGTTTATATTTTCCTCTATAAATTGTGTTATAAACCTAATAGAGTTACGAAAGTTGTGTTCCCATTCACCCCTAAATTTCGTGCTATTTAATTTTTCGTTGGGGTAATTATAAACCGCCCCTAAAACTTACAAAGTAAGTCGTATGAGCATGAATTTTTCGAAAAATTACTTGAAACAGTTTAAATTATATTAGTTTAAACGCAATTACCAATTATTGTCTGTTTAACATAAAATATGAAGCTTTGAAATGGCAAAATACAAAAACTGTTTACATTTACCCCACTTGACCCTAATTCGAAATGGAAGAGAGCAGCGACCAAAGTATAAGAGTTAAAATTCCACAATTTTTTGAAAAGTTGTGACAAAAGTATAAAACTGATTGAACACTTTTCTAAATTCCATTTTTACTTATTGTTAGTCAATGTCAAAATAGTGATAAAAAAGATTTCAATATTTGTATCTAATTCTTTTATACATTTGCAAGCTATTTCTGATTTTTCAGATAAAAACAGAAAATTGCCCATTGTAGGGTTAAAATACCTCTTTTTGTGTAGAAGAATCAAAATAATTTCTGATCCATTTAATGATTTCTTCAAAACTAAAATTTACATTTTGAAACTTTTAAGACGTTGCTTTAAAGCATTTAGTGATGTTAATTCGAAATGGCAGAAAGCAGCGACTAAAATATAAGAATTAAAATTCCACGATTTCTTGAAAAGTCGCACAGTGGGGTAATTTGCGATTTTTGTGGCCATAATAAAAAATATGCAAGTGTGCTTTTTACAAAAGAAAGAAATCCTATGAAGTACAAAAAGGGGACAATACGTGTTCACAAAACTATCACAACTTCGGCTGAACTGGTTTGTCTACAATACTGGTTTGAGTTAGACCATACGTGAGTGACGCTGGAGCGCGCATATTTTATATACAAATTACAAAATTAATTTAAGTGCCATTTATTTATTTGTTTAAGCAAGTCATTATTATTATTTCATTTCTTGAATTTGTATAAATAAATCTAACGTATTTTAGATTTAATTTTGTAACATTTTAATCATCATAAGTCCTTTAAAATTGAACTCCGTATACAGCTCCTAAGGTTTTTTATTTTGAAAGAATTTAGAAGTAAAGTGGCTTTTTGTCGGATATCGTTTTTACATGAAGTTAAGGGACTATTGATCTACTTTCGTAATGTGAAGAAAGAGTTTGCTAATATTTGCTACCCTTGTGTTACCACCGTTTTAAAGTTTGTACTACATTCCATCCCTTATTAATTTAATATTATTAATTTTGTTAAGAGGAACATCTTAGGGTCTTATTTATTTGTAATCTATCAATTACAGTCAGAAAGTATAGTAAGCTGTAACAGGGGATGGAGATAACGAGCCCGTTACATATGATCAATAATAAATAATAATAATAATCAATAATAAAGAATAATGTATATGATCAAAAATTTAAAGAAAATGTCTGGGAATTGAAAACGATATCAGAATTTATACAGAGTTAGGTTGGAATACCCTACGTGCTACCTTGTACGATTTCAACATTTTATTCTGGAGATTCGATGTGATAATAGATATTCTAAATTTAAATTAAGTACCACAGAACATTGGGCAGAAAATGCAAAATTCGAAAAAAGAAATAAAGTACCTTGAGTAAGGTAATTTCAAAGATAAAATTGACGTTTTTTTGAAAAAAATATTTTATACAAAAGTTTTATTTTATTTTATACCGAATCCTTTACAAAAATATGATTGATTAAAAAACGAACTTTCGACCTGAAAAATCTATTTCTGGTCAAAACAGGAAATTAGAAATTTCATCGTCAGATAAAGCATAACCAACTTGGCAATATATATATTTTTATTTTTCAAAAGACCACTTTCCTAGATGTTAAAAGGGGTGGACGTGTGGTCGCTACTAACCTGTATAGATAGGTCGTGAATATCAGACTTACAATTCTAGAATTAATGAATTTAGATAATAATTGTGATAATTGTGCAAGATTTTAAGATTGATACTAATAACAGTTCGTTTATGATAACTATGGCCACAAATTATAGGAAATTTCCCACTGTGAGTTGTGACAAAAATGTAAAACTGATTGAACACTTTCCTAAATTTCATTTTTACTTAATCAATTTCAAAATAGTTATAAAAGAAGATTTCAATATTTGTATCTAATTTTTTTATATATTTGCAAACTATTTTTGATTTTTCAGATAAAAGCACTTTTTGTGACGTGTTAAGTTCCGATTGAAATGTTAGGAATGTTAAAAAGTAGTGACTAAAGTAGAAGAATCAAAATTTCATAATTTCCTGAAAGCTAAAATTTTCAATTTGAGACTTTTAAGACTTTGCTTAAATGCATTTATTGATGATAATTCGAAATGGCAGAAAGCAGCGACTAAAATATAAGAAAAAGTATTAAAATTCCACAATTTCTTGAAAAGTTGTGACAAAAGTGTAAAACTGCAGTACATTTTCCTATACTTATAACTAGATTAATGTTTGTAACTTATTTCCAGGTTTCCGAGTACGTTTATTCAACGTAAGTTCAACAAGTCTTTAATATGTTCGATCATATTTAAATCGAAGTCAATCTAACAGAAATACAAAAAATTGTCCCCCTAATTTTTTAAGCAGTGTAGTTTTTAAAAAATGTCCCTATCATTGATCAATTATAAAAATATATCGTTTTATTAAGATTATACTCCTACATTATTTTTTTGTATAAGTTTAAGCCCAAATAGTTTGTTAATAAAACATTGCTATTTATAATTTACCAAAGATTATCGAAATAATTCTGAAATATTTTTTCTTTAAGACTTTTAGGTATAAATAACAAAAAATTAGTGTCTCAAAAAATATCGATTGTAAATGATGATGAATCATGTAAATTGAAGACGAAAATATTGTGGAATATGATGTTAAATTATATCAAAGAATTAAAGAAAAAATGTACGAAAACCGAAAAAATACTTACAACATTTAAATCAATATCAAGACTGTATTCGTTTTCTTCTTCAAGTGGATAAAGTGGAGAATGATGATTTATAGCTGGTTCGTAAGCTGAATGATAATCATAACTTAAAATATTCATCCAATCTAAATATCTAAAAAAGAACAACACAATATTAAAAAATCAATTTATTTTAAAAAATGAAAACCTACTCGTTTAATTTAGGAATATCATATCCTTTATTAATATATTCAATACCAGCAGGAACAGCCATGGTAAGTAACAACCTAGGTCTTCCTGTTTTTTCAGACTCTCTATCGAATTCCTCCCTTAATTCTTGTACTAATTGAGCATAATTATCACGATCTCTTGGCTTTCCACCATCTCTAAAACTCGGATACTCCCAATCCAAATCTAAACCGTCGAAATGATTTTGTCGCAAAAACTTTATCGCGTTCTTTATGAGTTCTTTTCGTCTTTCCGCATTTGCCACCATCGGTGAAAATCTTGTAGAACCTTCGTTCCATCCTCCAATTGCCAAAAGAGTTTTTAAATTTTTATTGTACGTTTTCAATCCGGCGAATTTTGCGTATCCACCTAAAAAAATTATGGACCATAAGAATTCTATTAATTTTAAAGATCAAGGATAACAAAAATTTTTTCATCCTTGTCTTCGAACAAGGTTTTTAACGTATTCTAATTTATTAATGTCAAAGCACCCGAATAACTTTCTCACCTTTTTCAATGTCTTGATATTTATCGAAAGGTTTCAGAGTGTTCTCTTTGGTGAAACTGCCAAAAGCGTAAATTATATGCGTGCACAGGTACGGATTGATGTTTTGTGGATCAAATTTTGCATCTCCTGGTCTATAAACGGACCAATTTGTATAGTAACAAACTATCCTTACTTCTTTGGCACCTAAAAAAAAATTAAATTAAATTAGTTCCTATTTCAACATTCCATAATTGAATATGGAATTCATAGCGTAATATAGAGACAGGAAAATACCATAATATAACTTCACTTTCGTATAGTTCAAGGTTGGAAGCGACATTCTTGTATCGTGATCGCAACTTTAAACCTTACACCTAGTTTCCATTTTCAATTTTACTCTCACAACACAACTTCTTGCTATTATTAAATGATTTCGTTACTGCTAATATCTTTTTTATCTACTTATTTTTAATTAGTGGTTGTAAAGAAATGTAGACACACCAACGTTTAATTTAATAACAGCCTTTTATAACTCGAAGGTAAGCGATCCATTGAAAAGGTTAAAGGAAGTTGCATAAATGTGTTATTTTGTATTGTTTTATAAAAGAAAATATTTTATACTTAGAAAACTTTTAACTGGTAGAAAACAATTAAATACTGTGCTTGTTTCTTTATAATAGAAAGCGAAATTTTACGATCTTGAACAATAAAACTTATGACATACGAAGTAAGCTTTCTTTCTTTTCATTCCTAAAAGGTTAAAATTTACGAACTTCCACATTTTTTATAATAAGTTTGACGTAAGTAACGATATTTAAACAAAAAATAGATTAATTTAAATGAGTAATTGAATAAATTAAATTCAAGGTTAACATCTCATAGTTATCAAAGAAAATCTTACCTAACTAATTGCTCTTATATTTATTTATGAGCGAATGCCAAATGCCACAAAGAGAGGAAACGATTCCAACTCGTTGGAGTGTCAATATATGCCATATTAAAATCGAAAACGAAATTTGCATTTTTAAATCATTCAGAACGAGCGGTTGTGGTTCTAGAAAAGCGAGGCGTCCGTTACAATGCCAATTAATTTACAACCAAGCCTTAAGCGATTTATTAAGGCGTGTTATGTGTTGATGATCGCAGTAAAAATAGTTGATGATATTATTATTTCCTGGGGGATTTTAACTGTACTTTTTGTACAGTTGTGTTTATTACTTTTATTTTCCGTTTTTGCTTTCAATTAGATGTGTCATCATTGAAGGTGGAGAATATTTACTTTAAAACATGATGAAATGAAAAACGATCATTCCAGATTTTTTAAAATTAAATGTTCACAAAATGTAATATACAATTAAGATATTACTAATATACGAAAGCTAATGATTTTGTACTATATCCTTTACGGTTATGATTTTTTGAATAAGTTTAGCAAAGAAAAAGTTTCAAATTTGTATTTCAAAATATGGTGAAATTTCAATGTGCGTAGATTAGAGATTCAGTTAGACATTGGAAATTCTTTACATTTTTTTTGTTATAACTATAACAAATATAATGTTTTGAGTAGAAAATAGAATCCTTAAGTTTTAAATGAAAGCAAAAGTGATTTCCTAATTTTCATAAACAAATTGTATAATTTTTGAGAATTGATATTTTTTCGTTTTATTAAGACAAATGCGATGAAAAATTTACAGCGTCGCTCTTAGAATTTTTTAGAAACCATTTTTTAGTTTTCATAAATAAACTCCGTAGGATTTTTTAAAGACAGCTAATATTTATAAGATTCAGGAATAAAAAGAATTCATCGACATTCTCGATCAATCTTGAACATTTTTATCCATAATTGGAATTTATTTCAACACTCAACATTTGCAGGAGAAAATAGCCTTTAAGCTCTAATATGACTTAAAAGCTATCTTCGAGCTCCATATAATTCTGTGAACAAATTGCGGCATGTATAAAGAAGGGAGAAATGGCCTGATAAACAATTTATAGACCATGATAGATTGTGCATAGGGAGCGTGCAACAAATCCTTCAGGACATAGCAGATAAAGTAACAACTGTAACCAACAGGAACAATCCCTTTTCACCTTCACAACAATTACTAAATCAATAAAATACTCCGTACTTTGGTATTATAAAATTATAATTATAATTATTATTATTATTTAATTTATTTTATTCTCAACTAGTTTCGGTTATACAACCATCTTCAGGAAAATGTCTACAAAATAATAACCTTATAAAAGTGTGAACCTTACAATATTTGCATGATAAAATACAGCTAAAATTCTTTCTATAAGATTATAAAATTACAATATTGAAAGAATTTAGCAATATTAACTTTTTTCTTCTCGTTCATCATTAATTTGTTATTTCGGCTTTCATACGCGTTTAGAAGACAGATGAATAGGTTTGGGTAGGTGACAGGTGAATAAATCCCATTCTATTAATAGCACAATTAATCTTATTCTTTACTAAGTTATCGGGGACTTTATGAGCAGGTGAATAAACCTGATTCTGTTAATGGTGATATTAACAGCCATCTTATAAACTTATTGCCTACTAATGGTGGATTTAGGATATCAAACTTAAAGGCTGTAATCCTAACCGTAGCAGTAACTCTAATATTTAAAAAAGTTCAACTGTTTTGTTTTAATAGAATCGTTTAGGCAATGTCTAGGAATGATGGCAAATTGATGGTTATTACAGCTAAGGTTGCGGTTAAGTTTGACATCCTAAATCCACCATAAGTTATCGGGAACCTTATGGACAGATGAATAAACCGCACTTTAAACAAAAAAATTTTGACGTCATCTCAAGTTCCGTCAAAATTCTTGATAAATGAAGAGTACAAAGGTCTAGAATGCGTGTGCAAGGTATATTTTTAAGATAGAGAAATTTGAGGTTATTTCGCATAAGCGTAAAGAATCGAGTTGGATGAATATAAATAATTGCTACAACCTTCAAGCATTAACATTGTTCCATGGTGCAATAACGATTGGTTTTGCCTACATATTTGAACAAAAGATTCAATTAAGAGGGGATTTACATAGTGTGAATATTAGAAACAAAAATGTTATGAATCCACCTGCTGATGAAACCACTTTGTTTCGTCGGCCTTTTATCTATTGCTTGCTTTCATTATATAATCCTACCCTGTCACCATTAAGGTCAAAAGAAGTACTAAATGCGTAGTAAAATTGTATAAATACTTATATCAGCAGCAGTGGCACAACATTGCAAGTGATTTTTCCCCTACTTTTTAATTGATTCTTTTTTTTTTCTTTTTTAAATTGATTTGCAAGGGATTTTTGTTGTGCGAATTTTTGTTTGGCACATTTAACACTATAAGAACCTTACTCTCTGGTTTAGTAGGAACGCTATAAGAACTCTTTAAGACCTTTAACTCTTTAAGAACGCTATAAGACCCGGATTATTTACCTGCTCATGAGTTCCCAATAACTTATTGTTAGTAGGCAATAAGCTTATAAAGTTAACAGCCACCTTATAAACTTATATCATCATTAAGAGAATCATTTTATTTATTCATCTGGTTTATTCATCTGTCCATAAAATTCCCGATAACTTACAAGAAAACATATCGAATCCGAATACACTGACTTTTTTTTTTAATTGGCACATTGATAGAGAGTCTCAACCTAAGTAAAACCCTACTTTCGTAGGGTGGTGAATTCAACCTCGTAATCTACTCACAGAGTTATGTGGAGCTCAAGCTAGATTATCTATTGTTACGTCACCTTCTAAGAGAATATCATCGAAATCGTAGAGAAATTCCATCACAAACGTTGTGAATTATAATTAAAATTAAAACAAATTGACTAACATCTACTTTTTGACTTTTTTCGACTGATTTGTACGCCCCAATCCTTCACATAACTCTGAAGGCGATTGACGATTAATGAAGTGCCTTCACTGAGAATTTCAATTAATTAATCGTAAGTCCGAGTGAAGACCATTTACGATTAATTAATCGAAACTCTCAGTGAAGGCAAATGACGATTATTATTAATCCTAATGTCAGAAGGCGATTGACGATTAATTAATCGTTAATCGCTACAACGATTGACGTTTGCCCAACACTGACAACTCATAAATATATGTCACAGATAAACATATTTATGTGACATATAACGTTATGCAGCAATGAGTAAACCCGTTTTCATATTTATATGTATGATGTATGAAGATCTCATAAAAGAGTTAAATTAACTAAAAGAATGTGTCAAATCGTCCATCAGCAATAAATTTAAATTTCATCAGAAAATTTTTTGCCCTTTGTCTTTACTCGCCTATGATTAAGTGGAGAAGGAATATATGGATTTTTTGTGGTACTAATTTTTGGACACACTACAGAAATGAGTCACTGGCTTTTGCCTTGGAATACTCTGTAAGTTCGTAGTTAGGTGAATAAACCAGTCCTAAGTGAACAAACAGAAAGTTCCTATTTGTAAGAGCATATCTGAAATTCGCTCTAGAGTTTCTGTTTGCTTAATTTGTCATTGTTTTGTATAAATTATTCTTGTGTTATCTATAGAACCAAAGGTACAATTATTATTGATTTACTACCAAGAATTTTTACCAAATTCAACAATTTAAGTAATTTATTTAGTAAAAACTACAACAAAATATGTTTGTTTTTTTTTGAATCCGAAATAGAACTTCTTAAATTCAATTTAATTTAAATCTTATACATACACCCGTTACTGTTTTTTCAAAGTTGGTGAAAAAATTTTGTGACTACGTTAGGTTCGCTTAAAACTTTTCGGCCTTGAGATTTTTTTTTAATTTGTTGGTCATTATCAGAACAGATTCAATTTTTATAATAAGAAATAAAATCTTTAATATTTAAATTAACGTAAAAACAACTTTTTAATTTCCATAAATAAATTGATGAATCCTTCCCATTCCTGTACCTTTCATTATTTAAAGTTATAAAAAACTCGATTAAAATCTTTGGTGTTTTTAAGAGGTTTTTGTTTTTATCGTAAATATTTATAATATAATACAAAGTGTCCCGTTTTGATTTTCTATCCTTTCTTTGACTAAAAATAAGCAAAAAGTCATTTCATTATTAACAATTCATTATTAACATTATTACAATGAATTATTTGCATTAAATTATTAGACAGTTACGATGGTTTCGAGAAGTTTTTGTACCTAACCAGTGTAGTCTAACAATGATTATTCATCGAAACCATCGTAACGAATTAATAATTTATTTTAAATGATTCACTTCAATTATGTTAACAATAGCAGAACGTGTGGAACTAACCTTCTAATACCTTGAAAACAAATCACTTTTGGACCCATGTTCATTAGAACTTTTTTACTTCTTTTTAACCAAGGAATACGTCAGTAAACGATTGGACAATCAAAACGCGACACTCTGTATATTCGTAATAATAATTCGTTAATTACTTTATCACTTTCCAACCAACTGAATTATTTTTAAATTGTATTCTTTAGTTTTATTAAAAGCAACGTGGGAAAGTTAAAATATAATCCTTTCTACAACAAAAACACCCGATAATCATATTTTAAGCTTCTTGTGTATTCTTTTTACGTTCTCCGGTGACGTTGTTATGTCCGTTTCACAGGAAGAGCAATATCCTGTAATCGCTACGTTTCCTGAGACGGCTTCTTTTAACTTTTTTTACAAAGAAACATCTTTAGAATTTTATATGAATTCTAAAAAAAAATAATAATATAAAAATAATCAAAACTAGGAATTCTAATGGTTTATTTTATTTAAAAAATTTGCGTTAGAATTCGTAGGCAGTGATTTGAATTGGATTTTAAACGATTTTAAATCACCTTGCAACACGACAAACTCGAATCTAGATAAACAGGGCTACACAAATGGTAATTTAAACGGTAACCGAGCACGAGCTCTTTCACAAGAAACTATTTCACTCCAAAGAAGAAGAAATAAAATACGAAAAAAGAAGGCGAAGTGTTTCTAAGCGAGGAAAATTGCGCTAACTACGACCCTGGCATGTTAATTAGTACTTAAAGTGACGTGTTGGAAATTAAAAGGGGGTTCGATGTGTCGCAGCTACTTAAATTTATGCAACTTTTCGTTCCACTTTCGGTTTCAGCATCGGTAATCGGCATCCTAAGCATTCTAACGACTTTAAACATAATTTAAACAATCAGATAAGAATTTTAAGTTAAGGTAATTCAAAGTAGTAATTCCTCATAATAATTTAAATATTATTGTTTACTTCGAAGTCTTTAATAACCTGTTTAAACGGTAAGATTAACTAACTGATTCGATACTACTTAATGACGTCGTAATAAATCTTGTTTGAATTTCTAGTAGTTTCACTGGTAAATCGTGACCGCTCCTTAAGAGTTTACGTGAATTTACGTTTGCTCCACAAATCTAAACGTTTTCCATTCTCTTCTCGACTTTGAAACCATTTAGGAAAGAATTGGATTGTATATTCTGCAATAATCCCGGAAGTTTTCTCGAGAATCGAAAGTGTAATACCTAATTAATGATCAGTGTTGTTCAATTGAAATAAATATAGAATGGAAACCTTTTTCTTTTTTTTTAATAGTTGCGATTGTAAAACGTTCAAAGATCTTGAGAAATTGTCGAGGTTGACGATAAAAGGATGACAACGATCAGATTCATGTAATTAATATTTATCGTGATTCTAGTCACGATCGATACTTTTGTAATAGGTTGGTATTTTCAAAGTTAAATATCACTTTACTTACCTAACCCAACGACCCATAACGTTATGGTGGAAATTAGTAACCAAAATCGATTCCAATGTGCCTGAAACAAACCAAAGTTTCATAATATTTACAAATTTTGAAATACCAACGTGTACAATGGACAATAAAAGGAAAATGTGTGAAAACTTAGGATTACAAAACCATTTTTTTTGTTTGATAAGGTAAAATCAATTTGTTTTAATTTATGTAAAGAGAAAGACGAGGTCTTTGAAGGATAGGTGTTATAAGGAATTCTTATATCTAAGGATTTATAAATTACAATGTAATAATAAAGAGGAGTCCGGGCGAAATAATAAAATAGTATTTTTTTAATGCGTTAATAACATGGTTTGTGGGAAACGGAACAAACGGACATTTGCGAGCTTAACATTTCGATGTTGCACAACGACCGCGAAATAAGGAACGCATTATCCTCGGGATACTTTGCTTTAAACAACAATGTACCATTGTTCTTACGTCAGGTGCTTTTCCGAACAAGTATTTTATGTTTTCGCATTTGTAAAAAAAATCATTAAGTGCATATCTGATCTTTTCTAGTTTTGGTAATAATAATTTTTTGTAGTCCACAAACTCAACAATATTTAATTTTTTTTAAGTAATGATAAATGTTAAATAGCAATTATCAATCTTTATGGAGTATACACTTAATTTAAGTATTATTTATTGTTAGTAATTAAGACCAAATGCAATTAACTTTATTACTAGGTTTACTTTCGTTACATATTGCGCTTTAACCGCTTTACTTTCGAAAGATTTTAATCCTGTACAAATGAGAATATCATTTTGCGTGCACCTTTTCATTAAATTCATTTAACGGTCATAATTCTCTATAGGTTATAGTCTTGTTTTTTTTTTATTTTCACGAAGTAGTACACAATTTTTTAAGTAGATGGAAAGACTATTATTTTGACTTCTAAAACCGGAACGGATGCTGATTTACTCTAAATAATAGGTAAATTAAGATATAACTAAATAGTTTCACTAATTGTTTGTATTTATTGTTGTTAAGTTTTCAATTTATATTGAGCCCATTTTCAAGGTAAAATATCAAAGAATAGAAACAAGTTAATGTTTTCTAAGGATATCAACCTTCTTAAGAATGGGGTGTCAGCAACGAACAACAGCCAGAAGTGGGAATAATTGTTAGGATGAAATTTCAAATGGGAAGCGGGATTAATTTTTATGCTTATGTCTACGTTGTTGGAGAGAGCTTTTCAAATTACTTGGAGTTCAAAATTTACAACATTATTGATATTATTATAAGGTATATGTCAACACACCAAGAAACCCATCCTAGACGGGTTTTTTTCGTCACAGACCAGAACTTTGTAATCCAGATATAAAGTACAAGTTCATATAATACAAATAGAATCATACAATACAACCTGTTAGTTCTGCTATGTATAACGTTGATAACACAATCACAGTTTTTAGCCCAATTTTACACAATTCTATAGGAGAAGTATTAAATAAGTTCGTTGTCTTTCTTTGTCAATAATAGTATAACTTTACTTTTAAGTTTCTAATGCTTGACCTATTCATTTAGATAAAATAATAGTGGAATTATTAGAAAATAATTTCATAATATGGATAACTTCTTAAAGTCACCTTTTTTGTTTTTTCAACTTCTATTAATTTCAAAATTACATGACATAATTCTAGGATTATTTTAGACTGGTATTCTCTAGTACGAAATAAATAAAAATCTTGTTTGAAAATCTGATGTTAGTCACGTACCTAGGCGTAATTAACACTTTCAAAGTTTATTTGCTGAAAGTAGTGTATTTTTTTAACAAAAGAGAGATACCACTTTGTTGACAAGCTGTTAATTAAAAGCATGATTCTTGGTTCTTGAAATAATTATGAAGTGCAAAGAATAGCGCAAAATAGTTATTGGAAGATGCCATGAAAAGTTTCTCAATCGAAGAACTTAGAGTATAATTATAATTTAAATAACAAATTTAGAAAACGATTCTTTCTATAGGAATTCGACAGATTGTAGCATGAGTTGTGGATTGCCATAATTCGAACGAGCACGTAAGGATGTTTTCAAACATGTTTACAACAATGGTGGTTTTAATAAATTAATCAACAATTTAAGTACATATCGCCGTTCCGCAACAACATCGACGTCACTGCAATTTTTTGATAAAATCAGTTAAGGCCATCAATGTATCCAGAAAATGCTTATTTTAGTTATTTTTGCTTTTCCTGCAAAATTTTTTATTTTGCAGTTATGTCGATGTTCTTCCGAAACGGCGATATAATATTCCGTTCGGCGAAAGATGTCTCATGCGTCATTATCTGTCATCGATTTCTCGGCGCACGTAAAATAATTTCTTTTATCGAATTGTACATGAAAAAGAGAGACGAAAACTGATAATACTGGTCTAGGATAAAACAATTAATTGATGACGCATGAAACATCTTTGACCGAACGGAATATAAATGTCATAACTGCTAAATGTGTCAATTTGTATAAATTATCCAAAGCAACCATTAGCAGCATGTGCGCAAGATCGCTTGATAGAAAAAATAATATATAATACAGAAGGTTAACTTCCACTAGATTGCTGAAATCAGTTTTCAGTAGTTAGTAAACCGGTTGTCACATCCGGTTTGGCGCTCTAAGCAAACTAAGGTCCTCTACCGAAATACCTAAAACTATCAGAACCCGCAAAATTTGAAGTAATCGTGGTATC
Organism: Digitonthophagus gazella; assembly: GCA_036711955.1. NCBI lineage: Eukaryota > Metazoa > Arthropoda > Insecta > Coleoptera > Scarabaeidae > Digitonthophagus > Digitonthophagus gazella. The sequence continues at coordinate 13,341,056 of JASCIT010000001.1, forward strand.
TTTTTTAATTATTTGCGGTGGCAAAAAAACGCCGACACGTTTACCAGAACGGACCAATTTCTTTCTATTCACACAAATAAGACGTGTATACTACGTCATTGGCGATTTTGTGAAATAGTATTACGATGATTAAAGACGTACTATGCACGTACGTCTTTTAATTTTAGTATTTCATCTGTGCCACAACAACCAGAAGAAAACATTAAAAAAAAAATACAAAATATGTTATTAATTCCTAGAACATTTCTGAAAGTAAAACAGTTATTGTTGTATATCATCCTTATTCAGTATTGAACACTATTGATCTAACCTACTCTTCACAAGCGACCAAAATCAGCAATACCGCATATTCATGAATGGCATCTCATCATAATGATAAACGCTAAACTAGAAAAAACGGGCGTGACCTTATTAATTTTTGAATTCCACATTTAACTAGGATATAACAACTACAGTAAAACCTGTTTTTGTGCGGTGGATAGGGACCGCATTAAAGAAATCGTACAAAAAAAAATTTGGAAATTTTATAAATTCTTACATATAATATGCAATTTTATACGATATACTGCCTAAAATTTTTTTTATGCGGTGGATAGGGACCGCATAAAAAAAGGCGGACTTAGAAAATACATCAATGATTTATGAAATAGATCAGAGAATGCTTTAAATTAAATTAAATAATTAAATTAGACCTAAAGAAATAGTAAAAACAGTTAATTCTTCATTGTACTTATACATGGAGAGGTTTTCAAATTATACATTAAATAATTTGCTACTACTCGTCTTGTGATGAATTTTCGTGATCTTCCGGTTCTTCTCGTCCAGGTCATTTTCACCAAAGGTATCAAAGCCACGAAATTAGCGCGTGCACTAACTTCAGACGATAACGTTGACTCCTTTTCGATAATATTTTTGTTCGTCCGCAACATGTATATGCACATTAATAGGCAACATTAAACTGGTGCTAACGTTGCTAAGATTCATATACCGCATAAAAATAAATTCGCACAAAAAGAAAATCGCATAAAAAAGGACCGCACAAAAACAGGTTTTACTGTACTTACCAATATATTTTTTTCAATTATGTACGTTTAGTAAACACAAAGACACCAAAAAAATTATGATCATTCAAATTCTTCTCAAGAACAAAAGGTTAGAGAGAAAAAATGAAACGAAGTAAGGTACATCTTACTCTAAGGCAACCAGCAACAAGCGATATTGCCACTTGATGATATTTTATACGTAATCAAATGATGTCTCTCACATTGGAGTAATTCGATATCGCAAATAGAGAGACGATATTGGATTGCTCCAATGTGAGACGTCTGCTTTAATTCTATATAAAATGTCATTAGGCGGGAATATCGCTTATTGTTGGTTGCTAGTTGCTTGTTACTTCAGTGTGAGACGTACGTAAATAGTAACAATAAATAAGAATTTACGTTTTCATAGGAACATCTTTTATACGTCTTTCTACAAATTTTTCATTTTTCAAAACATGGACAATAGCGCCAATCTGACAATAGTGGACGGTTTCAGTTCTCAACGAATCGATTTCAGCATTTTGTAGCGAGTTGACCTACCCGGGATCACTTTGCGCAAATGTGTGTAAGAACACTTTTTGAACGCATTGTCGCTTTTATCACTTTAAAGGGTAGTCAAAAAGGTAGTAAAAAAATGTAGAAAGTGGCTAATTAGGACAAAAATGTTACTACAACTTATACATTCCGATTCCTTATCTCTTCTTATGAAGGTCCTAACAGAAGTATAATAAACAACTCTTCGGCTACTTTACTTATGAAAATTTAAAACGATTAAAAATTTGCCCCGCGTATGACTGAAATAAGCGAGACTTAATGACTAAAAGACATAGTAAATATTCAAAAGATGGTATAAATTAACTTTGCAGAAATTAATTTTATTTACATTGTACAGATCGCTTAATAAAAAACCAAGCAAACCTGCTTTAATTATTTTAAAACCACTTATAAGTATGACTAAGAAATGGTGCAACGCATGATTGAAACGGTTTCCATGTAAGGTAATTAAAATAAAGAATTGGTTATTTTTTTACTGTTTATGTTTTACTGTTTTTTAATTAAACTTTATTTTGCTTGTTTTATAGTTATTGCAGAACTGGTAAAGAGATTGTAATGGACGCTTAATGAAACAACTTTTCGTAATGCATTTTAATTTATGAGGGTCAAACTAATCTAGAAATCGATATCAGTTACAGTTAACAAATTAATTTTAAATAAATTACTTTTGGTATAATTGGTATTAAAGACATGATCTTATATTAAATTGATTCGCCAATATCTGCTTCATTATTAATATTAAATTTTTCAACCGTCACTGCTCCAAATATCTTACGTCAGTCAAGTAAGTATCTTACGTGATCATCTATACGTCGAGGTCTACTTTTGCCATTGGTATGTTCGTTTCATTTCGTAACGGAGGCCGTAAAGACGGCGAAAGTGTTTACTCCACTTGCCAGGTGCCTTCGTAAATACGCGTACTTAAAATAGTTTATCCTTCTTCTGTCTTCTAGACTTGATTCGCAATTCTAAATTGCAACCAGCTGCTTTTTTTCAATGAATATTTACGATGTCTTCCCCATCAAATCGTGATGTAACCAATTAACAGTAAGGCGCGTTCTTATTTAAACTTTCTAGACACTCGAAATCGTAAATATCCACTGGAAATTTTCTATCCATCGACGACGTCTGGTCGTTAGACGTTCGAAGTCTTTTCCTTATGAATGGAGTGAAAGTGGTGCGCTAGGAGAACATATGTTCTTACGTGCCGAGCTTATTTTCCAAGAAAGGGGCCCGATTTTCGAATCGACTGTGTGCGTTTTATAAAACCGATAGCGTGATTTCGTCGTGAAGTTATTCACCTTTTCTTGCATACCTACGCGAATACCAGTCTTGGTACCGTGAAGGTCAAACGTGGGTTGGTACTTGAGAGTACACTTGACAAATTTGGAAAGGATGAGGATTCTTTCTTCGTTTTATAACATGTTTGTTCCTCAGGTATATGACTAAGGCTCGCTTTAAAAGGAGATTTATGTGGGATATTAGTAAACATTCCCGTTTTGCTTGGGAGGATGTGGTTTTTTATGCCTGAAAGGATGTTTTAAAAAGATAACTTTGTGGAAATTAACGTTAAAAATATTTGTAATGAAGAAGCGTCATAGACGATGAGTGAAAGTTTATCGTCACTGATGCTTTCTCTTTGCTTAATATTTATAAACATAGTCACCTTTTTGTACAAAACACACGATAAGTTTTTGTATAAACAATTCTTTCTTTTTTCTTACTTCAAACTGAATGTGAAAATTTTTACCCCCCCATAAATCATACAAAAAGAAACTGGAATATTCCCATGATAAACATGTTGTGTATAGATAACAATAGATCCTACTGCAATTTCTCTTATTATTTTCCATCGACTGTACAATTAAGTGATTTGCATACTAAATGTTATACCTGCATATCGCGAAAGTTTCTATTTTGACCGAAGATATGCATCTTTAAAATAGTGAACGTTGAGGAAATTCCTTAAAGTTTATTAGTCTTGACATAGTAACCGAGTAGTAAGGTCGTAAATAAACCAACAAAAAAGATGAAATTCCTACGGCAATCTTTGAAAGTGGAAGCTTCTTTGGTCAAGGACATCTTCTAGTGTAGGTATTACCTAGTTATACACGCTATATGTATTATTATAGAATGCGTTGGTTTGATGACCACTCACCACACAAATTGGAAAATGTAATTAACGCAATGGTATGAATGGTGAAGTTCTATTAAGTTATTTATTAGATTGCAGGATTTTACAGGGTTAGTTGGGAGAATCGATTCAAACTCTCGGAGTATATTTTACATACATACATGAATAAACCTGACAATAACTAACAAAATTCGCACGCCTATTTTTTATCCGATTATTAGTTTAGTTTTAGATATAACTTCTTAATTGGGTTAATTTGACATTGGAATCCAATATTTCTGTATTCCAATATTCAATTTTGGAATCCAATAATTTCAACAAATCATTTAAAAAGTACTAAAAAATGTAGCTCGCTTAACTAACATAATATACCGTGTGCACGCCGGTGAGCTGCGGATAGAGCAAGTTAATGTGTTAGACAAGGCATCGAATTGCATACGATTTTAATGAGTTAGATAAAGAGGCACATATCAACTCCAATCGGCCAGATAAGGAAACGTAGTATATCAGTCCTGTGTTAACTAATGGAAGCCTTATTGTCGTCCTTTTTCCACTTACGTTAAATGTATCCGCAGCTCACCGGCGTGCAGACGATATAACGAATCTTATACAGTGCATAAAAAAAACGAAGGTAAAAAAACCGCTTGACAGAGGATCGACAACGATTTACAATTTTTACAGTAACGTGCATTTATATGTCAAAAGTGTTTTTTTTTTTTTACGAAACAATTTTTTTACAAAATTTTTCTAATGTAACTTACAAGGAGAGTGCAAGGTCTTGGGTTTACAAATTTAGTTCAAATTTTGTATGATGGTAGACTTACAATTAGTCTCCCTGTTGAAGAAAATATATGGTTGTGTGGGCCACTAGTTAATAGCTTTTTCGATATTTCCATTTGAAAATACAATTCACTAGTTAAATTCAATTCTGTAGCAAACAATTAAACGTAATGGATTTAGCATAGAAGCAACAGATCAGTGTTTCTCGTCATTAAACGTCAGATTCGAGTTCGGGGAATGTAAATAATTTTCTTTTAATGATGTGTATATTTTTACACATAAAGTCATCAGTGCCCATAAAATGTTGCGTCCCCGAAACAGTTTTTGAGTGTGCACCAGGGTAGTTCAACTCTGCGGGAAAAAGTGAAATCAAAAAAAAGTACACATGCCGACACACTGCTGGCGCTGATGTGCTAATTTTGATAGGTTATAGAAGATGTTTCCATGACAGTTTGATTTGTTCAAATAAATCTACGTCATTTCCTGCTTACCGTTACTATTTACTTGTTTATTAAAAAAAATTAATACAAATGCCAAAAAATGTAGAATAAAATTTAATATTTTTCTAATTAATCCTGTAATCGGTAAGGTAACTAACTTAAAAATTTTGATTCTCGGCATTACAACGTTTGTTAAAGTTGATGAAGTCCAAAGAAATTAACTATGAACCAATTCAGTCCTGCTCAGCTAAAACCCCCCAATCTTCTCAATCCAGTACACCGCTAAGCTTTGTCATTCTGCATTATGTAAGTATTTATTGGTTACTTTTGTTAGCAAAAAATTTATAAAGATTAGGTTTTGACTAGGTTGCTCAGTTCAGAAACCATCAATTGGCGACTTATTCTAAGATTCTGTTGACTATGGACAAGTAAAAACAACAAATTTTGCCAAATATGCACTCTTCCAAGAACAAAGGACTGCCAAAAAGTTTGTAAATTACAAAACTTTTCAAAGAAATAATTGAGAAGGCAACAACCAAGGTGCTATTAATTACCTGATTGGGCAAAGACATCTACCGAAAATATACCAAGTATCCGCCCTATCTTATTAAAGGAATAAGGAATAACTTTACCAAAAATTATTATCTATACTTGTATTAATTACGTAAATGAAAATTAAAAAATATTTTAACTTATTTTAAAACCGTTTTTTTGGCATCACTATTTTCCGTACAATAATAAGTGTGCTATAGTCACTTATTGTTGTATAGGTGAAATAAAGTATAAATTTAAAAAAAAAAAGAATTTTATTTCGAATTTCGCGGGTTCAGAAGTGGTTTTGGGTATTTCCGCAGGGGGCGCTTTCGAAAAAATCATATTAGCGCCATCAGTGTGTCGGCATATGAACACGCAAACCGATTTCACTGATCTAGTGAGAGTTGACCTTCTATGTATATTATTTTTTCTATGGTGTGCACTGCACTTTAGATTTGTCAGTTAATTGTCATTTGATATTTCAAAATTTCAAAATTAATACTACCTACAGGAATACCATAACCGGACATTATGGAAAAAAGTGAAGCATAAACATCGAGATTGGAGAAGAAGAGCTCAAACTCCAACTCCAATACCCTGAACTTATTAATCAATCAATCAATAACCTGATATTATAACCTTCCTTCAAAAAGCCTGACTTAATCCGTATAAATTCAGCTATTTTTGACACTATCCAATTTCGGACGTCCTAATGAGTGAATTGCATCTTCAACTGCAAATATCTAAAAGAAATATTGAATAGTGGCTCCTTTAACCACATATCTTCATCAACAGGGACACTAAATCTACCATTCTATAAAATTTGAACTAAATCCATGACTGTAAGATTTTGCACTCTCCTTGTTAGTAAAATAGTGCAAAATACTGAAAAAATGTGTTCTTTTATATTATCGAACAAAAGCTAAGGATTGACATTTTAATAAAATTGATTTCCTTTGATCATTCATCAAAAAATTTTGGCATATGAAAATACGGCAAATTTAAAATGTTTAATTAGTATGAATAAGATTTTTGTACCATTCTAGTTATGAAAAGTTTGTTTCTGTAACATGTTCTGGCGCTAGCCATCTCCAGAGATAAAAAGTCAATCAAACTTATAGCTTTAGCATGACATATATGATGTAGGTCCTTGTTACCAATGTGGGACGAAATCAAAATAAAAAACAGATTTTTATGCTTTTATTGGTATAGTATTTCTATTCTCTGCCTGAAGCGTTTCGGCGATCTACGACATCTTCAGATGCTTTCGTCTATATTTATGCTATCTGTAATTGATACATACACTTTTTTGTCTTTCTTCTTATTGAATCTGATCATTTGCTTTGTTATACAGTTTTTGTCAAATTAGATGGGTTGAATTACTGACAGAACTTGAGATGGACAGAACCTCCGTTCCAAAGTATAGAGGTTCACCACAAAAACATTCAAGTAATTCAACCCTTCTAACTCTAATTGTATGTGTCAATTACAGATAGCATAAATTTAGACGAAAACTTCCGAAGATGCTGTAGAACGCCGAAACGTGTCAGGCCGAAAATAGAAATATAGTACTAATAAAAGCATAAAAATCTGTGTATTTTGATTTATAACTTCAAATTTATATAATTTTTATTTTTCAGTACTTATCTGGTTTATTAATTTTATATTTTTTACATGTTTCGGTCTAAGGTCATCTTCAGAAGTTATTTGTCTTTAATTAAAAGCTTGTTTGACAAATAAAATATATGGATAATATAAAAAATGTTATAAATAACTAAATACACAAGATAAAATATTTTACGTACACGAAAACACATTAAAATTAATGATGGAGGTAAGTCTAAAAAGTGATGTCCTTAGGCCGAAACTGCTGAAAAATATATTTCATTCCACATCTTAAGACATTCTGGTGAAAAAATGGATCACAATCAAATTTTTCCTGATTAAATTTTTTGTAACCAGAATGGTACCAAAACTTTTATTCATCCTAATTAATCAACGACCTATAATTTAAAGGAAAAACACTGTACTTTTACTGGTATTATAATTTATTATCGTCTAACATGTTTCGATTCTCATCATCATCGGAGACGGAATCACTGACATGTCAGAATTTACAACGTGCACATTTTAATGCTACGACGTGTTTAATTAATTTAAAGTGTCTATATTTGGAATTAGAGTCAATGTCGATATTTTTGAATTTTTAAACTTTTTATGTTAATTTTTGGACAAGATATCTAAATTTCGTCTCCGATTATGATGAGAATCGATACAAGTTAGACGATAATAAATTATAATGTCAGTAAAAGTAGAGTGTTCTTCCTTCAAATTTTACGTCTAAAATTTCAACTGGTAAAACCATGGATCAATCAACAAATATTCTTTTATGTAATTAATTAACACTGGTTGGAAGGAGTCATACCATTTTCTCTAATAAATTTAAAGTAGTTTTTGATCCCATCAACCGTTTTTTTTCCAGAATGAAATCATGACAAGGTGTCTTAGGTTTTTCTTAATACTGTTGTTCTTTTCTTAGATTCCTAATATTATCTGTGGTTACAACCGTGTAATTAACTTCAACTAGTAATTAATGAGACTTTGCAATGATGATATAATTTGAAAATGAAATTATTAGTTATCAGGCCAATTAGTGTTATATTTCACAATACGCCTTATCTATTTTCCTTAGTGATTACGATAATTTTAAGAAAGAATTAAATTTAGTAAGCTTAAAATTTATTTTTGAGTGAAAGCCATCAATTGTGGTATGATATTAGTTGGATTTTAGGTGTTTTATTATTAATGTTATTCTTGTTTAATTTCTGCAAATGAACTCTTGGATATTTTAAAATTTGATTAAAAATTAAAATTATTTTAATTATATGGTAATAATTAGAAAAAAATTAAGATTTATAATTGGTAATAGAGTCTATAAGCTTTACTTTTACTTAAAAATAATTTCTTAATTTTCATAAATAAACACTATTCTAGATTTAAAATACAATAAAAAATCTTTAACAACGTTGCAAATTTTTAAAAACTTTTGATAATAATAAGAAAAATAATCTTGTTCGCTATTTCTTATAGATGAAATTATAATTTTCTCGACACACCCTAGATATTGCTATTTCATAAATGATCTCTTACATGACAATAAATATACGTACAAATAGAATGATAAAGTATCAATATCCGATATTACCTTGATATTAAATTGTAAGTGGTTATCACAAACACCTCTCTTAGTAACGACCAATCATCATTCCATTTACGTCACGTGGATAAAAACGATTAAAGGCAATCAACTTTATTACTTCGTTTACTTTCGTTACCTACCGAGCTTTTACCGTTTCACTTTCGGACGATTTCAAGCATATTGAATTCAAAAGTATTACTTTACGTGTACCATTTCATTAAATTCATTAACAATCTCTTTAAAAAGAATCTATAATTCCAATTATAAATTTTATATTTCTACTTCAAGAAAGAATCTTAATTAAAGAAACTAAATATATCGTGTTATTACTACTAATTAAATTAATATCTGAAGTAACTATTAAGATTGGAAGAGTAACAACTAATTGATAAGTATACAATGAACTAGACATAGGAAAAGAAGTTTTATGGTTTCGTCTTTTTAGACTTTCGTCGAAGAAAGTTATAATGTGACATTAGAACGGCCTCGGTTGGTTCGTGTCTAGAATGTCGTGAGAAAGGTCTGTAAGTTTTCTGTTCGTAATTCAATACAGAGTTTTAAATATTGGAGTAACAAGCGGTGTAAATGTCTCGGAAATTGTAATTGTACGTATAAGGTATTATTTCTGTTTGAAAATGAACCTAACAATTACGAATTGATAGGTCAGACAAAAATTACTCATAGTTTGTGGTCAAATTGAAGTTAGATTACTACTTGGATTTACCTTTATCTTAACATTTTCTTTAAGAAATGAATGGAGGTTTTTAGAAAAGCTAAGTACATTTTAAAAGACAATTTTTGTAATGAGTTAAAGTTGAATATTTGATCCATTCTACCAGTTTATTTGAATTAATTAAGAAAACTTCTGTCTTGTCCTTTTGCTGGTTTTATTTTCCAATATTTACGGCTTGTTTCGATTATTCGTCATCTTCATTTAGTAAATTCGAAAGTTATCTTTAAAAGTTTTAATTGAAAATTTGTAAACTTAAAAAGAGTATAAAACACATGTAACAAGATGTCGGACAAACGAACAATGTCTTCTAGAAGACAAATTTTAATATGTTACTGTAGTATGGAGTGTTAACGTTTTTCAATTAATTTTTTTAAAGATAACTTTCGAATTTACTACCTGAAGATGGTAAATAGCCGAAACTAGTCGTAAATATTTCAAAAATAAAACCAGTAAAAGTACAAGACAGAAGTTTTGTTGAGTAGTGACAATTTTTTTTGTTAAAAAGTTCAAGATTTAATTTAAAAAGAAATGATATTATGATCTAATGTTGAAATATTAATAATGATTTTTGATTTTTTAATTTCTAACTTAATCTTATTGTTAGTAAATAAGTCTATAAATTTATTCTTCAAATTGAATTCTAGTTACTTCATGTTTATCTATAACCTTATTTAATCCCCAACAACATAGTTCTTTTTGCAGTGGAATTTTAAAGGTTTTAGAATAGTTTTGGAGAAAATTTAAGTTAAGATAAGTTAAAAACATTGCATTAAGTAAGGAAATAATAACATACAAATTGTAGAGCATAACTTGCACTACTAACTAGTGTAGAGCATAACTTGAATCTACAGATACAGTGAAGTTCCGATAATCCGGATCAATGAAAACCGTGGCAATCCGAATTAGTGAAACATCCGGATTATTGGAACTTTTTTAAAAGTCACAAAAGTACGTTAAATACATGTAGGGATTTATTAAATCAAAACACACACACTACTAACATATTGAAAATCGTCGATGTACCAACTCCATACTTACTAGCCAACAACTTTCTACTAACACCACTTTTCAATTTTTGCAATATATCGTGTTCTTCCGCTAGAGTTAATGTTTTGTGTGTTCTGTTTGGCGCCATGATGCTTTTTAACGAACTGCTTTTTACACGAACAGCGTGTACATACATTGCAAACTGCGCAACCTACGATCCGGATTATGGAATCACAAGTAATCCGGAAATCCGGATTATGGAATACATAATGTAAATAACTAATATTTCAATTTCGTCCGGATTACTGGAGAATCTGGATTGTTGGAGTTCGAATTAGCGGAGTTTCACTGTACTATGAATAAGTAAAAATTCGCTTTGTCCTCAAATTCGACCTCAAATCCGTCAAAACTCCAAGCATTTTCTGAACTTTATCAATATTTTTAATATGAAATCATTGTTTGTTTTTTAATTCCATGTAAATCGTACCCGTTCTTTAATTTTAATATTAATGCGGATTAAATTCGGATTCACAAAAAGATTTTGAAGTGACTAATATCACAACTCTCCGAGTTTACTAAACGACTTGTAAATACGATCTAGAAAATTTGAATCAGCGTAATTGGTTAATTTTAATTCAGAGCTTTGTCCATATTTTAAATTTGAAATATTGTTTTAATCGCTTTTTAGTTCTCAAATGTATAGAATTTGATATTAACATTAAAGCAAATAGTATTCCGCGATTTTAACCCATTTTCCTATGATTTTCAGTGGTAACGGTTAATTATTTCAAAAACCAACAATTGTTCAACTACAGCGCAGAAAGCAAGAATTGCTTAAAATTTCTTGATAATAATTTTGGTTTGTCTCATACCGAATGAATTAGTCCAGAGCCATTAATTACGATGGACAAACTATTCTATAGGTTTTCCACTTGTTTTACCAATGTTATTACTTAAAATTTATCTTCTAAGTTTTCCGTTTTCACTTTAAAGGTTTCTAAAACCATCTTTTTCTCTTGTAATTCGTTCTTTCTTTCCTTTCATTAAAATTTACATTAACCCCGTTCAAAATAATTATTGTTTTCCAAATACTTTTTTGAAGTTTCCTAGGACCTTTTACTTATTAATATGTGTAAACTGAAAATATCTTAAGTATCCTGTTGTTTTTCTACCAACAGTATCGTTTTTTTATCCAATTTGATCTAACGATACTGAAGCTTATTTATTACGTTTTTGATTACCTACACAACATCAAATATTTAGCTGTAAAACTGGAGGTAATCATAACAACTTTTATTAATTAAATACTATTACATTATCATCTACAGCCTTGGACAATTACAGATTTGTTTATTTTTGTAATACTGAAGATTTCCTACCTATTTTGTAAATTTTTAGTTTGTTAACACGGATTTAACACATGTTCTATTACGACTTTTGATGGTAAATATTTAAATATTTTGTAACTCCTTTTGTATTTGCATCTATCATGTTTTTCCATAGCGACTGACCTGATGACGGCGGAGATGCCGAAACGTAGACAGTCAAGAACGTAATAAATAAGTTTCTGCACGTTTTAGTGTTTCCTTAATTATCAACTGAAAAAATGGAAAAGTATATTGCAGAATTATATTAAACGATGAACTTGAAATCAATGGTATCATTACTGGTTAAAAATAGACAAGTTTTCAAGTTTAATTTAGCCCACGTTCAATTAAGGGAATGAACATTTTCAAATACTTGAAACCCTTTTTTCAGGTTGAATTGAAAAATTTGGTAAACATTTTAAATTAAGGAAACGTTTCGATTTATATATTCTTAATTTCCATGAGTAATCTAATAGCAATTTGTGTTGGTTTATTGTCAAAAAGACTATCATTACTTTCTACATTATTTCTTACTTAATTAAAATTTCATTTGAAAATGATATCATTACTGATTCAAAAAAGACAGTTTAATTTATCTCATGTTCACTTGAAAAATGAACATCTTTAAATACTTAAAACAATTTTTCAGGTTAAATTAAAAAATTTGCTAAGCTATAGACGTCTTAAATTGAGAGAATAGTTTGGTTTTATTTTCTTAATTTCCTTAAAATAAAAATGCCTAATTTGAAAATTCAATTTCTAGTAATTTCATTTAATATGGTAGTCCTCAAAATATTTTTCTAGGCATAAAGGCATCTGACAATGTTCGTACATGAAGCAGCTTTCTTTCCTTTTGCCGTGATTTTTGCAAACTTTGCAACGTTTCTGAGGAAACTTTTCTTTTCCCGAACTACAATTATTATCAACCTATGCATTTTTATATCTCTTGAAAGCCTAGTTAGTATATCTTTACAAGAAATTCTTTTTGGTGGACTTCCGGATTTTCGTCCAACCTTTGGCAACTTGTTATGTGTAAAAAAACGTATTCGTGCGTCAACGGCTTTTGCATAGTAAAGAAAAAATAACGTATTATTACGTTAGCGGCCAATAATGAGTTAAGTTTCATAAAAGACTTACGGGAACATTATGTTCAACTAATTAAAAAAGAACAGGATTTCTTTATTAATAAATCACTTTACTGACGAATACTTTCAAAGAAATTTTACAACTAAAAAAATTCTGGAGGCGTGAATCAGAAACTTTAATTGACTCAAGGTGAACGTACCAAAAACTGAACTTCAGATAATGTTTCGAAATGAAATCATTCTTAAATTAAAAAAAAAAACGAAAGCAAAAATTTCCATGAAAGTAGGTATTAATTTCAAGTAAATGCAAATTTTACCTTTCACGGTTAAAACTCGTTGGAGTGTGCACATACATACTTATATAAGATGAAAATCCGAGTCAAGGAGCGGTACGAGAAACGTGACTTCAGGACTTGAAACTTTACAAGAACGCCACCTGACATTTTATTCCATCGAGAAACTTGTTACGATAAATAACAAGGAGTAAAACTGCGCACCCAATTGATTACCTAAGAATAAATTCAATATCTTATCGATAATCAAATCTACCGACAAACAATTTACTGGAAAGAAGTTTTTTTCTTTAATTTCCTTCCTCAAAGAAAAACTCTAACACTCTCAGTTAGAATAGTCGCCGGTGAAAGTTGATGATAGTACAAATATGGAAAAGCATCGGTGTGACGCAGTAGCGGTAGGATTTTCACAAAGCCAAAGGCAACAGAAAATCCTGAATGTTGTCACATCATTCATAATGTGGAATGTACCATTTCACCACTTCCTTAAGAAAAAAACTTCGAAGAAGAAGAAATGGTACAGTTCAACAACCCAAACCAACTACGTGAATATTTAAAATAGTTCTTACGAAATAATATGCTCTATTAAACTTTTTTCTACGCTCATTATTATAACATCAATTAGACTACACGAATATTTATTATTATCGTTTATTGTAAGCGTTTCATCGAATGAACGCTATAACAGGCTGGAAATAATTACGAGAAATCGTTCGAAACTTGATTTTCTAATCGATATTAGTTTTAATTTAATTTTAGGTTTCGACTACATATTTTCATATAGGCAGATTGAATGTTACGTAACAATTTAGAATGAAGGGTAATTAAAAGTATAAATTTTCGTTTCTGTGCCAATTAGCGCTTGTGGTTCAGATGCACGTTTTTTTTCCTTCTGTACGCATTCCAAACATTATGTAAGTCTTTGGAGATTAAGTAATGTGCTCGAATGTTGTTCGAAGGAATTAGAACAGGTTAAGGTCGTCGAAAGGATTTTTATATGTTACTATAAGATTTTAAGAATTAATAAAATTAGGTTAGTTATTGTGTTTTGAGTCATATTATGCGTCAGAGGAAATTATAACTGCGGTTAAGGAAATTGATATCCTTTTATTTTCCTGATATTTTCAGAAACTTCCGCTACAAATTCTTTTGCGCAATTGACTTACCGACATCCTTCCTCAATAAGAACGTCCAGCAAGGATAATCCACCAGTTAACGACACAACATGTCACGTTAATACCACAATGCAACTCCTTCGCGAAGCGCTCTCACTTCTCAAGTTCTTTAACCAAGACAAAAAAATTACCAATTCCAATCACGATTCGAATAGTCGCAGGTAGGAGTCCTCGACCGTTTTCTTCAAGTTTCTTTCCTTCGAAAACCTTATTTCTTCAAAAGTATTTTTAACTATTTTAAAATCGTAAAGAGACTGAAGAATGTTTATTCGATTGGCTACTTTCGCGTCTGCAAGTTCTTGCACGACTGGACGTCGGAGTTGTCGCTAGACCATGGGCCATGGGTTGGGTTGGGTTGGGTAAGGTGAAAGGTAAAGAAACAAGGCAAGTGGGGAGGTCAGACTGAGAGCACGAGCCAATTCTGCACCTGAAGAGAAGACAATTGCTGAATGCCGCGCTCGTTTATGCATCGAAATGCCAAAGAGTTGCCGTCGTTGGTATGTGAGCATAAAGGAACTCGGTACGCGGGAGAATTTTTTATAATTTATTTTGCAAGGTCGTTACAGTGTCTTCGTAAAATTTAAAATTAAAATTAACAAACTTATTATTTTAGTAATTTTATTCTAATCTCATTGCGAATAATGGTATATACTATCTTTTCGAAAGTAAAAGAATATGTTGATGACAGAATTGTTTTATTCATTAAACGATTTTTGAGGTGTATTTTTTGAAAGTTGAAGTAAAAGCTGAACCCTAAATGTATTTAGTTCATTTGTGAAATTTATTTTTTTTTTACAATCTTGAAGAAAAATTTAGAATTAATGCAGATAATTTTATTTAATGTCCCTTGACCTAAATTGCTAATTGAAAATTTTAATCTTTTACTTTCTATACATATTAATGTACGTGTATGAAAATTTCAGCTAAAGAAAAAGAATTTTATAAAAACTAAAATTATAAACAGATTTTCTAGATTAATAAATGTTCTTAAAAATATGAGTTTATTGAAATAGCATTATGACTCTTTGTTAAAATAAATTGTATTAAAATCCTGTTTTTAAAACGTTAAAAAACGTATTTCTATGAATTATGATCATTTTTTACTTTCCTCTTTTGAAAATGTAAACTCTATTCCTCATTTTAGGTATATTTTAAATGAGTTTAGAAAATCAATCGTCCAATGACCCTCCACCTGTAATATAATGATAGTCGACCATAAATCTTAAAATTTTTATGAACCTTTAAATTATGGTAATTTCGTGATTTGGTTATAGAACTAGATCGTAATCTTTTCGCTTTACCATTGTGCAATTCTTAATTTTCGTGATATTTTTCAACTTTCTAAGTTTCTTAATCATCCTTTCCATTTTCATTTACCTTCTATGTAAATTACTAATTGTAAGTTAGATTTATCTATTATCTAAAAAATGTGAAATAATTTTAATTGAAGTTTTTGAAAAAAAAAGGAATCAAAGCAATTACTAAAAATTACTTAATTAATGAATAGAAGATTTTCATTATTAGTCCTTGACAAATAAAATGCTTACTTAAAATTTATAAATTAAAGAAATGATTGTTTAGAAAGTTATGGACCATTCTTCCAATAGTTTTGTTAAAAGTATACGTTATGTATTAATACGTTATGTATAAGAAAGCACAGAAACTCAAGTACTCTTCAAATATTTATTAATTTTTAACTCGGTATGTTGTAAGTAGTTAACATTCCTTCTAAGAAGATACTACACATTCATTTTTCAAAATGTTCCATAGAAAAGTTGATAAATACGATTTTGGAGTTTAGGATACTTTTTTTATTAATTTTGTAGAGTAGTATAATTATTATTATTATATTGGATGTCTCAAACTTATTCACACAATTTTATTTAACTGTATAATCTTAAAATGAAGTGAAAATTTTTTGTGAATCTTTTTTTTAACTTTTATTTAAACCTTTAAGTCTGATGTCATCAAGTGTTAAAAATGATTTCGATCAAACGGACGATGATATTGTTAATATGTTGTTGACTATTGATTTCAACTCCCTTTAGGGCATCTTAAGTGGTTTTGTTACCGTCTTTTTCCGACAATAAGACACCCTCCGAAAATAAGCCCTAGTTAAAATAATATGACAATAGCATTCTGTAAAGAAAAGATGCTAGATCTCCATACGGTTAGTAAATGGCGAGCAGACTACTATTACCTTTGTCAACTGGTGGACTAAGGAAATAAGAAAACGGAGAGTTGGATCAGGTCGACAGCCGTTATTTTCTGTGTTGGAAGATTGCATCTAGGAATGGATTGCAGACAGGAGAGCAATGGCTTTTATTGTGCGCAGGGTTGATATTCAAAAATTTGCCCTTGAAACAGCAAATGAATTTGATATATCCATAGAAGAATTTAAAGCATCGTCACACTGGTTAGACAACTTCCTTAAACCATATGAACTGTTTCTAAGGAAATCAAAAACGTTGGTTAAGCTGGAAAGCAATGAAGTTGTTAAGTGTGTACTTGCATTTAAGATTTTTGTTGATGGCATCAATTTTTCGAAATACCAACTCTCCAACCTGATTGCTATGAATGAGACCGCGGTATTCCTAGGCTAACGAGCTCAAACGACAGTTCACCAGAAGGCTTCTTAGTCAATTTACGTTCCTTCTACCGGTTATGATAGTGCACGTGTTACCTGTATTTTGACGATTCGTCTAGATGGCAAGAAAGTATCGCCATTTTTAATCACTAAAGGTAAAAAAGACCAGATTCAACGTGTTTCAGGAATTTATATCATTGAAAATGAAAAAGCCTGGGGCACCCAAGCAGTTATAAGAAACTGGCTTAATTTTATGCTACCACCACTGTTGAGGGGTCAGAATAGAGGTTTACTATTTGGGATTCCGCCAGTACTCACCGCGCTAAAGACATGAAAAGCTTTCTTGCTGAAAGGAAGATTGATCAAATAATGATTCCGGAAGGAATGACTGGTTACCTCCAGACACTTGACATTGCAATAAACAAGCCATTCAAGGATCATTTGCGGATGAAAATCAATAAATATATTGAAAACAGAATGGTGAGAAATAATCGAGGTAATTTTGTAAAACCAGGCTTACAAGAAGTTGTGAATTGGTTAAAAAATTCATGGAACAAAATAACTGTTGGTGATGTTTGCAATGCACTACAAACGGGTTACTTACAATTAGACAAGAAGTATTAATTTAACGATAGCTATATTGCAAGACATGAAAGATTCGGACCAACGATTCAACAGGAAATGAATTTGGAAGAAAATCAGAATAAAATTCAAAATTTTATTTATGACGATGTTCCAGAAGAAGATGACATGACAGTAATTGAATAAATTTAAATTTCTGTATTCTTTTATTTTTGTCCTCCCCGAAAATAAGTCCCTAGGGCGTATTTTGGACCAAAAAAAAAATGAGACAGTATCTTATTTTCGGAAGAAGACGGTAAGAACGTCGTCGGCGATAATTTTATCAACTAGTAATTAAACCCTTTAAAAATCGAGTGAACGATCAACTCTGGAACAATCAAGTTGTATCAGATCACCTTCTCGAAGTCACAACTCTATGTAAATAAGCGACAAACTTTTGCAATTCATAAGCAATTCAAATGGCAATTACCAATGGCGGTAACCACTTGACCAATATCTTTTCCAAACCTTGTTGTCTTAATAATGCAAATAAAATTTTAAAAGAAGATCCACAAAAAATTACAGGGCGTTAAAAAGATTGGATGGATAATTTATCGAAAATTTTGTAAACACCCAGCAATTTTATAAATTAAAATTTATTTCACAAAAAGTTGTGGTCTACTGATCAAGTTCATGCTCAAAAAAATGACTAAAATCTAATAAAGATTTTTCGACTTATTTTAAACAAGTATAACAATATATACAGGTGTCCCAAAATTCTACCGCTAAACTGTTAAGACGTATTCTTTTGATTATTTTGTAAACATTGAGATTAAAATCTCTTAACCAATTTCTTATATTTTCTTTTGCAATTAATGCAGTTTATTTTACACATCCCCACCCACAAAAGGTATGCTATGAGGTTTAATAGGGAGACCAAATTTCTCAAGTTTCAATGCTGTGCACATGAAACGCATGTACAGGATGGTCCAAATTGGACACCTTTAAAGGGAGACTCTTGTTTCTATAAGACAGAGGAAAATTGATATCGGTGTTTGATACTCGATTTTTATAAGAAATTGAATGTCAAAATCAGGTAATGATATCTCTTACGATTCCAGACATATAGGCTGTTCTTCGAAAAAGTACAGTTTTAAAAAATCTTCATTCATTATGAGAAATTTTACGGTGTAGGCTAGAATTCTCTGTAAGCAATAATTGAATAGTCATAGACATAAAAGTAATTTTTTTCAATGGAGTACCCTATACATTTTTACACATCACCAGAGTTTTCCATATTGGCATATTGTTCAATTACCTTACCTTGGTAATTAAAATTACCTTGTAACGTTCACGTACGATATTTTAACCTTTAACGTTGTTATTTGTCAAAAATTTCTTAAAGTGTAATATGTTTTTGATTCTGGTCATTTTAATGCCGAAACATGTCAGACAGTAAAATAAATTTATAATAACCAGCATGGTGCAAAAATGTTTTATTTCCTAATTAATACTACTGGTTAAAATGGATTAAAACCACATTACCTGTAATAATTTTTACACATGACACATGATATTTTCCTCAAATCGAATTTGTTATGAAGAAATGCTATACCTAAGAATGTCAGTTTCAGAAAAATCTATAACATAAATGTCACTGTCTCTACGCTACTCATTGCAGAAGATCACTAGTCAATCACAAATTCGATAATAAATTGCGAATGCTGTGTGTTTGGTGTACACGAACATATCGTCCCCTTTCTCACGTAGTGACGTATCTAGCAAAAAATGAAAAAATGAGATATACCGGCAGTAAGTAAGTTTAAAGCGTCCACACCATCTCACGTAGTGGCGTATCTGAATTCCCAACACAATACTAGGAATTCGTTAATCTTGTACTGTCGTATGTGTTAATATTATGTGCTTATGTTATAGAGTTTTAGTTTTTTGCATCTCCTGTAAAATTGTGTGCATGTCAGATACGCCACTACGTGAGAAAGGGGACGATATGCTATACTGCATAACATATTGCTGTATAATACAGCAAAATTCCGTACGTCTGGTCACCCTAGGTTAAGAAAATTTTGAAACTATTATCACGTAATTGAGATTAAATCTTAAGATTCGTGTGAAATTTTGAAACACATCCTCCAAAAAATAACAAAGTTGTTAAGAAATGTTGTCATAAGTAGAAAAGAATTTAACACTGAATATCTTTGAAACTATAAGAAATCGGACAATAGGTTTTAATCTTGGTCTACTTAAAATGGCCCAAGAAATATACCCTAGCAGTTTGTCGGTATAATTTTGGAACACTCTGTATATTATTTTTTAAATCGTAGGGTTCTTAAACTAAGCAACATTGTATGCAGATAAGTTAAGTAAATCGTCATATTTTTGTTCAAGGTACCTTGTAGTCTTCCATCGGATACGTCATTTCCGTTCACTCGGCATATTTCTTTAACGAAAAATAATTTTCTATTAAAAAATTATAAAGAATAACAAAACCTAGTTTCTCAAAAAAGAATTTAACTTAAGTTTGAAAAAAAATTCCACAACAATTAAATAAAAACATATTGTTACGTTAAAAATGTTCAAAGAATCAATTTATAATCGTCAGTAAAATTGTAAATAATTATTAAAACTAATCCTCTTAACGAAATAATTAAAAAAAGTTTTAGAATTTATAGAATTCTTTTCCTAATTCTACTAACAAGCGTAAATCATTTTTATCTTTAAAACATACCTAAATAGTTTAAAAATGAGTTATTTGCCTTCTCTTTTAAAACGATGCTTTCTCCGCTTCCAGATAGACATACCACATCTATTTAGCAAACTTAACGTTCTAAAATTAGAAATAAACGGCTCCTTCTCTCCCGCAAAAAAATCATTCGTACTATAACTATTTTTTTTTTCTTTCTGTTTTGATTTGAATTTGTAGATTATCTTAACACTAGCACTAACAATAAGTTGTTTGTATGCAAAATAAACGTAAAAACTAATTTAATTATCCATTTGTTTGAGATTTATTCACACGCGCTATAAAACCTTGCACTTTAAAGTTTCTAAACTATTGTTCCTAATTGTATCTAAGTTCAAGAACAGAAGAAGTGTTTTTCTTCTTCTTCTGAATAATTCTTCTACTCGAGGACAATGGTAAATATGGGATGGGAGTTTTTACATTCAATTCACTCAGTTTAGTTTACTCAAAACTAAGTAATTTATATTGTTATGAATGAAGAAAAAATATCGTCGCGATAGTGAGAGTTTGTGTATTTTTTTGGGTGAAAGTGATTTTTCAAATAGAAACCTAACAGGTGCTAAGAGCCTCCTCGTTTAGTGAACGAAGAAAGTTTGTTTGATAAAATAAATCGAATCTGTTTATTTCTCCATCTTTTTATACAAAACTATTCAAGACGATTGCTAGAAAATCCTCGTATGGTAACGTGATAGTTCCAGTAGCTCCATAATCACGTGCTCGAAACGCTTCTGAATATTTTTGCATTTGAACGCAAGCCATAATAAATTCATCCAGTTTCATTTCATTCGGTTCGGTCACAAATGCTCTCATAATCAACACGACAAATTCGTTAGACAATCTATATCCCATCTGTTTTAAAGCGTCCGAAAAGTCTTTCTCCTCAATCGTTCCGGAATTATTCAAGTCGTACATGGTAAAAACGTGCAACCAACGATTTACGTAAACGCAAAGATGTTTAAATTGCTCCAGATCAATAGTTTCGTTTTTTTCAATGTCGAAAAGGGACAACATTAACTTGCAGGCTTTCTTCGAGAATACTGTATTTTGCGACCAGTATAGAGCTTCTTGAAGTTGTTCTATTTTTAAACGTCCGGTTTTTTCAGTATCGGCTTTTTTAAACCATTCTTCTAATTCTTTGAATGTTTCTGAAGGTTTAGGCGAATTGTTCAATGAATTAGACATTCTTATTCGGGGTTTAATTCGTTATTAAGATTTGGTAAATGAGTAAAGAAAAGTAAAACTTGTAAAAATTTTTAAAAATGTCAAATATTTTTAATGTTACATGTCAAATTTGAAAGAATGTGTGGATAAATATAAAAATAACTTGGGAATCCATCAGCATTTTTTCACTTTAAAAAATCGTATAGGCATTTGTGAATATCAGTAAATGATTTTTACATTAATTTAAAACTACAAAAAAATATTTCTTATTACAAAAGTAAAATTTGTTTTAATTATTACCAAAAAACTAAATTAAGAAAAATCAAGAAGTTTAAATTTGAAGAATTAAGTTGATAAAAATTGTTGGCTTATTAGCTAACTTTAAAAATATAACCAATACGGTCAACTTTAAGAAACTGTACGAAGTTTATTTATAGATATTAGCAAATTTTACAAGAATCATTATAAAAACGATTTGTGTAATTTTACTAATTTATTACATTAACAACTTTCTGAGTAGTTTTGGTTATTCAGTATATTTAGAGAAAGTCTATTTTTAGAAGTTAACGTATGTCACAAGGTATAATGAAAATCGTAAATCGAATGTTGTACATGTTAGAATATTAAAGCCTTTATCGTCGCTTGAATGCAGAACCAGTGTAAGTCCATATTTTCTTAAAATCGATTTTGGTCAGTAAATGATAGCTAATAGTGCGCTTCGTTGCATGCAGAAGTATTATGAGTCCCAGCGCTCAGTTTCCCCTCCCCTTCAATTAAGGTTTTGTAGTTTAAAATACTTAAATATAATAAACCTAAAAAACAAAAAATCATCTCCTGAAAAATTTAGTTTTTAGACATAGTATAGCTCTGCATTCAGGCGACGTTATGTTGTATATCAATTCTCAGTTCAGTATAATAATACACATAAGTCAAAAAAATACTGAAATATGATATTTAACGCCTGTTTTGATTATTTTGTCGTTTTATTCCGTTTTCTGTTTCTCCTGTAAAGTTATTTTTCCGACTTATATGCTTAATCAGCCGACAAGAAAATTACAATTTTAAAGTGTTTGTGTACTTTGGAGATTAATATTTGATTTAAGATTTTCATTATACCTTGTGACAATGTTTTTATAATTATTTTTCTCAAATTAACTCAACTTGTAAAATGTATCACACATTCAACTTTTACCTATTAAATTAAGGACTTATTTTAAAGGTTGTTTGGGGCTTAAAATTTTGTAGTTGAATTTTACTAAACTCAAATCAGCCGACCAGAAAATTATAATTTTAAAGTGTTTCTGTACTTTGAAGATTAATATTTGGTTTAAGATTTTCATTATACCTTGTGACAACGTTTTTATAATTATTTTTTCTCAAATTAACTCAACTTGTAAAATGCATCACACATTCAACTTTTACGTATTAAATTAAGGACTTATTTTAAAGGTTGTTTGGGGCTTAAAATTTTGTAGTTGAATTTTACTAAATTAAAAATGCTAGTTTTAAATACAAAATCCGTTTCTTTGTATCAGTTGTATGTTTGGTAATATAGAGATCTGACTATCAATGACTTAAATATAAGAAATCTGATTTTGAATAACTATATCTCGGCAATCACTCATTGAAAAAAATTATGGTGCAGCTTTTAGTTTCAATAAACAATTTTGTGTATGTATGTAGGAAACGGGAGGGCACGCCAGATGGCATGCCGCACTTAGGCCCCATTGCGCCCTTTGTACAATCTCCCTGTCATTCGTTCTGTCTACAGCAACCAGCCTAGGGATCTACCAAAGGTTAGGATGCAGTCCAGAGGTGTGTCCCTGATTCCATCCATGGTTGGCCAGTCGTCCCTTAATCTAAGGTCCTTGAGATTCGGACAATCACGTAGGATGTGCTTAACAGTCTCAACGTCTTACTCGCAAGCACGACATAGAGGAGAAGCGGCAAACCCTAAATTATAAAGGTGCTTATTAATCTTACAGTGTCCCGTCAGGAGCCCTGTGATTAGGTGTAGATCCATTACAATTTTGTGTAATATTCGTCGATTTGAAAATGTTTAGAACCATGGTTTCAGAGATAGGGGAGAGAGGGACAAGACGGTGTACATAAGGTTTGGAGATTAATAAAATCTAGAATTTCGTTCATAGCGAAAAATGGTTTTAGTTTATATAATCTTCGATGATTAAACTTTAAGATTTTTGGCAAGAACAGAATACCAATTTACTAATTTTATCATAACGATTAAACATAGGAAGTCATTTCACCCCATCTTGCCCGATGTGTGGAACAAGATAAAATATAACTAAATTAACATTATTAAAGAGTGTTTATTAGATTCACACAATACGCAAACATGGAGTGCCTCATCGACATCATCATTTAACACAAGCACATTAATTTTCTATGTTCTATTGTTTTTGGAGTTTTATCATAAAATGTTCCCTTTTTTACTCGGTTTTTTCTCTTCCTTTTTGAATCTTTCAGCTTTCATCCTAAAACACAGATCCCTATATTACATCACATACCCGTCTTATCCCATCCTCCGTTAAATGAAGAAGTTAAGACGGTTTACCCCATCTTGTCCCATTGGGCGCTTTTGCAAAAAAATAATAATAATACAATTGCACACTTAAAATGGACTTAAAAAGGTGCTCATGTTTAATACTCATTTCTTACTAATTTCATGAAACTAACACTTGTATAAAGTCACCGCATCGTTTGATAACTATCACGCGATGAAATTATGCATAGATTATAAGAAAATTCGACATAACAGAATTTTGCTCGATACCATGGCAATACGACTTCCTACATTATTGGTTATCAAGTGACATGATGAAGAGGAACTAATAAAAGCTTTCATTACTTCTAGCGGTGCATAAAAGTGCTTTGTTGCAAATATAAACCGAGTATCCCATCTTACCCCACTTCTCCGTCTTGCCCCACCCACCCCTATTACACACAAATTAATATTAATTCGAATTACTACGAAATACGGTTTTTGTGGTAATTTGTTGGTGGTCTCATTATTCGAAAATAAATAGTTCTGAACTTTTTAGGTTTACAAATGAAGACCACAGGTAAAGAATGCGCTATGTCAAAAAACGTGATTTCGAGAGAACCCGTTTTAAAATATTAGAATCTTCATATTTTTCATAATTAATGTGGTTTTGATCCATTTTAACCAGTAGTGATGATTAAGAAATAAAAGATTTATTTTTGTACCATGCTGGTTATTATAAATTTTATTGTCTTAAGACAATATGTTACAGCATGGTACAAAAATAAATCTTTTATTTCTTATTCATATTTTTCGTTCTTCTTTTTGTCTGCTTGTAAGATTCAATTTTTAAATCAAATTTTCGTGTTTTACCCAGGGTTGGTAGATTAGGGGATTTTCCCCAAAAATTAGGGTTTTGTTTCTTCTTTGGGGTATTTTTTGGGGATATTTTTTCCGGGGATTTCTTATCGGAAAAATGTACGTGGACATTAATAGAAGATTTTAGGTCTAGTACTATTCGATAATATGAAAACTTCGTAATTATGCTACTTCAAAATAATTATTTTCCAAAGTACTATCTAATTTGATTATGTTACTGCTCTGTTATGGAACAACCCGTAAATTATTTTTTTTGTTTGACAAAATAGAAACTCTATTTAATTCCTTCAATAACTTTTCTAAAATATCTAATGGTGTTTATGTGTGTTTTACTGTTAGTTATAAGTTCTTTTTCTAATTGAAAAATAATGTTCTAAATATTTCCTAGTTTATGGGAATTTATTTCTAAATTAGTATAATTTGGGTTATTTTAGAGATTTGCAGAAAGTACTTTAGTCACAAACATTGATTAAAATTTAGAAGTAACAAATCGTAATCTACGAAAACAATAAAAGTATTTTTCCGGTGAATTTTTATTGAAAACTTCAAAATTTAGGAAATTTTTCAGTTGCGACTGGGAAAATCCAATCCAACGATCTGGCAACTCTGGTTTTACCGTATAACCAATCTTACAAGGAGACATCACGACTAGGTCCTCACCGATTTTAATTAAAGTGATACCGATCGATAGGTATTATAGTATTAATCAGTAAAATATTAGTGCGCACTATTCCGCGATTCGCAAGCAAATTAAAAATTAAGGCCACGCCACTTAAATATCAGTGGTTGGCTTCTTTTCCCGAAACCGCCCTTATTTGAATGACTATGAACCAGCTTGCATATACCGTCTCAGATTGTTCGAACCGCATGACGTAACTACTTTTTATTTTTAATACAGTGTGTCCCATTTTGATTGTCCGATCAGTTACTGACGTATTCCTTGGCTAAAAGTAAGCTGAAAAGTCCTAATGAACATGGACTCAAAAGAAATTGGTTTTCGAGATATTGGAAGTTTAATTCTCTAAGTTTACCTATTACAGTGAACGGTCTATATAAGCAACTCATTTGAACCAATTTCAATAAAAGAGTTTCTTGTTGGGAAAAGTTGCTTATAGGGAAAATTTTTTTAAATTTATTTTTAAATGAATTAGCTAGCTCCAGATTGCAAGACATACTCTCTCCATAATCAAGACAAAATCGGTATACCGTGACATTTTTTAAATTTCGTTAACCATTCAACACTTGCTGCAAATGTTTCAGGTCCATTATTTAATCTATTTACTTCGAGTGCTTTTAATTTTATCATTTCATTTGGAACTAAATCGTTTAATTGTCGCCGCTCCAAGAACCAAGAAAGCACTGTATCGTCGATTTCACTATATTCTATTATCTTCACTCGCTTAATAGTAGTATGTATTTGCCGATTCAAGAACCTCCTCCTGGAACGCAGGTTCGATAATACATACTACTCTTAATCTTTTTGGATGCAAATTCTTCTAAATTTTCTTTATTTTCTTTTACTCTACTTATTGTGGATTTAGCAACTTTATATTCATTAAAAATGTCCTTTGTTTTCTTACCATTTTCAATGTTCTTTAAAATGGATAGTTTATCTTTTAACGAAATTGAACGTCTTTTTTCTTCTGATTCATATTTTATAGTTGACTTTAAAGCACGAAAATATTAATTAATTTATTTATTAATTAACAAAAACTAACAGAAATCAAGTAATTAATTCTATTAGTAGAAATTCGCTTGAACACTGGCAGCACAAAACTTAAAGATGTTCCAGTAACAGATTTTTTTTACAAGTTGAGATTATGTTGCTAACAGCTGATATTACTTCTGAATTGGTCTAAATGTAAGTTAAATATTTAACCTTAAAAAAATAAGTTACTTATACAGAACAGTTGAACTAAAAAAAGTTGCTTGTATAGAGGTTGCTTATAAAGAATGTTGCTTGTAGAGAGGCTGCTTATATAGAATATTCACTGTATTAACATAATCGACGAGATCATCATTTAAGTTCAATTATTATCTCATTACAATGGTTTCGATAAATTGTCATTATTAGTTTATACTGGTCAGCAAGAAAAGTTAGTCGAAACCGTGGCAACTACATAATAATTTAATTTAAATGTAACGCTGGCGCTGTAATAATATTAATAGGTTAACTTATGGAGTTAAAACCTTGAATATCTCGAAAATGTACTACTTTTGGACCTATGTTGGTTAAGACTTTTTTTTACTAGATTTCGGTCAGAAAACATGCCAGTAAAGGATCGGACAATCAGAACGAGACACTCTGTATGTTAATATAAATAAAATGTTAAATATTTCATTTTGTTTTCAAACAAATTGAAAACAAATTTGAATAAAACATTTAATTAAAAACAAATAATTCTGCACACTTTTTCGTTTTTTTTAAGTTAACTTTAAATCAAAATTTATTAAAAAAGAGCCAGTAGCGGTTTCTGAGGGAGTGGTCAACCACTGATGTAAAGCGGCGTAGCCTTAAATCGCAAAATTTAGGAACGATTTACTCGCAAATAGTCGAATAGTGCGTCTTACAACTAGTAATTTACGCATTTATACTATGTACTATACTTATCTATCGATTAATACCACTTTCGTTAAAATTGATAAGGACTTTTGTTAGTCGTGAAAATTCCTTGTTAGTATTAATTCTGCGATTAAACTGTTCATTCCTATAAATAATTTTTTACTAATCAAAAGAATAAGTTAACTGTGTTAAGATTAGGTTCGATTAAGAAAATTGATAAAAATCGTTTTTATTAATCCCTATGAAATAATGTCCCCTGGTTTACTTTCCATATCAATAATAGTTTAGCTGGAAAATGTTAAAAGAAAACAGAATTAAAATAGAACTTTAATAATCTGAAAATGAGTTTTCTGATTTGATATGGTAATTCCGGTTTTTATGCTTCTAATTTTCCCTTGTTATCTCGTCCATTTGATAAATTAACTGATATACTGTATGCTATCAATTACACCTGAACAAAATTCTTTCATTATCCATAAAAAACTTAAAAACTAAGAAGATTAACCGCGTATATTCATTATCAAATAAATAACCTTCGTATTTGATTACTACTGCATCGTGTTTCATAGAAAATCCATTAGTTTACAAAGTGTTATCATTTTCGCACTAACGCAAACGCGTCAGTTCTAATATGCCTAACATGAATTTCCTATTAAGCATTAACCTCTTGAATAAATATTTTTGGTTTGTTATCTTTAATTATTATATTTATTCATTATTTTGATTTTGAGTACTCTATTGATTTTATGTAATTCTTCAGTTAGTCACACCTAACAAGGTGTGTTTTTACCCTTTAAATATGTCACATTCATTTTTTTAACGAACTTAACCCGTGTGTAATACGCTAATTATATCTACCAGCTTTATTACCAACAGTTATAACTTATAACGTTTGAAGTCGACTTCAGTAGTTTAACAGATGGTTACAAATTAATTTTGTCGTTACGTTTTCATTAAACATGCTAAATATCTCATTTCTTAAGACGCAGTTTTGTTTTTACAGCAGAATAAAAGTGTTGAAATTACTTTTTTGTAATAACAAATTACTTTAGCACGTGAAACCGTTAAATCTTAAATTAGATAACATAAACAATATTTAATTTTATATCCGTTGGAGTGTTTACAAGAATGATTAACTTAACAAACCAAATCGTGTTGTGTTAAATATTGACCAAGCGTCCGTTTAAGCTTAAATATAAACTCTGTCAGCGATTCTTTTCACGTGGAAAATCCACTTCAGTGTGCCGCGATACTCTGCGCAATTCACCACGATTTTAGTATTACTTTACCCGGAAATATGTTTAAATCGGTTTTAATTGTCGCTATCTTGGCGACATCTTCGGCTTTGAAACCATGCGAGAACAAATTTGCCGTAGACATTACCGTTAATGTTGAAAATGATACTCACTATGTATCCAATGGTTTAGCTTATCCGAAACGATTAACGTTTTTCGAAAACGGATCTCTTTTTGGTTGCGATTGTAATACGGCTAGTTGTGTGAGAAAATGTTGTGATTTTGAAAAAGTCTTGGTGTTCAATGAAACCTACAGTTGTGAAAAACTGAATGGTGTTACTTCCGTTTTAAATGAAACGCTTCATTACGTTTATTATAAAGATAGTTCGTGTACGTATGAATTATCGGATTTTCAATTAACATCTAGTGGGGAGTTAGTTATTGAAGGAGAAAGAATTGAATTGTTTTCGTTTTGTATTGATACGAAATATGAAAATGGCGAACCAGAACTGATCGCAATTGGTTGTGATGAAGTGGAATTAAAAGATGTTACGCAGCAACACGTAAACACAGGTATACGAGTTTTAAATTTAGCTTTATTTAAAATAAGTCTAACACGTGTAAAGATTCTATATAAACAATAGCTTGTAAAGTGTTTAATAAAAGCTTTATTTAAATTCGGGTTCTTATTTTTCAATAATAAGAAACTATTCTAAAACTATCACTTCGAGTAGTACATATAATTATTGCTGAATATTATTAGCACAACAACTATTTAAAGAAATATGTAAGAAAATGGTATAAAGAACAAATTTAATTTAGAGAATCAAAGAAAAATCTCTGTCAGAAGTTAATTTATTTATACTGTGGAAAATACTGTCATATAAAGACCCCATAAAAAATTTTAGTAAAAACATCATAAACTAACCAGTTTATAGTATAAATTAAGAATTGTCATGTTCAACTTACACACTGATATTGTTTGATGTTGTTTTTAAATTTCGTGTAGAAAGGAAATGTTGTTGTTAGAGAAAGTTTCTGAAAATATACATTAAATTCTGCTTAAATTTAGGTTCATAAATAACCTAGCGTTTGAACTTGTTTTTGTTAGAGAACAATGAATAACTCCCAAAAATACTTCTTACAAAAGCTATTTGTTACAAGAAGGTTTTCCACTAACACGGAGAGTACAAAGTCTTGGGGTCGTAGATTTAGTTCAAATTTTTTAGAATGATAGATTTCGTTTCCCTCTTCATGAAAATATATGGTTATAGGGGCCACAATTCAACAATTTTTTAGATATTTACACTTGATGCAATTCACTCGTTAGGACAAGTCTGAAGTTGAACAGTGTCAAAAATAATCGAATTTATACCGATTATGTCTGGCTTTTTGAAGGAAAGTTATTGATTGATTGATAAGTTCAGGGTATTGGAGTTGGAAAGGAAGATTATATTGGCCTATTAATTTTGAAATTTTGATACATTAAGGCCTGGTTTATTCACCTTTGGGTAAATTAATCTATCCGATATCTACCATGTTTACGGGCTAATGAGCCAATCATGGCAAGTGAAATTATAGTAACTATGGAAAATATCGGGTAGATTAATTTATCCAAAAGTGAATAAACTGGCTCTAAATGACAAAAAACTGACAAATCAAAAGAGCGGCGCACACTCAAAAACTCAAAAAATGATTCGGTGTCGCATGATTTTATGGACACTAATCGTATCTTTATATGTAAAAGTAGACTGAATTTAACTAGTGAATTACATCTTCAATTGCAAATATCCAAAAAGCTACTGGGTAGTGGCCCCTACAACCATATATTTTCATCGACAAGGAAAATAAAGCTACCATCCTACAAAATTTGGACTAAAATCTGTGACCCCAAGACCTTGCACTCTCCTTGTAAGTTATCAAGTTTATACAGGTGGTTTGGAACAGCTGTATACACAATTGCTACGTAGAAACCAATACAAGATCAATAAAATTGCAGATAAGTGATTGCAAGAAACGCCAAATGGAACAATTATATTTAGTACTTCATTATCAAATTATGTTTCATTTAGCATCTCTTACAACTTCTTATAATAGTTACTAGATAGTAGTTATCCAATAGGGAAATTGTACATATTCAGTTTTAGTAAAGTTAACCCTCCGTGTGTACACTGGGTCTCTGAAGGAACAGTCAATATTTCCGTTTTTCTGACTTTTCAGACGATTCATACGATTGTTTCATTTTTATTGACAACAGTTTTAAACTTTTGAATTTGGTAACTGCTCGGCCATGTAGTAGACGCTTCAATAAGCAACTCAGAATTTTTCTAGAATTTTTGAAAGCCCAGAAATCTTTGAAAACATGCCTGTTCCCTAAAAGACCCAGTATACATACCGTGTCTCAAAAAATATAGTATACACACGCCGCACAGTGGGGAAATTTGCGATTTTTGTGGCCATAACAAAAAAAATGAAAATGTGTTTTTTACAAAAAAAGAAATTCTATGAAGTACAAAAATATTACCTTACGTATTTATAAAAATATCACCACTTCGGCTGAACTGGTTTGTCCATAATAATGGTTTGAGTTAGACATATGTCAGTGATGCTGGAAAGCGCATATTTTATGTACAAGTTAGGAAATTAATTTAAGTGCCATTTATTTATTTTTAAGCAAGCCACTATTATTATTACATTTTTTGAACGTATATTAATTAGTCTAAAGTATTTTATATTTAATTTTGTGATATTTTAATCATCAAAAGTCCTTCAAAATTAAACTCTGTATTCAGGCCCTAAATTTTTTTATTTTGCAAGAATTTAGAAGTGAAGTTGGTTTTTGTTGGATATCGTTTTTACGTGAAATTAAGGTACTATTGATCTACTTTCGGAATGTGAAGAAAGAGTCTGCTAATATTTGCTACCCTTGTCTTACCACTGTTTTAAAGTTTGTATTACATTCCCTCCCTTATTAATTTAATATTATTAATTTTGTTAAGAGGGGCCTGTTAGTGTCTTGTTTATTTGTAACCTATCGATTGCAGTCAGAAATCATAGTAATTCATATATCACCTGTCTTAGGCCGCTTCCGAAGAAAAAGTTGCGCAGTTTGCCAAAAGAGGTCTTAGCTTTCTTAATGCCCCCAGCAGAAGATGATAATCACGCATTAAGTTCAATGTCCGACAGCAACGATGATAGTGATGCTGAATTCAGCGATTAAATTATTATTAGGTATTATTTTCCTGTATTATTCCACAGGAGAACTAAAAAGAATGTTTTGTGGTATTAGTTTATCGAATAAATTTGGACACATTAGGATTGTAAAGTGCTCATCCTAGAATTTATTATTTTATTTGATTGAATTCTAGTACTCATGATAAACCGTGCTGTCCAAAGTTATTCTAAATGAGTATACTGACTACAAATGGTTTGTGTCCGGACATAACATCCTGCGATTTCTTGCAATGGGATTATGTGAAAGACCTTCATTATATTCCTCGTTCGTATTCTGTGTAATTTTTATAGAAAATTTCTTTTTCGAATAAAGAATTATAGTCATTTGTAAGCGCTATATCCGTCTTGAATAACGTTATGTTTAAACATTTAACTTGAAACACCTCGTTGATCATTTATGATTGGTACAAATATCACTTCGTTATATTTTTTTAAAGTGTTGCTGTTGCGAATTGAAAATCACATGTAAAGGCTTATTCTTAACTAATATTTATATATTTTTCTTTATGATAATTAATTCTATAATCAATCATTTATAGCATTATTTTTATTTGAAAAGACATTTATTTTCCATATGAGTAGATTGCGTTATCTCAAAAAATAGAGTTAATTCGACAAATCTGTTTTATAGCTCGTGCTCAATAGACTAGAATGAATCTGTTTTATTTAAAGATCATGTACTTCACTGAAACTTTAGGGCC
Source organism: Digitonthophagus gazella (assembly GCA_036711955.1). Taxonomy (NCBI): domain Eukaryota; kingdom Metazoa; phylum Arthropoda; class Insecta; order Coleoptera; family Scarabaeidae; genus Digitonthophagus; species Digitonthophagus gazella. The sequence goes on from JASCIT010000001.1 coordinate 13,373,566, forward strand.
TTTTGCAGTGTCTGTCACCTTTTTTAAATATTGCAATTGATTCAAGAGATAATCTAAATCTAAAATAGGTACCTAAGAACATTTGGGAGAAAATGCAAGATTCGAAAAAAGAAACGAAGTATCTCAAGTAAGATAATTTCAAGGTCAAAATTAACTTTTTTTTAAGTATTTTATACAAAAGTTCAAAACTTCCAGTCTGAAAAATCTATTTCCGGTAAAAACCGGAAATTAGAAATGTCATCGTCAGATAGAGCATATGCGACTTAGTAATATTTTTCTTTATTGTTTAACGTACCGCTTCCTTAACTCTTAAAAGGGGTGACGTGTGGTTGCTAACACCCTGTATAGATAGATCGTGAGTATGGAACTCAGAATTAAAAAAATTATGAATTTATACAATAATTATGACCGTTGTGCAAGATTTTAAGTTTTCTACTAATAACAGTTCGTTTATAATAACTGTGGCCACGAATTCTAGGAAATTCCCCTGTGCGCCGGGTTAATTACACTATTTATATTAAGAGTCTGTAAACGAGAAACAAAAATTACACATTGCCGGCAATATTTCTCAAAATTATAGCCCAGCAACCTTTTCGGACATATGTTGCTTGTGATGTAGCTGGATAGTGTATAGCTAGGTACTATAACTCGAAGTGGAGCTGGATCATGAAGAGAAAGATGAAAGAGTACTCAACAATGTTACAGAAAGGGTGCTTACTTTTTCATTTTTCTCTTTTCACTTTCTCCATTTCGGGTTATAGTACTTCTGAGCAATGTTTTGGCGACAGAATGGCTAAAATTTTTTTACGCACGCGCAGCAATAATTGCTGAAACTATGAAGCCGACTGTTCCATTCAGCAACCAAAACTCGATTATCTCATTGATTAGCCAATGCGAACAAGTGGGCAATTCAGAACAAACGTTTTAAAACAGATAAATAATATCAGTTTAGTTCAAAAATGATACTAAAACTGAAATAATCTCTATTCAAAATCAAATAGCAAATCTAAAGAAAACAGAAGTATACGGACTAGGAAGAATAAAACACATAATGATACTTACAATGATCGATGGAAAAATTTGTAGGGCTATGACTGACACCCCATCCACAATGAGGTGTTACGTTTGCGGACGGACTTCTAAAGATTTTAATAATTTAATTTCTTCAAAGGAAGTCAATATCGAGGCACTAAACTTTGGTCTGTCTATTCTTCATACCAGAATTCTCTTCTTCGAAACTCTTCTGCATTTAGGTTATAAATTACCTTTAAACAAGTGGCAAGCGAGAACTACCGAAGAGAAAAACATTGTTAGAAAGAGAAAAGAAAAAATTCAAAAAAAATTTAAAGAAGAAATGGGTCTTCTGGTGGACATTCCGAACTCAGGATTTGGGAATACCAATGATGGCAACACGTCATGGCGATTTTTTGCCGACCCGGAGTGTTCCTCTCGAATCACAGGCGTGGACATTAACTTAATAAAACAGTTCAAAGTGATTTTAGAAGTGATTTCAAGTACCAACTGCATTAATGTGGATAAATTCGAAGTTTCTGCACATGAAACTGCAAAAATATACACAAAATTGTATGAGTGGTATCCTATATCGAGAACCATACACAAAGTACTGATGCATGGTGCCAAAGACATATCTACCGCAATATTACCTATTGGACAATTATCAGAAGATGCAGCTGAGGCTCGTAATAAGCATATAAGAAATTATCGGTTAAATTTTGCCTGAAAATTTTCGCGAGTGGATTGCAACAAGGATGTGTTATACAGGTTATTATTAACTTCAGATCCGTATTTAAGTTGCAATAGACCAAGACAAATAAAGAAAAGTATGCCATTTTCGTAAGAAGCAATCGACGTAATGATCGCAGGCACCCTGCTTACAATTACTTATAAAAATGACGATGAAGATAGCATAGAACACGAAGACGATTAAATAAGGTTGACTAATAAATATGTACAAATCAGATGCACAAAAAGTTATAGATCTAAAGTTATAGAGAAATTAAATTTGTGTTATGTATTGCGTTATTAAATTTATTTTGCAATAAGACTAAATGATACGTGTATATTAATAATTTCGTTAAAAAGTGGAAACGACCAAAAACAATTAACCTGTGTTAATAAGAAAAACTAATCAAGTTGGTATTTGATGTAGGTACATATTGATATTTTGAAAGTATTTATAGTTTTTTTATCATTTTAAATTATAAAATACTCTAAACTATCGATCTAAATCAAAAATTGCTTTCAAATAATTTTGTCCGGATTATTTATATAAATAATCCTACGTGCTTCGCTTGATATCCCGTTGATTAGTCGTAGCCAGTGATTATACCATTGATTAATCGTAGATATATAAACATATACCATTGATACACATTCTTGCTAGCTGTTATTTACACAGACATATTTTGTAGATTCAATATTTTAAAGGCACGGTTGTCTTCCACGGATCGAAAAGGATTCGGAGGGCCAAGTGCATGCTGAAATCAGTCTAGCGCATATCAACTCGAGATGTTATACTCAAATCCTTGCTAGGATTCAATTACTTAAGTCAGCGCAACAAAGTTAATATAAATTAAAAATTAAATAAATTATTTCAACATCTATTTTAGATAAAATATTTTTATTTAATTGTCAAAAATGGCCACAAAATTTTCCAGTAATTTCGTACACACAAGAGACCTGATGTTTAGGAAGACACATCAATCCCTTGAAACAACTTTTTTTTCTTGGGTATCACAACCGAGAAGAACGACGAGGGAAATTAAGACATCATTTCCTTTTTTCAATCCAAATTTCGGAATAATTTATTCCTTCATCAGGGCAGACTACAATTTTTTAAAAAATGAAAAAAGGATTGAAAAAAGGAAATGATGTTTTAATTTCCCTCGTTGTTGTTCTCGGTTGTGATACCCAAGAATTTATTCTCGTTTCCTAACGTGTAACAACTGTTACTCCGTTCCATTTTTTTTTTTTTCGTTTTCGCAAACTCCCATTAAAGAAAAAAATGTTTAATGACTCATCAATATTGCTATACAGGGTGTCCGGAAATAACGTTCGTATACTGAAGGGGGTAATTCTACAGTTAAAAATATGAAGAAAAGTTCATATGAACATGTGTCCGGAAATGCTTCCCAAAGGAGCTACAGCTCTTTGAAGTTGATACTCATGGTGTGGTTTTTTAAAATTATTTCACTTATCCTACAGAGTAGGATATTGAATTTTTGAACATCCCCATTTAGTTACATAAGAAATATGGTGATGGTAACCAAAATGATCTACGATGAACAGGTTTTGGTGCGGAGGCTGAGGAACGTATTTAAAGTCCTGTATTTTTTTTGGTTGACAATTTTTCGAAAATCTGATCTCAAAATTGGAATATTTAGACAAAAATACAAAAAAAAGTTACTAACATACGATGTCGTACCATGCACCCATTTCGAGAAATTCAACGATTATGCAGTAGTGACATAAAATTTTATGTTCAAAAAAACCTTTAAATATCGGAGTAGGTTCGCGCAACATTATTTGACAATTAGTATGTGTCACTCCTTAATAAAAAATAATGATAAATACTTAATTTTAAAAATAAAAACGAGTACAGTTTCTATGTTTCTGCTTAAATAACTCTTTTCTTGTTTAGTTATGTACTTGTTTTTATTTATAAAATTAGGTTTTTATCATTATTTTTTATTAATGAGTGACGCAAAATACTAATACACTAATTGTCACATAATATGGCGCGAACCTACTACGATATTCAGAGATTTTCTGAAAATAAAATCTTGTGCAGTACTGCATAATTGTTGAATTTCTCGAAATGGGTGCATGATACGACATCGTATGTTAGTAACTTTTTTTTGTATTTTTGTCTAAACATTTCAATTTTGAGATCAGATTTTCAAAAAATTATCAACCAAAAAAAATACAGGACTTTATATACGTTACTCAGCCTCGGTACCAAAAGCTGTTCATCGTAGATCATTTTGGTTACCATCACCATATTTCTTATGTAAATAAATGGGGATGTTCCAAAATTCAACATCCTACTCTGTAGGATAAGTGAAATAATTTAAAAAAACCACACCATGAGTATCAACTTCAAAGAGCTGTAGCTCCTTTGGGAAGCATTTCCGGCCACATGTTCATATGAACTTTTCTTCATATTTTTTGCTGTAGAATTACCCCCTTCAGTATACGAACGTTATTTCCGGACACCCTGTATGTTCCATAGATACCAGTCACACATTGACGTGAAATATTACTCTTTGACAAACCCTTTCATGCTAACTAAAGTTATATTTTTAATTTGTTTCTACTTCAATTTCTATTTCACTCTTACAAATAAATATTATAATCGATTAAAGTGATGATTAATATAAAAATTTCTCTTTCTCCAAAGATCTCCAAAACGTTTCAATATCATTCTATATTAATAACTGTCAAAAGAGACGATGCGATTCAAAAAAGTATGCGCCAAGTTTAGTTTGCTTGAGGAATTATACTTAAAAATACAGAAAATTATGCAATTACATAAAGAAATTAATGACAAATTAGGTTTGATAAAGAATGGTCTCACTTAAGATTACAATTCGAATAATTTTCTACAATTAAGAAAAATTTTGGTTCTTAGACTTGATTAATCAGAGATCAAAGAGTAAAGCAACATAACCCTCCTAAACTTTAATAATAATAGAAAACATTAATAGTAATTTAGAAAAGTTTAGTAATATCCTTAAAATATAATTTATACATTTACAAATAACAAATCTTCTACGAAAACAATTTACTTTTTCGTTTATAACCTGATAACAAGGAAAAACTAAAAAAATGCACAAATGGATTTCCTGTAACACCCACAAATTATCATTGACATCCACAGAATTAGCATAAGTTATTTAAAATAGAACAAAAATTAATCGCTAGGTTGTCATGCGGTTTCCTTTCGCCTAAACACTTCTTTATATTCTACTTTTCCTCCTTAAACTTTTATTCAAAGTATACTCAGTGTTTAGTTCACCGCGAAACAGTTATTAACAAAAACTATCTACTTTTGATTATTCAGCTAGAAATATGCTGAAGCTCTGTTTACTTCTCGGAATATTGTCTGTATGCTTAGCACAACGACCTTGCCGAAAAGAACTTGCAATCAAGATAAACAAAAATTATTTAAACAATGGAACCCATTATGTTGAAGAAAATGGCTTAGCTATTCCGAAACGATTAACGTTTTATGATAAGGGAATCCTTTACGGTTGCGTTTGTAATGTAACGACGTGTGTGAGAAAATGTTGCGGACATAATGAAGCTATAGTTGACGGCAGTTGTCAAAAGGTGGAAAACTTTACACACGTTTTGGATCGATCATTTTGGTATGTTATTTATATGGACGATATGTGCAATTTTATGATTGCGGAATTTGAATTGATGTCGAATGGTAAATTATGGGAAACAGATGGAACATCTTATGGATTTTTAGAATTTTGTGTGGATTCGATGAATGATGACGATGAACTTCGAATGGTTGCTGTTGGTTGTAATACTGTACTTACTCCAGAAGCATTACCTCACCATCAATACATAGGTAAATCATAAGATATTAGATAATTAATAGGCTAATTATAATAAACATGGTATTGAAGGTTTCTTTACTTTTAACGTGTACCTACAGGAAAAAAAATGTACACACTGTTCGGCGAAAGATATCTCATGCATCATTAATTAATTGTGGTATCCTCAACAAACTTTTTCAGATTTTGTCTCTTTCTATCTTGTACAATAAGACGAAAAATAAATATTTGACCTACGTCGAAAAAACGGTGACAAATAATGACGCATGAGATATCTTTGTGTATATTAGTATTTTTTTACAGCATACGAACTCATCAACTATAGTAAGATTGAAAATTATTCGAATACCGCTCGAATAGGCAATTTTATTTGCAAGAAGTTCATAAGAAATATTATTTTGAGTACATTTAAACGTTTTAAATCTAAAGTATTGTTTAAATACTTAGATTTTTAAATACTTTTTAATCTCTTGCTTCTCCTATAAAATTATTCTAAATTAAGTGTCTACATTTTCTTATGCCATTAACAATAAGGAACTGTTTCTTATTGTAGAAGTACTCATAAAAAATGTACTCTCTCATACTATACAGGTGTCCCGTTTTGATTGTCCTATCCTTTACTTGGAATTCCCTGACTTTCATGATATTAATAATAGATGAAATTACGGAATTAAACTTTCAATATCTATTCACTAGGACTTTTTCACTTATGATTATTTAAGGAACACGCCAGTCGAGAATCGGGCAATCAAAACTGGAATTCTGTATATTAAAAGAATATGCGCCTTACTTTTAACGAATACCTAGAGTAAAAAATGTATAAATACTTTTTAACAGCGTGCATTGCCACCAACTATGGTACAATTCATAATGATTGGAATATCGTTTGAGTAAGCAATTTTCTTTGTAAAAAGTTCGTGAGAAATCTACTTTTGGGTACATTTAGACTATTTATGTCATTTTTTATTGGAATGGGTTTGCATGCTAAAGTATTTCTTTAATACTTTTCAACTCTTTTGTTTTTGATATAAAATTCTTCAAAATGAAATTACTAGATTTTCTTGTCATTCACAATAAGAAACTATTACACCTAAGAAAATTTTACCCCAAAGGGGTAACTATAAACCGTGCAGTAGTGTTCGGCAAACATCAGTTGTGGTAACGATTGACAATTAATTAATCGTCAATCATCTTCTTGAATTAGGATTAATAATAATCGTCAATTGTCTTCACTGAGAATTTCGATTAATTAGTCGTATATTGTCTCTGCTCTGAATTACGTATATCGTCTTTACTCTGAATTACGATTAATTAATCGAAACTCTCAGTGAAGATAATCGATGATCATTATTAATCCTAATGCCAGAAGGCGATTGATAATTATTATTGATCCCAATGCCAGAAAGCATGCTACAACGATTGATTTTTGCGGAACACTGTTCTGCAATAGGGTTAAAGATTATAATTTTTCGAAAATTAGCATACAGACTGAAAACAAATTAGAGACTCCTGAAATTATAAAATATGAATGATTCTGAAAACATACACAAAATATAGGGGAGAGTTCAGCATGATACCAAAACTGTAAAAGTGCTTCAATGAACTATAAAAAAAGACGGATAACCAAACATAAAATAAAGGACGGTTAAAAATCGAAAGATAACATTTTTCTCATGAATGTATTTATGCAGACAAGTGTAGTATGTACAAATAGACATATTTGTGCGTTGTTATCGGCTACTTCAGAATCTATAAGAGACACAGAAAAGTAGGTATCCTGTCTCACTCTCTCTTTTCGAGAGTAACTTATTTGTGCAAACACTAAACTTCTATGTTCTTTTATTGTCGGATTACAACAAAAAATTCCGTTTTCGGCGAACCTTTGAACATTAGTGCTTACTTACTTATTATTTTTTTTTTGAATTGAAAACGCTAATTATAACGCTCACACCACATGTGGGATACCTAATTGGAAAGCTAAAAATATTCTTTTTTCAATAACATCATGATAAAGTATGGTTTGTATTAACCGTTTGACCGCTAAGCAATTCTTGCAAGAACGCTCGTAAACTGCGAGACATATTTTGACTTGATGTTGACTTTAGCAAAGCAAGCGTGAGGTCAGACTACGTTTATTCCATTGGTGCAACAAAGGCACACTGAAACTCGCAACGCAAAAGCGCTACATCGTGGTTTTCGACACAAATGAACGAAGCGCTTTCGCGTCTCGTAGCAGTCCAACAGTTAAAGAAAAACTTTGTATTACATCTCAAAAATTATCAAATATAAAAACTGTCCTAATAACGCATTAACCGCTTTTCTCTAATTAAAAAAAAATGAAATTCAGGTATTGTTTGAGAACCCTAGAACTTTTTGGCTGTAACTCAAAAACTAAGGAAGGAAAGGCTGCTACCTATTTTGCTTTGTTTCTTATAGTTTCTAAACTAATTTCATAAAATTATTTTTTTTTGTGACATATGATTTACCATATACGGTTTCCTCTGTCAGTACCTTATTTCTTATTAAGAAGATTGGAAGTACTGGTTGTACACGTTAGGAATTAAATTGTTTCGTTTGAATTCAACCAACAAAGGGGAAAACTACCGAAAACTTAGTTTTCCGTTGTAGTAAACTCTGAAGAAGATCAAATAAATGATCGAAAGCTCGGCTTAATAAAAGGAGGTTATTTAATTCTCCCCCTTGTTGGTTGCATTCCCACGAAACAATTTAATTCTTATTTCTTATTAAATTGATGGTACCAGAATGAGTATAAAGTGTACTAATATATCTTTTGTGTTCAAGTGTTTATAGAAGACTTAATTGTTATAGTTGTTCTTAAAAGTAAGCACTGATGCTTTTGTAGAATATTCACCAAAAAAAAAGGTTTTTATGACTACTTTTATCATTTACTCATATCAGAGTCCAAAGCAAATGTTAAATTAAAATGTTTTCACTTATCAGTATATGTATGAGTAGAAATTAATAAAATAAAGTTTTACTAGATACAACTTTATATGTGAAAAATTAGTATCTTTTAATCAATTGTGATTTCTTCCTTTTTCTTTACTCTATAACATAAGGTCATTTGCAAAGTGTATCTTTATTCTGAGGGACTCGTGTTTGCAGTATAATACAATTTAAAAAAGACTTAAAAGTATCACTAATAAACAAAGTATAAATTCGGTACAAAGAATAAACCGTAATAAATCTTTAAAACTATTAAGCTGCAAATTTGGGTGATTAAAGATTATATTATTGTTGATATTTTTGGGCTTGCTTCTCGACTACGCTTTTGACGTAGATACTTTGTTAATATCATGTACCCGTTTGTTGTACTTTTAGATATTTTCGAAGCTTATTATCTTGTTAGAATACCGTTTATATACTCTAAGGTATAAAACCGTTATGCACTGTTATGCTGCTTTAAATTTACCTATTGTTAGTCGTATCAACTCATTATCAACAATTTCGTTTGCGCGATAACAAGCCATATATCACTTCCTCTTGACTGGACTTTAATTCGATAAGTTTTGTTTATCCAATAAGGAAATGTGGTTGGTATAATTGACCCATTTCGTGCTATATGATTAAAAATAAAAAATGCATAATTTCTTCCATATTTTCTTATTGTTATTAAGGTATTTAATTTTAAGAAGACATCTAATAACTTTTTTTTACCCCACTAATATGAGTAGAATTGTCCAAAATGTGTTATGTAGACTATAACCCTACCATAGAAAAAATGAGAGAAAAGTTAATAGAAAACCTTGGGCATTGGTTTACGAGTTTCCATGAATAGAGGAAGTCTACGTTTGGATTAACCAAAAGTTTCAACACTTCATAGTTATGAGAAGACTGAGTTCTAGAAATAGAATGAACTGTACCGGACTTTACCATAGGATACTCTCCTACGTATTTTTCAACTTCGAGATTTGTGGTTTATAAAATTTCCTGCTCCCGTTAAAACTCAATCAGTGTTAAAGTTGCAACCGTTTAAAAATGGTTCGATACGAAATGATCGTGACAGTTTGTGTATTACTTATGATAATAATATCAATTAATTGCGAAGAATGTCCTTTGCATTTACGCGTGGATATATCAAATGGGAAACGTTTTCCCAATGAAACTATCATTAAAGGTGATTTGGTGTTTTCAAAAGAAGAATATCAAGATGTGAACGGAATTATTACGGGTTGTTTAAGTGCTCGACAAAGATTTGTCAGAAAGTGTTGTCCAAATTCACAAATTTTATTGAAAGATAATTCATGTGAAGATACCGACATAGATTTTTCTTTCATAACATACGATGGTATGGATATCGTGAATAATAATTCGGACTTTTACGTAATTTACAATAGAGATTGCACGTACGGTTATTACTTGTTAGATCCTCAACATTTTGAAACTGATCTGTTTTTTCTACAAACCGATGGAAGAATTTTTTTTAACGATACAAATGATTACGCGGAAGCTGGTGATTTTTGTGTAGATAACGTTTTACAAAATAAAAGTGTTTATTTGTCTGCTTTAATATGTTTTCCACCACCACCATCGAATTTCTACTCATACGGTATGTAACCATTTTTTTAACATTTAACTAAAGGTTCACTTACATTTGTCATTTTTAATAATTTCTTCAAGATGAACATCAAAACTGACAAAATACAAATAACCCCTAAATCAAGCATTTTGTATGTTCATCTTGGAGGAGTCATCCAAAAGGATAAACATAAATTATCTTCCTCTTTTAGTTTATCAAAAATAACGTAAGTTACATTTATTTCTTTGTAAGACTCTTCCAAGATGAATATTCAAAGTGACAAACGTAAACGTTCTTACAATTAGACCTGGTATTATCAGTTGAAGAGAATACCTGAAATAGGTATAATAATATGAAATAATTCAATGTTAATTTAATTTCCAAAGTCACTCAAACTGAGAATTTAAAAAATCTTAAAATCTAACACATACGTTTTATGTTAAAATTAAACGTCTTTTTAAATGACGTAGCACTTTCTTTCCATTTTGAAGCAAAGAAACTGTTGTGTAGATACTTTAATTGAGTGTTTTATTTTAAAAATTTCAAGCTACATTACGCTAAAGCTACATGAGCCTGCGTACAATGTTATACTGCTTTACTTCTCTTTATATCTTTAAATATTGGAGTATGAAAGATTTGAAAGCAAATTCTTGAAAACGACCTTTTTTCCTTAATTAAACAAAAAGAAGCAATTCTTAAAAACAACAAATTTCAACGTATGAAAGGTCAAAAAGGTTAAAAATCAACCTCCTTAGAATTAAACAAAAATGTAAATCCACTCAAATTCAAAGTAAAGAATTACTTATTTAATTATAAAACAATAAATAATCTCAAAGTCAGTCTAAATCTAGATCTAACTCTAGATGCAGTAGAACGTTGATTACGAACGTCAGTTATCCAAACTAGCAAGTATTCGAATAGAGGAGAAGGAAGCTCAGTTGTTGGAAAAACGCGCACATTCGTTTATCTGAATGAGATTAATAAAGTTTTAAAATGAATAAACATAATGAATGACTTTATAGCACTTCGTTACCAGGCACATCTTATGATTCTCAGAAGATTATCTCCATGTAGATTTTCCCTTTCTTTGACTAAAATTTCTTCTGCCTGAAGGAGTATTGATGATGCATTTGAACATCTTCGAAAACGTCGCTCCACCGAAAATCTAATAACTCATGTTTGATCAACTTTAAATCGGAACTAAAGATCCACTTACATAAATTATCTCGAAGCCGGTCTAAATCTAGATCGAAATCTAGATGCAGTAGTACGTCGATTATCCGAACATCAGTTATCCAAACCGTCAAGTATTCAAACAGAGGAGAAGGAAGCTCAGTTCTCGGAATAACATATACATTCCTTTATCTGCATGTGAATTAATAAAGTTTTAAAGAACACTTTTTTGGATCTCTGGTGGATGAAGAGGCATTTCCATTTTGTTAAGTGCATTATGCGTACAAAACGATTTGAAATTTTTTGTGCGTGAGGATCAGTATTTGGTATATTCTGTACCTCCTCATCCCATAATGAATAACTTTATAGCACCTTGTTATCATGCGCTTCTTATGATTATCCGAAGATTATCTCGATGTAGATTTTCCCTTTCTTTGACTAAAATTTCTTCTACCTGAAATTGGTAGTGCACAGTTGTATTGGTGGTGCATTTGAACATCTTCGAAAACGTCGCTTCACCGAAAATCTAATAACTCGTGTTTGATCAAATTTAAATCGGAATTAGAGATCCACTTATATTTTGTTACTTTGAATGTTCACATAAGTCACTCCAATTACTATCAAAATAAGTCAATTTTTACATTTGCCACTTTGGATAATTCATCCAACATAAACATCCATGATGACAAGTGTAAAGCGACCTTTAGTTCTAATTTTAATCTGATCGAATACGGAAGTTGTTAGATTTACGGTGGACAGACGTATTCGAAGAATGGAAAAATATACTTCGCGATGATCTTCGGAAAATCAGACAAAACATGGCAATAGTACTATGAAGTAGAAATGGGCATAATCGAATGACCATAATCGATTAATCGATTACACAGGATCATTTGAAATATCGATTATTCTGAAAAATAATCGATTATAAAGTAATCGAATGAAATAATCGAATTAAAAGAGGACTATAATTTAATAAATTTATGTAATAAAATGCTGTAAGTAACAAATAATTATTCATGTGTAGTTAACACATAAACTAATCAAACAAATCACTTATTTTGGTTCGGAAATTCCTGGTATAACATATGAATTACAAGGTTTATTGGTTACGTATATTAATTTTTACAAAAAAAGGGATTTAGGTGATATAAATGATTCAGGGGTTTCAATATACTCGACACATTGTTTTTTCAAAGATTTGTTTAAAAAATGTGTAATAAACAATTATAGAGAGTATTTGAATGAAGCAAATTTACTGTGGGAGCATTTTGAAGTATAGGCTAAACAGGAATTCAGCACATCCACACCCACACATCCTGCCGAAGCACAAATAAAGCAGTACCTAGATCTATCATTGATAGATAGGAAACAGAATCCTTTACAGTTTTGAGAATCCAAGTAGGAAATGTTGCCGGAGCTCTATAAACTTTCAAACAAGTATCTCTGCCTGCTAGCAACATTAGTGCCATCTGAAAGAGTGTTCTTAAAAGCAGACGAGTTAACAATGGACAGAAGGAATAGGTTAACCAGTAATATGATCAATGAAATAATGTTTTTAAATAGTAATATGTAATATATAGTACAATAAATGTTGCAGAAAAGAAATAAGGATTTTTTATAAAATTCTTTATATAAAATGTTATTTCAACTTTCATCACTGAATGAAACAAACAGTCGAATGCAAAAATGATCGAACATTTTATTAGATTACAAAGTATTCGATTATTAGAGTCCTTATAAAATAATCGATTATTTCATTCGATTACAAAACCATCGATTATTTTTTCTATAATCGATTATTCAAATTTCTCGATTATGCCCACCTCTACTATGAAGTTAATCGTGCTGGTAAATATTATACCACATATTGATCCTCACGCCAAAACAATTCCAAATTATCTTGCACGTATAACACATCTATCCGTCACTTTATTTTCTATATGTTTTTTGGATTATTAATCATTTCATATAAGTATAAATAAATGGTTTCTTGATTATTACGTTCATTCATTTATTAGGACAACAATAGCGTGGCTGTAGAAATTCAAATGACCTATACACATATTATTTCTACAATCAAAGCTTACAGAAATCTAAAAAAGTATCCTCTGATTTATTCGAAGCAGTGTAAATGTGTACGAGAGCATGTATATCACGTATAATTCTTATCTCAGGAATTCAATTTAGAAGTTTAAAAGCGTGGAACTCTAAAACAAGTAAACAAAATCCATTTTTCTTTTTTTATGAAATGTACTATTATACTACATAAACAATCTTCTCGGTTTGACAAGAACAGAAAGGGAATTTTAATTCTATAATGGTGTTTTAAAGACTCTCAGCACGACGTAAAAGAAATTTATTTTCTTGTAAATCTTGGTTTTTTTGCAAGAAATGCGTGACATATCTTAAATTGAAAGTACCATAACCCGAAATGGAGCAGCACGATGAACAGAAGGATGAAAAAGTAAGTTCCCGCTCCGTAACATTGCCGAGTACTCTTTCATCTTTCTCTCCATGGTGCATCTCAATTTCGGGTTATAGTACATTGTATTACCAAATTGACGTCTAATCTGTTGAATATTTCTTATGAATATTTGAGCATTCTACCAACTAAATTTTGTCTTTTTATCGGTAAACTGTGTATTCACAACTTTGTGGCAAACCTCTCTTTATCGTCGTGGGGTATCGTTGTGGACTCGTTATTTGTAGTTGAAATATTTTATTTGATGTTTTTTGCATGATTAATTTTATCCTAATGCACTATTAAATCTAAATTTGCTTTTGATTATGCAAACACTCTTCGGGCCCAATTAGTTCGAATAATCGATGTTCTTCGATTGTATGTACTGTCCTCATGAAATCAAAAATATGTGATGTTTTCATTATCGCAGAAGAATAAAAAGCTTAATTTTTTTTCTTTTATTGGGATGGCTTTTCAAAATATAAATATAACTTGAAGGTAAGTAAACCGGATTATGTAATTTGCTAAGTTTTATTGACTGTAGAGTTTACGAAGATAATACATTGAAAAAGACTAATATTTATTTTGCCGTAAAAATACATGTGTTTGCTATTACCAACACTATTTGTACTCATATGGTCAATCTACTGAAATCCCTTTATACACACATTTACTCATTTCTTCGTATTTGATGATTGGTTTAATGGGAAAAACGATTTAGTCTAAATAAACATATTAAAATTGCTCCCTCTCACACACACGCATCCATAAAAATAAAAAAATTTTCAATTTCAAGTTTAGTTCCTGTTGATCCTTTCTTAAGAGAAGATGTATTTCTTTTTCAAAACGTTTCTCATTTCTTTCTATTTTCAAAAATCTTTTAGTTCGTTTCAAATTCCAAAATGTTGTCCCGATAAAACTTTTTTATACAATCTCTCATGTGTCGAACCCGACTTTATTTTCAATCCGTTCAAATGTGACGACAAACCGGTTGATTCAGAAGACTGTGTTTTCAAATATGGAATTAGTTGTGAAAACGGCTTTGATCAAGTTAGCAAAAGCGATCCGGTTTTTCTACAAAACAACGGTGATTTGTATTATGGTACATCGGAAAAAGTTTTTGTCCGTTCGGGTCAGTTTTGTATCGATTATGGCTTAGAAGATAATAAGTTGATTGGTAATTTAACTGCTTTGGTATGTTGGCTAAGTGAACCGTATTTTCATTATGTTGGTAAGTAATTAATTATACTAACATTTCGATAATTTTTATCAACTCTAATATAATTTAGACCTACCTTAAAAATTATCATACTTATTTTGATTTTACATAATCAAATACAAATAAAACCTAAAAAAACTTATTTAAACATGATATAGTTATGTATATCTAACATTTCGATAATTTTTATCAACTCTAATATAATTTAGACCTACCTTAAAAATTATCATACTTATTTTGATTTTGCATAATCAAATACAAATAGAACCTAAAAAAAAGCTTATTTAAACATGATATACTTATCATTTTATTTATCTATTTCAAAAACCTTCCTATGACAAGCTTTAAAGTAATGCAACAACCGTTCTTTATAAACTTATCGTTTCAATTCAACTGACATGATTTTATTTTCTTTGTCTATTATATTACTCATGTAAACCACACGTGTGTATTCGTGACGAAATCTTCTTTCCTTGGCTTACGATTAGTTGTATGGTGATTGTAGTTAAGAGTGACCTACAGTTTCAATTGCTATTATCTGCTAGAAATGTACTTCATCATAATATTAATATACATGACGGGAAGTGCGAATATGATTGATACAGTTGAATCGTTTACTTCGAACTCAGTGCAGAAGTGTTGTGGTGAAAATGAAATGTTTATTGATTCGAAATGTACGATCGCTAAGAACTATACTATATTTGAACCCAACATTTACGAAGAAACAACAGCTGTTCACTTTTCCAAAAAAGAATTTAATATTGTGTATAACAGAAAATGCGATGGAAATCTCAAGTATTTTTTAGAACCCGGTGAATTTTATTTACAAAAGAATGGGATGTTATTTACGCCTGATGATAATAAAATGGTAACAAATTTTTGTTTGGATTTTCAAGACGATTTGGATACAATAAGTGCTCTTGCCTGTACAAATGAAGATGATGAGACAATGGATAAGATATCTTCTCTAGGTTAGTAATAATTTCATATTCAATTTTGGTAACGTTAAAACTGTTATCACTGCTTCTTTCTTTTAAAGTAAATTTTGTTGATAAGATAACAGGATGTTTTCTTTACGAGTTTCTACTGCTTGATAAGATTTCTCAGAAATTTACAAGTGCTTAATTCACGCATTTTACGTTTTAATTATTTTTTGCCAACAAAACAAAAACAATAATACCCGTATGCATAGTCGATGGCCGGCTATTCACCGGAGATTCTCCGAAGACTCGCCGGCGAACGGTCGGAATATTTGTGATGCATAGTCGATCTCCCAGCGATCTCCGCTTTGGCGAATCGCCTGTGATTTGAAACATGATTTGTGATTTATGGGCACTATACATTCAATTCAAATTCATATCCATTTTATATATCGACGCTCTCAAGCCAAAACGGCATAAACGCCAAAATGGTCATTTTTTAGTTAGCTGCACCGTTGAGTAGAATTTTTAAATCTGCATGCAACAGTTAAAGCGACATACCCGCAAACAAACTTCATTCGCTATAAAATTGGTTTAAAGTTTGCGTAAAAGCCATTCAAGATTTATTATGTGAATCTTTTTTTGCGTTTTCTGAAAAATTAGATTAATGTCGTTTATGCCGTTTTGGCTTGGCAGCGTCGATATGTCACAGGCAAATAGTAATTTAAGGAAAATAACTTTTGTCTAGTCAAATAGCATTTGTCGGTTCAAATGGTTTTTTTTATAGATTTACACATTATTTTACTAGAAAAATATCATTTAACTAGGCAAATAGTATTTGCCTAAAGGTTCCTTAGGAAAAGAAAAAAAGAAGCTTCACAGCAAAACTAACTTTTATTTTAAGGTGAAAACAAAAAATATGCTTTAAATTTTGATTGTTTGCGATTAGTTGTTTTGGCAGGGATTACAGTAAGGACACCTGCTATTGCATAAATTTTTAGCTTTAAAGCGCGCACATAGTTTGAGCACTGGTTTTTTGATAATTGGCACTGGCATTTGGAAAATCCCTGACCTGAGAGCATTGATTGGGCAGCATAGGCTTCTCTTAAAGAAATGAAGTGGTCCTGAGGAATGTCATTGTAATTAAAAGTTACTGCTGAAACTTCTGTTAGATCACTTCTAGAAAACCAGATTCTTAAAACACCAGATTTTGTACCTATTCGGTAAACATTATTTTTGTTATCAATTACAATCCCTTCTAAGTTCTTCTTGTCTAATGGTCTTCTATCGACTTTCGGGACAGCAACAGTGACGCATTTGCCACATTATATAGCGTTGTATGTTGCTCTGCTAGCTCTTGTCATTACATCAGCAGCTTTCAGTTGACCTTCGTATGATCTCTTCCGATTTTTTCTAATATTGTCTTCATTAACACAATGATTGCACATGATCTGGCAACCTACGCCTTCACTGTCTTCCTGAATAACGCCACAAATAACGTGCACTATTTTAGAACACTTCAAACAAGTATGTGCACTTGTACTGTGGTTTCCATAGACACAGCAGTAAATATCGTCATTCATAGTATGGCAATTATAGTTGGATTCTAAATCGTCTTTTGAAGTGTCAATTTGTACTTCTTCCTCGAGATTTTCCGAACTGATGGGAACGCTAACTTCGTTCACATTATTTTTTCCAACTATATTTTCTGCTTTGGAATCAACAACTTCATTTACTTAAGCGGGAACATTCGTGCGCAAAACTTCCAAGTCTTCTTCAGTGAATGTTTTATCTAGGTCTGTGGGCAGATTTGTTGATGGTAAGCGTACTTTTGGATCAGCACCATATAAGCTAGTGTAGGGTGTTCTTCCAATAATGCGATGATAGGACGTATTTTCTTTGCCATTGCACAAAATGACAACCTATTGACCAATAAGTAGATTTATTCTCCTCCATCTCCTTCATTCGGTCACTGTAAGCTATGTACATTATTTGGCTAATAACAATTCAGCCAAATACCATTTTCCTAGAATAATAACACCCGGCAAAAAAAAAATGTCGACGTGTCATTTGGCTAGACGAATACTATTTGGCTAGCGTAAAGTTATTTTCCTTCAATTACTATTTGCCTGCGACATAATATACAATATTAATCTGACATAAATTATGATTTTATTGACGTTTTTGACATCGACCGATCTCCGGCAAATCGCCGGCAAATCTCCGGCGCGTCGCCAGAAGAAACAGCATAACGCACGTGAATGATTTCATGGCGATTTACTGCATCGTAATTTTCTATTGGTGAACGGAGAATCTCCGACGAATCGCCGGCGAGTCTCCGGAGAATCGCCGGTGATCGACTATGCATACGGGTGTAAGTGCGGTCAGGCTGAACAGCATTATTTATGCACTACTTTTGATAATCTAAATGAGATAATATTATTCTTATTGAAAGGTTTTTGTTTGTAACATTAGATTTTTTTGAAAATATTGATTTTTTTAACTAACCTATTGACTAACAAGCGTAGGTATTGTACCAAATAATGCCTATGATTTTACATTCACAATAATTTAGTACAAAAATATCTACACTAAAGATAAATACGTCCAACTGATTGTGAGTAAGGACACAATGATAAACATATGGGTGTGGTAAAACTTCAGAAAGCATTTATTATACAAAATAGATAGAAAACGAAGTATAGAAAAGAGATTTTTTAATTGAAAACTTAAACAATAAAAACGAAACTATTATTAAATTATACCCACCAATTTAATTATTTATAACCTAACAGGATAAATAATTTTATATGCAAAGATACGAAATTTCGAATGCTAAACAGTACAAAAAAGATATAAGTTGTTATTTGATTTTGTAAAATCGTCTGATTTTTTAAAATCTGTTACTTGTATACTCTAATATAAAGGTGAATAAATTTATATCAATTTCTTATTCTCTTTTATTCACTTTAAAATAGTTATAAAATGTCTATCGCGTTTATTTGAACTATACATTAAAATCAATAAAAGCCGGCACAAACTTCCCATTTAAACTTGGTCTTACTTGATAAGATATGTGTAACGTTTCACGTAACCTTGTACGCAATTTCCTCAGATTTCCTCCAAATAACTTTTTTCTATCACCACAACAAAAAACCACACCACGAGAAAGATACACTCCTTTAGTCACTATTGATTATGAATAATACAACGAGGATAATATTAGTCCTGTGACAATGTTCGTGCTTGTAACACTTGTTTTGTTCGCGCGTGTTCAAAACGGTTTTTCACTTGATTTTCCGTGTTCTCTACCGGAAGCTGTTGACGCTATAGTACCTGATAACATTAATAATGACACATCTACTAACTTTATGATAACTGACGATGAAAACGTGAACATCAAAGATAGAAATTGTGCTTGCCACATAAAAACTTGTATAAGAAAATGTTGCCCTGAAGGAGAAATGTTCGTAGGAAAAAAATGTGACAGTGCAGAAAATGTACCAATTTTTGAACCAAAAATTTATAATGGAATGGAATTGGTAAATGTTACTAGTGATCAAAAGCACGTTCTGTATAACAGTACCTGCCAGGGAGTCAAATTTTTTTTGGAACCCGAGAAATATGAGCAAGATATATTTTATCTTCAAGTCGACGGATATCTTTACATGCCATTCGGCGAAAATGTTACATCCGATTTTTGTCTTGAATTTAGAAACGGTTCCGATGAAATTAACGTGTTGATGTGTAGTAATGAAGAAGTGATTTTAGATTACGATGAGGAAATGATGACACATTTGATTAAAGGTTTGTGATTGTAATTATCTATATTGCTTTTTATTAGTTTGCCATAATGTAGAAAGAATGAATTTCTGTCTAAGCAGACGTTAAGGAATACAAAGTCCAAAAGTTGATAGAAATTGATAAGAATTGACAATATTTACACCTTTCAAAACTTTTAAAGTTTGTTTTCAAAAATCAGTTTCTTCCTTTTCAAAAATATATTCAATATGATTTTGTGGTAAATACACACGATTTGAATGACTGTAAAGAAAATTTTCTACAAAATGTTTTTTTTTGTAGAAACAAATTTTGTACGTAGTACTACATACCATTCAGATTTTGCCCGATTTTAAGAAGGCAGATACATAACTGCGAATTTGACAAGCATACATGATCCATCGTTTTATACAAGCATGCTGTACAGTTTGTAGGATAATTTTGCGCAAGCGTGTCAGTAGAAGCCGCTGATAGAAAAACTACTAATCATAATAAGCCGCTTGATGTTTGATTGAATTTGACACATGCGGCTACAATTATTTGAATCGTTTGAGCACAATAATTATCATTCATTCTGAAATTTGTAATTCTGCTAATCAGATGGATAGATTTTCAATCAAGAAGTTCATTAAATTAATGTAGAAATAACCTTTTTTTTCAACCATTCTTTAGAATACACATAACCTTTCTCGTGGATAACGCAAAATGTGACAAACTGGTGCTTATTCAAACATGTTTGTATCTTATAGTGCCGAAGGGAAATTTTCAGTGCTTATACACAAGGGTTGATTATGCATGCTTGTCAAATTTGCAGTTTACATTCGATCATATCCAACATAATTTATCTCAATTAAGAGTTTACCTTGAAACGCTCTTTATACTCATGTTTATGTATAAGACAATCACGTATCATTAAAGCAAAGCTGATCGTCATTGGGTCAATCCCGTCAAAAATACCTGATGACTACTTAATGACGATCAGTTTTGTACTAAAATTTATAAGGGCAAAACTTTACATAGTCAAGTACTTTAATAAAATCTATGGAGTAAAAGCCTCTTAGTTTCCTTATTGGAATTCATGCAAACTAGAAAATGGAATCATTTATATCAACTTCTAAACTGCTTTCACACATTCTCGGTTATACAAGATGAATAAGAAAAATAGAATTTTATTTTTATAACATGTTTATTTAAAAGGGCAAAATTTATCACATTATTTTGAACATATTTTATCGGCCAAATAACCCTTTCCTGGGTTGATACACATTTATGTTTGTTTTATGGCATTTGACTGGTTGCTTTCAAAACTCTGTCTGCGAAACGACATTTTTTTCAATGTTAGGTTCCAAGACTTGCAAAGTTTGTAATTTGTTTTTAGATTTCAAAAGGTCCCAAATAATGAAGTATGGCTTCGTTAGATCTGACAAATTTGGAAAGCCAATTTAACATGTTGACCGCAGCGCGTCATTTACTTGTTCCGCGCCTGATTTCGGTTGGTGTAATGCGGCACACGGCCTGAGGGGTTACAATTTTTTTTTTTCTTAAATGGCGAACAACGTGTTAAATGATCAATAAGGAAAAACTACAGAGTCCAGTAATTTGTTATTTAAAAATCTTCATTATGGTCGAAGATATGTGTGCAATTGCTCGATTCTGTTAGAAGCAACAGTGCTCGAAATGTAATTCAGCAATCTACTGCAAAAAACTCGTAACTATCCATAAACCTTACTTACCTTGAAAGGTAACACTGAAGAAGAAATCATTAATTTAGAGCCAAAATTAAGTTTTGCTAACAAGTTAACATGTCATAAAATGAACATAAATTAGCATCAGTAGTATGTATTTGCCGATTGAAGAACCTCCTCCTCGAACATGCGTTCCAGGAGAAGGTTCTTCAATCGGCAAATATTTTGGGACCCCTCCTCACACCTGTGATCGAGAATTTTGCATCCTCCTCCCACCTGCGAGGGATCTATATTAAGAGAATTTTATTACAACCAAGAGGATCTTAAACGATGAGGAGGTTTTTCAGAAGCCATGATTTTGATTCCCTCGCATACCACGTTTCCATCGTTGTTAGCATTTAGTACTCCTCGTTCCGTTGTTACCATCTCACTACTGCTACCTGTAACTGTTCCATTTCGAGCACTTTTCCTGCTTTCAATCTTTTCTAAAGAATGTACGACCGATCTCTTCGTAGGGCATTTGTTGTTTGGTCTGGACGTCACTAAATTGCATCATTATGTACATTAAGATACCACCTAATACTATTAATTTGATTTACTTATTCGATAATTTTTAATATCCTTCACACTAAGCACATAAAAACTGCACAAGAACCACCATTTATTGAAGCAGAACACTCTGTAGGAAAGAAGCACTCTGTGATTACAGAGCAAACGGCCCTTGCTTTTATAGCAATGCTAAACTTGGTGGGAAAATTTTTAGGTCTTTCAGGATACATCTGCCGTACATGTTCAAACCTGTTATTTCTCATAATGTACATAAATAAATATGCGACTGATGCAAATTATCTGACATTTCATCGCGAAACATGGGAGGATTAACATCACATTTGTCTTCAAAAACCTACTCATCGTTTAAAATCTTGGCTGTAATAAAATTCTCTTAAAATAGATCGTTATTCCAGAACCTCACGCCTTGGAGAAGAAGAACTTCCTCGTACGTAGATGAGAGGAGGATGCAATACATTTACCTCAACATATTTGTCTCTTTCGGAACTTCCTCCTCGAACACAGGTGTGAGGAGGGGTCTTAAATTATGTGCCGATTCAAGAACCCCCTCCTGCAACGCAGGTTCGAGGAGGAGGTTCTTGAATCGGCAAATACTACTAGCATCAACTCAACAGAAAGTTCTTTGACTGTTACGTTACGTTATTCGCGAAATTTACTATCTTTCCTTATATTTTCAAAACTATATTGATTCAATTGAAATCCCAAAATATTGTCCAAGAATTACGTTTTACCTAATAATTTATCTATTCAATATGACTATTTTATTTTTAATTCGATTAAGTCCCACAATCAACCCCTTGATTTAAAAAAATATTTCGTATGTACAACTTATTCCACTTTTTTGATAACTACAACATAGAAACTACCAAAAATAAATTTAAACTTCTTTATTATACTTGATCAAGTTTTACCAAGAGTTTGACGTGTCCTTATTAATAATTTCCCTTATTTTCCTTCATTAAGTCTTCTTCGCCACCACAACGAAAACCACACTATAATGAAGATGCACTATAATGAAGTTTAAATACAATTAATCGTACAAATAATACCAGTCTTGTGACAATGTTGTTACTTGTAACACTAGTTTTTTCGACGTGTGTTCAATTCGGCTTTTCAAACGACACATCGTATCCTGTAGAAAATTTTGCCACAATTTGCGATGAAGAAATGTACACGAAAGCTGAATCTCAACTGAATACAACGACAGATGAAGATATTTGTCAAGTTAAAACATGCATAAATAAATGTTGCCCTAAAGGAAAAATATATATAGAAAAAACATGTAAAAGCGATGAAAATCTAGCAATTTTTAAACCAAAAGTTTATAATAGAACAGAATTGGTAAATATTTCTGACGATCAAAGGCACGTTTTGTATATCAAATCTTCCTTTTGCCCGAATGGACATATTTATCATTTGGATCCGAAAAAATTTCCTGAAGAGAAATATTATTTCCAAATGAAAACAAACCATCTTTACATGCCGTTCTACAAAAATATTACATCTAATTATTTTTGTTTTGAATTTATAAAAGAGACTGATGAAACTGAAGTTTTCGTTTGTAATGATAAAAATAATGATAATGATATTGGACGTCGTCTGGCAAAAACAGGTTTGTGATTAAGGTTTTATTTTTTATTTGCTATAATGCATTGAAATCGAATTTTTGTCTAACAATAAGACATGCTTATATCTATAAGTTTTAAATATACCATATAAACACACAAATCAGCACTTAAAAGGTTTTTCATAAATAAACTACAGCCGGCCCAATCCATCTTGGCCGATGAAGGTCACGAAAAATGCGCAGATGAAGGAGTGTGACAGTAAATCGTTGGAGAAAGATGGGTGTATTCGTTAGATAGGAGCGGCAAGTATAGAGCGCGGCAAAAGTTGATCTGTACAAAAACATGTACCGGTATTGTATTGTAAATTTTAAAAAGGTAAATTTTTAATAATGAATTTCTTTGTAATAGGTTATTTTTCAGGGTTTTTAAGTTTAAAAGTTATTTTTAAATTAACAAACCCATTAATCAAACATATTTTAAGCTGCAAATAGTACAATGTCTGCTAAAACAATTAACAAAAATAATAAATAAATGAGAACTTACTTTATTTTTCACTTTACTTTCCGCCATCTCGAACTTAAATATTATCTCACGCACTTATACACAAACTTTTGCTTTGATCTGTACACGATCAGTACCCTGTTGAGTATACTACGCAAATGAGCTCTCTAAGAACCCCCACCTATTGTCACTGCGCAGATGACCTCGGAAGGCCAAGATGAAATGGGCCGGCTGTAATTTGAAACGTGATTTTTTAAGGACTTTATTTCTGTTTCAAACACAATTATAAAAGTTGAATAACATTATAAAAAATTCTGTCCTAACTACAGTGGCGTAGCGTGGATTTTTACCAATCGGTGTTAATCCTAAATTTGCCATTCTCTGTCTTCGCAATGAAGAAAAACTGTCTGCAATAATGACAGAGTCATTATTTCAAAAGGATTGAATATAACATGTACTTATTACAACAAAATTTTATAGCTTTCTGCAACGTGAACTTTTTTGTACATTATACATTTATCTATACATTATTTATACATTTTATACAGCATTCATTTGCACATATTGTTCTATTGCCAATATAACTGGATTTTTTAATCTTGACATGGACATTGTAGACCTTAAGAAACTTTTAATTAATTTCAATTTTTTTACAATTTTAGTAATTTGGTAAGATTTTTTTTACTTTTACTACTTTTAGTGGAATTATTATAAATTTTGAAAACATTGTTCGAATTTTAAAGAATCTATAGTAAACTTTGGTGGAATTATATGAATGCCAATAAATTTTGATGGAATTTATTACAACTTTGTTATCTCTGATGGAACGTTTAAAAATTTTAGTAATTTTTTTTATTAATTTGATAAAAAGTTAGCAAATTTAGTGAAATTAGGTAAAATGTTGTAATTTTTTGTGGGATTAATTGAAAACATGTGTATCTTTTTGACAGAAAATTAAAAATTTTTATAAATTTTAATAGTTTTTGTGGCCGTAATTTTGTGTGTAGTCATTTTGTATGATTTTATTAATTTAGTGAAATTGTTCAAAGTGTAGTAACTTTCACTGGAATTATTTGAATTTTTTTTAAATTGTTTTAACAATTTAATGGTGTTTTTGACTTTTTCATGAATTTATTTTTAAATTTCCTGAAAAAAATTAGTAACTTTTGGTAAAATTGAATTATTTTTAATAGATGAGAATGTGAAATAAATGATTTTCCAGTCCTTTTGCCACCCTAACATTTGTGTCCTTCGGAATAATAGCCCCCTGCGTCCCCCTTACTCTACACCTCTAAAAAGGTAGTCAAGATATCTAACATTATCTAATTATAATCCCGTTTTACGTTCTTCTACACAATACATATAAAAACCAAATTAACATATCGCAATAGGAAATCTTTATCAACATGTGGTTTTCTATGACTAAAAGCGTCAACAAGTAAATTTTCTATGCAATCTCTTTCATTTTCACCAATATGTTCGTTAGTGTAAGTGCCAAATTTCTACTGCTCACCATAACTCATTCGTTAGCGATTATAGAAACTCCTTGTGAAATTGCCGATGCCGTAGACATAACATACGATTCAACCTGGAATTTGTCCGCAATTATCCATCGTAACATTTCTTACGAATCTTATTACGTTTTCCAATTAGGCGGTGCTGTATACGGTTGTGTTTGCTATATCAAAGGTTGTGTGCAAAAGTGCTGTAAAAGCGACGAAATGCTTGTTAATAAAACTTGTACTCGACGTTCGGGAGTGAAACCTTTGGATTTAAAAGTTTATAATGGAAATAATTTAATAAGTGATGGACAAAAACAACTATATATTACTTACGGTAATCATCCTTGTGAAAAAGAAAAGGTTAAATTAGATCCGGAAGCATATTATGAAGATGAACATTATCTTCAAAGTGATGGTACTTTAGCCATGCCTTACGCTAGAGATTTATCATATGGAACTTTTTGTATTGATCAAATTGAAGGTGATATTGAACCTTATGCAGTTATACAGTGTGTTTATAATGGAAATAAAATAAATAAAAGGGTAAAATATGGTTATGCTACGGTTATCTCAACAGGTTCGTATATTATTTACACCTATCATGGGTTTTATAAATCATAATTATTAACTTATAATTAGTCAGTTTTTGCAATAAGTTCTCGAAATATATAAATAATTATTACATAAACTTTTTATTATTAATCATTTTTCCACAAAAAAAGATAAAGGGTTATTTCAAAATATTTCTGGTTAAACACAAGATATAACCAGGAAGCTGTCATATCCTGTCTCTCTGTAGAACACACCATTTTCAATAATTTTTATCCTCCAGTCCAGTCATAGAAAAACACTCGTGATGTGAAAACAAATAATGCAAAAATGATTGCTAACGTGTTAATTTTCGTAATTATTTCTTTACCAACGTTAAATTGCAATTCGCGTAATACAAAAATCGTTAATAACACAACATTCGAAAAACATACATTGGATTCTATATGCTCTTTAAAACGCTGTGTTCGAAAATGTTGTCCCCGAGATTACGTTTTCGCTTATAATAATGACACAATGATGTGCGAAGTTAATGATTCTAAATTTAACATTTCTGCACTTCTCGCGGATAATGTCGAAAGTGATCGATTTTATGTCACCGAAAGTGATAATTCGTATAACTTTAGTTGTCCGAGCGAAACCTTTCCAATGTTTTTAAGTCCGGAAGACGAACTGTATTATTTACGCGAAAGCGGAGATGTGTTTGTTAATTCGCGGTATATTATTAAATCGTTTTGCGTTGACGTTTACAATGGAAGTAATGGGATTTTTTACTGCGCTTGGTCCGATGATGATGGTAGTAATAATTCGTATATAGGTTAGTAAACAATATTTTTATTATATTCTAGATGAACGGTGGGCAACCTCCGGCCCACGTGAGGGTCTAATCTGGCCCGCGAGACCTTTAGAAAGAATAATAAAGAATTTTTGTTTTCAAAATTATTACTTTTTAAACGAAAGAAAGAATTAAAGAAGGATTTTTACCACTAATGCGTTAGAGAAAAAAAAATGTCTCATTACTGTATTGGGATTCGAACCCAAATTTCCTGCTTTCTGGGGAGTTGTACCGAGGAAGGCAGGAGATCTGGCAGATCTAATAACAAACTTTATTAGTTAGTATGAGTTTGTTAGTAAATATAAGTAACAAAAATTTGTTAATTTTTTATTCCGGTCCGCGTACGAAAAGTAAACCGTAATCCGGCCCTCACTACACAAAAAGTTGTCCACCCCTGTTCTAGATAATCGTTTCGTTAAGTTTCCCTAGCAATTTTTTTTTGTCTAAAAATTATTACAAATTAAGAGATTATATATCGTCACTTTGGTACTATTTATTGAATTTGAAAACTTAAAACGAAAAATGTTATGCATATGATGTGGAAGAGGTCTGGAACATCTGAAATATCCTCTAAAGCAGTGATGGCGAACCTTTTTGAGAAGCGGGTAAAATTTTGTTAATTGTATTTGTTTAGTGCTTCCTTGTGGGTCACTAATTTAAAAGCACTTGGAAAAAAGGAAGGTCATTACTTGAATCTTTTTAAAAAAAGTCATGCGACACAGTCGACATCTAAAAAAAATAATAATAAAGGGCATGATGCACAAGTGGACATTTTTCTATATTATAAAATCGCTTCATAGCCGGCTCTTTGTGGGTTACTTAAAAGGTTTGTGTGGGTCACTATGTGACCCGCGGGTCATAGGTTCGCCATCACTGCTCTAAAGGATTTCCCTCTAGAAAAATGATTGATGGGATCAAAAACTACTTTAAATTTGTCGTGTTCTGATATGCTTAAACTTTTTCTACTGTGATATGTGCTAGCAGGATCAAAGAAAGTATTTTCTTCAATGTGAATCACTATTTTTAAAAAAGTTTGATAAAAAAACTTTTTCTTTAAAGTCAGTCCTTACATTTAGAAACATTTTCTTACAAAAAATGTTACCATCTTTTGACACTGCAAACGTATGTCAATGTACAAGAAGGTTTAGGCGACAAATCTAAAATTATTTTTTCCAGGAAATAACTTCTTCGAGATATTTCAAATGTTCCACACTGCATAGAACACCAATATTTTATTCAAACCTAATGTTAAAAAATTTGCCACCTTTTCGGCATACAATCGCACGTCACTATAGAAAAAAGTGTAGACGACACATTTAAGATCGTTTTTCCCAGAAAAAATCTTTCAAGGTTTTTTCCCAGAAAGGATTTTTTTTTTTAAGAAATTCCAAATGTTCCAATCTTTTACTTCACATTGTATGAGACATTAATATTTTGTGCGAACCCATCATATCGCATTATATTGCTGCATAGAATTATCATTAAAACTAACTCCAATAGTAGATTTACATAGATTCAAGAAACTGTTGGGTTCTGACGTTTTGGTTACAATCTTCAGAAAAAGTTGAATTATATTTGAACAAATAAAATAGATTTTTGTTTGAGTTAGTTCTAGTATCGTCGTCATTTTTCCTGTATGCTCAATTTACATTCTTAACCCGATAATACCGAGTATGACGTGTTTGCTACGTTTAATGAAAACGAATTTGGTATCTAAATTGTAGAGCTTTTTGCTCCGACGACGTCGATCAACGAAATTGTTATACTTCAGTGATACGAATACGTAACTTAGATCACGCCTCTAACTGCAACATGCTTGAATAGGATTCTATACGATAACCAGTTAACCCTTTCGCGACGGGTGCCATAGACATACAGCAACCACTTGGTGCGTCACAGTGACGAACGCCGTATACCGTGTGCACGCCGGTGAGCTGCGGATACGTTTAACGTAAGTGGAAAAAGAACGACAATAAGGTTTCCATTAGTTAACACAGGACAGATATACTACGTTTACTTTTCTGGTCGATTGGAGTTGATATGTGCCTCTTTATCTAACTCATTAAAATCGTATGCAATTCGATGTCTTGTCTAACACATTTACTTGCCTTATCTGCAGGTCGAATGCGTGCAGACGGCAGTCAGTTGAGCCTTCGCGTAAAGCGACAAATATAATTTAGGTAGACTATCACAAAGAACGAAAAAAATTGTTTTCTGTAGTTTTATAAAAAACGGCAATGTACAGTACAGGCACGCCGTCGGGAAAGGGTTAAAGAAGAAAAATGTTTCTTTTTTCTTAAAATTAAAAAATTAGACGTTATCAAGTTAATTAGTCTGTTGTAATGAACGATTCTAGAATAGGAAACCTTTTCTAAAGATTAAAGCAACTTAGTATGAATTTGCCCACATTTTACAAATTTGAACATAGAAAAGCCAGCCAATTTACATGGAACAAGATAAAATGTAATTAAATATACGTTATAAAAGAATGTTAATCAGATTCACATAATACGCAAACTTGGATTGCCTCAACGCCATCATCATGTACACAAGCACATTAATTGTACGTTTTCTTGTGTTTGGGGTTTAATCATAAAATGTTTCTTTTTAATCAGCTTTTCATCTTCCTTTTTGAGTCTTTTAGCTTTCTTCTTAACACTGGGTTCCACATGTTACCTTATCTCCCCGTCTTATCTCATCCTCCCCTAAATAAAGGAGGTAAGACTGGATGTTTACGTGGGTATTTTTATTATAAAACGTTTTATAATAAATAAAAACTACCATTTTAAACGGTAAAGAAGAAATTGGAAAGAATGATTCTAATAAAAGTATCGTAAGTTTCCTAAACATAGAAGTAGAGAAATTAAAAAGTATGATAACGAAAGAGTGTCCTTAATTGATTATATTTTGTAATATCAAAATATTATAAAAATAAAGTGAAATGTTGCATTAAAAATAAAAATGGAAATAAAGAAAGTGTTATTCAGAATTCGAACCTCGTATGTGGAAGTCTATACATATTCAGTACGACAATGGGCGGGGCTTAAAGGGCGGAACTTGTCACTGACAGACGCTATTCGCAAACTTTAACACCAATTTTCTTGCGAACCGCTGAATAGTGCGCCCTAATATTTTATACATTTGTACTATGTACCAATATCTATCGATTGGTACCACTTTCGTTAAAATCGGTGAGGGGCAAGTCGTAAGGTCTCCTTGTAAGTATTATAAAGTTTTCATGTTTTGTTTTTATGGAATTCGATAATTTTTGATTAATTTCCTATAATTTTTTAGAAGCTTCTTTTTGCCTTTTTAATTTAAACACAAACTTTTCTTTATGAGTTAATAAATTTTGTATTTCTTCCTTTTTCTCTTGTAATTGTTTAGATAACATTTCAATCGAATCTTCTAATAATTTATTTTCTTCATTTTCTTCTTCTTTATTTTCCACTTTTTCATCAGAATCAAATATTTCCCACGATTTATTAATTTGATTTATTTTTTCATTATTCCTCAAATCTTTTTCTCTTTCTAAACATTTACATAAAAAATCTTTTTCCTTCCACAAATCGGATAATTTACAATTCATCTCTTTCAATTCTAATTTTAATTTTTCATTCTCTTCTTTTAAAGAATTACTCATATTAAAAGCTATTTCTTTACTTTGTGAAATAGAAGAAAGTTCTTTACTTTTAACAATCTTGCACAAAAACTATACCCCCCAATAATAAATCAAACTCGAATTCTTATGAGTATGTTTTACAAGTTTTTCTTTTTTATTATGCAAAAGAAAATCTACAAGATGTAAAAATAGAAATTGAAATAAAGTGAAATAATATTGTCACTTTTTAATTTTTTAGGGTGAAACTGATTTGCTAAATAGGATCTCAATTAACGCCATATTTCTTACAAATGAAAAGTCTTAATTAAATAATATCTCTTAATACGTTTGTTGTATAATTATGTTTATTAAATCCAATTTTGACCTCATTGTCAGTATTGAAAACTTAAACTTAAAATATCACAGGTTATTGATTATCAGTTTGGTTTTTTAATATCACCATTAGGTATAATTCTCTATAAACTCATTGCATCGTCTAAAACTTGTTTTAAATTGTCATTTAAATTTCAATGGTTTGTACAATAAATGTAACGTTGACTACCAAAAGGGAATTTAGGTGTTAAGAGGTCAATTGTGAAGTTTTAAATGATTCAAATAGGATAAAGTATATTATTTCTAATTAACCACATCTTCATAACTCTATCACCAATCTTAGCACCTTATTATTTGCACCGAAAATTAGATGAAAATATCTAACTTAAAAATTCAGAATGCAAATTTTAGTTTTCGCACATACACTCCCTTTTATTTATCCATAGGATGACATTTTTAACATTATTTGTTTTATGTCCACAATATACTTTACCTGACATCAACACAAAAAAAATTCTCTCTTGTGATGACCTAAACTACAACAAATTTGATACCATATAGATTTTCGTAATCAGCCCACCTTTCTATCGAATTAAAAGCGGTTTACTTTACTCTCCCCCTTGTCATATTGACCTTTTATCATCTGAAAGAATTGATATTGCTACCTACCCTATAAAACCGACTTTTACTTCGAAATTGTTTCCAGTTATTCTATTTTACCCGTTTCAACATGAACTTGACGTACGGAACTCTTAGATTCCTAGTTTTCGCGCTTCTTTTTCATAAAATTTATGGTTCTACGTTTCCCTGCCCAAAGGAATTCTCAATATTTTTAGAAGAAGTGTCATATAACTCAACAACGCGATCTTTTTTCAAAGATGGATTCGAATACGGCCCGGAAAGTTATTACATTTCAAATGGAACCGCGATGGGGTGTATTTGCCACGTTACACCATGCGTAGTGAAATGTTGCGGTTTGAACGAAATAGCGATGAATAAAACTTGTGTTAGACGAGAGAATGAATTCGTTAAAAAAATCACTTCGATGATTTCGTTAAATCATAGGGTTGTCTCAAAATTTTTGATTTGTAAAGAAGAGAATAGCGTTAGGATGAAACTGGCACCTTATGTACGGGATTGGGATAATTATAGTTTAACCCCAGAAGGATTTCTATCCCATGAAAATCGTGTTTTTAAACATTCCGATTATTGCATTGACTATCTTGAACGAACTGATGAAATAGCGGCATTAGTATGCTTTCCAAGAGATTCACCGTTAATAAGAATATCTTCAGGTATGATATTTATGTAAATTTAATAATAATTAGTGATAAATTTATAAATCTATAATGACATCTGTAGATTACAATCAATGATTTAGTAACGTAATAAAATTGTTGATGTTTCTAATTATCTGAAAAGATTTTTTATTGCAAGGAAATTTGTTGTGAAACAGACACTTTCCCTGCTAAATAAAAAATCAAACAAGAGGAAAAGTAGGTACTGAAACACAGAAGTATTTATTTATATTTAGAGTGTTTTATAAAACTAGCGTAGACTATCATTTGAGTGTAAGGATACTCTGTATAAGTAAAAATTACTACCATGTACAGTATCATCTTGTAAATGGCTCGTACGCAGTTAATTTAAATCAGTCAATGTCGTGCAAGCTTTTCCTAAAGCCTTAGCACGATTCGTTGATTTAAATTCCGATATTCATGTTTCTTACTTTTGTGGTGGACCTTTACTTTAGTACTAATACAAAATATGTTCGGATTCATAAATTGTAATAAGTATCTTATCAGTTTGTGTGTTTCTGAGAATTTCTTATCAGTGTTTCTGAGAATTTATTTGTGAAAAATCTTTAACTCTTAAGTACGTTCGATGTATTTTGGAGCCATTAACCCCTTAACCGGGTATGACGTATATATTCGTCATGATCTCATGTAATTCCAATCCATCGCCCCGGTTAACAGGTTAAGATGGTTGTGATTTCAGATAGAAATTTGGCTCAAAAAGTTAGCCTTATATTATTTTATGAGAAATGTTCTGCTAAGTACTAATTACTATAATATATGAAAGCTATAAGCAATCAACTTTGCCATTTTTTTTTATAAGGTTTAAACACCTACACGTTGTTATTTTTCTTCAATATCATGTTTAATCATTCCCTGCCCTTATTTAGTAGTTTTCCATTTTGTATTAATTTTTATTACATCTTGGGGTTTATCATAGTGTAGGTACTTTTACATCCAATGGAAGCTTGAATGTCTTAAAAGGCATTTTTATTGGGTTGTTCGTTTTGCACTCATCCTTGCTTCTTTATTTACTTAAAATTAACAAATATCATTTCTAGTTTTCAACTTCTTTTTTCTACAAAACCACAGTTTTTAGATCTTGTAAAACATTACAAATTTCAAAGAGATAATACAGTAATTCGTGAAGATACCTAACTATAGAATCTTGCAATAAATGCGCTCTGTTTCTGAAACTAAATAAAATAAGTTCCTTGTGAGTTTGAAAGAACATTTTATGACATTAAGTATGGTTCTGCAAATAATTCAAATGTCTCCCGCGGTTTTGCTAGGTGGCACGTAATGAATTGATGCCATTTTTAATCACTTTGTAGCGCAAAACTGATTGAAATTGCTGGATTGCATTCATTATCTAGGCATAGATTTGCTATTTAATATATCCTCCAAAAAAATTATCTAAAGGGATTAAATCGCACGACTCCGATCGCAAGTTCATATCCTAATCGTTGAACAGTCGATTGAATAGGACTGTTTTGGCAAGTTGTAAAAATTGCTTAGAGCCCAAAACCTTTTTTGTAAAAATGTTTTTGTACGAGGCATTATATCCTTCCATAGTGATCTGTCAAAGACTCTGGGATAATTCACAATAAATTTGAAAGTTATTGCTTTAAAAATATGGTTGCTAAAACCTAAGGAATTTCGAGGGTCCTTTTGAAAGGTCTTTTATTAAATTTGGAGTTATGGAGACGAAAAAATTTAAAAGATGACGTTATTTGAAAAAAATCATCAACTAATTCGAATTACGGCCTCCACACGTTTTAATATACTCCAAACTGCCTGCGTAGAGTTAAATTTATAACATGAGCACCAACTTGAACAGTCAAAATGCAGGAATAACAACGAAATGCTCTGAGTTTAGAGTTTTTCTTTACGAATTTGTGCGATAAGAAACCGTTTGACGCATCCTAAAATTTGGATAAAGAAGTCAAATTGATTTTGCAAATACAGTGATTGTAAAAAGTATTCGTACACCTACCATTTACAAAAAGAAATGGTGTAAATACATCTGTACCTGAGAGCTAAAGGGACGTAAGTCCAAATTTTATGAAAATGAGATATGCTTAAAATAAGTATCTCGTTAAATACAACATTTCATTTTTTACAACATTATCTAAAAAAATTGATCACGAAAAAAATTTTTTGGGTTATAAAGAAGTAAATCCTTACCGTTTTAGCGCCAAATAGTCGTAAGTCCACAAAAAATCTAATTATTAAGGTTAAAACTTATTTTAACCTTTCATTTTTTTATTTTAACTTATTTTATTTTATTTCTTTTTGCTAAATTTTATTCGCAATTGTAAAAAGCCTAGATTTAATGTGTACTCCATGGCCCTAGAAGATTTAAAAAATTTTAGTACATTGTACTCCTTATCAATAGCGCCATTTATATCTAGAAAGAAAAGCAATGATGGCCTAGAGTTTAAATTGTCCAACATTGTTTGGCTTCAACTTCGGCGAGAAGTATGTGGAACTCTTTTTTATAAAACATTATTTAATGACAATTTTTGTTCCATTAATTTGTATAGAAATATTCGAAAACCGTCAAATATACCAAAAAGTTTTGCCAAATAAAGATTCTTTAGAAAATCTATAAGTAAGGCAAAGTACGACAATCTTTTAACTCTCCTTAAGTGGGTCCCTGAAGAATATCAGGATTATTTCAGAAACTTACCCCATACTGAAGAAGCATCAGATTTCCCTGATGATGAATGAGTTTATGAGTTAATATATTTTAAAATTTATTCTTTGTTGTAATAAGTTCATACATGTTATTATTGTCCCAAATTATTGTTTTGTTGTAAGTCCATACAGTCATTCAGAAATAATTTTTTCAAGGCAAAATGTAGTAAGTCCAATAAGTTCGTAAAAGTAAAAAGTTTTCATAAAAATGTTTTGTTAATGAATAAAGACAGACTATTAGTATTAAATAACAATATTTCCACGATTATGAGCTAAATTGTTTGAGAGCTGAGAATATGAAAATTGTTATTTCAAATTAAAAATAGTATATTTTTCGTTATTTCACGGTTATGTCATTTTGGACTTAATTCCCTTTAGCTCTAAGGTACAGACATAGTTTTGATAGTGCAATTTTGAAAATAAATAAAAATAATTATGGACGCAAAAAAGACACATCATTTATTACCTTTATAAATTGATAAAAGCATTAACTGAACAATAATAACCTTTTTATAACATATGTGTGAATGTTAATTCAAACAATAAGTATTCGTACACAACAGTGAATATTGGTCTTACAAACTACACAAAAGACATTAATATTTTGTTGGGTATACCCTTGATTTAATAATAGCCAATAAGCGTCTTTGCATTGATTCCACTAATTTGTTTGTTAAAGTCTTTGGTATTTTACACCTTTCCTCCTCTAAGGCAACTTTTAAATCGTTCTTATTTGATATTCTCCGCAATCTTATTTTTTTATCTAAATAATCCCATAGGTGCTCTATGGGGTTAATGTCAGGACTTTGCGGTGGCGTTTCCAGCCGTTTTGGAGTGTTATATAAAAGCCACATACGCGTATTCCATGCAGTATGTTTGGGGTCGTTATCATGCATGAAAATATAATCTTGATTAAGGCCCATTTTTTCAATACTAGCCCGTAATTCAGTGTTTAATATATTAATGTAGTATTTATGATAGGATCTATAAAATGAAGATTACCAACACCATTGGCACTCATACAGCCCCATACAAGTTGCGATCCTCTTCCGTGCTTCACACTGGGACAAATATTTTTACCTTCAAGCTCAGTATTTTTCTTCCTCCATACCAAGCACTTTCCATCTGACGAGAATATATTAAATTTACTCTCGTCAGTAAATACTACTTTCTTCCAAAAATCATTTGTTAACCTTTTATGTAGTTCTGCAAACTTTAGTCGCTTCCTTCTATTAATGTGATTAACCCAGTACTTTCGACGGGCTGTTCTTCCGTGATATCCGTTATTCCGCAAAACATTTCTCACGGTACTTGATGATATTACTAATACCAAAGTTGTTTTAATATCTGAAGTAATCTTTGGCGCGCTAATTTTGGGGTTATTTTTAATTGTTCGCAGAATTGCATTTTCGGCACGATTATTTAATTTTCTTGGCCGTCCTTTTCGAGGTTTATTTTTCAATGTCTGCTCTGACGAATATCTATCAATTATAGACGGTATTGTGGAACGAAGTCTGTTGATTATTTTTGATATCTCTGAAAGAGGTTTACACTGATTATGCAAATTAATGACTATTTTTCGTTCTTCTACTGTGGTCTCCCTAGCCTTACGACCCATTATTGCTTCTAACAACAAGAGACAGCGAGAAATCAACGCAAAACCAATAAGTAATAGTTGCGACAAATTCGCTACAGACGTATAACAGCTACATACTTGATCTCCAAATATGTGAAGAAGGGAATATTAGCGCGATATCTTAATGCAAATGTACCTGTACGAATACTTATTGCGCGTCCAAAGTATACGTTAATGGTTTTATAAGAAGAGATTTACGATATATTTCTAGATTTGTCGCCTTTTGCTATTAATTTATAATTTTCATAACCTATATTGTAAATCTTAAATACTTTTCAAAAAATTACTTGACAAATTAAGTAATTTCACTTCCATTCATTAAAAACAATCAGTTGTACGAATACTTTTTACACTCACTGTACTTACAAGTCAAAACGCGCAATGGCGGTTAAAAATGTTTACTAGACACCACTTCGAGTTATTCTTGTGATATTCTTGAGGTCATAAATCAATCCTAAAATTACTTAGTAGTCAACTAAAACTCAGTCATTCCAATAAATACATCTAATTAGTATTGTAAATAATTACGACTCTTTTTATAATTCATCTGAAATTGTTCAAGTCAAAAATAGGTTACACGGTTCTAAAATCTGTCGTAAAAGTTAAAAATGAATTGTAAATAAACCAATCAAAACATAATCAATAAAAAGCTTGTTTTAAAAAGTTCTACAATATACAAAATAGTCTACTTAAGTGATAATTAGTTATCTTATAAAACACCAACCATTAAAAAATATTTCAATTTTTCCTTCTACGTTAGTTTAAACATAAATCTCTTATTCCTAATGAGAGCACTTTTTCTGTTGTATTCTTTAGTAGTAATTCTCCTTTTATTCTTAATTTAAACGGTTATTTCAAGATTCAAAGAATTCTAACAATAAGAATCTTTTATCTTTCATATTAAAAGCAACTCATCTAGTTTAAAATTTAAACCTTTTTATTATGAAAAATCCATTTTAGAAAAATATATAATTTTTTTAGATGCACTTATGGTAATATAAATGTTTTTAGTTAATGTAACACAATTGTTACATGTTTGAGAAACATTTTGTTTATTATCTTAATATTAGCAATGCTCAATTAGCAAATATAGCAAGTATGTATACTTGTAAGTAAAGATAGATTACTCAAATAATTCATTATAATCTAAACATTGTCACAGTACCTACAAATGATAACTTTTACAAATCATTTTTCTACATAAAATAAGCTCATTTTTTAACATCTGTTATTTATAAAATAGCTATAAACTAGTGATGTGACGAATAGTAGTTCAACCGAATAACCGAATACCGAATATTCGGCTAAATTTGAACCGAATATTCGGCCGAATATTCGGCCTTTGTTGACTGGCGTGAAAATAAGATGCAAAGAAATAGAGAAGCAAAAAAATTATTTTATGGGAACGTCATTAAATCTTCGATATCTCTTAAACTTTTTCTCATGTGAGAACATATCCGTTATAAGGCACACTTTTTTTGGAGGCACTTGGAAGAGATTTAGACTCGCTAAACTCCGGAAGC
The DNA here is from genome assembly GCA_036711955.1 of Digitonthophagus gazella. Classification (NCBI taxonomy): domain Eukaryota; kingdom Metazoa; phylum Arthropoda; class Insecta; order Coleoptera; family Scarabaeidae; genus Digitonthophagus; species Digitonthophagus gazella. The sequence goes on from JASCIT010000001.1 coordinate 13,411,548, forward strand.
AGTAGTAGCAATGAAAGTGATAAGATGAATATAAACACAAACATTCAGCAGTTGTCCCCTACAACAGGCAAAAATTTGAATCGAAGTCATTTTGCGACTGCTATAAAGTCATAGTCACATTTAGTAAGACCGTTAGTGCCTCCAATCCAGTCGTTAGTGAACTGGACTGTTACTTGTATGAGGAATTACTAAAGAGAGAGCTTGAAATACCCAAAAATAAGTAAACTGGTAAAAGTGTACTTTTCAGCCCCATCAAGTACGGTTTTCAGTGACCAGTTGTTCTCTAAAGCAGGAAACATATAAAAAAACTAATCGACAATTGCGCAAAAATCCATTGTATGCTCATTTCGACCTATCCAATGAAAATCGTCGTAAATCAAAAAATGGTGATTTTGAAAATTTTGAAAGGAAAACGGAATTAATTGCTATTCTTCTATGGTAAATCCTTTCGGAATCCTCTATATAAGATATCTATAGCAAGCAAGTAGAAAATTTTTACGTAGAAAATTTTATTTCTTAAAATGCAATCTGTTCAAAACCTTTAAACTCTTATATCTCACTCAGTTCTATCAAAAATGACTTACAACAGTCTTCGTTGCAAAGGTCGATTTAATGTTTTCTTCGAATTTATTAAAACTTACAGCAGTCACATAGACAACCGAATATTCGGTAAATAAATTTAATAGTCGGCCAAATACCGAATATTGAAATGAAGCCGAATAAGCAGAATACCGAATAATTATTCGGCTTCGGTCCCATCTCTACTATAAACCGCTAAATATCCGCGTTATTTGTGGTTGAAATAGGCAACTTTAATAACTTGTATAAGCTTTTACGTGTAACGATGGTTACCGACTTATCATTTTTAATTTTAAAAGTTTTCTTACCAACAATTTTTGGCTACAGTTTAAACATAACGATTAAAAGGAAAAGAAGTTATTACTATCGTTTCATAACCATTAATAAAATCTAATCTTCATTAAACGTACTAAATATAAATAAGCAAATATTATTTTAACTAATAAAAGCTTAATTTTCCAAATGTAATATCGGTTATATTTAACCACTAAGATTGAAATATGAGCTACTGTGGAAATTTCCTATATACATTTATTTATTCATTTATTTCAATAACCATAAAACCAAGTTTGGGAAGTAAGTCAAAAGATAAATCATCTACTTAAAACGCCATGTTTTATTTACGTAATCTTTTTAAATAAACTAAAATATCAAGGCTTGGTTAAACTCCATGAAACGTGGATCATTTCATCGTGAAATCTCCTACACACCACAAGTGCTGATAATGTTCCTGATAACTTTAAGTTTTTATATTTGGCTTAGTGTTTCTTTCGTAAGCAGCTCTAAAAATGTGTGTGAAATAAACTTAAGTGTTGATATTACTTCAAGTGAGCTCCTACAAAACGAAAATAGACTTCAGGATAATATTATATACGAACCAGATCATTATTTCCTAAACAGCAAGGATGGACGCATTCACGGTTGCTTGTGCGATTTTAAAAAATGCCTTAGAACATGTTGCGAAAAAGGCAATGTTATTAGTTTAACAACGAGGCAGTGTGTTTATAATGATACATCTCGTCCGGATATTTTAGAAGTTTTCAATTTGGAATCGGATTTTTTTGTAGTTTCGAAAAGTTTAAGATGTGGTTCTGGAAAAAAGAGATATATTGTACCACATGACAACGTTATACTTACAGTTGAAGGAAACTTGATATATGAAGAATCCATTTTTAACCAAGCAGATTATTGTTTGGAATATATTCACACATTTGATAAACCAGACGCTTTAATATGCTACAATCCGTTACGACGACCGGGACATTCTACAATAGGTATTATAAACATTTTACTCTTTAATAATATTTAAATGTGTTACATATTACATGACGACTTTCTTCGTACAATTCTAAATAAAAAAATTTAATGCTAAAACGTTAGATCACTGTTAGAGCCACTTGGAAGATACATTTGGCAACACTGTGGAAGTGCATTCAGGATTTTATGCCCGTCCGTGTTCTAATCGGCATCAATTTTAACACTTTGCTGACCGGTGATAATATAACTCGTTATTGCACTTGGATTGTAGTAAGATGACGTAGTTTCTGTGTAAATTACCCGGCCAACAAAGTGTTAAAAGTCTGTGGTAGTTTGACCTCGAGAAGAAAAAATAGGATACACAACGAAAAGTAATTTTTGCTATCAATTTGTGGTTTTCATTGTAAAAAATAATAATATATTGTTCATTTGCGACAAGGTAGTCATAACTGAAAATTCCTGCTTTTTGAGATTTTTTTCACATTATAATTAAAAGTTTAGTTAATTTCTTCCTGTAAGAACGAAAATTATGAAATCCCTTTAACACCCGCACAAAAATGAAATATTGTTGCATACCGAGTGTTTCATAACTTTTGTATTGAGGTTGCAGGAGACGTTAAACGAAGCCATTTTTCGTAATATGATAATGGTTGAAACTTGGCCCTTAACCCTCTGTGTGTACACTGGGTCTTTAAAGGAACAGTCAAAAGTTGAAATTCGAAATTCTCTCTTATGGATAGGCTTCGGCTAACCCCCTAAAAAAATTTGGTAACTCAGCTATATAGTAGACGCTTCAATAAGTAACTCAGAATTGTTCTAGAATATTTGAAAGCCTAGAAAACTTTGAAAACATGCCTGTTCCCTAAAAGACCCAGTATACACACCGTGTCTCAAAAAATATAGTATACACACGCCGGGTTAAAAGACTTTTTATTTCGACATATGGCATTAGCTGAGTCAGTACTTCAAACATTAAATTTGTTTTGTCAAGATGTTATATCCACAACCTCTGAACATAGGACACGGCAAAGACCAATATAATGTCCACAACGTCTGTACAAATGACTTTTAAAGGTTATATATAAGAAAGTTACGACCCCTTCAATTTCGGTAAACCACAGTTTAGGTGCTGGTAATAAAACTATCAGTAACGACACTTTTATGGTTAGTAAGTACTGTAACAACGTAAAATGGTCACGGCATTAAGGGCCGGTTTATTCATCTTTGGATAATGAATCTATGGGATAATTTCCATAGATACTGCAATTTCACTTGCCATGATTGGTTATTTAGCCAGTAACCGTAGTAAATATTAGACAGATGAATGGTGGATTTAGGATATCAAAATTAAAAACCGGAACCGTAACCGTAGCAGTAGCTGTAGCATTTAAAAAAGCTCAACTCCGTTTATTTAAATTGTATCGTTTAAGCAACGGCTTAGGGCCGCTAAAAATTACGACAAATTTAATCGTAAGTACAAAAGTTGGTCAACTTTTTACGGCTACGGCTAAATATTTGCTAAGAATTTTTTTTGCAACGTATTAACAATGACAACTTCTGTTTACTGCGTTACATTCCTCATTATTTCATTGGGTGATTATTTAAATTTTAGAATTTAAAGAAAATCTCCCTAAACTACGCACGTGTAATCATTACATCCTTTATAGTTACGATTAAAATTACTGTTACGCTTATGATATGATTAAATTTGACATCCTAAACCCACCATAACCAAAGGCGAGTAAAGGTTGGTTCTCGCTGTACGTTCCGCTTCCTTTCTATATCCAAACCATTCCGTTTACATACAATGTTTTAGGTTGTCAAGCAAATTAACGTGTACACATTTTCCGTTCCGTTTACATACCGTTTCTGTACCTGCCATTTCCAATCAGTTGGATACCATAGTGGTATGATACGTTTTTCAAGAACAAATTTTAATTTTTTCTAATATCTTTCGACAAATTTTTGACTATAAATGATTTTCAAATAGTAATTATCAATTGGACCGTTTATTTTGAAAGTGGTGTAAGTCCATTTTCGCTTGTTTCGAGAAAATTAGAGGTTAGCATATCTGTCCCTACGTAATTTCATTTACCGACCAATTTTAAGTTGTACAAAACATGGGAATTTTTTAAGAAATTAGACAGGGACTTATCATACATAAAACATTTACATTAAATTAAGCATGAATTACGTGATATCTCATTTTTTTCAAAAATGGACTTACACCACTTTCAAAATAAACGGTCCAATTATTAAAAACATGTTTATCCTTGTGTAAGTGGTTTCATTAAATACATCAAATGAAAAACATCGATATTCTCGCCAGTAAACAAAGTACTTGATTTACAAAAAGCTAAATCCAGTTTACAAAAGGACTAATAAGCTTTATAAAGGAGTTCATTTAATTAAATAAAATTTTAAGCATTACATACATTGTAATAATGTCATTCGTATTGTGTTGAAAAGTCAACATCTCCGAGACGTCTCTTGTCCGTAAAAAATACGTAAGCAGTATGGAACATGGAAGGGAATGGATTAGAAACGGTATGGAAATGGAACGTAAAGTGTGTACACGCCCATTGATTTACAGCTAAGAATATTTTTATGGAAACGGAACAGAAGCTTATGGAACGGAAACGGAACGTATAATAAGAATGAACCTTAAACCGACCCTAAAAGAATTAACATATAATAGTTACAGGTTATGATAATTCGATATTGATACCTAAAAATCTGATAAATAAACAGCCAGATGACAGTTCGATCATAACAATTTGTATAGTTTAATTTACGTTAGCTGTATCTAAAATGTGATGTGCCAAAGTTAGGGGAGTCATAACTTTATTACACTTGAATTTCTACCATTTCTGTGTTATGAAAAGTTACCTTATTTGACCCTTTTTGGATTCCGCAAGAGTTATGAAACGTTTTGTGTAATTCCATATAATATTCGCGTGCTGTTCACCACAAGAGTGCCTTACTTAATTATGCTTTACTATTAAATCGTCACTAGTGATAATCTTACGAATAAGAACAACAGACTTTGTTATTGAACGTGAAGTTCATTCATTTTTTGTCAAAACTTTGTTTTTTTGAATTATGACTCCCTTGTCGCAAATGAACGACATATAGAAGATCAACTTTCACTGCATCAATTAAATTGGCTTGTGGTTGAAGTCATGTGGAGCTACTATCCAGGTTGGGCATATGTTTGCTAACTGACCGGAAATTTTGAAAAACAATGGGTTGCTCATTATATCCACCGGCCCATACTACCCGCCGTTCCCTAATAGCTTTGAAAGCGTCTTCAACATCTGTAACACAAAACTGTAGTGGATATAGAGGAATATGACCATTTACAACAACTTTCCACATCAAACACTTGCTTATCAAACACTTACCAATATTTTCTTTAAATCTTTTCATTGCAAATTGTTTCTAAACACAATATTTAAACTCACGTTTAACAATAGATAAAAAGTTTTTCAATCTAATACTCGTACAACACTTATATTGCCCTGTTAATTCAAAAGGGCGTATCTACAAATTTTGATGGTTTTGAATTAAACACATTTCTGGGTTCACCTGCACCTAATACATCTCACGTTAAGAAATTTCGACGTGTCAATTATTTTCGTAAGAGAAAACAGTTTATAAAAGAAAACGATTTTTTTGTTCCAAATTATCAGGATAGCTTGTGTTAGAAAAAAAGGGCGTATGTATCAAAAGTCAAATTTATAATATAAAACTTCTGTTTTTAAAGTTTTTAATGGAAAATAAAAGTTAAATTTTAACACTTTCTAAAGACAGAAGTTTATTTTTTTATAAACTTCAACATGGCATAAAACAAAACACAAAAGTTCATTTTTTTGAAAATTCTGTTTTGTGCAGATACGCCCATTTGGATTAACAGTATTGTTGTTACGTTTTCAAGTGTGATTTATTGATACAAAACTGATGTATTCTCCTACAATATATTTAACTGACGAGATCGGTACAAACTTTACACGTGTTGACTTATACTACTCTATCTTACTATGCTACTCTATCTTACTACCATTGTATTTACATTTTCATAGTAGTTCAGCCTGTGTTAATTCGTGATCTTGAACACCGAGGGGCGTCGTGAATTTTAAATTTTATTTCGTTCCCATTCAGTCTAAAGTTACATAGTAAAGCCAAATAAAACGGATTTGGTCTATATTTGTGCAATTGCTTTTTTAAACGACTTAAAAGTTAGTGAAAGCATTATAAAAGCAGAATTTTGGAATAGCTCCCTGGTGTTCAAGACCACGAACTAGCACAGGTTGACCTACTATAAGAATGTAAATACAATGCTTACTACGTATTCCCTAGCTGAAAACAAGCGAAAAAAGTTCTACTGAATACAGGTCCGAAAATGATTCGTTTTCGAGATATTCAAGGTTTTAATTCCATAAGATCGTCTCTTATTAAGATTATCACAATAAATTATTTAAATTAAATCATTAAGCATTTGCGGTGGTTTCGACAGACTTTTGTACCTAACAAGTTTAACCTTTTTTTATGGAGGGGTTTAGGAAATCTGTTGACAGACGAGTGGTCCGAATCACTATCTAAGTTAAGTGATTCGTATCGATGACCACTCTGTGTTGGGTTGATTTACTCATCTTGAATACATCGACCAACTAAAACCCTTTCCCCTCCGCCTCCGGAACCACCGATCAAGGTATAACTTCAGAGGTATATAAATGGTTTTTTTTTTCGGGGTCTACTGTACATATTTTCTTCTATTTTCTAGTTCTCTTTCATGCTTTTCCTTTTTTCATGATGTTTGTTACCATTTCATCTACGGCTCTCCAGTGCTCTTGTTTTTTTAGCATTATATCTATTATGTTTTCTTTTTCTATATTTTTTCCGATTTTCTTACGACAAATATTTCTTCCCTCGACAAAATTATTACAAATAAAAAACGTATATTCTGGATTATCTATTTCTTCACAAAACCAACAAAATTCATTCTCCTTCTTTTTTATTTTGAACAAATAACTACAAAAAATTCCATGATCCGTCAAAAATTGTGTTAGGTAGTAATTTAATTCGCCCCATGTTCTTTCAAACCATTTTTTTAAATCTTTGATTAATACGTTGGTCCATTTATTTCCGTGATCCCATCTTCTGTTCCATTTTTTCAATAATTCTTCTCTATATAGTTTTTTATGTTCCTTACCTCTACTGTATAGGTTACATCTTTGCTCAATTAATAGGTCAATGGGCGGTAGACGAGCCACCACTTCAATACCCACCGTAGAAACCGTTCTATATCCAGAAGATATCCTGATTCCTAATCTTCTATTAATTGAAGAAAGCATATTTAAACAGTATTTATAATTTAGAGCTCTACTCCATGTCGGAGCGGCATACAAAATGACCGAAAGAACAGTAGAAGCAAGGAGTTTCCTTTTCTTTTCTTTGGGTCCTCTGATGTTTGGCATAATTCTCGATAAATTATTTATCATGACGTTTGCTTTCTTGCAAATTTCCTTTATATGTTCCGTCATTTTCATATCTTTGTCTAAGTAGACCCCTAGATATTTTGCCTTCTTGGCACTCCTTATCTCATTTTCGTTTATTTTTAGTTGTATTTCTTTTAGCTTTCTTCTTCCTTGTAGTAATACTACTTCTGTTTTTTCTGGTGCTACTTGAAGTCCCATTCTATCAAGTTCTTCTGCGATCCTTTGAATCGCATAATTAGCCTTTTCTCGTAGAAGAGTGCTATCTTTGTATGTAATTACGAGTGCAAGATCGTCCGCGTAAGCAATGAAATGAATATTTGGCTCTAGATTAATTTTTAGAATTTTATTATAAAAAATAATCCAAAAGAGAGGTCCTAAAAGAGAACCTTGAGGAACTCCGCAAGTTACCATGTAGATTTCCTCGTTTTCAGATATCACGCTTCTGTTTGAGAAATAGGACTTTATTATGTTCATCAAATAGTCACTAATCTTACCCTCTTCTAAAGTTTTTATAATTCCCTTGCAAGGAGCAGAATTAAATGCGTTTTTAATATCAAGTAGCACCAACGCGCATAATTCCCTGTTCCTATAGCATTTTTCTTTTAATTAATTAATTAAATTTAATTAATTAAAAGAAAATAATTTTAATTAATTTTAATTAACAAGTCTAACCTAACAATGACAATTTATCGAAAACATCGTAGCGAGCTAATAATTTAATTTTAATGATTCATTTCGATTATGTTAATAATACATGAATCCGTGAAACTGAACTTCCATATCTGGAAAACGAATCACTTTTAGGTTCATGTTCATTAGGGCTTTTTTACTCACTTTTAGCCAAGAAATACGCCAGTCAAGGATCGCAAAATCAAAACGGGATACCTGTATACATTTTATAATTCACATTTAACAATACATAAAGCGAAATAAAACACATCTAAACTCCATCAGGAACGAAGTAAACTAAACAGAAACTAAATGAATTATATGAACAATATATAAACTACATTATTTGTTAAGATACGATTACACTTATCATCAGGGCCGGATATGAGGTGATTGGAGCGATTGCACCCAATCGGACCTCGCACTTGAAGGGGCCCGAATTAAAAAAATTAACATGTTACAAAAGTAAATACGTAGGGTTCGGTTTTATAAAGCGCGATTAAGTTAACACTTTATAATATAAAAAAAACGTCGACTTGTGTATCACAACCTTTGTAAAGGCGCGGTTACACGGCGCGTGGTTCACCGAACCTCTCTGGACGAACCACGAACCACAAGCTGTCTGACATAGCCGGTTCGCATTGTTCCGTGGTTCGTGGTACGCGGTTCGCTGATTCCCATCGAGTGTCGGTAAACTTGGAAAGATCAAAGGAGAGCTCGGCCAAGGTTCGTGATGGTTTGTGTTGGCTCGACGTTACAGAGAAACTTCGTTGCAGATTTTGTAGGTTAAACAACGTAGGTACATCATTCAATTCCTTCGGGTTAATAAGGCGTAGTCCACGAAAAGGACATTTGAATTTATTGAAGACCTGGAACAAGTCCCGGAAGTATGGATCCCCAAAGACATGGGCCATCATGACCGCAATATTGTGCATACGGCATGGGCTAGATTAGAAAACAAATACGCCGTTTCTATAAAAGAAATTTAAAAAAAGACGGAATATTTGCTACTTATAGAAAGTATGCAAAGAAAGTGGCAGAGTCAAAAAAAGTGGAAGTGGTACGCAGGACATATATGAACCGAACGGCGGTACTATAAATCGGTTGACAAATTTTTGCGGTCGGTTTATACACCATCCACCATCTCTTTTTATGACGCTTCTGCAGTATTAATCCTGCGCTGCGTTAATAACGCACAATGACGCAGTCACAATAATTTTCTGCCTGTCATCCATGATTCCAATTCATGACTGACAGACTTTCGGCAAACCACGGACGAACTATTAGGACGAACCAAATCACGTTTATAGATGTCGACCTGCGCATCACAACCTTTTTTTTTTAGAAAGATTTTGTTTCTAGTAAATGTTTACAGTTTATATTATTTCAATATCTAAACAGCAAAATCAACATTTTTATTTAAACTTTATGGGGCCCGTGAAGAAAATTTAATCAGGTCCGCATTTATTGGATCCGGCCCTGCTTATCATACGGTTTGATATCTGCAAATATTACATAGTAAATACGATAGAATAGGATTTCCAAATATTCATTGGTAATTCCAGCAGTGGATTAACCAGATTTTTTTTATATATTTTTATTAACACCTACTTAAATTTCGATTAAGAAAAACAGGCGCTAAAAGCCCACGATCTCATTAAATGCGTAATCTAAAAAAAACTCGTCAAATCAAGTTTAATTAAATTTAAACTATTATTTCCTTTTCTTTGTTATCAATGTAAAATTTCAACACGCAACTGTTAAATTTACCAACGAAAGTGAGTAATAACGTTTGAAAAATGTGTATGATTAATAAAGACCATATAGGTGTCTAAAAAATAAAGCGATAAATTAGTTTTTGGTATAAAAGCAATTTATTTACTAAAATAAAAAATAATCTATATTTTAAATTGAAGCTAAAAGTTAATTTTTTAATAAAATGCAGAATAACAATACAAAAAACTTTTCACTTAATTCTCATCTTTATACATCATCCGGCGAAAGATGACTCATATGTCATTAATTAATTGTGTTATTCTAAACCATGCCAAGTAATGACGCGTGAGACATCTTTCAGAGATTACATAACTTATCAAACGTAGGAGCTTTTTGTTTATAAACATTAAGAATAAAACTTCTCTCGCTAAATAAATAAAGAACGTAGCCGAAATTGGTTTTGGGTATAATTCTTGGACACCTATAGGTATATACAAGCATATACATATACATTTTGTTTTACTTGACATGTTTGCGTGACTTGCTTCTTCTTTTATACAAACATCTAAACAGTTGCAAATATTCATAAAAAAATAAACCGTCCTGCGTTTAAAATATACATATCTCGCAGGATTTATGCGTTAAAAGACTTGTGTCCCCACCAAAAATTTAAGAGAACCGGCAATACCAATGCTCGTACCACGCTTTAGTTTAGGTTTCACCATGTTACGAACTGGAACTGTGGTGATTTGTTATACTTTTATTCTGAGCGTATTCGCGAGAATTTGCACCCACGACTTCATCGTAGATATCACTAACGGAACTTATTTTGATAATAGCAAAATAATACAACATAATGGGATAAATTATACGGAAATGGATTATTTTGAAGAAGAAAGTAGAATAAAGGGTTGTATTTGTAATGTGAAACCATGTGTAAGAAAATGTTGTGCAGAAAATGAAACGTTCGAAAATAAAACTTGTACGTTTAATGAAAGAAGTAAGGAGTTTGGCCAGATTTACTCAAATTTCGCCGTCGTATACAAAATGCTAGTGTGTCGTGGCCAAAGATATAGATTACAATATGAAGAGTATTCTATTAATCCTTCTGGAGATCTTTTATACCTAGATCAACTGCCGGTTAGTCCTGAATCTTATTGCTTGGAATTTATTGAACCTATTGAATCTCCGTATAGTTTACTATGTGCCAATGAAGTAGCTAGTGAATTAGAAGGACAACAATATTATTCTATGGGTGAGTTGTGTAAAGCAAGAACTTCTAATGTAATGTAATTTTCAAATATATTCTTCATGAATTTGTAATTATAGTGATATTAATTTGAATTCCTGTTGAAGTGTTCTTTGAAATTTTATTAAATGATGATGGAAAGAAAAATATATCTTGCATTATTAGTGGACTCTAATTAATTAATTTTCAAAGTTGACGATCGTCAAATTTGGTCAAATTACACTAAACGGCTTGAAAGTAATGTGTAGTGATGTTGAATTTGTAAGGAATTATTTATCAATAGTGATGTTCTTAAACATGTTTTAAATGAATGATCTTGGTATGTAAGCTTGGTTAATGAAAATACGAAAAGGTATAAATACTGGATTGTATATTAACCTAATGACGACTTTGGTCAAAAGTTAATAAAATACTAGAAAAGATATATTAGGAAAAAGGAGGTAATGTAAAAATGTGTCATGCATCATTACTTGTCACTGTTTTCTCGACATACTTCAAATAATTTTCGTTTTTGAAATGTACATGGCAGAGAGAGACGAAAATCTAAAGTACTTGTGTGGTCAAAAATTTCTAGTCAAATTTCTATATAAATTTGACGTTGTTAGATGATGATTTAAAGGAATATACAGGGTGTCCGGAAATGTCGTGTACAACAGGATACCACAGATACCTTGGTCAAAACTATGATTATTTAACCCAACTTATCTATATACAAAGTTCCTTATTTTAGCCGCTAGAGGACTTTAAAAATCATATTTTTCATGAGTTTTTCTTAAATTACTCGAAAAATCTTCAATAGATTTTATTCATTTTTTGACCATGTCTTTATATTAGCAGACTGCAGCTTTCTGTAGAACAAATTCGAATTTCGAATCATACAGGGTGTTTAGAAACACTCTCGCGACAAGTTATCCATCCAGATCTTTTTAACCAGCCTGTATAATTTTCTGCCAATTTCTTTCTGAATAGCCATATTAATTTAGAAACTATTTCTTCTCTTATAAAATTTCAGTTGAACAAACGGTTTAGCCAAAAAAAAAATATTTTCTAAATCCCTACAAGCCCAAATTGATAAACTAACGTACCATTAGCAATGTTTAAAGTAGCAATTTCTTTAAACAGTGTGAAGTTCTTTAAAAAAACGAAATTTTCAGGTTTAGAAATACTTTATTGCTTAAAATATTCAAATTTTCGGCAAGACTTATGACCATCATCAGGGCTAAAAATAATACAGAGTGCAAAACTTTTACAATTTGCTTTTTTCGTGGCATTTTTGCTTGATAATACCCCATAAACAAAGTCTTAGGTCTAGTGATCTTGCTGGCCAATTAGGGTTAAATCCTGATGATGCTCACAAATCCTGGCGAAAATTTGAATATTTTAAGCAATAAAGTACTTATAACCCTGTAACATCTGGTTTTATAGAAAGAACTTCATACCGCTTAAATAAATTGTTACTTTAAACATTGCTAATGGTACCTTAATTTATCAATTTAGGTTTGTAGGGATTTGGAAAATATTTTTTTATGGCTAAACCGTTTGTCTAACTGAAATTTTATAAGAGAAGAAATAGTTTCTAAATTAATATAGCTATTCAGAAGAAAATGGACAAAAAATTATACAGGCTGGTTAAAAAGATCTGGATAGATAACTTGTCGCGATAGTGTTTTTAAACACCCTGTATGATTCGAAATTCGAAGTTGTTCCACAAAAAGCTGTACCCTGCTGATATAAAGACATGATCAAAAATGAATAAAATCTAATAAAGATTTTTCGAGTAATTTAAGAAAAACTCGCAAAAAATATTGTTTTTAAAGTCTTCTAGTGGCTAAACTAAGCAACTTTGTATATAGATAAGTTGGGTTAAATCGTCATATTTTTGACCAAGGTGTCTGTGGTACTCCGTTGTACACGACATTTCCGGACACCCTGTATATCTCGCATTGTTAGTACACTCTAATTAAATTTCAAATTTGACAATCTTCAAATTCGGCCAGATTACACTGAATAGCCTGAAAGTGATGTTTAGCGATGTTCTTTTTCTTCTTCTTCTTGACCCCTAGTGTAAGGGAAAGGTAATGGGATTTGGGAACTTAGCCCTTCTGACTCCCAAACACTTGAGTAATAGAATTAACAAACACATAATTTAAGAAAAATTGTCGAATAAGTCTTGAAAATACTATCGCAAATAGATGCGCACAAAGGCAGATATACAAAACAAACTAAAATAAATCACTGATATCTTGAAACGAACTTGATAATTAAAGATTTTTCAAAAAATGGGACGAGCACAAAACACTTTATCCGTCCCCGACCAGAGCCGGAAACGAAATCTAGCGATGTTCAATTTGTAACAAAAGATTTGTCAATAGTGATGTTCTCAAACATGTTTTAAATGAATCACTAGAGTTATGTTAGTTTGATTGATACAACATCAAACTGCGTAGATATTATTCTATTTAATCTTTTGCACTTAATAGTTTTTTAGCTTTGTAAGAATAAGTTTTAATGGGTGCAGTATTGTCTCGTAAATGTATTAAGAGTACTTGTCATTTTATAAATCTTGTTAAATTTCGATGGTCTCTTTAACTTAAATTACAAATTTTTAAAAACCTATTATAACCTTAAAAATTTTTAATCAACCTTTAAAAAATCATATTGAATTTATTTGTGAGAATTGATTAGAGATATTTTGAAGAATAATAGATTAAAATGTCTATTTTTTAGTTCAAGTATCAAATTTGTTTTAACTGTTATTGAAAAATTAAAAAAAAATAAATAAATAAGAAGACCGATGATTTTTGACCTAACCTTAAACTTTCATCAACTTTAAAAAATCATAGTGGATTTATTTATAGGAATTTTGAAAATGGATTTTCAGGAAATATAGATTAAAATGTCTATTTTTAGTTTAACTATCAAATTTGTTTAAACTGTTATTGAAAAATTAAAAAAAAAAATTAAGAACAATGATGATTTTTGACCTAACCTTAAATTTTCATCAATTTAAAAAAAATCATAGTGGATTTATTTATAGGAATTTTGAAAAGGGATTTTCAGGAAATATAGATTAAAATGTCTATTTTTAGTTTAACTATCAAATTTGTTTAAACTGTTATTGAAAAATTAAAAAAAAATTAAGAACAATGATGATTTTTGACCCAACCTTAAATTTTCATCAATTTTAAAAGATCGTAGTGGATTTATTTATACAAATTTTGAAAAGGGATTTTCAGCAAAGGTAGATTAAAATGTCTATTTTTTAGTTGAACCGTCAAAATTGTTTCAAGTGTTATTGAAAAATTAGAAAAAAAATTAAGAACAATGATGATTTTTGACCCAACCTTAAACTTTCATCAACTTTAAAAAATCATAGTAGATTTATTTATAGGAATTTTGAAAAAGAATTTTCAGGAAATGTAGATTAAAATATTTACTTTTGAATTAAATTATCAAATTTGTTCTAATTATTCCCAAAAAAATTGAAATAATTTTTCAAATCAGAAACGTATTGCATTGAAATATACAAAACCTAACTTTAAAAAATCGCAATGGATTTATTTATTTATTTATTTATAGGAATTATGAAACAGAAATTAAAAAAAAGATAATTTGTCAATAGTGATGTTCTCAAACATGTTTTAAATTAATTATTTCCGATATCACCAACCATCTTGATATTGATTGCTAACACAACCATAAAATATTCTAAGTGCTATTTGTCTAATAGCAATAAAATCAAAATTCCTTGTAGCACACTGTTGATAACGCCTCCAAAAATGGCTTAAGGCCGAAACACGTCACGCTAAGAAATGATAAACATTACTAATAAAAGCAAATCATTTCATTCATTTGTATATATTCACTTGTAATTCATTCGGATTTCTCTAATATTGAGTAAATTCATCACTGATACTTTTCTACTTTCAACTCCATGTTTCTACTAAAATAAGTAAGTAAAACAAAACCTTTTTCTTGCTACACTTAAAAATTGAATCGGTCATTTCAAAAACCGCATAGGTCACACAATTAGAATTTTTCAGGAATCAATAAAAACTGTGTCATTCACAAGTAAACGAGTTTTGAAGGACTCTTTTGGGCTGATTATAGTGTTTGAACTTTAAAAGATTGAAATATCGAATAATCTTTATGAATAGTAATAATAAAAAAACCTGAAAAGCTGTTCTTGACATATGTTGTTTTAGCAAGGAACAGGGTTAGGTGGTATATAATTTGGACAAAACAGTCATATAAATCATATTTTTAATCAATATTATTGAAAATTACACTTAAACATTATCTTATTAACATGTTAGATGTTTACATTTTCATGTTTTACTATCATTATGGTACGAAATCATATTCTCCATCATTCTCATCTGAATTAACTTCAACATTTGCAATTGGCCAGCTAAATATGTTTTGATAAAATGGCGTATGCTCTTCCAGAATGCTATCCTGAACTCGCTTTAAATCATCTAATTTTTTACTATTAACTGGCAGTCTCAAATCATAAGCTTTCGTTAATGGAAGTGACACAGGAGTTGATAGTTTTTTCGTTAATATGAATGAATGTTTAATGAATCCATCAATAAATTCCTTTTCCCTAAGTACCTTTTTCATCTGAATCATAATGAAAACTCATATATGTCGAAGGAGAAAATATTATTTTTTGCTCTTTTGGAACACATTTACCGTACGATTATGTAGTTACTACATAACCACCATCTGGTACTGCATGCAAAAACCACTTAAGTCACTGACTTATGTTATTTAAGCAATGAACGTCAATTACACGCTATTGTTTGAAGAGGAAGGAATGTACTGTCTTACGTGGTTTTTACCCAGAATATGCGCCTACCTTTGAGGAAGCGTTCGCAGCAAAAAAAGCATTTTTGAGAAAAACGTGACTAATGCGGTTTCTGAAATGACCGATTCAATTGTTGGAATCCGTTGAAAGCAGAAAGTTAGTGTCAGAATCATCAAAATTAATCCACAATCATTATTTTTAAAATGTACAAAAAATAGTACATGTATTAAATTGAATTGTAATGGTGCTATTAGTGCATACGAAGTATACAAGTACTATAACCCGAAATGGAGCTGCACCATGAAGAGAAAGATGAAAGAGTACTGGGCAATGTTACAGTGTAGCTCAATTTCGGGCTATAGTACTTATTCGATGTTTTCGACAATGATAAGATACGTTTTCTTAAAATTTTTCCCATATTTGCACCGTCATCATCATTATTTCTACTACCATTCATTAACTGAGGAACAACAACTTCGATAACAAATCCTTTTTGATTTAATAGTATGCAATAATATGATTACTTTTATCCACGCAATCCTTCGGAAACTCCAATTTCATTTAGAACAAAAGCTAATAAATTTGAGTAAATTTGTTGTGTGATTTTAAAATCGAATCTTCAAAAACAAATCTCGAAAAATCCTTTATGATTAAATGATAATTAGTGTGATCGTAAAGATGCGCATATCATAGTAAATATATAATTGTATACGACATAACGTGTATTCAATTATGTACATAATAATTAATTTAATGTGCGCAGATTTGTTCATAGAAACGAAAAACTCGATAATAACTCTTACAATTAAATATGAATAAGTTTAAAAAAAATCGAAAATGTATTAATTTTACTATACAGGCTCTCTCCGAAATGCGTGTACAACGTAAGGACGTTCCTTGGCTCAAAATAGGTCAATTTAAGTTAACTTATGTATATCCAAAGTTGCTTCGTTTCGCCGCTAGAAGGCCTTAAAAATAATATTTTTCATGAGTTTTTCTTAAATTGCTACAAAAATTTGAATTAGATTTTATTCATTTTTTGACCATGTCTTTATATCAGCTAACTACAGCTTTCTGTGGAACAAATTCGAATTTCCAAACATACAGGGCGTTTAGAAACACTCTCACCACAAGATATTCATCCAAATCTTTTTAACCATCCTGCATAATTTTCTACCAATTATTTTCCTGAATAGATACATTAATTTAGACATTATTTTCTCTCTTATAAAATTTCAGTTGGGCAAACGGTTTAGCCACAAAAAAAAACATTTTCTAACTCCCTGCAAGTTCAAATCTGTACGCTAAAGTAACATTAATCCAGTTCAAAGTAGTAATTTCTTCACAGGATATGCAGCTCTTTCAAGAAAATTACGTTTTAGAGGATTAGAAGTAGTTTATTGTTCAAAATTTTGCCAAGATTTATGGCCATCATCAGAGCAATAATAATATTGTGCGCAAAATGTTTACTGTTTGCTCTTTTAGTTGCATTTTTGCTTTTATGATACCCAATAAACAAAATCAGAAGGTACTAGGTTTACTGATCTTGCTAACCAGTTTACAGGAGCATGATTTTCTCTTTATTCCCTTCGATTCTACAGTAGAATCTACATAATACGGACTAAAAGGGCTAAACCCTGATAACGTTCACAAATTCTGGCGAAAATTTGAAAATTATAAGCAATAAACTACTTCCAAACCTATAACAAGTGGTTTTCTTGAAAGATCTTCATATCCCGTGAAGAAATTGGTACTTTGAATTTTGTTAATGTTACCTTAATTTACCGTTTTGGGCTTGTAGGCATTTAGAAAATCTTCTTTTGTGCCTAAACCGTTTGCCCAACTGAAATTTTGTAAGAGAGAAAATAGTTTCTAAATGAATGTAGCTGTTCGGAAAAATAATTGATACAAAATTATACAGGCTGGTTAAAGAGATTTGGATGAATAACTTGCGGTAAGAGTGTTTTTAAACACTCTGTATGTTGCGAAATTCGAATTTGTTCCACAGAAAGCTGTGCCCAGCTAATATAAAGACGTGGTCAAAAAATGCATAAAATCTAATTAAGACTTTTCGAGTAATTTAAGAAAAGCTCAGGGGAATATTATTTTTAAAGCCCTCTAGCGGCAAAACGAAGCAACTTTGGATATAGATAAGTTATCTTAAATCGACCTGTTTCAAACCAAGGAATCTGAGGTCTTACGTTGTACACGCATTTCGGAGACACCTGTATAAAAAAATACTCTGCTGATGCAAAGAAAAAACATATGAAAATGAAACTAGTTTTCAAACAATATTAAAACCATAAATGTTTGTTAAATAAAAATTGCTTTTTAATTCCAAAAATTTTCCCACAAAGATTATTAATCTTTATTGTCCTGACATTCATCGTTTTTTTATTAAAACACATACTTTTACACATGGCACTCCTCACATCCTCTTTTAATTTATTTTAAGTGATGAAGAAAAACATGCGCATGGTATTCCCAACGCGCACAATTTCTTACAGCGTTCTCACAAAACGTTTACTCGGTTAGAACGTATCCGAAAACGCTATCGTTTAGATGTTTGCGCCTCGAGAACAAGTTTAGTCTAGTCGTTACTTTACTATAAGCGAAAATGAAGCAGATCATGTTAATGTTTACACTATTATTAGCAATCGCGAACGCGCATAAACCTTGTCCTTTCGAATTAAGCGTCGATTTAGCAAACTCTACGTACGATAAACTTTCGAAAACATATAGTTACGATAATGTGAGTTATTCCGAAGAGAACGTGTTTACGGAAAGAGGATTATTACGCGGGTGTCCGTGTAACTTCCGGCCGTGCATTAGAAAGTGTTGCGGGAAGTCCCAAACAATAAATGCAAATAAAACGTGCGAGGAAAATGAAATCAAAGATTTGATCGGTGATTTAGAACGTGAATTCGGTTTAAATAAAAACATTAATTATACTGTTGTGTACAGTTTTGTAGATTGTGAGAAACGGTATCCGTTGACAAAGAGCGATAATTTTACCGTAAAGAACACGGGACAATTAAAATGGACCAAAGATATTTCGCAAGAACACTATTGTTTGGATTACATGTTTTGGGATGCTCCGTTTGCTGTTGTGTGCGCGATAGAAGATCAAATTACTCATTATGCAGGTAAATAAATAATAAATAAACTATGTATGAGTTGCAGTGGAAAATACAAATCGGGGACTTTTTCATTCCAACTCTCCTACTTTATATTCAATTTAATTCGATTAGTTTCTCGATCGTCGTGATTTGCGCGTATGAATCATTGTTTAAAACGGAACTAAAATCGATTTAGTTATTTGTTCAATTTAGACCCGAGGGCTTGATTTATAACAAAAGAATAAATAAGCAGAATTGTGTTTTATATTTGGAATGTAATTTGTTTATGGAAATTCTTTTCTTGAATACAAAGACTGAGCGACCTCAATTCGTTCAAAATTTATTTGAATATCTAAAATTATCTTTCTAGTTTTTGTTAGATTGTTTTAGAGCAAAGTGCAACATGAACTATGATTTTAAGTGACGACCAATTATTTTGATTTCTTGAAGAATTGTTTATGTGATAATTATTTATTCTTCCTTATGGAAATCGCTGATTATGACTACAAATATAATTGTGAATAGATAAAATTGCAGCGGTTTGTAATAAACTACTATTCCAAACAAAACAACATGGCAATTTATTCAGTATTCATTTCAGTATTTATTTCATTACTGGTACAGAATAAATAAACATTTTTAATATCTGTTGAGCGTGACATGAAAATTCAGTCTTCATTTTTCACAAACGATTTTAATAAATCAGTCATTACAAAAATAATCCTAAACTTTTTTAAACATCTTAATATTATTAGCAATAACCTAATAAATCCCATTAACAAAATAATCTATACCTATATAATAAATAAACACGTTATTGAAGTCTTTAAACGAAAGTTATGGTATTCAAATCGAAAATGATCTTATCGCAGTTGTATTTCGTCGCTTATTCTGAGCTCAAGTTTTCTTAAATCTGAGATTTTAACACCAACCTATCTTCTATTTAAAGCTCTTTCCGATAGCAAAGTAAATATAATAAAAGTTAAAAATAAAGCTGCAACAATTAATGTAAAACTAACAGTTCTAATAATAAGTAAGTTTAGCTTTGTAAGGTCGAGGATGTTTTGTAAAGACAATTTTAAATCGGAGCGTGGATTGGGAGCTACCTGTTTTCCATAATTTTAGATTTTTTTTCTTTTTCATAGTTATTCAATTTAGCAACGTAACACTTCTATCTGATTTTTTATATAATTTTATTCGTTTGCTTGTGTTAATGCTATAGCAAACTACTAATTTTTATTCTGTTGTATTTTCTCTTGAGGAATGGAGACTTTAATAGCTAAATTATTTAGTAAATTCTTAGTCGACAATTTCCAATAAAATTCTTCTGACCAAGTGCCAAGTTTACACTAATCAACCATACGAAAATTTGTGTTCTCATTTTGCTCCAACTAATATAATAATGAATCGTTGAATACGGTGGCAAAAGTAGTACTTTGACAAAAATACTACTTTCCAATAGTACAAGTATGTTGTACTTATCAGTTACATTTACCTTCATTAACTATTGATCTATAAAGTTATTATTATTTATTTCAAAAGTAACTTTATGAACTAATATTCTTGAACTTATCGATTCATTTAAACTCACTATCCATATACCAAGACGTATTTAATAGGACATAATAATCTACAGAGAGAACATTTTAGAAGAATTAATTTTTGGTAATAACTGCTATATTTTTAATGAAAACTTAGTACATTCCTTACACACAAATAAATATACTATAACAATTATAATAAGATTTGAGTTCAAATGCAGCAAAAGTCGTTTCTTAATCAAATTAAAGAGCTTACCACTATCTCGTGAAAACCCGTGAATATTTATCTTTGGATTAATATTTTTACCTCGTCGGTGAAGGCACAGTTGCATTACTGATATTTAGGAATCGATCTTAAAATTAGTGATTGTGGTATTTATTTTGGACTCATAGATAAGAAATTATTTACGAATATTTATCTGGAAATATATAATCTTTCCAGTCTTACCAAGGAGGTTTAAAGAGTAAGAAAATAAGTTTTATTCAGAACCAAATAAAACTCCCATTTTAAATTTTATTCAAATACACATTAAAGTGCAAACATACATACAAAATAAATATAAAAAACTTGAATCTTTAATATTTCCTTCGCCAATTAGTGTTACAAATTTTGTTGTACATTTTCGTATTTAGATAGCTTCATTTTACTATAATGTGATTCAGCTGAAGGTAATTGTACGATTTATTTCAGAAAGCACCTAAACGGGTTTTAAAACAGCTCAATTAGAAAATATTTAAACCTTGGAATATTCAAGTAAATTTCACTTCCATTTGTATTTTCAATTAATTAAAAAGTTTCATTTATTATTAAGTGCAAACAAAAACTGTTTGACTAAGGCACGTCTCACACTGAGGCAACCAGGAACAAGCAACTAGCATCCAGCAACAAACGATATTGCCACTTGATGACATTTTGTATATAATTCGCACATTAGAGCAATTCAATATCGTAAATAGAGAGAGGATATCGATGCCAATATTACTTATTGCTGGTTGCTAGCTGCTTATTTCTGGTTGCTTCAGTGTGAGATGTACTTAAGAAAACGAATTAATTCTTCTTACCTATCTTTATTTGAAACTCATTTGCAAATTTTGTAATTTCTGGCTTGGTGAGTATTATTATTGTGGAAAAGGTGTCCCTAGTAAATTAGTCCCTACACCGCGGCCTCAGGCCTATTATATCCTCCAGAAATCTACTCAAAAGAGCACCGTATCTTTCATAAAGTCCAGCACCTCCTTGGGATCAAATAGCCCCAATCTATCAGGGTGTACCTTAGGCTCCCCCAGCCGTTCCTGTCTCACCTTCACTAACGCCTCACATTCACACACCAGGTGAATGGAGGACTCTGCCTCCTCTCCGGATCCACTACAATCTATAAGCCCTATCCTGCGAAGGTGTTGTCTAAGCGCTCTGTGTCCCATCACAATCGATGTCCCTACTTAGTCTGAAGTCTTTTATGCTCAGCCTTCTTCGACGGTCTTCTAGAGACCACATTTAGAAATACCTTGGCAGTTTCCTACCTGGGCTGCTTCCTGAGATAGTTCACTTACCACCGCCATAGCTGACTATTGATTTTCCACTGAATTACCTCTGTAGCAATACCACACAAGGATTCAGATCATACGAGGAGCTTCAATCCACCCTTCTTGGCTGACATGTCAGCCCTCTCATTTCCTAATATGGCAGCATGGGCTGGTACCCTCAGTAGTACCAGCCTTGTATCCTTCTCGAATGATTAAGCGCCTGGATACAGTCAAGTACCAGGCCTATTATACCCTCCAGAAATCTACTCAAAAGAGCACCGTACCATTCATAAAGTTCGGCACCTCCTTGGGATCAAATAGCCCCAGTCTATCAGGGTGTACCTTAGGCTCCTCTAGCCGTTCCTGTCTCACCTTCACGAAAGCCTCACATTCACACACCAGGTGAAGGGAGGACTCTGCATCCTCCCCGCATCCACTACAATCTATGAGCCCCATCCTGCGAAGCTGTTGTTTAAGCGCTCTGTGTCCCGTCACAATCGATGTCCCTACTTAGTCTGAAGTCATTTATGCTCAGCCTTCTCCGACGGTCTTCTAGAGACCACATTCAGAAATACCTTGGCAGTTTCCTACCTGGGCTGCTTCCTGAGCTAGTTCACTTACCACCGCCATAGCTGGCTATCGATTTTCCGCTGAATTACCTCTGTAGCAACACCATAAAAGGATTCAGATCCTACGAGGAGCTTCAATCCACCCTTCTTGGCTGACATGTCAGCCCTCTCATTTCCTAATATGGCAGCATGGGCTGGTACCCTCAGTAGTACCAGCCTTGTATCCTTCTCGAATGATTAAGCGCCTGGATACAGTCAAGTACCAGGCCTATTATACCCTCCAGAAATCTACTCAAAAGAGCACCGTACCTTTCATAAAGTTCGGCACCTCCTTGGGATCAAATAGCCCCAGTCTATCAGGGTGTACCTTAGGCTCCTCTAGCCGTTCCTGTCTCACCTTCACGAAAGCCTCACATTCACACACCAGGTGAAGGGAGGACTCTGCATCCTCCCCGCATCCACTACAATCTCTGAGCCCCATCCTGCGAAGCTGTTGTTTAAGCGCTCTGTGTCCCGTCACAATCGATGTCCCTACTTAGTCTGAAGTCATTTATGCTCAGCCTTCTCCGACGGTCTTCTAGAGACCACATTCAGAAATACCTTGGCAGTTTCCTACCTGGGCTGCTTCCTGAGCTAGTTCACTTACCACCGCCATAGCTGGCTATCGATTTTCCGCTGAATTACCTCTGTAGCAACACCATAGAAGGATTCAGATCCTACGAGGAGCTTCAATCCACCCTTCTTGGCTGACATGTCAGCCCTCTCATTTCCTAATATGGCAGCATGGGCTGGTACCCTCAGTAGTACCAGCCTTGTATCCTTCTCGAATGATTAAGCGCCTGGATACAGTCAAGTACCAGGCCTATTATACCCTCCAGAAATCTACTCAAAAGAGCACCGTACCTTTCATAAAGTTCGGCACCTCCTTGGGATCAAATAGCCCCAGTCTATCAGGGTGTACCTTAGGCTCCTCTAGCCGTTCCTGTCTCACCTTCACGAAAGCCTCACATTCACACACCAGGTGAAGGGAGGACTCTGCATCCTCCCCGCATCCACTACAATCTATGAGCCCCATCCTGCGAAGCTGTTGTTTAAGCGCTCTGTGTCCCGTCACAATCGATGTCCCTACTTAGTCTGAAGTCATTTATGCTCAGCCTTCTCCGACGGTCTTCTAGAGACCACATTCAGAAATACCTTGGCAGTTTCCTACCTGGGCTGCTTCCTGAGCTAGTTCACTTACCACCGCCATAGCTGGCTATCGATTTTCCGCTGAATTACCTCTGTAGCAACACCATAGAAGGATTCAGATCCTACGAGGAGCTTCAATCCACCTTTCTTGGCTGGCATGTCAGCCCTCTCATTTCCTAGTATGGCAGCATGGACTCGTACCCTCACTAGTATCAGCCTTATATACTTCCCAAACGATTAAGCGCCTGGACACAGTGAAGTACCACCTCTGATCTTCTGTTATCACTGTCCAGGTCTGCAGGGTCGCCTGGCTATCGGTAACTATGGAGACTCTAGCACCTTTCGTTATACTCTTTAATAATTTCCGTGCACACACCTCAATTGCGTAGATTTCTACCTGGAGAATAGTCGTGTGCATCCCCAGGCTAATTGAGAGCTCCAGGTTGCCCACACTCGTCTGTGTAGTAGAGAGTAGGCTGGCTTCTTGAGTAAATATGTACAATATTTATATGAAAGTATGGCCAGAAGGATTAATGGTAATTAATCATTCAAATAACTAGTGAATTTATTCAAATAAAAAAAGTGCCTAATTTGAAAACTGAATGTCTAGTAATTTCATTTAATATCGTAGTCCTCAAAATATTTTTCTACACAGAAAGGCATTTGACAATGTCCATGCATGAAGCTCTCTCTTTCCTTTTGCCGTAATTCTTGCAAACTTTGCAACGTTTCTAAGGAAACTTTCCTTTTCCCGAACTTCGTTTTTTATCAACCTCTGCCATTTTTATATCTCCTGAAAGCCTAGTTGGTGCATTTTTATAAGAATTGTTTTAGTGGACCTCTGGATTTTCGCGCAACCTTTGGCAACTTGTGTAAAAAAACGGCTTTTGGATAGTGAAGAAAAAATGACGTATTATTACGTTGTGGCCCGTAGTGAGTTAAAAAAATATTTAAACACTGCACTATTCAAGTAAAGTTGATTATAACAGACACGGATATCACATATAATTAATAACCATTTACATCTCAGAACTGTCAGACTAACTATTAAAATACAATTAAAGAAACTCTTCGATCTATTGTAATATAGTTATTTAACCGCAAGATTTTATCAATGAATAGATTTCATGATGCAATGTAAATTAAACAATTCTATTTTCAGTTACGTATAATGCACGTGAACAGTAACCTTTGATGTTTAAACTTCTCGGTATTCTTAATTTCATAATACGAAGCGTTATAAACGTTGGATAAAATGTTTAGCTTTTAACATACATATTTATTATTACAGTGTTAGAAAACGTTCTATTTAAAATATTGTTACTAATCATAACTAAACGTCAATTTTTCATAATTATTTACGTAAATTAAAAGGCAAACAAACGGAAAGCTTGCGAAGCTTTAACCGCAGTATAAAGACGTGTATTTTTAGTTAGCCACAACACGTACACGTATAATTAAACCGTAAAGACCTTTACAACGTCATAAACGTAATTCATTTGGTTCGTTTAGAAAGTACTTAATTTCTAATGAAATTGATTATTTGAAAAGATTTATGTGGTAGATTTGAAGTTGGTTTTGAAAACATTCTCAAAAAATGTATTTTAAAAATGAGTTATAACATAACAAGTTAGTTTCTTATATTCCTCCGATTTGCTTACGTTCACATCCCATTCCACTTACATTAATAATAAACAGTTTGAAATTCTTGCAAAAACTGAACCGAACCCAAACGACATATGCGTCTTGTTACTTATAAAATGTTTATATAAATGACGTGTCCGCACCAAAAATAGTACATTCGCGACTTCCTCTAAACAATGTTTTGATCAAGGATAGAACAGACCGGTTCGAGTTATTGTTCATCTTGAGTTAGGGGATTTTTTGCGGACGTATTAATAATGTAAATATTTTAACTAATCGTTCAGAACGTTCGAAGATAAAACGTTGCAAATATTTTAGGAATACCTGCTTTTATGAGAAGTTATTTTAAAACATTGTTTATGCAAAATGCGCTTACGTAATCTCAACAATTTTTAAGAAGCAAATACTAAAATAATTTTTATTAAACCACAAAAATTTTAATGACTGTTTTATATCTTGTTTCAATATTGATTTTATATTGTACTTATACACGATACAATCATGTAAAATTTGTGAAAAATAGCATACCGTGTGTCCGTAAAGTAGGGGATATAGGCTGTATAATCGTTATAAAGGGTTTATGAAAAAATCGCTGAGACGGGTCTAAAGATTTATATTTTTTGCAATTTTTTGATGGAGATTTAAAATTTTTTCCGCCATTTTTAAATAGTTATGACGTCATCGATATTTTTTTTTAATGGCAACCCCCCATTTTTATTACGAAATATGAAAGAAGATTTTTTTCTAAGTTCAGTACAGTCAATATTAATATCGGTTACATAAGAAAATTTTCGAGAAAAGTTACTTTAAAGTTTCATTCGAATTTACTTAAAATGATAAAAATAGCAGTTGCCATGGTTAAAGAATTGAGAGAAATGTGAGAAATTAATCATGGCAACTGCTATTTTTATCATTTTAAGTAAATTTGAATTAAATTTTAAAGTAATTTTTCTCGAAAATTTTCTTATGTAAGCGATATTAATATTCACTCTACTGAACTTAGAAAAAAATCTTCTTTCATATTCCGTAATAAAAATGGGGGGTTGCCATTTAAAAAAAATATCGATAACGTCATAACTCATTTAAAAATGGCGGGAAAAATTTAAAATCTTCATCAGAAAATTGCAAAAAATGTAAATCTTCAGACCCGTTTCAGCGATTTTTCCATAAACCCTTTATAACGATAAAATCGTTATCATAATCAATATCTATTTCAATTTTCAACGTCATAAAGAATTCCAAGAAAAGAAGGATTAAGCCAGTTGATTAAAATCCGTGTATCTTTAGATCGCCAAATGTGTGGCAGCAAAAAGTGCTCATAAAGGATTTTAGTCGATTTGATCTTTCGATTTGAAAGAACACAAAATATAAAAACTCGTGAGGGATAAAAGAAAATTTAGAATTCGTCCACAAAGCTTAAAATTTAAATCAAGTCTTGATATGTAAGATTGGTTAGTGAAAATACGATAAGGTATTGGATTACGATAGAGGTATACTGGATTGTATATTAACCTGAAAACGACTTTGGCCAAAATTTAATGAAATACTAGAAAAAAATGTGTTAGGAAAAAGTAGTTAATGTAAAGATGTATCATGCATCATTGCTTGTCGCTGTTTTCTCGAAATACATCAAATAATTTTCATGTCAGCTCTCTCATTTCCTAATATGGCAGCATGGGCTGGTACCCTCACTAGTACCAGCCTATTATACCCTCCAGAAATCTACGCCTTGTAAAAACTTTTAACTTTTAATCGTTGTTTTTAGAACAGATTTTTAAAATCAATTTTTAGACATTGTTAATCATTGCACTTTATACATCTATTTGTCATTCTTGAACATGCTTCTGAAAATGGCTTCTAACTAAAATTAATCAATCAATAAAATTTACATAGCCAGAAAAAAATAAAATGGCTTTAGCTTTCATATTTTTACTAACAACTGAAAAGTGTTTTTATAATCCTTCTAAAAAATCCTTCTATAATATTAACATACATAAAATACCTTATATTACTATTTTACACTTCCAAAATCATAAGGTACTGTCGGGTAATAAGGCTAGGTTAACGTTATTTATTTTTTATTCAATAACGTATAAACATATTCAACATTTGATATACAACAAAGGTAACTGATGCAATTATTCTTCATGAATTTGTTGAAATACAAACACAAAAAAGTATGATAATGCCTAGAAAATAGAATTTTAAAAAAATGCGCTTTGGCCTTATTACCAACGTAGCCAGGTTATAAGGCCAAACTTTGTACTTGAAAATTTGGTCTATAAAAAAATAAGTAAAGTAGCTTTTCTTAAAGAGTGCTAAAAAAGAGATATTAAAAAACATTATATAAACACTCAGAACAAAAATAACGTTTTGGTTTTATTACAAACCTAGGCAGGTTATAAGGCCAAATGAAAACAAAGAAGATAGGAAAAGCTATGGCTGGCATTGCGGACAAATAAATTTTTCCCTGTCGTTTTCAGTAAGGCCAGCATATTCCTCATGCGAGCATGTTTTACATGATGCACAAGATCGCATATCAGCTGCATAATTCTTATCACAAACCGAGCACATCCAAACTTCTGTTGCAGCCTTAGTGGTTGTCGGAAATTTAGGCGATTTTCTTGTCGAAGTGGTTTTAACTTTTTTAGAACTGTAGTTGTTTAATATATGAGTGGGTCAGAAGGAAAGTGAACCAAGTCCATTTTTTCTAAGATTTAGTTAAGAGTATACTTAGGTCCATTTGAGTAGTTATAATTTTATATGCTGACTTATTCCATGCTTAGTTCATCAGATTACCAATAATGTACACTAGTTCACTTTAATTCTGAATGATTTGCACCATTTTTCATTGAAAAAATAATCACAATTGTCCGTTTTCTCGAAACGAACTTAAGTGGACTTGATTCACTTTACTTCTGACCCACTCATATCCCTTTAACTGCCTGAGCTCGATAATTCAATACTTTCTTTCGTACCGTAGTTTTAACTGATTGCATGTCGGGAGATATGAGCTGGTCAGAAAAAGAATTGTCTTTCCTTTGTGTTTCATTTTGTTTTAGCTGAGTTAATGGAATTTCATCTTCTAGATCCCAGCGGTCTTCCATATTGATGATGTGGTTATAGATAGATTGGGAGTAGTTTAAATTCAGGTGGCGATGTGTAGGAAGACTAGGAGCAAATGCATGCTCTGGTATTACATTTTTGTTGAAGGGATAGATCGCGATGTGCGCATCATAGAACTTTCTCATATGATGTCAGATGATTTGTTTTTGCACGCATTCAATAGTAGAACAGACATGGAAAGTTTAAATGGCAAATATTTAAGAGAACGTCGAAAAAGTTTTGGCCTTATTACCGGTATGGGCTGGTAATAAGGCCTGGGCCTTATCTGTTTTGTACGTTTATACTTTTTGATGTTATCTAAATTTACCAAATAAACACACATTTCAAAGGAACAGTTTGTAAGTGTCCCTTAGATTACATTAAACATATCTTTCAAAATATAATCACAAATATATTGAATTAATGAAAATATCACTTATGGCGAATTTGATTGGTTGCACTAGTGCGCACCAGTGCATAACAGCGTGTTCTGTTGGTTGTTTCGTTGTATTCTGTTACATTTTATTATAGTGGTTTATAAAACATTTTAAACATCATCAAGCCTTTAACACACTTACAAGTGATGTTATGATTATGTTTGATTTCATCGCGTTCTGTTGGATATGCTCTTTTTTGCACTACGTTAGTGTGACATATGTCACATTTTGCACTCAACGAGTGCGCACCAGTTCACACTAGTTTTGCCAATCGAATTCGCCATTACTTTCCGTCCGGAAATTTTATATCACGTTGCTGAAAATTTCACGTAACTGCTATACGGCCTGATGTCGTAAAGCAGAATGACTGCTGCGCTTAAACCTCGTGTTGTTTGGATTAGTTAAAGTTGTCCTACGTATTGGTGGAGTTGATCGCAAGAAAGATTTATTTTAATCGGCAATATAGCAATATGGCCTTATAACCTGCACGGCCTTATTACCCAACAGTACCTTATAAAACGTTTTTGTACGACTAATATTTCGGAAATTGTAACTGTAATAAATTCCTTTTACTAGTCTTTGAAAAGAGAAAAAGAAGTTCTTAATGCTTGAAAAAGTGTGGACTAGTTATTTACCAACCATTTACCAAGTCGTATACATATTTTAACATTTTTACATATTACCACATTTATAACGCGATAACAAAATAAAGATGAAATCACGATACTTTATATTTTGTGTTTTTTTATCAAATGGAATCTATTTATCATGAACACCACAAAAGAAAGGCATTGTGTGTAATAAATAAAACTATTTTAATACGTTTCTAATCTTTCAACCTTATTATAGGTTGATTTTATTATCTAAATTTTAGTCAACAAATTCTAATAAGTTGATTTTAATCATCATCATTTTTGAGAGAAATTTGTTACATTTTAACGAAAAGGCATTTTCCTAACTATATCATGATTCAAAACGAAGTTATTTACACACACCCTGTATCAATCCTTTTAGTATTCTTTACTCAAAGGTGTTTGTTATTCTAGAAAGTTGCATCTTCAAGTTCACTGGCATACCCAAAGGTTACAACGTTTTAAAAATTAAACATTCCGATCGCATAACTTATATTACACCATATTTACCCAATAAGGTCTTCAAAGTTATCGTTCGATTCAATTCAGTTAGTTTTAAAAAATCGACCAACAATGTTGTTGTTATTTTCTATAATTATTTTATGTTTATTAAATTACACTAAATGCGTTGATATAGCCGAAGATAGTGAAATAAGTGATAAAATAATCGATGATTCCCAAAAGTACACTCAGTATTTAATCAAAGATAGTCATCCAGAAGGATACGTATGTCCTACTGGTCAATGTTTAAGAAAATGTTGTCCCGTCGGTGAAGGAATCGCTAATGATGAGTGTGTTGAAATTACAAGTGTACAAAATGATACATTTTTTCAATATATGGAAATGTTTAATACAACGGAAGTTCATGTTATACACGAAAAAATTATTTGTAATGGGTCAATTAAATTTGTTAGAAATCCAACTATAAATATATCTGTTGGTTTTGAAAATTTGGAGTTTTGCATGGATTATTTCTTGGATTTTCTGGATGTGGGAAGTTGGGTTTGTCAAAAATCACCTGTTGAAAAATCTCTTCTGAGTACAGGTACGTTGATTTTCTCACGTGTTATACAAACTTAAATATTTACACTTTATTTTTGACGTCAGCGAGTTTGTAACGAAGAAAGGAAAAGTCTTGACATACATACATTTTAAAATCTATTTAAACAGAATTTAAAACAAGATAATACATAATTTTATCATATCCAACTATTAAAAAAGTCATTTTCTTAATTAACTCATTGACCCAATAAGTGCATTGGACATTACACTTTCTCTTTTTTCAAAGAAATATTTACCACATACAATTCCTTATATTTACTTAAAACCAACATCAAAACCATTATTTTTGCCTTACATACATAGCAAACATGTGAGTAAAACCATTGTAATCTTAGCTTACACTTATCATAGTTATAATCTCGGTCTGACTCAAGATAACAACGACCCAAACGCGACCGGACTTTAAAAAACTCTTTAAACGAATTCCAACGATGCGTGCGTTAACCGTTACTCCTTTTTTCATCCTTCTGACATTAATTGTTTTCGTTTCTTCCTCTCAATACGGTTTTCCTTGCGACGGTCAACCCACTTTAGAAATCAGTGACGGTATATTTAACGATCAAAGCGAAATCATAAAAGACGGAATCACATATAACTTCGAAAATTTCGTTGATTTTAATAACGGTACGATTCTCGGTTGTGCCTGCAGTGTTATGGAATGTGTTTATAAATGTTGTCCGTTCGGTTACCAAATGTTTAATGCAACGAAATGTGTTAAAACTGATCAAGATTTTACCGAAAGTTTATATGAGTTTGTGAATAGTCAGTTAAATTTGAGTAATCTTTATATTATACATAGACCTATTGATTGTTTGGCTGATGATATTGGGAGGTTTATTATTAATGTTGGTCCGAATGGGCTTCATTCTGTGGTTATTGATACTATTGAAGGGTTGGAAGATGACCGTGAACAATTTTGTGTTGATTATTTTGTAAATGAGGAAAGATTTGCCGGAGTTGTTTGTGTTGAAAGAAGAGGAAATTTTAATGTACACTCAACAGGTAATAAAAATTGGATAATTTATTTGTGTAAAAAAAAATTCCTTGGCAGGAATTCGTATTTCTTGTCAAAGATAATTCTTTAAAAAGAGAATTATATTAAAATTTAATAATCTATTTATTCAATTTTGCCAAGTATTTGGTCTAACAATAAACCGGAAACCGGATATGTATTTTAAAGTTAGGTAATATCATAATGTAAAGATTGACAAAATAAATAAAATGAATATACTTAATCAATAATCATTTTAAAGTAATGTAATTTCAGTTTACATTTTGATAGAGTTCAATTTACATTCTGAGGTTTGTTATAAGAAAATAGTGTCATGTACTAAATCTATATAAACTAACACGTTAACAACAACCATTTTTTATTTGTTTAGAAAGCTTGTCAATAAAAAGGAATTCCCATTCTTTTAAGTTAGTTTTCAAAGGTCTTTTGGAATTTTCAACAATTGTATGAATTGAGACTGGGAACTATTCTTTCAAAGTAGCATATCAAAAATTATTCATTTACATTGTTATTGCGGAATACTTTGTAGGTAATGCATTTTTTCTCTTAGAGGAAGTGGAACACTGCAAAGTATTTTAGATCCTTCAACAATTTTTCTGTCTATAACGGTTTATAAGTTATAGGAGACTACATATGCTTGCTGATGTGTTCTCTTCCATGAATTATATAAATGTTGTAATAAGATCAGAAAGGTAAACAAATTGATACTCCCAAATCGAGGACTTTAAGCACAACACACGTATCTATAAAATAGGTGATTTGGAAAAGTCTCATAAATGTGTGCATACTATAAGTTGATCCTAAGCTTCACCATGGAAAGAAGTATGCAAGAGCTAGGTTCCTCCCCGCAACTTTACCGAGTAGGCCCGAGTTAAGTAAAGTGGCAGGAAGAACCGGAGTATTGTCCGGCCCTCCTTAATGCAAAGATCTTGCAGATAAATAAAGAACTATAATCCTAAGTCGAATTTGTGGTTTGAGGATTAAGCCTTTTCATCTCTTCCATAAGACTTAACAAAAAGGCCAAAAATCTCGGCGAAAGAGTTAAAACAACGAGGTGCGATGGGCCTCTATTCGACGGTATTTTGACTTGCAAGACCTTTGCATTAGAGAGGATTGGTTAATACTCTGGTTTTCCCTCCCACTGTAGTTAACTCGGCCCTACTTGATAAAGTTACGGGGAGAAACCTCGCTCTTGCACCCTTCTTTCCATGGTGAGGCTTAATATCAACTTATAATACATACATTTGTGTTGCACGAATCAAAATGACTTTGAAATAGACACAACAGTGTATTTATCGGGTACTTATATTCAATCACCAACTGCTATAGAAGATGCATTTAATTTAATTAATTTTTTGGTATGATTGAATCAAGTTATGTTTAAGTTTCTTCAAGTCCTTTTTGTTTGATTTTATTTTCCGTTTGGATTTTGTAAGCCACGTTTCAGATTTAATTAATTACTTCTCAATTATTATCAATCACGCTTTCAACTTTAACTTTGTCATTTAACCCGCCTTCAGCTTTAACATTTTCACTATTACTAAATTTTGTACGCGCCTCTTCGATCTCACTTTGATGTTACATCTTGAAGCTTATGCTCGAATTTTTCAATCACTTCACGATGGGCCTGAAGACGCTTAACGGCGAAACGTTAATCGACTAATGTAGCACTTAAAGCAAAATAAAATAAATTTATCATCGCGGTCTTACATAAAACTGTTGTTTTATTCATCTAGATATGCTTATTGTTTATTAGCTTTCAGTATGCTACACCAAACGCACTATTTATAAATAAAAGAAAACGAAAATATTTGATGTATGAATATAATACTTATTGCTAGTATTAACAGTCGAACACCAGCTAGTAAACCTAATGCCAAAATAAGTTCTTCCAATCTTTATTGAATCCTTGGACTTCGTTAAATTTATGGCAAAATTTCTTTCTTCTTCTTTTTCGTTTTGAACACACTTCAACCTTTATTGATTCCTTCAATTTCATTATATTTTATCTCACAAAGAGACCTCACGGCTAGATCCCCACTGATTTGAATGAAAATGTACCACTCGATAGATATTGGTACATTGTACAAATGTGTAAATTATTAAGCCGCACTATTCAGTGATTCGCGAGTAAATCATTCTTAAATTTTGCGATTTAAGGCTACGCCGCGCCGCTTTACGTCAGTGGTTGACCATTCCCTCAGGACCGGTTCTGGTTCTTTTTTAATAAATTTTTATTTAAAATTAAGGTAAGGAAACGAACCATCTGAGATAATACGAGTAACCTGGTTCCTAGTAACTCAACGAGGAGCAGTTTCCGGAAAATAAGCCAACTACTAACATTCTGGTCTTAATTTTAGAACTAGTTTACGATTTACTTGCGAATCGCTGAATAGTGCGCACTAATACTTTAGTCATTAGTACTACACAGTAATACCTATCGATCGTTACTACTTTTATTAAAATCGGCGAGGACCTAGTCGTGATGTTTCCTTGTTCGTAGTTATTATCCAATAAGGTCTAACAAAGAGAGCACAAGACCTTGTATTAATCCATCTTGATGAAAGTAGTACCCATCGATAGGTATCAATGCATAGTACAAATGTATAAAATATTAGGGTGCACTTATCAGCGACTCGTGAATAATGCGTGGTTTAAGCTCGCGATTCCAAGCCACGCCATTTTATGTCAGTAGTCAACCACTCCCTCCGAGACCGCCCCTGGTTCTTTTTTAATTCATTTAAATTTAAATTCAATGTAAAAATAAAGAAGTGCGTTAAACTATTTATATGTATAGATTTTCTCTATTTATATAGAAAATATGGTGAAATATTAAAAATGTTAGCTGTGATAAAAATAAAGCAAGGTTACTTTCCTAGATTCCAACCATCTCGATCCGTATGCGAAAGTCGGATCGTGGTGACTCAATAAGGGGCGGTTTCGGGAGGAAGCCACTTAAATAACAATTTACTCCCGAATCGTTGAATAGTGTACCCTAATATTTTGGTCTCCTTGCAAATTTTGATATCTACTTCTAGTATCAGTTTGTTTCCTACTCCAATTTCAATTTCTTTCAATATTTCATTTAGTTATCTTGAACTCACTTAAACCTTTATTAATTCGTTGAATTTTGTTATATTTTTATCTGAAAATTCGTAGTTATCTAATAATATCTAATTGTAAGTTTCGATAACAACTCCTACTATCAGTTTGTTTCCCACTCCAAATTTAATTTCTGTCAATATTTCATTTTAGTCATTTATATGACTCATTCCAACTCATCATCAAATCAAATTATGACGTTAATCTTCATACCAATGTATTTAAATGACTTAAAAGTACACATTACTTAGAAAGAACTCCTTTATAAAAATTCGTTATTGATATTTATTCCTACCTCACTCTTACTTACATGAGAAGTATACAAACAAACTGTCTTACAGATTATAACTTATCAGGAATCACCGAAGGTATTTGATATCGCACAGTAGAGAATTCGATATAATACGCATTACAACAATATCAAAAATGGCTCTTATAAAATTTACGTTCATTCTTTGTGCTATCTTTTTAAACTTCACGCATAGTATATTCGGTGAAGATTCAGTTGACTCAAAACCGTGTGAAGTTTCTTTAACCGTGGATATTAGTGATGGTGATAACGTGAACGGTGATATTACAAAAAACAGTATCATTTACACACCTAATAATTACTTTATATACGGTGAAGTGATTTTGGGTTGCGTTTGTAATATCGTACCGTGTTATTATAAATGTTGTAGCAACGGTTATCATATGTTTAATGGAACTACGTGCATTCGTTCTCCAAAGGAAGATAATGACGGATTAAATGATTATGTGAAAAAACAATTACGTTTAGAACAATTTCATATTATTTACAAACCCCCTGCTTGCTTACCGGAAAATAGAAGAAATATTATAAATGCGCCGAGAAATAATGATGATGTCGAAGATTATAAACCTATAGTGATTAATGACTTGGAAGGATTGCAGAATGAAGCAGAACATTTTTGTGTGGATTATTTTGAGTCTATTCAGGATGGAGAATATGGTGGTTTGATTTGTGAGAAATTTTCAAGTCGAGGTTATATAACGCATTCAGCAGGTATTATTTAAAATCTGGCTTAATTTAAACTTTAAATGTTATGATAAATTATGATGAAAATTCATGATGAATAATTGTGATGAAAATTGATACATGACGGAGAAAGTAAACAAACCTTAATTCTATACATTATGTATATTTTGGTTTACGTAAAACCGATGAAATTTTACAGTGCAGTAAGAAAACTGCAGTAAGCTTTTCCACTAGATCTATAAACAATTTATCACAATTTATTTATTTATTTTTCTAGAATATAAAAGAAATCTCTATTTTTCTAGATATTTTATAAGATTACAAATCTATATTGATCTCTCATGATGAATGCAGGTAACCCTCCTATAACACGGTAGTTAGGTTCCTAGAAAATGCCGTATTGTGTGAAATCATGTTGCATGAGACCCAGAGCTAGTACCAAAAGGGGGGTTACGTTCCAAAAACTTATTAAAAATAAATATTTTTTTAATATTTAGTTTGACACTCACTGCTCAGTATAATCAACCAAAAACGTTGGTTCTTACTATCCTCGCCGTCAAAATTATAGGTCCCTCACTTTGAAGGGGAATATCTTCGCAACCACTTGTCGAAAACAATCGGAATAAAGTTCATCCTATTCCGTAGACATTTTTGTGTAACATATCGCTGGTTTGCGAAATTGAACTAAACATAAAAAACGAATGTAAATCCATAATATTTTAACATGAACAGAAGCAATGTCTCTGTTCATGTTAAAAGAAACAATAAACAAGCATGTTAACTGAAACAATGTTCCTGTTCATGTTAAAATATCATGGATTTACCATCGTTTCTTATGTTTAGTTCAATTTAAGTAAATTTTGCGTTGCGTCTTTATTCTCGCAAACCAGCGATATATTAAAAAAAAATTCGGTTCCGCAGTTTTAGAGCGATCGCGAGATAAATGAAAAATGAACCAGATTTTCGGGCCGTCGAAAAATTGTCTAACTTTGTGGATTTTTGTCTTGAAATTTTTTGGAGGAAAAAAAATCGGGTTTTAACATGTGATAACAGTATATGTTTATGGTGGTTGTAAATAGGTCGTTATAAATTTCCCAGTATAGAGCTAAACAGTTTTGCAGCGCGCTTTTGAATTTTCGACCTCTTTCGCTGGAAGGATCTTCATTCAAGAAAAATGACTCGAGATTTTCCGCTAAGCATAAGTCTTCTTGTAATTTTTTTAATGTTAACTTCTTGATTACACAATCTTATCAGAGCTAGCATCCTCAATATCGATTTGATTTGCATCTAGGGATGCAATTTCCATTAAATCCGCTTCGTCCACTTCTTTTTCCAGTAATAAATCTTAAGGCTACGTTCACACTGAGCGGTTTTTGTCGACTCGACAGTCGATTCGACCGTCGAATCGACAAATGCTTCTTTGAAATCGTCCAAACTGTTCAGACGACGTCGACTACGTCGCGACGGTCGAATGGTGTCGACTCGACCTATGATTTTACCGACGGCGCCCATTCGACAAACCAAGTTTCTCGACATATCATTCTCACGTTTTTAATGGAAGTGTTCACACAGTGTTTAGATTGATGAGGCGTTGGTCCAGTGTTTCCCAACGTGGGGCCCACGCCCCACAGGGCCAGGGGGACAATTCGAAAATCAACTCTACGTCAGTTTAGCCCTTTCCAAATTTCCAAAATTTAACCCAAATTTAACGAAAAATGTAAATTCTTCAATAATTGCAGTAAATATGATTAGGTATAATTTGGCTTGATGATACCAAAATATCAACTGAGTGTTTGGTAACTAAAAACATCTCGTCTTTTCTAAACGAGGTACATTCAGTAATAAAGTGTGTTAATGCAGCTAATAGCTTTACAGCTAATGCTAAATGTAAGCGTATCTTCAAGCAATTTTGTGAAGAACAAAATGAAGACAATGTGAGACTTTTACTTCATACTGAAGTAAGATGGCTATCTTAATGGAAGTGCTTGAAAAGATCTATGGAACTGTTTGATACTCAGTGATTTTTTAAGCGACAAATCTGAAATAAAGTATTTGCTAACAATGGATGGTAAAGCATTTGTTCAAGGAACAAATAAAACTCTCGTCGATGCAAAAGCAAAGATATTTGGTTTCATTACCCATATTGAGTTATGTCAGAAACTTAAGAACAAAAACTTTGAACAGTTTCATTGGCTTCAAAAATGTGAAGTAACTAATACCATTTTACTTGTTATTGTCAATCATCTAAATGTTCTATCGGCTAATTTATATGAAAGATTTTCTGATTTAAAACAAATTGATTTTGCAACATGGATGATGCAGTCAATGTTAGTGGATTTGTCTGATATATCAAATACGGAGTATCAAAAAGAACTCGCAGAATTGCATTATGATTATTCAGTTAAAACTCCATTTAATATAAAAAGAACGATGGCATGGCTTTGTGAGGAAACAAAAATCAAATACCCAAATTCAACCAAATGTGCAAGAAAACCATTGTTACCGTTTTCATCTTCATATTTAGTTGAACGTGAATTTAGCACTGCAAATGATTTTTGGTAAAAAAAAGAAATCGGCTGGATATAACACAATTTGGAAACTTGGAACTGAAGCTAACCAAATTAGAACCTAATATAAAACCTTTATGCAGTAAGCATCAAGCGCAAGGATCGCACTAAATTAAAATAACAAATTAATATAAAAAATCTTTATTAAAATCATTTGGCATTTGAATTTCAGTTTTTTGTATATGTTTTGAAAATTTACTTACTGTCTTTCATTAACAATTCCCTAGTGGTTTCCTAAAACTTTGTAAAACCTATTATTTAAGTTTCTCAAGTGAACAATTTAATTTTTTAATATTAAAAATTATGTATGTTGCATAGGGGGGCCATAAGAATTTTAGAAAGGCAAAGGTGGGACATGGCACAAAAAGGTTGGGAAACACTGCGTTGGTCTGTTTAGAGGACGTCATCCTGTCGTAGGACTTCACTTCTAGTGTGAACGTTTCGCGCGATTGTCGAGTCGACAAAAACCGCTTGGTGTGTACGTACCCTAAATGTCTTTGGTAGCCATATCCACAAAACCTTCGCCTCCGATTGATTTAGCGACTTCTAATATGGCACCAATTTAATTTTCGGATGTTTCATGCATGTTTTATGTTTCTACTGCAAAGGGCCATATCTTCTTCCAACACGTATTTAAGGTTGATGTTTTTATTTCTTTCAGCGACAAAGATATGATTTCGATACAGTGCTTGATTGAAAATTTCTTCCAAGCTTCCATAACGCTAATTGATTTTGAATCGATTGCGTCTAAAATCCACTTTTTCTTATATAACATGTTTTAAAGGTATAAATAATAACTTGATCCAATGGTTGGAGCAAAGAAGTAGTGTTAGGTGGTACACTATATTGACGTTGGGATGTGTCAAATCTTGTGGGTGGCATGGAGCATTATATAACAGTAGTAGCGCCTTGAAGCTCAAAGTTTTCTGTCTTAAAAAACGCTCATTGCTTGGCACAAAACAATTTGAAAACCAATCTTTAAATAAATTTCCTGTTATTCAAGCTCTTGAATTTGATGTCCAGTAATTTTATTTATGTTTTTCAGTGCACGAGAATGCAAAGATCTATAAACTAGCAAGGGTATTGTCATGAAATCCCCCGATCCATTACTGCACAACAGGAGCATTAGACGATCTTTGGACACCTTAAATCCGGGTTCAGTTTTCTTCTTTTGATATAAAGGTTTTTCTTGGCATTTTTTTCCACCAAAGTTTAGTTTCCTCGGCATTGAAAACCTGATCTGCTATATTATCCTTGCTCGGCTATAATGTTCTGAATTTTGTCTGGATACGTCCTAGCAAGTTCATGATCAGCCGACGCAGATCTCCTTGAATTCCTATGCTATGAATTGCAAAACGCTTTTTGAATTTTTCAAACCAATCTTTTCATTACGAGTGAAACCGTGTTATAAGATACCGTGTTAGAGGAGGGCTACCTATATTATAAAGAAAAATACAATTACTACTTTTCCTCATTATTTAAAATAAGGTCGTGAAAAAAAATTCTTTAAAATATTCTTGCCTTGAATAAAAACATTCAATTAGACCCACCGTTTTCGAATTAAATACATAAAGGACGTTATCGTATTCTCTAATATTTAGGTTTTGAATATTCAAGATAACAAACAACTAAATAAATCTGTTAAACATAGACAGACATTTAATATATACATTGTACAGTCTCACGAATCTGACCATTCGTTGATATAAACAATTCGTTAGTGTAAACTCTAAAATCCGACTTTATAAAGCTGAGTTAACATTCAATTTATTATTTTAGTAAGATAGCCCTTTTTCAGTTCACAACAACACGACTTACAATGATTTGTAAGTGTAAAACGATTTTGGAATAATTGAGGAATTGCGTTAGAATTATAAAATAACTTAACTTTTAAGTTAGGTTATTTTATAAAGTAAAAAAGAAACTTATAACTGTATTTTAACAACCGACCTTTACAAAATTGATAATGAAAACTTAATGATGACTGAAAAAAAAATAATAAATTTTGAAAGAGTATCAAAAAAGATAATACATAATCTAAACTACTAATTCAAACTAAATCAGTTCAACATAATAATCATAAATTACAAAGAATTTATATTACTTCTTCTAGAAGTTATGAAAGTGAAAAGAAAATTTTCTCTTCAGGATGCATATTTTGTTTTTCTTATGGATTCATTATTTATAGCTTATACATTTCAAAATAGAAGCTAGCTGATAACGTAGTGCTAATATTAAAAATTTTCTCCCAATACATCTTTCTGAAAATTGATGTAATAAAAAATATAATTATCTTTTAAGGTGACTAAAAAGGAACATTTATGGGATTCCCTTTATACTGACATAGATCTCGTAATCCAATTTTTGTGAAAATTATTACATTGTATATATTGTGATATTGTGTAATTAAACTATGTCATCAATGTTATAAATAAATTTTCAATTTTGCAATAAGTTACAAATTTATAATTAAACTTTGTTATCAATTTTGCTTAACAATAAAATGTAACACAAAATTATCTTATGAAAAACACTAAATTAAACACTCTAATTTAATCCAAAAATAAAAAAGAAGTTTTTCTTTTAAGGTGTGTCTCTGTATTGTATCACTTTACGTAATCAAAACAATAACACATTTACCAAAACCTCCCAAAACATTTTACGTATAATTAAATCCATAATAACGTCGACGTTAACGTCGCTCTAAAAGTATCATTAACGAATTAATTAATTGAATAATCGCGTCGATATCCTACTTTTCCCCACAAAACGTACGCGGTGGGGAAGAATAAATTCGGAAACCTGATTATCTTTTCGGCAGTATCCAAAAAAAATGACGGGAATAATCTTATGGCTTATAATCGCTCATTCGTCAGCGTTGAATGAATTCTGTGAGTTTGCAATCGATATAACAAACAGTGAAGACGTAAACGGTGTAATAATAAATGATAACGTAACTTATTCGGTGGAAAATTATTATAAAAAAGATGGAAAAATATTCGGATGCGTGTGTAATGTAAAATCGTGTATAAGAAAGTGTTGTCCGGATGGGAATGTTATTAACAAAAAAACTTGCATGTCGTCCGAACGGAAATTTGAAGACGATTTTGATTTATTTTCCGTTAAAAATTTGAGTTCTTATTATAAAGTGAATGGGTTTTTGGAATGTTCGACAAATAGAGTTTTGGCATCACAATCGTTAAGAAAAACTTTGTTTATTGAACAAGATGGAAATCTTGTTTATGGTAAACAAAGTTATAACGTGGAGAATTATTGTATGGATTATTTCGAGGATTTTTCGATTTTCAACGTTTTATTTTGTTTAAAGGATTTACCAGAAGTTGCTTCGACCACAACTACAGGTACAAAGAAATAAAAAAATATTAAAACTATAGCTAAATAAGAATGAGTAATATGGAAATAACCTATATCGTGAAAAGGAAGGTTCAGAATTAAAATAAACCAAGCCCAGAAGATTTATTTCTGAGACATCAAACTAATTCTTTTGCTATAAATTAACAGCAGTTGTAACCAACTTTGGTAACACTTCATGGCTATGAATGTAGTTTCTTCCATGATTCATTATTAGGTATATTTACTTTTCATGAAACAAGATCAATGCTTAATTTTTACTTTAATTACATACTTCACTTGTTCAAAGTATTATATATGTACTATAACCCGAAATGAAGCTGCAAAAATAAGCAGATAATAAGCAAAATATAATTCGGAATTGTTTAAATTACCAAGTTTAGCGCAACAGCATTTTAGCGAACACAAACAACTTGTATCACGTGAAGTTAGACAGTAAAGTTTATTGCATTTTGTACTTACATTTTTATGCAGATCCCTCTGCAATTCAGTTATATCTACAGAAATCGACAGTACCAAAATTGCATTTAATTAAATGTTAATATCTGTATTTTAATTTGAGCGGTTCATATTTCAATATTTAAACGGTGTTTCATCATTAATGACGTAGAGCTCAAAACAAAAAAAAAGTATACATAGGAAGTTTTACATTTAAACGTTAGAGAAATAAAATCGGTTCATCGACATTTTATCATTTTTTTAAATGACTGAATAGATTTGACATCAATTATAGAAAACAGATTCCTTAACTTTTAATTTAACCGTTTCGCTTCGGCTGACTACTCCGCCAAAATAATGCGCTCGAAGCGAAAGGGTTAATATAAAATCACTACCTGATTCCTAGTAAAATTTGGGCGATTTTCTAAAGTTAGTCAAAAAAGACTGTGATGTTATTTTTGATAAAAATACTTCAGTCTTCCAGATTTTCTTTTAATGTTTTGAGTAAAATAAAAGTTTGAGTAAGTAAAATAAAAGTAGAATCTTCAAGATTTAATATAATGTAAGAATAATTTCTTAATATGTTCTCATGACATTCAACATTTTCTAACATTGCTGAAATTTTATGATGATGAGAAAGAAAGAAAAAAGCTGCTACAAATCATGAAAATTTATTAAACATCGTTTACTGACAAATCTTGTTCAATATCATTTCATATTTCTCCCCTATTTTATTTATAAGTGAAGGGTTTTTATTTATGACTGTTCACAATCTAAATCCCTTTGGTCATAAATTTATTTGTAATATTTAATCATTTTTTCATTTAAACAAAATAAAATAAACCCAATTATAAAATAAAAAAAAACTAGTAAATTTTTTAAAAATCATATCTCGGAAACTAATTGTTGTTGAAACTTGAAACTTTGTGAGGATTTAGTTTGAAACTTAATCTTTATTTTTACAAAAAATGAATTCTCTAAAACCTTTACTTTTACCTACAGAAATGAAATTTTAACCTAACTTAATTAACACATCGATTAAAATTTGTCAACTTTTAAAAATTCATATCTAAAAAAGTAATTGTTGTTGATACTTGAAATTTTATGAGGATTTAGATTAAAACTTAATCTTTATTTTTGCCGGCGATGAATTTTCGACTACTTTTAGTATTTCTCTCAGAAGAGAAAATGCAACTCAATGTCGATTAAAATTTGTCCATTTTTAAAAATTCATATCTAAAGGTGCAGTGTCAATCACGCAACTGTAGCGGCTATAGCCGCGCGACATTTGTAGCGCGTCTACAGCCGCCTTATTAACTGTCAATTGTGCGACAATAGTAGCTTTCGGGTTCTTTCTCTTTCGCATTTTACACTAAAAATTAGGTTTTGTTATACCATCATGGAGGTAGCTTGAACCTAGTGTAAATTCATGTATGTTTTACTCATTACTTGCACTATCTCTTTTATATTGGTCCTTACAATCCTTACTTTGCGGATTTGACAGGCAAAGGTGGAGTCCTGCG
The DNA here is from genome assembly GCA_036711955.1 of Digitonthophagus gazella. Taxonomy (NCBI): domain Eukaryota; kingdom Metazoa; phylum Arthropoda; class Insecta; order Coleoptera; family Scarabaeidae; genus Digitonthophagus; species Digitonthophagus gazella. The sequence goes on from JASCIT010000001.1 coordinate 13,455,158, forward strand.
AGCTCATTTAATTATGATTCGCTCATTTTCTTATCAAAGTTTTAGAAAAAAAAGTGTTTTTCAGAAGTTGCCGTAGCGGCTCTGGCGGCTAGACCGCTATTGTGGCAGCCGCGTCGCCACGGTCGCCGCGGCCGCTTCTGTCGCCAAGGCCGCAGTCGCGTTGTTGACAACGTATCCATATAATTCAATGCAAACGAGTGGCTGACGCAAAGTCGCCAGAGTCGCGCGTTTGTAGCCGTGCGATTATAGCCGCAGCAGTCGCGTGATTTACACTGCACCTTAAGAAACTAATTGTTGTTGAGGCTTAAAAGTTTATGGGGAGTGAAATTGAAACTTAATCTTTATTTTTATCAAAAATTAATTTTCTAACACATTTATTTTTTCTCTCAGAAAAGAAAGTATAACTATGTTGTAAAAATGGATTTTTCTTTGGATAACATTAAAATTTTACATTTAGAAGTTAAAACTTTATTATCTATGTTAGCTTTAGGGTTTCGTATGTGAAAATAAAACCAAGTTTGACTTTAACTAGGAATTATATTCGACTGGTTCGCGCAAGCTACAAGGTACCATGACCCGAAATGGAGCTGCACTATGAAGAGAAGGATGAAAAAGTAAGTCCTCTCTCCGTAACATTGTCGAGTACTCTTTCATCTTTCTCTTCATGGTGCAGCTCCATTTCGGGTTATTGTACAACTAATTCACTTTTAGGTAGATTTTATCAGATTAGTCACCCCCGAACAAAGAGCGTCTGGGCTGACATAACATCTGAATTGGTAAAAACCAAACTCCTATGATAACATAGGGTAAACTGCTCAAATGACAGCCCCTCTAAAGAGGTTCCTAAAGTCGGCCTTTCTATAGAAATTCATATAGAAAAACTGTTTGACTGACTTTAGGTACATGGCCGAGATTTGGTAAATTTACCCTATATAATTTTCTTGTTATTTTATTTTTTTAACAGATTATGATTACATAAAAAACATTCGTGAACCAGCATTATATTTACTACAAAATTACAATTTTTAAAGAAACGATACTGTCACAAAAAGTATTAATTCCACCCGTTAAATTTAATAAAATAACATTTTTATCAACAAAATGTTCATTGATCGTAAAAATCCTATGAACTTCTTTAAAGAAGTTAATTCAGAAAGGATTTTAAAGATAATCAGTTCAGAGTTGCCAGATCGTTGGATTGGATTTACCCAATCGTAATTGAATAATTTCTTAAATTTAGTAGTTTTCGATAAAAGTTCTCCAGAAAAATAATTTTATTGTTTTTGTAGACTACGATTTGTTACTTCTAAATTTTAATAAATTTTCGTGACTAAAGTACTTTCTGCAAATCTCTACAATATCCCAAAATAAATCAATTTAGAAATAAATCCCCAAAAACTAGAATATACTTACAAGGAGAGTGCAAGGTCTTGGGGTCGTGGATTTAGTTCAAATTTCGTAGAATGGCAGATTTAGTTTCCCTGTTGATGTTGATGTATGGTTATAGGGGCCACTATTCAATAATTTTTTAAATATTTGCAATTGAAGATGCAATTAATTCGTTAGGACAAGTTTGGATAATGTCAAAATTAACCGAATTTATACCGATTAAGTCAGGCTTTTTGAAGAAAGGTTATAATGTCAAGTCATATTCCTGTATTAATTTTGAAGTCTTGACAGATCAAATGACCATTAACTGACAAATCCAAAGTGCGGTGCACACTCAAAAAATGTTTCGATGTCGCAATATTTTATATCCACCCATGGTCTCTTTATATGTAAAAATAGACGCTCTCAGAACTCGAACATGGCGCCTAATGATGAGAAACATCGATCTATTGCTGGTACGCTAAATCCATTATGTTTAATCGTTTGCCACAGACCTGAATTTAACTAGTGAATTGCATCTTCAAATGCAAATATCTAAAGAGCTATTGAGTAGTGGCCCCTACAACCATATATTTTCATCAACAGGGAAACTAAATCTACCACCCTACAAAATTTGAACTAAATCTATGACCCCAAGACCTTGCACTCTCCTTGTTAGAATATTATTTTCAAATTAGAAAAAGAACTTATAACTAACAGTAATCCACACAAAAACACCATTATATATTTTACAAGAGTTGTTGAAGGAATTTAATAGGTCTTGTATGTTGTCAAACAAAAAGAAATTATGCAAGGTGTTCCATTACAAAGCAGTAACATAAGGAAATGCTGTTTGCCCTGAAACGCTATGCGTATTGTAAATGTATTAGATACTACTTAGGAAAATAATTATTTTGATGTAACATAATTACGAAGTTTTCATGTTATCAAATAGTACCAGACTTAAAATCTCCTATTGATGTCCACGTAATTTTTTTCCCTATAAGTAATCACCGAAAAAAAATATCCCCAAAAAATACCCCAAAGAAAATATAAAACCCTAATTTTTAGGGAAAATCCCTTAATCTGGTAACCCTGAACCAATTTAGGTTTTTTGAAACCACTTTGAGAAGTGTAGTTTTAAGAAAATCGCATTTAAAATTTAGAGTAATAGATATTACTTCCTGGTGTTAGCTATTATTTTGCGGTACGCAACAATTTTAATTTAAAAATAAAATATTTTAAATTAAAAACGACTAGCACCATCTAGAACGAACTGTTTACATTTTATTTATCGGTAATATGCATATCTCGTACCATCGGGGATATACTCGATGATTATACCACAGTCTCCTTAATGATTTGTTTTAATAAATATTGTTACTTTTAAATATCATTTGAATGGTAACATATTATCGTCATTGAGAAAGATAAATTCCATGTTTTCTGAACTATACTACCACAAATCTGAATGAAAATTTAAGTCACCGTTCAGACTAATCAATCAAAATTTGCCATTTATAGCCAATTATTCGTTTTATAACATGCAATTACATCCAATGGTTATCGTTTCAAACCAGGAACAACAACATTTCTCTTTTTAGTAGCTTTGCATAAAAACCATCGTTGACTTGTATAAATCTACGTAGTACTTAACCACTCTCCATGTTCGATAATGAAATCTAATAAGATAAGATTAAAAACTTATGTTCGTCAGACACAAAGTTGGTCGACCGCGTAAGTTCATATTGTAAAATAATGCGTGTCGATTTAGTGTTTGGTGTATTAGTGATCTTTGAATTTGCGTTAAAATGTCGCGCAACACCCCCATGTCATCCAACAATCGATATCACAAATGGTATCCCATATGAAGACGACAAGATCATCTACGACAACATTGTATACGCACCAAATAATTATTACCAAGAAAACGGAACCTTTTACGGATGCATTTGTGAGGTGAAAGTTTGCGTGAGAAAATGCTGTCCGTTACAAGAAACTTTAAAGAATAGGACTTGCGCTCCAGATGATTTAGCAGATGATTTTATGAAAGACCTACGAAATAAAACAATACATACGGAAGATATTTCTTCTTTTCATATAATATACGGAATGATTGAATGCGGTAACAGAACGAGATTTAAATTAAATCCAGTCGAAGATGAATTTACCATACATTCCAACGGAAGCTTACTTTGGTTTGAAGAATATCAAAATGATTATTGCTTAGATTACTTTGAACCATCGCAACGAATGGGCGCTTTAATTTGTTCGGATGAATCCGAAAGTCCAGGATTGTTTCATTTTAGTATAGGTAAATAATAAAGGCGTGTACGAAGAAGTTTCTTAATCATCCATATCTTATCTTGATTACTCTAGAATTAAATATAAAAAAAATGATAAAAGCGAAATGAGTGTGAAAAAAAGATGGGTTAATTCTATATTTATTGTCCTAGATAACGTTTTTTATATATTTTTTATTTGGTATTAATCAGAGCTTAATATTAATAAAAATAATATTAATAATAATTAATAACAAAAACAAATTAATACAAAATTTAATACTTATAAGATTTGGGAGGAATATTTGTTTGTCAATATTTACTTACTTTATTAAAATTTATTTACCAAGTTTTTACGATGGCTACAAAAGAAATATTAATAGAAGATACTTCTAACTTATTCATTACTACATCAGTGATTATCATATATTATTCATTATACTATTATAAGTGCAATATTTTACTAAATGAGAGAAAGGTTTGATAACTAGTCATTCGTTGCCACTAGTAAGTTTGATAACATTTTTATTCATTCGTTTTACGTACATATTTTGTTATACAGTTGAAATTGGCTGATGTGATCCAGTAATTCTACTGATAATAATCGGATCATCTAACTAATTCTATTGTTACGTCTATCAACATGAACAATCTTTTAACTTTTGATTAAACGCTAAGTTTTGTTTTAATTGAGAGTACTTTATTTCGTGAAATTGATGCAAAAACTGACTAATTGTAAGTCAAATTTTTATAGTTTAAATCTAACACTTTAAAAGTGCTTCTAAAGTAATAAATATAACGTTCTCTGTGAATTAGAGAATCTTTTTAACGAAATAAGTTACTTTTACTTAATGAAACTTTACATCAAACTCGTGATTTTCCGTATATAGGATTAAAGAAAATGTATTTATAAGCGATATAAACTTAAATTTTCTAAACTGAATCGCAATAATAAAAATTCAAAGCAGTGGAAATGTTCTTTTAAATAATTAAAAAGAACTACAAAGAGTTACTTTGTAAAAGTACTTACTAAGGTTTTGCTTTGTTTCATATAAAATTTATTGATCTATAGCAATATAAATGTAAATTTTCTTAATTCTTATAGATTTAAATAGGTTTCCTTATACATTTAAATCGTAATAAAAATGCAAATCAGTGGAAGTGTACTTAGAAAGAGTTAAAAAATCGATCATAATATATAATAATATATTATATAATCACAAATAGACACTAAATACGTATCGGAACATTCAAATTCTCGAAGTTCCAATTAAGAAAATTTTATGGCATTTGTTAAACAAACCATATTATCCAAATAATTCAATATTAACACTAATACTATAATCTTTATTGACTATCAATCTATATGAACTGGTCTTTTCGTCATGATATATAAATATGTACACAAATGTATTTGATATAATAAAGTGTAATAATAGAATACAATACGATAACATAATACAAGCCGGTTCTACTATCGGTGCCAGAAGTCAAGTCAGTCAAGTTTGGGATGCTTTTACTCCGAAAGTTTTCGTCGAAAAAAATTGGGGTAAAGAGTATCTTGATCGGTGACTATTTTTGCGTAATATACCCAAAATTCAAAATCGTAGGTCACGGTGTTTAGAAGATATCGCGACTTAAATGAAAAGAGGACCGGTTTTTTGACCGGTCGGCAGAAAACTCAAACTTTGGGTTTTTTTTTCTTAAAAATTGTTGAAGAAAAAAATAGGACCTTTTGTAGGATGCAGCCTCCTCTGCTCACTATAACGTGGTACTTTTTTCTCTTTCAAAAATTCCGTCTATTTTCGCTCAAAAATTCAATTCCCGAAATAGTCGATCTCGAGAACCACTGGTCGTATCTTAACGAGATTGCAGCCAAGTGAAGTTTATTCTGTAATAAACTGAACCACAGAAAATTGTTGAACAACAAAAAATACAAATATCTCAACTCTTGGCTAAAGAAGATAATTTCACAAGATACATAAGAGTTAAAAGCTATGCTCGAAGAGGAAAAAACTAAGCTTCAAAAAGATAAACTAAACTTTATCAAAACCGTTGGATAACGAACAAAAATTAATAAAATACGAACATGATATCAACCAGCATAAAAGACAACTTACTGATATGGAAAATCTTCTTAAAGTTCGTGACGGTCTTATTGGAATGTTAAAAGCTAAGAAAGATGAGAGTTAGAGAATGAAAGTCTTCATAAATATTCTGAAGAAGTTAGACTTCTTTTTAAATTTAGACAGTAAAGGACGTTTGTGCCTCAAATTGGAAATAAGGTGAAAGATTTGGAGTCGACACTTTCCGATACAAACGCGAAGAGGTTTGAGCTGCAGGAATCGGTCGAGTCCATGGAGAAGGAGTTACATACAGTAGGCATGGATATGGAGCATGTTTACTTCGGAAAGCTGAAGCTGATTTGAAGTTTCACCCAATATTTTACTTAAGCCAGACACCAATGTCAGTAGAGGAAAAGCATTCTAGCTACAATCTTAATGTTTTGAAAACATGAACAAAAAAGATTTGACGACCAGAGTTAAAATGAAAACCCAAGAAAGCATAGGAGTATGTGAATCCGAGGCGGATTCATTGTCAGATGGCCGAATGTAGGAATCGATTATCTTTTATATCACTAATATAAATCGATCAAATTGCTTGTGAGTGAGTTGCTTGGTAAATTCATTAAAAAATAATAACAGAAGGAAAATAACGACGCGCGCCATATTGTTGTTGAGTTTAAATGTATTCTTTCCCGAATAAAAAAAGTGTTCTACGTTTTTACAACCAGCGGGCCTCATTATTAAAAAAAATCAACGCCCTAGACATAACAAAATCCTACAAATTTGGGATTTGAAAAAATGACTCATTTGACTTTTGACACCGCTAGTAGTCTCTTCATACAGAGTTACTTCATTAATATGCCTGACGTTGTCTTCTTCTCAAGCACATGTCGTTCAGAATTCACCAATTCAATGCTTTACTCATAAATTTTTGATGTGGCATTTGACTTTTGACACCAATAGTAGTCTCTTCGTGCAAGGTTCCTTCATTTGTATGTCTGTTGTTGTCTTCTTCTCAAGCACATGTCGTTCAGAATTCACCACTCAATGGTTTACTCTTAAATTTTTGATATGGCACTTGACTTTTAACACTGGTAGTAGTCTCTTCGTACAGAGTTCCTTCATTTGTATGTCTAGTGTGGTCCTCTTCTCAAGCACATGTCGCTCAGAATTCACCAATTCAATGTTTTACTCATAATTTTTTGATGTGGCACTCTCTGTCTTTCTATTATTGGTGTGATATTTATTTTTTCATATAACGCTTCATTTCGAATATTAGGTGATGGATTGTCAGAATATCGGATCTTCGTTATTAATCTTACATTTTCTTTCGCTTTTGTTAACGATCTTAAGTGTTTATTTTGGTGCGTTGAAAGTTAAAACATGACAATAATCTAAAAAAACTGCTGCGTATACCTTTGCAGAAAGGCACTATTGCCTTACTCGAAATTCCTTTATTCTTGTAATTAAAGCTACGGAAATGTCTAGTTCTTTTAATTATTTCTACATGTTCTTCTTTGTAGTGTTATTTTAGTTTTAATCTTCTGTCTAAATCAATATTAATATTTTCCAAGAAAAAAGTTACTCCTGTTTTTCTATAAAATAATTTTGTCTTATTCTTCATTAAACGACTTTCGTTTTAAAACCACGCAATAAAAAGATAAAAGCGTGAAATATGACAAAGGTGACGAAGTAAAAGTGAAAGTAAAATTTTCGCCTTTCATCCAGAACCATTAAAAAAATCATTACTAAAAAGAGTGACCTATTTTGTACCCTACTGATTCATCTCCAATGTCAAGTAAATTAATGACTTCTCTGAGAGATCCTGAATGATAATAACATTACAAGCTATTAGCTAATGAATCATACATTTCTGTTTAAAGCAACACCAGGATTGACTTTGTACAATCATTGTAAAGTTATTAATCGTTGCTGAAGGTTCGATAGTTAAAAGTTTAACGATGCGGTTCTTAACGTTCACATTTTTTCTCCTCTTTAAATCTACAGTTTATTCGGAATCGTGCGAAGAGTTATCCAAAACTTTCTTTAAATCGTGTATAAATAGTTTCATTAATCAAACGAATTCTTACAAAGTACGGGAAAAACTTCAACTTCTTGATTGTAATTGTTCTAAAACAAAGTGTTTAAGTAAATGTTGCATTTCTGGGTTTTCGTATTTTAATAAAATGTGTGTTGTAGACTCAGAAAATCTCAATAAAATTCGTGAATATGAAACTAAAAATAACGTAACCGGATTTTTTACTTATATTCCGGGAATAAAATGTAATGAATTTTACGATCTATCTAAAGTCCCTAATAATGAGTTTAAAATCGACCAAAACGGAAATTTATTTATTCAGGAAACGAATGAAAATTTAACCACAAACGAATACTGTTTAGATTATTTTAAAAACTATGGTGTTTCCGTATTGGTTTGTTTTCCCGAAGATGATTTTACAATTGTTGACGAGTTAAAAAGAGGATATGGTCTCGGTATGATTAATTTTTTTATCATTAATGATTTTCTTATAACTAATTATTTTCTTATCTAAAGAATTACTTTAGTATAGCAAGTTTTATTGGAAATATTAGTAAGTGTTGTCTTGTTATCGCGAAATCTTCCTGCAATATTTACTCTTTAGAATGAAACAATATTGAACGGATAATTGTACTGATATATTATCTCAAAATAACAAATTGTGACATTTCGAGGAAAAGCTATAAATAGCAGGAGTATCTGTATTTTAAGTTCTGTTTGCTTTTCTCATTTAACGATCATAAAAGTGCACCACAATCAGATAAAATTTGGATTAAATTTTAAGTGAATTTTTTTCTTTTTATACGAATGAATTACACAAAAATCAGTTTAGTCCTTGAGTGCTCTTTATTTACAAATGGAAAACAATGGTATTTTCGTTTTGGTTTGTTATCTTGATTTTCCGAAAATTTAAAATTGTATTAAGCGGACTTTTTAAACGCAAAACTTACTAGAACTAATAAACGTTATGGTGAATGCAAAAAGGTCATTAAAATTTGACTTAATATTTTGATGTTTTTTTAACGCTAATCATTATATAAAATTATAAAAAAGATAAAAGTAGGTAAAGCCGCGTATACATATGCGAGCCGAACCGTTCGTGAACCGTTCACGAACCATCTGTTCTCAAGATTAGGACGTAACTTGGAGCGAGCAACGAACAGTTCGCGAACCGCTCGTCGAACAGCTCGACGAACCAGTGCCTGTTGGTTTTTTCTACGAACACAAAGGGATTCGGTGCTCACATTGGGACGGCTTCGTGCGCAATTCTAATGCTCGCGAACATCACAGCACACCGCAGCACTAAATAGTAATGGTTCGCGGTTCGTCCCGTTTCCGATGGCTCGAAAGATGTTCGTTATAAAAATTATTTCAACGAACGGTTTACGAGCGGTACCCGAACAGTGCAGCTCGCATATGTATACGGGACTTAAGGTAACGATCATTTTGAAACACTCCATAATCTTCAGGTGGGAGGTATTAAAGGTTATATGGGATTGAGAATATCAAAAAATTAATATTTCTTAAAACTTTCAGTCAATCGGAATGTTAGTTTAAGAGTGAGGACCCTTATAAACAAGCCTTCATTTGGCCACTGTCAGGAAGTAACTTAGTTATTAGGAAGTTCCTCAGCTATGATTTATTTTATCTTTCTGGCTTGTTTATACTCTTATTAGTAATTATAATATAGCTTGTTGAATAATGTGATTTCATTGAAAAAAACAAAAATATTTTTTCACTCCATTGCACTTATATTTCTCCGTAACTTTAACTGGTTTTACTTAAAAGCATTATTTAGAAAGGCAATTGATACAATTTCTCAAAAATGAATTCGCCGATCTTACTGAAAATATATACGCTTATTTAAAATAGTATTGACTAGTGATTGAACGAAGGGTTTTGCTTCTTTTCGATTATAGCTATTTTTACCAGGCTAAACCTAACCTGTCAAAATTCAAATTTCAGCTTTTAAAATCCTTCATTCAATCACGAGCTATACTTATTTACTTAGAAACCAAAGTTGATTTTTCAATTTTGGACAGAACATTTTTTGACCAATAATCATGGTCGTGGTGGACCAATAATCATGTCCACTGCGAAAACACTTTTTCTTTTGAAGGATTTTGGGAAACCAGATCCCACTGGCTAAGTTTTTCGCAATTTTAAGTAAAAATGTTACCATATTTTGTTCAAATGTTGCTCTTTTATATACGTGAAAGTTTGAATGAAATAATTTATTCATTAGCGTATTATATTATTATAAAGGAAAATATATCTCTATACCTCTGAAAAGAAGTATAAGCCAAAAACTAAAACAACCCAAAATGGAGTATTTCTATTTGGTTCCATATAACTGAAAAGCCAAGCAAGTTACGAAAAAAAAATTCAAATAAAAGTTATTCCATTTTTAACGGCGAACAACTTTGATTTGAAACATTTTCCCCCATTCCCGTTATTAACGGAGTTATAACCTAGAAACTGGAACACCCCAAATGGAATATTTCTATTTGGCTCAATCTAACTCAAAAGCTAAGCGAATTAGAAAAAAAGTTTCAAATAAAAATTATACCATTCTTACTGGTGAACAATTTTTATTTGAAACATTTTTCCCTAATTCGCTTAGCTTTTGAGTTAGAAACTGGAACACCCCAAATGGAATATTTCTATTTGGCTTCATCTAACTCAAAAGCTAAGCGAGTTAGGAAAAAATGTTTCAAATAAGAGTTATACCATTCTTAGTGGTGAACAACTTTGATTTGAAATATTTTTACCTATTCCCGATATTAACGGAGTTATAACCCAAAAACTTGAACACCCCAAATGGAATATTTCCATTTGGCTTCCTTAAAGTAAACAAGGCGCAAGACGATGCTGAGGAAACTTATTCAGCAAAGGATTCGTCGACCGGTTTCGGGTTTAGTTTTAAAACCATCTTCAACTTTCACGTCAATAAAATTATTCCACTTCATGTGTGATTTTATTGATGTGAAATCTGAAAACGGAGTTAAATCCGAAACTGGCCGTCGATTCCTTTATAAAACACGTTTCTTCTCTATCGCATTCTTTTTTTTATTTATTTTAATTTAAGGATTGCATTTTTATACGAATAGTAAGACCTTTCTACTTCTGTTGTTTTTAGTGTTAGTACGTGCCTGTAGTAGAAGGAAATCCGAATCTCCAGATTGTTGACATTGGTGACATTTTTTTAATTCAATGTTCACAGAATACTAAAATTTTAAGTTACCAATGAATTAAATATAAGTCATGTATACAGCACAATTTCTTATTAAATTTATTGATCTTTCAATTTTCTACCTATGACTAATTTAGTTAGTTGTTTTGGACAGCACGATTAAGTTATCAGTTCTAACGCAAGTTTTAAATTGGCAGTCACGTATACGGTACAATTTCTTATTAAAATTATTAATCTGTGTACCTTTTACTCATAACTAATTGTTTTCTTATCTGACAGAGATTACTTTTTGTGGAACTGCGTTCTGAAAATTCCTTGTTATTTGTAACTGTGAAAACATAACTATTTTACAGTGCAATAGATACCGTTATATTATTGAACTATTGTAAAACAACAGCCTTTGATATGATTTTATTTCGAAGAAGAAAATTTCCTTAACTACTAAATATTTTATATACGATAACTTTATGTTTCGACATCGTTGTTCATCGACTTTTAGGTGTAGTAACATATACAATAAAGTATACATTTCGTTTTATACGTATTTACCTTCAAAATGTATAACATCATTGTATGGCATTATCTTTTGTAAAATTTCATTTTCACACGTTACGAATTCTGGCCTTTCAACCATCAATATGCTAACAATGTGGGATTTCAGCAACCCTTTGAAACCATTTGAAACGCCGGATAATATATTCTGAAAAGTGTATAAATTACAAGATAATTTATACTTTGATTCTTTTTGAAGTTAACAATAAGCCATTTTTCTCTAGATAATAAAAAAAAATACTGATAGTATTAGAATTTCTTTCATCTTGATACTTTTGGAAACTATCAACGTCTCAATCTTTTGAAAGTAAATTCATGAAAAATATCGGTAATATAATAGTACAGCCTTTTTCGGGAAAATGATATCAAATGTCAAACTACTTTATAGAAAACTACAATAAACAACGCATTTACTCTAAAAATTGCACCTTCAGCTACTTAACTGTTAAAGGTTATTAAAAACATAGACGTGTTTACTTCTAAAGTTATGTTGTTAGTTCAAATGAAACCAACATAAGATTAAGTATGAAATTTTATGTTTTTATCCTATATGAAAACAACTTTTGTCATTACAGCTAAAATTCCTAACGACTAATTTACAAAATATGGTTTATACAAAAAGTGATTAGAGTCGTTGGGCAAATAATGCCTTTAAGTACTTATAATTATAAAATAAGTCTGTTAACATTTATTAATGCTAATATAAATTTTAAACCTCAAAGTATCATATCAATAGATAATGAATAAAATTAAACATATGAATAACGAATTTATTGATTATAGTGATTCACAAAGTGATTCATATTTCTAAAACCTATAACTTTAATATCATTTACAAATTCTTTTTATTTTTGCTAGAAAATCACTAATTATTTCTTTTTTTTACAGGGATGATTATATCGATGCCATTTTTGGTAGCAACTTTCCTTGTTTACGCACTTCTACCGGACAGAAATCTTCCAGCAAAATCACTAATGTGCTACGTTTTATCACTATTATTCGCTTATATAATGTTAGTGACCATCCAACTTAATGGTGGTCTAGGTCCTATACCCTGCAACACAATTGGTAAGCTAAAAACGAATTATTCTTGTTCTATCTTTCCCAAAAAAAAATCAAGTATTAACACTAACTATTAACCTTTAGCTTTCTTATGTTACTTCTTCTTTATGGCATCGTTCTTTTGGATGAATTCGAGTTGTATCGATATTTGGCTTACATTCAGGTAAGTTTTTGTTTTGTAATCACTAACACGAAAAATTATTGGAGAATTTTTTTAGCGGTATAAAAGGTATGACAGGCCAAAGAACCCAAGAAAGAAAACGTTTTATCTATTATTGCTTATACTCGTGGGGTTTGCCACTGATTATGACCGCTATTGTTATCGCTATGACGTACAGTCCTACCAATTCCAAGTTCGATACGGGAATTGGAAATGGACAATGTTGGTTTAAAAGTATGTATTTATTAATTAATCTTTAAAAAAAATAAAATATATATATATATATATATATATATTATTAAGAGAAAATTCCCAGAACGTAAATTATTTAAATAATAAATAAAGCTGTGTACATAAACGCATCTGGTTTACATCTGGGATTACAACTTTGTTGATTACAACATAAAGTTAAACTTAAGAAAGATTATTTTTTCTTAATTTATGATTGTTATAAATTTTTTTAGGTGATCTTCCCACGGGAATATACTTTTATTTTCCCATAGCGGCACTTTTAATCACGAACATCACACTATTTGCAGTTACCGCTTTGAAAATTCGAAATGTCCAACGTGATACAAAGGTTTTAAATGCCAAAGATAGTTCTAAACACGAAAAAGATAAACAAAGGTAATTGAATTATTAACCCTTTATAGAATAACTTTTTATCAAAATATAAAAACAAGCTTTTAAAATAAACTACAAGAATCAAATAACTTCTTAAACATGAAAAAATTAGGATAAATAATGACTAATCAAATGCGAATTGTCCGATTGAAAAGACCAATCTTATAAATATTACCAAAAACATCAAATTTGGTTAAATTAGTTTTCCTAGACCAAACCAGTTTATCCTATATGTATTAGAATAAACTACAGGGTGGGACATAGTACCTTACTTATTTTGAAATTTAATATAAAAAAGTAATAAAGGTATAGATTTCATTCCTTGAGCAGCATCAAATACAACATTTCAGTTTTATGGTCACATATTTTTAAAGGTGATGTCAGACAAATGATGTTCATTATTTTCAATAATCCCACTACGCTGCGGGTATTAAACTTGGAAATTCCATTCTACTCTATCCAGCACATTGACGATTATATTGGTGCAATAATTCACATAAATTTTCTTGAGAAACAACAATTTTATAAAATCTCGTACATCAGGTTCTTGTCCGGTTTCTGCCCCACAGTCAATTTCTAAGGATGAAATTTTAGTTCTTCATGAAGAAATAGCCCCACAGAACGAGTAGATAACTCAATAGTAGCTCCATACTTACAAGGAGACCACACGACCTTGTAATCACCGACTTTAAAGAAAGCGGTATCCATCGATAGGTATCAGTACATAATACAAATTTGTAAAATATTTCGGTGCACTATTAAGCGATTTCCGAGTAAATCTTGATTCAAGGCTACGCCGTTTTACGTCAGTGGTTAGCCACTTCCTCTGAGAGAGCTCCTGGTTCTTTTTTAATTAATTTAAATTTAAAATCAAAGTAAAAACGAAAAAGTATGTTGAATTATATGTTTTCAAAACATATAACGATAAAATAAAGCCGGTTCGTGATGACTCAATAAGGAGCGGTTTCGAGAAAACACCAACCATTGACATACGAGTGACGTGGTCTTGAATCGGGATTTACTTGCGAATCGCTAAATAGTGTGCCCTAATATTTTACTCATTGACACCATATAGTTATACCGACCGATTGGTACCAGTTTGATCAAAATCTTACTATATTAACATAAACTTGAAATATTGCTCTGGATGTTGTTCAAAGGAATATGTATCTGCATTACTTTTTTCCTTTTTTGAATTTTAAACTAAGCAAATTATTCTGCCACACCTCGTATTTCAGCTCAGGAAGAACTACTTTGGTCTGATATAATATACAGTACAAGCTCGATAATCCGGCACCATAAAATTTTTCACACCGACGGATTACCGAATGTGCCGGACTAATAGATATTATCGAGAAAAGTTTTACTTTAACAAAAAACAAACAAATTAATAATCAGCGCTGGTTTATAAATCGTTTATTGTTGGAAAGTAGATCTAAAATAATTAGGTATAAAAAAATGATTGTTATTTACATATTATTTTGATAGTGCCGTATCAAGGAATTCATCAATTGTTGACTGCTTTTTACAATAATAGATTTTATGAAGTCCACTTTCTCTCAATTTCCTGAGTGTTAGTAGAATATCTGTCGGTTGGTTATTTTCTTCGGCCCAAAGGATATTAAGATCTATTGCTTTTAACGCATCCTCAGATTTTACAGAGTTCACTTGAACGTTGCAAGCAACCTCTTCTACGTTATCATGATCTGATTCATTGCTGATGACTTCATTTATTAATTCATCATCATCATTGGTTCCTTGTCCAGTTCTTCCGCAAACCATTAGTCTATATCTTCCTCTGTGATGTTTGACTTTTCCTGATGTCTTAGCATGCTCTTTAATTCTGCAATTGAGAGGTCGTCTTCGAAATTCCATTCATCTTCTACTTCATTATTATTTAATGAAGGCCACAATTTCTTCCAAGATGATTGGATTATTTTGTCAGATACATTATTCCAAGCCTTAGTCACGTTGAATACGGCGTCTTTTAAATTCATGTTTTTTAAAGTTAAAGCGACATCATCTTCTCGCAGAATAGCACTGGATAGGATTTTTTTATAATTTGTCTTTATCATTTGGATCACATTCTGGTCCATAGGCTGAAACAACGGCATGCAATTAGGCGGTAAAAAAAGTGTTTGTATTAGATCATCTCTTGAAGCCAAATTTTCATTAGGCCCATGTGCAGGTTCGTTGTCTAAAATGAGAACCGCTTTCGGCGGAAGATTCTTGCTTTTTTAAAAACGTCGTACTTCAGGAACAAAATCAATATGAAATCATTCTACGAATATTTCTTTGGTTACCCATGCTTTATTTTGGTGTTTGTATACGAGTGGAAGATTAACATTTTTAAATGCCCTGGGTGATCTCGTTTACACTATAAATAAAAGCTTAAGTTTATGCGTACCATTAGCATTGGCACAAGTCATAATGGTAACTCTGTCCTTGGATACGTTCCTACCTGGTGCTTTTCGCTCTTCTCTGGAAACGTATGTTTTATTTGGCAAAACTTTCCAGAAAATTCCACTTTCGTCAGCATTGTAGAATTGATCGGGAGTTAAATTAAGATCATGCACCTTTTTCTTGAACTGTTCGATAAATGGAGCAACTGCCGCCTCCTTACACGACAGCTTTTCTCCCGTTACGGTCAACATTCTAATTCTACACCTTACCTTAAATTTTTGAAACCAGGCGTCACTTGCTTTAAAATTCTTATTCTTATAGATTTTCTCGTAAAAAACTAAAGCTTTTTGTCGAATACTATCTCCCGTGAGTCTTCTTACAGTGAAGTTCTTGAAGAAACCAAGAATATAAAGCGTCTTCCATAAGTGGGTATTCTCCAGTTCTCAGAGTTTGACGGCCACTCATTCCCGAATCACTTTGCTTAACACAACATTCAATTTTGTCACGATTTTTTTATGTCGTAAATTGTCGCACGACCAACATTATATTCACCAGTCAACTTTACTTGACTTTCACCAGAATCTAATTTTCTTAAAATTTCCAATTTTTTGAGTTAGAATTAAGGTTTCGCGCTTTCGTTTTCGTGTTTTACCTTCCATTTTGATGTGGTTACATGATAAAAATCATGTAACGCATACGCAATAACAGAAACTCGTGGGAATCCCCACGTTATTGACTATTCTTATTGGCCACTGCGTAAGCGCCTTGTAATGAAATAATAAACGTGCCGGATTATAGAATGTAGAATTTTTAAAATGCCGGATTATAAAGTTGATCGTAAGAGCTTCAAATACCGGATTACTGGACGTGTCGGATTAGTGAATGCCGGATTAACGAGCTTGTACTGTATTTGCACTTCAGCCTAAGTTACTACCGCCTACACTCCAAATTAAACTCTTTTTAACACGTTGAGTATCTCCGGTGTGAGGGTAGGTCAAATTGGATCTTTCTTGGAGTTTAACAAGAAACCTTCAATTAATTCATCAACGAGAAAATGATCCAAATTTTGAATTGTTCAATTAGTTTGAATTTATTTAACCTAAGCGATAGTAGTTTGCCTAAAATGGATATTTTATTATCAGACCAAACTATTTCTTTTCTCTACGTGAAAGCACTTGATTCAAATATCCGTACTTTAAAGTACATAGTTTTGTCTAGGAAGTACTAATATTATAAGATGTAGGTATTTTAATTTAATTGAACGAAAAATATATTTTGTCTTATTTTGCTATACAGGGTTAACAAGAAAATAAAATAAAATAAGAAATTAAATAAAATGTGATTCATTTTAGGTTCTATGAATATAGCGAACCTGCATATTTAATCGAGCCAGTAAAGAATCGTGGCATGCAAGTCTATGATTTTTTGGACGAGGACAATAACTGTTTAGGGTACGTTTACAAAAATTTTGAAAAACCTGTTAAAAACATAACGATCACTAACATCCTCATCCGATTGACAATTGTCGTGTCACCGTTCTTTACTGTGCATTGATTATTTTGTTAATAGAAAAATTATTTTTGTCTGTCATTGTCCTTATTTATGTCCAAATTATGTACCTACAATCAAATTAACATAATCTTGTGTGACGTGTCTCTTAGTTAATAAGCATTGCTATGATATTCAGTTATTAAAAAGTTAACTTTTTTCCAGATTTAACTTATATGTAAAACTGTTATTTGCAATGGGCGTTAATTGGTCAATGGAAGTTATATCTTGGGCGGTTATGTGGCACAATAAAGATTTTCCTTCCTATATTTTCCACTTAACAGATTTCTGCAACGCTATGTACGGTGTACTTATCTTCTTCATTTTCGTCTTCAAAAAGAACATATGGTTGATGTTAAAGAAACGGTACGCATTTAATTATTTAATTTTTCTTGTTATTTTTCATCTAATCTACTTTAGTCTATTCAAATTAAACCTCTTTTTTTCCTCTACATTAATAGATACTTGCAATTTATGGGAAGGCCAGCTCAAGCACACAGTATGGGAACATCTACTCATCGAACTACAGTAAGTCAAGTAACGTCGACTAGTGAAGCATAAATTGATGGAATAAGTCCACAAAAAAAATCTTCACGAATATTCGTTGTAACTTTTTTATTCCTAGTCAAAAAACGTGTTTAATGACAAGTATACACTGTTCGATAAAAGATGTCTTAGGCATCATTAATTAATCGTGGTATCATAAACGAACATTTTCAGTTTTCGTCTCTCTCTGTCATGTACAATTAGATTTAAAAAATATATTTGACGTACGGCGAGAAAACGGGGGTAAGTAATGAAGCATGAGACATCTTTCTCTGAACAGTGTATGTTTACTAAATTGGATATTTAACACAATATATTATGTGTATAAGTGTGTAGAAAAAGCTTTTGATGTTACTGTATTTGTCGTTTTTTGATCTAACCCAAACAATTACCAAATACAATGAACAAATGTATTAATTGTAGTATTAGCCTGTACTTAACCATCACCAACTAGCATTAGTGTTTTAAGGTTGTTGAAGACAGCCTCTTTATAGCAAATAACAATAATAATTTTAATTGCAATTTTAAACACAATATAGTTCGATTTTTCGTTTTAATTTATTTTACTTCTATTAATTTCTATTGCGTAAATTAGCACGCTTCTTTCTTTTTATAAAAAAAAATAGCATGAAACCCACTTTTCAAATATGTATGTTTGTTGTACTGCATTCTCGTTTCTATTTTATGTATTTAAAGACCGAGTTTTTATGTATACTTAAAAATAGGTTATTGTGATTTTTATTTGTATAAATACACATCCTCGAAAAAAAAACTAAAAATGTTTGTTTCTTTTCTATTATCTATCACCTACTTTTTATTAAACTGTGTGCTTCCTCTAACTAAGATTTCTGTAACTATTTAAATTTTAATAAAATAAATAGCTTAATAGTATATAACCATGGTTTGTCTTTTTATGAAACATTGCCTGATCTTTTAAAAATTGCTTGGAGAAAATAATTGTAAGGTATGTATAAATAAGAATTTATTAGAAAAAACTGGAAGAAAAACGGAAATAATACATACGAATCCTAACCACTAAACAATACAACTTGTCTTACAATTAGACTTGTTTTTAAAGAAAACCCTGCTTTGTACGAAATATGGATATGTTAAAATATGCGATTCCATTAAATAAATATTCGATAAATCAACCATATAAATAAACGCAATATAAATCAAAACTCAAGTAGTAAAATAATTTTAGAAGATATTCTATTATTTCAAGCAAATCCAAAACAAGCCATTAATAAAAAACCGTGTATGTATGTATTTTCCAACAAAATTAATGATTGAAATTTGTTTCCTCAAATAATGTATGAAATAGCATACCGTCAGTAGTCAGTGTTTTATGAAAGTATTTTCCGAAAAGTGAAGATTAGATGAAAATACAGCGTCAAAATAACCTTTGCAAATTTTATGGAGGTATAGTACGATTGAAAATAACATAAAATAATCTAAACAGCACGTCCCGGAATTTAACCATTTAAGAAATATTTATAGTGATAGATTGTGTATTGACCACCCTATTTTACACGTGTTATTAAGGAACATTTGAACAATAAATTTCCTGGAAGATCCGTTTTGCTTTAAATCCGTTACACTCACAATTTCTATTTTGGATTTGCTCTAAATCAACAAATAGGATTAATGCTGCTTCCAGATATTTCTTGAATTTTGAACATATTCTAGAGTTAATTTTTTATTTTGGACCACAAAACGAAAACTACGTAACTCCTATTTAACACGTTCGCAGAAAATATAGCATTCACGTTTGTGAACGTGAATAGAAGTTACGATAGTCTGCATCAAAAAACACTAAAATTTGAAACACATTTTTAACGCCGGCACAAAATTAAGAAAAATTGAAATAAAATAAAACAAAGAAACAAAAACGATTTTGACTGATTAGTAGCAAATCTCCTTCTCTGGTTAACCATAATTGTGGATAAATATAATTGCATTTAATTTAAATATAAATGCATTTGAAGTAAACAAGAAGATGATTTATCATATTACTTACTCCCTTGTTAGATAACACAGGCCGACAAAATTTTATGAAAGGTGAGACCCATAGATCAAATAGCACTTTCTTACAAGGTTTTGACTCACTGAATTCAAATATGACCTCAGAATTGCTCAATCACCTCAGGTTTTGAAGATATTCTAACCTATAGATGCAAAAACACGAGTTTTCAACATGTTTGATATTAAATAACGTAGCGAATAGATTTTTATCCACAAAACTTCAAAATGCATTTTGAATTTTTTCGATACTTCCATTTCTTCATGAAATAATCTTCTTTTATGATACCTCACTCATAGTTGTCAGTATAGTAGACTAATAGGCATTTGTTTGATCGTAATCTCACAAAGATGTAACGTTTTCAAATTCTTGTTTCGAGCTAGATCATAGGTTATATGGTTTTTAGATTGATTGGCTTCGCAGTCTGTATTAATCGAAATAAATATGGAAAGTGGAAATTTCAAAACGGCGAATTTAGTATACCAGAATTTATAATTGTTTATAGCCTTTAACAAACCTAAAGCAACTAAACTTTAACTTTTTTTTTCCTTTTTAGAAGAATAAAATTACATAGCCTTATGAAATCGTCTTATCTTCAATTCAAATGAACGTTGCAGTCACTTGTGCTTATAACTTATGGAATTATCTTCCCTTTTCAAAGCCCAACAATAGTCGGCCATCATTTTTTCATCCCATCTACTTTGATAATGTCGGTGTTTTTCTTTAAAGCCTTAATGAAAATGTTCGCCTATATCTTCGCTATATACTCCAACATTTTCCAGGAAATAGTCCAAACGGGAATATAGAAAATGTAATTTCATGTTCATTAACACGTTGATTGCCGCGCGGTTTTATAACGACTTCCCCGTCAGGCCACGTGCCTGACTGTCGTGGCCTGAACGAAAAGTAGTGTCAGACACTGATGACTGGCGCGGCCTGAACGGAAAGCTCGGTATCAGTCATCAATGCCTGACATGGCACTCAACGTGTTAAACAACCTAATCGTTTAATTTTGCAACATGTTTGTCACAATACTTTTAAATTTTGGAACACGATGGTTGTCTAAAAAATTGTGTACAACATCTTTAAAAGCCAACCAATCATTTTTTTTTTCAATGGATGTCACAACTTTTATAAAATAATCATCTTCCATGAGTTTTCTTATATCAAGTCTAATACAAAATCCTTCCTTAATTTTAGCAAAAGTTTGATTGGATACATTTGAAACACGGTCTTTCTCTATTTAAAACTTTTACAAATTGTTTCTTTAACCCCAGCTTAATATAAAGTGGAGGTAATAAGATGCGCTTTATATCAACAAGTTTTTCTTGTACGACGTTATGATAGCCAACGTTCCATTCTAATCTTTCTGACCATTTATCGTTTATTCAATGCAGATCTCTTGCACGACTGTCCCAAAGGCAAACAAAACAAGGTTTTTTAGTATTTCCCAATTGTAAGCCAAGAAGAATATTTATCATTTTAAAATCACCACAAATAAGCCATTCATGCTCCTTGTAATTTGGTTGATGGTAG
Organism: Digitonthophagus gazella; assembly: GCA_036711955.1. Taxonomy (NCBI): domain Eukaryota; kingdom Metazoa; phylum Arthropoda; class Insecta; order Coleoptera; family Scarabaeidae; genus Digitonthophagus; species Digitonthophagus gazella. The sequence continues at coordinate 13,476,559 of JASCIT010000001.1, forward strand.
AGCAAAAAGTGATGTTATAGAAATTATCTTTCTTCGAGAAGAAATAAAGCTACTCGAAAAATTCAAAATACATTTTCAATGAGAACAGTGGTACTTTCAGGTGCCGCATAAAATCTTGTGAACAAAAATTTATTCGCTCTGTTATTTCATCCCGAAGATGTTTAAAAACCGAGCTTTTTGCATCTTTAGGTTAAAATATTTCAAAAACCTGACGTGATAGAACAATTTTGAAGCCAAATTTGAGTTCAGCGCGCCCGAAACTATTAAGAAACTATTGTCTAATCTATGGGTCTGAAAAATGTTGGCTAGTGTAATCATTGTTATGTTTACAAAAGAATTGTAATCAATTGAAAACCACGAATGGAGAGTCTGGTTAACGCACCATTTAATTAATGTAATGAACATCTGCAATTCAGTCAGTAACTAGTATGTAAACACAGGGAGTGGTAGCGGATTGATTCTTTTTAATAACTAAAAATAGACCTTTCAAACAGAAAGTTTATTGCGAAGCGCAACTCCAAAGTGATGCTATTAAATATGTTTCATAACATAATTGTATGACAAAGAATGCACTACTCGGTAATGAAGCTTATGTACATAATTTTAAGTTCCAGTACCTACAGATCCTATGTAAAGGTTTTAAGTCGATAAATTCACTTATTAGGTCTGTCCCAGCAAGTCAAAAAAATCCAGAACTGTTTTTACAATAAATAATATATTCTGTGATGCGATATATACATATAATACTGTTCAAAGATAAGTTGGTCGATTGTAATAATAATAAGTTTTCCAATGGTATATTGTGACAAACCTAATATTTGTTCAGCGAAAGATGTCTCATACGTCACAACTTGTCGACGTCAACTGATTTCTCGATGTACGTCAAATAATTTTCTTTATTTGATTGTATATGAAAGAGAGGCACAAAAACAAAAAATACTGGTCTAAAATAGCGCAATTAATTGATGATGCAAGAGACATCTTTCGCGAAGCGATGTATATTATTCTTCTCTTTAGAACCATGTCTTCGACATCCATTTTTTTATTTTACAAAAAACGAGTTATGTTTTGACATTCAACGTATGCAGTAATGTTTCTAAAAAACAAGATAATACAGCGACACGAATAGACTCAGCAGCAGAAGTCTGCGAACAAAGGACTTGGAATACTTTGAACGTAGAAAAGAATAATCATAATCTAATACGACAAACTTCTAATCGTATTAATTCTGTATGTTAACACTTTGACGGCCAGTCACGTATACGTGAGTTCACGAACCAGCGGTTATCGGCCGAAGTCACGTACACGTGATTTCGCGCAATCGCCAGTTTAACACAATTTGGCAGCAATTTGATACAAAACTAACAAAATGCTCCGGCGGCAGGTGCAATTCTTTTTCGAAACGTGCAGTCGTCAAAGTGTTAACAATATACAAATCTATTAACAAAGTATAGGTTACAATAAATTAAGGCTTGATTTCAGCACTTTAGTGCTGTTTTCATAAGTACGGGTTTGAACTGCTACTTGCCATATATGAGCAAAATTGTCTTCATAAGAAAAAATATGTATTTCGCTTGTAAGTGGACAATATCAACTGAATCAAAACTAGTCACGTTAGTGTGCGGACAGGGGTTGCTTTCTGGTTGTACTCATAACTGATTTGAAACTCGGGTTACCAATCGAGCGATCCGTGTGCGGAGGACCCTAGGGAGTCATCAACAACTACAAAGACAATGGAGATTACATCTCACGTCCACGGTTTGAACGACCATCTCTTCTAACATATTGAGATGAGCGAACATTGTATAGTAGCAGTTTCATAAAACTATTAGCAAAGATACAGCGAGTATAATATTATCAAAGGTCCACTAACACACTCACGTTACACAAGAAAGGCCATTCGTATCAGACGTCAAATGGCAGAAACGGATTGCCTTTTCTATAAATAACACCTAAACAAGTCCACATAATTCTGGGGAAGGTTCTTTTTACACATGGGAGCATGTTTTACATCTCGGTATTAAAGATAAAAAAATTGTGCGGAGGAAACCCGGTAGTGCCGTCGAACCGCAAAACTTAAAAGCTACTGTAAAACATGCAGGTGGTGTAGTGATGGTTTGGGGGTATACCGTATGCACGCCGGTGAGCTACGGATACGTTTATCGTAACTGGAAAAATGACTACAATAAGGCTTCTTCTGTTAGTTAACACAGGACAGATATACTACGTTTACTTATCGGACCGATTGGAGATATGTCTGTTTATTTAACTCATTAAAATCGTATGCAAGTCGATGCATTGTCTGACACATTGAAAAGCCCTATCCGCAGGTCGCAGTAATCAGACGAACCTCGAAGTGCGACGAAGACAGACGTAATCAACCCCACCATTCTAGCGATTTCATAGAAGTTTGGAATTTATCTTTTCAATTTTTTTAATAAAATTTTTAGAGGTTGTAAGGAAAATAAATTTTTATTTTAGTAAAAAATCATGCTTTCTCGCGATTTATTTGCTATGAACTACCAGGAAAGGCCAATTCCTTCTGCAAATACTATTCGAAATACGGTGAAGTATTTCGAGTCAAATTTCACATTAATAAATCAAAAAAAAAAACAAAAATTAAGCAAACGATAATATTACCACATTGGAACTGAAAATATGTGCATTAGCAAAATTAGATCGTCACGCATCATCTGGCGAAATTGCCCGTAAAGTTGGTATTAGGGCAACAACAGTGATAAAAATTTTACATAAACATAAATACCGATCATATAAAATTTCAACATCTCAAGTACTTTTTCCGGATGATTATTACCGCTGTAAGGAGTTTGGCGAAAAAATGATTAGCCAGTGCCATCAAAATAAATTATTTTTAAATAACGTTTTATTTTCGGACGAAACATTTTATTTACATGGTCGTCATAATTCAAGAAGTTGCCGGTATTAGTCCCGTGAAAACCTCAATTTGAATGTTCCCACGAAAACACAGTACCTTCAAAAATTAAATTTATGGACAGGAATTATTGTAAATAATCGTGCCATTTTTCATAAATAGAAATTTAAACGGCAACAAATATCTAGACTTATTGCAGGACAATGTTCTTCCTCCAATTCAGGAACGTTATGGTATTAATAATCTGGTTTCAGAAAGATGGCTATCAGGCTCATAATACCCGTAAGGTGGCAAATTTTTTAAATATGACTTTTCAAAATAGGTGGATACGTAATTCAGGTCCTATTAAATGGTCGGCACGATTCCCTGATTTAGCCCCCAACGATTATTTTTTATGGCCCTTTTTAAATAATTTGATTTGCGGATATGGAGATGACCGTCCAATAAATTTAGAGGAGTTACAAGCAAAAATGATTGAAATAAGCAATACGATTATACCGGATGTATTTGTTAACGTCCGACAGAATTTTTACAACCGGTTGGGTTATTGTTCAGCTTAAGAGGGTGGATTACTTGAGCATTTATTAAATAAATGAGCAGTTACTTTTTTTATTTCGGCTTTTCATGTTTTTTTTTCTTAGTAAGAAGTTGTAATGAAAATTTGTTACTATAATATTTTTTTGCAGTGACATGATCTGATTCTTCATAACTAAAAAAAAAAAGTTAGTACAGTGTAATTGTAGTAAAGAATAAAACCTTCTTTTTTACATTTGTTTTTGTTAGTGAAAACAATTGATAAAACGATCTTAACAAAACCACCCGTTCTCAAACCTTTAAAGCTTTGGATATATCTGAGAGCGCAAGCTCCGCTCATTTACAATCGCCCAACTGTTGCTAATGCGTTTATCCGCAGGTCGAATGTGTGCACATTGTATGTGCGCCAAAGGAGTAGGGAAATTGACTTTTATAACATCTACAATGGACCATAAAATGTACATTGACATTTTAAAGGAAAATGTGAATCAACAACTTGGGTTTGGGATCCGAATACATTTTTCAACAAGACAACGACCCGAAACATTCTGCTCACAATACCAAACTTTGGTTGCTATATAACAGGGGTGGCCACACTTGGTGGTACTGAGAGCTATATTGAAAAATCGAAAATTTTGAAGAGCCTAATCGAAATTAAATTCACCTTCCAAAAAAAAGTAGACCCAGTAAATTATACCTCCTGATTCCCTTTCATTATAGAAAACAAATTTTCCTAAGAATTCAAAACCTAGTGGAGAGTATTTATGACATTTTTCAATTGAGCCGCAATAAAACTCAAAAAGAGCCGCATGTGGCTCGCGAGCCACCATTTGGCCACTGTTGCTATATATAATATTCCAACACAATAAAAACACCTACACAATTACCTGCCTTAAATCTTATTGAACACTTATGGGATTTATTGAAACGTAGAATTGGTCAACATAACATGACATCAAAAGAAGTGCTAAAACAACTCATAATTAACGAATGGGCCAAAGTCAAGACTGACGAAACAAATATTAGTCTATTAGTTTAATTAGATTAGGACTATTCTTTTCTCGGTTAAAATATTTGAAATTCTTTTTACACAGACTTCTGCTCCTGAGTGTATTTTGATTTGGAATAAACTCTCACAGAGTTTGGAATATAATATAGGTTGGTGTTAAAAATGCAATTTTAAGAAAAAATAGACAGAATAATCTGGTTCTAAGGCGATGTTTTAATATCAGCATCATGGATTATTATTATTGATATCGTAGTGGAAGCTCATTAGTTGATGTAAAGGTAAGGGCTGAGAAATATTTGATAATGATAACCTTTTGTGAATTTACTTTAAAAACTGAAAACATGAAATACCTTGTTATTAATTTTAATAGAATTCTGTGGAGGTGCTGCTAAAATATAATTTTATACAGGTTTTTATTTCTAAACGCAAACCACTTCCTGTTTCCTGTTTAGTCTACCGTTCTCTGCTGACGAATTTTAAATCTTTAAATATTATTTCTCTGTATTATTAACCGCCAATACCAAAATCCCGTTAGTTGTATTAGTTTTAGTTGTTTTAAGCAAACCAAATTTGAGTTTTATGATTATAAAAGATGATTAGTTAATTATTTCTGAATGTAAACAAAAATTGTGTAGACGTACCTAAACCCTAAAATAACTCAATAAATTTTATGTACGGATTCGGTCAAGCTAAGCAGCTACATACGAATAAACATTTTTTTCTCTGGTAATCAACAACGAAATGATCGGAGAAATATGAAAAAATCGCATATCTGGGATGAACAATCATATTTTAAGGTTTATACGTAAACAAACATAGAATTCCAAGGTAAATAATTACATTGCAGACTTTTAATATTTACTCTTCTCTTCAGAAATAGAAAAATAAATGTTACAAGCGAACAAATCTGAAGCAAGTGAAGTCTGATGATGTATTGTCATATTTCGATAAAAAAAAATCGTGTCAGAATTGTATGGGTTCAAACAGACGTTGGTTACTAAATTTGATGAAACACTTTTGCTTAACTCTACTTGAGAATGCACTAGCGAACTTTGCATAAGTATAATTTTGCGAGGCAAATAACGCTTTAAACCAAACGATCGTGGCGTGAGTAAAAAAGCATAACCTGACCATGCAAAAATACAAACTTTTATAAAGAAAAACTACCACAAACAACCTCTAAGGAGTAGCAAGCAAGTACTAACTGGCAATACCCAACATCGAAATCAAATAACTGTTTCACATTAGGGCAATTCCATATTACAGATAGATGATCGATCATTGAGAAAAAATAATAGAAGACTTTTTTTATAAAAAAGAAAGTTGCAATATAAATTAAATCCTTGAATAAGTGTTGTAGAGGATCTAAAATTTAGCAACAAATAAGTTTTACTTGGCTCCTAAAGATATACAAAGCACAGTTCAGGATTCTAACACTAATAATTATAAGACTTTCAACTGTTTGTCAAAATGGTATAAAGAATGTCGCAAGGCTTTTGTGCTAATTTATGCATATGCTATATATTCAAACATCCATACTTTAAAACCTGTAAAATTGTATCATATGTAAAAAAATCACTTTACTAACAATCCAAAACTTACTAATTCCTGTTTTTCAGCTCTTCTCAGCAATCAGTCTCCAATCAATACCAGGTGCATTATTTTCAAGAAGTCCTCCAACACCAACAAGCCATGGAAATGAGTTACGGCCTCCAAAGTTATTTTAACAAATAATTCATAAAATTCATTATTTATAAATTACCTACATAGCTTTATGTTTATCTGCATTATTACATCGAATTCTGATTTCTTTAGTTCCAGTTAACTTTAATTTTGTAGTCATATTAAATTTAACTGACAATGAGCTTTAAGAAATCACGTCTCAATTAATTAGGTTAGGTAAGTTGTGATTAATTACTATGTTGTATGTTTGTTAATATATACGAATAAAAACCAATCATCTTAAAAACTTTATTTACAACAAAACTACAAATAAGAAATCCTTAAACTAACACAAACCTAAGCGAACGCATCCTCCCTATCTGCTCCCGCTCCGTCTCCATCTTCCAAAGAAGAGAAATTTAAAAAGTGAGCCGGACGATGTACTTCATGGTAAAATTCTTTTGGATTCGATAATTGAAGTTCATATTTCATGTTTGGATCATGTCGAACACCTACGCAAAGTTAATTTAAAATAAATGAAAATTTAAAAAACTTGGAGAAATAAATCTTACCCATAAAATTATAATTCCAACTTCCTTGTGCTGGCACCATAAAGAATCCCAAGAACCTATCTGACAGCAACATCTGGACTTTTTCATAATGACTTGGTAAGTACCCTTTAGGATTATTTCCTTTATCGGTATTTTGTCTACCCCACTCATAACCAGACGGTGTTAATTTATAAGCGGTTAACGAACAAGATCCGGGCGTAAACGAACACGTAATAACAATAGTCTTCTCTCCATCCCAATTAGTATTATCTGCCATAAGTCTTGCGTGCGTGCTGATATCTTGTGGAGAAAGTTGTGGTAATTCATTTGGTTGGGTGTGAATCCATCCAAGCGGTTCCATATCTTTTAGGAATGGGTGATTTGGAGGAACATGGGGGATATGAACGGTTTGGTGAGTTCCCCATTGTGGAGGTAAAACAAGACATCTCAACTCTTTTACTTGAGGATTATCTGGTGGACTAACTCCGTACAAAAACGCACAAATTTGCGCTCGTAAATCGGAGATAGTTACAAACTTCTTTAAGACGTTTTTCGGAAGGATATAAGTATAACCAGTTTCTTTAATATCATCTGAACTAACATAAATATGATTAGTTCTCAAATGAAGGTTAGTAGCTGAAATAGCACGAACTCTCCATTCGGTTTTCGAACTAAACGTTTGCGTTTCATAATTACTCGTCGTGCTTGTTATAATTTCATCACCGTGTTTATTAACGGTTCGAGTAGTAGTGGCCGTTAATTGCGATTGTTCTTTAGTTTGTTTCTCAATTTCGGCTATTTGTTGTCTTTGTGCGGACGGCGCACTAATTTCCATACCCAAGATAATATCACGAATTTCAGATTGAGTCAATGACGCAACATTCACGTTATTTTTCTTACCGTAATCTGCTAATATTAAATCTTTCAGTTGAACCTCGACTTTTATCCATTCATCATCGGATAAAGTCGGCCAAATATGATGCGGTTCCGTTATTGTTGTTTTATCCGGTTTTAAAATTACCTTGGTTCGTTCGGTATTTACGTGAAGTGCTCTTAAGATTAAAATTAATCTTGAGAAAGCCGTGTAAGATGAAATAGTTTTTAACCAATCATCATAAAGATTAAACAATACCATTTGTGGTTCTGTTGCTTTTAAGATGAGATCACCAAATTTCTCAACTTTAAGACAAGCTTGGAATGGAAGTTGTAACTCGGAGCCTTTGATGACAATGTTTGGAAAATCTAACAAGTGAACTTCTAAAGGATCCAACATTCCTTTACGAGTTACAATAATTTGTTTTGGCTGTTCTTCAACGGGAAGAGATCGAATTAAAGCGGCGACTTCTTCCGCAGTTTTCCATTTAGCTAATTGTCCAAGACGTTTTTGTCCCGCCCATACAGAAGTATGAATAATTTTTAAGAATAACTGTCCCGTTCTGGGATTAAAAATAAAAATAGCTCCGTTTATGGGTTTGGTGGTTAAGTTACCCTCAAAAGTCTTATGAATCGTTACTCTATACACATTTGTGTCATCAACAAACCAAATAATTTGATTTGAGAATAATTCACCGTAATTCTGACTTGATAAATAAGGTTCTGTCGGTTCACTCGAATATAATTGCAAAGCTTTGCGTATCCGTTCGCGCAAAACGTACAAAGCCGGATTGGCTTTCATAATTTTAGCCATTGCTTGTTGAATTAGAGGTTTACAACCAGGAAACCAATTTCCGTAAGCACTGTGAAGGTTATACGCGAGATCTATGGCGATTAAAACACCAGTTGGAGATGGATAAATCGACATGTTGTCTGTTGTGTAATCCAAAAACTTAGCACGAGCGTATCTTTCGACATCGTGCGAATCGTAATCACCCCAACGTAATTGAACATCAATCCAATATTTTTGAGTAGTTGTATTATCCATTGTATCTTTTGTATCTGCTAGTAAACTTGGTCTTGAAACATTCCATTTATAAGCCGAGAATAATAAGATATCGGCGCAGGATGAATTCATTTTATATGATTTTCTAGGATGGATGGTTTCTTTTTGTACTGTTTCAATTTCAAGGGCGTCTAATTCTTGATCGAAAACTTGACAAAGATCCATTACTATGGATTCGTGTACTTTTTGCCATAAATGAGCCCTAAAGATTTGAATCAATGAGATTTTTAACGTTGGAATTTTTCCGTGCATGAATATACCCGTTAAATCTAATTGTACTTGGAAACCAACATAAACGTTGGCTCTGTTTATTGTTGGCGACCACCATAATGTAAAACGACGATTTGGAATTTGATTCAAACCGGATCTTTGGGCGTTTGTTAGTTTTTTGTACTTCATCGATTCTTCAAATCCGGAAGCTTTCTCCCAGAACAAACCTTCCCAAGTCGGAAAGTAAGTTCCTTTAAATAATGTGTGTTCTAAAATTCCTTCAACCCCACCAAGAGCTTGAATCATATCCGTTCTATAATTATTTAAATTCCATAATTTTCCATCGTGTCTTTGATGCGTCCACCAGAAAGGATTTTGTTTTAAAACTTGATATTGTTTAAACTCCGTTCGAATCCTCCATCCTTTATCATACGCTAAAGTGTGTCGATCTTTTTGGAATAAAGTATTAATTCTGGGAATTCCACGATCCCAAGAATCCTCTAAATCTTCCAAAGTTAATCTTCGATTTTGAGCGTTAGCTTCTTGTCTTTTTAAAGCATATTCGGCCCAAACTCTTTGAGAATCGATAAATTCCGATTCCCACGGTTGGATATAACGATACAAATTTGGAATTAATTGATCTTCATCGTGACTCATTCCCGATCGGAAGTGAGTAATACCAACATCCGTTTGTTTGGACCATCTTAAATCAGATTGAGGAATCAAAACATGTCCCATACTTAACATACCCAATCCACCTAATTCTTTTGGTGTATAAAATACAACCGGTGGAAAACGACTTGGCATTTTCGAATTCAACCCGATTTTAATACGAGTTTGAATTTTATTTTCACATTTAACTAAAAGATCTAATAATTCCTGCGTATTTACCACAGCTTCCCGGAAATAAGTCATCAAACCAATTAAAGCTGTGTTCCATTTATTTACGATTTTAGTAAACGTCGTCGATCCAGAAGCCATAAGAATTTGTCTTACTCGATTATGAAACCGACTCATCGATTCATCATCGACTCTTAAGAAACATTGAGCCGTTCTTTCTTTGCTACCTTCGTGTTGTAAATTCCAAACACCGTCGCGATGCGTAAACTCTTCATGTTGTGTTCTACATTTAGGTAAAATTCGGCATTCAAATCCGCACATATTAAACAACAAATTCGGATTGTCCTTTGAGTAAACGCTAACGAAACTGTTTTCCCATTGTATTGTCGTTACAGATCTCGGGAGTCTATTTTTAATATCCCAAAATACTGCTCTCCCAAGATTTACATCGTGCTTCATAAGTCTCATTCGCGCATCTCTCGGCCAACATTTCTTATTATTATACCCAACAATGTTCTCATTATTCGGATCAGGATGTTCCGTTAAATATCTTTGAATTAATTCTCTAGCTTCTTCAGCACTAAATCTAAAGAACATGTGTATCCTGTCAACATACCTACAGTATAATCTTATCGGGTGGCACGTTTCCGTTGGAATATCTTGATAAGTTAAGAAATCGTTGGGCATTTGCGGAGGTCCAGCCATTTCGCTGGCTCTTTGCAAACCCAAAACCAATAAATCAAGAACCAATCCGTAATATTGCGTTATAAAAGATGCGAATTGTAAACCGCGAATTATGCCGTAACTGTTCGTGTGATTCATATCTTTGTAATTAATAACGACGTTATTTTTTGCTGTCATATAATCGGCGATGTTATGATCGACTATTAACCGCAGCAGTCGATTTAGAAGAGTTAAATCAATTTTTTCGTATAATTTTTCAAATTTCGATTCGAGTAAAACATTACATTCCCCTTCAGATACATCCCAAACATCTTGTAGATTATTTATTCCTTGACACCATTTATAAACCAACAATGGTGGGGGTTCAGTATCCGCTGGTTTTACCCAAGGCGGAAACAGTCGTCTTTTATCAGCTTCATACCACAAGTACTGATCTAAATACGCGTCGGTAATCTTTTCTAAAGGTTCAACGTCATAAACCGGTATTAAATGGCTGTATAAATCCATAAATTCAATTCCAACCTCTTTAAAAGCCCTTTGAGTTAATAAATGACGTTTTATTCTTGATAGAGCTTCGTGTGGATTATCGTAAGCTTGTTCGATTAATCCAAGTTCTTCTCTTTGACTTTGATTTAGACGCGATTTTACGCTGTAGGCTTCTTTAAGCCTTTCAAGTGCCAAAATTAATAATTTTGTATCGTGTTTGTATGAAAGTGGAGGGAAGGGAATTGGGGCGAATCTTCGTGATTCTAACCAATGGACTGTTGTTGTGTAGATTGCCACGGCTTCTTCTGGTGATATGTATGGACCATCCTTAAGGAAAGTTAAAATTTTAAAGATTAAAAGATTGCCTTTTTTTGAAATTGTGATTAATAATAAGTTAAACCTAATCAAAAAGTGATGAAAAGAGGTACAAGAAATGTTGCGTGCCGATAGTTGTTAAATCGATAAACAAGATGTCAGTTACTATTTTTATGTATTTTGGTTTTAGAAATCAAAGCGGTAAAAAAAATCATTTACATGTCATGATCTCGTTTTTTGCGAAATCGCGAATATGAAGCGGCTAAGAGCATTCTATGAAATTTAAATATAGTCTTCGAGTTATGGACATTTACAATTACAAAAAACGAGATCATAACATGTAAATGAATTGTTTTCCATCACTTTGATCTCCGAAAGCTAAACAGGCTATTAAAAAACCTAGTTTACATCCCGTTTATCGACTTCACTTTCGCTTTATTCCTCCACACCTCCACAAATATTTTCTTTAGGGTAAAATTCGGAGGAATGTTATATCAACCCCTTAGCTAGAAAGCTGCATATTTCCATTTTATTTTAATTTAGATGACGACTTGAACAGGAACTATGAAAGTTTTATGAACGTTTCAGTGGAAACTTCTTTTTCTTTCAGTATTGAAAAGTTCAGTAATTGGCCACATATTAACGTAAATCGATTGCTCATTTTCAGAAAAAAATGGAAAGGTTGCGGTTTTGTTAGCAACGATATCTGACTTACATTAAGTTATGATATCTAATGTCGTCTTAATTTACATGATCATAAGGTTGGGATTTCGCAACAGAAAAGTACAGTCATTTAGAAAATGTTTGGATTTTGTAACCTAGGTTTTCAATGCAAACTCTAAACTTACAAAAAACATGTTATAAATCAACCTCTCACTACCTCTCCCTCTATAACTTTTCCCAGAAGCCCTTTCTTTACGTTATTTTTTTAGACTGCCTAGCGTATTCGGCTTTTGTATGTAAAAATTATAGAAATCAAAAATTTGTAAAGAACTATTTTCACATTTGTCATTAATACTAACGGTTAAAAAAATCTGTTTTATCGTAGTGCATCAGAAGCGCATATATCCAACTACTCTACGATTTATCTAAAACAAATCAATAAAGCAGTTGCCAACCTACATTATGATTGGCTTCAGGACCCCTGCGCGTCTCATCATTTGCAAATATAAAACTTTTTCCTATTTGACTATTCTAAAAGTCCTAAAAATGGACTTTATTTAACTAAAAAATCATTGTTTTTTTTTTTACCGAAAACAGAAATCTAAAGACAGCAAAAATATAAACTTATAAAGCTGGGTTTAGACTATGCGCAACATACTAGCGCAACTGTTTCGCGAAGCTGTTTCACTTGATGGTCGTCTCATCTAATGCATTTGCACAGAGCGAAACGTTTGCGCGAAAGATGGTGAGAAGCCAGTTTGGGAGAGACCAACATCTCTGTCCTACTGCTTCTGCGTTCGCGGTCATGGAGATATTATATTTAAATCAGAAAAATAAAAAAGACGACGTCGCCGCTGGTGGACGAAGGAATTGTTTCGTTGGCGATGCCAATATGGTAATGAACTAATGAGGGAAATGGCAGTAGAACACATAGAAGATACTGTTAGAAATTTCATCCGCATGACCACAGAAGATTTTGAATATCTTGTAGCACTTGTTGCACCAAAAATTGAAAAAATGGACACACAGCTAAGAAACGCAATTACTGTTAGGGAAACGTTGGCTGTCACACTACGGTTCCTTGCAACAGGTGATTCACATACCAGTTTGCAATATCTATTTAGAACATCGAAAACTACAATATCGGGAATTATACCGGAAGTGTGTGATGCGTTGATTGAAACACTTCAAGAATATGTAAAGATACGAACAATAATTTATTAAGTATTTTAAAGCATTATCAAAAAAAAATTTTAATATATTCATTTATTACTATATCTACATATTGTTTTCTTGCATTTTATTTTATTTTTATTTTCATATATTACTTCAATTAGTTATCCTGTGTAGTTAAGATGTCGTACAGTTGTCCCTGTTGCATTGGTTGCAAGTCAGGCAATACAAGACTGGTGTGTCCAGAGGATATTTCAGACTCCAACGTATAGGTGCCAGGTGATGCCCTATATGCTCGTTGTGGATGTAGATTGCTACCATAAAATGACATAGATGACATCCTTCCCATGTCTGCCTCAAACAAAGTGTTTGCAATGGCTCTTTTGACGTGTGCAAGTGTTTGAGCATCATATATTTTTTTTTTTTTTTTTTTTTTCATATTATTTTTTGAGTTCATTGGCTAAATTTAATGTATATGTGAAGTATGGGTCATTTGACGCAGTGGTGGATGATTTCAAAGTTTGTAATGCTTCACCCATCATTTTATCGGAGTCTAAAATATCCCTTTTCTTTCGTTTGCGACCTTCAGTAATCTTGTTTTCAGTCTCCAAGTGCGACTCGTTATCAATCCTGTCTTTCCCAACTTGTGTTGCATTAGCCTCTGTTTCTACTAACGTGTGTACTACTCACCCCAGGACAAACGACGACGTTTACACTCTGCGAATCAGGTAAAGCGAAACACTTTGATTCGCGTCCAGAAACCGACAGACCCCCGGCTCGCTGTGAAGCTGTTTCGCGCAACGTGTTTCGAGTTGGAGCACACGTGTACATTATGCGAGTCTTATTTCGCGAAACAGTTGTGCTAGTATGTTGCGCACAGTCTAAACTCAGCTTTAGGTTTGTCTCTACACATAAATAAAACCGTTCCAAAACTGCTTTTATACCAGACCAGATGAACGGTTATAAGTTTCAATTATGATCTGGTATAATACTATACTGAACCTTAACATTGAATATAATAAAGAATCAAAAATGAACGAAATAAATATTGGTTTACTTATTTAAGTGAACAACAGGCAAATTTCTCTAAATTCATTCAACATACATATTCATAGTGTTCACTCACTCATCTTACCTTCAAATAATTATGTTGTCTTTCTTGTTCAGCCTTCAAATAAAGCCTAGTAAGTCTCCCCAAATTTTTCTTACAAACGGTTTTATCAACTGTAGCTCCCCTTCGAATCCTCTCTCTATTATAATGAGCCGTATTCGTCCACCAATCGGCTTTCATCTTTACATAACGCAAAATCATGTTTTCGATGGGTATCGGCAAACCAGGAACTTTCCACGGAATATTCGCCTTCCAACATCGCCAAGCTTCCGAAAGATGTTGTAAAATCGTACGAGCCTTATTCTGCTTAATGCCTTCAGGCATCATATCTACGATATCGTGCATAACGGACGCGCGAAGTTCCAAATCGAAATGTGACTCAACGCGTTGTTTGGTGACTGTTTTAGCGACCCCTTTAGAGTGTCTACCTTCGAACTGTCTGGAAAGTAAGTTTCCTAACCAACGTTCTAATAGCGGGGTTATACCGCGCATGAAAAATAACCAAACGCGCCAACCTGGAGCCCAGAAACCACAACCTGGACCTTTCCCAACAGGTCCCTAAAAAATAAGAATTTTATGATTATGTTTTCTATAGAGTTTAGTTTTAAATAAACTTACTGTATTAAATCTGTAATAAATTAAATGTTTTAGATCCTTACACATTCGAATTTGTCTCATTAATTTATATTTATAACGATACATCCCAGTTAATTGACCAACATGAGCGAAAATATATTGCAAACCATCGGAAAGTTGAAAAGCGTCGACATTATTTAATCGATATTGAACGTGAGAATCGATAATTAATTTCGTCAATCTTAAAATTTCTCTGCATAAATGAAAAGCGTTTCCGAATCGGGATTTTTTTCTTTCTTTCGTCGTTAATGTTTTGACGGGTTTCAAATTAAAATTGTAATCCAAATGAAGGTAATTCAAATTTTTACGATGAATCAACAAATTTAACATATTGTAGCCTTGTCGACAAACTTGTAATCCAGCTTCAACCCAATCCAAAGTAGTTGTTTGGAAAAATTTCGTCGCCTTAAAAGATCTGAACAAATACCTTTTCTTTTGCGCTTTCGGCGGTCTGTGTTTTAAGGCGTTCAAAACGAAATACTTCAACAGTTTTTGGTAACTAACACGAACTTTTACTGGCTGTCCAGGCGGGCAATGCTCTTGATACCAACATTTTACAAGTGGAATATCAATAGCCCTTCGGCAACGACCCGATCTTAAGTTAAAAGGTCTTGGGGCCCACAATAACGAAATTCCATTGGCTGTATTATCCGTATATAATGGCGTTTCTTGTAGGAAAGGTTGAACATGTTCTGGGAGAAGATATTCTTCATCATCGTCTGGAAGAGGCTCTAGACTTTTTACAGCATGTCTATGTGAAATGGGATTTATCAATGGGTCAAAATAAAACGCTGGTAAGTCGGGATCTTCAGTTTTTATGAAGACAACGTTTGGAGCATGATACCTTAAAAAAAAAAATAGTGTGATATGAAAGAAAACAGTAAATAATAGATCGTAAAGTGATGATAGGAGTAATTTTAGTAATTTAGTAACATGCAAAATTGTTTGTGACATTCAACCGTTCTATTTTAAAAAACTACACAATAGAAGTAATATCAAGTCACAAATAGTATAATGTATCACACTGCTAGTATCTCATTACAATTATTTAAAGTAATGGAATAAAACAAGTGTGAAAATATGAAGTTCATGGCACTTTTATAACGATGCACTAATTCCAATTTCAGGTCAAACTGGTTTCAAAAGACACAAAAAGACTAAGCGAAAGTTTCTAGTTGTAAAACTAAATGTACTTCTTTAATGCCAAATGTAACATTTTATAATTCATCATCATTATTTATCATTAAATCTGATTTCATAATAAAGTGCCCATTCGGACGAAGCCAATAGTTAAGTGATCAAGTAATTTAATACTTGCTAAATTCTGAGTCTACTGGCATAATCACATTCAGTCAATCATCGAGTTTAGTAAATACACTGCATGTCAAAGAAAACAGACCAGCCAAGACATTTATATTAAAAAAAACTATATAAATTTATTGACCATTTTAACTGATTTATTAATTTTTCGGGAGGCTCGTTTTCTCTGACACGCAATGTAGAATTATATTTTATTTTTCTGAGTGACGTCTGGTAGGTGCCTCAAATAATAGTTTTATTTGAGCCGTTCAGTATACACATCGATTAACTCCACTTTTTGAAAAATTTTAAATTTAAGTGTCAAAGCACTTGGTATAGTCATAAATTTTTATATTTATAATAACTTTCCTGAATAATAAGAATTAACACAATTAAACGGCAAAATTTGTTTGGCCATTGAATAAAAAGTAATTTATTTCAGAAGCCATTTTGATTAACTCCATACTCTAATGTAAATCGTTTCAATAACGGAATTATTTAGCGAAACTTATATGTTTATAATTTCGGATGTCATGAATTCAGTAAAAATATAAGCAATATGTTTATTTGGCCAGACACTGAAGGATATCGTGGGTCTCAAGAAATTTCATCTTGTCTAATAAAGTACATGAACACTTACACTACAAACTTCGAAAAAATAATAACATATTCGGATTAGTGTGCCGGGCAAAACATAAATATTAAAACTGTCTTAAGTTTATTGAAACTTGTTCAAAGTACTGATATAAGAGCTGAGTCAATTGAACTGATATTTTTGATAAGTGGACACAGCTATTTACCCAATGACGCAGATTTTGACATTATTGTAAGGTGACCATATGTCCAGGATTGGCCGGGACAGTCTTGGATTTCCACCTTGCGTCCCGTATTTTTCTTGAAGTAATATTTGTCCCAGATTCAGGTTTTTTGTCCCGGATTGTCCCGAATTTTTGAAAAGGTTCTTATTTTCAATATTTATTTTAAATACATTTCAACTAGAATTAATTTACAAAATTTGAACCGAAAAAATTGTGCATATCAAAATACGAGGCACGCTTTAAACCATTTGAAGCATATAGTGAACTCTCGATTCTGCGAATCTCCTTCAAGAAAGCACTGGTTTCCAGCGCCTATGGTACACATCGTGTCTCTGAGCGTTAGGTGGAAGAGGAAAAGCAGAATCGTGGTGGTTTGACAGTATGGAGAGATCTCCTCAAGAGATATCAAACTATGCGTTACGGAAGAGAAAATTGCCGAATGGAAAAATAACCGAACTGCATCAATCCAAAGGTGGGATGAAATGGTCTCTCACTTTAATAATCGTGAACTTCCATTTTCAAATTCACGAAAATTAGCAGTTCTTTTTCTGTCTGCCTGACACAAATGTTTCTACGGAAAGAATACATATTTTTTTAATGAATAGCTTTTAAACAAGTGAGAAGACTAGACTTGAAATAGACACATTAAAAGCGATATTACTTACCAAAGTTAATTATGAAGAAAATTGTACAGAATTTTATACAATGCTTCAAAGCGAAAAAGATCCATAGTTCAGAAAAATATAAAAAGTTTTGTACTCAGTAATTTAACTTAACTATACCCCCCACTACAAGTTCCCATCCCGGATTTAAAATAAGAAAATATGGTCACTTTAATTATTGAGTCACGTGCGAAAAAAAAATTACCTCCAACAAAAGCTTTGCAACAATCAATCAGTAATAGAAAAGTAAGCATCACAGGATTTCCAATAAATTGGTTTAAAATACGCTGGATAAAGTTAGAAAGGTCCAAACCCCATCTCATATAATTCAAATGTGACTATAATGAAACTACAGATTTTAAAGCCATTAATATAAGAAAATCTGTACCAGGTAGACCGCAAAGTTTGAAAAATATATATCAGCTTTTATTATATCCTAAAGGTAGAACTGTGACAAGGGAAAAATGGAGAGACATGATGGACCTGCTAAAATTCATTCCTCCTGTTAAACATGATTACTATAAAAACTTGACAACAAATCGAAATGACGAATCCTCTCATACAACTGCTGAAGAAGACATTATTTATAATATTGCAGATGAATTAATCACAAATAATATATTATAACAGAACTGTCAACATTCATTTTTATGGAAAAGCTGTAAAAAAATATATAATAACTAACTTCTTCTGTAATAAAATACTTAAAATTAAAAGAATGAATTTAACTTTATTACTTTTTTCAGTTACCAAATGGATTAACTCTACCTCTCACATAAAAACGATAACATTATAGACCAGTGATGGCGAACCTATGACCCGCGGGTCAGACACTGACCCACATCTCATATACACAAAGGGCCGGCTATGAAGCGATTTTCTAATATATAAAAATGTCCACTTGTGCATCATGACCCTTTTTTTTTAGACGTGGACTGTGTCCTATGGCTTTTTTTTTAGAAAGATTCGAGTAATGACCTTCCTTTTTTCCAAGTGATTTTAAATTACTGACCCAAGGAAGCACTAAACAAATACAATTAACAAAATTTTACCCACTTCTCCAAAAGGTTCGCCATCACTGTTATAGACGATTATTTTTTGGCTATTCTTTCTTATTAATTTTATATACCGTTAGATGAAAACTGTATCTGTATTTATGCATTCTGCGTTTTATTTTGGAATTTATATTATAACAGGAATTTTAAAATACAATATTCATTATTTCATCGCATTTCTCAACTTTTTGTTCCATGGAGTTAATCGATGTGTGCACTGAACGGCTCATTTATTACTCCTAATGAATTCGACTAAACACCGACTATGTGTAAAATACTGTTTCGTCTGAATTTAATATAACAAACTATTAAATTACTTGAACTATACGATCAGTTTACTGGATTACATTACTTTACTATACTAAACCACTGACTTTATCTGAACTGGCCTTAAGATTTGATACAATTATTAAAAAGTAGAATTTAACTCCTGCTTTATCATCTAAGATTACAGCATTGTAAATTCTCTAGCAAGTCAATAAGTTTTAAATGAATAATGTATATGGCAACAGTTTGTTAATTTTTTTATTTTCTAAAGTCTATAATCAATGATCTAGATCAATCTAGACCAAGGGTGGGCAACTTCCAGCTCTCATGAGGATCTAATACAGCCCGTGAATTAATAAAAGGTTTTTGCCACTAATGTGTTAGAGAAAAAAAATGTCTCACTACTACATTGGGATTCAAACCCAGATCTACTGCTTTCTGGACAGCTGTTCTACCAAAAAAAGCAGAAGATCTGGGAGATATAATAATTGACTTTGTCAGTTAGTTGTTAGTAAATATAAGTAACAAAAATTTGTTAATTTTTGCTCTGGCTCGTGGACGAAAAGTGAACCATAATCTGGCTCCCACTATACAAAAAGTTGCGCACTCCTGATCTAGACAAATATACCTAATAAACTTAAAACGATAGTAGTATGATGCACAAAACTATTACATTCTGTACCTATTTTTTACTTACCAAGATAAGTGTACAAAATGTGGCATATTATTGTACAAATAAGGAAAAGCGATACGATATTCAGTCCTAATAGGTTGACGAATAATAATTTTATGAATATCATTAAATTCATTCCAGTCTTCATCCCTGCAACCAACCCACCTTGTAACAGATTTAATCCCTTTTAATACAACTTACCCTGGATTCATATCCTTGATAAGTGGCTCAAACTTAGGCCCACCAGGAATAGCCATATTTAATGCTTTAGCAGTAAAAAAACTTTTTGTATCAAACAAATAAAAATAATTAGTATCCACCAAATCAGTCAGTAATTGATTAGCTAATCGATACAATGTAGCCATCATTGGTAAAGTTAAATTCCATTTTCTATATGTTGGTCCATTTACATATCTATAAAAATAAAATTAAATCAAATAAAAAATTAATAAAAACAGTAATAGTAATAAAAATTACTTTGTTCCTACTAATGGTTTATGATCATAAAACCATTTAGCAACAGCCGCGTCTTCTTCAGCATCTAATTCAATTTGAATCGCTTCTAACGGTTCAACGTCAAGAACGTTATCCGCGTAATCTAGCGGAGGTTCTTCATCATCAAAAGGAGGGAATCTCATACGTTTAAAATGTCTGCGATCACGTTTTTCACGACGCATCATAATCCAAATAGTACTAATCAAAAGAAAATGGTTAATAAAATTATATTTTAGATATTTATTTAAGTAAAGTTACCCCCATTGCGCGATATAAACTGGCTCAATCACCCATGGTATCTCATTTACGAACGTAATAGCCCCTGTGATGTGATACAAAACTTTAACATCACGTATTTGTTCCCAGGGCATCGGCATGTTTTCCAAAAGTTTCATAACAGCATGAGGCATGTATTTTAATGCTCTAAATAATAAAAGTAATATTTTGTAGAACAATAACTTTTCTAGATAATTTTAATATCTGTTTCATAACAAATGAGCCACTTATACGGGGTGACAAAACTCCAAACAAAAAGTTTCATAACAAAAGCGGGTATGAACTTTCTTGTATGATAAGGAGCCAGTTACAAACAACAAATTTCTCAAAGTAAGTAACTTTTGTAGTTTATTTTTTTTTAAGTTTCTACAATTCCAAACAAAAACGGATTTTGAATAAATCAACTGGTACAGGTGGTCTGTAATATCTGTACATACATATCCATAAACAAATGGCTTATTTATTATGAAACAGAGGGTAATAATGAAATTGATTATTTTAAAAACTCCGTATATTCATATTTTTAGTTTCTAAATAAATCATATAAGTTACCCAGTTAGTATAGAAAATTGATTTAAAAGGAATTTAGAAACAAATAATAAAGATTACTGGTCTTTAGGCGGATCTCACAGAGGCAACCAGCAATTTGATATCGTAAATAGAGAGGCGATATTTATGTAAAATGTCATCAAGTGGCAATATCTCTTGTTGTTGATAGCTCGTTGCTGGTTGCCTCAATATAAGATATACCTTGCTTGTTGAAACCAGGAACAAGCAACTAGCAATCAGCAACAAGTGATATTGTCACTTGATGACATCTTACATAGAATTAAGGTACACTCATAGTCACTGGAAATGAACTTCAAAGCTCTCTGCGAGAGTGATGACTATAACGGTTTCAGGTTCGGTCGGCTTTCGAGATAATAAAACCTGACGAGAGGCTATAATTCATCCAACTCAATGTTCGTTTACCCGTGTCGACGTGTTTCTACGCCTTTAGCCTCACGCCAGATTTCATTCTCTCGAAAATCGACTGTACCCGAGACTGTTCTAGCTACCGCTGTAGCACAGAGCTTTTAAGTTTATTTCCATTGACCATGAGGTAAATTTTCAGAGCAGTTGCTGGCCAGCAATATGTTAAGTATACTGATGATTTCCATATAAACGATTAGAAAAGGTTGGGATATCAGCACATATTGTAAGAAAAAATAAAAGAACAGTAATTTAGAGAATTCTTAGATTTTATAACCTGGGTTTTCAATGCAAAATTTAAACTTACGAAAATGGTGTTATAAATCAACCGCTCAATACTTCTCCTTCTATAATTTTTCCCAAAAGCGCTTTCTGTACATTATTTTCTTTTAAACTGTCTAAGGTATTCGGCTTTTGTACATAAAAGCTATAGAAATCAAAGATTTGTGAAGGATTATTTCTATATTTTGTCATCAATACTAATGGTTAAAAAAATCTGTTTTATTATAGTGCATCAGAAGCGCATATATCCAACTACTCTACGATTTATCTAAAACAAATCAATAAAGCAGTTGCCAACCTACATTATGATTGGCTTCAGGACCCCTGCGCGTCTCATCATTTGCAAATAGGTATAAAACTTTTTCCTATTTGACATTGCATAACAGAATTCGTATTTTATTCTAAAAGTCCTAAAAACTGACTATATTTAACTAAAAAATCACTGTTTGTTTTACCGAAAACAGAAATCTAAAGGCAACAAAAATGTAAACTTATTAGATGATCTCTTACATAAAATTAAGGTACACTCATAGTCACTAGAAATGAACTTCAAAGCTCTCTGCGAGAGTGATAACTAGAATGGTTTCGGGTTCGGTCGGCTTTCGAGATAATAAAACCTGGCGTGAGGCTATAATCCATCCAAGTCAATGTTCGTTTACCTGTGTCGACGTGCTCTACGCTTTTAGCCGCACCACAGGTTTCATTCTCTCGAAAACCGACTGTACCCGAGACTGTTCTAGCTACCGCTCTAGCACAGAGCTTTTAAGGTCATTTCCATTGACCATGAGTGTATGTCTCACACTGAGGCAACCAGCAACTAGCAATAAACGATATCGTCACTTGATGACATTTTACATAGAAATAAAGCTAACGTCTTAAACGTGTTCAATATCGCTAGATTCAGAGGCGATATAGAATTGCTCCAATGTGATGTAAAATGTCATCAAGTGGCAATATCGCTTGTTGTTGGTTGATAGTTGCTGATTGCCTCAGTGTGAAACGTACCTAAAGCAGACGTTTCACACTGGAGCAATCCGATATCGCCTCTCTATTTGCGATATCGAATTACTCCAATGTGAGAGCCAACACTTAACTGTATGTAAAATGTCATCAAGCGACAATATCGCTAACTGCCAGTCGCTGCTCGTCTTAAAGTACAAAGTTTTTCTACATTCCCTTTAAATTATTCAATCTTTATTAAATCACTGGTTGGCAAAAACATTGACGCAACTAAAAATTATCGAATTTAGAGAACGACGTTTTTAATTTTTTTTTTAATATTTCAATGCATTTCTCAAAAAGTACTTAAATTTTTAATGATCTGACTTTAGTAATTAAAAAATTATTTATAACAATATCAACACACATACAAATATTTTTGAATTTATTGAATTTATAAAAGAAAATCGTTATATATAGTCCTTATTCAGACATAAGCCATTATATTCGAGAGAAACAACAATGTTTTTCAAAATAAATGAAATAAAAATAAACTTTAATTTCTCAGAATATTGAAAAAATAACAGTAAAAACTTGAAGGTCGATTCTTAAAACTGAATGCAAAAATCGCAAATTAAACATTCAATCGTTCTGAAGGCACCCCTGTTTATGATACACATTACACTATTTTGTTTCAAGTGAATACTGATGTTGTTTCTTTCTGTCGAATGTTAAAGCGAAATCGACATCAAGTTTCTAATCATGTTAAAATACAGGGTGTCCCAGACCACCCGTACCACCCGATTTACTCAAAAACTATAAGTCCTAGGAACTTGAAATAAAAAATTTGATAGATAAATAGGGTATAAACTTTCTTATGAGTGGGAAAGGAACATCTAATATCAACCGGAAGTATGAATAATTGAAGGTCACATTATAATTTAATATATGAAGAGGGGTTAATTTTGGTATTATTGGAAAGAGCTTTGCAAAAGAAATAACTTTTATAGGAAGCATTTTTTGATATTATTTACTGTTTTTGCTCAAAACCGCTTTCAAAATCTTGATTATTTACGAGTTTTTCCTGATGTCGCCACTGAATGTCGCTGTCGGCCATTTAAAAAAATCATGACATTTATGGCGTATTCGATTGGCAGAACTAGTGTGCACTGGTGCGCACTAGTTGAGTGCAAAATGTGACATATGTCACACTAGCTTAGTGCAAAAAAGGGCAAATTCAACAAAACGCGATGAAATCAAACGTAATCATAACATCACTTGTAAGTGTGTTCAAGGCTTGATGATGTTTAAAATATTTTATAAACTACAATAATAAAATGTTATAGAACACAACGAAACAACCAATAGAACACGCTGTTATGCACTGGAGCGCACCAGTGCAACCAATCGAATTCGCCATTAGAAATAACGAGTGCTAGTAAGTCACAGGGAATAATTTTATTAACAATACGACAAAATAATGTAATACCCTTAACTAAACTTCATAACTTAAAACACTTAAACCTTAAATTTGATTTTTTTTAATGGTCAACATCGACATCAAGTGGTGGCATCAGAAAACACTCGTAAAAAATCGAGATTTTGAAAGCGATTTTGGGCAAAAACAGTAAATAATATCAAAAAATGCTTCCTATAAAAGTTATTTCTTTTGAAAAGCTCTTTCCAACAATACCAAAATTAACTCCCCTTCATATATCAAATTATAAAGTGACCTTTAATTGTTCATACTTCCGGTTGATATTAGATGTTCCTTTCCCCCTAATAAGAAAGTTTATACCCTATTTATGTATCAAATTTTTTGTTTCAAGTTCATAGGACTTATAGGTTTTGAGTAAATCAGGTGGTACGGGTGGTCTGGGACACCTGTATAATTGATTTATGATCGTTTTTTTATATTTAGTTCAATTTAAGTGAATTTTGCGTTGCGTCATTATTCTCGCAAACCAGCGAAATCAGTCGTAAAATGGAATACACCTTTAATTCAAGTCATTTGAATATAATGATTACTTGAAATATTAATTTATTTTAAAGAACTTTCAAATCCAGGACATATGGAGTTATTAAAATAACCTTTTTAAGTAGTAAACATTACCCTAAATAAACTCGTTTATCATGTCGATATTTTCGACTACTCATATCACCATGATCCCTTATAATTTTCCTGATATGCTCGGGTGGCATATCTTCTTTTTGTGCATCAACAAAACCCAATTTGCGTTTATCCGCAAATCGTTTCGATTGTAACTGATGCCATTTTTGGGCTTTTTCTTGTAATTTATCTTCTGTCATTACGTCGGATTTTGGATGCGGAGGCGGCATTTGTTGCTGAAGCGCGTGAGCGTGCGCTTGTGCGGCCGCAACTTGCGCTTGGGCGTGTGCGGCTGCAAGATGTTGCTGGGCCATCATTGTGGCCCACGGATTGGGGCCCAATATGTATGGTGGTAAAGACATGGCTAGAAAAACAGAAATTTCATTTTAGAAACTACCAGATAAAATAGTACATTAGGGAAACTTTGTTCCTCTTCCAGTCTTAACTCTTAGTTGACAGGTTAATTACTATTAATCATTAAGTACTAATGTTTTGAAATGAAACACAAGTCTTAACAAGTAAACAATAAGATAAAAGTATAATGTAACGAATTATTTCACTATTTTTAACAAAAATTATTATTTTCTTTATGATAGAATATTTAATGTTGGCAACATATGGATTTTTTTGCTGTTTGTACCATAACATTACAAAAGTCTATAAACAATGAGTTAATAACATAGAATATTAACACTTTACTGACCATCCGTTGATTAATTAACGTTTTGTTCTCAGCGCTTACCGACCAGACGTCGATTATATTCGACTTTTATTCCACAGTAATAACCAGTCGTCGATTCTTTATATTATTCTATAATAATACAAAACGTACAATTTTACCAGAATATAAGAAAAGCACATATATCCCCGCTCAACTGTCCAATTATAAGCCAAAACACAGCTGGTGCCTTGTACGATCTGCGGCTAAGTGGCCGGTGAGAGTGGCATAGGATTTTCGAACAGCTGCCGGTCGGTAAAGTGTTAAAATCATATTTAACTTTTACATTGCCGTAAAATTGCCTCTAATTGTTCAGTGTTTACAGTGCTAATCAAATCTAATAAAAAAGATTCAATACTTAATAAAACAAATTCACCAAAAAGTTCACATTTTTTAAATTCTGAAACAACATAGGCTATTAACTCTTTAAGACCTTAATACATTTTCTCCTTAGATTTAATAAAAACATACATACTCAATATGTTAAAAAAGCTCTTCAAAGATAACCTCACAATATTTCATTCAAAAATTATGTTATAAAAACACACTAAAGAAAAGTAAGAAATCATTCAATCAATTAATTAAATAGATCATCTACATAGAGAGGCCTTCAAAAATAGACTCAATACTAAAACCAAAGGAAAAAAAGGAGATTTATAAATCCAATAGCATGTTTAGCATCGGAGAACTTAATCCGTTTTCCATTGGATTCAATAGATTAAGTATAAAAACATTTTCAAAAGATCTTCATTGAGTACAAGTTTAAGAATGCAACAAAACCCATTTTTAACTATCCAAAACTTACCGGATTGATTATTTCTTCATTTTAAGCGGTTTCCAAAAACATAAACGATAAACGAACACGCTACGTTTGACAACGAACGTTTAGTAGATTTCTATCAAATACCATATTCTACCAAATCAGGATTAAACAAACATTAATAGAAAAGATCTTAATTCATTTTATACAATCTTAACTCAATTTTCATCATTAATATTAAATTACTGCCTTTTATTAATACTATGTCAATAAATACTGTTATGTTTATAATTCTATGAAATATACATCGTGTATCAAACATTATCAAACTTATTAAATAAACTCTGAAAAATGATTAGGAATCCTAATTTACAATGTAATTGTAATCTAGTTCGTAAATAAAAAATACTTTAATTTTATTATAAGAAAAACCGCATTAATACGTATCTATAATTTGAAAATCTACCAAATACACATTAAGTACTGTTACGTCAAACCGCTAAAATCCAAACGTCATTATTTATTAAAAATGACAGATTTAACAATTTCTGCACGAGCTTACTGTAAAATAATATTACATGCCGCAAAATATAGTCACTGTTCGATAAATGGAGTATTATTGGGAAAATCACCGAAAGGAAAAGAAGTGGAATTCGTTGATGCGATTCCTCTCTTTCACATAGCACTTAACCTCACTCCAATGGCTGAGGTTGCACTAACAGAGGTAAAAAGTTCCTTTAAATCTTTAGAGTAACTATTCCATTTAAATTTCATTTTAGATCGATCACTATGCTAGTCAATTAGGTTTGGTAATAGTTGGTTATTACACCGCACATGAAAATCTAAAAGAATGTTCAATCGAAAAAGCCAATCATAAAATAGCTGAGAAAGTAGCTGAAAATTTTTCGTCGTCTTGTTTATTCATTGTAGAGAATCATAAGTTAAATTTAAAAGTTGATAGTATGGCTATGAAAATAGCACAATATTCTGATGGAAAATATAAATTGGTGGATATGAATAAAGTATCTTTACTTCCAAAAGATACGTTGAGCTGTTGTTCACAACTTTTAAAACAACGAGCTTATATGCATTTGGTTGATTTTGATAATCATTTAGACGATATAACACAGGATTGGAAAAATGAGTATTTAAATGATGAAATTGATAGATTGCTTTAGTGGTGTTGATTAAAAAAAAAAAATATGTTAGTGCATTTGAATTTTTTTATTTTATTTTATTTTTTTTTTTTTTCTATTTAAGTACAAATGATGAATTTTATATCTTTTATTTTATAAAAGGTGCAAATCTTTGTTAATTTACATATTTAAATAAATTAAAATATAAACAATTACATGTATTTTTTATATGGGGTGTAGTTAAATATTATATTTACCTCAACCAGTGTCCCCATAAAAGCGATACAAAATACCCAAGATTGTTTTTGTCTTGATGGTTCTTTAGATAAAGCAACTTTGTGATACACTGCAATTCTGAAGAAATTTCTTATTGGAAGAGTGGTTAATTAGAATGTTGAAGAGAGCTTCTCAAATCAAACAATTTCTATACAAAATATTTTTATTGAAAAGTTGTTTATGGTTCTCATAAGGGATCACACGCCTAGTGATTTCTAAATTTTATTCTCAATATTTTTACAGATAGACATGTGTGTGAAGCTTCTTGGTAAAATATTTCAGGGAAATGGCCAGGCGAATTTTTGAAATCGCTAACGAAATGAACATAAGTAGTCATCCGCTCATTTAATACTATCATCAACCAAATTCAAATCTTCGTGGTTTCTTATAGTTATACTGTCAATAAAACAAGAACTCTTTTCCTATAAATAACCAAATATTGTAAATCAAAATAACAAAATGGATTCCCCACAAGGCAACAAACTTATCCCTAAAAGGGTACAGTCCTTTGAAGGATTTCATAATAATTTTTATTATCTATTTTGTTTATGATTTATTATACTCCTTTATGAACAAATACCGCCTTTGCACCTTTCTCATGTAGACATCGGTCATATGTTGATTGATATTTATAGCCTAAAAACAAAATAACGTACTTTATTAAAGTAATATTAAATTGAAGGTGTTCAAAACCAATAAAGAATTGAAATAAAGTTGTTACATAACAACTCACCACTTCGATCCATATTTATAAGTTTATCAGTATGGAAAAAGGGTATCAAATCATGACACCTTCTTCAAAATTGCCCCACTGCAGCCAAAGATTCTTCAATAGTAGCATATTTCCTTGTACTTATATATTTTGTGATCTTCCTTTGACGAATTAGATGTTTTTGTTTGAATCACTATACTCAACTTTCAGAAGATTTAAAATTAAAAAACATCAAATTGTTGAAGATTTCTAGTTGTTACTTGCAGCAACTGTTCTCTACTTTCCAAAAATTTATCGTATGTCCATACATCGATTATATTGTATTTAGACGTAGAATTTGAATAGAGCAAACTACCCAAGTGCCGTCCCCCCAAAACATGTTTTCTAAAGTCGGCCTTTCTATAGAAATCCATGTAGAAAAACTGGAAGGCCAACTTTAGGCGCATGGCCGAGATTTGGTCAGTTTACCCTATATTGTATTTGTTAATTGTTGTTCCACCTTTTCTAACATCATATCCAGCATGGTAAGTACGCCAAGCTTTTTAAATGGTTGCAACTTTTACTTTGAAGACTTTTCAAGTTCCAAGTGGGATGCTGTGCCGCTAAATTTATCACCAAGGTCAGTAGAGTAATGCACGAGTAATGCTTATAAGGTTGTCCACCTCCCTATCCTTCCGATCTTGCAAGCAAAATTTCCCCTCACATATATCCAAGTTCTCGATTGTGTGACGTCATCAAAGACCTAGCCGTCCGAGAGATACGTATTTGTAGATTTCTCGTTTTGTCTCATTGTCAGTTTTGTGAGAATAATTATTTTTCTTTTTTATTGACTTTATTTTATTTATATCCATCTTTCGTTTTTAACTTTAGTTTAGTTTTAGGTTTACTTTTGTTTAAAAATTTATGGTTTCGTGTACTTGTATAAAAGTAAGTCTTAAATATGGCGAATAACTTTCATAGAACTCATGGGAATTGCTTTTCTTTCTTTTTCTATAGCAAACACTGAATTTACGATTGCAGGGGAAAGATAAAATAATATCTCACCTCTTAGAATGTATATTTAGTTTTCAAACAAAATTGGAACTTTTTCAAAAGGACATTAAAAATAAATCATTTTGTCATTTTCCTAGAATTAAAAAAAATTCCACGAGTATATAAAAAAGCAAAAAGGAGCATTGACGGAATTCTAAAACAGATTTCGATACTAGAAATATTTAAAATTGCCCCTAGATTTTTTTCTGAATTCATTTGAAATTAACATGATTTAAGGTGAGTTATCCATTTCCAGTATAATTATGACCCAAAAAGCATTTCGAGAATTAAAATTAATAGAGATGCAAAAAGATCAAGCTCTACAATTAAAATATAAATCGACGTCGATTACCAAATTTTGGAAACTTGTACCAGAACCGAAGTAAGGTGAAGTGGGGTAAGTGCGTTTACGGGGTAAGTGCACATTTGGTCATTAAATGTTATGGTGGGTTTAGGATGTCAAACTTTACCGTTACCTTAGCTGTAATAACTATCAAATTTGCCGTAACTCCTAGCTGTTGCCTAAACGCTACTATTTAAACAAAATAGTTGAACTTTTTTTAAATACCACAGCTATTGCTACAGTTACGCTTACAGCCTTTAAGTTTGGCATCCTAAATCCACCCTTACATGTTTGAATTTATGGCACTAAGACCTATGAATAAAAACTTTTACTAACGTATTCGTCCCTATTTTATCGATTGGCGATATTCGCTTCCCTTGTTACTTTGAAAAAAACGCGTTCAAAATTTTCATTGCAGCCGAAATTGAAAACCGAGTTAGTGATGCTTGAGTAAATTGTCCAACAGTTTCAATATTAGTTAAGTTTTAGTGGTGATATGTGTCAGACATAAGGGTTTTTAAATTACATTATTTATTCTTAAGGTATTTTTCTTACCGGTTAATACAGTTCCATTTATGTGGCTATAGCGCACTTGCCCCGTCCATTTTAATTGACGGGGCAAGTGCGTTTATTTCAGTAGGGGTTTCGTTCTAACCAGAAAAGAAGTACAGCAGAATAATAACGTTTCTTGGTTAATTGTAGACTAAATTAGAATAACATTTTATTTGTTATGTTCGTCGCAACTTCTTTTTAACGAAACAGCCTTGTGTTAAGTTCCATAGCTTATACCACGGCAGTTAAAAATGACTAACTTCGTTATCTTATAAATTAATGATTTTCGCTTCGGTACACAATAAAGAATATTCTTCAAATTAGATTGCATTAGTCCCATTTGTTAATCAAAGTATTTTGCTCGAAGAAAGAGGCGTTAATCGCTCTTGCCCCAGATTAGCGGGGCAAGTGCGTCTACGACGAACAAAATTTAAAAAATAAAAAAAATTTATTCGGCATTTCTTTATTTAATCAAATATCTGTCATTATTTAGAGTATGCCTCAAGTTATTATAGTTATAAAAGAGAGCGTTCGTTAGCAAGCATTATTGATGTTGTAACAATTGAAAGTTACACTTATCATTTTTTATGCCGCACTTACCCCACCTTACCTTATACCATAGATAACATAGGTTGTCTATGCCTTATACTGAATTAAAAAAAGCTGCTTCTCGAATTAGTTCAATATTCGGAACAACATGTTCTACATATTCTAACATTTTATTCTACTTTAAAATTCTTGAAATCCAAACACCGATCAGTATTAACGAACCAGCATCTCAAAGAATTACTGAAAAGTGATGTCATCAATTATTTACAAAATTTTAAAGAATTATCAAGAGAAGTCAAATAAATATGTTTAATTTTTAATATTTAAATTCAATACACATATTTTGTGCTTTTATTTATAAATTTTCAATAAATATAATTTCTATAAAAAGAAATTTTAATACCTCTTTTGCATTACTTTTTAAATATATAATAAATTGCGGGTCGTGAAACATTTCAAATTTTGAACAATGGCTTGGACGATCAAGGAGCTTGGCGACCCCTGCAATATAGGAAAGATAGGGAGTTGAACAATCTTATAAGCATTACTTTATTGACCTTGGTTACCACTAGCTGTCATTTTCAAAACCAGTAATATGTAATATGGTTTTACAAATATTATTGCTTATTTTATTTCTTTTGTTAACTTTGTGACCAATTAGGCACATGGTATTTAAAATCAAAAGCTATTCCTAAAGGAATTGAAAACGACAGTTACTGATGATATCGAATAACCATGTCCAACGATCTCTTTAAAGGATTACTTTCCGAAAACAGTTACTTTTAAACATTTGTATAAAATATTTTTGGTTATTTAGCATTATTTTAAAGGGGATCTCACCAATTAAGACGATTGTGTAACTCTTAATTACATTCTGCATTTAAATTCCTCTTCGTAAATTCGTTTATTTTTTTTACTTTTAATAAAACAAGAATTTAGAAAATATTTCGCCTTTATTTGAGATGAATAAACATATGTATACATTTCTCAACGATTAATAAACTATTATTATTCAAGCAACAACTTATTTCCGACGCATAAAAAATAACAATCTCTTTATTATATTCCGTTTTGTATATTGTACGATAAAACTTTTGTACATTTACAATTTAGTGAAATGTAAACGATAGATTTTTTGGAAAAGTATATTGTCAATGGTTAATTACAACAAATCTTTGGCAAAATAAAGCCAAAATGCGTGACGATTTTCTCTATTACTTACATTTTACAGCTTCGCTGCTGCACAAAATTTATTTTATCAATTCTTATCGATTTAAAATACACTTGCAAATGTATTAAATATAAAATTATACACTTGTGCTTCAGTGTTATGCCTAAACTAAACGTATTTCCGCTTACTTATTAGCAGCTACTTAAAAGTGTGCAATAAAGGCCTATTCTTGGTCCAGTATCACCAATATGCCCCTTTTTTTCTTTCTACAATTCTTTAACAATTTAACAATTTCTTTAAATAAATACATACAAACTTGAAAATCATTTTATTAAGGCAAATATTATTGCTCGCTAATACTATTGTAATATTTTAACAACTACAAAAACAATTCCTCTCGCGGTATATGAGAGTACACAAGAAATTGTTAAGAAAAATTTGCTATACTTCTTTCTAAAAAATACTCAATTCTATGTTTCTTTTCTTCTTGTCTTTCTAAATCGTTACACATTTTTGTACATAAAGCCTAAATAGATGGAAAAATATGGCTTAAGTTACATTTTTATATTTTATTCGTTTGAAAACTGACCATATTTTTTGGTATGTTAGGTAGGATATTTTACAAATATTATATCGACAAACTTTAAAAATAAAATAGTATAAATACATTTGGTTGGAAATATCTTAAATTACTAAAATCGACATTTCATTTTTCAATTTACTATTTAACACTTACCTTCCGATTTTATTGTAACATGTCACGTTTTTATTTATTTATTAAAAGAGCCATGTTTTCATTATTGAAGAACTAGCAAAAATAAAAAATTAAAGCAGTAAACCTGATAAAAATAAAAAAATACCTATTAACATGTTAGATAATTTAAAATTGAGTAAAAAACTAATTTTGATGAAATACTAAAGGAAATAAAGTTACTAGATTTTCATTGAATTTTCAAAAAACACTGTATCTTTGAATTTTCTTCTCAAAAGTGACTATATTTTAACAAACTATTGAAAAAAGTTACCAGATTTATAACAATTTTAGACAAAAATTGGAGTGCTAGTTTTAATAAAATTGTCCAAAAACATTACTGAATTTCCATTAGTTCTATGTTAGACAAAACTTACAAGTGAAGTATCAGAACTGTTTCTATCGTAGTATTGTAAATATCCCTCCACTCCTAATTGGAAAATTGAAAAAACTACCCCTTTTTCATCCCCTAACTTTGTAAATATCACTCAACATCTTGGGGTTGAATTGCAAAAAATTACCACTTTTCTCGCCCCCTTTCACCCCCAACAATAGATGCGGTATCGGGGGGGTTTGAAACCTACTATCATAGCACATCGTTTGGCGTTTACAGCAATCATTTATCGCTTTTAGTTTTCGAGTTATAAGAGAAAATGTGTTTTCGACCCTCAACTTTCAACCCTTATAAGTTGCCCCAGAGGCTTTTACCGCACGTATAAAAAAATACGTCAACTTTATTTTGACGCATTCTACAACTGTACCAAATTTAAGCAAAATCGGTGGATCAGTGACGGCAAAATCAGGGACAGTTCTGATATTTCCCTTGTTAGTAAATCCTACAAAAGTATCCAAAAAAGTTTTTAATTTTTTGGCAACTTTTTAATCAAATTTATTTATTTTATTAGTATAATTAAAGTATTTAATGTTGAATTTTCTTCTCAAAAGTTACTATATTTTAACAAACTATTCAAGAAAGTCACCAGATTTATAACAATTTTAGAAAAAATTGGAGTGTTAGTTTTAATAAAATTGTCCAAAAACCTTACTGGATTTTCATTAGTTTTAGACAAAACTTAATAAATCCTACGAAGGTATCCAAAAAACGTTTTATTTTTTTTGCAACATTTTGATCAAATTTATTTATTTAGTATAATTAAAGTTTATTATAGAAAACTCTAAATTCAGTAAAAATCAGTTTTAAATAAATCGTAAAAAATAACAGATTTTTATGAATTTCAAAGATATCATTTTTTCAAAAAAAGTTAGATTTAAAATTTAAAAAGAAAAGTTATACTTAAGATTTTTATTAGTTTTTGGACAAAACTTACTAAAAATTCAATTCACACAACTGCCCAATTGTTGTGAAATTCTGGAAGTACAGTGTTATGTAGTTGAACGAAAAATGAATATTTTATGAAAAAAGGTAAATTTGGAACCATTTCCAAATTAGACTGAAGTCACAAATGTGTGAAATTTTATACTTGTGGTTTTAAAGAAAATATATTTCCATTATAAACCGAGTTTGGTATATTTCGAGACCTTACAATAACTAATATGTTTTATAGTTACAGGAAGGTTCATTATTTAACCCTTTATAACTCAACTTTTTAAAAATGTTTAAATACCAGAAATGTTGATAGTTTTTTATAAATTATAAATTGCACGTTTCTTAAGTTTTTAAAAATTTAATAATAATGTGAACAAAAACAAATAGAAAATAGTAATGTAACACTTACGTCACATTATGTTGTATATTATTTTTTCTATGGTTATAACGTTACAAACAGTTAGATTTAAGAAATATGAAACACTTTGAAGCAATTGTTCTGCCTATTGTAGGAAAATTTTACCCCGCGTTTGCACTAAACAATACGACAAATTTTTACTGTAATTTTGGAAATGGTATCGCATGCGTGTTTTCGATTTTTGCATGTTGTTTGTAGTTCAAATCTAATTATTAGCAGCTAGGACGCTCCGTTTTGACGAAATCTACTAAAATTTCACAGAACGGTGTGCCTGAACCGTAACATAGAATTAAAAGTCATTTAAGCTTTTGTTTATTTTTTATATGCAATAGGTTTGCAACAGAATTATCACGTGATGCTATAAAGAGTTAAAAACGTTTGAATTAACGTTTCATTTTAATAATGTACTATCAATAACAATTTTTCAAAAAAAAGTTTTCAACACAACTTTAAAACTTGTTATCTTGAAAACATTGTTTGTGAGAATAAAACTTTTCGTTTGTCGATATAATTTTTGAAACACTTTGATATTACTAAAGGTACAGTATTGAGATCTCAAAAGTTCACTAAAAAATTCCAGAGCGATTGTATTCACTTGTATTTTATTTATATAGGTACTTATTTGTGTATTTTTTTTTGTTCTAAAATAATTTCTTAATCTAAATCGCTTGAATCTTTTATGTGCTTCTTTGCGTGGTTTGCGCGATTTTTATCATTCTGCAAAACAGCCACACATTTTACAACCATAGTTTCTGAGTTTGCCGAAATTAAAACGCTCGGTAAAACGTGTTGGTATCACAGAGAAATATGATGACGGAAACAACGCGTAGGAATTTCCATATATGATCAAATCGAAATAATATTAATTTATTACAAATTTTTAAAATAGATACCACAATATTAATAAAACGAATTCTTGATGTTAAATCGATTTGATCATAAATATTGGCATTTAATAAGCTAAAATTTACTTTAGTTTTTCTCTTTCCTGTTTGGACTTTTTTTATAATCAGGAATTGACAAATATGAACCAACATGGGTTAATGTTTTCTTTCCGCTTCTTGTGATTTCTTTTTACGAATGGATGGAATGATGTTATAAATTTTAAAACGTTACTTCTTATCTTATTTCCTACCCTACAACCGAGAGCAGCCACTATGAGTTAACGTCTTCTTGTATGGACATTTGCGTAGAATTTTTCCTTGGAGATCGTCCTCTTCTTTTAGGGGACACAGGAGGTGTACAAGCTGGAGTAACTGGGGCTGTTAAAGTTCCACTTGCTACCGATAAATCCATTCGAGAACCAGCTCGAGATGGGGGAGCTGATCCTAAAGGAAATAAAAATCAAATTCAATCAAGATTTAAAACATTAATGTATGTCTGACATTTTATCATTTTAAGATAGTGAATTATTAAGGTTTAAAAGGGCCGATAATCTATAATCTATTTTCTTTCATGGAAATATTATTTTAAAACCATTATCAACTCTTTATGCAGTCATGTCACATTTCTGTTATAAATCCCATCATTCTCTGCAGAATATAAAACGAAACTTAAGCCGCTTTTAAATCAATGTTACCCGCACATCTGGTTATTTTATCATTTTAAGAAGTTGAGTTATGAAGGTTTTAAAAATAAATTTACCACCATAACTTCGAAGTCCAGCTGGTCCAGATTTCGGTCGAACGCTTGTTGTACTTGGACTCCTCTTAATTTCCGTTTGTCCCCTGCTACTTCTTCGACTACTTCTCCTTCCTGAATCGGGCGTTCTACAAACTCCAGTGGGACATCTCTCCCCCATCGAACACCTTCCCTCGCAAATCGTCTTCGTTGACAACAACTGCTCGTAATTATTCAAGCTGAGCATGCATTGCTCCCGGTCGATTTGAACCAAAGCCAAACTAGGATAACGTTCTTTCAATCGCCGCCGTTCCTCGTGAAGTTTCGTCTCTTCGAAGTCTTGCAACTGCTTTTGGAAGCCCAGGTTGGGATTTGCGACCGCCCTTCCCGCTCGGACGACTTTTAAAGCCTCCTTCCAACTCAGATTGGTTACGGACATGATGTAGGCTACGGTTACGGTTACGCTACGAGACATCCCGGCAAGGCAATGGATGAGGACGTTGCCTTCTCTTAATCGAGCTGCGTGAATGAAGTCGTTACAAAGGGAAAAGTATTGTGTTAGGTTTTGGTCAGGCGAGTCAGATGCCATTACGCAAAGGTAGTGCTTATCCTAAAATAGTCATTATTATAAAAATAAAGCCAATATTTTGATTGTAGAATTCAAGTTACTATAACTTACGGAGTGGATTTTTTTGGCTGTGTCATGGATGGCAACGATATGTGTTATGTTGTATTTGTCTAGTTGAGCAGAATCTTTCGAGTCCCTATAGTTGCCGACATAGAGACCTGGCAACACCTAAGAAATAAAAAAATGAAACATTTTAAAAGATAATTAAATGAAGGTTAAATAAATTTTTCATCACTATCGCAGCAATAAATCGACTATTTTATACAATTTAAAGATTTACATACAAATCACTTGAAAAATGTTGGTTGCGTGAGAAAGTGTGACCTAAAACAACTTGCTAAATACATTTTTATTGAATGGCAAATTGCTTTTTTTTCCTTGCGGCGTATCAAGTTTAAGAATAGATTTGTTTGCATATGTGTAACGAATCAACTCTCTTTGTTTAAAGGAAAACTTGAAAATCTTGTAGGTAATTAGTTATTAAAATGCAAGCAAATGTATCAGAAAAAGTATAGTCTAATAAAATGATGAGTAGAATACAAATTGGATAATTATAGTTTGCGATCTTTATGGTTTTAAAAACAGGTTTCTCTAAAAATCGTCTATTTTGAATTAATTAATTGGAGTACTCTTACGCCCGGTTACAGAAGCGGTCATTAAATTCAAATGCTTGTTAACAGCCGTAATTGGCTGCAGTTCTCCTTTAAACTTCGATTAAATTTAATGAACGTGTCTGTTTCCAGTACAACATACAGATGGACATTAAACGGAATTATATCCTACAAAAATAGTAAAACGAAAAGTTCAACTAAACATGTATTCTCCCCAAATGATTTATAAGGCCGGGGACACACACAACGATTTTTCGCCGTACGGCAAAATGCCGTCCGATATTTTGCCGGACGGCGAAAAACATAGATGACATATACTTATACAGGGTTAGTATAAAGTCCCGGAACGGTCGAATAATTTTGTTGTTTGAGAAGTGTCAAAGTTGAATTTCTACCTGATTATATAGTTAAATGCGACGCATTTAATAATAACAGTTTCATTTTTCTCTCGTTTCCGGTTTTACAGGAAATGCGTCGAACCTTGTTTTCTTAAATGGCATGTATAGTATATTCGGGCATTTTCGAATGCGGAATAAAAAACTACGTTCAAAAATACTAAAATTCTTTATTCTATCGATAAAAACGCATAATAAAACCCAAATTAAAAAAATCAGTTTAACGCAAAATCAAGCAAACATGTCACTTTATTGAAATATCATATTGCTGTCATATGCTTATTATTTCCTGCACGCTCGATCGGGCGCAGAAGAGCGATTGGCCAACCCGTTTACCAGACTTTTATCCCTACTGCATTTCTCTTTATGGTGTCATTTGAAATGCCAAGTGTATAAAACTCGGCTAAATAATTTAGACAAATTACAGCAACAAAAATTGAGGAGATGCACCGCGTTACACCACGAATAATACAAAGTTCATTAAGGCCGGGGACACACACAACGGTTTTTCGCCGTACGGCAAAATGCCGTCCGATATTTTCCCGGACGGCGAAAAACGAGCTTGCTTTCACACACAACGTTTTATTGCCGTTGGTTGAGTTCAGTACAATATTTGACATTACTTACTTACGTCTTACTAGACAGTATATTCGAATGACAAGACAATTTCTAGACAATTACAAGCGGTAAAAATCCGTTGCGTGTGAAAGCTTGTATTTAAACACGTAGGCCACTATCTACTATCTACGGCACGGCTGCCGTCCCTTGCAGTGACAATGGACGGCTGCTAAACGGCACGATTTTTTGCCGTGACGTTTTTTTGCCGGTGCCGTCTAGTGTGAAAGGTCTCAATCATTTATTCGCTCCACTGTCGGAACGTACGGCACGGCATTTTGCCGTAC
Source organism: Digitonthophagus gazella (assembly GCA_036711955.1). Taxonomy (NCBI): domain Eukaryota; kingdom Metazoa; phylum Arthropoda; class Insecta; order Coleoptera; family Scarabaeidae; genus Digitonthophagus; species Digitonthophagus gazella. The sequence continues at coordinate 13,515,014 of JASCIT010000001.1, forward strand.
GGCGAAAAACCGTTGTGTGTGTCCCCGGCCTAAGTTGTTGACCGATTACGTCGGTGTCAAACGGTAAACGGGTCGCATTTTGAACATTTATAACTTAAAGTTAGTCGTTTATTATTTATAATTTTAGTTAATTTTTTAATAATTGCGTTTCATTCAATAAAAATAAACATATTACTTGTCCTTGTAACAAGTTTTACAGTCATTTCTTATTTTCTTATTAACTTAATTAATTATTGGTAATGACACAGGTAACATATGACAGCAATATGAAGTTTCAGTAAGGTGACATGTCTGCTTGATTTTGCGTTAAACTGATTTTTTTAATTTGGGTCTTATTATGCGTTTTTATCGATAGAATAAAGAATTTTGGTATTTTTGAACATAGTTTTTTATTCCGCATTCGAAAATGCACGAATATACTATACATGCCATTTAAGAAAACAAAGTTGGGAGCATTTCCTGTAAAACCGGAAACGAGAGAAAAATGAAAATTTTATTATTAAATTCGTCGCATTTAACTATATAATCAAGTAGAATTTCAAAATTGATACTTCTCAAATAACAAAGTTATTCGACCGTTCCGGGACTTTATACTAACCCTGTATAGATAGGCGACTCTCCTATGTTTGGCTGGAACTCCGTTTAGTTGCGTATGATGTCACCAATGGCGCTACATTCGTTTTGCAGTTTTAAGTACTGGCGGGAAATTTAAAAAATTGTCAATTTTATACCTCTTCAATTTTTGTTTCAAACAATACTAAAAGTGACAACATTAAAACCACATAATTTTATTAATGAAACTCATGAATTTATTGACCATTAAAGATAATAATATGTGTTTGGGTTCACAACTAATACTTATGAATCTAATTTTCGAATCTTGCTGTTTGGTATTCATTCTTCTTGTAAATTCTGGTTCATTAAATCACTCGAAACACCAAAACCATATCACTTAAAATCCACTGAACAAACTAGAATCACTTCAAATAACTTGCACAATTCTCGCTTTTCACAAAAAGAATAAGACATGACAAGAAATGTCAACTTTTTAAATATGAAAATATTTGAAATCTCATGATATCAACTATGCCCTGGACAAATGATGCGCAGTGCATATTAATCATGTAGGTTCCTGTATAAAAGCTGCCAAAATAAATTTTATAGTAGAATGCAGCGCCATGTGTGACATCATCCGGTACTAAACGCAAGTTTTGACATTATGATAGGAGTGAGCAGTGCATGGCGAAAAACGAGCTTGCTTTCACACACAACGTTTTATTGCCGTTGTTTGAGTTCAGTACAATATTTTACATTACTTAGTTACGTCTTACTAGACAGTGTATTCCAATGACAAGACAATTTCTAGACAATTCCAAACGGCAAAAATCCGTTGCGTGTGAAAGCTTGTATTTAAAGACGTAGGCCACTATCTACTATCTACGGCACGGTTGCCGTTCCTTGTAGTGACAATGGACGGCGGCTAAACGGCACGATTTTTTGCCGTGACGTTTTTTTTGCCGGTGCCGGCTAGTGTGAAAGGTCCCAATCATTTATTCGCTCCACTATTGGAACGTACGGGACGGCATTTTGCCGTACGGCGAAAAACCGTCGTGTGTGTCTCCGGCCTAACTGTTTGAACAAGACATCCATTTGCCTTTTTATAATTATTTTTAGCTATCAGAATTGAATTCGGAATAATGAATTATTCTAAAGAATAATTAATTATTCAGTATAAGACGCACATAAGAAATATGATAACGTTAAACCACCTATGATAAGTATGATTAATGTTCATATGTATTTGAACGAGACATTAACTATTTGCCTTTTTATAATCATTTTTAGTTATCAGAATTGTGTTTGGAAATAATTATTCTAAAGGATAATTTATGATGACCTTAAACCACCTATGATAAGTATGATTAATGTTCCAAGGGTTGAAGGTGGAGTTAAATTTTTGTTTTTCTGTTGGCCATTTGCTTATATTTTAACATTAAAATTTGTATGTTTACATAAAAATATGCACAGAGTGTTAGAAAATAATGTTTAAGGATTTTAATGATGTATTGTTCAAAATAAACCAAAAGTCTTAATAAAGGTATGTTCGAAAACCAACCGCTTATAAAACAACAAAAAAATTTTTGACAACAGATCAAAGCTATTATTGTATATGTACTTAATGACATTGATTGTTTCCAAACAAAGACTTAACATATACAAAGACTTCCATACAAAAACTTAGAACATACTCAAAATGTCCTTCTTCCATTTCCACCGAAAATTATCTTTCAATAGTATTCTATTTATCGTTGAAACTGGAAAATCATCGTGAAAATACGCGAGTTACTGCTTATTTTTTAGCTCAATCAAATGTAACAAATTATTAAGAACATTTTCTGTTTTGAAGCTATAAGTGAACAAAAAATGTTTCAAGTAAAATTACAGTAGAGCCTCGATTATCCGAACTGACTGGGACCAAAGTGCGTTCGGATAAACGATTTTTCCGGATAATCGATTAGATAGAAAAATTAGAAAAATCAATGGAGGATCAGTACGGAAAGATTTTTGTTTGAAACTCTCTGTAGGTTCCCCATTTAGAAAACATATTTATTTTTTAATTGAATTAAAAAAAATATATATATTTTGGAAAAGAAATATTTTTTATATTCTAATCAAGTACAACTTTCATACATAGTAATTAATGACTACCTAATTTTACAAAATAATTATTTAATTTCCTTTGAATTAATTTCTGTCCTCTTTTCTTGAGAACTAAGTGGCGCATCCTCTTTAACATGAGTTACTAACTGGGAGTACACCCTTCTTGACGCTCATACCAACATATTGCTATTTCCAACACAGCAGAAGCTTCTTCATTACTTGGTCCACTTTGCACATGTTCTAGATCTTCATCGCTTTCGCTAGTATCAGAATGCTTCGTATTTTCGCCAAAATTTCATCGTCACTTAAAATTTGAAAGCCAGGATCCTTTTCATCAGCCTCCAACCACAATTGGGCATTTTCTTTATGGCATTATTGAAATCTGAGAATGTTTGTACAAATTTCTATAATTTCATTAACACCTTCCTCCACTTCTTTATTGTTGTTTCTTCAGCAAATAACAAACGACGTAAGATTTGTTTTCTGTACATTATTTTCAGCATAGCTATAACACCTTGGTCCATTGGCTGGACAAGTGAGGTAACATTGGGTGGTAAGTAAATGACCTTAAAATTTTCATCAATTGAATTTAAAGCCAATTCCGGGTGTGAGGGGGCATTATCTAAAAGTAGAAGTACTTTTCCAGTTTTATTTTCTTTCTCTTTAATTTCTTTTACATTTGGAATAAAGTTTGCTGTGTACCAGGAGGTTCGGATAACCGACGTTCCAGTTGATCAACGTCCGGATAATCGACGCGCTACTGTATCTTTAAATTAACCAACCTAATGCAAGATAAATATTGCGCTCAAAACGAAAAAAATAAATAATTCTTTAACTAGTTATGGTATAACTGGAAGTTACAGATTACTGAAAGTATTTTCAAAATGTTGCTTATCATGCAACAAATGTGTGCATAACATTTCAAATTCATCGAAGTTATGGTATAACTGTAAGTTACAGATAACTGAAAGTATTTTCAAAATGTTGCTACCATGCAACAAATTTGTGCATAACATTTCAAATTCATCGAAGGTATACTTTCCATCATATACAGCAACGGTAGGCAACCTCCGACCCGCGCGAGGGTTTAATCTGGTCCGCGGGACTTTTAGAAAGAATAATAAACGATTTTTGTTTTAAATCAAAAATTTGTAATAATTTTTAGAAATAATTAATGAAAGGCTTTTACCACTAATCCGTTATAGAAAAAAAGTCTCATTACTGAACAGTTGTTCTATCGATCGAAAGCAGAAGACCTGGGACATCTAATCTTTAATTTTGTTTTTTATATTAAAAAGAAAAACTTGTAAGTATCAAACAATTGTTAATTTTCTACTCCGGTTCGCGTACGAAAGGTAAACCGTAATCTGGTCCCCACTATACCAAAGGTTGCCCGCCCCTGATATATAGTGTGTCCCCGGATAGGTGAAACGACTCAAAAAAAAATAAAAGGCAAAAAATTTTCGATGTTAATTTTCATCGTATGGGGTTTAGCTCCATTTGGTTCAAAATTAATTTTTTAAGGTATTTCCAATTTAACCCTCTATTGGACTGTATAATTTTCAGGTCACATTTTATTTGACATTTTACCAAATAATTATAGTTTTTCAGGTGATTGCGCATAAATCTTAATTCACAATCAATATCAATATTTATGACCGCTGTCAGACTCATCAACCTGATAGGGTAAACTCACCAAATCTCGGCCATGCACCTAAAGTCGGCCTTCCAGTTTTTCTATATGGATTTTTATAGAAAGGCCGACTTTAGGAAGCATTTTTAGGGGGGCCGACATTTGGTCAGTTTACCCTATAACAAAGTAAATGCTGTGCAAACTGTAACTTTTTTTTTGGATTTAAAATAAAAATTCGGCCTATAGAGAGTTAAAAGGAAAGCTAATCTTGACATTGAATAAAAAACTTTTGTTGTTGCAGGTAAAGTACCTTTTCTGTTTATCGTTCATAAAAACTTTTGCAATGATCGGCCAAGTTTGATAAAACTCATTGTTATTTTCATCGGTCGTACAACACTATTTTTTGGTGAATATCATATCTTTTCAGGAGAAATAAGGGAAACGCTCTTAAACTAGCTTAAGAAAAACACAATAGAAAAGAGAGTATCTCCGGTAAAGTAATATATCAAATGTTATAAAACAAAAGCAATTATTACAGGTTACCACTTGTTGGCTTAGTTCTACTAAATTATTATTGAAATAATAGTACCTAAGTTAAAAGTTCAAACTACATCAAACTCTCTATTAAGCCTCCTTTAAAGCTTCATATTGAAAAGAAGGTAAATAACAAAAAGTAAAAGAAAAATATTTGTATTGAAACAAATCTTTGATTAATTAAGGACCAATATCGTTAGATAGGTCTTTTTGAAACAGTATTTTTCTGAACAATGAGTTTTATGAAAGTAAATCCATCATTCCAAAAATTTCCATATGAACATAACGTTTCATTATGAACAAAATTTCTTAGTAACAGTTTGATGTACGGTAAACAGAAGAGGTACTCTATCTGTCACAACAAGAGTTAGTTATTTATTCAGAATTCGCTTGTTCTCTCTAAATTGCAAATATGATACAAACTAATCTTTAACGAAGCAAGGCTAAACCTCAAAAGATGAAAATTAACATCGAAATTTTTTTATCTTTTATAAGAGTCATTTCACCTGTCTGCAGACACACTGTATACATATGGTTTTTTGTGAAGTGTGACTTCTTCAATTCTTGCACCAAATGATAGAATACATATTATTACCTTAATTTCGAAAAATGACATCCCATTTTTTAACTTTTAGATACGTCTAACACCGAGGCAACCAGCAACAAGCGATATTTCCACTAGATCAGTGTTTGCCAACGTGGGCCCACGCTTCACAGGGGGGCAATTTTATTGTTCAGGGGGGCAATTCGAAAATCGCCTCGATATGAGTTTAATCCTCTCGCTCCGTGCCATTTAAATGCAATGCTAGATTTTGGTGTCAAATTTAAGGAAAAAAGTAAATTCTTAAATAATTATGGTAAATAATTATTAGGTGTAATTTTGCTGGACAAGACCAAAATGTCAACTGGCAGTTTGGTAGCTAAAAACACCTCGCCTCTTCTAAATGAAATACTGCATTCAGTAATAAAGTGTGTTAATGCTATTAAAGCTAATGCTAAATGTGAGCGTCTCTTCAAACTATTTTGTGAAGAAGAAAATGTGAGACTTTTACTTCATACTGAAGTATGGCTATCTAAAGGGAAGTGCTTGAAAAGATTTATGGCATTGTTTGATACTCATTGTCAGTGATTTTTTAAGCGACAAATCTGAATTGAAGTGTTTGTTAACAGTCAATGGTAAAGCATTTGTTCAAGGAACAAATAATACTCTCGTCGATGCAAAAGCGAAGGTATTTGGTTTCGTTACCCATATTGAGTTATGTCAGAAACATATTAACAACAAAAATCTAAATATTCTATAGGCTGAAGAAAGATTTTCTGATTTAAAACAAATTGATTTTCCAACATGGATGATGCAACCAATCTTAATGGATTTGTCTGATATATTAAACATGCAGTATCAAGAAGAACTCGCAGAATTGCAAGATGATGATTCAGTCAAAACTTTACTTATATGGCGTATTCGATTGGCAGAACTAGTGTGCACTGGTGCGCAGTAATTGAGTGCAAAATGTGACATATGTCACACTAGCTCAGTGCAAAAAAGGGCAAATTCAACAGAACGCGATGAACTCAAACGTAATCATAACATCACTTGTAAGTGTGTTCAAGGCTTGATGATGTTTAAAATATTTTATAAACTACAATAATAAAATGTAATAGAACGCAACGATGCAACCAATAGAACACGCTGTTATGCACTGGTGCGCACTAGTGCAACCAATCGAATTCGCCATTAAAATAAAGCGAGCGATGGCGTGGCTTTGTGAGGAAACAGAAAGCAAATACCCAAATTTAACCAAATGTGCAAGAAAACTATTGCTGCCGTTTCCATCTTGATATTTAGCTGAATGTAGATTTAGTGCTGTAAATGATTAATTGGTAAAAAATGAAATCGCCTGGATATAACACAACGAATAAATTAATAAAGAAAAATTTTTATTAAAATCATTTGGAATTTTATTTCGGTTTTTCATCATATGTTTTGAAAATTTACTTACTGTGTTTCATTAATAATTTCCTAGTGATTCTTTCCAAAAACCTATCATTTATGTTTCTTAAGTGAACAATTCAATTTTTTAATATTAAAAATTATGTAGGTTACATAGGGAGGCATAAGAATCTTAGAAAGGCAAAGGTGGGGCATGGCACAAAAAGGTTGAGAAACATTGCACTAGATGATATTTTACATAGAATTAAAGCAGACGTCACATATTGAAGCAATCCAATATCGCCTCTCTATTTGCAATATCGATTTACTCCAATGTGAGAGACATCATTTGATTATATGTAAAATGTCATCAAATGGCAATATGCTAGTTGCTTGTTACTGGTTGCTTCGGTGTGAGATGTGCCTTGTGCAACTATTCATTCATCAACATAGATTTCCATTTTGTAATTCAAATTAATTACCATAAATTTTTAAAGCTCTCCTCTTGCATTTATTATCCAAATGATTTAATATAAAAAAATCGATTACTTTGACAAAGAAACTGATCGAGAATAATAACAGAAAAATCTAACTCTTTAATAATAAAATATTGTATTGATTCTGTACACACAAGACCACGTTTACCATGATGTAGGTGATTTAAGTGCAGTACTGGTGTACGAGCGGCATATAAAATCGATATCATAACAAAAGACCTAACAAGGTGAAAGCTCTTTAGATTGTAAAGAGTGGCATTGAAGACTACTTAGGTGTGAATTTCGTATCGATAAAAAAATCTGCTGAAAAAGTCGAATTGAAAGGTTGAAATCGAATGAAACTGAACTGGCGTTGAACCAGAAAAAATGATTATCGAACGAGACAAAGATAAAAGCAATAGGGAATAAATTGATAAATAAATTTCTTTAATTGAAACTTTTCATTTAAAGTTATCACTAGATTTAAATTTAAAATTGTTATAAACTTTAAGCACTTAAAGATAAGTTTCATATCGCAACGAAGAGTTTCACGGAGGAGATAAAAGAGCTTAAAGGATCAAGGTGTAAAGTTCCTCTGTTGAACAAAAAAGAAACTTAAAAGTTTTTTAACTTATTTTTAAGTCGTTCTTAATTTAGTATATTAAACCCCTGTCTTTATAAGTTTTAAATTTATCCCTTAAACAGCCAAATTATAGACATTTCAAGCAAATGCATCAATTTCCCAAATTATTACCCCCAAACATGCAACCATCTACTTTTAGTAAATTACAAAAAACCATGCTTTTATTTAAACGCCGCTTATTAGGTTGCATAAAATAGCCTTCAAATTATTCCCTAAATTCAACTTTCAACCAAATTAAATAACAACATAAATAACTTACAAAAGAAATTCCTGCATTGAAAACGTTTCTAATTTTTTCAATATCTCCACTAGCGTCACAACAAAGCATTCTGCTTCCTTTCCAACCTTCCAGATCAACAATCACAAAGAAACTACTTCTTCGTGAGTAATATGGAATAGCAGGTTTCCACATTCGCAGGTCATATCGGCACAAGATCGACGTTGACATAGTTGCTATAGCTACGTTTTATTATTAAATCACTTTGGCCTAGTATGTAGTCACTTTGGCCACATAATAATAACGTTGGGGGTGTGCGAAAGAAACGGTTGACCCTAATCGAGGTCGAGATTGCGACTTTAATAAACGATGAAAATCGCACGCTATGCGAAAATTAGGGGTGGATAAATGGAACCGCTAAGCGTAGGGATGGTGGGCTAGGCATTATGTATTTAAAGGGTTTAGCACTCTCGAATGATGTCATCCGGTTGTTGTATACCAAAAGCGAAATTATGACACTCATGTGGTTTCGTGTTGTGTGTTATATTACATATAACGGGTGAGACACAGGGGAAATAAATGACAAAACTTTAGTTTAACCACGTAGGTATGCTCGTAAAGAACAAAAACTTTTTTATGTATGCACCATTCTTTATTTTTGATAAGTCATATTTTTCCCGATAAGAGCTTATTTTAACGGTTATTAGATTTTATTGCTTTTAAAATTTCATGCTAGAAGCTTTTTAGAAAATGGAATTTGTTTCGAACTTTTATAGGTTTATTGGTTTTAGTTGTTTTACGTTACCGAAACTTTTTGATTTTTGCGCATTTCAGTTTTTCTTCATTTTACGATTTATAAAATTAATTGGTACTTTTAAAAATTAGCGTTCATAACTCAACTTATTACAACAAATTATTCAGTCCATGATAATAAAGAAAAATGATCGCCAATCATATTAATCGATGCTATAGCGCCGGGGAGGATGGAACACTGCGTTTTTCAAATGTTAGCTTTCCAAAAAGTAACAATCCTATTGTTGGCATCTCATGTTCAGATATCGAAATGTTTCCGCTTGGTTTCAGCGGAATGAAACGACAGGCTACATAACCAATGTGAAGCATTAATAGAACGTGCAGTAACAGCACGTTGACTAACGTGCTGTTGAAGTGGCATCGATAAACTCGTCATTCTTTAAGAAGCTGCCATATACAAGAAAACGCGAAAATACAAAATGCTAAGACCTCACAAACAGACCATCAGCATGCCTTCTGTGTTACACTTTTCAATATCGTCCGTTTTCTCGTCTATTTTTAGTAAGGAAAAATGTTTATCTAGGGATCAATTGTTAAACTCATTTATTCGAAAAATTTTGCACTTATTCAAATATGTCTTATTATTAGTTTAAGCGAGTATAAAAGTTTATTTTCCAAAGTGGAGATACATAGCTTTTCTTTAATAAACCAAGAAGATGTACGGAATAAAACAAATAAATAAGCTTGGAATAAAAACATTCGTGTCATCATCGTTAAAACAGAAATCCAAGCATTTTAGACAAAGTGCACAATTTTTGTATTTAACACACGTTTAATATTCTGTTATCAGAAGACGATTAACGTACGTTATCATGAATCAAGTTTAGTTGACCAATTTTAGTTGATCATCTACAGTTTAATAAATCTTGACCAAAATTTTAGTTTCAGTTTTAAAATGGTATTGAACGGTATACCTCAACTTATTTAGGTATATAATATGCACAAAAAGCGAATGTTTTTTATACATTGTTTCAATAACCTTAATTTTGCTCTTGAGATCAGCAATAGTAAGAGAAGAAAATTCCATTTCTTTGATAATGGCGGCCAAAGCATTTTCTCGTGCGCCTTTATTTTTATATTTATTAGTTCGGTAGTTGCAAAGGCAAGAATGTTTATGACAAAATTTCAAAAATTTCATCATGGTACTTTCAAACCACTTGAAACTTATTTTTAAAACTATTTTGTTATTGGTAATTCGATATGATACACTTGAATATAATTGTGACAGGCACTTGAACGCTACATAAACGGCAACAGCTTGATTAGAACAATTTTTTTAATCAGCTACAAAGTTGATCAGCTTTATTTAAAGGAGTATTCTCACTATACTTTTCGTTTATCTTTTACTGGTCGAATAAAATCGGCCAAGTAAACTTCAATCGTGAGAACGCACTTTTACACATATAATTGCATCAAAACAACGACAACTTTCACGAAAATTAAAATAGGAAAAAGTGTTGAACATCCAAAATATTATAAATGCAGATACATGACTAGTTTAACTATCTAGGATTCAGTTATATACTTGCCGTCAACTCATAACTTTATAGAAAGTTACAAAGTACATGAAGCAACATTAAATAGTTTTAAAACAAATGCGTTAAAACTCAAAAGTATAAATCTAATCGCAATTCCACAAGTTAGATCCAACTTGTGCAGAGTAAAATAGAATGCACACTGTATAGCTGTTTAAAATAGCGCGATACCTACAGTCAAAGCCACTGACTGTAAATAAAATGATGAATGTTCGATATTTTCTCCTTTTTTAATGTTAACTAAATAAGTGAGCGTTAATTTTTACGGCAAGTATGAAAAACACAATGGCATTGATTTACTATAAGCCAGTAATTGTTAAATAAATAAGTAAACGTTAATTTTACGGCAAGTATGAAAAAAACAATGGCATTGATTTATTATAACCTAGGAAAAAAACATGACGTATTTTTTGTTGGAATTTCACTATAAAATTATTATTTCATTCGTTTTAGACCAGGAACTAATGATAAATAGACGCATCAACTTTAACTAGATAACTAGAATAACAACAAAATTGTAAAAATTTGGTAATTTTTAATAGGGAATAAATGCTATTGATAAAAACTAACACGTTATACATTGCGCAAGCAGACATCAAACCTACTTACAAGGAGACCACAAGATGTTGTGTTCACCGATTTTAATCAAAATAGTACGAATTGATAGATATCCGTACGTAGTACGAATGTGTAAAATATTAGATCGCATTATTCAGCGATTCGCAAGTAAATCGCGATTATAGGTCGCAATTTAAGGCTCTCGTTGACTCACCACGACCGGCTTTCACATGCGGAACAAGATGGTCCGAACCCCATGATGTAACTGCTTTTTATTTTTAATATAATCAAAATTTTTAATATGTCACTTTATTTCTTCTAATATTTTATTGTTATATGTTTTGAAAACAAATAATTCAACACACTTTTTCGTTTTTACTTTGATTTTTAACTTAAATTAATTAAAGAAAGAACCAGGGGCGGTGGTAGAGGGAGTGGCAAACCGATGACGTAAAGTGGTGTGGCCTTAAATCGAGAGCTAAAATTGCAATTTACTCGCGAATCCCTGAATAGTGCACCCTAATATTTTACAGATTTGTATTGTGTACTAATACCTATCGATTGATACAACTTTCATCAATATCAGTGAATACAACATCTTGTGGTCTCCTTGTTAGTAGTGTTATTTTGGAGTGCAATGGAGTTTTATCACACCTGGATGGTTTTAAAATTCCTTAATATAAATACACGTACACGTTTTAATATGTCCTTCGTCTGCAAATTTTAATAATTTTATTGTACTCTTTAAAGAAGTTTTATTTGTTCTACATTTTAATAATTTTAAATTTTTCACATAATGGTTATTATTTCTACACTTAAATGTCTTTTTTGCTTCTGAAGATGACCATATTTGGTCGAAACTAGTCAAGCAAAATAAAATAATTTATATAACCAGAAAGGTACATTTTTTTAGTTTTCACCTTTACTTAATATAAATGTCCGATAATTGTATAAATTCGTGCGCGATTGATCATAGATAGCTTTCAATATATTGCGTGATTAAATGTGGCTTATGGTTGTTTATTTCTTTACTTACTCTAAAAAAAATAAAGTGTATTGCTTCACTTTATTGCCAATAATTGTTCAAATAAGTTGATTTGTGTTTTGATGAATTTTCTTTTAATGGAAGACGAAAACGTGTATTTATGGCATGTAATGTTGCACGAGTTTTGGAGAGATGTCTATGTTACAATTACACAAGAAACATTTCGCACGTTTACTTAAGTAGTGTTCCTTTTCTCCGGATAGTTTAAAACTGGTTTAGTAGATTACAAAATGGAGATATTTCTTTGGAAGATTAACCCCTCTCCAGTGGTTTATAATATTGATGACAATACTGCAAGTACCCTAGTTGAAGAAAACCCAAGGATTAACAACTGATGAAATAGGTACGACATTAATAGTCGATAAATTGATCGCGCTTCCCCACTTAGAAATCTTAGAATGCGCTTTCAAGCTCGATACGAGGGTGCTCCATCTTTTGACCATATGAATATGGCCATTTTTCTCCTTCCACGTTAGAGTGAAGAGTCTTTTTATAACATTTCTTTGTAAAAATACAACACTGACGTCTTTCCGAAGTTCGTCTAGGATTACATGCCGCAAGCGTACTTTTTCGTTTTATTCGACTTATCTTATAAAATCGACTTATTTGAACAATAACACAGACCTACAAAATTTTATGAAAGGCAAGACCCATAGATCAAAAAGTACTTTTCTAACAGGTTTTGGCGCGCTGAATTCAAATATGACTTGAAACCTGCTCCATCACCTCAAGGTTTCAAGATATTTTAATCTATAAATGCAAAACATACTAGCTTTAACATACACCAATACCTCGCTTTGCGTTGTTTCGTTTTACATTTTTTCGAAGTTGTGTCGCTGCTTAATTAGTACTAATTTTCACTGTGCGTCGTTAGATTTTCGAGGTTGCATTGTTTTGAGTTCGAGTCTTTATTTATTTATTTGAAATGGAACCTGACGTAAATAAATTACTAACAGCGCACAACCAAGAATTCACTAATGAAGAACTATTGCAACTGGAATTGCAATTTGTTAAAGAAGATGACAGTGACCGTTCAATAGAAATCTCTATTAAATTATCTAAGAACAAAATTTAACGTCCAAACAAATTTCCAAAACGATGTGTTTGATTGACGAAGCTATGGAAATTGAAAAAAGAAACGATCCTGATAGCAGAAGGAGTTTTAAAGTGTCCCAGGGAGTAGCTAAGAATATCAATTGAAGGGTGGAGTGCAAGAAGTACCTAAGTAGCATTTTTATAAAATCTGCCTAATTGCGAATTTATCATGCTATCAAACATGATAAACCGAGATATCGCGATTAGGCAGATTTTATAAAAATGCTACTTAGGTACTTCTTGCACTCCACCCTTCAATTGCTATAAGGAAATTTATTATACGTCTAAGAAAAAAGCTGTTCACCACAAAAATTGGACAAATTTTTTGTGAAAGAAACCCGACTTACGACAACAGCCACTATGGACTCATCAGATAGTGATTAATTTTAATTTTGTTTTTCATACTTTAATTGAATAGTTTACTTTGTTTTAATTGAATACGTTTTTTTTTGTTTTTTGTATGTAACAAAATTTTATATTATTTTTGTTTTTTAATGTTTACTTTGTTCATTCTTCTTTTTAAAAAGTAGTATTTTCGTAACCCTGGAACCTATCTTCGATCTTTACATGGTTTGCTAAAATCTTAATTCACTTTGCGTCGTGTTTTTTGGGAACGTAACCCCGACGCAAAGTGAGGTATTCGTGTACCTGGAATTAAATAACGTAGCAAATAAATTTTTATCTACAAAACTTCATGTGGCATCTGAATGTACTTTTCCCATTCAAAATGCATTTTGAATTTTTTTAATATCTTAAGGGGTTAGACCACTCTAGAATTTTCAAAAAATCGAATTTTTGTTTTTTGCGCTAAAAAGTGCTTTATGGTCTTAAGAATAAGATGCAATGTCAGTTATAAGTGGAAACAGTTTTTAAATGCCTGTATTTTGATTCTGAATGTTGTCCGATAACGTGTGCTCAGTACAGGTTAAACAAACTTTAAATGCGTTTTTCTCTAAATCACTTTTCTTGAAACGGCCGGAAACATAACTCATACACTTCTTTACCGATTTACTTGAAATTTTAACTGCACCTTCCAAATAGCATTATCTAGAGAAAGACGTAGGATTTTTTTGATATCAAACATAGTTCTTGAACTATAAACAATTTAGTAGATATTTTTTTAGGCTAAAATGCAAAGTTTTTGTAATATGCCCACCATTTCTGCAAAAAAATAATTAAAAAGAAATCCCTACGTCTTTCTCTAGCTTTTGAGTTGTAAAAACTAAATACCTTTTCGTTTTTGCTTTAGATTGAAAATTGTAGGTAAAATTGTTCCGGCCGCGGACCCCTTAGCGCTTAACAAGGTTTTCATCAAGCAGTTACATCGCGTTCATTTTTTATGTTAATTATTTAGCAAAATATATTTCTTATTCCTAAATGTATGTACAACAAAGATGTATAAACAATTTTTCCACAGCTCTTATTGTTTTCTCGGAAAAATATGGGGAAATTACGTTAATTTTCCACGGTCTAAAGTGGTCTAACCCCTTAATTCCTTCATGAAATTTTTTTTTATAATCCCACAATTGTAGTCGTTGATATAGTAAGCAATGATTTGGTAGTAGTCTAAAAAATCGTTTTCTCTTTAATTCAAATGAACGTTATAGTGACCCAACCCAACCTCTGGAATCATCTTCCCTTTTCAAAGCTCAGCAATAGTACGCCATGATTCTTTCATCGCATCTACATTCATTTTTTGTGTCAAAATGTGTACAAATATAACAAAATTTATTTATTTATTTTTTAAAATAGTGGCTTCTTGAACTCATTGTTGTCAGCAAATCATCTAAATTGTACAGATTACACACGCGAGAATGACATTATAGGCCTACTGTATCAACGACTACTGATGATTCTAGAGGTTAATGATTGGGCAAAAGTGATGTTATAGAAATTACATTCCTTCGAGAAGAAATAACGATATTCGAAAAATGCAAAGGATTTTTGCATCTTTAGGTTAGAATATATCAAAAACTTGATGTGCTGGGGCAATTCTGAGGCAAAATTTGAGTTCAGCGCACCTAGAATTGTTAGGAAACTATTGTTTGATCTATGGGTCTAAAAAATGTTGACCAATGTAATTGATAATAAAGAGAAGCGCTACACTTTAATCTATTCAGTGTAAGTAAAGAAGTAAACAATAATACAGAATTTAATCATAACAGCGATAGTTTTTAAAGCTATGATCAATCAAATACGAATTTATCTAATCATCTAATATTTCTAAGTAGTGCATAAAATAGCTATTGAAAACATTCCTATTATGTACTATATAGTACATAAAATAGTACATAAAACTTAAAGTACTTCTACTAATCATATTTGCTATTTCCATTAGTTCTAAAAAGTATAGTTCCGTTTAACGGTTAGATTAGATTAGTACACTATAACTACATATTTAAATTTAAATTTTTCCACACCTCTATTTAAGGAATTAATATCAGTTTAGAAATGAGTCAACTACAGTAAATTTAAGGAAACGTTATCAACTACCAAATTTAGCCGAAGTCTAATCTAAGGATTACGTATAAAAATTCTATATAAAAATTCGTATCGACATTAATCATAAACTAAAGATAATTATCGAACCATGAAATCACGCCTTTAAATAAATATGTACTCAGAAAACTATTTGGAGAATGTTCCCAACCCCGTTTTAAACCAAACTCAACAAAGCAAAAACTATTTTCAACTACGCATTAGTTCTTAATGCACATTTAAAAGTCGATTATGTTTATAGTTAATTTTGTTTATCTCGATTTATTTTGAATAAATCGTAAACAATCCAATAAATAAATAAAAAAAATTTTCGGCTAAACATAAGAACTTAAAAGTACTTAATAAGGGGAAAAGTGGCTTGTTCATGCCAAACAATTTTTTTAAGATTAGATCGGATTTAGTTAAAAGGCGGGGGAACATTAATTTAGGAATTTTATCGTAAAAAAGAACTCGTTACCTTTAATTTAATTCATAAATTATTTCTTAATCCTTATAAATCACATCGTATTTTTCACGGTGGATTAATTTTTTTAAATCAATTCTTTTAGACCTTCTCTTTGAATATAAAAAAAGAAATTTTTAAATTTTATTTTAAAAAAATGACCTTTTCGTTTTAGTTATTGTTAAAAGAAAACTACTAAAATTAGTAGAGACCATTTCCTATTCTTGAGATTTATTAAAAGATTCCACGCTTGGATAATAAAGATTATAATCAAAGTTATTACCACTGTTTATTTTGGCACACATTAGCGAACACGTGAATCCGAAATACCAACACGAAATTTACCCCCAAAGTTACAACTCCAACTTTGCATAACAACTTACTATGCATATGTATTTATACATTACAATTTCAAATAACTTGATTTAAAACTATTTTAAAAAATCGATCGTAAAGACCGTTCCTATTTAGAAACAGGTCATTGATTAAATCGTTTTAATAGTTTGAACATTGAGAAATGAACCGATACCGGTTGTTAATTGAACACCAACACCTGCTTAGGTTTGAGAAAATTTAATCTATTGAAAGAAACTCGTTTTGAATTTAAACGATTTTTAATTTAAGCGCGATGATTTGATAAATTTTATGGGGAATCTTTAGAAAATTTACCTTGTTCATGCCATTCCCCATGGCAGGCGGGAGACGCGTTCGCTTCTGGAGAATCACATGTCTCTCTATTTGGAGGGTCAGGAGCACACTCCACGGTCTAGTTCTGTGGCACCTCTGTGTCTGGTCGGGATGGGTCGATATATGGGATTTCGGGGCTGCGCTGTAGCGACACCCAGTAAAGAAAGAATCACCATCGGTCTAGGATTCAAATTTTTTCTTAACTTTTTTTCCCAGATACGTCACTGGTTTTTTCTCTAATTCACTGAAAGATATTCACCCAAAACTAATAACGGTCAAAATCTAATAAATTATTAAAATCATCAGATTTGTTTCATCACATCTTGTTTACTTCTCGTTTCAAGGATCATTTTCTTATCTGCGTTTCGATACTTTAATTGAGATTCCAAGTTGGGTAACAAGTGTCGCGACTCAGGCTGCTATGTGGTACGCTTGGTACATTTAAAGTTCCGTTAATGGAGCGTTGTACACATTACGTAGAGTTGGCGACCTTCCCTAGTTTTTTTCTTTCGTTCTTTTTTCCAACCTTGGCCTATTGAATCGACGAGAAGAAGCTTCTGAACTTCAGGATAAAAGCGAAATTAACTAAAAATAACCCAATCTATAAATAAGTCCAAAAATAATAATTGTAAACACATAAAAATCTTAGAAACAACTTTAATCAATTTGTCCTCACTTTCATTTAAATTCATTAACATTCCAATCAAATCTTGAATAAAATTACCATTTATAAAAACTTTATAGTCAATACCAAAACTGTCTCGATCATTGATGATTCATTCCGACTAAATAAACTGGACAATTGGGACACCAAATGTGACTAACTAAAGAATTATGACGTAATGTTGGTTTTTTTCATAAAAAGAGACACGCATATTTTTGTAATAAATCATTGAGAACGTCGCCTACGAATTTTCTACGTCAATCAAAAAGTAATCGTAATTTGAACTTTAAAAGATAATTAAACACCAACTAAAATATAAATATGATAGAAGATAAGGAATTTTAATGATTACTTTATAAATAAAGATGACGATACATTTAGTTTGCGTGTAAGAATCATAAATGAATTCATTAAATGGAGTGAACAGAAAATATTCAAAATGGTAGTGTATGATTAACCAGATACAATAACATAATAAAAAAATCAAAAAGTTAAAGTACCTACTTAAGTATAATAACGCTAACTAATTAATAGTAGTAATTGTTAGCGTAATTTTTAGGTTTTTAAACGCACATTTTCATAATTGAAGCTAAACCGATTTTTTTTAAACTGTCTATTTTTATCATTTTTTAAGAACATAAAATGTAAGATTTATGAGAAATTTTATGAGAACATTTTATTACAAAACACAAATTAATTACTATAATAGCATTTTAAAGGTATTTAATTCTATTTATGTAGAAAAAAATATATTTCTTGATTTATTAATGTTTTGATGTTGGCAGTTTTTTCCTTGTCTAGATAATAATTATGAATATGTGTTTAAGGCGAGGAAATGAAAAATATAACATGTAAAATATAAATGACGGGCATATAAACTATAAATTCAATTTTAATTTAATTCAGTAAGTCTGTTTGTACAGCTGATCTCAAACAGTTTCAAATTATTTCAACAAATTACTTCATCTATTTTGATTAAATTCTCACAATTTTACTAAATTCGAAAAAAAATTGGAAACTGTTTCAAAATCTTAACCAAAACCTTAAAACATATTATGTTACTTTAATATCCTTCTTTATTGCATGATTCTGATTAATTCTGTCGCTATTTTCAACTTTTCCAATCTGGGTGGAAGTATGGGTTTTGTCTTAATACTTGCAAGTTGATTCTTAGAAAAAAATTTTCTTTATATTAATTAAACCACAAAAAACCAATGTGGAATGAAAAGTATTTTTTCAGCACTTATCTGGTTTATTGAATTTTGATAATTCTTACAAGTTTCGGCTTAAGGACATCTTCAGAGGTAATTTGTCTTTAATTAAAAACTTTTGTAAACATTTTAACGAGTACTCGTGTTTATAAAAAAAATTATCTTGAGTAGAGGGTTGTTTTAAGCATCTTTTAAATCTAACTATGTATGTCATTGACATTAGCCAAGTTTTTAACTAAAGACAAATTACCTCTGAAGAGCCCCTTACGTCGAAACATATAAGGATTATAACAATTCAATATACCAGATAAGTGCTGAAAAAATACTTTTCGTTCGACATCTTAATTCACTGGTGAAAAATGGATCACAGAAAACGTTTCCCGATTATAAAAAAACAACTCAAGAACAAATAAATGAGCTATAATTTTTATTGCAGTGCCAATATCAATGATGAAAACTATTAAAGTGGGAGGGTAATATCATTTAATCATAACTTAAAAGATAATTTTATTCGATTACATACAACTTGTGTTGTTTGGTATTGTAATTTAAGTCCATAAGGGTAAGTAATTGACCAATCATACCGTAAAATTGCCGACAAGCGATTTTTGACATTTCAAACTAGAAATTTTAATTTAGGTACATTCAGTTCAAAAATTTTTTATTAATTCCTATAAATAAAGTCTGGACGATTTTTTAAAAATGATCAAAATTTAGGTAACGTGAAAAATCTTGGTTGTCTTTCGGAATTTTTTAAATTTTTTTCATACTACTTATTGTTAGTAAAAATTCGTCTATTTTAAATAAAACTGGACATTTTAATTTACATTCAGTTAAAAAATCTTTCATTAATTCCTATATATAAAGTCAGGGCGATTTTTTAAAGATGGGCAACATTTCAGGTTAGGTGAAAAATCTTCATTGCCTTTAGGAATTTTTTTAATTTTCTTCATACTACTTAGCAAAAATCCGCCTATTTTAAGTAAAACTAGACATTTTAACTTGCATTCAATTCAAAAATCTTTCATGAATTCGTATAAATAAAGTCGAGGTGATTTTTTAAAGATGGACAAAATTTCAGGTTAGGTGAAAAATTTTCGTTGTTTCTAAGATTTTTTTAAAATTTTGTTAAACTACATAGGAAATATCCGTATTTTCTAATTAAAAATAGACATTTTAATTTATATTTATTTAAAAAATGTTTTCTCAATTCCTTTAAATAAAGCCCAGGCGATTTTTTAAAGTTACTAAAAGAATAATTGTGGGGTTATGTTAGGTTCGTTAATTTTTCTTCAATCTTTTCCATTCTTTTTAAAATTTTTGCCAATAATTAGAATAAATTTATCTTTTATTTTATAATAAAAAATAGCATCATTCGGCTTTGTTTCTTCAATAAATCATTCCTTAATCTGTAAAAATAAATTCAATCCGATTTTTTAAACAGAATTTGGAAATATATTACTACTAGTCTTGCATTATATTTGCAGACCAATCTCTAAAAGGGCACGATTGATTTTGGGTGGCATTCATCTTATCTTTCACAAAGTCTATATTTTTTTGGTTTTTGTTTTCACGTTTTCAAATTTTCCACGTTTCGATTTCTAAATTTAACTGTTGGTATTTGATATTTTTCATTTTTCTTTAAATAGCTGAACAAAATATTGATTTTCAAATAGAGCTTCTTTCAATCAAACCAGTTTCGTCAACAGACAGCTTTCAATACAAATTCCAATTCGTGATTATTCTTTGTTCATCGTTTATATCAAGTATCTTCCATTTGTTTATCAGCCATCTTCACTTTAGTTTGTAATTCCAACTAAGGATTTTTATGTCTTATTTCCTATTTGATTTCGAATTTCAAATTTTGTAATTTTAATTCATCTTCTTAATCTTTATATGTTTACATTATCCAAACTGTAGTAAGTATATTAATAGAGAGAAAAATACAAAATTACTATCGACGGTAGGAACTACAAGGAAAAGGAGAATGATTGGAGAATTCAGTCACATAGTTGTTACCGAAGACACGCATTCCTCTGTTGAAAAACTCACTAGTTTTCATGAGTACAATAGTGTGTTGATTTTCAATAGGGACATCTCACTCATCATTTTGGGATAGATGGCACGATTGATTTTGAGTGAGACTCCTCACAGCTCATGGCTTAACAACACGACATTTACATCGGAATTTCCTTATCTAATTGGCTACAGTAGTAAATCAGTCTTTCTAAAGGTAATGACGTCTACTGTTTTTATAGATGCTAATAAAATATACTACAAAACCTGGTTCAACCATAGCTTCATGGTCAGAAGATGCTCTGATAAGTACAATCCTGCTTTAAGAGATGGAATGGGTATTGTGGAAGCTCTATGAATATATGATATGTCGTCGAAGACATTAAGTTGCCCTTCAAAAAATAATTTTACATTAAAAAGATCTATATGACTAAATGGATGTTTAGTAGAAACCAATGAGTTGGTGTCTTATATTAAAAAGCTGCAAGAAAGGCTTTACATCTACTTGGGATAAATTTACTAACAAAGGCCCGATACAGACTAGGAGTCTTTGAATGCGCGTTTAATCTTGCATTTTCTATTAACAAGTGTACTAGAACCCGAAATAGAGCTGCTCCATGAAGAGAAAGATGAAAGAGTACTCGGTAATGTTACGGAGAGGTGGTTTACTTTTTCATCTTTCATCTTTTCATCTTCATGGTGCAATTTAATTTCGGGTTATAGTACATGTGAGCATTAGATGCCATAAAAAGCACGCTTTATCAAAAACCTAGGACCACACGTTTGTCGGACTTTTGATGCTGGATTCTATACAATCCTATTAAAGAGCGTTTAAACTAAAACGCGTGTTAGTAAACGTGCAATATAAAGCGCGTTCAAAAGCGTCTCATCTGTACCGGAGCTTAATCTAAATTTCCTAGGTCTGAAATTCATTCATGAAAAGGAATGTGTAGAATGTTTAGAAAATTATAATTCCACAAAATAAGAAAATGATTGGATTCGTTGTATTAAATGTAAATGTTGGATGCACAAAATTGCTGGTTGCATTTAAAAGTATGAATATTTTTGTAATCCATGTAGAAATCTTACAAAAAAAAAGTACATTTCTACACTATAATAAAAAAAACTAGTTTATCTTTTATTGTGCTATTTTCCTCTAAACCATTTCTTATAAAAGAATATATCGTTTTGTTAAATCAGTAACTTTTCTTATTTTTCTATTATAAATAAAAATAAAATTTACGTTTAGGAGAGACCGTGGTCAAAAGTAAGACTTCATGAAAGTAACAATGCTTCTCCTAATTTGCACTTATGCTTTTAAGAGATTTACTCTTCGTTAATAGTTGTGTATTTCTGTCTCCATGAAAGTGATAAAGTGACATGTAGCCATTGTGCTATCTGGTAGTTGTATGTCATAATTTGTGTTTCAAAGCGACTAAAGTATGTCTGTTTTTATTTTTATACAGAGAAACATCATTAATTTGATTGATAATAGGTTCAAACATTGAAACAAATACAAGCAGCGCGACACATCGGCAATAGTGGAATATTGTAGTGTGAGACGCGTTTTTACTGAAGAAGAAGAAAAAAAATTTGAGAAATATTAGGTTGGGGAAAAAGAAATTCATTATTTTTTCGATCTAGTTCACGTAAAAATAATGGTTATCTTTTTCCCAACCTAATATATTGTAGATTCAACAAATTTATATTATGGACTTCGTCCTCAAGAGGTCGGAAAGTTGGCTTACCAATTAGCTCTGGCATATGACAAAAAATGCCAGAAACGTGGCACAACAATGAATTAGCTTGAGTCGAATGATTTTCCTGTTTTATACATAGACATTTCACCTTAGCCTTACGTACTCCTCAAGTTTAGCACGCGCAACCAGTTTTAATGAAACTAATTACTACGTTCTTTGACCATTTGAAACAAGTTCCAGATCACTACAAGTTTTCGTAGACTGAGTTAAGATCTATGAAGCCTGAAGGCGATGACTCTATATCCGAATAAGTCATGTTACGCATTTTATTTGATTTCTCGAATAAATTTATTTTGTTATTATAACCTATTCATTAGAACATATCCTGTTACTGTTATCCCCATAACATGTTACATGTTGTCCTGTATGTATGGGATGAAAGTAACACTTGACATTTCGCAGTAAAAATCTTATAAATAAACAACCGCTACACATCGCGTTTGAAGTTTGCGTTTATTAATAAAGAAATGAATGAATTGTGAACAGGTAAAGTCCATTCTGTACAATTCTTGTAAATGAATTAATAATCGACATGAAACTAAAAAATGTTACTTTTGTCCCCGGTCTCCCCTACCATTGGTTTAATTTACTTAAAATTTAATCTTAAGTTAGTAGTAAGTGTAGTAGTATACAGGTATTTTCCAGTTAGTTTCAAACGGCAGCAATAATTTCTGCTTCGCTTATCGATATCAACCCTATTGTCTAAGTTAATCTAAGTTTCACAATGATTGATCCATGATATTGCTTCGGCACCAAACATTGTTAAAACTATTGAAATCGATCGCCATGCAATTTCGTCTCCACTGTGGTTGGACTCGCTGAAAACTTCTACTTCGCTTTCTCTATCTAACCTAGGTATACAAAAAGTTTAAGGTAAGGTTCAATCATAGTACCTTTCAAATATCAAAATAGGTCTAGAGGTTTTACTTTACGAATGTCTGCACTGATTGGATTTTTTATTAGATATATAAAACTCCATACAACCTCGCTGTACCAATTTTTCATTTTCTTTATACGGAAGAAGTGGGGCAAATATTTTTATTAACCCATAAAAAACTCTTTTTAGTATTTGCAAACAATGCTTGAATTCTTATTTTTAAACTAGCAATTTCTCTTTGTAATTATCTCTAAATTATATTAAATTATAATGAGTTAACTTTAGTAACATATTAGCAAGAAAGATAAACAACAATATTTACAAACGTTTGTAATTATTAGGTTTTAAACTGTTGGAACAACTAAAAATTGCAACAAATATTTGTACATTGTCTATTTGAATCCTTGTAAATGAATAAGCACATACTTTATCTTGTTGAGAATTCCGAGAAAATTGTGGTTTTTGTTATAATATTCCCTTTTTTTTCTCTTTTTATTTCTTTCCATTTTTTTACAATTATTTTTCATTATCGTCATACATGAAGTGAAATACGAAAGTAATTTAAAGCGCATTGTAAAGTAATTAAGCAAACAATTAAAAACTATTGTAATAACAACTTTTCTATAACTTTAATTTAACAAACAAAAATTTAGTTCCACCGATATTACCATAAATGCTTTCAAATCATACATAATGCTAAAAACCACAGTCGAGCCGGTTAACGATAAGCAAAAGTCACACTTATAAATAACGACTGACGTCACGTTTCGCATAATACCCGTCATTTAAACGGATTGATAATAAACCGACGAAAAAAAAATGTACAATCATTTGACCATATCATCGTTAAACTATTCATTCTTTATTCCATAATCAATCACTATCACAAATCGAACCAAATTTATCCAATTATCTACAACAGATGTCACACTATCTGCCGCATTATCAATGCACATACGTGCGTTCTTAATATGGTGATAAAGTTTATGTAACAACGGTTTATTTAACCCGGTCCCCGTATATGGAACGCGATTTTTTTACATAAAATATTTATTTGCGAATACCGTATTTAGACGGAACTCTCCCATGACCTCGTTTTGGTACCATTTCTAAACACTTGGCACGAACTTATTACATTAATTGACGATGTGAACATTTTTTTTTATCTAGGATGAAGATTTATTGTTTATCTTGGGAAACAATTGTGTGTATTTACAAGATAAAACTATTTAGAAAATAAGTGATAGAAAATCAAATTATTTTTTATTGGAATTGTTGATTGATTTCGGTTCGACATCAATCGAGATGTTCAATTAATTAGATTGTTGATTGTCTTTTAATCATCATATAGATTATAATGTTAAAAATTGAAAATATTAATGATAAGCTAACGGTATTGCTATGATGATTACTATAGAAGTGAATATTTCGGTTCCCTTTAGAAGTTTACACTTTGATTGCAATAAGTATTAATCTTGTTTGAGCAATGGAAACAGGATTATAAAAATAAATACAGATAGAGATACTGATAAGAGAAAAACGGATTATTTTTATGTTCAATATATTTTCGATGAAACATCTGTTACTGGTATTGTAGATTCTAAGTAATGTTTTTATTATATGGTTTATTATTCTACAAAAACATATTAGCGTTACTATTTAGCTATTTATTGATATTAAAACTTAATGAAAGATTGTGAAATGCAACTGGAATGTTATGAATTTCAGGAATATAAAAATGCATATCTCATACCTGATGAGGAAAATCTCTGATTTTGAAATATTTAAAGTTAAATAGAGCTCTATTGTAGTCTTTCTATCGGTATGTAGTTATTAGTGATATTAACACCTTGTTGCTAGTTAGTTGATGAAATAAATACGCTTCGAATTTCGTTGCGTTGCCGAATTGCAGGAACATGAGAGAATGCATATACCTGATGAAAGGTCGTGGAGGGGCTAAAAGAGAGGCGACACTGGAAACCGACTCGCCAGTTTGAAGTGCGAGTCCGCTTTGAAAGGATCGTCGTAATCGAACGAAAGGATTTAAAAACGAAGTGATAGTGCTGAAAAATGGCGAATAACAGGGCGGCAAAAAGCGGATTTGCTGCGGAAGCACAAAGAAAGGTTTGTACTTAATATATCCGGTTAGATAAACCCTTAAAGAAATCGCTAAATCGTTTTAAACTATCGCGATGTAACAGGTGGGAAAACGTATAATCCTTTTTTAAAGTAAAATAAGTGAAGGATTTTATTTTTTGGTCAACAAGGTTTGTTCGGAATATCTGATAAAGGGGTGCAGCCGCTTCGAAGCATAAGTAGGTCAAAAGGGAAATCGATGGGGTTTGTTTACAGGCTAGTCTGGGAATAAAATGACTTTGTTTGTCGGCTCGGTTTGGGCGTAACGAGAAATTTTTCTACGGCCGGGCGAAAAATGCAAATGAATGACAGCCGTATTTTGGCTGCACCGGCCCAAGTCGAGTCAAGGTTAGAGGGACCAGTCGGGCAGGTTGCGACCAAGAAGAATTCGGTCCAATGGTCACCTCTATCCTTCACTTCGTCGTGCCCTCCAAGATTATATTTCATTATACAAAAAAAATTTTTTCTTTACAGGAAAAATTATTTCAAGTTATTTCCACTTATTTTAAGTATATTTGCTGAATGTCTGCAATTTTTTTCATGTTAACTGGTTGCGTTAAAAGATTGAATCAACATTTCATATCGACGTACCTTTGCAAATTTGCTGTAAAAGCTTGGTAAATATGGTCAACAAA
The DNA here is from genome assembly GCA_036711955.1 of Digitonthophagus gazella. NCBI lineage: Eukaryota > Metazoa > Arthropoda > Insecta > Coleoptera > Scarabaeidae > Digitonthophagus > Digitonthophagus gazella. Next base: position 13,541,081 of record JASCIT010000001.1, read on the forward strand.
CAGTCAACAACCTTATATCGTCTGTTGTATGCAGTTTTATTCTTAATGAAAAATCATACAAATCGTGGAAAAATTATATAATCCGTACAAAACTTTTTAAAATTTCATATACAAGTGTCCCAAAATTATTCACTTGCTTTTTGCTATAATTTGGGAATTAAAGAAAATTTTTTGATGGATCTTCTTTTAAATCTTTAAGCTTTCAAAATTTATGGCAAAAAGTTTGAAAATGGTATCGATGAAATGGACGACATCATCTTTATCATTTAAACCGTTTTTATAAATTTTGTATGTTTTTGATTAAAATGCTAACGGTTTTATAGTTAATAGTTATCCTTAAGAGCTGCAAAAATCTATAGCTTGTTTATATAGAATTATGATTTCAAAAAACCTATGCGTGAGGGTATGGAACAGTCAAATTGGGCTATCTTGCATATTGCCACTAATACACCATCCCAAAAACTCGCTCGTTTTGACCATTCCAGACTTCTTTCATTAGAACAACACAATTCCCACCGACGTTCTTAACAAAACCATCTAAGATGCAGTAAAAAGAGCCCAAATGAATGGCCAACAATAAATTAGCTATAACATTTTCTAAGTTTGTTTGGATTGATAATTTCCAGAACTAAATTTCGATTAAGGTGCAAAAACAACAAGAAGTTCTGTCTTTAATCTGGATATTTTATTGATTTATGTACAACATGTTTCGGAACTATCGTTCCATCTTCAGGTACGTGTCCTATGTTAGAAATACAATATTACAATTAAAAACTCTACTAAATTCTGTAAAAATCTAATACACTCGAGAAAATGATGCCATGAAAATTTTCATGGCAGCATTTTCTTGAAAATTCTTGAACTTTCTTGAAATTTCTTGGCATCTTTTCATGAAAATTTTCATGGGATCATTTTCTCGTGTGTGTTAAAATAGAGTTTTTAATTGTAATATTGTATTTCCAACATAGGACACGTACCTGAAGATGGAACGATAGTTCCGAAACATGTCGGACATAAATCAATAAAATACCCAGATTAAAGATAGAGCTACTTGTTGTTTTTGCACCTTAATCGTTATAACATTGTCCACATAGCCATTGATGACATCATTTTGAATTTGATGATAAAAAACTTAAAGATTCAAATAAAGGTTTAAAAAAAGTTTAATAAAATCGTGTGAATAATTTTGAGACACCTCATGTATTAAATATTTCTTACCATTTGTAAGTGACTATCTAGAAATATTACATTAACTCTTAATAATCTACATAGATTAATAGTGGTGAGTCAAAAACTTAACATTTCATTCAAACATTAACTCATAAAGATATTAATAAGAAATTCTTAAGAGGTGTTTCATACTACTTTTTATTCATTTTTTGCGGTAAAGGCTTGTGTAACCAAAGAATTTTTTTATTAGATTCTTGTTCAAGGAGCACATATGGGGACACATACCGACGTACTATAACCCGAAATGAAGCTGCACCATGAAGAGAAAGATGAAAAAGTAAGACCCCTCTCCGCAACATTGCCAAGACCTCTTTCATCTTTCTCTTCATGGTGCAGCTCCATTTCGGGTTCTAGTACCTAAAGTTTTAGTAATAGTTCCGGAATATTAAGCTGACAAATCGACGTCAAATTTCTGGTTTATTTTGAACTTTGAATTCGATGAATTATTAAGTAATCATTTTAGCTTTTATATCTAATACATAGATTAACAGTGGTGAGTCAAAGACTTAACATTTCATTCAAGCATTAATTCATAAAGATATTAATAAGAAATTCTTAAGAGGTGTTTCATTCTAATTTTTATTCATCTTTTGCGGTAAAAGCTTGTGTAACCAAAGAATTTTTTTATTAGATTCTTGTTCAAGGAGCACATATGGGGACGCATACCAACATACCTAAAGTTTTAGTAATATTTCCGGAATATTAGGTTGACAAATCGACATCAAATTTCCGGTTTATTTTGAACTTTGAATTCGATGAACTAATTAAGTAATCATTTTAGCTTTTATATCTAATAAAAAAAAATCTAATCTAAAATAACCTAAATTATTTTAACGTCTTTATCACAATTCCATAACAGTACTGATTATTATAAAAATAAATATGATAAAACATGAATAAATGATTATAAATAAAACGTTCAAATGTAAAGCCAGATATTTGACTTTTTCAAAAATTATGGATCAGGAATGAATTTATTAAAACCATTTCAGAAATACATCTTTTACATTAAAACTAAATGTCACTATTGATGAGAAGAATCAGTGATTGTCAGTTCCTGAAGTAAAAATCTTAATGTTTTAAAAAGTTAATGTTTGATTTTGAATTTAAACGCTTCAAATTAAAGACCCACAGATATCAAAAAATACACCTGATAAAAATTTAATATTTAATTACTGAAATAATATACAGTACATTTTAAATATTAAAAGAAGAAAAAAGTGTCCCATTTGACTTTAGTTTTTTATCCATTAGGAAAATAGATAAGCCTCCCTTTTACCTGGACATTCCAGATTATTTTTAGTGTTTTTCTCCCCTTTAACCGTTCTATAGTGTTATCTTTATTTCACTCTACTCTATTCGTTTTAAACGTACGATAACAATAGTGATACTTTTATCAGGATTTAAAAATTTTTATATACAAGTTTTTTTTTTAATTCCATTCGAAATAAAAGCAACTTAACCTCCTATAACATTTCTTTTCTTTTCATTGCGTGTATACCGTTAAAAGCTCCACTTATTTAATTACCCAAAAAAAAAGGTCAACTTCATAAAATCACCAAACATGAAATAACAGTCAAAAAAGCAAAGGAACCGTATTAATACACTCACATTCCTTGTACACCAAAAATGGTATCCATCCGCTCGAAATTCAAAGTTAATGAGCGTTAAATTAGCATTCGTTTAGCGGCTTCTCTAGCGGTTACTTCTATTATCTATTTGGGCTGTCGATTAAAATTCAACGCTATTATGTTGCGCAACTGTACGTTATCGACGGAAACGACTAAATGTTAGCGTGGTTTCCTATTTCCGTGAGTTGGCAAATTCTTGGTCAACATTTTACTTATTCTTGAAATTTTATTATTTTGAAATAATCGCGGTAATAATAAGTATGCCAAGATTGTTAGTCATTTTGTGATTAATTCCTTGTCATTTTTGATAAATTTTTTCATTGTAAGTTGTATTAAGGCGATTACTCAATTGCGTGAGTATTTACATTCAATATATCTTTGTGCAAACATCCTCGTTAACGTTGTATGTGATAACAAGAACACACCTACTGAACATTTATTTACTGAATCAACAGGAAAGGACATTCTTGTGTATTTAATTAAATATCTCAGTTATCAGAAAAGTTTATTTATCAAAAAAATTGTCATAATTTTTTATTGAAAAATTCTGAGCAATCTGAGCAAGAATTCTTATTATGTTTAATAAAATAAAATTTTTTTTCTATTGAGTTTTTCATGTTTCGTTTTCTAAACTTATGAATTCTATTTATATTAACGGTTGGCATTTGATATTTTTTATTTTTCTTTAAATATCTGGATATAATATTGATTTTCAAATTTAGTTCATTTCAATCAAATCAGTTTCGCCAGACAGACAGTCTTCAATACAAATTCCAAACCGAGATCGTTCTTTATTTATCGTTGTATCAACTATCTTTCATCTACTTATAATTTATCTTCATTTTAATTAGGATTCTTCAATTAAATTTAGTACCAGGCGTTTCTTGATCAGTTTTAATTATATTTTTATACCATTATACTTCCGATTTTAAAGTGCTGTGTATCATGTCTATATTTATAAACTTCACATTTACTCGTTATTTGTCTCTGAAGATGGCTAGCGCTCAGACATGTTAGACGAATAAATATTTTATAACCAGAATGGTACAAACATTTGTAGTTTTAATTTATCTTCTTGTTCTTTATTAATGTATTAAGGCGTTATACTGCCCAGCAAAATATTTTTTTTTTCATTTTTTTATTGGCTTAAATGATGCTTGTAGTACCTAAGAATCATATCCAGAAACAATTTTGAATAAGCGACTGAAAATATTTTTTTAGCTTATTTTCGTAAGTCTCTGAGCACAGTAGAACGTTCGATACAAACTTTAAACGATTTTTTCTGGAAACTATGTTTTTCACACTTGCGTTGTCTGAAACTCAGTCAATTTTCACAAGGTTTACTCAATATTTTAACTGTATCTTCACAGATAGGTTATCTATCGAAGTACACAGGGATTTTTAGATTGATAAAAAATTACATTTGTTATGAACAATTTATTGAAATTTTTTGCCAAATAGCGAAAAAAAAAACTTTAAATTGATGCCAATTAGTAAAATGTCAAAAAAATATAACGCTGTGTACTTCCAAAGAAAAACTAATATAGTAAAAGAAAAAAAATTGCTCTAGGTGGCGAATGAATGCTGAAACTGAGTACGCAGCTTTCCTCTTCGGAAAAAAAACATACAGTGAAGTTTCGCTAACCCGGATTATGGAGTCACAAGTAATCCGGATTATGATAATACATAATGTAAATAACATATTTCAATTTCGTCCGGATTACTGGAGAATCCGGATTAGCGGAGCTTTACTGTACTTTCAAATAATACAGTGTCACAACGCCATTTTGTATCGAAAATTAAAACGAAATATGTTTTTATATAGCTTAATACATGCGCAATAAATGTTCGAAATTTCATTTTATATCATTCATTAGTAAATCAAAAAAAAAAAAAAAAACAAAAAAAGTTCATTTTTTCAGTTCGCTTGGGTAGTATAACGCCCTAATATAGTTTCTTCCAATTGAAAATTCTCCTTACTGCTCTTTTCAAATTTTTGTTACTGCATTTGCTCTTTTGATAAAAATTCTGTCTCTCACTCGTCTTTTTTATCTTCATTTTAGTTTGTAATTTCAATAAAATATTTTGTTAATAGCTTGTTTTTTTATGTAATTTTGCTTTATATCCGTGAATAATAAAGAAAAGCTGTACTTTTACTTGGTTTTTGTATAATTTATTACGTCTTACATGTTTCGGCTCACGCTATCGTCTAAGACGAAATAGAAATGAAATGGATTTCATAAGATTCACGTTGTTCTTTCGACATGGTCAAAATTTATATATCTAACATAATTTATAACAATACTATTCAAAATTCAGTCAAATTTGTTAGTTCGTGTGTTAATTTTCTTGGATATTTCGTTTCAGAAGATGGCGTGAGCCGAAACATGTAAGACGTAATAAATTATACAAAAACCAGTAAAAGTACAGCTTTTCTTTATTATTCACGGATTCAAATATTAACTGGTAGAAAAGATGGATCAAAAAACTAACTTCTTGTCATTTTGCTTTATGTTCTGTAGTACAAATTCTGATTCTATTACACTTATTCTCTATCCCATCGTTTCTATCAAATATTTTTCTCCTTTTCAAAAAAAATCCTGTTTTTTTTATTTGCTTATTTGTTTTGTCTCTATTTTTTTTTTTTCCTTTTAGTTCATCATTTCAAGAAACATTTTTTAACCACTTCGGTACGGCGCCTATCGGCCACAAAACGTCGACAATAGCCGGCATTCATCGTCCGTATGCTGGCACAGCCGTCGACTATAGGCGACGCTCGTATTGAAGTGGTTAATACTTTGTATAAGAAACAAGGAACAGATCTCTAAATTTATCATCCATTTTAGAATTTTGCTTCATCTTCTTATTCTTTATATTTTTAACTTTATTTAATCTATAGTGTATTATTACGGTTTCGTTTAATCTTAATTGGTATTTTTTAATACAAATTCCTTTATTCTTTATTGCATCGTTTTATTAAGAATGTTTGATCTTTTCTCATCTTCCTTTTAGTTAGTAATTTCAACAATATATTTTTAATGCCTTATAAGCATCTGATTTACCTAAATTAAAGATTTATTTAGTAACTTTCACTTAATTTTCTTGTCCTTTATCTTTTTCTTTAACTTTCTTCAAAAAAACCTTATTCAAATTCCTTACGAGTTAAAACGGAAACTGAAGAGAGCGTACGTGACCAAATGGCCCCTCTAAGCCGATAACTCCTTGATCCCGCAACAGAGAGAATTCAATTATCTAATTGTTCGCGAGGCACGTTTCGATTCTCGACTCCGTCGCCGTCGGTCTTCGAAGTTGGGGTCGAGTGCCATATATGGCTATGGCGTTCGTTTTTCTGAACCGTTATTACCGGCGATTGCGTCACCATGACTCACAATCGGTGGCTCTTCTCCTCCTCGTGCGTTTCGATCGCCGTCCCAACCCGTTTTCTTCAACCGTACAATTCAACTTTGGTATTTCATGTACTCTAGAGATTGAACGAACGTTCGAACCGGCGAGCATATGGCGAGTTTCTTTCTTCGCCGTATATGGCAACCCGCCAATGAGCTATAACGTAACGTTACGATGAGGGGAGAGTTATACATACTCTCTCTGTGTTTACACGTAACCAGCACGTGCCCCACCTTTTTTCTTTTCGTTTCTTTTACTCCCCTATTTTTTCTTTACCATAAATAGAAGAGATTTGGAATATACTTTTCTTAGAAATAGGATTTCCAACCGGTATCATGATGTATATTCCGTTGGACTTCGTTTCTTCTTTATCTTATCGATTTATGTGTTTGAAAGTGTGACATAATCTTTATCCAGAGTAAATAATAAATTTTATCCATCAACGTTATGTGGAAATCCTGACATATCTTTATCCATTTGTACATAATAAATTTTAACGATCAATGTTATATGAAAATTCTAATATATTTGATGCTATATTTTTTTTATAGATTAATGCTAAATACAGCGAAGAATTAGCACAAGAATCCTTAGAATGGGTACGAGAAATAACCGGGGAAGATATAAACGTAGCTGGAGATATGGACAATTTTTACGAAGTCCTAAAAGACGGTACTTTACTGTGCCGACTAGCGAACTGCATTCAACCATCCATAAAAAAGATCAACGAATCGAAAATGGCTTTTAAATGTATGGAGAATATAAACGCTTTCTTGGAAGCGGCTAAAAACTTGGGCGTTCCCACTCAAGAAACCTTCCAAACGGTAGATTTATGGGAGAAACAAAACTTAAACTCCGTAGTTATTTGTCTACAATCGCTAGGAAGAAAGGTACAGTTAAAAATTTTACAATCCACTCATTCAATCATTAATAATTTTTCTTTATTATTTATAAAATTTTAGGCTGGTAATTATGGAAAACCATCAATTGGTCCAAAAGAAGCCGAAAAGAACGAAAGGCACTTTTCCGAGGAAAAACTTCGCGCCGGAAACTCAATTATCGGGTTGCAGATGGGAAGCAACAAAGGTGCCAACCAATCGGGGATCAATTTCGGCAACACGCGCCATATGTAAACGCCGTTTTACGTAACGTTTCAACGACCACAATTACAATAGGATTACTTATTTAATTTAAAAATACTCTCGTCGAAAACCAGACAGAATTTCTTTTAATTTCTTCCTTTTTTACGTTACGTATAACGTACGGTTAACGATAACGCAAATGCTGCACAAAGTGCCAACTGTCATTCCCTCTCTTTTTTACACGCGTTTAGGGTTTAATAATCTACGTATTAATTAAAACTGAATTGGAAATATTTTTTTATTCATTTTGTTAATATTTATGCGGAAAATTATACGATAATGATTATAATAAAACTATAGAGATAGAATATGGTTGTGGTTTTATTTCACCTTTTTTTGGAATAGTGGTTAAAAAAATTTAAAAAAATTGTAACTCTACTAAAACATACGTAATATTTACGTAAAAAAGCTGAGAAAGGTAAGTGAAAAACAAAGATTGGCCAATCTTACGAAGATAAAATCTGTTATTAATCAATATTTTATCAAAACAAGATATTGAAGCACTTATCGATTTTAGTGAAAGTCTTATCGTTTAATGAACCAAATTGCTTCAATAAATGTAATTATAGTCAGAAAAAGCTCCACAAAAAGGTAGTAAATTGGTTATTGGAGTTTTTATCTTTATCTTATTTCACTTAACTTCCCGTAATACGATTTTGTATCCTTCAAAAAAAAAATTAAAACAAGATAAAATCTGACACATAGAAATACGATCTTTAAAATAAGAATTATTTCATTATTTTCAAAAATTGAATAGGGTTGAATTTTCATTTATTTAGTTTATAGATTCTTGTTGAAATTAAATTAAGCCTAAAGATGTAGAAACCGTTTTGCGTATTTTCGACAAAAACTATTTATTTATGTACTTTTATCTGATTACAATCCATTATTTTAAAGAACCAACGTATTTTAGTTCTTATTTAATCTGGTCATGATTTGTCGATTAAATTTCTCCAATGGATATCACAGTATAATAGTTTTGGGAGTCGGGAGGAATTGTCTGAACTCCAGGAATGCATTGTACCTATAGAACTATGTCAAAAAAACTAATATTTTATTATCCGAATATTCACTTGATTTTCAGTTATAACCCGTTAATTGATCTCATCTGGGATTCTATTAAAATTTATCTTTAGCCCAAAATAACTCGAATTTTAAGCCAGGTACAGAATTTTCTTCCAAATAAAACATGTAGTTTAACACGTTAACTGCCATCCCCAATATTAAAACAAATATGTACCGTGTCCCATGGGCCATGTTTATTTTTTAATGAAATAATATTTTGATGTGTTGATGGTACACATGGCGCTGGGGTTAATTCAACTGTGTCCATACATGGTAGACATGGCAGTTAACGTGTTAAAGAATTATTTGAGTTTTTGCACATTAATTTTACGTGTATAGTCCCCAACCTGTACATGTGACAGTATTTTTATGAGTTAATCAATTATTATAAATCACGTGTTATAATTTATACCGAATACACAGAGTCTGGGAGTTAGGAGAGGACAGCTTCTAAATCCTTACTCTACTTACCGCGACATAAACATAAACATTGATGCGATTAGTTGCTTACAATTAGCCAGTAAACTCTTCGATTTAGATTTTATTAGAAATGTGAATAGATTAACATTAAAATTACAGTTAAAAAAATTGAAATATTTGCACAATACTTTAAAATTTTAATTAATTATTTCACGCAATTTTAAAAAGATTTTTTTTACTCTTTTACAAAGCTTCAACAATATTAATAAAAATAAGGGTTTCTTTAGAAACTCATAATACGTGTAATATATCGCTAGATAAGGTAGTTTTACTGGAAGACTGGGGAACCAAAATTCTTGAAAAGGTTAAATATTAATCTGTTAAAACTGTTAAAGGAATGATATAAATTTCGTAAATAAACCGTAGATGAATAGTGGAATTTCATCAGCTTTTGTTAAGACAAAATCTTTATAAAGACAATTTTCGAATTTTTTTAATCTTTTCCAAAGAAAAATCGTATTTCATTAGATTTAAGGGGCGTTTATACGACTGTAGCAATAATTATCATTACATTGAAGTTACTTGTCCGTCCTTTACAATCCAATAAGAACTTAGGGACTTACGTCCCTAAAATTAGAATTTTAATTCGAAAAAATATGCCTATTTTATTAATCTTATACCGAGCGTCCAAGACATTGGTGTGGGTTACCAGTCGATTTATTCAAAAAGGGTGAATTTTAGAAGATTTTATAACCAAAGTGGGAATGAACTTTAAAAACAAAGCAAACAACTTTTGTAGGAAGAAACTGTTTGTGAAATTATTCGTTGTTGTGTATGGGCTTAAAATAAAAAGGAAATACTTTGAGGTTTTGGACCAGTGGCATGTGATGTTACCTCTAGATGTCACTTTCTATTACTTTTCTTTAATTGTGATAATTAGAAACAGTAGCTTATTTTTAAATATCGTGAGTTTTATAGAGCGCACAGTGATTAAATAACCGATTGTGGTAATTTTACTAACGAAATAATAAAAGCATCCACATATTTGCTCAAAACCTGAAATTTTTAAACAATTTTATTCAAAAATAATAAATAAGATTACAAAATGTTTCCTACAAGTTTTTTTTTGCTACGAGAGGGTTTTATAGCAACACAAAAATTAACCCATCTCGTCAAACGAAATTTCAAAGTAACATTCAATTGTTCACACTTCTTGAAGTTATTGGTAGCTGGTAGCCCATTCTTAAGTCAGACATTATCCACTTTTGTATTTTTTTTTTTGCTTGGAGTTTCAAGGACTCATTATTTTTGAATAAATCGACGAGTACAGGATGGTCTGAGAGACCTGTACACACACTTCAGAGAAAAATAAACGTGGCTTACAAGTTGTGTAAAAAAATAACTTTCAAAGCAGTCTATATACAGGTGTCTCGTTTTGATTGTCCGATCCTTTACTGGCGTATTCTCTGATTAAAAATAAATAAAAAAGTTCTAAGCAACATAAGTTCAAAAGTAATTCGTTTTTAAGATATTGGAAGTTTAGTTCCATACGTTTATCTATTAGAAAGACTAGCGTAGAGTATCATTTGAGAATCAGGATACTATGAATAAGTAAAAATTACTACCATGGACAGTACACCTCGTAAATCGACCGTACGGAAGACGTTAGAAAGATAATAATCAAAATGTATTTTTAATATAAATTATTAACTCATTACGATGGTTTCGACGAATTGTTACCATTAAATTACACTATACCTTTTCAAGTTCAAATTGGCGCTAATGAAATTGAAGTTGAAATTCAATTAATTTCAAATTAACGACCAAGTGGGAAGTATTCTGTACATAATCTGTCACCAGTACCACACTTTCTTGGTATATAGGTTCGGCATTTCAAAGGTATATATAAGATCAATTTAAATATTTTTATTTCATTGGCGATGAAAGGATCAAATATTCATTTAATTGATTGTATCGGCACTACGGGCCTGATAGGCAGAAAGAAAGCAGGAAAGCAGGTTACTCTACCCTTTCAGTCATTTTGTATGCCGCTCCAGCATGGAGTAGAGCTCTAAATTATAAATACTGTTTAAATATGTTTTCCTCAATTAATAGAAGATTAGGAATCAGGATATCTTCTGGATATAGAACGGTTTCTACGGTGGGTATTGAAGTGGTGGCTCGTCTACAGCCCATTGACCTATTAATTGAGGAAAGATGTAACCTATACAGTAGAGGTAAGGAACATAAAAAACTATATAGAGAAGAATTATTGGAAAAATGGAACAGAAGATGGAATCACGGAATTAAATGGACCAACGTATTAATCAAAGATTTAAAAAAATGGTTTGAAAGAACATGGGGCGAATTAAATTACTACCTAACACAATTTTTGACGGGTCATGGAATTTTTTGTAGTTATTTGTTCAAAATAAAAAAGAAGGAAAATGAATTTTGTTGGTTTTGCGAAGAAATAGATAATCCAGAACATACGTTTTTTATTTGTAATAATTTTGTCGAAGAAAGAAATATTTGTCGTAATAAAATCAGAAAAAATATAGAAAAAGAAAACATAATAGATATAATGCTAGAAAAACAAGAGCACTGGAGAGCCGTAGATGAAATGGTAACAAACATTATGAAAAAAAAGGAAAAGCATGAAAGAGAACTAGAAAATAGAAGAAGAAATATACAGTAAACCCCGAAAAAAAAAAAAAACATTTATATGCCTCTGAAGTTATACCTTGATGGGTGGTTCCGGAGGCGGAGGGGAAAGGGTTTTAGTTGGTCGATGTATTCAAGATGAGTACATCAACCCAACACAGGGTGGTCATCGATACGAATCACTTAGATAGTGATTCGTACCACTCGTCTGTCAACAGATTTCCTAAACCCCTCCATAAAAAAAAGGTTACTCTGCCTGGAAAGCAGGAGATCTGGGTTTGGATTCCAGTGCAGTAATGAGACATTTCTCTCCTCTAACGCATTAAGTGGTAAAAACCTTTCTTTAATTATTTCCTACAATTAATAATTGTGCGTTAAGAAATCCCCAAATATTTCATTATACCTATTAATACTTTTTTAGTGAGAAAAACAGACTGATATCTATCGCTACATGTACGAAATTTACAGTGTGTACACAAAGGTACTATAAGCCGAAATGGAGCAGCACGGCAATGTTACAGAGAGCGGGCTTACTTTTTCATATTTTTATTCATTGTGGAGATCTATTTCGAGTTATAGTACCGGGTGGCCAACTAAGAATGATCACCGACCATATCTCAATGACGGATCATCCTATTTTAATGAAACAAAAAATTTTATAAGGAAAGTGGGCATAAAAAATCGCTGGAAAATATTTTCAAGTTTCATAAATGGCCGCTAGGGGGCGTAACCTAAATGACTGAACAGAAAATCACGATTTTTCTCATTTTCTTCAAAATTAAGGGGTATTGAAAATAAATTAATTTGAAAGATAAATGAATTTCAACTAACATGTATGAAAAACTTTTTGTCATATCTCCAAGAATAAAGTGGTGGGGATGAGCTGAAAATGTTCATTTTTGATGGCCGATTACTCGGGTCATACTGAACAGAATTTAACAAACTTAATCTCGTTGGAAAGGAGTTTTCGTGGTCTACTAACGACTCCTTACGCTGTTTTGATATGAATATTTGTTTCGCCGCCAGAGGGCGATATCTAGAACTTTGACAAATATTATAGCTTTTCTCAAAAAAATTAAATGGAACGGTATGTTAATTTTTACACGATAAAATAAAGAATTAAAAGCTTAACATGACGCTGAAAACCCGAGCTCGCTATCTTGCTTCTAACCGTAGATGTGAAACAAAGAGCAAAAGTTATAGCTTTTACCCCTTATTCTAAAGGCGAATAATAACAAAACTACCCTGCGGAAAAAACGAAACCGGTGTCGTTGGTAGCGTGATTTAATTCTACATTATCAGTAGAAACTTCAAATTTTGCCTCCCACTCGTATAATAATTATGACAGGTTTAATAAAAAATGTACCCAGTTTTGGGCTCTTTGCGCAGTACCTCAATTTTGCGATTGGTTACGCGGGAGTAGCTTGTCGAAACAACTTGAAATTTTAACAACACATTGCCTTAAGTGTCCTAAACATGTTGGTAATTTTTATTTTTAATTTTTCTCTCACGTGTTTAAATAACAACACATTATGTGAAATAGCTATATCTCGATAAGCCGTTATCGTAGAAGTTTGAAACTGGCACCATTTTAACAGTCATATTAAATTGAGTTTATATAAAAAATTTGTATAAAAGAAAATAAATGCGAAATAGTTTTCGTGGGTGCGATGAGTAAGGCGGGAGCGCAGGCGAAGTCGAACGGTCGGTCGGGTCGGCTAGCATATAAATTGGTATCAAATATCAAGTAAGTTATGGAAATCAGACGGTAAAGAAACGTATATCAAACATATGTCAACAATGTAACATCGGTCAATTAGATCTTATAATACTATAGTTTTTGCTTTTTGGCTAATATCTACGGTGAGAAGCAAGACAGCGAGCTCAGGTTTTCAGCCTTATGTTAAGCTTTTAATTCTTTGTTTTATCGTGTAAAAATGAACATACCGTTCCATTTAAATTTTTTGAGAAAAGCTATAATATTTGTCAAAATTCTAGATATCGCCCTCTGGCGGCGAAACGAATATTCATATCAAAACAGCGTAAGGAGTCGTTAGTAGACCACGAAAACCCCTTTCCAACGAGATTAAGTTTGTTACATTCTGTTCAGTATGACCGGAGTAATCGACCATCGAACATGAACATTTTCAGCTCATCCCCACCACTTTATTTTTGGAGATACGACAAAAAGTGTTTCATACATGTTAGTCGAAATTCATTTATCTTTCAAATTAATTTATTTTCAATACACCTTAATTTTGAAGAAAATGAAGAAAAATGTGATTTTCTGTTCAGGCATTTAGGTTACTCCCCCTAGCGGCCATTTAAGAAACTTGAAAATATTTTCCAGCGATTTTTTATGCCCACTTTCCTTATAAAATTTTTTGTTTCATTAAAATAGGATGATCCGTCACTGAGATATGGCCGGTGATCATTCTTAGTTGGCCACCCGGTACATCCCACTGCCCCTTGATATTTTTGTATAATTTAAAATTTTTATAATTATATTTTTTGTAGCTAAATAAAAAAAAAGTTCATTAATATTAAGTAACTACCAAACCTTAGGTATTTTCTGTATAAATAATAAAATTCGCAATTTGAAATTGATTAGTCCCAATTTGAATTTGATTATTTCCAATTTGAAATTGATTATTCCCAATTTGAAATTGATTGATCTCAATTTGAAATTGATTAGTCTCAATTGGATATTAATTAGTCTCAATTTGAACTTGAAAAGGTATAGTTAGGTACAAAGATTTGTCGTAACCATCGCAATTTTATTTAAATAATTCACTACAATAACGTTCATAACAGGTCAACATTTGAAATAAAACTTTGTTCTAGTATTCAATCAGAGAATACGTTAGTAAAGAATCGGACAATCAAAACGGGACAGCTTGTATAGCCAATTATTTTGCTACACTAATTTATTTTTCTCTCAAGTGCATGTTATATTAAAGAAATCACAAAGCATATATTAAACGGAAAATTTGCTCTTAGTAGCCATAAATGCATTCTAAATAATTTATTGAATAATAAAATTGTGTAATTTTGATTTTGTTAACAATTTTGTATTTAACCCTTTGTCGGAAGAGCTCGTCCGGCTGAAAAAATTGGCCGTAAAGATTTCGGTTTTATCAAATCATTATCAGGTAAAAACGTGTGAAATCACGATAGCAAAAACCTAATTAAACATGTATATCTTTGTTAGTTAAGCTGCAAGTATACACAAATATAATATGGGATAGAAAACATTAATTTACGTGACCTGACCATTAAGTGCTAAATTTGATATAAAAATAATTTATTAACCTTCATAAATAAAATTGACGCAATCCTAATAAAATTAGTTCTACATCAAAGTAACGTCATAAAAAAGAATAAACACTCACCACTTTTGGACGTAAAAAGAAAAACACGAGATAATTTTGGACATGAAAGATTCTTGATAAAAACCAGAACACTAACAATAATATAACAGAAAAATTTTTATTTAATTTTTTACGCCTTTAAATTTAATCAATAAATAAACGAATTTAATCAGTCATTTCCTCACCATCATTTTCTTGACAACACTCCATCTAAACAACAATACTCACATTAAACTCTACCTTGAAATAATTAATAATAAATTAAAAGAAAAAAAGAACTTACATCACCACTTTCATCCATATTAACCTTCTTATTTTTCTTACTATCTTTATATTTCATATAATCTTCAAGATTGGTATAAGATTTTGGCTTTTGTAAAAGATAAGAATTGTCAATGATAACATCTAATTTTTCTGTTAACATATACGGTTTTAACCATCCAACCAAAGGCGTTAATCCAGGTGTATAAATACTATCTTTATGATAAAAAAGAATTCCATCAACCGGTAAAATCTCACTTTCATTATCAAAATGAAAATCCTCCGAAAATGAAAGTGATATGTTTGCTCTTGTCGCACATTGATGTGGAACAGCTTTAAATTTTTTTATATCACTTTTAAAACCTGGTTCTTCACTAAATTTCGATTCCAAAAAGTAAAATCTAAATTCAGCCTAGAAAATACAAATTATTTTAATTTATTATTTTAATATTTAAGTGTGTGATTTTAAATTATTTACCGAACAATTAATTAAAGACATAGAATTCCAAGCTAAAATATCCAGGATATAAAACGTTTTATCCTGATTTCTATACACACAATCTAATAAAGTTATTCTATGATTTGCAGTTTCAAATCCTCCTCCTGGCAATGATGTATGAAATACCCCTTTTAATTGATTGTGTCTGTTAAAAACTTTAGTCACACCTCCCTTAGCTATTATTAAATTTCTCACTCCTTTAGGACATACTTTATAATACCAATTTTCTTCTAAATCAATTGGTACATCAACCATCCATTCCGATAACATTAATTTAACGGCAAATTTTTTCCTTCCTTTCTTTTTTAATGGAATTGTGTCTGTTTGCATTTCCATATTTTCTTCATCTTCAAATATATCAGTGATATTTCTTAATTCATCTACTGCATCATTTCTTCTTCTAAATTAAAAAAAAAATAATAATAATAGATATATTTTAATTAATTTCTTCACTTACTTTTTTAATTCTTCTAATTTCTT
The DNA here is from genome assembly GCA_036711955.1 of Digitonthophagus gazella. Classification (NCBI taxonomy): domain Eukaryota; kingdom Metazoa; phylum Arthropoda; class Insecta; order Coleoptera; family Scarabaeidae; genus Digitonthophagus; species Digitonthophagus gazella. The sequence continues at coordinate 13,557,249 of JASCIT010000001.1, forward strand.
ACTTCTCCGATCCTCCTGATTACTTAATATACTGTTGTATTTATATAAATCTTCATGATTCGAAGATTTACCGCTAAAAGTTATAAGTTTGTTAAATTTGACATAACCTCAAAATGTTAATAAATGGATTTTTATAAAATACTAACCTTATTTCAGTGTCTCGATCCATTTTTTAAGATACAATAACGCACAAGAACACTAATATTTATTAACGTTTTTACAGACACTCACTGGTTTATAATTTATTAACATAAAACACAAAATCAAATACAAATTGACATTAACAGTATGTGACATTTAAAAATGACGTTTTACATTGCACTTCTACCAACCTACAAATAATAAAATTTGAAAGAAAAAGAAATTTTAATTCAATTTCCTCAAAATATTTCTAATGGACTGTATTAATTTAATTATACAACTAAATAAAATAATTTGAAATTGTGTTATATGATTAAAATAATTATAAAATTAAAAATAGTTTGTATTATTGATTTATTGAATTATTTCAGTTTGTTTGTATTCTCTGTTCTGTACACACACGGGAGGGAAAGTAGGATTTAAAAATCGGCAACAGCCTACGTCATATGCCGTGCAGAAGGCACGTTTACATAGAAAAATTTTACTGTCGGAACATTATGGCCGTTAGTAAAGTTTAAAGTAAGAAAAATGTTTAAAAGTAAATGTTTACGCGTAGTAAATGCGTAACAAACTTATTTGTTTAATTGTTTGAAGCAATAAGTGAAGTAGTTTCAATTAGTAAGTTTCCCTAGTGTAAGCGAGTCTACGTATCGCGTGAAGATGGCGCGAAATGGCTTTCCCCACCGCTGCATGGCAATGACACAGCAGAATGAAGTTAGTCGTTAGTGAGATCGGTTGTGTTTGTTGACAGGTAAGATAATTATTTTATTTTTTTTAATTGAACATTTTTTTGATTATTGCATTGTAATATTTCTGTATTACCATGTCTAGCGTCCCCGAATTATCCTCATCCAGAAAGAAACGGTCTTGTAAATTCCCATCTTGCCATAATTCCTACTACACTAATAATCCAAACAATAAAAAGTTCCATAGATTTCCTAAAGATCCTACAATTTCAGCATCCTGGAATTCTTTATGCAACCTAGATCCTACAGTTAAAACAACAAACTTTTATATATGTGAGGACCATTTTTCCAATTCCGATTATAACAATTCCGAAAAGATTCGCCTTAATTATAATGCTCTTCCTAAACCTTTTCCCAGAGCTCCTGTTTCTCACAATCCTAATGTTTCCGAAGTACATGTGGCCCCCACCTCTCCAATTGCTCCCAATAATATCATAAACCAATTAAATCCTAGTATTCCAGACATTCCTGTCCTATGTGGGGATATTGGCGTTGAAGCTGGAGAGGTTTGCCAATTTGATAATTTAGATTTTGTTTATCTTTTAGAGGATGTGGAGGTAACAAATGATTCAAAGGCGCACTTATTAGACCCGCAAGAAAAGAACGTTAGAGTTCATCGTAATACAATATCAAAATTGTCAAAATTAAAAGGACAGCTTAGGAATGCGAAAGCTGATTTGAACTGTATAAGAAAACTATATGACGAGGGCCGATTTGAGTACATCGAAATTACTTTGAATTCTGTAACAAAGGAGTTTATTAATTTTCAGTTACGTAATTGTGGTAGAGCACCATCTGGTAAACGATGGACTTTGGACGATAAAGCTTTTGCTTTGTCGATCTATAAAAGGAGCCCCCGGTTGTATCGTTATCTTCAAGTTCATTTTGATTTGCCTTCAATAAGAACTTTGAAAAGTGTGTTATCCCACATTTCATTTAAATCAGGGTTAAATGCTAACATCTTGGAATACAGAGTATTCCAAGGCCAAAGCCAGTGACTTATTTCTGCTGTGTATCCAAAAATTGGCATCACTGAAAATCCAAATATTCCTTCTCCACTTAACCATAGGCGGGTGAACACAAGGGGCATGAAATTTTCGGATGTAATTTAATTTTATTGCTCTTGGACGTTTTGACACATTCTTTTAGTTAAAATAACTCTTTTATGAGGGCGGCGCTTCTTATAAGTACACCGCTGTAATCTTTCGTCACGTGTATTTACACATTATAACTTATTTGAATAAAAGTTCACGCGACAATGAGTTTGGTTACTGGAAAATTTGAAACATGAAAATTACTAAAGACCCCAATGAGTCACTGGCTTTGGCCTTGAAATACTCTGTATTTAAAATGTCAGGTTAGGGTAATGTCCGATGTTGATAAAATATGTACCTTAATCTTCGATGAAGTACAGTTGAAGAGTGGTTTACACTATGAAGCTCATGAGGAAAGAATCTCAGGATTTGAAGATTTGGGTACACTCGTGAATAATAACAAAATGGCAAATCATGCTCTAGTTTTTATGATCAGGGGAATACAAAAAAATTACAAGCAAGTTGTTGGTTATTATTTTGTACAAAATACTATCACATATGGTTAAAATTTTCTTATTTTAAGGTTTTTACGTTAAAAGAAAGTGATTACTTTAAGTTATTCCTTTATATAGTTAAACAATCAATAAAAAATCAAAATGACAGATTTTGATTTGGATGATCCTTTGGGAGATTTATTATCAGACGGAAGTAACGATAGTTTTTTCGACCCAAAGCCAAAAAAATCTTCCAATCAACCAGAAAAGAAGTCTGTAAAGGATTTGTTTGGTTTGGATAAAAATGAAACTAAAACAGAACCTCAAAAACCGGATTTAAAAAAGCCAGAGGTAAAAGCTGAACCAAAAAAAGTAGATGATTGGCTTGGATTGGGTGAAACGAAGATTTCTGCTCCAAAACCTTCAGAAAGAGCTTCACCAACCAAATCCGTTTTAAAATCAACGAAAAAGATTAGTTTTGAAGATGATGACGACGTTTTGGGTAATTTGGGTTTGGATAAAAAGAAGGAAGAGAAAAAAATTAACTTGATGGAGAGTATTTTGGGAAAGAAATCGGAAGAAAAACCAACTACCTCATCAAAAACCGATAATTTCGGGTTTTCTTCACTTGAAGGGCCTCGAGAAGGACGTAGATCAAGACAACAACAATCTTCGGGAATTTTAGACCCTTTAGGTTTATTATCAAATGAAACAAATAAACCCGAAGCGAAAAATGTGGATATATTTTCATCTCCCGCAAAGAAAATTGATAAACCACCACAAACCGAAGTAGTTCCTCAAACAGAAGTATTATTTCCAGTTCCAAAACAAAGAGATTTAAAAACAAAAAGTGCTCCTAATATTGGAGAACTTCCAAATTGGTTGGGAGGAAATGAACCATCAATAAAAACCCATAAATCAGAAACAATTCTATCAACAACTAATCAGAAGCAAGAGGAACAAATGAAGACTCAAGATTTTCAACCAACAACACGTTTATCAACTCCAGCTTATTTGGATCAACAAAATCCAAATCAAACGGAATTGAAACAAATCAATCCTTTAATATTACAACAAAATAATCCTTTAATTTTACAACAAAATAATCCATTAATTTCACAAGAAAATAATGCTTTAGTTACGCAACAAAAATTAATAAACTCTCAAATTGAGTATCAAAATGCTGCAATTACAATGCAACAGCAAGAATCTCAAATTTTAATGGCTATGCAAATGAAAAAATACGACGAAGGGTTGATCGAGCTTCAAAGAAAACAACAAGAAATTTTGAGTAAACAAGAACAACAATTTAATAGTTTGTTAGAGAGGCAATTTGCTAAACAACAGATTATGGAGAATAATTTGAGATTGCAACAAGAAAAAATCAATAATCATATACAAATGATGTTAAGTCAACCGGTAGTTGATGTTGGGGTTGGTTTGGAAAGGAATGAAGAAGTTGAAGTTGTTAAAAAGAATGTTGAAAGTGAAAAAGATAATATGTTTGAAGATATGTTGCATTCGGTTAAAGAAAGGTCGCGGGAGGAAATGTTTTTGGTGGAAGAATCTTATAAGTAAGTTTTTTTAACATCAGCAATTACCAGTTCAACATTACATCGACGCTGCCAAGCCAAAACGGCATAAACGACATTTACCTAATTTTTCAGAAAACGCAAAAAACGATTGACATAATGAATCTTAAATGGCTTTTACGCAAACTTTAAACCAATTTTATAGCGAATGAAGTTTGTTTGCGGGTATGCCGTTTTAACTGTTGCATGCAGATTTGAAAATGCTACTCAACGGTGCAGCTAACTAAAAAATGGCCGTTTTGGCTTGAGAGCGTCGACATATGTTTTTTCATGGTTTTTACAAACGTTACTATGGTACCTACGAAATATTAATAAATTTTTAATCTTGATGGTTTCTTTTACAATTTTTTTTCTCAAAGACGGTCCATTTTACCGACAGTGAACAAGAGTACCTTTTCTTAAGCTAAATATTCAAGGTATCTAAATTTATTTTTTTTAACTCCTTACCATACAGGGTGTTAAAAATGTAAGCATTAAAATGCACAACCTAGTACACCCCTGGTAAACTAAAGACACTAATTGTATTTTAAGGTCATGTTTTTAAGAGGTCCTTACTACTGTTTATCATATTAAATTTTAATTAAATTAAATTAAGTACTTTAAAATTTATTCAAGAAAAATTGTTTTCCAGTGGCTTCCTTTAGAAGGCCGTATCTCTGAGGGGAGGGCCGCTAGGAAAAAAAATTATGGGAACTTGTAATCATATTTTTTAATGTTCTATTAGAATCCAAGAGATTTCCCACATTTTCTAGGACACCTGTATAGAAAGTCACAAAATAATAATAGTGCGGGACAAAAATATCTTCCTGAACTTATTTATTATCTATCATATATTATCTTCCTCTGCCAGGATACCTTGGGGAAGTTTCCTTTTTAAGCGGATATGGATACCCACTTTTCCCAATTGATGGCTTCGCGCACTCGAACATTTTTGCAAGTTTGCTAGATAGTTCCTTGTTGTTCTATTAATAGATTCAGTGATCGTTTCTAGACCCACTTCATCGTGTATATGGGAATTTCGCACAAACTATGATGCGTCCACAGCAATCCTAAATATTTTATTTTGAAGAACTTGGATTTTGTTAATATTAGATTTTGCTGTAGAGCCCCAAACTGGGCTTGCATATGTTTCTATAGGTCTTATTAGTGATTTGTAAAGCAATACTGCACATTCAATTTTTAATTTTGATTTTCTATTAAGAACGGGGTATAACCCACTTAATCTAGCATATGTCTCATTTAGATTCTTGTTGATATGATACCTTCATGTAAGTCTCTGGTCTAAGTATACACCCAGATACTTACCTGCACTGTCTTTGGGATTCCAGCTTAAAGGATGGTTTTCTATTGTTATTATTGATGAATTTTTGATTTTTCTGAGAGTGAATATTTTGACTTACTTATAAGTAAGTTTTAGGAAGGTTTGTTTAAAATGTTAGCTATAAAAAGTAGCAAAGTTGAAAATTTTAATTAAAATGAATTTGATGATTTAATAATTTTAAAAGAAGAAGTAACTTTCAGAAAAAAATTATCTATAAAATTCATAAATTACCAACCTAAGGAAATTTTGATATTTCGCACAAAAAATTAATTTAAGACTCACGATATAATGGGAAGTAACAAATTCTACGAATTATTTTTAAAATCAGATAAAGGTGATTTTGAACACGAAGAAAATATTTACAGCACCTTCAATGTATCAATTATTATTTCAGTAGTTCAGTTATTTCAATTCATAGTAATTCATAACAATAATGGTTCGACATTACATTTACACTTAATGAAGTTCTTAACGCTCCAATTAAACTACTCCATCAGAGAAAAGATGTTCTGTAAGGTTAATCAATTGGGAGATAATACTCTGCACTAAATTTGGTGTAAAGTAAAAAGATGAAATTATTTTCCATCCAGTGTTACGTGTATCTAATTTGTGTTGAAACCACAAACGTTATCCACATTTATACAGTTTTGAAAAAGAATAGTTTACCGTTATTTATAAACGTCGTTAAAAAGTAAATTTTCATCGCAAGTCCCTTTTAAAAAACACGTCCAATTTTCCTTTTATTTGGTCACAAAATCGCTTTTAACATTATTTATATTTGCCAGAGAGAATTGATACACCGAAGTGTCCGGCAATTGAAACTATCTCATCAATTAGGTTGTCCAATTGCCTTTCTAGCTGTTTCCTTTGCTGTAGCGCCAACACTACATCAATTTCCAAAGTCTTATTACTCATACTTCAATTAAGGTTTCTGCTAGTTGAAGGAGAATTTGGGGTACATTTGCACGTTTCCAAATACATCTATCCAACGTATGTTTAACGTCTCCAATGTTTTTGATAAGATTTAAATAGGAGCTAATCTAACAGAGATACTAAAAGCTGCCCCTCTAATTTTTTTGAGCAGTGAATATCTAATATTTATATCATTCTAATTAAGTGTATGTAGGAAATAAATTTTCTTTCAATTTCTATTTAGGAAACAAATTTCAACGTTAGAAGAAACAATGGATTCATTAGAAAAGCGCTTAAAATCAGAGATAAACGTTTTAAATGAAATACATCAACAAAAATACGAACAAATTAAATTAGACCATGAAAAAGAAATCGAACGGTATAAAAGTAAAATTGAAGAAATTATTGATGGTCATAACGAAGAACTTAAAACCTTACGAGATAATCATAATAGAGTCATTGAAGAAATTAAATACGAATATTCTACAATGGTGGAAAATATAAAACAAACTAAACAAACTGAATCGAATTTATTTCAAAATGCTTCAGATTACGCTAATAAACTAGACACAAGTTTAAAATTATTAAATACAAGCACAAAAGTGCTGATTGATGTTCAAGATCGAGTTGATTGTGATTATAATATACTGACTAAAGCTAGAGAGGAATCTTTAAAGAGTAAAGAACAAGAAATTAAAAGTGAGTTTCTTAATAAAAACTTTTCCTTTGTTAAATATTTTCTTTTTTCATTTTTAGTCATGAGGGAAGCATTAGAAAAATCTCGTGAATCTGCCGAATTAGAACGTTCTCAACTTCTCGCCTTAATTCGAACTTTAGAAATTAAAATAGCCGAACAAAATCAAAACGAACGTGAAGAACGTTGGGCTCTTCAACAAGCCACAGCTATATTTTCGGCACGATCGAAAGCCCTAGAGAGAGAATCTGAATACAATAGAACATCTTTAGAACGCGAAAGAGAAGAAATAAAAACTCTCAAAGAAACTCTTTTAGCAGAACAAGAAAAACTAATCCTTCAACTAACCGAAGAACGTTTAGCTTTAGCAACGGAAAGAAAACGACTTGAAACTCAAACGAAGTTATCCCAGAGTTATGATAATCAAAAAGGGAAAGTTGAATTAGAAGCTGCCATTCAAGTGGCTAAAGAAGCTGCGGAAATGACGGATCGAGAAAGAGAAATTTTGTTTAAGCAACAAGCGGAGTTGGAGAATTTAAGAAGATCTTTAGTCGATAGAGAGAAAAAAATTAATTTAAAAGAGAGGGATTTGGAAGCTAAGGTTCAATTAGCGTTTAGAAAAGCTACTGAGGGTGAAAAAGCGATGGAGGACGCCAGGAATTTGGAGAGAAATGTTAATAATAGGATGAAAGAAGTTCAAGTTCAATTATCGTCTTTGGCTGGAAGAGAGAAAAAAATAGCGGATGAGAAGATTGCGATGTCTAAAGAACGATTGGCGTTACATAACCAAATGTTGCAAGTGAAGAAATGTTGTTTGTGCTCGGCTGGTATAGAAGTGGGAGTGGGGGGAAATTGGAGGGAGAAAGATGATGAAAATTCGGAAGTTGAACAAGATTTTCCTCAATTCACTACAGTAAGTTAAGAAAATAAGCCCAAAAGCATTTAAAACATATTAAGACTACAGACAAAGAAAGCGCTAAGTCCATTTTTCACGAAGTTGAGATTTAAGTGTTATCTATCAGAAAATTTTCAAAGCTTTGACGCTATTCAATTGTTTGTACAAGAAATACCTTCACTTAAAAGTCATTTTATTTTATAATATTAACGAACAAACTAAAAAGACGCCATATCAGCGCAGTAGTGGATAAGAAAGGCTTCATTTGATCTTTTTGTTAAAGTTCAATAAAAATTTGAAGATAACAAGTTAGGATCCATTTTAACCAGTATTGTATAAAGGTGAAAATTGAAAAAATGTACCTTTCTGGTTATGTAAATTATTTTATTTTGCTTGACTAGTTTCGACCAAATATGGTCATCTTCAGAAGCAAAAACGTCATTTAAGTGTAGAAATAACAAACCATTATGTGAAAATTAAAATTATTTAAAATGTAAAACATGTAAAATTTCTTGGAAAAGTACAATATAATAAAATTTGCAGACGAAAGACAGATTAAAAACGTGTACGATAGGTAAAACTTAATCGGTTAAAGTGTTCAATAAAAATGATAAGAAATGGAAAGCTACATTTGTCCACCATTTGTAATATTTATCAAAAACAAATAAAATGTCCCAATATTTTGAAACGAGTTTTCTCGAAATGACATTTTTTGACATATCGCTTTCTTTTCTTGTGGTCTTCATGGGATTTATATTTCAAGACACAATATAATTTTAAAATAAAATTCAAACTTTGTAATCCATTCTATGCCTTGAACCACCAATCCTTGAAACCGCTGAATTATGCACATGTTTATTATGCAAATATACAGTGCAAAAAAATCATATAGGTCATAAATATGAAGTCCTAAAGCCACATATTAATCTAAGAAATGAATTTAAAAATTGAGGAACTATTTACTTGTAAAAAGTGATTAATAAATTAAAAGCGAAATGACGGATAGATGTGTAAAATACTTTGAAATTGATTTTGTGTGAGGATCAATAATTCGTCGCTTTAGAACTAAACTGTTGTGTTCATTTTTTTATTTTTAATTTTACAAAAAACGAGTTTTTAGTTTTGACATTCTAATGTCGTCGGTATACAAGAGAAAGTGACCAAGTCCACAGATAGTTCTATTGAGTTATTAATATTTTAAATTTGGCTTCTGGTTATAAAATCAATTATTTGACGTGAGATTAGTTTATAATGATATTTATGAACAATGTATAACGGCATTTTATTCATTTTTCCCTTAAAAATAATATTGGATTTCAGTTACATGAATATTAAAACCTAAAAATCTAGAATTTTGGACTTGGTCACTTTCTTTTGTATACCGACGATATAATGTGCTTCGGCAAAAACTGATTCGATAACACCGTGGTCGGAATAGAAGCAGATTTGTTTTGAATAAATTGTCACAAAGAGCTTGAAAGGTTGGTGTTAAAAACATATTTTTAAGAGAAATTGTACACGCAATGGTTAGGTTCTTAGGCGACGAATTGGCATAATAACTTCTAACACGAACAACTTCATAGCACCTTCTCGCCTTGCTTCTTATGATTTTCAAAGGTTTTTCTTGGGTACTATTTTCCATTCTTTAATTAAGGTTTTTTCTAGTCGAAAGAATATTTGGGTTGCACTTGAACGCTTCCGTATCAGAGCTAATCTAACAGAGATACAAAAAAGTGTTCTTCTAATTTTTGTAAGTGGTTAATTATTCTGAGATTATGCATTCTGAGAGGTAACTATTTGCGTTAAAGAATCTTCTGTTCCGAAAGAGAAAGTACTTTAATGGCTATTTTGATTGCGTTTTTAGGTTTTGTAATTCATTGTCCAGTATTGCGAAAATCTTACCAATTTCGTAATTGTAATTAGAGATTTTCCAAGTTTCAATTTTATAGTTTTTTAATATCGTCCCAGCAGAAGGTGTCATTGTCCAGATTCTGTCTGTATAATTATATCGGGCGTTCATTTAAATTCGTGTCCAAGCATTCTTTGAATTTTTATTAGACAATGATGAAGAGATACGTAGGAAACGAAAACGACAAAGATACTAAATAGTAGCACTTATAGGTCACTTGAGCACGAATTTAAATGAACACCTTATAATATTCAGTATCTTTATAAACTATCAATGCAATCATAATCAATGGAACTTACAAGTATGGAGTAAAAATGCATGCATACTATGTTCAAACATACAGGGTGTCCCAACGGTCCGAAAAAGCTCCATAACTTGTTTATTATTGGAGATATTGACTTTTACCTTTTCTTTTGAGTTAGAGCTGCGATTCTACTACACATTTAAAAAATATTGCGACTTGTATTCAGGTGTTCAAAATTACAAAAATACTAAAGTTACGATTTTTTAAATGGAATGTACTCGGTTTTAGTTTGTTTTTGGATTCTATGATACAATATCGGGTGTTCATTTAAATTCGTGCTCAAGTGTGCTATAAATGTTGTTAGACGAAGGTAGAGAGAAAAATGTATGGCGTGTTATTAGTACACTCTAATCACAAAAACTTAAAATTTAACAGAAGTAAAAACTATTCAAATCATAAGAAAACGCACCGTAGAAGTTATTGCACAAGCGCAAGGAATTCTAAATGATAATCTTAAACACTTCTATCAGGCGATTAAATCAGCAAGTCGGTCTTTCTAATGGCTCTACTCATAAAATGATATGTCAAGATTTGCAACTTTATCCCTATAGAATTACCATCGTTCAAGAATTGTTGCCAGTTGATTATCAACGTAGATAAATTTTTGCAATTGGTTTATCAACATGAATCGTAATGGATATTTTACAAAAAGATTATATTTTCTGATAAGGCTTAGTTTTATAAATCGGGATACTTGAATTTAAAAAAAAACACGAATTTGGAGCGTTGAAAATCCACATGAAGATTTGGAAGTGCTTCTATACTCGGAAAAGGTTGGCGTTTGGGCAAGTTCTAGTCATAGACGAATTATTGGTCCCATTTTCTTTCAAGGCGAGATATCCAAAATAAAGTTAGTTCACGTCACGCTATCATTTTTTTCAGGTATATTAGATGCTCAAAGATATCGTTTGGAAATTCTAGAACCTTTCATTAATCAATTGCATGATGATGAACTCCAGTATTGGTATTTTCAACAAGATGGTGCTAGATTCCACACAACAAAGGAATTATAAAAACTTTAGAAGAGGGTAAGATTAGTGACTATTTGATGAACATAATAAAGTCCTATTTCTCAAACAGAAGCGTGATATCTGAAAACGAGGAAATCTACAAGGTAACTTGCGGAGTTCCTCAAGGCTCTCTTTTAGGACCTCTCTTTTGGATTATTTTTTATAATAAAATTCTAAAAATTAATCTAGAGCCAAATATTCATTTTATTGCTTACGCGGACGATCTTGCGCTCGTAATTACACACAAAGATAGCACTCTTCTACGAGAAAAGGCTAATTATGCGATTCAAAGGGTCACAGAAAAACTTGATAAAATGGGACTTCAAGTAGCACCAGAAAAAACAGAAATCGTATTACTACAAGGAAGAAGAAAACTAAAAGAAATACAATTAAAAATAAACGAAAATGAGATAAGGAGTGCCAAGAAGGCAAAATATCTCGGGGTCTACTTAGACAAAGATGTGAAAATGACGGAACATATAAAGGAAATTTGCAAGAAAGCAAACGTCATGATAAATAACTTATCGAAAATTATGCCAAACATCAGAGGACCCAAAGAAAAGAAAAGGAAACTCCTTGCTTCTACTGTTCTTTCGGTCATTTTGTATGCCGCTCCGACATGGAGTAGAGCTCTAAATTATAAATACTGTTTAAATATGCTTTCCTCAATTAATAGAAGATTAGGAATCAGGATATCTTCTGGATATAGAACGGTTTATACGGTGGGTATTGAAGTGGTGGCTCGTCTACCGCCCATTGATCTATTAATTGAGGAAAGATGTAAACTATACAGTAGAGGTAAGGAACATAAAAAACTATATAGAGAAGAATTATTGGAAAAATGGAACAGAAGATGGAATCACGGAATTAAATGGACCAACGTATTAATCAAAGATTTAAAAAAATGGTTTGAAAGAACATGGGGCGAATTAAATTACTACCTAACACAATTTTTGACGGGTCATGGAATTTTTTGTAGTTATTTGTTCAAAATAAAAAAGAAAGAGAATGAATTTTGTTGTTTTGTGAAGAAATAGATAATCCAGAACATACGTTTTTTATATGTAATAATTTTGCCGAGGAAAGAAATATTTGTCGTAATAAAATCGGAAAAAATATCGAAAAAGAAAACATAATAGATATAATGCTAGAAAAACAAGAGCACTGGAGAGCCGTAGATGAAATGGTAACAAACATTATGAAAAAAAAGGAAAAGCATGAAAGAGAACTAGAAAATAGAAGAAGAAATGTACAGTAGACCCCGAAAATTACATTTATATACCTCTGAAGTTATACGTTGATGGGTGGTTCCGGAGGCGGAGGGGAAAGAGTTTTAGTTGGTCGATGTATTCAAGATGAGTACATCAACCCAACACAGGGTGGTCATCGATACGAATCACTTAGATAGTGATTCGGACCACTCGTCTGTCAACAGATTTTCTAAACCCCTCCATAAAAAAAAAGACTCCACACAACGCGGAACACGTTAAAATTTATTGCAGAATTCTTTGACGACTGTATAATCAGCCTTAATACCGCAATACCTTGGACAACTCCTTCTTGTGACTTCTTTTTGTGGCCTTATCTCAAAAATTCAATTTTCTAAACCCGTGTTGAAACTATAAATTAATTGCAACAAAGAATTTTAGATAAATGTTTGGAACTTAACAATAATCCCGCAGTTTTAGAAAATGTGATGCAAAGTTTTATGCGAACATGATAACCTATACAACATTTAAGTGCGTCAACTGTGTTTTATTTCAGACATACTTCACAAACGTGAGAAAAATCCATAGATCACTTGAACACGAATTTAAATGAACACCCGATGCTATTCACTTTTATACAGGTCGTTTTTGCTTAAATTGCAGACAAATTTGATTTATGACACTTTTTTGCCAAAATTTCGAAATGTAGAGGTGTGTTAAAAAATTCTTATCTTCAATATCCTTGCATTGATTTCAAAGTAATTGACACCGTTTGATTTTTGAATGTTGGTTGCATTTATAAAAAAATGCTTACTCAACGACCTGTTTGGTCGCATTTGTCTACTACGATTTTTAAACATGATAAGTTGAAAATGTGGAAAACTCATTCGGTTTTAAATGGTAACGCCTATTTGTTATCATATTGGCCAAAAGTTATTCTGACAAGCTTATTTCATCTTATTATAGATGGAAAGTTTGTCAGAATAACTTTTTGTCACTACAATAATAAACAGGCGGTGTCATTTGACTTATCTGACCTAACATGTTTAAAAAAATCGATATAAACAAATGTGACTAAATCAGAACAGACCACTGCATTTCAAAATTCTGGCAAAAAAGTGTTAATAAACAAGTTATGGAGCTCCTTCGGGTTGTTAGGACACCTGTATGTGCATATGTTTGAGTAGTATTATTTTTTCACTAATGAGTAGTAGTTGAGTTTTTGTTCTATCCAATTATCTTATGTTTAGGAAGTTTTTGTTCTTTATTATAATTCCTCGTTTTTAATCTAGAATAGGATCAACGATAAATGGATCTCTGGGTTTAGAGAATCCAGACAGGGTTTATACTAGATACTCTGACTTGGCCCTGTTTGATTCCATTATATGATTGATGTATTTTTATCTTTGTATTTCTTTTTGCAAATTGAGTCAGTAAATATTACTACTATTGGTGTACAACCATTTTAGAGGTTCTCTATAAATATATTAGTAATACTATAACAAATTTAGATTGCCAAATTAATAATAAATTTCTATTTTCTATTTCTTTTAGGCTAGTGATCCTGATTTATTGAGGCTAAGAATGCAATACAGCGACGATAATTATAATATAAATTTACGTCCAGATCTCAATTCAAGATAAACCTTAAAAAGAAGTAAATAAAACCATTTTTTTAATTAAAAAATAATTTTATTGCTACATAATTACCTCTTCTTCATCTTCTTCTCTTTCTTTCTTAAGTTTAAAGTATATAAACACTCTTTCAGTACACAAGATCCAACATTCATATAGGCCGCTCTACTACTCGATTGTTAAAAGTAACAAATAAAAAGTAATATGTAATAATAAACCAAACGTATTGTATCTGGTTATAAAATAGAAGACTGGCATTTATCAAAGTAAGTATTTTTTTTAGTAAATAAACTAAACTGTATGTACACATACATTTACATTATTTTAACTAATTTACATTATTCGTTTGTAATAGAAAAATAGAATTCGAGATATAGACTACAAAAACTTCATAAATATTTCTATATAATGCTTAGTAAAATTAAAATTAACAATTTGTTGGGTTTATAAAAAGGAGGAATCTCTAGGTGAGGCACTCAATAATTATTAATTTATAAATCTCTTTCATTTTTTCAACTTTCTCGGCCGTGTTGTAAAATAAACGCTGCACATAAACGGTTAGTTTGAACGTTTATTAACGAACAAATAAACAATTAGTTTCTCATCATCACAGCATTTCGAAAAAATCACCACATGGACGGACCGTTGAGCCGAAAAACCATTTTAAACTTCTTTCTTACTCCTCGCCATTTACATTAAAAGCAAAAAAACTCTGAATCCACAACAATAACAGCACGTTTCGGCTATAACGGTTTATGCTTCACTTCTAATAATTGAGGATAATTTTCTACTATGTTCAATAAAATTCCATCGATGTATGACCTTAGTTGAGCATTAACATCTTGTTGTTCTTTTAAGGCTTGTTGAATCTATAAAAAAATAAAACGAATTAGTAAAGATAATACTAAGAAGATTATAATTGGTATTAAATTGTGTGCTAACGTTAGGATAATATGTTTATGTTTGCTTTTCACCAAGAATTGAAATTGTAATATAAATATTGAAAGTGTACATTTATGTATATGTCTGTGTTGTGAGTAAATGTGTTGATTATATATTATACAGGGTTTCTCACGCAACTGGTTCGTTAGAACTTTATTGGGTTCCACTATTAGTAAATTTTTGAGATTTTGCCAGTAGGGGTTGTTCATCCGGATCTTTTGATTTAAAATATTTTCAAGATGGCTGCCACTTCCGGTCGACCGGAAGTAGGATACAACTTCGTTATTTTAAATGGAATGGTATAATTTTTATTGCATATTTTAATTCTACGTACAAAAATAAGTAAACTTTCATAAGGGTTGTTGGTACGTATCGCTTTTCGTTTTCGAGTTATTTTGATTTTAAAATTTTTTTAACAAGTTTTAACTTGCTGTTTAAAACCACATTTCTCAGTCACTGCTCAAGCAAGAAAGTTAATAATTGGTACGTTTACTCTCCAGACATTGCCAAATAGAACCCCACTACCCCTACCCCTCTTTCACATACAGAGTGGTCACAAAGAGAATTACCGCTCTTCCATATTCAATTGCAAAAAAGTCGAAAATTTTAAATGGAACACCCCATATTTTATTAACCTATTCGATAGAGAATTTAATTCTCTACAAATTTGCAATACATGTCCCTATACCTATCGGTTAAGGTTTTCAAGATATAAGGGAATTTGTCAAAATCGCATGTAAAATGTCAGAAGAAGTCCTGTTTTTATTAGTAGGCCATGAAACTTGAACAGTTTTTTCGCTTGATACGGTAGAAAATTTAATTCTTTACCAATCTTCAATACACTTCCCTATCCTGTTGGTTAAAGTTTTGGAGATATAAGCGAATTTATAAAACTTGCGCGTAATATGTCAAAAAAAGTTTTTCTTTATTAGTGAGCTACGAAATTTGAACAGTTTTTTGATAAATTCCCTTATATCTTCAAAACTTTTATCGATAGGTATAGGGAAGTGTATTGAAGGTTGGTAGAGAATTAAATTCCCTATCGTGTCAAGCAAAAAAATCGATCAAGTTCCACAGCCTACTAATAAAAAAAAGAAAAACTTCTGACATTTTATACGCAATTTTGACAAATTCCCTTATATCTTGGAAATCTTAACCGATGGGTATAGGGACATGTATTGCAAATTTGTAGAGAATTAAATTCTCTATCGGATAGGCTAATAAAATATAGGGTGTTCAATTTAAAATTTTCCACTTTTTTGCAATTGAATATGGAAGAACGGTAACCCTCTTTGTGACCAGCCTGTATATTAAAAAGGGGTGGGGGTAGTGGCGTTCTATTTGGCAATGTCTGGAGAGTAATCGTAATAGTTATCAACTTTCTTGCTTGAACAGTGACTAAGAAATGTGATTTTAAACAACAGGTTGAAAATTGTCAAAAAAATCTTAAAATCAAAATTACTCGAAAACGAAAAACGATAAGGACCAACAACCCTTATCAAAGTCTACTTATTTTTACATGTAGAATTAATATACGTAATAAAAACTATACCATTCCATTTAAAATAACGAAGTTGTATCCTACTTCCGGTCGACCGGAAGTGGCAGCCATCTTGAAAATATTTTAAATCAAAAGATCCGGATGAACAACCCCTATTGGCAAAATCTCAAAAACCTACTAATAGTGGAACCCAATAAAGTTCTAACGAACCAGTTGCGTGAGAAACCCTGTATACACATGCACCGATTAAATCTACTAATTAAATCAAATTAGTGCTCAAAATCGAAATACTTGTGCATACCTTACTCAAGGAATCAGCGTCGTGCATGTCAGCAGTCTAAAAACAAAGAGTACGCTTTAAGCATACCAGCAACCCAAACAAATACAAAAGCAATAATTATATTTATGTAGTACTTGTGTGTACTTCTTAATAATCTTAATGTCCTTCTTTTGAGTCGTTAATTAAAAAAATATCTTCGAAAAGCTGTTTTAAAGCCAAAACTTTTATTAAATATGGTCAAATCAGATTAAAATAATTTTGTTAACAAATATACTGACAATTGAGTTAAGAAATTAACTGACTGTCAATTGTATCTTTATTCAAAGAGTCGTTTTGTATTCCAACAAGAAAGATACTCAATCAAACCTTACTTATCATTCACCCCATTTTTAAAATGAATTAAATTAAAAAACAAATCTTTGAGAATTATAAAGTATTATAGAATTGTCACGAAAAATTTGAGACAAAAATATACTGCGTGACATTGAAATTGTAACACCTAATAGGAGTAAATATTATTTAACCAAATTTGGCACAAATGTTAGTTTATAGGAGTATACAAATTGACTAAAGTTTGGAGAAAAAAAAAATAAAAGGATAACTCCTATTTCTTTAATAAAATGTTGCCCCGCCTCTGTTTTATAAACATTGATTAAGACGACGAGGTATAGATTCGATTAAGTTGTCTATATTATCTTGTAATATTGTATCCCAGGCTATCTGAATTTCGTGTCTGATAACGTCCAAGATCTGCAGAGGTTGTGGCAAATTGTTTAATTTTCTGCCTATGATATCCCATACATTTTCAATTGGGGTAAATCCTTAGATTTTGCTGGCCATGGTAAAAGGTCTACCTGAGCCTCTTCTAAGAAGGTTAAAGGACGCCTTGCCACATGGGGATGCGCATTGTCTTGTTGGAAAATTGAATTTTCCAGGCCCTAGAACAGCCTGGCACAGGTATCGCTGTGCAGTCAAAATCTCCTCGATAAAAACTAAAGGGGATTTGTTTCCATAAGCAATCGCTCCCCATACCATTATACCAGCAGTTCGGAGCATAGGCCTTTCTATAGCGTATTGCAAATTCTGTCTTTCTCCACGTTTTCATCTGACCATCTTACGACCATCATGCATCCCTAGGCAGAATCTAGATTAATCACTAAAGACAATCCTATGCCACCCAATGTTCCAATCAGTCTTTTCCCTGCATCAATTTAAACGTTACCGTCGATGACTGGGAGTAAGTAGTAATACACAATAGACCCTCTATGATTTTAGCCCAAGAGATCTAATGCAGCGGTATACTGTTTGCATTGTGATTGGATGAGCAGCGTCTGCAATCCACTCAACACCAAATGATTTAGTAGTTGAAAATTTATCTCTGAAAGCCAATAATTACAAACGGGAATCTTGTCGCGTTGTCGTTTCTCTTAAAGCCTCACTTCTCTGTCATTGTCCCTGAGCATTGTCTCAAACCACCCTCTCCAACGTCTCGGGAAGCGATTTGGGCAAATAATAAACCACCCTCTTAATATCGATAACTCTCCCTCTCTCAAGTACATTTAATTGACGGTAATTTCGACGTATTCTTACTCTAGGCATAATAACAATTTATAACGAAATACCATAACAAAGAAAAAACACAAATTATCAGAAAGAACACTGGTTAATAACTTAAGCACATAGATATAAGAAATGCCAATTATGGCGAGTATACACAACGTATGATTTCCAAATAATCAATTATTGCATTCCTATAAAGTAATCTTGATGCCAAATTTAGTCAAAAAATATTCATTCCTTCTATGTGTTGCAATTTCAATGTCACGCAGTATATTTTAGAAAATCATAAAACTTATTTATTTATTTGAATATTTGAAATTAAGCGAGAACCCCTTTATTCGAAAGAAGATATACATTTTCCAAAGTAATCTTCAGATAGACGAAGAAGAAATAAGATAGGATCTGAAGAAGTTTTATTTAGTAGCTCGACAGCTAATTTCGAGCAATTTATCGTTATCAGGTTGGTCGCTGATGGTATAAATATGGAAAAGAAACAGACATTACAAATAGACGGTCCCTTCAACAGTTTTTTTATAGTAAATATAAGTTTTTCAATTTTTAGTTTATTTTTAGTATTTTTTGTAGTAATTTTAATTTTACCTCAAGCAACTATAGACCTTTCTAATATCTTTTCCACATTTGTATTATCAGCAATTAATCTAAAGCCAACGAACTTGCCGAAACTAGTATTCAATCCCCTAAATAAATTTTCTTCAGCTTCTACTTCGCTATTATTTCTTTATTATTATCTAAAATTCTATTGAAAACTAGCTTCCTCTATAATATATTGCTAACCATAAATTTATTTCAAACGACTAACAATAAGTAAACACTAAATAAACCGATTCGACCATATAAATCAGAGAAATGATATGAAAAATTAGTTATGGAAAAAAGAAAACGTTTTAAAAAATTCTTGTCGTATTTGACATCTATCTTTTACCTCATCATGAGTCATGGCTTCAAGTTCGGCAGCTAAACTATTCTCCCCAGCTGTTAACAGCCGACCCTGCTCAACGCTAGCGTGTAAAAGACTAGCTTGAAGCTCCTCGTTGGCTTCCTCAAGCTGAGAATTTTTCGTTCTCAACGCGGCCATCTCTTCGTGTAACTCTTCCAGCCGTAACGTTTCCGGCGACGTCGTCGGCAAAGCCGGAGTTCTCGTTTCCGATCTCAGTCTTTCCACCTCTCTCGATAGTTCTTCAATCAATTGTGATTGCGCTTCTTGATCTTTTAAATGTCTAAACAAGAAATAATAAAGTTAAATTATATCTAAAATTTAATGTTGATTGAAATTAGTTTTATAAACTAACCTTCGTTCTTGCTCTTTAAAAGAAACTTCTTTTTCTTTCGTTGTAAGAACATCATTGCGCATATCTTGTAATTGATTAGATAATTCCCTACGTTCGTCTTCTAATTTTTCGATTCTAACTCTTTGTCTGGCAACTTCCTCCCTGAGGTTATTAGCTTCGAGTTCTGACGATTGCAGTCGAATCTTGCAGTTTTCTAATTGAAGTTCTTTTTCTCTATCGAGTCTTAAAAGTGCATCTTTAGCACGTCGTTGTTCATCCTAAAAATAATAATGTGTTATAAAAAAAACCGAAAAGTTTTTTAAAGAACCTCTTTAGTTCTAAACTTTTTATAAATATTTATGCCCATTAAACCTCGTTTATACGGTCTTTTTTCTTTATGCGAACACCACATATTTAATTTTGATTGCGTCAAAGTCAAACTTATTTAAAAAATACCCATGAGAATGTATACGTAACTTACCTGTAATCTATCTTCACATCTTAATTCAGTATCTCTTAATTGTTCTTCGAGCATGTTTATCCTCGCTTGTAAAGCGGCATTTTCCGCCTTAACCCTCGTGTATCGCTCGTCGTTCTGCAAGGAGGAATCCTGAAGGACTCCGACCTGCTGTTGAAGCAGTTGCATCTGAAAATAGAAACCCAGATTTACTTAATCGTTTTTAGATAGTTCCAAACAAATGTTTAAAAATAGTATCAAACGATACAGATGTCTTAGAAAACTTCAACTTTCCAAACAAGAGTATTAAAAGTAGATTTAAGACTTTCACACAACTTAAACTATATGTGTATCTACAAGTTTCTTTACTTTATCCGTGACGTCTTCGCACCATACATGAGCTGAAGTCTTCTTTACTCCATTTGTATTGTGAGGTAGATAAGGTGGTGGTTTGAGTAAACCGTGAGGTTGGACGTTTTGGGGATGCGGTCCCAAAAATTCAAACTGTCCTTCCCACATATCGTAATCTAAGTCTTGTATTTCGTATTCTGAGTCGCTCATTTTGGCTTAATTTTTATTTACGTAAAGAAAAGGAAAATAAGTTTTTGACACATCACCTTTGGCACATCACTAGAAATTTTATAATTTACTAATACGAGTTATTAAGTACCAATAATAATAATTCGTTGAGTTCGTCGAATAATGATGTTCGCACTTCCAGATACGGATAAACACTGATAACCTCAGTTCCCTTATCAAAATGCAATGGAATCTTGCGCGCTATTATTAATGAAAAGGACGGTGAATACAGGATGTTTAAATATTATTGTAATCTCGGGCAGCGATTAAATGTCAGTTTAAATGACAACTGTTGAATTAAATCTTAAATTGACAACGTTAAATTGATAAATGCATAGCTCACTTAAGTAATCTGGTTTCATGAATGATGAATCACCATTAAAATTATTACAGAATTTGTGATTTTTTTTCTGGTTGATTAAATATCTTTTACAAAAAAAAAACGCAATTACAGTGTAGCTGTGAAAGTAATGAACATCAAATAAATAATATTTAATTAACTGAAGACTTTGAAGCTAAAACGGGATAAGTCACTATTTTTCTGAAATTGTAATATGTGTTATTTGTATATGATTCTTTAATATTTTATGTATCGTTTTTAAAAATGAAAAGTGAGTTTCCATAAATAACAAAGTTATTGGACACATCGACTCGTCCCCGTGCCAGATTTTGTACAAAGGCAGAGTAAACCATAATGATTTGAGAAAATTTTTGACTTTTGAACCAGTGACATTCCTTCTTGTACCAAGGTCCTTAACAGTATTTAATATTTTAATATTTGTAATGCTATGAAGTAGCAAAATTGTTAAAATCTCTTTACAACGGTATACAGTGAAATTCCCCTTCGTGGACACCTCTCTTGAACGGACACCCCCCTTGGACGGACAGTTTCTCATGGAACCGTTCGACTCTTATATAATTTCTTCGCATTTCTCTTAAGCGGACACTCCTCTTGAATGAACACTTTTGGCGGGCCCCGTTGGTGTCCGCACAAGGGAGATTTCACTGTATTTCGAAGTTAATAAAAATGGACCTGTTCTTAAAATAAATTTCAAATGATTGTTAATTATTCCAAACAATATGTTGGAATAAGATTTTTATGTTTGATTAACTTAAAAAGTCAAATATCGTTTAAGATCGTGTAGAAAAAGTCCCAATGATAATGATATTCAAAGGTTTTTCACAGCTGTATTTTTATGTTAACATTAATAACTGTCATAAGAAATAATTTATCTTCTTAATTATCATACAAAATATTTTCAAAATTTATATTTGAAATCATTCTTTAAATAACTCACTGCGTAGTCAGTTTAAAAAAATACTGCCACTTTATTTATAAAGGTTACAAATTGATTTGATAAATATTAAATTAAAGTGGAATAATTTAATATTATAAGAAATTAAAATTGATTTTTTTTATATAAAAACTAAAATATCTTCAAGGTGTTAAGATGTTATTTTTAGCGTAATATAAGGAAATTTTGAAAAAAATGAACAACTTTAAAAAATCATTCCAAGTTTATTAAAATAATAAATTAAGAAAACACCTATAATGTACCTTAAGTAAAAACTAAAAGATTTCGTTTTACTATAAAACGTTAAAATTTATCTCAATAATGTCAGTAAAAAATGACCATCACTATACACGGTATTCCAGATTAGTATCTTCTAATTTACTGAAAAAATGTGTGTCATAGGAAATGCAAAGAAAGGAAAAAATATAAGAGTAAATAAAATGGGTATGAACTTTCTTAAAAGTAAACATACAGCGAGGATTGACATTAAAAGTCTTTTATACATCTGTAAAACAAATGTAATGTTTGAAGTATTGAGAGTTAGCTAATGCCATGTGTTAAAATAAAAAGACTTTTAACCACTTCGGTATGGCGCCTATCGGCCGCGAAACATCGTTAAGAACCGGCTTTCATCGTCCGTACGCTGGCACAGCCGTCGACTATAGTCGACGCTCGGCTGTGTGGGGGTCATCTGTTTTTGTCGACTATAGTCGACGTCCGTACCGAAGTGGTTAAGGGTTAAATACCGGAAGTATGTACTATTTAATGAATATTCCCTTCAAATTTTATATAGGAATATGGATTAATTCTTATTATTATTGTTTTTAAAGAAAACTCCGGTACTTTTGGTGTTAAAATAATTAGTAATTGTTTTACCCTACCGGTTTCGCTTACAAATCATTTACAGGGGTTAAAATGTGTTATAAAATTAAATTCGAAACATAGCTCAACATACAATTTTTGTTGAAATCAGCCGAATTCATGTATATTCAATAATAAGCATTGTTGAATATACAAAATTCGCTAAGCTTACTACCACCTGATGTAGGATAATGAAAGTCCATATTCTTACTAAATGCATCGGATTATATTCAATATTTTTCTTATTTCTATAAAAATAATTCGTAAAGGCCGACTTTAGGCGACAACCGAGATTAGGTGAGTTTACCCTATCAACGAACCACAGGCAAACAACGTGAGACGTTTTAATCCCTGAAAATGATTTGTAGCTGAAATCGGTATAACAAACAATAAATTATTTTGACATTGAAAGTGTGAGCATTTTCCTTCAAACATTCAATGATGGTGTTAAAAAATACACAACCAGCACATTTATTATTATCGTTGGAAACAACTTCTTAATGCAAACAGTTTTTTCAGGGGGGATTTTCCTGCACATATGAGATTTTTTAAAGTAATATCCAACAATTATAAAATACTAAATCCTTTATGTTTAGTGTTAGTATCTATAAATAACTTAAGACCTGTTTCAAACTTAAACTTCTTTAGAAAATTATATCTTTGGCCCCACCTTGTACAATTAATTAAAAGTTATAATCCCAATTAATCATCAGATAGAGGGAAAATATGTTAGAATGTACTGTCACCTACGAGTGCAATAATTACTGAATATGTATCATAAATATGATAAATTTGCGGTGAGAAAGTCGAAGAGAAACTCTCCTGAATCTTAATTTTGTTTGTCTTTTTGATTCGTACAAAACCGGGAACATTTTATATATAGAAATTTTGGGTTCGGTTCCTTTTTTTAGATCATGAATGTTTTGGCAAAAATACTTTTGACGCAGTCAACATGTGGAATTGTTAAAGAAGGTTTCAATGAAATCACATTTGAATCACAGTCTACATAAGGAAGTGTTGTGGTAATATAAATAAATATTTTATCGGTTATCTATTATCTACAGATAATAAAATAATGTTGTAACATATTTTGGGGTTTTCAATTAAATAATTCAAAATTTTAATTTATCCTAAAAGTTTTTTTCCTAGAAGTTTAGTAATAAAAACCTCAAGTAGTGACTAACTCGTTTTTATCGCACTCGAACTATAACACCATAATTATCAAAGCGGAAGCTGAACCAGTAGCCTCTTTACATCCTGACTACAAGTCAGTCCAAAAATAACACATTCCAGTTGATAAAAGAAAGCTACTAATGCATACTGCATGAACTACAAAGAACTTTGCGCGTTTGTGGTATGTTAATCAGGAAGAATAAATTAAGTTCCGATTCTACTTTACTAACTGTAAGAAACAAGTAGGATTTTCGCTGACCACACAAACACTTCTTGAGTGGGTTCTCATAGACGATATCAATTCCTATTAACTCGATCTAATTGAAGGAATTGTGTTTGTTTATTAACCTAGGTCGCAAGGTCGTCTACAAATTCCAATTGCATTTTGTCAGTTTTTAAAAACAAATTTCAAACTTTCACCTTTATTCACGTTTTATCATTATTAATAATTACAAAACGAAACGAGATAAAGTTAAAGAGAATTAATTTATTTTTAAACCGATTAGTAATATACATTACGCGAAACTTTTGTCACGTCGTAAGCAGTAAAATCCAAGTTATTAAGCGGATAAAAACCGGCACCTAAACCTCACTACACGTGGAAAAAACAACCGAAAAGAAAAAAAAAACAAAAAAAAAGGAACGCGGCGATCGTCGGTTGGTTTCAGCGAGAATCGCGTTTAGCGTTTGTTCGTTCGACCGACTGACTGGATGCGAACGCCAGACCGCTTCAAGTATACATACTTTGTATCGCGAGTGTGTGCGTCGAACTGACTGGCTTCCACATGTCCCGCATCGCAATAAACACGAACCAGCGAACGAACGAAATGCTACTACTACCAACTACACCCAGGGAGTGTCCCCGTGCCTATCCTACGAAAGATAAACGTTAAATTGTTTTGAATATTATAATAATTGTTTGAAGCGGGAGGGAGGGAGTTCGGGGAACGGATGGTCTTCCTCGAATATTAATAATTTGGCGGTAGGGAAACCCGGAAATAGTAACTTGGTATTCGTAACGATGGATGGTGAAAATGAAATGAGGAAGATAATCGTCAACAGAGTTTTTATTACCATAAATAATCATTTAAATGAGTAATAATTATGGAGAAGTAATTATGGAGTAATAATTTCAATAATTATGTAAAATTCGAATGCATTTGAAAGGAGAGTTCTATAATAGATTATTTACAGGGTGTGAGAAAATAAGGCTTATGGTTTTTAAAAGCGTAGTATGTCGAAAAATAAATGAAAAATCTATAATAAACCTATGTTTGGAAAGATCGCATTTACAGGATAATAGCATTAGCTGCGAATAAAATACTCTTGAAACATAAATTTTTTGGGAAATAATATAAGAAGGGCATTTTGAAATTATTTTATATAATGACGTTATATATTCAACGTCAACAACTAATATACATATTATTAAGGTTGGTCAATTATGTACTATAACCCGAAATGGAACTGCAACATGAAGAGAAAGATGAAAGAGTACTCGGTAATCTTACGGAGGAAATTTATTTTTTCATTTTCTCTTCATGGTGCAGATCCATTTCGGGTTATAATACATATTGCAATAAAATCGCTGTTATTTTTGGTAACCTCTTTAACCCATTCGAGGCTGATTGCCCACCGCGTGTACTACAATTGATTTCCGAGGCTATAAGACTGCCTGCACACCGTGTGTGCAATAACAGAAATGTGCAATTATCAGTTATTCTGAGTAAACTAGTCGTCGAAATATATTTCTTGAACCAATGAAATCTGTAAAGTACAGGAAAACAAAATTTGGTATTGGTTTTATTGTGTACTAAAAAACCTAAAAATTATCTGGTTTTCTTACATATAACATACTATGAATACGAATACGTATTGGTCTCATTTTTATCGCTCGTGTGCGAATCCCCGTTCTAAAGAATGCGGAAATACAAGGGCAAAATCCCCAAACTTTTTTAATGGTGTATTTTCACTTTACCTTTCATTGCACCAAATAATCTCCAATCCGCTCCTCGTAATAAAAAATTTCCGAGGAGCGAGCTGTTCACCTGGTGTGCAATGATCTTATTTATGTGAATTCACTTACGAATTGGGTGATTTCCATAGTAAACATGTTTTTTTATTTAAAAATGAGCAATATAAAGAAAAAAAAAATGTCGCTCCTGGGGACCGTGTTCAAAAGAAATCGTGGTCTCGAATGGCTTAAATAAAATTTAGAATGAAAAAGCTGTGTATTGTATTTCACAAATAACTATGTAATTTTATTTTCTGGGGTGAGCTACTAATCTATAATAAAATATAGATACTAAACTGTTAGAGAAAAATCAATAATAAAATAAAAGTCTATTTTAAATATCTTCTCAACTAACGGCATTGATTTTTATTAAAAAAATTATCTGATATACGGTTAAGATTGAAATTAACATTTTTAGCAGTTTTCAACAAAAAAAGGGATTATAGCAAAACGGGTATAAGTGACGTATTTTATTTATGAGATAATCATTTCATTTGCATACTCATTTGGTTAAATGAATTTTCTTTCAGCATAACAGATATAAGTACTTTTGGTAGCCAGAAAAGCCATCAGTTGATAAAATCTGTAGCTATGTTCTGTAACTATTTCAAGCAAATTGATTCTGCAAAAATCGTATAAGTGCTTTAAACCATACTATTAGGTACTATTATGAAAGTTTTGTAAGAGAGTCCATTGTATGAATGTGTTATATAATGCAATAAGTACCACAGAATGCTTATAAATCGAGTATAATACACTTTCACCCGTTTATTTTATAAAATTGTAAATAAAATTGATTACCTTCAAGAATCTGGCAATTTGGTAAACAGTATATTTTTTATGTCTATATACCCAGAACCATTAAGTCCAGTCATAGTAATAGTAGAGCAATTTAAGAAAACTTTGTTGTAGAATAAAATCAAATTTATTATTTTTATTGGATCAATTTAGACAAAATTATGGTTTCAATTTGTATTAATTACTAATTATTCAAAACTGTCTGCATTTGCAGTTTATACCCTTTTTGTTCCAAATCCTTCAAATATTTTTTCCTTCAAACAGTTGAGAGGTACTTTAGCAACTATTTTGTCATTTTATAAGATTCGAAAAAATAAATTGAAAACATAAGGGAAACGAAAACATTAATGGTTATGTAAAACAACCTTTAGCATAAAATTTCGTTTACAAGTTTCCTAATGGTAACTTTACTTTAGATACGCACGATTAAATAAAAAAAAATAAATAAATATTTGATATGTCTCTCTTTTTGCAACATTTTTTTGTATTGATGAACACAAGTCGATAAAAATACTTTCATGTTTACTCATAAAATCAAATCTTATCATTTTTTAAAATCCAATATCACCTTCGCGTTATTTCCATAAATTTCGTTAATCACATGGTAGATAAGATATACAATTAAATTAACTGCTAATCATGAGGAATAAAAATAATTTTATCTCATTTTATCGTAATCCCATAATTAAAATGCTCATTTTTGTAAATTTTCATAAATTTGTCAATCTAAATTGTTGGCCATTATTATACAGGATACGTTTTAATTAAAAAAAAAATTTGGTTTTTACTTAAGAATTCTCACCATGCACTTTAAACGTGGATTTCTCATCTATTGTCTACATCATGTTTAAAAAGAGCATGATTTTAAAATGATTTCAATGAGGTGTGTTAAGTCGCACTTCGACTAATTGTAAGTTAAACCTTAACGACATATAGTTGACTACACGTCGACAAGTATTGTCTGTTTCTAAGTATTGTAAAATTTTAACAGTGTAACTCGAAAAACTTAACTCCTTAGTATCGCCTACGCTTTGTGTCTTATTCTTTGTTGCTTCATGTTTCTTCGATTAAAGGAATAAGCTCTGACATCCTCGCCGCATGCTTATTATCTCATTTGTCAGACGAATTACGCCTTTAAGACTCATATTGGCATACAGTTATTGTTGGTGTTAGTTGAACGCTGTTAAAATACACTGCTCAAAAAACTTCGAGGAACACTTCTTTATATCTCCGTACAGGGCCGGATATGAGGCGATTGGAGCGATTTTACTGGATCCGACCCTGCGTCTGTAATTGTTGTTAAGAAAATATGGATAAGGGTAATTTGAACTAACTAATAAATTAATGAATTTTGTAATAAAGTTAGTGGAGATCAATATGTGATATATCTACAAGCATGAATAACTTCATACCATCTCCTTGGCTATTCTTCTTCCGATTTCTAGAACATCTTTTTGGGATACACTTGGATAACTAGGTAAGAATTTTGAAGTGCATTTGTACGTTTATCAATTCGTATGTCCAATCTAATCTAACAGGGATACAAAAAAACTCCTTAATTTTTTTGAGTTGTGTAAATAACAACAAAAATTAAAGTTGATATGAATAATTCCATTCTTCAGTATGATGATGATTGAGAATAATTAACAGCTTTTGTGTTTTACTGAAGATATTTACTGAAGATCTATAAATAAATAGATTTACTGAAGATCTGTCAATAAATATTTTCAGTAAAACACAAAAGCTGTTAATTACACTGACCAACATTTTTGAGACCCATAGATCAGAACTATTAGTTTCCTAATAGTTCTAGGCGCGCTGAACTCAAATTTTGTCTCAGAATTGCTCCAACACATCAGTTTGTTTGTAATATTTTAACCTAAAGGTGCAAAAAACTCGGTTTTTAAACGTGTTCGGGATTAAATAACATAGTGAATAAATTTTTATTCACAAAATTTCATGCGACATTTGAAAGCACCACTGTTCCCATTTTAAACGTATTTTGAATTTTTCGAATATCTTTCTTTTTTCTTGAAGGAATATAATTTCTATAACATCACATTTTGCCTAATCACTAACCTATAGGAGCAGCAGTAAGGAAAACGATGACTTCAAGAAGTCACTATGTAAAAAAAATGTTATATTTTCGTACGTTTTGACACAAAAAATGAGTGTAAATAAGATAAAAGAATGATGGCGAACTATTGTCGAGCTTTGAAAAGGGAAGATAATTCCATAAGTTAGGTTGGGTCACTACAACGTTCATTTGAATTAAAGAGAAAACAATTTCTTTTGAGACTACAACCAAATCATTGGTTACTATTAGATACTATAAGATTTTTTCACGATGAAATTATGATATTGAAAGAATTCAAAATGCATTCCCATTTTGAATGGAAAAAGTGGTACATTCGGATGCTACATGAAGTTTTGTAGATAAAATTTTTTTTCTTACGTTATTTAATTCCAAACATGTTAAAAACTCGTATTTTTTGCATTTATAGAATAAAATATCTTGAAATCCTGAGGTGAGGGAGCAGATCTGAAGTCATATTTGTCTCGCCTTTTATAAAATTTTGTAGACCTGTGTTATTCTCAAACAAAAATTAAATTTTTTGTGGCAATTACCATAGTATCATGAAAATAATGCCACTTTATATCATAATCGCCGTTCCGGAACAACATCGACGTAACTGCAATTTTTTGATAAAACGAGTTAAGGCCATCAATGTATCCAAAAAATGCTGATTTAATTGTTTTTTCCTTCTGCAAAACTTTTTATTTTGCAGTTATGTTGATGTTCTTCCGGAACGGCGATATGTAAATATGCGTTTCTATCACTAGCTTGATTGTAATTGAATTAAAGGGCTGTTTTGATAGTTATTTCTCATTTCAGCTAATTATTAGCTATTTCGTCGGCAACCATGGCAATAACCCGCATTTTAAACGGTAAATTTTAATGCCTTTAATTTTGCAATAAGCCGACAGAAATGCGTCAAACTAAAACTTATGTCTCTAAAAATTGAACAAAATGACTTTTAACCTCCTTTTACCGAACCTCACTATTTGTTGTAATAGTTCCTTGGAACACGCAATGTCATTCCAATGGCATGAATAAATGTTGTCTTCGTGGTTTACCAAGTAGACAAATACAATTGAATATTCTAAAAGTCTGATTCAGTGATAACCCTAATATGGAAACAATGACGATTCCATCAATTTTATCCCGTTATGCAGTTAACGTTTAACACAATATTAAACATATGGAACGCTTTATTAAAAAACATTTTTTCACATCTATTTGTGATTATTCACAATCCATCTCCATTTCATCTTTTCCAACAGTGTGTACCAGAGTTTTCATTTTATTACAAGGTTTAGTAAAAACATGTTATTTGAGGGATTTCAACATGTGAAATCTCCATTTTATCTATTGAGTTTTTTACGGTTTCATCGAGATGATGTGCAGAATCATCCTGTAATATTAATTCAATTACACCTAAATTTAGGATTGCACATTTTGAAACCAGACCCCTTATTTGATTATTTACCATCATTATGCATACTTTAACCAATCACAACTTGATTTCTTAAGTAGTTATGTAAAAAGATATACGTTCTAGGAAAATTACATATACTTCGTTCGCCGAAAGATTTGATTCATTTAATTCTGTTATTCTAGACCAGTATTTTCAATTTTCGTCTTTGTCATGTACAATTCAATAAATAAAAATTCTTTGACGTACGTTGAGAAAACGTTCTTATCCTTCTGTTATAAAATTTCATAGAATTATCTAAGAAAATAAATGCAGTGCTACCCCAATAATCGCAACTAATAGAAATCGAGGTAGTTTATTATATTATTTATTGAGGTCACTTATCCTGGAAAAATATAACATCTTACAGCATATCACTTGTGTTAAAATATCAATACAAGTCGAACATTGAATCTATTTCACTTAAAATTAAAGCTAGTTGTAGTATAGAATACATTTCTTGAGGACTTGCACATATTAAGATTACAAAACTATTTTCTACTATTCAAAAATCGAAAAGTAGCGTGTATTAAAGGTTGCGATTATCGAATTAGTACTGTATATGTTTCCAAATTCGAGTTAAACTCGATTTAACCACAGTTTAAAATCGTGTCAAGTAATTTTGCGGTTGAATTAAAACCATCTGGAGCCAGGAAACCAAACCCTAAAAGGCGTGAACGCTTAATTCGTTCGAAACCATTACGCTCACCGATTATGTCAACGGTACAATGCGTTTTGTCGCAATCCGAACGTGAATTAACAAACTCCTAATAGCCCACGATCGTCGAGAATGCATCAGTAATTAAATACATATACATTCGTGTCGAAATAAGAATTTATTAGCCGTAAATTAAATTTATAAATAGTATACTTTCACACTTCATTCATTCATTCATAGCTTTAAATCCTTGAACGTATGCAACCAAACCAACACTGCTCCATCTAGGGTTGTCTATACATTCACAACAGGAAATCGGCAGGATTTTTTTCAATAGAAAATAACAACTCACCTTGTGGTTTAATTCGAGGACATCTTCTTCGAGCGAAGCATCAGAATGCATATCATCCGCGGTATCGCAAGTACTGCTTCTTCCTGACGAGTTGAAGCTGGAGCTTCGATACAGTTGACTGGAAAAAATGAATAAAAACTGTTAGACTTTAAAAATAAGGATGTATGTAGTTATTTCTATATAGAGGCACGTGTCACACGCCAATGCACAGGTGTGTGACATCGTTCGTGTCGTTGCACAATTTTTGCATTATTACCTGTATATTTATGTGCTTTATTATGGGTTTGTTCGTGCTGTATGGTTTTTAGAACGGTGTTTTAGGTAATCTTTTTCGGCATGACTGATATTGATAACTTATCGATTTTTTTATTTATTTATGGAGATAATCTTAGAGATTAATAAACATTTTGTTTTCAAATTTTACTTGTTAAATTAAATTATTTATTAATAAATTAGATATAAATTAAACTCTTAATAGGAAAACTTATTAGAAAATAAGATGTAATACATAGTTTTAATTTAATTTTATAATTGTAAGAGAAAGCTTTCGCCCTATTGAGACTTTAGAAAGTTATCAACATTACCATCAACGTTTCAAAGTCGTTAAAATTGAAATGCTCGATTATCTCTGGTTTATTTAATGCATAATTACAGCTACTATTTCGAAAATAACGTCTCCAATACGTCGACCCAGAAAATGTAATTTTCTAATCGACCTTGTATTTAAGCAATTGGGTTAAGAAAATCAAATTACTATTCACGTTTTTGAGTAGAATTACTTGAGTCTAGTCTGAAATAAAATAACATGGAAATCGATTGAAAAGTTTATAACAAAAAATTTTTTAGTACATTTTTATTTATTACTTTTACTATCTTTAATAACAATAATCTTCATTTTATTTGCTTTAACTTTGTAATAATTAACTCCTTAAATTTTCATAAATCCCTTTTATTTACCTACAATTCATATATTTTTTTTAAAGATTTTTTCGCTATAATTTAATGTAATCTTCATTGCTTAATTTTAACGAGGAAAGTTAATAGGATTTTTGTGAATATCTGTGAATATTTTGTTTTATTTAACAAATATTGGACAAAAATATTCTACAAATCCCTAAGGATAATGTTCACAAAATAGATATTTTGTTCAATGAAGGAGACTTCCGGAACTAAAAAGCAGGTCAATTTTTTAACAATAGAAAGGGTGAGTTAATTCATTCAATCTCTAGTTCTCGAATATGTGTTTTCCAATTTTAAAAATAAGGCAAAAATAAAGAATATTAAAATCGCTGAAGCAAAATCACTTTTACGTAAACTTGCAAAGAATTTGTAACAAATGATAATCACTGTTATTATTTGGTAAGAACTTTAGTCATGGATTACAAACCTCCATTAACGAATATGATAACAATTTTTAGATGTTTTTTTTTTAAGGAATCAGATCTTATTTAAATGTGTTAATAAAGAATATAGTAGTATTTTATAAAATGAACTTGTAAATAAATAAAATTATTATGAAATGATAATAAAGTTATCTGTTTTGAATGGAATTAAAAAATTGAATGAATTTCTCTAATAATTAAGAATATGGGCATTTTTCCTTGTTTAAGACCTTTTTTTATTTTGTTGGTTTACGAAATCTGTTGACAAACGAGAGGTTTGAAACACTATCTAATTGTAAGTTACCGTATCATAGACCACTCATTGTCAGTGTTGGGTTAATGTACTCATCTTGAATACATCAACCAACTAAAACCCTTTCCCCTCCGCTTCCTGAACCACCCATCAAGGTATAACTTCAGAGGCATACGAATATTTCGGGGGTCTACTGTACATTTCTTCCTCTATACTCCAGTTCTCTTTCGTGCTTTTCTTTTTTATTCATGATGTTTGTCACCATTTCATTTACGGCTCTCCAGTATTCTTGCTTTTCTAGCTTTGTCACTTAATGTCGTTTTCTTTTTTTATATTTTGTCGGGTTTTATTAAAACAAATATTTCTCCTTCTTTCTTATTTTTGAACAAATAAGTACAAAAAATTCCATGGCCCATTAAATATTGGGTTAGGTAATGTTCTTTTACACCATTTTTTTTAAATCTTTGATTAATATGTTGTAAGAAGACGGACCTGTGCTCGCCTCAGTTTTCATTTTTAGCCGATCTCAAAAAACGAAAAGTAAAAAAAAAATGTAAATTTGCTCATTTAAATTTTATCTAAAAACGGTTCCATTTTCGAGATTTTGTAATCTTTATTTTTGCTTATTTTTTAATAATTCTAGAATATACATCTGACGATTAGAGAGTGAATATAGATCAATCCTATGCAGATGGACCGTATAGTTATTAATCGGATACAAAGTAACACTGAATACCCCCCGTCAAAATATTAGTATTAATCAAATTTATAAATAACGCTTTTAAAACTCTTTTAATGTTTACATTTTTTAGATTTCTATATACTTTAAAGTTAAGACGGATTAATTAATCACCTTCACGGAAACTTAAAATACGTCTGAAATCTCACTAGTGAAAAAAGAAAGAAACGTTAAACGTTTTATGAAATGATCAGTGCTAAAGTATAATAGTTATATGGAAAATTGTAACTAATTTAGTTAAGTAGATACGTAAACCATTGTTGGAAATGGAAGAACAAAAAAAAAAGAAATTCAGTTAATCTTAGCCATTATTTTGTAATGTGCCTCAACACAACTTCTAACGAGATTTAATCGGTACCGTAAATTTGCATAAAAATAGTTTCTATATCCTGTTCATCAAGCAGATGCAGTAAACCTAAGCAACCTTTAATTTACTGCATCTGCTTCGTGAACATAGTATATGAAGTAGACATAAACAGGTATCAGACCATTATTTTCCGTAATAAGTGGCTTCCTACCAACTTTCATTAAGATATTTATATCTAGCAATAGATATTTCCTTATCTAGCAATAAGGAAATAAATGTAGTACTACCCCAGTAATCGCAACTAATAGAAACCGAGGTAGTTGCATTTATTGAGGTCACTTATCCAGGAAAAATATAACATGTTGCAATATATCACTCGTAGTAAAATATCATCACAAGTCAAATATTCAATCTACTCCACTTAAAATTAAAGCCAGTTATAGTATAAAAATACAGGGTGTCCCAGATTTTAATACGCAAACTTCACCGGGGCATAGTTCTCATAAAAATAACACAAAAGTTTTATATAAACATGGGGTCGCAACTCTTTTGTTTTCGAGATATGGCCGTTTAAAGTTGGAAGAAAAATTTACATTTTCATTTTTATTTCAACTATTTATAAACACAGGAATGTGAATTTTTACAGTTATGTACTACATCCAAGCATGTTATTTTCAAGCCTTAATTTAGCCACCCCGGCGTACCTTAAAGGGTTGAAATTCACGATCATCACTACATTTTTCAAAAGAACTTTTTAATTCGATGGAATTTTAACCTAAAAAAATGTGCGTTAGAAAGCTCATTCCTTTGCGAGATCTTTTTGTCTCTTACATTTTTCGTATAAAACTGATAGATTTCGAGAAAAAAAAATAAAATCTTCGCGCGTGTCGTACTGTACCGCTTCATCCCTAACCAAAAGTTCTTTAAAAGTTAGCCATGGTTTTGGTCTGATTTCTTTGTACTGATGAACTGTACGTTGACTAAGATAGAATGCATTTAATTTAAAGTGTAATTGTTACTCTTTTTAGCTTATTATTATTGTTATCACTTATTATTCTAAAACCATAGCCAACTTTTAAAGAACATTTGGTTAGGTGTGAAGCGGTACAGTACGACAGGCGCTCAGGTTTTATTTTTTTTCTCGAAAACTATCAGTTTTATGCGAAAAATGTAAGAGACAAAAAAATCTCACAAAGGAATGAGCTTTCTAACGCATATTTTTTTAGGTTAAAATTCTACCGAATTAAAAAGTTCTTTTGGAAAATTGGTCTGACACGCGCTAAGATTTTATTTTTTTTCTCGAAAACTATCAGTTTTATGCAAAAAATGTAAGAGACAAAGAAATCTCGCTAAGGAATGAGCTTTCTAAGGGATATTTTGTCATGTTAAAATTTTACCGAGTTAAAAAGTTCTATTGGAAAATGTAGTGGTGATCGTGAATTTCAACCCTTTCAGGTAAGCCGGGGTGGGTTAATTAAAGCTTGGAAGTAACATACTAGGCTGTAGTACATTAGTGTAAAAATTCACATTCCTACGTTTATAAATAGCTGAAATAAAAATGAAAATGTAAATTTTTCTTCCAACTTTAAACGGCCATATCTCGAAAACAAAAGAGTTGCGACCCCATGTTTATATAAAACTTTTGTATTGTTTTTATGAGAACTATGTCCTGGTGAAGTTTGCGTATTAAAATGTGGGACACCCTGTATATTTGTTGTGGAGTTTATCAAGATATAAAACTGTTTTCTGCTGTTTAAAAATCGGAAGTTAATCGAAATCGTTCAACAAAATATCTATTTTGAGAGTATTATTTTTAAGGATTTGGTAAGATATTCTTGTCTAGTTATTGCAAAATAAGACAAAATATTCACAATTGTCAATCCTATCATGTTCGTGAAAATTAAGAGTTGAGGTTTACATTAGATTATAGCGAAAAGTCTAAAAAGATATATTCAGGTGTCCCACATTTTAATCCGCAAACTTCACCAGAACATAGTTCTTATAAAAATAACGTAAAATTTTATATAAACATAGGGTCCCAATTCTTTTGCTTTCGAGATATGGCCGTGCAAAGTTGTAGGAAAAATTTACATTTTAATTTTTATTTCAGGTATTTATAAACAAAGGAACGTGAATTTTTACAGTTATGTACTACAGCCAAGCATGTTATTTTTCAAGCATTAATTTAGCCACCCCGGCGTGCCTTAAAGGGTTGAAATTTACGATCATCACCACATTTTCCAAAAGAACTTTTTAATTCGGTAGAATTTTAACCTGAAAAAATATGCCTTAGAAAGCCCATTCCTTAGCGAGACTTTTTTGTCTCTTACATTTTTCGCATAAAACTGATAGATTTCGAGAAAAAAAAAAATAAAATCTTGGGGCATGTCGTAAGTACTGTACCGCTTCATCTCTAACCAAAAGTTCTTTAAAAGTTGTATATACAAATTGTAAATAAATAAAAGGGATTAATGAAAATTTAAGACGTTAATTACTATAAATAAAAACAGTAAAAGACTATTATTTTCCATACGGTTTCCAAACGGTTAAATGGTTTCTAATAACTTTCATAAAGATATTTTGAAAACAACGCAAATTATTGGAAAAATAAAAGTAAAACATTAACTTTTAACGTCTCTATCTTTTTATCCTTACAAATCCTGATTATTCATAATTTTTAGTGAAGATAACAGGTGGTAGTTAAAATATTACTGTTAAACTTGAAAAATATAACATGATTGATCGGATATAATACAATACAGATGTGATAAAGTAATACGTCGAAAAATCAAAAGCAGTTTAAGGCTGTACTGTCACGGTCATTGAGTTTCTAAGCAAGCTTTAATTTACTGCATCTGTTTGGTGAATATAGCATAAGAAATTAATATAAACGGATATCAGACCATTACTATCCGTATTAAGTGGTTTCCTACCAATTTTCATGAAGATTGAAATTCAGTAACTTTTAAAAATTCATATCTAAAAAGCTATTTGCTGTTAAGACATAAAATTTTATATGGATTTAGATTAATACTTAATGTTTTTTTTTTTTGCCAAAGATGAATTTTCTACGACTTTTAGCTTTTTCTACAGAAAGGAAATTCTAACCTAATTTAATTTATACGTTTATTAAAACTTGTAATTTTTTAAAAATTCATACCTAAAGAAGTAATTGTTATTAAGACTTGAAATTTTATGAGAAATTAGACTGATAATCTTTATTTTTATCAAAAACGAATTCTCTATAACTTTTAGTTTTCTTTCCAGAAGACAAAATGTGACTTCCTGTCGATAAAAATTAGTCAATTTTTATAAATTAATACCTATAGGACTCTCAACTATTAAGTTTTGAAATTTATATGTCGATTTAGATTGAAATTTAGTTCTTATTTTTGCCAAAGAAGAATTTTCTACGACCTTTACTTTTTCCCTCAGAAAAGAAAATGTAACTTAATGGTTTTAATTGATGTTTTTAAACGTTCAAAGTAACTTGTTTCAGTAATCCTATGAATGCAAAAAGTGATTTTTTCTTTAATTTACATACATTTATTTAATATGCGAAATAGAATTTATAGAAGTTCTAATTTTGGCTATAAAATAATATTATGAAAAAGTGGGTAATGATCCATTTTAACCAGTAATGTGCTATAACGTGAAATGGAGCTGCACCATGAAAAGAAAGATGAATGAGTACTATTAGACGATCCTAAGCCTCACCGTGGAGAGAAGGATGCAAGAGCGCGGTTGCTCCCCGTGACTTTACCGAATAGGCCCGACTAAACTACAGTGGAAGGGAGGACCGGAGTATCCGCCGGTCCTCGCAAATGCAAAGGTTTTCAGGCAAAAAATGCCGTCGAAGATAGGCCCACCGCACCTCGCTACTATAACTTTCTCGGTGAGACTTTTGGCCATTTTTTGGCTTCAAAGCGAAGAGTGTTAACTCTCTAACCACAATTATTGTTAGTTTTTCACTAGATAAAGATATTACCATCGTTGATTAGAAAATTTTCAAAGCACTAACCCTATTAAATTGTTCATGTTATAAACACACTTCATTATTAAACGATAAATGTTTATCAAAAATTGATTTCAGAATAATAAATTGGTAGCGGTGAAAGCGAATTTCTGATCCCACATCCTAATATGTATAAAATTTGATTAAAAGTATACCCAATAATTGTGGTTGAAGAGTTAACTCTTTTCGCTTTTGCTGTAAGACCCGAAAAAAGGCCAAAAGTCTGACAATCCTCGACGGCGTTTTTGCCTGAAGACCTTTGCGTTTGCGAGGACAGGTTGATACTCTGGTTCTCCCTTCCATTGTATTCCACTCGGGCCTACTCGGTGAAGTTACGGGTAGGAGCCGCGCTCTTGCATCCTTCTCTCCATGGTGTAGCTTAGGATCGTTTTATAGTACTTGGCAATGTTACGGAGAGTGGGTTTAGTTTTTTCATCTTTCTCTTCATGGTGCAGCTTAATTTCGGGTTATAGTACATTAGGTAATGAATGGATTAATTTTGCATCTTATTGTTAGATATTAGACTTTTATTGCTTGAGTAATTTCGGATTAAAACATTCCTCAGAAGCAAACATCGAATTAGGTAAAAATTAACAATTTATAAAATTTGAAATATTTAAAATTACTACATGTTAAAAAAATACTTTTCCAATATTTGTATTCATGAAACACAGATTAAAAGTTATAAAATATAAAACGTGATTGAACGATAAAATTAACCGGTTAATTAGTATAAATTAATATTAATTGTTTCTTTTTTCATTTCTGTCTACTGTATAGATGTATCTTAAATTCAATATTAAAATTATCTTTAAAGCTAAAAAAGACTGAAATTTATAAAAAAAATTTCGTTACGCCACTGTATCTTTTGTAAAAAGTTGCCCACGCAATGTTTTAATTCGAATACTCCTTCTTTAATATTCATGTTTGTTGGTTTTACAAAAATTCTACTTTGGACGGTTTTCAATTTTTGAAAAAGAAGAATGTTGTTGCTTTGCCTAATTTAAAACAAACTTTTTATATGAAGTATTCAAAACATTTTTTTTTTTTAATTTCAGGATAAGTTTTTAATCCAAGTTAAATTTCAAGATAAGTACGATACTTAATAATAAGTAAAATAAGTATCTTATCTTGAAATTTATATAGACTTTAGTTCTTATTGTTAAAAATAACCGATTTTTAAATTTGTTTGAAGGGTAGCAGCTAAAAATTTGAAGTACAAAAAAGCTTTATGTAGAAAACTTACATTAATCTAACTTTAAAATTTTAAGTTTGAAAATTAATTTTTCTTCTACATGTGGTTTCACTTTCAACATTTCCTTATGAATCACCTGCGTGAGAGAGATTATTCTTAGAACTTGTAAAATATTATTTCACTCTTCTCTTTTTTTTATTTTGACCCATCTTATAAATTCTCTTAACCGCGCGTAAACCTTAAAATATAATCCAAAGATAAACAGCCTTACCTCGCTAAAGCATTTGATCCGAGCTGCCTCTTGCCAGAACTGAAAAAAATAAACAGAACACATTTGAAACGGACGACGTCGACAATATTTTCACCTTATAATGAACGCAAAAACAGAAAGAGTGAGAAACCTCAACCTGAGGTCTCCCACTCGAAGCGAACTTTTTAAGGCCGGTGACGTAATCAAACACACTCATTAATTTTTTCTTTTTCTTCTCGAGAATACTCACATCTTTTTCAGTTTGGAAAATTTCTTTCCCATCTATAAGAAGTGTCGGTGTTCGACTAACGCCGTGATAAACTTTCCGAATATATACGGTTTGGTTAAAAATAAGATTTTTGGAAACCTTCCAGCCACGTGTTTAAGTCCTTTTTAAAAAGATTAAAAAAGTTAAAAATAAAATTATTGAAAGTTTAGTTTTTTTTATTAAACTTATTACCGAAGCGTGACGTCAAGGTTTATTGTCTTTGGACGTGTTATGAGGGATAATTATTCGATTTTAAATGATTCTAGGTATAACAATGGCGTTCTCAGAGCCATAAAAACGATTTACTCGGTCTAAAAATACAACACCTTCCTTAGAGAGGATTGTTTTCTAAAAAAACGATTACGCAAGAAAGCAAAAATTGTTTTTAAGTGACACAGCTTATTTGCCAAATTAATTTTTTTCAATTATAACATGAAAATTCTAACGTTAGGAATATTTTCTCTTGTAGTTACATAAAATTAGCACTTTTATGCACATATTTAAGCAGCACGAAAATGATTAGACATCACGACAGGAGATTGGAGATTGTAATCCGGTCACGTTATTTCGTGGAAAATATAAATGTGTGTGTTCGTTCACCTTTGTGAAAACTATTTGGTTCTCTAAGAATAATTCAAGAATAGACGATGAAACGTTGCGATAAAAATAAAGGGTGAGGTGAAAAAACTCACTGTCTGAAAGAACCCCATCTTCTATTTGGTAGATTTTCTTGGTAACTGTGAAAAGAAAAAAAAACAAACTTAATGTAGTAATTTACAACAAATAGAAATAATTTATTTATAGTTCCTTAACAACAATATTTAGAAATATATTTAAGTATGTTGTACATTCTTGTTGTATCTATTCATAAATGTACTTAAATAATAAACCTTGAAGTATGCAAAAACGATGACCTTCACAAGCATAATAATTACAAACTTGTTTTTAAAATTACATACACTGTTAAAACACATTTCAATTTTAATGTGTATGATTATCTATTTATTAGTGATTGTAGGCAACTGTAAGTAGATAAAGTTTTAAAACCTTTTAATTTTTATCATGTGGCTTATGAACGGTTTTTCGTAATTTGGACCTTAAAAAGTTATTGAGTACCGTTAACGTTAATATTGAGGATGTGACGTTGTTATTTTATTAAACGTGGATGGTTTCTGGTTTAGGACAAGAATTTATAATGCGCCTATTGCGTAACCTGGAGCAGGTTTGTATGTATGGAAGAATGTTTGAAGGGCGATAACGGAAGTAGGTGTGAATTCAGTGGTTCTCAAACGTAAATACAATTTTGAAGCTTTTGTGTCGATAAATGTTAATCTTTTAATTTATGTAATTATTTAAAAATAATTGGTTGAAAAGTTGAATAAGAGTGAAGAATGATATTTATGTGTAATTAAGTCAATCATCTTTATAATTTTTATAATCAACAATAAAATTATATGTATAGAACCAACTTTTATGTTTAACAAAATCTAGTTAATGCTGGTTTTTAAATTGAGATATAAATTTAAAAAAAAAAGCTTTTCTATCAATCAGATACTATTTTCAACCACTGATAAATTGGTATGGAATCATTTATTAATGCAGGACTTACAAAGGAAGATCCTCAACCCGAAAATTTAAAAAATTATCAAACCAACGAGGATATGTAGAGTAATATAGTGGATTACCATGGCATTTTCTTTTCCTGCACAAATTCAGTGTAAATAAGGGAGGGTATCAACCGCTTAAAATGTCCGCTACTTTTACTTTGTTTCGAAAACGAATGGAGATCCAGCAAAAATTTTAGAAAAAATTGTTTGCTTTAAGTATTGATACAGATCTACAATAGATCTGCAGAGAGAAACTGCTGCAAAATGCACTTATCTATAACATTTAACATTGTTATAATCAAAAGTGTTCATATTTATTAGCGATAGAATCTTAGTTTGGACTTTATAATGAAAATTAATAAGATGCGTGAAGATAAGTATTACAGCATTTGGTTTTGTTGTCCCTGTTCAGTCCAAAGGAGTGATATGAGCCCCTAAAGTTTTCCTCCAATTTTCAATTTTATTTTTCTATTTCGTGAATGAAGTAAGGTGCAGAAAAAAGTTATAAAGAAAAGTTGTTTATGTTAAGTAGACCTTTGAATCTACTGCAACACCGTAAGTAGCATTGTTTGGTACTTCAGGCAAAAAATTTTTCTCTCATTTTCAAAATAAAATTAAAAAATAGTGAAAACTTTAAGGGGTTGATATCACCCCTGCAGGCTGATTTTGGACAGAAAATGAAAATGCCAGAATAATCTACTCCATGTACTATACCCCAAAATGAAACTGCATCATGAAGAGAAAGATGAAAAAGTAAGCTCCTCTCTGCAGGGTTGCCAAATCATTCGATTGGATTTCCCCAGTCACAATTGAAAAATACTCTAAATTTAGAAGTTTTCAATAAAAATTCCCCAGAAAATAATTTTATTGTTTTCGTAGATTATAATTTGTTATTCTTCAATTTTAATGAATTTTCGTGACTGAAGCATATCTTTAAAATACTCAATAATAAGCCAATTTAGAAATAAATCCTCCAGAATTGGGAAATATTCAGAAAATAATTTTTTACATTAAAGAAAAAACTTATAACTAACAGCAATGCACACAAAAACACTGCAACATAGTGCTAGCTGAAGCCTAATAAAAAAATAAAATAAAATAAAACTAAAATTCTACTGTACGTATTCTTGCGTTTTATAATACAGAATTGAATTTTTATATTTATGAAGTTTTTATATTATCGAGTAGAGCCAGAGAGAAAAAATATTCCCAATCCCCAAAAAAAGGAAAAAACCTAATTTTTGGGGAAAATCCCCTAGTCTGGTAACTCTGCCTCTCTGTAACATTGCCGACCACTCTTTCATCTTTCTTGTCACGGTGCAGCTCCATTTCGGGTTATAGGGCATATCCTCGTGGTTTAATAATTTTTTGAATTTTCGGGTTGGGGATCTTCCCTTGTTAGTTAAAACACTTACACGGTACCCTAAAGAAAATAACTGTTCATAATTTAATAATAAAAAAGAGCTAGGCAGGGTTTTTAATAGCAATAACTGTAGCAAGGTATAAGCTGCGGCGATCAGTGCAAAGAATTACTAATTATTATTATTATTACTTGCAACATTTCGAAACTTTACTGTTTCCTCTACAGCCAAATACTAAAATACAAAATGAAAAGCTCATAACAATGAGAAACGTAAACAAACTATTAATTACTTATATCCTAGTTTATGAGATTGGTAGTGTTAAAGAATATTCTTAGAAATCCTGATTATTTATAATTTTAAGTGAAGAGAATAGTCGATAGTTAAAATATTAGAGTTAAACCAGTTTAAAAGCTATTAAGAGTTGGTACATCGAACACATCTTTTAATGCCAACTATTATAAACAAACTAATACAAATCAAATACCGTATACATATTTAAAAACATAAAAAAATAAACAATTAATATTAAAAAGATAACGTATTATCACAAGTATCCAACTCATACTGTCTTCTGACTCTATCCAAATTAATCAGAAACTATTACAATAGATTATTTTTGGATGTACCATATTAATTTTAATTTCAGTGCTGTTAACCTTAAAACGGAGATAAGTAATTTAAGTAAGAGTTATTTTTTATACTTCAATATCTAGGATTACGGGATTATCAAAATCAAACATGTGGGAGAAATTAACCACATGATTAGTGTTGAATTCACTTTTGTGTGAGCTAATTTGTGTAGGCCTCTTTAACACCAATAAAACCAGTATAATTTTCACAGTTTATCTGATAGATAACACTAAATATGTGCAACAAAGGTTCTTTATCGTTGATGAAAATAAAAAAAAAATACTATGATTTAGTAGTAGTCCTTTATGCTGTTGACTTGAAAACAGACACTAGTAATTTAAATACCAGTTATGTTTATACTTCAATATCTAGGATTACAAGATCACCAAAATCAAACATGTGAGAGAAATTAACCACATGATTAGTGTTGAAGTAACTTTTGTGAGAGCTAATTTGTGTAAACCCTTTTAACACCAATAAAATCAGTATAACTTTCACAGTTTATCTGATAGATAACATTAGATATGTGCAACAAAGGATCTTTATTCTTGATGGAAATAAAAAAAAGTCCTTTATTTTAGAAGGATAATAATCCATCACTTTCCTGTCTTCAGGTAATTACATTTTTTAAATGTGAATAATCTTATTAGATAAATCAGAAATTTTCATTATTCTATTAATCTTAGTGGGTCTTTTTTGGGGAATATCAAATCCAACAATGATCAATTCTCAAGTATAAAAGAGTTATACCCTCACTAATTTCGGCACGCAACATTTTGGATATTGCTGACGTTACGGTCAGTAACTTCAGTAACGATGTTAAATAACGTCATTCTATTCAAAGTTTTCAGATAAACAAAGTTTGCAGATTTAATTAAAATGACATTGATTTCTACAAAGTTGACGAACATCCCACCAGATGACAATTTGATCATCTCAATCTGCATAGCAACATAAATTTTGTCAGCGGTACCCAAAATGTGGTTACCAAAAAATGGGTGAACACATAACAAGTTGTTTTCAAAAGGAGCACTAGAACTGCTTTTTTACATTAAATTAATGATTAATGTAACAAATATGCCCAGTACAATTTATATATCATGATTTGTTAGTTTTATGACATACTTTGGCAATGAAAAGTTAATAAATTTCTTAGAAAAATATATTATAAAAACTCAAGCCCGATATTTATGCATTTCAAAGTTACAGTGTAAAATAGTTGATGAATGAATGATTTTGGACTTGTTTGAAATATAGAGACAAATTTATTATATAGTTCAAAAAGATGCTACTATTTTTTTCATCCTCTGTAAATGCTTTTCTTCTGATTCAGAAAAAAATGCATCCGTCATTACTTGCTACCATTTTCTCAACGAGCGTCAACAATTTTCTTTATTTAATTGTACATAACAGAGAGAGAGAGAGCGAGACGAAACCCGTCAATATTGGTCTGATTGTGAGATAACACAATTAATCGATCTTTTACCGGATGAAGTATACTTCTTGAAATACCGTAAATGGGGTTACTACACAATAACTACGTTGTTACTACAGTAGCAATGAGTTGCAATGGCGTTACTCTACACTGTAAATTACCTTGTTTGTAGTGATTATCATTTTATTACATGTTTCATTTTTGTTTCTGCGCGAACAATTTAATTTTTATTTAACCTTCATTCCTACAACAAAACAGAGCTGTTTGTACACACTCATGGGTTTTTCCAGTCTGACAACTGAATTTTATTTGTTGAAACTTAATCGAATAAAAATAAAAGAAATTAATATTGAGTAG
Source organism: Digitonthophagus gazella (assembly GCA_036711955.1). Classification (NCBI taxonomy): domain Eukaryota; kingdom Metazoa; phylum Arthropoda; class Insecta; order Coleoptera; family Scarabaeidae; genus Digitonthophagus; species Digitonthophagus gazella. The sequence continues at coordinate 13,602,241 of JASCIT010000001.1, forward strand.
TTTGCATAAGTAGACTTTTTTAACAAAAATCAAGAAGTGCTTTTGTGGAAAGTTTGAAATTAATTAATCGACAATCAAATGTCTCATTTAATCGAATTAATATTTCTAAAATTTCTAATGTACAAATGACACACTCTTGCAAAAGAGATATTTTATTGGCTAAAAAATTTTTCAAGTTGTTCATAAAAACTTGCAGGTATTGTTATTTTCTGATATATAAATTCCGAAATGGTGACGAATAACGAAACACAACTTACCTTGGTGGTGACCTCCTTAAACTGGTTCGTAACCATGTGTTCCTATGGATGCTACTTAAAGGCGTTCGATTATCACTGAAAATAAACACAAACGATTAGAACTAAATAAGATTTAATAATTTTATGTTGCGTAATAGTATAATTTTTTATTTAGAGTCGTATGTAACAAAGAATAAAAAAGTAAAAGTCTAAAATTAGGTAACAAAGAAAAAGTGACTTTGCCGAATAACAATATCGACCATAACTCCTTACATTATCGTGACCTTATTCTATTTGGCAACGTCACAGTCTTACCCACGTCACTTCAATAGATACAAATCAATACAGCACACTTATTACATTCGCATTTAATTGAAGCAAAGAGTATAAATAGAAAAGAAATCGCTTGCTGTGATGGTTCGGAGAAATAAAGATGACCTGTTGAATACAAACCTATCGAAAATCGATTTCATTTCACTTAATAATGCTTCTTTCAACTTCTTGTTGTTATAGATTTTTTTCTTATTGTTATAGAAATATATAAGTCTGTTCTTAATGATGTGATAACTTACGATATTCTATCAGAAGAAATGCCCGAGTCTACGTCTGTATCGCCACCCTCCACGCAACACTCGTAACTCTCCCCATCGGAAAGGGATGAACACTGGCTTTTGGCGGGATCGTTGCTGGCGTGACTTGGACTTTCGGGGGGACTGTGGGGAAACCTCGAGTTGGGACTTGCGCATTTTCCCATTACCGATTCTGTTGTTACAGTTATCGGCGACATCATGCTATCTAAAGAAAATAATAAATAATATTAATAACAACACATTGAAAATCTAGGTAACATAAAATAGGATTTTATTTAATTAAATCAAATTTTTTCTGTTAAGTGTTTCCTGTTGTTGAGGTAGAGTTGGGTGCTATTTTTGCTTTAGAAAACTAGCTTACTTGTAATTTCCTTTTTGTAGTCTACATATTCTTCTATGTATATATACAGGTGTTCGAAAATACTGTTCGTATAGTAAATGGCGTGATTATACAATAAGAAATATAAAAAAGTTCGTATGAGCATCCGTTCGGATATGCTTCCTAAAAGAACTACGGCTCTTTGAAGATGATACTTATTTTAAGATCTTTTTCTAATTATTTCATTTATCATACAGAGTTAGACGATGAATTTTGCAACATTCACGTTTCGAACACAATTTTGGATTTTGATTTACGTAAGAAATATGGTGATGGTAACCAAATCAACTATGATACGCAGTATGGCGTGAACCTACTATGACGTTTGGAAATTTATGACCAAAAAATTTTAGGTTCGTTACTGCATTACCGTTGAATTTCTCAAAAATTGTGCATGATAGGACATCATATGTTAACAATTTTTTATGTATTTTTGTCTAAGCATTCCAATTTTGAGATAAAATTTTCAGAGAACGATTAACGGAAAAAGTACAGGACTTTAAATGCGCTCCTCAACCTCAATATCAAAGCCTGTTCATTGTATATCATTTTTGTTATCAACGCCATATTTCTCATGTAAATCTTAAGAGATGTTCCGAAATTCATGAAGTAACTTTGTATGATAAGTGAAATAATTAGAAAAAGATCACAAAATAAGTATCATCTTCAAAGAGCTGTAGCTCCTTTGGGAAGCATTTCCAGACACATATCCATATGAACTTTTCTTCATATTTTTTGCTGTAGACCTTCTCCCTCGAGTACACGAACGTTATTTCCGGATATGTTGTTATATACGGCGTAGAAAAGATCTGTCTGTTCTATGATAGCCGATATACTTTAATCTACCTATGTGCGAAAAATCTTTCCTCAATTTCCATAAATAAAGTTTAGGAGATTGTTTAAACTTTGATCATTTCATCAAAATGTCTGGATTTACATAAGTTCTTTTTAATGTTTTTGGTTAGACATAGGAAAGATCTATCAGTTCTATGATAACAGAAATACTTTAACCTACATATGTTTGAAAAATCTTTCCTCAATTCCCTTAAATAAAGTCTAGGGCAGTGATGGCGAACCTATGACCAGCGGGTCAGACACTGACCCACGCAATCCTTTTAACACTTTGTTGACCGGTGATGAGTTAACTCGTTTTTTCATACCCAAACGTTACTGACCGGTGACGAGTTAACTCGTCGTCGTAGCACTTGTTATGTCACATTGCGGTGACATGAGATAGTTGTATATGTGACTTGGTCTACGAAAATGGGGCTTAGGTGTGAAAACAAGTTTTCGAGAAAATAGCTGTTAAAGATAAAAAAGTCATTTTATCAGTTTCGCTTTAGTTGTTCGCGTTGTACATTCCTCTTTTTCATTACGTTTATTGAATCATTTTTATGCGTCTTTTGCTTCCGAAAGAAATTAAAAATGAGTGTTGAAGAAGACTTCAGTGCCATTTATAGACAATATTTCGGTGAAAACGAAGAAGATAGTGATAAATCCAATATTGATAATGATTTGGACAGCGATTATGATTTATATCAGGCAAGAGATGATACAGAGGAAAGTTTCGTTAAAGTGGACTTATCTATGGCCGATTTAGAAGAAGAAGAGCTGATAGCAAAATTTCTCTCTACCGATTGTTGTATTAAGAAATGTTAGAAATACAATACACTCATACCTCGAGATCGGATCGTTCGTAGTAGAACGAACCAATTGTTTAGAGCTATCCAAAAACAAACTTGATTTAGTGATACTATTTTATCGACCACTCGTTGGTATAACGAAGTTCCATCGCTTCGTAATCTGTACGAATTCTGTAAAAACGAAAAAATTCGCTCATAGTGAGGAAGTGGACACTTTTCACTTGTTGTTGAACCTATCGATAGCGAAATGGCAGAAACTATACAACCAGTTGGTTTAACTTTAGAGCAAAATGTTCGAAGTTTATTCACAGATCCAGGAAAAGTAGATATTACAGCTCCATTACCAAAAGAAAAGTTGGTTTCAAAGAAACAAAAGCCCGAAGTTGATGGAGAGGATAATTCTGCGGCTCCATTGCCAAATAAAAATTCGATATCGAAGAAACGAAAGGCAAAAGGTAATGACGAGGAAGATTCTACGGCTCTATTCCCAAAAAAGAAGTTAGCATCGAAAAAACAACAAAGGCCGAAGGAACAGCGAGGGAAGATTCTGTGGCTTTATAATCAAAGAAAAAGGTAACATCGAAAAAACTGAAGGGTAAAAAATATACCGGGTGTCCCAACGGTCCGAAAAAGCTCCATAACTTGTTTATTATTGGAGATATTGACCTTTTCCTTTTTTTGGGTTATAGCTGTAATGGTACTACACATTTTTAAAATATTGCGACTTATATACAGGTGTCCCAAAAGTACAAAAATACTAAAGTTACTATTTTTTAAATGGAACATACCCGACTTTATTTTATTTTTGAATTCTATGGTAAAATACGATTCACTTTTATAGAGGTCGTTTTTGTCTAAACTGCCACCAAATTTGGTTTATGGCACTTTTTTGCAAGAATTTCCAAATGCAGTGGTTTGTTCAAAAATTCTTATTTTCAATATCCTTGCCTTGTTGTCAAAGTAATTAACTCCGTTTGACTGTTGAATGTTTATTTTATTTTTTTAATGTTTACTCAACGACCTGTTTAGTCGCATTTGTCCACTGCGATTTTCTAAAAATGATAAATTGAAAATGTGGAAGACTTATTCATTTTTAAATGGTAACCCCTATTTGTTATTATATTGGTCAAAAGTTATTCTGACAGGCTTATTTTACTTTATTGTGTGTGGATGGAAAGTTTGTCAGAATAATTTTTGATCATTACAATAAGAAATCGGGGGTGCCATTTGACTATTTTGACTCAGCATGTTTAAAAATTCGCAGTAGGCAATTGCGACTAAGCAGGTTATGGAGTAAACATTTAAAAGATGCAGCAAACATTTAGCAATCAAACAACGTCACCTACTTTAAAGTTAAGCCAAAAATTTGATAGAAAAGAATTTTTGAACAGACCATTGCATTTCGAAATTTTGGCAAATAAACTATTATAAATCAAATTTCCTCACAGTTTATGTAAAAACGACCTGTATAAAAGTGAATCGTATTTTACCATAGAATTCGAAAATAAAACAAAATCGGGTATGTTCCATTTAAAAAATAGTAACTTTAGTATTTTTTGTACTTTTGGGACACCTGTATATAAGTCGTAATATATTAAAAATGTATGGTACAATTACAGCTATAACCCAAAAAAAGGAAAAAGTCAATATCTCCAATAATAAACAAGTTATGGAGCTTTTTCGGACCGTTGGGACACCCGGTATAAATTTACTTTAAATTTTAAATTTGTGAATTTCTATGTAAAATAACGTGGTTTTGCCTTGAAATAAAAAATATGTAATGATGTCTATTATTTTATAATTTAATCTCCAATTTTTTTTCATTTTCAATCATTTCTGCTCTTCTTTTTGTACATTTTTACCAAACTTCCCTACCAGTTAGAAACTTCCGGTTTGCGGCATTCGAAAGAGCATATTTTACTTTATCCAAATCGTCAAAAAAGTGAAAAATGATTCTTCCACACTTAAGCCCCCTTTTCGTAGACCAGGTCACATATGTAAAATTCCCGGTCAACAAAGTGTTAAGTGACACACACGTTGACTGTTATGAACTTATTTTTTATGTCCTGGTATAGGGGATACAAAATAAAGTTAACTATAGAAAACATACGTTGACGGTTTTAAACGTTCAATTAACGATTTTTGAAATATAAAAAATATTTGAAAAATCATTGATTTTTGTTAATGTCGCGGTGAAAATGATACGGTTTTTCCTGATATTCCCAAAATGAATCGTATTTTTCGAATAAATTACAGAACGGCATTTTTTTTAAAATCCTTAAGAAAATTTGAGAAATCTGATCAAAATACGTTGAATTTTCTCACTACATCGTTGTTCATCAATATTTTTGGTTAGGTGCAAGATGTCGTGGTGTGGTTTTCACCATAAAGAATAAGTGATATTAGTGTATTTAAATTTCGGTGAAAATTCATAATTTATGAGTATATTGCAAAATGCGGTCTAGCGGTGATATACCAAATTGCAATCATCAGAAGTGATATTGGATTTTAAGTTCAAGAAAAGCTATATTCTACAACACCAAGTTAATTGCATTCAGCTCTATTGAAAATATTGACATTCATTTACAAAAACATCTTCCTCACTTTATTTTTAAACAAAAAAAATTTTTTTAATGAGATATGTTAAAATTTATATTAACTTATAAACAAAAATGAATAAAAAATATACACATATTTTCTGTTATCTTAATACAATAAAATTCACAGAAAACCCACATTTTTAAATTTAATTGTAAGATTACGATTAGGTTCCCTAGCGGTCACCCTTGCATATCTCGAAAGCGGATCACTCATTACATTTTATTCTATACTCAGTTCAGGAGAACTGATGTTATCCTGGTGAAATTATTTTTTTAATCGATTTCCTTTTATTTTGATCTTCACATATTAAAAGTTTTAAAATAAAAAGAAAAAAGATCGTTTACTCTTAGAAGTATGATCCCAAGAAATTAATTTATAAAAACAAATTCATCTTTTACAAGTGACTTTTAAGTTGCCTGTGACCCACGAACCAGCACTAACAAAACATAATGAACAAAATTTGAGCAACTTTTTAAAAAGATTCGCCATCACTGGTCTAGGGGATTGCTCAACCTTTGACAATTTCGTGAAAATGTTGGGATTTACATAAGAATTTTTTTAATTTTTTGGGTTAGAAATAGAAAAGAGCTGTCTGCTCTATGGTAACCGAAATATTTTAATCTACCTAAGTTTGAAATATCTTTCCTCAATTCCCATAAATAAAATCTAGGGGATTGTTTAAACATCGACAATTTCGTAAAAATGTCGGAATTTACATAAGAATTTTTTTAATTTTTTGGGTTAGATATAAAAAAGATCTGTCTTCAATTCCTCAAAATAAAGCCTAGAGTATTGTTTAAACATTGACCACTTCATGAAAATGTTGAGATTTACATAAGAATCTTTTCAATTTTTTTGGTTAGATATGGAAAAGATTTGTTTTTTATTTGGAAGACTTACAAAGAAGTCTTATAGATATTTAAAAAAAAGAAAATAAAATTGATTGGAAGATTTTTAGAATACTTTGTTTTATAAGTGATATTTTTTAATAACATTGTTGAACAGGTGTATTATATGCATTAAAAATAGAACAGTTTGAGTAAACCGAAGGATGAATCAATCTTCAATGATTCATTAATTAAACCCAGCGTTGATAAGATTAATTTTATATTACGTAAAATATATTACAAACAAGTGTTTTGCTTATTAATTCTTAAATAATGCCCTGAATTTAATAAGCTTATTTTACGAAATTTTAAAGTTGAGTCCACATCTAGGTAAATTTCAGCGCACACACAAAAATTTACATTGTGTGTCATATTCAGTCCAAATTATGTTTTATAGATGCTCAGCGGATTTAAACCAACTCATAATTACAAATTAATAACTTATTAAAGAATATTTTTTACGGTGGATTTTTTTATATTGGTCTTTATCGATTGACCTTAAAAATACAAGTATTACATTTTCCAAACTCGTAATCTGTATTCGAATAAATTTCTAAAAAATTATGTCATATGGTAATTCATAATAAATATGCATTTTTGTAGATCTCACAAAACGGCAAATCCCATTGCAATTAAACTCGTCAGGAAAACAATACCAACGAAGACAATAAATAATTCTTGCCGGAAAAGTAACAGTAGGACAATAACTGGAAATGTAACTTTCCACTTTCTTTATCCCAATGTCACGCCTTTAGATCGTTTCAAAAGTAAATCTATGCCGAAGTGCGTGGGCGTTTCGTATGACAAACGTCTCCCCATCCTTAAATCCGAATCGTTACAGTTACATTTCGAACCACGTGACCTGTAAACGCACGGTTTATCGCCCAGTAATCTACATAAGTGTACTTTTTTCTGTGTGTCGCCTGGTTGTTCAACTTTCTAATAAATCGAACGATGTTAATGGATGTAAATGATGGCAAACAAAGCCGGTTATAATTGAAAACGGTTTAGAAAATACCATTTCCTTCGTCGGTACAATTATATTTTCCGGTGGTACACTTTATGGTTTATTTTCCAAGGAAACATAGACGTGTAAAGGAAAGTAATAAATAGTAGAATAAGAAAGATGAGATGTTCGTGAGTGTTTTCAAGAGGACAAACGGTAACGTTCCCGGAAGAAGCCCTTTAAAAGGTTACTGTCTTTTATAAAGACAAAGGCGGAGGTCTTTTTACCAGAAGATTAAGTTACTTCACCTGCAAGACATAATACTTGTCGGAAGTTGTTTGTAAATTTTTGACTCTAAAAAAGAACAGTCTGTAGCCTTTTTAATAATAACACAAAATAAATGAACATTTTATTTCTGTAGCGCTTTTCTAATTATATGGTTGATAAGTTAAAAACAATGTTACAATGGGTATTTACTTATTTGATATTTATGACGATATAATAAAAACTTCATGATGTAAAAGCTTTGTTTAAAAGGTTTATCAAGATGTATTAAGAAATCTGCGGAGAGGTATTGACTTGTATAGCTGTAAGTTTATATTGTTTAGAAATGAGTGAAAGTTATGAAGATTACAAAGCATTTCTTTTTACAATTAAAAATGCATCAATACAGCTTTTACAATCAGTCACAGTTTTTATTCTAATTCTAATAGTTATTATTTCTTGCAATAATTACATATAAGAAAATATTAAATATATTTTTCTTGGAGTAAAGAACTAACATTATTCCATAATCAGAATTAAATTTAGCGTTTAAAATAAGATGTATATCTTAGCTGCTAAAACAAACTGAAATTATAAATTAAATAATAAAAGATTGAAGTTGTACTTTTACTGGTTTTATTTTATAAATTTACTAACTAATTTCGGCTATTCACCATCTTCAAAGTAGTAAATCTCAGAAGCTATCTTAGAAAAATCGACTGAATGATGCTTGATTTTCAAAATATATGTACAAATTAAATTTTTTAAAGTTAAAATGGTAAACAACACATGTTGTAATAATATCGGACAAACGAACAATGTCTTTAAGACATTAAAAAAAATACAACTTCAGTATTTTATTATTTAATGAGTTAAACTCGAATATTAAATCCATTTTACCAGTTTATTATTATTAATCAATAAAACTCTTATAATGTGCTTTTCCTGGTATTTTATTATTGATTTTTACAACTAGTTGCGGCTATTCGCCACCCTCATGTCTACAAGAAGTCGTATAACATTAATTAGAGATTACAATATGAAAAAAATATCATTCAAAAAACGCCTAAATTTCAAAATGACAGAATACTAAATTATAATAGACCTACACATAACTTATAATAGATCTGAGGGTGGCGAATAGCCGAAACTAGTTGTAAAAACCAATAATAAAATACCAGTAAAAATACATTATAAGAGTCATTAGATATTGAGTTAGATATTTGGTTAAAATTTAAAGAGATTCTAATAGAAGGTTTCTCTCTACTACTTAATTATGACTTATTACTAAATTGTCCTTCTATTGCTATTAAAAACGTTTGAATCGCAGTTAAAAAATAGATAAAAAAAATTCTTTTAAATTAAGAAGATTCCTTTTTTATTCCTTTTTATTTTATTAAAATTGATATTTTTGTTTATAGCTTTTTAAATATCAAAATTAAAAAAAAATCTTTTATTATAAGAAATGTTTATAATTAACAAAGCTACAAATTTTATTTGAAAAAAATTTCTCTATCTAACATAGTTTTCAACTTATTTGAGATTAAAGTTGACTTTTTTGAAAATTTAAGGTCAAACGTCAAAAATTGGCATTTTTGTTTATAGCTCTTTAAATATCAAAATTAAAAAAAAATCTTTTAGTATAAAATATGTTTATAATTAACAAATCTACAAATTTTGTTTAAAGAAAATTTCTCTATCTCTCTTAGTTTTTCATTTATTGGAGATTAAAGTTGACTTTTTTGAAAATTTGAGGTTAAACGTCGAAAATTGACATTTTTATTTATAGCTCTTTAAATATCAAAATTTAAAAAAATATTTTATTACAAAAGATGTTTATAATTAACAAAGCTACAAACTTTATTTGAAAAAAATTTCTCTATCTCTCTTAGTTTTTCATTTATGGGAGATTAATGTTGACTTTTTTGAAAATTTGAGGTTAAACGTCGAAAATTGACATTTTTGATTATAGCTCTTTAAATATCAAAATTTAAAAAAATCTTTTATTACAAAAGATGTTTATAATTAACAAAGCTACAAATTTTATTTAAAGAAAATTTCTCTATCTGTCTTAGTTTTTCATTTATTGGAGATTAAAGTTGACTTTATTGAAAATTTGAGGTTAAACGTCAAAAATTGACATTTTGTTTATAGCGCTTTAAATATCAAAATTAAAAAAAAATCTTTTATTATAAAAGATGTTTATAATTAACAAGGCTACAAATTTTATTTGAAAAAAATTTCTCTATCTCTCTTAGTTTTTCATTTATGGGAGATTAATGTTGACTTTTTTGAAAATTTGAGGTTAAACGTCGAAAATTGACATTTTTGATTATAGCTCTTTAAATATCAAAATTAAAAAAAAATCTCTTATTACAAAAGATGTTTATAATTAACAAAGCTACAAATTTTATTTAAAGAAAATTTCTCTATCTGTCTTAGTTCTTCATTTATTGGAGATTAAAGTTGACTTTATTGAAAATTTGAGGTTAAACGTCAAAAATTGACATTTTGTTTATAGCACTTTAAATATCAAAATTAAGAAAAAATCTTTTATTATAAAAGATGTTTATAATTAACAAGGCTACAAATTTTATTTGAAAAAAATTTCTCTATCTCTCTTAGTTTTTCATTTATTGGAGATTAAAGCTGACTTTTTTGAAAATTTGAGGTTAAACGGCAAAATTGACATTTTTGTTTATAAGTCTTTAAATATTAAAATTAAAAAAAAATCTTTTATTATAAAAGATGTTTATAATTAACAAGGCTACAAATTTTATTTGAAAAAAATTTCTCTATCTCTCTTAGTTTTTCATTTATGGGAGATTAAAGTTGAGTTTTTTGAGAGTTTGAGGTTAAACGTCAAAAATTGACATTTTTGTTTATAGTTTTCTAAATATCAAAAATAAAAAAAAACTTTTATAACAAAAAATGTTCATAATTAACTACGCCATAACTTTTATTCGATTTTTTTTTTCTATCTGTCTTAGTTTTTGATTTATTTAAGATTAAAGCTGACACTTTTGAATCATTTGAGGTTAAACGTCAAAAAATGACATTTTTGTTTATAACTGTGTAAATATAAAAAATTCAAAAAAAAATTATAACAAAATATGTTCATAATTAAATAATCTACAAATTTTATTTGAAATTTTTTTTCATCTAACTTAGTTTTTGGCATATTTCAAATTAAAGTTAGAAAATTAAATTTTAGGTTAAGAAAAAAAAATTTTTCATGATTATTTAAAGCTTTAGTGAATTTTCATAAAATAAAAAAGTTTGCTCGAATCTTTGTTCTTAAAATTAAAAATGTTTAAAGCAGAATTATAAGAAATTAGATGTATCTTATAGCTATTAATACTGTAAAAGCATTATTAGACATGAATGATTCTTCTGTGTAAAGATGTAGTCATTTATACATAATGTGCTATTGTGTCATGATACTACTAAAAGAGATTATTTTCTATTTCCATTTATAGTGTATACTTATTCTTACCTCTTCTATACCTACACATACAGCTGTTCAAAGATAATGTACTACACCTGCTTCTACTATCAATATTGCAATAGCTTGACCGCATATTCTAAATTTCTCCACCACAATCGTTAGAAAATAGAGCATAGAGTAGAAAAAAAAAGATAAAAATACACTTTACATTTTTTCCACACCTTTTTTCAAACGCAATCTTTTTATATCATTAGGAAAACAGATCAAATAGCGTTAGATCTAAAATTACGATTTCACATCCAACTAGGTTCAACCATAAAGTTTATGTCGATTTCCTAACTCGCTTGAAACTCGTTTCAAAACGTTCCTCGATCCCGGATTTACTGTTATTTTTAAAATGGACATTCCAGAAGCCCGTAGAAGCCCGTTCTAATTATGACCGACCATTCGAGTGAATCTTCTGTATATGTATATCATTCCTAGCCGTATGAACGTCTTTGCTCTATTAAAATCAAAAAGAAACTATTTCATTACTAAAAAAGATTTCTTAATAGTTTCTTCAGGCGATTGAGTCGTGGAAAGAGCGACGAGCATATTTCTCACGATTATAGGCCAACAAATAACGTGAAGAGGTGCGACTCTTGTAACTTACATAGCTTCTCCGGTACCAGTTCGTGACATGCACAGATTGTAGCGTAACGTAAACTCGAGAGATACTACTTACTTATACACATACATAGAGAGAAAGAAAGAGCAATTACATAAAACGCTTGGTTAACCTGTGGGAAGAATTTCACTTGTTTCTTACACTACATATTTTATTAATGAGCAAATTCTAATTATCTTGATTACATGGGATTGAAATTAAAATTTATTTTTTTTTCTTGTAAATAAGTTAATGTAATAAGTAATTGTAATTGTTATTTAACGGAAAAAAGTCGGTTAAGTTGTTCAAAAATAAAAAAAAAATCATTTGTTAATTTTGTGAGTATTGATACTTGTATTGAGAGAGAAACTTATCTGATAGCTGATTATTTATTTATATTTACTCTTATTGTTTGTGAATGAAACCGTACATTTGTTTCAGTGTGAGTCAGATTGATTACAATCAAAATATATGAGTACGGAAAATAAATTGGAAAGTTTGTTTGTTACGTAAATATGGGTTAATTATGCAAAATAAAACATTTCAAATTTTAATATGTTAATAGAAATGTAAATATTAATTAATTTATTTCGCTTTGAAACGTGTAAATTCCTATCAAAATTATCATTTCTTTTGGGTTCTAGAATTTCTCTATAATAATTATTTATATACAGAGTGACTACTCCAAACAGAACGATTTTATAATTAATGTTACATAAAAAGTTTACAAGATAAGGTTTTATTAACACCAGAACGAAGTTTACACTACGATGCATGCCATTTACGATGTGTATCAAGTGTGGAAGATAACGTCATAGAGATAATGTCCATGGCATTGGATACAATTATCGACTTTTTTATGAAATCATCCATAAAACATTTTCATGCCATTTATTAACATTCTTCAAGAATATCTAAACTTCGGTATTTATAATATTTATAGGTCTCTTCAATGTCCCTACAAAATAAAAGTGATAAATTTGACAAGTCTGATAACTTTAGAGCCTATAGCACATTTCCAAAATGAGGAATGAGTTTTCATGGAAAAGAAATGGAAAGAAAAAATTTATTCCAGTGATACTAAAACTTAAAAAAAAATAAAAATAATTCTTAAAGTTGGTAAAATTTTTTAACAGTTAATTAACTTAACTTTTAAAAAAATTGATCAACTTTGAAAAATTGCACAGAATTTATTTTTAAAGATAGAGCAATGATTTTTATCTCAAATAAAACTTAAAAGATTCTATTTTGGACTAAAAAAGACAAATTTTCTCTAATCAATACAAAATAAATAAATAAAAAAAATCTTGAACTTGATAAAAATCTTTGGCAGTTAAAGAACCTAACTTTTTTAAAAATTAGATCAACTTCAAAAAATCATACAGAGTTTATTTTTGAAGATTAGGAAGTAGTTTTTTAGTTAAATTGTAGCAAAAAGATGTTAGTTTGGAATAAAAAAGTCAAATTTTCTCTAATTCTTACTAAAAAAATTTAAAAAGTTCTTACATTTGGTAAACATTTTTAGCAGTTTAACCCAACTTTTTTAAAAATTAGATCAACTTTAAAAAATCGTACAGAGTTTATTTTTGAAGATTAGGAAGTAGTTTTTGAGTTAAATTGTAGCAAAAAGATTCTATTTTGGAATAAAAAAGTCAAATTTTCTCTAATTCTTACTAAAAAAATTTAAAACGTTCTTACATTTGGTAAAAATTTTTAGCAGTTTAACCCAACTTCTTTAAAAATTAGATCAACTTTATTTTTGAAGGTTATAAAGTAGTTTTTTAGTTAAATGGAAGTAGAAAGATTTTATTTTGGACTAAAAAAGGCAAATTTTTTCTAATTAATACAAAAAAAATAAAAAAAATTCTTAAATTTGGTAAAAATTTTGGATAGTTAATTAACCTAATTTTTTAAAAAATTAGATCAACTTTAAAAAATGATACAGAGTTTATTTTTGAAGATTAGGAAGTAGTTTTTGAGTTAAATTGTAGCAAAAAGATTCTATTTTGGAATAAAAAAGTCAAATTTTCTCTAATTAATACCAGAAAAATTAAAAAAATTCTTATATTTGGTAAACATTTTTGATAGTTAACCTAATTTTAAAAAAATAGATCAACTTTAAAACATTGTACAGAGTTTATTTTTAAGGATTAGGAAGTACTTTTTGAGTTAAATTGTAGCAAAAAGAGTCTATTTTGGATTAGAAAAAGCAAATTTTCTCTAATTATTACCAAAAAAATTAAAAAAATTCTTTTATTTGGAAAAAATTTTGGATAGTTAATTAATTAACCTAATTTTTTAAAAAATTAGATCAACTTTAAAAAATTGTACATAGTTTATTTTTTTTTCAATTAGGAAGTAGTTTTTGAGTTAAATTGTAGCAAAAAGAGTCTATTTTGAATTAAAAAAGGCAAATTTTCTCTAATTATCACCAAAACAAAAAAATTTTAAAAATTCTTATATTTAGCAAAAATTTTTGATAGTTAACTAACTTCTTTAACTTTTTAGAAAATTAGATCAACTTTAATTATCTTGAAAACTTTTTCTGTACCACTAATTTCAAAATTATCCGGTTTTCAGTTGTCACACTGCACATTTTCTTATTGTTAGATTTAAAAATAGTATTTACAGTCCAAAGTTTTTAAAGGAAAATTATTTATGGAATTAAGAAATGATAAACTAACTTAACGATAAACTTCTTTTATTAAATTATTATTTCTACTTTATATAACTCCCCAAAAAAAATTGAAATAATTCTTAAAACGTTTCCACTCATATTATGAAGATAATCGATTTTGAAAATTCCCATAACAGATTAGTTTCTAATTATTGCAAGAAAATTTCAAAAACACAGATTTTTCTCAAAAGAGTTGTCAGATTTTTTATAAAATTCTTGAACCCAACCTTAACATTTATCATAATTAAAAAATTGAACAAATTTTATTTCTTGAAATTAAGGAGAGATTTTTACGTTAAATGAAGCCGTATTCTACTTTCTATTTAAAAAATCATGTTTGTTTTAATTATTGCTAAATACATTCAAAAAGTCTAAAACCAATGAAGGTTTTTCATTAATTTTTTATAACCTTCATTAACTTAAAAAAATCGTTTAGAGTTCGTATTTATGGAAATTGAGAAAGGATTATTTTATTAAATTCAAGCTTGAAGATTTTGTTTTCAATAAAAACCACTAATTTATTTTGATCTAACTAGTCAATTTTAAAAAATTCATATCTAAGAAACTAATTGTTGTTGAGACTTGAAATTTTATGAGAAATTAGATTGCAATTTTTTCTTTGTTTTTACCAAAAGTGAATTTTCTACAACTTTTAGTTCTTTTATAGAGAACAGAAATTGTAACCTAACTTAATGAACGTGTTTATTAAAATTTGTCAATTTTTAAAAATTCATATCAAAGAAATTAATTGTTGTTAAGACTTTGGATTTAGTTCCAAACTTAATCTTTATATTTACCGAAAATGAATTTTCTACAACTTATAGTTTTTTATACAGGCCAGAAATTGTAACCTAACTTAATGAACGTGTTTATTAAAATTTATCAATTTTTAAAAATTCATATCTAAGAAACTAATTGTTGTTGAGACTTAAAATTTTATAAGGATTTAGCTTAAAACTTAGTCTTTATTTTTACCGAAAAGGAACTTTCTACGACTTGTAGTTTTTCTAGATAAAAGACGTTCTAATCTAACTTAATTAACATGTTTATTAAAACTTGTCAATATTTTAAAATTCATATCTAAAAAAACCAGTTGTTCAAACTTGAGATTTTATGGGGATTTAGATTGAAATTTAATCTTTCTTTTTGCTAAAGACGAATTTTTTTTCTACTTTTAGTTTTCTCTCAGAAGAGAAAATGTATCTTAATGTCCCTCTAAATTACGTTCTAAAAACAGAATTCTCTTTAGATTACATTTAAATTTTACGTTTAGAAGTTACAACTTTATTATGTACCTACTAATTGAAAGTTAAAATATTCTATTTTATTACAAAAAAAATCAAATATTCTCTGTTTATTGTCCAAAAAAATTAAAAAAATCATAAAAGTGACTAAATTTTTTAAAAGGTCACCTAACTCTTAAAAATTGTCATCAATTTTTAAAAATCGTAGACTTTATTTCTTTTAAATAAGAAATGAAATTTGTATTAATTGAAAGCTAAAATATTCTATTTTGCAATAAAAAAGTCAATTTTGTTCTAATTATTACCCAAAAAAATTTAAAAATTCATAAATGTGGCTAAAATTTTTAAGTCAACCTAACGTTTTTTTAAAAATTTTAACCAAATTTAAAAAATCGTGGAGAGTTTATTTTCTTAAATTAAGAAATGAAATTTGTATTAATTGAAAGCTAAAATATTCTATTTTGTAATAAAAAAGTCAACTTTGTTGTAATTATTACCCAAAAAATTAAAAAAATTCATAAATGTGGCTAAAATTTTTAACAGTTAAACTAACTTTTTTTTCTAATTTTGTTGAACTTTAAAAAATTGTGGAAACTTTATTCTTTTAAATGAAGAAATGGAATTTGTATTACTTGAAAGTTAAAAGATTCTATTTTGAAATAAAAAAGTCAAATTTACTCTAAATATTACACAAAAAATTTAAAAAAAAAGACATTTAAAATTTATTACACACATACTATTACATACAAGTAGAATAAATTTTAGGGTTTTGATTAAAAACTCATATTTCAATCTACTTTCTCTTAATTTGGTTTCCTTTAATTCCTGTAAATAAATTCTGAGTGATTTTTTAAAATTTACCAACATTTTGGAGATTACCTTGGATCGAAATTCCTCGATGTTTTTGAAATCTTTTTTAATTTTTTTGGTAAAAGTTTATCTTTATCGTTTTAAAGAGCTTTTTTAATTTTTTGGTAATAGTTAGAAAAATGTTGATAATTTTAGTAAAAAAATAGACATTTCGAATTACCTTTCCTCCATGATTTTTCTCAAAATTTGTGCGACAGAGCTCTACATAAGTGGGACTCAAAGGTCGACATCATTTTTTAGAAAGGTCCTATCATTTTGTTATTATTCCTGTCCTATATTATAATTTTCTCCACCTTTGTAGCATATTACATTATAAATGATTAACTGTCGTTACGTTAACGTAGGACACTTATATCTTTGGGGTGTTTAAAGTGGTGGTGTATAGTTGCTTCTAATTCTTCTCTAATATTAAATAAACCCACCGTGCCACATATTTTTTCCACATGTTATTCATTTCACTTGTCAATAGTCTAAAAACGTACAAATTTTGCGATTTTGCCGCCTTAAAAGATAGTTTAGTTGTCTGCTAATAATAAAAATTGCTAAATTTCATAATATTCATAAAACACTGAACATTTTTCAGCAAAATCAACTCTACAAAACTCATCTAGATTTTACCTATGGAAATTAAGAAGCCAACCCCACATTAAATTACAGTTTAAATAGTTTTCTTTTCTAAAGAAAAAAAAATTAAATATTACCTAAAGAATTATAACATTCTACAGTCACTGTTGACTGGTTTAGTTTTAAACTTCATCCGGTTTTTAAGGCCAAAATTAATAAATAGTGTGGTATCCTAAATCTTAAATGTACCATGTATTCATGGTTTTTTTATTTAAATTTTTTAATATTAAGTATTACCGCTTAAAATTTACTAACAAAAAAAACTTGACCAAAAGCTTTTTCTTCTTTTAATTTAAATAAAATCTGCAACTGTATTTCAAAACTCATTCCAGATAAACTTCATTTAAAAAAATTAACAACGTTATTATCGCCGTATACGGCACGTAAAATAATTTCAAGATGCGATTAACTGCGCTCCCAACAAGGAGAATAATTAACTGAATTAATAGAGCAATTTGTAACTGGAATTATTATAAAGCCACAGGTTAAAAAACGATTAAGAATAACACAAAATAAATATAAGGAAATAAATTTCTCGCTTTGTTTCGTTAATTTCTCGCTGTTTTATTTAATTCTTGCTTCGTTTGCATTACTTATTTATTACTTATTTATCTGATTAAACTTTTTCTTTTGTTGTTTAAAGTTCAAAAACGAGCGCGAAAGATCAAGTGAAACTCCTTTCTTTAGACACGACCAATTCCACCCAATCCAACACAATCCAAATCCAATGGAATGCAACGCTTGAGTTCCAGAATAATGAATCACCGTATAGTAATTTTTCGAAAGGTGTCTTATTCACATTCATAATTTAACATAAAAACATTATACATCCAAATGTAAATAAATTTTTAAATAAAATAAAATGAAATAAAAATTCCACATTTAACCCACCTTATCATTATTATTTTATAATATTTTAAGTATACACCAACTAACGCCGTGGTATAAAATACATACCTGGTTTTATGTTCTCTAGGTGGATTTAAACAAAGATTTTCCAGGTAAACCAGTTTTAAATCACAAAACACTAAATATTTGTAAGATAATAGTTTGTTTTTGAGTTAGTCTCGACGTGTAGTTTTCGGTTTAAAGCGTTTAAATGTCGGAAACGAAGGTTAAAAACGTTCGGTTTAAACCAAGAGTAAAATGGGGCCGCGATGAATACCTGAACGACACGGAGAACGAACTGAGTGGAGCGAACGAAGTGGTACCAGTTGGAGACGAGGATTCCGCTACTCGCGCATGAGTCAACCGTTTCACCTGTGAAATCAGTGGTTCTAAACAAGGTTCTAAGGCACCATAACTTAAAGAATTCTAAAATTTAAAAGTTTGTAAGAGAAAGAGAGAACATTAAACGTTAGCATTTTTTTTTGTCTTGAACTGTATAATTCATCCTCATATCATTAATTGGATATGAAAACAAGTAGAAGGTGCACATTGAGAAAACTAAGGAAAAGAAAATTGATTTTTGAAGATTTTGAATTTTATTTAGGAACTTAGAAGACTTTAACTTTTTAAAGTATTGTAAACCTTTCTCAAGTTTACCAGGATTATCCACAAGATTAATCACTCTGTTAACATTTCAAAGATTTTCCATAATTTTTTTATGATTTAAGTTTCAATCTATTAAAGTTTTAGAAAGCTAGTGGAAATTGTTAAAAATTGTCTACTCGACTACTTTTTCCAAATTTCAACAATCGTTTATAATTTCTTGGTGATTCTCAAATTGTTCAGAAGTATCTAATTGAAGACTTGATCAATTGATGTCAAATTTTCACGGATGTTTCATAATTTTTTTGTGATTCTCTAGAATTTTTCAATTGATGACATCCAAATTTAATGATAACCACTAATTTCTATTTGATTTCTTTTTGGCGTTTTTAATTGTCCAATTCGCGACATTATTCAACTTTCACCGACCTTCAATATACAGAGTGTCCCAGAATACAATTGCCAAACGCTAACCACGCACTCTAAAGTTGATTTCATGCCGATTCAATAAAAGTCTTTATCCAAAATTGCTTCCTAAGAGAACTAGAGCATCCTGAAGATGACGTGTCTGATCATGTTTTTTCGAAATATCTTAATAACGCTTTTAGCTATCACAATGAAATTTTGAGCGTTTGAAACTTCGAAATGTTTCATCGTTTGTTGACAAAACAATTTTTTTATTGCCATCGTAAAGGTGTTAAGCGCTACCAGGGTAAGTTCTCTTAGGAAACAATTTCGGATAATAACCTTTTCGTTGAATCGGCATGAAATCAGCACTAGAATGCGTGGTTAGCGTTTGGCAACTGAGTGCTGGGACACCCTGTATTCTTGGTGATTTATTTCAATTGTTTAAAATTTCCTAAAAGTCTCAAAATTTCTAACTTGTCCAAAATAATGCATTTTGCCACTTTGTCAAAGTTTCCAGAATGCTCTATATGTTCTTCGTGATTTAAGTTTTAACCATTAATCTTTGTTTAGGAAATAAAAGTTTTTTGTACCATGCTGGTTATTATAAATTTATTTCACTGTCTAACTAGTTTCGGCACTAAAATGCCATCTTCAGAGACAAAAGTCGTAGTTTAGTAGACCAACATCAAAAACAAAAACATATTATTACACTTTAAAATAATTTTGACAAATAACAACGTTAAGGTTAAAATATCGAACACGAACGTTACAAGGTAATTGGCCTTAGTAAATTGCATTTTATGGCATTTTAGGATGCCATAAAATTTCATTCGATGGCATTTTAGTGCCGAAACTAGTTAGACAGTAAAATAAATTTATAATAACCAGCATGGTACAAATTTTTTTTTATTTCCTAATCAATACTACTGGTTAAAATGGATCAAAACCACATTACCATTAATAATTAATCTTTGTGATTAAGATTAACCATTTAAAATTTCCACATACTCAAATGCTCGATTTTGGATTTAGATTTTAATCATTTAAGGTTGCCAAAACTTTTTTCAAATTATCCAAAATTATCTTCTTGACAATTTTGACCAAATATAAATAAAATTTATTCAAATCGTCCAGAATTGTTCAAAAATTGATGACTATCCAAATATCAATGATATTGCATAATTTCTTTGTGATTTGTCCATATTTCAGCGACCTTCAATACATTCTTGGTGATTTATTTTAATCGTTTAAAGTTTCTTAAAAGTCTGGAATTTAGCAAATTGTCCAAAATAATGCTTTTGACACTTTATCCAAATTTCAAAAATGTTCTATAATTTCTTTGTTATTTAGGTTTTAACGATTTAAACTTCCCACATTCTCAAATTCTCGACTTAGGTTTTAATCATTCAAATATACATAAAATTTATTCAAATCGTCCAGAATGGTCGAATAATTGATGACTATGAAAATTTCAAGGGTGTTGCATGATTTCTTTGTGATTTATCCAAATTTCAACGACTTTCAAAATTGTACATTTTATCACTTTGTCCAAACTTTAACGGTATTCTATAATTTCTTGGTATACTTAGGTTTTAAGCGTTTAAAGTTCTTTTTAAACATATTCTAATTGTCTTGAATTATTTAATAATTGACGACCAAATTATCCAAATTTCAATGCTGTTACATAAATCCTTTTAGATTTAAGTTTAATTGTGCACAATTGCAAAAAGGTTCTGCAAATTGTCCAATTTGTGCAATTAACAACTTTGTCTAAATCTCATTAACTTAGATTTTGAACGTTTAAGGTTTTCTAAAACTTATTAAAGTTATGCTAAATAAAATTGTTCAATAATTAACGACTTTCAACAAATTTCAAAGTTGTTCCATAAAGTTTCATGATTTAAGTAGTTTCCAAAAATTACAAATTTTGCAGATTTGTTCAATTGACGACTTTATTCAAATCTCAATGAAATTTCACAGTTATGCTAAATAAAATTGTTCAAAAATTAACGACTTTGTACAAATTTCAAGTGTTCCTTAAAAGTTTCATGACTTGAGCACAGTTTCCAAAAATTGCAAATTGTGCAGATTTGTTCAATTAACGACTTTATTCAAATCTCAATAAAATTTCACAGTTTTTTAGTAGTTTTAAAATCGCTTTAGACAAATTTCAAAAAATGTTAAAATCTTCGGAAGTATTAAAAGATTTTAGAAAATTTTATCATAAAATCATATTTATCAACAGTTTGATACTTATATTTTACTATTGTAAAGAACAATAGTTTTATAAAGATTCTGTATAATTTTGTTTAAAGATTCATAAACATCTAGGAAATTTCTAATATTTTGAACTAAATACATAAATAATTACATAACTAATAGTTTGGTTAAACACGTTACATGTTTTAAAGATAATTACAACTTTTGTTTTAATATTATATCTATAAACAATAATTAAAACCATTTTAATAATAAACGATCCAATTTCTCTCTACTTTAAACGTTTAACAAACCGAAAACATTTATTTCGATATAGATACTTTCACTAAATCGATTCAAAATCGTTATTACAATCCTTCCTTACTCCCCCTTCACTTTCATTAAATTAAACGTTAAGCTCACTATAATTAAACTTCCCAACGAATCCTTTTGCCTACTCTCGTTTAAGTGCAATCTAAAACGTGCTTCTTCCACCTTGTCCTTGTAAAAGTTCGTTATGCACGTTCCGGAGGAAACGATTGTCAAGACCCTAAGGGCTTGAGAACGCCTAACACAATGTACCTATGAGTCATCGTAGCACTATTCCATGACAATAACGTCTTCGGACACCTGTAGGTAGTTCAGGTAGAGGTATATAAATAACTTTTGCGGAATGTTATGGTAAGTGGTTAGCTATTTTAGGTTTAAAAAGGAATGAGTCAGAACAGGCGTGACAAGTTTTGTTCACACTCGCCGAAAAAAAATTCTAGATAATTGTAGAAAGTGGAAATATGTAATATTAATAAATCAAACGGAACTGACTTTAATTTTAAATAAAGATATAATTGGACATGGTTTATCGTTTTGTATGGTAATTAGAAATACGATGATTTTGTAACATCCGCCCCGTTTTGTGTACTCATATGGGATTTGAATTGCAACCGGATACGGTTGGATTGGTTTGAAGCGTAGTATTATACGTAATTCGAAATTTAAAATCTTGTATTATGTATTTACTTATTGTTAGTTGGTTAGTATAATATGTCTGCAGCCGTTTGGTACGGTTATTTACTTTTGTAGATTTTTCGTTTGCTAAATTTTGAGGGTCGATATTGTTAAATTGAAGATGTAAATTTAGATTGAAATGAAACACATCTTAGACTCTGCTCACATCGGGATTTTCAAATATCAAATCGATTGTGATATTCGGCGACTCAGAGATTCACCATGTATAATCAGACGACGCCACTCATACTGGAATAGGATAAACTCACCAAATCTCGGCCATGCACCTAAAGTCGGCCTTCCAGTTTTTTATATGGATTTTTATAGTAAGACCAACTTTAGGAAGCATTTTTTGGGAAAACTGACATTTGGGCAGTTTACCCTACTTCATTCACCGAAATTTGGCAACTACGCAACAAGCGACTTGGAGACTTGGAATGCTGATGTCCATATCGCTCAGTTGCTTGGTTTTCTTCTTCTTGGTATACTAGCGTATAATTCCAAAAGAAGTTAGATGGTGGCATCAATTTTGCATGAAACTCATCAGTGGCGTGCGTGTAAAAGGGTGACTTGGCGAATTGTTTACCTAACTTTCTAACACGTCAACTTCTTGACTTAAAATTTAGATATCTTATTACAATTAGACCTTTCTACGTAAGAATGGTCATTTTGTTACAATTGCGTAACTGCAACCGTTTTCGAGTAAATCGTCTTTGAAGGCCGAATAGTCTCATTTTTGAACTAATAATAAGTAGAACTTTTTTGGTAAGAGTGTGGTAAGCACTTTAACAGGGCAGTGTGGTTATCGTTGAGGGTTTGACTTTATGACTGATTGTGAATTGCATAACCATGTAAACTACAAAATTCTAAGATGGTCTGTTTTGTCACTGTTCCCTTCAAGGAACTGTAGCTCATTTAGGAAGCATTTTTCAACCAATGTTTATTTGGAGTTTTTTGGAGCAAACTGAGAAATGAGTAGGTGGATAGAAAGCTCGTATCTTTGGTAGTGAACGTGTGAAGATGAGGGGCAACTACATATCAGCAAAGTCTTAATGTTATCTAGACAAGAGTACATAATAATAATTTAATTATAAATTATCAATAGTAACCGTTACACTGATGATATACATCAGTATTCCAACGTAACAAAATCAATAATCAATTATACTTCTAATGTACCCATTTGTTATGACTAATTACTTACATTGAAAGTCGATTTTGTTAAACTGAAGATATAAATTTAAATGGAAATTAAACACGACTTAACATTATTTAGACGGGCGAGACACAGAATTTTTTATTTATAAATTATCAATAATAACCGTTATTCTGGTGATATACCGATATTAAAATGTAACGAGATCCAAAAAAAAACGAGTTAGGATAATTAACATTATAATTGCGTGTCAGTACGCCACAATGTTTGGTTGGGTGATTAAGGAATAAAATAACAAACGTTATGTTAAAACATTTGGAGACCTAGTAATTTTTCATTCTTATTTAGTTTGAATAATAAATTAACTAAATATTAAAGCTATATATGGATAGCACGAAAAAAGAAACTGAACAAAATTATCAAAAACTTTTTATTTTAATTTTTTGATATCAGTGCATTTCCGATTATTAAAAAAATATATTTGCTCATACTCACGTGTTAAATAATCGCCGGAAGCTTGACATTTTTCCACAATATTCTGCACTCTACTAAAAAATTCCTTGAAGGAAATGTATCCGGACCTCTTTGGATCTAATTGGTTTAGTATCCATCTCATATCCTGCCATAGAATAAATTAATCAATAAATAATAAGGAGTGAGATAATGATATACATTATCAAAAAATAAAAAAAGAAAGGAAGCGGATGCTTAAAAGGCATATAACTATTATATACTAACTATAACTATTGTATCATGACTCATGAAAATTTTGAAGAAGTGTTGAGGATTGAAGACCAAATAACGGTATGAATGGTTTTCATTACACCACTTGGTTAAAAATGCCTTAGCCTTACATTTAATTTCAATTTTCGTCTTTATTCGTTCTAGTATTTGAAGTGATTTTTTTTCTTAAATGATTTTAAGAAACGAGAGAACAAAAGAATTCACGTACGATCGTATAAATTTATATAAATACATAATACCGTCGTATAATTTCTTTCAAAAGTGTTTTAAAACGTTGTATTAGTCGTTTAAAACCACTTTGCCATCATTCCACTCGCATACCACATTGTTGCCTTTGTGTACTTACGTAACACACTTGCCAGTACTTCACCAGACCACTTCAGTGTGCGTCTTTTTTAAGAACGTTTCATGGTATGTGTAAAGTGAACCTCTAAAGAGTGGTTTTAAAATTAAAAAGTTTACATTAGAAACTTACAAATCAACATAAAATACAAATTAACTTAAAATAATTAATATTCCTAATTCTTTAAAATTTGTTAGAAATTATTGAGATTGTGTTTGATTTCTTAAGACAGTGTACTACACAGGCTTAAGTGGATACTACATATATAATATTCAAGATCAATGTTATGAAAAGAAAACGAACTAGCATATTTCCCTCCATGGAATAATTTTATATATAACATTATAGTATATTTCGCATAAAAAACATTGACGAGAAACGCTTAAATGCTTTTAAAATTATTAATAATAGTTATAGTTTTTGCATATCGCAATTCTAAATTTATTCTCTAATATACACTGCTTATAAAAATTAAAGGAACACTTCTTTATATCTCTATCATTTTTATTGTGTATATAACATGCATATGGGTCATTTAAATTTCTAAAACCACATAGGTTCTCCTTATATATTAATGAATTTAAAAATAAGAAAATCATCTACGGCTAAGAAATAATGATCTAAATACAAGATGGAGCAAAAGTAATGTCCTGATGTGAATTGGCTGCCACTTATTGTTAATTAAAAATTTAAAAAGGGGTTCCATTTTCACAAAAAGGTTTTTTTGATTAACTGTATTATCTTTAAAAATTATTACGGTCAACTAACCCTCTCCTTGAGTTGATTCAAATTTGTGTTTGTTTTGCGGCTTTTTTATTTGTGGTTTACAAAACATAATTTTTACTTTAAAATCATCAATTTTTTTCATTGCAAGAAAATCCAATATCTATGTCTACAGCCGCCCCATTTCATCTTGGCCTTCCGAGGTCATCTGCGCAGTGACAATAGGTGGGGGGTTCTTAGAGAGCTCATTTGCGTAGTATACTCAACAGGGTACTGATCGTGTACAGATCAAAGCAAAAGTTTGTGTATAAGTGCGTGAGATAATATTTAAGTTCGAGATGGCGGAAAGTAAAGTGAAAAATAAAGTAAGTTCTTATTTATTTATTATTTTTGTTAATTGTTTTAGCAGATATTGTACTATTTGCAGCTTAAAATATGTTTGATTAATGGGTTTATTAATTTAAAAATAACTTTTAAACTTAAAAACCCTGAAAAATAACCTACTACAAAGAAATTCATTATTAAAAATTTACCTGTTTAAAATTTACAATACAATACCTGTACATGTTTTTGTACAGGTCAACTTTTGCCGCGCTCTATACTTGCCGCTCCTATCTAACGAATACACTCATCTTTCTCCAACGATTTACTGTCGCACTCCTTCGTCTGCGCATTTTTCGTGACCTTCATCAGCCAAGATGGATTGGGCCGGCTGTATTTGCAAGATTTGTGGATTGTTATGGTAAAGGCGAAATTTTAAAAATCCCCCAAGAAGGTACCAAATGTTAAACGAGTTTTACAACAAGTTGCTGAATTGGATTTCGAGCATTGTTGGTTCTAACAGGATTAAATAACCGCTAGCACAGTTCTAGCAACACTGAAGATTTTTAAACAGTAAATTTTTGGACATTGTGACCTTTCGTAGGTTAACTAAATTTAACGGAACAAACTACAAACCTTCCAAGTCTTGAAACTCACCGTTGAAGAAGGAATTAACACTTTTGTTTTGGAAGCAACAATTCAAAATGTCAACTCAGGAAATGATCATCAGATTGGCTTATGTAATTCTTTCAAAATAACGTGATCTATTTTACCCGCTTAAATAAATTTTTCGTAAAGACGAGGTCCTATTTTTCATGTTTTTTAACAAAATCGCAACCAATTTACATTATGATATTACTTACATAAGTTAATACTACACCCAACTAAATTACTACACCCAGTACTATCAGAGAAAAGATAAATTACACCACGAAGAGAAAAATGTAAGATCAGTTCCCCTTTCTTTAACTTGCATGCTTCTCTTGCGTCTTTCTCGTCGTGGTGCAATTTCTTTTGTTGGATAATACAATACGAAAAATAATGTAATGGATAAATGCCTTGTGTGCAAAATGTTGACTTTATGTGGGCATCAATATGTGGTGTGATCGTCATCAACATAAATAACTTCATAGAAGCTCTTAGACATGCTTCTTTTGATTATCGGAAGATTTTCTTGGAGTACTCTTACCTATCCTGCGATGAAGGTTTCTTCTAGCTGGAAGAGAATTTAGACGTTTCCGAGTACGTCTGTCGAAGAAGTCTCTACTTACAATTAGTGTGTTCGATCAGATTTAAATCAAAACCAATCTAACAAAGATACAAATAGGTGTTCCAAATTTTTTTTGTCAGTGTATTAACTTTAAGGAGTGGTTTATTCTCTATTGGATTCTATAGCATGTACTGTTGTTTACTGATTTGGCCATTATTAAGCCAACGATACCAAATAAAATTACTGTAACCATAGAAAATAGCAGATAGATTAAAGGTAGGATTCGCCTTAAATATAAATTAAAGGTAAATAAAGCAATCCTAAATGCAGTAATACGCAATTATTTCTAGAAACTCAATTTCAAGAACTTAATTTATTTAGCGTTAGCGTAGCGAACTTTTCTCAAAGACAAATTTAATAGTCTTCACAAAAGCACTTTATTCTATGATAGGTTTGTTATTGGCAATAATCCCAATGCTATTTTGCGGTAGCCGATAGAAATTAATAATTCAAAGAAATTGCTATTTATGGAAACATGTATTATGATGTGCGTGACTTTATGGTGGCACTGTACTCATAGACCTATACATTTAGGTTTAATTGTGAAATAAAATCATTAATCACTTTTTAGTATTATCTACATTTTTATTAACAATATGTCTAAATCATAAAGAATATTTATGTTGTTCCATAAGTGTTAGATTTGCAAATCAAATTTAATAAATTAGCAAACTGGAGATAAATTTATGACTTGATTTTATTCCTTATATTACTTCTACTATAAATTTTACGAAAAAAGAAACGCAGGGAAATGGTTATTTATATTTGATAAACTAGAAATGAATGTTCTTCTGTCATTAATAAACACAAACACATTTGCATTATTTTTGCCCTAAGCTCTAACTAAATCTAAGTTCTAGTTATGACTTTGTACTTTTTCTTGATATTTCAAACAATTCCGAAAATCTTTATTATTTCAATTAATCGAATGAAATACCAAAAAAATTATTCACAATCACATATTTTTAGAAAATCGTTCCAGATCATTAAAAAAATTTTATTTACTTATGATCTTGTTTGTTTGTTTTTTCTTTTAGTTTTTATAAATCATTAAGGACCATTAAAACGTTTAAAAGCAAACCCAAATAGAATGCTTTTGTTATAAACTGAGTATAAATAGCGTGAACACTATTCAATTAAAGTGTGACACATCGTTCGTCGGTAGACCGGAAGACAAATCGTGACGACAGTATACTGACATTTACTGCGTAACATCGCAATTTACCACTTTCATTTTCCCCATACTATTATCATCTCTTAGAATACAACGTTTAATAAAATAAAATTTCTAATATACATAATAACAAAGAGATTCATTTTCTTTGTATTACCTCATTTCCTTTTCCTAGGTGTGTTCTAGCCAACCTCCTCAAATGTCCCGCTCTTATACTACCAGTTCCGTGTGGATCACACAATTTAAACACCCTGATGATGTCCCATGTAGAAATCGAAGTAATCTCGCACATCTTTTAACACATTTTTTATTGTAAATTTAAGTACAAATATTTTTGCATAGTTTCTCGTACCGTTACGTGCTTCTATGACAAAATGCTACCGGTAACTACGAACTGTACAAACCGTGTGGGTTTCACCGAGTCGAAACTTGTAACGGACAATTGCGTTAAAAGTAAAATCGAGCACTTTTCAATTTATTTTCGAGTCGAAGGCGTGTATGTAAGTGTTCTGGCGGAGTAAGTTGGAGGCAATTAGTCGAAAAGGAAGATTTTAATTGATCTATGATGATTACTAGCACAAGCGGTGTGTGAAGCGTGGATTTTCTCAAGGAACGAACGAACGAAATGACGAGGTTTACTATCCCACGAAATTACGTCCGTTTTAACACTTTTATTATTATCCGGGGTAAACAAAAGCTGGTGTATTAACGATATAAAATTTATTGTTTGGAAATTATGTGAAATATTTTTTTTCAAAATTCTAAGTTATACTAACTTATTGTTAGAATAAATGTATACCGTATTTAAATAAATGGTTATTAAATTTTTATAATTCTTAGAAGTAAGCTCTAATAGCTAAATAATGTCTTTCTTTAGTAAGGACTTTTATTCATCCAGGGTGAGTCATAAATGTTTATTAAACTTTCTAGATGTGGAAGTGCATTGAAAAAATAAACATATTAAGGAAGTACAGTAACTTTTCAAATCCAACAACATTAAACAAACTTTCTTATATGTATGTGTAATTTCTATTTCGTCAGAACACGTTTAATAAAATTTTTTAGGCCAAAATTAATCTAAATGCTTTATAGAAAAGTGAGTAGTTTAGAACAGGGATTCCGAAAGTGGTCAATATCGACCCCTTGGGGGTCGATATCGGTTTCCTAGGGGTCGACATAAACGAAAACTGATTTTGGGGGTCGACGAGGTCTAAAAATCGACCCCTATTAAATTAACACAAATTCTTATTTAAATGTTTAATAAATAAGTACTATAAGACGATCCCGAGCCACACCATGGGGAGAAGGATGCAAGAGCGCGGTTCCTCCCCGTAACTTTACCGAGTAGGCCCGACTAGAATACAGTAGAATTGAGGACTGGAGTATCACCGGGTCTTGACTAACACAAAGCTCTTCAGGCAAAAACGCTATTGGGAACAGGCCCACCGCACCTCGCTACTTTAACTTTTTCGGCCAGAATAATAAATTGGTAGTAGTGAAAGCGAATTTGTGGTTGGAGAGTTAACATTAAATTGTTGTAAGAACCGAAAAAGGGCCAAAAATCTGACCGAAAAAGTTAAAGTAGCGAGATGCGGCGGGCCTGTTCCCGATAGTCTTTTTGCCTGAAGACCTTTGTGTCAGTGAAGGCTCGTTGATACTCCGGTCTTTCCTTCCACTGTATTTTAGTCGGGCCTAAACTTGGTAAAGTTGTGGGGAGGAACGGCACTCTTGCATTCTTCTTTCCATGGCGTGGCTTAAGATCGTCTTATAGTAGGTACTGTATCACCTGGACGCATTAAACAAGGATTTTACGGAGAGGTTTGAGGATCTTTTAAATTTACAAATTCCTCAACGGATAATAAATCCGTACAATACCACAGCCATAGAAGAAGGTAATGTGATAATGCAAGAAGAGCTGATTACCATCAGCACAAACGAAGAACTTAAGCAGAAGTTCAACCAAGGTTATCAGAAGTTCTGGTTGCAACGCAACATTGAAACACAGTATCTTACATTGTGGAACATTGCTGAAAAATACCTTATCGTTTTTCCATTATCATACCTAGTTGAAAAAAGCTTCAATGTGGTACCAAACATTTTGACGAAACACACCGTTTGAAAATCAACGAACGTGGAGATTTAAGGCTGTAAATCACCAATATTTAACCGGATGTAGCTAGATTGGTAGATAGTCACCAGGTTCATCCATCACACTGAATGTTTTATTTTCTCTACGAATTAATACTTTTTTAAATATAATTTCCTACCTACTTAAGATTCTTTAAGTACTTAATTTGTAATAATTATTATAAATTAAACTTGATATTTATTGAATTGTATGTCTTTTTATTTTGTTAAATTTTGAGGAGAAAAGTCAACTTTACTCACTTAACCAAGTGCAAAGTTTTCCAATTAGTACCTTAGTACCTAGGTATTTTATACCAATAGAAAAAAAAACTAAAGATAGGTCCCCTTATTCATAATAGTCTGCTAACTTAAAGCATTACTAATTCTCACTTTGCCTTCTTCTATTGACCTAAGTCAGAATGAAAAATAAAACTCTCTAGGAGTTGTTTTCATTTAGCGGACTATTATGAATAAGGGGGTTGATCTTAAAAGTAGGTAATTTGGCCATGGGGGTCTGAGGTAACAGTTCATTTTGGAAGAGGGGTCACTTGTCCAAAATAGTTTGGGGATCCCTGGTTTAGAAGTTGGTTCAATTCTTATCTTTTTGTGCAACATCGATGCAGTGTTGCAAAGGTATTCTCAAGGCATTAATAGTTTATCCGACAATATATCTGCTTCTCTGAAAAGTACAAGAAGTGAAATTTTCGATTCTTAAGGTAATTTTCTAATAATACAATTACCGTGCAAATTATTAGAAAAATTTCTTTGTTTTGTTACCTTTCGAATAAGATATTAATGGCAATTCTTTTTTTAATTACTTAATAATAAAATAATAATTGGCGCAAATACAATTTTGCCAACCAATACACTGCGCACTTTACAAGTGAAGTATGTTTACGAAAGCATGGATTTTTTTTTAAATATCAAAAGGAAAACATACTTCATTTACATAAAAAACCCTCTATAATCAGTTAATTGTGGTGCAAATCATGCATACTTCAACATATTATTAAAGACACTTGCTGATAACTGATGATGCAGAAGAAAGTGAATTTGATACAATCTTCTCTCCCTGAAATTTCGCGATCACTTTTTATTAGAGCGGAATAATTTTGAAGACGTTTAATAAAGTTTCTAGCTTACCAGTAAAAGTAAAAAATCGCACTGTTAACAAAGAGTAATTCGTTTTGCGGGAATTACTTCTAATATACATATCCAGCTCTGATAGTTGTTCTTAAAAATGTTATCGTATAAAGCAGGATTCGTTTGGTCACCCCAAGGATCAATAATTAATTAAAACTTTCATTAAATATTGATTGTATATCGGAGACTGTATATCACAAATCCCTAACTTTGGATTTGTGACTACAATATTTTCATATTTTTCCATCCACGTATCGAGTCCCTTTGAAGGACTCTACCTTTTAAGGTAGAAGGGTTGTTGCTTTGTAATGAGGATTTCACAATTTTATTTTCTTAAAAGGTTCTTGCTTTATTGACTTTTTTTAAAAGAAGGGCTTCGGAAATATGTTGACAGACGAAAGACCCGAATCACTATCAAAATGACCGTATTATAGACCACTCAGTGTTGGGTTGATGTACTCATCTTGAATACATCGTCCAACTAAATCCCTTTCCCCTTCGCCTCTGGAACCACCTATCAATGTACAACTTCAAAGGCATAGAAATGAGACTTGGGGGGTTACGGTACATTTATTCATCTATTTTCCAGTTCTTTTTCATGTTTGCCTTTTTCCTTCA
Source organism: Digitonthophagus gazella (assembly GCA_036711955.1). Taxonomy (NCBI): domain Eukaryota; kingdom Metazoa; phylum Arthropoda; class Insecta; order Coleoptera; family Scarabaeidae; genus Digitonthophagus; species Digitonthophagus gazella. The sequence goes on from JASCIT010000001.1 coordinate 13,634,018, forward strand.
TGATGTTTGTCACCATTTTGTCTACGGCTCTCCAATATTTTTGCTTTTCTAACAGTATATCTATGATGTTCTCTTTTTCTAAATTTTTTTTCCGATTTTATTAAAACAAATATTTCTTTCTGCAACAAAATTATTACAAACTAAAAACATATGTTCTGGATTATCTATGTCTTCGCAAAACCATCAAAAATTGCTCTTCTTCTTTCGTATTTTAAACAAATAACTACAAAAAATTCCATGGTCCGTTAAAAATTTCGTTAAGTAATAATTTAATTCGCCCCATGTTCTGTTAAACCATTTTTTAAATCTCTGATTACATTAGTCCATTTATTTCCTTGATCCCACCTTCTGCTCCATTTCTCCAACAACTCTTCTCTAAATAGCTTTTTATGTTCGTTGGCTCTACTGTATAGGCTACACCTTTCTATTCTATTCTTGCTTTATTGACTGTTAATGACTATTCGTTGCAACAACTTTTTTTCCCTAGAAATAGTCGGAGTAATTATTTAACTTTAGCAGTCACTTTTAACTCTAATAAATTTACTTTTGTTATTTATACAGGATGTCCGGAAATAAATTTCGTATACTTAAAGACGTAAAATTTCATATCAACATGTGTTCGGAAATGCTTCCCAAAGAAGCAACAGTTCTTTGAAGTTGATACTTATGGTGTGGTCTTTCTTTAATTGTTCCATTTGTCATACAAAGTTAGATGATTAGTTTTGGAACACTGACACTTCGATCGCAATTTTGGATTTGGATTTACATAAGGAACGTGGTGATTGGTAGACAAATCATCTGCAATAAATGATGTGATGCGAATCTACTATGATGTTTCAAAATTTTATGAACGTAAAATTTTAGTTTCGCTACTGTATTATCGTTAAATATTTCGAAAAGGGTGCATGATAGCATACCGTATGTTCATAACTTCTTTTAGTATTTTTGTCTAAGTACTCCAGTTTTGAAATTAAATTTTCAGAAAATTGTCAACAGAAAAAAATATGGGATTTTAAGCGCGCTTCTCAACCTCAGTACCAAAGCTTGTTTCTCGCGTATCATTTTCGTTGGCATCACCTTATTTCTTATGTAAATCTTAGGAGATGTTTCAAAATTCATGTACTAACTCTGTACGGTAAGTGAAGTAATTAGGAAAAATCACACACTAAGTCTCATCTTCAACAAGCTGTACCTTCTTTGTGAAGTATTTCCGGACGCATGTTTATATCAATTTTTTTTCATACTTTTTGCTCTAAAATTATCCCCTTCAATATACGAACGTTCTTTTCGGACACCTGTATAAAACAGAATGTGTTTTTTAAATAAATACTTAATAATTTGAGTAGTAATAAATTTATAACAATAAAAAATCATCGTCATCGAAATTCGCTCTTCGGTCATATAATTTGTAATTCGCCGCTATTGGAAAAAGTATTAAACCAACGGTTAAGTCAGTCCATCAGTGTATAATATTTTACCAAAATCCATTAAATACCCATCTCTACCTGCAAAAAAAAAATCGTCAAAATATGGAGGTTCTTTTGCAAGCACAATTAATTAATTAACTTATCTTTAAGAAGAAGGAACTATTATAAAGTTATAATAAAACACAAAAGAGTGAATTTTAATAAAATAACTTTTATTGACGTTATTCCTTAATTTTTTTATACACAACATTTTAATTTGAAAGCGTACATTTTACATCTTAATCCAATGAACCTTTCCATTACTCTCCGTTACATCTGTCTTGTATGACTCCAAGAATAGCCTCGTTTCACAAGGAAATGCCACACTTATTACTTAGGTATTTGATGCATCAAATTTATCAAGATGATCTTTAACATCCGTATAAACATCAAATATGCTAATAAATTAATAAAACCTCAAAGAAATACTTTGAGGACTTATCAATTTTATTATATTATAAAAAATATAATAGTTTTATTTGTGAAATACACAGTTTTAAAATAATAACTTGGATAAATATAAAAAATTTCGGGAAAGGAATTAGTTTTCACTTAGCAATCTTAACATAATCATAAGATTCATTATCTCTAAATTTGTTTACCTACATTTTTCATTGTCTTACCAAAGACAATATTATTTAATAATTAAACAAAATATTTTCTTATATCGCTAATATTACTATTGCTTACTTAAAATTCGATACTAGATTAACATTATTCATTTTATGGCCGCTTTAGTCACCTTTTTATAAATTAATTTATGATATTCTTCATGGTTACTATAACTTCACTTATTGTTAGCCTGGTTACTTATTTAACCAGTAACAATGGTAGATATCAGACAGATTAATTCTGTTTATTCATCCAAGGGTGAATAAACCGGCCCTTAAATTATGAACAAATATAATGCGCAAATTTTAAGACCATGTAATGAATGACATAACTTGAAAATTTTATGTAAATGTTACAAATGATCGCGAGAAATAACTTTTAAATTAAAGGTATATAAAAAAATATATAAATATATAAATTATATAAAGGTCTTCAAAGCAATTAAGTTCGATTTCTGTACAGTGTGAATTGCGGACATCTAACGAATGCTTCATTATTTTTCGGAATAGCATAAAGCAGTCGGTCACGCAACCAGTCCAACACCTCAGGTTGTGTTTCACAAATACCGAGGCTTACGCTACATCCATCACGGAAGGGCTTGGGAAGAAGCGGCTAAACGAATAGGTGCTCAGGCATTGCTTAATCATATAAGCTATTTGCATCCCAATACATTAGATGCTTAATAGGAAAATGTTGATTACGTGATGATAAGTGCTCATTATAAGAGCGCATGTCCCGTAGTTTTTAAATATAAATCTGAATAATCCTTTAAATTTTTACATCCAAACGGTCATCGCATGAGTATGCATCGATCGACCACATGCTCGCTAGTTCTACTATTATAGAAAGTTGATTTCGATAGTAGAAAGATCTTAATCTTTTCTGGACAACCAAGGCACCTGGTATCCATTTTCAAACTCCTCTTCTGCTCTGGATACTTCTTCACAACATATGGATTTCTAAAAAGTATATGGATAGAATCTAAGTAATGCTAATTAAGCATAAAGTTATTCATAGGTACAGCTATAAAATTTATCTTTTTGTTTTTTTTTTAATTAAAAGAAAGGTAGTAAATGTAAGTGCAAAAATAATTAGTGATAAAATATCGAAATGATGTTTGTAATAACTGTTTAACTAAATTGCATATTTTAGTATTTCAAACTAGATATTAAAACTTTAGCAGAATTGATAAAATAAAGTATAAAACAGAAACGGTATCAATTCACTTTGAAAAGTTCTTAGGCATCATCTCTTTAGCAACGTGTTCTTGATAACCTTAAAACAAGTTTATAGGCAGTAAAGAAATAAGATTGTCGAAAGGACGAAATAGGAAGTAATTATTTTACTTTATTGTTTAATAAAAGCGAGAATTCACAAAAAGAAGTTATTCGCGTCATTGATCCATTACCACTTAATTTTAGAGTAATCTCTATTTAACGCAAAATTGCCGGTTAACAAGTTTCATTGGCATGAAGAAAAGTCATATCTCATATTAAATAATTAAGGACCACGGATAAAATCGGCCGACGTTAGGTCGGGATAAAGATAAAAAACTTACCTACTTCGAATAGGAGATTAAAGCTTGGATGCCAATGGAAAAGCGTCGACTACAACAATTGCTGGAAGACTGATGAATAACGTAGAAAGAGCCGCTATACATCTAACAACTACGACGACCAAAACCAGTTTTGGAGGGGTAGGTATTCATTCCCACAATAAGATGAGTTATCCCAAGATTGTCTTTCAAAATCCCTTAAAATAACTGAAATTTGAAATTTATAAACAATCGCATTCCCAAGAATTATCGTTATAATAGAATAATTATTTTAATTATAAAAGAATGTAACAGGGCAATAAAAAAGACAATAATGATAAAAATATTATTGTGTTTATGAATAGGCAGCTCAAATACCAAGTGAAAGCTTTGTGTTTTGCGTTTGCTTGGCTATAAGGTTTGGTTCAACACGATTTTTTAAAACAGGCCAGGTATTATATAACAACGGTGGCCAAACGGCGGCTTGCGAACCACATGCGGCTCTTTTTGAGTCTTTTATTGCGGCTCAATTAAAAAATGTCATAAATACTTTGTACTAGGTTTTGAATTTTTAAGAAAATTTGTTTCGTATAATGAAAGGGAATCAGGAGGTATAATTTATTGGATCTGCTTTTTTCCAAGTGTGTGTAAGACACGCTTGTTGTATAATATAATTCACACACGATGAGCACTTCATAAAATAGTTGGTCTATTGCAATGAACGGTTTTGGAGCGATTTTCATAGGGTGTTTGAACAACTCTATTGTGGAAGAATAAGGAATATTTGGAGTAATAGATAATACTCTTTTGCTAGACCTAGAGGATTATTATTTGTGATGTTCGCCATCGAATCGCGGAATGAAACGGATTATAAAACCCGAGTATTAAGATTTATTTAAATTCAGAATAACAACTTAACCCCTATCCGTATTCTTACTTATTCAGGCATAGAAATTTAAACCATAGGTTAAGTTCCTTACATTTTGGATTAATTCATTTGTAAATTCAATCCTTCTAATAGAACCTCCTTCTTGTTATTTTGATGTTACCTTTTCATAAAAGAAAATGGCCTTTGTAAATGCTGAAGAATCTTTTCTTCAAACTGGAATTTTCAGAAATCCTACTTATGGTCAGCAACATCTAAAATGGGGTTTGAAAAAGCAAGGTTATTTTATCGTTTTTTTTTTGCTTGAATTTTGACCATCTTTATATCACAAAAGATTGCTTCATTTGACATCCCTTACAACCCTTTTTTTGGACCCTACGGTAGTTATGAAACACTTTGTATGTATATAGGTTTCTGAGTTCAATAAATCTGTTGTTTTATTTGTCTACTGCAAAATAGTATAGCAGGGAGCTGAAAGTTATGAACAACTTCACGTCATTAGGTTTATCCCAACACGCCAAGAAAACCGTTCCAAAACTATTTTTTTTATAGATCCAGTGAATAGATTCTGTGGTACATACAGAATACTGTTCATAAATTAGTTGATCTATTGTAATAAACAATTTGGAATGGTTTTCATGGTTTGTTGGAACAAATCTAAAACTTGGCAATACAATAAAGCCTAGTTATTGTTGAAGTAACAAATTAAAAGTATTATTTTTAGTTGAAAGCAAATTTGACATTAATTACATTTACTGCAATTACATTTTGCATATACCTACATTACTAGTAATCTACAATAAGTGGTATTTTGTGCAAAACGCACGGGTACTTTATGTAAGACATGGTTAAATATGCTTAATTGCACAATTAATGTCAAATACGTAGCTATATTCCGTCCGGCGAAAGATGTCGCATGCGTAATTAATTAATGGTGCTATCCTAGACTATTATCTTCAATTTTCGTTTCTTTCTGTCATGCATAATTATATAACAAAATTATTTGACTTATGTCGAGAAAATGTTAAAATGGGAAAAAATAGGCATAGATTAAATATAATATACTAATATACAGGGTGTCCTGGAAAATGTGGGAAATCTCTTGGATTCTGATAGAACATTAAAAAAAATGATTACAAGTTCCCATAATTTTTTTTCCCAGAAGCCCTTCCCTCGGAGATATGACCTCCTAAAGGAAGCCACTGGAAAACATTTTTTTTAAATAAATTTTAAACTACTTAATTTAATTTAATGATAATTTAATATGATAAATAGTAGTAAGGACCTCTTAAAAAAATGACCTTAAAACATCATTAGTCTCTTTAGTTTACCAGGGGCGCACTAGGTTGTACATTTTAATGCTTAAATTTTTAACACCCTGTATGGTAAGGAGTTAAAAAGATAAATTTAGATATCTTGAATATTTAGCTAAAGAAAAGGTACCCTTATTCGGTGTCGATAAAACGAACCGTTTTCGAGAAAAAAATTATAAAAGAATCCATCAATGTTAAAAATTTATTAATATTTCGTAGGTACCATAGTAACGTTTGTAAAAACAGCGCTAAATTTTTTGTCTGCAACATCAGTATTAAAAAAGCGCTGTTTTTTCAAACGTTACTATGGTAACGTTACTATTAATACGAAATATTAATAAATTCTTAATCTTGATGGTTTCTTTTACAATTTTTTTCTCGAAAACGGTTCATTTTATCGACACCGAATAAGGGTACCTTTTCTTTAGCTAAATATTCAAGGTATCTAAATTTATTTGTTTTTGACTCCTTACCATACAGGGTGTTAAAAATTTAAGCATTAAAATGCATAACCTAGTACGCCCCTGGTAAACTAAAGAGACTAATTACGTTTTAAAGTCACTTTTTAAGAGGTCCTTACTACTGTTTATCATATAAAATTTTCATTAAATTAAATTAAGTACTTTAAAATTTATTCAAGAAAAATCGTTTTCCAGTGGCTTCCTTCAGAAGGCTGTATCTCCGAGGGGAAGGCCGCTAGGAAAAAAAATTATGGGAACTTGTAATCATATTTTTTAATGTTCTATTAGAATCCGAGAGATTTCCCACATTTTCCAGGACACCCTGTAGATAGGCAACTCTCCACTTTTAATTTTGACAATGTTTTTAGTTCAACCCGCACCGCATTTGGCGCTAATGAGCAAGCGCGAGAATTTTTAAAATCTTTAAAATAAAATATTACTCCTATTTATTACAAAACCATGCATGGTAAAATTAAACAAAAACAAATTTTGCTTGTATCCTGTTTGTTTTTGTTCAATTTCATCATACACAGCTTAAAAAATACAAAAGGGTTTAGAGAACAACTCAAGGGCACTCTCCATTAGAACTGCTAACACAACTTTATTCTCGTCGATCTTATTCTGACGGTGGTTAATAACAAAACAATTTTTAACAACAAAATAATATTTTGAATAAGCACATAAAAAGAAACCTCGTATCTTCAGCAAATCTATAGTTCCCACATCTCGCGATGCTTATAAAATCAAAGATTCGCATGGACATACGTGACAGTACGTCCGGTCATTGGATACTAATGAACACAAATTGCAACACTAAATACGATGTTAACATTTTTTTCAAGAATTTCAATACAATTACGATACTTCGTTCACTCGCGTATTTGACATATGTAGATGTCAGATATTATGTTGGACATCTTATTGTCAGTGCGTTTCATTTTGACCGGTAAAGAAGCTGTTATTTTCCGATATAAGCGCTTCCAGTGATGCGGGTTGAACTAAATTTATTGTCAACGAATTTCTATACAGAGGTAACATAGCCTGAAAATAGGTATTTTAACCTTTAAGAGGTACATTGGGGTCCACAGGACCCCATCCATTTTTATGTTTACAATATCAATGAGAAAATTTTGATTAGGTATATTTCACTACCGCATAAATTCAGTTGGTATATTTGGGAATCATTTGCACTAGGACTACTTCCTGTCAGTTGTCAACTAATGTTTTAGTGAGCAACAAAAGTTCTTTTGGGGTCTGCTGGACCCCAGTGTACTGTTTACGTTAGTTTTTTTAAGTTGTGGTATTTTTTCTTATTGTTACATTAGACTACTTTGAAACAATGTCATCGAATTTAAAAGATAATTTTGATATGATGAGAGATTTATTAGATGAAAGTGCAGAAAGTGAATCGGGAAGTTTATTTGGTGACGACAGTGACTTAGATTCAGATTTTGTTATTGAAGATGAGGACAGTGTTGATGAACTGAATGCTGATGATTCCGGGGAAATCAAAGAATAGGAAGTAGCCAAGCAGAGAGACAGCACCGACATTATAAGGCGCCAAAGAAATATTCACCTGATTCAAGGAAGAAATAAGAAGAATCCTTATATTTGGTCCACCATAGAATCAGAACGTCGAGGGAGACCTCCAAAAAAAGACCTGCTGAAGCATTACCTGGCTCAAAAGGAGCAACTAAAGAAGTAAAAACGCCTGGCAGTTCTTGGAACCTGCTGATTGATGATGCTATGGTAACAGAAATAACGCTTCGAACTAACGAAGAAATAGACAGAAGATTACAAAATATTGAAAAACAATCTTTTCACCGCAATATTACTAAATGTGAAATGCGTGCTTACATAGGATTATTGTATTTAGCTGGCGTCCCAGAGATTCTAGAAGAAACTTAGAAGACCTTTGGTCAGAAGTGTTAAGTTTTTCAATTTATAGAGCCGTAATGTGCCTCAATCGATTTCATTTCATAAGTGTTTGTTTACGCTTTGATGACAAAAGCACAAGGTTAAAGCGTGTAGAAGATGACCGTTTAGCACCTATACGATATATATGCGACAGTTTTGTGAACCATTGTAAAATGTATTATACGCCTTTTGAACATTGCACTATTGACGAACAACTTATGGATTTCCGTGGCCGGTGTAGATTTAGAGTATACATAAAATCCAAACCAGACAGGTATGGTTTGAAAATTATTATGCTCAATGATGCTAAGACAAGCTACATGTTGAATGCCATTCCATATATAGGAGTTGTAAAAACAAGCAACAAAGAGCCCGTTCCAAGTTACTATGTTAGAAACCTATCCCAGCCAATACATGGTACGAACCAATTGTCGGTTGTAGACAATTGGTTTACGTCCGTGCCCATGTTCAACTTGATGCTTGTTGATTATAAACTAACAATGGTAGGAATCATGAGAGCTAACAAGACTGAGATTCCTGCTAAGTTTTTAGCAGCAAAACCTGAAGGAGAATCATTGTTTGCATTTGATCACAACAAGACATTGGTGTCCTACAGCCCGAAAGAAAAGAAAAACGTGATCATGCTCTCAACCTTGCATCGAAATGCAAAAGTAGATGATGAAACCAAAAAACCCGAAATAGTCCTCTTCTACAACTCTACGAAAGGTGGAACAAATACCTTGGCAAGTTGTGCCACGCCTACTCTGTGAGTCGGAAAACAAACCGATGGCCAGTGAGATTTTTCTTTGGGATTTTAGACCAGTGCGGTGTCAATTCAATGATTTTGTATAGTTTGAATATGGAAAATCCCAGAATGCAACGAAGAAAATATTTGGAAACACTAGCCAAAAACTTGATTGAACCCTGGTTGCGTGAACGGTTGCAAATACCAACACTTCGAAGGGGAATAAAACTTGTTATAAAACAAATACTGCGGATCCCAATTGAAGAACATCAAGAAGTAGATGAACCAGCGAGAAAGCAGCGCTGTGCTTTTTATCCTCGAGTGAAGGACCGAAAAACAAAACTTCGGTGCTCATCTTGCCACGCCGCAATGTGTGACGAACATCGTGCAAAGATTGGTAAAGACTGTGCCGAGTAAAAAAAAAAAGAAATGGAAAGGGAGCACCTCAAAAATCATATCTGACCTTTTAAAATTTAAGTTTTGCCTTTTAGGTACTATCAAGTTTTAGTTATCACCAATTTTGTGTCATCAATATGTTACCATTGAATATTACCGATTTAGTTATTTTTTGACAGAAATATTTAGTTAGTAATGTATAAAAATAAAATGTAACTGTTGATTCTTAAAGTTTTTATTTATTATTTCATATTTATTTTTCCTATTTTAGAATTTCTTCATGTATTACGACGAGGCCTATAGTTTTTATAGACTTAAAAAAGGTCCAACTTAGTAGGGTATTATAAAAAAAACTGTTGGCTTTTTCAATATATTGCTATTGCTATCTTTATGGTACGTTTAATGCTCTTTTATAATTTATATACGCCATGAAATATAAATTAAAAAAAAACTTTTTTGGACAAAATTTGAAAAGTAGTACATATTTGGGTGAAAAATTTTGTCTTTTCACTAAATGTCTTTTATCTACTATGAAATAACATTTATCGGAATTTCTTTAAACTTAAGAAGAGAACCTAGAAGAACCCTGGAAAAATACCTTGGGTAAATGGTACCCTGGGGTCTTACAGACCCCAGTGTACCATTTACGTATAATAAAATAAGTGTACCACTTGAAGGTTAAATTTGAAAATGTTTCTACAAAAATTTTAAGGCAAATTGTGATACAAGAAGTCCATTTATAATATGGGTTTGCTTTTGCACAACATCTCGATAATTAACTATTGCGAAAATCTTCATAAAACACGATTTTATTTAAAAGATGGGATATTAACGATCTTTTCTCTTTACATAACTCTACAATTTTAAGTTAATACACACGAATGAAACCCACTACGAAATTTAATGGATTAAAATATTCAATTTAAAGAATAATTACACACTTGTGGATGTTAGAGCGGGAGAAATTTCCATTATTCAGATTGAATCATAGGAAAACAAATGTGGAGAATGTTTTCAAAAGAGAATAACTCCATATTATAACTTGGCTAGTGTATACCCCAGCTTCAGCGTGGATTTAAATTAAGAAGAAAAATAAAACTCAAAGATTTTTTAAGTCTACAATGACGAATCTTTTATTATTGATTAGTGTAAGTGCTACATATATGTTTCGCCTAATTAGACGTCTTTAGGCATATCGTCATGAGTATGAGACATTAAAGAGTACGAAGGTCAAACATTGAAGAGCGCAGGAACACAGTTACAAAGCGAAAAATAAAAGCTGAAGGCGCGTTGATATAAAATTGATAAAATAATTTTTAAACGTGTTCCTGTAAATTTAAACAAATTGGATCTATTCCTTTTTGAAAACTTGCTCCACCAATTAAGTATGTAGATACTGAGCCATAGGTACTAAAATAATTACCTTTGCATAAGATATTAAAATATTATGCATTTATTATTTTCTCGGTAGACAATGAGATATTTAAATTTCATCTTTTTTCAAAGTATGTAGGGGAGGGTGGGGCAAGACGGGGAAGTGGGGTAAGATGGGGTACCCGGTTTATACTTACAACAAAGCACTTTTATGCAACGTTAGAAGTAATGAGAGCTTTTATTAGTTCCTCTTCATCGTCGGTTGATAACCTATAATGTAGGAAGTCGCATTGTCATGGTGTCGAGCAAAATCCTGTTATGTCGAATTTTCTTATAATTTATGTATAATTTCATCGGGCGATAGTTATCAAACGATGCGGTGACTTCATACAAGTGTTAGCTTCATGAAATTAGTAAGAAATGAGTATTAAACATGAGTACCTTTTTAAGTTCATTTGAAGTGTGGAATTGTATTATTACTATTTTTTTGCAAAAGCGCCCAATGGGGCAAGATGGGGTACCCCGTCTTAACTTCTTCATTTAATGGAGGATGGGATAAGACAGATAAGTGACGTAAGATAGGGAGCTGCGTCTTAGGATGAAAGCTGAAAGACTCAAAAAGGAAGACAGAAAACCGAGTAAAAAGAGGAACAAATTTATGATAAAACCCCAAAAACAAGAAAACGTAGAAAATTAATGTGCTTGTGTTAAATGATGATGTCGATGAGGCACTGTATGTTTGCCTATTGTATGAATCTAATAAACACCCTTTAATAATGTTAATTTAGTTATATTATATCTTGTTCCACGTATATTATATCTTGTTCCTCATCTTGCCCCACACGGGGGACAAGATGGGGTGAAATGACTTCTTATGTTTAATCATTGATTATGTGAAACTTCTTGCCAAAAATCTTAAAGTTTAATCATCGAAGATTATATAAACTAAAAGTATTTTTCTCTATGAACGAAATTCTGGAATTTATTAACCTCCAAACCTTAAGTACCCCGTCTTACCCCACTCTCCCCTACACATATACCCAGTAAGCTTGATAAATATTTTTTATTCACCTAGTAGAACTTAATCTAATAAATGTCCTACAGGTAACAGAAAAAACTTATTAATAATTATTTAATACGAATATTGTTTATTTAAAATATTAAATATAAACGTTGAACTTTTGATTCACATGAACCTTTCCAAGGTTATTTTAAATTGATTTTCCGACAAACAATTTTTGTACTCAGAAAATAACAAACGTATAAATCACATTTTCTGATAAGTAGGTATAATTCGGCACGAAGCATTACGAATGCTTCACAACTCACCGCCTTTAGTGAGTAATTTGAATTGTAACCGTTAGTACGGGATTAACAATGGAAAGAAAAAGTGAAATTTTAATTTTTTTGCGAAGTCTCTATACTGTTATTGAGGTAATAAACCCCTTGCTCCTCTATATATTTTTAATTAATTAAGAAATAATATACGTTTTTAGGATCTTTTAGGTTTCAGCAATCGTAAAATTTTTCCACTACAAATAATATTCGCTTTTTTTGTAACATTACTAGCTTCAATCTTATGCATAATATGCATAACTCCTTTTTTTATATTTTACCACATTTTAAATCTTTATTTAAAACTTAAAATAGGAAAAAATTATGTTGGTTTATTAAAAGGACAAGATTCAGTGACTGAATGTCCATCAAATGAACTGGTTATAAACTTCGTTATGATAATTAATCGAAACGAATCTTACGAAAATTTTGTAAAATGCGTTTTAAATTATGTGCGAAAGGCACAAAAGTCTTGTGTGAAACTTTCATACACTATTCATCGATGTTTGGGTTATCTTTATTTTACTAAAACCGATTTAAACATCGAAAATTATTTAAGCATTATAAACTACGAAGGAAAAGAATTTATAACAAAAGAAATCCTTCATAATTTTCTTAAAACAAATTGTTTAGATCAGAGATTAATAAAAAATAAAATTTGGCATTTGACGATGTTTAAGCAACCGATAAAATGGAAAAAAACAAACGGTTTAATTCAGCAAGCTTTTATCTGTACTGTTCGGCATTCGTTTTCTGATGGAATTTCAATACTGGGTTTTCTAAAGAATAGGGTTCTTGAAGAAATGGAATTAGATAATAATTTTAAAGAAGGAGGAATAAAAGAGTTTATTCCTAAAGAATATTACGTTTATAAAAACTGTTTTCTTCCACACGATTATGATGCACGGATTAAACCTACTTATGAATCAGGAGAATTTTTGTCATTTTTTAATGAGGAATCTATTAAATACGTTCCTATTGTTAAAAACATTAAAGAGAAATTAAATGTGAAATTTTCGGATGTTTTAGTTTCGGTTATTTCATCTTCAATTATGGCTTATGCTCAAAAAGTGGGTAATTTAAATTTAAAATTTTTAGGGAAATTTAATTTTCTTTTTTTTTTAGAAAAATATTAATCTTTGTAAACACATAGGGTCAATAACTATCAGTCCGTATCAGTCAAAAAATAAAGAATTATTATCTGGAAATTATAATTATGATAATATTACTAATTATAATGGAACCCTGCATTTCAGTTTACCAGAAAATCCTTCGTTAACGCTAATCGAACAAACTTTAAAGATTTCCAAAACTTGTGAAAGAGCGTTAAATGCCTCAGAAGTAATAGTATGTAATTATTTTTAATATTGATTATTTTATCATTTACGTTAGATATTTGAAAATAGTGTTTGCATTTTAAAGGGCGACATTTTAAAGAAAGACAAATTTTTTACCCTAAAGTCGCCCCTTGAAATGTACAATAACCCGAAATGGAGCTGCACCATGAAAGGAAAGAGGAAAGAGCTCTCGGCAATGCTACGTACAGCGGGCTTACTTTTTCATTTTTCTCTTCATAGTGCAGTTCTATTTCGGATTGTAGTACAAATAATAAGTTAGCAAAAAAATTTGTTAATAAAATTTTTAATTATTTAATTTTTAGGTTTCTCAAGTTTTAACAAAGTTTTTCTATCTACTTCCAACTCAAATTCTAACTCCTTTCTTAAACAGTGAAACACAACCTGCGTGTTTTGAGTTGTCTAACATGGCGAACATTAAAAGTTGCTCTATTGGAAGAAATTCTTTGGAAACTGCTGTATTTTTCACTTCGCAATTTTTTAAAGTCGGGTTTCTTTTCGGATTAATTAGCATCGGCGATAAATTTCATTTTAGCTTAAAAAGCGATCGTGGAATGGTGGAGAATCAGGAAGAATTAGATGAAATTCTTCGAGATGTATTTTATTATCTCGATCAGTTATACGAGGAAGTTAACTGTTTATAAATTATTTTAAAAGAAAATTTTTATATAAATATGTAAAAAATAAGTTCCCTATGAAATATCTACACTGTCGGTTAAGAGTGTGATCCAAACAATATGTTGTTATCACGATGCAAAAAATCTGCTGTTATAAATGATAAATTATTTATAATAGATTTCTTGTTCTTGGTAGGTAGCCATATAAATAATTAACTATTAAGAAATTGGTTGGTAGTAAAAAGAGCTTTGAAAGGCATTTGTTATAATTTTAACTTGTGTTGTAAATCGGTCAGTAAACTATTTAAAAAGAAATATTTCTGTGAAAAGATTTGTTTTATTTCTGACAGTAATTTATCCCAGTAAAGTTTTCTGATAAACCTTCGTATTTGTTAAATTGTGACAATGAGTTCCATAATCTTAAAGAGAAAACATTACTCAATACTTCATAAGCTTTTATGAACTTTATGAGACAGTTCCGAATTTTACTTCATAAATAACTATTGTTTCTCTTCAATATAAACAGCTGCAAAACTGTTCATAAAAGTTAATTAATAATAAAAAGTTAGGACAGTACGAAAACTTATTTAGAAAATTTACTAAAGCACATAACTTTGATATTTTAATAGTTTCATTTATACACCTTAATTCTCATAAGAAAATTCGTAATACCATTCTATGGATGCCTGGAAATGATGTGTGAAAGACCACAACTTACCTAACGTAATGTTACTTATAATTAGTTTAGCCGTGAAAGTTTAAAAATATATTTTTTTATTATTCTTAAATACCTCGCGTACATATTAATGTGTACAAATAATATTTATAAACTACAGGTGATCTATTTCATTAGTGACTCTGTCGCGATAATTTAGTCATCTAATTTTTTTTTATATCTACTCTATTGGTAAAACCACAGATTTATAAATATTAGGATCAAAATTTCCCACGAGCGAAAAATCAAACATTTAACACTCCTTCACAGCAACACCGGTGTGAAAACAGCAGTAAAAGATAGCAGTAGAAATTTCCGAAGATAGCCGAACATCCATAGACATTCGTTAAAACGAATAAAAGGGGTCTTAAAATTATGTAGAAACCAATGGAGACAACTGAACAATATTTTGTCCAGAGGATCTAAAGACCATAAAGGATAAAATGATAAAACTAATTTTACTTGCAATTGGGTCCCTGGGGGTGTACCGCCCCCGTCGCATCCTACTGCCACTCACACCGCATTTATTATTTCGATGATCACAACCAAAATTCGTATAGGGAGTCTAGAGACTATAATAAATAAAATGGGGAAATAAAAGTTTACTTGCAATGGGGCGAACGGGGTGCACCACCCCCGCCGCCTCGTACTGGCGCTTATATCGCATTTATTATTTCAATGATCACAACCAAAATTCGTATAGGCAGTCTAGAGACTATAATAACTAAAATCGCGAAATAAAAGTTTACTTGCAGTGGGGCGAACGGGGTGTACCGCCCCCACCGCTTCCTACATTTTCATATCTTTGTCTAAGTAGACCCCGAGATATTTTGCCTTCTTGGCACTCCTTATCTCATTTATACAACTAAAAATATTTTTAGTTGTATTTCTTTTAGCTTTCTTCTTTCTTGTAGTAGTACTATTTCTGTATTTTCTGGTGCCACTTGAAGTCCCATTCTATCAAGTTCTTCTGTGACCCTTTGAATCGCATAATTAGCCTTTTCTCGCAGAAGAGTGCTATCTTTGTGTGTAATTACGAGCGCAAGATCATCCGCGTAAGCAATAAAATGAATATTTGACTCTAGATTAATTTTTAGAATTTTATTATAAAAAATAATCCAAAAGAGAGGTCCTAAAAGAGAGCCTTGAGGAACTCCGCAAGTTACCTTGTAGATTTCCTCGTTTTCAGATATCACGCTTCTGTTTGAGAAATAGGACTTTATTATGTTCATCAAATAGTCACTAATCTTACCCTCTTCTAAAGTTTTTATAATTCCTTTCCATGGAGCAGAATTAAATGCGTTCTTAATATCAAGTAGCACCAACGCGCATAATTCCCTGTTCCTATAGTTTTTTTCTTTTAATTGATCTACAATGATTTGAACGTTAGAAACTGCGTCTAGAGTTGACTTGCCTTTCTGAAAACCAAATTGGTTTCTTTCGATTAGTTTCTTATCTATTACTTCTTCTTCTAGTCTTTTTTTGATTAGTCCTTCTAATACCTTACCAGTTGCATCGATTAGACAAATGGGCCTATATGATTTTTCGTTACTTTTTTTTTGTTTTTCAATTAGTACTAATTTAGATTTTTTCCAAATGTCGAGGAAAATTCCTTCTTTTAGGCACTTATTAAAAAGATTTTTAAAATCTTCGCAGTATTTTTCTACTAAAATTTTTAATATTTCTGTTGTAATACC
This sequence comes from Digitonthophagus gazella, assembly GCA_036711955.1. NCBI lineage: Eukaryota > Metazoa > Arthropoda > Insecta > Coleoptera > Scarabaeidae > Digitonthophagus > Digitonthophagus gazella. The sequence goes on from JASCIT010000001.1 coordinate 13,650,441, forward strand.
GTCTGGGCCTGAAGCTTCTTTATTATTTAATTTTGATATTATAGATTTTATTTCGTCGTTCTTAAAAAGTTTGTCCTCTTCAACTATAATTTCTTGTCTGATCCATTCAATTTCGTCGTGCTTTGGAAAAAGTTTCTTGATTTCATTTTTAACAGTGTTTTCTTCAATTTTAGTTCTCTTCTTTAAATTTAATCTTTTCATTACAATCTGATAACCTTTACCCCATACGTTTTCGTTTAGGTTTTCGCAAAGTTCCTTCCACTTTTCCGCTTTGCTTGTTTTTATTAAATTCTTTAGATCTTGTTTTAGTTTCTTGTATTTGGTTATCAGATCATTTATTTCTTCGGGATTTATGTTTTTATTTGCTCTTGCTCTTGTTACCTTACGTCTAATTTTGTTACACTCTTTTCTTTTAATTTTAATATTTTCATTCCACCAATAAACGGATCTACATTTTGAATTATTATTGATCTTATCTAGGTATTTATTACAGAAATTTGTTATATTCTTGATTAAATTTTCCGAATTTCTTTCTTCGTTTTCTAAAAATAAATTAGTGTTAGTATTTAATATATTATTTAAAGAATTTTGATTTAGGATCCATCGAGTGGTAGTTTTAGGTTTCCAGGTAATTTTTTCCATACTAACTTCAAACAAAATATTGCGATGATCACTTAAGTTTTCTGTATCTACATCCACTTTCCAATTTAAAATTTTATTACTAAAATCAGCACTTGTAGCTGTAAAATCAATAATTGATTCTCCCATTGGGCCTGAAAAAGTCGGAGTATTATTTTCATTAGCAAAAACTAAATTATAAGGAGTTTTTAGCAAAGGAGTTTATTAGCAAAAACTAAATTATAAGCCTAAGGAGTTTTCTAAAATACGTCCTCTAGCGTCAGATGCAGCGCAACCCATTTGAGTAAATTTAGCGTTTAAATCGCCTCCTATAATAATTGTTTTTTTATTTATTTTGAAAGAAGATTCCAAATCATATAAAAAATGTTCGAAATCTTCTAAATTTCTATTCGTAGAAAAATAGCAAGAAAAAATATAGCAATTTTCTAAGATATCGTTGTAGGTGTTGTCCTTTCTTAAATCACAAAAATGTTTCCCTTTCAAATTTAAATTTGGTTCACATCCTATAACGATATCAATATTCTCTTCGATTACTAATTTATCTATGATCGCATGAGTTGCCTTGCATCTGTTGAAATGTAATTGAAGAAATCTTATGGATTTCTTCCTATTATTTCCTAGTATACCTAGACCGTTATTATTCATAATTGTTTTTAGATTTTCTTTCTTCTTTCTTCATGTTCCTTTTTTCTTTCAATTGTTTTTTAAATTCTTCGCATTTTCCTGATCCAGCTTTGTGTCCTTTTACCATGCATAAAGGACATTCTTCTTCATTTGTGCATTTATCTTGTTTGTGACCTTTTTTTCCACATTTGTAACATGCTTCAGTTCTATCTTCTTGTTCTTTGCAATTTTTTGTTAAATGATTATATTTCCAACATCTTTTGCATCTTGCAATTTCATGTCTTTCTTCTATGGTACAAATAACGTATCCGATTCTGATTTTACTTAGGTCAGCAAGATTTTTTCCATTATCTCTATTTAAGGTCACGGTTGTTGCTTGCAAGTTTCTTCCCATTGGTCTTAGTTCGCTCGTTTTAATTACACAGTTCTTTTCCATTAAGGATTCCTCAATAGATTCGAAGATTTCTTCTTTTTTTGCAATTGCATCTATTCCTCTAATGCGTACAGAGTTTGGTCCAGCCTGTACTATAACCCGAAATGTAGTTGCACCATGAAGAGAGAGATGAAAAAGTAAACTCCCTCTCCGTAACATTGCCGAGTACTCTTTCATCTCTCTCTTCATGGTACAGCTTCATTTCTGGTTATAGTACATGCGTTGCATGTGTACAGCATTGAAAGTTAAGAAATCTGGTCACCCTAAGTTAGATTAGTAATTTTATCTGTACTCGCAGTACAGAGGTAAGGCTCATAGAAAAGGTGTAGAAGAGATAATCATTAATCAACCTGTCTATCCCCAAACCCCTGTACCTATCGGCCAATTTGTTACAGAAGGAAGCAATAGAAAGTCCTAAGGAACGAAAAAATTGCTAAAGTATCATCCATGAAAATGTACTCGTATTTTGAAGTCTATACAGTCATCTTCATAGAGGTTAGAAATTCAGATGTTGCGAACCAAGGATGTTGGACTAGCCAGTTTAATGTCACTTGTTGTGGTTTCAGTCGAGTGTAAGATAGAGAGTCTAGTGTGAGACAGTCAAGTGCAAAACAAAGAACCGAGTGTAAGACAGAGACGCTAAGCTTAGCGGTGACGTCAAAAGTTGGCGGACGATTACTGCAGATTGAGCTATCCTGTTAGTTCAGCGTCCTTGGTTGTGAACCAACAAACCAAATGTTAAACTACATAACCTAATATATAAGCTTTGTTCGTAGAAACGATTTAGGATTTTTTTAATCAAATGGTTTTATTTGTATCATATGGGAAAATCCTAAAATTTGATTGGTTCAAAAAATCAGAAATCGTTGAAAATCGTTTCTACCATTTTAAGGAATTAAGTTTACGGTTCGCAAAGGCTTAACAATATTGGTACAAAATGAGAAACTTGGTTCTCTTTATTAACTGATATTTACAGTTTAGTAATACGCCTGATTTGTCAATACTATTCATAAAATTAAATAAAATATAAAAACTCTTCAATAACTTCAATTTTACAATACTTTACTTGGTTAACAATAGAACATTTACACCATTTACATAATTCCTATAATTAATGAAATGTTCAAGAAGACAACAAGGAATTACACTTTAGAATGCAAAATTATCTTATAAAAAGAGTTTGACATTGAAAAACCGTTTAGTAGTTAATAGAAACTAACATGAGTTTACAAATGATTAAACAAATATTTCTAAGCTTCTTTCGCGTTCTTGAGGTACGTTTGTATTTTATTTAATTGTTTAGATAGTTCATAATAAATATTTAATTTTATTTATTTTTATTTCTTTTCGTCAAAATTTATTCGTTCTTAATTATATTAAGAATGAAATATTATTCTTAATTTTGTAACTCTTAATTTATCGACTACTACTATTTATTTTAGGATTTACTCGGTTATGATCCACGCAAACCAAAAAACATCTTTCAAAACATCTTAATCATTACTGTCTTACTCTTCTCGATCATATTCTGTGCAATAATAACTGGTTTCTTCTGCATTGTTCACTATTCAGTTAATACATACTTAAAATATAAGCACAAAAATGATTTTATTGAGCTGCTAACTCCATTAGATGCAGTCAACGAACGTGACGATGAAAAAATTGTTATCCACATCATATTAATGCAAAAAGCTATAGAAAAAACTTCTTTAGAAAATCTATTAAAATGTATCGAAATAAACATGAGAAAAGCAGAAGAAAGTTGCGTAAAGTTAACCTGTACGGTTAAAAAATGTTTAGGTTATTATTATTATTTACAAACAAATACAAAAGGAGATATAGTTGTTACAAATTGTAATACAGGAAAATATTTAAATGAAACTGATATTAAAAAGTTTTTAAATGAAAGAATTGTTGGCAAAGAAATGCTTAAAGATAAAATGTGGATGGTAACTGTTTTGGAACAACCTATAACTTTGAACAATGTTGTTCAATTTGGTTTAATTATTAGCGTACGACACTGTATTGGTGATGGAACGGCTATAATAGGGATGATGAAAAATAGAATCTTTGAAAATTCTAACTTTATAGTTATTAAAAGTAACTTGGACGCAAAAAATATTGAAAAAGATACTTTCTCTACACAACGTTACCTATATAAAAATCCATTTATTGCAACCGGGAAAGATCGTTTTAAAGATTTGCAATATGAACCTAAAGAATATTTATCATTTTTCTTGGAAGAACGTCCGAAATACGTTCAAATGGTGAAAGATATAAAAAATAAATTAAATGTTCAATTCGGAGACGTCTTAATTGGAGGAATAGTAACGGCTATAAAAGACTATTGTAAAATAGTAAGTGTTTATTTTTTAACGTAATTATACCGATTTTTTAATTTCTTGTTTCTTTTTAGAATCATATATTATTAGATGATTGCATAAATGGGTCGACTGTAGTTAAGCCTTTTACAAAGGCTTACAAAAATTTATTTTCTGGAAAATTTGATTTTAATCAAGTTTCAAACCAAGTAGAATTATTATGTGTGGGTATACCAACAAATTTAACAGATAATGTTGAAATGATTTTGAATATTAATACAATAAGGAAGAAAGCCATGTCTGGAGCTGAAATCCCGGTAAATTTCAAGCTTTGTATACATTTGCGAGCCGAACCGTTTGTAAACAGAATAATTCTTAATTACACGAAATTAACTAAATTAAATTGAGAACTACACGATTTTTATTTGAAATTAATTTATTTTATTTTGTTTTTCAGACAAAACAAGTATTTTTTAAATTACTAGAATATTTCCCCGCAAAAGTAATGCAAAGTATGACGAAAACTTTTTCGGAAAATCTAGTTTTTTCCATAACCAACCTTTCTGGAATACGAAGCGGTGAAGTAAGCGGAAAGACTTTTCAAAACGTTTTCTTTTTCGCATCACAGTTTTATAATTTCGGTAAGATTTAACGTAACCTATGTTGTTAATTTTTTTAATACCTACTACTGAATTTAATAAATCCATACATTTGCAGGGTTTTGTTTCTATATATTTAATGTCGGCGATAAATTTCAAATTGCCGTAAAGAGCAGAAAAGGAATTGTTAGAAACGTTCAAGAACTCGATTTTATTCTTGAGAGAACGATGTCATATATCGACAATGTATATAAAACCCTCAAATTGAATGTTTAATGTAACTTTGCTATATTTGATAATAATGTAACAGTGATTATTTAATAATAGAATATATTTGTATTTTTAACTTTTTTAGATATAAACGAGACGATTAAAAATTAAGATTTTTTCTTCTTGATTTAACAAAAGATTTGCTTTCATATTTAAAAGAGTTACATTAGAAACTAATCGCATAGTATATACAGTGCGAGTCTCTAACTAGGAATAAATTCACTAAACCGAATACATTGTTTTTTTCGGAAATATGCTCGAACAAGTCGATTAGTATTTTAATCTGTCCTGTTTTTCATGTAAGAAAATTTTATACAGCGTGTCCCAAATCTGAGATATGACGTCATCAACAATCTTTTTAAATGGCAAGCCTAATTTTTTTAAAGTGTTTTTAAAGGGTATATCAAGTTAAATATACGTACTAAATTTCAAATTTTTATTCCTTCTCATTAAAAAGATATTACAACAAATAATAATTCGAAAAATTAACCTTAACACCAATACGCCGCATTAGTGGTGACGTCACATTGTTAATGAAGGTCCGGGACTGAATCCAAACAAACTTTTTCTACATAGATTCAGTCCATAAGCGGCGAGAAAATAATTTTTTTAGAGTACTTAGAGACATATTTAAGGTATGAAAAGTTGGCAGTACAGTACAAAATACCGTGTTCTACATCTAAACCAAAAATGGCAAGTTAAATAAATTTTTTAACGCCGTAAAAGCAGAAATGAGTTCGCGTACACATAACCTCAAAAATCGTATCTGTCAAACATAAGCTTAAAAAGTTCGTAGTTCGGTAATTAATGAGATTTGGGCCACCAAATCTTACAAATGGGATGGTATTATCCTTAGAATACCTTACAGCCCTTCTTTGGTGAAAAACAACACCCTCGGATTATTTTAGATTCAATGCTAGCAACAGGTATAAATTTGATAAAAATATAGGTATTTTGTCATAAAAGAAGGGATTTTCATAGTTTTATGACCTTTATTATTGTACCCTTTGTAGGTAAAACTTAACAACTATGAAATTTGCTGATAAAGAATGTCTATTAAAGGTATTTACCACAAGGCGTAGAAATACATCAAACAGAATCATAGTAAGAGCTAGGATACATGCTAAAAGGACCATACACTCTAACACAACAGTAAAAGTTATTCAAGTTCTTACAAATTTGTAGCCCCCTTTAGTTACATATGTAGAACATTGCCATTCTTCGAGTAACAGAGATTACCGTGGACTATTTTGTACATTTTATTTCTGGAATAACTAAGGGTAAGTATCAGTACTACTAAACTAACTTTTTTCTGTTATAGGATTTCATAGGATCAAACTCTGTTGGGTTATTGTAGTCTTCTATGTTTTGACTTCACAACTTCTGTTTTTTCTTAGGTTCTTATAATGTGAATGTAATTTTAATTATAAATATTAAAGATTTTTAACTCTGATCTTTAGATTTTTAATATACCAGTGCTCATAGTACTCTTATTCTATATCTTATTACAGGAAGGTAAATATTTTAAATAAACTAATAAAAATCAGAACACAGGAAGGAAAATATACAAAACATATTAAAATTATAATAAGTCACAACAAAATACTTATATTATTGAAATAAAAATCCTAGCTAGTAACAAATGGGGGTGGTAGTAATAACTATAATGGTTAGGTTCAAAAGTTGGATATGAATGTGTAAATCTGAATTAAAAGTAAAACACAGCTACACATTTTAATTTATTTATTAATTAATTATTCAAGTTAAGTAAAGTAAATCTTTAAGAGTTCTAATAACTTATACTATGATGTCGGAGTGGCTTCAAAGAGTGTATTCGCACTATTCTGTTTGGTGTACATGTACGTCTTGAGATAAAATGTCTCTTAATAGACATTCTTTATCAGTAAATGTCATAGTTGTTATGTTTTACCTGCAAAGGGTATAATAATAAAGGTCATAAAACTATGAAAATCCCTTCCTTTATAACAAAATACCTATATTTTTATCAAATTTATACCTGTTGCTAGTATTGAATCTAAAATAATCCCAGGGCGTTGATTTTCCCCAAACGAGGACTGTAAGATATTCTGAGGATAATACCATCCCATTTGTAAGATTTGGTGGCCCAAATCGCATTAATTACCGAACTACGAACTTTTTAAGCTTATGTTTGACAGATACGATTTTTGAGGTTATGTATACGCGAACTCATTTTTGCTTTTACGGCGTTAAAAAATTTATTTAACTTGCCACTTTTGGTGTAGATGTAGAGCACGGTATTTCGTACTGTACTGTCAACTTTTCATACCTTAAATATGTCTCTAAGTACTCTAAAAAAATTATTTTCTCGCCGCTTATGGACTGAATCTATGTAGAAAAAGTTTGTTTGGATTCAGTCCCGGACCTTCATTAACAATGTGACGTCACACTAATGCGGCGTATTGGTTTTAATAGGTGATGAAATTTATAAAAGTAAAAGTGAAACAAAGAAGACTTGAAAAGAAGTATGCACCGGGTTAAAACCAAATTTCCACATATTAGAGAAGAAAGAGAAAAATGTATTAAGGCTGTGGTCTTACGGTCATCGAGTTTCTCCGGGGCGCAGGAGACGGACGCGCGGGAGTGAGAAGGTGGACCTTAATTCTGGGCTACGCTCCGCCCTTTGTAGATAACAGACAAAGGATTTATATTCGAAACTCATGTGTTTATTTATCTTTTGTCGAGAAGTGAATACATGAATCGAGGTTCAGTTCGTTTTAGTAAAGTAGAAAAAGACGGAAACATTAGATGTATCTTTCTTACTAAATTCTAATAAGATCCTGACTTATTTTAGTATATGTAATAAATACTGTGCAAAAAAATTAAATGTTTTAAAATGGTACAGCAGTTCATAGTACAGATGGGATAATCGACTGTACTGTACTGGTGGGCCAAATTGGACACTTGTAAAGGAACACCCCTGTTTCTATAAGAGATAGGGTAAAATAATATTGGTGTCTTGCTCGATGTTTATAAGAAATCGAATGGTGAAAACCGCAAATTGATACCTCTTACGGTTTCAGAAATACAGGTGTTTTTCGAAAAAGTACATTTTTTAAAAATCTCCATAACTTTTTTTTTATTGGATAATGCTTGATTCTGTGAAAAGATTCCCGAAACAACTTTTTATGTAGAATTTGTTGGTGTAAATAAGATTTTTTGTAAGCAATATTCTAATAGATGCAGACAAATATTTCTTTTTCAAATGGAATACCTATGTGGAACACCTACACATTTTTGCATATTCGACGGGAGTTTAAATTGCCTTTCCAAAAGTGTGCCACACATGATACCTTGCTTGCGATATCACTTCGCCTTTTTGGTTCAGATTATGGATTCAAACAATCTAAATTTTTTTAACATTGAGAAAAATGAATTTAAACGTTATCTTCTCTCTGTATATCGTTTATGTAAATACAACCTCTGCATTTTCTCCAGATTCTCTGAAATAAATTATCGCATCTATCCCATTTTTCAAACTTTATAGGCATATTTTTGGAAAGGGAATTCTAGGCTCTCGTGTAATATGTAATAATATAGTGTTCCATTAAAAAAAAACACTTTTATGTATGTAGCTATTAAAATATTGCTTACAGAGAAAACTAACCTACACCGTCAAAATCTACATAAAAAGTTGGCACGAGAATGTTTTCACAAAATTAAACATTTTCCAACAGGAAAAAAATTATGAAGACTTCAAAAATGCACTTTCTCGAAAAGCATCCCCAATATCTCTGAAACCGTAAAAGATATCAATATGAGATTTTCAGCATTCGATTTCTTATAAAAATCGAGCATCAGTTACCGATACTGTTTTTCCTCTATTTCTTATAGAAACAGGAGTGTCCCTTGAAAAGTGACCAATTTGGACCAGTTGTACATACTTTCTCTGCTACATGTAGTGTATGTAAAGAAAAAGTTAGTGTTCAAAATTACAATATCGAACTTTATTTTCATGAGGTCGAGGTACTTATATAACAAAAAGATTAGTAAAAATATGAAATGAACTTTTCATTCATTTTAGTTTACTAAAATTCTAAAATTTTTAGAAGCAATAAAATCTGTGAATTCCAAATTCGAATAATTCTCCAAAGTATTTATCTCCAGAAATGCACAACGAAGCAGAATCGACTTACACAAAAGACTTGTTTGTTTACTTACGGCACCTACTCAACTCCGCCGGCCATACCACGTGGTCAATCAGGGCGGAGCTATGTAGCGAAATTGAAAAATATTCCCAAGTTTGTACCGTGGGAATTTCCAAAATTTCTCGCTTATCTTTTAAAATATCAAAAAACGGTAAATGGAAAAAATATATCTTGAATATTTATCTATTCATGCAAATAGCCCTTTTAAAAACCTTTCTTAATAATCTCAGTTATTAACAGTAATTTATAAAATATCTCTATTTGCATGTCTAGATTTTTCACTTTTAGACAACTTTCGTTGGAAAATTTTTTTGAATTATCAAACGGTTAACGCGAAATATTGGAACAACTTTTTCGGGCCCGAGACCACAGCCTTAACTGAGTATTTATTAACTTTGCATTTTATTTATTGTATCGTAAAGCAATTACGATAAACAAACCGTCTACGAGTTGTAAGCGGTAATTCGAAACAGTGAGTCTGTTGCAAGTACACTTGTACCGGGTGGCCAACTAAGAATGATCACCGGCCATATCTCAATGACGGATCATCCTATTTTAATGAAACAAAAAAATTTATAATGAAAGTGGCCATAAAATATCGCTGGAAAATATTTTCAAGTTTCTTAAATGGCCACTAGGGGGCGTAACCTAAATGACTGAACAGAAGATAAGGTTTTTTTTCATTTTCTTCAAAATTATGGGGTATTGAAAATAAACTAATTTGAAAGATAAATGAATTTCGACTGACATGTATGGAAGACTTTTTGTCGTATCTCCAAAAATAAAGTGGTGGGGATGAGTTGAAAATGTTCATTTTCGATGGCCGAGTACTCCGGTCATACTGAACAGAATTTAACAAACTTAATCTCGTTGAAAAGGGTTTTTCGTGGTCTACTAACGACTCCTTACGCTGTTTTGATATGAATATTCGTTTCGCCGCCACAGGGCAATATCTAGAATTTTAACAAATATTATAGCTTTTCTCAAAAAATTTAAATGGAACGGTATGTTCATTTTTACACGATAAAATAAAGAATTAAAAGCTTAACGTGACGCTGAAAACTCGAGCTCGCTATCTTGCTTCTAACGGTAGATATTAGCCAAAAAGCAAAAACTATAGCATTATACGATCTAGTTGATCGAAGTTACATTGTTGACATATGTTTGACATACGTTTTTTTATCGTCTGATTTCCACAACTTACTTGATATTTGATACCAATTTATATGCTAGCAGACCCGACCGACCGTTCGACTTCGCCTGCGCTCCCGCCTTACTCATCACACCTACGAAAACTATTTCGCATTTATTTTTTTTAATACGAGGTTTATAACGCATATTAAATTTTTATTCAATTTAATATGACTGTTAGAATGGTGTCAGTTTCAAATTTCTACGATAACGGCTTATCCAGATATCGCTATTTCACATAATGTGTTGTTATTTAAACACGTGAGAAAAATTAAAAATAAAAATTACCAACATGTTTAGGACACTTAAGGCAATGTGTTGTTGAAATTTCAAGTTTTTTCGACAAGCTATTCCCGTGTAAAAAAAAATCGCAAAATTGAGGTACTCCCCCGAGAGCCCAAAACCGGGTACTTTTTTTATTAAACCTGTCATAATTATTATACGAGTGGAAGGCAAAATTTGAAGTTTCTACTGATAATACAAAGTTAAATGACGCTACCAACGACACCGGTTTCGTTTTTTTCCGCGGGGTAGTTTTGTTATTATTCGCCTTTAAAATGAGGGGTAAAAACTATAGCTTTTGCTTTTTGGCTAATATCTACCGTTAGAAGCAAGATAGCGAGCTCGAGTTTTCAGCGTCACGTTAAGCTTTTAATTCTTTATTTTATCGTGTAAAAATGAACATACCGTTCCATTTAAATTTTTTGAGAAAAGCCATAATATTTGTCAAAATTCTAGATATCGCCCTCTGGCGGCGAAACGAATATTCATATCAAAACAGCGTAAGAAGTCGTTAGTAGACCACGAAAACCCTTTTCAACGAGATTAAGTTTGTTAAATTCTATTCAGTATGACCGGAGTAATCGGCCATCGAAAATTAACATTTTCAGCTCATCCCCACCACTTTATTTTTGGAGATACGACAAAAAGTGTTCCATACATGTCAGTCGAAATTCATTTATCTTTCAAATTAATGTATTTTCAATACCCCTTAATTTTGAAGAAAATGAAAAAAATCGTGATTTTCTGTTCAGTCATTTAGGTTACGCCCCCTAGCGGCCATTTAAGAAACTTGAAAATATTTTCCAGCGATTTTTTATGGCCACTTTCCTTATAAAAATTTTTGTTTCATTAAAATAGGATGATTCGTCATTGAGATATGGCCGGTGATCATTCTTAGTTGGCCACCCGGTACTTCTGTTCGTGGCAAGAAACTGCAGTAGCAGGTTTAGTAGATAAAGATACTACGAAAGCTAATTCATACTATTCATTATATCTTTTTCCAAAGTAGAGTACATCTAAACGCAAAAGTAAGACTTAATTATTTGTTTTACTATTAGATTAACAAACATCTTAATCCAAAATCTGAGTTTTCATCTTGGAACCATTTCGCCGAGAGAAACTACAAAAACTCATACGAATATATGATTGAAAGAAACACTGCACTTCCCCTCATATACAGTGTGTCCCCGGATAGGTGAAACGACTCTTAGGCCGCCCTTAGACGATCAATAATATTGCACAATATTTTTATTGTGCAATATTATTGTATGACCCCTCGAACCCAAACGATCAATATTTATTGCACAATAATATTGATAGCTCACAAGCGTCAATATCTTCCCGTGAGTATGGTCCTCTATATATTGTTGCATTGTTAAAAATGTCTGATCAAGATTTGGCTGCAGCTGTAGTGTTGGTGTTTAAACTTAAAAAGCGAAAACGTCGCTGGTCGAAAGAATGGTTTAAAAAAAGGAGTAAAATTTTTTTTTCAAATCATCTTTGGTTGCGTCGCAAAACATTTCCTTATACTTTACTAATAATGTATTATATGCAGCGTATTTTATCCCGGTCATGATAATCTTTGCTTTTAATATTCCATAAAGCAGGCAACTCTCTGTATAGATTGATGCAATCCAGAATAAATTCTCTTTCCGTTTTAATTTTTTGTTTTTCCGTCATTTTGTTCTGCGAAAAGTTTTTCGAATGCTTTGAATGCTATACGTTGACTAAACAATATTGCACAATATTAACCCTACACGGTTCAATACAAAGATATGGCGCAATAAAATTTAAACTCGTTCAATCTTTTCCTCAGTCATTGTGCAAACTTCAATACGAACCCTGAACGGTCAATAATTTTGCGCAATTCGTGATATTGTGCAATATTATTGACCGTCTAGGGGCCGCTTTAGGCAAGTGGCACCCGAAATGCCTCCACCCGGGCCTCAGTGCAATACGTATCGGCATACGGCCGGAACGGCACGCACCACTCCGTATGCAAAGAAATTTGCAAATATGTTGTACACGTGTTGTACAACAAGATTTTTAGTTTTAGTATTCTTTTGATTTCGTAATCGAATTGATCGCTGGCGTTTACGTATATCTCGGTTTTTTGATTTCCGTATTTAATTTTTGCATTTTTCAAAGTTTGTGTTGAGTTTAGTGTTTTTATTTACTTTTTTTAATTTTTGGAATTATTTTTGTTCTTATTCCACAAAAACACGTTTTAAATTGAATTTTTGAAAGCTCCTCAACGAGTTTCAATATATAGAGAGTTATGTGAAAATTTACCCCTTCCTCCGTCGCCAGTGATCACACGATGGGGAACATGGATTAACCCATGTATATTTTATGCTAAACATTTTGACAGCATTAAGGGCGCGTTAAAGTGTACGTTGAACAGTGCTCTATGTAGAGTGTCACCGAGTTCGATTTTTCTCGTAAAAGACAAACATTTAAGCGAAAGTTTTTGTATAGCCTGAAAGTAGACATTCCAAGGTTTGGTATGAATATCGGCACAAGTCAAAAATCCTACTATTATTTCATACAAAAATTCAGGAAGTTAACGTTAATTTTAGACGAAAACAAACCGTGATTATTTGTACGTGGACGCATAAATCTCGCTACTTTTATATTAACGCCATGCAGAATAGTCATAGGCACTTTTTCATCGCAAAAAATTCGCGATTCAATTAGTCAGTTTTGAGAAAAGTGAAACTTACGTTTTTACAATGTAAATTATATGGGACGCCTAAATGTGTCTAACAGTACTCTATGCTAAAAATAAAAGTAGAACTGTGAGATTCTGTGATTAGATGGCGCTAGCATCTATACCTTTTTTCTTTTATAAATTGATGGTTCTTTTTGACACGGTTGTATTCTATCAGCAATTATATTAAATTCCGATACAAATTAGAAAATTTATGTGTACCGTATTTCGACCACATATGAAATTGAATAGGGCATTTGTTTGTATACATTAATGCCGCCATTCTGATGACGTGTTGTTTTGATTGTCGCTGATTGGTCAGATGGGCAGTCTATCTACACGTCGTAGATATTCTATGGCTTTTTTTTGCTGGAAAGTATCTTGAAGACGTATGTAAACTGTATTTTAAAGTAAAATTTAATGAAGTGAAATTTTAAAGTAAAAATTATTTTAGGTTGTTTTGCATATAAACTGAAGTAAACGTTTCTACTGATAAGCTTTATTTCTTTGTTATATATTTGTATTGTTTACTATGTTTAAAGGATTTTTAAAACACATATAATTGTGTATGTAGTTTTTTCTTCTACAGTAGATGTTTATTTGTTTTATGATTAAATATTGCTATTCATATACCTAATAATAATAATAATAAATACATACAATTAAACACGTATATACGAAAACTTGCTGTTTAACACGAGTCCAGCGTCGATTATCGAAACCTTTATTATAATTAGATTTTAAAAAATCAATAAAACAAGTAATTTAAAATTTTAGTGTATAATTCAGCTGTACGTATAATCACAACAAACCACAAGTAAAAAATTAATATGCATAGGTATATTTATATTCTATAAAAAGTTGTACGGAATTTTCATATAAAGAATAAAAATACGAATGATTTTCCACAAAAAATGAAACATCGTGGGCTTAGGGTACATTTATGTTGAAGCTGTAAGAAAAAATGAAAGCGGTAATTTCTCGCAGCTATTATCGTTGGTGAATTACTAAATGAATACGTCGCTTTACTATACAATTTATAGTCAACATAACTGTACCCTTAGCTTTTAGAGTAAGCCCTCGATTTGTTCCATTCTCAAACCACCCATGAGGTACCATTCTAGGCTCGTTTCTCATTATTTTAAATGGCGAGATCGCCGACAAAATAACACTTTGAGGGCCCTATTTAACCATTTTACAAGTATTTCATATAAATATAATAATTTACACAGGCTTGTACGATTTTATTTTGCTCAGATGATTTATCTTGTCGGAAATGAATGAAATCTAAAACAGAAATCAATTTATGTTAATAGGTATAAGAAAAAACATGATTTTGTTAAATTTTAACGCTACAATATTCGACTTATTTGATGTAGTATGATACTTACTTCGCTATAATTATGCAGGAACTAATCTCTAGGATGCTCTAGCGTCGCAAAATTGGTCTGACGAAAGTCCTACTCAATTCAGACAATCGTCCCAATAATGCGCTGGCAGCCAACATCCTAAAGTTATTGCTGCTAATCTTGTCAACATTACGTTGTCTTTTGCTGCGTGCGATGCGATTTCTCTTACGCGTTCTACAACCGTAGGACCTCTTGCTTTCCGTATACCTTCCCATTCTTAACTTTTATTTTTTAGAAACATGTTCAATAAAGACAAAAAATAATGCTTATCTTATTTTTTAATTAAAAAATCCAATCACAACAAATCACTGAAATTAATTATTAGCATGCACTAAACGTGCAACTACACGCAGAAATAAATGCTTCAAATAATCAAATACTACTGTATACACAACTAACTCAAGTGCAATAAAGAATAAATATTAAAAAGAAGTAATTTTTAAATCAACAACGTGCAGTTATTTAATTGTGCAATAATAAATATGTATATTACATGTAATCCTACTACCTATAATATTATTTCTACTAATAATTACTATTTACATTACTACAATAATTACTACTACTAATTCTACTTTTACTAAGTACTTTAAATATGTAAGATACTAAGATAAATATGATATAAAACTTTACCCAATTAATACTATAATAATGCAATAACTTACAGCTAATAACACCAATTACAACAATTATTACTAATCGTGCAATAATAAAAATATTATTCTCGTTATTTACCAGTCTAAAATATAAAACTAAATCTAACTATTAATGTGACCATGCAATAATTTTTACTGATATTACTAATAATAACTACACTAACTACACCAACCGACAAACAATCTGAACACAAAAATGCCGAAATGCAAGTTATTTGGGTTTTTAGATAGCAGCGGAAATTTAGCGTGTACGAGCCAAGCTATAACCAAATGCTAAGAAGGCGCCAAATAACAAAGTGTGGAACCAAACCGACCAAAGTATATGCCAATTTCGCGCATGCTTGTGCAGGTTTCAATGATGCAACTCGATTGGTCAAAACAAAACAATTTAAAAGTAATGCTCACCTTATAAATACAAATTACGTTGACGTTCAAGGGAAAATAAGAACACACAAGTATTTATAATATAAATGTAATTGTACAATAATGATAATTATAATTACAATATTTTGTAAATGGTATATACAAATATTCGTTATTGCGAACTTCCAAGAACATGTGAAAGGTTTTCGTGTGCGCACGTCTTGTTTTTTAATTCAAATCTTATTAAATTTAATTAATCAATCTAAAGAATAGAAACAACTCAACGCTTCAATATATAAGGTAAACACACCAAATACCAGCCATGCGCCTAAAGACGGCTTTCCAGTTTTTCTATATGGATTTTTATAGAAAGGCCGACTTTAGGCTGTATTTTTAGGGGGGGGCCAACATTTTGGCAGTTTATCCTAGTTTATAAAAAAATGTAGGATATAAGGATAGGCCACGTTTAATGACGCTGTATTACAGCATCGCGAAACATTCATCTCTTTTTTAATCAATTTTTATCTTATTGAATAAAATTATTTTTTTTTTAATATGAGCATTAAGCGGAGAATATTCACCAAAAATATCAACAATTCGTCTTGGATGATTTTTTTAACGAAGGATTTTTTTTTATTATTGCTTACTGATGCCGCTTCGATTAGCGAAATAAATCGGGCTCAAATAAACGGGTAAATAAGTTACACTAGAGAGGTCTAGACGCTGGTGGGGGAAGGCTCGACAACTTGTTTCGGTATCGCAGACCGAAACTCATTGCTTCGTTAAAATGCTACATAGGGCGACATCTATCGATAAACCGATTATGAATGAAGCTCGATCGATTATTAGAGGTCATCTCCAGTGGACTCAATGTTTAACGCGCCCTTAAGAACTACATTTTACACTTGAAAAGTGATGCAGTAAGCGTAGAGCAATGTAAGAAATTAACTGAAACGACAACTCTACATGAGCAGTTTAAATATATAGGGTGTTCCGTAATGATATGCGAATATTGAAGGGGGTGATTCTACATCGAAAATTAATGATAGTTTCTTATATAACCTATGGTCCCAAAATGTTCCGTTACTAAAATACAGGGTGTTAAAGTTTTAGAAAAAAAAGAATATTAACACATTGCGTATGTGTCCCAACGTTTTTAGCAAACTGAACGTTGCGGACGGGTCACGAGATTTCTCGTTTTCATGTTTTTTTTTTATTCAGTCTTCAACTAAACAACGAGCCGCATATACAGGGTCCCACCGAAGTGGACTAGTCGAAATATCTCGGAAACTACAAGTCCATTAAATTTGAAACTTTGTACACAGATTTAGTACATTGTAAACTACATTTGGAAAATATTTTCAGTCATCCATGACTTTCGGTTATACCGGAAGTGGTTAAGGAATTATTATTTTCGAACGCAATATTTATTTTTCGTTAGATTGGTTAATTTGAAGATAATTTTACTTGAAACATTTTTCTCTATCATTTGTAATTTCAGAGAAAAAAATTATTTTTCATAATTATTTACGTTTGATTGGGGTAAAAAAATACGTTAGCCATGAAAAAATAGCATCAATTTATGGACGTAGCTAGCTTGGATTGCGAGTTATAGCTTATTTTTTCAGCTCAATCAAACGTAAAAAATTATGAGTAATATTTCTTTCTCTGAAACTACAAGTGATAGAAAAAAATGTTTCAAACAAAATTATTTTTAAATTAACCAACCTAACGAAAAATAAATATTACGTTCAAATAAAATAATTCCTTAACCCCTTCTGATATAATCGGAAGTCATGGATGACTAAAAATATTTTCTAAATGTAGTTTAGAATGTACTAAATCTGTGTACAAAATTTCAAATTTATTGGACTTTTCGAGATATTTCGACTAATCCACTTGGGTGGGACACCTGTATTTTAATTACGTTACGATGGTAACGAAGCATCTCGCATAGCAACGTTCAGTTTGCTAAAAACGAAAATTCTCGTGACCCGTACGCAATGTGTTAATTAATATTTTCGGAATCGCTTTAAGTATTTTTATGAAATTTGGCATATAGTGACTATTAACCCCTTAAGGACCAGGCCCGAGATATCTCGGCCAGGCACATTTGTACGTTCACACACTTGTAACTGATTCCTAATATGTCAAAATGTTAGTTTTAATTATTAAAAAAAATGATTTTTTTTTTGGTGCATTTTTGAAAAAAAAATCGGCCCTTAAGTGGTTAATAAAGACGCATA
Organism: Digitonthophagus gazella; assembly: GCA_036711955.1. Classification (NCBI taxonomy): domain Eukaryota; kingdom Metazoa; phylum Arthropoda; class Insecta; order Coleoptera; family Scarabaeidae; genus Digitonthophagus; species Digitonthophagus gazella. The sequence goes on from JASCIT010000001.1 coordinate 13,668,371, forward strand.
TCTTTCAATACAAATATAATTTCTATCTTTAACAGCGGCGTGCGTACGAGCACTGACTTTAATATTTTTTGAGAAAAAAATGGTACGCCAATGGTTTTTTCCCAAATAAAAAACATTTCTGAATTCCCCTTTCAATTTGACAAATAAAAGCCCTCTTGAGTTTTTGGACTGCAATGCGCCGTTTTTGAGAGAAAAATTAAAAACCGTCGGTTGTTCAACAGAAATAATACGTATTGTAATTATTAAGGATTTATTAGAGTTAAGCCAACAGGTAGCAACTTTAAAAAATATCTTACAAAAATTGTTTTTGTTTTATGTTTGAAATATTGCTTAACCGGAGGTACTCTCTTTTTTATTTCGTTTTTCTTAAGCTAGTTTAAGAGAATTTTTTTACCTTTTATAAGAGTCGTTTCACCTATCCGGGGACACACTGTATACCTTTTAAAAAATTAAAGTTTATTTTCTGTTCAAAAATTTGAAACAATTAAGATGACCCCTTTGCGAAATAACCCATTCAATTTTTTCTATATAGGTTATTTTTTCCTATGTAATTTATTTAAGTACCCTATCATATATCATCCCATTAAATCAATTAATAAAATAAAGTTATTAAATGAATTAATTGCTGATGCTACGTCTTTACTGACATTAAAAACCAAACAGTTACGTTCTTTAATAACTATTAATATAATAACGTCAAATATCATTCAGTTTTTAGATATTCCATAGAATGTACCATGTTTAATGGCATATACGATTTGTATAAACTATTTATTGCAACTTACGCAGCGGTCAAGGTAATAATCAACTATTTTTTTTTTTTTATTTTTTAGTATATTTGTTTTATTTTTAGTATATTCACATTCTAAAGAAAGCAAAACAATCAAAACCAGTTAGATACTTATTCATGATATTAACTTCCACGTTATTATCTTCAGCACCATGCGATTTATTAGTGTTATATTTTATATCTACTTTCATAAACAATTATTTAAGGAGTCAGATTCGTAAAAAATACGGAGATATATTAAAACGTAACGATTCCACGGTGGAAACTACCAAACAGTTAATTGAAGTCAATACAGTATTACTTATGTTAAAAAGAACCAACGTCTATGGTAAATTTGAAAGAGATATTATTCGGAGTTATAAAAATGTTCACAAATAGGATTTTTTTAAAATTAAATTCAACTATATTGGAAATAAACTCTTTAGGCATTTTAAAATAAATTCTGTAAAGAATTGATCAATTATTTTGTTTTAAAAGTCGTAATTTTTTAAAATTTATTAAATCGGAAATAGTTTTCATGCAATAAAAATTTTAAAAAATATTGGTAAGAAGAAAAACTTGGAGTTTTACTATTTATCAAAAATTCAATTCAATCAAACAATCAAATTAGTTAAACTGTTAGATTTTTTTCCATTTTCATCTTTCTGTAAATAACATAAGCTCGTTTGGCTATGAAATAAATGGCTTCGATAAGGGAAATTAACGAAAACCCGACGAATAACCCAAAAAGTCCCCCGCAATCCGAAATAAAATCGTTTAAACCATAAAGTTGAGTCCTCTTCATAACGAAATATTGCGATTCTTTAAAGAAAATAGTTACGCGGGAAATTAGATAACTGCAAATAAATTAATATTGTTATCTTCTTTTTTAATTTTAAACAAAAATCTTACTCATCTAAATGTGTAACGTTCATATCTAAATACTGAAAACGTCTTAATAAATCGTAGGTATATTCGGATGTTTCAGCCTTATAAATTATTGATTTACACATTGGTAAACAGTTACATAAATTGTCTTCATCCATTGTAACTAAATTTTCTGTAAAAGTAAATTATAATTTTTAAAAACCCATCGTTTATGCAACCAACTTAACAGTTGTTTAAATTTACGCTCGTCATTTCAGTTGCATAACTTGTACTTATTTACCTTTAACATTTAACATACAATAAACTTTATTAGATCTACAAACAGAAACATTATTAATCGCTAAAACAAATAAATGTTATTTATTAATGTTTAAATTATTCAAACATGTTAATATACTCGGCATGTAATAAGCTAAACATCCGCAAACGTCCAAAGTAACGTTTTGTATACATTCAAATTCGCATTTTTGTTCGCTGTATTCTTTAAAGTATCTTAATTTTTTTTCTTGGGGGTAAAAACACCCTCTAACTTCCGGTGGGTGTTTTTTTAAACTTTCCGATGTGTCTACAACTTTGGGTACTAATCTGATTAATACTTCAGTGCCTGTTTCAACCGTAACAGTGGTCATGGTTAGTTTTGTTAGTTTTTCTGCCCTCGGTATTTCTAATGGATGATGGAATATTAGTTTAAAAGCTTCTGGAAGATTTCTACAACCGTAATCTAAATGATTTATGTTAACCGCGAACATTAAACTTAAGCCAGATTTTATGCCGCTTGAAAAAACTCTTTTCGGATATGTTTCAGAAGTTTTAGACGTGTGATAACCATTATCAATCGACCAGTTTTTTATTGAAAAGTTGTTTTGATTAAAATTTCGAAATAGTATTCTAAAAAATTTGATTTAAATTAGCTTTTAAATTTGAATAAAGATAAAAAATATTTTTTACATGTCATTATTGAAGATAAATTCATTACTTAATCCGTTAAAAGTAAAACATACTCCGTCTTCGGTGAATGTTTTCGTCATTTCCGTATTAGGGTTAAAATGTTTACCATTCCATGTTGTAATACCGAAGATTTCTTCGTCAGGAGATATCTTAAAAACAAAGAAATTGTTACAAAAATTAAATATCATCACACACATTTTGTGTGAGCGGTCGTTAAAGTGTTAATGAAGTTAGCGTTGTAAACGATTATTTTTTAAAATCCCTGATATTAATAATTATACAGGGTGATTCATTAGCTCTATGACAAACTTTGGCAGATGAAAGGTGATGCGATTCTACGGAAAAGATGTTATATGAATATGGGTCCGATTCATTTTGGTTAAAGAGTTACAAGCCTTTGAAAATTTTACACAGTTTAATAGGCAAATGAAAATGTAACATAAAAAATAAGTTTAAAAATTACAAAAATTGTTCAAAATGTCCGCCTTCAGTTTGAATGCACGCCTCACATCGACGAAGTAAAGATTCGCAACAATCGCAACAATAATTATGAAACACAAATACAGAGTTGGCTGTGATAACAAAGCTGAGTTCTAACAATTAGTGGTCAGAGTTTTGATCGAAAACGAAAATGCATGTAGTTACGACTGAAGAATATAGAGATATTAGTTTTATATACGGGCTTTGTAACGGAAACGCTCGGCAAGCAGCAAGAGAATACCTTCGTAGGTTTCCAAATAGACATCAACCTGCCCATACAGTGTTTAGTGCATCATTTCGCAGACCGACAGAAACAGGTAACCCCGCTCCACCACATTCCGTTCATCCCCATGAAGTGAATGTACAAAATGAAGAACGTGTTATTGATTTAGTACTTGACGAACCTTCTGTTAGTACTCGGCGTCTAGCGAGCATGCTACAAATATCCAAAAGTTTTGTATGGCGTGTATTGAATCGAGAAATGTTACATCCGTTTCATCGCCAAAATGTTCAAGCATTACATCCTGGAGATACTGAGCAACGCTTAGCATTTTGCCACTGGATTATTCAGCAACATGCTCAAAATAATAACTTCATTTCATAAGTTCTGTGGTCTGATGAAGCGTGTTTCACTAGGGACGGCATAAATAATTATCATAACGAACATGTCGACCTATCCAACGAAAACTGTCGTAAGTCAAAAATGGTGATTTTGAAAAATTTGAAAAGAAAACGGAATTAATTGCTATTCTTCTGTGGTGAATCCTTTCGGAATCCTCTATCAGATATCTATAGCAACCAAGCAGGAAATTTTTACCTAGAAAATTTTATTTCTTAAAATGCAATCGGTTCAAAACCTTTAAACACTTATATCTGACTCAGTTCTATCAAAAATGACTTACAATAGTTTTCGTTGCATAGGTCGATGTGTGGTCCTTGCAAAATCCACATGCGATTAGACCATGAAGATTTTAGCAACGGTTTAGTGTAAACGTTTGGGGTGGCATTTTTAACAATTCTTTGCTACCTGTATGGGTGATAAATGACCGCTTAAATGTAGATATGTACAGAAATTTCTTGGAAAATAACCTTTTCGGTTTTATCGACAACGTACCACTTAACATCGTTCAAAATATGTGGTATCAGCACAATGGTACACCACCACATCGAGGAAGACAAGTCATCGCTTGGTTATATGAACATTTTCCAAACAAATGGATTGGCAATGGAGGTCCAGTAGTCTGGCCACCACGATCCCCAGATCTAAATCCGCTGGATTATTATTTCTGGGAACACATGAAGCAGCTTGTGTACCATGTAGAAATTACTACACGTCGGCAACTATTGGACAGAATTCAAGATGCAGCTAATAGCATACGGAATGATCCAAATATCATAAGTCGTGTGACAGAAACTTTACTTCGTCGATGTGAAGCGTGCATTTAAGCTGAAGGCGGACATTTCGAATAATTTTTGTAATTTTTAAACTTATTTTTTATGTTACATTTTCATTTGCCTATTAAACTGTGTAAAGTTTTCAAAGGCTTGTAACTCTTTAACCAAAATAAATCGGACCCATATTCATATAACGTCTTTTCCTTAGAATCGCATCACCTTTCATCTGCCAAAGTTTGTCATAGAGCTAATGAATCACCCTGTATATTAAGATTCCATTAAATTATCCTTGTAACTACTTAAAGCTATAAAAACGAATAAAACCAATTAAAATCGAATATATAACAGTATAGTTATTTTCCAAGAATACTGGTCTAACAGGATGGCTCAATCTGCGATAATCAGCCGCCACCCTTAAACGTCACGGCCAGGCTTATGGCGTGGTTTATAAAACATTTTTAACGTCATCAAGCCTTGAACACACTTATAAGTGATGTTATGATTATGTTTGATTTCATCGCGTTCTGTTAAATTTACCCTTTTTTGCACTAAGCTAGTGTGACATATGTCACACTTTGCACTCAACGAGTGCGCACCAGTGCACACTAGTTTTGCCAATCGAAAACGCCATTAGCGTCTCTGTCTTACACTCGACTCCCTGTCTTACAATTGACTGAAATCACAACAAAACGGCCAGCAGTGACGTCAAACTGGCGACTGCGCATTAAATTTCGGCGTATACATATCTTATGGGATTGAGCCATCCTGTTAGTCCAGTATTCTTGGTTATTTTCTATCGAAAAATGTTAGATAGAAGTTAGATGGCGCTATAAACATTAAGTTTAAGTTTATTTCACAAGATTTTGCACAATATTCCTTATTAAATATAAATTTTATTGTTTTGTAAACAAAAATTAATAATAACCATTTAAAATGGTAAATGGTAAATACGAATAAATGCAGTTAAAATTGAAATTACAAGAAGTGTAGTTTATCGACAATTGTTAGATGGCATTATAAATATTGAGTTTAAATTTATTTTACCTGATTTTTTAATTGTATTAAATATTACTCAAATTTAAAAAATATAATTGATGTTGTTTATAAATTTTAATTAAAACATAAATCAAAAATATTAATTATTTAGGTAACTAATTTCATATTGATTAAAATTTTCTTTAAAAATTTGTGTTAAATTGCATTGTGTTGGTTGAATAGCTTAAATTTTAAATTTAATTTTCTTAATAATTTTAATGATTACATCATCGATAAATTCTTTAACAGAAATACTTTCATCCATCATTATTTCTTGATGTTCGTAATAATCTGTTGCCATAGCAAATCCAGCAATTTCTTCGCAAAGTAACATAGAAATATTAAGTTTTTCTTCCATGTTTCCGTATTTGTTAAAACTTTTAAAAGATTCGCTGAAGTTATAAATAGATTGGTTGATTTTATTTTCAGGACAGATTGTTACAGCCGGAAACGGAATAGACCCGATTTTTTGTGGCGTTTTGTCTTCTAAGAAAATAACGGGGGAGTTTATCCATTTAACGTAAGTTCCTCTTAATAAATAGATACAAATTGTTAAAGAAATTAGGACTAAAGTCGTCCATAAAAATCTACAAAGTAAATTTAAAATGGAAGATATATTAATGAAAAAAGTAAAGGCAAACCTTTCAAATCGGGTTCTATTATCGTCACCGATGTATTTAATTCCATGTAAAGATGTGTTTTGCGCAAACTCGGAAAAACTTATCCATAATTCTTTACAAAACTCCTTCTTTGAAATGTTAGGTTTTGCTATAATTCGTTTCTTGCTCCTAAAAACACGATTAAGACAGTTGAACATTTTAAAATGGAACGTTTTAACCGAGTATCGTTTTAAAAGTGCATGTTTGTGGTTATTTAAGCCTAGTTTGAACACACCTTAATTTTATTGGATTCCCAAAGGAAATTACTTATACCTTTTTAAATGTAGTTTATTAAAATGTACAATAATTTGACATGGGAGAGATAAAAGTAATTAATATTTAGGAGTTATGTGAAGTATTCATTATGAAAATTGGATTAAATTTACATTTTTACACGATAAAAAAGTAATTTGGGAAAATTTATGTTAATTCTTTATGGATTTTTTTTATTTATTTTAATAACAATTAGAACAAATTAGACTTTTTTAGTTCAACATAGCATCTTATATGTTCAGTTTAACGTAAAAATCATTTTATAATCTTTAAAAATAAATTCTACGATTTCTTAAAGTTGTTAATTTTTTTAAACGAATTAATAGAATTAAGGGCAATTCTACCACAGAGATGCAAACGTAGACATGTGTTTCGAATTTATTAGTTCTCAACAATAAAGTATAGTCAAGGAGCAAGATGAGAGCTCAGTGAAGAAGATACAAAAAGGAAACACAGTCAGAGAACTAAATAGTCACGAATTTGGTGCTTCAGCTGCGATGTCCTTAGTTTGAGGACAAGTAGCTTCGCTAATGGAAGTAGTAACGTTACTCCCTGTGAAACCCAAGTCCTGGAATATAAGGAAGAATAAAATCGGCAGTAAGAATAACAAGAAATTAATAGATTCGTAATAATCGGGGTAGTCCTAGCCGCCACCAGGGCAGGGCTTTTAACTCATTGTCAGTCAAACCTTCCGGAAACCGTGGGTTCTTGCGCTAAAGCTCAGGAAGGAAATAAAACTATAGGGTGTTTATAAACGAATATCGGTGTTTTAACTCTTTATAATATTTATTACATTAAACTTACAGTTATAAATTATATGTCAAATGAAAAAGCAACTCAAACAGTTTTACCAAGAACCTTATAAATGTTCAATGTAACAACCATTTGTCACACGGCACACATCAAGTCTATAGTTGAGTTCTTCCCAAACGTTGATAAGTGTATATTCAGTAATTGTAGCAACAGCTGCTTCCATCCGATTACTTAATTCAGGGAGGTCAGCTGGTAGCAGAGGCACGCACAAACGATCCTTCATGAACTCCAAAAGTAAAAATCGCATGGCGTTAGGTCAGGAGATCGTGGAGGCCATGCATGCATTATTATGCCAGTGAAGTGGCGCACCATCTTGCTGGAAAATGAAGTTCTCTGGCTCATTTTCTTTCAACTGAGGGAAGAGCCATTGCTCTAGTGTATCAAGGTAAGAAGTGCCAGTTACAGTAGGTTCACCAAAAAAGGAAGGCCCATAAATTTTTCGCCGGGATACGACACAAAAAACATTCACTTTAGGGGAATCTTGTTGTATTTGTACCATCTCTAGCGGATTGTAGCAGAAACATTTCGCGTACATGCACACTGGTGCCAACAAACAAAACTATTTGAGTTGTTCTTTCATTTGACATAATATTTATAACTGTAAGTTTAATGTAATAAATATTGTAAAGCATTAAAACCCCGTATGTATTTCAGATAATAACAAAGCAACTTTATTTGAAACTAGGATAAACTTCAAACTCGCGAATGGGCAAATTTCGGTTCGGCAATTTAACGATTACGACGGGAGGTTATTGAACGGGAGAAACTTTAACTGTCGCGACAAAATACAGAAACCTAAAACTTACCACACCACACTCCGGTTTGGTAGCGTTTATATCCCCAGTGGAAGCCTTGTCGCATTGCTGAGGATACGTCCCTGGTACAATAATCACAAGAGAAGGGCACGTACAGTCTCAATCCTACAAATACAAACGCCAAAATTAATCGTAAAATAATCGTGAACCAGCTAACTTCACCCGACTTTTCGTTAAGAGTCTGCTAAGAGTCCGCTCAAACAAAAGTTAATCACATACACAAAATAAGTTTGAAAACGCAAAAGAGGATTGTGGTGAGAGATCGTCTGCGAGAGGGATTCAATTCAAGATTTAACTCCAAGATTTCGTTCAAGACTCACAAGGAGACCTCACGACTTGCCCGTCACCGATTTTAACGAAAGTGGTACCAATCGATAGATATTGGTACATAGTACGCAAGAAAATTGGTGTTAAAGTTTGCGATCGGCTTATATATTAATGATTTGTCATTTCCCCTAAAACCCCCCAATAACCATAGTGGAAATATATCGGTTTCCAGATCCATGGTACGGTGGTTCAAATCTCGAACAATAACTTTTTTATTTTTATTTTGAATACAATATTTCATGTTATTTTAAAAATATTTGAATGTTACATCTTTATGTTATAAAAATAACTTAGAATATTGTATTAAAAAAGAAAATTAAAATGTATTTTTTCGGGATTCGAACCACCGTACTATGGATTTGGAAACCAATATATTTTCAGTTTAGCTGTCGGGGGTGTTTAAGGGGAATGACTAATCATTGACATATAAGCCGATCGCAAACTTTAACACCAATTTTCTTGCGGACCGCTGAATAGTGCGCCCTAATATTTTATACATTTGTACTATGTACCAATATCTATAGATTGGTACCACTTCCGTTAAAATCGGTGACGGGCAAGTCGTGAGGTCTCCTTGTCAGATTAAGATTCGTTTTGGAGATTTAGTTTAAGATTAACTTTACAACGCGAATTCTCCCTTAGGTAACTTCGTCCCTTGGAGAAGGGTGAATAAACATTTTGGGCATTCCTAGCGATTGATTGTTTTTTTCTACAACAGGACCAATGTTGTAGAAAATAGAAAAAATAATGGATTTTTTAAGACGGGTTTTTCTCTACGGAAAAACCGCGCGACTTTAGAAGTCTCCGAACCTCAACTATCCGCCATTAGCTAAAATTGAAAAAGAAAACACAATAACTCAATGAACTTTGCTAACGTTCGTCATTTATCCTTTATTCATTAACACTCCAGATGGTTACTTGAACTCAAAAATTCACAAATGCACAAATTTATTACTTTGGGTCCGAGTCCTTAGCTGAACTTAACAAATATGCAAAGACAAAAATAAAAAAATGTTTAAGCCCGTAATATTTAGAATTATCACAGAATGCTTGTTGTCCTCAAATTGAGGACCTCGCAGTTGAAGCACCAAATTGGTGACTTGCCCTCTGACTGTGTTCTCTTTTTGTGTCTTCTCCATTGAGCTTTCATCTTGCTCCTCGGCTATACCGTACTAATGAGAACTAATAACACGTGTCCACGGGTGCGTATCTATGGCCGAATTGTCCTTAATTATATTCCTTTCTTATTATTTATACTGCCAATTTTATTTTTCCTCGTATTTTTAAAAAGTTACCTTAAATAACTATCATAAATTTTTACCTAGATTTTTTTTTAGACGAATTTGCTTTCTTAAATTCAAAATAGAATCTTTTAAGTACAAATTAACATAAAAATCCTTCGTTAGTTATTATAAATAAAGTCGTTAGGATTTTTTAAGGTTGGTCAAAAAAAAGTTAAAGCTGTCAGCCCTCAATTTTTATCAAATTCTGATTTTTTTTGGTGATCATTAGAACAAATTTGATCTTTTAAGAGCTGGTTTATTCATTTTTGAGTAAATTAATCTATTTGATATTTTCTATAGTTACTTCAATTTTACTTGTTATGATTGGTTATTTAGCCAGTAACTATGGTAAATATCAGACAGATTAATTTACCCAAAGGTGAATAAACCGACCCTAAATTTAACACTTTGTTGACTGGTGACGAGTTAACTGGTCTTTTCATACCCAAACGTTACTGACCGATGACGAGTTAACTAGTCGTCATAGCACTTGTTATGTCACATTGTGGTGACATGAGATAGTTTCTATGTAAAATTTCCGGCCAACAAAGTGTTAATTTAAAAAAAGAATCATTTTCTAATCTCTATAAATAAAATCTGTATGATTTTTTTTTTAAGTTGATATATTTCAGATTAATTTCTGTTAAAAAAAGTACTCAACATCAGTACCAACCTTTTCAAAAACGTTTCTTCTTTCTGTCCAACCCTGTATTGTTGCAAGTTACTATAATCTTATTTAGGTTCATTTTACCCACTTTCTGTTAACTACCAGTTTGTTATCATGATTATTTCAATATATGCGATTGGTTGGGTTGGGTAAACGTAAAAGTAAACGTAGATTGTCCATTAATTTTTAAAAGAAGAATTAGATTCATTTATTCATAATAACTAATACTTCAATAAGTAAGAAAATTCAACTAATTAATCGTTCGGATTTGCTTTCGACGCCCTTTATTAAGACAATCATAGAACTTTAAAAGCTTTTATCTGTATGGGACATAGTTTTAGAAAGTCACTGTGAACGTACACTTTAGCTGTAATGATATATTGCAATAACAGAAGAACAATACTTCATAATTGTGTAATACAATAATGAAATAACTAAAATAATTAAAGAAACTAATTTTTTAACAAGGAATTGTATAAATCTGTAATCCATCACATACATACATACAGTCTGCATGCATTTGAGCTGCGGATAGGGTAGGTCAATGTGTTAGACAAGGCATCGAATTGCATACAATTTTAATGAGTTAGATAAAAAGGCACATATCAACTCCAATTGGCCAGATAAGTAAACGTAGTATATCTGTCCTATGTTAACGAATGGAAGTCTTATTGTCGCCCTTTTTCCACTTAGGTTAAACGTATCCGCAGCACACTAACGTGCATACGGTATATCCACATCTGTATAAACACAAGCTTCTTTATTGCTGTTTTTATGTTCTTTTCTTTCCTCATTTTCTATATTCTTCTATGTATTCTCCTTGTTAAATAAAATTCTCTGATAATATGGTAGTTTGCTAGTTCATACCAGTGAGCATTGTAGTTGTTCAAAAGTGGTGTTTTAAGCTTTCTTAAGTATAACTACTGCTTCACTAATTGTAAGGACGGTATTATAACGCATTTTAAGTTGATATTTGATTATTTCCATAGTTAGAAATAGAGTTCAAGTGGCAACATTTATGTTAAAGTTTCAAGAAAATCCACATTTTTCCCTTTCAACGATGGTTTGAGGTCTTGAAAAGGTGATACAGAGAATTTTATCCACGAAATTTTATGTAATTTCTGCTAACTACAGTAATTATTATTATCTGAAAGGTTAAATTTTTGACATTTTCCTGCTAACACAAATATGATGCTTTTATTGCCAACATTCGATAACTAATTGTTACTAAAATGACTATTAGGAAAAATGTAATACGGGTTCAAAGGATTATAAAGTATAAAAGTGTATTTATTTTTTATCGCTTTGTACGCTATTTAAAATATAATTTACTATGTTTAATACTACTCTTTAAAACTTTAAACCAATTAAAATTGGTTTTCTTGCATGTTTATATTGTACCTAATTCAAAATACCTAACATTTTAAAACGTTAAATTAAAACATAAATCGTTAATATTAATACATTAAGTAATTCCCATCTTAATACGAAAAGCTCTTTAATACAATTTTACTTACCTATAAAATATTCCAATTTAAATGAGTTTTAAAATACTTTTGATTATAAAGATTAGGTCCATTAGGGAAAAAATAAATTAGTCCTTTTTGATACAGGCGCAATTATTTTGTTTGTATTGTTAGTTGTCATAGAAAAAGAAAGAGTTGTGAAAGGTGTTGATTAACAAAGTGGTATAATTGTTAATTTTTTTGAGGTAATTCCAATTTGCAAGCCAGAAAGATGTGTATAACTGCTTGCTCAGCAATTCGCAACACTTTGGTAAGAGTTGTCTAACGTTCGAAAAGAAATTTAAATCCTATTAATTAATTTGAATGTGATCATTTTAAAGATAGGCAACTTATATAGCACTTTGTCTAATAGATTAGGAATACAAATGTATTTAAATTAAAGTTTTAAATATTTATTTCTTTTCATCAGACGATTTCGTTCAACGATTTTAAGTCGTCAGTAACCGGTTTCGCACCATCTTTAAGGTATATGAGAAAGATAGTACCAATAGTAATCTTCAATATAGTATATAATCGTTTCAAACTGGAAGAAAACCTTTTTGTAAAGAACACGATTAAAGATTGGGAATACAAAACGTTTAACACTAAAATTAAACATCCAACTATCTGCAAGGTTTATTATTGGACAAAATCAATTGCTGAAGCTATTAAAACCAGTACAGTAAGTAATTTGATTATTTAATTGCTAAGATTAAATTAATAAAATGTTATAATTTCTTTACTGTATTTTTTAATTAGGTGGAAAAAATATACATGATTTTTACAAATAAGGAAAGTAATCATCCCATCGAACATTTTATATTTAATTTAGAAAGTGTAGAATCAGTACCGTAAGAATATGTTTGCTTGTATTATTATATTTATTATACAGTTGTCTGGAAATGTAGTGTACAACGGCATACCACATAAGTATACCTTGACCAAGAATATGATGATTTAACTCAACATATCTATATACAAAGTTGCTTTGTTTAGCCGTTATAGGACATTAAAAATAATATTTTTCGTGACTTTTTCTTAACCCGTTAAGCGGCTCGATGGATTGAAATTACACGAGATCGTGACGAATATATACATCATATCCGCTTCAGGGGTTAAATTAATAAAAAATATTCATTAGATTTTATTCATTTTTTGACCATGTCTTTATATGAGTACCAAAGCAGCAAATTGTGTCCGATATCAAGCACAATTTTTTTAAGTCCGAATATCGTCGACACTTATCGGACTTTTTGTGTCCTGTATCCAATTTATAAGAATGTAGCCACTATGTGTCGACAAACTATGGACGCAGTGTGTCAGAAAAAATGTGTGTCTAAACAGACACATTTTGGATTCATGTGTTTAATATGTTTCCATTATGTGTTACTTTCAACTTCAAAATACAATTTAGTCACAGACGAGTCGACACTTAATTGACGTAATGTGCTTGAATTTATTCTTAAGTTTGCGTTTCTAATTTGTTCCCAAAATGTGTTAAGTAGGCGCAATTTAATCCCAGATGAGTCGACACCTAATTGACACGATGTGCCCAAATTTGTTCTGTGTGCATAGACACTTTTAGGCAACATATCGGTCAAGTTTTGAAAACATGAGTCCAAATTATAGCCCTTATGTTTCTTGTGTTACTTTGAACTATTTTCGGAGAATAATTGGTTAAATATCGGACACGTGTTCCTGTTTGGACGCATCCATTAGATCCGCCATATTTTCGTTGAAAAGTTGTGCTAACGAGATGGAAAAAAATGGCGAATATGTATATTTTGCTCTTAATTACAATATTTGGCATTAAAAAACATAAATATTCGAACAAATAAGTTTTTTGTGTCACCCCAAATATCTCCACATTAATTTTCGACAACATTTCTTGAAATTTGTAATAACTAAAAATGTTTGATTATTTTAGTTTGTTAAAAATAATCAATATTTTTTAGGCGTTTTCGTTATTTAACCCTTCGTCAGTGTGGTGATGTAAAGTTACATCAGTGGTGTGGTGGGGTATCTTATACCCCACAACTTTTTTACACAATACTTTTACTTTTATAGGAGTAACAAATACTGAAAATACATTTTGAAAAATATAATGGTTGGGGTATGTCATACCCCACCACACTGACGAAGGGTTAAAGGTATCATACACATTATTATCAGAAAATTTGAATCCGCAATATTTTTGAACCCTCAGACATAGCAAAACTTCAATTATAACATACCAATATAAAATACCTTGTAACGGTTTCGTTTTCTTGGTTCACTTTCTGGTGATATTTCGTTTTATTTGAAGGTCGTTGGTATAGGGGTGTCATCTATTATCGATTATTCGAGTTTCGACGTTTGGTTCCGATCTTACTTCAGAGCAGGTTTGGCGTGCTCGTCCTCTTTTGGCTTCGTGATTTGGTAGTACGAAGACGTGTTTTGAGCTCCGAGTTGGAAAACGTGGTCATTTATTAAAAGAATCATTATCATAGAAGTTTGGTTTCCAAGATTGTTTGGATAAGATTCTTTATCGTCGTTGGACGGATTTATTGACCGGTTTGATCATCGATTGTATCGATTTTCGGAGATATTTCCGGATATATTTTCTCGGAGTCTCAGACTTCTTTAGGCCGCTTAAGATCGTAAGGTATGTCTTCCTTTTTCTTTATTTGTGGTGTTAGACGGTAATATTTCTTTTCCTTAGGCCTTTAATTTTGGTTATCCCTTAAGTCTAGGATTTGTTGTTTGAACTAGACCGGGATTGGAACTACGTCGAAACTAATTCTCCATCTGTTCCGTCTCGACCTTGGAGCGACCTTAGCCCTGTTGGTTCGACTTTTGGTCTCCGCACAAAATTTGGACACTTACCACGACTTCAATCAACTTCACCAACACAGGATTTATAGCAGATAAGCGAACTTAACCTATTTCTATTCTCCCCGGAAAGATTAAGAAAATTACCTTAACTAATTTAATGATCGAAACTTGAATTGTTGCTACATTTTGTTTTTTTATTGTTTTGAACTTTATTTAAGATTTTGTTTGTTCCTGTCGAAACGCATATTTTTCTATAATTTCCAGTAATTTAATATTTAAAATAACTTTCTTTAATTTTTTTTGTGTAACTTAATCGCAAGATTTTCTTTTTAATTTTATTTCGGAACCGGTTGAGTATTTTTATTTATAGATTTCGAACTGCGACAGTAGCTACTCTCGGGTTTAACGTGTTCGCGGTTGTTAATTTTGTTTCTATTATTTTTTTTGGTGCTTATTTCGGGCACTTTGTTCATTTTAGGGTGTTTGCGATTGGGATATCCCACCTTTTTTTTATTATTATTATTGGCATAATTTTATGCCACTGACAGGAACTACACATTTTATACATACTTGGCATCTTAAAATAAACCTAATTATTTACGTTATCTGTGTGTTTGAATGTTTCTTTGCTGATTTCGGACTTAATTGGTGTGTGGCGAGAGAACGTTTGGTAGGTATTTTGGTAAGTCCGTGGCGCCCTTATTTTCTAAAATCGAACCCCCCCGTCTCCACTGTTTCAAAGCTAGCTGGAGCCCAAAACCTACTGAACCTCGCGGTGTTATTTTTGTATTGGTTGATTCCGGCGCTACATTTTTGGCGCCCAACGTGGGGCCCAATATTTGTTAGGCACGATAGTTGTTAGGCCCGAATATTTGTTAGGCACGATAGTTGTTAGGCCACTGTGGTTCTGTTTGTTAATTTTTCCCTGTTTGGTATTCGATATCTTTTTTTATAATGGCTCTCAAAGTTACCATTAACTATCTTAGTAAGGCTGAATTGAGTTATGAGTTGAGCGCGCGTGGTATTGTTCATGGGGAGACTGTTGATGAAATGAGAAGGCTTCTTACCCCGATCCTTCAGAAAGAGAAATCGGGTTTGGTTGATGTGAATGCTTATCCTGACTACCCATTTACTGATGAGGAAGATAGTGAGGCTGTTAGGAATCGCTTAGGGGAGATTAAGTCTTTGTTAGATAATTTTCAGAGTAAGGATGCGAAGCGTGTGGAGTCGAAGCTTTGGCATGTTTTGAGTCGTGTGAAGAGAATGGACTCACTTTCTGAGAATCGGACCCTATTTATGAAAGAGGCTATAGCTTTAAGGGACAAATTTCATGCATTATTAGCTACTTTATCTCGGCCTGTGGAGTTAGAAGTATTAGAACGAACCCTAAACGAATCCCTTAATGTCGCTGCTACCTCTACGTCGACGCCCGTTGATACAGTTCCTTCCCCTATTCCCTCTAGTAAGGTTGTACCGGTTCATAAGTGGGATTTGAAGTTTTCCGGAAAATCAGGAATGTCTGTGGGTGCGTTTCTTGAACGTGTACGTGAGCTTTCTGCTGCTAGGGGTGTTCCCCTCCACCAAGTTTTCGTATCAGCCCTTGATTTATTTGATGGTCCAGCCTTGGCTTGGTATAGATCGATTAGGAATTCAGTTTCTTCTTGGGATGAATTAGAAACTTTACTTCGAGAGGAATTTTTGCCCACGGATTATAACGAACAGCTGTTAGAGGAAATCCGTCATAGAACTCAGGGTGAACGTGAATCAGTGACTATTTTTATAGCGAATATGATGGGTTTATTTAGTCGTCTGACTTGTCCAGTCTCAGAAGAAGCAAAGGTTAGAATTCTTCGGCGAAACATTTTGCCTAGTTTCCAGGCACAGTTAGCTCTGCATTCCATTGACTCAGTAACCCAATTAAAGTCCCTATGTAAGCAATTAGAGGAGTCAAGTAGAGTATTAAAGGAATTCCACCCTCCAAAGAACCGAGGTAGAATGTTGGAACCTGAATTGGCTTATGCGGAGGCGACGTCTGCTCCTGAACATTCTTCGGTGAAATGTTTTAATTGTGGTGGCTCCGGTCACATAGCCCGAGGTTGTTCTGCTCCTCGACGGGTCCACTGTTTTAAGTGCAAGGAAAAGGGATTCACTACCAAAAATTGTCCTAGGTGTTCTTCTTCTTCGGGAAACGCCAATCGTCGTCACTAGTGAGCCGGCTAGCTGACATTGACGTTCTTTCGGCTGATAAGTTTTCTGCTGTCCTGAGCTATATTCTTGAAAGTTGTGGTCCTGATGAGAGGCCTTATTTAGCGATATCCGTTTTGGGTAAAGAAATTCTGGGTCTTCTTGATACGGGTGCTTCTCGTACCATTTTGGGTCGGAAAGGTTGGCAAATGATTTCGGATATGGGCTTCCAAGTTCGTCCGGTGGCATCTGCGGTGAGAGTTGCGAATGGCCAAATGTGTAATAGTTTGGGTGTGGTCACGGTTCCTGTGGTTTTGAAAGGCCGCGTGAGCCTTGTCGATATGTTGGTGGTCCCTGATTTGCCCCAGACTCTTATATTAGGCGTTGATTTCTTTAGATCTTTGGGAATTGTCCCCGATTTGCGCAACGACTCCTGGAATTTTGCTGGTGAATCTTTGGCATCGTTAGATTCTGTTGGCATCTCTTTGACCCCTGATGAGAGAAAGCGTTTGGATTCTCTGGTCGGAAGTTTTAAAAATAAAATGGGAAGCGGTTTAGGTTGTACCCACCTAGTTAGTCATGTTATCCGCACCTCCTCTGATCCCATCAAACAGAGATATTACCCTGTCTCTCCTATAGTCCAGCAGCATATTAATAAAGAACTTGATGATATGTTGGCTCAAGGAGTTGTTGAACCCTCTTCCAGTGCGTGGTCTTCTCCGATCCTTTTAGTTAAGAAAAAAGATGGATCTTATCGATTTTGTGTAGACTTTCGTCGACTCAATGCTGTTACTGAACGAGATAGTTATCCCCTCCCCTATGTCTCGGCCACCCTCGACAAACTGAAAAACGCAAGATATCTTTCCTCCCTTGATATTAAGTCCGCTTTTTGGCAAGTTCCTATGGAAGAGTCTTCTAAACAATACACTGCATTTACGGTCCCTGGTAGAGGTTTATTCCAGTTCACTCGTATGCCATTTGGCTTACATAATTCGCCTGCGACTTGGCAGAGGTTGATTGACCGTGTGTTAGGTGCTGATTTGGAGCCTAAGGTTTTCGTTTATCTGGACGATGTAATTGTTGTTACTGAGACATTTGAGGAACATTTGGCGGTACTTACTGAAGTTCTACGTCGGTTGACCGACGCTGGTTTAAGGTTGAGTTGGGAGAAATGTCATCTTTGTCGACCCGAACTCAGATATTTGGGGTACGTTGTCGATAAATACGGACTTCATGTCGATCCGGAGAAGGTAGATGCTATGATGCGAATACCCGTTCCACGTAATCAAAAAGAGGTCAGACGAGTGTTAGGTACATTTTCTTGGTATAGAAGGTTTATTCCCAATTTTGCCACTCTGATAGCTCCGATTACCCGGCTTTTGAAAAAGAATGCTAAGGTCGAATGGTCCGTAGAATGTGAGAAGTCCTTTAAGTCTATTAAGGAAAAATTGGTATCTGCACCTATTCTTTGTTGCCCTGATTATTCTCTCCCTTTTGAATTGCATACGGATGCTTCTGGTGTTGGTCTTGGCGCGGTTTTGTTGCAGCCTGACGGTGAGAATGGTGATCGTGTGGTGTCATATCTTAGTCGATCCCTGAATTCTGCTGAGCGTAATTATTCGGCGACTGAAAGAGAGTGTTTAGCTGTGATTTGGGCGGTTGAGAAGCTTAGACCATATTTGGAGGGTGTTAATTTTACCGTGGTGACTGACCATTACTCTCTTCTTTGGCTGTTGAAACTGAAAGTTCCTACGGGACGTATTGCCAGATGGGCGGTTAGGCTTCAACAATTCGATTTTGAAGTTAAACACAGGAAAGGGTGTGATAATGTCGTCCCCGATATGTTATCCCGTGCGGTTGAGCAGGTCGATTCTACCCAAGTCGATTCTGATCTCAATTTTTCTGACACATCGGATAAGTGGTTCCTTAAATTAAAGAATTCAATCCAGTGTTCCCCCGCCAAATATCCTTTATACCGAGTTGAGAACAGCGACATCTATAAATACGTAACCTCATCCATTTTAGGTCGCAATGAACAACCCTGGAAACGTATTGTCCCTAAGGATTTCAGACATAAAGTTCTCTCCCTGGTTCACGATGTCCCTACTTCCGGTCATATGGGTGTTTTTAAAACCCTCAGTAGGCTTTCCGAACACTATTTTTGGCCCAAGATGAAAACCGATGTAGTCAGATACGTCTCAGCTTGTAAAACCTGTGCATCCTTCAAAATCCCTAATATCAAGTCTGCCGGTCAATTTGTGCAGCAACCTAACTGTGAGAAGCCCTGGCAGATGATATCAGTCGATCTTGTTGGTCCCCTTCCCCGCTCTAAAAAAGGTAATCAATTTATCTTTGTAGCCTCAGATTATTTTAGCAAATTCACCTCAGCCTTTCCCATGCGCTCTGCTACGGCAGACAAAATATCCCAGATCCTGGAAAATGAGATATTCCTCAAGTATGGTGTTCCTAAGACCTTAATTTGTGATAATGGACCTCAATTCCGTTCAAAACAATTGTTGTCCTTATCCCAGGAATACCGTGTCAATATCAAATTTAATGCTAATTACCATCCCCAAGCAAATCCCGTCGAACGTGTCAATCGGACGCTTAAAACTATCATTTCGATGTATTGTAAGGATGATCAACGTACTTGGGATGTCAGTCTTCCTAAAGTAGTTTGCGCCATGAACACGGCTCGTCACGAGGTTACTAAACTCACTCCTTATTTTGTGTGTACGGGTAGAGAGATGATTTTGGACGGTAGCCACCATGATAAAGTTTTTGACAGGGATACTCATCAATTTAATAATAAGGATCTTGTTAAGGTGTTTGAGGATATAAAAAGACGCATTGCCCAGTCATCGGCTAAAAACGAGAGGTTGTATAATCTGAGAAAGCGCCCTGATAAGTTTGTGATTGGACAGAAGGTGTGGAAGAGGAACTTTGTTTTGTCTGATGCTTCTAAACACTTCTCCAGTAAGTTAGCACCGAAGTATGTTGGTCCTTTTACCATCGATAAAGTTTTGTCCACGTGGACATACCTGTTGAGGGATGAGAATGGTCGTGTGGCAGGGTCTTGGCATGCGAAGGACTTGAAATCTTATCACAATGATTCCGTTTAGGTGGTTTCGTCGTGGCCCACCTGGTTGGGGCCTTATAATACGCCAGAAGACCGGTTGTTTCCATTCCGTTTGTCATCTTTTGGATCCGCTATCGTTGGTAGCGTAGTTTCGCGCTTTAGTTTCGCATTTTCTTGGTGGGGTTATTTTGTTTGTTTGTGGGGTGGGCATAGAAACCAACGAACCCGTCTTTGATTTCCCAATCCTTTTCCGCTTGTTATCCTTTATCGTTAGTAATAACCCTTTTTTTTGTTGATCCTGTTAGAGTCTTTTTTTAGTGTTTTGTTTTCGAAGTTCTTCGCTTCACGAAGACTTCGTTTTGAGGCTTTTGCGCTCGCAGCGTGTCGATGTCCAAACGGTTGTGTTGAGGTCCCTCTTGAGCCTCTCCGTCACTCCCCTTTCATTTCCGCCGTCTCTCGGTTTTCTTCTTTCCTTCACCGGCCTCGGAAGTTAAGTAAGTGTAAGTCCGGATAGGATCTTGAGCTGTCACTTTTCTTCACCCTCCCGCTTTTTGTTTGACGGATGCTCGGGACTGGCCGATACGCACGGGGTGGATGTCGGACACGTGGTTGGGAACGCATTTGCCTCGTCCTTGCATTTTTGTTTTACTTTCCTTTCCGGCCGAATGCCGAAGACCTGGTGGCTTAGGGCACGTGGTGGGCCAGGTGGTTGGTTTCTATGATGGGGTGTTTTGGGGGTTGGGTTGTGTTAGGTATTGTTCTTGGTCATTTTTGGCCATATTTGGGGTTCTGCTTGAATCTTCTATTTGAGGTTCTGTTTGAATCTTCTATTTGAGGTTCTGCTTGAATCTTCTATTTGGGGTTCTGTCTTCGTATAGGACTCGTCTTCTTAGAATTATGTAAAGTTTACTAGGTAAACTTTCTTGACGTAAGGGGGGAATGTAACGGTTTCGTTTTCTTGGTTCACTTTCTGGTGATATTTCGTTTTATTTGAAGGTCGTTGGTATAGGGGTGTCATCTATTATCGATTATTCGAGTTTCGACGTTTGGTTCCGATCTTACTTCAGAGCAGGTTTGGCGTGCTCGTCCTCTTTTGGCTTCGTGATTTGGTAGTACGAAGACGTGTTTTGAGCTCCGAGTTGGAAAACGTGGTCATTTATTAAAAGAATCATTATCATAGAAGTTTGGTTTCCAAGATTGTTTGGATAAGATTCTTTATCGTCGTTGGACGGATTTATTGACCGGTTTGATCATCGATTGTATCGATTTTCGGAGATATTTCCGGATATATTTTCTCGGAGTCTCAGACTTCTTTAGGCCGCTTAAGATCGTAAGGTATGTCTTCCTTTTTCTTTATTTGTGGTGTTAGACGGTAATATTTCTTTTCCTTAGGCCTTTAATTTTGGATATCCCTTAAGTCTAGGATTTGTTGTTTGAACTAGACCGGGATTGGAACTACGTCGAAACTAATTCTCCATCTGTTCCGTCTCGACCTTGGAGCGACCTTAGCCCTGTTGGTTCGACTTTTGGTCTCCGCACAAAATTTGGACACTTACCACGACTTCAATCAACTTCACCAACACAGGATTTATAGCAGATAAGCGAACTTAACCTATTTCTATTCTCCCCGGAAAGATTAAGAAAATTACCTTAACTAATTTAATGATCGAAACTTGAATTGTTGCTACATTTTGTTTTTTTATTGTTTTGAACTTTATTTAAGATTTTGTTTGTTCCTGTCGAAACGCATATTTTTCTATAATTTCCAGTAATTTAATATTTAAAATAACTTTCTTTAATTTTTTTTGTGTAACTTAATCGCAAGATTTTCTTTTTAATTTTATTTCGGAACCGGTTGAGTATTTTTATTTATAGATTTCGAACTGCGACAGTAGCTACTCTCGGGTTTAACGTGTTCGCGGTTGTTAATTTTGTTTCTATTATTTTTTTTGGTGCTTATTTCGGGCACTTTGTTCATTTTAGGGTGTTTGCGATTGGGATATCCCACCTTTTTTTTATTATTATTATTGGCATAATTTTATGCCACTGACAGGAACTACACATTTTATACATACTTGGCATCTTAAAATAAACCTAATTATTTACGTTATCTGTGTGTTTGAATGTTTCTTTGCTGATTTCGGACTTAATTGGTGTGTGGCGAGAGAACGTTTGGTAGGTATTTTGGTAAGTCCGTGGCGCCCTTATTTTCTAAAATCGAACCCCCCCGTCTCCACTGTTTCAAAGCTAGCTGGAGCCCAAAACCTACTGAACCTCGCGGTGTTATTTTTGTATTGGTTGATTCCGGCGCTACATTTTTGGCGCCCAACGTGGCGCCAAAGCAGTTTTCATTTGCAGTTTTCATTTGCAACTAAAGTGAGAAGAAGTACACAATAGTTTAATTTAGTATCGATAATACGTCCATAATGTTTCCAGGGAAAATATAACTTGTACCTATTTAAACACATTTTAGTACACAATAGTGCCCTGTCAGGTTGTGCCGACTAAAATTCGACTCATTTGTGTCACTTTTGTACTTTGATTTACTGCACACAATACCGACGCTTATTAGACACACTTAAATTTGCTTGTAGGAATATAATGGACACATGAAAATCTATTTGGTAACAAAAGAGAAACATTTTGAACACATTAAACGTTCACTTTGGAAACATATACAACACAAACGCGACACATTCTGAAGACATTTTAGTACAAATGAGCCGGTCATAATAAAAGTGGCATAAGTCATATTTTGACAAATTGGAGAAATTTAATTGTACGGGATGCGGCAATATAAACAGTACATACTGAAATGCGCATGTGTCAAATTCAATGTGTCAAAAAATTCAACGTTTTTTTCGTGCCATGTAACAACCTGTGTTCACAGACATGTTTATGTGGTGCGGGTCTCTAATTAAATAGTGTGACCCGATTATTTATTAATTGGTATACCTGCTGCCACCAGAAGCAGTTATTTTTGCGCTAATTAATTATTTAATTACCCTCAAAAGCGCGCGGTTACTACTTCAGAACCGTGAGTCCTTGCACTAAAGCTCTAGCAGAAAAGGGGAAATGAAACTCAAGTGTAAAACAACACTTAAACTATATTTACAAAATAATATCAAAATCTCGATTAGTTACAATAAAAAAAAATAGCCCTAACGTTAACTAACCGACGTAACTTTAGAGAGAGAGAGAATAGACTAGGAATCCCGATCTTTATCTAAAACCCTAATACACAGATGGTCCCTAACAGGTGATCACGAGAATTGGCAAACAGACTTACTCTGGACTTGCGGATGATTGATGCAATTAATCCTGATCGTCAATCTGGATTCCCCTGGTGCCTTCTCGAACTGGGCTGCTCGTGAATATCCAACACCTTGCAATGATCACACCACACCGAAACAACACGCGTCGCGGTTTATTTCCAAAGTCCCGAAGTTTGAATGCACCGAAGAAAACGAATACTAAGATTCGATGATGAATGCTAAGATTCAAGCTCGTGTCGAAGTTGTAGCTAAGATTTTGTTGAGATTCGGATTGAGAATCCGATTGAGATTTTCGGGCTAAGAGTCCGATTGAGATTCTCGGGCTAAGAGTCCGATTGAGATTTTCGGGCTTAGAGTCCGATTGAGATTAACCAAAATAAAAAGATTCTCTCGCAAGTAACCTCGGTTCTGGGAGGTGGTAATTCTGAGTTACTTGGGCGTACCTAACGGCTGGACAACCCCTCGCAGGAGGCCAATTCAGAAGATTTGGGCGGGTGTTTTTACAATAATAATTAACCAATCCCTAACGCACCTTACGTCGACACTCAGGCCACGGGACCTACCAAAAACCCCCCGTCAACCAGCTAATTGCGAAAACCCTCACGTAATTCCCAAACCGTGGGACCATCAACGATTACGTGAGCCAAAACCCCTAATTTTTCAACGGTTATTTTGTTCCGCGAAAACCCATAAAGTTGAGGATACATAACTTCCCTAAAAATTCCTCAAGTTTAGGTACCTCCACCGGACGTCGTAAACGAAAGACGTGATTTTCGACTTTTCTACCAAACACGTTACATAACTCGAATCCCTAATGTGAATGGTATTTTTCCTAAACCCACAGTAATTACCGAATTACTACATTTATGAACCTTCGCGAACGCTACGAATACTGCTTGGAACTGAACGGAGGGCATCTTGAATAATGCTTTCAAGTATATTTCAGTATATATGTAAAGTAAATACGTAAATAATAAACGTTTCATAATTTCAATACTGTTTATTTTGCCGCATACTGTATGTATGTTAAAATTATTATTGAAAAATCAAATAAAAAAAGATCGCAATACTAAAAACTGATTGCTGTTTGAAATTAAATGATTAACCCGATTTATAAACATTATATTCTGCATCTTTTGTGTATACTATAAAAAGTAGGGTTTAAGTGACTTATGCCACTTTCATCCTAAATACGTGCAAGGTTATTATTTTGTACATTTTCAAGGCTCTTATTACTTGAATCAATTTAAATTAAATAACATTTCCCATTTTACTTCACATTTTTAACGTATTTAACACAAATATAAAATAAAATTAAAATTAAAGCCTAAGGAACAATGAAATGTGCAACTAAAGAACAAACAAAATATTAAAAATCTCAACATTCTAATACAAACGCGCCCTATATTATTCAATTTTCTAAAATTTTTCAAAAGGTGTCCACTACTGGCTTATAACCTGCAGTTCGTCGTCACCTTCCTCTTTATTATTAAGCATCACTTTCCTCTTCATGGAAAGATAGAGGTCCAATATCGCCTTTTATAGCATTGGATGTACATAGATTTAAAAAAAAATGTGATGCACCGGAGGAATAAACGGCAACAAAACCATCATATCCTGTTTTTTAAGCTCCCCTATAGGTCTTATGTTAGTATAAAGTTTAACGTACGGTACGTTCTTTAAAGAAATGGGCCTTCCCTTTCTGCCAGTTGGCTTTATGTTTAGGACATCAAACTCTATCATGTCCTCTAATGTTTCCTTATACATTATTTCCGGGGTCAACTTTCATACAACTTCTAGCTAACTCAGCTTTCTTCAGATGAAATTCACGATCTCTGTCAAGTACCGTCTTATCTTCTTAATTCAAATCTGGGTTAGATATTTTAATTTTGTAAATATCACACCTTTTACATGTATCCTTATTCGGGCTATAGAAGTGTAAGTTGAATTTCGTATTGAAGATATACCGATAAAAATGTTCTTTGACTGGCTGCCTATGGTTTTCATAGCATTGTTCGACGTACAGCGCATACATTCTTCGCAGGCTCAATAATTGGCATACATATTTTTTGTTTGGGTTGTGTTTCCTTGTATAATGACTCTTCTATGAAGGAAATGACTGGATATGCTGCATAACGTAAGTTTTATCGTCTTTTGATATTTTCCGTTTAGGACAGCCTTTTAAGCCTCTTAGCCTTTTAAGCGTCATCTCCTGGAGTCTGACCATCGAGTGTTTTTCTTAAAGCTCGGGAAACTCTTCCCTCAGACACATTAAACGTGCCAAGAAAATATTTCTTGCAAACCACAACTGATAAATTATTGTTTGGTTTTAAATTATATTGAAATGAAGCACTCCTCATAATTGCTCCTTCCTTTCTTGGCCTTCTTTGCTTCACTGAATTTTTACTTACTAAACCACATAAAAATGTATTTTGTCTTTTGAAATTTCCCATTTTCTAAAAAGCTTGAAACAACGACTTTCGCTTTACTGGCGTGATTTTGTCATTACAGTTCCTTTTGCAGGAACAGAGAGCATCTTGCAATGTTTTTTTCTCAATAATTTTACCCATCTTTGTAACGTATCGTTGCCCAAAATTTCGTGCTTGCTTCGCAATGTTTTGTTTGTGTAGGGAAGGATGTCGAATTCTTTTCCTACTTTTAGTTTTATTAGGATGTTCCATTTTTGTCGTTTCCTCTTCGTCTTCCGAACTAGACGAATAGGGTACAATCCTTAATGAAAGAAAAGTATTAACACCGTTGTTAGGTATCTGTCAATAATTGTAGAAATATCACTGAAAATTGATGTGAGTAATTAACATAACATTTGCGTAACAATGTTTGACTTCTGTCGGTTTCATTCTCAAAAAATGTCAAGTATTGTAACAAAATGAATATTCGTGTTGCTCCTAGAGGTGAATTTCGACACAAATTGACTAAAGCGCATTTCATTCTAAATAAACCTACACCTAAGGATTGTAAATACGGACTTAACTCAATTTTTAAAATTTTATGACTTATGCCACTTTCATTCTCACCGGCTCAAATAAACGCGCATTTTAAACACTAACTTGGGTTCATTTTAGGCATTATATTGTACACATTTCTGTCACCATTTTGGACACATTTCCCAAACATAGCGAGCAGGGGGTCGACACTGTGCCCTTAAGATGTGTCGTGTCCAGGCTTATGTGTCGACACAGTGTCGACGATGTATCTAAAATTGCTGCTTGGGTAGGCTACAGTTTTCTGTGGAATAAAATTGAATTGTGAAGATTACAAAGTGTTTAAAGACACTCTCACGACAACTTATCCAACCATATCTTTTTAATTATTCTGTATAATCTTCTATAATTTTATTTTGAATGGATACATTTATTTAGAAACTACTTTCTCTTTTACAAACTTTCAGTTGGGCAAACGGTTTAGCCTCAAAAAAATATTTTATAAATCCCTACAAGCTGAAATCGGTAATTCCCTATTAACCGTTCGACTGCTAAGCAATTTTTGCAAGAACGCTCGAAAACTGCGGGACATATTTTGATTTGATGTTGACTATAGCAAAGTACGCGTGTGTAATAATTCAGATTATTCAGATAATTTAGATTATTACAGGTTGAATTTGAAGATCTTTTTTTTTAATTTAAATTTTAGTTTTGTTTTTGGCATATTCAGTTCAGGTCAGGTAAAGGGACTCGAAGATCCCAAAGCGATAAATTATGTCAGAATAAGATCCAGTTGACAATGTCGTAAAATTTAAGACAAGGGTTTTTTTAAATTGTTAAACTGAAGTCAGCTAAACCTTTGAATAGATATTGTCACCTTTTAAACCGAGCTTATTTAAGGGAAAGTTTGCGCTTAAATCGCTCTCTCTTCCGGGGTTCTCTTTGAGTCAAGGAAAATTTCTTCTTCTCGATAATGTGTTGGATATGCTTTGAAAAGCTATTCAACACATCGACCGTTTTTCGCGGGTTCAGTTTTCGTTTCCGAGTTTGAGTGTTCCTCGGCTGTTATGTCCACATGATAGACTTGAGCGAGCTCCCATATGGAGCTTATCTCCGTCATGGTAATTTCACCATCTTCGCGAGGCGCAAACTGAGGGCATAACCGCAAACCAATGGGTTTTGTGGTTGAGGAAAAGGGGTGAGTTTTCTGAGCCTGGGTAAATATTTACTATTAGATAAATCTCTCTCCGGTTAATAATTATTTGAGTCAGAAATTCGCATAGCTATCCTCTTGATTAATTAGACTATAAAGATTTGCATTTTTCTTAATAAACTTTTAAAGTTAGGTTTGTGTTTTTATTCAATAAAGAATAGATTAATTTTCCCTTTTCTGAATCTAGTTTAATTAAAGTTTTAATCATAAAAATAAAATAGTTTTTTCTTTATATCATTTCTACCCTGCAACCCTTTTGCATTTCAAGCCAGAGCCTTAGCGCAAAAACCCACGTGTTTTCCGGAAGGTTTCCCGGGTAAAAACCTTGCCCTGGTGGCGGCCACGTTACCCCATACATTACAAAAATGGCAGTATAGCGATGGGGTTTTAATTAGTTAATTATTGAACCCCAAGTATTACAAATGGTGGCAGCGGGGATTGTCATAGTAGTCCAATCTCAATTATTATACGTGAGGTCAGACTACGTTATGGTACAACAAGGCACACTGACACTCGCAGCGTAAGAGCGCGGCATCGCAGTTTTCGATACAAACGAACGCAGCGCTTTCGCGTCTTGTAGCAGTCAAACGGTTAAAGTACTATTAACAAAGTTCACAGTAGCAATTTCTTTAAATAATATGAAGCTCTTGTCAGAAAACCTAATATTACGGGTTTAAGAGTAATTTGTTGTTAATAGTTTCAGAGGCTAAAAACGATATAGCATGCAAAATTTTTGCAATTTGCTTCTTTTGTTGCATTTTTAGTTTTATAATAAACAAGATCACAAGGTGTTAGGTCTAGAGATCTTCCTGACAATTTTACAGGAACATGATTTCCTCTTCATATCCCCTGACTAAGATAAAACGTACAGTAGAATCTGTATAATACAGACCAAAGGACCAAAACTGATTCGGATTATCAATATATTAACCAGTTAACTGTGGCGATCATTTTGCAAAATGCTCACCACTATGTGTTGCGTGTTGCGATAATCTAGCGATGACGGGTATAGTCGTCGAACAGAGTAAGTGGCGCTGTTGAAATATTTGGTCAAACAGATGTCTTTATTTTAGAAAATGAACAATTTCACTAGTAATATAGGGTAAACTCACCTAATCTCGGCCGTCGCCTAAAGTCGGCCTTTACCAATTATTTTTATAGAAATAAGAAAAATATTGGATGTAATCCGATGCATTTAGTAAGAATATAGAGTTTCATTATCCCACATCAGGTGGTAGTAAGCTTGGCGAATTTTCTATTGTTGGATAATCACAACAGTTATGAATTCTGGTTAAGTGAAGTGCGTTTAAGGGCCACCAGCAAAGACTATTTGGACCACCCCGGGGAAGATTTCTCCCCATTAGTTCAAGAATCTTTTTCAATAGGGTAATGAAATACTTAAGTTAGGTGATAGACCTTAAGATTTTTAAGATTTCGTTCGAGTGCGTTAAAAACCTTTTAAGGTCTTTTTGTTAAACTGTCGTCGTAGCTTTATGATAAGTTGCAGATGCGCGCCCTTCAAGCGCCAGCGACCCGATCTCCCTCCATCGGGGATGAATTTCAGGGCTTCGCAGCTTTTAAAAAGCTTAGCCCCTCGAGCAGGGAGTCAGTTAACAATTAGAATTCAAATAATCTTCGTTTTCGCTCTGCAGCTTTGTTTCACCGTTTGTTACAAGAAATTATGTTAACGCCGTTGGGCTGCGACAACAGCAAGCCTAGAACTTGAGAAACCCTGTTTGTGTTTAAAATAATAAAATAGTGGTTAAGTAAAATAGCCGCCTTTTATTAAATAACCTGGGAATCCAACACTATGTTCAACAATGTTTAAGAATTGATTAATTAAAGATGTTTGTGAATGCGGTGCTGGACCTTCACAATTGACAAGGAACCACTCTACTTAGAATAGGTGTTTATATTAACGTTTTACTTATGTTATGGTAAAGAGTTATATGCTACTTTTAAACACATACCATGTGGTTATCTTTCTTGGTTTACATAATAATTATATGGTCGACTTAAGGTATAACGTTTTTGAGAAAAATCTAATCTCGGCCCTGGATGCCGACTTTAGGAATTATACTACATTTCATTGTGTCTTAAACTCGGCCATTTAAGATTATTTTAGATCTGCCCCAACACCGTCTCAAAACTGCTTTTTGCAACCAAACCAGGTAGAAACATTGTAATATAACAGTCATGCGTCATTCGTAAAGTAGTCGGTTGTTGTAATTGTAATAATTCCATATATTTCGGACTTTAGGTTAAACATTTTTTTAGCTTTCTCTTTGCACATTTGTTAGGAACTCGGACCCAGTCATAAATTTGTGTAATAAATATGTCGACGATGTCACGTTCTCAAGTGTTTGAAATTGTTTTAAGAATTCTTAAGTTCAAGTAATGAATAAAGAACGAAGCGAACGTTAGGGAAGTTTTAAAGGGTCTTTGAGTATTGTGTTTTTTTTTTGAGCTTTTGGTAAAGAGCCGGGCATCTGGTTCGCATATTTAGTTTCGAGATTTTTCTTAGAAAATAGCCGTTTTAGAAAACTCCGCCTCTGTGTGCGACATTGGTTAACAACAACCAATCGTTAGGAACGCCCAAAATGTTCATTAACCCCCTTCTCCAAGGGCGAAGTTACTTGGGGAGAATTCGCGTTTTGTAAAATCACTCTTCATGAGACTCTTAACGAGATTTTTTAAGCGAGACACTTTTAATCTTCAATAGTAAAGTCATTTTGCGTGTGGGATTAACTTTTCTTTGAGTGGGCTCTTAGCAGACACTTAACGAAAAGTCGAGTAAAGTTCAGCTGGTTAACATTTTCCGATTAATTTCGGCGTTTATGTTCGTATGATCGAGATTGTGCGCGCTCTTCTCTAGTGATCATTCTACCGGAGACGTACTTTCAGCTGTGTACGACGAGCCCGTCTGCTGAGGACATAAACGCAACCAAACGGGTGTTTGGTGTGGTGAGTTTTTATTACATTCTTTTGACGCGACAATTAGGGTTCTCCCGTTAGGTAACCGCCCGTTGTAATCATTAAGTCCCCGTTCGTTTAACTCGCGTGTTCAAAATACGTCGTTTTTTAAAAATAAAGTTGTTTTGTTAATATTCGAATTTGTTTTTATTTCCTGCCCGAGTTTTCGTGCAAGTACCCACGGTTTCGGAAGGTTTGATTGGGTTAAAAACCTTGCCCTGGTGGCGGCGACGACTACCCCGATTATTACATAATTCAACGATTTTGAATCGATTTTCTTGGTGAGTGATAATCTTTGTTATGTGTTAAAAGTGCATTTATCTAACATTTTTGTTATTAAATCAATATAATTGTGAATTCTTACTTCTCAATAAGAAGTTGTTATTGGTAATAACTATGAACCTGATTTTAATGAGAAAAATCGCTACAGATTTCTGCCATCCCAGTAGTTACCTATTTATTTATGATTTCTTTATTGGATCATTATCAAAAACCGGATCAAAGCTATTTTAAAAGGCTGTTATATTGCGGTATCATAATTGCGAACCTCGGTGTGGATGACTACAGTTCGTCTTATCTATTTATTTAATTTTGTAGTAACTATGCCGACTTTAGGTAAACATACGGCCGGACAAAGGGTGATAGTGGCCGACTTTTTGAAAATGTGCTGTTCTAAAATAACGACTTTATTTTATTCTTCGATGACTTTTACTTACTTTTACAAAATATAATCGTTTAAAAAATAAATGTCGCAAGCAGAAAACAGGTAGAATCGTACTCAACGGTTACAGATTTAAAAACTATAAAGATTGCAATTAAAAAAATCTTTAAAAGGCCGACATTTGGCGAGTTTACCCTATTTACAATTTATTTTCTAATTTTTTTTGGTCAAATTACAATTTAAATATCAAATTGTAACAAAATTTTACGCACGACGAGTATAGTCGTCAAGACACAAAATTCTGCCACGTCTCCATGACGAATATAGTCGTCAAAAACACAACTGGTTAAATTCAGATTAAATATTTTTATGTATTAAATCCAAGAACTAAAATTCGCGGAGACAGAAACTTGGTTTTCATTTCATGTGTCCCGGACATTCGAATTAATAGAGTTCGGTTTATCAAGGTTCCACTGTATTTAAATACTGTCGCTCTCCTAAGCAAAAATGTGGCCATCATCAGGGTTTAATCCTATTAGTCATAAATCCCGGCGAAAATTTAAGAATTTTATGCAATAAACTACTTCTAAACCTGTAACATCTGGTTTTCTTGAAAGAGTTTCATATCACGTAAAGAAATTTCTACTCTGAACGCCGTTAATGTTACCTTAAGTTACCAATTTGGGCTTGAAGGGATTTCGAAAATATTTTTTTTTTGCTAAACCATTTACTCAACTGAAATTTTATAAGAGACGAAATAATTTCTAAATTAATGTAGCTATTCAGAAGAAAAGTTGTAGCGGATTATCCAGGTGACGAAAAAGATTTGAATGGATAAGTTGTCGTGAAAGTGTTTTTAAACACCCTGTAATTTTCGAAATTGGAATTTATTCCATAGAAAACTGTAGTCTGCTGATAGAAAGGCATAGTAAAAAAATTACTAAAGTCTAATAAATAATTTTCGAATAATTTAAGAATAACTCAGGAAATACATTATTTTTAAAGTCCGCTAGCGGCTAAATTAGGCAACTTTGTATATAAATAAGTTGAGTTAACTCATCATATTTTTGATCAAGGTATCTGTGGTATTGTGTTGTACATGTCATTTCCGGACACCTGAATACACAAAATTTTTATATTTTTAGGGAAACAATTGTAAAAAGTACTGCTATTTTCCAACAAACCAAACAATTGTTTAACCTTGTGAATTCTTTAAGTGATTATGTTAAACTTGATGATGATGAGATCGAAATAATATTTGAAATTAAATTTGAGGGTAAGTTAATATTAAAATAATATGAAATAAATAATTAATCGATTGCACACTTTTGTTTATTATATTTTAGAAGGTAAAAATAATTTAAATATACCTTATTTCCAACGATGGGCATCTCAACCGCTTTACAAAAAAATTAATACTTTCCCATTGTTTCCACTTGGAAAAATGAATACTGGTCATCATTCGTTTACGCTAGCTGTAAGATTATCAAACGTGTTTGTAACTTAAATTTTATTTTATGTAATAAAAATTTGTAGTTTCATCAAAATGATATAATTGAAGAAAAAAATGATAAAAATAGTATAGCAGGTATGACAGTAGGAATAATTCTTATATTTGTGATTAAAACTTTATTTGTTTTTGTTTAGCATCCGATAACGCTGAATGTAACGAAGAACCATCTCAAATATCCAAATCAATTATGAATTCCTTTTCATATGAAACTCCCGAGATTAGTCTGATGAGTATGATCTTAAATTTTATTTATGGATTGAAATTGTTTGATAACACTGCGTTTCAAAAATTTCAAACAGTTGGCTAATTGAGTGAATTACATTGATTTTAAGTAACAGACTTCAAATATGTCTTTCATTTTATTGTAACATTTTACATTATCTCAATTTTAAGAAATTATTTATACAGAGAGGGACAAAAGTATGAATTGTACCAAATGTACCAAGACTGCGTCCTTCGTACGTAGACTTCTGCTACTGTCATGTGTATGTCATTTGTGATTTAGGGTCTGTCCTTACGACACTACAGGATGTCAACATGACTTTCAGGCGACATGTCATTCTCCTTATGGCCGCTAAGATTTTTTAAAAGATCTTTTATAAAATATCCTTATCAAGTAAATTTTGCAGTATAATAGACTGTATTTTATAAAAGATTTATTACATAAACTATCTTTTGTCAAGGTTCATTACATTTGATCACATTTGATCAAAGATTTATACAGAGTGTCCCGTTTTGATTTCCTTGGCTAAAAATAAGTAAAAAAGTTCTAATTAATATGGGTCCAAAAGCGATTTGTTTTCAAGATATTGAAAGTTTTGTTTCATACGTTTATGTATTATAAACATAATCGAAGTGTATTTATTAAAATAAATTATTACCTCGTTGCGATGGTTTCAATGAATTGTCATTAAATTACACTGATTAGGTATAAAGGCTTGTCGTAACCATCACAACTACTTAATAATTTAGTTTAAATAATTCACTGTAATAACGTTAATAATGGGCCAACATATGAAATTAAAACCTAGAATATCTCAAAAATGAACCACTTTCGTACTTATGTTTATTAGAACTTTTTTGCTTGTTTCCAGTCAAAGAATACGTCAGTCAAGGATCGGACAATCAAAACGGGACACCTATATTTAATAAACATATTTTATGAAAAATCTTTTATAGAATTTTTGATAGTGTAATTAATAGCGGCCTATGATAAGCATGTAATGTTAACGTCCTGTAGTATCCTAGGGATAGACCCTGAAAAGAAAAATTTTTCAAATAAAAGTTTCTTGGTTAATTATGGAGGATATTCTGGTTATACTTGTTTGTTGTTTCGTTGAAATGGTAACCAATCTTGATATCTTAACCACGTGTGTATTTGTATGAATAGAAAGAAACTGGAC
This sequence comes from Digitonthophagus gazella, assembly GCA_036711955.1. Classification (NCBI taxonomy): domain Eukaryota; kingdom Metazoa; phylum Arthropoda; class Insecta; order Coleoptera; family Scarabaeidae; genus Digitonthophagus; species Digitonthophagus gazella. The sequence continues at coordinate 13,702,285 of JASCIT010000001.1, forward strand.
CGTTCTAGTACACCCGTTTGTGAATTTTCAACCATCGCAAGTGGTTAAATAGGATGTGTTTATTTCTTTGACATATTTTGATACATCATTTTTCATTGCAAACAATGGGCATATTTAATCATTAGGTTTTAAGCCCGGTTCACATTATTCCAGTAGTATTCCAGTACAGTGATCGAAACCAGTGCTGGAATGCTACTGGAATAATGTGAACCCTCACTGGAATAAACTGGAATGCACTCATTCCAGTGAGCAATCCAGTCCAGTGACTGGATTGACGGTCTACTTTTTCAATCCAGCTCGCCCATTCCAGCACCACTGGAATAGTGTAGACAGCTAATCCAGTGCTGGAATCCATGCGTGAACATGTATACGATCCAGTCTAGCACTGGACTGGATTGACTAACTGGATTACTAGACTGGAATAATGTGAACGATATGATCCAGTCTAGCACTGGACTGGATTGACTAGCTGGATTACTGGACTGGAATAATGTAAACCGGGCTTTATGAGAAAAAAGTGAATTTTTTGAATATTTGTAATCAATTACTGTATTAGGATAAAAGTATGCATAGAAATGAGGCCGTTGTTACCACTAAACGGCAAAAATTGTCAATTACAAGTATGGCGCAATTAAGCGGTGAACAAAGAACAGAAGTACTGATGATGTATGGGTACCACGCACAGTGTGACAAATAACAAGTCTACTTACCACTTCTGGTGTAACCGGATATGTATAGTAATTTAATTATTTTTTGAAAATATTTAATATTTATTAAGGAGTGATTAAAAAGCTTAAGGGTTATATAAAAAAGGGTTTATTCATTGGTACTATATATAACCCGATATGGAGCTGCACCATAAAGAAAAAGATGAAGGAGTACTCGGCAGTGTTACAGAGAGGGTGCTTACGTTTTCATCTTTCTCTTCATGGTGCAGCTCCATTTCGGGTTATAATACAAAAAACAGTGTCACATAAATATGCCTATCTGTCGGATGTATTTATAGGTCGGTTTATGTAGCTGATAAGGGTTATGTGGCGGATTAGGATGTGCAAATCAATTAAAAATAGATTTTAGTGGATTTGCTTTGGTTTCGGTTACAATTTACGCCGTTCGTTTTGAAATTTCTCAACGATTTGAGATCCATATAATTCTGCAAGCAGGATTTTACTTACAAATTAGAATCCTCCACAAATTCATTTTTGTCCAGTCAGATTATCAATGTATTACACCGTGCGACGGCAGAAAATAAACTTACATTTGTGCACTCTTTAATAACTTATTGTTAGTAAGTAGATGACATTTTTTAGACCCACAGATCAGACAACACTTTCCTAACAGTTATGGACGCGCTGAACCCAAATTTCGCCACAGAATTGCTCCATCGTATCAGGTTTTCAGTATAAATTTTTATACACAAAATTCCATGTGACACCTTAAAGTACCTCTATTCCCCTTCAAAATACGTTTTGAACTTCAGTATTCTTTGTTTTTCTTTTAATTCGTGGCTGTCGAAACAACGGATCGTCGCATTGCCTCCCAGTGATAAATGTTATCATGGAAGGTTGGTTCTTATCACTTGGGATGTTATGGGAGCCCGGACGTTTTTTATTCGGGGGTGACTAATTGTAAGAATTGTTGTGTAACGCTCCGGTTTATTTTTATGATAAAATCTACCTAAAAGTGAATCAGTTGTACTTTGTAGCTTGCGAGAAGCAGTCGAATGTAATTCCTGGTTGAGATCAGAGTTGGTTTTATTTCACTTGTGAAATCGTAAAGCTAACATAAATGGAAATTGACGTCACAATTGCTGATTTAACTGTAAGTTATGCTAGAGTGACATGAAAAACAATGAACTCTGGACAGTAGATTAGGCATAATGACAATGTAACATACAGGGTGTCCTGGAAAATGTGGGAAATCTCTTGGATTCTGATAGAACATTAAAAAATATGATTACAAATTCCCATAATTTTTTTTCCTAGCGGCCCTCCCCTCGGATATACGGCCTTCTAAAGGAAGCCACTGGAAAACATTTTTTTTTAATAACTTTTAAAGTACTTAATTTAATTTAATGAAAATTTAATATGATAAACAGTAGTAAGGACCTCTTAAAAAAATGACCTTAAAACCTAATTAGTCTCTTTAGTTTACCAGGGGCGTACTAGGTTGTACATTTTAATGCTTACATTTTTAACACCCTGTAATGTAAGGAGTTCAAAAAAATAAATTTAAATACCTTGAATATTTAGCTAAAGAAAAGGTACTCTTATTCAGTGTCGATAAAATGAACCGTTTTCGAGAAAAAAATTGTAAAAGAAACCAACAAGATTAAAAATTTATTAATATTTCGTAGGTACCATAGTAACGTTTGTAAAAACAGCGCTAAATTTGTTGTCTGCAACATAAGTATTAAAAAAGCGCTGGTTTTACAAACGTTACTATGGTAACGTTACTATTAATACGAAATATTAATAAATTTTCAATCTTGATGGTTTCTTTTACATTTTTTTTTCTCGAAAACGGTTCATTTTATCGACACTGAATAAGAGTACCTTTTCTTTAGCTAAATATTCAAGGTACCTAAATTTATTTTTTTAACTCCTTACCATACAGGGTGTTAAAAATGTAAGCATTAAAATGTACAACCTAGTACGTCCCTGGTAAACTAAAGAGACTAATTATGTTTTAAGGTCATTTTTTTAAGAGGTCCTTACTACTGTTTATCATATTAAGTTTTCATTAAATTAAATCAAGTACCTTGAAAGTTATTTAACAAAAAAGTTTTCCAGTGGCTTCCTTTAGAAGGCCGTATCTCCGAGGTGAGGGCCGCTAGGAAAAAAAATTATGGGAACTTGTAATCATATTTTTTAATGTTCTATCAGAATCCAAGAGATTTCCCACATTTTCCAGGACACCCTGTATAAATGCTTGACTTTCTTCTAACCTAGTCTAGGAATTTCACTCTTTTTAATGCCACTTTGTCAATTATTTTACGCTTAATTGAGGCCTCGCGCTTAATTGCGCCATAAATCTTTAAATCCACATTTTTTTGGCGCCTAGTGTCGCCAACGGCATCATTTGAGCGCTTACTTTGACCCTATTTAGTTGATTAAATATTTGTAAAAAAATCATTTTTTCCAATTTTTTCTTACTTATAAAAACTTATGAAACAACAAATAGTACAAATAAACAAATATATTCAGAATATGCTCCATAATTAAACAGAAAATTTTTATTTCATACATTTGTATTTAAAGCATAAATAAGGTATTATCTCTGTTTCATAATAAGTGAACCTTTACGGTTTGTTATGCATAAGTTTTACCTTCACTTTTTTCAGTTTTTAAAAATAATATTTATGTGATGTATAATATTGGTAGTATTTCTAAAAGACTTAAAAAATGTTGAAACGAATGGAGATATGAGTTTTATCTTTCGACTATCAATATTCCAATAGCTAACCTATTATGGAACAAAGTAATGTTTATTAGCTATATTCCATACTCTTGTTTCATCCTGTATAAAATTAAAAAAGAATTTAAGAAAACATTTTTGTGTCAAACTAACTTTGAAATTCTGGTTTGCGAATGAATAAAATAAATAAATTTGATTTCAAAATTTCAAGAAAAAATGTTAAAGATAACAATTCTTTATTAAATTTAATTTAATACAAAGAAAATTGAACAATCAAATTCATATATAATTTACTTAAATAAATTGAGAAATGATTTTTGTATAAAATTAAAGATTAAAGTTCCTAAATTCTGTTAAGAAAGTAAAATTAATTCTAAATAATATTGCAAACAAATCGGAAAGGTTTTAAAAATCGATCTTTTTAAAAGTTGAATAAAATGATTTTAAAGAAATTTAAAAATTGGTTAGATTTGTATTAAGTAGAAGTTTGAATATTTTACTTTATAATAAAAAAAATAAACTTGATTAAAATATTACAAAAATTTAAAAAAATCGGACATTTTTACAACATAGCAACCTTTTTTTGAAAACTGATATAAATCTGGTAACTTTTTGGATGGTTTAATCAAGTTTAAAAACTTTTCTGGACAATTTTGTAAAATTTATTAACATTTGTTGAACGAAATTCAAGAATTTAAAAAGGTTTGGCCAAAAATTAATGAAAATCTTCCTCTTTCTTAGGAAAAATAAAGACAAAACATGACGTTGAAATAAAATCGGAAGAATATTTGAAATCAACCTCCTAATATTATCCAAAACACTCAATTGCTTTCATGTTGACGAAAAATAAACTGAAATTTTGCAACACAGTGTAATTATCTCAATTTTTATTTTAGACTTATCCTTGAATAGTTCTGGACGATCTAAAAGAAAACGAAGTCGTTCACCGTCACTAGAGTCGATAAAACGCCTTATAGGTAACTCTTTTTACTAAACTACATATTTATTAATGATGTTTTAATTTTTTTTTGTTCAAGATGAAGAAATTGAATTAAAAAATGGAGGTAAGTATTACAACTCTTTTATATTGAAATGCTTTAAAAATAAATAATTTTTTAAGGAGTTGATTTTTCAAACAAGAAGTTTTGTTCGGACAGATCACATTCACTTGTAAATTCAACTCATGACACCAGTATATGTAAGCATCGTACACTTATCACCTTTATCTCATTAACATTTCCTTATATTATCCCAAAGCTAACATTGAAGATCCTTTAACACCATCCTCTCACCAAGTAAACCAAAATAATGACATAAATTGTTTTTGTGACATAAAACAGTCTTTCGAAAACGTAGAAACTGTAGCTTGTAGTATTTGTAGCGGTAAAAAGCACTCGGTTTGTGTTGGTTATAAATACAGCGCAAATGTACCAAATTACTTTATTTGCCTTAAATGTGGTTCTAAAAAGCGACCAGCAACCGATGTGAAATTTGCGTACATGCCATTTCGCGAAGTTAGATTAATGTCCAAAAAGAGACTTGTTTTGTGGCATTGCATGGTTAATAAGAAGTACCCTGAAGAATTGATGCATTTGTGGGATTGCAGGACACAAAGTGATATTAGAAAATTTGTCGCTAAGGTGCCAGATATGACCATGGACGCAAAAGACAATACGTAAGCAAAATGATTTTATATTAGTTTTTTTATTGACTTATTGCGAATTGGAGTAATTTGTAAATGCTTGGTTTTAGGGTTACAGTATTCGAGTCTCCTAAGTTTATACAATTTATGACTTTTCTTTTCCACGATGTTGTCAATATTACCGATGAAAATCCTCAAAGTCTGACTCTTTAAAGGATTCTACTGTTGAGATAACTAAGGGTAATTTTTAGTTACGTTACATGAAGTAAAATGTTATGTTCCAGTGTTTAATATGTTAAAATGTCGTTTACTATAATTATTTATAAATACGCATAAGCAGTTCGTATATCACAACATAATAAAATTCATACTTGTTAAGTGAAAAATTTTACAGTTCTTATTATTCACAGTTGACAAATAACAGTGTGTATAACATATATTTCAGACATATGGTATGCTATATTATTTAAAGTGTAGGTGTCGTGTCTATTACGAAAATGAAACACTTACTTCTCTTAAGTAGTACTTACTCTTATACACGAAGAAGGTATGTGTTTCCACCGATAGTAGTTACGAGGTGACTTTAACACCCTTTTTAAGGTTTTGCGTCAATCTTCCAATTACCTCGTGAATTTCAATCACCACTTTAAAATAAGTAATTTTACACCACCTTAATAAAAAGTGATATGTATCTTTCTTATGGCGAATTCGATTGGGAAAACTAGTGTGCACTGGTGCGCACTCGTTGAGTGCAAAATGTGACATATGTCACACTAGCTTAGTGCAAAAACAGGCAAATTCAACAGAACGCGATGAAATCAAACATAATCATAACATCACTTGTAAGTGTGTTTAAGGCTTGATGATGTTTAAAATGTTTTATAAACTACAATAATAAAATGTAATAGAACACAACGAAACAATCAATAGAACACACTGCTATGCACTGGTGCGCACCAGTGCAACTGACAAGGAGACCACAAGATGTTGTATTCACCGATTTTGATCAAAGTGGTATCAATCGATAGGTATTAGTACACAATACAAATCTGTAAAATATTAGGGCGCAATGTTCAGGGATTCGGGAATAAATCCTTATTAAAGTTGTTAATAAATTGCGTTTCGAGGCCGAATGACTTGTTACCCACTCCCCCCTCCCGCCAAGCGCCGCCCACGGATGAGGTGGCATGCTTCTGTATCCAGTGAGTTTCTAGTCGCGGAGCGTGGTAGTTCCAATCTCGCAATTTACTATTTACTTTTTTGCGTAATTTTAATTTAATATTTCACTTCATGTAAAATATTTATATAGAGTAAACACAGTCAAATTTGACACTAATTTTGGGATAGTGAGAGCAATATTTTGTTGTATTGTGTTATTTTTAAAAAATAAATATTTAAGCCCAGTTTCTTTTTACTCCGACTACAAATGTTTCCTCCTTTCCTATTTAGGATTTTGAAATAAAACAAAATGTTTTTGATTATTTTTTAACATAACATTCAAAATTTAGTACGTTTGAAATTAAAATCGATCGATGTAAGTAATACCAGATACAGTAAAATTCCCCTTCGCGGACACCCCTTTTGAACGGACACCTCCCTTGGACGGACAGTTTCTCATGGAACCGTCCGACTCTCATATAAGTACTTCGCTTTCCTCTTTAGCGGACACCCCTATTGAACGGACACTTTTAGTGGGTTCCGTTGTTGTCCGCCCAAGGGAGATTTCACTGTAATATACAGGTGTCTCACCGAAGTCGACTAGTCGAAATTTCTCGGAAACTACATGTCCAATAAATTTGAAATTTTGTACACAGAATTAGTACATTATAAACTATATTTGGAAAATATTTTCAGTCATCCATGACTTCCGGTTATACCGGAAGTAGTTAAAGAATTATTTTTTTCGAACGCAATATTTATTATTCGTTAGATTAGTTGATTTAAAGATAATTTTACTTGAAACATTTTTCTCTGTCATTTGTAATTTCAGAGAAAAAAATAATTTTCATAATTATTAACGTTTGATTGGTTTAAAAAAATACGTTAGCCATTAAAAAAAAGCATCAATTTATGGGTGTAGCTATCTTGGATTGCGAGTTATAGCTTATTTTTTCACCTCAATCAAACGTAAAAAATTATGAAAAATGTTTCTTTTCTCTGAAACTACAAGCGATAGAAAAAAAATTTTTCAAACAAAATTATTTTTAAATTAACCAATCTAACGAAAAATAAATATTACGTTCAAATAAAATAATTCCTTAACCCCTTCTGATATAACCGGAAGTCATGGATGATTGAAACTGTTTTCAAAATGTACTTTTTTAGTATGTACTAAATCTATATATAAAATTTCAAAGTCGTCGGATTTGTAGTTTCCGAGTTATTTCGACCAGTCCACTTTGGTGGGACAACCTGTATAAATGCACATCTATTTTTAACGTTACATCAACGAAACAGAACAAACTTGTTCTCAAAAACTAAATCAAGACAGCAAACATATCTCTTATTCTTACAACGCTTTAAAAATAACAAAATAATACGCATTCAAAAAAGTGATAATGACGAATGATAAATAATAAATAAATTAATTAATAAATTAATGATAAATATTCTATTAAAAATAATATTAGAAAGTCCTAAACAAAAAGAGCAAAAATTGAAAATCAATGTTTTAAAACGTGTGGTGATTTCTTTAAATGTGAAAAAATATATCCAAAACATTATAAAAAAAGTGAAGTATTAAATTAAAATTACGCGAAGGAGTAAGCGGTAAATTGCGAGATTCGAACTACCACAGTCCACGACTGGAAATTCACTGGAAATAGAAGCATGCCACCTCATCCGTGGGCGGCGCTTAGCGGGAGGGGGGAGTGGCTAACAAGTCATTCGGCCTCGAAACGCAATTTATTAATAACTTTAATAAGGATTTATTCCCGAATCCCTGAACATTGCGCCCTAATATTTTACAGATTTGTTTTGTGTAATAATACCTATCGATTGATACCACTTTGATCAAAATCGGTGAATACAACATCTTGTGGTCTCCTTGTGAGTGCAACCAATCGAATACGCCATTAGTATCACCTGTCTGTATCATCCTTGATAGATCCCCTCTTAAGAGTGATACTAATAGCGTGATACATTGAGTTGACATAATCTGCGGTGAAATGAGTATCTAAAACTCTGTTTACTGAAATGAGGGGAATCATAACTTTGTTACATTAGGGTTTTGACTATTGTTGTAAATTTGCTCCGATTAGCGTTTCCTACAATCTGTTTCTAATGCTGCAATAGTTTTGAAACACCTTGAACAGAACGACATTAGTGCTTCTTGCTGCTATTTAATGCCGAATTTCATATAAGTATGTCTTTCTTTTAAGGAAAACGTAATACAAAACTTAAATGATTTGAAACTCTTTTCAAATTATTAGAGTACATTTAAAATATCTCTTGTAAATATGACAAAATTTTATCACCTATGTTGGTAACCTGCATCAAAACTGGTTTGTTTTTCATCCATCAAAGGCTATAATAATGCATTCCAATCAAAAAATCAGTTTTATAAGTTTTGATAATTATACACTGGTCGCCAACAAAAAAAAAACATACCCAGAAGGGATGGTTGTACGAAATTTGGCTGTATGTACACCTTAAGTGAAGTAGTAAATGATAAACATTTTGTCATGATCAGCAAACTTTTTGGTTGTTTTTGTTCGATATTTTATATTTCAACAATGTAGCCTAACCTAATGTAGTTAGATTAGTGATTATTGGAAATTTAAACTTTGCGAAACCTAATACTTGTGTTTGTGTTAAGCCTCGTGTCTACCGAAATCAGTTTTACATTCTAACCCCTTTTAAAGAGAGTGCAATTATGAAAAATGTATGAGGCCGTGAATATCACTTCGCGAAATTATCAGAAAATTGAGTGGAATTGACTTTATTGTAATTTGAGCGTGTATCAACGAATGGAGCCTAGAGCAACCAAGTCTAGAAAACACGCAATAAAGACAATGGTCAATCACAAATCATGAATAAACGGCAAGAAAGAGATCTTCGTCGAATGTCGTAGCTAACCCATTAGAGACAGTTCGATCAGTGGAGGCTGTTTTGGAAAGTGAGGCATCGACGAGCACAATTTATCAAAAAATCCATAGCTATGATTCATTACCACAATCAATCATTTGTCAGGCTTCTTTAATTCCAGAGCAATTAGTTGTCAAATTCGAGTGGTATGAGTTCAGAGAGCATTAAGTCGAAGAATGACACCAAATCGTCTCCGAAGACCTAAAGCAGAAAACCGAAATTTGGAATTCACTTATTGACGCTATTCTGGTTTAACCCTTTAACGCTTGCTGGTACAAATATGTACCATTTGCCATACAGATCAAAGTCTCGCAGTTTCCCCGGAAAAAATGAGCCTTAACATGTACGTTAGAAAAAATTTGATTATTTTACACCCCCAGAGTCTTGACCGTTAAAGGGTTAACACTTGGTGTTATGATGGAGTGAAGTACAGATTGGAAGCCGGTAATCTCTAGTCTTATTCTATGTAGGGAATGTGTGCGTAATTCCGAATGCTGTTGTTGCATTTATGTATGTCGACGCTCTCAAGCCAAAACGGCATAAACGCCAAAATGGCCATTTTTTAGTTAGCTGCACCGTTGAGTAGCATTTTTAAATCTGCATGCAACAGTTAAAGCGGTATACCCGCAAACAAACTTCATTCGCTATAAAATTGGTTTAAAGTTTGCGTAAAAGCCATTTAAGATTCATTATGTCAATCATTTTTTGCGTTTTCTGAAAAATTAGGTTAATGGCGTTTATGCTGTTTTGGCTTGGCAGCGTCGATGTGTACCCAAACGCTACGACATAAGGTAAGGGATGTCTTCCTTTCGGCATACGGTATGTTTAGCGTATGGATGGTGTTTATTTTTTCATACCTTGCTTTTGAAATTACCTACTTAACATTGGTTTGTAACATTTGCAATTGCATGTTATAACCGCATTATGCACAGTCCTAGCAAACACTCCACCTTCCTTCCCATCTATAAAACCCACCGTGTGGACATTTGAAACTACACGTATAGTATTTCTATTTTAAAGATGCATGATGTGTAGTACTAGAAAGGGTTAGGTCAAAGGGTAATAATAAATTAACACCTTGTCATGTTGATCTCACAATTTATTCTTATTGTTGGCAGGTAAGAATGAATCTGCCCTACATAAATTTACACATTTGAGAAAAATGTTTATCTAGAATATACCGAGATTTTGACTGCGGATTGAGCATCTTTTTTGTGACATCCGTTTTTCTTTTTTTATATTGGTGTATCTTGTCCCTTTCTGCAGAGGCATACCTAGAGTAAATGGCGCCTATGGCAAACACCTACTTTGCGCCCCTCTAAGTCGATAACTTGCTTCATTTTTTTTTTCATTTTCGTTTTTTTACGTTACACATTACATTTTTTGCGCCCCCGTTGAGATGGCGCCCATGGCACGTGCCATGCCTGCCATACTCTAGTTACGCCACTGCCTTTCTGCGCATCTCACAAACAAACTTATGTTAGGTGAACTTTACCGTTAATTCCGGTGTAATTTTTTTATCAAAAAAAGAAAAAAAATTCAAAATCCACCACAACACAAGGCTATTTTTTAAGAAAAGAATTAAACTTAACCCCTTGGCCTACACAACATCTGCCAATTGCGCGAGCCATAGTATACGAGAAAATTGATCGCGCGCCGTGACATTCAACCGTTTAACTGCATTTAGCCGTGTACCCGAACTGGTGAGAAAAAAAACTAGGGGCAATAGGACACAAAAGATTTACCACGAGTCAGATTCGTGGTTTTCGCTTATGGCACAAATCTTTACCACGAGTCAGACTCGTTGTTTTCGTCGATGGCACAAATTCTTTACCACGAGTCAGACTCGTGGTTTTCGCTTATGGCACAAATTTTTTACCACGAGTCAGACTCGTGGTTATAGGCCAAAGGGTTAAACAAAAGCAAATAGGTATGTGTGACCCATCAAAACTGACAATGAGTCAAATCACTTGGCATTCCTCTTTAGATAATAATTATATAATTAAATATTAATTATATGTACCGTAAACTACCGTGTTAAGGTCGTCATACTACACGACCAAAACTAAAACTTCAATCACCAGAAAGAAAACATTTAGTTTAAAGTCACCCAAAATCATATTTAATAAGATTTAAATTATTTTGGTAAAATATTAACTCGTAACTTTTCGTTATAAAAAGCATATGCGACGTGTAGAAATAACGACATAGTGTAAATAAAATGTACAGTAAAGCTTTGCTAATCCGAACTCCAATAATCCGGATTCTCCAGTAATCCGGACGAAATTGAAATATTAGTTATTTACATTATGTATTCCATAATCCGGATTTCTGGATTACTTGTGATTCCATAATCCGGATGGTAGGTTGCGCAGTTTGCCATGAATGTACGACACGCTGTTTATGTAAAAAGCAGTTCGTTAAAAAGCATCATGGGAAAAACACGATTTATTGCAAAAATTAAAAAGTCGTGTTATTAGTGGAAAGGTGTTGGCTACTAAGTATGGAGTTGGTACATCGACGATTTTCAATATGTGAGTAGTGTGTTTTGATTTAATAAATCCCTAGATGTAGTTAACATACTTTTGTGACTTTTAAGGCGCCTTTACCGCAATATATAGATATAGTGAAATATGTACTTCTTACTTCACAAATTATGGCGTTAATAATAATTGGATTCAATTGATTCTTTCAGGAAACGTTGTCTGAAAGTGCATAGATTCTCTGGACGGTCTTACATTTTTGATTTCTCTTTTTATTACAACAATAATTAGTAACAATCACACCCATAAATAGGGTATTTTCAAGCTGTCATTGGTCAAAGCTGAACGTTTTAAACAAATTTTTTCGACCGTCCGTAAGTAGCCACATGTTTTTTCTAGAAGTCTATACAAAAATGTGTGTTATTGGTCATGTAATAAGTGATTTAAACACCAAGTACGAATGAGCTGTAATGAATAAAAATCGCCTTGTACGGTGGCGCTGCCTGGTGCTCATGATTTGTAGTAATGAAGCACCGCCTACAGAAAAGGATCGAGATACCTTTTCCTTCTTGCTTTCGGAATGTATTCATTCCCCTTTATCTTAATATTTTCTGTTGGAGAATTTAGACACATACGTCGTCTTGTATTAACCACTTTGGTACGACGCCTATCGGCCGCGATACGTTACCAGCAACCGGCTTTCATCGTCCGTACGCTGGCACAGCCGTCAACTATAGTCGGCTGTGTAGGGTCATCTGTGGTCGTCGACTATAGTCGACGCTCGTACCGAAGTGGTTAAACTTTCAAGCAAAGGCGTATTTATTATCAGCATGTAATTTATGAAGTAACCATTACCTTATTTTCGGGCCTAAACTAATTATTAATTTATTAATGTTTTTATAAAAAAAATGTCTTGTTTATGATTAAAATATTATTATTTTGTATTAGTAATAAAATAATTGCTCGTACTTTACGAAAAAATTATGTATTCGATTAATACAAAACTGCGTAAATAAAAAATATAAATAAAATAACAGGATTTTTACAATCTTTTATCAAAACTCCAGCAGAAATAGTAGATATAGAACAGGAAACCAGGGCACTAGGGAACAACATAAAAATGAATATTGGCTACAAATTCGAAAAAAGTTATTAACAGCTTCAAATTTTGGACGAGTTTGTAAAATGCGAAAAATAACAAACCCCGACAACTTTATAAAAAATATGTTGTATCCACAATTCACAAATTTCAAAATGACCAATTAGGACAAGGACCACGAAGCAATTACCATACGACAATTTGAGGAACAGTTCAGAAAAAGAGTATCGAAGTGTGGTATTTTTAATTTATTTTTCTCTTGCCTATAATTAGTTGTTTATATCTAGGGTGCGCGATATATTCTTGGTGTTGTTATACCCTAAGACACAATAAAAAGGCGTGATGATTTTGCCTGTTATTATCTCATTTGAATCAATTAAAACCACTGATTTTTGGTTTCCGTAGTACATAATTAAATTTAAAATAGGGTAAATTGCCTAAAATGTCGCTGCCCCTAAAGAGGCTTCCATCGGCCTTTCTATAAAAATCCAAGTATGACCAAGATTTCGCGAGTTTACCTATAAGGCAAACATTGATGTATACATGTTTTTTTTTATTTAGAGTCCTTCGTCATCAATCTGAAAGGCAACGGCTTGACTTTATAGTGAAGTCACAGCATACGTTGCCAACCGTTTATTGTTTTGGGTTGGAGCAACGATGTGGCAACGCAGCTAGCTAGTTAGAGAGACAAACGTAAACATAACCTCAAACATATTAACACTTGACAACAGCGCTTTAGCGAACACAAACAACTTATATCACGTGAAGTTAGTCAGTAACGTTTATTGCATTTTGTACATATACTTTTACCTACCGTGTGCATGTCGGTGAACTGCCGATGCGTTTAACGTAAGTGGAAAAAGGACGACAATAAAGCTTCCATTAGTTAAGACAGGACAGATATACTATGTTTACTTATCTGGTCGATTGGAGCTGATATGTACCTCTTTATCTAACTCATTAAAATCGTATACAATTCGATGCCTTGTCTAACACATTGACTTGCCCTATGCGCTGCTCACCGGTGTGCACACAGTATATCTCTGTAATTTAGTTTTATTACCTACAGAAACCAACAGTACCCAAATTGCATTTAATTAAATGTTAATTTCTATGTTTTAATTTGAGCAGTACAAATTTGAATATTTGAACGACGTTTCGTCATTAATGACGTAGGCTCAAAATAAAAAAGTCAAGTATACTTATTTGAATCTATCGTGATATATTCCAAATTGCTTTTTGAAAACTATTTCTTATTTTATTTTAAAGCTAAAATAACTGACATCTTTTAACATTTCTTTAAAGTATATGTGTTTGGGTTTTTTTTTATCATATGGGCGTAGTTTTCTCTTAAAATTCGTTCTTTAAGCCACGCCTACCCTACGCTTGTGAGTTACCTCTGCCCACACCGTTGCCCCGCAGGTCAAACTAACTGAAAGCGGTAAAGGCCCCTTAAAAAGGTTCCAATAATCCGGATGTTTCACTAATTCGGATTGCCTCGGTTTTCATTGATCCGGATTAGCGAAGCTTCACTGTATATTATTATTATCAGTAGACATATTACTATCACTTTCAAACCTTCCTGTAATAAAAATACACTCTGCACTACAATGTCAAACATCCCAAAAACATTTTATTAACGTTATAGCTACAAAACACACTATAATTTGTTTTAAGAGGTGCTTAATTTAACCATTAATGTTTATGTGCTTTTATATATGGCACATTGTATTCATATAATGTGTTTATCATGTTACCATCCACTTTGATTAGTTGTTTTTGCCAAAATCCACAAAAAAAATTAATAGAGGTACATTTAATAAATAACAAGCAAAGAGAACGTGTACTTTTATTCAGTCGTTAGATCAAAAGAGCATCATGAACGTATTCTACGAATTGTTTACATAAATCTATGCACTGACAAAGGTAATGGCAAAATTTAATCAGGAATGTTGTAAGTAATTATCTCAATGCACCCTTCTCTAGTACATTTTCGGTTTAAACAAAAGGAAACCTTCAAAATCAAGCCGATATCTACTAATATTATTGACATTCATATTAACTATCATTAATTTCGTGAATTATACAGTGTTATCTATCATTGCGAAATGTATAGATATTTATTTAAAAATAAAATATGGAAGAAAATATGGAGGGATGGTAAAAGGTATGGATTTATTTGTGGAAGCTAACAATAAATTACTAACAATTAATGAAGCCATTGTGGTAAAGAGGAACGGTTCATACGAAGAATTTGAACAAGATTTTCTTTGTAATGTAAAAACTCTCTGCAAATGTTCTCGCAAATTAAGACAAGAAATCAAATATTTCTTAGGCTACAAATACTATATAAACATAGAAATTAAATTTGAAGACAGCGTCACAATAATAGACAATGTAGACTTGAATAGAGACAACTTGCTTGATTATTTACGAGATAATTTTATGGAGTCTAATGCGATTTTGGGGAGCAAATCTTGGAGAGTGTTCATTTACAAAAATCCTGTAAATTGGGGTCAAGATTGTGATCAACCAAAACATCTTATCATTGTAGTTTTCCGTCATTCAGTTGCAGATGGAATTGGTTTACATAGTTTATTTGCAAACAACTTAGATGGATATGAATTGTTATCTTTTACTGATAAATTGAAATCACTTCCAAAATATATTAAAGACGTAGGGCTTGATGATGGTTATGTATACGATAATCCGTTTAAAATAAATAAAACATTTTTACATTGTAACGTCGAAAATGAACTAGCTGTATTTATAGAAGATCAAGTGAAATACATTCCATTAATTAAAAATATAAAGAATAAGTTAAACGTTGGGTTTGGTGACGTCTTGTCAACTTGTTTCATGAATGCCTTATTAAACTATGCCAAAAAGGTTTGTTTATTTTTTATATTAATTACAACTAATTTAATGACATTGCAAAGCGCATTATTTTTAAATGTAGAGAGGTGAAGAAGGAAAAGATTTTAAATTTGGTTACACCTTACAACCAATAGATAAAGATGTTATAAATATGATGGAAGGTAGATTTAATTATGACAATATATCAAACAAATTGATCTCCTTCATATTTAACGTTCCCAAGAATTTTTCTCAACTAACTTTAACCGAAGCTGTTAAAGCAATGAACGCTGCGAATACAGAAGCTAAAAGAGCTGTTGATGGATATGTAGGTTATTTGTTCAAAAAATTTATTTAATGAACTTTAAAACATGTGTTAATGTTTACTTTAGCTTATTAATGCTCTGCAAAAGATTTCTCATTTGGGAACGGTGCCTATAACACGAAACCTGTCCCAAAGAATGTTTAGAGCTACTAATGCATGGATTACAAATGTTGTTGGATTGAAATCGATTACATTAAGTAGACGTCACCAGGTGGAAAGCGTACTTCCATTTTTGTCAAATTCTCTGAATACAGGTAAAAAAGATTTTAGATCGTTGTTTTTGTACTAAAAATGACTAACTCAATAAGTCTGAGCCAGTCAGTTATATCTGTTCATTATCAAGACTTACTTTACTTTTGGAGAAATAATCTTTTCAGTACTGAAATGAATGCGGAAAAGTAAAATATTAATCGGATTTTATAAATGTATTAATAACTGATTTCTTTTTAATTTACTGATAAATTTTTGCCTTTATTAAATAAACTGCTTTTTAGATACTTTTTTATATTTACCTAATGGCGTATTCGTTTGGTAAAACTGGTGCGCACTAGTGCATAATAGCGTGTTCTATTGAACTTTCACTTTTTTGTACTAAGCTAATATGATGTATGCACTCACTATGCACTCAAGGTCAAATTCTGGTGCGCACCAGTGCAGCCAAACGAATACGCCATAAATCAATTACCGATTACAATTATTGAGTTCTATCAACTTTGAAATTTTTAATACTGAAAACCGTCAAAATGGATTCAGGTCCCTTCAAACCGCTGCTTGTATGATGTGAGATAATAAATATCGTTTTCTTTTTTAGGGTTTATGCTAATAGTGTTTTCTTTAGGAAATAAGTTTCAAATGTCCCTTTCAGGACCAAAGTCTATCGTACGTTCAAGAAAAGATTTAGATGATATATTAAACGATATGTTTGGGAGCATTGAACGTTTATTCACTGAAGTGAATTGATAAAATATAACTATAAGGTGTATAGAAAGTCTTTAAAGGTATGTTTAGAACAGGGCTGTTTAAATTCTGCACAATGCAAACGCGCTGGTTTCTGTGCAAATGTGCTGCGCACTGTGCGCGCGTTATGCAATTTTTTGTTGTAAGGCACAAATGGTTGGGCATCATCAAGATATATAATCTCCGTCCTGCGAAAGATGTTTCATGGATGTGTGTCATAGTAGTGCACTCCCTGTCTATCTTAGGAATAGCATTCGTGTCAAAAGAGGTTAATTCAAAGTTTAATGTTATTTTTATGATAATAGTTGAATGCAACTTGTACTGTTAGTATTTAATGTTAATATTTATTACGGTTGCGTTGATTCATCGCAAAATGCTAACCTTAAAGGCTTTCTACATACCTTGTAAAACTATGTAGCAATCGATGATTAATAAAAGGTCTTTAATCAATAAAAATAATACTTTTATTTACCGGATATGCAACTAATTACGTTAATAATAATAGCTTTGTTCGTTGGTTTAAAACTTGCACTGCACTAACTTACACTATGGTGCAAAGGTACACTTTAACGACCGCTCACACAACATGTGTGTGATAGCTAGAACAACCGTTAAGGACCGCTCACACAACATGTGTATGATGCTACTGCCGAAGGTTGAAAGGTTGAAATAGCACTATTTTCACTTGTATTTAGTTGAAGCAACAACAAGTAACAATGTGACAACAATAAATACACTGCCGGCCCCTGGCGACGTTTGACTGCGTAGACGTTCGGTTGTTAAAGTGTTAATAATGCACTGAACTGCTAAGTGCAAACAGTGTAGCCCTAACGAACAAAGCTAATCATACACAAACTGTCATGAAATTGATGACAATACACCAAGAAAATCTTTGTACACTTGGTTTTTATGTGTTAACGTACTGACTAACAAGTATGTTACTTGTAAGTAATACTTGTAAGTATTTTGTGCTCCAATAATGTTTATAAAATAGATGTGGAATAAACATGTAAATACCGATAAATTCATATTTTCCATTTTTGAGATATTAGCAGAAAACACACAGAGTCTAGTTCCAAAAGAATTTAAAAAATCTTAGAACTAGAAAATACTATTTTTTCAACAGTCACTTTTCAAACTAGGGGTATTATCGGAGCGTAACAAAGAGATTATCCGAAGAATAGAAAAACACAGATTTTAAAGTAAAACAATTTATCTTAGAACTCAACAATAATTTGTCAAAACCTGATTCAAGAATTTTTTCGGTGCTGGTCAGTAGTAAGGCGAATAGGGACAGTCGGATTAATCGGGATGACGGATTAACGGGGCTTTAGAGTAATAAAATTGTAATCGTGTGTCGCTATCTACATTAGTAGTATCGGGTATGGTACTATTTATAATACCAATTTTTGTATTTTCAATCTACAAATTTGTGATAAAAATGACCTAACATTATAGCAGCAAGACTTGCCTTACTGAAGTATCACAATTTTATTGATCGTCGACGTCGGAACAAAAAGCTTTGTAATTTCGATACCAGATACGTTTTCATTAAACGCTTCGAAAACGTGCACTCGGTGTTAGCGGGTTAACCCTTTATCGGTTTATGTGGCCAAATGGTTACGACAATTTTTGTACCCCCTTAACGGGCAAGATATTAAAGGGCTGTATCAAAATTGTCTGCTATTTGGAATTGCCACAGAACGTGTTACTGAGGTATTTAGAAGTGCTATCATGTTTATAGCGATATAAGTTCTAGAGTTACAGGTTGTAACCATACGGTTACAAAATCTATTAAAACACCCTAGTTATAATCTAACCCTTTATTTACAAAAGTAAAAAATATACATTATAACCTCATATTACTGTGAAAATATTTAAAGCAATTTTTGGTTTCTGTAAGACATAGTCTGGAATTACATTTTTCGCACTTTATGTGGCTAGTGCCCCTAACACAGTTTCTGCATCTGCCCCTATTAGTATGTACAGGCCAGTGACCGTAGCAGTCAAATCGAGAGGCAGAATCCGGCCTTTCAATTACAGGACGTTGTATTACCGCTATCTCAGCCGAAGAACTTGGTCTACCCCTTCTAGATTCTTTTCCACACTTAGCTAAACTAACTGAAATTTCCAACCTGAAACGTTTGAGAGGTATGTGTTTTTGTTTGAGTGCAGCACAATCCATTCTGTACAATAACCAAGCGTTTACAACGCATACGTCCAGAAGATAAGAAAATATTGAAAAATACCAACGCTTCGCTTTGTGGGGTGTTTTATAAAGGCCCATCAAAGCATTAGCTGTATCCACACCACCCATATACTTATTGTATTCCTTTACTATAGCAGGACAAGGTATATCTACCTTTTCTTTGGCGTATTTATTGAACCTCTTTACAGTACCTGTGGGCTCAATACCATGAACTGTACTTTCCAATAATACTGCCTTATTATCAACCCATTTTACAACTATCAATCCTTTGTTTTTATCGGTTTTATAATCAAAATGCCCTCTGCTTTTGGAGAACTTTGTCAGTTTCGATGGGGCAACCGGCAATTCTGTTACTGCGCAGAGTTCCAAGACTATGAATATTCATTTTTTCTTTGAGATAAAGAAAAAGCGGTAGACCAGCAAAGTAGTTGTCAAAGAAAAGCGTTGCCCTACTAGGATCGTGCAAGGATTTTGATAATGATATCACAATTCCTGCGCCAACACCCATTTCACATTCTTCTTGTGTGAGTTCATTGATTGTTCCTTGAAGATTTTTGAAAGTGTTAGCGCCTTGGTAAGGTATAAAATCTAAAATATAGCCTGATATGCCAGCAATCACGAAAAATTTATAACCCCACTTGTGTGGTTTGTTCTTGATGTACTGCCGAAGATTACCAGCACGAGTGCCCTTGTAGGCAACTATTGTTTCATCAACAGAGTACTGATTCTCTATATGAAATTTTTGAAAGTTACGGCGCAATTTATCGATAAACGGACGAATTTTGAAAAATCTATCCAAAATGTTTTCGTTTATATCCTGATTATTATTGAAGTGTATGTAACGCCTTAGCAGCTTGAACCGTTTGAGAGATATCAAAGACGCTATCTGCTCTATCCTCGTATTAGTACACCAGTAATCTTCATACGAAGGTAAGTTTATTACACCCATGTATAACAAAATTGAAATAAAATCAGTCATTTCTCTGGGATTTGTAGCAATGCATACACCTGTTGTTTGGGTACTATATAGATTAGTTTGGTCGATTATATCATTTATGATATCAAAAGAAAGGAGTTGGGTAAAATACTCCAGTGGACATAGAATTTCTTCGTTAGTGACTGGCGTGAAATCATCATCCCTATTTAGTAGTTCTTGGAATATCTTCTTTGGTCCAGTTGAAATGTATGGTTTTCTTTCCCTTTTTGTTTGGTACTTCATAGTCGTCTTCAATAACTTCGTCTTTATTTTTATTGCGTTGAATAAAAATAAATGGATGTAACAATAGAGGCAAACAATAGAAAACGTTCCCTTTTGCGTAATACTCACCAAGAGGTACTGATCTTTGTAATTTTTTCTTTCTAGCTTTGTCCACGGTTAAGTTTTCTTCCTCATCAGACGTATCAGACATATCAGATACCTGTGGCGGTGGAGGTAGCTGGTATTTCGTTTTCTCCGCTTTTTTGGATGTCATCTCAAAAGCATCTCCAACAAGTTTGGCTTCACGTTCCCCAAATTCATTATCGCAAGACTTCTCTTCTATATCTGACAAGTCATGTACTAAAAAAGTATTACAAAAATTTAACACTCTTTTTAGTTTATCTTTGCACATTACTCACCCAAAGGTGAATTTATTCTTTGCAATTCCTTCTCGCGAATTTTAGATAAAGGAAGATTATCTTCCTCGTCAAAACTATCAGAGGAATCCGAAACGTGAGATTTCTTTCTTCCATAAAATGACCATGATGGTACTGGACCATAGTTATTCATTTTGTAAAAAAATTGGTCTCAGTTGAAAGAACCCTGTGATGAGCGTTGTGTAACCATATGGTTACACAACTGTTCTTATCAAAAAATTACTAAGCAACGTAAATATAAATACAAAAACAACTTACGATCTGATTACCAAAAGTATTTCACCACTAACACAGAAAAATCACGATTGTAATATAAAACCCACACCTTCAACAAACCACTTTTCTATTGATGTGTGTTAGATAAAATGTTCAGTTAAAGAAAGGTTGGCAATGGTTTGCATATAAAACCAAAAAGGATAGGTTGGTAACGTGTAACGTTGAAAAAAAAAAGAAGTCGGTGTAATGGCGAATAGCGTGTGTGCGGGGAAGGATTATAAAAGGTGGATGTGTCTGCAGCTGTAAACGAGTTTAAATATACAGTTAGTAACAGTCTTATTTGTACACCTCAGTGTCTAAATAAATTTGTATTAAAATTGAAAGATAACAATCAAACTAACAAAGTGTTGTCTTTGATTTTTTTTTATTGCAACATTAACAACAAATATAGGGAAAGACGAACGTAAAATAACAATTCTAGAAACAATATAACTAATATTTTTATAATAAAAACTTACTTCAGTACCGAAATACAATTTCTTAACTGCAACATTCTTATTTGTACACTTAGACTTTACATTTATAATTTGTCCAAAAAAGATAAGTTTAACAAAATTTAATATTTTGTTGAATAGCCCTTGACTTGAATTACAGCCCTACACCTCTTTTGCATTGACTGTACGAGGTTATTACAAATTTTGGGATCTATTTGATTCCACTCTCGTTCAATAATTGCTTTTAATTCTTTCTTGTTGGTAGTGGCCGTCTCACGAACTTTCCTTTTCAAAATTGCCCATAAATGCTCTATCGGATTAAGATCCGGAGACTGTGGCGGTATTTTAAGCCGTTTTGGAATGTTCCATATGAGCCATAACTTATTTATTTCCACTGTATGTTTCGGATTGTTGTCCTGTTGAAACATATATAACGCACCCATATCCATTTTTGCTGCACTTTGCTTTATATTATTTTTTAGAATGTCCAGATATGCCCATTTGTCCATAATGCCATCAATAAATTGAATATTACCCACTCCCTTAGA
Organism: Digitonthophagus gazella; assembly: GCA_036711955.1. Lineage (NCBI taxonomy): Eukaryota > Metazoa > Arthropoda > Insecta > Coleoptera > Scarabaeidae > Digitonthophagus > Digitonthophagus gazella. The sequence continues at coordinate 13,724,252 of JASCIT010000001.1, forward strand.
TGACATACAGCCCCAAATTAACACTGATCCACCGCCGTGTTTTATAGTAGGTAAAGTATTCTTAAAATTGTATTCCTTATTCTTCTTTCGCCACACTCTGACAATTCCACCTGACCCAAATAAGTTTATTTTTGTTTCATCGGACCAAATAATGTTATCCCAAAAAGATTGCGGCTTATCTTTATGCTCTCTAGCAAATTTCAATCTAGCGATACGGTTCTTCTTACTAACAAATGACCTTTGTCTTGCGATTCTTCCGTGATATTCATTGTTCCATAATACTCTGCGTACGGTCTGAGTTGATACTTTCTTTCCTAAGGATGTTTCTAACATTTTTGTTATTTTTGGAACACTTAATTTCGGATTTATTTTAAGTTGCCTGATGATGAAGAGCTCGTCTTTTTTATTAAGTTTTTTCTCTTTAGGAATTCGTGGATTGTTTTTTGTTGTTCCATTATATTTAAATTTATTCACTATGTAGTTTATGGTAGAATGTGGTTTATTTACAATTCCACCGATTTTTCTGAGTGAATATCCCTTTAATGCAAGATTAATTATCATGTCTTCACTTCATTACTAAACTCCCTTCCTTTAGCCATTTTAAACTCAAAAAAGCAAATACCAAATGTCAAATTAGAATCAATTAATTAAAATGACACCCTCGAAAGTAACGTATGCGCACTTTTCATAGTAGTGGGCATGCGTTTGTAGTTTATCCAATAGAATACGAATCCCTTAATCAGTGTATAAATAAGAATGTTGCGTTTCAAAAAACTTTCGATCAGTACTTAAATAAATTTTTAATTAAAAAAAATAATAATTATGCTGTTTCTACATTTGTTATTTTAAGTTCATATTCCCTAATATTTATGGTTGATCTTGCAATAAAAAAAATCAAAGAAAACACGTTAGTTTGATTTCTATCCTTTGATTTCAATAAAAATTTATTTAGGCACTGAGGTGTACAAATATGACTGTTACTAACTGTATATAAGTTGTTAAGTTACAAAAGGACTGATTATTTAACCTGAAATAATAACAATGTGCAACACATCTTTACGACGAAACTTGTACAGGTCCAGACATGTTTTTGTAGAAAACGTCATTTGCTTAAGAACCAATGAACTCATGTTTTCCCCACTACAACAGGGTTGAAACCATATGGTATTGTTGCCCGATACCATCGTAATAGTGACAAACATTAAAATTTGACAATTGAATTTAGTGTAACCATATGGTTACATTATCCAGTAAAGAGCATACTATTTATTTATAGCCAGTCCGATAAAGGGTTAAAACGAATTTGCTTATGTAAAAAATGGTTTGAAATCAATAAAATTCAGTAAAATCAGCAGGTTATAGTATCACTTCTCGAAAAAGAAACTGCCTATAAAACGCTAAAAAATTTTAACCTAGCATAAACCTTAAGGTGCGTTATCAATCATGCGATTGCAGCGCGCATTCGTCGCGCGGCTGCAGATTCGTGACTTTTCTAGCGCTTCTACAGTCGCCTTATTAAGTGTCAATTGTGTGACAATAGTCGCCTTCGGTTTTTTCTCTTTCGGATTATCCATATATCCATCCAGGTATCCATATAATTCAATTTAAAAGAGTGGCTGACGCAAAATCGCCAGAGCCGCGCGACGATCGCCGCTGCAGTCGCGTGATTGACAAAGCACCTTTACAGGAAAATTATCGGCTTTTACTTGTATTTTATGCACTTTATTAAGACTTGCAAATTTTGTAAAAATTGATATTAAGGTGAAAAAAATGCAAAAAGTGGATTTATCGGTTTTTGCGAGTTTACTCGACATATGATTTATTGTAATTAAGTTTCACAAAGGATTTGCTTGATGTGTTGGAACAAACCCATCATTAAATTGAAGTTATTTAATTTTTCCCATGCAACTATCCTTTATCAATTCACCTCACATTCAGTAGACATGCGTTCAATAGTCACCAACATTGCCTTTAATATATCATCCAAATTCTTCCTTGAACGTACTACGGATTTTGGTCCTGATAAGCTCATCTGAATCTTATTTTCTAAAGATCCCACACATAACACAAACCCTAAAAGAATAATTTTTTTAGTTAGGTTTATGCATTTCGTTCTTCAAAAAATGTTGTATTTACTCATAATGTTAATGCTTTTATTGTTAGCTTCACTTTTTTTACCTTTTTGTTATTTTATTAACTATCGGATTAGTATTATGGTTACTCTTACGTCAATGTTACTGATTACTTGGTCGGAAGGATGATTATTTATCATTCTCATTACATACATTACAATATGTTTATATGTTTACATACCTGTATCCAAAGCATCCGCTACAAATCCGAACATATTTTCGACCACATGTCCACTTATGGTAATCGTATTCATTCCAACAATGTTTGAAAGCGATGCATTTACAGATCTGGACATTCTCGACATTACATAACCTGCTACAGGAGCAGTTCCCAAATGTGCAATGCTTTTCAGCACATTAAAAAACTAAACATTGCAGTTAATATCAATATAGATTTCACTTATCATTGAACAAAACAAAACTTACAAATGTCTCTGTGGATCCTTTCGATTCTCTATTCGCATCGCAAATTGATTTAACTGCTTCGGTTAAAGTTAGTTGAGAAAAATTAGAAGGAACATTATAACATATTACTATTACTTTATTAGATATTTTGTCATAATTAAATTTTCCCTCGATCATACTTATGGTTTCTTTATCAAGTGGTTGCAGCGTATAGCTTAATCTAAATTTTTTGATATCTTCACCTATCTACAATTAAACATTTCGTGTAATTAGTCATGCAATTATAAAAAAATGTTAAAAAAGTAAACCTTTTTCGAATACGTTATTAAAGCAGTTGTTAAACAAGCTAACAAAACATCACCAAACCCAACGTGTAGCTTATATTTTATAGCTTTAATTAATGGAATATACCTGACGTGGTCTTCCGTAAAAATAGTTAAGTAATTTTCGATATTTGAATGTTGAAACGTTTCATTTTGTCTAAACGGATTGTCGTATATATAAGCATCATCTATTTCTTCATTTTGAAAATGTGCTGGTACCGAGATTGCCTTTATTTTGTCAGTAAAATTTAACGCTTCAACCCCGGGCACATTGTTTGCAAATAGACTAACTAAAGCAAGTCCATCACCAACTGAGTGACGGAAAACTTGAACAACGAGATGTTTATGTTGATTATTGTCTTGATTCAAATTTATAGGGTTTTTAAAGATGAATACTTTCCACGTTTTCTTTCCCAAAATCGCTTCAGAGTTCGTAAAATTATCATTTAAGTAATCGACTAAATTGTTTCTATTTAATTCTACATCGTCTATAATTGTAACGATGTTTTCAAATTTAGCTTTGGTGTTGATATAGTATTTGAAACCCATGAAAGATCCGACTTCTTGTCTTAACTTGCGAGAAGCTTTGTAAAGGTTTTTCATATTGCAAACAATATCTTGTTCAAATTCTTCGTATGAACCGTTTCTTTTTACCACAAGAACGACATTTATTGCAAATACTTTTTTGGTAGATTCCATAGCTAAATCCATACCTTTTATCATCCCTCCGTATTTCTTTCCATGTTTTAATCGTAAATAAATATGTATAAACGTAGCCATGAAAAATGCTAGTAATATACCAAGTAATCCTATGATAATTATCGGAAAAGTTAATAAAATGAGTATATATTTTATTGGTTTTGGGGGCTTCGTCTTGTTTAAACCGAATATATACTAAAAATGTATTGTAAAAAAATAATTGTAATATTTCTATTAAATTTGATATTACCTTAACTGTTGTATAGGTTTTTTTTAAAAGTTCATATAAGTTGTTCATGTTTTATTTCTCTTAATATATCTACGATTTGAATAAAATATGCAAGGTTATATCTTTATATTTATCTATAGCTGAGAGATAAAAGGTCGTTTCTCCATTTTTTTAGTATCTTTTTTTAGTTTTTTATTATAGTTCAGTGATTAACATCATAAAAATGTTATTAATAAAATTTCGAAGATAATAAAAATGGAGATACGACCCTTTTCTTCTCACAATCAGTTATACAGTATTACCTCGGTAATCGTAATTAATAGAAATTAAGTTACATTAATTGAAGTTACTGCAATTAACGAAAAAAACAATATAATAAAAGAAGATACAAATGAAATTTATTTTATAAAACGGTAGACTTATTTTACGTCATATAAAGCTCTACCAGTGTGTTGCGAAATAAATTGACACTAAATACGCATTGAAAGATATCAGACTGTAGTAGTTATTGACGTAAATGTTTTTAAGGAGGACTTACCGAGGATAGACTGTTTTGCAGTGTTGTAATAATTAAGGAGATGCTTGTATCTAGGGTTACTATTAGACTGAGATAGTACTGTAGTTATATAGAAAACGTGGTAATTGCGTTTGTGACATATTTTTACAAATGTAACGTTTTTACGGCTATTAAATATAATTTTCCATGTAAATTGCTAGTTGGACTATAGAATATATAAATTTGATTAAAGTAAAAAAGCTCCTCACATACAACGTAAACAATCAGAAAATGATTAATCATAAACACAATTTCGAAATTTTGTTGAATCGAAACGTTAAAAAAAGTTTGATCTAAAACGTCTATTTGCAATAACATGTTAACTAAAAAAACGCATATAACTGTGATATTTATACAAAATTTCAGAAAAAAACTTTTAAACATTTTAAGAACGTAAAAGATATGTTTGCAAATACACTTTTTACAAAATAAAAACGATTTTATTGCAACAACAGATTGTTTGACTTAACTTATGGCACGAATAATACTTAACGACTGATTATTTTCACATATAGACTAAGCAAGTGTTGACAATGCTCTCCTATTTTCTTCGGAAAATTATCTCACAATAGTATTCCATTCGTTGTTGCAACTGTGGAAGATCGTTGATAATATATAATAGCGAACATTTTTGTGTTAAAATTGTGATTGACTTTCACGACACAAGGAAAAATTTAGTCTTTTAATCCAAAATAGAGGTTTTTGAGTTCATTTTAATGCAAAGATTATTTAAAATTGGTAAAAAAATGTAAGTTTGTTTAAGGTTCACAAAAATCATAAGTCACTTATTCATTTTTGGGTTATTTCTGTACTTCTATGTTGTCATAAGTGAACAATATTTATAAATAAATACGTTATAACTTACAACTTGACTTTTATAATTTGATTTTGATCGTTACGTAAAAATGTAAGAGGTTCTGAACCTCGAAAATGGTTCACAAAAACTGTAATGAAAATGTGTTTTACGTGAAATATAATCTTGCTTGGTTACAGTTTATCGCGTATTAATAGCTGTGTTCATTGGGTTAAAACTTGCACTGCACTATTACACTATGGTGCAAAGGTGCAGTTTCGTGCAGCATTTAAAGAGGAATGACTGTAATTCAGTGTAATTTGGTGCACTTTAGTTCAGGTATGAACTGTGATCCACCGAACGCATATCTAACCAAAATTTAATAATGCACTAAACTGCTAAGTGCACGCAGTGCAGCCTTGACGAACAAAGCCAATGATAGGTGGGAGGGATGTTTCTCCAAGGGAGTAATGTGCACGTTATGGGCACAGTGCACTGATTGTGCAATGCACGCTGAGCAGCACTGGTTTAGAACCTCATAATTTTGTTTGTATTAGTTGTATTTTTGCTTATTTGTTCATTACTATGTCTACAATACACCAACAGTCAATAGTCAAAAACATCATAATATAAGGTGTTCATTTAAATTCGTGCTCAAGTGACCTATGAGTTCTACTAGCATCTTTGTCCCGTTCATTTCCTACGTATCTCTTCATCATTAGCTTTGTTCGTTGCGTTAAAACTTGCAAAGGTACAGTTTCGTGTAGCATTTAAAGTGCAATAAGTGTAATTCAGTGTAATGTGGTGTACTTTAGTATGAACTATGATCCAACGAATGCATATATAACGTGTCATTCAAATGAATTCAAAAATTTTTCTCTTAAACGAATTAGCCGCAGATATATATTATTATTATGACATTTGTTACCTACAATAACCACGAACTGGTCATTTTCTATCATTTTTGTGCCGTCATCGTTTAGTACAAACCATCTTTCTAATATTTTTGCCATTGTACCTGCACTGCACCGTTTGAACATACTCCAGAGCAGGTTCAACAAAACCTGCACCAACTTGCACTGACTGCACGAAGTTACACTGCACGTGGCGCAACGAACAGTACGAGTGTAACTGTTATAAACGGCACTGTGCCCAACGAACACGCGATATTTGCACTGAACTGCTAAGTGCAAGTAGTGCAGCCCTAACGAACAAAGCTATTGTCTAATAAACATTCAAGGCATGCTTGAGCACGAATTTAAATGAACACCCGATATAATAAACGTCAGCCAACATGGCATCCGAGGTCAAGATATATGATCTCCATCCCGCGAAAGATGTCTCATGCATGGGTGTCGTAATGGATGCATTCCCTATCCGTCTCAGGAAATTCATTCGTGCCAAAGGCGGTTAATTTGAAATTTAATGTTATTTTTATGTTAAAATACTTGAATAAACGTACAGTCCTACACGCGAGAACTTGCTGCTGAGATTTTACAAACATCCGCGACAGCAAGAGTGAGAAAGTATTCGGGTAGATAGAGATAAAATTACGTGTGCTCCTTTAGCTGCAGTGTGCTATCCAGGGCTGGTTTCAGACAATTTGAACACTTGCAAACACGAATTGTCCCCGAAGTAACTTCGTCCTTGGAGAAGGGGTGAATGAACATTTTGAGCATTCCTAACGATTGGTTGTTTTTTCCAGATGGTACTTCACTATACAATTCCAAACCCTTGAGGAACTTGACATGTTTATTACACAAATTTATTATTTTGGGTCTGAGTCCCTACCTGAACTTAACAAATGCGTAAAAACAAAACTAAAGAAATGTTTAAACTAAAGCCCGCAATATATGGAATTATTGCAAATCTATAAAATACTTAAGACGGCTCTTGTATATTCAGATCTCTTCACTGTGAGCGATTGCGTTTAAATGAAGCGTGCTAGTCTGAAGTTACTGTTGTCCATTGCGCAACTGTAGGCGCGAATTACTCAGCCGCAAGTTCTCGTGTGTCAAACTGTACTGTTAATGTTTCATGTTAACACTTTAACGACCGCTCACACAACATGTGTGTGATAGCTACAACAACCGTTAAGGACCGCTCACAGAACATGTGTGTGATAGCTACAACAACCGTTAAGGACCGCTCACACAACATGTGTGTGATGCCACCCCCGAAGGTTGAAAGGTTGAAACAGCACTATTTTCACTTGTGTTTTGTTGAAGCAACAAGTAACAATACGACAACAATAAATACACTGCCGGCCCCTGGCGACGTTTGACTGCGAAGAGGTGCGGTCGTTAAAGTGTTAATATGTGCTCTGGTTTCGTTGGTTCATCGGAAAATGCTAACCTTAAAGACTTTCTACCTACCCTGTAAAATTATGTAGATTAATGATTAATAAAAGTCTTTAGTCAATAAAGATAATGCTTTTATTTACCGGCCATGTAGCCAGTAAGTAAATAATAATAATACAAAAACTGTCATGAAATTAATTGCAATACACCAAGAAAACCGTAAAATTGTTTTTTATATATTACCATACTGACCAATTATTTTATGTTCATAGAATAGATGTAGTAGATGTTCAGTTTCGTATATAATTTAAAAAAAATAATATCAGTCTTTGCTTGTATGTTATGAACTTCATTAAGGGCTGTAACATTTGTAAAAATCGATATTAAAGATCCAAAAATGCATAAAGTGGATTTATCGTTTTTTACGTGTTTATTCCACATATGATTTACAGTAGGTAATGAATATTGTGAAACAATTTGCTTGATGTGTTGGAACAAACCCATTATTAAATTGAAGTTATTTAATTTCCTTTGTCAATTCACCTCACAATCAGCAGACAAGCGTTCAATAATCATCAACATGTCCTTTAATATATCATCCAAATCTTGCCTTGACCGTACTACGGACTTAGGTCCTGATAAGCTCATCTGAATCTTATTTCCTAAAGATCCCACACATAATAAAAACCCTAAAAGGATAATCTTTTTAGTTAGGTTTAAGCATTTTCTTCTTCAAAAAATGTTGTATTTATTTATAGTGTTAATGCTTTTAGCTTCACTTTGGTTACATTTTAGTTATTTTATTAACTATCGGATTAGTATAATGATTACTCTTATTTCAATGTTATTGGTTACTTGGTCGGAAGAATATTTAGTTATCATTCTCATCCACATGCATTACAATATATTTTGTGTAGGTACCTGTATCCAATGCATCCGATACAAATCCGAACATGTTTTCCACCACATGTCCACTTATGGTAATCGCATTCATTCCAACAATGTTTGAAACCCAGGCATTTACAGATCTGAACATTTTCGCCATTATATAACCTACAACAGGGGCAGTTCCCAAATGTGCAATACTTTTCAGCACATTAAGAAACTAAACATTGGAGTTAATATCAATACATATTTCACTTATCATTAAACAAAATAAAGCTTACAAATGTTTCCGTGGATCTTTTCGATTCTCTATTCGCATCGTACATTGATTTAACTGCTTCGTTTAAAGTTAATTGAGAAAAATTGGAAGGAACATTATAATATATTACGATCACTTTATTAGATATTTTATCATAATTAAATTTCCCTTCGAGCATACTTATGGTTTCTTTATCAATTGGTTGCAGAGTATAGCTCATTCTAAATTGTTTGATATCTTCACCTATCTACAATTAAAAATATTTCTTGTAGTTATTCATGTAATTATAAGAAATATTAGAAAATTAAACCTTTTTCGCATACGTTATTAATGCAGTTGTTAAACAAGTTGACAAAACATCGCCAAACCCAACATGTAGCTTATTTTTTATAGCTTTAATTAATGGAATATACTTGACCTGGTCTTCCGTAAAAATAGTTAAGTAATTTTCGTTAGTCGAACGTTGAAATGTTTCATTTTTTCTAAACGGATTATCGTATACATAAGCATCATCCAATTCTTCTTTTTGAATATGTGCTGGTAACGAGGTTGTCTTTATTTTGTCAGTAAAATTTAAAGCTTCAAACCCAGGCACATTGTTTGCAAATAGACTAAGCAAAGCAAGTCCATCACCTACTGTGTGACGGAAAACTTGAACAACGAGATGTCTGGGTTGATTATTGTCTTGATGTAAATGTATAGGGTTTTTAAAGATGAATACCTTCCAGGTTTTCTTTCCCAAAATCGCTTCAGAGTTCGTAAAATTATCGTTTAAGTAATCGGCTAAATTGTTTCTATTTAATTCAACATCGTCTATAATTGTAACGATGTTTTCAAATTTAGTTTTGGTGTTGATACAGTATTTGAAACCCACGAAAGATCCGATTTCTTGTCTTAACTTGCAAGAAGCTTTGTAGAGGTTTTTCATATTACAAAGTATATCTTGTTCAAATTCTTCGTATGAACCGTTCCTTTTCACCACAAGAACCACATTCATTGCGAACACTTTTTGGGTAGATTCCATGACTAAATCCATACCTTTTATCATCCCTCCGTATTTCTTTCCATGTTTTAATCGTAGACAAATATTTATAAACATGGCAAAGAACAATGCTAGTAAAGTGCCGAGTAATCCCATGAAAATTATCGGAAAAATTAATAAAATGAGTACATATCTTATTGGTTTTGGGGGTTTCGTCTTGTTTAAACCGAAAATATACTAAAAATATATTATAAAAATTAATTGTAATATTTTTTATTAAATTTGATATTACCTTAACTGTCGCATAAGTTTTTTTAAAAAGTTCATACAAGTTGTTCATGTTGTTTTGTTTCTCTCAATATATCTACGGTTTGAATAAAATATGAAAGGTTATGTCTTTACATTTATCTATAGCTGAGAGATAAGAGGTCGTATACCCATTTTTTTTAAATGTGTTTTTAGTTCTTTTTTTTTATAATACTAAGATGATTATCATCATAAAAATGCTATTAATAAAATTTAAAAAAATGGAGATACGACCCTTTACTTCTGAGCTATTATTACCTCAGTAATCGTAACTAATAGAAATTAACTTACACTTATCGAAGTTGCTGCACCTAGCGAAAAAAAAAATATAACAAAGGAACATACAAACGAAAACCGTTTTATGAAAGGTTAAAGTTATTTCACGTCATATAAACTACTACCAGTGTGTAGTGAAATAAATTAACACTAAATACGCATGGAAACTTATCAAAGACTGTTGCAGTCATTAACGTAAATGTTTCCAATGAGTTGTACTTACCGAGGATAGACTGCTTTGCAGTGTTGTAATAATTAAGAAAGTGGCGTGTATGTAGGGTTACGATTAGACTAAGGTAAAAGGTCGTGTTATAAAAAACAAACAGGTGGTAATCGCTTTTGTGATAAATTTTTATCACACAGTGTTGATCGAGAAATGACTCTCTAACTTTCAATTCTGAAAATTGCTTTTGTTATACAAAGGACTATCATTTTCTTATTTATCGCAACTGAACTCAAATTCTTAAGCCAAGTATACATATGCGAGCCGAACCGTTCGTGAATCATCTGTTCTCAAGATTAGGACGTAACTTGGAGCGAACGACGAACAGCTCTCGAACCGCGCGCGACAAACCAACGCCTGTCGGTTTTTCGACGAACACAAAGGGATTCGGTGCTCACATTGAGACGGCTTTTGTGCGCAATTCTCGTGCTCGCGAACATAGTGGCGTTTGTTTATCACTCTAGGTAAGTTAACAAGTTAGGTTTGGCAGACGTTTTACGAGCTAGTCTTGAAGTGAATAGAAGAAGTGATATTAAAACTTATTGATCTATATAGAAGTAAACCACTATCGTGGGATCCCAAACACAAACATCATTTCAAGAAAAATTTAAAATAAGACGCCTGAAGGGAAATAAGTATAGATAAAAATGTTGTGTTTGTAACTTGCCCATGAACCATTGAATTTTTTAGAAGATAGAGATGAAATGAGAAACCGACATAACACGGTAAATAACTAGGAATACATTCAAGCATATTTGATTTGGCACTGTAGAAATCCTTCTTTCATGAAGTAATCAGCTATTTCATTCCTAATTGCTTGACAATAATTTGCAGATCTTCGGGGGGTGCTTGTTAGTGATATCATAGACGCCATGTTTTCCTCATTCCTCCACGAACCTTTAACTAATACATCACTGACTCCTGGTCCAATGTGCCAGCAGGTGTATACAAATTTGGTAAATGGGTCCTTAGATAATTATGTAATAAAATGATCGTCGTTACTACCAATTCAGCCGTTTCAGGCTTCAAGAGCATTGGTTTTCTTAAAGCTCGAAATACTGCTGATGATATACTAAACGCGTTTTCGATTATCCGACGGCCTCTACTTAAACGATAGTTAAAAATTGTCTGAGACGTTCTTTTGGCAAAGTCTCCACTGTATGGCTTTATCAGGTTTTCACTCAGAGCAAAGGCATTATCGCCTGCAAAAAAATAAGGTATTTTCATACAACGCCCCGGTAGTTCGTCTGGTATTGGCATCCCAATGTGTTATCAGTAAGCTTGCTATGTAACTTGCTCGCTTGAAAAACGCCCGCGTCTAATATTCTTCCTTGGCATCCTACATTAGCAAACATAAAGTTATAACTTCCATCTATTGGTGCAAAAAAGCACAATACTAAAGTCAGATTTGTAATTGAAAAACTCAGTTCCCGAATTCACTGTTGCTTGTAAAATAATGTGTTTCCCATCAAGGGCACCAACACAGTGAAGCAAGTTCCAATGTGATTCATGTAAGTTGCTAATTTCTTTTAAGCTGAAGGTATCGAAGTTAACTGAAACAGAAATCACATTTTTAAATTATTTTTATTCTTTTTTTATTGTAATGTATCGCTTTTATATATTATCAAGATTAACTTGTGAATTAAATATTGTGAATTAAATTAAAAATATTGTTTTATTAAATTTATTACCTTGATATATCCTTGTAATTCCTTGACAGGTGCAGTGCAAATCTCTGGTATTATGTGCCCAATAGACTGCTTGGAAATTCTAATTACAGTAATGGTTCGGAGTTCGTTCCGTTTCCGATGGCTCGAAAGAGGTTCATTGTAAAAATAATTTCAACGAACGGTTTACGAGCGGTTCGCGAACGGTTCGGCTCGCATATGTATACGCAGCTTTAGATAATAAATCAATTGTAAGCAAAACAAGAGGGAATGTCAATGATCATGAATGTCTTAAAACCTTAGTTACATTCCGCATTATTTTATTGGCTGATTATTAAAATTTCAAAAATGTCTTCTTAACCTTTTTAGTGCCGGGCGAAAACGAGGTGTCTATGCTAAAATAACCGGTCGAATTTGTCATGATTTTACTAATGTTTGAAAAAAGGTTCATAAAAACTAAACAAGAAACAATATTTACACAATTCAAGCAGTAGAGTTACAGACGAAATTGATATAAAAATATTTATTTTATTTTGAGGTAGACTTTTCGCAATTCGTATAGCAAAACCCTACTAAATGAGGGCCGATATATCGGCTCTGGCACTTTTCGCCAGTACAACAAGGCCGATAAATCGACTTGCGGCACTAAAAGGGTTAAACTAGATATTGGTAAGGACTACATCCTTTACATTTACGATTAGAATTGCTGTTACAGTTAGGGTTAAGTTTAACATCATAAATCCACCATATGAATCGATATTAAAATAAAAAATGCAAAAACTGATGTTTTCGGTTTTTACGTGTTTACTTCACATATGATTCACTGTAATGAACATTCCAAAACAATTTGCTTGATGTGTTGGAACAAACCCATTATTAAATTGAAAGTGTTTCATTTTTCCCGTGCAACTATCCTTTGTCAATTCACCTCACAATCAACAGACAAGCGTTCAATAAGCATCAACATATCCTTTAATATATCATCCAAATCTTCCCTTGAAGGTAGAACGGATTTTGGTCCTGATAAGCTCAGCTGAATCTTATTTCCTAAAGATCCCACACATAATAAAAATCCTAAAAAATAATCTTTTTAGTTATGTTTATGCACTTTGTTCTTTAAAAAATGTTGTGTTTACTTATAGTGTTAATGCTTTTAGCTTCACTTTGGTTACCTTTTTGTTATCTTATTAACTATCGGATTAGTATCATGATTACTCTTATTTCAATGTTATTGGTTACTTGGTCGGAAGAATTTTAGTTATCATTCTCATCCACATACATTACAATATTTTATGTTTAGGTACCTGTAGCCAACGCATCCGATACAAATCCGAACATGTTTTCGACCGCATGTCCACTTATAGTAATCGCATTCATTCCAACAATGTTTGAAATCGATGCATTTACAGATCTCAACATTCTCGCCATTATATAATCTGCAACAGGGGCAGTTCCCAAATGTGCAATGCTTTTCAGCACATTAAGAAACTAAACATTGGAGTTAATATCAATACAATTTTCACCTATTATTAAACAAAATAAAGCTTACAAATGTTTCCGTGGATCCTCTCGATTCTCTATTCGCATCGCACATTGATTTAACTGCTTCCGTTAAAGTTAATTGAGAAAAATTGGAAGGAACATTATAATATATCGAGATCACTGTATTAGTTATTTTATCATAATTAAATTTCCCTTCGATCATACTTATGGTTTCTTTATCAAGTGGTTGCAACGTATAGCTAATTCTAAATTTTTCGATATCTTCACCTATCTACAATTAAAAACATTTCGTGTAATTAGTCATGGAGTTATAAAAAATGTTAAAAAAGTAAACCTTTTTCGCATACGTTATTAATGCAGTTGTTAAACAAGTTGACAAAACATCACCAAACCCAACATGTAGCTTATTTTTTATAGCTTTAATTAATGGAATATACTTAACGTGGTCTTCTGTGAAAATAGTTAAGTAATTTTCAATATATGAACGTTGAAACGTTTCATTTCTTCTAAACGGATTATCGTATACATAAGCATCATCCCATTCTTCTTTTAGAATATGTGCTGCTGGCGAGGTTATCTTTATTTTGTCAGTAAAATTTAAAGCCTCAAACCCAGGCACATTGTTTGCAAATAGGCTAACTAAAGCAAGCCCATCGCCAACCGAGTGACGGAAAACTTGAACAACGAGATGTCTGGGTTGATTATTGTCTTGATTCCAACTTATTGGGTTTTTAAGGATAAATACGTTCCACGTTTTCTTTCCCAAAATCGCCTCAGCGTTCATAAAATTATCATTTAAGTAATCGGGTAAATTGTTTCTATTTAGTTTTACATCGTCTATAATTGTAACGATATCTTCAAATTTAGTTTCGGTGTTGATATAGTATTTAAAACCCATGAAGGATCCGATTTCTTGTCTTAATTTGCGAGAAGCTTTGTACAGGTTTTTCATATTATAAAGTATATCATGTTCAAATTCTTCGTATGAACCGTTTCTTTTTACCACAAGAACCACATTCATTGCGAACACTTTTTTGGTAGATTCCATAACCAAATCAATACCTTTTATTATTCCTCCGTATTTCTTTCCATGTTTTAATCGTAAATAAATATCTATAAGCGTAACAATGAAAAATCCTAGTAAAGTACCGAGTAATCCTATGAGAATTATCGGAAAAGTTAATAAAATGAGTGTATATCTTATTGGTTTTGGAGGTTTCGTCTTGTTTAAACCGAAAATATACTAAAAATGTATTGTAAAAATTAATTGTAATATAAATAATATAAATTAAATTTGATATTACCTTAACTGTCGCATAACTTTTTTTAAAAAGTTCATACAAATTGTTCATGTTGTTTTATTTCTCTCAATATATCTACGATATGAATAAAATATGAAAACTTATATCTTGATATATCTATCGATAGCTGAGAGATGAAAGGTCGTATCTCTATTTTTTTTTAATAATAAGATGATTATCATCGTAAAAATGCTACTAATAAAATTTCGAAAAAGGCAAAAATGAAGGTACGACCCTCTATCTTTCAGTTATACAGTATTACCTCGGTAATCGTAACTGCTTAATAGAAATTAAGTTCCGTTTATTGAAGTTGCTGCACTTAGTGTATAAAAATAGTTATCAAAGGAACATAGAAATGAAAACTATTTTATGAAACGTAAGACTTGATTTACGTCATATAAACTACTACCAGTGCGTTGCGAAATAAATTGACACTAAATACGCATTGAAACATATCAAAGACTGTTGCAGTCATTGACGTAAATGTTTTCAAGGAATTGTATTTACTACGGAAAGTCTGTTTTGCAGTGTTGCAATAATTAAGGAGTTGTATTTAGGGTTACGATTAGACTGAGGTAAAAGGTCGTTATATACAGGGTGTTTAAAAAATACGTTCGAATATTTGGCCCACTTATAGATCTCATCAGTACAAACAAAAAAGTCAAAATAAACATAAGTCCAAAAATCAGCCGTTTCCTAATTACAGCCTGTTTTTCAAATTAAAATAATTTACACTCAAATATCAGTATAAATACATTTTAATTATTACAAATTAATGATTCTTAAAGAAGATGTTCAAAATGTCCTCCTTCTATTTGTATACACATTTCACATCTCCGTAAAAGTGAACGCCGCACTCTCTCAAAGAGTCCCGGATTTATACGAACAGTCTGGCAGGCATGTTCAATTCGTTCTCGCAACTCATCTAAATTATTCAAGGGCTTGAATAAACTAATGTCTTTAAATACCCTCAAAAGCAAAAATCGAGTGGAGTGAGGTCGGGAGATCTAGGGGGCCATGCAATTGGACCTCCTCGCCCTATCCACCTGCCATTGTAATTTTCGTTTAGATAATTTCTGACCAAGACTCCGTAATGCGCAGGAGCTCCATCGTGCATCAACCACACTTTATTAATTCTGTGGTTGAGGAGCACATCTTCTAACAGCAGTGGTAATGTATTCCGCAAAAAGTCGAGGTACAATTGACTAGTCAAACGGTTAGGCAGGAAACAAGGTCCTATCAGATGGTCTCCTAACACACCAAGCCAAACGTTGATTGCAAATCGGTGTTGATGATTCGATTCAACAACGGCATGCGGATTTTCGTCGGCCCAAACATGGCTATTATGAAAATTAAAAATGCCATTTCTCGTGAAACCAGCTTCGTCTGTAAATAAAATTTTCGTAACAAAATTTGGGTTCTCCGCGACTTTTGTCAACATGCTTCGACAAAACACCAGTCGTGCGGCATAATCAGGCACAGCTAGAGCCTGTACCCTTTGAATATGGTATGGGTGCAAGTGCTGCTCCCGTAAAATTCTCCAAATTAGGGAAAAATTAATATTTGTTTCAGTAGAGAGTCTTCTAGTACTAGTACCAGGATTTTCTTCAATTCGTCTTAAAATGTTAAGTTCTGCGTCGGGAGTACAAACTGATCTAGGCCGACCACCATCACCGTTCCTTGATTTAAACGATCCAACTTCGGATAAACGTTGATGTAAATTTGTAAAAAGTTTGTCACACGGAAGTACCCGGTTTGGGAATGCTTCGGCATAAAGGCGACGTGCCTCACAAGCATTTCCATCGGCTTTGCCATACATAAAATGCATGTCTGCCATTTCTGCATTGGTATAAGGCATATTCGAAAATTTCAACAATGGGTTACAGCAACAACTACTTCAATAAACACTGATAATAACGGACACACAATAATTACAACAAATGTGGCAACTACACTAACAGAAACGAACAAAATTTGTTTTGTTATTTCCATGGATGACTTCATAAATACGCGAATCACTCCTACTGAGTGTAAATTATTTTAATTTGAAAAACAGGCTGTAATTAGGAAACGGCTGATTTTTGGACTTATGTTTATTTTGACTTTTTTGTTTGTACTGATGAGATCTATAAGTGGGCCAAATATTCGAACGTATTTTTTAAACACCCTGTAGAAAACGAGCAGGTGGTAATTGCTTTTATGACAAATTTTTACAAGTGTAAAGTTTTTGCGGCTGTTAAATATAATTTTTCGTGTAATTAACTAGATTATAGCGAATAAAACAACATCGCATAGTTGAACTATAGAACGTATAAATTTGATTAAAGTAAAAAAAACTTGTCGCATACAAAGTAAACAAAATGAAAGAATAATTGATCATAAACACAATTTCGAAATTTTGTTGAATTTAAACATTTAAAAGAATCGTTTTATCTAAAATGTCTGTCTGCAATAACACGTTAACTAAAAAACAGATGTAACTACGACACATATACAAAATATCAACAAATAGCTTTTAATGATTTTAATAATGTAGAAGATATATCTGCAAATCTATTTTTGCAAGATAAAAGCGATTTTATTGCAATAACAAACCAAATTTATTGCTGGGTTTCTTAATGATTAGTTGTTTCTATAAAGAGACTAAGCAAGTGTTGAAAATGCCCTCCTTCTATTTTCTTCGAAAAATGATCTGATAATAGTATTCTGTTTGTTGTTGTAACTGTGGAAGATCGTAGATTATTAATATTTATTACATGCACTATTTATTTACACAACACCAAATATTGAAACCCAATGTATTTAAAGATGGAGACATTAGAGGCTATGGAATGAGAATTGCCCTATTTTTGTAGGAAATTCATTGTTCAGAATTTTTTTGATAACCGAACAATGCTGTCGATATGCAATCAATAACTCATTTCCGACAGTGGTATACAGTGAAATTCTCCTTCGCGGACCCCCCTCTTGAACGGACACCCCCCTTGGACGGACAGTTTCTCATGGAACCATCCAACTCTCATATAATGACTTCGCATTTCTCTTAAGCGGATACCCCTCTTGAACGGATACTTTTGGTGGATCTCATTGGTGTCCGCACAAGGGAGATTCCACTGTATACCCTTAAAATCTTTAAACGTTATTTTCTGATATCTTGTAGGTCTGTGTACAGGTATTCCTCACTTTACGACCGAGATCGGTTCCAACAACTACGTCGTTAAGCTAATTGATCGGTAAACGAGGAATTTGCGTTAGTAATATAAGATCACTGCAAAATTATGAAAGTTATTTAATGAACTTAAACTTTATTCATAAAGAAACTTATGTACATATCATTTGTCTAATTGCTTACTCAATATATCAGGTATCGTTTGTTTATCTAGTGTAGAAAAGAAATTCGTAATTGTGGTTTGCTTTGTAATATTTTTTCTTCTCTTGATAAATTACCTAATAACACTGTAAAAGTTCACTTATGCCACGTTCAACATTATTAAAACTATTTGAATCCATAGATTCAAGTTCCAACATAGCCGCATTAATTTTGGTGAATACACTACATAACCCATGCACCGTGAATTTCTTTTCCACCTCTTCAGTTTTCCCTCTTCCTCCTCTTCTAAATGCTGTATTGCCTCTAATTCTATTAAATCTTTATTTGTTAGTTCTCCTTCGGCATAATCTATTAATTCAACAATGTCCCCCTTTTCCACATCACGTGGGTTTTCGGAGCGATAGATCAGGAAAGGTTTCAATTTTAACCTAGCGGCATTCCCTCCCAACAACAACGTGATTCGATCTTTAAAAGCCTTGAAACCAGGCATTGCCTTAGCTTCTTTGTGCATATAGGACCTTTCAGGCATTTTTTTCCACCAAAGACCAGTTTCGTCCACATTGAATATCTGTTCCGGGCAATATCTACGTTTTTTAATTATTTTATCCAATTCGTCCACAAATTTTTCTGCTGCTTCTATATCCGCGCTTGCCGCCTCACCAGTAATTTTTCAATTGTGCAGGTTGAACCTCCGCTTAAACCGTTGAAACCATCCATGACTTGCTGTAAATGTTTCGTTGTTTTCGAACGATGTTTCAGCTTCACGTTCTTTTAAAGATTTAAATATGCTGCGTGTATTACAATTAGCTTGAATTATTAAAAGGTTTGTGGGTTTATTTTTTTTTTTTTTCATGTGGTTATCAAACTAGATCGCCAATAATTTTTCCATCTCATGAATAAGACCTTTTCGCTGTATTTTTTCTTTTCGTCGACATCCTCAGAATGTAAAAAAACGAATTAAAAAAAAACTAGGATACACACTGACTGTTTGTCGGTATGAAACTAACTAATAAAATGTGTAATATGTACTATAACCCGAAATGGAGCTGCATCACGAAGAGAAAGATGAAAGAGTACTCGGCAATGTTACGAAGAGCAAGTTTACTTTTCATCTTTCTCTTCATGGTGCAGCTCCATTTCGGGTTATGGTACATATGTAAACGTTCTCTGCTGACAGACACTCAAGCTGAGACAGTGAGACAGAGTATTCCCTGAATTATATGTCCCAACTCGATTGGTCGTAAGTGCGAGCGGTCGTTAAACAAGCAGGTCGTAATGTGAGTAGTACCTGTAGTAAACTGTTATTAGTCCAAAATAGAAGATTTTTATCAACCTTTGGATGAAATTCGTCAATCGTCTGCTTTATAGAAATATACATACAGTCCCTAACATATAAATAATTTTTTTAATTATACAGGACGTCAATATTTACTCCCCAACTTTCAGATATGTGCTATACAATTAAAAATAAGGAAAAATAAAGAAAATTAAAACTGGCTACACACGTAACCATTTATCATATCAATTAAACTGTACAGTCTGTTTGCACAGTTTTTTCAGACGTCCCTAAGTGGTGCCTACACACACCTACGATACCTGTGATGAGCGTCAGCTTTCCTCGGATTAGAACATTTACAATGGAAGATAATTACGCATATTTAGGTCCCTTTATTTTGTACAAAAAGAAAAAAAAATCACGTAGTATGTGGTGTAAGGACTGGCTTCTAAAATGAAAATCATTTTGATATAAATTTATTAAATGGTTTGAATTTCGTCTCAAGAGATTGGCATAAATATTTAAGTATGAACGACTTGTATTCGCAACATTCTTCCTATTCCAATTATGAAAATAATTCGACTTTATCTTCCACAGGAAAATTTCAGCACTAGCTAAGCTGTTGCACAAGCTATGATGAAACTGCACAAACACAATCGTCAATGATTTAGGGAATGGAAATTACGACGGCCGCCGATCATTTGTGCAAACCAAGAGATCTGCATCAATTTTAATTTAGATATAGAAAGGTTGGAGAAATCCTAGGAAAAAAAGTTTTGTAGTAACATACTTCCGATGTTTATTCATTTCAAAGTTAAGTTCTCAAGTTACAAGTATTATACTTTACTTGTATTATATGTCTTGTAGGTGGGGTAAACTCGTTAAATCGAGACTCCGATTTCCTAAAGTCGATCGTTCTAAAAAATCTATAAGTATATAGAAATGCAAAAGCTGACTTTAGTTGCATGGTCGAAATTTTTGTATGTACAATACGAGGACGAATTTTGAGGACGAAATATCGTATAAAAACAGTACAAAGTGATGCCTGTTTAGATTTTTGTGTATCTGCGCTAATACTTTCTGACTGCCGTTTAAGTGTTTACATCACAAAACCATACTCGGCATATACAGGTGTCTCGTTTTGATTGTGCGATTCTTAACCTGCGTATTCCTTTGCTAAAAATAACTAAAAAAGTTCTAATGAACATCTCTCCAAAACTGATTCGTTTTCAAGATATTGGAAATATAATTCCACACGTTTTCCTTTTATTAACATACTGGAAGTGCATTATTTCAATTAAATTATTAACTCGATATGGCGCTCTCTAGACGTATGCGGTCATAACGCTAAACAAGTACAGGCATTTTCAAAGTGAGCCCTTCAGTTTTATTATTTGAAGTAAAACCGCGAAGAAAAGAAAATGTTTGACATAGAAAAATTTCTTAGCGCGATAGAAAATCGACCAGCATTGTATAATGTAAAATTAAAGGAGTATAGCAACAGAAATGTGAAGGCAAAATTATGGTATTTATTTCTAAACCAAATTTTGATTGGAGTGTACTTGCGTTCCTCTCGCAAGATCGTATAGATGCTTAATTTTCTTGCGAGAGGGTCGCTGCGGATTCTATCATTGCGATTTCATCACTGTGTCGACGCGCCCTTAGACTACACTGGTTAGGTACAAAAGTTTCTCGAAACCATCACAACTACTTAATAATTTAGTTTAAATAGTTCACTGTAATAATGTTAATAATGGGTTAACATGTGAAATTAAAACCTTGAATATCTCGAAAACAATACACTTTCGGACCTATGTTCATTAGGACTTTTTGCTTATCTTCAATCAGGGAATACGTCAGACGTCAGTAAAGGATCGGACTATCAAAACGGAACACCTGTATATAAACGCATTTTTAAAACTCTATAGCTTCACATATAGACATTTTAACAGTATGTTAAGAACAAAATGCTTGGCTTTTTAATCTTCAAGATGTTATAACTTTGAAAGGAATGAATATCAGACCTATGTTAGTATAATACTTTTTTCTTTGATACATATCAGCTTCTCTCTGTCAAAGTTTGTCGAAATATTGAATATGTTCTTAACATATTTAATGCTTATGACATAGCAGTGAGTTATGTAAGGAGCAACATAACGTGACATAATGGCTTTAAACTTTACTTTTGACTTTGATGATAGCAACAACGATGACTTAGAATGTTTAGAAACAATCAAGTGCGAACCACAAAAATCCCGTTCTAAAATTTTTTCATAATCTCTTTTGAAATCATATTTTTCTTTAAATTATTATTATGGTAATTTTTAAATTTCAGTTTTCAGCAACGCCAACGTATAGAGTTTTCATATTATAAACTCGCTAAATCGGCCTCCAAAAAAGGCTTCTTAAAGTCAGTGTTTCTACTCAAATCTACCTATGTATATAGAAAAACGCAAAGGCCGACTTTAGACGCCTGGTCGATATTTAGCGAGTTTACCTGATTTGAAAAATATTGTGTTCAACAAGTATAATTACAAACTGTTGATAAAAAGTAAAGTGTACGGTATTACATCAATTGTCAATCGTTCATGTCGTAAAAATACACTATACTACAATGTCAAACACCTCAGAAATAAGCGTTTAGTAACGTTTAATAGTTATAAGAAACACTGTAATATATTTCAAATAATGCTTAATTTTACTTTTAAATTTGGTTTTCCTATGTAATGCATTTTTCGTGTTAATTTTCACCTTGAATTGCCGTTTTTACTAACTTCACAAAAAATTTATTTAGTGGCATATGTTTAATAAATAACAAGCAAAGTAAACGGATAATTTCATTCAGACCTTATTGTTAGATCGAAAAATCACCATGAACATACTCTACCAATTGTTTAAAAAAACCTATGCGTTGATGAAGGTAACAATTACATTTAATGAGAAATATCACCAATCACCTTCATGCATTTTTTTCCAGTACGTTTTCGGTTTAAACAAAACCACACCTTCAAAATTAAGTAGATATCTACTAATTTTATTAACCTCTTTAATAATCATCATAATTTTACTTTTACATTCAATGTTATTTATTATTGCGAAATGTATAGACATTGGTCTAAAAATAAAACATGGGGAAAAATACGGAGGTATGGTAAAAGGTATGGATTTAGTTATGGGAGTTAACAATAAAGTGCTGGCAATTAACGACGCCCTTGTGGTCAAAAGGAACGGTAGTTATGAAGAATTTGAACAAGATATCCTTTGGAATGTGAAAACCTTCTGCAAATGTTCTGGTAAACTAAGACAAGAAATCAAATCTTTCTTCGGCTACAAATACCGTATAAATATCGAAATTAAACTTGATGAGTTCGTCACAATAATAGAGAATGTAGACTTGAATAGAGAAAACTTGCTTGATTATTTACGAGATAATTTTATGGAATCTAAAGCGATTTTGGGGAACAAATCTTGGAGAGTATTCCTTTACAAAAATCCTATAAATTGGAGTGAAGATAATCACCCAACGCATCTTATTGTTCTAGTTTTCCATCATTCAATTGCGGATGGAATTGCTTTACATAGTCTATTTGCAAAAAGTTTAAATGGATTTGAACCCTTATCTTTTAGTGATAAATTAAAATCACTTCCAACCTATATTAAAGATGTAGGGCTAGATGATGAATATGTATACGACAGTCCATTTAGAGGAAATAAAACGTTTCTACGTTGTGACATGAAAAATGAAGTAGCTATATTTATAGAAGATCGAGTGAAATATATTCCATTAATTAAGAGGATAAAGACTAAATTAAACGTTGGGTTTAGTGACGTCTTATCAACTTGTTTAACGCATGCTTTATTAAACTATGCCAAAAAGGTTTGTTTATTTCTTATAATTACGCTATGAAATGAATCATTTTTAAACGTAGATAGGCGAAGATGGAAGAGATTTTAGATTTGGTTATACGTTACAACCAATAGATAAAGATGTTATAAATATGATGGAAGGTAGATTTAACTATGACAATATATCAAACAAAATGATCTCGTTAATATTTAACGTTCCCAAGAATTTTTCGCAATTAACTTTAACCGAAGCTGTTAAAGCAATGAACGTTGCGAATACAGAAATGAAAAAATCTGCGGACGTATTTGTAAGTTCTTTGTTGTAAAAATTTATTTAACGTAGTTTGAAAATGTGTTAATATTTACTTTAGTTTATTGGCGCGTTGCAAAGGAATGCTCATTTGGTAACAGTGCCTATAGCAAGGTATTTTACTCAAAAAATGTATAGAGCTATGAATGCGTGTATTACAAATGTTGTTGGATTGAAATCGATTACATTAAATGGACGGCACCAGATCGAAAACATGTTTCCATTTCCTCCAAATTCCATGGATATAGGTAAGAACACAGGAAAATGTAGTATATACTATGGAATGTAAAAATATAAATGTAAAGGTGTAAATGCATATCCTACTTGAACTTATTGCCACCTATTTTTCGTATACAATAAGTGAGTCGTTAATGGCTTACTTATAGGTAGGGCGTGTTGTTTAAAATTGTCGTGATAGCTCCATCTCTACCGGGGTTTACACTCTACCTTAATTGATTTTTGTGATCTACTATCCGTGCCAAAAGTCAAGTTAATAAAGTTTTATGTACTCGTATTCTGAAAGTTTTCGTCGAAAAAATCGGGGTAAAGACTAAATGATCGGCGATCATTTCTGTGTAACGTAACCAAAATTCAAAGTCGTACATCACGCAATTCAGGAAATATCGCGAGTTAAATGAAAAGAGGACCGGTTTTTTTACCAGTCCACGGAGAACACAAAGTTTAGGAATTTTCTTCTCAGACACCGCACATGAAAAAAAATTTTGACCTGTTGTAGGATGCAGCCTCATTTGTTTAATAAAAGTACCCAAATACACAAAATAATTTTTCATTATTATTTAGCAATGGAAAAATGAATATATTTGTAGAAATTGAGATAGCATTCTCAACTGTCACCTGGTGGCAATCTCGTTAAGATGCGACTATTGGTTCTTGAAATCGACTATTTTAGGGATTGAATTTTTAAGCGAAAATAGACTGAACTTTTAAAAAGAAAAAATACCACATTATAGTAAACTGATCGGTTTCTGAGAAAAAATCCCAAAGTTTGCATTCTCTGAGGACCCGTCAAAAAATCGATACTTTTGCATTTAACTCGCGATATTTCCTAAATGGCGTGACTTACAATTTTTAATTTTGGCCATGTTACCCAAAAATGATTGCCGATCATAACAGTTTTTACCTCGATTTTTTCGACAAAAACTTTCGGAGTACGAGCACCCCAAATTTGATTGACTTAACTATTGGCGCGGATAGTAGTGAGAGATGACCTTCTACTCGTATATGTATAATATATTGCTTTTTCTATGGACATGTTATTCTCCCTATAATAAGTATAAAATGTTGTATAGATGTGGTGTACCTTCATCAGGATACTCTCAAAAGTATATGGGGGTTACCTCGATGCATAAATGTTGCTTTGATGTCCTTGTAGTGTTGTGGGCGAATGCAAGAGGGAATGACGCTTAAGGTGGCTGCACACGTAACTCTAAAGTTGACAAGATTGCATGATCCATCTTTTTGTACAAGCTTGCTTTAACGTTTGTAGGGTAATTTTAACCATATAAAAATTAGTGATAAACCGAGAATTGCTTGAAGGGTACATCCGCGAATACAAAATCAGTCATGTCGTTAGTAAATAAAATCATTACAATAATTATCATTCATTGTGAAACTGATAATTTTGCCAATCAAGTAGATACACCTTAGAAATTCACATTACATCCCATGTCTCTTCTGGATAACGGGGAAAGCAGTCAAAGACGACACACGTTTTCGTATAAGTTCACGTCCTAGGGCAAACTGGTACTTGTTTCAGATTGCTTGTATCGTGTGATATTAAAGGGAAATGTTTGTTAAGTTTGCAGTTATGTCTGTAGCCACCTTTACATACCTAAAGTAAATGAACTGAATATTTTTAGAGACCCTTGAATCCATTTTCGATTAATATCATTGCGTTATATCATATTGAGTTATAGGCATGCTGAAAACGGTCTAAATTGATTCAAGGTCCCTTAAAATACTACTCGAATGATGTAAGAAAATAAATATTGTTTATTTTTTAGGGTTTATGTTAACCGTGTTTTCTTTAGGAAATAAGTTTCACATGTGCCTCTCAGGACCAAAGTCTATTGTACATTCAAGAAAAAATTTAGATGATATATTCAATGATATGTTTGCGAGTATTGAACGTCTATTCACTGAGGTGAATAATTGATAAAAAATAATTGCAATTTGAAACCGATGTGTTATTGCAAATTTCACACGTTTTTAGTTTTAATGCGGTTATACCGATACGTATACGTGGGGTGTCGTTTAATAATAAGTCTATAATATTTAATACTGATTGTAACAGTAACCATATACGTTACACATTACTATCGACCGTTGCGGTTGTAACCATTGTTATTTATCGTTGCCGTTACCATGAGCTTAAATAAACATTCACATTTTCATCGTGAACACAAAAAGATGTGATTCCTATTGTTTCCATCCTGCATTATTTGACACACACATGGTTTATGTACAGTTGGAATGGTTATTATATAACACAACAAGTCAGATCTCAACCCAATAGAGCATTTATGGGCAATTTTGAAAGCTTTGTTAGTCTGAACAAAAAGCGCATTCCCAGTAAAGAAATGCTTAAAAACCATTCACTGCTGGAATTGAAGATGATAAACTCGTCATTAACGAATAAATTGGTTAAGTCAATGCCCAACAGATTGAGAGATGTTTTAAATTCAAAAGGTTACCCCACAAAATATTAAAAAGCTGTTTTAATAGCTTTTAAGAGTTACTTATTTAGTTTTTTTAAAGCTATTTTGTATAGGTGGCCGGATAGCTTTGTGTGCCTATAATAATGTTATTTATGTTCTTTGTTACATTGTTTGCTGTTGTTATATTTGCAATGTGTCAAAAGTTGAATGATAATATACTAGCATCATAAAAAAAATAACTATTGGTTATATTATTTAATTCTTAACCCATTTGCATCACACAGAAAAATGAAAAATTTGCCCTTATCACCGAACATTTTTTTTATATGCAATTTTATATGCGATGAGCGCATATATGCGCGCTTTGGTGATAGTGGCCAGGCAAAATGCGCGCATATATGCGCTTATGATGCAAATGGGTTAAGTAATATAGTGTTAAATGTGAGAATTTGCCAGGCGGCCGGATACTTTTGGGAGCAACTGTATGTTACACATTACTACTGACAGTTGTGCATAATGTCATATCAAATAATTTACTTTATACAATTAAGATCTTGGTGCAAGAACGGGATAAGTCACTATTTTTGCGAATTTGAGATATATGTTTTACAACATTCTACAAGACTTTATTTACCTTTTGGTGCAAAAACGGGAGGTGTGCTTTCATAAATAACAATAAGTTAAAGAAAGTTTTATATAAAGTTTTTGCGCCAATAGGTAAATAAAGTCTTGTAGAATGTTGTAAAACATATATCTCAATTTCGCAAAAATAGTGACTTATCCCGCTCTTGCACCAAGGTCCTCAATTGTACCTAACAGAAGAAACGAACCCCCAAAATCTTGTCTGGGATAGCGCAATTAATTGATGACACATGAGATATCTTTCGCCGAATGGTGTATAGGATCAATGCATTTGTTCTCGACCAATTAACAAAAAAATTGACTTTGAATGTATTTTACATATAGAAAAATTGTTCAAATTTTATTACACCCAGCCTTCAACGATTCCTCAATGAATTCTTAACAGTGTGCAAGTATGCTTTTTCCTTTCTTTCAACAATATTTATTAAAATTTCAATAAAAATTAAAAAAAGTACAATATCACTATTTCTCGACCACTCCACGGAGTTCTCGACCATTTTATATTAGTTCTCGACCACCACAAATTGGACTAATTTCTAAGAAAATATAGAAAATATATTTAGAGCAATAGATTCCATTAGAGAAAAACATAAATTCAAACAATTTTAATATATGTATACATATATTTTCACCAAACAAACATAAATAAGAACTTACAAAAAAAATAGGTTATTATTTTTTACTAATAAAGAAAGTGACATTAATCAATTTTCTTGTTACAGTGGTCGAGAACTAATTGATTTTCGACCACCTATAACAAAAGTGTAGAAAAGGAATACTTTGGTCTAATTTATTGGTCGCAAACTAAAACTTAAAAAGTAGATATATAAATTAATTGAAGTACACACAAAAATACCAACTATTCTTAAATAGGTGATATTACCAAAACAATTAATTTTTTAAAAGCTTACCGATTTTCGACCATTTTGGTCGAGAACTGAAAAAGCCAATTATTATAATATTGGTTGGCGACCATCAAATATTAAGCAAAAAACTTACTGTGAGCCTATTTTTTACTAAAATATATAAGCAACTATAACTAATAACAGATATAAATCATAATATAATCACCTAACGTGTTTAAAATCAAAATTATTTACTATTTTCTGGCCAGGTTCGCTTAACACTTTTTTTACACTATACATGAAACTCTACTGTCATCGCGATAGACATGTATTTACTAATTTTTCACGGAATAACGCTAATTTTTAGCTCCATTTTGAGAACAATTTTAAAAGTGCTATAGAAGTACAAAACCAAATGTGCACACCCTTTTAAAGTATACCGAATATATTTCTTATTATTTGACTTTAAATGACAAAATGGTCGAGATCCAGTGCCGGTCGGCTAACCAGTGCACTTACCCTATATTTCGTCCGACGATAGATGCATTATTAATTAATTATTAGAGATGGGACCGAAGCCGAATAATTATTCAGTATTCGGCTTATTCGGCTTCATTTGCAATATTCGGTTTTCGACCGAATATTGAATTTATTTACAGAATATTCGGTTGTCTATGTGACTGTTCTAAGTTTTAATAAATTCTAAGAATATATTAAATGACCATACAATGGATTTTTGTATAATTGTCAATTAGTTTATTTTTTTTTTTCGTATATGTTTCCTGCTTCAGAGAACAGTTCACTCAAAAGCTCGCTGAAAACTGTAGTTGATGGGGTTGACAAGTACACTTTTGCCAAAATTGCACTCTCCTTAGAAATTCCTCAGACAAGTAACCGTCCAGTTCAATAGCTATTCTATTTTAAGAACTGCAGTCATTAACGGCCTTACTAGATGTGATACTATACTTTATAACAGTGCCAAAACGCAAAATGACTTCGATTTAAATTTTTGCCTGTTGTAGAGAACTGAATATTTGTGTTTATATTCATCTTATCACTTCCATCGCTCGCTGTATCATGGCTACTATTGCTTCCGGTGTTTAACTCTCTTCCAAGTGCTTTAAAAAAAAAGTATGCCTTATAACGGATTTGTTTTCACATGAGAAAAAGTTTAAGCGAAACCGGGGACTCAACAACGTTGCCATAAAATAATTTTCTTCCCTTTTTATTTCTTTGAATCTTATTTTCACGCCATTTAACAAAGACCGAATATTCGGCCGAATATTCGATTCAAATTTAGCCGAATGTTCGGTATTTGATTATTCGGTTGAATTACTAGTCGTTACATCACTATTAATTATGCTATCCTAGACCACCATTTTCAGTTCTCGTCTCTCTGTCATGCACAATTTAAAAAAATATATATTTGTCATACACTCAGCAGCAGAAGTCTTCGTACAAAGAATTTGGAATACTTTCACCGAGAAAGAAATAGTCGTAATCTAATACGATAAACTTCAAATCGTATTTATTGTGTATGTTAACACTATACAAATCTATTAACAAAATATAAATCAATAGAACACAAATGCAATTAAAAAAATAAAATCAAAACTAAAAAGAGCTTCTATAAAAAAATATATTAGTAAGAAGTCGGACAACTCTTACGCTTAACGACTTCTCTTAATAGTTTCGGCATGAATTGTACTACTTTCTTTGTCTTATCCGAATTGATTTTAATCCATTCGTTAATTATAAATTGTTTTAGCACTTCTTTCGAGGATATGTTATGTTGACGAATTCTGCGTTCCAATAAATCCCGTAAGTGCTGAATGAAATTTAAGACAGGCGATTGTGTTGGTGCTTTCATTGTGTTAGCATGTTATTTAGTAGTCAAAGTTTGGTGTTGTAAGCAGAATGCTTCGGGTCGTTGTCTTGTTGAAAAATGTATTCGGATCCCAAACCCAAGTTGTCAATGCTTGGCTTCAAATTTTCCTTTAAAATACATATGTACATTTTGTGGTCCATTTTGGATGTTATAAAAGCCAATTTCCCTACTCCTTTGGCGTACATACACCCCCAAATCATCACTACACCACCTCCATGTTTTACAGTAGCTTTTAAGGTTTGCGGATCGACGACAGACCCGGGTTTTCTCCGCACAAATTGTTTACCTTTAATATCGTAAATGCAAACTATGCTCTCATCCGTAAAAAGAACCTTATCCTAGAATTTTATGGACTTGTTTAGGTGTTATTTAGCAAAGGCAATCTGTTCCTATTGTTTGACGTCTGATACGAATGGCTTTTTTGGTGCAACATGAGTTTTGGTAGTGGGCCTTTGATAATGTTCTGCTCGCCCTATCTTTGCTAATAGTTTTATGAAACTGTTGTTGCACAATATATGCTATTTTTGTTGCTATTAACCTACGACAAGTAACGGTGACAAATAATCTTAATTAAAACATCTTTCGCCGAATGGAGATTAAATATTTGTAATCGTTACTATTTATGGTAATTAAATAAACACTCGCATTTTAAACATGAACACAAAAAGACGTGTTTCTTTTTTGTAAAATCTTATATCCAGATTCTGACAATTTAGCAGATTATCCAAATTATTCGCTAGTTTATAATAATATTTTAGTAGTACAGGCTACATAGATATTCACTATGTTTAATCCGAAAGCAATTACGGAAACCTCTAAACTACGTGAGTATAGTCTGGCACTTAAATTCTGGAAACCTATATGTATAATTCGACTATACACTATCTTTGTTTAGCAATTATTAACATCCTGTAATTATAACACGTATATTCGAAATAATATTGCATTTAATATACAAAGTTGTGTTTATAAAAACTTGTTAGATAATTGATTAACAGGCGTTCATATAATTGATAGAAATGTGTCAGAGTCTATTATTCATATTGCAGCAACAAAGCAAGCATCATGAATAAACTTTACGAATTCTTTAAGCAAAACTACGCAGTAGTTAAGGTAATAAACAATCAAATAAGTAATAATCAAATTAAGTAGCTGATTTTGATAATGTAGGTTTTCTAGTATATTTTAGGTTTCAACAAAACGAAAAACCCAAAACTGATCCGGTGTCTTTTTATTATATTAACATCCACGATAATTGCTATAGGATTACTTGGTACCCTGCTACTATTTTTCGTTGCAAAATCTATTGACATTTTTCTAAGAATAAAACATGGAAAAAAATATGGAGGGATGGTAAAGGGTACGGATTTTATTATGGAAACTCCTAACAAATTGTTAGCAATTAATATAGCATATGTAATAAAAAGAAATGGTCCGTATGAAGAATTTGAAAACGATATTTTTTGGAATTTGAAAAACGTTCACAATGCTTCTCGTAAATTACGGCAAGAAATCGAAACTTTCTTTGGTTATAAATACTATATAAATAGTGAAGTTAAATTTGAGGATATTGTCACCATAATAGACAATGTACATTTGAGTAAAAATAATCTACCTGATTATTTACATGATAATTTTATGGAATGTGATGCAATCTTGGGAAAGAAATGTTGGAAATTATTTATTTACAAAAATCCGATAAATTGGAATCAAGAATGTGATCAACCTAGACATCTTATTATTCAAGTTTTTCGTCATTCCGTTGGTGATGGAATAGCTATAACTAATTTATTTATAAATAATGTGGGTGGGATTGAACCGATAAATTTAACCGATAAATTAAAAGCAATCCCATTATCCGTTCAAGATGAAACGTTAGATGATGTTTATGTATACGACAATCCATTCAGAAGAAATGAAACGTTTCAGCATTCGAATATTGAAAATTATTTAACTATTTTTATAGAAAACCAAGTTAAGTATATTCCATTAATAAAAGCTATAAAAAATAAACTAAACGTTGGGTTTGGAGATGTTTTATCAACGTGTTTGACGAAAGCTTTAATAACTCATGGAAAACAGATAGGTGAAACTATAAATAATTTGAGATTTGGCTTTACGTTCCAACCAATAGACAAAGAAACCATAAATATGATCGAAGGCAAGTTTAACTATGATAAAATAGCAAATAAAACGATGGCATTATATGTTAACGTCCCTCCGAATTTTTCTCAATTAACATTAATTGAGTCGGTTAAAGCAATGAACTTTGCTAACAAAGAAATGAAAGGATCTAAAGAAATGTCTGTAAGTTATTTTCCAAGAATGTATCTAAATAATTATTAAAATTTGTGTTGAATATGTATTTTAATGTTTGTAGTTTTTTCGTGCACTGCAAAATATTGCTCATTTAGCGACGGTACCTGTTGTGGAATATATGCTTCAAACATTATTTCGATCTGTTAACGTAGGAATTACAAACGTCGTTGGAATTAATTCATTTATAATAAGTGGACACGTTGTCGAAAACACGTTTGGATTTATCTCCAATTCACTAGATACAGGTAAACATTTAATGGATGTAGGTATTACATATGCGCTCAAATAATCGAAAGTATTTTAATCATTTATTAAAATACTTATAAGTATTTCTCATCAATACACTTATGGTGGGTTTAGAATGTCAAACTTAACGGCTGTAGCCGTAACCGTAACTGTAGCTGTAGCATTTAAAAAATTTTAAATGGTATCGTTTAGATAACGTCTTACAGCCGCTAAATATTACGGCAAATTTAATCGTCAGCGTAAAAATTGATCAACATATTTAACTTTTTACGGTTACGGCTAAATATTTCCTGACAATTCCGTTAGCGTATTGACAATGACTTCTATCGACTTCGATACTAAACGTATTGATCTAAACTTATTAGTCTTCGTAGGTATAACCTTGACATTTTTTTCAAAGCGTAAAATTCTGGTAATGACATGTATATTTAAAAACCTGATCATGATTTTGTTCCTTACATAAACATAACTTATCTTTTATTAAGATCGAGAAGTGACCCTCTAACTTTCAATTTTCGTTTGTGGACCTCCTGAAAAACCACCGATGCCTTCTAATTTTTCTTTTAGACGCGATAACAACCGTAGCTACAGACAAAATTACTCCTGTTACAGCAAGGACTATCTTCTTCTTATTCATTGTAACTAAATTCAAATTCTTAGATAATAAATCAATTGCAAGCAAACAAAGAGGAAATGTGAATGATCATGAATGTCTTAAAACCTTAACTACATTCCGGATTATTTTATTGGTTGGTTATTAAAATTTTAAAATTTAATAAAGTCTCCCTAAACTAGACATTTCTAAGCACTATATGAAGGGCTCAGAAGCCAAACAGTCTAAGTCCTAACAACTACAAATCGAGAAATTTAGTACTTTATTGTAAATTAACTTAAAAAATAAATGTCCACATTAAATTACTAAAAAAGTTTTTTTATTCATTGAAAAAAGGAAAGGAACTATAAGAATGAAATAACAAGCTAATCAGAAACATAAAATGCTAAATATCTTCCTTTAATTAACTTTTTTATTTAAATTTGGGACTTGGTCTTTTTGCCTACTGAATTTTTTAGTCAATGTATCATCATCGGTATCACTTTCGTTTGATTATAAATGTTTTATGCTGGAAGCTCGAGTACCAGTAGCGGTTGATAACTTTTTATAATAAGGATGCCACATTGGGGGTATGTATTTCAACAAGTCAAACATGTGCTTTCTTTTAATATCTTTTACCAGTCTTGGTTCTTCATACAAGTGGTTTTGATAAATATTTGCTAAGTTGAAAGGTCTTCCTTGAAACTTTGGTTTCGATAAATTAATTTCATGAAATTCAGCATCTTCATCTATAGTTTCTTTAAAAAAAATGAACATTGTCGATTTTTTGAATACCTTAATCATTTTATTTTTAACCAATTTACTTTATGTCCATCAGATGCAATTTTTCTGTTGCAAACGGCGTCTTTCAATATTTTCGTAGAAAAGAACTCCATATGTTTCTTTTCTATTTATGTTCAACAACGTTGAACGAATTTATCCTTTTCGCAGTTTTGACTATTACTATCAAATCATTTGGACCAAAAATTTGACAGGCATCCAGGCATCCGAGTATTTCTATTTATGTATGCCTCCCCAGCAGTTCTTTTAGCAAAATTGAGTACTCTTTTCTACGTTCTGACATTTCTTTTTCGATTCCTACCATGAACGATCGCACTGCTTTCAGGTTCAGTTACTACATTTTCCAAGTCTGAACCGGCTGCAATAATATTGCAAGACATAATATGGATTACATGATTATAGTGCAAATTTTCCTTATTATAGTTCACCTTTTTGTGATATAATGAATTAACAATAAAAATGTTGAACTTACACTTAGGACTTGCACTGCTTTGTTCGGAATACACAGTAGACATTGTTACTTTGGACTTAATCTATTTGACTGCTGAATTTCATGTAAAAAATCTCCGTTGCCAAAGAAAAAAACGATAAAGAAAACGTGTACAAGTTTTTGCACCAACTTGCAACTATTAACAGTGACAGTTCTATTAATGAATATCATTTATTCATGTCTAATTCGATTTTTGTAAATTTGTGAGTTAGACTGTTTGGCTTCTGAAGCCCCCATATATCCTTTACGGTTACGACTAAAATTATTGCTATAGTTACAGTTTAATTTGACATCCTAAAGCCACCACTACACTAAGCTTCAATTTATAAGTACAGTGAACGTTCTATATAAGCAACTCATTTGAACCAATTTCAATAAAAAAGTTTCTTATTGGGAAAAGTTGCTTATAGGGAAAAAAGGGGTATAAAAATGCTAACCGCTTGGAAAATATTTTTACTGATTTCTTTTCCTAACTAAACTGTGTAGAATAACGTTAGTTTTATCGGGCAAGCTTTTATAAATGAGACCAGTTTCGTCGCAATTATATATTTGTTCAGGAAAAAAGCCATTTTCAGCAATATAACTTTTAAATTTATTTTTAAAACAATTAGCTAGTTCCACATTGCATACTCTCTCCACGAGCAGACAAAATCCGTATACCGTGTCATTTTTTTAATTTCGTTAACTATCCATCACCTGCTACAAATGTTTCAGGTCCATTGTTTAATCTATTTACTTCCAGTGTTTTTAATGTTATCATTTCATTTGGAACTAAATCGTTTAATTGTCACCGCTCCAAGAACCAAGAAAACTGTATTGTCGATTTCACTATATTTTATTGTCTTCATTCGCTTAATCTTATTCTGATATACATACATTTTGGATGTATATTATTCTAAATTTTCTTTATTTTCTTTTATTTTACTTATTGTAGATTTAGCAACTTCATATTCGTTAGAAGTGTCTTTTGTTTTCTTATCATTTTCAATGTCCTTTAAAATGGATAGTTTATCTTTTAACGAAATAGAATGTGTTTTTTTCTTCTGATTCATATTTTATGATTGACATTAAAGCACAAAAATATTAATTAACAGAAACTAACAGCATTCAAGTAACTATTCTATTTAACAGAAATTCACTTCAATACTGATAGCACAAAACTCAAATATATTCCAATAACAGATTTTTTTTACAAGTTGAGATTATGTTGTTGTGAACTTAAGTTAAATATTTAGCTCTAAAAAAATAAGTTGTTTATACAGAACAGTCGAACAAAAAAAAAGTTGCTTATAAAGACGTTGCTTATGCAGAGCGTTCACTGTACTACTCTTTGGTAACCATATTTACGTCATTACAATCAATGTATCGACGCTGTCAAGCCAAAACGGCATAAACGACATTTACTTAATTTTTCAGAAAACACAAAAAATGATTGACATAATGAATCTTAAATGGCTTTTACGCAAACTTTAAACCAATTTTATAGCGAATGAAGTTTGTTTGCGGGTATGCCGCTTTAACTGTTGCATGCAGATTTAAAAATGCTACTCAACGGTGCAGCTAACTAAAAAAAGGCCGTTTTGGTGTTTATGCTGTTTTGACTTGAGAGCGTCGATATATTGTTGTTATCTATACACCGTTCGGCAAAAGATGTCTCATGTGTCATTACTTGTCACCGTTTTCTCGACGTACGTCAAATATATTTTTTTATTTAATTGTACATGACAGAAAGAGACAAAATCTGAAAACGTTCGTCTAGGACATCGGTGGGCAACCTCCGGCCCGCGTAAGGATCTAATCCGATCCGCCAAACTTTTAGAAAGAATAATAAATAATGTTTGTTTTAAATCAAAAATTTTATTTATTGATGTTTTTACCACTAATGCATTAGAGAAAAAAAGATGTCTCATTACTGCATTAGGATTCGAACATGATTCGAACCCAAATCTCCTGCTTTCGGGACAGATATTCTAAAAGGCAAGCAGAAGATTTGGGAGATAAAATGAGTAATTAACTTTGTGTTTTATATGAAAAAAACATAAGTAGTAAAAGTTTGTCAATTTTCTACTTCGGTCCGCGTACGAAAGGTAAACCGTAATCTGGGCCTCACTGTACAGAAAGTTGCCCACCCCTGGTCTAGGATACCACAATTAATTAATGACGCATGAGATATCTTTCATCGGACTGTATATATGGTTTACTCGACACTTATTGCACAATGCCAGAAAAGTAGACAAGCAGTCAACTTTTGTGATATTTGTCACGCAAGTTTGAATCGGTTTGAAGTTGTAAATAGTCAGCGTTTACATCACGAATTTCGAAAGTTAAAACGACATAATCACAAAATAGTAAATTTTACGGGAGAACAAAGATACGTTTAATAGAAAAATTGTATAATATTTTCTTTTTTTTTTGTTTATCAATTATTATCGTCCAACCCCTGTAAATTTAACGAATTATTTTCTTAAACCTTCATACTAACAAGAAAAACTAAAATATCGTTTAAATCATTTTAATTTGTCTAAAACTGACTTTTACATGACGCTTAAGACAGTTTGTTATGGCACTTATGTTTTTTTAAATTTTGTTCTTTATTTTATCTGTGTAGAATATGGTGTAGAAGCATTCGCCGTGAAAGCCTCTTTGTGACCGTGTAAATAACAGTGGCCAACATTTTTAAAGCCCGTGGGTCAGACATTAGTTTCTTAATAGGTATAGGCGCGCGGAACTCAAATTTGGCCTCAGAATTGCTCCACAACATGCATCACATCCGGTTTTTGAAATATTCTAACCTAAAGATGCAAAAAACTCGGTTTTTAAATATGCTCGGGATTAAATACTACAGCGAATAAATTTTTATTCACAAAACTCCATGCGGCATCTGAAAGCACCACTGTTCCCATTTTAAACGTATTTTGAATTTTTGGAATATCTTCATTTCTTCTTGAAGAAATATAATTTCTATAACATCACTTTTTGCCCAATCATTAACCTATAGGAGCAGCAATAGTCGTCGAAACAGTAGGCCAGTAATGTCATTCTAGCATGCGTAATCCATACAATTTAGATGATTTGTAGACAACGATGACTTGAAGAAGCCACTATGTTAAACAAAATGTTATATTTTGCACTTTTTGACACAAAAAATGAGTGTAGATGGGATGAAAGAATGATGGCGTACTATTGCTAATCTTTGAAAAGGGAAGATAATTCCATAAGTTGCAATGTTCGTTTGAATTAAAGAGAAAACGATTTTATAAGGCAATATAATTTTATTATTCAAAAGAAAACGTTAAAATGTAGTTGGTTCGGCGAAGGTGCTGGAAACAAGGATTTGGAAACCTTACATCTCCGCTATAGGGACGACTACGGTTGAGGGATTATAAAAATAAGATTTTGTCATGAAGAAATTAAGATATTGAAAAAATGGGAAAAGTGGTACTTTCGGATGCCACATGAAGTTTTGTAGATAAAAATTTATTTGCTACGTTATTTAATTTTAAATATGTTAAAAACTCATGTTTCTTTTGCAACTATAGGTTAGAATATTTTGAAATCGAGAGGTAATGGAGGAGATCTGAAGTCATACTTGAATTCAATGCGCCAAAACCTGTTAGAAAAGTACTCTTTGATCTATGAGTCTCGTATTTCATAAAATTTTTTGGGTTTGTGTAATTTATTTTCGAAATTTTTGGCGTTTTTGTCGTTTTAACTTGAGAACGTCGATCTGTTGATAGAGACGTATGGAAACATATAGCTGACATTGGAAATACGGCACTACCTTGATAATCGCAATTAATAGAAATTTAGGTACAATAGTCCACTTAATAGAATTACCTACCAAATTTGAGTTACAATCAGAACCAGTTGCAATGATAGAGGTATACTTTTTTCAAATGTTGTACTTTTCCAGTATTACAAAACTGCTTTGTACTGTATAAAAACCGAGAAGTTGCGTGTATCAATGGTTGTAATCACAAGTAGTACTACCGAAGTAGTACTACACATATTTCTAACAAAAATTTACTACCATTTACATTAGACTATTTATTATTATATATACTTATATTATTTTTTCTATGCATTATATAGAATCTCTGGCTAATATAAATATCATATAATAATCATGGAAACAATAATATATTTACACATAATAATAACCATCACGTGTACATTTCATAGCGTTTTAAATTATTTCCACTTCAGACATCTAGGATCTATATTCTATTGAACGAAAAAATGTTTTTATTTTCTAGGATTTATATTATTTGTATGGTCTATGGGAAACAAACTTCAATTGTGTCTCTTAGGACCCAAATCTGTCGTACGTTCAAGAAACGATTTAGACAATATTTTGAACGATATGTTTGCAAATATTGATCATCTATTTACTGACATTAATTTGGAAAAAAATAACGATATGAGTGATTAATAAATAAACAGTCACAAAATAAAATATGCGAACATATCCGGAAATTAAAATTTTTAGTCGGTTTAGAAGGGAAATGGGAGAACGTTGAGAAAGGGTGACTACAAAGCATTTAAAGACGTTGTTCAAAAACACACATATACGTGTCCTTTCAAGCAACTTTTTGTTTTTTTTTTAGTAAAGCTGAAGTTTTTTTTTAAATAAAAGTTTAATTTATCCAATGATTGAAATTGTATAATGATTGGTATAGTGATTGTTATATAATACGTGGTTATAAGACTTGAAAATAAAAATTTATATTTTTATCTCAATCACGACTTTATTTATTCATTTAGAAAGCTTCACAGTTTATAATGGTAACGTACAAATTTTCACAAAAACATAAGAGTATTTTATTAAATCACCGCTTTCATCGTTCTCCTTTTATTTTTACCATTCGGTCACTTCTCTTGTCATCAAATACTAAATGGATGCTGTAAATGCTACGTTCTACTTTAACATCATTACTTAAAATTGGCACAAATGTATACAAAGGGAATAATAAACAAATAAACGATCACTATACAAATTAAAAGATAATATAATTTTAAAAATAAAAAAATATTATATACACCCAATCAAAACTGGGTTTTTCTTCATTTTCTCTTTGATATTTTCTCTACGTTTAATTCTGTCTTCTCCAAGGTCCCATTCCATTTTTATCGCTCTTTCTTAAAACGTCCGCGTAAGTCCTGTCCAAAGTTTTTAATATGTGTAATTCTTGCGAAGCAGAACTCGGTTTAAATTCTAAAGCGTGCTCGAGTTTATAGCCGCCCTTTTCTGGATTAGGACTGGGCGTTTGCATGTTTCTATTAAAATAAATCGCGGTGTTTCCCTTCCAAATATCTCTATTCTCTTTTCTACGTCTTCCGCTGGTGTGCCTGTTCGAATAAGTTACCTTTGAAGAGCCAACGATATGCGTTACTGGAGAATCTGATCTTTCAGCATAAGGTTTCTTCTTTCTGGATGAAGACCGCTTCCTAACGTTTACTTGGACCGAGATAGACTTTAATGGTTGTCTCATTAACGGAGTTAAAACTCTTTCTTGTGGCTGTGGTGGTTGTTGCTGTTTTTGCGATTTGGTTTCTGTTTCTTTCTGGTCGATTGTTGGAGGATTTTCGACCAAAGTAACCTCTTGTTGGCTTAAAGAAGAGAAAACGCTTTGGGTATCGTTAGTTAAGTTATCTGGAAAATCAGGAAGTTGCTCAATACATGGCGTGACTGGTGGTACGTTTGGAATTTTTGAGTCTTCGTCATCTAAAACCGGTAAAGCTTCATCTTCCGTCTTATTTTTAGATGCTTTATTCAAAACTCCAAATATTTCTTTAAACAACTCACTGTATTCCGGTCTGTTTCTAAATCTACTTTTTATCGGAGACGTCATAAATCCTTATACAATCGTTTCCGTCACCGATAGTGCACAAAAACGAGCCTGGTTTAATTCTCATTTCGTCCGCTTGCGTCGCTTTGCTGAAGGTTTCGTCACAAAAACCGAACGAACTGGTTTCCGCTTCGGAAAAGTCCATTGGCGTTCTAGAAAACGTTTTCCGGGACGACTTTTGGTTTTGTTTTTCTTTCAAGCAATCCCAATTTCCGCTTTCTTTGTCGGTGTCTTTTGTGTT
This sequence comes from Digitonthophagus gazella, assembly GCA_036711955.1. Taxonomy (NCBI): domain Eukaryota; kingdom Metazoa; phylum Arthropoda; class Insecta; order Coleoptera; family Scarabaeidae; genus Digitonthophagus; species Digitonthophagus gazella. Next base: position 13,764,445 of record JASCIT010000001.1, read on the forward strand.
TTGGTTCGTAAAGTTGCCCGACATTTGTAACTCGTCCTGTAGCGATAAGCTATTGGTTGCTTGTTATTTTTCGGTATTCGATGGACTTCTAGCAACGCTTGGTACTTTTGAACTAAATCTTGGTATAAGGTATTGTTTTGGTTCGTCGGAGTGGAGGTGTTGTAGTCCTGTAAATGAAAGAGGACAGATTTTTTGTTATTTTTTTATTGTGTTAATTACTTACGTTAGAAAATAAGGAAAATGAGAATAAATAGGTCAAAGCCAAGCTAAAGAATAAACTGATTGTGTAAAATAGTTTTTAATATAAATTATAATTAAGAAAAAAAACAACTTTGTTGTGTATTAAGTAAAAAGTAAATTATTTATTTGAGATTTATTACATTGAATTACAAAAAATTAAATTAATAACAAATTAAAGAAGAAAAACTGTAATAACGCAAATTAAGATAATCAAATCAAAATTAACCTTTAAAAACTTTAACGTTCAAGATGTAATTAACTTAAATAGAAATCTATTTAAGATGAAAATTTAAAAGAATGATAATAATAAGATAAAAATAAGTAGTAGGAAAAACATAAAAGTCAACTTTTTTATCTTTAAAATAGTCAAGCACTAACGATCAAAACATAACTTATTAACTTATAAAGAGGGTAATTTTCATTTAAGAGTTATTACACGAAGAAAAATTATTGTTATGGCATTTCAATTTAATTATATTTGAATCAGTAATTTTGAAAAGGACCCATGTCCTCAATGTAAGCGCACTTTACAATCGTGATTTTATTTTTATATTCCATAAAAATATCATATAAATTTTAATATAATTTGCTGTAATAACATTTATAAGTCAATTTCGCAAAAAAATAACGTAGGTCCTTCTCAAAATTATCTATTCATTTATAATGTCAATCAGACCTAATCGTTAAATGAATGGATTTTAAAATTTTATGGTAATATAAATGAAGCTAATTCAAAAGTAAATGTTACAACTGAAATACTGTGTAAAGAAGGTAATTTTAATTCGAAAATAGAGTACATTTTTTCTTGATTCGTTTTTTTTGCCAATATCTCAAAGTATGGGTGTAAAATCGATTATACAGGGTGTCTCCGAAATGCGTGTACAACGTAACACCTCAGATTCCTTGGCTTGAAACAGGTCGATTTAAGTTAACTTATCTATATCCAAAGTTGCTTCGTTTTGCTGCTAGAGGGCTTTAAATATAATATTTTAAGTTTTTCTTAAATTACTCGAAAAATCTTCATTAGATTTTATTCATTTTTTGACCACGTCTTTATATCAGCCGGGTACAGCTCTCTGTGGAACAAATTCGAATTTCACAACATACAGAGTGTTTAGAAACACTCTTACCGCAAGTTATTCATCTAAATCTTTTTAAGCACCCTGTATAATTTTCTAACAATTAACAACTTTTTCCGGATAGCTACATTCATTTAGAAACTATTTTCTCTCTTACAAAATTTCAGTTGGGCAAACGGTTTAGGCACAAAAGAAGATTTTCTAAATGCCTACAAGTCCAAAACAGCAAATTAAGGTAACATTAACAAAATTCAAAGTACCAATTTCTTCACGGGATATGAAAATCTTGCAAGAAAACCACATGTTATAGGTTTGTAAGTAGTTTCTTGCTTAAAATTTTCAAATTTTCGCCAGCATTTGTGAACGTTATCAGTGTTTAGCCCTTTTAATCCGTATTATGCAGTTCCACCGTAGAATCGAAGGAAATAAAGGGGAAATCGTGCTCCTGTAAACTGGTCAGCAAGATTAGTACACCTAGCACCTTCTGATTTTGTTTATTGGGTATCATAAAAGCAAAAATGCAACAAAAAGAGCAAACAGTAAAAATTTTGCACACTGTATTATTTTTGCCCTGATGATGGTCACAAATCCTGGCAACATTTTGAGCAAAAACTACTGCCAATCCTCTAAAATGTGATTTTCTTGAAAGAGCTGCATATCCTGTGAAGAAATTACTACTTTGAACTGGGTGAATGTTGCCGTAACTTACAGATTTGAACTTGCAGGGAGTTAGAAAATGTTTTTTTGTGGCTAAACCGGTTGCCCAACTGAAATTTTATAAGAGAGAAAATAATGTCTAAATTAATGTAGCTATTCAGAAAAAGAATTGATAAAAAATTATACAGGGTGGTTAAAAAGATTTGGATGGATAACTTGTGGTGAGAGTGTTTGTAAACGCCCCATATGTTTGGAAATTCGGATTTTTCCACAAAAAGCTGTGTCCAGCTGATATAAAGACGTGGTCAAAAAATGAATAAAATCTAATGAAAATTTTTCAAGCAATTTGAGGAAAACTCATGGAAAATATTATTTTTAAAGCCTTCTAGCGTCCAAACGAGGCAACTTTGGATATAGATAAGTTAACTTAAATCGACCTATTTTGAGTCAAGGAAACTGTGGTCTTACGTTGTACACGCATTTCGGAGATACCCTGTAATAGAACTCTGTTAATTCACCTTTCAGATGGTCGAAACGTAAAAAGAGTCAGATTAATCGATGTATAGAAAAATACGGGTTTACTTAATAATCACTTTAATGTTAATAATGGGTTAACATGTAAAATTAAAACCTTGAATATCTCGAAAACAAATAAATACATGTTTAAAACTCTATAGTTTCACACATAGACATTTTAACAGTATGTTAAAAACAAAATGCTTGTTTTTTTAATCTTCAAGAAGTTATAACATTGAAATAAATGAATATTAGACCCGACGGACGTTCATATAATGCTTTTTTCTTTGAAACATATCAGCTTCTCTCTACCAAAGTTTGCCGAAATTTTGAGTATGTTCTTAAAATGTTTAAAAATAATCTAGTGCGAACCACAAAAATCCCGTTCTAAAATTTTTTCATAATCTCTTTTTAAATCATATTTTTCTTTTAATTACTATTATGGTAATTTTAAATTTTAGTTTTCAGCAACGTATACTGCTTTCATATTATAAACTTGCTAAATCGGTCTCCCAAAAAAGGCATCCTATAGTCAGTGTTTCTATTCAAATCTACCTATGCATATATAGAAAAACACAAAGGCCGACTTTAGATTCCTGACCGATATTTAGCTAGTTTACCTTACTTAAAAAATGTTGTGTCCAACAAGTATAATTACAAACTGTAAATAAAAAGTAAAGTGTACGGTATTATATCAGTTGTTAATCGTTCATGTAATAAGATTACACTTTATATTACAATATCAAACACCTCAGAAATAAGCGTTTAGTAACGTTCAATAGTCATAAGAAACACTAATATATTTCAAATAGTGCTTAATTTAGCTTTTAGTATTGGTTTTCGTGTTAACTTTCACCTTGAATGGCGGTTTTTACTAACTTCACAAAAAATTGATTTAGGCTGACTTTTACCAACCTTCGGTTAATGTAACCAGCGGTTTATTACCATGGTTATTGGCAAAATAGTTGCATAAGTGGCATAAGTTGAAATTGAAATTAAACCGCTGGTTAAGTTAACAGGAGGTTGGTAAAAGTCAGCCTTAGAGGCATATGTTTAATAAATAACAAGCAAAGTATTATAAACGCAGAATTTCATTCAGACCTTATTTTTAGATCGAAAAAGCACCATGAACGTATTCTACCAATTGTTTAAAAAAACCTATGCGTTGATGAAGGTAATAATTACATTTAATGGGAAATATTATAAACAATCACCTTCATGCATTTTTCCAGTACATTTTCGGTTTAAACAAAACCACACCTTTAAAATTAATTAGATATCTACTAATTTTATTAACCTCTGTAATAATCATCATAATTTTACTTGGTTATTCAGTGTTATTTATTATTGCGAAATGTGTAGATATTGGTCTAAAAATAAAACATGGGGAAAAATACGGTGGTATGGTAAAAGGTATGGACTTTGCTGTGGGAGTTAACAATAAAATGCTGGCAATTAACGACGTCCTTCTGGTCAAAAGAAACAGTACTTATGCAGAATTTGAACAAGATATCCTTTGGAATGTGAAAACCTTTTGCAAATGTTCTGGTAAACTAAGACAAGAAATCAAATCTTTCTTGGGCTACAAATACCGTATAAATATCGAAATTAAACTTGAGGAGTCCGTCACAATAATGGAGAATGTAGACTTGAATAGAGAAAACTTGCTTGATTATTTACGAGATAATTTTATGGAATCTAACGTGATTTTGGGGAACAAATCTTGGAGATTATTCCTTTACAAGAATCTTATAAATTGGAGGGTAGATAGTAATTACCCAACCCATCTTATTGTTGGAGTTTTCCATCATTCAATTGCGGATGGAATTGCTTTACATAGTCTATTTGCAAAAAGTTTAGATGGATTTAAACTTAATTTAAAAATTAAAATCACTTCCAACCCATATGAAAGACGTAGGGCTAGATAATGAATATGTACACGATAATCCATTTAGAGGAAATAAAACATTTCTACGTTGTTATATGGAAAATGAATTAGCTATGTTTATAGAAGACCGAGTGAATTATATTCCATTAATTAAAAGGATAAAGAATAAGTTAAACGTTGGGTTTAGTGACGTCTTATCAACTTGTTTCACGAATGCTTTATTAAACTATGCCAAAAAGGTTTGTTTATTTCTCATAATTACGCTATGAAATAAATCATTTTTAAACGTAGATAGACGAAGTTGGAAGAGATTTTAGATTTGGTTATGTGTTACAACCAATAGATAAAGATGTTATAAATATGATGGAAGGTAGATTTAACTATGACAATATATCAAACAAAACGATCCCGTTAATATTTAATGTTCTCAAGAATTTTTCTCAATTAACTTTAACCGAAGCCTTTAAAGCAATGAACGCAACGAATACAGAAATGAAAAAATCTGTGGACTTATTTGTAAGTTCTTTGTTGTAAAAATGTATTTAATGTAGTTTTAAAAGGGTATTAATATTTACTTTAGTTTATTGGCGCGATGCAAAGGAATGCTCATTTGGTAACAGCGCCTGTAGTAAGGTATACGACTCAAAGAATGTATAGAGCTATCAATGCGTGTATTACAAATGTTGTTAGATTGAAATCGGTTACATTAAATGGAAGGCACGAGATCGAAAACATGTTTCCATTTCCTCCAAATTCCATGGATATAGGTAAGAACGCAGAAAAATATAATGTATACTATGGGATGTAAAAATATAAATGTAGAGATGTAAATGAATGTCCTGCTTGAACCTATTGCCACCTATTTTTCGTATGCAATAAGTGAGTCGTCTATGGCTTACTTATAGGTAGGGCGTGCTGTTTAAAATTGTCGTGGTAGCGCCATCTCTGTCGGGGTTTACGCTCTACCTTAATTGATTTTAGTGATCTACTGTCCGTGCCAAAAGTCAAGTCAGTAAAGTTTTAGGTACTCGTATTCTGAAAGTTTTCGTGGAAAAAGATCAGGGTAAAGACTGTCATGATCGGCGATCATTTTTGCGTAACATAACCAAAATTCATAGTCGTAGGTCACGCAATTTAGGAAATATCGCGAGTTAAGTGAAAAAAGGACCGGTTTTTTTGACCAGTCCCCGGAGAACACAAAGGAATTTTCTTCTCAGAAACCGCACATGGAAAAAAGTTAGGACCTTTTTTAGGATGCAGCCCCATCTGTTTAATAAAAGTACCCAAAAATACAAAATAATTTTTTATTATTATTTAGCAATGGAAAAATAAATATATTCGTAGGAATTGAGATAGCATTCTCAATTGTCACCTAGCGGCAATCTCATTAACCTCCTATGGGACGGATTTTTGTTTCAAATTCAAAAAAAAGCCGACTACTCATTATGCGAGTAGTACTCATTATACTTGCCAACTAATTGCAAAGTACTTGGCAAGTAGCAAGTAGTGTGTATGAAGACTTGCATAAACTCGGGGAAGTACTTGTACTTCCCCTCGTGGGTTGGAAAACGGTCGTAAGTCAAAGGGGACGAGTAAATAATTTCTTTACTTCTATACGCCTGCTACACTACGCGGCGTTTAGGGAGTAGAAGTGTCAAAAGTGATTGTGGAATAATAGAGTGGAATAACGACTTAACTTTTTAATTTTTGGATATTTACCAAAAAGAAAGAGTAATTTGGAATGCATCTCATAAATTACATAAAAACCGGAACGAAATATACGATGCGTGGAAACGAATACAAAATGAGTTTTCTTCGGAGGTCACCATAGATGAATTAAAAAAAAATATTCGTTTATGGCTACATTTCGTAATTGCAAGGTTAAATTCAGGGCCAGTGAAAGAAGTGGTGCTGGTTCCTGTGGTACATATAAACGACATTGGTTTGCTTCTGCTAAAATTGGAGTTCGGTGAGGAAACAGGCTTCAATCCGGAATTGCTTTAACGGTTAATATTTTTCCAGCCACGCAACTTTGGCTTCATTCATTAGATATTTCGCAAATTCTTCTCTAATATTTTTTGCTTCAGAGTTTGGTTCCTGCGTCACTTTTTGCATAGGTAAGAGGAATGTACTGTTATCTTGATCTATTCGTCAGGATTCTAATATAACAACTCCTTTGTATTCTAAATTAAAAGTTCCCCATTGGTGTATAATTTATACCTTAACCTTTGCTTTTACGCAGAAAATTATGAAGAAAACAGCATGTCATTGTTACGAGAGCTATTTTATATGGCTGCAGTAACATAGGTTTTCTCAATATTCGAAAAACGGAAGCCATAATTCCTTAATTACTTTACTCGTCCTTCAACTTGCACTTCCCGAAAAACTGGGCACATTGAAAGTAGGCGCATAATGTGTACAACTTACTTCGACTCGAACAAGTACCTCTCAAGTTTATTTCAAGCCAAGTTACTTTGAAAGTACCACGTAGTGAGTAGCCGGATTTACAGTTTGCAGAGCATTTACTTGGTTATATCAAGTTGACGAATCTGGCAACGGTAATAAATATTAATATTGATTATATGGTAACTTTATAGAATTAAAATTTATGCGCAATCATATGAAAAACTATAATTATTGGGTAAAATGTCAATAAATTAACCCCTTAATGCATAGAGTGCCATTTATGGCACAACCATTTTAACTGACGAAATATACTTGTTTAGCTAACAAGTTGTAAGTTAGCAATCCATACGCATGAAGTCCCACTTGTGGCAGTACCATAGAGCGCCCGTAGTTAATATTTGAGTTCAGCACTACACGGCAACTGAATCAGACAGTGCAAGAAGTGAGATTAAAAAAATATTTAAAATAATAAAAGGGATTCTTTTACTATTTTCTAGGCATTTAGATACATAAAACACATACAGGGTGTATCCGAAATGCGTGTACAACGTAAGACCACAGATTCCTTGGCTCAAAATAGGTCGATTTAAGTTAACTCATCTATATGCAAAGTAGCTTCGTTCCGTCACCAGAGGGCTTTAAAAATTATATTTTCCGTGCGTTTTTCTTAAATTATTCGAAAAATCTTCATTAGATTTTATTCAGTTTTTGACCACGTCTTTATATCAGCTGGGCACAGCTTTCTGTGGAACAAATTCGAATATCGCAACATACAGAGTGTTTAGAAACACTCTTATCGCAAGTTATTCATCCAAATCTTTTTAACCACCCTGTAAAATTTTCTAACAATTCTTTTTCTTAATAACTATATTCATTTACAAATTATTTTCTCTCTTACAAAATTTGAGTTGGGCAAACGGTTTAGGCACAAAAGAAGATTTTCCAAATGCGTACAAGCCCAAAACGGTAAATTAAGGTAACACTAACAAAATTCAAAGTACAAATTTCTTCACGGGATATGAAGATCTTTCAAGAAAACCACATGTTATAGGTTTAGAAGTAGTTTATTGCTTAAAATTTTCAAATTTTCGCCAGCATTTGTGCACGTTATCAGAGTTTAGCCCTTTTAGCCCGTATTATGCAGATTCTACTGTAGAATCGAAGGAAATAAAGAGGAAATCATGCTCCTGTAAACTGGTCAGCAAGATCAGTAAGCTTAACACTTTCTGATTTTGTTTATTGGGTATCATAAAAGCAAAAAGGCAACGAAAAGAGCAAACAGTAAAAATTTTGCACATTGTATTATTTTTGCCATGATGATGGTCACAAATCCTGGCAACATTTTGAGTAAAAACTACTTCCAACCCTGTAAAATGTCATTTTCTTGCAAGAGCTGCATATCCTGTGAAGAGATCACTACTTTGAACTGGGTTAATGTTACCTTAACTTATAGATTTGAACTTGCAGGGAGTTAGAAAATGTTTTTTAGTGGCCAAACCGTTTGCCCAACTGAAATTTTATAAGAGAGAAAATAATGTCTAAGTTAATGTAGCTATTCAGAAAAAGAATTGATAGAAAATTATACAGGGTGGTTAAAAAGATTTGGATGAATAACTTGTGGTGAGAGTGTTGGTAAACGCCCTGTATGTTTGGAAATTCGAATTTGTTGCACAGCAAACTGTAGTCAGGTGATATAAAGACATAGACAAAAAATGAATAAAATCTAATACAAACTTTTCGACTAATTTAAGAAAAACTCATGAAAATTATTATTTTTAAAGCCTTCTGGTGGCGAAACGAAGCAATTTTGGATAGAGATAAATTAATTTAAATCAACCTATTTTGAGCCAAGGAATCTGTGGTCTTACGTTGTACACGCATTTCGGAGACACCCTGTATATTTTTCCCAACCGAAAATAAAAAATCATGCAATAAAGGGTTTCAACGTGACCTGAAAGTTACACGGTCCAATAGAGGGTTAAAATGCGACCAGTCGTTACCGAAATCGACTATTTTAGGGATCGAATTTTTAAGCGAAAATAGACGGAACTTTTGAAAAAGAAAAAGTACCACGTTGTAGTAAACTCATGGAGCTACATGCCACAAAAGATCCTAATTTTTTTTTCTTCAGTGGTTTCTGAAGATAAATTCCAAAGCTTGCATTCTCTGAGGACCGGTTTTTTCTTTTGTTTTTTGCATTTAACTCGCGAAATTTCCTAAATTGCATGACTTATAATTTTTAATTTTGGCCATGTTACGGAGAAATGATTACCGATCATGACAGTCTTTACCCCATTTTTTTCGACAAAAACTTTCGGAGTACGAGCACCCCAAACATGACTGACTTAACTATTGGCACGGATAGTAGTGAGAGGTGACCTTCTATATGTGTAATATACTGCTTTTTCTATGGACATGTCATTTTCCTTATAGTGAGTATAAAATGTTGTATGGATGTGGTGGGGCTTCATCAGGATACACACATATAAGATAGAAAATTATACAGGGTGGTTAAAAAGATTTGGATGAATAACTTGTGGTGAGAGTGTTGGTAAACGCCCTGTATGTTTGGAAATTCGAATTTGTTGCACAGCAAACTGTAGTCAGGTGATATAAAGACATAGACAAAAAATGAATAAAATCTAATACAAACTTTTCGACTAATTTAAGAAAAACTCATGAAAATTATTATTTTTAAAGCCTTCTGGTGGCGAAACGAAGCAATTTTGGATAGAGATAAATTAATTTAAATCAACCTATTTTGAGCCAAGGAATCTGTGGTCTTACGTTGTACACGCATTTCGGAGACACCCTGTATATTTTTCCCAACCGAAAATAAAAAATCATGCAATAAAGGGTTTCAACGTGACCTGAAAGTTACACGGTCCAATAGAGGGTTAAAATGCGACCAGTCGTTACCGAAATCGACTATTTTAGGGATCGAATTTTTAAGCGAAAATAGACGGAACTTTTGAAAAAGAAAAAGTACCACGTTGTAGTAAACTCATGGAGCTACATGCCACAAAAGATCCTAATTTTTTTTTCTTCAGTGGTTTCTGAAGATAAATTCCAAAGCTTGCATTCTCTGAGGACCGGTTTTTTCTTTTGTTTTTTGCATTTAACTCGCGAAATTTCCTAAATTGCATGACTTATAATTTTTAATTTTGGCCATGTTACGGAGAAATGATTACCGATCATGACAGTCTTTACCCCATTTTTTTCGACAAAAACTTTCGGAGTACGAGCACCCCAAACATGACTGACTTAACTATTGGCACGGATAGTAGTGAGAGGTGACCTTCTATATGTGTAATATACTGCTTTTTCTATGGACATGTCATTTTCCTTATAGTGAGTATAAAATGTTGTATGGATGTGGTGGGGCTTCATCAGGATACACACATAAAAATATATGGAGGTCACCTCGGTGCATCAATGTTGTTTTGATGTTCTTGTACTGTTGTGGGGGAATAATCTTTAAAGTGGTTACACACGTAGCTGCAAAGTTGTCAAACTTGCATGATCCATATTTTTTTAAAGCTTCCTTTAGCGTTTGTAAAATAATTTTAAGCGTGAGTGATCAACCGATAATTGCTTGAAGAGTACATCTGTGAATACAAAATCAACCATGTCGTTAGTAAATAAAATCATCACAATAATTATCATTCATTCTTAAACTGATAACTTTGCCAATCAAATAGATATATCTTAGAAATTCACATTATATCCCATGTCTCTTGTGGATAACTCGAAAAGCAGTCAAAGACGGCACACGTTGTCGTATGAGTTCAATACCGTGCTAGGGCAAACTTATTTCAGATTGGTTGTATCGTGTGACGTCAAAGGGAAATAATTGTTAAGTTTGCAGTTATGTCTGTAGCCACTTTTACATACATAAAATAAATTAATTCAATATTTTTAGAGACCCTTGAATCCATTTTCGATTAATATCGTTGTATTATATCATATTGAGTTACAGACATGCTGAAAACGGTCTAAATTAATTCAAGGTCCCTTAAAATGCTACTTCAATGATGTAAGAAAATAAATATTGATTATTTTTTAGGGTTTGTGTTAACCGTATTTTCTTTAGGAAATAAGTTTAACATGTGCCTCTCAGGACCAAAGTCTATTGTACATTCAAGAAAAGATTTAGATGATATATTCAATGATATGTTTGCGAGTATTGAACGTCTATTTACTGAGGTGAATAATTGATAAAAAATAATTACAATTTGAAACTGATGTGTTATTGCAAATTTCACATGTTTTTGGTTCTAATGCAGTACACCGTTACGTATACGTAGTGTGTAGTAACCACGTCGTTTAATAAGTCCGTAATATGTAATACTGATTATAACAGTAACCATATACGTCACACATTACTCTGATTGTTGCCGTTGTAACCATTGTTATTTATTGTTGCCGTTACCATGAACTTAAATAAACATTCACATTTTCAGCCTGAATACAAAAAGATGCGATTCCTATTATTTCCATCCTGTATTATTTCATTTGAGATTGTTTAATTTTCTTTATATAATTGTACCTAACAGAAGAAACGAAAACCCAAACGTAGGATAAACCAGTTTAGCCTAGGTCGAAGCGGTTTCTCCTAGTTAGACTTTATATGCTTTAGGATTAACTGGTACGTCCTAGCCTGAACTAATTTCACATAATTATGTAAAACAACTATTTTCCTATTTCGATAGCATATTTAGAAAATCGACTGATTCACATAATGCTTTGACAAAAATGAAGTGTTTTTTTCTTAAACTTTTCAAAATCCACGGCATAAATTTTAGAACATAGCATTCTTTTGTTATTTTTGGAAAAAAGAATAAAAAGCCGGGCGAAATCCATTTAACTTCGTGATTAATAAATGTTAATTATCAACTGGTAGTAAAGATGGATCAAAAAACTAATTTTCCTTCATGAAATCCATTTACTTTTCTGATGTTGGTTTTTCACCAACATTTTATGTTAGGAATACGATATCGAGGTGCGGCTTTCACTAGCTCGTTTGGGCTTTATTATACTATTTTTTCGTGAACAGAAAGTGATACCGTTCCATTTAACTTTTCGGAGAAAATTCACAATTTCTAAAAAAATTTCGAAAACGCCATCTAGCGGCGACATGGTGAAATTACAATCATCACCAAAATAGTAGAATTTATTGTTCAAGAAAAACTCTTTTCAACGACACCAAGTTTATTCAATTCCGTTCAGCCGTTTTGAGATTATAGGCATTTGTTTACAAGCACTTTCGTAGTGGTGGGGACCACTTTATTTTTGGAGATACGGAAAAAAGTTTTTAATAAAAAAAATTGATACTTTAAAATGCATATATTTGTAATTATCGGGGTAGTCGTCGCCGCCACCAGGGCAAGGTTTTTAACCCAATCAAACCTTCCGAAACCGTGGGTACTTGCACGAAAACTCGGGCAGGAAATAAAAACAAATTCGAATATTAACAAAACAACTTTATTAAAAAAACGACGTATTTTGAACACGCGAGTAAAGGATCGGGGATCTAACGATTACGACGGGCGGTTACCTAACGGGAGAACCCTAATTGTCGCGTCAAAAGAATGTAATAAAAACTCACCACACCAAACACCCGTTTGGTTGCGTTTATGTCCTCAGCAGACGGGCTCGTCGTACACAGCTGAAAGTACGTCTCCGGTAGAATAATCACTAGAGAAGAGCGCGCACAATCTCGATCATACGAACATAAACGCCGAAATTAATCGGAAAATGTTAACCAGCTGAACTTTACTCGACTTTTCGTTAAGTGTCTGCTAAGAGCCCACTCAAAGAAAAGTTAATCCCACACGCAAAATGACTTTACTATTGAAGATTAAAAGTGTCTCGCTTAAAAAATCTCGTTAAGAGTATATATCGCTTAAAGGTCTCGTTTAGAGTCTCATGAAGGGTCTCATGAAGAGTCTCACGAAGAGTCTCACGAAGAGTGATTTTACAAAACGCGAATTCTCCCCAAGTAACTTCGCCCTTGGAGAAGGGGGTTAATGAACATTTTAGGCGTTCCTAACGATTGGATGTTGTTGACCAATGTCGCACACAGAGGCGGAGTTTTCTAAGACGGCTATTTTCTAAGAAAAATCTCGAAACTAAATATGCGAACCAGATGCCCGGCTCTTTACCAAAAGCTCAAAAAACACAATACTCAAAGACCCTTTAAACTTCCCTAACGTTCGCCTCGTCCTTTATTCATTACTTGAACTTAAGAATTCCTAAAACAATTTTAAACACTTGAGAACGTGACATCGTCGACATATTTATTACACAAATTTATGACTGGGTCCGAGTTCCTAACAAATGTGCAAGGAGAAAGCTAAAAAAATGTTTAACCTAAAGCCCGCAATATATGGAATTATTACATATTTTTGTGGTATTTTAATATAGCGGAATTCCGAGAAAAAACACTTTTTGTAATTCAAGATGGCGATTGCGCCCCCGAGCGGCCATCTTAAAAACTTGAAAATAATTTCCAGCATTTTCTCTTGGCCAGTTTAGTTAGCAAATTTTTTACCGCATGTTTTACGATGAATAGTTTTCGAGATACAGCACTCTGCATTCTTATTTGTTCACCCTGTACATTCTATGGTCTATTGTGGATGTTATAAAAGCCAATTTCCCTACTCCTTTGGCGCACATACACCCCTAAATCATTACTACACCACCTCCATGTTTTATAGTAACTTTTAAGTTTTGCGGATCGATTGCAGAACAGGGATTTCTCCACACAAATTGTTTACCTACCTTTAATACCGTAAATGCAAACTATGCTCTCATCTGTAAAAAGAACCTTTTACCAGAATTCTGTGGACTTGTTTAGCTGTTATTTAGCAAAGGCAATTTGTTTCTGTTGTTTGACATCTGATACGAATAGCTTTGTTCGTGCAACGTGAGTTTTGGTAGTGGGCCTTTGATGATGTTCTTCTCGCCCTATCTTTGCTAATAGTTTTATGAAACTGTTGTTGCACATTATGTGCTATTTTTGTTGCTGTTAGCCTAGGTTCCTTTCGCACCTGCTATACAATGGTTCGCTCATCTCGGTATAATAGAAGAGATGGTTGATCAAATCGTGGACGTGAGATGTAATCTCCAGTGTCTTTGTAGTTGTTGATGACTAAATGGAGGAATGTGATCTGCCCACAGTTGTTTTTATTTTTCGAAAGTTTTCCCCTCTTTCATAGTTTTGCAATAATTTTTCTTTCTCCTGCTTCAATTTTCTTGCCCTTTGTCATGATCCTAACTTTTAACTTCCAATTCTCTACTAATAATTCTCTACCTATAAACGATTTATAATTTGTTAATAGATTTGTATATTCTTAACATCTAGAATAAAGACGATTAAAAGTTTGTCGTATTAGATAATGATTATTCTTTTCTCCGTTAAAGTATTCCAAATCCTTTGTACGCAGACTTCTGCTGCTGAGTGTATGTTGAGAAAACGATGACAAGTAATCTTAAGTAAGACATCTTTCGCGGAATAGAGATTAAATATTTGTAATCATTACTATTTACGGTAATTAAATAAACATTCACATTTTGAGCATGAATACCAAAAGACGTGTTTCATTTTTGTAAAATCTTATATCCAGATTCTAACAATTTAGCAGATTATCCAAATTAATCGCTAGCTTATAATAATATTTTAGTAGTACAGCCTACATAGATATTCATTATGTTTAATCCGAAAGCAATTACGGAAACCTCTAAACTACATGAGTATAGTCCGGCACTTAAATTCTGGAACACCTATATGTATAATTCGACTATACACTAATTTTGTTTAGCAATTATCAACGTCCTATAATTATAACATGTGTATTCGAAATAATATTGCATGTGATATATGGTTGTGTTTATAAAAACTTGTTAGATAATTGATTAACAGACGTTCATATAATTGATAGAAATGTGTCAAGGTTTATTATTCAAATTGCAGATGCAAAGAAAGCATCATGAATAAATTTTACGAATTTTTTAAACAAAATTACGCAATAGTTAAGGTAATAAACAATCAAATAAGTAATAATCAAATTAAGTAGCTGATTTTGATAATGTGGGTTTTGTAGTATATTTTAGGTTTCAACAAAACGAAAAACCCAAAACTGATCCGGTGTCTTTTTATTATATTAACATCCACGATAATTGTTATAGGATTACTCGGTAGCTTGCTACTATTTTTCGTTGCAAAATTTATTGACATTTTTCTAAGAATAAAACATAGAAAAAAATATGGAGGGATGGTAAAGGGTTTGGATTTTATTATGGAAACTCCTAAAAAATTGTTAGCAATTAATGTGGCATGTGTAATAAAAAGAAATGGTTCGTATGAAGAATTTGAAAACGATATTCTTTCGAATTTGAAAAACGTCCACAATGCTTCTCGTAAATTACGACAAGAAATCGAAACTTTCTTTGGTTATAAATACTATATAAATAGTGAAGTTAAGTTAGAGGATATTGTCACCATAATAGATAATGTACATTTGAGTAAAAACAATCTACCTGATTATTTACATGATAATTTTATGGAATGTGATGCAATCTTGGGAAAGAAATGTTGGAAACTATTTATTTACAAAAATCCGATAAATTGGAATCAAGAATGTGATCAACCTAGACATCTTATTATTGCAGTTTTTCGTCATTCCGTTGGTGATGCAATTGCTTTAGCTAACTTAATTGCAAATAATGTTCATGGAATTGATCCGATAAATTTGACCGATAAATTAAAAGCAACTCCATTATCCGTTCAAGATGAAACGTTAGATGATGTTTATGTATACGACAACCTATTCAGAAGGAATGAAACGTTTCAACATTCGAATATTGAAAATTATTTAACTATTTTTATAGAAAACCAAGTTAAGTATATTCCATTAATAAAAGCTATAAAAAATAAACTAAACGTTGGGTTTGGAGATGTTTTATCAACATGTTTGACGAAAGCTTTAATAACTCATGGAAAAAAGATAGGTGAAACTATAAATAATTTGAGATTTGGCGTTACGTTCCAACCAATAGACAAAGAAATCATAAACATGATCGAAGGCAAATTTAACTATGATAAAATATCAAATAAAACGATGGCATTATATGTTAACGTCCCTCCGAATATTTCTCAATTAACATTAATTGAGTCGGTTAAAGCAATGAACTTTGCTAACAAAGAAATAAAAGGATCTAAAGAAATGTTTGTAAGCTATTTTCCAAGAATGTGTCTAAATAATTACTAAAATTTATGTTGAATATGTATTTTAATGTTTGTAGTTTGTTCGTACACTGCAAAATATTGCTCATTTAGCGACGGTACCTGTTGGGGAATATATATTTCAAACATTTTTTCGATCTATCAACGTAGGAATTACAAACGTCGTTGGAATTAATTCATTTATAGTAAGTGGACACGTTGTCGAAAACATGTTTGGATTTGGCTCCAATTCGTTAGATACAGGTAACAATTTAATGGATGTACGTATTACATATGCGCTCAAATAATCGAAAGTATTTTAATCATCTATTAAAATTATATAAAAGTATTTATCATCAATACACTCATGTGGGTTTAGAATGTCAAACTTAAAGGCTGTAACCGTAATCGTAGCTGTTGTTCTAGCATTTAAAAAAGTTCAATAATATTTGTTCAACTCAAGAAGAAAAATTGTATTGTATTTTCTTTTTTTTGTTGATGAATTATTATCGTCAAACCCCTGTAAATTCAACGAATTGTTTTCTTAAACCTTCATACTAACAAGAAAAAACAAAATATCGCTTACATGACGCTTAAAACAGTTTGTTATGGCACTTGTTGACAATGTTTTTCTATATTCTTGAAAAAGTCTTATAATGTCACTTACCAACACACTGATTAACGAATGGGACCACAAGTCGCATATAAATTTTAAAAGTAAAATAATAAGATATAAACGCACTTGTCTTTTGTTTTGTCTATGTAGAAGCATTCGCCGTGAAAGCCTCTTTGTCATATAAGTAATAACACTGGCCAACATTTTTAAAACCCATAGATCAGACATTAGTTTCTTAATAGGTCCAGGCGCGCGGAGCTCAAATTTGGCCTCAGAATTGCTCCACAACATGCATCACATCAGATTTTTGAAACATTCTAACCTAAAGATACAAAAAACTCGGTTTTTAAATATGTTCGGGATTAAATACCATAGCGAATAAATTCTTATTCACAAAATTCCATGCGGCATCTGAAACCACTGCACCACTGTTTCCATTTTAAACATATTTTGAATTTTTCGAATATCTTCATTTCTTCTTGAAGGAATATAATTTTTATAACATCACTTTTTGCTCAATCATTAACCTATAGCAGCAACAGTAGTCGTCGATACAGTATGTTTATAATACCATTCTAGCGCGCGTAATCTATACAATTTAGATGATTTACAGACAATGATGGCTTCAAAAAGCCACTATGTAAAAAAAATTGTATTGCCCGTTTTGCCACAAAAAAGAGTGTAAATGAGATGAAAGAATGATGGCGTACTATTTCTAAGCTTTGAAAAGGGAAGATGATTTCATAACTTGCAACGTTCATTTGAATTAAAGAGAAAACGATTTTATAAGACAATATAATTTTATTTTTCAAAAGAGGAAGTTAAAATTTAGTTGCTTTGGGTTCAGCAAAGGTGCTGGAAACAAGGATTAGGAAACCTTACATCTTTTTGAGAATACAATCAAATGATTGCTTACTAGTCCACTATACTGACAATTACGGTTGAGGTGTTATATATAGAAGATGTTTTTATGAAGAAATTAAGATATTGGAAAAATTCAAACCGCATTTTGAATGGAAAAAGTGGTACATTTAGATGTCCCATGAAGTTTTGTAGATAAAAATTTATTTGCTATGTTATTTAATTTTAAATATGTTAAAAACTCATGAGGAGTTATAAAAAGAAGATTTTTTTATGAAGAAATTACGATATTGGAAAAATTCAAAAATTATTTAATTTTAAATATACTGCGTGACATTGAAATTGCAACACCTAGAAGGAATGGGTACTTTTTAACCCTCCGGTGGGCGCGCCTGCGGCATACAGAGCCGTATATTGAGTGTATATACGGCTCAATATGCAGCTATTTGCCGCAGGCGCGCCCACCGGAGGGTTAACAGAATTAGGTAGACGTGTTGCTCCATAGAAGTATAGAAATTGATTAAAATTTTGTGACTCTAGACCGCTTAGGTTCGACGTAATTAACATTTATTTTCTGTACGTGGTGCAGTGATTTCTTGCCATCATATCGCCGTTCCGGAAGAACATCGACATAACTGCAAAATACAAAATTTTACAGGAGAAGGGAAAAACAATTATGATCAACTAGAATTATCTCTTGAAAAAAATAGTAATTTATTGATACTAATGACTTTTCTGGTATTGTTAATATTTAGTGAGTAGTTTAAAACGCAATATACAAATTTTTGTTTAGGATTAAAGATGTATTAGATTTTGTAGATACGTCTTTTTTTCCCTAAGACATACAACGAAATAAAACATTTACGCCGGTTATTTAAATTTATTTTATTAGAAAAAAATAAGTTATATTTCTAAAGTAATTGAAATTAATACTTTAATTTATAACAGACTCAAAAAAATGTCTATAGAATTCAGGAATTATATTAGTTTCCATTAAATTTTTTAGATCTTTCTTCTTGTTTTCGGATAGTGGAAATTTCTTCTGATAAGCTTTTTTAATTTTAGTATTTTTGTAATTCTGCTTTGACCGTCTTTTATTCGGTCTAAAATTAATGTAGCTCCATTCGTTATCTTTGTAACTTTTTTTATATCCAAATGACTCACTTTTTTTTTCAAACTGCATAACTTTAATATCGCTTATTGAACTCGTCGCCGTGGGTATTTCTAGTTAAGTTTAATCCCATGTCATTAAACAAGGATTTTAAATCAAAAAAATCCTGAAAACTCATTTCTCTGACCTCTATAGGATTTCCCTTCTTTTTTGAATTTCTAATAATAGAGACATACTGATCAGGTATATAGATGGGTCCTGACTTGTTTGATTTTCTTATGGATCTTTCAATTATACTGTGGATAGCATCACCTTCGTTTTGTGTATATCCTCGTATCAAGTATTTATGTGTAATTGAATTTATATGAAAGTGTTCCATGGCATACAGATATGCTCCAATCAAAAACCTAATAAGAAATAAATTATTATAGCACCTTTTAATAAAATAGATGTTAATATACAACGACGTACCTACTTTTTTGTTGTCTGCACTTGGTCGAATTTTTGAAACTTCTTCTAAGTAAATTAAAACACAGGATCCAATTTCTATAGCACCTCTATTCCCAAGACCTTCATGCCAAAAAAAGGATTTGGCTTTGTCGTTTGTAATTTCTGTTATCTAAAACAATGTAAAGTGTATTTAAAAAAGATATTTTCTAAAGCTGCGGAAATTTACTGTAAAATTGTAGCAATTTAAACGGGATTTATAGAAAAACGCCGATGTCTGGCCAACAGGTGCAGGCAATACTGCCTGTAAATCGTAAACAGCTAAAACAATTTCTCCATTCTTTGCTCTAATCTTGTCTTTTTCTTTTTCTTCACGGCTTAAAATTTTTTCGTTTAGGTGTTCTTGATACTTATCTTCTAAATTTTTCTTTTCGTTTTCTGATGAGTTCTTGTATGATTCAGAAAGATCACACTGATCTTTCCGTGGACTAAAGAAGCCAATATTAAATTCAGTGTTTAAAATTTTAGCATATAAATCGTAATTTGCTGTTGGTTTACTCAATGCTTGTCTTCCTTCACGATAGTTTCTATGAAGTTCAGCAATACAAAGCCCTCCATCTATAAATTCTCGAGAAGTATCACTACGGACATAATGGCTCTCAATTCTAGGTACTGAATGGATTTGTTCTCTTACTGAGTTTATAATTTCCTGATCAATTTTTTTTATGATTGTGGTGTTTTCCTCTATTATCTTCAGCTATTACACCTTTTCCAGAGACTTTTGAATGGACAACAGTTCGTAGCATTTTTTCCGATATTCAGGTTTAGTTTAAACCTATAAATAATGCCAATTTCATAGTAAAAAAGCCTTAAAATACAATTAAGTCTTTGTTGCACCTAAATAAATTTCAAATTTTGATTAAAAATTGGACATAAAGTATACTTACGCCATTGTTTCTGTAACTGTTAGGAACTTCACTAGTCACACAGAGCACTTGCGTCAGTGTTGCACCGAACGTATAGATAACTAGACGAAATCTGCAGCACAACTAAACGATGCGCCCTTATTCTAACAAAACAATAATACAACTCTCAAAATTTCAAAAAAGACGTAACTGTCATCTAGCGGTCAAAAGTGTTGTTACACTTACAGCATTGTTTCAGCACATAAACAAGCATTTTTTGGATACATTGATAGCCTTAACTCATTTTATCAAAAAATTGCAGTTACGTCGATGTTGTTCCGGAACGGCGATATGGTAATTTGTGTGTATTGTGACGACATTATCTATCAGTTTGACTTCTTCTGAGTTTGTGTTTGTTCCTAGCTCAAGAGAGCTCATAAATTACTGTAATTGAACAGAGAATGAGACTATAGAAAAATGATACGAAAGTAGGCAGTGTGTCGTTTACTGAAATCGCTTTTTATGTACATCCGAAGTACCCACCTTCGTCAGATGTCTTAGAAGGAATCTTGTTAAAAGCCATTTCACGTATGGGTACACATTGTTCAGCTGAAAAATTGGATTATCTAACTTTTCGATGTACGAACAAAAATTTAATTCCACCACTTTCTGCATATACTCCTGTGAGAAGTAAGTGTTTTTATTTGTGATCAAAGGGTATCTATTGACATACACGTTCATTTTCTGGGCATTTTGCTACCCAATTAGGTGTTTTAGATTCACAGAATACCGTGAGTTATACTCTACTGTTCTGTATCGATCAATTGCCTAAATTAATGAACGTAAAGGTCTTAATTGGACATTGAGAAACATAAGCTTGACTTCAATAACAGGATTTGAATTAGTCTGCAGATGCATGACAATCTTAAACTGATTCAGCACAGTTCTGCAAAGTTGCACATTTTGCAATATAATGTTGAAATGTTCATCCATGTCCATTCAACATAGTGTTAGAGTTTTGTTATGGAACGTCATTATTTATGGCAGTACATTGCCTTTAATGTGGACTGTACGAATTTATAAGGCCTAGTAACAAAATGTAATCCGTGGAACTCAATCTTCGTTAGAAAGTCCACTTTTACAGCAAAGAAGAGTACATGCACATATGGCAGGCCTTTTAGAAAGGTTTTTCTTCAACATCTGATGGCAGTGGACCGCTTTTAGTTTCAGTTTTAGCAAATGAAAAACCTTTCATACCGTTATTTTTACCCCCCTCGATTTCTTTTAAACGATAAAAAAATTGTGTACTGTTGGTCTACGAATAATAGGAACCTCAGAAGTAATCATACTGACAAACAACCCCGTCAAGAAGCACACAAATTACTGCCAGAATAATAAAAATTACTGAAGTATCTACAGAAAAGAAAAGTTAATTTTGCCAAGCCTATGTTATCTAGGGCATCAAAATTTTAATCGATTGTTACACTTCTGTAGAGCAATATTTCTACCAAATTTTATCAAAAAATGCATACTCCGTCTAGGTGTTGCAATTTCAATGTCACGCAGCATATGTTAAAAACTCATGTTTTTTTGCACCTATAGGTTAGAATATTTTGAAATCGAGAGGTGATGGAGGAGATCTGAAGTCATATTTGAATTCAATGCGCCAAAACCTGTTAGAAAAGTACTCTTTGATCTATAGGTCTCGTATTTCATAAAATGTTGTGGGTTTGTGTAATTTATTTTCGAAATTTTTGGCGTTTTTGTTGTTTTAACTTGAGAACGTCGATCTGTTGATAGAGACGTATGGAAACATATTTAACATATAGGTGACATTGGAAATACGGCACTACCTTGATAATCGCAATTAATAGAAATTTAGGTATAATAGTCCACTTAATAAAATTACCTACCAAATTTCAATTAAAATATTGCAATATTACAATATTACAAACCTGTTTTGTACTGTTTAAAAACCGAGAAGTTGCGTGTATCAATGGTTGTGATTACCGAAGTAGTACTACACATATTTCTAACAAAAATTTACTACCATTTACATTAGACTATTTATTATTATATGTATATTATTTTTTCTATGCATTATACATAATCTCTGGCTGGTATAAATATCATATAATATCAATAGAAAAAATAATGTATTTACACATAATAATAACTATCACGTATACATTACATATCGCCGTTCCGGAAGAACATCGACATAACTGCAAAATAAAAAATTTTGCAGAAAAAGCAAAAATAATTAAAATCTGAATTTTTTGGATACATTGATGACCTTATCTCATTTTGTCAAAAAACTGCAGTTATGTCGATGTTGTTCCGAAACGGCGATATGAAGCGTATAAATGCAAAAGCAGACATTCGACATTTTCTTCAAAAATCAGTTAGACACGGATCTGTATTGTAAATTTAGCAAGAAATCAATTTTTGTGGCCCCCAGGAGCATAACAATACATTTAAGCGAGTTATTGCAATAATAAATTCCGCTTTAAATGCAAAAGCAGACATTTGCCCCAAGTAGTTAGGTGCAAAAGCAGACGTTTGTGTTTGAACCTATCCAGATCTCGCATTACCTCACGTGATAGCCGTGACATTTAAGTAGCTGTTAGTTTTGCTCGCTTCTGCATGATTAGTTTAAACGAGAGCGTGGTAACGAACGTATTACGGAGTTTTGATTACCTTCAACAATATTACCATTGAACCAAGTCCTCGTGGCAAAGGGCGAAAGAGAATAGTAAATAAGTAAGGGTGTAAGCGTGAAAAAGCCAAGACAAAGAGGCAGAGGTTTAAGGCAGAAGGCTTAAACCTGAAAAGATAAGAAGCATTTCCTCTTTGCTAGCCAAACACTATAGTGCAGAATGGGAAAACGATGAACGTTTGGAGTTCTTCAAAAACACCTTTCAAGACAATCCAGCCAATACTTCGGAAACTCAGGGGGATGTGAATGACACATTAGTGTTTTCTGATAATGAATCTGATACTGACTTACGAATTTAAATTTGCACCTAAGAAACTAATTTTGTACTATTTTTCAATAAAATCAGCTTCTTTAAAATCTCTTGAGTGACTTAAAAGACAGTGAGAGGTTTTTCGCGCTTTACTCAAAACTATTCGAATGTCAAATGTCTGGTTTTGCATTTATACGCTTCATATACCCTTATTGTTTTAAATTATTTCCACTTCAGACATCTATATTCTATTGGACGAAAAAATGTTTTTATTTTCTAGGATTTGCATTATATCTATGGTCTATGGGAAACAAACTTCAATTGTGTCTCTTAGGACCCAAATCTGTCGTACGTTCAAGAAACGATTTAGACAATATTTTGAACGATATGTTTGCAAATATTGATCATCTATTTACTGACATAAATTTGGAACAAAATAACGATATGAGTGATTAATAAATAGTCACAAAATAAAATATGCGAACTTACCTGGAAATTAAAATCTTTAGTCGACTTTAGAAGAGAAATGGGAGAACGTTGAGAAAGGGTGATTACAAAGCATTCAAAGACGTTGGTCAAAAACACACATATACGTGTCCTTTCAAGCAACTTTTTATTTATTTACTTTTTTTTAGTAAAACTGAAAAATGTTTTTTTAAAATAAAAGTTCAATTTGTACAATGATTGAAATTGTATAATAATTGGTATAATGGTTGTTATATAAAGTTTGGTTATAAAACATAAAAATAAAAAATATATATACAGGTGTCCGGAAATAACGTTCGTATACTGAAGGGGGTAATTCTACAGCGAAGAATATGAAGAAAAGTTCATATGAACATGTGTCCGGAAATGCTTCCCAAAGGAGCTACAGCTCTTTGAAGTTGATACTCATGGTGTGGTTTTTTTAAGTTATTTCACTTATCCTACAGAGTAGGATGTTGAATTTTGGAACATCCCCATTTATTTACATAAGAAATATAGTAATGGTAGCCAAAATGATCTACGATGTACAGCTTTTGGTACCGAGGCTGAGGAGCGCATTTAAAGTCCCGCATTTTTTTTGGTTGATAATTTTTTGAAAATCTGATCTCAAAATTGAAATGTTTAGACAAAAATACAAAAAAAAGTTACTAACATACGATGTCGTATCATGCACCCATTTCGAGAAATTCAACAATTATGCAGTGGTGCACAAGATTTTATGTTCAGAAAATCTCTAAATATCGCAGTAGGTTCGCGCCATATTATGTGACAATTAGTATGTGTCACTCCTTAATAAAAAATAATGATAAAAACCTAATCTTGTAAATAAAAACAAGTACATAACTAAATAGGAAAAGAGTTAAGCAGAAACACAGAAACTGTACTCGTTTTTGTTTATAAAATTAAGTATTTATCATTATTTTTTATTAAGGAGTGACACATACTAATTGTCAAATAATATGGCGCGAACCTACTACGATATTTAGAGATTTTTTGAACATAAAATTTTATGTCACTACTGCATAATCGTTGAATTTCTCGAAATGGGTGAATGGTACGACATCGTATGTTAGTAACTTTTTTTTGTAGTTTTGTCTAAACATTCCAATTTTGTGATCAGATTTTCAAAAAAATATCAACCAAAAAAAATACGGGACTTTAAATGCGCTCCTCAGCCTCGGCACCGAAGCCTGT
The DNA here is from genome assembly GCA_036711955.1 of Digitonthophagus gazella. Taxonomy (NCBI): domain Eukaryota; kingdom Metazoa; phylum Arthropoda; class Insecta; order Coleoptera; family Scarabaeidae; genus Digitonthophagus; species Digitonthophagus gazella. Next base: position 13,789,046 of record JASCIT010000001.1, read on the forward strand.
TCATCGTAGATTATTTTGGTTACCATCACCATATTTCTTATGTAAGTAATAGGGGATGTTCCAAAATTCAAGATCCTACTCTATATGATAAGTGAAATAATTAAAAAAAACCACACCATGAGTATCAACTTCAAAGAGCTGTAGCTCCTTTGGGAAGCATTTCCGGACACATGTTTATATGAACTTTTCTTCATAATTTTTGCTGTAGAATTACCCCCTTTAGTATACGAACGTTATTTCCGGACGCCCTGTATATTTTTATCTCAATGATGAGCTTATTTATTCATTTAAAAAGTTTCACAGTTTATAATCGTAACGTACAAATTTTCACAAAAACATACGAGTATTTTATTAAATCACCGCTTTCGTCGTTCTCCTTTTATTTTTACGATTCAGTCACTTCTCTTGTCATCAAATACTAAATGGACGCTGCAAATGCTACATATTACTTTAACATCATTACTTAAAATTGGCACAAATGTATACAAAGGGAATAATAAATAAATAAAGGATCACTATACAAATTAAAAGATAATATAAATCTAAAAATAAAAACATATTATATACACTCAATCAAAACTGGGGTTTTCTTCATTTTCTCTTTGATATTTTTTCTAGGTTTAATTTTGTCTTCTCCAAAGTCCCATTCCATTTTTATCGCTCTTTCTTAAAACGTCCGCATAAGTCCTATCCAAAGTTTTAATCCTTAACGAACGAGCGCATTTTTCTAAAACTATGACCAGTAGGTCGACGGATTTTTAAGAAATTTAGTGCTTCATTTCCAGAGCGAGAGAAGGTACATAATTAATATCGCTTTATTGGATGGCATAAAAACTTACCAGAATAATAGGTAGTATATGAACAGATATGTCCATACAAAAGATCACCAAAGTGAAATTTTCAGAAAAATGATAGGAATTGAAATAAACAAATAGATGCGTGTATGTAATGTGTAGATTTGTATACATTTATAAGTTTATTTTTTATAATTTAACGCTATATTTATAGATAGATAGATATAGCGTGGTACTTCTCCCAACAGTCCCCAATGTGAATACCAGGTTTTTTACTACAAGTATCGCAATAATAACGTGTTTCCCGCCTTCCTCCCAGCGTTTTTCTATCCGAGCAAACAACACAATCTTTTTTTGTACCTGTACGAACAACGTGAAATTTTCCGTCTAACCTGTCTTCTGTTTGTAAGTTTGATGCCCGACGTTGGGGTTGCGCTGGTGGTCTAAAGTCACCCCTTAATTGTTTTACCAATATTTTCCTAAATTTTAAATGTGAAATTGGCTTCAAATTCATCTGTTGTCTTTGTTGTCGATATATTATGTATGAATTGATGCAGAAAATTTGCAATCCCCAGAAAAACAGTTTTCTCCACCATTTTAAAAATTTTCTGAGAAAACTATATGACACTGCATAATGGTCTGCGCTGTCAACTCCACCCATAGATTTAGTGTAATTTGTTGCAATGTCTCGCTTGTCAATCGATATTTTTTCACCAGTACGTATTTTTCTATTGACTTGGGTAATTTTTGCTGTATCCCAAGTACTCAGCATGGTGACAAATTTTTTGTCTTTCCATGCGAACACTAATGTGTTACGTTTCCTCCGAGCAATTCTATTTTTTATAGTAAATTTCGGTTCTTTAATTTCTTCAGGTAATCCCTTTCGGTTTGGTTTTATCGTGCCCGTAAGATGGCATTTCAGTTTTAACAATTCGGTAGCTAAAGATAAACTTGTATAATACCGATCTGTGAACATATGATATCCTTCAGCTGATGGATATTTTTCTAATAATTTTTTATATAAGTATAAAGGTATTCTGGTAGTTACTGGAAGTTCCGGATTTGGAAGATTTTCTGTTGTTATAGAACCATAGTATGGCAGAATAGAGTACATATCCAGATTTTGAATCGGCTAAAATATATATTCTTATACCCCATTTAGTTGGTTTTATGGGATTATAGGTAATGAAACCAACTTTGCCTTTAAACTGAACTACTGATTCATCTACCGAAATACATTGTTATGGTATGAAGTGCCGTGAAAACTTAGAATCTATGTATTCCAAAAAATTACTAGCTCTTTGAATTCGCGTCTTCAAAGATGGATAACCGGGCGATATTTCCTTCATATTTGATTGAAACGATCCCTTGCGAATGTATCAGAATAGAATGGAATTATGCTAATATTACTTGTTGACCAATATTCAAATTTATTTTCTAACGGCATTGTTCCAATATAGAAAATTAATGAAAGAAAAGCCCAAAATTCTTCTTTTTCTACATTTTTCCATTGATTCCAAATTGATCGTTTTGTCAATCTCTTTCCACTTATTTTGCTATTTGCATAATTATTAGTTTTTTTATTATATTGTCAACTAATTCATTAGTAAAATACAACTTGAATATATCGATAGGCTCAACAATATTAGGAGAAATTTGTCGCCCTGTAACTTTTGGAGATACTGTAAATTTAATTTGTTGAAAATATCATCTCGTTCAGTAACATTTTCCCATTCGCTTGAGTCGTCATTATCACCGTTTATATTTTCGCTCTGGCTAAGTTCATCATCAAAATTTCTCCAATTTTCTTTTTCAAACACATAAAATTCATCTCCGCTACTAGAAAATTCCAGATTTCTACTGGTACTTGGTTCTTCAACACTCCTTTTCTTTGTCATATTTTATAAGGCTTAAATTATGAATAGAAAAAATAAAAATAGCGCGCATGTACGCACGACTTCGTTTCTCTTCTAACAGATAGTGCTCCGAAAATGACGATAACAAACTTTATTAATCGTAAATAAACTGATGTACTTTCGCTCGATATTCGGAGAGGAATGCGCACCAGAGTGTGATAAAAAACAATTGCCGATCGCCCTTCATTGCTGATTAAAGCCAAACCTATAGTTTCCTAAAATATCACGTTATGCCGCGTGTATGGCGGCATTCGATTTTTTTAGAATATTTACAATGTCGCGAGTATGGCGGCATTCGTTCGTTAAGGGTTAATTTGTGAAATTCTTGCGAAGCGGGACTCGGTTTAAATTCTAAAGGGTGCTCAAGTTTATAGCCGCCTCTTTCTGGGTTAGGACTGGGCGTTTGCATGTTTCTGTTAAGCCGGCTACTCACTACGCGGTACTTTCAGAGTAACTTGGCTTGCAATAAACTTGAGAAGTACTTGTTCGAGTCGAAGTAAGCTGTACACATTACGCGCCTACTTTCAATGTTACAAGTTTTTCGGGAAGTGCAAGTTGAAGGACGGGTAAAGTAATTAAGGAATTATGGCTTCCTTTTTTCAAATTTTCAGAAAACCGAATAGATCAAGACAACATTACATCCCTGTTGCCTATACAAAAAGTAGCGAGGGAACCAAACTCTGAAGCAAAATATAAGAGAAGAATTTGCGGAATATTTAATGAATGGAGGTAAATTTGCGTGGCAGGAAAAATATTAACTGACAAAGCAATCTCCGATTGAAGCCTGGTTCCTCACCGAATTACAATTTTAACAAAGGCAAACCAATGTGGTTTATACAGGGTGTCCCAGATTTTAATACGCAAACTTCACCAGGACATAGTACTCATAAAAATAACACAAAAGTTTTATATAAACATGGGGTCGCAACTCTTTTGTTTTCGAGATATGGCCGTTGAAAGTTGGAAGAAAAATTTACATTTTCATTTTTATTTCAGCTATTTATAAACGCAATTACAAACAAATCAGACCAAAACCATGGCCAACTTTTAAAGAACTTTTGGTTAGGGATGAAGCGGTACAGAACGACACGCGCTAAGATCTTATTTCTATCAGTTTTATGCGAAAAATGTAAGAGACAAAAAAATCTCGTTAAGGAATGAGTTTTCTAACGCATATTTTTTTAGGTTAAAATTCTACCGAATTAAAAAGTTCTTTTGGAAAATGTAGTGATGATCGTGAATTTCAACCCTTTAAGACACCCCGGGGTGGCTAAATTAAGGCTTGAAAATAACATGCTTGGCTGTAGTACATAACTGTAAAAATTCACATTCTTGCGTTTATAAATAGCTGAAATGAAAATGTAAACTTTTCTTCCAACCCCATGTTTATATAAAACTTTTGTACTATTTTTATGAGAACTATGTCCTGGTGAAGTTTGCGTATTAAAATGTGGGACACCCTGTATATATCACAGGAACCAGCACTTCTTTCGCTGGCCCTCAATTTAGCCTTGCATTTTGTATTCGTTTCCACGCATCGGATATTTAGTTCCGGTTTTTATGTAATTTATTAGATGCATTCCAAGTTACTCTTTCTTTTTGATAAATATCCAAAAACGTTAAAGTTAACTCGTTATTCAACTGCATTATTCCACAATTACTTTTGATACTCCTACTCTGTAAACGCCGCGTAGTGTAGCGCGGGCATAGAAGTAAAGAAATTATTTACTCGTCCCCTTTGACTTGCGACCGTTTTCCGACTCACGATGGGAAGTACATGTACTTCGCCAAGTTTATGCGAGTCTTCATACACACTACTTGCTACTTGCCAAGTACTTTGCAATTACTTGGCAAGTATCGCGTAGTGAGTAGCCTGCTTTATAATAAATCGCGGTGTTTCCCTTCCAAATATCTCTATTCTCCTTCCTACGTCATCCGCTGGTGTGCCTTCTTATGCTTCTGTTTTACTGATTTCTAATTTGTTAATAGATTCTTATATTGTTAACATCTAGAATAAATACGATTAGAAGTTTGTCGTATTAGATTATGATTATTCTTTTCTGCGTTAAAGTATTCCTAATTCTTTGTACGCAGGTTTCTGCTGCTGAGTGTATGTCAAGAAAACGATAACAAGTAATCTTAAGAAAGACATCTTGAACATGTATACAAAAAGACGTGTTTCTTTTTTGTAAGACCTTATATCCAGGTTCTGACAATTTAGCAGATTATCCAAATTAATCGCTAGTTTATAACAATATTGTAGTAGTACAGGCTACATAGATATTCACTATGTTTAACCTGAAAGCAATTACGGAAACCTCTAAACTACGTGAGTATCGTCTGGCACTTGAATTCTGGAACACCTATATGTATAATTCGACTATGCACTATTTTTGTTTAGCAATCATCAACGTCCTGTAATTATAACACGTGTATTCGAAATAATATTGCATTTAATATACAAAGTTGTGTTTATAAAAACTTGTTAGATAATTGATTAACAGGCGTTCATATAATTGATAGAAATGTGTCAGAGTCTATTATTCATATTACAGATACAAAGAAAGCATCATGAATAAATTTTACGAATTTTTTAAGCAAAACTACGCAATGGTTAAGGTAATAAACAATCAAATAAGTAATAATCAAATTAAGTAGCTGATTTTGATAATGTAGGTTTTCTAGTATATTTTAGGTTTCAACAAAACGAAAAACCCAAAATTGATCCGGTGTCTTTTTATTATATTAACATCCACGATAATGGCTATAGGATTACTTGGTATAATGCTACTGTTTTTCGTTGCAAAATCTATTGACATTTTTCTAAGAATAAAATATGGAAAAAAATATGGAGGGATGGTAAAGGGTATGGATTTTATTATGGAAACTCCTAACAAATTGTTAGCAATTAATGTGGCATGTGTAATAAAAAGAAATGGTCCGTATGAAGAATTTGAAAACGATATTCTTTGGAATTTGAGAAACGTTCACAATGCTTCTCGTAAACTACGCCAAGAAATCGAAACTTTCTTTGGTTATAAATACTATATAAATAGTGAAGTTAAATTTGAGGATATTGTCACAATAATAGACAATGTACATTTGAGCAAAAACAATCTACCTGATTATTTACATGATAATTTTATGGAATGTGATGCAATCTTGGGCAAGAAATGTTGGAAACTATTTATTTACAAAAATCCGATACATTGGAATCAAGAATGTGATCAACCTAGACATCTTATTATTCAAGTTTTTCGTCATTCCGTTGGTGATGGAGTAGCTTTAGCTAATTTATTTGCAAATAATGTGCATGGGATTGAACCGATAAATTTAACCGATAAATTAAAAGCAACTCCATTATCCGTTCAAGCTGAAACGTTAGATGATGTTTATGTATACGACAATCTATTCAGAAGGAATGAAACGTTTCAACATTCGAATATTGAAAATTATTTAGCTATTTTTATAGAAAACCAAGTTAAATATATTCCATTAATAAAAGCTATAAAAAATAAACTAAACGTTGGGTTTGGAGATGTTTTATCAACATGTTTGACGAAAGCTTTAATAACCCATGGAAAAAAGATAGGTGAAACTATAAATAATTTGAGATTTGGCTTTACGTTCCAACCAATAGACAAAGAAACCATAAATATGATCGAAGGCAAATTTAACTATGATAAAATATCAAATAAAATGATGGGATTATATGTTAACGTCCCTCCGAATTTTTCTCAATTAACTTTAATTGAGTCGGTAAAAGCAATGAATTTTGCTAACAAAGAAATGAAAGGATCTAAAGAAATGTTTGTAAGCTATTTTCCAAGAATGTATCTAAATAATTACTAAAATTTGTGTTGAATATGTATTTTAATGTTTGTAGTTTGTTCGTACACTGCAAAATATTGCTCATTTAGCGACGGTACCTGTTGTGGAATATATGCTTCAATCATTATTTCGATCTATCAACGTAGGAATTACAAACGTCGTTGGGATTAATTCATTTATAATAAGTGGACACGTTGTCGAAAACATGTTTGGATTTCTCTCCAATTCGCCGGATACAGGTAAAAATTTAATGGATGTAGGTATTACATATGCCCTCAAACAATCGAAAGTATTTTAATCATCTATTTCTCATCAATACACTTATGGTGGATTTAGGATGTCAAACTTAAAGGCTGTAATCGTAATCGTAACCGTAGTTGTAGTTAGCATTAAAAAAAGTTTAACAATATTTATTTAAATGGTATCGTATTGTAAATGTAATGATAAATGGTATCGTAAATGTCATTGACCAACAGTCAACTTTTTACGGTTAAGGCTAAATAGGTACTTGCTGACAATTCCGTTAGCTTCGATACTAAACGTATTGATCTAAACTTATTAGTTTTTTGTAGGTAGGACCTTGAGATTTTTTTTTTCAAAATGTAAAATTCTGGTAATGACATTCCTGTATATTTGAAAACCTGATCATAATGTTGTTCCTTACATAAACATAACTTATCTTTTATTAAGATCGATAACGAAGAAGTAAATGAGACCTTTCACACATGCTAGTGTGAAAGGTCTCAATCGTTTCTTCGCTCCACTATCGGACGGCATTTTGCCGTACGGCGAAAAACCGTTGCGTGTGTCTCCGGCCTAACCTTCAATTTTCGTTTGTGGACCACCTGAAAAACCACCGATGTCTTCTAATTTTTCTTTTAGCCGCGATAACAACCGTAGCTACAAACAAACTTACACTTGTTACACCAAGGACCATCTTTTTCTTATTCATCGTAACTAAACTCGAATTCTTAGATAATAAATCAATTGCAAGCAAACAAAAAGGGAATGTGAATGATCATGAATGTCTTAAAACATTAACCACATTCCGCATTATTTTATTGGTTGGTTATTAAAATTAAAAAAAAGTCTCCCTAAACCAGACATTTCTAATGGTCGGTTTAGGATGTCAAACTTAACCGTAATCTTAGCTGTAACAACCATCAAATTTGCCGTAATTCCTAGACGTAGCCTAAACGCTTCTATTGAAACAAAATAGTTGAACTTTTTTTAAATACTATACCTTTTCAAGTTCAAATTGGCACTAATCAATTTCAAATTGGGAATAATCAATTTCAAATTGAGAATAATCAATTTCAAATTGGGACTAATCAAATTCAAATTGGGACTTATCAATTTCAAATTGGGACTAATGAAATCAAAGTTGAAATTCAATTAATTTCAAATTACCGACCAAGTGGGAAGTATTCTTTACATTATCTGTCACCAGTACCACAGTTTCTTGGTATATAAGTTGGGCATTGCAAAGGTGTATATGAGATCAATTTAAATCTTTTTATTTCACTGGCGATGAAAGAATCAAATATTCATTTAATTGATTATATTGGCACCTACGGGCCTGATACATCATGAAATTCAAAAAGATGCTTTTAAAAAGCCTGAAGCCAACGTCTTCGCAATGCCAAACGTATATACGAAGAACCTGCGATTTTGGTACCAGATAATGCTCCATACCACGATTCCATTGAGGTCTTCATAGAAGTAGTATGGACAGTTTTTACAGCTGGAGGCAAGAGTGGTCTGGTTGACGACATTCAGACAATTCTTTTTTAGTGAGGAAAACAGAGTGATATCTATCGCTACATGTACGAAATTTACACTGTGTACACAAAAGTACTATAAGCCGAAATGGAGCTGCACGGCAATATTATGGAGAGCAGGCTTACCTTTTCATCTTTCTCTTCATTGTGCAGATCTATGTCGGGTTATAGTACATGCCACTGCCCTTTTATATTTTTTATAATTTTAATTTTTTATAATTATATTTTTTATAGCTAAATAAAAAAAATAGTTCATTAATATTAAGTAACTACCAAAACTTAGGTATTTTTTATATAAATATAACATTCCCAATTTGAAATTGATTAGTGCCAATTTGAATTTGATTATTCCCAATTTGAAATTGATTATTCCCTATTTGAAATTGATTAGTCTCAATTTGAAATTGATTAGTCTCAATTTGAAATTGATTAATCTCAATTTGACATTGATTAGTCCCAATTTGAACTTGAAAAGGTATAGAGTCACTACTACGGTTACGATTACAGCCTTTAAGTTTGACATCCTAAACCCACCATAAGCATTACATCCTTTACGGTTACGACTAAAACTACTGCCATAGTTACAGTTTAGTTTGACATCCTAAAGCCATCACTATACTCAGCATCAATTTTTAACTTCTACTCTTTGGTAACTATGTATACGTCATTACAATCAGTATACATTGTATATTGTTATTATCTATACACCGGTTGGCAAAAGATGTTTCATGTTACTTGTCACCGTTTTCTCGATGTACGTCAAATATATTTTCTTATTTAATTGCACATACATGACAGAGAGACAAACTCTGAAAATGTTCATCTAGGACATTGGTGGGCAACCTCCGGCCCTCGTAAAGATCTAATCCGATCCGCCATACTTAGAATAATAAATAATGTTTGTTTTAAATCAAAAATTTTATTTATTGATGTTTTTTACCACTAATACATTAGAGAAGAAAAGATGTCTTATTACTGCATTGGGATTCGAACACAAATCTCCTGCTTTCGGGATAGGTGTTCTACCAAGGAAAACAGAAGATTTGGGAAATATAGTAATTAACTTCGTTTTTTATATTAAAAAAAACATAAGTAATAAAAGTTTGTCACTATACAAAAAATTGCCCACCCCTGGTCTAGGATACCACAATTAATTAATGACGCATGAGATATCTTTCGCCGGACTGTATAGGTATATGGTTTACTCGATACTTATTGGACAATTCCAGAAAAGTAGACAAGCAGTCAACTTTTGTGATATTTGTCAGGAAAGTTTGAATCGGTTTGAAGTTGTAAATAATCAGCGTTTACAATACGAATTTCGAAAGTTAAAACAACATAAGCACAAAATAATAAATTTTACAGGAGAAAAGGAAACGTCTAATAGAAAAAATAGAAATTTTCCTTTTTTTGTTGATCAATTATTATGGTCCAGTCTCTCTAAATTCAACGAATTGTTTTCTCAAATCTTCATACTAACAAGAAAAACTAAAATATCGTTTAAATCATTTTAATTTGTCTAAAACTGACTTTTACATGACGCTTAAAACAGTTTGTTATGGCACTTATGTTTTTCTAAATTCTTGAAAAAGTCTTATAATGTCACTTATCAAGCCACTGATTCACAAAGCCTCTTTGTAATCGTGTAAATAACACTGGCCAGCATTTTTATAACCCATAGATCAGACATTAGTTTCTTAATAGGTCCAGGCGCGCGAAACTCAAATTTGGTCTCACAATTGCTCCACAACATGCATCAGATTCGGTTTTTGAAATATTCTAACCTAAAGATACAAAAAACTTGGTTTTTAAATATGTTCGGGATTAAATACCACAGCGAAAAAATTGTTATTCATAAAACTCCATGCGGCATCTGAAAGCACCACTGTTCCCATTTTACATAACATATTTTGAATTTTTCGAATATCTTCATTTCTTCTCGAAGGAATATAATTTCCATAACTTCACTTTTTGCCCATTCATTAACCTATAGGAGCAGCAGTAGTCGTCGACACAGTAGGCCTGTAATGTGATTCTAGCATGCGTAATCTATACAATTGATGATTTGCAGACAACGATGACTTGAAGTAGCCACTATGTTAAAAAAATGTTATATTTTGCACTTTTTGACACAAGAAATGAGTGTAGATGGGATGAAAGAATAATGGCGTACTATTGCTAACAATAAGCATTGAAAAAGGAAGATAACTTGCAACGTTCATTTAAATTAAAGAGAAAACGACTTTATAAGGCAATATAATTTTATTATTCAAAAAAGGAAGTTAAAATTTGGTTGCTTTGGGTTCGACAAAGGTGCTGGAAACAAGAATTTGGAAACCTTAGACCTTTTCGAGAATATAATCAAATCATTGCTTACTAGGCTATTACAGGGATGACTACAGTTGAGGAATTATAAAAAGAAAGTTTTTTAATGGAGAAATTAAGATATTGAAAAAAATTCAACATGCATTTTGAATGGGAAAACTGGTACATTCAGATGCCACATGAAGTTTTGTGGATAAAAATTTATTTGCTACGTTATTTAATTTTACATATGTTAAAAACTCATGTTTTTTAGATAGATTACAATATCTTGAAATCGTGACGTGATGGAGGAGATCTGAAGTCATATTTGAATTCACTGCGCAAAAAGGTTTTTAACAGGTGTTAGAAAAGTACTATTCGATATATGGGTCTTGCATTTCATAAAATTTTGTAGGTCTGTGTAATTTATTTTCGAAATTTTTGGCGTTTTTTGTCATTTTAACTTGAGAACGTCGATCTGTTGATAGAGACGTGTGGAAACATATAGCTGACATTGGAAATACAGTATTACCTTGGTAATCGCAATGGGCACATCGGCCCACACTTCTTTTAAACCAATCACAACTCGTGAGATCTTGACAACCAGAAATATTCCGAACCTTTTAAATTTCATGTTAAACCGTAGTTTACTAATCACGTGCTCATTGTTGATATTTCGAAAAAATGATAAAGGAAAAATGTTTCTATTTATTTCATTCTACATCCGGGAAAACAAGAAAAAACGCGAAAATACCAATACTTTAAGAGATAAAGTAACATTTTTCTTCAAATTTTATATTTTGTTGTTTCCCGGATGTAGAATTGTTATAAAAACCTGCACACAAAAAATCAGTTCAATCCGTTAATAAATAAAGAAGTTATTAGTAAACTACGTTGATGCTCTCAAATAAGGAGCCTTAATAGAAAGTTAGGTGTAATAGTCCACTTAATAAAATTATCTACCGAATTTCAGTTAAAATCAGAATCAGTTGCAATGATAGCAACTTACCAATATTACAAAACTGTTTTGTACTGTATAAAAACCGAGAAGTTGCGTGTATCAATGGTTGTGATTACCAAAGTAGTACTACACATATTTCTAACAAAAATTTACTACTAAAATCAGAACCAGTTGCAATGATAGAGGTATATTTTTTTCAAATGTTGCACTTACCAATATTGCAAAACTGTTTTGTACTGTATAGAAATCGAGAAGTTGCGTGTATCAATGGTTGTGATTACCGAAGTAGTACTATACATATTTGGCTGATATAAATATCATATCATAATCATAGAAAAAATAAAATATTTACGTATAATAATAACTATCAGGTGTACATTTCATATACCTTATCGTTTTAAATTATTTCCACTTCAGGCATCTAGGATCTATATTGTTATGGACGAAAAAATGTTTTTATTTTCTAGGATTTGCATTATTTGTATGGTCTATGGGAAACAAATTTCAATTGTGTCTCTTAGGACCCAAATCTGTCGTACGTTCAAGAAACGATTTAGACAATATTTTGAACGATATGTTTGCAAATATTGATCATCTATTTACTGACATAAATTTGGAAAAAAATAACGATATGAGTGATTAATAAATAAACACTCACAAAATAAAATATGCAAACTTATCCGGATATTAAAATTTTTAGTCAGCTTTAAAAGGGAAATGGGAGAACGTTGAGAAAGGGTGACTACAAAGCATTTAAAGACGTTGTTCAAAAACGCACATATACGTGTCCTTTCAAGCAACTTTTTGTTTTTTTTTTTTTTAGTAAAGCTGAAGTTTTTTTACAATAAAAGTTCAATTTATCCAATAATTGAAATTGTATAATGATTGGTATAATGGTTGGTATAATAATTGGTATATACGTGGTATAATACGTATACGTAATATATATAATTGGTATAATACGTGGTTATAAGACATGAAAATAAAAATTTATATTTTTATCTCAATCACGACTTTATTTATTCATTTAAAAAGTTTCACAGTTTATAATCGTAACGTACAAATTTTCACAAAAACATAAGAGTATTTTATTAAATCACCGCTTTCATCGTTCTCCTTTTATTTTTACCATTCGGTCACTTCTCTTGTCATCAAGTATTAAATGGACGCTGCAAATGCTACATATTACTTTAACATCATTACTTAAAATTGGCACAAATGTATACAAAGGGAATAATAAACAAATAAACGATCACTATACAAATTAAAAGATAATATAAATCTAAAAATAAAAAAATATTATATACACTCAATCAAAATTGGGGTTTTCTTCATTTTCTCTTTGATATTTTCTCTACGCTTAATTCTGTCTTCTCCAAGGTCCCATTCCATTTTTATCGCTCTTTCTTAAAACGTCCGCATAAGTCCTGTCCAAAGTTTTTAATTTGTGTAATTCTTGCGAAGCGGGACTCGGTTTAAATTCTAAAGCGTGCTCGAGTTTATAACCGCCCCTTTCTGGATTAGGACTGGGCGTTTGCATGTTTCTATTATAATAAATCGTGGTGTTTCCCTTCCAAATATCTCTATTCTCCTTCCTACGTCTTCCGCTGGTGTGTCTGTTTGAATAAGTTACCTTTGGAGAGCCAACGATATGCGTTACTGGAGAATCTGATCTTTCAGCATAAGGTTTCTTCTTTCTGGATGAAGATCGCTTCCTAACGTTTACTTGGACCGAGATAGACTCTAATGGTTGCCTTATTAATGGAGTTAAAACTCTTTCTTGTGGCTGTGGTGGTTGTTGCTGTTGTTGCGATTTGGTTTCTGGTTCTTTCTGGTCGATTGTTGGAGGATTTTCGACCAAAGTAACTTCTTGTTGGCTTGAAGAAGAGAAAACGCTTTGAGTATCGTCAGTTAAGTTATCTGGAAAATCAGGAAGTTGCTCAATACATGGTGTAACTGGTGGTACTTTTGGAATTTTTGAGTCTTCGTCATCTAAAACCGGTAAAGCTTCATCTTCCGTCTTACTTTTAGATGCTTTATTCAAAACTCCAAATATTTCTTTAAACAACTCCCTGTATTCCGGTCTGTTTCTAAATCTACTTTCTATCGGAGACGTCGTATCGTCATAAATCCTTATACAATCGTTTCCGTCACCGATAGTGCACAAAAACGAGCCAGGTTTAATTCTCATTTCGTCCGTTTGCGTCGCTTTGCTGAAAGTTTCGTCACAAAAACCGGACGAACTGGTTTCCGCTTCGGAAAAGTCAGTTGGCGTTCTAGAAAACGTTTTCCGGGACGACTTTTGGTTTAGTTTTTCTTTCAAGCAATCGCAATTTCCGCTTTCTTCGTCGGTGTCTTTTGTGTTTTGGTTCGTAAAGTCGCCCGACATTTGTAGCTCGTCCTGTAGCGATAAACTATTAGGTTGTTTGTTGTTTTTCGGTATTCGATGGACTTCTAGCAACGCTTGGTACTTTTGAACTAAATCTTGGTATAAGGTGTTGTTTTGGCTCGTCGGGGTGGAGGTGTTGTAGTCCTGTAAATGAAAGAGGAGAGATTTTTTGTTATTTTTTGATTGTGTTAGATTACTTACGTTAGAAAATAAGGAAAATGAGAATAAATAAGTCAAAACCAAGCTAAAGAATAAACGGATTGTGTAAAATAGTTTTTAATATAAATTATAATTAAGAAAAAAAAAACAACTTTGTTGTGTATTAAGTAAAAAGTAAATTATTTATTTGAGATTTATTACATTGTATTACAAAAAATTAAATTAATAACAAATTAAAGAAGAAAAACTGTAATAACGGAAATTAAGATAATCAAATCAAAATTACTCTTTAAAAACTTTAACGTTCAAAATGTAATTAACTTAAATAGAAATCTATTTAAGATGGAAATTAAAAAAATAATAATAATATATAAATAAGTAGTAAGAAAGACATAAAAGTCAAGTTTTTTATTTTTAAAATAGTCAAGCACTAACGATCAAAAGATAACTTATTAACTCATAAAGGAGGTAATTTTCATTTAAGAGTTATTACACGAAGAAAAATTATTCTTATGACATTTCAATGTAATTATATTTGAATCGGTAATTTTGAAAAGTACTCAAGTTCTCAATGTAAGCACACTTTACAATCGGGATTTTATTTTTATGTTTGTTGTAATAACATTTAGAAGTCAATTTCGCAAAAAAATAACGTAGGTCCTTTTCAAAATTATCTATTCAATTATAATGTCAATCAGACCTAATCGTTAAATGAATGGATTTTAAAATTTTATGGTAATATAAATGAAGCTAATTCAAAAGTAAATGTTACAACTGAAATACTGTGTAAAAAAGGTAATTTTAATTCGAAAATAGAGTACATTTTCTTGATCGACATTCTTCCCTGATTTACTTCTTTTTTAAATTTGTTGCTAACATCTCAAAATAAGGGTATGAAATCGGCCTTAGTTAAACCCTGTTAATTTGTCACCTTTGGTGGTATGGTTGATAGTCGGAACGTAAAAAGGTCGGATTTACCGAGGTATAGAAAACTACGGATTTAAAGTAATACAATTTCTCATCGCAAAAATAATTTGTCTTTAAAATTTGAATTAAGATCAGTTTAATGTTTGTCCATACTAAGGCTAACAAGGACAATAGGTTTTACCGGGGTAACAGAGTAACCAAGTTCAGATTAATGGGGTTCTACTGTATTTTAAAATTGAATAATAAAATTATAACAACACGGGTGAAATACAGTAGAGACTCGATAATCCAAACGCCGGGGGTCTCAACATTTTGGTTTGCGCGCACCTTATCTTTTGTACCCAATCCGTAAGAATATTTGAGACATTATTTTAGAAAGTCGAATAAGTTTACTTTTGAAAAAGTGAAAAAATGAAAAATTTTGTAATAATATTATTACAGAAGACTCGGTCAGTCATAATTCACATTAGAATTAGTTGTTAGGTGTGACTCAAAAATAACCCCATACATCAAAGTATTTCTTCAAATTTAATATAAAGTTTCAATTTTGAAGTTAGATCAAATTTTAAACTTGAAAATTTCTAAATGTTTTAAAACATCTTGTCTTAGGTTCTTTATAAAAGATTTATAAATTTATATTTATAATTCTTTATAAATGCGCATGACAAAAGTAATTTTATTTCTTTCATTCATAAAATAAAATAATACTTTTAATACGTAAACAGTATGTTGTTAAAACAATTTTAAAGAAGTATCTCGAGATAGGTCGCTTTTTATTCTCAATTTATTATAACCTACATAACTATGAGCAATTTTTTATATCAAACACCTTAGATATTGTTGTATTTTTAGAATATGTATATGTGAAGTTTCCTTATATTCAGGCTGTTATTTTTCTTAAGATTTTAGAACTCAAATAAAAAAAGTTTGAAATTGAATTGATTTAAAAGACATAAATTTTAGATGTACTGTATCCTAAATGGCTATGTTTTTAAAAAATTTGCATTTCTGACTTATGTTGCTAATTAATACAAAGTTGTACTTTGTATTTTCGAATTAAAATTAATATTTTTACTATTTTTAAATCACCTCCATCATCTTTTTAATATATTTTCCTCTTTCAACTAATGGAAACATTATTAAAAAATGACAAAAAATATTCCGAATCTGTATCCGTAAAAAATAAATTTAGTAAACGTCATAAAAATCCAAAACTATTTTGATTCGATCATACATTATCATTTATTATCAATCTTAATACTTTCTTAAAAAAAATCTTTTTTCTTAATTTGGCAAGATATTTGTACTATTAATTAACAACTCTCTCCTCGCTTAATTTCATCCCTTATAATTATCATCATTTTTTTCAATAATAATTTCAAATTCTATTTCCTTGTTTAATAAAGAAATGAACAAACAAGAAGGAATATTTCCAAGATTTAGCTAACACGGGCACTAAGTATCTATCTTTAATATACAAGCAGAGCTCGATGAGCAAAGATAGGAATGTGGTGGCTGGCATCATCCATAAAACTGGCATTTCGCTGTCGACGAGCGCGTGCGTCAATTGTCCCGGGTGTGCAGGAGACAACTGAAATTGTTGCTCGGCTATTGTTTCTAGCTGTTTGAAGCGGTCGTGCTTATCACCGGAAGAAGTAGAAGGAAGCTTTTGAGCGGGCCATAACGATTGGAAACACCTCATAATCCACATTAGTATTGCTACCGTCTACGGAAGTAATTCGAAATTGTTTTCTGCGATCGATTCTTTTTGCTGTTAATCGCCCCTTTTCAGTTTAAAAAGCAACTTCCCCAAAAAAGCTTAAGCTTTAAAACGTTTAATGATGACGAAATGATAAGACGCGTGCGAGGTATGATAACTCGTAAAATCCACCTTGTAATAATCTCTTGTAATTAATCACTTTCGTAACGAAATCTTAATAACCGTGGTTCTACATCTCCAATGAATTCGAACGGCCAATTACGCGAAATAAGATGAAAGCTTTAAAGGATTTATGTGCGAGGTCGCTTATAATTGCGCTAAAACGATCACGAAACGGACATTAAACGAACGTTACACGTAAACGACACAATAAACTCGTTTGTTAATGAGTTTTGATAAATTGGCAAAAGAAGAAAGTGTTTGAAAAAAGTTTTCTTTATTTGTAATTATCATCCCCATAAAAAATACCCTTTTCATTCAGAGCTAATGTACAAAGCACCAAATAACTACAATAAGTAAACAAAAAAGTCAATCAAAAAAGTCAATCAAAAAAGTCAACCAAAAACTCCCAAAGATATACAGGATAGACAGAAAATTACAAAAAGCACGGTAATAAACTGAAAAAGCCCAAGCTACGGACAAGTTGGTGTCTCACCTGGACATCTATCGAGTAAGACGTTCTAAATTGGGATCGTTCGTTGAGAGCTTCGAACATGCTGGAATCATCATCGTCACAAGCGCTCAAAGACATATCGTCACCGTTCATGGTGCCTAAGCATTTACTGCAAAGTAGTCCCAATCTGTAACAAAAATAATAATAAAGTAAGATAATTTCAAAACTTTAGATTTTTTAAGATATGATTATTATAATTTGAGGGGGGACGCGGCTATAGAATTTCCTTATTAGACAATTATAGAATTGTATTAGACAATTTTTCGGCTTCCCGAAAATCTGGTTCATTTTTCATTTATCCCGCGATCGCTCTAAAACTGCGGAGCCGAATTAAAAAAAAATGTATATATGTTACCCAAAAATGTCTACGGAATACAATGAATTTTATCTCGATTGTTTTCGACAAGAGGTTGCGAAAATATTCCGTTTCAAAGTGAAGGGCCTTTACTTCTGACGGCGAGAATAGTTCTTTCATTGTGTATCAGGTTTTAAAATTTTGTTTAAATTTGCAATAAATTTTGAAGAAAAGTATGACACAAATGAAACTTGAGCCAGGTTTACACAAACTTTTAAAATCTAATTAAGTTGAGTTAAAACCAAAGAAAAAATTGGAATTTACTTCAAACACCACTCTTATACTTATAACTGTGCTATTTCTAAGGATGGTCATAGACGATCAGGTTTTCCGGAAGATGCGCCTTTCAGCAAGTAAACTTGAAAGTTAAGCCAGTACTCTTGCGATACCTATAGATGATCAGGTTTGCCAAAAGGGATTGTTTATGTATAGATTAATTCTCGGGTTGGCTGACAAAAGCACATAAGTCAGAAAAAGAGTAATTTTACAGGAGAAAAGAAAATTGAATAGAACGACAAAAAAATATTAAAACTAATCAAAAAATCATATTTTTCTTATATGACTTATGTGCTTTAATCTCCTGATCCGAGAATTCTCGCCCTATAGAGCTAACCTTCCGCCCGATTTGTCGGTGTGAAGTTTGCTCGAAGGTTTAATGGGCAAAAGGTTTGCTTTCCGGGAAACCTAACAGACTATGAGCACCGTAATATTGACGCTTCCATGACAATAGTTTTATAGAACCCGAAACATGGACATAACATTATCAATTTCAAAAACGTACGAATAGCGAAACCCAAAAATTTTTTAACAAATCATTTATTCACAATTTAAAAAGTATTAAATTCTCACTTCGATGCCATTATAGGCAATAATTATGAGCATTGTGGAAGATTTTATGTTTAACCCTTAACGGTCCTGCTATTTTGACATAGGTTATTAGCTGGGTCCGCATTTATTTTTTCGTGAAATATTGGTTGTCTAAGATCACGGGGTTTACAATTGAAAAGTATATATCTATATATATTTTTCTTTACCAATTTTCTTTTCATAGTCATTCACAGAACGTCTGGACAATGAACCAACTTGTAGAACAAGCCTTCATAACAATGAAAACTATTTAATTATTTGTCTAGATACTTCAAATATTAAGTTTTTTGTGTTTAAACGTCATGTCCACAACGTCTGGACATAGGACTTGACAGGAATAATGCAATGTCCACAACGTCTGGACAACGGACCGTTAAGGGTTAATAGTCATAGCACCTTGTTTATAATAACTGCTATGAATTATAAAAGATTCCCCGCTGTGCGTTGTTTTAAAACCAGACTATTCCAGGTCCATTTTTCTTAACACCTTGTTGACCGGTGACGAGATAACTCGTCATTTCATATCCAAACGTTGCTGACCGGTGACGAGTTAACTCGTCGTCATAGCACTTGTTATGTCACATTGCGGTGACATGACATAGTTTCTACGTAAAATTGCCGGTCAACAAAGTGTTAAAATCAAGTTTCTGTATCACCCTATGTTACATTTCTAACTTCCTCACTCAGTTAATGGCAAATCAACCTGCGGTTATTCATTACATCACATTAAAAATGAAAAGTAAAAAAATCATTACATATACAGGATGTTCCGTTTTGGTTGTTCCATCCGTTACTGACATATTCCTTGACTAAAAATAAGCAGAAAAGTCCTAATGAACATGGATTCAAAAGTGATTTGTTTTCGAGATATTGGAAGTTTAGTTCTCTAAGTTTACCTATTACTAACACAATCGATGAGAATCATTGAAGTTAAATTATTAAGGGTGGGTTTAGGATGTCAAACTTAACCATAATCTTAGCTGTAATAACCATCAAATTTGCCGTAATTCCGAAACGTTGCCTAAACGCTTCAATTGAAACAAAATAGTTGAACTGTGTTTAAATACTACAGTTACTGTTATGGTTACGAGAGTTACGAGGGTTTAGATTTGACATCCTAAACCCACAATAACTCGTTACGATGGTTTCGATAAATTGTCATTATTAGGTTACACTGTCAGCCACAAAAGTTAATCGCAACCGTGGCAACTACATGATAATTTAATTTAAATCTAAAGCTGTAATGTTGTTAACACGTTGACCGCAGCGTGACATTCACTTGTGCCGCGCTTGATTTCGGTTGGTGTAATGCAGCACACTGTTTGTGCCACACTCTTAATATTCTATTAGTTGGTGGCTTGAAGGGTTACAATTTTTTTTCTTAAATGGCGAACAACGTGTTAATAATAGGTCAACCTATGGAATTAAAACCTAGAATATCTTGAAAATGAACCACATTCGGACCTATGTTCTTTAAAACTTTTTTGCTTGTATTCAGTCATAGAATATACCAGTAAAGGATCAGACAATCAAAACGGGACACCTGTAGAGTTTTAAAAAATCGACAGAATAATCTGGTTTTAACCCGACAATAAATAAAACATTCTAGATTTGAACATTTAATTTTTAAATACTTTCATATTCATAAACATTTAAGGACGTGGAATGAAATATGTTATACAGCAGTTATCTGGTTTATTAATTTGCAATGCTTACATGTTTTGACCTAAGGCTGCCCTCAGAGGTAAAAACGACCTAAAAAACCTAAAGGCAACTTTTAGGATACTTTTGAGGATAGCCTTAGGCTGAAATATATAAGGATTGTAAATTAATAAACCAGATAAATGGTGAATAACATATTTCATTCCATGACTTAATACACACTGGTAAAAAAATAGATCACAATTAACACTAAACGGACGGGTCGAATCTGTTCTGTCTAACCCAGTTTACGGCCATTTTTCGAAAGTCAGAATGGAAAAACGTAAATCTACGGGGCCCGTCCGTTAAGCGTTAAGCTTTTCCTGATTAAAAGTTAAAAAAAAATTTAAAAAAAAAAAATAGAATTTTGAGGAAGAACAAAACATATATGTTTTGGTTTAATTAACAGTTTGGCCTACAACTATGAGAGTTTGTGGTAAACTTGTGGTAAGAATTTGGACTATAAAGTATACGCAATCGTCTAACTTGTGGTAAGCCTCTAATTCATAGTCCATTTAAGTATTATTTTCGATGCGGTTTTATAAAACAAACATGATTTAAACCTACCTAACTTCTTCTAAAGAACTCAATTCGTCTTGAACGCTTTTAATTTCCTCGTCCTTCATATGGTATTGGCTCAACTGTCTCTCCAAGATCTTATTCTGTTCCTGCATAATTTCCAGCTGTTCTTCAACTTCGGTAATCCTTCTTTGGTCGCGAGCGCATTGAGTTTCTTTTTCGCGCAGCTGCGACATTAACTGCGATATCTGTTCCAATTCCTTACTATCTTCGGTGATATCGTCCTTTTTGGGCGTGGTTTGCGTTTCTTGGCATCTATCTGACTTACTGCTTACACGATCCTCCTTAAAAGAAAAAAATCAGCATAATCATAATTAAATTTAATAACTTATCATTAATTTAATAAATTACTGTTTTTATTCGCGAGCAATCCAAACCGTCGTCATCATCTTTAGGTACCAATTCCGCAATTATATCGTTATGTTTGTTAGTCGAAGTGGTAAAACCGGTGTAGGAAACCATTTGACGTTGAGCAAAATGTTGAGTTCTTTGAGATTTTCGCCTCTCCACCTCCAACTGAAGCGTTAGGTCGTCGATGTTGCTTTGGAGCTGTTCGCATTTCGTTTCTAAGGTCTCTATATTTGCGGTCAAACTTTTAATGTGCTTTTTATCGGACGCGTTCTCGACGGCCAGTCGATGATTCGCCCTTTCTAAATCTTGGATGTTTACCTCCAACTGCTCGTAGATTCTTAGCCGAGAATCATTTACTTCTCTAAGCGCTACGGTTTGTTTCGTTAAGTACTGAAACGTAATAAGAAACGATTATCAAAAATTAGTCTTAATTAGCCTTCAAGAAACAGGTTCGGAACAGGTAATTGCTTGTGCGCAAGTTAAGTTGTCCCAGTTGATTTATGTATGTTTTATATTTACGGCCTCGAGATTGTTATTGCAAATAATTCGCGATTTCACTACGATTATAAATGTTAATTTGAGGGAGATTTTATATTTTCTACAAAATAAAGTTTAGAAAACGTTTAGTTTTAAATATAATAACTAATAATAATTGTAAGTAGCCCAACTCATTTCGAAATCTTAAAATTTGTATTTCAAATAAACACTAAAAAAGTGCTAAAGACATTTTCACAAAATTTAAATCTTTAAATACAGATTAACTTTAAAAATAATCATAAGTCAACACGTTGACTGCTACGCGGTTATACAATGATGTCAATCATCGATGACCCATATGACACTTAACGTGTTAATCAAATAAAATTAAACAAGCTGTAATTTTTTAAATTAAATCGAAAAAGCAGCTTTTTGGGTTAAAAAAATCATTTTCTTAGTTTAGTTTAGCTTAGTTAGCTTTGTTATCAGTTTATTAAATAATACTTAACAAGTTCTAATTTTTGTAAAGAATACTAAAAAAATTGTTTTTTATGTAAGAATTTTGAAAACTTTTTAATGTGGCAATTAACACATGTTTTACTTCAAATGAATTTCAAAGTTTTGTTCAAGAGTTTGAGATTGATCATGTGTTAATTGCCACGGGTATGCCTCAGGCAAATGGACAAATTGAAGTGATAAATAAGTCCATTACTCAGATGTTGTCAAAACTAGTAGAGGAACCTAAAAATGGGAGAAAATATTGACTGAAGTCGAGTTCGTGATTAATAACACTATAAACAGATCCACGGGACAAAGTCCTAGCATGATTTTGTTTGGTGTTCATCAAAGAGGGAAAATTCATGATAATTTAAGATTATTGTTAGAAAGTAAGGATAATTATGACAGGGATTTGAATTTGATCAGAGACAAAGCATCCGAAAATATTATAAAGAGTCAACAATATAACAAAACGTACTTTGACAAACACCATAAGAGTGCTCATCAATATGAAGTTGGTGACTATGTAATGATAGTTAACACAGATGTAACTCCTGGTGTTAATAAGAAGCTCATACCTAAATATAAGGGTCCCTATGTAGTCAAACATATTCTTGACCATGATCGATATGTCGTTACAGACATAGAAGGCTTCCAAATTACACAAATACCCTACGAAGGTGTCGTAGCACCGAGTAGAATGAGATTATGGGATAATTCCGATAGCTCTTAAGATTTATGTTAATTAGATTGTAAGTTTAGTTATAGTTAGGATTATTTAGGTTTAAAATCTGATCTTTTACTTATCGAGTTGATCGAGGACGATCAAGAGTCAGGCTGGCCGAACTGTAGAAGGCGTTTTAAATTTGGTGCTAGTTGTCGCTAGGATATAGTTTGCTAGACAGTTTACGACGAATAAATAAGTTGTTGTTACTTTGTACGTGTGTTATTAAAGAAAGACATCCTGAGCGAAGAAGAAAAGCGGTAGGAAGCTTTTCTACAATTTTTTGATTTGACTTTTCGAAAATTTTTATTCAGTTTATTAGATTAAATTGAACAACCTCTAATTTTCATAAGTTGAAGAAAAGGAATGCTTTTTAGGATAAAAAATCAATAACTTAAATATTCTCAATGATTAAAATCAAATAAATAAACCTAAACAAGCTTTAATTTTTATAAACTAAACAAAAAAAAAATGTTTTTTGCGATAAAAATTCAATTTCTCTTAAAATAATTTTGTCTTTCAAAGACATTGAAGAATGTTGGAAAGGTTTTAATACTTTTAGGTAAGACTTTTCAAAAATTTTAATTCAATTTTTCAGTAGTTAAGGTTGAGTAAAGTCACAAATTTAATAAACTGATTATTAAATAAAATTAAACAAGCTTTAATTTCCATAAGGTGAACAAAAAAGATGCTTTTTGGGATAAAAAATCAATTTCTCGATACGTTAAATAGTCTCAATGATCAAAAGCGCTGAGAATATTTAAAAATCTTGGGATCTTTTTAATATAATTTTTCAAAAAAAATCAATTGTAACCCAACATATTAAAAAATAATCCAATTTCAGATTAACCCTTTAACGTACAGGCTCGAGTTAATTTGAGCGCGTTAAACGGTCCAAATTGTGCACACTCGAGATAATTCGAACGGCTTTCTATTTCATTCTTTTTGGGTTGATAAAAGTTTTGTTTGTTTAGCGAGCTCGAATTAATTCGAGCATATATGTTAAAGAGTTACATAAAAAATCTATTTTTACCAGTTCTTTCTTATACTAAATGTGCGCTAAAGGGATAAACAAATCTTTAAAAAATAGTACATTTTTTTCTTATAATTACCTCAATCTCTTGCGACTGATCTTCTATCACATTTTGTTGGTGTTTAAGTGAATTTTCCAGTTCTTTATTTCTTTCCAATAAAGTCTTCCCCAATTCTGCCGCTAAGTGCAAATCTGAAATAATAAAAAAATACAAACTGATTAAAAATCTTTTACCTCAAGAAGCACCAAACCGTGAAAATAAACGTAAACCGTCTAAACCGTCAATTCTCACAGATTACTTACTATAAAGAAAAAATCTGGTAATTGAGTTAGACTACAACAAAACTTTAACACGATTTAATCCTTTAAATAACGGTTTTAAATTAAAAAAAAGTCCAGTTCCATTATTCGATTAAAAATTAACGGGAAACTATACTTAATGCGACGTAATATAATTTAATTTAAAGTAACAAGAAAAAAATAATATCTACATTGTTCAAAGCACTAATAAACTAAGTAAATAACAACCCTGGGAACTCATTTATTTATGGATAATACAGTAATTGGTCTTTCCGTCAACATTTTAACCTTGAGATGGAAAAGCAATCTTAAACAAAGTTAATTGGAATCTAATTTGTTTCTAAAGAGATCGATCTCTAAAACAGGAAATAACTTAAAAAAAAGAGAATATTGTTATCTATCGTTTAGAATTAATTTTTGGAAAGTAAAAGTTAAAATCCTTTCTATCTGACAAGTAAATAATTCAATTAACCGGAGGAAGTCGATTCGAAACAGACTCGATTGTTCAATTTAACTAAGGATATGAAGAGATATCGAAAAGGAAAGTTAATTTCATTCGAAATAGTCAATGTTTTGTGTTCATGTATATTTTGGGTTATTTTCGCACGTAAGTTGATTCTTTCTTTTAAATTAGAAACTTATTGTTTATTGTTACAGTTAAACTTGAGCTTGTTAGAAGAAACATTGACCTCTAAATTAATTTATATGGATATGGCATTTTTTAAATACTTTATTAGAAACAACGCACTATTAAAATTAATTTCTTTTTTATTAATTTAAGATAATTTAGTTATATTTTATCACTTCGTTTTAGTTAGTTAATATAATTACCAGATAAAATCTGAGCGATTGAATCGACGCATATATCTAAAAGTGTTAAAGTACAATAACTTGTGATAACGTTAATACTAAAAAATTTCACAATCTTGTATCTATGCAGGTAAAAATATTATGCGTTTTGTGGCATGATTAGGTCAATAGTCTAACTGTATCCACTCCTAGAAAATACCCAAATAGATATACGTGCTTTTAACTTTTACAATAAAAAAGGAGAAATTGAAACGTAGAAATGCCAACGTATTTTATCACTTATTCCTGTTTTACAACTTGGCTACATCATCAAAATTAATTCCAATAAACGTTGCGTTACGCAACGACCTCAATAGCAACTCTGCATAGAATTCCTACGAGTGAAATTTAGGCTACAACTGCAATAGCCAGAGGTTACTACTATGTGGTACTCAACAAACCGAACAATGACGTTATATAACAGAAGAATCTTCCGGTAATCGACTACTATTAGTGTCAAGAGAGTTTAAATAGTTTAAGTAAACATGAAAAAGGAATTAGCCATTTAGTAGATCTTTGAACTTAAAAGTGTTTATACATATGTATAAATTGAAGATAATTATAATCATTAAAATGTTATTAACCGGAAAAGTAATAAAACTATTAAAGTTTAACGTTTATATGTGAAATTTATAAGTTAATGTTTTAACGTTTATTCTTATAACATGAAGGCGATGATTAAAGCTAAAAAAGTGAAATGTATTGTATTATCATATTTAACTATAATAATTCTTAAAAATTCTTATCAATTTATTTCGAAACAAATAATAAAATTGTATATAGAACATACGTCATCTATATGAACACGTTAGAATGGTTTTAACTTTTCGTCAACCTCATATTCAAAATGTCAAAACTAGATAATGACAATAATGATCAAACTGAAAATTAATAATTCTAATACAAAATTATTTTAGAAGATTACATATAAATCGTAAAAAATTAACATAGTTATCAAACGTTAAATGAATAGCTCTCATGGTACAATACTACTTAAATGTGATTGATTTAATTATTATAAAGAATATATTAAAAAATTCTTTATGGATTTTAGAAAACAATAAAGAATGTATTAACCCTTGCCACTCCGCACATTTTTGCACGTTATGACGAAAGGCTCCGTAGCGGAGCGGTAAGGGTTAAAAAATGCTTTATAGATTTTAGAAAACAACAATACAAATAGGTAACATAGAAACATCAAAAAAGTCATCTTAGAACACAGCAGGATCAAATATGACATTTTAAGCACCAGCTTAGTAATTTGTATATCAAAACTGGTCATGATGATTATCAAACGTTAAATTAATGACTTCTAACAAAATCGTGTAGTTCACCTTATATTAGTTAAAGGCCCATTAAAATCCCTTTATGGTCAAAGTGACTGACATTTAAAATATTCTTTGAGAAGTGTTTCTAACATGTGGTTAAAAAAATACCCAAATTTATACCGAGCGTTCATAAATGATTGCAAGGTGTTTGAATTTGGAGCGCTGTCAAGAGACTTTTTTGAAGTAAATTATTCAAACCGTCACGTAATTAATTAATGGTCGATATCTTATTGACTTTATGAACATGTGTCAGTTTTATTGACATCCTATAGCCAATAATTATGAAGGTGTCCACAAGTTCACTTAATCCTGAAAAGAATAAATCATGAATAAATCCATCTACGCCACTGATGTCAAAGATACAATCTAAATACTCACAGATAACAACGTTAAGCATGAAAAATTATTAAACAACGAGCGCGCCAAATTGAAACACCTTACAATCGCTTATGAACGCTCGATACCAATTCAATGAGGCTTTCGAAATGAAAATTATAATGTTAGGTTTTATTGCTATATTAATTTTAAAATTTTGGCACATCAAATGATAATTGACTCTTTGGTTATCATTAGACAAAGTGTTAAAAGTTTCACATTTTTACTCCCTAATCCTAAAATTTACGAAATGACAAAAATTAAAAAAATGTTATATCGCCGTTCCGGAAGAAAATCGACATAACTGCAAAATAAAAAAAAAATGCAAGAGAAGGAAAAATAATTAAGATCAGCATTTTTTGGATACATTGATGGCCTTAACTCATTCTATCAAAAAATTGCAGTTACGTCGATGCTGTTCCGGAACGGCGATATTGTCAAATTTTAGTATGCCAATATACAACATCTTCTATGATACTTTTTGTTTTTTTTTTTAATTAAAGATTAGATGCATGCTGATTTAAACTTTTAAACCATAGAAAAAAATAATTTATAAATTAAAGTACAAGTGGGTAATCTGTAAACATTAGATCATGATACGCATTTATGCGACATTTGCATTTGAGTTACCTGTAACATGTCCCCTTAAGATACTTCACTTTTGCTAAGACGTCTGCTATGTATGTTATGCACTGCTTCATGAGACATAAATATATCTTCTGTTAGAAAATGTCAGACGAATGAATAGTTGAAAATGTAGAACAAACCAACTTTAAATATAAAAATCTGTGTATGTTATGTAAAACTATACTGTACTGCAATGTTTATGTTTACCTGAAACTGTTTCAATGTGCATTCTAAGTTTGTAAGGAGTTTTATATACCAGGGGTGGCCACACTTGGTGAGACTTATGGCGAATTCGATTGGCAGAACTAGTGTGCACTGGTGCGCACTTGTTGAGTGCAAAGTGTGACATATGTCACACTAGCTTACTGTTAAAAAGGGCGAATTAAACAGAACGTGATGAAATCAAACATAATCATAACATTACTTGTAAGTGTATTCAAAGCTTGATGATGTTTAAAATTTTTTTATAAACTACAATCATAAAATGTAATAGAACACAACGAAACAACCAATAGAATACGCTGTTATGCACTGGTGCGCACCAGTGCAACCAATTGAATACACCATTAGAGTCATATTGAAAAATTGAAAATTTTTAAGAGCTTAACCGGAAAAAATTCGTCCCTTCAAAAAAAAAAAAAAAAAAAAAAATGAGATCCAGTAAATTATACCTCCTGATTCCCTTTCATAGGAAATAATTTTTTTAAAAAATTCAAAACCTAGTACAAAGTATTTACGACATTTTTTTAATTGAGTCGCAATAAAACTCAAAAAGAGCCGCATATGGGTCGCGAGCCGCCGTTTGACCACCGTTGTTATATACCACAGAGCTACTTCAGTAATTGTAATTAGAAGATATTGGGGTAGTTCAATTTATTGAGGTCACCCATTGAGGAAAAAATATAATATGTCGCAGCATATTGTTCATGTGTTAGAATATCGGCACAATATTGAAGCTAATTAAAATCACAATCAATTGCAATTACAGACGTATACTCTTTTGAGGAGTTACACTTATCAAAGTTAAAAAACTGTTCTATACTGTTACAAAGATCGAGTTTTTCGTGTATCAAGGGTTGCAATTACCAAGATAGTTATGTATTTGTTACTTTCAAATGTTATAGACAAAAATGTCTTCGACACGTGGAGCGTATGTGCATGCGATCTAAAGCGATATAACTTAAACATGTTCTAGTCAAAGGCAAATGTCACATAAGCGGTGTACGACTTAACATTTTAACTGTCAATTTGATATACATAAATGTTAACCCTTTGAGCGCTATGAACCCATATATGCATTCTCATACAACTATTCGGTTTTAGCTATAAACCCACATATGTGTTCTTACACAATCATTCGCTTTAGGTTATGAACGCATATATGGGTTCTCACAAAACCATTCAAGCTGGAAAAAGAAATCTATAAACAGATATATGTGACTGCTGTTTGTGAACTTTTATATACATAAAAAAGTCTGCACGACGTCCGTTCTTTCATAAAAAGTACGCAGCCTACTATAAGCTATTTCGTACGAAGTGGAGAGTCAACTCAGCGCTCAAAGGGTTAAAACTTGATAGTTACATAATATAGATGATTTAAATTACAAATGTAGTATATCCACCTTGTCTTAGGGTCTATCTTCATTCACTACAGGATGTCAACACAACATTGACGCCTCAAGCTTGCCTCCATGTATCCTTATGGGGCTTTCAGATGTTGCTATAAAATATCCATGCAACATGATGATCATAGGTAGAATGATATCTTTGAATGTCATATTGACGTGTTATAGTGTTGTGAGGATACACCCTTAATTTTGAAGGAAATTGATATTTTACATTAACACGATTTAATTCATCATTTTATAACGTTTTCTGAACAAAAAAATTTTTACTTGCTATCTTTGTGCTTTAAAGCTTAAACCAGTGATATGGACAATCAAATTAATGACTTCTCTAATACAAATTTAACTTAAATTCAATTTAATTCCCAAAAAGTATTTAAAAATTCTTAATAACTTTTAGAAAAAAAAAACTAAAACTAACATAAAAATGGCAACAAATCAATTTGAACAATTTAACAAAATTTACATTTAAATAGCCCCAAATCAATGTTCACTGTTATTAAAAACTATTTGCGTTTCAAATTGCTATTTCGTTTTGAGAGTGGCACAAGTAAAAAGCTTTCTGCGTTGGAAAATATAATATTTGGAATAATAAAATAAATAATAAAAACATGTACCATATTTTCAGAGGGATTATCCCTTTTGTATTTTTTATAAAACCTACAATTTATATTGTTGTGAAATAAAAAGGACGTTTCCTATAAAATTTCTTATCAATTTTTAAACTATGTTGGTATCAAAGCAGTAAAATATTTACATAATATTAAGAAAAATACATATCATCATGTAAATTTATTTTAAATCAAATTACCAGAAACCATCACGAAACTTATCAGGAAGCAATTCTTATTACTAAAATCGATATTTATTTTCTGACTTTAGGTAAACAAAACGATAAATTCTCTTAATACGAAAAGGAAGATAATATTTTTCCTTTAAACTGACCGTACGTAATCGGATACTTGATGAAACATCGGATTTACCTTTCACCTTAGGTAACCAACTCGTCTTTCAGTTTTCTTTCTTTTTGGAGTATGTCACTGAACTCCACACGTTTAAAAAGTTCAAAAACCCTTCAAAACGAAGGTCTGTTATTATACTCATTGCTTGTTATTAGTGTTGTGTAAATAACGTATACATAGTTATGGTATAATAAGTGCAGGGGTATTTCACATTCGTTACACTTTCGCTTAACGAATTATTAAGAAAATAAACAAAAAAAAATTAGTATACCATGATGGATGGAATAAATCCCTTATTAATAAAATAAATAAAACCAAAATAGATAAATACACGTTGACAATAGAGAAAATATTGATATTAATCTTATCTTATCGTTAGAAATAATTTTTCCAAATTATGAATTAACAAGGACACTGAACTGTTTATAATTTACCAAATAGAAAATTTTAAAGTTTTACCAGATAGAATTTTTAAGGAACTACAAACCAGCTCACCTTCGGTACCTTGAAGACATTCCAAGTCGAGACTAAAGTCCCAAGTGTCCACCGATGGTCTCAAACCGGATGACTCAGCCATGCTCATTATAATTTAAAAATAAAAAACCGGACTTTGAATAGAATGAGTAAAATCGCGAATTTAAAAAATCTACATATTTTCTTTTATAAAACGGAAATTTAGATACTCCTCAATGATCCAAACCGTTTTTGATGGAAAATACTTAAACAAATATACGTCTACACGAGACCGAGTCCGAAACAGAACTGAATCGATCTTGTATAGAGGAGGATACTCAAGTCCGCTTATCCGTTCGCTCACTCGCTCACTCATTCACTTTACTATAGTGTTGTTACGATACGAAATAATTCAAGGTGGGACGCGAACCTGTCTCTCAAAAACTTTGAGAGGTGGATTTTTCGTGGATGATTCGTTTCGATTATACTACGCGACGCGGCGGCGGAGGAGTTTTTTTTTATTTGAAGTGATGAGAGTGGCGCTGGGAGAGATAAGAGTAAGAGGATGGATGCGTTTTGGGCGGATAATAAGGAAATAATTTGAATGGCGACAATGTAATGAAGCCATAAAACGAACGAACGAACGGGCGAGTGCGAAATTTAATAAACACGCGCGACTTTCTCCTCTTACACTCAAATGCTACACTACGGCGTTTGATGATATTTAGGATCTAAGCGATTGGTTTATGAGGCACGATCGCGTGAAATTTATAAAAGGGAAATGTTAGGTTGTCTTAAAAGTTGAAATTAGTTGCTTTGCGTGTGGTATTATTGATAAGAAAGGTTAAATTTGACACTGTATACAATTACTTTATGGATAAAATTTTAGATTAACTAATTAATTCTAAACAATAAGTTTAATTTTAATTGTGAATTAAAAGGCTGTGAATGAGCTGTGAGAATCTTTCCTTTAAAAAAGTACATTTAAGTATCTGTGAATGAGCTGTGAGAATCTTTCCTTAAAAAAAGTACATTTAAGTATCTGTGAATGAGCCTGTATGAATCTTTCCTTAAAAAAGTACATTTAAGTATCTGTGAATGAGCCTATATGAATCTTTCCTAAAAAAGACATTGGTTTCTAAAATGATTGTGTGAATGACCAGTATGACAAACTTCAAGAGTTAATTCCTTGGCGAGAATTAATCACGATTCTTTATATTAACCATTCGTTCAATATAATAAGTACCAAAGTAATTATTGGTATCAACAAGTTGAATCAATATTCCGCATTTAACCTTATTTTTGTTACTCAGTATAAAAAAAAGGTCGAACATAAATTTCCTCGTTATTTCAAAAATTTTCAAGTAAGTATTGTCTAGCTTAATCGCAATATAATTTTTTGTGTTGATTAGGTATTTATAAGTGGTGAATTTACCAGATAAGGCTATTTCCTAGTAATTAATTCTAGAATGTAAAATGGAATTGAAAATGTAAAACAAGTTTCTATTTTAACCTCAGATTGAATATTCGATATTTGGTCAAATATTTGGCAATTTTGACAATTTAGTCGAATATTCGATGTAGTCAAATATTGAATCAGTATTCAGAAGATCGCAAAAAAATAAGTTTTTTTGATAATTGATCAGCTATTGCAACATTTCCTGAATTTATAATTTTATCTTGTAGATAATCAAACGTGACACTCACCGATAAGATTATTCCCAAAATTTTCTTCAAAGGTAATGATTGATTTGAAAAATATATAAATCGCTGAAAATGTTTTGAAGTTAATAGTGTCCTAAAAGTCTTCGAATAAAAAAAAAAGTGGTATGAATAGAATTACCGCATGAAAAAGTTGCGATGAATAAAAAACATTACTTTCCAGTACAGTGTACTCGCGTACTGAGTACACCCAATTACTATGTCAGGGTTACTAAAGAAAATGTAGATGCGATTAATCTTACAATAGTAGTGAGAATATCAACAAAAGACCTGCTATAATAGCAGTTATTAAATATGTTTTTAAATTTTCATTTTGTATCTTTTCTTGGTCTATTTTGGTATTCATGGTATGGATTATTCCTATCCTGCTTACTTTTTTTATTTTATATTACTGTACTAAATAAGGTTGGACAGAAGGGACGAACGGTCTTGAAAAGACTAAATAGTACTGTAGTTTCTACGTGATGAAATAGATATGTGTAAATGGCATTCAGCGCATAAAATGATGCCATTTTGAATAAACCTGTAGTGTCTGTAAAATTTATTCATATCAAAAACATCGTTTTTGAGCGATTGCTTTAAGTTTTCCTGTAATTTTAAGGAGAGCTATATCTTGTAAACGTTAACATGCCGTGTAATCGCAGCGAAATAGAGAAATATTAGGTGCTTGAGATTATTAATTTTTGGGTTTTGAAATATGTTCTAAAGAATCTTATTTTCTTGAGGTTTAATTTGTGAGTACGGTTGGAATGTATTTCCAGGACATTCTGTTTATTTTCTGATTTCCGGTGACGGTTGAATGTCGATTGTAGATAATTTACTAAACCCCAATGTGTATTTATTTAATGTTTGTCTGCTTTCTGAAGACTTGTGAATTTTTACAGTATCATCTTTGGTCGATTTAAATGTGCTTTTAACTTTTCTGAATTCTGTTTTACAATTAGATTAACTGTCGTTCTTTCTACTTGTAGTATCTCTAAAATTTATTTTTATCATAGACGTCGTTCTTTAAAATCTTATGGAAATTGCTATCTATGTAATTAGATGATTGATAAATAAAAATAATTTTGGGGCGTTCGTTAGAGGCCTTCAAATAACGGACTATTAAATACTTTTAAACATTTTAACAACAAAATTGTATTATAAAGTAGATTTTTGATCTTCAAAACCATAAATTGCTGAACATAACACAAGGTCGGAGCACATTGTTTTGACATACCATAACTTCCTAAAGAATAACAGGTCTATCATTGTTACATCAGCTAAACTGAAGCTTTGGGTATGTGGCTATCGCCTCATGCTGCTGAAATCAAGCGATAACATAAAGTCTGTACACGTTGAAATAGTGGATGACAGTTTCCCGTCCAGTTTCTCTGGATCTTATTTCGGTATAATCTCCAACGTTATCAGCACCTTATGTAGTACCATATACAAGCCTATGATAACAGCTTTTTCATAAACGAATGTCTGTCTTTGTTGCCCAATATTGTACCCGAATACAAAAATTATTGCAAGCTTATTTATTGTTAGTCGTTTCATTTTGAAATATCAAGATGTTTTATGTAATACATATCTATAAATGAAAAAATAAGAACTAAGTTTTTAATAAATAAATAGACTTTTGTACCGTACTTTTACTGGTTTTTATTGTCTAATGCTACTAGTTTCGGCTTTTCGCCATCATCAGGCAGCTTTCCAGAAGTTATTTACATCAATTTTACTTTACTCCGATATACATTAACAGTTTAAAATTCAAAGTTCAATTCGTAAACACGTGTATTGTTAATCGTCTTGACTTTGAATTTTAAACTGTTAATATATATTGGAGCAAAGTAAAATTGAAGTAAATAATTTCTGGAAAGCTGTCTGATGATGGCAAAAAGCCAAAAATAGCAGCATTAGACAATAAAAACCAGTAAAAGTACAGTACAAAAGTCTATTTATTTACTAATTATCGACTGGTAGAATGGATCTATTGTTTGATTATTTATTATTTGACTAATATTTGATTTTCACTCATAAAATTTTTAATGTTATTACTACATTTACGGTTTAAAGTGAGATTGAAGTAATAATGTCGTTCAAAACATCAAACATTTTATTATAGGCGGATTCAACATTCACGGCGTATTCTTTCTTGAATTTAACCTCCACGAATGTTGAGGCCTTACTGTACTCAAAGGAAATGACGGAAACAAGGTGATCGTTAAAGATTTACATTTACACTAACATTTATAACAACTTACAAGAGGTCAATTTATTGTAAGTATACAAAATAGAAACATAAAATTTATGAAATGTCATGTAAAATATTCAAATTGAAATTGGTATGAAAGAATAATTATTTTTCTTCCATCAATATGAATTTCGGATCTTTAGCCCACTTAAATCTACATCCCATTGGAACTACATTTGAACCCTTGAAATTTTTGGATAAAAAATATGCATGTACGCTTAAGAAGAAAACAAGAATAATAATAAACCAACGATTGATGGTAGTTGGCGAGTTTAAAATCGATCCACAATTTCGAATGATTTTTTATGAAAACTGTATAGTACACTAAATTATTTTAAACAGCCTGTCATTCATTCAAATACACGTCGAATTTCTTTTTTGACTACCAACAGATTAACAGGGTTTGTTTTGATAAATTTGTTAGTTTTTTAGGACGTTTGGTCTCCTTTCGTTATCGTGGGATGTAGTTGTTCACCTTTAAACTGTAACATCTGATGAAGAGTATGGTGTGCATTCTTTGCTCCTTTCAATTAAATATATTCAATTTTTAAAAGCTTCAAATTTAGAGTTCTTTTTAAGATATCAATCATTAGCATATTGTTCATAACATACGTAATTAACAAAAAATAAAATTGTAAGCAGAGTAATGACAATAGACTAGTAAATCTTCTATTCTTAATTTTTGAACTTTGAAAGCTGCCATACCTCCACAAGAATAATTCTATATCTTTGATAATTTAATGTTTACAGTTTATACTCAAAGATTTTAAGAAAACCAGCGTCTTATTGTCAAAATATCAAACTGCCTATCATTATTCATCAAAAATTATTTAAAAAATTTCAAAGACACAAACAAATCAGTAGGTGGATATATTGTTAGCTATGTAAATGAATTCAACGCGATTAGTTTTGTTATACGAACTAAGTTATTATTGTGTTCGTCTTTCACTCTAGCTCGGTCTGATTAATTAATATTCATCAATCAAGTTAAATAATATGAATTGTTTGAAATGTCTGAAACCATTCATTTTGACGCTGACCTATCTTAACAATACTATATTAACAACGCTGTTTATCTATAGTTTGTGGTTCCGTCACAAATTGTTATCTATCCTTCATATGAAACCGATGCATCTCACAATCAGATGCATTGCCCGATGATAATTGGAAACCGTTCCAAACTAAAATAAAGAATTTCACTTCAGAGAATTAATTAACATAGTTGCAAAAAACTCAACAAAATATAAATATTAAAAATAAACCTAAAGATTACGAAACGGTTTAAGTATAAAAAATTCAATCTTATAAACCGTTTCTTTAATACTAAATTTATGCTTGCATTAAAAAAAGGATTCATTCATTGCAAATAATTCAAATAATGAAAACAATGCATAACAGTACAGCAGTTTATGTAAAACTCCATCTAATTTTATTTACATTTTTCAGCCTCGAACATCATTGCATAATGCAATTAAACTTTGCGTGACGAAGATCGCTTCTTTCCTTTCCCAAAACGGTACTTTTCGATCACAATCTTAGTCTGCGCCGTGTGTGAAATTTTCAATGCAAAATTACATCCCATCTCCTATTTACAATATAATATTCAATTTTTACACGCATAAATCACATTAAATTCCCTTTATACCAACACCTAATTGACGGTTTAAATTATCCCAAACGGAGCTATCGCGACCGTTAATTGATCGTTGGGAGGAATTTGTGGGACCGTTACCGGTCGGTAAAAGAGAAGCTCGCCAGCGAAAGACCCCCTTAATTTATTTAACCCTAAAAGGTGCGCACACTTTCACGCTACCGACGTAAGTACGTATTTATTCGCATCGGAGCGATTCGGGTCGCGTTTTCCCTACAACGGGACAACAGGAACACTACTCATTCCGATACCGGGAAGTTGTTGTACGAGACAATTTGCGGAATCGGTCAACCGAAACACACCGAGACACACGCTGCTGTTGACCCTTCTGTCTTCGGTTTGGACTTTAACGTTTGAACCCGAAGAAGAAATCGAGTGTGGTGTAAAGTGGTACTTTTGGTGAAAGTTAACTAAGGAAGAATAAGGAAGTAAAAAAATAGGGAAATTTGAAATGTAATAAAATTAATCCTTATAAAATTAATATCAAAGCTTTTAGTTAAAAATACCACAGACATTTAATGAAAATGAATATGAAGTCATGTAATTTCACAGAGAGGATGTCTTTTTAACAAACATATTTAAAATTAAGTTTTAACTGATGAATCTGATTAACACAAAACAATAAATTGTAATGCAATAGAATTTTTAACTCTAAGTTTTTTTTCCAATTTCAGTTTTTTATATTATACATTACTCGCCAAAAAACCGCAACATCCCAATGTGATGGTCGTACGAATTTGAAATTTTGGTGGTATGTACTATAAATCGAAATGGAGCTGCACCATGAAGAGAAGGATGGAAGAGTACTCGGTAATATTACGAAGAGGGGGCTTACTTTTTCA
The DNA here is from genome assembly GCA_036711955.1 of Digitonthophagus gazella. Lineage (NCBI taxonomy): Eukaryota > Metazoa > Arthropoda > Insecta > Coleoptera > Scarabaeidae > Digitonthophagus > Digitonthophagus gazella. Next base: position 13,826,056 of record JASCIT010000001.1, read on the forward strand.
TTTTTCTCTTCATGGTGCAATTCCATTTAGGGTTATAGTACAACTCATGAGAGATAGTAAATGATTAAAATTATAAATTTAAATGATAAATTTAAAATAAAGGAGTCGAACCTGTGCACGCCACAGACATTCCTCTCTGAAAGAATTCTTATTAGAAAACATTAAGTAATTATTATAAATTAAAGTATAGTAACTATATTTATAAAGTATTGAAATGAAATTTACGTTTAGAACCAGTCATGAATGTTATTGCAAATTATATCATTTTTATAACATTACTACCAAGGGAAAAGTTTGACATTTTCTATAAAAACCTTTTGTAATATTGTTAGCGAGAACTGAGAATAAGTCTCTAATAAAACTGTTGTCCAAGCAAACTACATTTACAATTGACATACACTGTCATTTGATGTTCTGGCGAAGATCATATTTAATGCTTCATTATTAAACAAAGTAATTTGACTAACGTGGTATATTTGAACACGGATTTGTAAACAAAACGTAACATTGATAAGATAAGGTTGAGATTGCTTTGATTAACAGAGATTGGAATAAAGCTTTCTAAGAGATCACAATAACGAAATAATTTCTAAAAACTAAAAAGATGGTTTGCTTCCTTTTTATAATAAATTTTCCAACGTCTAAAGCAGGGATTCCCAACCTTTTTCTTGTATCGACCCCTTGTAAGAAAACAGTTTCTTACATCGACCCCCTAGCGTTTTTACAAAATTTTGTTGAAAAATCGTCAATGTGATGGCTGCGCTTGATGTGTCGATACTATTTTTTTAATGTTTGGTTTAAAATTACTTAATGCAATTCTTAAGTCCCCTCTTTTGAAAACATTCAATCTATTTCTTGTTTTACGCAGCAAATTGTTGAGGTGACTAAAACTTGCTTCTACCAAATAGGAAGAGGGGAACGATAATAATAGTGGTTCTGTAATAAATAGTAATTGTGGATACTTTTCCCTGATGATTTTCAAATTCCAAAACTTTGCGTATCCGTGTGTTTTGAATAAGAGTTGTGCTTGAACATCTTCCTTCAACGCAATTAACTCTTCTTGCACCATAATATTATATCGAGATATATTGCACTGTAAGAGATCTATAAGCCATGCTGGCACATCCAAATTTTCTATGTCTCGAAAGCGAACAGCTATAACTATCGACCCCCAATCGACCCTCTGATCAACATTGACCCCCTCTACAACTTCATTGACCCCCAAGGGGTCGATACCGACCCCGTTGGGAATCCCTGGTCTAAAGACACATCTGTAAATATGATAGTTAAAATAAAGAAGGCGAACATGTGCACGCCACAGTGAATGTGTTATGTTACGCGTTTACCGAAATTAACCTTACATTCAATTAACCCTTTTAACCCTTTCAGCGCTGAGTTACCCGAGGTTAAGCGTTCGTCGTGGACTCCCCACTCCGTATAAATATGGCGATACGACCGCGCATATAATGGGTTCATAGCCAAAATCGAATGGCTGTGCAACGATGCATATAAGGGTTCATAGCGCTCAAAGAGTTAAGGAGAGTGAAAGCATAAATATTCATAAAACTTGGCATATCCATTCGCAAAATTATCAGAAAATTATGTTGAAATGGTTTTACAATCATTCAACCATACAGTGTTTAATCTAATGAAATCTGGAAAATACCTAATAGAGGCAATAGTCGATCACAAATCATGAATAAACTCTAAAAGAGACGTCTTTGCCAAATGCTTTAGTTAATCCGTTTGAGATAATTTGGTAAGAGGAGGTTACTTGGAGGGCTGTTTGAGGAAGTTAGACATTGATATAAATAATTTACCGAAGAATCCATTGTTATGGATTTAGCAACACACCTACAGAATTTACAGTTTTCTTTAATACCAGAGCATCCAATTTTCAGACTCAAGTAGTGTAGATTGAGGAGGCACCAAGTTGAAGAACAAAACCAAATTGTCTCTAATGATGAATATCGGTTGTGTTTACAGCAAATTGGCGAACAATTGTGTCTCCGAAGATCTGCAGCAGCAAGACTAAATTTGGAATTCGCTTATGGACGTTATTCAGGCTTAATATCTGGTGTTGTGATGGGGTGAAATACAGTTTGGAAAGCGGTAATCTTAAGTCATCATTCAAGAAAAATCTGGTTGTGATCTTATGCATCAACGAAATTTTAGAACCAATTTTCTTACCATACTTTCAAAGACCTCGCAACAATGATTTTGAGCAAACCATTCTGAAGCAACGCTTAGGACCATTCTCACTAACATTTTTAATAAGAACAATGTCAATTTATTGCCAGATCGTACACCATTTTCCAGATTTATCTTCCGTTGAACACCTATCACCACTGAAACCGAAAACATTCCACAATTTGGATCTTTTTACAGGAGTTAATTAAATGTAAGACTGATGTGTATGATGGCGGTGCTTAACAGCAACACAAGCACAGGATTTGACAAGATGTAGGTTGCTGCTGATCATTAGCATAGCTACAAAATGTAAAAGAAACATATCTCAAAAATACTATAAAACAGCCAAAAAATAACTAAAAAGTGCACGGATCGTGACCAAATTTTAATCATTTACTATCTCACTTGAGCTGTACATATCACCAAACTTTCAACTTCGTACGAACATCCCTTCTGGGTGTTGCGGTTTTTTTAGTGAGTAGTGCATAATATAAAAAATTGAAATTGACGAAAAAACTTAGAGTTAAAAATTCTGATGCATTACAATTTATTGTTTTGTGGTAAACAGATTCATCAATTACTGCTTAATTTTAAATATGTTTGTAAAGAAAATGCGTGCAGTTTATTAGAAATAATAAAATGAAAATCAATCCTGGTTTTTTTCCAAAATGCAATTATAAAATTAAAGCAGAAAATAATTATTGGACTGACAAGAAAAGAAGAGTGAATGTATATGAATTAAAGTTTCTTTTCAATGTAAGTTTTCTATTTATAGAAAATATTTTCACTATAAAAAGTGAAAATCAAAGTCAAACACTATTTTTTTAAGATAAGTAGAAAAAATTCAAAATAATCTAAGCAGTCTTAATATTTCAAACCCCCACGATTAAAAAGAAGAAAATTAGTTGATAATGAGCTATTAATTTTACAGTACTTTTACAGCGAAACTAAATAATAAGAATTTAAAGTTGATTTGCATCTAAAAGTTTTCGTTACCCGAATGTTAACTAGAGTATGATAGACGGGAACGTTTCGTATGGATACTTTTTATAGAGTTTAATTGCATATTTTCACGAGAGCCACGTGAGATTTTTTTTTCTTTATTGGTGAGCTGTTTGGTCTATAATTGGAAGCTCCGACGTTAAAAGTGAATGGACGTTATTAAATAGACCAAAATGCAAAAAACGAGAAGACATTTTCATCTAAGATGTAACAGCGTAGATAACGGTTCATAAAAGAAATTCTCAAACACACGGGAATGATTAGTCATTGTGATTAATTAATTATTGCTTCGAAAGTTGTTTCGAGAACTTGGCGTTGTTTAGTGTAAATGTTAATGCAGGTTAACTTGGATAGGTAACTTAAGGTGGATACTCTTTGGCAACCAGGCCAGAGAGTACACACCCAAAATACCGAGGCAAGTTCCAGGTCAGTGCGATTTAAAGCTGAGATTGCAACCGAATCCATTCATTAACTGTAACAAAAGCGTGTTCGTTTACGTTAAAATTCCATTCATTTATAAATACGTAAACACAAAAAAAAAACACTAGAATATTTAAATCAGAGTTTACGAATCTATTATATTGACTTCATAAAATTTTTACAACTTCTAAAAAAATAGCAAAAAAAAAAAAAACATTAACAAGGTATGCTAATACATGAGAATACTCTCCAAGATCTTTCACTAATAGCAATATTTAGTAAATTAAAAACAAAACTACAAGAATATTTTCATTACTATATCCGCAACAAATCTTTAATTATTGGATATAAAATAATTACAACTATCTTTTTATTCAGTCAATGTCTGTATGCCAAGTTAACCAATATACATTTTCGACATTCGAAATGATTAGAGTTATAAATCATTAAAAGTGAGAGTTTGCGGTCAACCAATAAGATATTAAATCACGTTCCAGGAGGTATTCTATGAAAATTATGATGATTTGTCCTTGTCCTGTCTATTCAACTTCGAAAACAATACCTGATATTTAACTGTATAAACGCTCATTATAGATAAGCAAGGTTTGATTGAGACTTGATTGAAGATTTCCTCGTCTTTAATTGTTCGTAACGCTAATGAGCTTTTCTGCAACCACGAAGCAACATTTAAAAACGTTCACCGTTTATAAAGTGTGTCTGAAACGATTATCTTTTTAGGCGCACCTAATAAAAATTGAAACGAATTCTCAGAAGTTTTATAACTTCAAAGAAAAGAAATTTTTCATGACAATGTTAAAAAAAATAAGTCCTCGATTGATATAACCAATTCACGCAAAAAGAAAAACAACAAATTTTAGTAGGAGTTAAAAAAGAATGAACATGATTTGCAAAACATTTCTTCAATCTGAGTTTTCTATTAATTATAAAAAGTAAAAGTGAAAATTAATCTTATGTTTCTTTTAATTGTAAAATATACAAAAAAAAGCAGAAATTTACTGACAGCCCGAGTATTTTAAAAACTTGGTGAGCTATTGTGATCATGTTATCATTCTATTTATGATTTGGTCTCTAACGTTTAATTCAAAGAAGTAGGAAAACATTAATCGATTAATATTTTCTAAAATCTATTCAACAATGCTCAATAAACTTTTTAACAATACTAAATTTTCAATACTCAAGTAATTATTTAGAAAGATTTATACAAATTTATATTATAATATTTACTTATTCGCTTTTTTGACTATTTTACAACATATACCGTGTGTACGCTGATGAGCTGCGGATAGGGCAGGTCCATGTGTTTGTTTTTGTTAATGAGTTAGATAAAGAGACACATATCAACTCCAATGGGCCAGATAAGTAATTGTAGTAAATCTTCCCTGTGTTAACTAATGAAAGCCTTATTGTCGTCCTTTTTCCAATCATTCAGCGAAAGATGTCTTGTGTATCATTACTTGTCATCATTTTCTCGACATACGTTAAATATTTTGTTTATCTAATTGTACATAACAGAAAGAGACGAAAACTAAAAATGTTCGATTAAGATACCACAATTAATCAATGACGCATGAGACATCTTTCACCGAACAGTGTATATGTTATTACGTTGCAATGGAAAAATTTTATGTGAACAGTAATTATCTATTGAAAAAGTAAGAACAATTAGGGAGGAAATAATTAATAAAGTTCAGAATGAACTTATTTTAAGGTAAAGGAATTGCTAAATAATCAACAGACAACACTTTGAACAAGTTATCTGTTGATGATTTTTTTCTCCTTTAATAAATCAATAATTACTAATAAATTATTACCCTTGATATAACATTTTTCCAATACAACTTTAAAAAAAGTGTCATAAAATACTTTTAAAAATGTGCTTTGTCACGTTATCGAACAAAAAATAGATTGGCATTAAAAAAGAATTACTTCCTTGGATTTTGCAAACCCAAGCCACTGTAAAAACAGTTTAAGCATATGAAAATACGAAAAATTTACTATAGTTTTGAACATATTAAGCGTTTTTTAGAAAAAAATCTTTTGCAAGATAGGGTAGATTGCCGAAATGTCGACCCCCTTAAAAATGCTTCCTAAAGTCGGCCTTTCTATAAAAGTCCATAGAGAAAATCTGGAAGGCCGGCTTTAGGCGCATGGCCGAGATTTGGTGAGTTTACCCTATTTCAGATTATTCACATTTTATTTCAACACTGTATATCTGACGTATTAAAAATTCCTTTTTCTTTACTCATTAAAAATTTAACTGTCTACATTCAAAAAGAATTAGGCAGAATATAAAATTATACAAAAATATCTCACTCTCTCAAACTGCTATTATTGTGATTAGTATTGACAATAATACTGACTGTATCCGATTAACCTACAAATAAAAAAGTCATTAGCAATTACTATCAGGATGCTCCTTTTAAGGAGGCTATAAACTAAGAGAAATATAAACTTTAATATTCCGAGATATTGTCAACTTATTATGGAACATCCTGTACTAACAACCTACGAGTACAATGCTACAAATTAAAATCTTTATTTCGCCAATTTCTACGATAATTTGAACATGTACCATCGGTGTCCAAAAAATCTTGGGAAAAGCTAACAATTATTGTAAAGTGTCAAAAATAAACATACAGTAGAGCCTCGATAATCCGAACTATTTGGGACCGATGGTGGTTCGGATTATCGAATTGTTCGGATTATAAAATATTACTACTAAATAGCTAAAAATAGACGTATTGAATAAAAGAAATAAAACACGTACATATTAGAACTTAAAAGAGAATAATTTTGCAAACTCAAAACAATTATTGTAAACATGAACAATATGAACAACAAAATTATCATAATTAGAATTATGTTTGTTATCTTTAAGGACCTATAGATAGGGTAAGGTTGCGCAAGTCGTACCTACGCCTAAGTTGTACCTTAGCTACATTAAATGCCACCACAACGTTGTCAGCAAAATAACACTACAGGATTGTCTAGTACGATGGTATAGAATGGAATGCCTTCCTTACTAGACAATCCTGTAGTGTTATTTTTGTTGTCAACACTGTGGTGGCATTTAATATAACTAAGATACGACTTAGGCGTAGGTACGACTTGAGCAACCTTACCCTACATATCTCAGGTTCGGTTAAAATAATCAGAAATTTTCTTTTGAACTGTTGTCTCAACCCTTTTTTTCGCAGCAAGATCCCGGTTTAGTTTTAGTAACAGCAATTGGTTGATAACGCACGCCAATTAACGCCTGTTTCATCTGCGTTATAAATATCATCACTTGAATATTTTTGTGTCCTTACAATATCTCGATAAATTTCACTTTAAATGCTTCTGATGCAGCACTGTCACCAGATAAAATTTCTTCTTCAATTTGAAGCTCCCTAAATTTCATCAAAATTTTAATAAAATTTTTATTCTTTTTGAGCGTTCGGATTAGCGAGAGTTCAGTTTATCGAGGTTAAAATATGAAATGACAGTGAAAATACGTAAATAAAAGCGATTATCGAAACACTTTTCATTTTATTAATCTTTATTGAAAAAGGAAGTCTAATATTTTGTCTAACATTTTGCAGTCTCAGAGGTATAGAACATATTACATTTTTGTGAATTTCGGGACAACTGCATTCCAAGCTTCAATAACTTTTTTTCACTCTAGCAGGAAGATCTGTTTCCCACTTAGCAATAATTGCCGATTCAAATGGATTTTGTCGAATATACTCCACTAACTGCATGTTTTTTTATTTTTTCGTTGCTTGTAGCATTTAGCCTTCCCGAATCATGTTTTCTATTCCGCTGTACTCCAAAATTGTTTGTTTTACTAGCAAGACCGTGTTTTTATCAATACACAATTCGAGGGCTATAGCACGCATACGTAGTCTATGTAGAAACATTATTCAATAGTTTGATTAACATTCTCTGGCAAATTAGACATTATTATAATAATTCTATTAGTTAGTTTTGTAGCTTTGATAAATGTCAATTAACTAACAAATCCAAAGTATGATACACAATAAAAAAATTTCAGGGTCCTAAGACTTTTTGAGCACCGATAGTATATAAAGAATAGCTTTATCGTGCGCCCTCTCGTTAAAACAAGATCAACGACCGCGCATGGAACCCGCCACTTCTTCTGTTTCTTCGTCTTCTTCTTGGTCACAAAATACCTGGTAGACTTTTTCTTCGTCCACGATCGAGCAGGCGATGACGATGACTCATCGCCCGGTCATGAATGAACTTTTCGTACTCGAGCAAGTAAGCGCGCGCCACCTGACGGACGCCTACAGCTATTTTAAACGCAAGAGGGCGCCTCCGTTCACTTACGCTCGCAACTCAATCTTTTAAAACAACGCTAACCTTTATGAATTAGAATGAGAAACGTAATAAATTGAAATTGTGCAATATGAAACTGTCCGTCCGTCCGTCGATTCAAAGCCGAGATCGTAAATAATTACGGCAAAGTGATCGTTATTAATGGGTTTCGGGGAAGATTTTGATCTCGTTAAACGTTCACTTTTACCGTGTAGTTTAAGTGTACGCGATAAGTCGTTGTAAATCGAGGAGAAATGCGGAGAAATTAGTGCGCGAAATATGGCTATGTAGACTGCGGCGATTCGGAGCCGATTCGGGGAGTTCTAAGCACGAGATCTCCGCACGAAATCTAATAATTTTCGATCGCTTTTACCAATTACTACAACCTTTCCCATTGTATCTTTCGAGTGAACGCCTTTTTCGGTCCTGTGGGAAACTCTCAATCTACAATAACAATCGAGAATTGTTATTTGTTAAAACCCCAACACCATCGTTTACCAGTACCATAGTTCTTTGTTAAATTTTTTGTTCACAAAAATATTTAAATAATTCATTAAGATCATCGCATTTAATTAGGTTATTAAAAAAAGGAAACAAAAACTTTTCATTTCCCTCTATAAATACGATGCGTTCTCGCATGTTTCTTCTCTCTATACACATTTCAACTGTAGTTAAATAGTTCTCAAGCTACCTCATGTATAATACATAGGGATTTTAACGACCGTATGCAGATACCGTGGGATCGAAGCTCGACCGGAGCTACGAGCCGTTGAAAATCCCGAAGAAATCGTGATATAACTTTCGCGTTTGCCATTTCGGGCACGTTCAGGGCCTTTACTGACACATATTATAAAATACACTACATAAATTCGAACCAATTCGGTGTTAAACAAACACTTAAGAACATTAATTAAGACTAATTAATTATTTTACGATCGAATAATTAATACGACTTTATTACCAAATATAAATCATTCCAACGATTCTGTTAATTAAATTTCTCTGATTTTCCACTTCCTTTATACAATGTTGTTAGTTAATTTGCCATAAAATTTTATAATAAGAAACTATGTGGGAGAGAAAAACGTGTAATTTGCGGTTTTATATAAACACGTTTTTAGAATACATAATAAAGATAGTTTCTCTTTATTTTCTATGTCAGGAAGTCAAGTTAAATTGACAGTAATGATATAAATAAGAGTATTCGTCACGATCCGTCCGTTATTTATTACTACTGTAACTAATTGTAAGACGAATTTAATCATTATTTAACGATTGTATAATTAAACGATCGTTTTATGATCAAGTATAAATCATTCAAATAATTTCATGAAATAAGTTTCTCTCATTTTTCATTTCCTGTGAAGGTTAGTTAATTCGCTGTAAAATTCCATAAGAAATAATGCCAGATAAAAAATGGTACTCTGTGGTTTTAAATAGATAAAAAGGTTTTTAGAATATGTAATAAACGTAGTTTCTCTTTGGTTTGTATGTCAGAAAGCCGCATTAAATTAAATGAACAGTAATGATATAAGTAAGGATATATTTCAGAAATTATCCAAAAGAATAAAATAATAAATAAAAAAATAATTAAGCAATGGCATGAAATTTACTAATTTAATTAAGCTCAATAAATTTAATTTTATAAACTGTCGTTTTTAGGTGATATTTATTTGAGTAATTGTAGTAATTTATTATATCCATTGTATGTGTTCTAATTGTATTATAGATACAATATCCGCAACCTACTTGCGTTCTCTTGAATGAACAGACACTGAACAACTCTACAAGAATGTCGTTTCCAATCCAGTTCTAATTTCGAAATCGTTGTGTAACACTAAAACCGATTACGAACGAACATGTGCTATTAAAATATGTTTATTATTCTTTACGAACCTCTTTTTATTCTTTTATAGTTTTTTTCCTAGTTTTCGATATCCTCCTCACATTTATTTTCCCAAGCCAAAAGAAGTCATATAACCGTCCTAAAGTATTTAATTACAGGATCGTAACAAAAAACCGTTCATTGAATCTTCTCATAGTGTAATTAAAAACTGTCTGTCTTTAATTCAACAATAATGTGATATCTCAAATAGGACAGTGATGTTATTATATGTCCTTTAATTTACAGTTAATTAAGGAATTGAAGTGTAAATGAAGGTTAGCGATAATCGCACCTGAACAAATAGGTACGCGGCGCGGCGACGGCGTTTAAAATTGTAAATAGTTAAACCGATGTTGGTTAACTGTTAGAATCGATCAGCGGTGTCAGTTCTACTCCAAATGTCCGGGTAATTGTCGATTTCCATTATTACGATCGCAGTTTTCGACCTATATATCCGTTTTACGAACCGAGGACACGGTTCATTGGTACTTTGCAACTAATTTATCGCCTATCGGATGAGAGTGGTATTTAGAGCATAATGTTTAAACGGTCAAGTGGAAGTAATTCCACAGTACATCCTTGTTATAATTAAAGAAAAAAACATCAATAAAACTAACTAATAACAACAATACTTGAAATTTTTATGATTTTCTGTTAAAACTACGGTGGGCATCCAGTTAAAGTTGAACACTTTAGAAAACCAGAAAAATCAAAAAGTATAGGGTCGATTTTTAGAAACGACAATTAGAATCATAAGAATTGATAATCGCCTATTTACAATTTTCTGATAAAAATATACTTTGTTTAGTTTAAGGCTGATTATTTTGAAAAGCCGGGGAATTTAAAAAATGTAGGACTTTCTTCTGTATAGACTCTGTGATTGAAGTTAAAGCTATAAAAATCAACAAAAAATGTTATCGAAACAGAACAACGTGAATTCATATGGATAGCGCTTATCTAGAAGGTACCAACCGCCAAAACACGTTTTTTCATATAAATGCACTAAACGACTCTACTCTAAAAAGATCGAAACACTAAACTGCTCGTAGGGACCTCTGTTAAGGCTGATTTAACAACAACACAAACTTATTTTTCAGTATTATAAAACTTTAATCACCATTTGCTCAAAACTATAATTTGGCGATTGGTACTTTTTAGATAAGCGCTATCCATATATCAGTCCATCTTCAAGTGTTAATTTTGGAAAATAGCATAAGATGGATTGGATTTGAAGAGGAGTATTTTATTTTCTGATGAAACTTACACATCGTTTCGGTAAAGGTTGACCCTTTTAGGAAAACAGAGAATTCTAAATGTAATTCTAAATGTAGAGTTATCACTGTTATGTATTTATTTGAAATAGATTTCAATTACTGTCGTCGCCAAGAGATAGGTAGAACAAGAAGAAGATTATGGGCAAGTTTGTACTCCACGTTCACCGTATATCAAAATATTAAGAAGAATAAAGCACGAGGTTTTATAAGTCCACGATGATACATTTTTCATTTAAATTGAGATAAGTGCTACATTAATTAATGTTTCGCCAAGATGATGTCTTCAGCCACATCTAAAAAGTTGTCCAGAAACGAGATAAGAAAATAGTGTTAAACATTGCAAATAAAATTAAATTACCGTCATATATTTGAGAGGTTTTAAACATAAGTTTCAAGTAGAGGAACTGAAGAGGCGTATACAAAATTTAAAGCTGAAGGCGTGTTAAATAGACTTAAACTGCTAAGGCTGAAGGCAGGTTGATGGATGAATCTTATGAAATTAAAAATCTTAAACCTAAAAAACATGATATGAAGGGTTATGCGCAAAATGGCGTACAATCGACTCATGTGGCATATAAAGATGAAAATCCAAAAAAAAAAAAAAAATACATTAATCAATTAAAAAAATAAGAAACTTAAAATGACTAACAATAAAACAAAAGAAACAAACAAATAAGTAAAAATATAAAAGACAAAATTATAAAACATTTACCTCGATTCAATCGAACCTAAAATTAAACTTTATCTACAAGAGTTGGTGACTGAATGACGAGGCAAAATTAATCATCTTGGCGAACATTAATTAATATAGCACTTATCTCAATTTAAATAAAAAAATTATCATCGTGGATTTATAAAACCTCGTGTTTTATTCTTCTTAATATAGAAGAAGATTAGGTTAGAATTTAGAAGTTGTTGTATACAGAAGTGTGGATAATAAAGGTCGTAAGTAAAATGTAACATGTCTATTGAAATAAGTCCTAAAATATAAAAATCTATATGAACTCCAGGCCTAATTATTGGAGACATAATAAACGGCAAATAATGTTATCAAAATAGTAGAAGTTGCTTTCGTATCTATCGGCTTCAAATGTAAATATTGCAAAATTGTGTGGGATAAATGAAATTTGAAGAAGAGAGTATTTAAAATTACTTCAGTTAGGGAAAATATTAGGTATTATTTGTTCTCTATTTAATATTCAATGCTCAATAAGTTTTAGAATAAATTAAATTTAGAATAAACTTTGAATTTCCTCTCCTCGCTCTTGAAACTGTATTCACTTTAAAGGATTTACAAAGGATTACAAAATTTGCATTAGAGAATAGACAATTCGTTGCTTAAAAGTGTTACATTATAAGCGTTGGAGTTAGTTGGTTAAATTCACTTTGTTGGTGCTTTGGTTTTTGAATAACCTGCATATTATGATTTACATCAACGGAGGAAACGAAGAAATAGACAGAGATAAAATGAAAAATACATAACTTTGTTGTGGTCTCATTACTAACATATACAGGGTAACAACTGGGAACCAAACGATTTTAAAATTACTGTTGCATGGAAACAGTAAGTTTGTAGGATAACAAGGTTTTATTAACACCAGAATAAAGCTTATACTATGCCATTTACGATGCATATAAAGTATGGAAGATAACATCATAAAGATGGTAACTTTCTTTATAAAATCATTCATAACATGTTTTCATGTAATTTATGAAGAAATTAAAGCTTCAAAAATTATGAAGCTTGTGAACATTTGAGGCACTGGATTTCAAATCCTTCCTTATCCAAAAAAATCGAAAATTGCATTATGGGTATCTCCTGATAAAGATGGCTGGTGTGCATGTGCCCGTATCTTTAAGTTCCAGAAAATTCTTTATGCTCTTTAAAAGTGACTTTGAAAATCTATTGATGCTCCAGAATCTTCTTCATCCGCTTCCTCTTTTGTTCCAAATAAATCCTCAACCATTTCTCATAATTTGCTCCAAACCAATCTTCATCCAATGCAAGATGGCTTTTCAACAACTACGTTTGTTTCTAAACAAACCTCATTCCCGAAACCTTTCACTATACAATATCAAATTAAAGGTGTTTTAGTCTCTTAATTATTATGCTACGGGTGCACATAGTGATGCGATTTATTCCCTGAATTGAAGAATAATTAATGAAAAAGTGGTTGGCAGGATGCTATTAAGAAACCTGCAAATTGGCATTTCCAGTTCGCCCCGTCAAAATGTATATTGTTAAAAAAATCTATCAAAACAGGCAAGGTTCTCGTCAGAGGTGAGGTAAATTATCGGTGTGATACTGGAAATTATAAAAGTATACCTAAAACTGGAAAAACATTGAACATTGACCCACATTTAGTACCAAATATTTTTCCAATAAAGCTTGAAAAATTGAAGGATGTAGATAAACTGCTAAAGACACACTTTGGTGAAGAATGGAGGCAGCTTCCCGATTTAGATTATTTCAGAAGTGTATTGCATAGAGAAGAACATGAATTTCAGGAAAATCTGCAAACATCAAAGGAGAATCTGTATGAGAATGAAGGAAATGAAGAAGATCTAAGAATCTAGAATGGAAACAACAATAATAACATTTCTTCTTCGTTTTTTGAAACGTTAACGTTTAATTATTCAATTTTCTTAAACTAGTGTCCAAAATAATGGTTTTATATTTTAATTAAATAAATAACCATTCAGAACCAAACTTGTTTCATCACTATTATGAATGCTCCAAAAGAAATCTCATCCATTAGTCGGAGTTCCAAAACCAGCTTCATAGTCGCTTTTGTTCCAAGACCATCCTCATCCAACTTTGATAACGTTTTTTCTTTATAAATGTATATAAAACAAGATTATTCTTTTTTTCAAAGCAATCCAATGTTTCTTATAAAGTTTTTGAAAAAAAAATATTAACTGCCATACTTATTGATAAGTAACTATAGGTTTTTCTTGTTTTGCCGAAAAGAAGGTTTGATGGATGAAGACCGGTTTGGAATCCAGTGCCTCATTTACATGTATCTTCAAACATCTCTACAGAAAAATAATCACAAATTGATAGATCTGAAACCTTCGGAACCTTTAGACCTATCAGTTTATGATTCTTGTGGAGATGACAAATCACCAAAATGTGAAACGATTTTTCACGGGAATGAAATAACATACTAAGCTCAATATATGACATAGTTTAGATTTCATTCAGGTGTTGATAAAAACTTGCTAACGTTTTATGTAACACTAACTTTAAAAATGTTCGGTTCCTAGTTTGTCTCCCTTTACTATTGAATGTTAATCCTGCAATCTAGTCATAATAATTAAACCAAAGGAGGTGGCATTCTTCCTTCTTGAAAGAAAATAGAGGAAATAGCGAGGTGGGATAGAATAAGAAATCAAGAGATAAGATGAAGAACAAACAATAAGATGGTAATTAATAAAATAGAGAAGAGGAGTTAGATTTGTATGCCCATATATTTAGAAAGGATGAAAACACTTAGTGGTTAGGAAAGTGAATTAAATTAAGAGTACGGATAAGAAAAGAAAAGGTAGACCTAGGAACAAATGGAAAGAAAGAATAACAAATATAGAAGAGAGAAGAGGGAAGAAACTAGCAGAGCTGAATAAAATTGCCAGGAATCGGACAAAATGGAAGAAGTGGATTAATGGTTAGAAGATGACACACATCCCAAACCGACTAGGTAAAAGGAAATGACAACGAGAAGAAGATATCCCCAGTCTTTCCAGATCATAACGATATTGAATAGAAAACAAAATCGACTTTATTAAATAAAAGTCTGTTCGATCCAATTTAAAGTTTAATGGTTTTTGATTATTTCTACCAATTAAATTGTTCCATTTTGATTACATGTATAAAAACCTCAAACTTTAAATTGAAATTTGTCAATAAAATTAACCGACAAAAAATTCTGAAAGCTTTCCAATGTAAATGTGACTTGTTAGAAATGCAAAACATCAGTGTTAAACGTGCATTTAGAGCAGATTTTGATTTATTTTACTGAAATGAGTTTAAAAACATGTTCTATTTCCATATTGAATTTATAAAATTTTAAAACCTAACGAAAACTATAAACATCTCCCCATTTAAATAACCTTTTTATAAATATTTAAATAACGCTTAGTCGAAATTTAACACACCGCAGAGAAAGAGAGAGAACCGTGTAATTTAAAACGCGGCAACAATGCGTAAACAAATTACTAAGGACTTACATAATTACCCTTTAATCTCCATCCTTGTCTCTTTTATAACATAATGACTCAACGTATACACACGATATAGAGACACGTGCTCGTGTGTGTTCAGTGTCAAAACTCTATTCAGGTATATCCTTACATCTCTATCTATGAGTAAAATTTATTCACCCCTACGATTAACAATAGAACGGCCTCAGTACCGTTCACCCTTAAAAGCTTAAAATGTTATATATAGACGAAAGTGACGTCATTGCGGCACTGAGAAGGGTCAAACGCGAAACCAAAATCGATACAATCACAATCACAACGCATATTTTACTACCCCAAAAAAAGATTTCTTTTTTAAATTGATATATTTTGAAAACGTTTAAATGAAGATACCAAAAAAAGTAACATACCGTCCAAGACATTATAGTCGTCGTCGATGTAATCGTTGGAGCCGTTAAGGACGCTCATCCTGACCGGGTTGAAGGGTAACACCCTCAAATTGCCATACGGAAGTAAATCCGGTAGCTTTAAAGAAAGATTTATTTCAAAGATTTTTGGTTCGGAAGTATAATTATTTTGTTTTTGATTGCGGGCTATAATATTTACCTTGGAAATGTGATGTTGAAAATTTTGGCTGGTCGTATCCACGATGATGGTGGAGAAAAACTGACGATCGACGTCCAAAACAAAACAAAATCGCGCCGTCGCGGCGTGCTTTTAGCTCCGCCCACGCACCAGCAATTATCGATTGAATATACGACCTTCGAAAATAACGCCATCTAATGACAATTTAGTAGAAAAACCACAAACATTTTTAATAGTTGTAAGAAGAAAAAGTCATAAATGCAAATTATAAAAAATGTGAAAAATGAAGAGGTTTAAAAAGTTTTAAAAAGTGTTTTCTTCGTAAACATAAAAAAACTGGTAAATGTTTGAGAACTGCTGTCTTTTAGAATTTTTGAAAGTACAGCAAAATGTAATAAATTATTTAATTTAAACAAATAACCAAAAACTAATTATAAGTTCAATTTAATCATTAAAATAGTATTAACCCTTAAAAGCCTTTTTATTTTGACACATGATATTACCTGAGTTTCAATACTTCAAACATAAAATTTAATACGTTCAGATGCACGTCGTCAATGTGTGGACATAGTACTCGGCTAAGAACAATATAATGTCCGCTATGTCTAGACAAAGGCCTTTTAAGGGTTATGTACACTAATTAACACTCTTAGAAGACATCTGTAACTGTATAATACATAATAACTTTCAATCACTTTTTTGGCCTATTTAAATCATTGATTTCAAAACGTAGGAGTGAAGATCAGATTTCGACTTTCTAAATGCATGTAACAATAAGTGATCATTAGTTGATGATCTACAATGAAGTTAATAAGTAATCGATACAAAGTAGATCCGGTAATCAATACAGTAATCCGACCGTGCTTGTCTGCTTTATTGTGCACAAGATGAGTGAGTGTAAAGTGATAATTGTCTATGAATTCAAAGATTGTTTAGTTTACTGGAAAGCTGCTTATTTTTGTAACATCCGATAATCCAACCTTTTTTGGGTTTCAATTATGCTTCCGATTTCAAAGGGGAAAATTGGCTTATTTTTTAATGTTTTGGAATGTACAATATGGATTGTCTTTATTTTTCGTTATAGCAAAGTCCTCAATGGGTTTAGACAAGGTGTTAGACAAAAAACTTTCAAAGCCATTTTCCCGTTATACATATAACACAACCCGAAAACATGTTCGGGTTTGCGTAAGCCAGATACCAAATGAAATATTTTAACAAATACTATATTTCGGAGATGATTTGAATCGCCTATCCTTTTTTTTTTCAAATTGTCAAGCATATTTTTTTCCGTACTACTTCAAGGACTTAATATATTATGTAGTTTTATCATCTATTTGTTACAGAAAAAAAAATTTCCTTAAGCAGTGTACTTTTTAGTGATGTGACGAATAGCAATTCAACCCAATAACCGAATACCAAACATTCGGCTAAATATGAACCGGATATTCGGTCTTTGTTGAAAGGCGTGAAAATAAGATTCAAAGAAATAGTGAGGGAAAAAATTATTTTATGGCAACGTTGTTGAATCCCCGATATCGCTTAAACTTTTTCTCATGTGAAAACAAATCCGTTATAAGGCATACTTTTTTTGAAAGCACTTGGAAGAGAGTTAAACACCGGAAGCAGTAGTAGCCATGATACAGCGAGCGATGGAAGTGATAAGATGAATATAAACACAAATATTCAGTTCTGTACAACAGGCAAAAATTTAAATCGAAGTCATTTTACGTTTTGGCACTGCTATAGAGTGTTGTACCACATCTAGTAAGGCCGTTAATGACTGCAGTTCTAGAAATAGAGTAGCAATTGAAGGGTTTCGTGCAAGAAGTCCCTAAGTGACATTTTCACGATTTTGTACTATCTGCATCATCAGATGCAACATCACCTATTTTCATAATATTGAAACTATTTTGTTCGTATAAGTCTCTGAACAGTTAAATTCTTATATACTTCTTTTATGCCTTCACTAGACTTTTTTTTGAAAAGTGCCTAAGTTCTAAAAAGTCCCTAAGTAAAAAAAAAAAAATAAGACGGCGGTGACTTCGGTTTCTATTTGTATTGTAAAATTTTATGTTTACTGTCACTTGAGTTATTGTGCTTTAATTGTTGACTATTAACAAAAATGAGCGATATTAATAAAAAAATATCTGGTAAGTTAAATCAAAATTTCAATCGCGTTAATACGTAACATTTAACTTGCCTGTACGGAACCATTTTCAACTAATGACGAAGAGGAAGAAGTTCAATGTAAAAAGAGAAAATCCGACCCAAAGCAATGGGTGCGCGAAAAGAAAAAGATGAGCTTAAAAAACTCACGAAAACCATCTGAAATGCCAAAGTGTCGTTGCAACTGCAAAAGTAGAATTTCTAGCGATTCTCGCGAGCAAATATTTTCCAACTTCCAATCTTTAATCTATAATGAGCAAAATTTGTATTTAAGAGGCTGCGTAACTTCAACACCAGCGTCAAGACACATTAACAAAAATAAAACTCCGAGAATGGTTTTTCAATACAAAGTTATAGCTAATGGAAAATCTATTACTACATGCCAAAACAGTTTTTTGGCATTGCATGGCATAAAAAGAGATAGACTTAGAAAGAAGATTTTAAATTTTAAGGTAGAGGATGTAAGGGACTATAGAGGAAAATACCCTAATCGAAAAAACAAAGTACCTGCAGAGACTATTGCCAAGGTGAATAGTTTTTTAAAAAATGTACCAGCACTTGAGTCACATTATAGTCGTTCTGAAAACAGGTGCAAAAAGTATCTGCCGTCAGATCTTACTATAACCCAACTCCATAGAGATTATTGTAAACATTTTCCTGATCATACTGTAAAGTATGGACTATTCTACAAATTTTTTACGGAAGATTACAACTACTCCTTTGCACATCCAAAGAAAGATATATGTGCAGTGTGTACAAAGTTTCTTGCTAACCTTAATTCTTCGAAACTTAGAAAAAATGAAGATGAAATTAGTTCTATTACTGCAGCAAAGGAACTACACCTTCGTAAGTCCCAGGTGTTTTTTGATCTCCTTAAAGATAAGAAAGAACATGCCAGTAATAGAGACTTAGTTATATGTTTCGATTTTCAAAAAAACCTACCTTTACCAGTTACTAACATTACTGATGAATACTATAAAAGGCAACTATGGCTTCATAATTTTGGCATAAATAACGTTGTTACTAATCAGGCAACTATGTTTCTCTTTACTGAAAATTTTGCCACGAAAGGTCCTAACGAAGTTAT
Organism: Digitonthophagus gazella; assembly: GCA_036711955.1. Lineage (NCBI taxonomy): Eukaryota > Metazoa > Arthropoda > Insecta > Coleoptera > Scarabaeidae > Digitonthophagus > Digitonthophagus gazella. Next base: position 13,845,203 of record JASCIT010000001.1, read on the forward strand.
CACTGCTCTAGATTATTATTTAAAAAAGTATAAGAGAACTGAACAGCAAACCCTGACAATATTTTGTGACAACTGTTTTTCCCAAAACAAAAATAGATATTTATTTACCTATTTAGATTCTCTTTGTGCATCAGGAATTTTTCAAATTATTGTAATATATTATCCTATGCCTGGTCACTCTATGATGCCTGTAGACCGATGCTTTGCGTTAATTGAAAAGAAGAGACTTAAAAGCGAAAAAGCAAATAATCCAGAATATTATGTTAAGCTTATACAAAATGCTCGATACAAGGATCCTTTTGAAATAGTGTTCTTAGAACACAGTTTACTAACTAAAAATAACAATATTTCAGAAGAAATTAACGTTCTTAAAGTACTGGATTACAAAAAAATGTTTGGTGAAGAGATAAAGGCTTCTATACCTAATATATCAAAATGTCGATCCGTCATATTTTCTACTCACGAAAAACCTAAAATAAGGGAGAGCATGACAGGATATTATGAGCCTTTCGTTTTATATAAAAAGGGACACCAACGACTTCTTTCTGCAACAATTTCACCAAATCCAGCATGCACTTCATTTCTGAAACTGAAGCCAGAGAAGTTAAAAAATATTAAGTTCCTCGTCAATTATATTGAAAAAGAAGAAGACAAGGAGTTTTATAAGTTGTTAGATGAAGAAAGCGATCAAATGGAAGATGGAGAAGAAGAAAAATCAGATATAGAAGAGTATGAATAAATTTGTTGTTAGTCCTGTTTAAAAATATTATTTTTTCTTTGTTAAGAACATTCATTTCTTTATAAGTTTATTTGTTATAGACAGTCCAGAATTTTGTTAGAATATGTTTGCAGTTTTGATGTTATTGTTACTTCTTTGAATAAAATACATAATTGTTTTTTTTTTTTTGAAAGTCCCTAAGTTATAATAAAAACCCTTAATATCTCAAAACATTAAAATGTCACTTAGGGACTTTTTGCACGAAACCCTTCAATTGAACTGGACGGTTACTTGTCTCAGGAATTACTAATGAGAGAGTAAGTTCCATTTGTTTGGTGGAAACAACATAGCTTGAAATACCCAAAAATGAGTAAACGGGCAAAAGTGTATTTATCAGCCTCATCAAATACAGTTTTCAGTGAGCAGCTATTCTCTGAATAGCTTATCATTTGTATGCTCATTCAATATAGTCTTCGAATTTATTAAAACTTACAACAGTCACATAGACAACTGAATTCGGTAAATAAAATCAATATTCGGCCGAAAACCGAATAGTGCAAATGAAGCCGAATAAGCCGAATACCGAATAATTATTCGGCTTCGGTCCCATCTCTAGTACTTTGCTTCTATCGAATAGTCCGCTAAAAAAATTTTTGTTACTTTTTAATCTCAATTTTCTAGCATTGGAGGGCGAATGCGACTTCGAAATTACGTTTCAAGTACCAAATTGGGACTCTGTGTGCAATGGTTAACTGAACAGAAGCTTCCCAATGCTTTAAAAACCTCTAATTATTGTACTTTTAACAATTGTAAATGTTAAATAGCAATCAACGTCAATAGTTGGATTGTCAGTCCACAGATGGACATGTTTTGTTCTAATATGTTTTGTGATGTATTACTAGTATATAAGAGACCGATAAACCTTGTGAGTTCAAGCGGAGTTCCAGCAGTTCCAGCAGTTCAAGCAGTTCCAGCAGCCGTAATTGTTAAGCGGTACATTTATTGCAATACTGTCTGCCAGTGAACAAACCTCAACAGGTTATGGGCCCAGGAATCGCAGAGTGAAGAAGTGGTGGACAGTGAAGTGGCGTACACGTGGAAAAGTGCTAAAGGAGAAGCTCTTCAGGTTACGACGCCGCAAGTTGAATCGACGACCGTGGAAGAGTGCTGAAGGAGAAGCTCTTCAGATTACGAGGCTGCGAGTTGGATCGTCGACCGTGGAAGAGTGCTGACGGAGAAGCTCTTCAGGTTACGAGACTGCAAGTTGGATCAACGACCGTGGAAGAGTGCCGACGGAGAAGCTCTTCAGACTACGAGGCTGCAAGTTGGATCGTCGACCGTGGAAGAGTGCTGACGGAGAAGCTCTTCAGGTTACGAGGCTGCAAGTTGGATCAACGACCGTATAGGAGTGCTGAAGGAGAAGTTCTTCAGGCTACGAGGCTGCAAGTTGAATCAATGACCCTGCAAGTCACGTCTGGTAGGAGTCGTCGAAAGGGCCAACAAATCGGAGTTGATGGCATGCGTGGAGGAGCTTACTGGTTCCGAGAATTACGAAATATGGGAGGAGTCCATGCTGATGTTGTTTCGTGCAGTACGAGTTCTAGATGTGGTGGAAGGTACCAGGCAGTTACCAACAGTGGTTGGAGAACCCACAAAAAAACAGAAGTTGGAACTAGAGACCTACGACGCGGATTGCGCTCGTGCACAATTGTATATTACTCGATCGCTGAATCAACAAATCAAGAGGCACATCCTGGGGTGCAGAACGCCGAAAGAAATGTGGGAGAGATTGAAACGTACATTTGGAAAAGGAACTGGACAAAGGTTAGATAAATTATTAGAACAGTTTTTTGGATATATGTACTCGGAGAAAAAGGACATGATTACACATATCGGCGAATTGAATAATCTCTTCAACGAAATTATCAGTGATATGAGAAGGAATAGAGAGGCAGAACTAGATGAATGTATTCTTTTGGGTAGAATTATGTATATCTTACCAAAAGAGTACATACCGGTAAAAACAGTTTGGGAGACTGAAGCCGATGACGAACGAAATCTAGAAAAGTTGACCGACAGAATTCGAAACCACGAGGAGCGAATAAAGACGAAATCTGAACCTGAAACAGTTGCTTGGCGTGCCGATTCAAAGAATAAAGGTAACATTGACAGGAAAGGTGGAAAACCGTCCGAAAATTTTCCTTTCAAATGTTATAATTGTGGAAAAAAGGGACATAAAGCAGCAGTTCAAGCAGTTCAAGCAGCCGTAATTGTTAAGCGGAACATTTATTGTAATACTGTCTGCCAGTGAATAAACCTCAACAGTAAAAGTCAAATTGACCGTCTGATTTTCGAGATGCAACAACTTAACAGATGATGCTCGAAAAATTGCCATTTTAACTTCCGAAATGTGATATTCATTAAAACACTTTATTTGGTACCTGGCTCATGAAAATCCGAACAAAAATGCCCAAGATATGACTTTAGGTGTTTTTTGTCTTATACCCTGTATCATCAAATCTACCTTAATTCCAATTGAATATTTGAAATTCGATTATTCTACAGAACTACATATTTTTCGTCGCATCGCTAGTGACCATGTTTACTAATTTTCTATATACAGCGTGGGGCAACGGTTATAAGAATGAAAAGGTCAAAGACAAAAGCCTTTCTACAGTTTTCTTAACCGTATTATGCAGTTTTACAACAACAGTTAAGTTTTTAAGTGCAGTTTTTCACCATGCTTATTCAAACATAACTCAACATAGTAACTCGTGACAGCATCAACTCGTTTATCGCCTTAACTTTTTGAGTGACGTTATCTTGTAGCACTTGTGGCTTATTTACGAAAGTCATAACTTTCTTCTAATATCCTCATAAGAAGAAATTATGACTGGTTTAATCTGGTGTTTTTGGCATGACTGTCTTTTTATATGTAAAAATACACTTTATTGTTAGTAGCCATAGGTACCATCGGTGCCCATAAAATACTGGGACACTAAAAATTGTTTTAATGTATTTCGCACTTTTGATTTGTTAGATAATTGTCATTAGATGCGTAAAAGTTTCAAAATGAATAGGGCAGTATAACCTGACATTAAGTTATAAGTTAGAATTGTGAGTATTTTAACCACGAGACAGGAAATTAAATAAAGGAACCGAAGAGAGAAAATCACTGAAAAGAAAATCCTGATAAATTTGGAGAGTAAGAAAGATGACAGTAGAAAAAATAAAAATAAATAAAAACGTTTCAAAGAAGAAGAGAAAGGAAGAAGAGAAAAGAAGAAGAGAAAAAGAAGTCACAATAATCCAAAAAATTTTCAAGTCTGCAGAAATCCTGTAGTTGGAGTGTGATATCAGCTGAGTGTTTGAACTCCAAAACTCAAACGAAAGAATAACATAATCTGGCATTATGACCTTCCTTCAAAAAGTCCAATGTAATCGGTACAAATATTGTCATTTTTGACATTTTTCAATTGACAGCTTGTCCCAAGATTTTTTGACCATCGATGGTACGTAGCCAGTGACTCAACGCAGTAATCACTTGATATTAATTGACCACTAAAATCGCCATATTTAAATAGCCGTGATTTTTTCTTTTGGGGTTATTTGAAAGGTAGGTTTTTGCAAGAAGGTTACAAACGTTACAAGAGCTTAAAAATAACATCACTGGAGAGACTATTTAGGGCAATAAACAATAAAATAAAGAGCGGAAGATGCTGTTTACATATTACCGAAAATATTCGGATGCGTCTTAAATTATGTTTAAACAATGGCCATGGCTTCTTAATAAATATTATTTTGAAAATTTAACTATTGTTGCAAAACGCATAATGTGGTTAATAAAACCATAAACTTTGGACATTAATCCTTTCATTCCTGTACCCACAGTAACACTTTAAAAATGGGTAAAATCCATTGCGCCACCTGTGTGCCAAAAAGTATAAATGATGGCATTAAGGTGGTTACACACTGGAGTTAAACTTCACTGCGCGACGCATTAGAACGGCCATACTAGTGCTACGTGGCAAGTTTTAATTGGTGTATAACGTGACGTGTAGTGTCGTAATATGTAGCCACCTTTATCCTTACCTGTAGTATTATTTGTAAATAATAGATAATACGTAATCCATTAAGCAAAAATTTTTGAAATACCTATTTGTTTTAGAATACCAGAACGTCTTTAACGAAGATACCATACCAAAGTACCTCAGTATCAAAAATTTTAAGTATATGTATGTATAGTTAAGTTAATTCAATGTAATTTTAAATAAACTTTATCGAAAACCTTTAATTTACGTTTATGGTAGCCAGAAAACATTGCTTCTAGAAGGTAAAACCTTATTAGCCTAGATACAATTTTCGAAGAACGAGACGTGAAGATGAAAACGTGATCCAATAAGGATGATAATAAGGCCTGCGGTGATGACAAAATACCTTATAAGGTCGGTTTCGTAGTCAGGTGAACCAAATTACTCCTTCGAAACATTACGTTTCTCGCAACTGCATCGTCTCAAACCAAATTTTTCGATTTCCGTTAATCTTGTGTCACGAATTTGCCATTTGGAAGGACCGTCGTTTTGAGAAGAAGAATTAAATGCCATAAAATCGCGGTATATAAGTGTGCAGAATGAGAAGACGTAGATATGTACAAATTATTTTCTAAAATTAAATTAGTCGATTACTTCTAAAGACAAGAAAACTCATTTACTTAAGACATTCTCCGAACGTTCCCCCATTGAAACAGTGAAGTGTGGCTGTCACATCATAAATCGTTGACATTGACCTCGGTCCGAAGAGAGCAATTTACCTTCACCGAGAGCGTTCGAGGTTGGCGTCTATCTATTTATGAATGTATGTGTGTAAGTAGATGTATAATCGCCAGCAAAACCAATATCACTCTTAAATTCTAAACATGAGCCTATAACGGGTATAAGTAGACGCACTTTCTACGGTGTTCGCCGTAATGAACTTGAGATGGTTGTACGGTTTAACGAACCAACACCGCAAGGTAAAAAGGGAATCCGTAAAAACTTTTAACATCGACAAGACTTAATAGAAAGTATATGCAGCAATAAACAAAAAAGCGAAATAAGCTGGCGGATTTGGGTTCTTTTGAAGGGGGTAATTGCGTATTTAATGTAAACCAGGAGGAATGAAGTAAATAATGTAATCGCAAAGTAATTTCTTGTTTAAAAGATGAAAGTTGAGAGCGATTTCGATGCAGGAATTTTGACATTTTCCTAAGAAACAACATAAGTAGTATAAAGCGTACATTCTCGAGCACGCTTAAGTATTTTCTTTGCTTTTTTGACCAAACCACCAGCTTTCTTCCCATATTCCAACCACATCACGTCCGCTCAACATCTACCGGTAAACAACGTTCGAAATTAATTGAATAAATTACCTAGAAATAGCTACGGACGACATCCGAAGATATGTTTTGCGATACACAAACCCACTTCCTAGATATAACCTCAATAAATTTTAATTCAAGTAAAAGTATTAACCAAATTAGTATGTTACGCATTCCATTTGATGTAAATACCCCTAAAATAATGTAATTAATAATATGAAGTCCACATGTCGGGCAAATAATTCAGAAAGATGAAAACGTAAGCCCCTTTCCCTAACATTGCCGAGTACTCTTTCATCTTTCTCTTCATGGTGCAGCTCCATTTCCGGTTATAGTACGTATATGTGATAGGTACTATAACCCCTAAATGGAGCTGCGCAATGAAGAGAAATATGAAAAAGTAAGTCCCCTCTCCGTAACATTGCCGAGTACTCTTTTATCTTTCTCTTCATGGTGCAGCTCCATTTCGGGTTATAGTATTTAACAGGGGACTTGTAATTAAAAAATTGCAAAAATCTAAAATATAGAAATTTTATTTATAATTTGCACTTATTGAAGTAGTTACATCTAGTGAGAGAGAATGTAACAAAAAATATAGAGGGTTTCTCACGCAACTGGTTCGTTAGAACTTTATTAGGTTTCACTATTATTACATCTCTGAGATTTTGATAGTAGGGGTTGTTGACCGTAATCTTTCGATATAAAATAAATATAAAATAAGATGGCTGCCACTTCAAGTCAACCAGAAGCAGGATACAACTTCGTAACTTTAAATGGGATGGTATAGTTTTTATTACGTATTTTAATTCTACATACAAATGTAAGTAAACTTTAATAAGGGTTGTTGGTACTTATCGTTTTTCGTTCTCGAGTTATTTTGATTTTAAGATTTCTTTTACAGTTTTCAACCTGTTCTTTAAAACCACATTTCTCAGTCATCATTCAAGAAAGAAAGTTAATAATTGGCACGATTACTCTTCAGACATTGCTAAATAAAATGCCACTTCCCTCATCAGTCTTTCACATACAGAAAATTTAATCCTCTACCTATATTCAATACATTTTCATTTCAGAAAGGTACTAATAGTGGAATCCAATAAAGTTCTAACGAACCAGTTACGTGAGAAACCCTGTATACAACTGAAAAGCCTTGTATGAAACAAAACTTATTTTATACCTTGTAAAATACTACCGGCACATCCTAAAAAATTGCTGAAGAAATCTTAAAATGAAAATAGGCACCACAAAATGGTGAAATCAAAACGGACAAATTTTAAAAACTTTGCTGAATTTTTAGTTTTGATGGTACAGGGTTGAAAATAAGCCCAATGTACAGGGTGGTCAAATAAGAATGCCGAAAGAAGAATTTATTAAATTCCGTTCAGCTATTTTGAAATTATAGGCATTTGTTTACAAGCACTTTCGAACGCCCCCCATCACTTTATTTTTGGAGATACGGAAAAAAGTGTTTAATAAAAAAAATTGATACTTATCTTCACTTTAAAATTCGTATAGTTTTGTGTTATCTTAATGTAGCGGAATTAAGAGAAAAGCCACATTTTGCAATTCAAGATGACGATTGCGCTCCCCTGGCAGCCATCTTAGGAACTTGAAAATAATTTCCAGCATTTTCGCTTGGCCACTTTAGTTATTAAATTTTTTACCGCAAGTCTTTAAGATGAATAGTTTCCGAGATACAGTACTCTGCATTTTTATTTGTCCATCCTGTACAAATTAATTCAGAACATTTCTTGGGGAAAAAGAAAAATAGAAAGTATTCAGTGTGAAAAATAATATCTGTCATTAAAAAAAAAGTAGCGTTCAATTATGCCGAGTTTCGAAATTTCGCACCACACTGTCACGTTTTGAATGTTTAAAGGCCGTCGATGTATTTCTGGCGAATTATCAGGTGCTCAATAGCGACAAAACCGTTTTGTTTGTTAACGTCGAAGTGAAAGTGAGCCACATCTGTCAACATCACCACTTCATCTTCATCCTCTAAAATTTGTATCTCACGTATACTACATTACTTATGTTGATGATTGTTAAAGAGACAAAAGAAACTTTGATCATCATTTTGTAATAAGGATGAAATTTTTTTCAAAACATTCATTAATCTTTTGGAATAATTGTGGCTGGCCTTTCCAAAAAGTAGAGATTATTTTCACATATAATGTTTTTTTTTTTTATTTTTTATAAGAAAATTTCCTAAATGTATCCATGTATTATTTGTATTTTCATAACTGTGCCTATAATTATGAAAGTGGTCTAATTGTAAGTCATAATATATTTCTCGTTGCGAGATATTTAATGAATTGCATTTGAACGAATTAAAAAATATTTTGACTTAACACGACATATTATTAATTTATAATTTTATTAGTCTTGATTAATGGTAATTTATTATGAATATGAAATTTTGTGTGAATTTCATACTAAAATGTTATTTTTAAAGCTTAAATTGACATAAACCATTTTCAAAATTAACTGAATGTCCAATAAATGACTTAAAGCAGTAAAGAAGAAGAATTCAGAATCATCTAAAGAAGTTTTATAGAACATTTTATAAAGTTCATTTTTCAAAAATCTCATCCACTGAATTTGCTGGCAAGAGACAGATTCGCTCGCAGCATCTTTTACTCTTCTTGTTATTGATTCTTCTAGTGATTTCGTTGAAATAAAATTCGTCTGTGACATTCGTTTTATCGAAACTGTATTTCTTCTTCTACACTTGTCTATCAATTCATAATAATGCTTAGGGTTGTATAAGTTATTCGCTTTTTTTTATTTTCATTTCAATCAAACCAAAATCACGATCATTCGAGAAATTTATGATCTACCGTTTCAACATTATTCTTTGATGACTGATATAAATTTGATGATTTTTGACTTAAACCACTTTCATAATTAACACTAAATGAATTCCGTATAACGTTGAAATTACAACCACTACCTAAAGGTTCATTTTTGCCGATATCGTAAAAATTACATTCAATAAATTTAGTTTAAAATAATGTAGTGTGAAATAAATACACTCATTTTTTTTTAATTTGGACTTACAATTAGATCACTTTCATAATTATGGACACAACTGTATGATGAAAGGTAATAATATGACACGGTTTTAAAATTCACCCTTTTTGTTTTGATCACCTTGTATAATTATGAAATATGGGGAAAAGAAATTGCCAACCAAACTACTGTTTGGTTGGCAATTTCAGAAGGGTTAATCATGTCCACTTTTTAAATTCCGGTTTAAGTGGTTATGAAAAACTTCACTTTTAAAGTACAGTAGAACCCCATCTATCCAGCTCTAATTTATCCGGATCTTCGGATTATCCATCATCAAATTTTATGAAACTCTTTAATCTATTACCCACAGTGCTAATAATTTTTAATTATGATAGCAAGAAAACAAAAATTATGAACACTGTGGGTAATAGTTATAGCCACGTTATTTCTATTACTCGTATTTCCGATTATCCGGATTGACAATAGTCCCAATTAGTTTAAGCCAATGGTAACCAGAAATACATAGGAAAAACGAGGTTCTCTAGTACCTTTTGTGTAATTCCATTGTATTTACATTTTCATAGTAGTTCAGCCTGTGTTAATTCGTGGTCTTGCATACCGGGGGGCGTCGTGAATTTCAAATTTTATTTCGTTCCCATTCAGTTTAAAGTTACGTAGTAAAGCTAAATAAAGTGAATTTGGTATATATTTGTACAACTGCTTTATTAAACGACTTCAAAGTTAGTGAAAACATTATAAAAGCAGAATTTTAGAATAGCTCCCTGGTGTTCAAGACCACGAACTAACACAGGTTGACCCACTATAAGAATGTAAATATAATGGTAATACTTATTTCAAAGTATTTATATCTAAAAAGTTTGAAAGATAACAAGATTTTATTAACATTAAAATGAAGCTTAGACAACGTTCCATTTATTGCGCTTAGTGTGATATTTCATTCCCACGAACGCTCATTTCATGTTTTAAAATTGTTCGAAGCCCCCAATATCTCCAAACTTGTCAACTTCTGAATTGTTGAATTTGTCACTTTGTACATCATGAAAATTTCTTAAAAAAGATAGGTTGTTAAGGAATTGATAATGAGATATGCAGGGCCGGATATCAGTTGATTGGAGCGATTGCGCCCCATCGGTCCCCGCGCTTGAAGCTCCATGGAGTGAACATTTTATATTTTATAATATAGAAAAATATTAACATGTGTATCATGACCTTTTCTTTAGGAAGATTCAATGTTTGACAAGTTTATATTATTTCAATATGTAAACAGCCAAATTAACATTTTTATTTAAACTTTGTGGGGCCCCGCACTGGATCCGGTCCTGGAGATATGGAACACAGTGTATAATAAGTATAATTATATAATTCCAACATGTGTACTTTAAAATACAGGAAAAGTTTTTAAAATATCAAAATTTCTACTTATTTAATTAAAATTTTCATTTAAAATTACAATTTTTCCTTTACCTTTTACCAGTATGGATGTTTATCTTGGAGGAATCGTCTAAACATAAATGTAAACGAACGAGTCTTTAGTTGCAGGAATTTCATCAGGCATTAAATAGATGTCCATTCTCGTTAAATAAATGTCCATTCATGTGAAATACATAAATTATTAACTAATTCTCAAAGTTTCTGAACGTTTAATATTATTTACGGTTATACCACTAAAGAAGAAGAATCGTTACCATGGCAACTCGTGGATTTTTTTCGAACGTACCAACTCGGACTACCAATGAGTGTACGGCAATAATTCATACCCTACTAAGGCATTCAGTTGGTTGTTTAGCATATAAGCAGCGGTCGCATACCAAACTCGCGTTTAAAACGGTACATTTTCGAAAAAGAAGGATCACCGTTCGAGAATTTGAAAAACTTCCGCAGTATATACGTAACTGAAATAGTAAAGAATTTTTTTCTTGCGACTTTGAAAAGTGAGAGTTAAAAACGCCCACGCGGCGCGAATAAATGACCTTTTGCAGCCGCGGATAGCGATCCTTAACCGACAGGATATGTAACGCACTTTCAGCAGGTGCCTTATTCGGAAGAAAGCGATAGGATCTGGTCGTTTAATTTTTTCCTTCCTATCAAATACTTTCTAAATGCTAAAATATATCCCCAGGGTTAATCAATTTTTCTTTTTCTCTTTTTTTTCTTCTTCTTAATCCTGTGTAAATATAAAAACCCCACAATCTACATTGACACAACATTACTATTCAAATCCATACCCTAAATTTAACTTTCTGATCATTTAACCGAGACGACTGTGAAGAAATGCCACTTGGTCAACAAATCATCTTAGAAAAGTCATCTCCTCGCGATCGAAGAAAGTGAAAGGATCTCTGCAAAGCACCACACAAAACGGTCACAAAGCGGAAGCCCTCACTCAGCAATCAATCTTTTCACGTCGGTATTTTTGATCTCAAAATTGCTACAACGATCTTGCTCGGAGTGAAATAAAACGAAGTGAGCGGAAAATCATCTAAAACGGGCGATTTCGTGCCGATTCCGACGCGATTTATCGCGCCTCCTGGGCGGGAAGCAATCTATTTACCGAAGTGTCGAGATTTTTATCTCGTAATAACTAGTATTATAGTCAGATCTGTCGCATTTAATAAGAAAACTATCCGAGAAAGTTATCTTCAGGGCTCGATCGAACACCGACTTTATACAAACCAACTACAAACAACATTTCGCACAATGTAGTCTCAATGTTAGATTATACACGCACGGTTTAAACTTTGATAACAGTTATTAAAGCCTGGCTTCAAGGTGTGTTCGTACCTCCGAACGAACGGACGAACCGACGAACGGTTCGCTGCGAGATATTCAGCAAAACGAAACGATTTAAAACCTGTTAGAGCACGCGGCCTAAAGCATAAATTACCCTTACACGTTGCACATTAATTTCAGAAAGGAATTCCGCCGTAAATTTATCGAGTTATACGCCCCGTGCGTATTTTAGCGCAAGCCGTAAATCGATTCAAGTGGAAAATTGAATGAATATTTGACCCGATTTTTGTTCACGTCGTAAATTATAAACCGCGACCGACGGCTTATCTCGCCAATCTCATAACTTACGGTAATAATTATTACACGGTTGATTGAAAATTACATATTGTAAAATAGAACGTGATTATTAAATAAGAAATAGATATGTTAAGATGCACACAAGTGATAAAGTGAATGAATCGTTTCGATGCTTCAAGCAACAAAAAAAAGAATAGTAAAGTGTTTGGTAAAAGTAATCACCTTGACATGAAGAAATTAGAAGGAAAAAAGACTCAGGCGAATTTGAAAGGTGTGCAAAATTATTTTGCAACCGAAATCGCGAATTAAGATCTTTAAAGAATAGTTGTGGATCGTATAAACGCTTTCAAATCATTATAATGCAATTATATGCCATATTTTTAAACAAATTGAGTCATTCGAATCGACTAATTTAAATATCTAGAGAGAACCAAAATATTTATCGCAAAATAATTCTTAAAAAATTTAATAAAAAAATATATACGAGGATTGGGGCATAAGTCATTATTGTTGTTTGAAAAGAATTGATGCCAGATCACAAAATTACGTTTAGCCCGTGAAAGACTTGTTGGGTTAGTACGTGTTCATAACAGTTGTTTCTGTGTCTTTAACAGCACAGAGAGGAAAATCAAACCAGATGATGTTGATCACAAACCGTGACGAAAATTTTAAGCAAGAACCTATTTCTAAACCTGTCACATCTGCTTTTCTTGAAAGAGTTTCATATCGCGTAAAGGAAATGCTACTCTGAACTTTGATAATAGTACATTAGCGATTTGGACTTGTAGGAATTTAAAAACTATTTTTGTGGTTCAACCGTTTGGGTAACTAAAATTTTGTAAGAGAGAAAGTAGTTTCTAAATTAATGTAGCAATTCAGAAAAAAAAAATAATGGAAAATTATACAGGGTGGTAAAAAAGATTTGGATGAATAACTTGTGGTGACAATGCTTTTAAACATCCTGTATGTTTCGAAATTCAAATTTGTTCTACAAAAAGCTGTAGCCTACTGATATAACGACGTGGCCTAAAAATGAATAAAATGTAATGGTACAAAAATTGACAGTCATTTTATTTTTAAATTGGGTATGATATCCGAAATTTGATTAAACAGCGTTTATAAAGGTCAGATTATCATATCTTAATCGTTATATACAATCAATATTATACCATCCACGTCAACATAGATCAAATAAATAATAATTACAAAAACGTAAGGTTATATAAAATTAAATTTCAAATAATTGTCTTTATAATTTGAATGCTATAGCATTCATGTCAATCTGCCCCACAATGAAAATGAATGCTACAGCATTCACGTTCGCGAACGTGTTAACTTAAATTGACCTATGATAAAACAAGAGATGTATACTGAAGCTATAATTTTATTGAATATTCTTGACTACCCAAGGGTTTCGGCATTCCTGCCATCATCAATTCCATTGCATCACTATGGAAAATCGAAACGTATTTGAATCACGTGTTAACATAAGAGTGGATGTCCTCTCATTTATCAAATTCAAAGAAGTACCCATATAATATCTTAATCCCCCCCCTAACGCCTATCGCTTCGGTTATACAGGGTGTTTCAGAATTGCACGGCACTATTTCAGAGATATGTTTTATAGCAGGAAATAAACAAGAAAGTTTATATAAACATAGGTATCAAATTAATTTTTTATCGAGATATTGAAAAGTTAATTTATTTAACAATAAAACATTCAGAGTAACTGTTCAAAGTGCCCTCCGTTTTACTGAATGCAGCATTCAGCACGACGAATACATGATACTCTGGCACGGCTTATAGCATCGGGACGACCCCTCATAGTAGCTGCTGCTCTTTCGATACGATTTCTTAACAAGGGGAGGACGCGAGGTGCCTTTTTATTATTATTTATTTTTAATCTGTCCTTTTGCTCACCGATAGAATAGCACACAAAAGTTCATATAGCAAAGTACTAAATTGTCAGCTAACTGCGAATAAATCGCGTTTAAAGTTTAGCGCCCGTTTCGTATAATAAGTAAGGAAAGCTTACGGTATAATCGCCGTGGCGTTAGTGTTAACGTGCTGACTCACCAATGCGGACGACGCAGGACTGAATTTATCCATTAGACATAATCTTTAGACATTAGGATGATTTTTTGCTGTCGTTACTACTTTAATTTTATAGTTCAAAATTCAATGGGATGGATTCTGCGTCTTTCTTCTTCTTTTCTTCTGGTTCGTACTCATCAAATGATTCACAAACTTCTTCAAAACGATTTTCGTCGTCAGATTCTTCCAGTAAAATAATTTCGTCGTAAGTAATTAATTTCTTGACGCTTAACATTGCCATTGTATTTTCAAATATTTTGTTTCCTATTAACATTGCTTTTTCGGTCAAAGATATTGAAGTTTCTTCACACAGCATCTCGCAAGAGCTGTTTCGAATCGTCGCTGTACATAGAATTAGGCTCCATACCTTTTCCTTGTACATAAATCGAAGAACAGATACAATTTTTGACAATGTGAACGTTTTTGAAACTTGTTTCCACAAAAACAAATTCAAAACTGGAATACATTGGCGGTGTAGTTCATGATAACTTGGTGTTATTAAACATTTGTCGTTAAAAATTAACTTTTTTTAAATAAAAGAAATAATTTTTTTAACTAAAGTATCATCAATGAAAATTAGTAAATAATTATGGCTAATGGATAAATTCAGTAAATGAAAAAAAAAACTGTACGAGATGCGATCCTGCGTCGTTCGCATTGGTGAGTCAGCAAGCTAACAATAATGCCACGGTGATCTTATGGTAAGCTTTCCTTACTTATTATACGAAGCGGGCGTTAAACTTTAGACGCGATTTATTCGCGGTTGGCTGACAATTTAGTACTTTGCTATATAAACTTTTGTGTGCTATTCTTTCGGTGAGCAAAAGGACAGATTTTCAAAAAAAAAAACACCTCGCGCCCTCCCCTTGTAAGATTACAATTAACAAAATTTTTAAGTAGTGTGGAATACAACGCAATTAAAAGAACAAGGTAACTTTTCTGTTAAAAAAATGTGTAAAGTGTTTTTTTTTTTTCTTTTAATACTATTAAAAATTTGTATTTACAAACACCTCGAAGGCTTGTTTTTGTCCCTAATAAATTAAAATAAAATAAAATGATTTGTAACGTATACAATCTATTAATTTTTGTAATTATTTTAATTGCAATTGATTTTTATGAAATCATAAATCTAACCAATTGTATGTTTGGGAGTTATATAAGAAAAAGAACTATAACTAGTTTAATATTAAATTATTTATTAATTAGCAACTTTTTATTTTATTCGCAAAACATTAACAGCTACAACAACTTACAATACAATACAATTAAATGTTATAATAATAAAAAGACGTCTTCTAAGTTATTGTTGTTGGTTTAACTTAAAAATTGTTGACAAATGCTGTGTTTTAACACGTGATTAATAAACTCTTTAAGGATATTTGTTGCAATATTGCTTTCACAAGTCTCCATTTGGTCAACAACACACTTCCAATAATTTTCAGCGGATCTAATAATAGGTATTTTAAAGTTAAATAAATCGAAATCGAATAGATAAAAACATTGTTAAGGGGAGATATCAGTGTGAAAAAAAAAATATTCGATTTTTTTTTTCTTGCTTAAATAGTTAGTTTTGTCCTTTAAGAATATGCCTACAAAATGTTTAAACAATATTCGGCTTAGAAGTATTCGAAATTGGCGTCAAGCGTCGACGCTTTCAGAGCAGTCTATAGAAGACTGTGTTTTTGTGGCGCCCAAGTAGTCAAAACAGCTGCTAATTTGGTTACTATCATATTCAACGATGGTCAGGTGGCTTTGTTGAATGTTGTTGAGGACTTGGGAACCTCCATCGGCGAGAAACTGTTCAATTATTGCCACGAAATCGACCGAAAACGTATCGAGGACGCCGAACGCTACTCTTTTAACCGACGTGAGGAGGAGGAAATGTTATTGTTGGACGGAGATGAACTTCTGTATGGTCCAGGGATAGCAGAATAATCGGTAAGAACTTGTTTTATATTAATATTCAAGTTACATCATTCAATTTTATCCTCTCAAAACTTTAAACGCGTTTTTCTCGAAACCATGTTTTTTTACCTGGTTGACAGCATTACTCTGTTAAATTTTGTCCAATCGACTTTATTCAACATGGATTCTCTTCAGAAAACTTATCGCTATCGTTGCATCGTAGAGGTTTTTTTTAAATTGTTTACTTTTTTTTTTATTCACGATTTACTGCAAAATTTTCGTGTAAAATCCGAATTTTTTTTTTTAATGGCCACCATTTCTTTTTAAATCAAAATTTTCAAATTTTCTACGATGCTGCGATAGCTATACTATTATAATTTAATAATCTTTTCGAATTTTTCATTTCAGATGCTTGCTGTGGCTCTAATGTTGTCAACTGTCGGGAGGTCTTTTTTCTGAGACGTCATTTTACGGCTGCTCCCCTGCTTCAAAGATCGTAATATAAATTCAAGGAAAATTTCTTTGCATACTTTAATGCTTCAATAATTAATAGACAAAATCCCAAATAATTTGATACAGCCGTTTAAAAGAAAAAAAATCCCAAAAAAACACTTCATTTTTCAGCCTGTCACACTGATATCTCCCCTTAAGGGTGTTAAAGTAATCAATTAGAAAAAAACTTACTGGCATAAAAGTTTTTGATCATCTTTCGACGCAATTATTACAGGTGTTGGATTGGTAAATGCTTGCCAATAACCAAGTAATTCAAAACCTCCACCACGTCCACAGTTTTTTAAAGTTTCGTTCTTCATTAAACAGTATGGGCCATTATTAATTATAAACACTTAAGAAATAATTAAAATTTTTAATTAAAGCCTTTTTTTTCTTTTAATTTTTTTACTTACATTCGCTTCTTTCTGAGTTATTATAACAAATATAATCCAAATTATCTTTTATATGTTGTTGAGTTTGAGCTAATTTTATTTTGTATTCATCATCCAGACGATCAAAGAATGGAGTATAGATTTTTTGACAATCGAAGAAATCCGATGTTCTGTTGCAAAACGTTTTTAAAACATTAACATATGTCAAATAAGTAACTTCATTTTCAATCTTTAATTGTCCTCTAATTTTATGTATTAATGAATTTATACATTCATCATAATCTGTTGTGGCGTTCTATTAATAGTAATAATGGTTTAAAATAATTTAATAATATTTTTGGTTATTTACCTTAAATGTGAGAAGATCAATCGTTTGTGATTGATTTTTAATATCTTGGTCTTCTGATAATAACGGATTACATTCAGAATATTGAAGTGAGTTAATAATTAAGAAAGTAACGATTAATATCCAAACCATTTTGTATGATGAGTTAAGAGTTTGTAAACGGTTCAGTATGAAACTGACCTTGTTTTTGATACTCGAGATTATTTAAACGAGTTAAGTCGAAAATAGCGCATGTCTAAGAAGAAGTAAACAATTAATCACGTTTTCTAAATTCATTGGAAAGAAATATAAGAAAAAAAAAGTTTTTTGATAAGTAGGAACTTACGTAGTGGTCAAAGTAATAATAAACTAAAAATAGTTTTAGCAACAATTGTATACATATCATGTTACGTGTGTGCAACATTTGTTACTAGAAGATTATAACAAGCGCATAAATTTCTGCCAGTGGTTGATTCGACAATGCACACGAGATCCTAATTTTCTGAACTGCCTGCTAGTTACCGATAAATCTTGCTTTACCAGAAATGAAATTATTAATTTTCGAAACACTCATACTTGAAGCAACGAAAACCCTCATAAATGTCTGGTGAAGTTTTCTTGGTGATAATCTCATAGGCCCTTTCTTTTTACGAACAAGGCTTTCAGGAATATCTTACTTGAATTTTTTGCAAAATAATCTATGTGAGCTGCTAGAAGATACTCCGATTGCCAACAGGCAGGGGATGTGGTTTATGCATGACGGTACCCCTGCTCACTTTTCTCATATTGTCACCGATTATTTAGTCACAGCATATGGTAACCGACGGATTGGCAGAAACGGACCTGTTAACACTTGACATGCGGGCAACGTATTTTTACGTTTTTTTCGATCTGTCACTGGAGCGCGGGTCACGTAAAAATACGTTTTCGTAGATTTGTAGTTTTAACGGTTTACATAGAAACGCCCGCTGCACGCGTACGTTGGCGACGAATTATACCCGCATGCCAAGTGTTAAATGGCCACCACGATCTGCTGATCTAACGCCGTTAGATTATTTTGTGTGGGAAACCAGTCTTTAGGGTAGATTTCCATGAAGTAGTTAATGTCCTTAATGGCCGACATTCGATATGCTGCCCCGGGACTAAAAATTATTGGAGAGCGTTGTACGGTTTTGGAAAAGAGTTAAAGAGGAAGCTAGCATGGGTTTAATTGAATCGGTCATTTCAAAAACCGCATGTCACACAATTAGAATTTTTCCGGAATCAATAAAAACTGTGTCATTCACAAGTAAACGAGTTTTGAAGGACTTGTTTGGGTTGATTATAGTGTTTGAACTTTAAAAGATTGAAATATCGAATAATCTTTATAATATATGAATAATAATAATAAAAAAACCTGAAAAACTGTTTTTGGCTTATGTTGTTTTAGCAAGGAACAGCGTTAGATGGTATATAATTTGGACAAAACAGTCATTATACAACAGTCATATAAATCATATTTTTAATCAATATTATTGAAAATCACACTTAAACATTATCTTATTAACATGTCACATGTTTACATTTTCATGTTTTACTATCATTATGATACGAAATCTTATTTGCAGTACACAAATTATATGTAGTATATTGCATCATACTGCACTAAACATTTGTAGTTGGCCTGCTAAATATGTTTTGATAAAATGGCATATGCTCTTCCAGAATGCTATCCTGAACTCGCTTTAAATCATCTAATTTTTTACTATTAATTGGCACTCTCAAATCATAAGCTTTGGCTAATGGAAGTGACACAGGAGTTGATAGTTTTTTCATTAATATGAATGAATGTTTAATGAATCCGTTAATAAATTCCTCGGCTATGATAGTACCTTTTTTATCTGAATCATAATGAACACTCATATATGTCGAAGGAGAAAATATTATTTTTTGTTCTTTTGGAACACATTTACCGTACGATTCTGTTGATAAACATTTTTTTTTTGTATAAAGTTGGCCACCATTTCTGAAAATCCAAAATATCTTCAGTTTTTAGTTCTTTGACTGTAAATGTTGAAGTGGAATTCGAAACCAAATTAATGTATTCTTCTGGGGCGTAGATGCGATGATGTTTTCGCACAGTTTTTTTTATAACTCCAAAATCACGGTCCGCCATCTGGTACTGCATGCAAAAACCTCTTAAGTCAATGACTTATGTTATTTAAGCAATGAACGTCAATTACGCGCTCTTGTTTGAAGAGGAAGGAAGGTACTGACTTACGTGGTTTTTACCCAGAATATGCGTCTACCTTTGAGGAAGTGTTCGTAGCAAAAAAAGCATTTTTGAGAAAAACGTGACTAATTCGGTTTTTGAAATGACCGATTTTTTACTTGGCTGCTGTTAATAGTGAGGTATTGGGTTTCTTTATTACTAATCTATGTTTGGCAAGCGTGTAAGATTGTTTATTTCGTGCGGGAATTTGTGCTTTGTGTGGGTTTTTCGTAATGTGTATCAGTGGGTTGAGGTGGTTTAGAGTAGAGCGATGAACTTTTTCGTTGTGTTTCAGTAGTATTTCTTTTATTAGGAGGGTTTGGGTTATTTGGTGTAGGTTCTTGATGTTGATGTATCGGATTGAGTTTGAAATGATTCGTAGGAATTTATATTGGGTCGTTTACAGCTTTTTGAGGTTAGTGACAGCGGCGTTTGACCAGATTGGGGCAACGTAGGTGAGGGAGGGGCGTATTATGACGGATTATAGTAATTTTTTGTTTTTTACGCCAAAGTGGCTTGTTTGTGATATAAGAGGATGGTTTTGATTGAGGAAGAGGCGTTTGAAATGGCTTTGGAGATGTGATTGGAGAACGTAAGTCGTTGGTCCAGAGTGACACCAAGGTATTTGATGCTTGTTTTGATAGGATTTGCGGAGTTAAGGATTTTTAGGGGGGGGGGGGGGGCGGATTCTTGTGGGATGATTGTTTTTAGTAAAAACAATGGATTCCGATTTCTTTGGGTTAACAGCCATTTTCCAAAGATTATAGTATTTTTCTAGGAAGCGAAGGTGTGATTGCACAGAAAGAACTGCTATTTTTGGGTCTCTGGAGTGTGCGTATATGGCTGTGTCATCGGCGTAAGTGGAGATTTTGGTTTGTGCAAGTTGGGGTAAATCTGAAGTGTATATGTTGAAGAGGTGGGGTGAGATTACGGCTCCTTGTGGGACTCCGGATTCGAGGCGTTTGGGATGGGACAGAGTTGAATTTACTTTAACCTGGATTCTACGGTTTGATAGGTAACTATGGGTTTGATAAGATGTGGAGGATAGTTTGAGTGGATCATTTTATGGATTAGTCCGATGATCCACACCGTGTCGAAGGCTTTTTCAAGATCGAGCGACACTAGCGCTGTGTTGGATCGTTTGTTGAAAGATTCAATTGAATCGCTTACGATACTTGATATTTGGTGTGTTGTGGAATACAAAGGTTGGAATCCGAATTGATAGTTGGGAATTGTTTGATGTGTCTGGGAGTGGGATTGTAACTGTTTAGTCTTTCCAGGATTACTTTTTCCACCACTTTGGAGATGGATGGTAAGAGGGAAATGGGTCTATAGCTTGAGGGAATGATGTGGTCCTTGTTCGGTTTTGGGATGGGAATAATGACCGCTGTTTTCCAATCTGTGGGGAAATGTTGGAACTTTGACTAGGATGTGTCTTATTATGTAAGTTAGTTGTACTATTGCTTTTTTGGGGAGGTAATGGAGCAGGATATTCGGTATGTCGTCGTTGCCAGGAGCTTTGAATAGTTTAAGGCGTTTCATAATTGTTTTTATGGTTGCTGGAGTGATTAAGTGTAGGTCATGTTCTCGATTAAGGGAATTTTGGGCGTTTTGGGAGATTTGTTCTTGTTGGTTGGTTTGGTTGGGTTTGCGTTTGTGCACTGTGGCGAAGTAGTTTGCTATGAGGTTTGCTTTGTCGGGATCGGAAATTAGGGTGGTGTTTTGGTCTGTTAATGCTGGGATTGGTCTGAATTTTTCCTTTGGTTTCCTTATTTCTTTCCAAATAGAGTTGTCGTCGGGGTTAAGGGAACTGAGTTTGCGGGACCAGCTGAAACCCGACCGTTTGCCCTTTAGCTATGGGTGGATTTCAGGGAGTGTGGTCTAACATTGACATGTAAATCGCTCGAACTTTTTTGGCGATCGTAAGGGTGGATTTATTCGCAAACCACTGAATAGTACGTCTTAATATTTTACACGTTCATACTATGTATCAATGTCTTTCGATTGGTACCACTTTCATTAAAATCGGTGATTCCAAAGTCATGAGGTCTCCTTGTTGGAATAAAAATAAATTTGTCCAATATGAAACCCTGAACAACGAAGTGGAATTTTTTACATACTTAACCTAAAAGCATTAAAAACCAAGAAATTGTTAAAGACTATTCCGAGAATCCACAGTATCTCATTATCAAATATTTAAAAAATATCACTTGAATTCCTTGATTTCTAGGTTCTCCATTTAACCTTTCTATTTCTGTAAAAATATCAGAAATATTAGAACAAAACTATATTAACGTGACAAACGTGAATAACTTTCAAATTTATTAAATAACATTAACAAAAGAACAAAAAAAAATCTTAGTCATTTAAAAATTATTTCACACTATCGAAAATTACGTTCAATAATATGAATAATTTAGTTATATGAACAAATAAATCTAAAGCATTCTCTCCCTGAATTAAAAAGAAAACAATACCTGTATACATAAATACTGTTTATACATCAATAACAAAACCAAACCCATTTTATGCATTTGAGTTAATTAACCAGTCAACGTTCTATGTCTATTAATTCTAAAGCATAATACCTTTCACTCTTTAGAAACACTCATAACAGGTTACTTTTTACCATAATCCATAGTGTTTATAGATGTAAATTTTTATAGGCGACAGTAACACCTGGGTCGCGTTCACGTAACATTTGCACACATAAAATGATGATTTCATTTCTAATTTTGACTTTTACAGCTTTTAAAAGTAAAAATGAGAAAGAGGTTAAACATCTAAACTGTGTATTTATAATGATTAATTCATTAATTGTAACTTGTAACCGTTTTGGGAAGATTTTTTAAATAACTTGAAGAATAATTCAAACGATTTTTAAAACATTTAGGTTGGAAAAATGGGTTTAGAATTAATTAAAATGAAATTAAGTGAGATAATGTGAGATATAGTTGCGATAATGACCAGCGAATGTTTATAATTGATGCCATTCAGAGTTTCTGAGGATTTAATCTACGATTTATTTAAAAAAGTAATACGTTTTGCTTACATTTTCTGATACGTAAAGTTTATAAACATGTTTATTGATCTTATACTACTTGGAATTTTACGTATTATTATTTAAGGTTTCCAAATAAATTTCAATTTTGCATTAAATATTTTGTTACCAAAAATTTTATGACTGTTTTTGCTATATTCAGAGTATTAGTTCTCAATGCCAATCGTTTGATAAAACAAATTATGGTACAGTTTATTGATTTCATTAAACATTTTTATGTACTATTTGTCAATTTCAAAATGTTCTGATCTGTGGTTCATGAGAAATCGTGTGTAAAATTATACAACTACCCGATTTGTGCGGTTGTTTGTTTATGTCTTTTTTGTTCGAAAACTAAATGAATCGGAAATTTTCATCGATAGTATTTTTTACAAATACTACCTAGAAATAATCAAAGATTCTAACATACGTAATCTATATTATCCCAAACCTAGAAAAATGGCGAATTTTTATAAAATTTATATTCAATCATATTACTTGATCAAAGATATGCATATACTTCTTGAGTTTCGGAACCATTCCATTAATGGAACAATGGGATTATATCTACATGTAACAGCACAGTATCATCTTCCTTGTGCTCCATTGTCATTGTATCCACTTATTTTATGTATCAATAACATAAAATTCCAAAAATGTGTTTTATTTCAGTCATGATAATTCTAAAGTTAATCGTTTCAGTAACAGTTTAGATAAACATTGGTCGAAAAATGCTTCCTAAGGGAGCTACAGACCCTTAAAGGGGGGAGCAGAAAAATGATTATTAAGGAGTATTCTGGGAATGGTTTGGGTTAAGTCAACAAAAATTGGTATACCAGCTTAAAATTCAAAGAGAAATTAAATGGTGGTAAATCGATTTCGTATAAAACTCATCAGTAGCGTGCGTGGAAGAGGGTGAGCTAGAGACCTTTGAAGGGGATAGCAGAAAATCGTTTTTTAAGGAATATCTCCAGAATGGCTTGCCTTAAGTCAACATAAATTGGTATACTAGCTTAAAATTCCAAGAGAAATTAGATGGTGCTATAGATTTTGCATGAAACTCATCAGTGGCGTCAACAATTTTTAAGTTAAACCAACAACAATAACTTAGAAGAAGTCTTATTATTATTATAATATTTAATTATTTTATATTGTAAGTTGTTATAACTGTTAATGTTTTGCGAATCAAGTAAAAAGTTGTTAATTAATAAATAATTTAATATTAAACCAGTTATAGTCCTTTTCTTTGATGTCTTTGTAAATCCAAATTTTTAATAGTACTAAAAGAAAAAAAAAACATTTTATACATTTTTTTTAAATAAAAAAGATACCTCGCTCTTTTAATTGCTTTGTACTTCATACTATTTAAAATTTGGATTAATTGCAACCTTAAATTTACATTTTCGGCAGTATTTTAAATAATTTCTTTTTATCTTATCCTTGGGCAGATGGAAATATATCTATGAAACACGAATATAAAACTAAAAGAAGTAAATTTGATTCAACATATTATGTTCTTTTGTTAATAAAATGTTGAAGTATATTTTATTTTGGATTCGTCCAAATACATACACTAATAATAGAACTATTTTTTACAATATATTAGATATTTTATGACATAATCCATATTATATACACGCTGCAATATATAGAACTATTGTAATTTTGGTATTGTAATTCTTTGATAGTCATGGATTTGTTACTTATAACCTAAGTCTTTAGAATACCTTATTAACAAGTCATAGAACTGTAAAGTCACATGATCATGATGTCAATTCTGATCACCGAAACGGGAAAGAACTTGGAAAACCGTTAACGTTTCACGGGCGGAATGGCAAGTGCTTTCCTATGAGAGCTCATAAAATTGGAACTTTACTTCTAATGAAAAGTGGTCGCACTTTACTAATCGGATTTTGAGAGTAATGTTTAACAATAAAGACAGAGTGCTATACCGTTAACTCTTCATCTTGTTTAATTCCATTATTTACTCTCTACAATATTTTAGCTCTCTTTCCATCCTTAAACACCCTTAAATTACAACAAAAGGCCTCAGAATTTTTACCTAAGATCGGTAACGCGTAAACACCAAGAATGAAATACAAATTGAAAATGCAAATGCCTGAAGAAGCTGCGTAATATAAAAAATCGTATCTATACAGAGTGTCTCCGAAATGCGTGTACAACGTAAGACTTCAGATTCCTTGGCTTGAAACAGGTCGATTTAAGTTAACTTATCTATATCCAAAGTTGCTTCGCTTTGCAGCTGGATGGCTTTAAAAATAACATTTTCCCTGAGTTTTTCTTAATTTACTCGAAAAATCTTCATTAGATTTTATTAATTTTTTTGACCACGTCTTTATATCAGCAGGGCACAGCTTTCTGTGGAACAAATTCTAATTTCGCAACATACAGAGTGTTTAGAAACACTTTTACCCCAAGTTATTCTTCCAAATCTTTTTAACCATCCTGTATAATTTTCTAACAATTCTTTTTCTGAATGAAAAGAAGATTCTTTAAGAACTTTCTAAAAGAAGATTTTCTAAATGGCTACAAGCCCAAAACGGTAAATTAAGGTAACATCAACAAAATTCCAAGTACCAATTTCTTCACGGGATATGAAAATCTTTCAAGAAAACCACATGTTATAGGTTTGGAAGTCGTTTATTGCTTAAAATTTTCAAATTTTCGCCAGCATTTGTGAACGTTATCAGGGTTTAGCCCTTTTAGTCCGTATTATGCAGATTCTACGGCAGAATCGAAGGAAATAATGAAGAAATCATGCTCCTGTAAACTGGTCAGCAAGATCAATAAACCTAGCACCTTCTGATTATGTTTATTGGGTATCATAAAAGCAAAAATGCAACGAAAAGAGCAAACAGTAAAATATTTGCACACTGTATTATTGTTGCCTTGATGATGGTCACAAATCCTGGCAACATTTTGACCAAAAACTACTTCCAATCCTCTAAAATGTGATTTTCTTGAAAGAGCTGGATATCCTGTGAAGAAATTACTACTTTGAACTGGGTTAATGTTTATCCTACAGATTTGAACTTGCAGGGAGTTAAAAAATGTTTTTTTGTGGCTAGACCGTTTGTCCAACTGAAATTTTATAAGAGAGAAAATAATGTTTAAATTAATGTAGCTATTCAGAAAAAGAATTGATAGAAAATTATACAGGGTGGTTACAAAAATTTGGAAGAATAACTTGGGGTAAGAGTGTTTCTAAACACTCTATATGTTTGGAAATTCGAATTTGTTCCACAGAAAGCTGTAGTCAGTTGATATAAAGACATGGTCAAAAAATGAATAAAATCTAATACACATTTTTCGAGTAATTTAAGAAAAACTCTTGGAATTTATTATTTCTAAAGCCTTCTAGTGGCGAAACGAAGCAACTTTGGATATAGATAAGTTAACTTAAATCGACCTATTTTGAGCCAAGGGATCTGTGGTCTTACGTTGTACACGCATTTCGGAGACATCCTGTATAATATCATTCCTCATTCTTTCGTCCTCAGTTATTAGAAAAGAAGTTTGAAAAAGCAATTGACATTGAGTTTGTTCTAAGTAATTAATGAGAAAATGAAGATTTGTTGAAGTGGCAAAATTTTTATGCTTAATTTTTATCATAGGTGTGATCAAAATATAACATATAATTTGCTGGTTGCGACATTATTTTCATATGGATTTTTACTTTGAAAACATGAGAAAGCTTGTAATGATCGCGATGAACCTTCCATCACGAATTTCTGGAAATAGAAAGGTAAATTTTCTTATGTTCGTGGATTACTATTGGATTTTAAGAAGGAAGACTGGAGGATGAATATAAACAACTCTAACAATAAACCACATTTTCAATTTAAAATAGATATCTTAAATGTTACTCCTACATAGAAATTTTTTTAAATAAAGTGGAATCAAAATTACAGTAAACTTAACTATCTATCTTTTTTAAAAATAAATACTGTTTTCTACCAAAGTTATTACATATACAAGTGGGGTAGAACAACTTGCTTATTTGGAAATTCAATTATAATAAAAATAATGCATATTTAATTAATATTTTAATTAATATCTATAATCTCAAAAATCTAATAATTCCATTGTATCATTAAATATTGTCATGTAACATTTCAATTTTGTTTTCACATTGAACAAATTTTATCCTTGAGCGCACGGCAAGATTACTTCAAAACATTGATATTGTAAAACATTTTGTTTTACGATTGCCTTAACGTTCTGTTGACAAGCATGTTTATAAAGAGTTAAAATTCCATCCTTACAAATTGCCTGTGATGCAGGAACGCTATTCACGAGACTTTTTGTTACTCAAAAAAATGCACGTGAAACGCTTCTTGTTTGCAAGAATTGTCCTAAGACTCTGACTCTCCTAAAGAATAACATTCATCAAGCTGTAGTCGACATATTGTCAAGATACTGGAAAGTGTTGAACGGAATTTTGAGTTCGATTTACGCGGTGTATTAAGATTATTGAAAATAATGGACCTCACCTGCCTAATAGCGTCTTTAAAGATATATAAACATAAAATTGAAATGCTTAAATTGCTCTGCCGCATCTTGTACATAATAATTATTTTACAAAACCAAAACTGAAATTTGTTGACCAACGTAATAATGTATTTGGTTGATTTTTAGATATGTTTTAAATTCTTTCCACGGGATACTTTCGCTAATTTCTAGAAAATAGAAAATGGCTTTATTATCTTTCAGTAATGTAATCCGCAATAATACGAAAGCAAAAAACGCTTTACACCGTTTTCCTTTCAATAGAAAAGCTATCAAACATTTCCCCACCGTTTAATTACTTTGCATTTATCATCACCACTTATTAGATCTAATTGGTAAGTATAACCTAAATATTAGAAGAATAAACATTAATAATTTTCTGTTGTATGGTAAAAAAAAAACTCTGAAAATAGAAAAAAAGAAGTAAAGGAACAAATAACCGAGACGGATCGTTACATAATTGTAAGATATCTACCGGTTGTTACAGAAGTTGAGCAAGTAGACCGCCGTGTTCATTAAATACCATCTAATCTAAGACTTAGCAAAAGGTATATTAAACGTGTTCTTCCGATCGTTTTCGGATCGGAATCGTCTGGTGAAGGTTTTAAGGAGGAGCTCTCTTTATACATTGTAGGACGGCGGTAAAAGGCCGCGTCGGAAATTAGCTTCGTTTTGGGGTCAACAACAAAAAAACATTAACAAATCGAGACGCGTCAACGTGACAGTTATTAACCTACGAACAGCAACCCCGTTAGTAAAACGCTTTCAAATGAAACTTTTAAACCGCTATAAACAATCTATTGCAGAAGGCTGCCTGAAATGTGGTCGGTTGACATACAACAAAGAAACGCACGAGTGTTGCGGCAGATCTTATAAAAAATGGCTTTCCTTATTAGCTTTTTATTTATTATACGTATGTTTCACCGTCAGCGGATTCTTCGGTATCCTTTTCGTTATGATGCACATAATGGAACATCAGGGACAGGAAGGTTTAAGAAGTAAACTGACGCTTTTTACGGGCGCCACTCCCGGAATAGCGATATTACCAAAATTACCGCGAAGTAAAGCTCCACTGATGTGGTACGCGTCACGTCCGGACGAAGGAATCAGCCCGGATGTTTATATCGAACAATTAGATAAATTTTTGGCGAACTACAATTTTCAAAATAGTACCGTTTACGTAGATTGTTCGAAAACGCAACGAAAAACCGGGCAGTATTGTAGATTTAGTAAAAACTCCCTAGGACCGTGTGCGAATTCGAAATACGGATACGATACGTATCAGCCGTGTTTGTTTTTGAAATTAAATAAGGTGATCGGTTGGGATCCGAACAATTACCGACCGGAATTTAATGCGGAAGAAGAGGATAGAGTGGAAAATCAAATTATAATGGTTAATTGTAAAGCGATTAATCATTTTGACGCCGAGCATCTTGGCCCCATTCACTATTATCCGAACAACGGTTTTTACGAATATTACTTTCCGTACGACGGTTCGGATTTATATGTGGCACCAATCGTTGCGGTGCAATTTCCCGAAATGAAAAAAGGGCACGTAATCGGGATTAAATGTTTAAGTTCTAACGTCGGTATTAATAGGGAAGACGAAGCTTATTACACGGACACCATTTATTTATTCATTAAGAACTAGTAAACATTTGTATTTCAATTTTATTAGATTTACGTCTTAATAAAGTAAGTAGATTTTAAATCTTCCTTTCTTTTGTGATGAACAGTATCTTTCTTTACATAAATGAAATCGATATTTTAATTAAGACCATGTAGTGAGTGTTTAGTTGCTTCTTGATTAAAAGCTAAACAACGGCCCTTTGGTATACATACCGATTGTGAGAATTGTATCAAGAAACGAATACAACAAAAGTAAGTCAACATTTTCTTTTACTTTCTGTTACTTGCTGTTATCAATGTACTAAAGTAATGTTCGTCCGGCGAAAGACGTCCTATGCGTCATTACTTGTCACCGTTTTCTTGACGTACTATAACCCGAAATGGAGCTGCACCATGAAGAAAAAGATGCAAGAGTTCTCGCCAATGTTACGGAGAGGAAGCTTACTTTTTCGTCTTTCTCTTTATGGTGCAGCTCCATTTCGGGTTATAGTACGTCAAATATTAATTTAAAATTTAATTGTACACGACAGAGCGAGACCAAAACTGAAAATGCTGGTCTAGGATAATACAATTAATTAATGACGCAAGACATCTTTCGCTAACCGGAGTATAGAAAGTAAGTGCGAAAAGGAATCAGTAAAGGGATATACTAAATTATGTCTATTTTTAATTAATTCACTATAAACTACGGATGTCGCATATTTGCTCATTGGAAGTTCAAAATAAACCGGACGTCACTTCTATATTAATCCTGTAGGACATTATTAAATATAGACATGATTCAATTTAGGTGATTAAGTAATCTTTACCTTACATGTTGATTAATCATAAGTCACGACTATTGAAAGTCAAATCGAAATTCCGAATACATATTGCGGTCATTACATTTTGGTAATTTTCTAACGATCAATAGAAGAATGTGTAAAAGTGTCTTTAGAGTTTTTTAACCATAGGTTAAAAATATTTAGTCAAAGAATACTTTAAATGTTAATCATTTTGATAAAGATATTAATATCAGCCGATCGATAAGTCGACGCTCTCAAGCCAAAACGGCATAAACGCCAAAAAGGTCATTTTTTAGTTAGCTGCACTGTTGAGTAGCATTTTTAAATCTGCATGCAACAGTTAAAGCGGTATACCCCCAAACAAACTTCATTCGCTATAAAATTGGTTTAAAGTTTGCGTAAAAGCCATTTAAGATTCATTATGTCAATCGTTTTTTGTGTTTTCTGAAAAATTAGGTTAATGGCGTTTATGCCGTTTTGGCTTGGCAGCGTCGAAGTGTCAATCAGAGTACAAATGTGTAAAGTATTACACACTTCTATAAACATAAAATATTTTTTATTATTATTTAACAATGGAAAAATGAGTATATTCCTAGTAATTGAGATAGTTTACATTCTTAACCCATCGGCATCATAAGCGCATATATGCGCGCATTTTGCCTGGCCAGTATCGCATATAAAATTGCATATAAAAAAATGTTCGGTGATAAGGGCAAATTTTTCATTTTTCTGTGTGATGCAAATGGGTTAAATACTACCTGGTGACAATCTCGTTAAGATGCTAACAATGGTTCTGGAGATAGATTATTTCTGGGATTGAATTTTTAAGCGAAAATAGACGGAATTTTTCGAAAAGAAAAAGTATCACGTTGTAGTAAACAAATGAGGCTCCATCTTGCAAAAGGCCCTAATTTTGTTTTTCAGTAGTTTCTCCGAAAGAAATTCCAAAAGTTTCCGTTTTCCGATGAGCGATCAAAAAACCGGTCCTTTTTTCATTTAACTCACGATATTTCCTCAACAGCGTAACCTAGGATTTTGAATTTTGATTATGTTACACACAAATGATCACCTATCATAACAATCTTTGTCCCGATTTTTTTTTAATAAAAACTTTCGGAGTACAAGCACCCCAAATTTGACTGACTTGACTCTTGGCACCGATAGTAGACATGTGTATCACATTACATTTATAATACAGTGTCCAAAAACTCTGTTGCTAAACACTAACCACGCATTCTAAAGCTGATTTCATGCCGATTTAACGAAAAAATCCTTATCCGAAATTACTTCCTAAGGGAACTAGAGCATGCTGAAAATGACATGTCTGATCAAGTTTTTTCAAAATCTCTTACAATTAGTAACGCTCTTACCTATCACAATGAAATTTTGAGAGTTTGTAAACTTCGAAATGCTTCATCATTTGCTGGCAAAACAATTTTTCTGTTGCCATCGTAAAGGTGTTAAGTGTTACCAAGGTAAGATATTTTAGATGCCAACTTTTTAACATTGTTCAATTCATTGTTCATTTTAATATCAAAATTTAAAACTTTCAAGTTTTTTACGAAAAATAGGTACTCTTATCTGAAACCGCAAAAACACACAGTTTACGAGAATAAATGCTTTAAATGTACAGTGTTTTAACCGTTCATTTCTGTTAAAAAGATTTAAGGCGGTTTTGACTTGTATCTTACCCTGGTACAGGATTGCCAGATTAGGAGATTTCCACAGAAATTAGGGTTCTTTTTCTTTTTGGGGTATTTTTCGAAGATATTTTTTTCAGGAGATTATTTCTGGGGAAAAAAAGTTTAGGTGGACATTAACACTTTAACGACCGCACGTCTACGCAGTCAAACGTCGCCAGGGGCCGGCAGTGTATTTATTGTTGTCATATTGTTACTTGTTGTTGCGTCAACAAAACAAGTGAAAATAGTGCTATTTCAACCTTTCAACCTTCGGCGGTAGCATCACACACATGTTGTGTGAGCGGTCCTTAACGGTTGTTCTAGCTATCACACACATGTTGTGTGAGCGGTCGTTAAAGTGTTAACAGGGGATGTTATATCTGGAACTACTCGATAATATAAGAACTTGATAAATATAAAAATTCAATTTTGTACTATAAAACCGAAGAATACGTACAGTAGAATTTATTTTTATTTTATTTTTTTATTAGTCTTCAACTGGCAGTGGCTATGTTGCAGTGTTTTTATGTGCATTGCTGTTAGTTATAAGTTAGGTGAAAAGTGTCAAAAGATTTTTACCAACTCTGAAATTTCTTTGACAACATATAGAGCAATCCGGTCTTTTTTGGTTAAAAGTTTAATGCTTTAAGGTTTATTTAGAAAAAAATCAAATCAAAATCTTTAAAAATGAATTTTTGATAAATTTTTGAAGTTGATCGACTTTTTTAAGTTAGGTTAGAAGTGTTAAAAATTTTTTGCCAACTTTGAAAATTTTTTAAATTTTTCTGACAACATATAGAGCAACTCGGTCTTTTTTGGTTAAAAGTACAATGCTTTAAGTTTCATGTAGAAAAAAAATCAAATTAAAATCTTTAAAAATGTATTTTTGATGAATTTTTAAAGTTGATCGATTTTCTTAAGTTATTTTTTTAATTTGAAAAATTATTTTCTGAATATTTCCCAATTCTGGGGGATTTATTTCTAAAGTGGCTTATATTTGGGTATTTTAGAGATATGCTTCAGTCACGAAAATCGATTAAAAATTAAAAGTAACAAATTATAATTTACGAAAACAATAAAATTATTTTCTGGGGATTTTTTATTGAAAACTTCTAAATTTATGGTATTTTTCAATTGTGACTGGGGAAATCTAATCGAACAATCTGGCAACCCTGCGCTGGTAGCAGTTATCACCTTTACGATGGCTATAAAAAAATTGTTTTACCAGCAAACAATGAAGCATTTTGAAGTTCACAAACGCTCAAAATTTCATTGTGATAGCTAAAGGCGCTATTAAAATACAGCAAAACTTCCATATAACGAACTTGAAGGTTCAAAAGAAAAAAATTCATTATACAGGGTTAGTATAAAGTCCCGGAACGGTCGAATAACTTTGTTGTTTGAGAAGTATCAATGTTGAAATTCTACCTGATTATATAGTTAAATGCGACGCATTTAATAATAACATTTTCATTTTTCTTTCGTTTCCGGTTTTACAGGAAATGCGTCCAACTTTGTTTTCTTAAATGGCATGTATAGTATATTCGTGCATTTTCGTATGCGGAATAAAAAACTACGTTCAAAAATACCAAAATTCTTTATTCTATCGATAAAAACGCATAATAAGACTTAAATTAAAAAAATCAATTTAACGCAAAATCAAGCAGACATGTCACTTTACTGTAATGTCATATTGCTGATATTTCAGTAAATATCAGCAATACACTAAATTTCACTATTAATTTTTTAATAATTGCGTTTCATTCAATAAAAATAAACATATTACTGTCCTTGTAACAAGTTTTACAGTCATTTCTTATTTTCTTGTTAACTTAATTAATTATTGATAATGACACAGGTAACATATGACAGCAATATGAAGTTTTAGTAAGGTGACGTGTCTGCTTGATTTTTTGTTAAACAGACTTTTTAATTTAAGTCCTATTATGCTTCTTTATTAATAGAATAAAGAATTTTGGTATTTTTGAACGTAGTTTTTTATTCCGCATTCGAAAATGCACGAATATATTATACATGCCATTTAAGAAAACAAAGTTGGACGCATTTTCTGTAAAACCGGAACCGAAAGAAAAATGAAAGTGTTATTATTAAATGCGTCGCATTTAACTATATAATCAGGTAGAATTTCAACATTGATACTTCTCAAACAACAAAGTTATTCGACCGTTCCGGGACTTTATACTAACCCTGTATAGAAACTTCGTTATAAGGAAACCGTATTCTTATTCTTATTTAAAAGGATAAAAAATGTGTAACCTACACCTATAAATAAATTTGGAGATACAAGTAAGTATTATGTATGTAAATCAAAACATAATGAGATAACAAAACAGTATTAATATAATATATTATACAGGTGTCCCAGACCATCCGTACCACCTGATTTACTCGAAAACTATAAGTCCTAGGAACTTGAAACAAAAAAATTGATACATATATAGGGCATAAACTTTCTTATGAGTGGGAAAGGAACATCTAATATCAACCGGAAGTATGAATAATTGAGAGTCACTTTATAATTTGATATATGAAGGGGGGTTAATTTTGGTATTGTTGGAAAGAGCTTTTCAAAAGAAATAACTTTTATAGGAAGCATTTTTTGATATTATTTATTATTTTTATCCAAAATCGCTTTCAAAAGCTCGATTTTTTACGAGTGTTTCCTGATGACACCACTAGATGTCGCCGTCGGCCATTTTAAAAAATCATGACATTTAGAAATGACGAGTGATAGTAAGTCACAAGGAATAATTTTATTAACAATACGACAAAATAATGTAATACCCTTAACTAAACTTCATAACTTAATACACTTAAGCCCAATAACATAAAGCAATTTGGTTTTTTAAAATGGCCGACAGCGACATCTAGTGGTGATATCAGTAAACACTAATAAAAAATCGAAATTTTAAAAGCGATTTTGAGCAAGAACGGTAAATAATATCAAAAAATGCTTCCTATAAAAGTTATTTCTTTTGAAAAGCTCTTTCCAACAGTACCAAAATTAACCCCCCTTCATGTATCAAATTATAAACTAACCTTCAATTATTCATACTGCCGGTTGATATTAGATGTTCCTTTCCTACTTATAAGAAAGTTTATGCCCTATTTATGTATCAATTTTTTTGTTTCAAGTTCCTAGGACTTATAGTTTTCGAGTAAATCAGGTGGTACGGGTGGTCTGGGACACCCTGTATGTATGTATATTATATATATTATATAATATGTATATTGTACATAATATATACACTATGTATTGAGTTGACTTATGGCACCAATAGTAGATATACATTATTTTATCTATTTCAAATAAAAGTCTTTCCCTTAGATAGGATAATAAAAGAAATTAAAATTAACACAATAACAGTTGTTACTCTACTGAACTATCCGATCAGCTGCCATAATGTCACAATAACAAGCTCTCGGGGATTCCCTGGAATATCTATCTCACTTCTTGGTAATTCACCCTACTTCTTCCAAGAATCTTAGTTCGTTATATAGAAGTTTTTTTCGTTATATAGAAATGCTTTTATTTATAAAAGAATTTCTTGGGACTTCGAAAAAAATCGTTATAGAGAAAATTCGTTACAAAGAAGTTCGTTATATAGAGGTTCCACTGTATTTGAAAAAAAATCTGTTCAGACATTTCATCTTCAAGAGGCTCTAGTTCTCTTAGGAAAGAATTTCGGATAAGGACTTTTTTTATTGAATCGACATGAAATCGCCTCTAGAATGTGTGGTTATCGTTTGGTAACTGACAATGAGTTCTCGGACACGTGTACGGTTGAACAAGGCGACTAAATTATTTTTCGACTACCGTTAGCTGTAATCGTCTGTCTGTACAGACGAAGAGTAAAATTTTTCTAGAAGATCAAAAAACGCATTCTAGAAAAATTAATTGGTTTGGGAAGCCCTTTTCGGTTTATCAAGTCCTAGTTAAAATTACAAAACGACGTTTACAGTAGAACTTGTGTATAACAAACTTAAAGGTTTAAAAGAAAAAAATCATTATACGGGGTGTCCTGGAAAATGTGGGAAATCTCTTCGATTCTGATAGAACATTAAAAATATGATTACAAGTTCCCATAATTTTTTTTCCTAGCGGCCCTTCCGTCGGAGATACGGCCTCCTAGAGGAAGCCATTGGAAAACAATTTTTCTTGAATAAGTTTTAAAGTAGGTACTTAATTTAATTTAATGAAAATTTAATATGATAAACAGTAGTAAGGACCTCTTAAAAAATAACCTTAAAACATAATTAGTCTCTTTAGTTTACCAGGGGTATACTAGGTTGTACATTTTAATGCTTACATTTTTAACACTCTATATGGTAAGGAGTTAAAAAAAATAAATTTAGATACCTTGAATATTTAGCTAAAGAAAAGGTACTTTTATTCAGTGTCGATAAAATAAACCGTTTTCGAGAAAAAAATTGTAAAAAAAAACATACGTAAAAAATTATAAAAAATAATTCTTTTCTTTGAAACTATAAGCGATAGAAAGAAATGTTTCAAACAAAATTATTTTTAAATTAACCAACCTAACGAAAAATAAATATTACGTTCAAATAAAATAATTCCTTAACCCCTTCTAATATAACCGGAAATCTTATATGACTGAAAATGTTTTCAAAATGTAGTTTAGTATGTACCATTAGTCACTTGGTCTGTGGTATGTACTAAACCTAGGTATAAAATGTCAGTCATTGGATTTGTAGTTTCTGAGATATTTCGACTAGTCCACTTCAATAGGACAAACAGACTTCTAGGGGATCCCCTGGAATATCTACCTCAGTTCTCGGTAATTCACCCTACACGCATAGTTGCCAAATGGGATTGAAATAACTTTACCACCATTAATAAAAAAAGTGAGTTTTGTAGATTTCTTCCGAGAATTTTAGTTTGTTATATAGAAGTATGTTTCGTTATACAGAAGTGTTTTAATAAAGAAATTTCTTGGACCTTCAAAAAAAAAATTCGTTATAGAGAAAATTCGTAATATAGAAGTTCGTTATGCAGAAGTTTTACTGTACTTAACCCGGCGTGTGTATACTATATTTTTTGAGACATGGTGTGTATACTGGGCCTTTTAAGGAACAGGCATGTTATCAAAGTTTTCTAGGCTTTCAAAAATTCTGAGTTAGTTATTGAAGCGTTTACTGCATGGCCGAGCAGTTACCAAATTCAAAAGTTTAATCACTTCGGTACCACGCCTATGGGCCGAGAAACGTCGCCAACAACAGGCTTTCATCGTCCGTACGCTGGCACAGCCGTCGACTATAGTCGACGCTCGGCTGTGTGGGGTCATCTGTTTCCGTCGACTATAGTCGACGTCCGTACCGAAGTGGTTAAAACTGTTGTCAATAAAAATGAAACAATCGTCTGAAAAGTCAGAAAAACGGAAATTTTGACTGTTAATTGCTCGCATTTTCGATTATTATTCGTTGCTAGCAACTTAAAAAAGATCACATCTACTTTGGTGATCAAATAATTTCTTTCGAGTTGCTAGGATTCACCCTTATTGAATAAATTGCCTCGCATCTACGGGTGATCTGAGACACCTGTATACAGGTGTTTCATAATTATTACAAGACCCCAAATGAAACTGTAGGAGACTGCAAATACATATAGCAGCGTTTCATAATATAAAAACGGCCAAATCTCTAGCATAAGAAAGTTAACGAATGTAAATTATGATAATATGCAAATCGCTATGGTTAAATTATCATCTGGTTGAATGCTAGTCAGGTTCGCGTAGGTCTGTGGGAGTCAATGTCATATTAACCTGTCTTAACCTATACATCTCATTTATCAAAGTCCTTTTAATGAATCGACTAACGTTATTTATCGTAGTCTATAATTGCCAAAAGATACACTAGCGTTACTAACGATACTCATTTAGCATTTAAATGAGTATGGTTAACCGAAATTATAGGAAATGTAATCTGTATAAATAAACCACTCTGTATATCAAAGTATTGAAAAGTAAAAATAAATACCTTTAATAGTTATTCTCTAGAAAAATTCACCTTTATTATATTAAATTTATTTTTTTAATTTCCTCCATAAAGAAAATTCGCAGAAAAATTACATTAAAATTCACATAATATAAAAAAAACTTATATTCGAAATATTTCTTCTATTTGAAATAATTCCAAATGAAATAAATTAACATTTCTTGTAGTATGTAAAAACCTACCTGTAATAGTCCATTCATCTGGCGATCCTTCGCAAAGTGTAAACCAATCTCGTTCTAATTCATCAAAAGACGCCATTTTACCACCAAAAAAAGTTTCAAATTTCGACTTTTCAGTCAGTTTATTACTATTTAAACGTCCAGTTCATTAAAAACCCACATAAAACGTGCGATAATGAAAAGAATTTAAAACGCGCAACCGAGCGGAATTCGCCTTATGACTAATTTAATGTGAAAAATACCGTTTGATAAGTGAACACATGGTCGGCGTAACGGAGACAAGAACGTTTTTCGAAAACTTGGCTCTGCGTCCGAGCACTAAACGTACTCTGGTCGAAGTTGTCCGTAGAACTGGCTCCCATACCTGTTTTGTGGCGGGTTATAACCACAAAAAATGAATTTTGTACGCGCAGGTCGTTCATCGTATTCCTTTTTAAGACTTACGTCTTCCCGAAATAGTCTTCTCGCGAAAGTAATCAATCCAAATAAGAGAAATAAAACAAAATCACTTTCACTCTCCGATTAAATCACCGCAAGGTGTAACAGATTCAAATTAACAGGCTACCATGTTTACTTATTTTAAGTAACTATCTTCACGTTTATACAAAACAATAAATTCGAATTTTTAATAAGTATTTATTTATTAATTTCTAAAAGTACGTCACATTTCCACTCAATATAAATCATATTATCTCAATAAAATTTGAAGTTGTTAAATGATCTTTAAATCAATAGTCTTTAAATTAAATTATTTAATTATAATTCAAATCTTAAAAAAGAATCCATAGATGGCATTGTTATAATTTAAAATTTTAAAACCTCTAAGTCAAGAAAAAAGTTTACAAATTAAAAAAACTATTTTAAATGTTATATTTAATAAAATTTAGTACAATAAAATCTATTTTTCATATTTTAATCAATTAAATCAATTGGTTATTCCTTAAATATTCCATTTCAAACCTAACTTCACAATAGTTTACATCTTTTAGCTTCCTTCAAAGTGGCAGTATGACGTTCTAACCTAACTTTTTATAAAAAAAACTTGATAAAATGTCTTTAGCTGACGAATTACTCGCAGATCTTGAAGAAAACGATCAGGACGATATAGAAGATGCTCAAGAGATTGATGTCCCGGAAATTAAACCGGAAGAAATCAAGGAAGAGCACATGGAACAGGATACGACAGAAATATCAAGTGTTCGGGAGTTGTGTAAATTAAGAGATTCGGAGCATTTACAAAATATAATAGATCAAGTGAAGTTATATGGAAGTAAATTACGTAAATCTTCAGATATAATCGGTCCTGTTGAGTCCGATCCTGAGTATCAATTAATTGTTGAAGCTAATAACACAGCCGCAGATATTGATAATGAAATCGTGATTATACACAAATTTGTAAGGGATAAATATCAGAAAAGATTCCCCGAATTAGATTCTTTAGTTGTTGGAAGTTTGGAGTATGTTAAAACAGTTAAAGAATTAGGAAATGATTTGGATCAAGCTAAAAATAATGAAATATTGCAACAGTTTTTAACGCAGGCTACTATTATGGTTGTTTCCGTTACTGCTTCAACTACACAAGGGTAAGATTTATTCAAAAAAATTATTTAAATTTATGTATTGATAATGAATTTATTGATGGTGAAAATACAATTTTTAGAACACTTTTAAGCAAAGTAGAATTAGGTCAGATTAATGAAGCTTGTGACATGGCAATAGAATTAAATAATTTCAAAACACAAATTTACGACTACGTTGAAAGTCGAATGGCATTTATAGCCCCAAACATTTCCATAATAGTTGGCGCATCGATTGCCGCTAAAATGATGGGTATTGCAGGCGGTTTAACCAAATTATCAAAGATTCCTGCTTGTAACGTTCAATTATTGGGACAACAGAAAAAGACATTGAGTGGATTTTCTCAAACGACTACTTTACCGCATACTGGGTTTGTTTATTTTGCGGAAATCGTACAAAATACTCCTCCGGTACGTTTTTAAATGATTAAAATGTATATAGGGTGTTTCACTTAAAATTTCCAAGATATAGATTGGGAGAAATGATTTAAATTAAATTTCTTAACACATTACTGACCGATAGCCGTTTAATTGGCTTTTTGTCACCAATGCTTGCCATCCAGTAGCCGATTAATCAACTTGTAGTCACCAACGCTTGCCAACCGGTAGCCGATTAATCGGTTTTTATTCGCCAACGCTTGCCGACCGGCAGTCTTCGGTTGTCTTGGCGATAAACAATTTTTTTTTACTGTCGCTTAAGGTATATTGCACAAAAGCTTTGCTTGGGCTCTACACATTTTCTTTATTTGAGCATACGGAACGCACAGACACTCTCACGTGACAGGCAAACCAAAACACAGCTGGCGCCAGAGAGAATCCGTGGCTGAGCGGACGGTCGGACGTGCATATGCTATTGAAACGCTAGCGGTCAGTAATGTGTTAAAATATTTGATGTTCTTGTTTTGAGTGAAACATTCTTTATACATGTATTTTTTAGATAATTTTTTTTTTTACTTTTAATTTTATTTAGGATCTTCGTAGAAAAGCATCTAGATTAGTAGCAACTAAATGTACTTTAGCAGCAAGGGTTGACGCTTGCCATGAAAGTCCTGATGGTAGAATTGGTAGATTGTTAAGAGATGAAATTGAGAAAAAATTGGATAAATTACAAGAACCGCCACCAGTTAAATTTGTTAAACCATTACCAAAACCGATTGAAACAAGTAAAAAGAAACGAGGTGGTAAAAGAGTTAGAAAAATGAAAGAAAGATATGCAATGACCGAGTTAAGAAAACAAGCTAATAGAATGAATTTTGCTGAAGTATTTTTCTTAAAATTAAATATTTTTGAATCATTTTTACATAAAAAAAATCTTTTAGATTGAAGACGACGCGTATCAAGAAGATTTAGGTTACACTAGAGGTACAATTGGAAAATCGGGAACTGGAAGGGTTCGTTTACCTCAAGTTGATGAAAAAACTAAAGTTCGTATTTCAAAAACTTTACAAAAGAACCTTCAAAAGCAACAGGTTTGGGGAGGAAGTACTACAGTTAAAAAACAAATATCCGGAACAGCTTCTAGTGTAGCCTTTACACC
Organism: Digitonthophagus gazella; assembly: GCA_036711955.1. NCBI lineage: Eukaryota > Metazoa > Arthropoda > Insecta > Coleoptera > Scarabaeidae > Digitonthophagus > Digitonthophagus gazella. Next base: position 13,885,791 of record JASCIT010000001.1, read on the forward strand.
TTTACAAGTGAGTTTGATATTATTTTCATTATTAAACAAAAATTATTACAAATGGTATTTTTTTCTAGGGTCTTGAAATTGTTAACCCTCAAGCTGCTGAAGTTAAAGTAAACGAAGCTAACGCCAAGTATTTTTCAAGTACCGCTGGTTTCTTAAAAGTTAATAAGACTTAATTGTATATATTATTTGTACTAGAATAATACAATTTTAAAATAAAATTAATAAGTTTTTTTCCTCTTTGTGAGATTCTTTACTTTTGTCGATTTATGTACATTATACATCTTACAAGGAGACCTCACGACTTGCCCGTCACCGATTTTAATGAAAGTGGTACCAATCGATAGATATTGGTACATAGTACAAATGTGTAAAATATTAGGGCGCACTATTCAGCGGTCCGCAAGAAAATTGGTGTTAAAGTATGCAACCGGCTTATATGTCAATGATTTATCATTTCCCCTACAACCCCCCAATAGCCATAGTGGAAATATATCGGTTTCCAGATCCATAGTACGCTGGTTCGAATCTCGAACAATAACTTTTTTATTTTTATTTTGAATACAATATTTCATGTTATTTTAAAAATATTTTAATATTACATCAACATGTTATAAAAATAACTTAGAACATTGTATTAAAAAAGAAAATTAAAATGTATTATTCGGGATTCGAACCACCGTACTACGGATTTGGAAGCCGGTATATTTTCAGTTTAGCTGTTGGGGGTGTTTAAGGGGAATGACAAATCATTGACATATAAGCCGATTGCATACTTTAACACCAATTTTCTTGCGAACCGCTGAATAGTGCGCCCTAATATTTTATACATTTGTACTATGTACCAATATCTATCGATTGGTACTACTTTCATTAAAATCGGTGACGGGCAAGTCGTGAGGTCTCCTTGTTAGTTGATAAATAGCTCTTTTAATCAAAATAAAACGTACTATTCCTTAAGTAATTAACTAATACACTGCTCAAAAAAATTAAAGAAACAGGTTTTTCTATCTCTATTAGATTAATTCTGGTTTAGATCTGATCAAATACATACATATAAGTTAAGGTGACTAGTTTTTTAAAAATGTTATTGTGTAAAACATACACAATAAAAATAATATAATATTTTTTTATTTTTAACCCCTTAATGCATATTTTTTTTAATCAATTTAGGTACAAAAAAAATATCATTTATTTTTTTGCAAATAAAGTGGCCGTAATGTTCACGGAGCTGCACAATTTTGCTGGTAAACGTTGCCCGTATATGTCACAGAGGTGTGCATTAAGCAGTTAACATAAGTACAATTTATAAAGACATGTATAATATTTTATTCCTTGACATATTTCTATTTAAGTGAATTTGTTTCAGTAGATTGGTATCTTTTTTTAAAGTATTCAGTCGCAGCACTAGTTCCAGGTAAAGAGAGTGCATATTCCACAATTTTTAATACATTATTGTATAGAATATAAGTACAGTGAAATTCCCCTTTGAGCGGACACCCCCCTTGGACGGATAGTTTCTCAAGGAACGGACCGACTCTCATTTAATTTGCATTGCGTTAACTCTCTCTTGGACGGGCGCAGACACTACCAAGTGTTCTCTTGAACAGACAATCGCGCAGCGCGCCGACTTGGATGTCTCCCTTTAATAAAAGATTTTCTCTATACCCAGTGTTTTACTGACTTCAATATTTGCAAGGTACAAGCGCAGCCTGTGTCGTACCTTTCTGCTTAGCAGGGGCCGGTCACGATATAGGGAATAATTTAAGCAGGTATATAGTTCAGAGTTAACGCCGCTGGAAGCGCTGCCGTCGAATATACAGAAATCTTCTACATTGTTCGTTTTTCCGCGGATTAATAATTATTGTAAATACTACATATTAATTAATTTTGTATATATTAGAATGATATTATACAAACATTTATCGTTATAATTTAAATGTAGGAAAATTCACAGTTAAATAATATGATATTTACGCCGTTTTCTGTTCGGTACTTTACCTCTGTCTGTTCTTGACCGTGATGTCAAACACGCTTTATTGCGATTGTTCATTTCTCGACTTCTTGGTGTTTATAGACGTTATTTTTAAAATTATAATACCTGTGCGTTGTGTATTTCTGTTTTAAACTTATCTAACTATGCCACCAAATCAAGTAAGTATAACATTGTTGTTTAATTATACACTCTTTACGTTGTATATTGCTAGCAACATCATTTTCTCTATAAAAAAATTGTCCATAAAACAATGTAAGCCTTTCGTAAGAAAATGTATGATTTTGGCAATGTAATTATCATTTCTAAGAGTAAATATTGTAAAAATAATAAGACATTTGAAGAAAACTCAAGTTTACAACATTTACAACAGTAAAAATATAAAAATCAATTAAAAAACATTTTTAATTGATTTTAATAGTAGTTTAAATTCAAAAAATATTGGATGTATGACTGCGATACTTGTATACAGGTGCCCCATCGAAATGAGCTAGTTGAAATATCTCAAGTACAACAAGTCCGATAAGAAAAGGATCTCCTGGAGTCTAGTCACCTTCAATTACTGGGAAAAGGTTATCGGGTTTGTGGACAACACTTGAGGGATAACCAATTTCAAAGTAATGTCAAGATGAAGCTGCGTGGGAAACAACTTCCACAACTGATTGTGTATTCAGAAGACATTTTTCCTGATAAACCTTCTGATACTTATCCCAATACTCCTCCCAGTACTTCTTCTAGTACTTATTATACTTATAATTATTTAATATGTTATTACTTATTAGTATTGTTATTTATATTAATTTTTTGTACGTTATATATACTTGTCCATTTATATTAACAGCATATTAAGCATGTAATTTATTTAGTAATAATAAATCTTTTTTTTATATTTTACAAATTTGTTTTATTTCATTATTTCTTTGAATACGAACCTACAAGAAAGTGTAGGTTTAAAATTATTTGAACCTGCCAGCTTCCCGCGTTACTTAATAGTTCAGAGTTAACGCCGCTGGAGGCGCTGTAAGCAGCACAAAATTTTTACCAACGATCTGGCAACGTCGCTCGCTACGCTCTCTCTGGATGGAGCATTGCTATTGTATTCTGCCGGTTTGTTTTGTAACAAGGATGAATGCCGCCATCTTGCCGATTTTGTGTTTACAAACACCGTAGGTTTATTTACAAACATTAATTTTATAACTTGGGACTTGGAAAGATAATGAAATAAAAAACTTTTAATCGTTAAATCAAGGATTTTCGATATTTGAAAAAGCAAATTTAGAATAAGACTTCATAGGTCATGTTTGAAAACTCAGATCATAAACATAAACACTCAACTGTTTACAAGCATGAGGATAGGAGGGCGCTTTGTTTACTGTTTATGTGTATTACAAAACAAACCGGCTCACGCTCCATCCAGAGAGAGCGTAGCGAGCGACGTTGCCAAATCGTTGATTTTTACCATTGCGTGTCCAGTCTTGAATGTATTGGTCTGTGCTGCTTAGCTTGAATGAGGGACTTCCCCGACTAACCGATATTTAAACGTTCTCATTTTTTCGGTACATGCGGGGTTCAATACTAGTTTGACGTCTACGCAGAAAAAGATATGCGGTTGTATTGTGCTTTGCAAAAACCGCTTGAGCCCAAGTAACCAAGGAAACAATTAAAAATTGCTTCCATAGAGCAGGATTTAAGCACGACAATATGCAAAGTGAAGACCAGCTAAATGAGGATTTTACATCTGATCCAGAAGATGACTTACCACTTAATGTATTCTGCAGATATTCTCAAATATAAGAATTTGTTGAAATTAATTGATAATAAAAACCTTAATGATTTTTTAAAACTGGATGAAAATTTGTATGTTGAGGACCTACATTCAGGACAAGAAATTGAAAATCCAGAAGTGCAACAACTATCTGAAGATTCTGACGTCAATGATATTTCATTACTAGCAGAGAATATCCAAAATTATGGTGATAGTCTTTGAAGCTTCTTTCTAAATTAAAAATACGATTTCTGGACACCACTTTAAAGAAAAGAGGAGGCAAACAAAAATAGATGATTTTTTACGTCATTAGATTAACATTTAGTTTCATATTTTGTATTGTGACATATGTTCTATTATATTTATGTATTTTGTATGTACTTTGTAAGCTAACAAATCCTTTTTTCCACAGGTTTTAAAATATGCCGAAATTATTTAATATTTGAAAGAAAGTTTCAGTCCCTTTAAGTTAATACTTACATCAATTTGTTAATACAGAGAGCAAGAATACTCTTAATTCTACTTAATAAGTGAATTTCAACTTTAAATTTTTAATTTATATTAAAAACATTCACATATACGCTTCAAATATCCGATTTTTTAAATAATATTTTTCATTAAAAAAATACGATATTTACTTCGGATTTTCTTAACCGGACACCCCTCTTGAACGGACACTTTCGGTCGGTCCCGTTGGTGTCCGCCCAAGGGAGATTTCACTGTATATTCATTAGTTTGTTTGGAAACAAACTTGTTTCCAAATGATGAAATATTTCTAACCATTTGTTTCCTACTGTGATTTTTTGTGATGCCCAGTATTTAAGCTTATCCTTATCAATATATTTTTTACTAATGACACTTCATTAAAAAGATCATTTTCGGAAATATTACAATCAAATGATTTTTGCAAATTGTTCCAATTAAGTTCTGGTTGTAACGTAAAACAACGAAAATGTTGTCCTGTCTTCCAAATAATCTTTGCAGTTACTATAAAACTTTTTGATATGGTTCATGATATCTTGATGATTTATTGCACCTTGTGCTTCGAGCTGGTTTATACTATTACGGATAATTAACGGTAGAAAATTATTTTCTAACCTTTCTTGATATTGTCATTTTAAATTATTAACTTCATTTGCTATTTCGATTGCCGATATTTTGTCACCTTCAGTAAGTTTTATAACGTGCTGAAAAAGAGTAGCTTGATTTTGTAGAAACTCTAGCCAAATGTTTGAAGATTCTCTTTCAAAAAACTTTTCTAAAATTCTACATTTGTCATGTGATAAAAGTAGAATTTTAAAGAATCATACATTTTCAAAATTCTTTCGATAGCTGGCAGAAGAACTAACTAACACGTTTTATTGTATCCAAGTATTTTCTGATATTCAACTTCCTCAGCGAAAGCAATATGTTAGTCGTCGTAACCCATAGGATTCTTAGAACGTAAAATAATGATTTTCATAAATATAAAATTTCATTTAATTCTAAAACTGGGGATTTTTGAAAAACGTCGCGGGATAATTTATTTACCTGCCCATAAATTCTTGATATCTTCGTAGGTAATAAATTTATACGGTAGCTGTAAATATCACCAGTATTAGAATAGGATTTAGTCACCTGCCCATAAAGTTCCCGATAACTTAATAGCGAATAAATTTATAAGGCACGAATACTCTTAATTTTACTTAATGAGTCTTAATTTTTTGTTTATTTTAAAAACATTCACATATACACTTAAATAACCGATTTTTTTAAATTATAGTTTTCAATAAAAAAAAAAAAAAATGATATTTACTTCGCGTTTCTCTTAGGCGGACACCTCTCATGAACAAACACTTTCGGTCGGCCCCGTTGGTGTCTGCCCAAGGGAGATTTCACTGCGTTTACCTGTACATAACTCATTTCCCAATAACTCACAAGGAGACCTCACGACTTGCCCGTCACCGATTTTAATGAAAGTAGTACCAATCGATAGATATTGGTACATAGTACAAATGTATAAAATATTAGGGCGCACTATTCAGCGGTTCGCAAGAAAATTGGTGTTAAAGTATGCAATCGGCTTATATGTTAATGATTTGTCATTTCCCCTACAACCCCCCAACAGCTAAACTGAAAATATACCGGCTTCTAAATCCGTAGTACGGTGGTTCGAATCCCGAATAATACATTTTAATTTTCTTTTTTAATACAATGTTCTAAGTTATTTTTATAACATGTTGATGTAATATTAAAATATTTTTAAAATAACATGAAATATTGTATTCAAAATAAAAATAAAAAAGTTATTGTTCGAGATTCGAACCACCGTACTATGGATCTGGAAACCGATATATTTTCACTATGGCTATTGGGGGGTTGTAGGGGAAATGACAAATCATTGACATATAAGCCGATTGCATACTTTAACACCAACTTTCTTGCGGACCGCTGAATAGTGCGCCCTAATATTTTACACATTTGTACTATGTACCAATATCTGTCGATTGGTACCACTTTCGTTAAAATCGGCGACGGGCAAGTCGTGAGGTCTCCTTGTCAGTTAGCAATAAGTTTATAACGTGACTGGTTATATTATTAATAGAATCATGTTGTAACTAGATTAACTATTGCTAAGTCATCATCTAAAGGAATATCATCGAAATTGTCGAGAAATTCCATAACGAACGCCGTGAATTATAATTAAAACCAAAACAAATCGATTGAAATTTACTTTTTGAATGATTTGCACGTCCTAATTAGTCACATAACTCGTATCAACTACATAAAGCGACTCATAAATATATCCGGCAGATAGGGATATCTTTATGACACATAGCGTTAAGCAGCAATGAGTAAACTCATTTTTATATGAATAAACCGGTCCTAAATGTAAAAATACTGTATTTTTTGAAATTTGACATTTCATTTATTATTACTACCTTTTTGGTACACTTGTGGATTCTAGGATCGATTTGAACCCTTTCCGAATGATAGCGGGAACTGTTCTAACGACACAGCTGGCCAGGTTTAAGACTATTGAATAGAATATTTCATTTTTAAAACTTGGAATCGATTTTAAAATTTTGACTTCTTTAAATACATTTAATCTACGATCTATTTTAATCCTTTTCTGGCAGCAGCAGAAACGATACTACTGACGTAGCCCATTGGGTTCAAGAGTATACTACAGTCTGCTACGACGTCTCTTGCTAGCTTCACGAGATCTGCTCGAAAAGAAATTCGGATTAATAAAATATTAATATCGAAAAGTTTCATTAAATTGTTTTTAGGGTTACTACCGATAGGTTTATAATTTTGTAAGTTTCACATATTAATATGAGACTCTTACGTAATAAGAGTGAAGATTTATTACATTTTAGAATTCTACAATCGACATTAAGAATTAAATAAACCATTGATAATAGTAAGAACTTTTTTTTCCACGCGCTGTAAAGGTTTCTGAATAGTAAAAATTCAGTTTTCAAGATCACTTTTTTATTACAATAACTTTTTTAACAATTACAAAAAAAATTCTTTTCAAATACAAAAAATCTAACTTAAAAAGTTCTTTTTCTAATATTCTTCAAATTTACTCATTCAAAACTCACTTCGCAAAAAATTGCTTAGAATTAAGCTTAATCAGCTTTTGTAGTCTTTCCAGTTTCCTCCTTAAAATGCAAGAAAACGAACGAAAACACAAACAACCCAAACATCATCGAAAAAGCGCTCACGTAATATGGATAAGCGCTTGGAATAAACCTTTCGTACTGCGTATGTTGTAAAGGTCGAACGGAAACCTGCGTAGTACTATACAAACGTGTATATCCTATCCTGTTGTAATCAACTTTGAACTGATACACTCCATAAACATCAGGAATCTTAAATTTCGCTTCGTAACGGCCATCTTTTGTGTGTTTCAACGTTGTTCTTATAAACGGATCTATTCTCACAAATTCCAATTGTATGTCGTTCGCTTTATAAGGAATCCAATCCACTTTATCGAAAATATCAACTTCAATTGTGTAGATCTATATTTACAAAGAAAAAAAAGTATTAAAATAGTATTGTGTTAAAATCAATTCATCCATAAGATATTGCATAATAATTACAATAAAACCCCGTTAATTCGACCGCGGCTTATCCGTCATCCCGAGTCAGAAGTGAAACAACAACTTATGAAAAAAAACGTGTTTTTCGAAAACTTTTACTTAAAAATGGACGACTCACAACTAAGTAAGTTGCCTGTATAATTTGATTTTAAGATCATTCTCAATCGGAGAAAATAAAAAATTAAACGGATTGATGGTGCTACTTGGAAGGTGCAGTTAAAATTTCAAGTAAATCAGTAAAGAATTGTATGAGTTATGTTTCCGGCCGTTTCAAGAAAAGTGGTTTAGAGAAAAACGTATTTAAAGTTTTTTTTTACCTATACCGAGCACACGTTATCGGACAACATTCAGAATCAAAATACAGGTATTTAAAAACTGTTCCCACTTATAACTGATATTTCATCTTATTTTTAAGACCATAAGGCACTTTTTAGCGCAAAAAACAAAAATTCGATTTTTTGAAATTTCTAGAGTGGTCTAACCCCTTAAGGTAAAGTGGGGTAAGTGTGGCATAAAAAATGAAAAGTGTAACTTTCAATCGTTAAAACATCAATAATGCTTGCCAACGGATTGTTTCTTTTGTCAGTATAATAACTTGAGACATACTCTAGATAGTGAAAGATATTTGATTAAATAAAGTAATACTGAATAAATTATTTTTATTTTTTTAAGTTTATTCGTCGTGGACCCACTTGGCCCGCTAATGTGGGGAAAGAGCGACTAGGGCCTCTTTCTCCGAACAAAATACTTTGATTAACAAATGGAACTAATGCAATCTAATTTGAAGAATATTCTTTATTGTGTACCGAAGCGAAAATCATTCATTTGTATGATAACGAAGTTATTCACTTTTAACTGCCATGGTATAAGCTATGGAACTTAACACAAGGCTGTTTCGTTAAAAAGAAGTTACGATGAACATAACAAATAAAATATTATTCTAATTCATTCTACAATTAACCAAGAAACCTTATTATTTTTCTGTGCTTCTTTTCTGGTTAGAACGAAACCTTTACTGAAATAAATGCACTTGCCCCGTCAATTAAAATGGACAGGGTAAGTGCGCTATAGTCACATAAATGAAATTGTACTAATCGGTAAGAAAAATACCTTAAGAGTAATTAATGTAATTTAGAAACCTGTATGCTTATTACATATCACCACAATAACTTAACTAATATTGAAACTGTTGGAAAAATTACTCAAAGATCACTAACTCGCTTTTCAATTTCGACTGCAACAAAAATTTTGAAGGCATTTTTTTCAAAGTAACAAGGGAAGCGAATATCGCCAAATGATAAAATAGGGACCAATACGTTAGTAACAGTTTTTATTCATAGGTCTCAGCGCCATAAATTCAAACATGTAACATTTAATGACTAAAAGTCCACTTGTCCCATAAACGCACTTACCCCACCTCACCTTATAAAATTGGAAAGAGAAAAAATCAGAAAGTGACTACTGCAGTTCGTATTCAGTGTCAATTGTGCTGTCAAATGAAAAATGTTAAAAATAACCATATTTACACTGATTAAACCGGCCTTTCTTGAAGGAAGGTTATAATGCCAGGTTATAGGTAGGTACCTATTGCTCTATTCATTTTGAGATTTTGAGACATCAAATGACAATTCACAGAAAAAATCCAAAGTGCTGCATGCACCAAAAAAGTTTTTGGTGTCCCAACATTTTATGGGCACCGATGGTATTAAAACCCGAAATGGAGTTGCACCATGAAGAGAAAGATGAAAGAGTACTCGACAATGTTTCGAAGAAGGAGCTCACTTTTTCATCTTTCTTCTCATGGTGTGGCTCTAAGTGAAATGTAAACATGTTACTCTTGCATTCAACGAAAAATTAGCAACACTACAAAGATTAAATCAAGGGAATTATTACAGAAAAAAAAAACTAGAAAGTGAAAATTGGTTTGCAGCTAGTGAAGCCTGAACCGATCACTGGTAAACCTGTCATGGCATTTGGTTTGTTGTAATTTCTTGTTTGCAAAAAAAATCTCTGAGATTTCAAAAATTGTCGAAGAAAATGAACTGTTACTTTGTCAACATTACAACGTAGATGAAACAGGTTTAAACTAGAAAATGTTGCTAAACAAAACATTTCTTGCATCAAATGAAACTGTTATACGGATGAAGCATATAAAACAGAAGCTTTCTCAAATTGCTATTGGCATACATAAGAAGCCTATGGCATTCAAAAACATAGCTCCTAACCTTTTCAAAATTTTTTAACACGTTAACTGCCACGCGGTTTTATAACGACTTCCTCGTCAGGCCAAGCGTCCGATTGTCGCGGCTTAAGGGGTTAGACCACTCTAGAATTTTCAAAAAATCGAATTTTTGTTTTTTGCGTTAAAAAGTGCCTTATAGTCTTAAAAATAAGATGCAATGTCAGTTATAAGTGGGAACAGTTTTTAAATGCCTGTATTTTGATTCTGAATGTTGTCCGATAACGTGTGCTCAGTACAGGTTAAACAAATTTTAAATGCGTTTTTCTCTAAATCACTTTTCTTGAAACGGCCGGAAACATAACTCATACAATTCTTTACCGATTTACTTGAAATTTTAACTGCACCTTCCAAGTAGCATTATCTAGAGAAAGACGTAGGATTTTTTTGATATCAAACGTAGTTCTTTAACTATAAACAATTTAGTAGATATTTTTTTAGGTTAAAACGCAAAGTTTTTGTAATATGCCCACCATTTCTGCAAAAAAAATAATTAAAAAGAAATCCCCACGTCTTTCTCTAGCTTTTGAGTTGTAAAAACTAAATACCTTTTCGTTTTTGCTTTAGATTGAAAATTGTAGGTAAAATCGTTCCGGCCGCGGACCCCTTAGTGCTTAACAAGGTTTTCATCAAGCAGTTACATCGCGTTCATTTTCTATGTTAATTATTTAGCAAAATATATTTCTTATTCCTAAATGTATGTACAACAAAGATATATAAACAATTTTTCCACAGCTCTTATTGTTTTCTCGGAAAAATATGGGGAAATTACGTTAATTTTCCACGGTCTAAAGTGGTCTAACCCCTTAAACAAAAAGCTGTGTCGGTCACTGACAGGGTTGCCAGATTAGGGGATTTTCCCCAAAAATTAGGGTTTTTTTTTTCTTTTTTGGGGTATTTTTCGGGGATATTTTTTTCTGGGGATTATTTCTGGGGAAAAAAAGTTTAGGTGGACATTAACAGGGGATTCTATGTCTGGAACTACTCGATAATATAAAAACTTGATAAATATAAAACTTCAATTTTGTACTATAAAACGCAAGAATACGTACAGTATAATTGAAGACCTTGGCTTGAAAAGGATGTATGCCACACATTATAACTTTCGAGAAATTAATCAAATAAATTTCTTTTAAATCCACAAAATCCAATTTACATACAATACATTTAATTTTAGGAAGACAAAATAAGATAGATTACTTAGTACCTTTTAAATAAAAAGAAGTTGAAGAAAAAGCACTGGTATTGCTTTTTTTAAGATTTATTTGCTTAAAAAATGTGGCTAGTATCCTTTTACATCAAAAAATAAATGGTGATTTGAAACAACTTAAGAATTAAAAGTAAGAGATTAATTATCAACGAGCGAGTAATCTTCATCCATATGCTCTACTTCAATTGTTGATTATTCAATTTCTTGATGATTGAAATTTTTAGCATCGATTTCCAAATAAAATTGTTGGTTCACTTAGGGTAATACACAAAAAAAAAGATGTAATAAAAGTTTTGGAAAAAGGTAACAAAATACAGAATTTGCCTTTGAGGCAGGAAAATTTAAAGTTTTTTGCATTGTGAAATGTTGGTATATTCTCGCTTAAGATTTCAAGAATATTTTCCTAGGAACGGCTTTTCCTTGAGTGTCGTTAATTTTAGAAAATAAAATGACATGGTTTTCTGAATTCAAACTTGTAAAAAAGACTTCAGAGAATTAATAATTGTCGAAAAAATGGAACACTTCACAATTTCTCGCTTTGCAGCTGGATTTTATATGCAAAATTACGTCATCATAATTTTCAGTAAAAGGGTGTATGCCACATAACTGCAAATACATATCTGTTGCTCTTCGGAGGATGATGAATTCTCTTGATTACCACTTTCAATGTAGTTTCTGTCCCTTATGCTATTAACTGAGTTAAATTCATAACTCTTCTTTTTGTTTAAATTACCAGAAAATTGGTGAAAATCAAGAGAACACCCAGCACGCGTATCACTCATGTTAGTGGCTTGTAACCTTATTTTGAACATTTGCGCCGCTTATTCGAAATTATGAAAACGTCATTTTACCGCACCGAGGCTTATTATTGAAGAATCGCTAAAAGTAGTTGTATGTGGCTAATACCTTCATTTCTGAATCATTTGGACCGAAAATCTCAATTTTTTAATTTTTGTGGCTTGCACCCTTTTCACGCCAAGGTCTTCAATTTTAGTTTTATTTTTCTTATTAGTCTTCAACTGGCACTATGTTGCAGTGTTTTTGTATGCATTGCTGTTAGCTATAAGTTAGGTTAAAAGTGTCAAAAATTTTTTTACTAAATATTAAAATTTTTTTAATTTTTTTGACAACATTTAGAATAAATCGATCTTTTTTGGTTAAAACTAGAATGTTTTAAGTTTTATTTAGACAAAAAAATTAGATCGAAATCTTTAAAAATGAATTTTTGATGAATTTTTAAAGTTGATCGATTTTCTTAAGTTATTTTTTTAATTTGAAAAATTATTTTCTGAATATTTCCCAATTCTGGGGGATTTATTTCTAAATTGGCTTATTTTTGGGTATTTTCGAGATATGCTTCAGTCACGAAAATCGGTTAAAATTTAAAAGTAACAAATTATAATATGGCACTATAGTTATGGCACTCAACGTGATAAAATTTTGTTTTTTGACAAGCTCGTTCTATCTGTTGTAAGAGTTGAAACAAAAAAAAATCTCCCTTTCTTCCACCAAACGTAACACTATTTATTCAACCAATCGATTAGGGAGTTTGAAAATGTTTCATACTAGCGTAAACTTTAGCGAAAAGTAACAATCAAAAGTGACCAGATTGAAAAAGAGGCAAATCTTTTGTCTTTGATAGTGAAGTGAGGAGTGGATTGTTCAATATGACAATAGTTATTTTGGTATTCATAGATCATTTGCTTTACTTCCATATTTTTCTGTACTTTGGATAATCTGACTTTTGCAGTCTACAATACCCCCGGTAACAAAAATGACGAATTATTGAGATTCTACTGTATTATAATTGAATAAAATCTGTTTACAATAATTGTCCAATGACTAGAATATATCTTACCACTTCTTCCATAATTGTATATTCTCCTGGAGCTGTTGCCTCACCAACTTTATGATGTTTAATGTTTCTAACCCGTAACTCACCAGTTTCCTTGAAAACCCACTGACTAATAGCTGTCGCCGTTTGTTGATTACCAGATTTTTCAATTTTCTCACCTCCATGAGCTTTTTGAACACCAGACGTGAAAAATTCATCCGAAAAGAATGCTAAAGACCCACTGAACACTACTCTGGCATTATTACGAGCTTGTAAAGCTGCTATTAAAACTGTACTTTTACCAATAGCATGTGGATACTATAAACAAATTATATTTAAGAATCAAATTAACAAAAGAAAAGAACAAAATCAACCTCTTTGATCTGTTGGTTTGGATTATAACTATAAGCTGTACTATCTCCGGTTAACAATGGTAAAACTAAAACGTTTTCTTGATCAACAAGTAATCCAGTTCCTTGATAAAGCAATGGAGCAGTTTCTTTTTTATTTCCTACTATAATAGATGCATCGATAAGATTTTCTGATGGTACAACAATTTTTGTATGTTCTCCATCGTCAGTTATATCATAATTAAGATGATCAATTACATAAGCACCTTCTTCATCAACCTTATTTAAAAGAAAATAAATATAAAAAAAGATAATTACCAAAAACTCTATAAACTCACTTCAAATCCACACTCAGATGCTAATTCCCTTAAAACATCCCCAGTTGAGCTACTACCAGCAATTAAAACATTTCCTCCATCATCAATAAACTGAGTTATAGTTTCTACTGATAATGAACCCCCAAATTCTTCCACGCTTGGTGCAAAAATAATCAAGTTTTGGTATAAGTACTCATTGTATTTAGACAACGTTAATGCGGCATCGTCGGCTATTTTAAACGTTAACGAATAACCTCGCTCTAAAATTAAAGAAAAGTTATCGTAAAGTACCTAAAGCTTTAAACCGGTACGTTTTAGTACATAACCTCACTTTACCTTGTAACGATTTGAAGAACATTGAGTGGGTTTCTTTAATGACTTGGTTATCTAAGAGAACTAAGGTGTTTCTAGAAGAAGCGCTAGCTCCTAATATAAATAAATAAAGAAAATATACGGCTGGAAAATGTAAATTCATTTTCGAAAATTAAACACACGTCACCACGTCTGAATGTTTAGTGTACAAACTAGTACATACCGGTGTCGCTAGGTGTCGCTTTTGACGCTGTCATTTTGACGATATCTGTAAGCGTCAAACCTTTAAAATTTGTTCCATTTTAAACCTTTTTTACATTATTGTGTTTTACTTTTATTTCATTGTGAGTACACTACCCAGAATAAGGTACAGTATGTATATATTAGAAATATAATAAGCGAAAATATATGATGAATGTCAAATGGGTACTTTACCGCTTTACTGACTTATCCTAATTTTAATACGCACTAAGCCCCTATCAAGAAATTCGAAACTTGTTGTTATGACTAATGTTATAAAACTCAAAGGTAATTATCGAAAAATTACTACAGTTACGTCTACGATAAGATTGGCTGAAATAGGCATAAGTATAGAAATTATTCTCAGATTAACTTGTTTGATCTTTCTAATAGAGTGAATATTAGCTTTGTTAATTGTTAAATATCTTCACTTCAATGAGACGTTTGGATGGAAGTCATTTCATAAATATTTTGATTTTGTTATAGGGTGGAACTTTTGTTTAGAACGAATTTTGGTATTGTGATTTGACACAATGAATAGAGGAGGAATTAATAAAAAACCTTTCGGTAAGTAAATCTTTCTTGTTGTAATGTATTCAATTGTTATTAAGATAACTAATGATTAATTGTAACTGACATACAAATAGTAAGGTTAAACGTGCTTTTTGTTAACAGATAGACATTCTCGCTTCAGAAATAGGACACTTCCAGGGGTTTTTAAATCTAATTCACCGGGATATGTTACTAGGAGACACCAGGATACAGAACGTTTTTCTGGAGGTAATAATGTGTAATATTATAAAATGATTTTTGAGAAGTAGCGTAAGATGGAGTACCTGGTCTATACTTGCAACAATTACCTTTATGCAACACTAAAAATAATGATAGCATTTATTAAGACCTTTTTATTTATTACTTGGTAACTAACGAAGTGGGAAATTGTTTTGTCATGGTATTGAGAAAAATTCTATTTAGTCAGGTTTTCTTATATTTTTGAATAATTTCGTCACGTGCTAGCTATCAAATGATGCGATAACATCATTCATATCATTCACGTCATCAGCATTCATATAAATGTTGGTTTTATGAAATTATTAAGAAATAAGTTTTAAAGATAAGTATTTTTTTAAGTTCATTTTAGATGTACAATTTTTTTGTAGAAGCACTTAATGGGATAAGGTAGGTTGCCCCTTAATTTAAGGGAGGATGGGATAAGACCATTGTTGAGATAAGATGGGTAGTTGGGTAATTGATGCTTGGCAATGAGGAACTGTATGTTTGCATGTTATGTGAATCTGATTAATAGTCTTTAATAACGTTAAATTAGTTACATATTGTCTTGTTCCACATATATTATACAGGGTGTCCTGTTTTGATTGTCCGGTCGTTTACCAGCGTATTCCATGGCTAAAAATAAGTAAAAAAGTTCTAATCAATATGGTTCCAAAAGTGATTCGCTTTCAAGATATTGGAAGTATTGTTCCATACGTTTACCTATTACAAACATAATCGAAGTGTATTTATTAAAATACATCGTTACGATGGTTTTGATGAATTGTAATTTTTAGGGCCAGTTTATTCCCCTCTGGATATATTAATCTACCCGATATTTTCTATAGTAACTATAATTTCACTTGCCATGATTGGCTAGTTAACCTATAACCATGGTAGATATCGGGTAGATTAATTTATCCAAAGGTGAATAAACCGGCCCTTAAACTACATAGTCTGATTAGGTACAAAGACTTGCAGTAACCATCACAACTACTTAATAATTTAATTAACACTTTGCTGGTCGGTGACAAATTAACTTGTCTTTTCATCCCCAAACATTGCTGACTGGTGACGAGTTAACTCGTCGCCATTGTACTTACATTGCGGTGACATGACATAGTTTCTATGTAAAACTCCCAGTTAACAAAGTGTTAAAATAATTCACCGTGATATGCTGGGTTTAGGGTGTCAAACTTAAAGGCTGTAATCGTAACCATAGCAGTAACTCTGGCATTTAAAAAAAGTTCAACTAATAGAAGCGTTTAGGCAACGTCTAGAAATTACGGCAAATTTAATGGTTATTACAGCTAAGGTTACGTTTAAGTTTGACATCCTAAATCCACCAATAATGTTAATGATGAGTCAACATATTAAATTAAAACCTTGAATGTCTCGAAAGCGAACCACTTTCGGACCTATGTTCATTCGGACTTTTTTGCTTGTTTGCAGTCAGAGAGTACGCCAGTAAAGGATCGGACAATGAAAACGGGACAGCCTGTATTTTTTTCCCATTTTGCTCAACACGTGGGGAAAGAGAAATAACTTCTTATGTTTAATCATTGATTGTACTAAAATTAGTGAATTAGTGTTCCATCCTTGCCAAAAATCTTAAAGCCTAATCATGGAAGGTTATTCAGGTGTCCCATTTTGTTTGTCCGATCCTTTCATATTATACAGGATGTCTCGTTTTGATTGTCCGATCCTTTACTGGCGTTTTCCTCGGCTAAAAATAAGTAAAAAAGTTCTAATGAACATGGATCCAAGTGACTCATTTTCAAGATATTGGAAGTTTAATTCCACACGTTTTTCCATCATTAACATAATCGAAATAAATTATTTAAATTAAATTATTAACTCGTTGCGATGGTTTCAATGAATTGTCATTGTTAGACTACACTGGTTAGGTACAAAAGCTTCTCGAAACCATAACAACTACTTAATAATTTAATTTCAATAGTTCATTGCAATAATGGGCTAACATGTGAAATTAAATCCTTGAATATCTCGAAAACGAAGCACTTTCGGGCCTATGTTCATTAAGACTTTTATGCTTGTTTTCAATGAGGGAATACGCCAGTAAAGGATCGGACAATCAAAACGAGACACCCTGTATATATGAAATATACAGGGTGTTTAAAAAATACGTTCGAATATTTGGCCCACTTATAGATCTCATCAGTACAAACAAAAAAGTCAAAATAAACATAAGTCCAAAAATCAGCCGTTTCCTAATTACAGCCTGTTTTTCAAATTAAAATAATTTACACTCAGTAGGAGTGATTCGCGTATTTATGAAGTCATCCATGGAAATAACAAAACAAATTTTGTATTTATTTTATTTTTTATTTATTTATTTTTTTACATTACCACTGCTGTTAGAAGATGTGCCCCTCAACCACAGAATTAATATGTGGTTGATGCACGATGGAGCTCCTGCGCATTACGGAGTCTTGGTCAGAAATTATCTAAACGAAAATTACAATGGCAGGTGGATAGGGCGAGGAAGTCCAATTGCATGGCCCCCTAGATCTCCCGACCTCACTCCACTCGATTTTTGCATTTGGGGGTATTTAAAGACATTAGTTTATTCAAGTCCTGTGAATAATTTAGATGAGTTGCGAGAACGAATTGAACATGCCTGCCAGACTGTTCGTATAAATCCGGGACTCTTTGAGAGAGTGCGGCGTTCACTTTTACGGAGATGTGAAATGTGTATACAAATGGAACGAGGACATTTTGAACATCTTTAAGAATCATTAATTTGTAATAATTAAAATGTATCTATACTGATATTTGAGTGTAAATTATTTTAATTTGAAAAACAGGCTGTAATTAGGAAACGGCTGATTTTTGGACTAATGTTTATTTTGACTTTTTTGTTTGTACTGATGAGATCTATAAGTGGGCCAAATATTCGAACGTATTTTTTAAACACCCTGTATATTATAGATATTCAAGGTTTTAATTTCATATGTTGACCCATTAACATTACCATAGTGAACTATTTAAATTAAATTTTCAGTGTCGTTTTCTTTTGGCTGCACTAGTGTGCACCAAGGATACTGAACTAACAGGATAAACCAATCCCATAAGATGTGTATACGAAATTTAGTGCACAGCCGTCAGTTTGTAGTGGTTTTCTGTCGAGTGTAAGACAGACGCTAAGCCTGGCAGTGACATTAAAGGGTGACAGGCGATTATCGCAGATTGACCTATCCTGTTGGTCCAGTGTCCTTGGGTGTGCACCATAATATGATCTTGAGTGCATGATAGGGTGCATACGTCTCACTAGTTAATGCAAAAAGAAAAATGACAACATTGAATTAAATTTTGGTTAATGGTTTTATTTAATTTTATTATTATTAGGTAGAATAGAATTTATTTCACAATCAGAGGAGAAATAATATAAAGAAAATAAGTTAATACAAATACAGTAAACTCAAATGACTCTTCTTCCTTCCTAAAACAAATTTTTACCCCTTGGTTCTTCCGCTTTTAGTCCTTTCCGACCTTATTTTATTAAAAACGTAATTACCAAGTTTTGATGAGACTTACTTACGTACTTGAAGTGATTCAAGGAATATATTCTAGCAGCTTGTCGATATAATTTTAGGACATTTCGTCGCAATCAATTAAACATTGTAATCATACATAATCTTAAGCAAGAGTAGTTAAACCTACAGTTGGTCAAGTTAAAATTAAAATTATAAATATCGTATCAGTGAAATACGAAAAACGCAAAAAAAGTCTGCAACCTTACACCTTAGTTTCAAAAATTCTAGTATAAACTAATCACTTAAAATGTAATTTTAAGTTAGTTGTAGTGGTATCGTTTGATTTTTGTTTCATGTTGATGTAAATGCTGAATTATGCGCATTTTCTCTTATTCCTTTAAAAATAAAAATATGTGTAACCTGAAAGTACTTTTGATTTACATTGTTTTTTATTTCTTATTTTTATTAGATGGCCATCACTCCTTACAACGGAATATATCAAGTAGAAATGACGAACGTGATTCTGATTTCCGTTTCCTAATATCTGAACGTACTGGATCGAATTCTGCATCGCGAAGTGTTTCTCCTAGTTACACATCTTTAACTCAATGGCCTACGTCGCCAAGTCTTTCTCCTAGTTATACACCCTCAACTGAAACGAATTCTGCGTGGAAAAGTGTTTCTCCTAACTATTCACCCTTGTCTCCTAGCTATTCACCATTGTCTCCTTGCTATACACCATCGTCTCCTCGCTATTCACCAACGTCTCCTAGCTATACACCATTGTCTTCTCGCTACACACCATTGTCTCCTAGCTATACACCATTTCCGGATCAGATATATTCTGGTCCAAGTAATTCAGTTTCTGTCAATAGAGTAAATAGATCTCAAGATTCCTCTATTAAGAACCTTAACGATCACAGACGGACCCCATCTCCAGATCATATTCATAATCCTAGTAAGAGAACATCTGTCAGAAGGGATGGTTCGCAAATTCATTTTCCAACAGACACACCATCTTTAGTAGACATTCAAGTTGAACAGCCTAGTGATGGTTCATGCAGAAAACGGAGAGAAAGAGCGTTGAGTTATGATAGGAGTAAACGTAGGCGTAATAGTAGTAATGAAAACATTAATAAGGAAGTAAATAATAATAAAGAGGAAGATAAGGTGAAAAGTAAAAGGGAAAGAAATATCACGGATAAGATGAGAACGAAACGGAAATATCCGCTTGGATTTAAAGCTTTGGAGGAAATTTTAAATGGATCGCCTGAAGATGTTCTGTTGCGTTTAATAGATAATATTGAAGCGCTAATATTATTGATGGACAAAGAAAAGATTTCTTCAGATTATATTAGTTTGGTTTTACGAGCGATGGTAAAAATTGCAGACTTGAACGCTGAGTTACAGAAAAAGGATGTTCTTCACGTTATCGTGAAAGAAAATTTTATAAAACAATTAATTTCTTTTGTGATGCATATACGTCTACACGATGAAGCGGATAAATTACACGCGCAATACTTTTATAAAGATCCAGAACAGTTCTTTAAGGATTTAAACGTATTTTGCGAAACAATATTGAAAATTATTCCGTCTAAAGGCGTTAATATTCTTCCAAAACTTTTAAAAGCAGTGGTTGACATACCTCCTATAAATCTAAGCGATGATATTTTAAACAAGTACAAAAAAATACAGGATGATTTGCAAGCTGAGATACAAAGATTTGATAATGTCGATCAAAAGATACAAGAAAATAAGAAAGTAAATAATAATGAAATGCAACCACCAGACGATTTCCGTAAAATTCCTGTAATTCCTGAAGTGCATGAAATTATGAGCGACGTTGTACCTTTTCTAAGAAAAAACATTGTCGAAGGAGCTTATGAAAACGTAGAACATTATTTGGATGTACAATTTCGTTTATTACGTAACGATTTTGTCAAACCTTTAAGGGACGGAATCTTGGCACATTTAAATCCAAAAAATACGACAAGGCCCCAGAATATTAAAATTTATAATCAGGTAAGTTTTGTTCATCAACTTTTTATTACCTAAAGAATAAAAGCAAATATTATTTTACTAGGTTACTTTCTTAAAGTCGGAGATTTGTAGCGAAGCGGCCATCGGTTATTTAATACAATTGCCAAAACCAAAGAAAGGTTTTAAATTAAAACTTGAAAATTCTCGACTGTTTATGTACGGATCGTTGGTACTCTTTACGAAAAATCATTTCAATACATTAATTTTTGGGCGAATCGTGGACCGCAAAATTGAATTATTAACAAAAAGTCAAGTTATAGTGTCCCTTGATTCCAATAACGAACCGATTGATTTTAACGCCGAGTACACCATGATCGAAAGTAGGATATACTTTGAACCGTACAATCATGTGCTGTCAGCTCTTCAGAAGCTTCGTGATGCTGATTTCCCAATGAAACAATATATTGTTGATGTAAAAGTGGACAATCGGGTTCCAGAATACTATCTTAAAAATGAATATGAATCAGAAGGGGAGTCGAGGTATGTTCATCTTTGTTGTGATGATTAAATGAATTTTAAAGATTTATCACTGCTATTATTATTGGTTAGAGTAGTGATGTAGAGTTTGTAACGTCCAACAAACAAAACTGTTTATGTTGCCGTTTTTCATATCAGATATTGCAACAGGATTTATTTTTATTACAAAAAAGTGGGTATTGATCTATGTAACCAGTAACACATAATAATTTTGCATTTTTCTGGTTGAGTGTATTTTCTTGCTTCAACTAGAAGCCATCTTCATTTGCAATTGTTATAGTTGCTTCAGAGGATGGCTTCTAGCCGAAGTTAATCAAACAATAAAATTCATTTTAAGTGAAAATTCTCTCTAAATGGCTTTAAATTTTGCCTGGAAGCCATCTTCAGAAGAAACTACATATAAGAGTTACAAATGAAGATGGTTTCTAGTCGAAGTTAGTCGAGTAACAAGATTTAACAACATAGCAGCTATAATTTAAATTACATCTCTCTACTCCAAACTGATATTGACAATGAATAATTATTTTTCTAAACTTTGTATTATTTTTTCTTTTAAATCAATTGCCATGCTTTAACTTAAGTTTCAAATATGTAATATATAATGTATTATTTCTATTTTTTGTCAATTTTATCTTCGGTAGAATTCCAATCATAAACGGATCTATAAACGAACTTAATTGGCCATCGCAGGATATGCTACATTTGAACGATGCTCAATACGAAGCGTATAAAAACGCATTGTCTAGCAAATTTTCCATTATACAAGGTCCGCCTGGTACGGGAAAGACCTATCTTGGATTAAAAGTGGCCAAATCGCTGATACATAACGCTAATATATGGCATAAAGACGTTCATCCGCTACTGATTATTTGTTATACAAATCATGCTCTCGATCAATTTTTAGAAGGTTTAACTTTGTATACTTCTAAAATTGTGCGTATAGGAGGTCAATCTAAAAATAGAAACTTAGATCAGTATAATTTGAAATGTATTAGAAGGAAATGGGACAATCAAATGCTACTGCGTAGCCGTTATGACATAAGACGAAAAGCTGAGGCTTTAAAGGACTTTTACGACATACTTGATGCCATACGCGGATTTAATGGGATTGTCGATATTATTCATCCGTTGTTGATAACATTACCTGCCTTATCGAGTACTCCTTTCGCTTTTATGACAGGTAACGAATTCATAAAGTGGCTGCTAACTGACACTATTCCGAAGAGAAACATAGAATTTAATGCTGATACTTTCGCTCAAACGGTATAATAATGTTGATAATACTTTTAATTTGTGTCTATAAACACACACTATTTTTTTAGAATTCAACAAACAAAGGAAATCTTTTTGGTGAAGATGAAAGCATGTTTAAGGAACTATTTGATATAGAACAAGAGAAATATGATCTGGAAGATGATTTTGATCTAGATTTTAATTATTCTAGACACAGCGTTTATTTGGTAAAACTTGATAGTTTGAAGTCGACAATAGAAGATTTAAAACAAACGGCTATAAAACTAAAGGCTGATAAATCATCAGACCAAAAAAAGTTGAGAAGAGCGCAAACCAAATTCAAGCAAGCTCAATCCGAATTTGAATATCTACAGATAGTGTTAAAAGACGCTAAAAACAGAACAAATTTTGATGTTTCACATATTTTGTTACAACACTTACGCTATCCATATAAGATAAGGCCTACCGATAGATGGAAATTGTACTTTTATTGGATGAAAATGTATGAAACCCAAGTTAGACGGCAATTAACCAATGCGGAGAAAGAATATGAAAAGGCTTGCCGAAAATATGAGGAGATAAAGACGATGGCCGATGTCAATATATTAAAGTCAAAGCTTGTCATCGGTATGACTACTACTAATGCTGCTAAATTGCAATCAACTTTGAAGTCCTTAAAGTCGCGTATAGTTATAGTGGAGGAGGCGGCTGAAATCATGGAAGCCCATATCATTACTGCACTTACAGAACATTGTGAACACCTTATTTTGATTGGTGATCATCAGCAGTTACGGTAAGTATAAAAGGCTTCTAATTTCAAACGTTTATCAATAACAACGGAAGACAATTTTAAACAATTCTAAAAACATTTAGCCAGTTTTAGAATCTCTTTCAAATGATTCTAAAACAACAGTTTGAAGGGTTTCAAACAATTTTTTGAAATTTATTCTTCTTGAACTTATTTGAGCTTGAAATAATTTTCCAAAGTATCAACACAAAAGTCAAGATCTGTCTCACCGCCTTAGAACCAGCTCTACGATTAAACGTGGATTGATTTGGAATAAACTATCTGAAAAAGTTTGAAATCTAACTTATGTTGGTGTTAAAATCTCAGTTTTAAGAAGAATTGGACGTAGAATAGTTTGGTTAAGGCGACGATTTATTAATCGTTCGCTTGAAAAATTTGAGATCATTTCTTAACAACATTTTTGGCTAATAATCAAATAAAAAATAAATACCCACACAATTTTAAAACCATTTTCAAACAATTCTAAAAGAATTTCGACGTCTTCAAGCAATTTTCAAAATTATAATATATTTATGTGTTTAAAATTGATTTAAGTGTTTAAAATGATTATGAACTGATTTTTAGTTTTCTTCAAGATTTCAGACAAATGAATTTTAAGTTTCATATTAATTTTCTTTAAAGGATTCTAAAAGAGTTTGGAAGATTTCAAACAATTTTTAAAATTGAACATAATTTTTCCTAAGTTTCTAAATTTGAAATTCTTTCTAAAGTATCTCTATAAATTTAAAAATCCATGAATCAATCGATCGTTTGACAGATTTAAGGCAATTTTTAAACGATTTCTGCCGATTTAGACAGACTGTAAAAATTAGTCATTATTGGAATTTTTTAAACAAATGTTACTATTTCGATTTTTTTTTTTTTTTCAAAGTATGAATTTAAAACCAGGAAATCATTTTAGATGAATGTTTTAAAGAATGCTGAAAAAATTTACTGAAAATATTTCATATTTGAGTTTGAAATTTCTTCCAGATTATTAACTAAAAGTAAAAAATCCACCAGTTAAATAATCGTTTGAGGGATTTTAAATAATTTTAGAACAATAAAAGACAACTTTTTAGTTGAATAAATTATTGTTTTTAAACGAAGTTTGAAAGTTTCAGAATAGTTATAACAAATTAAAACATTTTTCCTTATATCTGCATCATTCCATTAAGAAATTGATTACATTTTTAGTCCTCCATCTGCTGACTATGTAATGGAAACAAAATACAAGTTAGGAATAAGTTTGTTTGAGCGTATGATTCGAAACAACGTCCACTGTAACGTGTTGAAAATTCAGCATCGAATGCGACCGGAATTCGCGAAACTTATCGTGCCCACAATATACCCTCAACTGGATAATGACGCTTCGGTTTATAATTTTTTACCTATAAAAGGTATGAAACATAATTTGTATTTTATCGACCACCAATATAGCGAAACCGTCGAAAGAGATGACAGTAAATACAATCTGTATGAAGTGGAATACTTGATGAACCTGGCGCAATATTTAGTTTTAAACGGATACAAACCGGCAGATATAACCATACTTTGCGCGTACACCGCGCAACTTTACAAGATGTTTAACGAACGTAAGAAGTTTTTGATGTTGTCTGGCGTAAAAATACGGGTATTGGATAATTATCAAGGCGAAGAGAGCAAAATTGTTCTTTTATCTCTTGTAAGAAACAATAAGGACAACAAAGTTGGATTCTTAAAAATCGATAATAGGATTTGTGTGGCTTTATCTCGTGCGCGGGAAGGGTTTTATATAATGGGAAACATGAAGATGTTAACGAAAGCATCTCCCGTAACTATTGTTAAAAAAGAACCGTTTTGCTTTAATTAAAAAATATTTTGTAGATTTGGGTTGAAATTAAAAACACTTTAGCGGAACAGGATAGTATAGGAGAAGCATTACCATTTTCCTGTAAAATTCACAATAACAAAATCACTTATATAAAAGCGATCGACGATTATAAACAAGTCGCTGAAGGCGGATGTGATCAAATATGTGGTGCATTGCTTCTATGTGGTCATTATTGCCAGCTTCAGTGTCACATTATGAATCGTGATCACGCTCTATCACGTTGCCGAGAAAAATGCCTTAGGTAAGTTCATTGGTCATATTTAAGTTTTGGTATTTTAAATTAAGCGTACTTTAATTTTAAGGTTACTGTGTAAGAATGAACATCCTCCTTGTCCAAAACAGTGCTATGAAAAATGCGATCCATGTATGGTTCTTATGTTAAAGAATCTTGAGTGTGGTCATGCGGGCATATTTCCATGTTATGACGACAACCCTACTTGTCTTGAACCCGTTTTCGCGACACTTTCTTGTGGACACGAAACTGAGAAAGCATGTTCTGCTCCTATTGATAACATTTTATGTTCATCGCCCTGCGAAATTCGCGTGGCAAGCTGCGGTCATGCTTGTGTAAGGAAATGTCACGAAAATGACGATCCTGATCATTTGAAGGTTTGTGTTTACTAAACAGTTACTTAAATAATTACTTTTGAGGAGAGGACTGAAATGTGATCGTTTACGAAAAGTGATAGATAGTTTTTAGATTTTTTTCAAACGTCGAACATAGTGACCAAAATTTTATAACCCCAATAAGAAAAGTCTATTTTAAAGCCTCTTGTTGGAAATCTAATTTCTACACAATCAAAGTGGTTTTTCAAAATTGCATTTACGTTTGTGTAGCATCACTGCAATACGTTAAGATATACATATAAACCGTTTCTACTTCTGATTTTTTTTTATAATTTGTAGTACGAGTGTAAGAAAACATGCTACAGACCGCGTCCAGGTTGTACAACCAACTCAGTAGAGCACCTTTGCAGAAAAATATGTTATCAGGAATGCGAAAAGTGCAATATATTAGTGAAAAAGCGGAGATCCTGTAACCATGCTTTCTTGATTCCGTGCTACGAAGACGTTGAAATGACGATATGCCCAAAGCCATGCCAAAGGAAATTACCATGTGGTCATCAGTGTAAACAAAAGTGTTCCCAACCATGTGGAAACTGTTTAGTGAAAGTTACAAAGATTATACCAGGATGCAACCATAAACTTAAAATATCTTGCAAAGACGACCCCGTTAAAGAAATGTGCACTGAACAATGCCCTCTAAAACTTGCTTGTGGACATCAATGTAAGGAAAGGTGTAAGGACAAATGTACCACACATTGCAAAGTTTTAATTAAAAGTGTATGTCCTCTACCATGTGGACATTTTACCGAAGTTCCGTGTTGGTTAAATACAGTTGGTAAATTTGATTAGCTTATTTCCTGTCAATATTATTTACTCTACTTATCGTCTTTTTTTAGCTGAAATAACATCCAACTCAAGTGTATTAAATTACTGCAAAGAACCTTGTACAAAAACGTTAAAATGTAACCATAATTGTTCGGGTACTTGTGGCGAATGCTATCAGGGTCGCATACATAAAATCTGTGGTTCGAATTGCGGGGTGAACTTGATATGCGGACACGTGTGCAAAACACCTTGCCGAGCGTTGTGTCCGCCCTGCGATCGAAAGTGCGAAGTCACTTGTCCTCACAGTAAATGCGGAAAGAAATGTGGCGAACCATGCACTCCGTGTAACGAACGTTGTACTCGGCGATGCAAGCACCAACGATGTATTCATAAGTGTGGAGAAATTTGTTCGGTTCTACCTTGCTATAAACCTTGTGAAAAAGTTCTTTATTGCGGACATCCTTGTATAGGATTTTGTGGAGATCCTTGTCCCCCCCTATGCAGGGTATGTAATCCAGAACAGCTAACCGAGTTTTATATGGGATTTGAAGATGAAGAAAATGCAAGATTTGTTCTCCTCGAAGATTGTAAACATGTCATTGAAAGTCGAGGGATGGACAAGTGGTTGAGTCAGGAAGAGAATGAAATTATTACCAAAGGTTGTCCGAGGTGCAAGGCCAAATTGGTTAAAACAAGGAGATATGCTGATTATATTAAGGCCTCATTCAAAGACGTTATGAATGTTAAGAAAAAATTAATTGGTTCTGATGATGCGAATGTAGAGCAAGGGATAGTTCAAATAAGTAAACTCAATGAAATATATAAAAACACATCTCTTAAGCGAGGTTAGTATGTTTCTTAACACTTTAACGACCGCACGTCTACGCAGTCAAACGTCGCCAGGGCCGGTAGTGTATTTATTGTTGTGGTATTGTTACTTGTTGTTGCTTCAACAAAACAAGTGAAAATAGTGCTATTTCAACCTTTCAACCTTTGGTGGTAGCCTCACACACATGTTTTGTGAGCGGTCCTTAACGGTTGTTCTAGCTATCACACACACGTTGTGTGAGTGGCCGTTAAAGTGTTAATGTTTTTTACAAGTTCGCCTAGTTTCAAAACATAAACAATTACTGTCTTAAATACGTAAGGTTTTGAAGTATATGTATTATTATAATCTTCTTACTGATAAGTTGAACTACAAGGGTAACTAAATGTGATAAGACTTGTATATGAAGAATTTCTACTGCGTAGTAGCTAACGTCTGAGGTCACTGCTGACTGTTTTGAATGGGTTAGTGCTGTGATGAATAAGCGGACCGGATGTAAAAGACAGAGAGGGTAGTATGTCAGCAGTGATGTTAAACCTTAAACGATTTTCATTGATTTAGCAATCCTTATTCATTATTCTTGCGTTTGTCCCAACACGCCAAATACAACATCTTGAGACGAATTGGTTTTAAATAAAATTTTTAATACAGTAATAACCTCGTTCAAACACGGTTCCTAACTCAAAGTTTTAAATATAAATCGGACTGTTCACAATACCTTAATTAAAAATTTTATTTAAAACTTTAGCGTTTTATTTGTGAAATAAACTATAAAGTAATATGCTTTTAAATACTGAAATTTGTTTTAATAATACGAACAAAACAACAATAACTTTGTTTAATTTGTTCTAGTTTGTCCAAAGATAAAGCATCTCAAGAGTACGTTTGAATTTCAACTAATACCGATTTCACAAGGAAAATGTCAAATGTTAAGTAAACTAAAGGTAGACATTACAACCGCTAAAGTGCAAATACTGGAAACCATTTGTAATCTCTACGACAGTACCTTTAAAGGTAGTAAATTTTCTCCAACATCAAAATGCGTTGACTACATTAATTATTTACTTGAACGGTTATCTGCCGATCCTGCACGTATGACGGAACAGGAAACCGAAGATTACGAACTGGAACTAAAGCGGTTGCGAAGAATTGTTCAATTGGATCACGTGTACAGTAGATTATCCGAGCATCAGCGTTCGTCTTCAGATTACGTTAACTTAAACGCTAAATTATTTAGTATATTTCCTTACGAAGTCAATGAAGATAACAATATAAAACAAGAATTGGATGAACTGGCTAAGAAAGTCGGCATTTTAGATGTTAGCGAAAGTGAAATGAGACAAATCGTAAAAGCAATTGGCGTTAAACAGGGTGCATGGTATAAATGTCCTAATGGGCATCCTTATGCAATTGGCGATTGTGGAGGTGCAATGCAACATTCAGTTTGTGCTGATTGTGGTGCGAAAATTGGCGGACAAAATCATCAATTAACGAGTGGTAATGCACATTCTAATATTGATGGATCTAGGTTTGCCGCTTGGTCAGAGCGAGCTAATATGGCAAATTACAGATTTCATTAATCTGTTTTAATTTTTATTTCATATATATTTATCTTATACGTTTAGTTTTAAAAATATCTAAGTTTTGTTGCTATTTCTTAAGAAGATTGTTTATTTTTGAGTTAAATATAAAAATGTTACCAACATTTCATATCATGTAGTCGATTCACATTAAGATCAATAAATATTTTTGGAAATGATGAAGAGCTTTTTCGTATTTTCTACAAATCTTTAACTAGTTTCAAAAAAATCCTACTAATTGCGTAGTCAAGCTGTTAAATTTGACAGCTCTGATCATAACACAAGATCAAATATTTAATTAGTTATTAAGTATAACACCTACCTATTCATTTTAGTTAGAAAAAAGATTACATGCCTCACAACTGATCATAGAAACCAAATTTTACGATAAAATTGTTAAGAACGGAGATCACATATTTAAACGATCTACTGTTACCATATTTTCCACAGTGTCTTCGAAAATCAGGAAAATATTTTTTTTTTGTACTTTGCCATAAGTTAAGGCTATACAGATGTCCAGAAATGTCGTGTACAACAGAATACCACAGTACAATCATCATATTTTTGACCAAGGTATCTGTGGTATCCTGTTGTACACGACATTTCCGGACACGCTGTGTAACAAATTAATGAGGATTTACAAATAAAGATTTCAAAAAATAATTTTGATTCTGTGTATTTGATTAACATCACCGTCAGATAAAAAGTTTAACATTCAATATCTTACAATTAGTAACCAATTAATTATGCTTGTATTATGATTTTTTTTGATTATTTAAAATTTCAATTCGTTTTTGTTGAAATTAAGCTCTCTCTGAGTTGTTAGTTATTGCAATATGAAATTGAAATTATACCACTAATTGTAAGGGCCGGTTTATTCACCTTTGGATAAATTAATCCATCCGATATCTACCATGGTTACAGGCTAACTAGCCAATCATGGCAAATGAAATTATAGTAACTATGGAAAATATCGGGTAGATTAATTTATGCAAAGGTGAATAAACCGGCCCTAAATTTCAATAAAAAATAATTTTTTAATAATTTTACATTTTAAGCTTAGTGACTTCTACCTCAACGGCAACAAAATAACGACTTTCAACTGAACATCGTTGAAGTTGTCGTTGAAAGCTTGATAACTCGTAGTAGCACTTTCTGGTTCTTACCTATGATTTCTTGTAATGATAGCTTTTAGAGAATGTAGCATTTGAGATCTATTTGCAGAAACCCTAGTTTTCAAGTACTCTAATAATAAGAAAACACAGCTGGCTAAAGCTAAAGGATTAAACCACTTACCAAAAATATATACATATACAGGTGTCCCACTGAAGTGGACTAGTCGAAATATCTCGGAAACTACAAATCCAATAAACTTGAAATTTTGTACGCAGATTTAGTACATTGTAAACTACATTTGGAAAATATTTTCAGACAATTCATGAACAATATTCATTTTATAAGGTTTCACATTGGCCGTTTTTAGAATTTTATGGGCCAATTTTTGAAAGATAAGCGCCCCAATTTTGTGGTGGAAGTGTGATGATTTTTTTCAATCATGAGCAGAACATTCATAGCAGTTCTCATCGGTTGCTGATTTTAGACGTCCCCTCCTTGTCAAATCTTTTACTTTTCGAAATACTTCGTATCTTCGAATTGTTCGGCACACCGTGCTTTTACTGATTTACAATTTAGATAAACACTATTAAATAAAGTGCGTACTTCTTCAAAAGAATGTTTACGGTCACCATATCTGGGCATCATTAACATATCAATTCGTTCGGTTTCGGTAAGATTTACAGCCATCCAGGGTAGTTCAACTCAGCGGGAAAAAGTGAAATCAAAAAAAAGTACACATGCCGACACACTGCTGGCGCTGATGTGCTAATTTTGAAAAATTACAGAAATTTATAGAAAATGTTTCCATGACAGTTTGATTTGTTCAAATAAATCTACGTCATTTCCTGCTTACCGTTACTACCGTGCGTTCAGAAATGATTGTAGATCGTTTGAATTTGGCGCGCTCGTAGTTTAGAGATTTTTGATAGTCAATATTGTTACCTGTGAATTACCTACGTCGTATCTTGCATATCAGTGGCGTAGCCGGATTTATTCATGATGTATTCTTTTCAGTATTAGGTGTATATGTAGATATACTCATAATTATTAGAGATCAGATACCAATTGCAATGGCATATATCAATACATTCAATAAAATACCTTTCTCTTACGGTTTTTTGGCAACTTATGACAGTTTTCAATATCTTCCATGACACGCCTATGAGATATGATTAACATTATTGTATTTATACCAACGTTAAAAATTAATCTAGCGCGCCAAATTCAAACGGTCTACAATCATTTCTGAACGCACGGTATTTACTTGTTTATTAAAAAAAAATTAACACAAATGCCAAAAAATGTAGAATAAAATCTAATATTTTTCTGATTAATCCTGTAATCGGTAAGGTAACTAACTTAAAAATTTTGAATCTCGGCATTACAACGTTTGTTAAAGTTGATGAAGTCTAAAGAAATTAACTATGAACCAATTCAGTCCTTCTCAGTTGAAACCCTCCAATCTTCTCAAATCCAGTACTCCGCTAAGCTTTGTCATTCTGCATTATGTAAGTATTTACTGGTTACTTTTGTTAACAAAAAATTGGTAAAGATTACGTTTTGACTAGGTTGCTCAGTTCAGAAACCACCAATTGGCGGTTTTTTCTAAGATTCTGTTGACTATGGACAAGTAAAAACAACAAATTTTGCCAAATATGCATTCTTCCAAGAACAAAGGACTGCAAAAAGTTTGTAAATTACAAAACTTTTCAAAGAAATAATTGAGAAGGTAACAACCAAGAGGCTATTAAAGACCTGATTGGGCTAGGATATCTACCGAAAATATACCAAGTATCCGCACTATCTTATTAAAGGAATAAGGAATAACTTTACCAAAAATTATTATCTATACTTGTATTAATTACGTAAACGAAAATTAAAAAAATATTTTAACTTATTTTAAAACCGTTTTTTGGCAATACTATTTTTCGTACAATAATAAGTGTACTATAGTCACTTATTGTTGTATAGGTGAAATAAAATATAAATTAAAAAAAAAAGAATTTTATTTCGAATTTCGCGGGTTCAGAAGTGGTTTTGGGTATTTCGGCAGGGGGCGCTTTCTAATCAAAAATTGATATTAGCGCCATCAGTGTGTCGGCATAGGAACACGAAATCAGATTTCACTGATCTAGTGAGAGTTGACCTTCTATGTATATTATTTTTTCTATGCAGCCATCTCCAATTTTTATTTGATTAATTAATAAATTGTCGATAAGTAGTCAGGCATGTAACTCATGACAGCAATGTGATATTTCAGTAAAGTGACGTGACTGCTTGATTTTGCGCTAAACTGGTTTTTTTTTAATTTAGGTCCTATTATGTGCTTTTATTAATAGAACAAAGAATTTTGGTATTTTTGAACGTACTTTTTTATTCCACATTCGAAAACGCACGAATATACTATACATGCCATTTAAGCCATTTAAGAAAAAAAGGTTGGAAGCATTTCCTGTAAAACCGGAAACGAGCGGAAAATGAAAATATTATTAAATTCGTCGCATTCAACTATATAATCAGGTAATATTTCAAAATTAATACTTCTCAAATAACAGAGTTATTCGACCGTTCCGGGCAACGATCTGGCAACGTCGCTCGCTACGCTCTCTCTGGATGGAGCATGAGCCGATTTGTTTTGTAATACACATAAACAGTAAACAAAGCGCCCTCCTATCCTCATGTTTGTAAACAGTTGTGTGTTTATGGTTATGATCTGAGTTTTCAAACATAGCCTATAAACTCTTTTTCCAAATTTGCTTTTTCAAATATCGAAAATCCTTGATTTCACGATTAAAAGTTTTTTATTTCATTACGTTTCTAAGCCGCAAGTTATCAAATTAATGTTTGTAAATAAACCTACGGTGTTTGTAAACACAAAATCAGCAAGATGGCGGCATTCATCCTTGTTACAAAACAAACCGGCAGAATACAATAGCAATGCTCCATCCAGAGAGAGCGTAGCGAGCGACGTTGCCAGATCGTTGGTTCCGGGACTTTATACAACCTGTATACCATGTCTAAATCCTAAATGTTTAGATTGGTCATTGTCTTTAAATAGTATAGTCGGTCAACGCGGTTTAGTTCATTTACTGATGCCCAGGGGGCGTGCTACTGAAATGTGCCCATTCATTAAAATTTACTACTAAAATACTATCAAGCAAAAGTAGTGGAAACTTTTGTTAGTTGAGTTGCCTAAATGAATATTTGAATTTAAATATTTAAGTGATTGTATGCAATATTGTTGTGTATAGAATATTAGTAGTAGTAATTGTTTACATTTATTATTATTTATTTACCTACTATTTTTAGAGTTTTGTCTCCCTTGGTCTTTACTTATTTCTTAACGATGTATGGGAAGAGTTCGTTCCTTATTCACCCCTTTCAAAAAAATTTTAACACCTCTGTATTTAACGATAAAATATACTACATATATTATTAATCGTGCTACCTAATTTATATTTCTATAATTATTTTAATTATTTTTATAATCAATAGTTCGAAGAGAATAAATGAAAAGAATAATCACTTATTCTTTAGCGTGCGTTCGCAGCGTACACTGCATCCTTTTTGCTCCGAATGCGATCTCACTCCTCTCAATACGCATCTCAGCGATAGTCTGTTTCTTAATTTGACAAGTTGTACCTTTGTCGTAATCCTTAAAGACTTATTCTACATACCTGCCTTAATAATCGTTATAAAAACCCTTTACGCAACAATACATCAATATCATTTTCAAGCAGTAATTACAAAGAGAATATAATTTCTTATTAACGTGTCGGATAAATTAGGACGAGGATTTCCGCCACTCACGGGAGCAAAAAAAATCGTTTTTAATTCTTTTTCTCCATAACTATTCGTGTTAGAAGATTGGAAGTTTGGGGAGAGGGTTAGTTCACGTAGAGTTACAGTTTGCATATATCTCTGATTTTTACACTGCTCCAAATACATATGATACATATTCAGAACAGTTTGAGTTATCTAGAAAACATTTTGCTAAGGTGACTTTCAATTCCATAAAAGAATTTCATTTTAAAACGTGGTAGTGGTTATCATATTTAAGTACACTTAGGGAAGGATTGAAAGCAAAAAAATATGTGAAATATAACTCTTGATAAGGTAACAATACCCTCAAAAATTCAACCTATAAATTAAAAACCAAATTTTGCCAATTTTTGGGTCGTAACTGGGTAAAGCCAAAATCGAAATGATTTATAAACAATGTGGATCATAAGAATTACAGTAGAACCTCGCTAATCTGGGCTCGGTTCTGGCAACCCCGTTAATCCGACCGTGATTGTCCGCCTTAGACAAATTATGTTTATGTTGGGAGATAGTTTATTTGACTTTAAGTACGTGATTATCTGTACTTTCGATAATCCGATCTTTTTTTTCTGTTCTGACCAATACCTCCAGTCCCAAATGTGACGGATTAGCAAAGTTCTATTGTAATTGTGTTCATGTGTCACTAACAGGACAGGCACTAACATAAATTTATGAGTTCCTATTACATATCATTATAAAAATTATAATTAATATTAATATATTAAAATTGCAGTACTGATTTTATGAAATTTGATTTGAACAAGACTAAGCACCGAACAAAAATTGTAATTTTTGTATGCTAGAAGTTCGAAAAGACCTCTGACTTTGCTTATATATCAAAAGGTTCGAGCAGGTATAAGTTTTGTGGTCGTTCGTTTATTTCCAGATACACGTTTCCCAGTTGAAACGATTTGAGACGAGAGAGACCAGAAATTCATTCATTACCTCTGTTTCACATATTATAGGTCGGGGGGCAGCACTTTACACGGCCTTAAAGTTAGAATACGAACCACATATTACAGAGCGTTGACCAACTATGCATTTATAAACAATGGATTGGTGTACAAACTAGTACGAACCGGTGTCCCTAGGTGTCGCTTTTGACGCTATCATTAAACAACAAACTAAATTTTTTTCCATTTTAAACCTTTTTTACATTATTGTGTTTTACTTTTATTTCACTGCGAGTACACTACCCAGAATAAGGTAGAGTATGCATATTTTAAAAATATAATAAGCGAAGATATACGATGAATGTCAAATGGGTACTTTACCGTTTTACTGAATTATGGTAATTTTAATACGTACTAAGAGTGGTATTATAAAACTTAAATAAGGTAATCCCCGAATAATTACTACAGTTACGTCTACGATAAGATTGGCTGAAATAGGCATAAGTGTAGAAATTACTTTCAGATTAACTTGTTTGATCTTCCTAATAGAGTGAATATTAGCTCCGTTAATTGTGAAATATCTTCACTTCAATGAGATGTTTGTATTTCATAAATATTTTAAGTTTTGTTATAGGGTGGGACTTTTGTTTAGAACGAATCTTGGTATTGTGATTTGACACAATGAGCAGATGAAGAATTAATAAAAAATCTTTTGGTAAGTGAATCCTTCTTGTTATAAAGTATTCAATTGTTATTAAAATACGTACGGCCATATGCATAGCTTTTTTAGTGGCAACCAACGTCATTTTTACACGTTACTGAGCAAAACCCATATGCATAACCGTATTTAGTAGCTTTTTAACGCTAGTTGGTTACTTTTGTTACTAACATTTTAGAGGCCAAAATAGGCTTGTTTAACTGGATGTTAACGTTACAATAGAATAGTGGAGAAGGCGGCTGAAATCATAGAGGCCCATATCACTACTGCACTTACAGA
The DNA here is from genome assembly GCA_036711955.1 of Digitonthophagus gazella. NCBI lineage: Eukaryota > Metazoa > Arthropoda > Insecta > Coleoptera > Scarabaeidae > Digitonthophagus > Digitonthophagus gazella. The sequence continues at coordinate 13,921,443 of JASCIT010000001.1, forward strand.
ACATTGTGAACACCTTATTTTGATTGGAGATCATCAGAAGTTAGGGTAAGTATAAAAGGCTTCTAATTTCAAATGTTTATTATTTAGAAAGAGGTTAACCTTTTCGTGAATAAATTATATTTTTGAGAGTTTCGCCACTTTTTAATTAATCGATCATTAGTGGTAATGTTGTATACCAATACACTAAAATTGCACGTAAGGTTAGTGGTAAGTATGAATACCAATATCTGCGAAAGGTTTAAAATAAAGCTACTGATATATTAGTACCCCAGCAATTTCATCAACTATCGATAACCACGGAAGACAATTTTAAACAATTCCAAAAACTTTTAGCAAGTTTTAAAATCTCTTTCAAATGATTCTAAAAGAACTGTTTGAAAGGTTTCAAACAATTTTTTGAAATTTATTCTTCTTGAATTTGTTTGAGCTTGAAATAATTTTCTAAAGTATCAACACAAAAATCAAAATCTGTCTCACCCCCTTAGAACCAGCTCTCCGATTAAACGTGGATTGATTTGGAATAAACTATCAGAAAAAGTTTGAAATCTAACATACGTTGATGTTAAAATCTCAGTTTTAAGAAAAATTGGACATACAATAGTTTGGTTAAGGCGACGATTTATTAATCGTTCGCTTGAAAAATTTGAGATCATTTTTAAACAAAATTTTTGGCTAATAATCAAATAAAAAATAAATACCCACACAATTTTAAAACCATTTTCAAACAATTCTAAAAGAATTTCGACCTCTTCAAACAATTTTCAAAATTATAAAATATTTAAGTGTTTAAATATGAGATTATGAACTGATTTTTAGTTTTTTTTCATCTGATTGTGAGATACCAATTTAAAACTAAAAACTAGTCGAATCGATCGCTTAAAAGATTTCAGACAAATGGATTAAGTTTCATATTAATTTTCTTTGAAGGATTCTAAAAGAGTTTGGAAGATTTCAAACAATTTTTAAAATTGAACCTAATTTTTCCTAAGTTTCTAAATTTGAGATTCCTTCTAAAGTAGGAATATATCAATTGAAAGTAAGAATTCTTTTTCGCTATAGAGGTTCTTTCCAAAGAACCAATACAAATTTAGGAGCCCGTTCGTCTATCGATCGTTTGAAAGGTTTTAGACGATTTTGGAGCAATAAGTCTAAAAAAGTAACCGATTTTAAAATGTTTTCAAACAGAGCTTTGATTTTTTTTTAATATAAATCAAAAGCAATTGAAGGGTGGAGTGCAAGAAGTACCTAAGTAGCATTTTTATAAAATCTGCCTAGGTTTAAAATCTAGGTTGATTATGTTTGATAAAGCTTAGATATCGCGATTAGGCAGATTTTATAAAAATGCTACTTAGGTACTTCTTGCACTCCACCCTTCAATTGTGTTTTTTAGAATCTTTTTTAAAGAATGCTGAAAAATTTACTGAAAATATTTCATATTTGACTTTGAAATTCCTTCCAGATTATTAACTTAAAGTAATAAATCCACAAGTTTGTTTGAGGGTATGATTCGAAACAACGTCCACCGTAACCTGTTGAAATTTGCGCCTGGAATGCGACCGGCATTCGTGAAACTTATGGTACCATCAATATATCCTGAATTGGATAATGACGATTCGGTATATAATTTTCTACCTATAAAAGGTATGAAACATAATTTGTATTTTATCGACCACCGATATAGCGAAACCGTCGAAAGAGATGACAGCAAATATATTCTGTATGAAGTGCAATACTTGATGAACCTGGCGAAATATTTAGTTTTAAATGGATATGAACCGGAAGATATAACCATACTTTGTGCGTACACCGCCCAACTTTACAAGATATTTAACGAACGTAAAAAGTTTTTGATGTTGTCCGGCGTAAAAATACGGGTATTGGATAATTATCAAAGCGAAGAGAGTAAAATTGTTCTTTTATCTCTTGTAAGGAACAGTAAGGAAAACCAAGTTGGATGCTTAAAAATCGATAATAGGATTTGTGTGGCTTTATCTCGTCCGCGGGAAGGGTTTTATATAATGGGAAACATGAAGATGTTAACGCAAGCATCGCCCGTAACTATTGTAAAAAAATCGTTTTGCTTTAATTTAAAAATATTTTATAGTTTTGGGATAAAATTAATAACATCTTAGCGAGACATGATAGTATAGGAGAAGCATTACCATTTTCCTGTGAAATTCACAAAGAAAAAATCACTTACATAAAAATGATCGACGATTATAAACAAGTCGCTGAAGGCGGATGTGATCAAATATGTGGTGCATTGCTTCTATGTGGTCATTATTGCCAGCTTCAGTGTCACGTTATGAATCGTGATCACGCTCTATCACGTTGCCGAGAAAAATGCCTTAGGTAAGTTCATTGGTCATATTTAAGTTTTGGTATTTTAAATTAAGCGTACTTTAATTTTAAGGTTACTGTGTAAGAATGAACATCCTCCTTGTCCAAAACAGTGCTATGAAAAATGCGATCCATGTATGGTTCTTATGTTAAAGAATCTTGAGTGTGGTCATGCGGGCATATTTCCATGTTATGACGACAACCCTACTTGTCTTGAACCCGTTTTCGCGAAACTATCTTGCGGACACGAAACTGAGAAAGCATGTTCTGCTCCTATTGATAAAATTTTATGTTCGTCGCCCTGCGAAATTCGCCTGGCAAGTTGCGGTCATGCTTGTGAAAGGAAATGTCACGAAAATGACGATCCTGATCATTTGAAGGTTTGTATTTACTGAACAGTTACTTAAATAAATACTTTTGACGAGAAAACTTAAATACTAAGTGTTTATTAAAAGTGATAGATAGATTTTAGATTTTGTTCAAATGTCGAACATAGTGACCAAAATTTTATAACCCCAACGGGAAAGGACTATTTTAAAGCCTCTTGTTGGAAATCTAATTTCTACGCAATCTAACATAAGTGGTTTTTCAACATTGCATTTACGTTTGTGTAGCACTACTACTATACGTTAAAATATACATATAAACTGTTTTTACTTCTGATTTTTTTTATAATTTGTAGTATGAGTGTAAGAAAACATGCTACAGACCTCGTCCAGGTTGTACAACCAACTCAGTAGAGCACCTTTGCAGAAAAATATGTTATCAGAAATGCGAAAAGTGCAATATATTTGTGAAAAAGCGGAGATCATGTAACCATGCTTTCTTGATCCCGTGCTACGAAGATGTTGAAATGACGATATGTCCAAAGCCATGCCAGAGGAAATTACCATGTGGTCATCAGTGTGAACAAAAGTGTTCCCAACCATGTGGAAACTGTTTAGGGAAAGTCACAAACATTATGCCAGGATTCAAGTATAAAATTAAAATATCTTGCAAAGACGACTCCGTTAAAGAAATGTGCGCTGAACAATGCCCTCTAAAACTTGCTTGTGGACATCAATGTAAGGAAAGGTGTAAGGACAAATGTACCACACATTGCAAAGTTTTAATTAAAAGTGTATGTCCTCTACCATGTGGACATTTTACCGAAGTTCCGTGTTGGTTAAATACAGTTGGTAAATTTGATTAGTTTATTTCCTGTCAATATTGTTTACTCTACTTATCGTCTTTTTTTAGCTGAAATAACATCCAACTCAAGTGTATTAAATTACTGCAAAGAACCTTGTACAAAAACGTTAAAATGTAACCATAATTGTTCGGGTACTTGTGGCGAATGCTATCAGGGTCGCATACATAAAATTTGCGGTTCGAATTGCGGAATGAACTTGATATGCGGACACGTGTGCAAAACACCTTGCCGAGCGTTGTGTCCGCCCTGCGATCGAAAATGCGAAGTCACTTGTCCTCACAGTAAATGCGGAAAGAAATGTGGCGAACCATGCACTCCGTGTAACGAACCTTGTACTCGGCTGTGCAAGCACCAACGATGTATTAATAAGTGTGGAGAAATTTGTTCGGTTCTACCTTGCTATAAACCTTGTGAAGAAGTTCTTAATTGCGGACATCCTTGTATAGGATTTTGTGGAGATCCTTGTCCCCCACTATGCAGGGTTTGTAATCCAGAACAACTAACCGAGTTTTATATGGGATTTGAAGATGAAGAAGATGCAAGGTTCGTTCTCCTCGAAGATTGTAAACATGTCATTGAAAGTCGAGGGATGGACAACTGGTTGAGTCAGGAAGTGAATGAAATTATTACCAAGGGTTGTCCGAGGTGCAAGGCCAAATTGGTTAAAACAAGGAGATATGCTGATTATATTACAGCCTCATTCAAAGACGTTATGAATGTCAAGAAAAAAATAATTGGTTCTGATGATGCGAATGTAGAGCAAGGGAGAGTTCAAATAAGTAAACTTACTGAAATATATAAAAACACATCTCTTAAGCGAGGTTAGTATGTTTCTTAATGTTTTTTACAAGTTCGCCTAGTTTCAAAACATAAACAATTACTATCTTAACGCGTTCACGCCGGCGCGTACCACCTGTGGCCCACACTAAACTGTTTCATCGGACGGCGCGTACCACCAGTGGTACGCATAATATAGGATTATATTTCTTGCCGCCATATGAAGCGCAGTATGAAAATCGGTTCCGGCGTGAACGTGTTAAATACGTAAGGTTTTGATGTATCTCTATTATGATTTTGTTGGTGATAAGTTGAACTACAAAGGTAACTAAATGTAATAAGACTTGTATGTGAAAATTTCTACTGCGTAGTGGCTAACTTCTGAAGTCACTGCTGACTGTTTTGAATGGGTTAGTGCTATGATGAGTAAGCGGACCGCATGTAAAAGACAGAGAGGATAGTATATCAACAGTGATGTTAAACCTTGACACGAATTGGTTTTAAATAAAATTTTTAATACAGTAATAGCTTCGTGCAAACGCGGTTCCTAGCTCAACGTTATAAATATAAATCGGACTGTTCACAATACCTTAATTAAAAATTTAATTTAAAACTTTAGCGTTTTATATGTGAAATAAACTATAAAATAATATGCTTTTAAATATTGAAATTTGTTTTAATAATATGAACGAAACTACAATAACTTTGTTTAATTTGTTGTAGTTTGTCCAGAGATGAAACATCTCAAGAGAACGTGTGAATTTCAACTAAGACCGATTTCACAAGGAAAACGTCAAATGTTAAGTAAACTAAGGGTAGACATTACAACCGCTAAAGTACAAATACTGGAAACCATTTGTAATCTCTACGACAGTACCTTTAGAGATAGTAAATTTTCTCCAACATCAAAATCCGTTGACTACATTAATTATTTACTTGAACGGTTATCTGCCGATCCTGCACGTATGACGGAACAGGAAACCGAAGATTACGAACTGGAACTAAAACGGTTGCGACGAATTGTTCAACTGGATCACGTGTACAGTAGATTATCCGAGCATCAGCGTTCATCTTCAGATTATGTTAACTTAAACGCTAAATTATTTAGTATATTTCCTTACGAAGTCAATGAAGATAACAATATAAAACAAGAATTGGATGAACTAGCTAAGAAAGCCGCCATTTTAGATGTTAGCGAAAGTGAAATAAGACAAATCGTAAAAACAATTGGGGTTAAACGGGGTGCATGGTATAAATGTCCTAATGGGCATCCTTATGCAATTGGCGAATGTGGAGCCGCAATACATCAGTCAGTTTGCGTTGATTGTGGTGCGAAAATTGGCGGACAAAATCATCAATTAACGAGTGGTAATGCACATTCTAATATTGATGGATCTAGGTTTGCTGCTTGGTCCGAGCAACCTAATATGGCAAATTACATACTTGATTAATTTGTTTTAATTTTTCTTTCATTTATATTTTGCTTATGCGTTTAGTTTTAAAAATATCTAAGTTTTGTTGCTATTTCTTAAGAAGATTGTTTATTTTTCAGTTAAATACAAAAATGTTACCAACATTTCACATCATGTAGTCAATTCACATTAAGATAAATAAATATTTTTGGAAATGATAAAGAGCTTTTTCATATTTTCTACAAATCTTTAACTAGTTTCAAAGAAATCTTACTAATTGCGTAGTCAAGCTGTTAAATTTGACAGCTCTGATCATAACACAAGACCAAATATTCAATTAGCTATTAAGTATAACACCTACTTATTCATTTTAGTTAAAAAAAAAGATTACATGCCTCACAACTGACCATATAAACCAAATTTTGCGATAAAATTGTTAAGAACGGAGATCGCATATTTAACACGTTCACGCCGGGGCCGATTTTCATACTGCGCTTTATCTGGCGGCAAAAAATATAGTCCTATATTATGCGCACCACCGGTGGTACGCGCCGTCCGATGAAACAGTTTAGTGCGGGCCACCGGTGGTACGCGCCGGCGTGAACGTGTTAAATGGCCTACTGTTACTATATTTTTCACGATGTCTTCGGAAATCAGGAAAACGTATATTTTGTACTTGGGTTTGCAAATAAAGATTTCAAAGAATAACTTTGATTCTGTGTATTTGATTAACATCACCGACACCGTTTTTTTTGGTTATTTAAAATTTCAATTCGTTTTTGTAGAAATTAAGCTCTCTGTGATTTGTTAGTTATTGCAATATGAAATTGACATTAAATAATTAATTAAATAAGGAATTTTACTAAATTCCAATAAAAAATAGAGTTTTTTTAACAATTTTACATTTTAAGCTTGGTGACTTCTACCTCAAGGGCAACAAAATAACGACTTTGAACTGAACATAGCTGAAGTTGTGGTTGAACGCTTGATAATTCGTAGTAGCATTTTCTGATTCTTACCTATGATTTATTTTAATGTTGGCTTTTAGAGCATTTTAGATTTATTTGCAGAAACCTTAGCTTTCAAATACTCTAATTATAAGAAAATACAGCTGGCTAAAGGATTAAACCACTCACCAAAAATTTATACATATACACATTTTCTCATTAGCTTCAACGATGTAGAAATACCACAAGAATTACATAAAAAATGAGTTATACGTGTAAAAATGTTTAAATTAATTTTAAATGGAAACATTTTTAGAGATTATTTTCTGGAATCCATCATGCGAAAATAGTAATTTTCCTAAATGTAGGAATTTGAAGTTGTTTACTAGATAAAACGATTCTCGAAAGTGATAACTGTTATTTCAAGAAGTTTTCTAGTTGGTTGGGGCTTGTTGAATGCAATCGTACATGTCAACTAATACTCTATCACCCGTATGCATAATCGATCGCCGGCAATTTGCCGGCGATTCGCCGGAGATTCTCCGGAGATTCGCCGGCGAACGATCGGAATATAATTTGTGATGAGTCTATATCACGAGATAGAATTTTCAAATGATAGAAAGCTTCGGGTATGTTCGGGCGCTTGGCTTGGTAGAAAACGTTCCGATTGGCCCGAACCGCGGCCAATGCGCGCGCCTCTCTTTAGAGACCGCCATGCGTCGCGGCGTTGTCCCGCCTCATATTTTTCGTCACGTTTCCACACCTTGTTTTGGCTCTTCGCCAACAGGTGGCGCTAATGTTTTAAATAATATATCATTTATTTCTTTAAATCACTTAATTTATTGAATTCTCGTGTAAGTTTCAACACAGAAACCATTTTGTTCGATTTTATTATTTAAAATAGTTAACAATAAATAAATGATAGAGTACAACTTTTTAAATTATCACTTTAACAGATCAGATGTTTCATATTGATTCTCAGATCGTAGTTTATTAAAATAATTCTATCGAATTCACCTACAGGTAAATGCAATTTAACGATTATATCGAAGTAATATTGTAATGGTACTATATTTTAGCTTATCGAAGTGAATAATTCAGTTATTAATTGGATTTTAACAAACATAACCTGTACTGAAAACAGGCTTAATATATTAATCAGCAGTAAAACACTCAGTCGTCAAAACCTAGATTGAAAAATAGTGGGTGCTATCAATTCGTTATGGAATTTAAATTGGACTGTTAAGAAGCTTTTATTCCTTGATATTTACCAGCTAAATTGAAGTAATGGTATTTCTGGCCGAAGAGTTTTCTTTATGTGAGGTGTTAAAGAATCGCATTGAAGTTATATTCATATTATGTGGTTTTCCACATATAAGCAAATTATTGGAGTGAAAATGTTTATATATTTAAATACATATCTCTAAATTTGTTACTGTATTATAATTTAAGATATTATGATTATATTAACATTAATGATAAAACTAAAGATTAATTCTTTACATGTGTTACATCTTAAGTTAATATTTTCTTACATTTTATATCAGTCAATAATAAATAATGTTAAACAATACTCTTAAAACTATTTTGTTGAAATAAACCAAGAAAATGGAATCATATTTGGTATCTTCTCTTCATATTCGTTCCTTCTTGATTATTTCCTATGAGATAGGACGATAATGACACATTATAACTTAACTTTAATGTTTCTTCACTCAAAATGGATAGAGTAAAACTTTAGCTTTTAATTAACATAGTACTTGTATATAAATTCTTGAAAGAACACACCCACACAGAGCTTTGTTATAAACAAAGGAAAAATGTGTATTCTATATATCATAATTGATTTTTTTAGATTAGTGAATAACACTTAGGAAGTAGACAGTTGGATTCCTAATCATTAATGTCTTTTACTGTCAACTTAAGAATTAATATGAAAATCTTACTAAACATTAATTTACATATTTGATTATTTGACATTAGCTTGTAATCCTAAATAATTTATTGTATCTAATATTTTAAAATAATTCTGGCTATTATTAGTTGCCTACACGTAAAGAGCTTGATATAATTAATTGAATACCATTTAATTTACTTTTAAAAGCAATACATTACATTTTACACTATTATGTATATAAATTTTGACTTTCCACTGTATATTTAAAAAGGTTTATTGTAACATTAGAATGTTTTCATCATGCAAAACACTAAAGACATTCGTTAATTAAAAAAATATTTATGTGTAAACATTTTTTTGTATTCAGTTTAAAACATCATTAGTTTTGTGTTCTTGTGTTGTAGTTGTAGTCTTGTGTTGTTTGGAGGTGGTTAATTAACACCTCCATTATTTGTTATTTTCTCACTAACGTGTAAAAAGATAGATGTTTTTAAAATATTTTTAGTCAATAAATTGAAAATTATAGTTTTACAGTATTCATCTTGAGTGAAATAACATTGAAATTAATTTATACAAGTAATTGTCTGAACAGGGAAAAAGGAAAGAAGAACAAACAGAAAGACACTAGTTACTCAATATCATTCAATCAATCTTCTTAATTTACTTCAACAAAATAGCTTCAACACATTTGTTTAACATTATTTATTACTCATAATACACTTTTATGATGAATTTAATTTAAAATATAAAAGGTATTTGTTTGATAATTTAAACTTAAAAGGTAACACACGTAAAGTATAAATCTTTACTTCTTAATTCGGACATTTATCTTCATCTCATTTATTATAATCTCTAAAATTATAATACAGTAACAAATTTATGAATAAATACCAATTATTAGCATATTTTACTCCAATAATTTATTAGTACTATCCATAAAATGTAAAGCTCAATGCAATTGTTCAACAAATCACATACGGAAAGCTCTTCAACCCGTAATAAACTGATGATTAAAATTTTGTTGGTATATTCCATGGAATAAAAGGTTCTTAACGACCCAATTTATATTCCTCAATACCTCATAACATCCATTATTTGGAATCTAACAATAAGATTCGATAACTAACTTTTTTATTGCTCATTAATTTACGTTACGAACAAAGGTTAGGTCATCCAAAACCAATTTATAAATTAATTTTCCACTTTGATAGGCTAAAACATAATGTTATTACAATATTATTTCAAAATAAATTTTAAATTACATTTACCTTGGAGATGAATAAAGTCTTGATAAAATAATTGAGCGATTATGTTAAGTAAACCGCGACTTAAAATTTATTATGGAACATCTGATCGTCTGTCAATGTAAAAGATTAAAAACTAGCACGTAGGCATACATACATACTTCTACTTCATTATTGATTACTTTCAATAATAAAATTTTGAAGTACATACCCGGACAAAATCACATGCAAAAGTACAATAAATAACTTTAAAACTCTCCCTTAACAATTTTATTGATACAGAATATTCAAATAATCAGATTTACTTTTTATTCGAACAAGACATTAAATAAGTTACTACGTATTTAAATAAACTGATTTACTTTTTACTCGAACAAGACGTGTTATAATGTGTAAATCATTAGTGAATTAAAAAAACTGGAAAGTTTAAGGAAATAGAGTATATCGCTTAAGTATAAGTCTTCCCAGCAGTTTTTACAGTTACGTCACTGTTTACGTCACCACTATTTGAATTTGGATTTGCCACCAACCAAGTGGTAAATCGCACTAAAAACTATTTTCATAATTAAGCTATTTTAAAATACACTTTTCACAGAATATAATTTATACGACGATAAAGTGACAAAATATGTTCGTTAAAACTAAATTTCACAATAAAATTCGTATTAAACTGAAATAAAAAGTTAATATGATTTAACGTTTTAATGTTACCCAACCTTAGCTAAACAGCTGTTTACACCGTTGTCGCATATTGTCGCAAGGTTATGTTCTAGTATACCCCCAACCAAAACATTAAACGCTTGACAACAGCGCGATCACGTGACCAGACGTAAGTAATGACGTAACTGTCAAAACTGATGGGAAGACCCTTAATTAATTCCCTCTGTTGTTGAAAGACTCGAAGTACGGTATGGGGAACGTGAGAGGGATGGCGTCGCGACGCGGGCGGTGCATAAGGAGCGGCGCGCGCCGCCTCCTGGTGCGAGGCGGAGCTTAGCGTTTTCTACCAAGCCGAGGGGACCCGAACAGCTCGATTCTATCATTTGAACATCTACTAAATCAGTGTTTCTCAACGTGGGCGATATCGCCCCCTAGGGGGCGATGCTACATTTGTTATGGGCGATTATTTCATTAATCGCTTTTGGGGGGCGATGACTACTTTATAAGGGCGAAAACATTTTGTACAATTATCCATTTATTTTAAAGAAAACTGTAAACAAATTAAAGAAACCGACAGTTATTTTCTGTGCTTCCCCTTTTTCTGCTGGATCTGTTGCGCTTGAGAACAGGTGCTGACATTCAATGCGTTGTATAGTTTTCTTTTTGTATTCGTTGTGTAGTTCAGAGGTAAGTTAATTCATAATTGTTACTAAGATTGATTAACTCTTTTAATTAAATTATAATAGTTTAATCATCAACAATGTTGGCGAAAAAGAAGTGCCGACAGTACTCTGCTGATTATATAAAATTCGGCATTATTGCTTCGCCATTTAACAGCCAACAGCCATTGTGTTTACTTTGTAATCAAGTATTTTCAAATGAAGCTATGAAACCATCGCGAATGGTTGAACATTTAAACAGAAAACATCCTGACAAAAAAGAAAAAGATATTAACTACTTTAAAAGGTTAAAAGTTAATTTTGACAAAAGAAACAAAATAACCGATGTATTTAAAACAACAACTTCAAATATAAGTAAAGGATTGGAGGTATCCTACAGGATTTCAAGGATAATCGCTCAAAATGCAAAATCTCACAACATTGGAGAGAAATTATTAAAACCCATTATAAAAGAAGTCCTTACAATGACTTCAGTAGAACCAGATAATCTACTTTCGATGATTCCTTTGAGTAATGACACTATATCGAGAAGAATTAATGAAATGGCTAGTGATGTTGAAAATCAACTAATTCAAGATCTTCGAACACGAGAATTTACAATACAATTAGATGAAAGTACCGTGCGAGATAGTGATGCAATATTAATGGCTTACGTTAGGTACATAAAAGATGCACAAATTATGGAAGAAATGCTATTTTGTAAACTTCTAGTCACCGATACCAAAGGCACATCAATATAGGTTTGTTCGAGCATCAGTACAAAACGGTTGGGAATTGTTCTGCTCATGCGCATTAGGTTTTGCGCGTTCTGGCAGTACAAATTTCTAATTTCTGAGTACTAATTTATTGTTCTAGCAGTAAGAAATTGTAGTCGGTAATAGTTTACAAACTATCCAAACATATGGGGAATTTTTTAAAAATTTTAAGTTTGTGACATGCGCAAAAGGTTGTTTGTAGTACACTAACCTAAATATTTGTTTAATGTTTGACTGTCAAACAACCCAAACAACAAAATGATGTCCTTTGACGAGTTAGTGAGCAGCAGTGATTCTGATGATGAGCTGGAGTTGCTAATGAACAACGAAAAACGATTTAAAAACAAAAACTATTTTGAGGAAGCAGTTCCCACTTACAGTGAAGAGACGTTCTTTGAACATTTCCGAGTAAGTAGGAAAGTTTTGGGACAAATAACTGAGCGATTCGAACGATCATCGCAATACAATGAACAAAACACAGGTGGAAACGGGAAGTTGAGTGCACACAAACAGTGTACAATATATTTATGGTTTGCAGGACATCAAACAGCCTCATTCCGAGACGTAGCAGACCGCTTTGATATATCTATAAGCTGCTTGTATACAGTTATTCGAAGAATTACTTACTTTCTAAGTAATTTGTCAAGTGAGATAATTAAGTGGCCTGATGAACAAGAAAAAAGGGCAATTGAAAGACAATTCAGGGAGAATGGGTTTCCAGGTGTAATCGGAGTAATTGATGGTAGTCATATCAAGATTGACAAACCTGACGATGATCCTGATTCATACATCAATAGAAAACCTTTTTATTCAATACAGGTATGATTCCTTTCATAAGTCTGTATCTCCTAATCCTTAGAGTAAGAGTATTTCTTAATCCTTCAGATGCAAGTAGTTTGTGATAAAAATTATAAAATCCGGGATTTGTATGTGGGTTATCCAGGATCTGTCCATGACAGCCGAGTTTTTAGATCATCTACATTAGGCCATACTTTGGCAGAAAAGTGTAACGATTACTATATATTAGGTGATAGTGGTTACCCCTGTTTGAGACATTTGCTTACACCATACAAAGATTTTGGCCAGTTGTCGCCAATCCAGAGGAATTATAACAAACAATTGTCAAAGAACCGTTATGTAATTGAACATTGCTTCGGAATATTGAAACAAAAATTCCGTCAATTGTTTCATTTAAAATTAAGAAAAATTCCTGATGTAGTCCATTTCATCCGGAGCTGCTGTGTTTTACACAATATTGCAATTGATGATCAATTTCTATGGGATGAAGAAACAAAAAATGATACAATAGATATCCCAGAAGAAAGATACGCCAATAATGAAGACGAAGAAGGAATAGATGATAGAGATGGTATTAGGATGCGAAATTTTGTTGCAAACAATATTTTGAGATATTAATATAATTTGTAATTTATTTCTTTCCCTTAATAAAAACACAAATCACTTTTTGAATATTTTATTGAATCATATGAACACAACCTATATTTTTCTTATAATAGGAATATAAATATTAATTCTTAAAAATACGAAACCAAAAAATATAATATTCTTATGGAAACCAAAATAAATAAATCTTCTTATAAACGAAAATCACAATTCTTAGGTACTACGGTACTACTTAATTTAAATGTTAAAGATTAGAACGAATTTCTTTTAAATTTTCAACCAATAATTTCAAAAAAAGGTTTTTTTCTTTGCAAATTTGGTTACTTTCTTCCAATAGTTTTAACTTCTCTTCTTGATATTGGCATTTTTTAAAAGAATACTTTCTTAATATGTTTAATTTATTTTCATAATACTCTTTTTTATCTTTATGCATTAAATGTAATGTATCAGAACGTGTCTTTCTTTTAATTTTTTCTTTTTGAGGTCTTGTGTTTTCATTAGGAAAAGCAGTATCTTTATTTTGTTCAATCAGTGCTTCTTCATTTGTCAGCTCAGGCTGGTCACTTATTATATTAATAGGTGACTGAAGATTGGTGGTATGATGATGTAGTTCACCATTTTCATTTTGAATAAATTTAATGTTGTTAGGAGCATGTATAGTTGTACTGTCTAAGATAAGGACTGGATTGATATTGTGCTTCTTTTTAAATATCTCGTTCATTTCATCAGCATATTCAAACACTTTACGACCCCTGCCTGTCTTACTATTGTTATCTACATATCGTTTGTAGTTTCTTTCAATCACTCGCCATCTGTTTTCGCAATGACTTGGAGTAAAACTTAATTGATGTTCAGATCTGAGCAGTTCCGATATGGTGTCCCATAGTTTCTTCAGTGTTCGAATCTTTTGTGTGCCTACCTTGTTTCTGTTTATTCTATAGTAATTTATTAAAAGTTTAGTCTCATTATGGGACCAAACTTTATACTCGTTTGAGTTACCTTTATTTTCTTCTAAATCAAAAGTAACAAAACAAAGTAAATTAAATTTGCTTTTCTTTGTTCGCAACCAATCAATGTTACTAACCTCCCGTTACTTCCATCCTAAACAAATTAACTTCACTTGTGTCTTACGATTAAATTTGAGGTTATGTCAGTTATGTTCTGATCATATGCCGTTCGAGCACAGACCAATACATAAAAGACTGGACACGTAATACTAAAAATTTTGTGCTGCTTTCAGCGTCGCCTAGCGTCTCGTGCGGAACTATTAAACAGAAAGGCGCGAATCTAGCGGATTTAAATCATTTCAAAATTACACTTTACTGCTTTGTGATCGAATGAATAAAATAAAACAATTGTAAAATATAAAAATATATAATTATTACAAAATAGGAAGCACTTACAAGCATATACTATTTACACAGAATAAATAATATTAATAATAAGTATAACATATAAAATAAACATATTTATAAATTACATTTACAATAATTATAAAGTTATTAAACAATAAATCGCCGTTCCGGAATAACATCGACGTAACTGCAATTTTTTGGTAAAATGAATTTAGATCATCAATGTATCCAAAAATGTTGATCTCAATTGTTTTTTCCTTCTCCTAAATTTTTTTTTATTTTGCAGTTATGTCAATGTTCTTCCGGAACGGCGATATATTTAAAAAAGTTACTTATTTATACTATCCTTAGTAATTACTATGCGGCACAGTAGGGAATTTCCTATAATTTGTGGCCACAGTTGTTATAAACAAAGTGTTATTATTTTAAAACTTAAAATCTTGCGCAGTGGTCATAATTATTGTTTAAATTCATTATTTCTTGAATTATGAGTGCGATACTCACAACCTATCCATACAGGGTGGTAGCGACAACAAAACAAAACAAAATTAACAATTAACATTAACATTAGCATTAAATTTAACAAAATTAATACTACTATATTAATAATGGAAGGAATGTAATACAAACTTTAAAATAGTGGTAATACAAGGGTAGCAAATATTAGTAGACTCTTTCTTCAGATTCCGAAAGTAGATAAAAACGATATCCGCCAAAAAACGACTTTACTTCTAAATTCTTTCAAATCGGCCTTTCTCAACCTCACACGCAACTCCCATTCCTTCATGGACAACATTGGACGACCTGAAAATAACATAATACTTATTTATTCACTCTGAATAATATCACCGGTGATACATAACCCAAAATATAAATAAAAAAATAGCGTTATACCGTTATACTTACTTGTTTTGAAGGTATTATCAACTACTAATATATTAAAGCTAAAAGATCGTCACGCCCCCTATAAAACCGTTCGAAACGGAGGTAACTAATGCACTTCTCGGAGAAAATCGTTTAAAATACCTTAAAACGGTCGCGCCGACGATTTCGGGGGGCGCGAAAAAAAAGTTCGGAAGACGGCGAAGCCGTCGGACGGGCCCGCAGGGCCCGCACGTGGGGCCCGTTCGCGTAAAGTACAAATTAAAGTTAACCTAAAATCTCGGACGAGTCTCGCGCAGACTCGCGCTCCTTTCGTCGACGGAGGCGTCCTCTAAGAACGGGGCTGCTAGTTAGTTAGTATATATTAAAGTAGTAAACGAGCAGCGCCGTCTTTTTTTGCACTCAGTTTGCACCGAACTACCGAAAATCGACCAATCACAGGGCAGAATTGCCGACAAGCCAATTTTCGACGTTTCCAAACGTCAAAATAACAGTTTTTTGCCCGCTTTTTTGCGACATTTACACCTTGGCTGCCGTTCATGTTGACAAACGAGACGTTCAAACGCACCTTACTTTATAGGTTTCGGGCCGTTTTCGGGCCTAAATCGGTTAAGTAGCGCCGTTTTCAACGTTTTTTTCCGGGTCCGATTTCGGGCCATCGGTGCGGGTACGAGTTCGATTGACCGCGTTTCAAACGACAGAGTTAACAGCGAAAACGGGTAAAATCCAGTTTGATTAATGTAGAAAATTGTTCAAAATCGTTAAAATTAAGTAAAACGAACGCGTTTTTGTATCAATTTCTTAAAAAAATGCCTTCAATTTCCGATTTTTTACGCGGTTCGTTTCTCGGCTATTTCAACCAAACTTCCCTGATTCATTTCTCGGCTATTCTAATTAAACGTCAAAATGTGCGTCAAAACGTCGTTAAATGTATACTTAAAACCGAGAATTTGCGCAAATTCGGACTTAATTATATCTGAAATCGACAAGTTTACAATCCGCGTAACGAAATTTGCTCCAAGAACGCCCGTTTCGGTGAAAAAAACGACGATACGTCAATTTGCGTTTGGTTCGACGGTCGGCGTAGTTTGCGCGTGGCGTAAATTCAAGAAAAAGTTACTTAAAAACGCTGCGGGGACCGAATTTCGACTGCATCGACGTAATTTAATAGATCATTTACCGATATCGTACGCGTATGAGGGTAAGCAATTTAACGTTATTTGAAAAATTATAAAAATTGTCTCTAAACGTCAAATTTTAGGTAATCGACTGCCTTTATATTTCAAAAGGAGCAAAAACGCGTTTCCGCGATGAAGACCGGGCTTTATTTAGATGATCGGACGACGAACGAAGCTATTTCAACCCTCAAATGTGTTACTATAATAAAAATATTTAAAAAATCATAACCTAACCTCAATTTGCGTTTGGTTTGACAGCCGGCGTCGATAGCGCTTGGCGTAAATTCAAGAAAAGGTGATTTAAAAGCGGCGCGGTGACCGAATTTCGACCGCATCGACGTAATTTAATAGATCTTCTGCCGATGTCGTGCGTTTAACGAGGTAAACAACTTAACGTTACATAAAAAATTATAAAAATCCTTGGCTAAACGTCAAATTTTAGGGAAACGACTACTTTTGTACTTAAAAAGGGCCAAAACGCGCTTCCGTGGTGAAAAGTTATCCATAAGAGTTATCCATGTCAAAAACAATGTATTATAATAACAATCAATGAGAGGAAATCGCTAAAAACGATATTTTTGTAAAAAAAGCTAATAAATTGTAACATCGTTAGATCAAACAGGGCACAAGTACGATATTTTTTAGAGAAAAACGACAGGATATTAAAGATATTTTCACTTTACACATGTTAATAAGTAAAAGGTCGCAGAAAACTTCAAAAAAGTATTTGGAAAACAATAATTAATGTAAATTTTAATGAAAGGAAAGAAAGAACGAGTTACAAGAGAAAAAGATGGTTTTAGAAACCTATAGAGTGAAAACAGAAAATTTATAAGATAAATTTTAAGTAGTAACATTGGTAAATTAATCTATCTGTAAGGAAAATATAAAAAACTCAAATTTATTGAAATAATTAATCGTTACCACCGAAAATCATCGGAAAATGAGTTAAAATCGCGGAATATGATTTGCTTTAATGTCACTATCAAATTCTATGTGTCCTTCTAATGCTATACCTTTGGGAACTAAAAAGCGACCAAAGCAATATTTCAAATCCCTCTATGGGGCGAATATTTGTTTTAAATCCAAAAAAAATTAGTTTGCACATCGTTTACTTTGTTATATCAGGTCGATGAGTCTGGCAACGGTCATAAATATTGATTGTATGGCAAAGTTATAGAATTAAGACATGCGCAATTACATGAAAACCTATAATTATTTAGTAAAATTTCAATAAATACAAGTGTGACCTGAAGGTTACACGGTCCAATAGAGGGTTAAAACGTGGACAAAGCACTGAATTAAAATTAACCAATTACGCTGATTCAAATTTTCTAGATCGTATTTACAAGTCGTTTAGTAAACTCGGGAGTCGTAATATCAATCACTTCAAAACCCTTTTTGTGAATCCGAACTTAATCCGCATTAGTATTAAAATTTAAGAACGGGTACGATTTGCATAGAATTAAAAAACAGACAAACAATGATTTCAAATTAAAAATATTGACAAGGCTCAGAAAATGCTTGAAGTTTTTGACGGATTTGAGGTTCTCAAAAGGGCCGCCGATTTACAAAGCGAATTGTCCATGGCAATAACTTTTACTTATTCATAGTATCCGTACACTCAAGTGATGCTCCACACTAGTGTTTAATTTAAAACAATAACACACTAATAACACAACTTTCCAAACGTGTATCATGCTAAAAAAGTCTAATGGAGTAAAACGACAACGGTTTTAACAAATTGTGTTTTACAGCGTACGTAGGAGTTTCTGACCATAAACATATGTAGGTAAAGTACCGAACACATCACAGAAGAAATATTCAACTGTGGATTTTTGTAAATTTAAATTATATTGACAAATACTTGTATAATATTACTTTTATCAATACAGTATTCATTAATATATTGTAATAATAATAATAATTTATCGCGGGAAAACAAATAATGCAGATATTCGACGAAAGCGCCTCTAGCGTCTCGTGCGGAACTACACATCCCTGCTTAAATAATTCCCTATATCGTGTCCGGCCCCTGCGTTCGAGCAACAGAAAGTCACAAACTAATTGGAAAGTATATAGTGAGTTTGCGCATGCACACTAAAAAGTTCATAACCGTTTGTGAACTGTATGCCAAAAC
Organism: Digitonthophagus gazella; assembly: GCA_036711955.1. Taxonomy (NCBI): domain Eukaryota; kingdom Metazoa; phylum Arthropoda; class Insecta; order Coleoptera; family Scarabaeidae; genus Digitonthophagus; species Digitonthophagus gazella. Next base: position 13,940,306 of record JASCIT010000001.1, read on the forward strand.
AAACCTTATATGAATGCTTGAAAACTTATTCTGATGAAAATAAAATTCCTTTGAAAAACATATTAGCGTGTGCAACAGATGGTGCTCCTGCGATGGTAGGACGTCATCGTGGTTTTATAACGTTGCTGAAAAGTCAAATTCCTCATATCCTAACAATTCATTGTATAATTCATAGACAACATTTGGTTGCAAAATCAATTGGTGGGAGATTACATGAAACAATTAATCTGGTAATTTTAATGATAAACAAAATAAAAGCTCACCCCCTTAATGATAGACTCTTTCGACAATTATGCCATGAAAATGACGAGGATTATGAGCGACTATTACTGCACACGGAAGTCAGGTGGCTATCTAAAGGACGTTGCTTCAACAGATTTTTCAATCTGTTTGATAGTGTAATCAAGCACTTGGAATCAATTAATTATCATTTTCCTATGGAACTGTCTGTTTTAAAAAGTGACATAGCTTATTTAGCAGATATATATATATACAAAAATAAATGAGCTACTTCTAAAACTACAGGGAAACCATATAAGTTTAATTAAAGTGAAAAGTTTAATTATTGGGTTTATAAACAAATTAAAACTCTATAAAAATAACATAAACAGACAGGATTTTACTTTGTTTCCCAGTTTAGATAAAATCACTGTGCAGGAAGAAAATATACAAGTATATTGCGAACATATAGATAACTTAATTACGGACATGAAACTACGATTTAAAGATGTTGAAGACATTTATATTCCCGATTGGGTAATTAATCCGTTCACCAGTGAATGTGCTGTAGTACCATCCGGCATTCAAGAAATATTAGTAGATTTGCAGGCAGATGTTGAGGCAAAAGTCTGTTTTGAACAAAATACTTTGGAAGAATTTTGGATAAAAAATAGTGAAATATATCAGCCGTGATGGAAAGAAATCAAAGTTTTAATTATGGCATTTCCAACTTCATATTTAGTAGAAAAAGGATTTAGCGCTGTAACGCAACTGCTAACAAAGCAAAGGAGCCGGTTAAAAACCTGCGAATGTGGTGACTTGAGACTCTACCTCACTAAGTTAGAACCTAATATTACGAAATTATGTAAAAGTCATCAACCTCAAGGTTCTCATTAAAACTCTAACTTTAATATAGGTACTTCTTTATATCTTTTAAGTTAAAAGTAAAATAAAGTTATTTCTTTTCTTTTTGTTTCTAAATTCACTTTTTTGCACTAATTAAACCTAGCGTATATGTACTATAGAGAAATGTACCGGGTGAAAAATTCACAATTTTACTTTTTGAGTTGACTGGACATGCAATTTTCATTCAAAAAGTGTAGGGGGGCGATCATTGAAGCAAACCGGATTAAGTGGGCAGGTCCCTCGAAAAGGTTGAGAAGCACTGTACTAAATAAACCGGTCGCATTTGTGATGCATAGTCGATCTCCCAGCGATCTCTGCTTTGGCGAATCGCCGGTGATTTGTACCGTGATTTGTGATTTATTGGCACTATACATCCAATTCAAATCCATATCCATTTTATATGTGGTGCGGGTCTCTAATTAAATAGTGTGACCCGATTATTTATTAATTGGTATACCTGCTGCCACCAGAAGCAGTTATTTTTGCGCTAATTAATTATTTAATTACCCTCAAAAGCGCGCGGTTACTACTTCAGAACCGTGAGTCCTTGCACTAAAGCTCTAGCAGAAAAGGGAAATGAAACTCAAGTGTAAAACAACACTTAAACTATATTTACAAAATAATATCAAAATCTCGATTAGTTACAATAAAAATGACCCTAACGTTAACTAACCGACGTTACTTTAGAGAGAGAGAGAATAGACTAGGAATCCCGATCTTTATCTGAAACCCTAATACACGGATGGTCCCTAACAGGTGATCACGAGAATTGGCAAACAGACTTACTCTGGACTTGCGGATGATTGTTGCAATTAATCCTGATCGTCAATCTGGATTCCCCTGGTGCCTTCTCGAACTGGGCCGCTCGTGAATATCCAACACCTTGCAATCAATGATCACACCACACCGAAATAACACGCGTCGCGGTTTATTTCCAAAGTCCCGAAGTTTGAATGCACCGAAGAAAACGAATACTAAGATTCGATGATGAATGCTAAGATTCAAACTCGCGTCGAAGTTGTCGCTAAGATTTTGTTGAGAGTTTCGGGCTAAGAGTCCGATTGAGATTTTCGGGCTTAGAGTCCGATTGAGATTTTCGGGCTTAGAGTCCGATTGAGATTAACCAAAATAAAATGATTCTCTCGCAAGTAACCTCGGTTCTGGGAGGTGGTAATTCTGAGCTACTTGGGCGTACCTAACGTCTGGACAACCCCTCGCAGGAGGCCAATCCAGAAGATTTGGGCGGGTGTTTTTACAATATTAATTAACCAATCCCTAACGCACCTTACGTCGACACTTAGGCCACGGGACCTACCAAAAAACCCCCCGCCAACTAGCTAATTGCGAAAACCCTCACGTAATTCCCAGACCGTGGGACCATCAACGATTACGTGAGCCAAAACTCCTAATTTTTCAACGGCTATTTTGTTCCGCGAAAACCCATAAACTTGAGGATACATAACTTCCCTAAAAATTCCTCAAGTTTAGGTGTCTCTACCGGACGTCGTAAACGAAAGACGTGATTTTCGACTTTTCTACCAAACACGATACATAACTTGAATCCCTAATGTGAATGGTATATTTTTTTTTCTAAACCCACAGTAATTCCCGAATTACTACACTCCTCCCTTCTTTAAAGAAATTGCCCTCAATTTCTTATACCTCTAACCTAACAGAGGAAGGGATTCGCAAGCAAATTCTATTTGATCCAATTACTAAGCCTCATTAACGGCTTGAATATTTTAAACCCCCAAATACTTGCAAATGCCTCCCTTATTACAAAATATATATATATATATATATATATATCTTACACCCTATATCTTCGGCATCCAACTCTGCGGTGCTATCTCCCCCGTTGGCATCTGAGGGTACACGCCGGGTGCGTGTTCCTCAGCTGCTCCCGCGGTTGGTTCTGCCGGCGCACTGGCACGTGCCAGTGGTATCGTCTCTTCCGTGCCCGATTCGCGCGCGGTTTGTTGGTCCCTATTCCGTCTTCCGTGCGAATGGACACAAAACATTGTTACGCTGTCCCAGACAGCCCCGATGAGTCTCAGACTCCACCCAAATAGTTCGAACAACACTACCCCGTGCACGATTGTGTCTATCACGAACTTGAATACCCGAACCGCGAAATACACAGCGATGCAACCTCCCGTCAACGACCCAAGATATGGAAACCAGTCCCAGAAGGCGTTCCATTGGCCCTGTACCCATCCTCGAACGGTCTGCTCAGAGATCAGGGGGGCGATATTCGTTCCTTGGAGGTCCAGCGTGCCTCCCATCATCGTCTCCGTGAGGATGTTACTGACCGCCTTCCTTTCCGTGGGGATGATTAAATGTTGTCGTAGATTTTCCATATCTTCCTGGGAGTAAATCCCTCCTTGGAAGAGGTTGCCCGGACTCACATACGTCCATCTGTGTTCGTTGTTGGGTTCCATTACCTCCGGGGTGGGTATCTCATGGAGTGTGTGAGATACTTTGTACCATTTGTTCCCCAATTTGTAGGCCGGGAACAGAAATGGATTACAACCAATCTCGGTGCCGTACTTTTGCAGTACATGCGTACGAGGTGCCATGAATAACGACGCATTCAGGTACATCACCGGGAGCTCGTGGTAGCACCGTTCGGTGTTCCGTACCTGCACTTCCACCGGGTTGCATTGTATAACATGGACCACTTCTCCATAGTTGACAGCCATGTACCCTGGTTGTTTCATTTTGGCAAACGCAAACTCCATTGGTGCTGTCACAGCTAATGTTTGTAGATTCCGCAGCACCTGTTGTTCCAGGGTACACCTCTGGACTATTACATCTGCGTACAGCGAGGTCAACTGTCGCTGAAGGTGCCTTTCGACGAAGACAATTTTTGTGTTAACATACGTCGTCGGGTCCATGTTAAAGAGATTAATTTTACTCTTAGTAAAGTAAAACAACCCGTTCTCCGATGGCTTAATGATAAAGAAACGGGGATGGTCCGTTTCATAGGCCGTCTGTCCACATATCATTGTGGGTCGCGCCGTTGGCATGGCGAAGATCGTCTCCCCCGACTCGACAGTGTAAACCGTGGTATCATAGTTTTGCCGAGTTAGGTTTGTCGGTGTCAATTTCTTCGCGTTTCCCTCGTACAAGACCTCGTATTTCGTCCTGGAGCACTGGCTGTTGTCCACGTGGTCCCAAAAGGTGTATCCGTACATGGTGTCCACACACGATTTTTCTCTGTACGGACACGTCACTCCTCCGGGCAGTACCATTTGATTCTCGGCAAGCCTGGCTGGTACTACCCTCTCCTGTAGAGTAATTTCCAGTGCTCCTTGTGCAAGCACGTCCGACCACCGGCCCTTGTGATCTTCGTAGTCGGATCCCTTACACGAATTGTCCCCGGTCATTTTACCGGCCATCAACACGCTGGCAAACGTGGTTCCATTTATGACCAACCCTTCAATATTCTTTCCGTAGAACCGATAAAGCTGTCTGCTTCTGTGCATTTCGTAGCACATCTCCCGGTTCACCGGATATATAAACGAAGTCAACCCATTCCGAACCGCTGACATGTGTGAGTGCATTCCGCAGTGAGTAATCATCCTAGTCACGTGGATCTTGCACTGCACAATGGGTATCATTTCCACTTCGTTCAGCTGTACCAATTGGATCTTCTCCATAGACTCCGTCACGGTGTTAGCTGGGGTCTTGCACGCTCCGATGTCCGTGAGGCTGAACGTGCTGATGTTCATCTTCGCGTTCTGGCAGTCATACGCGATGATGGCCTGGGCACCCCTGACGACCGCCGCTAAGAACACCAAGAGTCGGACGAAGATCCTTCCCTCCATGGTTACGGGTTGACTTATGGGAATTCTAAAACATATCGACACAACCAAAATCAGTAATTCTCCTCGCACGCGTAAGGAAACTACACATGCACTAATCCTACAACAACGTGTAAAAGAAAATAGAAACGATAATTAAAAACCCATGTGAAACGCTTAAATGCGTTTCCGCAGAACCCATGGATGTTCTGGTGCCGGTCCTCGACTCCTCAATCGATAACGTAGGGGTGCATGCTCCGGTCGCTCAACAATATCTTCATCCGCCGCTTGTTGATCTTCTACCCCCGCCTGATGATCCGGAAGCCTAATTACTCCCCTAATGATATCCAAACCTTCTGGTTCCGGGATAACATCTTCTCCGTGGTCGACATCTGGAATTCCCTGCAACAAACCTGGCTCTCCTGCCGATTTATTCAAATTTTCATTTGTTTTCTCCTTTTTCGGATTCTGTTTGTTGTCCTCTTTCCATTCTTCTTCATAACAGGGCTTTAACCTGTTAACGTGAAGTATTTGTTCACGGTTTCCCTTTGAATCCTCTATCCGATAGTTTACGGGACCCGTTTGTTCTATTATGCTAAATGGGCCTTCCCATTTCTTTGTTAACTTCCGTCCCAAACCCTCCTTGACCGCCGGCTGGTAGAGGTACACCTTATCATGAGGCTCATAAATAACCTCCTCCGTCTTCTCATTGTAGTACCTCTCTCTCGCACCCGCTGCGGCATCTGTTCGGTGTTTTACACCCTCGAATGCGGTCGTTAACCTCGCCTGCATTTCTTCCGCATAATTTTCGGCGTAATCATATCGGGTACGAGCCACCTCAAATACTTCATCATTCGGAAGCATCATTTTCCGTCCATGCCATAGGAAATACGGACTCTCCTTTGTTGTTGAATGGATGGCTGCTCGGTATGCCATCATTGCATACGGAATCCATTCATCCCAATCCCTCTGTGAGCCGTCTACGTAATGGGACAAAATATCCTTGAGCGTACGATGGCTACGCTCCAACATTCCATTACTTTGGGGATGGTACGCTGTTGTCTGGATCTTCTTTATCCCCAATTTCTCACAGATGTCCTTGATTAGTCGCGATGTCAGATTCTTCCCTTGATCGCTTAAGAGTCTCTTAGGTACACCGTACCTGCAAATTATGTTTTTAACAAAGACCTTGGCAATGGTTTCGGTCTTTTGGTCCGGGATCGGTATCGCTTCGGGGTACCTCGTAAAGTGATCCTGAAAAGTTAAAACATATTTATTTCCTTCGTAACTGGTTACGAACGGTCCAACGATATCGATGGATACCAATTCCATCGGTTCGTTGACCGCAGAAAATCTTTGAAGTGGCGCCAATTTTTGCCTCGGCGTCTTCCTTTCGTTGCAGGATTTGCATTTTCTCACATAATCCTGTACGTCCACTTCCATATTCTTCCAGTACATCCTCGATTTCATCAAAAGGTATGTTTTCGACGCCCCCATATGACCTGCGTATGGCAGATCGTGATACAACCGGATCATTTCTTTGATCATATTCCTCGGTATCACTACTCGGTTGTTATTGTTTAATTCCGTCGCCTTCCGGAATAACAACCCGTCTTCGTCAATGAAATATTCTTCATCTTCACCGACGTTCTCTAACTTTTCAAACAGGATTTCTAAGGTCGGATCTCGCTGTTGATTTTCCTTGATGAAATCCTTGCTTAAAATGGGCAGATATGGCACATCATCTGTCGCGAAAACTTCTTCAAATAAAGTTTTTCCCATTTGATTCGTGTTTTGGTCCTCCTTGTCATTTTCAGCCACCTGTAACCGACTTAGAGCATCAGCATTACCATGTTTCTTACCCGCTTTGTGCTCTATCTCGAAATTATATTCCGCCAATAAGATAGACCATCTCGCCAATCTTGAAGTTGGATCTCTCAATGAGAACAACCACTTCAACGGTCTGTGGTCGGTGACAATTGTAAATTTGTTACCGTACAGATAACACCTAAAATGTTTTATCGCCCATACAATTGCTAAACATTCCTGTTCCGTAACGCTGTAGTTTCGTTCGGCCTTGCTTAGTTGACGACTGGCGTAAGCTATCGGTTTTTCTTCCCCTTCGATCTTCTGGCTTAGAACAGCGCCGATGGCTGTTCCAGAAGCATCCGTCGATAGTCGGAACGGTAGGTCGAATTGCGGATACATTAACAAAGGTGGATTTGTTAATCTGTCCTTGAAGTAACTGAACGCTTCCTCCTGCGTTTCATTCCACTCAAAGCTCTCGTCCTTCTTCGTGAGCTTAGTTAAAGGTAAAGCCCTCTGCGCGTACTCCGGGATAAATTTCCTGTAAAAACCAACAAGACCCAAGAAGGCTCTTACCTCTCTTACGTTTTTAGGAGTTGGATATCCCCGCACAGCTCTTATCTTCTCCGGATCCGGTTGGATTCCTTCACTGGAGATGATATGACCTAAATACTTTACCTCCGAAAATGCGAATTTGCATTTCGTTAATTTCAATTTCAGGTTTGCCTCTCGTAATCTCTTGAAAACATTTTCAAGTCTCAGCAGGTGATCTTCAAACTCGCTGCTGAATACGATTATATCGTCCAAATAAACGAGACATTGCTCTCCAGTCAAACCTGATAGTACCGCATACATTAACCTTTGAAATGTGCTAGGAGCATTCACTAATCCGAATGGCATTCTGTTACATTCGTAGTGCCCATCTGGTGTGGAAAACGCCGTTTTTTCGATGTCCCTCGGGTCGACCTTTACCTGCCAATACCCGCTCGCCAAATCCAGTGTCGAAAAATACTTGGCATTTCCCATCTGGTCCAGAGTTTCTTGCAAATTTGGTAACGGAAAATAATCCCTCTTCGTTACCGCATTTAATCCCCTGTAATCGACGCAAACTCGAATTTTATTCTCTCCTTCCGGTGCCTTCTTAGCAACCATAACCACCGGAGCGGACCAGGGAGACTTTGAGGGTCGAATTACTCCTTGTTCCAGCATCTCGTCGATCTGCTGTTTTAATTCTTCCCGTTGTCGATAAGGGATACGATAGGGCGCCTTTGTGATTGGGGGAACCTCATCGGTGATGATCCGGTGTGTTACCTCGTTCGTACATCCCAATCTCCTATCGTTTCCATGAAAAACGTCGTTGTACTTATTGATAAGCTTTTCCATGGCCCTCTTGTGATCACTAGGTAAGTGACCTAATTGAAACCTTTCGGTTTTCCCCGGCGTCGACTTCTCGCCTTGTTCGGTACTGAAAACGTCATAATTATTATTCCCCGACGTATACTCACTGTACCCGATGATTGTGTTTTTCTTGAGCTTAACCACTCCGCTCGACACATTCATCACTCTCATTGGGATAACTCCTTTTGCTGCGTTCAAACTCCTCGCAAAAGTGATTCCATGTACAGGAATCTCGATGGGTTCCACAAGGATGTCCTTCCCATCTTGAGTTAAACCCTGCGTAACTTCACACATGAGGATGCTCCGTGGCGGTACGTCGATGTCGTCCTTGAGTTTTACCAGACACTGCTTCGGTGTCTTCCCGGCTTCTACTCTGGTTTCGACTGCTTCTTTTCTCCCAACGTAGTGTAGAGAAATCTCCATCCCACTGTTATCGAAGATAACATTTACTAACCGCTCCACGTCGCGATCCCCTGAAACTAAAGCTAAACATTTAATATGTTTATCTTGACAACACCGGCGTAAATTCTTTAACGCCTCGACGATACTGTGTGACTCAGCCTTATCGTCGCTTTTTTCCTTTTCTATTAAATAGAAAATTCCCCTGTTGATCCCTCGCTTGGACCAACAATCTTGAAGGACTGCAACCTCGCCGACCTTCTTCTTTTGCTTCAGAAGCAAAGTCCTACGACCGAATTTAGTCAAAAATTGGGTCGCAATGTCGTCTTCCATAGCGAAGTCCTTCGAAACCCAAGTTGCCAGGGCAACGTTGTCTGGCGCGGAGAAAATGTCTTCGTCGCTTATTTCAATCAGCGTTGGCTTCGCTGATTCCACCGGTTTCGACGATTCTACCCGTTTCGAAGCCTTCTTAGATTTCTTTTCCTTTTTCGGTGGGTTGGCGGATTTCGTTGGTTTCGTCGTTTTCGCCGTTTCCTCTACTTTCGTCGTTGCTTTTCCACCGGAGGACGTTGCGAACACCGGCGAGGTCCTATCTCGCATTTTAAATTCGCAATTTCTAAACTCCACCTTGTCCTCTCTGAAATTTACCATGCCACCGAAATGACGTAAGAAATCTCTCCCGAGTAACCCTTCCGCTAGAATTGGGACACTATCCGGGCCGACGACACATGTAAAATTAACCTCCGTAGAACCTAACCTGAAACAGAGAATCGCGGTACCTAGGCTTTCTATACCTTGGCCCTCGATACCTTTTAAACAAATTATGTTCGAACTTTGGACGTTTAAACCTAAATCGCGTATCACGTGTTCCTTGACTAGTGTGATTGATGCACCAGAATCCACAAGGAAGTCCGTTCGCCGATCACCTGTGTTAATTATGATATTACAACCCCTATCTAATCCGCGATCTACATCTCTGCATATCATTACGGCGGGTCTCTGTTCTGGGGCTTGAGCAGAGACCGCTCCTAGTTTAAAGACTCCTTTGTTTTCTGCGGGGGTTTGCTACCTGAACTCTTCGCGGTCGATGTGTTTGGATTCCGTCGCCGCGGGGGTTCCCTATCTTTACAAAACTTGTAAATGTGGCCCGGTTTACCACATTTAAAGCAAACAATTTCACGGTTACCTTTAAAATTAACCTGCCGCCTATCCCCGTCATTATTTATTTCCCTAACATCTCGCCTTTCCATATGATCTTTGCTTTGTTTCTCGGAATTAGAATTACTGAATTGTCGTTCGCGACTTTCACAAAACAGTAAATTTTGTGATCCCGTACCCGACTTCAACATCATATATGAGGATTCCGCCTCAGCCGCGATTTTTACTACTTCGTCAAACGTTAAAGTCCTATCGCGATTTAAACCCATAATCACTAATTGTAAAATACCTCTATCTAATCCCGTTTTAAATTGATCGATTAGATCGCGCTCGTGACGTTCTAATATCGATTTCCTACTGTTCTCATCGCCTTCTTTAATATATCTTTCGTTGTCTATTAACAATTGTTTACCCGCGATCCTAACACGCGCTGCAAAATCATGAACCGATTCTTTTGGATGTTGAAGACATTTACTTAAAATAATCGCGCCTTGACCCGTTAAATCCCTAACGTACTTCGTACGGAATTTGTCAACTAATGTGCTAAGCTTTACATTATCATCGCTTAACGCGGGATCTGAGTCTACATATTCAAATGCTGGTCCTGTAATTAAGCATTTGAAAACTGCGACGGTTTGAGGTTCTGTCCATTGTTCTAACACCGATCTCTGTTTGATTTTGGTTAAAAATTCTACAACATTTTCTCCCGATTTACCTGAGAATGATGGTAATCCCGATAAATCTACTTTAGGCATTTTCAATACTAATCTACCTGTTTCTCTCTAAACAAAAAAATCCTAACTTCCCGTTTTCTACCTGACGATACTTTCGCTGGATATCGCGCCGCCTTGTGCGTCTATTTTTATTATTAATAAAAATTTCCTAACCGATTTAAACGGTCTAACCTAGTCAAATTGACGTAACCTAATCTGACTAATTCCACCTAGCGAAATTTAAGTTAATCCCACCGCCGTGCCACCAATTTATGTAGTGCGGGTCTCTAATTAAATAGTGTGACCCGATTATTTATTAATTGGTATACCTGCTGCCACCAGAAGCAGTTATTTTTGCGCTAATTAATTATTTAATTACCCTCAAAAGCGCGCGGTTACTACTTCAGAACCGTGAGTCCTTGCACTAAAGCTCTAGCAGAAAAGGGAAATGAAACTCAAGTGTAAAACAACACTTAAACTATATTTACAAAATAATATCAAAATCTCGATTAGTTACAATAAAAATGACCCTAACGTTAACTAACCGACGTTACTTTAGAGAGAGAGAGAATAGACTAGGAATCCCGATCTTTATCTGAAACCCTAATACACGGATGGTCCCTAACAGGTGATCACGAGAATTGGCAAACAGACTTACTCTGGACTTGCGGATGATTGTTGCAATTAATCCTGATCGTCAATCTGGATTCCCCTGGTGCCTTCTCGAACTGGGCCGCTCGTGAATATCCAACACCTTGCAATCAATGATCACACCACACCGAAATAACACGCGTCGCGGTTTATTTCCAAAGTCCCGAAGTTTGAATGCACCGAAGAAAACGAATACTAAGATTCGATGATGAATGCTAAGATTCAAACTCGCGTCGAAGTTGTCGCTAAGATTTTGTTGAGAGTTTCGGGCTAAGAGTCCGATTGAGATTTTCGGGCTTAGAGTCCGATTGAGATTTTCGGGCTTAGAGTCCGATTGAGATTAACCAAAATAAAATGATTCTCTCGCAAGTAACCTCGGTTCTGGGAGGTGGTAATTCTGAGCTACTTGGGCGTACCTAACGTCTGGACAACCCCTCGCAGGAGGCCAATCCAGAAGATTTGGGCGGGTGTTTTTACAATATTAATTAACCAATCCCTAACGCACCTTACGTCGACACTTAGGCCACGGGACCTACCAAAAAACCCCCCGCCAACTAGCTAATTGCGAAAACCCTCACGTAATTCCCAGACCGTGGGACCATCAACGATTACGTGAGCCAAAACTCCTAATTTTTCAACGGCTATTTTGTTCCGCGAAAACCCATAAACTTGAGGATACATAACTTCCCTAAAAATTCCTCAAGTTTAGGTGTCTCTACCGGACGTCGTAAACGAAAGACGTGATTTTCGACTTTTCTACCAAACACGATACATAACTTGAATCCCTAATGTGAATGGTATATTTTTTTTTCTAAACCCACAGTAATTCCCGAATTACTACACTCCTCCCTTCTTTAAAGAAATTGCCCTCAATTTCTTATACCTCTAACCTAACAGAGGAAGGGATTCGCAAGCAAATTCTATTTGATCCAATTACTAAGCCTCATTAACGGCTTGAATATTTTAAACCCCCAAATACTTGCAAATGCCTCCCTTATTACAAAATATATATATATATATATATATATATCTTACACCCTATATCTTCGGCATCCAACTCTGCGGTGCTATCTCCCCCGTTGGCATCTGAGGGTACACGCCGGGTGCGTGTTCCTCAGCTGCTCCCGCGGTTGGTTCTGCCGGCGCACTGGCACGTGCCAGTGGTATCGTCTCTTCCGTGCCCGATTCGCGCGCGGTTTGTTGGTCCCTATTCCGTCTTCCGTGCGAATGGACACAAAACATTGTTACGCTGTCCCAGACAGCCCCGATGAGTCTCAGACTCCACCCAAATAGTTCGAACAACACTACCCCGTGCACGATTGTGTCTATCACGAACTTGAATACCCGAACCGCGAAATACACAGCGATGCAACCTCCCGTCAACGACCCAAGATATGGAAACCAGTCCCAGAAGGCGTTCCATTGGCCCTGTACCCATCCTCGAACGGTCTGCTCAGAGATCAGGGGGGCGATATTCGTTCCTTGGAGGTCCAGCGTGCCTCCCATCATCGTCTCCGTGAGGATGTTACTGACCGCCTTCCTTTCCGTGGGGATGATTAAATGTTGTCGTAGATTTTCCATATCTTCCTGGGAGTAAATCCCTCCTTGGAAGAGGTTGCCCGGACTCACATACGTCCATCTGTGTTCGTTGTTGGGTTCCATTACCTCCGGGGTGGGTATCTCATGGAGTGTGTGAGATACTTTGTACCATTTGTTCCCCAATTTGTAGGCCGGGAACAGAAATGGATTACAACCAATCTCGGTGCCGTACTTTTGCAGTACATGCGTACGAGGTGCCATGAATAACGACGCATTCAGGTACATCACCGGGAGCTCGTGGTAGCACCGTTCGGTGTTCCGTACCTGCACTTCCACCGGGTTGCATTGTATAACATGGACCACTTCTCCATAGTTGACAGCCATGTACCCTGGTTGTTTCATTTTGGCAAACGCAAACTCCATTGGTGCTGTCACAGCTAATGTTTGTAGATTCCGCAGCACCTGTTGTTCCAGGGTACACCTCTGGACTATTACATCTGCGTACAGCGAGGTCAACTGTCGCTGAAGGTGCCTTTCGACGAAGACAATTTTTGTGTTAACATACGTCGTCGGGTCCATGTTAAAGAGATTAATTTTACTCTTAGTAAAGTAAAACAACCCGTTCTCCGATGGCTTAATGATAAAGAAACGGGGATGGTCCGTTTCATAGGCCGTCTGTCCACATATCATTGTGGGTCGCGCCGTTGGCATGGCGAAGATCGTCTCCCCCGACTCGACAGTGTAAACCGTGGTATCATAGTTTTGCCGAGTTAGGTTTGTCGGTGTCAATTTCTTCGCGTTTCCCTCGTACAAGACCTCGTATTTCGTCCTGGAGCACTGGCTGTTGTCCACGTGGTCCCAAAAGGTGTATCCGTACATGGTGTCCACACACGATTTTTCTCTGTACGGACACGTCACTCCTCCGGGCAGTACCATTTGATTCTCGGCAAGCCTGGCTGGTACTACCCTCTCCTGTAGAGTAATTTCCAGTGCTCCTTGTGCAAGCACGTCCGACCACCGGCCCTTGTGATCTTCGTAGTCGGATCCCTTACACGAATTGTCCCCGGTCATTTTACCGGCCATCAACACGCTGGCAAACGTGGTTCCATTTATGACCAACCCTTCAATATTCTTTCCGTAGAACCGATAAAGCTGTCTGCTTCTGTGCATTTCGTAGCACATCTCCCGGTTCACCGGATATATAAACGAAGTCAACCCATTCCGAACCGCTGACATGTGTGAGTGCATTCCGCAGTGAGTAATCATCCTAGTCACGTGGATCTTGCACTGCACAATGGGTATCATTTCCACTTCGTTCAGCTGTACCAATTGGATCTTCTCCATAGACTCCGTCACGGTGTTAGCTGGGGTCTTGCACGCTCCGATGTCCGTGAGGCTGAACGTGCTGATGTTCATCTTCGCGTTCTGGCAGTCATACGCGATGATGGCCTGGGCACCCCTGACGACCGCCGCTAAGAACACCAAGAGTCGGACGAAGATCCTTCCCTCCATGGTTACGGGTTGACTTATGGGAATTCTAAAACATATCGACACAACCAAAATCAGTAATTCTCCTCGCACGCGTAAGGAAACTACACATGCACTAATCCTACAACAACGTGTAAAAGAAAATAGAAACGATAATTAAAAACCCATGTGAAACGCTTAAATGCGTTTCCGCAGAACCCATGGATGTTCTGGTGCCGGTCCTCGACTCCTCAATCGATAACGTAGGGGTGCATGCTCCGGTCGCTCAACAATATCTTCATCCGCCGCTTGTTGATCTTCTACCCCCGCCTGATGATCCGGAAGCCTAATTACTCCCCTAATGATATCCAAACCTTCTGGTTCCGGGATAACATCTTCTCCGTGGTCGACATCTGGAATTCCCTGCAACAAACCTGGCTCTCCTGCCGATTTATTCAAATTTTCATTTGTTTTCTCCTTTTTCGGATTCTGTTTGTTGTCCTCTTTCCATTCTTCTTCATAACAGGGCTTTAACCTGTTAACGTGAACTATTTGTTCACGGTTTCCCTTTGAATCCTCTATCCGATAGTTTACGGGACCCGTTTGTTCTATTATGCTAAATGGGCCTTCCCATTTCTTTGTTAACTTCCGTCCCAAACCCTCCTTGACCGCCGGCTGGTAGAGGTACACCTTATCATGAGGCTCATAAATAACCTCCTCCGTCTTCTCATTGTAGTACCTCTCTCTCGCACCCGCTGCGGCATCTGTTCGGTGTTTTACACCCTCGAATGCGGTCGTTAACCTCGCCTGCATTTCTTCCGCATAATTTTCGGCGTAATCATATCGGGTACGAGCCACCTCAAATACTTCATCATTCGGAAGCATCATTTTCCGTCCATGCCATAGGAAATACGGACTCTCCTTTGTTGTTGAATGGATGGCTGCTCGGTATGCCATCATTGCATACGGAATCCATTCATCCCAATCCCTCTGTGAGCCGTCTACGTAATGGGACAAAATATCCTTGAGCGTACGATGGCTACGCTCCAACATTCCATTACTTTGGGGATGGTACGCTGTTGTCTGGATCTTCTTTATCCCCAATTTCTCACAGATGTCCTTGATTAGTCGCGATGTCAGATTCTTCCCTTGATCGCTTAAGAGTCTCTTAGGTACACCGTACCTGCAAATTATGTTTTTAACAAAGACCTTGGCAATGGTTTCGGTCTTTTGGTCCGGGATCGGTATCGCTTCGGGGTACCTCGTAAAGTGATCCTGAAAAGTTAAAACATATTTATTTCCTTCGTAACTGGTTACGAACGGTCCAACGATATCGATGGATACCAATTCCATCGGTTCGTTGACCGCAGAAAATCTTTGAAGTGGCGCCAATTTTTGCCTCGGCGTCTTCCTTTCGTTGCAGGATTTGCATTTTCTCACATAATCCTGTACGTCCACTTCCATATTCTTCCAGTACATCCTCGATTTCATCAAAAGGTATGTTTTCGACGCCCCCATATGACCTGCGTATGGCAGATCGTGATACAACCGGATCATTTCTTTGATCATATTCCTCGGTATCACTACTCGGTTGTTATTGTTTAATTCCGTCGCCTTCCGGAATAACAACCCGTCTTCGTCAATGAAATATTCTTCATCTTCACCGACGTTCTCTAACTTTTCAAACAGGATTTCTAAGGTCGGATCTCGCTGTTGATTTTCCTTGATGAAATCCTTGCTTAAAATGGGCAGATATGGCACATCATCTGTCGCGAAAACTTCTTCAAATAAAGTTTTTCCCATTTGATTCGTGTTTTGGTCCTCCTTGTCATTTTCAGCCACCTGTAACCGACTTAGAGCATCAGCATTACCATGTTTCTTACCCGCTTTGTGCTCTATCTCGAAATTATATTCCGCCAATAAGATAGACCATCTCGCCAATCTTGAAGTTGGATCTCTCAATGAGAACAACCACTTCAACGGTCTGTGGTCGGTGACAATTGTAAATTTGTTACCGTACAGATAACACCTAAAATGTTTTATCGCCCATACAATTGCTAAACATTCCTGTTCCGTAACGCTGTAGTTTCGTTCGGCCTTGCTTAGTTGACGACTGGCGTAAGCTATCGGTTTTTCTTCCCCTTCGATCTTCTGGCTTAGAACAGCGCCGATGGCTGTTCCAGAAGCATCCGTCGATAGTCGGAACGGTAGGTCGAATTGCGGATACATTAACAAAGGTGGATTTGTTAATCTGTCCTTGAAGTAACTGAACGCTTCCTCCTGCGTTTCATTCCACTCAAAGCTCTCGTCCTTCTTCGTGAGCTTAGTTAAAGGTAAAGCCCTCTGCGCGTACTCCGGGATAAATTTCCTGTAAAAACCAACAAGACCCAAGAAGGCTCTTACCTCTCTTACGTTTTTAGGAGTTGGATATCCCCGCACAGCTCTTATCTTCTCCGGATCCGGTTGGATTCCTTCACTGGAGATGATATGACCTAAATACTTTACCTCCGAAAATGCGAATTTGCATTTCGTTAATTTCAATTTCAGGTTTGCCTCTCGTAATCTCTTGAAAACATTTTCAAGTCTCAGCAGGTGATCTTCAAACTCGCTGCTGAATACGATTATATCGTCCAAATAAACGAGACATTGCTCTCCAGTCAAACCTGATAGTACCGCATACATTAACCTTTGAAATGTGCTAGGAGCATTCACTAATCCGAATGGCATTCTGTTACATTCGTAGTGCCCATCTGGTGTGGAAAACGCCGTTTTTTCGATGTCCCTCGGGTCGACCTTTACCTGCCAATACCCGCTCGCCAAATCCAGTGTCGAAAAATACTTGGCATTTCCCATCTGGTCCAGAGTTTCTTGCAAATTTGGTAACGGAAAATAATCCCTCTTCGTTACCGCATTTAATCCCCTGTAATCGACGCAAACTCGAATTTTATTCTCTCCTTCCGGTGCCTTCTTAGCAACCATAACCACCGGAGCGGACCAGGGAGACTTTGAGGGTCGAATTACTCCTTGTTCCAGCATCTCGTCGATCTGCTGTTTTAATTCTTCCCGTTGTCGATAAGGGATACGATAGGGCGCCTTTGTGATTGGGGGAACCTCATCGGTGATGATCCGGTGTGTTACCTCGTTCGTACATCCCAATCTCCTATCGTTTCCATGAAAAACGTCGTTGTACTTATTGATAAGCTTTTCCATGGCCCTCTTGTGATCACTAGGTAAGTGACCTAATTGAAACCTTTCGGTTTTCCCCGGCGTCGACTTCTCGCCTTGTTCGGTACTGAAAACGTCATAATTATTATTCCCCGACGTATACTCACTGTACCCGATGATTGTGTTTTTCTTGAGCTTAACCACTCCGCTCGACACATTCATCACTCTCATTGGGATAACTCCTTTTGCTGCGTTCAAACTCCTCGCAAAAGTGATTCCATGTACAGGAATCTCGATGGGTTCCACAAGGATGTCCTTCCCATCTTGAGTTAAACCCTGCGTAACTTCACACATGAGGATGCTCCGTGGCGGTACGTCGATGTCGTCCTTGAGTTTTACCAGACACTGCTTCGGTGTCTTCCCGGCTTCTACTCTGGTTTCGACTGCTTCTTTTCTCCCAACGTAGTGTAGAGAAATCTCCATCCCACTGTTATCGAAGATAACATTTACTAACCGCTCCACGTCGCGATCCCCTGAAACTAAAGCTAAACATTTAATATGTTTATCTTGACAACACCGGCGTAAATTCTTTAACGCCTCGACGATACTGTGTGACTCAGCCTTATCGTCGCTTTTTTCCTTTTCTATTAAATAGAAAATTCCCCTGTTGATCCCTCGCTTGGACCAACAATCTTGAAGGACTGCAACCTCGCCGACCTTCTTCTTTTGCTTCAGAAGCAAAGTCCTACGACCGAATTTAGTCAAAAATTGGGTCGCAATGTCGTCTTCCATAGCGAAGTCCTTCGAAACCCAAGTTGCCAGGGCAACGTTGTCTGGCGCGGAGAAAATGTCTTCGTCGCTTATTTCAATCAGCGTTGGCTTCGCTGATTCCACCGGTTTCGACGATTCTACCCGTTTCGAAGCCTTCTTAGATTTCTTTTCCTTTTTCGGTGGGTTGGCGGATTTCGTTGGTTTCGTCGTTTTCGCCGTTTCCTCTACTTTCGTCGTTGCTTTTCCACCGGAGGACGTTGCGAACACCGGCGAGGTCCTATCTCGCATTTTAAATTCGCAATTTCTAAACTCCACCTTGTCCTCTCTGAAATTTACCATGCCACCGAAATGACGTAAGAAATCTCTCCCGAGTAACCCTTCCGCTAGAATTGGGACACTATCCGGGCCGACGACACATGTAAAATTAACCTCCGTAGAACCTAACCTGAAACAGAGAATCGCGGTACCTAGGCTTTCTATACCTTGGCCCTCGATACCTTTTAAACAAATTATGTTCGAACTTTGGACGTTTAAACCTAAATCGCGTATCACGTGTTCCTTGACTAGTGTGATTGATGCACCAGAATCCACAAGGAAGTCCGTTCGCCGATCACCTGTGTTAATTATGATATTACAACCCCTATCTAATCCGCGATCTACATCTCTGCATATCATTACGGCGGGTCTCTGTTCTGGGGCTTGAGCAGAGACCGCTCCTAGTTTAAAGACTCCTTTGTTTTCTGCGGGGGTTTGCTACCTGAACTCTTCGCGGTCGATGTGTTTGGATTCCGTCGCCGCGGGGGTTCCCTATCTTTACAAAACTTGTAAATGTGGCCCGGTTTACCACATTTAAAGCAAACAATTTCACGGTTACCTTTAAAATTAACCTGCCGCCTATCCCCGTCATTATTTATTTCCCTAACATCTCGCCTTTCCATATGATCTTTGCTTTGTTTCTCGGAATTAGAATTACTGAATTGTCGTTCGCGACTTTCACAAAACAGTAAATTTTGTGATCCCGTACCCGACTTCAACATCATATATGAGGATTCCGCCTCAGCCGCGATTTTTACTACTTCGTCAAACGTTAAAGTCCTATCGCGATTTAAACCCATAATCACTAATTGTAAAATACCTCTATCTAATCCCGTTTTAAATTGATCGATTAGATCGCGCTCGTGACGTTCTAATATCGATTTCCTACTGTTCTCATCGCCTTCTTTAATATATCTTTCGTTGTCTATTAACAATTGTTTACCCGCGATCCTAACACGCGCTGCAAAATCATGAACCGATTCTTTTGGATGTTGAAGACATTTACTTAAAATAATCGCGCCTTGACCCGTTAAATCCCTAACGTACTTCGTACGGAATTTGTCAACTAATGTGCTAAGCTTTACATTATCATCGCTTAACGCGGGATCTGAGTCTACATATTCAAATGCTGGTCCTGTAATTAAGCATTTGAAAACTGCGACGGTTTGAGGTTCTGTCCATTGTTCTAACACCGATCTCTGTTTGATTTTGGTTAAAAATTCTACAACATTTTCTCCCGATTTACCTGAGAATGATGGTAATCCCGATAAATCTACTTTAGGCATTTTCAATACTAATCTACCTGTTTCTCTCTAAACAAAAAAATCCTAACTTCCCGTTTTCTACCTGACGATACTTTCGCTGGATATCGCGCCGCCTTGTGCGTCTATTTTTATTATTAATAAAAATTTCCTAACCGATTTAAACGGTCTAACCTAGTCAAATTGACGTAACCTAATCTGACTAATTCCACCTAGCGAAATTTAAGTTAATCCCACCGCCGTGCCACCAATTTATGTAGTGCGGGTCTCTAATTAAATAGTGTGACCCGATTATTTATTAATTGGTATACCTGCTGCCACCAGAAGCAGTTATTTTTGCGCTAATTAATTATTTAATTACCCTCAAAAGCGCGCGGTTACTACTTCAGAACCGTGAGTCCTTGCACTAAAGCTCTAGCAGAAAAGGGAAATGAAACTCAAGTGTAAAACAACACTTAAACTATATTTACAAAATAATATCAAAATCTCGATTAGTTACAATAAAAATGACCCTAAGGCCGGGGACACACACAACGGTTTTTCGCCGTACGGCAAAATGCCGTGCCGTACGTTCCGACAGTGGAGCGAATAAATGATTGAGACCTTTCACACTAGACGGCACCAGCAAAAAAACGTCACGGCAAAAAATCGTGCCGTTTAGCAGCCGTCCATTGTCACTGCAAGGGACGGCAGCCGTGCCGTAGATAGTAGATAGTGGCCTACGTCTTTAAATACAAGCTTTCACACGCAACGGATTTTTGCCGTTTGGAATTGTCTAGAAATTGTCTTGTCATTGGAATACACTGTCTAATAAGACGTAACTAACGTCAAGTAAGTAATGTCAAATATTGTACTGAACTCAACCAACGGCAATAAAACGTTGTGTGTGAAAGCAAGCTCGTTTTTCGCCGTCCGGCAAAATATCGGACGGCATTTTACCGTACGGCGAAAAACCGTTGTGTGTGTCTCCGGCCTAACGTTAACTAACCGACGTTACTTTAGAGAGAGAGAGAATAGACTAGGAATCCCGATCTTTATCTGAAACCCTAATACACGGATGGTCCCTAACAGGTGATCACGAGAATTGGCAAACAGACTTACTCTGGACTTGCGGATGATTGTTGCAATTAATCCTGATCGTCAATCTGGATTCCCCTGGTGCCTTCTCGAACTGGGCCGCTCGTGAATATCCAACACCTTGCAATCAATGATCACACCACACCGAAATAACACGCGTCGCGGTTTATTTCCAAAGTCCCGAAGTTTGAATGCACCGAAGAAAACGAATACTAAGATTCGATGATGAATGCTAAGATTCAAACTCGCGTCGAAGTTGTCGCTAAGATTTTGTTGAGAGTTTCGGGCTAAGAGTCCGATTGAGATTTTCGGGCTTAGAGTCCGATTGAGATTTTCGGGCTTAGAGTCCGATTGAGATTAACCAAAATAAAATGATTCTCTCGCAAGTAACCTCGGTTCTGGGAGGTGGTAATTCTGAGCTACTTGGGCGTACCTAACGTCTGGACAACCCCTCGCAGGAGGCCAATCCAGAAGATTTGGGCGGGTGTTTTTACAATATTAATTAACCAATCCCTAACGCACCTTACGTCGACACTTAGGCCACGGGACCTACCAAAAAACCCCCCGCCAACTAGCTAATTGCGAAAACCCTCACGTAATTCCCAGACCGTGGGACCATCAACGATTACGTGAGCCAAAACTCCTAATTTTTCAACGGCTATTTTGTTCCGCGAAAACCCATAAACTTGAGGATACATAACTTCCCTAAAAATTCCTCAAGTTTAGGTGTCTCTACCGGACGTCGTAAACGAAAGACGTGATTTTCGACTTTTCTACCAAACACGATACATAACTTGAATCCCTAATGTGAATGGTATATTTTTTTTTCTAAACCCACAGTAATTCCCGAATTACTACATATATATGCAATATTAAATCTGACATAAATTATGATTTTATTGACGTTTTTGACATCGACCGATCTCCGGCAAATCGCCGGCAAATCTCCGGCGCGTCGCCGGTAAAAACAGCGTAACGCAAGTGAATGACTCCATGGCAATTGACTGCATCGGAATTTTCTATTGGTGAATGGAGAATCTCCGGCGAATCGCTGGTAAATCTCCGGAGAATCTCCGGCGAATCGCCGGCGATCGACTATGCATACGGGTGTAAGTCTTAGGAACTTGAAACAAAAAATTTAATACATAAATAAGGTATAAACTTTCTTATGAGTTGGAAAGGAACATGTAATATCCACCGGAAGTATGAATAATTGAAAGTCACTTTATAATTTGATATATGAAGGGGGGTTAATTTTGGTATTGTTGGAAAGAGCTTTTTAAAAGAAACTAGGATTGGATTAAAAATAACTAAGTTATGACATTAAGAAAAAAAATTCTTTTAAGGTATTAGAATGGCTCAATGGTCTATGGCAGTGATTCTCAACCACTGTGCCGCGGCACTTCACTGTGCCGCGAGATTCTTGAAATGTGCCGCCAAATTTTATGGATGCATACAGTAAAATATTAAATTTTAATAAAACAGAAATATAGAAAGCAGTACTTAAGATAAAGATTGTCTACATTTAAAGGATTTCGGTAACTAAAATGAATGCGCTCCTGATACAAGTCCTGTCGAATTTTTTGCATTGGGAAACACTCACTACAAAACAGTTACCATTAGAATTGAAAACAATGCTGGAAAATTGTGTTAAAATAATTAATTACATAAAATCAAGACCATTAAAAAGTCGCCCACTTAGTCAATTATGCCAGGCGATGGAGTCTAAATATGAATCGTTGTTACTGCACACGGAAGTTAGGTGGTTGTCCAGAGGGAAAGTTTCATCTCGTGTGCTTCAGTTGA
The DNA here is from genome assembly GCA_036711955.1 of Digitonthophagus gazella. Classification (NCBI taxonomy): domain Eukaryota; kingdom Metazoa; phylum Arthropoda; class Insecta; order Coleoptera; family Scarabaeidae; genus Digitonthophagus; species Digitonthophagus gazella. The sequence goes on from JASCIT010000001.1 coordinate 13,962,764, forward strand.
AAAAGGAGATATGGATATTTTTTGAACAAGATAGTAAGGGTTTTGCTGATCTGTTAGATGACATAACGTGGTGTGCCAAGCTAGTTTATTGATCTGATATCTTTGTTATTTTTAATAATATAAATACAAGTATGCAAGGACTGAAAGAGAATATTTTAGCCTCTACCAATAAATTATTGGAATTTCAAAAACAAATTACTTTATGGAAGAAGCATAAGAAGGTAGTTTAGAAAAGTTTGAATCAGTTCCAAAAGAGTGTTCTAAAATAATTCATAAAACAGTTATTGATCATTTGACAATACTGGAGCAAAGAATTGTTCGATATTTTGCGAATTTAGAAATAAAAAACATTGAAAGAAAAGAAAGAACTAATTTTGCTGTGTCATAACCCAGATTTAATTTCAAAATTTTCAGAAGAATCATTTAATGCTTTCTGTATCAATCTTATTATTAGATTCAATTACTCGACAATATCACGAAAAGCTTTAAGTGTCTTAATACATTAAGTACACATTTTCTTTACTTTGTAAGGCTATTTTACTTTATATTCAATTAAAAATTATCATCGTTTGCTATTTTTACAAAATACAGGGTGTCCCAGATCACCCGTACCACCTGATTTACTCGAAAGCTATAAATCCTAGGAACTTGAAACAAAAAATTTGATACATAAATAGGGTATAAACTTTCTTATGAGTGGGAAAGGAACATCTAATATCAACCGGAAGTATGAATAATTGAAGGTCACTTTATAATTTGGTATATGAAGGGGGGTTAATTTTGGTATTGTTGGAAAGAGCTTTTCAAAAGAAATAACTTTTATAGGAAGCATTTTTTTGATATCATTTACCATTTTTATCCAAAATCGCTTTCAAAATCTCGATTTTTTACGAGTGTTTCCTAATGTCACCACTAGATGTCGCCGTCGGCCATTTAAAAAAATTATGACATTTACAAATAACGAGTGATAGTAAGTCACAAGGAATAATTTTATTAACAATACGACAAAATAATGTAACACCCTTAACTAAACTTCATAACTTAATACACTTAAGCCCAATAATATAAAACAATTTGATTTTTTTTTAATGGCCGACGGCGACATCTAGTGGTGATATCAAAAAACACTCGTAAAAAATCGAAATTTTGGAAGTGATTTTGAACAAAAACAGTAAATAATATCAAAAAATTCTTCCTATAAAAGATATTTCTTTTGAAAAGCTCTTTCCAACAACATCAAAATTAACCCCCCTTCATATATCAAATTATAAAGTGACTTTCAATTATTCATACTTCCGGTTGATATTAGATGTTCCTTTCCCACCCATAAGAAAGTTTATACCCTATTTATGTATCAAATTCCTAGGATTTATAGTTTTCGAGTAAATCAGGTGGTACGGGTGGTCTGGGACAGCCTGTATATCGTATTATAGGTACAACAGTTATTAACTATGTGTTTTAAATTTATCTAATTGTTGGTGTGCCGCCAAGTTTTTAAGTTATTAATAGTTGTGCCGTGGCGAAAAAAGGGTTGAGAATCACTGGTCTAGGGGTATGATTTTCGCTTCAGGTGCGAGAGGTCCCGGGTTCAAATCCCTGTCAATCCCTTTTTTTTGTCAGAAATGACAATTTTGATCTCTTTGAATTTTAGACTAGATCAAAAAATCGATAAATATCAGTATATAATATAAATGTCTAAAATATAACATCGTATTATTCAGCGATTTGTAAGTAAGTAGGGATTAAAGTTCGAAATTTCGTTCTGAAACCGTCCATTGTTGAGTCACTACGAATTGGTTTCGACATGCGAACCCAGATAAACTCTAAAACTAATTCAATTCTAAATTTTAATATTAAAAACTTAAAACTATTTTATTAAAAGTTCGATGATAAGAATTAAAGTTAAATTAAATATCCGATTATTAATATAATAAAAGCACCTTCCAAGTTACTCAAAACCAATTTTTTAGCTTCATCTCGTTCTAACTCAATATGTTTCGTTCGATTGAAAACCGTAAAAGTTTCATAATCGTCATCCCATTTTTTATCAATTCCCGATTGAAGAATCCGATATAAATCCCGGTTAAATTAGTCGATAATCGGATGACATCGTTTCATCATTAAATGATTAATAAGAGGGACTATTTTAAACGAATTAAAATCCCTTTTATCGTACCCCGCCAAATTCATTTCATTAGCGTAAACTATAATATCTTTCTTTTCCATAAATTCATCGATGATTTGAAAATATGTGGTGTTTCTCAAGTCAGAGTTTATTTTAAATGTAGGGTAAATTTCGTGTATTCGACTAGCGGTATAATTATTAACAACGATCGGATATTCGGGGTTTAAAGCCTCGTCTAAGGAAGTTATTCGTTTCGTATAAACCGGTTTAGTTAAAATACTGTATAAATACGATTGAATCAAAGAAGTAATTATTAACGAGTATAAAAACGAAGAAGTAAATAAAATTTTTAATGAGGTTGTTTCAAGACTGATTTTAATTGAGATAAAAAGTGTTAAAAAAATTGTATTTATTAAATTAGTAAAAATACCAGTTTTTTGAGTTATAACAAAGAAGATTGTTAAAATTAAAGTTGTAATTAAAATTAAAATTAAAGTTTTTGTTTGGAACAATTTTAATAATGATTGGAAATGAGTAAGTTTTTTCGGATTTGGTGTAAGTGTGATATCGTAAACGACTGTTATAAAGTTTGTAATTTCAAACTTTTCAAACCACCATAAATTTTCTATTGAAGTTAATACTGCGGTTGTACCTAAATAAATATCGCTGATATTCCCTTCGAATTCGTTTAATATAGGTAAAGCACTTCCATTAGCGGAAAAACCTTCATGTAAATGTTATTGGGTTCGTTTAAAATCACTTTAGTTGAATACTTTTCGAAACTCGCTTTTGCAAAGCTAAAAAGTGATCCCGGATTATTTTTTTCATGATAATTTATCGCCGTCGTTTGTCTAACGTCCCAACAAATTCTTATGTTACAACCAAAAACTGTAAAAGTCTCCTTATGGTCTTTACAACTCGTCGAAATTACTTTTGGATTGAAACAATCAAAGTTTTTAAAGTCAATTTTGTAAATATTCGATTTATACAAAATTAAAACCTTGGTTAATTTATATTTTTGAAATAAAACTTTTATAAGTCTTTCAATTACTTTTAAATAATACTTAAAATTATTTTTAAGAAGAATTAAAAATGTTCCTCGACAATAAGTTCCATCTTCTTGGTTAATTTCTTCCATAATTTTAAAAATTTCTTCGTAGTTTTCGATTTGTATCAAATAATTTTTAATTTTTTCGTATTTAAATATTTTAAAATCATCTACTGATTGTGACTGATTATTTTTAATATAAATCGGAAAGTTTAAAGATTTTATTTCTAAATTATCAAAATTTACAACCATCGTCCTTCCAGAAAAATCCTCAGATATCTTCTTAATGCAGTTAACCGTGTTAAAACTTTCGGTCAATGTCGCTTTTTGACTTACGATAATAAAAATTTTAATGAGGGTGTAAAATTTAAGAAACATTTGTGAGTTAAATTGAACAAGCTTTAAAAGCTTTTTATGTGTTCTTAGATTCGAATAAAGTGGAGAATTGAATGAAATCGAATGGAAATCTTATTATATTAATGTATCTCATTTTCGAAGGAGAAATAATAAATTGGGATATTAAGGAAATCGTTTTTAGATTATACATATTACATGTATATCTTTATACATGGTGTCCCGTTTTGGTTGTCCAATCTTTTACTGATATAGTCTCCAATTGAAAATAAGCAAAATAATTCTAATGAACATAGTGCCTAAAGCGTTAAATCAATTTTTTATACAGGGTTTCTCACGCAACTGGTTCGTTAGAACTTCATTGGGTTCCACTATTAGTAAATTTTTGAGATTTTGCCAGTAGGTGTTGTTCATCCGGATCTTTTGATTTAAAATATTTTCAAGATGGCTGCCACTTCCGGTCGACCGGAAGTAGGATACAACTTCGTTATTTTAAATGGAATGGTATAATTTTTATTGCATATTTTAATTCTACGTACAAAAATAAGTAAACTTTCATAAGGGTTGTTGGTACGTATCGCTTTTCGTTTTCGAGTTATTTTGATTTTAAGATTTTTTTAACAAGTTTTAACTTGCTGTTTAAAACCACATTTCTCAGTCACTGCTCAAGCAAGAAAGTTAATAATTGGTACGTTTACTCTCCAGACATTGCCAAATAGAACCCCACTACCCCTACCCCTCTTTCACATACAGAGTGGTCACAAAGAGAATTACCGCTCTTCCATATTCAATTGCAAAAAAGTCGAAAATTTTAAATGGAACACCCCATATTTTATTAACCTATTCGATAGAGAATTTAATTCTCTACAAATTTGCAATACATGTCCCTATACCTATCGGTTAAGGTTTTCAAGATATAAGGGAATTTGTCAAAATCGCGTGTAAAATGTCAGAAGAAGTCCTGTTTTTATTAGTAGGCCATGAAACTTGAACAGTTTTTTCGCTTGATACGGTAGAAAATTTAATTCTTTACCAATCTTCAATACACTTCCCTATCCTGTTGGTTAAAGTTTTGGAGATATAAGCGAATTTATAAAACTTGCGTGTAATATGTCAAAAAAAGTTTTTCTTTATTAGTGGGCTACGAAATTTGAACAGTTTTTTGATAAATTCCCTTATATCTTCAAAACTTTTATCGATAGGTATAGGGAAGTGTATTGAAGGTTGGTAGAGAATTAAATTCCCTATCGTGTCAAGCAAAAAAATCGATCAAGTTCCATAGCCTACTAATAAAAAAAAGAAAAACTTCTGACATTTTATACGCAATTTTGACAAATTCGCTTATATCTTGGAAATCTTAACCGATGGGTATAGGGACATGTATTGCAAATTTGTAGAGAATTAAATTCTCTATCGGATAGGCTAATAAAATATAGGGTGTTCCATTTAAAATTTTCGACTTTTTTGCAATTGAATATGGAAGAGCGGTAATTCTCTTTGTGACCACTCTGTATGTGAAAGAGGGGTAGGGGTAGTGGGGTTCTATTTGGCAATGTCTGGAGAGTAATCGTAATAGTTATCAACTTTCTTGCTTGAACAGTGACTAAGAAATGTGATTTTAAACAACAGGTTGAAAATTGTCAAAAAAAATCTTAAAATCAAAATTACTCGAAAACGAAAAACGATAAGTACCAACAACCCTTATCAAAGTCTACTTATTTTTACATGAAGAATTAAAATACGTAATAAAAACTATACCATTCCATTTAAAATAACGAAGTTGTATCCTACTTCCGGTCGACCGGAAGTGGCAGCCATCTTGAAAATATTTTAAATCAAAAGATCCGGATGAACAACCCCTATTGGCAAAATCTCAAAAACCTACTAATAGTGGAGCCCAATAAAGTTCTAACGAACCAGTTGCGTGAGAAACCCTGTATAGATATTGAAAAGTTAATTTATTTAACAATAAAACATTCAGAGTAACTGTTCAAAGTGCCATTCGTCTTGTTGAATGACTCAGCACGAAGAATCCATAATTGAGAAGCTTGTTTCCAAAACGTACCAAACCCACGAAATAGAAAATTTGGTAAATTAACTTTTTCATAATGTTTGTTTTCGATAATTTAAAATGGGTTTTTATTTTTTTTTATACATAAAGGGTACTTAAAACAATCTTTTTTCTCCAATTCTACAAATCATAGATGAATATTTTCAATTATACACACAAAAACTATTTGGATTTGGTACATTTTGCTAAAAAATGAGGATGTAGTACGATATGGAATAAAAAAACACTGACTACCATTTAGTAAATTTGGATACATTTACTAAAAAAAGAACAAGAAATAATAACACTTAATCTGAATCTTCATCATTATCGTTATCTTGAGTGCTGCGTAAAACATTTTGATAATATATAACATTTTCTATATCATATCCCATTTTTTTGAGAAGAAAAACTATGTCAGCTTTTTTTTTCGTTTTTGATATGATTTGAGGAAGGGAATTCTTTTAAACGTCCTTCAATGTTGGCCAGCTTCATTATTCTCTTAAGAATTGTATGTTCACACGTAGGAGCTAGGCTATAAGAAAGAGCAAGACCAATTTTTGGAGTTGAATAGTTGATCAATAAGCGCCTGGCTTTAGTTATTTTAAATGTTTTAGTAGATGTTATCACGCTTTTATTAAGATCTCGCCAACTCATCCATTTAAAATCTTGTGAAACAGTATATAAAGTTCCAATTGATTTTACGATATCATCGTAATCGTGAGGAAATATGATACTCTCTTTTTTCCGAAGCTTTTTTTTCAAGAAAAACTCTTCTGTCTCAACAATACTCATTTTGTAAACTATTAAATACTAACAGAAGAACAATCTTGTTACCAGCAGAAAGTTACACGGTTACATTACTTTAGGTTAGTCACGTTACTTTAAGAACGTCTCGGATTGGTTGAAATGGATTTGGTACTTTTGACACTAAACAGCGACTGGATGTAGTACACTTTGGAACCAAAACTGTTATTTAAAGGCTATTTTCAACGGGATGTGGAACACTTTAGCAAGAAATTACTATTCAAGTATACAGAGAAAGCAAATCTTAAATAGACAGCCCAAAATACAGCGATTCCAAATTTTGTGGATTTGGTACGCTTTGGAAACAAGCTTCTCAATTCTCTGGCACGGCTTATAGCATCGGGACGACCCCTTATCGTAGCTATTGCTTCTTCGATGTGATTTCTTAGCTGTTCTTGCGTGGCAATAGACGTAGAATAAACCACAGACTTCATGTAGCCCCACACAAAATCCAACGGTGTTAGATCAGCAGATCGTGGTGGAAACAGGCCCGTTTTGGCCAACTTATCCGTTTTCATTTGTGTTTAAATAATCGGTGAATATAAGATAAAGGTAAGCAGGGGTACCATCATTCATAAGCCACATCCCCTGTCTGTTGGCTATCGGAGTATCTTTTAGAAGCTCATACAGATTATTTTGCAAAAATTCAAGTAAGATATTCCTGAAAGCCTTGTTGGTAGAAAGAAAGTGCCGATTATCACCAAGAAGATCACACCAGACATTTAATGAAGGGGGGTTAATTTTAGTATTGTTGGAAAGAGCTTTTTAAAAGAAATAACTGGATATGTTGTTTCGTAACTTATGATTTTTTTTGATGAAAATGTAGTTTAAATGACCCGAAATGTGTTCAATCGTTCAGATTTGGTTGAGTTGTGCCGCGGAGAAGCATTTTCATCGTAGAAAACTCTATATAAATGCTTTTTTTGACCAAAATTGAAAATGTACTTAGCAAGGTCAGTAAAGTAATGGTTATAAGCATTACTCTATTGACCTTGGTACTTACATGATTTTTTTCGTATTTCCGCCCAATTTTGTTCAACACATGCAATATATTAATCGTATTTTACGTTTTTCATACCGTTTTAAACCTAAAATAGTACGAAAACGTTAATAATTATGAAAATACGGCACATTTTCCGCGCCGTAGCAGTGCGAGTTTTGACATTTTGAATTAGTGGTAAATAAAATCACTTCGTTACCTAGCAACGAAAAGTATGAATCCAGGGGGGTATTATCGTAAAAGGTGTGAGTATAAAATATGTTTACAATACAAAGAGAAAGAAAAATAATATTCCTTATAAAATTCTAGTTTCAAAAGAGATCCCAACCGCCACTTACCTATTTTTAACAACTATTCAGCCCCCTTCAACACAACCCAACTCTCAACCACCGAAGTCCAAGTCAAATAATGACATACTAGCGTCCCTACGGGCCGTTCTTCTACAACAATGGTAATCTAGCCCGTCCCAAACCAGATCCTAAGTATCACCTACATTTTTTCAACAACCATACAGCCCCCCTCAACACAACCAAACCAACTCAATCACCTTCCAGGTCAAATACTAGCAGCCCTCCGGGTCGCTTTTTTTGCAACAATGGCAATGTAAGCACCACCTACAATTTTTAACTATGCAGCAACTATTCAGCAACTATTAACTATGCAGCCCTTCTCAATACAACTAAACCCTCAACCGCCGAAATCCAGGTCAAAGGGTGATATACTAGAGGCCCTACAGGACGCTTTTCTGTAACAATGGTAATGTAAGCACCACCTACAATTTTTAACTATTATTTTTCTCCTTTTTTATATTATATAAATACTTTATACTCACACCTTTTACGATAATACCCCCCTGGATTCATAGTGAATAGTGTAGTAATAGCATTAGTTAGTTATTTGTGTGGTTAAAATTAGATTAACATCGAATGCTGAAAATCTACCATAACCAAGTCATTGTGGATATTACAACAGTATAAAAAACCGACCAACTAAATATTTTTGAAAAATTAACAGTTTGTGTTTGACACATTGGAATTCGTTTGCACAGAATGTTACATTAATAATGCACTCATGTAAATACGTTAATCTTTTTAAATGTGTATTGTTCATCAATTTCTTATTTATCTTTATTCAAATAATATTTCATATTATCAATAAAACTTTCAAAAAAATTATAATTTTGCGATTTTCTACTAGCGGCATCTTTTGCCTAATTGCCATATGTTTCGCCTCAGAGTCCGGCGCGTACACTCGTAATGTTGTAAAAAGCGTGTGTACTGGAAGGGTAACACCAATCGAAATAACTTTTATAGGAAGCATTACTTGATATTATTTACTATTTTTATCCAAAATCGCTTTAAAAATCTCGATTTTTGGCGAGTGTTTCCTAATGTCACCACTAGATGTCGCCGTCGGCCATTTAAAAAAATAAATGTTTACGTTGGTGTACAAACTAGTACGAACCGGTGTCGCTAGGTGTCGTTCTTGACGATGTGATTAAACGTCAAACCTTTAAAATTGTTTCCATTTTAAATCTTTTTTACATTATTGTGTTTTACTTTTATTTCATTGCGAGTACACTACCCAGAATAAGGTAGAGTATGTATATTTTAAAAATACAGGGTGTCCTGGAAAATGTGGGAAATCTCTTGGATTCTGATAGAACATTAAAAAATATGATTACAAGTTCCCATAATTTTTTTTCCTAGCGGCCCTCCCCTCGGAGATACGGCCTTCTGAAGGAAGCCACTGGAAAACAATTTTTTTAAATAACTTCTAAAGTACTTAATTTAATTTAATGAAAATTTAATATGACAAACAGTAGTAAGGACCTCTTAAAAAAATGACCTTAAAACATAATTAGTCTCTTTAGTTTACCAGGGGCGTACTAGGTTGTACATTTTAATGCTTACATTTCTAACACCCTGTATGGTAAGGAGTTAAAAAAAAATAAATTTAGATACCTTGAATATTTAGCTAAAGAAAAGGTACTCTTATTCAGTGTCGATAAAATGAACCATTTTCGAGAAAGAATTGTAAAAGAAACCATCAAGATTAAGGCTGGTTTTAGTGCTCAACCGACGGTCGGTACTGACCGTCAGTACTGACGAAACGCGCTGACCGTCGGTTTGTGTTGTTCAGTGCTTAGCTGATTGACAGATCTGTCAAAACGCGCTGACCGTCAGTTTGTACAGTCTCACGAAAAATGGACGCATTAACAAATTGTACGATACTTGGGTATTTCATTGTTCTGTAATTCTTTAACCGTGCATCACGGTCTTTATATAACTTATGAGACAAAATCCCATAATTCCGGATGCAACTGGACTTCGGTTATTAATCGTTCTGTGTCTATGCTCATTATTTCACGATGACTGTACACGTACTGACAGCAGTCTTTCAGTTGGCTGACGTACATACGGACGCGTTCGACCGACAGTTGTCACACGCGCCGCGTACCGTACGCGCGTAGGGTTCATCGGTGCAGCACTGAACAGCTACATATAAATACGTTGCGAAGCTACGCGCCACCGACGTCGGTACCGACCGTCGGTTGAGCACTAAAACCGGCCTAAAACCAGCCTAAAAATTCATTAGTATTTCGTATTAATAGTAACGTTACCATAGTAATGTTTGTAAAAACATCGGTTTTTTAAATACTGATGTTGCAGACGAAAAATTTAGCGCCGTTTTTACAAACGTTACTATGATACCTAGGAAATATTAATAAATTTTTAATCTTGTTAAAATAAAAAAAATGATGCTTACAAACTGATTACCATATTTGGGCCAATTTCATCGGCTGGAGTATCAATTTTAAAGACAAGACAATTTTAAACAATTCTAAGAAATTTTAGCCATTTTCAGAATGATTCTAAAAGAACAGTTTGAAGGGTTTCAAACAATTTTTAAAATCAAGAATTATTTTTTTTTGCTGTTTGAGATTCTTTCCAAAGTACCAATACAAATTTAGGAGCCCGTCCTTCTATCGATCGTTTGAAAGATTTTAGACGATTTTAGAGCAATAAGATAACTCTAAAAAAAGTAATCGATTTTAAAATGTTTTTCAGAGTTTTGATTTTTTTAAAATATGAATCAAAAGTAATTGCACTTTTTAGAATCTTTTTTAAAAAATGCTGAAAGAAACTGACTGAAAATATTTCATATTATTTGAGTTTGAAATTTCTTCCAAATTATTAACTGAAAGCAAAATATCCACCAGTTAATTAATTGTTGGAAAGATTTTAAATAATTTTAGAATAATTGAAGATAACTTTCAGTTGATTTTAGATTATCACTTTTTAACGACGTTTGAAGGTTTCAGAATGGTTATAACAAATTAAAACATTTTTCATGATATCTGCGTCTTTCCATTAATAAGTTGATTACATTTTTAGTCCTCCATCTGCTGACTATGTAATGGAAACAAAATACAAGTTAGGAATAAGTTTGTTTGAACGTATGATTCGAAACAACGTCCACTGTAACGTGTTGAAAATTCAGCATCGAATGCGACCGGAATTCGCGAAACTTATCGTGTCCACAATATACCCTCAACTGGATAATGACGCTTCGGTTTATAATTTTCTACCTATAAAAGGTATGAAACATAATTTGTATTTTATCGACCACCAATATAGCAAAACCGTCGAAAGAGATGACAGCAAATACAATCTATATGAAGTGCAATACTTGATTAACCTGGCGCAATATTTAGTTTTAAATGGATATGAACCGGAAGATATAACCATCATTTGCGCGTACACCGCGCAACTTTACAAGATGTTTAACGAACGTAAAAAGTTTTTGATGTTGCCCGACGTAAAAATACGGGTGTTGGATAATTGTCAAGGCGAAGAGAGTAAAATTGTTCGTTTATCTCTTGTAAGAAACAATAATGACAACAATGTTGGATTTTTAAAAATCGATAATAGGATTTGTGTGGCTTTATCTCGTGCGCGGGAAGGGTTTTATATAATGGGAAACATGAAGATGTTAACGCAAGCATCTCCCGTAACTATTGTTAAAAAAAACCATTTTGCTTTAATTAAAAAATATTTTGTAGATTTGGGTTGAAATTAAAAACACTTTAGCGGAACAGGATAGTATAGGAGAAGCATTACCATTTTCTTGTGAAATCCACAAAGACAAAATCACTTACATATAAACGATCGACGATTATAAACAAGTCCCTGAAGGCGGATGTGATCAAATATGTGGTGCATTGCTTCCATGTGGTCATTAGTGCAAGCTGCAATGTCACGTTATGAATTGTGATCACGCTCCATCACGTTGCCGAGAAAAATGTCTTAGGTAAGTTTATTGGCCATATTTAAGTTTTGGTATTTTAAATTAATCGTATTTTAATTTTAAGGCTACTGTGCAAGAATGACATCCTCGTTGTCCAAAACTGTGCTCTGAAAAATGCGATCCATGTGTGGTTCGTATGTTAAAGAATCTCGAATGTGGTCATGCGGGCATATTTCCATGTTATGAGGACAACCCTACTTGTCTTAAGTCGGTTTTAGCGAAACTATCTTGCGGACATGAAACTAAGAAAGCATGTTCTGATGCTATTGATAAAATTTTATGTTCGTCGTGCTGTGAAATTCGCGTGGCAAGCTGCGGTCATGCTTGTGAAAGGAAATGTCACGAAAATGACGATCCTGATCATTTGAAGGTTTGTGTTTACTAAACAGTTACTTAAATAATTACTTTTGTGGAGAAAACTTAAATGTGATCGTTTATTAAAAGTGATAGATTTTAGATTTTTTTTTTCAAATGTCGAACATAGTGACCAACATTTTATAGCCTTGTTGAAAATCTAATTTCTACACAATTAAAGTGGTTTTTCAAAATTGCATTTATGTTTGTATAGCTTGCATTACTGCAATACATTAAAATATACAGGATGTCCGGAAATAACGTTCGTATACTGAAGGGGGTAATTCTACAGCTAAAAATATGAAGAAAAGTTCATATGAACATGTGTCCGGAAATGCTTCCCAAAGGAGCTACAGCTCTTTGAAGTTGATACTCATGGTGTGGTTTTTCTAAATTATTTCACTTATCCTACAGAGTAGGAAGTTGAATTTTGGAACATCCCCTATTATTTACATAAGAAATATGGTGATGGTAACCAAAATGATCTACGATGAACAGGTTTTGATACCGAGGCTGAGGAGCGCATTTAAAGTCCCGTATTTTTTTTGGTTGTTGATTTTTTGAAAATCTGATCTCAAAATTGGAATGTTTAGACAAAAATACAAAAAAAAGTTACTAACATACGATGTCCTACCATGCACCCATTTCGAGGAATTCAACAATTATGCAGTAGTGCACAAGATTTTATGTTCAGAAAATCTCTAAATATCTTAGTAGGTTCGCGCTATATTATTTGACAATTAGTATGTGTCACTCCTTAATAAAAAATAATGATAAAAACCTAATTTTATAATCAAAAACAAGTACATAACTAAACAGGAAAAGATTTATTTAAGCAGAAATACGGAAACTGTACTCGTTTTTGTTAATAAAATTAAGTATTTATTATTATTTTTTATTATGGAGTGACACATACTAATTGTCAAATAATATGGCGCGAACCTACTACGATATTTAGAAATTTTTTGAACATAAAATTTTATGTCACTACTGCATAATCGTTGAATTTCTCGAAATGGGTGCATGGTAGGACATCGTATGTTAGTAACTTTTTTTTGTATTTTTGTCTAAACATTCCAATTTTGAGATCAGATTTTCAAAAAATTATCAACCAAAAAAAAAATACGGGACTTTAAATGCGCTCCTCAGCCTCAGTACCGAAGCCTGTTCATCGTAGATTATTTTGGTTACCATCACCATATTTCTTATGTAAATAATAGGGGATGTTCCAAAATTCAACATCCTACTCTGTAGGATAAGTGAAATAATTTAAAAAAACCACACCATGAGTATTAACTTCAAAGAGCTGTAGCTCCTTTGGGAAGCATTTCCGGACACATGTTTATATGAACTTTTCTTCATAATTTTTGCTGTAGAATTACCCCCTTCAGTATACGAACGTTATTTCCGGACACCCTGTATATATAAACGATTTTTACTTCTACTGTTATTCTAATTTGTAGTATATGTGTAAGAAAACATGCTACAGACCACGTCCAGGTTGTACAACCAACTCAATAGAGCACCTTTGCAGAAATATATGTTATCAGAAATGCGAAAAGTGCGATATATTCGTGAAAAAGCGGAGATCCTGTAATCATGCTTTCTTGATTCCGTGCCACAAAGACGTTGAAATGATGGCTTGTCCAAAGCAATGCCAAAAGAAGTTACCATGTGGTCATCAGTGTAAACAAGAGTGTTCCCAACCATGCGGATACTGTTTAGTGAAAGTTACAAAGGTTGTACCAGAATGCAACCATAAACTTAAAATATCTTGCAAAGACAACCCCGTTAAAGAAATGTGCGCTGAACAATGCCCTCTAAAACTTGCTTGTGGACATCAATGTAAGGAAAGGTGTAAGGACAAATATACCACACATTGCAAAGTTTTAATTAAAAGTGTATGTCCTCTACCATGTGGACATTTTACCGAAGTTCCGTGTTGGTTAAATACAGTTGGTAAATTTGATTAGCTTATTTCCTGTCAATATTATTTACTCTACTTATTGTCTCTTTTTAGCTGAAATAACATCCAACTCAAGTGTATTAAATTACTGCAAAGAACCTTGTACAAAAACGTTAAAATGTAACCATAATTGTTCGGGTACTTGTGGCGAATGCTATTAGGGTCGCATACATAAAATCTGTGGTTCGAATTGCGGGGTGAACCTTATATGCGGACACGTGTGCAAAACACCTTGCCAAGCGTTGTGTCCGCCCTGTGATCGAAAATGCGAAGTAACTTGTCCTCATAGTAAATGTGGAAAGAAATGTGGCGAACCATACACTCCGTGTAACGAACTTTGTACTCGGCTCTGCAAGCACCAACGATGTATTAATAAGTGTGGAGAAATTTACTCGGTTCTACCTTGCAATAAACCTTGTGAAAAAGTTCTTAATTGCGGACATCCATGTATAGGATTTTGTGGAGATCCTTGTCCCCCACTATGCAGGATTTGTAATCCAGAACAGCTAACTGAGTTTTATGTGGGATTTGAAGAAGATGCAAGGTTCGTTCTCCTCGAAGAATGTAAACATGTCGTTGAAAGTCGTGGGATGGACAAGTGGTTGAGTCAGGAAGAGAATGAAATTATTACCAAGAGTTGTCCGAGGTGCAAGGCCAAATTAGTTAAAACAAGAAGATATGCTGATTATATTAAGACCTCATTCAAAGACGTTATGAATGTTAAGAAAAAACTAATTGGTTCTAATAATGCGAATGTAGAGCAAGGAAAAGTTCAAATAAATAAACTCAATGAAATATATAAAAACACATCTCTTAAGCAAGGTTAGTATGTTTTTTAATGTTTTTTACAAGTTCGCCTAGTTTCAAAACATAAACAATTACTATATTAAATACATAAAGTTTTGAAGTATATGTATTATGATCTTGTTGCTGATAAGTTGAACTACAAAAGTAACTAAATCTGATAAGACTTGTATATGAAAAATTTGTACTGCACAGTGGTTAACTTCTGAGGTCACTGAATGGGTTTGAAAAGGTTTTGAATGCGTTAGTGCTGTGGTGAGTAAGAAGACCACATGTAAAAGACAGAGAGGGTAGTATGTCAGCAGTGATGTTAAACCTCGAACGATTTTCATTGATTTAGCAATCCTTATTCATTATTCTCGCGTTTGTCCCAACACGCCAAATACAACATCTTGAGACGAATTGGGTTTTAAATAAAATTTTTAATACAGTAATAACCTCGTTCAAATACGGTTCCTAACTCAAAGTTTTAAATATAAATCGGACTATTCACAATACCTTAATTAAAAATTTAATTTAAAACTTTAGCGTCTTATATGTGCAATAAATTATAAAGTAATATGCTTTTAAATATTGAAATTTGTGTTAATAATACGAACGAAACTACAATAACTTTGTTTAATTTGCTGTAGTTTGTCCAGAGATGAAACATCTCAAGAGTACGTTTGAATTTCAACTAATACCGATTTCACAAGGAAAACGTCAAATGTTAAGTAAACTAAAGGTAGACATTACAACCACTAAAGTGCAAATACTGGAAACCATTTGTAATCTCTACGACAGTACCTTTAAAAACAGTAAATTTTCTCCAACATCAAAATGCGTTGACTACATTTATTATTTACTTGAACGGTTATCTGCCGATTCCGCACGTATGACGGAACAGGAAACCGAAGATTTCGAACTGGAGCTGAAACGGTTGCGACGAATTGTTCAACTGGATCACGTGTACAGTAGATTATCCGAGCATCAGCGTTCGTCTTCAGATTATGTTAACTTAGACGCTAAATTACTTAGTATATTTTCTTATGAAGTCAATGAAGATAACAATATAAAACAAGAATTGGATGAACTAGCTAAGAAAGCCGCAAATTTAGATGTTACCGAATGTGAAATAAGACAAATCGTAAAAGCAATTGGCGTTACACAGGGTGCATGGTATAAATGTCCTAATGGGCATCCTTACGCAATTGGCGAATGTGGAGGCGCAATGTAATATTCATTTTGCGTTGATTGTGGTGCGAAAATTGGTGGACAAAATCATCAATTAAGGAGTGATAATGCACATTATAATATTGATGGATCTAGATTTACTGCTTAGTCAGAGCAAGCTAATATGGCAAATTTCAGACTTGAATAATCTATTTTAATTTTTATTTCATATATATTTTACTTATACGTTTAGTTTTAAAAATATCTAAGTTTTG
Source organism: Digitonthophagus gazella (assembly GCA_036711955.1). Lineage (NCBI taxonomy): Eukaryota > Metazoa > Arthropoda > Insecta > Coleoptera > Scarabaeidae > Digitonthophagus > Digitonthophagus gazella. The sequence goes on from JASCIT010000001.1 coordinate 13,979,010, forward strand.
TTGCTATTTCTTAAGAAGATTGTTTATTTTTCAGCTAAATATAGAAATGTTACCAACATTTCATACTATGTACTTGATTCGCAAATCAGTAAATATTTTTGGAAATAATGAGATTTTTCATATTTACTGTAAATCTTGAACTAGTTCTGCAGAAATCCTACTGATTTTAATGCAAGTCTGTGTAGAGACTGTGAACTTTTGTAATGCATATTAAATTAAACCTTTTATATATTTAGAAACATTTTAACTGTTTTTGTGCTAAAATTATACTCAATAGTTCTTATACAACTATGAGGAACTATAGTTGTTTTTGTATACTTGTCCATAATGCTCTCCATAATCTGGTGTTTGTCTAGCCATGCAACTCCATACCTCTAAAACGTCAAGTGAACATCTATCTTCTACCAAGTGGTTTGGCTTTGATGGTATCCTCCTTTATTACTTACAGGGTGTCTCACACCACTTGTACCACCTGATACATTTAAAAACTGTAAGTCCTAGGAACTTGAAACAAAAAAATTGATAAATAAATTGGGTGTACACTTCCTTATGAGTGAGAAAGTAATATCTAATAGCAACCGGAAGTATGAATAATTGAAGATTACTTTATAATTTCATAAAGGAAGTGGGATTAAGTTAGATATTGTTGGAAAGAGCTTCTAAAAAAACTTTTATAGGAAGTATGTTTTGATATTATTTGTTGTTTTTATTCAAAATCGCTTTAAAAGTCTCGATTGCACACACTTCCGATTTATAACGGTATATATTGAATGTATACAAAGACTTAAAAATTGAAATAGTTCTTACACTATTTACTTCTCTATAAGACATATTTGGCTTAATCAATTACAAATTACAATTGCGTAGTTAAGCTGTTAAATTGGACAGCTCTGATCATAGCACAAGATCAAATATTCAACTACACTTATTCTCTTTGGTTAAAAAAAGATTACATGCCTCACAACTGGCCATATTAACCTAATTTTGCGATAAAATTATTAAAAACGGAGACCACATCCTTAAACGGTAAAGTCTGCTGTTGCAAAGTTTTTCATCGTGTCTTCGAATATCAGTAAAACATTTTTTTTGTACTTTGCCATAAGTTAAGAGTATACAGGTGTCTCTGAAATGGATGTAAATAGTTCGATTTAAGTTAGCTTATCTATATCCAAAGTTGTTTCGTTTCGTCGCTAGAAGACTTTAAAAATAATATTTTCCGCGAGTTTTTCTTATATTACTTGAAAAATATTCGTTAGATTTTATTCATTTTTTGACCATTTTCTATCAATTTTTTTCTGAATAGCTACATTAATTTAGAAACTATTTTCTCTCTTACAGAATTTCAGTTGGGCAAACGGTTTAGCCACAAAAAACATTTTCTAAATCCCTACAAAAATTCCTACTTTTCTAAATCTATTTTTACCATGAAATTGATTGACACCGCCTAAAAGCTTTAGAGCGCTCGTCGTCGAAATTTAAAAAAGCTGAAAGAACCTAAATTTTAACATAGAAAGCATGCTTCATGGTGTTGGTATAGTTAAGTGAAAGTAAAATAATTATCCTCTGTTTTTAAAATTTCATGCACAAACAGTTTTTAACATGCTTTCTCGGAACCGTATTTTTAAAAACTGTCGAAAACATATCTTGACCAGTTTATATCCAAATGACACGTTTTTACTGTACATTCGTAGATAGTTTATCTAGTGAACTGCATGCGGTTTCTACGATTGCTTCACAATTGCGATGTTTATAAACAAATTAAGATTGATTTGTTTATCAAATCCACGATTTGCAAATTGATGCTAAATTCGCAAAAATCAATATTTTGACATTATCCTGCATACTTCACTAGAAAATCTCACGGAAATTATGAAAAAATTGTTTTTCATAATAATTAGATCTCGATCTAAGTATACTACAGCCGCTAATTCGTATTGTGTGCACTCAGTAGTTTTCATTTTCCATATACACTAATTGTAAGACATAAACTATGAATCATTAAATGTTCAGATTTCAGAACTAATTTCTAACTGAAGTCGGTTAGAATTTCCACTTTATGTTTGAACAAACTGCGTGTTTAACTAATAATCATAATAACTAATAAAAGTTGTAAATATCCATTTCGCCAACCTGCATTTAATTATGTTATAGTGTGAACTTCTCGGAATTTATTCGGAGTTTCAGCCACATGCAACGCTACAATTGCATTTGATTTATAAATACCTATTTATGGAAATAAAATACAGGGAATATAATGCATAAATCATTTTAACTAACTTTTTATGGGTCGTCTCACCTCAGTCCTTTTTATGAACATAACGGAGAAAATATAAACCCATCTGCTCAAAACGAGGACGTCAAGACAATTAAAACCAAATAAAAAAGCAATAAAGTTGCAATCTTTCATTCAAGTTAATTAAACATTTTCCATGCTAAAGAATAATTACAAGATCAGTGAAGTAATCAGGAATAAATAATTATGTTGTAGGTATAATAAAAATTGTTAACAATAGGTGCTATAACAATTTTTTGTATACATAGTGCTTGCAATGATCTGTTTTGTCAATAAAGAAAATTTATAAATACAGATATTCTGCACATATGACTGCTTTTTGTAATGGAATGATACGTTTACTGCAAGCATATTGAATAACACGTTAAAAGGTGATCATTTTAACGTAACATACATACTATACATATTGAAAATTAATGTGCTTTGAGAAAATTAGACTTGCGGTGTTGCAAACGTAGATAGGAACTGTGAATGTTTAAAAAATAGTTATATTACGGAACTTTTTACATTCATGTTAATCTCTTCAGTTTAATTTAATTTAAAATATGTCAATTGATATTTGTTACTTTAGATGATTTAACGTAAATAACTACACTGATGAGCAAGTTTAGGTCACTTTAAAAATTATAAAGATAAAAATCTTTAAAATTTTCAATTTTAAGCTTAGTAAATTAGCTTACAATATTTTCTTAGCTAAATGAAAATGGGAACAGAAAACCTTAATCCCTTAGTCTTTTATGATTTGAATTTCAATTTTAAACAAATTTTGAATTATTATTTAACTTGTTATTCGTAACTAAAAGAAAGCAGTAAAACTTAAATAATCGGAAAAAGTGAGAATCAATAACGTGTATTCCTTCCTCTTGCGTTAACTATTGCCTGCAGTCGAAGAGGTATACTTCAAATTAAATCTAGGATCACATTATGGTCCATATTCTTCCATTACTGCTACAGTTATTCTCTCAGTTCCTGGGCAGTTCTTGAAGCCGAAGTATGCTTTCGGACACGTCGTTCCCATTCATCCCAGACTTGTTCGATGGATTCATATCTGAACCGAGGGCTGACCAGTCAAACTGTAATTTAAGTATCATTCAGATATATACTAACATCTCTGGTTCTGTGCGATCCGGCATTATCATACATAAAAATGTCATCATCACCTATAATGGCTATAAACGACACAGCATGATTCCCCAAAACTTGAGTTATGTTATGTAATTTGTTATGTTATTATTGTTATTTCTCTATGAAGCAGCAAAACTTAAATAATCAGAGAAAGTGAATATCAATAACATGTATTCCCTACTCTTGCGTTAACTACTGCCTGGAGTCGAAGAGGCATACTTTCAATTAAATCTAGGATCACATTGTGGTCGATATTCTCCCATTACTGCTACAGTAATTCTCTCAGCTTCTGAACAGTTCTTGAAGCTGGAGTATGCTTTCGGACAGGTCGTCCCAATTCACTCCAGACTTATTCGATGGATGCATGTTCGAACTGAAGGCTGCCCAATCAAACCATCTAATTTATATCGGGTGTTCATTTAAATTCGTGCTCAAGTGTGCTTTGAGATTTTGTTAGACGATGATGGAGCGAAAAATGTATATCGCATTACTAGTGTACTCTTGTCAATTAAATTTCAAATTTGACAAACCTCAAATCTACTTAAACTACACTGAACTGCTTGCAATGGCTATTTATCGATTATGCGTTTAGTTTCTAACAAAAAAGTTGTTAGTAAAGTCTTACATTCAAACTGGTTAGAAAGTCGATGAAGTTTGGCACTATTTACAACATAATTTTATTGGCCATTTGAACATCACCATGAAATTTTGAAGAACCGATTACTAAAAGCATCGCAGATTAAATTGGCGTTTAGGTAAACTTTAGCCAAAAGCAACTTATTACCCAATTTTCTTTCATTTTCTCTTTGTTACTTATAACCTATTGAACATTTCAATGTTATGACATGGCTTTAATAAAATTTTCTTGGACATACGTAAAAAATGCAGGTAAAATCCATAGCTCACTTGAGCACGAATTTAAATGAACACCCGATATATCATTCAGATATGTACTGACATCTCTGGTTCGGTGTGATCTAGCCTCATCATACATAAAAATGTCATCATCACCCATAGTGACTGTGAACGATACAATGTAATTCCCCAAAACCTGAGTTGTGTACTATAACCCGAAATGGAGCTGCACCATAAAGAGAAAGATGAAAAATCAAGCCCCCTCTTCGTAGCATTGCTGAGTATTCTTTCATTTTTCTCTTCATTGTGCAGCTCCATTTCGGGTTATAGTACCTGTGAGATGTTAGAGAAGTATTCTTTGTGAAGACCAACTCTATGTGTGCTTCTGAAGTGATACTTGCCTAAACCATAACCGACTCTTTACCAAATGGAAACCTCTCATCCATACAAATTTGATCATATTCTCCGGGTCTTGTCCACACTCACCGAAGTCCCTTTATTCTAGTGAGATAAAAATGTAACTCATGAAAACATTGCCTTGCTCCAGTCTTAGTTATTCCATCTATAAGTGATTTCGAACAAATGTCAATCTTGTAATTCGGTGACGGCGGACAGTGGGACGATATCGTAAAAAGGTGGACATTCGATAAAAATCATTCATTTCATTATTAAATGACCTTAAAACAACTTTTAAAAAGCTGTAATTAGCTTTGAAGTTAGTTGAATTCGACAGTTGTAAATCACTTGATATTAGTTACGTAATTAGGATAAAGTCTTTACCTAAATATTTCTGTTAGTAATCTAGTTAAGGGAAATCGGTTTGTCGCAGATATTAGAGCAATGTTTTCAGATATGTAAATACATAAATACTTATACTCACAAGTATGTTCTCGAGAAAGATAAAAAAAGACGAGTATGTCAAAACGTAACCAAAATGTAAAATATTTGGATGTTTAAAAAAAAATATTCAAAAGTGCTGACAATCAATGAACTATTATCACAGATAAACTAAGTAGTTGTGGTATCTACTATGAGGAAATACCGATATCTTATCCGTCCGTGTCCGATCAAAGGATATTTTCCTTGTTATTTATCCCGAAGCGCTGTTTTTCTACTCAAAAGTGATGCTTTCCAAGCTTTTAAGAGAAATGTTCAAAGCTGCAAGGTGAACTATTACCACAGGTAGATTGGTTGTAGTGTCTATTATGAGGAACTACCGGTACCTTATCCGTCCATGTCCGACCAAAGAACATTTTCCTTGTTACTTGTTTCGAAGCGTTGTTTTTCTACTGAAAAGTGATGTTTTCCATGTGGTCCTGTAGACGTCCTTCTACATGTCGAAGTCGAAGTTGTTTTCTAACCATCCCTTCTCTAACATTGACACCTCTAACCTCTTGATGTTGAGTTTGCATCTAAACTACCAAAGCTGTACTATTACGCAAACTTGAAAATACCAAAAACCGATCACTTCTTTGATTAGTGAAGCTTTTCTTTCTTTTTTTGTCAGCGCTATAATTCTTGCCATAACAAGAGAATCGAGAGACATTATCGCCTACTAAAATGAATTCTACTAACAATAAAATTTGTATACTTATTATCCTGTTTAACAATAGGAGAATAAAACTGGAGACCTTGCAGGCTAAGTAATGTGGCGTTATTCTCATTAAAAAGTGTTTGTGTTGAGTGTTCTGTGTATCGTTTAAAATTGTCTTATGGAATACGTTGCGATGTCTTCACGCATAATAATTAAAATAATCTTCGTTGTACTCATGGGTTTACTTGAGTTTCAATCGCAAACGAGATGCTATCTATAATACATATCCATAATAAATTTAGTATAGACCGGGTACGTTAATAATCAATGCACGTCATCTCTGATAATTATGATATGATATCAGCGTCATGATAGCAGCTAGGCTAACCAACCACAACAGGCCATGTCATAATATCGGAGATTATGTGCATTGCTTGGTAACGTGTTCCGAGTATATTTACTCGGAGTATACAGTGTGTCCACATTTTGTCGCTTACTATTGGCATATCGATTATTAGAAAATACAAACCAACTGTTAAGTGGGGAATGTTCTGCAGAATTCAATACACGCAACGTTTATTATTTTCATTTAAAGTTCGCCTTAACTTTTTTAAAATTTTGAAGTATTGAAAACCAAAATTGGGTGACTTTAATTTTCCTTGATAATTCGATAACACTTACACCCGTATGCATAGTCGATCGCCAGCGATTTGCCGGAGATTCTCCGTTCGTCAGTAGAAAATTCTGATGCATAGTCAATCACCATGGAATCATTCACGTGCGTTATGCTGTTTTTTTCTGGTGACGCGCCGGAGATTTGCCGGAGATTGGTCGATGTCAAAAACGTCAATAAAATCATAATTTATATCATATTATTATTGTTTATATAAAATGGATCGCGATTTGAATGTGATTTATAATGCCAATAGGGATATCTTTGATTTAGAAATTTATGCACCACGTAGCTATGTAGCGCTGAATTAGATAAGAATAAATTTATATATTAGAAATCACGTTACAAATCACCGGCGATTCGCCAAAACGGAGATCGACTATGCATCACAAATTATATTCCGAACGAATCTCTGGAGATTCGTCGAAAAAACTCCAGCGAACCGCTGGTCATCGACTATGCATACCGGTGTTAACGTCATGACTTCTAGAGCTTTAGATTAGAATGTTGGAAGATCTGCAGTTGTTTTAATTCGATTAAACAACTATTTAGTCGTTGTTAAACTTTTACTGTCGAAGTGATTTTGGTTTGACTCTATTTACTAGTGAAAATTGTTTATGAATTAAGTATCATATAAATACCATCTTTTTTTTGCAGATTGTTGATTGAATTTGAAGGTTAATTTAACGATTTTAATTATTCTTGAAAATTCGATAACACTGTAACGACTTATAAACTAAGTCGGATCAATGAAAACCGAGGCAATCCGAATTAGTGAAACATCCGGATTATTGGAACCTTTTTAAAAGTCACAAAAGTATGTTAACTACATGCAGGGATTTATTAAATCAAAACACACACTACTAACACATTGAAAATTGTCGATGTACCAACTCTATACTTACAATTAGTAGCCAACACCTTTCCACTGACACCACCACTTTTTAATTTTTGCAATATATCGTGTTTTTCCGCTACAGTTAATGTTTTGTGTGTTCTCTTTGGCGCCATGATCCATGATGCTTTTTAACGAACTGCTTTTTACATGAACAGCGTGACGTACATTCATGGCAAACTGCGGAACCTACGATCCAGATTATGGAATCACAAGTAATCCAGAAATCCGGATTATGGAATACATAATGTAAATAACTAATATTTCAATTTCGTCCGGATTACTGGAGAATCCGGATTAGCGAAGCTTTACTGTATTGAGAGATCTGAAGTTGTATTAATTCTATTAAACAACTTGTCGTTTAACTCCTACTGTTATGATATTTTTGTCCTACTTTATTAACTGGAATTATTTATGAAGTAGGTACAATTTTTCTTTTTTGAAAGGTTGAATTGTTGATTGACTTTGATATTTAGTTTTCGCATGAGAACTGAGGTACTACATCCGATTTATTTAATGTTGAATTTGGCATAATAAATAATGTCTGATTTACGAAAAGAGATTCTTCAATTGAGTTAAAACTTAATGTAGGTGTCTGTGCTGGTTTGCTTGCAGTGGTGTTCAGGTTTTTATTCGGTCATCTATACTTTTGTTTTGTTTTTCACTTTTTGATTGTGCACTAACAATAAGTGATTTTCGCGTAGGGTAAACAGTACAGTTATTGGCCACCATGCAGTTAATGACCATTCGATGAATTTACATAAATAATAAGCTTTCCATAAGTTAGAAGTTAAGTTTCAAGCTTTCATTTTTTTATATTATGTTAAGAGTTAACAGTGAAAACTACTTGGAAAGTTTATTATTTATGTAAATTCATCGAACGGCCAATAACTCTATCGTGGCCAACAACTGTACGGTTTACCCTATCACTCATAATTATTGGAATTGATTTCCACATTATGAGATTAAAACTTCTTTCAATTAATTAATTGTTAGCTTCTTGCTCCCAAGAATGCTGTCTGATTATTGTATTATTACATGCAATTCTTTTCACTGCCTTTTTTTCTACAATTTTTAATATAATGACGTACGACGAAATTTCATTTCATTCTTAAATGACCATGTTTTACTGTTTGTGAATGGTACTACTAACCCATAAAAATATGATATCAATAAGATGACTTGTCGTTAAAGGTCAAAATATTGCCGTTAGAGATCAATTTAAGAGATTGGACATCATATATCGGACGAAATCTGTTATAAACGTTTCCGCAATAAAAATAGTCCTGCCTATATTTGTCCTTAGTATACAAGTGTATTGGAAATACATAATTTGTATACAAATCTGATGTTTTTACAGTCGAAATTATGACTGAAAGTTGTTTATATCTGCAAATTTTCCTGAAATTCTTGCTAAGAAAATTGTAGAGTTTTAATGTGTTCAATGTATGGTTTTTACCATGATTTTCAAAATTTGATGACCTAATAAGAGGGTTGAAGAGGTGACAATTAAATAAATGAAGAGTGGAATTTCTTTTGTACGTTTCGACTTGTTTATTAAAAGGTAATTTTGAATTAATTAAGACCTTCCGCGAAAAGAAACGAAAAGTACTTACAATTGGTCTAACAAGGGGAGGGCGCGAGGTGTTTTTTTTTTAAATCTGTCCTTGAGCTGAGTGGTAGAGTATCATACAAGGATTCAATTGACAAAGTACTAAAACGCACTATTCTGCCAAAACTGAATAAATCGCGTTTGAAGTTTAACGCTCCGTTTATATTTTGGATAAGTAAACTCGTTTACAGGTACCCGACAGCCAAACCGTAAGGGCGGTGAGTCAGATATCGAGGAAAAGCGGACATCGCTGGTTCGAATCTTTTCGCGTCTTTTACTTTTTAATTTTTGTTTAATATACAGTGAAATCTCCCTTGGCCGGACACCAACGGGACCCACCAAACTGCCCGTTCAAGAGGGGTGTCCGCTTAAGAGAAATGCGAAGTAATTGTATGAGAGTCGGACGGTTCCATGAGAAACTGTCCGTCCAAAGGGGGTGTCCGTTCAAGAGGGGTGTCCAAGAAGAGGAATTTCACTGTACTAATTTATAAATATTTATTTATTTTAATAATTTATAAATATTTATTTATTACAAGGGATATTAAGTGGTAAAAACCCTTTCTTTAATTATTTCCTTAATTTATTTATTTAATGAATTTTAAATATATGTATTTTTTCAATAAAAAAATCAATTCACATTTTGTTATTAAATGATGTATCCTTTTTGTTTTTTGTTTCTGCAATGAGTATTATTTTGGTTTCTATAAACCATACTATTTATACTATCTATTTGAACAATTTAACTTTCCGTAATTAATGTTTGCTCCTAACAACATCATTGTATTTACCAGTAATTTCTTTTCTAATTATTATTTTTTATTCAAAATTGTTGAAGTTTGTTTTATAATGAGATATTTTCATTAAAACTCAAATTTTATTTAAAATTTATAAAAACATCAATAAAAACCGATAAATGTTAAACTTAGGGCATTAAACAAAAATTAAAATGTAAAAGACACGAAAAGATTCGAACCGGCGATGTACGTTATTTCTGGATTGCTGATTCACCACTTTCACAATCCGGCCCATTGGCTTGTATGCGAGTTTACTTATCCAAAACATAAACGGAGCGTTAAAATTCAAACGCGAGTTACACGTCGCGGTTTAGGGCGAGCGTTTTTAAAAGAAACACTAACACTTAGTGTAACAAATTTATTTGGAAGAAGCGCAAAGAAATAATTAAATTATTACAATTGCGAAAGCCTTTTTATACTATTTCTTATCTTATGAACCCTACGTCATTAGTTCTTGGTAATTCACCAGTTCTTGGAGGATTCCTGCATCGTAACTCGCGATTTATTTAGTTTTGGCTGAATAGGGCGTTTTAGTACTTTGTCAATTGAATCCTTGTATGATACTCTACCACTCAGCTCAATAAGAGATTTAAAAAAAACACACCTCGTGCCCTCCCCTTGTAAGTCGGGAACACTTGGTTTTATTAAATAAAACTTGTAAAATAAACTTAACACTCTATATCACACTTAACTAAGAGAATTATATACAGAAAGTTTGAAAACTTAAATTAATAAATTTGAGAACTAGTAATGAACCGAGAACGGAAACGAAGATTACATAACGAAAACTGTCTGTTGAAAACTGATGAATAAAGAGCATCTTAACCGGGTTATCGAGCGTTAAATAAAATTTTGAGGGAAGAAATAAAAACATGTTTTTAAATGAGAAACTAAAATGTACAGATTTGACGAAAAGTCATAACACAAACTAGTAAAATAATTCTTGAAATTAAAACAACAATTAAAAATTGATACTGAAAAAATAGCGAATAATCAAGGAAAAATTGAACTGATATTAGAATTTAAACTAAACTTTAAATGCGTCTCAACTGACGAATGGAATCATTTATATCATCTTGAAGATGTGATAATGGAATGGAGCTGATAGTTTTACTTAATTTGAATTTATTGGTTACTTTGAGTTGAAATTTATGAACCCGACAAAAATAATAAATCTGACAATGCATCATTTTCCAAAATACTCAATAAACTTCAAATTTAATTGCAAGAAAAACGAAGAAATAATGTGCCTATAAAATAGTGCAAAATAGAACAACTAATTGTGAGATCAAATCTTAAAGCCTTTTTATGTAATTTTAACCGAGGATTATTATTTTAACGTTAACGCTTAAACAGTGCTTGCAAAACACTCTTAAAAATTAATTGCATCCCTTCAACCCATATTTTCATCGCCATTCATTTTATTGTATTTTTTACTAAAATGATACAACAATATTTCAATTGTAAATTTTAATATATGTATTAAACTACAGATGTTAAATCTAAAAAGTATTCGACATAATGCTACAAAATCATACAAATATACAATATCATTTTTAAAGGGTCCATCTATAAAAATATGCAAACTGTAATTAACTTTTGGGTTTTGTATGTACTTTATAATAACTTTAGTAGTATTTAGGTACCTTATTTGTGTTGTGTTGTATAATATAGAACACAGATAATATAATATAAACGATAACACTAGGAGCATTAAGAACGTGCATCAGTTAGCATTTATACCGTACAAATTCTTTTTTATCAATCCCTAAAGCTCGGTACCAATCCTGAGCAGCATCCAGAGGGATGAAAACCGAGTTGAACTTGCTCGATCTTGCGCACTTGTCCTCTCGAATCCAGAATTATCCGAGAGGAAGGTTTAGTTAGTCGGGAAGCGATAGTCGCGAACTAAACGTCGTGCAAAACGCAACATGTAAGTGTTGTACGCGCTTTAAACACGTTTGCGGACGGATAAATTCAAATAACACGGCGCTGGTCAAGTATCGAAAAGTTCATAAAGAAATTTTAAAAATCTCGATATTATTTAGTCGTGATTATTTATTTTAAAACTTTTTGGTGGATGCGCCGGTTCGGTGATGATATCTAACGTAAAGTGATTCGTTTTGAAGATGGAATGGATAAGTGCCATTGACAAAAGGTAAGAAAAAAATTTTTCATTATACTTAATTAATTCCTTTGAATCCTTCCGGAATTTCAAAACTTCGGACTTAATAAAAAAAGAGATATAAAGAAAGGAAGTGGAACTCGTGAATAATACATCAAGTGAATAATCACTTGGCACTAAATTCCGAGCTTCCATTTAGATCATTCGGGTGCTTTACCGACGTGACTTTCATCACGCAAAGAACGAGGTTTATTCGTCCGTTATTTCTCTTATTGGACGACTGCGGAAGATGTGAATAATTAATAAGATGGCATCCGGAGTAGATGGATCGAGAGGAATATGAGATCACGGTTTCGTTATCGCTGTTTTATACTTTATTAAACCGTTATGGTTCGTTTCATTGACCCATTTCGGACCATTTTATTAGCCATTCTACACCGTTTTATAACCTGTTAGGATTTGAAATCGATTGGAAAGTACCCATTTAGCATAAATTAACTTAAATTTCTTTATAAAATTAGTAACCGGAAACCACTACGTCCAAACTTTGTAAGTTAAAGCAACAAGCAACGACGCAAATATGCAAATTGTAGTGGAACAGTGGGAAAGTTTGATAGTGAAGTAAAACGACGTCAAACGGGACAGTTTCGGTAATTAGTTTGGAAAGCCATCAAGTTTAGGCATCGCTTTTTCCGTAAATTAATCGTGAATACAACAAGTAGGTTTTTAAATCGAACGCTTCATGATTTAGAGAAACGAACGTAACTAGAATTCAATTTAGCGGGCGAAAGGCGTAATGGAAAAGTAGAAATCCCGCGAAATCCTCTCGCTACGAGGGTGACTGAAAAAGAATGATTTTCAGACGCATTTTCAATCTCTCCACGAACTCGAACTGCAGCCGAAACCCTCACTATTGATTCTCGATGCCAATTTTTTCTGAGTTTGCTTGTAAAAAAAATTACTGGGAGAAGATTTTTTTATCTTTTGTATCCTGATGTTGTTTATAAGTGAAAAAGAAAACTTTTAAACCTCACTTCGATGTCATTTATGAAAGTTTAAAAATGATTTTTCCATCAGGTTAACGTTTAAGAACTTTAACACGACATTATAAATCGAAGTTTAAAATAGCATTTCCAGCGATTATATAAGCAATCACTTTCCAATTTGAAAAAGTATTCTAAAAAATTAAAATCTAAAAAAAAACAGTAATCTTCAAAATGGTTAACTCACATCTCTAGATATAATATTTAGTGTAAAAGGAACTATAACAGTTATAAAAGCTCCACATAAACAAACAGCTCCGGTTACAAATCCGGGATAATTATAAGTAATTTCTAAGATGTTTACTCTAATTGAGCAGAAGAAAGGAGATAGGAAAGCTATTCCAAAAACAGCTCGAAGTATAACAAAAACACAAATCCATGTTTTTATCAGATACGTCCTTTAGAATTAATATGGCAATATTGAGCTCTGCAAAACTGAATCGCGGGATTTGTAAAAGAAGATGTTTGGGGGAAAATCGGTATTGACATAAATATACCGTATAACAATTTTTTCTCGCAACATAGCAAATTCCATAAGTTAGTAGAGTACAATAGAATTTCCTGATGTAAGACAAGGACGAAATGTATATTAGATTAATCGTAACAATTGTCGTTATTATAGTTATGTATTTGTAACTAAATTTACATTCTGTCGAATTTTGCTTCAAATACTGTCGACTAGTGCGATGTTGTACACTCTGCAAGAGAAAATACAGGTAATTAAATGGGTTTACGGTGGCAACTCAGTCAGAAATACGGTTCATTTATTTGTTGAACATTTTGAGAACTGGCCAGTTCCACAGTTTTCCACAATATCGAGGATTGTAGGAGCCTTTGAAGAGAATGGGTGTGTTACAGACAGTAGGTGCCACAGAAGAAAAGAAAGAGCTCCTACAGAAAACAAGCAAATATGCGACACAATGATTTGTGCTATTGCCGAAGAAGCAATCGAAATCTAGCTTTCAAATTGCTACAGAAGTCGGTACCAACAGGGAAACTGTTCGACAGGTACTCAAATGACATGGATACAAATCGTACAAGATATCAACAGGTCACCAGATATTTCCCGACGATGAGATCCAAAGAATGATATTCTGCGAAACGATGATGGAACGTGCAAATGAAAATCTAAATTTTTTGAATAATATTTGTTTCACGGACGAATCGACGTTTACATTATTAGGGAGGCACAATTCTGCTGTTATTACATTTTGGAGTAGAGAGAATCCACATCATCGAATGAACTTCCGGATTCAATATCCAACCAAGCTGAACGTGTGGGCTGGCGTCCTTGGATATCATATTGTTGGACCTTTCTTTATTGAGGGCAATTTGAATGGACGTAGGTATTTGGATCTCCTTCGGGAGCAAATCACTTCAGCTTTGACGCAACTTCCGGGAATCGACTTAAACCAAATATGGTATCAGCAGGATGGGTGTCCTGCGCACGATATGGCTGATGTGCGTCAATTTTTAAATATCACTTTTTCAAATCGTGTGATTGGTAGAAGAGGCAACATCAGATGGGCAGCCAGGTCGTCCGATTTAGCTGTTATGGACTTCTCCGTTTGGCCATACGTAAAACAGAAAGTGTACAACCATGTAAGAGCTGAAGATTTGAAACATCTTCGTCAAATGATTATAAATGTGTTTGGAAGCATTACGCCTGTTATGCTTCATAACGTAAGAAGGAACTTCTACGACAGATTAGGGTACTGTTTAGCAGTGCAAGGATCTGTATTTGAACACTTATTATAAATTACTTTAGATGTCTCAAGTAATTTACAATAAGTACACATTTTCATTTGTATGATTGTACGAGTTATTTACTGTTAATTTTGTCGTTTCTTATAATAAAGTGCCCTTTGTATGAAGTTTGTATTTATTTATTAAATTTAACTCGTGTTCTTGCAACAACCTTAACAATAACGATATGTCAGGCAATCTGTTAAAAGCATAACTTGTTCTTTTGACGTGGCATTGTGTAGGCATAGTAACAACGATTATTACGATTGGACTGCTATATAAGTTATCTTTGCCCTACTTAAAGAAATCCTAATGTACTGTATTAACCTGTGGACTTTGTTATGTTGCGAGAAAAAATTGTTATACGGTATTCTGGAGATTGTTGTAAGAAGACAATACTACGTTTACCAACCTTTCACTGGCAATATAAAAAAAATGCTGGCATAGTAAAAGTTATAGTTTATGTCAAAATTATGCTGGCTACTAATAACATTAGAGTGTTTTGCTTTATTCCTTCTTCACAACAATTGATTGGTTCATTTGAAAGCTTCGGATTTGGTTTTGTAGTTGATTTCTTTTTTTGCTTTTTAACTGGAATAGTTGTTTCTTTTGCTTCTGTTTTTCTTTGATTCTTTGTTTTTTAACCACGTTTAGTAGTTGTAAATCGTTCTGAGGAGACGACCCTAAAATTTTTGGCTGTCGCTTGGCATGTGTCGCATAAGGAAAGGTTCATTCTTTCCCTTCTGTACCAGTTGTTCTCTCAAATGAGAGAATAAACCAAAAGTGCCAAAATTGGTGCTCTTTATTCTTATTGAATGTTTCTGCTGCATCTCCAACAGTGTTACTTGGGGTATTGGTTCCTTCTAATTTCCTTTCATTTGGGGTTTTTCCCAAATGAAAGAAAAGCTTTATTAAAAAGAAGAATAAAAAGAAGAGTTTTTCCAATTTTAAAATCTAAATTTTATTGTTAGGTTTAAAGCTACTTTAGAACCAAAATATAAATAATTTAAATAAAAATTCTACTAAAAATTAAAAGAATTGAAGTTGTTTTCACTATTTTTCAAATTAAAACGTTAATTAGTAATTACTCTGACGATTCATCATTAATTAAAGAAAAATAAATCAAACAAAAAAGCTAAAAATAAAGCATTCTGCAAAATCAAATAACTAATTTGTAAAATTTTTTTGATGTTAAATCAAATCCGAGGGATAAAATTATTTATCTAACTATTTATAAATTGATGCCTTAGTTTTATAAGGTTTTATTTGCCATTTTTTTTAGGAATGTGCTCTATTTTTATCCAACAAAACACAAATTTCACATTAAATTTTCCAATCAACTAGGTCAACTGGTTCATAATGGATTTAAAATGTAAACAAGGATGTAGCAGCAACAATGTTCTAAACTTGGGACAAAAAGGTTCTTTCCATACACGTAGAACGTTAAAAAAGTTAATTAAAACGCTTCGAAACTAACGTAAATATTTCGTGTTTTAATAATACTTTTTTTTTTACTCCAAAGATATAAAGGTTAACCTTAAAATAGGGTTTTTAAAAATTTATATAATCTCGGGTTAATAAAAAACTATCTTTTTAAAATTATGAAACAACAGCCTTTGTTTATTTTCAATGAAAATTCTTTATAACCCACTAACAATAAGTAGCGTGGGCGAAAGAGCTTTTTAATGGAACTAAGGTAATTTAGACTCGAACCATAACTTGATTTCAAAGGCAATATGTCTTCTGGTTTAAAGGGTACGCCGTTTATTAGCGTGTAGAGAAGGAATTGCAGGAAACCGTCTCTAGCCGTTGCTACACAGTCGCTTTGAACCTTTGTCCCTCGGATTTAATTAGTTTGAGTTGAGGAATTCGAATTGTTTGAAGACGAATTTCCATTAACAATAACTCACTTAAAATTGAGATCTTTTAGTTTCGTGAAATTTACTAATAAAAAGAATGAGTTTAATGAAATCACACGGCCAAGTGAACACTAAAAACGCTTGATCAAGATCAAATAATCGCCTTCTTTAAGATCTCTCTGTTCTGTTACCAATGGAGGTTTAAGGTAAGTCCTGGAATTTGAATGAAAGTTAACGAAGGGCTATTCAAGAAAGATACAAAAGATTTAAACGTCGTTAATGGCGCGGTTCTTTTACGGTTATCGCCTTCGACGTGGGTTAATAGGTCGAGAAGGTAGAAAATGAGCTAAGTTTTCTTAATGATGCAATCTGGGATTGACGGAGTAGAAAACTTCATTTTAAGGGAAATGTAAAAAAGAACTAATAAAGCTAAAAAGCTGATAAAATCCAAACGGACAAAAAAATAAAAATGGCATTTTAGACTAAGAAATCGCATAAGTATAGATTGAAAAGAGGATTTATCGGGATTGAATTGGGTTAACCTCAGACGGATATACATTTTTCTTTTCGATTTTGTGGTCGATGGATAGAATCATTGTGGCCTTTGTGCGATCTGGTCATTAATCACACCGAGAAAGGGCGGGGTCTAAATCAATTACAGTTGGGATTGAGGGTTTAGGGACTAAAGCAACATCAAACTACAACCTAGAAGGTCGCAGAAAAAAGGTGGTAAATCAAATTATCGTTAGTGAAAATTCGTCAAACGAAAGAACGTAAGTACAAAATTGAGATAATTAGTTTTTAAAAGAAGAATTTTTAAAGTGTTCCACATTTTATTTTATTTTCTAATTTAGAATAAACTCATTAAGATAGGCAACGTCTATTGAAAATAATCGTAAAATTAAATTAAGTTTTTAGAAAATTGTTTTGTCATATAATCAATCAACTGTCGTAAATAAATCTCTTCAGTTTCAAAAGATAAATTTGATGTAAAAAGCTGCCAAACATTTTCCAATTTCTCATCTGCTCCTAAAGATTATTTTTTAAAGTTTAGGTTAGATTTATTGAATATTTTTTAAGTACGATTAATCAACATTTTTGACAAATATGCTAAGTAATTCACATAAAGAGTAACCAAACATATTAAAAAAAATTCTTTTTTAATTCAAATTCTACACAGTCTGGTTTTATAACATTTCCATCTATACAGGCGTGCATAAATAAACGCTAAAACCACCCGTAATGACGTTCTTTGTACCATGCTGAATCAAAAGTTTTAATGGTAGAATGATGTATCATGTTTTCTATATCTTTCGGATCCATTTAAAAGAAACATTGTCAATACTCCGATCGTGCATTAAGAACTTCATGCCTATCCTCATCTAATCTTCCTGATATTTGTCATAGTGACAGATTTTTTAAACGCGTTTCCGCCCTTTTAACGTGTTGGATAGGTTTATAATACTCTGTCCAACATCCTAATTGACTCAGGTTTTTATCTTCGGTAATAATTTGACCACAAGAAAACCAAATCCCATTTAAAAAGCAAAAGTTAATTTCTATTGTCAATTTGAAGTTTGTACTTCTATTGCCAATTAACACATGGCAGCATAGAAGAAATATTATAATGATAGATGCTATACGAAGGTTTTCACGGCCAGTGTTAACTGAACTAAGACTAGAACTAACATTAGCGCTAACTCTAATACTAGACCTACGACTAGGAGCTTTCGGGTTTAGCCGTGCGTCTTTTAAAAAAGCGTTTAAGGTTTCGGATGCCATGTCATTTCGAACTCGTTTCTGAAGAAGGTTGCAACATGGCATCCGAAACGTCAAACGCTTTTTTAAAAGACGCACGGCTAAACCCGAAACGTCAGATTTCTAGGTCTAGTGTTAGAGTTAGCGCTAATGTTAGTTTTGGTCTTATTGTTAGTTCAGTGATCTTATTAATTTTTGATTTTTTTATTTAACTGGGCTATAAGTACCACTTACCAACATAATCTTTCATTTATGTACGTTCAATAAACACAAAGAAGCCAAAAAAGTTATGCTCATTCAAATTCTTCTCAAGAGCAAAAAGTTTGAAAAAAGCAAATAGTAGTATCAAAAATAGAATCAAAAGTTAATAGTAGTGATGTGACGAATAGTAGTTCAACCGAATAACCGAATACCGAACATTCGGCTAAATTTGAACCGAATATTCGGTCTTTGTTGAATGGCGTGAAAATAAGATTCAAAGAAATAGAGAGGAAAAAAATATTTTACGACAACGTTGTTGAATTCCCGATATCGCTTAAACTTTTTCTCATGTGAAAAAATACAACAGAAATGTTATAAAGTACCTATATTTATTCTTGGAGGCACTTGTAAGAGACTTCCAGAAGCAGTAGTAGTGATAATACAGAAAGTGATGGAAGTGATAAGATGAATAGAAACACAAATATTTAGCAGTTGTCCTCTATAACACGTAAAAATTTGGATCGAAGTAATTTTGCGTTTTGGGACTGCTCTAAAGCCATAGCCACATATAGTAAGGACGTTAAGGCGCGTACAGATCTAGTGCGCCGATACACGCCGCGCCGCGCCGTGCAAACCGTTCGCTGACGTTTGCGAACAAAATTCTTGTATGTTTGCAGAACTGTCTAAACAGAACGAATGCGCGGATGTTTGGCTATGTTCGGCAAAGTTCCGAGTTCAGTGCGTTTGTTTCATTTGTAGCGATTATGGCGGATGATGAAGAAATTAGAGCAGCAAATGCTTTTTTGCGACGAAACGACGATAGCAGTGAATTCATGTTCGCTTTCACTGTATCCACATCGCACTTTAATTTAGCCGCTATTGTTTCCCAAGCATTTTGTTTCTTGTTGCGAAGGTGATAATTTTTGTCACGGGGATTCTACAACTTCGGCCACTGTTAGTATAAATTGATGAAGTTCAAAACCCTTTTATGGGCCCACTCAGCATTATTGCCATTTTCGATTTTCGAATGAGAGATAGACGAATCTTAACGCTCTTGACGAATGCACGCACAAGCTAAAAATCCGTCCAAAGCGAATGCGCACGAACAAGCAAATTTCTTTGATGTACCGATACCAGGCGGATAATGTTTGCGAACGCTCGTTCGTGCGCGTTGTTGCGCGTTTGTCAACAGTAACCTGTCCAAATTGAAAGCTCGTGCAACGTTCGCGAACGTTTTGCACGCACCTTTAGTGACTCCAATCATAGAAATAGAGTAGTAATTGAACTGGACGATTACTTGTTTAAGGAATTACTAAAGAGAGAGCAAGTTCCGTTTATTTGGTGGAAACAACATAGCTTGAAATAGCGAAAAATGAGTAAACTGACAAAAGTGTACTTATCAGTCCCATTAAGTACTGTTTTCAGTGCGTAGCTATTCAATGAAGCAAGAAACATACACGAAAAAAAAAAAGAAACCGCTTATTCCAGAAAGAGCCGGCCAATTAGCGTTTTTACATGAAAATCTGCACTTAATTAATTACTAATATTATTTTTTTTATTAGAAGTAATTTTTAAATAAATCTATTCTTAGCTATCTTATATTTTATTTCATAAATCTACTTAATTTGTTTCATATAAAGTTTGAAGAAAATTTAATTACGTACTACAATCCGAAATACAGCTGCACCATGAAAAGAAAGATGAAAAAGTACTGAGTAATATTACGGAAAGCAGGTTTACCTTTCCATCTTTCTCTTCATGGTGCAGGTCCACTTCGGGTTATGTTACATCTGTTTTCATAATTGAGTTAATTGACAATTGTGTGAAAATCCATTGTATCCTCATTTAATCTATTCTTCGAATTTATTAAAACTTTGAACAGTCACATATACAATTGAATATTCGATAAATAAATTCAGTATACGGCCGAAAAGCGAATATTGCAAATGAAGCCGAATACCGAGTAATTGTTCGGCTTCGGTCCCATATCTATTAAATACTAACAATAAACAAGAATTTACGGTTTCATGGAAACGCCTTTCCATGTAGCGGCAATTCGACATAAGTGGGCGGTTTGCGTATTAAACTGATCAATTTCAGCATTTTGCAGAGAGTTGACCTACCCAGCATGGCAACAATTTTAGTTTTCTTTTTATAAATTTGTATAAAAAGAGGCAAAAATAGTTACGTTGTCATGAATTAAATTAATGATATAAGATTCAAAATTGTTTTACAACGATGCCAAAAGTGTTTTCGGAAATATTACTTAAAGAAAAAACGTTAAAAAACTTTTTAATCCTGAAGAAAACGTTTATGAACAAATTATATGGAAGAAAAAGCTTATTTGAGATACTGGATTTAAGATTTCCGACTCAGAGTCGCATGAAGAATATCGTCACGTGTAGCAATTGCGCAAATTTACGCACACCCTATATTTCCGTCCCTTAGTAACCTGAAAACGGTCATGTCTAATCAATCAAGTCTCATCATTAGTCAAGCTACAAAGGAGGGTTCTCGTTTTCAATATTTCAGGTTTTTATTACCAGACGGATCTTTCGCGCTATACTACAGCAGAGTAAGAAATTTTGAGAAAAACTTACAAAATGAAGGAAACAAATATTAAACTTGTCCAAACACATAAGTAGAAGTTTAACACACCCATGCTAAACTTCTTAATTGCAATAGACTGAGTATTCTCTCACAATTAGTCAAACTAAAATGAAATTAAAAAAAAAAAATGTTGCTCCGTTTTAACTCTGAAGCACATAAATAAAATGAAATTTTCTATTCATGTTGCACATGTTGATCATCTCAATGCCACTATGCTCAATCGACAAAAAATAATTGGTACTCCATGGATTACATTATACTTCAAAGAGTTGAAAACTTTTTCTCAATTACATTCAGAATACTCAACATACTCTATATCATAAAATTTTCTTAATAATAAGTGATTAAGGGGGAACAACAGGGTAAATTTTTTGAAAAATCGTTTTTTTTCTTTACGCAATTCGAAAGTATGTACCTTTTAGAATATTGTCCTACAATATTATAACAAAATTTGTACAAATAATGGAATTATAGCTCTTTTCTGCTCGCGCGCACGAAGCCATTACTTGAATACGAACATAAACAACCATTGTCACAAAATGTTATCGATGCTATTACTCCCATTTATATGGATTTTTCCAAGACGGAGTTGCTTGAGCACTGTATAGGCGGATTTACGCAAAATTCGAATGAGAGCCTTAATGCCCTCATTTGGAAGTTCGCTCCGAAAATTTTATCAAGTCGGGCAGTTATTGTGCAAATTGCTACTTATTTGACGGTTTCCATTTTTAATAGTGGAATGGGATCTTTATTAAAGGTGGCAAATGAAATACAAATCCAGATTGGACCCCAAATGTACGCATTTTTTACAGCTAAAGACCAACACCGTATAAGTTGAGCTCAAGTGCGTTAAATTTCAAGTGTTTTAGACAATTCAGACAACAAGAAGAAAGTGGAATTATGTTCTATAAATTCTAAAGACCTTTATTATGGAGCAGGAATCGATGAATTGTGGTAACTCTTAAAATTTCCTCCATTATATTATCTAGAACTAAACTTAACTTTTTAAATGCGTTTTTCTCACAGTAAATTTTTTTTAACCTGTTGTCACAATTTCTTTACCAACGAGAATCGCATTCAAATTTTATTGAGACGTCCTCAATCTACATAAAATTCCCTTCAGTTAAGCGTACGGATTTTTATTTGTATTAATATTTGTTACCTCTTTACCCCCTGGAAAGATTAATTATTGTATCGATTTTCTTAACTCTTTTTTTGCAGGGGTGCCATTTTAACAGCAATTATTATTTTCTAAATCGTGTACGCTTAACTGAAGCTACACTAATATAGATTAAAATGACGTTTCCTTTTTTATTTTCAGATTATTTTTACACGTTTTATAGTGACAACCAACAAGATGCTTTTTTTTTGTTAGTGCATTTGGACACCCTCCATACATGTATTCTAAGACAGATTTTTTTTTCTCTGTACTTCCTAAAATAAGTTTAAGCTGCGTAGTTACAAATATCAAATTCCGATTTTTCTAAAATGTATGAGTGAACCAAAATGAAATCTTAATTATTGCCTTTTTTCGCGGTCTCCACCCTGTTGTTCCCCCTTAATATAATAAGTTGTTGACCAAAAATAAGAAAAGTTGAAAAATTATAAAGTAATAAGGACTTTATAAATCCTTGCAGACCTTTTAACTTACCTTTCGGCAGAAATAGGTCAAAGAGATAAATTGCATCACGAAGAGAATGATCAGTAAGATCAGTTCCCCTTTAACTTGAATCTCCTACAATTTATCTTTTCTTTTTCGATATTACATACGAACATCCTAAATTGCCCCATAACGAAAACGAAAAAGATACAAGACCAAACCTCGAGTTAAGGAAAGGAGGCTTGATCTTCTCGTCCTTCTCTCCTTAGAATAACTTTATTTTCCGTTATGGTATCGACTTCTTATACATCACATTTTGCATTCAAAACAATAATAGTCCAATTTAAATGGTTTAGATGTAGAATTTGAATGAAAAAAACTGTACTATTACTGGTACTACAATTTATTATCGTCTAACATGTTTCGACTTTCATCATCATCGGAGACGAAGAATCCGAGGAATGTAATACCGGTAAAAGTACGTACAGTTTTTTATTCAAATTCTACGTCTAAATTTCAACTGGTAAAAGCATGGATCAATCAACAAATATTCTTTCATTAAATAATTTAGCTTAGTTTTTATTTTCAGCTTATTTACAATGAGTATGGAGCGATAGTAACGGCTTTGTTCGTAGAAGCGATTTCCAACGGTTTCCGATTTTTTCAAACCAATCAAATTGTTTAATTTTTATAAAATGCAAATAACCCTAAATCTTGATGGGTTAAAAAAATCAGAAACCGTTGGAAATAGTTTCTATGAAGAAAACTACTAACTATTTCATTGAGCTTTTGTAATATGTAAGTTTATTAAAAGATAAAGATAAGAAGCCAAATGTATAATCGAAGTGGACAAAAGAGTGATTGTTTAAAAGAAACTTGTTCTATAATAAATTATTACCTGAATTAATGCTTAACCATCTTCTACACTTTAGAAAACTATTAGAACATGTGTAATATGGTACATAAATGTACTCCCACGATGATAGTTAAGAGTTAAATATGGGAAAAAGTGTACGTAAGTGATTTGTAACTTTCTAAGTGTAAGTTCGCAAGTTATTTATTTTCTTGTCCATAATTTCTCCTGAGGCGTTTGGAACCACTTCATATTTTATTTATGAATATATCGTATGTTGCAGATTTTTTATTTTTATCGTTGTTCTCTTTGGATTTTACTTTTCCAAGTTGAAATTTTCTATAATATTCGGTAAAACTCAATAAAAAGTTTGTGAAAGGCAAAAGCTTAAGTAAAAATGTAAACTTTTGACATATTTATATGTCAATATACAGTAGAACTTCTGTATAACGAACTTTTATATTACGAATTTTCTCTACATATAACGAATTTATTTTTGAAGTCCCAAGAAATTCCTTTATAAAAGCACTTCTGTATAACGAAAAAACTACTATATAACGAACTAAAATTCTCCGAAAAATCCACAAAGCTCAGTTCTTTTTATTAATGGTGGTAGACCTTTTTCAATCCCATTTGGTATCTATGCGAGTAGGGTGAATTACCGGGAAGTCACCATGCCTAAGCGAAAGGATTCTATTTGAAGTAGATAATGTATGTACCTAAATACATAGTGTATAATATATTAATACTTTATGTTTTGTTGTCTCATTATGTTTTGATTTACATACCTACATAATACTTATTTGTAACCCCACATTTATTGATAAGTGTAGATTACACATTTTATACCTTTTTAAACAAAAAAATTGCTTTCCTTATAATAAAGATTCTATATAATGATTTTTTTCTTCGGAACCTTCAAGTTCGTTGTGCGGAAATTCTTTATATACACTCAACGAGACTCTTTAGTCTCGTTTAGAATAACCTTAAAATACAGGTGGATAAAATAGACTCCGTGGAATTACACAAAGGTTCAGTTTATCTGAACCTACCTCAATTGCAAAAGTTAATCTTTAGTAATGACGAGTATACATACTTTTAGTGTTAATTTTAAAATTTTTCGCTGGTACAAAAGGTAAATGAGAAGTAGTTAGTAGTATCATTTTTCATAAGATTCACGTTGTTCTTTCGACACGGTGAAATTTGTATAGCTAACGTATTTTATAATATACTATTCAAAATTCAGTCAAATTTGTTAATTCATGTGTTAATTTTCTTGAATATTTCGTCTCAGACGATGGCGTGAGCCGAAACATGTTAGACGTAATAAATTATACAAAAACCAGAAAAAGTACAGCTTTTCTTTATTAATCACGGATTCAAAAGGTAAATGCCAATATAAGGATGTGAACCTTTTCTTTATACTCGTCCATACTTGTCTGCCTTTATAAATACACCAAACAATATTAAATTGGTACATACCAAAATGTTGATTTGTATAAACCGTTCGAATCATTAAAATTACAATCACTTGCATATGAAAACCGAAATCGTGCCATTATGTCAGGTGATGTGAAGACGTCCTGAGATATAGTAAATTGCATTAGAATTGCTCCCTATTATCACGTGTGCACAGCAGGTGCAGAACAGCCACTCTACTATAAATTGGAAATACGCTCTTACTTCCAAATACGATTAAATTCATTAATGAATCGTATGAACTCAACAATTTGTCTTTAATCTTTTCAAGCTGTTGTTCGCATACATTTGTAAGAAGCAGAATTCTACCATTACATTGTAAAAAAACTTTAAAGAGTAATAACGATGAAAATTTAAAAATATATATATACATGCTGTCTCCGAAATGCGTGTACGTAAGACTACAGATTCCTTGGCTCAAAATCGGTCGATTTAAGTTAACTTATCTATATCCAAAGTTGCTTCGTTTCGCCGCTAGAAGGCTTTAAAAATAATATTTTCCTTGAGTTTTTCCCAAATTACTCGAACAATTTGTATTAGATATTATTCATTTTTTGACCATGTTTTTATATCAGCTGACTACAGCTTTCTGTGGAACAAATTCGAATTTCCAAACATACAGGGCGTTTACACACACTCTCGCCACAACTTATCCATCCAAATCTTTTTAACCACCCTGTATAATTTTCTATCAGTTCTTTTTCTAAATACCTACATTTATTTAGAAACTATTCTCTTTCTTATAAAATTTTAGTTGGGCAAACGGTTTAGCCACAAAAAAAAACATTTTCTAACTCCCTTCAAGTTCAAATCTGTAAGTTAAGGTAACATTAACCCAGTTTAAAGTAGTAATTTCTTCACAGGATATGCAGCTCTTTCAAGAAAATCACATTTTAGGGGATTGGTAGTAGTTTTTGCTCAAAACGTTGTCAGGATTTGTGACCATCATCAGGGCAAAAATAATGCAGTGTGCAAAATTTTTACTCTTTGCTCTTTTTGTTGCATTTTTGCTTTTATGATACCCATTAAACAAAATCAGAAGGTGCTGGGATTACTGATCTTGCTAACCAGTTTACAGGAGCATGATTTCCCCTTTATTTCCTTCGATTCTACGGTGGAACTGCACAATACGGATTAAAAGGGTTAAACACTGATAACGTTCACAAATGCTGGCGAAAATTTGAAAATTTTAAGCAATAAACTATTTCCAAACCTATAAAATGTGGTTTTCTTGAAAGATATTCATATCCTATGAAGAAATTGGTACTTTGAATTTTGTTAATGTTACCTTAATTTGCTGTTTTGGACTTGTAGGCATTTAGAAAATCTTCTTTTGTGCCTAAACCGTTTGCCCAATTGAAATTTTGTAAGAGAGCAAATAATTTCCAAATGAATGTAGCTATTCAGAAAAAGAATTGAGGACCTTGGTGCAAGAACGGGATAAGTCACTATTTTTGCGAAATTGAGATATATGTTTTACAACATTCTACAAAACTTTATTTACCTTTTCGCGCAAAAACGAGAGGTGTGCTTTCATAAATAACAATAAGTTAAAGTTTTATATAAAGTTTTTGCGCCAAAAGGTAAATAAAGTCTTGTAGAATGTTGTAAAACATATATCTCAATTTCGCAAAAATAGTGACTTATCCCGTTCTTGCACCAAAGTCCTCAATTGATGGAAAATTATACAGGCTGGTTAAAAAGATTTCGATGAATAACTTGCGGTAAGAGTGTTTCTAAACACTCTGTATGTTGCGAAATTCGAATTTGTTCCACAGAAAGCTGTCCCCGGCTAATATAAAGACGTGGTCAAAAAATGAATAAAATCTAATGAAGATTTTTCAAGTAATTTGAGAAAAACTCACGAAAATATTATTTTTAAAGCCCTCTAGCAGCAAAACGAAGCAACTTTGGATATAGATAAGTTAACTTAAATCAACCTATTTCAAGCCAAGGAATCTGAGGTCTTACGTTGTACACGCATTTCGAAGACACCTGTATATACAGGGTGAGTCTGGATAAGCGCCCCCCCCCCCTCTGTAACTTCTAAATCGTTAGAGATTTTACAGAAACTGTTTTACAAGGAGACCTCACGACTTTGGAATCACCGATTTTAACGAAAGTGGTACCAATCGATAGGTATTCGTACATAGTGCAAATCTGTAAAATATTAGGGCGCACTATTCAGCGGTTCGCGAGTAAATCATTAATAAATAAATTAATTAATCGCCAATCAAGGCCGAGCGAGCTGACATCAGTGACAGACCACGCCACCAAGGCCGATTCATAGCCGCGGTGAAATTAGCCGAGTTCACGTGTAAAAGTAGATGGTTCGAATCCGGAATAAAATAATTATTTTTTTTTCTTTTAATTTTTAATATAATATTTCAGTCTATTTTTATAATATTTTATTTTTACGCAATATAATTAATTAAGAATATTTTTTCTTAATTTTGATTTTATCCCTCAACTATTGCGACGCGTTATTAGTAACAATAAAAGTCTGGTGCAGTTTTGAGAGCTAATATTTTAATATAAATAAAAACACAAGTATTTTACAAATCTATAATGTGCAAAAATAAAGCTATTAAAGGACGCGTTTGGTTCCAAAACGTTTCTGCTGCAGCTAGAGTTTCCGCAATTGTGACAGTTTCTCTTTCCGTAACAAATTTCGTAATTTTCCTCTGTCGAATTCCATGTTGTTTCTTAAAATTCAAAACCCACGAATTAGTTGCTTTGAAATTTAAGTCAGTAAGTTGGCTAGCGGCACTTAAGCCCCAACCTTGGAGATTCCTTGTCGTTACTTGTTGATGATCTTGTCTAGCTTCCACAAAACGATCATATGCCCAAGAGTTAATCAATTTTTACTTATCAACAATTGATCCTCCTTTTCTGACATGTTCCTCCCATTCCTTTAAACTTGCCTTTTGGTTAAGCGTGAACATTCTTTCTTTTGAAGAGTTTGCAAAGACCACTTGGGATGTTCTTTAGCAATATTCACAACTTTTACCTTACATTCAAGTTCTTCGTCCATCTCGTCCATTAGAATTAGTCTTCGGTATTTACAAATTTCTTCTTATTTAAGATGTCCACGATAGCATCAAATATATCTTTACCAAATTGCTCAGCCTTCTCTGGAATTTCCACGGTTGATTCTGGTGTAACAAGATCATTTTCCAGTAGTAGGTTCTCTAAATACAATAGTGCACCTCTTAAAAGTAACTTTGATTTATTTGTTTGAATCATCATCAGTATTATAATTGATATGTACTAATGTGTAATATCATATCTCTAGATAATAAGTATAATAAGTAAAATGTTATATTAATTTGTTTTTCTTGTATAAAAGGTTAATAAATTATTTTACATTACATGCGTGGGTATTGTTAATGCAAAACGTAAGATCTTTTTAACACGTTCGCTACCACTATGCAAAAGGGCACCGTTTCCTATAGATCAATGATATGTTTTAATGCGCCTATATCAACGTCCCAAATATGAGTCGTTGGTCTCTTAGAGAAAACCATTTGGCTCAAATATGAGCCGGCTGGTAGTGAACGTGTTAAATGGTAAAAAAAACCGATAAATGATTGTATTAAAAATAATAGTGCAAGTTGCATATACTTTTTAAAGCTGCTGTTGCAACTAATTCTCCCATTTTCGCACATTATAGATATGTAAAATACTTGTGTTTTTATTTATATTAAAATATTAGCCCTCAAAACTGCACCAAACTTTTATTGTTACTAATAGCGCGTTGCAATAGTTGAGGGATAAAATCAAAATTAAGAAAAAATATTCTTAATTAATTATATTGCGTAAAAATAAAATATTATAAAAATAGACTGAAATATTATATTAAAAATTAAAAGAAAAAAAATAATTATTTTATTCCGGATTCGAACCATCTACGTTTGCACGTGAACTCGGCTAATTTCACCACGGCTATAAATCGGCCTTAGGGGCGTGGTCTGTCACTGATGTCAGCTCGCTCGGCCTTGATTGGCGATTAATTAATTTATTTATTAATGATTTACTCGCGAACCGCTGAATAGTGCGCCCTAATATTTTACCGATTTGCACTATGTACGAATACCTATCGATTGGTACCACTTTCGTTAAAATCGGTGATTCCAAAGTCGTGAGGTCTCCTTGTTAGAAGTTTAATAGGGCGTGCAATGTTCTACATTGTCAAATAAAAGACATTTATACAGGGTGTTCCATAACAGAGCAGCAACATAAACGAATGCTTTTTATACTAAAACGCTATGCTTATTTTGAGCGTATTAGATAGTACTTTGAAAAACAAGCATTTCGGTATAACATAATGCTTATCAAAAATTAATAGTTTTAGAAAAAACCGCGTTCGTAGATTACAAACACGGACAGATTTAGTGTCAATTTTAGTAATCCAGGTAGGCTGGGTCTTGTTAAATTTCAACTATTACTTGACATCTGTCATCTGGGCATTGTTGATTGCACCAGATTACAACTTTACTCACATTTTGTAATTCCAAATTAGACTTCCTTGAGAATAAGCAGGATGTTTACTTCTGAATTCATTTTTTGAATAACAAAAATCGGCTCTGATCGAAAGTCATCGATACCGTGAAACAATTAATAAAAATTTAAGTAAGCACAGCCTGCGTAGATTCAAAGCAGCGTTCAATTTACTCATGTTCAGGGAAAATATCATTTGCAATTTCGATCAGAGCCGATTTCTGTTATTCAAAAAATGAATTCAGAAGTAAACGTCCTGCTTATTCTCAAGGAAGTCCAATTTGGAATTACAAAATGAAAGTAAAGTTGTAACCTGGTACAGTCAACAATGCCCAGATGACAGGTGTCAAATAATTGTTGAAATTTAACAAGACCCAGCCTACCTGGATTACTACAATTGACACTAAATCTGTCCATGTTTGTAATCTACGAATGCGATTTTTTCTAAAACTATTAATTTTTGATAAGCATTATGTTATACCAAAATGTTTGTTTTTCAAAGTACTATCTAAAACGCTCACAATAAGCATAGCGTTTTAGCATAAAAAGCATTCGTTTATGTTGCTGCTCTGTTATGGAACACCCTGTATAAAGGTTTTTTGTTTTACAATGTACAACATTGAACGCCCTATTAAACTCCTGTAACAATTTCTGTAAAATCTCTAACGGTTTAGAAGTTACAGAGGGGGGGGGGCGCTTATCCAGACTCACCCTGTATACAAAAGTCGTTTCTGCAGAGGATAAAGGACTAAATTAAATAAGGACTAAAATTATTTGAAATTTTCAAAATACCAAAACGCTAATTTTTTTATTTGTCCTATTTTATTTACCCAGTTAGATTATTTACTAATATTAATGAACATTGAACGCCCTATTAAACTCCTCTAACAATTTCTGTAAAATCTCTAACGGTTTAGAAGTTACAGAGGGGGGGGGGGGGCGCTTATCCAGACTCACCCTGTATACAAAACTTGTTTCTGCAGAGGATAAAGGACTAAATTAAATAAGGACTAAAATTATTTGAAATTTTCAAAATACCAAAACGCTAATTTTTTTATTTGTCCTATTTCATTTACCCAGTTAGATTATTTACTAATATTAATGAAAATTTTCGTTTGCATAGCAATTATGCGTGATATATTTTTACTTTTTGAGTTTTCGAAGGAATTTTGATATCAAGCCGGATGAAATTCACGGAGATGAATGAAAAGGGCTGGTGATTGCACGTTAAATGGAATCCCGTCGGGTATATCGATTGAAATAACGGACGTTCCTCGTCGCCGACGACGTTTTTGGAAGCGTAAACGCTTATAATTGGAATCTCAGAGGTTCAACCGAGCTTTCCAAGATTCCATTTTATTTAAAAACATGAAATTGAGATCGCTTCCAAACCACGTCCCTTATCATCTATTCCATTTTACGAGATGTAGAAATATCTATTTTATATTTTAAAATGTTTTTAAAATTTGTTTACTTCAATTGATGAAAGTTTCATCCCACTCGTTTTTAAATTATCCGATTAACACATTTTTCTCATAAATAAATAATATCTTCAGTTAGCTTTTGATGTACGCTTTTAAGCTTTAGCACTCACAATGTCTCGTTTTGTCACAACATAACGGGAAGGACAAAGTAGGTGGGACAAATTCAATTTCACATTGTTTGTACGTTCGTTCCTCTCATCCTTTCACGTTTGATGAAGGGAAACGTCCAAATACAATTTTAACTTCGCTTTTCATGTGTTTGCATACATTTTCGACTCGTTTCAAACCAAATTTTAACGGCTAAGGGAAGCAACTAAACCGTAATTTCGATTTTACGTCATCACAAAAAAATGGGTTTTCTAGAATTTCGCTTGAATGGAGATTGCGTGACCGAAACCACCCTTGAAAAAAGAACCACTTGACCCGGAACGAACGCTAAAAATTTAATAATTAATCACACGCTCGACCTTACAAACCAGCTATAACCGGTTTATTTATAGCTTTTTTTAGTTCAAAAGGGTGTTTTTATTCCTATATTTTTAACGTTCTTTTATTTTTTAAAGCTCCCTTCTAATATAAATAAATTAATTCGTTAATTAATGAATTCTTAGAAATGTTTTCATGTCAAACAGTTTTCACAATCTTTTCATAAAGCTTTCTATAAGATTTATAATGTTTTAAATCTTTTAAAAATCAATAAAATATTTTAAATAAATTAAATAGAAGTGGTCCAAATTCCAGGAATGCATTGCACTTGTAAAACTAAGTGAAAAGAACTAATATCTTACTATCTAAATATTTATTTAACCCTTAATTATAACTTGCTAATTGACTACCTGGAATTTCATCAAAGTTAAACTTTGGCACCAAAAATCTTGAATTCTTAGTCAAATACAGAACTTTTTCAAATGAAAGCTTGGTCAACTACGAAGTATTATTTGAGTTTTTTCAAGCTAGTTTTATGTGTACAGTACAGTCCCTTTTCTCGACTTACTCTGTATTTCAACTATCCAAAATATTTTTAATTTTGCAGAAAAAATATTATGGTTTGGAATCAAACCATTAAAAAACCTTCGTATATTTTTACATAGACAAATATTTTCTATAATTTTAAAATATTCATAGCTTTATATTCAAATCTTTCAGTTAGATCTTGGAAAAAAAAAATGCTGCCACAAACGTATTTGAAATTATTAAAACAAATAGTTTTCAATTGCTATAAATATAAAAAGATTACACTTGATCATCAATAAATATTCAATCGTTTTAATTTTAAAATAATCAATGAAACATTTAACATTTTCAAAGATTTAAACAGCTCTAAATTTTTTAACTGCTACCTCACGTACTTAGTACGTGCCATTTCGGTCGAATTCCAACTTTAACTAAGCGCGTTTTCGTGTTTCCAGTATGTATACTTTTCCAAGGAAGCCTTACAACCGGACTTGAGTCTCTAAGGCTAAAACAAGTTAAAGTTGGGTTACGTCGATGAAAATTATTAGGCTATTTATATGCTATAAACGTTGGGTTTTGTATTGTAGAGGACTTCATTACGGAATTAGGCTTTAAAAGCGGATCGATACGTACGACAAACGAACCCAAATTGTGTTTACTTAGCAAACATTTAGCTAACGTTAAATTTACAAGGTTACTTAATTAGAACTAGGATGTTGTATTAAGGACTTTGAATACTTAAAATGGTGTTTATTTGCACAATTTTCATGGTATTTTAGCGGTCACTTTTTTTGATCGTAATGGAATAAAGTAACTTTTGACCGAGGAATAAAGTGTGGTGAGTTGCAAAACCAATTGTGTACAAATTCGGTAAAGTAGTCGCTTTGGAAGTTCACTCCCGGCTTTGATCGCTTACAACTCCGGTAAAGTTACTCTCCGGAAGCGTACACCGTTACGAATGCCAAAGTGAAACAGTTTCAAAAAGTCCCGGCTATTGCACTTTGTACGTGCAAACAAAATTATTTACGAGGCCATTCTAATCCAAATCCGTATTTCTATCCGGATTAATTAAGAATTTTTAATTAATTTTTTTTCCCGACAGCTAAGCTTTTTTATATAATCGTTTGTTTGGAGTCCAAATTGAAATTGAAATAGCGTTTAAAAGTAAGTATAAAAAAAGAAAACTATGTTATTAAGTACAAGATATAAGATGTAGAAGAAACAAAGCCATAGGTACAGTGATGTCTAATTCAGCGATTCTCAACCTGGGGGGCGTGATAAAACTAAAGGGGGGGGCGCGAGCAAAGCAACAAAGCAAGAACAAATAAGAAAAACCATTAGTAAAAAGATTACAGAAAGTTAATGAAAGAAAAGGAAAATACTTTCTGATATAATAAAAAACAAATTGCTCGTTTACACTGATATATTACACTTATAAATAGAATTCAACGTATTTATTAATTAAATTAACAATATGAAATATAAAACAGAATTAATAATTATTAGTGACTACCTTGGGCCTGTCTCGCAGAGCAAAGTTTTTCGAAGGAAGGTTTAATATTAGAAATTGACACTCTAAGCTCTTTTTCTATATTTAGCAGTGATCTATATTTTGTCTTCAAAGCAGCAAACGCAGAGAATCCGGTATCGTAAAGGTAGGATGTGGAAAATGGTAATAGCACACGCAGTGCTCTTGATTTTAGTGTAGAAAGCTCATCATCCTACCCTGCCCAAAATTCAAAAACTGATTTATCACTAAAGTGTTTTTTTATTTCGCCACTTGCCGTGAGGTCTATAAAGATTTCTTCTTCGGCGGTTGAGAGACCTCCGGGAGTATTTTGAAATGAGTCCCTAACCACTTGTAACTTGCTATCAAGTTAAGGTCAGCAAGGAAATACTTTTTAAAATTCTTTGTCAGCACGGTTAGATGATTTTCAATGCTTATCAAAATAACTGCTATATGTGGCTCTCCAGCCTGGTGAGTTTTGACATATTCATCTATATTTGCAAACATTTCTAGACTTTTTTGCTTTACGTTTCTACTCCACAATTCTAGTTTTCTACAAAAAGCATTAACCTTGTCACTCGTATCCAACACATGAGTGTTTGTTCCTTGGAGTTGAAGATTCAAGATATTTTATTTTTCAAATATGTCGACCAAATAGCTCAATTTCATCACAAATAAATCATCCCGAAAGTTCTCGGCTTCCGGTCGGTTTTCCTCTTCTAGAAAAATGGCGATATCATCTCTTAATTCATAAACACGTTGCAAAAATTTTCCACGTGATAGCCATCTTGCCTCGCAATAAAATAGTAACGCTGAATGTACTGCACCCATGTCCTTACAAAGTGCAGAAAAGATTCTTGATTTTAGTGGTCTCATTTTTATATAATTTACTACGGTAACCACTGTTGTTAGCACAAAATTCAGACCAGGACTCATTTCCTTGGAAATTTCCATGTGTAGTAGTTTTTAAGGTTTAACAAGATCGTAGAATAGCTTTAGTGTCAAAATATAATTAAATTAAATAAAAACTACGATTACAATCACGATTTCAGTGAAATGAGAGGAAGGGAGGGCGCGATGAGAATTGCGATTGACAACTGGGTCGCAAATGTAAAAAGGTTGAGAAACGCTGGTCTAATTGCTTTTCAATTAAAGGTGTTAATATACAGAGTGTCCCAGAACTCAATTGCCAAATGCTAACCACACATTCTAAAGTTGATTTCATGCCGATTCGATGAAAAAGTCGTTATCCGAAATTGCTTCTTAAGAGAACTAGAGCATCCTGAAGATGACGTGCCTGATCAGGTTTTTTCGAAATATCTTAATAACGGTTTCAGCTATCGCAATGAAATTTTGAGCGTTTGTAAACTTCGAAATGCTTCATCGTTTGCTGACAAAACAATTATTTATTGTCATTGTAAAGGTGTTAAGTGCTACCAGGATAAGTTCTCTTAGAAAGCAATTTCGGATAAGGACTTTTTCGTCGAATCGGCATGAAATCAGCTCTAGAATTCGTGGTTAGCGTTTGGCAACTGAGTTCTGAGACACCCTGTAGAATCAAGCAGTCAATCTTTAGATTCGAAAAGTCAGATACAATAATTCGTTAGTGTACACATTAACCATAATAATACATATGAACAGAAATAAAAGAATGAAAGCATAATCGGTTTTATTTTATTCTCAAAGCAGCTTCTTGTTTTCAATTGTAATAATATCAATTCAAAGCTAAATTTGTGTTTTATCCATTTTTCTTGTTTTTATTTTCATTTGCTTTAATTAAAAATTTTAATTAATTTTTCCCGAGAGCTAAACGATTTTCATTAATCGTGTGTTTCATATGTGAAGGCTGAAATTGCAATCAACTTTTCAAAGTCAAATATTATAAATGGAATGCTTTTGAATCAAAACATAGATATATTATGAATTATTAAATATTATTAAATTTATTCCTTAAAAATTTTCATTTGTGTATGTTAATACGTATATAGTCCCAAAAAAACCTGACCTAACAAGGAAGACAAAAGAAATTTAGATTCTCAACATAATCTCTTTTTACCTCTGTATACTATTCCCAGAGATGTTCAATAGCTTCGACGTCATATTTGTAGTAAGAACCGTCGAATTCCTTAAAATATCCATTAACCACAGGTTCCACCTTTTTCTCTGATAATCTGATGGTGTTAAATCTGACAAGTAGGGTGCATAGGAAAGTATTTGGAATTTTAAGTCATTTATTTTTGCCATCGCAATGCGAGATGTGTGAACTGAAGCGTTGCCGTGAAGGAACAAAACTTTCCTTTTCGCCAAATGTGGTCGTTTTGTCTTAATTTCATCACTCAGTCGCTGCAATAAGTTCGCATAATACGCACCATCAACTATGTAACGTTTTTGGACGTAATCAATGAAAATTATCCCATGCATATCCCAAAAAACTGATACCAGAACCTTACAAGCAGAGGGAACTGTTTTCGTCTTCTTTGGGACAGATTCGCCCCTTTGAATCCATCGTTTTAACTATTCTTTTGTCTCACAATCAGGTGAGGCGTGATGAACCTACGTTTCGTCCATTGTTATCAATCGAAGCAAAAATTCGGCTTTGTGGTTGCGAAACTTCTACAAAGCCGCTCTTGGATACATTTTCACGACGCTATTTCTGCTCCGCTGTGAGCAAACGCGGTACCCATCTTGTACATAGTTTTCTCATGTTTAAAATTTCTGTCAATATATACAATGTACAGCACTGTTTGAAATACCCACTATGTCTGCTACTTACTTTCAATTGACGATTATCTAATAGCATTTTGTTAATTTTTTGCACCTTTCCCGGCGACATCAGCTTATTTTATCGACTACTGCGATATTCGTCTTTACAAGACCTATAGCCAGGCTTAATCTCTGCCACCCAGTATTTGATTGTTATAAACGAAAGAGCTGAGTCTCCCAGAGTAGAATCAAGTTCGGGTTTGATGTTGGTTAGATTAAGACCTTTCAAGAAAGAGTATTGAATTACAAAACGATGATTTATTATCTATTAAACAAATACTAAACAACTTAAGTTTTGCAAGGTTGATGTTTTCGAAAAAAAAACAATTATTCTCAAACAACTATCACCTATGCACCAGGCCAGGTATTTCTAGGACTATCCTCGTACAAGTAAGTCGCATAATTCATCCCTCATTTAAAAGGGTAACATCAAAGGTATCATTTCTTTATAGCAAATCAAATTCAACAAGTTCACGTAATGTAATTCTAACTAAAGGCGCGTTCAATCGAACTTTTATAGTTTGTGATTGCTTTTAGATAGAAAATTGGCTTTTGGTGGGATTGCTTGCTGGATCACTGTATCTTTTTATGAAATCCCAAACTATCGACAACACTTCATCATTTTTTTTTCAGACATTCTTAAACAATTTCTATATCCTTCAAAGTTAGTTTCTTCAGTAAGGTTTTGAAGCTCTCCACCTAGTTTTTAAGATCCATTGTCTCAGCAAAAAGGACATTTCTTACAACTTTTATTCATTTTATATAAAATTACTTTCTGTTCTCCTTTTAATAAATTCGCAGCTATCTGCACACATTCACGGATAAAATTGTATTCGATTCTATATATTTTAAAACTGATTTGTTTATCTTTGGATGTTCAATTAAAATTGGTCAACTAAACTTGATTGGTGAGAACGCGCCTTTATTGATTTTTTCAAGTTTAAACCAAAACTATATTCAGCAATTTTTCAATCACTTCAAATTTTAAAGATAATTCATCGCCTTAATAAATATTGCGTATTTTTATTTCCGAAAATGTCTAAAAATAAAACAGTATTTTTAGTCTGTGAAGTTAAACTGCACTGTACCAAGGATTAGAGAAATACTTTTCTGTAGGCGTTTCTGTCAGATTAGTCGATTAAATCCGATCGAACACATTTGAGAACAGACTCGAAAGCCTCCAAATGCGTTCAAATGCACGTAGTTGGAAAAAACGTTGGTATATAGGGAAGTATATCCCATAAAAATTCCGATTTTCATTTTGGACTATATAAGGCGTTCATTTAAATTCACGCTGAAGTGACCTATGAACTGTGCCAGCATCTTTGCCGATCTACATATCTCTCCATCCTCAGTTAATAAAACTTCAAGGCATGAACACCCCTGTGGCGTGCACAGGTTCACTTTCTTTATTCTAAATTTATCATTTAAAAAAATCATTTTACCTTGGCGTTACCAAAAAGAATTGTTTATTATAATATTCATTCATTTTTAATTTTTATAAAGAATACAAGTACAACATTTATACCTGTTGTATTTTTAATGACAAATTTAGAATGAAGGAGGGGAACCTGTGTACGCCACAACTCCATATTATATTGGGTCATTTTGTATTTCTCAACTCAATAAAGTCTTTGAAAAGAAAGATAAAACGTTATAATTGTTTGAGAAATTTTTATATGTGTGGATTTTTGAATTAGTTTGTGTTCATCATTGCTACAACTACTTTTAAAAATTGTTAAAAAGGTGAGGTATTTTCTCTCATTGTTTTTTTTAGGTTAATCATCAAATTGAAGTAATAAAATTCTGCGATCGTTTCATTTTTTAAAAATTTTTTCACGATAATCTTTAAAGTGATTATTATTTAATCTCAATGACTTGGAGATCTTTTTAAAACCCATTTATAAAGTTTTTTTATCTCAATGTCATTTGTGCGATTTTTTTAAAGTTGATCAAATTTATTAAATGATTTAGTTAGTTAACTGTCAAGAATATGTACTAACTTTAAGAATTTCATTGATTTCTTTATAACAATTACATCAAATTTTATTTTTTTTTAACCAAAATAAATTCTTTAAAAATTCAATTTATTGTAAACATCAAAATTCGTCAACAATTGTAAGGCGGTGTTATGTTTGATTAAAGTACTTCAGACTGTCTTTTTTTGGTAATAATTGATTACATTATGTATTATAATATGAATGATTCAGAGAGACAGAAATCCTTATTCATATCAAAGTAGAATATAAAATACAGAATGAGCTACAATACCAATCCCATGAAAACTATAACATAAAAGAAGTTCAGACAGCCAATATGACTGAAAATCAATCACAAAATATAACCAAAGACAAATTGCTTCCAGGAAAGTTTTCATCACTACACAATTCAATAGTCGACTATAAAGTAATAAGTCAACTATTATTAAATTGAATTAAATCTACATACATGAACTATATACACCGTCTGGCGAAAGATGACTCATCCGTCATCAATTAATTGTGGTACCTATCGACGAATATTTTCAACCTTCGTCTCTTTCTGTCATGTATTTTTTTAATCTAATTCGACGCTCCCAACGAAGACTGTACTAACTCAAATTTTGAACTCTGGAGATGAATCAAGTAAAACTTTTGAACCACCTCCAATATTATTTATTTTGTTTGTTATTCAATTTCTTCTTCTTCCACACTCTCATCCTCGTCTTCACTACACGTGGAATTTTTGTTCGTCGGAAGACCACTTGAAAATAAATGTTTTAGGCAATGTAACTCAAATAACCAAAAATTTGAGTTAGTACACTCTTCGTTGGACGCGTCAAATTAGATTAAAAAAATATTTGACGTACGTCGAGAAAACGGTGACAAATAATGACGCATGATACATCTTTCATCGAGCAGTGTATAGTTGTTGTACTCTCTTTTCGCGGAAAGATGTCTCATGCGTCATTACTTGTCACCGTTTTCTCGACATATGTTAAATATTTTTTTCTTTATTTAATCATATATGTCAGATAGAGACGAAAACCGAAAATAGTAGTCTAGGATAATATAATTAATTAATGACGCATGAGACATCTTTCCGCGAAAAGAGTATATATTGTATATTATATGAAGCGTATAAATGCAAAACCAGACATTTGACATTCGAGTAGTTTTGAGTAAAGCGCGAAAAACCTCTCATTGTCGTTTAAGTCACTCAATCCACTTGGTATTTTAACCAAAAGTAGATAATACATTGACGAGTCTTCATATTATGCTTTAAAGTGCAAGTCAGGCTTATAGTAGAAAAGTTATTTTGATTAAAAAAATGAGAATGTCTTGTTTTGTATCTAAGGCTTGGAAATCTCTGCTTCGTGAACTGCAAAGTTCTGGATTTGGCGTTTCTATAAAATAAAACTAGCAGTATCTGCACTAATAAAATTTGGAATTGCGATAAAAGAGATTTTAAAGAAACTCATTTTATTATTGAAAAAAAGTACAAAATTAGTATTTTAGGTACAAATTTAAATTCGTAAGTCAGTATAAGATTCATTATCAGAAAACACTAGTGTGTTATTCACATCCGCCTGAGTATCCGAAGTGTTGGCTAGATTATCTTGAAAGGCGTTTTTGAAGAACTCCAGAATTTGATCGTTTTCCCATTCTGCACCACGGTGTTTGGCTAGCAAGGAGGAAATGCTTCTTATCTTGTCAGGTTTCTGTCTTAAACCTCTGACTCTTTGTCTTGGCTTTTTCATACTTCCACTCTTGCTTACTTGCTATTCTCTTTCGCCCTTTGCCAAGAGGACTTGGCTCAATAGTAATGTAGTTGAAGGTAATCAAAACTCCGTAATACGTTCATTACCACGCTCTCGTTTAAACTAATCATGCAGAAGCGAGCAAAACTAACAGCTACTTCAATGTCACAGCTATCACGTGAGGTAATGTGAGACCTGGATAGGTTCAAACGCAAACGTCTGCTTTTGCACCTAACTACTTGGCGCAAATGTCTGCTTTTGCATTTAAAGCGGAATTTATTATTGCAATAACTCGCCTAAGTGTATTGTTACGCTCTTGGGGACCACAAAAATTGATTTCTTGTTAAATTTACAATACAGATCCGAGTCTAACTAATTTTTGAAGAAAATCTCGAATGTCTGCTTTTGCATTTATACGCTTCATATTGTATAAGCAGATAGATTTGGACGAATTTGACGTGATTTAAGTAAGAATAGATAAATCTTTTCTGTAAATAGACTAACAATAAGAGGAAGCACAGACAAGGCAATTTCAAGAGTACTCATAATCGCTTCTTTACTAATGTGCGTTTTGATATACAACGACTTTAATGGGAATGTATATACAGTGAAATCTCCCTTGTGCGGACACCAACGGGACCCACCAAAAATGGCCGTTCAAGAGGGATGTCCGCTTAAGAGAAAGGCGAAGTAATTATATGAGAGTCGGACGGTTCCATCCAAGGGGGGTGTCTGTTCAAGAGGGGTGTCCGCGAAGGGGAATTTCACAGTATTTAAGTGCGGGTTTATTGCTAAACGCCTCACAAAAGTAGGATTCAAAATTTTCGTTAATGCGTGTGTTTTGTGACATTTAAGGGTCATGTGTACAGTTTTTACCAGCAAGGGTACGATTAAACACGCATTAAACAATACCTCCTCGGTCTACGTCTTAAGTATTTATGGAATTATATTTTTGCATTGTTATATTTATACTATTAATTTAATTGTAAGACAAGGAATGTAGTGTAGCAATAAAGAACCAGTAAACTCATAGACGACACGCCAATAACATCTCTCGCACAATAAAGGTATAACTAATTAGAGCAAATTTAATTGTTATAGTAAATAATGAGCTTCTATTTAACACAGAAGTTATTTTTTAATTTCTACATATCGCCGTTCCGGAACAACATCGACGTAACTGCAATTTTTTGACAAAATGAGTTAAGGCCATCAATGTATCCAAAAAATGCTGATTTTAATTATTTTTGCATTTCCTGCAAAATTTTTTATTTTGCAGTTGTGTCGATGTTCTTCCGGAACGGCGATATGAAGTCTGTATGTCTTGTTTGAAGTTGTCTTCCTTTGTACCTGTCTCCATTAAAAAAATAAGTTAGATTTTAAAAATCCCCAAATATTGGCGAAAATATATGAAGATTTAAGCTAAAATCTAAATTTTCCGTTATATCTGGCCATAAAAGTTCTTTTCTAACAGATTCGCTTTCACAGATTTGAAAGTGTTCAGAAATTTTCCAAGTTTTAAAGTGTCTTGCGTCCTTCTAAAAACTCTTTCATAAACATCTCACTATAAAAGTCCTGAAAATTTCATTGAAAAAATCAAACATTATCTTTTTTGCTTTGTACCTTTATCAATTTCATATTTTCAAAAAAAGCAATAACTAATACTTTCAATCTGATTGCGAGTAACAACCTACTCCATAATTTTAATCAACATTTTTCAATCTTCCTGAAGGTTTTTTTTTGTTTTATAACGATACCCAATACCTGTGTGAAACCCAATAAAGCTACCAGCTAGCCGTAATAGACACGTACTAAAGACATTAACGTAATTACTGCGCGAATTTGTGGACGTTCAGAGACGTGCGCGACGAGGCGACATTCTCGGGACGGAGTTGTCGCAAAATATGAGTGTTTTAAGGGCCCCGGAAGCAGGAGCACGAAGCCCTTTTATTGGGGGCGACCCGGGATCGATCCGGGATAGAAAGGGAACGAGAAGAGGGAACGGGGAGAGCAGGCGGAAAACGCAGCAGGTTGTAGTAAAACTTTCTCGCCGAACAAACACGTCCGAAGGGACATACTGTGTTATCTTTTTCATACTTTTTTTTTCTTTTTGTTAAAACTCACTTTTGCGATGCTCTGATATAAAACTGTTTCAAACTGACTTTTTGCTAGATGGTTTTCTTTGTTTTATCACTCAGCTTGAAACCACGAAATAGTAGAAGTCAGGAAGCCACGAAAGCGTGTTAAAATGTTAAAAGTTAAATTGAAAAGGTGATCTGAATGGAACATATTGGGAATATTACGTCTGTCACTAAAGCGACAAGTGACAAACCCAATTATGTGAGTGTTCACGAAGCGTACCGACCGTAAATTCGTTTAAATCCGATTTTCGGTTTTGATTTTCACGTTTCGGGTGTTCCAAACCGCAGCAGCGCTCCAAAAGCAGAATTTAACGTTAACCATAATATTGTTCAGTATAGTGTTTAATATCTAAATTCAATAGTTTGACTGCATTCAGCTCAATTCAACTCTACGTATGTATATTCAACATTAAACTTGTGTTTATCATATGTTCTAAAATGATTATTAAAACAATAGCTTACAAAAGCGTTAAAATATACAGCTGTTGTTTGCAATAACAAAAGAGTTTTATCGGTATTTTTTATTATTTTCTTTTCTTCGGTAACAATTACAGAGCAATATTTTACAGAAATGTGTGACTGGGATGAAACTCGAGCAATGTTGCTCTAGGTCTAATAACATTCCTTCATTTAATTAATTGCTAATCTTTTATTGTAGATATTAAAAAAAAAGAAATAAATATATGTAAAATCTAAACAATTTCATTTCTTTTAATAGACCTTCTTATTATTCCGTTATTATTATAATAACTATTAATTATAGCTTTCTTTTTTTAAAGATGACGCTACCAGCAATCATGAAAACGCATGGGAAATACATTTATTGAATAACAGTTATTGTGTATTGACTCAACATGGGTTGGAAATTACACAGGCTATCTGACAAAAAACGCCCAAAGCTACATGTCATGAATATTTTTCTCTCCGCCATTTAAAAGCCTTCCTCTGAATCCAACGGTGCATAGTACATCTACTTTTATTAACTGTTTACTGCAGGAAAACTTAAAATACTTTCATTTCCTCGAGATCCTTTGTACGAGAAGTAATGGAAAATGTACGGCAATTTTAACCCTTAAAAGTCTTTTTCTTTTAGCACATGATATTAGGTGACAATGAGTATCAGTACTTCAAACATTAAATTTGTTTTGCTTAGATTTATGTCCACAATCTCTAGACCATGAAAAGAGAAAGAAGAAATAGAGGCAAAATTGTTAACAATATATCGACGCTCTCAAGCCAAAACGGCATAAATGCCAAAATGGCCATTTTTTAGTTAGCAGCACCGTTGAGTAGCATTTTTAAATCTGCATGCAACAGTTAAAGCGGCATACCCACAACCAAACTTCATTTGCTATAAAATTGGTTTAAAGTTTGCGTAAAAGCCGTTTAAGATTCATTATGTAAATCTTTTTTTGCGTTTTCTGAAAAATTAGGTTAATGGCGTTTATGCCGTTTTGGCTTGGCAGCGTCGATATGTTAATTCTCGGGCCAACAGAGTAAATCACATAAGTCATAGAAAACTGAAATTATTTTTAACGGCAGTTTTAATTATTTTTGTCGTTCTATTCAAATTTTTTGTTCCTTTTGTAAAGTTATAATTTTCTCAACTTATGTGCTTTAGTTAGTCGAACCGTGAATTGTTATCAGTCATCTATGACCCTGGTCTGGACATAGGATTTGGCAATGAACAATATAATGTCCACAATGTCTGGGCAAAGGAAAAGTTCAGGTGTTTGATCGAATGTAAACTATTTCTTATTAACCCCTTAACGCACACTAATATAAAAAAAAGAACCGAAAAAAAGAAATTTTTTATTTAACCTTTTAATGTACTATAACCCGAAACGGAGCTGCACCATAAAGAGAAAGATGAAAAAGCTAGCCCTTCTCCGTAACATTGCCGAGTACTCTCTTATCTTTCTCTTTATGGTGCAGCTCCATTTCGGGTTATAGTACATGCTTGAGTTTATTCGAGTGCATTAACCTTTATCGTACGAACGTGCAATATATTGCACGTAAAAAGTATTCCGAGCCGGACGAACGTGCAACATATTGCACGCTGCAAATTTAATTTCGGTTGCCAGGGTATACAATCGAAAATAAATTCCGTACGATAAAGGTTAAAGAGACCAAATTTTTCTTCATCAAAAAAAAGTATATATAATAATAATAAATAGAGGTTGATAAATGTTAAAAATAAAATCGATTCCGTTTGTAATTTCTTGTCGAAATATACGATCGATTTTACGTTTACAGATACTTGTTCAAAAATACAATAGTTAGAGCTTTTTAAGATTGGAGCGCCCATTCGGTGGAGCTTTCAGTGGAGTTCTAATTTAAAACATGAAACACAATGTCGAAATCGAAGTCGCTCTCGAAGTTAAAAAATCTTGTTTGAAAAGTTCTAAAAAAGTTTTTTGACGAGCTACTCGATAGAAACAGTGTACACTGCTTGAGAGAAATATTTACATTTTTTACGTCGTAAATAGTTAATAAAAGTATAGGTATTCTAGATCATTGGATTCAGAAAAAGAAAACAGTGCTTGAAATAGCGGAAACAAAAATATGCATGATAATTTGAAAAAGAAAAGTCATAGTAAATTGAAATTAAAGCACTGGAAAAGGTTTAAATAATCTACGAAAAATAGTATTCGTTAAGACATTTCATTTGGTATTTGGCTCATGAAAATCTGAACAGAAATATTGGAGATATGGTTTTGAATATTTTTTGTCTAACATTCTGTATTTGAAATTAATGTTTATAAAGATACGTTTGTGTTTTTGGAGGTAAATAAAGTGCCATACCATCAGT
Organism: Digitonthophagus gazella; assembly: GCA_036711955.1. Classification (NCBI taxonomy): domain Eukaryota; kingdom Metazoa; phylum Arthropoda; class Insecta; order Coleoptera; family Scarabaeidae; genus Digitonthophagus; species Digitonthophagus gazella. Next base: position 14,023,965 of record JASCIT010000001.1, read on the forward strand.
TAAATTTGTACTTAGAGTAGGAAGTTTGATGATTTTTAAAAGTTATTCCATATATTTTTATCAAAGTTATGTTAGGTTTAGTCCAAATTTTTGTTCCATTTAAAAATTGAAAATAATAATACCTAATAATAAATTGTGATAATTGCAATAAAGTTTAGTTTTACGGAAACATAGTAGAATCTTTAACTGTTAATTTGACGTAAAAATAATTTCTGAATCTATATAAATAAACTCATTACCATTTCTTCAAGTTGATTAAAATTTTCAAAATGTTATGTTGGTTAATAAATTCAAAAATTCTTGTTTAACTTAAAAATATTTCAAATTTTTTTAGTAATACACCTATCTCTTCGTTTACAAGGTACTCTACGCGATCTCACTTTTAGACGGTTTTGAAAATCGATGTTTATTGATTTTATGTGAAATTAAGATTTTTACCTTTACTAGCTGGCGATTTTGAACATTATTGTTAATTTAGTATTAAAAAAATTAATATTAATTAAATATTAAAAAAAAACAATTTTGGCATCTAAAAAATTCACGAATAATTTCAATACAGTATAGTTTGTCGATTTTAAAAGGAAATTAAATAGCTATCTTCTACAAAATGATCTAAATGTGGAACAAGCTCCCCGTTTTCAAGGAGATATTAACAAATGTTTATCTCAATATGAGGAGGTCTACAAAGATTTGATCAAAAACAATACACAACGGTTAATAACAGACTTTACGATAAAATCTGGTCAGCTTGAAGTTGTTTCAAGGAAATCCAAAACAGAATTACATCAAGTAGAAGTATCTACTGGTGAAAACGATATCATGCCAATTAGGAAGAAATCAATTATTTACTAAAGTTATAACAGTTTGTAATATCTTCTATATCGTTAATTAAGTTTATTTTCGTGTTTTCATAAGTATAATAAGTTTTATACATATTCGTATATATTTTTATTTATTTCTTATGTGTTTTTTTTTTAACTAACTACCACTTTTATGGAGTAGAAAATAATATGTACTGTTTATTTACTTTCCAATATTCAGGGTTAGTATAAAGTCCCGGAACGGTCGAATAATTTCGTTATTTGAGTAGTATCAATTTTGAAATTCTACCTGATTATATAGTTCAATGTGACGAATTTAATAATAACATTTTAATTTTTCTCGTGTTTCCGGTTTTACAGGAAATGCTCCCAACTTTTTTTTCTTAAATGGCATGTATAGTTTATTCGTGCATTTTCGAATGCAGAATAAAAAACTACGTTCAAAAATACCAAAATTCTTTATTCTATTAATAAAAAAGCATAATAGGACTTAAATTAAAAAAGCCTGTTTAACACAAAACCAGTCACTTCACCTTACTGAAACTTCACATTGCTGTTACCTGTGTCATTATCAATAATTAATTAAGTTAATAAGAAATGACTGTAAAACTTGTTACAAGGACAGTAATATGTTTATTTTTATTGAATGAAACACAATTATTAAAAAAATAGCTAAAATTATAAATAATAAACGAATAACTTTAAGTTATAAATGTTCAAAATGCGACCCGTTTACCGTTTGACACCGACGTAATCGGCCAACAACTTAATGAATTTTGTACTATCTGTGGTGTAACGCGGTGCATTTCCTCAAATTTTTGTTTCTATAATTTGTCTAAATTATTTGGCTGAGTTTTATACACTTGGCATTTCAAATGACACCATAAAAGGAAATGCAGTAGGGATAAAAGTCTGGTGAATGGGTTGGCCATTCAATCGCTCTTCTGCGCCCGATCGAGCATGCAGGAAATAATAATAAGCATATGACAGTAATATGACATTTCAGTAAAGTCACATGTCTGCTTGATTTTGCGTTAAATTGATTTTTTTAACTTAGGTCTTATTATGCGTTTTTATCGATAGAATAAAGAATGTTGGTATTTTTGAACGTAGTTTTTTATTCCGCATTCGAAAATGCACGAATATACTATACATGCCATTTAAGAAAACAAACTTGGAAGCATTTCCTGTAAAACCGGAAACGACAGAAAAGTAAAAATGCCATTATTAAATTCATCACATTTAACAATATAATCAAGTAGAATTTCAACATTGATACTTCTCAAACAACAAAGTTATTCGACCGTTCCGGGACTTTATACTAACCCTGTTGATTAACGTTGAAGTAAATGACTAATCATGCATATTCTAGACCAGGGATGGGCAACCTTTCGGACAGTGGGGGCCACATTATGGTTTATTCTTCGTACGCGGACCGGAGACAAATTTTTGTCTTACTTGTAAGACTATGAAAAAAGGTCCAGTGCCGTAATGAGATATTTTTCTTCTTTAACGGAATAGTGGTAAAAACCTTTCTTTCTATTACACATTTTTTATTTAAAACAAAAATTATTTATTATTCTTCCTAAAGGTCTCGCGGGCCGGATTAGACCCTCACGCGGGCCGTAGGTTACCCACCGTTGTTCTAGACCAGGGGTGGGCAACTTTTTTATAATGAGGGCCGGATTACGGTTTACTTTTCGTGCGCGGGCCGGAATAAAAAATTAACAAATTTTTATTACTTATATTTACTAAACAAACTTATATTAACTAATAAAGTTAGTTATTAGATCTCCCACATCTCCTGTTTTCCTTGGTTCAACAACTCCTCAGAAAGCAGGAAATTTGGGTTCGAATCCCAGTGCAGTAATGAGACTTTTCTTTCCCCTAACGCATCAGTGGTAAAAACCTTTCTTTAATTTCTTCTTTCGTTTAAAAAATAATAATTTTGTAAACAAAAATTATTTATTATTCTTTCTAAAGTTCTCAAGGGCCAGATTAGACCGTCTCGCGGGCCAGATTAGACCCTCACGTGAACCGGAGTTGGCCCGCGGGCCGGAGGTTGTCCACCGTAGACCAGGGGTGGGCAACTTTTTATATAGTGGGGGTTAAATTATGGTTTACCTTTCGCACGCGGGCCGGATTAGAAAATTGACAAGTTTTTTTTAAATATAAAAAACAAAGTTAATAACCAGAAAACAAGAGATATGGGTTCGAACCCCAGTGCAGTAATGAGACATTTTTTTTCTCTAACGCATTAGCGGCAAATACCTTTCTTTAATTATTTTTTTCTATTAAAAACTTTTGATTTAAAACAAAAATTATTTATTATTCTTTCCAAATGTTTCGCGGGCCGAATTAAACCCTCACGTGAGCCGGAGGTTGCTCACCGTTGTTCTAGATTATGTTCGATTTACACGGTTTTACGTATTCCGTATAAATCGGAGGAGAGGTGTAATATACTTATAACAAAATTGATCGTTTTTAATCCAAAATAAAATCTTTTTATAATCTTGTTTAAACGGGAGAAATGTGGGAGTATGGGAATTAAAATTGAAATTTTACTGAATTTATCAAAGCGAGGGGGAAGATGTGTCCACAATGGAACACCCACATGTGTAATTCAATATAACTTTCACGTATATTTCCTTCCATTGCGGATCTTAGGGGAAAGATATTTATGTAGGAGGAATACAAAAATAGGATCTGTGCCGAGACCGAAACAAATTTAGTCCATAAAATTTATGTTTACCAGAAAAGTACAAAGATTATTTATTGTTTATACCTATAAACATTTATAGGTATATTCGTAACCTTTACTTACAATAGATCATTAAGTTTTTATTTAAGTATTTATAAAAATATATTGAAACTTGATAACAAATTAAAAAAATTAAAATTGTAACGACGAAACACATTTCCGAGAAGAGAATCCGAGCGCGTTCAGACTCGTCCGCCGATAGCCGTCGAAAGAGCGCCAGAACCTTCTAGAAGCCGCCCAACGCTATATAAGCGCTTGGGCGAAAAAGACAAGTCAGTTCGAATCGGTCGGTCATCGTTAGTCTTTAGTCTAAACCCTTCTGGAGAGTGCGCGTTTTTTTTGTTCGGTCGAATCCATACTTTCTATTATACTTTATTACTTTAATAATAAAAACGCAATAAAATTTAAAAAAAAAACACATACTAATAAAACTGTTTAAATATAAAAAAATGTATATCGATCTGTTGATTAATTCAAAAAGTCATCTAATATACCTTTTTAAAAATCTCAAAGTCCTCCAATGCTCCATCAAATAGTACTCCACTTCACAAACATCTTGATTACTATTTCTTAGAAATACAAGTTGTAAACATTTCACGAATATCCTTTAGAATAAATTGGAAGTCACCTTTCATTTTATAGAGTTAAGGTGAAAATTCTAAATTGTAGTATACATCGAAACGAGAACAAACTAACCATTACTGAAAGCTTGGAAAACGTACGTGAGGAGAATTTCTGAAATTGCTACGAAGACGCGACACGTTCCTTTAGATAACGACGAATAAAATTTAAATTCAAAGCAACCAGTTTCTCTTTTTGCGAGCGAAATACGCTGTTTTACGAGAATTCGAAGCGACTTACAAGACGGTTCGTTGCTAAAACAACTTCGATTTGTATTCAGATAGTGATTTTCGAAGAAGATAACTTCTAATAAAATTCAATCCGACGTTTACGAATCATTGGAAGTGATTTTAACTCGCCTGATCTCAACTAACCCGACGTTTATCCGGTCCTGATTTAATGCGATCTTGACTCATTCCGAAGCGGACACGTTCGCTCAAACCGTTTAAATCGTTTAAATCCCCAAAATTACGACCGGGGCTGAAACGAGGACGGTTTCATTTCCTCGCAACGGGAAAACCTAGCACAATCACGGTAAATCCGGCAGGTTACCGAGGATACCGTTTGAAAGATCTTTTCCTCGCGTTTAGTTACGAAATTTTCCTTCGCCCTACAATTTTCCACAGCGATTACTTCGTTATACTAGTTTTTGCTTTTATTTTAGGCCCCTAGACCGTAACGTAAAGGACGTGGAACTCATAGTTGGAAGATTAAAGCGTGTGGACCACTTCACCAGACTGCCAAATTCCGTTCTCAATCAAATAGCACTTTGTGCTTATTATGAAGATATTGAAAAAGGAGTAACGCGTAAGTAACAAAAAATAGGAAATTAAAGCATTTTAAAATTTTAAACTAGAATTTAAAACGTAGAAAAGTTGATTAAAAATCTTAAATGTGAATTTTAGAACTTTTAAACAATTTTTACCTGATTTTGAAAGTGTTGGATAATTTTAAACAATTTTCAACCATGTTAGACTAGTTTGAAATATTAAATCAAATAGTTCTTAGTTTGAAAAAGTTTTAAATGAGTTTGAAATAATTGAATTGAATAACATTAAGTGATTGTAAATCAATTCAAAAGATTTTTTAATAATAAATTGTACGTGACTACAGAAAAGTGAAATCGAAGAGGTAGATGTGTTTGAACTTTAACTTACCGGTAAAACTTTTGAGAGAGCAACTTTTGTGCTTCTTCTCTCATCCACGAACGAAATGGAGTTCCTGAAATGTGAATCGAAAAGTTAGCCTTTGAAGCGTTCAAATGGAATTACATAGTATTGAATCTAACATCATTTTCTATAAAACTTCAAAATATCTACTATAAAATCTTTAAAATGTGAAGAATAATAGAAAATGGTAAAAGTTAATTAAAAACTTCAAGATTTATGAGGAAAAATAATAGTGGTACGACCAAATCCGAATATTTATTCGAAATTTGACCAAATAAACCGTTTTTATTACCGAATAGATTCTATAAAAAATATTACGTATAGATTCGAAATGTCTTGCAAGGTTCAACTTTGACTAAAAAATATATACAGGTATGCCACAGAACTGTATATGCAAAGAAACTAAAAGATATTCTTTTAGCCTCATTTTTTAATATTTTAAACGTTATTATTCTACCAAATAAATGGACTTCTTCATTAATAAAATTTTCTCCGGACAAATAAAAGTCTATCTCAATTGAAATATTCTTTTTTATGTTGTTCTTGGTTTCATTAACACGAAAGTGGTTATTTTTTATGGTCATTTTATCGGACAATCATTCCTATTTCGGTTAAAGATGTAAATTAAGTTTCAATTGACTTGCATTTCGAAGAATATTCAATTTAAAATTTAGCCGAGTATTCGATATTCAGTTATTCGGATAAAGTGATATTCGGCACGTCAATAATAAATCGTATAAAACGAGTTGGAAATGTAACTATTCAAAATTCTGTAAAGCTGCACAAATTAATGGTACATCACATTTTTTAGAGAAGGCGAATTTTTTTTGTATGTATGTAATTTTGCTTTACCCCTAACTTTTACTAAATATTTTCAAAATCATTTAAATTGTTCGACGTTCTTAGGGAGTTAATGATAAATAAATTCGTAAGAAGCCATTTCGGAGTATTAAACCGTTTTAAGATCACTTCAATTATTTAAAGATATCTTAAAAAGTTGCCAGAAGTGGTTAAAAGCCTTACTAATCTATTACTATCACTAAATTTATAAACATGAAATAATAGTAGGTATTCCTCTAACTGACGCTAATTTGTTTAGAAACTCCTACTGTATAAAATAAGTTAAAATAAACAGGCCACAAAAAATACAACCCCTAAAAGGGATACACGTCAGTGATAGAAGGGATGGTCATTTATGTGGTATTTAATGTTTTAACCGATACGTTTGGTTTACACTCCGCAGCTACATTATTGATCACTAGCAATTTAAATCTTGTCAAACCATTTACTTGCATCGCTTTTAGCCTCCGCAGTTATCGAAATTAACTTTACATTCAATTAACTTCTGTTATAAGGAGTCGAATTCTGCAATGTTTTTGATTTTTCTGATGATAGGTGTTCAATAGAAGATAAATCTGGAGACCTTACATACTATGGCAATAAATTGTCATTATTCTCACTGAAACTTTTTGTGCTAAATACGTCTCACACTGAGGCAATCAGTAATCAGCAATACGCGATATTGCTACTTGGTGACATTTCACATAGAATTAAATTATGTCTCTCACATTGGAGCAACTCGATATCGCTGATACAGAGGCGATATCGTATTGCTTCAATGTGAGACGTTTTCTTTAGGCGGGTCTCATACTGAGCCAACCAGCAAGAAGCAACTAGCAACAAGCGATATTGCCACTTGATCACATTTTACATTTACTTAAATGATGTCTCTCACATTGGAACAATTCGATATCGCAAACAGAGGGGCGATATTGGATTACTTCAGTGTGAGACGTCTGTTTGAATTCTATGCAAAATTTCATTAGGTGGCAATATCGTTTGTTATTGGTTACTAGTTGCTTGTTGTTGGTAGCGTCAGTGTGAGACGTACTTAAGGTACATTGCTAGACAATACGTTGTAAGTAGTGTTTAAGGTACATTGCTCTCACACTGAGGCAACCAACAACAAGCAACTAGCAACCAACAACAAGCGATATTGCCACCTAATGAAATTTTACATAGAATTAACCCTTAACTGGTGAGGTGCAACGTTTTTAACATAAGTGGTGAGGTGGGGTCATACAGACCCCATCTCGTTTTCTGTACTAGTAGTGATAATAAAACTAATTGAGTGTCTTTTTGATGGAAAATAATTTGTTTTATTCGTTTTTAAATCAAAATTAAAAACTCATTTAACACATATATAATTTTAATTGAAATTGTAAATAATTATTAATTATAAATTATTAATGAATTTACAAGTATGTTCATATAGTGGGGGTCACTCTGACCTCACCTCACCAGTTAAGGGTTAAAGCAGACGTCTGACTTTGAAGCAATCCAATATCGCCTCTCTATTTGCGATATCGAATTGCTCCAATGTAAGAGACATCATTTGATTATATGTAAAATGTCATCAAAGTGACAATATCGCTTATTGCTGGTTATCTCAGTCAGTGTGAGACGCACCTTACGTCTATATAAAATATCATCAAGTGGCAATGTCGCTTATTAGGCGGATCTCACACTGAGGTAACCATCAACAAGCGATATTGCCATGTGAGGACAGTTTACATTTACATCATTATTTATTTATAATCAAATGATGTCTCTCATATTGGAGCAATTCTATATCGCAAATAGAGAGGCAATATCGGATTGCTCCAATGTGAGGCGTCTGCTTTAGTTACATGTAAAATGTCATTAGGTAGCAGTATCGCTTGTTGTTGGTTGCTAGTTGCTTGTTGCCTCAGTGTAAGACGTGCCTGGATCGCATTGGGTGTGGTTTAACGTTGTCTTGTTGAAAACTATTGCTGCGTCTTTAAAAATATGGTAACAAAATTGACTCAAAAATTTCGTTAATGCACCGGGTTGAAGTCAGACTTTTCTTGAATTAATACTAGAGATTAACGATTTCCAAATGATATTTGACCCCATTATAATATCAAGTGTTAAGCCTGAATAGCTTCAATAAGTAAATTCCAAATTTAGCATTTCTGCTCTCTGTTTTCTAAGACGTAACTGTCAATCAAATTGTTGTAGATATTGATGGCTAACCTTTTCTAACACTCTTCTAACTTGTAGGTAGCCTTCGCTGACTGAGCTGTCTCAAACGGGTTAACTGTGGCAGTCGGCGAAGATGTCTCTTTTGTCGTTTATTCATGATTTCGTTGGTGTTCAAAAAAAACCATAACCAAAAGTTCTAGATTTTTAGGTTTTAATGCTCATGTATCCGAAATTTTATATTATCTTTATGGAAAGTTGAACAAGCTCAAAAATAGTATTATACATTCGATTATAAAAATCATTAATAACTAATCTCACGTCAAATAATTGATTTTATAGTCTAAAGCCAGAATTAAAATGATAAGAATTCAAAAATACTATCTGTCGACTTGCCACTTTCTTTTGTATTCCGACGATTTGTGATGAACCACACTGCCTATATCTGCATATATTATGTGCAATAACCCGAAATGGACCTGCACCATGAAGAGAAAGATGAATAAGCAAGTCCCTTCTCTGTAACATTGCGGAGTACTTTCACATCTTTCATGATGCAGCTCCATTGCGGGTTACGGTATCATATTTTACAACCTTCGTTAAACTAGGCACCCCTTGCTCGAATGATCTAAAGTAATTTCGACTCAATATTCTGGCAATTTTGCAAAATAATATTCACGGTTTTATGCATTTCCACATATGCATAACTAAAGGAATTTTCAACAAATAAATAAAAACAGCAGTTTTTTGTAAACCACAATGATAAAATTTATTTTATTTGTTGTAAGTGCTACATTAATGTTTCGCTGTTAAGCGTCTTTAGGCACATCGTCAATTAATTGAAAAATTTAGACATAAGCTTCGAGATGTATATTCTAAGTTAAAAAACTGGAGAGATGCGTAGACAATTCCGATGAAAATTTAAAATGTGAAAGCTGAAGGCATGTTACTAATCAAAAATTTAAAGCTGAAGGCGTGATTAAGGAATTAAACTAAATAAAAATAAAAACGTGGCTTACAAATCCAAGCAGAAAAATAAGATTAAAAATATAAATGACTGATGAACTTAAATGAAACTTGATTCAATCAAACCAGAAATAAAAATGTATTCTCTAAGGGAGTTGGTGATTGAATGGTTGGAATTTTCAAAGTCTATATTGCTAGTAATCATTAACGTAACCAAGACTCTAAAAGAAGTGTAACTGTTAACATATAAAATATCAAATAAAAAACATTTTGCTACTTTACTTGGGGTGTGTATGCAACAAAATTTCAAGTTCATATGACCATCCCTAAAATGAATATAATTTTAATACAAATATAAAAATGAAACCCAAAAATTATGGTTGTAAACTGAAATACTACCATTTTATATAAAATTAACCAAAATATGATATATCCCATAATTAAGTGTAAAATTGTCTGGTGAGCAGGGTGTTAAATGTAGCCAGTTAGAACGATTCTGGTTCAAATAAGAGTTTTTATACGACCTCATCGACCCGGCTCGGACATTTACTCCCACGAAAAGTAATTTTCTCTCGTCGTTTGAGCCCGAGTTTCCTTTCTATTCCCGTTCTAGTTGAGCTCAAACCTCATGGGATACCGACAGACACGTTTCGTTTTTATTACGTTCGCAAAGCCAGAGGTTTCAAACCCCAAACGAGAAGCTAAAAAGCTCCTTTTGTTACACAGTAACTCTTTTCGTCGCTCTTAAACATTACATTTTTAATTAACCAACGCACGTGTAAGTACGTATAACTTTGTAGTCTAATGTTTAGTTTTAGTTCCGTACCGACTCTTAGCACACGAACAAGACATGAACTCGTGGTGGTAATGCATTAATTTGTAGGCAATTTACGATCTCTACGCTCTCAATTAGAATTTTAATTAATCCCCCACCTTGAAGTTCTCTCACTCTCTCTGCTACATATTGAGTTTGTTGGGTTTACCCCTTAAATCCAAATGCATATTATTACAAACATGGAATATTCCGCAAATTTCGGTCGATTTTAATCACCAATCGGCTCATATTCACATTTCAAATCGCTTTAATCGTTACCAATCTTGTTATTTTCCCGATATTCAAGGTCCAATGAGTAATATACCACATTGAACAGTTACGATCCACGTTTTTTTCCCTTTTGGGTATTTCGTCTTTTTTGGGGGGTTTTTGTTGTTGGAGCTCGAAAGTTTGTTGGATGGAACTCGCACGAAATAGAGTGCCACTGTTGGAACAAATCGATTCCGCATTTCACTTGCAAATTGGCGTCGAGTTTGCGGCGGTGGTTCTCCGCGTGTGTATGTCTCTCTTTCTCGGTGTGTTTCAATGCAAATTGGTGAAGTGTACGGGCAAAAGTGGCCCGAAAAGGCAAAAATAAAGTCTATGAACAAGTCTAAACGTATCGATTCTCATAAAATCGCTTAGCACGTTTTAAAGTTGAGAGTTAAAGTGATTTAAGATGAAAAATTTACAGTGGTTTTATAAAGATTTTACAATCTATCTTTCCACTTTAGATTTTATACATGGTCATGAAATCTATAAAATCATTAAGTTAAAATTCCATCATATCAAAACATTCTAATTAAGGTGGATTCTAACGCTTTCAATATTAGTACTATTTCAAAAGCCTCAATTTAAAAAGATAAAGAAATTTTTAGAGGTGTATAATGTTAGATGATTTTAGAAAAATATTGCAGATTTCAAAATAATCTTAAATAACTTTTGGCATAAGTTTTAAACAAATTTTAGAGATTTTAGAATAATTTATATCAAATTATTCATTTAAGAAGATTAGTAATTCTATCTTAATTTAATCAAAACCGTTTTGATACTGTAACTGTACCCACAAGTATCTACACTAATTTTATAAGTCCGCTGCGTTCATTCTGGAAAACTTTGTCCTTGCATGGTAGTTAAGAAGAATTTAAAAGCCTCATTATCTTTTAAGATCATTAAACACAATTTCGCAAGTGTGCAAGTCTAATTTAAAATCATTTAGGATAAATAAAGTCTAAAACCGACAAAACTTACAAAAAGATTTCTTAATCTTCGATATTGATTTCATTTCATAAGAAGATTAGTTTTCAAACAATTATAAATCTGATTTTATTGCGAAAAATCGGTTATTTCATTCGGTTGTTATTTAAATTAAGTACATAAAACATATTAATAATTCCTTTTTGAAAACTTTTTTTAATCAAAAAATTGAGCTTAAAATTCACCTGCGCTTTATTTGCCGTACATAGAAAATAAAACGCAAGCATTTTTTACGACATACTTTCAAATCAAATTGAGTCTATAAAATTTATTTTTATCAAAGACATCGTTTTTATATCAGCTTCAACTTGAGCGTAGCTTGTTCTGGTGTGTTTGAAGAAAGATATCTTTTATGGTTTTCTCGTAAACTTTCTAAAATTGCTTCTTGATTTAGTTGGGTTTCTATATCACATTCATGTTCATGAAGTTTTTTCTCGATGATTTGGATTTTTAATTTTGGATTTATCTATTTTGCAAGTTGATGTTTCACCTTCCATCTTGATTGGTTTATCGGTGTTTGGTTGATTGATTGTTTGATTTTATTTATAAGTCAATGTGGTGATTTTTGAAGCGGTTTTACTCATGTATATTTCAGAATCGGATCTTGCGTTGGCTATGTCATGTATTCTTGTAAGAACGCTCAGATCTAAATTCCTTAAAAGATTTGATGTAATGGAATTAGAAAAATGCACGTTTTCTATGTTTCCTTAGGTTGAGTTGTGTTTAATATCATTAACTTGACTGGATTCGTTTGATTAGATTTTTTTTTTTTTTTTTTGAAAAGACAAGTTTTTCTCGGAAAACTTTTTGATCTTCAGTAATCATTGCGACATTATTTTCTAATGCTACATTAATGCTGTTAGTGATATCATTTCGAATCATTGTTTCTAACTCAATTTTTTCCGTTAACGTGGACATTTGATGCTTTTCTAATACAATAACATCATTCGTTTGACTTGCCTCATCAGTAGAAACTTCACTCTTCCCATCAGTTAAACTTCCTTTAAAGTCTTTAACCTCTTCTCCACTTTTAATTCATTTTCGTAAGCCATATGTTTACAAACGAACAAAAGCTCGGTTGTTTTTGCTTCTTCAAACCCCACTAATCCGTCACCTTTGAGTTTAGGGTTATGGTCGGATTATCCGAGGACATAATAATTATTTCATATTTTGTAACAATTATAACATTTCGCCATCTCATAAGGTGATCGTTGACGCATCCGTTATAGAACTATTCTTCTATAAAATGAAGAAAAAGTTCACCGTCAGCGAAAGTCCCCTGTCAAATAATTTTCTTTATCTAGTTGAACATGACAAAAGGATACGAAATCTGAAAATGTTGGTCTAGAATCCCATAATTAATTAATGACGCATATTTCGCCGAACAGCGTATAAATAAATTGATCATGGATTTACGAGGGGTACAGCTCTTTATGAAACCAGATAGTGGTGGTTTAAGGCTGACCATACACTGGAATCGAACTCGGCCGACTTCTAGGGTCGTCTATTTAATGACCAACTAAGGCCCGTTACTACCAGTTTAATGCTATCCAAGGGATAAGCTATCTATGAGATAATAATGCAATCTAGGAACAATTTTGGAGACTTGTTTTCAAATTGCAATACTAAATGGTCAGAAGACATGATAATTAGGTATTTTGTAACGTATCTTGTAAAAACCACGTCAAAACATTTGTGAAATTTACCTCTAAGACAGCGTTAACTAGTGGATAAAGTTATCCACGACGTTTACTATGACTGGTAGTAAAGGGCCTAAGTTGGCCGATCAAACCTCGTACATTGCAACCGACTTAAAACAGCCGATAATAATAGAAATATTCTCATTAGGCTCGCGTTTGGCAGGATCAGTAGTAAATTGTTTTATTTAATGAAAAACTCCTATCTCATAAAACGAAGGGTGCAAAGAAGAAGAAAATGTTGGGTTAGCCCTATCTTACAAGAGAGGAACAGAAAAGGAGAGTTTCTTAGTCTCCATATCGTTGGCGTCATATGAAAATTGCCTAAGTCCATTTTTTTGGGAAATTGAGATTTTAGTGTAATCTTGTTAAAAATCAACTTAACTATAACGTAGGACCATAGTTTGATAATAAGTTGTTTGCTGGCACCGCAATATCAATATTTGAAAATTGCGTAAGTCCGATCAAGTTTAAACAGTGTGAAAATTACGTAAGTCCGTTCCTTTGCAAATTAAAATGGACGAAATAAGATCGACAATAACGTAAGTGATTTTAATAAAAAAAGAAAACAAGATGACATTACAAAATTTATATTATGACCGTTCTCAGGCAATAGAAGTTACAGCCAGTTACAGACTGGCTTAGTAAAGAATCACTACCACCAACTAGAATAAGCAGTACAAATTCGGAAGCTAAAACTCAATATCAAAATCAAAAACAATTAAGAAGTACTGATAAAAAGAAGAAAGTAATGGATTTTTTCAGCAGTTTACCAAAATTAAAATCCCACTATTGCAGAAAAACATCAACTAAACTGTACTTAAAACCGTGTTGGAAAAGTAAATCTGAACTGTAGAGATTTTTCGTAAATTCGTGGTGTAAAGACCGAAAAATTGAAGGAATAAGTAAGACAATGTTTAAATATATTTTTGATGACATGAATTTGGCCCTCCTCAGACCTAAAAAGGATGAATGCGATATTTGTGTGGGATTTCGAACCAAAAATATTGCAGAGGAAATTTATCAAGAACACCTTAAAAGGAAAATTGAATCACGTGATGAAAAAGAAATGGACGAGGAATCTTCAAACTTACAATTAGTTATAACCATGGATTTACAATCAGTTTTGTTATGTCCCCAGTCTAATGTCTCCTCTTTATATTATAAGACTAAGTTAATAATTCATAATTTTACAATTTTTGACTTACATGCTAAGGATCGATATTGCTTCTTCTGGCACGAAGGAGAAGGCGAGTTAAAGGCTAACTGCTTTGCATCTATTATTTGTAATTTTTTGGCTACAACAATGTTACGTGATATAGATCTCAAGAATAAACCGAATAATCGATTTTCACCACAAGTTCTTTAAAAATTTCTCTAGCATTAATTTTGTAAATTCAATTCGTCCGGGGTTTAAGGTTGGTGATCCTACTGTTAACAACCTTAGAGCGCTAAAATACAAACCTGATGGATCTATTGAATATAAGCTACACTACTCCGATGAATTTGAAATTTTACCGGTTAGAATAAATAAGAAGGTTTTAATGCCAATGGAAAATTTGCCGAAACTATATGGTGACAAATTAAAAATTAAGAAAGAAAAATACGAACATCTTCAATCTTTAAAAAATACAATAGAGAAAGATTATCATGGTTTTTATGATGCTCTTCAACATGTTTCGTTAATATTTACTTCAACATCCTTAATTAATATTTAATTTAAAGTTAATATAACCTTATATAATAAAAGGTAATTGTGTACCAAGAATTTTTTCATTTCTATATAACAATAATAGTGTTTTCGGGTTCTAAAAATCGTGCGTCGCGTCGATGTGAAAATTGCGTAAATCCAAAAAACTAATGTTCTTTGTTATGATTTTTGCCTAACTCCATTGCATTTTTTTACGAGTTTTTTTTTGTGTTGTCACTATCTATATGTTAACATAGGATCTTCCCTTAAGCATTATTGAAAGAGAATTAAGTTATATAAAATATTACAGTTTAGAAATGATTTTTTTCGTCTCCTGTAAAATTTACTTTTTTGGACTTAGGCAATTTTCATATGACGCCAACGATATACAAATGAAGGAGATGAAGGAAGCTGTCTAATGTCTGTATGACTATAAGTTCCTTCATAAACTAAATTTTAAGTAATAAAATTACAAAAGAAAAATACTTCAATCGACTAATCTAAGAGTGCGGTTCCAGTGTACGGTCAGCCTAAAACATTATTTATTGTTTCATAAGTAGCCTAATTTTCGTGCCTAATTGGGCACATCTTCAAGACTTAAAATCTAAATTAACTTCGATTAACACGTGTAAAGTACTGTCATCACGAACTTAAAACTTTAGAACTACAACTCGTCAACATAAAAACACACTCGATACGGACCCAAACAGGTAAACGAAGTTTGCACCTATTATAAAGCAAATTCAAATTAAAAATCAACATAAAAACTTTAAACGACGTCGTTAATGACACAATGTTACAAAGAGTACAATCAAAGCTTGCGCAAGAATCGCTGCATAAATGATAATCAGCAAATAGAACAGTATTATACAATTCGTAGCGTTTTATGAAAGTAGGACGATCATTCCAAAAATTTGCATATGGACATAATGTTTCATCTTGAACAAAATATCTTAGTAACAGTTTGATGTACGGCAAACAGAAAAGGTACTTTACCTGCTGCAGAAGTTAACAGTTTTTTTATGTTAAAATATGTTACAAATTAATCTTTAACCAAACAGGGCTAAACCCCAAAAGATGAAAATTAACAACGAAAATTTTTTACCTTTTATAAGAGTGGTTTCACCTATCCGGGGACACACTGTAGATGTTATAGAACAATAAACAATGTTTTAAGCCGTCACTATCTGGTTTTCTAAAGAGCTATACCCTGTATAAACACACGACCAATTTATTCTTCTGTAAGTTGCAAATTGTTGCTATAACAAAATAATATATTTTGTATACTTTTTTTATATATTATGCTCTTACTACACTTGCAAATTCATGTACAAAGGTTTCACTTTAATGTTTGAATGTTAACCATTTTTGTACTATAAAAACTTGCTCTTATAGTGCGGAAAAGAAATCTGGAACGTCTGCAATACGTTGGAAAAGATTTCTTTTTAGAAGAAGAATTTTGATGAGATCAAAAACTATTTTAAATTTACCGTAATTTCGTACGCTTAAACTTTTCTTAAAGTAACGTGCGTTTGATCATATCGCATTTGAAAGGTTTTTATGTCAATCTTTTTTTTTTTGTTTGATAATGTGAAAGATAATATTGAGTATTGTACGGATCTCATTCGTTGATGTTTTTTTTTCTCCTTAAATAAATTAATTTTGCGATTTACAAAAACTCAGAAACAAATTTAAATACTTATCCATAAATATTTGCCTTTTACACAAAATTTTTCTAACGAAACCTAATAAAAAAGTCTGTGATCAAATACTGAAAAAAATGCTTTTTCAAATTATCGAACAAAAAATAGTAACCGACATTTAGAAAAAACTTGTCGCTTTGATCCTGTAAACGCACGCCACTGTAATAAATGTTTAGGCATATGAAAACACGGCAAATTTAAAATAGTTGTGTCCATTAAGCGTTTTTTCCAAACAGAAATCTTTTGGAAGAAATTTGTTCCAGAATTTTTTCCACATTGTATAAAAAATAACAAAAAGGAAAAGTAAAGAACTTCTTTAGTCGATGGTTTCTCGCTAAAAAGTATTATTATTATCAAAAGTATTTTAGTAATAATTTGTTCTCCCCATTAAGCGGTTTTTTTCGAAAAGAAGTCTTCTGGGAAATACTACGAACAATTAATAGGCTGACTCAAAATAAAAGAAAACGGACGTAAAACTCAACTCAAGGAGAGTGCTGTTTACCAAATAAACAAGTTTTTTATAGCAAAACTATAATTCATAATAAAACAAAGAATGTACAATGGTTTTATAAAAAAAACTAACCAGGTGATTCACCACAAAACGTGATGGTAAGTATTAAATCAAATAAAACTAACCAACAATTCTTTAGGAAGATCAGGAGAGAGTAATTGACGTCGCGAATTCTTTAGGTAAGTAATAAATTTAATAATACTTGCGATACTTCTAGTTCTTTGTTTCAGATGCGGAAAGAAAATCGGAACCAGCAATGGAAAATATGGCGTATCCGCATAAACGACGTGGTCAAACAAGATCTCGGGTCGGACAGGCATCAGCAATAAAAGGTCTTCAAAACTTGCGTCCAGCGGAAAAATCCCACCTATGATATAGGTTTATATGTAATGCATTTTCTTTCACAAGTGATTGAATAATACAATAAAATTTAGGAAATCTTACAAGTTTGCGATAAAATCCCTTAGCAGGTAATTCCACGTACTCCAACGACCAAACTCCGGTCACAACTTCAATCAAGCAGTGGTAGAAATGAAAACTATCGTCGAAATCTTGAATTTCAACTGGTGTAATCACCAACTTTACTATAATTTCCTTATTGCGCATTGCGCTTAATGTGTAGAATTTTCAAAAAGACTTTCTCGTCGCAACAACTAAGGACAACTCACAGACCAATACGTATTAACAACTGAACTCCGATATTAAAAATACGTACTAAAACCCGAAATGGAGCTGCACCATGAAGAGACGGATGAAAAAGTATTCGGCATTGTTACGGAGAGCAAGCTTACTTTTTATCTTTCTCTTCATGGTGCAGCTCCATTTCGGGTTATGGTACAACCTCAAACTCGCTAAAAACCCGTCTCAATCGTGACCTCCGGAGAAGTTCGTAAATAATTTCGATTTCGCAGATGTAATTTTATAAACGATACAATAAATTTCTTAAAATATCGCATCTTAACATTTATTTATTTCGAACGTAACAGAAATATTTCGGGAGTTCCAGAATTTTTTCCACACTGTATAAACAATGATAAAACGAGAAAGTAAAAAGCTCCTTTAGTCGATTTCTTCTCACTAAAAAGTATTATTATTATTAACACTTTGCTGACTGGTGACGAGTTAACTCGTAATTAAGCGTTTTTTTTCCATAAAGAAGTTTTCTGGGTATTTCTATTATTAACAGTATTTTAGTAATATCTAATGTTTTTTCGTCATTTTAACTATTACATATGTTTACTAACAATAAGTTTTATTCCTGTACGGACACAATATTAAAGTATTTGCTTTCAATGTTGTCCACAAACTTTATACGGGTCTCCAATTTTAATAAATCTAATTGCAAAATTTTAATTAGATTTTTAGGTGTATCAGTTACTGTGTTTACATATACAAAAACTTTGTATCAAAAATGTTAAAATGGATTCAAGAATTCCTAAAATATAGTTTCACTAAAATCTCGATATCTAAATTTATTCTCGATATCGGTGAATATTGAAGACTAAATTTTCTTTACTTATTTGGAATTTGCTCAGAATCCTTCCTTCCTTGGAATGCACAATAATCTTAAAATATTAAATCATAAATGAGCTATAATCGTTAAGAATTACTGCGAAATAGTAAGAAATCATATAAATTTTACTAACAATAAGAAACCTTTAATATAAATCATGTTGACTGTTAAAATTAATTTAACAAAATCTAAATAAATTTAGCATCCTTCAAAGTGCTTGGGAATTGAAAGAGATTACTAAAATAAACACCCTAATTCAATCAGACTTATTAAAATTCTTCTAAGGCTGACTTTTACCAACCTCCTGTTAACTTAACCAGCGGTTTAATTTCAATTTCAACTTATGCGATTGGCTACTTTGCCAATAACCATGGTACTAAACCGCTGGTTACATTAATCGGAGGTTGGTAAAAGTCAGCCTAAGTAGAGGAAGATCCCGTTTTTCTAAATGATTAAAATTGTCAAAATGCGATTACCATGTATAATATATGTTGCTATAAAACTGAAACACTTTTTTTGGATAAGCTTAGAAGTCATTCATTCATAATCACTTATACTTTACCAAAATAATCACAATTTTGCAGATAAGAATAAAAGTACGAATTTTCTATCCCATGATTTTTTTTTGTAGTATTTCGTCAAGGAGATAGCGGGAAATGTTGGTACGCTGTAATGACCGGAACTTTAGACGTTCAAATACAACCCACAGACTCAGATACGAAGGTAAGAATAAACACATTTTATAACATCACTAAAAAAATTTATTCTATAAAACCCTTTATTTAAACATTTAATTAAATATTCAAAATTATCATCTCACTAAAATTCCATACAATTTACAAGAGAATACGTGACTCGCATCCATTTTAATTGGTTAAAAGCGCTTGATTAACATCCAATTAAAACTTTGTATACGCTCTTAACAACATTAACACAATCCAATTCGAACAATCTAAATAAACCACGTTTGTTCAACTAAAATATCATGTAATTATTTCCTCACATATTTAAACAAAACAATTTTTAGTTTATTCATACACATTTTATGTTTATTCACTTTTAATTTTAAATCTTACAACATAACTAGAATATTTAAACCACTTTTTTTATATTCCAGATACCGATTACTTTATGTACTATCGCAACCGGATCAACGTTCGGGGAGACTATTTTGCAAGACTTGCCACGAGAAGTTACCGTCGTCACGCAAACTAGTTGCGAACTACTACGAGTCGAACAAACCGACTTTAAACTGATATGGGAGGTAAGATTTAAGAAATAGATTAGTTTAATTGAATTTAAATAGTTCTAGTTCTTTAAAAGTCATTAAATGTTTAAATTAACATTTATTGTTTAAGTTTTATACGCGCAGAACCGTATAGATTAATAATTTGAAATGTAAAGAAAACAGAAATATAACATTTAGTGTTGTTTTTAAAGGCATTTGAAGGGCAAAGTAATTACTTTTAAATATAAGCGAGTAGAATATTGATCTTCTATTATTTATTAGTTACATTGTACTCAGAAAATTTTTTAGCTTTATTAGTCTCATATTTCCCCTAAAATTTAGTTTTCATAAACTTTATAAGATATTTTAATTAAATTATGAGATAGTATAAACAATCTAGCTTCTACAAATACATGTTGCTAGTGAAAAGCATCACTAAAAACATTTGATTAACAACTAATTTGGCATTATTTTTATTATATTATGAATAAGGATTAAAATATTAAATTTTGAAACGTGGAAAATCAAAAAATTAGAAATATCTTAAAATTCTTAAATATTCTCATTTGTTAATTTCAAGATGACCATCGTAGATTGTTTTCATGGTTAAAACTGTCATAACTATTCATAACTATTTAAGCTAGATAATTATAATAATGCTAGATAGTATTAACCGTCAATGACTTTATAACCATTTCAGCTGTAGGTGTTTGTGCTCAAATTAAACAAAATTTCATGTGCTAATGAATGCTCGCTTATGAAAATTTTATTCTAAAATTATATTTAAATGATTTCTTTATTAATTAGTATCCAGGAAATATAAAAGAAGCTTAAATTGCTTAAAAATCAATATTACAATTTTAAATTTTTGGCAATTGTAGATAAAATATTGTACATAACTCGTAAGGTATATGGCAAGACCGTAGTTTACTTATGAGATTATTAGACCTTGTCCTGTAGCACTTCATAGTCGTGCTCTAATAATCACGTTTCTATCTACTTCACAAACATTTGTGCAGAAGATTTGCGGTTTTGACGAGAAATAAAATTTGAATAGATGATTAAAAAAAATCATATTAACGACTTTTTGACGTAGAAAATATTGTTAAAGATATCATTATTTAAATTTAGTTTCTTCCTTAACCAAGTGAATATTAACACATTAACGGCGGGCGATTTCGACGGAAGTATGCTAGGTAACGCGGCACTTTTAAATCGCAGTTGAGCTAAATCGTATTACTACGACTCCCGCCTTTAACCCTTCGTCAGTGTGGTGGAGTATGACATACCCCAACCATTATATTTTTCAAAATGTATTTTCAGTATTTGTTAGTCCTATAAAAAAGTAAAAGTATTGTGTAAAAAAATCGTGGGGTATAAGATACCCCACCACACCACTGATGTAACTTTCCATCACTACACTGACGAAGGGTTAAGTCACAGTCGAGATAAATCGTAGTACTACGACTCCCGCCTTTAATGTGTTAAGTAGGAGAGAAAATTTTTGGCCACATTTGACACTCATGTTACTCTGTAGGATTCTAACAATTGACATCTTTTCTATCTGTACTTTGTTGTTTTGGCTTATTGTGTTGCGTTATAAATTGTTATTAAGCATAGAATAAAAATCTGTCGAACTTACCGGCAATTAAATACATTTTAGAGAAGGAAAATTACCAGCATGAAAGAGGTTGGGTTATCATTTGCCAAAATCGCTGTACGAGTAATTCGAAATCGATCCACCTTTATGAGATGTTACAGCGGTTGTTTGAGCAGGGTCTCTAGATTAATGCCCATAAGGTTATCCAACTCGAGCGATTTCGTATTTGAGGGGAGAGGGGCAAACGTGACTGAAGTCTGAAGATATAATAAACTTTTACTTTAAAGTGTTAAGTTTTTAAATAACGAAAAAAAGAAAAGATATTACTTATGAAAATTAAAGATAATGATAAATTTATGAGGAAAATGGCGTTTTGTACACCTTGACAACAACTACTTTGTAGACCTTGGTTTTGAAAATGCTCAGGAACAACGTCAGAGAGGAAGTGATGGTTTAAGAAAAACGGTTGCTGTTTGAAATTATTGGCCTTCATAGATAAATTTCCAATCACAAAGAAATTAGGTGGTGAGTAGATTGCTGACAATGCCAATGCCAACAGTATATCACCGCATTAGATCTTTTGGGCTAAATTCATGTAGGCCATATCGTATGTCACCACTTATCTCCAATCATTGACGATAACGTTTAAAGTAGTGTAGAGAAAGAAGTGATTGGAATATCTAGTGATATAGGATTGTCTTTAATGATGAATCTATATTCTGCCTAGGAATGCTTGACGGTTGTAAGATGGTCATATTAAAACATCAAAAAAAAACGATAGTTACTACCCTATAGTGTATTGCAAATTCTGCCCTTTTTCATGTTCCTAAACAGGGCCGTGCCTGACGGGCGTTCATTGCGTGCACCGCACGCAGGCGGCCGAAATTAAGAGGCGGCCAAATCGTTACAAGTTGTTTACTGGGCAAAAGTACAATCGGTTTGTTTTCATTAAGATACGAAGTAAGAACAGTTTCTCTAATCTAATCTATCCAAAAAGAGTTTCTCAGAAATAAGAAATGTATAAAAACTGATTAGGTCGTTGTAGTATTTATATACCTAGTCATGCAGCGAATCCGAATTTTTTCGAACATTGCACGAGCGACGAGCGACGAGCCGAAATAGTTTTTTCAATTGACCGGCGTCGCGTAAGCGGTCTTATTCGTCTTATTAGTCGTATTAGTCTATAGACTAGCGAGGATAAATCGTTATTTGTGTCCTGTGTGTGATCCGATATTATTAAAGTCTTTAATTTAACGAATAAAAATAAATTGCTTAATTCCTGAAAACTTTTAGTTGTGTGTTCGTGTGGTGAAATTTAATAAAAAGTTTATTTACTCGACAAAGACTGAAAAAGGTAATACACAAAAAATGTAAAATTTGGGTAGACTTTCACTTTTGGGGCCCGGGAAAATTTGGCGGGTCTTTTTGGAGGGAAAAGGCCTTTTGATATGAAATTCTTAAATAAATATTAAAAAATATTTAATAATATTAAAAAAAATTAAATAATAATTAAAATAAATAATAAAATAGCGCAATTTAATATTAAATTACTTAAAATCTATAATTAATGTATATTTTAATGCGCATAGGATGACACGATAAGAAAATCATTTATAAGCTTTTTAAGTAAAACATATTTTTAAACATAAATATGTCAAGATTTATTTTGAAAATGAAAACGGAGAGGAAAATTCAACCACATATAACTGTTTTCTAGTTCAATGTCAGGTAAATTTCTTCCATTTAATAACAATAACATTGCTATTATAAAAAGGAATCATAAGCTTAATTTAAAGAGTTGCTTACGGCTACACAAGTTCAAATGCTTGATTTTCCATCGGCGGGTTGTGAGCGATTTAAACAGAGAATCTCGTATGCAAACAAACAACTTTTAATTATTATATAAATGCATTCAAAATGAGAAAGATATTCATTTTTTAGTATAAATTAAGGAAGATTTTAAGTAATTTAATATTAAATTGCACTATTTTATTATTTATTTTAATTATTATTTAATTTTTTTTTAATATTATTAAATATTTTTTAATATTTATTTAAGAATTTCATATTAAAAGGCCTTTTCCCTCCAAAAAGACACGCCAAAATTTCCCGGGCCCCAAAATTGAAAGTCTACCCTAAAATTTAATATCACTGCTCATTTACATTTTTAAAGGCCTACGAATGTCTGAAAGGAAAACGAAAAGATTGTCTGGAGCGCAATATAAAAGAAAGCGAGAGGAAAAGCAAAATGAAGCTAAAAAAATGTTTGGCTCATTAACAAAGTTTTTAGTAAAATTGCCAGAACCGGAAAGTAGTTGTAGTAGCCAATTAAATCCAATTGATGATTTGTTTTGCGATAAAAATGAAAATGAATTATCTGTCGAAAATGAAAAGGCTAATGACAATACTAGTAGTACCGACGAAATGGAAACAGAAGATAATAAGGATATCGATCTATACAATACCGATACCGCTGAAATTGATAAAGCATATTTTGCTATGTGTATGGATTTAAATGATCCAGCTTGCTGGCCTTTAACAATTACCACTAAAATATTGGATATATTAATCGAAAAAGGACCCATACAAAATAAACAATCTACATATCCAATTAATGAATTGGGAAGATCATTTTCATCAACTTATTTCTATAGAAAAATGCCAAATGGTGAAAAATTTAATCGTGAGTGGTTAATCTATTCTCCAAAAACGGATTCCATATTTTGGTTCTGTTGTAAATTATTTGGCAAACAAGAAATAAAATTAGTTAATGAAGGCTTCAATGATTGGCAACACACATCTGATAATTTATCTCGTCATGAAAAAACATCGCTGCATATCGGAAATTGCACCAATTGGAAAAATTTGGAATTAAATTTAAAAAACAAAGCTACAATTGATAAAAATTTGCAACGGTATTATGACGCAGAGAAAAAACGATGGTATCAAATTGTCGTACGCATGATATCTGTGGTACAATTTCTGGCAGTACAGGGTTTAGCGTTTAAAGGTAGCTCGAACAGATTGTATGAAAACAATAATGGAAATTTTCTAAAAGCAATTGAAATGATAGGAAAATTTGATGATGTTATGGCAGATCACATAAATCGCATTCAACAATCAGTTGCTTTAAAGAACCATATGCCACATTATGCGGGAAATCGCTTCCAAAATGAAATAATTAGTATCCTTGCAGCGCAAATTCAAAAATATATTTTGTCAGCAATAAAAGACGCCAAATATTTTTCAGTAATTTTGGATTGTACGCCGGACATGGGACATGTCGAGCAAATTACAATAATTTTGAGATATGTGCATATTCAAAATGACGAAGTAGAAGTGAGAGAAAATTTCGTTGGTTTTTCTCCAGCTCAAAAAAGTACTGGAGAAGCTTTTTACGACTTTTTAATTGAAAAATTAAGCTCTCTTAAATTAAATGTTAACGATATGAGAGGCCAGGGGTATGATAATAGATCAAATATGGCTGGAAAACATATTGGATTGCAGAAACGAATTTTGGACAATTATCCACGAGCTTTGTTTATGCCATGCAACGCGCATACATTAAATTTGGTCGTCAATGATGCAGCGAAAGTTTCTTTTTCAACTGTGGATTTTTTTAGTAATGTGTCAGCAATATACAATTACTTTTCCGGATCACCTTTTCGATGGCAAATTTTAAAAAAACATGTAAAATCGTTAACAGTAAAACAAGTTAGCGTAACCCGGTGGGAATCAAGGATTAAGGCGATTAGACCACTGCGTCATGAATTAGGTGAAATTTATGACAGCCTAATAGAACTAACGGAAGAATGTTCAACACCAATAGGTCAACATGAAGCTAAATGTTTGGCAATGAAAATTAAATCGTACAAATTTATTTGTTCCACAGTAATATGGTACGAAATCTTAGAAAAAGTAAATATTATTAGTAAAATGATGCAGACCGTTTCTTGGAATCTTACTTCATGTGCTGAATCTATTAATAATATTTTAATTTTTTTCCAAAGTATTAGAAATGATGAAAATTTCGAAAAGTATTTGAAAATTGCTGATGAATTATGTGAATCACTTGAAATACAACCGGAATTTCCTGTTGAAATTAATCTACGTCGACGCCATAAGCGAAAACAATTTGACTATGAAGGAGATGAGGATATTCAGTTAACTGCTAAAGAAAATTTCAAAATTAATTTTTTCTATGTAATATTGGATACAGCCATTTCATCTGTTACTACCCGATTTGAAACATTATCCAATTTCGAACAGTCTTTCGGATTTTTATATAAATTTGTTGAAATAGGAGAGGACGACATAAAAAAACGTTGCTTCGACTTTCATAATAAATTCAAGGATGGCGAATCGTGCGACATAAACGGAGCAGAATTATACGAAGAGTTAATTTCATTGAAAATAATTATAAAAGATAGGAAATAACCCGAAGAACTCCTAAAGTATTTGTACAAACACAATTTACAAAACTCATTTCCAAATGTATCTACAAGCTTAAAACTATTATTGACCATGCCTGTATCAGTTGCGTCTGGAGAACGTAGTTTTTCTAAATTGAAAATCATAAAAAATTACCTACGTACTTCCATGACGCAAGAACGTATGAGCAATCTTTCAATTATCGCGATTGAAAGTGAAATTGCTGAATCTTTAAATATTCACGAAGCAATTGACGATTTTGTCAGTAAAAAATCCCGTAGGATTAACTTTTAATATGTACTTTATTTAATAATTGCTTCGTGAAGATTCAGCAATTTCAGCAAATAATACGTAAGATTTGATTTTTTAAAATCAAATAATTTTAAATTGTCACTGAGCGACACCTAGGATTTTAAATTATCGTATTCCTATGTTCTTTATGTTTGATAATTTTGTCTGTGATTATAATACCAATACCATAATTACTTTTTTTCATGTTATTATTTTTGTTTAAATTTTAAATAAAAAATGTTTATTTTGTGCATTTTTTTTCTTAAATTTCATCCAAACATATAAATCTCATAAAACCGGTTTTTAGCCGGTTTTTCTTTTCAGAAACCGGTTTTGGGAACAAAACCAATATTTTTTTTCGTTCTCGATTTCGGTTAACCAAAAACTGATTTTTTTCCCGGTTTGATGCCCTGTGTATAATAATAAACATTAAAAGTTAAAGTAGTTTTTTTAATGTTATCCTGGGGGCGGCCATACAGACTGGCACGCAGGCGGCCATATACCCAGGCACGGCCCTGTTCCTAAAACATGAACATATAAAGAAAGGTTTTTATCGAGAGCACTGCACCGTGATATATACAAGGGTTTTGGAACACCATTTTCTCTCATACCTTATGAGGCTAGAAAATTCAATTATAATTATCCAATAAGATAATAAGCGCCCCCATGTTGCAAATCGTGGGTTAATTTTTTTAAAAGAGACTCAGGTAGATCTTTTAGCATGGAAAGTAAAATCTCTGCATTTATCATCCATGAACATGTATGGGATATGATAACAGAAAGGTAAACAATTTGCCACAACCTCCGCAGACATTGAACATTCTCCGACACGAAATTCCTATAGCCTGGGACACAATATTGCAAGAGAATATTAACCGCTTTATCGAATTTATGTCTCGCCGTCTTAATCAATGTTTACAAAACAGCGATGGGGTAACATTTTATTAAAGAAATAGAGGTTATTATTTAATTTTTGTCTCCAAACGTTAATCAATTGATATAGTCCTATAAACCCATGTTTGTACTAAATTTAGTTAAGTAGCATTTACTCCTTCTAGGTGTTACAATTTCAACGTCACGCAAACAATACGGTAAATGTACTATTTAGCCGATCTGCACTGGATCTCGACTGTTTTGTGATTTAAAGTCGAATATCAAGAAATATATTCCTTATACTTTAGAAATGTGTGCACATTTGGTTTTGAACTTATCTAGCACTTTTAAAGTTGTTCTCGAAATAGGGCAATAAATCTACGTTATTTCGTGAAAAACCAGGAAAAACATGTCTATCGCGAAGACAGTATAGTTTCATGCATAGTGTAAAAAAGTGTTAAGCGAACCCAGCCGAAAATAGTAAACAATTTTGATTTTATATACGTTAGGTGATGTATTATGTTTAATATCTATTATTAGTTATGGTTGCTTATATATTTTAATAAAAATATGAAATTTGAGTGTCGCCACCCAATATTAAAATAATTGCTTTTTTCAGTTCTCGGCCAAAATGGTCGAGATTCAGTATGCCTTCAAATAATTTAACGTATTTGGTAGTATGATCCATTTAAGCATAGTTGGCAGTTTGTGTATATTTTAATTAATTTATATATCTGCATTTTAAATATTAGTTTGCAACCATTAATTTAGACCTATTTTTTGCATTGTTATAATAGGTAGTCGAAAATCAATTCAATACCATTTAGTTCTCGACCATTACATCAAAGAAATTGATTAATGCAACTTTCTTCATTATTAAAAAGTAATAACCTATTTTTATCAGTACCTATTTATGTTTGTTTAGTGATAAACACATGTATACATACAGGTGCCCCGAAATTCAACCGCTCTACGCCACCAGTGCATTCTATGTTCAAAAATAAGAATAAAAGCCCAAATAAACATTGATCGAAAAATGCTTTCTAAAGGAGCTACAGTTCCTTGAAGGGTACAATGGCAAAATAGACCATCTTAGAACTTTGTAGTTGATATGGTCACGCAATTCAGCCATAATATGAAACCCCAAACGATAACGACACACTGCGCTGTTAAAGCATTTACCACCCTCTTAGCAAAAAAATCCTACTTACTTGTTAGTTCAAAAATGAGATTAGTTGGTCTTCAAAGACGATTTACTCGAAAACGGTTACAGTTGCGCAATTGCAACAAGACGACCATTCTTACGTAGAAAAGTCTAAGGTATTTAACTTATAAGTCAGGGTAGTAAAAAGTTAACATGAAAAAAAGTTAGATAAATAATTAACCAATTCACTCCTTTACATGGATACCACTGACGAGTTTCATGCAAAATCGATACCACCATCTAATTTCTCTTGAATTTTTAGACTACTATACTCATTTTCGTTGATTTAATCTATGTTATTCCGAGGGTATTCTTTAAAAACCGTTTTTCTGCTGTTTCCTTCAAGAGTCTCTAGCTTCCTTAGGAATCATTTTTCGACGAATGGTTATTTGAGCTTTTATTCTTATTTTAGAACATGGAATGCGCTAGTAGCGTACGGACGTCTAATTTCGGAACACCTGTATATTATAATTGTTTGAGTTTATGTTTTTCTCTAATGGAATACATTGTTCTGAATATATTTTTTTGGAAATTAATCGAATTTGTGGGAATCGAAAGCTAACATAAAATGGTTGAGAACTCCGCGGAAATGGTCGTGAAGTAGTAATATCGTACCTTTGATTTTTATTGAAAACGCTATTGGCAACTCATTGAGGAATCGTTGAAGTCTAGGAGTAATAAAATTTAAATAACGTTTCGATATATAAAATACACTCAATGTTGATTTTTTTGTTAACTGGTCGAGAACCAATGCATTGACTCTATTTAAATTGAAAAATATTTTATATCTATTATTTTTTCACCATTTTAAAACTTTCAACTATTCATTTTAACTTCAAAATGCAATTTTAATCATAATATTAATACCTGAAAAAACATTTTTATAACTCTATTTATTATTTTTGCACCGCTATTTATTTATTATCGTAAAAGTATCATAGGAGATTTAAATAAAATATAAAAGTCAATTTAGAAATTTACAGTTTGCATATAAACCCGTATGCCATATGCAAACAACTAACATGCGTATGTCCCTCATTGACACGCACGTTCATTTCCGTTCTGTTTTAAAATGTAAACATAAATATTAATGAAGCGCGACGCGCCGAGCGATAAATTTCAAAAACCTCGAACAACCGAAACGACCGTTTCAAACTTTTATCAACGACACAAATATACCGCATTTATACTACGTTGGATTATAAAAAATGCAGGTGTACATTTCCGCTGACCTGTTTTCATGATAAATAATTAAATAATTTAAAAAATGTTTAAAAGTGAGGAAGAGAAATTGAATAATTAAAAATAATTTAGTTACGTCGATTAGAGGCTCGAAAATCGATTGAACCCCGTGACCCCGTTTCGTATCTAACTCTGGTTAGATGAAACGTGTCACGGCCCTAAGGCCCCCGGAAGCTAACTAAGTTTACTAATCAATTACAGAACGGTTTATACTAAAATCCTAACCTACCTTAGACTAAAATTAAATTAATCTTTCGATATTAACCTAATCTATTTTCATCCAGAATACTATAAAAAAAACTTTGGGAAACACATTTATGCCTAATTACAGAAATATTAATCAAAATTGATCATCCGTCCGATAGTTTCAACTAATGAGACGCGAGGGATCGTCATTTAACAATTAATCAAACAGCAATTAATTTTGATTGCCGTTTGTATAATCGACAATTTAAATATATTACCATAGATTTGATGCAAATATGAATATAAATGAATTTGAATCCATCTTTGCTTCGTTAGGTTGGCTAAAAGCCTAAAAATTAAATGTAAGATTAACTAAATTTATGAATCTTTAATAAATCAGATGTAAAACCTTGATTGATGCTAAAATCGAAATCTACAAAAACTGCTAATCTAATTTTAACTTTAAAACAAATTTAATTATAAAAACTTAAAAAAACTGCAAAAATTTATAACCAAACTTGATATAAATTTAAAAAATGTTTTTTAGATTAAACTATCGTAATAATAGAAGGTGGAAAGAAGTTTAGTTTAAAGTATCATCAAAATTTATTTATAAATAAATATTCTACTTTCTATTAAAAAATCAAATTTGTGTCGTATAATTTTATTTTGATGCCTATAAAAATTTTATACTATTCTTTTTACCTTCGCTTTTGCTTTTTAAATTTAGAAACAATCTATTCTAATGAATGAAGGGGTAAAAGAGAACTGAAAAACGCTTCAGAAGCCTTGCTGTTTATTAAAACACGTATAGAATTTCGTAAACGTCGGGCTACCTTGGTTTCGTTCAAGTTAAAAGATTAATAAAGACATTCCGGGATGAATATAAATTTTAATTAGGGTTTAATTCTGGGGCAACCCTTCGAAATACGGAAAGAGAAAAGAAGGGTTGCGAAGACTAAAGAAATATAGCAGATTTTAATTAACTGGCTTTTCGAATTTGTTCCAGAAAAATAAGGAGTTGATGCACGAATTCGTCATGAACAGTAAACATAAAAACGGTAAGTAAATAGCACTATACACTTTACTAAATGAAATCTAGATTCATATAAATTAACATAAAAGTAGTTCTTCACAATTCTTTGGAGATAATAAAAGTTAATTATTTATAAAGTAATCAATATAAACAAATAATAATAAATAAAGGACAACTTGTTACTGTACAAAACTTAAAATTTATAACTAATCAGTAACTAATACAATAACAAGTAATTAATATACAGGCTGTCCCGAAATTAGACGGCCAGTGCATTCTACGTTCAAAAATAAGAATAAAAACCCAAATAAACATTGATTGAAAAATGCCTCCTAAAGGAGTTACAGTTTCTTAAAAGGAACAATGGCAAAATAGACCATTTTAGAATTTTGTAGCTTCCATGGTTATGTAATTTAGTCATAAAATCAAACCCCTAACGATAATGAGACATTGCGGTGTTAACGCACTTACAATTAGTATGCCCATAGCAAATGTAATAATTCGGATTATTACGGGCTTGAGTTTAAAGATTTTCAGTTTTGTCTTTGGTATTTCAGTTCAAATCAGGTAAAGACTTGGTCCCAAAGTAATAAATTTGTATGTAATAAAGACGTCACTTTTAAGAGGGTCGTTTGAATAGGTAGTCTCCAGACAAACGTGATAGTTTTCTGTTTAATGAAAGAACAATGCCCAAAAATGTAACCTCCCCCTTTTAAACCGAGTTTATTTAAAGGAGAGTTCGTACTAGAATCTCGCTCTCTCCCTGGAGTTCTTTTCGGGTCTGGAAGAACTTCTTCTTCGCGATAATGTGTTGGATATGCTTTGAGAAGCTATTTAACACATCGACGGTTTTTCGCGAGTTCAGTTTTCGTTTCCGACTTTGAGTCTTCCTCGGCGGTTATGTTCGCATGATAGACTTGAGCGTACTGCGATCCGCAGTTTATCTCAGAAATGGTGATTTCACCAACATCGTGAGCCGCCAGCTGAGGACATTACCGCAAACCGATGTCATTTTTAAAAAGACAAAAGTTTTGTGGTTGAGGAAAAGGAGTGAGTTGTCTGAGCCTGAGTAAATATTTACTGTTAGACAAATCTCTCCGGTTAATAACA
The DNA here is from genome assembly GCA_036711955.1 of Digitonthophagus gazella. Taxonomy (NCBI): domain Eukaryota; kingdom Metazoa; phylum Arthropoda; class Insecta; order Coleoptera; family Scarabaeidae; genus Digitonthophagus; species Digitonthophagus gazella. The sequence goes on from JASCIT010000001.1 coordinate 14,055,692, forward strand.
CAGGCACCAACGGGACCCACCAAAAGTGTCCGTTCAAGAGGGGTGTCCGCTTAAGAGAAATGCGAAGTAATTATATGAGAGTCGGTCCGTTCCATGAGAAAGTGTCCGTCCATGGGGGGGTCCGTTCAAGAGGGGTGTCCGCGAAGGGGAATTTCACTGTATATGCAAAAAAAAAACGAGTTTTGAACATATTCGGAATTAAATAACGTAGCAAATAATTTTTTTTGCTACATAACTACATGTAGCATCCGAATGTAGCATTTTTCCCATTCAAAATGCATTTTAAATTTTTTCAATATCTTAATTTCTACATCAAAAAATTTTTTTTTAATCTCCTTATCGTAGTCCTCGGTACAGTAAGGAATGACTTTAAAATTTCTTCAATATTACAATATTTTAACCTTTAATAGTCCATTTGTTGAAGAATATGGATTTTTTTTATCATAAAAACTTTGATCAAATACCAAGTTACAGGTCATTAAATTAAACGGACAAGAAGTAACAACCAACCTAATCTTTCAAAACATATATTTTTTTTAATTAGAAAACTGCAGCTTACCTCCGAAACTAATTTATAGGTCCGATCAAGTTCACACACCAACACAGAATAACCGAAATTACAAAAATCGAAACGTAACATCTGCGAATATTTTGAAACCTCTTTGAGCAAGGAGAAATATCATGCGACTCGCCTCTTAAACAAAGAAGAAGGAAAGAAAAAGTTTTTATCAAGTTTTCCGAAGAAATTTACCTGCTTACCTGTTCGTATCTAAATTTACAAAAGGTTTAAAATACGAATAGTGATTCTTTCAAATGCCGCATAGAATTTTGTGAATAAAAATATATTCGCTGTGTTATTTAATCCCGAACATGTTTAAAAACTGAGTTTTTTGCATTTTTATGTTAGAATATTTCAAAAACCTGATGTGATTGAACAATTTTGAGGCCAAATTTGAGTTCAGTGCGCCCAAAACTATTAGAAAACTGTTCTGTGATCTATAGGTCCATAAAATGTTGGCCAGTGTAATTATTTGAGTTAAGAATTCGTATAGCTATCTTCTTGATTAATTAGATCATATAGATTTGCAATTTTCCTTAATAAATTTTTAAAGTTAGGTTTGTGTTTTTATTTAATAAACTTTAATAACCTTTTTTTCCGAATCTAGTTTAATTAAAGTTCTGTTTGATCATAAAAATAAAGTAGTTTTTTTTAATCGTTTTCTACCCTGCCACCTTTTTGGACCCACAAGGACCCACAATTTCCGGAAGGTTTCCCCGGGTTAAAAACCTTGCCCTGGTGGCGGCCACGTCTACCCCAATTATTACACAAAAAAATCCTACTTACAGTCCAAAGATGAAAATAGTCGGCCTACAAACTCGATTTATTCGAAAATGATTACAGTGGCGCAATTGCAACAAGACGACCATTCTTACGTAGCAAGAGCTATAATATCTAAATTGTAAGTCAGAGTAGTAAAAAAATTAGATAAATAATTACTCAAATCACCCCTTTCCACGCACGCCACTGATGGGTTTCATGCAAAATCAATACCTCCATCTAATTTCTCTTGGAATTTTAGGCTATTATATCAATTTGTAATATGTAATGGTTTGTTGACTTAACCCAATTCATTCCGAATATATTCCTTAAAAATCATTTGTCGACCAATGTTTATTTGAGCTTTTATTCTTATCTTTGAACGCAGAAAGCGCTGGTAGCATATGGCAATTTAATTTCAATTTAATTAACACTATAATTAATGATTGAAATAAAGTTTAAAAAGTGTCTGTTTTATAATTTGTGAAATTTGTTTAAAGACAGAAAATCTTAAAAGAACAGATTTGGAAAGAAAAAGTACTTGTAAGTTATAAAATCTGTAACGAGATGTCTTGGGTTAATCCTTTTTTTTAATTCTCATAAATTGCTTCATAAGGTTTTAGTTTTAGAGACTTTAAAGAGAAAAAATCAAAATAACGTTTTGCTGCGAGGTAAAAAAAAAAAAAAATAAAAAAATTTACTTGAACTAACGTCTGTATTAAAATTAGATATTAGATTTGGAAAGAAATGATTTTGGCTTTAACAATGCGTCTTTTTTGAGAAAGTATTTGACGTTTTGGATGCCACGTTCGAATGCAACTTTCTTTAGAAACAACTTCTAAGTCGCTGTTCTAGTTCTAAGTCTAGTTTTAGAGTTAGTATTACTATGTAAGTTCTAGCGTTAGTTTAATTAACTCCTGCCATGAAAACCTTTTAATTATGTACAGAGCGTTAGACAAAAAAATTACCCAAAGTCATATCTCGTTTATTTCTGTTCCAATTTTCATGAGTCAGGTACCAAGTGAACTGTTTGATGAATACTATATTTTGGTCACTCAAACTTTTTCTAACGCTACCTTGGACATTAACCCACTAAGATTTTTGTTAATCAAATTCTCATGTATATTTTTTATATGCCATTTAAAAGGCTCTTTCTTCTCAATCCAACGATCTACAATACATGTACTTTTATTAACTATTTACTGCACAAAAAAATAAAGTAGTGCAAATTTTAATTAATTACAGTATCTTAAATACCAGTTTTCTTTAAGGCTTTAGTTCCTTGATTTAATAAATTTTTAATTCAGAATTATAAATTATCATGAGCTTGCTGATATGCTATAATTTTATTTTCAATGTAAAAGATACCCTGACAAGGCGTTACGCTTGAACAGTGAATGCTTCCCATTTAGAAATATTCTAAATTGATGCAAGTTTACGCAATTTGAAGTTAACTTGAGAAGGTTTGGTAATTATAAAAAACCTGCAGTAGTAGGTAGGAAATATGCCGAAATTTTATTAGACGTTGAAGAAAATCCCAGCTCAGCAGAATATAACATGGCTTTAGAAGTTTTTTGTCTGACACCATGTATATATCGTAGGCAAATAGTAATTGAAGGAAAACTTTTGTCTAGTCAAATAGCATTTGTCGGTTCAAATGGTTTTGTTATAGATTTACACACTATTTTACTAGAAAAATATCATTTAACTAGGCAAATAGTATTTCATTATTTATTAATGAAGACAATATTAGAAAAAATCGGAAGAGGTCATATGAAGGCCAACTGAAAGCTGCTGAAGTAATGACAAGAGCTAGCAGAGCAACATACATTGACATAGAATGTGGCAAATGTGTCACTGTTGCTGTCCCGAAAGTCGATAGAGGGCCATTAGACAAGAAGAACTTAGAAGGGATTGTAATTGATAAAAAGAATAATGTTTGCCGAATAGGTACAAAATCTGATGTTTTAAGAACCTGGTTTTCTAGAAGTGATCTAACAGAAGTTTCAGCAGTAACTTTTAATTACAATGACATTCCTCAAGACCACTTCATTTCTTTAAGAGAAGCCTGTGCTGCCCAATCAATCTTGTCAGGTCAAGGATTTTCCAAATACCAGTGTCAACCATCAAAAAACCAGTGCAATACCAAACGATATGCGTGCTTTAAAGCTAAACATTTATACAATAGCAGGTGTCATTACAGTAATCCCTGCCAAAACAAATACTCGCAAACAAACAAAATTTAAAGCATATTATTTGTTTTCACCTTAAAATAAATGTTTGTTTTGCGGTGGAGCTTCTCTTTTATTTTCCTAAGGAACCTTTAGCCAAATACTATTTGCCTGGTTAAATGATATTTTTCTAGTAAAATAGTGTGTAAATCGATAAAAAAACCATTTGAGCCGACAAATGCTATTTGACTAGACAAAAGTTATTTTCCTTAAATTACCATTTGCCTGCGACATATACACATAACTTTCCTGTTTTACCTTCTTTTACTTTTACCATAAAATTTTGAAAAATTCAGCCACTACTAAGTTTTTTTGGGTGCCTCAAGATTTATATATTTTTTATAAATTCTAAATATTCTTTCTAAATAAAAAAATATTGATAATCTCTCAGTATATAATTTTAAAACTTTTCCTCTCAAAATTGACCTGAAACTTGCTTACGCACATAAACGCTTTAAAGTATCAACAATTATTAATAAAAAATATATATATTTTGAAAATCACAAGTTTTTAAGTGTTGTTTAAAATCACAAGGTTTCAAAATGCAATAAATCTGTTCTTTATTCTTAAATTCATAAAATTCCTTTTATCTTTACTTTTATTAAACTTAACATTTCGAAAACAATGTGTGCGATTGTTTTTACTCTTTATTACTTCAATATTAATTTACAAATGCGGTCCGATAAAAGGTATACTCGACCCAACCCCTGTACAATTTGGATGGGATGATCGATACGCATTAACGGCTTGGAAATTAAGCGCACAATCTGCGGATTAACTGGCATCCAATATCAACACGGATACTGTTACATATGCGACGTAATTTTCCAACGTACAACTCCGAAACGCGTAAAACAACAATACCTTGAGTTATCTGCGGAATGTTCCGATCCTAAACGTAATATATTCGCCAACGTTTTCCACTTGGAACCTCGAGCCGACAGTTCGTTATACATACAGCTATATGCATGTGTTACGTTGGTACTATGTCGTGGTTTTGCGGCTTTTTCCACCTTTCCGGTTACGCTCGGACCGCTAATTAATGTGTTGGTACTACGTTCTCATCGACCCATTGTACACTATCTGTACTTTATTTACCAAAAAGTGTAAAAATGGTAAGTTTAATATTACAATATTTTTTTAAAACTATTATCTTTAAAATCATTTCCAAGAAATATAATAAATTAACTTTATGCATTTTAAAATAAATGTAAAATTATAAAATTATAAAGTTTTCAACAAATATGATAATTATAACTAATATGGAAATTAATGTATGTACCTATTTGTGTTTAATACGTAAAAAACTAAAACATCCAATTTCTAGATCTTTCTTAGATAAAAAAATTACTATTCATTATTGATCGAAAGATAACTCACGCACATAGATATACACACACCTGGTTCTATAATTAGGCTTTTTGGAAGGTACGTTTACGTGTTTCCCGTTAAACCTGGCAATATAAATGTGCTCTCAACACGAGCACAAAAGGGATATTAAAGGGATGCGTAACGTTCTCGCGTAAACTACATTAGGGAAACGCGTCTAGCGAATTTATCGCTAATGTACTCCAGTCCATAAATTGAACGAATTTACTCTGGAAACAATTTTTTTACCGATTTTTTATAATTTTGTTTACCAAATGAGTTTAAACGACAACGTTGACCCAAAATCAGCCTAAATAAAGGCAAACAACGGCGAGGTTCGGTTCAATTGAATTTATAACGAGCGCTTGTATTGATCAAGTGAATATTTACTTTGGCTGTAACCTGTGCATCACGGAAGAACTAATTAGCGTGTTTGGTCGCCTTCCGGCTTCGAATGTACCTCAATTACCGGTTACTAATGGAATTAGAAGCGATTGGATTCATTTTGATAAACGGTTATGTGTACTGCAGTTTATGGGATGTTACTTTGATGTCATTATCGTTCAGTTTCATAGTTGTAAAGAACATAAATCTTTGTCAGACACTATTACTAGATATAATCTTAAGAATTTTCTATTTTTTGTAATTTTTAGTAGATTTTGTTATAAAAGGTCCAAGAAAAGAAATTATATTTTTTAACCCTGTGTGAGGAACGTTATTGAAATGCATTTTAATTACCTATAAAGTTATTTCAATTAATAGTAATATTTTAGCACTCATTGATTTTTAATTATTTTGTTTTACTTTAATAACGTTGGATTGAAATGTTTGCTTCATTCCCAAACTAAGACTTGAAAAATACAAATTATAAATTACAAATTAATTAGACAAATCGTTTAAGTTGTATTGTATAGCAGACTATTGCAAGTACACACAGAAAGCTTTAATCTGGCACAATAAATTCCCTTGGCGACAATGTCGAGCATTTACTCTAATGTTACACTGTGTAAATTGCTTAAGGTGCGTCCAGACTTGTGTCAAAATCCCGTGGCGTGACAACATTGCGAACTTGGTCGCTTATACAGAGTATTCCAAGGCCAAAACCAGTGACTCATTTCTGTAATGTGTTCAGAAATTAGTACCACAGAAAATCCAAATTTTCTGATGTAATTGAATTTTATTGCTCTTGGACGTTATTGACCCCCGACAGCCCGTTCCATGTCTTGTCGGTTTTTCTGTGTCACATCAAAGGGATGATACGTAGTTTGGTTCGACAAGTCTAGACGTGATGGCATATCATTGTTACATCTCGAAAGTTGTACATTGCTGGTTTTGATTAATTTAATGGTTAAAAGTATAGAGTGGACGCAAGATCGAATGCTAAAGGTGCGTCCAGACTTGTGACAAAACCGCGTGGCGTCACAGTGTCGCGAATGTCGTTGCATATACTCTGAACGGTATCCCGTAGCAACACCGCGTTACATCGTTGCGTTCACTGCATGTCATCAGCCCGTTCCATGTCTTGTCGGTTTTTCTGCGTCACATCAAAGGGATGATACGTAGTTTGGTTCGACAACTCTAGACGGGATCGCGTATCATTGTTACATCTTGAAGGTTACACATTGCGAGTTTAGTTTAGTTATTAAAAATATGGAGTGGACACAAGAGCGAACATTAACGTTTATTCAATTGTATAGAGAAGAATAAGTGCTGTGGGATGCAAAAAATAGAAATTATTATAACAAAATTAAAAAAAAAACGATGCATGGGGGAAAATTGCGGACGCAATGAGAATATCAGCCGATGAATACAGGAAAAAAATGATAAACTTTTTATCCTCTCTCAGAAGGGAAAAACTTAAAATGAAAAAGAGCATGCTGGTCTTGCCAATCAACACGTCCTTCATTTTGAAAATAGTTAGCGAGTTCTTTCTGTATTTCTTGCGCTTTTATAGATGATCTCATCGGAACAACCTGAACTTGAGGAATATTTCTGGTTCATTTGGTGTGATTGTATTAGACTCTGTTTTGCCTTTTGGCTCACTTTCACCGTACGTACCAAAAGGTGTGTACAATGAACGAGAAACGCCATTACGTCTTAAAAAATTTTGTAAATGCGTTAATGTCGCTACCACCAATGCTGGTTTATTTGGCTCTAGAAGCATAGGTTTGCGAAAAATTTTAAAAACACTAGATAAAATCCCAAATACATTTTCTATCACTCTCCTAGCACGAGATAGTCGGCAATTAAATATTCTCTCCGCTGTTCTTTTATGGTGACTGCCAGAAAATGGTTTCATCAATCTTTCGCTTAGCCCAAAAGCTTCATCTCCAACAAAGAAATATGAAACATTTTCTTCTCTTCCTTCTAAAGGTTCTTCATTGGAGAAGTTTAACCCGTTATTTTTAAGTTTTTTATAAAGGCAAGAATTTTTAAATATGCTACCATTTGAAATTCTCTCTTGCAACATTTCTAAATGTTATTTATACTTTTGGAGATACGATTTTTTTTTGTATGCGATTTTTTGACAACAAAGGGGTTGAATTCACCCTCCTACGATATTTGGAGGAAAATAACAGAGGATATGTTGTTGATAACGGGGACATTTTTTATCTGAAACGTTTTTTTTTGATAGCATGAATAGTTTAGGAGAAAAACAATTATTTTCCAAAAACTGTTCCATTTTCAAAAGTTGTTTTCACACCTTTAACCCATTTTTGGGCAGAAATAGAAAGTAGGGTTTTACTTAGATTGGGACCTTCTACAAATGTACCGATTTTTAAAAAAACGGCATGTTCGGGTTCGGTATGTTCCCTTGTAAGTAGAACGCATTGAAGTTCATGATGTTGATACGCCACGATGTCAAATACGCGACGATGATACGTACTATAACCAGAAATGGAGGTGCACCATGAAGAGAAAGATGTAAGATACTCGGCAATGTTACGGATCGGGGCTTACTCTCCCACCTTTCTCTTCATGGTGCAGCTCCATTTCGGGTTATGGTACACATTTCTGATACGCGTCGAAGTTCGCAGCGTCAGGAAAAGGCACGCAACGCCGTCATGCTACGGGGTTTTGTCACAAGTCTGAACCCACCTTAACATTTATACAATTGTATAGAAACGGAGATGTACTGGGGGATACAAAAAATAGAAATTATTACAAGAAGTTAAAAAAAGAACGATGCGTCTATCTAAATCTAATTTTAAGAGTCACAACCAGTCTTTCTTGGATAGTTATAGCATTCCATAAAATGTATCTTTTAGCAGTGTTTGGTCCAATTAAATTTATAAGATATTCAAAATCGGTTGGTGACACTTTCGTAAAATTTTTATAAAGATCATTAACTTGTTGAAATTTTAAATCTTTCAGTAAGTTATTTCTGCGATCTACAAGTCATTGCGTACATAAATGTTGTTGTCAAAGTCTTCCTTTTTCGCCTTTATTAAATACAAGCTGATCAATAATAATATACGCAGCTGTTGCAATGTTCATGATGACAGTTTATATAATGACAATAACTTTGTTGTAAAAAGCGATTTCCAACGGATTCCAATTTTTTCGACTAATCAAATTGTTTAATTTTAATCATATGCAATAATTTTAACTCTTACTTGGTTGAAAAAAATCAGAAACTGTTAAAAATCATGCTACTGGGTTTCTGTCACAAGTCTGGACGCACCTTTACATAGTGTAAATTTTTCCTTTCACGGGAACAAAGCAAAAATATGTATAAAAATTTTCTTTCTTCATTTATATGAAAAACTATGGGATGACTCTAAATTTTCTGAAGTTTAAATTTTGAAAGATTTTAAATTAAAAAATCTATTTAATAATTAGCCATGCACAATTTGCGAAATTAAAGATATTGTAGAATTTTAACATTCCTATGAAATATCCTAAGTTAAACAATCTACAAAATTAATTGATTTACAATATTTTACCAGTCGGTCCAAATTTGTCTTTCTGCAGTTCTTTTTCTAGATTAATATACAAAATCTCATTACATCTGCGCAAAGCGCAATAAAAGGACGGGGAAAAACGATTACTAAGATCGATAGTTTTGGCAAGTTTTATAATGGTAAAGTCAAAATATTTAGGTTTAAGAATCGTTAGAATGAAAATAAAAATAAAACAAACTTTATAATCATTCATATATGTTTTTATTAGATCAAACTTTTACAAGATATGATCCTCACTCGTAAGCATCTTCTAAGGTGTCTCCAAGGGTGCTGCACATATTATTAAAGCAGGAGTCGCAAATTTGACTACCTCTTTCTCCCGAAACAGTGTCTACTTCCGAGTACTCAGATGGTAAAATATTACAACCCCTACAATCAGACCAAAGCAATTAAAAGTAAACAATTTCTCTTCGTACTTACGATTTGGTACAAGTAGGTGTAATCTGTTTAATCTTGCAATTGGCTTCGTCTCCTTCAATGAACGTTACTCTAATGGCAAGGTCAATATTAACATCGACCATGGCAATAACGCATGCTGCAACCCTGAGTGGAATAAATCCGAGGAGTTTGATATCAATCATGGCATTCAAATTCAAATCTACATCGACGGCAATTCTAAGGACGATGTCTGCGGTTATAACTCCACCAACAGGAGAACTTTCAACGTAGGATAATTCAACGGCGAGATCAATCAAAGCCGCGATGACGGTACAGTCGAGTTGAACACGGACTTGAACGGTGATTAATCCAAGCTAAAAACAAATTATGCATAAACCTAAGAAACTTAGCGATGGGAATACTTACAATACTAACGTACGCTGGAATGTTGACATCCGGAAGTGCTACAACAGCGGCGGTGTTCAAACAAGCTTCGATTTTGTCGCATGCTGTTTGAGTGGCTGGTTGAGTCGCTAATGAAGTAGCGATTAAACCAAAAAGAACCAAGAGAAATTTCATTTTTAGAGTTGATTTTTAAGGATGACTTAAGTGTTTTTCACTCGAATCTAATCGAATTGATGTAGGTTATGGTGAAGCTGTGAGTTTATATACTGAAGTTTTATCAGTGTTGTAAAAAATGATTTTCGAAACAATATTAAGTTGGTAGATAATGCATTTTATGATTATTGAAGATGCAATTTTCGGATAAAAATAAAAATTTATTATCGTCTGGTAGTAAGATTCTTTCAAAGTATTCATTCAGATCAGGAAAAGAGTTGATTCAACGATTTTTTTTTAATTACAATTAACAACTAGTTAATTATTAACATAAACGTATGTAAACGTATCAATGTATACTTCAGATTATAATATTTGTTAATACTTTTTTACTCTTATCGTTAATTAAAATTAAAATCTTTGTTTCGATTCGAATATTTGACCTCTAAAGATCATAAATGCATTCTTATCATTCTCAATCAGACAAAATTAAAACTCCTAATTATACTTTTACAATCATTAATTGAAATAATAACCAAGATAAACCACACGTATATAAACTCCCAAATTCACCAATAACTACAGCAATTCGATTAATTTCGAGTTGTTCAAAATACCAACTCAACAAACCTCAGAAATTTGTTTGAACACAACCCGTATATTCGAAATTCCACAGGTCATCCTTGAAACCTCTATAACCATGATTACTACTCCACTGTTAACACAACCTCTTCTTTCTGTTAAATAACGTATTCCCAGGTTGAATTAATCACTATTACAGTTGATATATTCCCTGTTTATTCCCTGAAAGTTTTCGTGTTGGTGGTGAAATGACTTCCGATATCGACCTCAGAGTCGCCGCAGAAATACATCTGTATTTGACCTCCATCATCCAATCCATTCTCCCCGGATGAATAATCGGCGGGGTATATTGATACCAGTGTTAGAGTAACGTTTAATGTTGGAAATGACGCCAATTGCAAGATTAAGCAAATCATAACTATTTGTGCTAAAACGTAAGGAAGAAATGTAAAGATGTTTCTTTGGTTTTTAAAGGTTGATTTTTGTAACGATTGGAGTACTCCTGCATCTGTTGATTAGAGACAGTATTACCTTACAGCGTACTTAGATTATACTTACTTTGACAATATGAAAAATAGTCTTTTAGGTAAGTTGCAAACGGTTATTGAAACCTAATCTGTGAATAGAAAAGTCATTATTAAATTATTAGGCAACAATAATTTGTCTAGCAGAAAAGTAGCAAACTAAATGGTTTTCAAAAAATAGATGTCCATAAAAACATGAAATATTTTAGAAAGTCCTTAAGTACAGGGTTCGCCAGGAAAGTGAGAATTTTTAAAGTACGTTTAAGGTAACTCTCCTATAACACGGTAGTTAGATTCCTAGAAAATGCCGTGTTATATGAAAGCGTGTTGCATGAGACCCAGAGCTAGTACAAAAAGAGGGGTTACGTTCCAAAAACTTATTAAAAACAAATATTTTTTTTTAATTCGACATAAACAACTTAATTTTTATTAAAAATATAAATGAATCGTTTATTTCAGAAAGGGACTAAGTAACATTTTTGACGATTTTTAGATAAATGTATATTCGTGCTCTCTGGTTGTAGACCTATCGTTTTGAGTAGAAAGGCTTATACTTTATATGCCCGGAACATTTTATTGTGGACACAGAATTTTTGGTTTGTTGTAGAAAGGGACTATGTATCATCGGATGAGATTATTCTCATCCTCAATATGAAATTTCTTCTAAAGACATAATCGATTTTAAGAACTGGTGGCTTAAATACTACAAGAAAACTGCAAACTCTCTTGAAAGTATGAAACCCGGTGAGGCCCGAGTTAATAAACAACCATTTTCAATATCTCACTCTCATTATTTTCTTCATGAACATAAAACACCTAGGTATGTTGTGGCTTCAGAGTACATAAATGGTTTCACATCTCACACATTTTATCTGTACACGCCAAAAAGTTCTGGTAAAACTACGATAAAAATGTCCATAACCAAAGCTTATACTGATAAAGTTCCAATTTTAAAATCCAAGATTGAACATCTAAATAAAATGCTTTCTTACATTGAAGAACCATATTTGAAATTTTATCAGGAAATATTAAAATGGCCATCTAAAACCAAAAAAGAAAATAACAGTGCGGATTAATGAAAAAAAAATAAATAATAAAATATTGTTTTCTTATTGTCAATTCTCGTTCTTTCTCTTAAAAACTTAGTGAAATATATTCTTGTAAATATCTATAATCCTTTTTTTAGTTAATGAAACATCTTGGATACTGTTTGTCATGTTAATATGAGAGCACAGAATAAACTAAATCTATAAACATGAGGTTTATTGCAGAAAGGTACTAAGTACAATTTTTTTAGTTTGATTTTTTTTCTCTATCGCAATTGAAAAAACAATAAATTGTGTCAGGACACCATGTACTGATAGTTAAAAATAGAATTTATAATAAAAAATGCCTTGAATAATCTTTAAATTGGAAATTTTCCTTTTTTGTCGTTTTTCTCAAAACTACAAAAGTGTTAGTTCCTTTCTGAAATAAACGATTCAAATGTACATACAATACAAAGTAAAAAAAATATTTTAAACTAACGCAACCATAATTTAAAGAATTTATTTTCACAAAACCTTCGTCTCCGATTGATTTAGCGACTTCTAGCATGGCACCAATTTCATTTTCAGATGTTTCATGCATGTTTTCTGTTTTAACTTCAGAGGGCCATATCTTCTGCTAACATAAATTTAAGGTTGATGTTCTTATTTCTTTCAGCGACAAAGATATGATTTCGATACAGTGCTTGATTGAAAATTTCTCCCAAGCTTCCATTACGGTAACTGATTTCGAATCGGTTGCATCTAAAATCCACTTAAGGATCCTCTTATATAATATGTTTTAAAGGTATAAATATTACCTTGATCAAATGGTTGGAACAACGAAGTAATGTTAGGTGGGTGGTAAGAACACTATTTTAACGTTGGGATGTGCCAAATCTTGTGGGTGGCATGGAGCATTATCTAACAATAGTAGCGCTTTGAAGCTCAAAATTTTCTGCCTTAAATAACGCTCAACGCTTGACACAAAACAATTTGAAAACCAATCTTTAAATAAATTTCCTTGGACGCCTTAAATCCGGGTGCAGTTTTATCTTTTTTCGATATAAAGGTTTTACAGGGCATTTTTTGCCATCAAAGCCCAGTTTCGTCAGCATTGAAAACCTGATCCGCTATGTATCCTTGCTCGGTTATAGCGTTTTGATTTTTTCTGGATACGTCCTAGCAGCTTCATGATCAGTCGACGCAGACTCTCCTTGGATTCTTATGCTATGAATTGCAAAACGCTTTTTGAATTTTTCAAACCAACCTTTTCATTACGCGCAAAACTGTGTTATAAGATACCGTGTTAGAGGAAGGCTACCTGTACCCTATTTCTTCATCAAGTACATACACACGCATGCAATGCTAATCGTCATGATATCGTTCATGTGCATTATGCTATTTTTTCTGATGATACGATGAAGACGATCGGTACTATCTCCGGAAATATACTATGATCGATAAGAGAAACATCAATAAAATCAAAATGTAGGATAGGACAGACATCAAATCGCCGTTTTCCAATAGCTCAAAGAAAGTAAAAATAAATTAGAAAAATAAACTTGTTAGTGAAAGAAGTTTATATTATATGTTTGGAAATGAATGTGAAAATACAGTTTAATGACAGTGTAGAAAGTCCATGCCAATTAACTGGTGGTACTTCAACAAGTACATAAGAATCTCCATAAAAGCAGCATGCTTGAACAGCAACAATAACTATTTACCAGTGTTAATTTTTAAAAATAGCTACCAGCAATAGTCAATGATGGTTTAGATACCTTTACGAAATATGATGTAATACATTATTAGTTTAATTAAAATAAAAACAACTTCAATATTTGTACGTGATATAATTAATGTGATAAATTAAGCATATCAGTCATATCAGGTTTGTTTGCTTCTGTGGCATTACCTGTGTGACATTATCCTTTCTTTAGTTTCTTATTTGCTTTAATTTATTATAATGAACAGGATTGCTATGCTAAACGTCAGAAATCACGCTACATTCACAGGCGATTCGCCAAAACTCATTGTCAGGGCACTGAGAGGTCGATTATGCAAAATAAATTATATTCTGATCGTTCGTCAGCGACTTCTGCGGAGAGTCGCCGAAATGAACTCCAACGAGCTGCTGGCGATCGACCATACATACGAGTGTTAGTTCTTAGAATTCGTTTTTACAAGTTTGAGGTAAGAAAACTTAACTATATTACTTTTTAAAAGTAATTGCCCTCAAGGGAATACTATTTCTCTCTAAACATTCCTTGAATCCTAAGCGGAAACTTTCCAACATTTTACGAAGCATATCTAGTTGATTCCATCCAATTCCAGTGTGGTTTGCGGTCTCCCAATGTTTACTCTGCTTTTAAAAAATGCCCAAATAAAGTTTTACGCTCGGAAAATATAGGAGATAGGTTCCGAAACATCGCTTTGTTTTAATAAGCGGGAATTTCCAGACGTTCAGTGATGCATTTCCTGCTTATCGCTTCTCTACTATCGATTTCTAAAGAAGAGGCTGGATCATGACAAGGCGCAAACCATATTGGAATTGCACGAATATAACTAAATCTCCACTATACAATGTTGGCAACAACCCGTTTAAGATTTGAATAATGAATTTAATCTTATAAAGAAAATTCAAATTCAAAGAAAAAATTGGGCACTTTAAAATGTTCCACTTTACTAGCGGATTTTTGTATAATACTGCAGAAAACGTTCTACTTAGAAAACAATCTAGAAAGACACTTAGAATTCATTCTCTAATTGTTTACCCATCAAAATTTCATCGAGAACTTGCCGCAACGGGCATTAAAAGAGAATTATTTGGTAAGGATCCTTCACGATAGTCTACTCGAATCATTAGAAGACGGCTTGTGGCTTCTCGAGGCAAATTCGCTTACAATTAGATGAATGCCAGGAAAGAAGCGTTTTGTAAATAAAAAGCCACAAAAGGAATTTAAATTTCTGCAACAATATCTAACCTTTTTTGCGTTATGTTCTTTTTAACATCACTGTCCTCAAAGGGTTAAATTTCCTTATATTTAATAAGAAAGATTTTTATTTTCAGACGAATTAAAAAGTAATTAAAATTATTTGTTGAGAAAGAAATTTATACATCTCTTACATCAAGAAAAACACCAATTTGGATATTACTATAACAGACAACAAAAATTTGAAAATAGATAAAATTCCAACCAGACTTATTGTCTCAATTTTTCTTATTTTAATTAAATTTTGATTGAAACTGGTAATTCATACTTCCAAAAGCTTTAGTAGTATTCCATATTTTTTCAATAAGGTGTTTATTCTCTTTTCTTGTTAGGTATAGGTACAAGCGGTCGAGGTTCGATGCAGGAAAAAGCTACTCCCCCTTCACGAAGATGTCAATCCCCGGATCAACCTAATCCCGCCACCCCCATAACGGAAAAACCCTCAGCTGTTATCAGCCGAATCGGATGGGCTTTAAGAACATTACTTTTAAGTAAGTTACTTCAGCGTAATCTATAAAAAGCACTTTTCTTTAATAAGATTTTGTGTACCTACACATTTGTTATTCGAAACTGTATAAACCAAGGGCATGTATACAACCATTGCGTTACGGTATCGATTCACTGCAGTCGGTTCTTGCTTGTGTATAGTATAGAAATGTCCCGCAGTGTCCTTCTAATCTGATGACATCCTGTTTCAACTCAACAAGTTTGTACATATAGAGGGAATCATTTTGTACCCTTTGTTGTCCTATTTGTTTCACGTTCAATTTACGTTTTATAACTTTAGGTCAAAATACTTGCTTAAGAGATAGAAAACCATCAGGAAGATTAGTAAGAAGATGCGCTCCAGGAAACGAATTAGTAGATTGGCTCTTAGAGCTTTCCCCGTGTGTTCATACGAGAGCTCAAGCTGCCGGTATGTGGCAAGCATTATTAGAAGAAGGTGTTATAGCACACGGTAAAATAAAAATAAACTTATTGATCGACCTTAATTAAATATAAAAATGTTTGGAATATAGTTTCGCGAGAAAAACCTTTCAAGGACAAATGCTTTCTGTACCGTTTTTGGCAAGACGAAGACGGTTCTGCGACTTCTTTACCAACTTTGGACGATATAGCGGCAGCAGAAGACCAAATTCGCGATTCTTTAGCTACATTGATTAATCGAGGACCAGATGCAACGTTAAGAATGATTTTACGTAAACCGTACGTGATTTCATTTAAAAATCGAATAGTTTTTAATTTGAATTTGTGGTTTTTAGAAGCCACGAAAGAACTAGCGATGATTTAGAAACGATTTATGACGAATTATTACACGTTAGAGCTTTAGCGCACTTAACTAACTCAGTTAAGAAAGAACTAGCTGGGGTTATTATGTTTGAGAGTCATCCCAGACCCAGTACAGTGCGTGAGTTTTTAAAATTATTAACGGTTATTTGTAGAAATTAATAAATTATTTTTTTAAATTAGTGTTTCATCAAGGTGATGAAGGTAAATCATGGTACATTATTTTGAGAGGATCGGTAGATGTTGTTATACATGGTAAAGGAACTGTTACAACTTTACATGAAGGTGATGACTTTGGAAAGTTAGCTTTGATTAATGATGCTCCAAGGTAAAATTCTAATAATAAGTGTCAACAAAAGAACAGAAAAAAATCATTTTAGTTTTATATCTTTACTTATAACTAGTTAAAGTATGTAAGACTGAAAATTTTTTGTTCGTTAAAAGTTTTCATGAGTCTCTTACATTTCTTTTAAATTTACCTACGTATTCGCACAATAATCAATAATAAGTTTTAAAAATATTCAACTTAAATAGCTTATTCATACTGGCAGACTCTTTTATTTGAAAATGGAACTAACTGGAAAGTTGAAATAAAACATTTTAAGACCAAGATAGTGATGTATACTAAATATCACCCGTTACCTACAGATATTATTTATTATGAGATAACGTTTCTAATTTTATTGAAACGCTCATTTTAAAAATTGTTGCTTATTCAAATTTTCTAATTTTACTAAAAGGGAGTGAAAAAATTTCATTTGTTGACTCATTTAAAACTATAGTATCAAATGTCATGAAAAGTGTGAATGTTAAACTGTTCTTTCTACAGTATCTAGTTCAATTGTATTTCATTTGATCCACTCTCACTATAAATATTAAAAGAACAATAAGTCACGTTTTGAGAGGAGAAGTAAGCATTGACGTTTTAATTTCAAATTACCAGAAACTCCGTATTATTTGATCTGTATGAATGATTATTTATCCTTATTCTTCATCGGATAATCATGAACTTCTTCGAAGGGTATGATCCACAGCAGAGTTAATCACTTTTTCAAAAAAAATTTTTGGAAGATGAACTTCCTTTTTTTTGAATTTTACCTAGATGATTATGCTACCGTTACATAATTACGAATTTTTACTCTTCAGCTGCATAGATACAAACCAGAGTAGGAAAAAGAACATTTTTTTTAAACAAAAACGAACACCTATTTTTGTTAGTTGTTAAAATCACTTTTGAAGTACAGAAAACTTTTTGTTCGTTAAAAGTTTTCATAAGTCTCTTACATTTGTTTAAAATTTAGCTATGTAGTCGAACAATAATCAATAATAAGTTTTAAAAATATTCAACTTAAATAGAAAATGGAACTAAAAAGTTGAAATAAAACATGTTAGGACCAAAATATTGATGTATCCTAAATAAGGTCATTTTTTGCTTACAAAAATTATTTATTATAAGATAATGTTTCTAATTCTGTTGAACTACTCATTTTAGAAACTACTGCTTATTTCAATTTTCTAATTTTATTAGAGGCGCGAAAAAAGTTATCTGTTAACTCATTCAAAACTATAGTATCAAAAGTGCTGAAACGTGTTAATATTAAACTTGTTGTCTTTCTATAGTATCAGTTCAGTATATAGTTCAGGGGTCTCCAAACTACGGCCCACGGACCAAATCCGGCCCGCGACAGCTTAAGTCTAGTGTCATCAATCTGGCCCGCGACAAGTTGATAAGTTGAAGAAGAAAACACAGAATGATAATTACTCGGTTTTATTTACTTACAAGGTAAAACTTAACGACAGAAATGATGACACAGATAACTTAACTTAATATAAAATAACTAAGCTTAAGCATATTAATAACTAACAAATAATTAAAATGAATCCCACTAATCACAGTAAAACAAAAACACTAATGAGGCTTATGTAATTGTGATTTTCCATCGACAATAGTTTGTAGTTGAGGATCAATTTCACTTGTAGCAATTATTAAAAGATTTAAGACGCTCATGGGTTAATTGAGATCTTGGAAAATGTTCTCACTCAAGTAAGTAGTACCAAAAACAGAAAACAACCCACGAGCAAATTTATGTAAATTATCAAATTGTACCAGTTGAAGACTCTTATAAAATTCCAACAAAGATGAATTTTGATATTTGTTCTTAATCATATCATTAAATCAACAACATCCATTTGGACTTACGGAGCCAGGGTTTGAATGTCAAAATCAAAACGATTTTGAAAAGGATTAATTTTATTCGCAATGACATCAAAATCTGAGAAACGAGTATCAAAATTTATCTTCAAAACACTCAAAGTTTCGATTGCAAAATTGACTGGAAATTCAGTCTCTGTAGTGTGGCTGAATATTTCACATGTTTTAAAATGCGTGAAAAATTTTTTACGTAATTGCGATTGAAACAGTATTATTTTCTGCCTGAAAGATTTGATATAGGTGTATAAATCAGGGAGAAGCTGATTTTCTCCTTGCAATCTCAAATTCAGTTCGTTCATATGATTTGTCAAATCGACATAGAATGCTAACTTCGATCTTTGCTCGAAGTTCAAAAAAGCGCTTAAGGACATTTTCGCTACTAAGCCAGCGTACGGCAATATGATATGGTAAGTCATTTTCTCCAATCCCTTCAATAAACTCGCGGAATTGTCGGTGATTCAGCCCAATGGATCTGATAAAGTTAATAACTGATATGACTGGTTTTAGAACTTCAGACATATCCAGACGTTTTCCGCAGAAGGACTATTAAAATGTAAAAAAGCATAAGTTTGCTTAAGTCGCGCACTTTGTGACTATTCTAGTCTAGAAATATAGTTAAAGGCAGTAAAATTAAAACTGTTTTGGCCCTTGGAACATACTGAAAAAATCATGTGGCCCGAAGGCTTCAAAGTTTGGAGACCCCTGATATAGTTTAATTGTATTTCATTTGATCCACTCTCACTATAGATATTGAAAAAACAATAAGCCACGTTTGCAGAGGAGTAGTAAGCAGTGACCTTTTAATTTCAAATTACCAGAAATTCCGTACTCTTTGACCTATTGGGTTGGCAACTAACTGCGGATTTTATTTTTTTAGAAAATCAATGATTTTTCATGGAACTAAATAACTTTATTCTGTAATGTATTGCCCATTTTGATCAGTGACCTTTTGCCATCTTCCATGCAACATCATAATCCCACGTTCATAAAACTTCTGGTTTTTATTAGTAAAAAACTGAATCAGGTACGATTTGACATTATCATCATTATTGAAATTTTTACCATTTAAGGAGTTTTGTAAAGATCGAAACAAAAAGTAATCAGATGGGGCAAGATCAGGACTATATGGTGGATGTGGCGAAACACCCCAACCAAGCTCCAATAATTTTTGCCGAGTGACCAAAGATGTGTGTGGCCTTGCATTGTCATGATGGAATACAACACCTTTTCGATTTGTCAATTCGGGCCGCTTTTCTTCAATTGCATTGTATTATTTCGTTAGTTGTTCAATATAGACATCAAAACTGATCGTTCGATTGGGTGGTAAGAGTGTGCATGTATGTGAGAATGTATGAGAGAATGCATGTATGTGATGCATGAAGTTTCTCTGCAATCTCACCAATTTTGACACTGCTGTTTTTTTAACGCTTCGTCACCATATACAGCACATTACTTTTTATGAGTTGATGTTTTTATGAGTGATGCGTTTTTCCCTTTGCGGAAATAAAAAAGCAAAATATGATGAAAATGTTCCTTTTGATCTTCCATTTTTCAACGAAGGCCAAACGAAAACTACGCAACCGATCAAAAGACTCTTTTTACTGATTGACTGCTGAATTGCCAACTATCAAATAACAAAATGTGTTTTACATTTGTACTACGTCTGCAAACCCAAAAATTCAACTGAAGCAATCTATGAGTGAAATCCGCAATTACTTAGTAGCCAAATAAATATATGAATGTTTCTTTATCCTTATTCTTCATCGAATAATCATGAACTTCTACAAAGGCTTGATCCATAGCAGGTTTAATTACTTCCTCGAAGAAAATTTTTGGAAGATTATCTTTATTTTGTATCCTACACGAATGTTTATACTACCGTTGCATAACTACGAATTTTTACTCTTCAACTACATAGATACAAACCAGAGTAGGAATAACAACATTTTTTTCCAAAAGAAAAAGGAAAACCTTTTTCTTGTTAGTTGTTAAAATCTCTCTTAAAGTGTCCAATTCATAGTTATTTTAATCATACAATTTCTTATTTCAACGATCTAGGATTTACATTTTCAAATAAAATTAATTACTCTAAATCACCCAGTATACAGGATCCCGTTAGGATTGAACGATTCTCTACTGGCGTATTTTTTGACTGAAAATAACCGACAAATCTCTAATCTCTAATGAATATAAATGAAGGTAGCATGAAGTTACCGTTGAGTTATCTTTTCGTTCTGTAAGTCAATTTCTTAATGAAGAGCTAAAATTTCATCCTTACAAATTGGCTGGAACCAGAGGAAGTTGATTCACGAGATTTTGTTTAACAAAATGCATGCTTTCTTGCTCACAACGGTTGTCGTAGGACCCTGTTTCACCTGAAGAACTACATTCATTTAGTTGTCGGTAACATAACCATCGGTATGCTAGAAAGAATTCAACGGAATTTCCAAGTTCGATAAACGCAGTGTATTGAGAATAATGTTCGAGTCAGCTGACTAAAGCATATCAGTCGGGAAAAATAGTAACTTTAAAGGTGGAATAAAAATTGAAATGACAAGATAATTAAACCTGAGTATGAACTTTAGTCTACTGACCCAAAAATGGAAGTCATATGCCTCATATTACCACAGCAGTAAATGTATATTTGCATTTTATAATTGTATTTTTATATAAGCAAGATATTCTGCCCCATGCTGTATCATAATATATCAACATATTAAACTAAAACTTCAACCATTTCGAAAGCTAACTTTTGGACCTTTGTTCACTAGGACTGTTTTTCTTATTTTTTCATTGATGGAACGCGCCAGTAAAGGATCGGACAATCGAACTACATCGTATAAAAATTAATGAAATAAATCACATCACAAGGATATTATATTGTAATCCTATTAAAACAACTGTTTTAAAACTTTTATAGTGGATTAAATACATTTTTTCTTTTTTCTATAAAATCGTCTAAATTGACATTCAAAAAATCCGTTAAAATGATTTAATCCCGGATAAAATAAAATGTTATTGAAGCGGTTGCCATCTCTATCAATTTAAAAAATTAAAATCTTTTTTCATTTAAATTTATTGTGATTTATATAAAAATATGAACATTTAGGGCAGCAACAATAGTTCTTCGTGAGCACAACTGTCACTTTTTACGTGTAGACAAAGAGGATTTTAACCGAATTTTAAGAGATGTAGAAGCCAACACTGTTCGTCTAAAAGAACATGGCAAAGACGTGTTGATATTGGAAAAAATTTCATCTCAATCCAAACTGGCTCATTTCAAGTAAATCTTATTTAAAGCATACATAAAGTCATACTTTTAATTCATTAATTTTATTTAAACAGATATACTGTGATGGCTGGTACACCTCAAAAAATGCTTGAACACCTCCTAGAAACTCGATTAGATGGTAAAACTAATTTAACCAGCAATGATTTTATTTCGACAACCCAAGATCCTTTTATGGATGATTTTCTTTTAACTCATATCATCTTTCTGCCAACCCATCGTCTTGTAGACGAATTAGAAAGATACTACAGGATGGAGTCTTCGACTCAAGACCGTGATTTTATGTTATCTTGTAAACGACGTGTCGTTCAATTTATTTACAAATGGATATCAACGATAAGACATCCGGTTTTTGAAGATGAATCAGTTACAGAATTTCTAGAAGACTTAGCCAAAGATCTAGAAAATGATTTTTTGCATAACTCCTCGTTACAACAAGAAGCCTCTTTGATGCACCACGTAATGACCCAACTGAAACGATACAAAGAAGATCGGAAAATACGCGAAGGTCAAAAATGGAAACTACCAACAAACGGACAACCGGTTAGTTTATTTACCGGTTGCGATCCCGGCAATAATCGTACAGTTATTATGCCACAAGACGATAGTAAGTTAATTTCTTAAAATTAGGTTTTTACGACATTACTAATTTTAAATTCTTAAAGTAATTTTTAGGGTTTACTGTGCTGACCACACATACTGCACTTTAAGATTACCCGTTGATGCATCCGCCGAGACTATTAAATTATTTGCGGCCGATAAATTACAAATGAGACCTTGTGAGGAACTTTTATTGGTGGAAGTTAAATCAACTGGCGAAAGGGTCGTTTTTAAGGACAACGATATCAGTATTCCAACAGCTATTAATATTAATAGTCGTATATTTGTAACACCTAAAGATCACTTGGATGCTTTGGTAAATCTTTTTTTTTTATGAGCTTAAAACTAAATTATTTTAATGGAAATTTTATTTTTACTTTAAGTGTTTGAAAAGGCAAATAATGTTTTTAATGTTTTATTTTCTTTGTAGACTTGTATACCAGAGCAAGAAGAACCTACTCAAGGTGTAGAAGGTGACTTAGAACTTTTTAGTACGAAAGAATTGGCTTACTATATGACGCTGTTCGATTGGGACCTTTTCTGGTATGTTTGAAAAGAAAATTATATTTTATTAAAAAACGATTCAAATAGCCAATAAACATATCCGATAAAAATGGAGAGAGAATTTGGTACACTGTTCAAAAAAATTAAGGGAATACTTTTTTGTAGCTCTGTTAGATTAGTTCCGACTTCAATCTGATCAAATAGAGACTTAGGATGCATGTACACAAGCGATGAAATCGCAACGATCTAAGCGAACAGTGCAGTACATTTATTTTAGTGGACCAGTCTATGCGAGCGACTCGCAACGTCTTTGACACTCGTGTAGACAGACCCACTAAAGTAAATGTATTAAAATAAATGATTTCATCGCTCGTGTAGACGCGCCCTTAGGGTCTATCCTCACGACGCTATAGGACGTCAATACAACATTGACGTATCTAGGTTGTCTCCATATATTCTTATTGGAGCGTCCAAATGTTACTACACTATATCCATATAAGATTGTATGCTGATCATAGGGAGTATGACATGTTGTTTGAGGCTAGGTTCATATGACAAAAATCTGATGCGCGATTTCTAAGCGCGCGTTTAGATATTGTGGTATTCAAATACAACCATTCATATAAATGCGCACTAACGCGCGTTATGGCGCGTTTACATTAGGTTAGTAAATGGGTTAGTTACTTGTACCAGTAACTTACAAGACAGGAACTAACCCAATGTAAACTTAGTAGGCAAGTACTTGCACTAGTACTTGTACCAGTACACTAGCCAGGGTAGTGAATAGCTTGGTAGGCTATTTACTTACCCACTAGCCTTCCCCCACTTCGCTAAAATTGTACTAGTCGCGCCACTTGTCCCTGAACTCGCCTGGTGTAAACACATTGATGCCAGTGGTTGGAATAGTTGAGCGATTTGAACACGTGGTTTAGATATCATTTAATTTTTGTATTTACTTGGCATCATTACAAAAAATTGTTGAAGAAATGGGAAAAGAAGACTTTACAGTGGCGGATGTGAGAACGAAAATTAGAAATTTAAGGAACACATATAGCCAAGAGTTGCAAAAAATTGAGAAGTCAATGAAATCTGGAATGGGTGGGGTTATGGACGCATTCTATTAGACACAGCGAAATATTTATTATACACTTTTTGAGCGAAATCAATTTTGACCGCGAAATATTATGACGACTGCGAAAAGCCATCTCTTCTCCACTACAAAACTGCTACTAGTATCTAGTATAGATAAAAAAACATTTATTGTATAGACAGTTACTTACCTTGGGCTTGGGCTAGTCAACTGGTAGGCTAGTTACTGGTACAAGTAACTAACCCATTTACTAACCTTAATGTAAACGCGCCATTAAGATGCATTAACGCAGCGCTCAGCCCAAAAATCTCTAGACGGGCGCGATTACGCACGCTTTGAGTTCTACGTGCCATCCGTAAAACGTTCACATGAGCATGCGTTCTTATCACGAAACAGGTTGTTATGGGAATGTACCACATGGAAGTTATATCTGGTCTGTAGTTTGTGAAAAATGGCTGAGTCTGCAGATATTGACATCGACAATATTAATTAGTTAGTAAATTGATCAAATAGAAAAAAGACCGGGCATTTGGAATATAGGTTCGGGATCATATAGTTTTTCACTTGGAGAAACGCAATATCTAACTGCTTTTGAAGCTGCCTTAATATCATCCCAAATTAGTTGCAGCAAGTCATCAAAAGATTTCAGAGACATTCTAAAGTAGTTAAAGAATCTTCCTTCATTATCTCTCAGTGTTGGATATAAGGTTATGAATAAACTTTTGTTTTTATTTTTCAAAAGAGGATGAACCTAATGTGCCCGTCGTCTTTGTTTCTTTTTTTTATAATATTTCCATCAAATTAAAGCTTCTTCTACATCCATTCTCAGATGTACTATCTCGAGAACATTGCGAACCCAACTAATCTGTATTGATCTAACAATAAGTTCATCGGTATTGCAATTAAAGCGCGCGTTATGGCGATATTACACAGTTCACTTTAGCGTTTCAATTTGGATGAAGCAAACTAATTGAATCATATAAACATAAAAGTGAATTGTTCAATGTGATTGTGCAATCGCGTTGAAAGAATTGAACTACTTAGTTCAATATTTTCACTTTCGTCGTTCATCATTCAATGCAATTGAACGCAAATTGAACGTGTAAATACTGGTATTCACTCGATGTTCAATTTTGCGCGCCCCGCCGATGCCGCCCGATGCGCTGTTTCACGAAAAAGGTTGAGATTGAACCATATAATACAACAGATTCAATTTTTCTTTATTCATTCGAAGGTGATTGGTGTATGCATCTGGATCCTCTTCTGCCAATTCTTTCAATAGACGATTTGACGCTCCCAAGGCCTGTCTTCTCAATATCCATGGCCGCACCCACCAACGTCGTTTATTTCTCCGATTCTTTTTTGTCAATTCCTTAATTAAACGGTCACGAATTAAGATTATTCCTATGCTTACGACCTGATTCGACGCCATCTTTCTAAACAATGTGACTTGTACAGTTCATTTTATAGGATACGTGTAAACATCATATTTTTCATTTTTGCGCCTTTCAACCAAAGTGAATCAATTTGGTTGAACCGTGTAATATCGCCTTTAGCGCTCGTCATCTGAACGTTTTCAATATTCTATCGCGCATTAACGTCCGTTTTTGTGCGTCACATGTGTATCTAGCCTGATTGTCATGTTGATGTTTTCTAGTGTCGCAGGGATAGACCCTTATTGGATGCACGTTGAGTATACATATTCGGAAATGTTCAAATGCACATGAAATTCTCCTCTAGCTAAAAAAAAACCTTAATGGGAGGATGAGTAAACATACCCTAAGATCATTTGAGCATCAGAAGGAGCATAGCTAAGAAAGTGCTATTAACACATTGCGTACGCATCACGAGATATCTCGTTTTTAGCAAATCGAACGTTGCGGCCGGGTCACGAGTTATCTCGTTTTGAATTGAGTTCGAAAATGTGCGGTCTTTGAAGGCGTGTTGAACGCGCAGAGCGCAGAGCGCCGTACGCAATATGTTAATTATTCATGCTGGTGAAGACCACGCCAAATAGTCGCCTTAGAAACAAATTACTCTGTCTCCATTTTTTTAATTTTGACAAAAAAACGAGATTTTAGTTTCGATGTTCAATGTAGGCCCTCCGCACTTAGGTCGACCGATTGGCAATCCGAGTTTCAAATCAGTTATGAGTACAATCAGTTTGCAATCAGAATCACACTAGCTCGACTAGTTTTGAATTAGTTGGTATTGTCGACTTACAAGCGAAATACATGTATTTCTTACGAAGACAATTTTACCCATACATCAAGCAGCAGTTCTAACCCGTACTTATGAAAACAGCACTAAAGTGGACATTAATATTTAATACGAACATTAGTTTGATTATGAAATCAAGCCTTAATTTATTGTAACTGAGGCGTATAGATGCCAAGTGCGACATGTCAAAATAAGATCATTACAAAATATGCGATATACGTACGGACATAAATATGTAATGGTAACATATGTTACAAATTTTGCCTTTATACGTACTTATTACAAGCTTATTTAAGAAGAAGTAAATGATAAGTATGAAGAGATGGAAGTTATATGTATTATTTAATTCTTGAAGATTATTTTGTAATCAATTTATAATACTTGGTCAATTAACACTTGAAAAAACAGGATTATAAAGTTTTTGAAATGAAAAAGACTCGCCAAGCGAATGTTGTTTCCTTGAAAATCACCTAAAAATATATAAAAAAAAATATTTTTAAAGAATTCTTAATAAATCAAAAGTATTTTACCTGGTAACATTCGCAAAATAACAATCCGAAGACTTCCTCAAAATGATAATCTGAAGACGAACGATTTGAAACACATTTACGGAAATAAACACTAAAGCTTTTAACACTAATTGTAAAAAAGGTTAAACGAATAAAAATAAATAAGACAGATAACACACGACAGATTTCTTGAAAACCCGCACAGTAACTGCGAAGAATTTCTAAATTTGAGTTTTATGGCGTGTCCAACCCCTAATTGTTGGAGGGGGAACTGGTTTTCTTCGGTATAAAAGTGGAAATTACAAAGCGTTTGGGTTGAAATTTACCTGCTCCTTTTCCAGTTTGCAAAAAAAAACTCCAATTCGAGTTTGTTAACGTGAATTTAAAAATAAAGTGTTTTTCTTTGGATTACATTAAAATTTGGATCTATACGCCTCAATTTTAGAATTTTATAGCTGTAATTTATTATTAATTTCTCTTACAATTGAGTTTTTGCCCAACAATAGGGGTGGGTGGGGAAAGACGGTTAGGTGGGGTAAGATGGGGTACCCGGTTTATATTGCAACAAAGCACTTTTATACAAATCTAGAAATAATGAGAGCTTTTATTAGTTCCTCTTCATCAGGTCACTTAATAACCAATAATGTAGGAAGTCGCATTGCCATGGTATCGAGCAAAATCCTGTTAAGTCGAGTTTTCTTATAATTTATGAATAATTTCATCGCGTGATAGTTATCAAACTATGCGGTGCCTTCATACATGTGTTAGTTTCATGAAATTAGTAAAAAAATGAGTATTAAACATGAGTACATTTTTAAGCCCATTTGAAGTATGCAAATTGTATTATTATTATTTTTTTGGAAAAGGAAACGAAAAAACCGAGTAAAAAAGGGAAAATTTTATGATAAAACCCCAAAAACAAGAAAACGTAGAAAATTAATATGCTTGTGTTAAATAATGATGTTGACGAGGCACTCCATGTTTGCGTATTTTGTGAATCTAATACACACCTTTTAATCATGTTAATGTAGTTATATTTGATCTTGTTCTACGTATATTATATTTTGTTCCCCATCTTGCTCCACACGTGGCACAAGATGGGGTGAAATGACTTCTTATGCTTAATTATTGATTACGTTAAAATTAGTGAATTAGTATTCCGTTCTTGTCAAAAATCTTACAGTTTAATCATCGAACATTATATCGCCGTTCCGGAACAACATCGACGTAACTGCAATTTTTTGATAAAATGAGATAAGGCCATCAATGTATCCAAAAAATGCTGATTTTAATTATTTTTGCTTCTCCTGCAAAAATTTTTTTTTTGCAGTTATGTCGATATTCTTCCGGAACGGCGATATATAGACTAAAAGTATTTTTCTCTATGAACGAAATTCTGGATTTTATTAACCTCCAACCCTTAAGTATCCCGTGTTGCCCCACTCTCCCCTATCTGTTACAGTATTACTATATGTGCTAAACAAATAACAAAAATAGAGATATAAAATAAGTATTTTATCTTCAGGAAAATGATAATTATAAAGTAGTTCATGTTTTTCTACTTCTCTAAAAAACTTTATGTTAGTTTCCTGATCCATACCGAAAAGAAAAACAGCGAAACGTATTTGTATAACATGCAACCATGCAACTGAAACTATCTCGTGACAGGGAAAATCAGTTGCGTGCAACCAGTTGAATACTGATTGTAAATTGGTCTCATTTTTGTCGACCCGCGTGTGGATACCCGTTCTCGTACACGGACAAAGTCACCAAACGATTGCGTACCAAACTGATTTGAAACTCCGGTTGCCAATCAGTCGATCCGTGTGTGGAGGGCCGTAATGTAATGGTCATCTACAAAACACGATTCAATAACACATCGACACGAATAGACGTAGATTGATTTAAAATAAATCTTCAAAAAGAGCTATCATTACCAAAGAAATTTTAAAAAAATGGTAGACAATGCCCATTTTATTTCTGCACTCTTCATTAAACAAAGCATTTCGAAATATTCACACATTAATTCCGAAAAGCTCTGCTACTAACTGCGTACCGTCTACGTGAGAGGTTAATCATTCAGTTCAACCCAACTTTCTGACCACTGCCGACATTACTCGTTCATTAATAACCATAACTACTAGAAGTGTCGTCTGTTAACAACTGCAAAACAAAGTTCATATGCAGATTTCTCACCACCAAAATCAACCCATCAACTTTACGATTCATTCACTTTCAACTTCATTGTGATATGAATAATTTCAGCAATTCCTTTTTTTACAATTTTATATTTTTTAAAACAACTAAATGTTTTATTAAAAAAAATAATTGACGAAATAACATTATTTTTATTTCTATTTATTGTTCAAATCTACAATACTTTTATGGCATAATCACGGTAGAATATTTTACATACTTCAAAAATCAATTAAGTTATTTCACTTTCATTATTTGTATTATTTTGATTTTTTTCAGTTTTAACTCTTTGAGGGGCGGACTTTTTCAAATAAAAAAATCCAAAGTGGATACAACATTTTAAAACGTATTTTTTGTCAACTTTTGTTAATGTGTCCAATTTGATGATTATTAAAAATTGTATAAACAATTTTTCGAAAAATTTGTGTATTTGCAAAAGTTAAGATGTGGTTCATACAAAATACCATCGCCCACAATAAACACTTTAGCCGGAATGGTACTGTTAAAAGCAATTTTTATTTTTGTTTAAACAAAGTGCCACTTTACACACTGAGCACTGCCAGTTAGATCGAACATCAGTCTTCTTCGTGCTGCAAAGTGCACAGTGTCTTCTGATGGCTCAAACAGGTTTATACTCTGAATTTTAAAGACTTATTGTTTTTGGTACTTTTGGTTTGTGTTTTTTTATTTGTTCAGGAAATCCTGATGATTTTCGTTTTTTAGTAGGTACACTTATCAGACTATCTAATTGTAAGATAAATAACCTGAAGTTTTTAATAGACATTTTAGACAAATTCAGATTTTTGTACAGGATGATGATGATAGAAAAGCATTCACAACGCATGTATCAATTAGGTAAAAAAAATCCTGTGCCACCATTTGTGACTTTTTCGATTTAGCTCATAAGCACGTTTATTTTGGCCAAATTTGTCGACAAAGTTCATGTTGGAATTGTAATCTGGCAACATTTTTGGGCAAGGAATCGTTTCATGTGATCCAACTTTCTTCCTCCTCTTTACTTCTGACACATCTTCGTGGTGGTGGTAGTTAGATAATAAGTACACAGTTCTTTTGTCTTTCCACTTTACAGCGACCAGTCCTTATTTATTGTCCTCTTTATTGCTAATAGAGTAGTAAAAATCTCCCCTTTTTAATTCGTGGTACGCGGTCCCAACCACTGTAAAGCAAAAGGAGCAGAGATTAAAAAAGTGGTTTATTTTGTGTACCAGCGAGCACAAAGGTCAAAATTCGAAGAGGTACATTAATCCAGCCACCAACCCTCAAAGAGTTAATACGATTTTGAGTTTTGGACGAATAAATTTTTTTGATTTCATTTTAACGAATTTAGTGATAATTTCAAACAGTTATATCTCTTAAGGGATTCGATTTCAGTATAAAGAAGTCAAACAAGTGTACCATTCATTTAATGTTAAATCGGGCTAATTTCGAGATACTCACACTTTAACTCCAGAAAAGCAGTACAACTAACTGCGAACCCTCTACGTGAGAGGTTAATCAGTTCTATCCAACTTTCTGACCACTGCCGACATTACTCGTTCATTAATAACCATAACTACCAGAAGTGCCGTCTATTAACAACTTCACAACAAAGTTCATATTCACATTTCTCACCACCAAAACTAACCAGTTCAACATTACGAGTCATTTGCTTTAGTACTTTTCAGATTACGCCATAAATAATTTCGGACAATTCTTTTTTTCGCATTTTGTATTTTTTTAAAATATCTATTTATTATTAAAATCGACAATAACATTGTAGTAAAATCCTTATAGAGCATTTTGTATATTTCAAAAGTCTAGTAAAATACTTTTACTGTTTGTGTCAATCTGTCAAGTTTATAAAATTGATGTGATAACCGTTGATTTCACTATTCCATTTTAATACAATTTCCAGTTTTTGATGAATATGTTTTTATTTCAATTTTAACGAATTTAGAAATAATTTCAAATAGATATAAATTCTCTAGTATCGATTAAAATTGAAATAAATAAATTTTTCCAATTTATATTCATTTCGATATTCGGCTTCACAAAGGTATATTTTTGAATTATTCGTGGATTTTTAATTATTACTTTTTGTATCTTTAAAAAGTTTACCTTTTAAATTTCACAGTTTACAATTATTGGAATTGGATTTATTTAAATTTTCCCCGTTTAAAGTTCAATATACAGTTTTTACTTTTTAATTATTACTTTAGTGTGGTAATGAACTCAGTACTGTCTTACAATTAGTGGTTTTTAAGTTGTTTATAGAAAAGTTTACTATTGTTATCATTCTCTGAAGAGACCTCCCTCTTTTTTCCTTCCACCATCTACCGTAACCTTTGGTACTCATTAGGATTTTCTCACGTTGAATATATCGATTCTATCTGCTCTGATCTCACCATAATTCTCCAAAATAAATTACAGAACCTACTAAACAACTTCATTCCTTTAGTTTTTACCTTGGAAGGTCTTAACACATAACACCCTGCCGTAATCACTTAAGAATATTGACATATCAGAGAGGCATATCATTTCGTACCCATACTGCTCCATATAAAATTCTTTGCAGTCAAGCTTCAACGTACCTCTTCGATTAATTTAACTTTCTGTCATCACGTAATTTTCCAACTAAATCGCGGTTTGACTGTCTACTTATGTTTCCTATTCATCGCACCGAAAGCTATCATAAATCACGGTCAATGGAGTAGTTGTTATAAGGTTGTCCAACTCCCGATCCTTCTTGTATTGCAAGCGAAGTTTTACCTTAGACACTCAAGTTATAAAATGGGTAACGTCACGGACGTTCGAGCTCATTTACTCTAAACTTTGTTAGTGGTTTATATCCAATAAAAACCGATTTTCTCGTAAATTTATCATTATCTTTAATTTCCATAGAAAATATCACTTCTTTTTCTTGTTATTTAAGAACTTCACAATTTACTGCAAAATTTTATTATATCTTCAGACCTCCGTAATGTCACGTTTACCCCTCTCCCTTCAAACACACAATGGGTCAAGTTGGATAACCTTATAAGCACTACTATACGAACTTTGTCATAAATCACTTAGGCTGGATTTAGTGTTTAACCGACGACCTGCGCTTGCATCAGTCGTACGTAGCTGCGTTAACATATGTGCATGAATCAATTCACTACTGCTCCCCTAAACAGCAACGCAAGTACTGCTACACGGTGCGTACGAAAGCCGTCGGATGAACACGTCCACCTGGCGTGTGGCAGTAAGCTGATTGACTGATATTTGTATTACACTGTTCAGTGTTTGACACATTCGTCATTTTCGTATCATCTTAATAATAACCAAATTTTATTTACAACCATTATTAAGAGATTTTCATATCATAATTTGTATAAAGATAATTGAGGATACTCGAAATCTAAACATATTTTGATGTTTTACATTCTCTTGAGGTCTCGCGAAATCATCAAAGCACCTGGCAGATATTTGTTAACCTGTGCAATTTTCTTGAAAGTGTAAATCAGGAGCCATAAATAACCTTTTTAAACTGTTAAAATTTAAATAGAGATCGGGGATATCTCTTTTTACCAAATCCTTTTCAATTTAAACGTATTTAAACAATACCGTGTATCAATAATTCATTCAAGTCAATGCTCGTTTCGTATTTATTGAAAATTTTTGGTGAGAATTTATCACTGTATGTGTGACTACAGATTCGATCTTCAGGTTTATTTGCCGAAAGGTAAGCATTTTAGCAAGTACAGAGTTGATCGACTATGGCCACTCTAACAGTACATAATTTAAAAATCCCATTCTTAACTGCTTATCGATACCGCGCCGAGTTAGGCTACGGCCTCGTCGACGCGCTTTTAAGTCTTTAGCCTCGCGCCAGGTTT
Organism: Digitonthophagus gazella; assembly: GCA_036711955.1. Taxonomy (NCBI): domain Eukaryota; kingdom Metazoa; phylum Arthropoda; class Insecta; order Coleoptera; family Scarabaeidae; genus Digitonthophagus; species Digitonthophagus gazella. The sequence goes on from JASCIT010000001.1 coordinate 14,088,419, forward strand.
TATTCCATCGAAAACCGACCGAACCCCATACCATTTTATTTATCGTTCTGGCACAAAGCTGTGAAATTCATTTCCACTGACTATAAGTGTACAGGGTGGGCCACATTGAACAGTTTCAAAAGGAAACTCCCGTTTTATAAGAGATAGAGGAAAAATAATATCTGTTCCTGATGCTCGATTTTCAGAGATACAAGGTGTTTTTCAAAAGAATGCATTTTTGAGAAGTCTTCATAACCTTCTTCCTATTGGGAATATCACGTATCATATTTTTATAAAGGGAATTTTAAGCTCTCGTCGAATATGTAAAAATATACAGAGGGTTCCATTTGAAAAAAATATTTTTAAATCCGTAACTATTAAAATATTGCTTACAGAAAAACGTAACTTATACCGTCAAATTCTACATAAAAAGTTGCTATGGGAATGTTTTCACAGAATCGAACATTTTCCAATAGGAAAAAAGTTATGAAGAGTTTTCGAAAATGTACTTTTTCGAAAAACAACTGTCTCTGAAACCGTAAGATTATAGAGATAGGAATTTCCCTTTAAAAGTGTCCAATGTGACCCATCATGTACAAATTTGCTTCTGCCCGTCTAACTAGTCAGGTGGCCATAAATATGAGCGTTGCCGAAAGGCAAGCCCTCCGGTCATTAAACATTCTAGCAAAGATCACGGTTAGTGGACAAATCGGCCAGAAGGCTAAATTTAAGTTCTCGGCCTCGCAATGCCGACTCTTAAATTCTTGCCGAAAGATTTACTTACCTCTCGCGAACCTGAACAAGTATGGATTCGGCAGACCCACATGTCAAGACTTGTGCCTTCCGGCAAACTTGATCATCTATGGTGACCCTTAATGGACAAATCTACCGGAGGGCTAAATCTGCAACCCGAGAATTTATTAATGTATGTGTGCGTACAAGCTTGGCCTTCAGGGTTACTTGCAGAAAGGCTTACCTTCTCGTAAGCCTGATCGACTATGACCACACTAACAGTACATTGTTTAAAAATGCCATCCAGCAATACCCGTTTGCTCTACAACTTTGCCTTTCTAGATCCTTTAGTATTCAGTATGCTTATATTTATTGCAATGTAGTACCTAACGTTTGTACCATTCTAGTTGGAAGCATTTTGTACGTTTTTGTATCTTCCGCTTTGTTTTTAATTTTGTTCGTTTTGTTTTTCATTACCAAATCGACATATAATTTACAAACTTGTATAACGTAAATAGTGAATCTTTTGGAAAATCGCTTTGGAAAATTGATGCATTTGTCTTGAAATATTCGTTCACCCCTCCGTCAAGAACGATATTATTACAATAAATTATGGATTGTTATTATTATGATTATTTAAATCATGGCATTAAATGTATTAATATTATTACTTTATCAAATTTCATTATTTTTCAGGTGCGTGCATGAATACGAATTATTATATCACACATTCGGAAGACACCATTTCGCCCAAATAACAGCAAATCTAGACGTTCTCATCCGCAGATTCAACGAGATTCAATTCTGGGTGGTTACTGAAATTTGTTTAACACCAAATTTAAACAAGCGCGTCGCTGTTTTAAGAAAATTCATCAAATTAGCAGCTTAGTAAGCTTTTAATCGACCTTAACAAATAGTATTTTAACACTTTTTCTATTTTTTTACAATAGTTGTAGAGAATATCAAAATCTAAATGCTTTCTGCGCGATCGTAATGGGTCTAAGCAACGTGGCGATATCACGCTTATCGTTAACTTGGGACAAACTACCTTCGAAATTTCGCAAGATGTACAGCGATTTCGAAGCGGTTATCGACCCGAGTAGAAATCACAGGGCTTACAGGGTCAGCGTTGGTAAATTACAACCACCCGTTGTACCTTTCGTGCCTCTGCTACTTAAAGACATGACATTTACACACGAGGGTAATAAGACCTCTTTAGACGGTTTGGTTAATTTTGAAAAAATGCATATGTTGGCGCAAACAATGAGAACTTTACGATTTTGTAGAAGTAGACATCTAGGTAAGTTAATTAAAATGGACTAAAAATTAAAAAATGCATTTTAATTATTTTGTAATAATTGGTTTATATATTTTTTTAGTGTTGGAACCACCTTCACCAAAAAGTGAAGGTGAAATAAAGTCGTACATATCGTGTTTACGGGTAATAGACAATCAAAGGATCCTCACGGGTTTGTCGCAAAAGTTGGAGCCGAGGAGATCATAGTCAATACCGGCCACATTCAGGCATAGTTTGGCCGAAACGTTTAATAAACTAACAGGACCAAGAAACTAGTCACAAAAAATATACTACTAAATCTATTACTATTTAAAAGCGATTCTTATGATACGCGATGATGATCATTAATTGATTTAAATTTAAAAAGAAAAAAAATTTAAAAATTTTTTGCTAGACAATCGAAGTATGTACGAGTGATTAATATGTAAGATTAATAGGAGGATAGGTGATAAAGCGGAGAAGGAAAAGTCATTTTGACCAGTAACTATGCACCAATTTTTTATGTTGTAAACCCATCAAGTAAAAACAAAAAAAATAAAATAAAAAGAATCTGTATACATTTAGATTTAGGAAGTAAAATAGATAATAAAAGAATCTTGAATATTCTGTATATACACTACTAGTATCAACTTTTTTCTCTCTATTCATACATCAATATTGATAAAATACCAATTAATTAGAAATTAAAAAAATAATAATAAACCACTTTTTCCTCAGTGGATAATCAAAAAACGGTCCCAAATGTTTCAGGTTTTACCTTCTTTTAGATAAAAAATAATACAATTCTTTATTCTACTATGTATTTAATATTATACTGTTGTAGTTTAAGTAAAAAATCTTCAAATGGAGTAATAAAATAAGCAATAATAGACTAAGATAAGTTGTTTTTTTTTTAACCAAAACTTACCTAACATTCTAAATAATCATAAAAGTCTTTAAGTGGATGATTATGAAAAATTTTAAAAGATTTTTTAAGATTTTTCAATGGTTTTTAAATTATATGAACCTATTTCTATTATTTTCCAAACTATAACTTTTTATTACTACTTTTAATAGTAAAAATTATACTTGAAAATATTGGACCGATCATACACTAAAGCAGGGGTGGGCAACTTCTTATATAGTGAGGGCCGGATTACGGTTTACTCTTCGTACGCGGACCGGAATAAAAGATGAACAAATTTTTGTTACTTATATTTACTAACAAACTTATACTAACAAATAAAGTTAGTCTTTAGATCTCCCAGATCTCCAACTTTCCTTGCTACAACAACTCTCCAGAAAGCAGGAAATTTGGGTTCGAATCCCAGTGCAGTAATGAGACATTTTTTTCTCTAACGCATTAGTGGTAAAAACCTTTCTTTAATTTTTTCTTTCGTTTTAAAAACTAATAATTTTGAAAATAAAAATTATTTATTATTCATTCCAAAGGTTTCGCGGGCCAGATTAGACCCTCACGCGGGCCGGAGGTTGCCCACCGTTGCACTAGAGTACGACCACTCATAATATTCCCTTTTTTGATCATTCTAAAATAAATTTTTCAATGATTTTAGCCGATTGTTAAAAAGTTACTTTAACACGTTCGCTGCCACGTCCACCCATATGGGTGGACACCGAACTTGCCAATTTTGCCATCTTCGTATTTGCAGTTCATATCGTATTAGCCAAGCCTATATCTCGAGTTCTAGAAATGATACATTACTTTTGATAACACGCACGGATAGTGCTTAGTCAGGAGAACTATTTAAGATAAATAAACTTGTCAGTCCAAAGGGGTGGACAGATTCATTTTTATTCTGGAGAGGGGTGCTGTCTACCCATTTAGGTGGACAACGAAGTAGTAAAGAAAAATATTTATTAAACACATATTTTACATTTTTTGAAGAACAAATTTTTGTTATTTTGTTTATTTATAGAAGAGTGTGCCGTTTCGAAGCAGTCTATACATAAAAACGGTTTATCGTCACATGGTTTGCAAAACGTGGTGACCTTTTTTGCTTTGCTCTTCGCTTCCTTTCTTCCAAATTTCGCTGCAATTTTTTAAAAGTCTTGCAATCTCTTAAGTCTGTTTTAAAAGTTTATAGACTTATTTCAATGTGTAATAAGTAGATTTCGTTTAAAATTGAGTTTTAAAAAACCCTTACTGTCCACCCAAATGGGTGGACAAAAGCAAAAACGTGAGAACTTTTGTCAACCCAAATGGGTGGACACGGCGTTATTGGCAAGACTATTAAATTCACTTTGGCAGCTAACGTGTTAAGTTAGTTACTTACTCAAAATCGTGGACGCATTATTCAATAGAACATGACCAATCCTAATATTCCCAACATTTTCACATTGCTGGCTATTTTAAAAATAACTTTCAATTAAGAAAACGTTCTAAACCGAACCTTTTAAACATATATAACCATATGCATAGATTTTTAGTAACTACTAGCGTTATTTTGAAACGTTACAACGCAAACCCCATGTAATGATCGGGGTAACGTACCCGCCACCAGGGCAAGGGTTTTAACCCAGTAAAACCTTCCGGAAACCGTGGGTTCTTGCACTAAGACTCAAGCAGGAAATAAAACAAATTCGAATAATAACAAAACAACTTTATTAGAAAATTACGACGTACTTTAAACACAAGAGTAGACGATCGGGGATTTAACGATTACGTCGTAATTTTCTAATAAAGTTGTTTTGTTATTGTTCGAATTTGTTTTAATCCTGCCCGAGTCTTAGTGCAAGAACCCACGGTTTCCGGAAGGTTTGACTGGGTTAAAAATCTGGCCCTGGTGACGGCTACACTACCCCGATCATTATAATTTGGTGGCAGCGGTGGGATTTTTTAAGACGGATACTTTCTTATGGAAAATTCCCGCAGTTCTGGACGTCTGCGAACCAGATGCTCCACTATCCGCCAATAGATCATTTAAAAAAAAAAACACAATAACTCAATGACCCTTTTGAAACTTTCTTAACGTTCGTCACTTATCCTCCGGATGGTTACTTGAACTTAAGAATTCTTAAAACAATTTCAAACACTTGAGAACGCGACATCGTCGACAGGTTTATTACACAAATTTATACATAACCTTAATAAATGCGCAAAAACAAAACTACAAAAATGTTTAAACTATAGCCCGCAATATATGGAATTATTACACCCATAATAAATATAGCGGTTTACTAGCGGTTTAACGCTAATTGGCTACTAACTTTTCGAAGGCAGTTTAGTGGCTAAAATAACTGGAAAATAACTGTTTAACTGGAGTTTAACTTCAAGTTATACATTTTAACAAAAAATACATGTTAGAAAGAAATAGATGTGAAAGTCTAAAATAAAAAAAAATAAGTTAATAAATCTACAGTCCGCCAGTGAAATAGGAATTTTAAAGTGTATAATTTCTTCAACAAATATTAATTCTCAGAATTCTTTTTTATAATTTTGAGCAGAGGAAACCAAGACATTTTATAATTAAAAAAAATAGCGACGCTCAAGGAAAAGTTCTTTCTGTGAAAACACCTTCGAACCTTAAGCGAAATTTTTTTAACATTTACGAAACAGATCTGGTTGAATCTGTATAATTCTAATAAGGTGTGCCCAATTTCATTGTTCATTTCCCTGTTCAGAAATCCCCATAGAAAAAATTACAGGCGGACAAATCTAATGCCATGTCATGTGTAGAAAGTGAAGTAGTGGACATTCAAAATTTCCTGTTAATCGAAACATAACGATATTTCGTAGCCTACCCCCAAAATTTGCCTTGTAAATTTTTCTTTGAGAATTTCTAAAGACCGGAATGAACATTGAGCGTCTGAAAAACATACCGCAATCACATAGATTCAACCTGACAAATTTTGTAAAGCATTAAAAAAAATTGTTTAGGATATGAAGAATGTTTACTTAGGAACCACGTTCCTTTATCCATCGTTTTTCCTAAAAAAACGGAAAGGTTTTTCCACCTCAAAATTATAAAATAGAATTTTGAGGATTAAAATCTGACGAAAAAATTAAGTACTTCAAAAAAAATCCAACTCTTTAAGCAACTTGCTAATAAAATTAATAATTATTAATTTACTTACGATCAAACTAATATCCCAAAAGGGAGTCATTGTAAATGCGAAGTTACCACAAAGACATAATCGAGCGAATATCAATAAGCGGCCTACGCCAGGATAAGTATCTTTTACCTTCAGGCTGCATGCAGTACCACCAGTCATCGTGCCAGATCTTCGCCCCCATCCTATTAGTCCGTGGTTCATTCCAGGAAGTCTAATAGATACTAACTACATAATCCCCAATAAAAGGTATTTCGGGCAGCACTGTGTATCTATTCTCCCTGTCGTCCAAAAACGTTAATGTGGCCAGGAGTAAGCTGGGACAGGATAATTATCAAGGAATTGATCCCCGTATCCAACACTATATACACTCAGCAGCACAAGTCTGCATATAAAGAATTTGGAATATTTTAAACGAGAAAAGAATAGTCATGATGTAATACGATAAACTTCAAATCGTATTTATTGTATATGTTAACAATATACAAATCTATTAACAAAATATAAATCAATAGAACACAAATGTAATTAATAAAATAAAATAAAAACTAAAAACACTTCAAATAAGGCCTACGCAAAAATCTGTGTATTGGGCAAAGCAGCTTCTATAAAAAATAAAGTAGTAAGAAGTCGAATAACCCTTACGCTTAATGACCTCTTTTAAACGTTTCGGTATGGATTATACTAATTTCTTTGTCTCGCCCGACTTGATTTTTGCCCATTCGTTAATTATAAATTATTTTAACACTTCTTTCGATGTTATGGTATGTTGACGAATTCTGCGTTCCAATGAATCCCATAAGTAAACCGTGAAATTTAAGTCAGGTGATTGTGGGGGTTTTTTGATTGTGTTGGAATGTTATATAGCAGCCAAAGTTTAATATTGTAAGCAGAATGTTTTGGGTTGTCTTGTTGAAAAATGTATTCGGATCCCAAACCCAAGCTGTCGATGCTTGGCTTCAAATTGTCCTTTAAAATGCCTATGTATATTTTACGATTCATTGTGGCTGTTGTAAAAGCCAATTTCCCTACTCCTTTGACCCACATACGACCCCAAACCATCATTACACCACCTTCATGTTTTACAGTAGCGTTTAAGTTTTGCGAATCGACGTCAGTATCGGGTTTTCTCCGCACAAATTATTTACCTTTAATACTGGAGATGCAAAATGTGCTTTCATCTGTAAAAGGAACCTTCTCCCAGAATTCTGTGGACTTCTTTAGGTGTTATTTAGCAAAGGCAATTCTGTCGATTGACGTCTGATACGAATGGCATTTTTCGTGCAATGTGAGTGTGGTAGTGGGCCTTTATTCTTCTCCCCATATCTTCACTACTTGTTTTATGAAACTGCTGTTGCACATTATGTGCTATTTTTGTTGCTGTTAGCCTAGGTTCTTTTCACACCTGCTGTACAATGCTTCCCACATCTTGATATAATAGGTGAATATTTAAATAATTATGTACATTTTTATTATTTTCTACACAATGTTAAGGTTGTAAGAATTTTTAAAATTTTATTGCTATTTTTAGAAATGTTCATTGTATGACTTTAACTTTTTATCTTTATATTTTCATGAAACTGTTATAAATTTAATAAAAATCTCGTAGTGCTTCTGAAGATAACCGTATTCAGTCGAAACTAGTCAAGCAATAAATAAACTTTGAATAACCAGAAAGGTTATTCAAACAACTTAAATTATTTAAAAATTCACCTATTATACAATACTGGTTAAAATGGATCCAAACTTGTTTTCTTCAAATCATCTTGATATGTCAGAAGAGATGGTTAAATCAGATCGTGAACGTGAGATGTAATCTCCAGCGTCTTTGTAGTTGTTGATGAGTCTCTAAATGGAATAATGTGATCTCCTTCCATAGTTTTGCAATAATTTTTCTTTCTCCTGCTTCAATTTCCTTTCCCTTTGTCTCCATTCTAACGTTTAGCTTCCAGTTCTCTACTAATGCAATCAATTTCTCCGTTAAAGTATTTCAAATTCTTTGTACGCAGACTTCTGCTGCTGTGTGTATAATTTGATTTAATAATTGACATAATTGTTAGCTTTAGGATTTCTCAAGTGAAATAAAACCAACTCTCACCTCAACCAGGAATTATATTCGACTGCTTCTCGCAAGCTACAAGGTGCAACTGATTCACTTTAAGGTAGATTCTATCGTAAAAATAAACCAGAGCGTTACACAACAACTAGTTCTTACAATTAGTCACCCCCGAATAAAGAGCGTCCGGGCTCACATAACATCCCAACTGGTAAGAACCAAACTCCCATGATAACATAATTATTCTGACTGTTACAGTTTATCTGGTGGGCGCTGGTAAAAAACACACTTCTTTCCTTATTTGAAACTTAAAACTTTATTTTTCGCTTTTACTTCATAAAGGATGAGAGCATGGCCCTGCGTGCTTAAACCTTCTTTTTAATGGCAATCATGGCGAGGTCGATAGCAGCGAACAAGAGAGCGACCAAGAGAGTGACGAAAACGTGTGCGGGAGTACTTACACTTTTCGGCATAAGCAAAAAAACTGTTTACACCACAAGTACAATATAAACAAGAATTAAATTCAGGCTTACAATCAAAAATGCATTTTAATAAATCCCTAATCAAAATAAATCTTAACAGTGACATTTCGCTTATAATGAATCTCATTTATAACGAGCATTTTTTCTGTCCCTTGAGTGTTCATTATCACGGTTCTTCAAGCTGATTAACGATCGAAAAATAAATACCATATTAGTACACAAAACTCATCACTTCTACGCTAAAAGTAAAAGTCTTTTTTTAAGAACGAAAAATGATTGCTATGATTCCCATGTTGGGCAAGATTTATAACGACAAATCCACAACATTAGGGTTTAGGAATACTTGAAATCAAAATAACAATCAAAAAAAGAAAACTTCATAATCATTCATGTATGTATTTATTAGATCAAACTTTTACAAGATATGATCCTCACTCGTAAGCACCTTTTAAAGTGTCTCCAAGGGTGCTGCACATATTACTAAAGCAGGAGTCGCAAATTTGACTACCTCTTTCTCCCGAAACAGTGTCTACTTCCGAGTACTCAGATGGTAAAATATTACAACCCCTACAATCAGACCAACCTTAGCAATTAAAAGTAAGCAATTTCTTTTCGTACTTACGATTTGGTGCAAGTAGGTGTAATCTGTTTAATCTTGCAATTGGCTGCGTCTCCAACATTGAACGTTACTCTGATAGCAAGATCAATATTGACGTCGACCATGGCAATAACGCACGCTGCAACCCTAATTGGGATCATTCCGAGGAGTTTGATATCAATCTTGGCATTCAAATTCAAATCTACATCGGCGGCAATTCTAAGAACGATGTCGGCGGTTATAACTCCACCAACAGGAGAACTTTCAACGTAGGATAATTCAACGGCGAGATCAATCAAAGCAGCGATGACAGTACAGTCGAGTTCAACACTGACTTTAACGGTGATTAATCCAAGCTAGAAACAAATTATTTGTAAAACCTAAAGAACATAGCGATGGGAATACTTACAATACTAACGTATGCAGAAATGTTGACATCCGGAAGTGCTACAACTGCGGCAGTGTTCAAACAAGCTTCGATTTTGTCGCATGCCGTTTGAGTGGCTGGTTGAGTCGCTAACGAAGTAGCGATTAAACCAAAAAGAACCAAGAGAAATTTCATTTTTGGTGTTGATTTTTATAGATCACTTAAGTGTTTTAAACTCAAAGTAAATCGAATTGATGTAGGTTACGGTGAAGTCGGGGGTTTATATACCGAAGTTTTATCAGTGTTGTAAAAAATGATTTTCGAGACAATATTAACCTGATAAATAATGCATTTTATGGTTATTGAAGATGCAATTTTGAGTTAAAATAAAAATTTATTATCGTCTGGAAGTAAGATTCTTTCAAACTAATCATGCAGATCAGGAAAAGAGTTGACTCAACGATGGAAGTAAGATTTGGATGTGGTATTTAAATGTTAAAATATTAAATTTAAAATCTTTTAAAGTATTCACGTTTGTTAAAATATCAGAAAGAATTGACTCAACGAATCTTTTTTATTATAATTAACGAAAAATTATCTATTAAAATAAACGTATACGTAAACATACGTAAACATACTTATATATTTTATTTCATAATTTAAAAGCAATGTTATAAAATAACAACTTCCTTTTAATTCTCAATCTTTATCGTCAATTAGAATTAAAGTCTTTGTTTGGATATCGAATGTTTGACCTCCAAAGATCATAAATGCATTTTTATCATTCTCAATCAGACAAAATTAAAACTTCAAATTATGTTTTTACAACCATTAATTGAAATAATAATCAAGATAAACCACACGTATATAAACTCCTAACTTTACTGGTAACTGCATTAATTCAATTAATTTCGAATTACTCAAAATACCAATCAACAAACCTCAAAGGAAAAGGCAAACCAACAAAAATTAAATTTCTTTTGGGTTTAATCGCTATTTCATTGGCGATTCAACCAGCCATTCCTACTGCTTGCAACAAAATTAAGTCGTGTTTGAACACAGCAAAATTTTAAAAACTTTTAATTTTAAACATAGGAATGTTACTTTGAGAAATCAAACAATTTAAATTGTAAATTTTTACCCACTCTTAAATGCCAACTGCAAAAATAAAATAAATCGAAAATAAACTCATCGATATTGTTGTTTAAATAAGCAATTTCCAATTAATGTTCAACTATATCACGTTGAAAACCCCTTTTCAACATAAATAAAACAACTCTAAACTATTTCAACTAATTTGAAAGTAACATAAAGATATCAGCGCCCTCTATTAGTATATACTTCAATTACTTTAAATTTATTTTTATATGGTTTTAAGAAATTTATGTTTTTAATTAATTAATATCTCTAATATAAACAAAATTTTACTTTTAACATCGAATTTACTAATAAAAGTACATAACACTTCACTTAAAACCTCTTTAAATATATTCTTAAATTAAGCGCCATCTATATTTGACTTACTACAACGATATCTTTCAAAATAAAATAAAACTTTTATAAATTGCATATTGTTTTAATCAAGTTTAAACAAATCCAAACCAAAACATTACTTAAAAATATTTTATTAACAAATTTCTTAAGTTATTTGTTGCACACAGTTACATGTAATTTTAAAACTTTTGCACAATTCCAGACGACATTCAAGCGACCTTCAAACGTCACTTGTACACTTCAAAAAGGTCAAAATCTCGCCAGTTCGAATCCGATACCGGCTCGAAAAGGTGTTGTTTTAATTTTCCAAGCCGTAAGTACCTTCTAAATCTATTTTAAATCTTGGGATAAGTCAAAATAAACTAATAATAGTGTTAAAAACAAATCTGTTCATTTTAATAAATCCATGTCTTTAAAACTTTTTGCGGTTTTAGGTCGTTGTTTTTCATCCAAAATGCCCATCAAGAGTATATTTGCTCGACAGATTTTCGATTCGAGAGGAAACCCCACTATTGAGGTTGATTTAATCACTGAATTGGGGTTATTTAGGGCTGCTGTACCTTCTGGAGCTAGCACAGGTTTGTTGAGAGGGTTATTGAAAAGTTCGTTGATTTATTTATTTATGTAGTAAAATGTAATGTATTTGATGGAAGGTATAAAGTATTTTTACAAAGGTAAAAGGTCTTAAATTGTTTAATAAAAAAATTTATAAATTTATTTCAAGTAGCTTATCTTCATAAGTAAATATTTAGATTAGTGTCACTTATCTGTAATTGGATAATCTAAGAAATCAAGTTTAGAAAATGCTATGTGAGAAAGTGGTTATAGAGTGTTTTGAGAAGTTTATCCAATGTAACTTGAGACATAACCTTAAATTTATATCATTTTAGGTAATAGTATCTGAAACAAGTGATTTAGGAAAAAAATATATAACTTGGTTTAATTCAATTTTTAATCTGTCATAGTTTTGGTTAATTTTTAATTCGTTACTTTTTTAACCTAACCTTCAAAATTTAGGAAGAATTAAGAACTTATATTTGAAAAATCGACTGCAATAAATTACTTTTATCACCTTTTATTTAAAAATAATTCTTTTAAGTAAACGTTTCTTAAATCCCTATTCTGATATGATTTTTAGTTCATAACAAATATTTTTTGAAGCAACAATATTAAAAGTAATAATCAAATAATTTATTTAAATGTAATAAATCTAAGGTTAAGAGAAATGTTTAAAGTTTGGATCTCAAAAATCGGATAAATAAATTTGATTTGTCACTAGCTTTGTTTGTTATGGCTGCACTGCTTGCACTTAACAGTTCAGTGCATTATTAAATTTTGGTTGTATATGAGTTCGTTCACTTTAAATGCTGCACCTTTGCACCATAGTGAACCTTATTGCAGTGCAAGTTTTAACCCAATGAACAAAGCTATTATTTTATTATATCGCACCCCGGCGAGAATAGTGTCACAACTCAAAAACGACATTTTGAAATTACTATCAGTAATGATACGTATAGTGTGCCTCTGACTTGCAGAAAAGCGTAACATCTCTAACTCACAATTTATCCGTCGAAGAGGAGTTATTTCAATTTTGTCTTATGTTAGTTTATTACTTATTATGGCAAGAACAGTGTCATTTTATTTGTTATTACTCAAATATTGCATTTTTGAGTTATGTCATTGTTCTTGCCGGGGTGCGATATGTAATCAACCAAACAAAATGTCAAATTTAAACAGCTCCTTTATTCATTTTTTAAGCTTTCGATTGATAATACAATCTTCATTAGAGGTACGCCAAAAGTGAATAAGATTAAACGCTAGATAAATTTTGTAAGCTACATATTTCAACAAACCGGTCGAAAAAAACTTTCAATTAGAGGTTAAAGTATTAGTAAATTTCCAATGCAAGTGAAAAACGTAATGACAAAAACGCATCGAACCTACAATGTAAACACTAAAATCGTAAAATTAACTAAAGTCTTAAAATATTACCACAAAGGTGCATTAAACGGCCAAAAAATTATTATTATTACATTTTTGTGATGAAGATTGTATTATCAATCGAAAGCTTAGGAAATGAATAAAGGAGGTGTTTAATTTCGACATTTTGTTTGGTTGACTTCCCAAGAACTTACTCTACTTTATTATATGTAATGTGTTTAGGCAACATTTCTTTGCAAATTAGAAACATAAGAAACTGAATACAAAGTTTAACTAAAGTCGTCAAATTCTTGAGTACTTTAATCAGTTAACTGTTTCGACTTTGTTAGCAAATGTGTTCCATACGTGCGTCATACAAATTAAACATTGACGAACATATTCGTCAAACTCAGAGTATGTTTCATAATCAAATTTGACAGAAATATACCGTTATTTTTTCAAAGAGAGAACTTGACTACTAAAGAGCCAGCACTTAATGAGTTTCTTAGCAACTAGGTAATCCACATTTCAAGCAATCTTGCAGAAAAGAAACACCTAAAATGCCGCAGAAAACCATAAAACCTCATTCTGTTTTTTATTAGCAGGCGAGCCAATTATTGCACAATCTAACACCATATATGAATCTCTAATTGCTTCTGTAAATTGCTTCTTTTATAATAATTATTTATAACTTCCTATTAGTTCTTTTTATTTCGACATGGATTCAAAATATTTCAAACTTCTTGCAGTTTAGAAGTATATTTTAATTAACTGCCTTACTTAACTGCCAATGGTCACTATCGAAGACGCAATTTTTTCATGACGAGAATCTTCGACAAAAACAGTTATCCCCTTGGCCTACACAACATCTGCCAATTGCGCGTGCCATAGTATACTAGAAAATAGATCGCGCACCGTGACATTCAACCGTTTAGCCGTGTACTCGAACTGGCGAGAAAAAAAACTAGGGACAATAGGACACAAAAGTAGGACTCGTGATTTTCGCTTATGGCACAAATCTTTACCATGAGTCACACTCGTTGTTTTCGTTTATTACACAAATTCTTTACCACGAGTGAGACTCGTGGTTTTCGCTTATGGCACAAATTTTTTACCACGAGTCAAACTCGTGGTTATAGGCCAAAGGGTTAACTCGTTAATGAGTTATACCTCCAAACTTAATTCAGACAAATAAATTTTGACAAAACTACATTTGGTTTTCAATTAATTAATGAAATGTAATTAATGAAAAGTACATTTTTTAACTTAACCTTTAAAGAAACTCCGAAAATCTGAAAAATCAACTGCAATAAATTAACTTTGTCACGGTTTATTATAAAATAGAAGCTTTTAACCCTTTCGTGGATAGTGGTATACATACTTACCACTAACTTTACGTGCAATTTTAGTGCATTGGTTTACAACATTACCACTACGGATCGATTAATTAACCTTTTCGTGGATAAATTATATTTTTGAGAGTTTCGCCACTTTTTAATTAATCGATTCGTAGTGGTAATGTATACCAATACACTAAAATTGCACATAAAGTTAGTAGTAAGTATGTATACCACTATCCGCGAAAGGGTTGAATTAACAATTTCTAAAATGCAGTTCTTATACGATTTTTAGTTCATAAGTAAACAATTTTTCAAAGTAGCGTTATTAAAATTAGTAAATTTAATAAAAAGTAACGACTTTTATTACAAAAATCGAACGGTAAATTAATTTACTGTATTTATTTCTTCTTTTATTGTCCATTATGATAACTTTTAGTTCTTAAAAAATCGGATAAAATAAATTATATTTGCCATTTTTGTTTGTTATATGCAGAATGGTTTCAGGTAACATTTCCGTACAAATTGAGAACACAAGAAATTGAATAGAATATTTATTAAAACTGAAATGTTTGAGAGCTTATAAGTTAAGGATTGAGGTATAACTCAATATCAATTTAGATAAATAAATTTTATTTTAAATAAATTATTTTTTATTACATAAATTAAATGGTTCTAGCTTTAAACTCGAAATTTCGCTATGATGTAATCGTTAGTTTATGAGAAATACATTTTTGAACATAACATTAACACATTGCGGACGGGTCACGAGATATCTCGTTTTCGTTTTCATGTTTTTTTATTCAGTCTTCAACTAAACAACGAGCCACATATATTTTAATTACGTTACGATGGTAACGAAGCCTCTCGCATAGTAACGTTCAGTTTGCTAAAAACGAGAATTCTCGTGCCCCGTCCGCAATGTGTTAACATTTATGGCCCTCATGAATTCAGAAAAATCTTGAGGTCGAATAGATAGATAGATAGAAAAGAATTTATTTCAAAGGAGAATAAATAAATAAAAATTACATGATACAAATACAAGAAATTACTAACTTAAATAGTACAGCTTTTTTCTCGAAATGGGCTATCGACCTTAGTCCTTCAGTCCAGTCTAAAATCTTTTTTTTTAATATGTACATATTTTAGGTGTTCATGATTTGGTTATAAATGGTGTGAAATGAAGTCAAGTATTTACATCTTTGCAACAACTTTTCTTATAACAACTTTCACACAGTGCACTTCTTTTTGTAATTTTATTTAACAATCAAATTGTTAAGCTTTGTTAAGAGTAACCTTAAAGAATCTTCACTTTAATCTTCTTTATAAGAAATAAAGTACAGTAACATTTGAAATAAAAGGAAGTGGTTGAGCTTTTACTGAAGAGATTTATTTTGTGTCTAAACACGCAAATGTATATGACGTGAAATTTGAAAAATTAACACCTTAAACTTGAGATGTTAACACTTGGCATGCGGGAAACGTATTTTTACGTTTTACGCTTACGGCAACAAAATATGCCCGGATACCAAGTGTTAAAATTGGAGCGTAGGATTAATAAACTTAAGGTACTTATTTTTCAAGTTTCAAGATTTACTATTTTCTACCACTTTATTAAAAATTTCAATGTTTCTTGCGCATTTTGTTGTCCACTTAGGTGTTTTGACACGATTGATCTGATGACGATTTGTTGTACACAATCGAAACCTTAGGTAGTCAAATTCCTTAAATAAATCTCTTTAGTAGCAGCTCAACCACTTCTCTTTATTTCGATCCATCTACACTAAAGAATGGAACAATTAGTAACAACTACATTAAATTTAATAACTTTTATTAACACAACTTTTTTTAACTCAGGCATTTACGAAGCTCTCGAACTTCGTGATGAAGAACCAGGAAAATATCACGGAAAGAGCGTTTTTAAAGCCGTAGCTAACGTAAACGACGAAATCGCCCCGGCTTTAATTAAAGAAGGAATCTGTGAAACGAACCAACGCGAGGTTGACGAGTTTTTGATTAAACTCGATGGCACGGAAACGAAATCAAGATTGGGAGCCAACGCAATCTTAGCCGTTTCTTTGGCCGTTTTAAAAGCCGGAGCTGGTAAACGTGGCGTCCCCTTGTATCGTCACATCGCCGATTTGGCGAAAGTAAAAAATATCATCTTACCCGTACCAGCTTTTAACGTTATTAACGGTGGATCCCACGCCGGTAATAAATTGGCGATGCAAGAGTTTATGATCCTTCCAACGGGAGCTTCATCCTTTTCCGAAGCGATGCAAATGGGAACTGAAGTTTATCACCATCTTAAAAGTATAATAAAGACAAAATATGGTCTTGATGCCACCGCCGTTGGTGATGAAGGTGGTTTTGCGCCAAATATAAGTCAAGCTAAAGACGTTTTGAACCTTTTAAAAGACGCAATTGCGAAAGCTGGTTACACTGGAAGGATTGAAATCGGCATGGATGTAGCCGCTAGTGAATTTTTCAAAAAAGGAAAATACGACTTGGACTTTAAGAACCCAAAATCCGATGCAAACAAATTTTTACTCCCCGCGAAATTAAAAGAACTTTATCTTGATCTTATCAAGAATTTCCCCATCGTTTCAATCGAAGATCCTTTCGATCAAGATGATTGGGACGCTTGGAAGAGTTTAACTGCGGAAACTTCCATTCAAATCGTCGGCGATGATTTAACCGTTACTAATAAAGATAGGATTAAAATGGCTATTGAAAGAGAGGCTTGTAACTGTCTGCTTTTAAAAGTAAATCAAATAGGAACGATTACTGAAGCTCTTGAGGCGTTCCAAACGGCTAAAGACGCTGGTTGGGGAACGATGGTTTCGCACAGATCGGGAGAAACCGAAGATACAGTTATTGCCGATTTGGTGGTTGGCTTGTCGACCGGACAAATTAAAACTGGGGCACCGTGTAGATCCGAAAGAACAGCTAAATATAATCAGATATTGAGAATTGAAGAAGAATTGGGTCCGATGGCTAAATACGCGGGAGCTGCCTTTAGAAGACCGCAATAAACGTACATAAAAGGAGAATGAAAAAAGGAGTTTTTGTAAAATTATCGATGTGTTTTGTACTACTACTTATATAGTAAAATAAAATTAAATATTAAAGATAATGTATTTCAAAAAGTAATAAATAAATTGTTTGTTATATTATGTGTAACATAGGTTATTTTATTTAAATGTGTTTTAAAGCTTTTAAAAGAAAGAAAATTTGAAAAATTCTGTTTCTCATTATTAGCCATTAAAAATCCTTACTTCATCCGGCATTAAGTGAGGACTTGTTTCAGTAATGATTATTTAAATACCGTCAATATACGATGCGATGTAAACCCAAGATCCGCTATAGTTTATGGCAGTGGCGTTTAACCCATTTGCATCACACAGAAAAATGAAAAATTTGCCCTTATCACCGAACATTTTTTTTATATGCGATGAGCGCATATATGCGCGCTTTGGTGATACTGGCCAGGCAAAATGCGCGCATATATGCGCTTATGATGCCGATGGGTTAAATTAAAGCTGTAAACAAAATGAATATAAACAAATAATTAAAAAGTTTATTCAAATAAAAAAGTGTACAATTTGAAAATTTTATTTATAATAATTTCATTTAAGGGGAGATATCAGTGTGAAAAAAAAAATTCGATTTTTTTTTGCTTAAGTAGTTAGTTTTGTCCTTTAAGAATATGCCTACAAAATGTTTAAATAATATTCGGCTTAGAAGTATTCGAAATTGGCGTCAAGCGTCGACGCTTTCAGAGCAGTCTATAGAAGACTGTTTTTGTGGCGCCCAAGTAGTCAAAACAGCTGCTAATTTGGCTACTATCATATTCAACGATGGTCACGTGGCTTTGTTGAATGTTGTTGAGGACTTGGGAACCTCCATCGGCGAGAACTGTTCAATTATTGCCACGAAATCGACCGAAAAGTTAAGCCTTAAGTGCTTTAAACCGACTTGAGGAGGAGGAAACGTTATTGTTGGACGCAGATGAACTTCTATATGGTCCAGGGATAGCAGAATAATCGGTAAGAACTTGTTTTATATTAATATTCAAGTTACATCATTCAATTTTATCCTCTCAAAACTTTAAACGCGTTTTTCTCGAAACCATGTTTTTTTACCTGGTTGACAGCATTACTCTGTTAAATTTTGTCCAATCGACTTTATTCAACATGGATTCTCTTCAGAAAACTTATCGCTATCGTTGCATCGTAGAAGTTTTTTTTAAATTGTTTACTTTTTTTATTCACGATTTACTGCAAAATTTTCGTGTAAAATCCGAATTTTTTTTAAATGGCCACCATTTCTTTTTAAATCAAAATTTTTAAATTTTCTACGATGCTGAGATAGCTATACTATTATAATTTAATAATCTTTTCGAATTTTTCATTTCAGATGCTTGCTGTGGCTCTAATGTTGTCAACCGTCTGGAGGTCTTTTTTCTGAGACGTCATTTTACGACTGCTCCCCTGCTTCATAGATCGTAATATAAATTCAAAGAAAATTTCCTTGCATACTTTAATGCTTTAATAATTAATAGACAAAATCCCAAATAATTTGATACAGCCGTATAAAAGAAAAAAAATCCCAAAAACACCTCATTTTTCAGCCTATCACACTGATATCTCCCCTTAATATGGCAATACTCATAATAATTTTCTACACATAAAAGTGTCTGACAACGTTCGTACATGAAGCAGGTTTCTTTCCTTTTGTCGTGATTTTTGCAAATTTTGCAACATTTATGAGGAAGCTATTTCCCGATCAACGATTTTTATCAGATTGTGCATTTTTATATCCCCTGAAAACCTACTTAGTGCATCTTTACAAAGGATTCTTTTTGATGAACCTCTGGATTTTCGTCCAAACTTTAGCAACTTGTAGTAAATAAGAGGTAAATTTTATTTTCTTTGTCGGATTCAGTTTTTTGTATAAATAAATTAAATAATGTACAATGTTTGTAATGGCGTTTTTGGTTGGCAGAACTAGTGCGCACCCGAATTTTACGTTGAGTGAATATGTCACTAGCTTGGTGCAAAAAAGGGCAAATTCAATAGAACGCGATGAAATCAAACAATCATAACTGCCATCTGATCATAACATCACTTGTAAATGTGTTTAAGGCTTGATGTTGTTTAAAATGTTTTATAAACTACAATAAGAAAATGTAATAGAACACAACGAAACAACCAACAAAATATGTTGTTACCAAACGAAAACGCCATAAGGAAACTCTTTCGCGAAACTCTTTGTCAGTCTGCATTTTTATATCTGCTGAAAGCCTAGTTTATGCATCTTTACGAAAGATTATTTTTGATTGACCTCTGGATTTTCGTCCAACCTTTAGCAACTTGTAGTAAATAAGAGGTATTGCGTTGGCGCACGTTGGGCAGCACTTATTGCGTTTTTTTTATTAATTAAAGTAATAAATTACAATAAAAAAGAAAGGGTTCGTCCGAATGAAAACGCGCACTCTCCTGAAGTTTAGTCTAGGACTCTCGATGACCAGTTGTTTCTCACTGACTTTCTGTTTTTCGCCCGAACGCTTACATTATAGCGTTAAGTGGCTTCTAGAATGTTCTGGCGCCCTTTTGACGGCTTTTGGTGGACAGGTTTGAACACGTTCGGCCGCTCCTCTTGGAAATGTATTTCGTCGTTACAGAGGTAAATTTTATTTTCTTTGCCGGATTCAGTTTTTTATAAATGAATTAAATGCATAATTCAACATAAAAGCCATCATTTTTGTCCATTTGACACTTCTTATAACTGGATTATAAGAAAAGTATTGATCTGCAAAATCAACACCTTCATATACATACTGTAATCCATAATACTTTCTGATTTTTTTATCATTTCAGCAGCTTTTCGATTTATTTTACCGTTTCTATCAGTTGCGCCTGATGTGTGGCGGAAATCATAACTTTTGTCTTTCGATTGTCTTTGTGATGCACCTACACAAACAATAAAATAAACATCAATATAACTAATACATCAACAGCTTTTCGAGTGGGTAAAAAAATGCCGAATTATTAAGTCAGCGGCGAGTAATAAGTTAAAACGCAAATCATTCTATCAAAAATTTAATAAAAAAGTAACTTGAAATTCAAGAGTTACAAAATCGTAAGATGAAGAGGATATATAAATAAATTAAACGATAGAAACTATGTTTTTAATAGATTCGTTAAGGCAAAAATAATAGTTTTGTTATTTTGGGACTAGAAGAAAACATAAAAAAAGTTAAAGGATCGTAATAACATTTAATTTGGAAAAGCATCAGGCGTTGATTTAAATTCTTATTTAAACGTACCGAAATTTCTACAGTAAAATATAGTTCATCGTTGGAAAGTAGATTTGAAAAGCTGCAAAGTACTGAAAGAATCATCTCAATTGCGCAAGTAGTAAGAGAGTTATGGATGGTGGATCTCTGTATCTTAACTGATAATACTCCTCATTAAAACGATGATAAATGCAAAAAATTGTCTTCTGCAAATGTGAATGGTTTTCGAGACAAACCGTAATGGTTTTCGAAATATACCGATATGCTTTTCGAGATCAAAAAATTAGGGCGTTCATTTAGAGGAAAATTTGTTTAATGTTGTTCATTATTTTCGAACAAAATCACCTAAAAAATTCCGATTTTAGACTAATATCTTTTTCTTATTAGCTACTAGGTCTTCAGGAAGTTCTCCTTTTAAATTATTGTATTTATTGAAAAGATCTTCTTCAATATCTCAAAAAATTACTTTATAAATTCCTCGACTTTTTATTTCAGATTTCTCCTTGCTAATTATTTTATACGTCTGTTCTATGCACCGTGTTTTCTTTTATTTCTTTTAAATCTGGAAATTTATCTAAATAAATTTTGTGAATTCCGTGATTCATAATTATCTCACTTTTGGTTAGCGTCACAATTTTGATAATATCCGTTAATGTGGGATTTCCTTCGAAAAATTTTGTTCTTTTGAAAGTAGCTACTGGCCATTTTTTGTCAGCTTCTATTTTTCATTTCTTGTAATTTCTAATCTTATTTAAATTTTCTATGTTATTTTCATCTTATGTTTGTGTAGATATATCTTTCTTCTCAGCTTTAAAATCATCATTAAACTAGTTATTATCAATAAAAATCTGTACTTTTACTGGTCTTTTTATTAAATATGTCTTACATGTTTCACCTCACGCTCATTTTATAAGATTCACGTTGCCGTTCTACATGTTTAATATTATAAGTGTAATTTTATAGAAGTATTTCTTTAAAATTCTCAAAATTGTTATTTTAGTGTTGCGTGAGCGTTTACATGTTGCGTGAGCCGAAACATGTAAGACGTATTTAATAAAAAAAACAGTAAAAGTACAGATTTTTATTGATAATAACGAGTTTAATATTCTAACTGATAGAAAATGTATCAAACAACGAAGTTTTTGTCATTAGATAATGGTCTAATAAAGAGATCTACCATATCTAATAAAGAGATTTCTCTTTTAATTTTTTCGGCCAGATGTTTGATTTTATTGCTAGTATTCTTTTTTATTTTGTCATTTAAGCCATTAATAAGTTCGTCCATTTTTGTTCGTTCACAGTTCTTGATTTTCTGTGCCATTATCATTTTCGTTATCTTTAAATAAATACTTGTCTATCTTACCGAGAAACGAGAATTAATAATATCCGGAAAGGAAGTAGAAAGTTTAAAAAGTAGAATTCAAAAGATATAATAAGAAGTTTTAATGAGAAGAACTAAATGGATATATATTTTAGAATGAAGATATGATTATTAAAATTGAAATGAAGTGAATGAAAAATTAGATTTAAACGTCACAAGTCAAAATTAAAAAATGTCAACTAATTAAAATAATTAAATATAAAAGATATAACAATCAAAGGAAGAACAAAAAAAATTGGAAAGTTCTCACCAAATAAAGATTTTCGTTCTTATTAGAGTTCCAAAGACGAAGAATAGGTAATTAATCTTTTGCTGAAAACCTTCACAGAGAACCGAATGAAAAGCACTGACGACGAGTCCTGTCTGACGAGTAACCGAGACAGTTACTTTAGAAAAAAGGTATGTAAAAAAACGAAAAAATAGGGTAAATTATCAGTAAAACTGATAGTGGAAAACTGTCAAGTCACAAAAAAAACAAAAAATACTCTTTTCTCGTTTTTACCACTATTCTTACTTGAAAAAGATTTCGAAATAAGAGCACTGAGTTCTTCTGAATGTCTTCTAATGAAGAGTAAAACATTGAAAAAATCAAACCAAATCAAACGAAGTAAATACTAACAATAAACAGGAATTTACGTTTTCATGGAAACGTCTTTCATACGTTTTTCTATAAATTTCAGTTATTAGTATATTATATTTAATCTATGATAAATTTGTCATTTCTCAAAATTTGATTAGGAGCGCCAATCTGACAAAAACGGATGGATTACGTATTCAATTAACCGATTTCAGCATTTTGCAAGCAGTTGACCTACCCTGTGTACAATTCAGGCTGTTACCTCTGTATATCGCTTACTAAGAACAATAGTGGCGTAAGCGCAAATTAGCGCTATGGAGATAATCGTGTTCACAATTTTGGTTGAATTTTAATGCAAAGTAAAAAGCAATAACTTGTCGCTTTAAATTTTTTATTTTTTATTTCGTTTTACTGTTATTATATTTCATGAAGAGACATAGATTTATTATAAGATTTCAAAACTAACATTTTTTTTTGTGGTTTCGCCACTATTGCGAAATAGTGGCGATATATATTTTGTATGTCGAGTGGAGTATGTCGCGCTCCATCGGCAAGTTGCCCTTTAAAAATCAATAATCAACTTTTTGTAGTTTCGCCACTATGATTCTCAACAAGCGATATGTTCGTTGACAATAAATTTAGTTCAACCCACAATACTGCATAGAAAAAGAAAGATATATGTTAATATCTGCTATGTTACCTCTGTATAGAAATTCGTTGACAATAAATTTAGTTCAACCCGCATCACTAGAAGCGCTGATAGTGGAAAATAACACCTTCTTTACCGACCAAAATTAATCGCACTGACAATGAGATATCCAACATAATATCTGACATCTACATACGTCAAATACGCGAGCGAACGAACTGTCGTAATTGTTTTGAAATTCTTGAAATGTGTTTATTAGTATTCAATGACTGGAATATTGTCATGTATTTTCAAAAATAAGTGGAAAGATGGAAGGCTCTGGTGGGCGAGGTGCGAGTGTTTAATTAGGACCGTAATTAAGAATTAATCAAGACTTTTCTGGAAATGAACGAAAGTACTTACGAATAGTTTGAATCGGGAACACTTTAATTTAAATAAAACTCACAGCACACTCTTAAGCACTATATTAGACTAATTAAGAATTATTTACAAGAGGTTTCAATACGGAAATTAACAAACTCGAATAAAAACTCCAATAAACTGAATGCGAATACTGATTTTTGAAAATTGGCGAACAAAGAGTTGTTTGAACCGGGTTGTCGAACGTTAAATATAAATTTTTGGGGGAGATAAAAAAAAAGAAAACATGTTTTGATACTCGAAACTAAATATACAGATCTTACGAAAAGTAACATAAACAATAAAATAATTCTTGAAGTGAAATAACAATACAACAAAATAATTGAAAACATACCTAATAAAGAACTAAAGAAAATTAAATTGAAATTTGGACTAAACTTTAAACAGTGAGAACTGTAGATTTGCTGAACGAGGTTTGAACGAGGTATACGAGGTTTGTTTTTATGTGCTTATTCAAAATATTATTTTCTTATTAAAAATTGTTTTGTTATTAACCACCGCCAGAATAAGATCGACGAGAATAAAGTTGTGTTAGCAGTTGTACTGGAGAATGTGCTTGAGTTGTTCTCTAACCGGAGACCAACGTACAAATGTACAAATGTGCGGTGGTACCTTATCTTTTTGACGGAAACGAAATTCGACGTGACGTGACGTGACGGACTAGTGTGCCAGAACCTTAAACCAGTGATGGCGATCCTTTTTAAGAAGTGGGTCAAATTGTGTTCATTATATTTTGCTAGTGCTGGCTCGTGGGTCACTAGTTTTCACTTGTAAAAGACGAATTTGTTTTTATAAATTTATTTCTTGGATCCTTACTTCTAACAATAAGATTAAAGACCTTTTTTCTTTTTGTTTTAAAGTTTGTAATATGTGAAGATCAAAATAAAAAAAATTGATTAAAAAAATAATATCACTGGGATAACATCACTTCTCTTGAACTGAGTATGGAATAAAATGTAGTGACATAAAAATAGTAATATCACTTATTAATAAATGTACAGGTGTCCCGTTTTGATTGTCCTTTATTGGCGTATACCTTGAATGAACACAAATAAAAAAGTCCTAATGAACATAGTTCGGGGTGATCCGTTTTCGAGGTATGCAAAGTTGTAAGGTGAATAACAACTTTGCAAATTCCGTAAGGTGACTTATTATTAACATTATTACGGTGAATTATTTAAATTCAATTATTAAGTAGTTGCGATGATTTCGACTAAACTTTTTTACCTAACCAAAGTAACCTAGTAATAACAATTTGTCAAAACCATCGTAACGAGTTAACAATTTGATTTAAATGATTCACTTCGATTGTGTTAGTATTAGGTAACTTAGAAAACTAAACTTTCAATATCACGCAAACGGGTTAATTTTGAGTCCATGTTCATTAGGACCTTTTTTAGCCATTTTTAGCTTAGGAATATGTCAGTAAAGAATCGAACAATCAAAACGGGACACCTGTGCAGTTAGAAACAAGTCTGTGTGTATAATCAAATGGAAGTACAATTAAATAAATTTAGTGAGAAATTTGTTGTTGTTTGTCTGCAGACAACTTCTTTATATTGGGCTCGTATTTAGTATACATTAGTTTAACGCATTTGGCAAGCCATTTCTTTTCAAGTTTATTTTTTTGTAGACTTTTCTTCCACTTCGGAAATTATTGAAAATGAACACTTAATGAATTTCATTTCTAAATTATGGATACTTAGAACCTTAAATTCGTTTATACGCACTGTTTCGAATTCTGTTTTGAATTGATATAAAGTAAACTGAAGACTATTTTCTATTCTTTTAAACTGATTAAACATTTCCTCAAAAGCTTGTTTCATTTCCTGCATAATCACCACTTTTCGCATCAAACCTCTGAACGGTATTCTACAGGTAGACAAATACTCATCATGGGGATTTCTGGTAAGAAAATTTAATGATTATAGTGGTCAGGAGAAAATCCTGGAAATTATTTTCAGGTTTCTATGATGATCGCTGGGGAACGTAATTGTCATCTTACAATTAAATTAAAAAATGTGATTTTAATATATAGAAAAATATATGTATATTTGTTATTCATTTCTATTTGTAATTTAATATAAATTCAAATCTTTCTCATTAAACATGTTTATCCTTTATCTAAAAATAAAGTGACGAAGATGTTTTAGTAAATAAATGCCAATATTTTCAATACATCTGAATACAATTAACTTGGTGTTGCAGAATATAGTTTTTCTTGGACATGAAATCCAGTATCACTTGAGATGATTGCAATTTGGTTTGTTACCGCTAAAGATCATTTCTTAATATACCCATATACATTATGAATTTTCCCCGAAAAGTTTAATGCAGTAATAACACTTATCCTTTATGGTGAAAAGCGCACCTCGATATCTTGCATCTAACCAAAAATATCGATGAATAACGATGTGAGAAATTTCAACGAATTTCGATCAGATTTCTATCGATTCTATTACAAAACTAGCAGTCATAAAGAATATGAAACAATTTTCATCGTCATCAATTGAGCAGTTTTCGAGAATAACATTTAATTAAAAACGGAATAAGTTATGTCTACATGGGTGCACATTAACAGTCATTCTGAATTTATATGTGATAAAGCAAATAAACTGTACTCTGTATATTAAACTTCAATGTATAAATGTTTTTTTTTTATATTTTTGTCTATTTCCTATACCAGGACATAAAAAATCAGTTTATAAAAATCAACGTGTGGGTCACTTAAAGGGATTGCGTGGGTCAGTGTCTGACCCGCGGATCATAGGTTCGTCATCACTGCTCTATATTTTTAAGCTCTGTATGATAAAATTGAACAACAACAAACAGGCTATAAGCAAAATTTGTTTTTGTTTAATTTTATCATGCATGGTTTTGTAACAAATATGAGTAACATTTTATTTCAAAGATTTTAAAAATTCCCGTGTTTGCTCATTAGCGCCAAATGAGGTGCGCGTTAAACTAAAAACAATGTCAAAATTAAAAGTCGAGAGTCGGCAATCTATGTTAGTATGTTATATTAAATCTATGGTACAATTCAAACGTCGCACAGTGAAGCAAGACCGACTTAAACGTGGCAAAAAATCAAAAAAGTAAATGTAAAATATAAGTTTTTTTTATCTGACTTAGGCTAACCACTATCCATTGCACCATTTATGACAATAACCTTTCGTCTTTGATATAAATATTTTCTTATAAAAAATATTTAATTGTTGCAACTTTTTGAAGTACACATTCCGAGCATATCCATTACATTTAATTTGGATTAATTATGCTCTGTATACAAGTCGTACTGTTGTAAAACAGTTGATCGTTGAGTTAATACAGGGTATATACTTTAGTGTAGAACCATTATGTTGGAATATCTAGTAATAGTTTAGTAATTAGCATAAAGTTTAGATCGATATTTCTTTCAAGCAAACGGTTACATAAACAATAGGGTTAATAGTTACGTTCCAAGCACGGTCAAGCTTCAATTCTTGCTTTTATCGATTTGACAGAATATACTATTTCAAAATTAATAGAAATTTTTTGCTACTTTTTTGCACTTTAACAGTGAAAGCATTTTTAAGATGCCACTCAAGGACACTTTTCATTCTTTTGTGTTTTATGTAATTTACGAATATTCTTGTTTACAAACATGTTGACACGTATTTATTAAATAGATTGCAGGTATTAATAGTTTTTGTTTCATTTAGGGCCAGATAACTTTTCTCTTGTATAATTACCCTGGTTACTTCTATTTCATGTCATCCTATTGGCTACTTGGCCGGTAACCGCAGTAATTATACCAGAGATAACTTATCTGGGACTTGGTAGTACTGGTCCTTAGTGCTACCGGTAGTTGTAAAGAGAAAATATTCAATGTAGAAATCCGTTTGAACAGTGCTCGATTTAATGCCAACTTTGAAGCTCTCTTGCCCCACTGTGCGTCGCCGCCTTTTTGGACTAATGACATCTGATGACACCATGAAAGTTATTGTTTATTATTTATTTATTTTGTTAGTTGAAAACTACAAGTAATATTTTTAGAATACTATGTACCTAATTAGACACATGATATTTAAAATCAACCGCCATTTCTAATGATTGTCAAAATTAAAAAAAAAATTAAAGACCACATCTAGGTGATATCGAGTAACCTTATTCAATAACCCTTTTCATTAAAGCGAATAAGATCAAAAATATTTGTCATAAAAGTTGTTTGCTTTGAGTTCTTTCCAATAACACCCTAATTAATAACTCTTCTCATAAGGAATATCAAAACAACGTCCAATTCGATTCTGAGACATTCAATTCTTGACACTTCTGGTCAAGAATTACCTATCGCTGGCACCTTTCTCATGAGAAGGGTTTGTACCCGCTTTAGATAGTGAATTTTTTATTTGAATTAGATACTATTAGATATTCATAATACTCACTATTTATTCAAATACTATTCACCGTATCAGAATAAATCGGGTGATTAAGGAAAATTCCAGTGCTCCTCAAACAAAGTGGTTTATATTTGTGTAAGATATTTTTGGTTATTTAACCTTATTTTAACGAGGACTATCACTAGTTAAGAAATTTGTATAACAATGTAAAAATAAATCAACAACACAATTAATAAAATTAATTAACTTAAAACAACTTTTATGTGAATATTATATACTGATATTAATGTTGCCTATATAAACGGAACTATAATTTAAAATATAATTTCTTTATTTCTAATTTTATTTTCTAATAATAAATAAGTCGAAGTTAAAGTCAAGTCTCACTCTAAACTTTTCTTTTTTTACATCCAAATACCAAAACAACGTAAAAAAACAAGTTATAAATACTTCAATCAGCTCTTCTTTATTTTACTCATTTTTTGTATTCACCTAAAGATAAAATTTCTAAGTTTGGGCGCAGTTATCTTTACCGTATCAAATTATACACTTACTCTTTGACGTAGATATTTAATTATCAACTTTTCGGCCTACGTCAAAAGCTGCTGCATCTGAAAATACTAACAGAGATATCCCTTCAAACGTGACTTTTAAAAGCTATTAACAATGTAACCAAATAGATTTCTTTGTGTGTACAATTTGCTTTGTAGACACCTTCTTGTATTTCACCATAACTTATCTGCTTATTTAGTCTTCCACCTCCGAACCCGACCACAGTCAAAAACGAAACCAATCAAATTCGTTAACATTTCGATGACGTCTTTGAAAAGCTTATCGAACGATTTGTAAATGTCTCTAATGAAAGTTTAAACAAGAGAGTCATTGTTGTGAGAATTTCTAAGAAGATTCAAAACAAAAACAATATAAAACTACGTCTTCGTCAAATTAAAATCGAACAAATAAAGTCTCTTTCCGTTCTTATTATTTGTAATTGTTAGTATTATCGTCTGATAATAATCTTATTTTTTTCTCTCTCTAACGATTTTATTAGTCTTTTAAATGACCATTCAACGAATGAACGAATCTCAAGAGATCACCGTTTTGTTCCATCTTTCCGAAGATTGACCGTTTGTGCGCAGGTCTTTTGCACACACATACACACACCATAAGTATAAATAGGGTTGAACCGATTGACTTTGAATGTAATTTTTGTGGTGATCTTACTCAGTGTGGGCACAACAATTTCTTCGT
Source organism: Digitonthophagus gazella (assembly GCA_036711955.1). Classification (NCBI taxonomy): domain Eukaryota; kingdom Metazoa; phylum Arthropoda; class Insecta; order Coleoptera; family Scarabaeidae; genus Digitonthophagus; species Digitonthophagus gazella. The sequence goes on from JASCIT010000001.1 coordinate 14,117,689, forward strand.
CCAGTTCAACTTATTCAAAAAATAGTTATGGCAGCTACCAAATGGTTTTTTATGCTGGTTTTAACCAGTTTTATCGTCGTTCAAATCTTTGCCAATCCGGTAAGTTATTTTTTCTTGTTATAAAATAAAATAAATTTATTTTGATATTTTTATAACATACAATTTGATCAAATACAAGTAAATATTATTCTTATATACTAATTATAGGAGCAATTTCAAAATAAATTTATTAATTAGTATTTCGTAAATATTTTCGTTCAGTGTTTGTGAAATGTGAACGCGTGTGAAATCTCTTTAAAAATTTTTATTTGGGAAAATTCGCTTGAAAGTCATTTAAAATCGTCTGGAGCTATAAACGTGTAATTAGCCATTAACTAATGGCTAAGTTTAAATGGAAAACGTAACCATTTCTTGGTAATCGTTTAAAATATAAACGAATCTAAAAGACTTTGAGATTGTTTTTACGTTAAATTACGTTAAATTTGAGATATTATTATGTACACATTGATGATTAAGATAGCTTTAATTTTATTATAAATTTTGCAATAAGATCGACCTTTTAACACGACTCACGCATAATACATCCGGTCTAGTGTGTATATATTTACGAAATCGAAAATACAATTTCATTCATAAGTAATCAAAACGGTTTACAATTTCTCAATCGAAACGCTTTTAATTATCTCCGTCTTTATTTTTACATTATTACTTACTTATACAATTAAAGTTATCTTAACAACAATTAAAGATTGTGCAAAAAAGTATATAATTTTTCGTAATCGTTTAATTATCCGTTTGTATATTAAAACTTCTTTCAAGACATAATTAAAAGAAATTAAATAAAAAAAAGTCAACAAGATAACGATGACAACGTAAAGAGATTTGTAGAGTTGGTGCTCATGAATGAATGGATGTGGTCTGTCGGTTTTGTCTTAATTGATAACGACATTATCATCATGTTATCAACATGTTTTCAACGATCGCCGTTGCGTATATTTGTTTTTTCCGTTGAGTCCTTTTAGTTCTTTTAATTGTTTTAAACGGGACCGCGTGCGGTGATTTTAATTCGTCTTCTTAAGTATAGTTCGCTTTTTTGTGTTTTTAGGCTGATTGGAATAAAACCGGGTTATTAATAGACGTTCCGACGGATCCTCCGGTACCTTGCGGAAAAGACACGCCGTGCGGATGGGGTTTATACGATCGGTTCTCTAGGGAAGTTGATAGTTATATGCAAAACAGGTAACGTATTATAACTTGTGTTTAATTGTTTTTTTGATTAATTTTTGATAAAAGATTATTTCGATTCAGTCTATTGATTAATTTGCCTAAAGAAGTATAACAAATCTATCTATGTTTAGAAAACGATTTTTAAATTAAAAAAAAATAATAGTAGAGTACTTACAAGAGTTTTGTAAGTTCACTGAAAATAAGTGTTGAATATTTGAGAGAGAGGAAATCTTCAAAAGTCTTTCTCTCCTAAACATTTGATTTTTTTAGAAAATGGTTTTTAGTTGGTGGCAGTTTTTAGTTCGTTTTTTACTTACAATTAGAGCAGTTTTGTTAGTTCAATGTAAATAAGTATCGAACCATTCCACTTTTTAGAAATCTATTATTAGTTATTTGATTAACTTTATCGCTGATTGAGTAATTGTAACAAATTTTTGTAACTGTAATAAAAGTTTAAGTTTGTAGTAGTAATAATAATAATTCAAAGTCTATTAGGAGTGATATTTTCGCCTTTATTCCTTCTTTTCTGTAAATCAAATTATTACATAATTTGTGACAAATATTTTTTAAATTATTATTATTTTGAATAAAACCTAACTATTTTAAAGATTTTCGAATGACCACTCAATAGTTTGTTGCTTTTTGGCCCTTCTCGTGATTATATTGTTGATTTATATTATTACAGATATTAATTTATGAAAATTTATACAAACTATTAGTGTACTTTTTCGAGTAAATTTCGAACAGAAAACTCCTTAAAAAAATCTTTTGTTACTCTAATTGTGAGTTAATTCTAGGTGTTGCCAAAAAATTTTTTTAAGTTGAACAAAACCGATCTTTTTTAAAAATTCATAAAAAAATTGAAACCAAAAAGATTCTAATTTTAATTTAATAAGATCGTTTAGTTCTAAATTTTACCAAAAAAATTAAAAGAATTTTTAAAATTAGCAAAAAATTTTTAGGGAAGAAAATCAATAATTTTTTTAAAATTCGTATAAAATTGAATTTTATAAATTTTGGACTGTTTTTTCTTCTAAATGATACTAAAAAGATTCTAATTTTAATTTAAGAAGACCGTTTTGTTTTAAATTTTACCAAAATAATTACAAGAATTTTTAAATTTGGCAAAAAAATTTTAGGTAAGAAAATCAATATTTTTTTAAACATTCGTAAAAATTGAATTTTATAAATTTTGATCTGATTTTTTTCTAAACGAAACTAAAATCATTCTAGTTTTAATTTAAGAAGATCGTTTTGTTCTAAACTTTACCAATAAATTAAAAGAACTTTTAAAGTTAGCAAAAAATTTTTAGGTAAGAAAATCAATAATTTTTTAAAAATTCGTAAAAAATTGAATTTTATAAATTTTGATCTGATTTTTTCTTCTAAACGAAACTAAAAACTTTCTAATTTTAATTTATGAAGATCGTTTTGTTCTAAATTTTAGCAAAAAAATAATAAAAAAAATTTTTAAATTGACAAAAAAATTTTTAGGGAAGAAAATAACTTTTTAAATTCCTATAAAATTGCAGTTTATAAATTCTGATCTGATTTTTTTCTAAATGAAACTAACAACATGCTAATTTTAATTTAAAAAGACCGAATTGTTCGAAATCTTACCAAAAAATGTTTAAAGTTGGCAAAAAATTGTTTAGGTGAGAAAATCAATCATTTTTTAAAATTTCTTAAAAAATTAAATTTTAAATATTTTGAAATGATTTTTTTAGTGAACCTGAAAATATTCTAGTTTTAATTAAAAAAGATCGTTTTATTTTAAGTGTTGTTAAAAAAAAATTAAAAAATTTTCAAAGTTGAAAAAAAAAATTTTTAGATAAAAAAATCAATTATTTTTAAAACTTACTCTCTGGGACCAGCGTGTACCACCAGTGGTACACGCCGTAGATTTTTTAAATAATTGGGAAAAATGGTTACGGCTGTAAAGAAAGACTTCTAAAATACACTACGGCGCGAACGTGTTAAAATATTCTGGCAGCGACAAACTGCCAACAATATTTTAAAAAACGGAGATAGAATAATCTGGTTCTAAGACAACGAAATGTAAATTGGATTTCAGGTATTATGTTGTTCTATATTTATTTTTGTTAAAAAATAAGAATTATACATCATGATTGTATGCATAATATCGTGCTTATTATATGCCTATAAAAATGAAAACTTTATTGTATACAATAATCTTAATTTTTGAGGTTACTTCATGCCATATTTCTAAAAGAGTCTAAGATCTGTGGTAATTTTGTTCTGTATGGAATATTAACCACTTCGGTACAGCCGTCGACTATAGTCGACACCGCATATGGGGCCACAGATGCTCCCCACACAGCCGAGCGTCGATTATAGTCGATGGCTGTGCCGGCGCACGGACGATGAAAGCCGGTTCTTAACGACGTTTCGCGGCGGATAGGCGCCGTACCGAAGTGGTTAAATCATGAATAGGTCTCTATTCTTTAAAATGAATAGCGAACATACTAAAAAGTTGTTTAATATTCCATTGATATTTCACAAACAAAACTTACAATTTGTTAACATGCTACTCATTGGAAGTTAACTTCAAAGTATCAAAAAGTAAGTCAGAGAGTTTCGTATCGCTTCACACTTTAGAGTTTAAGAAGCATCTTATTTGTATAAAAGAACTAATCTTCAACATTTTTTATACAGAAGTGTTCAAAGGTCAAACAGGATGTTTTATGCCCGAATGCACAGACGATCGCCAGCGACTTGCTGGTGTTGATTTTGGCGACTTTCTGGATAAGTCGCCAACGAACAATCGGAACATAATTTGTGTTGCGTAGTTGGTCTCCGTTTTGGAGAATCGCTGGTGAATTGTAGAGTGGTTTATGACATATAGCATAGCAACCTTGTTCATTATAACAAATTAATGCAAATGAGGAACTAAAGAAAAGAGACTGCCTGATTAATAATGCCAAAGCCTTCAAGCATGTTGTTTTTACGGAAATATTCATGTATTCGTAGAGATACCAGTTCATGTTTAAATGGCATGAACTTTGTCAATACGTTCATTCAACAGTTTCTGTTCATTTTACGAATATAACAATTTCAAAAAATTCGTAACAGTCCTTTTTCAACAGTACTTTGATACTCCGAATTAAAAAAGTTCATGTGATTTCGTCAGTGGTGTTGTGATAAATATATGAAAGTTCATTTAAAAAAAACATAATGTGATTGAAGAGAAACGATCACTATTAACCAACATTAATTTTGAAAAATTTACTTTTTCATCGTTTAAAAACAAATAGCCGCTCATTTAATACAAATTCCTTTCACTAAATTTATATTTCTAATTCATTTTTACTTTTTTTGAATTTTTTTATTTTTTTCAATTTTCAATTCAAAAAAATCTCAAAAAAATACTAATCAATAATACTAATTTACAATTATAATTTAATAGTAAAATGCTTTACATATCTATTTAAATTATAAATGGCCGATTGATAAAAAATCGTAAAAATATGTTAAACTCTTAGGCCGGCCGCACACTTCCTACTTTTTGATCCGATTGTCGGAAACGATTGTCGTATCCGATTATCTGACGCTCGAATAACTGTAGTTTTATACGACCATATCGCAAACCTACGATCCGTTATCGGGTCGGACGTCCGACTCGGATGCAGGCCTAGTGCATCCGACTAGTCGGTCCGACAAAAAATCGGAGCCGACTGTCGAAAGGCGCACTGTGCATAGTTCTCGCATGCTGAGCCGCAAACATACGATTATTTTGTCAGATTTCGCGCGACAGCAGGTGGCTTGTGGCGTGTCTGTGATACACAAACATTTGCGATACCGAAAATCTAATTACTTCGATTGAAAAATATCCGTGTTTGTGGAATCTTAGCCACGAATCTTATCATGATCGCGACTTAAAAGATCATGCCTGGGAACAAGTATGCTTGGAAGTAATTAAAAATGTGTGTCCTTTTTTCTTATGTCTTCCAGAATCAAATTGAGAAGTTCATTGAGATGAGCACGTAACTTATTATGCAAAATGTAAAACTGGCTTTGTTGAAGTCTTTTCGTATTTAACGGATGTATCCAGTAGCGACGTTTGCTTTTTTTTCTCGGTTGTGATAATAAAAAAGCAATCGCCAGAAGTCGTCCTCCATTTTCTTACACCAAAGTATGAAACTCAAATGAGATCAAAATCGGATGTACATATTTTGTCGGTAGTGTGCGGTACAGCGTCAGATAGTCGGATACGACAATCGTTTCCGACAATCGGATCAAAAAGTAGGAAGTGTGCGGCCGGCCTTACTCCTATACAATTTTTATGAATAGATATAGAACAAACATAATTTCTCGATGACGATTTGTCACCTTGGATAATTCATTCAAGATTAACATCAAAAGTAATAAATGTATATTGAACTTAACCTTTTTCATTAGTAAACGTTTTACCGTTTAGTATCTTTATACATAACAATATTTTTCATAAATTTTTAATGTTCAATAAATTTTTAATACTCCGAAGATTTAAGAACTGTAGAAGTTTTTAGAAAACATATTCATTATATTTTTATTACAAATACTTTTTTAAATAAGATAAAAAAATTAAATTAAATTAATCTTTACAAGAATATTTAAATTCAAATTAATCTTTAAATTATTTTATTTTAGGAATTGTTTTTGTGCTGATGGAACTTCATGTTACCGACAAGAGGACAACAGGATAAAACTAGCTTTTATTTATCGATGTAGACTAATTGATCCTCGAGTGACGGGAGAATACGTTCCTTGGTAGTGTTTGCTTTTACAATTTAAAATTAAGGACGATTCACTAGCAATGTAGAAATTCACTAGAAATGTTTTTTTTTTTCGTTTTCTTTATGTTTGTGTTGTATTTTCATACTTTTTTAACAATAATTAGTTTAAGAACATGTAGCTTTAGAATTTAAACAACAGTAATTATTCTCTTGTAAGTTTATTTAGGTATTACATATATAAATATAAATATAATATACCACAATACGTAAAATCGTTTAGATTCAATTAATATACAAAGGCACATTTTTAAAATAAACAAAAAGAGTATTTTGGTAACAAAGTTTAAAACCACAATTAAAAAGGAAGCTTAAAAAACATTATTAAATAATTATTTTCTTATTAATTTAAATTTGAAGCACTTAATCAGAATTTTTCGTTCTCTGTAACCTTTCAGGATGACTGCAAGCCATCTGTGAGAAATCTCTAACGACATCATTAAAGGTATCATCCCCACAAACGCCCAACTCGGATCCTTTCATTTCCTCGTTAAGTCGACCTAATCGTAACCTAAAACAAATAATCACTAAATGAGAAAAAAAGTAAAATAAAATAAAAATTATAAAAAAAGTAACTTACAAAGTAACAATATCCGCATCTTTTTTTTGTTCAGCGATCATTAACGGAACGAAACCTTCGCTATCGGGTAAATGCTGATCGGCTCTATGTTTTAATAAAAGGCATACTTGGGCGGTATGACCACCTAATGTTGCTAAATGCAGAGGAGTTTGTCCGCGATCGTCTTGCAAATCTATTTTCGCGCCATTTAAGAGTAAATATGCACAAGACATTACGGACCCCTACAAAAAAAAATCTGTTTTATAAAAGAAGAAATTAAAATTATAAGATTATTGTTAAAACGGATCTATTTATTAACTAAAGTATTATTATTACTTTTAAAATAAAATTGCTATCAAATAAAACATTATACAGGGTTTCTGACGATTTTAGTGCGGCTAGTACACAGCTGAAAATAATAATAGGGAATATGTATGGAAATTTTCGCTTCAAGATGGCTTATTGTTTTGCTTCACATAAAATTTCTTTACAAAATAGCCAGAAAACAGTACATTTTACAGTCACACTTATCGTGTAATAATCACTTAATTGTGAGTGTAAAATGTGACTGTGTAGTTGAGCTTTTCCTGATGGTCTCTTGACTCTTTTAGAATAAGTCCATGGTTGCAAATTGGTTATAATGGAACTGCGAACGATAGAACAACGTGTGGTTTGCATACGACACGTTTGCACGTTAAGGTGAGTCTATCGTTGTAACACAACGGATATGACGCCATACAGAGTATTCCAAGGCCAAAGCCAGTGATTCATTGGGGTCTTTAGTAATTTTCATTTTACCTGATAGCGTCTTGACATCCCACTCCCACATTCTGCAGTAACCAAAACCATTGTCGTGTCAACTCTAATTCAAATAAGTTAAAATGTATAAATACGCGTGTCAAAAAATTGCAGCGATGCTTTTGTAATAAGCGCTACCCTCATAAAAGAGTTAATTCAACTAAAAGAATGTGTCAAAACATCCAAGAGCAATAAAATTAAGTTATATCAGAAACTTTTGTGCCTCTTGTGTTCACCCGCCTATGATTAAGTGGAGAAGGAATATTTGGATTTTCTGTGATACCAATTTTTTGACACACAGAAATGAGTTACTGGCTTTTGCCTTGGAATACTGTGTATTAACCTAACGTGGAATGGTGCAGTCTCAAGCTACAAGACTACTTGCGATGTATTGAACGTTTCAGGTTAACGGGAAATATTGCAAAGAAATTGCCGCTACTGTAAGCCACCAGAAAACGTCGCCAGAATGATAGAGGTAATCACTAGGATCCCTAATTAATCAGCACTTGAATATGAAATTCTTTGATAATCAACAAATACATAAAATAATTTTTTATAAGTAACGTTAAATGAAACAGTAGATAAATAAAATAAAATAAATCTCTCATTAACATCAAATGAAAATCGTCCGTTTTCCTGTATGTCATGCTGTATATACAAATATTTACAAACTTTTTTCATAAGTTAAAATAATAGAGTTTTGTAATTAAAACTCTAATCATTCTATAAAATCAAATAGCTTTTGATACATTTCTAGAGTTTAGTTCACACGTTTACATGACCCAGATTTCAATGAAAATGTGATTCCGATCTGAGTCACTTTCAGAAGGTGTTAAAGATGACATCGACGAGGGCGTTCAAAAGAATGATATTTTTTACTGTGGATCGAATTCATATAACCGTCATTTAACAGATTAATCGATAGATTGACTGGTCGGCCACTATGGATTTTTATAAACCATTTACTGAGGTTTGTTTCTTTTATTAGTTACAGCTTATTAACTCTTTGTCTCACTTTTTTTGTAAATTGCTGAATAGAGGGACTGGGTTGATCAATATGTGTGGTCAGAGTTAAACAAAATCAAAGAATCATTAGAATATAGAGTAATTTAACGTCGTCCACAGCGAAGGTGTTAAAGATGACATCGACGAGGGAATTCAAAATAATGATTTCTTTTAATATGGAACGAATTCATATATCCCTCATTTACCAAATTAATCGATGGACAAAACGACTTTATAACGTTATCATTTAACTAGAGGTAACAAAGACACATCAATCAATGTAAAGGGTCGTCATGATATATTTTCGACCTTTCGAGAAGTGCCTTTATAAATACGTTCTTAGAAAACGAATTGTCGACGTTATTTTTAGAAACTGTACAGAGTTATATGACTAATTATACCTATTGTTGTTCACTGAGGTCTGTTTTTTTTTATTAGTTATAGCTTCTTAACTATTTGAAGCACAGTGGGATCCTTAGAGTTCCATTTATTTTTTGCAAATTGCTGAATAGAGGGAGTTAAACGAAATCAAAGAATCATTAAAAGATAGAGTAATTTAAAATTTTTTCGAACATTATCTACTAAGAGAGTATTTAAAGTTACAAATTTCTTTGATTAAATATTTTTCATCATACTTTTTAATTCATCTTTTAAAATAACATCATGGCAGAGGTTCAGTGTAAAGGTTTTAGGTAAGTAAGAAAAAATTAATTTTCCAAAATTTCCTTTACTATACTACAGACCTTTAATCAAAGATCCTATTCAATACAAAAACATTCTTTTTTTTCATGCCACTTAACTCCTTTTCAATACATCAATTAATGTTTAGCTTAATAACATTTAACGAACTGTTGGGAAAATAATTATTTGGCTCTCTTTGTGAGTATTTTTTAAATTTAATATTAAAATGACCGTTAGATAATAATTTTCAACTCTTAGTGAAGCTGCATTAATTGCACTTTCTCCATTCGCGATGTCTTGTATACGTTTTAAAATAAGTGTGAAACATATCAGAAGACATTATAAAGTGAAAATTTAATAATACTACATTGCATAACGTTTTCATATTTCAAATCAGAAATAATCATAATTTTTATGTCTTCATATTTAACAATAAGTTTAAATATTATGTTTGGATGGAAATAAACATTCACTTGGAATTATTTCGTACTGAAACTAATAAATAAAGTTATAGACATGTTTAACTGTATTAACAATATTATTACAATAAGTATTATTCTTATCACGAACAAAAATATTTAAACTTTCAAATGAAGATGACCATCCTGACCTATACCCACAGACAACATAATCAAATTCAAGAAACATTTCTGGAATTTTCCAAATTCTTTAGATATGACATGAATGCTGTAACAAACAATAAATGAAGACAAATATGAATATCATGTCGAAACGTTACAATTCTAAACTAGTGTAACGGTAGCTATATACGCTACATCAGAAAAATACATAAGAAAAATCACAAGAAAATTTATAGCCTATAATCATTCCAACTTTATAATTAAATACAAAGTAAATATACTGAGTACGGATATATACGTACTTATTTGCGTTTTTCGGGCCATTTAAGAGGTTAAAGGGTTTCAATTATTATTATTTTTTTAATCTAAATGTTTACTTACACTTAATACAGCTTCGTGAATAGCACTTCTATTATTATCGTCTGGATTCTTCCACTGTTGATTAGCCCCTAAAGCCAGGGCTTCACACATTACTGGTAAATTATGAGCTAACGCGGCTTTATAAAGCAAAGCTTCAGGATGTAATTTACTTATATCTTCTTCGTCTAAAAATCACAATAAAATTAATTTAAAGATTTCCTGAAAGGGTCTCAAGATAAATGAATGACAGCTAAGTGAACCAAATCAGTGTTCAACAACAACTTCATTTATAATTGCAACTGTTGTTAATTAATTACGACTAATCAACATTGAAAGCAGTTTTCTAAGAAATTAATCTGGAATTCACTTTAACAATGAACTGTTTAAAGACGTAATTATTCACCTGGAGTGTCATTATCTTCACCTCCAGTCGAATCTTGATCGCTACTAATATCAAACGTTTCATTAATAGGCTTATCTAGATCACATCCAAACATTAATACGCTATCCCTATTTTTAGACGACGAATTATTATTTTTCTTTGTATTATCACAACTTCTCGGCCGTCTACGCAATCTACGAACACTCCATTTTCTTATACCCATTAAATTCACTCTCGAAGCTCTTTCGGTTATATCAGGCAATTTATTTACGTACTTACGTTCGACGTATTTTGATTTAATCCAATTTTCTCTTACCGAACTAAAAATAATTAATTAAAAATTATTAATACTTTTTAATTATCTTTTCTTGTTAAATAAAAATATTTTTAATTACTTTGTACACGTTGGTGTAGCTTTAACCGTTCCATCCGGTACATTCGCCTCGTAAACCTTATTAACAACCGTATTACCAAGTTCGGCCATAACTTTAATACATTCCGGTTCCCAATCGTCCAACGTAAGCGATCTAACTTTACTATAATGCACACCTAAGCTTCTATGAACGCCGGAACATTCGATACACAAAGTAATACCTAAATTTATACTGGACCAACTAGGATTGTTATCACCACAATCGCAACATTTATCATTTCCGGGAATACGTAACAATTGTTCCCATATTTTACCTTTTTTTCGTTTCTTTTCGTTGGCGATTTTATTAAAAGCGTTCTCTAGAGGTTTGTCCGTGTCGGATTTTTGAAAGGCTACACCGATGGCGCGTTGTACCGCTGAAATCCAAGCGGTTAACATCTCTTCGGAATCTGCTTGTAACATGTGGCACTTTAAAGGCGAGACAACTTCGAAACAAAACCTTCGTTCGAAATCCGATGCCAATTTAACGGTACATAAACGAAGGTCTTCTTCCATTACTGTGTAATTATCGTCACCGGAACGTTTTCTTTAAATTAATAGAGTTGAGGTTTATTTATTTTAATTTATTCTATTTATTTTAATTATAGTTGGTTAAAAATAAACAAACCTGTAAACTAATTGATTATCTCTAAGACAAAACCAACGTCTGTTCCATGTTTTAAAAGCGTTTGAAGTCCTCTTAAAAAGGTAACCTTCCAAAATCGGACCGCTTTTACTTTTTGCGATAGTCGGGATAATTTCTTTATTCGTTACAAAACTATGTCGGTTTTCCATTTTCTTTTCTATCGATGAGGTTTCTTCCTGCATTGTAGCTACCTAAATTAATCAATATTAATTAAAACCGGAAAAGTGTGGGTAATTTATACATTTTATCTTATCGAAAGAATTCTTTAACCACGACTAAATTAAAGTTAAATTAAAATTTAACATATCAGATGTTTCTTAAAGTTTGTAAATTCGTCGGTTTAGAACCAAATACTTATGTATTTCTTAAAATTTTATAGAAAACGAGTTTTTAGTTTTGACATTGAATGCAATGTAAAGTGTATCTACAAGAAATGATTCAATTATACAGCGATACGAATAGATCGCTGTATATCGCGATTTTTAAAACTTTTAGACGAACGAATTAAAAACTTAAAACACGTGTGAATGTCAAGATGTTAAAATGTCTGTAGTGAAATTCGAAGATTGAACATTTTAACATCTTGACATTCACACGTGTTTTAAGTTTTTAATTCGTTCGTCTAAAAGTTTTAAAATTTTAAATTTTCAACTTTCGGCTTATTTTATATTTCGGAGTATGTTACTTTATAAGGATTCGTGATATTGTATTTTCTTTAGAAGCTGCCTGAAGATGGCTAACAGCCGAAACTAGTAGCATACGTCTTTAATAAACCAGTAAAAGTACAGAACTAAAGTCTATTTATTTAATAATTAATAAAGAGCTTTCTTTTTAAACATTAATGCAATTTTTTAAATTCTATTTTAGGTAGTTGTGGTATTACATTTTAATCACTCCTGTACATACAGGATGTCAGAAAATAACGTTTAAAGATTTTAAGGGAGTGTTGACGATCGAAAATAAGCTAAAAATTCTTGATAAAAGTACGCCCGAAAGTCAATCGACGAAATATGCGTAGTAATTCATTGCATATCGACAGTACTGCTGGATTATTGGAAAAATCTGAACAATAAATTTCGTTGATGGAGCTATAAATTTCTCTATGGCTCTCAGAATTTTATCAGTAGGATGGAAGAAAATAATTATTTAAAGTTGGATTTTATAAGGTTTTGTAAATCCAATCAAAAAATTTCAATTTCAATACCCTTGGAAATTTTTAAAAATTCTTTACGAATAATCAGAACTAATACGATTCATTTAGTAAAAAAATAGACATTTTAATTTAGCTTTCCTATAGTTCTTGTTTTTTAATTCCTGAAAATGCAGTTGAACTTTGCTAACCCAACAAGCACTAAAGACATTCTTGGGTTACGTTTTGAGGACACATTATTTTTGAGTTTAAAGATTGTTTACTTTACCTCTGTGATTTTCTGTAACATGGATGATTCAATTTTTTGCGTTCGAACCATATTCCCATTCCCAAAAAGATTAAATAAACCTTTAAAATAAAGCCTTAAATTTCTAAATGTATATTAATTTATAAAGGAACTAGACTATCGGTTTCGAATGATTAGTTTCTAAATAAATTTGATTTATGACACTTTTCTTTGCCAGAATTTCGAAATTTTTTCGTTCAAAAATTCTTATCTATCAAAATTTTGGATTAACTTTAAAGTAGTTGACGTCGTTTGATTGCTGAATGTTTACCCCGTCTTTTAAATGTTTACTCACATTTAGCTACTGTCATTTTTTAAACATGGTGACTAATAAGTCAAATGACACCCCCTATTTATTAGTATAGGGTTGCGAGACGTCCGGCTAAAGCCGGACATATCCTCCTTTTTTGGCAATTTGGTTATGTCCAGCCGGCTTTTCTCTCTGTCTGGCTTTTTCCAACTTAGGGAAAAAATTGCAAAGTAAATCGGATTTCTACAATAATTACTCGATTTCTAAAGAGTGCAAACAAAATGCAACTGGTCAACCACAAAAAAATAAAAATGTCTTTTAATACTCTAATAGAGAATGGATATTACAGAGAAGTAGACAATTTTAAGGCTCAAGTCGAAAATTTCTACCAAAAATCTATTTCATATTTGGAAAAATGGGCAGCGCCATTAAGCGACTTTGAGCCTTTTAAATGGATGCTTCTTAATGATTCAGACATTAAGTTTGATGACGTGGTACCTTCTCTAGAATACCTTAGTCAACTTGGGATTTGTATTGACGATAGCAAATTACTGAATGAAACTATAATTTTAAAAGAGTTTTTAAAATCATTTGAAAATAATAATGACTTCACTAACTTATCATTGGATCAGAAATGGTACCCGTTTTATAAAAATTGCAAAAATTTAGAAATTGTTTCACAACTGTTAATTATTTGCCAAGTTTATTTTGCAATTGCTGCAAATAATGCCACAGTTGAGTGAATTTTTTCATTCATTTCCTCGCAGTGGACAAAAGAGCGAAATCGCCTGAATCAATTGATTCAGTGAAAGGAATGATGTTGCTTAAGTATAACTTTAAAAATTATATATGTTCTGATTTTTATACCAATCTGTCAGCAAACCAGGATCTCCTCAAAAAAAAATTGGTTATTCTGATAAATATTGTCCTAATCATAAACCACCAGGGGCTGCAAGTTCTTCGCAGTCAGATTTGCAAATCTAAATGCATTAGGTATAGACCACTAATCTAGTAGAGTTTTTATATAAAGTATATGTTTTTTGTTAATTGTTGTTATTGTTGTTTATGTATTATGTTCGATGTTACCAGTAGGTTATAAGAATATTTTATTTTGAAAAAATAAAAGCATTAGCAGAAACTTTTATTAGTAATTATCGCTTTTTATTTGGTTAATAATAGTGACTGGGCAACTTTGCGAAAAATAAAAATTGCCAAAATATAGTTTGAATTTCACATACATGTACAAATGCATTTTTAAAATACGTCCGCATTTTTTATAAAAAATCAGGCTTTTTTTGTACAATTGTACTACTTTCATACAGTACTCATCTGGCAACCCTATAATTATTAGTGTAGTTGCTAAAAATTATTCTAACAAACTTTCCATCCATAATAAGGTAAAATAAGCTTATCTAATAACTTTTGGCCAATATAATAACAAATAGGTGTTGTTATTTAAAAGCGAATGAGTTTTCGATATTTTCAATTTATCATGTTTAAAAAATCGCAGTAAACAAATCCGACTAAACAGTCCGTTGAGTAAACATTTTAAAAATGTAACAAACATTCAACGATCAGACAGCGTCAATTCCTTTGAAATCAAGGCAAGGATATTGAAACTAAGAATTTTTGAATAGACCCCTGCATTTCGAAATTCTGGCAAAAAGAGTATCATAAATCAAATTTATGTATAAAAATATCAAATGTATAAAAGTGAATCGTATTGCACCATAGAATCCAAAAATAAAATAAATTCGGGTACATTCCATTTAAAAAATCGTAACTTTAGTATTTTTGTAATCTTGAGACACTTGTATACAAGTCGCAATATTTTTAAAATGTGTAGTAAAATCGTTGCTCTAACTCAAAAAAAGGAAAATGTTAGTATCTCCAATAATAACCAAGTTATGGAGCTTTTTTCGGACTGTTGGGCTGTTTTTATCTGTATGTTCAGAAGTTGAAAGCTTTATTATTTTCCACCCCAATGAATTTCGTATGAGAATAGGACAACCGTCTCCCATTGCCCTAGCTTTAAATCTGTTGAGTTTTTAGTATCTGCGTTTATTCAAAAAATGCTGTATAATAAACACTAGCAGTCGACGTTTTTCCACAGTTTCAAGAACGAAATAAATAGTATTACCAGATAATTTTCCAGTGAAAATGGAGATTTTAAGCATTTGCTTTAGGAAAGTCTTTACATAGAAAAAATCAATGTTATTAAGTAAATCAAGAATAAACTTTATTATTGTAATAAAATCGCTGATATCTCGTAAACAGCTAATTTCCGGACATACCCATATTCAAATGTTTGGTTTTATTTTCAACCATACAACACACCCTTAAAATCCTTTAACGTTATTTCCTAACACCCTATACATAATAGAAATACTGTTGGTGTCCATGAGAAAAAAAACCTACAATTTTCACATTTATTTATTAGATGAATATTTGTTACACATGTTCTGTAATTACTACACCGAGAAAAACCATCGGTGTAATCTATATATCGGATATTAATTTATTGTGCACAAAACTAAAAAAGAAGTTTTGATATGAGTATCTTAAAGGAAAGATAAACTGGAATTTTAATTTCGTATCATTTCGTTATTATCGCATAACGAGGGCAAAAAGACAGGAACTCGTAACTTCGGAGATGACACCAAACGATGACTCATCTTGACGGAAAATGTACATAAAACACAATTCTCATAATTTTATTAATGACGAAGTCTCCCTTTCATTTCTCGATAAGTTTAATTAATCTTTTAGAACAGTTATTTTTATCATTTCAAAAACGCAAAAGATCATTGCGTTTAGATTCCTCTGGAAATACAAATAATACGAAAAAAAAAAAAAAAAACAAAATAAGTAAAATTAGTTATAAATTGTCTATTCTAATAGGCAATTCAACCTTTCAATTCAATCTTTAAATAAGAATAGGATGTTTTATAAAAAATAATTAAAAACTGCACCCACTTCTTACCATTTACTGTGGATAAAACTTCGAATTTCTCGTACGTTTCCTCTTTGAGATTGATTGTGAGATATTTATTATGTAACCGGAAGCCAAGAATTAATTCAATTACTGATCGTTCTTATTAAAGATTGTTGGTTTTTTTAAACGTTTATATTTTTAAAAGCGTTTTCTACTACTGATGAATTTTAAAAACAAATTGCAATATTCTGACGTAAAGAAAAACGTTTTCAACCGTATGCATAGTTATACGTCTAGTATAATTTTAGCATACTTTAAACAAGTAATCATTAGCTGTAATTCAAATCATTTTAAAAATTGCTATACATAGTCCCATTTTAACTTATCACCAATTAATAGACAATTAAACTACCTTTTAACGGCAACATCGCAAAATTTGCGTTTTTGAGGATATAGAATGAACATCAAGTGAAATAAATTACGCAACACGGAGAATTTATTTAATGTTAGAGGAAGATTAAAA
Source organism: Digitonthophagus gazella (assembly GCA_036711955.1). Lineage (NCBI taxonomy): Eukaryota > Metazoa > Arthropoda > Insecta > Coleoptera > Scarabaeidae > Digitonthophagus > Digitonthophagus gazella. The sequence continues at coordinate 14,134,277 of JASCIT010000001.1, forward strand.
GGAATTAAATGCAACATTTTCAAAAAAGAAAAGAAGTTTATGGAACAAATAACATAAAAAAAATTGATATTTTAATATATTAAACTGAATTGAATTTTCTTTTTAAATCATGATCATAAACAAATACTAAGTTATGACTGATAAAAAATTAAAGAAAAAAATTGAAATTAAAGAGAAATATGAAATATTCAAATTGTCATTATCTGATTCTTTAAATAAATTCCAACAGAGAGCGGCTAATAAGGAATCTAATTTCTTTTCACTGATCCAACTTTCAAGTGGTGATATAATCTGATTAAATTTTTCACCGTGTTAATCGGATTTTATTGGATTTTGTATTTCAAAATGGTCTAAACCCAATTTTTAAACAACTATTAAAAGTTAAGTGTCTTATTCTTCTGATCTTCCTTCTTTTTTTCTAAATAGTTAAACATTTATTTTTTAAATGTTATTATTCTGAAAACTTTCTCAAAAGAAGTAAGAGTTTTTAAAATAAATGAAAGGTTTTTACCCTATTCTTAGATATAAAAGAAAAAGAAAGTCAATACTTATAACAATAACAATGTTTGTTACAATAAAATGGAAGGCATATTTGAATTTAGCAACCCAAACTGAAATAAAAACTCTCAACTGCTCAGATGTTGAGAAGTAGTGTAGCACAGTGTAATCAGTTAAGAATTAATATTGTATAAGTTTACTGCAAACCTGGAGAAAAATATAATATAGGATTTGACCCTTGACTTCAGATTTTTATTGCTATCTTGCGTACACTATATCATATAACTAAAGCAATTTCCGTCATAATTTCAACATCTACTTCTTCCTATTTTAAAATAAATATCTTAAATTTAACAAAAAAAAGTGTAATAATGTACAACAAATTATGAGATTACTATGTCTTATATTTGTCTTTTAACACGGCGCGGAGTACGACGAAAAATTTATTTTGAAAAGCTTTCTGTTTAAGATGAAAATATTTGCACCAAATCTATTTGATATATCTAACTTTTTATAAGTGGCAAGGATAACATTTCTATTGCAATGGATATCAAGGCCGAATATAAGGCGATTGCGCCAAATCGAGATCCGCGCTTGAATGAGCCCCGCATTTTAAAATTTATCCATTTAAAAATGTACATATTACAAAAATAAATATCTAGGGATCGGTTTTATAAAGCTCAATTAATTGTAAGTTAACATTCGATTGCTAGGTATATTAAAACCATAATAACAACATTTTTGTTCTTAAAAAGTTCAATAAACTGCTATAGCGGTGCTTACTAAAAATAATTATGTGATGGGAGTCAAAATCACTTCCATTTAAATAACATTTTTTTTTTGTTTCCAGTAAAGAATCTACTATAGGCATACTCATTTTGAACAATTAAAAAATCATACTGATTTATTTGGATATTTGATCTCAAAAAACAAGCAGCAGATATAGAAAATGCTCTGACAGATTCGACGATTATATAAAATGATGGATCTGCAAATAATAACAAAGCTACGGCATTTCCAAACCTATTAATTGCTCTTCGAATATAATTAACAATTGAATCAGTTGATGTTGAAAGGTACTATCTAACTTTTATTCAGTTTTGAGAAAAACTAAAAAAACTGAATATCTTTCTTGTGTCAGATCTACTGTTAGATACAGTGGCGTATTTACGGGGGGGATAAGTGGGATATCCCCCCCATGACATCTATCGACTCCGCCATCCTTTTTAAAATATTAAAATTGTCCAAGACATTCGAGAAATAGAAAAACCAGGATTTGATTTAAATATATATATGTCGTGGTCACATGGCGAAATCCGTCAGTTTCCGAAAATCCTAGGCAGTTCATGAAGCGTCGACATTTTGTGTAAATGCTAAGGATTTCGTTTTCCGACGAGGCTATTCATGAAACGCCTGATCATATTCGGCAAATCGCGTACTCCATCTCGGTACACAATCTGCCGCAATAAATGTATCGAAGGTTCATGACACGCCCAGCACTAATTAAATTAGCAAGCATGGAAAATCATTCTGGAAGAAGTGATGAGGAGCTGTTTAAAGAACACTACAGGCGTAAACATTGCGGAAGAACTTTTGAAGATTTTTCTACAATTTGGTGCGCCATAGATTTTGCAAAGCGACAATGGGTGTGAATTTGCGAACAAGATAGTAGAAGAGTTGAAAATCTTATGGCCACAGTTATTAATTGTTCATGGAAGACCTCGCCATCCTCAAAGCCCGGGCAGCGTTGAGCGTTCAAATCAAGATGTCGAGAATATCTTACGGTCGTGGATGGCTGATAATAAATCTACCAAGTGGTCAGTTGGGTGTTATTTTACGCAATGGCAGAAAAATAATTTGTTGTACAAAGTGAAGGCCGGACACCTTATAAGGCAGTTTTTGGTCATGACCTCAAATTTGGCCTGAAGTCAACAAATCTTCCGCCCACCATTCTTTCAAATATAACTACAGAAGAAGAGCTAGAAAATCAGGAGAAAGAAATGGGAGTTTTTAGAGAAGAAGAACACGAACAGCGGCGTGAAGAACCGGTCACAGAAGCAACGAAAGAGCTAGGTATCGAACTAGAGGAGAATGAACTGGATACTAACGAAAAGATCCAAAACGTAGACTCCATATACATTGCTGAAATACAGTCTGTCTATCTATTATTTTGTGCTGGTCGTTTCGCGAACCTTCAATACCTTTATTGCGGCAGATTTTGTACCGAGATGGAGTACGCGATTTGCCGAATATGATCGGGCGTTTCATGAACAACCTCGTCAGAAAACGAAATCCGTAACATTTACACAAAATGCCGACGCTTCATGAACTGCCTAGGATTTTCGGAAACTGACGGATTTCGCCATGTGACCACGACATATATATACACATATTTCAATAATAGTTTTTATATCCCCTCCCAAGGGTCAAGTCTGGATACGCCACTGGTTAGATATTATTGTCGGAGTGGTTTTATAGTGATTGTACACACATATCGGTGATAACTTACCCATGGTAGATATTAAGACCCCAACCGTTGTTATTAAAAAAAAAAGAAGACGTAGTTAGGCCCTTTCTACATCTAATACAAAAAAAGCAAGTAGTATTAACTCAAAAATCTGATTTCTTAATTTTTAAACAATGAAATCATGTTAAAACAATCTTGACATCTTATAGCAATATTTATTACTCTCTTGCGTGTTTAATGGCTTTTTCGTTAGCCAGCAGCGGATAATGTTGGAGTAAAATTCTTTATATTCCTCTTCTACATAAGTTAGCAGTTTCTGTATATGTTGTACCTTGGTTTCCAATATAGGAACATTTCCCTCAGGATATGTCTTGATGTGAGGTAATTTGAGAGGAATACGTTCTTTATTTCGAGGCATAAGCAGTGAAAACGTATGATTTGCAAAACTACTGAGGTATTCTGAAGCGACTAGATATCCTGGTTTTGATGACTGGTGAAGAAAGTAGTGGAACTGGGATATAGAAAATGACTGTTTCTGGTTTCTTGGAACGCCCCTCTTACTGGTCTCGAGTGAAATAGATTGCTTTTTGTAATATTTTGTCCACCAATTTTTAAAATCTAGCACATCATCAGTATCAATTTCTTTTACCGTAAAATGGTTTTTTGCACTAGATGTAACAATGAGTTCAGTGTATTGATGAATGGAGTAGATTCTATCGTATTGTTTTAATTTTTTTTTATCAGTCCAAAGTCCCTATCACAGGGTAAAAAGGAATGCCCTCTAATAGGGAAAAATTGTTCAACTTTATCGAATCTACCAATTTCAGTCAATGCCATACACATATGAACCATGGTATGGTTTTTGTTTTGGCCTAGACAATTGTCAGAATATAGCCGAAGGTGCGTTACTGATTCAGGGATGTAGTTGTTAATATAATCCAATACAAAAGAGCACACTTCGAAAAAGAAAACAATACATCGTTTGTTGTTGAAAGGTATCAACTAACGTCACTTAGTCCCTTTCAACAATAAATGTTGTTTAGAAGTTCTGCCCACAACAACACCTGATGCTGCTACATTGGCCCATTTAACGTATAATGATGAGGACATGGTAGAAATACAATATCGTGTTTATATCTCAAAATGACCGAAAATGTTACTTAGTACCTTTCAACGTCTACCGATTCAATTATAATGAGTGTTGCTTCTGGAGAGATGTCAATTTCTATACTAAAACCTATAAAGAACTATCTAATTGCAAGATAAACAATGACGCAAGGTAGATTAAATGGTTTGGCTATCATGTCGATTGACAATCAAGAAGCAAAACATTTGGGTTTTGGTACTATTTTAATCATGTAAAACATCTCTAACTAGATATACATTCAGTAAAATTGAATTTTACTTACTCACTAACGTATTAGATTTTGTGATTTATGCCAAAAATTAAGTAGTAATACAAACGGACCGTTTATGTTTAATGGATTTTACTTTAAAATAATGCTTAAAATTTGTATTGTTTCAATATACAGGGAATTAATCAAAAATCTGTTCAAATTTCGTAGCCTACTAATAAAGAAAAACTTTTTTTGACATATTACGCGCAAGTTTTATAAATTCGCTTATATCTTCAAAACTTTAACCAACAGGTATAGGGAAATGTATTGAAGATTGGTAAATAATTAATTTTTTTACCGTATCAAGCCAAAAAACTGTTCAAGTTTCATAGCCTACTAATAAAAACAAGACTTCTTCTGACATTTTACACGCGATTTTGACAAATTTCCTTATATCTTGGAAACCTTAACCGATAGGTATAGGGACATGTATTGCAAATTTGTAGAGAATTAAATTCTCTATCGAATAGGTTAATAAAATATGGGATGTTCCATTTAAAATTTTCAACTTTTTTGCAATTGAATATGGAAGAACGGTAATTCTCTTTGTGACCAGCCTGTATATTAAAGAGGGGTGGAGATAGTGGCGTTCTATTTGGCAATGTCTGGAGAGTAATCGTACCAGTTATCAACTTTCTTGCTTGAACAGTGACTGAGAAATGTGGTTTTAAAGAACAGGTTGAAAATTGTCAAAAAAATCGTAAAATCAAAATAACTCGAAAATGAAAAGCGATAAGTACCAACAACCCTTATGAAAGTTTACTTGTTTTTATACGTAGAATTGAAATATGCAATAAAAATTATACCATTCCATTTAAAATAACGAAGTTGTGCCCTACTTCCGGTCGACCGGAAGTGGTAGCCATCTTGAAAATATTTTAAATCGAAAGATCCGGATGAACAACCCCTACTGACAAAATCTCAAAAATCTACTAATAGTGGAACCCAATAAAGTTCTAACGAACCAGTTGCGTGAGAAACCCTGTATAAAAATCAAAATTAATATTTTTATTTAAACTTTGTGGGCCCCCGCGAAAAAAATTTAATCCGGCCTCGCACTTATTAAATCCGGCGTTGGATGACATTCTAAAAAATAAAGTTAAATCTACTCAAATATGCCTATTTTGACCATTAAAGTGTTAGTTAAAAGACATTAAACAAACTATGTATATGACTGGTTTTCAATTTTATTTTAATACGTAGTTATTTTTAGCAAATAAAATTATGTGCATAAAATAACTTTTTCCTTCACCTTCTTTAGATGACTGGCAATATTGGCATAAATTAACATTAAAGACTAATTTAAATAATTTTCAATAGAGAATTTGAAAAAATTTTGGATTTAAATTGGATCACCCTGCATATTGTATGTAATTTTCAAGGGATTTAGTCAAATCCCTTCTTGAATTTTAATTTTTTTAAAAGTAACATTTATTTGAGTTAAAAATCGCGTTTTTTGCCCTTAAACCTTTATAAGCAAACACCAACCTCTTTAAAAACGTCGATTATTATCCTAAGTAATTAAATTCACATTATGCAAAACCATTGCCTTTCCCACTTTTTTACAATTCAAAGAATACTAATTTACTTCTTAATTTACCGTAATTAAAAATAACTTTCAATTACTTTAAATAAAATTAAATTAAAAAAATAACCCAGCCTTATTTCTAAACTGTAATCTTAATCATTTCTTATCAATTTGTAAATAACTTTCCAATATTTCAAAAACGTAATTGCGAAACTTATTCGAAAAGCGCCATCTAGCGGAAGCGTAGTTAAGTAAACATGTAAACCTAACCTAATTGTCAGAAAAAAAAACGTTTTAGATCCGTCATCCGTTAAATCGTGGATTATAACTTAAATTATATTCAAATTTATAATGGGAGGACAAGGAAAGCCGTACACGCCGCAAGAACAAGCAGCCATCGTAAATTACATAGTTGAGAACAGCGCCTACGCACAATTGAAGGGGAACGCTTTTTGGCAATCAATGGAACAAGAAAACATAATAAAAGATCGTACGTGGCAATCCCTAAAAGAACATTTTAAGAAGAAAATTTACCCAACTATACACTATACACGGTACAAATTAACCCGAGAACAAATTCAAGAGTTTAGGATATGCTTTGAACATAAACGACAACGTCCTTCTAAACAAGAACCTCAAACTAACTGGGATGTAGATGGTTGGTGAACTTCTTTTATTTAATTTTTGAAATTACATTATAAAATTACTATTTAATTGTTTTTAATTTGTAAAATAAAAATATATCTTTTATACCTTATTGACATTTTCAAGGTTACTACTTGAAAGTTAAAATAGTCTATTTTATAATAAAAAAGTCATTTTTGTTCTAATTATCACATAAAAAATTAAAAAAATTCGTAAAGGTGATTAAAATTTTTGACGGTTAACCTAACTTTTAAAAATTTCGATCAACTTTAAAAAAATCGTGGAGACTTTATTTTTTTAAACTAAGAAATGAAATTTATAGGAATTGAAAGCTAAAACATTCTATTTTGTAATAAAAAAGTCAATTTTGTTCTAATTATTACCTAAAAAAAATTAAAAAATCATAAATGTGATTAAATTTTTTAACGGTTAATCTAACTTTTAAAAATTTCGATTAACTTTAAAAAAATCGTGGAGACTTTATTTTTTTTAAATTAAAAAATGAAATTTGTATTAATTAAAAGTTAAAATACTCTATTTTGTAATAAAAAAGTCAAATTTCCTCTAAATATTACCCAAAAAATTAAAAAACTTTATTATACCTAAGTTTTAGTACAATTTTAACTGATTTTTAGTAGTTTGGATGATATTGTACAAATATGAATGATTTTTTAGTTGAATTTGAACGATTTTATTGAAATTGAGATGATTTATAGCTCAATTTGAATGATTTTATAAAAATTTAGACGACTTTTAGTTCAATTAATACGATTTTTAGTACAAATTAAACGAATTTATACGATTTTGAGCAATTTTATTGTTATTTACACAACTTTTTATCGATTTAATATAAACTTGGACGATTTTTAGTACAAATTAAACGATTTTTAGTCAAGTTTCAACGATTTTGAGCAATTTTAAGGTAATTTAGATGATTTTTTAATGATTGTATAGACATTTAGACGATTTTTAGTACAAATTAAACGATTTTGAGCAATTTTATGGTAATGTAAACATTTTTTTTGCGATTTTATAGAAATATTGACGATTTTTAGTACAAATTAAACGATTTTTGGTTCAACTGAAACGATTTTAGAGAATTTTTAACAATTTTATTGCTAATTAGACGATTTTTAGTTAAATTTCAACGATTTTAGATGATTTTATAGAATTTTAGGTTATTTTTAGTTCAATTCGAGAAATTTTATGGAAATTTTTATTTTTATTTTCTGCTCAACTTAAACGATTTTTAGCGATTTTGAGCAATTTTATGGTAATTTAAACACTTTTTTGCGATTTTATGGCAATATTGACGATTTTTAGTACAAATTAAACGATTTTTGGTTCAACTGAAACGATTTTAGATGATTTTATACAATTTTAGGTTATTTTTAGTTCAATTCGAGAAATTTTATGGAAATTTTGACGATTTTTTGCTCAACTTAAACGATTTTCAACAATTTTAAGCTTGTTTGAACGAAATTTTTAATGATTTTATAGAATATTAATGAATTTTAATGAATTATTTGAACATTTTTACCAAATTAAAAAAGTCGTGGAGACTATTTTTTTTATTTAAGAAATGAAATTTGTATTAATTGAAAACTAAATTTTATATTTTATAATAAAAATGTCAATTTTGTTCTAATTTTTACTGAAAAAAAAAAAATAAATAAATAAATAAATTTATAAAGGTGACTAAAATTTTTGACACTTAACCTAACTTTTTTTGAAAAATTTTACCAATTTTAAAAAATCGTGGAGACTTTATTTTTTAAAATTAAGAAATGAAATTTGAATTAATTGAAGGCTACAATATTCTATTTTGTAATAAAAAAAGTCAATTTTATTCTAATTATTACTCAAAAAAAAAAAAAAAAAATGAAAAATGTGACTAAATTTTTTTTTAACCTAACTTTTAAAAATTTCGATCAACTTTAAAACATCGTGGAGACTACATTTTTAAATTAAAAAATGAAATTTGTATTAATTGAAAGCTAAAATATTCAATTTTGTAACAAAAAGTCAAATTGCCTCTAAATATTACCCAAAAAATTTAAAAAAATTGACGTTTAAAAGTTACAACTTTATTATTTACCAGAATTTTAATCTATAAACGTTAAAAGTGACATTTTAGACATGGATTTAGACATTTAAATGTCAAAAGTGATAATTTAAAAATGTATTTAGACATTTAAACGTCAAAATCAACATTTTGAAGGAGAATTTTGATCTGTACATGTCAAAAATGACACATTAAGGATGAAAAGTGATGTTTAAACGTCGAGATTGACAGTTCGAAAGAGAATTTGATCTTTAACCGTCAAAAGTGACATTTTAAAAATGGATTTAGAGATTTAAACGTTAGAATTTACATTTTGAAACAGAATTTTGAACATTGAACGTCAAGTGACATTTTAAAAATGGATTTAGACATTTAAACGTCAAAAGCGACATTTTGAAGGAGAATTTTGATTTGTACATGTCAAAAATGACACATTAAAGATGAAAAGTGATGTTTAAATGTCAAGATTGACAGTTCAAAAGAAAATTTTGAACTTTAACTCTTTGTGGCACAAAGGTTTATTGGAGAAAAATACCCTAGTGGCACAAAATCTTTCTTTTGCAATTTTTTTCACAATGCTTTTTTGGTTATACCACCAAAAAATATTTTACAAACACCTGTCATTATGTGATTTTTCACTTGCACCATATGTTGGGCATTTAACACATTTGAATGCAGTATTCTATGAACCGGTACACCCGCATAACCACAGAATTACATAGGAAAAAATAATTAATTGGTGGTATATTAGAAGTACCACCGTGGCGCGGTTGAACAAATTTGTGTGGTACAATGCTTGTACCACTAAACCAGAAAGAGTTAAACGTCAAAAGTGACATTTTAAAAATGGATTTAGACATTTAAACGTCAAAATTAACATTTTGAAAAAGAATTTTGATCTGCAAATGTCAAGAATGACACATTAAAAATGAAAAGTGACGTTTAAACGTCAAGATTGACAGTTTGAAAGAGAATTTTGAACTTTAAACGTGAAAAGTGACATCTTTAAAATGGATTTAGACATTTAAACGTCAAAATTAACATTTTGAAAAAGAAATTTGATCTGCAAATGTCAAAAATGACACATTAAAGATGAAAAGTGACGTTTAAACGTCGGGATTGACAGTTCAAAAGAAAATTTTGATCTTTAAACGTCAAAAGTGACATTTTAAAGTTAAAAAGTGAAGTTTAAACGTCAGAATTGACATTTCAAAGGAAAATTTTGATTTTTAGACTTTAAAACTATTATTTACAAAGTTTATTTACAACTTTATTATATTAAAAAATAATCTTAATTTTAATGTTAAAAAGAACAAAAAAAAAACTAACTTACCTCATCAGCTAGTTTTTTCAAAAACGGTTCCAAATCTTCACACAAATCAGATCCTTGATGGTAATAAGTAGTACAAGCATGCATATAACTCAATAACTGAAAACCGAAAACCCAAAAGAACACCCAAATCAAATAAAACAACAACTTCTTCAATAAAAACATTTTTTTACAACTTACGGTACTTAATACTTCATGTCGTTTACGATTTTGCAACGTTTCAATACTATACACGTAATCCATAGCCTGATGTCCAAAACATGATCGAGTAGCAACTAATAAATTACTAATCTCTTCAATTTCCATAGATTTATTCCTTGCTGTCTGTGAATTTCGTACAAGTACTGTATCTAGATCTTGTGAGATCTTTTCAAAATGTTGCTTACAGTCTCGAACGTGTTTGATGTCGTTCTTGCAGAATGAGGTCAAATTTCTAAGGATCGTTCTTGAAGCTTGATCAAGTAAAATTGTATGAAACTTATTCATCTCTTGAAGATTATGGATCAATTTATTTAATGATGATAATACTAAGGTATCTTCCTTAAAATGTGCGCTAAGATCCCATAAACCATTTGCAAATAAACTAGAAAATACATACAAATTAATGTTGTAATAAGGTGTTTAAATGTTATTGAGTAATGTAAACCTTTGTTGAGCAACATACGCTTTACCAGAATCAACAACATTGCCACATAACTTAATTATCTTGTCTAATTTTTGTTCTAATTGATCTACATTAGCTTCTTCTTGTTCCAACAAGCTTCTAAAACACAAACCAACAAGAAACTTATCAACACCGATAGAAATCTATAAAACAACTCACCGAAATTTGGGCGAATCACGCAAACACTCATTTAAATCAATATTCAGACGCATTTTCGCCGTTCCCGTCCAACTTTGCGACAAGGAAGTAAAGTTTTATATCCTAACATTCGAAATTACACACATTTGAGTCACCCTAGCGCTCAAATAAAGCGCAATTATGTTTATTTTAACGGAAAGCAACACGTCACTTATGTGTACATAACCTAACAATTTTAAACGATCTGGTCATAGACCTTTCTATTACGGTTAAAATTATTAGAAAAAAAGTTTACAAATTAGAAAAAAGAGATATCTATGATTTTAAGAGATTTCTTTTTTACTCTCATTGGTTTAAATCGATCTTTTATCTTTGTTTTTAGGTTGGGTTGGAGTGCAATGACCTGTTAAGATGCGGAAATGTCAAAAAATGATTTATGTTGTTTCTAATTGTTACTTTTATTAAGAAAATTAGTTTAGTCGTTATTTTTTACATGAGATAAATGTATTAATAAGTTTATGAAATAAAGTTAAATTAATCTTATAATTTTAGTTTGTTTACTTTCTAATTTGATAACCCAAATGACAGCCACCAGAGCGCCATCTTAAGGATTTCTTTGGAGTTAAGTCGTTTTATTATGATTTATATTATTACAACTTTTTATTTTTAAAATTTAATTAAAATAATCACATTTTAATCTTGTATCACAGTATGGATTATATTCTGTGAAAACTACATTTTAATATAGTTTAATTATGACAATAATCTTTAATGGATTGAATTCAAACTACCACATAATATACAGGGTGTCCCATAAATAGGGTATAAACTTTCTTTTGAGTGGAAAAGGAACATCTAATATCAACCGGAAGTATGAATAATTGAAGGTCACTTTATAATTTGGTATATGAAGGGTGGTTAATTTTGGTATGGTTGGAAAAAGCTTTTCAAAAGAAATAACTTTTATAAGAAGCGTTTTTTGATATTATTTACTGTTTTTGTTCAAAATAGCTTTAAAAATTTCGGTTTTTTACGAGTGTTTTCTGATATCAGCACTAGATGTCACTGTCGGCCATTTTAAAAAATCAAATTGCTTTATGTTATTAGGCTTAAGTGTATTAAATTATGAAGTTTAGTTAAGGGTATTGCATTATTTTGTCGTATTGTTAATAAAATTATTCCTTGTGACTTACTATCACTCGTTATTTCTAAATGTCATGATTTTTTCAAATGGCCAACAGCAACATCTAGTGGTGACATCAGGAAACACTCGCAAAAAAATTCGAGATTTTGAAAGCGATTTTCGATAAAAATAGTAAATAATATCAAAAAATGCTTCCTATAAAAGTTATTTCCTTTGAAAAGCTCTTTCCAACAATACCAAAATTAACCCCCCTTCATATATCAAATTATAAAGTGACTTTCAATTATTCATACTTCCGGTTAATATTCGATGTTCCTTTCCCACTCATGAGAATGTTTATACCCTACTTATGGATCAAATTTTTTATTTCAAGTTCCTTGGACTTATAGTTTTCGAGTAGATCAGGTGGTACGGGTGGTCTGGGACACCCTGTATAAAAAAAGAGATATCTATGATTTTAAGAGGTTTCTCTTTTACTCACATCGGTTTAAATTAATTTTTTATCTTTGTTATTACATTGGGTTGGATCAGTGTTGCCAGATTAGGGGATTTTCCCCAAAAATTAAGGCTCTTTTTCTTTTTTAGGTTATTTTTCGAGGAATTTTTGTTTCTGGGGAAAAGAAGTTTAGGTGGACGTTAACAGAGGATTTTATGTGTGGAACTACTCGACAATATAAAAACTTGATAAATATAAAAATTTAATTTTATACTATAAAACGCAAGAATACGTACCGGGTGGCCAACTAAGAATGATCACCGGCCATATCTCAATGACGGATCATCCTATTTTTATGAAAATTTTATAAGGAAAGTGGTCATAAAAAATCGCTGAAAAATATTTTTAACTTTCTTAAATGGCCGCTAGGGGGCGTAACCTAAATGACTGAACAGAAAATCCAGATTTTTTTCATTTTCTTCAGAATTTAGGGGTATATATCTACCGTTAGAAGCAAGATAACGAGCTCGGGTTTTCAGTGTCATGTTAACCTTTTAATTCTTTATTTTATCGTGTAAAAATGAACATACCGTTCCATTTAAATTTTTTGAGAAAAGCTATACTTGTCAAAATTCTAGATATCGCCCTCTGGCGGCGAAACGAATATTCATATCAAAACAGCGTAAGGAGTCGTTAGTAGACCATGAAAACCCCTTTCCAACGAGATTAAGTTTGTTAAATTCTGTTCAGTGTGACCGGAGTAATCGGCCATCGAAAATGAACATTTTCAACTCATCCCCACCACTTTATTTTTGGAGATACGACAAAAAGTGTTTCATAGATGTTAGTCGAAATTCATTTATCTTTCAAATTAATTCATTTTCAATATTCCTTAATTCGGAAGAAAATGAAAAAAATCGTGATTTTCTGTTCAGTCATTTGGGTTACGCCCCTTAGCGGCCATTTAAGAACCTTGGAAATATTTTCCAGCGATTTTTTATGGCCACTTTCCTTATAACATTTTTTGTTTCATTAAAATAGGATGATCCGTCATTGAGATATGGCTGGTGATCATTCTTAGTTGACCACCCGATACGTATTCTTGCGTTTTTTACAAACTTTGAAATTTTTTTTAATTTTTTTGACAACATATAGAATAACTCGGTCTTCTTTGGTTAAAACTAGAATGTTTTAAATTTCATTTAGAAAAAAAATCAAATCAAAATCTTAAAAAATGATTTTTTGATGAATTTTGTTGATGAAGTTGATCGATTTTCTTACATTAGGTGAGAAGTGTCAAACATTTTTTAACAACTTTGAGAATTTTTTTAATTTTTTTGACAACATTTGGAATAAAATAGCCTTTTCTAGTTAAAACTAGAATATTTTAAGTTTCATTCAGAAAAGAAATTAAATTAAAATCTTTAAAATTCGTTTTTTTATGAATTTTTTAAAAATGATTGATTTTCTAACATAAAAATTTTTTACCAAATTTGAGAATTTTTTAAACTTTTTTGGTAAAATTTAGAGTAAATCTGTCTTATTTAATTAAAACTAGAATGTTTTAAGTTTCACTTAAAAAAAAGAATAAATCAAAATCTTAAAAATTCGATTTTTTATGATTTCTTTAAAAAATGATTGATCCTCTAACTTAAAAAAATTTTTACCAACTTTTACCAAGTTTGGAATTTTTTTAAATTTTTGTGATAAAATTTAAAATAAAACGGTTTTTTTAAATTAAAACTAGAATGTTTTTAGTTTCATTTAGAAAAAAAATCAGATCAAAATCTTTAAAATTCAATTTTCTACGAATTTTTAAAAAATTATTGATTTTCTTACCAAAAAAATTTTTTGCCAATTTTCAGAATTTTTTAAATTTTTTTTGGTAAAATTTAGAAAAAAAATCAAATCAAAATCTTTAAAATTTGATTTTTTATGAATTTTTTTAAAAAACGATTGATTCTCTAACCTAAAAATTTTTTTACCAACTTTGAAATTTTTTTAAATTCTTTTGACAACATTTAGTATAAACCGGTCTTCTTCAATAAAGACTAGAATCTTTTAGGTTTCATTTAGAAAAAAAAAAATCAAATCAAATTTTTTAAAAATGAATTTTTGGTGAATTTTTAAAGTTGATCGATTTTCTTAACCCTCTTAGTGCCGGAAGCCGATATATGTTGCTACATCTTTGCTACAATGGCGAAAAGTGCCAAGGATCGATATATCGGCCCTCATTTTGTAACGTTGTTACGATTTATTATTTTTTTTTTTTAATATGTTTGCGACGAAAAACCAATTTTCATTTCTTTTCTTTGATTGCGTATCAGCTAATAGCATTTATTGTTTTTTTAGCTCTGTTACAGAGCTCGGCAGATATTCATTCCTATTTTGGTGGTCAGATGGCTTTGGTTTTCCGATTTTTGTTTCCTTTTTGTTTCCTTTTTTTTGTTATTTTCTTCTTTAAGAGATTTTCCGTTAATTATCATTAATTTTAATTCTTTTTCTTTTTAATACAGTTCTTCGCTTTCCATTTATTCCCATTTAATGATATTTTCTCACATTTTTAATTGTTATTTTGACCTTGCTGGTTTGTGTCGTAGCGTCATATTCTAGTTTTTCTGCATTCCCAATATAAACGGTCCTCACAGGAAATCGCTCTCTTTCTATGCCGAATTTTCGTCAAGTCAACTGCGTAAGCTGAATCCTTTTCTCAACGCCATTACGATTCCTCGGGATATTTTACGTTCTTTGTGAAGAATTTTGAGTTTACCCGATTCGTTTTTACGGGATTTGAATCTTTGGCTGTTCTCGATTAATTTCGAGGCGGTATTTACCGGATTTTTTATTGAGAATTTTGGATAGTACGTTGTTTTTGCGGAGCCTTTAGCACGCTAAAGGTAATGTTCCCTTTCTTTACATATTCCATTCTAAGTTTTCGTTTTCCTTCTTTCATTTAGGCTTTTTTTATTACGTTTTGATTTTTCATCGTAATATCGTAGAAGATTATATTTAAATTAGAGGATCGTGTGTGCCATCTTGATTTCGACCAAGTCATTCACGTCGATCAACCATCTTCTGGGACTCATAACACCATCCCAGAAACCACTTGGATGAATATCTGCTGAAGCTGAGCGACTTCAGAAGAGCGATACACTTGGAGCACAGACCAATACATGACTTGGAGTCAAGTCATCATCCAGGTTACGACCTTTTTTTACTTTTTTTGCAACGTTTCGCGTCTCAAGTTCAATTATCAGTTTTCTTTGTCAATTAAATTGAAAAAAAATCCATTTAAACTATTTAATTCAATTTTTCTTTTTTTTTTGTAAAGAAAACACTCGGTATCTTTTATTTTAAAGTTCATTTGATTTTTTTGCACTCTATTTCAATACGTGATAGAAACATTTTTGAGGTCTTAGAGATTTGATATTACGTATAGTTTCTTTTTTTGTATGTTGTTTTATTTGATACGAGTTTTTCTATTTTCCGGTAATTTTCGAATATTTTGCTTTTTTTATATACAGGTGTCCCGAAATTAGACGGCCATACGGTACCAGCGTATTCTACGTTCAAAAATAAGAATAAAAGTCTAAATAAACATTGGTCGAAATATGCTTCTTAAGGGAGCTACAGACCCTGGAAAGGGGCAGCAGAAAAACGATTTTTAATGAATATCTTCGGAATGGGTTGTGCCAAATCAACAAAAATTGGTATACTTGCCTAAAATTTCAAGAGGAATTAAATGGTAGTACCGGTTTTGTATGAAACCAACACCACCGAAATCACAAGGCCTAGGTGCTCTGACGTCAGTCACCTGTTATGTCACACATAGTAGGCCAACCCTCCTTAAACAATTTTATTAATTAATGTAAATGTCAACAAATCTCAATTTGACAGGTTTGCGTTAAGTCGTGATTTTTGAAAGTTTTCGAAGTTTTTACTTGTGTTAGGTCATATTAGTACATTTTTAAAGATTTTTTAAAAATTGTTTGTGTTGTTACTTAAGTGTGTGAAAAGAATATTGTTACGATAGTACAGTGAAAATGCCGTATAAGTGTTGTGTGCCGGGTTGTAAGGTCAATTGTTCCGGTGGAAACCAAGTTCATGTTTTCGGCTTTCCGAACGATGATGAACTTTTGGAATAATGAAAACGGGCAATTCCTCGAAAGAACTTTCATCCTACAAAAAATAGCAGGGTTTGTGAACAACATTTTACAAAGGAGAGTATAGTATTTTTAAGTACATTTTACGATAAAAGATCTGGTAAAACTATTGAAGTGTCTTTATTACGGCCAAAGCTTGTACCAAGTTCCCGTTATAGCCAAAATTATAACAAATTCGGTAACAAGTACACTTTTAAAAAATTATTGTGGTAAGATAAATGACCGATTTGCGAAAGGAAATTAGATACTTTTTCAACTTAAGTATTACCATAACAGAAATGATGTTCCTTCTAATATCTGATAGATCTGATGGAATATGATTAATGATGAAATTGGAAGAAAATAGCAGTTAAAACTGCCTCAATTTTTCCACTGAAATCATATTTTTACTGTATATAAAGGTCGTAAATGATGAAATTTATTTAGTTATGAAGCGATCTGTCCAATAATTTTTCACATTGATAATAATTTTTGTAAAATTTTGCTCAAAAGTAATAAAAAGCTATGCATGCAATTACAAACCCGGCCTACTAATAGTGACGTCACGCGCGAGCACCTAGGCCTTGTTTATTTCGGTGGTGTTGATGAAACTCGTCAGTGACGTGTGTGTCGGGTGACTTGGCAATTTGCTTGTCTAACATTTTTCCATGTCAATTTTTTACCACTCTGATTTAAAATTTAAGTTTCTTACACCTCTTTACGTAAGAATGGTCCTCTTGCTGCAATTGCGAATCTGCAACCGTTTTTGAGTAAATCGGTTTTGAAGACCGAGTAACGTCATTTGCAAAAAAATACTTTTTTGCAAAGTGTACTGTGCGCTTTGACAGCGTGCAGTGTTTTGTTCACATTAGGGGCTTGTTTGCATTGCGCCACCATGGAAACGTCAAAATTCTAATTGTAAAAGGATTCCGTTTCCGGCTCTGGTCGGGAACGGATGAAGTGTTTGTGTTCGTCCAAAATTTTGATATATATCTTTAATTATCTGATTTATTCCAAGTCATCAGTGAATTTTAATGACATAATTCAAGTTTTGATTTAAATTACGTATTATATATCTTTTACGCAAGTGTCTGGGAGTCATAAGGGAATAATAGAGGATGAAAAAAAAGGCCGTGTCCTTGTCGCCATGATTTCTACCCTTGTGGTCACCTGAAAAATAAAACAATGATGTATTCTTGATTAGTACGACTGTCGCTATCTCAAGAAGCAGCAAAACTGAAAAAAAACTGTTTTCGTAAAACGGCGGCCACTCAAAATAAAGGTCGACTTTTTCACTATTTTTTTAACTTTGTCGAATTTCTTAAAAATATTACAAATTTCAAAAAAAAAATTTTTATTGGTTCATGCGATAGAGTGATACTTAAAGAGTATTCATGCCAAATTTCAAGAAAATGGGCGGATTAGATCCTGAGATATTGTGGCAACTGCATCGAAAAAAGTAGTTTCGAGAAAATCGCGTTTAAAGTTTTACATTAAGTTTCAGGCAGCGTAATTGATAGAATAGTACGTATAACTTACAATTTCTTAATCAGCAATCCCAGCTTCATACATTGGACCTTCCTCTAGCTCATATTGATTGATTTGAGCATTTCTCTCCTCATAACGAGCAGTTCATTCTTCTTTTGAAGCATCTAAAGCTCGAACCTCAGACTGTTCAATTCTTACTGCGTTTCGCCTGACAGCAAACTCATGAGATTCCACACCAATTTCCATTCCCATTAGTTTCATGATATTTAAAATAGGATAAAAGCCTTCATTAAAAATACAAACAGCTAAATAATTAGTAATTTCGATTGTCTGGGCTCCGGCATGAATATGTTTGGGTGCGAATGTCCATATCAAAGAATTTAGCGACTCGTTGTTATTTTGAGTTTCGCAACCCAAACAACGTTCTAATAAAGAATCATCCGATAAACTTTCGTAAATAGGCTTTAAAACTTTTAAAACCTTATCAGCTAGAGGTGGATCTTCGTGGGAAAGGTCATTTAGAGTTCCTTCGGCCGCTGCTTTCTGCCACTTGCACCAACTGTCTGGTCCAGGTGGACAATTCATGTGTTGAGGATTCTCATCAGTTGAACTTTTATGAAAGTAAGTTGCCCATATTTCGCGTTTCATATTTTCAACGGAATTAGGATGACGACGGATAGCTAATCCGTTATACAAGGACAACTCGTTGATTTTTTTATCAGTCAACTTACCAGCGCCCTTGCCACCAATTCCAGTATTATCGTTTTTTGCTTTCCGTAGACGCGATCCCATACGTTTCTGGATATGCCCAACACACTTTTTTTTTTACAACAACAGGTTCGCCTTTGTAAGGATCAATTATAAGGATACCTTTGAAAGTCTGCGAGTCGCCATCTCCGATATACTTAACATATTTTACTACATACGTTTCTTCGGATCGACTGAACATTTCGACCAGTGAGTCAACTTCCATTTTCTCAGCACTTCCTTTGTGATTTATTGAGCAAGAATCTTGATGTTCTTCATACCAGTCTTTGTGAGCACTGATGTCGTCTTTTTTTATTCTTCCAATAATTGCACCCTTGGCAAAAACTCGACTTCACAATAGTGTCAATTACTTTCTTAGTGAATTTACCTATAAGCGTAGTGACTCCAAAAAGTAAATTAAACCCCCTCTTCTTCCACGTCCCGTCGCCGGAAACTGTGAAGTGTGTAGGGTCGGCATTCGGATCTGAGGCTGATATTAATTCTTGCTCTTCTTTCACAGCTTTGGAAATTGCCAGGTTATAAACAGTCGATGCAGCCAAATATAAATTATCTAGACAAGTATAGTATGTACCGACAGCCAAACCCTGGCCAATATCCATAATACTACAAAATATATTGATACCTTCTTTCCCAACTCCGATGAGCCTCATAGCAGTTACAATTCGTCGATTTACTTCATATGCCTTATTTACAAACGGGCATGACTGAATATAACGGATGTTTTCGCAGCCACATTGTACTCCAATTTCAAATCCTAGTCCTCGTGCAACTGATCGAGAAAAAGTCATTTTTTGCTTACAAGTAGCACATATTATCATTAATGCAAGAGATGAAAACACAGAACAAAATTCTAATATACAATAACTAAAATTATAATCCACAAGAATTCCATCATCACTTGAACTCTTCAACTTTGCTGCTGATGCACTAGTAAAAGATATATCCTCTTCGACAGTATGTTGATTGCCGTGGAACTTCCGTTTTTTTGATCTACTTGGACGATAAGTACCTTGTCTCCTACTTTTTTATCCATATTACAAACACAAACAAAATATTCACTTGAAATTTAAAAGAATTCACCGAAAATATCTGACATGATTGAGTACGTCTTCACTGTTTCAAGGTTAACATGGGACTAATAATTAATAATAATAAGACTTATGTTGTTAATTCAAAACGAACCAAGATAGCATCAAATGTGACATTTTATGTTATTATCCTATGTGAAAACATTAACTTGTGTCGTTATAGTTAAAATTTCTCTCGATTGATTTATAAAATACGATTTCTACAAAAAGTCGTTTGGGATTGCAGTCGTTGACTGAACGATGTCGTTGAGTCAGGGTGGGCGAACTCAATGTAAAATATTTGAAATCGATTTTTAGTACGTAAACCGAAACACCTTTAGCGCTGATGTATAATTTTTTAGTGAAGTCCCTAGATTTATAAATCTAGGGATATTCATTTTAAACAAATACGAAAATACAACAATGTTTCCATGACAACACGTTCAAAACATATTTTAACTTCATGTAAGAGCATTCGGAGTTATTGTAATTGATTTTTGATCATTTCGAGCTTAAACGTGAAACATAACGTTTACAGTGATTACAATTGTGTTCCGTAGTATTTTTTTTTTACTTCTATTACCGGTAAGTGTTGATTAACTTTAACATTTTTACAACCTTTCGTTACATTATGTTTCCTTTTCAGATATGTATAGCGTGTACGGTTTCTATTTGTAATGATAAGGAGTCTTCCCGCTATCGATTCCCGAATTGCAGCAAGGATCCGTAGAGATTTAATAAGTGGATTTGGGCTAAGTGGATATTAGGTATATTTGTTTAGTTTAATAAATTACGCATTCTTGTATTAGCTTCATTAATGAAAATAAAAAAGATTAATCTATTTTAAAAAATGTTTTTTCTTTTATCATTGCTACTTATTTTTCGTACACAATAAGTGAGTCACTTATGGCTCACTTATTGTAGTACGAATAAAGAAATGAAATTAAATAAAAAAATATTTTATTTCAAATTTCGCGGTTTTTTTTAATAGTTGTACATCAGCGCTGTGAGTTTTCGGCTTACGTACTAAATTTGACGCATTTCAAAAATCTAGTGGGAGTTCACCTTCTATATCTTTCTTTTTCTATGGGACTAACTCAAATTAAAGGGAAAAAATTGAATAAAGGTTTTTGTAAAATACGTTACTGTGATCTTCAAACAATTGGTACTCAATTCATACTCAGAGCCGGGCCTCCAGTCGTCCGATAAGCTTCTAGGGAGATATTTTTGAATATCTAAACTATCAAATTATGAAAGAAAAAATTTTTCGATTTCTTCAAATTTCTAGACTAGAATAGCCCCTTAAGCACTCATTTTACTGTTTGTTAATTGTTAGTTTGTTGTTTTTGTTTTGTTCTTGTCGTTTTGCTGTTATCTTTTTGCCGTTAATTTTTCGTAGATAGTAAAATTTCTTAAATTTGAAAATGTAGTTAATTTACGTTATTAAAGTCATTGTTGTACCACATAATCAAGGTCAAGATGGAGAAGTAGGTAAAACAAGTATTAGAATTTTGACGTTTCCATGGTTACGCATCAGAGAATCAAAACCTTCTTTAAAAAAATGGCTACTTACATGATTCAAATATGAGATTAATCGGTCTTCAAAACGGATTAACTCGAAAACGCTTGCAGATACGCAATTGCAGCAAGAGGATCATTCTTACGTAAAAAGGTCTAAGGCATCTAAATTTTAAGTCAGGATAGTAAAAAGTTGACATGGAAAAAAGTTACATAAGTAAATTTCCAAGTCATCCCTGGCACGCACGCCACTGATGAATTTCATGCAAAATCGATACCACTATTTAATTCCTCTTGAAATTTTAGGCTAGTGTACCAATTTTTTTGATTTACCTTTAATTTTTTTTTTAAATTTTAATTAATTAATTTACCTAATTTTTTTTATTTTTATTATTAATACAGTTTAACAAGGTCATGTTTGGAGTATATGTCGAAACGTATCCCTCAAGCAGCAGCTCACAACATCTTATTTTCATGGTTACAATACATGACGTTGCACGGCCATGAGGAAGTAGCTTCGAAATCCTTCAACTACATCAAATGGAATTTAAGTGAGGTGGCTAATAGTCGGGATTTCAGTGACTTCAAAGCAAGTTGGTTATCTCTTTTGTATTTATCATCGGAAACCTTTTATTCGACATAATCGTCCCAATAAAATAATCCATTTGTTTATACGTCTACGTTGTTGATGTTCTACGTCTTTCAAATGTGTTGTTTGATTTTGTGGCACGGGCCGATTGAGCAAATTAACGGAATTCAATCAAACGTACAATAAAACTCTGATTTTGTTGTTAGTGTACAACATAGTTAGTGATTTTGTTGTACACTAAATAAAAAAAAAACTTTTAAGTTTGTGGTAAAAGCCATCGAAAAAGTACATTATTTAAATTCCCAATTGATAGTTTTATATTTGGATAATTTGATTCTGTTTCATTCCGGGTTTTGGTGATTTAGATGTAGAACTAGTGATAAATTTGTTACAACAAAGCGATCTTGTTGTTGATGAGGAGAGGCAAGTTTATCGTTTTATGGAACATTAGCTAAATTTGAAAAAGAGTCAATTAATTGCAAATGGGTTATCTTCAAAAGACGTAGAAAAAGAATGGATTATTTGGTTGATGGGGTTGTCTCTAATATAAGGTTTCCGATGATGAGTACAAGAGAGATAACCGAGTTGTTTTATTCGGCTTTATGTAGAAAACATAAAGAGTTTTTTGGTCGTAGGACGGCAATCGCGATGGCTTATCAAACGGGAGACAACTATTCGCATATCGCATTGCTTAAAAAAAGTGGAAGCGATGAGCTGTTGTTTAAACCAATGTTGTATATCCCAAATTGTTTTAGTTCTATGGTGCATAATAGATAATTTTCCAAGTTTAGCTAGTTATCATAAGAGAACGCTTTTATTTTCGTCTAATACTATGGCGAAGGACCCGGAGTTTGATCCGATGAACAAATGGGTTGTTGATTTGTATCCGGAAGGGGTTTTTTAATGAAAAGTGTTGTTTGATTTTGTGACACAGACCGACTGAGGTCCCGGATCCCATTTTTTCGACGTCGAAAAAATATGCTCGGGTACCTCAATCGGTCCGTGGCACAAAATCAAACAACATTTTTAATAGACGTGGATAAACAAATGGATTATTTTGTTGAGGTGATTATGTCGAATACAAGATTTTCAATGATGAGTCTAGAAGAGATAACTAAGTTGCTTTTATAGCCTTTAATAAGGAAGTATAGAGAATTTTTTGTCAACAAAAACGTCTTTTACATCCCTATTAATAAAAGTAATAAAAGTAAGTTCGTATCTCTCTTGTACTCGTCATCGGAAACTTTATATTCGACATAATCGCATCAACAAAATAATACATTTGTTGATCTACGTTTTTCAAAAGTATTGTTTGATTTTGTGCCACGGATCGATCGAGGTTCCCGAGCAGATTTTTTCGACGTCGACAAAATGTGCTCCGGGACCTCAGTCGGTCCGTGCCGCAAAATCAAACAACACTTTTCATAAAATACCCCTTTTGGATAGAAATCAACAACCCATTCGCTTATCGGATCAAACTTCGAGTCCTTTACCATAGTATTAGACGAAAATGAAAACGTTCTCTTATGATAACTAGGTAAGCTTCGAAAATTAACTATATGCACAGTAGAACTAAAATAACCCGACGTATACAACCTTGGTTTAAACAACAACTTTCCGTTTTCACTTTTTTTAAGCAATGCGATACGCGATTCGTTTTCTCCCCTTTGATAAGCCATCGCGATCGTCGTCCTAGAGTTAATAAACTCTTCATATTTCCTACTTAAAGCCGAATAAAACAACTCTGTTATCTGTCTTTTGCTCATCATCGGAAACCTTATATTTGAGATAACTTCTTCAACTAAATGGTCCATGCGTTTTTCTACATCTTCTGAAGATAACCCATTTTCAATTAATTGGCTCTTGTTGTAATATTGCTAATGTTCCATAAAACTACAAACTTCCCTCTCCTCATCAACAACGAGATTGTTGTGTTGTAACAAATTTATCACTAATCTACATCAAAATCACCAAAACCCGGAATCAAACAACGCGGTTTTGTTGTACGCTAAACAAGGAGGGAGCAAGTTAAGGTTGTTGGATACTGTAAAAGATATTTTCTTTATTTAGTTATACTACTAGTTATTATATTAGACTGATTACATGTTTATTAAATTGTATACACCTCGTATAAAAATAAAGTTATACTACTGTATTCTTTATTACAGTTTTTATTTTAAAATTTGGTGCCAATAGTTTTATTGTTTCATCGTATGAATTATATTTTGTAAAAATTACATTTTAATATCGTTTGATTATGGAAATAATTTTTAACTACCAAAAATTTTTTTTTCTCAAAAATTTTCTAACCTAACCTAGAAATTTTTATAGATTACATTAAAAGACATTTTAATTTATTATTTTCCAAAAAATCTTTTCTTTATTCCCAAAAATAAAGTCTAAGGAATTTTTTTTTAATCGAAAATTTATATTTTTAAGTTAAGTGAAAATGTAAGACTTTAGAAAAAAATTTCTTTCTTAAAAATTTTCTAACCTAACCTAGAAATTTTTATAGATTACATTAAAAGATATTTTAATTTATCATTTTCCAAAAAATTTCTTCTTTATTCCCAAAAATAAAGTCTAAGGAATTTTTTTTAAATCGAATATTTATATTTTTAGGTCAAGTGAAAATGTAAGACTAGAAAAAAAAATTTTTCTCAAAGATTTTCAAACCTAACCTAGATATTTTTATAGGCTACGATAAAAGACATTTTAATTTATCATTTTCTAACAAATCTCTTCTTTATTCTCAAAAATAAAGTCTAGGGAATTTTTTAAAAATCGAAATGTTATGTTTTTATGTTAAGTAAAAATGTAAGACTTTAGAAAAAAAAATTTTTCTCAAAAATTTTCTAACCTAACCTAGAAATTTTTGTAGGTTACATTAAAAGACATTTTAACTTATCATTTTCCAAAAAATCTCTTCTTTATTCCCAAAAATAAAGTCTAGGGAATTTTTTAATAATCGAAATTTTATATTTTTAGGTCAAGCGAAAATGTAAGACTAGAAAAAAATTTTTTTCTCAAACATTTTCTAGCCTAACCTAGAAATTTTTAAAGATTACATTAAAAGACATTTTAATTTATTATTCTCCAAAAAATTTCTTTTTTGTTCCCAAAAATAAAGTCTAGGGAATTTTTTTAAAATCGAATTTTTATATTTTTAGGTCAAGTGAAAATGTAAGACTAGAAAAAATTTTTTTTCTTAAAAATTTTCTAACCTAACCTAGATATTTTTATAGGTTACGTTAAAAGACATTTTAATTTATCATTTTCCAAGAAATCTCTTTTTTATTCCCAAAAATAAAGTGTAGGGAAATTTTTTAAAATCGAAATTTTATGTTTTTAGGTTAAGTGAAAATGTAAGACTTTAGAAGAAAAAAATTTCTCAAACATTTTCTAGCCTAACCTAGAAATTTTTTTAGATTACATTAAAAGACATTTTAATTTATCATTTTCCAAAAAATCTCTGTTTTATTCCCAAAAATAAACTCTAGGGAATTTTTTAAAAATCGAAATTTTATATTTTTAGGTCAAGTGAAAATGTAAGACTAGAAAAAATTTTTTTTCTCAAAAATTTTCAAACCTAACCTAGATATTTTTATAGGCTACGATAAAAGACATTTTAATTTATCATTTTCCAAAAAATTTCTTCTTTATTTCCAAAAATAGAGTTTAGGGAATTTTTTAAAAATCGAAATTTTATATTTTTAGGTTAAGTGAAAATGTGAGACTTTAGAAAAAAATTTTTTTCTCAAAAATTTTCTAACCTAACCTAGAAATTTTTATAGATTACATTAAAAGACATTTTAATTTATTATTTTCCAAAAAATCTCTTCTTTATTTCCAAAAATAAAGTCTAGGAAATTTTTTAAATATCGAAATTTTATATTTTTAGGTTAAGTGAAAATGTAAGACTTTAGAAAAAAATTTCTTTCTTAAAAATTTTCTAACCTAACCTAGAAATTTTTATAGATTATATTAAAAGACATTTTAATTTATCATTTTCCAAAAAATCTCTTCTTTATTTCCAAGAATAAAATCTAGGGATTTTTTTTAAATCAATTTTTTATGTTTTTAACAGTGAAACAACTTAAATTGGTATTTTAATCGTTTATTGTATTGCAATACAACACAATGACACAAAGAAGTAAGGTGAGTCGTTCGCAATGTACATTATTTTACAATAGTAAAGTTAAAAGGGTTAAAACAATGGTGGTTATTGTTTACAAATAATTATGCATTTTACGTTTAGATGAAGGCATTAGAATCACAGTAATTTATAAAAAGAAGAAGTAAACTCTTCTCGATCTACGTTTTTGGTTAATTAGCGAAAATTAAGAAAAAAATTATAATGTTTTGAGAGGTTAGGAAGGTTGTAATTTGAAAATAACATTTTAATTTATTGGGATATGTAAAGAACGAGACTTGGACCCGAAAGAAGGCGATGTTTTTTTAATCTTAAACTCCTCTTAATTGACTCATTTAAGTGTAAAAATTTTACTAATAAATTGATGATGAAAAGGATGAATCAAAAGTCTAGATGTTGCTTAGGGTTGATTATAGGACCCTAATTTTTAAATTTAAGATCAAGAAGTAAGGAAGTTTTTGGTACGTTTCTAGACTTTCAATTCGATTTGGTAAAGCTTTGTTTTTTTCTTATTTAAAGCGGTTTTTTAAACACTTATATACAATCATTTTATTGTGGCATAATTTTTATTTAAACATTTTAATGGTCCCTATTAAACTCTTTTTTCATTACTTGTTTTAATCTAACTCTTTAGAGGAAACGTTTAACTTTGTGATGATAAAATCTATTTTTATTTTATTTTATTTTTTTTTTTTACTTTTTTATGTTAGTTATTTATATATCAACTTTACTATCTTATAAATCGGTTAAATTAAGTAACTCAGGTCGTTGTGCGCATACGACTAAAAGTTAATTTTGTTGGTACAGTTCTTTCGACCTATATTTTAGCCTTATTTATTATACGTTATTGACCTTATTGATGACGTATCTTATGTTAGTTAAAACTTGGTTAATTTAACGAAAAAAAGGTGCATCTACAAGAAATTAATTTCATTTTAAGGCCTGTATTCAGAGACGTTAGGAAAGAAGCTGCTAGGCGAGATTTTTTGTTCAACTGCGAATGTCTGCTCTGAGAGTGCGCTCTTTGTCGGGGCTTAGTTTTTTGGCCGATGGATCGGTCGGTCGCACTTTAAGCACAGCCTGGTTCTTGTTTACTTTTGTTTATGTATTTAGTATGAATAGTTTTAAAGGGCAGGTCATTGAAATTTCTAAATACAACAATGACACCCCTAAAAGGCATCAAATACCTTTTGTTACTATGCCCAAAAGAGCTACTGTTTCCGGCAGCAGAAGCAGTAAATGTAATTGAATCACTGTCAATTGCATTTTCAATTTCATTTCATTTTCTACGTTGTCTAATATTAGATCTATCTGCTCTTCAGATGGAGAATTATATGGTCCACCACCTGTTTGCATCCTTTGCCGCTTTTCCATAGCAACTTGCCTTTTTCTTTTATTTTTTAAATTGTCCCCAGCCTTTTTAGCTGTTCCACAGTTTTCTAAATAGCAAAAGTAACAAATTATATGCTTTAACAGAGTCATAAGTAACAGTACTTACAGGTTCACTCTCTGAGACAGAGTTAAACTGTTTTGTTAACGACGTCCAAGCTTTTAATCGTTCGACTCGACTGACAGAATCGCTTTGTTTGTTTTCAATTTGGTCATAAAATTGTTTAACAAATTCTTGTAATAACCTTTTTTCATTTTCACTCATATATCTTTTAGCTGTCTGGGTATTGGACATTTTTAGGAATAGGTAACTACTTAAAATTTCTAAAAATACTGTAAGAAACTACAACTACTTATCAATATTTAACAATAACACTAAAAATAATTAATCCTAATCAAAACAACTACCACTAGAACTTATGAAAAAAAAAATGTTAATGTAAGTAATATAATAAAAGTAAAAAAGGACCTTATCTAAGAAAAAGTGATTAAAAAAATATGGAAAATGAAAAAATAACTACAAATACTACTAATTGTAAGACAAAAAAACAGTAACTATAATCGCAACAACAATGGAAAACACAGAGGACTCGTTCAGGATAACAGCTAGTACAGAAATGAATTTTAACGATTTATTTTGCTCTAAAGAAAACTTGTAAAGAGAGAAAAAATGTTACAATCAATGGATCAAAATTTAAAAAATATGTATTCATTTTCATTTCTATTTTCAAACTGATCATTTAAAACATGAAATTTGACGTTTAAACGTTAATTTTGATACGTGGACATCAAATTTTGACATTTACACGTTAATTTTGACATTTGGACATCAATTTTGACATTTGGACATCAAATTTTGACATTTAAACATCAATTTTGACATTTGGACATCAAATTTTGACATTTAAACGTCAATTTTGACATTTTGAGGTAAAAATTTTGACATTTGGAGATCAAATTTTGACATTTTTACATCAAATTTGGCACTAAAACGTTAAAATTGAAAAGAAAATTTCAAATTTCGTTCATATTCAAGTTAGCAAGTTGTTTAAAACGTAAAAATTAACATTTTATGACATATGGAGATCAAATTTTGATATTTTAACGCAAACTTTGACATTGAAATATCAAGTTTTAACATTTAAACGTCACATTTGGCGGTCAAATTTTGAGAGTTCATCATTAAAGTTTGTATTAAAACGTCAAAATTGAATAAAAAACTTCAAATCCAGAGCAATTTCGAATTAGTGAAAGGTCTAAAATGTCAGAACTAACATTTCAGCTTCAAATTTGACAGTTTAAATGTCGAATTTGATAGTTAAACAGTAATTTTGACGTTTGGGAATCAAATTTAGACATTTCATCATCAAAGCTTACACTAAAACGTCAAAATTTAATAGAAAGCTTCAAATGCAGACCAATTTCGAATTATTGAAAGAACTAAAAAGACCTAAAACGTTAAAACTGGCATTTCAGCATTAAATTTGACATTTAAACGTCAACTTTGATATATGAAGACCAAATTTTGACATTTAAACGTCAACTTTGACATATGGAGATCAAATTTAGACATCTTAACTTCAAATTTTAATTAAGAAATTTCAATGACCTGCCCTTTAAAACCATTCATACGAACTACATAAACAAAAGTAAACAAGAACTCGGCTGTGCTTAAAGTGCGACCGACCGATCCATCCGCCAAAAAATCAAGCCCCGACGAAGAGCGCACTCTCAGAGCAGGCAAACGCAGTTGAACAAAAAATCTCGCCTAGCAGCTTCTTTCCTAACGTCTTTGAATACGGGCCTAAATGTTATAAATCCTTTACGTCAAAGAAAGTCTTTTACATTGGCACAATAGCTAATAAGGAACTAACAACTTATTCAAATCTTTTTTTCTTGCCTACAAGTAGCGTGTAAAGTTTCTTGTAATCGATTACAACTTATTAATTAATTTAAGCTAATATGTTGTAAAATGTGTTATTTACAAGCTAGAAAATAAGTATAAATATACGACTTTAAAAAGGAAGTTAATCGTTAAAATCGTGTTTGTTTAAAAAACGAATGTTCAAAAATCATCGTCAATTTTTCATAATTACGTTTAATTCTTAACCACTTTACATTAATAACTCCTAGTTTTGTATCCATCATAACAATAAATAATGTAAGGTTGTTAGTATTGATGTTAGTAGTTAAAGATTAATACGTTAATAATTAATGAACATTCGGATATAAACTCGTTTAAAACTTATATTCGTATTGCTCGAAATATAGTCAAGTTCAAATCGAATTTCGTAATTATTTAATGAATCTTTCGGTTTCGCAGTCGGTGTCGTCGCGGTCGGGCGGCGAAGGACCCGATATGGACAACATGGGAAGTCCGAAATGGAGTTCTTCGTCGTCGTCGTCCGCCGAAAGGTTGTCAACGCTTTTCGCCCTTCTGCATAATCTCGAAATGGAGCCGTGACGTCTAAAAAACTCTTTGGAATCGAAGCCGGGGCCGCTATTCGACATAAAAATTGCCGAATTTATGCGCTCACGATGGTTTTTCGGCGGCTAAAATAAAAATTAATTAAAAATTAAATGGTAAGTGTAGATTATTATTACTATTCTTTTATATTTTAAATTTTTATGGATTTTTTTTTGTGTTATAAAAAGAAATTGAAAGCTTTATATTAAAAATTGCTCCGTGCAAAATCGTGTAATAACACACACAGCTTAGATGTGGATAAAATAAGTGTTTAAGTTAATTTGTGTGATTTTAAAATCGATTAGGTAAGTATACATTCTTAATCTATTAATTTAATCTAGGGTACACATAAGAAAAGTATTAAGAAATTAATGCAGCCTTAAAACTTACCTAAAATTCTTGATTATCTCATAAAATAAAAAAATAAAGTACATATTTAGACGATTTCAGTGCTTGTGCCAGGTTTTCCTCTTTACTTCTTTTTTTTTAATTAAGTGATAAAAATTCGTGATAAAGATATAAAAAAACATTACAAAGCGTACGAAATGCGTGCCTTATTTAAAGTATTTCGTTCCTTTAAATTTATATTGGTAGTGAGTAATAAGTAACATCGCTAACTCTAATAAACATAAGGAATAATTAAGGTTCTATGATTTTAATGTTTTATAAAATTGATTTATTTTTGAATTGATATAGATGTTTCTGATTGAATGGAAATATATGGATTCATATTTATTAAGGGAGTGTTATCGAGAATTGATGATGATTCATCGCATGTAAGGCGTTTCCCGATGCAATTTCGGATATACCTCTATCCTTGCATTTCTATACTATGCAGTGAAATTTCCTTTGTGCAGACACCAACGGGACCGGCCAAAAGTGTCCGTTCAAGGGGGATGTCTGCTTAACAGAAATGCGAAGTAAATATTGTGTTTTTTTAATGAAAATTATTTAAGAGAATCGGATCTTTAAAGCGTATATGTGCATATTTTTAAAATAAATAAAAAAATTTAAACTTATATTCATTTATTAACTAAAATTAAGAGTATTCTTGCCCTCTGCATTAACAAATTGGCGTAAGTATTAACTTAAAAGGATGGACACTCTTTTTGGGAGATTAAATTTTAGATTTCATATGCAGCAATATACATGGTGTTTAAAAAAGATGCGGCAATATTAATGAGGGTGGTCATCCAGGTCCAGGTCATTTTATACAAAAAAGTTCATAAGAAAAGAATTTTTTTTAAAGAACAAGGGTTTTATTCAAGGACAAAAACAAATATTTTACCAAAGCAATAATTTTACCAAGCAAAAATTACAAAAACTGTGCAAAATGACCACCTCGAGCTCGGATGCAAGAATCCAATCTTCTCCCCATTGACTGGCGAACTCTCTCAAAAACACTAGAATCTCTTTTAATTGAGTTGCACTCAACAATGATTCGATTTCTTAAGTCCTTTACGTTTTCCAATGGAGTAACGTACACCAAGGACTTCAAAAGGTCCCACAGGAAAAAATCCAGGGGATTTAAGTCCAGAGATCGTGCAGGCCATAAGTGAGGTCCACCTCGGCCAATCCAGCGATTTCCATATGCCGGTGTTAAGAAATCACGAGCTACTCGACTAAAAGTACTGGTGCGCCATCGTGCATACACCACATTGCATCTCTAATTGCTAATGGTACGTCCTCCAGAAAACCAGTGGGCGTGCTTTTCAAAAATTTGCCATACACCTCTCCGGTAAGTCTTCCTGGTAAAAATACCGGTTCAATTAGGCAGTCACTCACAATTCCAAGCCAAACGTTCAAAGAAAACTGATGTTGAAAACGATCTTCAACAATTTCACGTGTATTTTCGACACACCATCATACATGGTTATTATGGAAATTGCGTATGACATTTCTTGAAAAGTTCGCTTCATCGGTGAACAGAATCAACGTTAGGAATTGAGGGATTTCAACCATTTTTTGCAAAAGCTATTGACAGAATGCAATGCGAGGAGGAAAATCAGCAGAAAGTAATGCTTGAACGCGTTGTATATGGAATGGGTACAACAAATATTCCTTCAGAATGTGCCAAATAGTCCCATTACTTACATTCAAAGCGTTAGCAATTTTTCGAGTAGAAGTACCTTGACCTTCTTCAATCATGTCTAGCACATGCTCTTTCATCACTACCGTTCTTGCTGTCCTTTGCCTTCGTGCTCCTCCATTTCGTCTAAATGTGCCTGTTTCATAAAGACGCCGATGAATACTTTCGAAAGTTTTTCTATCAGGAGCAATACGGCTAGGAAATCTTTCGGTATACAACCGCCTAACTTCTAATGCATTGCCATCAGTAAGTCCATAAATATAGTGCATGTCGGTCATCTTGGCATTCGTATAGCGATTTATGATAAGGAAATTCAACAAATATGTCAGTGAATAAAACGGAACTGTTTCAAAATATGTAAATTTTTACTGCTTTTTTAAATTAAACTTCACTACGCTGTAAATCGATAACGAAGCGTTTCCAGACCATGTTTATTATACACTTTTTTGTATAAAATGACCTAGACAATCACTCCCTTTAACACTTTAACGACCGCACGTCTACGTAGTCAAACGTCGCGAGGGGCCGGCAGTGTATTTATTGTTGTCATATTGTTACTGGTTGTTGCTTTAAAATTGAGTGAAAACAGTGCTATTTCAACCTTTCAACCTTCGACGGTAGCATCACACGCATGTTGTGTGAGCGGTCCTTAGCGGTTGTTCTAGCTATCACACACATGCCCAAGCAGCAATTTTAGACACATGGTCGACACTGTGTCGATACATAAGCCTGGACACGACACATTTAATGGGCACAGTGTCGACACTGTGTCCGCTATGTTTGGGAAATGTGTCCAAAATGGTGACAGAAATGTGTACCATATAGTGCCCAAAATGTACCCAAGTTAGTGTTTAAAATGTGCCTTTAATTGTACTAAAATGTCTCCAGAATGTGTCGCATTTGTGTCGTATATGTTTCCAAAGTGAACGTTTAATGTGTTCAAAATGTTTCTCTTTTGTTACCAAATAGATTTTCATGTGTCCATTATGTTCCTACTGCTAAAACTCCTAAGGTATTTTATACTGGTATGTTATAATTGAAGTTTTGCTATGTCTAAGGGTTAAAAAATATTACGGATTAAAATTTTCTGATAATAGTGTGTATGATACCTTTAAATAACGAAAGCGCCTCAAAAAAATAGATTATTTTTAACAAACTAAAAAAGTCAAACATTTTTAGTTATTGGAAATTTCAAGAAATGTTGTTAGAAATTAGTGTGGAGATATTTGGGGTGACACAAAAAAATTATTTGCTCGAATATTTATGTTTAGTAACGCCAAATATTGTAATTCAGAGCAAAATATAGATATCCGCCATTCTTTTTTCATCTCGTTGACACAACTTTTCAACGAAAATATGGCGGATTTAATGATTGCGTCCAAATAGAAACACGTGTCCGATATTTAACCAATTATTTTCCGAAAATGGTTCAAAGTAACACAAGAAACATAAGGGCTATAATTTGGACTCGTGTTTCCAAAACTTGACCGATATGTTGCCTAAAAGTGTCTATGCACACAGAACAAATTTGGGCACATCGTGTCAATTAAGTGTCGACTCATCTGGGATTAAATTGCGTCTACTTAACACATTTTGGAAACAAATTAGAAACGCAAACTTAAGAACAAATTCAAGCACATTGTGTCAATTAAGTGTCGACGCGTCTGTGACTAAATTGTGTTTTGAAGTCGAAAGTAACACATAATGGAAACATATTAGACACATGAATCCAAAATGTGTCTGTTTAGACACGCATTTTTTCTGACACACTGTGTCCATAATTTGTCGACACATAGCGGCTACATTCTTATAAATTGGATACAGGACACAAAAAGTCCGATAAGTGTCGACTCAATTCGGACTCAAAAAAATTGTGCCCGATATCGGACACAATTTGCTGCTTGGGTGTTGTGTGAGCGGTCGATAAAGTGTTAATATTTCCGCATCTTTTTTAAACATTTTGTATAATGTGAAACTAAATGTCAGTCTAATGACGCAAAAAAGCATCTATTGTTGTCTGTCACCTCGTTTTCTTTTAACTGGAGTCCAGAAATCATATTTTTAATTTAGAAAGAAGCTTCAAAGATTTTATCACCATATGTTTGGATATTCTCTACTATTACTGGAACCTCATCGATGTTAGAATCTTCAGACAGTTCTTGCACTTTTGGAGTTTCAATTTTTCAAATCTGGGTCTTCAACATACAAATTTTCATTCAGTTTAAAGAAATCATTAAGGTTTTTATTATCAGTCAATTTCAAAAAATTTTTATATGTGAGAATATCTGTAACTACATTAAGTGGTAAGTCATCTTTTGAATCAGATGTAAAAACCTCATTTAGCTGGTCTTCGTTTTACATATTGTCGTGCTTAAATCCTGCTTTAGGCAGCAACTTTTAACTGTTTCCTTTGTTACTTGGGTCCAAGTAGTTTTTGCAAAGTACAATACACCGTCATATCTTTTTCTGCATAGACGTCAAACTTGTATTGAACCCCGTATGTACGAAAAAATGAGAACGTTTAAATTTCGGTGTACTCGGGAAAGGCCGTCATTCAAGCTAAGCAGAAAGGCACGACATAGGCTGCGCTTGTACCTTGCAAATATTGAAGTCGGTAAATCACTGGTTAAAGGGAAAATCTTCTGTTAAAGGGAGATAGTCAAGTCGGCACGCGGACCGATTGTTCATTTAAGAGAACATCTTCTAGTGTCTGCGTCCATTCAAGAAAATGTCCGTCCATGAGGGACTTAATGTAATGTAAATTACATGAGAGTCCCAAGCAGCAAATTGTGTCCGATATCGGGCACAATTTTTTGAGTCCGAATTGAGTCGACACTTATCGGACTTTTTGTGTCCTGTATCCAATTTATAAGAATGTAGCCGCTATGTGTCGACAAATTATGGACACAGTGTGTCAGAAGAAAAATGCGTGTCTAAACAGACACATTTTGGATTCATGTGTCTAATATGTTTCCATTATGTGTTACTTTCGACTTCAAAACACAATTTAGTCACAGACGAGTCGACACTTAATTGACACAATGTGCTTGAATTTGTTCTTAAGTTTGCGTTTCTAATTTGTTTCCAAAATGTGTTAAATAGACGCAATTTAAGCCCAGATGAGTTGACACTTAATTGACACGATGTGCCCAAAATTTGTTCTGTGTGCATAGACACTTTTAGGCAACATATCAGTCAAGTTTTGGAAACACGAGTCCAAATTATAGCCCTTATGTTTCTTGTGTTACTTTGAACCATTTTCGGAAAATAATTGGTTAAATATTGGATTCGTGTTTCTATTTGGACGCAATCATTAAATCCGCCATATTTTCGTTGAAAAGTTGTGTCAACGAGATGAAAAAAAAAAAATGGCGGATATCTATATTTTGCTCTGAATTACAATATTTGGCGTTAATAAACATAAATATTCGAGCAAATAATTTTTTTGTGTCACCCCAAATATCTCCACACTAATTTCTGACAACATTTCTTGAAATTTGCAATAACTAAAAATGTTTGACTTTTTTAGTTTGTTAAAAATAATCAATATTTTTGAGGCGCTTTCGTTATTTAAAGGTATCATACACACTATTATCAGAAAATTTGAATCCGTAATATTTTTTAACCCTCAGACATAGCAAAACTACAATTATAACATACCAGTATAAAATACCTTAGCAGTTTTAGCAGTAGGAACATAATGGACACATGCAAATCTATTTGGTAACAAAAGAGAAACATTTTGAACACATTAAACGTTCACTTTGGAAACATATACAACACAAATGCGACACATTCTGGAGACATTTTAGTACAATTAAAGACGCATTTTAAACACTAACTTGGGTACATTTTGGGCACTATATGGTACACATTTCTGTCACCATTTTGGACACATTTCCCAAACATAGCGGGCACAGTGTCGACACTGTGCCCATAACATGTGTCGTGTCCAGGCTTATGTGTCGACACAGTGTCGACCATGTGTCTAATATTGCTGCTTGGGGTCGGATAGTTCCATGAGAAATTGTCCGTCCAATGGGGGTGTCTGTTTAAGAGGGGTGTCCGCGAAAGGAAATTTCATTGTATACAAAGAGTGACCAAGCTCTTTGATAGCGCAAGTAATTTTTTAAAATTTTAAATGTTTTGCGAGCCGCAATTAAATATGTATTGAAAAGGTACGCAAAAGAGTTGTTAAAACTTTTTTTATAGAAATTATATTTACTAAAAACTTATAAATAAAAGTACAAAATATGTCTATTGAATTTAAATATTAAAAATTAAACACATTTGCTTCACTGCTCTTGATAATTTTTTAAAATTTGGTAAGTAATTGGTGACAGCACTTCTCAGCAATTCTTTGAGATGCTGGTTCGTTAATACTGGTCGATGTTTGGATTTCAGGAATTTTGAAGTGGAATAAAATGATTCACATAAGTACGTTGTTCTCGAACATTCAAATAATTCGACAAGCAGCCTTTTTTTAATTCAGGATACTTCTGGTACAAATTTCCAAAATTCGGTAATCGACGTCGACTCATATTTTAATTGTAGAGTTTTATTTTCTTGCATCTCTATTAATTCTCCAAATTATATTTGAGTCATAGTTATACTGGAAATGGAAAACTCACCTTAAATTATGTTAATTTTAAATGGATTCAGAAAAAAAATCTAGAGACGATTTAAAATATTTCAAGTCTTGAAATCTATTTTAGAATTCCGTTAATATTCCTTTTAGCTTTTTTATATACTCGTTTAGTTTTTCTTGTTTAATATTGAAACAATTTTTTTTTAATTCAAGGAAAATGAGAAAATGTTTTATTTTTAATAGCCCTTTTGGAAAAGTTACAGTTTAGTTTGAAAACTAAACATACACTGTAAGGGGTCAGATATTATTTTATATTTCCCCTGCAATTGGAAATTCAGTGTTTGCAAATGTTCCATGACATCAGTCGAAAACAACGTTAATTAGCACAAAAATGAAAAAAGAACTCGGATACATTTATCGTTAGCCACAAATAATCCTTCAAAGAGCCGCAGGTTGGCCCCCTCTGCGATGTGTATACAGTACAATATATGATTTCCATTAAAATTTTTTAAGTTATCTCCATTTTTCAGTAGCAATCTTTCCCAGATTATTTTGAACATCCCCCTTTATGTGGTAGAACAATATTTGAGCTACCATAAATGTAAGTTATTCCGTTTTTTTTTAAAACCTCTCACCAAATGTAAAAAGTATCAAGAGTTTTCGGAAAATGTGTATAATATAGAAACATATAATGGTATTTTCTTTCTAAAAATGAAAATACTTCAGAAACGATGTTTATATGAAAGAATATGCAGAAATATACAGGATGTTGCATTTAAACTAACGAAGTTGGTTTCAGTACAACCGAAAGTGTCACCAAACATCTTGAAAATACTTTTAGTCAGTTGGGTACATCGTCTTTAGTCTATCTTCACAATTTCAGAAAGAACTGTAGGACGAACATTTTCAATCAATGTTTACTTGGGCTTTTATCCTTATTTTAGAACGTAGAATGCACTAGTAACGTATGGCCGTCTAATTTCGGGACACTATATAAAGTACAGTATGTGGTTCCCTTTAGAATTTTTTAAGTTATCTCCATTTTTCAATAGCAATCTTTCCCAGGTTGTTTTGAACATCCTCCTTCATGTGGCAGAACAATACTTGAGTTACCATAAATTTAAGTTATTTCGTCTTCTTTAAAAACCTCTGAATGTAAAAAAATGTTAAAAATATTCGGAAAATGCGTATAATATAGAAACGTATAAAAGTGTTTTCTTTCCAAAAATGAAAATACTTCAGAAATTATGAAGAATACGATATGAAATGTTTATATGAAAGAATATACAGAAGTATACAGGATATTTTATTTAAAATAACGAAGTTGGTTTCGGTATAACCGCAAGTGTTATGAAACATCTAGAAAATATTTTTAGTCAGTTGGGCACATCATCTTTAGTCTATCTTCACAACTTCAGAAAGATGGATCATGTAGTATTCTCAATAATACAGATCGACGTAATTCGTCATGCGAGATCTGTATAACGTATTGCTTTATAACAAGATAGTATTACTTTCATTTTTTAGTTCTTACGCTTTTCAAGTGATAAATCATTTCAATTCTCGCCAACACTGGTATAGTCAAACCCTATATTACCCTAAACCCTATTATTAACTGTTTATAACAGTGATCGACAAACTCGTTAGTGAAAAGAGCCAAACATAATCAGTACCACGATAGAAATTACTTATGAAAGTCATTTTTTTGTAATTTACGTAAGAAAAATTTTCTTTATTAAACAAAGGTTAAGAACAGTAATCGAGTTCACAAATTTAACTAGCAATTCTATAACATTGCAAAAATTTTCGGGAATGTCTGTACGTAAAGTGAATAAGTTCCCGTTTTATTCATACTTTTGGTCTGTTTGTTAAAATTGTGATATTTTTATCAAAATATCATTCAAATATTGTTTAAGAGACATAATTACAGCAATTGTAACATTTATGCATGTGTTTGTTCTTTGAGTGAAAATAATGCTAAAAATTCTTTTACAAATGTCTCATAATTATTCACCCAATGTTGTTGTTAATTAATTCCTCTAAAATTTCAAAACAAAAAAAGAGAAATAATTCATAGAAAGAATTCTGGAACCGAGAAATTAGACCATCGCAGATTTTTCTCTCTGAGGTTTTTTTGAATTCGCACTTCTATGCAAACGAGTAACAGAATTCTGCAGCTTGAAAGGGTAAGGGTTAATTCTCACTATACCATCCATCTTCATTTCATACGCAAACATTTCGCTTTCATAAAAATATTCTTAGCTGTGAATCAATGGACGTATACACACTTTACGTCCATTTAGATCCCGTTTCCAGTCTGTTCCATTCTATGTTCCACATTACATACATATAAACTAATAACATGACTGCCAATATTTTCAACGAAACGATGAAAAATGCCGTCAATCAACATCAAAAACAATAAACTCAAACCATAATCAATCAATGGACAAGCGATCACTTGTCCATTATCATTTTTAGAATTACAAACTTCCACAATGTAAAACCACTTTTTTGATAAATTGAGGAGCTTGCGTGCAAAAGCGGATATATCCATTTTGTAAAATCTTTCAGGAGACAGAAAACGTATAAAATTTTGGCCCTTCAGTGTATCAAAAAACTCATTAAAGGATATGCTAAATACAATTTAGACATGCTTTTTTTTAAGTTTTACCTACAAAAACTTGTAAAAATGATTAGAATGGATGAAAATCATATAGATAACATGTGTAACTCAATTTCGTCAACATATGTGACCTGGTCTATAAAAAGGGGGCTTAGGTGTGAAAACAAGTTTTCAAGAAAACAGCTGTTAAAATTTAATCTAAATTTACTTTATATCGTGTAAATTTACTTTAAATTTGTGAATTTCTATATAAAATAACGTGGTTTTGCCTTGAAATAAAAAATATGAAATGATGTCTATTATTTTATAACTTATTTTCCAAATTTTTTTCATTTTCAATCATTTCTCCTCTATTTTTTGTACATTTTTAACAAACTTCCCTACCAGTTAGAAATTTCCGGTTTGCGCCATTCGAAAGAGCATATTTTACTTTCACCAGGTCACATATGGATTTATCCGGTTTTGCAGGCAAGCTCCTCAATTATCCTTTTATATTGTAAAATATCGTGTTTATCCATTTACTTCTAAATTAAGCTGTGTATTTTGGAAGAAATCTTCTTTCATAAAATTCTTCGTTTAAATATATTCTAGTGAAATAGTGGATCATAGTCATGTTTTTATTGATTATTTTTAAAGTGATTGACATAAAATCTTAATTTTTTAAAAAATTGGCCATCAAAAATTTTCTTTCATTTTTAAATTATAGTCAGGGATCATCGAGTGAGTAATTTTGGAACATTATGCGACATAAGTTTATCTTGTTTACGGCGTTTTATCATTTATGGTGAAAAATTAGTCAACAACTACCGAAAAACGGATACCATTTTAGAATTTATCTGTACTTTCACTCTTTTAACGGCTAATTGTAAATCTTTACTTCTTCTAGAATATTTATTTTGTTTTTAAAATCTCGAAAACCATATGGTTTTCCTTACTTAGCTAGTTCATCACTTAACTAACTATCAGTTTTACTGTACGTATTAACACTATTGATCGAATAATTAGATATAACAGCTGATTTTTATTTATGCTTTTCCAATAACTACATCATTATTTAACAATATTCTAAAGTTACTCTAAATTTTATTTGATATTTTTCGACCAACATTTTCTGGTGAAAATAAGATATTTCTAAAGGTCATTTAAGTTTTTGTAAGTGGTACTTTGTGAAAGAGGCACTTTGAAAAGGTCAAAGAAGGGCATCTGGCTCACGAGTCACGGTTTGTCGACCACTGCTTTATGACATAGTCCTTTATGACGATTTTAGCTCTCGCAAAATATAAAGCGAAATTTAAGTCGTCTTTAAATTTAGATTATAGCACATCTGGTCATTATTATTTTAAGAAATTGGGTTATGAAGGGTTAAAATTCTGAAATGTTGCAAAGGTCATTAAAAATCCTTTCTGTTGATTTCCCATAAAAAGCAAATTAGATAGCATTCAAATCAATGTTACAGAAGATATTGTATTTTATCATTTTAACAAGTGAGATGAGATTAGGTTTTTGATTTGATTTTGAAAATTTATTTCATAAAATCCTTTGATAAAATTTAAGATGTTTTTTTGTAATTCTTCAAAAGTTTGAAAGAAGAGTTTGTCTATGGAAATTATAAAATTATTTATGGGTTAAGTTAAAATCTTCTTTAATATATTTTGTAAAATAAACATAATTGATAACCTGTTATAAATCAGTGATGTTACTTTTTATAAAGCGGTGGTGTTTGGGGGGTGATTAAAATCAATAAATATCGAATCGAAAATTGATTGAGTAAAGTGAATTTTTACGGGGCACTTCTCGCCGGTCGTTAAAACTTACGAAATGCCGTAGAAAGACGCTGAAAGTTGTCGTGTATTTAAGTACCGTCCGGGTCGGCGCGGTGCAGTAGGGCGAACTGGCAACCGCACTCCCTCGATTCCCTCGTCTTTCTCGGTATACGAAAACACCAGCTACAGCACGGACCGTCCTGGCAAAATAACACTCGTCACACCTCAAAGAATCACACCTCTCGTTCTCTCTCTTCCACACATACAATTGACTCTCAATTTAGTTCAATTCACATTAATCCAGTTCAATTCGGTGTTGGATGAGGACATTTAAGGGTTGTTTTTAAAAGAATACAAAAAAAAGATAACAAATAAAATGATTTAAAGTAGTATTAATTTACTTCATATCATAAATCAGTGCTGAATATGTAGAGCGGTTAGGAGCATTCATAACAAATATCTCTATACACGACTAACATTCCTCATACCGTTCGAGATTAATTGATCTACCGATAATATTCACTTCCTACGTAGCAATGGAAATTACAAATGGATAGCAATTGAAGCCGGGAAATCGATTTCCCGGACGTTCAGTTGAAAGGTCAAATCAACAAAATTAAACCATACAGAAGTTTTATAAAAAGAACATCTAATTAGGTTAGATTAGTTCATGTCATTAGTAGAAGATGGTTAGAATCGAACGTTAAAAAACTATTTTTACTCACTTGAGAACAAACCCTTTCTCTCGATTGATGAGTGCACGTGTTTCCGGAGGCTACGGCGGCTGCACAAGCTGCTGTTCCGGGCACTTTAAGCTGTTCCTGCTTGTAATCGGGCTGATAAGGTAGTAGCATCCTGATCTTGCCCCAACGGTTGAAAAAGAGGGCTATTGCAGCGACCCAAACAGCCATAACGAGCAAGACTATCCCTATTTCTACTCCTCGAACCTACGAATAATACATTTCCAATAATGTATAGAAACATTTCAATAGAAAAAGTAAAAATGAATTCAAATGATAAAAATTTTATTGTAAATCTTCAGAAACATTATAGAATAGTTAATTTAATAATAAAATCGTTAAAGTTTCATGAATTGTTAATAGTATTGTAAAACAAATCAACTGTTGAACATCAACGGCCGTATGCATAGCTACACGTTTAATACGATTTTAGCATGCTTTTAACCCTTTCGTGGATAAATTATATATTTGAGAGTTTCGCCACTTTTTAATTAATCGATCCGTTTATATCAGTTCTACACTAGGTTTGTCAATCTTTAATTTTCATATGGAATTTTGAAAAACAAGGTGTAAAACACAAGGAAACAGAACAAGAAGAACGAGAATTTAAATCTTATTTTTTATGAAAATTTGAAAAACAAGGCGTAATACATAAGGGAACAGAACAAGAAGAACAAGTTATTTTTGTTCGCTTTTGGTTCTGGGTAGAGCTACACAACCTGCATATCCTCCAGCTTCCACCAGAAACCGGCATATGGGTGCCGATTTGGCAATATCTTACTTCCTCTGGAATGGCAACTATTCCCCCCAATCAATTGTCGAGCTAAACGAATGCAATATGAAAGTTGGTCCTGTTTTTGCTGTTTAGCTAAACACCACAACTCAAATGGGTTGATAATAGCAAGGTCCACGAAAAAATAGAAAATTCTATGCCACCATTTTGATGATTGTCTGCCAATTTCATATCGCTCGCGACGTTGAACAAAATGGTCAACTCCACCCATAATCCTATTATACAGGGTGTCCGGAAAATGTGGGAAATCTCTTGGATTCTAGTAGAACATTAAAAAATATGATTACAAGTTCCCATAATTTTTTTTCCTAGCGACGCTTTTTTAATACTGATGTTGCAGACAAAAAATTTAGCACTGTTTTTACAAACGTTACTATGGTACCTACGAACATTTTATCGACACTGAATAAGAGTAACTTTTCTTTAGCTAAATATTCAAGGTATCTAAATTTATTTTTTTAACTCCTTACTATACAGGGTATTAACAATGCAAGCATTAAAATGTACAAGTTAGTATTCCTCTGGTAAACTAAAGAGACTAATTATGTTTTAATGTCATTTTTTTAAGAGGTCCTTACTACTGCTTATCATATTAAATTTTCATTAAATTAAATTAAGTACTTTAAAATTTATTTAAAAAAATTATTTTCCAGTGGCTTCTTTTAGGAGGTCGTATCTCCGAGGGGAGGGCCGCT
The DNA here is from genome assembly GCA_036711955.1 of Digitonthophagus gazella. Classification (NCBI taxonomy): domain Eukaryota; kingdom Metazoa; phylum Arthropoda; class Insecta; order Coleoptera; family Scarabaeidae; genus Digitonthophagus; species Digitonthophagus gazella. Next base: position 14,177,464 of record JASCIT010000001.1, read on the forward strand.
AGGAAAAAAAATATGGGAACTTGTAATCATATTTTTTAATGTTCTATCAGAATCCAAGAGATTTCCCACAGTTTCCAGGACACCGTGTATTTACATACTACTTCTGGAGCTGGAATACTGGTTGTGCTCCCGTCTTTATTTTTTCCTTCTCACATGTTCAGTAACTCCAGGGTTATGAACTGTGGATATCATAACCACTGGTTTGTTATCCTGCCACTTGGTAACAACAATATTGTCTTTCGTTAAATACATGAATTCTCCCCGTTTGAGGTGATCATTTCTTTTAGCATGTCTGGCAATCTTTCCGGGAAGCTTGCAATGTACCACATTTATATATTTTCTCTGTAAGCAAAGTCTTTCCTAATGAAATAGTTGGGGAAAAATTATCAAATGCTAATAAGCATTTTGATCCTTTTAAAAGTTAGTGGTAAGTATGTATACCAATATCTGCGAAAGGGTTAACTAGTAACCACTAATCGTTAAAGCTTCGTGAATTGTTAATAGTTTTGTAAAACAAATCAACTATTGAACATCAACAGCCATATACATAGTTATACGTCTAATAGGATTTTACCATGCTTTTAAGTAGTAAACAGTAGTTGTAATTAAAATCAATTTAAAAATTGATATGCAGAGTTCCATTTTAAGTTACCATTAGTTACTAGAAAACTAAACCGTGCTTTAAGGCATCAACATCGCAAAATATGTATTTTTGGACATATTAGCTCTGCTCCTTGGGTTAATTTGCTGCACTTTAGTTCAGGTATGAAATATGATCCAACGAACGCATATATAACCAAAATTTAATAATGCACTGAACTGCTAAATGCAAGCAGTGCAGCCCTAACAAACAAAGTTATTGACAGGTGAAATAGATGTCAAGTAGAAAAAATATGCGACCCGAGGAATTTAATGTTAGAGAAGAATTAGAAGCAATTAAACTCACAATTTATCAAAAAAATAGTATTAGTGTCCTATGCTAACAGAACGACAGTTTATTATTAATGATTAATAATGTATAAGTTTACTGTAAAGGTAGACAAAAAACGATGTCGTTTCTTCAGTCCGAATTTTTATGGCAAACAAAAAGCGTATCATATAACTAAAGCTATGTCGGTCATAATTTTCCTATTTCATAACAACATTTTCACAACATTGACTTCTTACTAATATTAAGAGATGTGTAATTAGAATGACTAATTTAACATTCACTAGGAAGTTAATGCTGTATAATATCATCCAAATTAAGTAATTGCTACAACCTAGATTAGTCTTGATACATAAACTACGTGTTATTCTGAAGAATTTTCGGTTTACGGTGAAAATATTTACCCAAAATCGATAAGGTTTCTATTGTAACACAGGTGACATTCCAGAAAATGAAATTAAAATCCACTTATACATACATATTTTGGCTCCTAAAATGTTAGTTTTACACGTTACGCTAAGTAACGTTTAAAAATGACGTTAGTAGCTATTAAAAAAGCTTGTATACGGCTGCAAAATTTTAAGAATTTAAGTTAAAAGCGTAATTTTAAAATATTTAGAAACATTTCAATGGAAAAAGTTAAAATGAATTACAAAGATAAAAATTTTATTGGGAAACTTATAGGTAATTAAATAGTTTTAATTCTATAAAAAGTTTTATTAAATTTAAATATTTTATAAATACTTAAAGTTGTACAAAAGAGAACATCTGTTGAACATCGAGATAAAAAATATTTAAGTTGACATTACTATAATGGTTTAGGGAATAGGGATCGAACGGTTTATCGATTACTTGTATCCGGGTTAATAGTTTACTGCCATGGTCTACTATTACAAATAGTCAAAGAAAGGCTAAATTAATAATTTTATTCCATGAAGTCTTCGCTAAAAAGATCTAAATATCTACTAATTAATTAAAAATGTTAATGTTACATGAATTATTAAATTAAAAATAAAAATGTTTGTGCTATAGTTAGAGAAAAAACGTTGTAAATTTTAAGTACATGTAGCCTTTTTACAACACGAGATCCTGTAACAAGGTTTCGCTTTAACGCGATAGGATAAATTGCGAAAGCCCTCACGTAGCACTGCAACATGATGAAACCGTTCCGCTTTAACACGATAAGAAAATAAGAAAACCTTTATACAGCACAGTAGTACTGTGAATAAACTCGACAATTTTATTCAAATATGAATAATGAACTTTGTACTATAAAATGATACGACTACAATATTCGACTTTATACAGATGGTTAAACCATCTACAAACTTATTTGAAAACCTTCTTAGATTTTCAATTTTTGCTGACGCAGAGTTGAAATGTATAGAAAAAATCATGAAATTTGTGAAGAAAAAAAGAAAAATTATCTCTTTTAAAATAAGTAGGTTCCAATTATTCCGAGTTTCGAAATTCCATATTGGTTTGTTACGTTTTAGCTATGTAGAAGCTGTCGGTGTAACTCTCACAGATTAGTAAGTGCTCAATAACGGTTTCGCTTGTTGACAAAACTGTTCAAGTGAAAGTGAGTCTCATCTCACATCACCACTTCATTTTCATCCTTTAAATTTTGCAACATACGCACACTAAATTGCTCACATGGAGAGTAATTCCTCAGATGACATTATTTTGAACACTTAATGATTTCTTTTTGATAATAAGAAAATCCAAAATTCCTATGTACAATGCATCTCTTTTAAAAATTGGACATTTGTGAAAGTTTTAAAATCCGCTCGTTTTCATTTGTCAACCTTACAAAATTTTACAAGACACGGTTCACGACTTACAGCTATTCACAATATAAATAGTTTGTATATTCATAATTTGAATCTACGTATTCCATTGACTATTGGTATTTTAATGTCAGAATTATTTTCTTATTAGAATACTGGTACTGAGCAAATCAAATTTAAAAAAATAAATATCCAAATACACGCAAAGATATGGCTTAAATAGGTATTAAAGCCTCTGGGTATTCAAACAATAAATATGCAAAAACTTGTAAAGATGAAACAGTTTACGAAAGTTTGTCAATTTCTGATAGTGATTGGAGAGATGTGGAAAAATAAATTTAGAAGTGTTTTTTAATGACCTGCATGTTGTAAAGTAAGTTAAAACTTTCAAGTATAAATTAGAGTTGAAACGAAATTTAAAAAAGGTTGTAGTTTTCAATAATTACAATTAATTCATTTATAAGCTTATTTTGTAATTGTCGTTATTCAACGATATCGTTTGCCCAATCACTCTAATTATAAGTCATTTTTTGTAAAAATCGTATTTTGCAAATCAATTATTAGGAATTCTAGGTGCAAGTACATCATGTTGCAGTACAATAAAATTTAATATCTTCATATAACATAACATAAAATGTCACATTTAGTCTTATGTTTGTTTCTTTAAATTAACTATGTAACCTCAGAGGGAACTTCATTCATGTTTTTGATAAGCTTTGGCAATTAAGACGCAAACAAGTAAACCTATTATTTACTCTAATTTCCTGTAAAGCAGTTTGAAGTTGTTTGAATTTGGTGCGCTATAGATTAATTTTTAAGATTGGTTATAAGCACAATAGTGTTAATCATATCTCATAGGCGTGTCTTGGAAAATATTGAAAGCTGTCAAGAGCTGCCCAAAACCGTAAGAGAAAGGTACCGAGCGTTCATAAATGATTTTAAGGTGTTTGAATTTGGTGCGCTCATTATTGGTAATTTTTGGTGCCGATGATTGTTACCTTTGGAATGTTTATATCGTAACTTTGACAACAGCAGGGCGGTAGACGATTTTTTATTTTTTCTCGGAATAAGGATAGTTGGAAAAATTCATAATAATTAAATATTGGATATCAATCGGAATGGCACATGCCAAGAAAATTGAGGGCCTTGAAATACAAGGGGTATAAGTACAATAGCTTTTAATGCAAATTATATCCCTTTTATTCCAATACCATCAATTGTAATTATTAGTTAATTTCATTAATTATTACATATTGAATGAATTCATTAACATTATAAATTTCTTGACATCTTTAAAAATTTTCCATGATAAGCCTCTGGATAATCTTATGGGCTATGATGCCAAACTAGAAAATTAATCTCTAGCGCGCCAAATTCAAACGCCTTACAATCATTTCTGAACAAACGTTATTCTATTGACTTTATTGACATATACCAAGGGTGGCCACACTTGGTGATATTGAGAGCCGTATTGAAAAATCGAAAATTTTTAAGAGCCTCATCGGAAAAAATTAGCTTTCTAAAACAAAAAAAGGGGATCCAGTATATTATACCTCCTGATTCTCTTTCATTATAGGAAAAAAGTTTCTTAAAAATTCAAATCTTAGTAGAAAGTATTTATGACATTTTTTAATTAAACCGCAATAAAACTCAAAAAGAGCCGCATGTGGCTCGCGAGCCGCCGTTTGGCTACCGTTGACATATACCATTACAATTGATATCCTATCTCCAATAATTATGAATATGGGTATGTACAGGGTGTTTAAAAAAGATGCGGCAATATTAAAGGGGGTGATTGTCCAGGTCATTGTATACAAAAAAGTTTATAATAAACATGGTCTGGAAACGCTTCGTTGCCGATCTACAGCGTGTTGAAGTTTAATTAAAAAAAGCAGTAAAAATTTACATATTTTGAAGCAGTTCAACGCGTTCAAGCATTACTTCCTGCTGATTGTTCTCCTCGCAATGCATTCTGTCAATGGCTTTTGCAGAAAATGGTTGAAATCCCTCAATTCCTGATGTTGATTCTGTTCACCGATGAAGCAAATTTTTCAAGAAATGCAATACGCAGTTTCCATAATAACCATGTATAGTGTGACGAAATCCACATGAAATTGTTGAAGATCGTTTTCAACATCAGTTTTCTTTGAACGTCTGCCTTGGAATTGTGGGTGACTGCCTAATTGGACCGATACTTTTACCATGAAGACTTACCAGAGAGGTGTATCGCAACTTTTTGGAAAACACGCTCCCTGGTTTCCTGGAGGACGTACCATTAGCAATTAGAGATGAAATGTGGTATATGCACGATGGCGCACTAGCCCACTTTAGTCAAGTAGCTCGTGATTTCTTAACACAAGCATATAGAAATCGCTGGATTGGCCGAGGTGGATCTCATTTATGGGCTGCACAATTCCCGGACTTAAATCCCCTGGATTTTTTCTTCTGGGGCCCTTTGAAGTCCTTGGTGTACGCTACTTCATTGGAAAACGTAGAAGACTTAAGAAATCGAATCATTGTTGGGTGCAACTCAATTAAAACAGATCCTAGTGTTTTTGAGAGTTCGCCAGTCAATGAGGATGATTGGATTTTTGCATCCGAGCTCGAGGTGGTCACTTTGCACAGTTTTTGTACTTTTTGCTTGGTAAAATTGTTGGTTTGGTAAAATATTTGTTTTTATCCTTGAATAAAACCCTTGTTCTTGAAAAAAAACTTTTATTGTAAACTGTTTTGTTTAGCGTCAGGTTTAAGGTCATTTTGTTATAAAATGACCTGGAAAATCACCCCCTTTAACCCGGCGCACAGTGGTTCAGATATGCATGTTTGCGGAAAAAAGTCTGTAACTTTTGGTACGAACCTTATATATGGACGAAATTGCATATAGAGTTGATAGACACTATTGAGAGACTCATGTCAATTTTTCAATCAAATTCGTCAACCGGAAGTGGTACTTTACCTGAACTCGTATTCACTGTTTTTCATATAAACTAGTACTTTAAATTGCAATAAATGGACAAAATATTGTATAGCCCTTTATAATCATGAAAAGGGTTCAGATATTAAATATAAATAAAATCGGATAACCGGAAGTGGTAGCTTATTTGAAGATATGTTTAGTTTTTTCATACTAAATAACGATTTAATGTGGGGAAAGTTCCATCGGGAGTGTAACATACTCCTCTTTGAGTCCATTCCCATTTACTTGTTTATAGTATAAGATTTAATTGACACAACATATGCAGCTATAACGCATAACGTACTATCAGTTGTAATTTTCTAACATTTTCATTTGAGAGTTTGTTGCTGGCTATACCCTAAAAATGCGTGTAGGCGTATTAATCCTCAATAACAGATACAAAAATCATGCGAAAACTATGACTTCGAAGATATTTATTGAATCATTCAATACATAAAACATTTTGATAATAAAACTGACTACATTTTCTACTATAACTTTTTTTGTGTATTTATTATAATAAAAGTATTTCTTAAAACGAAATAAATTATTAATAACAATTTAGTTATATATAATAAATATTAATTTGAACAATAATAACAAATAGATAATAATAATAAATTCATTTAATTATCACAAATGTCATGAATCAAGAAAACACTAATTGAAGTTTTCTTAAACGAAGATTCCAAAACGTAAGAGCATAAAAAAAAGGCTTTTGAAAAAAGGAATAAAATTGAGGCGAAACAAAAAGGTGGCGGCAAGCGGAAAAAATAATCAATGGAGAATCTTTCCTATTATGAAATTGTAAGTAGATATTAGTAAGGAACTATCTTGTTCAAGTTACACGATTAGGATAACATTGTAGATGGAACATGAATTTAAAAAAATAACCAAGGAAAATAAAAAAAGAATAGAAAAGGAGACTAAGGCGTAAAACAATGTTACAAATACAATACATAGGAAACTTTTGGTGTATATAAACTGTAAACGGCTCATGAAATGTATAAAGAGTTCTGCAAAATACACAACGAAGCGTAAAAGTATGTTCTCTTACAATAGTTTTTTTAAATTTGGAATATGAGAGACATAATGATACAATAGCACATACCAGTAAGTTAGAAAAATTGGCCTTTCGATTAAATGTTTTAAATCAACCGATAGACGACGAATTGCTAATATTAAATAAACTTAGAACTCTATCAGACAACTGCAAGTTCTTTGGAAGAGCATCGTCAGAAGGAACGTTCAATAAAGGGGTACGCGTAAAGAAATTGTGTGTTTCAAATGCAACAATATAAAACGCATGTTAAGAAATTATAAAGAAAACATCAGAGAATAACAACATAAAAAATATATAAATCACGCAGAAAACGATTACTTCATTAGGAAAAAAGAAAGAAAATATAAAACAGCTTTTCTTACAGACAAAAAAATGACTAGGAAGTAAAGATACATAATTTGTAGTAGATTAAATTTTGGTACTAATCAATCGCATAGCAAACAATACTTATTTATACTTAAATGAAAAACAACTGAAATAGGACTAGCATAAGTAATAGCAAAAGGAGAAAGAACTGTAGAGGGATGTAGTATTATGTCACAGAAAGTGCTATTTCTACGGGACTTAAGAAAAAAAAAACTTATTGTCAGTAAATGCTATAACAGATGATAACGTTTAAAGATAAAGTTTACATAACGTAGAATGGCAAAGTGAGACTAGAAGGAAAATTAAAGTGGAAATGATGTTTATCCAGGAAATATTTCGAACATTAAACAAAATTAACAACATAGGAAGCCTAACAAAAGTGATAGATAAAGATGAAAGAAATTTAATAAAAGGGTACACATTAAAATAAAAAAGAACCGTAGTGAAAAGTATGTTGCTAAGTCTGCTTAAAAGCGCAGAAAACTGGATTATCGCTTTAAATTGAGAGAGCAAGGGCAACAAGACTCCTCAAAATAATGCCCACAAATGCAGATGAATCAATTAAATCAACAACATGGGATGACCATACATGAAAATTTTTACTATTATACGGTAATTTATCTATTGAAACATAAAAAATGAGTTTTAGACTATCTGAAAGAATATGTGGAGGAAATTGAACCAAGTAAAAACCTGAAAATGTCGATGACTGGAAGTAAGACTGGAAAAAAAATGTTTAAGCGAAGAACTCAAAGAATGATACAAAAAGAAAGGAATAATAATGGATTACACAGTAATATACACAATTCAATTTAAAGCTTCTTATCCTAAGAAGCACAAAAGACGACAAACGAGATAAATGCAAAAAAGTTAAAAGACGCAACGTTATACCAATTGATGCCGATGAAGAAAATTCTGAAGATGATATTCAAGAAGAAGATCATTCGGAAGAAGAAGATGGTCGACGAAGAAGATTAAGCATAAGAAACCGAAGTGATCCTTTTGCAATCACATTTAAAGATGATGAAGACAGTATCAAGTGTTACGATGGAAGGAGCGAATATCTTATTCAAAAATGGATCGAAGATTTTGAAGAAATCGCTGACATCACACGTTGGAGTGATTTACAAAAACTAATATATGCGAAGAAATGCTTGAGAAAAATTGCCAAAATGTTTGTACAGGCTGAGAAAGGAATAAAAACATGGGATACAAAAGAAGAAAAAGAAGCTAATTGGCGAATTTAAAGTAAAGGTGAGTAGTGCTCAACTACATAAACTTATGATGACCAGGAAGAAGAAACGCGAAGAATCCATAAGAGAATATGTCTTGGTAATGCATGAGATTGGAAGCAGAGGATATATTGCAGAAGAGGTAATCATGCAGTATATAATCGATGGAATTCAAGATGAAAGCAGTAACAAAATAGTTTTGTACGGAGCAAAAAAATTTGTCAAATTTAAGGACAAGGTAAAGTTGTATGAAGAAATAAAGGTTAAAGAAAATTCGGAACAGCATCGGAACAAGACACATAAGAATACGTTAAAAAAAAAAAAACGATGAAAAGGAATACAAGAATGTTCAGCATGAAGTTCAAAAGCTTTATTTTAATTGCGGCGTTAAAGGACATAAAGCCAGTGCTTGTCCTGATAGGAATAAAGGAACATTATTTTTTTTAATGTAACAAGATTAGTCACATATCAACTAGATGTGAAAATAACTACGAGAATAAGGAAAAAGTCGGATACTCTAATCATAGAATAAATGTCGTGGAAGTTGCAGAAAATAATACATTAAACTTAAACATTGACAATGTAACAATAAAAGCGATGCTGGACACAGGTAGCGACGTTAATGCTATTAGAGAAGATATTTTTCGTGAACATTTTGGGAACATTGATGCAGAGGAATCATCAGTTGCAATTAGAGGTCTAGGAGGTAGACAGTTGTTTACTTTAGCTTCATTTTTAAAAATGTTGTATGAAATGATGAAGAATTTCATCCTAAATTTGACTTTCTACCACGAATAGCTACTATCCACGGAGGTTAAATAGGTAAAGAATTACTTTCAAAAGCAGATGTTACTTTTAGAGATGGACAGATAATAATATTCAAGAAAGAGTCACCCAGTTTTTTACTGTAAATTATGGCAAATGAGAATGATAAAGAAAATATGGAACTTGGACATATTGAAAATAAATAAAACCGGTTAAAAGTAAATGAACTAATATGTGAATATAAACCAGAAAAGACGAAGACAGTTTTTCGGTCACTTTTTAATTTTTAAAATCAGATCGCAAACTATAAAAAGATGTCAATTAGACGTAGAAACTCACTCATAAAAAATGGTTCAAATCGATTAACGCGTTTTCGAATTAAAAGACATAAATCAAGTCATTTTTCTAACTTTGAAGGCCTCTAGCGGCGAAACGAGGCAACTTCATATGCAGATAACTTATGTTAAATCGACTTATTTTGATCAAAAGAATCTGAGGTTTTCCGCGCTTCACAGACACTTTGCATACTTTATATCAATAAAACTTAACTATGAGCACCTACCACTTCAACTACATCTGGTTATCGGGGTGGCAGATAGGGGCAGCTGAAATTCGCTTTATTGGATCGAGTTTGATGTAAACTAACACCAAGTGGTAGCCATTGGACGGAGCAACGCGGAGCTCAACAGTTCTTCACAGTACAAATAAAAAACTCTAATCTTTTTTAGGTGTTTATTGAAATATCTGAGACCAATGTCGTTTACCTTAACTTTGATGTAGAAGCTCACTCATAAAATATGGTTCAAATCGATTAACGCGTTTTCGAATTAAAAGACATAAATCAAGTCATTTTTCTAACTTTGAAGGCCTCTAGCGGCGAAACGAGGCAACTTCGTATGCACATAACTTATGTTAAATCGACTTATTTTGATCAAAAGAATCTGAGGTTTTCCGCGCTTCACAGACACTTGCATATTTTATATCAATAAAACTTAACTATGAGCACCTACCACTTCAACTACACCTGGTTATCGGGGTGGCAGATAGGGGCAGCTGAAATTCGCTTTATTGGATCGAGTTTGATGTAAACTAACACCAAGTGGTAGCCATTGGACGGAGCAACGCGGAGCTCAACAGTTCTTCACAGTACAAATAAAAAACTCTAATCTTTTTTAGGTGTTTATTGAAATATCTGAGACCAATGTCGTTTACCTTAACTTTGATGTAGAAGCTCACTCATAAAATATGGTTCAAATCGATTAACGCGTTTTCGAATTAAAAGACATAAATCAATTCATTTTTCTAACTTTGCAGTCCTCTAGCGGCGAAACGAGGCAACTTCGTATGCACATAACTTATGTTAAATCGACTTATTTTGATAAAAAGAATCTGAGGTTTTCCGCGCTTCACAGACACTTGCATATTTTATATCAATAAAACTTAACTATGAGCACCTACCACTTCAACTACATCTGGTTATCGGGGTGGCAGATAGGGGCAGCTGAAATTCACTTTATTGGATCGAGTTTGATATAAACTAACACCAAGTGGTAGCCATTGGACGGAGCAACGCGGAGCTCAACAGTTCTTTACAGTACAAATAAAAAACTCTAATCTTTTTTAGGTGTTTCTTGAAATCGAAAACATGGCTTACGGCTACACCTCATGTATGATTTAAATCGATCTGTACATTATAAAAATGCAGTACTTTCACGTAAAATAGGTTTTATTTTCATATCTACTACGGATATGTTTTTATAATAATGTAAAATATAGAATTAATTCCGCGTGATTTGCTACGATTTCGCTACCCATACTTTGTCTTTAATTTATTCGTAAACGACATGAGAAATAACGATTATTTTTACTGTTTTATCATTGTAAGACATTTCTAATGTTATGGCCAGAACCATATTTCCATATCAAAAAGTTGAGAAAACGGACTTTTTGCCGCCTATAAACCACTGTGCGGCGTGTGTATACTATATTTTTTGTGAAACGGTGTGTATACTGGGTCTTTTAGGTAACAGGCATGTTTTCAAAGTTTTCTAGGGTTGCAAAAATTCTAGAAAAATTCTGAGTTACTTATTGAAGCGTCTACTACATGGCCGAGCAGTTACCAAACATTTTTTAAAGGGGGTAGCCGAAGGCTACCCTCTATTCATAAGAGAGAATTTCGAGTTTCAAATTTTGACTGTTCCTTAAAAGACCCAGTGTACACACGGAGGGTTAATATTGCCGCATCTTTTTTAAACACCCTGTATACCCTTAATATTGGAAAAAATAAATCATGAATAAATCCAGTTATGCCGCTGATATGTAAAATGTAAACAACTACCAGGTAACAACGTTGAGCATCAAAAAACACTAAATTACGTGCGCGCCAAATTCAAACATTTTACAATCATTTATGAACGCTCGGTATTACATTACTGATATTTTTTATGACTGTTGTCTAGTGATTGAGACGTTCAGAAACGGTTATCTGCTTCTAATGGTTTTTGATGGACCCCAAACATAAAAATTTATTGCTGCAAGAAATTTTAATGGAGTCGGCATTTATATACTGTTTTGAGCCAAATGGATTAACTTAAAAAAACCGTAGTCCAAATTTTCTAGTAATCTATACAGTTTTTGGAAAATATTATCTGGCGTTTTAAACAAGTTTACTGGGTTGATGGCATCCTTCAATATTAAATTATCAAGGGTTGAAAGGCAGGAATTCGTAATTTGCGAAAATGCAATTTTACTAGAGATAATGTCAAACAACAATCTAACAGTTTGAAGGTAAATATGTGTGAAACGCAACATGCGTAATTTCCCACGATTTGCAATTTATTTTAAAATTTAATTTTACTATGCTAAATCGATAAACAACGATGTTGTTAGAAAATACGAATTGTCGTTCATGAACGACTAACAATCCGTAACGTCGTCGTTTAGATTTTCAAAATAGCACGGCGAAATAAATTCTATGGTTTTATTCACTTGTGTTTGTGTGTTTTTTTTATAAAAACTAAAAAAGAAAAAAAAAAGAATTCAAATGGATTGGTAAAGTTAGGTTGAGTTAGAAACTTTAAAATCTGGTTTGGAATTGAAAGAAACTTAAAGAAACTTGTATTTGGTGTTAGTATTGATTTTCCCGGGTTCCTTAAGGGTTCTTGACCGTTCTGGGATGTAAGCGACTTCCCAGATTTGTAATATTAACGGATCAAATCCCCGGAGATTGTCCTTTCTTTTCGTTCTTTCTTTCCGCCACAAATCAAGTTTGTTCTTTTGTCGTTCTTTATTAATATTAACTAACATTTGAATACGTAATCAAACCTTGGGGCGTTTTTTTACAAAACCAATCCAAACAAAAATTTTGTTATTCCCCTTTTAATCATCTAAATTGAATTATATTGAGTCAACGTTCCATCAAATTTTATTAATTTAGTTTGGATAGCCAATACAGTTTTAACAAAGCTAATCCAATTAGGTTCATTGTTCGGTATTCAAACCAATTAATTAACAATTTAACGATAATTAATAATGTCGATCGTTCAACTATTCGAGTATTATAATTATGCATTTTCAACGTATCGATCACGCAACAAGTTCATTAAATGCACTTTAACTTTTCGGTTGCATCGACGGTAAAATCACCCCATTTACATTTTTAAGACGCATTTACGTCAAAAATCGATTTGTTATATCGAGTTCAGAAATTACTCGTCTTATCCTATATTTACAGATATTTAAATTAATAGGTACTAAAATTGTATACGACTTCTAGTAATTTAAAATAAAGTAATACCTACACATATAGATGTAAGCAATTTCAATAAGTTATGCATAGTACGAAGTCTGCGAAGTTTTTAAAAACGAATTTTGTTGAGTAGTTGTCGGCGGTAAAGCTCGTTTATTTTGAATGTAGCTTTAAAGTAATCTATTTTAAATTGGTTTTTTCTCTACTTACCGTCGAGCTCGTTTGCGGATACTCGACGTGTTCGAACGGTTCGCTGCTCGTCGGAGTTGGATTTGAGGACGGTTCGGTAGCTAAAGTGCTCGTGACTGTCGTCATCGGTAGCTCTGAAGAAGAGAACAAAAAAGAAGAATGATAAAAAAGAACAAGAAAACAATGAACGGATTAGTCGAGGTTTTAACTTTTAAAAGCTTCCTTCTTAACGGCTACAATCCAATTTTAATTGAATTTTCGATGGTTTTGAGCGATTATGTGAAGAATTTGGCTTCAAATTTACGACGTGGGGAATTTCCGAAACGTTTCACAGGAATTTCAGTCTGATTTAATAGCTTCTAGGACGTTTTAGAATCGTAAATGATCACGAATATACATGGTGGAATTTCCTGAGGTGAATTAAGATCGGAACAAAAGCTTTGTAATTCAATTAAACTTCAGGAAACATTACAAGATGTAATATTATAGTTTAATATAACTTTAGAATTTACTTTTTAAAGTAATTGATGAAGTTGATAAAGTTAATTAAATTAAAGCAATCTTGGTAAAGTTAAGGGGATTCCCCACTGAAAATAGTGAAAAATCATTAAATAAAAAAAAATTTTTTTTTGTCTTATTTTGTCATTTGGAGCCTACTGAATAAAAGTACTGCACTTTTCTGAAAGTTTTAATTTCGACAAATTTTCAGACAAAAATTGATATATCTTGAGAACCAATTTAGATAGAGAGTTCATATTTTTACCACATATTCAATAGATCTTTTACTAAATATTTAGGTAGAATTAGATTTTTAGGTGCATATGCTGCTTAGAAACATAATTATATATGTATATATGTATGTTCTTTGAAAAAAAGTAAAAAATTGTCTATGATTTTTTTGAAAACCACTAAAGCTAACTAAATATATCTACCTAAATATTTAAAATAGATCATTATCTTCAAAATAAGACCAGGATCAGTGCAATATGTTGAAAAGTTTTTTAGATATATCACTTTGAAATATGGTCTCAAAAACGTGGAAAAAAAATTCATTTTTATTAGCTGTAGCCTGTACGTGACAACTTTTTGGCCATTTCATATTTTTGTATTTTTTATAACCTACTACACATTAGAAAAAAATAGTTAGGCCATTTTTATTGTGTATTTAAAAAAAAAGTATATTTTCAGTGGTGAATCCCCTTAAAGAACAAGTTTTAGTCTTGTAGTGATTCGATGTATTATTATTATCCTTGTTTCAAGAAAGCAGCCTTTAAAATTTTACAATTTCTGGGACATATATTTTTAAACATAGTTAATAATATATTGTTTACTTAAAATTTTGTTAGGAATTTCAATTTAGCTGGTTTCAGTGTGGTTTTAAAATATTGATTTTTAACCTTAAACATTTTTAGTTAAATGTTCGATATCTTAAAAATGAAATATCTTAAAGGCTTTAACGTCAGATTCATTGCTGATAAAAAAAACAAGCAATGTTCAATTTTTTAATACGTATCGACTTTTTAAAGATAACTCATTTTGGACCAGAAATGTATTTCTTATTAAAAATAATAAAAAAACATATCTTTCACGTTTTATTTTTTTTATTCGTAAGATATTTGAGAGAATATCTAATAACTTTTTTGATGTAATCACATGTGAAGGGTCCAGGAATAAAAGGGGTTCATTAACATTTTAAAGTTCTAACTAACTTTATAAAACGGCACAAAATTTATTTGCGGAAATTACGAAACAATTTTTAAGTTATATTAAAACTTGAAGATTCTATTTTTATTATAATCGTTAAATTTATTATAATTATTACAAAAAGATTTTGAAAAATAAAGATCTCCACAATATTTTTATACTTAATTGGTATTACTTTATTAAGTACCTGCGTTACCAATTACCTGTTTCAACCATTACATGGTCATCATCAAATAATTTCAATTTATTAAATAAGAATAAGTCGAAGAATTTTGATCATATGTGACCTGGTCTACGAAAAGGTGGCTTAGGTGTGAAAAAAAACATTTTTCACTTTGTTGGCGATTTGGATAAAGTAAAACATGCTGTTTCGAATGGCACAAACCGGAAGTTTCTAACTGGTAGGGAAGTTTGTTAAAAATGTACAAAAAGAACAGAAATGATTGAAAATGAAAAAAAAATGGAGATTAAATTATAAAACAATAGACATCATTTCATATTTTTTATTTCAAGGCAAAACCACATTATTTTACATAGAAATTCACAAATTTAAAATTTAAAGTAAATTTATACATTTTTTACCCTTCAATTTTTTCGATGCTACCTTTTTCTTTGATAATGAAGCCACAGAATCTTCCTTCACTGTTCCTTCGGCCTTTGTTGTTTTTTTTTCGATCCTAACTTTTCTTTTTTTGGGAATAGAGCTGTAGAATCTTCCTCGTCATTACCTTTTGCCTTTCGTTTCTTCGATATCGAATTTTTATTTGGCAAGGGAGCCGGAGAATTATCCTCTCCATCAACTTCGGGCTTTTGTTTCTTTGATACCAACTTTTCTTTTGGTAATGGAGCTGTAATATCTACTTTTCCTGGATCTGTGACTAAACTTCGAACATTTTGGTATATATATACCATTGGCGTTCTAAAGTTAAACCAACTGGTTGTATAGTTTCCGGCATTTCGCTATCGATAGGTTTCCACAATAGATGAAAAGTGTCCACGTCCTCATTATCAGCGAATTTTTTGGTTTTAAACAATCCGTACAGATTATGAAGTGATGGAGCTGCGTTATACTAACGAGAGGCCGATAAAATGGTTTTAACCACTTCGGTACGGGCGTCAACTATAGTCGACGGCCGCAGATAACCCCACACAGCCGGCATTCGTTGTCCGTACGCTGGCACAGCCGTCGATTATAGGCGACGCTCGGTGGGGTCATCTGTGGCCGTCGACTATAGTCGACGCCCATACCGAAGTGGTTAAATAGCTATCCCATTGATACCATGTAACATTCTCTGCCAATACCGCTTTATTATGGCCACAGGGCGAGGATTCAACGACATATTGCACTAAATCTTCATACGTAACTATATTGCTGGTAGCATATTTCGCCTTAAAAATCCCGAAGTAGCGATCAGGGGCGAATTTTGTGTGTCCTGTGGGAAAGAAATTGAATCGAATTGTTTGGTTAAGTTTTCGAGCAACTGTCCATTGTAAATGCGATAGTACGATATTGTTCTTATTTTGCCGTACGCAATTGTCACAAAAAATAACAAGTTTTTGGATGTCTTCGCAATAGGTTTTCAAGTGGTGATGCAAAATTCTCACGACGCAGTTCGGCTCTTTCCCCACGTCATCCTTCTCGTCAATTAAGTAATTATGCTGAAAACACTGTTACACCATTTTTACGATAATGAGTTGCCAAGTGTTTATAACGTTTCTTTCCACACGCGTGTATAAAAAGGAAAAGTGAACGACAAATTGGTATGCCGAGGAAAGAGAACTGAATCCTATGCCTTGTAACTTCTTTACCTTTTCTGCATCCTTCTATCTTCCGCTTAGCAATTTCTGAATAAACACCTTGGAATTCTTCGTTATACCTTCTTCCAGCTTCGACGTTATTTAGTATCACTAAATCAAGTTTGTTTTTGGATAGCTCTAAACAATTGATTCTACTACTAACAATCCGATCTCGAGGTATGAGTGTATTGTTGCATTTCTTAATACAACAATCGGTAGAGAGAAATTTTGCTAGCAGCGCTTCTTCTTCTAAATCGGCCATAGATAAGTCCACTTTAACGAAACTTTCCTCTGTATCATCTCTTGCCTGATATAATCGGTGTCCAAATCATTACCAATATCGGATTTATCACTATCTTCTTCGTTTTCACCGAAATATTGTCTACAAACGGCACTGAACTCTTCTTCAACACTCATTTTTAGTTTCTGTCGGAAGCACAACACGCATAAAAATGATTCAGTAAACGTAATGAAAGAAGGAATGTGCAATGCGAACAACTAAAGCGAAACTGATAAAATGACTTGTATATTTTTAACAACTGTTTTCTCGAAAACTTGTTTTCACACCTAAGTCCCCTTTTCGTAGACCAGATCACATATGTTTATTTATTAATTTTTTTAATTAACATCAAAAAACATCTTGACTTTATTTTTAGGATTTAGGTCCGGTTAATTCACCTGCCTATAAGTTTCCGATAACTTACAAGGAGACCTTACGACTTGCCCGTCACCGATTTTAACGAAAGTGTTACCAATCGATAGATAATGGTACATAGTACAAATGTGTAAAATATTAGGGCGCACTATTCAGCGGTCCGTAAGAGAATTGGTGTTAAAGTTTGCGATTGGCTTATATATTAATGATTTGTCATTTCCCCTAAAACCCCCCAACAGTCATAGTGGAAATACATCGGTTTCCAGATCCATAGTACGGTTGGAATCTCGAACAATAACTTTTTTATTTTTATTTTGAATACAATATTTCGACGGTCTCAAGCCAAAACGGCATAAACGCCAAAACGGTTATTTTTTAGTTAGCTGCACCGTTGAGTAGCATTTTTAAATCTGCATGCAACAGTTAAAGCGGCATACCCGTAAACAAATTTCATTCGCTATAAAATTGATTTAAAGTTTGCGTAAAAGCCATTTAAGATTCATTATGTCAATCGTTTTTTGCGTTTTCTGAAAAATTAGGTTAATGTCGTTTATGCCGTTTTGGCTTGGCAGCGTCGATTTCATGTTATTTTAAAAATATTTTAATGTTACATCAACATGTTATAAAAATAACTTAGAATATTGTATTAAAAAAGAAAATTAAAATGTATTATTCAGGATTCGAACCACCGTACTATGGATTTGGAAGCCGATATATTTTCAGTTTAGCTGTTGGGGGTGTTTAAGGGGAATGACTAATCATTGACATATAAGCCGATCGCAATCTTTAACACCAATTTTCTTGCGAACCGTTGAGTATTGCGTCCTAATATTTTATACATTTGTACTATGTACTAATATCTATCGATTGGTACCACTTTCGTTAAAATCGGTGAGGGGCAAGTCGTGAGGTCTCCTTGTTAATAGAAAATAAGTTTATAAGGTGGGTGTTAACACACTATATTAACACACTATGTGGGTATTAACACACTATGTGGATGTTAACACCCGTCCTCGCAACGGGTACAAATACCCGCCCCGCTCATAGTGTGTTAATATCACCACTAACACTTTGCTGACCGGTGACGAGTAACTCGTCTTTTCATAACCAAACGTTGCTGACCAGTGACGAGTCAACTCTTTACTGCAGTCATCAATGCCAGTGACGATATAGTTTCTGAGTAAAATTTCCGGTCGACAAAGTGTTAACAGAATCGGGTTTAGTCACTTGTCCATAAAGTTTCAGATAAGTTGTAAGGAAGCATACAGAAACCGAATACACCGATTTTTTCAAAATTGGTACATTTGTGGATGTCCCCAACTTAAGCAAACATTACCTTTCGTTTCGGCCCAAAAATATTTTAAAGGGGGTGAAAATAACCCCGAAAAATTGAGCAGATTTTGAAAAATATTTTTTTTTTGTTCTCAACAATTTATGATATCAAAAAAGGTTTTAGATAAAAAAATATCCTCATATATGCTCTTTTTCCAATCCCTATTATAAAATTCAGATTAAGAATTATTATAAACAATCCTCTCTATCGCAGTTTTGGGGTAGTACTACATATTTACAACATCAATAACTTGTCCTCTTTCATTTTTCTTCAATAATCGTAGGCGGGTGAATTCAATCTGATACTAATTTCGTAAACTGTTCACAGAATTATATGGAGCGTAAACTAGATTAACCATTGTTACGTCATCTTCTAAAAGAATATTATCGAAATTGTCGCGAAATGCCATTAAGGGCGTCGTGAATTATAATGAGAACCAACACAAATCGACTAAAATCTACTTTTTGACTTTTTGTTTGACTGATTTGCACGCCCCAATCCGTCACATCATTTATCAGCTACATAAACCGACCCATAAATACATCCGACAGATAGGCATATTTATGTGACACATAGCATTATGCAGCAATGAATAAACCTACTTTTATAGTTATGTGTACGATAAGTTATAAATTAGTTTATAGGTAAGTGAATAAACCGGTCCTTAAACAAATATTCTTGCGCGAAATTAAAGCATAAAGATTCTATTTCCTATAATTAATGACAAATTTACCCTAATTATTACAAAAAGTAAATTAATAAAAATAATGAAAATGTCCATGTACCACTTTTATTCCTGCATTGTTCATATGAATACAAAGGCTCAAAACAATAGTAATAATTCTTTACGTTGAATGAGTTGATAAGAATCGTGAAAATAGTTGTGTATCAGTTGTCGCTAGTCACCACAGAAGAAATATAAATGTAAAGTTCCTAATATTTTAAAATAGATTTCCACGAAATTATGGGTTTTGTTTTCATTTGTTGTTTGTATAAAAGACAAGAGTTGTCTATTTGGATCACCACAAAAATTGAGGAGTAGAAATAACAAAGCGGATAAGTGTCAAAACTTTTAATTGAAAATATCTTACTTTTCCGCAGAATTATACTTACAAGCTCCTTTGTAAATTCTCCTCACGTTCCAGTCAAATCAAACAATTTAATTATTAAATTTTTGTATGAGCACTTCGCCTTTGTGATAGGATATAATCAAAAGCACACAGAATTTTTCTGTTGTAATATCTCACTTATCGCAAAAATATCACTTAATCCCTTGCTTAATTGTACTCCTCAATTGAAAAGACGAAGAATTTTTGTCATAACTTTATTCTATTTTCTAAAATTAATATCAAATTTGTTCCAATTATTACAAAACAATAAAAAAGGAAAATATCGATGAATACATATGAATACATCGGTCTAAAATGGATTAAAACCAAGTATGAAATACTTAGGTTTTGATAAAGTAAATAATGATGGATGGAGGTCATGCTATAGTATGTTCATTAAAAACCTCTAGAGTTCATGAAAAATATTGTATGTTGGCAACTCTAAAATTTGACGATTAAACTTTAACTGTCGTATTGACGTTAAAATGTTGAGGTTGGAGAAGTTGTTTGACATTTTATAGCATTTTCGATTGGTTGCACCAGACTGCATTTTGTTGCACTAGTTTCCTGCAGTGTGTCCGACTCGCAATACAGTGTTCGAACGCATTAAACATGCATATTTGTCATGCATTAAATAGGGTATGTCAAAACTCGATATGCACTAGTCGGTACCAGCAGAAAATACAGTTATATCGACCTATCCAACGAAAACTGTCGTAAGTCAAAAATGGTGATTTTGAAAAATTTGAAAAGAGAACAGAATTAATTGCTATTCTTCTATGGTGAATCCTTCCGGAATCCTCTATAAGATATCTATAGCAACCAAGTATTAAATTTTTACCTAGAAAATTTTATTTCTTAAAATGCAATCGGTTCAAAACCTTTAAACACTTATATCTGACTCAGTTCTATCAAAAATGACTTACGATAGTTTTCGTTGCATAGGTCGATATGTCATTTTCATGTCAATTTCTAACTTGCAACCATCTTAAAGTAAAAAAAAAACATTGAAATAAAATCATTATAGTTTATGTTTTTAAGTGAATACGAAATAAAAACGAACAATTACAAAGTTGTTTCGTTTTTAATGCCCTCAAGTGTAACTAATTGTAAGACTAGAGCTAACATTAGCACCTACTCTAACACTAGACCTAGAACTAGGAGCTTTCGGGTTAAGCCGTGCATCTTTTGAAAATCCGTTTGACATTTCGGATGTCGTATTGCAACTTTCTTCAGAAAGTCACTTCGAAATTATTTTCCTAGTTCTAGGTCTAGTGTTAGAATAAATGCTAATGTTAGCTCTAGTCTTAGTTTACAATTAGTTAACACCAGCCGTGAAAGACATCGTCTTTATATCCTTAAACATTGCTGATGAAAAGGTCCATCAATTAAAACATTATTTTCTTTATCATCAATGGAGTAAATGATCCAGACCAAAAATGCTTTAAGGAGACCATTGACATTATTACCTTCATACACTTTCAGACTTCCGGCACTTTATTTTATTTTCATTTAATGTTTGTAGATGTAGATTCCTAATGAATGATTTTTATGTTTAGCATCTATTAAACCTCTATTAACCATGAAAGTTAATTAGTACTGACTGATGAATAGTTAGTAAAATGTATACGATAAGTTTTGATTAATTTAATTAACTGGAACTTACCCATTGTTCGGAAGACAATCGGTCTACTTCTATATCTCGTCCCGTTCCACACCGCAATAACATAAAGTTGATACTGGGTGTCCGGCTTTAATCCGCTGAGGGTCACAGCATCCGAATTACCGGCGACCATAGCAACAACCCTGTAACTAACCCATTCATTTATTCCGGAAATATTTTATGTACTTAATTAGGGCTTCAATCGAGTAACTAACAAGCGGTTATTAAGTATTTATAAGTAGAAGAGGAAACGAAAATTACTGGAGCAAAATTAGTACGAAATTAGAACGCTTCGTATTGAGCTTATGAATAAAATAAGTGCATCAGCTAGAGGAAGGAAACTTTGCCAATTGTCTCGGCAATTGTAATTCTTAAGAAAGGCTTCAAAGTTTGCCTAAGTCCGACCCCGAAAGCGGAAAAGAAACGAAAAGAAAAATAAAAGCAAATAGTGGGCTACAAAAGGAAAGAAAAATGTCTCCACTGGGTACAATAACCAAGTTTAATGGGCGGCTTCCCTTCAACGATTTTCAGGAAAAATACGGGTAACAAGAAACATCAAAGTTTCTTTAAGCAATTTGATTGTTTTTAACACAAGGGAAACTTTCTATGGATAATTATAGAAGAAAAAGGAAGAGATTTAAAACAGTAATTACTTTACCTGGCATCAGTAGGTTTATAAGACACGTCGTACTTGTCTACGTGGTCCACAGAGGTGTCCCAGGACACGCGTAATGACGTCGGCGTTAAAAATGTCAGCGTGATGTTCTCGGGAACGCCCGCTCCAACGGGCATTGAAACTTTTTCACGAAAAAAGATTATAAACTTTTATTTAATGCTAATATACTAAATTATTTACAAATATCAAATTTAAATAAAGTTTGGAGTATTGCGTCATTCTGAGCTTTAGTGATTCACATTATAGCTAAAAGCTTTATGATATCAAGGGCTTCATGATATAAGGGTATAAAACCAGGTTCTGGAAAATTTAAATTTATACGCTCAGCTTATACATAATGCATTAAGTTAGTTTAATAACTTCCTAAACTGACCCTAAAGGCATGAAATTTTAAAATTTATTTCTTTCATATCTAAGCAAATTTATAAAACATTGTAATATTTTTAAAATCAAATTTACTGTTACAAACTTTTATCTTTATTCTTGATTCTAATTTTTAAGGAGTTATATCTTCTAGGTTTTCTTTATACGCTTACTAGATGTCGTTATGATATATCTCGTTAGACAATGCGATTTCTTTCAACGAAGATTTTTTTACTTCATTATATTTCTGCTTGTAACTAACCGCTTTTACCTAAAAACAGTTTTTAGGAATGCGTTGGACACAATTTCTCAAAACCTAATACATCGATTTTATTAAAAAATATTTATTTAAAATGAAGAGTACAGGCAAACAAATAGTGTCTTCTTTGAAGACACTTCTAGGAACGTGATATTTTTCTTTGTTTTGTGTGAATATCACATTTCTTGACATCTTTATTTATCAAGTTTACAATCAGAGAAAAAAGTAAAAAATATGCGTTTTTTGATTAGAGAACGTATTGATGGATTGAACGATTGGATAAGGTCAACGTTTTTAAACTTTTCTAAAAGATAACACCAATAAATGTTGTCTGAAAAATTGAAATAGTGCTCTCTTTGCTTGTGACGACTGAACGGTTTTGATTTTTTTTCTATTCAAACTGCTTTTACCAGCTTAAACGTAATTTGTATTGTACGGAAAGTTGCATTTTTCTGCAAACATCTCTGCCAAAAATCCAAATTAATTTTTTATTCTTCATTCAATCAGAAACTACACTTGTTTGCTAACAAACCAAAATCGAATTCACAGCGAAGATATAAGTTTGTGGAAGGGTTTTTGGAAACTAGAGCTCAGCTCGCGGCTGAATTCTTTATAATTCTAAGTAAAAATGTTACAAAGTACAGTAATACCCCAAAGATACGTAATAGGTGGAACCGGTGCATATTTCGTAAATCGAAAATTACGTAAGTAGAATATGTACTACTACTTGAACTAAAATTAATGTTAACACGAAAACAGCTGTTTAAACGTATTTATTAAACTCTATGAAATCTTGATGTACCTTGATTTAACTATTTAAATTTGATGATTTTAGAAAATCGGAGATGGTAGTTTGACGACATAAATTCTTTTTCTTCTGCCTCAGAATTTCTTGATAACATTCAATCGATTGTTGTAGCTTTTACTGTCATTACACGCTCTTCATTGTAATCTGCTCTAAAATTTCTATGCCATTCCGTATGGAATTAAGTGCTTCCGTCAATTTTGCAATGGTTAGGACTTTTTCCTGTTGCACTACTTCAACATTCTTCATTTTCATTTTGTTGCTGCATTTCAATCAGCTCATCAAGGGTAAGCTCCTTATTATGTGACTCTAAAAGCGAAATGATATCTTCGCTATCAAGTTCCAAATCGACTTGCCTTCCTAAAGTAACAATATTCGCTACTATTTCGAGTACAGAATCATTTTCTGATACCGTTTCAGATGAATCAGTAAAGAAATCCGGACAAAGCTTTCTCCAAACTCCCTTCATTGTTTTTGAAGAAACTTCGTTCCACGATTCTCCTATGATTCTAACAGCATCGAGAACATTAAATTTATTCCAAAAATATTTAAGGGACAAGTTGTGATTGTGATTCATAGATTGATTTAAACCAGGGGTCGGCAACCTTTTTCGGACGGCGGGCCATTTTCAAAATAAATCTTTTTGTGCGGGCCGCACATTTAAATGTAACCTAAATAGTGCTTTTATATCATATACGAGTGTAAATATTATTAAAAATAAGTACAGAAAAAAATTATGTTTTATTGACATGCTATAATAACAATAATATCAGAGAAGAAAACTTTTAAATTTCTTAAAAGAGAAATTACATAAAATATTAAGGAAAATAATTTATCTTTCATTTTATTCATTCATTAAAATTTAATGGGCCTTTTGTTTTTGAACATGTTTGATAATTCATTTAACACCGGTTCTGTTTGGGATACTGTGATCCTCAACAAGTTTTGTAAATTTTCATCCGTCAACCTCGTTCTGTATTTTAGATAAGTGCTTGAAAAATACTAATCATTGATTTTGTAAAATTTCTTAAATTGAGAAATTTATTTTCTGATAAATTTGAATAAAATGCAATTAAATTATTTTCACCAAAATTATTTTTATATACATTGTTAGATTGCAAATCAATTAACTCTAACTGTAAGTTGTCCGGTGCTTTTACAACATCAAATTTTAAAAGATTTTTAAATATTAATATGTCCATTTGTTTTGCATAAAAATCTTGAAACCGATAACGAAAATATTCATCCAGTACTTTTGGTGATTCAATAAAAATAGTCGAAGGACACAGTTCGTCGTTTTGGTTTAAAAACGATTGCAAAATAGGAAAATGATAATAATTATTCTTTTCAAGTTGAAAAGCTGTACTTTTACTAATTTTATTTTAAGCTGGAAACTTTTGATTTCTGTAAATAACTCGTTGATTAACTTTTCTTTGCCTTGTAGTGTAATATTTAAATTTATCGAGGTAAGTTGTAATGTCCACAAGAAAAGCTAACTCGCTTATCCAATTAAAATTCGACAATTCTGGTATATTATTTCCTTTTTCTATCAAAAACATTTCAATCTCGTCTATCAACTCGAAAAATAATAGCAACATACAGTAGCAAACTGGCAAAATGAAAGAATGTTAGACTTGCTGAAGGGGCCGTCCTATTCGTTGTAGAGTAAGGATTAATCCCTTAACATACAATGACGAGTCTGGCCCGCCATAATTGCATTGTGTTCGAAAAAAATCGTCACTTAAGGGGTTAAACATGCGCAGTAAAATAGGTTTTCCACTATGTTTTTGTTAGCGCGCCTTTTTGTTATCGGCCACATTTTGGCACGACCTAAGTTTATTGATTTTTTCTAAAATTATATCGGTCCTTTGGCGGGCCGCTCAAAAAGTTGCAAAGGGCCGCAAGCGGCCCGCGGGCCGCAGGTTGCCGACCCTTGATTTAAACGGTTAAATGACCGTCGAGTACAATACGCCTTAAACGTTTTAATAACACCTTGATCCATAGGTTGAAGTAAACTAGATAGTCGTGTTTGGAGGCAAAAATGTTACTTTAACGCGAGGATCATAGTTGATAAGGTTAGCTGCTGAGTGTCCAGGTGCGTTGTCGATAATTAACATCACTTTAAAAGGAATATTCTTAGAGGAACAGTATCGTTCAACTTCCGGGATAAAACGATTTCTAAACCAGTCTTCAAATAAAGAAGCAGTAACCCAAGCTTTTCAGTTGGACTTCCAAATTACTGGCAATTTTGATTTTAATCAGGAGTAGATAGGTTTCGATCCATTTTTTTACCAGGATAATAATATGAAGTGAATTGAAAGAGATATCTTCAGTACTTAACTGGTTTATTTTATGTTAGCCTTACATGTTTCGGCTTTTTAAAGCCATCTTCAGAGGTAAATTATACCAGAGGTAAATTATTACAGATGTTATAGACTAATTTACCTCTGAAGATGGCTTTAAAAAGCCGAAACATGTAAGGCTAACATAAAATAAACCAGTTAAGTGCTGAAGATATCTCTTTCAATTCACTTCAATTTTGATGTTGTTTTATTCTTTAGGGCTCTAGGGTTTTCACTGCGATACACTAACAAAAGTATTAGTTTACAATCGCCAGCAGCATTTCCATAACTGTTAATCGATCTTTCGATGTTTTGAATCCTAGAAATGCTTTTTCTTGACTTGCAATGAACGTTTTATGAGACATTTTCTTCCAGAAAAGCCCTGTCTCGTCTATATTAAAAATGGTCTGTGTGCTATAACCGCCTTCTTCTATTAATTTCTTCAATGCGATAGGAAAAGCAGATGCACCGACTTTATCAGCACTTGCTGCTTCCCCACATCTTGCAATATTGTGCCAGTCGCATCGTTTTTTAAAATGACAAAACCAATCGTTGCTGGCTACAAAAGTTTCATCTTTTGTATCATCTGCAACTTGTTCTTTTAACTTTTCAAAAATCTGCCTGGTTTGATTACATATGGTACTCTGGTCTAGGGAAAGCAATACCGTTACAAATTTTCGGTACCGGTATTTCGGTATTTTCGTTTCTAGTACCGGTAATACCGGTATTTTACCGGTATTAGTATTAGTTTAAAAAAAACGTAAACAAAATTAAAATTTACTTACTATAGATTATGTTATTATTTAGGAGTAGTACAAAAGTATGTCAAACACAACTAAACAACAAAACATTTATTTTAAAGAATAATTTAATAAAATTAAATCCAACTTTTTTAATATATATTACATTATTGATTCGTGCAAGTGATTATTATTTTTGATGCAAATTGAAATATGTTTTCAAAAAACATATATGATCCAACGTACCGTCGTCTAACCTCGATCTTATTGTTGTGGTTGTATGTTGAGCAGCCGAAAAGGCTCGTTCTGACTCCACACTTGTTGGTGATAGTGTTAACAAGTATTCATAAGCAAGCTTTAGATGCACCCCCCTATTCCATGCTCTTCAAAAAATGTAATTCTTTTTAAGTTTATGTTCTATTTATAATCTTTTGTTTTGTTCCTTTGGGTTTGGAACATTCGTCATTGCTTTGCTAATCACATTCTATAATTTGTTTTTTAATGAAACAGTTGCAGTATTAATAGCGGAGAAAGATGTAACTGGTGTATCAAAATTCTTCTTCAAGATCAAAATCTTCACTGCCAGGTTCATTATTTTTAACTCCTAGGCGTTATCTAAGAGTAATCAATATTTTTGTAGTAGAACCTTTTTTAAGTTTAGGACATAAGTTTGTATCCGCTTCGATTTCGTTTTGTGAAGTGTTGTCTAAATATTGCAAAACTTGAGATATGTTTGTTCGTCTTTGCATTATTCTATACTTCAGAGCATTTACCAATTCAATACTTATTTTACTTTTTTGTGCAACAAGCGTGTCAATCATAAATTTAAACGTCGCATCTGCAACAAGAAAATTAGAATTTCTTCTGCATAGCGCTTCGACTGCTAATTTAATTGGTGACAATGCATCAATGATTTCAGAAAGTAATAGAAACCCTCTTCGGAAAAGACTATATTTGATTTTAAATCATTTAATGCTTTTTGACCACAATACCGTAATTGGTAAAACCTTTCCAACATAATGAGTAAACTATTCCATCGTGTTATGACATCCAACTGCAAATTCAATTCTTTACCAAATCGTAGTTTTACATATTTTTGTAAATATTGATCATTTTTTGTTGGAGATCTGAATCGGTCGGGATCTCATTTGATTCTAAGTAAATGAGGGATTCCCCGAATCAAGCTTCCGTGTAACGTGCATCAATTAGCGCTAATGTTCCAATACCGGTATTTTTATGGTGAATACCGGTATTAATACCGGCGAAAATTTGGACGGTATCCCGGTTTTCGGTATATCGGTATACCGGTATTGCATTCCCTACTCTGGTCTAACGAACAATTTTTGACTTTCACTTGGTTTTCACACCATACTTTAAGCAAGGTTTCAATTTCAGCAATCATACCATATCGTTTACGAATTAAATTTGAAATTAATGACTGAGCATTTTTAACAGCGTCAAGAATTTTAGTTTTATCCTTTATTATTGTATGGATAGTAGTGTAAGCAAAGTTAAATTTGTGTGCCAATTCACATGTTTTCATGCCTCCTTCAACATCCTTTACAATACTGTGTTTTAACTCAAGTGTTAAAGCTTTGCGTTTTCTTTGAAAATTTGGAGAATGTAAGAAAATAAATAAAGCTTTCAATTAATGTTTACATATATAGAATATGAAATGCTTACGTTGTTCTAAAACACTATTAAAAGTATTCTTACAAACCGACTAATCAACACTCGGTGGATTCTCATACGAAACTGATGTGAACGAGCTAAAAGTATTTTGATGCAATCTTCTACTGAGCGAATTAGGGAAAGAACAGTTTAACTACGTATCTCCGAGTTTATGTAAGTCGGGGTCACGTATGTCGAGGTATTACTGCATTGTTCACATGCTCTTTCATAAGTTTGGATGAAATAAGTTATTTGGTATCGCAGTATACTATTATATAGGAAAACATGTTTACTTTATTCTCTTTGAAACGCAAAACCCTTTAAGCTCCATTTCCTGGTAGTACTACCTTGACATTCTTGACAACCCTTGATACACGCATTTCCTCCATATTTGTAACAACATAAAACAGTTATGTAACCCTGTTCAGTACAATACCTTAAAAAAATATACCTGTATACTACAATTGGCTTTGACAGTAAATCAAATAGCTTTAATATTTAAGTTGTGTCTTTCCTCGATAGCTAACCCGCATTGCAACTACTTCAATATCTATTCGTTGTGATTATCGAGGTAGTACGTATTTGCATTTACAAAGATACGGCAATTTTTATTTTTTATTACTTTTTTTTTTTAATTTTTTGAACATCATTTTAAGTTTTAATATTTGGTTGAATCTCTTGTAATTCCGTCTATAAAGTATTCCATTATTTTCGAAAAGAATGAAGATTGAAAGAAATATAACATCAATAACGTTGGAGAATTTTGTAGTGGAAAAGCGGTGGGATTCGTGATGGGTTTACCCTTCGTGTACGAGACAAGATAATCTCATCCAATTTCGCGTTATCCTGAAATAATTAATAATTTATACGGTTTACTTACCGGCTATTTGGGACCAATGCAATAGTAGAGCGGCAACAACTATCATATTAATTGAACGTTAGAGTTGACCACCCAACATCGTGCCGTTGGGTCGTTCGGACTCATTGGAACGTTCTCGCGTTACGTATTTACATCAGGCCGCGGATGCATTATCGGATTTACGTCGTTAGTTCATCTGAAAAGATAAAAATAATAACACGATTGAAAACAAACTCATATATACGTTTTGTTTATATTGTTTTTTGCTAATGATTCGATTGTGAATAGAAAATTGATTTAGTATTTCCTCACGTCGCTGTTGAATTTTCATCGAGCGAGACGAACGTAATCGAATTTGGTCAGTTTAAGCGAGTTGTCTGGCTTTGGAATCGGGGTTAATTGGGTTTTATTTGATTTCCCTGCTTCGGGGAACCTCGCGGAGGAGGTTTAAATGGTAAAGTAATGGGAAAAGTTGGTTCATTTGAGTTAGCGGGACGTCTTAAAAGCACTGAAAGTCTTAGTGCATTGTAATTGTGGCTAAAAGAAGTTGCTGTCATTAAGAACAATTTGAAATTCTAGACCATTCAATAATAAAGTTGGTTTTTTTTCTTTACTAATGAAGACTCTGGACAGATTGATTGATTAATTATTAACAATTATTATCATTTAATAATTGTTACATAATTATATTTGTTATTCACTGTTGTAAAAATGCCAAACATATCGAAATTTCTAATGGGCTTAAAATTAATCCAATATCGAAAGTAGTTAATGGTTGATATTTTGGAAAATCATAACCCAATACAATTTAAAAAAAACTTCTATAGAAATCAATTCGTTTTGATTTTAATTAAAATATTTAGAATTGAACTTCAAACAGAATCAATTATTTTAAAATATAAAAGCAAAGTACGCTCGACTGTTACCTCTTTCACATTATTTCTTTAAGTTAATTAAATTATAAATCTTTTGTTCAGATCTTGATTTACTTCCGGAAGTTCTCGACTGTTTATTCAGTATAATTTACAATTCTAAAATGGCCTGGAAACGTTAAGAGAACGTTGAAGTTTCGCCGTAACATCTCGGAAATTCTCCTCATTTGAGATTATTTATAACTAAATTTTGAGACTAACGTTTTCATATTAAATTTTAAAACTACAAAAAAAGTAACATTGTTCTTTTTTCCGGTCGCACAAAAATAGCAAAAAAGAGTCAACAAAGTTAACAAAACATAGCACAAAAATGATACTCTACTTTTGAAGTACAGGCGAAATTAAAAAAAAAAATACACACACACACAAATTTACATCCACACAAAAAATAGTTCGATTGTGGAATTAACTATTTTTACGGTAAAATATGGGAAAATACATATTTTACGTACGCATCTACTCCAAACTATTTCCATTAAACCAAACCCATCCGCTCGCCCTAATTAATTTGCAAACTATCTTCTCCTAGATGCGACGTATTAACACATTAGACGTTATCAAGCACTGGCATAACTTAATACATCCTTCCATCAACTCCATATTTGCATAATTTAGCCTCATGATTACATTTAATTTAAATCCCAAACAGAGTTATCTCATATGTGAGCCTTTCAGTACACACATCGATTAACTCCATAGAACAGAAAGTTGAGAAATGCGATGAAATAATGTATATTGTTCTTTAAAATTCCTGTTATAATATAAATTCAAATATACAGGATGTTTAAAAAAGATGCGGCAATATTAAAGGGGGTGATTGTCCAGGTCATTTTATACAAAAAAGTTTATAATAAACGAATAATGGAAATAATGGAAACGCTTCGTTACCGATCTACAGCGTGTTGAAGTTTAAACATTTTTATTATAAACAAAAATGTTTATAGTAAAAGAATTTTTTAAGAACAAGGGTTTTATTCAAGGACAAAATCAAATATTTAACAAACCAACAATTTTACCAAGTAAAAATTACAAAAACTGTGCAAAGTGACCACCTCGAACTCGGATGCAAGAATCCAATCTTCTCCTCATTGACTGGCGAACTCTCTCAAAAACACTAGGATCTGTTTTAATTGAGTTGCACCCAACAATGATTCGATTTCTTAAGTCTTCTACGTTTTCCAATGGAGTAGCGTACACCAAGGACTTCAAATGGCCCCACAGGAAAAAATCCAGGGGATTTAAGTCCGGGGATCGTGCAGGCCATAAGTGAGGTTCGCCTCGGCCAATCCAGCGATTTCCATATGCTTGTGTGAAGAAATCACGAGCTACTTGACTAAAGTAGGCTGGTGCGTCATCGTGCATATACCACATTGCATCTCTAATTGCTAATGGTATGTCCTCCAGAAAACCAGGGAACGTGTTTTCCAAAAAGTTGCGATCGGTGTTTTCCTGGTAAAAATACCGGTCCAATTAGGCAGTCACCCACAATTCTAAGCCAAACGTTCGAAGAAAACTGATGTTGAAAACGATTTTCAACAATTTCATGCGGATTTTCGTCACACCGTACATGGTTATTATGGAAATTGCGTATTGCATTTCTTGAAAAATTCGCTTCATCGGTGAACAGAATCAACATCAGGAATTGAGGGATTTCACCCATTTTCTTCAAAAGCCATTGACAGAATCCAATGCGAGAAGGAAAATCAGCAGGAAGTAATCCTTGAACGCGTTGAACTATTTCAAAATATGTAAATTTTTACTACTTTTTTTAATTAAACTTCAACACGCTGTAGATCGGTAACGAAGCGTTTCCAGACCATGTTTATTATAAAGTTTCTTGTATAAAATGACCTGGATAATTACCCCCTTTAATATTGCCGCATCTTTTTTAAACACCCTGTATATATTTAGTACAGCTTTTAAAAAAAATTAATGTTGACGGTTCTGTTATAATATATTATTTGTGATTAATTCATCTGCAGTATTATAGATAATGTCTTCTTCACCAGCTGAATGTGAGGATTCATCATTTCGATTTGTTGTTAAGTTTTTATAATAATCATGTTTAACTTTAATTTAGGATATAATAAAGGCTGATCTACATTTTTCAAACTTTGCGGTCTACCTGGTACAGACTTTCTTATATTAATGGTTTCAAATTCTGTATTGTCATTATAGTCACATTTGAATTGTATGAGATGGGGTTTGGACCTTTCTAACTTTATCCAGCGTATTTTAATCCAATTTACTGGAAATCCTGTGATGGTTACTTTTCTATTACTGATTGATTATTCCAAAGCTTTTGTCGAAAAAATCTTGATGAGTCATTTGGATTAGATGAAATAGCGCTTTCTTTTCACATGTTTTGATTATATTGTACCAATCATCTGGTGAAAAAATGTTTTGATTTCTTTTCGCACCTGACTCAATAATGGTAAAATCTGCGTCACTGGGCAAATAGTTGTGCCCGATACACGAATCCGAATATGTTATTATTTTTCGAAGTTTGTAACGTGAGCGTGTATGTACTTTATTAGACAAGATGAAATTTCTTGAGACCCACGAGATTCTTCAGTTTCTGACCAAATAAACATGTGGCTTATATTTTTACTGAATTCATGACATCCGAAATCATAAACATATAAATTTTGCTAAATAACTGCGTTATTGAAACGATTTACATTAGAGTATGGAGTTAATCAAAATGGCTTCTGAAATAAATTACATTTTATTCAATGGCCAAACCAATTTTGCCGGTTAATAGTGTTAATTTTTATTATTCAGGAAAGTTATTGCAAATACAAAAATTTATGACTATACCAAGAGCTTTGCCACTTAAATTTAAGATCTTCCAAAAAGTGGAGTTAATCGATGTGTGCACTGAACGGCTCATATGTAAATTTGCTGATAAGCATTAAAATCATTTAAATCCTTCGATTTAAATAAAATTGTTAAAACAGGATTTAATATGTTCACCTTTAGAATACCAAGACTTTAAATAAAAATAAACGTTTTTTCTTTTACTTTAAACTGGCTAAATTGTGAACTGAAAAAAAAACAGACCAACTTAAAAAGTTTAGTTGTTTAATTTTAGGATGCAAACCTACAACATTTCCCGTGAAAATCTAATGGTTTTTTACTTAACATACGACATAACTTTAATTGGAACGGAGTAACGACTATTGCAGTTTAAGCGGAGATAAGATTGACCAACATTAATTGAAATGTTGGTTAAACTCTTTTAAATTATATTGTATGTAAATTTCAAGATGCAAACCTACAACATTTTCCGTGAAAATCTAATGGTTTTTTACTTAACATAGGACATAACTTTAATTGGAACGGAGTAACGACTATTGCAATTTAAGCGGAGATAAAACTGACCAACATTTATTGAAATGTTGGTTAAACTTGTAACTAAATAGTATCCTCTAGTAATAGTTAAAACCATTTTAAAAATTGGTATTTATAGTTCCGTTTTAACTTCTTACTAGTTAATAGACAATTAAACTACCTTTTAAGGTGCAAAATTTATATGTTTCTAGACTATTGACAAGTAAAATGAATGACATGTGGAAAAATTATGCGACACGATGGGTTTATTTAGTATTAGAGAAGAATTAGAAACAATTAAACAATATAATTTTCGAAAAACACCCCAAATATGATTAGTGTCCTACGTTAACGTAACGACAATTAATCGTTATTAACGTATAAGTTTGCAGTGAAAGTGGCGAAAATTATAATATAGGGAAAGAATGAAGATAAAATAACAGGATTCTTTTAAAAGATGCAAAAAAGGATATCGACCCTTGAGTCCCAATTGTTATGGCAAACTTAACAGCAAAAATCTTTATACAACTTACAATTAGTATATTTTTAATCACTAAATCGGTTACTAAATTGTGTAGTTTATTTAAAAATATACAGAATGTCCAGTTTTGATTGTCCGATCTTATACTGACGGATTCCCTGATTGAAAATAACTAAAAAAGTTTTAATGAAAATGGGTCCGAAAGTGATTTGTTTTCGAGATATTGGAATCTTAATTCCATAACTTCATCTATTATTAACATAATTGAAGTAAATCATTTAAATTAAATTATTAACTCATTGTGATGGTTTCGATAAATTGTCATTATTAGGTGTCACTGATTAGGTATAGAAGCTTGTCGAAACCATAACAACTACTTAATAATTTAATTTAAATAATTTATTGTAATGATGTTAAGAATAGATCAACTTATGGAATTAATTTCTTAAATATCTCGAAAGCAAAGCATTTTCGGAGCTATGTTCACTAGGACTTTGTTGTTTTCAGTTAGAGAACACGCAAGTAAAAGATCGCACAATTAAAACGGGACACCTTTATATAATGTATGGGAAAATATTGGGAACTTAATCAGGAGCTTCATAATTTTGAACAAAATTAAAGAATCATGTAGAGCTCTGTTATAGAGACTATGACAAAAATGGTGGAGGCAACGTAGTTTGAAATGTCTATTTTTTTTTATTAAAATCATCAAATTTTTTCTAATTATTATCAAAATATTAAAAGATCCCTCAAAGACGAGAAAAGTATATCAGTCCAAAAATGTTCGATCACTAAAAAAAAATTGTGAATTAGCAAACATTTTATTACTATTCTCTATATTAATCCTGTTACATAGAATAGGACGAAATGTTTATTTTAAAATTCTCTCGATTTACGGCGAAAACATTGTAACGCTAACGCTAACTGTAACGCTAACATGTCTGTTATAACACGAGTGACATTCTAGAAAATGAAGTTAAAATCAAGATAAATATACCTATTTCAGCCACTAAAATGTCAGTAGACAACTAACGTTAAAACGCTACTAAATACGGCTTTGCATATGGAATTTACAGAGTAACGTTTAAAAATGGCGTTAGTAGCCATTAAAAAAGCTATGCATACAGCTGTAAATATTTAGCTATAATTAAGTAATTTTCATTATTTTTAACTTTGTAGTTTCCTCTGATGAAGGAATGAATTATTACAAAAGCTTGCTCTGAAAAAAAAGAACTGTACTGTTTTAATTTTTCTCGTCGTCCTCAGTTGTAACTCCCAAGAGTTTTCTCTCTACATATAGAGACTGTAATTTTTTAAGCTTTACGTAATATGAGCAATACACTGCTGAAGAAAATGAGAGAAACATATTTTTGTAACTCTTCGGAGTATCATAAAAAGCATGCCCAAAATATTCTTTGAAATTATTCGTGCTGATATAGATTGTACTAGTTATTGATTCTCACACAGTCAATTTCAAAATGTTTCGTACACATGATGTATGTATTTATCACTTTGTTTTTCGTATCGTTTTTAAGTTGTTAATCATTTCTTATAAATAAATAGTTTGTTAATTATTAAATTCATAAATTTCTTAAAATAACAAATATAATCTGATATTATTATGTAGCTGAATATTTTGCGATAAGAATACAAATAACTCATTGCATATCATTTGCATAGCAAAAGTCACAGATTATTCACGATTTGTATACATTAATTTGTTCAAAAACTTTTATTGCTATCTTTTACAAAATTTGGATATCTCTTTCAAATGTAACGTATGTATAGAAAACGTTTATAAAAATGTGATTACAAAAGAAAAACGTTTTGACAAAAATGAAAAATTAAAATCCTTAAAACAAAGCCGTGTTCAAGTTAAATTACAAAGAACTTTTAAGTCAAAATAATCATTTCAATTTTGTTGCTAAAAACATACTTCTAGATTACAAGCTTGAATTAATAAAAAATGATAACCGTTTTCAGGATTTATTAGGGAATTGGACTTTTTGTTTTCTTTTTACTTAAAAGTCTTGAGACTTAAACGGCCCACACACGTAACGATTTGTCGTACTGCACGCAGTACGACATTAGTTGAAACTGCTGCAGTAAGGATAAATTGTAACGTATGTAGGGAAATCGTATGCTTCTTAGTACGCAGTGATCGAATCGTCTGCAGTTCGAGACTTCCATAAAATATCGTATCAACGATCGCAACGGTCGTGTTTGGAAGCAAGTTGATACGTGTATAGAGAGCGGTGGTTGTTGTAGGTGGGCTTTTCTAGTTAACATAGTTACATTGAGTTTAAATAAGTTTGTTTAATAAATGAGTTTGACAATGGACGTTAACAACAAGGAATTCTGGGAACAATTTATTGAAGTACAGTGCTGGCACTCTTATACCATATTTAGAAAATTTGCCGTTGTCAATTTATTTAAAAACGGTGTTCCAATAAGACAACGCGCCCTGTCATCGGTCAAAGCTGGTGACAGAGTGGTTTCGAAATCAGGCTATACCTCTATTGAATTGGCCTGTGCAAAGTCCGGATTACAATCCAATTGAAAATTTATGGGCAATTATTAAAAGGAAGGTTATGACGCTAAAACCAAAAACGCAACAAGAATTATGGGATGTCATTCAGCAGGAATGGCAAAAAATCCCGAGGGAAACATGCGCAGATCTTGTGTCGTCCATGCAAAGGCGATGTGAACCCGTAATTATCCAAAAGGGATTTCCAACAAAGTATTGAATGCTTATGAACCTTATACACCACATCGTAAATATTTTTCAATTGTATTAAATAAGGTGTTCTTTTTCATTAAGTATGTTGATAAATGGTTGACGATTTCCCTTGATTTTGATTTTGTTTTGATGTTTTGATCTTTGATTTTATATAAAAAAATAAATATTATTGAGTTCCTTGTCGAAATCTTTCATTTTTCTGCAATTTTTGCGTTTTCGCCAACATACCTTACGGTGTACTAATTAGCGTGCCACCCCTGTATATAGGCAAAACACCTGTGCATAGGATCATCAAGCAATAATACTGTAATTACAAGTGCGGCAGCACTTTTTGGCATTTTATTAATTGAACGTGTGTAGTTCACGCTCATCGAGACTACAACTGCATTAATCTTAACTACTGTAGTCCGGTGTGTTTGAACCGCGTGTAGAGAAAACGGCAGTACTGCAATTCCTACGATTTTCTCTCCAACCTGTAGTTCGGCATGCAATACGACAAATCGTTACGTATATGAGCCGTTTTAATTTCAATCAGTCTTTTGTAGTTGGTTTCGTAAAGAAAAGTTAAAAAAATGTTAATTAATTGTCTATCATTTTAATCATAAGTGTATTTAATTATGTACTGTATCCAGAGATTATGGGGTAAATATTGATTCACCCTGCATTTTTATGTAAAAAAAGTTGTGGTTCGTTTGTATCTATAAATATTTTAGGGGTTCTGTATAATACCACAACGTCCAAATTAAGTTTGCTCAAACATTAAACTTTATGAACCATCTACATAACTCAATGTCCTTCCACCAAGTTTGAATTTGCATATTTTAGTCCTCCTGAGTCAATTTTAATTAGACCCCAAATTACATTATCACAAAAATGTAAATTTGCTGACTAACTAACATTGAATTTAAAAATAATTTGTTCGTGCCCTTTAACCATTACACTAATCAAAAACTTCTTATCGAATGGTTTGGTTGTTTGGTGTAAATCTACCCTTACACGAAAATATACGAGTACATGACGGTAACGCGAAAGGATTATCCAGAAAATAACCCGTTTCGGTACGGAAAGGCGAATTTTACCGGAGAATGGAAAATTGTAGGGATAAAAGGATAAAGTGTGGCACCTATGTAACGGAATGAGGGGCTTAAATAACAGCCTCAAAGGCTATAAAATATGAAGAATGGGTTCCGTAATATACAGGGCGACTTGAGGAGTCGACTTTTACATAATTTATTGCGAGAAATTTCAGGTGTGTCGCGAAATAAAAACCGGATCAATCGCTCTGATTCATCTTAAAGCCATTAATCATCGTATAAAGTTCGTAATTTTTCCCTTTAATCCGGCTTTAAAGCGACTGTATGTTAGCAATTGTGTTGTACTACGGAATCTTGAATATTCAGACGGTCGCGTGACTGAATTGCGTTCATAACTCGCCCCTGCAGTGGCGCAATGGTACAAAAATATAAAAATATACCCGTTAATAGCGTTCGCTCGTTTTTGACCGATTCTCACCTATATCATCCGTTTTTCTTTCGTTTTAAATTGTTCACTTCTAAATTTAACTTTTAATACCATCCCACCCACCGTAAAATAATCAATATTTTCGAAAGACGCGGTTTAAACTTTCAAATTTATGCAAACATACCTCGTCTAGGAGCGGGATACATGCATAATCCACACCTAATTTACATGCTTCGTATTAAAAACGCAACAAAGCTTGTGCGTAAAAGGGTGGTAGTATTGAATAAACGTCTAAAAGTGCAGAGGTATAATTAGAAAGGATAATTGATTAAGAAGAAACAGTGTTAATAAATGCAAAAAAGCGTATGAGTTAATGCGGTTGTAGGCGACACGAAATGAAGTGAAACGAGTCGCGCTCGAAGCCAAATATTTATGAACGTTCGATTTCCAGTTCCGAAGTTAATTTAAAGACGACTTGTAATTTATTAATAAGTCCGTACGTTCCACGAAAAACCACACAATTAACGATATCGATTAGTTTTTGTGATCGATAGGAAAAGCCGTTACATTTACATCTAATAGCTGGTATTCCTACAAGTGGAGCAACACCTAAATAACACCATGTGATTTATTTTTTGAACTATATAATTTAGTCAATTAGTTAAATAAAATTTATTGCCTGTGAAATGAAGAGGGAATACAACTAAAATAATGAAAATTTATAATACATTTTAACTTGACATTTTAATATTTTATGCACCTATAATAAAGAAATATGTTTCATATTATGTTCATAATATTTTTGTTTCTATTAATTATCCCTATCAATTAATATTTAGTTAATGAACCATTCGCGATGAACATTTGATGAACATCGCGATGAACCATTCGCAAAATTGCTTCCAACAATTGTATTTGATATACGGGATTGTTTAAAAACGTAAACAGTTCGTAATGTATTATTATAACTTTGCTATAGCGCACGCTGTCGAGTTTCAAAATGAAATTTATCGTCGTTGGAACGAATTGAAAATAAAATTAAACTCGAATCTGGACCGTCAAAGTTTATATCTTGTTTTAAAACTCGATCATAATTTCAGAATAGTTTATTTGTTAAATAAATTTATCGCGTCTCAAAAAACGTTTTAAACAGATATCATTTTTATTCAACCTATTAGTCTATTTATACTAAATCAAGATTTTTTAACGTCATATTTACAATTTTATTTATGTAAATATATGTATTTTTATCGTCAACCAATATTGGTTATTATTATTTATTTTATGTATTCATAAAATAAAAATTCAATTAGAAAAATGCATACTTTAACTAAAACTAGCATTAGAGATATTTATTAGATTAAATTAACATTATCTCTAATACTAGACTTAGAATTAGTAGCTTTCAGGTTTATCTATCCGTGTTTTTCAAAAGCGTTTGACGTTTCGGATGCCATGTAATCATTTTCAGAAACAAGTTCGAAGTGAACTTGTATTAGAGTTAGTACTACTGTTAGTTCTAGTTTTAGTTCACTTTATACCGGCCGTGAAAGCCTTAGTAATTAAAATACATGCTTTCATGTCAGGATTATTCAAATATAACATTATAGTAATTCGTATACTTTAGAAATGTTATTTACATCTTTCTCATCTGAAACGAAACTATTTAAGAGCTTAAAGTAATTTAGTTTTTCTATAGATTTTCGTCGATCTTATTAACGCCACCTTCACTTGAAGAAACTAGTCTTTAACATACGTATTAAACATTTTTAACTATTGCCAAGAAAGCTCTTCTTACTTTTCTTAATAACAAAAAAAATGATCAAATTTCTATAAACCGAAAAAAAAAGCAAGTCCAATTTTATAAAATACACATTCTTGGGTTGGCAACTAAGTAATTGAGGATTTTTTTTAGAAAATCAAAGACAATTTTTTCATGGAACTAAATAACCTTATTCTGTAATGTATTGCCCATTTTGATCAATGACTTTTTGCCATCTTTCAGCCGGCATCATAATCCCATGTTCATAAAACTTCTGGTTTTTATTAGCAAAAAACTGAATCAGGTACGATTTGACATCATCATCATTAATGAAATTTTTACCATTTAAGTTTTGTAAAGATCGAAACAAAAAGTAATCAGATCAAGGTCAGGACTATATGGTGGATGGGGCAAAACATCCCAACTAAGCTCCAATAATGTTTGCCGAGTGACCAAAGATGTGTGTGGCCTTGCATTGTCATGATGGAATACAACACCTTTTCGATTTGTCAATTCGGGCCGCTTTTCTTCAAGTGCATTGTTTAATTTCGTTAGCTGTTCAATGTAGACATCAGAATTGATCGTTCGATTGGGTGGTAAGAGTGTGCATGTATGTGAGAATGTATGGGAGAATGCATGTATGTGATACATGAAGCTTCTCTGCAATCGCACGTGTTGTACTGTAACGATCCGAATCGATTATTGCTTTGATTAGGACTTCATCAACTTCAACTGGACGACCAGAGCATTTTTCGTCTTTGAGTGAAAAATCACCAGAGCGAAATTTGGCAAATCAATTTTGACACTGCCGTGCTTGTAAGGCTTCGTCACTATATACAGCACATAACTTTTTATGAGCTTGCGATTCGGGTTTTCCCTTTGCGGAAATAAAAAAGCAAAATATGACGAAAATGTTCTTTTTAATTTTCCATTTTTCAACGAAGGCCAAACGAAAACTACAAAACCGATCAAAAAACTTTTTTTACTGATTGACTGCTGAATTGCCAAATATCAAATAAAGTGTGTTTTACATTTGTACTACGACTGCAAACCTAAAAATTCAACGGAAGCAATCTATGAGTGAAATCTGCAATTACTTAATTGCCAACACAGTAGTTAACGATCTACTAATTATGCAGTAAGTTTTCAAACGGGAATAAATCACATTTGATTAATTTTACAGTAACATAAGAAAACAGAAAATAAGAAAAATTACAATTACTTACAAAAATTTTTTTTTTTGCGAAAAAGGAGAAATTTATTTTCTTTTACCTTCTTAATTTTCGATTTGTTTTCTTTTTCTTCAATGTAACTAACAAATTTGTTAGTTAAAACTACAAGTGTACCGTTTTGATTGTCTGATCCTTTACTGGGGTATTCCCTAACTGAAAACAAGCAAAAAAGTCTATTTTCAAGAGATTCAGTTTTATTTTCATAACTAATATAACCCAATAATAATGACAATTTATCGAAACAATCGCAACGAATTAACAATTTAATTTAAATAATTCACTTCGGTGATATCAATAATAGATGCACTTATGAAGCTAAACTTCCAATATATCGAAAACGAATCACTTTTGGGCCCATGTTAATTAGAACTTTTTTATTTATTTTTAACCAAGGAATACATTAGTAAATGATCGGACAATCTAAATAGGACACTTGTATAGCTTCGTGGACGATTGAGCACAATGTTTTTATAATGGGGTTGTCACAAACGGTTGTCCAACCCTGTATTATAACAAATTTTATTATTACCTTTTTTAATTTGTTTCATAACAGCCAATAATTTAATGCAACTACGTCATCCAAATTAGCATAACCCTTATCATCGAATATCAACTTAAGTTCATACAGTGCCTTAGCGTATTGGACATATTGGATCTATATCTCTTTGTTAGCAAAATCAAAATCAAATTATTTCCATTTAAAAGACAGCAATAAATGGATCTATTCCTTTGTGAATGGCATATTACTTTCATACATGCATTTACAATACAGTGTTGTTACAGTTTCCCTGCTGTAATGAATCATTCGATAGAGCTTAGTTCTAGGTGTCCACTACTTGATCCACAATTACGCTTTTTCAGTCAATCACACTAAGGTCTGATTTTAGCAATCAAACTAAACGTCACTTGAAATTTAATGTTCACTTTAACGTCTTTTTTATAGATGTAACTTACCTATGAAACTAAAGTTAATGGAATGAAATCGGCCTGCATTGAGAAGAATGTGTAGTACTTGAGTAGAAATTTGTTTTTAAATGATGAAAAGTTCTCGTCAAAATACCACAAATACGATAAGATGAAGTTTCTCTTCAATATGCATTTCGAACTCTTGTGGAATTTTATTGAACAATCAGAGCGATATGTTATGCTTGAAATATTTTTCATTCCATGATGACACGACAATTCACAATACACCCGAAACGATTTCTTTTAACGAGACGACAATGGGTATAACTACACCACTATAATATCATATATTGAGAATGCAAATTGAAGAAGTTCATGTCACGTTACTATTATTTAAAAGTAAATTTCCACTTATCTTCGACATATTTCTTCTAATACAAGAATAAAGTGGATAAAACCTCTAAACGGTATTCAAAAATATTATAATTGTCAATTTGTTAAATAACCACATACAAGAATAACTCTTATCGACCATTAATTTTATTATTTACATTATAAATTTAAAGTCAAGTTTAAAAAAATATTAAGTTTATGTAAACATATGCCCGGAATTGCTTCCTACAGAAGGTATCTCCCTTTAAAGATGGTATTTATTAAATATTGTTCTCCAATTTACATAAGAAACATGATGATAGTAACCAAAATCAATGACGATAAACAGGATAACAAGAAACTGCTATGATATTTATAAATTTTAGAAACATAACATTTTATGTGCCCTACAGCATCATCTTGCTGAATTTCTCGAAAAGGGTGCATGGACACCCTGTCTTAAGGGGTTACGCTACCCTGTCGTGCCGAAAAATAAGGTTTTCTTATAATTTTTTTTCTTAACTAGGGTAAGGTTGCTCAAGTCGTACCTACTAAGAAAAAATACGGTATATCAGCGAAAATTTAGCAAAAACATAAAAGCTTTATTTGGTATACTAATCTTGGATTAATAACAATTTTATTTATTATAATAAAATATGATATACTAAATGTTAACGCATAAAATAAACTCAATTAAAAAAAACTCTCATCGGTACGACTAAAGAAACTAGTTGCCTAAGTGGTACCACCCAAGACTTAAGTCGTACTCCTGAAAAATATTAGGAACAAAGTTCATAATAAGATATTTTTTGAATATGTGAATATTAAAATTCATTTTCTAATTTTCTTAATCCTTCGGATTTCCGGCGTGGTAATCTCGAAAGTCCTCTTAACCCATTGGAATTCCGGCGTAGTAATCTCGAAAGTCCTCTTAACCCATTGGAATTCCGGCGTGGTAATCTCGGAAGTACTTTTAACCCATTGAAATTCCGACGGGGTAATCTCAGACGTCTTCTTAACCCATTGAGTATTTGCCCAACTGTTTAAAATATTTGCCAAGTTTTGTTTTCCGATTAGCTTGTTAATTGTCTTTTTTTTTTAAATTCAATTCTGTGTTGAACGAGATAATTCCCCCGACTCCCGTTTAGTCATTTTTGTTCCCTTTATGAACAAAATTTATATTTTTCTCTGTATTTTCTAAACTCCCATGTAACCTCAATAAATATATCTGTCGTTTACCTAAACTTTGTGTTTTACTCCCGTTTGAATCCTGGACATTATTCCTGCAATATTAAAAGCTACTCAGAGGTACCGAAGAGGTCCTTTTCCCTCATGTAAAAGAAAAGGTGGTGCCCGAGAACTATCGTCTCAAATTAACAACGAATTAAATGTTGGGAAACGGCGCCGCGCCGCCGCCGGCGAGGGTCTTCGCAAGATAAAATAGGCGAGAACGGCAGAAACGAACAAATTTCCTAAGTCGTACTTGGTACAACTTACGCAGCTTGTTTAGGTACGACTTAAGGTACCAAACATTGTAAACGTAAAAGGAGGATAACATCACATTGAATATGCGTATATGTTTTACCTTCGGTGAAAAGATTCCTTAATTACTATAGAACTTATGTTAAAAAAGAGAGTATTCTGAGTATAATTTCCTTACGAAAAAAATCTTCCAAATACATACAGAAAATTATATGAAATAGCAATAATTTACTTGTTAAGAATATTCTATCAAATGACACTTGCAATCAGACGACTAAATGGTATAGAATGGAGTGCCTTCCTTACTAGACAATCCTGTAGTGTTACTTTTGCAGTCAACGCTGTGGTGGCATTTAATATAGCTAAGGTACGACTTAGGCGTAGGTACGACTTGAGCAACCTTACCCTACTAATAAGGCAATAATAATGAGGTATTTATAGTTTCTTATACACATCTGAAGGTATAAAAAACATTTTCAATTTTAGCGTAACATACTTAGTTGTCGTGTGAAAGCTTCAACTGTAG
Source organism: Digitonthophagus gazella (assembly GCA_036711955.1). Classification (NCBI taxonomy): domain Eukaryota; kingdom Metazoa; phylum Arthropoda; class Insecta; order Coleoptera; family Scarabaeidae; genus Digitonthophagus; species Digitonthophagus gazella. The sequence goes on from JASCIT010000001.1 coordinate 14,221,704, forward strand.
CCAAAATATTGTTGCCTTTTCTTAAGGAGGTCCACGGCAAGCAGTAAAACTTGAGTAATTTTCATCGGATCGACTTGAAATTTCAACTGTAGCCATTCAGATAGATTTTCTACAGAAGTACACATGATTATTAAAATATATCATTTTTTAATAAAACGGCAGCATGTGTGTTAAAAATGTTCAATTTTTACCAAAAATTTAACCTTAAATTTGGTATAAAAAAATTAATTGATGGTTAATCGCGATAATCGTGTTTACTTCTCTAGAAAATCTATCAAAGAAGCTTCAGTTATAATTTTAAGTCGATGGGATAAAAATTGCTCTAGTTCTATTGCTTGCCGCGTCGAAAAACCTAATTTTGAGGAAAACACGTTTAAAGTTTTATGTGTATTTAAATTAAAAAATTTTTAAAACACGCCTTTTTTTCCTTCAATCTGCTATGCCGGGATCGTAAAGCATCCCTTCCTTATCCAAAAATTCCTCTTCTACTTCTTTTCTAGTTGATATTAGATCTTTCCGGATATCTTTTCTTCTTTTGGAGATTGAGCGGTTAGCTGCTTTCACACGGCTCTCGTCTATCTCTACGCAGAAGTTATAACATTCATTACCGATTTTCAGTTTTAATGCATTCATTACTTCCAATATGCCTTGAAAGCCGTCGTTGAATATTATAACCACAATATTAGCTGCGATATCAACAATATTTTTACCACTCGAAGTTGTTTTAGAAGCTATTGACCAAATATAGAATTTAAGCTTTCGTTTGCATTTTGCAAGTACCCTCCTATACAACGAGCAAGCAGATAATCCCTACTAAGATCGTCATAGATGCTTGTAATGGCGTTAAAAACTTTCATTGACATTGCTGGCTTGTATACATATCCTAGGCGTATTGCGAAATCCGGCTTATTACAATAAGCGCCGTCATGTTGCAATGTGCCCGGCAAATTGAAAAATTATCTCACATTTTGTAAACAGCCTGAAATTTTTTAGGCTTATTACAATAAGCCCACGAACCATCAGTCCAATTGGACAGTGGACAACTGTTTCTTTAAAAAGCCTGGTTTTATTGTTGAAAAAGTTTTTAGTGAAGAAGATTTAGAAAAGTTAAGAAATGACGAATATAAGGGAAAAGTTGGAGAAAATCAAGATGAAAACCAATTCTCTAATGTTCAACAAGAGTTGTGTTTTATTTTTTCGGGATATTTGAATGAAACACCTTTTGTTTCATGCTCTTCATGTTCCATGAAGATTCATAAAACTTGTTTCCAAAACGTTTGCTCAATCTCCGATGAAAATAATATGCAGTATCAATGCGATATTTGTAATAGACAAGAAAATATATCTTCGCAACGCCAAAAAGCACACGAAGGTCAAAAAAGAGCGGCAGAAAAAATGATTGAAAATACCGGGAAGAACCTAAAATCGGTCACAGTTGGAAATTTTGTTCTATTAAATGTGCCGAAAGTCGACCGTGGCCCTTTAGACGCACTAAATTTATTTGGAAAAATTCTTAAAATTAATAATGATGTTTATCAGATAGGAACAAAGAGTGGAATTATCAAAACATGGTTTTCTAGAAGTGACTTCCAAATTTCTGGCGCACAATTTGTTGAAGATATCCCCGAAGAATATATATCTGTTCGTCAAGCTGTAGCAAATGAGTCAATGTTTGGAGGTCAAGGCTATAATACCTGTAAGTGTACAGTGTCAAAAACCCAATGCCAAACAAAAAAGTGCGTATGCAGGAAAGCAAAGCAAATGTGTTCATTAAAATGCCATAAGAGTTTACCATGTGGAAATAAGTGTTAATTAATAAAAGATAAGTTTAAAAGAAGTTTTTGTTAATTTCATTTTCTTTATATTATTATTGTATTAAATGCTCTATTTTAACATTAATCTGAATGATCTGTTTAGTTAATATGTGATAAATGCTTATCACATAATATAATTAATATAACATTATAAAAACTTGTTCATCAAAAATTGTCGTTTTTCAACTTATATTAGCCTAGGTTTATTGCAATAACACTAGAAACCACCAGGCTGTTTGATGAAACTGGTGCTCACTTTCTAATTAGCATAACTGTATGTGCGCTTATTATAATAAGCCTAAGAAATTTTAGGCCGATTAAAAAATGTGAGATAATTTTCCAATTTGCCAGGCACATTGCAAAATGACGGCGCTTATTGTAATAAGCCGGATTTTGTAATTTGCCTACGACATACATATGTTTCGAGAGTGTGCAAAGCCGCTACTCTTTGCCAAGAACACCATGAATTGTTATAATGGGACATCTGGCGTGCTGCGGTTTCTCATCCGTCGAAATTTTGTGGTATAAGGTTGTCCATATATCATTTCGCATTTTCTCTATAAAAATGCAGAGCCTGTGTTTCGACGAATGGCCAAACTGTAATAAATACTTAGTTCATTAATAAGTTTTCCAGTTAATAGACCTCTGCCGCCAAGATTTTTTGCCCCTTTTTTAGGTTTCTTAACCGCGTTCTAAGCCTCTTTTGGACTTGGCCAATACATTCTTTCTTAGAGAGAGTGAAATTACCGTATGGTTTCGCATCTATAATACTCTTATGGGTCTTACTGTCTCCATCATCCACGTACTATAACCCGAAATGGAGTTGCACCATGAAGAGAAAGATGAAAAAGTAAACCCCCGCTTCGAACATTGTCGAGTAGTCTTTCATCTTTCTCTTCATGGTGCACCTCCATTTCGAGTTATAATACTGTACATATCGAACCCCATGCAAAGTTTCCGAGCGGGAAAATATTTAAACTATGGCATCGGGCTCCATTTTGCCTGCGCTACCGAATTGGTTCGGTTTGCAATTAGGCTGGTGAGACACATACCATTCATCAAATTCTGCGGTATTTTTCTTTTTCTGCCAATATTCACATGTCTTACAGTATCTTGATTTTACACAAATATCTGGAGCTTTTCCTGTAAACCACCCGATGACACTGACAAAGCCAAATAGAGAGGAGAAGTCCCATTTTTGCCAAGAGCCGTCTCCGGAAACTATGAGCGTTTAGAAATTAAGCTGTAGAATTGTGAAATAAAAGTTTCTTCTTAAAATTTATACTGGCTATCATTCTTTGGATGTTTACACGTCGTTTGAACAAAAAAAAATTGTAAAAAATTTTTTTAAGTAGCCTAACCCCTTAATATCTTTATATATTTTTTCCTAAACATTTCAATTTTGAAATCAGATTTTCAGAAAATGGCCAACAAAAAACGAGACTTTAAATGCGTTCTTCAGTGTGAACACTAAAACTTGTTCATCAAAGAACACTTTGGTTGTCACCATCATCATATTCCCTATGTCAATGTTACTGGATGCCCGAAAATTCTAACTCTGTACAATAAGAACAGATAGGACGACACATATTTAAGAAGTATTTCCTAACATATGTTCATATGAACTGTTCTTCATATTTTTTTGCTGTAAAATTAAGTGTACGAATCTAATTCCGAATGTAACGAGAGGTTTATAAGAATATTAAACCTAAATCTAATAATTCACTTATTTTCATTAGCAAAAGCTGACATTACCTACATTTTAATTACAAAATTAACATTAAATTAAATTTACTACTTATTTTTAAGTGTTTTTAATAAAATATAACGGTAATTTTTCTAATAATATAAAATAATCTTTCCAATATACAAAAATATACCTTCTATTAAAAAAAGTGATTTTAAATGTCAATTTGGAACGAATATGAAAATTGCTAAATTGTAACGTTTGTAAAAAATAAAGTAATAAACGTATATCGATCTAATTTATTTACCTATATAATAACTCTTCGGGGGATTTATACAGTTGAAAAACTTTAATTTACAAATTCCCAACGGTACAAACAATAATCGATCAATTCTGTTGAATATTCCTTAAAATAATAATCAATTTTACACTTAAAAGACAAAAGAAATAATAAACTATTAAATATTCAACGCAGTTTGAAAACTTACTCGAATTTTTCACATGATGCAAATCGAATTATCTCTCCCCTTAATGCTGTAATATAACTACTTCAACTGATTTGTTTTCAGTTTTAAGCGGAATTTTTACCGCTTAACAGCTTCTTTCTTGTACCCAACCAGAAATAAACACTTTAAACCGATAACTGCACACACATAAACGTTCACTTTGCCAATTGTTTGAAAAACGGTCCGATACGATTAAACCGAACCGAACCGAGCGTATCTTAAACGTTTGACGGTGTTTGACGAACTGAGGACGTGCAGGTGTGTTCTGCGGTGCGCAGACGTCCTGAAAACGACGACCTGAAGCGTCCTGAAACGTCCTAAAGCGTACCAAAAGTCAGAAAGCGTCACGGCGGACGCTAGTAGAATTTATATAAAAAATTTATGACTGATTGGAATGTCTTTATTATTGTATGAAGAGCGGGTTCAAAAGTGATTTTATAGAAAGTTTTCTTTTTATTTTAACTTTTACGACGACAGTTTAAGTGAAAAAATAAGTCTGCCTTGTTAAATATTAACGGATTATCGAACTGTTAATGATGGTTTTATCGATTTGTCCGCATTATATAAAGAACGCAGAAGCAAAATGTATTTGTGATTATGCTATTAAAGGTCAAAGGTGTTTATTTCGGGGTTTCTTAGAATAAATTATATATATACTACCAGGTTTTCAAATTTTTGAATCTTGAACAAAAGCTTAACTGAACGCTCGGGTAGAATTTTCGAGGTGTTTAATTTGATTCTATTTCGAGTTTCGATTTGAAATTCCACTGAACGCACCTATTTTCCACCTATTTTCGGGTTGCTTATTTTCACTAGGCCCAAACGCCGTCAATCAATCGAGTATAAAGCTTCGCGGTGTTTACCAGTGTAATTTTTATCATTAAAATAGCTGCAGTAAATTATATGCGTACACAAATCGGTAAAGTAATTTGTGATTAGCTGTTGAAAACATATTAAATTTGTGGCAATCTGTATAGGAATATGGTTTTATAAATATTTACTTTACAGGATTAAAATATGTTTTCATTTGAATCATAGCGTGTTAATATAAATGCGTGCTATGAATTTTATTAGTGTTTGAAAGTGAGGAGTAAAATTCGAATGTAATCATTTTTGCCAAAGTTGAAATATATTTGATTACATTCGTTTCCTTCTATGCCTTTTCAACAAACTTTTAAATCAACTATGAATGAAGTAATCTAAAAATTAAATATGGAACATGTAAGCAAACAATTCCAATTTCGTACAAAAAATCCCACTTTTAGCAAATGAAAAATTGATTTATTTATAAAGCCGGTCAACAATCCTAAGCCCGACTAAGCGAGATATTGCTGAATGTCTGCATGAATGGGATCGATTTTTAATTTGAGCTCTATAGATGCAAAGTGCCATACATAGGCATATCCAAATGAACACAATTCAAAAAAAGTATTAAGTTTGTTTAGATTCATAATTTCCAGATTTGAGGTTCGAATATGCATGATGATAACAAGAAAAAAAGAAATTTTTTTTCCCTGTGTTGGATCTGGATTTATTGTTTTATTTATGTCCTACATGTTTCACATATAACATATGGCGTGGTTAACGAAAGTTGTGTTTATAAATTTTAACATTGTATTAGACGCTGGACACGTCCCTGAAGATGAAGTTTTAAAACTTCGAAACATGTAGGACATAAATAAAACAATAAATCCAGATCCAACACAGGGAAAAAAAATTTCTTTTTTTCTTGTTATCATCATGCATATTCAAAAAAAGTACTTGAAAAACGTACACAGTAAAAATAGAGGCTAAATTATAATTGTTAAATTATAACATGATAATAATTTGCACACTCTCAATTTTTAAAATGTTTGTTAACTTATAAATTAAAAAAAAATAACCCACAGCTTCCAAAATAATAATAATAAAACTAATTTTTCAGTTTCAACTCTATATTATTTTCAGTAGTTGTTTCATAATTTTCATTCAAAAGTGTCATACTTTACATCTATACTATATACATACCTAATATATTTGAACTTCTAGTTCGGTTGTATCGTTAGATATTGAATCGATTTTCGTGAAAATTCAAGTTGCCTTCAATTTCGTTTAAGAGATCCATCTTATGGTGAAAATCTGAAATAAAACGTCACAGGAAACTGCATTAAAAAAAAAATGGGAAATTTAATTGTATTCTATTTAAGTGCAGAATACAAGTCATAATAGATGGCTTGACTATCGCATTTATATCTTGGAAACTGCAAATGCTAGATAAAGAAATTTATTTTCGAATTTTGTAAAGAGTTTTTTTTTGTTTCTAATAGCCCAATAAAATATGAAGATTTTCATTTCCAATATTTTGCAATTGAATATTGAAAATTGACAACTCCATATTCCCAGGTTAAGAAATAAAGTGTGGAAGTGTATTGAAAATGTTTCAGTATTCTCCATTATGTAAAAAAATTATTCGATTGATTTTACTTTTCTTTGGGTATTATTCCTTTGATCTCTTAAAACAGTGATTCTCAAAAAGTGCGAGGAACTCACGAAACATTCTAAAAGCTTCATAATTTCAAGACACTTAAGATTTTTGTGTAGTTTGTCTTATTGACTCTGTATGAAATTAAAATCGTCGATCTCCATTAGATTTTATTACCGACACATAATTGGATAGCACTTATCTAAGAAGTACCAATCGCCAAATTATAGTTTTGAACAAATGGTGATTAAAGTTTTATAATACTGAAAAATAAGTTTGTGGATGAAACGGATCAGCCTTAATAGAGGTCCCTACGAACAGTTTAGTGCTTCGATCTTTTTAGAGTAACTAAATCTTTGTTATAAAAGGTGTTTAGTGCATTTATATGAAAAAACGTGATTTGGCGGTTGGAATCTTTTAGATAAGCGCTATCCAATTCTATGTTTTAAGAAAATGTGTAGTGATTTACAGTCTCATCCATCAGATTAACCCGTAGTCGGTGAGGTGGGGTTTCTCACACCCCACCAAATTTTATAATCGCTATCGTGCAAATAGTGGTGGAGCGAGATTGCCACGTATCAGTGTTGTCTCGGTGCGTTGAGTTCTTTCATGTTTTTTTGCCTTTTGGGTTTACCACACCCCACCTCACCAGTTGTAGTACAAATTTGGTTTTGACATGGCTTCGCTTTGTACCGTAAAACAGATGAATCCAGATGATCCTCGCTTTGAAGAGTGGATCACATTACAACTCGACGAGCTGGAAAGCAATTCAAGTGGTTCCGATGGTGATGCAGTTGCTCCTGATTTCGAAAGCGATCACAATTCGAATTCAGAAGTTGGTGTTTCTAGCAGCGATTCTGATCACCAATCAAGATCCGATAGTGACAAAGTTATCCACGTAATCAACCTCAAACCAGACTTGATTTCACAAAATGTTTGGCAAACCAGTTGGTATAAGGTGTTCATTTAAATTCGTGCTCAAATGACGTATGAGCCCTACTAGCATCTTTGTCGCGTTCGTTTCCTACGTATCTTTTCATCACTGTCTAATAAACATTCAAGGCATGCTTGAGCACGAATTTAAATGAACACCCGATAGAACGTCATATGCATCGCAGAATGACGAATTTGCGTTTGCCTCGTGAATTGTGGATGAACATTTCAAGAATCCAACAAAAAACAATTGTGGAAACTGCTGTAGAATTACTGCAAAAGCAGGTAAGATGTAAAAAATGTCCAAGAAGTCGCGATAGGAAGACCAGGTTTGTCTGTGCGGACTGTAAGAGTCCTATTTGCGGAGATTGCATTGTGGGACGCTGCGTGGATTGTGCCAATTAGATTATACGGATTTGCGTTTCCCCAACCTGGTGAAAACTTGTAAATATGTTTCACATTTAATATAAAATAAGAATAAATAACGTAATCAATCTTTTATTTATACATTACCTCTAGAAATTCAAAATATATAGTGGTGTTTGTATAACCCCAAGTCACCAGTTACGTGACAGAAAAGTCACCTCACCGACTACGGATTAATTATTAATAGGTCATTTCATGTTAATAAAGGGAAAAGAAAATAGTGAAGATGTAGGAGTGTTCTTTATCTTTTATGTCTTGCGAACAGACAGCTACTTAGGTTAGGGTGCCGTAGGACAAGTGGAAATATTTTAATTGAAAGAAGGTGACGCAACTAGAAACAGTTTGAGAACTACTGTCTTAACCCTTACAAGTCCATTGTTCAGACATGGTGGACATTATATTATTCTTTACCGAGTCCGCTAGGTCATTTCATGTTAACAAAGATAGAAGAAAACAATTACTACTACTTATCTAGATTAAGATGCCGTGGAACAAATGGAAATATTTTAATTGAAAGAGTGACGCAACTATAAAAACTTTGGGAACTACTGTCTTAACCCTAAAAAGTCCTTTGTCCAGACATTATGGCCATTATATTACACTTTACCGGATCCTATGACCAAGCATTGTGGACATGTATCTTGGTACAAAAATTTTATGTTTGAAGTACTGAGACTCACAATCAGCTAATATCACGTATCAAAATAAGAAAACTTTTAAGGGTTAAGACGGATTCCGTTTTCGACTTTGATCGGGTTCAGATGAAGTGTTTGTGTCTATCCCAGTACCAGAAAAATATCTTTATAAAAGCTAGGTTTACTATAATTCATCAGTGGACTACACTCAATTCTGTTTTTATGCTACAGATACGTTCCCAATAAATTCGCGCAAAAGAAAATCGCGTAAAAAAAGATATGGTACTTATGTAAAAATAGGTGATAGGTTCCAACATTTCAAAAATCGGTTAAAATATTAAGATTAAAGCAAACGAATTTATCTTCTTTTACGTACTTTTATTTACATCATACTTATTTCAACATAATTAAAAAGAAAATAAGAAGAAATAATTCATAACTTTAAAAAATAAAAGTAAACAACAATTCATTATTTAGTGAAACCAAAATGAATTTCTAACTACTAGCACTTTTCGGTGCGCTTTCTTTCTCAAGCTGTACTGTCACTTCAGTACTTCTAGTCACAAATTCTGTTACAGATCGTTGTGTTCCTGGTGTGATGAGGCTGTTATACAATTCACGATAATTGCCCATTGATAATTTAATTTCACGTTGAAATTTGCTAGATCTTTCCTCAATATCATCATGCTTCTGAAAATGACTGCCTAATTTAGCAAGCAGTTGTAGTCCTTCTTTGATTACATCTGCAGTAAGGAAAGGAATCTCTTCATCACTATCACTACATTCTTTAACATCAGGAGTTTCAAGTGCTAAACTAATGATTCCATCACAATTCTAGAAGTTAATCGATATCTGCAAATCATATATCATAAAATCCTTCTAAAGCAATGATGTTAGGGAGTTAGGGTATTGATCTATATTAGAAGACACATGATCTTTATTTTTTACTCATTCTGCCCAAAGAGATCTTCAACATGCGTTTAAAGTTGATGGACTCAGTTCATATAGTGCTAATCCAGCATGTTTGATTAATGCCAAAATTATTCTAGATTAAAATTTCTTGCATCACGTTAAATCAAATTAAATCGTGTAAAACAAACTGAAATACAGTTTTTAAATCGCGTTAAATCAAATACGCGTAAAAAAAGTTCGCGTAAAAACAGAATTAGGTGTATTTATAATTATTTTTTCTATTAAATTTATCGTAGTGATAACAGTATTTTCAATATTTTATTAAAGATTACAGTTCTTACACGTGTTTTCATATACACTCAGTGACTGGGAGTTGTCAGCGCTGGTTTTCAAATGTCATTACCTTACTTTTATTTTAAGAAGAAGAATTAAGCCCATAAATTTATTAATAAAACTACTGACATTTCATAATGAAGACACACAGAAAGTTTGGTATACAATTTTGATTCATTCACTTTAATGAGTCCGTGCATTTGTAAATTTGAATCCACTATAAAGTTCCATTTGAATTTATTATATTTAGTATAATAGGCACCAAATATCTTGTTACATACAGATAGCTCGCGAAGTAGGTATTATTATTAATGGTTCTTCGCTGCGATGCTCTCAGAAAAATCAATATTCCTATATATTAAACTACCTGAAGGTTATCTCCCTCGTAGTTTGGCCTCGACGAATGAGTGAAAACAAAATTGTTAATAATTGGATTACAAAACAGTTAAAAAATAGCTGTTGTCGAGTATCAAGAAATTTTGTTTAATTTTGATTAAAACTTCGAAGGATAAGAAATAATACCTCTTTTTGTTGAATATTTCTAAAATTTCCAAAAACAACATTAAACTTCCTTCCAGTATTTATTTTTTGATGGAATAAATACTGTCTCGTGAATATCCATAAATATATTAAAACCTAACACACGTAAAGGCTTCAAATCTTAATTTTATTTTGTATGAGGTCGTCTTGGTTTGTCTTTTTATAATGTATACGAGAAGGATTTAGAAACTATGCCCTTATAATTCCCAGATACGGTGCATAATTTATAACGTGATTTATAAGAAATCTTGAAAAGATTGAATAATGAAAATACTGTCATATGCAGATGTACTTTAAGATCAATGCAGAAAATAGTCTTGAATAATTCACTGTTGACTTTGAGAAATTTCAAAATTTTTGGATAAACACTCCATCCGTTCCGGACCAAATCCGGAAACAGAATCATATAAGGGAATGATTTCGACATTACACATCACAGCAGTTTCCCATTAGTTCAATGAGAGTGCTTTGTTTTCTGATTTCAATGAAAGGACCTCATTGAATTCATCACCATGAAATGCAGAGTTGGGTAGAAAGGACCAATCTTTTTGAACAGGCTGGTATTAAGTACTATATGAGGAGATACGTAGTGGATAAATGGCATCCAGTGCATGAAAATGATAGCCTATGACTTACATAGCCACAGCCTCGATGGAAAGAACGGAAACAGTTAGACTTCTTGGCAAATAGTCGCTGTTACAACACTCGTCGAAGATGAACGATTAAAACGTATCATTAAGTAATTTTTGTTATTTGTTTAAGTAAGTTTAATTGCTAATGTTTTTACAATGATGAAAAATGTCAATTTTCATTATTTCAATTATTATTTCAATTAATACAAAGACATTACTTTTTTTAACATTTATATGAAAAATCCCGGTGAAACCGACGCACCTCAGGTAAATAGGCAATAAAATAAAATTATCGATTTTTCTGTTAGGATTTTCTTTATTGGTTTGATTATTTACACACTAATGATATAAAAATTATACCAAACGTACTCATTCTGTCTATAGTTATAACTATAACCGTTATTATTATTCTTGCTTTCTTTTGATTGTACTTTTATTTCTATATATTGACAATCTGGACAATATACTTCCTCGTAATCTTCAATCACAATCCACAAATTATCCGGATAAAGTTTTGTTAAAAAATTTGAAATGTATTTTGTACGTTCACTTTTCGAATCGTATTGTAAACTGGCGTAGACGACAGTTTTACAATTTGTTATGACCGTTTCCGATATATTAGTACCACTTACTTGAAACTGAAATTAAAATGATGTTTTAAAGTTAATAACTATTGATAGGTACTTATTCATTTTTTAATTACCTTGTTATTTGCTGTTGGAGCGAGAATAGTTTCCGTTTCATTTCCACAAAAAAATTGGGCTGCCGCAATTGACAAAAAGCTGAGGAAAATGAAAGTATTTAGCTTCATTTTCGTGCGTAAATGTGTCTGTTGTATCTAATAATAGAGTAAAGTTTGAAGTTACAAATCGTGGCTTTTATATACATACCGATTATACCGGAAAATACTGCATCGATTGTTTATTGAGTTTGCATTTTAGAAACAGATAAACTGTTTTGCTATTATTGGTGTAGCTATGATTAGATATAAAATATTTAGTCTATTTTATTCGGTTTGTTTACATTATGTTTGAGCAAGATATCAATGTTTCAAAGTAACCGTTCTCTATACTTATTAACAAATTAAACTCAATTAACATTTAACACGTTAACCGCCATCAAAAAATTAACTAATATTAAATTAATGCAACTGTGTCCATATATGGTACACATGGCAGTTAACGTGTTAACTATACAGGCTGTTTAAAAAAGATGCGGCAATATTAAAGGGGCGATTGTCCAGGTCATTTTATACAAAAAAGTTTATAATAAACATGGTCTGGAAACGCTTCGTTACCGATCTACAGCGTGTTGAAGTTTAAACATTTTTATTATAAACAAAAAAGTTTATAATAAAAGATTTTTTTTTTAAAGAAAAAGAGTTTTATTCAAGGACAAAAACAAATATTTTACCAAACCAACAATTTTACCAAGCAAAAATTACAAAGACTATGCAAAGTGACCACCTCGAGCTCGGATGCAAGAATCCAATCTTCTCCTAATTGACTGGCGAACTCTCTCAAAAACACTAGGATCTGTTTTAATTGAGTTGCCCCCAACAATGATTCGAATTCTGAAGTCTTCTACGTTTTCCAATGGAGTAGCGTACACCAAGGACTTCAAATGGCCCCGCAGGAAAAAATCCAGGCGATTTAAGTCCGGGGATCGTGCAGGCCATAAGTGAGGTCCACCTCGGCTAATCCAGCGATTTCCATTTGCTTGTGTTAAGAAATCACGAGCTACTTGACTAAAGTGGGCTGGTGCGCCATCGTGCATATACCACATTGCATCTCTGATTGCTAATGGAACGTCCTCCAGAAAACCAGAGAACGTGTTTTCCAAAAAGTTGCAATACACCTCTCCGGTAAGTCTTCCTGGTAAAAATACCGGTCCAATTAGGCAGTCACCCACAATTCCAAGCCAAACGTTCAAAGAAAACTGATGTTGAAAACGATCTTCAACAATTTCATGTGGACTTTCGTCACACCATACATGGTTATTATGGAATTTGCGTATTGCATTTCTTGAAAAATTCGCTTCATCAGTGAACAAAATCGACATCAGGAATTGAGGGATATTAATAAGGTGACCATACGTCCCGGATTGGCCGGGATAGTCCCGGATTTCTACCTTTCGTCCCGGATTTTTCTAGAAGCAATATTTGTCCCGGATTTAGGTTTTTTGTCCCGGATTGTCCTGAATTTTTGAAAAAATTCTTATTTTCAATATTAATTTTAATTATTTTGACAAAATGTGAACCGAAAAATCCATAGTTCAGGAAAATGTAATACTGATTTATTATATCCTTAAATAGTATTTGTTGTAATTTAGATTAAAAGAAATGATAGTAAAGTTCTTTAACACCCCCCCCCCTACAAGTTTCCGTCCCGGATTTGAAATGAAAAAATATGGTCACCTTAATTTTAATCATTTTCTGCAAAAGCCATTGACAGAATGCAATGCGAGGAGAAAAATCAGCAGAAAGTAATGCTTGAACGCGTTGAACTGTTTCAAACTATGTACATTTTTACTGTTTTTTTTTTTAATTAAACTTCAACACGCTGTAGATTGGTAACGAAGCGTTTCCAGACCATGTTTGTTATAAACTTTTTTGTATAAAATGACCTGGACAATCACCCCCTTTAATATTGTCGCATCTTTTTTAAACACCCTATATAATTGTGATTGTAACTCTTTAGAATATGGACACACATCGACGCTGCTAAGCCAAAACGGCACAAACGCCATTAACCTAATTTTTCACAAAACGCAAAAAACGATTGACATAATGAATCTTAAATGGCTTTTACGCAAACTTTAAACCAATTGTATAGCGAATGAAGTTTGTTTGCGGGTATACCGCTTTAACTGTTGCATGCAGATTTAAAAATGCTACTCAACGATGCAGCTAACTAAAAAATGGCCATTTTGGCGTTTATGCCGTTTTGGCTTGAGAGCGTCGACATCTTCATCATTTTAAAATTTAAGTATATAATTGTGATTGTAACTATTTAGAATATGAACACACATCTTCATGTAGTAAATCTTTTTTGTTTATTAATTCAATAAAAATTTGCCATTCAATAAGGTATTAAACGTGACAAAATATATTTTCAGTTAGCCGATAATGAGCTAATAATTAGTGTCACCCTGTAGAATTGGAGAAGTTCTACAATAACTCGTTTTGAGTTAAGAAAAACTTAAGATCCGAAAATAAACGCACAATAAAAACCTGATAAAAAATCGCTACATCTCACAATGAGTTAAATATACACGTTTCATGCGTTATTAATTAATTGTGGTATCCTAGACGAACATTTGCAGTTTTCGTCTCTTTCTGACATGTACAATAACCCGAAATGGAGCTTCACCATGAAGAGAAAAATGAAAGAGCACTCGGTAATGCTACGTAGAGCGGGTTTACTTTTTCATCTTTCTCTTCATGGTGCAGCTCCATTTCGGGTTATAGTACAATCAGATCTAAAAGCAGTATTTGACGTACGTCGGGAAAACGGTGACAAGTAATGTCGCCTAAGACATCTTTCGCCGAACGGTGTATAGTTATTTATTGAATAAGATATCGTTTCTTATTAAAATTTCATTTATTGATTTGAATATTTACATACTGATAATATAAAATTCATTCCAAACGTACTCATCCCTTTCGTAGTCGAATTTATAACGGATTTTTTTGCTTGGCTCTTTTGTTTCTACTTTTATTTGCAAATATTGGCAAGAGGGACAATATATTACCCCGCAATCTTCAATCACAATCCACAAGTTATCCGGATAAAGTTTTGTTAAAAAATTTGAAATGTACATTGTACGTTCATCCTTTGAATCATATTGTAAGCTGGCGTAGACGATTGTTTTACAATTCGTTATGACCGTCTCTGACATATTAGTACCATATACTTCATACTGCAATAAAAAAAAATGTTTTTAAGTTAATAAATTATTATCATTGAAATGCTATTATACATTTCTGATATAATCAATGTTAGTGTACAACGTGCCAAATTTAATTAATTTGGTCCAGTAGGTAAGACAAGTAAACCATTGATGGGAATAAAAAAGAAATTAATAGCTATGTGTAGCCATTACCTTGTAATATGCATCGGCACAACTTTTTTAGTAATTTGGAAATGCTTGACATACTGTGCATTTACTAGGGTGATCAGACGAACGGAATTCTGCTGTATCGTACAACAATATGATACCCAGTACAGCATGCACGCGTGTGCAGAATCCGCAGTTTATTATTGAATTTGTAATTGATTACTGACTTTTTGCAATGAGTAGTGTACTGACATTCATATTATAGATTTTTCTGTTGTCAACAGGAAAAACAGGTACTTTTGTAAATTATCAATTACACCAGCTTTGACCGTTGGCTTAAAACTTGTACTGCACTAAAAAGCGAAGGGCGCGAGGTGTGTTTTTTTTTAATCTGTCTGAGCTGAGTGGTAAAATATCATACAAGGATTCAGTTGACAAAGTACTAAATCGCACTATTCAGCTAAAACTGAATAAATCGCGTTTGAAGTTGAACGCTCGCTTTATATTTTGGATAAGTATAAATTATTCATAGATCTCCGGTGGCAGTGTTGTTACACCGGTGAGTCAGCAATGGTTGACATATCGGTTATCGCCGGATCGAACCTTTTTTTTCGTATCTTTTACTTTTTAATTTTTGTTTAACCCATTTGCATCACACAGAAAAATGAAAAATTTGCCCTTATCACCGAACATTTTTTTTATATGCAATTTTATATGCGATGAGCGCATATATGCGCGCTTTGGTGATACTGGCCAGGCAAAATGCGCGCATATATGCGCTTATGATGCCGATGGGTTAATACACTAATTTTTGAACTTAACATGTGGATTTGAATTTCAGCATATGGTTTTGACCATTCAAATCTTTATAAAAATCGAGCATCAGACACCGATATCAATTTTCCTCTGTCTCTTATAGAAACAGAAGTTTCCCTTTAAGTGTCCGATATGGCCCACCTTTATGTACACTCATAGTCACTAGAAATGAACTGCAAAGTTCTGTGCGAGAGCGATAAGTAGAACGGTTTTGGGTTCGGTCGGCTTTCGAGAGAATAAAACTTGGCGTGAGGCTATAATTCATCCAAGTCAATGTTCGTTTACCTTCTTCATATTTATGGATATCGCATACCCGAGGTATGGCATACCTTATGGTATCGGCTGTACCCGAGACCGTTCTAGCTATTGCTTCTCTATAGAGCTTTAAAGTTCATTTCCAGTTACCATGAGTGTACTTGCGTACAGCATTGAAAGTTGAGAAATCTGGTCATTCTACATTTACGCACAAGAAAATTTTAATGGACGAAAAGAGTAGCATAGATATCTTTTACAATATCCAACCAGAAGACAACCAAATCACAAATTATTAAAAAGTTTGTATGATCGCATCGAGGAAACTGGTTCATTTCGCCCAAAACGTGATACATGGTAATGCCTAAATATAACTATCAATGTCTTTCTTGTTTATTCTCAACAATGATTTGCTTACCAACTTAACCAAATTAATTAAAATCTTGCATGTTGTACATTAACACTGATTATATAAAAAATGGTCAGCTCTAGCGAGATTTCCTAAGTATACCGAATTTGCGTAGAAATGGTTAATTAATCTTTCTTAACTGTAAAATTTATAAAATCTAACCACTGAAAAAAGCATAAGACTTTTAAGAAGATTATTTGGAGTAAAACGGGCCCCCGAGAATTTTGACAAAAATTGATATCAAATTAATATTTCCCATCTTGAACTTCGGCCTTCTATAAATTTTCATAAAGATATCGTGAAAGTAAGAGTAACTATTGAAAGAAAACCAAAATAGAATATTAACTTTAATTAGCTCTATTTTTGTTATTATTAGTAATTCCATAAAGATGTTGTCTAATACAAATGTTTTGACTTGACGAATTCACTGTTACTCTGTGTTTCATTAGTTACGGACCAATCTGTATATACAGCAGAACTCCACTAATTCGACTCCAATTAATCCGATCCTTCTTGACCACTTTAGTGCGGAGAAACACTAAAGATATTTTTGTATCTTGTTCACATATTATTTTTAAGTTCAGTGATAGTTTACAGTGAAATGTGTTTTTCTGTAATTGAGATAATCCGACCTTTTTTTGCGTTCTGATCGTACCACCAATTCCAAAGGAGACGAAGTAACGACCTTCTACTGTATATACATATTTATTTATTTTTAATTTACCTTATCGTTCTTTGTTGGAGCAAGAATATCCATCGTTCCATTCCCACAAAGGAACTGGGTTTTTGCCATTGATAAAAGGCCGATGAAAATAAGGAGCTTCAAATTCATGTTTCTGCACTAACGTGTCTTTTGGTTCTACTAATAAAGTAAATGTGAACGCACATATCTTCGCGTTTATATACCCCGTACGCCGGAAAATCTTTCTTGAATTTCATATACACAATCGAGTGTTTTGGTTAGCAGATACAGATAAACAATTTTGCTTTCATTGTTGTACGTATGATTAGATAAAGAGTGTTTGTTATATTTTCGTACAGTTTCTTTGATCTAATTTTATTCGATACGTTTTGGTTTACATTCTGATTAGTTAGTGACTACAATACATATTAATTTCAGTTATATAAGTTAAGTTTCACAGCCGAGAGGTTTTGTTTTTAAAAAGGCAAACTAGTTGTTCGATGAAACTAAACTTATTTATTTTCAAGATCGCGTACATCCAAAGACGTTGTTACAATAACTATGCTAATCTAAAGAGCGCATCCCTTTTTATACATTTGCTTTATCAATCTAAATTTCCTCGAAACGAGATGAACATTCCTTACATTTATTCTCACGGCAACACCTGCTGCCACATAACTCCTCCTTCCCTAAGTTCGGACTTCTCCGGAAGTTCAATAGACGATGGACCTTCGCTATTTTTCTTTAGAGCCAATGATTTTCTTCTTAAGTACCATTTTCGCGATTGCGTTATAATTAATACTAATACAATAATAATGACAACATACAATATACCATTGTGAACAAGATGGTATTGCTCGAAATCTACGGTTCTGTTTTCGATTTGTAATTTTATTTCATCTAAATTAACTACATCATGTTTTTCTAAATTAGTTTCATTAATCGTTCCAAAGTGAAATTGATAATCTTTTATAGATACTTGGTTGTTTTGAATAATTATTTCTCCTATCTGGTATTTACAATTATTTGATTTGCGTATAATGTAGGTACCTAATAATACATAGTATTTTACGGCCTGATCGCAACTTTCCATAACCTTTTGTTCTTTATTAGCAATTACTACATACATTTGCGGATTTTCGATAAACATAAACGGTTGGGGGTCAATTTTCTTTAAATTACAATTTTGTACCGTTGATTGGGTTACTAGTTCGAATTCACATTGAGATTTTAATGTTCTTTTAGTTCGTTCCTGACACAGATAATAATCGGGGGCAAATTCTTTACAATCTTTATTTATTAAGAGATAACTTTCTTCGTTTATACCGATAAAATCATGATTAATTTCAATTAAATAAGTAGAATTTTTAATTGTTATCGGGACCTGGTGTAAGGCATAAAGTTGGTACTCTACTATTTCCACTATGGGGACTTGAATGATAAAATTGTATGTGTTTTGATACCAATAAGCTTTTATTTGTACTAAGCTTTCAATCACAAGGGTATTTTCTATTAGGATATCGAAAGGAAATTTATGTCGCGTATCTAAATGAAACTGTTCTATGGCTTTAATTAAGTCCGCCGGCTCTATTAACATTGCATGTAAAATATTTCTTTTTGCAAGATTTACTATTTCGATCAAATCGCGAAGTTTATTAGAAAAAGAGAGGAGACCTTCAGCTAATGTGTCCATTTTATTTAGTGCAAGTAATCGATCGTTTGATTCGAATAACTGATTTAAACGTTTTTCAATAGTAATAAAATTTGAATTAATTTTGTTTGTTGTTTCGTTTAGAAGCTGAAAGTTTTGATACATTGTTTTTCCACTTTTAACTAAATCATTAATTACACTGTCGTAACGTTGGGCGTCATTTGCGTCTAAGTTACCGGTTATAAATTTAACTGCCGTTCCTAAAAAGTCTGCTAATCCTCGTTTATTCCTAAGGGATGGCGTAAGAGCATTTATTTGTGTGTTAATTGTATTTCGTAGCTCTCTAATAATTCGAATTTTAGCGTTAGAATAGTCATCGTTTTTCTCAAGAAACTTTAATGAATAAACATCCAAATACTTATGAATTTCTAAAATCCTATTTAAATTAATGCGCGTGACGATTTCCGCATTTGATAATGTGTTGTACGCGGTTCCTAAATTAATAGCGATTATTCCCTTTGGGTCGGTGACTCGTTCGATTGAGGCGATACATCTGAAAAGAGATGTGTCTTAAGTTCTTGCGTATGAACTATTTTAGTACGCAGTTTTGAATTTTGATTTAAGGGACTAATTTCGCATTTATTATGTTCTAATAATTTTGTAATCGTGTAAGGGCCCTGGTACAGGATGTTGGATTTGTTTCCCTTTTGTTGTGTTTTCCAAAATACTGTCACTCCTGGTTCTAGCGATTTGCTTTTACGTTTTTCGTTACTTTTCTCGATCGCGCGTTCCTTGTTTCGCTCAATTCGTTTGGTTACGCCCTCGTAAAGAGCTTTTGTTAACAGCCTATGTTGCTGCACATAATCTTCGTATAATTTTGCTTGATAATCTAAGTTGATCGGGTCATTAGCATTTGTTCTGCCGAATATAAGTTCGAATGGAGTGAATTTACTGCTGGAGTGAATGGTCGAATTGTAAGCCAGTAAAGCTCGATCCATTGCCTCTTCTTTATTTAGATCAGGGTGTACTAGTTTTAATATTCTAAGATGTTCGCTTAACGTTGAGTGTAAACGTTCGATATCCGCGTTGGATTCGTGATGACCTGGGGTTCCTGTATGCAATTCTACTTTATGAAGTTTCATTAATTCGAAAATGACTTTATTTCGAAATTCGGTTCCGTTATCTGATATTATACGTTTGGGGACTCCAAAATTTGAAAAGAATTTAATTAATATCCTAGCTATCTCGATTGCTGATCGGTCTTGGATTTTAAAGGCCTGTGAGTATTTCGAAAATTTATCAATCAAAGTTAAAAATTGGAAATTATCAATTTTGAAAATATCTATGTGTATAATTTCGAAGGGTTTTGACGGGGTCTCAGTAATTTCTAACGGAGGCTTATTTGGGTGTCTTTCGTATTTGCATTTCTGACAAATTTCACAATTATTTATGTATTTAGCCACTTGTTGTTGTAGATTTTTCCAGTGAAAGTTTCTTTTTATTCGTTCGATCGTTTCCACAATACCGCGATGGTTCGCTTTTCCTTCGTGATGTTGTATAATTAATTCAAGTCTTCTTTCGGGATCGTTCACTATTTCTACTCGTCTTGTACAACGGGTGATTTTTAACGCATTTCTATTAAAAAGGTGTAAATATACGTGACTTAGAAGTTTGTAAATTTCGTCATTACAAAATACATAAACGTGTCCTTCGCCTGCATAATCTTTAAGAATTTGGGTTATTTCATGTTCCGCTTCATCTCTATTTAAGTGAACTATATAGATTTTTCTTTGTCCTAAAGTGATATCAATGCTAGTCGGTAGATTATGACTGTAAAAGAAAAACTGAATTGGTTTGACATCGATGGGATCTTCTGAAATGGGAATTACTTCTTCGTGTTCACTAACTTGGTTACTGTTCAAACTTCCATCTTCTGATCCTAATTGTGGTATTTCTGAATCATTATCACTCATTACGTTTAGTTCTTCCAATTTGATTCTGCTTAAGGCATCCGCGTTGCTGTTTATTTTACCCTTTTTATAAATAATTGTGTATTGGTACTCTTGGAGATATACCTTCCATCGTTGCATTTTTAAGTTGTTATCTTTTAACTTGTGGAGCCAAAGAAGTGGTTTATGGTCGGTAACTAACGTGAAATGAGTTCCGTATATGTACGGTCTGAATTGTTTGCACGCGTATATGATTGCTAGAAACTCTTTTTCAATGGTGGAATAATTAATTTCGCTTTTCGACAGGGTGCGTGACGCGTAAGCTATAGGTTTGTCTTTGCCGATGGTACCTTGACTTAACACCGCTCCAACTGCGTAGTTACTTGCGTCGGTCGTAATAATGAATGGTTTTGTGAAGTCAGGATATTGTAGAATAGGATCATTACTTAACAGATGTTTACATTTTTCAAAACAATCGGTGTACTCCTTATCAAATATGATTTGTTGATTTTTCGCCAGATATTTGGTCATTGGTTTTAAAATTTTAGCGTAATCCTTTATAAAACGTCGGTAGTAGCCTAATAAACCTGTAAAAGCTTTAATTTCGGTTTTTGTTTTAGGAAGAGGGTACTTCTTTATCGCTTCAATTTTGCTGGGGTCAGGTCTTACACCTTTATCTGTGATTAGATGTCCTAAATATCGGAGTTCCTTTTTCAGAAATTCACATTTATTTAAATTGATTTTTACACCACTTTCTGATAATCTTTTAAACACTTGTTCTAATCTGTCATGGTGTTCTTGTAATGAGGTCGAGTATATTATTATGTCATCAAGGTAGATTTGACATATTTCGTCTGTTAATCCGCGTAAAATGTTGTTCATTGCGCGCTGGAATGTACTAGGTGCGTTACACAAGCCAAATGGCATTCGGTTAAATTCGTACAATCCTTTATCTGTTATAAAAGCAGTTTTACTTTTATCTTCTTCTTTTACTTCGATTTGGTGATATCCAGAAGCAAGATCTAAGCTGGTGAAATAATTAGCTCTGCCAAGCTTATCTAATATTTCCGAGATGTTTGGTAGGGGATATCTGTCTTTAATCGTGTTTTCATTAAGTCTTCGATAGTCAACGACTAATCGCCATTTTTGTTCGCCAGATGCGTCGATCTTTTTCGGTACTAACGATATCGGTGATGCCCAAGGACTGTTACTATTACGAATGATGCCTTGTTTCAGCATTTTGTCCACTTGTTTATTGATTTCGACTTTGTGCGCGTACGGTTTTCTGTACGGTTTTTGGTAAATAGGTGTTTCATTACTTAATTTAACTTCGTGTTTTACATTAGAGTGGAATGTTAGAGGTAGTTCATCGTGATGGACGATATCCTTGTACTTTAACATTAATTGGGTGATCATCGCTCTCTCTTCTTCATTCAAATGTGATAATCGTAGCTGTTCTTTAATAGCTCGTGTTTGAATGCGGGAGATGCCGTATTTATTTAAGTTGTAATCGTCTAAATCGTGTGAATGTAATTCGTCAATCATTTCGTTTGCAATGCCTTCTGCTGATAAATATTGGCATGAAAACTGAACGGGGTATTCATTGAAATTCGTGACTTCTATCAAAGCTTCGTGTTGGTTTACTGACACTAAGGAATTGGGTATTTCTACTCCTTTCAATATTTTTTTGTGATTTATTAATACTTCTCCTTTGTTTGTCTGAACTGGTAATTTCATTATGTGTCTTGCTCTAGGGGACAACTTTATTACTGGATTATTCAATGTAAACGGAATCGTGGTATAATTAGTAGATAATTTATTAGTTTTAAAATCTAAATTCGCTTGAAATTTTGAAAGTAAATCGGAGCCTATTAAGCCATCGTATTTTGAATGAAAACTTACGATGTTAAAAATGTGGGTGTCATACGGATCTTTAAATATTTTTAAACTGGGGATTTCGATTTTATAATTATTTTTAGTAATACCGTGCATGGTCTTTATATAATGTGGTTCATAAACTAAATAATTTAGAAAATAACGTTCAACTAATTTTGGTGAGATTAAAGAAGATGTTGCGCCGGTGTCTATTAAAAATTTGGAATTTTCTAGCTCGGGTATGGTTATGTAGGGTAATTTGGTCTCTTCGGCCACATTTATTTCGAATACTGGGATGTCGAGGCTTCTATGCGAAAATTTTCGTTCGGAATTTCATCTGTAGTAAACAAATCTGTTTCTTCGGTTTCATAAGGTTCGTGATTCCTCGTATCGGTTTCAAAATCGACATATTGATAGTATTGTCCAGTGTTTTCATCGTAAAATAGATTTTCTTCGGGTGTTTCATAATCAGTTAACGCATTTTGATCGGGACATTCGACGTTATTAACGGTAGCACGTGGTCTCTTAGGCGCGATTCTCATTGCACTAAATGAAGGGTCTACATCCATTTTCTCAGGTTTTGGATGGTTTGGTCTAAAGAAAGGTGAATTATTCGCGTGATTAGATCCAAACTGATTCGGAGCTGCGTTTCTTTGGAACATGGGACGTACATTTCTACCGGAATTAGTTGGTTGATACGTTTTCATGAATGTCGGTGGCGTATTCCATCGCTGAAATTGATGATATTGGGGTCGAAAATTATTTTGAGGTCGTTGTGAATTTTGTGAGTTTTCCGCTGGGATTCGTACCGGGATAAATAAGGGTCTTTGATGGTTAAATGGTGCTTTTTGTTTCGAATCGTTTGACGATTGCGGCTGTAACGTGCTGGGTGTTTTCGGAATTGTTTTAGGTGAATTAAGATAATTTAGTTGCGACGGTTGTTTACAAAGGTAGAGCCAATTTTGTCTTTCGAGTACGTACGCCATTGCTTCTTCTAAGCTGTTAGGATTTTTATTATAAATTACTTCACCAAAGTAATCGTACTGCATAAGAGCACGCAAATAAGTTTTAAGGGCTGATTGTTTATACATGTTCGCTTTCATTACACGCATGGGTTCCTCCTCGTTTTCTAATTTTACTTTTGTTAATAATAAATTTAGAGATTCCCGAATTCTGTTTCCTAGACTGTATGGATTTTCGTCTTTGATTGGTGTCATATGCATAAGGTCGGTTAAAAGACAATCTTCCGTCCTTTGGTCGGAATAATTTAGATTTAAACACGTTTTAATATCCTGCCATGTTTTGAGCTCACGGGACGCGATTAAAGCCTGTGCTTCGTTTACGAATTTACCTTTTATAATTTTAATTATGAAAGAATTTATCGGGTTATTCCTATCCGCGAAATCGTAATAAGTTCGAATGAATTCTTCGACCGCTTCTATGAAAAGTGGTAACACGACGGGGTTACCGTCAAAATTTGGTAAAGCATTGACTTCGGTGGTTGTAATTGAAGATCTTGTGTACGGGTGAGGCATTTTGGTATCAGAACTCAAATTTAAATTACTCAGGGACTCAATTAACGACTCAATAGTGGAAAAAGTGTTGTACTTACAATGTAAAGCCTAAGATTAGGGTGAAGATGCTGATCTTCATTGGGTTTGTTTCGTTCTTTTTCGTCCTTTTCTTGTCGGAGATGGCCAATTGGAGGTCGCTCCTGGGTCGGGGGTTGTCGGATTTTTCTTACGGGAAATTTTATCGCCGTAATCCTTTGGTCGATGCTGGGAAATGTGTATCCGCTGATCGTGGGGGTGTCGACGGTTCCAATGTTTAGGTATCCGCCTTGGAGTTATTGTTTCGTTCTTTGGTTGTTGAGAGCTGGAGCCACAAGGGTTGTCCGCACTCGAACAGTTCGTCAAAAATCGCACGGTTCCACTTTACGAAAACGAAAAATGTCCGTACCGATTACCGCGATCCTACTGACTGCGCCAGTTAAGTTTCACAGCCGAGAGGTTTTATTTTTAAAAAGGCAAACTAGTTGTTCGATGAAACTAAACTTATTTATTTTCAAGATCGCGTACATCCAAAGACGTTGTTACAATAACTATGCTAATCTAAAGAGCGCATCCCTTTTTATACATTTGCTTTATCAATCTAAATTTCCTCGAAACGAGATGAACATTCCTTACATTTATTCTCACGGCAACACCTGCTGCCACATAACTTATATCAAAGTTTTAAAATAACCGTTTTTCATTAATTAATTATTTAATTCAAAATTTGCCATTTGATGGACAATTACTGTTATTTTTTCCTTTATGAAATAAAAAATTCGGGGTACTTTATAATTTTAAAGCTTATTATAAACGACTCTATACAGGTGTCCAGTTTTAATTGTCCGATCCTTTACTAGCATATTATCTAACTAAAAACAAGCAAAAAAGTCCTAATGAACATAGGTCCGAAAGTGGTTCCTTATCGAGATATTCAAGGTTTAACTTCATATGTTGACTCATTATTAACATTACTACAGTGAATTATTTAAATTAAAATTATTAAATAGTTGCGATGATTACGACAAGCCTTTGTATCTACCTAAATTTATTGGTATTAGAAAATTTACTATTTAAAAATTAATTTTCATTTTATTGGTTTAGAACGAAGGATAAATCAGGTCGTGGGGAGTTTTTGTGAAGAAATCGATATTTGGGTCCAGAACTTTGATCTTCAGCTCTGTATCTCTTCGGAAACGTAATTTTTCATGTAGATATGCGCCTATTAAATCACCACTATGAAGATATTAAAACAAAACGTTGAGAAAAGAATCAAACCAATAATAGAACAAGAATTGGATGAGGCACAGAGTGGGTTTATAAAGGGCACAAGTATCTAAGATCACATGATTACAATTAAGCAAATAATAGAAAAGAAACTACCACATAATAAAGATATACATAGGATTTATCGACTTGGAGAAAAACTTGGATAGCATTCTACGTAAAAAATTGTGGAAAATTCTAGGGAGTGAAGAAATTGAAAACAAAACCATTTGCTTCGTACAAGAAATATATGAAAGTAATTTAAATGCGGTAATTACTAATGGCGTATTCGATTGGTTGCACTCAGTTGCACTGGTGCGCACCAGTGCATAGCAGCGTGTTCTATTGGTTGTTTCGTTGTGTTCTATTACATTTTATTATTGTAGTTTATAAAACATTTTAAACATCATCAAGCCTTAAACACACTTACAAGTGATGTTATGATTATGTTTGATTTCATCGCGTTCTGTTGAATTTGCCTTTTTTTGCACTAAGCTAGTGTGACATATGTCACATTTTGCACTCAACGAGTGCGCACCAGTGCACACTAGTTTTCTCAATCGAATTCGCCATAAGAATATAGAAATTAAAGAAACCTATAGAAATTACAGAAGGAACGTTTGCGGATGAATTGCAAGATAGTCTGGGGAATTCGACACTGAAAAAATATGGAATGAAGATGAATAAGACAAAGATCATGGTGATGAGGGAAGAGGAAGAGATGAAAATACAGGTGAAAATCACGATCATAGAATAAGGAAACCATTATAAGTACCTACTTAGGAGCAGAAATAGAAAAGGATGGCAAACGCGAAAAAGAACTAAATACAGGGATAGAGAAGACATTGAAACTTACCTACGTCATGAAGAATCTATTAATTAACAAGAGGGAGAAAATGAAGAAAACGAAGATAAATACATACAAAGTAATGTATACGCTAATATTTACCCTTAGATATGAGACTTGGATGCTCTCAAAGAGAAAGAAGAAAAAATTACAAGTAGTTGAAATGAAATATCTTAGAAGGGTAAAGGAAGTGACTAAGAAAGATAAACTTCTTTCAATTTTATTGAATAGCGACAACTCAGTTTGTGGGGTCATTTTCATAGGATGCAAAATTCAAGGCTGGCGAAGCAAGTCTGGCAGGCAGCAATGCGGGAAAAGAGAAGAAGAGGAGGACCGTAACAATCGGGGGGTGAAGTAATACAAAAGATACTAGAGAAGAAAAGGAAAAACTTTACAGGAAGCTAAAAGGTTGGCCTTAAACAGGAATTATGGAAAAAGTCTGCACAAGGATGAGAAACACCGGATATCAAGTTGAAGAATATGAAAAGCGTAATACGCTTACAGCAATTATGGTAGACGGATCGTTTAAAGTTTGGTCTTATTCAATTAAGGAATCTAGCCAAAAATTAAAAAAAAAATTAATGTTTGAATTTGAATCGAGTTGGATTTGCGAGCGCATTTTTAAATCAACGGATCGCGTTTCGTTACCATGGTTACGTCAAGGAATGCTTGCCGCTCATTGGTCCGATTAGTTTCCGCGAAATGGCGGCCACAGGCCGCCCGTCATGCACTACAAACGATTTTTCTTAACTGTTTCCCACCTTTCTCGTATTCACATCTTTCCGAGGATCCCCCGTTTAAGTGATCCACTGTTTGCTAGTTAATATTATTAAGTAGTTGCGATGGTTAGGACAAGCCTTTGTATCTACCTAAATAGTATAATTTAATAATGATAATTTATCGAAACTGGAGACGTGCATGTCCAGGGACGTACGTGGTGACGTTGGGTCCTAGGGACCCATGTCTGTTTAAGAGCCTTTGGTATATTTTTCTTCAATATTTCTTTTAGTTTGCCGTTTTATGCTTCACTTCAAACCTTACTTAATTAGAAAAGTGGATTCTGCTCATTTTATTACTATTAACAAGGGCGGTATTAAATAAACTGCAATAGCCTACAAAAAAACTGGCAACCAAAATCAAAAATCACGGGTCCCACAGACCCATACGTCACCAGTTAAAGGTTAATAAATACACTTCGATTATGTTTGTAACAGGTAAACGTACGGAACTAAACTTCTTATATCTTGAAAACGAATTACATTTGGACGCCAGTGAAGGATTGGACAATCAATACGAGGCACCCTGTATGCTTCGTTTCCATTAATAAAAAAACAATTGTTTTCCAGATAGAAAACAATTTGTTTTCTATTGTTGCTGTTTACCTGACGATTTTGTTATCTATGGGTCTGTTGCTAATTAATATGCTTTTCACAAGAAGATAATCGACGGATTACTTTCACTTGGTTAGATGTCCTCTAGCCATGAAGATAAACATAATTACAAATTGACTTCTGTTTAAATTGCTGATATACTATTCATCGATCAAATGTCATTGCTGCGGTCTGTTTGTGTGATAGGGGTAATACTACACATGAATTAAGGCAAACGTCTCACATTGGAGTAATTCGATATCGCCTTCCTATTTGCAATAAAAGCACATGATTTAATTGTATGTAAAATATCACTAATTGTAAGTGGCAATATCGCATGCTGTTGATTGCTAGTTACTGGTTGCCTCAGTGTGAGACGTGCTTAATATTTTATCGTGATGAATTCACTGTTACTCATAATTCGCTTAGTTGCGAACCACCTGTATACAGTGGCAAACAAAAAAACGCCCAAAACCATGTGTTCTTTATTTTTGTTTGGATTTTCATGAACCAGGTACCAAATGATATGTTTTAATGAATACTATCTTTCAGAGACCATTCAATTTTTGTTTCCAGCACCAAAAAAACTTTTCTTTTACAAATTGTCATGCATATTTTTCTTAACGTTATTTATAAGCCTTCTTTCTGAATCCAACGATTTTCAATAAGTACACTTTTATTAACTACTTGCTGAAGGAAAAAATTAAATACTTCTTTTAAACACCTACTTAAACACCTACAAGTATTTGACCTACTTAGAACCAGTACCTTTCAGGTTTAGCCCTTCCGAAACGTCAAACTCTTAAAAGATACAACATTGAAAGCTTCTAGTTTTAGGGACTTAATACACAGGACTTTTTTAAATACCTTTTATTAATTGAAAGTTATTGATTTAAATTAATCGAGAAATGTATTAGTAAAACAATTTAAGGTGCCTCAATCACGGTCCTAAAGTTTCTGAGGGGATTCGCTGTGTGGGGGGAGGAAGCTCAAAGGCGGACTTGGTGGGCATGGTCTAAAACTAGTGTGTTTATTTAATGAAATATTTTTATTGGCTGAGATTTTATCGCAATAGCGGACTTCTTTTTATTATGTCTTGTGTAAACAAATAGGGTATACATACGAAAGAAACGTTCGCCCGACACCGACGAGCATGTTTTAAAGATCCTCAACAATTTGCTAAAAACAATAAAAGGATATATTGAAGGTACATCAACAAAATTACATTTACACTTTAATAACTAATAGCAAAAAACAGTTATTTGTTTCCAAATTATCTGAAATCGAAATTAAAAATTTTTCTCTAGTACTCCAATTTCTCTATGCCCTTTAGCTCTCCTAATTTAACTATTTTGTTGCTTATGCTCTATCAGGATTTCGAATGACATTATGCGGTGGTGGTCTACAAAATCTCGGAACAACTAATTCCGGTAAAACACATTTAAAGTAAATTTTTTTAAATTTTGGTACCGTATCATCCCAGAACATTGGTTGTCTTTTTATCTGTGGAATACATTCAAGTTGATAATGATTGTAAGATAGGTACATATTATTATTACCTTTTGATACGCGAAATTTTTCTTCGTCCATATAATGAAGTAACAGTCTTCTCTGCCAGTCAAATGTAACTGTCCTTGAAATTGGTACATATAGTGAGTAAACAAAAATAACTCAAAGTTACTTTATAACCATACAAAGTGTAAACTTTTAAGTATTTACATTTTTTTTGCAGTAATCGATACTTATTTAAAAATAGTAATAATAATACGTTTTCTATTCTAAATACTTATTTTTATTTTTCTTATTCACGCAGATGTGTATTAATCGAACACATATAATTTTTATGTAAAGTATCAGCAATTATTTTATTGCTAATACATTATAATAATAAAAATATTTTAATCCTAAACAAGACAGTTCTTTTATCAAAACATTAATAAATTAATACTTATTGTTAATTTTGGTCCGAAAATAAGGTAACGATTATTTCACAATTACATGCTGACAATAAATATGCTTTTGCTTGAAAGTTTAATACAAAACGACGCATGTGTCCAAATTATCCAACAGAAAATATTAGGATAAGCGGAATGAATACATTTCGAAAGCCAGAAAGAAAAGGTGTCTCGGTCCTTTTCTCTGGGCGGTGCTTAAGTACTACAAATAATGAGCACCAGGCAGCGCCACCGTACAAGGCGATTTTTATTCCTTACAGCTCACTCGTATTTAGGGTTTAAATCACTTATTACATGATCAATAACACACATTTTTGTATATACTTGTAGAAAAAACATGTGGCTACCTATGGACGGTCGAAAAAATTTGTTTAAAACGTTCAGCTTTGATCAATCACAGCTCGAAAATACCCTATTTATGGGTGTGATTGTTACTAATTATTGTTTTAATAAAAAGAGAAATCAAAAATGTAAGACCGTCCAGAGAATCTATGCACTTTCAGTCAACGTTTCCTGAAAGAACCAATTAAATCCAATTATTATTAACGCCATAATTTGTGAAGTACGAAGTACATATTTTGCTATATCTATAGATCGCGGTAAAGGCGCCTTAAGAAACTGATTCTACAGAAATTCAGAACTAAATATAAAATAAACCTTCCACGAAATGAGATTGAAACTACCTACACATTGTGCATGCATTATTTATTCGTTTGCATCAACTATTTACACTTTTAAAGGAAATTAACTTATCTATATTTCCAAACGGCATACACCAATGTTCATTTAATCGATATAAATGTGACTAACATAAGTTCTATATTTGATTTATTTTTACAATAATTTTTTTAACTGTTTATTCACAATTTATTCATTAACTACAAAAGTAGGATGTGTATATACCTGCGCAAAAGCTACATGTGACAATATTCTGGGTTTAATTGTGAATCGAATGTCTTACTGTGGAAATGTTGTATCATGCTTCATAATTCTTCAGAAGCTTCACAAAATTCAGGATTTTAGCATCTAAATAACCGTTTTTGCTCAATATTTGTTGGTTTAGAGATTTGCAATTTAAACTAAAGAAAAATGTTTAATAGCATTTATTCGAAAATGTTTTCTTTCCGATTAAAAACTTTTTGAAACGTTGTAAAATAATTTTTTGATATTTAATTTTGAAATTCTTTTTAAAATGTTCTTAATTCGACATTCAGGAGAACTAAATTCTTAATGAAATTGATTGCTTTTAAGCCATTTTCTGTAAAAACGTAGCGATTTTCTGCCGTTTTTGATGAAGAGTTAAAGAAATAGTGAAATTACTGCCATCTGTTAACGGTCAGAAGTACAAACTTGAAATTTAAAGTTAATTAAAACCGATTATAATGTCGGGCAAAGTATTATAAACCCACCTAACGCATTAAAGGACGAAAAACGCGTTTGAAAAATCTATCAGTATATGCAAATATTAAGAAAGTCATAGCAGTAACCATACAGGGTTAGTATAAAGTCCCGGAACGGTCGTATAACTTTGTTGTTTGAGAAGTATCAATGTTGAAATTCTACCTGATTATATAGTTAAATGCGATGCATTTAATAATAACATTTTCATTTTTCTTTCGTTTCCGGTTTTACAGGAAATGCGTCCAACTTTGTTTTCTTAAATGGCATGTATAGTATATTCGTGCATTTTCGAATGCGGGATAAAAAACTACGTTCAAAAATACCAAAATTCTTTATTCTATCGATAAAAACGCATAATAAGACTTAAATTTAAAAAATCAATTTAACGCAAAATCAAGCAGACATGTCACTTTACTGTAATATCATACTGCTGATATTTCAGTAAATATCAGCAATACACTAAATTTCACTATTAATTTTTTAATAATTGCGTTTCGTTCAATAAAAGTAAACATATTACTGTCCTTGTAACAAGTTTTACAGTCATTTCTTATTTTCTTATTAACTTAATTAATTATTGATAATGACACAGGTAACATATGACAGCAATATGAAGTTTCAGTAAGGTGACGTGTCTGCTTGATTTTGTGTTAAACAGACTTTTTAAATTAAGTCCTATTATGCTTCTTTATTAATAGAATAAAGAATTTTGGTATTTTTGAACGTAGTTTTTTATCCCGCATTCGAAAATGCACGAATATACTATACATGCCATTTAAGAAAACAAAGTTGGACGCATTTCCTGTAAAACCGGAAACGAAAGAAAAATGAAAGTGTTATTATTAAATGCGTCGCATTTAACTATATAATCAGGTAGAATTTTAACATTGATACTTCTCAAACAACAAAGTTATTCGAGCGTTCCGGGACTTTATACTAACCCTGTATAAACCTGAATGCGAAAAAAATTACTTTGTTGTCAAATGTATGTTTCCTTTATCTGGCTTCTGAGAACATACGAAGCACAATCCAACATTCTGCCATTAACACCCGTATGCATAGTCGATCGCCGGCGATTCGCCGGAGATTCGCCGGAGACTCGCCGGCGAACGGTCGGAATATAATTTGTGATGATCTCCCAGCGATCTCTGCTTTGGCGAATCGCTGGTGATTTGTAACGTGATTTGTGATGTATTGGCACTACACATTCAATTCAAATCCCTATCCATTTTATATATACAATATTAATCTGACATAAATTGTGATTTTATTGACGTTTTTGACATCGACTGATCTCCGGCAAATCTCCGGCAATTCGCCGGCAAATCGCCGGCAAATCTCCGGCAAATCTCCGGCGCGTCGCCAGAAAAAACAGCATAACGCACGTGAATGATTCCATGGAGATTGACTGCAACGGAATTTTCTATTGGCGAACGGAGAATCCGGCGAATCGCCGGCGAGTCTCCGGAGAATCTCCGGCGAACCGCCAGCGATCGACTATGCATACGGGTGTAAGATTGTTGATTAAGGATTGTACGAAAAACGTCGCTACGAATAACTTTTGCGCAAATTTGTATACACTTGGATAAAAATAAAATAAATGCTATGGTTCATTTTAAATACTTAGCAGTTATAATTTAAAGAGAACCATAAACTTTATTATTAAGTATTTTATTCTTTTTTTAGCTAGTGATTACCGATTGTGAAGTTATTAAAACTTTTCTTGTTGAGTGCAATTATGCCAATAATTATCAAAAAATCAATACGTTATTATCGGCCAAATAATCAGTGATCTGGTGCGGTTGAGGCATTTACCATGCTCACACCGCAACCATATGGAAAATTACACGTTCTATCAGTCAGTGATTGAGCTATATTTCCCCCAAACACAAATCGACCAGTTTTAACCTTATATCGCTTGTACTGATAGCGGTTTGACACGTTTATTCTTATCACCAGAACGTGTTAACTTCCCCTCATTAGCCGCTTTTGAGCATATCCGGTCGCGCGTTTGTAACTCGCTTAAACGTTTCCAACTCTTAACAATAGTGTCCATTAAAAACCCAATCATATTTTTATGTTAAACTTTCATAACCATCAAATTTTAAATTTAATCAAGGTATCGACAAGGTGATTTGAAAAATCACCTTAAATTGGTTCTTTGGCATCGTTTCATTTTCCGATCCGACATCCTACACGCCGCCCCCAGGTCGGATTCGTATCCAAATCGATCCGGGACGCCTCCGCACGTAAAAACGGACGTAGGTTGACGCCGGCGCCGTCGCGACGCCGACGAATTCGACGCCCCCGACCTCCAGATCCAACCAGAAACCGAACAGAACCGCCCCGGCTCACCCAGACGACCGTAAAACGTTTCAATATTTTTTTTCGGCCTCCCATCAAACGTCAAAATCGTGTGACAACGCCGTGACAACATCCTCGAGAGCGTCTCGGCGCCGACAACGCCGCAAACCATGCTCTAAAACAACCGAGGACACCACAACAGGTATGTTAATGTAATATTTTGATGTGATTTAAATAATATAAATCGATTTTAAAGACATTTAAGTACGTTTAAAAGTGTTTAAATACGTATAAAAAGTTCCAAAGTCATTTAACGGTGTTTAAAATTCTAAAAGAGTTCGAATTTTTCGTCGTCGTTGACGTCTTTGGCGTCGATCGATGGCGTCGCCCACCTGTTTGACTATGTAAACCGTCTTCCTACGTTAATAATCGGGTTTAATGCGGTTTTAATGGTCCAGTGGTGGAAATTTAAATGTTAATTTGATTCGGTTTGTAAAAGATAAGCGATTAAGGTGGTAATTAAGAGTGGTTTGGAATGTTAAAGACTTGAAATATTGATCTGTTGATGGGTTGATGGGGGGAATAAGTAAGAATGAAAAGGATGGGAAGGATGTCAAGCGATCTGCATAAATTGGAACGCTTTTATTAAATTCTTATGGCGTATTTATGATGTAACAATTACTTAACTATTATTTTAATTCAAAGAAAGAGTGTTTAATGTTTGACTAATTAAAGGAAATTTGCTGTAAAATAAATTAAAAGGGGTTGCTTTTGTAAACAAGGGATTGTAATGAGAATAAAAGGACGAAACGGGTATAAACAAGTACGAACAGCGTCGTTCTCGAAAAAATCAATATTTACGGTATGTAAATTGCTTTAAAAATAGAACTAAATAGAGCAACAAAATGTACAAAGTTTTTGAATATTATTTGTACTCTGTTTTGATGTTAGAGATAGTAATACCGAAAGCGCATTATACTGTTAATTACAGTCCAGAAATATTATGGTTATTCTTTCTGAAAGCAATAAATTTAAGCCTTAAATATTAAAATTTTGTCCATGCGGATATTTTGGTTATTGTGTAAATGCGGTTCAAGTACAGTTGTAACAAGGCAAAACTATTTCGGTTTTACTTCATAAATTGAAGCTAATTAAAAATTTCTCATGCAGCATATCTCAAAAATAAATTTATTTGAATTTTTTTTCTATTTTTCATAAAACAAAGGTAGGGTAAACTCACCAAATCTTATGCCATACGCCTAAAGTCGGCCTTTCAGTTTTTCTATATGGATTTCTATAGAAAGGCCGGATTTAAGAAGCATTTTTTGAGGGGTCGACATTTGGGCCGTTTACTCTACTCGATTAGAAAATTTTGAAATTTTAATGTTTTGATTGAAAATCAAAACATTAAAAATAGCCTAAAATTCTTGAATATTCTCCAGAGTTATTAAAAATCTTTTAACATTAAGGACCACTTAAAAGTTTTCTTGTGCCGCGCGTCGTATTTGTTACTGATGGAACACGACGATAAGTTCAGAACGTACTATAACCCGAAATGGAGCTACACCATGAAGAGAAAGATGAAAGAGTACTCGACAATATTACGGAGAGTGGGCTTTCTTTCTCTTCAGCTGCTCCATTCCGGGATATGGTACAAACTTACCCAAAAACGTGCGGCATATGCCTTACACATTTCTATATGACTTCTAATATGTTAATTTAATAACAAATATGAACATATCATGCCAGACGACATCGGACCAAGTGAACTGTTTTAAAGAGACTGATTTTTCAACTCTCATCAATAAATTGAAAATTGAGTTCAGAGTATTTCATTTACTATTAAATCATTTAATAAGTTAGCTTTGAGTATTAAAACTTATGGCGTATTCGATTGGCAGAACTAGTGTGCACTGGTGCGCACTAGTTGAGTGCAAAATGTGACATATGTCACACTAGCTTAGTGCAAAAAAGGGCAAATTCAACAGAAAGGGATGAAATCAAACGTAATCATAACATCACTTGTAAGTGTGTTCAAGGCTTGATGATGTTTAAAATGTTTTATAAACTACAATAATAAAATGTAATAGAATACGCTGTTATGCACTGGTGCGCATTGGTGCGCACGAGTGCAACCAATCGAATTCGCCATTATAGAAGATTTTGTAAGTCTCATATGATACCATCGATATCTATTTAATTATTAACAAACAAAGAACCACAATTATTACTTAATTCTTAATCTGGTCTAAACATGTTTTAATCTTTAATTAATAATGGTGAAATATAAAAATTATAAATTCTTCTTTTAATTTGACTTATTGTTAGTTTAAGCATGCTACAAAATTATATTTTCTTACGAGTGGTGTTTATTTATTTCAAGAGAGTGCATTTTCCTTAGATTCATCAATATCATTTATTTAACCTTTAACAATTCGAAAATTATCATTTCTATAATACATAATATGTACTATAGCCCGAAATGGAGCTGCGCCATGAAGAGAAGGATGAAAGAGTACTCGGCAATGTTACGAAGAGGGAACTTACTTTTTCATCTTTCTCTTCATTGTGCAGTTCCATTTCGAATTATAATTGTACCTGTACTATAGTACAGGTGTCCTAGACCACCTGTACCAGGTAATTTATTCAAGAACGGTATGTCGACGAACTCCAAACAGAATTTTTAAATAAAAGTGGTTATGAACTTCCTTGAAAGTGTGGTGTCAGCAATGGACAACAACCGAAATTATGAATAAATGAACATTACATTGAAATGTGGAACGGGGTAACGGTTCTTACACGTTTGGAACGAGAATTAAGGCCTTGGTAATCAAACCAACAGCGACGAGGGAAATTAAAAAGCATTTCCCTTTTTCAAGCCAAGCTTTCGGAAAAATGCTTTCCTTCTTCATGGTAGAAACAGAAATTAATAATGATTAACAAACATTAGTGCAATTACGCATTAACTTAACGGACGAAGGATGTGTTATTTAGTTATTACTGACACATTAAAATTATAAGGTTATACGTTAAAAACTATTTAAAATTTAAGAATCTCTAGTTGAAAGCAAGTTAAAAACACGTTAAAATTACTTATAACTGGTAAAATTACAACATGTCGATCACATGGACAAAACAGGAGTTCGGCGACGGAAATGATAACCTTGTAATACTTGGATGGATAACTAAAATAATTTTCACCGCTGTACCGCCATTATGTAATGATCGGGGTAACGTAGCCGTCACCAGGGCAAGGTTTTTACCTGGGAAACCTTCCGAAAACCGTGGGTCCTTGCGCTAGGGCTCTGCGGTTTGAAATGCAAAAAGGTTGCAGGGTAGAAAACGATTAAATAAAAAAAACTCTTTATTTTATTATTAAGAACTTTAATTGAACTCGGTTCAGAAAAGGGAACATTAATCTTTATTGAATAAAAACCCAAACCTAACTTTAAAAGTTTATTAAGAAAAATTGGAAAACTTTATAATCTAATTAATCAAAAGGCTAATTAGCTAAGGCAATAGCTATGTGAATTCTTGACTCAAATAATTATTAGCCGGAGAGATTTGTCTAACAGTAAATATTTGCCCATGCTGAGAAAACTCACCCCTTTTCCTCAACCACAAAACCCATTGATTTGCGGTTATGCCCTCAGTTCGCGGCTCGCAATGTTGGTGAAATTACCATGACGGAGATAAATTCCGGATGGGAGCACGCTCAAGTGTATCATGCGAACATAACCACCGAGGAAAACTCAAACTCGGTAACGAAATCTGAACTTGCGAAAAACCGTCGATGTGTTGAATAGCTTCTCAAAGCATATCCAACATATTATCGCGAAGAAGAAATTCTTCTTGACCTGAAAAGAACTGAAAAGAAAGAAGAATGGAGAGAGAGCGATTCAAGCGCGCACTCTCCCTTAAATAAGCTCGGTTTAAAGGAGTGAGGTCACATTTTTGGGCTTTGTTTCGTTAAGCAAAAAACTATCACGTTCGTCTGGACAATATCTATTCAAGGGCAAGTTGGCTTGCACATTTAACAATTCCTAAAACCACTTGTGCCTAAAATTTTACGACCGGTCAGCTGCCCATTTAAAACAACAATTAAACAAAAACTAAAAAAGATCTTTAAATTCAAAGCCGTAATAATCTAAATTATTACAACCTGAATGATATGTTTCTTCTTTCTGATTTCTTGGCTTGTAAAAAGAAAATGCTGCTTTAATTTCCCTCGTTGCTCTTGGTTGCGATCCCTAAGAACTTAATTCTCGTTACATTGAAATTTCATATGGTAAAGGGGATGGATCAAACGCTACGGCTAAATATTGGTATCAAAAACAGTTTTCTAACGTGCTTTTATCAAAGTTAATAATAATTTTATTAATAACAGGTTAACAGTCCACAGCCCATATATGGGCTGTGAGCGGAAAGTACTACCAGTCCACAGCCCATATGTGGGCTCTTTTTCGACACAATTTTCAAAGACCGGGCGTGTGTAACGTTTCTCATTCTATAACTTGAACTGTTAGCCTGTTAAAAATTTTATTATTGAAAATCAGAAAATATTTCTAAATGCCACAATTAAAGAAATGAGATAGATGGCTGTTAAGGATTTATTATTTTTATTTAAAATCATACGCAAGTGTAATTATATAAATAATACTTTATTTCATTTATTTATTGTGAGCGTGTGAATTTTGGATATCCAGTTTTTGTTAAGAGACCAACTATTAATAGCCGTTTTCGTTATGTTCAAGCTCTCTTCGTTTTGTTACTCTGTCGCCACACAGTTTGCTTTCAATACATCGTCGTTTTTCGTTTCTTTTACCATTAAGTTGAATACATAGTCGTCGTTATTTTTACTCCCCATCACCGAGGTTGTTATCCCAGAAAGGATTATTGAATAAATCATTTTTTAAAACAAAAGAAGTGTTTTTAACCAGCGACTTCCAGACATTCCCAGTGAAACTTGTAACAATGGTGTTAGGGAGACTCCGTGGTTTTTGAGGATGGATCGTCCACGAAAACTCTTTGTCGCCGCCATCAACCGTATGAGAGTGGGGCACGGGCATTTTCCGGCGCACCTGTTCTTCAGAATTGGCCTTGTGGACTTCCCCAGTTGTAACTGAAGGGAATATTGCGATTTAAACCATCTTATTTTGGTTTGTGATCGCTACGAATGCGTCCATAGGATACATTTTCAGCAGCTTAAAAATTTAGACTCCAGCCCTCCATATTGCGTGGCCAGCTTACTGGCTTCCAATAACATTAGAGTGCTCAAATTGCCTTTTTTTGTTTTTATGCAAAATTAATTGATTCATCTGAATCAATGCTCCGGATTCGATTTTGCTTTTGCGCTTTTTTGTCCCTTGGTCTTCGACCCCGATTAGTAACTTTGAATCCCTCCGAGGGGTTGACCCGGGGACTTTTAGCTGTCGCTCTTCACGTATTACATAAGGAAGGGTTCATTCCCCCCTTTCCGTACCACGTGTGTCCTCATTTTCGTGCTCTTTACTCATGTTAAAGGTTTCTGCTGAATATCCCACAGGGCTACTTAGAACATTAGCTACGACTTTTCTACGACTCCGCGTCTGGTGAGATAAGAGCTTCTCATAGCTCATACACCAATATGCTCCCGTTTTTACAAGAAGAAGAAGAGATAGAGGGCGACTTCTAGTGATATCAGATATGATTGATCCTAAACCTCAAATTTTAAAGTCATTTTTTTTCAATAACAACGAATAATATGACAAAGTATTTTCTAGAAAAGATATTTTGCTTTAAGAAGCTCTTTTCCACAAGCACACTTTTGGTTGTGCTTCGTAGGTGACAACATATTTTTAAGAAAAATCATACATTAATTACTTTTGTAATGAAACTTTTTGTTTGGAATTCCTAAAACTTACCGTTTTTTAATACATTGACTGGTACGACTGATCTGAGACACCTAGCATTTTAAAACTTACCGATAAAAATGTTTATTAACCCCTTTATTTTTGGAATTACCCCGCCTTTCTTTTCTTTCATCCAAATCCAATCTATTTTCATTCAGTTACAAAAACTCGCCTTGAAAACATTTCTATGTACATACGTTTTCCATTCTTTTCCGTAACCCCCCGGAGCGTCCATTCACCCCTTACAATGGGAAAAACATCGTTATGACCACTGTTACCGTCGCGACGATCATTTTCCGTTCATTTCTCAAGGCTTTTCTCCCCGTTTCAGGCCATGCCGTGGCCTGATAGGTCCCTACTCTTTGCCCTTTTACTTCTGGGGGGCGTTTTAAATCCTCATTTCGGCGTCACAGCCGAAGGATATGTAGGTAAGAATTTAAAAACGTTAAAATTTAAGCTGGAAAATAATTTTAACCTAAATTATTATCGTATTTTAGGGTGTTTATTTAGCGAAACGTTGTGTTTGGAGGAAATTGAATTTTGTTACGATGGTAAGATTATAAAATTAATTAAAGGGTTTGAGAATTTTAAACTTAAATACATTTATAGATAACGTTTTTGGAAGATGCCTTCCTGAAACTGGGAACATCGATGAAGAAGATTTATTTAGGTAATGGTATTATTAATTTCCCGATTTGATAATAAATTTTAAGAATACAAATTATGTTTTAAAGGCATGATTTGACAAAAGAAACCCTTCACGAGTTAAGTGCTGAGTTGAAACGTCTTTTCGCGTTAGGATATCGTTGGAGTCACACTTATACTCAATGTAGGCTCCAAGGGATGTTATATTCGATTCAAAATGAGTACGTTTTATAAAAGTAATGCCTTACAACAGTTTTTTAACGAGATTAATTACGTTTAGCTTGCCATTTGATGCGGATTTATGCTACAAATTAGTCGATCAGGATTTAGAAGGAGCTTTGAGAGCTTTGGAAGGCGAGGACGAACCCGATCCGGGTCAAATTGCCATCGTGAGATTTTCGCCGAGCAAAAGTGATCCTTTTGGTCGTTACGCAGATGAGGTTTATTATCCGCCGGTTTTAAGTGAAAAATTAGAGACGCGAAAAGAGATTTTACCTGACAATGTTGAAGATTGTAACTTTCCAACTTCTATAAAACCGTTTTTCTATTCTTTTTTAATTTTTAGTATACGATATGGAAGATCCCTTAGCTGATTTTAACATAGATAAACGATCCAGATTAACACAAATTTTTAATGAAGAGTACAATACACCTAGAAACTTTCGTTTAGGAAAAGAAACTAGAGATAGTTTTGGTTTTGACCCAAATCTGCAACTTGAAAGAAACACTGATGATTTAGAAGAATTTTATCCGGTAATTGATTATATAACAAAATTACAAGATGTGACTGAACGTTTTAAAACACTTCCTACAACCACCAAATTTAGAACTCTTTCAAAATTAATAGAGGACTTTGAAAATATCGAAAGTCCGAAAGATATTGACGTTGATGAGTTTTTAAATCGAAATGTCGATAAAATCGATGAGTTGAAACCTGATTATAACCCTCAACAGGGTTTTGTTGATGATTATGTGATGGGAAAAGGATTTAAAGTAGAGGACGAAGATGAAATTCCGGAATCGAGGGTTTATTACGACGAAGATGACGAAATGGGCAAAGAATACGGTAGCGGAGATCTATTTAAGGATATCAGAGGATTAACAAAGCTTGAAAACGGTTATGATCATCATAGAGAGGTTTTTAGAGAGTTAAAACACCTTCAAGATGGGGAAGTGATCGGGAAAGGTTTTAAAAAAGGTAAAAATAAAGAGATCGGGTTGTATACTGAGGGTGGAGTTGTTTATGGTCCTAAAATGGAATTAGGTAAGTTTATATTAATTTAAAAAAACCAATCAACATTTCAACATTTATTATCATTCAAAAATCTAACCAAAAATAATTGAATAATTAACTGTTTAGATTCTCATCCTAAAACTGAAGATCTCGAAGATCTTCTAAC
Source organism: Digitonthophagus gazella (assembly GCA_036711955.1). Lineage (NCBI taxonomy): Eukaryota > Metazoa > Arthropoda > Insecta > Coleoptera > Scarabaeidae > Digitonthophagus > Digitonthophagus gazella. Next base: position 14,262,905 of record JASCIT010000001.1, read on the forward strand.
TGAATATACATCAAGTTTTAAACGTCCTGAACGCTTAGATGTTAAAAAACCCGGTCCAAGATATGATTTACCACAAAACCAACAGGAAAATGATGGGAAAATAGAAACCATTTTTCGAAACATTGAAAAGAAAGAACCAAGAGGTGCTCATCCAAATCCTTCTCATGAAATTCTTGATGTCGATACTGATTACGTGTACGTAATGTTTAAACAAAAAATGGAAAATTGGCGTAAAGGTGAACACGTGATTGCAAATATTTCGAAAATTCTCAAACTTGAGAACGGCGTCTTGGACAGCGGGAGGGTTGGGATAAATGAAGTTACATTTAAAGTTGGGCCAAATAGACAAAATTTAAACGCTTCGGAAGTCGCTAGAAGAATTGGGCTGTTGGTGGATGAATTTAAAGTAAAAACTGGATTGGATATAGTTGAGTTGGGTGTTGGCGATAAGGTAAGTTACTTTTTATCGACCTAACTTCAAATTTTTTTAATGGAAGTGGTGTGTTTAAACTATTCAAAAACTAATTTCTTTAAGTTATAGAATACAAAGTTTTAACAATTACCAGGAATTTTTAGAAGTAATTCTGTTTTAAAAACCAAGAGCAAATTTATTATTGCCTACTTCTTGCCTTGTAAGATATACAGAGTATTCCAAGGCCATTGCGAGTGACTTATTGGGTTTTTTAGGTATTTTCATGTTTGCCTATTTGTATCTTGATATTCCTCTTTCAAATTTTGAAATAACCAATCCATTGCCGTGTCAATTCTAATTTAAATAAGTTGAAGTGTATAAATATGCGAGTCTTAGGGTACGTACACACCAAGCGGTTTTTGTCGACTCGACAGTCGCCTCGACAATCGCGCGAAACGTTCACACTAGAAGTGAAGTCCTACGACAGGATGACGTCCTCTAAACAGACTAACGCAGTGTTTCCCAACCTTTTTGTGCCATGTCCCACCTTTGCCTTTCTAAAATTCTTATGGCCCCCCTATGTAACATACATAATTTTTAATATTAAAAAGTTAAATTGTTCACTTGAGAAACTTAAATAATAGGTTTTACAAAGTTTTAGGAAACCACTAGGGAATTGTTAATGAAAGACAGTAAGTAAATTTTCAAAACATATACAAAAAACTGAAATTCAAATGCCAAATGGTTTTAATAAAGATTTTTTATATTAATTTGTTATTTTAATTTAGTGAGATCCTTGCGCTTGATGCTTACTGCATAAAGGTTTTATATTAGGTTCTAATTTGGTTAGCTTCAGTTCCAAGTTTCCAAATTGTGTTATATCCAGCCGATTTCTTTTTTTACCAAAAATCATTAGCAGTGCTAAATCCACGTTCAACTAAATATGAAGATGAAAACGGTAACAATGGTTTTCTTGCACATTTGGTTGAATTTGGGTATTTGATTTTTGTTTCCTCACAAAGCCATGCCATCATTCTTTTTATATTAAATAAGGTTTTAACTGAATAATCATAATGCAATTCTGCGAGTTCTTTTTGGTACTCCGTATTTGATATATCAGACAAATCCACTAACATTGACTGCATCATCCGTGTTGCAAAATCAATTTGTTTTAAATCAGAAAATCTTTCATATAAATCAGCCGATAGAACATTTAGATGATTGACAATAACAAGTAAAATGGTATTAGTTACTTCACATTTTTGGAGCCAATGAAACTGTTCAAAGTTTTTGTTCTTAAGTTTCTGACATAACTCAATATGGGTAATGAAACCAAATATCTTTGCTTTTGCATCGACGAGAGTTTTATTTGTTCCTTGAACAAATGCTTTACCATCCATTGTTAGCAAATACTTTATTTCAGATTTGTCGCTTAAAAAATCACTGAGTATCAAACAGTTCCATAGATCTTTTCAAGCACTTCCATTAAGATAGCCATCTTACTTCAGTATGAAGTAAAAGTCTCACATTATCTTCATTTTGTTCTTCACAAAATAGCTTGAAGATACGCTTACATTTAGCATTAGCTGTAAAGCTATTAGCTGCATTAACACACTTTATTACTGAATGTACCTCGTTTAGAAAAGGCGAGATGTTTTTAATTACCAAACACTCAGTTGATATTTTGGTATCATCAAGCCAAATTATACCTAATCATATTTACTGCAATTATTTAAGAATTTACTTTTTTCGTTAAATTTTGGAAATTTGGAAAGGGCTAAACTGACGTAGAGTTGATTTTCGAATTGTCCCCCTGGCCCTGTAGGGCGTGGGCCCTACGTTGGGAAACACTGGACCAACGCCTCATCAATCTAAACACTGTGTGAACACTTCCATTAAAAACGTGAGAATGATATGTCGAGAGACTTGGTTTGTCGAATGGGCGCCGTCGGTAAAATCATAGGTCGAGTCGACACCATTCGACCGTCGCGACGTAGTCGACGTCGTCTGAACAGTTTGGACGATTTCAAAGAAGCATTTGTCGATTCGACGGTCGAATCGACTGTCGAGTCGACAAAAACCGCTCAGTGTGAACGTAGCCTTAAGGTGTCCAGTCCAACAGTAATAAAATTCAAAGTAATAAATATTTATTGGTAGGCTGCCCAAATTACACCTGAAAATTTTGTCCTCCTGTTCTCTCGTTTATAATTAGATCGGAAAGAATATTAAGTTTTCCTATGGTAGCAATTTTTGGACGTGGAAATTTTTTTGAGTGCAAAAATTAGTCATTGGCGTTTGGGTTGAAATACTCTATACAGGTGTCCCAGAATTCAGTTGCCAAACACTAACCACGCATTCTAGAGCTGATTTCATGCCGATTCAATGAAAAAGTTCTTAGCCGAAATTACTTCCTAAGAAAACTTACCCTGGGAGCGCTTAACACCTTTACGATGGCAATAAAAAAATTCTTTTGTCAACAAACGATGAACCATTTCGAAGTTTACAAACGCTCAAAATTTCATTGTGATAGCTAAATCGTTAAGATATTTCGAAAAAAACATGATCAGACACGTCATCTTCAGGATGCTCTAGTTCTCTTAGGAAGCAATTTCGCATAACGACTTTTTCATTGAAGCGGCATGAAATCAGCTCTGGAATGCGTGGTTTGCGTTTGGCAACTGAGTTCTGGGACACTCTGCACAGGTGTCCTAAGTGTAAATATTTTACTTTTTGTATAAAAGTCAAAATTACAGCAAATCGTAAAAACATTTTTTTTAAGTTTAGTAGCTTCTCATGATACACATTGATCTCTATCCGAAAATTAAGAGGTTTTGTAGGTAAAAAATGTGACAAAAGAAAGGAGTTAAGGAATTAACTTTTCAAGGAATATTTTTTACGTCAGTATATTGGTATATTCTATACAAAATTGTTTTAAGGAATAGAATTGGAATTGTACTTTTTATTCTAAACTAACATGTTTATTGGTAGAATATAGGATGTTTCATAATTATTGTAGGACTAGAAAATGAATGCCAGGAGATATTAATCGGTCCAAATTTCATAATACAAATATGGTCCAATAGTAGCTATGAAACTGCCTGTATAACTCCAAAATTTCACATTCCTGTACTTATAAACTGTTAGAATAATATTAAAATGCAATTTTTTCAACTTTGGATGATCATAATTGGAAAACATAACAGTTAGGAACCTATATTTATACAAAACATTTACATGTCTTTACTACAAGTATGTTTTGGTGAAAATTCCGGATTAAAACTAGAAATATCTTTGTACACTATAAAAATAGGACAAGATAAAAATAATTGCTATGACATGTTTACTTTGTAAATAATGAATTCAATTTATACTCCTACCGGCAAACGCAGCAATACGACAATAATTTATCGCGATAGATAGATATACATCTCAAGCTTTTATTCCTTCTATTTTTATTAGTTTATAAATTTGCTAATACCACTGTAATTAAATGTGGCTGATCATTACGAAAAAGCTATTAAAACGGACTCTACGAGCTATCTTATCTACATTTTTTCCAATATCCTATTAATAATGTATAACGTCGGCGATAGATATACAGTACTACATCGTAGTACTATAATCGTAATCGTAGTTATTGCATCTACCAAGAAAAAATATAATATTCCCTACTTATTTACTCGATTTTATTTGGCTATGATTTGAAAATAAAGATAAAAATATGGGTCTTTTTTTGGGATTTGGGCTTCTTTTAAGAAAGTATCCATTGGATTTTTGTGAACGTCGTCAACAATTGTTTTATCAATTGGCTTTAAAATTTTCAAAAAGATGCAAAGAATCAGGCTGTTTAATAAATAAACATACAAGAATACGATTTGACCCTTTCAGACCTATTTCTCTGAGATTTTTTGAAGTCTTGTCTATGTAAACAAGCGACAGACTTTGCAACTCTCAAGTATAGCAATTGACTACATAATCGTTAACATTTTCTCAAATCATGATTAACCCTTTGACTGCTGAATACTCTGATCCGAAACGCATCGCGTCAACAACGTGCGGCTGGCAATAGTTTGTTATCGCTGGGGACTAAATACTTTTTCATGCAATCTGAATCTGTTCGGCGATGTATTATATTAGAATATAGTACAGAATCTAATTACTATTACTTTATCCGTATAGACTATAGACATATTTGCGCGACCACAGTAATAGCTTTCGATGAGCGCATATTTGCGCGTATAGCAGTCAAAGCAGACAGTTAACAATGATAACTTGTTGTCATAAATCTTACAGATTCAAATAAGCTTTAGGAACAACATTCATTAAAATATTTCCTATTGGGTGAATAATTTTGGCACATCTTGTACAGTAAAGCTTCGCTAATCCGAACTCCAATAATTCGGATTCTCCAGTAATCCGGACGAAATTGAAATATGTTATTTACATTATGTATTCCATAATCCGGATTACTTGTGATTCCATAATCCGGATCGCCTCGGTTTTCATTGATCCGGATTAGCGGAACTTCACTGTATATAACAAAAAAAGATACAAATGAAACCATTTTATGGGACATAAACCTTAATTCACATCTTATAAACCACTATCGTTTGTCGCGAAACGAATTGACAAAAATATATTGAAACATTTCAAAAGCAGTTGCAGTCATAGAGATCAACTTTTTTTAATTGCACGTACAAACACTAAACTGTGTTACAGTACTGCAAAAATTAAAGAATTGCTTGTATCAAGGGTTGCAATTATCGAGGTGGTACTGTAATATGTAAGATAAATTCGTAATTCAATTTTCCAAAATTTAATTGATGAATCAAAAGAAGATAAAGGAAAATGTACTTCCGAAAATAAAACAAATTTATTTAAAACTATACAGGAAACGTTCGGATAAAATTATAGACTGTGGCAGTAGTTAGATAACTTTACTTTTTAATCTTCTTTCGCGCTCTAAAATGTTATAAAATTGAGTTACAAAGTTTGCTTGTGCCACTGACATTATATTGATAGCGTATTGGAAAAAAGTTTTAATAACAAAGTTCGTAGAATTCCTTCGAATCCTCATTCATTATAACCTACAAATATTGGTACTAAAAAGTTTATATAAATTGATATAATTCGAGAAAAGTCACTCTTGCGTAAAAGAATTTTGCGCTTCTCGGTTACAAAAACGTTAATTAAATTTTGTTCAGATTTAACAAAGAATTGCAGTCAATTAAAATGCTCTTTGATGTTACCTACTGATGTTAAAATATACTAGGAGTCGCTTTCCCAAACGAACACCTAAATAAACATAATAATTTAAACGAGAGACACAAAATTAATTTCTCCAACAACATTACTCTACACTTTTATTGTCGTACAAATTTAGAGGATTAATTAATTTGATTTATTTTTATTAATTAGAAGGGTATGAGTGAAAACCCATCTATATTTCTCATTATTTTTACGGTAATAATATTGATAAAGAAGGAATAATTGAAAAAATTAATAAAAAAAACTTCATTAATTTTTAATAGAGAATTATCTTTGAAAATTGCTGAAATTGGTTTAAAATTATCCATAAAATTGATTTTGAATTAAACTGAAAAATTAAGGAATATTAAAAAGATTTGAAGTTAGGTCGAACAAGATCATAAGAAAAGTTGAAAAAGATTAATTTGAAGTTAATTAAAGTTTGTTCTATTAAAAAAGGTAAAAATGGGTTCGGTTATAATTAATAGGAGCGAAAAAATGACACAATTTTACGTGATTCTGTTTACAATTTGTGGGATTTTAGCCGCATTAATAATAGGATCGATTATTTTAATAATAATTAAAAGGCACATCGTTTCCAAACAAAAACTCGACAGTTTAACTCGTCCTGATACCGAAGCCAGCAAAGATTATCAGGATTTGTGTCGCGCTCGTATGGCAACAAAGCAAACGCCTGAAAGCGTCCACGGCCGCGTAACGTCTCTATCAAAAGAAACCGAACAGAGCCCTTCGAGTAGATCCAGCACTTCATCTTGGAGCGAAGAACCGGCTTTGCACAACATGGATATTTCGACCGGACACATGGTATTGACGTACATGGAAGATCATCTACGTAATAAGGACCGATTGGAACAGGAATGGATTGCTTTATGCGCGTACGTGGCCGAACCGAGCGATTCTAAAATTGCTTCGAATAAGGAAAATTGCGAAAAGAACAGATACGCCGAGATCTTGCCGTACGATCACGCGAGGGTGATTTTGAATAAATTGTCGAACGAAAACGGATCGGATTACATCAACGCGTCGAGTATTACGGATCATGATCCAAGAAATCCGGCTTATATTGCTACCCAAGGACCTCTTCCGCACACCGCACCCGATTTCTGGCAGTTAATATGGGAACAAGGCGCTGTGGTTATTGTTATGTTGACTCGATTGACTGAAGGAGGTGCTGCTATGTGTCACAGGCAAGAAAATATAATAATTTTATTGTAATAGAATTTAAATAAGTTGAACTTCAATAGTTCAAAACGTTCAAGAATTAAATTGAATTAGTAGTTTTATACCATCCATTTGGAAGTCAATAATTAGAAAAATTTACTAGCTTGCTAAAATTCTTATTACAAAAATAAATTAAAAGACAATTTAATTTTAAAAATTGATTGCTGTCTTTAGATAAGTGATTAACCAGTTTCATAATTGTGTAAATATCTATATCTGAATTCTTATTATAAAATGAAAAATTACAGGTGAAGTCACTTAAGTACGCTACTGTTATTCTAAACATGTGCAATGTAACATATTACATAAATTACTAATCCCAAAAGTTGTCGTGGTATTGTATCGCCAAAGCCATTTTTATTGTAAACACTTTAGATTTGACATATTGAAGTTCTGTTAAAATTAACAGAGTTCATGAAAGTGTTAAGGCAATTCAAAACAACTTAAATCGAATCCGATTATTAGAATTGCCAAATCCCTATTTTTTTTTGTAGTCAGCGACTAAACTTTTAGACAAAGTACAGTGGTACCTCGACATACTAGTTTAATTCGTACTGTAACCTTGCTCATATGTCAAATTGCTCGTATCTCAAAGCAACTTTCCTCATTGAAATTAATTGAAATACCATTAATCCGTTCCAGCTCCCAAAACACTACCTTAGTTGTTTTTGTTAAGTGTTTTTGAATAAGAGAAATGTATTCACAAGAAGAAACATTTATTTATAAATAAGAAATAGATATTTTATAAAAACATAATAAAAGAAAAAGTGAAGTGCTTACGGAAGCGCTTAATTCTCGTCACTGGTCTTCGCTTTTTTCGTCACGCTTTGCTCATTTTCACCTGTAGATCGTTTAAAAAAACTGTTCAAGGAGGTTTGTTTTTTTCTCTTTTTCAGGATATTGTGGAAATGAGTTAGGTTTCAGGGCGATTTTTATCCACGAACTCTACAACTTTCTCCCACATTTCCAACATCTTCTATATATCCCTTGTAGAGATAACCTCCTCCATCTCTAGCTCCTTTTCAAAACTAATTTTTCGTTGAACCACGGTATGCTGCTGCGAATGTAGATCGTGTAACTTCTTGGTTATCAGCTCCTGAGACTGTTCTTCGACGAGTTCATTCACATCACTCTGATCCACCTCCAGACCTATGGATTTTCCCAGAGAAACAATCTCCTCTACCATTGACACTTCGGGTTCCAATCCTTCGAAAGCCCTTTCAGCTATAGTCTCAGGCCACAACTTCTTCCATGCAGAGGTTAAGGTCCTCGTTGTAACATTCAGCCAGGTCTGATCAATAATGCCTAGGCAATTCCCAATGTTAAAGTGGTCCTTCCAGAACTCTCGAAGAGTAAAGGTTTGTGTTCTCCGTCACCTCAAAACAGCGCCGAAAAATGTGCTCATTGTGTACAACTTCCTAAAATTAGAAATCACCTGCTGATACATGGGCTGCAAGATAGGAATGGTGTTGGGTGGTAGGTAGATAACCTTTATAAACTTGAACTCTTCGAGTTAATCATCTTCTAAATTTGGTGGGTGAGCAGGGGCATTGTAATGTGCGATTCCTGATATCTCAAATCTTGCTCTCATCTTAAAGCAAAATATTGCTCGCTCGGAGGCTCGTATCTCAAAACACTCGTATATTAGGGCACTCGTATATCGAGTTACCACTGTACTTTTTTAGCATATTTCTACCATTAACCAAAGTGAATTAAAAAATATATATAAGGTCGTATACTGGAGAGTAATTCTATAAACCCACTCAATTTTTCAGGACTTCTCTGCTTTCTTTAGTGAATTAGAATAAAAACAAATACCGTTTATTGAAAGTTACATAAAAAATACATACTTTTAATAGGATACGAAAAAATACGTGTTTTTAGTTAGTTTTATAACAAAAAGTTTATTTTTCTTACAGTGGTTTTCTAAGGACGCACACTAACCAATTAAATTTAAAATAAAAGTAACACATTTCAATAATAAAAAGATTATACATTTGGTGATCAGTTCCCAAAAATGTGTTCGGAATGATTTTTATTAGACTCAAACGAATTAAGTCTCCAAACAGAGTTGCAGAAAGTATTTTGGGAAAATGAGTAGTACTAACAAAGTTGTCTTAAGTTAATTAAAAATTGACCGTGATTAGGGTTTGGAGATCGATTAACGACTCGTTTAAGCCTAAAGAACAATATGTCGGACTGAATTTTCTAGTTCATCCAATGCAACGGACGTGCTATCCAGTGATAAAACCATAAACTATTTTCTGCCGAAATTACTTTTAAGTTGAACTTTTTCTTTCGAATCTTATCATAAGTTTGTAATTTTTATATAAGTTTTAAGATGTGATAATTGTTTTCATTCTATATAGTTCACCAGGAATTCAGAGAACTCGTGAAAAAGTGGATATATCTATAGTATTGCTCTCCAGTACATTACGCTTTATGTAGTAGAAGTATTATTTAGGTAGTAGAAAACAGCTTATGAAATATTTCTTTGGTTTTTAACTCTTACCATATTCGTAAAGTTCGGAATCCCGTTTTCTTGCTTCTTCAGAATTTTCCAAAACGCCACTGGCTAGTTGCACAAATGCTCGACAAAATTAATTATGAGCCAATTCACTGTTTCAATCAAACGGAAACCAGGATTTCTCCATCAAACTGTAATCAAACCTCAATTAATTTTGATTACGGCTTGTGCAACCGAGCACAGGACGATCATGATTATTATGACATGTAATTTCACGAACGACAACTTTACCAGTGATTAGTAAATTTCACAGTTCAACAGATAGTGTAATTGAAATGCCAAATCATAAATTTCTAGTTTTTTTATTACTTGATAGTTAATAACTGCCTTTAACCTAAAATCGAATAATGATAAATTTAATTTTTCATTTTTATCCAGATATTGGCCGGAAGAAGGTTCTGAACTTTATCACATCTATGAAGTTCACCTAGTAAGCGAACACATCTGGTGTGACGATTACCTAGTCCGCTCGTTCTACCTGAAAAACGTTCGTACAGGTGAAACGCGCACCGTGACCCAATTCCATTTCCTCTCATGGCCGGAATCGGGCGTACCTTCGTCTACGAAAGCCCTCCTGGAGTTCAGACGCAAAGTGAACAAGTCTTACAGAGGCAGATCGTGTCCGATTGTGGTCCATTGCAGCGACGGAGCCGGTCGAACGGGCACTTACTGCCTAATCGATATGGTCCTGAGCCGAATGGCTAAAGGAGCGAAAGAAATTGATATCGCTGCTACATTAGAACATTTGAGAGATCAACGACCGCGTATGGTCGCTACTAAGCAACAATTTGAATTCGTTTTAACAGCCGTTGCTGAAGAGGTACACGCAATATTAAAAGCGTTGCCGCCCGCGCCGATACAAGAGAAGGAAAAAGAAAAGGATGCTAAATAAAGGGTTCAAAAATAGCTCTTTTAAAAGTTGAGTTTTGGGCCTTCAACATTGAAACCAGCCTCGATGTTGAAGGCCAAAACGTTTACATATCCGTTTTGAAGCGACCGGAGGGTATATGTACGTTAACCGTTAAGAATAAAGTGAAAACTAAGATCTTTTTGCTGTAAGTACACTCTAAACGCTGGGAAAAAACCTTTCGGGGTTCGTTTTATAGCAAGAATCCAGCCTCTCTTGAAGAAATTAACCCCGAAAGACTACCCAAATACTGTTATTTATCTTTAAGTAATCTTTAATAATCTTTTAATAACCTTTAACTTGGGTTTTTAATTGTTTAAAAAAAATTCAAGTTAACAGGCCCCACACGAAAAAACCTTCTAAGAGGACTCTACAATATATTAAAGACGATTATATGTATATTTAAAGAGAAAGAGATTTATGTAAACAGATAAAAAAGTATATATAAAAAGATATATGTATATGTTATGTATAATGTATAAGAGAGGTAGGAGAGGAAGAGAAGCAAAAATAACTCTTAACAAACGTCTATTTTGTCAAATTACATAAGGGAGTACCTACTAAAGGCGCTAAGCTAGATCATAACGAAGCTAAACGACTGCGAAACGATTAAATAAAATGAAATATAAAGAGTATTTGATGTACTGACCTTATCTCGTATGGAGTAAGGGTAGAGTAAAATGTATTTATGTGTATCATTGCAGTGTATGTTTTATTTTACCAGTCCAATATCCTTTACTGTAAAATTTTTTTGATTCGATAACTGTTCAAAGTAGTTCTTACATTTCTGAGAAATAACGGGACGTTAGATTTTGATACTAAAATTTTGAAAGTATTGAATGCTGTATTTCTCTATGAATTATACTGCTTTTAAATGAACGTTTTATACCCAAACCTAATTACTACATTCTTTAGTTAAATCGATGTGTAAGTAATTAATCATACATCGAACCTAACGACCTTTTTTTCAAGTTATTCATCACTTTCTAACAAAACCACCTCGAAAATTCATATTTTGTGCGAATGGTAACATGTCATCACTGAAAGTTATTGTCTATTTTAGTTACTTGGTAAGAACAGCTTAGAGATAAAAACAGTAGATCCAATCGCTTCATAACTCGTTTTAATGAGATTGAATTTTTTACACAAATAATATTTTTTGTTTGGTTAAAGGTGTTAAGATATTACAAAACACGGTTTCCCCTCATTGTAAAGAGGGAATCGTTTTGATCCCTACTCGTAAAAACAAATATCGTTTTTTGTTTTATTTACATTTTTTATGTTGTTAAATTTGAGAAAGTATGTAGCAGTCTTGAAAACGTAGTCAGGATGAAAGATTTAATTTAGTAGTGAAACCTTCAGTAATAAAATTGTCATATATTTAAAGATGTGTGTACGTATTTTTTCACTATATTATTTTTTGTCAAAAAATAAGCGAAATAATAGTTCCGGAAATCAATAATTTTGCAGCTACCCCCACATTAGCGGGGCAAATAAAATAAAAATAATTTATTCAACATTACTTTATTGAATCAAGACATATTTCATTATCTAGAGCAGTGTTTCCCAACGTGGGGCCTACGCTCCACTAGGGGGCAATTTGATTGTTAAGGAGGGCAATTCGAAAATGGACTCGACACGAGTTTAACCTTTTCGCTCTGGGCCATTTAAATAGTATGCTGGATTTCGGTGCCAAATTTAACGAAAAGAGTAAATTCTTAAATAATTGCGGTAAATAATTATTAGGTATAATTTCGTTTGACGAGACCAAAATATCAAATGGGTGTTTGGTAGCTAAAAACATTTCGCCTCTTCTAAATGAAGTACTACGTTTAATAATAAAATCTGTTAATGTTATTAACAGTTTTAAAGCTAATGCTAAATGTGATCACCTCTTCAAGCTATTTTGTAAAGAACAAAAGAAAGACCATGTGAGACTTTTAGGCCGGAGACACACAGAACGGTTTTTCGCCGTACGGCAAAATGCCGTCCGATATTTTGCCGGACGGCGAAAAACGAGCTTACTTTCACACACAACGTTTTATTGCCGTTGGTTGAGTTCAGTACAATATTTGACATTACTTACTTGACGGTAGTTACGTCTTACTAGACAGTGTATTCCAATGACAAGACAATTTCTAGACAATTCCAAACGGCAAAAATCCGTTGCGTGTGAAAGCTTGTATTTAAACACGTAGGCCTCTATCTACTATCTACGGCACGGCTGCCGTCCCTTGCAGTGACAATGGACGGCTGCTAAACGGCACGATTTTTTGCCGTGACGTTTTTTTGCCGGTGCCGTCTAGTGTGAAAGGTCTCAATCATTTATTCGCTCCACTGTCGGAACGTACGGCACGGCATTTTGCCGTACGGCGAAAAACCGTTGTGTGTGTCCCCGGCCTTACTTTATATTGAAGTAAGATGGCTATCCAAAGCGAACTGTTTGAAAAGATTCAAGGAACTAATTAATATACTTAGTGATTTTTTAAGCGATAAATTTGAAATGAAGTATCTGTTAATAATCAATGGTAAAACATTTGTGTTATTTAGCTGATATATTTGAAAAACTAAATATATTAAATAGGCAACTTTAAGGAACAAATAAAACTCTTGTCGGTGCAAAAGCGAAGATATTTGATTTCATTGCCCATATTGGGTTATGTCAGACACATATTAATAACAAAAACTTTGAATAGTTTCATTGGCTCCAAAAATATGAAGTAACTGATACCGCTTTACTTGTTATTGTTAATCATCAAACTGTACTATCGGTTGATTTAGAAGAAAGATTTTCTAATTTAAAACAAATTGATTTTCCAACATGTATGATTCGGCCAATGTTAGTGGATTTTTCTGATATATCAAATATGCAGTATCAAGAAGAACTCGCAGAATTGCAAAATGATGTCACTTAAAACTTTATTTAATATTAAAGAAGCGATGTCATGACATTGTGAGGAAACAGAAATCAAATACCCAAATTGAACCATATGTGCAAGAAACTATTGCTATCGTTTCCATCTTCATATTTAGCTGAATATGGATTTAGTACTGTAAATGATTTACTGGCAAAAAAATAAATCGGCTGGATATAATACAACTTATTGTTAGAGACTTGAAACTGACGCTAACCAAATTGGAACCTAATATAAAGTCTGTGTTGCAAGCATCAAGCGCAAGGATTTCATTAAATTAAAATAATAAATTAACATAGAAAAATCTTCTTTAAAATCACTTGGAATTTGAATTTCAGTCATTATATTATGTTTCGAAAACTTACTTAGTCTGTTTCGTTAACAATTTCCTAGGTGAACAATTCAATTTTTTAATATCAAAAATTTTGTGTGTTACATAGGGGGCATAAGAATTTTAGAAAAGCTAAGGTGGGGCGTGACACAAATAATGATAGGAAACACAGATCTAGAGTATGCCTCAAGTTATTATACTGACAAAATAAAAAATCCGCTAGCAAGCATTATTGATATTGTAACGATTAAAAGTTATACTTATTTTTTGGGTTGTACTTACCCTATCTTACCTTACTATAATATTTATTGCCTATAATAACCAGGAAGTGGTTATTTTTTATAATTTTTGTACCGTCATCGTTTAGTATGAAACATTCTTCTAAAATTTCCGCCATTGCACTACACCGTTTGAACTTACTCCAGAGTAGGTTCAACAAAAACTGCACCAACTTACACTGAACTGCAGTACAGATATGCATATTGCAAGCAGTGCAGTCCTAACGAACAAAGGTAATGTTTCCTAAAATCGGCCTTTCTGTAGAAATCCATATACAATAGAAAAACTCGAAGTCCAACTTTAAGCGTTGCCGAGATTTGATGAGTTTACCCTACATTTGCCTGTAGCTATTTTTACTTCTTCCACTACATTAGTCTAACAGCCAGTGTAGTTTTTTACATCGGATGGCGATAGAAGAGGTGTACGGACACTAACTGGCATATGAAACCAGGTATAAAAGTGATTATTTCTCACATACGTTAAGAACCAGTCAAATGTCTAGAAAATTCAAATGTCAACTAATGAGAATCGAATATTCCCGATTAAAGGTGCATTTAAATTAGAGCGAACAGAAGCGAACGAACGAAGGAGCGAATTCGCAGGTGATCGCTCGTTCGTTCGTTCTCTATAAAACAGGAGCGTTTAAATTACAGCGAACATTCGCGTTCGTCGGTGATCCATTCGTTCACGATGTCGGATACGGATGAAGACATTTTAGATAGCGCCGCTAGTTTTGTAGTTATTGCCGCACTATCCGAGAAAAAAAGAAAGAAGAGAGTGTGGTGTTCTAATTTATTAAAGAAAAGAAGCGAAACGGGAGGGGAAGCTTTGCTAATGGACTTAACGAGTGACAATTTGGCCCAAGTCACCAACTTCTGCAGAATGTCAACGGAAGATTTTGAATTCTTATTAAATTTGGTTGGACCTAATATTTCTAGAGAGGATACAAGTTTCAAAAAAGCAATTACGGCAAAAGAACGACTGCTAGTGATAAACTTCGTCAGTCCCACTGCCAGATTTTTTTGAAGTGCCTTCTTTTTGTCTTTCTCGTCTGAATGAGGCGAGAAGCGAATTAATCTTTTTCTTTACTTCAATTATATCACAATTCATCTCTGTAGAGATCTTTTTCCATGCATCTGTTTTTTTGTTTGTTAATTTATACAGTTTAGACTTTGGATCCCACAAACATGCTTCGTTTCTATATAATTCAATCAAGTGAAGTGTGTTTTCGTTTGTCCATTCCATGTTGGTAAAAACTTACAACACTCACGAATGTAAAATAATTTAATTTGAACAATCGATATACCGTAAAAATCAGCTGTCCGCGTTCGATGCGAATTCGTTCGTTTCTAAATTTCACTGTCCACATTGAGCACCGATTTCATTTGATGATTCGCGGATTTACCAACAGGGTTTAGAGTTCGTTCATGTTTGGTTCTCCATATAAATTATGCTAGCTTAAGCGAACGAATTCGTTTGCTCGCTTCTGTTCGCTCTAATTTAAATGCATTTTAACAGGTTAACAGTCCAGAGCCCATATATGGGCTGTGAACGGAAAGTGCTACCAGTCCACACCCCATATGTGGGCTCTTTTTCGACACAATTTTCAGGAGACCGGGCGTGTGTAACGTTTCTTATTCTCTAACTTGCACTGTTAACCTGTTAAACGGCTTCTAGCTCCAACTAGCTTCCAAAATAGATAAGTGATTGAACAGACCCTATTTGAACAGGCACCAATACCTCGCTTTGCGTCGTTACGTTTTGCGTTTTTTCGAAGTTGCGTCGCTGCTTAATTAGTACTAATTTTCACTGTGCGTCGTTAGATTTTCAAGGTTGTGTTGTTATAGGTTCGAGTCTTTAATTTTTTTTTTTTTTTTTGAAATGGAGACTGACATAAATGAATTGCTAACCTCGCACAACCAAGAATTCTCTAATGAAGAACTATTTCAACTGGAATTGCAATATACTACAGAAGAAGATGGCAATGACCGGTCAATAGAAATCTCCGAAGAACAAAATTTAACCTCCAAATAAATTTCTAAAGCGAGGCGTTTGATTGCCGAAGCTATGAGGCTTTTTTTCAAAAACGATCCTGATAGCAGAAGGAGTTTTAAAGTATTCCAGGCAGTAGCTACGAATATCAATTGCTACAAGGAAATTTATTTTAAATTGAAAAAAAAGCTGTTCGGCAAACATTGGACAAATTTTTTCTGAAAAAAGCCGACTTACAACAGCCACAATGAACTCATCAGACAGAGATTAATTTTAATTTTGTTTTTCATAAATTAATTGAATAGTTTATTTAGTTTTATTTCAATACTTTTTTTTGTTTTTGTATGTATGTAACAAAAATTTATTTTATTTTTGTTTTTTAAATGTTTACTTTGTTCAATTTTCTTTTTAAAAAGTAATATTTTCGTAACCCTGGAACCTATCTTCGATCTTTACATGGTTTGCTATAAAAAATCTTAATTCACTTTGCGTCGTTTCAATTTGCGTCGTGTTTTTTTCAGAACGTAACCCCAACGCAAAGTACATTGGTGTAATTAATAACTTTTAATAATTTGGGAAATGATCTCGACATAAACCCCTCGAGCTCTAACAATAAGTTTTGATCCGATAATTTTCGAGAAATGGTTGCATATCAATTAATGCTAATTTACCAACCAATGAAAACCCGACAAGTGGAGTGCTTTTATTAAGTTGTCAAATTTGGACTCTTCGTTGCCATGCAATAATTTCTCTCAAATTAATTAGTAAAACTTGGATCTTTCCGGATTTAACCAATGATTACAAAACTCATCCTTTTCTCCATAATATTCTCTAAATTTTTCAAAGGTGATGACATTCTGAAACAAAATTGTTTCAAGAAGTATGATAAACCGTGCCAGTAGATCTTGATAGGTGTTGGCAACCTCAAAGGTGTTATCGTAACCTCTACGAAATCTGATCGTTTTCTCATCGTTTATGGTGCCAAACCCTTGTTTGCAAAAATCTACAAGTGGTAGTAGTTTAGAATATTTGTAGTGACAAAGGTACTATATTCAGGTAAAGTAAATTTCCTAATTGAGGTGTTAGATCAGAAAGAATCTCTGATCCCGATCCATTAGCTAAATATTAAATAAATAAATGACATCATGTGCTTTAGGATTTTTTTTTAGAAATAGTAATTGCTAATAAAGCAAAATCGAATTTGTATATACTCAAAAACACTTTCTAAAATTCACGAAAAAGGTTTTGTAATGAATAAAGACCTAATCCCATCTACATCTGTATACGGAATAAAATAATTTGAAATTGGGTTGCATACCCACTAGAACCTAACATTTAAAATTCTGAAATTACCTATTTATTTACCTGCAACACATCCGCTTTACAGACGCTTTCAACCCACACGTTTCTAAAATAAACAATTTTTAACTTCTTTGAAAATAATTTAAACCTTTCAAACATTTCAAAAATCCTAACTAACATTCCACATTTTCACCTTGTTCCTTTTCTAGGTTTAAAAATTCCTTTAATGCGCACTTTCGAGGGTGCTCCAAATCGCGAGATTTATCAACGGTCAGCTAGAAAAAGACAAGCGGAACGGAAACGGGGAACGACAAAGAGCGAAAACGGGAAGTCCAGGACGTCTCCATGGGAACGGTGAGCTCGATCCGAGAGTGCGCTTTCGGGTCCTCTCCGTTCCCGGACCGTTCGTCCCGATTGCCGAAAACAGGGTGTAGTTGTGACCTCGAGATCCCGGTGCATCCCTACAGGCGGAATAGTAAGAACGTCACCAGGAAATCGGGAGGAAAATCTCATTTTGAAACGAGACCGTCCACTTTTTACAAGGATTTTTCAATCGTTTTTTCACTACTTTTGAAAGGTAAGTAAGAATTTTTGATTAGAAAGAGGATTTAGATGGTTTATGGAAGATGTTGTGATAGTTTTTGAAAACGGGTTGGGTGGTTATTTGAATTTAATCGAAGTTTGTTTTTTGAGAATTGAATCGTAATATTGGAAATCTGGGAGTGTTTTCCCGCCAATGCGCAAGCTTATGGGTTTCTTTGTTTCGTATGCAACGAGAATTAATTAATTTTTAATAAAAATTAAAATCTAAAACTTTTATAAAAATGTACTATTATTTATGATTGATTAAAAATTGAAAAGTTTTTATTAATTTAAATGTGGAGGTCGAAAGATTGTATTTCCTCAAATGGAAAGACATGAAATTTAAAGTTGAAAATTAAATGCGCAGTACAGTCGTTGTGAAAATAATTACTTACAATGTTACTAAATTGTGTTTATTGTTAAATAATCCTTAAATACGTTGAATTTTTTAAAGATTGTGAATATATTGAACATTATCCGAAGTTAAAGATAAGGAAATTAATTTAACATTAGATATCTGTTCGTAGAACCAATTTCAAATGGTTATCGAAAAATAAATCAAATGTTGATTGGATGAAGAATATCTGAAACCATTAAAAATTGATCTGTGAACAGTCTTAATTTCCTAATAACTTGTAATAACTCCTGGATTATGTACCATAATAGACATTTGATTGACTAATTGTAAGAAGCATAATTCAATGTGTAATTTCCAAGTTTTTGGAAAATTTCTTGGTCACATAAACCTCCAGGTGGTAGTTTAAAATTACAATACAAAAATCTGGCCCATCTTTAGTTAAAAAAAGATTAATTTTTAATGGAAAATAAAATATAAATTATGTTTTGACTGTCCATTTTTTTTGAAAAATCAAATTCTGACTATAATTTTAAAATCAAAAATTATATTAGTAATCGAGAAAAATACATTTTTTACAGTCGATTTAAAATTAGGTTCTCTAAAGAAAACATTTGTTAAATTACTTTTCAGTTTATAGGATTCTAACTCTGACGCTAAGGCATGTTTCACACATTGCAGTTCCATTCGGTTCGGTTTGTTTTCGATTCGTTTTCGGTCGCTACTGACAAGTTTGAAACGATGTTTCGGTTCCTATTCAATTCCTAATGGAAACCGTAAAGCACCGAACATTCCTTCGACACGAATAGGTTTCATCTGGTTTGTATAAGGTATGAACTCTTGTACAAGGAACAGAAAACAATCATAGCGTTCACATACGCGAAGTTGTAACCTGATAACAAGTTGACCTTTTTAAAAATGATCTATTATTATTTTTTCGAAAGTTGCATCTTTTTTTCTAATAAGCAATTTACCAGAAGATATTGATGTGGATCGATTGATTTCAGCAGTAGAATTTAAATCAGTGCTGCTTCATCAAATAATTTCGTTGACATGTTGAAATAATTAGTAAAATTGCCTTAGTGAAAAGGTTGAAAAGATGATGTGTAATGCTCCAAATTCTAGTCACCAAGTGATGAGAGAGAAACAATAAGGCAACAACATAACGTATCTTCATTGATGATCGCTATTCAGTACGCTACTGAACGTGTGTACGTCAGAAAATGTAAAACCTACTATAAACCTTAAAAGAACCACGTATGTGTGAAAAGGTTCAATTCATTTTCGGGTGCAACCTAAAGGTGCATTTAAATTAGAGCGAACAGAAGCGAACGAACGAAGGAACGAATTCGCAGGTATTCGCTCTTTCGTTTGTTCTCTATAAAACAGGAGCGTTTAAATTAGAGTGAACATTCGCGTTTGTCGATGATCCATTCGTTCACGATGTCGGATACGGACGAAGACATTTTAGTTAGCGCCACTAGTTTTGTAGTTATTGCCGAACTGTCCGAGAAAAAAAGAAAGAAGAGAGTGTGGTGTTCTAATTTATTAAAGAAAAGAAGCAAAACGGGAGGGGAAGTTTTGTTAATGGACTTAACGAGTGACAATTTGGCCCAAGTCACCAACTTCTGCAGAATGTCAACGGAAGATTTTGAATTCTTATTGAAATTAACTTGAATGAACTTGAAAAATCGATATAGCGTAAAAATCAGCTGTTCGCGTTCGTTGCAAATTCGATCGATTCTAAATTTCACTGTCCACATTGAGCACCGATTTCGTTTGATGATTCGCTAATTTACTGACAGGGTTAAGAACACGCACAAACACAAACGAGATCGTTCGTTCATGTTTGGTTCTCCATATAAATTATGCTAGCTTAGGCGAACGAATTCGTTCGTTCGCTTCTGTTCGCTCTAATTTAAATACACCTTAAAACGAACCGAACCAAATAGAATCGCATCAAAGATACTGAACTAATAGGATTGCCCAACCAGCGAAAATCATCCGCCACCTTTGACGTCACTGCAAGATATCGCGCGTTTATCTTATACTCGATTGTCTCACTTTAACCATGAATATTACTGACAAACCAATTGTCGAATACTTTATGGAATGACAACAATGTACTTTGAATTAACTTTAAAACTATTTAGGATATCAATGATAGGGTAAATAAAATAAATTTTAATATTTTACTTTGAAAACGTCTAGCAGTGACGTCAAACGCACGACGCAGTGACGGCTGTGCACTAAGAATTTCGTATATACACATCTTATGAGATTGAGCAATCCTGTTAGGCCAGTATCCTTGAACCGTATACGTGTGAAACAGGCCTAAGAAGAAACTTTCTTTAATTCGAATCTATAGAAAATGAAACTTTGTTTAAATAATAATTTACTAAATCAAAAAAAAATTAATTTGAAATTTCTAATACCAATATTTTGTGAACGATTACGAAAAGCAAATATATTTTTTTATTCATTAGTTCCTCGTTTTGAAAAAAAAAATCTGAATTTCATCTGACACACACAGGAAACAGTTAAAATTTGAAAACCATAAATTTCGAGAGCTATTGGAAAAAGTTCATTCAAAGTACTTATAATTTAAAATGAGATTTTTTTAAGCGAAACATTTGTTTATTTTCTGTACCTTTCTAACTCTGGTAGTAGCAGCAAACTTCCCTAATTCAAATATCTATGAGTTTAAATTTTGTTAATGGAATAATAAATTATAATAACCGCATCATACACTTTTATATTGGTGTCTCAAAATTATACCGACAAACTTCTAGGTTATATTCTTTACATCATTGAAGTACCTGTTATCCGATTTCTTAAAATTTCAAGGATATTCAATGTTAAAATCCTTTTTTACCTATATTAATTTTTCTTAATAACTTTGTTAATTTTGAGAAGATATGCCTCAAAATTTCTCACGAATCTTAAAATTTAACTACAATTACATGATAATAATTTAAAATTTTTATTACCCCCACATTTTGTCAATCTTTCATAAAGTTAAAGTGATATGGTTTATTTTAGAAATCCTCACCCACATAAAAGCATGTTATGGGGTAAAGAAAATTTTGAAATTGATACCATGTAGTTGAGGTTAAATCTTAGGACTCGTGTGTGAAATTTTAAGACATATCCTACGGTAACCAGATTTCTTAACTTTCAATGCTGTTCTCTTCATAGTGCAGCTATGAAAAAGTAAACCTATCTCATCTTTCTCTTCATAGTGCAACTCCATTTCGGGTTATAGTCAGGATGGACCAAATTGGACAGCTTTAAAGGGAGACTCCTGTTTCTATAACAGTCAAAGAAAATTGATATCGGTGTTTGTTGATCACATAAAGATATCTCTTATGATTCCAAAGAGACAGGCTGATTTCGAGCCAATACATTTTTGAAATATCTAATTAATTGAATAGTTATAGACCTAAAAATGATTTTTTTCAAATGGAGCACCCTGGATATCGAATATTGCTGCTCGAATATTTTTACATATTCGAGGAAAAATTAAAATTTTCATATGTGTTCTTCCTGTCAATAACAAAAGGATCTATTACATGAATATTACAGTCATTACGCTACTCATTGCAAAAGGTCAGTAATTAATCACAAAGTCAATAATAAATTGCGAATGCTGTACGTTTACTGTACACGCGCGTATGCTGTACTGCGTATCATATTGCTGTACAGGGTGGGCAAATTTGGGTGTTATTATAGGCTATCTCAGAAACTATAAGAGATACAAAAAAAGTAGGTACCATGTCTCGGTCTCTTTTTTCGAGAAAAGCTCAATGGCGCAAACACCAATCCTCTATCTTCTTTTGTTTTTGAGTTATAGCCAAAAAGTCAAATTTTGAGGTTTTCGAAAAATGCTCGTATTTCGTTTATTTTTGAAATTGGAGAAAAGCGGTTGATACGTTCTTCAGGCACTTTTTTGAGTAGAATACACTGACGTTGAAAAATTTTAAATATACTTGATAATTTTTGAGATATAACACAAAGTTGTATTTTTTTAAATACAAACCATATTTTATTATAGTATTATTGAAAAGAGAATATTTTTAGCTTTCCAATGATGTATCGCACGTATGGTGTAATTGTGAAAAATCAGCATTATTTTTAATTCAAAAATTTTTTTCAAAAAAAAAATTTATCATAGTAGGCGGGTAACAACTGCCTACTTAGTTACCATAGCAACGTGTGTTTACTTCTCCTGTAACAAAAATAGTTAATGCAAAAATCGTGGTAGAGTGCTCTTGTTTTTATTGTTTAACTGTAATAAAGTAAAAAAGTAAAGCACTAAAATGGAATTCAGCAATTTTGAGAAATATGACGTTGGAATGTTTTATTCTCAATAATAATAATATTGATGCTGCGTGTGCACATATTTCAACTGCTACCCAAAACGAAGGCAACAGCTTAAGGCTACTTTTAATTGATTGAAGAAGAATCTCATAAATTATGGATGTTTTAAGAAAACAAGATCAAAAAATACAAAATACAACATTTAAAATGCTTAAAACATCGCTATTGATGTAATTGGAGCCATTATTGGAAATCCATCGGTATCCAGCCGCCAAATCGAAGCGGACTCGGGAATTTCTAGACGACCATATTAAAGAAAAATGAATTTGAACTATATTTAATAAAAAACGCCAACAGTTTCCGTATTCCACCGGATAGCAGACCATATTCAAGAAAAATAAATTTAAACCTTATTTAATAAGAAAACGCCAACATCTTTCAGGAGGTGATTGTCAACGACGTCTAGAATTTTGAATGTGGTTTCAATACCAATATCATTCAGACGCAAATTGGTCAGACTGAACAATTGAAACGACTCAGTGTAAACAAAGCCATGGTGAACAATTAAAAGATCTGCTCCGAACATAACTGCGTTATCCAAGTTAAAATGAAAGGCATCACTCCCAATGAAAAACCTTATCATATCCTAATTTATTGCAATTTGTGGTAATATCTATATTTTTGTTTAATGTTTATTTTTATTGTTCGTTATTAGTAAAAATACATCTTGAATCAATGTTGTTACCTTGATTAAAAGATATATTCTACATTTTATTTCTATACATTTTTAAGATAATTAGTGAAATAACACACGTTGCTATGGTAACTAAGTAGGCAGTTGTTATCCGCCTACTATGGTATTTTTTTTTTTTTTTGAAAAAACTTTGAATTGAAAAATAACGCTGATTTTTCACAATTACACCATACGTGCGATACATCATTGAAAAGCTAAAAATATTCTCTTTTCAATAACACCATAATAAAATATGGTTTGTATTTAAAAAAATACAACTTTGTGTTATATCTCAAAAATTATCAAGTATATTTAAAATTTTTCAACGTCAGTGTATTCTACCCAAAAAAGTGCCTGAAGAACGTATCAACCGCTTTTCTCTAATTTCAAAAATAAACGAAATACGAGCATTTTTCGAAAACCTCAAAATTTGACTTTTTGGCTATAACCCAAAAACAAAAGAAGATAGAGGGTTGGTGTTTGCGCCATTGAGTTTATCTCGAAAAAAGAGACCGAGACATGGTACCTATTTTTTTGTATCTCTTATAGTTTCTGAGATAGCCTATAATAACACCCAAATTTGCCCACCCTGTACAATACAGTAAAATTCCGTACGTCTGGTCACCCTACATAATCCCTTTAAAATTATTAAAGTTATTAAGACGGGTTGTACACAAGATTTTAAGAATGAGTATCTCTGAAACTATAAGAAATCGGATAACAGGTTTTTATCTCATTTTGTCAGTCTACTTAAAATGGTCAGCAAATGTTTGATTGTGATCCATTTTTCACCAGTAAATTAAGCTGTGGAATGAAAACTATTTTTTCAGCACTTATCTGGTTTATTGAATTTTTATAATTCTTACATGTTTCGGCATAAGGCCATCTTTAAAAGTAACCACAATTTCAAGATTTTAATATTAAAATTGATCATAATTAAGAATTATTAAAATTTGAAATATGAATTTACATGTAAAAAGTTAAATTAGAAATCTAAACACGTAAAATATGTTGAGCTCCTCTGTAAAACCGATAAAGTTTTATTAAAGTTATATTAACTTTAAGTTTTAATAAAAGAAAGTCTAAAAATAACTTATTGGGTTTAATACTTGGTTAATGTCAATAAAATACATAGACAGATTTAAAAGATGTTCAAAATTACCAAATACATAAAATAAAATTTTACGTACACGAGTACACGTTAAAATAAGGTGAGTAATGGAGGTACTTCAAAAACTCTAAAACATGATTTTCTCTTCAGTGGAATTTATGTCGTATATTGTTAGCAAAAAAAATAACTAGTTATGTTTGTCCAATATTAAAATTTTAAAATTATTGACATCATATTTTAAAGATAAGTTAATTCTGAGATGGGTTGGAGAGTTAAATTTTGAAAAATTATAAAATATGATAAATGGAAGCTAGGAGGAAACATATGGAAAGATGTAAATTAAGGATACGAAATTTTGAGACCGCTAGGGATTCAAACAGTGCCCTAATAACTTTACACGGTTCAGAAAAGTTATCCCTAAGCTGCTTGGGAAAGGTTCCTTAAAGGATTTCTGAGGAATTTATATACATTCTGTCCGGAAATGTCGTGTACAATGGAGTACCACAGATACCTTGGTGAAAATGTGATGATTTAACCCAACTTATCTATATACAAAATTGCTTTGTTTAGCCACTAGAAGACTTTAAAGACAATATTTTTCGTGAGTTTTTCTTAAATTACTCGAAACATCTTTATTAGATTTTATTCATTTTTTGATCATGTCTTTATATTAGCAGGCTACAGCTTTCTGTGGAGCAAATTCGAATTTCGAAAATTACAGGGTGCTTAAAAACACTCTCACGACAAGTTATTAATCCAGATTTTTTTAAACAGCCTGTATAATTTTCTATCAATTTTTTTCTTAATAGCTATATTAATTTAGAGACTATTTCTTCTCTTATAAAATTTCAGTTGGACAAATGGTTTAGCCATAAAAAAATATTTTCTAAATCCCTGCAAGCCCGAATCGATAAGTTATGGTACCATTAACAAAGTTCAGAATAGCGATTTCTTTAACCGGTATGAAGTTCTTTCTATAAAACCAGATGTTACAGGTTTATAAGTACATTATTGCTTAAAATATTCAAATTTTCGCCAGGATTTGTGACCATCATCAGGATTTAGCTCTGATTGGCCAGCAAGATCACTGGACCTAAGACTTTGTTTATGAGGTGTTATTAAGCAAAGAAGCCACGAAAAAAGCAATTTGAAAAAATTTTGCACTCTGTATTATTTTTAGCGCTGATGATGGTCATAAGTCTTGCCGAAAATTTGAATATTTTAAGCAATAAAGTACTTCTAAACCTGAAATTTTTGGTTTTTTTTGAAAGAACTTCACACCGCTTAAAGAAATTGCTACATTGAACATTGCTAATGGTATCTTAGTTTATCAATTTGGGCTTGTAGGAATTTAGAAAATATTTTTTTGTGGCTAAACTGTTTGTCCAACTGAAATTTTATAAGAGCGAAAATAGTTTCTAAATTAACATAGCTATTCAGAACAAAATTGACAGAAAATTATACAGGCTGGTTAAATACATCTGGATGAATAACTTGTCGCGAGAGTGTTTCTAAACATCCTGTATGATTTGAAATTCGAATTTGTTCCACAGAAAGCTGTAGCCTGTTAATATAAAGAGATGGTCAAAAAATGAATAAAATCTATTAAAGATTTTTCGAGTAATTTAAGAAAAACTCATGGAAAATATGAGTTTTAAAGTCCTCTAGCGGCTAAACTAAGCAACTTTGTATATACCGGGTGTCCCAACGGTCCGAAAAAGCTCCATAGCTTGTTTATTATTGGGGATATTGTTTTCTTTTTTTTTTAGGTTATAAATGCGATACTGCTGCACATTTTTAAAATATTGCCATTTATATACAGGTGTCCCTAGTCACTAGTAGATATACACCAAAGTTATGATTTTTTAAATGGAATGTACCTGTTTTGATTTAATATTTGGATTCTATGGTACAATACAATTATCTTTTATAGAGGTCGCTTTTACCTAAACTGTTGGCAAGTTGGGTTTATGGTACTTTTTGCTTTGTCTGTTAAAAAATTTTTATATTCCAAATTCTTGGCTTAACTTAAAAGCAATTAACGCCCTTTGATTGCTGACTGTTTGTTGCATTTTTTAAATGTTTACTCAACAACCTACTTACAATTAGTCACATTTGCCTACTGCATTTTTTTGTACATGATTAATTAAAAATGTCGAAAAACCATGTTTTTTAAATGGCAACCAATATTTATTATTAGGTTGGCCAAAAGCCATTCAGACATGCAATAATGATAAGGTTTGTATAGTCGAATGAAATATCTAAGTTGCTATTCTAAAATAACTAAATTTCGAAAACATTGCTCCTTAAAACAATAAACATAGGGTGGTCTTTTGCCAATTTTATTAACTAAAGTAAGTGGGATTTTAAAACGTTAACAAACAATAACAAAAAAAGTAAAGGACATAAAGAAAAACAGAAACAGAGGTAAAAAAATCACAATTAACAGACAAGGCAAAAAGTGCCATAAACCCAACTTGCCAACAGTTTAGGTAAAAGCGATCTGTCTAAAAGATAATTGTATTATACCATAGAATCCAAATATTAAATCAAAACAGGTACATTCCATTTAAAAAATCATAGCTTTGGTGTATATCTACTAGTGGGACACCTGTATATAAATGGCAATATTTTAAAAATGTGCAGCAGTATCGCATTTAACTCAAAAAAAAAGAAAACAATAGCCCCAATAATAAACAAGTTATGGAGCTTTTTCAGACCGTTGGGACACCCGGTAGATAAGTTGGGTTAAACCATTACATTTTTGGCCAAGGTATCTGTGGTATTCTGTTGTACACGACATTCATGGACACCTGTATAGGTGTTTTGGAGAGAAAAACTTGATCCTTAAGACATTTTATGTCTGTGTTAAGTTCTTTAAATTTTTCTATTTCGTATGCTTCGAGTAGACTAAGTGTAAAATGATCCAAGGAATATATCCCAACAGTTTATCGGGATAATTTTGGGACACCTGTATATCTATATCTTCCCACTCAAAATATTCTTTCCTACCTGTGATAATTCGAATTACAAAAGTTGCATTTTGAAAATAAAAATCGATTTTTAAGAATAACATTTTTTACATTCAATTAAAAATTACATGCCTTAATATACATTAATTTAATATTGACATAATTTTGAATCATCCTATATGTATATTCTTAACCCTTTGGCCTATAACCACGAGTCTGACTCGTGGTAAAAAATTTGTGCCATAAGCAAAAACCACGAGTCTGACTCGTGGTAAAGAATTTGTGTAATAAACGAAAACAACGAGTCTGACTCGTGGTAAAGATTTGAGTCATAAGCGAAAACAACGAGTCCTACTTTTGTGTCCTATTGTCCCTAGTTTTTTTTCTCGCCAGTTCGGGTACACGGCTAAACGGTTGAATGTCACGGGGCGAGATCTATTTTCTAGAATACTATGGCACGCGCAATTGGCAGATGTTGTGTAGGCCAAGGGGTTAAGAATGTTTTTACTTTCTTATTTCCGTTAATCACCAATCTAAAAATTCTAAAATCCATCCATACTGTTTCTCAACCGTTCATGGTCCGCCAAACCTAATTACACACATTTTTCACACCGTTGAACACAGACAGGAAGCATACACGTAAAGTTTAAGGGTTAAAAAATTAATATGCATACGTTTCGTAACGGTCACTACCTTTATTGCATTATAAAACAGTCTGTATTACGAAAAATATCCTCAAAAACTACTTAAAATCCCACGCAAATCGTCAATTTCCACACACCATCAACCAATCCGCTATTTTCTAAATACTTTTACATTTCTGTCTTTAATTTCAGATCAAAAAAGAAATCAAAATTTACACCATTTAAACCTTAACGGACATGCGCGCATAGGCCCCATCTATCGGAACTCGTCCGTTTTAACTTTCCAAACGCAGTCAAGTCGCATCAGACCGTCTCGGACGCTCAAAAATCGCGGTTGTTGCGGCGGCTTCTCAAAATGAAAGCATTTTATTCGTATTAAACGCGTTCATTAATATTAAAACTTCTTATTAAAGAAGTTATTACGATACAATCGGAAAGTTTAAATTGTGCGGAGGAAAAGTGATAAGAAAACGTAAGTTATCATGGAAAATAATTCCGTAGCACCGATGGCGGATGAAATGACGACCGAAATGGCGCCTATCGCCGAATTTGACAAGACGCCGCCAACGCCACCTGACGAGCAACAAGTTCAAATGGAAGATTTACCTCCACCGCCATCTACGACGACCGTCACTATTAATGATGAAAAGGAAAAGAAAGATGAGGTGAACGGCGATGAAAAGAAAGGTGAAAAGAAAAATAAGAAAAAAGAAAAAAAGAAAGATAAGGAAAAGGAAAAAGAGAAAGACAATGAAAAGAAAGAGGAAGAAATTGAGAAGTGAGTATTTTATTTTTTATGAATGTTCTTTATGTAGGGTGTTTCTAAAAAGTTTTTAGATTTATATTATTTACAGAAGATTTAGATAGGGTAAACTCGCTAAATGTGCCTAAAGTCGGCCTTCCAGTTTTTTATATGGATTTCTATAGAAAGGCCAACTTCAGGAAGCATTTTTAGAGGGGTCGACGTTTGAATAGTTTACCTTATTTTACGTTTAGTATTCTAAAAATTTTCAAATCGTGTTAACTTAAATTACTGTTCGAAGGTTAAAAACAACAATCTTTAAAAGTGAAAGCAGAACTTGAAAATGTTTAACATTTTGATTATCAACTAATAATAGTACTTTAAAAACAACTATACTTAAATTATCGACGAAATTTGATCAAATCTTCATTGATTTGATGAAAATTCATTTCTAACTAGAGAAAAAAAATTAAGTAAATTTCAACAATGAAAATTAATTTTCTTTAATTACTAATTAGAAAAAATAGTGATTGTTGAAAAATGTTAAAAAAATCAACCAAATAGTTATTTGTTTATTAATTACTTTACTAATTAGTTTATTTATTTATATTTCCTTTGGTTTTTATTTAAAAACAAGGCAACAAAATTAATGCCATTTTAAACGATTGTAGAAAAAGTGTCAAGCTATAAACAAGAGATTTAAAATCATTATTTTGTCATTTACATTCAATTAACTTGCAATATAGAAATTACTTAATTAAACTTTTTCTCCGAATATAGAAAATAGTTTTTAGTCTACACAAAAAGAATCCAAAAAGCTCAGTTTTACCTAGCTAGAAGCTCTAGTTTTTTAACAAATTTTAGTGACATAAATATTCAAAATTTAACCTAGTTTATATCTTCGCATTTCCTTTAACGTTTAACTTAATTTTCCTTAACACTATGCCGTCCGGCGACACCACAGTGGTGTCAGGCACAAGGTATGGCTCGATAGTAAAAGATAGTAACTGAATTAGTGCTGCCAGCGCACAGTGGGGCGAAATGGTCTAAAATCGGACATTCGTACAGAAATTAAATAAAAACTATATATATACTTTGGGCATATTTTTATATTCTACGTACTTGAATCTATTTATAAATGCATTGGAAACACTAATTTTTATCAAATTCCTTATAGAAAAAATTTTTCCAATTCGACATTTTCAAAACCAATGAAGTTTCGTTGATTCGACATGTACTGCTTTAAAAAATTCTCCCATCATAACTAAACAAAGGGGGTAATTGAAATTTCTATAACATGAGTAGGTTTCAAGCTTTATATTATGATTATTCTCATTTTCTAAAATTGTTTAGATATGCTTAATACCGGTTTTATAACTAACGAAATTCAGATGATAGAGATCACATACTTTAAACGGCCAAATCGTTTAAAGTCCAAAATGGTCCAGAAAACGCAATACACCAAATGGTTGCCGAGAGGCTCCAGTTTCTAAAAACCCTTATTGTCCGCCTCTTTTCATGAAAATTGCATTAAAGAGAAAATATGTCAAATTGATAATAAATTACATAAAATCGTTATTTAGAACAATTTTTTTGTATCATGAAAAGAATTGTGGACAAATACTGATATTTTTAACAACTTATTAATTCCGTTGGAGCCTATACTTCTCTAAACGCCTAAATTTTGCAAGAGAAGGAAGATTAGCAGAAAATTTTTCTGAGAACAAAAACTTAATTGTGAAATATGTAGTAAAAAATGTATTATTGTATTAAACTTGTAGATTCGACAATGCAGTTATAAATATACAACATTTATAAGTCATATTTTTTTTATCAAATATCTGCATGCTGAAGTCATGTAGGTATAGGTTGTTACAATCTTCTTGCGCTTGTCTTTGCTAATATTGGACCATTTGTAAGCTACTTAATGTTAAAAATCTGTTATAATTCATATTAATTATAAAGAAAATTACGTCCTGTTTGGAAATTGAACCCGCTTCTGCATCAAAATGGATTTTTTTCCCTTAAAAACAAATAAAGTGTTAATTTCTTTAATGGTATATGCACAGCTCTTTCATATACTTATTCATATATCTATTTTACCCATTTACACTTAATTTTGGGGTTGTTCTATTGAAAAAAAAGTTATGTTTAATTCAAAAACTCTGCAACATATTTTGATGAAATTTTAACTGAATGTAGGAAGAACTTTTCAGTCTATACAAAATGGATTCAAAAATCTCAGTTTTTGAATAAATCTTAGCAAACTTTAAATCATTAAAAATCAACTTATGAGTTGATTAACTAACTATCATAGGGTTAGTAAGAAACGTTCATTTGCTGGACATTTTCCAAAAAGTCTCCTAGATATGTCAGGGACTTTATTATCATTGTAGATTCGTTAGGATATAATTTGATATTTTCTTATGTAAAATAGAAGATTCTCATACCTGGTATATTAAAACCGAAAAAAGGGGAAAAGTTACAACACAAAGAATTGGTGGAAAATCAACAATATTACTCGGGTGATGGTGTAACAACGCTTTGGATATTTTCGCTAACGATTATTTCGGGTGTTCTAATCATATTCATGACATATTTCCGAATATTCGAGTATTTTTAAGAGGAGAAAAATGTGGAAAAGATGGAGATCTAACTTACTTGTTAGTTGATTTTGAATTGACTAAGGCCGGGTTTTATAAAACTCAAATTAGTAAACATTCCGCTAATCATCCTTATTTAGCCAATACCATCAACTGTATTAGACGTAATTATGGTAATTAGCAGATTGTTAACTAATTTAAGTTTTATAAAACCAGGCCTAAAATTTTCACTACAACATCAAATCAAACTAGTTCTAAAAGGTAATATTAATTTATTCATAACTAAAGTTAACAAGGATTCCACCCTTGTAATTTTAACCCTTTGAGCACTGACCGCACCGTACGAAAAAGCCTTTTATGGACTACGTACTTTTTACGAACGACTACAAATTAAGCATACTGAATTAAGTAGCCCAAATTATACATACACGCCATCCACGAACCATCCACATATGGTTCGTAACATAATATATGCGAGAACTCATATATGGGTTCTTAGCCAAAATCAAAATTTTGAATGAGAACCCATATATGAGTTCATATCGCTCAAAAAAGGTTAAATAAAGAAAAATACGTTAAAAAGACTAAATTAATTAATGGCACAATTAATTAATGTATTATTTAAAAATGATATAACAGATCTTAAAAATGTTAAGTTACATATAATTCCTTTATAATTTGAAAAGTTGATTACATATAATTCGGTCATTGCATTGGGACTTATTTTCTTCCCCAGATACATACCTTCGTCCTTTGAGATCTATTATTTTCGCTGTAAGCACCACATGGTATGATATTTCTGGCTTGTTAGCAAGATCGTTAACTACAACCTTTGACAATAAGACAAACTATAATGTTGAAAATACCTTTGATTTTCTCTCGGAAGTAAGGAGCCTTAAGCTAACTAGCAACTATGTGGTGGTATTTTTAGCTCTGGTCAGCATTTTTATCAACATTCCCTTATCTTTAGTGATTTACATTACTAACCGTGTGCGTACCAGAGCATTTTGAAAAAAACACGATCGAAAAGCACCAAGGAGCGATCGCGCTCCTTCGATTATGTGCCGAAAAAGCCAAAGAGCGCGGTAATGCTCCTTCGGTTAGGTGTCGAAAAAAAAAACAAAAAACGCCTTAATGCTCCTTCAGTTACATGTCGAGGATTTTTACGGAAAAACTTCAAGTGGGACGTTAGTTGTGTTTCGACCAAATGCCTTGGCTTTTCTCGATACAAAATCTGAAGGGCGCGAAAGTGGCTCGTAGTACGCAAACGATTAAGGAAGAAGAGAACTGTATTGCTATCTACAATGTTAATCAAGAACTGTTTATGAAGACTTGTTTCACTATTTTCGATACTCCGATACAATTCTACTTTTTTACGTTTAATGTCACATACCAACAAATTTTTAGTGCATCAATAGGTTCCGCTATGTCTCAAATCTTGGCACTAGTAGTATTGAAATATTGTTTGATTAAAATTTTATCTAAACTTCAATTTCAAATTCCATTCATCAAGAAATACGTGGATGATATAGTACTCACAGTTCCTGAAGACAACCAACAATAGGTCCTTAACACAGTCAGTAACTTTAACCATCACAGGCAATTTATCATTAAATTGGAAAGTGATAACTCTGTTCTGTTTTTGGACACGGGATTTATAAGATCAAGGGATAATGTACTGAAATTCGTACACTCGTTTTACAAATTAAAACAAAACTAATACTGTCTTGGCAATGAAAAATTGCATTATAAACATTTCAGGTCGTGATAAGAAGATGACCAACCAGTATTCGTTAAGACTTTTGAATAAATTTATTTTTAACATCCTTTCCTCTAATAATAACACAGGCCTATAAAATTTTATGAAAAGTGAGACCTATTGATCAAATAGTACTTTTCTAAAAGGTTTTGGCGCACTGAATTCAAATATGACTTGAGATCTGCTCCATCACCTCGGGTTTTCAAGATATTCTAATCTCTATATGCGAAAAATACGAGTTTTTAACATATTTAAAAATCAATAACGCAGCCATTAAATTTTTATCTACAAAACTTCTTGTGGAATTCAAATGTACCACTTTTCCAATTCAAAAAGTAATTTCAATTTTTTCAATATCTTAATTTTTCATGAAAAAATCTTTTTATAACCCCCAATCGTAGTCGTCGGTATAGTAAGCAATGATTTGGTCATAGTCCCAAAAAAATTTATCTTTAATTCAAATGAACGTTGTAGTGACCCAACCCAACTTATGGAATTATCTTCCCTTTTCAAAGCTCAGCAATAGTAGGTCATCATTCTTTCATCCCATCTATCCTCATTTTTTGTGTCAAAACGTGCACAAATATAACAAAATTCATTAACTTTTTTTAACACAGTCGCTTTTTGAAGTCCTCGTTATCTGCAAATCATCTCAATTGTACAGATTACGCATGCTAAAATGACATTATTGGCCTACTCCATCGACGACTATTGCTGCTCCTATGGAAGAAGCTTTCAAGAAAAAAATGAAGATATTCCAAAAATTCAAAATATCTTTAAAATTTGTTTTGTACTTTTACTGATTTTTATTGTCTAATCTGCAACTAGTTTCGGCTATTCGCCATCATCAGGAAGTTTTTCAAAAAATAATTTACATCAATTTTAATAGTAATTTACTCCGATACACATTAACAGTTTAAAATTTATAGTCGTTAAGTAAACATTTTGGAAAAGTGCCTGATGATGGCGAATAGCCGAAACTAGTTGCAGATTAGACAATAAAAATCAGTAAAAGTACAAAACAAAAGTCTATTTATTTACTAAAAATGTATTCGCCATGTTGTTTAGTCTCGAACATGTTTAAAACTGGGTTTTTTGCATGTTTAGGTTAGAATATTTCAAAAACCTGATGTGATGGAACAATTTTGAGGCCAAATTTAAATTCAGCACGCTAAAAACTATTAGGAAACTCTTGTCTGATCTATGGGTCTAAAAAATGTTGGCCAGTATAATTATTCTGTTGATGAACTTAATGTTAATAAAAAAATAAAATACAAAAAATAACGTACATTTTAAAGTATCTGAAGGTACCTTAAATGTTTTTAATATGACCGATAATTTAAAATTAGTTTAACATTATTACCCTTCTAAATTACAAAAAGCTTCCCGTATTAAAGAAGCGTATTTCCCAACTTTAAATCAATGTATAACCAAGAAGCTTGTCTTTGTTGTTGAAACAAGTACTTATCTTTTTACTTCAAACTAGAACTATATTAAAATATTTAATGTTATCTTTCTGATTTTTCAGAGATTAGTTTTTTTTATATTATAATGAAAAAGAAACTGTTATGTTATGAGATTCAAATCAGTAAACAGACAATATATTTGATGCATGATCTATTATAGACTGATTACAGATACAACTTAGCACTTTTCACTTATAAGTTTAAACGAAAGGGGAAAGTAAAATATTTTGACCATAAGAAGAAAGTTATATTATACTGAGATTTTGAACAGTTTTAAAAGATTATCCAGGAAAGCTAAAATTTCTCTTTAATATATTTTTGTTGTTTCTTGCAGTTAGATATAGTGACTGTTTTTAAATAGACTGCTCTGTCTTTTGACTTTCTTTACATAGATGACGATAAAACCTTTAAAATTTTTCGATGTATGATGATAAAAAAAAATGTAGATAAAATTTTTTAAATACGGAAATAAAATTACGATATATTGACGTTTTACGCAATATTAATAAATATAGAGACGAGACTTATCCATGATTATGGTGGATATGGTTGGATTAAGATATCTGCCTAATTTCCAAAAACAAAATACATTCCCTAGATAAACTATACAAAGTATAAAAAAGAAATTATCATAATATCAATATAAAAATATCATAATAAAAAATTAAAAAAGTAATATTATAGATTTCCGGTAAATAAATATTAATATACAGGTGTCTACCTTGATTACAAAACGGAATTTTAAAGCGACATGTATACAAGGTCAAATACATGATCAAAATCGATCATCCAAAACAACCAATTAATGTTTCTATTTATTTTCTAGGAAACTATTGACTTTACAGGAACTATTTTTAATCGCTTTGTATTAAAGTTAATAATAACTTACATAGTTAAAATGATTTATAAATAAGTTAAAATGACTTGAAACCTAAAAAAGTATTTGAAACATGTTAGAATTTGCGTAATAACGCTTAGCGACGTATGTGAAGGTTAGATATAAAAAGGAAAGTTAACGTTTTTTTTTTTTTTTTTTAAAGTTAACTCAAAGAAAGTCTCTTCGATTCGTTTCCACTTGCAATTGGCCCATAACTGTCGATTTCATGAAGAAATCTTATGACTATTCAACAAATCGCACGCGAATTTCCACACGAACACCAATAGCATACAAAATAGTTTCATTCCAAACGTGAAATTGGCGAAAATTTCTAACAATAGGAATAATTTACTCGATATAGGTACATAGTTAAAATATTAAACGAACCTTGACTATGGTTTTAATTAATTTTCACCGTTTATCGAACACTATCGGCATTTCGTGATATGCCACAAGTTATTTCAGTACGAAACGAAAAAAATTCTAAGTAAAGAATCGTAAGTTCCTTTGTCGATCGATGTGTGAGGTCGTTTTTAATTCTTTAAACGTGTGTAGTTAAACTTTGTCGATAAAAATAGTTTAATAAATCGTCAAATAGAGTAACGAAGTCGCTTTAAAATCCACCGGAACGCAATAACAGGTTCACTTCGAGACGTTTTCTCGCCGTAAATCTCTATTTAGCCGGAGAAAATCGAGTCGAATTGAGAGAGATTGTTCTCGCGAGACGATATGGGTTGAGTTTTAGAGGTAAAACTTCTTCCACCGAGAGAAGTTTATGTGAATTTAGATTGTTCATTTACATCGTATCACAACAAAAGTAGGAAATAATGACGAAACTAGGAAATGAAACATCGTTAATGGTGAGATTTTTTTTTTAATTTCTCTTAGGTACGCGTTAATAACGTCTATTGTTCGTTGTACCAAGTTATTTGAAATATTTTTTTTAATAGATTGGTCTGTCTAAAGGTGGCTTCAGACTATGCTTGTCTTTCTAATTTTTCGGAATTGCGAATACGCGTAAACTGTGTATCCACCTTAATATTTTTAAATATAAATAGAAGTGAATGAACTTTGTGTAAATTTAGATTGTTGCTTTACGTCTAAAATTTAAAGAAAAAAATAATAATGAAGGCTGGTGTGAAATTTCGTGACATAATTTTTTTGTTGTTTAACTGATCCGAAATGTCTTCTCAATCGTCCAGATTAGATCGAATTATGGCGTGGAAAAGCATTTTCATCCAGGAAAGTCTTAGATAAATGTTCTTGGTTGCCAAAATTTAAAATGAACTTACGTGAAATTCTTTCTATTTTCATCCGGTTTTATTTAATTACTGAAGTACGTAAACCTCACTTTAAATTTTTTGAATATCTCACATCCCAAATAATAAAAAAATGTAAGTGATTATGAAAATATTGAGTATTTCTTGAGATACAGCAGTGAGTTTTGACATTTTCGGATTATCATGAAATGTGTGACTATAAAACATTTTTACAATATATAAAAAAGAAAAAAATAATACTATCCTCGATAGACCAACTCGGAAGGCGCATTTAAAATGACACGGGCATCGATAGCTAGGGGCCGGTTTGGGCTGTTGCTGAGAAAGAGTAATTCAAAGTGTGATCAAGTTTGTGATCATTTGCCCTGACTTTTGGCGATTAACCCGGGTTGGTTTGTTTTGCGCTGTTATTAAAAGATTAATTGAAATTTTTGGACCTATAAATCTTTCGTGCTTGAGGAATCGGTTGGGTTCTTGTTGAGAGAAAACGTGTCGGAGGGTCGCTCTGCAACGATATTCCATCTGGATTTTGGTAATACAGGGTTGCCTTGGATTCACGTGGGGTGTTATTAAGAAAAAGCTATCTGAAGAGTAGCTAATTGTGATTATTTGATCTGAGTTTCGGTGGTTGAGGATTGTCTTATAAAGAGAGTGCAATATCTTGAGGTCGTGGGTTTAGTTCAAATTTTGTAGGATGATAGATTTAGTTTCCCTGTTGATGAAAATATATGATTTTAGGGGCCACTATTCAATATTTTTCTAATATTTGCATTTGAAGATGCAATTCATTTGTTAGGACAAATTCCAAGTTGGATGATATCAAAAATAACCGAAGTTATACTTATTAAGTCAGGCTTTTTGAAGGAAGGTTTAATGTCAGATTACATTCCTGTATTAATTTTGAAGTCTTTTGAACACATCAAATGACAATTAACTGGCCAATCTAAAGTAAAGTGTACACTCAAAAAATATTTCTGTATCGCAACATCTTACATCTACAGATGCTGTCTTTTATGTAAAATAGACACAATATTGAAAAGAAATTATTCACACCTCCCGAACTCGAATCCGGCGCCTAGTGACAAGAAACTAAATTATATTTAATCTTTTGCTACAGAACTTAATTTAACTAGTAAATTGCATCTTCAATTACAAATATCTAAAAAGCTATTGAGTAGTGGCGCCTGCAACCATATATTTTGATCAACAGGGATAACTAAATACAGTGAAATCTCCCTTGGGCGGACACCATCGGGACCCACCAAAGTGTCCGTTCAAGAGGGGTGTCCGCTTAAGAGAAATGCGAAGTAATTGTATGAGAGTCGAACAGTTCCACGAAAACTGTCCGTCCAAGGGGGGTGTCCGTTCAAGAGAGGTGTCCGCGAAGGGGAATGTCACCGTATATGATTCAACAAAAGTTGAGCTAAATCTGTGACCCCAAGACCTTGCACTCTCCTTGTTAGTTGGGTTATTATTGAAAAAGAGTGGCCCGCAGAGTAAGTTTCAACGGTTGGGGGTTAGGTTGGCTAATGGACGGTTATTTTGTGTGTGGTTGGGTTTAGTTATGCTCTTGTTGGAAAATGGGAGCCGAAAGGACCATTAGTACGTGATTATTTGACCTAGGTTTCGACGGTATGGAATTGAGTCGGGTTAGGGAAAACATTTATGTAGGGTTTACTTCGATAAAATACCTTTTGGGCACCACAATTTGGCCAAATCTAAACGATACAACTGCATCTTCATCAAAACAATCATAAGTCACAAAATTTAATAAATCCCAAAATAAATAACCTTAAAAGTTGTCATTCAAGACTTAATTTTTCAAGAAAAACGTCGATTTTCATCAGTAAAAAAATAAATAAATAAAAATAAACCTTCTTAAACTTCTTTCTTAAAATTATAACAAATTGTTTAATGTGAATACAAATATTACAATTTGGTCAACAACAACTAACAAATGCGTTATGGCATTTATTTATTTTAAAGGGTTATGGTAGGGTACGAAATATCGAAAACAATAATATCGCCATAATTATTTAACCTATAGATACACCATGCATGTATTTAAATTAAAATAAATATGATGACTTCCTAATCATTTTCGTTTCATTTCGTTTTCTTAGCGCATTGAGTGCCATGAGCCATAGGGTAAACTGTCCGAATCTCTACTCCTCTAAAAAATGTTTCCTATAGAAATCCATATAAAGAAATTCGCAGGCCGACGACTTTAGGTGCATGGCCGAAATTTGGTGAGTTTACCTTACATGGCCAAACGATCAGTAAGACCATGAGGAATAGGGTGACCATACATACGAAATTTTGCTGTATTGTACAGCAATATGATACGCAGTACAACATACGCGCGTGCACAGCAAACGTACAGCAATCGCAATTTATTACTGAATTTGCAACCTTTTGCAATGAGTAGCGTAGTGATAGTGACATTCATATTATAGATTTTTCTGTTATCAACAGGAAGAACAGACATTTCTGTGAATTACCGACTGTACGCTATTGTTAAAGTTATGTTCTCAGTGCCACCCGGACTTATTCGCAATCAAAGATAAAGCATTCCTTTATAATAAATTGGACTTGAGCAAAATATCATGTGTCATCTTTTTGAAAAGGAAGTTTTAAGCTCACATCGAATATTTAAAAATATACAGGATGTTCCATTTGAAAAAATCATTTTTGTCTATAACTATTCAATTATTGCTTATAGAGAATGCTAGCCTACACCGTCAAAATTTTCAAGATGAATGAAGAGTTTTCAAAAATGCACTTTTTCGAACAGCCTGCATCTCTGGAATCGTAAGAGATATTATTATGTGGTTTTGACCATTCAATCTCTTATAAAAATCGAGTATCGGACACCGATAACAATTTTCCTCTGTCTCTTATAGAATCAGGAGTCTCAGTTTAAAAGTGTCTAATTTCACCCACCTTGTACATCCGTTACATGTGTACAGTACTGAATGTTGAGAAATCTGGCCACCCTATGAGAAATATCATAGGATTCTCAACCACCCTTTTTTTGGCTGCTATCTTATATTTAAGCGATCTTGTCAGTTAAAAAAATAAAAAAATGATGGCGGTCACAAGGAAAGGTTTATTTTTATCATAATGGCAGCACTTAATATGTTATTCGAAGATTTAGAAACTTAAAAAATCCTTCTGGATTCTGGAAATTTATCAAGATGATTAAAGAATATTATGATTCATTCAATATATGATTCATGTATGGCCAGACACAACTATAATTGCACTAAAAACAACCTAATTATAATTTCTTAACAAAATTTAAGGTTGTACTATAAAATATAAAAACGATTTTAACTCCAAAACTATTCAACGTAGATATAGATATTAACATAGAATCTGAATAAAATTTTGTTTAAAATCTCTTTTTTTTGCATAGCAATAAACTAGAATAATAACCATAAAATAATGAATGAAACCAGGAAGTGAGATTCTAACTGACGTAAGACTATTTTTTCTAATTTTATCTTAGATATGCATTAATAACGTCTATTGTTGATCGTTGCACTTATTTATTACTACTACTGTAGGATGTGACCAATATAGTAGCTTCGAGCGCAATAAGGAAGAACAATCAGGCCTCTTTTATACAATTAACATATCATAACGGAATAGTTTTGCACCGGATAATAGTTTTGTACTAAATTCCATAACATTTCAACTTTATAAAATTTTCAATTTAAATTTTTAATTAAATTTATTTTAAAATAATAAAAAAAATAGTTGGTTCTGAATTTCCTTAGAAAAAGTTAACGTCGCCATCTATCGTTAATATGTAACTATTGATCTTAGTTTATACTTTTACTTTTACCGCTCGTCGAGAGATGCCGCTCTCGTCGCTCCCACCTCTCCAAAGAGTTTTAAAACTATTGCCGAGTTTTTTTAACCAGTTGGCCGACTGGTTGTGACCCTTCACTTGTTTCACAGTCGACTCTGTTTTTACTTTAGTCGAGTTTTGCGTCTTTAACGTGACGGTTGTGTTAATTATTTTGTTATAAAAATAATTAGTGCAGTTAGTTTTAATTTTAGGAATTTTTTTGATTATTTTTTTATTGAATATTTTTTAGTTTTTTCAAGTTTTATTTTTTTGATAAGTGGAAAAAACATTTTTTCTGTCAAGAATGGGGAAAAATAAAATGCATACGTAAGTTTTTTAAAAAACTTTAAATTTTTGTTTCTTGTATTTTGAGTACTTAATACTTTTTGATATTTTTTTGGAATTGATTACAATCGTTTTTAATAGCGTGCCATTCGTTTATATCACGGAAATAACATTTCAAACAGGTATCACACGCATACAAACTCACCTTATAGCTTCGTGTATTGGTATACGGCGAGTGCATATGACGATAACATCTCGAAAAAGGGACAAAGAGAGACAACGCGTTGTCATAGAAGGGTTGAAGGGGTTGATTGATGATGAACTTTTAAACGAAACATTGCCAGAGGGTGATTGTCTCTTTATTTTCTAATGTCGTTGACCTGCCCTTATGTGTCAATGCACCGAAAATAAGCAAGAAGAAAAAATTAAAGTAAATTGTTTTATTGATTAAAATTGATTTGATTGATTAATTTAAGATGTTTTAAAGTTGGTACATATTTTAAACATGCATTTTTTAAGCGACCGGTTTTTTCATTCGGTTAGTGTTTGTTGACCTAACGGGGTTTTTAGTGACCTACTAAAAAAAAGAATTTTTAAATGTTTGAATATTGAAATGAGTACTGAATACTTCAAATTATTGTGTCTTTTAAAATGGAGTTGAATCTTATTGTTAATAAGATAAGGGATTTTTTGAATGATATTATAATTTTTAGATGTTTGTTAATCAAAATTTTATACAAATAGAATTTTGGTAACAGATTTTTCTCAGAAATTAACATTTTGTTGGAGAAAAAAACCCAAAATATGTACGAAATGAATTATTACAGAATAGATGTTTGCATTTTTTAATCGATTTAAATTTTAATAATCATTCTTTTCTTTGGTTGACGTTAGTTATTAAACTTTTTTATTTTTGTTGGTCAAAATTCAATTTCATGAATTAACATTAATTTTGATAATTATGGCAAAAATAGTTCCATTGAATGAAGTTTTTGATATTTTGATATATTTTTTATGAAAATTGACATTAATTCAAATAAACCTAAAATATTCATGAACAAATTAAAAGAATTATTTTATTAATTGACACTATTAGATGACTGTATAAATGTCACTATACAGGGTGTTTCAGAATTGCACGGCACCGTTTCAGGGATATATTTTCCAGCACGAAATAAACAAGAAAGTTTATATAAACATAAGTCTCAAGTTAATTTTTTATCGAGATATTGAAAAGTTAATTTATTTAAAAATAAAACATTCAGAGTAACTGTTCAAAGTGCCCTCCGTTTTGTTGAATGCAGCATTCAGCACGAAGATCCATGATTTTCTGACACGGCTTATAACTTTGGGACGATCCCTCATAGTAGCTGCTGCTTCTTCGATGCGATTTCTTAGCTCTTCTTGCTTGACAATAGACGTAGAATAAACCACCTACTTCATCCAGCCCCACACAAATTAATCTAACGGCGTTAGATCAGCAGATCGTGGTAGCCGTCTAACAGCTTCGTTTCGGCCAACCCATCAGTTATCATATGCTGTGTTTAAATAATTGGTGACAATGTGAGAAAAGTGAGCAGGGGCACCGTCATGCATAAACCACATCCCCTGCCTGTTGGCAATCGGAGTATCTTCTAGCAGCTCATATAGCTTATTTTGCAAAAAATTCAAGTAAGATATTCCTAAAAGCCTTGTTGGTAAAAAGAAAGGGGTCGATGAGACTATTACCAAAAAGACCACACCAGACATTTAATGAAAAGATATGTTGGTAATGCGCAATAGCAGTTGTATGAGGGTTTTCGTCGCTCCATGTATGAGTGTTTCGAAAATTAGTAATTCCATTTCTGGTAAAGCAAGATTTATCGGTAACTAGCAAACCGCTCAGGAAGTTAGGATCTGGTGTGTATTGTCGAATCAACCACGGGCAGAAATTTGTGCGCTTGTTATAATCTTCTGGTAACAAATGTTGCAGACACGTAACGTAATATGGATACAATGGTTGCTCGCGCAATGTTCGCCATACGCTTGCAGATGAAACATTGAAACGATGCACAGTAGTCTGAACGTAATAAAAACTTGATCGAAAATATTTTTTTGATGTTTACAATTACATGGGCTTTTGGAACTTGACATATAGTCATAAGAGCAAAAGCTGAAGGTTATGTCATGTTTTGATCCAAATCCTTCAACCGGAAGTAGTACTTTACTTGCACACTTAGTCAATTTTTTTCATACAAACTAAGACATTAAACTGAGATAACCATACAAAATTTCATACACCAGTATTAAGTAATGAAAAATAACTAGATATAAAATTTTAAAAGAATTAAAAAATCGAAAGTGGTGGTTTACTCGAACACATATCCAAATTGTTTCATAATCATACATCAATTTGAATGTATATACAAATAGTATTCGTAAATTTCACAGTGAAACTGCATAACGATAGTAAATAATATTTAAAAAGTATTAAAAAAAACATTTAGCAGAATTTTCAAAAAATTGAACGAAATTTACAAGAACCTAAAATTTTGCAAATATATCTAGGAGTTAGTAGGATCATTTCAGCTATCTTATTTTAAGGGAATATCAACAAGTTTCAGTTGTGTTATTTAGATAGCTTAATTCTGCTCAAAGCTTGGAAAAGTTATG
Source organism: Digitonthophagus gazella (assembly GCA_036711955.1). Classification (NCBI taxonomy): domain Eukaryota; kingdom Metazoa; phylum Arthropoda; class Insecta; order Coleoptera; family Scarabaeidae; genus Digitonthophagus; species Digitonthophagus gazella. The sequence goes on from JASCIT010000001.1 coordinate 14,306,296, forward strand.
AGTAAAAATTATTAAAATACAAAACATTAAAGATTAAATTCCTCCCTTAATATGAGGAGTCGTTGTTTTCTTGCTCTCCTTCTTCTGACCCATCTTCTTTCTCCAATTCTTCTTCATCTTCTTCTGAAAACTCGCCCATTATAAGTAATCTTCTTATTTCTCTATCCATATTTCTATTCTTCGCCGGACTTTCTTTTTCAAAATTACTTATAAAGGGGTCAGAGCTAAGAAGTAATCTTTTAAACAAGTTTTCGTTCGTCTGTAGTCTACTACATTTTCTCGTGTGACTCTCCCTAAATTTACGAATTTGTTTATTTTTTGCCTCTTGTGCTTCTTCAGATAACTCTCCAATGGGTAGTAGAGATTTTTTAATAACGATAGAACCAGGATATGTTTAAAATTTCACCTTATTTTTGTTTTTTATTACATGAACGTTTTTCCAATTGTGAATAAATTCTTCCACAAAAATTATAATTTACGTGACAAAATTCGGTACACTAAACTACCACTTCCGGTTATGTAATACATACATATATCCAAAATTCCATATTTGACATTAATTTGTTTATTCTTATGTGAATCTATACCAAATATATGCCAATTATATTGGTAAATATAATCAAACGTTTTCCGATTTGGTATCCTCCTAGTGGGAAATGTTTCATGATATTTTCGAACATCAGCAACGCCATTTTTATGTACCTCTCCATAAATTAAGAGCATGTCTGTTTGTTCTTCAAAAGCGAATGAATTTGTGGTGTCTCCCGTGATAATACAAAATGGATAATCTTATTAACTCATACGAAAACGCACAGAAATAGTAAAACAGTTTACTTATTTACACGAACAGTATTTAATACTAATCGGTTTAATCATCTGTCAAACACAAAAGCGCTTTGCAATTCCAACCCCCGGCTCTGATTAAATTCAAGACATTTAGATATTTATCTTTAACTTTTCAATATCTCGATAAAAAAATTAATTTGAGACTTATGTTTATATAAACTTTCTTGTTTAATTTCCTGCTGGAGAACATATCCCTGAAATAGTGCCGTGCGATTCTGAAACACCCTGTATTGCTTTACTTTTTTGCCAATTAATCTTCAAATTAGTCGATTTGTGCTTTGGCGATTTTTTTCAAGTGGTTTAGCAGATCACGAAATGGAGATTTCACTGTAGAAAATCAACTCTTGACGGTTTTATGAAATTGATCACAACACTGTGAGTACTCTACACTAAAATCTAAAGATTACAATTGAGAAGATAGCTAGATATTGATAATTAACAAATCGTTGAAATATGTTTTTTTTTAAATGTCCTGTAGACGTTTGTTTTATACAAATTAGAGTTACTTAAACGACATTTTAGTTTTACCTTGTCAGTATGAAAGTCTGTGAATAAATTGCTTAACTCTTTGAGGGTTGGTGGGTGGCTTAATGTACCACTTCGAATTTTGACCTTTGTGCTCGCTGGTACACAAAACAAACCATTTCTTTAATTTTCTACTCCTTTTGCTGTACAGTGGTTAAGAGCGCGTACCACCTCACCACTTCAAGCTCAGATTATGCTTTTTGCTAATCTCTTAGGTGACACATCTCTTTTGTGCCCACTTTGGATTTTTTTATTTGGAAAGGTCCGCCCCTCAAAGAGTTAAAACTACAATAGGCATTAGGCGACAATAATTGATTAGCTAGACAAAAAATTAAAAAAAAATTATATTAAACGTTTCTTCGTTTCTCTGTAAAATTTACTATTTAGAGCTTACATCGTTTTAAATTGGGAGGAGCGATTTTTGTGCTATTGATATCATCGACTATTGTTGTTATGTAGGTATTTTCTTGAAGATAAATATATAGCCGAAACTAGTTGAAACAAGCATAAAATTAAAATAAACCAAAGTACCGTTTGTTTAATTACATTTAACATTCAACATAATATTAAAAAAGTATTCAAATAACAAATTATTATGAAAGTTAATATTATTTTAAAAGAGCTCAAATAAAATTTATATTTTAGAACTAAAATTAGATGAAATTTCATAAGATCTTACGACCAGTTTAAACATATTCTTAGAAGTTTTTAATCGTTAAGAACATATCAATATAATTTTTAAAAATATGTTAATACATGAAATTAAATATATTATTAAATTAAAACCTTTTAAAATTTTACATTTCAACACTGAAACTATAAATCGTAATCGTACTCCATTTTTTTGTAACGTTTGTTCTGTCCACAAACGTTTTATTTACAAAAAAAACGTCATACAATTGTTGTGTAACGTTTAAATAAAACTCCTCTCGTTTTAATCACACATCATGTATTTATTCGCACACGAGTCGTATTATAATTTAAACCTAATCACGCGCTAAAATTAATGATTACCAACCTGTAAACAATCCCAATTTGACTTTACCTTTTCTTGTAATTGTTTCTTTTCTCTGGTCGTCAAGGTCGAAGATTGTTTATTGCTTATCGAATGTTCTAATGCGAGCCGTTTGTTTAGTTATCGATTAAAATCTGTTAAGAACGCATATTTATTAACGTGGGCTTGCTGCTTGCTATGCGTGTTGTGAAAATCTCTTTCTCTCGAGGAGTGTAAGCAAAAAATCTTCGTGTTACACAACAGTCCCACGTAAATTCGCCTCGGACTTGACTTTTTAATTAAGCGAAGTCGAGGCGCGGCTTTTCACTCGATACCTTACCTATAATCAGTTGCCGCTTCTTCAAGGATATTTCAAACAGGTAGAAATACATACAGGTGTTTTAGAATTCCATGGTGGGCGGGAAAATAGTATAAATTAATTTTTTTAGTAATAACTGATTAAACATTGTTATCATTTATGAAATTAAATAAAGGCATTATTACATAATATGTATAGCATGTTCCATTTTGATTGTCCGAGGTTTTACTAGCGGGTTACCTAAGTGAAAATAAGCAAAAAGTCCTAATGAATATAGGTCCAAAGATCATTCATTTTCGAGTTCAATGTTTTAGTTTTATAAGCTCAGAATATCAAAATATGATCTCTTTTTATTTTTTAATTCACTAGTATAGTATGTCTAGAACATTCCCTGAGAAAATCAAATCGGTTGAAATAGTTTAGGAGAGAGAACCCTTGGAAATAGACCCTCATTAGCTACTGTCTGGAAGTGACGCAGGTACAACCATTAGGAAACTGCTTAGTTATGATTTATTTTATCTCCCTTTCTTTTTTTATGTTCTTACTAAATGTTATTATATGTAGTTCGCTGGACAATATGGTTTCTTCTTTTTTTTAAGAAAAGATTTTTTCACTTCTTAGTATTTCTACTTGCAACTTTATCCCCTTTTATCTAAAAACATTATTTAGGAAGAAGGTGCATATAATTTCTCAAAAACTAATACACCAATCTTATTGAAACTTTATACACTTATTTAAGGATTTTATTTCTTTCCGATTACAACTGTTTTTTCCTGCAAACACCTCTGCCAAAAATTTAAATTATTTTTAAATCCTGCGTTCAGTCACTGGCTATATTTGCTAATAACCAAGGGTTTTTAATGATCGTGTCTACTGGAGACATTCTTTTCGGAAGGGTTTTGGGAAACAAGATTCCACCAGCTGAGTTCTTATAATTTTTAGTAAAAATATTACAAAGTATTGCTTAAATATTGCTTTTTCATATGCCAGAATGTTTGTGAGAAATAATTTTTTTATTATTGAATTATATTATTATACAGAAAAGCCTATTAAGAGAAACTCCTGTTTTAACCTCTTTGCATCCTATGTGACCCCTTAACATGCAAGGAATTATTTAAAATAAATTATTAACTCTTTGCGATGTTCATCTGTATTGAAGATCGTCATACCAAATGTAAATTTTTGTCTCCTGCTTTATGTTTCAAATAGACTTATGATACTTTTTCTAAAAAACAAATACTTTTTACAAGGAGACCTCATGACTTTGGAATTGCCAATTTTAGTGAAAGTGGTAGGAATCGATAGAAATTGGTAGATAGTACGAATGTGTAAAATATGAAGACGCACCATTCAGCGGTTCGCGAATAAATCCACCCTTACGATCGCCAAAAAAGTTCGAGCGACTTACATGTCACATGTCAATGTTAGATCACACCCCTTGAAATCCGCCCATAGGTAAAGGGTAATCGGCCGGCGAACGTCAATGGTTCGAATTCCGACTAAAATAACTGTTTTTCCCTTAATTTCTATTTTTAATGCAATATTTCATTTTATTTTTATAATATTTTATAAATTAAGGAAAAGATAATTATTTTATTCGGTATTCAAACCATCGACGTTTGCATCTGAAAGCCGGCCGATTACCCTTTGGCTTCGGGCGGATCTAAAAAGGAGTGGCCTAACGTTGACATGTAAATCGCTCGAACTTTTTTGACGATCGTAAAGGTGCATTGTCAATCACGCGACTGCAGCGGCGATCGTCGCGCGGCTCTGGCGACTTTGCGTCAGCCACTCGTTTGTATTGAATTATATGGATACGTGGATGGATATATGGATAATCCGAAAGAGAAAAAACCGAAGGCAACTATTGTCGCACAATTGACACGTAATAAGGCGGCTGTAGAAGCGCTAGAAAAGTCACAAGTCTGCAGCCGCGCGACGATCGCCGCTGCAGTCGCGTGATTGACAATGCACCTTAAGGGTGGATTTATTCGCGAACCGCTGAATAGTGCGCCCTAATATTTGACACATTCGTACTATGTACCAATATCTGAGCCGTTCAGTGCACATATTGATTAACTCCATTTTTTTTTGATAAGTCTTAAATCATTATAAATAGAAAAATTATGACCATATCAAATGCTTCGACAGTTAAATTTAAGATGTTTCAAAAAATGGAGTCAATCAGTGTGTGTACTGAACGGCTCATCTATCGATTGGTACCACTTTCATTAAAATCGGCGATTCCAAAGTCGTGATGTCTCTTTGTTAGTAATTTTTGTAGTGTTTGCGGCCACCTTTTTCGTTCATTTGTCAATTATATTACTATTTTGCAATCATATTGCTATAAGTTTGTTTGTTCAGGCAATTTCCAACAGTCTCTGACTTTTTCAACCAACCAAATTGTTTAATTTTGATCACATACAAAAAGTCCTAAATCTTGATTGGTTGAAAAAATCAGAAACTGTTGGAAATTGCCTGCATGAGCAAAGCTTATAATTCTATTTTTCCATATATTTTGGATATCCCATCTGTTCGAAATTAAGCAAGAAAAGATTGTATCGTAAGTAAATAATAAAATCAACTATACAATGATAAAATCTTTTATTTTATCTTATAAATCAGTGCGACATAGTTCTGTTTCGAGTAATGTCTGATTCTTCTTCGGACAAGACTGAAGAAATAAAATTTAAAAAGAAATTACACATCAGTTGAAAAGTTTTAAAGTACTTTAAAAAGTTGTTTGTTAAATTAATTATTAGTTATTAACAACGAAAAAAGAAAATATCTTTATTAAAGGCGATCGACCCAAAGGTCTTTCCGCTTGTAAATAATATAAGTAAATATTTATAGTAAATATAAATAATTGTAACGTTGCCATGAGTATTTCGTGGAATGTTCTTGGATTTTGTTTCCTGGTATTCGTCTCCTTAATGTAACATTTATCCAGCACTTCATTCAGTATCTCTAACTCCTTGGGACATTAATGACTTTTCTCCCCAGGGCATTGTGCCGTTGTCTGGTGGTTATTTCCGTTCGTGCGTTCAGTTATTTCTACAGTGCGTACTTCATTGTTTATATTATGCAAAAAGTTATTGTGATGCCTCATTTCGACATTATTCTCATAATATAAAATATTTACCGTGAATTATAAGAATCCAAAAACATGTGAAGAATAACCATTGAAAGTATTATTCTAAACTGAATTATTTTATGATTAACGATAACTTATATATATAGAATATATATAGATATAGAATTATCAAATTAGACACCCAATCTTTACCAAAATCTTTTATGAAATTGTACTTACGTTTTATAATTGATTTTAATATCGTTTGGAAATTCTTAAAATTGTATTCAACTCAGTTTATTAACTTATCAACAGATATTGCAACGCTCAGTAGTGATTTTGGAGATACTCAAATGCTGCTTATTGAATTGGAATTAAAACCAGAACACAACTTGGTTTATTCAAAGTCTACCGTTATCCAAGTTTTCGCCGTTTTGAGGTTGATTACATTCGTGATGTTCAAAATAACCTGATTGCTTTGTGCCAGTTTTCCAATTTTCGTTTACTTAAATGTTAATACCTACAAGTACTCAATTTAGTATTAAGGAATCGAATAGATTTCTCTTGGTTCTTTCTTAGAGGATATTCTGTTAAAAGGTTTCAGTTATCGCATTATTTTCTCGTCGCCTTTTAACATTTAAATGGTTTTAAATGGTCAAACCGTTAAAATTTGTATTCGGCGAGAAACTAATATGAGACTTTAAACAAATTAAAAATAAAAGTTTATTTTTGTGCATACATTTTTAAATGTCACTGTCTAAAACAACACAAACAATTTTTTGTGAAAATTCTAATTTTGTACGTTTTTAAGAAAAGAAAATTGTTGACCTAAAATCTTTTATTTTTTAATTACTTACTATAAACTTACCTAATTCTATTTTTAAACCATAAACAGCTCCGCTTCCAGTATACAACACCGTGTCCTTATTTTTACCTTTTTTAAAGCTTTTCCTGATACATTTCCTTCCATCATGAGTATATTTTAATTCTCTAAAAATCCCTGTACGATGATCATAACCGCTTTCAAGCTTTTTTAATCTTTAAGGACATTAACCTTAAAGAGCTCTCGGCTACCGTATATTATACCCATATCATCATTCTTGTCGTATTAAGCCCTCGAGTCTGGAATATCATCAAGTTCCTCTACTTGAAACCCTTTTCCAACATTATAAGCATCCCCGAAACCTTGTTGAACGTAATAATCGGATTCCAGCTCGACGAATAGCAGCCAATTGATCGATACTTCGATTTAAAATCTCGTCTACATTTATAACGTCCGGATGTTTTGTCTCTGCTACTACATTTTTTACTTATTTTATCGTCTTGTCGAAATGAAGCCTTGATTTCGTGAGTTGACTTATCCTCCTCCACTTTAAATCATTTTTCAACACCGTAACCATCATCAAAACCGCGTTTAGTGTTTTAATTAGGTTTTAACTTATCGATTTTACTAATATTTCAATTTAAAAACTGATCAACATCGATATTTTCCGGATTTTCTCTACTTCTCTGCTTCGTGTTTCTAAACGAAATTTTCTCGATGTGTTGTAGTTTTCACTGAAAATTAGTATAAGGTTAGTGTAATACCGACCTTAACGAAGATTTTATAAAAGATCTCTTGAAAAGGGTCTTTAAAATATGTTAATTAAACGCAAAACGTTTATTAAAAGTGGCCAATTTAGCAAATGCTGATAAAAGATATTTTATGAAATAAATCCTTTATTAAATAAAATCTATGATGTAAAGTTTACTTGGCAAATATTTTTTATAAAGTCTTTGAGAGTGTAATCGGGGCCTAATTGTAAAACGGGGGATCATTTATCGATATTAATTTTGATCGAGTTTTGGTGAGTATTCTTGGTGATTATTGGAAGGGTTTTAAAACGCTACGTTATGTCTTGTGGGTTTCTTAGGTAATCAATCACTCCATAAAACTCTTCCAAATCATTATTTTTCTTCCAGCTTGAAAATACGATTTAAAACGAAAATTAGGGTAAACTATAGTTAAATCTCAGTCTCCCCCAAAAAATTCTTTAGAGGCCTTTCCATAAAAATCCATATACAAAGACTCAAAACTCGACTTTAATCGAAATTATCTTTTCCTAAACGAAGTTTCTTCGATATGTTTCACAAAATCAGCTCATTTATCTGGGTTAAAATTGGATAAAAAAATATCCATCATCTGCTAAAGAATATAAAAAATAACAAAATTGATTTTAAAGGCGTTAAGTCAAAACCAGTTTGGACGTTTATTGGTAATATCTCTCTTTCACTTAAAACCGGTAGGAAACTTCAACTGCGCTCGAGAGGATCAGAATTGCTCACTGAAAACCTTACGATAGCAATTTAACCCGGATCAGGTTCTTTTTCAGCTTATAAAGTTTTCAATACTTCTTCTCCAGGTTCAAATCGACCAATATGTAACATAAGTCCGGATCAAAAAGCAATTTGAAGGTCAATAAACCGATATATTTTTTTATAAAAGTGTTATTTTTATGAATCATATTTATTTTTGATTCCAAATCCCTTAAAACCTACATTTGGTGCAAATGTAATTCCTTATCTTAACCCAAAAAACTTCTAAATACAAAACCCTTAATAAATTTATCCTTAATCTTTTTATCTAAAATTTGAGATCTGAATAAATATAAAACTCTCTTTTAAATTGCATACTGAAATGAATAATATAAAAATGATTATTTACATAATGTATGAAACGTGGGTTGTTGCAAATTCTGAAACACCTGTATATTGCGCACGAGCGTAGACGTGTGAATGCCACTGTATTTACTCAGAAACGTTAATAATTTGTTTTGTAATAAAACGATTACGTTGCGGTATTATAAATCTTGCTTATTAAATAAATAACCGAAGGTTTAATGTTTTTAGTTGGAGTTGTAAATTTCGTTCTTATGACGAGCAAAACGGTGCAGATAACTACTAAAACGTTTCAAGCGTTAGTACTTGTGGTTGTGGAAGTAGAAATTATTAGCAATTAAAATTGTTGGAATATGAGTCACGTGCAGTTAAAGTGTTAAATTAGGATGTGCGAAGTGTAAAAATTTATCTATCTTGATACTGCAAAAAAAAAATGTTGAAGAATTTACATAATAATTTGTCATACAATTTATCAAATCTGAATGAAATAACAAATCTGTATTTATTAAAATACCATAACGTAAAGATTTTTTGTTACTTTGCATATTTAAATGTGACTAACCATATTTAATAAGTAATAAATTAAAATCAAATTCAAAATTCATTATTATTACCTAAATGTAAATGACCACCTAGCTAAAAGATTACTTTAAAGTTAGTAATTTGAAATATGTATAAAAAAAATGTTATTATTTATACTATTTGATAATTATATTTATCACACATGAATCCTGTTTTAAATTATTTTGAATGTGTCGGTGATTTTATCCATTAATTAAACTCATATTTAAATGTGGATCAATGGGACCGTATAATTGACTTGCGCGTTATTAACGATGTTAATTTTGAGATTAAATTCAAAATTTGTCGTTTGAAAAAGTCTTTTCTTAATTGACAGATTTTCGGAAGATTGTGAAAAGGATGTGTTATGTTAAAATTAAATAAAAAATCTTTCATCATCTATTAAAAGATATAAAAAAAATAGTCTATCAGCATTATTTTTTATTATCTTTTCAAATTGGCAAATCTATCGTTTGGTTTAAAGTCTGAAAATGGATAATTTTTAAGATATTGAAATCTGAACATTGTAAGGGACAAGTGACGTTAAGCAAATTTTACCAGAATCAAATTTTTCAGAATTTGTTTGTTTAAAGTCGTTAGAACCGTTAAAGCTTGATTTCTTTTTATTTTAAATCAAATTAGAATACTTAAATAGAAAGAATTCGATTCTTATATATTTCATTCTTGCATATTTACTTAATGTTTCGTCAGAGACCTATTGGTATTTTTAAAAAAATACTCCTCTGAATAAAATTAAACGAATGCTTATAAAAAAAGGGTTTAACTAGACTTTTAATAACTTTACGGAATAAGTACCCAGTTAAACCAGTTAATCCTACAATTAATCCATGTTTATTTGAAGGAAATATTGTGATGATCTTAAAATTATGTACTTAAAATAAACCACATCAAAACAAAAAAAAATAAACGCAGGCACGGATATCAATAAAATTTCAGAATAATAGAAAGCAATTCTACATCGTTATTTAAGAAATTAATAATGCGTAAGTCTTCTATGCCACGAATAGACTTGTGAGGTTCAAAATCTTTTAAATTATTTTTCTTACAAAAACTACGTTAATCAGAAAATTTCAAAAATCAAACATTTTTTAAAGGCGTAGATCTAATTTTGATTAAGTGTGTATTACGAGCTTAAAGCTCATGCTGACATGTATTAAAAACTTCTTTTTTTGTTTACTAAGGGGTTTAAGAAATCTGTTAACAGACGAGAGGTCCGTAAAATCACTATCTAACTTGTAAGTGACTGTATCATAGACCGACCAACGGTGGCCAAACGGCGGCTCGCGAGCCACATTCGGCTCTTTTTGAGTTTTATTGCGACTCAATTTAAAAAAATTCATAAATATTTTGTACTAGGTTTTGAATTTTTAAGAACAATTTGTTTGGTATAATAAAAGGGAATCAGGAGGGATAATTTACTGGATCTACATTTTTTTTAAGGGGCGAATTTTTTCCGATTAGGGTCTTAAAAATTTTCGATTTTTCAATATGGCTCTAAGTATCACCAAGTGTAATCACCCCTGTCATAGACTACTCTGTATTGGGTTGATGTACTCATCTTAAATGGATCCATGAACTAAAACCCTTTCCCCTCCGCCTCCGGACTCACCCATCAAGGTATAACTTCAGAGGCACACAAATGTCATTTAGGGAGTTTACTGTACATTTCTTCTTCTATTTTCCAGTGCTTTTTCGTGTTTTCCTTCGTGATATTTGTCACCATTCCATCTACGGCTCTCCAGTACTCTTGCTTTTCTAGCATTATATCTATGTTTTCTTTTTTTATATTTTTTCCGATTTTATTAAAAGAAATATTTCTTTCCGCAACAAAATTATTACAGATAAAAAACGTATGTTCTGGATTATTTATTTCTTCGCAAAACCAACAAAAATCGTTCTCCTTCTTTCTTATTTTGAACAAATAACTACAAAAAAATCTATGACCCGTTAAAAATTGCGTTAAGTAGTAATTTAATTCGCCCCATGTTCTTTGAAACCATTTTTTTATATCTTTGATTAATACGTTGGTCCATTTGTTTCCGTGATCCCACCTCCTGCTCCATTTTTTCGATAACACTTCTCTAAATAGTTTTTTTATGTTCCTCACCTCTACTGTATAGGTTACATCTTTCCTCAATTAATAGGTCAGTGGGTGGTAGACGAGCCACCACTTTAATACCCATTGTAGAAACCGTTCTATAACCAGAGGATATCTTGATTCCTAATCTTCTATTAATTGAGGAAAACATATTAAGACAGTATTTATAATTTTGAGCTGTACTTCATGTCGAAGCGGCATACAAAATGACCGACAGAATAGTAGAAGCAAGGAGATTCCTTTTCTTCTCTTTCGGTCCTCTGATGTTTGGCATAATTCTTGATAAATTATTTACCATGACATTTGCTTATGTATTAAAAACTGGCGTCATTTGAATGCTACCATGTTAATTGATATAGATTATATATCAATATAATCTTAATCAGTCATAATATGGATTGACGTTTCCGTAATATTTACCACAATACAGTATAATCGGCGCCAGTTTTCATTGCAAGTGAAAAGGCGTCTTTACACTCACTCCTTGATTTTGTGGTTTAGAAATTGAAGTAACTATAAATATTTATCCCAACATGAAAAATATAACAAATGAATCAGTGACTTTGAAAACAAATCATCTATATTTTTTTCATAAATTCACTTTTTTCAAGGTTCTGTTTCATAATATCCCTATCTAGTTACCTCTTACAAGAAAGGGTCTTGATGTATCACCAGTTAAGGTAACTTAAAAAGATCATGCTTTTGTCAGTCATTTGGAAAGGGGAACATCTCTAAGAGATGACTCGTTTTCAAAGTATCAAAAACTTGATGCTCAAATTCGAAATCTCTTTCTACAGGCGAGTAGAAAGGAATTGCTCGATCTCCTTCGTTATACATAATATAAAACTAGTAGTGCCGTACAATCATAAAGTTTGGTCCCGTTTTCTCTCGTGCTGTCAAGGCAAAACGGCATAAACGACATTTACCTAATTTTTCAAAAAACACAAAAAATTAAAACCAATTTTATAACGAATGAAGTTTGTTTGCAGGTATGCCGCTTTAACTGTTGCATGCAGATTTTAAAATGCTACTCAACGGTGCAGCTAACTAAAAAGCTGCCGTTTTGGCGTTTATGTCGTCTTGACTTGAGAGCGTCGAAATATAATATCGATATCCCAAATTCGATCAACGCAGACACGATATCTCTTTATAAAAGAGAGTTTAACACAAGTTTCTTTGCGTTTTGAACTTGTATATGAAATACCTGGTTGATTTTGAAAAGGAGTCTCATTTGGCAAAAGAAATCTTTTTTGTAGGTTCCACTCACTTTCAAAAAGAAATAAAAAAAATTTCTTTGTATGATATTTGATGTCTTATAAACATACAAACTACTACGTTGTTCTAAATAATAGTACACGAAAATTAAAAAATTCTTTTCCTGACTAGTTTGGAAAAATCCATTCAATCAAGCCCATTCTAAGTTTTTTCACATTTTTAAATTCGATTGATTTTAATTATTATTTATTATTCTCTTTCAGTTATTTCTCTAACGTTTTCAGTTGACTACACGTTTATTATATGATAATGATTAATGATACTCTGTTTCAACAAACTTAAATTTCCAACGTTTCTGTTTAAATTTTAAAAATAACTAAACTAATGCATTGTTTTTGTTTTAACCAATATCAACTTTGGAATACAGTAAAATTCCAAGAATTTCGCTATCGTTAACACACGTTTCATATAGACAAACTCCTCATTAGTTTAAACACAAAATCTTTTCGATAATTATAACTTGATAGTAGAAAGGGCATGTTCTAGAAGCAATAATTGTAAAATTAAACTTTTAAACTAAAATAACATTAATTTTGATTCATTGGAAATCATAGAATAAAAGATATGACTTAATTTGAACTGTTCGATATTGTGAAAACTCTTTTTTATTTATAGTTTAGAATTTAAAGTCCTACTGTATTTAGTAAGAATCACGATAATGAATTAGTTAACTTAAAGTTATAATCTCGGTAAAAATATCAACTTGATAGATTTGATCAGGAATAGTTAGGTTCCGATCCATCTTTCCACCAGGAGATTATGAAGTGAATTGAAATAGATATTTTCGGCACTTATCTGGTTTATTTGTGTTATGAGCCTTACATGTTTCGGCTTTTTAAGGCCGTCCTCAGAGGTAATTTGTCTTATAACATGTGATTCAAATTATGGAGATACATTGAATGATTCAAAATATAATTTGATCAGAAAATCTGATTTTCTGACTTTCATTTTAACGTGTTCATGTCTTTATAATACTTTTAAGAATTTATAACATTTATATTTTGTGTATTAGTTTTGTGAAATTATATTTTGAATCATTCAATGTATCTCCATAATTTGAATCACATGTTATAAGACAAATTACCACTCTGGGTAGCCTTAAAAAGCCGAAACATGTAAGCCTAATAATACAAATAAATCAGATAAGTGCTGAAAATATCTCTTTCAATTCACCTGATAGATTTGTCCGTTAAAACAAAGATTAAATTTGATGTCAGTCCATAAATATTCAATATCATTTATTAAAAAGCAACTAAGGAAAACAGTACGTAATCAGTTCATTTTACTCATATAAAATAATTCAGAATAGGTATTTATGTTCTTATTCTATAACATTTATGAAGTCTATAAAATTTTTATTTAGTGTTAAATAACAGTCCTTTCGATATAACTCGGACATAGAGTTTAAGAAAAAAAATCATTGTAATTCATTTGAGTTAATCCTCAGTAACTTTCTTAATTTTATGAATGCAACCACACCTTCCCGATACGAGTCCTTACATAACATTCCTTCCACTTCTTCGTCGCCCGTGTATTGCAAAACGAGTAGGAAATGGCATTTATGTCCACGTAGATACGTATTATGAACAGTCAAGGTCCTTTTACAATTGCTCCAGCGGCTAGGGTGATAACGCGACCAATTTCGTTATAAAGCGAGAACGTTTAAAGCTCCCTTTACGTTAAAGACGCGTGCAGCCTGTGGGCGAGACGTAACCCGACACAATACTACAGATCGGGTTACTACAACAGTAACACACTTTGGAATGTCATTTCAAATCGTTAATTTTACAGTTACACGAACGTACGCAGTTCCGTGCACTTTACAGTCACCGGACGACCTCAAGTTCATTAAAATGCACGCTAAACGTCGAAGAATAGTTCTCTCGAAGGATATCGTTATATACAGGTGGTTTTGAAAGGTGACAGAAGTAGTAACTTATAACTAGGAATCGATTTCTAATCTCTTAACTTTCTAAGTTAATAAAACCATATGGTTTTTTTTCTTTTTAATGTGTAGTTGAGTTTTATATTGGTTTAAAAAGTGTAGCCTGTATCGTTGTTGTGTATTTATAACGTGGGTAGTAGTTATATGCGAACCTTAACTGAATAATTCCGTCACTAAATTGAATAACCAATGCGAATAACCGTGCGAAAGTGCGACAGATGTTATCCAACCTCGTAGATTTTAAGCTTTAACCTCTGAAACTTACTCGACGAACCGAACTAACGCTCATTTTCTAGTCTGAAAGATCAGCATCTCCTCGGAGTAGGTCATTATCAACGTGTGAGGAGAGAAAACTGTTCCGTTAGTCTAACAAATGTCGAACGTCTTCGAGAAAGTTACTATGTTACGGGTGATTTACAAGGAACTAACACGATTTAAAGGTTCATCGGTTCAGTTTGTGCTTATATATTTTACGCTTATCTCTTTCAGACACAGACATTACGAGGAGGAGAACGAATGGGGTTGCGGCAGTTGGTTCGAATACACCGTCGTGGTGGTTTTGGCGAGCGTTTTGCTGTTGGGATCTTTGGCGTTGACTCTTTTTTGGACTATACAGTATCACAATGGGTTTGCGTGGCGCGAAAACGGAAATAAACAGTTCAACTTGCACCCGGTGCTTATGGTCGCCGGTTTTATCACGTTTAGTGGATTTTGTAAGTACATAACTGTAAAAATAAAATGTCGTAAAATTGTTGATTTAATTATTTATTAATGGACTCTTAAGACGATGGTTGTTTATGAAAATTACTTTATGTACAATTAATGAAGTTTACAGTAATGATTCTATATTCCATTAAAAAACTAATAGGAAGATAAATTAAAATTTTCAGTGATATTACCCTTGATTACGAAAACTTGGGTTGGGGACAATTCATGTAAATAGAAGTTACATGTCCATCAAGAGGTTTAAATTTAGACACTAAATTATCTTTTTGGGAATAAATTACCAATTATTACTCTTATATTTTCTTTCATTGCTCTCAATCAATTTCCTTTATGGTCTTATAAATTGCTCTTATTTTATGAAATATAATTAGCTGACTCACTTTTAACTTCTATCATTTTCTCTCATTTCTCAGCTTTTCACAAAAATATTTGTCACGTTGGCGTTGTTGTTTTCTACATTAAATTTCTTTAGTGGTAAACCTCTCAGTGTTTATGTTTTATGGTTACAATCTTACAGTTTTATTACGGTTAACAAATACAATATACAAAAGCACTTTCTAATAGTGATTTTTATAGTTTGGTGTACTGTGGTTATCTTATAATGTGATTTTTATTTAAGAACAAGCAGGGTTCTTAAATATGTCACATATGAATTAACACAGCGAAAGTTTTAATTTAATCTCGTTTCTATTGAACATTCTTAGCACAGAAGAATATCATTAGAAATGCCCATCACGACGTCTACGTTGCTAATAAAAGAAAATATTAACACCTGTCGTTGTGCATTTAGAAATATTTTATTATTCAATGGGTCTTTTTCCTTCTTCGGGTTTTTGTATGAATTAAGCACCTTTTCATATTCTTAACTACAATACGTAGTTTTATTAATGACCAGCGTAATAGGTATATTGAATGTATTAAGGCATATTGAGCTAAAATATGTCATTTTGTGAACTTAGTAGCTCTTACTTCTTTGATAAATCTCCTCCAATTATCCCTATGAGTCGTAGAGCTGGGGTTATTGCTAAGGAAAGTATAATTGTCGTAGGCATTTTACCCTATCGAACTAATTAACTCCCATGGGGGTAATATTTCGTGGCCTTAATGCTGAACAGGATTGGCCTCCTTGTTTAAAAATAGGGGCTTAGCTATTTTCACCACCAAGACGACGCACAGTGTGACATATAACAATTCTACTTGGACAAAATTAGTAATATCAGCAATAATAAGTATAAACAACTTAATTTAATGTTTTAATAAGTCATCAGGGTTATTTTTCCGATAGTAGTTGCAACCCCGTACCGTTTCTTGAAAATGTTTAATTTCTATTACGGGGTAATTGAAAAGCTTAATTCTACATAACTTTCAATCGAAAATTGTACACATTATTCTATATTTTTTATATGTAAACAACAGATTCTTTCTTGGTTCACCATAAATGAAAAACTTCTTCACGCGAAATTTCTATAGCCATTCTTAAAATTAAAAGAAAAAAATTTATGTCAACATTTGTCTGAAATATCACTCTTCTTTTTCAGTGGATCTATCAATTATGTTTAAATTAAGACAAGAAGTAATACTGTATAGAACCGTATAATATACCGGGTGTCCCAACGGTCCGAAAAAGCTCTATAACTTGTTTATTATTGGAGATACTAATCTTTTCTTTTTTTGGGTTATAGCTACAATGGTACTACACATTTTTAAAATATTGCGACTTATATACAGGTGTCCCAAAAGTACAAAAAATACTAAAGTTACTATTTTTTAAATGGAACATACTCGATTTTATTTTATTTTTGAATTCTATGGTAAAATACGATTCACTTTTATAGAGGTCGTTTTTGTCTAAACTGCCAGCAAATTTGATTTATGGCACTTTTTTTGCCAGAATTTTCAAATGCAGTGGTTTGTTCAAAAATTCTTATTTTCAATATCCTTGCCTTGTTGACAAAATAATTGACTCCGTTTGACTGTTGAATGTTTATTGGATTTTTAAAATGTTTACTCAACGACCTGTTTAGTCGCATTTGTCTACTGTTATTTCTTAAAAATGATAAATTAAAAATGTGGAAGACATTCATTTTTAAATGGTAACCCCTATTTATTATTATATTGGTCAAAAGTTATTCTGACAGGCTTCTTTTACTTTATTGTGGATGGAAAGTTTGTTAGAATAATTTTTGATCATTACAATAATAAATTGGGGGTGCCATTTGACTCATCATGTTTAAACATTCGCAGTAAGCAATTGCGACTAAGCAGATTATTGAGTAAACATTTAAAAGATGCAGGAAACATTTGGCAATCAAACAACGTCACTTACATTAAAGTTGAGCCAAAAATTCGACAGAAAAGAATTTTTGCACAGACCATTGCATTTCGAAATTTTGGCAAATAAACTGTTATAAATCAAATTTCCTCACAGTTTAGGTAAAAACGACCTTTATAAAAGTGAATCGTATTTTATCATAGAATTCGAAAATAAAATAAAATCGGGTACGTTCCATTTAAAAAATAGTAACTTTAGTATTTTTTGTTATTTTGGGGCACCTGTATATAGGTCGCAATATTGTTAAAATGTGTAGTACCATTACAGTTATAACCCAAAAAAAGGAAAAGGTCAATATCTCCAATAATAAACAAGTTATGGAGCTTTTTCGCACCGTTGGGACACCCGGTATAAAAACCCTGATTTTACTTTCGGAAAGTCATTACTCAAAGACAGCAGATACTTTGGTATTTGTACCTACTACAACTATTGTTGGATAACTTCATTAATTGAAAACTAATGTTTTCTAGTATTATAAGTTCTAAAAAGTTCATATATTAAGTTATTGTAATTATTCGAACAGTTCGAAAAATTCATTTTTGTCCACTCAGATTATCAATATATCACACTGTGCGACGCTTCCTTCTTGGAATTTTCAGAGATTAGAAATTTTATTATTAATAATATGTGATTAAAATTCAAAGTTTAAAAGTTATAATTTGTCTACCCTTTTTTTCATTAAATTTAATATTTTGGCTGTGTTAAGCACTGGAACTATTTATTTACACAGAAAACTTTTTACAGCAACTGCATTAATTTTTGTTATTGTGCATGCATCACAGTTATTATAAATGCTCTTTAAGACACGCAAAACGGTATGTAAATCGATCATTAAAACACGCTAAATTTTAAATTATCAAATTTTGTTACCTAGGTAAGTAACAAAAAATGACAATACTTATGAATAACAACTAAAATAATGATGATTATTTATTGATTTTTATTAAAATTCGTTTTTTTTTTTAATTTAATTTTTTTTGTTATCAACATGGAAACTACAGGATATTTATAATGAAGGTTTATACCGATTTGATACTAATGACACACAAAATAACTTTAACTATAACATTAAAGAAAAGCATGTAGTGCGTTCTTTAAATGCTAGCTTATACACTTGTATTATACCATTTTTCGAATTCGAAAAGTTGGAAGCTAAATTGAAAAATGTCTGTTTATTTATGGGTTATAGAAGTGTCTATATATGGTATTTATACTATTAAAGGAATGTTCAAATAATATTAGAAGTATAATGTGATACGAACAAAATAAAATGTTGCTCATTTTCATAATCGTGTAAAGAAATTTATAGTCTTCAACTTGCGGGTAATATCTATTATTACATGCAGGTTGAAGGACATCCTCTTAATTTTCTTTGCAGCAATCCTACTTTATCGCATCTGCAGATGTTGCAGAAGGATATACGTAAAACTACTTCACACGGTTTTCCACGCATTAGCCATACCGTGCGTTGCGATCGGGTTTTTGGCCGTTTTAGATTACCACAACCTCAAATCGCCTCCGATTCCGAACTTTTACTCGCTTCACAGCTGGATCGGACTTGTTACGATGGGTTTATTCGCTATACAGGTAAAAATCAAAAAATTTTGATAAATTATCTATTATTTTTACATCATTTCATATGACTTTGTCTTAGTTTGTGGTCGGATTCTTCAGTTTCTTAGTCCTTTTATGCTGTGAGGGCGCTACAGCAGCTTTTAGAGCGTCTTTAGTACCAATCCACGCGTCTTTTGGACTTACCACCTTCATGCTAGCCATAGCTGCGTGTCTCACCGGTTTAACTGAAAAAGTTATTTGGACGCTTGAGTAAGTAAAAGTTTCATTTTTTAAATTATGTTGTAATTTTTATCATTGTTATGTTTCTTTTTTGCTATTTTTGCTTGTTTTGTTAAATGTGATGATTTATTTATGTAAAGAATTTATTGTGTTTATTTTTTTGCTGAATATTCGTGGAAACCACATCTAATTAATGAAGTTAAAAGGATATTGAGAGGTTAATTTGTCACTTGGTGGCGTTTATGATGTTAATAAAGAGTAGTTTATGGGTGATTCATTTTTGTGATGATGTTAGGAATAGTAAGTCACGGTGATAAAATGGTTTTATTAAAAAAAATAATGCTATATAGGAACCAAAAGAAATGATAATGGATACTTGTATCAGGTGTTCATTTAAATTCGGTTTTAAGTGACCTATACTTTGACACCTTAGTAGTGTCTTTGTTGTATACATTTTCAAGATATGTTTCGTCTTTGTCTAACAAAATTCCACAACACGCTTGAGCACGAATTTAAATGAAGGCCCGTTAGAATCTTTACGAAATTATACAGGGTGATTGAAAAATATAATACAGTATAGGTAAATTCTAATACGTTCTATCCAATTTAAGATAAAGATAATCAACTTTAACTTTGATCTACTTTTGAATTGCAATGTATTTTTAAATAGAATTAAATTAATACAGGGAATTCTGACATTGAAAATTGTATAACATTTTTATGCCCGTATGCACAAACGCTGGCGGATTGTTAATAATTCGTCAGTGTCAATGTCAATTAGAGATCATTTGATTATTGCTATTACTGACGAATATCCACTTATTAATTATTTTTGGATGTTTTTCTTTTCCACTATAAAACTAATAACTTAATTAAATATGAATCAGATTTGTTTCAACCGTTAACATTCTACAGAAATCTGACGTTTAGTAAGATAGTAAGAAATATGATATAAAGAAGACTACTTTATTACCAGTTCTATATTTTATTTTAAATTAATTGTAAAATAATTTTGTATTACAATAAAGAATTTTTGATTTTATATTAATTTAAACTAAAATATTTATTATAAAATCACATGTTTATATATCGAGTGTTCATAAATAACTATGAGGTGTTTGAATTTGGCGCGCTATTGGTTAATTTTTAAGGTTGGTATAAATACAATAATGTTAATCATATCTCATAGGCGTGTCATGGAAAATATTGAAAGCTGTCAATAGCTGTCAAAAAACCGTCAGAGACAGGTATTTTATTGACTTTATTGACATATGCCGCTGCAATTGATATTTGATCTCCAATAATTATGAATGTGTGTACCTATACCCTTAACCCCTTAAGGACCGATTTTTTTTTACGGTCATTTAAAACCGTACACTCTATTCCGAGATATCTCGGGTCTGGTCCTTAAGGGGTTAATACTGAAAAGAATAAATCCGGCTACGTTACTGATATGCAAGATACCATAACGTTGAACAACAAAAATAAGTAACTTACGAGCGCGCGAAATTCAAACACCATTTATAAACGCTCAGTATTAATAAAACTATTTTAATTTATTGGTAAATTGGTATCGACTCACAAATTAACTTTGTTCGTTGGGTTAAAACTTGCACTGCACTAACAAGTTACATTATGGTGCAAAAGTGCAGTTTCGTGCAGCATTTAAAGAGGAATAACTGTAATTCACCGTAATTTGGTGCACTTTAGATCAGGTATGAAATGTTATTCAACAAACGCATATACAGTGGCTCCAAGCCAAACTCAAACACTGGAGTAATAATAGTTTCTAACTAAAAAATATTCAAACTAAAACAGCTAGAGGAAAAAGTAAATTGATTTTCAGTAATATATTAATTTCGTATTCAAAAAACAAAGACGAAACAGAAACATTTATTCACTGTAATAAAAAAATACAAAAATAAACGAAAACACCACAAAAACTAAGCGCAAGCCAAATACGGACATCAAACAAAATTTATAAAACTTATTTATGTTTTTAATAACTAATATTTAGTATGGAGGCCTTTGTTTTTTATGACCATTTTAAGACGGTTAGACATTGAGTGTACCAATTTTTCGCAAAAACTTGGCGAAATTTTCTCCCATTCTTCCAACAAGGCGCTCTTCAATTCAGTTTTACTAAAAACCTCATATTCGCGAACCTTGGTATCCAAATAGTTCCATAAATTTTCAATGGGATTGATGTCTGGACTTTGGGGTGGCGTTTCCATTACATTAGGGCAATTATATAAGAGCCAAGAACGTACTTTGTATGCCTTGTGTCTCCGATCGTTGTCTTGGCAGAATCGCCAGTCGCATCCAAAAGATAGTTTATCCACGTTACGAGGTAAATTGGTTTTTAAAATGTTTAAATACGCATGTTGGTCCATTATTCCTTCAATAAAATCCAGCAGCTGAAAATGATTCCCACACCATCACCGATCCGCCACCATGTTCTACCGTTACTCTTAAATTTTTTAAATGCTCTTCATTTTTTCTTCTCCATACATATGACTTACCATCTGACCCAAACATGTTTTATTTACTTTCATCAGTAAATAGAACGGTTTTCCAAAAAGAAAAATCTTTATTTTCGTGCTCTTTCGCAAATGTTAATATGATGTTTTGATTCCTTTTACTGATTAACGGCTTTCTTCTCGCCTTTCTACCATGTAAATTAGTTAACGCACTAGTTTTCTTTCCCATAATTCATTCTTAGCAATAATTGCCAACTTTGGTGTACTAAGAAACGGATTCGCTTTCATTTTTCTTATTAAATACCGATCATCCGATTCAATTTTATGACGAGCGCTCTTTCGCCTGTTTGCACCCGATTGTGAACACTGAAGCGCTTTGTTATGTCGTGCACCATAGAATGGCTTCTGACTATAATTTTTGCTATTTCCCGAACCGATTTTCCATCCTGGGAATGTTTAAGCACTAATTTTTTAATTTAAATAGTTGTTTGTCCTCTTTGTTTATACATTTCGAATATAAAACTCAATTATCACGCGAATAACGCAAAAAAGTCAATTAGGGAATTTCCCTTATCACTGGTCAAAACTTCAACATGAAGTTGACTATAATTTTTACTCATGGCCATTGTCCGAGTTTGGCTTGTTCCGAATTTTTGTACTGTTGTCGATTTTTTCCTATTTATTTGTTATTAAACAATGAATTTATGTAGTTTTGCGTTTAGTTTATAAGAATGCATTAAATAAACTATTGAAAATCAATTTACTTTTTTTCTACCTGCTTTAGTTCGAATATTTTTAATACAATACCATTATCACAATACTGTCCGAGTTTGGCTTACAAGAGTGGCTGTCCGAGTGGCTTGTTAGAGCCACTGTATAACCAAAATTCAATAATGCACTGAACTGCTAAGTGCAAGCAGTGCAGCCTTATCGAACAAAGCTATTGGAACAATACGTCAAGGAACTATTTGATGATTCGCTGTTAGGAGTTTTGTGTATACGGATATTAAAGATTATTTATTTCAAAATGCTTTGGTTTGATACCAAGCACGACTAAATTATAAAATACAAACGTTTATTCTTTATATTAAAACGTTTATAACTTCATAACTTTTAACCTGGATGTATTTAAGTTAGAGGTATCATCCTTGATGTCATTTTAGGAAAAGTTCTATTTATTTTTTATTCCCTTCTTTGTCTTTTAATTGTACTTCAAAATTATTCAAAAAAACAATAAGTAGCAAAATACAATATTAATCCAATCTTATTAAATAATTTCATGTAGAAAATTAAAAAAGTCTTAACATTGCTAAAAATCATTTAATTCGATATAACAAAATTTTATCACAATCTGAATTCGAATTAAAACAAAAACCAAGACAAGTAGAAGACTTGGCTCGTCAATCTTTTTGGAGTTAAAACGATTTCTAACTTTTATGTATTTAACCTAAATACATCTATACACGTGTTTGGTTTCATTTCAAATGAGATTTCATTTACTATTCACCTTCTCAACAGACTTTATTTTGAAATTGAGCACATTCAATATTTAACTTGTTTTTAATTAATTTACTCATATCATTGCGCATCCACCATTTTACCTTCCAGATCAAGATATTCACGCTGGGACAGCCAGGGAGTCGTGGTAAATTCGATCGGAATGACACTGATCGCATTAGCAATCGTGATGGTCTATATTTTGCAGAGAGACGAATTTCGGTTTCGCGCTCACATCTTAATACGCTCCGGCGACCTCTAACGGCCATAAAATAACAACTTTTTTGACAATTTTTAAATACGTTTTTTTGACGTTTTTAACCATCCCGTTTATTTTTACCATCTTTTTGACGTTTTTAAAACTTTTATTGACAATTTCACCAACTTATTACACATCTTTTTTAATTTTATTTTATTTATGTGCTTTTATAATTTGCATGTTTAGAAAAATTGCTTTTAATTTGTGCTTTATTAATCCTTAATGCAAGCTTAATTAACTGTAGAGTATTTAAATTTTTAACTCACCAGGGCAAAATACTCGGAGTGGCACGAAGAAGGGATTGTTGTTAACGCACTTGGGGCCGCGTTGGTAGCACTGGGCGTGTTGGTATCGTACGCGGTGCGTTCTCCATCTATGCGCGAAGGTGCAAAGGTTTACGTAACGGAACGATTGTAGGAAAAGGCGCCGGACGGCGCTGTAAACTCGGAAACGGTTGAAAACGGAAGCAATAACGCCATTGAACGTTATTAATAATGTTATTAACCACTTCTTTTTATTTTTGTTTTATTCTTTCGTAACTAACTAACAAATTAATCAAAATTTAAAAAAGGAACGCAAAACTACTTTCAGCTCACGTACTCATCAATTAAATTAATTTTTAAAAAATTAATAAAATAAGAGCTAATTAATGTAGTAGACGCATTTACATACATACATAATATGGTATAACCTCGAAATAATCGTTTAATTGTTGTATAGACGTCAAAAAGTAGGTTAAAAAGCGATTCGTAAGCGTAATAAGCGATTGTAACGAGTAAATATAGGATAATTCGAGTTGTTTAGTAGCGTTTAAGACTTTGTACAAGTACAAGTTATGTTTAAAAAGGACCAATTTATTAAAATGATCATTAAATCAAACAAAAAGAAAAATAAGAAAAGGGAATCGATTTGTTATTGATTATTACTATATGATATATGTTTTATATAAATATATACTTGTTATTATTTACACAATGATTGATATTATGATTCCATTTTTAATATTATTATTAAGTCTTTATATGTATATGTATACTATCTTTATATACAAATATACTGTATTTATAAGGTCTATTCATCCGTATCGAGTATTAATCGAAGTATAATGTGGCAAATTTGTATGTGTACGTGTATTTCTAAGGAAATTTTAATAAATGTGTTAGAATAGAATAATTGGTTTTTTAATTCCATTCTTTAAATTTATTGCAATTGTAGAGTGTTCTTAAATGGAAGTTATCACATTGAATTAATTTCCTGTTTTCTCTTTCATAATGAGATCTCTCGACTTCCCTGTTACCGATTTTTATGAAAGTGATACCAATTGATAAGTGTTAGGGTACCTATCAGTGCTGGGCAAACGTCAATCGTGGTAACGATTAATTAATTAATTAATCGTAATTCCCAGTGAAGACGGTTTATCGAAACTTCCAGTGAAGGCAATTGACGATTATTATTAAACCTAATGCCAGAAGGCGATTGATGATAAATTTAATCGTAATTTCGACTGAAAGATATTGACGATTAAATCTGATTGTGAGCATCGGAGTTAATAAAATGACATTCCGTTTTTCACACTTTACCGTTTGGTCCTATTCCGAATTGAAACTCATCCCAAAACCCTTAAAAAATAGTACAAAACCCTCTTAACACTAGGTTTACGGGACGCGTCGTTTTAACGCAGTTCGAATTTTATAAGGAAAATTACAAAACCTGGTCAGGTCTGGAACGAGTTTAATATGCTAACTGGTAGAAAATAGATCAAACAACAAACTTTTTGTCATTAAATAGTTGAATGTTCAAAGTGCAGTGAAAGCGAAAAAGAAAACAAAGTGGAATTTTCAGAATTTTGCATTGATGAGTCAGATGAAGAAATGAACGAAACGGAATGAGCCGAAGAAGTTACAGCAAATAGCTATCCAGATATTGACTATCTAAAGCCCAAATGGCACTTAATTAAGCCAGAGCTGTACTCACTAGTGAAATTTCGTGGAGGATCCAGAAAAAGCACATATTATGAATATGTTTGTCGTGTACTTTATGTGGATGAAGAAAACGGAGACATTGAAATTGTTGGATTTAAATGCATCGGCACCTTTGGAACTGAATTTGTTGAAAAAGAACGTGATATTTCTACAACTGAATTTGAAATTATTGAAGCCCTATTACCCGAGCTAAACATTATTGTGTAAGCCAGAAAAACTGTGCATGTTTTTCCAGGCAATGCGTTTTCGAAGAGTAACCTCTTTGTGTATTACTTTTCTTATTTTTACTTTTATAAGATTTGTTTAAACTACGTAAATATGTTATTATTACCACGTTATTATGTTTATCTGGAAACTCACCCTTAAACATCCTAGAACTGAAAAATGGGGTAACTATATACACATGTGTAAAGTGGTATATATTAATGTAAGATGCCAAGTTATTATGCTGTTCATATTTTCCTCTATAAATTGTATTCTAAACCTAATAGAGCTACGAAAGATATGTTTCCATTTACCCCTAAATTTGGTGCTATTTAATTTTTCGTTGGGGTAATTGTAAACCGCCCCTAAAACTTACAAAATAAGTTGTATGAACATGAATTATTCGAAAAATTGCTTGAAACAGTTTAAATTATATTAGTTTAAACGCAATTACCAATCATTAACTGTTAAACATAAAATATACAGCTTTGAAATGGCAAAATACAAAAACATTTTTATTTTATTTCTTGTAATGACTTTTATCCATTGATCGAGGTAAATATATATTCAAATCTAATTTCTTTAAAAGCGTTGAAATATTGAAATGCTCTATCTGGTATACCTATCTCTACTGATATGCGTCAATTTGATGCGATCGTACTTTAGACAAAATTTTGAATAAACATGCAAACATCACATCAATAATAAATAGGAATATATCGACAATACTTCCATCCGTAATCCGATATCATTATCTCAAATGAAACAAGCAAAAAACAACAATAATAGAAAGAACGAAACGCAGAATGTCAATTGTTGTCAGAGTGCGAACAGATTTTGAAGGTTTCAGTTACTTATTGGTAGTTCGAATATTGAAAAATAGTATTGAAATACTAGAATATTTTTGAATTAGCAATATTATTGTGAACCTCAATTTTATATTATTTTGACAATCCCTTCTTTATCATCTAAATATGTCTAGAAGAGGAAATAAAATTTTACAAAACATAGTATATTTGAGGAATGTTCTGTCACTGAAGGGGATGAAAATGAAGTGATTCAAAGCTACGATGAAATCGAGATTTTGGAATTTGATGAAAGTATGCACACAGGGGAGTTATCAGACAGTGAAAAAGAAAATCATCATAAATTACATCTTCGCAGAAAAAGGATGCGTATTCTATCCGATTCTGACAATGAGAATGAGATAAGGAACAACTTCTACGAAATTGAAAGTGGGCGACTCTAATGGTCGATATCCTTTCCACAAAATTTTCATAGACATCGCTGGGCGTACTGGCTACGCAAAACGAAATGCGATGAAAGGTAACGTAAGCAGTGCTTTTCATTTGATTATAACCAAAAATATGATAGAACATATAAGAAGTTGTACTGAAGAAGAAGCACGCCGCGTTTTGAAAGGAGATTGGAAGATTTCAACCACAAAGTTACTTGCGTTTATTGGGATTTTGAACGCTAAGAGAGCGTTTGAAGCGAATTCGCTAAATGATTTTTATTTATGTGGAATTCATGCAAATTCTTCGAATTGTCCGATTTGATAAAAAACGAAACGATCTCAAACATTTACGCGCCGACAAATTTGCAATGATATCAGAAATATGGAATCAATTTATACACAATAGCCAATGCTGTTATAAACATCACGAGAATATTTTAATAGACGAGCAAGTGTTCCCTACTAAAGCCCGCTGCAAAATTCACAATATATGCCAAATGAGCCGCACAAATTTCGCAAAAATTTTTGGTTGGCAGTAGATGTTCAATCTAAATACGTTATAAATGGGTTGCCTTACTTACAAGGGAACATACCGAACCCGAACACGCCGATTTTTTTCAAAATCGGTACATTTGTAGAGGGTTCCAACCTAAGTAAAACCCTACTTTCCGTTGCTGCCCAAAAACGGTTTGAAGGGGTGAAAACGACCCTTGAAAATTGAGCAGTTTTTGGAAAATAATTTTTTTCTCCTAAACGATTCACGATATCAAAAAAAGTTTCAGATAAAAAATGTCCGTACTTAGGCCCTCTTGCTAACCCCTGTTAAAAATTTCAGATTAAAAATTATTATACGCAATTGTTATAAACAAATTCGATTATTTACGTAGGGGAGATACCTATCTATCCCAGTTTTTGGTTAGTACTAGATATTTACAACGTCGACAACATGTCCTCTTTCATTTTTCTTCAAATATCGCGCGAGGGTGAATTTAACCCCTTTGTGATCAAAAAATTGCATATAAAAAAAATTAGTATCTCCAAAAGTATAAATAATATTGCAAAATGTGTAAGATATTAATTGCTTCTGAATATGTTGTCTTTCCAACCCCGGCCATAAAAGTTAAGTTAACAATTATTACAAATAATTATTAATAATAAATAATTATTACAAATAATTGTTATAAACAAATTCGATTATTGTCGGATAATCGACACATTTTTCGATTTATATCAAAGGGATTATAATGTAAGCAGTTTGTAGGGATTAATTCATTACGTAAAAGTAGAATTAAGAACTTTTTGTATTGAAAATCGGATCCACAGTTATAGAAATTAGCTATTTCCCGATATGCGGTCTCGGTTTTTTAAAGTCGTTTAAACTGGATCGATTTAAATTCGGGTTTAAGGTAGTATCAATAATTTATTATAAACAATTAAAAATAAAATATATATATTTGAAACATAATACATCGATACCTTAATTAATACAAACTTGCTAACGCCTTGTGTATTCCAAAGATTACCACAATACATTTGATCGGTTGGCGAACTAATTGTACTGATATTACAATATAATTGAAGGCAGATTGACGATATAAAATTAATTACAAACACTTAACAATATTATTTGTTGCGGTAGATAGGGTCGTGGCGCATCTTATTACTATATAAATAGAAACAAAGGTTTTTTTATGCTTGTATTGGTATTTTATTTATACTTGGCGTTATGGCCAAGTACCAATACAAACATAACAAACCTTTGTTTCTATTTATACCTTACATATTGGTAAGACGAATTTACAACATGCGTTTTATTAAGGTTTGTTTCTTTGTTCCATATGAGTATATATACAGCGTTATGATCTCTCTCCCATCAGTAAGTATTGTTTTATAAATCAAGACGAACATTTTACCAATTTGTCACAGATGGTTATTATAAATCCAATAGTCGTAATACGACTCCTTGTATTAACCTTTAATGTGAATTTTGACACGTCTATAAGTCCAAATAATTTCGAATCTGATTTGCATGACGTAATTCAAAATATTATTCTTGATGCCGCCAACAGTCAATCGTACTCTATGAGTGACGATATTACGTTGGAATTTGATGATCCGTTTCGTTCACATTCACCAGAATTTGTTGAAGACACACATTCACCTTCCGAGGATGAATTACTGGAAGCACTAGAATACGAATATCAAGAATGTATACCAGATGAAGGAGGAGTAATTGATCTAGATTATAAAAGGAAGGTCGTGGAGTACTGGAACAGCGGAAAAAAGCAAAAACTGTCTGTAGAGACAGTTAAACATAAATTTAGAAAAGTAACGTCAAGAAATCAGTTGTCGAGGTAATATACAATTTAATATTAATTAAATTTCGTATTTACATGTGAAGTAAAAACATAAATAATTTTAATACAGGTGGGAAACGTCCTTACAAAAGGGTGGAACGCGTCGGGAGAAATTATTAGATATTTCCACATATGTTTATAACAAGTTTGTTGAAAAATCTGATAATGATCTTATAATTCACGACATCGACTTACGAAAATGGGCTTTGGAAGCCAACGAAAATATCAACCTCAATGATTTCAAAGCTTCTACTCATTGGATATGGAACTTTAAAAAGATACACAGAATAGTTTCGAGGAAAATTAATAAATTTATCACTCGTTCCTATAAAAGTGATCTTGCAGAATTAGAAAGTTTGGCAACAGCTTTTGTTGCAAAAATAAAGCCAAAAATTGAGGCTAGTGGAGCAGAAAATGTGTATAATGCAGATGATAGTGGATTTAATTTGGAACTGCATTCTGGAAGAACTTTAACTCTTCAAGGGGTTAAAACAGTTGATGCAACGGTACAATCAATAACATCGACTACACATAGCTACACTATTCTTCCTGCTGTGTCAGCTTCTGGAAAGCTCTTAAAGAAATTGTTTGTAATTTTGAAAGAGCAAGGTGGGACATTTGGACCAAAGGTAAAAGAAACAATGTTTCAATCTTCCAATGTTTACGTGGCCGCTTCCACGTCTGGAAAGTTAACGTCCGCATTGTTTAAAGAATGGTTAGCAAACGTTTTTCTTGAAAATACGGGTCCCGAAAGCATTCTTCTATTAGATTCGTGGACTGGTCATTGCCCATCATCTCTTTTACAGACAGTTCCATCAACTAAACGTTTGGAAATATTCACTATACCAAAAAAGACGACAGGCATTTTACAACCTTTAGACGTGTACGGATTCTGTATCTGGAAAAATTTCGTAAGAAAGTTTTCAGACATGGTAATACTGTATAACTATGACATCAACCTCCATGCACGTAACAACATAATTAAATTACAAAGTTTGGTCCATAATCAGCTTTCTGCATCAAGATATCATAAACTATTTTCATATGCCTGGTATAAAAGTGGTTATATACCAAACAAACCTGATAAGGTTGAAAATCCTGTTGATTATGCGTTCCAAAATCAGGATCTTATTCAATTACCTCGTTGTTCTAAATGTGGAAAGTACGCCATAATACGGTGCTCTTGGTGTGAACACTATTTATGTTTTCAACATTTTTACGAGGAGTTCCATTACCATGAGATGGAGTAACTATTGATTAAAGTGGGTCATAGGGGTAGTTTGTAGATAGAGTAATATCGTTAATATGGTAACCATAGTATAGTCATTTTATATCATCAATATTTTAATATCAGTATCTTACAATTAGTTCGCCAACCGATCAAATGTGTTGTGGTAATCTTTGGAATACACAAGGCGTTAGCAAGTTTGTATTAATTAAGGTATCGATGTATTATGTTTCAAAAATATACATTTTATTTTTAATTGTTTATAATAAATTATTGATACTACCTTAAACCCGAATTTAAATCAATCCAGTTTAAACGACTTTAAAAAACCGAGACCGCATATCGGGAAATAGCTAGTTTTTATAACTGTGGATCCGATTTTCAATACAAAAAGTTCTTAATTCTACTTTTACGTAATGAATTAATCCCTACAAACTGCTTACATTATAATCCCTTTGATATAAATCGAAAAATGTGTCGATTATCCGACAATAATCGAATTTGTTTATAACAATTATTTGTAATAATTGTTAACTTAACTTTTATGGCCGGGGTTGGAAAGACAACATATTCAGAAGCAATTAATATCTTACACATTTTGCAATATTATTTATACTTTTGGAGATACGAATTTTTTTTATATGCAATTTTTTGATCACAAAGGGGTTGAATTCACCCTCGCGCGATATTTGAAGAAAAATGAAAGAGGACATGTTGTCGACGTTGTAAATATCTAGTACTAACCAAAAACTGGGATAGATAGGTATCTCCCCTACGTAAATAATCGAATTTGTTTATAACAATTGCGCATAATAATTTTTAATCTGAAATTTTTAACAGGGGTTAGCAAGAGGGCCTAAGTGCGGACATTTTTTATCTGAAACTTTTTTTGATATCGTGAGTTGTTTAGTAGAAAAAAATTATTTTCCAAAAACTGCTCAATTTTCAAGGGTCGTTTTCACCCCTTCAAACCATTTTTGGGCAGCAACGGAAAGTAGGGTTTTACTTAGGTTGGGACCCTCTACAAATGTACCGATTTTGAAAAAAATCGGCGTGTTCGGGTTCGGTATGTTCCCTTGTTAGGTAAGGATGAAACGCGAACTTGGGCGAATTTGTAGTTATAAAGTTAGCCGAACTACTATATCTTCATCAAGGTAGAAATATAACTATAGATATTTTTTTCACCAGTATTTCTCTAACTGACAAATTAGCTGCAAGAGGAATCAGTATAGTTGGAACTATTCAAGCCAACAAGAGAGAACTGCCAAAGCCAGCAAAAATCAAGAAAAATAGAATAAAATTGACTTGAATGAAATGAGTCAAATTTACGCGCGTTCGTAGAGATAGGTATATAAGAAACGTCCGTAATTCTAGTGTTAAAAACGTTTAATTTCCGTTGTCAGATGCCAAAGCAGTTAGTTTCACTAAATGATTGATGCTTTTTGATGCTTGATTCAAAAATTAATCGCAATCAAAAATTAATCACGATTACAAATTAATCACGATTGAAATTAATCGTAAGATATGCGATTGTTCTAATTGCTATTAAATTGCTAATCGTAACATAGAATTAAAATTTATTTCGATTAAATTAACCTTGATTGATTTAATCTCAATTAAATGTTCAATTTGTTAACCAAATGACTAAAAAATTAATCGATTGATGCCGAACACTAGTACTTATCGATACCATAATGATCCCCATCGATGTACAAAACGTAAAGTCGTCCATATTTATGATTTTTATCTTATTAATGTTATTCTTCTGGAATCGTAATCGGCCCCACTATGAGACGTAGCCTGCAAGACATTACAAACTGGACTGATTAGTCAAAGTATTGTCACACATAAACAGAATAAAACTATAAAACAAATCGCTCTTCAAGGTTTCGTATTGATTCGGTGTACCAATTAAACAAAATCCACTATATTAGAAAAATACTATTCCAATGAATTACCGTGTATTAAGTCTATATATTATGGATACAAAAGATCATGAAGGACCTACGCCTAATCACAGGGCTCCTGACGGGACACTGTAAGATTGATAAGCACCTTTATAATTTAGGGTTTGCCGCTTCTCCTCTATGTCGTGCTTGCGAGCAAGACGTTGAGACTGTTAAGCACGTCCTATGTGATTGCCCGAATCTCAAGGACCTTAGATTATGGGACTTAGGTGACGACTGGTCAACCATGGATGGAATCAGGGACACACCTCTGTAGTGCATCCTAACCTTCGGTAGATCCCTAGGCTGGTTGATGTAGACAGAGCGAGTGAGAGGGAGGTTATACAAAGGACGCAATGGGGCCTAAGTTCTGCATGCCATCTGGCGTGCCCTCCCGTTTCCTACTTACAAAATATCGTAATTTCCCAATTTTCCTAAAGTGTGGATATAATTAATGGTCGTTCCCGTAATTAACAAATCACATAAATCCATTATTATTCATTAAAGATGCTATAAATTATTCCATATTCTTCAGTGTAAACAAATTGAAAGTAAAAGTTGAAATTTCTATCGAATAGGATTTATTTTTAGTTGCTGACTACCTATTAGTTTCAGTAATATAATATCGTCATCAAATAAGCAACTGGTCCTGTGGATGATCAATATTTAACCAAAAACGTAAAAAAACCCACATCGATTTCAAAACCTCTTGTGACATCATTATTCCTCAAAAACCCAACATCTAAATGGTCTATCAAAATAGTTCTCTACTATAATTATCGAATTAGGTAACGTGATATTCTAAACAGACCACTGAAAACCACTTTTTGTGATAAGAAAAAAAAGACTATAAAATAGAACTTTTATTTATTTAATTAATTAAAACTTATGATATATCTATACGTTTTACAAAAATAATTTAAATTACAAATCTAATGTGACTGCTTCGTAATTAAGTTTAAAGTGATGTTATATTTAAAATGTACCTAAGCAAATATAAGTTTATTGTAATCATAAACTAAGATTTATTATACTTTAAAAGTTCTAACTACTCTCGTAATGTACTGCCTGCAAATCGGACACTCTGCCAATTGTTTGCCACAATTTATACATGTAGCAATGTGCCCGCACTCCAATAAAACGCAATCCAACGGAGCATCCATACAGATTTTACAACAATTATCAACTGTATCATTATCTAAAACTAAACAAGGCTATCTATGTATGTTAAAAAAGATAATTATTTAACTATTCATACAACAAAAAGTCATTTCTGCTATTATATAAAGTGTCCTGTTTTGATCATTTGATTCTTTACTGACATATTCTCTAATTGAAAATAAACAAAAAAGCCCTTCTAAACATAGATCTGAAAGTTAATTCGTTTTCTAGATATTTAAGGTTTTAATAGATCTACCTTATTAACATTAATAGAATGTACGATTTAAACTAAATTATCAATTGGTTGAAATAGTTTCAATAAACTATTTTAGCGAACAAATCAGTTTGATTGACACAATCTAATCGATCTTTCTCTTTATGAGTAAGCAATTCATTTAATACACGAATTCGTTTGTGTTTACAAATTAATAATGAACACATTGTACTTTTATTGTGATATTTTTTGTATTTAGCCAATCACCTAATAATGACAATTTCTCGAAACTATCAAAACCAATTCGTAGTTTAGTTTAAATGATTCATTTCGTTGCTGTTAAAAAGCCCTTTAAACGAGCAATATTTCACGGCAATATGTGACTGGTATCTATGGCTTGGCAATGTTGCCGAAAATCCAGATCATTTTGTAGAATATATCCATATTTTCCGGCAACATGAAGAGTATTGCAACAAGTGGCCAACTGTTCTTAGCTCGATATGTTGTCCGTCTGTCTCCAAACGAAAACATAACAATATTGTCAGGTCAATTAGTATTTTTTGTTTAACCTCTTTCGGTAAAATGACGAGCTACACTTACAAATGAAATCGTACCTAAAGAGGTAACTGACTGCAAAAAATGGAAAAGAAACCTTGTTTCATAGAATTAATATATGCAGCTTAACATCATCCTTATCTCATGCTTATAGGAAATTACTCGAAAAATTATGTAGTTTGAAATTTCGACCATTAAATTTATCGAAGCTAGATGCCGAAATAATTTTAACTTTTTCAATAAATTCTCCTATAACATTATTACTATTGTTATTGAAGAACTATGCTGTGCTAAGCTACATCCATACAGAAGGTTGTCTGCAAGTCATCATCATACTATAACATCGTGCACGAATATTGAAACACACGATAAATTATTTTAAAGGTAACATTTGTTGCTGCTCCAACTCGGCGATGATGACTAAAATAAGTGTTATTAGTAAAATGGAGCAGGAGGAGGGATCACGGAAATAAATGGACCAACGTATTAATCAAAGATTTAAAAGAACATGGGGCGAATTAAATTATTACCTAACGCAATTTTTAATGGACCCTGGAATTGTTTGTAGTTATTTATCCAAAATAAGAAAGAAGGAGAATGATTTTTGGTTTTGCGAAGAGAGAGATAATCCAGAACATACGTTTTTTATTTGTAATAAATTTGTTGACCAAAAAAATATTTGTTTTAATAAAATCAAAAAAAATGTAGAAAAAGAAAACATCAAGGATATTATGCTAGACAAGCAAGAACACTGGAGAGCCGTAGATGAAATGGTAACAAACATCATGAAGAAAAAAGAAAAGACGAAAGAGAAGTGGAACGTAGTAGAAGAAATGTACAGTAGACCCTCAAAATCACATTTGTATGCCTCTGAAGTTATACTTTAATGGGTGGTTCTGGAATTCTGGAAGCGGAGGGGAAGGGTTTTAGTTGGTCAATGTATTCAAGATGAGTACATCAACCCAACACTGAGTGGTCTCTGATATGGTCACTTAGATAGGGATTCGGACCTCTCATCTGTCAACAGATTTCCTAAATCCCTCCTTAAACAAAAAAGTGTTATTATTATTAAGTGTTTACTTAGCAATATAGCAGTGTTGAAATATAGTAGAAACTTGATTAACCCAACCCCAGTAGTTCGAACATCGAACACTCATCATACGAAAAATATTGTATTAGCTTCGAGGCTGGGTTTATAAAACTCAATTTAGTTAACATTCCATTAATTACGCATGATTCAAGTAGTATGATTCGCTAAAAAACGATAA
This sequence comes from Digitonthophagus gazella, assembly GCA_036711955.1. Taxonomy (NCBI): domain Eukaryota; kingdom Metazoa; phylum Arthropoda; class Insecta; order Coleoptera; family Scarabaeidae; genus Digitonthophagus; species Digitonthophagus gazella. The sequence goes on from JASCIT010000001.1 coordinate 14,341,851, forward strand.
ATTAGTGGACTGATAACTAATTTGAGTTTTTTTAACCAACCTCGGCCCCGAAAGGATACTTTAGAAACGGATCCTATAACCCACAAGCAAAAGTAGTTCAAAGGTAGTTTAAGAGTAATTCAAAAATGATTTAAAGGTGGTTCAAAAGTAGTTCAGCGGTCGTTTTGAGTTTTATTGTTTTCTAACGGTTTTTTACATGATCAACTTTAATTACCTTTAATTTAACGTTTTTGGTAAAAAATTTTTTGATAGAAAATATAAAAGTGCTCAATACAAATAATACTATTACATTATAGTACACTAATAGTGTAACAGTCATTACTTAAGTTACTGATAAAAAATTTTTAAAAATGTCTCCTTATGAAGATAATTCATGACGATATGTAATAAAATTATAATTACGTCCCATAATTATAATTGTACTGCATTAGAGAACTCCGTTAATCCGACTGCGGTTAATACATCGCCGGTGTTAATGTATTGGTTTTTGTCCACTTTAACACCAATAGACACCAAAAACATTCTTAAATCATGGTTTGAAGACAAATAATTCTGAAGTTTAAAGATTGTTTTACTTTAAATCCGTGCTTCTCCGTACTGATAATTCGATTGTTTTGAAAGGCGATAATACCGCTATTTCCAAAAGTGGAGGATTAGAGGGAGTTTGAGAGATTCTACTGTTTTTACTAGATTCAACCAAAAGCCGATACATTATAAATTTCGTTCAAAAACCGATAAATCTGTAGAAAGTTGAAAATAAAAGTAATATACAGGGTGTTTAAAAAATACGTTCGAATATTTGGCCCACTTATAGATCTCATCAGTACAAACAAAAAAGTCAAAATAAACATAAGTCCAAAAATCAGCCGTTTCCTAATTACAGCCTGTTTTTCAAATTAAAATAATTTACACTCAAATATCAGTATAAATACATTTTAATTATTACAAATTAATGATTCTTAAAGAAGATGTTCAAAATGTCCTCCTTCCATTTGTATACACATTTCACATCTCCGTAAAAGTGAACGCCGCACTCTCAAAGAGTCCCGGATTTATACGAACAGTCTGGCAGGCATGTTCAATTCGTTCTCGCAACTCATCTAAATTATTCACAGGACTTGAATAAACTAATGTCTTTAAATACCCCCAAATGCAAAAATCGAGTGGAGTGAGGTCGGGAGATCTAGGGGTCCATGCAATTGGACCTCCTCGCCCTATCCACCTGCCATTGTAATTTTCGTTTAGATAATTTCTGACCAAGACTCCGTAATGCGCAGGAGCTCCATCGTGCATCAACCACATATTAATTCTGTGGTTGAGGGGCACATCTTCTAACAGCAGTGGTAATGTATTCCGCAAAAAGTCAAGGTACAATTGACTAGTCAAACGGTTAGGCAGGAAACAAGGTCCTATCAGATGGTCTCCTAACGCACCAAGCCAAACGTTGATTGCAAATCGGTGTTGATGATTCGATTCAACAATGGCATGCGGATTTTCGTCGGCCCAAACATGGCTATTATGAAAATTAAAAATGCAATTTCTCGTGAAACCAGCTTCGTCTGTAAATAAAATTTTCGTAACAAAATTTGGGTTCTCCGCGACTTTTGTCAACATGCTTCGACAAAACACCAGTCGTGCGGCATAATCAGGCACAGCTTGAGCCTGTACCCTTTGAATAGTGTATGGGTGCAAATGCTGCTCCCGTAAAATTCTCCAAATTAGGGAAAAATTAATATTTGTTTCAGTAGAAAGTCTTCTAGTACTAGTACCAGGATTTTCTTCAATTCGTCTTAAAATGTTAAGTTCTGCGTCGGGAGTACGAACTGATCTAGGCCGACCACCATCACCGTTCCTTGATTTAAACGATCCAACTTCGGATAAACGTTGATGTAAATTTGTAAAAAGTTTGTCACACGGAAGTACCCGGTTTGGGAATGCTTCGGCATAAAGGCGACGTGCCTCACAAGCATTTCCATCGGCTTTGCCATACATAAAATGCATGTCTGCCATTTCTGCGTTGGTATAAGGCATATTCGAAAATTTCAACAATGGGTTACAGCAACAACTACTTCAATAAACACTGACAATAACGGACACACAATAATTACAACAAATGTGGCAACTACACTAACAGAAACGAACAAAATTTGTTTTGTTATTTCCATGGATGACTTCATAAATACGCGAATCACTCCTACTGAGTGTAAATTATTTTAATTTGAAAAACAGGCTGTAATTAGGAAACGGCTGATTTTTGGACTTATGTTTATTTTGACTTTTTTGTTTGTACTGATGAGATCTATAAGTGGGTCAAATATTCGAACGTATTTTTTAAACACCCTGTAGAAGTTTTCTGCTAATATCTCAAACATGAATTTTTCGATATTTGCATAAAGAAGCAAGGATGAGTGAAGAAAAACAACCCAATAAAAATGTCATTTCAAATTTCCATCAGATGTAAACGTGGCAATACTATGATAAATCCCAATATGCAACAAAAAATAACGGAAAATAAGAAAAAAATCATTAACCACTTGGGTACGGATTTATTTCGAGCGTAATGTAACTTATGACGTGCCTCAGACGTCAAATGTACCCAAGGGGTTAAACAGGGGCAGGCAATCATTAAAAATCAGAAAACTATTCTTTGATGTAAGAAAAAAGCAATATAAACGAATATATTAAACAAGAATGTGTGTTTGTCGTTCTACGTCTTAACTAGCCTCGCTTCTTTACACTTCTATCTAACGTCGTTATACTTCTTTCGTCTTTAGTCAACTCTCAACGTTATTCGTCTTTACAATCGGTAGTAACATTTACAGGTAGGATCCATTAGGTAATAATCCATTTGACCTTGGAACACTGTATTTTTTATCCGACTCTCGTCGTTACACATCTTACGTCGTTATACATCTCAACCGAACTCTATTCTCTACCCGACTGACTCTCCTCGCCTAACGTTTCCGAACTACTCAAAACTGCTTACAACCCAAACCCTCTATACCTACTTCCGGGTTCTTAGCAGTAAATTTAACCTATGTAACTTATAATCATCAAAAATAATCGACTCCTACAAGAATGTATTATCTTGAATTATAGTATGTAAAGAATCTCAAGGAAGAATTTCATTAATTCAAGAGAAAGAAGTTATAATAACAGAAAAATAAAAATTAAATATTGATATAAAGTGAAAAACGGGGTTGATTGTTTATAACTTCCCTACATTACAATAATCAGTAATTTTAGAAATAGGCTTCACCATATTAATTTTCAAAAAAATCAAAATTTGCATTAGTTTCAAATAAATTATACTGGATAATTTATATAAATGAAAACAACTTTTTCTCATTTTTTAAATCCAAGGTTTAACCAAACAGTTTCTCAGAAAATAATATGAAGTGTCAAATGTTCAAATGGTGCAATTGAATTTGTGTAGTTTACTTTATATTCAATCCTTAACTACCTTATCACATTCGTTTTAATAGCTTCCTAACTAAATATCAAAGGTAGTTAAAGACTAACAATTTGCATGTTTACTCCACACTTGTTTATGATATATTCAAATGGATTGTAGATATAATGATATTATTTATCTACTTTAACACGTTTCCAGTTCAGAACTATCTACCTGTTTGTATTGCTTAACTAATAGGATAATCGTCTTTTCGTTGCTAAGCGTAAAAGGTGACTTCACATTTACAGCAATTATTACTATGTATATAAATATAATGTGCAATTCTTATTGCTCATTTACAGAGTCCTTAATAATAGATTAACTTACGAGATTGGAACCTTAAATATCTTAAAATCAAACCCTCAAACATATGTTTATCAGAACTTTTTTGCTTAGTTTGAATCAAGAAATATGCTAGTACAGAATCAGACAATCAAAATAGCAAATTCTATATTTAAAAAAATGTTATATTAATCTTACCTTCTTTATTTTCTTTATCATTCCTCCATAAAGTAACAGCCAATTGTAACAAATCACCTTTTTCAACACAACCTTTATAATTAACTCTATTCAATTGCAATAATTCCTTCAGTTCCTTAACAGTGAGATCATTTAATTGCTCTTCACATTCAAAATCAGAAAGTTTTGGATATTTTCGTGACGGTTGAGGTGTCGTTTCCATTGGTGGAGCCTTTTTATAACAAATAAATTAAATTAGAAAATTGCGATTTTAAATATCGCAGAATATATATATCACCGAGGGGTTTGGTTCCGGTGGAGGAGGTGGTTCAGGGTTTTCATGTCTTTCTGGCTGACTTTCACTAAATGTACCATTAGTTTGGGACAATAAATTACGTGTTTGATTAATAGCAGCTTCAGCATTGGCTAAAATAATAACAGTTTGGAAAAAAACTGTAAATAAACCTAATTTTTACAACTTACTTTTTAAATTGTTCAAATAACATTGAGAACGAGCGGCTAAATTCGGAACCGATCCAGTTAAATTTAAAATTTTACCCTTATGACCCTTTTTATACTCAACAGGAATGTGATACCTCAAAAGTAAATCAACCAATTCCCCCTTTTCAACTAATCCATGTGTAGGTACTTTGTATTTGTTTAAATAATTTTGTAAATCCCTCGATTTTAATTCCATCAAGTTTGCTCGAACAGGTGGTCGTTGAACCAATATAAAACATACCTCACAAAAGAGACACCTAAAACTTTACCAAATTAAACCCAAAAAAATAAATCCACACCATCAAATTTTAACACAAACCCATCGTATTTCTTAAGACACTTTGCGCAATGATTTTCCTCGCACTCTGCACATTTTAATTTCCAGTTTAAAAGGTTAAAATCGCTCCTACACTTTCTACACGGCATGATTGTGATGAATGTGAGTTACTATCTATCTAAATCCAGAAAATATCGCTCCCCCTCTTATCAAACAAGTGTTTGCATCATTATTATTATTATTCTTTTTTTGTATATACTATAGAGGTTAAAGTTATTTATACATTGTAACGTAGATTTTTTTAAAGTTTTTTCACATTTATGTATTTGCACCGGTTTTACTCACTTTTATTGATGAGTTACGTTTAATTTAAACGTAAAATTAAGGAAACTGACAAATTAGTCATTGTATTTGTTGTAAATGTCAGATTTTGACGTTTAGATTGTGGTTAGTAATGGTGCAATCAGTTGAAATGGACCTCTTATATGTTTTGTTTCTGATTGGATGAAATAGAAAAAGATGGGTTAATTATACTTGTCGATGAAAAACAAAGATAGAGATTGGAAATGTTAAGATCAAAACCTCTAGAATATTACTCATATTGCATGATAATTACTTTTTATTGTTATCAAACATTTTCAATTCTTTTAATTTATTTTACGTTAATTTTAGTCAAATTTTAGCCAAATTTTACACGTCAAATTTTAATGTAAACCAAAGAAAATTTCAATTTGAGAACGTTGTCTAATATTTTATGTTTAAAAATGTCACTTAAAGACATTAAGTTACATTTTCTTTTCTCAAGGAAAAACTAAAAGTTGTAGAAAATTTATCTTTGGTAAAACTAAAGATTAAATTCTAATTTAAATCGTGATAAAATTTTAACTTTTAAGGACGATTAGTTTCTTAGATATGATTTTTTTTAAATCGACAAACTTTAATAAACATAAACCCCATTCTTTCAACTTTGATTCCATCTTACTCAAAAACTAAATAAGATAAAAAAATTTTTTCAAATAAAAGTTATGCATTTTTTAATTGCAAACATTTTTTGGTATAAACATTTCTTTTCAATTCTCGATATTAAGGGAGTTATAACCTAAAAACTGGAACAACCCCAAAACACTATTTCTTCAACATTTAGTTCCACCTTATTCGAAAACTAAACAAGATAGAAAGAAATATTTCAAAGAAAAATTAAGCCTTTTTTAAGCCTTTTACAGCAAATCTTTTTATTCTAAATATTTGTTTCAATTCTCGATATCAAGGGAGTTATAACGTATAAACTGAAACAACCCTAAAACACCATTTTTTCAACTTTTGATTCCATCTTATTCGAAAATTAAACGAGATAGAAAGAAATATTTCAAATAAAAGTTATGCCTTTTTTAACTGCAAACAGTTTCTGTTATAAATATTTTTTTTTAATTCTCGATATTTAGGGAGTTATAACCTAAAAACTGGAACACCCCAAAATCCCATTTTTTCGACCTTTGGTTCCATCTTATTCGAAAACTAAACGAAACAGAAAAAAATGTTTCAAATGAAAGTTAAACCCTTTTTAACAGCAAACATTTTTTATACCAAATATTTGTTTCAATTATCGATATTAAGGGAGTTATAACCTAAAAACTGGAACAACCCCAAAATCCCATTTTTTCAAGCTTTGGTTCCATCTTATTCAAAAATTAAACGAGGTAGAAAAAAGTTTTTCAAATAAAAGTTATGGCTTTTTTAGCTGCGAACATTTTTTATTATAAATATTTTTACAATTCTCGATGTTAAGGGAGTTATAGTCTAAAAACTGGAACAACCTCAAAACTCAACTTTTTCAACATTTGATTCCATCTCACTCGAAAACTGAACGACATAGAAAAAAATATTTCAAATAAAAGTTATGCCTTTTTAACTGCAAATAGTTTTTGTTATAAATTTTTTTTTCAATTCTCGATATTAAGGGAGTTATAACCTAAAAACTGGAACAACCCCAAAATCCCATTTTTCAACTTTGGGTTCCATCTTAATCAAAAATTAAACGAAGTAAAAAGAACTTTTTCAAATAACAGTTATGCCATTATTAGCTGCGAACATTTTTTATTATAAATATTTTTTACAATTCTTGATGTTAAGGGAGTTATAGCCGAAAAACTGGAACAACCCCAAAACTCCATTTTTTCAACTTTTGGTTCCATCTTACTCGAAAACTAAATGACACAGAAAAAAATGTTTCAAATAAAAGTTAAGCCTTTGTAACAGCAAACATTTTTTTATTCTAAATATTTGTTTCAATTATCGACATTACGGGAGTTATAACTTAAAAACTGAAACAACCCCAAAACAAAATTGACAAGTATTAGTAAATATGATTATTAAGTTAAGTCTGCAGAAAAAACTAAGTTGTTGAAAATTTATTTTTGGCAACAATAAAAATTAAGTTTCAAGTTTGATCGTCATAAAATTCCAAGTCTCAACAACAATTGGTTTCTTAGATGTGATTTTAAAAAAATCTACTAGTTTTTAATATAAATAGAAAAGTTTAACAATCTTTTTCTTTAAGTTATTCAAATTTATAACCATTGTTCTTCAGAAAAAAACCCTCAGATATCGTTTTAATGCAGTTAATGGTGTTAAAACTTTCAATTAAACTCACTTTGTAATTTATAATAAGAAATTTTTGAAAAAGGATGTAAAATTTAAGAGATATGTTTTTATGTATTAATACTACTCGAAACAACCTTTAATAAAGCTTTTGAAGAGTTATTAGAATGGAATAATATGGACAATTGAATAAAATCGAATTGAAATCTTATTAAATTAATTTACTATATTTTATATTATTTCATTATTATTATTGTTCAGAGGGAAATAAATTGGGATATTAAATAAATCGTTTTTATGTAGCTTAACCCTTTCGCTACCAGCGTCACATTGTACAGGTGTCCCAGACCACCCGTACCACTTAATTTATTCAAAAACTATAAGCCCTAGGAACTTGAAACAAAAAATTTGATAAGTAAATTTAGTATAAACTTTCTTATGTGTTGATAGTAGATAGTTTTTATATTATTGATTGTTGATTAAAATCCAAGTAGTTTGTTTAAAGTTTTTAAAATTTTGACTCACGTCAAAGTTTTAAATCATCCGTCAAATATTTAAATCGATCATAAATCTAAATTAACAGTGAAAAAACGCTTCAAAAACATCTAAAAACCTATGTAAAGAAACTGAAATTATGTGTATCTTCTCAAAGAAGTGTCCCACGAAGGAAGTCGACCTAGATCAACCAAGATTCGACGAAACAACCTTCAGTGGACGAGTCAAAGAATATTTTTTATTAAACAACCCATTATTCGTCTTTGCAACTGAAAATATTTTAGAATGTGCCAGAGAACTTATCGACGGATATAAGTAAGACTTTTTAAAAACATTTTAAATCAGTTTTCTTTTTATTTCTATATCAGTAATTAAAATATAAAACAAACGATTTGTTAAAACAGGACTAAAACTTTGGAACCACCATGTCCAAGTGCGGAAGAACTTTGGCAGGCGAAATTCTTAGTAGATTCCACTTACCATCCGGATACGGATGAAAAAGTGGAATTTCCCGCACGTAGAGCAACAAGAATTTTTTTCAACTCGCTTATTGTTGGCGGAATGTTGGCTTACTACAAAAGCATGATCGCTGTTGGTGCTTGGCAGAGCATTAACCAAGGATTTAATGCTTTCGTTACGTCTTGTAACCGAACAAAAAAACAAGAAATATCCGACGAGTAATTAGAGATACGTCGAGATAAAGATTTAATTTAACGTAATTCATTTTTAGGTCTATTTATAAAGCTTGCGGAACGGCAACTGCGGTGGCTGTAGTAACAGCGATTGGATTAGGATGTGTTTGTAAGGTAATATTTGAGTCGAAATAATAATATTTACAATTTAATCCAAAATAATCACAGTGTTTCTTAAGTATACAGCGCAAATAATCGTACTGAAAGAGCTGGTATATCATTAACTTTACGTTTATGATGTATCGTTTACATACAGTTGAGGCAATATAATTTTGGTCACTATGTTTTTGGTAGAAGAAAGTGGTGTAGTTTATTTTTTAAATGTCAGTATGAGTGATAATTAAAATCCATTAATGTAAATGCAATTGCCATTCTATATCTCCAAAGTATACATTTTTCTAGGCAGAATCCATTCTTGTGAAGATAATGATCATGTATAGCAAGGTTTTAAGATTTGTTTATATTTTATTACTTCAATTAACGAATTTAATAAATGCACATTCAATTTACGATTTTAAACGCGCCCAATTAATGTCGTAGGTACTGCTATTATGCGTTAATTGGCTGAATCCCTCGATCATGTTAAAATTCGCTGTGATGTTGCTGTTATTTATATCGCTATAGACTCATTTTTTTTTTAAACTCAAATTTATTAACAAACTCATACAGGCTTATTTTGTAATTGTCGTTACTCAACGACATTGTTCGCCCAATAACTCCAGTCACAAATAATTTTTTATAAACTAGTCGTTAGGAATTTTGGCTGTAAAGACAAAGTTAATGTTTTCATATAGGATAATAATATAAAATATCACATTTGATCGAATGTTGATTCTTTTAAACTAAGAAGATCAGAGGGGAATTTGTGTCTGCGGTTTGATAAGCTTTGGCAATTAATAATGCAAGTGAACGAAGTAGCTATCTTTGGGAGAATACATTGTTTGACATTACAAGTATCTCAAATTTACTAGTAACCCGTACACTTTTTAGAAAATGTTATTCGGCGTTTCAAATAAGTACTATAAGTTGATCTTAAGTTTCACCATGGAAAGAAGGATGCAAGAGTGAGGTTCCTCCCCGTAACTTTACCGAATAGAGCCGAGTTGAGTACAGTGGGAGGAAAATCCAGAGTATTAACCGATCCTTTCTAATGCAAAGGTCTTGCAAGTCAAAATACCGTAAATAAATAAAGGCCAACCGCACCTCGCTGTTTTAACTCTTTCGCCGAGATGTTTTGCCCTTTTTCAAATCTTAGAGCATACGTGAAAGGGATTAATCTTCAAACCATAAATTCGACTTAGCACGATAGTCCTTTATTGGCCTGCAAAACCTTTGCATTAAGGAGGACCGGACAATACTTCGGTTCTTCCTTCCACGGTACTTAACTCTGGCCTACTCGGTAAAGTTGAGGCGTGTAACCTCGCTCTTGCATCCTTCTTTCCATGGTGAGCCTTAGAGGACTGAAACTTATAATTTGCACATATAGAACTTTACAAGGGATACTGCCAAACGATGATCGTAGACATTTTGAACTTTGAATACTTTGAAGTATAAAATACAGTAAACATTACTGCTTACTTAAATTTACGTGTTTACAAGTTGGTGTTACAAGTGTAAATACAATCTATAAAAATTACAGCAGTGTCACAGATCGCCGAGCATAATAGACAACAGATTTTGAAGTTACATACCATCTGAGGAAAGATGTCTCACGCGTCAACAATTAATTCTGCTATCCTACATTAACATTTTTAGTTTTCAGCTCTTTCTGTCATGTACAATTAGAGAAAAAAATGTTTAATGTATGCCGAGAGAATAGTGATAAGTAATGACGCATAAGACATCTTTCGCCGAATGGTGTATATGTTTATTCTTTGTTCTCTAAACCAAAACAGTAAACACTTGGCATCGTAGGTTGTGATGTCACCATAAGGTGACGACGTCGTCTTTCAAATTGATGATGAAGAGTCCAAAATAAAATAAAAGTCGTACCATATGAGGCGAACTCTGCGGTGATATACAATGGAACCTCTATACAACGAACTTCTTTGTAACGAATTTTCTCTATAACGATATTTTTTGAAGTCCCAAGAAATTCTTTTATAGAAACACTTCTATATAACGAAAAAAACTTCTATATAACGAACTAAAATTCTTTGAAGAAGTAGGGTAAATTACCGAGAAGTGAGGTAAATAGATAATCCAGGGGTTTCCCGAGAGCCCGTTGTTATGACATATAGCAGCTGATCGGATAATTCAGTAGAGGAACAACTGTTCTTGTGTTATAATTTTAATTTCATTTGTTATGCTATCTAATCGAAAGGCTTTTATTTGAAGTAGAAAAAATAATGTATAAATCTAAATATCTACATAGTGTATAACAGGAGTGAGCAACATTATGTGCAGTGGGAACCAGATTACGGTTTACTTTTCGTACGCGGGCCAGGGTAGAAAATTGACAAATTTTGGTTACTTATAAGTACCGTGCGTTCAGAAATGATTGTAGATGGTTTGAATTTGGCGCGCTATAGATTAATTTTTAAGGTTGGCATAAATACAATAATGTTAATCACATCTCATAGGCGTGTCATGGAAAATATTGAAAGCTGTCATAAGTTGTCAAAAAACCGTAAGAAAAAGATATTTTATTGGATTTATTAACATATGCCATTGCAATTGATATCGGATCTTCAACAATTATGAGTATATCTACATATACACTTAATACTGAAAAGAATACACCATGAATAAATCCGGCGACGCCACTGATATGCAAGATACGACGTAGGTAATTCACAGGTAACAATATTGACCATCAAAAATCACTAAACTACGAGCGCGCCAAATTCAAACGATCTACAATCATTTCTGAACGCACGGTACTTTTAACATAAAAAATAAAGTTAATTGTTAGATCTCCTGCTTTCATTGGTACAACAACTGCTTGGAAAGCAAGAGATCTGGGTTCGAATCCCAGTGCAGTAATGAAACATTTTTCTTCTCTATTTCTTTGTGTTAAAAATTTTTAAATTAAAACAAGAATTGTTTATTATTCCTTCTAAGGGTCTCGAGGGCCGGATTAGACTATCACGTGGACCGGACGTTGCCCACCCTTGGTGTATAATACATTAATACTGTTTTGTTGTCTCATTATGTTTTGATTTACATACATAATACTTATTTGTAACTCTACATCTATTGATAAGTGTAGATTATACATTTCATACCCTTTAAAATAAGAAAAAGAATACGGTTTCCTTGTAACGAAGTTTCTATATAACGAATTTTTTATATGGAACCTTCAAGTTTGTTATATGGAAGTTCTACTGTATATCCATCCTATTCTGTTATAGAAACTGGTTATGTTTATCTCTTTTTAATAAACTTGTTATTGTTTAAAAAGTTGGTAGAGAGTCTGTTGTGTGTTTGATTTGAACTTCAAGTCATTCGAACGGGGGTTTCTTGGAAGAGGGGATTGACCGAGCTTACGATACACTGTGGTGGACGGTAGGTTTGTGATGATTTTTATTCTGATCAATGCGAAAAACTATAAAAAATGCAGAAACATGGAAAAACTTTTTCCTACTCTATAAAATGCAATAAAAATTGAAAATTGGTGGGAAGGTCCTTCAGTTAGAAAACTTTTAAGCTTGTTTTACAAAACTAACGTACACTCAACGTCTTAAGAATAATCCTCCTGATAGAGACAGGTAGCCTAAATCCCTAAATAGTCCCACGTAGACATCTCTACCTCTCTATATTCTAAAAGTTATTCTTTAAAGACGCAGAATATAGGTTGAAGGTGACCAAAATGTTATGGCCGCAAATGCAAATAGTGGATTCATATTTGACATAAAAAATAGTGCAGGTAGTACACCACATTAGTGTAGTTTATATTTATATAGAGATCTTTAATTAACAATGAGCTCAATTTTTATTATAAAAATCAACAAATTTGATTTTAAATCGTTCGTATAAAAATGATACAGTAAAACTCCGCTAATCCGAACTCCAATAATCCGGATTCTCCAGTAATCCGGACGAAATTGAAATATTAGTTATTTACATTATGTATTCCATAATCCGGATTACTTGTGATTCCATAATCCGGATCGTAGGTTGCGCAGTTTGCATGTATGTACGTCATGATGCTGTTCGTGTAAAAAGCAGTTCGTTAAAAAGAATCATGGCGCCAAAGAGAACACACAAAACATTAACTCTAGCGGAAAAACACGATATATTGCAAAAATTAAAAATTTGTATTAGTGGAAAGGTGTTGGTTACTAAGTATGGAGTTGGTACATCGATGATTTTCAATATATTAGTAGTGTGTGTTTTGATTTAATAAATCCCTACATGTATTTAACGTACTTTTGTGACTTTTAAAAAAGTTCCAATAATCCGGATGTTTCACTAATTCGGATTGCCTCGGTTTTCATTGATCCGGACTAGCCGAACTTCACTGTACTTTAGAAATTCCACCAAATCCATGTTATCGCTAGATTAATAAGAAAAGTATGAATCTCAATTTGGTAAAATTTTGCAGAAAACAAAAAAAAAGCACTTTAATCAACATTTGTATAGGAACTGATAAATTTTTAAAACCATTTATGTTAAAATTTGCATTCCAACATCTGCAAAATTTTCGGAATTGGTGTGTTTACTAATTGAATACCACAAAATCACACTAAAACCTCAATTTTCGAAAATTTGTAGTTATTGAATTTGTATGAACTTTAAACCACTATTGAGAAATAAACTTTTTTAACACGTTTGAACGTGAGGTAGGAAGTGTAACGTATTTTTCTTTGAAAATTTAAGAAACATAAGAACTTTGAATGTATTTTTCCGAGTGTTTTAAACAACCTTGTGCATGTCGAATAGTTTTAAAATGTCGAATTTTTATTCGAATTTAAAAGAAAAGTTTTATTTCAAAACGTAAGAAGTTAAATAATTGAAAAGTGGGGGGATGAAACGATTGTTGAATTTATAATATTTTTATGCCTCCCAATCGTTTATTCTCCTACTTCTGTAAAACTTTATTTTTGAATGTTTTTATTTCAAAATCTAAGAAGTTCAATAATTGAAAAATGGAAAAATGAAACGATTCTTGACTTAAAACTACTACTTTAGCAACAATTTATCATATTTTCATGCCTCCAAATAGTTTTTCCTCTTACTCCTGTAAAACTTTATTTTTGTTATTTAACTCCTTGTTATATTAACGCATCAATTGGTCAGAACATCACGCTAAGACGATATTCTTAGTAAAAGTGGGAGTAAATGGAAGTTTTCTTGTTACGTCGACATTTATGTTTTTAATGATCTAGTAACGTTACGTCTGTTCGTAGAATCGATTGCAAACCATTTAATTAAAGCATATACTTCATTTTAATCACATGTTTTAGAATCGTTTAAAGTAGATTCTACGACCACCTAATATGTATTATTAACCGTTTGAGTCCCAAGCAGCGCGATCGCGCTGTTCAGATTTTATGTCGAGAAAACTCAGTACTGTGCTCAGTACATATCGAACATTGCGGACAACTCACGGTCCGTTACCGATTATCGAAGTCGCGCGCTCGGATTTACTGAAGCAAATACATCATACAACTCCCATAGTACATTTTACAATAGGTAGAATAATATTATAAAAGCGCTATCGCGCTGCTTGTCTCTTTTCATGCTCATTTGTAGAAAGCGCGATCGCGCTGTTTGGGATTCTTCGACAGTGTTTTTTCAAAACCGTCTCAAACGGGACTCAAACGGTTAAATAACTCTTTATACTATTGCTGACTATTTATATTCGAAGCTTAACGTTAAAAATAGAAAACATGCACATTTACTTATTAATATTTTATATTATCTTCGCGATCGTCATCCATGTCGATCAATGTAGTATTCAAATATAGCGAGTTGTTACCGTTATAAGTCGAATATTCCTGCAGTAACATCGTAAATCGACATTGAAAAGACATTTCGAACGTTACAGTTGAATCGTTGATCGGTGTAATTTCGACTAAAACGTAGCTATATTCGAAATTTTCCGACCGTAAATATGAAAATTTTACAAACGTTAAAAAATTGCCTCGTTTTATATGCAAAATGAACCCGAGTGATTTTGAAATTTAAACTCCTGTAATATTCGAATAGTTATTTTTGTGTAACATTGAATTATCAGTTGAATATTTTTTCTTAAAAATTTTACATTTCTGTTTTGTTCATTTTAAACGTAACAAATAGTCTGAAAAATCAAATAAATGCAATATTTTTGATCAGCTATCACATTCATATAAGTGTCCTGTTTTGATTGGTCGACTATCGAAATTTTCGTAACGAGTTAATAATTTAATTTAAATGATTCACTTTGATTCTGTTTCATAATAAATAAAGTTATGGAACTAAACTTCCAATATCTCCAAAAAGAATCACTTGTTGATCCATTCTCATCAAGACTAAACTTCAAATTTACATTATTGGATATAAAATCTCTTTCATTTACTGCAATTATTTTAGTTTCAACTATACAGAAAGATTTATAAATATTTCCAAATCTTCTAATACACAATTGTTTTAATATGTTTGTCGGTGAAGATTTAAGTTAAATTTTCATATTTTGCAACAAAAATATGACCTTCTTCACCTTTTGTTAGATTATATACACTTAATTATGAATCACTCTGTATAACCGAATCGTTTAAAATTTCTACTAAAGTTTTCTTTTAATTTTATTACTTTTATAGAAAATGTATGATAGATTACTATGGAGAAGCGCTCCGTTTGTAGCAGTTGCTTTAGCAGATTGCGTAAGAGTACCACTTTTAAGAGAATGCGATTTGAACGGAGGCGTACCTTTGGTGGACGTAAACGGTACGCCGCTTGGTTATTCAACACATGCGGCTTGTAAAGCCGTCGGGGATGATGTTTTATGTAGGATAATGATGGCCGCACCTGCTTTATGTACGAAATAAACGTTTTAAATCCCGCACGCAATTTAAGCAAACTTTAACGGTTCTTTTTTGTAGTGTTGCCACCTTTGTTGTGTAATCACCTAGAGCGCACGGGGACGTTTTGTCGGTACCCTTGGCTAAATTATCCAACTCACATATTTCTGGTGGCTTTATGCATAACGTTTATAACGCCGCTAATGAGGGGTTTGTTCGAAGATAGAGGGATGATGTGGGTGGCCGACATCGAGGATGAACTTTATTGTACTTTAAAGCAGCACCCGACGAAGGTGGAGTACGAAAGGGATCTGCCCAAGGACCAACAGTGAAAAGATTCAAAGAGAGAAGAGTTCAAAAAGTGGAAATCTGTGATCTTTTTTTATATACATGCGTTTTTTTGACCTTAAATATCTTACATATTAATATAGACGGTTATTTTTAATAAATGCCTTTACTATTAAATTGTTTTGTGGTTTCTTGGTTA
The DNA here is from genome assembly GCA_036711955.1 of Digitonthophagus gazella. Taxonomy (NCBI): domain Eukaryota; kingdom Metazoa; phylum Arthropoda; class Insecta; order Coleoptera; family Scarabaeidae; genus Digitonthophagus; species Digitonthophagus gazella. The sequence goes on from JASCIT010000001.1 coordinate 14,357,758, forward strand.
CTGATATCTTGGTATCTTTTGAATTTTTCTTTAATATTTTATAGTGGCGAACTTCTGAAATTTTTCTGAATCGTTAAATAAGTTTAAAAATCACAAAAATTACGTTGAGAATTGCATAAAACTACTAAAAACTCTCTAAATAATTTCCAAAATAGAACAAATTACTTTACAGCATTGGTAATTCGAATCCCTTCTAATTCGACTGTGATGATTACGACGACAACCCCATTGTGTAAAGAGACATCTGTAATTCGAACTTTGTAAGGTGATATACTGACCAAGTAATAGAGGTAGGTAGACGTTTGTAGAACCGACCCTCGGTCTCTAACTTCCAAAGGTTTCAGGTCCAAATTATAACATGTGCATTGTACGTCATAGGTAGATACAATAACAGGTCCATAAACCGAATGTCGGTATCATAACGAGAAACGCATTGGTTGAACATGGTTGGACGGATAGTCATCAATTAAGCACTCCTGTATGTCATTACCTAGGTGTATCCGAATAGTAGAGGCATAGGCTAACTATATACGTATATGCTTTTTAGATCAAATAAGGTGATTGAAAAAAAGTTATTCATATCATTCAATAGCGACTATAGTGGCATATCTCAAAAATTGTAAAATTCGTACTACCTGTTGCTTTGAATCCTTAAAATTACGCTTTTTGCCATTGCAAGACTGGTACTAAATTGAATCATATAATCACAAAATAATTTTTTAATTGAAAAATTTAAATTTCAAACAGACTAAATGTCAATTAAAGAAAATGAAAGAAAATATGTTGAATGATCCACTATACCAGTTGTAAATGAATAGACTGGTAAGCAAAGAGTGTCAAAACACACTGTCAAGTCTGATCTCGCAATACGTTCGTTTTAATTTTAAGACGTCTTAATTTCATTTTAAAGTGCTTGTTTTTTGGAGTTGGAAGAATTTTTAATATTGTCAAATATGATATTAATGACTTGAATAAGATAATAAAGTTTGTCCCTGAGGATTGTGTAAACCGAAACATGTAAGACGATAGTCAATATATAACCAATAAAAGTACAGAAATTTTATCAATATTTATTTATTATTCAATATGAAAAAATATAGTTTTTCTTTCAAAAATGGTTTGTTTGCAGTAGACAATAATATGTAAAGTGTACCCGCGATTACAAGACAAAAAGACGCTCAGTGTAACTACACAACATGCCATTAGTACCACATAATCATATTTCCCGTTTTTGTAATGCTTCGTAAAGTCAATTTTTCATTATTTACCATAACTATACCTATATCAAACAACCGCACCATCTCCTGAATTAGATATCACCATAATTATGTATGTAATCTACTGATTACACTCGGTTATACCTAACCGAGCTTTATAAAATCAGACCTGTAGGTGTACTACAATTTTTAAACTCGTTTTTCTCCCATATTGGCATATTTGAGTTGTGCCATTATTATCGTCGTTGAGGGATATCCAAAATCGTCTGGTTGTATTTATAATATAGGGGAACAGCGGATAGTATGGGCCCCTTAAGGAAAAAGGTGCACAACACTTTCATTTTTGCCGAAAAATAAGATGTTATTACCTAAACTTTTTCTTTGAACACTTTTCTATGTATGATTAAAAACGTGTAGTATATAGCCACAACAAACACATATTCATCAAAGGTTTAAGGAATGCTTATTTTTGTAACGATGAAAAGTAGTCGGGTAGTATGGGCCGCATAAAAAAATAGAATTTTAAATAAAACAAAAGACAATAACACAAATAGTATGTACCAAGCGATCAAAAAACCTACCTCAAAGTAGGCTTTGACTTTTTTTCTACTGTTGGTACTGTTCGAAGCTGTGATATTTCTAATTATTTGTTCTATCACATTGGCATCTTTATTAGCGTATAAAAACTAACCTAAAAACTGATGCTGTCGTCTTCTGACAGATACTCTCAACCTATAAATTATAATTTCATGGCTTACTTTGAGGTAGTTTTTTTATCGCTTGGTATTTATCGACAAATAATACGGTTCAATAAGCTTTATCCTTTTGTTTATTTACAATAATCACAATAATAATACAAAGCGTTGTCCACTGCTGCGCAAAGTTCATGAGCCCAGCCCTTACAAGCTTTGCACTGAATCCAGTTTTCTATAAAATTTTCTCCACACACAATGCATTCTATATTGTCACAGATTGCATCTTCTTTGGACGTGCCTGGTTTCGGATTTGTATAGTCTACAGTCTTCATTGTTCTTTTCCCCTTTCCTGTCAGTTTTGATTTCTTTTTAATCTTAATTTCAGGCCTAACTTTTTCTAGCATCTGCTGCTTTTTAAATTTTTGTTTTTTCTTCTCCTTCGCAACTTCTTTCTCAAGTTCTTTATTTTTCTTTTCAATCAAAGTTTCCTTAATTGGCGTTGACGTAAGTATTTCACTCCTCTCTACTTTTCTTTTTCGGCTCATTAATCTCTTTTTATTACATGAGGGCAGCGGAGATATCTTTTTCAAAACACCCGATATGTTAGGTTGCGAAGAACTAGCAATTTCTGTAGTGGGGATAATAGGTCTTAGAGTCGATGACAGAGGGCTCCCTGAAACAGGGGTAGTTGTAACAGTGGTCTCTGGCAAGGGTGAAGAATGATCCATGTCAGTAAGCGCGCTGCCCATAAAATCCACATCAGAAAAAATGTGTGGATTAAAAGGATATATTCCTGTGCATTTGAAGCCACTTTCTGCTACGTCTAAGCGACATACTTGCTTATAGGCATCTGCAACTAGTTTTGCAATTTCATAATCACTAATTTTAATGCCAGGGTTAGTCCTCATCCACAAACTGCAAGCATGGTTGTAACAATTTTTGAAAGGTTTCATAAAAGATCTGTCGAGAGGCTGTAGTTTGTGTGTCGTATGAGGTGGGAGAGATAACATGTGTACATGGTTTGATCGAGCATAGGAAATGACGTCAAGTTCCTTGTGCGTTCCATGACCGTCGACGATGAGCAAAACAGGATCTTCTGCAGTAGGTTTCGTACATGCCACGAAGTGTCCAAGCCACTTAAGGAAAGCTTCTGATGTCATCCATCCATTAGAAGTTGGGAAAGCACAGCTATCAGTCGGGGCACCTATCATTAGACGTTCATTCATCCTTTTCCTCGGAAATACAAATAATGGAGGTATAAACTGTCCAGTCGCACTCATGCAGAACATAAGAGTGACATTACGACCCCTTTCTCCTGATGTAATTTTTCCAACTTGGCGCTTGCCTTTTACTGTTATGACTTTGTCATTTTCATGTACACAAGAGACCCCTGTTTCGTCTCCGTTAAAAATTCTAGATGGACGAAAGGAGTGTTTGTCAAGCAAGATTTTCAGTTGGCCAAAAAACCTTTCCACCTGTTGTTTATTAAACCCGACACAACGCATTAAACTTGTAGATTGGGGTTTCCTATAGCTTAGATTTGGGTGTCTCTTCATGAAACTAGTATAGAAATCCTTTCCAGCAGCTCTCTTTTCTTTATTAAACCTGTGAGGAAGTTTTAAATTTTCTGCTAAATCATAGGCTAACTTTAAGAATTCAGTTTTTGCCAGGGGAAACAACCTAGAGTCTAAATCTTTTATATGATCAACTAAAATTAATTCTAAGTCTTCATCAAACGTGGGTTTGAAAAAACCCATTTGAGGTTTCATCATGGTCGGATGACGTGCTGAAACAGACTTTATTTTTCTTTGCAACGTGGTTCTAGGAACACCAAAACGTTCGGCGGCCGCTCTAGAGGACATTTGATTTTCTAATACGCACAAAACCGCTTGCTTCATGGTGTCCTCTTTCCACTCCCCACGACCCTCCCCATGAGGCTTTTTCTTGAATCTCGGCATCGAGTACTGTGGATAAAAACTACAATTTACCTGTGGCCCATACCACCCGATATTCGTATGGCTCATACTACCCGACCGACGTTACAAACTTATTCACGGTGGTGACAGAAAACGACTTTAGCAACAAGAATTAAATTATCGCAGTATAAACCACATTAATGTAGGTGAATATTACTACTACAAGAAATTTTTTACTCCTTACCTTTAACAGAAAAGCGTTATGATGAAAATTATGCGTAGTAACTATGTGACAATACAAAAAGCTAACAAATTTTATACCAGCTAACACAAAGCGCTTACAGGTTTCAAATTCTGTCATAATCTGGCATGATAAAGGAACCGTCACCTAGGTAACCTATATGTATGTTACCTAGCAACAACTTCGGAAAACATAAAGTGGCCCATAGTATCCGGCGGCCCATACTAACCGACGTTCCCCTAGTGTTTTTATAAGACTCCTTCGACAATTTTGGAAAACGTTATGTTACAAGGTGTGACAAATCCAGATTTTGGTGTAATAATCTTTTCTTAGTTTTCATAAATAAACCGTAACGAGTTTTTAAAGTTTCCAAATTTTTCTTCTAGGTTAAAATATTACATTTTGTAGAGGTTAAAAAAATATTCTAAAATTCAAAATTTTTATTATGTAACATCTAGATTTTCGTCTATTATTTAAAAATAGACAGTTTAATCCATCTTTGGTATAAAAATCTTTTCTTAATTTTCATAAATAAAATCGTAATGAATTTTTAAAATATCTAAATTTTTCGTCTAACAATAAGTTAAAAATGTCAAATTTTGTAGAGGTTAAAAAAATATTCTAATACTCAAAATTTTTATTATGTAACATCTAGATTTTCGTCTATTATTTAAAAATAGACAGTTTAATCCATCTTTGGTATAAAAATCTTTTCTTAATTTTCATAAATAAAATCGTAATGAATTTTTAAAATTTCTAAATTTTTCGTCTAACAATAAGTTAAAAATGTCAAATTTTGTAGAGGTTAAAAAAATATTCTAATACTCAAAATTTTTATTATCTAACATCTAGATTTTTATCTATTATTTCAAAAAGGACATTTTAACCCGTCTTAAGTATAAAAATCTTTTCTTAGTTTTTATAAATAAAGCCGTAATGAATTTTTAAAGTTTCAACATTTTTCGGTTAGGTTAGAAATGTCAAATTTTATAGAGGTTAAAAAAATATTCTAAAACTCAAAATTTTTATTATCTAACATCTAGATTTTTATCTATTACTTCAAAATGGACATTTTAATCCGTCTTTGGCATAAAAATCGTTTCTTAGTTTTTATAAATAAAGTCGCTAGGTTATAAAAAAGTTACTAAAATCGATTTGAGAAAAAATAAATTTTAATTGGAATTTACAAAACTAGGTTATTATTATTTATTTTATTTTTATTTTACAAGGTATTGGATTTGGAGTTTGAGTGTTTAGCTCTTCTTCTCCAGTCTCAAGGTTTATGCTTCACTTTTTTCCATTAGAATCTGCGATCTGAGTACGATGAGTTCATTTTGATTACTTTATCCGTACTATATTTCAATTTGCCTAATCATTTGTTATTTTTTGATATATTCTTCAAAATTACCGATTTCTTCACCAAAATAACGAATTTTACATCAAATTTTATAAAATAACTTTTATTTAATTTTGATGTGAGGTCATAATCCTGTATTAATTTTGAAACTTTTACACATCAAATAATGGCAGGTTATATCGCTATGTTAATTCTGAAATTTTATCATATGAAATGACAATTAATGGTGGGTTTACAATGTCCAAAACTAGGTTATAAAAATCGTTATTTAAGACAAAAAGTTGATATATTTTAATATCATAAATAAATAATATAATTGTAAAATTACAGCCGGCCCATTTCATCTTGGCCTACCGAGGTCACCTGCGCAGTGGCAATAAGTGGGAGGTTCTTAGAGTGTGACGATGAGAAAATTACGTGAAATTTTTGGGAGAAGCAACATGCCAACAAGACGCACTATTTATCGTGTAGTGAATGATTTGGAAGAAAGAGGGAGTGTAGCTGATAGACCCAAGCATGGACCACAACGTACTGCAAGATCGGCTGAAAACATTACTGCTGCTCAAGAAAGTGTTCAAAACAATCCATTAACCTCAATTCGACGCCGTGCTCAGGAGTTGGGTCTTCAAAGAACAACTTTAGCCACAATTTTGCATAAAGATTCGCATTTGTTTCCATTTAAGATTCAGTTGACACAAGAGCTTCTTCCAGAAGACCATTTACACCGCCGTACATATGCCAATAGAATATTACAGCTCGCCCATAACAATCCCGATTTTCATGAAAAAATCATCATGAGTAACAAGACACATTTTCATTTGAATGGATATGTGAATAAATAGAATAGTCGGTTCTGGGCAATAGAAAACCATCAAAGTATTCATCAGTCACCTTTGCATCCATTAAAAGTGACAATCTGGTGTGCAATTTGGTCAGGAGGAATCATTGGACTTTACTTATTTGAAACTGAAAACGGTTAACGGTAACTGTGAATGGGGAGCGATATCGTGATATGATTGAAAACTTTTTAACACCACAACTACCTGCTTTGGGCTTGATTAACATGTCATTTCAACAAGACGGTACTACATCACATACAGTCAGGATTACAAAGGAATTACTGCGAGACCTCTTTCCACAACAAGTTATTTCAAGAAATGGTGATGTTGATTGGCCTCCATGGTCACATGATTTGATTGCTCCGGACTTGTTTTTGTGGATATTTCTGAAAAGCATGGTTTATGCAAACAAACCAGAAACGCTGGAGCAACTCAAACAAAATATTTGTGATGAAATTAATGAAATACTGCGTGAAATGTGTGAGAATGTAATGAAAAATGTGCTCAGAAGGGCTCGCACTTGTGAGGCTAACAGAGGCGGACATTTATCTGATATTGTATTCCATACATAATTGCCGACATTAAATAAAACATTTATCAATATAAGATCCATTCTCTTTCATTTAATCAAAAATTATAAACAAAAAAAAGTAGTATACCTTCCCGGCGGACACCCTATACTTATTATATCTGATCGTATTAAATATTGAATTTGTGCTCAAGATACTAATTAAAAACTAGTGAAGCAACCAAACCTGAATAATGATTCAACCCTATTTTTGCTATTCCTAACAATATTAGGTTCATTTAGGGAATATTAGATTTTACATATGATTTGTGATCATCAATTTATTTTCTTTTCTCTGTTCTCCATAAAAAAACGGACTTTTTCTCTATTCAAAACATGTTCATGTAAACAGAGTCTACCTCAATTGTAATATTATTTTTTTATTTGAAAATCTATTGTTATTTATTTAACATGCCTCATTCACACATTCTAACAATAAGGTGTAAATTAAATTTCGGTTCGCCGTCAGACCAAATATTTTGTTTAACAAATTTGTGAATTATTTAGTATTAAGTGGAATATAAATATTCCAAAAATTTTTCCCAATATTTAGCATTCAATTATTAACTTTAAGTAGAATTTATCATATCGGTACTAAAAACCATATATTAGTCATAATTCATAGTACACTTTTTGAATGACAAGAAAATGAGCGCATTAATGAAACATTGAAGTTTTCAAAGAACAGATACATTAATTATTAATATTAACACCGATAATAGAACCCAGAAAGAATAATTAAATTTTTATAGTTGTGGCAATAATTTTATTCTCAATAAGTTGTTTTTTTCTTTTTAGATTGAGTCATATTCTTGAAAATAATCCAACTTATAAGTTCTTGAAAGTAGCCATACGCATACGTCGAAAGTATTTCAATTATGTATTTAAATCCAAGATAACCAAACAAATCCTTAACTCCCAAAACGTCTAAACATACATATAAAGAGTTAATAGGGTAAAGGTATTGGTTAGCCGATCGGTACTGACTCTCGATCATTTTGTATTTTAAAGTCAAATAACAAGAAATTTATAGTGAAATCTCCCTTATGCGGACACCAACGGAACTGATCGAAATTTTAATGAAAACTATTATTCAAAAAAATCGGATATTTAAAGATTATAATATGTATGTGAATGTTTTTAAAATAAATAAAAATATTAAAACTTAAATTCATTTATTGAGTAAAATTAAGAGTATTCTAGTCCTCCTGCTTGTCCAGAAATCGTATTTTAAATTTGGAAAGAAGCTTCAAAGACACTATCACCATAATTTTGGATATTCTCTGCTAGTACTGGAACGTCATCGACGTCAGGATCTTCAGATAGTTTTTGCACTTCTGGATTTTCAATTTTTTGTCCTGAATCTGGGTCTTCAACATACTAATTTTCATCCAGTTTAAAGAAATCATTAAGGTTTTTGTTATCAGTAAATTTCAGCAAATTCTTATATTTGAGAATATCTGTAACTACATTAAATGGTAAGTCATCTTCTGGATCAGATGTAAAAGCCACAGTTGGTCTTCACTTTGCATATTGTCGTGCTTAAATGCTGCTTTAGGGAGCAATTTTTAACTGTTTCCTTGGTTACTTGAACCCAAGCGGTTTTTGGAAAGTACAATACATCCGCATATCTTTTTCTGCATAGACGTAAATCTAGTATTGAACCCCGTTCGTACCGAAAAAATGAGAATGTTTAAATTTCTGTGTACTCGGGGAAGTTCCTCATTCAAGCTAAGCAGAAAAGCACGACATAGGCTGCGCTTGTACCTTGCAAATGTTGAAGTCGGTAAAACACTGGTTAAAGGGAATATTTCATCTAGAAAAAAAATCAAATCAAAATCTTTAAAAATGAATTTTTGATGAGTTTTTAAAGTTGATCGATTTTCCTAAGTTTGGTTAAGAAGTGTCAAAAATGTTTTAGCAACTTTGAAATTTTTTTAAATTTTTTTGACAACACTTGGAATAAAACGTCCTGTTTTAATTAAAATTAGAATGATTCAAGTTTCATTTACAAACAAAATCATATCAAAATCTTTAAAAATGAATTTTTCGTGATTTTTTAAAGTTGATCGATTTTTTAAAATTAGGTTAGAAGTGTCAAAAATTTTTACCAACTTTGAAATTTTTTTATATTTTTTTGACAACAGTTTTAATAAAACGGTCTTTGTTATATAAAACTAGAATGTTTTACGTTTCACCTAGAAAAAGAAATCAAATCAAAATCTTTAAAAATGAATTTTTGGTGAATTTTTTAAAAATGTTTAATTTTCTAAGCTAAAAAAAATTTTACCAACTTTGAAAATGTTTTTAATTTATTTAACAACATTTAGAATAAAACGTTCTTTTTTTTTGGTTAAAACTATAATTTTTAATTCAAATCGTCATAAAATTTCAAACCTTAACAACTATTATGGCGAATTCGATTTGCAAAACTAGTGTGCACTGGTGCACACTCGTTGAGTGCAAAGTGTGACATATGTCACACTAGCTTAGTGCAAAAAAAGGGCAAATTCAACAGAACGCAATGAAATCAAACATAATCATAACATCACTTGTAAGTGTGTTCAAGGCTAGATGATGTTTAAAATGTTTTATAAACCACAATAATAAAATGTAACAGAACACAACGAAACAACCAACAGAACACGCTGTTATGCACTGGTGCGCACTAGTGCAACCATTCGAATTCGCCATTAGTTTCTGAGATAGGAATTTTTTTAAATTGACTAGTCTTTTATTAAAGGGAGACACCCAAGTTTTTCGCGCGGTGGATTGTTCGTCCAAGAGGGAGTTGACACAATGTAAATCATATGAGAGTCGGACGGTTCCCTGAGAACCTCTCTGTCCAAGGGAGGTGTCCATTTAAGAGGGGTGTCCGCGAAAGGGATTTCACTGTATTAGTCATAATTCACAGTACACTTTTTGAATTGCAAGAAAATGGGCGATTTAATAAATCATTGAAGTTTTCAAAGAATAGATACATTAATTATTAATATTAATACCAATAATAGAACCCAGAAAGAATAATTAAATTTTTATAGCTATGCCAATAATTTTATTTCCAAGAAGTTTTTTTTTAATTGAGTCATATTCAGAGCCGTTTTAAGACAAGCAAGTGCCCTAGGGCTAAAAATCTGAGGCGCCCTTCAGTTTTAATATACAGTGTGTCCCAAGATAGGTGAAACGACTCTTATAAAACGTAAAAAATTTTCGATGTTAATTTTCATCTTTTGGAGTTCAGCCCTGCTTAGTTAAATACTACTTTGTAACATATTTTCACTTAAAAAGAAATAAGTGAATCTGGGCAGTGAATAAAAACTCTTTCTGCAGCAGGTAAAGTACCTTTTCTGTTCACCGTAGATCAAATTGTTACTAAGATAGTTTGTTCAGGATGAAACGTTATGTCCATATGCAAATTTTTGGAATGATCGGCCTACTTTGATAAAACGCATTGTTATTTCCGTAAGTAGCAGATGAGACGATTTTTTTTGTCGAGCATCAAACGTTTTTGGGAGAAATAAGGGAAACGCTCTTAAACTAGCTTAAGAAAAACCTTATTTATTCCCTTATTTCTCACGAAAAGGTATGATACTCGACAAAAAAAATCGTAATCTGCTACTTACGGAAATAACGATGCGTTTTATCAAAGTAGGCTGATCATTCCAAAAATTTGCATATGGACATAACGTTTCATCCTGAACAAACTATCTTAGTAACAATTTGATCTACGGTGAACAGAAAAGGTACTTTACCTGCTGTAGAAAGAGTTTTTTATTCACTGCCCAGATTCACTTATTGCTTTTTAAGGGGAGATATCAGTGTGACAGGCTGAAAAATGAGGTGTTTTTTTGGGATTTTTTTTCTTTTAAACGGCTGTATCAAACTATTTGGGATTTTGTCTATTAATTATTGAAGCATTAAAGTATGCAAGGAAATGTTCTTTGAATTTATATTACGATCTATGAAGCAGGGGAGCAGTCGTAAAATGACGTCTCAGAAAAAAGACCTCCCGACGGTTGACAACATTAGAGCCACAGCAAGCATCTGAAATGAAAAATTCGAAAAGATTATTAAATTATAATAGTATAGCTATCGCAGCATCGTAGAAAATTTGAAAATTTTGATTTAAAAAGAAATGGTGGCCATTTAAAAAAAAAATTCGGATTTTACACGAAAATTTTGCAGTAAATCGTGAATAAAAAAAAAGTAAACAATTTAAAAAAAACCTCTACGATGCAACGATAGAGATAAGGTTTCTGAAGAGAATCCATGTTGAATAAAGTCGATTGGACAAAATTTAACAGAGTAATGCTGTCAACCAGGTAAAAAAACGCGTTTAAAGTTTTGAGAGGATAAAATTGAATGATGTAACTTGAATATTAATATAAAACAAGTTCTGACCGATTATTCTGCTATCCCTGGACCATATAGAAGTTCATCTGCGTCCAACAATAACATTTCCTCCTCCTCACGTCGGTTTAAAGAGTAGCGTTCGGCGTCCTCGATACGTTTTCGGTCGATTTCGCGGCAATAATTGAACAGTTTCTCGCCGGTGGAGGTTCCCAAGTCCTCAACAACATTCAACAAAGCCACGTGACCATCGTTGAATATGATAGTAACCAAATTAGCAGCTGTTTTGACTACTTGGACGCCACAAAAACACAGTCTTCTATAGACTGCTCTGAAAGCGTCGACGCTTGACGCCAATTTCAAATACTTCTAAGCCGAATATTGTTTAAACATTTTGTAGGCATATTCTTAAAGGACAAAACTAACTATTTAAGCAAGAAAAAAAAATCGAATATTTTTTTTTCACACTGATATCTCCCCTTAAGTGAAAATATGTTACAAATTAGCCTTTAACCAAGCAGGGCTAAACCCCAAAAGACGAAAATTAACATCGAAATTTTTTTATGTTTTATAAGAGTCGTTTCACCTATCCGGGGACACACTGTAGATAGAATTTTATTACAAAACTGTGCTTAACTAATTCTCAATAAGATTTTTCTTAATTTACTGATCGGCGCCCCACATAGAGCGGCGCCCTAGGGCTATAGCCCTATTAGCCCAATGGATAAGTAAGCCCTGGTCATATTAGCATTCATGAAATTAATCCAACTTATAATAAGTTTTTAAAAATAGCCATACGAATATGTCGAATTTATTTCAATTATTTAAGTTGAAAATAACCAAACAAATCTCTAACTCTCAAAACATATAAACATTTAATGAGTTAATATTTAAATTTTATCCAAAACTCAACAAAAAAATCTCATTTAAATCCTAATAAAATACACCTTCCCTTTATTAGATGGCGCTCCAATCTAAAATTCTTACCTTCTTCCATTTTACCTGAGCGGTACGCAAGCGCACAACAACCCAACAATACAAACACAACAGGTTCCCGTTTCAGTTGTGGTTCGCAGTTGGCGTGGTAGAGGTCGATTTAAACGTCGCAGAGTGCCGCGAGCGCGTTTTAAACGCGATGTCCACGACGAAAAACTTTTTTCCTGGAGAAAATCCGCTCGAAAGCGTGTATGAAAAATGAGTGAAAAGTCGTTTAGGGTCGTTCGACGTGAGTTTTCGCGAAGTTTTAAACGAGTTTCGCGTCGCAACGACTAAGCTACAGGTGTGTGTAAGTGTTTCCGTTGGGACACAATCACTTTTCTGTAGTTGTTGTTACTTAGGAAGTTTTTACTTTTTTTTTCTAAGTTGTTAACGTTTAACTTTTGGGAGGAAAATGTGAAAGAAAGTTTGGTTTATTTATTAAAACTTTTTTTAGGGGGGTGGATTTGAGACTATGTATGAAGGAGTTTTCGTGAAACCGCGATCGAAAATGGAGGAAAAGGAACGGAATGTTCTTCTAGGGATTCTTGTGGTTTTAGCGGTCGTCAGGGCGACTTCTTCGGCAGGTAAAAAATTAATACCTTAGTTGTCTTTTACGAATTTACCAACTTAATTCAACTAAATTTTATTTTTTTAAAACGTTTTAATTTATTATTTTTTTCTTAGAACTTAATTAATTATATTTATCACAAAGCGTCTACTGTGGATAAGAAGAAAATAGATTCCTTGTTTAATTTCATTCAAAGCTCTATTAAATTAGGTTTATCTAAAAAATACTAACTTAGATAACCTTTAATAAAATAAAAAACAAACTTACTTCAGATTTAAAGGTTTTTAACCTTTTGAAACAAGCCTTTAAGTCGTTAAAACTTCTAAGTTGTAGTGAAAATAAAAGTTGCTGTTAGAAAAGCAAGAGAGCGTTAAAGATTGAAAGGAACGTGTAAAAGCAACAGGTTAAAGTAAATTTTAAAGGTTTCGGTTTGTATTGGTGACTAAAAGATGAATCAGTGTTAATTTAAAATGCTATTACTCAGTTATTGTTCAACAATAATTATAAATTGAATAAAAAAGAATTGTAATTGAGATGGCGTGAATAATTTAAATTTCAATTTATACTCCAATTATTTTAAACAATACAATGTTTTTTGAGAAAAATGGACTTTTTAATTGAAGTGTAGGCTGCGATTTCCTTTTTTGCAGCTGGCACTTTTTCAAAGTTGTGTCGTTCATTCAAATTGTTTGATTTGTCAAATAAATGTCTTTGTATTTAAAGTGTTTGTTTTAAAACGTAAGATTGTATTTTGAGTAAGTTTAGAAATGAGGTGTATGGAAGCTATATGACAGATGTCTAAATGACATTTTAACAAACTGTACGATATCGGTATAGAGTCGAAATTTTTAAGATGACAAATTAAATAATGGCGTACGTTATAAAATGTCAACTTAAATCACAGGTAACAACATTGAGCATTGAAAACTACTAAATTAGAAGCGCGCCAAATTCAAACACCTTGCAGTCATTTATAGATAGGAGACTCACCTTTTTGTTTGGCTGGTACTTTGTTTAGTTGGGGATAATGTCACCAATGGCGCTACGTTCGTTTAGCAGTTTTGGGTACTAGCGAAAAAATAAAAAAAAGTCAATTTTATTCCTTAATTTTCGATTTTTGTTTGATGAAATATTGTAAACGACAAAATTAAAACCACCTAATTTTATTAATAGAACACATTGATTTATTGATGAATAAATATATTAATATGCGTTTAGTCACTACTAATACCTATTTATCTGATTTTCAAATTTTGTTATTTTGTACTCATTCTTCTAATAGTTCCTGGTTCATCAAATCACTTGAAACACCAACAGCAAACCACTTAAAATCCACCAAACCAATTAGAACCACTTGAAATAGCTTACGCGATTCTAGCTTTTCACAAAAAGCAAGACATGAAAAGAAACGTCAACTTTTTAAAAGTTGAAAATATTTTAAAACCGTGCGATATCAATTGTGTTGTGCGCAAATGATGTGCAGTACGTATTAATCATATCGACCTATCCAACGAAAACTGTCGTAAGTCAAAAATGGTGATTTTGAAAAATTTGAAAAGAAAACAGAATTAATTGCTATTCTTCTATGGTGAATCCTTTCGGAATCCTTTATAAGATATCTATAGAAACCAAGTAGGAAATTTTTACCTAGAAAATTTTATTTCTTAACATGCAATCGGTTCAAAACCTTTAACCCCTTAAGGACCGATTTTTTTTTCAAAAAATGCACCAAAAAAATCATTTTTTAAAATAATTAAAACTAACTTTTTGACATATTGGGAACTAGTTACAAGAGTACTTTTACAAGTTACTTCGGACAAATACGTACCATAGGTATGAGTACATAGTATAAATGTGTAAAATATTAGAGCGCACTATTCAGCAATTCATGAGTAAATCGCGATTTGTACTGGAACGTACAAATGTGCCTGGCCGAGTTATCTCGGGTATGGTCTTTTTAGACCGTACACTCTATCCCGAGATATCTCGGGCCTGGTCCTTAAGGGGTTAAACACTTATATCTGACTCAGTTCTATCAAAAATGACTTACAATAGTTTTCGTTGCATAGGTCGATATGGGTTTCTGTAATAAAGATGCCAAAATGAATTTTACAATAGAATGCAGAGATATACGTGGTATCATCCGGTACTAAACGCAAGCTTTGACATATAGACAGGGTAGGTGAACTCCAGAGTTGCCAGATTAGGGGATTTTCCCCAAAAGTTAGGGTTTTTTTTTCCTTTTTTGGGGTATTTTTTGGGGATATTTTTCTGGGGAAAATGTTTAGGTGGACATTACAGGGGATTTTATGTCTGGAACTACTCGATAATATAAAAACTTGAACGCAAGAATACTTACAGTACAATTTTAGCTTTATTTTATTTTTTTTATTAGTCTTTAACTGGCAGTATATTGCAGTGTTTTTGTGTGCATTGCTGTTAGTTATAAGTTAGGTTAAAAGTGTTAAAATTTTTTTTACCAACTTTGAAATTTTTTTAAATTTTCTTCACAACATTTAGAATAAATCGGTCTTTTTTCATTAAAACTAGAATGTTTTAAGTTTTATTTAGAAAAAAAATCAAATCATTTAGAAAAATGATTTTTTGATGAATTTTTAAAGTTGATCGATTTTCTTAAGTTAGGTTAGAAGTGTCAAAAAATTTTTACCAACTTTGAAAATTGTTTTCATTTTTTTGACAACATTTAGAATAAATCGGCCTTTATTTCATTAAAACTAAAATGTTTTAAGTTTCATTTAGAGAAAAAATGAAATTAAAATCTTTATAAATGAATTTTTTATGAATTTTTAAAATTGATGGATTTTCTTAAGTTATTTTTTTAATTTGAAAAATGATTTTCTGAATATTTCCCAATTCTGGGGGATTTATTTCTAAATTGGCTTATTTTTGGGTATTTTAAAGATATGCTTCAGTCACTAAAATTGGTTAAAATTTAAAAGTAACAAATTATAATTTACGAAAACAATAAAATTATTTTCTGGGGATTTTTTATTGAAAACTTCTAACTTTAGGATATTTTTCAATTGTGGTTGGGGGAATTCAATCGAACGATCTGGCAACCCTGGTCAACTCCCTGCAAAGTGCTAAAATCGGTTGATTGAGTACGTAACCCCTCCGTTTTTGTTAAATTGGCGCTACTATCAAAATTTTGAAAAATCACAATTTTATACAAAGACGTATGAAAGACGTTTCCATGAAAACGTAAAATCCCGTTTATTGCTACTATTTACTTCGTTTGATTTTTCGATTTTTTCAATTTTTTGCTCTTGAGAACAATTTGAATGAACCTAACTTCTTTGGCTTTCTTGCGTTTATTAAACGTTCATAAATGAAAGATTATATTGGTAAGTAGTAATTATATCCAATTAAATATGGAAATCAAAAATTAATAAGGTCACGTCCGTTTTTCTAATTTACCTTCTGTCATTGTGATGGGATTCATGAATATGTAGTGCTAGTTTTGAACGCTTCCGAATAGTAGGTAACATCAATAGTGTTCAATATTGCGTTAAAGAATGAGTAAGGGTGTTAAACAACAATTGCACTACTTTCAGAAATGTTTTAGAAATTAATAAAATATTTTGCATTTTTTTTTAATGCTTTATTCTTGTTGTTATGTCAGATTAAATTTTAAAATTCAATGTTAAAAAATGCCAAAATTATTTCAAATTTCACGGGATCTGATAGTTTTAAATATTTCGATAAAGGGCATACTTTGCTTGGAGCGCCGAACCGGATGTCACGGGCGGGTTACTAATTACTGCAAACTGATTTCAGCAATATAGTGGGAGTTGACCTTCTATATTATATATTATTTTTTTATGCATATAGACGAGTGAGCAGTACATGTGAACAATTTTACCTGTATACAGTGAGCGTAAAAAGTATTCGTACAACTGATTATTTTTAATGAATGGAAGTGAAATTAGTTAATTTGTCAAATAATTTTTTGGAAAGTATTCAAGATTTACAATACAGGTTATGAACATTATAAATTAATAGCAAAAGGCGATAAATCTAGAAATATATCGTAAATCTCTTCTTATAAAGCCATTGACGTATACTTTGGACGCGCAATAAGTATTCGTACAGGTACATTTACATTAAGATATCGCGCTAATATTCCATTCTTCACATATTTGGAGATCAAGTATGTAGCTGTTATACGTCTGTAGCGAATTAGTCGCAACTATTACTTATTGGTTTTGCGTTGATTTCTCGCTGTCTCTTGTTGTTAGAAGCAACAATGGATCGTAAGGCTAGGGAGACCACAGTAGAAGAACGAAAAATAGTCATTAATTTGCATAATCAGTGTAAATCTCTTTCAGAGATATCAAAAATAATCAACAGACCTCGTTCCACAATACAGTCTATAATTGATAGATATTCGTCAGAGCAGACATTGAAAAATAAACCTCGAAAAGGACGGCCAAGAAAATTAAATAATCATGCCGAAAATGCAATTCTGCGAACAATTAAAAATAACCCCAAAATTAGCGCGCCAAAAATTACTTCAGATATTAAAACAACTATGGGATTAGTAATATCATCAAGTACCGTGAGGAAAGTTTTGCGGAATAACGGATATTACGGAAGAACAGCCCGTCGAAAGTGCTGGGTTAATCACATTAATAGAAGGAAGCGACTAAAATTTGCAGAACTACATAAAAGGTTAACAAATGATTTTTGGAAGAAAGTAGTATTTACTGACGAGAGTAAATTTAATATATTCTCGTCAGATGGAAAGTGCTTGGTATGGAGGAAGAAAAATACTGAGCTTGAAAGTAAAAATATTTGTCCCAGTGTGAAGGACGGAGGAGGATCGCAACTTGTATGTGGTTGTATGAGTGCCAATGGTGTTGGTAATCTTCATTTTATAGATTCTATCATGGATCATAAATACTACATTAATATATTAAACACTGAATTACGGGCTAGTATTGAAAAAATGGGCCTTAAACAAGATTATATTTTCATGCATGATAACGACCCCAAACATACTGCATGGAATACGCGTATGTGGCTTTTATATAACACCCCAAAACGGCTGGAAACGCCACCGCAAAGTCCTGACATTAATCCCATAGAGCACCTATGGGATTATTTAGATAAAAAAATAAGATTGCGGAGAATATCAAATAAGAACGATTTAAAAGTTGCCTTAGAGGAGGAATGGTGTAAAATACCAAAGACTTTAACAAACAAATTAGTGGAATCAATGCAAAGACGCTTATTGGCTATTATTAACTCAAGGGGATACCCAACAAAATATTAATGTCTTTTGTGTAGTTTGTAAGACCAATATTCACTGTTGTGTACGAATACTTATTGTTTGAATTAACATTCACACATATGTTATAAAAAGGTTATTATTGTTCAGTTAATGCTTTTATCAATTTATAAAGGT
Organism: Digitonthophagus gazella; assembly: GCA_036711955.1. Lineage (NCBI taxonomy): Eukaryota > Metazoa > Arthropoda > Insecta > Coleoptera > Scarabaeidae > Digitonthophagus > Digitonthophagus gazella. The sequence continues at coordinate 14,375,915 of JASCIT010000001.1, forward strand.
AATAAATGATGTGTCTTTTTTGCGTCCATAATTATTGTTATTTTCAAAATTGCACTATCAAAACTATGTATTTACACCATTTCTTTTTGTAAATGGTAGGTATACGAATACTTTTTACACTCACTGTACATATATCCTATGATTTACAAAATTTACAAAACTATGATTTACATAAATATCGTTTTGCCCCTCAATGCACTTATACACGTTAAATGATGAAAAACAATGATATGTATGAAAAACAAGAAAACGGTGAACGGTCATAATTTATTGTATCATGTGTAGAAGATTTTCATGTTTCTTACCAAAATTTAACCTAAATAAAAAAGCTGACTTAAATACGTGTCAACTGTCAGATTTATAAAGTGCTACATAGTGCTGCTACTCTAAATACAAACTGTATGGTTTGTTTTTGGTAATAAATTCTATTCTGAAGGTGTATTTATTTTTTGTCAGAGTTGAGATGAAATATTTATTGTTTCAACGCGTTAAATCACATAATTAGTTAATGTATTGTTTGACTAATAATAATAATGTGATATGTTTCAAAGATTAGTGGGATGGCGACTGTTTTCGGATACACGAATGTATTTATTTATTAAATGTGTTGAGTTCTGTAATTAAATATAATGGATATATAAATATGTAATCCAATTAAAAGCAACAAATATAATTAATTATCATGTCGAGACTCATTTAAATTCGTGCTCAAATGGCTTATGGATGTTACTAGCGTCTTTATCATATACGTTTTCTATGTATTTCTGTGTCTTCATCTTACAAACATTTAAAGCATGGTAGAGCATAAATTTAAATGAACACCCCATATTATTATTTAAAATTCCATAATGGTGTCGATGGGTTTTCGAAAGAACATTGTTAAGCATTGTTAAGCGTACGGATCTGAACATTTTAGCTCGCAAGGAACAACGAATAGTGAACGGTGAACAGAATAGAGATTGGACATTTTTATTTCACCGAGCCGAACAACGAACAAAATGGATTTGTTTGTTCTTGTATTTTTCTGCAATTAATTTGTAAATGAAAATCGATGTATTCCTTGTAAATTTTTTATGCGATAATTTAGATCATATTATAGAAAGTGACCGGAAATAATGTTTGTGCACTTAAGGAGGTAATAATTCTACAACAAAAAAATATGAAAGAAAGTTCATATTTATGAACATGTATCCGAAAATACTTGCTAGAAGCTACAGTTCTTAAAATATTTTATTCATTGCGTGTTTTTTGTTATTATTTCACTTATCATGATGAAGATGATGGATTTTGAAAAATTCAATAAGATTTACATAAGAAATACGGTGACGATAACTATAATGTTCTCCAATGAACAGGTTTTGATGATGAAATTGAGGAGCGAAATGTTTAGACAAAAATACCCAAAGAAGGTATAAGGATACAGTGTCCTATCATGCACCTTTTACAAGAAATTGAACAGTAATGTAGAAGAGCTCTTTAAGTTTTATGTTCTAAAAAATTTAGGCAAAATTTCTAAATATAGCAGATTCATGTCGTACTGTTCAAGATTATTTCGGTTACCACCATCATATTTGTTATGTAAGTCTCGTAGGTTATTCTAAAGTTTACCGTCCAACTCTGATAAAATAAGTTAAATGATTAGAAAAAATACGCTATGAAAATGAAATTTATCTTCAAAGAGCCATATCTCCATTAGGAAACATTTCCAAGAACATATATTTATGAACTGTTCTTCATATTTTTTGTTGTTGTGGAATAAGTATAAGCCCCGTAAGTATACGAACATCATTTTCGGACACTTGTACATGATTTTTCATTGGTATATTATTTAAAGTAAAAGTTTCGTGTTATATTTATTCAGTCATAACGAAACACAAATGCAAATTTTTTCAACTTAATCTTTCCTTCTACACTCGAAAATTTTGTCTTTACGGTGTCAGATTTGTATTTTTTTTTCTCTGTATTATTATCAATCCAATTATCAATTAATAATTATTATGTTTATATTCACCAGTCTTTCCATTTTCCCTTCCTCTTTCTGTTATTCTCATTTTTCACTTTTATACAGGTGTTCCCCTTCTTTTCTTTTCCTTATATTTTCTTCGTTTTCCATCTTAGGCAGTTGTGTTTTTATCCATTCTACCGATATGGATTTTGACCGGAATTAGGTTATTTAGTCCAGCAGTTCGTATTTTAAATAAAATGTATCCACCGTTCGGCAAAAGATGTCTCATGCTTCATTACTTATCACCGTTTTCTCAACGTATATCAAATATTTCTTTTGCAATTAATTGATGATGGATCAGACATCTCTCGCGGAACAGTATATATATATTTTGTTGTACATTCAACTTCTACTGTAAAAAAATTAATTTTTCCGTATTAAACATTTTTTTCAAAAAAACTTAAATTTTATTACGAAACGACCTAAATTTTTTAAAAAAATAGTTAGATATTACTTATTGTTAACAAAGTAACAAAAGGAAATCAGATAACAAAAAAATATGTATTATTATTATAGTATTCTTATTGTACTCTATATCCAACGATGGCCTGCGTGCAAATGCTAATCCGAAATGAACACATTCACTTGTATTAACTAGATAACACCAGTAACCAACCAAGGTTTCTTCATTCCAACAAAAAATTGAAGTTTTTTAAAACATGACACATGATTTCAAAAAGTAATGTATACTTTGTATATTTTTTCAAATTCTTATATTCTTCTTAAATTTCTTTCTTATTAATTGCCATAATTTAACTTAATCTGAAATCTCTTAAAAACTAACTAAATAAAATTAACTTTTTAAATCTGCTCGTTTGCCGCTCATTCACCGTTTTGGTTGTGGTCTTATCCAATTCTAGAAACATGTTCGCGCGCGTTGCTTTTGATGTTTATCGAACAACCAACAATTGCTGGGAAGAACGCTCACAAGAGAACGTCCGAAACATATTCTTAACCTCGTCCCAACTGACATTGTGTTCGCCTTTCTGTTCGCCATTCAGTTCGTTGCGGTACAAAACGTTCAAGTCTGTACGAAACTTAAGGAATATCGACAAGATAGATTTATAAGAAAGGTAAGGCGCGAAATTGAGATTTGGTTCCGTTGCCATGATAACTGATGGTCGATTGGCAAAAGATTATCATAAGGACCTATCGATAATCTGTTGCCACGGCCACATAATCATGTTACAAGTGTGCGCCCGCCTTAATTGTCCTTTTCTCAGAGTTTTTACAGGAATTAATACTTTGCTAACCGGTGACGAGTTAACTCGTCTTTTCATACTCAAATGTTGCTGACCGATGACGAGTCAAATCGTCATTGCACTCGTCATAGCCGGTGACATGACACAGTCTCTATGTTAAATTCTCGTCAAACAAAATGTTAAAAAATAAAATTCTTTTTTATTGTACAATAAGTATCATCTGCCACCTATTGTATCTTATTTTAACATTTTATTTTATTATTTTTTGTTGGTGTCAAAAATAAATTAAGATTTTGATATTATCGCTTAATAACACATTAAATTAATTGTTTATATTGTAGTGGATTAATTTAAATTTAAAAGGTACGTTAAGTGGCTAAAGAGAAATAAATAAACTATGTAAATAAACGCCACCTGTTATCGTTCATTTCAGCTCTAAACATTGATATAGTTAGTCACGTTGTAATCTTATCTCACATCACATCATATTTACTCGACATGGTTTAATCGGGATTCTTTATAAAATCTAAATCGATCAGTGATAAGAACTTGCTATTTAAGTAAAATTGAATTTCCAAGTAAACAAATAGACGTAAAATTTGTTTTGATCGAAACTAATCAATTAACTGCAAAATTTGAATTCAATCTCCTTAAAATAATCCGGCCAATTCGGATTGTTCCCTTCTCGTTTCGTCAATTTAATTAAAACCCTTGTACTGCGAGTGGAGTAGTATTAAAATAACTTTCCAATCTCCGTCTAAACGATCCGGGATCCTATTTAGCTTCAATTTGTTAATGAATTTAGCGAATTTCCGATGCTCGAGCGAAGCTGCGACATACGTTCTCCCCCCTTTCGTTCTTAACCTCAACGTCGGCCGCAACATAACCTCACCGCATTCCACCGCCAACTCGATCCCCGCCGCATTTTCTTTGTTGGTCGCGCGTTTCTTGCCTCTTACGTCACTTAAGAGCGGTCTCGACGGCGAACCATGCTCTCTTGAGAAATTATATGCTCCGATAGAACATCCGGTATTTTACTCTTTGTTAAAATAAGAACTGACATTAAAAGGACAACAAAAAAAATGTAAAAAGTTAATTCCGAGATGTTAAAACGATTAATTTGTGATGATTATTAGCTGTCTATGACATGTGGTTGATGTAATCGATATCTGGTGCAATATCCATTTTCAGAAGACGTACAAAGGGAGTTAAGGGTTAAGAATTGTTATCTGGGAAACCTTAAAAGTACTCGTATATCGGATGTTCAATTGGGAACTTTCTCGAAACCTTTTCAAACCTTTGTGATAGAAAGAATTAGGTCTGCCGGTGTTGGTGTTATTAAAAAAAGGGGGTTACACGCACGTTTACTTACACAACTCACGATATCTTATCAAGCTTATTGTTTATTAAAGCCTTAGGTACCCATTGTGTAAATATTACAAAATCGATACTAAAAACGTTTAATAAAATCGACGTTGCGTTTAGGTTCAATCAAAAATTCGAAATGTTTACATTTGCGAAATGTTTAAACGTATTTTGAAACGGTTTTAAACGGCTTAATTTGCCTTTTTAGCCAGAAACTTTCTTCATTCATCGTTCGTTTTGTCGTCCTAAGTTGACTTATGAAGGCCGCACATGGTCAACAAAGGTCACTACACTCGCCTGTGACCACTTCTCGTGCCGTACGTTGAACACTCCGCGAACTGTAAAGCTGCTTGTAGGTTCGTAGTTCTATAATTCCATCACGGAACGTCCGTCGCCGGGGACATAAACTTGTCTTAGAACGACCAGAGTTTACCGTTTCTAGTTGAAATTTTGTCTTTATTGGTACCACGTGAAGTTTTATCGAATAAATTTTCATCGAATATTACTTTTGTTATAGTTAGAAATAGTAATAAATAGTAGATGTGTTTATAAATAGGTGGAAAAGCCAAAATTCTTTAAAAACTAATTTTAAATTTGAGTATTATAAAATTAATTCTGTAATAACTTCATTTTATAATTGAGAGATTGAAATAACAAAGGAGGAAAGTGCCTAACAATAAGCCATTTTGTCGAAAAGTGAGATATTGTTATAAGTATAAAACATGCGAAGTGCATGGAAGTCCAAAATCTCATAAAGAATTGTCTTGATTAGGAAATGAGAGCCGACAAAGTAGCTAAGTGTCTCTTTACAAGAAAATGAGACATCTTCAATTTTGACCCCTTCGTTACTTCTACTTCTGAACTGCATGTTGTTTTAATAATTTAATATGTATGTACAGCTTTCAACAAAAGTTTTTGTATGTTTTTCATAAGTCTAAGGAAGTCATTTTGGTGGATTTCGTTGCGTAATTTTAAAACGAGTTTCCAAATGATTTTTATATTTGGAATTATTTAAGATAATTCTGATAATATTTCGATGATCTTCAAAAAATTTTATTAATTAAAATTTTTAATTCTACTTTTGGGAAATTTTTGACATAATTTTTGATAATTTTCTGACAATTTTATATTTATTTGTTGCGTAAATATTCTTAATAAGATCCAAAATGATTTAATAGTAATACTTTCGTCAACTTTTTATCGCCTTTTAGAAACTTCAAACGATCATTAGAATTAAATTAGTTTTTTTTTATTTGAGTGATATGGTTATTAGTTTTGGTGATTTCTCAACAATATTTAATCTTTTAAAATTACATGATAAGTTCAAATCTTAAATATTTTTTAGCAATTCATTACTTTTTGCACAAATTTTAACATGTTCGCTACCAGCCGGCTCATATTTGAGCTAAATGGTTTTCTCTAACAGACCAACGACTCATATTTGGGACGCTGATATAGGCGCATTAAAACATCATTGGTCTATGGGAGACGGTGCCTTTTTGCATAGTGGTAGCGAACGTGTTAAGGAAATGTTCAACGTTTTGTTCCCATTTTGTGTTATTTACACTATTCAAAAAGGTTTATAACGACTTCTCGGAAATTGTTGACCATTTCACCTGAGTTTTGATGTTTCTTGCTTTAAAATAGCTTAATTGCACACATAGCTATAATTAAAATAATTTATTGTGCGTCATTAAACTTATTCTTAAATTTTTTTATGATAGTTTAAAGTAATTTTACTGAAATCTTTTGAAAGCTTTTAAGAAATTGCATTAATCATTTTTGATAATTTAACGATTTTATATATATTTCTTTTACGGCCCCAACAATAACTTATTATCTTAACGCTGAATATTAAAAAAAAATCAAATGATTGAATAGTACTTTTTGGCATTTTCACGATTTGTTAGTAATAAAAGAAAAGAGAAAATAATCTTTATTGGACTGTTGACTTAACAGGTCTTCCTGTCACTATAGTTTTTATAATAATAAAATTACAATTACAATGTTCATGATTTTTTAAGTGTTCGACACCGTTTCGTATAGGGTAGCATTTTGTTATCGTTGAATAATGTCAGTCAGTTTGATTCAAAGTCTGTGTAATATGCCTCTGTTTTGAGGATTTTGAATAAATTTTTGTCTAATTGTAAGCCTATTGTGACGTTGCCTCTTTGGTATTTATTTGCGTCGGTTCATACAGCTACTCGTTTCTGATGTTGTGTAATAGGTTGTTCGGTTGTCTTATTTTCGTTATGATTCTTAAGCTTTTCCTTTCGGCTTTGTTTACAACGTATACGGTCGGATGAGTTATGTTTGCTGTCAGTACATGTCCGTAATCCAGTAGTGGTCTGCAGATACTATTGTAGATAGTTGTTGCGTGTTTAAGCGAAATTCTCTTGCTTTTATAAGTTAGAGCTCTGATCTTTTTGTAATTCCTGTTTTTATTAATTTGTGATGTTTCGTTAGTTTTACTTGGCTATCGAATCGAATACCCAGGTACTTTATTGTAGGTACACTGCTCTTCTGTCCATAGTCGCGGGAATGACTCTGTGATGCGATGATTTGAGATGAAGACTTGGTAATTGTCTGGGTTTGGAGAAAGTCTCCACTTGTGGAATCAATGCAATGTGTCTTTGTAAAGGAATTGAAGTTTGTCTTTTGTTTAGGTTTTTACCAGAGTTAGTAATAGTTCATTAAGTTTCTAAAATTACATATTACATTCAAATATGAATTTGGAAAAAATGGTCTCCAGGTTCATCGCTGTGCAATATAATAGGAAAAGCAATGAGAAGTTTTGTGATAATTTTTTATTGTAAATGTTTCTTTGAATATCAACCGTCTTCAAGCATATCGTCAATTAAAGACACTAATGTAACGTGAGGTTAAAAATATCATTCCAAAAATCATTACTCTAAAATCTATGAAATGATCGCTTCAAATTTAAAGGATTTTTAATAAGTTCATTTGATCTTATAATACCGTCGGAAACTTTTCAACGATTTTTCTCCATTTTACATTATTTTACACTATTCCATTTCACTTAAAACAACTTTTTATGCATTTTCAACTAGATCATATTATTTTAGATGCTTTTAAGAATTGATCTGCTATTACTCAACGATTTAGACTCGACTAAAATTTCGATGAGTTATCACTTAGCAAAATTTATCAACGATTTTTAATGATTTATAGTATTCTTATTAACATTGAAATGAAATATTTTCATTCCAATCTTTCAAAATAAAATTTGTTACAGAATTATTATTCAGTGCTATACATTATTTTTATGGAATTATTTGTATGTACCCGACCATCAGAAATTTATTGTACATAATTTTTAATTTTACTTTTTCATTTAAAAATTTTTTATAAATAAATTTTTTTACATAAAAGTGAGAATTTATTCTTTAATAATTACCCGGATTCAGACGGTATTACAAAATAAATAAAAAGGTCCCAAGTCGCAACCGTACCGAGATCTATTTGTGTAACCCTTGAATGATTCACTCAACGGTTTCTCTCTTCTCTCAAAGAGAACCTAGAGCACTTTCTCTCCAACCTTCGAGGTTGTTATTACGAATTCAAACGATTGAAACCGTTGCAATATTGATTCGTTTAGTCATAACAGCGGTGAATAAGCACGCCAAGCGAACATTAAAGGTGCCCCAGGATGATAATCGTTTCTTATTTACCTTCTTTTCTAGTCGTTTCTGTTTACCCATTTTTTTACCTTTCATTTTTCTCATACAGTAGCCTACTCGTAATTCTCGACGACACGATACACGTTTCGCATTTCCGGTTTGTTACCGAGAAATACACGCTGCTCGACGTCCTTCTTATGAGTCGGACGTGGTTAACGTTCTTAAGGTTCTCGCTTTTGACCTTGAGAGGGTCACTCAACTAACGTTTTTAAATCGTGTCAACGATGATGATTTATTGAACAATAATTTTAATCATGTCTCAACTACTTTGAAGAACCGACGACTTAAGATCATAATTATCTAGGTAAGAAGTTTTAGTGATTTTGCAGGATTTTATTAATCATTTCTTTTCATTTCTTATTACAATCAACTTCAGAAATTTTAAACAATTTTTTAATATTTTAACTTAACTTTATAACATAGTTAGATTGTCATAGTTATTAATTAACTTGATTTTTGATAAAAAAAAATTGATCATCTTAAATAATTTTTTTATTAGGACCAATTGTTAACTAATTTTGAACAATTATTTAAAAATATAAAAATAAACTTCGAGGAATTATTTTGGGTGAAGACAAATTTTCTTAAATGTATTTCAGTTTTAATGGTCTTACGTTTAGACCATTAATCTTAAATATTTTTCAATAATTCTACTTACTATGTATATTTTGATGTTTTTTAAATGATTCCTCAAAGGGTTTTATTGGCATAGGATTTTTCAATTAAGTTTTTTTGGATAAAGAAAAACAGTTAACAATTATAAAAGATGTTAGTCGATTGCTTTGCAATTACTACTTTCTACTAATTACAACTTTCTTTCTAACGACGTGTTCAAGAACTGTAACTTCTTTTAATAAATAAATTTACTTTACTTTATTAACAATTTCACAAAGCTGAACAAAGACTAGAACTAACATTAGTGGTTTCCGGTTCCATGATAAACTTGATCATGGGGTGTTGCGAATTTAAATGATCTTGGAATTCTTGCAGACGTTCCTTACCATGTTGCCAAAATACGAACGTGTCATCTACGTATCGAAGCCATAGTTTTGGTTTGCAGATGTTCTTCCTCAACGCTTCTTCTTCAAACACTTCCATGTAAAAAATGGCAATGACTGGAGATAATGGTGATCCCATGGCTGCTTCCTCGTATTGTTCGCAAAACTTCCCTTTCCAGCTGAAATATGTCGATGACAAACAGTATTCTACCAGTCCAGGTACCATAACCCGAAATGGAGCTGCACCATGAAGAGAGAGATGAAAAAGTAAACTTGCTCTAAGTAACATTGCCGAGCACTCTTTCATCTTTCTCTTCATGGTGCAGCTCCATTTCGGGTTATAGTACATATATGACCTGATCTCCGAAAAGGGGGCTTACATGTCAAAAAAGCATTTTTCACTTTTTTACCGATTCAGACTAACAATAAGTTTGAGACGTTCTTTCATATGGTGAAAACCACAAAGTCGTAACTTATTCAATAGTTTACTAAAAATGTAGCGAAAGGAGAATACAAATAGAAAAGAAACAGAATTTTTTTGTTGGGAAAATTAATTGAGGCTGTCAGAAGCCAATGTGACTAACTCCATTTTTTTAAAATTTAGGTAATAACATTGTTTGGTTGCAAATTTCAATATTATTTCGGTGTACAACCAGATTGACTCCACAGTTCACTTGTTTGCCACCAGAATGCGCTAACTGCTTTGGCAAATGAACACTTCACCACCTGTTTTTTATGAACTTTTAGCTTTACCTTTTCGTACTGAAAATTGTCATTATATGGAGTTAGTCACATTGGCTTCTGACAGCCTCAATTGAGTAATGAGATAAAGAAACTTAATTTTATTCCAAAAAAACGTATTCTAGCACTAAAAAAACACGTTTTACAATACTAAGTAATTTTTATATTTTTCTTTCCCGTCGTCTTGAAACTTTTTTAGGTGTAAGTTGTGAAGAAGATGGACGTTGTTCCACTCCTGGTTCGAGAAGACCACAAACCTTCGCCTTTCATTTCTTCGATGTCAATTCTATCTTTGGTAGTGGAGCTACCATATGTGATTTGCTTCTATCTGAAACCAAGCTGCGAAGATTGTGGTACTTATACCACTGACGTTCCAAAAACAAATCAGTTGGCTGTATAATTTCTGGCATTCGATCATCGACAGGTTTTACCAGGAACTGAAACAACTGGACGTCCTTACTTTCTGCGAATTGCTTACTTTTAATCCGTACCGGTAATAAAATGGTGAAATTGTGTTATGCCAACCAGGAAATTATAAAATGGTTTGAGGTAGTCCCAATTCATGCCAAACAACGTTCTCGGACGATACAGCTTTATTATAACCACCTGGTGACGATTGTACCACGCACTGCAGTAAATCTTAACACGTGTCGATCTTACTGACAGCGTACTTAGCCTTAAAAATTAAATAAAATCGTTTTGTTAAGTCCTCGAGTTAGTCGTCATTGCAGATACGATAGTAGAACGTTATTTTTATTCTGTCCAACGCAATTGTCGCAGAAAAGAACGAGTGTTTTGAAGTCTTTACAGTAGGTTTGCAGGTGGTAATGCAGGATGTTCACAACGCAGGTCGGTCCCTTGCCCACATCATCTTTTTCATCTATCCAGTAATTATACTGTACAAACAATTATAAGCAAAATGCATAAACTCACTTCGTCAACGTTACTTGTTCAGAAAGCCGAAACTAGTAACTTGCGCGATTAACTATAATAATATTCTAAACTGAAACAACACTGACGTCTTTCAACACCGACCGACGCAGAGAAAAGATAACAATTCATCGAAAAAATGACGAAACAAGTTGTTTAATCTTTAACAGCTTATTTATCGAAAATTTATTTTCGAACGTAAGTCCCCTTTTCGTAGATCAGGTCACATATGATGCCAAGCCCTTTGGAATGAGTTTCTGGCGAAGTCTATCAACGGCGTCTTTCTCTGGTACTCTAGTGAAGAGAGATTCCACGTCAAAACTTACCAAAATCTCCTAAGGATTCAGTTTTATATTTTTGATTGATTTCACAAAATGCGTAGATTCCCTGACGTATGAGTTCGTCTTTTCTATAAACGGTGGTATGACTTTGACGAGGTGCTTCGCCAATTGGTACGTTGGGCTGTTGATGGCACTGAGAATGGAGCGGAGAGGAACATTGGTTTATAGATTTTTGGTAACCCATATATCCTTGGAGGTATCGGCGCCTGCACAAACAAACTTTTCTGTTGTTACTTTGGGATTTTCATGGGTTTCACCATTTCTTTTATTTTCTCCACAATCTTGTCGGTAGATTCTGTACTCTTCTTCACTTTCCTGTATGTAGCTGGATGCAATAGACCTGTCATCTAGTCTTTATATTCTTTTCTGTCCATTACTACTGTGGCATTCCCCTTGTCTGCAGGTAAAATTATGATATTCGTTTTTTTCCCTGATCGTTCGAAGTGCTTCTCTTCCACCAATCAACAGATTTAACTTGGGTGGTTTCGCAGATTTCAGCACTTTCGCTACCTCTTGTCGAACTTTTGCTTTTATTGCAGGCAATCTCCGAATGGCTGTTTCCACTTCACAGATGATCTCTTCTTTTGAGACTTTCTTTGGGGCGATTACATAATTTCACAAAAATTCCAAAAAATGTGTTGTTAGATGATTTCTTAGACTTTATTAAGATATAGATGAATTTCTTTCTCTTAAATTTTTGTAATAACATAAGTATTTTTTTTTTATTTACTTTTCTTTCTAAGATGATGATTTCCGTGTGAAATGTTCGTTAAGAAAGCAATGATTTGACGTCGAGATTTATTCAACAGATGTGTCCCATAAATTTACACCCCTGAGATTTTCGAATTTAGAGTTCGTTTTTGAGCCGAAGAGTTCGTTTTTCGTTGGAAAAAGTCGGGATGTCAGCGCCTAATGGCCTATTATTTGGTAAAGTTACCCCGCTAAAGGGAGGACGAAAAGATTGTGGATTTTCCCTCCGGGAACGAAGAGAAAACTTCTCCTAGTTTTACTTGGAGATTTTTACTCTTAGAAAAGAACGTTTGAACTCAAAACTAAAACATTGGATGTTTGAGACGGTAAATACGATTTAAAATATGGCCTTAATGATTAAATCATTTTAAAAGTTTTAAACACACGTAAAAATCTAATAAAAAAGAAAAATTTAGAAAAAATCGTCGAATTACTTTTCATCCACAATGTATATTGTAAGTTATTTTATGAATATACAGTAAAAGTAAAAAATGTTTGGGAAGCTCTAAATGAAAAATATTGGAATTGATTCATTAATCTTGAAGTTTTTTTAAACTTTTTTAATTTTTAATGGTCATTACCGAATGGTTTTTACACTTCAACCATAAACTATGAACCACGTAAAGCACAGTAACGTTAATTGAATTAAACCGAACGAGATCGATGGAAAACTTGTTCAAACTGAACTCTAATTGACAATCCACAATCACAACAAGCTCAAAATAACCTAATCCATTACATTTCGAAAATGGTAAAACTTTTCTAAATTATCTTACCGTTTTGTTTGGTCATTATTCAACTAAACCATTTATTATAAGTCGTTAAGATTGTTATTTTCTTTATTTTACCATTAATTATATTTTTTAAAAATCACATGGTAAATTATTTAAAGAATTTAAACGATACTTCTATTATTATTTTAAGAATGAAAACCTTTATAAGCATATAAATAGATTAATTGGAATGTTTAAATTGTTTTAAACAGTCTGGTTTTTATCTCACATTTAACTTCGTTTACATTTTGAAATTAAAAAAAAAAAAGAAAAATTTAAAGCTGGGGAATTTTAACAGACTGTTTCTTCCCTTCGACAAATTCAAATAAATATTTACTGCGTGTCTTCCGATCGGTTAATCTTTTAACAACGTTTCGAAACTCTAGCCTTAATTTACTCTCGAATCCACACGAAAACGCAACAATTACATACGCTCGAGTGTGTTTGCCTTTCGGACGCGTAAATATTTAAAGCGACGAGACGAAATGGCTTTCAACGTTTCAACGAGTGCATCTTCGACGTTCAAAGAATTAAGAATCAATTTAAGTTTCTTTCAAAATAATAGTAAAAAAACTTCAAAGAAAATTTGTACTCTAATAAATATTATAAATCATTGATTTTTCATTCCATTCTTTTTTACCTTGATTTATAAAAAAAAAAAAATACGAAGGGATCAAACGATTTTTTACCTAAACATTTTTCAAATCTTTTTTTTTTTACTGAAAATGAAATTTGATTACAAACTTTAAAGCGTTGATGAGTTTTTTTTCGTATAAAATCGTTTTTTTAAACGTAAAGTTGAGTTGGGTTGGATTTTGGAGGGAGTGTAACTTCAACAAGTGCGCAAGATAAACGACCGTCCCGCTATAATATATTGAATAATCGATGCCCGGAGCGGAAGTATAATGGGGCACTCGTTTTCGTTTCTAAACTGTCTCGGGAAATTGCTTCACGTCGCTAAGGTTCGTAGTAAATAAAGTAGAAAAAAAAGGGAAAAGATAAAAAAAAATCTGGGTATTAATTGTGTCTTGAGTCGAGATTTATGTTTATATAAATCTTAAAACTCACTTCAGACGATTTCAAGAGATTTCCAAGACGTTTTAACGGCTAATATTTAAAGTTTTTAATGACACTTTTAATTTAACTCGTCTTAATAAAGTTTTACAGAGGAAGTTTTGTTTGTTATGTGTTAATTTATAATCAGAAGACATTTTTAAAACGCGCGTTATGAATTACAATCGCTTTAAAACAGGTTGTGATTTCCTGTTAAGACGTTTTGATGCGTGTTAACTATCTTTAACACTAGCTTTGAAACAGTGTTTGAATCGTTTTTACATTACTAAACATTATACAACAAGAATTTTTTATTATTTATTTAATTCTTTTTATTATAAATAAAGGAAGTTGTTTTGAAGATGATTAGTACATGAAATTTGCTTTAAAATAATAGTAAATATAGAGGTAATTCGAGAATAAACTTTGCTTTAATTTAAGTACAAAGATGATCCATTTAGCTTTTCCTTCTACTTTGTAAACGATAAGGTAACGTAAGTAAGTAAAAGTAATGGGATTTGAGAACTAGCTCTTATTACTCCCAGTCACTGAGTGAAAATACGTGTAAAGACAGCAATCTTCAATCAAATATTTGAAATACAGTCACCATCAGTTGTACAGTACATTCAATAGACAAAATAAGTGTGAATAAATAGATCACTGAATTGAGCCTTTATGAATTAAAGTGGTGAAAATAAACAAAGCTGTTATTTCATTTAGCAACTAGAATATTTTAGCATTGTAAAGCACCAGTTGTTCAGAAAATTGCAAACCTAAACATAGTTTTATGACTTGGACCATTTAGGTTCTCAAAGGCTTAATTATAATATATTTGATTTATAGAGAAATAATTTTAATTTTGGGAGGGACACAAACACATTCGTTTCAGAGCAAAGCAGGAGACGAAATTGACCCATTTAGCTTAAGCAGGTTTAAGAAGGCTCCGGTTACGTTAAAAATTCGTTTATTTGCGAGTGTTTTGGTTCTATTCAAACCGTTTTTGATCTAAAAGAAGGAGTTTTTAGTCTATTCAAAGTTTTTTTTGTATATTAAAGGACTCTTCAATAACCTTTTAGATTATTTAAGGTCAACATATTATTATACATTTTTTAGAAAGGTGAAAACCAAAAAGTTTATATTTCAAAATTTACAAAAATCAAAAATTCACATTTTAGAGGTCATTAAATACAAACTGTTCCAAAATTATACCGGTGAATTGTTAGGATGTATTTCTAGTGTCATTTTAACTAAACTGACAAGGAGACCTCATGAGTAAGGTGACCAGACTTTTAGGTGGACAAAGCGGGACAACCAAGATTTTATTTCCTACTTTGTTTCCTACTGTGATTTTTTGTGATGTCCAATATTTAAGCTTTTCCTTATCAATATATTTTTTACTAATGACACTTCCTTAAAAAGATCATTTTCGGAAATATTATTATTTGGGAATTTTTGAGAAACACAATCAAATGATTTTTGCACATCATTCCAATTAAGTTCTGGTTGTAATGTAAACCATTGAAAATGCGGTTCGGTCCTCCAAATAATCTTAGCAGTTACTATAAAACTTTTTCACATGGTTCATATCTTAACAATTTATTGTACCCTGCTCTTCGAGTTGGTTTATACTAATGCGGATAGTTAACGGTAGAAAATTATTTTCTAAACTTGCTTGATACTGACATATTAAATTATTAACTTCATTTGCTACTTTGATTGCCGATATTTTATCATTTTCAGTAAGCTTTATAACGTGCTGAAAAAGAGCAGCTTGATTTTGTAGAAACTCTAGCCAAATTTTTGAATATTCTCTTTCAAAAAACTTGTCTAAAATTCTAGGACATTTGTCCTGTGATAGAAAGTAGGATTTTAAAGGATCATACATCTTCAAAATTCTTTCGATAGCTGGCAGTAAAACTAACCAACGCGTTTCACTGTATCCAAGTATTTTCTGATATTCAACTTCCTCAGCAAAAGCAATATATTAGTCGTCGTAATCCGTAGGACTCTTAGAACGCAAAGCAATGATTTTCATAAATAGAAAATTTCACTTAATTCTAAAAGTCGGGACTTCTGAAAAACGTCGCGGGACGCGGGATAAATTGTGAAAAATCGGGACTGTCCCGCCAAAAGCGGGACGTCTGGTCACCTTACTCATGAGTAAGTCCAGGGCCGGATCCAGTAAGTGCGGGGTCCCACAAAGTTTAAATAAAATTGTTGATTTGGCTGTTTACATATTGAAACAATATAAACTTGAAACATTGAATCTTTCTAAAAAAAGGTAATGGGACACAATGGACGTTTAAAAAAAGTCAGGATACACAAATCAACATTTTCCTATATTATAAAATTTTCATTTCACGGAGCTTTATACAATCGAATAGTGCATAATGTGGGGCCCATTCAAGCGCGGGGCCCGATTGGGCGCAATCGCTCCAATCGCCTTATATCCGGCCCTGACTAGGTCCTTACCGATTTTAATCAAAGTGGTACCAATTGGTAGATATTAGTACATGGTACAAATGTGTAAATCACTAAGACGATACTCGCGAGTAAATCGTTTCTAAATTTTGCGATTTAAGGCCGTGCCGTTTTACGTTAGTAGTAGGCTACTCCCTCAGACCGACTCAGGTTCTTTTTTAATAAATTTTTATTAAGAAGCAAGGTTAAGACCGAAAAGTGAGCTAAATTATTTGTTTTCAAAACATAATATTAAAATGTTAGAGAAAATAAAGTGAAATATTTAACATTTTATTTATAATAAAAATAAAAGGCTGTTAGGTTATGGGGTTTGAACTATCGGAGGCGGTATGTGGAAGCTGGTTCGTAGTGATTCATTGAGGGGCGGTTAAGGGAAAACAAGCCAATCACTAAAATTTAAGCGGCGTGTCCTTGATTTTCGAACTAATTTACGATTTACTCGCGAATCGTTAAATAATGCGTACTAATATTTTACAGTTTTGTGGTGTATACTGTGAGATTGAAACCTCTTATTCGATATAGTTCCTTATAGTTTCAGAGATATTCAGTGTAAAAGTCTTTTCCACTTATATCAACTTTTTTTAATAACTTTGTTAATTTTAAGTGGATATGCCTAAAAATTTAACACAAATCTTATGATTTAACTTTAATTACCTATATGGTAATAATTTCAAAATTTTCTTAACCTCGCAACATGCTTTTGTATGGGTGAGGATTTGTAAAATAAACTATATTAGTTTATTTATAGTGTAATTGCAGTTAAATCTTAAAATTCGTGAGAAAATTTGAGACATATCGCTCATTTGCGAGAAGGTCGTCATAACTCAAAATGTTTGCTTTTTGAGATTGCTGTCGCGTTATAATTAAGATTTGTGTTCCTTTCTTTCTATAAAAACGAAATTTATGAAGTCCCTTTAATGACGGCAAAAAAGGAAATGTTGTTGTTTCATAACTTTTGCATTGAGGTTGCTGGGGACGCTAAACGAAGACATTTTTCATGATATAGTAACAGTCAAAACTTAAGTATAAGAAAATATACTTAAAAAAAAGGACTCCCTTAATTTCGGCAAACTGCAGTTTAGATGCTGCTGACTATATCGTCATTAACGACAGTTTTTGGTTAATAACTATGATAATGACGTCAAATGGTCACTATAAATCTGACAAGTAACCAGCCAGATAAGAATTTCATCATAACAATTTCTAGAGTAACATGATTTAGATCAGCAGTATCTGAAATGTGATGTACAAAAATTAGGGGGATCATAACTTTATTATCCTTGAGTTTTTACCATTTTTGAAATATGAGAAACTGCTCCATTTGACTCCTTTTTGGGTTCTGCTACAGTTATAAAATGTACTGTGTAGTTCCATTTAATATCCACAACCTGTTTGCTAGAACAGTGTCCTATTTTATTTATCCTTCAGTATTCAATCGCCACTCTTGATAATCTTATGAATGAAAACAACAGACTTTGCTGTTGAACGTTAAGTAGTGTAAAATAGCTAGTTAAGAAAAAAACTTTAAATCGATTTTCCTCAAAACTTTGTTTTTTTAATTATGACGCCCTTGTCGCCATTGAGTGATATCTTCTCAAAATGAATAAAGCTGTTAAGGAAAATTGACATAAGTGAAAAGGACTTTAACGTCTAATGGGGTAAACTCGCTAAATCTCGGTCATTCGTCTAAAGTTGAATTTTTCTCTATGGATTTTTATAAAAAAGCCGACTTTAGGAAGCCTGTTTTGGAGGACCGATAGTTGAGCTTTTTATTTTATTGCTAAAACTATAAAAAATCGGATAACGATAATCTTAAAGTAATCTGAAAGTAGTTAAAATAATTCAAGGAATATATCCTAACAGTTTGTCGATATAATTTTGGGACATGCTGTATTTAATTATCTCTAAAAAGTATATTTCAGAATTTTGGATTTTTTTTTTAAATTTTGAAATCTAAAGTTTTTAATTTTCACCTTTTTAAATAATGTTTTAAAATATGTTGAGGTTAAAGCATCTAACAGATTATTAGAAAGTCTCTTAACGTCCAAAAATGAGCCTTAAATAGATTAAAAACTCCTTCTTTTAGATCAAAAAACGGTTTGAATAGGATCAAAACACTCGCAATTAAACCAATTTTTAACGTAACCCGAGCCTGTCCCTTTGTTCGTCCGAAACGCGTTTAAAACCGAAAACTGTATTACCGGTCCTCATAGGACTAGTATTCGCCGGTTTTGTTCAATTAAGCCGTGCGCGTCACGTTCATTTAAACCGGTCCGGGTCGCGATTAAAATCACTGCTAATTTTTACTACTCGTCCGTTCCCGTTCGATTTTGAATTTTCAATTTTCAACCCCGTAACCATCGTACCGGTTAATTCGCGCTAATGTATTTATTTTAACGGTGTAAATATCAATAAACCGGCGGCTATCCGGGCTTAATTCTATCAGATATGAACGCGTATTAATGCTTGCAAAGTGTATTAACGTTCCGAAATGGCTTTATGATACCGCGTTTTGGTTTGCGTGTTACGATCGACGTTGTATGTATTTTCGCTTCATTTAGTTTGTGGTTGATCGTTATTAAATGAAATTACACTTCATAATATTCTACTCTAATTTTATTTTTTAACTTTTCGTCGGAAGTCTGTCTAATACTGTCTTTGATCACAAATATTTTTTTAATTAAATAATTTTAGATTTTTTTTTTCTTTTTATGGAAATTCAGAAGAGATGATTTTACCACAAATATATCTCTTGTTATCCGTGTTTATTCATCGAATGATTAGAAGAGAAGAAATGCTAAGCACCAATAACCCTTATCAAAGTCAACCGATTTTTGTCCAAAGAGTTAAAATATGGAAAAAATATAGCATTCCACTTAAATTGACGAAGTTGTAGTTTTCTTTTTGAACACCGGAAGTGAGGCCCATCTTGGAAATATTTTCGGCAAGTAAATCATTGACCTACATCTAAATACAAAAATTCAGTCAGTCGTAAGTATACTTTGCCAGGTAATTTTACCATTATATTTCGTCTAATAGTTCCTTACTTTGGGACAGCTGTATATTATGATTACGAAATCCAAGTCGTATACATCCCAAGAAAAGTTTTTGTACAAAAATTTGTTTCATAATTTATAAAAAATTTAAAAATCGTTTAAAAAAATTATGTTTTGTTATAAAGTGAAGCGTATAAATGCAAAACCAGATATTTGACATTCGAATAGTTTTGAGTAAAGCGCGAAAAACCTCTCATTGTCGTTTAAGTCACTCAATCGACTTGGTATTTTAATCAAACGTAGATAATACATTGACGCGTCTTTATGTGCTTTAAAGCGCAAGTCAGGCTTATAGTAAAATAGTTATTTTGATTAAAAAAATGAGAATGTTTTGTTTTGCATCTAAGGCTTGGAAATCTCTGCTTCGTGAACTGCAAAGTTCTGGATTTGGCGTTTCTGTAAAAAAACTAGCAGTATCTGCACTAATAAAATTTGGAATTGCGATAAAAGAGATTTTAAAGAAGCTGATTTTATTTTGTACTTTTAAAAAAAGTACAAAATTAGTTTCTTAGGTACAAATTTAAATTCGTAAGTCACTATAAGATTCATTATCAGACAACACTAGTCTGTCATTCACATCTGCTTGAGTTTCGGAAGTGTTGGCTGGATTGTCTTGAAAGGTGTTTTTGAAGAACTCCAAACGTTCATCGTTTTCCCATTCTGCACCGTAGTGTTTGGCTAGCAAAAGGAAATGCTTCTTATCTTGTCAGGTTTAAGGCTTCTGCCTTAAATCTCTGCCTCTTTGTCTTGGCTTTTTCACGCTTCCACTCTTGCTTATTTGCTATTTTCTTTCGTCCTTTGCCACGAGGACTTGGCTCAATGGTAGCGTTGTTGAAGGTAATCAAAGCTCCGTAATACAATCGTTACCACGCTCTCGTTTAAACTAATCATGCATAAGCAAACAAAACTAACAGCTATTTCAATGTCACGGTTATCACGTGAGGTAATGCTAGACCTGGATAGGTTCAAATACAAACGCCTGCTTTTGCACCTAACTACTTGGCGCAAATGTCTGCTTTTGCATTTAAAGTGGAATTTATTATTGCATTAACTCACTTAAATGTATTGTTACGCTCTTGGGGCCACAAAAATTGATTTCTTGCTAAATTTACAATACAAATCCGTGTCTAACTAATTTTTGAAGAAAATCTCGAATGTCTGCTTTTGCATTTATACGCTTCAAGTAAACTATTGAGTATAAACTTTTTGTAACCTCAAACAATGTGCAAAATTTCAAAATTTTAAGAATCTATTATGGAATCATGTAATTTCCCATAAATATTATGGATTTATTTCTGAACCAAATATTAAACGATGAAATTTAAAAGTAGATGAAGAAGGCAAAAGATGAAGCAAAATGCAGTGTTTTCTAAATATCTAAAAATTTTATTACATTTTATTATTATTATTTTAATATTATTATTTTTTCTTTGCCTAAATTTCTCGATTTATTTATAGAAATAACCCCATTAGAGTCGTACAATTTTTATTTTTTTTTCTTCATAACTAAAATTCTACACAAAACAAATATTTCCTAACATCGAAGAATTTTTTCATCTCCTTGATTCGAATTAAAGAATGTTCACTGTATTTATATACCCTGGGAGATCAAAGGTTTTTTCTATTATTTATTTGTTTAAGAAACTTTTTTAAGCTCATATAACTTTAAAATATACGAGATAAACATTAATAAACCTTTCGATATTCCCTTTTAAAAGTTTCCCAAAGTTCAATTTTCGATCAAAAACTTATAATATCTTGCGAAATCATATTTTAAAGTCATCGAGTTCCGCATAAACACATACATTTGATGAATAATCGATACTTTAATGGAAAGTAGCGTTCCCATCGAACCGCTAATGTAATATTAAAGTCATTACGCGTTCCTCTTCGCTTCCAAGCTTTACCTTCAACAGGTAATCACTGAATATTGAAGTATTTGAACTCGTTACGACGATAAAATTACGTTTTAAAATTATTCGAATGAAACTCGAACGAGTTATTATCATCGAAAATTAAGATAATTTAATTTCAATTTACCATTATGATGAAATAGTAAACGACAGGTGAACTACACTAACCGTAATCTCCCCTAAGTTACGGTTTGGTAAGGTTCGTTTGATATAGAGACGACCCTCACCCCTTATACACACCAAAAGTGACAGATGTTCACGTTTTTTTATCACGGAAACTCATCCATATGGTCTACTAGGGCAACTATTCAACAATTATCTTTGCTCTTATTGCTTCTATAACTCGTTACAGAGAGGTCCATATCGCAGATGTCACGTGAAATACTGACCCAAATCTGTTTCGTAGAGGTTTATTGAACTTTTAAAGTCCGTATGAACGCCGCAAAGACATTCGTTTCACGTTTTCTTAACAGTTATTCACTTTTAGCTAAAATTACTGACGTATTTTGGTAAAAATATCGCTTTTAGAAAAGAAATTTATGGTCTATTAAGGTGTAGTACACCTGCTGGGGGAAAATTGGACGTCACTTTCAGTTCGTGTGTGGAGTTTATTGAGGTATACAGTTTAAACTGTTAATTTTGCACGCCCGACCAGGTCGAATTTAACGTAATATACTACTGGGTTCTTGTTAAATACTCACTTAATAATGTATATTAAAGTCGTTTAAGGTGATATATCATCTTAAATTTAAACCGGGTTGCAAAGAAGATTCATTAAAGTTGGTTTAATTGGTGTTAAGTGAACTTAAACGAAGTTAAAACGATCCTAAAAATCCCCTTTAAAACCGTTAATTTGTGCAATAGCGAAACGGGGTCAATAATGTTAAAGTATCAGATTTAACCGATTTTATACTTTCCTTTTTTTACCAATAATTTCACTTAGAGGCGTAAAATCGCCGACTTCTTGTCGAGAATTTATTGAACATAGTCACGAAATACATTCCGACATCAGCCGGGGGGTTGTTTTATTGTTACTGGAAGTTAACACGAGCAAAACCGGGGTGATGTGGTGTGGTGGGTTTTCAATTCTCACTCGTTCGCCTTTTGATATGCAAAAGCCGGGTCAGGTTTAATTGTAACATTATGCTATCGCGTCTATTTATGGTAAAATAGTTCTCTTGCCCGGATTTCATCGCAATCACCTCATAAATTAGTTTTATTTTCACGTAAAAAAGGATTTATTTAAATAAATTAAAGTAAAAATAAACTCGGTTTTATATATTATCTAGCTTAAATTATTGATTAAAAAAAAACTTTATGTAATTTAATTTTATAATATAAATAAAATTTAATTAAATAGCTTATGTGTGAATTAAGTTTATTATTAACCATAAAAAATTATCCCATTTTACATCTTATTAAAAGTTCTAATTAAATTCTACGCGTGCAACTTTGTCAGATTTTCCTACTTTCGTCAAATAGGGGTTGTTTGACGTTTACATCAAAGCGCGGAATTGAGTCTTTGTGCGAAAGGTTTAAAAGTTGCGGCCTGACCAAGTTAATGGCGGTAATTAGAAGCCCTTTATTAGTAATACAGCACGTTGGATTACAAGTTTGTTACAACGGGGTGCTAGTACATCGAGTTGCTACACGCAAGGGTCGATTACAATCGAATTTAAAACGCAAAAAAAATCGTGTTTTAAGGCTTTTTTTTGCTATGTACTTGATTATGTTGAATAGTTAATTACAACATAATTAATTAATGTTTGTTTTTTTCAATTAAAAAGAGTATGTTGCATTTGGAAAATGAACCAACAAAGGAATTTATTTTGTTGGATGACATGGTATAAAAAGGGATATTAGGAGTTGTTGAAAAAATACAGAAATATGTACAGTTTAAAATATTTCTGACAACGAATTTTTATTTTTATTGACAAATATAAACACCCTCGTCGTTTATTTATCGTATTTAGTAAACAAACTTGTTCATTGTTTTATTTTACAAATGTCCAGGATTATTTTGTTGATTCGTTTTGACAAAATAATTCTTTGGAACGACATAAAACGCAAACAGCTCACAAAAATTTCTTTTTAAAAACTAGCAATATTTTATGAATTTAATTTTTAAAAAAGGCTAATAGTAGACAATGAAAATAATTAAATCGTTTATATTTCAGAAAGCAGCTAACAATAAATTAATTTTTTTTAATATTGTGAAAATTGGAAGAAACACGTGTATAATTTACAATTTAAAGATTATTCATTTTACTTTCTGTTACCGGTTCAAAGTTTATCTATACATATTATCGTGACATAATTTATTATTTTTTCAATTCCTATGAAGAAATAAGTCAAAATGAAAAACTTTACTTATTTTTAGTAGGATAAACCTATTATATCGGTCATGCACCTAAACGCGACCTTTGGGTTTTCTATGTAGACTTTTATTGAAAAGCCGACTTTAGGAAGCTTTTTTGGAGGGCCGAGATTTGGTTAGTTTACCCTACCTTTTTGTAATAAACTGTATGTTTACAAATTTGATATATTTTTACATTGAAAAATTACAAGAATTTATATAGAATTAAATTCTCTATCAAACATGGAGATAAATATCCCGTTAAAGATTTCTAATAATTCTGCATTTGAATTTGAAGAAACGGTAACTTAATTTTTTACCAAGATGTGCTCAGCTTGAAATGAAGCTGCACCATGAAGACAAACATGAAAGATTAGTCTGTAATGTAACAGAGAGGGAACTTACTTTTTCATCTTTCTCTTCATGGTGCAACTCCATTTCGGGTTATAGCACAACATAAATTCATAAAAGGACATACTATAAGGTGATTCTAAGCCTCGCCATGGAGAGAAGGATGCAAGAGCGAGTTTTCTCTCCGTAATTTTACCGAGTAGGCTCGACTGGAGTACAAGTAGAAGGGAGAAGCGGAGTATTGTCCGATCCTCCTTAACCGTTTGACTGCCACGGCACTGCGCGCCACTGCCACTTCAATATGCTTATATTGAAACTCGCAGCAGGGTTAATGCGAAGGTCTTGCAGGCCAAAACACCATCGAAATCAAGGATTATAATGTAAAGTCGATTTTGTAATTTGACAGTTAACTCTTCTCACCTCTGCTGTAAGACTTGAAAAGAGGCCAAACTCCGACCCAAAGAGTTAAAACATCGAGGTGCGATGGGTTTCTATTCGACTGCATTTTGGCTTGCAAGACTTTTGCATTAGAGGTTCAGAGATAGAAAAGCTCCCTTCCACTGTACTCCAGTGGGGTCTACTTGGTAAGGTTATGGGGAAGAACCTCACTCTTGCATCCTTCTTTCCATGATGAGGCTTAGGATCAACTTATAGTACCTTTCAAAGCTGTTTATTAATATTTTTTTAAAAAACCTTGAAATCAAAATAATTTAAAAAAAAATCCGAAGAATTGAATTACGGAATACTTTGTATAGTGGAAAATTGTTTCAGAGTTTGCACCTCAAATATCTATTATGCAGTAAATCGAAATACACCAAAATGTAAACCTGTTCCCGTAATCAAGCATTTATGCACTAACAAAAGTGAATATCTGTATAGAAACAAGTCTCGTCTGTATCGTTAAGAATTACGAAATTTTCGTTCTCGAGGAGTAAAAAACTTAAAACTCATATGTGACCAATGTCTGTCCCCAACATGTAGTTGGGGACAGAGCAATTTGCTTATTTGGAAATTGAATTAATACAAAAACATTACAGATATGTACCTTGTAATTATATACCTATTTCTTTAAATAACGTCAAGATCAATATATCAACTTTATGTTACCATATCAAACAGATCTTGGGCGTGAACGAACAGCAAGCTTATCTTAAAACATTGTTATGGTAAGACTTTCTGTTTTACGATTGCTTTAACGTTTTGCCGGTAAACATGCGACTACTTTTGGGTTCTTTGTTTGTTCTGTAAAGGTTTCCTTGTTCTTAAAGTTCCTTATGAAGAGTTAAAATTGTATCCTTACAAATTCCCTGTAGTACAAGAACTGGAGCAGAAAGTTGTTTCATGAGATTGTGCTTCTCAAGAAAATGCACATGAAGGGCTTCTGGTTCACAAAAATTGTCCTAAAAACTTGACTTGCCTAAAAGACGACATTCATAAATTTATCGGTAACATGCCCTTCAATATGCTGGATAGTGTTGAACGAAACTTAGAGTTTGATTAATCCAGCGTATAGTGATTATATCGTCCTTACAAGTACGAAAAGATAAAATTAAAATTTCTAACTTGAGATACGATTATAGCTTTAATATATTATTGTTATTTCAAATACAGCAAATAATGTTTTGATATTCAACAACAAAACGAAAAATTCTGTCTCCATCATAAATGTTATTAGCTTAAATCCTGTACCAAAGGATATGCCTACAATGAGAAAGCACAAGCATAAACTTATCCAAAAATCGTCAAAAATGTTACTTATTGATTGCGCGGCAATAAGCCGAAATCACAAATTAAAAGAAAAAGAACTAAATGAACTCTGTAATAATAGATGTATTAATAAAAAAAAGAAGAAATTGTTCTTACTTTCCCTTTAACCGTTTGAGTCCCACGCAGTATTGAAAAAACACCATAAAAACACTGTCGAAGAATCCCAAACAGCGCGATCGCGCTTTTCCTATACACGCTTTTCCCTATATGTGTTGAGTTTTCTCGACATAAAATCTGAACAGTGCGATCGCGCTGCTTGGGACTCAAACGGTTAATCCTCATTCACTAACGTGTGATAATTAAATCTCGCACAAACGATCGTTCAATAACAATTTTCGATATACCGTGTGTTAAGTACGAACGCGCTTATACGGATACTTAAATCTCTCGTTCGAATAACAACGTGCTGGCAATGCGCACTAAATGCGCACCAAACGAGTTTAGGGTGGTTGACTGCTTTGCACGTCTAAACACTTATTGTTACTCTATTAGTAAAATAAGCGATTCAATTAATAACTTTACACCCTCTTACGTTGTAAGTCCATTTTACTACCATTTTACTAAAGCATTGTTTTACCATTTTACTAAAATGGTATGACAAATCTAACTTTTACTATCATACTAATTTTTTTAATCATTCAGTAGGTCGTCAAACTTATAGTTATTTATCGAAATAGTATAAACAAATATCTATAAAAATTCATTTTGAAAATTTCCTCTAAGCAGGTCATCTGACATAAATTTCTTGTATAACAAAATTTCAGTTAATTTAATAAACTCTTCTTTTACATGAAATCTAAATAATTTCTTTCTAAGTTTTATAATAATCCTTCAAAAATGTTTCACGTGTAGCAAATAAGTTTAGCAAATAAGGAGAAAACATCATTGATACTAATAAATCGTCCTAATAAAGTATACGTACAAAAAAATATTGTCTAAAAAAATTAATAACATGTTCAACTTAGCACTTTATGCAATCTTTTTATACTCTCTTATGTTCTAATGTTTTTCTTTTTATTTCACTAAAATGAAATAATTCGTTATGAAATAATTATTTATTCCAAAAACCATTATATCTAAAAGAGTTCATTTTTAACTTAAATGTTTCATACATCCTTTCATTATGAAATTAAAACGATATAATTTTCAAATATTATTTCTTTTACATCACTTTATAAACTTTCAAAACGGCAATATAGTTTTGTATAAAATAAGAACTTGTAATGGTATCTGAAAAAAAATGTTTGGTTTTAGTCTTGAAAAAGTTTATTTGACTTAAATTTTTCATACGTGAGAATCAAACATTTTCGAGTACTGACATATAGAAAATAATAACATTAACTGTTCAACATATATCTACAAATTCATTGGTAGTCTTATTTTTAAATATGGAAATTTATTGTAGCTGAAGGCAATAGCCTAGGATGCACAATGAAGAATTTAGATATTGGGGATACATCTTGACTTTGAGCTTTAATCAGAATATTCTATCCGATCAATCAAAGTTTACCACCAAATCGCTAAAGGTCAAAACCTCTACCAGAATGCCTTTGGAGGATGGAAAAAATGCGGAAGCAAAATAGCTAGCACTATACCACAATTATTCATTTCTTTGACGTTTGCACATCTTTAGAACAAAATCACTAGTATCTAAAATAAAAAAAGGATCTTACGTTGGGCTGAAAGACCATGGTTGATAGCCAGTTTTAAAGGGAAAAAGTGAAATATTTAAGTTTTTTTATATGATTTAATTTATTTATTTTTCTTTTGAAATTAACACCTTTCTGTATATTTTTCATACGCCAAACTGTGACTCGATCTAATAAACCCTTTGCCTTTAGAATTGAAAGAATTTTTTCGTAAATTTTCACACATTTCCTTAACAACGCACCATAAACCTTCAAAACGACACAATCTTTCACGCCAAGCGAATCGGACGAGAAAACGTCACCGATAGTAAATGGTTCTAATAAAATATGCACGCAAAAAATAGTCTAGGACAACCTTTACTTTGCACTTTTACACTCCTACCTCTCACGTCCGTCGTCTAAAACAATCCAAAACGTACATTTATTTCTCAAAACCGGGGGACACATTTCAGGCTATAAAACTACTTCGCACGAACGCAAAGTTTTTAAAACTTCCGACACGAAGTGGAAAAGGAAAACAATCAAAAGTACTCATCCTTCTTCGAATGTTGTCTTTCCTTTTAGTTTTTCTTTTTTTTTCTTTTTTAGAATGAAAGAATATTGTCTTGAATTATTTACGATTCAGATCGATAGGGTAGAAAGAAAAAGGAAAGTATGTGAAAAAATAAATAAGTAAATAACACGCAGTCATCCAGTAAAAATATTGTTTTAAATTTTCCTTTTTTTTCTGTTAACATTTATAATAATGCTTAAATATCGATATCGAACTTTGACACTAAAAACCTTTTTAAGTTGTTTTGTTTACCACCAAAAGGTATCGAGTTATTTCACTCGGATATTTGATGGGATAATACTCAAACAAATTCATGGGGAAAACCGGAAAAACTTGAAACGTAAAACTTTCACGTCGGTATCGGATTAAATAAAGCGTTGTTACGGCAATTTATATGTTTGTTTATAAAATATCGGCACGAAAACGCCGGATATCCACTTTTTTATATCTGTTTTTGTTTAAAGTTGCGGTTCGGGATAGGTACTATCAAATTAAATAACTTTTAGCTTCCGAGTTGTTAGAGTGGTCAATAAGTGCATCAATCATTTCTAAATTGATCTAACGGACCATTTCTCTAAAACCTATCCATCACGTTTTAAAATGTCTCTATTTTATAACTTGTATGATTTGAAGTTGGAAACGTTTAATAGACGTAAAAGTTTGTATTTTAACTTTTTGAAAATAAATTAGGAAAATATTTTCAAAAAATCAAATTATGTATTTTTCATTTCTTACAGTTAACTGATACAACTTAAAAAAATACTTTTAACAAATCGTAATCGTATGTAGGGGAATTAATTTTTGAAAGTAAATTAACTTAAGTTTTAAAAAATTCGATTAAAGAATTCTAATTTGTGTTAAAATAGATAATTTGTTCTTAACACATTGCGTACGTGTCGCGAGAATTGTCGTTTTTAGCAAACGATAATTCTCGTGACCCGTACGCAATGTATTAACTATTAACAAAAGAAATAAAAGGTGTTTAAAGAGAATAATAAATTTTTGACTGCTACCTAATGTAATTTTTAAGTTTGTTTAACAATCTTTTTAAAAATCATACATGTATTACAGAGCCGTTAAAAGTGATTGTAAGATGTTGAATTTAGCATGTTTGTACTTTGGTGATTTTTGACTCTAAACGTTATTATTTTCAGATTGTTTACATCGTAACTTTGTCAATAGCACGGTTTTTATTCCTTTTATTATTAGTTAATTTTATTACTTATTGCAATTTAAATGAATGTATTAACTTAAATAAAGCTCTTGATAGCTTGGAATATTTTTCATAATAGACCTATGGGTTATGATGGCAACTACTTCTTCTTAATAATGGGTTTGTGTTGTCTTTTGACAGACGAGTGACCTACATCACTATCTTACTGACCCTGTTGTAGACTCAGTGTTTGGTTGATATACTCATCTTGAATACATCGACCAACTAAAACCCTTTCCCTCCGCTTCCAGAACTACCCATCAAGGTATAACTTCAGAGGTATAAAAATGTGTCTTGGTGGATTTACTCTACGTTTCTTCGTCTATTTTCCAGTTCTTTTTCGAGTGTCTCTTTCTCTTTCATAATGTTTTTAACCATTTCGTCTACGGCTCTCCAATATTCCTGCTTTTCTAATGTTAAATCTGTGACCTTTCCAACACAAATTTTTCCTTTTGCTACATTTCTTTTGGTCTTATTTAAAAAAATACAGTAAAAAATATATAGAAATACAGTCCCGAATACGTTCTTTGTTTTCTGTAATTGAAATGCAGGTATGAACTTTAATGCTCACCACAATTGAGGGTTATTGGCGGACACGGTAGAGGTATATATCGTCAATTCCTTTTTATCAAATATAAAGTATATAAAAATATTAAAAAAATTACATTATTAAAAATAATTAAAAATATTTTGTCCGTTATATCCGAAGTCCGTTCTATCGAGGTCCGTTATATCGAAGTTTTACTGTATTTGTTTTTTCAACAAAATTATTTAAAGCAAAAAACGTATGTTTTGGAGAATCTATCTCTTCACAAAACCAACAAAAATCGTTCTCCTTCCTTCGTATTTTAAACAAATAACCACAAAAATTCCATGACCCGTTAAAAATTGTGTTAAGTAATAATTCAATTCAACCCATTTTTTTCTTCAACATTTTTTTTAAATCTCTGATCAATTCGTTAGTTTATTTATGTCCTTGTTTCCATCTTTAGCTCCATTTACCTAATAACTCTCCTCTCGATAGTGTTTTATGTTCCTTGTCTCTACTGTATCAGCTACATCCAAGGATATTGGACTAACAGGATTGCTTAATCCTGTAAGATATGTATACGCGGAATTTTTTAGTACACAGCCGCTAGTTTACGTCACCGCTAAAAGTTTTCAAAGTGAAATAATAAAATGTATCTCATTTACCTTGTTGTTGGTATCCTAAATGATTTAAAAGTAATTTCAAAGTACATTGTAACCATTCTATTATATAAATTATTCGTCAATCAGTTCAAAAATAAAATTCACGGTTAAAGTGAGACAACCAAAATATAAGGCAGAGACGCTATTCCTGGCAGTGACGTCAAAGGTGTCGGACGATTGTCACATATTGAGCTATCGTTAGTTCAATATCCTTGGACTACATCTTTCCTCAATTAATAGGTCTGTGATCATCATTCTTGAACGTTCCTTATTTATAGAAATTAACTTCCATAATTTTAAAATTACTTTAGATTTTTGATTAAGGCCCGGTCTTATGAAACACAGAATAAATTAATCCTCGAATAATTGCTATAGTTACGCCTTTTTTAAGTAATGTGAGTGGCTGAAATAGAAGTTATTCTGGCAATTATTCCGAGAATAACTTATTCTGCCTTTTATAAGACCGGGCCTAAGTGATATTTATAGAATAAATTGAGATTAATATTAATAAGTTATAAAAAATATTTTAAAAAGAATGTAGTGTAGGCAACCTAAATAACACTGGATTTTTTCCGAATATTGCTACAGTCTGCTGCGTGGAAAAATCCTTACTACTTACTTGGTGGTTGCAAAATTAAAGCGTTTTCCGGTGTGATAATCAACAAGAAATTGTTAAACCTTGCTTTTGAAAACTGTCAATAAAGACAGTTATAAATTATCAATTGAGGAATCCAGCGCAAACACCTTGCATGTTGCTGTGAATTATAGGTGACCAGATTTGTCAACTTTCAATGTGTACACATGCAACTTATGTACAAGTTGGGCCAAATACCACCTTTAAAGAGAGATTATTGTTTCTATAAGAGCCAGAGGAAAACTGTCATGGGTGTCTGATCGATTTTTATAAGAAATTGAATGGTCAAAACCACATAGTGATATTTCTTACGATTCCAGAGATACAGGCTGTTGTTCGAAAAAGTGCATTTTTGGAAACTCTTCATTCGTAATGAAAAATTTGACGGTGTATGTTAGAATTCTGTGTAAGCAATAATTGAATAGTTATAGACCTAAAAATGATTTTTCAAATGAAACTATGAATTGGAATTTATTAGGTGTTCGATGAGTGCTTAAAATTTCCTTTTCAACAATATGGCACATATTTTGCTCAACTCAAATTTATTATAAAGAAATGCTTTAACACTGATTGTGAATTAATCTGGGTGGTACTAACAAGGAGACCACAAGATGTTGTATTCACCGATTTTGATTAAAGTGATATCATTCGATAGGCATTAATGCACAATATATATCTGTAAAATATTAGGGCGCACTATTCAGGGATTCGCGAGTAAATTGCAATTTTAGCTCGCGATTTAAGGTCACACCACTTTACGTCATCGGTTAGCCACTCCCTCTACGACCGTCCCTGGATCCTTTTTATTTAATTTAAATTAAAAATCGAAGTAAAAACGAAAAAGTATGTTGATTTATTTGTTTTCAAAACATATAACAATAAAATATTAGAAGAAATAAAGAGAAATATTAAAAATTTTGATTGTATTAAAAATAAAAAGCAGTTACGTCATGAGGTTCGGACCATTTTGTTCCGTATGTGGAAGCCGATTCGTGGTGATTCATCGAAGAGGTGGGATCGGGAGGAGGACAACCATTGACATATAAGTGATGTGGTCTTGAATTGCGACCTAAAATCACGATTTACTTGCGAATCGCTGAATAGTGCGCCCTAATATTTTACACATTTGTACTACGTACGGATATCTATCGATTGGTACTACTTTCATTAAAATCGGTGAATACAACATCTTGTGGTCTCCTTGTAAGAACATAACTTTAACAATAGCGTAAAAAAGGGCGTACAGTCAGTAATTCACAGAAATGTCTGTTCTTCCTGACGATAGCAGAAAAATCTATAACATGAATGTCATTGTCACTACGCTATTAAATTGCGAATGCTGCACGTTTGCTGTACACACGCGTATGCTGTACTGCGTATCATATTGCTGTATAATGCAACAAAATTCCGTACGTCTGGTCCCCTTATGTGAATGTTCTTGAAATCAAAATTAGTGTTGAAATAAAGATAAATGGAAGATGATATTTGATTAATATCTTTCTGTTACGTTACATTAAGTTTGTAGCGGTATTCAAACTTTATTCTTGCAATATTATCGCTAAGAATTGTATACTAGAAATGGAAAATTATTAAGTGCAATAGCATTATGTACTATCTAAGAAAAGATAAATTGCATCACAAAGAGAAAGATGAAAAAAGAGATGTTTGGTTTCAAATCCCCTTAAGTCCAAATTTTTCGATTTTGAGAAAACGGCAAAAAAGTATTTTGGGATGATTTTGGCGTTATTAAAAATATAATATATATAATATAATGGCGTTATTGGCGTATATAAAAATCACAAAGTGGATTTAAAAATGGTGTTTGGTTGCGTTTGCTACCAATCTGTGGATTAAGGCTCATTTGAATCTGAACAAAATGGATTAGGCATGAATTGAAAGTGAATCAAATCTCTTTGTAGCTAATAACAGGAAACTTTATTTTTTGAAAGATATGTTGTTTAAAAACTGCACTTAAAAAACCCTTAAACTCTATCATCAGGTATATTTTCGGTTGATTCACATAAACTAGGCTCTTCGTCCCCACTGTCTTCTCGGGAATCACCAGAAATATTATTGTTCTAAAATTTTCCCAACACATCTCTATAATAAGCCAAATTTTCTACCTCTCTCTAGTTCTTTCCATAATGTTATAACTTAAAAGTTATAGGCTTAACAAGTTATTTACATCTCTCATTTCCAGATCTTTTGGTTTCACTCCGGTAGGAATTTCTTTTGGCTGGACTTTAATGGCGGTTTGGTTTTTCCTAAAAACTCCTTTGAATCTATTGTACAGTTTTTGTAACTGCGCTTCTATTGAAAATGGATTTAGTGGGATTTGAATTTTTCTATTTCTGTCTATTTGATTTGAATTTTTAAGGGATTCCCGCGTTTTTTAATACAAATCATTGAGTATTTTATAGAAAACGACTTTTTTTAACAGATGGCGTATATATCTCATTTTTACCCAAAAATGGATTTAGGAGATATTGAAACCAGACAATTCAAATAAGTTCATTTTCCTTTAATTTTGTCGAACAGGTCCGAGCTTTAGATTTCTGAAAGGGATTGGCGAGGGAAGGAAGAGGGAACAGACCTTCCATCTTTTTCTTCGTGGTGCAATTTATGTTTTCTCTAATAGTATAATAAGAAGTTACTAATAGGCGAAAGGTAGCCCTTACAAAACACAGTTCTTAACGTGTTATTACTGGATTATTTCTTCAATTCTTCCAATTTTCTCTCAGCTTATTGTGTACATCCTCAGTGACCTATCTACCATCTGTTAGGAACTTCATATTGTACTCAACTAACTAACCTAACCTCCGTATCATAGTATAAAAATTTCTTATTTTTGAAAACTTCAATTAGCCTTATTTGTCAATTTAGCAACCCTCATAAAGTTATGTGGTCTTCAAATAATATCAAACAAAAACTTTTCAACTTTTAAATCCCTTATTAAAACAAATTGCCCTTTAACAACGTTTGATAATAATAAAATTATTAGAATCAATAGTTATTATAGTCGTTCAGTTTGTAATTTATCAAAATAACGTACTTAACATACTTTTCTTTTAAATTTGATAGCGTTAAATTGAATTTAGAATTTGTTGTTAGTTTTTGAATCTTATCGGTTTTCGCTTCGAGTTATTTTTCTCGCATTGTAAAAGTATAGTTGTAAATCTCCGGGGGATAACCTGTCGGGACGTGCGAGTATCGGCCCTTTGGCATTTTAAAATAAGGCCGGATTTAAAGCGAAGGGACAACGTCGGGTGTTCCCTACCGGCTGGTTTACGATCCTCTCGCGTAATGCACCTGCTACGTAGGTTTGGAAATTTTATTATTGAAAATAGTCGCACGTAAATAGTAGCGAGCTTGATGTCTTCGAGAATCCAATAAAGTTTTCCGTCCAAACGGAATTTATTTATTTAAATATCTTTGCGAAAATGCGTTCAATCTCTATTTAATATCACTTTTGAAATTTACTTTGTGAAACAAATAAGAAAACATTTGGGAAATATTACAGTAATCAGACTAAAAAATATAAGAAGAGAATATTATACAAATATCCCGTTTAGATTGTCCGATCCTTTACTGACGTATTTTCCGATTGAAAATAAATAAAGAAGTCCTAATGAACATAAGTTCAAAAGTGGATAATTCGACATATTCAAGCTTTTAATTCTAGAAGTTAAACATTACGTTAAATGTCAAATTAAGATATCATCACGTGATAAGTTAAATTGATTTTAGAAAACATAGTCAAAAACGATTATTATTAAGTAATAACGTATTTTATCCTCGTTGATGGCGTTTTAAATACGAATTTGATTACCGTTTATAAAAAAAAATTACGATCGTAGATAGGTTGATTATTCCGTCGCAAGATGGCGCAGTAATAATAAAAGTCCTGAAATAAGCGGGGACTAAAATTGAGGCAATTAACGTGAGAGCGCGGGACGGGGGCAAAGGGAAACGATACACGTTATAGCCAACCCGTTCGTGTTCGGTACAAATTAAGGCTAATGGGCGCATTATTTCATCGATTGATCGCGGCATTTCCGCCGAAAACGACCGCGAAATAAACTTAGACTTAACTTGAAAATCAAACTTGTCGCGAGTCGGGTTACTTTGCTAAGCCAATTTGAGGTGTGCGTAACTTTGCCCGAAAGTTATGCACCTCAAATTAATTTAAAGCCCAATAACTGGCCGACCTTTAGACGGAGCGCTAAAAGGGCCGCTAATTAAACGCACAACGGGACGATCTAAGACGCTTATTAACGAAGGAAACCGCCGAAAAGGCTATAAGCTATCAAACAAAGACTTTACCGAAGTCGTTAATGGCTCCTTTAATGTTACTTTAACGTGTTATTTATGATAAGGTAAGTTAATAAGAATTTTCTCATCGAAAATTTTTTTGTACTTACATATTTTTTTTTGTTATAGGGTAGGTTATTGTAAGTAGTTTCAAATTTATCAGTGGGGGATTACAATTTTCGATTTTCGCACCTGATCGAAATCGGCTTTATGAACAAATTAAATTAGTCATTTTTAGACAAATTAGGCTCAAATATTTCTTTTTTATAACGTTATTCAGTTTGAAATTCCATTAATTAAAACACGTTGGTTATTTTTTTTACTTGTTTTCCTGCTTATGTTATTTGCTGGTAAGATAGATTATTTCCGAGGTTTATTTATCCGTAATTTTATACTCACTCATAAAAATAGCTTGTAGTAAGGTAAATCAAATCACTCAAGGTATTTGAATTTAAAATTTAATACTACCTCAGTAATCGCAACTAATGGAAATTGGGATCGTTGTATTTATTGAGGTCACTCAGCAAGGGAAAAATATAATGTAACAAACATGTTGGAACGTATCCTTCATGCGTTAGAATATAATAACTCAAACATAGAAGCTATTTGACTTAAAAATCAAAATCAATTACAACTATTACTTTTTTGAGGGGTTAAGCAACTCTTAACACCAAGTTCCTCGCGACGTCGCATACAGCGATGTTTTGGAGTTAAGGTCGGTTCCCACTAGTCCAGCGCAGCGCAACACGGAACAGCACGATGCATCATTTTTTAAATGCATACCCATTAGTGCAACACGACGCAGCGCAGAAGAGCACAACGTGGAGGCAACAAATTGTAAATTTCAAACGTCAGTAGCGTTTTGATTCAATTGAAATTTGTATGAATCAGCATGGCTTTTCATCCTCGAAAAATGTGCTGGTATTAGCAAGTGTATGTCTTAAATATGATAAGCCTAAACAAAAAAGGAAGTGTACTTATTGGGTACTACATGGCATATTTCGCGCCAGAGCAAACGAATGGAAATTCCATGCGATTTTTGGAAGGTTGCAAAATAATGAGAAAAGAATTATATAAATATTATAGAATAATCCAATAATCTATTATCTAAAATAAATGCCAAATTTCACCAATGTATTTGGATCAAGTGAGCAGCAATCTGTACAAAGTTGCATACAATTGTATATTAGAACATAGCTCGTGCTGGACCATAATTTACATCTGTCCAACATGCTACACAAAATTCTTTTCGAAGGAATACGATTTCGCTGAGCCGCGTCGTACTGTGTCGTGTTGCATCGCACTGCATTAATATGAACGGTATCATATGAAAACATGGAGAAAATTTTAAACTTTTAAAAATTTTAAAGTGTTGCGCTGCGCTGGACTAATGGGAATTAGTCTTTAAGCTGGTTGCAGAATTGTGTGTACGGAAGAATCAGGACTCGCAAAATGGCATCAAAGTGGTGACCGCCACGACATCGCTTTTTAAACGGCTTGAAAGGTCAACATGTATGAGGTTTCGATAAACACATGTTGTGCCAACTGTAAGCTGCAACCATGAGCTTTGAGAAAAAATCTGTCATTGTGGGAAAGGTTTGGACATGGATGGACATAAAATCTTGAATGTACGACCATAGTGAATTATAATTAGCTGAAGACATAAGGAGTATGATCTAATAGTCTACCATTAAGATTTTCGATTCAGGATGGAACGAAAAATGCCGCCAAATTTAGATGTTGCACTTGTTTATGCATATCCTACACTTCATACATAAATAGAAGTTTAAGAGCAAGCGCAATAAATGAAGAGCATGTTGCAAGTCTCGCATCAAACGAACTTGAAAGATTTTCAAACTCCAAGAACTGTGTTCATCTAGTTTTAAAGAATAAGGACATGATAACACTCCGATAATTTAATTTAAGAAGTCGTTTTTGCACGGCCACGAATTGTACTTTAAGTGTGCTGCAAAGCTTTTCAATTTTTATCACACCTCATTCTCACTAATAATTATTTCTAATTATGGGGGGCTAAAACGGACTCTTGCAGCGGCACCCTCGTCATCGTATAAGGGTTTCTTTACATTTAGTAAGGTTATAACACTGTTTTGTATTGTTGTAAAAATCGAAGAATTGGATTGCGATTACCGAGGTAGTACTATGTATATACAGTGAAATTCCCCTTTGCGGACATCCCTCTTGAACGGACATCACCCTTAGACAGACAGTTTCTCGTGGAACCGTCCGACTCTCATATAATTACTTCACATTTCTCTTAAGCGGACACCGCTCTTGAACGGACACTTTTGGTGGATTCCGTTGGTGTCCGTACAAGGGAGATTTCACTGTACAGCAATGTTAGGCAAACGTCAATCGTGATAGCGATTGACGATTAAATTAATCGTAATTCCGAGTGAAGGCGATATACGATTAATCAATCGAAACTCCCAGTGCAGGCAATTGACGATTATCATTATTCCTAATGTCAGAAGGCGATTGACGATTAATGTAGTCGTAATTTCGATTAAAGGATATCGGAGTTAATAAAATGACATTTCATTTTTCACGCTTTGCCGTTTGACCCAATTCCGAATTGAAGCTCGTCCTAAAAACCATAAAGAATAGTACAAAATCCTCTTAAAAAGGTTTATTTTCCGTTCTGAAACGCCGAAGCAGTTAGTTTCACTAAATGCTTGATTCAAAAATTAAATTTTCAATTTATTAACCAAACGACTAAAAAATTAATCGATTGATGCCCAACACTGATATACAGTCGTAAAAACATTAAAGAATACAGGGATAAAAGATGTTGGTTAACATTTTAGAATTTTTTTAAATTAAAAAAACATAGTATTTAAATACTATGTACATACAATCCTAATACATAGTATGTATTTAAGTCATAATATTTTATGACTAATAATTTGATATAATCTAATGCTACATAAAAGGACTTTATTGTTTAACCCTTTCGCGGATAGTGGTATGTATATTTACCACTAACTTTACGTGCAATTTTAGTGTATTGGTATACATTAGCACTACGGATCGATTAATTAAAAAGTGGCGAAACTCTCAAAAATATAATTTATCCACGAAAGGGTTAATTAATCGATCCGTAGCGGAAATGTTGTATACCAATATACTAAAATTGCACGTAAAGTTAGTGGTAAGTATGTATACCACTATCGGCGAAAGGGTTAATATTGTTAAAGAATTTTTTCTCTTATTATTAGACTCATCTAAAATGATTATAAAAAATCATTCAAAGTACCTTAAAATCAGTCACAACTCTTTTTTGAATTATTCAAAATCGTTTAAAATCTTTAAATATTTTAAGGTCGTCCTAAAATCATTAAAAAATTTTCAAAATACTCTAAAATCATCTAACAATAAGATAGTTCAAAGTGCCCTAAAATTAGTTACGAGCACAGGATTGTTTAAAATCTTTTAAAGTTGTAGACTGAGAAAAATATTTTCTGAGGTCGTCTTATAAGCGTTTAAATGGCTTTAAAGAAGTATAAAATGCTTTAACAACAGCCTAATGTATCAACTCTTCTTAGAATTGTATATAGCTAAAAGTTAACTAAAACGGTTCTTATCACTGACATTGGTTTTAAAATATGTAGAATCGTTAATTTTTCTCAAAATGTATAAAATAATCAGAGAAGAATCATTAAAAATCTAATTCTAAACATTTAAAGCCATAAAAGTATTTTTTATCGATTTTGTTTTAATTTTATATCTATTTTGAGTGAGTTTTATTTTTAAAAACTCACCTTTTAAAACAACCCATTGTGCTCTATACTGTACGTATTAATGCTGAATTGTCAATATGGGTAATGCGTCGATTTCCGAACTAAATTGTAATTCATTGTTGTACGAACATTAATATACCAGTCATTCAGCTATAATAAACCTATGGAACTTACTTATGTAGCTTATTTAAAAACAACCATTAGATTCTTACAAAACGTAAATATAAAAAAAATGTTACCTTAAAATCAATATTACATACATTATTCTTATTCAATTTTAACTCACAATCAATTGACTTTAAAAATAAGATCTTATTTATTAGAAAAATAATAAAGAAAATATTTCTTTTTGTATAAATCTCAAAAATAAACTTATAAAAGTTCAATTTTCTGTTGAAAATTCGCTCACCGGGTTTCATCAATACGTTACCCACCTACTTACGAACCTTGTAAAGAATTTGAGTACAAAAGAGACGACTACTTCCGCGCTTTCAATAGAACCTTTTTGATATACTTATAAAGACTCCAAAGTAGCGTTAAATCGGATAAAGGTACATTAGAATCTTATTGTTAAAAACTTAAAAAGTTACAAAAAAGATATCCTTACAATATAAAACAAAACGAGAAAAATTCTCGAGGACTTCACTAAAAAGATTTTAATCAAGTCTCGAATATATTTACACAGTTTTGCTTTTTAAAGCTTTTTAAACTTGCGCTTAAGCGCTAAGATTCGGTGCGGATTTAATTGCGAAATGAATTAAAAATGAAACTTGAGAAGCGAATTTAAGCTAAACGATTTCGATCAGCAGGAAATTCGCTAAAAGGACGAGGAGACGATGAAACGGATGGCAAACACGCACAAGTATCCTAAATTAACTCGTTAAAATTGATCTAAAATTGTAACTTATACATAGGTCAAGACTTCCTGCTTATAATATTAAATTTTAAAGATTAAAGTTTCTGAAAACCTTCGTGTTGTTTGTTAGTTTAAATTAATAATAATCTTTTACCGGACGCAGGATATTTAATATTATGATATTTAATGTGACCTAATTTTATATTAGAAGACGTTTGAAACTATTCCATACATCAACATAGTTTGATTTGGATGTTTATATTTAGAACAAGAATTTAGATAAGTTAAGTGACGACTTAAGTAAAAACGCTTAGGGTTGTTACGTAAATAGATACCTTCTGGGTTTGTTACATAAAGCAGATGTCTTAAGGAGGTTGCTTATTTATAACCGAAATAGGGATGAAGGCAAAAAAAGTTTTGTAATGTTGGAGCATCTTGGGTAATTGAATTTGTACGCGAATTGAAGTAAAAATATTAATTTTCCGGTGAGATTTGAATTTAAGGGGATTTGCATTTTTATTAAAACGTTGTAGGTGATGAATTTATTTAGTTTTGTTTAAATTTAATGAATGGAGTTTTTTCCGGGGTTTATTTAAGGTTGAATTTTAGCTTCAATTCAATTTTTTAAACCGAGTTTTCTTTTTAAAAAAAAGAGCATTGAAATTGGTGCTTTATAACAAAGGTTCAAAAATACAACCTTGTTATGTTGAATCCCATTCTAAAAATTAAATAAATAACATTTTTATAAAATATTGTTTGCTTTCCGAGTTTTGTTTGAGTTAAAATATTGCGAAACAAGATTAATTTATGGTAAAATAAGGTTAAAATTAAAAGCTCATTAAAATGTTACGATAAGTTAAAGTGAATTTATATTCATATATCTAATTACTAGATAAAAATCCACTGCAGTTAAAATGTGTTATTTTAAAGCTTTCTTTAGAACCGTTTCTACTAACCTTGAAATAATTAGTCAAATATTTACCGTTTTAAGCTTATTTTGGTAAATAGAAGTTTAACTGAAAAAAGTTTTACTCTTTTTAATTCCACTTATTTTATACTACTATTTTGTAAGTTTTGATATGAATTGCCACAGATCTGTCACATAACGCTATTATAAAGTTAGCGAAGGTATTGACATTTTTATTTATATTTTTTATTTATTGACAATAAATAAACTGATTCATATTTGCCGACCGTTTTATATATATTTTTGAATAATTTCGACAATATTCTTTTATTAGCACTATCCAACAATTACCAGCGGTAACTGCTTTTGATATTTTCGAAGTACGTGCCAAATCATTACCTCTTGCTATTCATAACTTTATCTGATAGGTAAAGGGTTTTATACCTCCATTTTCATCAAAATTTTATAAATAGCATT
The DNA here is from genome assembly GCA_036711955.1 of Digitonthophagus gazella. NCBI lineage: Eukaryota > Metazoa > Arthropoda > Insecta > Coleoptera > Scarabaeidae > Digitonthophagus > Digitonthophagus gazella. The sequence goes on from JASCIT010000001.1 coordinate 14,417,247, forward strand.
TTTATGAGTGTAACCTTCGTAGTATCGCAAAAACACTTAAAAAAGGTTTGAAAAGAATGGAGATAGGATTTTTACTCATTTGGCTACAAATATACAAATGGCTCATTTATTAAAAAACACAGGATAGTACTTGCTTGAAATTGATTGTATCTCCTGTCTGTGTTAAATACAGTTCGCCTTAAGCGTGAGCAGTTTTTGTGTCATTTTGTCATTAAGTCACCTATTCATTAAATACTGTATGTATAAGGTGAATGCTAAATAAGTGACCTGATTCTATCTATATTAAATCATTAGATATGAGATGTCAATGAAGCGCGCAACCAGCGTTTGCGTTGAGTACGGATACCCTACAAATCTGGTCAAAACTGGCAACTTTGTACAATCCAGCCTGGTGAAAAATATTTTTTTCATCTGACAGCACTGGTTAAAACTTGTACTGCACTGAGTTACACTATGGTGCAAAGATGCTGTTTCGTGCAGCATTTAAAGGGGAATAACTGTAATTCAGTGTAAGTTGGTCCACTTTAGTTCAGCTATGAACTGTGCTCCAACGAAAGCATAAATATTAATAAATTTTCAAATTTATTAATATTAACCAGTTAATTGTGGCGCTCCGTTTGGAAAGCGCGCACATACAGAGTGCACACCTGCGAGTTACGCATAGGGCATGTCAATGTGTTAGACAAGGCAAGGAATTGCATACGATTTTAATGAGTTAGATAAAGAGGCACATATCAACTCCAATCGGCCAAATAAGTAAACGTAGTATATCTGTCCTCTGTTAACTAATGGAAGCCGTACTGTCGTTCTTTCTCGACTAACGTTAAACGCATGCGAAACTCATCGGTGTTCGCACGGTATACGAGTTCATCTGAAATTTTTCATAATTTTTATCTGTTTGTTTTACTTCGACCTGGCCTCAAAATATTCCAAACATCTTGAAATTTGATAATATGTTTTGATTTTCACAAAAATTACAATTTAAAGAGCCAATATCACTACTTTTTACGAGTTGCACAATTTTGCGCCATGACGAATATAGTCATCAAACACAGTTATAACTGGTTAAGTTTATATTACTACATTAATTACTACAATATTTATTGCCCATAATAACCATGAAGTGATCATTTTCTATAATTTTTGTACCGTCATCGTTTAGTACTAACCATCCTTCCAAAATTTCCACCATTGTACCTGCATTACACCATTTGAACTTACTCCAGAGCAGGTTCAACAAAAACTGCACCAACTTGCACTGGCTGCATGAAGTTGTATTGCGCGTGGCGCAACAAACAGTATGAGTGTAACTGTCTTAAACGGCACTATGCCCAACGAACACGTGGTATCTGCGCTGAACTGCTAAATGTAAGCATTGCAACCCTAACGAACAAAGCTAATTTGATAAATAAAGGGTGAACTTGCCTGATATATCTAAATGTCAAGAACATAATGGCAAAAATTTTATGACCGCAATAATAATTCCGTCATTTTTAATTGAAAAATGGCCATGTTTGATTTCGAATTACACCATTTTTAATGACTTGAGAATATAGAAATAGGGGCAGGTGGGGGAAGACGGGGTGCTTAAGGTTGGAAAGTAAATAAAATCCTGAATTTCGTTCGTAGAGAAGAATACTGTTATTTTATATAACTTTTGATGATTAAACTTTAAGATTTTTTGCAATAATAAACGATTAAACATAAGAAGTCATTTCACTCCATCGTGCCCTACGTGTGGGATAAGATGGGGAACAAGATTAATATTATTAAAGACTAATTAATCAGATTCACAAAATACACAAACATGGAGGCCTCATCATCATTTATATTAATTTTCTACGTTTTGTTGTTTTTTTTTTTGGATTTTATCATAAGATTTACCCTTTTTTACACAGTTTTTCATTTGTAAGCTTGAGTTTTTCAGATTTCTTCATAAGACGGGGTTCCCCATCTTATCTCATCACCCCGTCTTATCCTATCTTCCATTAAATGAAGAAGTTAAAACGGGGTACCACATTTTTCCCCATTGAATGCTTTTAGAAAATAATAATAATAATAATAATAGTAATAACACAATTGTACACTTAAAATAGACTTAAAAAGGTATTTATCTTTAATACTCATTTTTTACTAATTTCATTAAACTAACACTTGTCTGAAGACACCGCATTGTTTGATGGCTACCACGCTATGAAATTATTCATAAATTATAAGAATACTCGACATAACGGGATTTTGCTTGATATCATGGCAATGTGACTTCCTACTTCATTGGTTATCAAGTCACACGATGAAGAGGAATTAATAAGGGCTTTCATTATCTCTAGCATTGCATAAAAGTGCTTTGTTGCAAATATAAACCACGTATTCCATTTTACCCCACTTCCCCGTCTAGCGCCACCATCCCCTATCTTATTATTATTTTTTTTAGTATCACCTTTTCAGAAATATAAATTTACTGAAATTAATGTTATAAAGGATGAAACTATTTTTTTATGCAATAAGATTTAACATTTTTGTGTCATTATTTTTAAACTCGAAAACGAAACATAGTTTTTGTAAAGTTTGTTTTTTTTTCTGGTGTGATTAAAACGGTTTTATAACACCCTGTGTTATAAGATATTTTATACAGATGTCCCAGACCACCCGTAACAGTCGATTTATAGAGGCTAGTCCTAGATATTCCAAACAAAGAATGTTATGACAAAAGTGGGTAGGACTTTTCTTATGAAGAAACTACCAGCCATCAACAAAAACTGGAAGTGTGAACAATTAAAAGTTACTTTAAAATTTCGTATGAGAATTTTTGTATTGTTAGGGAGAAGAGTTTTAGAAGCAAACAACTTTTATAGGAAACATTTTGTGGTCTTATACATTGCTTTTAAAGAAAATCATATTAAAATTTCAGTTGTTGGACTTTGGTTATTTTGTATACTTCGTTAGTAAAAACACCACAACTAATGTTATTTAAACACTCTGTACACAATAAAATTCGTTATATTTGAAAATTAATCAATATTTAAAGTTTTTCTAATTAGTGAAAATGAGTACAATGAAATTTTAAAATAATTTTCTTCGAGAATAACGAATAATATTACAAAAAATGTTTTCTAAAAAAGTTGTTTGTTTTGAAAGATTCTTTTCAACAACTTAAAAATTAACTACCCTTACCCTTTATACTCACTTTGCTTATAGAATTTCTTTGTTTGAAGTTTCTAAGACTCATTGTTTTTGAATAAATTTCCAGTAGGAATACAATCCTCTTAACTTTCTTGTAGTTGTTAAAATAGAAATTAATTTATAAAACTTCTGTCGTGTACTTTTACTGGTTTTATTTTGCAATATTTACGACTAGTTTCGGCTATGCGCCATCTTCAGGTCTACTAGAACTCATTTAGAAATTTAATAAAAGAAGTCCTAAATTACTTCTTGTAGACCTGAAGATGACGAATAGCCGAACCTAGCCGTAAAAATTTTTACTGGTATTATTTTGCAATATTTACGACTAGTTTCGGCTATTCGACATCTTCAGGTCTACAAGAAGTCATTTAGGACTTCTTTCATTAAATTTCTAAATGAGTTCTAGTAGACCTGAAGATGGCGAATAGCCGAAACTAGTCGTAAATATTGCAAAATAAAACCAGTAAAAGTACAAGACAGAAATTTTATTAATTAATTCAAATAAACTGGTAAAATGGATTAAATATTCAACTTTAACTCATAAAATACGGATGTTATAAGTACGTATATGTTTAAAAAAAGCTCTCGGCCGTTAAAGATTAATTAAAATTTCGGGTCATTTTGATCAATCAATGTTCAACTCATTTAAATTAATTTTGAAACTGATTCATTTATTTTAGTTTTGTTTACTTAAATTTTGATTTAGAATTAATCAAACTCTTTATTTTACTTTCTTGAGAAGTTTTAATAAAAACTTTAATTTATCATTTTGTTTGCATTATTTCACTCAATAATTTTAACTTTGGCCAAACGTTGATATGAAAAAGATTATATGGAATAGTTTTTATATAACATATTTTTGATTACTTTTATAATTTCGTACGAAAATAAAAATTTAAGTTAAAACCGTTTGAATAGAAATTTGAAATATGTTGATTTAAAAACGAAAACCTAAACAGGAAGTGATAAAAAACATGAAATAACCCCGCAGCAGTAATTTAAAAAAAACTCCTTTTCAATAAAACATAAACGTTATAAACGATAAAAATTCACTTGCACGTGGCCAAATACGCCAGTAGTTCCAGATCTGGCCGCGTTGCAGTGATATAAATATTTAAAAAAACTTAAAACGCCCGTCGGTCCATTACTTCCAACATTCCACACTCCAATTTATACATACGCCGAACGTTTTTTAAAAGTCAAAAAACCAATCGACGCGGTGTAGATGCTCTTTCAACTAGAAAGATTTCAATTTTCAATACAACCCCGGATAAAACTCCCTTCTTTTGAGTAGTATAAAAAAAGGACAACAAAAATAGACTCTGCTTTTTAATCGCGGGGCCCAATTGTACGGACCAAAATTGATCCCACCGCTTCCACCTACGCGTTTAAACCCGTTCGTATATATTCACAACGGGGGCCCCCCGCATACATATCCTCCGTCCTCCCATACATACATCCAGCGAATGCATATTCAAAACTGAAATGTAAATTCACGTACGTACACGTACGGGACTGGAAGGGTATGGAGTCGGTTCGCTGCACTTTGTATACGCGAAACTGAGTTATTTGAGAGATGATAGTATGCGAGTTTGTTCGGGATATTGAAGAAGAGTGGTTTAATTTAATCTAATTGATTGGTTTTTAAGTGGTTAAGATGGTGATGACGTTGATCGTTAGTGGGGAGTAGTCGGGGTGTAATGGATCTTTTTTCTAGGAGTGTTTTTTTAAAGATTAATGAAGTTTGCGAGAACTTTATTAAGAAATGAGTGGTTTGGTAAAACAAATTTTTTGATGTCAGATTTTCTTTCTTTTTTTTTTTCGTTGAGGCTTTTCATAAAGGATATTTTTATCATTTTATTTTATATCATGTTGTTTATTTAGGAAGTCATCTAGAAATATATTTTTTGTAAAAGCGAATAAATTTAATAAAGTTTTCCGAGCGAAGCACATTTTTGCATTGCGTTTAAAATGCAATAAGCTGATACCTTATAAGGTGATACCTTTTAAGATTTATGATTGGATTTAAATCAGCTAAAAGATTTCTATTAGAGATACTTATCATGTTTATTTATATCTATGTTACCGGCAGGATGTGGAATATCGACATTTTATAAAATGCCTAGTCATTTTATAAAATTTTACAAATTGCCTAAATTGTTAGTAGTTGTAGATAATATTTGTACAAAATTAAACATAAAGCCAGAAATTGTGAAGGTATTATATATAATGCCTAGGTATTTTATATAATGCCAGTTGAGAAGTCGGCACTTTGTGAAACTCTAGTGGTAACGTGTTTTGCGTTATACTACGCTAAACGTCTGTGTATCTAGCTGCAATTGCAGGGCATAAAATCATCAGAGCATCAGTTATTTTTCTGAATTTGCTTACTGCAAATGTAATGTGCTGTTTTGCAAATGACATACGGACTATTTTGTATTACTAAATGATTATACTCTGTTAACCAAACAGATGCACTAAACCTCACCAAAGCTTAATTTTAATTTACTGCATCTGTTAGGTGAACAGAGATTAGCGTTATTATCATTCGAATTCGTTTACACTTTGGGGTGTAAAAAGGAGGCTATTGTTCTAAAATAGTAACGGCCAGATGAGTTTTGATTTTGGATAAACGGTTTCGTCAATAGATTTCAGAACGGGTATAATAACCCATTTTTTCTACTTCAGAAAAACGGATGTAATACCTTGTTTTTCCTACTTTGATCATTTGGTCATTGATGTCTTGACAAAAATTGCAAATAAAACTAAATAAAATCAAAAAGTTTAACTATTTTGGCAGATTTTGATAGGTATTCTAAAGTTTTCTTTAGTTCTTGTAATTGATAATTAAGCACTTGCGGTGACAAGAAATTTACGGCGGAGCGTGCCAGGTGAGTCATTTTTGTACCTGCAACAATGGTATGACGGCGTGCGTAACACCGTCGCGCTGGCGTTCCGGTAACAAAAGTATCTCGACGTACACTGTACTATAACCCGAAATGGAGCTGCACCATGAAGAGAAAGATGAAAGAGCACTCGGCAATGCTACGGAGAGCGGGCTTACTTCTTCATCTTTCTCTTCATGGTGCAGCTCCATTTCGGGTTATAGTACGTCTAGCCACCGTAAGTGGTTAAAAAAGGGATTGATTAATGTGTTGTTTTTGCTGAGTTGACTAAATTATTTGGATTTTTTCAATAAATGATTTGACAAATAACAGCGAACGTCGCCAACATTACTTATAAAAAAAATTCCAAAACCCATTATAAAACTGTTTTCAATGTCATAATGAGTTTTACACATTAAAGTAGAGAAATAACAATTATTTTAGTCATTTTATAAACTGACAGACTCTTCATCGGCATTTCATAAAATACCTAGGCAATTTATTTAATTTATTCCTTTCACAAACGGACTAAACAGATAGGTCATTTTATAAAATGACTAGGTATTTTATAAAATGACAACATTCTACATTCTGCCGGTAACATCTATATTTATTTAAGTTATGAAGGGGTGACTTTCTTTTAGATTCTGAAATTTGAGGTTTAAATAGCTAAACTAGAGATTATATAGTGGAAAAGCAAGAGCTACGTAAGGGTAGGGTGGGTAAACTGCTTAAATCTAGGCCCCCAAAAAGGCTTCCTAAAGTCGACCTTTCTATAGAAATATCGACCATATAGAAGAAGTGGAAGGCCGGCTTTAGGCGCAACGCCGAGGTTTGGTAAGTTTACCCTAGTTGATTTTTTTAATATTCCAAGTTTTTATTTATAATTGGAAGCATACTTGGATTCTTATAAATATTAGCTTGAGGAATAATAGGAAAAAGTGACAGAGAAATTTTAAAAATTAAAACGTAAATCTACATTTACCAAAATAGAAATGATGACTACTTCAACCATCGTTCGAATTTCATTCGAAAGAATCTGATGAAAACCATAAGTCGAAAGAATAAAATTAGTTAAATACTACGCCATTAAAAACGTTAAGACTACGGCACAATTAAAATCTAGGAAAGCTGGAAAAACATTTGTGAATCAGGAATCAGAAAATATTTTGACAATGGAATAAACTTATTCACTTTTAATGAAAAAATAGAACAAGTTATAATTAGTCCTAATGATCGTTTTTTAATTTCCATGAACAAACTTTACACGATTATTTTATGATAAACTATTAAATGACATTTCTTTTATTATAAATAGAACAACTGGTACTTGTTGAATTTAAGGAAAAATTAAAATTTATATAGGTTATAAAAAATCTTGGATTGCGATATTTTTAGATTTTTTTATAATAATTAGAACAACCAGTGAGAAGCTAGCCATAGATCTTTCCAAATTTCGATGACTAACTTTGAAAGTTTTTGGAAATATCTCACTATACGTAGAGAAAGAACTAACTTTGGGAATTTTTTAACCGTTTGACTGCTAAGCAATTATTGCAAGAACGCTCGAAAACTGCGGGACATATTTTGACTTGATGTTGACTTTAGCAAAGTACGCGTGCGGTCAGACTACGTTTACTCCAATGGTGCAACAAAGGCACACTGAAACTCGTAGCGCAAAAGCGCTGCATCGCGTTTTTCGACACAAATAAACGAAGCGCTTTCGTACCTCGTAGCAGTCAAACGGTTAAATCTTAATTGAAAAGAAGGTTGTCACCTGGACTTTACGAATTTAGTCGCTGAAGGGATGAAGATCAACACTGTGAAATAAAATTTCCAAATTTCATTGTCCAACTTGAAATTTTTTCCAGTTTCGGAAATACCCCGCTATACGTAGAGAGAGAGGGGGGGAAGGGGGAGAGCTATCTTTGGAAATTTTTTTAACGCTTAATTGAAAAGGTTGCCACCTGCATTTTATGGACTGTAGTGGCTTAAGGCCCGTTACTACCAATTTAATGCTATCCAAGGGACAGACTATCTATGAGATATAATTTAACCGATAGATAGAAATGTGGCGGATACTACCATTTCTATGTATCCAATAAAGAGGCTGTCTATAAGATAATAATGTAACCTAGAAACAATTTTGGGGACTTGTTTTCAAATGACAATACTAACTGGTCAGAAGACATAATAATTAGGCATTTTCAACGTATCTTGTAAGAATCACGTCAAAACATTTGTGATATTTACCTCTAAGCTAGCGTTAACTAGAACAACTGTGGGCAACCTCTGGTCCGTAGGCCAACTCCGGTCCGGGCAGGGGTCTAATTCGGCCCGTGAGACCTATATAAAGAATGGTAAATAATTTTTGTTTTAAATCAAAAATTTGTAATAGAAAGAAACAACTAAAGAAAGGTTCTTCCACTAATGCGTTATACAAGAAAAAATGTCTCATTACTGAACTAGGATACAAATCCAGATCTCCTGCTTTTTGGGCAGTTGTTCTACTGCTCGAAAGCAAAAGATCTGGGAGATCTAATATGTAACTTTGTTTTTTATATTAAAAAGTACTTGTATCAAACATTTGTCAATTTTCTACTCCGGCCCGCGTACGAAAGGTAAACCGTAATCTGGCCCCAACTATATAAAATGTTGCCCACCCCTGAAGTAGAACATAAATGCAGTGGTAGGAACAAACTTTTGGTTTATCTATAGGATAAAGTTATCCACGGCGTTAACTATGACTGGTAGTAACGCGCCTAAGGGATAAAGATTATACCTGAAATGTGAAATAAAGTTTCTAAAATTCGATGTCCAACTTTAAATATTTGTACATTCGGTAGATTTACGTTAAATATCTCTTATTAATAGATTTGAAACATTACCACATAGTTACAAATTTTCTAATTAATTATTTTATAATAAGAAATCTATGGCTGAAATTTGTGGCTACCTTCTCACCGGTATTAGAACAATTAGAACCTGATAAATTTAATGTAAAGCACATATTTTAATCTATCACCCGCTTAATTAAAAAATCCCATAGTCTCAATTATGCCGGGAATAAAAAAAATCCTTATTTTTATTTCCAAGTATGTCATACAAGGTTAATGTTGTTAGGATCAGGGACAATATTGGACTCGTAAAGAGGGTCAGAAAATAACGTTTAAACATTTGTAGATAACTAACTAATTAAACCGAACAATAAATCGTAGAGAAGGTAGATTATGTTAAATATCCTTCATTTATTGTTTATTTATTATCCCTCCGGTGGGCGCGCCTATCGGACTTACACGAATGGGCGCGTTGCGGCTGTTACACCGCAATAGGATTTTTATTGGTTTCACAGTGAACTTAGAAGTATTTTGGGAAAAAAAATGCGGCTAACTGCCGCATTCGCGCCCACTGGAGGGTTAAATGCATTAAGCTATACATTGAGTAATGTGGGTATATTTATGGGCAGCTGTAACATTATCCCCACAAAAAATAGCGTAAAAAAAGTATAAACTGCACTAGCTTTAGAAAATAAAATAGTCAGCTAGTTTTTTTTTTAATTTTAATTTCTCCGGAAAATATCTATTAACTGCCTGAAAAAAATTTAATACCCCACTAATTATACTATTTACATAAAATTATGGTTAAAAAGGAAAATTCTTTTTGGTATGTAAGTTTCATATTACATTATTAAAATTTGGCTTGGTATAGTCATGTTTATTTATTTTCCAAAGTTTTTAAAGGCTAAATTTTCAGACTTTTCAGAATTTTTCAGAATTTTGAGACTTTTTTTGAGATTAGACGGATGAGGAACAATATTGGTCTCACATAGAGAGTCGGAAAATAACGATTAAAAATTTGTATGTAATTAACTAATTAAACCGAACAATAAATCGTAAAGAACGTAGATTATGTTAAATATCCTTCATTTATTGTTTATTTATTAAATGCAATAAACTATACATTGAGTAATGTGAATATATTTATGGACAGCTGTAACACTAACTCCACAAGAGACAGCATAAAAAAAGTATAAATTGCACTAGCTTTAGAAAATAGAATATTCAACTAGTTTTTTTTACATTTTAATTTCTCCGGAAGATATCTATTAACTGCCTGAAAAAAATTTAATACCCCACTAATTATACAATTTACATAAAATTATGGTTAAAAAGGAAAATTCTTTTTGGTATGTAAGTTTCATATTACATTATTAAAATTTGGCTTGGTATAGTCATGTTTATTTATTTTCCAAAGTTTTTAAAGGCTAAATTTTCAGACTTTGAAGGAATTTTGAGACTTTTTTTGAGATTAGACGGATGAGGAACAATATTGGTCTCACATAGAGAGTCGGAAAATAACGTTTAAAAATTTGTATGTAATTAACTAATTAAACCGAACAATAAATCGTAAAGAACGTAGATTATGTTAAATATCCTTCATTTATTGTTTATTTATTAAATGCAATAAACTATACATTGAGTAATGTGAATATATTTATGGACAGCTGTAACACTAACTCCACAAGAGACAGCATAAAAAAAGTATAAATTGCACTAGCTTTAGAAAATAGAATATTCAACTAGTTTTTTTACATTTTAATTTCTCCGGAAGATATCTATTAACTGCCTGAAAAAAATTTAATACACCACTAATTATACAATTTACATAAAATTATCGTTAAAAAAAGAAAATTGTTTTTGGTATGTAAGTTTCATATTACATTAAAATTTGGCTTTGTTTGGTCATGTTTATTTATTTCCCAAACTTTTTAAAGTCGGAATTTATCGTCCAAACGGACGTTAACGCTTTAATAAGGCTCCAAACGGGATGAACGTTAATTTTTTCGAACATAAATCCAACTTAATTCCCCGGGAAATAAAATATCCCTATATTTACCTACCTTTTGTTTATTTTTTTAAGCTCCCATTTCCAACCTAAAACATAAATAATAAATATCCTCTATTTATATTATCCCGACCGTCCCTACATTTACATATTTTCTTAAAACAGTCGTTTCATTTCAATTCCCATTAATTTAATAACTAGCATTCCAAAGGTGATTTGCTTTAGGACGGTAACGGTAGAAGTCGAGAAACCTCCAGAGCTGCTTATAACTCGTAAGACTTGCGGTGAGAACGCTCAGTGCGACCGAGTATTTAGCAGATTTTGGCTTCTAGTACTCGTAGTTTATAAAGAGACCGAAAGGAAGCCGTTAGAAATCGTTTCTGTTAAAAGCTGAAGAGGAAAGAAGCAATTAGCTTGTGTGAAATGACCGAAACCGTTATGTATTGGTGAATGTGAATGCAAAAAGAATGGTATTTTAATTATAATTTGATAACAATTGGGTTTTTTTACGTTGGAAGTTTTTAAATTGAAATTTACTATTTCGTTTCATCACTAATGATGTTGATTTAATCATTACTATCTTTTTCTCGTTAATTTCCTTTAGTGTTATTTGTGGTAATAATCGTAAAAGGAAATGTTTAAAATGTAAACTAAAATATCTTGTTTATCTTTATTTTTGGAAGCTTATTTGAATACTTTTGATCAGAAATAATTACTAATTTCGCTATTTACAACGCTGTTAAAATCTATCCAATCATTATTATTTTCGATTTTTTAAATTATGTTTATGTTGACTGTTTAAATTATATTTAGCTGTTGAAAGAGTATTTTAATTTCATTTGGATTCAATTTTAAATATTTATATTAACTGATTACCTTTTTGTGTAAAATCAATAATTGCAATTAGTTTTACATGCAACCATTGATGGCGTTGGTGAATGTGATTTTGATTTAAAATTGCATACAAAAATTTCAATAAGTACAAAACTTAAATGTTTTTTTAATTAAAATCGAGGTCAAATTTTATACTAGTTCAAATTATTACCATAATTTTAAACTTTTTAACTACTTATTTTGAAGGATTTTAAAAATTAATTACTTTCTAAAATGAATAACTGATTAAATTTGAACCTAACCTATAAAATTGTATGAAAGAAAGTTTGTAAAAATATCTGCATTCATGTCAAAACCTACAACTTGAGATTAATAATTAATTAAAATGTTTCGATTAAATTTTAATGTGAAATGCTTTAATAGCTCTAAATGCTGTTTTAACTCTATTTAAACTTAATTTAAAGTTTTAAAATTTATTTCCAATTTTAAATCCAACCACAAATGGTGTAGATATACGTAAGTCAAAACAACATATCGCCGTTCCGGAAGAATATCGACATAACTGCAAAAAAAAATTTTTGCAGGAGAAACAAAAATGATTAAAATCAGCATTTTTTGGATACATTGATGGCCTTATCTCATTTTATCAAAAAATAGCAGTTACGTCGATGTTGTTCCGGAACGGCGATATGTACTTATTTTTTAATCACAAATTAAAATTTTGTACACATTTTTTGGCTAATTAGTTTATAATTTTACATCTAATCACACCTGGCGTTATGCATAATGTTGGAATCAATTGTGGTAGCGATTAATCTACTAATTAATCGTATTTTCGAATGAAGACTATTTACGATTAATTAATCAAAACTCTCAGTGAAGGCAATTGACGATTATTATTAATCCTAATGCCAGAAGGCGATTAACGATTAATTTAATCGTAATTCCGATGGAAGGATAATTACGATTAAAAATGAGTAACAGAGTTAAAAAAAATGATATTTCGTTTCTCACGCTTCGCTGTTTGACTCGATTCCGAATTGAAATTCATCCGAAAATTCTTAAAAAATAGTACTTAGTTTTACTTAGATACTACTTAGAGACGCCGAAGCACTTAGTTTTACTAAATGCTTAATTGAAAAATTAATAGCGATTAATTAATCATGATTACAAATTAAACGCGATTAAAATTAATCGTAAGATATGCGATTGATCTAATCGCTATTAAATTGTTAATCGAGAATAATTATTAATCAGGAGACTAAAAAATTAATCGATTGATGCCCAACAGTGGTTATACATAAATCAAAGAATCACTAATTTACCTACATTTTATCTAATTGTAAAGTTTTAACGCTCAATAACTTATGATGGGTTTAGGATGTCAAACTTAACAGTAACCTTAGCTGTAATAACCATAAAATTTGCCATAATTCCTTGACATTGGCTAAAAGATAGACTGCAGCGTATCTACTTTAGAATTATTTTAATTAATGCGACACAAGCGTATGTATACATACGTTTTTGTGATTTGCGCTACAGAATTACAAAATCGTATCTCAGGTGGGCTATGTATAAGCTATAAGAGGCGATATGCGGTATATAATCTTACTATCTTCAATGTTGCTACTAAGGACGGAAAGTGTTATATGTGGCAGGAGGCAATTGCCAAAAGAGGTTCCATAGAGATCGTCTCATGCTTATGCAACTATCTACAAAATTCTGCAGACGGTAGATCGCACTACTTTTTTTCTGATACATGCAGTGGCCAAAACCGTAATATTAACGTTGCGAACATGTTTCATTTCGCTGTAAATAATTTGAACTTTCCCGAAATTACCCAATTTTTCTTTGAACCAGGCCATTCGCAAATGACTCAGTGACTCAGTGCACGCTCACATTGAAAGAAAAGTAAAACATACCAATATTTTTCATCCATCAGGTTGGTATACCGTTGTTCAAATGGCTTTACGAAAATCCAAGTATCATGTAATTGAAATGGCACAGTCCCAATTTTTTAATTTCTCGTCCATTCAAAAAAAATTATGTTAAAAGCAATAAAAAAGATATTAATGGTGAAAATATTCGATGGATGAAAATAAAATGTCTCCAATACAGGAAAAACAGCCCTGAATACGTGTTCTTTAAATATAATATAGAAGAAAATGATTTTAAGCACTTTGAGATCATAAGAGAAACTCAAAGAAAAACAAGATCGTCTAAGACTTCAAAAGTTGTTAACAACTACTTGGATTTGGAACGTGCTTATAATGGTCCAAATTGTGGGCTGATGGCTCTAAAATTAATGTCAATGAAGAAGAAAATGGTGAATGATAACAATAAAAAATAATAAATATTAAGAAATGTAAAGTTAAATAAGTAGATAAATAAAGTTTCCACATTGTCTTTATATTTTTTATCATTAATAATAAGGCCATGTATCTTTAATTTATCAAAACTTACCAAAATGTTAGAGACGAAAATGTAAGTTCCTTTTATTAATCGAAAAATAAACTAATGTGTAGGGGAAAACAAACGTATCTCATGACTAATTAACGAATTTTAACTATTATTACTTCTAATTAAATTTTAATTTTAATATGATTTGACGGTAGTGACTCAAAGTAGCAGAATATTGAATTACGAAGGAGGTTAGGGTGTTCATCATTACATAATTGGTGTTTTTTGGTAACTTATTGTTCAATTTCGATTTACTCAAATCACCGATTTTGTAGATATGTCTGTTTTATACTAAGCCCTCGAGTTGACCTTTTTTTTAATACTAGAGTTACCACTATGGTTGCGATTAGAGCCTTTAAATTTGACATCCTAAATCCACCATTAACTGTTACGGTATGCACAAACGTTGACGGAAAGTTAACAATACGTCAAAGTAGAAATCTGACGAACCGTCAACGGACTGATAGAATGTTGATAAAATGTCAAATAGAGGTAGTTTGATTACTGATTACTATCTAAATTTTTAATACTTTGGTGACTTTTTGTATGATTTAATGTCCTTTTAGGTCGACTTTTTTATATTCTAATAATATTTTTGATAATATAAGGTGTTTTCTGCCGTGTAGCGCTTTCTTCTCTGCATTCTAGTCGGTTTGAAAGCTACATTATAGTTTGGACATTCGCGCGAATGTTTGTTTTTAAATCGCTTTCGAAACATTTGGAACAGTCGATACATAACATACAAATTTTTCTTTATGTTGGTATTGTTTTCAAAAATGGACAACAAAACTTTAATATTATGTTTAATTAACGTTGATAATAATGCAAATTTGGAAATGAGAATATATTTCCATATATCAGCGGAATGTTTACTAGAAAAGTTATTGGAGGTTATGTTCACCTCTTAATTACGCGTATGCTTAGCTTTAAGGCTGTGGTCTTACGGTCATCGAGTTTCTCAGGGACGCAGGAGACGGACGCGCGGGAGTGAGAAGGTGGACCTTAATTCTGGGCTACGCTCCGCCCTTTGTAGATAACAGACAAAGGATTTATATTCGAAACTCATGTGTTTATTTATCTTTTGTCGAGAAGTGAATACATGAATCGAGGTTCAGTTCGTTTTAGTAAAGTAGAAAAAGACGGAAACATTAGATGTATCTTTCTTACTAAATTCTAGTAAGATCCTGACTTATTTTAGTATATGTAATAAATACTGTGCAAAAAATTAAATGTTTTAAAATGGTGCAGCAGTTCGTAGTACAGATAGGATAATCGACTATACTGTACTGGTGGGCCAAATTGGACACTTGTAAATGGACACCCCTGTTTCTATAAGAGATAGGCTAAAATAATATTGGTGTCTTGCTCGATATTTATAAGAAATCGAATGATGAAAACCGCAAATTGATACCTCTTACGGTTTCGGAAATACAGGTGTTTTTCGAAAAAGTGCATTTTTTAAAAATCTCCATAACTTTTTTTCTATTGGATAATGCTTGATTCTGTGAAAAGATTCCCGAAACAACTTTTTATGTAGAATTTGTTGGTGTAAATTAGATTTTTTGTAAGCAATATTCTAATACATGCAGACAAATATTTCTTTTTCAAATGAAACATCTATACATTTTTGCATATTCAACGGGAGTTTAAATTGCCTTTCCAAAAGTGTGCCACACATGATACCTTGCTTGCGATATCACTTAGCCTTTTTGGTTCAGATTATGGATTCAAACAATCTACATTTTTTTAACATCGAGAAAAATGAGTTTAAACGTTATCTTTTCTCTGTATATCGTTTATGTAAATACAACGTCTGCATTTTCTCCAGATTCTCTGAAACAAATTATCGCATCTATCCCATTTTTCAAACTTTATAGGCATATTTTTGGAAAGGGAATTCTAGGCTCTCGTGTAATAGTGTATGTAATAATATAGTGTTCCATTAAAAAAAAAACATTTTTATGTATGTAGCTATTAAAATATTGCTTACAGAGAAAACTAACCTACACCGTCAAAATCTACATAAAAAGTTGCCACGAGAGTGTTTTCACAAAATTAAACATTTTCCAACAGGAAAAGAATTACGAAGACTTCAAAAATGCACTTTCTCGAAAAGCATCCCCAATATCTCTGAAACCGTAAAAGATATCAACATGAGGTTTTCAGCATTCGATTTCTTATAAAAATCGAGCATCAGTTACCGATACTGTTTTTCCTCTATTTCTTATAGAAACAGGAGTGTCCCTTGAAAAGTGACCAATTTGGCCCAGTTGTACATACTTTCTCTGCTACATGTAGTGTATGTAAAGAAAAAGTTAGTGTTCAAAATTACAATATCGAACTTTATTTTCATGAGGTCGAGGTATTTATATAACAAGAAGATTAGTAAAATTATGAAATGAACTTTCATTCATTTTAGTTTACTAAAATTCTAAAATTTTTAGAAGCAATAAAATCTGTGAATTCCAAACTCGAATAATTCTCCAAAGTATTTATCTCCAGAAATGCACAACGAAGCAGAATCGACTTACACAAAAGACTTGTTGGTTTACTTACGGCACCTACTCAACTCCGCCGGTCATACCACGTGGTCAATCAGGGCGGAGCTATCTAGGGAAATTGAAAAATATTCCCAAGTTTGTACCGTGGGAATTTCCAAAATTTCTCGCTTATCTTTTAAAACATCAAAAAACGGTAAATGGATAAAATATATATTGAATATTTATCTACTCATGCAAATAGCCCTTTTAAAAACCTTTCTTAATAATCTCAGTTATTAACAATAATTTATAAAATATCTCTATTTGCATGTCTAGATTTTTCACTTTTAGACAACTTTCGTTGGAAATTTTTTTTGATTTATCAAACGGTTAACGCGAAATATTGGAACAACTTTTTCGGGCCAGAGACCACAGCCTTAAACCGAGATCGTAGAGAATTTTCAAACGGTTCAATCGTTTTTGTCACTGACACCACGGTTCAAGAATTTTTTTTGTACTGAATATTTATTTCTCGTTACATGAGGTACTTTAAAATAATAACATTTTAAAGTAAATAATTTTACTTGAAACATTCCTTAGTGTCTTTTGTAATTTCAAAGAAAAAATTATTCTTTATAGTTTTTGACGTTTGACTATCTAAATCTAAAACGTAGCCATGCTTTTTCAACCAAGGTAATTGCGATGATAAATTAAAGAGGATGTTATTATTTTTTTTATTATTCAAGTTAATTAAAGCGAAATTTATACGATGGCAAAGAGATTCGTGGCAAAAACGATTTCCAATTTACGCTCATGATGTGTTTACAAAACTAATTTGTTGATGGTAGTATCTCATTTTAAACTTAGTTGGAAATCCATGTGCTCATCTAACTGTAATTAACTTGTCATTTTCACCGGGATGTCTTTCGTTAGATGCCTGAAAAATGTAAGTAACATTTTTCAGCATTTATAATGCATAACCAATAAATTGAAAACGGTTTCATACGGTAATGTACATTTGTATCACCCAGAAAAATGAAAATGTTGTTCTTATCACCGAAAATTTTTTTATATGCAATTTTATATGGGATGAGCGCATATATGCGCGCTCTGGTGATAGTGGCCAGGAAAAATGCGCGCACATATGCGCTTATGATGCAAATGGGTTAAAGAATCAATGTCAAGCATTTCAATAAGTAAAGAATAAAATGTCGACTTACTTGTGTAGAAGCCTTAAGGTGGCTACACACTACAGTAACACTACACTACATGACACTGCACGTCATCTTATGTTTGAATCAAAACACGCCACGTAACACTGATAGTGCCACTTTAATGCGACTTGTACTATACAAGACCCTTGAAATAATGCTTTGTCGTGACGCGTAGTGCCGCTTTGATGTGTAGCCACCTTTAGATCAAAAATTATAGCTGATTTTTCTAATTTCTTTTTTTTTTTTTTCGTGCTAATTAACGTAAAAAATTATTAAGAACTTTTTCTTTCTATACCTGATTAAAAAGCATTCTATGAGGGATAAAAGTCTGACCTTTTTAAAAACATAAAGAAAAAAGTATAATGATTATAACGAATTTGTCTTTTAAACATACAGCACATATTTTAATTTATTTTTTATTAAAAACATTTCTAAATTTTCATAAAGTGTGTATGATTTTTTCAACTTACTTACTTAATTAAAAAAAAATCAGAAAAGGAGAATTTGAAAATTAGTGAATTAAAAGTTTACCCCTAAATTAATTTTATTGTTTAAAATAAAAAACGATTATTATTAGTTAAACATTTTTTTGACAAAAAAAAACCTTAAAAAAAAGAACTCGTTTACGATAAATTACTTCAATTTCGGACAATTCCAACAATTCCCTAGCAGTTTCCCCGAGTTAACTCGGTTATTTGCCGAGCTTTTGTGCGTAGATGAGGTCTATTCATTACTTTATTGCGTCGTTAAACAAGTCGAACAAGTCGATCGGGTCAATACGAACTTTGCGGTTACAAACGGCGTGTTTACAAAGTTAATGACCTTTCTACTGATGGTTTTTTAATTTATCGAATTACTTTCCTGTTTATAAATCATCTTGTTTTGATTGTTTTTGTTGACAATGCCTCTTCTTTTTTCATTTTCATTTCGTTACACAAAGAAAGAGAAGCTTTTCTTTTGCGCGTTTTTTACGCGGAACGACGAGAAAATCCAGATTTAAATTACCTCCAACAGGTGTTCGCCGTTGGATTTATAAATGAAGGAAGATTGCTTGTTATTTTTCCACGGCCGCAAGATCCATCCCATCCTCCGGCCGTAATTACAGTCGTTTCTTGAAAGTTTTTACTTGGATAATGCGAGATAGAGAGATGGAAATACGTTAATTTAAAGAAAGATATTTTATAGTGTCTTTTTTTTTTGAAAATTGTCGAGAAATCGAATCGCGTCGAGATTTATAACTTTCCTAATCCTTGTTTGGGACGGAATGGGACCCCGAAGGGGACTTACCGTAGATACGAACGTCAATTAAACGAGGCCCTTGGTAAAAAACTGGCCTGAATTGGCACAGTTGTAAATCTAAGCGGTCAAGGGTTGGTTTAAAAAAATAATAAATAAAGAAAGGAAAAGCCGAATTGTGTGGTAAATCACTTAAGAGCTTCTAGAAAACGAATTTTATTTAAAAAATATTCTTTTTTGCTTATATTTAGAAATTATAAATTACTAATTTTACTATATACTAGTGAATTTTCTTAAAATTCATTTCCAATAAACTAATTGTTGTTAAGATTTAAGCTTTTATCACGATTTAGATTGGAACTTAATTTTGATTTTTACCAAAAATGAATTTCCTAAGAGACTAATTGCTATTGAGATTTAAAATTTTATTAGAAATTATATTAAAACTTAGTCTTTATTTTTATCAAAAATGAATTTTCTATAATTTTTAGTTTTTCTTTCAAAAGAGAAAATGTAACTTAATGTCGCTTAAAATTTGTCAATTTTAAAAAATTCATATTTAAAAAAGTAATTGTTGTTGAGACTTGAAATTTTATAAGGATTTAGACTGAAACTTAATCTTTATTTTTACCATAGATAAATTTTCTACGACTTTTAGTTTTTCCCTCAGAAGAAAAAATGTAACTTAATGTCCTTAATTGAAATGCTTTAACATTTTAAAAATTGAGCTACGTTCTAAAAGTAAACATTTCTTTGGATTGCATTAAAATTTAACGTTTAGAAATTACAACTTTATTACATATAAATAATTAAAAAGAAAGTGACTATTAAAACGGCAAGTGACGTGAATGAAATGAGATAACAAGTTATTAACTTCACTATACATAATATTATATTAAAAGTAAATTAACTTACAAAATAACAAGTACAATAACAGATACAAATTAAATGTTATAAGGTTAGGTTTACCTTTATTACTTAAAATTAATGAGGTATTTACCTCAAATTATTAATTTAAAGTCATTATGAATTAGATATTACATAATTATGTAGGATCATTAAGCTTAAATAATAAATGATGTAAATACATTTTGATATAATTATTTATACATTATAGTAAGGAATGCAAATGTAAGTGTTATAAATGTAGCGGTACAAGGGAGAAGGACAATCTCCAGGCCGCTTATAATAGATTTCGTCCGAGTTGTCTACAATATTTTATGTGCAACGGTCTAAATTGATCTCGAACCGTTGCGGCCGAGAAATATTTTCTCATTTCTGGGTCTAGGTACGCAAAATGATTTTTACAAAAAATAATAAAACAAAATCTATAGAACTGGAAACAGTGTTTTATCAAGCTTCGATTAAAAGAAAATAATTTTTTCTAAGAATCTATTTGAAGTTCAGCAAACTGTTAATAAGTTTAAAAAAAAGATACAACATTTTTAATAAAAACCAAATTAACCTTAAGAAAATTTCAACATGTTTAAAAAATTAGTAAAACTTTATTTACACAGGTAAAGATGATGGTCTGTGGTAAAATATTTAAATAAGGGCCGGTTTATTCACATTTGGCTAAATTAATCTGGCCAATAATTTCTATGGTTGCTGTAACAATAGGAGATATGAAACAGATTAAGTTATCCAACGATGAATAAACCAACCCTAAATGAAACTGAATCTGAAAAAATATTTAAAAGCAACTAAGCTGTCATATATATATATGTTAGCTTTAGGGTTTCGTACATGAAATAAAATCAACTTTGACCTTAACCGGGAATTATATTCGACTGCTTCACGCAAGCTACATAGTATAACTGATTCACTTTTAGGTAGTGTTATCTAGGTAGATTTTATCATAAAAATAAAACTGAACATTACACAACAACTAGTTCTTACAGTCGCCTCCGAACAAAGAGCCCCCAGGGTCATATAACATCCCTACTGGTAACATACATACAGAATATGTAATATTCTAGATTTAGTTAAGGAGGACTAGTTATTAGTTTATGGACCACTTTATTAACCCTTTTAATGCCGGGTGAAATCAAGGTGCGTGTTCTAAAATAACCGGTCGAATTTGTCACGGTTTTACTAATAACAAGGAGACCAGACAACCTTGTATTCACCGATTTTGATTAAAGTGGTACCAATCGATAGATATTATTAGTACATTAGTAGTTATTCTGTGATTCGCGAGCAAATCACGATTTCAGCTTACAATCCAAGTCTACGTCGCTCTACGTCAGTGGTTAGCCACACCTCTCGAAACCGCCCCTGATCCTTTTTTAATTCATTTCAAAAGAGTATGAAGAAACAGTGTGTAGAATTATTTCCTTTCAAAATATATAACACTAAAATATTAGAGAAGATATAAGATTCCATCCAACTTGTTCTGCATGCAAAAGCTGGTTCGTGGTGAGTCAAGAAGGGGCGGGTTTGCGAAGACTCCAACCATTGACATATAAGTGATGTGGAGTTGTCAGATCGTTGGAATGGATTTCGTCAGTCGCAAATGAGAAATTCCCCAAATTTAGAAGTATACAATAAAAAATCCCCAGAAAGATAATTTTATTGTTTTCGTAGATTACGATTTGTTACTTCGAAATTTTAATAAATTTTCGTGACTAAAGTACTTTCTGTAAATCTCTAATATAGGTACCTCAAAATAAACCAATTTAGAAATAAATCCCCAAAAACTAGAAAATATTTAGAACATTATTTTCAAATCAGAAAAACAACTTGTAACTAACAGTAACCCATGCAAAAACACCGTTAGAGATTTTACAAAAATTATTGAAGAAATCTAATAGAGCTTCTATTTTGTCAATATAAGCAAATGCTTTTTGTACTGAAACGCTATACTTATTGTAAATATGTTAGATAGTACTTTGGAAAAGAATTATTTTGAGGTAACATAATTACGAAGTTTTCATATTATCGAGTAGTACCAAACCTAAAATTCCCTATTAATGTCCACATAGGTTTTTTTCCCCATAAGTAATCCCCGGAAAAAGATATCCCCGAAAAATACCCCACAGAAGAAAAAAACCTCTAATTTTTGGGGAAAATTCCCTGATCTAGCAACTGTGAAGTGATGTCGCATTGACTCACGAGCTGAAATCACGATTTCCTCGCGAATCGCTGAATAGTACGCCCAAATGTTTAACACATTTGTACTATGGACTGATATCAATCGGTCGTTCCCACTTTCATCAAAATCGATGAATACAAGGTCCTGTAGTCTCCTTGCAAGTTTTGGAAAAAGGTTCATAAAAACTAAACAAAAACAATGTTTACACATTTCAAAAAGTAGAGTAACAGACGAATTAGATATAAAAGTATTTATTTCATTTTGAGGTAGATTTCTGATAATGTGCATTGTAAAACGCTACAAAATGGGGGCCAATATATCGGCCCTGGCACTCCTCGCCACTACAGCAAAGGCTGATACATCGGCCCCCGGGACTAAAAGGGTTAACTTGCCCAAAAAGTTGTCGATAACTTCCAAGTAGACCACACGACCTTGTACTGCCCAATTTTGATGAAAGTGAACAAAATATTAGGGCGTAAAACACTATTCAGCGATATGTGAGTAAATCGTCAAAATAATCAGCTGAGGTCGATAGCCCGTTTCCAAGGGAAATGAAAAAGTGTATTATTTAAGTTAGTAATTTAATTTAATTTTAATTATTGTATATTTTTCTTTCTGTCTTCCTTTTGTGAAATAAATTCATTTGTATCTATCGTCAAAATAAATAATAACTAGTCATCTTTTTTTTGAAATTCATGTCTAAAAAACTAATTGTTGCTGAGACTTGAAATTCTATGACGATTTGGATTAATCATTCTAGTGTTATCTAAAAAAACCGTTTCATTCTACGTGTTGTCAAAATAATTAAAAACATTTTTTTAGGTTAAAAAATTTTTTATTATTAAAAAATCAAAAATTTTTTTAAAAATCATAAAACTTGAATTTTAAGTATTTTGAAATAATTTTTTCTCTAAATGAAACTTAAAACATTCTAGTTTTAATTAAAAAAGACCGTTTTATTCAAAATTTTATCAAAAAAATTAAAAAATATTTCAAAGTTGGTAAAAAAATTTTTTTAGGTTAAAAAATTTTGTATGAATGTTAAAAATTCCAATAATGACATCATCATTATTGAAATCGATCAAATCATCAAATCGTACCTGATTCAGTTTTTTGCTAATAAAAACCAGAAGTTTTATGAACGTGGGATTATGATGCTGCCTGAAAATTGGCAAAAGGTCATTGATCAAAATGATCAATACATTACAGAATAAAGTTATTTAATTCCATGAAAAAATTGTCTTTGATTTTCTAAAAAAAATGCGCAATTTCTTAGTTGCCAACCCAATATTATACATGGAATCATTCATTACAACAGATCAACTATTCTATGAACTGTACTCGTCATATTGGTTAAATCTCATTGATCTATTGCAAAAAAGCAGTTTTAGGACAATCTTCTCACAGTGTTGGAACAAGCCTGATAGTTGTGTACGGTTCAATTCATGTGATTGAAAACGAGTGATTAGTGGTCTGTTAACTCATTTGAGTTTTATAAAATTATACCCAAAAGTCAGAATATCAATACAACTGAAATGAAGATAAGTCGCTGGCATTTTATGACTAACCAAACAGACCAACTATTCTATGAAGTACACTAGGTGCAGTAGAACTAGGCGCTTTTGGGTTTAGCCGTGCGTCTTTTGAAAAAGCGTTTGACGTTCAGAAACAAGTTCGAAGTGTTTTCTGAAGAAGGTTGTAACATGGCATCCGAAACGTCAAACGATTTCTCAAAAGACGCACGGCTAAACCCTAAAGTTCCTAGTTATTAAAAAATCAATAATTTAAAAAAAAATCATAAAAAATTGAATTTTAAGTATTTTGAAATAATTGGTTTTCTAAATAAAACTTAAAACATTCTAGTTTTAATTAAAAAAGATCGTTTTATTCTAAATTTTATCAAAAAAATGTAAAAGATTTTCAAAGTTGGTAAAAAAATTTTTTATTATTAAAAAATAAAAAATTTATAAAAATTCATATATCAAAAACTAATTGTTGTTGAGACTTGAAATTTTATAAGGATTTAGATTAAAACTTAATCTTTATTTTGCTAATTACGATTTTTAGTTTTTCTTTCAAAAGAGTAAATGTAACTTAACTAACTCAATTGAAACATTCTAAAAATTAGGCTATGTTCTAAAAGTGGGATTTTCTTTGGGTTAGATTAAAATTGACGTTTGTTAGTTACAACTTTATTATTTTTCTTAATCACTAAAAAAATTTTCCAAATATCCTATTTATTCTCAACTTTTATTTTTCGCAATAAGTGTCTAACCTTTGACATCTCAATTCATAAACTATATCCAAGTTAAAGAATTGAAAACTTTATCATAGGTCCCTTTTTTTCATTGAACATACGATTCTAGAGATAAACAATAGATATTATTGCACAAATAGTTGACATAAAGAATTCAATGAATAATTAAAATGAACAAAAAATAATTTTTCAGTTTTATTAAAAATGAATTTCTTTTAAAGCTTCCTATTTACCGTTTTTTTTTTTTTTTTTTTTGATTTGCAATAATTGTAGTATGTCTGAAATTAATCGCCTTGTAAAACATAAATAAAGTTACACTTCGTTATACGTTTAGTTTAGACAAACTAACTAAGCAAGAATTAGCGGCGGCGGGCGTCGGACGGCGTCGTCGTCGGAATTCTCTCGGGACGTCGGCATCGCAAGCATCTCCTCCCATAGCTATCCTGGGAAATTAAACGGGACGTCGCCCGTACAAATCTCGGGACGTACGACGTCCGGACGACCGGAAGCGAAGAAATGACGCCTCTTCGTTAGTTTTTGTCCGTCCGAAAGAACGAAAGTCGCAAATATCGAAACGTATTCACGGCGACGCTTTCGCCCCCAGTTAAATGAGTAATAAAAACGTTTCCGAAACGGAATAATTCGATTAAAGCCGGTAGGGAGACGTATTTAGAGGCGCAAGAAGAAGTTTCATTAAGGTTTCGCCCAGGAATTTTTAAATCAACGCGCCATCGCTACCTAGACACGTTTAGTCGGCGATAGAGGGCGTTGTCTCTCTTCTTATTAGGAAAGTAATGTTGTAAAAACGGAAGTGGGAAAATACGATTATGGTTCTTTTTATGAAGTTTTTTGTTTCTTCATTTGATAAGTTTAAAGTGTTTAAATGGTTAGAATTGAACTAAATTTTAACCGGGTTTAATTAAATTAATTTATAACGCACGTGTGAAGTTTCGTACGATAGTACGATTAGTCTCTCTATTTTATAGGGACATTTTTAATTAAAAATTTTCAATCGTTTGAATTTTTTATTCTTTGTAATGAAATTTATTTATTCATTAATTCATTGTTTTCAATCCTTTGTAAAGTTATAAAACTAACAATAAGTCGAAACTTAAGTCACTTTTATAGTTATGTTGCAAAACATTTGGTACTTAACATCTGAATATACAAAAAATTGGTACCAAACATAACCATATTTCAACTAAAAATAACAAAGTTGCAACGATTTGAAGATGGCAATCGTGGATTGTTTTTAAATTAGAGTTAAAAATATCTATAACTTCGAATCTATGCGAGTTAAATATGTTGCATTTCTTTTCAAATTAAAGGAAATTTTAATTAATTTATATTTTATATACCTACAAAAATACAAAACTTAAGTCTTAAAAAGACAATTGGGAAAGGTTGTTAAGCAATTAAATTCGATGGTATAGGAATTAATCGAACTTGTATAATGAAAATAGTAGGCGGGGCCGAAAGCTCGCTCTCGATTGTCATTTGTTTTCGAACAGATGCGGATCGTTTCGAAGTTAAATTACCAAAAACAATGCTGCCGTGCGGGAAATTATGATCACGCATGCTCCTACATCCTGCATTATTACATCCCCATTGTTCATTTTTAATATACAAATTGCAATGTTCAATAATCCAAAAAGAAATTGAAAATAATTAATGTAATGTACATAATAAAAATTACTTGGAAAACAAAACAAAAATATCAAACAAAAGTCAACGTATTAAAGGTTTCTTTTTCCGGTAGGAAATCAACTCGGATTAAATTCGATCGAGTGGGCGATTAATTTTTAAAAAAGCCCCCGAAAGCCCTGAAGGGATTTTTAGAGGTTTTTACCTGTTTGTAACTGGTTGCGAACGAAATTCGAGCGTTCTCGTAAAACAACCCGACAAAAGCGCCCATAAACACTTGTTAAACCGCTCCGTTGAATGGGAATAATATGGTAAAAGCGATGTAAACGCTCGAAATCCGACTGTTCGCGCCAATTTACATGTCACCCGCAGAGATGGTATAGATTTTCAAACGGATTTTAAGGTAAAAGCGTTCACGGGGTGGACCAAATTGTTTGAGGTTATAACCCACTTTAAACTCTAAAGCCATCACTTTAAAACACATCGATTTGAAATTTGTTCAAAAACTTTTTGGTCGGTTTTCATTTTATTGAAGTCGCTGGAATTTAATTTCAAACGACATCTCGTCGGATACAATTCGATTGTGTAGCTTGAAAAGGTCACGTGACACAACCATCGGTGTAACCAAACAATGTAAACACAATAACTCATGTTTTTTTTTCTTCATTCCTGCTGTTTTTTGATATTATTGCAACCTTTTATTATCAAAAATTTAATTTAATCCTTGATTTAGTCCATAAAAAACTACTAGGACAAATTAAGTTCTTAAAAAAATTTAGACGACGTTTTAATTTTGCTGAGATCCCACAGTTATCAAAGCGACATCTACGGGTGACGATTGTTTATGAAAATTTAATAAGCACCAGCCCTTTTGTTATTAAGCATCGAATCATATTAAAAATTCTGTCCCCGTCTTCCGCTGTACCCAAGTAGAATGTTAAACTTAATAGGAATTTTCTTTTAGAATAAGGTTTAATTAAAGAAACAATATTTGACAGACACCAAGGTATTATAAGGCATTTTTAATGAGTTTCGTGAAAATTATTAAATAATTCTTAAATACACAAATAATTTACGTTAAATTTAAATTACTTTTAAAAAATCGATTATCTACATTACATCTATAATTTATAGGAAATTGGAAGAGATTTTTATGACACATAAAAGCTAGAAGATAATAATTCGGTTTCAGTATAAAAATTTTATATTTTTTACTAACATGAAAAAATTATTATACTTTTAATTACAAAAAAGAAAATTTTTTAAACATTTAAATCATTTTTGATTAACAAGGAGACCTCACTATCAATCGATAGGTTTTGTTTTCTTTATTTTAATATACCGGGTGTCCCAACGGTCCGAAAAAGCTCCATAACTTGTTTATTATTGGAGATATTGACCTTTTCCTTTTTTCATGTTGTAGCTGTAATGGTACTATACATTTTTAAAATATTGTGACTTACATACAGGTGTCCCAAAATTACAAAAAATACGAAAGTTACGATTTTTTAAATAGAATGTACCCGATTTTATTTTATTTTTCGATTCTATGATACAACACGATTCACTTTTATATAGGTCGTTTTTGTCTAAACTGCCAGCAAATTTGATTTATGACACCTTTTTTTACCAGAATTGCCAAATGCGGTCGTTTGTTCAAAAATTCTTATTTTCAATATTCTTGCCTTGTTGTCAAAGGAATTGACGCCGTTTTATTGTTTAATGTTTATTGGATTTTTAAATGTTTACTCAACGACCTGTTTAGTCGAATTTGTCTACAGCGATTTTTTAAAAACGATAAATTGAAAATGTGGAAGACTTTTAAATGGTAACCCCTATATGTTATTATATTGGTCAAAAGTTATTCTGATATGCCTGTTTTACCTTATTATGGATGGAAAAGTTTGTCAGAATAATTTTTGATCACTACAATAATAAATCGGGGGTGCCATTTGACTAATTTGACTCATCATGTTTAAAAAATCGCAGTAGGCAATTGCGACTAAGCAGGTTATTGAATAAACATTTAAAAGATGCAGGAAACATTTAGCAATCAAACAACGTCACCTACTTTAAAGTTAAGCCAAAAATTTGACAGAAAAGAATTTTTGAACAGACCATTGCATTTCGAAACTTTGGCAAATAAACTGTTATAAATCAAATTTCCTCACAGCTTAGGTTAAAACGACCTCTACAAAAGTGAATCGTATTTTACCATAGAATTCGAAAATAAAATAAAATCGGGTACGTTCCATTTAAAAATAGTAATTTTAGTATTTTTTGTAATTTTGGGACACCTGTATATAAATCGCAATATTTTAAAAATGTGTAGTACTATTACAGCTATAACCCAAAAAAAGGAAAAGGTCAATATCTCCAATAATAAACAAGTTATGGAGCTTTTTCGGACCGTTGGGACACCAAGTATAAATATTTTACTTGAAGTGAAATATTAAATTAAAATTACGAAAAAAAAATTAGGTGGTAATAAATTGCGAGATTCGAACCATCAACCTTCGCGAGTGGAAACCGAGGTGTGCCATTTGATCCATAGGCGGAGCTTAGTGGGAGTGAATAAACACTGGCATATAAGACGGCTCGGCTTATTAACCCTTTGAGCTCTATGAACCCATATATGTGTCATCACACAACCATTCGGTTTTGGCTATGAACCCATATATGCGTCATTCCACAACCATATTCATACGGAACGCGGAGTCCCCGCCGCACGCTTAACGTCGGGCAACTCAGCGGTGAAAGGGTTAATAAGTTCAGTAAGGATTTATTCCCGAATACCGGAATAGTACGCCCTAATATTTTACAGATTTGTATTGTGTACTAATACCTATCGATTGATACCACTTTCGTCAAAATCGGTGAATTCAAGGTCTTGTGGTCTCCTTGATAGTGCAAATACGTAAAATATTAGGGCGCACTATTCAGCGATTCGCAAGAAAATCGCTGTTATAATTCGTGAGCGGTTTATATGTTAGTAATTAGCCATTCCCCCTAAGCCATTCCAGTAGTAAGTGTAAACAGTTATTACTTTTAGAAGCACGAATGTAAAGTCAAAGCCGAGTTAATTCAGCTTTGTCGAGTTAACTCGGCTTTGTCTCTACGTTTTCGACCGATCAGCATAAACGCACTAATCAAAAGCATATCTGGATATATTTAACCTAACTTATCTAACAGATGAATTAAAAAAAAACTGTGGTATCTGTGCTCGGTCATTTATGCCATTTTGGTGTTTTTTTTAAAGAGCCCGCTTTCAGAATGCTAATCAACAGTATTCTATCATATACTTGTGTGAACGAAAAAATAGTCCTAAAAAAATAGTCTTGTAACTAGCATGCTTTCAAATCCCACGAGTTGACTAGCAAATGTATACGCACCTTTATTTATAAGCATTTAAAAATGACTTTGACATCAAACTAAACATAAAAAATAGTACTACCTCTGTCCCATAATAAGTGACGATATGGTCACTTATTCAAATGCCAAAATCGGACACTTATTATGGGACAGAGGTAGTATGTTTTATCAAAAAACTTACGTCACGTCAAAAAATAGTATGTTTTATCAAAAAACTTACTATTTTACTTCAACTACTATTCTATTTTGAGTTTAAGCAATTATATGCGTCCTAATTGTGAGCAAAAGAATTTTAAAAAATCAAAAAAAAAATGCAAAATTCGTTTCTTATCAAAATTTGCTTTAATAATTGAAGCATTGGGTGGAAAAACAGCGTTAAGCTATTTAGGTTGTTTTTTAAATTATTGGCCCAGTATCTTTTAGCGCCATTTAGTATAGAATAGCAAAACCTCAATGTATAAAGTTGATAAATACAGCAATTTGTAAAGCATTTAAAAAACATTCTCTAACGCTGTTTTTCCAATGAACGCGGAAATCAGGGTGGGCGAACTCAATATAAAATATTTGAAATCGTTTTTTAGTACGTAAACCGAAACACCTTTAGCGCTGATGTATAATTTTTTAGTGAAGTCCCTAGATTTATAAATCCAGGGACATTCATTTTAAACAAATACGAAACTGCGTTTTTGAAACCAGAAAATGCAGAACTGTTAAGGAATATAATCACATTTCAACCAGAAACATGCCAAATATCTATACCCATGGATGCAAACGAAGAATCAGAACATTCCGATTTGTCAAGTGAATGGGAAAATTATTAATTTTATGTGTGCTTTTTTTTACATTTCTACTTTTCAAAATAAAAAATTAATTTTTCATTTAAAGTTGCACTATATTTTGCTTACTTTTATAATTAGTTTTGGTTGGATGGAAAAACAGCGTTATCTTCTTGTATTTAAACAATGTTTTAAAACAAAATAGAATTGAAAATTTACGATTTTAATATTGCAAAGTGAATCTTAAAAGACAACATTTACACCTAATATACCGTGAAATATGATAAGCAAACGAATGCAGCGAATGGAATAGTACTTAAATTTTAAACTGTAATATCTCGAAATGTGATTTTTTAAATAACGCTTCTTTTCCACCCAATGCTTCAATTATAATCAGAAAAGACTAAACAAAATTCTAAACAAAAAAGAATATTTTCGGGTAAATCTAACTTAAGATTACAAAATTTCAATTAAGAATGGATTTTTATGATAAACTAAATCTAAAAATTCTATTTTGTGATCAAACGGTCATATTCATCCTAATTATTACCAAAAATTAGAAAAAGTAGTCATAAATTGAGCAAAATTCTTTTCTTATCAAAATTTTAATAATTGTAAAATCAAGAAAAATTATAAGTATATTTCTAAAAATAAAATAATATTTTCAACTGAACCCAACTTAATCTTACAAAATTTCAATTAAATAAGAATTGATTTTGATGATAAACTAAATCTAAAAGTTTTATTTTTAAAAGTCATAACCATTCTAACTGTTATCAAAAAATTAAAAAAAGATATCCAAAACTAAATTAAGACTATATAGAACTAACATTAACTCTAACACTAGACCTAGAATTAGGAGCTCTCGGGTTTAACCATGCGTCTTTTGAGGAAGTAGACTTCGAATTTGATTTTGAAGAAGGTTGCAATTTGACATCCGAAATGTTGAACGCTTTTTCAAAATAGGCATGGTTAAACCCGAAAGCTCCTAGTTCTAGGTCTAGTGTTAGAGTTAGTGCTAATGTTAATTCTAGTCTTAAGTTTAGTTAACACCAGTCGTGAAAGCTTTTGTATTTATAAGAAATCCAAAAATTAAGCAAAAAATTTTTCATACTAAAATTTTAATAATTGTAATATCAGAAAAGACTATAAGTGAATTTCTAAAAATAAAATATTATTTTCGGCTGAATCTAATTTAACTTAAAAAAGATAGTAAGTACAGACTTTTTTTGAATTAGCTCGAATACAGGTGTACCAACCCACTATCTTAATTCGCAAACACCGAGCGAACACGATTCGGAGCTTGCTTAAATAGATTTAGCTTAGACAATGGGGTACAAATGTGTTTAGAGTTGGGATTAGGGTGAACAAACAACTAATCCAGTAGGTATTGTTAGTTTGACGAAGGTAAAATAGTAAAATAAAAATTTTATTTCTAAGACATTATTATCTTTATATTCATCAAAAATATAAAAAGTTTAACGTATATAAAAATGTATTTATTAAAAAAATGTATTTTTTGTTTCGTGCATCGTTAAACGTTAATTAAAAATTCGATTTTATTATTTCAGAAAACCTTCAAGCGCCAAGATTTACGACATCATCGTCAACAAATAGTATAGTTAGATTAGGAACGACGAAAATCATCCAATGTCAAGCTTTCGGTAAGTATTTTTTCGTGTTTCTAACACAATCGGTCGCTAATTCACCCTAATTATCGACCGGGCGACCAGAAATTTCCTTTTCCCGAACACGCGAACCTAAAATAAGAAAAATTTTCGACCTTACACGTCAATAATTGATGGAAAGGACGATAACTAACACTTGGAACCACTTTTCATTCCGCCGCTCTACTATTTTTTATTTGCTTTTTTTGGAGCGATCCGATCGTAAACCATCAACTTTTCAACCTTTCAACCCGTTCGTGCGGAAGACTGACAAACGCGTACTCGATAACTCACCGGAGCCCATTAATTAGCTTTTCCCTAATTGATAAATCCTAGATTTTACACTCAGATATCCTAGAATTATATCAACAAAGTTTTTTTACTAATATTTTTAGTACATCTGTAGATATTTAATTAAATTGAAAAAAAAACACTTTTTATCGATAACTCAAGAACATTATTCAATGTAGTTTTAGAACATCTTTTTTTAACATATTTTATAATAAAAAATCATAAGAATTTCTATAAGCAGATAACAGGAAATGAAAATGGGGGATTTCCGGAGGTGAAATAAATCCGGAAAAGATGCGCACCGTCCGAAAAATGCATTATTTATGAGTGTTTGGGGGCTTTTGGTAGACTTGTAACGGCCCCAAAGCGACTTATTTTAGCTGTGTCGACGTTTAAATCTGTTTGCATTCGAATAAATAACTTGAGATAAGTACCATAGTATGCTAACTGATTCAGAGTTTAGAGGTTTTCGTTAAGATGTTTTAATTTGAAAGGTTCTTACTAGACTATATTCTGAAGTTAACTAGATTTTTTGGAATTTTATTCCTACAATTAGGTTTACTCTACATAACATTGATTGGAATTTTCCTCTATTAAGATTTGACATTTGCTTTCTAAGAATTTTCTGAAAAAAACTTTAAGAAGAAATGTTCTGAAGATTTAGGCAACTGTTTAAGGTTAATTGTTAAAAAAAAACAAAACTTTTAATTGCATCATCCTAAAGGTACGAAAGATAGCATCATTTAAACCTAACACAGCTCAGAAAGGTTAGAAATATTGAAAATAAAAGGAAATGAAGGGTTTAAGTTTATAAAATAAATCATCTTTCTTTCAAATTTTAACTCAAAAGAAAATAAATTTAAAGAAAGAAAAAAAAGAAAAACCCAACAAGGTGACCATCAGACATATGACCTCCAGATCCTAATCTCGATTTTTTACAGGTTGAGACATGTATGTGAAGCTTCGTGGTAAAATATTTCAAGGAAATGGCCAGGCATTTTTGAGATATGAATTTTTGAAATTGTTAACGAAATTTAGCTAAGTAGTCATCCAGTGGTTTAACCGTTTGACTGCTAAGTAATTCCTACAAGAACGCTCGAAAACAGCCGGACATCCGACCTGATGGAAACAGTATTAACCCTTTGACTGCTATGAGGTGTGAAAGCGCTTCGTTCATTTGTGTGGAAAACTGCGATGCAACGCTTTTGCGCTGCAAGTTTCAATGTGCCTTTGTTACACCATTGGAGTTAACGTAGTATGACCTCAAGCGTACTTTATTAAAGTCAACATCAAGTCAAAATATGTCCCGCAGTTTTCGAACGTCCTTGCACAAATTGCTTAGCAGTCAAACAGTTAAGGGGTGCAGTGTGTTATGAAAGTTTATGCTTTCGATGTTTCTACGATAAATATCATCCAAATTACTGTTCACCTGCTACATCTAGTTCATAAAGTCAATTATTATAAATAAAGTAAAATAATTTTTTTCTATAATGTTAATTTGTACATTTTTTAACTCCAATAAATGTATTTCGGTTATTTAAATAAAAAGAATGTGTTTTATAAGGAATAATACATAATTTATGTAATGATTAATTTATAATGATCAAAAAATTTGGCACCACCGACTTTTGAACTCGGGTCGACACTTGCGCCATCCGGGCTATCGGACCTCTTGGTAATATTATTAAACCACCGGATGACTACTTACGTAAATTTCGTTGACAATTTCAAAAATTTATACCTAAAAATGCCTGGCTATTTCCCTGAAATATTTTACTAACAAGCTTCACACACACGTCTCTACCTGTAAAAAAATCAAGAACAAAATCTGGAGGTCACACGTCTGGTGGTCCCCTTATAAGACAAAGAAAGATTTTTTTGAATTTTATACCTACAATTAGGTCTGTTCTACGTAATATTGATTGAAGTTTTTCTATGTTAATGTTTAACACTTATTTTCTAACAATTTAATGGACGAAGAAAAAACTTCAAGAGGAAATTTTCTGAAGATTTATGCAACTGCTTAACATTAATTGTTAACAAGTTCTTTTAATAACATCTTCCTAAAGTTATGAAAGATAGTACACTCAATTCTGTTTTTACGCGACAGATACGTTCCCAATAAATTCGCGTAAAAGAAAATCGCGTAAAAAAAGATATGGTACTTGTGCAAAAATTGGGGATAGGTTCCAACATTTCAAAAATCGGTTAAAATATTAATATTAAAGTAAACGAATTTATCTTTTTTACGAGCTTTTATTTAAATTAAACTTATTTAAACATAAAAGAAAATAAGAAATAATATATAACTTTAAAAATTGGAAAAAAAAGTAAACAAAAATTCATTATTTAGTAAAACCAAAATGAATTTCTAACTACTAGCACTTTTCGGTGCGCTTTCCCTCTCAAGCTGCACTGTCACTTCACTACTTCTAGTCACAAATTATGTTAATGATCGTTGTGTTCCTGGTTTGATGAGGCTGTTATACAATTCACGGTAATTGTCCATTGATAATTTAATTTCACGTTGAAATTTGCTAGATCTTTCCTCGATATGATCATGCTTCTGAAAATGACTGCCTAATTTAGCAGCCAGTTGTAGTCCTTCTTTAATTAAATCTGCAGTTGGGAAAGGAACCTCTTCGTCATTATCACTACATTCTTTAACATCAGGAGTCCCAACTGCTAAACTAATGATTCCTTCACAGTTCTAGAAGTTAATCGAAATCTGCAGACGATATAGCATCAAATCCTTCTCCGCCTATTTCGTGAAATAAAGCAATGATGTTAGGGTATTGATCTATATTAGAAGACACATGATCTTTATTTTTTACACATTCTGGCCAAAGAGATTTCCAACATGCATTTAAAGTTGATGGACTCAGTTCAGATAGTGCTAATCCAGTATGTTTGATTAATGCCAAACTTATTCTAGATTAAAATTTCTTGCATCGCGTTAAATCAAATTAAATTGCGTAAAAAAGACTGAAATGCAGTTTTTAAATCGCGTTAAATCAAATTCGCGTAAAAAATGTTCGCGTAAAAACAAAATTGGGTGTACTATTGAAACCCAACACAGTTCAGAAAGGTGAGAAATTTTTAAAATAAAAGGAAATGAAGGACATAAGTTTAAAAGAATTCATCTTTCTTTCAAATCCAGACTCGAAAGAAGATAAATTAAAAAAAAAGAGAAAAGACGAAGTTTTTTTTATCTAATCTAACAAATTTCTAATAGAATCTCCCAAATTATTGATCAAGTTTAAGACACTGTAACAACTTTATTTATAAGAATTGTGGA
The DNA here is from genome assembly GCA_036711955.1 of Digitonthophagus gazella. Taxonomy (NCBI): domain Eukaryota; kingdom Metazoa; phylum Arthropoda; class Insecta; order Coleoptera; family Scarabaeidae; genus Digitonthophagus; species Digitonthophagus gazella. Next base: position 14,452,783 of record JASCIT010000001.1, read on the forward strand.
ATAAGTTTTACAATAACTGAGAGAAAATTTGTTGATTGATTCATATTTTACCAGTTGTAACTTTAGAAATAAAATGTTACAGAAATCTGTACTTTTTACTGGTATTAAAATTTTATTGTCGTCTTACATATTTCAGTTCGCAACATCTTCAGAGACGAAATTTAAATATCTTATCCAAAACTTAAACGGGTTTTAATTTGATAATATCAAAAGTATTTCTAACTCCAATACAAACACTTTGAAATTAATTTATAACGTCGTAATAATAAAATGTACACATTGTTAAATCGGACATGATAGTGTAATGATTTGATGACATGATGAGTCAGGAATACTTTTGATATTGTCTTTAATTATTAAAGATAATGTGGTTTTGATCCATTTTAACCAGTATTACTAATTAGGAAATAAAAAATTCTTGTACCATGCTGGTTATTACAAATTTATTTATTGTCTGACATGTTTCGGCATTATTCAATTACCTTTTGTAACGTTCACAATACATCTATAATTTTAACTTTTAACGTTTTTGTATGTCAAAATTTTAAAGTGTATCATTATGTGTTTGTTACCGTTCAACTAATTAACGACTTTTGTCTCTAAAGATGGCAATTTTGCCGAAACATGTCATACAATAAATAAACTTGTAATAACCAGCATGGTACAAGAATTTTTTTATTTCCTTTTATGTTAAGTTTTGGATAAGATATTTAAATTTCGTCTCTGAAGATGGTGCGAACTGAAACATGCAAGACGATAATAAAATTTGAAAACCAGTAAAAGTACAGATTGTTTCAAAATTTTATTTCTAAATTTTTACAACAATATGAACTTAAAAGATTCTATTTTTGGTTAATAAAGACGAATTTATTTTAAATTTTACCGAAAAGTAAAAAAAAAATGTAAACTTGTTTAACTTTACTGAATTTGATTAACTTTAAAAAATCGTACAGAATATTTATGGAGATTAAAAAAATGGTTTTTAACTTAAAATCAAACTTATTTATTTATTTATTTTTTTTTTTCATTTTTGATAGTAAAAGTTATTTTTTTGTAATTATGACCAAAAAAATTTAACTGAGGTCCGGTTTTATAAACCTAATTCATTATTAGTCAATAGTCCACTAATTACCATTTTCCAGCTAATCACATTAATTGAATCGTTTGAATCCATAGTAATTAATCAAATGTTAACTAATTTGAGCTTTATAAAATAAAAGCTAAACCTAACATAATCTCATAATTATTCTAATTATATTTATAAATTGCCCATGATGTTATAAAAGAATCTTTATATCAATCAAGAAATGATTTTTATGTTAAATTGAAGCTTAGTATAATACAAAGAAAATTTTGGTTGAAGAGTGTAGCCTAATTTTTCATGTTTAAAAACGTCAATTAAAGACATTAGTTTACATTTTCACTTTTGAAGGAAAAAATAAAAGTTGTAAAAAATTCATTTTTTGCAAAAATAAAGATTAACTGTTAATCTAAAACCCAATCAAATTTCAAGTCTCAATAACAATTAGTTCTTCAGATATGAATCTTTAAAAATTGACAAATTTTAATAATCATGTTAATTAATTTAGGTGAGACTTTCGTTTCTGTGGAAAGAACTAAAAACATAGAAAATTCCTTTGTTAAAAAAATTAAGTTTTAATCTAAACCGTCGTAAAATTTCAATGGTCAATAACATTAGTTTTTTAAATATGAATTTTTAAATATTGACAAATTTTAATAATCATATTAATTAAGTTAGATTAGAATTTCGTTTCTGTGCAAAAACATTGAAGTCGTGGAAAATTAATCTTTGGCGAACATAAAGATTAAGTATTAACCTAACTCGTCATAAGATTTCAAGCCTCAATAACGATTAGTTTTTTAGATATGAATTTTAAAAAATTGACATTTTTAATCGACTTGTTTTGTGTAATAAACGTTAAAGTTATTATAATTACATAATCAGCAAATGTTAAAAAGTTTGAAGAAATTTAAGAAGCTGAGTTGTGAAGGCCCAACTTTTTAATTTTTTAAATACAAAGTTTTTCAATTGAGATCATTCAATATTTCTACCAAATTAAATAATTGTCTCTAACTATAGTTTATTCGGCAATTTTAGAGTAAGTTATTGATAATATTTTTTCAAATAACTTAAAAGTTTTTTCCAAGTTTTCCAATAGTTTCAGTAACGTTATTTGAAATTTTCTTCTTTGTATTTCTTTAGCAATTTCAGCAATTTTATTAAAAATTTAATGATCTTACAAGAAATTTCATCTAATGTAAATCTAAAAAAGATAAGAAAGTAATCATTTTTTTTTCACTTGCTTGTTAACTTTAGCAAAGATTTAGTGATATTTCTAGTTAGTGTCGACGTTTAATTCGTTTCACATTCGAATAAATAACTTGAGATAAGTACCGTAACACGTTAACCAAGTGCGACGTTACAATAGAATCAATAAAACAATGGATTAAGCCGTTTCAAAGCTCACATTCGGTTTGTGTGTATGTGTTTCTCTAATGCCGGATGTAAGTTGTACGAGAGAAACAGGCCACGTTTTGCATTCTGGTCGTTTCTGACACGTTTGGATATCGAACCCGAACGAAACAATAATGCTTTTCGAACGCGGAAAGGACCTAAAACTGTCTCCAAAATGGAATACTTCCGTTCGTCAAAATATTTTCTTTTTAAAGCCGACCAAGCTGGTTAAGCCTCCCTCGTTATTATTGTTTGTTTGCATATAATTTTCGCTTTTACACGTGTGAAAATGTTTGTTAAAATTCGTTTTGCCGTAATTGCATTTGCATAAAACTTGTGTGAGTCGAAAGCTGAGCGGGAAAGGTTTAGGAGCTTATTTGAAATCCAGTTATAGATATGGTTTATTTATTGCGAACGGGACGCATCACGAAAGGGAAAAATGTGATCTACATACGCGTGGTTTTTTGAAACAGTTTTTGTCCCCATCCCCGTCCGAGTTCGAAGTTATTTTTTAATTCTGCTGTGTGCCACCGTTTGTTTGTTGGTTAAAATTGGGGGAGTGTCTTTTTTTGTAAGGAAGTTTAAATAAAGTTCACATGGAATTTCTAAAAAAAAAAACCGAGGAAAAATTTTTTAAAAATCAATTCGTAGTGAAGAATAACAGACGGATTTTCAAACATGTTTTGATTAATTTTGGATGTACATTTTTTAGGCAAACTCAATGTTGTGTTAAATCTATTGAAACTTTTTTAATGGCCCCACATTCAAAGTTATTTTTTCATTCTATCAGTATTTTTTATGCTATGTGTATCAGCGTTTGTTTTTTCGTTAAAATAGGGAGAATGTAGTTTTCGCAAGGAAATTTAAAAAGGAATTATTTCAAATGGAATTATTAAAAGAAGAGGATGAAGTCAATTAAAAATAAATCAATTCATATTAAATGATAAGAGAGGATTTATGATGTATTTTAACAAATTTAATCTGTTTTAAATTTAGACCTTAAAAAATGTTTTTTAAGTCTAGATTTAATATAGTGAACGAATTATGAACATTTTTAAAAATTGAATTTCTATATGGTAGTTTTAACCAAACTCAACGTTGTGTTAATTTTATTTTTTTAATCAGTCATGTTTTTATTCATATTCAAGTTAAAATGAAATGAAAAAAAGGATTAAGTTAAATAAAAAATAATTCAGTGAGTTGATAATATTGAAGGTTTAATCCATTTTACCGATGGTTTAATAATTTGAAAAGACATAAAAAAGTTGTCATATTTTTGCTGGTCACACACGCTCACATACCGAGAGGAAAATAAACTAGTACAGCGCGAAACCTTTAACATTTCTAAAATTTCGCATTTTTTTATTATAAATTAAATTTGTCATATACAGAGTCGTTAGAAACTTGTTGTTGGGGTACTTATAATTTTTAGAGTTCTTAATACCGAGCGTTCATAAATGACAGTAAGGCGTTTGAATATGGCGCGCTGAAGGTTAATTTTTAAGGTTGGTATAAATAAAATGTTAATGTTAATTATATTTCATAGGCGTGTCATGAAAAATATTGAAAGCTGACAAAAACTGTCCAAAAACTCATAAGAGAGAGGTATTTAATTGACTTTATTAACATATGCCATTGCAATTGATATCCGATCTACAACAAATTTAAATGTGTATAGATATACCCTTCATGCTGAACAGAATAAATCATGAATGAATCCGGTTACGCTACTGATATGCAAGATACGATGTGGATAATTAACAGATAACAACGTTGAGCATTAAAAATTTCTAAATTACGAGCACGTCAAATTCAAACACTCTCATTTATCAGTCACAATCATTTATGAACCCTCGGTACTTGTGATGTTTATACAGAGCGTTCATAAATTATTGTAAGGTGTTTGAATTTGGCTCGTTTGCAGTGGCGTAGACGAATTTATTCATGATTTATTCTTTTTAGATTTAAGAAAACTTGTAGACACATTCATAATTATTGCATATCGGATGTCAACTAAAATAACACATGTCTATAAAGTCGATAAAATATCGAACATTAATTAATTATGTGACGTATTGAATGAATTTATTGACCTATACTTTACCTCATTAAATCTCTTGACAACTTTCCATATTTTCCATGATACCAGCGGTGCCTAAAGAATCTTGGGACAAGCTGCCACTTGAAGAGTGGCAAAAATAACCATATTTATACCGATTAAATTGGGTAAATTTTTTATTTTATTAACGTTTATAGAACAAGGAGATTTAATATTTGGTCATAAGGTAGCTAGAAAATATTTTTTCCTGCGTAATTGTGGTCCAAACTTCAATTTTGGACCACAATTCGTTCACGATAGCAGGAGAGTCTGTTTCCCATTTAGCAATAACTGCCTATTAAAATGTATTTTGTGGAATATACTCCACTTCTGCTCATCTTCTTCGTTAGATTGTGCTTTCATTAATACCCAATTCGAGGGCTATAGGACGCAAAAGGTACACATTTGAGATATGATTAAAATTATTATGTTTACACCAACCTTAAAAATTAACCTGCAGCGCATTGAATTTAAACACCTTACAATTATTTATAAACGCTCGGTATATGTATGTTAGAATGATATATACGTCAAAAAGGTTAACGATCATTTTAACTAGAAAAGGTCGAATATGATCTTTAATCAATATTCTGTCATGCCCCCATTTTTATTTATTATTGCTTATAATTTTTATTTATGGTAATCATTTTCAATAATTTTTTGTCTTGACCTACAAGACAGTACTTTTGTTAACATGTATTTTATTAGTAATGTTTCTAATGTTACCATCTCTTAACCAGTTAACTGTTTCGACTTTTTTGGAAAATGTGTCCTCTACATCCGTCGTACAAATTAAACGATGACGAACATTTTCGTCAAGGGTATGTCTGATAATAAAACCTGAGAGAAATATACCTTTATTTTTCAAAGAGAGACCTTGGGTGCTAAAGTGCCACCACTTGGTGAGATTCTTAGCAGCTAATCTACACTAAGCTAATCCACATTTCAATTTAGAAACAACTAAAATCCCGCTGAAAACCATAAAAAAATTCGTCTGTTGAATTCAGGTAAACGGAAAATGGAAGAATCCTCATTCCGTTTTGTATTAGCACACGCGCCACTGATTGCACAGTTTAAACCCATGTATGAATCCGTAATTGCTTCAGTGAAGACTAATGAAGGACAAAGATACATTTATGAAAAAAGAATTCATACTGTTTTTTTTTAATAATAATTATTTATACCTACTTATTAGTTCTTTTTATTTCGAGATGGCTTCAAAACATTTCAAACTTCTTATAGTTTAGAAGTATATTTTTAGTTTAAACTAAAATTACAAACTTAACCCTTTCGCGACGGCGCACCTGTACCATCCATTGCCATTTTTTTAATAAAATTATAATATCAAATTTTACATTTTTTTCATGACGAAAATTGTCGTCAAAAACAGTTAACTGGTTAAATGAGTTCTTATTATTACTTTTTGCGTTTTAGTCAGCTGAAACATGCTAGTCAAATTTTATGACATTTGATGGACAGTTTCAAAAATAAAAGTATCTGTCAAAGTAGCCCATTTCACATAGCCACATAATTTGCTGTACCAATTTATTTTTCTTTTCACTGCATACATTTCCTATATGAAATAAAATTTCAACAAAAGTTCTAGTAATTTGGTGTTGATTTTCTGAGTACACTGAAATTGAATTTTGTCACTGATTATGGGAATTTTGCTAAATTTATTTAAACGAATAACAGTAAAATACTACTAATTAATAAAAATCATTAAAAATTTAAAATTTTTATCTACACTTTAAAGAAAAATTTAAACATTAAAAAAATGTTTTTCCGTGGTAATTTTTTTCTTCTCAATTATTTCAAATTAAAATGTATTCTTTTTTTTGACTTCCATTTTTATGTAAGCATATTGTATTCTGTTTAGGAGCGATATCATATCATAAAAGACTTCCAAAACAGATTTCAGATAGAAAACATCAAAATATCACTGTCAGTAACAAACAAGAACGTGCCTTATTGTCCTGACAAAACGAGAAATCTCGACGTTATGCACCAGAAAGCGCTATCTCCGATCTGATTCAACCCGACCGCGTCAGGAGACGATTACACCGAGCGAATTTTCCGCTTTTCTTCGTCCCCTTTCTTCTAAAATTATCACCAACAATAAGAAAGCGGTAGTTAAAACAAACATCGTCGTCGAACAACTTCCTCTTGCACTTCCACACCACGTCGATCGCTATTAATAACGTTTACTGCCCATAAATCCTTCCATACATTCACCAATCGTCACGATTTCAACAAACCGACGGTTTTCATTTGATCCTCTTGATTTGACTGCGCCGTATTAACTTTGGTGGCCGCAATTAGGACGTTTACACTACACAAACCGATTAGAGTTCCCTATTAGCGTGGGTTTGAAATGGACGCATTCGGATTTTAAGCGATATTTATGAAAGGCAAATCTAACTCTAAATGAGGTAGGTTTATAGAGTGTTTCTGGTGAACATAACAAAAAATTAATATTCACTCATAGAAGTATTTTATACTTTCAAAAATACAAAATTTAAATTTTTGGACACACAAAGTACACTTCAATCCTATATGAATCGACCATTAATTTTTCTATAGCAAAAAAGTACCTAAAAAAATTATAAGTTCTTTTTTTTTAATTGCCCATCGTTGAAAATGACACAGAATGCCACATAGTATGATGTCGTGATGAGATGAGGTCGCGTATATTCATTAATACAAATTGATTTATTAAAATTAGTTAGCTTTTCCGAGCGAGGTGCCCCCGAAACGCTCGAAGGGGTCGAAGGGAAGGAATGTGGGGTGCGGGGCGAGGTCATCACACGCGGTGTCATTACGTTATCATTGATATTAACGAGGCAAGTTAGCAGGAGGTGTACAACGCCCTTTACGTGTTACGACAAGGTGTACTTGGTGTGTTATGCGAGATAAATTAGGGTTAATTTAGTGGTACATTTTATAATTTGATGGTAAATTTCATAATTTAGGGGTAAATGTGTTAATATCTTGTCATTATGTATACCAAAGGAAACATTATTTCTTAACATATGGGAGGGTCTGGGTTAAAATAATTGAAGATTACAAGCAAATAAGGCGCTACATTAATCTTTCAACTTAAAATGCAATTAGGAAGCCCTGTTGTTGGTGAGAGTTATGGTTGCGAATGTTACAAGGTCTATGAAAATGTACCTGAAATAGGAAACTTGGTTGACGAGCAACATATTTATTCATGTGGATTAAGCGCAATATTGCCAGTAAAACAGAGATCTCATACATCATAAGAAGTTGCTGTACTTTACGATGTCTGCTATCATCATAGATTAATTGGAAGATTCTCTGGTAATGGATTTCTAGAGGAAAAGCCACTATGTTGAAAATCGTTTTTGGCTATGAATGGTATTGAAAGAAAAGAAACTTGACATACTACAAAAATCCTTAACCCTTTCAGGGCTGCCCACTCCCTACTAAAAAGTCTACCATGGACTGCGTTCTTTTTACGAAAAACTGCAACTTGTAGACTGAATTAGGTAGCTTAAATTACACTTGCATATCCGTTTGTAACCTAAACCTAATGGTTATGCCAGAATGCATATGTGGGTTCATAGCCAAAATCGAATGGTTATTATAAAACGCTTATATGAGTTCATAGCCAAAATCGAATTGTTGTGCGAAAACGTATATAAGGATTCATAGCGCTCAAAGGGTTAAGTGAGAAAGGTGAGACTCCTCGTAACTGTGGAGACAAACATTTAAATCGTCCTACTAAGCTTTCGGAGAACTTCAAAAACATTTTGAGCTCTATTAAATCTTCTTCAGAAATCTTCTTCCTTTCAAGGAGTAACTCGAACAATATCTTAACTAAAACTACGAAAATTTATTTGCCCGCAAATTTGAACATAAAAAAAATATATTTATAATGTTTAATTAGAAGTTTCCTTTGACAAAAACTATTCTTTGATAAATATTCTGCTCAGAATTCAATATAGGTTTTGGGTTTTCATCTACATATAAATTTGTTCATTACATGTTCAGGATAGTGATAGAATTAGAAATTAAAAGCCAAAAATCTCCTGAAAATGGTTGACTAATGGATTCGATTACTAATTTCGACTATTCGTCATCAAGTCGGTCGCTGAAGGTGGAAAAACCAAAAAAGATTTTAAGTTTTACGAATCAAATATAGTAAATTCTGGGAAGTCAACCAAAAACGATGTCGAAATTAAACACCTTTTTTATTCATTCCTAAGCTTTCGGTTAAAATTACAACCTTCATCAGAGGTACGCTAAAAAAGTACAAAATTTAAACGCTAGACAATCAGTTAAAATTAAAAATCGCAAAAAATCTGACCGAAAGACACTTTCACTTTAGAGGTTAAGGCATCGATAGATCCAATGCAGGTGGAAAACGCTAATAAAGCAATGACAAAAAACGCAAAACGTATCAAACCTACAATTACAAAAAAAAAAAACGTGAAAACCAAATGTAAAAGTATGAAATATTACCAATAAGGTGAAATAAAACAGGCGCAAATAACTTTGAAAAAATCAGAAAGAATCAAATAACTTTGAAAGAATCAAAGTAATTTGCGTCTGTTTTATTTCACCTTATTGGTAATATTTCATACTTTTACATTTGGTTTTCACGTTTTTTTTTTCTTTTGTTATTGTAGGTTTGATGCGTTTTTTGTCATTGCTTTATTAACGTTTTCCACCTGCATTGAATCTACCGATGCCTTAACCTCTAAATTGAAAGTGTTTTCCGGCCGGATTGTTTGAAATTTTTAACTTTAACTGATTGTCTAGCGTTTAAATTTTGTACTTTTTTAGCGTACCTCTGATGAAGGTTGTAATTTTAACCGAAAGCTTACGAATGAATAAAAGAGGTGTTTAATTTCGACATCGTTTTTGATTGACTTCCCAGAATTTAGTATATTTCACTCCTAACGTTGTACAACCAGTACTCCTACCCCACTTTAAGTTTTACCTTTTTCTTTGTTTAATGAAATGGTTTATTTGACCTTACTAGAAAGGTTCTTTATTTTTTTAGCCAAATTAAAAAATAAAACTAATAAGAAATGTGAAAGCTACTTTTATGTGTCATTTGAAGTATTATTCATCCAAAATAAAGAGAAATATAAAGTTCCTAATTCTTAAAATGGGTTATTTCGAAATTACGTTTGTTGATAAATGATCTTCTTTGCCTGTAGTATTCAATTGAGAGTCCGAGAGTTTCATTTATAAAAGAGAAATTTTAAAACTGATATTAGCAGTTATTGATTAACAACACTTGTTATAACAGAAACGTCATGATGGACTTCGACATTTAATTGTGTTTATTGCATAGAAATAATACTACGTACAAAGGATCAACTCTCTTTAGATTAATGAAATCAGTTAAAGCAGATTCCTTAATGCGTAATCCGCTTACTTAACGCTAGTGTGCAAATCAATAGTGCCCTCTATCGATATACTGAAAACAAACTTAAAGCTGCGAAATTCGAATTTAAACCTCTAGTTTTTTTTTTTCAATATTGAATTCAATAGTTCAATATTTCATCTGTGCTACAATGTCTGAATCATAAGTGGCTCATTTATTGTGCACTAGAAGTGGGTAGTAATGGTGAAAAGAACAACTTGTGGATTTTTAAAATTTTTATCTGTGAAGCTAACACATTAATACTAACGATAATAGTAATGCGGTTGTGGATATCCCATTACTGTGGAAGAATTACTTTAGAAAGCTCAATGCATCACATTCTTAAGCCTGCTAGAAGCATACAGTAAAATCCTTAAGAATTAACTGTGCATTATTTAACACACGTTAGATAAAGTTGTCAGCTCTTCGCAGTACATTAATGATTTTATTGTAAGTAAACTTTTAAAACGTTTTATAAAAGGTATATTGCGTGTTAGAGAAAATGTAACACCCTATAAATTTACGGCTTACATTTTTCTTAAATTAATTCATTAATAATTTAATGTATTAAGTAACAATTTTATGCATTTTGTTTGGTATCTGACTCATAAAAATCCGAACAAAAATAACCTATTCTCTCCGTCAGAAGTAAAGGCCCCTCGCTATGAAGCGGCATATCTTCGCAACCACTTGTCGAAAACAATCAGGATAAAGTTCATCGTATTCCGTAGATATTTTGTAGAAATATATATTTTTTTAATTCGGCTCCGCAGTTTTGAAGCGATCGCGAAATAAATGAAAAATGAATCGGATTTTCGGGCTGCTGAAAAATTGTTTAACTTTATGATTTTTTTTTTCTCGAAAACTATTGGAGGAAAAAATCAGGTTGTAATATATTGTAATAGTATATGTTTATGGTAGTTGACGTATTTTACATTTTGAAAAACTTCAACTACTTTTGCGATTTATTTGAAGCGCTGATATCTCGGAAACGATTGAACATATTTTAATCAATATGTAGTTCTCTAATTATATCGCCGTTCCGGAAGAACATCGACATAACAGCAAAATAAAAAATTTTGCAGGAGCATCAGCAATCAGCATTTTTTGGATACATTGATGGCCTCAACTCATTTTATCAAAAAATTGCAGTTACGTCGATGTTGTTCCGGAACGGCGATATAGCTTTGGGTGTTTGATAGATAGATATAGCTTTGGGCGTTTTTTTATTAGATACCCTGGATGTATATTATGAAAACTTGTAACAGCGAAAAAATGAACAGATATCTAAATCACTTATTTTTACATATCAGTAAAAATCTAACAATAAGTTTTTTTCTTATTAATCAATTAACAAGATTCAATAATGTCTAATACTAAAACCTTTAGCAAATATCAACATAAATGTATGCTACCATAAGATTTACATTCTATAGTATTATATAATATCTGATTGTGAGGGGGGAAAATATTTAATAATATTTTTAACAAACACATAGGTATGAGATACGATGAATACAAGACTTTAGGCCGGCCGCACACTTCCTACTTTTTGATCCGATTGTCGGAAACGATTGTCGTATCCGATTATCTGACGCTCGAATAACTATAGTTTTATACGACCATATCGCACACCTACGATCCGATATCGGGTCGGACGTCCGACTCGGATGCAGGCCTAGTGCATCCGACTAGTCGGTCCGACAAAAAATCGGAGCCGACTGTCGGAAGGCGCGCTGTGCATAGTTCTCGCATGCTGTGCCGCAAACATACGATTATTTTGTCAGATTTCGCGCGACAGCGGGTGGCTTGTGGCGTACCTGTGATATACAAACATGTACGATACCGAAAATCTAATTACTTCGATTGAAAAATATCCGTATTTGTGGAATGTTAGCCACGAATCTTATCATGATCGCGACTTAAAAATTATGCCTGGGAACAAGTATGCTTGGTAGTAATTAAAAATGTGTGTCCTTTTTCCTTATGTCTTCCAGAATCAAATTGAGAAGTTCATTGAATGAATTGACATTCGATAATAATCGAAAAAATTTTCCGGATGAGCACGTAACTTATTATGCAAAATGTAAAACTGGCTTTGGTGAAGTCTTTTCGTATTTAACGGATGTATCCAGTAGCGACGTTTTTTTTTTCTCGGTTGTGATAATAGAAAAGCTGTGAAAAGTTGTGAAAATAGAAATAGAAGTATGAAACTCAAATGAGATCAAAATCGGATGTACATATTTTGTCGGTAGTGTGCGGTACAGCGTCAGATAGTCGGATACGATAATCGTTTCCGACAATCGGATCAAAAAGTAGGAAGTGTGCGGCCGGCCTTAGAATGTTCACCTTTGAATAGTCTTCGAGTAATAATAAAAATCGTAATAAAACGTGATAGGATCTCGTTTATTGCACCTAGAGGGTTCCATAACTCTCGGTTATGACGTCTGCTTTACAACTTGAAGAACACGAACTAGGTCGGATTTTATTGTTTATTAATAAACAGGTGTGCGTTTGGGTGATTTTTACGTTTTGCCCTCGTTGTTTTTTCGCGTTTCCCTCGTTTTCCGCATTTTAGTAGTTATTTTCCACGAAACTACCACATAAAACGTTTCATTTGTGTTATAATAATGACTCTTTAATGGTATTTTTTTTAGTACACTTATGTAACATATTAGTTTATTTGAATGAATAATTGTGGCTGTTTTAACATACAACTCGATTTAATTAAAATTTTTAATACATATGAATAACTTTAAAGAAATAAATTTCTTATAATGAAAACTTAAAATAGTGGTTTAGTATTCTCATTTCACTTTTCATTGAACTTTAACAACTTTTCAAATTAATCACTAAAACTTCTCAATCGAATAAACTGCCCCTTTAGCTTTACTTGTTTATTCCCACCTGTTCTTAATTCCAATCGGAGGGTGAATTAAATCCAAAATTAAATTCCCCCCGAGGGAAACGTTCGCGACGCGAGAGAAGTACGTACCGGTGCCAACTTTACGGCAAAATAGTGCGCCCTTAATTAGTTCTTGGTGCTACCTACCTTACTCCAAACACTCAAGAAATATCGAGTGTGTGCGCACCTGTATTTCAGCAACTATAAATCATCCCTCCGGTTGAATCAAGTTAAGTTGCGTCCAACTAACGACATAAAACTTTGATACCGAAACGTTTTGGAACGAAGCCATTTCACTTAACGCCGTCCGAGCCGATCTTTAATTTAAAGAGGGCATTGTAAAGGGCGATAAACTCTCTCCTCTCCGTCCGTTCGAATAGAGAAAGCCCTAACGAGTTACTTGTTTACGGGGCCGCTTGTGGCCACCGTCGTGGCCCCAGGGGATCGCCTAGACCCTTACCTCACCTTCTCAGCTTTTCGCATTTATTATTCAAGGACGAATTAAAGGAGGACGAGACGCCTCCGACGTCCGAGACCCTCGCCCGACATAGTTTTCTTTGGAGATCGCAGGTGAATAGTGTCGTAGCTTGCGGATATCGTCCGGATAAAAAGGACGAGATGAAAGAAAGGGAAAAAGATGAAGACGTCGAACGGACGAAGATGACGGGAGTATAGAAAGGACTGAATCGAGGAAGTTGGAGAAAGATGGAATTAAAAATGACAAAAAAAAAGATAAGGAAAGGAAAGAAGAGGAGTGATGGGGTGGGCGTTGAGTGGGTATTGTGTTTGTGCCACCTGGTCGCTTGTGAACGATCGAATGAACAAGATTGTGATAGTATAGTTGGGTAATGATATTTTTTATTCGGATGCATGTAGGAGGGGATTTGTTGTTGTTAAGGGTTGATTGATGAATTGGAAAAATTTTATTATCTGCTATAAGTTTAAAATTCAGGATGGTGATCTATAAAATAACACGTTTAATTTCATTTAATAATTTTACTTGTTACATTTTTATCTATTGAATCTATTGTATTTATTCTTTTTGTTTAATAAGCTCTAATTGGAGGTATAACTTTTTTTAATTGTTTAAATTGTTGTAATCCTTTTGTGATGCAATTTACCAACAATGCCTAAAGCTTGAAGTGATAACTACATAACTTGTTAAAAATTTTCCCTGAACGCTATCACGAACATGACTGTGAACATTTCTGAATAATACATGTGAATTTCAAAGTTTTATGTTACGTTGTTTAGGAAAAAATTGCAAGGTGGTAAGCTTTTCAAGCAGCTCACGAAGAGGACAATTTTTTCTCAAAGACTGTCGAACGATTTCTTTTAACAAGTGGAAGTCAATAATTTTGTGTGATTGTGAATTTTCTGTAAAAATCATTACAATTTACTACTTATTTACTAATTATCAATGTAAAAATTATTTAGAATTATTGATGATCCAAGAGGAATACTCTTTTCATAAAGTAGTCTGCTATCGCTTTCTTTTTTATCGTTTAATTCTATTGTTTAATATCGTTCTAATGCATTTAATTATACATAGAATTTCGTACTACTATTATCGAACTAACAATAAATAAAAATTTTAAGTTAAATAATCTAAAGTTTAATAATTTTTGTTCGATTTTGATGCATTGGAATCACATTAAACAACAATTCTTACATTAATTGAAATTCTTAATTAATGTTAAGAAAATGGTAAAGATCTTATTGTAGATAAATTTGTCAACTTACAAATACAAATCAATTATTTTTTAATTTCTCAAGAACGCTAAAATAGTTTATAGTTATAATGGTATTAGAAGACAGAACAAAATTTAAAAAAAGGAACCGGCAGCACTTTCATGTTTTCAAAAATTTATAATTCCGTTTCTTTGAAATCACAAAATTTTGACTTTTTGTGGTATGTTTCTAGAGTATTAAAAGTTTAGACACATAAACTGAATATTAATCAACTCCGAGAGGAACAACATTCTCTGTAGACAAATAAAGGCATATGTTGAATAATGAAATCATAACTTAATTTGCATATTAAAACAAACCATTCGTATTTTGACCTACATACCTAAATGAATTTTTTTTTTGGAAATATAGTTGAATCGGTGAGTTCAAGAACAGTATTAGTTTAAAAAGTTATTTTTAAAATGAACAATAAAAAACTTTATAAATTAATAATTAATGAAGGTATAACCAGCAGTTACAAAAGATTTGTACAGCTGGAAAGTAATATTTTTATTTAAAAACATTTAAGAAAGCAATGATTTGATAAAATTTAAAGATTAGTTAGTAAGTTGATCAGGAAAGTTGGTAAGCGATACAACATAGAAGCGACTTAATATTTTAGATAATAAACGAAAATATCTTCTTCGTTATTAGTGCTTGTCGTGTCTCATAATGTTATATAAAGTAAAATATCTCTTGGTATAAATTTCGAATATAATCGAATATTATTACTGTCTCATCAGCTCCTTCTGTGCAGAGTTGCTTAATTTAAAATCTACAGTCAGGGCCGGATATGAGGCGATTGAAACGATTGCGCCCAATCAGGCCTCGCATTTTACAATTTGTACATGTAAAAATTTATATGTTACAAAAGTAAATATGTAGGGTTCTGTTTCATAAAGCTCCATGAAGTGAACATTTTATAATATAAAAAACCTCGACTTGTGTATCATGACCTTCTTTTTAGACGTCGACTTGCGCTTTATAACCTTTTTTTAGAAAGATTTTGTTTGAAGTAAATGTTTTAAGTTTTATATTGTTTCAATATCTAAACAGCAAAATCAACATTTTTATTTCAATTTTGTCGGGCCCTGCGAAAAAAAATTAATCGGGCCCCGCACTTATTGGATCCGGCCCTGTCTATAGTAGTAGGATGTAGTTTTTCTAATTTTTAAGTTTCGTTTTCTTTCCTTACTTCCACATACACTGTCTTAAAAATTACTTTTGTCACTAGTAGATATGTTTCTTATATAAAATATTTGCAAAGCCAATATAATTTGTTAACACGAAGCTTTAACTTATAAGCGACTGCTTTAGGTCCTGAATTTCTATTGACATCCCAATGCATTATATTCCCCAACATTACTATTATTAATGGGTTGTTCGGAAAGTAATTCATTTTTTTGTGAAAATGAAAAAGAAGTTTCGTATAATGAACAAATATTTTATTAAATTATATATTGGTCATTCTGGTCCAAAACTTTTTCCCATCTTTCTGCTATAAAAATAGTAGCATGATACCACGCTCATAAAATTTTTGGTCTTTGCTGGCAAAAAACTGATTGAGGTAGTTTTTGACCTTCTCATTGGAAGTGAAGATTTTACTGTCTAGAAATTCTGTAGTGACCGGAACAAATAATAATTTGAAGCTGTAAAAGCTTTTGGCGCGTGACCAAATTTGTATGAGTCCTCGCATTATCTTGGTGGAACATTACACCTTTTCTGTTGATTAATTCTGGCCTTTTCTGTTGAAGTGCATCATTCAGTTTGTCCAGCTGATGACAGTAGACTTCCAAATTAATTGTTGTGTTATCCGGTAAAAGTTAAAAAAAGTTTCCTTTAAAATCCCACCAAGCAGGCAGTATAACCTTTTTTGATGGATATACATATAATGATTAATCATTATATCGACGCTCTCAAGTCAAAACGGCATAAACGCCAAAATGGTCATTTTTTAGTTAGCTGCACCGTTGAGTAGCATTTTTAAATCTGCATGCAACAGTTAAAGCGGTATACCCGCAAACAAATTTCATTCGCTATAAAATTGGTTTAAAGTTTGCGAAAAACCCATTTAAGATTCATTATGTCAATCGTTTCTTGCGTTTTCTGAAAAATTACCTTAATGGCGTTTATGCCGTTTTGGCTTGGTAGCGTCGATATAATGATTATGCGGCTTAAGTGTGAAGTTGGGTGCAAAAAAATACATTTAAATCTTCTGTCGGAAAAAAAACGAAATTACTTTCCGAACAACTCACTATATTTCAGAGTCCAGAAACAGTATAAATTTAGGACCTGTGCTATTCTGTAAGTCAATGCTAAAAATGGGTTGCGTATTGTCCAATAACAGACGTCCATAGAGTATCGTTTTTAGATTCATTGTATTGAGGAGAAAAGTTTTTTTAACTCATTGTCAGTTAAAAATACGCTATTTTGTAACTTCTATCATTTTTGAGCTCATCAATTCAGTTAAATTTTGTCCAAATTAAGTAAAGCAACATATAATAAAGAAGAAAAAATTACCAGTTTTTTATGATTTTTAAAATTTCCCACATCGTTGATATATTTTTAAAAATTTTTGATTTTATGCAACTGTAATTAAAGTTTTTACAAGTTATAATGTATTCCACAAAATTATTACATATAGGGTAAACTCACCAAATCTCGGCTATGTACTATAACCCGAAATGGAGCCACACCATGAAGAGAAAGATGAAAGAGTACTGAGTAATGTTATGGAGAGGAGGCTTACTTTTCCATCTTTCTCTTCATGGTGCAGCTTCATTTCGGGTTACAGTACCTAACATCGGTCTTCCAGTTTTTCTATATGGATTTTTATAGAAAGGCCGACTTTAGGAAGTATTAATATAAATTGAGAATTCTAGATCAATTCGACCTAAATAAGTTAGTGCATATAAGCTGAAAGTTAATCATTTCAAACTGAATTTAGTAATATCCTAGAGAAATTAAACCAGACTTTGTGTAATGGAATAATAACAAGATTTACATTTTAAATTAACGTAACCGAATTTTAATCTACATAAGTAAATCTTTAGCGAATTTGTTTATGTTTCATAAATGCAATCATATAAATTAAGTGAAATTAATAAACATTAAATATATTACCCTCTTTCTTCTTTTAGAAACGGAATTTTTACCCATTTAAATTAAAATTTAATTTTTCTATAAAATGTCGGTTAAATTCATTCTTTTTTATAATCATATTCTTTAATTTAAATGTATTTCTCGTGCAAATTGTTTTAGAATTGAAAAAGAAATTAAATACTAATTACATACATGCGAATTGTAAATAAAACGAATTCTAAGATCTCTAGAAAATTCATTCCAAGCAATTATTAAATCCGCATTATGATGTTTTACTTTTTTCTCTGATTAAAAAGAAAACTGCTTTGCATTTAATCTCCTCATTAAGTCATTAAGCGCCCAAACTCATTCGAAGTGCCGCACAACGAAAACCCATTCAAGACAATTACAGTCAACATTTTACATAATAACCCTTTCGAACCTCAAACCCGATGACGTGTAGCACGCTAACCACCCCGCGTTTCCACAAGAATAATAAGCGTAAGACTGGTCGAGCTTTCACGTACGAATATTATAACGTATTACGTCGCGCTGTACACGAAGCTTTCATTCTAAAAGCTCAAACTAGTACCGAGCTTTTGTCCGCGCGTCGACTTTCTTACATATTTCACGTTGTCGTTTCCTTCCTACGACTTAAAAGCGTCCCCAAATTTTCACTCAAAACCCCGCCAGAGTTTAAAGTTACTTTTAAAAAGTCTCAAGACAAAATGGTTTGTAATTTTTATCTTTTTGTTTTTAGCTTACCCTCAACCTCAGTACAAATGGCTTAAAGACGGCGAACCGATTACGGATTTCTCAACGGAATCGTTCTACAGGATCTTTTCTATGAGGTTGGAAGATGAAGGCAGTTATAGATGTATTGCTTCGAATAAGGTTGGATCGATTATCAGTGAAGAAATGAAAATAATCGTTGCATGTAAGACATTTTTTGATAAAAAGAATATTTTTTTATAATTTTTCTAATCTTGTTTGGAATGGGTTTTAATTACATATTCTTTTTCGTTTTAGATATGGGTGTTTTTGATAATCAAACCGATTCAACAATCGATATTCAATCCGGAAATGCGGCAATATTAGATTTACCAAAGATACAATCGTCCCCGGAACCGGAAGTAACGTGGCAAACGGACGAAGGTCCATTAAAATATTCCCGAAAATATGCCAAATCAAAAACGAACCAATTAATTATCCTATCAACGGATTTAGACGATCAAAAATCTTATAGAGCTCGTGCGATAAATACGCAGGAGGGAAAAGAGGAAAATAGTGCTTATATCCGTTTAAATGTTCACGAGAGCGACACTAACGTAGATTTACCGCCTGAAATCATCATTCCACCGGAAAACGTCTCGATAATAAAAGGAGCCGATCAAACAACGTTGGATTGTATCGCGAACGCTCGAAGATTGTACGAGTTACAAACGATTTGGTACAAAGATGGGATTTTAATTGAAAACTCGGGGATCTCGTACACGTTTAATGACTTGTGGAATCGAAGTTTAACGTTAATTTCGGCTAATTTATCCCATACGGGGATTTACGAGTGTCAGGTGTCGCTTAAAAACGGCGATTTTCCGCCGGTTTCGGCTAACGCGAAAGTATTAGTACAAGAAAAACCTCGTTTCGCGAGCGTTAGTAAATCGGAAATGTTAGGAGATTACGGATCGCAAATTATTTTACCTTGCGACGCGGTCGGAATACCGAAACCGAATATTTCTTGGTTTCGAAACGGTAAGAATGTGGAGGAAATTGGCGATAAACGGTATAAAATTGAAGAGGATAATTCACTGTTGATTAAGAAGGTTATTATTGGTGATATGGGGATGTTTCAATGTTTCGCGAGGAATGAAGCTGGTGAGAGTTCTTCGTCAACGTGGCTTAAAGTAAAAAGTAAGTGTTTATATGTAGGTGGTATAGGTGTTCCAGAATCTTAGCGGTAATTTAAATTTTAATGATATTCAGTTAAAAATTTTCTTTAAGGTCTTTAACATGGCGGTTATGGTTAATTTACTCTGTAATGAGAACACAAACTGCTACTATCGTACTATTACAAATTATGCATAAAATTTTCTTAGAAGGAATTTTCGATTTTAATTAGGGGCAAGGAGAACAAAAACTTCTAATATAATTTAATATTTGGCTACCCTGTACGTCAATTTGCCATAATTGTCGTGTATTTTATCTAAATACATCCTAACCTTAGTTAGAAACTTTGATAATTTCAGTAAATCTTCAATGCTTTAAAGAAACTTTAAGGGAGTTTTCATTAAATTTCTATGAAAAACGGCATAACAAGAAAGCATACAGAACGAATATTTTTTGGTCTCTTCTGGGCACGTTTATATTGAGTCTATGTTAAGGAAAATTGTATTTCTTTATACTCCATTTCGTATAACCGGTCGATAATAACTATGTATTTGTGCTACGTTGCAGAAAGTTAATTTTTTTTTTTTTTCATTTTTGGTATGGATTTTTTATCGCTTTTTTTATATAAGTCATCTGTAAATAACTCCCGATGAAAGCCTTTTAAACTTGTTTAAATATTCTTAATTGTTTTGGAAGTTCAGATAGAGCACGTTTGGATTTGTTATCTGGGACAAGGCAGGACGTGTGTTCGTACAACCAATGTATTTCGACTTTTCCTCAAGAATCGAAGTCGTTTCAATAAATTATTAACTGTTTAATTACTTTTTTGATTGAAGACTTGATTAATTTAAAGGGTGCCTACCTTTCCAACTCCGATAAAAAAAAAGAAATTCTTACAAACATTTATAATACAGAACTACCTCGGAAATAGAAACTGATTGCAATTAAGGTGGTTGTGTTTATTGAGGTTGTTACACTTAGCGGGGAAAAAATATAATGGGGTAGGAGTACTGGTTGTACAACATCTAGGAATTAAGTAATGTTCTTGGAAAGTCAGCCAATAAAACAGGATGTCAAAATTAAACACCTCCTTTATTCATGTCCTAAGCTTTCGATTGTCAGATTAAAATCTTCCTCAATGGTACGCTACAAAGTTAATAAGATTAAAAGCTATACAATTTTTGAGTTGCAAAATGAACAAAATGGCCGAAGGTCGCAATTACAATCAGAGGTTAGAGCATCGATAAGAAATCCAATGTAATTACTAAGCCGAAAGATTAAATAATTATATTAAATTATTACCACAGAAGTGAGATAAACCGCCGAAATAGTTATAGTTTCACAGATCAAACCAAAACCACGCTTGCTAACAGTTGTAATTTGTAATTAATATCTCTATTATTATTAGTGGTAAGAGGACCAAGTAGGTAAAGTACGGTGTTTAATTTCGACATCCTGTTTTTTGGTTGACTTGCCAAGAATATTACTTAATTCCTAAAAAACTATAATATCACAAAGAAAGATATGTAAGGTAAGGTGGGGTAAGTTCAACCTAAGAAATGATTAGTGTAACTTCCAATCGTTACATCAATAATACTTGCTAACGGATTTTTTCTTTCGTTAGTATAATAACTTCAGGCATACTCTAAACAATAAACAATATTTGATTAAATAAAGTAATGTTGAATAAATTATTTTATTATTTTTAATTTTATTGGTCGTGGACGCACTTGCCTCGCTAATGTGGTGCAGGAGCGGCTAGGGCCTCTTTCTCTGAACAAAATACTTTGAATAACAAATGGGACTACTTAATGCAATCTAATTTGCAGAATATTCTTTATTGTGTACCGAAGCGAAAATCATTCATTTGTGAGATAACGAATTTAGTTACTTTTAACTACCGCGACATAAGCTATGGAACTTAACGCAAGACCGCTTCGTTAAAAAAACGCCGCAACGAAAATAACGAATAAAATATTATTCTAATTCAGTCTACAAATAACCAAGAAACGTTATTATTCTTCTGTACTTTTTTTCTGGTTAGGGCGAAAGCCCTACTGAAGTAAAAATACCTTAAGATTAATTAATATAATTTAGAAACCCACATACTTACCACAAATCACGAAAACAACTTAATTAATATTGAAAATATTGGACAATTTATTCAAACACCACTAATTTGCTGTGCAATTTCGTTTGCAACAAAAATTTTGAACGCGTTCTTTTTTCAAAATAGGGAAGTGAATATCGCCAGTAGATAATATAGGGATGAATATATTTGTTGAATTTTTTATTCATAGGTCTCAGTGCAATAAATTCAAACGCGTAACATTTAATGATATTTTATGAAACAAGACTTATTTTATATCTTATAAAACACTACTAACGTGCTTCGAAATAAATTGACACCAAAAACATATTGAAATATTTCAAAGTCGGACAACGAGGTCAACCTTAGTAGTAGCACTTACCGAGGTTAGACTATTTGCAGTGTTGCAAAAATCAAGCAATTGCATTTATCAAGGGTTGCGATTACCGAAGTAGTATTGTAATGGAAAGGAAGTAAATTTTAACTATTAATCAAATAAATTCACTGTTTTTACGGTATTAACATGTGTAGAAATAAACACAGGAATAATGTTTTTTTAATACCATTTTATTTGCGCTTAATTTTCAATACCAGTATAGGTTGCAAAAGAAAGGTGTACAATTTGGAATTTTCAAATTATGAAATGTTAATGTGACCGTCTTCTATTCGCAAATTATTTAATAAACTAAGAAAAGTTTTACTCAAGCACAGCCATTAATGTATAGATGATTCTAATATCCAAACACATTGTAGTATTTACAAACATTTTACCACCGGAAAGATAGAATGATATTTGACTATAAGTGGTGTAAGCAAATTAGGTATTCAATAACACGGGAAGTTCCTCTAACAATAAGTCGTAATAATGGATGTTTTCCTAGAAACGTTGAAAACATAAGTATTATTCACACCAAGAGCACCTACTGTTACAGTATTTTCATCATTTAGATCACCGTGATATCCAAATGAACAAAGCATTGATTTTGAAAAGCCCGCTTTTATACCACGCATAGGAAAATATTTTATATCTTACATTATGTGGAAAAGTGATTGTGTACCAAACCTTACATTTTGATGATATTGTTACCTATAGATTAATAGAACGTATACAGGATGTCCCAAAACTATACCAACAAACTCTTAAAATATATTGTTTTGGTCATTTCAAGTAGACTGACAATGAGATTAAAGCCTGTTATCCGATCATTTATAATTTCAGCAATATTCAGTATTAAATTCCTTTCTACTTACGTCAACTTTTCTTAATCATTTTGTTCATTTAAAGGGAATATACTTCAAAATTTCACAAGAGTCTTCGGATTTAACCTCCATGACATGGTATCAATATCAAAATCTTCCTGAACTTCATAACATGTTTTTGTATGGGGGAGGATTTATAAAATAAACGATATTAGATTATCTTTATGAAAAATTGACACAAAGCATGTTATAGGGACAATAAAATTTTAAAATTTCATGTAATTGAAGTTAAAGATTCGTGAAAAATGTTGAGGCATATCTTCTCAAAATTAACAAAGTTATTAACAAAAATTGACATAAGTAAAAAGGAGTTTACCATCGAATATCTTTGAAACTATATGAAATAGGTGTTAATCTCAATGTACTTCAATGACCCAAGGAATATAAGCTATCAGTTTGTCGGTATAATTTTGGGACACCTGTAGAGTAATGTCGTGATTGTGAACTATTCATTCTTAGAGAACGAATCTCCCCATATTTGCAACATTATAATCGTTGTAGAAAAATACTCTCGTTCGTTAAGGTATTAACCCTTAATAACTTTTATCTGAAAACTTTCTTTTGAAATTTTTTAAAATATGAATTCATTAGTAATTACTCAAACTTAGAAGCAGTCACATGAACACTTAAAAATTGAAACAGTTTCCTTTAATTTCGGACCAAATATTCCACCTTGCTCTTTCAATACAATAAATAATTTCTTTCATCTAACACTTTTCTAGAAGTTGATACTCTCCGAAGAACTGTGGCGCTATGTACTTCTAGAGTTCGTTCAGAATGTAACATTAGGTTAAAAACACTTTCATCGGCATTATAAACACTTTCCGCTTCACTTGATCCAATCTTTGGTTTTATTACTGCTAAAAAAAGTTGTCTTCTAGATCGTACCATAACCGAGTTTTCTAACAAACTTCTAACTTTTCTAACCATGTTCTATCCCTTTCCACAAGTTTTTTTTTACCTGTGCTATAAAACAAATATTTAAAGATGTTATAAGTATAAATATTTTTATTTTACATGTAAACACAAAATTGAATTTCGATTTATTATAAATATTATTGTCACTCACTTTTTTCTGCTCTACTGTAGATTTACTCCTGTAAACTGTGATTTTAACTTCAGCATCCAGACAATTAATCAAGGATTATAGTTTCAATCACATCATGCAGATCAGTTACATAAGTATATTAAATTTATTGAATTTATAGATATACTATAATAATAATATTCAATATTATTATATCATTATTAATATCAATGGAATTATTCGAATTAGGTACTTACCACAATCTAATTTTTGGTAACAATTGTTGGTATATTTCTTTCTCTTAAAACCTTTTTGTATTAATTGTAATATTTAACGCGTGGTGTTCACTACGTGGTATCTTTCTATATGTCGCTAGGGAAAAGTTATAAATATACAGCAAGGGAACTAAATTTACTTTAGCACCTTTAACTACACAGTACGACAACGAGCATGCGCAATTCTATGATGCTATCAAACGATTTATCCCACAATTCATCTTAAATACGGATTTTATCCATATTGAAAAGCAAATATAAAAAAATGATAAGAGTTTCTACCTTCAGGTTTAGATACTACAATACATGCCTATGACTTCAATACATATTTTTAATAATTTTAGCAAGACGTATAATAAACGATTGATTTTTATTACGACACAATGGCTATATAATTTAAAATTAAACGTGTAAATAAAATTATAAAATTTCTATATGTAGTTGCAAATAATATGTATATTGATAATATCGTAAAAAAACATTAAAAATTGGTTTAAATAACTTTAGTATTTATAAATTCATTTTAATTATTTCTATCAGTTACTATGGGAGTTAAATCCACTTTTACAGAAAATACAGTACCTACTATTTAAATAAAATATAGCGTGTACAATAATTGCAGTCATTTTGTTTCACGGTCGTGTATACACAAAAAGGTAATTGCGTTTGTTTACAACAATTTCTAAAAAAAAGTATTACGAGCCTAGGTTAATGCGGTCATAAAAATAAAAAAAAGATTAATTTCTTTAACTTTCTTTTTCACATAAACCATTCTCTAGGTGCTAACAATAAGATTTTCTGAATTTTATTTTTGTATAGCGAATCTCGTTTTGGTATCTGATAGAGGTATAGTATAGGTACATAAGCATTTGATTATTGATCCACAAATGTTCAATTAAGTCTCATTTTAAATGATTTTTAATTCAAAAAGTTTTATTTATAGCTTTGCAAATGCATATTTTAAACTAGAACTGTAACATTAGATTCTCGCCTCTGTGTATAACTTTAACTTCATCTAATCTTAAAGTCCATCAGTAATTTGCTAACATAACGGGATTCCATTTGCACCGGTGTCGCATTTCCATTCTCAAAATTTCTTGGCAGAAACCTTCATCGTGTTTGTCTCTAACTTCTCCCATATGTTCTAACTAAACTAATGTCCAAATGGTAATGTGTGATATGCTCTTTAAGGGGGCATGTTGTAACCATAAGAGTAAAACGCTTTAATCATGTCCATAACAAAAGTTAGAACAATATTACAAATCTTGTTATATCAGCAAATCTACATTTTCTCTACAACCAGAATACGTACAGGTGAGCCGAATTTTATTTAAAGGGAAACTCTTTAAGAAATAGAGGGAAAGTGATTTCGATACCTAATACTTGAATAATAAGAAACTTAACGGCTAAAACAGATTACTATTTCTTACGGTTTTAGAGTTATTGGGTGTTTGCGTAAAAGTGCATTTTTGAAAAGAAACTTTTTTCTTATTGAAAAATTTTCGTTTTTATAAAAATATATCCATAGCAACTTTTTATAGAGAATTTGACGGCGTAAAATTTCTTTGTAAGTAATATTTTAATAATTATAGGCATAAAAATTGAATGGAATTCCACAAAGCTTAAAATTTTCTTTCTATTGTACCCCTACAAAATTTATTTTGTTCGAAACAAGGATAAGCTATTACTTTTACTATACTGGGTGTTTTATTTAAAGCGACATATAAGAAGTGCATACGTTGCATAATCCAATATTCTGCAATTAACATTTTAGATTTGAAATGATTCAAATAATGTCGCTACGTGTAGTCTTTAGGATAGTTCACGTAGGATTAAAATGGCATATAGATATATCTCTTAACCCTTAAAAGTCTTTTGTCTAGACATTGTGGACATTATATTGTTCTTTTCCGAGTCCTATGTCCCTACATTGTGCACATGCATTTGGGCACAGCAAATTTTATGTTTGAAGTACTGAGACTCACCTAACATCACGTGTCAAAACAGAAAGACTTTTAAGGGTTAAACTAAAACTCGAGTGGAAAAAAGTTTAAGTAACTTTTTTGTTGAAAAATGAAGGGACACAGAGACACATATTCTTTTAGGATAGTGAAAGTGCTACTTTGAGTCATTTAAAAAAAAATTTTTTTTTTCTAATGGCAACTTATTCTTTTTTCCTTTTAATTATTAGAACATTAAGGCCCGTTACTACCAGCCTGAGTTAAAGTCGTAGATAACGTTATCCTATAGATATAATAAAAATTTGTTCCTACCACTACATTTTTGTTGTAGTTAACGGTATCCTGAAGACAAATTTTGACCCGAACATTGGGTCGCTGTTATCGGATTTTGACAAGATACGTTGAAAATTCATATCCCTTGAATAGCATTAAATTGGTAGTAACGGTGCACAGTGGCCTGAGCGGAAAATTCCAATTTTTTGACTTTCAGTATTCACAAAAAAAAATGTTTATAAATCAATTCTTAAAACTCTTAAGATGTAAAATCAACTAACGCCACGTTTCTTACCACGATAGTTTATCTGTACAAAACATAATATTGTCGCATCAGTCTCATATTTTAAAATTATATTGTTTATTATTTAACCCTTTCGTAGATATTGGTATACATACTTACCACTAACTTTACGAGCAATTTTTGAAGAACCTATTATATAGAACTAATGTAAACGGATCGATTAATTAAAAAGTGGCGAAACTCTCAAAAATATAATTTATCCACGATAGGGTTAAAATATATGTATTTGATTTAATGATAATAGATTCAGCGAAGAAAATTTCTTATTCTTCTATGTTACACCGATAGGTGTTTGAGAAAATAATTGATTTTATGCACTTTTTGGATTAGAACTTGCTTGCACCAACTGCTGCCAAGCAACTCTTTATATCTACATGTGGACTAATTTATACTTAATATATTTCAGTAAAATTTTGCTGCACATCTCTGCACTTTGGTTTTTATTTAGCAAATTTCTATGTTTTATCAGAATTTTAACCATTCGGGGGTTTCAATTCTGATTAAACCACCGAATATCCATAATGGTGACTCATATAACTTTGTATTGTCTATACAATTAAAAAGGTGGCTTCAATTTAAAAACATCAAGAGTAGTAGTGTGATTTATGAGGCAAAGCCCTTACAGATGATCAATCTTAGCGATATAAAAACCAAATTAGCAGCGAAGATTCGTATAGATTCGGCATATCTAATTTACACGTACATATAAAATTTATAGAATGCATTTTACATGTTGCGTATAATATGCGTTTCCAAGCATGGAGAACCAATTCCAAAACGCAACCAGTAAGAGAGAAAGGGAAGAAAGCAATTCAAAAACACTTTAGAGAGCGCTTGGGGTTGAAAATAGATTGTATAAAGCAAGGTGCAGGTACAACAAATGATGGAGACACATCTTGAAGATTTTTTGAAGACACAAAACTAACTGTTGAGATTATCAACGTTGATGAGGACATAATCCACAGATTTTTAGTTATTTTAGAAACAACTGTAACCATAACATAGATATTAATGCATTTGAGCAGTATGGTTTAGATACCGCAAAAATATTTGTTAACAAATATCCATGGTACAATATGCCAAATACCGTACATAAGGTTCTTCTTCATGGAAAAGACATAATATGTGGTTAATTTAAACTGCACATTTTATACGAAAAAAGAGGTATATACTTACGTAAACTATCACTTCCGGCTACACGATTTAATTAACATTTAATATCTGAATATTTTTTTATGATTACTATAACTTATATAACGACCTATTTGTCTATTTCTATTTAAAGTACCACTTTACAGGTAAAAAGTTGGCTTAGGGTTCAGGTAAAGTGCACTTCCGGTTGAGAAATTTGATTCAAAAGTTGATTTGAATTTTCGATTGTGGTTTAAGAACTACATATAAAATATTGTCTGGATATTCCTTTCGTACTAAATGTTACAGAATTGTTTTCGAAAATATGCCGATCTAAACCACTGTGCAGCGCTTAGTCGAGCATTTTATTAACTAAATTTCAAAAATTAATTTTGAACAAAATTCTAAAAAACTATAAATTATGCTATAAATTAAGTCGTTTTAGTAATTTGACTTACGAGCGATTTGATTTTGATTGATATCTCCAACACAAAGTGTTTTAGAGAAAAACTGTTTAGACAAAAATTAATTAGTTCTTTAAGGTATTTATCAGCAGAAAATTATTTAAGAATTAGAAAGAAAAAAGTTAAAGGAACCTTTTTTTTGTATGAGATAATACAGTGAACTCTCCCATAAGCGGACACCGACGGTGTCAACTCTTTTGTCCGTTTATAGGAGGTGTCCGCTTAATAGAAAAAGCATTTATTTTACAAAGTTTTTCTTTTTGTTAGATTTCCATTCCACAGGAAGCGAATTCATACTAACACTGTTAAATGCGCGAGGCCTAGCAGATTTGCCTATAACCAATAGTAGTTCTTTGTTTCTTGCCATACTAGTACACAGCAAAACTGTTATCCGTTCTTTGCTTAGTTTTCCTCCTGAACATTTCTCTCTTTTTAAAGCAAGAGTTTTGTCAGGAAATGCTCGAAAAAACAACTCAGTTTCATCAGCGTTATAAATATTTTTGGGACTGTAGCCTCGAATTAGAGAGGATAATCTTTGATAAAATTTAAAAACACTTTCTTCATTAACATTGGCAGATTCTCCAGAAATACACTTAAATGCAATGTTATGACGAATTCTGATTTTTTCTAGCCATCCTTCTGATGCTTTAAACGTTGTAATACCTAAAGATTACGCAGATTCTTTGGCTTTACCTTTAACAACTGTTCCGGACAGGGGAATATTTTTGTTTCGTGCCTTTGTAAACCACTCATATGTTAAAGTATCGATTTTTAGACCACTGGTTTTTAGAAAGGATTTCTTTTCATCAACGTTTCCATTGGAGTCCCATTTTTTCAATATTTCCGCCTTATTTTTGATTATATTTGCTGCTTGCGTTTTCCCTATTTGAAACTTGGTGGCCAAATTTCGGACACTGCATTTGTAATTGTCATACCATTCAAGAACTTAATAAACATGCATATATAAATAAAAAAGCTTACCACAAATATAACTTAATATTAAAATGCAAATGCACCGATATATCTCTAGAATTCTTTAGCACAAACACAAGCTACGCACAGGTTTTTAAAACTAAGATATAGGTTATGAAACGCACAGGTCATACAATCACTAGGTTAGAGTTATGTGCTTCCCCGAATGCTCTACCGTGGACACGTGTTACGGACTATTCTAATGCACGAGTTAGTGCAACCAATTGTCCACTTACGAGAGAAATTTGCGTCAAATTTGTCTAATGCTGCTGTCCGTGTCCGTTTAATAGAGTGTCCGTTTAACAGAGGTGGTATTCTATACAAAATACGAATTCTTCGGCTATGGGAGAGTTCACTGTATATCATATTGAACAAAACACCCTGTATGTATACAGTTAGTTTGATTGTGAGACTTGTTATAAAATTGTCGAGTTTAAAAAATTTTTTTTGTGATTATTTTGTATCTTTACAACGACTCAAATAAAATCTTGGGAGGTTCAGACTAAATTCAATAAAATTAGAACGTAATATGCAATACTTTACCATTTATTTAAACCTAGAGTTTCCTTTCTAACATATTTGTTGTTAGCATTATATAATTTTTTCATGAAATTTAATGATTAAAAAGTTATCTGAAATTAAAAAGATAAATTAATCACGTAAATCATGACAGTAACCATATAATCGTCATTTAAAGATCCTATATTAATAAAACACGGAAGCTTAACGTAGTTATCAATTTATCGTCATAATTCTGGAACACCCCTATGCTCTAAGTTTAGTAAATTACTTCTTGTAAAAAATGTACTAATATTAATTACCTTTTGTGTTAAAATAAATAGAAATTAAGTCAAATAAATTGAGGAAAATTAGAAGTCTCAGAAGGAACCTGATGAGATTAAGAACGGGAGGTGAAAGACGAAATAGAAAAAGTTATTACAACATTATTAGTAAGACTTTAACAATCGTGAATGAATTTAAAGCATATTATTTTATTTTAGTTTTTTTTTATAATTTTAAATTGCACCAGTAGATTTTTTAATTTGATTTTAATTTATTACACACAGTATATATTTTACTTATTAATTTTAGATTTATTTTTGATCATCACTGTATACAGACACACAATACACCAGGAACAAATTTTATTAACTCGATTTCGTATGCAAAGCACGATAAAGCTTCGTTTGTCCTCAGATTGATTTTATTAAGGGGGTTTCGATATTCCGCATGCGATCGCATGAGATTATTCCGTTTTCAGTGTGTTTTCTGGTTTATTTGGAATTCCCCGGAATTTTATGGCTTCTTTTAAAACATGAACTATGCGACATCTTTTGATTAGTCTTTTAAAACAACAAGTCGATTAATGTAACTACTCGCCACACGGTGACGCCACCTTACTTTTTAACCGTCCAAATAATGTAAACAAACGGTTTAATTCTCCAGTATTTTACTTATTTATAATTTTACTAACTTATTTTAATTTTTAAAAAAATGTTAATTAATACTACCACAACTATAATTTATTATATACTCGGTAAATTAATTTTTTTAACCTTAAAGAAGCCATAATCTTCAAATATTAAACTTTCAACATCAACTTTAAGCAGTTCTAATATATTTTTATTTTAGCATCCGTCCCCGTTATGGAAATCGGTCCTGAAAACGTTACAGTTTTGGATGGTAAAGATGCTACAATAACTTGCCAAGCTGTTGGTGCTCCAGTTCCAAACATAACCTGGATATACAACGGTAAAATTTTTTTTTATATAACATGCATATTAAGTGTTTGTGAGTGCTGAAAGCATATTTATTTATTATTTAATACTTACTTGTTTTATTAACGCCCTGGCTTATTTTGTGTGTGTTACTAATCCGTTATTTTAGAGCAAAACGAAGTTGAAGTATCTGGTAGAATTCAAATCTTGGATAATGGGGACTTACTTATCGCTGCTGTTAAAAAGTCTGATTCTGGTCAGTATACTTGTATTAGAGCTAATGAAGCTGGTCATGTTAAAGGATCTGGTTATTTAACCGTTTTAGGTAAGTTTTTTAAGCTTTTAAGATTTTGATGTTTATTAATTAAAAGAACCTAAAATTAATAAATTTTTATACAAATTTATAAGTATGTATTTAAGTTTGATTGTTGTTTTTTAAACTGTTCTAACACGAGAAATCAACAAGTGGTTTTGAGGTTATTTAGGTTATGTTGATGTTTTTTGACAGTTGTCATTTCACAAATGTTTTATTTTTGTTAATTTAAGGTTAGGTTTTTTTTAATACCTATTTTAACCCAAGTTTTTCGATTTTTATCATATTCAATCCTTATAATTTTAATCGTTTCCAGTGCGTACACAAATTGTTCAACCTCCAGTAGAGACAAGAGTCCTTTTGGGTCACACTGCGACCTTACAATGCAAAGTTTCATCAGATCCTTCAGTACCTTACGAATTATTATGGTTCCACAACAAACAGTAAGTATTTATTTCTTTTTTTTTAATAAAACACCTTTACTTTTAATTTAAACTTAATAAATTCAGTGTAAATTCTTAATTCATTTTAAATTTCCACCATAAACAATCATTAATTGATTATTATTTCACATTTTTAACTTATTTTTTTGTACTAGGTTAATAAACCCAACTTTAAGTTCACGTATAAACACCATGCAAGATGGAACTTTGGAAATCCAAGCTGTTCGAGCAGCCGATGTTGGTACATATTCTTGTTCAGTTGTCTCACCGGGTGGAAACGATACCAGGTCTGCAAAACTGAGTGTTATCGAGCTACCTTTCGCCCCGATCAACGTTAAAGCCACCAAATTGGATACCGGGACACAACGAGCAGTTAATGTGAGTTGGACGCCTGGTTTTGATGGAAATAGTCCAATTAAACAATATATTATTCAAAAAAGAGAAGTTCCTGAACTTGGTGAGTTTTGTAAATATGTTAGAATTAAGTTAATGTTGCTTTTATTTATGTTTTTCTTTTGTTTTTTGATTTGTGTTTGTTTTTAAATTATGTTTGTGATTGTTTTATTTATTTTTTATGAATTTTATTTTAATTTGTGTTTGTGTTACGTTTGGTTTAAATTTATATTAAATTTTATATTGTTTAATCTGAAATTCCTTAAAAGCTTGGGTAAGTCAGCAAATTATAAACAGAATCTGAAATTTAAAACAATGTAAACTTTTTGATGTCAACGTTTTAACTAAAAAAGAAATAATTAAAGAAAAATGTTTTACCATTAATGCGTTAAAGGAGAAAAAATGCCTCATTACTGTACTGGGATCCCAACCCAGATCTCCTGCTTTCCGGGCAGTTGTTCTACCAATTGAACTATACAGCTCGACAAGTTTTCTCACATTTCTGGATACCTAATGTGAGCAGTATACATATGCACACGATTACTTATCAACGTCAAGGTTATCCCAAAAGTGGGTAATACACAAATATTAATATAATGAAATATTTATATTATAGTATATAAAGAACAGTTTTTACCATTAATGCATTAGAGGAGAAAAAATGTCTCATTACTGTACTGGGATTCGAACCCAGATCTCCTGCTTTCCAGGCAGTTTTTCTACCAAGTTGTTCTACCTGTTTGGTAGAACAACTGTCTAGAAAGCATGAGATCTAGGTTTGGATCTCAGTACAATAATGAGACATTTTTTCTCCTCTAACGTATTAATGGTAAAAAACTTTTCTTTAAGTATTTCTTTCTATTGATATTCATGCGTTAAAAATATCGAAATATTTCATTATATTAACTAAAAAAGATTATTAACTCAGTTTTAGCTTTATCTATTCTCCGCATCTGGTGAGATAACAGCTACTCATAGCTCATACACCAATACTCTCCCGTTTTTTGAAGAAGAAGAAGCTTTATCTGAAATAAACTCAAAAACTTCTCTTTTCACCAACTTTTGCTAACAATTAATTAAATCCTTTTTAACCACTTGCGGTAGAAAGATGTACCAGGTATGTCGACAGGTACTCGACCGTTCTGGCACGCTCAGCCGTGAATTTCTTTCCACCGTAAGTGGTTAAAATCGATCGCGGAATTTTTTATAATCACTTAATTAGAATAAGAAGAATAAAATTGACAATAGATCTTTCTATCAATACCATTATCATTATAATTTATTAAATAGCCTTGTTTATTCACAACTCGGACTGAACAGAGAAATGAAAGATGAACTGACCAGATCAAGTAAAAACAAAATTCCTCTAGAATAAAATGAAACAAAAACTGATTGAAAAACGAGAACTAATATAAGGTGTTCATTTAAATTCGTGCTCAAGTGACCTATGGGCTCTACTCGCATCTTTGTCGCGTTCGTTTCCTAGGTATTTCAGCATCATTATCTAATAAATATTCAAGGCATGCTTGAGCTTAATTTCTTTGATATTAACATTTTATGAAATTATTTTTAAAATTGATTTTAAGTTTCAAAATGCTTGCTATTCTGGAGCAGAGCTGCTCAAATAGTGCCCAATACACATGTGCCCATTGCTGTGGAAATGTGCTGTGCATTATGCTCATGTTATGCAATTTTTATTGTAAGATCAAAATGGTGGAGTACCTAGTTACGATAATATGACAATTACGTGATGTCTAATAATTCGAACCTATAAATTTTCTGTTTAAGGGTCGGTTTATTCACCTTTGGATAAATTAATCCATCCAATATTTTCCATAGTTACTTCAATTTCACTTGCTGTGATTGGTTATTTAACCAGTAACCATGGTAAATAAAGGATAGATTAATTTATCTAAAGTTGAATAAACCAGCCCTAAGTGAACTTTCTTGTGTTTAATTGTAAATGACTGAATTTCACGACACTTCGAGTAATATGACTCTCTTAATCCAAAATAGAGGTTCTTAATTTCCTATGAATAATTCCATTCTTCAGTATGGTGATAATTAAGAATAAATAGAACGTTGATGTTTCACTGAAGAGATTTTTATTTCCGAACTCGACTACCCAAGTTTCGATCAAATGATCGTCATCAGGCCAATCGCGTCATATTACAAAAAACTGCGAAGAATCATGATCCACGTTGTATTAAAATTCAAAAGACAAATATGAAGTTAAAATATGCAAAAATTGAAAAACGTTCGCCCCACAATTGTAAAATCGATGCTCCGATTTCTTCTATCCCACACCTTGCCTCGACCTCGACAAACAGTAAACTGTTTGTCATATTTGTCTTTTGAATTTTAATACAACGTGGTTCATGATCCTTCGCAGTTTTTCGTACTGACGCGATTGGCCTGATGACGGTTATTTGATCGAAACCCGGGTAGTTGAGTTCGAAAATAAAAATCTTTTCAGTGAAACATCAATGTTTCATTTATTCTTAACTCTTTGTTGACCAGTGACGAGTTAACTCGTCTTTTCATACCCAAACGTTGCTGACCGGTGACGAGTTAACTCGTCATACACTTGCCATAGAAAAAATAATACATATAGGCGATTTTTGTTCATACGCCGACACAATGATGACGCTAATATGATTTTTTTTTTAAAAGGTGTCCCCACCTGAAATATCCAAAACTACTTCCGAATTCGAGAAATTCGAAATAAAACATCTTTTTTCAAAAATTGAATTTTGACACTTGCATTTAGTCGGCGACATGACATGGTTTCTGTGTAAAATTCCCGGTCAACGAAGTGTTAAAAAAGGTTCTTAACTACAATTTAATGCAAAGATTTTTTTTTAATTAGTAAAAACGATTTTGAGTTTGTTTAAGGCCACAAAAATCGAAAGTCATCTTTTAATTTTTTGGGTTATTTCTGTAGTTCTATGTTGTCAAAAGTAAACAATATTTATAAATATATACCTACTTTACAACTTGACTTTTATAATTTGATTTTGATCATTACATAAAACTGTAAGAGGTTCCAAAAAATTGTTCACAAAAGTCGTAATGAAAATGAGTCAAATGTTAAGTATCAACTCATTGTTTGGTTACAATTCAGTGTTTCTCCAAGGTAGTAATGTGCACAGAGCACTGATAGGGCAATGCACGCTAAGCAGCATTGTTCTAGAGTTTATTAAAAATATACTAATAAACTCAAAAAGTTCAGTTATTTACATTGTAAAATCGTTTAATAACCATTTGATAATTCAAATTATAGATTTAAAACACAAATTTTACTTTTTTTATTCTTTAAGAAAATTATTTCTTTTTTTAATTTATGGTTTAATTTATTATTTATTTATAGTTAGCAAAAAAATAAATAAAAGCGACATTAACTTTTTTTGCATGAGCATGTCTTAAAATAACCCTTTAAATCGTAAATCTCCAACAAAAAATCTAACATATCCCAACTTTTCTTTAAAACTCTTTCAATAAGTAACTCAAATTGCATGCTCATAGATTAAAAATGACCCAATTTCTCCAACCCAATCATGTAATCCAAACAGAAATTACCCCATTTCATTAGTGCCCCCGATTCCAGGGCCGATTCCGGATCCATTATTAAACTGGGTTACCGAAATGAGTAATGTTTCGGCGGATCAACGTTGGGTGCTTCTAACGAATCTCAAAGCAGCGGCCGCTTATCAATTTAGAGTAAGCGCGGTGAATAGTGTCGGCGAAGGCAGCCCCTCGGAACCAAGCGGACAAGTTATGTTACCCCAGGAAGGTAAGAAAACCTGAAAGAAAAATATTAAGTCAAGTTAGAAATGTTTGTCTTGGTTTTTTCGCTTAATAATGGACTTAGGAGTGAATGAATGGGTTTATTTTACAGGTGGGACATAAATAAATGTATTTACTTGTGATTGTTGATTGCTTTTTGGCATGATTTCTGCATGAAATTGATTTATTTAACATTATTAAAATTAATGTTGTTTAAATAAATGGTTTTGTGTAGCTCCTTCTGGACCGCCTGTTGGTTTTGTCGGTTCAGCGCGAAGTTCATCTGAAATTATAACTCAATGGCAACCTCCATTAGAAGAACATAGAAATGGACAAATTTTAGGATATATTATTAGATATAAGCTTTATGGATACAATGAAAGTCCCTGGACGATAAGAAACATTACAAATGAGGTTAATAACATCTAAAATAACCTTCAATCAACTATTATTAACCTTTGTCTTTCTATTTTTAGGCTCAAAGAAATTATTTAATGACTGACTTAATTACTTGGAAAGATTATATCGTACAAATAGCTGCTTACAATAATAAAGGTGTCGGTAAATTCACCGAAGGTGCTAAAATAAAGACTAAAGAGGGCGTACCGGAAGCTCCGCCTGTTATTGAATCTGTAGAGCCGATAAATTCGACCGCTGTTAGAGTTTGGTGGACACCACCAGATCCTCAGAAAATAAACGGGATAAATCAAGGATACAAGCTTCAAGCGTGGAAATACAGCGAACTGAAACAAGCTAACATTGAAGCCAAAAGGATCACCGTCCACCCTAATTTACTGGACCCATTAGCTAAACAAACGGCTGTTATCGGTGGCTTAGAAAAATTCGTTGAGTATAACGTTACGGTGGTGTGTTTTACGGATCCTGGAGATGGGGAAATGAGTGACTTTGTTAAAGTTAAAACGTTAGAAGATGGTAAGTAGAAGTTTTTGGTGAATTTTTAGTTTAAAATAAAGAGGAATCTATTTGAAAAAATTGTACCCAACTATTTTTACTATTTAAAAAGGAGGGTACCAAGAGTAAGGAGAATGAGGTTGGCTCCTTATATTCTTATGGGAGCATCTAAACGTTGCAATACTGTACCCACATAATGTTATATGCTAATGATCAGGAGAATGACATGTCCCATAGATAGACCTTTAGTTATAGCGGTTAGTACTCTGACTGTTCTCAGCTGCAGATGAGTGTCCAAATTCACTGCAAATTGTCAATATCTTTGTTCGTAGAAGCGATTTCCAACAACTTGTGATTTTTTCAACCAATCAAGATCCAGAATTTTATGCATGTGATTAAAATTACACGATTTGATTGGTTGAAAAATCAGAAATCGTTGGAAATCGCTTCTACAAACAAAGCTAATGTTAGTGTCGTTATTATTCTGACAGTATTCGCTGCGAATTATCCATACCAGTGTCATTACTGCTATATCCTTATCCAAACCATACATAATATATACTGACGCAAACTTCACTTCGACGTGGTAGAGCTTCGTGCCAAAAGCGAACAAAACCTCAAAAAATAAATGATAACTTAAAAAAAAGAATGTCGAAAGTATGAAAAATTTGGTAAAAGTTAATATAATATATGAAAAATTCATTAAATTTGATTTAATTGTCTTTTAACTAGTTGTTAATTAACAGTGATTGAAATGAACTTGTGCCCTCCCAGTTATTTTAATGTTAAACTT
This sequence comes from Digitonthophagus gazella, assembly GCA_036711955.1. Classification (NCBI taxonomy): domain Eukaryota; kingdom Metazoa; phylum Arthropoda; class Insecta; order Coleoptera; family Scarabaeidae; genus Digitonthophagus; species Digitonthophagus gazella. Next base: position 14,490,476 of record JASCIT010000001.1, read on the forward strand.
ATGTATTAATACTAACAAAGTGATTTATAATTTGATATGAATAATTCCATTCTTCAGTTTGATGTGAATAAATGAAAGACATGGAGTTGGATTGAAGATAATTTTTATTAATGATCTCGATTACCTGGGTTTCGATCTAATAGATCGTCTTCAGGTCAATCGCGTCGTATATAAAGAACATTTTTTCGAGCCATGATGAAAACGAAGTTAACATTGAAAAATTGAAATCTTAAAGAGTATAGTTCCAAAGTTACAAAATTATTTGTTCTACTCAAAGATCCGCCATTAACCCTTTCGCTACGGGAGTGTGCTCCGTCGGAGTGACACCGCTGAACAGGCCGTCGCGCCGCCGGAGTAATGCTACTGAATGGAGCATTGAGCCGAAAAGTGTGCATGTTGCGCTTACTCTCGGTGCCATAAAGCAAGTCGTATTCCGAAAGTTTTCGTCGAAAAAAATCGGGGTAAAGACTGTCATGATCGGTGATCATTTCTGCGTAACATATCCAAAACTCAAAATCGTAGGTGTCGCGGTTCAGGAAATATCGCGAGTTAAATGAAAAAAGGACAGGTCGTTGCGCGGATGTCGCCTAAAGGCGACACTCGTACAAACAGGTCGTCCCGCGGATGACGTCTATGCGACGACGCTCGTACACACAGGTCGTCACGCGGATGTCGCCTATAGGCGACACTCGTAGCGAAAGGGTTAAAAAGTTTGTTGTCTGTCGTTGGTTGACGTATACGTTTTCATTTTCATTCTCATTTATCTTTTCAAAAAAAATTTTTAATACGTGTTTAAATTTTCACTTTTAATGGCGGATCTTTGAGCAGAACAAATAATTTTGTAACTTTGAAACTATACTCTTTAAGATTTCAATTTTTCAATGTTAACTTCGTTTTCACCATGGCTCGAAAAAATGTTCTTCATATACGACGCGATTGACCTGAAGACGATCTATTAGATCGAAACCCAGGTAATCGAGATCATTCATAAAAATTATCTTCAGTCCAACTTCAAGTCTTTCATTTAAAGTGATTTATGATTAAATCACCTAGTAATCATTCAGAAAATCTTCAGATGAATCTCGTTTTTCTGAGTTAATTGAAACCATAATCAATTCGGAAATGAGTAATGTTAAGTCATGTGACACTCTAGCAAAGCATTAGCGGTCTTACTAACTACTTTCTTGTTATTATAGTTAAAAATTAAAATTTGTAGTGAATATAAAATGATAAGGGAAGATCATCCTAAATTTGATTGTGGTAAATTTTATTGATGGTGATAAATATTTAATAGATAGGTTGGTTTACTTAAAATTATTGTTAATATAAATCGATTTAGACAAAATGTCCAAATTTAAGAGTTTAATAAACTTATTTCTTCTATATAGTCCCTTAATATTTTAGTCAAATCATTAAAGAAATCTGAAATTAAAATTCCTTTCTTTTTACAGTTCCTGATGAAGTAACTAATTTACAATTCGACGAAGTTAGCGATCGGGCTGTAAAAGTCTCCTGGTCGCCCCCAAAACATTCCAACGGCATCCTACGTGGTTACCAGCTCAAATACGAAGTAAAAGATCAACCGGTAACGCGCCGCGTTCAAAATCTAACCGCCGACACGTTAAGTTTAAAAGTAACCCACCTTCAAGCGACAACCCATTATCGTTTTGAAGTAACAGCTTGGACAAACGTAGGATACGGCGTGCCGAAAGTTGCCGTAATTCAATCGGGAGTCGAACCCGTTTTACCTCATCCGCCATCAAAACTTGCCCTATCCAACATTGAGGCGTTTTCGGTCGTGTTACAATTTACTCCTGGTTTTGATGGAAATTCTTCAATAACAAAATGGACGGTTGAAGCTCAAACTGCTCGAAATTCTACTTGGTTTACTGTTTATGAGATCTCAGATCCCGATGCTTCAACAATTACTGTTGAAGGTTTGGTACCTTTTACATTATACCGGTTGAGATTGATCGCCAATAATGTCGTTGGTGCTTCGGAACCTTCCGAACCAAGCAAAGAGTTTCAAACGATTCAAGCTCCACCTTCTCACGCTCCTAAAAACGTTACAGTTAGAGCTATGAGTGCTACGGAATTAAGAGTGAGATGGATTGTGAGTAAATGTGAACCTGTGATTTAAATTTTAATTCTAAATTTTTCCTTCTTTTTAAGCCTTTACAACAAATGGAATGGTTTGGTAACCCTCGAGGTTATAACATCACTTACATCGAAAATTTAACGAGGAAGACTTTAAGCGAAACCATCGAAGATCCTAATGCTAACTCTCATATAATATCAAATTTGGAAGAGTTCGCGCTTTACGAAGTTACTATGCAAGCGTACAACGACGTTGGAAGTTCCAAACCAAGTTCGAAAGCCCTCGAAAGGACTAGGGAATCGGTGCCGAGTTTCGGACCACTCAACGTTGAAGCAAATGCAACTTCCTCAACTACGATTGTGGTTAAATGGGGTGACGTACCGAAAGAACACCAAAACGGGCTTATCGAAGGTTTTAAAGTTTATTATGGTGCGGATACGCGATCTTTGGTTCAGTTTAAACTCATACCCAGCAATTCTACATTTACAACGACTTTAACAGAACTTAAAAAATTTGTTTTGTATCACATACAAGTTTTGGCGTACACAAGATTGGGAGATGGTGTTCCAAGTACGCCTCCTGTTCGCGTTCAAACGTTTGAAGATGGTAAATTTACTAAACGAATGTTGTAAATTAGTTAATAATTTTGGTTTTCTTTTTAATTTAGTTCCTGGTGCTCCGTCAAATGTTTCTTTTCCGGATGTATCTTTTACGTCTGCTAGAATTATTTGGGATGTTCCTGAGGAACCAAACGGTGAAATTTTAGCGTACAGGGTGACTTATCAACTTAACGACACTCACGCTGGTACTAGTCGATATTCTAAGGAGTTTTTACCTATTGATCGAACATTTAGGTGAGTTTTTGATTTACGAATTATATTCAAATATGTTACTTATTAGGCATTTGCATATTAGTTGTAAATTTAAATAAATTTGTAATTGATTTATAATAATTGATTTAAAATAGGGCCACGCAACTTGAACCGGAGATGTATTATCTCTTCTCTGTAACCGCTCAAACTCGATTGGGTTGGGGTAAAGTTGCTCATGCTTTAGTATACACGACCAATAATAGAGAGACGCCCCAACATCCATCGATGCCTCAAATAAGTCACAGTCAGATTCAAAGTAAACAGATTACATTTAGTTGGACGCCTGGAAGAGATGGATTCGCCCCATTAAGGTTTGTTTTATTTATATTTCAATCTTAAAATAATACATAGTTTGAGGTTAGAGTGATTTTTTTTGTTACTTTATAAATCTGAAATCTTTTACACGTGATAAAAATGAAAGTTTACTGAATGTTTTAATCACACAAATCCGTTCAGAATCAACCCCATGAACAGATTTAATAAAATTCCTTAAAGCATGTTTAAGAAGTTTGAATAGTGAAAGTTCGTTTATTTATATTTAGTGGATTGTGGAATGATTTGAACTTCTTATTTCAAAATTCTTATTCTTTCCTGACATCTTTTAAAAGCAGGGCCGCATCCAATAAGTGCAGGGCCCGATGAAATTTTTTCGCGAGGCCCCATAAATTTTAAATAAAAATGTTGATTTTGCTGTTTACATATTGAAACAATATAAACTTTAAACATTTACTTAAAACAAAGTCTTTCTAAAAAAAGTTATGATATACAAGCACAAGTTGACGTCTAAAAAAAAAGGTCATGGTAGTAGAGGTTTTTTATATTATAAAATGTTCACTTCATGGAGCTTTATGAAACCGAACCCTACATATTTACTTTTGTAACATGTAAAATGTTACATGTATAAATTTTAAAATACGGGGCCCCTTCAATCGGTCTTCATATATCCCATATCTTCATATTCGGCCCTGTTTAAAAGCTCACATTGTACTATTAATTTGTGGTTACTATCTTAATTATATTTAATTTTATTGTTTCTTAATTACTTTTGTGAGGTACATTTTTACATGTATTTACATTGTTTTAATGTTTCCTAAAAATAGCAAATGTAGTTAGGGGTTAATATACTCATTTTTGAGTCAGTAAAATCCTTGAAGCACACCTTTAAATAAGGATCTTAAAAGTCAGGTGATGCAACCTATAAAAACGTCTTATTTAAATATAAAATACGTTTCAATGAAAAATTTTAGTTGCTTTCAGTAAACAGATTTAACTTCTTAAATTCACTATTTTTTAACATATAAACCTTTAAATTAAAAGGGTTCCATGTCATGAGGGATTATTTTACTATTCGACTTGAAATCATCAAAAAATCGAAATTAAGTTGATTTGAAATGTTAAAGATGCATTATGGGTTGAAACCAAGGTACCTTTTGAACTGTATCTGTATAAATTAAAACAATCGCTTTGAGATAAGCCAATTTAAGTATCCAACATTTCTAATCACTAGTAAATAATTTGGCCTGCAGTAATATTAAAGAAGATAAATACAAAATATACTTTTATTTGGAATTTTTATTTTAACTCTTTCGACCTCGATTTTTTTGTAAACGAGTAAAAAAATTTTAAATTTAGCATAACAGTTATTACTTAATTTATTTTATGATTTTTTGTTTTTGTCTCATACTCACAAACTTTTTCATTTTTGACTTTTGGCGTGCACTGTAATGTACGCCAGGACCGAAAGGGTTAAATGAGTTCACCTAATTGATTTTGACTTATGTACCGGCCATCGGAGGGATGGTACTAGTTAACTTTTCAAGCATATCTTTTGATCATAAATATACTTTTAAATACTTGTAATTATTTTATTATTTAAAACATCAATTACAACGTTATTAATAATTTATGGAATATTAATTGATTACTTCTATTAGATATTATACCGTTCAAAAAGCTGAAAACAACGGTCCTTGGAGTTCTTTACCTGAGCGAGTCGATCCTCAATTGACCTCTTACACTGTTTCCAATTTGAAGCCGTTCACATTCTACAAATTTCGCATAAGAGCCACCAACGATATAGGACCGAGCGGGTTTAGTCCTGAATCGATGGAAGTTAGAACATATCCTGCCGGTAATATTTTATAACTTCACAGTTTATTTAAATATAAAAATGGAATTGTTTTTTAGCGCCTAGCAAAGGCGTTAATTCGGTTAAAGTCGTTCCAATTACAACGACTAGCGTCGAAGTTTATTGGGAACCCATAGAAGAACAATTTTGGAGCGGAGACGTAACATCAGGCGGGTATCGAGTTATATTTCAACCGGTTTCCGATTTTCCTACAGCTTTACAAATGACTCCAAAAGAAGAGGTTATGGGAATACATGTAAGTTTATTTTTTTATTCACTAATTAGATCATTTTATAAGCAATTACGTTCGGTTTTAGGCAAATAAAATGGTTTTAAGTGAACTTCTTCAAGATAGAAACTACGAAATCGTCGTCGTTCCATTTAATTCTCAAGGTGAAGGTCCAGCAAGTCCTCCAACAACAGTTTACGTGGGTGAAGCAGTTCCAACTGGAGAACCAAGGGGTTTAGAAGGCGAAGCATTAAGTTCAACGGAAGTTAGATTAAGATGGAGACCTCCCCAGTTAAAAATGCAAAATGGGGAACTGTTGGGATACAAGATTTTCTATTTGATGATAAATTCCTCGCAAGAATTGCCGCCGGATAAGAAAATCGAAGAAGAAATCGAAGTTGTACCAGCTTCATCTACTTCACACAGTTTAGTGTTCTTGGACAAGTACACAGAGTACAGGATACAAATTTTGGCTTTTAATCCAGCGGGAGATGGTCCGAGATCGCATCCGATTACCGTAAAAACACTTCAAGGACTCCCGGGCGCACCAATCAATCTCCTTTTCACAGACATCACCATGAATAGTTTAAACGTTTCTTGGGACCCGCCAAAAATGCGAAATGGTGAAATTATTGGGTATTTAGTGACGTACGAAACAACGGAACAAAATGAAAGTAAGTTAAAAATGAAATATTTGTTTGAATAATAATTCCAATTTAATGCACTGTGTTTTATTCTTCTTATTTATCTTTTTTTCTTAGAGTTTAGCAAACAAGTTAAACAAAAAGTAACCACAACGAGTCTATACGTTCAATCTTTGGAAGAAGAAATAACGTACACGTTTACAGTTCGAGCTCAGACGTTGGATTATGGACCTGCCGTGTCTAGTAATGTTACTACAGGACCTCAAGAAGGTTCTCCCAGCAGTCCTAAAGAATTAACCCTGGTCAATACGTTGAGTAGTGTGGAGTTGCATTGGTTGAATGGATTGAGCGGAAAAGGACCGATTTTGGGGTATTACGTCGAGTCAAGACGGAAAGGTGAGTTGATATTAAATTTTGAACGAAATTTGAAAACGAAATATCTAGAATCACCACTATATTAATACCTGAATTTAACTCTTTGTTGACCAGGATTTTACATAGAAACTATGTCATGTCACTGGCTATGATGAGTGCATTGACGAGTTGACTGGTCACCGATCAGCAATGTTTGGATATGAAAAGACGAGTTGACTAGCCACCGGTCAGCAAAGTGTTAAATTATATGTATACCTAAATTTCAAACTATTTATTATTAAATAAAAATCGATTGTTCTTGAAGTACTTATTTTTTACTATATCAATAAACGTTTTCTTGCAAGGACATTCTTAGAAAAAAAGATTTATTATTAATGCTAATTAATGAATTATGTTATTCTTCAAAAGTCATTAGAAAAGTTTAGACTGTATTAAGGATTTGTTGAAATTTATTTATTATTAATTGAACTCTCATAGGATTCACGTTTTGATTTTGTTCGTACAGATGATATACGTTGGCAAACAGTCGTCAAAACTACGAATGGACCATTACAAGATTTCACAATTTCCTATCAAAACCTCCTCCCTTCTACCATGTATAATTTCCGTGTGATCCCATACAACAAATTCGGAATAAGTTGTCCCGCTTACTCGGACGAAGCCGTCCTCATTCCCTCAAAGCTTTACCTCGAATACGGCTACCGTCAACACAAATCGTTCTATAGGCAAACGTGGTTTATGGTCGCTTTGGCTGCCGTCTCTATCATTATTATCATCACAGTCATTGCTATACTATGCGTCAAGAGTAAAAGCTACAAATACAAACGTAAGTCAATATTTAATAAAAACAATTTATTATTAAATAATTAATACGGTATTCAATATAAAACCTTTTTTAAATATTAGAAGAGGCGCAAAAAACATTGGAAGAATCAATGGCGATGTCGATGGACGATCGGCAAGAACTCGCTATGGAGTTATACCGTTCGCGGCACGGAGCTGGCAATTTAAGTGCGTTGGGAACATTGAGTAAACGAAGCACATTGGCGCGAAAACCAATTCAGCATCAACAGGCGCCGGTTTTAGGGAAAAGTCCACCGAGGCCGTCGCCTGCTTCTGTTGCTTATCATTCGGACGAGGAAAGCTTAAAAGGCTATGATGAAAATCCAGATGATAGCAGTGTAACGGAAAAACCCTCTGAAATCAGTTCGAGCGACTCGCAGGTAAATTATGTGATTTTAGGTTAGCTTTGAATTAAATTCAGTGTGGTTTGTTGAAATTTTAATGAGTTTTGATATAATTTCTAAGGAATGTTGACGAATTTAAAAGAATTAAAAGAAGTTTGTTAACACTGTTTGTTAAAATAATAAGTTGGTTTTGATTAAATTAGATATAATACAATTTTTAATAATGAGAGGAAACCTATACAATACAGGTGTATTTTACAATTAGGAAAGGATAAATAGAAATGGGATGCATTTGATATTTTGTATATCAATAGTAGTCACTTTCATACTTACGTAGTAAATTGAATTATATTCGGTTGCCTTGTGAATAGTATTATTTTGCAAAAAATAATACTCATACTTTGGCTTTTGGTTTTTAAACAGTTAAAATGTAGCTGCAATAAAAGCCTCAAAAAATGAGAAACCATAGACAACGGCCATACCACTGTGAAAGCACCGGTTCTCGTCCGATCACCGAAGTTAAGCACAGTCGGGCGCGGTCAGTACTTGGATGGGTGACCGCCTGGGAACACCGCGTGTCGTTGTCTTCTCTTTTTTATTAAAACCGATAAAATAGTAATAACATTTTTGTTGCAAATTTGCGCGACAAACTAAATGTAATCTAAAACTATTATAATTTCAACGAAGTGTTTTTCCAAACTCGGTTATGTGCCGAAAAAAAGCCAAAGAGCGCGATAGCGCTCCTCGTGGTACGCAAATGGTTAATAAAACTCTTATAATACCGCTTACAGTGACAATTATCAACACATATAGCACTGTTGCCGCTGTTTAGAAAAAACTAATGACGAATTCGATTGGCAAAACTAGTGTGCACTGGTGCGCACTCATTGAGTGCAAAATGTGACATATGTCACCCTAGCTTAGTGCAAAAAAGGGCAAATTCAACAGAACGCGATGAAATCAAACATAATCATAACATCACTTGTAAGTGTGTTCAAGGCTTGATGATGTTTAAAATGTTTTATAAACCACAATAATAAAATGTAACAGAATACAACGAAACAACCAACAGAACACGCTGTTATGCACTGGTGCGCATTAGTTCTGCCAATCGAATTCGCCATAAGTTTATGAACAGGATCACAAGTCGATTAAATATTTTAAAAGTGAAATAATAAGATATAAACGCATTTGTTTTGCAAGACTTTCTAATGGTATGAAAAACGCTTGAAAACATTGATGTAGTATTACAAAATATTAAAATCTATTTGGTATAAAATCCCTAAAAGATTGTAAATTCTAGACAATGGCCATACCACTGTGAAAGCACCGGTTCTCGTCCGATCACCGAAGTTAAGCACAGTCGGGCGCGGTCAGTACTTGGATGGGTGACCGCTTGGGAACACCGCGTGCCGTTGTCACCTCTTTTTTTAAAAACGATAACAGTATAATTTTTTTTGCACTATAACAAATGATTAATTTATTTAACCAGCTACTAGTTCATCTGCAATTTTTCATATGTTTTATTTGTTTGTTTTATTTGGACATTACCTCAAAAAATTCCCCAAACATCTTGAAATTTGAGAATATGTTTTGATTTTCATAAAAATTACAACTTAACATGTTGCGTACCGCGTCACTCGTAGTTGGGTGACGGACATGTTTCCGTGGGGTCCGCGTCACCCATATATGAGTGACGCTTTTTTTGTTGAAGTTAAACAAGATTTAAATAAGATTTTTCTAACCGTTTTCACATCGTTTCAAGGATCCGTATAAAATAGTGAATAAAATGTTGGGCGCGTGGGATGCAAGATCAAACAGTAATCACCCTTGGTACCCAACGTGTTAAATAGCCAATATCACTACTTTTTACGAGTTGCACAATTTTGCGCCATGACGGATATATCCGTCAGACACTTAACTGGTTAAAAAATAATTCAAATACATTTTGATGGGTTAAATTATTCAACAACCTATTCTTTTTCCATAATAATAGTGCAAGAACTAAAAAAGTTTTGTACAAAACAACAATTTAATGCATACCTCACTATTTTGTTAAAATTGTTGGATTTTAGATTTTTATTTTATTAATTTTAAAAATAACAAGAAAACTCTCCAAGGTTTTATAAAACTACTATAGCAAAATATCCGCTTAAATTTCTGCTACATTGGAATATCGACTTACGTACATCACTTTCTAAATACGTGATGAATCACAATGACTAGGAAATCCCAAAATCGATAATACGAAAGGTCAGAGTATTATGTATTTGGTTGAAGTATATTCTTAAAATAGCGGTTAAAAGCTATTTATTATTCTGTACTCGTAACCAGAAGTAATGCTTTTTAAAGCAATGGAATTCGCAATTGAATTCTATTGCACCACGCATACAATAACAATGGTTAAAAATATGTTGTGTGGGCTTGTCTTTGAACAGCATTTAAAACGGTGTACGAGATTTTTCCTGTAACGATTTGAAAGGAATACAGATTACTGAAATCAGTTTTTACAGGATTGCAGAAATTGTTTAAAGAAGTTCCAATTTTTAAATTAATTTAAAAAAAGAATAACTATAAATTATTTACGGAAAAAAAACACTTTTGTCTTTTACATACAGGTGTCTTAGCCAAATGGAATAAATTCGATAAATAATTCAAACGGAATAATTCTTTATTCAAATTCTAGATTGTTCAGAAAATTCTAGACATATTTCGTGTACAGTGTCTTATACCTATCTTCAACTGTTTCAGAAATAATGGGTGTTTTCTGATTTATTGCAAAAATTACAAAAATAAAATTATTTGATTACAGAAATTCAGAAATTAATAAGTAACAATATTTATTTCTTAACCCTCCGGTGGGCGCGTCCAGAGGGTTAATAACGTAAAAAAAATTGTCAACGTAGGAGAGTTCAAAATGCTGGCCGAGAACGTCTTGGCAAAAACCGAATCTTGAATAGAAATTTCTTCTAACATTACTCAACATTTGAGGCTTGACTGATCTAATCGCATCCGTTATTCGTCTTTTGAACACATTGCGTACGGGTCACGAGAATTCTCGTTTTTAGCAAACTGAACGTTGCTATGCGAGATGCTTCGTTACCATCGTAACGTAATTAAAATACATGCGGCTCGTTGTTTAATTGAAGACTGATGGCGAATTCGATTGGGAAAACTAGTGTGCACTGGTGCGCACTCGTTGAGTGCAAAATGTGACATATGTCACACTAGCTTAGTGCAAAAAAAGGCAAATTCAACAGAACGCGATGAAATCAAACATAATCATAACATCACTTGTAAGTGTGTTTAAGGCTTGATGATGTTTAAAATGTTTTATAAACTACAATAATAAAATGTAATAGAACACAACGAAACAACCAATAGAACACACTGCTATGCACTGGTGCGCACCAGTGCAACTGAGTGCAACCAATCGAATACGCCATGAATAAAAAAACATGAAAACGAGAAATCTCGTGACCCGTCCGCAACGTTCAGTTTGCTAAAAAAGGAGAACTCTCGTGACCCGTACGCAATGTGTTAAGTTAGCTAAGTCGAGGGGTTTAGTTTTGTATACGATACTTTTGACATATCCCCATAAGAAAAAGTCTAACGGTGTTAGGTCAGAGGATCGTGCCGGCCACTTCATCGATCCTTGCCTCCTTATTCACCGATTTGGAAATATTTGGTTGAGATACTGCCGGACATTGATTTGGTAATGGGGCGGTGCTTCATTTTGCTGAAACCATATCAATTCGCTCGAACTAGTGGGTTTGCTGAATTGGGATATAAATTTGTCAAAGCTGGCACGACATGGTTTTGGAGAAGTGCCAAATAATTATCACCATTCAAATTGCCATCGATAAAAAAGGGACCTATGATATGATTTCCAACAATCCCTGTCCAAACATTAACCTTTTGCCATAAATCAGAAAACGCTCATTATTTCCGACACAGATGAAGATAGGTATAGGACGGTGTACACGAAATATGTCTAGAATTTTCTGAAGAATCTAGAATTTGAATAATATACAGGGTGTTACATTTAAAATAAAAATGTTGGTATAGGTCCCTGTTAGATGAAACATCCTGTATAAAAAACTTTAATAAAAAAATATGCGCAACTAAAGATATCAATCGACGTGCCCGACCGTTTTTTTGAACACGTCCCCCTTTATTTATTATCGAATTTATTTCATGTGGCTGAGACACACTGTATAAAAGATAGTATAGACGTATTCGTAAGCTTCCTGGAGTTAAATTATTTTTAATTAATTTCACGGTATGTGAATATTGTGTATAATAAACCGGGCTACGAAATTATCCCGACTTGTTAAATGTAATCGTAATTTTCAGTTTTTAGTCTTCTGAATCGTATAATTGGTATTATTTAGTAATTTTTTATTCTTTTTCATTGGTTTAGATTTAGACGAGTTATCGCAGTTGTAATGAATTTTTACGGGTTTCAAAAAAGGGATTTTGTTCTTGAAAATTTTTAATTAACCCCTTGAGTACGGATTTATTTCGAACGTTATGCAACTTATCACAAGTCTCAGCCGCCAAATGTACTCAAGTGGTTAATAGTAGTACAGTAGAACACCGCTAATTCGGCCTCGGTTAATCCGCCATTTCCGTGAATTTGACCGAGCTTGTTCACCTTCGTATGGACAAATACTGAAGACGTTCTTGAGTCAAGTTTTAAAAACGAATAATATTTGAGCTAACAGAAAAAGATATTCCGTTTAAATTCGTGTTTTTCTGTATGTCGAATAATCCGACCATTTTTCGTGTACCAACCACATATCTAGTCCAAAAGGTGACGAATTACCGGAGATTTACAGTTCAAATAAAAAAGAAAATGAAAAATCCTAGGGTTGATTTTTGTAGAAAATTTTACTTGTTTTTTTGTTTTAAAACCAAAAAAACGCACAAAATTAGTCATTTTCATTTTATTTTTTCCAATTGGTAATTGGTAATTTTTTCCCGTGAACTTAGCAATCTGAAATATCAGTTATAAGCGCAAAGTAAGTAAATTAAAGTATGATGAAGTAAACAGTTATTTGCACAAAATTAATCACTTTGTTATGACAATAATTATCATTGTTACCATTTATGCTATTATCATTTTGAAACACATAGTATACATATAAATATTATTCGTATACAGTAGCTATACTTTTGTGATAAGTACTCTAAAAAGAGTTGGACAATAGATTTTTAATTAAAAAAATTGATTTTATCCTACCACTTTAAAAATATTTAATTACGATAAAAAACTAGTAAAATCTATTGACTTACTCTTTACCAATATAAAACTTTCGATTACTTTTAGAAATAACTGGCATTTTAGATTATGAATGAGCCCAGAAAACAGCGCATGTGTATAATAACTCAATTAATAACTATTTTGCATGATTTTACATTTTAACACTCACTTTATCTCTTATGTTTAAAGTTACTTTTTCTTTTGAATTGAAGGGGTCAGAAAGTGAAAACGAAAGCGTCCGATCAGATCCTCACTCATTTGTGAATCACTACGCAAACGTAAACGACACCCTGAGGCAATCTTGGAAACGACAGAAACCCGTTCGTAATTATTCTAGTTACACCGATTCGGAACCGGAAGGAAGCGCCGTAGTAAGTTTAAACGGAGGTCAAATAATTATGAACAATATGGCTCGATCTAGAGCACCTTTACCCGGTTTTTCATCGTTCGTCTAATTAATCAAAAAAAAATAATGATCTATAGTGAATATCAATTTTTTCTTCTTTTTTTATAAAAATTAGGTTAACAAAATTATATAAAAAAATTATTCATGTAAAATGATTTTCTCCAAAATATAATGGAAACACACTATGTATCTCATACGAATTATCAATTGGTAAGTGTTGCTTACCAATCTTTTTTTAACATTTCCATTTGGCAACTATTTAAGAAAGGAATTCTGTAGTATTGATTTTATTTTGATAGTATTTTTTTTATATTTTTTTCATGTAATAGTTCAATTGAAATGTGATTTTAAGTTTATAAACTGACTTTAGATGTTTAATAATAATTAAAGGGAATAAGCAAAAAAAAAGTAAATCAAAGACTTAATAAAAGTAAAATAATGATTAATAAGCAAAGGGTTAAAAATTAAAGAGACTTAAATTTAAATTTAAAACAAATTATCACGTGTAAATACTTCATAATTATGATCGAGTTGTATATAATCTTTTAGGATTAGTGTTTAAAAGAATAACAGTTATAATAAATGATGAAAAAAAAATGAGGAATTAGAGAAACAAAGGTAGCGTTTTCTATTTTCCAATTGTTCCTAAATCTAATCTCTTTTCTATCTTGAACTACTTAAGAAATCTTTTTAAGAAATGTTAAAAAATTAGGTAAAAAGAGAAAAAATCGAGCTCAAATTTCTTATAATTCTTCGAGTAAAATCTTCTGTAGAACGCCAATTTATTTATAATTTATTACTTTGTAATTGTATTTAAAGCGTAAAGTAATTAATTTTTAATGTATTTACTAAAATAAGTATAATGTATAAGTAGTAAAGAATGTAACAGACTTACACTGCCTATTTACGTCTTTATTCGATTATATGTTTTAATTTTCTAATGTAATTTATTATTTTTAGGACGAATGAAATTTATTTGTTGAATAAACAATCTGTGATTCTACTTGAAAAGTGTTTATATTTTGTTACCCCGCAATGCGACCCCACACAATAATATAATTGTTAATTAATAATGAGAATATTATTATCAATAAATATAATGGAGCCTTAATAATACAAAGCACAAAAATAATACATACAGTAAAGCTCCGCTAATCTGAACTCCAATAATCCGGATTCTCCAGTAATCCGGACGAAATTGAAATATTAGTTATTTACATTATGTATTCCGTAATCCGGATTACTTGTGATTCCATAATCCGGATTGTAGGTTGCGCAGTTTGCCATGTATGTATGTTACGCTATTCGTGTAAAAAGCAGTTCGTTAAAAAGCATCATGGCGCCAAAGAGAACACACAAAACATTAACTCTAGCGGAAAAACACGATATCGACGCTCTCAAGCCAAAACGGCATAAACGCCAAAACGGTCATTTTTTAGTTAGCTGCACCGTTGAGTAGCATTTTTAAATCTGCATGCAACATTTAAAGCGGCATACCCGCAAACAAACTTCATTCGCTATAAAATTGGTTTAAAGTGTGCGTAAAAGCCATTTAAGATTCATTATGTCAATCATTTTTTGCGTTTTCTGAAAAATTAGGTAAATGTCGTTTATGCCGTTTTGGCTTGGCAGCGTCGATATATTGCAAAAATTAAAAAGTGGTGTTAGTGGAAAGATGTTGGCTACTAAGTATGGAGTTGGTACATCGACGATTTTCAATATGTTAGTAGTGTGTGTTTTGATTTAATAAATCCCTACATGTATTTAACGTACTTTTGTGACTTTTAAGAAAGTTCCTTAATAGACCGAAATAGACTCCGGAATATAATCTGGATGTTTCACTAATTCGGATTGCCTCGATTTTCATTAACCCGGATTAGCGGATCTTCACTCTAATAGAAAATACGTTACAGGTCGTTGAGTAAACATTTTAAAAATTTAACACACATTCAATAATCAAACGGAGTCAATCATTTTGACATCAATGCAAGAATATTGAAACTAAGAATTTTTGAACAGACCACTGCATTTGGAAATTCTGGCAAAAAAGTATCATAAATCAAATTTGCTTGCAGTTTAGACAAAAACGTCACAATATTATATATTTTAAAAGTGAACTAAATAATAACATATAAAGGTATTTGTTGTGCAAGACTTTCTAATGATATGAAGAACGCTTGAAAACAGTGATAATAGTATTACAAAATATTAAAATCTATTTGTTATAAAATCCCTAAAAGATTATAAACTGCAGACAACGGCCATACCACTGTGAAAGCACCGGTTCTCGTCCGATCACCGAAGTTAAGCGCAGTCGGGCGCGGTCAGTACTTGGATGGGTGACCGCCTGGGAACACCGCGTGCCGTTGTCACCTCTTTTTTTTGTACGATAACATAAGTTACAATATTTTAAAAATGTGTAGTACCACTAGATTTATAACATAACAAAAAGATCAATATCTCCAATAATAAACAAGTTACGGAGCTTTTTCGGACCGTTAGGATAGCCTGTATGTATCAGCACTATAAACTGTTAGAGTAATCCGAAATCTTCTTCTGAACTATTTCTCAACCATTTTCTTCCCTAGATCTCGAATTTCTTTTAGTGCTAACAGCTACTCTGAGTTACATTCAAACTGTTTTTCGAACCATTTCATGCGAGCTATGCCCTATCTCCTAAACCTCTCCATTCGGGTTTTGAAACACGGTAGCGGGCAGTTCGAAAAATTAAGGTTTGGTCGCCTTACGACCGCCCGTTCGCGACCTACGCCCTATCTCGTAAACCCTTCAGATTTTCGCGGTTTTAACCCCAAAAATGGACTCTCCGCGCCGACTTAAAATCGCTGGGTGGGCTGGCGAGAAAATCAAGGTTTGGTCGCCCTACGATCTTCTATTCGCGAGCTACGCCCTATCTCATAAACCCTTCACTTTTTCGCGGTTTTGACTCCAGAAATGGGCTCTCCATTCGGGGTTTGAAATACGGTAGTGGGCAGTTCGAAAAATCAAGGTTTGGTCGCCTTACGACCGCCCGACCGCGAGCTACGCCCCATCTCGTAAACCCTTCACTTTTTCGTATTTTTTACCCCAGAAATAGACTCTCCGCGCCGACTTAAAGTCGCTGTGTGAGCCGGCTCGAAAATCAAGGTTTGGTGGCCTTACGACCTTCCGTTCGTGAGATACGCCCTATCCTCTGACTTAGGAAATCGATGCTCCCTTTGGCTTCAAAACCTTTAGTGGAAAGTTCGAAAAGTCGCGGTTTCGTCCCGCTAAAACGTGGCGTTTGCGAGCTACGAACTGTCTCGCAAACCCTTCACTTTTTCACAATTCTGACTCCAGAAATTGATACTGTCTTTCGTTAAAGCTTTAGTGAAAAGTTAAAAAAAATCGCAGTTTTGCCACATTAAAACGTCGTGTTCGTGAGCTTCGACCTATCTCGTAAACCGTTCATGTTTTTGTGATTCTGACTTCAAAATTGAGTTCTTCCTCTCGTTAGGGCTTTACTGGCAAGTTCAAAAAAATGCCAATTTACGATTCTGCGCTGTAGTTTGTCGATTTTAGTTAGTTCAGTGCAAAACGAGTATAAAAAAAGAACGAACTACTCGTTTACAACTTTATTATATTTAATAATCCATTATTTTTAATGTCTGTAACCATTGCTTTTCATATTCCTAACCAGATTTGCTTCCGATGCTTTCTTATCCAATCTATCTAAAATCTCTACTTATGATTCCATTCCAATAGCAATACTTATGATAAGTTTTTAAAGATGGTGGCACCATTTTTGAAAAAAAAAAACTATACACCTATAAGCCTATAGCACTTGACGAGGTATTGGCTTTAACATCGCGCTTTCTTGCACTGTTAGAAGTTTTGAAGATTATTTCTTATGTGATCATTTTTTATCATCACCACGATGTTATGAACAGCATTTATTTTTGACGACTTCTACATAACAGTCATTTTTACTTCGTTAAATGTGAACGGTTGACATTACTTGTGCCAACGAACAAGGAGACGGTGAAGCGCTCTGGGGTTAATGTTGGGATCAATGAGACAATATAACATGGTCTTTATTTAGATGTTTTTTGAGGACATAGTGTCATATTCCGACTCATCCCAAACGGAACAATATTATTGTCAATATTGCACTATTTACGAACAATTTTGAAAACATTCAGAGCATCATTTTACATAGCTTCTTATGTAATTACTTGAATAACTAGATACTTAAAGCGTTAAACATAGTTGAAACTTCCTAAACATGATTGATCAAGGACAAATGTTTGACGTTAACAAAGAAAAAAAGTTTTTCTTAAAAGAACCAGCTTTATTCTCATTTTTTAAATATATATATCTATCTATACAATGCAAATCCTTTTTCCTCTCCTTTTTTTCTCTCATCGTTTCTTTTTCTTTTCTTTCTTCAATGTACAACAAAAACATTATCATCATTATTTCTATTACAATACATTTTTAACACAAACAAAAAACATAGCTAAATAGCAGAGGTTAACAGAGTATAATAATAATAAGAATCATTATTACATACATATACATACTTAATTTAGTGACAAGTCGCTTATCACAACAATATTTTAAAGAAAAAAATAATAATAAAAAAAAAAGAAAAATGTAGTCGGTCGAAAGATTCAACCAAACGCGACTCGAAGATATGATGATAGTACTCCCATCTGAACGAAGTCAATATCATACATTTCCAAATGTTGATAACGACTTTATCACAGTAAAAATGCACCGAAGCTTCGCAAAATTCGGTGCGCTCATGACACTAGGCTTATTAGAGCTAGGTGAATGAGGGTTTTACGTTTTTTATTTTATTTTATCCTTTGTGAGGTTAGTTTTCTTCACCACCCAACCTAAAAAACAAAAAAGTATAATAGTAATTAAAAAAAAACTTATGAAACTAAAGTTTTAAATTTATTTTTTTATGTTGGCAATGAAAATATTTCAACTTCAACTATCTTACTTGTTATCGCAACTATATATATTTTTTTAATGTCAATAATGTTATGACAATTATTTCTAATAACCTTAGAATGTAGTATTTTTCTCTTTTTAACTTGATTTAAAATAGTTTAATGTTATTTAAAGTGAAAGTAACTTTCTTTCTGATTGCCGAAATGAAAGATTTCACTTTAAATTACGCAACATTAAAAAAAAAAGGTTGACCTATTATCAAAGCTAAAAACATCTTGTTTAGTTGACGAAAGATACATCACGATTGACCTTGATTTTTTTTTATTTACTGACTGCAACATGCAACAGTGTTTTTTAATAGTAACCCTATGACTTTGGTTTCAATTGTTTTGGGTTTTCCGCGTGAATCAACTCCGTACGACCTCAACGAGCGTATTGGACATTAAAAAATCGCAATAACGCGATAAGATAACCCTGTTTCTACGCTAATCAGTTATATTTAGTTAAGTAAAGGCCTATTTTTAATAGTACGGGTGATATCAAACTAAAACCATAAGTAGAAAAAATGAGATTTTAAAGCGAAAATAAACGCCTCTATCCGTTTTGGAGATATTCCAATTTAAAACGAATATATTTTTAAGACTAATTTTAGAACTGAAATCTTTCAAGAGATGATTAGTAAATGAAATTTGCTTTTACACAAGACTAAACACAGCATATCTAGTTTAAATACATCTAAAGTTATTAATCTTTTTGACATGAAAAACAATCGAAGATCAATTTAAAATAATCGAGATTCTTCCTACACGTTTTTGATTGAAATTTGGAGGCATATAACATGAAATTACAAGATTTTTTAATGGTCTTTGAGGATCTTAATTTGAAACTTTACGTTATGAGATTATTTAATTGTTATCTTTTAGAGTTAAATTATATTTTATTTTTAGAATTTTTTATAGAGTCAGTTTTTTAATTATTCGACTTAATGCAAGTTACTAACAACAATTTACTGGAACAATTTATTATCATCAATTTGACTAATTAAGGTTATGTCAGTTATCATTTCTGATGTTGTTTAAGCTGTGAACTTGATTGGTAACATGAAAGTGTACACTTTTTAAAGTTACTTAACACTTAACGGACGGGCCCAGTAGATTTACGTTTTTCCATTTTGACTTCCTAGAACGGGCCACGTAGATCTACGTTTTTCCGTTATGACTTTCGAAAAATGCCCGGAAACTGGGTTACACAGAACAGATTCGACCCGTCCGTTAAGTGTTAATTGATTTTTTTTGTTTGCTTGATGACTTTATTTACTATATTTCTTCCATACTTTGTACAAAATTAACCCGGCGTGTGTATACTATATTTTTTGAGACACGTTGTGTATACTGGGTCTTTTAGGGAACAGGCGTGTTTTCAAAGTTTTCTAGGCTTTCAAAAATTCTAGAAAAATTCTGAATTACTTATTGAAGCGTCTACTACATGGCCGAGCAGTTACCAAATTGAAAAGTTTAAAACTGTTGTCAATAAAAATTAAACAATCGTCTGTAAAGTCAGTAAAACGGAAATTTTGACTGTTCCTTCAAAGACCCAGTGTACACACGGAGGGTTAAGGGTGATCGTAAATAGAGCGATAATCTTTCATAATGTTGGAGTCAATTCCAGTCTCACAAGTCAAATAATGCAGTCAACTATACACGGTTCGGCGAAAGATGTCTCTGCGTCATTACATGTCACCGTTTTCTTGACGCACCATCGGTGCCCATAAAATGTTGTGACACTGAAAATTTTTTTACCACGGATATGTCGGTTAATTGTCATTTGATATGTCAAAATTTCGAAATGAATAGGGCAATAGGTACCTATAACCTTGCTTCAAAAAGCTCGATTTAATCGGTATAAATATGGTTATTTTTGACATTTTTCAATTGGCAGCTTGTCCCAAGATTTCTTGGGCACCGATGGTATTTCAAATAACTTTTCTCATTTAGTTGTACATGACAGAGAGAGATGAAAATCAAAAACAATCGCGTCTAGGATAGCACAATTAATTGATGACGGATGAGACATCTTTCGCCGAAAGGTATATAGCTGGAAAAATAACGCCTTAGTTGACACGTGTCACTGCAATTGGCATCTGATTTTTAATAAATATGACTGTGTGTACAAAACATCTTAATTGAATCGGTATCAGACCATTTGCAATAAACTGTTTTGACGCGATAATCTAGAGAACAATACTTACGCTAAAATCTAATAGACTGAAACCTAAAAGATTCTTTTTTATGAAATTACTTAAGCCTTTATTCTGTTCTTAATTTTTACAATTTGAAAAAACTCTAATTCATACTGCTTTTAATCTCATCGCTTCAATTGAGTTTATTCTAATTTAAGATCGTTAAATGTTTTCAATTCATTAAAAAACTCTTATAATTTATTTTTTAATCGTTTTTAAATTTGTATCCTCTCAAATTATAGACGTCAAAATTTAAACTTATTAACATTTTGAAATCTCTCAAAATTGAATTTTTATCTTTACTTTTATATACCTTAAGATCTATTTTATTCACCTTCGGGTAAATTAATTCATTACTAGCCACTATAACGTAATAATACGTCATTTTTTCTTTACTATCCAAAAGCCGTTGACGTATGAATACGTTTTTTTTAACAATATAAGTTGCCAAAGGTTAGACGAAAATGTAGAACAATTGCAAAAAGAATTTCTTGTAAAGACACACCAACTAGGCTTTCAAGAGATATAAAAACGCATAAGTTAATAAAAATTGTAGTGCGGAAAAAGAAAAGTTTCCTCAGAAATGTTACAAAGCTTGTAAAAATCACGGCTAAACGAAAAAACCTGCTTCAGGTACTGACATTGTCAGATGCCTTTATGTGTAGAAAAATATTTTGAGGACTGCCATATTAACCCTTTCGCTTCGAGCGCCGCTTATAGGCGACGCACACAATATGACCTGTGGGTACGAGCGCCGCTTATAAGCGACGTAGACAATATGACTAAAAACCGTTCCTTTTTTCATTCAACCCCTTGACTTACGATTTAATTTTTAACTATGCGTGCCAAAAGCAATATTAAGGTCGGTCACGCGTAGGCTTACCACGTCTCTGGGACGTTTTGTTTATGTTTGGTCGAAAAACAAGCGTCATTGTAAGCTAAGGGGTTAACTCGCGATATTTCCTAAACCGCGGGACCTACGATTTTGAATTTTGGATATGTTACGCAGAAATGATCACCGATCACGACAGTCTTTATCCCGATTTTTTTTTTTGACGAAAACTTTCGGAGTACGAGCATCCGAAAGTTTACTGACTTGACTTATAGCATCGAGAGTAGTAGGCACGCTTCCGTTCAGTAACAGTACTTTGGCAGACTAGTCAGACGAAGCGAAAGGGTTAAATGAAATTGCTAGAAATTCAATTTTCAAATTAGGCACTTTTTTTATTTGAATAAATTCACTAGTTATTTGAATGACCAAGACCCGGCTTAACACCAGGTGAAGTAAAGATTTTTAGCTTCCAGTAATGAGTTGATTTATCCGGTATTTACCATAGTTATGTAAATATTATTGTAATTATAGTTGGCTAAATTGCCAATTATGGCAAACAGAATAACAATAAGTATGGAAGATAGATTAATTTACTCAAAAGTGAATAAACCGACCCTTAGGTAAATTAACACCTTGTTGACCGGTGACGAGATAACTCGTCATTTCATATCCAAACGTTGCTGACCGGTGACGAGTTAACTCGTCGTTATAACACTTGTTATGTTATATTGCGGTGACATGATATAGTTTCTACGTAAAATTGCCGGTCAACAAAGTGTTAATCTAACTGATATTTTCTTAGTTACTGTAATTTCATTTCCCATGATTGGCTATTTAGTCAGTAACCATGGTAAATATCTACTAGATTAATTTATTCAAAGGTGAATGAATAAATTGGGTCTAATTCATGTAAATGTCCTGGAAAAATGACAGGATTTTCCCTAAACTTCTCGAAACTCATCACTTTTCGAATATACAATTCTTGTTTTTATTTTTGAGACAGAAAATAATCCGGCAAAATCTGTTGAATTTTCTTATAAAATATTCTTTTATCAATATTTTAGGTTAAGGAAAACGATATCGAGATAAGGCTTCCACTAGCTTGTTTGGGTGTTATTATATTATATTTTCATGAAGAAAAAGTTATACCGTTTCATTTAACTTTTCCTCTGCGATGAGTAGTTTATGAGATACAATACCTTGCTCGTTTATTTAGCCAACCTTAACACTTACGAAAACCAAAACATTTTTTTCTATACTTTTTACAGAACTAATTGACTTTAAACTGAGTTTAAATTATCAAAATGTTATCTTCAAAAGGCAGCATATCAAAAATAAAATTATCTTTCGACTCAACATATTTTTTAAATTGTTATTTAACTAATTAAGTTTATTTAAATTTAATTAATTTAATAATTTTGGACTTAAAACTAAATTATCGTTTTTTTTTTAATTATTATACACTTACCAAATTCAAAAAATTAAACCTCTCACTATGTATGCGTAATATCCAAAATGGTCTCTTTCCTCCTATTATAACTGGAATCCTGCGTATGCATTGTATTAAAACTTAAAGATCCATAAAGACCCGTCGGGGCCATCGCGGGTAATTCCCTCGCCTTCAAACTGACTTTTTCCGCCTCCTTTTCGCATTTCGAACCTCCCAAGTCCTCGTTTCCCCCTTTATCGACCAACTCCGCTTTCTCCATCTTCGTAACTCCCAAAATATACTTGAAGAACTCGTATGTCGACCAACAAATTGCCGTTGATGGTACTTGAAACATAACCCTAGCTTGTAAACCTCTAAAATACGCCAAAGGGCCGCCCAATCTGTACACGGTTTTCATAGCTTGAACTAAGCCGGTCGTAAAACCGACCTGTTGCGTATTCAATAACGTTTTGCAAACGTCTAAAGGGGTTGTGATGGCCGCGGCTACGGCACCCGCCATGGCGCCGCTTACCATATGAGCTTTCGGGTTGTAAATGCCTTCTTTGTTGGTTCGCCTTTGCATGAATTCGTAAACGATGAAGTGGATGGTTTGGAAGGGAACATTCATGGTCAGTTGAGTGGTGTACGAGCGATAAAATGCGGAGAAACCTTCGGCTTGGTATATTCGGCTTGCTGCGGTTAAAGCTGATTTATAGGGCGAGCCAAGCATTTGCATACGTTGTTTTACAACTGTAAAATTGAAAATGTATTTTAATTTTGTCTATTAAATTTAACCAAAAAGATATCAAATTATAAACAATGAATTAAATAAATATTGATGAAAATGAAGATGGAATTAAAAAGTCAGAAAATTAAAAATTATAAATTAATTACTGAAGTTAACAAAAAAACCGTTCGTAACAATAATGGCAGTATTTAGGAAAGGTTAGGTTAAGTTAAATCAATAATTCGCCAAGGACAATCCCAATAGAAAACAAATTTAAACCTTTAGAAGAAATAAATAATTAATAGTAGAGTAAAACTCAGGATAAGAATTAAATTTACAATATAAATGTTCTTAAAACACCGCAAATTTCATTATAAAAGAGACATATATAACATTCAGCCATATTACAGTATTGTTTTGTCATTTTGTTTCCGGTAAACATTAAAAAGCGATATTATAATCTATAAATAACTTATATTTATGGAATATTTATAAGAATATATACCACAACAATAAAAAATTCCTGAGGGGTAAAAAATCTAGCTGGATATTTTCAAGTTATTTTTCCTAGTGTGCATCTGCCTTCTGGATTTTGTCCTTGTTAAAAAGAATATAAGGTTAAATGAATAATAAATTCATGAATAAATTAATAATTTAAATTAAGGAAAAAATATTTGACGCATTTTATCATCATTTAAAACGTTTTATTTTTTTTAGTTTATTAAAACAACAATCAACAATGTAAATCAATTAAAATCAAATTTAACGTGTTTACAAATTATTGTTTAATTTGAATTATAATTGATTGAAATAAAACATAACTGTATTGTACTTCTGCTATTAGTATTGGTAATATTAAAAAGGCCAAACTTACAATTAGTGTTATTAAGTTAATACTAGATTCTATTAAACCTCTAATCTAATGTTTTAAGGACCATCGGAAGCGTTCAGCGCACACAACAGCGGAGTGGCTGAATGACATCATATTTCTGAACGTTATCGCTGGATTACCGCTGAGATTCCGCGCTAGTTTGACGTTTATACGAAAATAAGCTTGGAGTGAGGACAATATGAAACGTTTATGACTTCTATACGTTTTCTAGTCCAATCTAATACATGTATGTATTAAGCTTTCGCAAATTTTACCCGATGCGAACTGTCAAGTATTCAAGTCATGCAAGAAATTCAATGTTTAAATACGTCAAAAATATGATGAGTAGTAGCTGATTTTTTTGCATCAGCTGTGTGCGCTGAACGTGCCTATTATAATTGTGACGTAAGCACCATAATTCAAAATTCGTGTTTTTTCCAGATTTTTGCCACATTACACATTGTATAGTTCCTTATGGCATCTACGTGCTTTTTGCTAGAACAGTGTCCTATTTTACTCTATGTTCAGTCGGAACATAAAAATAAATCGTTTTTATAATATATCCGAAAATATAGTTTTTGTAACTACATACAGGGTGAGTCTGGATAACTTATAATTCTTATAAACTGCTTCACGATAGTGACGTTTCGATCATAACCGATTTTCGTTCTTCAAAAAATTAATTAAGAAGTAAACCTTTTGCTCATCCTCGAAGAAGTCCAATTTGGAATTATACAACGTATGTAAAAGTGTATTCTGATAAAATAAAAAATGCCCAGATGACAAGTTAATATTGTTGAAATTAAACGAGACGCAGCCTACAAACTACTAAAATTAACACTAACAGGCTTATTTTGTAATTGTCGTTACCTAACGACATCGTTCAGCCAACGACTCCAATCCCAAACGACTTTTTGTTAAAACCGTATTTTGTAAATCAGTCGTTAGGAATTTTAGCTGTAACGACACAAGTTAATGTTTTCATATAGGATAGTAACATAATATGTCACTTTTGATCTAATGTTAGATCTTTTGGACTAACAACATAACCTCAAAGGGAAACTTATGTCTGCATTTTGACAAGGTTTGACAATTAATGACGCAAGTGGATGAAGGAGCTATCTTTAGAAGAATCCATTATTTGACATTATTTTCCGAAAGAAAGCTGTAATCACTAATATTTTTCTTGAATTTGCTTTAGAAATAGCTTTGATAGCTGCTTCAAACATAGAAATATAGTTCCATAAGAAATTATAGGTAGTAACATTTTTGTGCCGTCTTGAGGAAAATGGCATAACTTGAAAGAAGAAATCATTTCTGAAAAATTTACTAGAAATTTGTAGTTTTTAACAAATGTTATCTGGCATTTCAAATGGATTCTGTGAGTTTCTGACATCCTTCCATATTAGGGTATCAAGGGTTGAACTTGTAACAATGGAATTTTACCAGAGATAATGCCAAACGATGATCTTGTACCAGAGATGATCTTACACATTTTGAGCTTACAGTTAAATATTAAAAAAGTCATTTGTTCAATCCACTCGGTACGCAACTCATTTTAAAATTCAATTTTGCTATGCTAACGACGTAAACGACTGCTACGGGGATGTCGTTCACCTAACGACCAAACCTAAACTGAAAGTCGTTCATAACGATGTCGTTAGAAGTTACAAAATACGAATTGTCGTTCATGAACGACAATCGTTTCATAACGATGTCGTTAAGAGTTACAAATTAGGCCTGTAAATCTGCCCATGTTTGTAATCTACAAATGCGATTTTCTCTAAAACCATTAATTTTTGATGAGCATTATGTTAAATCAAAATGTTTGATTTTCAAAGTACTATCTAATACACTCACAATAAAGATAGCGTTTTTGTACAAAAAGTATTCGCTTATGTTACTACTCTTTTATGAAACACACTGTATAAATGGTTTTTGTTTGGCAAAGTAGAACATTGCACACCCTATCAAAATCCTCTAACAATTTCTGTAAAATTTTTAACGGTTTAGAAATTACAGAGAGATGAGGAGAGGTCGCTTATCCAGACTCACCCTGTATAATATAAATACTGAATGTACTGCCTGTTTTAAGCCACCAATTGTCAAAATTATAATGTCAGTTAATTAGTAGAACATCGTAATTTTGCAGAGACGTTTACACAAAATTTACCAACCTAATGGCGTATTCGATTGGTTGCACTCAGTTGCACTGGTGCGCACCAGTGCATAGCAGTGTGTTCTATTGGTTGTTTCGTTGTGTTCTATTATATTTTATTATTGCAGTTTATAAAACATTTTAAACATCATCAAGCCTTAAACACACTTACAAGTGATGTTATGATTATGTTTGATTTCATCGCGTTCTGTTGAATTTGCCTTTTTTTGCACTAAGCTAGTGTGACATATGTCACATTTTGCACTCAACGAGTGCGCACCAGTGCACACTAGTTTTCCCAATCGAATTCGCCATAAAATTCAAGTTTACGTAAGTGTTTGATTGTTTTCGTATAAAGCGTAGTTATTAATTAAGAAAATTGGTTGGTGTTTGTAGTAGAGATTAACATAATGTCAAACAAACATCAGTGTTATTAAAACATATGAAATTTCAGGCATATCGTGCAAGCGGAAGTGGTAGTTTATATAAACAATTGTCCAATCTTTTCATTAGATGTATGAACTAAGACTCTAAATAAAGACAAAGGAATAAAAGCGTTGTATTTATATGCGTTTAATAATTCAACTTCGAGTCGTAAGTAATTGAGACCATCGGGATTTTTTTTACTAAAGCAACGGTTAGGTATAAATGTGCGAAATCTTGAGGCATATCCTTTCAAAATTAACAAAATTAAGAAAAATTGACATAAGTAGAAAGGAATGTAACACTGAATATCTCTAAAACGACAAGAGATCGGAGAAGAGATTTTAATTTCAACGTACTTAAAATGACCTAAGGAATATATCGTAACACTTTGTCGGTATAATTTTGAAACACCATGTATAGTCACTAAAACATACTGTTAAAAAAAAATGAAAGGATCATTTTCTCACATCTCGTAACTTTGATTGTAGAAAAAAATAATACACCTATGGGTCATTTAGTTAATAATCAAGAAATCATTGACTTATAAGAAATGATTAACAGTCTAAAAAAGATACAGAAAATAAAATGACGGATAAATGCATTAACTGTGCCACACATTTTGGAATTAACTTTTTGTAAAGATAAATATCTGATATATAATCCCTACTAGCACGAATAACTTCACAGCACATCCTTGGCATTTTCCAATTTTTTGATTAAAGTTTCTTCTAACCGGAAAAAAAAAATTGGGGTGCATTTAGACGCTTCTAAATACGTTTGTTCAACCCCAACAAATCTCTAACATATTCACTCATCATGAAATTTAAACTAATATAACAGAAATGCTAAAAATGTTCTTTTATTATTTCTTTAGCTATGTATTAGACAATCTATGCATCGAGTACAAACAGTAGCTAACATGAAAACACGATCCCATTTTTTAAAATGATAAAATACCGAGCTTTCATAATTGATTGTAAGGTGTTTAAATTTGGCGCGCTCTAGGTTAATTTTTAAGGTCGGTACACAATAAATGATAATTATATGTCATAAGCGTGTCATGGAAAATATGAAAAGCTGTTATGAGTTGTCAAAAAACCGTAAGAGAGAGGTATTTTATTGACTTTATTGACGTATGCCATTGTAATTGATCTACAACAATTTTGAATGTGTATACACATACCCTTAACACTTGGCATGCGGGTATAATTCGCCGCCAACTTACGCGTGCAGCGGGCGTTTCTATGTAAAGCGTTAAAACTACAAAACTACGAAAACGTATTTTTACGTGATCCGCGCTCCAGTGACAGATTACAAAAAACGTAAAAATACGTTCCCCGCATATCAAGTGTTAATACTGAAAAGAATAAATCATGAACAAATCCGACTACGCCACTGATGTCAAAGATACGACGTAGACAAGTCACAGGTAACAATCTTAAATATAAAAAATCACTTAGTAACAAGCGCGCCAAATTCAAACATCTTACAATCATTTATGAATGTTCGGTACCAAATCAAATAAGTTATGCTGTAGGTAACTGAATTTAAAAATGACATAAGACTCATTTTATATCACTTTGACTTTGTACTATACTAAAATGACGTGTAACAAAATCATACGATACAAAAAGTTAAAAATAGTTTTAGAAAAAAAAAATTATTAAAGATCATTATAAAATATGAAAATTTTGTTTCATTTGAAGAAAATAAATCTGAACTTATTGATTTTTCTAACCGCGAAAACAACCGACGCCCCGCATCTTTATATCAATATACAATTCAATTGATTTTACTCAGAATATGGTAGAAGTTGTTTTCAAGCAATAAAGAATTTAATTCATTTATCAACATAGTATTTATTCTTGGGAAAGCCCAGTTTGTCATTTTATTAAATAATCCATGTAAATGTAATCAAAAACACTCGGATGACAAATATTAAGTAATAAAAGTGATAATCTTTAAGTGTCCCCTTCACTTTTATCACGAAAACCCTACCTGGATTACTAAAATTGACGTTAAATATAACAATGATTCTAATTTTGCCATTTACTCCGAAACTATTATTATTAGTGATAAGCATTATGATACATGGAAATGTTTGTTTTTCCCAACTGCTATCTCATACGCATATAATAAGCAAAGCGCTTTAGAACAAAGAACCTTCATTTATGAAACACGGTGTATAAATGTCTTTCTTGATAGCTGAACATTTTACGCCCTTTTAAAGTACAATAACGTTTTATTTTATAAAATCTATTTCCCAATATCAAACGGTACAGAAGTTATACAGAACATAAGCTTATCCACTCACCCTGTATTAGATTAAATTTTGAATTTGTTGCGCGAATCCACATCGTGAAAAGCAAAAATTTAATTATTTAAAAGATCTTACGTTCAATGAAAAAAACCTCTAGAGCAATGGTTCCCAACAGGTGGTCCGCGAGCCATGCCAGAGGGGTCCGCAAGATATCATTAGAATTATTTCGGATTAGGATCTTCTTAAGATTTTTTGAGTTTAGAGACGAAGTTCGTGTCTTCCTTCTTGACACTAAGTACGCAGATTTTCTTACTAACTTTTCTTGGCTTTGTTCAGTTGCCTACTTATCTGATGTGTTTGAACACTTGCATGTGTTAAACTTGAATTTGCAAGGAAACAATGTTGACATGCTCAAAGTTGAAGATAAGATTAGTGCTGTGGTCAAGAATTGCCAAATTTGGACAGCAAGGATTAAAAACGAGTCACTTACTAACTTCCCTACTATGAAACAACTCTTGGAGTCTTCAGAGAAGAGTTTGCCTGACCAAATTAAGATCAACGTAGCCGAGCATCTGCGCAGTCTAGCCACTACATTTAGGGAGTATTTCCCAGAACCTGACTCAAACGATAGTTGGATTCGAAATTCCTTCAACTATCAAGGAATAGAAAATATCCAATTTCTCACAGAAAAAGAGCAAGATCAACTTGTGGACTTGTCTAGCTGTGGTACGATGAAAACATTTTTAATGATGAAAAAATTGCAGATATCAGGGCAACAGTACGCAAAGACTACAAAGAACTTGTAGATAAGGCAATGAAAAAGATCCTTCCATTTGCAACCACATATCTGTGTGAGCAAGCATTTTCTTTCATGTGCTTCATGAAAAACAGGTACAGGAATCGGCTCGGCATGTGGTCGGATTTCAGAGTGAAAATTCCAAATATATCAGAAATAATGGTTTCAAAAGTCAGATTTAACTTAGCTCATTAAGAACTGAAGATTAGAACAAACTGTGTACTAATGGACTTACAATGTATTCACTGTATTTTTACAAATAAACAATAACTTTTATAAAATTAGTTTTTATTATCCTTTCCTTTTAATTAAAATTTCTTTCTGTTATTTTCAATTCTAACTCAGTTTTTTTTATAGGAGTTTATTACCAAAACACCTAGATTTTAAGAAAACAGTTTTCTATTACTTTAGCGAGTTTAGCGTTTAGCACCCTTAGCTATTACCACTAAGTGGTGGCAGGGAGCCACTTTTTAATTTTAGAATAGGAATTAATGGGGGTCCTTGTCATTATAACGACTGGATGGGAGGGTCCTTGGAAAAATTTTGTTGGGAACCCCTGCTCTAGAGTACCATTGGTGTCAAAAAAAAAAAAAAAAAGATTTGGACACCGAAATTTTTTTTATTGTGCATCATGCTTTGGATTTGTCGGTTAATGGACATTTAATATATCAAAGCAACAAAACTAACATAATAAAATTATTATAATAATGTCTAATTTTCCAGAAATTGTTAAGCGAACTGTTGAAGAACGTCTCTAAGATAGAATAAATATGTATGCTTTAGTCTCCGGGTTGGGTATTAATAAAATCGTATTTTCACTGTCACTTTATATTCTAAGCTTTCTATACAAAGCCCATTTTAATCAGTATAAATATGATTATTCTTGACATTTTTCAATTGACAGCTTGTCCCAAAATTTCTTTGGTAGATTAGAACCCTGAAAATTAATTGACAATCCAATTTTATTTTATAGTGATTAAATTAGGCTTTTTGAAGGAACATTATCTCAGATTATACTGCTGTATTAATATTGAAATTTTAACCCTCTATTGGACCGTGTAACTTTCAGGTCACATTTTAAATTATTAAGATTTTACCAAATAATTATAGTTTTTTTAATGAGATGATGCGTAAATCTTAATTCTCTAACGTTGTCAAGACAACAAATATACCATTTATGACCACTGCTAGGTTCCTCAACCCGAAATAACAAAGTAAATGCTGTGCAAACTGTCCGCACTACATATAAGCGAAACCATTTGATCGAATTGATGTTATTTGTGCTTCTATCAGTGATTAGGAAACAAAAAATAGTGCACATTACAGTTCTGGGTTCGTATATCAGTATCAATCTATTAGTTTGCATTTCAATTTTCAATTTGTTACAGTTTTTTTTTTGTAATGCAGATTTGTAACTTTGAGGTTACAGTGGGCTGCCATGGCAGATTTCGGTACATTTGGAATAAAGCTTGCGTTTTCTCCTGTTTCCAAATTTATACATTATATACCTAAATAAATATTATTGATAACGATGAAGAATTTAGTGCTCAATCCTCGTCAGATGAGAAAGATGCAGGTGCACAAAAAAATTGTTTTGCCAACCACTATCCGAAAAGAGTATTAATAGTTGTTACAACCTTTGGAAACGAGATTGATGAAGAACCTCACTCTCCTATGACCTATTTTCAACTATTTGACAAAAAATATAAGCAATATGAAACTGCAAAACCCAATGCTATTTTAGTGAATGAAATTGAACAGTTTTTCGGCTGCTGTTCTTTTTTTATGTCAACTTACGGATTACCGAGTACTGTAATGTATTGGAATTCAAAGACAAGGGTATCTGCCGTTGCCGTTACTATGAGTCATAGGCGATGGAGTGAGCAATGCCAGGCTCTTGTATAAGAGAGATTACTTATTATATTCTGTAAGCCTCGGCAACCAGTATAGTTTAGTAAAATTTAAAAGAGACATTGCATCTTGTTTATGCCAGGAATAGAAACGTACCCAGAAGAAATGGAGGCGCCCTACTTCAAACGAGGTATATAAACAATTGCAAAATAAAAGAAAAAAGAGACAAAGTACAACGCTACCTGTAGAAGACGTGCCAAAAGATGAAGTGGCATATTGGCCAATTTTTTCGGATAGCAGAGAACGCAAAAAGCCCAGATGTAAAGGAGTCCCGAAATTTAAATGTTCCAAATGTAATGTTCATTTATGTTTAACCATAACTGCAAACTGTTTTGTGGAATTCCACTCTTAATTTTTCTTACACAGAAGTGCGAACATTATTGGCCGTTGTGACTTGAAAGTTACTTAGTGCATATATTGCAATAAAATTGTTTAAACGGAACTTTTTCTTTTTCATTTGTGTATAAAGATTCATAATTACTGATTTTTTGTTCTCCCAATTTTTTCGGATTTAAAACAAAAAATCGGTCCATAGAGGGTTAACTTGTTAAATGACAATTAACACTTTGCTGACCGGTGACGAGTTAACTCGTCTTTTCATATCCAAACGTTGCTGATTGGTGACAAGTCAAGTCATCGTTGCACTCGTCATAGCTAATGACATGACATAAGTTCTATGTAAAATTCCCAGTCAATAAAGTGTTAACTAACAAATTCAAAATGCAATACATATTTAAAAAATGTGAAATTTTAGAACTGTCAAAAAATTCTTGCTGTTCTAGATTATTTTTCTCTTAAGTGTATATTAGGACGATATAACTACAAACCGAAATTTTAAACTATTAACAGTTTATTAGCATTATCTAATCTATAAAAAAATATTGTGTATTTATGATATTCAATAATTTACAAAACCGAAGGGAGAAGTTATCAAAAGGCGACACTATATTTAATGGAATATTCTAACGCATTTATTAACGCAACTGTTTCAATAAACCAAGACACATAACTATAACATTTCTCCAAATTTCTTTTATTGAAACCTTGAAATAATAAGTAATATCTGTTTTTCATACAACTCATCCCATATAAATAAATCGGGTGATTAACGGAAATTCCAGTATTCCTCAAACAAGTCACTATTTTGTGTATCCTGGAACCCATCAACATTTCTTAAGACTTTTTTGTTTATTTAGCATGATTTTAATGAGGATTATTGCCAGTTAAGAGGATTTGACAACTTTCAATTACACTCTGTATGCTTTTGACGCCACTTTTACGTTAAGGTTAGGTTACATGAATAATGAATTTAACCTAAGTAAAATTTTCCGTTTTTAACTGAAAAATCATTCTGTTACAAAAATAGTGCCAATTCTAGACTAATTGTAAGTAAATTGAAATATAAGTTAATAATGAGATAGAAATAGAAATGTCAAATTGAGTTGTTGACATCTTAAAATCTAATTTTTATTTTAGGTTAAGTGAACAACTTGTTAAGATTTTATAAAAAAAATAGCGTAATTATCTTTTACGCTATTATGTCTAAATGAAAGGTGAATGTCTAAATTTATATAAATAGAACAACAATGTTCCTAGAACTCTATTACTAACACACATTCCATACACATTTGAAGCTGTCAGTTCATTAAAAATAGGTTATGTAGCTCAGGTAAACAATTATTGAATACAAATTTAAACTAGCCCTACTTAAAAAAGTTTGAAAATAAAATAAAACAAACTTACCTTCGGCAGGTGTCATAATAGCATCATGTAAAAGTGTGGCAACAGCCCCAGAAAGACCTTAAAAACCAAATACCACCTTAAAAAATACTCTAATAACACAATCAAAACCAAACTTACCATGTACTACCTCAAGATGTCGTTTATTTGGCGTTAACTGACCGAGTTTTTCTTTACAATACTCGTAACTACTAAAATAGAGAGCGTGTGAAGGTCCAGCTCCAAGAACCATAATGTGTATCCCTCTAACAGGTCTTAATAAGCCCTCATGTTTTACCATACGTATTAATGTATCCGAAACGCCTAACCGGACGTTCGTTGGTGCTAGAGATTGCATCCGCGTCTGGAAAATTCGAAAATAACCGAATAAAAACGATAAAACTGAAGAAAAATGAAGGTGACATAACCTCAATCTTTTTGACACTCTTAACTTGAAAACGAGTTTTTAACATTTTTTAATGTTAATACGTACTTTAACGGAATCCAAAGGGTACATTATGCAATGTTCCATGACGCCCGCAATAGCACCGGCCGTCATGTGTGTGAGAACGTTACCGGTCGGTAGTGTTTCATAATCGTCTATGTTCATAATAACTGGCAGGTTATTTCCCTGATTATTATTACTGGTATCGCCGGTTCTTTTTTGTTGTCGAGATGGTTTTGGTGCGCTCTTATGTCTTCGTTTCGTTTGGCGCTAACTGGGAATTTTGGAGGGGCACGCGGTGCGATGTACACGGTGCAGACGGCCGAAACGCGAATGAAAGAGAAACTGGGTTTTAGTAACCCCACTCTCGGATGTCATGCGGTAGTCGAACCAACCCGGTGCGTTTAGATCACCACGACGACTGCGAACGATAAGGAGAGAACGTTTTTTCCGGGACAGGCAACGGGCCAGATTCGAAGATTGGTTTTAAAAAATGCTTTCGCACAGAAAATCCTAACCTCTAATGCACTTAAAAGTTTAATAAAGAATAATATTATTTTTGTTTTTTTTAATATCAAGAAATATGTGACATAGTATTTTGTGTTATATAAATTTAATTTCTTAAGAATAATTATCTTAATAAAATGATTATTATTTAAAAATTGAATGACACGTGAAAACGCAACATGACAGAACGCTGTTTAAGATTTGAATTTACGCGCCAATTTTTAATTGACAGTTGGTAGTAAATTGAATTATTTTTTTCTTTGGTATTGATGATAATTTTTAAAATATAAAGAACTTTTATTAGTTTTATTTAGTAGCGAGGAAATATATGCATTTTCAGATTTTATTTCTTAGAAATAATATTTATTCGAGGTCCTCCGAATAACAGGCCGTCGTATGCCTCAGTGACGTCACAAATGATATCTGACATGACTATAGACATGTAAAAGTAGCATTACAAATAGTGAAATCCCGCTTGTTCCCACTATTGGCTGAATGAAATCCAAATCCCTATTTGTGACATCACCAGGAGGCAATGAGACGATGCTACGTGCAGTTCTGTGGGTTTCAGTTTATCTTTTGAAAGTGTTGAATTAACAAAAACTTTTTTAAACAGTTTAAAAATTTTCACGAAAAGTTTAATCTAACAGTCTGGATTGTAAAATTAGGTAAATGGGTTTTCCCTTTGATAATTGATAAGGATTATTTTTGGTTTGATTAAATAGTAAAATAATAAATTGATGTTGTAGATATGATGTGTATCTTTGAAAAATTTTATTAGTCAGATTAGAGTAGAAAACTATACTTACATTTTAGAATTTGATTTTTTTCGCGCCGAATTACATTAATAAATTGGTTGGTAGCATACTTACATTGCTTACAAAATGATATTTCACCCTGATGCGGATAATAGGTAAAAAGGTTCTTCATTTGATTTGTTAACCCTTTGACTGTAACGGGCGCATATATCGACCTATGCAACGAAACCTATTGTAAGTCATTTTTGATAGAACTAAGTCAGATATAAGTGTTTAAAGGTTTTGAACCGATTGCCTTTTAAGAAATAAAATTTTCTACGTAAAAATTTCCTACTTGGTTGCTATAGATATCTTATAGAGGATTCCGAAAGGATTCTCCATAGAAGAATAGCAATTAATTCTGTTTTCTTTTCAAACTTTTCATAATCACCATTTTTGACTTACGACAGTTTTCGTTGGATAGGTCGATATGCGCGCATCCAAAGTTATCACTGTGATCGCACATGTGTTCATAGTCTATGTGAATAAAATAATAATTGGATTCAGTACTATAGTGTAATTTAACACATGACCGAATAGATTCAGCTTGCGTGAAAAAGTATTTAGTCCCCAGCGATTATTATTGCCAGCAGCACGCCATTAACGCGAAAGGTTTCGAATTAAGAGTATTCAGCAGTCAAAGGGTTAATAAAACACAATACAAGGTGTTGTGTTTTAATTTTCAAGGGTAACGTTAAAGGTTAACATGTTAAAAGAATATCATTAATGTAATGCTTCAATAAAAGTTAAAAAGCTATTATAATTGTTTGAAAATTGTTCAGGATAAGCAAAAGAAAATAAAATTTGATTTGGCATTTTTAGGTATCTATTTATACAGGTGGTCCGTAACTAATGGGACACAGAGTAACAGTGAATTCCTTACGTCAAAATATTAGTATTAGCCAAATTTATCTTAATGAAGTTGTTAATAATAACTAAGATATAGACGTTTAAAATTAACATTCTATTTTCTTTTTTTCAATAATTTCGGTTGTTTCTCAAATGATTTTTGTGAAATGTTAATTTTCGGATTTCCATGCATGATAATTCCTAAAATTAAAAGCACCGTAATGAGTCAATGAATATTTTTTTTCTTTATTCAACCAACAATGAGTTGCGTACCTACTTGACTAAATTAATTAAAATTTTGCAGGTTGTGCAATAACACCGATTATTTCAGAAATGGTCTACTTTAGCGAGATTTCATAAGTATCCCAAATTTGCGTAAAAATGATCAATGAATCGTTCTTAACTCTAACATCTTTTAAAATCTAAATAATGAAAAAAATAATAGAGCTTTAAAATTATTATTTGGGTTAGAAAGCTCCCTTTGGAATCTTGACAAAAATTGTTATCAAATTAGTATTTCCCGTCTTTAAATTCGGCGTTCTACCAATTTTCATAAAAATATTCCAAATATAAGAGAAATTATTGAAGAAAAACGAAAATAGAATGTTAACTTTAGCCGTCTCTATTTTTTGTTAATATTAACAATTCAACTATCAAGGAGACCACAAGATGTTGTATTCACCGATTTTAATGAAAGTGGTACCAATCGAGATATCCGTATATAGTACAAATGTGTAAAATATTAGGGCGCACTATTCAGCGATTCGCGAGTAAATCGCGATTTTCGGTCGCAATTTAACCCATTTGCATCACACAGAAAAATGAAAAATTTGCCCTTATCACCGAACATTTTTTTTATATGCAATTTTATATGCGATGAGCGCATATATGCGCGCTTTGGTGATACTGGCCAGGCAAAATGCGCGCATATATGCGCTTATGATGCCGATGGGTTAAGGCCACACCACTTATATGTCAATGGTTGTACTCCTCCCGACCCCTCCTCTTATTGACTCATCACGAATCGTCTTCCACACGCGGAACAAGATGGTCTGAACCTCATGAGTCATGACGTAACTGCTTTTTATTTCTAATATAATCAAAATTTTTAATATTTCACTTTATTTCTTCTAATATTTTATTGTTGTATGTTTTGAAAACAAATAATTAAACACACTTTCTCGTTTTTACTCTGATTTTGTATTTAAAATAATTAAAAGAAGAACCAGGGCCGGCTGTAGAGGGAGTGGCTAACCGATGACGTAAAGTGGTGTGGAATTCACTGTTACTCTGTGTCCTATTAGTTATGGACCACCTGTATAGAGTAACTAGATTTTTCAACTTTCAATGCTGTACACATGCAACGCATGTACTATAACCCGAAATGAAGCTGCACCATGAAGAGAAAGATGAAAAAGTAAATCCCCTCTTCGTAACATTGCCGAATACTCTTTCATCTTTCTTTTCATAGTGCAGCTCCATTTCGGCTTGTAAGTTGAAGTATAAGTAATATATTCCTATTCTTAATTTCTGGGTTGTTTTGGATTTTTAATAAAAATTATTCACATACAGGTGTCCTGGAAAATGTGGGAAATCTCTTGGATTCTAATAGAACATTAAAAAATATGATTACAAGTTCCCATAATTTTTTTTCCTAGCGGCCTTCCTCTCGGAGATACGGCCTTCTAAAGGAAGCCACTGGAAAACAATTTTTCTTGAATAAATTTTAAAGTACTTAATATAATTTAATGAAAATTTAATATGATAAACAGTAGTACGGACCTCTTAAAAAAGTGTCCTTAAAACGTAATTAGTCTCACCTAGTTTTCCAGGGGCGTACTAGGTTATGCATTTTAATGCTTACATTTTTAACACCCTGTATGGCAAGGAGTTAAAAAAAATAAATTTAGATACCTTGAATATTTAGCTAAAGAAAAGGTACTCTTATTCAGTGTCGATAAAATGAACCGTTTTCGAGAAAAACATTGTAAAAGAAACCATCAAGATTAAAAATGTATTAATATTTCTTAAGTACCATAGTAACGTTTGTAAAAACAGCGCTTTTTTAATACTGATGTTGCAGACAAAAAAGTTAGTAAAAATTATTTTGATTAAAAATGACATTCTAAATTTAAGCTATCATGGTTTAAAGTAAAATTTAAAATTTGTAACTAGTGTGTTAAAAATTACTTTTAATAGTAAATAGTGTGAAAAGACCAATTTTATAATAGTAACTTAAAAAGATTTTTGTAAAAAAAACTGTAACCTCACCGTAACTTCACCAGGACATAGTACTCATAAAAATAACACAAGAGTTTTATATAAACATGGGGTCGCAACTCTTTTGTTTTCGAGATATGGCCGTTCAAAGTTGGAAGAAAAATTTACATTTTCATTTTTATTTCAGCTATTTATAAACGCAGGAATGTGAATTTTTACAGTTATGTACTACAGCCAAGCATGTTATTTTCAAGCCTTAATTTAGCCACCCCGGCGTATCTGAAAGGGTTGAAACTCTCGATCATCACTACATTTTCAAATAGAACTTTTTAACTCGGTAAAATTTTAACATGAAAAAATATCCCTTAGAAAGCTCATTCCTTAGCGAGATTTTTTTGTCTCTTACATTTTTCGCATAAAACTAATAGTTTTCGAGAAAATAAATAAAATCTTAGCGCGTGTCGTACCGTACCGCTTCATCCCTAACCAAAAGTTCTTTAAAAGTTGGCTATGGTTTTGGTCTGATTTCTTTGTACTGATGAACTGTACGTTGACTAAGATAGAATGCATTTCATTTAAAGCAGGGACTAAAAACGGTAAATATTTTGTTCGTTTCCGATCAGAACGAAAAGGAATAATTTCGTTTTCGTTCTTTTCGTTCACACTCAAAAAATATCGTTTTCGTGGACCGAAATAAAATAACGGTTAAAACCGGTTTTTTACTATTTTTCTAATAAAAGTATGCCAAACATGGTTTTTCAATTTTTTTTATATTTGACAAATAAGTCACTTGTCATAATTTTAATCATAGCTGGCAAAAATTAATAACATAAAATGTATGCTTTTAAAAACTTATGGTGGAATTAGGATGTCAAACGTAAAGGCTGTAATCGTAACCATAGCAGTAATTGTAGTATTTAAAAAGCGTTTAATTATTTTGTTTCAATAGAAGCGTTTAGACAACGTCTAGAAATTACGGCAAATTTATTGGTTATTACAGCTAAGGTTACGGTTAAGTTTGGCATCCTAAACCCATCATTAAGGCTGACTTTTACCAACCTCCTGTTAACTTAATCAGCGGTTTAATTTCAATTTTAACTTATGCGATTGGCTATTTTGCCAGTAACCGTGGTAATAAACCGCTGGTTATATTAGCCGGAGGTTGGTAAAAGTCAGCCTAAATGTTAAAAATTTCAATCAACTGCATTTTACATGGTGATGACATTTTTTATGTGAAATGAAAAATATTTCCCAGCACTTATCTGGTTTATTTGTTTTTATTATCCTTACACGTTTCGGCCTATGGCCACCTTCAGGGGTAATTTGTCTCAAAAAACTTGATTAAAAATATCGAAATACATAGATTTATTTAAAATACTGAAATACAACAAAATACACAAGATATAAAAGTTAAAAGTATTACGAACACGAGTACATGTTAGAATAAAAATGCATTTTTCCTTTGATATTTTGATGGCCTTATGCCGAAACATGTAAGAATAATAAAGACAAATAAACCAGATAAGTGCTGGAAAATATTTTTCATTTCACATCATGATTTGCTGGTGAAAGGATGGATCGCAATCGAATTTTTCTTGTTTATGACATTTTTGCTTTTTACAAATATTAAAAATAAAATTTAGAATGAATTGTTTGGGACCGTTTCTGTATTGGAGTGGCACGAATTTATTTTAGTTTCTTTAATTTATTCCCATTAAATTTAGTTACTTGAAAACCACGCACAAACTACTATGCAGTTTAGTGACAGATTTTTTTTGCTTCATATTTTAAATAATAATACAAAAATATTGTGTCATTAAACCGGTTAAAACCGGTAACCGAAATTATTTATTTCGTTTTCAATCATGAACGAAAAATAAAAATTTCGTTTTCGTTTCCGTTTTCGTTCTTATAAATTATTCGATTAATTTCGTTCTTTCGTTCTCGTTTTCGTTCCGTTCTTAGTCCCTGATTTAAAGTGTAATTGTTAATCTTTTTAGCTTATTATTATTGTTATCACTTATTATTCTAAAACCATAGTAAACTTTTAAAAAAACATTTGGTTAGGGGTGAAGCGGTACAGTAAAACGTAAACTCAGTGTGTAAACAATAACAGAGACTTGTTTGCAAACAAACCGATTCTATGTTCGGGACAGGATTTGGCTCGAGTTATTCATCCAGACAGCAGTAGGCTGGCTGCGTTGCCACATCGTTGGTAATTAATCACAAATTCAACAATAAATTGCGGATGCTGTACATTTGCTACATACTCGTGTATGCTGTGGGTATCATATTACTGTAGAATACAGCAAAATTCCGAACGTCTGGTCACCCTAGTTTATAAAGAACTTTTTGTTTTACTATAACATTAAAACCTAGGACAATTTGTTAGAAAATAAAACACCACAAAAAAATGTATAGATTAATCAATCAGAGAAATTCTGATCATTTATGCCTTAGTTATCATTTTCCATTGAT
The DNA here is from genome assembly GCA_036711955.1 of Digitonthophagus gazella. Classification (NCBI taxonomy): domain Eukaryota; kingdom Metazoa; phylum Arthropoda; class Insecta; order Coleoptera; family Scarabaeidae; genus Digitonthophagus; species Digitonthophagus gazella. Next base: position 14,531,283 of record JASCIT010000001.1, read on the forward strand.
AGAGCATTCCGGTTAATTGTTATAAAATGGTATATCAGCCTTTGGTACTATCAGTGGTCATAAAATGTTCGAACACCGAAAATTCTTTTAGTGTGTGTTCCACTTTGGATTTATCAGTTAATTATCATTTGCTGTACCGGAATTTAAAATTTAATACAACATTATAACTTAACTGCGTTAGGATAGCTGCTATGAAAATTCGACAACAAACTATAAAAGAAATCTAACAGTAATATCTCTCTTATACAACTTTTCTTAAAACATAAAAATAAAAATACAAGATCGCAAAAATCCCATATATGTAAGTAATGTATTTGCTTTTCTAGTATTGATTTCGTAGAACTGTCTTTTTAAAATGGATCTAGGAAAGGAAACATTTCTAAAATTTGCAAAACCCACCTATAAAAGTATTTAGCTAATTTATTAAACATAAATGTACACTGAATTGTTTATTTAATACTACAATAAATCGATTAATAACTTAAAATTAGATCAATTTATCGTTTTATAATCTTGTAATTTATTTTAATCCAATTTAAAACCTAAAACAACCTTTAACCAGTTGCCTGGAATCTTTTTAAAGTCTTCATTTTAAGTTATATGATATGGTTTAGCAAAAATAAAATGTCTTTTATCTTTATGTTTGAAAGACACATAAAAATACTTTGAAAATAAATATTAAATTATGATAGAAATTTTGTTTTTTATATTCTTTTTGTTCCAATAAAATTTGTTTAGCGATATTAAAAAAAATCCAACTCCTTTAAATAATTTGTAATTACAGTACACGTTATCATTAATAAATATTTTCATTAGCTTTTAAGTTCTAATTTCTCTTCATATTCAAATGGACCAAAAACAATTAATTGTACTCTCGATCAGAAATGTCACATTCATTCATTTCACTTTATTTTAACCAAATATCTAATGGAAGTTACTACGAAAATCATTTTTTATTTGATTAATTTTCATAATATGAAGCTAACCCTTTATTTCCCGTTAAAATCTCTTTCATTATCCCATTTTCATATTTTTTTCTTAAAATAAAATTCTCCCAAATCAAAGCAAAAATGATGAAAAAAAGTATATATACAGCTGTCCCATAAATATCACGACACTCAACACCAAAAAAATAAACTAAACTCATTCACTTTACTAAGCACCATTACGTAAGAAGTGACATTTCAAACCATTATCAGAATATGACTATGCATATCGTTATAAATTAAATAAAGATAAAACGGGTTGTAAAAGTAAATATTTTATCAATTCAAAGCTTTCAGAGTCAGATTGTCGTTTATAGTGTAGTTAGTAATTTATTTAAACGTACTGTGAATGCTATCGTAAATCAAGCGCGATGACGACACTGCAGGCAAATTTGAAGGTTACACCACGTGATCAGTCTAATAATAATAAAAAGCTTTGGAGTCGGTGTGGTTCGAGGAGGCTGACAAATTTAAACTGAATGGAATTGCACAATCTTTGAGATTATTACATAATTATTATTTATTTAGTCACAACAAAGATTAAATTTAACGTATCTAATTTAAATCGAATTGAGGTCAAATTAGGTAGTTATCGACTTATCTTTAAATAAACCATAGGTTTATTTTTTTTCTATATTTGTTTCTTTCTTTTTATACCGTATATAAACAAAAATATTGACTTGAAGGGTTTCTGTGGTCCGTCAAGTAGACAGATAAGAAATATGTTGCGTGTAACACGTTTTTAGATTAAATTAAATTAAAAAAAAAGTTGTGATCGAAATGATTAGAACATTCATAGATTAAATTAAATTAAAAAAACTGCTAATTAAGATTTTGCACAAACTGACTTTTAAAAGTGTAAATTCCCATGTTAAACCTTTTGCATATTTATTTATTAACGTCGTAAAGGTCCATTTAACGCACGGAATCACAATACGGTTGTGTCAAGGTTGGTGTTTTGCTTTAATTAAGTCATCATTCCACGTAATTGTAGACGCTGTTTACCACAACATGTAAATTTACAGGTGTTCATCGCCCGATAAATTGGGTATAGGAGAAAAATACTTTAGTTAAAAAATATCTTTAAATGATTTTTGCAAAATATTTTATATAAAATGTATAATTGAGTTCAAGGTAAAATGTAGAATACGGAATTGCATAAAAGAAAACAATTATGTTGGAGAAATTGCATTACGTGAAATAAAGATAATAATTTGAAATTTCTTGTCGTTTAATATTCGAAGTAATTTTTATAATTATATATTTTATTGGCAATTTCCTTCAGTTTTGATTGTAGGAAGAGTCTTATGGTGGGTTTAGGATGTCAACTTTAACCGTAACCTTAGCTGTAATAACCATCAAATTTGCCGTAATTCCTAGACGTTGCCTAAGGCCGGAGACACACACAACGGTTTTTCGCCGTACGGCAAAATGCCGTCCGATATTTTGCCGGACGGCTAAAAACGAGCTTGCTTTCACACACAACGTTTTATTGCCGTTAGTTGAGTTTAGTACAATATTTGACATTACTTACTTGACATTAGTTACGTCTTACTAGACAGTGTATTCCAATGACAAGACAATTTCTAGACAATTCCAAACGGCAAAAATCCGTTGCGTGTGAAAGCTTGTATTTAAAGACGTAGGCCACTATCTACTATCTGCGGCACGGCTGCCGTCCCTTGCAGTGACAATGGACGGCTGCTAAACGGCACGATTTTTTGCCGTGACGTTTTTTTCCCGGTGCCGTCTAGTGTGAAAGGTCTCAATCATTTATTCGCTCCACTGTCGGAACGTACGGCACGGCATTTTGCCGTACGGCGAAAAACCGTTGTGTGTGTCCCCGGCCTAAATGCTTCTATTGAAACAAAATAGTTGAACTTTTTTTAAAAACCAGAATTACTGCTATGGTTACCATTACAGCCTTTAAGTTTGACACCCAAAGGCCGGAGACACACACAACGGTTTTTCGCCGTACGGCAAAATGCCGTCCGACAGTGGAGCGAAGAAGTAAATGAGACCTTTCACACATGCTAGTGTGAAAGGTCTCAATCATTTCTTCGCTCCACTATCGGACGGCATTTTGCCGTACGGCGAAAAACCGTTGTGTGTGTCTCCGGCCTAAATCTACCATTAGAATTCACTTCTTTTTTCAAAATTAAGAAAAGTAATGAATTTCATGCCTAGTGAAGCTGCTTTAACGATCTGGCAACTCTGAACAATCACACAGCCGCATTACCATATCATTTAACTACCTCGACACCATATTCCATTTATTTCGACAAATTTTATTGGAAATTTACTTCAGTTTTTAATGTAGGTAACAGTCTTTTAAGAGCTTCAGATACATGAGCATTAAAACACAAACATTTAGAATTTTGGACTTAAATAATTGTTCCAAGTTATGATTGAATTGCAGTTTTCTTACAATTTATTTTCATTTTCCCTTTCTATTGAATTTCAAGATTATTATCTTCTGTCGGGATTCAGTTTCAACATTCTTCTGTCTTCCGTATTTATATTATCTAAAATAGTTTTTAGGTCTTTTTTAATTTTAATCAATGAGGATGTGAAATCACATTATCAAGAAATTATTTTTTTTTTTATAGCCCTTTCTGTTCAAATCACTTAACCACTACTTAACATTAACTAATCTTTCATGATAGAATTAACTTCCTTTTCCAAAAGTAAGAAAAATAATTCTTGCTTTTTGTAGACCTTTCTGTCTAAATCACTTAACCACCACTTAACATTAACTAATCTTCATGTTAGAATTCACTTCTTTTTCCAAAAGTAAAAAAAAGAATTAATTTCATGCTTACTGAAGTTACTTCAACGACCTAGCAACTCTGAGCAATCTCTAAGCCACATCGTCTAACAATCTCGGGACGAGATATCCATCTCAATGTATTTTATTGGCATTTTCTTTTCCAGTTTTTAATGTAGGTAAGAGTCCTAAGGTTTAACTCCTTTTCCAAAAGTAACAAAAAAAGAATTTCATGTCCGGCTTTAACGATCTGGCAACTCTGAGCAATTTCTCAGTTGCGTTGCTACATCGTTTAACTATCTCGACACGATAACTAAACAGAAAAGTGTTTATGTCTTTTCTTAACCCCTTGGGTGACCATTTATTTCGAACGTAATTATGACGAGTCAGACTCGTCATTGTATGTTAAGGGGTTATAAAGTATTTATCGGATATGTATAATCCTACAGTTTCTTTGACCATCCTTATGCTAATAAGATCCTTTACAGAACTCGCTTCAAGAGTTGAGCCAATAATATCGATTGTTCCATTTTAATCATCTACAAAAAAAACTTAAATATGCTTGGTTGAAAAATGAGGAGTCCATTTACGACACAGCTAATAAAAAACTAATTTATAGGAGTTCCAATAATCATTCATAAAGTTATTTGAATGGAAAACATCCTTATTGTTAAAAATGGTACCTATTCTTTTTGTTAATTTAGGCCGCTATTACACTATGAAAGATTTTATAAAAGATCTTTTGTAAAATATCCTTGTCAAGTATCTTTTTAGTATAATAAGCTGTATTTTATAAAAGATTTTAATCATAAAATATCTTTTATCAAAATTGGTTGCATTCGACCACAATTGATAAACGTTTCATATTTCATAAACATATTTTATGAACCTTTTATAAAATCTTTGAGAGTGTAATACTAGCCTTAGAAACAAAATAGAGTTACTCAACAATAAGTTCTCAACTAATGATTTTGAGGCATGTTAGAAATAAAGAAGTTTCAGCCAATTTAATTAATGGTAGATAGAAAAAATTGTTGGCAAGCAGAATTGCAAACTTTAAAATAGGATTTTTTCACACTCAAATTTAAATTTTCTAAAACTTAATTTAGAAGATACTAAATGAAGCTATCATTTTACTTTAACGGCATTTAAATTTGAACTTATTTTAATTTTGTAGACAACAAGTACAAGAGCACAACGTAAGGAATAGAAAAGGTTTATTAGAGCGGATCGTAGTTTTTAATTAAAGAAGCACAGTTGTTAAGTGTTCCTTTAATACGGTGGCAATTTGAACAAATAGTTCAAATTGGCAAATTTTCGCTCCTCTTTGAGGGGCATCTTCAAGGCTAAAAAGAATCTAATTAAAACTGAGTTTGGATCAAGGTGTAACCTCGTTTTATGAGGTAACTGAAGATGTTTTCAAAAAGGAGCGAAAATTTGGCAATTTGAACAAATAAACCATACTAAATGAACACTTGTATTTCTTTCATTAAGAGCTATGATCTGCTTTAATAGACATTTTCTATTAATTTAATTTTATGTAATTGTAAGATTAACCTTGAAACATCTCCAAATTAAAAGCTTAATTCGAAATTATAGAATGACGATTCTCTTTTTACAGTCGCATGATTGTTCAATGTAGGATTGTCTGGGAGTCCGCCAATCACTTGCAAGGTTATTTTATATTTGTCACTAGGATGACCTACACCTAATTTCAAAATAATTCAAATATTCCAATTTACTGTTGAAATATCCACAGATTTTTGATGTCATTTTTTTGGTTCTTAAGTAGATTATAGAGTATGATCAATAAAAATTCTAGACTTTGAGTGCCATGAAAACTTTGTAAGTTGATTACTCTACAAATATGATAATTAAACTTTAATGGCCTTTTTCCCTTCCGCAAGTTCAGAGATTAATTAATCTTTAAGATTAGTTAATCTTTTTCCGGTCGGGTTCGAGAGTTCAGTTGAGGACGAAAAATAACATGAATAAAAATTAGAGAGTAAATATATCACTTTCCCTAGTAAAGTCAACAAAACCCTTTATAATGTATTACAAAAATTTTACAGAGTATGCTGAGACCAAAGCCAGTAATTCACATCTGTAGTGCATTCAAAGCTTAATATTACAGGAAACCTGAGGAAATATCTGGTGTAATTTAATTTTATTGCTCTTGGACAGTTTATGACTGTCCTTTAATTTTATTAATTCTTTTATGAGAACGGCACTTTTAATAAATACATCGCTGCAATCTTTCGACAGGTAGGTATAGATTTTAACTTATTTGAGTTAGAGTTGACACCTCAATAATTTGGTTACTTTAGAATTTGGGAAGGGGTTAAGATACCAGCGGGTAAATATGAAAACTCCTAAAGACTGCAATGAATCACTGGCCTTGGCCTTAAACTACTCTGTACATAGCTATTTGTTTTTTGACATAAATAAATGAACGAAACAGAAAAAATTCAAACCCCACTCTCTTGCCTTATAAAATAAATAAAAACACAATTTTTAATTTCAAAAATAATAAAAGGTTTCGTCATTTCTAAGTAACATCAATTAATTCACTTGATTGATTTTAAATAGAACTGTAGCCAATACGAAATTAAAAATTCACGTTTTAAATCAACTGTTTTTTACAAATTTCATTAAATAATATCTAATTACTTATTAATATTAAGGACCAGTTTATTCACCGTTGGATAAATTACTCTGTATAATATTTACTATGGTTACAGGAAAAATAGCCAATCATACTATGCGGAATTACAATAACCATAAAAATTATCGACCAGATTAATTTACCCAAAGGTGAATAAACCAGCCCTAAATTTAATAAACCTCATGAACGTTACAATGATAACTGAATAATGATTCTTTGTTGAATGATACAAATAGATTAAATAGATAGTGATTGATGTATTAAATATATAAACAAATAAATACACCTTAAAGTATTTATCTTTTTATTGAAATAGAGCAGTGCTTGACCTATATATCAATAATAATCTTAATTAATTTATCATATTTAAATAGTCACCTTCTAAAGAGTAAATATATCATAATATATTAATAATAATAATAATTTTGTAAATAAGCCTCCATTATACATATATTTATATAAAAGCTATATCAAATAAAATAAAAACCTCAAGAATCATATATAAAGATACCGTTCTTTTTGTATTTTGTTTTTTCCTTTTTTTTCTAATAAATTATACATTCAGTTACACTTTTAAATAAAATATACACCGTTTCTTTCTTTTCCTTTTTTTTAAATAAAGTAAATAGTAACCTTACAATCTACCGTTTAGCTTTTAAATTCCATTCCTGACTCGACTAGTAGCCCAAAAAAGCACAAGAAAAAAAAATAACGAAAAACGCATTTTCGTTTGAAAGCGACCATTGATTCTTTTTTAAACGCCTACTTATATTACAACGTACAGCTTTATTCTTAAACGCTAAGAAAGTATCGGCTATAGGTGGTTCCAAAGTCGATGAAAAATCAACTGAAAACCGATTAATTAATATTAAATGCACTAAAAACAAGCTGTAATAATGGCAATCGTAGGACAATCATCATTTGATTTTTAGATCATAAAATTCACTAGGCAAGGTAATTATCATTAGTGTAAATGTGATGTAATTAATTAATGGTTTACTTTAGAGGAAATCGTAGGATTTTTTTTGTGTTAGGTTGTTTTCTTCTTTCGCCGTTCTTTCCTTCTTAGAATAAACGAGCTCGCTTTTTCAATTCGTTGCGACGCCACTGGGGTAACCTGTAAAAATCTGCCCGTGCACATTGGAATATCGCTTCGAATTCCGTATCAGATAGATGTCTCTGAAAAACAAAAAATATATCAAAATAAATCCTGAAACATTAAATCAAAGAAATAATATAAAAAATGAGGGTCATTTTTATATAAAATCATAACATTTAAAATTTGTCTGATGTCCCACAAATATCAATTTAGAATTGATAAAAATATTTTTATTAGAGAATATATGATTGTGATCCATTTTAACCAGTGTTAGTCAATTAATAAATAAAAGTTTTTGTGATATAATGGTTATAACGAAAATTTATTGTCTAACATGTTTCGGCTTTAGCCATATTCAGAGACAAATGTAGAAAATGAAGTTAAATAACAATAAAAGTAAACATTACAAAGGCACTTTTAAAGTAGTAGTTAACAAATTTATAATCAAAAATTAAAAGATGTATGACTAGTACTAAGTGGAAGCTAGAAATTTCATTGTTCAATTACCTCTAGTACTACTCATACATCTTTTAATTTCGGATTGTAAATTTGTTAACTAGTATTTTAAAGTGTCTTTTTAATGTTTCCTTTTATTATTCTTTAACTTAATTTTCGACTTTTGTCTTTGAAAATGGCTAACACCGAAACGTAGTATGGTATAAAAAGTTTTATTTATTAAAAATATTTTCGAATGTTTTGACTGCAAATTTTTATTTTAGAGTTTGTAAATTACTGATCCTTAATCCGTTGGGAACATTTATCGGCTTATAAGCTAATTTTTGCATCGGTTGTAGTTTATGATAAATTCACTTCTGCTTAGGGTGCTAGTAAATTATAAAAGATTTTATAAAAGATATAACTATACTACACATAACACTACACAAAACATTACATTAGTTGTCATCATATTTTGACTAGAAATGGGTGAACAACTCTATATTTATTATTTAGTTCTGCTTTATTTAGTTCAATTGAGACAACTTTTGCATAAAAAAAAGAGCAAATAAAAAACAGAAAAATTGTGTGTACATCCTTTAGACATTGCATGCTTCCAATTTATTATTTCAGTTATTGTAATTTTTCTGCTGCACATTATATCGCCGTTCCGGAAGAACATCGACACAACTGCAAAATAAAAAAAATTGCAGAAAAAGCAGAAATAATTAAAATCAGCATTTTTTGGATACATTGATGGCCTTAACTCATTTTGTCAAAAAATTGCAGTTACGTCGATGTTGTTCCGGAACGGCGATATGTCATATGTCAACGCGACTTTCGTACTCAAAAATAAAGAACTTAAACTACTTTAATTCTGATAGCACATATTTTTTTGGATTTGTATTTAAAATAATAGATGGTTATTTGTTAGCGCTGTGACAATCTTCGGTAGAGAAAAGCAGATGACCAGGGCGCGGATCTTTTAGATAAAGCATGACCCACCACACTAAGCAATTGGTCTTGTAACTACTGTAAACTGACTTATCTTCCATTTTTACCAACATTGAGATTTTTATGTGCCTTTGTAATCATTAATTTGGTTTCAAATTTTGTCAAAAAATTCTTGTAAAAGCTAGGCTTAAAAATTAGTTATTATGGACAATTTAATTCACAGAGTGGCTAACTCCTTTTCAATAAAAGTAGAATTAATTGATTTACGAATTAAAATATCGATATATGAATTGCTTTGTATCTACGCCGGCTGCAGCGTCAGCACTGAAATGGGCGTAGGTGGTGTGAATTTTGCAGTTAGTTTTCTAACTTATCTGTGACTTTTTAATGTCACGGACATAAAAATGACTTAACCTTATAACAGCTTGAAGATTAAAAAAAATAAGTATCTTCTTTGTTGCTTCCTGCCACAGATTTCACTATGACTACTTAGATGCTATGTTTCAAAAATGCGCTTATTTACAAATCAATAATATACTGAATTTGGTTTTGCTGGAGCAACAGCCGGAGAATATTAGCGCAAGGAAGCCGCCAACAGTCAGATTGTGGAGAACTCTTGCTCTACAATATCTTTGTGCTCAAATTCTGAATGCGCAAGGTAAAGAAGGTGTAATTTGTTATAGTTTTCGATTTTTTTTATTAATCAAATCAAGACGCTATAACTTCAAAATGAACATAGATTGGGGCCTATCCCTTTATGAAATTATTTCCTCAGAAATTTTTCAGCTTTCCTCTGGGAAAATTTCTCATAGAGCTAAAAAATCACCGTGTATAATATGTAAGCAAAATTAATCAAGTAAGATCAATCATAATAAAAAAAATTGAAAAGTTAAAGTTTTCTGCACCTTTAATAAGAAAAATTTTATTTTGTAAAAACATCATAAATTTATTATTTATCAACCTACCTCTAAATTTACTCTATCCACGTCTGCGGGCAGCCTATAATTACTTGTTAACAGCAGATGGTAAGGGTAAATCTTCGCGGGCTCGTTTATCAACATTGTGTGTGCCATATTGGGCAGGGATCGTCTTACTTGAGACGTGTACCCTCCGGGGGATCTTCCCAGAGCGGAGTAAGTCGTCGGTACGATCATTTCTGAATTCTACATAACAATTAAAAATGATAATTATAATGTTTACATTAGTATTTAATTTTCTGGATAATAAGAATATTTTTTCTTTAGAAGAGAAGATCAGATCTAATCTAAATAAAAAAAAGGATTTGGAGATAGATAGAATAGGAATAAAAAGATTAAAAGTAAAGAAAACGATATGAATTAGGAACTAAAACTAAAGATGTAGGTTAGAATAAGTATTAAAAAGCAAGAAAGCGGGTATTAATAATATGAAAAGTTTATGTTTTTTAGTGGGTTGATTACGTACCAATGCTCTTCTATCAACGTCCGTCATTGACCCGATGGAAACTAGACAAACAGGAGGTTTCCAAAGTCAGTAACAAATTCAAACAAATTTCAAATCAATTCAATTCAAAAAGTAAACAATTCGAAATTTTATCGTCGCTTATAAGCGGTTTAAATCGTGCACAAGCTTCAAATAAGTTAAGAAATAAATAAATTAAAAAACCAAAAACCCCAACCAATCTTAAATTTTCGTTAAATAAAATAAATAAATAAATTGCTCATTTAAGCAGTAAACATTTTTTTAATACAACCGCACATATAACGTAAAGCCAATACACGCACAGAGACACAGGTACAGAAAAAAAGGTGTTACTTACTGTCCGATTTTCCGCTACTAAAGTCCGTGCTATGCGTTTTTACTCCCATACCGCTAAACGAATAATCTCCCTGCGAAGTACACACATACATGATGATTGTTAAAAGAAAAAAAAACAAAAGCAAAATTATTGTTTTTTTTTTGTTTTTCAAAACAGTTAAATGAAAAATAAAAAAAACTACTTAATATACATGCAAATGGAATGTCTAAAATGGATACTCAATATAAAAACAATCACAATTTAACTAAATAAATATCCAACTAAATTAATAATGATTAGAAATCATAAAAATATGAGTTTGTGATATTACAAATTAAAGTGACGTGAGGTTAGGCGTTTAAATAAGATGATTGTGTGCAATGACATAATGATAATAGTGGGAAAAGCAATCAAAGTATTTTTGAAAAATCATGAATAGAGGTTTTAATCATTTTCTGGAAAATTATTGTGGTTTCTAAAATGTCAAATTAGTCATCCTTTGTACCAAAAGAAAAAAAATATATCTGTGACATTCATCAGTAACAGTTTAGGTTTTTAAATGGGTAATGACTACTACACTGATTCATTTCAATTTTGCACGGTTATATTATTGTTTGTTTATAAAAATCGTCTTTAGTAAAAGTTTTTACTTTAATGGTAAATAGCTGGTAACCATATTTGCTGGCTAAATAGCCAAACATATCAAGTGAAATTACAGTCACCACCGTAGATATCAAATAGATTAATTTACCCAAAGGTAAATAAACTGGCCCTTAGTATTATTACTATATTTAATTGGTAAGATTTACTGCTTTCAAATAATTGTCTTTAACACGTTGAATGTCATGGGGGTCATCAGTGACTGACACTGGGTTTGTTCGTAAGCCATGTAAAATTCGCGTGACACTCAACGTGTTAAGATGTTAGCTGTTTCGTTTTTTAGAAAATCAAAATAGTACACTTAAATTACAAAATAATAATAAGTTGTCCATATAAGAAATAAAAACTGAGTGTTAGTTACTACTTTGAATAACTACACAAAAACCATTTCATTGATCGTCAATAAAAAAATAAAGACAAACAGTATTATATTTTGAAGGATATCACAGTAATTGCCTTTAAATTGAAAGAAAAAAAATAATTTACTATTTTTTTTTACTTTAGAATACAAAATACTTTACAATAGACTAGAATTGAAAACTTCAATATCTAGTAAGAACTTTTACTGATTTAAAAATAAAAAAACAACTTTACAAAATCATGCAGTAAACTCAGCTAAATAAATACCATAAAACAACCACGTAAGCTCAAACTTACGGGAATGTGCGTATAGCTACCCGCCGACGAGCTGAAAGTGTGCGATCGGGGAGCGAGGCCATAACCTGGCTTGGGAACGTGCCTCAGAGCGCTGACGACTACCATATTGGGGAGCAGAGCGAGTAAAGATTATTTTAAACGTTAAAAACAAAGCGATTTTTCATACATTTTCCTTTCTTACATAACATTTTTAAAGTAAACTACCAACAGTGATCGTTTCAAACGCTAAATGAAATTGGTACCGTTTCTTTTAAACCTTGATGCGGAGACGCAACTGGGCCTAGGGTTGGGCAGGGCATAAGAGGCTGACTGTAATGGGGCTATGATAGCGCCAAAATAAAACTAGTAATACTTACGTAGCCATTTCTGGAGGGTAACGTTGACGATTTTAGGCCGTAACCGGGCCTTGGAACGTGACGCAACGAGGAAACTACTGTTGTACAGGCCACACAAATACGACAACAAAAAAAGAACAAAAATAAAATCAATAAATAACGAATCAACTTACAATTAGTTAAATATTAAATTGACAGTGATAAAAAACAAGTAAAAATACATACAATATACAACAGTGATGGTGAGTATTAAATAAACTAAATATTATATATCTGCATATAATAGTAGAACAGCTTAATACAACATTTTTAGTAGGTTTAAGTGTTTTTAATATAATAATTTTTGTATTTACAGAACTTAAACACTTCATAACCTTGTTTATAAATAGAGTGTTAAAAAACATTACAAACTTTTATGAGAATCCACAAAAAGGCATTATGACAGAAGCTATAATCAAATGATATTAGTTAAAGAGTCTCTTATTGAAGCTCAGTTGTATCAACTTTCACATAAGTCAGCTATGTACCATTATTTGTTAGTACTTATTAATGGTTTCTTTTACTTGCAACGCAACGTTTCAGACTTTTAGATGTAGAATATGATATGTTTAAAACAAACACAGTTAAATTATTTAGATTGGGTTTACCTGGATTATCGAACTCCAACTGGTTTGTTTTTGGTAATAAATAAAAAAATAGCATAAAGGTTTATATTTATTTTTGAATACAGGTATCCCAGAATTAAATGATCATACAGTACCATTACATTCTATACTCTTTTCGCGGAAAGATGTCTCATGCGTCATTAATTAATTATATTATCCTAGACTACTATTTTCGGTTTTCGTCTCTATCTGACATACAGGTGTCCTGGAAAATGTGGGAAATCTCTTGGATTTTGATAGAACATTAAAAAATATGATTACAAGTTCCCATATTTTTTTTCCTAGCAGCCCTCCCCTCGAAGATACGGCCTTCTAAAGGAAGCCACTGGAAAACAATTTTTTTAATAACTTTTAAAGCACTTAATTTAATTTAATGAAAATTTAATATGATAAACAGTAGTAAGGACCTCTTAAAAAAATGACCTTAAAACATAATTAGTCTCTTTAGTTTACCAGGGGCGTACTAGGTTGTACATTTTAATGCTTACATTTTTAACACCCTGTATGGTAAGGAGTTAAAAAAAATAAATTTAGATATCTTGAATATTTAGCTACAGAAAAGGTACTCTTATTCAGTGTCGATAAAATGAACCGTTTTCGAGAAAAAAATTGTAAAAGAAACCATCAAGATCAAAAATTTATTAATATTTCGTAGGTACCATAGTAACGTTTGTAAAAATAGCGCTAAATTTTTTGTCTGCAACATCAGTATTAACACCTTGTTGACCGGTGACGAGATAACTCGTCATTTCATATCCAAACGTTGCTGACCGGTGACGAGTTAACTCGTCGTCATTACACTTACATTACAAAAACGCGGTGACATGACATAGTTTCTACGTAAAATCGCCGGTCAACAAAGTGTTAAAAAAGCGCTGTTTTTACAAACCTTACTATGGTAACATTACTATTAATACGAAATATTAATAAATTTTTAATCTTTATGGTTTCTTTTACAATTTTTTTCTCGAAAACGGTTCACTTTATCGACACTGAATAAGAGTACCTTTTCTTTAGCTAAATATTCAAGGTATCTAAATTTATTTTTTTTAACTTCTTACCATACAGGGTGTTAAAAATAAAAGTATTAAAATGTACAACCTAGTACGCCCCTGGTAAGCTAAAGAGACTAATTATGTTTTAAGGTCATTTTTTTAAGAGGCCCTTACCACTGTTTATCATATTAAATTTTCATTAAATTAAATTAAGTACTTTAAAATTTATTCAAGAAAACTTGTTTTCCAGTGGCTTCCTTTAGAAGGCCGTATCTCTGAGAGGAAAGCCGCTAGGAAAAAAAATTATGGGAACTTGTAATTATATTTTTTAATGTTCTATTAGAATCCAAGAGATTTCCCACATTTTCCAGGACACCTGTATATGATTAAATAAAGAAAAAAATATTTGACATATGTCGAGAAAACGGTGCCAAGTAATGACGCATGAGACATCTTTCCGCGAAAAGTGTATATGTTCCAAAATAAAGGTAAAAATTTAAATAAACGTTAGCTGAAAAATTATCTTAAGGGAGCTGTAGCCTCTAGAAAGATTTACGAAGAAAGCAGCATAAAAATTGTTGGCAATGACGAAATGGGCTAATCACATTTAAAGCTTTTTACCATTTATATGTGGTTATATGGTTATACAGGGTGTCTCCGAAATGCGTGTACAACGTAAGACCACAAATTCCTTGGCTCAAAATAGGTCGATTTCAGTTAACTTATCTATATCCAAAGTTGCTTCGTTTCGCCGCTAGAAGGCTTTAAAAATAATATTTTCTATGAGTTTTTCTTAAATTACTCGAAAAATTTGTATTAGATTTTATTCATTTTTCGACGATGTCTTTATATCAGCTGACTACAGCTTTCTGTTGAACAAATTCGAATTTCCAAACATACAGGGCGTTTACAAACACTCTCACCACAACTTATTCATCCAAATCTTTTTAACCATCCTGTATAATTTTCTATCAATTCATTTTCTGAATAGCTATATTAATTTAGACATTATTTTCTCTCTTATAAAATTTCAGTTGGGCAAACGGTTTAGCCGCAAAAAAACATTTTCTAATTGCTGCAAGTTCAAATTTGTAAGTTAAGGTAACATTAACCCAGTTCAAAGTAGTAATTTCTTCACACGATGTGCAGCTCTTTCAAGAAAATCACATTTTAGAGGATTGGAAGTAGCTTTTGCTCAAAATGTTGCCAGGATTTGTGACCATCATCAGGGCAAAAATAAAACAATGTGCAAAATTTTTACTGTTTGCTCTTTTCGTTCCATTTTTGCTTTTATGATACCCAATAAACAAAATCAGAAGGTACTAGGTTTACTGATCTTCCTGACCAGTTTACAGAAGCATGATTTCCTCTTTATTTTCTTCGATTCTACAGTAGAATCTGCATAAATCGGACTAAAAGGGCTAAACCCTGATAACGTTCACAAATGCTGGCGAAAATTTGAAAATTTTAAGCAATAAACTACTTCCAAACCTATAACATGTGGTTGTATTGAAAGATCTTCATATCCCGTTAAGAAATTAGTACTTTTAATTTTGTTAATGTTATCTTAATTTACAGTTTTGGGCTTGTAGGCATTTAGAAAATCTTCTTTTGTGCCTAAACCGTTTGCCCAACTCAAATTTTGTAAGAGAGAAAATAGTTTCTAAATGAATGTAGCTATTCAGAAAAAAACTTGTTAGAAAATTATACAGGGTGGATAAAAAGATTTGGATGAATAACTTGGGGGTAAGAGTGTTTCTAAACACTCTGTATGTTGCGAAATTCGAATTTGTTCTACAGCAAGCTGTGCCCACCTGATATAAAGACGTGGTCAAAAAATGAATAAAATCTAATGAAGATTTTTCAAGTAATCTAAGGAAAACTCAGGGAAAATGTTATTTTTAAAGTCCTCCAACGGCGAAACGAAACAACTTTGGATATAGATAAGTTAACTTAAATCGACCTATTTTGAACCAAGGAATCTGTGGTCTCACGTTGTACACGCATTTTGGATACACCCTGTATAAGTAAACTTAAAACTGGCATGATTCCGAAACAGAAGATTAAAAAAGTTTTTTTGTGTAGTCTTTACTCTTTATTTTCTATGGAAAATGTTTAGAGCGCGCTCTAAGGCTGGTTTTAGTGCTCAACCGACGGTCGGTACTGACCGTCAGTACTGACGAAACGCGCTGACCGTCGGTTTGTGTTGTTCAGTGCTTAGCTGATTGACAGATCTGTCAAAATGCGCTGACCGTCAGTTTGTACAGTCTCACGAAAAATGGACTCATTAACAAATTGTACGATACTTGGGTATTTCTTTGTTCTGTAATTCTTTAACCGTGCATCACGGTCTTTATATAAATTATGAGACAAGTCCCATAATTCCGGATGCAACCGGACTTCGGTTATTAATCGTTCTATGTCTATGCTCATTATTTCACAATGACTATATCTCAGTCTGTCAGTTGGCTGACGTACATACGGACGCGTTCGACCGACAGTTGTCATACGCGCCGCTTACCGTACGCGCGTAGGGTTCATCAGTGCAGCACTGAACAGCTACATATAAATACGTTGATAAGCTACGCGCGACCGACGTCGGTACCGACCGTCGGTTGAGCACTAAAACCAGCCTAAACCTGTACGTGTTTAAACACGCGTAAAACATGTGGATCGCCAAAGCCTTTACACAGACGTTCAAACATGCGGGATTGGCACACCAAGTTTCAATGGCCCGCGAAATAATGTAAATGTAAAGATACCTATTGGTGACCTTTATGGAAAACCAATACTTTCATGTGACTTCTCGTGGTAATAGAGACTGGTATGTCAAAAATTTGATTCATTCATCTTGTGCTACCCTTTTTGAACCAATGTTTATTTAAACTTTTCCTTTATTTTTGGTGGTAGAATACATTAGTAGTGTATGGCCGTTTAATATTGAGACATCCTGTACAATGACATATTTGTTTTTAAATGATCCTCAAAGTTTGTAACCTTTTTAAACAATCTGTTGTATTTAAACTAATTTTAATAACAATTAAAAAAATACTTGTCATGCGTTATTACCATCCAACAAACTCAAATAAACTTTGATAATATCTCACCTGTTAAAATTTCCGCACAAGGTCTTATTAAAGAAAACAGTGCCAAAGCGCTAAGATTTCGGACAATTTTAGAAACAAAATTACTATTCGAATCGGAACCGAAACGAACTAAACTCGATTATAATTGAACTAAGCTTGTTTGTAATTTCAAAACGAGAAGGAAAAATATTGAAATTTTAACTAAAAACTTACCGTTGTAACTCGGAATCTGGCCGATCGATCGTCCCATTGACGACCTACAACTGTACGAACGGTCAAAATCGTCATCATCAAACGGCTTTGGATGGTCTAAATTTCTTGATGGGCTCGCTCCGATCGGTGATTCATATCTTAACCTATAAGTAGGTTCTTTTGCAGCACTTGGAGTCCTAAAACAAAATAGATTTGATTAACCTTGTTTCTGAATTATCCATATCAAATATCTCCCCCATAATATAATCAAGATTGTTTTAGTCTAATTTCAATTCACCTTGAAGCATTCCTTGGATCCAAATTAGCAGCCTTCCACAATTTAACTTTTTCTCTTTCCTTAACATCTTTCAAAAAGACCTTCCCCATTCCCGAATCGATCTTGGACAATTCCTCTTGTTCCTTGCGCAACTGTACGTCTTTAACTTCGCCAGAATCATTAGCTCCATCAACTCCGTCTTCGTCGTCGGAATTAGACACCCCTTTATAGGAATCAGACCATCGCTTCCGTCTTTCAGGGTCCGTATATGGATAAGGTGGCGCTGGGAAGTCATCCCGTTCGATTTTCGGTTTCTCGCCTGGTTTCGGTGGTTTAGCGGCCGGATAATGTGATAATTCTATCGGTTCTTCGTTGTTCATGTGCGGCGACTTCGGACGGGGTGTTTCCGATCGGATCGAATCGACCAGAACCTTCATTGCCGATTTGGAACCATGTCGAGATTTTCCGGTGCTACTTCTCAACGAATTTTGAGCTTAAATTTTTAAAAAGAAGGTTAAATTTTCATCAAAATAATAAAAAATTTGATTGTATAAGAACTAAGAAAAAAGAAAAACTTACAGGTTGGTCTGTGGAAATGTGGTGATGTTGGTGCCTTATCATAAGGTTCTATAGGTCTGCGAAGGTATCCTAAGGTGGGTTCTTCTGTCAAATAACTGTACGTGTATATTCTTGAGATGTCATCGTTTGAAGTAGCCGATTTGCTGTAATCGCGAAGGATTAACCCAGGCGATGGTGTTCGATAACTGTATTGCTGGATAAATCAATAAAAAACATTAAGAAAAAAACGAAAACATAGAATCATTGAAAATGATTTTAAAATTTTCCAAAAATAGCACTTATGTAATTGAAAGTTCAATTTTACAAACCAATAATTAATTGAAAAAGGTATAACTGTGGTAAACATCTGATAACTAACATATCTTATAGTTAGATTGTTTGCATTTAAGATTGAATAAAATTATTCACAATTAATAAAATTACAATTATTACTCGTCTATATTAAAAATATAGCATAGAATTTTACAATCGCGAAACCATTGCTCAAAAAGCATAATTCTCCACTCCAATGAGAATGACCTTATATATCTTTCAACCAACTCTTTCCGACGATTTATCTCATTTGACAATCTTGGCATCTTCCGCTTCTAATATGTAAATAGCTATTATACTGCTACTCTAACGTTCTAAGAACCTATTAATGTGAAGAGTGTTGTAAAGCGGAGTGCACAAAGTTGCGACAAAAGCGGTCAACAGGATTTACTATTGTGTTTAAATACATGTCTTACAGTTTATGTTATTTGCCGGTATTGTAAATTTGCCTCTTGAAAGGGTTTTTGGGCTCCAGCATAATAGTTATTGACTTTAAGAATTTATAATATTATTCTAGTCCATTTAATTTTAGAACAAAGTATTAAAAGAGAAGGAGACTGAAATAGGCCACGTCACGTTACAAAACTTTGTACCATGTGACCACGTCAAATTAAATTATCCCAAGGTCGGTAACGCATTTTGCGTCAGTTCGTTTTTGATTAACATCAGAATACAATAAAAATGACCTAAGCAACTTTTAATCAACAAATTTAAAAGAAAGACAACTTTTTAATTAATTAAAAACTCTTAATAAACAACTTAGAACAAAAATAAGTAAAACCAACCAAATAAAACAATAAAAAATAAAAAAGAAACAAACCTTTCTAGACATGCTGGTTGGGCTATACAAAGAACCGGTCAAGCTTGGCGTTCTAGAGCGCATCGAAAACTGTGTTTACGTGCAAAAACGAAACCAAAAACAAAAAGAATAAAAACACCAAACGTTAGCTATTAATTTCCTAAAAAACAAGCAATAATTTATTTCGTTTCTACTAACCTGCATTTCACTAGCTGCAGAACAACTTATCCTATCAAAATCCCTCGCTGATGTATCAGTATCCGTACAGTGTCCGTTTTCTGTAGTTCCGTTTAATATTTGTCCGTTCTCGGTAGGTCCGGGACCGCATCTAGGATGCCAAATCGCTCCGCCTTGCAAATACATTTCTTCACCGTCTCCAAAAGGATCTCCACACTTCGTACAACGAGCGCAAGTTGGATGAAAATGATGATTATCACCCGCCTAATAATACATCATTTTTAATTAACAAAACGATGCTAATTTGAAGAAATTTTAGACAAACCTGAAGAACTTTTCCGCTTATATATCGTTCGCAGTAAGCGCATTTCACTCCAAATTGCTTATGGTAGTCTTTCTCACAATAAGGAACACCTTCTTTACCCATATATTCGCCGTGCAGAACCATACCGCATTTTCCGCATTTAAAACACCAAATGTGCCATTGTCGTTCCAAGGCGACTAGGGCTTGGCCTTCCTTTAACTCCTGACGACAGCCAGCACACTCTAAAATAAACCAAACATCTCGAAAAAAACTTCCCCAAAAAGCCTTAAAAGCTTGGTAAATTGGTTCTATTTCGATCTTCCCCCGAATTTATAACGGTTACAAATCGTCCCCTTTCGCTACGAAAATAGAAAGAACGTAGACGTTGCGGCGCCCCAAGATGTGTTTATAGTTTGGGAGGGATATAAATAGATTACTCTGCGCGTTATTTAGAAGACTTTTACAGTAATAACAACTTCATGAAGAAATCGATACAAATTGAGGTAAAATTCATTAAATGGTTACAGTACACTTACCGTTTGGATTCTGTGATGTAGGACTCGTAGCTTGAGGCGAGACTGTTTGCTTCACGGGAATTTGAACGCATTTCTGACACAAAACTTCTTTTCCGGTATAAGTGACTTTTTCGCCGGAAGGAAACGCTTGACGACATCTGGCGCACGTAAAACATTTTTGATGGTAGGTTTTACCTAGGGCCGTCACAACCTGAAAAAATAATTTAAAAGGTACATTAGTTTTAATAGATTCTTCCACAACTTATGAATTTAAAGTTCTGTTATTGTATTAATGAAGTTGTATTATTGAATAAAGGTGTAAAGTTGCATTGTTTTAAAAGTGTTAGCATTAAAGATAATTCTTTTGTCTCAACGAATGATTTGGTTTAAAATAACTGTCCTGTTGAAAATTACAAATTTCAGTCACTGAAAAATAAAAGACTTCGGAATTGTATTCTATCAAAATCGATGTCAAATGATGTAGATGTTGAATGCTCTTTCGTGTAGCATATAAAGGGGAATGACTGTAATTCAGTGTAATTTGGTACACTTTACTTCAAGTATGAACTGTGATACAACGAACGGATATATAACCAAAATTTAATAACGCGCTGAACTGCTAATTGCAAGCAGTACAGCTTTAACGAATAAAGCTATTATCAAAACAGGAAAAAATAATAACAATAGTAGCTTTAGATTAAAAATTGTCTTGCCAAAGATGACAGTTGGGTTGGAGCAATTTCATTTCGATATCATTTGAAGTTGCTTTGTTAATAAATTACAGTTATTTTAAGTAGGATTACCAGACTTATAAAAAACTTATTCTGCCAAAAAATGGTACTTGTTACATGGTACTTAGTTTCTCGTAATAAAATTTTCATTATATTAGATAAATTCACTATTGAGCACTTAAAAACACATTACAAAATTAATTCCAAGGTCCACACCAGGCAAAATCATCAGATATTTTAGCCGTAAATTGCAGTTATCTTGACGTCAGATTAACCTCAATAAATATTTTATGGTTGTTTACGGTCATTCTGGTTTTTAACAAATTACACGTACTGTTTTATAACTACTGCAAAATTCAAAGAAGTGTTGAGAGGACCAATAAATGGAATTCTATAAATATTTTATGGTTGTTTACAGTCATTTTGGTTTTTAACAAATTACACGTAGTGTTTTATACTACTGCAGAATCCAAAGAGGTGTTGAGGGGGGGTAATAAATGGAACTATTTTTCATAATCGTAAGAAACCCACCTTTCAAGTACCCCAGACGTAAATGAAGTTGTTATGGGTTGACTTGATATTTGCCTGAATACTTGTCAGTTTGAAAGAGTCAATGTAATCTTATCTTAACCTATAAATCAATGAACTAGGTTAGGTAGTACTTACTAATGAGAAATAAAGATTGTCGGAAAATCATTAATAAAGGGATTAACAAGGAAAATAGATAACTGCCTTCATTACTATGATCAAACAAGTTATTTGATAGTAAACTGAATAGTAAATCATTAATTCTAAATGATGTACAAATAAAACTTTTACAGGGTGAGTCTGGATAAGAGCCCCACCAACCCAATCCCCTCTATAATTTCTAAACCATTAAAGATTTTAGAAAAAATGTTATAGCATACAGATAAGGCGTGCAATACTCTTTCTCCTACCTGGATTACCAAAACGGCGTTGAAAGTACCTACAGTTGCTCCCAAAAGTATCCGGCCGCCTGACAAATTCTCACATTTAACACTATATTACCTAAGAATTAAATAATATAACCAATAGTTATTTTTTTTATGATGCTAGTATATTATCATTCAACTTTTGATAATGTAGTGGTATTAGGAATAAGAAATTGCAAATATAACAACAGCAAACAATACAACAAAGAACCTAAATAAAATTATTATAGGCACACAAAAGTATCCGGCCACCTATATAAAATAGCTTTAAAAAAACTAAATATGTAACTCTTAAAAGCTATTAAAACAGCTTTTTAATATTTTGTGGGGTAACCTTTTGAATTTAAAACATCTCTCAATCTGTTGGGCATTGACTTAACCAATTTATTCGTTAATGAAGAGTTTATCATCTTCCATTCCAGCCGTAAATGTTTAAGCATTTCTTTACTGGAAATGCGCTTTTTGTTCAGACTAACAAAACTTTCAAAATTGCCCATAAATGCTCTATTGGGTTGAGATCTGGTGATTGGAGTGGAGTTTTTAATTGATTTGTAATATAATAACCATTCTCCCGTTCTCATGCCACATAATGTATTAAGTAATATAGTGTTAAATGTGAAAATTTGCCAGGCAGCCGGATACTTTTGGGAGCAACTGTATGTTTAGAAAACAATCAATATGATTTTTTCAGAAATTATTAATTTTTGATAAGTAGTGTCTTATATAAAAACGATCGTGTTCCAAAACACTATCTAATAGGAGAGGTTGGGGCAAGACGGAGAAGTGGGGTAAGATGGGGTACCCGGTCTATACTTACAATAAAGCACTTTTATGCAACGGTAAAAATAATGACAGCCTTCCTTAACTCCTTCTCATCATGTCATTTGATAACCAATTATGTAGGAAGTCGCTTTGCCATGATACTGAGAAAAATCGCGTTATGTCGAGTTTTCTTATAATTTTTGAATAATTTTATCGCGTGATAGCTATTAAACGATCACCATATCGTTATCATACAAGAGTTTCATGAAATTAGTGAAAAATGAGTATTAAAGATAAGTACTTTTTTTAAGACCATTTTAAGTGTACAGTTACGTTATTATTCTTTTTTATAAAAATGCCCAATGAGGCAAAATGGGATACCCCGTCTTAACTTCCTCATTTAGAGTGGGATGGAATGAGACGAGGAGGTGAAGTAAGATGCGGCAACTCATCTTAGGAAGAAATTTGAAAGATTCAAAAAGATAGAGGAAGACTGTGAGTAAAAAGGGGAGATTTTATGACAAAACTTCAAAGAAAAAAAAGCTTACAAAATTAATGTGATGAGGCCTGTATGTTTGTGTATGATGTGAATCTGATTATCAGTCTTTAATAATGTTAATTTAGTTACACTTTTTATCTTGTTTCAGGTATATAATATCTAAAAATGACTTCTTATGTTTAATCGTTAATTACGTTGAAATTACTGAATTAGTATTCCGCTCTTGCCAAAAATCTTAAAGTTTACTCTTCGAATGTTATGTAAACAAAAAGTATTTTTCTCTATGAACGAAATTCTAGATTTAATTTACCTTCAAAGCTTAAGTACTCCGTATTGCCCCACCCTCCCCTACGTTTAAAATAAGCGTAGCGTTTCAGTACAAAAAAACATCCGTTTATATTACTATTTTGCTATGGAACATCCTGTATAAATCTTTTTTAGTTATCGAAGTAGAACATTGGAAGCCCTATCTCATTTCAACAACAATTTATATGAAATCTTCAATGTGTAGAGGTTACAGAGGGACTTATTCAAACTCATCCTGCAGAAATAATGGAATACATTACTCGTGAACTAATTGAAACTGAGCTCAACTTATAATTATTGTTGTGATGAAGTTATCATTTCATAAATTGTAGCATTCTTTTTCTTAGAGTATCAGTTATTATTTAAGAAAGGTTATTCTTGAAAAACTCAAACATTCTACATTGTCAAATTTAAATATTTTTCCATTTTCGTTATTATCGTACAACAATTAATAATTTAACGCTGTTTTACAATTAAATTGATACTTGAAGGAAGATTGATGGAAAAAATGAAAACGAAAAAAAAAAAAACTAATTGTGTTAATTTATCGATTTATCAGATTACACAAAAAAACTTATCCAAAAAATATCTACAAGTCTCCGATGAAATCTAACGAAATATAAGGGTGCCGAGAGTGTAACACCTCAACTGCAAGCGACCTCGGAGGGCAATTTCCTCTCGTCTTCTTAATGATAGAATTACTACCGTCCTCGTTTTGAGTGGAAATAGTTAACTCATTTAACCTTATCAGCCATTAAAAAGTAGAACAAATTTTAAATTTATTTTTATTACATTTGCGGTAACTTTGTTATTTATATCCATAATAAGAAAAACATATAAATTATTGGAAAATTTCAGGGTTAAACGGGTTAGTTAAAAAATAACAAATTTACAACATTAAACTGCATTATTACTTATAAATAAGATATTTGAAGATGTTTGGATTTTACCAAGAGTTAATTTTAAGCTAACCTTTTGAACTTGGACGATCATTAGCGGCAAAAAAATATTTTATATATTGATTTAAATCATACTTAAAAATAAACTTTTGAACTTTGTATTTTTAATAGAAATTATTAATCATCGCGATAAATGAATATGTACACTTTTTAACGATCTTTATCATAAACCTATAAAAAACTAATTTTAATCAATTACAGTGTGACCTCGATTATCTCAATTTATTAATGTCAAAGTCGATTATCCATTTAAGTGATCACAATTAGTTTGGATTATCGATGTTACATTGTATTACGTTATCAGACTTATTTTTTGTCTTTCTTGGATGATTAAATTTTATTAAATTAAAATACGAAATTTACCTCTCCTTCAACATAATCCTGACAAGCGGCACATTTCGTCCCAAAGTTCTTCTGATAATCACTGGTACAGTAGTAGTCACCGTTTTTGGCGAAAAAGCCGCCCTGGGCAAGCGAATTCTGGCAAACTTTGCACTTAAAGCACTGCGTGTGAAAGTATTTATCCTGTACTCTGAGCACCTCACCGGAACATTTCTTTTTGCACACTTGGCAAAGTGTTTTACCTAGAAATCATAAAAGAATAAATATTATTAACGCGAAAACCTATTAAAACTAAAATAGACGATAAGTAAACAAGTAAATGTCATTAAACAAGCCAGAATAAGTAAGGTCATTATTAAGTAAGCTCAGTGACGTCACTGAGACGTGAGTCGATGGGTCAAATGTAAAAAATGCGGTCATCTCATGAATAAATGACTCACAAACTCACAGTTTCCATTTAAATGACCTTAAATGTCAACTTAAAGCTTCTTTTTTTTACCTAGTTAATTTTAATATCCTTTCTAATTTAACTTTGACTCCTACTTAATTAAATAACAAACAAAAAATTTCACAAACAACAAAAAAAACTTATATAACATGTAACTATATATTCTAATTATTATACTTTTGTTAAAGCTAAATTATACTTTATTCACAACCTTTATGAAGTCTACAAAAAGAAATCTTGTCTATTTCAAGCATGAATTACATTTTAGAAAGCGAATTTTCACGAAATTCCATTTTGTTATACAACATCCGTTAAAAAATCCGCTTTTTTATCCTCCTTTAACAATCAAGACGGTCGTAATCGCTAATTTAAGCGCGAGTGTTAACATAACAACCTGTTTGCGACCGTTTTATTTACACTTGGCACACACGTATTGCATATATTGAGTGTTTACTGAGAAAATAAGACGTCAAAGTCTCACCTGATCGTTAATATGGGTCAATTAGGGATGATTAAATTTTATTTCGAAAACCTATATTTTATTACTAACGATCAGAATAACAACTGTAAACGTGTCTAGATTAATTTGCACGTTTAATAAGGTTTTTTTCTTCGATTTTTGCATAAATGAGTAACTAGGGCATAATGAAGCCGCAAAACCGGTTCGAACGAGACCGTGCAAATCCCTGGACGTTTCGCATGCTAATCAGATCACGTGAAAAGGAAAAATGCGCGTGCTTACGGGTCACTGGGACAAAACAGCCTTTTTACTATGCTTACAGATTGTTGAGATTTATGCAGATAGAATAGTAACTAAACGGATTGAAATTAAACTCAAAAATCAATTTGAAATGATGTAATAATTCAATTTCTTTTTGTTATTTAAGTATTTTATTAACACTATGTTGATTAATAAAGATAATTAAATAAGAAATACTTTGGTGTTATTTTATTTTAATTTCTATTAGTTTTGGCTGTGTGGTCATTTTCAGGAAATATGTTAATTAACAACTACATTATTTAATATAGATAAACCTTTAAAAACAGTATTAAGGGTTTTTAAAAGTTTATGTTTACTTTAAATACAGTTGCCGTTAATTGATGTGCTTCCTGAAGATGGCTATATAATAGAAACTAGTAGAAATAAAATAACACATAAGTATTTCTTGGTTAATTATATTTATTAATTACAACTTTATTCTACTTTGTTTAAAATTTAAGTTTGCGAAATAATAAAAATGATTATTTTTCTAGTTTTACTTTACGATTCATTCATGGAATTAGAGAAAATAAAAGAAAAAGTTGGTTTAGTTGATTTAATTCATTTTTCATGATTTTTTTTAACAATAACTGATTCTTTTTGGAATCTTAATACTATTCATTACATGTAACATTTGAACTGACTGAGTTTTTCAGATAAGAGTTTTGTTTAAAATTAAACTTCAATAAATAATTACTGAAATTTGAGAAAATAAAAAAGTTTAGGTTGATTTGGTCGATTCAAACTACTTTTAATATTAATTTACTTATGAACACGTTAAGTGCCGCCATTGTAACAAAATTTCGCTTCTTGTGGCCACCACTATTTATTTTTATTGAACTAGGTGGTTTAAATACAAGACAATACCCAAAAACTGATCGAAATACCGATCGTTTGGTATCGTGCATAAACATGAGCTTCTCACTGCACTCAACGTGTTAAGAAATTTCAATATTTGGAATAGAATAATTTCAGGAATTGTTTTTTTTTTTAATCCAATTGTTTCTCAAGTTATACAATAACGTCAATGGCCATTGTCGAAATATGTGCTGGGATAAAATGGGTTAAGTATTTTCAATACTCCATTTAATAGAAAAATATAGACGCGTAAATTTAAAGATTTACTTTGCCTTACTATTACAATGAAGATATCTTGTTTTTGATTACAGGAAATTATTTTAGTTTCATAAACTATTCGTCATTGACTTACGTCAATAAATGGAAAAACCGGGAAGGTGTTTTATAACAGGTGGTCACACTTAAACGTTAAAAATCCAATACTCCGACTTAAACAAACACTCACAAACATGAAGAAAACATTTTATTTGTGCTTCCAATTCTTCATGTTTTATCACGGATTTTTTTTTTTAAATTTAAGAATAACTACTTATTATAAAACATCCTCCCGTTTTTTCTTTTAATTTATTAATGTGACTAAACTGAAGACGTGACATTTCCAAAACCGGTAGTTGAAACTTAAAAATAAAATATCTTCCGATTTACTCACTTTTTTTCCTATTTTATAACATCTAAAGAACACGTAGACATTCCTCGCAAAAAAATATTTCAAAATATTTACAGTTTGTCAATGATAATTTTTGTTAAAATTAAACTTAAAACAATCATTCACGGAATTTGGGAAAATAGAAAAAAAAGTTTGTATTGGGTTGGTTGATTTTACTCATATTTCAAGCTATTTTTAACAACTACTTTCGCTGAAGAGCTTGCCAAATGCTCCGATTGCCAAAATACATAAGTCTTTGTGTTGCGAGAATAAAAGAAAGTTGAAAAAAAACCTAAACAAAGGGGAAGACATTTCTGAATTTTTATTTCAATTGAAGTCTGGAGATCGAAAGAAGATTATATTAATAAATTATTTTCAAAAAGAACTGTCGCTAAAGACCTTGCCAAATCTTTGGATTTCTAAAGTACACAATTCTATGGGTTTTTCGAATAAAAGAAAATTTATATAAAATCCAAAAAGGTAAAAAAAAAATAAATAAATAAAATAAAATAAAATAAATTCCTCTGCAAATAAATTTTATATCGACTTTAATAGTTTAGGCGGCTCTCACACTAAGCCAACCAGCAACAAGCGATATTGTAACCTATTAACATTTTACAGATAATTAAATGATGTCTCTCATATTGAAGCAATTCGATATTGCAAATAAAGAGCCGATATGGGATTGCTCCAATGTGAGACGTCTGCGTTAATTCTATGTAAAATGTCATTAGGTGTCAATATCGCTTGTTGTTAGTCGTTAGTTGCTAGTTGCTTGTTGCCTCAGTGTGAGACGTACCTAGACGCTGAAATGATACATTAATAATAAAAGCTATTTTTTAAAATAACTTTCGCTGAAAAACTTGTCAAGTCTTGGATTACCAAAATACTAAAGTCATTGTGTTATGGAAATAAAAGGAAGTTTTAATAGCTTTGTACGTATAAACGATTTCCAATGGTTTCTGATTTTTTGAACCAACCAAGATTTTGGATTTTTTACATGTATCCAAAATGAAACAATTTCATTGCTTGAAAAAAAAAAATCCCAAACGGTTGGAAATTGCCTCTACGAACAAAGCTAATAAAACTTTAAAACGCCAAAAACTCTTTCATAAATTTTATATGGATTCAAATAATAGCCTGAATGTTGAAACGAAAGGTTTGTTGGTGCAGGTGATTTCCAACAGTTTCTGATTTCTCCAACCAATCAAATTGTTAAATTTTGAACACATACAAAATACAAAAAAAATCCTCAATCTTGATTGGTTGAAAAAAATCAGAAACTGTTGGAAATCGTCTGCAGAAACAAAGCGAATGTTATATGATTGTTCCGTTGAGACCGTTTAATACCTCAAATATTCTCCAGAAAATTTTAAAAGTTTATTAAAATTGTTTTGGTTTAAACTTAACCCGACATTCAACAGCTGGGGTATGACAAACCCCAAACCATCCCAGATTATAATATGTATACTATATTGTTATATCAGTATTGTTAATAAAAATATAGGACTTTTTATTTGCTCTGATCGTTCTCACATCCCACGTGTCGGATGCCGGGTTAATGAAATATGACCTATTTCGATTATAAAACCATCCTCAAAACAAAATTCAAAAAAGCGAAAAGAATTTCACTGTAAATTTTATATCGACCTTAAGAAATTAAAGAGTGAAATAATACTACATTAATATCAAAAGCTATTTTTACAAAAACTTTCGCTGAAAAGCTTGCCAACTCCTTCGATTGCCAAACTACCCAATTCATTGGATTATGAAAATAAAAGAAAGTTTTAATACAACTTAAAAATGTCAGAAAACTCTTTTATAAATTTTATATGGTTTCAAATAATAGTCTAATTTGTTAGAAATAGAGTTGAATAGAATATGTTAAAAATTTATTAAACGTATTTTAGTTTAAATTTAATGAAACAACAGCCTTTTCTTTTATTTTTATTTTGATCTGTTTGTGTTATAAAACCATCCTCAGAAAATACTTGTTAACGCAAACCATTGCAAATTTTTGTTGTTAAGTAAAAGGTATTCATTTAAATTCGGGCTTAAGTGACCTGAGCTCTACCAACAACTTTGTCGCGTTCGTTTTCTACGTATCTCTTCATCATTGTCTACCGCCGAGAATACACCTGGCGAATGTTACCATTCGTTCGCATTCTCGAGAATTTCTTGCTCACGCGTGGACGTGCATTTGCAGCGAAATTAATAGCAGGACGAATGGGATAGGCGCGAACGAACGCGTTCCATCGGTTGTCGGTAAAAGTAAAAAGATCAAAGGAAAATGCCAGCCACGAATGTCTGGAAACGTTCATATGTGGACGTGTTCAGTAAGATGCAGTAGTTGTCTAGCGTTCGTCGCGAAAAGTTGTGTTGTAATGATGAAATGATGCCATTAGAATCTTCATTTCTTTCATAACCTCAGGCACAAAAATTATTATTTCCGTAGATATTTCTGCCCATGCCTCCTTCGTTTTGACATTACAGTAATAAAACTAGTTAGTTGTGTCCCACAGCACCGGGTGCGTACGGTACATCTCAATGAGTTTTATGTATTCATGACGCTCCATGAAACCTATTAAAAAATACACTTTCAAACAACAGTTCAAATTTTGGTACTACTTATTTCTTCTATTTGATTTATATTCATATTTATTTTCCTTCGCAATGGCCATGTTCACGAATTGCACACCAAACGAACAAAATGCGAACGAGTGGAACTATTCGCAATGAGAGAAAGCTAGCTATTCGTTCAAATGTATTATGCTACCCTGAAGGAATCTTTGCGAACGGGTAGCAATGGTGCACGTGAAGGCCGATTTACATCAGACGAGCGAATGCTCATTCTATACCCAGTCTACCAAATTCTTTTAGTCTAAACCAGGGATTCCCAACCTTTTTCTTGTATCGACCCCTTGTAAGAGAACAGTTTCTTATATCGACCCCCTAGCACTTTTACAAAATTTTGTTGAAAAGTCGTCAATGTGATGGCTGCGCTTGATGTGTCGATACTATTTTTTTAATATTTGGCTTAAAATTACTTAATGCAATTCTCAAGTCCCCTCTTTCGAAAACATTCAATCTATTTCTTGTTTTACGCAGCAAGTTGTTGAAGTGACTAAAACCTGGTTCCACTAAATAAGAACAGGGGAACGTTAATAATAGTGGTTCTGTAATAACTAGTAATTGTGGATACTTTTCCCTGATGATTTTCAAATTCCAAAACTTTGCGTATCCGTGTGTTTTGAATAAGAGTTGTGCTTGAACATCTTTCTTCAACGCAATTAACTCTTCTTGCACCATAATATTATATCGAGATATATCGCTCTGTAATGGATCTATAAGCCATGCTGGCACATCCAAATTTTCTATGTCTCGAAAGCGAACAGCTATAGCTATCGACCCCCAATCGACCCTCTGATCAACATTGACCCCCTCTACAACTTCGATGACCCCCAAGGAGTCGATACCGACCCCGTTGGGAATCCCTGGTCTAAACAGATGTGGAGCATTCTTTCGTTGTTCTGTCTGCGTTCACAAAGATTCTATGGAATATTCTAAGAATGCTCGTTCACTTGATGTAAACAGCACTAGAGCGTGCGAACATTTGCTTAGAGCGTTCTTGCGTGTTCGGACGTGCTCGCTCCTTGAAGCGGTCTCTTCAAAGCGTTCTTGCGTTCTAGCGATTTAAATACATACGTATCGATTTAATTATGGATTGGTCTCAAGAGAAATGTCTATTAATGATAGAAGCCTACCGAAATTTCAAATGTCTGTGGGATCCAACTTTTGAACACTATAAGAATACAACTCGTAAACAAGATGCTTGGCAAGAAATTGCAAATCTACTAGAATGTAATGTTGAAGAAGCAAAAAAAAAGATGGACTCGCTTCTTGCATCTTACCGCCGAGAAAGGCAAAAAACAATGACCACGAAATCAGGCAGCTACTTCAGATCTAGCATTACATATTGTGGATTTAGATATTTTAATAAAGTACATCAGGCTTTCTTAAGAATCTCCAATTGCCAAAAATCTTAAAGTCACTGCTAGCCCCTATCGTACGCAGGAATCGAGTCTCTAAAATTCGTACTTGATTTCCGAATTTTGTCGCTGATCAGAGATAATAAATGATCAAAATCTTCTGATACCATTCTACAAAAATTTTGGAATTGACCACTTTCTTCTTGTTCTTGCATATCCGTCATCGTTTCACCTACATTATCCAGTATCCTTCGCTGCATTAAATTTATCACCCACCAACGTCTATTCCTTCTTTTCTTTTTGAGTGTTTGAGACAAAATAATAAATGCAGCACTTGCAATTATAATATTGCCGTCAGAGTCGGACATAACGAAGCACTACCAACCATAGGATTGATATGAACGAACAATAAGCATTCGTTCCGCTGATTTAAACATCTTTCTGCAAGAATTCTAGCTCTTGGTTCTCATTTTTGCTCGTTGATATTTTGGTGTAAACGATGAAAACGATCTTTCGTTTACACTAAAAGATCAAGAAGGAATGCTTTTGTTCTAACTCTAGCTCTATGTTCGTTTGGTTTATATTAGAGATGGGACCGAAGCCGAATAATTATTCGGTATTCGGCTTATTCGGCTTCATTTGCAATATTCGGTTTTCGGCCAAATATTGAATTTATTTACCGAATATTCGGTTGTTTATGTGACTGTTGTAAGTTTTAATAAATTCGAAGAATATATTGAATGAGCTACAAATGATAACTGTAAACTCACTGAAAACTGTATTTGATGGGGCTGATAAGTACACTTTTGCCAGTTTACTCATTTTTGGGTATTTCAAGCTATGTTGTTTCCACTGAGTAAATGAAACTTGTTCTTTCATTGGTAATTCCTGAGACAAGTAACCGTCCAGTTCAATTGCTACTCTATTTCTAGGACTGCAGTCATCAACGGCCTTGGTAGATGTGGCTATGGCGTTATAGCAGTCCCAAAACGAAAAATGACGTCGATTCAAATTTTTACCTGTTATAATATTTCAGAGCGTCATTTCCATCGCTCTCTGTATCATCTCTGCTACTGCTTCCAAAGTGTAAGTCACTTCCAAGTGCTTTCAAAAAATAGTATGTCTTATAACGGATATATATATATTCACACGAAAAAAAGTTTAAGCGATATCGGGGATTCAACAACGTTGCCATAAAATAATTTTTTCCCTCTCTATTTCTTTGAATCTTATTTTCACGCCATTCAACAAAGACCGAATATTCGGTTCATATTTAGCCGAATATTCGGTATTCGGTAGACTTACTATTCGTCACATTACTAGTTTAAATGCACCTTGAGAACGAATGTGAACGACTGCGAACGAATGGTAACATTCGCCAGGTGTATTCCCGGCTTAATAAAAGTTTAAGGCATGTTTGAACACGAATTTAAATGAACACCCCATATAAAATAAACAATAAAACTTTAAAAGTATCTTTAAATGGAATAATAATTTCTTTTCAACAGTTTAGTATTTAAATTAGTATTTAGGTTGTTTAGATCAGCGAGTTGTAATTATTGGATCACGACCCAATTTTGTGTCGTGAAGAGTAGAAAAATGGGTCGCATGGTGAAACCTTTCATTTTTTATAATAGTAATTATCCTCATTTAAATTTTTTATGGGTCGCATGGAGATTTTTATCGATATTTTTAGGTTGCAATTTAAAAAAGTTTGCGAAATGCTGGTTTAGAACTTTGTAATAATATGTATTTTCGTTTAAATTCGCATAAAAAATTGGAATTAAAAAAAAGTATGGGTTTGGTTGCTTTCGTTGATTTAATCAATTTTTCAAGCTATTTTTAACCGAAACTTTCGCTTAAGAGCTTGCCAAATCGTCCGATTGCCAAAATACACAGATCTTTAGGTTGTGGAAAGAAAAGAAAGTTAAATAAAAAACCAAAAAAATATTTTTTTAAGATCCATGACATTAACAGGAAATTAAAATTAAAATTCAATTAATTTTAACTTTTAAAACACCTTCGAAACGGTTTTTTCTCGAGTCTTATCGTCACTTTAGAGTAATCTAAAGATAAGATATCGGTTTTTTACTTAATTAACGTAGATAAATAAATCGAGAGAAAAATCACCGGGTTAAAATCGTTGCATAATGAGCGGTTAAACGATTTTAAACCTAAAAACTCTCACCCTTTTTCGATTTCTTCTCGTTTTCATTATTATCCAATTTCTTTTTATCAACATCCTGATCGTTTTGTTCCGATATAATCAACTGCTTAGACGCGGCTTTAGCGTCAACCTTATTCTTATTCTTTTTCTTGAACATTTTCGTTTTCGATGTACCTCTCAAAAATTCACTATTTCGCTTTAGATCAAAATTTCAACCGTTTACAGACACTTTCGGCTCTGTATTAAACACAATTGTCTATAAATAGGCTTTACGTCAGGCGTTCAAACCGCTCTCGACCACAAAACACCTCTATCTACACACATACACACATAAAACTTTTTTAAATCGAATCGACGATATTTTTACGTAAAATTTCAATTGAATTTTAATCGAAAACGAGCCGTTTATTCTCTCTTAATTACGTAATGAAACTCTTCCCGATGAAATCTTCTATTTTTGTAACTAAAAACGAACGCGATTTCACTGAGCATCCGTTCAGATTGAACTACCGAGACGGACTGAACGGTTTTAAACGACTCGAAAACGCTTAAATCGCTCAACTGAGGCGCTTTAAATCAAAGTCTATAGTAAAGGAGGAGCGAAAAAGCGACCGTTTGATAGTTTAGAATTTAATAATCACGTCTAATACACCGGAAATCGAATACGCGTAACGGTAAAATGGATAATTTTAAAAGTCTCTGTGAGTTTGAGAACCTCTTTGAAAAGTTCTTTGACCCGGGAAACGGTTTAAATAAATCGAGAAAGTCGAGCGAAAGTGATGTTTTAAAAGCGGACGTTAACCTTTTATGAAAAAACGCACCTGTTTCTTCAAAATATCGGGTGTTGTTATGTAATGGGATATGTGTTAAGATCTAAAAGACATAACCTAAATTCGTTTTAGACATTAACAGTAATTTTCTTTCCCCTAGATATAATTAAAATATTTATCATCTTAAATCTTATCATTGTTTACAAATTTGTGTGTAAACTTGTTACGTAAACAGAAAAAGTCAATATAAAAATGATTAAAAAGAAACTAACCAACATAACCTCAATATCCGAATTATTGATTAGTTTGAGACAGCTCTCAAAACGTAACATTAAACAGAAATTTAATCACCATCCTAAAAACTTTAAAAAACAGATAGAATTCGTTAAAAGTTCCGCTTAAAAATATTAATAAAGAGATATTTTTTACAAATTACTATGATCATCTGTGTGGATACAAACAAACCGGTTACTTACCCATCGTAATGTCTGGGTTTTCTCACTAAAAAACGATCTTCCACGGCCACCGGACCGCGTAGTGAAGTCACTAGTACGTCCGCGAACCGGGAGATCCGCGAAAATCGCGGAAAAACTAGTTAAAATTAACAAAAATTTAAGAGACGTCAAGAAAAATGAGAACAAAATGGGCGATGTCGACGTTTGTAGTACTTCGATTGACCGCACTGAAGTAACGATGGCAGCACTGTGTGTTGCACGACCTAACCTATTTTTGTTTTTATAATGTAACCTGTACTTTTCTCGTTAAGTAAAATAATTAGAAATATGTACTAGAAACGCATTGACTCTAATTTTAAAATTAATTTAAATATAAATTGATTGTATTTGATGCCAACATACATAGTTTTCTTTCTGTTTAGAATCAAAATGTAAATCGTGAAAGTGAAGATGAAGATGAAGTTCCATTGTGGTACAAAATAGCAATTTAATTTTTATAGCCTCCATTGGTTACTAGGCTGCCTAACCTGTTAATCAAGGCAATAGGAGTAACTATGGCAACCTCTACATGATCAACTTATTACTATGGTAACTCCTATTTCTATTTCATGCAACTTTACGTAACAAAGGCCTCAAATCAATCTATAGAAAAGTGAACAACAGGGAAATTTGATCCTATTATAGGGTTAGAGAGAAATCTTTTCAATAATCAATTTTAATTTGATAATCTGATAGATATTGGAGTTTAGCTACTTATGGGATAAGTAAGATCAGTTTGACCCAAGTTTACTAAGAGAATAGAATTAACCCTTTAACGCTTGCTGGTACAAATATGTACCACTTGTAGCATACAGCTCAAAGTCTCACAGTTTCCCCGGGAAGCTTAAACAACATGTACGTTAGAAAAATTTTGATTATTTTACACCCCCAGAGTCTTGACCGTTAAAGGGTTAAATTCTGAGTTGAATGAGTCTCTTCTGTTAACCCTTATCTGATCTGGTACATTATTATTAACACTGAAAGTCGGCCATATTCTCAAGGACTATTCAAATATTAATAAAAACACATTTTTATGACATTCTTAACACTACCAGGTACTTAACACTTTACCATAATTCAACCGGCCATCAAATAACCAAGGTTTCATTCTCAGCACTTTCCGACTGGTTGTCAATTAATCAACTTTTGCTTTATTATATCCTATAATAACACAAAACGTACAATTTTACCATAGCATAAGAAAAGAGCATATATTTTCGCGCGACAGCTAATTGTAATCTGAAACCAAACCAGTGTCTCGTGCGATCTGCGGCTGAATGGCCGGTGAGAAGGGCATAAGATTCTTGCACCGCTACTGGTCAGTAAAGTGTTAAAAGGTGAGGAATTAGCTAAAAAAAGTAGGTTTAAAAGATATAATATTTCCAGTCTTTTAATACTAACAAGGGAAGATCCACAACCTGAAAATTTAAAAAATTATGACACCGCGAGGATATGATTCTTTTCAATCCAAAGGGGTGATATCAGCCCCTGAAGTTACCATAATTTTTCAGTTATATTTTTCTATTTCATGAATGAAATAAGGTGCAGAAAAAAGTAATAAAGAAATGTTATTTATCTTAACCCTTTGACTGCGAAATACTCTGATCCAAAGCGCCGGGGGCTAAATACTTTTTCGCGCAATCTGAATCTGTGCGGCGATGTATTAAATTATAATATAGTATAGAATCCAATTAATATTGCTTTATCCGCATAGACTATGGACGCATTTGCGCGACCACAGTGATACCTTTCGATGGGCGTATATACATATGCGCCTGTCGCAGTGAAAGGGTTATGTAGATCTATTAATCTGCTGCAGAAGGGATTTATTGTTTATAACATTTAAAATTGTTATAAACAAAAATATTAATTAATGTGGTTTTGATCCATTTTAACCAGTAGTAATGATTAAGAAATAAAAGAATTTATTTTCGTACCATGCTGGTTATAAGTTTTTTTATTATTGTCTGACTAGTTTCGGCTTATAAGGCCATCTTCTGAGACAACTACAAAAGGTACATTTTCTCAAATACAAAATTATCAAGTTCAAAAGATTTAAAAGAACATGTGCGAAATTGAATTTACATTCCTAAAGTTTAAAATACTTACACGTCTAATCTTAGTTGTTCAAAAAGTAAAAATCAATTAACATTTTTGGTATTACACTTTAAAATATAAATACGAAACGGAAAACAATGTTGTAAGTTAAAATTATAGTACGACGAAACGTGAACGTTAACGTTAAAACGCAATTGACAATATGGAGGACTGACCGAACAGGGTCAGTTCAATTGCGTTTTAACGTTCACGTTTCGTCGTACTATAATTTTAACTTACAACATTGTTTTCCGTTTCGTATTTATATTTTAAAGTGTAATACCAAAAATTTTAATTGATTTTTACTTTTTGAACAACTAAGATTAGACGTGTAAGTATTTTAAACTTTAGGAATGTAAATTCAATTTCGCACATGTTCTTTTAAATCTTTTGAACTTGATAATTTTGTATTTGAGAAAATGTACCTTTTGTAGTTGTCTCAGAAGATGGCCTCATAAGCCGAAACTAGTCAGACAATAATAAAAAAACTTATAACCAGCATGGTACGAAAATAAATTCTTTTATTTCTTAAAAATATTTATATTTATTATTAACAAGCCAGGTATTGTACTATTTCATTCTATTGCCCCTTTTCAGTTTAAAGGGGTGATATGTTGATATTTCTACTCTAGCGATACGTAAGGTACTA
This sequence comes from Digitonthophagus gazella, assembly GCA_036711955.1. Taxonomy (NCBI): domain Eukaryota; kingdom Metazoa; phylum Arthropoda; class Insecta; order Coleoptera; family Scarabaeidae; genus Digitonthophagus; species Digitonthophagus gazella. The sequence goes on from JASCIT010000001.1 coordinate 14,568,949, forward strand.
TACGCTTTTTAATACTACTCTTAATTATGATCGCTCTCGGTATTTATTGACATTAGAACAATGAAATGTGTTGGAACAATGACAAAACAACATGTTTCTAGCTACAATTTGTTTTTATTGTTAAGATAAAGAGATTTATTTATATCTATATAAACAAGTTCCTTTGTTATAAACTATGTATCATTTTATTAACAGATTAATAAATCTATGCAAGAAGTTTTTGTCCATACTTTTTTCTTTATCTACAATAACTTTTTATGTTATAGAAAATGAGCTCGTTTTCAGCAAACTAGTAGATACAGTTAAGCAAAATTGTGGAAATTGTAGGCAACCCCTAATATCAACATATCACCATTTAAGACCCAAAAGAGGCAATAAAACCAAATGCAACAATACATGCCTTCTTACTAATAAATATTAATATTTTTGTTTACAACAATTTTAAATGTTATGGACAATACGTGGCTTTTGCGGCAGGTTAATAGGTGTACTTAAGATAAACAACTTTTCCTTATAACTTTTTTCTGCACCTTACCTCCTTCACGAAATAGAAAAACCTAACTGAACAATTGGGGAAACTTTGGGGGCTGATATTACCCCTTTGGACTGAAAAGAAACAACTAAACCAAGTGCTACAATACTTGTCTTCACGTATCACATTAATTATCATTATAAAATCCAAACTAACGTTTTATTGCTAATAAATATTAACATTTCTGTTTATAGTAATGTTAAATGTTATAAACAATAAGTGCCTTTTGCAGCAGTTTAATAGATCTACTTAAGGCGAACAATATTTCACTAGAACTTTTTTCTGTATCTAATTTCGTTTTCGAAATAAAAAATAAAATTCAAAAATAGCGGAAACGTTAAGGGGTTGATAACATTCCTTTAGGCTGAATTTGAGCAGAAAAAGAAAATGCCATGATAATCTACTCCATTTACTCTACATATCTTCGCGGTTTTACAATTTTTTGAATTTTCGGTTTAGGGGATCTTCCTTTGTTCATAACATTCATAAACATTTCACTATACTATAAGTGAGGAAAATATTAGGAAAATCCTCACAAGCCACTTAACGAAATTATACATTTGGAAATATTGTGGTTGTGCATTTAGATTTTTTGCCTGTTCGTATCCGAACCTTTTTAACACCTATCACAGCGATAGATTTTTCAAACGTGTTTTTCGTCCTTTAGCGCCTTGAGTAGGTTTGTAACACTTTGTTAGACATCCTATTAGCCTCTCTTTTTGGCAATCTAAACGGCATACAAAACGCAAGTTAACTTTTATTGTAAATTTCAAGTTTGTGTATTTATTCAATGGGTAATAGATGACAACTCATTATGAGTTGCAATTTAAGGCCGGTTTTAGTGCTCAACTGACGGTCGGTACCGACGTCGGTCGCGCGTAGCTTCGCAACGTATTTATATGTAGCTGTTCAGTGCTGCACTGATGAACCCTACGCGCGTACAGTACGCGGCGCGTATGACAACTGTCGGTCGAACGCGTCCATATGTACGTCAGCCAACTGACAGACTGCTGTCAGTACGTGTACAGTCATCGTGAAATAATGAGCATAGACACAGAATGATTAATAACCGAAGTCCGGTTGCATCCGGAATTATGGGATTTTGTCTCATAATTTATATAAAGACCGTGATGCACGGTTAAAGAATTACAGAACTATGAAATACCCAAGTATCGTACAATTTGTTAATGCGTCCATTTTTCGTGAGACTGTACAAACTGACGGTCAGCGCGTTTTGACAGATCTGTCAATCAGCTAAGAACTGAACAACACAAACCGACGGTCAGCGCGTTTCGTCAGTACTGACGGTCAGTACCGACCGTCGGTTGAGCACTAAAACCAGCCTAAATCAACAAATCCAACAGAAAAACGTAAACATAACACATGTGTCATGTGAAACATAACACAAAATTTTGATACACACTAGTGAAAAAATGGATCACAGTCGAGCTATTCTTGATTATTATTACTGTGGGTGGCCACTCTAAAGAGTCTTAAGTTAAATAAAAATTAGTAAATTAATAAAAGTTAAACTCCTAGATGAAGAGCAGTAAAGCTCATTCCTGATATTTTTTGCTGTAAGGCTTAAATCTATAATTTGAAATAAACGATATCTTCTGCACTTAACTGGTTTATTGTTATAAAATAGCCTTACATGTTTCGACTGTATGTCATCATCAGAGGTAATTTAGTCTTAAATAAATTGATTCAAAAGGTGGATTAACATTGTTCAGTTGGAATATAAGTTTTTTACCATTAATACACACAAGTTACCTTAACAAATTCTTAAATCAGCACGAGGATATGTGAGAAGTTAAAATGAAAATCATTTTCCGATTTTCATTTTAACTTCTCACATATCCTCGTGCTGATTTAAGAATTTGTTAAGGTAACTTGTGTGTATTAATGGTAAAAAATCATTTTCCGATTTTCATTTTAACTTCTCACATATCCTCGTGCTGATTTAAGAATTTGTTAAGGTAACTTGTGTGTATTAATGGTAAAAAACTTATATTCCAACTGAACAATGTTAATCCACCTTTTGAATCAATTTATTTAAGACTAAATTACCTCTGATGATGACATACAGTCGAAACATGTAAGGCTATTTTATAACAATAAACCAGTTAAGTGCAGAAGATATCGTTTATTTCAAATCATATTACTTCCTGGTGAAAAGATGGATCCAAAAGTCTCTACTCTTAAATCTATAACCTTGTTTAACCGTTTGGGTACGGGAGAATTTTATATCCATACAAATAAAGCGCGATAGCCTATAGAGTTTTCGTTTGTACTCCAGTGGTTTTTCATTCTTCTTTCCATTCCTCTTACATTACATTTATAAATAGCTGTAAAAATGGGTATATGGGATTTTCATAAATTACGACAGATATTTTCGTTCATAATAATAATTTTTATTCATTTTTCGAACCTTACGAAGTATAAAGCGGAAGAAGTTTTGTTAATTTGCGTTATTTACCTCTTATAATTAGGGTATAACGTCATAGAAAGTATCCTAGTTAATTATACATATTTATTTTTTTAATAGTAGTAATGCAATTTTTTCAATATTTTAAATGGTTTTTGTTGATAGAGTTTTTAAAATCTCGAAGATTAATAGTATTAATAATAATTAGAATAATAATGATAGTAATATAGATTTAAAAATTTTTAGAGGCAATGTTTAATATGTAATAGTTTCCTTATAATTTTTAAAAATGGATTAAACGTTGTCCATATTGTATTTAATATTGATTTTGATTTATACAAAGGACCATAGAGGTATTTTTCAAACCGAATTCGCCAATCGCTATGGTTCCGATGCCATTCTTATTCTTGCCGATTCTCTTGATCTGTTGTGAACTTCAGCAGTCCTTAATGTGATTCCAAAGATATCCTCATGATATCGATTCTCGTCCTATCAATTTTTTATATTATTTGTTTTTACTATTTTTAAAATTAAAGAAACAACTTACTCTCATAGTTAACATGTAACCTTCACTTTCAATATCAGTCATATTCCCGTATTTTTGTATGATAACCCGTAACGTTTGGTACACATGTTCCGCCATGGTACAATCTCCACAAACGTAAAAATGCCCTCTCTCAAGAACCAAAAGTTTGTATAGTTCGGCACCTTCTTGCATTGCTAAGTTTTGGACGTATGTCTAAAAATTAAAGGTATTCAGAATATATTTTTTAACTTATCAACATTTAGGCACGTTTCACACTGAGGTAACCAGTAATACTCGATATTGCCACTTGATGATATTTTACAAAGAATTAAAGAAGACGCCATCCTAACCTTACGGTTAGGAGGCGATATCGAATTGCTGCTATGTGAGGGACATGATTTACTTCTGCCGTGTGTTATCAAGTAGTAATATATCGTGTTGGTGATTTCTAATTGCTTGCTGCTAGTTACCTCAGTGTAAGACCCGACTTAGAAATTAAAATTTTAGTTTAATATCCAATAACAAAAATAAAAGAAATTAATCTAAAGGAAAGAACTACTATCTTAAGGTACATTTTCCTCCAAATTCGCCAGTCGTTAGCGACTGAAATCGGGCAGCTGTTACATAGTTGCTAAGATTTTTGTCGTTTTTATCAAAATCGATTGGTTCGTAGTCGTCAGTGATTCCTTACAGTACATATCAAACACATTGATACTGAATATTTTGGGAATGATATTGTAATACTTTTGCGATTCATACAGATGAAACGTTTATGCAATGAACATTAATAAAGAAACACTACTTTTAATGATAAAATGACTACTGATAATGACAAGCTGAGAAGAACTTTTGCTCTTAGCTTCAGAAAATGACGCTTGTAAAAGAATGATGATGTTTACAAAGAGCCGAAAAGAGGAATTTTAATCACTGTTAAATCACTAACAATGAGACCAAATTTAAAGAATTTTCCTTATATTACGAGATTAACTTAACCAGTATTAACACGTTGAGTACCATGTCAGTCATCGATGACTGACACCGAGCTTTCCGTTCAGGCCGCGTCAGTCATCAGTGACTGACACAACTTTTCGTTCAGGCCAACAATGACTGACAGTGGCCTGACGGGGAAGTCGTTATAAAACCGCATGGCACTCAACGTGTTAAATAAAATACTGATGCAGTACTTTTACTGGTTTTATTTGGTTAGCTTACTAACTAAGTAGTCTCAGCTATTCGCCATCTTCAGAGTAGTAATTTGGAGTTTAAAGATAGCTCTTTGGAATTGTTTAAGATAATTTCTGAGCTATACTACTATAGTAATTTGGGAATTATTGTGGGTTTAGGAAAAATACCATTCACATTAGGGATTCGAGTTATGTAACGTGTTTGGTAGAAAAGTCGAAAACCACGTCTTTCGTTTACGACGTCCGGTAGGAACACCTAAACTTGAGGAATTTTTAGGGAAGTTATGTATCCTCAACTTTATGGGTTTTCGCGGAAGAAAATAACCGTTGAAAGAAAAATTAGGGGGTTTGGTTCACGTAATCGTTGATGGTCCCACGGTTTGGGAATTACGTGAGGGTTTTCGCAACTAGCTAGTTGGCGGGGGGGTTTTGGCAGGTCTCGTGGCCTAAGTGTCGACGTAAGGTGCGTTAAGGATTGGTTAATTATTATTGTAAAAACGCCTGCTAAAATCTTCTGGATTGGCGTCCTGCGAGGGGTTGTCCAGACGTTAGGTACGCCCAAGTAACTCAGAATTACCACCTCCTTTGAACCGAGGTTACTTGCGAGAGAATCTTTTTATTTTGGTTAATCTCAATCGGACTCTCAACCCGAGAATCTCAATCGGACTCTCAACCCGAGAATCTTAATCAGAGTCTCACCCGAGAATCTCAATTGAACTCTTAGCTACAACTTTGCCACGAGCTTTGAATCTTGGTATTCATCGTCGAATCTCGGCATTCGTTTCTTCGGTGCATTCAAACTTCAGGACTTTGGAAATAAACCGCGACATGTGTTATTTCGGTGTGGTGTGATCTTTACAAGGTGTTGGATATTCACGAGCGGCCCAGTTCGAGAAGGCACCAGGGAAATCCAAATTGACGATCAGAATTAATTGCAACAATCATCCGCAAGTCCAGAGTAAGTCTGTTTGCCAAATTCTCGTGATCACCTGTTAGGTACCATCCGCGTAGTAGGGTATTAGATGAAGATCGAGATTCCTAATCTGCTCTCTCTCTCTCTAAAGTAACGTCGGTCCAGTTAATGTTAGGGTTATTTCTTTGTTATAACTAATTGAGCATTTTTTTATATCATTTTGTAAATATAGTTTGTGTTGTTTTACACTTGAGTTTCATATCCCCTTTTTCTACTAGAGCTTTAGTGCAAGAACTCACGGTTCTGATGTAGTAACCGCGCGCTTTTTGAGGGTAATTAAATAATTAATTAGCGCAAAAATAACTGCTTCTGGTCGCAGCAAGTATACCAATCAATAAATAATCGGGTCACACTATTTAACTAGAGACCCGCACCACACTACTCAGAGGATGGCAAATAGCCGAAACTAGTTAGTCAGCTAAACAAATAAAACCGGTAATAGTACAGCATCAGTCGTTTATTAATAAATTTAACTTAGCCCTAAAAAGTCTTACCATTTTGGCATATGAAATTAGCTGAGATTCAGTTCTTCAAACATTACACTTCTTTTGCCTAGATGTTATGTCCACAACGTTTGGACATAGGACTTGGAAAAAACCAATGTAATGTCCACAATATCTGAACAAAGGACTTTTAAGGGTTAATCATTAATTTTTTGAGTAAATAATTTTCCGTTCGCTTTTGGAACGAAAGTCTTCCATGCTGAAGTGAGCTTTTTGTACTGATAGAATAGTAGTGACATTGATATTGGACACCAATTCAGCGAATTTGGACACTTATCTGCATTGAGAACAATGAAACGACTACTCGTAGACCGAGTCCTAGCTACTCAGTGGCGTGCAGAAGAACATCATTTAAAATGCATATATCGATGTATCGATGAATTGATAGCAGCGACTCGGTAACGGTCGCTAGCGACTAGCGAATTTGCAGAAATGCGTATCTTTACACTTCAACTTCATTGAAACTTTATTTATTTTATTGACTATATTTATTAAATTTACTGACAAACATTAATAAATTTCATAATTATCACTTAAAGAAACAACAAGATATACTCTAGCTTATTTATTACGTTCTTGATTTCTTTGGTTTCAGCATCTCCACCGTCATCAAATCAGTCGCGTCGAAAGCCGTAACAGAACATGTGAAATCCGTGTTAACTAATTAAAATTTTACAAAATAAGTCGAAGAACTTATCAGAATTACAAAAATAAACAAATTCCAATTATCCCACACTCCGATTTCACAGCTAAATATCTGATAATGTGTATTAAGCGAACACTGACTTAAGTACTAAGTTGGCCTAGAACGAAACCTAGTAATCAAGAACGTAATAAATAAACTTCAGTCTATCTTGTTGTTTCTTTAATTACCAACTGAAGAATGGAGTAGTATATTGCATAAATATCACTTACTTTAGTTATACCCGGTTCTCTAGATAATGCCAAAAACAACCTATCGATAACTCTCTTTTGAAGCATTTCGTTCTTTTCATCCCTATACAAATCCAATTCTCGTTGTCGACATCCAAAGAACAACCAACACTTTCCTAACTTTTGCTTTGAATTAGCTAAAGCGAGTCGTTGCTGCCAAAAAGCCCTGAAGGGAGCAATTCCTGTACCTGGACCAACTAAAATAATCGGTCTGGTAGCGTCAGTGGGTAAATAAAAGTTTGGCGCACTAAAAAAATTATAAATTAATTTTATAATTCAACGCTTTAAAAATACTTCTTTTTAAATTCTTCTAACAAATACCTTCTAACGAACAGACAAACATTTTCACCAACAGGAACGTCTTGAAGATAATTGGAACAAACACCAAAATGAATCGGACCTTCACCATCTAAGGGAATTTATTCATGTAATCAATGGAATAATGATTTAAGAGTTAAGGAAATACTTACCTTGTGTTCTGTACGAAACCACAGCCACTGTTAAATGAATTTGGTTCGAATGTATAGCTCTGCTTGAAGAAATGGAATAAAATCTGGGTTGTAATAAACTTAATTGTGCCACTAAAAGCGGAGCATATGGATTCACGGAAGGAAATTCTTCTAAAACTTCGAGTAAATTAGGGAAACGCCAATGTCTCCAATCTTCATAAGCTGCCGAGTCCTAAAAAAATAAAAAATTAATTTTAATATTCAACAAGTTTCTAAAATAATAACTTACACTTGCTAAAATATTAAGCCTCTTTTGATCTTCTTCATCCGTAGCAATAACAGCAAATTGCTGTAACAAATTTGGTGATGGTGGAGTTGTAATATCCATGTATCGTGTGAATAATTCTCTTGTTGAACACGTTGGAATTTTTTCGTGTTGTGTCCACTGTTTCATGATTCCTTTTAAAAATAAAACGTATTATGATTATTTTTAATAAGTATTAATTAAATTATTATTACCATTGGAAGTGTGTGTTTCCTTTAAAATCTGCAGTTCAACCGCAGCATCTGGATCGTTAACACCTTTCAACCGATTCAATATCTTGTCAACGATTTCCGATCTATTTTTCGGATAAACTCCGACGTGATCTCCCGGATTGTACGGTAAATTGCATTCGAATTCAAGCAAGAGCGTCGCTCGGGTCGATTTCTCTCCGTGCAAATTGGTGCGTTTTAGTAATTTCGTTGAATATACCTATTAAATAAATAAATAAATAGAGATTATCTATCGTGAACATTATAAATTGGAAGATGGGTGAATTTTAGTTTAGACTTTTTGATTTTTGGAGGTGTTACAAATAATTCCCAACATCCCTGAAGGGAAGAATTTATGGGGGGAAATAAATTGGTATCAAAGGGGCGATATATAAACCGCATCATGATCGTTCGAATTTATCTCATATTTTATCCTCATATTTTCTTTTGTATTGGAAAATATTGACTGTTTTATAGAAACAGTGTAAGTAATTTAGTGAATTTAAAGAATTTTCACATCTTTCGTAATTATTCTTTTTACAATAATATGCAATACAAGTTGATTTTAATTACTGTAGGAGCTGAAAGGAGTTGCATTAGGGTTCGGTTTGTTTTAAATACTACTAAAAAAGTTCAATCTTTTGAAATTTTTGTTTGTAGCCAAATCACAGTAATGAATTCTTACGTGATGGAGTAATTTTGAGATCTTATTCGGATTTAATATACCAAAAACGTTTGCGAAAGTTTAGGATCTTGATCTTCCTGCAATTTTATCGACTTCTATAATTGAAAGATAAAAACAAAAGTTTAGGTTTGCGAAAGTTTAGGATCTGGATTTTCTTATTATTTTACCGACCTTTGTAATTGAAAGATATTTGAAAAAAAAATTATCAATCAGCAATTATCAAATTATCAATATACAATCTTCTTTTGAATTTAAATGTAAATTGAGACAAACGACAGAAATTAAAAAATAATTTTTTTGAGTAAATTAAGAACAAAAAAGGTTTTTTGCAATATTCCAAAAAGCAACAAGATTTATCTTCATTTTTATCTTTGAACATAAGCTAAATTTGGGATGACAAAACCAAAGAATTTTTTTAAGTCGCCCGGATCTTATTTATGAAAATTAAGTTTTGATTTTTATCATCAAAGTCATGTTAAGATTCACTTTTGATTTGATTTTATACAATAATCATAATTAATACACAGATGTCCCGAAATTAGATGGCCATACGCTACCAGCGGATTCTACATTCAAAAATAAGAATAAAAGCTCAAATAAACATTGGTCGAAAAATGCTTCCTAAGGGAGCTGTAGACCTTTAAAGCGGACAGCAGAAAAATAGTTTTTAAGGAATATCCTCCAAAGAGCTTGGATTAAGTCAACAAAAATTAGTATACTAGCCTAAAATTTCAAGAGAAATTAGATGGTGATATCGATTTTGCATGAAAGTCGTCAGTGGCGTGTATGGAAAAGGGTGACTTGGTCAATTGTTTATCTAACTTTTTTGCATGTCAAGGTTTTACTACCATGACTTACAATTTAGATATTTTAGACGTTTTTTGGAATCCCAAAGACAGTACAATCTTACACCCAGATACTTGGGTGTATACTTATTGTTAGACCAGAGACTTACGTGGAGATATCATATCAACAAGAAACTAAATGAGGCATATGTTAGATTAAGCGAGTTATACCCTGTTCTTAACCCCTTAATGCACATTTTTTTAAATCAATTTAGGTTAAAAAAAAATCATTTATTTTTTTTGCAAATAAAGTAACTGTGACGTTCACGGAGCTGCACAATTCTGCCGGTAAACGTCACCCGTATATGTCACGGAGGTGTGCATTAAGCGGTTAATAAAAAATCAAATTTAAAAATTTAATGCGCAGCATTGCTCTACAAATCACTAATAAGACCTATAATAACATATGCAAGCCGGTTTGGAGCTTTTGTCTTTAGAAAGTGTTAAAATTTAACTTCTATTTTCCATTACAAACTTTAAAAACAGAAGTTTTATATTATAAATTTGACTTTTGATAGATACACCCTTTTCTTCTAACACAAGCTATCCTCATAATTTGGAACAAAAAAATCGTTTTCTTTTATTAACTGTTTTCTCTTAGGAAAATAATTGATACGTCGAACTTTCTTAACAGTGAGATGTATTAGGTGCAGGTGAACCCAGAAACGTGTTTAACTCAAAACCATCAACATTTGTAGATACACCCTTTTGAATTAACAGGGCAGTGTGGACGCACCATGGTTTGTGGGGAATTCCTAAATACACTATGAAGAGGATCTAGAAACAATCATTGAATTTATTAATAGAACAACAAGGAAATATCTAGCAAACTTGCAAAAATGTTCGAGTGCACGAAGCCATCAATTGGGAAAAGTGGGTAGCAGAGGAAGATAATATATGATAGATAATGAATAAGTTCAGGAAGATATTTTTGTCCCGCGCTATTATTATTTTGTGACATTCTATATATGACATAAAAACCAGGAAAAAACATATGTAACGTTGAATTGGTAATTACTGATATATAAAAAAAGACGTTTTTAGACGTGTTCGAATAAATCGACTTTGAAGATCGACTATTTTCATCTTTGAATTAAGTAGCATTTTTTTATTAAGAGTGTGCTAAGCATTTTAACACCGCAGTGTATCGTTATCGTTGGGGGTTTGATTTTATGACTAAGGCCCGGTTTATTCACCTTTGGATAAATTAATCTATCCGATATCTACCATGGTTACAAGCTAACTAGCCAATCATGGCAAGTGAAATTGTAGTTACTATGGAAAATATCGGGTAGATTAATTTATCCAAAGGTGAATAAACCGGCCCTAAATTACATAAACATGGTAACTACAAAATTCTAAGATGATCTACTTTGCAATTGCTTACGTCATTGGATCACGTACATCCACCAAATAAAATTTTGTGTTTACAGGATATATCAGTACACTTAATTAAGTATTGACCTTTTTTTGTTAAGGCATAAGAATTGATTGTATAATTATATTTTTTAAGTCTAATAGGTTTTCAATGAAAAAAATGTAAAAGTTAAATGATTCAGTAAATTTAAGTCGTGATAATATATGTAGAAAAGTAAGAAGTTAAAAATAACTATCTATAAAGTAGCTTTTATTGAATCTTTAAGAAATATCATACTTTTCCTATCGAATTTAAAACCTATTCTCAAGAGAACGGAAAAAATCCTGTATAAATTATGCACAAAACATCTGCGCCCCTCTTTTACATTCTCGGAATCCTCCTTAATGCATTAAAATCGCTGCCGTCCCTTTATGTATCGGCTATACAATATAAGCTATAAAGACCGTATAGAAAATGTCAAAATGTTCGAGAACAGATGTTTGTTCCAAAAGATATTCCCTCCGAGAAAAGATTTGCAATTCACGTGTCTCGTCCATTTCCTCACGTGATAGAATCGATCAGATTTTTTTTCCAGTAGGCAAATAGTTCGAGATGATTGAAACGTTATTCGCTTTATATCCCATCCCCCTTACCTGTTTGTTGTAACATTTCGAAAGCGACGAAACCAGATCTTTCGGTTTAGATTCCACGAACCTCACCGTCGAGGAACTCAAGTTCTCGCTTTGCAGAGTGATTGTGGCTTCTAGCAGAGCGTCGTCGTCGTCTAAACAAAAAGTCTCGCAAGCTACCTAAACGTAAACAAATGTTCGAGTTAGGATTAGTTCTGGTTATTTTCGGTTAAAGTAAATTACTCTAAAGACGTCTGGTGCCCATTTTCGAAACGCTTGTTCTTGGCCGCACATTTCATCTCCACATGCCATTTTTAGTAATCTTTCTCCTCCTAATTCTATGAGTAGGTTATCGACATATTGACCGAAAGCGCAAAAATTTGGATAGGCGCTTGAACCAAGTGCAAAAACGGCAAATCTAAAGAAAAATAACATTTAAACTAATGTAGAAATTAATTGCATATTATAGTTTAAATTTAAACCAGGCAAAGGTTTAATAACCATGCATAATCCTTAGTGCAAATACATTTTTTATAACTGGTAATATTTCAAATAAGAAATGAAATGAAATTTAAGCTTTGTACAAACTTAACATGAAATTTATCGCTCAATGATCAACTAACTTATGAATTGTAACTTTATTGTTGTCAGATTATTTAGTATCAACTTGTACAAAGAAACATATTTTGTTCAAAAAATCTTGGGATGCAAAATGACTTTAAATTTATTTATGCAGATTGAAAACTAATATTTATTTAGATTACATTAGAATTGAATGTTTATTTAATTGGATATTTCCTATAGTCAAATCACATTTTTGAGAACAAACCTAAACATCGAACAGGTTGCTTTGGGATAAATTAGTTTGAACAAAGTCGAAGAATTAAGAAAATGAACTTCCTAAGTTTTTAGAATAATTAATTTTAGAATAAATTGAAAGAAAAAAACTTTGTCTTCAAAATCAAGCAATTATAGCCCCATAAAAGTTAAAGCGAGCTAAATCTAAAAAAACCTATGATTAATTTTGAAGCCTAAGTGTGTGAAATATAAAAAAAATAAATAAAATAAATAAATAAATAAAATAAATAAATACATTTGTATATGAAAAATATTTGAACCATGCTGATTTTTTAACGTAAGAATATAATAAAAACCATGCATAAGATTGTTTAATGGTTAGGAATACTTCATCTATTGGCTCAATGCTAATTGTAAATTGAATTCAAATTCTTTTCCTCATGCAATCAAATCCAATTCTAAGTTAAAAGAAAAAAAACTGCAACCACGTAAGCGTAATACAGCATTAAACTACAAGTGCAAATAGAGAATTCCAGACAACCTGTGTAATTTCTAGATAACGCTACACCAAAAGTCGAAAATAAGGTAAAACGAAGCTGGCAATCAGCGGCAATGGTTTTCCACGAGACATGCTTTATCTGGTCCGGAAGCCCCAAGATAAGTTTCAACTTCTTTTCGCATGCTTCGTCAAGTCGTTTCGTTCCTTACCTGACGTTGCTCAAGGGACCGAAAGTGTCTTCGAGTAAAGGTTCGCTAACGGATCCTCTGAGAGAATCCCAGCGATCCAGCTTCTTTACGGCGTTAATGTCGCTCTGGCTGTTAGCCTTTATGAACGATTTGGACGTTTGCATTGTCATGCTACGATGGGTAACATTGGAGATGACGTACAAAAAAGAACAAAATGAATGATTAAGAATTCACGAAAGAATGTCGTATAAAGATTAACAATTTTTTTTCCTAAGAAAGGAAGTAGGTAAATCGGTTCAAATTGGGTAAGTAGATGAAAAGAGATACCCTTTGTGCGCTTTCGATTTGCACCTTGGAGCACTTAACCGGAATTAAGTGAGTTAAATCCCCGCTTCGAGTTGGAGTTTGTTCGGGGCGGCTGCTGCCGGAGGGGTGCGAATTGAATTATGCGGGGTTTAACTTTGATTTTGCCGGTTGCACTCGGCCCCGGAAGTGAAAAATTGATTCAATAATTTTGGTTAATCCCGGAAGCGAACTAATTTAAGAAACGACGTTAAAATCTTCGAGGCTTATTTGTTGGATTTATGCAACGAGGGTCTTTTCTTATCTTACTTTCAAACAATAAGTAGGTACTTTCAAGAAAACTTATTATAAACACTCACCTGAGTTTCGAATCTCCGTTTTGGAAGCCATTTTCGTTTATTTTTAAGGTGTATAAATTCTTTGCAAATTCCTAAATGGAAACAAAAATATATTGATAAATAAGTTTGACAAACATTTCATGCTTGAATATAAAAATTTATACATTCTTTTTGTTTGGGAAATAAATTAGTAAAATCTTCTTATTTGTATTGTGTAAAGTAAAATAATATAAAAACCTTGACATGAAATTTCTGTTTTGGTAAGTATTATAATACATAATAATAACACTGGCCAATATTTTTCAGGCCCATAGGCCAGACAATGGTTTCCTAATAACTCAAATTTGACCTCAGAATTGCTCCATCACGTCAGGTTTTTGAAATATTCTAATCTAAAGATGCAAAAAGCTCGGTTTTTAAACATATCGGATGAAACACTGTGGATGAAATAACACAGCGAATAAATTTTTGTTCACAAAATTCTATGCGGCACCTAAAACTACCACTGTTCCCGTTGAAAATGTATTTTGAATTTTTCAAATAACTTTATTTCGTTTTGAAGAAATATAATTTCTATAACATCACTTTTTCCGCTATCATCAACCTATAGGATGTTATGGAGGCTAAGCAACAATAGTAATCTATACAGTTTCGCTAATTTGCAAACAACGATAAGTTCTAGAAGCAACTGTGTTAAAAAAAGTAAATAATTTTTGTTATATTTGTGGGCGTTATGACACAAAAAATGAAGGTAGATCTATTACCGAATTAATAAAAACCCAATATGTAAAATGTTTTAAGATGAATATGAAAAATTTGGACAAGCCATGGGTACCTACCTCAGTTTGCAATTTGTGTAGGCTAAGTTTATCTAGGTGGGATGATAAAACAGCAGGAAAAATAATTATTGTTCAACCAACGATTTGGTGTCAACCCAAGGATCACGATAAAGATTGTTACTTTTGCTTGTGCGATATAGACGGTTTTAACAACAAAACTAAAAAAAATATTTACCCTAACGTTCAAAGTGTAACACGCTAAATATGAAATACATAAAATTGACGACGCAGTTTTTCAATCTACTATATTTGAATCAATGCATACTGATGAAGTTGACGACGAAAAAAGCAGTATTGATTTTGAAGATACTTCTAGTGGCGAAGGTCCTATGTGCTCTGATCAAGATGGATTAGATGCAAAAAGGGAATAGAATATAAATAGGTATAAGTGGTGACAGAAATTGAAAAATTAAAATAATAAACAAGCTTGGTATCGATTTAAAACATATTAAATAAATTTCTTGAATGCATTAGGATTCATAACTTCCAGATTAGTTAGCTTTATAATCAAAAGATAATATAGGGTGACCAGATTTCTAAACTTTCAATGCTGTACACATACAACAGATGTAGTATTTTCAAAGATAACTAAAATTTCTAAGATAACCTTACTGCCAAAATTGAAATTTATTTAAAAAATCGTACAGATTGTATTTGTTAGAATAAAGAAAAGATTTTTTACAAAATGATATTTTAAGATCTGCAATTTGCAATAAAATAATCATTTTGGTTCTAATTTCTATCAAAAAGAATTTAAAAATTCTCAAAGATAACTAAAATTTCTGACATTTCTACAGATGAACTTTTCTGGGTAATTCGGTATTGTTTTGAGTTTTTTTAAATAAAAATTGTTCGCATGTAGTATATTGCACCGAAAAATAAGTAACACTTTTAAAGTGTCAGCGGTTAATTGAGATTTATCATTGCTCCAAATGTTATTCATGGTTGAAAGTATTCTTTCTGTAGGAACATTCATCCGCGGTGGACATAGTGAAAAGCCATTCACTTTCAAAATTATATTGAATTGAATAAGTTGTTGTTTGAAAAAATTATAAACTTTTAACCACCTTAATTCAAGTAACATATTCTTTTTGTATCCCACGCTGAATTTTATCCTCAATGACATAAGTATATTTTTTAAGAAATGTAAATGTTCGTCAAATAGAAGGTTTTCATTAATTATATGTGTTGCAAAACGATGTGATATAAAAGAAATACAATTTTGGATTTCATTCCACATAGGTACATTATTTTGTTCCGTCAATTCGAAACAGTTTATTTCTCTAAATTGTAATGGCCTCAAATTCAAATAATCTAAGCACGTTTTTGTAAAACGTACTTACATGATTAATAAACCTATTGAATTTGCGATTTCCTTATAATCACAAATTCAATACTAAATTGCGAATGCTGTACGTTTGCTGTACACGCACTTATGCTGTACTGCGTATCATATTGTTGTACAATACAGCAACATTCCGCACTTCTGGTCACCCTAGATAATATAATATTGCAAAATTTTGTTTTAAAGCAGATATTGATTAATTTAAGTTCAACATGAATTGGATGATTTTATCGTCAGGGACGTAAAAAAGTACCTTTGAATGAAAATCAAACGATAAGCTTAGGTATATTCGATTGAAAAAATGATAAATACTTTTGAGAAAAACTCCTTTCTTTTAGTTGGAATATAGTTATGTTTGGTATCAAATTGAATGATTTTTAATTAACTTTACGAATAAATAAGTGTAAGCATTTTGCAGTATTAACAGCTTTTTTGAACCTTTCCCCAATATCTTAGTAACTTGCTTGAAATGATTAATTTCAATCCAATAGTCTCAAAAAACTATTTTGACAACACACTGGTTTTAGAGATCTAAAGATTCCTACAGACGTTTCAAATTATATTTTGTTAGGTCTGTACACAAAACTACACATGTTGCCTGAACATAATCAACAGTATCTGTGGGGTGGCTCTCAAAAACTGTGCCAAGACGTGAACTTTACTACAAATAAGCGAACTCGTTTGAGCATACATGCAAAATATTAAACAAAATTAAATGGGTGCAGACCAAACAATCGGTCTGCATAAACCGCCTGAATCGCAAAAATTGATCATAATTTGCCTGCATAAGCCGCCTGTAGAGATCTTAAGATAAATTCTTTAGCTGCTTTTTTCTTTTTTGGTACAGAAACAAGTTATTTCTACTTTCATAATAAAGCAATTATGAAGTAATCAATCATTTTGTCAATAACTTGTCGATTGACTAAAAAAGAAAATTACCTTTTTTGTAATTTTTTCAACGACTAGAAGCGTATTTGATAATTTAATAGAATTTGCAAAGTCTTAGGAATTGTTTTCAAATTTAAATATTTTTTTTTATTTGGACAGTAAGAAGTCTCTTGCTTTCTAAACAGACTCAGTAATAGTACTCCATCATTCTTTCATCCCATCTGTCCTCATCTCTTGTGTCCAAACATGGACAAATATAACAAAATTTATTTATTTTTTTCAACATAGTGGCTTCTTGAAGTCATCCTTGTCTGCAAATCATCTAAACTGTAAAGATTACGCACGTTAGGACATTACAGGCGTACTGTATCGACGACTACAGCTGCTGCTATAGGTTAATGATTGAGCAAAAAGTGATGTTATAGAAATTACATTCCTCCAAGAAGAAATGAAGGTATTCGAAAAATTCAAAACACGTTTAAAAATGGGACCAGTGATGTTTTCAGATGCCGGATGGAATTTTGTGAATAACAATTTATTCGCTATTATTTCATCCCGAAAATGTTTAAAAATCAAGTTCTATTGCATTTTTAAGTTAGAATATTTCAAAGACCTGGTGTAATGGAGCAATTCTGAGGCAAAATTTGAGTTCAACGCGCCTAGAATTATTAGGAAACTATTGTCTGATCTATGGGTCTAAAAAATGTTGGCCAGTGCTATTGTTCAGAATAACGTCTCTTTTAAACTGACAATGAGTGAAATAATTGAAAATGTATCGTCAGTTGCCAAAAATCTATAGAAAACAGTTATAATGAATCCATGTAGCTTTTGGAGTAAATTTCTCATACCAACAACCATTGAACATATTATTGATTTAAAACATATTATTTATAACCTCAGGAACGTGGAAATCGTAGAAGGATATGCAAATAACGAAATAACATTGATTAAACTGCCAATAAATGGAAACAGTTTGTCCGTTTCTAATAATGTAGAGGAATTTGCTTTTGCTGCTGAATTGTTAAAATATACATAAACAAAGGATTAAACGGAACATCTCAAGAAGTTGATCATATGTTTAAACATTTCGACAGCCTCGAGGGATAGTTTAGAATACTACCTCTACACATTCAATTAACAGACGTAAGAACAGGTGACGAAATTCACCATCAGTGGATTCTTTTGCTGTTATTTCATGTAGTCATATGAAATAAATTCATGCTTTCTTTTCTATTTTTATGTTTCAGTATTTTTGTCCTTTTGTAGTATTTCTCTTACAACCAACAATTCAAATTCATTCATAATCTCGGAAGTTTGCGTTATAATTGCCGATACAATTTATGAAACCGCGCTACGCCTTCCGCGTTTAGTGGACGGAAGTCAACATATTTTCGCTCAGCTTGTTTTCTACAATTTTTTTCTTAAATTAATATAAGTTTTGAAATTTTGATTGTGTCTTTTAAAATCAAGAGACTTTTTTCAGAAAATCAAATTTTTTACTTGTGAATCTAATTTCAAGCCAATCCTTTTTAAACACTAAATTGTGTAATTTATTTCGCAAATAAAGGGTTTTTGAAACTTCTATATTTTTTAAAATCTAGACTTTTTAGATCATACTTCTTAGTTGAAAATCAAATATAATTTTTTTCTTGTAGTATGTTTTATTTGTTTGAGAGTTACACTTAAGATTATATTCGGTTATTTACTTTGTAGGAAAAAATCAATCCAATAGTATGAAATTGAAACGTGAGAAGGATATTAATACATCTTTAATTTCTATAAGACGATCCCAGAGGATAAAAGGTAGGCGTGAAGCGAATGATTAAAGCGAGCTTAAGAATCTCGACACAGCTGCGTTGTGGTATAGGCATAAAAACGCTCGTACATTTTGCGGGATCTCGTCGGATTTAGCCCAGGAAATTAATGTTTATGGCCCTTCTATCCGCTAAATGTGCACTGTATTTGGGTAAATAATTACTCTTTTTTATATTGATGGGGTTAAAGTCGCGCTGTACCATTTAACCAATTCAGCAGAAATGAATAAAAGAACAAAATGTACAGTTACCTCTCCGTTTTCCGGAGGATCTCCATTTCCAAACGTGGAAGTTACAACCAACAAAAGAGCTTCGTGTTCGATGCTGGAGATATCGTAATCGGACATGCAATATACTTGAGCGTTAAAAGCGTGTCCAAATATTTCCCCCAACTTCTTAGCGTACCCCTCTGATTTTCCCGTTTCAGTTGCGTAAAGAACCGTTGCTTTGATTCTTCTGGAAAGGGCTCTTCCGAATAACTTGGAAGTAAATTTAACCGCCCTATAAAATAAATTTAAATGCTTACCTTAGGTGACAAGATCAATTTAAGTGGATTATTTAAAGATTGATGGGATTGATGGTACAATAAGATTTTTTTTCTTAACTTTTTGAAAGTTTGTTTAAATTTAATTACCTTGCTATTTGTTTAAAATGGAATTTTCTTCTAGGCTTTTTCTGATTTTTTCCCGAATCTCTATTCTTCTTCCAAATGTGTGTTTTCCAAGCAGGATCCTGTAAAGAATTAAGCAAAAATTTTTTTTAGAAAAGTGGTGTAAAATATAAGCATTTATTTCCAGTTTTACGACGAAATTATACCCTTCTCACTGCACCTTAGGAAGGTATAAATTTCTCAAAGCCGCGCTTATATTTCCGGTTGAGTTAAGGGTCGTTCCTTCCTAAACAACCGTCTGTATCGCCTCGAAGCGTCTTATTTATATCATAAGGTACGCATATTGTATATACCGTGTAGCCTTCGTTTTATTCCAGTGGATTTTAGTTACTTCAAGTGTGGAGTTTATTACCACCATAAAGTATAAATAATGCTATACTTATATCTAAAGGAATTTTTATTGACTGAAGGCGAACAATATTTAATGAACTCTTAAAAATCCAAAATTCTATTTTTTATTATTGTTAGATGATTGCGATATCCATAACTCTTTTTGCTTGATCAAATATTAACCCCTTTGAGATATATGGAAAGCTTTTAAATATCCGCAAGTTAATTAGAATTCGACTTTGATTAAAAATAAGAATAAAAAAGAGATTTAAATTAGGATGGAACAGAACTAAATGAACAAGTAACAAGTAACCAGAGGTTCTCTCTGGAACTTTAATACCTTTTGCGTCACAGAACAGTGAGTTAGCGACCACAACCATTTCTGCAGGAATTTTATTTCGACCATCCTTTTTCTGTCCGCCTTTTTCTTTTATTTTTCGTTCAGTTCCATCCCTTACTCTGTAAACGTTTCCGCGACAGAAACTGCCGTTCGAAACGGGGCTCGTGTTTACTACGAGAGCTTTGCGACCAGTCGACATCTCGTGGGCGTTTTTCGGTACCTAGTAAAGCTCTAAAGCTGTGTAGCTCAACCCGGTACTTCAGTTTAACCGGTGACAGTTATTGCGGCTAGATTTTTCCACCGAATATCACATTCCGCGGTAGGAATTGAGATTATTGACACTAAGCTCGTATTTATATACGGTATACTTTGATAAAATTGGAAAATTCTCTTCTTTGACGGAGAAACGAACTGGAAATTCTTTGAAATTTCGAAGAGAACTTTCCGGAAAAGTTTATATAAATAGTAAAATAAGTTTGGAGTTTGTTGGGAGGCTCTTTCCCTCCAAATAATAAATTATTTATATAATATTCCTCAAAGTTAATGGAAACAAATTTTAGCTTTTATAAGACTTAAAACCACTTATCTATCATCCGTACCTACTTACTTATCAAAGTTCTGTTAAAAAGAACGAATAAAAATTCTTACTTGATATTCATACGAAGGCTTCATATAATAAAGTGCCATTTCTTGATGGAAAACGGGTGTTGCAGATCCTGAAAGAGGTGGAACAATCCAAGCCCAATCCGCCGGACATCCGCTCCTAAGACGAACTTCGTTTTCGAGATGTTTTATGAAAGATTCCGAAGCGGTGTGATGATCCACGATTGTAACTCCTTTCACTTGGAAACTGTATAAAACCGCCACGTTGCATTCGACCATCGCTTTGTCCTTCCAAAGGGTCACCGGGGTTCGAGTGTCCAAGCCCATTTTTATTGCAATAGGCTGAAATTAAATTTAAAAGAGGCAACGATGAATTATTAAGTTAATTGGATAAAGGAACGATGAATGTGCAATAAAAATGTAAAACAGGATAAGATAGATGTTAGAGAATAAAGTATTTTTCAGGTTCAAAAAGTTGGGCGGTTTAGGAGACAGCGAACAAAACAAATTTCGCAGGATAAAACTTGTTATTTATGTCGAAAGTTGTCACACGTTTTCCATTGGGGAGATTAATATGCTTGCTTGTGCTTCAATTTTGGTTAACAAATTTGTGATATTAAATATTCAGATAATTTATTTGAGATGATAGTATTTTCAATATAATAAACAAACCGTTAACTTAAAATTTTTATATTTCCCTCTTGGGGAAATTTACAGGAAATAAAAATTTGGTCTACATTTGTATATGAACTATTAAAATTTTATAAGTATACTGCTTAAAAGATATTAGAGGAACACTTTTTTTGCATTTCTCCATCTTTTATTGTGAAAATAATATGTATATGAGTTATTTCAATTTCTAATTCCACATATGCTAATGAATTACATAACGAAAGGAACATTTATTGTTAAGAAATAATTAACAACTAAAAAATATATTGACATTATGTGAGGATTAAAATCTCCAGCATAAATAACTTAATAGTACCTCCTTGGCAACACTTCTTATGGTTCATAGATCTTCTTGGGGTATACCTCTCCTTCGATTAAGGTTTCCTCTTGCGAGGGGAGAATTTGGGGTATATTTGAACATTTCCAAACACGACTCTTCAACAAGTCTCTAATGTATTCGAAGAGATTTAAATCGGAATTAATCTAATAGAGATTCAAAAAAATTCATTCGAAAGCTTCATCCTTGGCGAATGTAAAGACGAAATGGCCGATTCTAGCTCCTTTAAGAAAATAGCCTTTTTTATGTAGCTGTTGCTCGTAAACCGCTCGACCGATTTCGAAGATCTATACACCAATCGATTCGTTAGATCATCCCCTATAAATTTGCGTAAAAGGCCGATCTCAAATTTCACGGATTAACCTTATAGAAGCGGTTAAACAGTGTTATGTTTGGCGAATTCCATAGACATCGTTAACGCCAGAATCAAGTTAGATAGGGACTTATAGGTATAATACCAAACGGTTTGCGAGTAATAATAATAGGTAAAAACCACCATTTTGGTATTGTATTCTTGTACCTATACACTATTAATTTTTTATTTCAGTTGATTCTTAAAAGAATTACAATCGGCCATTTCGCCCATTGTATTCGCAAATGATCAAGCTTACGAATGACATTTAGAATATTAAAATTGGTTAAACGGTTCTCTTTAAATAAAAGATGTTTAGTATATAGGTAAATCCCTATCTAATTGGGGGCTGGATATCCAGGCGCCAACCTGAGGTCTATAGAGTACGACGAACGCGGCATCGATTAAGTACCTCTAAAGGGTTAATCCGCGAAATTTGAGATCGGCTATTTCCGCGAATTGGTACAGTATAATCAGGCAAATCGATTGGTGCATAGATCTTCGAAATCGGTTGAGCGGTTTGCGAGCAACAGTTACGTAAATTTTCGCATTGTTTTCGCGTGTACCTGTAAGCTATTTAACCCTTTCGCAGATATTGGTATACATACTTACCACTAACTTTACGTGCAATTTTAGTGTATTGATATGCAACATTATCACTAACGATCGATTAATTAAAAAGTGGCGAAACTCTCAAAAATATAATTTATCCACGAAAGGGTTAAGGCATTTTCGAGGTTTTCTTCACGAACCTAGAATCGACCATTTCGTCTATTGAATTCGCTAAGGATTAAGCTCTTTAATGATGCATACAACGTTAGAATAAGCTATGGGATTTATAAAGTTAAAAAGTTTTCTTTAAAAAAATTATTTACTACACATGTAAATCCCTATCTAACGGGGGGCTAGATATTCAGACGCTAAGGCGATGTCTATAGA
The DNA here is from genome assembly GCA_036711955.1 of Digitonthophagus gazella. Taxonomy (NCBI): domain Eukaryota; kingdom Metazoa; phylum Arthropoda; class Insecta; order Coleoptera; family Scarabaeidae; genus Digitonthophagus; species Digitonthophagus gazella. Next base: position 14,591,782 of record JASCIT010000001.1, read on the forward strand.
ATTCGACAAACGCGGCTCCGTTTAAGCGCTTCTACAAAGTTAATCCGCGAAATTTGAGATCGGCTTTTCACACAAATTTATAGGGGATGATCTGACGAATCGGTTTACGAACAACCGCTACATAAAACAGGCTATTTTCGCATTGTTTTCGTGCACGTGTGTGCTATTGAATTTTTTTGGGTAGTTCTTAAAGGAGCTCAAATCGGCCATTTCGTGCTTACATTCACCAAGGATGAAGCTTTCGAATGATGCATAGAGCGTTAAAATAGATTAAAGGGTTTTCTTTAAAAAAAATATATTTACTATACATGTAAATCCCTATCTAACGGGGGGCTAGAGACTAACTTCACATAGGTTGTTTTGAGCAGTATATTTGAGCGTAAACTTGTTTTGTAATAAGTGCGAAATGTTTGCAAATTAGTTTTGAAATTGGCTAAAAAATCACGTTAAAATCTCATTTTGATAATAATAATAATTGCGTGATTTTTCTTCTAATCATAAGCTGACGATATGATATTTAGATACAATATTATTACAATTATTGGTGTACTATAAGTTGATCCTGAGCCTCCCCATTGAAAGAGAGATGCAAGAGCGAGGTTCCTCTCTGTAACTTTATCAAGAAGGGCCGACTAGAGCACAGTAGAAGAGAGAACTGGAATATTGTCCGGCCCTGCAAAGGTCTTGCAGACCAAAACATCGTCGAAAAGAGGCCCACCGCACCTCGCTACTTTAGCTCTTTCGCTCGGACTTTTAGTCCTATTTCGAGTATTACAGCAGAAGCGAAAAGGTTTAACTTTCAAACAAATTTTATACATGTTATGATATGGCATGCACAAGTTCGCCTTCTTTATAAGAAAGTTATTATTTTAAAATCAAATTTTAATTAATTATCATTCATTTTTAATTTTATCGAGGTAAAGCACAAAATTAACGTCGGGTGTTTGTCACGTTTTGGGAACATCTGCGTGTTTGTTTACTTTATACTTTATTAGGAGTATTATTATTCACGAAAATCACTCTAAAAGTAGAAATGTTACTTGCAGATGGTTTCCATTAACTTCACGTCTACTAATTAGATTTCTTGCATTAAGTTCTTATACATGTTGGTAATTAAAATATTGTTCTTTCTTCTAATTCTACATTCAGATCATTTTTCTTTTATGTTATAACAAAATTAACAAAGTTCGAAGATATTCATTTATTAATCGGGGAATTAGGAAAATCAAATTACAAGAAGACTAATTATAAATGTAATAGCAACTTTGATAAGCATTCAGATTCAGTTGTAGAAAGAGTCATGATAGTTAAATGTATGGTAATGAACAGTTAACGAAAGATTTTTGGTTTCTGATTTGCTGCTACTCTCCATTAAAACTCACTTGAACTTCAAATTTTCTTATTTTCATTGTAACAAATTAAAAGAATTTCTTAATTAGGGAGGACTGGAAAATACTCCGGTTCTCCCTTCTACCGTACTTCAGTCGGGCCTACTTGGTAAAGTCACGGGGAGGAACCTCGCTTTTATATCCCTCTTTCCATGGTGAGCTTCAGGATCAACTTATAGTATAATCTTATACTTTACTGTGTACTAAAAGTAAAAATCTCTATTTAATACCGTTTGTTAGTATTTAATGTGTCTGTCGGAATACATCAGGAAGACTGAACTGTTTCAGAACTGATTTTTTTACAACAGTTTAAGAATTTTGTGATATGACTCATATTATAGCTAGTATGTTTCACAGAATATTTGGTCTAATGCAAAGAACGATTGCGGATGCGGTTTTCTTCGTGTGTTTGAGAACAAATTTAATAACTTATTTTTAGAGAAATAAGTCTTTAATTCTTATCCATATAAACCTGAAGATGAAACGTGTATTACTTATTCCTTCCTTTTCTCTTGACATTTTTAACCCTTTGAGCGCTATGAACCCATATATGCGTCATTGCACAACCATTCGATTTTGGCTATGAACCCATGTATGCGTCGTCGTACAGCCATATTTATACGAAGTGGGAAGTCGACGGCGAATGCTTAACCTCGGGCAACTCAGCGCTGAAAGAGTTAAAATGTATGCAAAATAGGAATATAAGTTTCTCAACTTTTTGGAATTTATGTATAGGTAAAACGATTTTGCTCGTTTTGGTGAAAGAAACTCTTCCTCTGTCCTTGTCTTATCGATAATATTTGGTGTATGACGTTGTACAGAACATCGACAATTCGAACTAATTGTGGCCGAAGGGTGAGTTGGATTATCAGATTGTTCGATAATCGAATAGTCTACTAAAACGTGCAAACATCATTAAGTCAAAAACTTCGGTGCAGCAAACGTTTAGATTACCAGAGCTCGGATCATACCTTAAATTAGTTTTTAAGCAGATACCATAATGAGTAGAAATTTTGACTATAAAATTTTATTAGTTAGATAGGTATAATTATTTACTTACTTCAAGTAAATTATAACGTTGGGCATCGCATAAATCACGACAACCGATTTCTGTACTCATATACCATCCGTTAAAAGGTGCCGCTGTAAACTGTAATCCTCCACAATCGAACATCATACTTGAAACAGCCGGTAAACAATACCATTTAACACCCAATTCTTCAAACCAATCATAACTGAAAATTACAAAAATACTTAACAATGCTTCAAAACTATTTTAAAATTATTAAAAATAAATTGAAATTTACAATAAATTTTAAGGTTAATTAACCGGCGCATCCACCAATTTTACAACACTCCAACACGACCATTTAACCTGATACTCATATTTTATGTTACGTTTTACAGCACCACGCCACTCATAAACCACAATCGGACTATACTTCCCCTCTCATTTGATTTACGACCCATCGGGGGCCTTTTAAGCGCTCGTTCCACACCGAACTATTACCACCACCAAGAACTAGCGCAAACAAAAAAACTTACGTCGGATGCGCCAAATTAACTTCCATAATCAACTCGCTAGGAATGTCGAAATAATCGGGATCGTGACCGTTGGCCGAAAGAACCAATGGTAGAATATCGAATCTCGTCCCGGCTCCTCTCCAGCCGAGTTTCGTACAAACTTCCGTAAATTCCACATTTATTGGGTCCCCTATAATCGAACCGTCTGGTTGCTTGTAACCGGCGTAAGCTATAAGTTGACTATTCCATACTCGGTAGTCGTGTTTTCCGTCGGTCCTTTGCGGGAAAATTGTTATAGCGGACCTGAAAGAGAAACGAAGTCATTAAAACGCCAGAAGTTATTCTTCTTTGTAATTGGCTATTTTAGTACGATAACTGAGGTGGTAAGTGGTAATTGGCTATTATGAGGGATTACAATAATAATTGGCATAGCTTTTCATTTGGAGGTAAGATTTACAATCAGAAAGAAATAATAAGGTAATAATGTTCCGTAATAAAGAGAAAATTTATGAACAATCGAAATGCCTACTTTAGTAATTGACCGAATAAAGCTTATTTAACGCTTCGCTAAAGCGCCTCATTTAGTAATTATCGCATTTGCAGTGATTGGTAATCGCAATTATCTCGATAATGGTATTACCTGTGCGAAATCTAATTCTACGAGAGAGGTATGAACGTTCTTCTAAAAGGATTAATTTCAATTCATGATCAAAATATGTTAATCAAATATATTATGCCTAATGTAGTTTAAAAACCATTCCATTATCTCGAATAAAATAGAAGTAAAGATTAAAAGTTTTCATAATTTGAAAAATGTTTGATTAAAAATGACGGTCTTGTGTCAATTGAACTTTCTTAGTTTTTTTTAGAGTAAATACATAATATTATAGAGAGAGAATAATCTTAATTTACTTCTACCATTCTAAAGAAGAAAAATGTGCCATCCATAAATAACAAAGTTTCCTTACAAATGTACCAAAATATATTGTTGATCTGGTTGTTTTGAGTTATTTGAATTATGTGCATTTCAAGCTTACAATTAGATATTTAGTTAGTTAAGGAATCTGTTTTCTTTATTTCTGTTATTGAAACATAAATTGTTCACTATTATTTAAACCAGGGATTCCCAAAGGGAATCGATGTCGATTGGGGTTGATATCAGTTTCCTAGGGGTCGACATAAACGAAAACTGATTTTGGGGGTCAACGAGGTCTAAAAATCGACCCCTATTAAATTAACAGAAGGAGTTTTTACAAGGAAAAGATCCGAATTTGAAAGAATTTCTGAACAATTGTAAAACAGATATTTATTATTTGACTGATATCTTTGGAATGTTCAACAAAGTTAATCCACAATTGCAAGGTGACGATCTTAACTTGATTAAAACAAAATCAATAATATCGGCCTTCGTGGGTAAATTAATCCTTTATAAAGAAAATTTAGGAAGAAAAGAATATTCGCAGTTTTCGCATTTGTCAAAATTACCAGAAATGCTTCAAGATGATGACATTTTATTATATGTACACTTGGACGGATTTTACGGAGAAGTTTGAGGATCTTTTAAATTTACAAATTCCTCAGTGGATAATAAATCCGTGTAATACCACAGCCATAGAAGAAGCCAATATGATAATTCAAGAAGAGTTGATTACCATCAGCACAGACGAAGAACCTAAGCGTATGTTCAACCAAAGCTATCAAAAGTTCTGGTTGCAACACAACATTGAAACACGGTATCCTACATTGTGGAAAATTGCTGAAAAATACTTTATCAGTTTTCCATCATCATACTTAGTTGAAAAAAACTTCAGTGTGGTAACAAACACTTTGACGAAGCAAAGAAGCCGTTTGAAAATCAACGAACGTGGAGATTTAAGGCTACAACTCACCAATATTGAACCGGATGTAGCTAGATTGGTAGATAATCACCAGGTTCATCCATCACAGTGAATGTTTTATTTTCTCTTTGCGAATTAATACTTTTTTAAATATAGTTTCCTACCTACTTAAGATTCTTTAAGTACTTTATTTGTAATAATAATTATAAATTAAACTTGATATTTACTGAATTGTATGTCTTTTCATTTTGTTATATTTTGATGAGAAAATGAAGTCAACTTTACTCACTTAACCAAGAGCAAAGTTTTCCAATTGGTACCTTAATACCTAGGTATTTTGTACCAATAGGAAAGAACTAAAGATAGGCCCCCTTATTCATAACAGTCTGCTAACTTAAAGTATTGCTAATTCTCACTCTGTCTTCTTCTATTGACCTAAGTCAGAATGAAAAATAACACTCTGTAGAAGCTGTTTTAAGTTAGCGGACCATTTGAATAAGGGGGTTGATCTTAAAAGTAGGTACATAATTTGGCCATGGGGGTCTGAGGTAACAGTTCATTTTGGAAAAGGGGTCACTTGTCCAAAATAGTTTGGGGATCCCTGATTTAAACTCTCTAATAATTTAAGAATAATTATCACTCATATTATTAATCTAATATTACGAGAAAGTGAACCGTTATTTTTAACCAGTTAATTTTATCACTCGATCATGTTTATACTTTATAAGTTTGAGTCTATGTTTTATGTCTACAAATTTTTGGAAAAGTAGTTTTAACATGTGCAGCAACTTCAAATATTTTAAATTTTATAAATTAAATAATCAGAAAGGTGCCAAGTTACTTAATACCTTACTTAATATTAATCTAATAGCATCGTTAATAACTGACGAAGTAAAATTTCATGGTTGCTAATACAATCATGAATGGGTTATTCGTTGTATGTTTTTCTTTTATTTATACAAAGGTTGTTCTGTATGTTTACAGAACACGTGAAATCAGTTTGCACTTTGTCACATGGCTGGTTTGTAAATATGTAGATGAAAACTTTCATAATGCAATAGTAGTAAGAACTCAAGTATAAGAACATGATGATTCCATTAATTTGTTTTAAAGAAAAAAAATTAGTCTATAATATGTATAATTGTAATACGAGCTTTATTAAATTATTTATATTAATCCCAAAGTTCAGTTGGATTAAAATTAGTTCAAAAGCACTTAATTTAATTATTTCTGTTAATTGAAGTGACTCCAACATTTATGGCGAATTCGATTGGGTGCACAATTTATTATTGTAGTTTATAAAACATTTTAAACATCATCAAGCCTTGAACACACTTACAAGTGATGTTGTGATTACGTTTGATTTCATCGCGTTCTGTTGAATTTGTCCATTTTTGCACTAAGCTAGTGTGACATATGTCACATTTTGCACTCAACGAGTGCGCACCAGTGCACACTAGTTCTGCCAATCGAATACGCCATTAGAGATTATTGTTTTCATAGCATCACAACTTGTTATTCAAATTAATTCCTAAATTAGGTAACTGTAAAAGCACTTCATTAAACAACTTTAAATAAATTCCATATGAAACTGTTTAATTTTCTATGGTTTAAATGAATTTTCACTCATTGTATTTTATCTGGTATTGTGCTAGTCTCGTTTATAAAATAATAGTGGCAAGTATTTTATAATGAGATCCACTATTATGTTATAAGGATGAAAAAGCTCTTGTTTGATCAAAATAATGAAGGCAATTACCTGTTTCCTTTGTTAATCCCTTTATTAATCGTTTTTCTCTAAGTTTTTAAAACTATATTAAACAACACCATATACTTTAAAATTTGATTTTAGTAAAAAATTTTTCTTGTAAATCCTAGAATAAAGTTATTCTAACGCAATAAGTTTCAGCCTTCATTCCCCTTTTTATACTAGAAATGCTTAATAAAGGCAGGCTATTGTTTTACACGGGGAATTGATGGTGTAAGGGTGACATGGGACGTGCTAATATAGTGAAATTGGAGGTGACAGACTGAACAAATACCAACCACCCTTATACTCAGATCCTTCCCACCCCCGTTAAGTTTACTTTCGTGTTCTCTCCACGACGAGTTCTCGCAGTTTATTCGAGTCGTATTCTATTCCATTCAAACGATTTCAACGAGGGCACAATAATGGTCAGGTCATTTCAGATTTTCTACGAGTTTCCACGAGTTTATTAACTTACCATATAGCTAATAGAATTTAATACTATTACATATCATTAATTTAATATTTCAAAATTTACAGATATGGAAGTGTTAACTGATTAAAATTTGTGATACACCTAACTTTTTTCATAATGTAATATCCTTAATTCTCTTACTAAAATGTATTAGTTATCTTTAGATTATTATTCTTTAACTTTGTAACTTTCTGGACGTTTTTAAATTTCACGTTAAAATTTAAGTGCTTATTTCAGAAAAAGAGATTAATAAAGCTATTATTCTTTATATTATCTGTCATCGATACCATACCCGTAATAAATTCACGGACGTTGAAAGGATAAAATATTCATTTAATTGAATATACAGTGAAATCTCCCTTGTGCGGACACCAACGGGACGCACCAAAAATGTCCGTTCAAGAGGGGTGTCCGCTTAAGAGAAATGCGAGGTAATTATGTATATGAGAGTCGAACGATTTCATGAGAAACTGTCCGTCCAAGGGGGGGGGGGGTGTCCGTCCAAGAGAGGTGTCCGCGAACGAGAATTTCACTGTATTGGTATTACGATCCTCATACATCATGAAATTCAGAAAGATACTTTTAAAGAACCTGAAGCCAACGTCTTCGCCGTGCCAGACGTATACATGAAAAACCTGTAATGTTGGTACCAAACAATGCTCCATATTACGATTCAATTGAGGTCTCCGTATAAATAGTATGGATAGTTTTTAAAGCTGGAGTAAAGAGAGGTCTGGCTGACGACATTCAGACAATTCTTTTCAGTGGGGAAAACGGAATGGCAATTATGCAGACGAAGAAAAGGATGCGACGACTGGATATTATTATTATTAATAATAATCAAGGCCGCATATGAGGCGATTGGAGCGATTGCGCCCAATCGGGCCCCGGATTTTAAAAATTGGGGCCCCGCATTATGTAATGTTCCATTTTATAAAGCTCCATGCAGTGAACATTTTATAATATAGAAAAATGTTGACTTGTACATATATCATGACCTTTTTTTTAGTAAGATTGAATTTTTCAAGTTTATATTGTTTCAGCCACATCAAGATTTGTATTTAAAGTTTGTGGGGCCTCGCGAAAAAAATTTAATCACTCCCCGCACTCACTGGATCCGGCCCTGATAATAATATCCTATTTATCGCTACATGTAAGAAATTCACAGCGCGAATACAAAGGTACTATAACCCGAAATCTAGCTGCACCATGAAGATAAAGATGAAAGGGTACTCGGCAATGTTACGGAGAGAGGACTTACTTTTTCATCTTTCTCTCCATGGTGCAGCTCCATTTCGAGTTATAGTACATCTCACTGTCTCTTAATATGGAAAATGTTACATTCTAACGTTGAATTATATATTTTTTAAATAGTTCACTAATATTAAATATTTATGAAAACTTATATAATTCGTATTTTTTATATAAATCTAACATTCCCAATTTGAAATTGATTATTCTCATTTTGAACATAAAAAGGTGTAGTCTTTTTATCGAATTATAATGCTTATATGAATAAAATTAATGTAATAAAATATTACGGTTCATTATTAAATCAATTTTTAGTAACCCATGTAATGACGGGCACATTCGAAAATAATTACACCTTCAAAACGTGTTAATTAATACGCAAGAGTAAATTCCCAAAGGCTTTTAAACCTAAAATTGCCGGTACAAATTACGTGTTCCCAGAGCGATGCTTTCACTGTGGTTTATAGGACCTAATTCAAAATGTCTCGCTGACAAACAATGTAACAATTGGTGCTTGTTAACCACGTGTAATTATAGGGGGTTTCGTGTTAAATAACAATAGTATTCAACTTTTAGGATTAAGCACACAATAGGGAGATGAAGGGTTTGAGTGACAATTGTAATAATTAAATAACTTAGTGCCACGATTTTATTTCAATTTATTCATTCGTATTATTTTACCTAGTGGAAAGTTAAAAGCTTGAAAATAATTTATTTTGAAAAGCTTTGTTGTAGTGATTCGGGATTTCGCTTTGTATTATACTGTTAATATGTTTATCGGTACACGAGGCGTTACACGTTGCAATTATAATGGATAATCCGTCGATTACAGTATGATACTTTATACCTATAGCAAATTTCAATTTACCATCGGATCTTTGGACGATCGCATTGGCTCGAATGCAACCAACGAATATCAAATTTGCGCGTGATTTACGATCGGGAATGTTTTAATAATGAAATATCGACTGAAAATTCTCTAATCAGAGATTTGTACTTTGAACGAAAATAGTAGGTAATGCCTCTTTTTTCTATTATTCGCATTGCGTTTATTTTTAGTTGCAAGCATAGTTAATATAAAAATAATTAATAATACCTTTAGAATTATACCTATACAAAGGCAATAAAAAATACAACATTTTTCACATAGATACAGTACTGCAAAAAAGTAGAGCAACTTTTAATATTTGCAAATTAAATTTTAAATTTATGCTTTTCGTCAGGTTTTACATTACTATAGCAATGTGTATCATGTAGTAATTGTTTAGCCAAAATTGAATAAAGATAGTTTTATTTTTATAGAAATCAAACAGTATTGTAAAAGTTGAGTTGGAAAAAAGTAGAACAATTTAATAATTTATAAGTAAATAACAGTTAAATTGAACAAAAAGAAAAGATTTTTTAGTACTTAATGCAATCTTCTTTATTATTGATGATATCGTGATACCTTCGTGACATTGAGTGTATTAAATTGTCAATGGTTTCTTTTGATATTTTAGACCATTCATTTCGAAGAGCACCGAATAATTCGTCACCATTTTTGTAAATTTTATTTCTAATTTTGTCATCAATTATTTTCCATAGGTTTTCTACAGGGTTTAAATCTGGTGACTGTGACGGCCAAGTTATCAAATTTATTTTATTTTGTTCAAACCATTCCTTTACCAGTTTAGATGTGTGTTTCGGATCGTTGTCCTGTTGAAATTTGTAAGAGATAGGCAGATTTTCGTCGGCATAAGGTTCCATAACATTTCTTAATATATCACGGTACATAAATCTGTCCATTACTCCCATGATACGCAGTATAGGGCCTACACTAAAACCAGAAAAACATCCCCAAACCATCACAGAACCGCCTTCATGTTATAATGTTCGCTGCATGTACTTAGAAGTCAGCCTTTTTCCTAATGGTCGCCTCACATATTACACTGAATCACCTTTAAATAAGTTAAACTTGGATTCATCACTAAACAATACCTTTTTCCATTCGTTATATGTCCACCCTTGATGGGTGCGTGCAAACAGTAGTCTTGGGGCTTTATATTTTTTGATAGAAAAGGTTTTTTCGCTGGTCTTCGGGCAAATAGTTTATTTTCAATTAATCTATTGCATATTGTACGTGTTGATATCTCCAAATTATGTGTTTCTTCTAACTCAGCCTTAATTTTGGCTGAAGAATAAAATGGATATTTTTTAGCTGTTCTTATAATTATTCGATCAAGGCATTTATTGGTTTTTCTGGGACATCCACACTTTTTTTTTCAAGCCTACAAGATCCGTCTCACGATATTGCTTAATAATTCTCGATACTACACATTTGTGCAAAGAGAATTTATGAGCGACATCACATTGTTTAACATGGTTTTTAAAATCATTAATAACCATTTTTTTCACAGTTTTACAAACAGCTACACCCTGAGGCATGTTTAAGACTGGTCTTATCGAATGTATCTCACCAAAAACTCGTTCTTATTTGCCATATGTTTGTATTTCTTAGCAAAGTTGTTTTACTTTTTTCCAACCCTATTTTTATAATTTTATTTTATTAGAAATAAAATAAGGCTAGCTTTGTGAAATCTTCACTACATAAATGCAAATTAGAAGTTGCTCTACTTTTTTTCAATACTGTATGTTGTATGAAGTGTAATTTTGAAATTATTTTGTGTTCAGAATATTAATATGTGGAATGCTTAAAAGCTACACATTTGAATGACGATGTTTATCACAGGATTTATAAAATAGTATCAAAAACAAAATTTTGAAATTACATTTGGTATTTAATTGAAAATTGATTAACGTCAAACATATTATTAGGATTGTAAATGAAGGTGTGTTTTCAATAAAATAAAGTATACCTATAAAGTGAGAAGTAATTATTTTATGAATCACGTAATATTTAATACCTCATTAGCATGTTTCATTAAAAGTCTTAGCACTTTTTCAACTAATAATAGTTGATTACAAACACACTTTTTGAAAGAATAAAAGATCTTTATTTAAAACTTAAGATTTTATTGAAATAATAAAAAACTTTCGAGTATAGAATTTATTGAAAATGACAAATTTCATTTATTGAAAAAAAAAATCACTTTAACATTGTGCATAAATAATTTAAATTGTTTAAGCCAAGTCATCAAAAGTTAAAAATTCCTTTATTTTAATTTCATTTTGAAAAATTTTTACTTTTAAAAACTTCATATAAGAAATTTATGATTGTTTCATTTAAGTAAGTTGATTTTTCATTTAGATAGTTATTGAACGTTATAAATTAATGAAATATAAACTAAAAGTTTTTAATTATTAGAGCTTTTGTATTTCGAACAGAGGCATCAAATAATTCTTTACACTAACAAAGCATCCAATCTTTTTTAAGCTTCACTTAACGTTGCGAACCGTCACCGAACTTATTTAAAATAATCCCCACGTAAACTCACGACAAAACTCGCCGAACAACTCCTATTTTCCAAATTCTATTTGCCTTTGTTTTCGTCATTTCCATCGCGGTACTGAAAACAATACCCGTTATGAGTGCCCGCATTGACCGTCGAAATTTACTCTGCAACCAAGAGTTTTCCACGAGAAACTATTCCGTTCATATTAATCTCTTGATTCAAAGATAACAGTTTTACTTAACTGAAAAATACATAATATTTTGGTTTCTCTAAAAAGGATATGAATGTGGAATACATCGATTCTCGATAAATAGTCAACGCACGTTCTATGTAATAAAATCAACGAATTGACGGAAGGTTTAACGAGATACATGGCGAAGGGGAAAATTGGACATTTCAAGTGCGGTAGAACGAATTTATCAACGTTTTCCACGATCGAGAAAGATATAAAGAACTCAGTGAATGTGAATGATAAATGTATAGTTGTCTTTTTATATTACATCACCACCTGATGCTATTTATATTTATGGACTTATATAATTTAAGGGGTGATATCGAGGAGGTTTCTCTATCAACTTAAGCTATTAAAAGAAAATTTGATAATATCTTGAGTACATAATTTATTTTTGTCGAGCTGTAAACACTTTCTATATCCGTGTTTACATTCCAGTTAAGATAGTGACGTGTTAATAGCTTATTGGATGTAACTGAAAAGTGTAATTTTGGACTTATTGTTAGTCAATTAAAAAAAACTATTTATCATGTATTCTAAAACTGAAATTATACATACTTTATTAGGAAAACACAAACTAACTCATTGTTAGATTGAACAATTGTGGGAATATAAAGACAATAGGGGATATAGTAATAGGGGTTGGTGAAGCAAGATGGGAAAATGAGTTAACACGTTGACAGCCGGCGACCTAAGAGATGTTTAAAGCCTGAGCGCCGGCAACGTATCGGCCACTTAAATCCCAAACGCCGGCCTTATTCGCTGGTTTCTGATCACTGAATAGTCAAAAAAAAATATTTAAAACGTTATATATTTTCGTAAATTTGAACAGACTCAGAAACCCGCGTTTTCACGGGGCCGGCGCTCAAGCGACAGTCTCAGAAACTCGCGTTTTTGCGGGGCCGGCAGTCAATGTGTTAAAATGGGGTACCCGGCCTATACTTGCAATAAAGTACTTTATGTAACGCTAAAAATAATGAGAGCATTTATTAATTCCTTTTCATCATGTCACATGATAACCAATGATGTAGGATATCGTTTTGCTGTGGTATTAAGAAAAAATCCCATTTTGTCGAATTTTCTTATAATTTTTGAATAATTTCATCACATGATCGCTATCAAACGATACGCTGACTTCATACAAGTGTTGGTTTCATGAAATTAGTAAGAAATAAGTATTAAAGATAGGTAGGGGAGACCGGGGACAAAAGTAACATTTTTTAGTTTCATGTCGATTATTAATTCATTTACAAGAGTTGTACAGAATGAACGTTACCTGTACACAGGTCATTCATTTCTTTATTAATAAACACAAACTTTAAGCGCGATGTGCAGCGGTTGTTTATTTATAAGATTTTTACTGCGAAATGTCAAGTGTTACTTTCATCCCATACATACAGGACAAAAGTAACATATTGTGGGAATAAAAGTAACAGGATTTGGACTAATGAATAGATTATAATAACAAAATAAATTTCTTCGAGAAATCAAATAAAAGGTGTAACGTAACTTATTCGGATATAGAGTCATCGTCTTCAGGCTTCATGGACATTAACTCAGTTTATGAAAACTTATAGAAAATTTGTAGCGATCTAGAACTTATTTGAAATTGTCAAAGAGCGCATTAACATTAGTTTAATTGAAACTGGTTGCACGTGCTAAGCTTGTGACTTGAGGAGTGCGTAAAGTTAAAGTGGGATGTCTATGTATAAAACCGGAAAATCATTCGGCTTCAGCTAATTCATTGTTGTCCCACGTTTCTGGCATTTTTTTATCATATGCCACAGCTAATTGGCAAGCCAATTTTGACTTTTTGAGGTCGAAGTCCATAATATAAATTTCCCGAATCTACAGTATATCAGGTTGGGAAACAAGATATCCATTATTTTTACGTGAGCTAAAACTAGATCGAAAAACAATGGATTTCTTTTTCCCCAAACTAATATTTCTCAAACATTTTTTCTTCTTCTTCAGTAAAAACGCGTCTGACACTACGATATCTCAGCATTGCCGATGTGTCGCCTGCTTTTATTTGTTTATATATTTTGATAAGGTAACATGGCAAATTTCGTACATTTAGCCGTCGCTCTAATGCTTAAATTATTTGTTAAATGTTCTGCTGCTGCATTTTGATCAATTTTTATTTTGCTGCCCCCCTACTTACAATTAGTAGTTTTATTAATACGTGTACGAGGCAGTCTACAAAGTTAAATTTGAAAATTAAACATAATATTAAAATCGGAATTTGTTGTGGACGTAACATGTTACTTTCGTCCTCTAAATACGTCGTTACTTTTGTCCCCAAACGCGTATTTAAGGACAAAAAATTTAGAGCTCCATTGCACTATATCTGACAAGTTTCCAAATTTATAAATTAATAAAGTAGACATTCAAGAAACGAACTAACAATGTTTGAACCTATTACAAATAAAATTAATAATATTTCTCTATATAAAAATAAAAGCAGACAAACTTACTTTAGTCACTTTGAAACACAAATTGTGACATACAAATACAAGATAGCACGATGGCCCCATATCACTTTATCATTTTCATGGAGACAAAAATACACAACTATTAGCGAAGAGTAAACCTCTTAAAAGTATAAGTGCAAATTAGGAGAAGCATTGTTACCTTCATGACGTGTTACTTTTGACCCCGGTCTCCCCTACCATTTTAAGTCCTTCTTAAAAGTGCAATTCTTTATTTTTACTTTTTGTAAAAGCGTCCAATGGGGCAAGGCGGAATACCCCGTCCTAACTTCTTCATTTAGAGGAGGATAGGATAAAACGAGGAGGTGAGGTAAGATGGCGAACTTCGTCTTAGGAAGAAAGCTGAAAGGCTCAAAAAGAAAGAAAAAACTGATTGTGAGTAAAAGCGCAGCCATTTGACGACATTATTAAATGATGACGATGAAGCCTGTATGTTTGCGTATTATGTGAATCTGATTAACAGTTTTTAATAATGTTAATATAGTTACATTTTATCTTGTTCCACTTATAGTATATCTTGGTCTCTATTTTGCCCCTCATGTGGGATAAGATGAGAAGAGAAGACTTGTTATGTTTAATCAATGATTATATTAAAATTAGCTAACTAGTATTCCGTTCTTGCCAAAAATTTTAAAGTTTAATCATCGAAGGTTATATAAACAAAAAGTATTTTTTTCTATGAACGAAATTCTGGATTTTATTTACCTTCAAACCTTAAGTGCCCCGTCTTGCCCCACCCTCCCCTACATACATTTATTAATCTTTCGAATAAATCCGAATAAATCTTACAAATACGTCCTTGATAAAAAGTACAATCATTAAAAATTGATAGGAAAACTTCTTTCACGTTACAAACCGGCAACTTGAAATTCTTGTCGTACGACTAGTGGAAGTAGAAGCAGGTGTGACGAAGTTTGTGTAAACTAAGTAGTGAGAAGGATACCGAACTTACCGTATGTTGCCTTTGTTGGTGCTGTATTTTATATGGTTACACAGGGCTTCGAACATTCCGCTGGTGGTGGTCACGTAACGGCAATCGAAAACCTGTGAAAAACGTAAAAATAAAATGTAAATGGCACAAAGAAAATTGTACATTAATTTAAAAAAAATTCGAGCTACTGATTGTGGTATGAATAAGAAGGAACAAACTGCACAATCCATAATGTAAGTACATATTGTTCCGTTGTTCTTTTAGATGATAACAATGTGTTGAAAGCACAGAAAGCTTTTGGAATGAGAAATCGG
Source organism: Digitonthophagus gazella (assembly GCA_036711955.1). Taxonomy (NCBI): domain Eukaryota; kingdom Metazoa; phylum Arthropoda; class Insecta; order Coleoptera; family Scarabaeidae; genus Digitonthophagus; species Digitonthophagus gazella. The sequence goes on from JASCIT010000001.1 coordinate 14,607,366, forward strand.
TCCCTGTGCCATCGTTTGCATATTTTATTGGTTACGGTTTGTGCACAAAATAACCCAAAGGACCGTACCTATCGGAGTTTACTAGCGAATGTGAGATAACGAAGCTGTTTCCCATTTAATTATTCAAGTCAATTCGCCCCAACGGTCTCCAAAGAAGGGTTTTAACATAATTTATGAAACGGACACTTTGATATGACACATTTTGGGTCTAATAAATGTATCTACCCTACAATGCAGATTAGAAAATAATACAGTAAAGATATCTTTTTAACCTTGAGATATGACACTACTGTTTGAAATATAAATTGACTGGAATTGCAAAATAGAAATTCCTTAAGAATTTCTTCTTACAATTAGTTAATCCTAGTTTAAAGTTTATTTTCTGGTTATAATGTAATAATTTTGAAAAAATCAACGACTTTTCAAATTAAAGTTGTAGAATTAGATATTTGTCATAATTTTCAAGAAAACTATGGACGTATCTGAAATAATTAAATATTAAAGGTAAGAATTTATTTCCTTAGTAAAAATTTGATTTCTACATATAACATAAAAGATTAGAATATTACAATATTCATTGTTGAGAAAATAAACTGGGTTACAAAATAAAGATTAGCCTTTATTTTACACCCTAAACCTTTATTCTACACTCTCTACTACTTTTTGGATGTAATTTAATCATGTTTTAAAATAATTCCTATACTCATGAACTATGAATTAAAATCAAAATAAGAATTACAAAGAAAAGACATCTCAATAATTTTAAATAAGTTTAATAGATTCATCAAACTTTTTATTAAATATATCTTGGATATTTCTTACAATTAGCCAAACTTGTTTATTTATTAATCGTCACCTTTATAAAGCAAAAATTAGTTTTTAATAATCATCTTTTTCCTTTAATAAAAAGAAAATTCTTTATGCCGTTTGAGTCTATTACAGTTGTCTCAAAAAGAATGCTCGTTTTGAAACTATTAAGACCTTGGTTTATTTACTTCAAATAAGTAGATAAAGCATACAATTCTCTTTAACAGATGTTCACGTTTAAATTTGAAAAACTATATCCGTCATATGACCACCCTTACAATCACAAGATAATGAAAGGAAACTAAACCTACCCTCCTCGATTTTGTGGCATGATACTTTGTGACCTTTTCCTATGGAAGTACACTCATGGTCAATGGAAATGAACTTCAAACCTCTGTGCGAGAGTGATAGCTAAAACGGATCGAATTCGGTCGGCTTTCGACAGAATGAAACCTGGTGCGAGACTAAAGACGTAGAAGCGTGTTGACGGGGCTGCAGTGCGACTTGGTACGGTATTTATAAATACGAAGCAGGTAAACGAACATTGACTTGGATGAATTATTGCCTCACGCCAGGTTTCACTCTCTCAAAAGCCGACCGAACCTGAAACCTTTCTATCTAGTTATCGCTCTCGTACAGAGCTTTGAAGTTCATTCCAGTAACTATGAGAGTACATCTACTCACAAGTTCATTATAATAAATTCTCTTAACCTGCTGGAATTAACCCTTACCGCTCCGTAGGCTCCGCTACGGAGCCATTCGTCATAACGTGCAAAAATATGCGGAGTGGCAAGGGTTAAAATAAGAAATCCGACGTGATTTTGACGAAGTTGATGGAATGTGTGATGAAATACGTGATAAGGTGATTTCATGGGCCAAGTTCTGTGGAGTGTAGAACCAGTAGGGCTAGTCATATGTCCAATGTTGATTTTTATATTTAAATAGCAACATCTGCTGAAGAGAATGGCATGATTAGTTTGTTTTTCTCAAATAAATAAACTTCATTTTCAGTAGCTTCAAATTCGATGTCCTTTTTGAAACACCCTAACGAAGTTTAAATGCTGATACATCACTAAAAAACATCAATAGATAGGTGATTAAGATTTAATCTATCATACTTATTAATTAAGGAATATAAATTTTGATACTCTATTAAAATTAACGTTTAGGTACGTCTCACACAGAGGTAATCAGCAACTAGCAACCAACAACAAGCGATATTGCCACTTGATGACATTTCGCATTTGAATAAAGCAAACTTCTCACATTGGAGCAATTCGATATTGCAAATAGAGATGCGATATCAAATTGCTCCAATGTGAGAAACATTATTTAATTATATGTAAAATATCATTAAGTGGCAATATCGCTTGTTGCTAGTTGCTCACTCACAATCAGTATGAGACCCGCCTTAATGAACAATTTTTTTAAAGTAAAATAGACTTAAATGTTCCTATCTAACATTAAAATCGCTATAGGATTACAAAATAAAGATTTCTGTTTAATTTAAAAGAAGACAATGCACAATGTTATCGAGAAAAAAAGTTGTTAATTTAGGAGAGCGAACTAGTTGAGGGTATAAAACACTACATGTAGCCCGTAAATTGCATAAAGCCGCAGTAATTAACTGAGATTCGGTTAATAACGACCCGTCAACACTCTACGGCGCTGAAAATTGCAAAAAACGACTACAAAAAGCTACTTAATGGGGAAACGTTCTTTATTCCCTATGCCCTTATGATTAAAAATATGACTTAATTACAAACCTTTCGATTTATTAATTTAATTAATGTACTTTTCGTTTTGTATTTCTTAATGAACCTAATGTGACTTGGAAACTTAATGTTTTCCAACTTTTAAAATTATTATGCCTGTAGGGCAATTCTACCTCAACTCATCTACTTCTTCAAATTCTTATCCGGAGAAATACGACTTGTAACTTTTACAACTTTTAATTTGTCTTCGAGTGCGATGATTAAAGTTTAATATTAGATGACTACAATTTATTCCCACCATGAATATTTGATAACCGTCCAACTTTTCTCTCGTTCCAACCAAAAATGGTTTACAATACGACTTCGTGGTATTACCGCAGGTGCTGCGGCCCACTAAAACGAGATCTCCGACAGAACCCGTTGTCTGTAGAATGGAAATTTCGCACGGACGAACGCCAATGGACCCTTGTAGGACGAGCAAACACCGGTTTCCATTCACCTCTATTGACGCCTCCGTTTACCGTCAACATTGCCCTTTATAAAACATTCAACTTCCTCTTCAAGTCGATAGAACTGGTTTGCGTATTGTGCGCGAACGTGATCGTACAAGAATTATTTTTCAGCAAAAGGGATCGAGGCTAAGAAATGGAATAAGAATAATGATCAAGGATAGAAGAAGGATGCAGGTTTTTATCGTTCTTGGCAACTTACGAAGGAGAAAAGTTATGAGTTCACTTAAATAAAGTGGAATAAAGGATGGAGTTTAAAAATTGCTAAGTTAAAATAAATGGTAGTCGTCAATTAAGGTACTATTGAATTTTTTTTTAGTGTAATCAATTTTCACTGGTTTTGAAATTATGTTATAATATAATTAAATGAATTTGATAGAGGTATGTATGGTAAAATAATAAAGTGGATGATGCTAGAAGTTGAATAATGATGAATATTTTAAAAAATTATAATCTGAAGCGGTGTAATAAATACATCCTTATATTATGTAGAAAATTGAAAACACCATAAACGAAGCTATTTTGCTAACTCAACCTAGTGAAAGCAAAGTTAAAGACATAGAAACTGAGTATCATGATAAAATAAAATAAAAAGTTAAGAGTAGAATATAAAATAGCAATCGAAGGAAGTGCGAAAGTATTAAAAATAATACCAATATGATAAGTTAATCACCTGGAAAAAGGAATCTACCAATAATAAGCTCAAGACTTATTCGTGTGTAAAGTTAAAAAAATTCTGTAACTAATTAAAAGTCCTGGCGAACCTTAAAAGATGATCAACTTTTAATATTGGATTAAGTTCGTTTAGAAAGAATTAGGGTAAACTAGTCAAATCTCGGCCATTTACCTAACGTCTGCCTTTGCGTTTTTATAAATACATAGATTTTTATAGAAATTCCGAATTTGGAAATTCTTTTTTTGTGGGGTTGAGATTTTGCACTTTTACTTTTGTTCTAAAAAATTCTTATGTGCATTCATTTATCGTATTCCTATTTATTATTTTTTAAACTAGAAAAAAATCGCATATATGGTTCATCTCAATTTTCATTTATCTACATTTGATGAAAGTTTTGTGACCCATAAAAATGTTAACTACCGAGTAACATAACTAGATAATCGTAAATTTAATTCATGCAGGTAACAATAAAATGGAAATTCTATTAATTAAACCTGGTTTAACACAAGTACAGATATAACATGTAATGACTAATAGTAAATAAACATAACTGCTGTTCTACAGTTTCACTTCATTTCATAAGCACCATGTCTCAAGATTATAAATGGCCCAATTTATCATATTAATTAGTCTGAGGAGGGTAATACACATAACGAAATTAATAATTTAATCACAAATTCATGTTAGTGATTAATTGTTGAGAAAGTAAATAAAATCCAAATAGAATAATAGTTTCATGTAGGAACAACACATTTCCCATATTACCCACAATATTTTCGTTTAAACCGTCGCATCGTTTACCAAGTACACACAGCTTGTTGTCGTATGCACTGACTCAAAATAAATGCGTTCATGCAGATGTTGCAAGCTGTCACCGGGTTAAATAAATCTGCAACTACCGCAAACCGCCGATTTCCGTATGCATTACGTCGAGTCAACGGTGAACGAAACTTTTTACTCGGATTCAAGGATCGAGAAAATGTCTCGGTAAGGGAAAGCTGATCCAAGCTAATCATCTAAAATCCCTGACTCCTCCAACAAATAAAATAAGAGGATGGGATTTTTCCAGATATTTCCAAACACTGGAAGATTACAAATTTATTTACGCGTATTACATCGTGGCCAGATTTGTACAGAATTTTAAATAAAGATTTGTGTTAACAAAAAAATATTCAATTTTACGTTAATATTTTATGAAATTTTTAAGTAGATAAAAGAAGAAAATGAAGTTCTGCGAGAAAAGTTTGAAAACCACTGTTCTAATCAAAGCACCTTCGTTCAGGGAACGTAAAGGGTCGTTGCATTACCGAGGAAGTGAATTTTGTGGGACGATTTCTTTCCCGGTTAATTTACTTCGGACCCCTATCTTGCTACTTCAAGACTCGTAGAGACGAGTACTTCTTCAAGTGGACTTCGAGAACTCCCCAAGTAGTTGTTACGAAATTGTTCTTACATGTGCTGATAGTAGAAAAAAGTTGTTCGCTAACTTGTAGAAATGAATTTCAATTGCTGCTATAAAAGACTCAGGAGGGTGATTTTAAGATAGAAAATACAAGAAAGGTAATTTTAAGAAGAAAATCAAAATGAAATAATTTAAAGTTTTCTGGAGCGAATTGAATTGGAAGGAAATCTGGTGAGAATAAGATTTGAACAACAATGTTTAAAACTAATAAAAGCTAAATAACTGTGAATGAAGTTCACAAACATTTACAGAATAATGTTGAAAATAGCTATTATTATTATTATTATATTAATATAAGGTCCTTTCAATGATTTTAGTAGTACCTTACTACCATAGGGTAAAGTTTTCTCTTAGATAGGGTAACGATACAGTTGTTGGCCGACCGTTCGAAGAATTCACACAAATAATAAGTATTTCATAAGTTAGAAATTAGAAGACTTCGTCCTCAAGAGGTCAGAAAATTGGCTTACCAATTAGCTATGGCATATGATAAAAAAATGCTAGAAACGTGGCGCAACAATGAATTAGCTGGACCCAAATGGTTTTCCGATTTTATACATGTTATTCGCAATAGTCGAAATCGCCTTATTGCTTGAATGTCGGACAATAGCTGTCAAAACTGGGTAAAAGGTCTTCGTATCATTCAGAGTACAAAAAACCGGAGCTTCCATACAGTTATAAAGCGTACACCTTACGAAGCTATGTTTGGAACTCCGCAAGAAACGGACTTTTGGATTCCTGCTTAGACACTTCAAACAATAAACAAAATCAAGACTGAAGGAAGGCTTAAGGAGCATTTGGAACTAATGAAACAATCTTTGGAGAAAGCAGATACTGTACCCGAAACACTTCAATCAGAAACTGGCGAAAAACAAATGGAAATCCAAGCACAAGATGATGATAGCGCTAGTGATAACGTAGATTTATGTATTGTTTGTGACCAAAAATACGCGCATGACAATGTGTGTATTGAGTGTAATCAACCGTTTCATGTGACATGTGGGGTAGATTCTGACGTAGCTTTGTGCAAGCTTTGCGGCAATAAAAAGGCACCTGATACACAGAGACAAGGCTGTAATCGGGGGCTTCAGGAACAAGCTGAAAAAATGCTGACTCAATCAAGGCATAAGTTTCCACCCGTTGATGTAGGTGATAATGTCTTGATCACCACACCAGATGTAGCAGTTGTAATGGAAAGAGCTGATCAAGGATTATACACACTTGGAACAAAAAATGGAAACTTAAAAAAATTATATAGCCGAAATGAATTTCAATTAGCGCCTTCAGGGTTCCTTTCATTAGCTAGAATTCCTTCTGGTTCTTCTGTCGACGTATGGCAAGAAGCCATGCTATCTTCTGGTTCCAAGCAAGGATTTGTGCGATGTAATTGTCTAAAAGGATGTCAGACAAAGGCATGTGCGTGCATAAAGTCAAATATAAAATGTAACTCAAAGTGCCACAGGAGCAGCTCTTGTAAAAACAAATAAGGGTAGTTAAGTTTTATGCAAGACAGACGTTTTTATTTTTGTGCTTTTCATAAATTATAAGTTGTTTTATCGTTTAAATAAAAATATTTTTTGGTTTTTCTAATTATTGTGTTACTTGAAATGCGTTATGGGGAAATCCAAATAGGCATAATGCGTTGTGAACAACGTGAAAGATCCATAAAGCAAACTAAAACCACGAAAACCTTGATTTCGCATTGTGGGTGAGGTTATTTATCCACAACGCGATGATGTTGTTCGGTTTTACCCACTGGCCCACAAAAAAAAGTTTCAACGCATCGTGGGTAAATGGCAACATCCCCAACGCGTTGTGGATACAAATTTAGAACAGTGGGCGATTTCGACTATTGTGAATAACATACATAAACATCTCACTTTCGCATTACGTACTCCTCAAGCCACAAGCTTAGCTCGTGCAACCAGTTTCAACAGTCCAAAAACTGAACCGAATTGTCACTAAACGAGGTACAAAGCAGGTTGGGGCCTTAACTACAGCTGAGAGAGGTAAGTTAGTGACTGTTACAGTTGCAATCAATGCCCAAGGAGATTTTTACACCACCATTCTTTGTCTTTCCATTGAAAAAATATCAAGACCATTCGAGATGGACAAATTGGTTCAGCAGGCGTAGGAAATGGAAGCGGATGGATGCAGGAAAGAGAATTTTTAATATTTCTAAAACATTTTAAAACACAAGTGAGACCTCCGCTAGAAAATAAATGTCTCTTATTGCTCAACAATCACGAATCATACTTGTCCATAAAATGTTTGCAGTTTTGTAAAGATAACGGAATTATTTTATTATCTTCTCCACCCCCTTGCACACCTAAATTACAATCGCTAGATCGCGCTGTATATGGACCTTAAAAAAAATTATTATCAATGTTGTTACCGACAAGTGGATGCGTAATAATCCAGGTAAAACAATGAGGATTCATAATATACCAAGCATTGTAAGAGAAGGTGATCCCTTAGCCATTACTGTCACAAACGCAATTGCAGGATTTAAATGTACAGGAATATATCCTTACTATAGAGACATATTTACAAAAATAAATTTTGCACCATCCAATATAACTAATTGACCAGCACAAAAACAAACAGAGCAAAATTCCAAATTATCTGCAGCAATGGAAAGAGTAAAAGATAGTTCCATTACACAATCTAATCCTAGTGTTCAACAGGTAAAGAATAAACTGAAAACAAACGAAAAAGGTTTCTCTTCGGAAGACTTTTGACCTATTCCGTAGACTGGACCAAGGCTTGAGCCTAAAAGAGGTCGCAAGAAGAGAAAATCTGCTATCCTAATTGATACTCCTGAGCAAGTAGCATTGGAGGAAGAATTCGAAAATAGAAACAATGTGAAGAAGATAACTTTTAAAGGGAAAGGCAAAGGGAAAAGAGAAGGGAAAGGAAAAAGAAACGAAAAACAAAAAGGAAAAGCGAAGGCAAAGAAAACAGAAAGGACCTAAGTTAAGGTCTATGGAGCCCGAAGTCGATGACTCTATATCCGAATAATTTATGTTACGCGTTTTATTTGACTCCTCGAATAAATTTATTTTGTTATTATAACCTATTCATTAGTACAAATCCTGTTACTTTTATCCCCATAGTATGTTACTTTCGTCCTGTATGTATGGGATGAAAGTAACACTTAACATTTCGCAGTAAAAATCTTATAAATAAACAACCGCTGCATATCGCGATTAAAGTTTGCGTTAATTAATAAAGAAATGAACGAACTGTGTACAGGTAAAGTCCATTCTGTACAACTCTAGTAAATGAATTAATAATCGACCTGAAACTAAAAAATGTTACTTTTGTCCCTGGTCTCCCATACTATAATTTTACTACTCTTAGAAATTTATAATCGTCATATTAATTTGCTTCGCAATAATACTATAATTATAACCAATTTGATTTTTGTAATAGAAAATAGAGCTAGCAAGTTTAAAATTAAGTGGGAATTACTCGATCTTAATAAATGAACTGTGTACCACTTTTATATTAGATTCTTAGAAAATCAAGCATAGATAAATACTATTATACATAGATAGGTATATAATTGTTAAAAATTTTTCAATATTTTAAGTTCGATTAAAATTCTTTGGTTTTTCTTGGAAAAATTTTGAACTTGTTTGTTAATAGTTAACCAATAAACTACTGGCTCAACAAAGTTTAAGCGGAACTCAAAAAACAGCTCAAACAATAATAAGCGGAAGTCATAGTTTTTTGTTCCCTTCCAGTAGTAAAAAGTTGTTTGTTACATTTGTATAAATGAATTTCAATTCCCATTATAAAAGCCACAAGAGGGTGAAATTTAAAAGTAAAATTTTAATAGACGAATTAATGGAAGTTATTTTACATTAAAAATCTCTTATTTTGATTTAGCTTGTTTTCAAATTCAAATCGAACATATTAATATTAATTTTTAGAAGCAAAATTAAAAATTTAGTAAAGAGATTTTTTTTAAATAAACGTATTTAGTAATAATGTTTTGATACATTTGGTTCACTCTGTAGAAAGATTTTTGATTTTCCATTCTTGTCTATACAATCACAACTCTCTTGGTAGGTCTTTTACTATTTCCGAAAAGCTATATATCTAATTTCCCTGGAGAGTTTTATCTAACCACACTATTACTTACTCCGAAAATTGTATTTTATATCTAACCAATATACTTTCCTATTTATAATAAATTTATCCGCACTGCGGATAATTTTCATGTATAAAAGATTGACTTTCTAAAATAGAAGCAAAGGAACTCAGTCCTTCAATAAGCTGGTAATCTTTAGCGGCGTCGTGACGTAGGGCGTCGTTATCACGTTTTAGCGCCTCGGTACATAAAGGACGCGGCCGAAAGCGTTTATTTGTTGGTCCGCGAGACAAGTGAGCGTCGGGACAGGCTTTTCAGGACTAAAGGGGGCGCCAACACGGACAGTCCTTCTCTCCCTCGTCTCATTCTCCTCGTCGGTCTCGAAGGACAATTTGTCCGTTTTACGTAAATACAGTCCTGACGGTGTTAGCCCGGATAAAGCTTCGTGGAAATATGGGTATAAACGTGACCGAGATTACGTTAAAGTAGATGGACTGCTCTATGATCAACTTGGGTGGTTTCCTCTGGAAGGGCTTGAATGGATTTAAATAAATAGAGAGAGATTGAGATTTCAATTTTAGATCATTTTGGAAAGGTGGCCAGTTGAAATTGAATTCTACGTTGAAAACATTTATTTATTCTTATTTTAAATAAAAAGGTAAAAAACTTTATTAAGAAGTTGAAAACCTGTTAATGCCTTGTTTGACATATTTTGTAGTAAATAGCAACATTTATTACTTTTGTGAGGATAAAATCTTAAGAAGGAATTACATTGTGTCCAACCCAACTAAGCTCAATAATTGACAAAGTTCCCTTTCGATCGTCGATAATCTAAATTTAGGGAATAGTGATAGTTCTACAGGATATTTAATTAACTCCCGAGCTATTAAATTTTAAGAGTTTACAGTTTCAGTTAGGAAGTCGTTAGGCCTTTAGTGCTTGAATTAATATCCATCGAATTATTTCATAATTTATTAAAATATATTAAATAATCATTTTTATTTTTGTTCCTTTTGATGTTCTCTATACAATTTTTGCTTTAAAACAGTTGTGCTATTAACAACAATTAATTATTCATTTAACAAAGAAATAATTTGACTAAAGTAGTTTAAATAATTTTCATGAAAATTGGATTTTTTTTTTGGTTTTGAATATTAATATAATATATTGAATGAGTTAAGGACCTTTTACAAGATCATATCAGTTCACATTCAATCGGGATATCAATTTCCTCTACGTGTAAAAAGTAAGAACTGAATGGAGAATGGAAATGGAGACGGAAATGGAAAGCTAACAGGGTATACCTATTTGTTTCATTTCAGTTCTTGAAAATCATACAGGGTGTAACAAAAGTATGGAATATAGCTCATAAATACGCCATTTATGATTTAAATGAAAAAAATTTCAAATAAAAGTTTCTTGGTGAATCATGGGACATATTTTGCCTATATTCGTTTGTTTGTATCGTTTGTTGTTTGGTTGCTATGGTAACCAACTTTGTTATTTTAAATTGGATGGGTATATATTTTTTGCATATTTTCATAGATCATTTTTCATTCTACACGATGGACATATCATATCATAAGGTTTTATAAGAAAAAAACGAGAAAAATTGCATTTTTTGAAAATCTTTAATCAACTAGTTTTGGTCAAAGTAGGCGCTGAAATAGAGCTGTTGACGTCACTAAATGTCAAAAAAGTTGCCAATTGCAACAACTTTGTCGCAATACGCCGCATTAGTGGTGACGTCACATTGTTAATGCAGGTCATAGGATTGAATCCAAACAAACTTTTTCTACATAGATTCAGTCCATAAGCGGCGAGAAAATCATTTTTTTAGAGTACTTAGAGACATATTTAAGGTATGAAAATTGGGCAATGCAATGTAAAATACCGTTTTCTACATCTAAAGCAAAAATGGTAAATTAAATAAATTTTTTAACGCCGTAAAAGCAGAAATAGGTTCGTGTATACATAACCTCAAAAATCGTATCTGTCAAACGTAGGCTTAAAAAGTTCGTAGTTCGGTAATTAATGAGATTTGGGCCACCAAATCTTAGAAATGGGATGGTATTATCCTTAGAATACCTTACAGCCCTTCTTTGGTGAAATACAACACCCTCGGATTATTTTAGATTCAATGCTAGCAACAGGTATGAATTTGATAAAAATATAGGTATTTTGTTATAAAGGAAGGGATTTTCATAGTTTTATGACCTTTACTATTGTACCCTTTGTAGGTAAAACTTAACAACTATGTAATTTGCTGATAAAGAATGTCTATTAAAAGGTATTTTACCACAAGGCGTAGAAATACACCAAACAGAAATCATAGTAAGAGCTGGGATACATGCTAAAAGGTCCATACATTCTAACACAACAGTAAAAGTTATTCAAGTTCTTACAAATTTGTAGTCCCCTTTAGTTACATATGTAGAACATTGCCATTGTTCGAGTAACAGAGATTACCGTGGACTATTTTGTACATTTTATTTCTGGAATAACTAACAGTAAGTATCAGTACTACTAAACTAACTTTTTTCTGTTATAGGATTTCATAGAATCAAACTCTGTTTGGTTATTGTAGTCTTCTATGTTTTGACTTCACGACTTCTGTCTTTTCTTAGGTTCTTATAATGTGAATGTAATTTTAATTTCTTTAGATTTAATCTTTAGATTTTTAATATACCAGTGCTCATAGTACTCTTATTCTATATCTTATTACAGGAAGGTAAATATTTTAAATAAACTAATAAAAATCAGAACAGAGGAAGGAAAATATACAAAACATATTAAAATTATAATAAGTCACAACAAAATACTTATATTATTGAAATAAAAATCCTAGCTAGTAACAAATGGGGGTGGTAGTAATAACTATAATGGTTAGGTTCAAAAGTTGGATATGAATGTGTAAATCTCAATTAAAAGTAAAACGCAGCTACACATTTTAATTTATTTATTAATTAATTATTCAAGTTAAGTAAAGTAAATCTTTAAAAGTTCTAATAACTTATATGTACTATGATGTCGGAGTGGCTTCGAAGAGTGTATGATATAAAATTTAGAATCTTGAAACATTTCATCCCACGTATGGTCCTTTTAGCATGTATCCTGGTTCTTACTAGGGTTTCTGTTTTATGTACTTGTACGTCTTGAGGTAAAATGTCTTTTAATAGATATTCTTTATTAGTAAATGTCATAGTTGTTATGTTTTACCTGCAAAGGGTATAATAATAAAGGTCATAAAGCTATGAAAACTCCTTCCTTTATAACAAAATACCTATATTTTTATCAAATTTATACCTGTTGCTAGCATTGAATCTAAAACAATCCGAGGGTGTTGTTTTTCACTAAAGAAGGGCTGTAAGATATTCTGAGGATAATACCATCCCATTTGTAAAATTTGATGGCCCAAATCTCATTAATTACCGAACTACGAACTTTTTAAGCCTATGTTTGACAGATACGATTTTTGAGGTTATGTATACGCGAACTTATTTCTGCTTTTACGGCGTTAAAAAATTTATTTAATTTACCATTTTTGCTTTAGATGTAGAAAACGGTATTTTACATTACATTGCCCACTTTTCACACCTTAAATATGTCTCTAAGTACTCTAAAATAATGATTTTCTCGCCGCTTATGGACTGAATCTATGTAGAAAAAGTTTGTTTGGATTCAATGCCATGACCTTCTCAACATATGACGTCACACTAATGCGGCGTATTAAACGAACACCAAACAATTAAAATGCTGATGGTGTGTGGGTACGGCTACAGAAAACGTAGTAAAAGTGAAGTTACTAGCACGTAGAACAAATGTGTGAAATATTAGAAGGCACTATTAAATGACTCACGAGTAAATTGCGATTTCAGCTCACGATTCAAGGCCACGCCATTTTACGTCAATAAACTCCCCCTGAGACTGCCCCTGGTACTCTTTTAATTAATTTAAATTTAAAATCATAGTAAAAATGAAAAAATGTGTTGAATTATTTCTTTTCAAAGCATGTAACAATAAAATATTAGACAAAATAATGTGAAATATTGAAAATTTTTATAATTTTAAAAATAGAAAGAATTACGTCATGGGGTTTAAACCATCTTGTTCCGCATGTCGAAGCCGGTTCGTAGTGAGTCAACAAGAGGCGGGTTCGGGAGCAGACTAACCATTGAGATATAAGTGGCTTGGCTTTGAATCGCGAGCTACAATCACGATTTATTCGCGAATCGCTGAATAGTGCGCTCTAATATTTTATACATTTGTACTATGTACTACTGATATTTATCGATTGGTACCACTTTTATAAAAATTGGTGAATACAAGGTCCTGTAGTCTCCTTTTAGTAAGTATTCCAATTTTGAAATCAAATTTTCAGAAAATTGTCAACAGAAAAGAATATGGGACTTTAAACGCGCTCTTCAACCTCAATACCAAAGCCTATTTATCGCACATCATTTTCGTTAGCATCACCTTATTTCTTATGTAAATCTTAATTAGGAAAAACCACACATTGAGTCTCATCTTCAAAAAGCTACAGCTCTTTTGTAAAGGCTTTCCTAACGCATGTTTATATGAACTTTTGCTCTAGAATTATCCCTTTCAATATACGAACGTTATTTCCGGACACCTGTAGTATAATTTAACCCTTCAAGTGGAAACGACGAGTGTCGCCCGCAAACATTTTCTGTATAAAATTCGACATTGACGGGCTATGTCCTCCACATATTTAAGTAGTTCTCAACAATAAGTATTGAACATGCGAAGCGTTTCGGATCAAAGTATTCAGCAGTCAAAGGGTTAATCACTTACTGACTTTTTTACAAAATTCAATGTTTAAATAATTCTATTTCTAGTACACCTTCCTATCATTAGTATAATCACTATAATTACTAAATAAGATAATAATTAGCAAAAGCGAACTATCTTCCGGACTGAAATGAAATAAAAAACGAAGACTGAAACTGAACTAATAACTGACGATGGCTGATGTAAAAAGCCATTAACACGCATTTCATTATAACTTGATAAAAGAACATTAAATGTAATTCAATAAAAATTGTTAATAACTTGTATCTCAATTGTATATTTTTTATTATTTTGTTGTCAAGTTGGTATTTACATAACAATATCCTATACATCCTGTATTGAATTATTCTTTTTAAAATTGAATTCAATTTGCTTTATTAAAAATCGAATAATAACTAAAAGTTAGTAGTATTCTTTTCATACAAAAAGGATAATTATGGCTATAAAAAGGGATATAAAATAGATATTTACTTACCTGAAGTTTTGACCATTGAATCCTACCGATACATCTCGGAGAATTTCTCCAAGCTAACTTTGCTCCATAAATAAGTTCAGTTTCCGTTAAATGATATGTTCCGGTAGCCGCTATTTCTTTCTGCACCTGTTCCCATCGTGATATGTGCGCTTGGTTATTCGATCTGAAAAATAAAAAAAAATCACATTTTATAAAATATACAACTTTTTCAGTCGTAATAAACGAAGAGCCCATCCAACAATTTCATAAAGGAAGAAACCGGCAATAACTGTTCGAACGCCACATGTCCCATAAAACCAAACTAACCGAAATAAACCCGCAGGACAACCGTAAGAGGGCTTCGAGGTCCGACCTAAGGTAATTGAGTTAGCTTTTATAAAAACGGACTGCACCAGATGGCTTCGAAGCTTCTGCAATAATTGCTCGTGCGATGACGAGCTCGTACGATGAAGTTCTTCTTCAAACAGATAGTCAAAATATAACTATCCAACTACAACTATTAAGTATACAATCAAAAAATCAATTCAAAATTTTAAGACTTCTCATAATGAGATTTAAATTCCATTTGATGAGTTTTAGGATTAATCGATAAAAATCACATTAATGAGACAATCATTCTAGATGTCGTTTGTTGTATTAAATTACCATTTAAGATGATAAGATAAGAAATGATGGTTCTTTTTAATGAACCGTTTTACTTTTAAGAAATCTAAAGGTATATAAATTTTCTTGATAATAATCTGTAAAAATTCTCGTCAGTGAAAAACTGGAATAAACCCAAATTAAAGGGCGAAAAATTTGAAACAGGGGTTATGAGTCTGAGAATTGAATATTGAAAATGAATTATTCAGGAAACCCGATGGAAGGGGCGAGTGTGAAAACCGGCCCTCGCAATTATGGGATTAAAGGTTTTTTGGGGGGAAAATTTTTCCGGTCCGATGGATATTCGAAGAATTTTTGTCTTTTCGTGTAAAATAGAGGGAAAGTTTTATTAAAAACCACCTACAGTGTTAATTACAAAACAAACCTCCTTCTTTAACCCTCATCTAATCCTTTAAATATTAAATTTCTAATACCTTAGGTATTTTAACAACACGGAATCTGTAAAAATGTAACACATTTTTATATAGTAAGGATAAACAGAGAAATTCATAATTATTTGATAAAATTAAATTTTTACTTCTTTCAGTGAATTTTTAACAAATTGATTTGTATTAAAAAACCCTATAGTACCAATTATAAAATAAAATCCTTCCGTTAATCTTTATTTAATCCCTGAACTATATTTTTTCATCTCTCTAGTTTATTTTCATTTCATGTAAAATCAGTGAAATTGACATGTTATAAAAGATTGACGATTTATTTCTATTTTACTATATCTCTTTTCTCGTGAATTCCATTCATACACATTTCGCGTTTATATTCCAATAAATTTAAATAAAGATTGATACCGTCGGAACAAACCTATGTTTTTATTGCATATTAAATTAACTGGAGATGGGGTTTTATGTCTTCCATAAACGTAAAGTCGGAACAATAATGTCTTTATGCGTTCCGCAAACATTAATCCGGACGCATAAATGGAAAACTTTCCCGAATTTCACGAGATAATTCACGTTGACGTTATATGTATAAATGTTTTCGCAAGAAAACTTTTACGAGTTAATTAAAAAATAACTTTTATACAGAATGATTAATGAATATCTTGTCTTTAATCTTTTAAAAAGTATACAATTAAAAAAAATTATTGTAATTAATTCTTTGAAAGTGAATATAATTAATTTAGTGATTGGAAAACTATTCAATCACCTGTAGTCTATAGACGTATAGAGCTTTTAACTAACCATGGAAATAGAACCTTTTAAATAAGGAGTTTAAGTTCAATTTGTTTCAACTGGTTAAAGTTAAATGAGTTTCTATTCACTGCATACAGTATAGTGTATACATATTTTATTTGATTATTTTGATTGAAGTTTTTTAATTAAAAGGAAAAATGTGAATGATGTCTAAGAATATAAAATAATTTTAATATAATTTCGCTTAATGGAGAAAATTGAGTTTATAGACGAAGAACTTGTTATAAACTGGACTAAAAAACCTATTCTGTATAGGGTGAAGAAGTAAGAGAAATATGAAATCTTGAGATTAAAAAAAGTCATTTTAAACTAATTTTTTTCTTAATTTATTTTTCTAATTATTAAACAATGTAAAAGTGTAACGATGTAAATTAAAGGAAAATATCGGGTGTTCATTTAAATTCATGCTCACGTAATATATGGATTAGTCTAACATTGGTCTAAAAATGCTTCCTAAGGGTGCTACAAATCCTAAAGGGGGCAGCAGAAAAACGGTTTTTAACGGAATATCCTTAGAATGGTTTGGGTTAAGTCAACGAAAATTGGTATACTAGCCTAAAATTTCGAGATAAATTACATTGTGGTATTAATTTTGCATGAAACTCGTCAGTGGCGTGCGTGTAAAGGGATAACTTGGTTAATTGTTTATCTAACTTTTTTTGCCTCTCAACTTTTTACTATCCCGACTTATAATTTATCTATTTTAGATTTTTCTATTTAAGAATGGTCATCTTGTTGCAATTGCGTAACTGCAACAGGTTTTGACTAAATCGTCTTTGAAGGTCGACTAATCTCATCTTTGAATGAAATAGGATTTCATTTTGTAGAGTATGCTAAGCGCTACAGTGTATCGTTAAAGTTGGGGGTTTGATTTTATGACTGAATTGCTTAACTATGGAAACTTCCACATTCTAAGATGGTCTATTTTGCCATTGCTTCCTTCGAAGAACTATAGCTTCTTTAGAAAGCATTTTTGGACCAATGTTTGGAACACCCTGTATAATAAAATTATAACTTCCAAACATCCAATTTAATATAAGTAATCCAAAGAAAAATCCGCTTTTACAATGTAGCCTACTTTTTAGAATATTTATACTATTCTATTAAGGATTAGGTAGATAAATAAAACACATGGTTTTATACAAGCCAACGACAGTGAATTTATAATAAAAAGAAATTGGTTAAGTGCTATATAATGTTTCGCTGTTAAATGTCTTCAGTCACATCATCAAATATCTTAAAGATTACAAAACAATAAACTTCGAAAGGCAGAGGAGTAAAATATCTACAGTGAACATCGGAAATAAAAGCTGAAGGCGTGTATATTAAGGTAAAAGCTGAAGGCGTGTTATCGGCATTTTGATCACCAACGTTTATACCCTAAAGCCCGGTTTACATTATTCCAGTCCAGTAATCCAGCTAGTCAATCGAGTCCAGTGCTAGACTGGATCATATCGTCCACATTATTCCAGTCTAGTAATCCAGTTAGTCAATCCAGTCCAGTGCTAGACTGGATCATATACATGTTCACGCATGGATTCCAGCACTGGATTAGCTGTCTACACCATTCCAGTGGTGCTGGAATGGGCGAGCTGGATTGAAAAAGTAGACCGTCAATCAAGTCACTGGACTGGATTGCTCACTGGAATGAGTGCATTCCAGTTTATTCCAGTGAGGGTTCACATTATTCCCGTAGCATTCCAGCATTGGTTTCGATCACTGTACTGGAATACTACTGGAATAATGTAAACCGGGCTTAAGCGTGGTTTTGATTTGAATCAAGTTATGCTTAAGTTTTTATTATGAATTAATTTTTACGTCTTCATTCCTTTTAAATTTTTTAAATAGACAAGCCACGTTTATGACATTTCATTCAATTCTTACTTAACCTTTACATATTTGTTTAATCGGCTTTCAGCTTTAATTTGATAACATGCCTTCAGCTTTTATTTTTGATGTTCACTTTAGATACTTTACTCCTCCGCCTTTCGAAGTTTATTGTTTTGTAATCTCTAAGATATTTGACGATGTGCCTGAAGATGCTTAACAGCGAAACATTATGTGGCACTTAATCCAATTTTTTTATGATAAATTCATAATCATTGGCTGGTATAAAACCTTGCATTAAACTTATTTATTTAACTGTCAATATTCCACGATGAACACGGAGTGTACACTTGCTTATTCAATTAAAGTTATTGAGTTACATTTCCTCTTCTGAGGGAAAAAATAAAAGTCGCAAAAAATTCGACTTTGGCAAAAATAGAGATAAAGTTTCAATCTAAATCCTGAAAAAATTTCAAGTCTCGACAACAATTACTTCCATAGATATCAATTATTAAAAATTGACAACTTCTAATAAATATGTTAATTAAGTTAAGGCAGAATTTCCTTACTGTAGAAAAAATGAAAGTTGTAGAAAATTCGTTTTTGGCAAAAATAGAGATTAAGTTTAATGTAAACCCTGAAAAAATTTCAAGTCTTCAAACAATTAGTTTCATAGATATGAATTATTAAAAATTGGCAACTTTTAATAAATATGTTAATTAAGTTAGGGTAGAATTTTCTTTCTGTAGAAAAAACTAAAGGTCGTAGAAAATTCATTTTTGGCGAAAATAAAGATTATGTACCAATCTAAATCCTCGTCAAATTTCAAATCTCAATAACACTTAGTTTGTTAAATATGAATTTTAAAAAGTCGATAAGTCTTTAATCGACATGTTAATTAAGTTAGGTTAGAATTTCCTTTTCTACAGAAAACACTAAAAATCGTAGAAAGTTAATTTTTGGTGTAAATAAAGGTTAAGTTTCAATCTAAACCCTGATAAAATTTCAAGCCTCAACAACAATTAATTTCTTAGATATGAATTATTAAAAATTGACATTATTGAATAAATACCCATGTTAATTAAGTTAGGTTAGAATTTCTTTTCTGTAAAAACTAGAAGTCGTAGAAATTTTATTTTTAGTAGCAATAAACTTTAAGTTGCACTCTAAATCCTCAGATAATTTCAAGTCTCAATAACTATTAGTTTTTTAATATGATTTTTTAAAGAATTGACAGTAAAATTTAATTAACTCTTTGAGGGTTGGTGGGTGGCTTAATGTACCACTTCGAATTTTGACCTTTGTGCTCGCTGGTACACAAAACAAACCATTTTTTTTTAATTTCTACTCCTTTTGCTGTACATGGTTGAGAGCGCGTACCACCTCACAACTTCAAGCTCAGATTATGCTTTTTCCTAATCTCTTAGATGACACAACATCTCTGTTGTGCCCACTTTGGGTTTTTTTTATTTGAAAATGTCTGCCCCTCAAAGAGTTAACCCTCTATTGGACGGTGTAATTTTCATGTCACATTTTAAATTATTGACATAATTACCAAATAATTATAGTTTTTCATTTGATCGTACATAAATTTAAATTCCATAACGTTACCATACAATCAATGTCAATATTTTTAACCGTTGCCAGATTTATCAACCTAATATAACAAAGTAAATGCTGTACAAAGTAAAACATTTTTTTATTTAAAACAAATATTCAGCCCATAGAGGGTTAAAGCAATATTATAACATTGAAATGTTTACTACCTTGTAAATAACAAGACAGAAAATGAAATAAAATTGGTCAATAAGTTGTTTTTACCTAAAACCTGCCGAAACGCCACCCTTTTCAGAAATCACTCCTCCAAAATTTCATAGGGATGTTCAAGTGGTCAATAAAATTATGCAGTAAATATTCCCAAACTTTATGGATATTCCAATCAGTATGAAGGTAAAACTTTATCACCATTTTTTTGTTACAAATTATTAAAAACTACATTAATGAAAAATAACAATTGCAAACTGTTCACTGTACTAATAATGCGATATACATTTTCCTCTCCATCGTAGTCTAATAAAATTTTAAAGCACCCATGAGCACGAATTTAAATGAACACCCGATAGAGATATAAATTTTGAAAAATATCCACCTATAAATGAATGAGGAAGTCCACTTGTTGAGGATTCAGGAAGTCCTCGTCGTAAGCGCACTTTATTATTGTGATTTTATTTTAAAAAGTTTCATATTTACATCCGTTTTAAAATAATTCGTTATTCTGTCATGTAGAAAACATCATTTACATTTCTTTTAAATAGAAACTCAACAACTTCCAATTTGTAAACTTTATAGTTCGAAAAATTACCACCAGTAGTTATTAAGTAACATCACTTCATTTGATGTAAATTTTTGTGCGAATTTGACCCATTTCATTTTAATTTTGATTAATTATTACTGCGTCATAGTGAAAGACAATAATTTTATCTACAATAAATGATATTGTTCGTATTTACATTGAGTGCAGAAAGTTTTACAATGTTATCGTTTCGCAATTTAAAAGAGAACCCAAATAAAATAAACTTTAAACTAGTAAACTTCGCAACTACCTGCGAGAACATTTACGCTCTCGCACTTAAAAGAAATCAAGTTTATTAACACGGCTATTAAATAACATTGTTACCTAACATTGTAGGGTACATAACTATAATGAACCTTTGAGGGTTCAGTTAGTAGCATGAATACAAAGTACGAATAAAAGAGTCAAAACATAAAATTACTGAGTTGTATTATTTGATCCTATTAAAACTAACGAGAACGAAGGTAAGCTAAAAAAATGTTTAAAACAGGTGGTGTGTAAATTTTCCAAGTTAATTGCATAAGTAACGCTTTGTTGGAGTTTTAAAAATAAATAAAAATAAAAAAAAAATACTGGGTAAGTGTTTGCATGTTGAATTTTTTTATTTACAATCATTTGAAGAGAAAATAATAAAGTGATAATATTTTATTTGGATTCAAATCCATCAATGACACTTTAAACTCCTTTGTTTTAGAACATTTATAAACATTATTCGAGTTAAGTTAATAAATTTAAATGATAATAAAATACTATTTCCAATTAGTTAAAATTTACGGTATGTAGTTTAATCCCAATTGCTTTAAAACCTAGATACACACATTAATAACGATACAATATACCTGGTATATTACACCTAGTTAGCTACATTGTTCCGTTTTAACTACGTACGTAAATATTAACGAAGCGAATAAAACCAGGTTAGAAGACAGAAGGTAAATATATTACTAAGCTTCATTCCAGGTGCGTTTAATATAAGCACCTTGGGTTCCTGTTTGTATAGCATTAATCTACAAGGTGTCAGGTAACTAGCTTATAAAGCGGTATTAGTTTAAATATTGATGAAAATTTTCATTTTAATGAAAAGTCTTTTCAAAATTATATGATATGTAGATTAGAAAGCCGTTTAGTTTTAAAGTGATTTATTGAAACTATGTATAAAAAAACTGCAATTTTGCTTATAAGAAATTAACGTTTTTGTTTGGTTAAATTTCAAATTTTTATGAACCTTTGTAATTTTATTATTAGCCCTTTGACTGTGGAATACTTTAATCCGAAACGCTTCACGGCAATGGCGTGCGGCTGGCAATAGGTATCGCTGAGGACTAAATACTTTTTCATGCAATTTGCGCGACCACAGTGACAGCTATCGATGGGCGCATTCTTGCGCCTGTAACAGTCAAAGGGTTAATTAAGATCTTAATGCTGTTAATATTTTTTTCAAAGAGTATTCTAGGCAAATATTTCCATCTACACAAAAAAATCGATTACAAATTTGATTATTTCGATATGATAGAGAAAAATAAATGAGAAAATTAAAATTAAAAGGAAGAAATATTCCACTACTAGTAGTTTTAAAAACTCATAAAAACGGAAATAACACCTCGTTAATGAAATTTCACAACGTACTCATTAAAATCAGGTCTAACAGTCTCATTAACCAAGTTTTATTGATCCAAATTATATAGGGTCGCCATAATTTGTCATAAACTTTTAAGCACTAATAAGTTGCAACTCTAGAAATATCATTTTACGATTCTAACAAAAGCAGATAAATACAGTATTTGGAGTACACCGTCATTGTGTAATTTCATATACATTTACGGAGATATATCTTCCCGGTTCTCCAGGTAGGAATGCAAACAGTTCATTTTGAAATGTACCCCGGTGTGTGGGATTGTTTAGTTCGTTCTCAATGGGTGCATAGTTGCCCTAGTGGAAAATAATCTGGAACTTTTATGGCTGGAAAGTATACGTAGAATGCAAAGTATTAAAATTTTCGCAAGAAGGAATTTTACGGTACTTTAATCATCTTCTATAAAGAACGAATATGTTTTATTTTAACAATAAATAGTATCTATTATCTATTTGTAATCGAACATTTTTGTAAAAATATTCAATTAAGAAAAAAAATCAATCGAAAAATTACACAGTATTTACAAAGTATGTACAAACTTTTCAGTACTTCACATAACAGAGAGATTTATATACTTCTGGGATATAAACCTTCTTTCTGTGATATAAACCGTGAACGTGATTGTAAATGGTAAAGTCATCTTGAAACTCGTTCTCGTTTACGTTTAACGATTTATGGTCGATTGATTTCCAATAAGGAAATTGTTAGGTTCTACAAACCTCATTCGTAATACGACAGATTTCTTTTATTAGGAATAGTAAAATAAATAAGTAAATACAAAACTTACACAAATCAAAAATTTTATTTCTGTGAGTACATTTTCAGTTTAAATAGAAAATCATTTCATTCTTTACTAAAACCTCAAATATAGCTCGGCAAAGGACTATGTGTTATATTAACTCTACGAAAATTGCATTTCTTCGTGAAAGACATTATAACTCCAACCACTGATTTGCAATAAGGAAATTGTGAGGTTTTACACAAATGGTTTACAATAGCTGTTCTGATAAATTGCATCAAATAATCGTTTGATAAATTTATAAAATGATCTAAAGTCAAGTTGAATAAGTGTAAAATGACAATAATCATTTTTAAGTTCATAGGTCTATTTTTCTTACGTTTCGACAATGGCTACGATTCTAAAGTTAACGAATTGTAGGGATTCTATTCTATAAGTTACAATTAAATAAATCCGTAATAAGGGCTTTTTTCGTCATTTTTTATAAAAATTAAAGTATCAAGAGTACAACTATACTATTTATTGTACAACTTTATTAATTTCTAACCTTTGCGAAGTTAGCCTTCACCCACCAATTAGATAGGGATTTACATGTATAGTAATTAACTTTTATAAAGAAAGAGGCTAATTTCGCATAGGTTAATTTCTACAGTCCCTTAACATACCGATTCATCTGTACAGGGTGGACCAAATTGGACACTTTTAAAGGGAAATTCCTGTTTCTATATGAGATAGAGGAAGAATAATGTCGTGTGGTGTAATGTATTATCGATGTAATGTAGTGTCTGATGCTCAATTTTTATAAGAAATCGAATGATTAAAACCGCATTTTGATATCTCTTATTTTTCCAATAGGAAAAACTTATGAAGACTTTTAAAAATGCACTTTTTCGAAAAACACCCAGTATCTCTGAAACAGTAACATATATCAAAAAGCAGTTTTGACCATATTTCTTATAAAAATCGAGCATCACACATCTACATTATTTTTCGTCTATCTTTTATAGAAACAGGAATTTCCCTTTAAAAGTGTCCATTTTGGCCCACTCTGTACTATTCTGGAAATCTAAAGCTGGGTTTAGACTGCGCGCAATATACTAGCGCAACTGTTTCGCGAAACAAGACTCGCATAGTGTACACGTGTGCTCGAAATCGAAACACGTTGCCCGAAACAGCTCCACAGCGAGCCGGGGGTCTGTCGGTTTTTGGACGCGAATCAAAGTGTTTCGCTTTACCTGATTCGCATAGTGTAAACGTCGTCGTTTGTCCTAGGGTGAGTACTGCTACAGAATTAGAAGTAGAAATGGAGGCTAATGCAACACAAGTTGGGAAAACAGGATTGACAGCGAGCCACACTTAGAGACTGAAAGAAACATTACTGAAGGTCGCAAACGAAAGAAAAGAGGGATTTTAGACTCCGATAAAATGATGGGTGAAGCATTACAAATTTTGAAATCATCCATCACTGCATCAAATGACCCATACTTCACATATGAATTAAATTTAGCCAATGAACTCAAAAAATATGATGCTCAAACACTTGCACACGTCAAAAGAGCCATTGCAAACACTTTGAGGCAGACATGGGAAGGATGTCATCTGTGTCAACTTATGATAGCAATCTACACCCACAACGAGCATATAGAGCATCACATGGCACCTATACATTCGAGTCTGAAATATCCTCTGGACACACAAGTCCTGTATTGACTACACAGGATAACTAATTGAAGTAATATATGAAAATAAAAATAAAAAAATGCAATAAAACAATATGTAGATATAGTAATAAATGAATACAATAAAATATTTTTTGATAATACCTTAAAATACTTAAGAAATTATTGCTCGTACCTTTATATATTCTTGAAGTGTTTCAATCAACGCATCACACACTTCCGGTATAATTCCCGATATTATACTTTTCGATATTTTAAATAGATATTGCAAACTGGTATATGAATCACCTGTTGCAAGGAACCGTAGTGTGACAGCCAACCTTTCCCTAACAGTAATTGCGTTTCTTAGCTCCAGTGTCCATTCTTTCAATTTTTGGTCCAACAAGTGCTACAAGATATTCAAGATCTTCTGTGGTCGTGCGGATGAAATTTCTAACAGTATCTTCTGTGGGTTCTACTGCCATTTCCCTCATTAGTTCATTACCATATTGGCATCGCCAACGAAATAATTCCTTCGTCCACCAGCGGCGACGTCGTCTTTCTTTATTTTTCTGATTTAAATATAATATCGCCATGACCGCGAACGCAGAAGCAGCACCCGATTGTACGACAGATATATTTGTCTCGCCCAAACTGGCGGCTCACCATATTTCGCGCAAACGTTTCGCTCTGTGTAAATGTATCATATGAGGCAACCATCAAGTGAAACAGTCTCGCGAGCATGTTGCGAATAGTCTAAACCAGGGATTCCCAACGGGGTCGGTATCGACCCCTTGGGGGTCAATGAAGTTCTAGAGGGGGTCAATGTTGATCAGAGGGTCGATTGGGGGTCGATAGCTATAGCTGTTCGCTTTCGAGACATAGAAAATTTGGATGTGCCAACATGGCTTATAGATCCATTATAGTGCGATATATCTCGATATAATATTATGGTGCAAGAAGAGTTAATTGCGTTGAAGGAAGATGTTCAAGCACAACTCTTATTCAAAACATACGGAGACGCAAAGTTTTGGAATTTGAAAATCATCAGGGAAAAGTATCCACAATTACTAGTTTTTACAGAACCACTATTATTAACGTTCCCCTCTTCTTATTTGGTGGAAGCAGGTTTTAGTCACCTCAACAACTTGCTGTGTAAAACAAGAAATAGATTGAATGTTTTCGAAAGAGGTGACTTAAGAATTGCATTAAGTAATTTTAAGCCAAATATTAAAAAAATAGTATCTACACAGCAAGCGCAGCCATCACATTGACGATTTTTCAACAAAATTTTGTAAAAGTGCTAGGGGGTCGATGTAAGAAACTGTTCTCTTACAAGGGGTCGATACAAGAAAAAGGTTGGGAATCCCTGGTCTAAACCCAGCTTAACGATAAATTGATCACATAGAGTGATAAATCGCTCCGAGTATATCCCCATAATGCTAATTAAAAAATACTAATTGAAACTTTAATTTTATAAATTTAAAATTTAAATAGAGGATCATTTCTATATTTTACTGTGACCATAAATATTTCTTTCATTCCACAGGTGAACTTACGTAGTATTTCCTTTATACACGTAGATTGAACCGTTCGATTGAACCAAATCTAAATAAAATCTTAAATAAAAGCAATCTGTTTAAGAAACCGATTTCAGCAAAGTACTACGTTTGGAGATCGGTCGAATTTAAAGTATAGAAAAGTAGAAACGTAAACCGGTTTATATTAAAGTTATGAATATCGTAATTTTTCGCGAAAAGCTTTGCAAGGGCGGTTCGAACTCGTTAGGGCTATTTCAATTGCAAATTCGCGTTCGCGCGCAAATTAATTCGGATCGGGAGCGCATTTGTAACAGTTAGCGCTCTGCACTGTTTATTAATTGACTGGCAACAGGTTCCCCGGTCGGGTTTAATTGAAAACGAGAATGCACTACCACGTTTAACTGAAAGGTTATCAAATAAGTATTCTAAGATAATTTTTAATTTGAATAAAGTTAGTAGTCTTAACAATCTCATATTAATTCCTTACAAGCAATTAGAAAAAAATTGATTCACTGTTTTCAGTTTTGATATTTAATTTAGATTAATTTTACTTGTAAATTTTACCAAATTATTTATTTGTCAGTAATGTTGAGAAAATATAATCTCTCAAAGTAACTTATTAGTTTTGGTGGATTTATTGTTCAGAGCACATTTATTTGGAATGTTTAGATCACTCGATAGAGAAATTAGTCAACAGTAAATTTAACTATTTATAAACTAACTCACAAATTAGTCGATATTCGAGTTAAGCTAATAATAGAAGCATCATTGTAAATTCCCATTTAGCTTCAAATCTCATTAAATCAACAGCTTCATTACCACCTTCTGTGTCAATCGATGTAATCAACGACGTATTGTACATCAATCGTATTACGAATAGAACTGTTTCACTTGTCAAATTACCAGTCATGTTTGACTATTCGACGTTTGAGTCGAATTCATCATCAATTTGAATTCATGCCGAAATCTATGTCCACCAATTTACTACCTGAATTCATTTTTTAAGGTATAATTTAAGTTACCAAAATAAATTTCGAAAATTTTGTCGAAATAATATTGACGACTGCTCAACTCTTATTATATTTAAAATTAGATTGAAAAATATATTCGATAATCTCATTTGAAACAGATAAAACATTTTATACATTAAACATTTTATACATAAAACCTATACAAACCAAAGTTTTACTTCTACCACCTGTGCCTTTATAGATTTTACATAAGTTTGTAATTTCAATAACCGTAACAGTAATAACAGTTGGATCGTAGATTTTAACTTACCTTCTGATCGAAGTAAAGTATTGATCGAGAAAGTCTTTGGCGTGTACCAAGATTTCTTGTGGACTACGTATCCTGGCGTTTCTACCATTTTGTAACATAAGGCTACCTAAGCACACATGATTGTTGCATGGTGTTTCCTGTAACAATAAAGAACAAAAACATATTACAGCTGTTAATTTTTAAATGCAAGTATTGATTTGGTCCGTATGCACGAGTATAAAGGAAAGAAAACATGATGCTGTTATTTTGAAACTGAATAGCTTGGCTAATGCGTGGTAGTACATTTGTTGTTACAACTTGATATACCAATCAAATCTACCATCTACATCAAAGATAATACTAAATATTAGATCAATAAAAAGCATTTTTATACTCCTATAAGATGAGGGGGTTGGATGGAATTATGTAATAATTCCTTGTTCGATATCGTTGTCGTTTAATGTTAATGAAGTGTGAACGATTGCGACATTCTTGAATTAAGCTTTGATCTTTGGGGGCTTTAGGAGCTTTGGGGACGAAATCCAATTATGGTTAAATCAATATATACAAGGTATCTAAGAGGGGGTCATCGACTATTTTCTTATAGTGATTATAAGGAAATTACAAATTGTACAAAATCTTTATACAAGGAGGTTTGTTAACTTTATGACCAACTTTGTTAACGAAGTTAAAGTTATTAAAAAAACATAACAGTATGTTTGCTATTTTCTTGAAAGACAAACTTTCCTCTTTCGAAGTTTATCATACAGCTAACAAATCACTCTGTATAGGATGGACAGGAAATGGGTAGGAAATAGGTAACATTTAAGCAAATTTTGTAAAATGGGTTTGTTCAAATAGTCTATGGAAATAATACGGAATTTTTACAGCCAATGAAAATTTGGAAATTTCTGTGTGTGATCAAAATGAAAAAAATTGTTTGGATGAAACAGTCCGAAACTGTTTCAAATCGACGAACATACCTCAATATAAACTTTTTCAAATAAATTAAATAGTTCTATACGTACAGTCGATTTTCAACAATTGGGTGTGAAAATAAATTTTCGTTTTGGTTAGGCAAAAAAATTGAATTGTCGGTTTGCTGATCGATATTTCAGTTTTTTCTTAGGAACAAAAAAAATTAAAAATCTTTTCGATTGACTCTAAGGTACGTCTCACACAGAGGCAACCAACAACAAGCAACTAGCAACCAGCAATAAACGATATCGCTACTTGATGACATCTTATATAGAAATAAAGCAAACGTCTCACATTGGAGGAATTCGATATCGCTAGATTCAGAGGCGAAGCAATTCGATAACGCCTCTGTATCTAGCGATATCGAATTGCTCCAATGTGAGAGACATCGATTAATTATATGTCAAATGTTATTAAGTAGTAATATCGCCTATTGCTGGCTGCTAGTTTCTTGTTACTGGTTGCCTCAGTTTGAGACCCGCCTAAAGCTGCGGCTTCACTGGCGCCGGTTGAGACCAAATCAGACCACACGAGATAAGTGGCTAGAGTTGTCCCTTCAGATCATGAGAGATACGTTTTCACCAGACATGTACGTGTACTTTCCGACGGTCGGTACGGAACACATGTGCTTGACACTCTGTCAAGCAACGGCTTTATTTACTTTTCGGACAATTGACAAATCAATGATAATCGACCTCATCAGAGCAAATCCACAGAGTAGTAAAAACTCCGTTATGGATTAAATTTGAATACCGTTTGAAATCTCCAGAAATAGCTTCTAAATATAATCAGAAATTGATGTATCCATTCGATAATACTCTTTAAATTTTTCAGAGTAATTTTGAAACTATAAAGAAGTTTTTGTATACTCCCCTTCTTCGCGTGATTGGTATAATGTATGCATCCAATAACGACGTTTCAGTTTATTGTTTATTTACTGGTAATACTCTCCGTTAGCCATTCATCCCAATCATCGGACTCTGAGGAATTCATTTTAAACCTCTGGAGAGCTGTTTACTAAGTAACAATAACCTTGTAGTTACTCGTCGGGTACTATCTACCATATAAATCCGGTACAAATGGAACCACTACAACGCACGCGTCTGATCTGATCTGATCTTGACTAGTCTGGTGTGATCTGATCTGAACCGGTGCAAATGAAACCTTTACTTAAAGGTGCGTCCAAATTTGTAATAAAACCGCGTGGCGTGACAACGTCGTGAAAGTTGTTTATTCAAATTGTATAGAGAAGAAGAAGTACTGTGGGATGCAAAAAATAGAAATTATTATAACAAAATTAAAAAAAAAAACGATGCATGGGGGAAAATTGCGGACGCAATGGGAATATCAGCCGATGAATACAGGAAAAAATGACAAATTTGTTCTCCTTCCTCAGAAGAGGAAAATTTAAAATGAAAAAGAGCCAGGAACAGAAAAGGATATTCACGGCCAGTCTTCTTGGATAGTTATAGCATTCCTTAAAAATGTATTTTTTTTAGAAATTTTTGGCTCAATTAAACTTATAAGGTATTCAAAATCGGTTGGTGACATCTTTGTGAAATTTCTATAAAGACCACTAATTTGTTGAAATTTAAAATTTTTTAGTTCCACCCTTTTCAAGTCGTTGCGTATACAGTGTGAGTCTCTAACTTGGAATAAATTCACTAAACCGAATACATTGTTTTTTTTCGGAAATATGCTCGAACACGTCGATTACTATTTTAATCTGTCCTATTTTTCATGTAAGAAAATTTTATACAGCGTGTCCCAAATCTGAGATATGACGTCATCAACAATTTTTTTAAATGGCAAGCCTAATTTTTTTAAAGCATTTTTAAAGGGTATATCAAGTTAAATATGCGTACTAAATTTCAAATTTTTATTCCTTCTCATTAAGAAGATATTACAACAAATAATAATTCGAAAAATCAAGAAATCTGAATCAACTAAATCATAAGAAATGTTCAAAATGTTGTCCATGTACTACCTGACAATGCCCTACACGGAACTGAAACTCATTTTGAACATTTCTAATTACTTCCGCGGAAATTAGCCTACACTCCTGATAAGTTTCTGGATTCTTCGAACAAATATTTCTTGTAATATCTTTTTAATGAGAAGGAATAAAAATTTGAAATTTAGTACGCATATTTAACTTGATATACCCTTTAAAAACACCTTAAAAAAATTAGGCTTGCCATTTAAAAAAATTGTTGATGACATCATATCTCAGATTTAGGACACGCTGTATAAAATTTTCCTACATGAAAAATAGGACAGATTAAAATACTAATCGACGTGTTCGAGCATATTTCCGAAAAAAACAATGTATTTGGTTTAGTGAATTTATTCCAAGTTAGAGACTCACACTGTATAAATCTTGTTACCAAATTTTTCTTTTTTTCTGTTATTATGTACAAGGCGATTAATTATAATATACAGTTGCTCCCAAAAGTATCCGGCCGCCTGGCAAATTTTCACATTTAACACTATATTACTTGTGGCATGAGAACGGGAGAATGGTTATTATATAACGCAACAAATCAATTAAAAACTCCATTCCAATCACCAGATTTCAACCCAATAGAGCATTTATGGGCAATTTTGAAAGTTTTGTTAGTCTGAACAAAAAGCGCATTTCCAGTAAAGAAATGCTTAAAAACCATTTACTGCAGGAATGGAAGATGATAAACTCTTCATTAACGAATAAATTGGTTAAGTCAATGCCCAACAGATTGAGAGATGTTTTAAATTCAAAAAGTTACCCCACAAAATATTAAAAAGCTGTTTTAATAGCTTTTAAGAGTTACATATTTAGTTTTTTTAAAGCTATTTTGTATAGGTGGCCGGATACTTTTGTGTGCCTATAATAATGTTATTTATGTTCTTTGTTACATTGTTTGCTGTTGTTATATTTGTAATGTATCAGAAGTTGAATGATAATATACTAGCATCATAAAAAAAATAACTATTGGTTATATTATTTAATTCTTAAGTAATGTAGTGTTAAATGTGAGGATTTGCCAGGCGGCCGGATACTTTTGGGAGCAACTGTATGCAGCTCCTACAATATTCATGATGACAGTTTTTGCATTGACATTTACTAAGTGGAACGCATTGAAGTTCGTGATGTTGATACGCCACAATGTCAAATACGCGATGATGATACGTGCACATTTCTGATACGAGTCGAAGTACGCAGCTTCGGGAAAAGGCACACGACGCCATTATGCTATGGAGTTTTGTCACAAGTCTGGACCCACCTTAAGCTACGTCTCACACTGAGGCAATCAGCAACAAGCAACTAGCAACCAATAACCAGCGATATTGCTACTTGATGACATTTTACATATAATTGAATAATGTCACAAATAGAGCGGCGATTTCGTATTGCTCCAATACAAGACGTTTACTTGAATTACATGTAAAATATCATCAAGTGACAATATCGCTTGTTGCTGGTTGCCTCAGTGTGATACTCGTCTAAGACCAATTCTAATAAACACTTTCATGTACAGAAAAATCCTTTTAATCCGTCACCTTTGGGATTGGAGGATGGTCAGAACACAGAAATGGTCAGATTATTCAAAATTACCGAAATGTATAACTTTACGTAAAATAAAGAATCTCTGAACTCAAAAATTATCTAAGATCTACTCTTTCACTGTCGAATTAACCGGATTAAAGAATTATTCGAGAGGGAACTACAGGGATTCCATACCAATGCTGCCAAATATTAATTTCCACTCACAGATTTAAATCACTTATTAAATTATTAAGAATTCTAATTAATTTAAACAACACAAGATATTCAACAAAATTTAATAATTTTTGGATAGATACATGTTAAAAAATTTCCTTCCTGTACGAGTTCGAAATATACCTCAGAAATATCGCGAAGATTGAAAACGTAAAGGAATATTTCATTTGGAAACGCTACCAATAGAAGAGCAAAACTCCCGGATATAATAATATATGGAAAGCCGAATGAAATATTATATCTTGTACATTGTACCTCGGTGTTATAATATTTACTTTCGCTCAAACTTTGTCTATTTTATAAAGTACATCAAAACTGATTAAACTTATTACTTATATTCGATTTTTTATATCTTTATATCACCGAATCGATTTTATCTCAACTAAAATATTTCGATGATAAATCATTATGAACTAATTATGCGAAAACGAAAGATTTTCCAGTTAGTAGAAATGTCTTCAATTATTATAATAAAATCCATTCTATTTTAAGTTTGATAAAAAATAAGTATATTTTTAATATTTAGTTGTATGTGGTAAATTTGTTAAAATTTCACATTTCACAAACAATTCCAACCTGAAATTAACTTCACAAATTAAATGGAATCGTTGATATAAAATTACAATAAAATAAAGCAAAATTTTATATTATAAATACAAAGCAATTTTGCCCGCGACATATATCACAAATTATTTAAATTCTGTTGGAGTAAACTTGATGTTTCCCATTTCAATTAGATTTTACAATTGTGACACTTTTGTATTTTCAAACATATTATTCACCACAATGAAATCTGAAACCCCTCTTGTAGTTTGAATAATAAAATAAGATTACGCACGCAATAAAATCGTTAACGTTTTCCCTCTTTTCGCCTTTTGAAAGAGAACCCATCTCGAAGGAAACTTAATTCAAAGGAAATTTACCGACGACCTGCGTTGCCCTCGTCATTCCAAGAGAAACCGCCGATGTAATTTCGTTATTGTATAACTATATTAGGCAGTCTGCAGTTCTAATTCTGGCCGTGTTATCGAAGCGTAAAGTGAATATTATTAGTTTTCGAAAGTTTAGATTGGAATTAAATTATAATTCGCATTGTATTATTGCAGAAGCGGCCTTTCCAGGGAATAAATCTAAGGATGCTAAATTTGTCTGCCGTTAGAATTAAATCGATTCGAGAATAAAAATAATAAGTAACGATGAAATGGTATTGGATTGAAAGCGATATCAAGAAGTGTTCGTTATTAACGAGATCGATGGAATTTTATGAATTTGTACGGTTTAATTTACCTCTCCAGATCGACGAACGCTTTTCCTTTCAAAGAAATTGTTCGAGTGGAAATTATTTAAAATGTTTGCTTATTATGTTGTTAGCTAATCGGATATCGATTTTGTGTTACATTTGGTAAGCATGAGAACTTGATTTAGCTTGGGAACAAAATTATTAAGAAGATATTTTTGTGCCTATATTATTTTTCATTATAATTTTAAGTTTATAGATTTTTGTAACTTTTTTTTATAGTTGAATTTTTTCAAAATAATAAGTATGTAAGCATACGTCATTACGAACAAGAGAAAAATAAATTCATTAGTATAGTAATTTCTTCATATTATGAAAAAAACTTCTGAAATTGTTTTAAAATTGTTTTAGAATTGACTTATAAAATAAATCTTGGTAAACGTAGACGTGTAAATAAATAACAATTCTTACTCCTAGACATCTAAAACTCAGATAAATGTAAGAAAACAAACTAGAAATCTCTTTCAACCTTAGACTAATATTCTTACACATTTTTAATAAAAAGTATACTCACATAATATAACCTTTTCTATTAAGGTATTATTCAATCAACAATTTATTCTCCCTGATCTAAATATTCAGTTTCAATGGTACTTCGCTATACAGTACACACAAGCATTTAGCATTAGATTACATATTCAAGAGGTTTGGAGATACTGACGATAATCCTTAGTGTATACTAAGTATTTAGATCAAAGGAAGAGAACTATGTTAAAATATCGAATTTACAATGTTACAAAAGCTTACCTAATAAAGGAGTTAATTTAAAAATTAATTGTGTATATATATATATTACTCATAAACAGTTTTAAATAAACTGTAATACTTCATTTTTTAAATCGTATAAGAGGAAATCTCCATCTTTATATAAAATGTAAAGTAATCTGTGTTCAAAGACATTAACAGTTAATTACCACTCAATTAACAATCTTAATAAAGATTACTAATCTTGAACTTAAGTAATCGGGCACTCGGTTAGTGCAATCAAAACATTCAAGACAAACGGAACGTAGAAATGGGACTTTCATGGAAACGTTTCTGTAATAGTTCAGGAGGAGAGGGCGTGTGCACAGCAGGCGATACGTGATAATCTACTTTAGACGCTATGCACGCTCTCATACGGGCAATAAATACATTAAGATTGTGTGCACACGTCTCGTCGAAGTTATTTCACCTCTCAGGAGGGTAACTCGTGAAAATTATCGACTGCGCGCGATAAAATTTGTCGAATATCTATCCAGTGAAAATTGAGAGGCGTTCGCGTTGGAATTTATTCTTTTCCCGCTATATTAACTCGATGGCGCGATTGAAGTGTATCTATGGGAGAGGTAATTCCAATAACTCGTCTGTACGAAATTTGAGGAGAGTTCAAATCCCATTTTTCGCTTTAGAAATCGGTGATGATTTTTATTATAGAGATTAAATTGGATTTGATGGAATGATATACCGTGCTATTTTAAGGACTTTTTCGACGAATTAAAAATATTATCTATCTCAAAGAAATGTTAAGTTTCGTTTATGCTTTTAAGTTTATTTTTTTAATGCACTATATTATTTTATTGTAGTGGTTTAGATTAATCTTTAAAATAAATATTAATGTTGTATTCAAGATTAAAACAATAAAAAACCCAAGGTAGTCTAACAAATCATAAAGGGTTAATTTATTATTTAATCGATAATTAAATATTTTTTTAGCAGGATTTTTCAATATATTGAAGAGTTTATTAAAAAATCTTTTAATAAACCTAATATTTGTTTTGGGTTTAAAGTTTGGTTTCAACTTAACCCAATTTATGACTTCTGAGAATTTAGCTGTAAAAACCTCCATTCTTTAGCAGGAGTACCAAATGCAAACGATATTTTTGTTTTTTATTCTATTGTATAACTTTCGAAAATGTTTAAGACTTTCTTAAAATTAACTAAAGTTAAGTAAAAGTACCAGATGTGTTGTAACTTTGATTTAAAAAAAGTTAATCAGGTTAGAGTACGCTTGTAGTACGACGATGTAGCGATAAAGTGACGAGACGTGGTTTCCGACAGTGATTACTATGAAGATGTCTTTCCACCGTGCTCTTACACCCGTATGGATAGTCGATCGCCAGTGGTTCGCCGGAGTTTATTTCAGCGAATCTCGGGAGTCAACGAACAGAGTCGCCAACAAACGATCGGAATATAATTTGTTTCGCATAGTCGGTTTTTCAGTGCTAATCTTTTTGGCGAATCGTCGGTGATTTGTGGCGGAATTTATGACGTGTATACCTTTTCAAGTTCAAATTGGCACTAATCAATAGCTTTGTTCGTTCGGGCTGCACTGCTTGCACTTAGCAGTTCAGTGCATTATTAAATTTTGGTTATTTATGCGTTCGTTGGATCACATTTCATACCTGAACTAAAGTGCACCAAATTATACTGAATTACAATCATACGCTTTTAAATGCTGCAAGAGATTGCACCTTTGCACCACAGTGTAACTTAATGCAGCGCAAATTTTAACCCAACGAACTAAGCTAATTTGAAATTGGGAATAATCAATTTCAAATTGGGATTAATCAATTTCTAATTAAGAAAAATCAATTTCAAATTAAGACCAAGTGAGATGTATTCTTTACATGATCTGTCACCAATTTCATAGTATCTTGGTATATACGTTGGGCATTGCAAAGGTGTGTATGACATCAATTTAAATCTTTTTATTTCACTGACGATAAAAGAATCAAATATTCATTTATTTGAATCTATTGACACTGGGGTCCTAATACATAATGCAATTCAAAGAGATACTTAAAAAGCCAACGTCTTCGTAATGCTAAACGTATACGAAAAATATGCGGCTTTGGTGCCAGACAATGCTCCATACCACGATTTAATAGAGGTCTTCATAGAAGTAGAATGGATAGTTTTTAAAGCTCAAGACAAGACTGGTATGGCTTGCGACATTCAGACAATTTTTTTTTCAGAGAGGAAAACAAAATAATAACTATCGCTACACGTACGAACCAGAAGGTATTATAACCCGAAATGGAGCTGCACCATGAAGAGAAAGATTAAAGAGTACTCGGCAATGTTATGGAGAGCAGGCTTACTTTTTCATCTTTCTCTTCATGGTACAGCTCCATTTCGGGTTATAGTACATCCCACTGCCCCTTTATCTTTCTTTATAATAAATTCTCCGGTTTATTATTATATATTTTTTAAATAAATATAGCATTCCCAAATTGAAATTGATTAGTTCCAATTTGAAATTGATTATTCTCAATTTGAAGCTGACTGATCTCAATTCGAGATTGTGTAGTTTCAATTTGACATTGATTAGTCCCAATTTTAACTTGAAAAGGTATAGAACCTTACCAGTTATAATAATTTAATAGAAATGACGAACTTAAAAAAGACACTGCCACACTAATAATGCCGCAGGAGGAAGCAAAAATAATAATATAACTGATATATTTTATTTTACTACACCACCTTAATAATATTACTATGTCGTAATACATCATTGACTATTGGTGATGGTTATTTATGAAAATGCGTTCTGATAAATAGTCATTCTTGATCTTCCAGCATGTTGTTTCTTACGAATCTTATCACTTGTTCGTGAAGATACCACTGATACATAGCAAGAATTTTTCTAATACGCACATTTAACTATTACTATTCAGTAAATAAACAGACTTTTGTTTTGTACTTTTACTGGTTTTTATTGCCAAATGTGCTGCTAGTTTCGGCTTTTCGCCATCATCAGGCAACTTTCCAAAAAATAATTTGCATCAATTTTTTATTGATGTAAATAATTTTTACGTAATACGACATTTTTATAAACACGTGTATTATTAATCGTCTTGACTTTAAATTTTAAACTCGGAGTAAATTAAA
Source organism: Digitonthophagus gazella (assembly GCA_036711955.1). Classification (NCBI taxonomy): domain Eukaryota; kingdom Metazoa; phylum Arthropoda; class Insecta; order Coleoptera; family Scarabaeidae; genus Digitonthophagus; species Digitonthophagus gazella. Next base: position 14,644,696 of record JASCIT010000001.1, read on the forward strand.
ATTATAATTGATGTAAATTATTTTTTGGAAAGCTGCCTGATGATGGCGAAAAGCTGGAACTAGTAGCACATTAGACAATAAAAACCAATAAAAGTACAAAACAAAACTCTATTTATTTACTAATTATCGGCTGATAGAATGGATCGGATATTTGATTTTCACTCATTATTACTATTCATTTTACAATTTCAGTAATTTCAAACAATTTATAACAGTTTCTCTCAACAAGATAATACTCCGAATAAAAGAAGAAGTTCATATGATTTCATTAGTGGTACTGCAATAAGTAAATGAGAATTTCGTAAAATAATCATAATATAATACATTTGAAGAGAAACAATGGTCATTTACTAATATTAATTATTAAAAATTGAATTTTTCACCGTTTAAAAACAAATTTCCGCTCACGAAGTATACATTCCTTCTACTAAGTTTATTTTTTTATTTCGTCTTTACCTCTTGAATTTATTTAAAAACGGAGGTTTGACAGCCTCATCCTGCATTCTGATTTTATTGACGTATCTCTCATCGATTAATCTCCGGCATATCTCCGGAGAAGGTACTGATCGCCCAGCACGTTGCCAACGCCTTGGAGAAACTTTGGCAAGTTGTTGACGATCAACTATGCATCCTGGGTGGTAAAGTAAAGAAAGTTCTAAAAAATCTAGAGAATTAAATTCCTTTAAGTACTTGTAATTGCTATAAATTCATCATCATTTTTGCAGTAATTCCACAATGCGTTAAAAATACACGCAAAAAACACTTGGTGTTGAAGAAGGTGTTGAGGGTGTTGAATGAATCCAATTTCGTTCTAAATATAGGTTTCAAGTGTTTGAATTAAAAATTATCCATCCAGATATCATTTTCATACTTCTTAAAACAGTTTATAAGGAAAATAATAGTAGCGTTTAACTATATGAATTTGAAATTATTCGTAACATTTCCATACTTTTTAGGTATGTATATGAGATATGATTACATTTTATCATGCCATTAAGTAGTAAATAAATGAACTAAATAATAAACTAAAACATTTTTATTAAAAATGTTTCAACTTTGTTTTTACAATATCTAACCGCAAATTTCTTCTAACACCCCTGAGTTTGACAAGCTTTTAAAACTTTATTATAGGAATTCTAAATATACTCGTGTATTTCCCAAATTAACTTTTCTCTTTAGAATCAAAAATTTCAATAAATGCAACTAAATTATAATAACTTTCTACTATATATACAAGCTTACTTATAAAGCTTTACTTTCTTGGACATAAAAATAATCTTTAAAGCTGCAAATCGTGCATAATACTGCATGAAAGACCTTTACGTTTCTGGTGGACACTTTGGGGTTCAATGTAGCAGCATCAAATTCTTTCTCTCAACCTTACAGTTTTAGCAAAACTCGTTCTACCCTCTAAACGACGTCTTCTCCTTGCAAGACCTTTTTCTCCATTCTGGGTGAATGTTTATCCGATATCTCCACCACGTCTGAAATCATCCACTTTTACACTTGACCTCACAATATTTTTTCTGAACTTCGTAAGTCAACTATTGATTTTAAGAACGTAATTCTTTTAAAAATTATGTTTTTAGCTATCTATTTAATAATAACTTTAATTTAGAGAAAATTAGTAACTATACTGAAATAAGTTCTATAATACACAAGGTGTCGCAAAATTATTCATACAATTTTGTTTGTCTATAATTTTGAAATCCAGCAATATATTTTATGGGTCTTTTTTTAAACCTTTACTTGAACCTTTAAGTTTTATGACATCAAAGTTTGAAAATGATATCGGTTACACGGTATCTTCCATGGAATTTCTGTGGACGTCTACGTCGATTAAGTGGTCAATTGGGTTTAAATTCTTCAAAAAATCTAAAAAGAGGAAGTCTGAAATGGCCAAATCGAGTAAGCTTTTTCCCAGTGCATTAGAAATGATATGCTAAATAACCTGATTTGACACTTCCAGAATCTTTTCTTTGAAGACATATTCTACACAAACAAACTGCAAACTTTTGCAGTTCTGAAAGATAGTAGTTGACTAAATAACCGCCAACATTTTCAACGAAACCATGGTCGAATTGACTGATTCTATTTTCAAATCTTGTTGTCATAAATCTTAATGGTTTAAATAAAATTTTGAAAAAAGGCTCATACAAATATTTTCATTGACTTACAAATTATAACCAAACAAAGTGAATAATTTTGGAACATCTTGTGCAACTAAAATGGTAAAGCGTTTAAAAAATAAGTTAGTTCCTATTCGAGTAACAAGTGCCTCTAAGTCTCTTAATTGATTCCATTTGGAAAGAGTGATAAAGAAAGTAATTACTGACATTGTTTGATTGGCAAATATACCCGAGTGGCCACTTATAACTTTTAACGTAGAAAAACCAGGTGGAAATTTAGTTACATTGCCGGAGGCGTTAAAATTTTCTGGTAGAGTTAGCTTCGTGGAAAAAGTTGATTCTAACGAACGAACCAAGTATCGATTTTAGGAGATTATTCGGAGATTGCTTCATTTCGTTGAAACATTTTTTAGCTTTTTAACAATGTTTTGCACTTTAACATTTTGCCTCAATTCCCTTGAAATCATAAAACACCTTCTGGAAAAGTTTTCAAAATTTAATTTATTAAAACGAAAACCAACTCTATTTATACGAAATTAGTTACTATAATATGTATGTGTATGTACGTATTTCAAAGGTTTCATTAATTAAACTATGACATTCTCTAAGCTCCTATATCCACAGGAAAGTCCATTGTGCATCGTCCAAGATTACATGGTCACACTGTAACTTTGCAATGCAGATTTCTAAGCTCCAGCCAATTCAATTTCCCCAAAGACACGTTAAAGTAGCCTGACTTTGACGTTATAATTTCGCCCCCGTTCCTATAAAAGTAATAATAGAACACGCTAGAAGCGCACTTATACGCTTGAACTCGTTAAGCTTCTCCTAATTAAACTATTAGGTACGTTAACTGAGCAACGTTGTTCCACGTTTTATATCCTAGGTTTACTAGCTTAATTGCTTTACGATAGGGTTAGGTAAATTATACAGTACGGACCAAAACTAATGGATAGTGTAATTTTCTAGGAAATGTATGATACTTGAGATAAAATCTATGGACAATCACTTTAAACAAATTATTTTATAAAATCAAAAAAGAAAAAATAAATAATAAAAAAATGAAATTTTTTTCATTTTTATAGATGACTGTTGATTATAATTGTACAGTTATTATTTACGAGAATAATAAAATAATTATACTCTCAAATCGAATAAACGTAGAAACGTACAGTTAGTTCCTTTCTAATCTCGTAATGACACAACTTTAGGGATTTATAAGGAAACTCGCTAAGTTATAGTTGTTTCCAAGTACAGTTTGTGTACACGGCGACGAATTCCGACGAATTTCCAAAGTAAATTTACTTTGCGGTCGAAGTTGACTTAAAAATAAAGAAGATTAATTTCTGGACTAGCTTCCATTTAAACCGTGATAAACGTGAGACGTTATAATCAACCGTATATTTACAACTAGAACGCGAGTACGGATTAAATTTTGTCAAGCAGAAAGGATAGGAGCCATAAAACGTCTTCTTAGCTCTGAACTTCGCGCTTTTCAAATAATAGGATCACTTTTATAGCAAAACTAGCTTTTAACACGGTTTTATTACTCTGCTGAGATTAATAAAACGCGATAAAAGCTGATTTTGCGATTTACATCGCTTTTATACCTCGCAATATGAATATTTTAATATTAGATTTAAGAATTTTATATTCATAAAGATTATAATAGAATACTTTCCTAATACAATTTCATTAGTGTAAAAAAGAAATAAGTAAATAACATTTTACTGCAATGTGGATTAGTTTTTTTTATGTATATCAACTAAATGGATCTTGTGGTTACTTTGAAGTAATATACGTGCTAGTGATATTTCGAAGTTATGTAATATTTAGATTGAGTTGCACGTGGATATTCGGATACGAAACTTGAACGTGGTGCTTTTCCGAGAACTTGGATGCAGTAATCCATATTATAAGAGGAGTAGAGAGAATTAATTTGATCCTATATTTGATTAACGTATGGAAATGGACCAGGTAAAAGGACGAACCCCTAAATTTACATTCTGAAAGAGGTCGTACAAACTGCGAAGTGAATAGTGAAGTTAATCTTTGTTTGAACAAGATAGTTATAAATATTTATAAATTTATTGTGGTGAAGATGAGGAATTTTATTGAATATGCGTTTACATATAAAAACCCCATTTGAAAACGTTTATTACAGAAGATGAAGTGTAAGTTGATTAAAAAAAAGTTTAATTATTCTTCTAAGAACTAAAGAGGATAACATTGTAAAATCACATGAAACTTTTATAACAATGAAAGTGTGTCTAATTCCTTATTTTCAATTAATGTTTACTCATAATTTCTTTATCATCTCTTAAACAAATTTATTTGTGCAAGTCTATGATAGGTATTATTATTAATACCGTATCTTATCAATCACATGTTAGAAGAAAAGAAGTCACATGTTTAATATTGGGCGCGTGATGATGAATGTATGACCTCTATATTTATTTATCTTTTCAAGAACTCACGTGCAATCTTTTCCAGTCATGTGAACAATTTGCAATTTTTTTTTTAATAAACACTAGAAGTTGCTTTGTATAGATTAAAAGATTATTTATATCCTGAACTTATTGCAAAAGCTGAGTAATTATAAATGAATATGATTTACAAACGACATATTATTAATCAATTTTTGCAGTAAGCTCACAATATGTTCAATTAAAGAAAAAGCCTTATTGTTTGAATTTAAAAAAAATGAAAGAGAAAAGTTGTAAAAGTTCAATTAAATATAAAAATTAAAAATGTGGGTCAAAGTTCTTAACATTTTCAAATTATTTTGTAGATATGTATTAAGAAAATATTTTTAGATCAAATTAAAGCTAAAGGAAGTCAGATTTAAGTACAGCCGAAAAATAAAAGATAAAAATAAGAACAGAAAAAATAAAAGACATTTTCACGATTAACATAAAATTTACATAAAAATTGTGCCAACCTTAGAAAAGTTAAGAAACTATTTTTACTAACCACAATATATTTTAAAAATTTCACTTGGTATTAAAAAATGTGACAAAATATTTAAATAAGGATAGCAATACGTCAACACTTTAAAGTTGAAAACTTTAATATGTTCACTTAAAAAAAGGTTTAATCTCTCGATAATACTCATGGATTCAATATTTCTTTATTCAATATTTGTAGCCACAGTCTTAATCTTGTTATAATGTCTTGACGATTTAAAAAGTTATATACTTATTTTAATTGTCACTTATTGTTACAAAGTCAAGTTTCCACGTGCTAGGGTTTTATGATTCATGCATTTAATTACATGTTTGGGCCAAATAATAAGCCGAATATAGGTTTGTTCGAGCAGCAGATAATATCACCACAAGTACCCAAACAGCTATTAATCTATTCATATCGCTTTTGATTCGGTATTTCGTAGACTACGAGAATTGGCGAGTGAAGACGTATAGGCTGTGGAGATATCCGGCTTTACAGCATCGTCCCCAAATTGTACGCATACTATACGAAAATCCTAAATTGTCCCATGTTAGCATCCAAGCCCCAACTTATACAAAGGGGGCTTGGTCTTGCATCCTGTTTTTCATGGTGCAATTTAGGACTTTCCTATACTACTAGATGAAGAAGGTACTATTTCATACTGTCTTCGAAATTTTTTTCTTAATCTTCGAGATGCTATAACATTGAAACGGATGAAAATTGGATATATATCCCTATAATGTCTTTTACATAAAAATTTATCAGGTTTCCTCCGGCAAAGTTTGTCACAGAACTAACAAATCATGCTGTATAGCCATAGTTTAAGAAGCAATCTATGTTAAATAATTTACTAGAAGTTTTTCACAAAAAAGGGATATTAAATTTTTATAACTGAACCTGAACCAATTAATCCTTTTTAATTCCCTTTTAAATACGGAGACCGAAGAGCAGCATTTAGAAGAAATTAACTGATATGTACGAGAAAGTGTATCGACAGTATGCCAGTACCAGAACTCATTTGTAAAATTTCGATCCGACAATTTTGATATCGAATGGAGAAGACTAGTTAAAGCTCATAAAAACGAAATACAGGCATTAGTTGATGCAAGTGTGCAAATGTGATGCAAAACAATTTTCACTGTTTATGACCACTTGAATGGCCTAGATTCAACCTCCTAGCTCGATATATGGGCTCCCCATGTTTTCACGAGGAGGAATTTGTCTTGTCGCGTTGACGTCTGTTATTCACTAAAAAACGAAATCATTTTCCGAACAACTTAATTGATATTTATAAACCAGTTTAAAAACAAAAGTGTCTACGAAATACATTGTCTCTACCAGCTGTCTCTCTGGATTTCTGATCTCTTGACATATTCCGGTATAATTCTTTATGAAGCTGTACAAATCTGCATTATGCAAAGTACAGCAACCTAAATGACCATCTATAATTTGTATCTCCAAATCACGCTTTTTACCGCCTTTGACCGCTATTATACTATCAAAGATTTTATAAAAGATCTTTTATAAAAGGCTCATGAAATATGTTTATTAATTGCACTACTCGCCAGAAAATTTGCAACACCCAGAAGGGATGGTCGTGAGATTTTATAAAAGATATTTTATAAAAGGCTCATAAAATATGTTCATTAAATGTACTTTTCGCCAAAAAATTTCGCCAACACCCAGAAGGGATGGTCGTGCGAATATGAAATTTTAGTGGCATGTAGAGCTTATCCAAGATAGTGAATGATTAAAAATTGGTCACCATCCGTGCACAGAGCAGAAAGACTAAATTTAGAATTCGCTTATGGACATTATTCTGGCTTAACACCTGGTATTGCGATAGAGTGTAAGACAGTTTGGAAGCCGGTAATCGTAAGTCAACATTCAATAAAAGTCTGACTGTGATCTCGTACATCAACGAAATTTTAGAGTTAATTTTGTTACCACACTTCCAAAGAAAACTTCCCACAATGTGACTCCTTTTAAAAGGAGTTAATTGAAGGTAAGGCTGATTTTGATGGTCGGGGAGCTTAACAGCAACACAAGTAAAGGATTTGATAAGATTTAGGTTGCTGGTGATCATTATTAAAGCTACACGAAGTGAAAGAAGTATACCTAAAAAGTACTAAAAACCAGACAAAAAACAACCAAAGAATGCACGTATCGTGACCAAATTTTAATCGTTTACTATCTCACTTGAGTTGTACATACCACCAAAATTTCAAGTTCGTACAACCATCTCTTCTGGGTGTTGTGTTTTTTTTGCGAACAGTTTATAAAGTTTTTATCAAATGTGGTGGAATGCAGCCAATTTTGGTAAAAAATATTTTATGAAATAAATCTTTTATAACATACAGTATACTTCACAATTCCTTTGACAAAAATATTTTATAAACAATCTTTTATAAAATCTTTGATAGTGTAATAACGGCCTTAAATAACTTGCTTTTAGAATGCATTTTTAAGGATGTCAATATTTGCTACCGAACCTGATTCAACAAAATTATTACGATTGTACTTATTTCTAAAAATTCAAAAACAATTTGGTTCACAATGAAGACTTTCTTAAATGTTGCAGTGTAGATTCAGAAAAGGTTTTTTCAGCAAAAAAGTATCAACTCAAGTCAATCAGTATTCTTAAAACAACAAATTTGCTATTGATACCGATTAAACATAATGCTACAAATTTATCAATATAATTATGATTCCATAAGAAGCAATATAAATCCATGTTAAACAATTATCAAGTTGCTAGGAGAACTTCACGTGTTAATTAAGATATCCGACCGGCCTGATTCGATCACAAGCGCAACTAATCAACAATATTCAATTGGCAACCTTAGCTCTGCTGCTCATAATTCCGACAAGTCGAGAACTGTTCCCCAAACCACGGCGTGTTCGCGATGTAAATCGAAGCACCCCAACAATTAGCGACGCACATTCCAATTAATAAGTTTCCTAGGACTTCTGGCGATGGTGTCGCGGTTACGATGTAAATTTGAGACTTGGACGAATTTGCAATTCCACGTGACGAGTACTCAGTTAAATATTCTCTCTCTCGTCGTTCATTTTAGTTAAATTTTGTTTGTTGTACAAATAATAAAACTGATAGATGACTCGCCGGAGAAATTTATCATTTATCATGTTGAATGGAGACTAAAAGATTTTTTTAGGGAATGCGTAGTCACGTATTCTGAAAAGTTTCGAAAGGTTCAGGAGTCGATCAAAGGCTCTTTAAGGGACTTAAGGCCATCGAAATCTGGGAGATTTGAAAAACAAGTGAGAGGTCCCATCGAAAACCGTTTAGGGGAATTATAAATCAATGGGAGAAGCTCAAAGTAAGCGAAATTCCGAACGAGTTTGCGGAGATCGCAAAATTTTAATTATATTCCTAAGATAGTGGGTGGAAAATAAGAGGATATTCTTTTACCAAGGGTTAAACTTTAGTAAACTAAAATTCCTTTAAAATTCGTTTAACTCCTTGATTAGTTTTATAAATGTTAACTGAGTATAATCTTGTTCGAACGAGACAATTTTTGTTCCATGTAATCATCAGAAGAACGTTACATTTTTTTTTTCAGGCAAAAGTTTCTTTACAAGCCTTTAATACAATTTAAAATGTATTATATCTACATTTTTAGAATTATATGGTTACAATTTTAAAGCTGCATTAAAATATTTGTTTTAGTTTTCAAATAAACTAAAAATTGTACATTTTTGTTTTTTGATACTATTTAATAAACTTAATAAATAAATAAAATTTTCGTAACATTTTGAAGACAATAAAATAGATTTAAATCTTTTTTAAGTAAATTAAAATTCATACAATTTTCTTTTAAGAGAAAATTTTTGATAAATTGTTAATGAATAATTAAGACTGTTAGAATGTTTAATGCAATAGAGATGATTTAAATTAATATAATTAATAATAATATTAGAAAGAAGCTTTTTTGATATAGCTTTTGACCTTTGATGATTTTTGTTTGATTTTAAAGACAATATTCAGCAAGATTGCTGAAAATATTTTTCAAACTAAAATTCTTCTAAAAAGTTTTTCTTGATAAAAGCTTTCTTTACATTGTATATTTATTTAATTGTAAACAGGATTCTTGTAAGCTTTTGAAGTCAACGAAGATGAATTAAAATATATTTTAAAAAATCAAAATTTGTACAATTTTTTTGAGAGAACTTTTGTTATGAAGTTATATTATCTTCTTAATAAATATGTAAATAAGATTTTTCTAAAATTTTCAAGAAACAATTTTGGGTTTTTTCTTTTTTATTTTTAATTAATTAATTACACATCTTTAAATTAGTATTCGATTTCTGTTCTAACATACAAAAGCTTTAAAAAGAGAAATTTGAAGACCCAAAAAAGTACATTTTTGTAAAATTTTACAATTTTTTCTTTTGAAAACTGAATAATAAATAACTCTCACCTCTTTAATTCCAGTGTGACACAAGGAATCAAAAACATCTTTTTCTCGATCCGAAAAGTTCATCAAACAAGCGGGTTTCTTTCTAATTCCGTTCATTTTAATTCACTAATAAAATAAATCTAGTCCAACAATTTACTTTAGGTTTTAAAACAAAACGTTTAACAGTAAGTAACGATTTATAAGAAAACACCGAATAATCTCGTCAACAGATCTAAGACTGAGATCCAAACTAACATTTCCGACATTTTATACGTTTCTGTGGGACGGTACCGATCATTTACTCATTCGTCGACATGATACGGCTGGGAATACCTTGACGTTGGAAAAATGTGTCAAGAGTAAAGAAGTGCATTGGCTGCTGCTCAATGGTGTAAGTGCCAGAGCTCGCAACTAGCGGAAAGAGAGAACGACTTTTATGTACTACGTGATAACGTAAACGCACCGTTTAGCCATTCTAAGAAAGATTTATAAATAATCACTTGTTGTTAAATATGGGATTTTGAAAACACATATTAACCAAAATCAAATAATAGTGACTAATTTTTTTATACGTTAAAGTTCTCGGTTAAAAGCCAGTAAGTTACGTCAATCCAAAGATGGCAATCGACAATTGTTTTTAGGGTTAAAAAGGTTAATAATTGAAAATCTATTTAACGTAGATAGGTCGTGTTTGTACTTAAATTAAAGCAAATTTCATTTCTCACTGATGTCTCATAAAAACATTCTTCTAAAATTATTTATGCTATTTATACACTTACAGCCGGCCCAAACCATCTTGGCCTTCCGACGTCATCTGCGCACTGACAAAAGGTGGGGAGTTCTTAGAGAGCTCATTTGCGTAGTATACTCAACAGGGTACTGATCGTGTACAGATCAAAGCAAAAGTTTGTGTATAAGTGCGTGAGATAATATTTAAGTTCGAGATGGCGGAAAGTAAAGCGAAAAATAAAGTAAGTTCTTATTTATTTATTATTTTTGTTAATTGTTTTAGCAGATATTGTACTATTTGCAGCTTAAAATATGTTTGATTAATGGGTTTGTTAATTTAAAAATAACTTTTAAACTTAAAAACCCTGAAAAATAACCTACTACAAAGAAATTCATTATTAAGAATTTACCTGTTTAAAATTTACAATACTATACCTGTACATGTTTTTGTAGAGGTCAACTTTTGCCGCGCTCTATACTTGCCGCTCCTATCTAACGAATACACCTATCTTTCTCCAAAGATTTACTGTCGCACTCCTTCCTCTGTGCATTTTTCGTGACTTTCATCGGCCAAGATGGATTGGGCCGGCTGTATTTTATTTTTGGTAAAGCTTAACTTTTTACAACTTTTAGATTGTTTTTTTCTAAGAAGAGAAAATGTGACTTAATGTCGATTAAAATTAATGAATATTTAAAAATTTATACCTAAAAAGGTGATTGTTCTTAAGACTTAAAATTTGATGAAGATTTGTATCGCAAATTAGTAAATAATTAGTAAATATGACATATATGTGTCATATTTAGTTTCTCATTATAGACCACTGGCACATATAAGTGACAGTAAGTAAAATCGGATAAATAAATAATGATTTTGATAAAAATTGCAAAAGGTCAGAGATAATACTTCAAAAGTAAGTATACAAACAAATAATCAGAAAATTAGTATGTGGTCTGTAGGGAGGGTTTTACAAAATAGCCTTGGTAGCGAATAGGTTAATGATCATGTTTGTTGAAAATTGTCAATTTTTAAAAAATCATATCTAAGGAACTAATTATTGAAACTTGAAATTTTATGAGGATTTAGAATGAAACTTAATGTTATTCTTTATTTGTTCCAAAAATGAAACTTGTCAACTTTTAAAACTTCATATCTACGAAACTAATTACACTGGCCAACATTTCTTAGACCCATAGATCAGAAAACAGTTTCCTAGTAGTTTTCGGTGCCCTGGACTTGAATTTTGCCTCACAATTGCTCCACCACATCAGGTTTTTGAAATAATCTAACGTAAAGATGTAAAAATCTCGGTTTTTAAACATGTCCGTTATTGAATAACAGCGAATAAATGTTTATTCATCAAATTCCATGCGGCATCTGAAAGAACCACTATTCTCAATTTAAACGTATTTTGAATTTTTCGTTTATCTTCATTTCTTCTTGAAGGAATGTAATTTCTATAACACCACGTTTTGTCCAATCACTTTGACCTATAATGTCATTCTAGCGTGCGTAATCTGTACAATTTAGATGATTTGCAGACAACGATGACTTCAAGAAGACACTCTGTTAAAAAAAATTAAGAAAATTTGTTATATTTGTGCACGTTTTGACACAAAAAAGTGATACATTAGTGTAGATAGGATGAAAGAATGATGGCCAACCATTGCTGAGCTTTGATAAGGGAAGATAATTCCATAAGTTGGGTTGGATCACTGCAACGTTCATTTGAAACAAGAATTTGAAAACTTTAACATGTTTTTGGGACTACGACCAAATAATTGCTTACTACTTACTGTTAGTTTGCCATATTAGAAATGAATACGATTGGGAGATTATAAAAATAGGATTTTTTTCATGAAGAAATTAAGATATTGAAAAAATTCAAAATGCATTTGGAATGGGAAAGGTGGTATATTCGGATGCCACAAGGAGTTTTGTAGATAACAATTTATTTGCTACGTTATTTAACTTCAAATATGTTCAAAACTCGTGTTTTTTGCATCTATAGATTAGAATATCTTAAAAACCTGAGGTGATGAGGTGAATTCTGAGATCATACTTGAGTTCAACGCGCCAAATCCTTTTAGAAAAGTAGTATTTGATCTGTGGGTCTCACCTTTAATAAAATTTTGTAGGCCTGTGTTATTGTTGAGACTTGAAATTTGATGAGGATTTAATCCGAAACTTATTCTTTATTTTTACCGAAAGTGAATTTTCTACGATTTTTAGTATCTATCTGGTATCTAAGAACGTAATTGTTGTTAAGACTTGAAATTTTATGAGAATTGTGACTAATTTACTTTTTCACTTAATTAACCCGGCGTGTGTATACTATATTTTTTGAGACACGGTGTGTATACTGGGTCTTTTAGGGAACAGGCATGTTTTCAAGGTTTTCTAGGCTTTCAAAAATTCTAGAAAAATTCTGAGTTTCTTATTGAAGCGTCTACTACATGGCCGAGCAGTTACCAAATTCAAAAGTTTAAAACTGTTGTGAATAAAAATGAAACAATCGTCTGAATCGTCTGAAAAGTCAGAAAAACGGAAATTTTGACTGTTCCTAAAAAGACCCAGTGTACACACGGAGGGTTAACATGTCGATTAAAATTTGTCAACTTTAAAAATTCATATCTAAAAAACTAATTATTGTTGAGACCTGATATTCGATGAGGATTTAAACTAATAATTAATGTTTATTTTTGCCAAAGATATATTTTCTACAACTTTTAATTTTTCCTTCACAAGAGAAAATGTAACTTAATCTGTAAATTAAGCTGTATTCTAAAAGTGGAATTTTCTTTAGAAAACATTAAAATTTTACGTTAAACGTTGCAACTTTATTATATACAGAGTGTCCCGTTTTGATTGTCCGGTCTATTACTGACGTATTCCTTGGCTAAAAATTAGCAGAAAAGTCCTAATGAACATGGGCTCCAAAGTGATCCGTTTTCGAGATATTACAAAATTTTGTTTACGAAGTTTACCTATTATTAACCCTTCGTGTGTACATTGGGTCTTTGAAGGGACAGTCAAAATTTCCGTTTTTCTGACTTTTCAGCCGATTGTTTCATTTTCATTGACAACAGTTTTAAACTTTTGAATTTGGTAACTGCTCGGCCATATAGTAGACGCTTCAATAAGTAACTCAGAATTTTTCTAGAATTCTTAAAAGCCTAGATCTAGTCTAAAAGCCTAAAAGACCTAGTATACACACTGTGTCTCAAAAAATATAGTATACACACACCGGGTTAACATAACCGATGAGAATCATTTATGTTAAATTATTAACTCGTTACGATGGTTTCTATAAGTTGTCACTATTAGGTACACCGATCAGCTACACAAGTTAATCGAAACCGTGACAATTACTTAATAATTTAATTTAAATGTAACGCTGTAATAATGTTAATAATAGGTAATGGAATTAAAACCTTGAATGTCTGAAGAGAACGAACCACTTTCGGACCTATATTCACTAGGCCTGTTTACTTGCATGCAGTCAGAGATTATACCAAAAAAGGATAGGACAATCAAAACTTGACACCTGTATAATTATATATTACTACAAAGAAATAAAACTTATAATTTTTTTATCTTTTCGTTTGGTTAAAAAGACTATTGCTTTCATAACTTCTCATACATCATAATCTCGCGATTTCTAATTGCAAAAAGAGCCGCAAGCGAAATAAAACAACAACGTTGGTAGTTTTTGCGGTTGTGTTATTTTCTTTTACGCGAACATGTCAACCCGTTCCGGGTTGGGAAATATTGAAAAAGACAGAAGGGGACAAAAGAGTAATCAGTAAGGTTGTCTTCGCGCTTTTCATTTAATTCGTAAATGGAGGTTTTGTGTTCGGAGCGTTGCAATTTTTTCGACGAAACGCAACGGATGAGCGAAATTCGTAATGAACGCAAAAATTGCATACGTAAACCGCAAAACATACAATGTTCATATCGATATAGATTTTTCCGACCCATTGTGTTATATTTTAACAATACGCATGTATATAAATTAATATGAGTGAGATTTTTACAATAGAACGCAAATATTTTTTTAGGTAAAGTTTAAATTAAATTAAACAAGTTATCTGGTTTAAACCGTTTTCGTACAAATTTTTACAAAATATCTTGGTACGTTAAGGGCCTGTTTATTCACCTTTGGATAAATTAATCTGACCGATAATTTCTATGGTTATTGTAATTTCGTGTAGTATGATTGGCTGTTTGGTCTGAAACCATAGTAAATATCCGATAGATTAATTTATCCAACGGTAAATAAACCGGCCTTAAGTCGCTTAAGTTAAATAACTTAACCCTCTATGGGCCGAATTTTTGTTTTAAATTGAAAAAACGTTACAATTTGTACAGCACTTACTTTGTTATATCAGGCTGACGAGTCTGGCAACGGTTATAAATATTGATATGGCTTGTATGGTAACGTTATAGCATTAACATTCATACGCAATCACATGAAATGCTATAATTATTTGGTAATATGCCAACAAATTAAAATGTGACCTGAAAGTTGCACGGTCCAATCGAGGCTTAAATAAAATATCAAATATATGAAAATCACTCGAATTGGCAATAAAGTGGGAAAAATTTAATAGTCGATAACAAAAATTTAATAATTTTCTACTTGAATTTGTTTTGAAATTTTAATAGCTGGCATTCGTATATATACAGATTTCCGGAAATGACATGTACAATGCATTACTACAATAATGTACTGATCAAAAATATAATGATTCTAATGACGTTTTCGTTTGGTAAAACTGGTGCGCACTAGTGCATAATAGCGTGTTCTATTGGTTATCCCAAATTAGTGTTTTGTGTTCTATTGGTAAAAAAGGTGCACCGAATTTTTGATTTGTCAGTGCAACATTTTCGACACGAGTTTAACTTGCACTATTTTGCACTAAGCTAGTACGATGTATGCACTCACTACGCACTCATGGTCAAATTCTGGTGCGCACCAGTTTTACCAAACGAATACGTCATTAACTTACTTATATACAAGTTTGCACAGTATAGCAGCTAGAAGACTCTAAGTATAATATGCCTTTTGATATTTTTAATTACTTAGCCCTAGAACACTAACCATGCGTAAAATTTACGTATGTAGAAAGGGAAATTATATTTAGTTATATTTTATGGTTAGTATTCTAGAGTTAAAAAATCTTAAGCGAATTTTATTCATTTTTTGAACATGCGTTCGTACGAATACACTACAACTTCTTATTGAATAAATTTCAATTTTAGAACTACAAAGTTTTCAAGAAGTCTGATACGATAAGTTATTTATCTACATTTTTGACACCCTGTATGACCACTATCAATTTTGTTACCAACTTACATCGATAATGCAAGAACTTGGGGTCACGGATTTAGTTGAAATTTTGTAGAATGGTAGATATCACTGACATCTACCTGATATCTAGATACCACTATACTAGATACCACTGATATCTAGACATCACTGTTGATGAAGATATACAGAGTGCACGCCGGTGAGCTACGGATACGTTTAACGTAAGTGGAAAAAGGACGACAATAAGGCTTCTATTATCGGGCCGATTGGAGTTGATATGTGTCTCTTTATCTAACTCATTAAAATCGTATGCAATTCGATGCTTTGTCTAACACATTGAAAAGCCCTATCCGCAGGTCGCAGTAACCAGTAACCACACGAACCTCGAAGTGCGACGAAGACAGATGTAATCAACCGCACCATTCTAGCCGTGTAACTTGCACGAAGTGCGGTACAAAGCGATTTCATACAGTATGTATGGTTGTAGGAGCCACTATTAATCTTTTAGATTTTTCCAATTGAAGATTCAATTCATTCATTAAGACGGGTCTGAAGTTGGATAATGTCAAAGATTATCGAATTTATACCGATTAAGTCAGGTTTTTTAAGGAAAGTTATAATGTTAGGTTATTATTACTATTTATTCTTCCGGTTGGGTTTATTAGAATATATTCCTGTATTAATTTTGAAGTTTTCACACATTAAATCACAGTTAACTGACAAACCAAAGTGAACCAAAGTGCGGTGCACACTCAAAAAACGTTTTGATGTCGCAACATTTTATAGGTATCGATGGTATCTTTTTACGTAAAATAGACATAACACTGAAGAAAAATTATTCACACTCCTTGAACTCGAACCCGGCGTATAATGATGAGAAACTCCAATCTGTTGCTGCTATACTAAACCCATTACGTTTAATCGTTTGCCACAGAAGTGAATTTAACTAATGAATTGCATCTTCAATTGCAAGTATCTAAAAAGCTATTGAGTAGTGGCCCCTATAAACGTATATTTACATCAACAGGGAAATTAAGGAAACAACTAAATGTACTGAATTTTTCATTCTTTTGATCTTAACTACCTAGGTTTCGACGACGCCGACGTCTTCAGGTCAACCGCTAATAAAATAACATGAATGCAAATATAATACGGATATTACAAATTAATTACATATTTACCGACACAAGCCTTAATGAAAACATGAATTAACCTCATGTTGACCAGTTAAAACTTTTTTATAATACAGATCCAAAAACATCAAAAATTATAAAAATATTACAGAAATAAACGAATCTCCAAATATCCCACGCTGTAAATTACAACATGAACGTGTTAAAAGTTATTAAGATTACCTCCGGTTTCACACCTAAATATTTAACCATGTTCAAGTAACAAACGCTAACATAAACTAATTTTCAAGATGAATGCGAACGAAGACAAACTAAATCTACCATCCCACAAAATTTAAACTAAATCTGTGACCTCAAGACCTTTCAATCTCATTGTCTTTTAAATATTTGCTGGTCTAGTAAAGATTTTTCGAGTTATTCAAGAAGAATTAAAGAAATATTCTTAAAATTTCTTAGCGGCTATACTAAGCAACCTTGTATACATTCTACATTGAATAGGTAAGTTGTGATAAATTATTATATTTTTCTTCCGTTATACACGTTATTTCCGTTCACCTGGTATAATACATAATTAATTAACCAACAAACTTTTATACTTAAACTCATATACTCAAACTTCGAAAGCTCGTAAACCCTGGAGCACTCTCGAACTGAATGTAGAAAGTGTTAAAAGATTTTGAAAGACTTAAACTTCGAAACTTGTTGCTGATAAACTGTTCCAATTCATTTACACCTTCGGTTAGTTTGAAGAAGAAAATGTATCGATGCGTTTTCCGATGTACTTATCTATTTATGTAAAATTAACGATTCTAAAGAAGTAATGGGACGTGAAGATTCATTTTAGCAACAAAGTCCAAGTGAAAAATGTTGGGTTTAAATCGGGAAAAATCGACGCGATTTGCCAAATCGACCGCGGGGGAACGCCACGTGAGATATATTGGAAACGTGTTATGTCCCAAGGGTTATATTTATTGGTACAGGTGAGCAAAGTTATCTGTAGCGTGAAAAATAAGAGATGGAATTGTTATGAAGTTCTAAAGATTTGTTATGTTTTTTAACTTAATAATATAAAAATTAGTCATTTAGAGCTTCTTGTTTTAAACATTAAAATAACGGTTAATAATTTTACAAAATGTCACAAAGAGAGATCAGTTTATTGATACAAAACATATCTTTCGGGATGCTATAGCATTGACTTTTATAAGAAATAAAAAGAGGTTAGGCATTACCCCTGGAAAATATACCATTTTTGGTTGAAGGGCATTGAACAAAATTCAGAAGAGAAAAAAATATTGAGCCAACTAGCAAGAGTAATGAATACAGCTATAAATGGAGTTGTCTCAACTGTTTTTTGGATTAAAAATTAGCCATCTCCAGTGCTCGTTTAAAATTTAAATAAGTGAACCTGACCGGTATTTGAGCCAAACCCTTCAATTTACAATTTAAAAATATACCAAGATATTAATGATACTGTTGTATAAATAACTTCATTACAAAACTTGACCAGTCCTAGAGTTTTGGTAGCATTGGCGGACAACAATAGCCCATGCTCCACATCTACAACTTGGAATAACATATTGCAAAGTATTTTCATTTGTCCTTTAACCACTATCGTCCCACGAAATCCTCTTAACTTGTAGTTAGAATCCTGTAAACCTGGTTTCTCATTTTTAAACTGTTCCAACAGGTACTTGTAACCCACCATACAAATATTTGAGCCAGTATTCACATCACATGATACTTTTTTCAATAATGTACTAAGTTTCAGATTTAAAATAACTGTAACGTTTCCACCAACCGCAGAATTATCTTGGACTTTACAAACTTCATGAACTTCTTCATTTTCTTATTCCTCTTCTTCAGCTTTAACTTCTTTAACTTGTTTTTGCTTCCCAGTTCCTTTTTTGTAACTTCTTATCCTTAGATTTGTTCTTTTAGTAACAACATGGCTCAAAATCTCCTTTACGGTTACAAATTTTGCCAACATGTTTTAATGCTGAGCAAATATCCTTTTTAAATGGATGTTGTTTTCCGCAAAACTTACATTTTCTGTCACTTTCTTGATTAACTTTTTCAATTTTATTGACTTCATTTGTGTTTAACGTTTTAAATCTGTTATTTGTTATTTAGTTAACTTTACTGGATCCTCTTTAATAAATTTTGTTGTCAGCTTTTGATTTTTGATACCAAATGCAATACGGTCTCTTAACATGATATCTTTAATTGAGGCTGTATCTATCTTAATGAAGTCACAATTATCTATGTGGCGCCACAATCTAATTAAATATTCAACAAAACTTTCATTGCTTGTTTGATTATAGTTAAAGAAACTGTATCTCCCATACATCGTATTTCTTTTGTACAATATCTTTTCAGCAAGTGTATCAAAAACTGTCTCTACAGATTGTTTGTCTGAATCGGTTAATCCAAAATTATTGAACTTTATTTTAGTAATATCATCAATACCCGCTAATAATATTCCTACCTTCTGGCTTTCCTTTTCCAGCGTCCATTTATTCATAGCAGTTGCTTTCTCGTAATTCTCCCAGTTACTTTTAAATAATTCGTTAAATAATTCGTTTATTAAAAACTACCTTAGGCGATAATTAAAATAAGAATTACAATTAAATTCATTATACTGGGACTTGGAGTTGCTGAGAAGTGAATAATTGTGTTGCCCACATTTGAGTTGAGTAAGCTATTTCAAGATAACGAGGAATATAAAATGCTAACAAATGAAATGGAAACATACCATGTATAATGTGAAGATGATGACGTTAATGTTAAACTTAACGTTTAAAATAAAAGCATTTTTGTACCTCTTACTTCCTCTGTTCGAAAATAGTTGCTACATTTTATTTATTTATTTATTTATTTTAAGGCGAATAAAAAATAGAAGAATTTTATGTACAACACTTCATTGTTTTTAAATGAAAATACAAAATAATTTATGAACCAAAAAAATCTAAATACAGCATACTTAAGTCGGGGCTGTTCGGCGGTGGTTGAGATATCAGTTGAATATCCCAAGCACCTCTACAGAAAGCTTGGATTAATGTTGGATCGTGAATATAGAAATGCGGTTTTGCATTATCTTGCTGAATAAATATTGTATGTTCTTTTGAACCAACAGGCTATTTCTCCCGTATTGCTGGAATCAATTTATAAAATCATTTTTGTTACTTCCTCTTTATTGACACTTTCTACATCTTTGGTTACTAATGTTCCTTTGGCCCATTTTTTGCTATTTCTTTTGGCTGGTAAAGAGTTTATAAATGGCCATATCCCTATTTTTACGTCAAAAAAATTTGCTTTGTGAAAATCCCAACGTGGACGTGCAACTGCCCCCATGAACATTACTTTTGTTGTGAACCTTTTACTTTTACAAGTTCTATGCGGATATTTCTTCTTCTGGAGTGACATAAAAACTTTTTTTTTGTTTAGGTTAAATAAAATCATTTTTCGTCAATGTGAATATAGTTTAGTAAATCTTCAATATCCTCGTCGGCAATGCAAATTTTAAACAAAACTATTCGGCGCCGTTTATTTTCTTCGGTAAGTAACGGCCTATTAAAACTGATTACTCTTTTAATTTCTTTTATATTTTTAAATCTTTTATGCAACGTATTTTTTTTTTTTTTCGAATTTTACTTGAACAAGCTAACGATCTTCATATGGTTATTTTACATAAAGGAATAGATTTATATATTCGCAATTTGTTGACTGCAATCTTTAACTTTTCGACCACAATTATTTTTACGGGAGTTAATATTAATTATTGCGTTTTTACTTAAACAATCTTTTATTTCTTTCCGGAATCTCGAAATTGTTGAACGACTGCAAAAAAACTTACGTGCAGCTGCACTTATCGCGCCTCTTTTCAAATTTTATCTTCCACATTTTGCAACAAATAATGTAAAATTTGGTTTCTTTGCTCATTACTAAATTCTCTGCATTTTTTCCCACCTCTTTGATTTGTTTCCGAAATATTTCTAACCATTTTTGATGCAGAGCGGTTAAAATTCAAAAACATTCAAATTTTACAGGTAACAATTGTTTATCACAAAATGTGTGCAATAGCTAAGTGGTGGTTAGGGCATGCCACATTTCAATTATTATATGCTCTACCTACTGATATTTAATAAATTAAATTATCTTATATATTCATGTTAATTTTTACATTAAACTAAAATGTAGCAACTATTTTTGGACAGAGGAAGTATTATTTTTATTTTAATACACACCTTTCTTTCTTGGTCCCTGTTTTTCATCGAACATTTGTCTCAGACATACATAGGGTTGTCAGAAAAGAATGGTTTTTAATTAGAGTTCATTTACCATAATATATAATTACTGTTCTAAATGCAGTTAAACATAGCAATTACAAGAACATTGCTCATAAGAATTATTTTATGATTTTGAAAACCACCTTAGAAAAATTTTGTTTAAATAGCCCATACTACTTCTGTACCGTAGACGTAAACCGTCGTAAATCCAATAGTGTAAGTTTTACAAAAATGGCAAGTAATGTTAATCTGGCAATTAAAATTGAAATTTTTGTTATATAGTAAAAATTAATTAAATACATTTTTTGGTCGTTACTGTAACTTCAGACGCCTTTTCCATAACCTTAACCCTAACTACCAATCTTAACTCCCAATAGACGATAACTGGACTTACGACTGTTTACCTCTAGGGTACAGATTTAGAACAATTTTATTCTTTTCTCTTCAGAGCTTTTTGAACGAATAATAAGAGCACTTTTTAAAGAAAAAGATAATGAAATGGCCTTTATCGTTGACTTACCAGCGATTTAAAGTACTTTGATTGTGACCTTAGTATCCTATTACTATGATTGTATGATACCAATTTAAAGATTGATGTGTGATATTTTCCCCATAATCAAAATTCACGTTGCAAAAAAATAATTTGAACACTTCTATTCAACCACGTACAAATGGTTTATATAACTACTTTTAACACATTTCATTTTCACTTGAATCAACTTTAATTAAGACTCAACCTCACGTAGCTAATGTTTTAGTTACTTTCATTCTGGATAGCTGGTTTCTCAATAGAAATCTTTAGAAAGTTACTAAATCTATCACAAAAGAAAGGTGTACGTATATGTACTATCTTAAGATAAAATATTATTTGGACCATTTAAAAAGTTCTATTTGCACCTTTTTGAAAGGCAATTTTTATTCAACAAGAAAAAAGTTTTCAACTCAAGACTACAAATTTATCGATGTTCACCAATTTATAATGGATTTCAAGTGTAAATAAGAAAGTATGTATTTGGAATTACATTTTAATAACTTGAAGTTACCAAGGTTCCTTTTACACTATTAGAACCTTGTCATAGAAACTACTATTAAAACCTTGTAACGCGAAGAAGGCCATTTTGATTGATATTGGCTGTACTCATGTAAATAATTGAATTAACATGGAGTTTAATCTCAATTAAGCATTAATCAATTGTCCTTTAATAAAAAAAAAACATGTCTCACCATAATACATTAGGTAATACTGTATTTCTCGACATAAAATAAACTTTGAGGTTTTTTTATGATGTCAACAATAACTTATTCATAATTCATTAAATTTCTGAAATACCTATGAACAAAATCTTCCCAAAACGGAAGATTAGTCATTCTTAAGGAGTATGAGTTATTATCTTAACGCTTTCTTTAATATCCGGAACTGGGTATTCACGTTTCCATATGAAAATTAACGGGTAACACGGAGACGTGACCACAGCAATGTACAGAAGCGATTTCAAGAAGAAATTCTCACTTCTCGGCATTTAAAGACCGTCAACGGTAACCTTGATAGCCAATTTGCCGTTCGTATACTATCATCTCGAGACAGACCGGCATCGACCTCTTTGTGTTTTTATCTTTACTATAATAAGACCTACTTTTACCACCTTTTGTTAAAAGTCAACCTTCAGTTATCTCTACCTCAATCTTTATAAAGAAAAAAATAATAAAAACAAAAATAACCACTCCTTAAAATTTAACAGAAGGTCACAAAAATCGGCGTAAATACGATTACGAATAACAACATGTTTGACGGTAGGTTGTTATCACGAATGCGGTTGGAATATTCGAAACTACTGATCTCCAACATACACGGACAGGATGACGTTTTCCGCAATCGTATCGGTTTTACGTCAAAGTTGAGCTCTTCCCATTGTCGCGAGAAAACGCACGTGACAACGCGAACGCGAAATAAACGGGAATTTCTCCCCTTCGGAAAAGTGGAGGCGCTAATATTTGCACTACTCCGTCGTTACATTGAGTTTGCGATTGTTTAGCTTGTATACCTATTTGCTTTTTATTAAACCAAATTGGAAGATATTTGTTTTACCAATCAATCTTAATATTTACAACTACCAGCAAGTACTACGTTTTCATGATTTTGAAGTTCATAGTTCACTAATTAATATCAAAAACACTATTTAATAGGATTTTAGTATGCCTTTAACTAGTAACCATTAGATGTAATTAAAACCAGTTTAAAACTTGGAAGGCATAGTTCAATTTTAACTCATCGCCAATTCATAAACAACTAAACTACTCTTTAAGGCGACAATAATGACTGGTATAAACAATGGTACGGATAAATGAACAACGTAATTTATATGTTGCATGCAGTTGATTGTATTAGTAGAGAATTGGAAGCTAAAAGAATGGAGTCAAAGGCAAAGGAAATTGGAGTAGGAGAAAAAAAAAATTGTAAAGCTAAGGAAAGAGGGAAAAACTCTTTGAAAAATATGAACTACTATAGGCAGATCACATTCCTCCATTTAGAGAGTCATCAATAATAAACAAAGGCAATGAAGATTACATCTCACGTCCACGATCAAATCGACCACCTCTTCTAATATACTGAGATGAGGGAAGCATTGTACAGCAGGTAGGAAAATAAACCTATTAGCAAAGATATGGCGAGAAAACATTATGAAAAGCTCACTACCACGCATTCATATTAGACATCAAACAACAGAAACGGATTTCCTTTGCTAAATAACACTTAAACAAGTCCACAGAATTCTGGAAGAAGGTTCTTTTTACAGATGAGAGCATATTTTGCATCTCTGGTATTAAAGATAAACAATTTGTGCGGAGAAAACCCGGTACTGCCATCGATTCGCAAAACTTGGAAGCTACTGTAGAATATGGAGGTGGTGTAGTGATGGTTTGGGGATGTATGTGCGCCAAACGAATAGGGAAATTGGCTTTTATAGCATCCACAATAAACCACAAAAAATACATTTGAAGGCAAGCATATACAACTTGGGTTTGGGATCCAAATAAACGAAACGTTCTGCTCACAATACCAAGCTTTGGCTACTATATAATATTCCAACACAATGGAAACATCCCCAACAACCACCTGACTTAAATCTCATTGAGCACTTATGGGATTTATTGGGACGCAGAATTTGTG
Organism: Digitonthophagus gazella; assembly: GCA_036711955.1. Taxonomy (NCBI): domain Eukaryota; kingdom Metazoa; phylum Arthropoda; class Insecta; order Coleoptera; family Scarabaeidae; genus Digitonthophagus; species Digitonthophagus gazella. The sequence continues at coordinate 14,668,824 of JASCIT010000001.1, forward strand.
AACATAACATAAGATCGAAAGAAGTGCTAAAACAATTTATAATTAGCGAATGAGCCAAAATCAATTCGGGCGAGATAAAGAAATTGATACAATTCATACCGAATCGTTTAACAGGGGTCATTAAGCGTAAGGGTCGCCCGACTTGTAAATAGTATACTTCTTATAGAAGCTGCTTTACTTTGTACGCAGATTTTTGCATACACAATATTTGAAATGTTTTTAGTTTTTAGGTTATTTTTTTAATTTAAAAATTAAATATTAATTTAAATAGATATGTACAGTGTTAACATACACCATAAATACGATTTGAAGTTTATCGTATTAGATTATGATTATTCTTTCTTTGGTTAATGTATTCCAAATTCTTTATACGCAGACTTTTGCTGCTGAGTATATAAGTTATTAGAAAGCCAAAATGAAAACAATTAAAATGTAGAGCAGTGTTTCCAAACCTTTTTTGTGCCATGCCCCACCTTAGCTTTTCTAATATTCTTATGCCTCCCTATGTAACATGCATGGATAGCGCTTATCTAAAAGGTACCAACCGCCAAATCACGTTTTTTCATATAAATGCACTAAACACCTTTTATAACAAAGACTTACAATTAGTTACTCTAAAAAGATCGAAGCACTAAACTGCTCGTAGGGACCTCTGCTAAGGCTGATCCGTTTCATCCACAAACTTATTTTTCAGTATTATAAAACTTTAATCACCATTTGCTCAAAACTATAATTTGGCGATTGGTACCCTTTAGATAAGCGCTATCCACATCATTTTTAATATTAAAAAAATGAATTATTTACTTAAGAAACTTAAATGATAGGTTTTGGGAAGAAATCACTAGGAAATTGTTAACGAAACAGAGTAAGTAAATTTTCGAAACATATAATGAAAAACTGAAATTCAAATTTCAAATGATTTTAAAGAATATTTGTATATATTAATTTATTATTCTAATTTAATGAGATCATTACGATTGATGCTTATTGCACAAAGACTTTATAATAGGTTTCAATTTGGTTAGCTTCAGTTTCAAGTCACCAAGTTGTGTTATATTTAGCCGATTTATTTTTATTACCAGTAAATCATTTATAGCACTAAATCTACAATCTGCTAAATATGAAGATGAAAACGGTAGCAATAGTTTTCTTGCATATTTGGTTGAATTTTTGTATTTGATTTCTGTTTCCTCACAAAGCCATGCCATCGCTTCTTTTATAAAGTTTTAACTGACTCATTTTGCAATTCTGCAAGTTCTTCTTGATACTGCATATTTGGTATATCAGGCAAATCCATTAACATTGGCCGCATCATCCATGTTGGAAAAGCATTGTTTTAAATTAGAAAATCTTTCTTTTAAACCAGCCGATAGAATATTTTGATGTTTGGCAATAAAAAGCAAAGCGGTTTCATTTCATTTCAAGAATATCAATTAGTTTCATAAATCTTTTCAAACAGTTCGCTTTGGATAGCTATTTTATTTCAGTATAAAGTAAATGTTTTGCATAGTCTTCAATTTGTTCTTTACAAAATAGCTTGAAGAGATGATCACATTTGGCATTAGCTTTGAAAGTGTTAATAGCATTAATACACTTTATTACTGAATGTTGTACTTCCTTTAGAAGAGGCGAGATGTTTTTAGCTACCAAGTACCCATTTGATAAAAACGAAATTATATCTAATAATTATGTACCCAAGTTATTTAAGAATTTACTCTTTTAGTTAAATTTGACACAGAAATCCAGCATTATATTTAAATGGCCCAGAGTGAAATTGTTAAACTCGTGTCGAGTCCATTTTCGAAGTGCCCTGCTTAACAATCAAATTGCCCCCCTGTGGGGCGTGGGCCCCACATTGGGAAACACTGATGTAGAGCAACTCCTCTTTCTATAAGATCTAAAAAATGAAGTTCGTCTTTGAGCCCGAATTTAACATAAATAAAATTATTTGTGACATAATTTTTTAATTCTGTAACTTTTGTACTTCTAACATACTAACCATAAGAGGTGTTTGATTTTAAAATAAGTAACTTAATATCACACAAATTAAACCAATACCCTAATTTTAGTCTTATATTACTGGGTACGGTGAAAAATTTGTTCTGAAAAACTTTCGATTTACGGCAAGAAGTATTTCCACTAAATTCATTCGATATACCGACGCTGCCAAGCCAAAACGGCATAAACGCCATTAACCTAATTTTTCAGAAAACGCAAAAAATGATTGACATAATGAATCTTAAGTGGGTTTTACGCAAACTTTAAACCAATTTTATAGCGAATGAAGTTTGTTTGCGGTTATGCCGCTTTAACTGTTGCATGCAGATTTAAAAATGCTATTCAAGGGTGCAGCTAACTAAAAAATGACCATTTTGGCGTTTATGCCGTTTTGGCTTGAGAGCGTCGATACCTTAATTTTTATTAGTTGTAACGCTAACATGTCTCTTATAATACGGGTAACATTCTAGAAAATGAAGTTAAACTGCACTTAAACGTACCTATTTTACCAACTAAAATGTTAGTAATCAGCTAGCGTTAAAATTCTACTACTAAATAAGGCTATGCATATGGGGTCTACTTACAATTAGTAACGTTTAAGAATGATATTAGTAGCCGCTAAAAACAAACTTAATTGACTATCATTTCATCTTTGATTGGTAACTCATTATTTAAACTAATGATAAACTAAAAATAATTTTCATTTTACATCACTTGTTTCTCAAGAGTTTAAATTTTAGATTTATAATAAGCATTTCATTTAGTCCTTTAATCTCAATGACACGTCAAAACACTCGACAGAGGGATGACAGCACTTAAATCTCGATGACCACCCCGTGACCCAACATTTCGAACACGAGAGGATAATCCCGATATTATAAAAACATCTTGGTATTAATCAGTGCGATACTAACGGCAAAATTCAAACAGATTTTATAAAAGAATCTTTTTCTTTCTGAAAGTCCAAAGTGAAAATTTGCATTTGGAATACGAACGCGTTTAATAACGTACATAATTAACTAGGACGCCAAAAGAACGTACAGACATGTGTGGTTAAGCTCGTCATATGACCGTAAGGCAAGTTTACAGCAAAGCTGTGATAAGCTGGAGTTGTATGTATATGTAATATGTGTGAAAAGCAAACAGGAAACGAAAATGAAACGTGTTAAAACCTGAGTGGGCGAAAATTTTTTAAGATTTTTTTCGAAAAAGATAAGAGGCATCTTTCATATTTTTTAGCTAAAGCTATTTTTTAAGGATATTTTTTTTATATTATAAGATAAATATTCACCTTCCCCAAAAGATTGATTTTGATTTACATTTTACACTCGCCGTCTTCCCCTTTTTCAGTGTAAAAGGATTTATTCTAATGCAGTAAGTAAAAACCGCGCATTAACGGATTTGGTATTCAAATACACTCTTGTAGATTTGGTGGTGAATGAATGGCATGAGGGGAGGATTAACAAAGAAAATATTTGGGGAAGACATCTATTTAATAATACGAGGTGTGTTTGTGTCTAAACAACGTTTTAAGTCAGAATTACTTAACTTTTTAAAATGATAAAATATCTGATGTGTTGTAATGTTTTTAAAAGCGACATAAATGTTTTTTGATATTTTTAAAATAAAGAATTAATAATAATTTTAGGATAAAGTTTATATGAGATCGTCAGGAATTTAACTGTTTTGAGTACAAATATGACTCATTTAGCTTAAATAAATTTTATGTTATTGACTAATTTTTACCGTAAGAACAATCGATAACAGTAACTTTCAAATTGACTTAACTCTATTGAGTATGGTGGTCTTTGGTATCAAAATAAAAGATTTTTAATTATCTTTTAAACTATTTAATAGTGGATTTAAGATATCAAACTTAGCTGTAATTATAGCCGCAATTGTAGTCGTAGATTTTAAAATTTTAATAATCAGCCAATAAAATAATGCGGAAATAACTAAAGTTTTAAGACATTTATGATCATTGATATTCCCTCTTCATTATCTAAGAATTCGAATTAGGTCGCGATGAATGAGAAAAAAAATATAGTTCTTTATGTAGCAAGAGCAATTTTGCCATGGAGCAGGAAATCCATGAACCGAAACGGAGAATTAGAGGGTAAGTTCTTGGTCTTAATAAAAAATAATCACGTAAAGAAGATCATGATCAGCGTTTCTAATATACCAGAATCTCATTTTCAGAATTTAAACATTTCGAAAAAATATCAGAGCCCTATCTACAAAGAACTAATAAGTTTTGCTTAATACGTTTAGCATCGAAGCCAGTAGAAGTCGTCATTGTCAATATGCTGACAGAATTGTCAGCAAGCATTGGCAAGCATTTAGCCGTAACCGTAAAACGTTAAATGTTGGTTAATGGTGGATTTAGGAAAACGAGCTTTACCCTAACCTTAGTTGTAATGGTAGGTTTAGGGTGTCAAACTTAAAGGCTGTAATCGTAACCGTAGCAGTAACTCTGGTATTTAAAAGAGTTCAACTATTTTGTTTCAATAGAAGCAGGCTATGTTACCTCTGTGTAGAAATTCGTTGACAATAAATTTAGTTCAACCCGCATCACTGGAAGCGCTGATAGCGGAATATAACAGCTTCTTTACCGGCCAAAATTAAATGCACTGACAATTAGATGTCCAACATAATATCTGACATCTACATATGTCAAATACGCGAGTGAACGAAGTATCGTAATTGTATTGAAATTCTTGAAAAAAATGTTAACATCGTATTTAGTGTTGTAATTTGTGTTTATTAGTATCCAATGACTGGAATATTGTCACGCATGTCCAGAAATAAGTCCAAAGATGAAAAGCTCTGATGGGAACTACGCGATTCTTTGATTTCACTAGCATCGCGAGATGTGGGAACTGTAGATTTGCTGAAGATGCGAGGTTTCTTTTTATGTGTTTATTCAAAATATTATTTTGTTGTTAAAAATTGTTTTGTTATTAACCACCGCCAGAATAAGATCGACAAGAATAAAGTTGTGTTAGCAGTTGTACTGGAGAGTGTCCTTGAGTTGTTCTCTAAACGCTTTTGTATTTTTTAAGCTGTGTATGATGAAATTGAACAAAAACAACCAGGCTGCAAGCAAAATTTATTTTTGTTTAATTTTAGCATGCATGGTTTTGTAACAAGTAGGAGTAACATTTTATTTTAAAGATTTTAAAAATTCCCGCGTTTGCTCATTAGCGCCAAATGCGGTGCGGGTTGAACTAAAAACATTGACAAAATTAAAAGTCGAGAGTTGCCTATCTATATTACTATATTACATTTAATCTATGAATAGAAGCGTTTAGGCAACATCTAGGATTTACGGCAAATTTGGTGGTTATTACAGCTAAGGTTACAATTAAGTTTGACATCCTAAACCCATCATAATAACAATTATAGTGGGTTTAGCTGTAATAACCATCAAATTTGCCGTAATTCCTAAACGTTGCCTAACCCACCATAATAACAATTATAATGGGTTTAGGATGTCAAACTTAAAAGTTATAACTGTAACCATAATAGTAGTAGCTGTAGTATTTAAAGAAATTCAAGTATCGAATGTGTTGTAATGATAACAGGAACATTCTGTGTTAAATCTGGATTTTATTTATTTATTTAAGTCCTACATGTTTCGAAGGTTAAACCTTCATCTTCAGGGACGTGTCCACAGTTTCTCCCTGAAGATGAAGGTTTAATCTTCGAAACATGTAGGACTTAAATAAATAAAAAAATCCAGATTTAACACAGAATTTTCCTGTTATCATTACAACACATTCGAACATTAATTCTGGAAATTATGAATCTAAACAAACTTAAAATTCAAGTATGCTTATTTAAATGGTATCGTTTAGAGAACGGTTTACGGCTGCTAAATATTACAAAAAATTTAATCGTAGGTGCAAAAGTTGACCAACTTTTAACTTTTTACGATTACAGATAAATACAGTGCGTTCAGAAATGATTGTAGATCGTTTGAATTTGGCGCGCTCGTAATTTAGTGATTTTCAATGGTCAATATTGTTACCTGTGAATTACCTACGTCGTATCTTGCATATCAGTGGCGTAACTGGATTTATTCATGGTGTATTCCTTTTAGTATTAAGTATATATGTACATATACTCATAATTATTGGAGATCGGATATCAATTGCAATGGCATTGGTCAATAAATTCAATAAAATACCTTTGTCTTTCGGTTTTTTAACAACTTGTGATAGCTTTCAATATTTTCTATGACACGCCTATGAGATATGATTAACATTATTGTATTTATACCAACCTTAAAAATTAATCTATAGCGCGCCAAATTCAAACGATCTACAATCATTTCTGAACGCACGGTACTTGCTAACAATTCTGTCAGCGTATTGACAATGACGACTTCTATTGACTTCGATGTTAAACATATTGACCAAAATTTATTAGTTCTTTGTAGGTAGGGCCCTAATATATTTCGAAATATCAGGAAAAATTTTGGAAATGACATTCTTGTATATTTGAATAACTGATCGTGATGTTTTTCTTTACGTAACTTATCATACATTAAGATCAAGATATGACCTTCCAATTCTCGTTTTCGGTTTATGGGTTTCCTGAAAAACAGCCGATGTCTTCTAATTTTTCTTTTAGCAGCAACAACAGCTGCAGCTACAAACAAAATTGCTCTTGTTACACCAAAAACAATCTATTTTCTCATTCATCGCAACCTACATAATTCTAATTCTTAGATAATAAGTCAATTGCAAGCGAAAAAAGAGGGGTTTTCAATGATCAATGATTATTTTATTTGTTGATTGTTGAAGTTTTAAAAACTAAAGAATATTTCCATAAACTAGACATTTGTAAGCATTACATCCTTTACAATTATAACTAAAATTACAGCTTAGTTTGATATACTAAACACACCATTAAATTTGCCATAATTTCCAGCCGTTGTCTAAACGTTATTATTTGAACAAAATCATTGAATTTCCTTTAAATACTACAGCTGCTGCTACGGTTACGGTTGCAGCCTTTAAATTTGAAATTCTCAACCCACTATAACTTTTGCGCTTACGATTAAATTTGCCGTAATATTCACCGACCATAAGCTGTTGCTTAATCAATGCCATTTAAATCAGCATAGTTGAATTCTTTTCAATACTACGGCTACCACTATGTTACGGTTACAACCTTTAAGTTTCACGTCCTAGACCCACCATAAGATTTTTAGATTATTTTCTTAATTTTTTGATTTTGAACTATTCAAAAATAAAAATTTTAAATCTTCATAACCCATGTTTTAAAAATAGTATATACCAGGTATGCCGTAATAATAATTTAATAGTGACTCAAATCTCACTTTACATAAAGTGTTTTCTTTTCGAGGCGGAGAACTTTAGAATAGCAATACTGTTTTCTATGACAGCGAATTCGAAAGTCCTCGGTTGTTAGCTTGGTTTACAAATTCATCATGAATTCAATTTGATGCATTTGTGCCAGAGTTGTTCATATTGGAATAACGTTCGAAAATTCTTTAAAGTTTCGTGGTTATTTGATATATTTTTAAGAGCTTGCCCACGATTTTGTTGGGAAAGTCTATGATTGCAATTGCCAATATTTTAAAAAACTCCAAAGAAAGAAATTTTTGGCTTATAAAATTGCCCATTTTAAATTCATGTCTCGGTTTTTAAAGTCGTTTATGGGAACAAGTCAGAAACTTTCACAACTCTGAAGAAGTACATCCAACAACTTAACCGCGGACGTTCTCAACAAAATCGTGGAAAATTCCTTAAAAAGAAGAAAGATATAAAGAAAAAAGTGGTGGAATTTTGAGAAGGAAAAACCAGGAGATCTCGGTTCGAATTCCAGTATAGTAATCTCTAACGTATAAGAGATAAAAACGTTTCTTTATTTACATCTTTCGTCATATTAATCATGCGTTGAAAACTTCAGAACATTTAATTACTTTAAAAAATAATAATTTTCTAACCACATTTATACAAAATTAATAAATTCAACGTTTACATAAAACAAGTATGTCACGTTTATTTTAAGGTATAACTCTACGATTGTTTTTATTCACGATTTTTACATTTACGTATTTTTTGTGGGTTTGCTTTTGAATAACTCACCATGATTTATGTTATGGTTTAATATTAACTTTATTTACTTAACCTCTTTGAATATTCTTTTACTGAAAAGAATTATTTCAAGTTTTTTACAAATCATTCCCAGTGTATAAATTTACTAAACTTGACAATGTTTAAGTTAATATTTTTGAATTCGACGTCGTTCGCACGACTCCAGTCACAGACGATTTTTTGTTGAAACCGTATTTTTCAACAAAAAATCAGTCATTACGAATTTTAACAGTTAATGATGTAAGTGGACGAAGCAACTATTTTTGAGAGAATCCGTTGATTGATGTTATTTTCTCGAAAAGGTTGTAATATATTACATTACCGACATTTTTTATGGATTTGCTTTAGAAATAGCTTTGATAGCTTCTTTAAGCAATTGTAGCAAAAATATAATACCACAAGAAATTGTAGGTATAGTAATATTCTAATACCGTTTGGATGAAAATTGTTTAACAGAAAAAAACATTTCTTAAAAACGTATTTAGTAATCTGTATAGTTTTCAGAAAATATTATTCGGCGTAACAAATGGGTTCAGTGGATTTCTGGCATCCAGCAATGTTAGATTATCCAGTGCTGAAACTCATAACTTGTAAAAATGGAAGTTTACGTAAGATAATTCCAAACGATGATCTTACACATTTTGAACTTACAATTAAATATACCGGGTGTGTAAGATCACCTGTCCACCCCTTTCAAAATCAAGAGAAATGTTTTTTTTTGAAAAATAAAAAAAAAATTGATTAGCAAATGGGGTATGCTCTATCCATTGATGATATTTTTAACTTCCGGTTTTGACCGGAAATAGGTTATTCAGATCGGAAGTTCATTTTTTTTAATGGAAAGTGGTACTTTTTATTACATATTTTAATTCTACGTAAAAAAATATGACAACAATTTGAGTGCCATCAAAATTATTCGGCTGCTGAGCGTCTTTACGCCGGGCGATATCCAAATCGGGGAAATCTCTATAAGTTTTTTAACGATTGGTATTACGAATTCGCACTACGAATGAAGTACAGCGTCATCATAATCGTAACAGAAAAATCAAACGTCGAGTAAGAGATGAAAGAGCAGCGGATATTCTCGCAGCAGTTATTATGAATCCCCATTACTCGCCGGGAGGAATATCTAGAGACTCCGGTATTAGTAATAGGACGGTTGCTGAAATTTTAAAGGAAAATGAGTTTTATCCATACCGCATTCAGCTTCATCAAGAACTAAGCGAAGGTGACTTCCAGAAACGCCTGAAATCCAGAAATATGTAATAAAAAGTACCACGTTCCATTTAAAAAAATGAACTTCCGGTCTGAATAACCTATTTCCGGTCAGAACCGGAAGTTGAAAATATCATCAACGGATAGAGCATACCCCATTTGACAATCAAAATTTTTTTTGTTTTTTCAAAAAACCCAATTCTCTTGATTTTGAAAGGGGTGGACGGGTGGTATTACACACCCGGTATATAAAAAGTAATTTGTGCAATGCACACAGTATACAACTTATTTTAAAATTCAATTTATGATAAAATCCAGCACTGGTTAACAAAGTAGGTCATTATGCTCAATGGTAATAAATGTCAATCCAAGATCTTTACGCTAAGACCCTACCGTAATGCGCCTTGCGTTGTTATCAACAATCAAATAATTCGGTGGAGCGCAAAAGACGAGGCTATCAAGTACCTTGGAGTATTCCTTGATCAACGTTTAACTTGGAAATACCACATCAACGCAAAACTCAACCAAGAATATGCCAGGCTTAGATAACTTTATCCCCTAATTAATAGAACATATCCTATGAAAATAGAGTGCACTCTCCTCCTCTACAAAGCTCTTATCAGACCACTGGTCACCTACGCTTGCCCGGTTTGGGGTAACTCAGCAGCCTCAAACATGAAAAAGATTCAAACCCTACAGAACAAAATCCTTAGGCCGGAGACACACAACGGTTTTTCGTCGTCCGGCAGAATGCCGTCCTGCCAAATTCCAATAGCGGAGCGAAGAAATGATTGAGACCTTTCACACTAGCCGGGTGCCGGCTAGTGTGAAAGGTCTCATTTACTTCTTCGCTCCACTATTGGAATGTGCCAAACTGCATTTTGCCGGACGGCGAAAAACCGTCGTGTGTGTCTCCGGCTTTAGGATATCAGTGAACGCCTCATGGTTTATAAGGAACAGTGATCTACATGAAGACCTAAAAGTGCCAACTATTAGTGAGTTTGTTAAGAACGTAACCAAAAAGTTCTACAACAACATCAACACGTGCTCTAGTGCGGTTCAGCATAAAGTGGGCCTCTGTCAAATCCACACGCGCCTAAAGAGGGAGCTTCCTCAAAACCTGATTTCATCTCATACGGAGTAATAGCTATCCACATCGAAACCAGTGCGGATTTCCGTAACTTTACTATGTAACATTTAGGTGATGTTTTTTTTTCTGAACCAAAATAACCAAGAAAAACATATTGCTGTTGAACTGCTTTTGTTAATAATTAAAAAAAGAAAGAATTCAATTTCAATGTACTAGCGACATAAACGACTGCTACGGAGATGTTGTCCACCAAACGACCAAATCTAACCCGAAAGTCGTTCATAACAATGTTATTAGAAGTTGCAAAATACGAATTGTCATTCATGATCGACATACGATTCATATCGACGTCGTTGAGAATTACAAAACAGGTCTGTAAATCCAATCTAACATTCAAATTGAATTAAGCTTGTACTGTATTCCATTTCCAAGAAAAGATGAAAATATATTTTAAATTGGGATAAAAGTTATCTACCCAACATTTCTTAAACATTTCTAAAACCGAACAAAATTGTAACATAGATTCTTTGAAAATTTATTTTGAACAAATCTAATTCGTGACGTTTCAACTTCTTAAAATGGTAAAATACCAGATGTACTGCAAAAATAATTTAATAGTGACTTAAACCTTATTTTACATAAATATTCTGGACCCTGAGCTCTTTTGTAATATAACTTTGCCATAATAGGGTAAACTCACCAAATCTCGGCTATGCGCCTAAAGTCGGCCTTCCAGTTTTTCTACATAGATTTCTATAGAAAGGCCGACTTCAGGAAGCATTTTTAGGGGGGCCGACATTTGGGCAGTTTACCCTACTTTAAAAGTAAGAATTAAAAATAATTTTAGTACAACTTTTTGTGAAATCACCGGAAAATAAAATTTTCTTTGATACAAACTCGACCCATTTAGCTTAAATAAATTCGAAGTTATTGATTAAGTATTTTTATAAGGAGGAAAGAAAATTTCTCATTAACTAAAGTAATGAACACCTTTGATTGAGTCTCATCAGTTCGCAACCAATACATCCCTTTTTTTAAATCGGATTTTAAATCATTTTAAAAGCAAATGAACTAAATTTATAAAACTATTAAGAATAGTATCTCTAATATTTAATTTTGCGATAATTTTTCTCTTAATGTTTGTTATAAGAGATAATAATTGAAAGTGTAAGAGATAAAAGTCTTATTATACATATGAGCAACTAAAAATAGACCAATTACGTCGTAAAATTTTATAGAAAAACCAATAAATGATTAATTTTGTAAACTTTAGTGGGTGGAATACCAAATTGTAAAGTGAGAAATCGGAAATTTTAACGAAGAATCTGTAAAGATCCATCACACTTTAGGGAAATACCATTAATTCATCGCAAGGAAAGGTAAATATAAAAACTGTTTCATCTACAATAAACAATAATTGATGTGTAAAACGTTACATAAAAAGCGTTAAATGGCAAACGTCATATTTTTACAAGAAAAGAAACATAGATAACACACAGCAAGATTAATTTTCTTTTGACACGATGATGCATCGAGTAATATCTCTCATACCGCCAACAAACATCCAGTAAAGCGCCTCGTACAAAAAGATACACAGGATGTATGGTTTTACTACGTTAGAAAATTTACGGTACATCGTTCGAAGCAGCAAAGCGAATTTGTAGTATTTTGTAACACATCACAATGTATCAACTAGCCGCAAAGTATAACGTAATTTAAGTTTCACCAGAATGTTGTTACATTTTTTATAATCCATAAAAAAATAATCGAAAGTGCGGTTGTAAAAATTTTTATTCGGATGTAAATTAATTATAGAGAAAACTTGAATTAAACCTAGTCTTGGTGTTGAATATGGATATAGTTTTCGAATGAAAAATATAATTAAATTTATTTCAATTCATTCTAATTAATGAGTGACTAATAGATCTCTGTTTATCTAATTGAACCATTTCATTTAATTTATTTATGTCGTAAGTAAACACAATACAATTCAATCAACGGATCTCGATGATACGATTAATATTTATACGACAAATTGTGAAGGTAAATAGGTCGACCTATAGAATGTACCAACATCCATAGTATGGTACGAACGCATTGGCACATTGCAAATTACAGAATTACCATAAATCCAATGGTTTGTGCACCGTTTCACATAAAATTCATCTACCAGCTGCAGTTAATTGATTATTTACAACAAACGCCTCCAAAGCTTAACAAAACCTACGCTAACGTTGTTGGTTTAAACATGCCAAAGTTATTGCAAAGTCAATACTAGCTCAACACCATAACGAATTGTTTAATCCACATACAAAGAGATGGTAATGTCAAGTAAACATTACCCGACATAAAATATTGACGATTGTTCGAGGTAATCCCACATTAAACGATTGAGATAAATACGTTATGCAAAATCAGCACGAGTCTAGCTCATATTTTCACGTGGACAAGAAGTTTATCATAAAGTTTTTCCGAGGCTGACGCGTCGAAAAGTCAACGTAGTTCTTCTCGGAAATTGAAAGACCTCAGCTGGTTTGTTGCCGTTTGCTACTCATTGTTTTACACATGACTCAAAGAATACAATCAAATTTTAAATTTATCCGCGACGAATGTAATAAGGATTCGCAAAAAAACAGGAATCCAATGAAACCGCTGCGGTTTCGATTACGAGGCTAAAAAGTTTTTAACGTTTTGTAAGAGGTAAATTACTCGGGGTTTCAAACCAAACCAATAATTATCTTGCATTATTTAAGATCATTTATCCTCTTTAAAATATCATATAATATCCTGTTAAGACATAAGCTAAAAATAATGTAAAAAATATGTTGTCAACTCATTTCCGTATTTTTTTAAATGAAAATAGCACATCTTTATGTGTGTAATCTACTCATATATTTGTGAGAAGTTTCTTTCGAAGATGTTTGAACGCATATTGGATTTTTTACACGTCCTTCCTATAAATTGACAAATTTCAATGATACTCCTTTCTTTTTAGACATTCTCCACATTAAGCGCCTTTCTCCCTCCGTAGGGCTCATTTTGCGTCATTTTATTAAAAAAGTTAAGGAAAAAAGTTTATATCAATTTAGCGAATAATATAGAAGTAGTCATTAGTTTGTCAGTTCTTTCATTTTTCGTGAAGGTTCACGTATAGAATATATTCCATATGAATGAGCAAGTAATAATTAACTACGAATAACAAAAAGTTAAAATCGTCTCAATTTCATCTTAAGATATTATATCTATACTATCTTTGTTCCATAATAAGTGGAAGTGGAAGTAGAGTGAGCAATTACTTTTTTCTATGCATAACTTTAACCGAAAGGTAAAGAGTTGTATTTTCTTTCTTTTATAATTTTATTAACAGCGCTTCTTTGATGTATAATCTTTGTAAAATCATAAAAACATTTTAAAAAAATTGTGAAAAGAATTGAGATACGACCTTTTATCTTTCGGCTATAAATATTCAAACAGCTCACTTATTAGGGAACAGAGTAATACATCATAATACACATTCCAAGTGTGCAAAAAATGCTTGGTAACATGCAATGGTAACATGCTTGATACCGGCTCCTAAAGTCAGAAAATGAAAGAAATCAAACTTCATGTTGAGTTGGGTTCTACTTTATAATTAGTATTCTTTAAATATCCCGTTATTATATCTGAAAAAGCGTTAAAAAATTGTTAAGTAACTGTCTGCTAATATTTCGAATCATTATTATTTCTTGCACAGGAAATTGTTAAGGAAAAAATAAAGTTAATTAGTAAGCATCACGGAAGCATTGAAAACATTTTTAACATTCCTAACAATTCAAAATTTAACAGATTCCACGAATTATTATTATTGTGTCATCTAACATTAATTGAACTACATTTTGTCCTATTGTTATTATCATCCAGAGTCTCACAATCAACCTCTCGATGTCTGAACTCACAAAAAGGCAATAAATAAAATAATAACTTAAATTGAGAAAAAAAAATTATAACCAGTTAAGCTCCGATATAATCTTACTACTTCTAATTGTAAACCATTAATGAACGATACGGTAGTATCGCTAAATAGTCAGTAGTAGTAGTCATTATACACCGTTCGGAGAAAGATGTCTCATGCGTCATTTATTAGTTGTGGTATCAAACACACAAATATTTTCAGTTTTCATTTCTTTCTATCACGCACAATTACACCTCAAAAATATGACAAGTAATGACGCATGAGACATCATTCGCCAAACGATATACAGGGTGGTCCGTAACTAATGGGACACAGAATAACAGTGAATTCCTCACGTCAAAACATTAGTATTAGCAAAATTTATCTTAGTTGAATTGTTAATAATAACAAAGATAGAGACCGTTAAAGTTAACATTCTATTTTCGTTTTTCATCAATAATTTCCTTTATATTTGAAATATCTTTATGAAAATTCGTAGAACGTCGAATTTGAAGACGGGAAATACTAATTTGATACCAATTTTTGTCAAAATTGCAGAGGGCGCTTTCTACACCAAATAATACTTTTAAAACTCTGTTCTTTTTTTTATTATTTAGATTTTTATAAATTTTAAACCTAAGAGCGACTCATTGATCATTTTTACGCTAATTTGGTATACTTATGAAATCTCGCTAAAGTTGACCATTTCTGCAATAATCGGTGTTAATGTACAACCTGCAAAATTTTGGTTAATTTAGTAAAGATAGCTACGCCCATAAATTGATGCCATTTTTCATGGCTAACCTATTCTTTACCCCAATCAAACGTAAATAATGACTAAAAATAATTTTTTTTCTCTGAAATGAGAAATGATAGAAAAAATGTATTAAACAAAATTATCTTAAAATTAACCAACCTAACGAAATATAAATATTGCATTCGAAAATAATAATTCCTTAACCACTTCCGGTATAACCGGAAGTCATGGATGACCGACAATATTTTCCAAATGTAGTTTACAATGTATTAACCGTTTGGGTACCAAAAGGTTTTGAAAAAACACGATCGAAAAACGCCAAGGAGCGCGATAGCGCTTCTTTCATAACGTATCAGTGGGCCGTCAGTTGTCTATTTCGACAAAATGCCCTGGCTTTTTTCGACACGAAATCTGGAGAGCGCGAAAGTGGCTCGTGGTACGCGAACGGTTAAATCTGCGTATAAAATTTCAAATTTATTGGACTTGTAGTTTCCGAGATATTTCATCTAGTCCACTTCGTTGCGACACCCTGTATATCCTCGGTTTAGAATTTTGTTCAAAGCCTATTTATTAAAAACTGCACTGTAAGCTCTAATGTTCTGTATTTCGAGTTAACATCCTACTTCCGTTTTTTTTGCAGTAATTTCAGTTGTTTTTAAAACACTTTTTGTTAAATGATAATTTTCAAGCTTCCATGAATGATAATTCCTAAAATTAAACGCATCATAATGAGTAAACAAATTATTTTTTTCTTTATTCAACCAACAATGAGTTGCGTACCTACTTGACTAAATTAACTAAAATTTTGCAGGTTGTACATCAATACCGATTATTTCAGAAATGGTCAACTTTAGCGAGATTTCATAAGTATACCAAATTTGCGTAAAAATGATCAATGAATCGTTCTTAACTCTAAAAATTATAAAAATCTAAATAATAGAAAAATAAGAGAGTTTTAAAAGTATTATTTGGTGTAGAAAGCGCCCTCTGCAATCTTGACAAAAATTGGTATCAAATTAGTATTTCCCATCTTTAAATTCGGCGTTCTACCAATTTTCATAAAGATATTTCAAATATAAGGGAAATTATTGAAGAAAAACGAAAATAGAATGTTAACTTTAACGGTCTCTATCTTTGTTATTATTAACAATTCAACTAAGATATATTTTGCTATTACTAATGTTTTGACGTGAGGAATTCACTGTTACTCTGTGTCCCATTAGTTACGGACCACTCTGTATATGTCGTAGGTAAAAGCCGTAATCCGTCATTTCACGAAAAGCCTAGTCATTACATGTATTGCCGGCAATCGCTGTAATAAAATAATTATTCCCGTGTTTGACGGAAATTTTCCGTCATTCCGCGGAATGCCTTCATAAGATTAGGCAAACAGAGTAAACACACACACGATTGAGCATTACAGCGTCTGCCGATGGTTTGTTTAGTCATTTAGTGAAAATAACAAGAAAAAATCAACTATAATATATTGGCCCATATTTGCTTGATCTTAACAGCCCTATTCTTTAATTACACAAAAGAAATATTTGTATATAACACACATTATATTTGTTTTAACAAAATACTTTATTTACGTAAAAATTTGAACTAACAAAACATTTTTGATTCTTAAGAATAAAAACTAAAACTGCATGAGAAATACGTTCATCCTGTAGAATATTGGAAACTTATACACTAGAAAACTTTCTGTGTTTATTATAAATATCTTCGTTAACATATATTGTAGTAGTTTTTATGTAAGCAAGTAGCACTATTATGGCATCTAGAAATACACAGAACTTTGCTTTTGAAACACGCACATCGATTTGTTTGGCATTGCGTTTTAGAAGGCTTGCAAGAACACTTGAAATATCCTTGACCACGGCGCAATGAGACTCCAGAGACGGCTTCTCGGACTGAAACGAATTTATCAGGAACATCTTTAATCTCTAAAAACTGACTATCTGTTGCAACAAGATCCGAACGATGATACCATCCCTTAATTTTACCGATTGCAGATCCTAACTGATACACTCCGCTTTTGCAGTCGACGATTACACATATCAAATTCTGCATATCGCTTGGGCCTCGATCAATTTTCTCTACTGACAATAGCACGCAATTACCAATTGTTAACGGCGGTAAGTTTTTAATGGTATTTGTTAACATTTTTTCGGCTGCTCTTTTTTGCCCTGAATGACATTCGTCTCTATTGGTGAGAATGGATTTTTGAAGAGAACACAACACACACAATGCATTGTTTTCTTTTGTGCAATCAATGCACATTACTACTTCTTGCGACTCGTTTACGTTATCTTGTAGACCAGAAAACGGAATTAGTTCAACGTTTGTAGTTTCCATTAATTCTGATACAGTATTTTCAGTATTGACTTGTTCATTTAACTGTTCAGGTTGTTCTTCGGCTACATTGTCATCGGACATTGCAACAGGTAATTCACTTGCATCTTCAACCCTTTCTTCCGTTCTTGACAGTATTTCGTTAAGATCCGCTTCTGTACGTAAATTTTTAATGATGTCGCTTGATAAAATTGTTGAAGATAAACCAATTTTTGGGTTTGTTCCAAATAATGCATTGTATGGACTACCTAACAGCCAATTGACCAACTGGTAGAATTGTTGTCTAACATCCAAGCCCTCAACATATTTTCCACATCCTGGTTACATCGTTCTCTGCTGCCTTGCGACTGTGGATGTCGTGGTCGTCCATGAAGAATGTTTAGATCAGGCCATAATTTTACTAATTCGGTAATTACACTGTTCACAAATTCGCGGCCATTATCGCTTTGCAGTATCGCAGGTGCTCCAAATTCAAGAAAAATTTTTAATAGTTCTACAGCCACCTCAGTGGATTTTTTTGAACGTAACGTACGGAAACAGATGAATTTTGTTAAATGGTCTTGGTAATTTAATAACCATTTGTACTCTCCATCCTGACATGATTGGTAATCAATTAAATCTACTTGAGCCCGAGAACAAAATTCTTTTGAAATAATTGGCTTGTTTACTAGGTTTGTATGTTTATTGGTTTTTTTCTTGTGACATGTTTCACAAGCCTGTAAGAATATTTCAATTACAGGGCGAGAAATATGATATTTTGATTTCAAACTAAATATCATTTTATCCCTGGAACCATGTTCAACCGCAATGTGTGTTGAGTATAATACATCAAACAACTCTTCGTATGGCGTGATATAGATAATGTTGTTACTGTCTTCTAATCTTTTCTTAATTATCACCTGTTTATGTCCTACCTGCATTGTATCATAGAGAGTTAGTAAGTGGTACTGCCTACGGGTTTTTTTCCCTTTATTTTGCTTGGCAAGCAAAATGTTGCTTGCGACCTAAAAAATTTCATTATTTGTATAAGTTAATAGTTTTCATTATTTTTATTAGCAGTGTTTAGTAATTCTGATCTATAAAAAACATTAAAAAGCACCCAATATATTTACCTCTTTTATTTCATCATAATTCCATGGCTTTTTCGCATCTTTGTTCACTATATAATATTGGTCCAGTTTTTCATAAAATAAACGTTTATGAGTATCCATATTTCTTATGAAATTGCACACAACTAAATTAACCTATGAACACGCGCTAAACTCGACTATCACAGTAACTGACTAAACAAAATATCGGCAGACGCTGTAATGACGAATCGTGTGTGTGTTCACGATGTCTGACTAATCTTATGAAGGCATTCCGCGGAATGACGGAAAATTTCCGTCAAACACGAGAATAATTATTTTATTACAGCGTTTGCCGTCAATACGTGTAATGACTAGGCTTTTCATGAAATGACGGATTACGGTTTTTACCTACGACATATACACTCCTTTTTGCAAATATTCAAGAGTAGAATTTATGAGCAAGCAATGTTTGACCATGGTTTAACTACCAATTACGGTACTCAAGAAGTTATGACTATCATAATTTCTCGGGTCTTACAATAAATGAACCATACACATTTGCATGATAGTATTAATAATAAAATAGATAAGCCTTTCTGAATGTACTGAAAAGAGAAAAATGATTGACTGTAACACCAGAAGCTATAGTTTAATGTTAGAAATTGAAAGAAGGCAAATTTTGTGAAAAAAGAGGCACACATATTTCGAAAAGTATTAGGTGGAATTTTTGATTACAAGAACTGTCAGCAGAACGTTAGTTGATTAATTGGCAAGGGCAGCAATCAATGCAAGAAAGCGAAACAATATTAACAACCTATGTATTTGCTACCGTTTCGAATATTCTAATTGTCATTCTAATATTTTCTGAGGATAGATACTATAGCGACCATACAATTTTGGCAATCTTCTGACAATTAGTAGAAGTACGTGTAAAAAAGGCTTTAAAGTTTTCTAACTACTTTGTACTATAATTACAATCAGTAGGAGGTTCTGGATAGAACCTCGTAATCAATCTCTTAATTCCTAAACCCTTTTTCGGCAATTCAGGTCACAAATACGTATAACTGTAAAATTAATTGCCGTTGATATCATTTTAAAACTATGGTTAAATATGCAATGTTATGTTCAAAAATTAAAAACATATGGAAAGCAAAGCAAGTTATAACACATTCGATTTTATTAAATTAATTCAGTTTCTTTTGACCAGATAAATATTCTAAAATAATAAATGAGACGCCTAGTTTCAAAACCGGACATGTCACATTTTTTGCAAATGGCTGATTTCGATAAAAAGTAGTGGTGTTATAAGACAGCTGTTGATCTGTTAGGTATTACATGTTCAAAATCGGACGTATTCGATATTATTCATATACAAAACATAGGACTTAGTTTTAAATCCGAACAAGTCCAAGGCGCATTAGTTTCTAAAACGGACGTGTCCACCGTACCCAATAAGAAACGTCCCAATAAGAAACACTGTTCGGTTGGTATCCGATTACTGTGCCGGCCAAAATAAAAACACTATTATTTTGGCAATGATAATGAAATGGTTACTAGAAGCTCCAAAGCAGGTTAAAAAGGTGGAAATAGTGTTTTCTGTAATGAACTGGATTCGTTCATGCCTCCTGATCGTGTTTTTGGAATGTTAAAAAAACTTCAAAAAAGGAGACCATCATAGATCCCTCGGAATACCATGCTATTTTTCACGAACAAGGCACTTTGTTTCTACTTGGACAAGACTAATTTGTTCGTATTTGGAAAAGTGCAGCACAAAAAGTGTAGAAACCTCCAAGTTCATTATATTTTAAAATATCACAAATCAAACGTGTCCTTTTAGAACGAACAAAGAAAACTAGTAGCATCTTAGTAAATGGAGAACATTATTATAACAATACCCTTATTAACCCAATATCTATTACCAAAAAAGGGAAAAAGGTTTCGCAAATAGAACCACAGGTAGTAGAAATAGGAAAAAATGAGGTCAAGTCCCAGAAACTGATAGACGTGATTATGCTTTTGACTCTGCATTTTAGCCAGAACTGGAAGGACCAAGAGAGATGCAAATTCTATTCACAGTAGTTGCCTTTCGAGAAGACTACGGACGGCGAAGACAATGAACCTCTCTGTAAATTTGTGCAAGTCTGGCTATGTTAAATTTCACTTTTTTTATATTACTATTACAAAATAAATTACGTTTTGCTGCAATCAATGTGTTTCTTTTTTGGTATTTTTTTTAAATCAAGGACCATTGAAAGTATGTTGACACTTTTATTAAACATATCTAATCAGATGCCGATCCAATTTCATATCGCTTTTTGAACAGTAATTCGCGAAAATTCAGGTCTTGTTATCAAAACGGAACAATTCCCATTTTCAATATCAGTACCGGACATATCCATTTAAAAAAATGTAAATTTTTTTAAATTATGGAAAAGTCATAACCAAAAACGTGTAAAATACATACACCCGTATGCATAGTCGATCGCCGGCAATTCGCCGGCGATTCGCCGGAGATTCGCCGGAGACTCGCCGGCGAACGGTCGGAATATAATTTGTGATGATCTCCCTGCGATCTCCGCTTTGGCGAATCGCTGGTGATTTGTAACGTGATTTGTGATGTATTGGCACTATACATTCAATTCAAATCCCTATCCATTTTATATATACAATATTAATCTGACATAAATTGTGATTTTATTGACATTTTTGACATCGACCGATCTCCGGCAAATCTCCGGCAATTCGCCGGCAAATCGCCGGCAAATCGCCGGCAAATCTCCGGCAAATCTCCGGCGCGTCACCAGAAAAAACAGCATAACGCACGTGAATGATTCCATGGAGATTGACTGCAACGGAATTTTCTATTGGCGAACGGAGAATCCGGCGAATCGCCGGCGACTCTCCGGAGAATCTCCGGCGAATCGCCGGCGAACCGCCAGCGATCGACTATGCATACGGGTGATAAAATCGTTGAGTTATAAATTGAAATATATGGTTAGTCAAATTTCAGTTAACTAGGACGATGGAATACTTTTTCTTTTTTTCTCGAAAACTTTTTTAAGTAAATGTCCGGTTTTGAAACTAGGCGCCTCAAATACCTACTAATCTTCAAAATAATGCTTATATTAAATTAAATTTTAATAATTTACTTTTCGTATGAAGAAAAATCATATTTTTTACCTAAATAACAATAAAACAACATCAACCAAGCAAGCACGAATAAAATGGGTTACATTGTACTGTTGGTAATATGAAAACAAGTATAAAAGTCCACAATTATTCTTTGCAATTGTAAGAATACTACAAAATAGACCTCATTTAGGCGTGTGTAAAAAATAAATTGCTACCATTTTTTCTGTCGGCATTTAAACTTGAATCTGTAAAGCAGCCTTTACTTATATGGGATACTTTTCTTATCGGTGTAGCAGGTAGTAACTTATTTCCTACTTCACACTAATCGCTTATTCTTTAAACGTACTCATGTAATAATAGAAAAAGTTATATCAAATCTAAAAGGAAATCTCTGAAGTATGAAGTAATGTGCTGTACAAAATATTATGGCCATCACTCAACGATTAATTTCCAATGGCCTTTCTCCATAACCATGTCATATTGTTTATTTTCTTTTAATAATGGATTGGCTGAAGTAAATGACATAACAAATTTAATGTAAACTTCATCTGTATACATTAATAGAACACATTTCGCGCTGTTACGTCGTAATAAATAAATTCAATTTTAATCACGTTAACAATTAGAAGTGCACACAACGCTATAAATCAGCAAACGCTGTGATTTCCGACGCTGTTTGTTGGTCTACGCGTAAACCTTCATGTTATTGTAGAATAATGTTTCGCCAGATGCCCCGTTGGGAAAACTGCTAACGCGTACATAAATCGCATCGTTTTTTCCCACGTTCGTTCGCCTTTTTTCCTGAATTAAACCCCGTGCTCTTTCCCCAAAAAAACAAACAACGTCGTTATTACGAGAAAAGCGGCTTCGAATGCTCAAATAAAGGACACCCAAATGAATGTTCCAGTTTCTTAAAACCCTTCTTTTATTAGTGGTAGTAATCTTAATGAAATGTTTCTACTGGAGCTTATTAACGAACATTAGGTAATTACGTTATTGAGAATATGGTGTGATTAATTAGGACATTGCAGGCTACATTTGCCACACTGAGCATAGCTAAAATCTCTTGGCGGTAATGACCATTACAGCAGGCTTCGAAGTATGAAATTGGATGCTTTAGAGTAGTAGGTAACAGAGTAATTACAGTATGTAGTATAAAAGAGGCAATTTTTAAGCGATTTAGGCCCGTTACTACCAGTCATAGTTAACCTAGTGCATAACTTTATCCCCTACTTAACGTTGAAAATACCTAGTTATTATGTCTTCTGACCATTTAGTCCTGCAATTTGAAAACAAGTCCCCAAAATTGTTCCTATATTGCATTATTGTCTCATAAATAGCCTATCCCTTGGAGAGCATTAAATTTGTAGTAACAGGCCTAAATGATATACTTTACAATAAAATTATAACACTAAAATAAAAAAAAATAAATAAAGTAATTAATTTTTTTGAGATAATAGTGAGTTTCTCGTGTTAAAATATTTGTATTAGTCAAATTTATCTTCACGGAATTATTAGTAATAACAAAGATAGAGCCGATTAAAGTTAACATTCTGTTTTCGTTTTCCTTCAATAATTTCTCTTACTTTCAGAGTATATGAAAATTGGTAGAAGGCCGAATTTCAAGATGGTAAATACTTATTTGATATCACTTGTTGTCAAGATTCCAAGGGGCGCTTTTTACCCCAAATAATCATCTTAAAAGTCTCATACTTTTTTCAGTCGTTAGATTTTTATAAATTTTACAGTTATGAAAGACTCACTAACCATTCCTACGAAAATTCGGTATACTTAGGAAATCTTGCTAGAGCTAACCATTTTTGATATAATCAGTGTTAATGTACAACGTGCAAAATTTTAATTAATTTGGTTAAGTAGGTAAGAAAACCATTGTTGGGAATAAGAAAGAAAGAAATTGATAGTTGTGTTCAACTATTATCCTGTATCATGTTTAGGACGAAATTAACCAGTTTCGTCGATGCCATCATACAAAGTTTTAAATAATTTAGGATTTCTTTTTCTTCTGGTTGGATATTGTAAAAGATATCTATGAGACGCTTTCCACCCATTAAAGTTTTCTTGTGCGTAAATGGACAACATATCACACATTTCTAAATTACTAAAATTTTTTTTCTTTATACCAACAATGGTTCCCAGAAATTGTTAGCTGTAGCGAGATTTCATAAGTATACTGAATTTGCGTAGAAATGGTTAGGGAATCTTTCTTAACTGTAAACTTTATAAAAATCTAACTGCTGAAGAAGGTATAAGAGTTTTAAGATGATTATTTGGGGGTAGAAAGCGCCCCCTGGAATCTTAACAAAAATTGATATTAAATTGATATTTTCCATCTTGAAATACGGTCTTCTACAAATTGTCATCAAGATATTATGAAAGTAAGAGAAATTATTGAAGAAAAATTAAAATAAAATGTTAACTTTAGTCGGCTCTATCTTTGTTATCATTAGTAATTCTATAAAGATAAATTTGGGTAACACAAATGTTTCGAATAATTAATAATAAGGAATTTACTGTTACTCTGGATCTCATTAATTACGGATCACCCTGTATAATTTACTGATAGTCAAGTAGAAAGACTGAAATTTGAAAAAGAAAACGTTTGTAAAACATCTTAACAACGAAAAAGATTTACTTGGGGAAAATAATTTTTGGATCCGATTTAAAAATTGTTATTGTAAGGTCAATTGTTATTACACTGTCAAAGATTTTATAAAAGCTTTCATAAAAGATATTTATAAAATTTAAAAATAATTCTTTGATCAAAGATTTGACAACTGGTATTATAATACATAAAATATTTTGCGTCAGTTGTCATAATATTTTTACCTGAAATGGATGAACAACAGTTCTGTGCTTGTGGGACTTCAATTTAGTTCGATTTTAACAATTTGTGTAATATTAAAAAAACGAAAAATTGAGTAAAAAACCCGGAGAAAACGTGTATGGGTTAAACCATGGGTGCCGAGACGTGAAGTTCTGGGTATACTTCAAAACCTCTTAACACGTTGACTGGCACGTCACCCATATTCGGGTGACAGTAAAGTTTCTGATCAAGCCACATCACCCGTATTAGGGTGACGCTTATTTAATTCTCTCGTCTCTCTGATCGACCCATTCGACGTCTTTTATCTGCATAACATTTTTTGCACGCGCGTCTAATGCTTCCTCCGGAATCGTTTTTGCGAACGGCGACATTATGCTGACTCCGACGAAGACAAGGATTTGTTGTACTTTCAGTGAACCCTAATAATTTTGCATCTAATAATTCTCTAAATATTTTAATATTTACATTCTTCTTTGTCGCAATTTTGTAAACCGTCAAAGCGTTTACAACAGAAATTCCCAGAAGTAGTTGAATGCCAAGCTTTCGGTATCACTTGATTCCTTTTCTAATTGTGGTGGCATAAGAAACCATTTGGTCAGAATAATCTATATCACACTTTCCCGGATTGTGTTCAACAACAGCTAGTGGTTTCAGCGTTGCAGACGTCTGTTGGCTTGGAGAAACAGCACGAATGCTACGATTTTTTTTGTACTGGGTACCATGATGGGAGCATGTTTTGTTGATAAAATTCTTACATCCCGTATGTCTCTCCATTTGACTACCACAATCCCGTTATTATCTTCTTTGGATACCATCTCCCCTTTTCTTAGTTTGCAATGGAGAGTTTCTTTTGGGAGGAATTTGTTGTTATGCCTAAGTGTTCCCACCACGTGGGGTTTGCTGTTTAGGCGTGATATCGCTAACTCATAACTCGTGTGAAAATTATCAATGTTAGTCCTTGATGGAAAAGTTTCTGTGCAAGCTGAAGACATATATTATGTGCCAATCCCGTTTCTCTAACGCCATCAGCTGATTTTCCAGAGTAAATTTTCATCGCCCATGTACCATGCCCAGATGAGAGCTAAACACGAAGCAACAACAAGAAAAACAAACACGATACCATAGAAACAAACGGAGCGAGAGATTATAGCAGAATACGCCTCGTACAGCGGTACACGTGGCCTGACGGAGATTTCCTTGTAAACGTGCGTGGCAGTCAACCTGTTAAAGGAATTCTGAATTGAAGACACGTCATGCTACAGGAGTTACTTAAAATTGGATAATGTGACCTTTTAGTTGATTGTATCCAAAGATACTCCTTTTATTGGACGAAAAAATAATAATTTAAGAAGTTGCATTAGTGTAGAAGATCGTATTTTTGCAACTCTTCGGTATTTGGTCACAGGGGAAAGTTATTCTAATTTAACATATTCAACTCGAATACCAAAATGCACAATAACTCGACATGGAGCTGCACCATGAAGAGAAAGATAAAAGAGTACTCGGCAATGTTACGCAGAGGGGACTTACTTTTTCATCCTTCTCTTCATGGTGCAGCTCCGTTTCGGGTTATGGTACTATAACCCGAAATGGAGGGTTATGGTACTATAACCCGAAATTGAGCTGCACCATGAAGAGAAAGATAAAAGAGTACTCGGCAATGTTACGGAGAGGGGACTTACTTTTTCATCCTTCTCTTCATGGTGCAGCTCCATTTCGGGTTATGGTACATTAAGCTCTATAATACCTGAATAAAGAATGTATTTATAAGCTTCCAATCTTTTGTATCTGTTTTTGTAATCCATATGCTGCATGTTGTATAAAAATTCATGACTTTCGTATTCGGTAATTAAGATTCTTGTAGCATTTAATGTCCACGCAAACCATAGAAAAAATAATACATACTATAGAAGGTCAACTCCCACTATTTTGCTGAAATCAGTTTTCAGTTAGTAATCCATCCGTGACATTCGATTTGGCGCTCTAAGCAAACTAATGCCCTCTACCGAAATATCCCAAACTATCAGACCCGCGAAATTTGAAATAATTCTCGTACTTTTTTTACTGTTGAATTCTAATATTTCATCTATGTCACAACAATCAAAAGAAAAAAAATTTTAAATATGCAAAATATTTTATTAATTTCTAGAACATTTCTGAAATAAATACAATTATTGTTGTATATCACCCTTATTCAAAAATTCTTTGACGCAATATTGAACACTATTAACATATTGCGTACGGGTCACGAGAATTCTCGTTTGCTAAAAACGAAAAATTCTTCACTCTTCAGAAGCCTCCAATACCAGCACTACCGCACATTCATGATTGACATCCCATCACGGTGACGCTAAACTAGAAAAACGGACGTGACCTTATTAATTTTTGATTTCCACATTTAACTGGATATATTTACTACTTACCAATGTATTCTTTCACTTATGAACGTTTAGTAAACGCAAGGAGGCCAAAGAAGTTAAGTTCATTCACATCAACAACAAAAAGGTAGAGAGAAAAAATCCAACAAAGTAAATAGTAATATAGGTACCAGGGTGGGCGAACTCAATGTAAAATATTTGAAATCGATTTTTAGTACGTAAACCGAAACACCTTTAGCGCTGATGTATAATTTTTTAGTGAAGTCCCTAGATTTATAAATCTAGGGATATTCATTTTAAACAAATACGAAAATACAACAACGTTTCCATGACAACACGTTCAAAACATATTTTAACTTCATGTAAGAGCATTTGGAGTTATTGTAATTGACTTTTGATCATTTCGAGCTTAAGCGTGAAACATAACGTTTACAGTGACTACAATTGTGTTCCGTAGTATTCTTTTTACTTCTATTACCGGTAAGTGTTGATTAACTTTAACATTCTTACAACCTTTCGTTACATTATGTTTCCTTTTCAGATATATATAGCGTGTATGGTTTCTATTTGTAATGATAAGGAGTGGTCCCGCTATCGATTTCCGAATTGCAGTAAGCATCGGGAGAGATTTAATAAGTGGATTTGGGCTAAGTGGATACGTGTTAAAAAAATATGACATTTGCTGATGTTTTTGCTAACACATAGGTTTACGGAAGGTACTGTAACATCCTTTAATATAAATAAAGTCCTTACGGGGTATAAAAAGTTCTAATTTGTAAACTAGTATTATTATTAGTGTAGTAGGTATATTCGTTTAGTTTAATAAATTACGCATTCTTGTATTAGCTTCATAAATGAAAATAAAAAAGATTAATCTATTTTAAAAAATGTTTTTTTCTATCATTGCCACTTATTTTTCGTACACAATAAGTGAGTCACTTATGGCTCACTTATTGTAGTACGAATAAAGAAATAAAATTTAATAAAAAAATATTTTATTTCAAATTTCGCGGTTTTTTTGAATAGTTGCACATCAGCGCTGTGAATTTTCGGTTTACGTACTAAATTTGACGCATTTCAAAAATCTAGTGGGAGTTCACCTTCTATATCTTTCTTTTTCTATGATAGGTACTAAACAAGAATTTACATATTCATGGAAACGTCTTTCATACGTCTTTCTATAAATTTGTCATTTTTCAAAACTTGAACAGTAGCGCCAATCTGACAAAAACTGATGGGTTAAGTACTCAATAATAAACCGATTTCAGCATTTTGCAGGGAGTTCACCTACCCTGACGCAAACTTACTTGACGTCATTTTGTCAAACTGCCCCAAATCTTTTATCAAATATGGTACAATACAGCCAACTTTAATAAAACATATTTTATGCAATAAATCTTTTATGAAATATAGGCTATTACATTGTAAAATTTCTTTGACAAAGATATTTGATAAAAGATCTTTTATCAAATCATTGATAGTGTAATAGGGCCCTTTAAATGTTAAATAGCAATGTTTCATAACCAATAAAGACGGATCATTTTTGAAATAAAAAATACAGAATGTCGATTAGTTTTATTATTGAAATCTAATGCCACGTAACACAGAAAAAATCTCTTTTACAGCAGTTCATTTTTTTAATCATCATAAATACTCACTTTACTTTGTAAATAACTAGAACCTAAGCGTTTAATTAACAGAATTATTCGGTATTAAAGTTGCCACTCAATTGAATGTTTGCAAATGTAAATAAACAAAATTCATTTTTGAAAAAGTAGCGACCCTAAACTACCTTTAAATAGAATAAATTTTCACGTTTTCCCTTTTGGTTCATATACAGAGGTCGAATTAAGCGTAAATTGAAAGCGCTAAACCTGGTAATTGCACTCACGAAGTTTCTTTTTATTGGTGTTACGAGTGTGTAAATCCAAAGCAAATTTATTACAAAATACCTTTATAATAACCATCTGTTTTTTCGATATTATGTCTCTTCCGAGACCTATTTTATTCATATGACCTCAACAAATATAGCTGTAATTCGAAGTTTTGCAAAATATTTATTAGCAAATTTAATAATTAATTTACAACGAATTTAATAACCACTGTAATTTGAATTTCATTGTCAACCTACCGTAACATTTTTAATCATTTATATTTTTTAGTATTGATTGTATGAACTTAATAGCAATACGGTTTGTTAATGACGCCAGTTTGATTTAAAACCAATTTTACGTTTTATGTTATTATTTAAATATCTACCATTACATAAATTGAACTGATACCTTCTAAAGATAAAACCTTCATTTGGTATCTTTAACCATCCAAACACATTACTGTAGTAACTAATAAAACCAAACTGAAATCCATCATCATATTTCATTTCCACTACGATACGTTTTTCATCGTTTTTTTCCGCCGAATGCACCATTATAATTGACTGTGATCCCATCTTTACACCATTTTACCCTATGTGAAAATATTTTAATGCTTCTTCGTAATATTACGATATTAAAATCTCATTGGTGTATTACTAACATTAAAATAATGGATCAGTTATTACAATATTTTAAAGAAATTGAAAATATTTAATTGAACAAATTCAGTTTAAGAATAAAATAATAGTAGTTTTAATGGGGTGAAACATTCATTTTAGTTATTTATTTAAAATTTTGTTGATATATTAAAATTCGTTAAATGCTCTTAATATTAGCCTTTAAGCAGATATAAAGGCGAAGACAGCGTCAAAGAAATCGCATTCGATGTCGTTTCGAGATATTGCGGTTCGATTCTATGCGGGGCAATGCGAAAACGGGGCGTTTTAAAAATTGCACCCAACTCCTTTTCCTTTGTGGTAAATCAGGGAAGCGTTTGGGGAATATTCTTTTAAAGCCTTTTCCGTTGTACGCCATTGCGGGCGCAATATTGCACCAGCTAGTATTTGAAAAGAGGGCTCGTTTGTTGGCCCTAAATTCCAAGACAAAACAAATAAATCCACACTTTTTATTAAATTATGGTTATTTAAGTAGGTTTGAGCAGATGTTATTCTAACATCCGGGATTACACCTCAACCATGATCATCATACGCTTGGATAAAGTTTCGTTTAAAGCTATTCAGGATAAAATTCATTCCACTTATCCAAATCCTCTTAAAGTAACTTTTATCGCTTATGCCTGGCTTTCCATAACGACATTATCGCGAAATTTAGTACGGTCTATAATTTCGAAGCTTAGGTCTAAAATGTACTTTACGTCTTGGTCAAAGTTTTCCAAAAGATGCACTGGGTTAAATCCGATCATATAAAATACTTACAAATGTTTTCATTGTACTTTCATACATTTAATTACTTCCTAATTTAAATGATTCAAATATAAAAATAAAATAATATAAATCTGTATTAGCTCTAAAATGTACTTTAAGTCTTGATTAAAGCTTTCTAAAAGATGCACTGGGTTAAATCCGATCATATAAAATACTTACAAATGTTTTCATTGTACTTTCACACATTTAAAACAGATATTTCCTAATTGAAATGATTCAAATATAAAATTAAGACAATATAAATTTGTATTCAAAAGTATATCTTATTGTAAGATAATTTTAAGACGATTACGAACATTTTCATGGTGGGATTTTCGTGGCATCCGAAAAAGGTCGGTCGGTTACTGCTCAACAAGTCGGTAAATAAGCTCTGTGAAAGGAAATACGCTTTCCCTGCATTTTTCCTCGTAGGCTTTACATACAAGAGCTTGAATCCGGCTATATGGAAACTGCAGGGTTGCGTTTTCTAGTCAAGAGCAAATATACCTGACTTTCGGGGTTAAGTCTCATAATGTGTAATACATACACATGAAGAAGTAAGAGAAATATGAGATGTTGAGATTTCAAACAAACCATTTGAAATTTCATTTTTCCTTAATTAATTTTTTTAATTATTATACATTGTAAAATTATAACGATGTAAATTAAAGGAAAATATAAAAAATCGGATCTCACTTATTAGTATTGTAGCAAGGTCGGTTTTATAAAGGTTAAATTAGTTAATATTTTATTAATTACTATGGTGACATATGATTCAGTAAATGTAATTGATAAAGAATAATAAAGGTGTTTATACATACAATGATAATCTGTCGTATACCGGAGTCAATTTCAGTCTCACAACTCAAACAATGCAACCAATTAAATGGAAAAAATGATCAATTAATTGATATGTACCATTGCAATTCGCATCTGATTTCCGATAAATATGGCTATATGTATCGGTGTTCATTTAATTTCATGCTATGTGACCTATGAATTTTACTTGCGTTTTGACGTACATTTTTAGTTACGAGTCTTCATAGAGGTGGAAAAATTGCCACAAAACATGAAAATAACTGATTATTTATAAATATGCGATGTATTTCTCTATTCTTCAGTATGGATTTAAGAAATAAAAAACAAACGATAAAACTGAAGAGGTTGATTTATTAGAGCTTGACTACCCGGGTTTCGGCTGTTAGGCCGTCATCAACCCGGGTAGTCAAGTTCTAATACCGTATTTTTCAGACTGTAAGACGTACTTTTTACATAGAAAAATGGACTCAAATTTTGGGTGCGTTTTATCGTCCGAAGATAACATTAAAGTATATTTTTCTAAAAATCAGTTTATAAATTCTGGGTGCATCTTATCATCTGGTGCGTCTTATAGTCCGGTACGTCTAACAAGTCCGAAAAATATGGCTCGCCACTGAAGGTTGGTATCACAAGTTGGTATGACACAGATAAGCAGGGGAATTACCGATTTATCTACCGTCTTTGTCTATGATCGTCGATAACTAAATAGTACCTATTAGGCTTAGCCTATAACCATGTGTGTTTTTGTATGATTCATTTGAATTACTTTTATACATCTTTAATATTTTTTTCTAAAATTCCAGGAATAAAGACTTTCATAAACGTGAGGTATAAACTAAATGTGATCAATTATGCAAAACAATATGGAAACAGAGCAGCAGAGAGACATTTTGGTCCACCACCAACTGAGAAAATGGTTCGCGAATGGAGAAAACAAGAGGAACAATTAAAATTGCTAAGTAAAGACAAAAAAACATTCCGTTCACACTTAGAAAAATGGCCAGAATTAGAAGTACACATGAAAAATTGGGTAACATACAATCGAAGTATGGGCATATCTGTTTATACAAAAATGATAATTTTTGAAGCAAAAAGATGGGCAACTACTAATGGAATTTCAGATTTTTCCGGGTCACCGTCTTGGTGCTTTAGATTTATGAAAAGATATGGGTTTTGTATGCGTACAAAAACCACACTAGCCCAAAAAATGCCGGCTGAATACGAATCTAAAATTATAGAATTCCATAGATTTGTAATATCAGCGAGAAGGAAATATAATTTCGAGTTTAATCAAATTGCCAATATGGATGAGGTGCCTCTAACTTTTGATGTTCCTTCAAATCGAACTGTAGATTCACAGGCACCAAACCAATACTAATCCCAACAACAGGTCACGAAAAAACTCACTACAAGGTAGTTTTAGCTTGTTGCGCGGACGGAGGAAAACTACCGCCCATGATAATCTTCAAGAAAAAAACATTACCAAAAGATAAAATTCCTAGTGGCATTATTATTCACGTTCAAGAAAAAGGCTGGATGGATGAGACAGACATGAAATTATGAATAGAAAATATATGGGCAAAACGTCCAGGTGCATTATTTAAAAAGCCTGCGATGTTAGTGTGGGATCAATTCAGAGCCTATACAACGGAATCAACCAAGAAACTTGTAAAAGGAATGAATACAGAAATAGCAGTCATTCCTGGAAGCCCCACAAGGCAATGGCAACCCTTAGATGTCTCTATCAATAAACCTTTTAAAAATTTTATGCGAGAAGAGTGGAATAAATGGATAGCAAAACCAAATCATGATGTCACCGCAACAGGACGTATGAAACGACCAACAATTTCAGAAGTTTGTACCTGGGTGAAAAATTCATGGGAGGCTGTGAAAGAAGATACGATTATAAAGTCATTTAAAAAATGCGGAATAAGTAATGCTATGGATGGTACTGAAGATGACGCAGTTTTTGCAAGGAGCGATAACAGTAGTTCAGACGAAAGTAATCCGAACGGTGACAGTAACGAGACGAGTGATAGTACCGAGAGTGAAGATGAACTGAATGTTGCTAGTACGAGTTATGTTAATAAATAAAGATTATGATCCGAAAGTAACATTAAAGTATATTTTTCTAAAAATCATCTTATAAATTTGAGGTGCGTCTTATCGTCCGAAGATAACATTAAACTACATTTTTCTAAAAATCATCTCATAAATTTGAGGTGCGTCTTATAGTCCGAAAAATACGGTAAATCAACCTCTTCATTTTTATTATTTGATTATTTATAAATTTTACAATACATTTCAATAATATAAAACAATTAATGATGTTTTATGGATAAAACATAGCCTATTCTATTTAGGCTGACTTTTACCAACCTCCTGTTAATTTAACCAGCGGTTTAATTTCAATTTCAACTTATGCGATTGGCTACTTTGCCAATAACCATGGTAATAAACCGCTGGTTAAATTAACAGGAGGTTGGTAAAAGTCAGCCTTAAACAAGTAAATAAGCTAAAAAATATGATTTTTTGATGTCAGGAAAGTGTTCGTACAATAATTCAGACCTCGTTATTACGATTTGCCGATAGTTAAGTTTCAGTACACTGTTTAAATTCTATCTTGTAAGACATGTTCAACGCAAAAATTTCATCACGTTTAATACGTCGATTTACAATGAGCAACCATAGAAAAGAAATTAATGAAGAATTAAGAAATTTATCTCAGAACTTATTAGTAAACCACGATTTGGCAGCATATATTGGCAGCATGAGTTGAAAGAAATAAGAATGAATATCTATCCTAAGTGTATGCAACAGTTGTTATGACAACAAGGTTTTAATGAAAGACAAATGAGGAAAAAGCCATTTATCAATCCAATAATCCAGAAGAAACGTATGGATTTTTTTTAGAAAATATTGACAAATCTATGGAATTTTTAAACATGGTATTATTTAGCAATTAATCTAAATCTAATCTTTTTGGATCGCATGGACAGAATAAAGTGGTGAGAAAACTGGATAACCAGTTTAAACTCGAATTTATTTTGTTAATAAATACGAATTTTTGGCCTGTACGAAGACTTTCGTGACTAAATGTATGTCCATTGAAACTTAAAGCAATGTCATAACACTAATGGCGTTTTCATTTGGTAAAACTGGTGTGCACTAGTGCACAATAGCGTGTTCTACCGGTTACCCCAATATGTGTTTTGTGCTCTATTAGCTATGTTTGTTCGGTTAACACTTGCAATGCACTAATGTATGCAAAGGTGCAGTTTCGTGCAGCATTTATAGGGGAATCACAGTAATTCAGTGTAATTTGGTGCACTTTAGTTCAGGTATGAAATGTGATTTAACGAACGCATATGTGCCTAAAGTTTAACCACTTCGGTACGGACGTCGACTATAGTCGACACAGTATATGGGGTCACAGATGACCCCCACACAGCCGAGCGTCGCCTATAGTCGACGGCTGTGCCAGCGTACGGACGATGAAAGCCGGTTCTTAACGACGTTTCGCGGCCGATAGGCGCCGTACCGAAGTGGTTAATAATGTACTGAACTGCTAAGTACAAACAGTGCAGCCCTAACGAACAAAGCTATTGGTAAAAAAACTACATCGAGTTTTACACTCACGATCAGTGCAACATTTCCGACACGAGTTCTGACGCCAACTGTGTGTCAGTGCAATATAGTTGCCAACGTGAGTAATCGCAATAAAAAAAATGTTGATGGAACTATTAATGTCATCCAGCGATAATGAGCAGGAGAATTTTCTGTTGAAAACATTTAGAAAAAGAATGCCAAACATTAATAGTTTAAAAGGAACTTTGTTCACAATTATTCATGAATCTATTGACAATTTGATCAGATTGACAGTTATAGTCAATTTTCATTTCATTGTGTTTTAAAGAACTTGCATTTTTTTGCACGAAGCTAATGCGATGTATGCACTTAAAGTCAAATTCTGGTGCGCACCAATGCTGTTAAAAGAAAACGCCATAAAATGTTCAATATGTTATATGTAACAAGACAGGAAATTAAAGGAAATTGGCCAACAACTAATTTTTGCCTAAAACCTACCTAGACGCCAATCTTTTCAAGAATCGGTTTTTCTAAATTTCATGAGGATGTTCAAATGGTCAATAAAATTATGCGATAAACATTCCTAAACTTCATCGACCTTCGAACCATTCTGAAAGTAAGATTTACCATCAAGTTTTTTTGTTATAAATTAAACACATTATCGTTAAATAGTTAATGCAAACCATTCAATGTAGTTCGACGAGATTTGATGTTTATCAAATTTGAAATTTAATTGACTAAAATGCACCATAGAACAAATAATATATGTGACCTGGTCAACGAAAAGGGGGCATAGGTGTGAAAACAAGTTTTCGAGAAAACAGCTGTTAAAGATATTAAATATATATTAAATAAATATTAAAGATATATTGTTTGTACATTTTTAACAAACTTCCCTACCAGTTAGAAACTTTCGCTGTGCGCCATTCGAAAGAGCATATTTTACTTTATCCAAATCGGCAGAAAAGTGAAAAATGATTTTTTCACACCTAAACCCCCTTTTCGTAGACCAGGTCACATATGTATAATAATAATGCACTAATAATGCGACATACATTTTTTTCTCTATCGTCGTCTAACAAAATGTTAAATACACTTAAGCACGAATTTAAACGAATACCCGATTTTAACGTTTTCGAAATAGTAAAATGTTACGAAATGTCACACAAAAATAACCGTAATAGCATACAGGACGATTTCAGTTCAGAAAATTTGGAACTTACAATTAGTGAAATGACAATTAAAAATTTATTTGCTAAATTAACAATATTATTACGAAATCTCCTCATTTAGCATTTATAATAGCACAATCCAACAAAAAAAAAAACTTAAAATTAGATCTGTAGATGATTTTGCTTATTTTGTATTTATTATACTATATATTTCTTTCCCAAAATATTTCTAAGTTCACTGTGAAACCATTAAATATCCTATTGCGGTGTAAAAGCCGCAACGCGCCTATTCGTGTAAGTCCGATAGGCGCGCCCACCGGAGGGTTAAAGCATAAATCATCATTTTAACGTTAGACTTGTACAATATTTCGTCGCTTGAATGCACAACCAGTATAAGTCCATAATTTCTTAAAATCGGTTTTGGTGTCAGTAAATGATAGCTAATAGTGCGCTTCGTTGCATGCAGAAGTATTATGAGTCCCAGCGCTCAGTTTCCCCTCAACTTCAATTAAGGTTTTGTAGTTTAAAATACTTAAATATAATAAACCTAAAAAACAAAAAAACGTCTCCTGAAAAATTTAGTTTTTGGACATAGTATAGTTCTGCATTCAGGCGACGATTTGTTTAAGTTAATTGTTTTATTAAGAGCTGGTAAAACAGAATAAGTATCAGATCCAATTTCTTGAATAAACTTATAATTAGTAGACGAGATAAAGGCAATTTTATTTAACCTAATATAACTGAAGTTAGCAATTTTTTTAAAAATTTCAAACTCTTAAATTAGATCATATATTTACAAAGGAGTTTGAACCCTTAATTCAACTTCAGAACAATAATATTAAAGCTAGAAAAAACAGCGGTTTTTAATATATTGAAGGTTACACAACATAAATTACCACCCCTGTAAGTAACTGATAAGCATACTATTAATTGCGCAAATTTATTAATAAATCAAATAATAACGCTAATTACAGTTACTTTATTAAATAATTCTTTACGAATTAGATTTACGAGTTAGCATAAATAAGCGATTTAACTCAATTTTGCGACATTTCAATGTAATTGGGGGTACCGAAAATGTGATTTCTAAAATTAAGGGGTGTAACTTTCCTATGCTTGAGTTTTGACCATTATTGTATTACGAAAAGTTTAGCATTCATTTAACGTCCCTAGCGAGCCTCCTGCAATAATTATGGAACAACCTGTATAGGGAAACTTACCTAATTCGAATTTCTGTGCACTTGAACCAAACTACCAATTTCTGTTCGCTATTATCAAATTATTCTCTAAATCGAATATTCCAATAAGTAAAAATCCGTAAACCGAATTTTCGGTAGGCTGTTATTATACTACCAAAGGTTTTATAAAAGATTTTTTATAATGTTTATAAAACATAAATCTATTATAAAATGTGGTCAAGTTACAACAAATTTTGATAAATGGTATTTTATAATACATATCTTTTATAAAATACAGCATATTATATTGTAAAATTCCTTAGACAGAAATATTTTATAAAACATCTTTTATAATAGCTTTGATAGTACAATGTGCCTTAGGTACTCGAATATTTTAATAACATAACATATTCAAAAACGCTTTCCAGCAAACTTCACACATCGAAATTATGGCAAGTTGAAATCAAAATGTAACATGTCATTGAATTTATGCGTGACTTTATGAACAAAGTATATTTTTAGAGTTGTGTTTGTACACAATATAAG
Organism: Digitonthophagus gazella; assembly: GCA_036711955.1. NCBI lineage: Eukaryota > Metazoa > Arthropoda > Insecta > Coleoptera > Scarabaeidae > Digitonthophagus > Digitonthophagus gazella. The sequence continues at coordinate 14,706,324 of JASCIT010000001.1, forward strand.
TACAAAGTATTCCAAGGGAAGCCAGTAACTCATTTCTGCAGTGTGTTCAAAAATTGGTATCACAAATAATCTAAATATTCTTTCACCACCTAATCTTAGGCGGGCGAAAACAAGGAGCATGAAATTTTCGGATGTAATTTAATTTTATTGCTCTTGAACATTTTGAGGTAGTCTTTTAGTTAACTCTTTTATGAAGGCGGCGCGCCGTGGTGCTTGTTAGGAATGCATGGTTACCATCTTTTAAGATGCATGTTTATAAATCTTCACTTATTTGAATTAGAGTTGAAACGTCAATTATTTAGTTACAATAGAATTTAGAAGGGGGATGCCAAGAACCCAACAGATATACATGAAAATTTCTAAAAAAAACCCAAATAGGTCACTGACTTTGGTCTTTGGATGCTCTGTGCTACATAAAATGTACGCAATATGAGTGAAAAAATAGTGGTTAAAAATTTACTTACATTTACGTGGACTATTGATATATTGTTGAAAAATTTTTAGTGTTGAACTGACAATGAGGTAAAAATTCAAAAAAATTCTAAACACAAAAAGTAGAGCAAAATATTAATAAAAGTAAGCAAAATAAAACGTTAAGGAATTTACCTGAATTCTAACAACCACATGCTTACTACTATTTAAACTTGTATCGTGACTGAATGACGATGCGTCTTTTTGCAGGACGCGTCGGGGGGTGGGTCAGCAGGTAGTTGCAGGAAATTCAAGAACTTAAAATAAAAGCGGAAGGGATTAAAATCAGTAATATTGTTTAGAATTTTATTGAGATAAAAGAACACGCGCATGTTGCTAATTTACATTTGTTTTTAGTTTATTATACCTGATGCCAACTTTAAAGTTTTAAGTCTTACAGTTATTCGCTTTTAGCTTCTTTTTTTTAATATCAGCAATTACCAGTTCAATATTACATATGTTTTTCATGGCTTTTATGTCATAAATAGAAGGTCACAAAATAACAATAATAACGCAGAACAAAAATATCTTCCTGAACTTATTTATTATCTATCAGACACTATCGTCCTCTGCCAGGATATCTTGGGGAAGTTTCCTTTTTAAGCGCATATGGATACCTAGTTTTCCCAATTGATCGCTTCGCGCACTTTAACATTTTTGCAAGTTTTCTTGATGTTTTCTTGTTGTTCTATTAATAAATTCGGTGATCGTTTCAAGAAGCTTTTAGCTTCTATTCGTCAACTTTTAAGGTAACTAATCTTTAATAATTTTTTGCATCCAGATGATTCGAATTTTAGTTCTTCTTATCTCTACTATATTACATAACGTCAGTTTTCAGCTCTTTATTTTGAAAATTTAATGTGCCTTCAGTCTTTACATTGTTAATTTTTACTTTCGATGATTTGAATGACCCTATTTGAGATAACGTTTCACCTTTCAATGTACTGACGGTAATTATTTCTTTATTTCATACAGTCACGACTTTTCCTGCGTACAAGGAGACCACACGAGCTTGTATTCACCGGTTTTGATTAAATACCAAATTACCAATTAAATATCAATCGATAGGTATCAGTACATAGTACATACATACAAAATATTTAGGCACACTATTCAGCGATTCGCGAGTAAATCGCGATTTTTGCCCGGAATTCAAAGCCACGCCACTTATATGTCTATGGTTAGCCTCCTCCTGAACCCGCCCCTTGTTGGCTCACCACGAAGCGATTTCAACATTTTTAATATTTCACTTTATTTTCTCTAATATTTTATTGTTACATGCTTTGAAAAGAAATAATTCAACAGACTTTTTCGTTTTTACTTTGATTTTTGATTTAAATTAATTAAAAACGAACCAGGGGCAGTCTTGGAGGGAGTGGCTAACCACTGACGTAAAGCGGTGTGGTTTGGAATTGCGAGTTGAAATTGCGATTTACCCGCAAATCGCTGAATGGTGGGTCCTAATATTTCACACGTTTGTATTATGTACCAATACCTATCGATTGTTACCACTTTAACCAAAATTGGTGAATATGGTCGTGTAGTTTCCTTGTTAGTTTATTCATTTGTAATTTTATAGATGTGCCTGATGACGCTGTAATGCGAAACATATGAAGCACATAAACATTTAATAAGAAATATTACCATCGTTGGCTAATAAATAAACAGTAGTTTTATTATGAAACACATGTGTAAACATGTGAGAAAAATATTTTTGTTAAATATGATGACAATACAAACGGCCTTAAAGGTCAAATATTCAAAGAAAAAGTATTTCAGATTAGTTATTTAACACTTAAGCATACGAAGTGTGTAAATGCAAACGCATATGCATATGCATGTATTTAACATTAACAAAAAATATGAAGATATGAACTTAAGAGCATATAAAATAATATAGAGAGTGGGAATTTTAGTTATCTTTAAAAGCACCAGTAAATCAGTAATCCAATTAGAAAGCAGACTCTCTGAAATAGTTGTATTTTTAGTTCGCTTATTATAATATACGCCGTGCATTAGTTGTGCGTGTTAATAAATTTATGGTATCCACTGAATATCATCATAAATCCCAATTTGAATAGCATTATATTCACGTATTATAACAGTACATCGTTTATCCACCGCACAATAGAAGTTGTTAAGCGCTGCTTGTTTTTGGACTGTATACAAGAGATATTAATTATTTGAATCCACTCACAATGAGTGGAAAGCTTTAAACACATAGATATATGTAATTCAAATGAATCCTTCTAATTTTTAAGTGATATAACTTCGGACTGAGCATATTTATAGCATGAACGATTGAAAATGATCAAAGCTTTAAAATTTTTCTAATAGATGACACCTATATATCAATTTTGCGAAAAACCAAAATTCCATTCTTTGCCAGTAGTCTTCATCTGTTAGGGGTCTTTCAATTTTAGTATTTCTTCGCGTATTTTAAAGACGATATTGTGTTTCTGGTTAGTAGCATTCAATAAAATGAAATTGAACTGGGAACCAGTTCATCTTTGTTACTTTCAACGTTTAATTAATGCGGACGTATCCTAAATGAATTGAAACTTTGTATCAGGTGTTCGAACGCTAGTTTTAAATTTAAATGCTTCAATTAGATCGATTCAATCTGATACCAACAGATGGGAAATCCCCGACAACATTTAGATGAGAAAATGGAAAAAAATCGATTAGGTGCTGATAGTAAAAAAAAATAGAAAATGGTTTCTACTTTGTACCAAGTCATATTACGTTGCCTTAGAATCAAACTATTCTATATCCAGTTTTTCTTAGAGCTGAGTTTTTACCACCAACCCATGTTATGTTTCAAGCTCTTTGTGACAGTTTATTCCAAATCAAACTACGCCCATTTATGTTGTTGCATAATGGAATCGTTTTTATCGATGCTGATTACAATACATTGAATGTTAAAAACTGAAAATTGGTTTTCTGTATAGTTTAAAAAAAGGACGTAGAATAATCTGGTTCTACGGCGACGCGTCGCATATTATTAAGGTCGCGACGTTAATAATAGTTTCCATGTGTATATTACATCGTAAATCGAATTGTTTGTGTTTTTAACGATTAAAGATGTTTGTTAATTGTAATAACGCCAAATTTGTAACTAAGGTATTTTATATTATAAGATGAAACCAAACATAAAGAGACGGGATTGTTATTTTAATAAACACACCAGTACTTATAAAAAAATATTTTACTTTATAAATCTTACTTACTTTTTTGTTTATAAAAAAATCATTATTATAATTTACTCAAATCAATCAAATTTTAAATAAGTAAATACAAAATGAATGGTCAAATTAATGTACATCCATACAATTTTAACCAACATTAGCAAAGTAAAGTAATTATTTTTAACTACTTTTCTAATTTATTAGCTACTTTTAAGTTTTCTTGATAAGTATAGATACAGTATGAAATATAAGATGCTAACTAATTAACACTTTTAAACTTTACCTAGAAAGTTATTGAAAAAGTTTAAATTGATATTCGATCCTATAGGTAATTGAAGCATTTTACAAATTAAAATGGAATAAAATAAAATTAAATGAACTATAGAATTCTGATGAAGTAAAAACTTACATGATTATGTTTCGTATGTAAGGAATCAAAGGCCTCTGCTTTCGTTGCAATATTTTTCAATCTAATCGGTTTGCGATGAGTCCCAGGAGAATTTTGCAAACTGGGGCAAACGTTTTCCAGTCCGGTCACTGCCGAAACGTGATTGCTTTGAATCATTTCGCTTCAATAAATAATCGAAATTTTCTAACTCAACATTTAGTAAAATATTGAAAAGTTCTTTTTTCACGTTTTAAAAATTAACAAAACTTGTTAATCACGAAAGCTGCGCCTTAAAACACCTCATTAAAGGAGAAAAGAAGGCAACTGACGAAACCGCAGATTTCGCAATTTTGGAGAAACTTTACGAAAGTTTTCGTACGTAATTTTGCGCGTTTCCGCGACGTCCCGCGCTACGCTTTCAGTTTTGCTTCAGCACAGATGGCAACGGACTGTACGCGACAGCTTTCGGCGGTCTGAAAGCTTATCAGAGCTCCTCCCCCACCACGTCCGGACACCTGTTGATACACGTTTCGGTGTTTTACCCCTTTTGTGACCAACTGTTCAGCTGTGCGCGATTTGTTGTTTGTTTTGCGCGTGGTGCGTATTTTCAGGTATGCATGTTCATATGTTGTGGTAGTTAGTAATAACAAGACCTTCAATGTTTACGATTGAAGATCTACAGGTTATCGGTATTTATGTATGTGCGTAGGTAGTACTAAAACCTTACTGAATATTGGGATTTTGTGTGTACAATAATAATAAACGATTATTTTAAAGTAACATACGACTAATTAAAAAAAAATTATATTAAATTTTTAAAAAAATATTAATGATTTCATAAGATCGCCGATAATTAATTATCATGGTTCCATGACTAAATCAACGTATTTTTAATCACCATAAGCTTTTTTAAGAGACTATTGATAACAATTAAAGTTTATATAAAAATTTGTAGATACATTTTGGAGTGTTTAATACAATGTCAGATAAGCATCTTTAGGTAAGCTAAAGACACTTATTAGGAAACTAAATAGACCTGTTTCAAAATATGCTACTAATTCACTTGTAAGAGTTCCATAAAATACACTTTACCTGACAAAAGCTTACTTATTTCTCTATTAATAAATGAAAATTTTAAATATCTTGTACAACGTTTGTTTATTTATAAGGTTTTTCCCACAACATGCCAAATGTTACCTTCACCCACATAAGTAAGGACTTAGACACAGGATCTGTGTTATTACCTTTTATAGTACATAAGTTGCAAACGAAGTGTTATATGAGACGAAAGTAATATACTATGAGGACAAAAATAAGACGACTTGCCATAAGAAATTGATTACAATATCATAATAAATTTATTCAAAGTATTAAATAGAAAAGTATCAGTGCTTACATTGAATTTAATTAATGGTGATATCGTAGTGTATAACGCCCTTTGAGCATTTTTCGTACAACCAATTAAAGCAAAACTGAACATCTTGCCCACTTTTCTCCAAAGAAGATGATTAAATAAGATCCTTATCAAAGCAACCCAAATAATTAATCAGTAACGTACATGTATTTGTTAATGAATATGATCCTGGTCTTACTTTTCTCGTCAGGAACGTATATAGAAATAAAAAATTGCAGTTCCATTGCGATGCTACCAGCAAGTTTCTAAATACAGCAATACATAAAGTAAACATTCAGAAATGATGTAACAGTATCTGAATATTATCGAAAAAATGTATGATATACCTATTTCTGAAAATATAACGACAAAAAACTTACTTCGATCGTTTTTAAACACGAATTCTTAAATAAAAGTACCAACTAGCACTGTACAGGGTGGGCAAATTTGGGTGTTATTATAGGCTATCTCAGAAACTATAAGAGATACAAAAAAAATAGGTACCATGTCTCGGTCTCTTTTTTCAAGAAAAACTCAATGGCGCAAACACCAACCCTCTATCTTCTTTTGTTTTTGGGTTACAGCCAAAAAGTCAAATTTTGTGGTTTTCGAAAAATGCTCGTATTTCGTTCATTTTTGAAATTAGAGAAAAGCGGTTGATACGTTCTTCAGGCACTTTTTTGAGTGGAATACACTGACGTTGAAAAAGTTTAAATAAACTTGATATTTTTTGAGATATAACACAAAGTTGTAATTTTTTAAATACAAACCATACTTTATTATGGTGTTATTGAAAAGAGAATATTTTTAGCTTTCCAATGATGTATCGCACGTATGGTGTAATTGTGAAAAATCAGCGTTATTTTTCAATTCAAAGTTTTTTCAAAAAAAAAAATTATCATAGTAGGCGGATAACAACTGCCCACTTAGTTACCATAGCAACGTGTGTTATTTCACTAATTATCTTAAAAGTGTATAGAAATAAAATGTAGAATATATCTTTTAATCAAAGTAACAACATTGATTCAAGATGTATTTTTACTAATAACGAACAATAAAAATAAACATTAAACAAAAATTTAAATATTAACATAAATTGCAATAAATTAGGTTATGATAAGGATTTTCACTGGGAATGATGCCTTTCATTTTAACTTGGATAACGCAGTTATGTTCGGAGCAGATCTTTTAATTGTTCACCATGGCTTTGTTTACACTGAGTCGTTTCAATTGTTCAGTCTGACCAATTTGCCTCTGAATGATATTGGTATTGAAACCACATTCAAAATTCTAGACGTCGTTGTCAATCACCTCCTGAAAGCTGTTGGCGTTTTCTTATTAAATAAGGTTTAAATTTATTTTTCTTTAATATGCTTATGATTTGCAATAATGCGTCCAATGAGATCAATAGCGATGTTTTCGGCATTTTGAATGTTGTATTTTTTGATCTTGTTTTCTTAAAACATCCATAATTTATGAGATTTTTCTTCAATCAATTAAAAGCAGCCTTAAGCGATTGCCTTCGTTTTGGGTAGCAGTTGAAATATGTGCACATGCGACATCAACATTATTATTATTGAGAATAAAACATTCCAACATCATATTTCTCAAAATTGCTGAATTCCATTTTAGTACTTTACTTTTTTACTTTATTACAGTTAAACAATAAAAACACGAGCACTCTATCACGATTTTTGCATTAAATATTTTTGTTACAGGAGAAGTAAACACACGTTGCTATGGTAACTAAGTAGGCAGTTGTTATCCGCCTACTATGATCAATTTTTTTTTGAAAAAATTCTTTGAATTAAAAATAACGCTGATTTTTCACAATTACACCATACGTGCGATACATCATTGGAAAGCTAAAAAATATTCTCTTTTCTATAAGACCATAATAAAATATGGTTTGTATTTAAAAAAATACAACTTTGTGTTATATCTCAAAAATTATCAAGTATATTTAAAATTTTTCAAGGTCAGTGTATTCTACTCAAAAAAGTGCCTGAAGAACGTATCAACCGCTTTTCTCTAATTTCAAAAATAAACGAAATACGAGCATTTTTCGAAAACCTCAAAATTTGACTTTTTGACTATAACTCAAAAACAAAAGAAGATAGAGGGTTGGTGTTTGCGCCATTGAGTTTTTCTCGAAAAAAGAGACCGAGACATGGTACCTACTTTTTTTTGTATCTCTTATAGTTTCTGAGATACCCTATAATAACACCCAAATTTGCCCACCCTGTACAAGGGCGACACTGTCAGTATTATTAAAAAGGACATGCGCAACTAACCACCTAATTTAAATGTTTTGAATGTATGAGTGCATTTTTGGAAAAGAATTATTACTTTCGTAAAGTGTTACTTTTATTGCCGATTTCCCTAACTATAAGGTTAATCAAGTAGTGTAAAAATTAATTTTCCGGTAACTGGTAACTGTAACCATTAAGAAACTCATAATAAAATCTTTATGCTTCAGTCGCTGCGAAGTAAAACACCAGAGACGACGATAATATAAACAAATTCAGCGACTGTAATAAAATTTGACGTAGGACATAAATTTAATCGAATTAAACATTAACGCTGACAATGCAGCACTATTGCAACAAAAAAATAAATTTCCATTCAGATAGAAGACATCAAATTGAAATTTAAATCTTTCTCAATCACATGTAAATTACTAAAGTCAAAATCATTTAATAAAAATAGCAAATTGTCAAAATATAATTAAGCCCAATAAATATAAGAACACTTTAATCGCATTAAAAATTTTTGTTCATTCTTCGTAATTAAATTCTGTCTCGTTACAATAATATATTTAGTTGATGTTTAGATAAACACTTTAAGATAACTGGAATTGCAATTATTGCAATTGACTCCCCAATTGGTAATTGAGGAATACATCGAATTCTTGACGTATGTCTCATATACAATAACTGTTAAAATATAGAAATGGGGACTGTTAAATGTTTCATTACAAATTATCATTACTTTCATTTTGTGGGTTACAGAAATTTGACTTATGCGTAAAATCTGGCAAAATATTAATTCATCTTCTTTCAACTTGTAGCTGTGAAACCGAAGGTAATCTTAATATTTCTTACTACTTTAATACTTATATATTGCAATTTACAGCGTGGGATGTTTGAGGATCCGATTATTTTTGTAATATTTTATAATTTTAATGGTGCTCGATCCGTATTGTAAAAAACTTTTAACACGAGGTTATTCCATGTTATCGTTAAGGTTTTTGACGGTGAATGTAACTAATTAGTAACATCCGTATTATATTCACCTTTATGTTATTTATTAGCGATTGATCTGAAGATGGCGGCTACGCCAAAACCCTGTTTCCTTTTTCATCATCCGATCCGTTACTGACGTATTCCTTGGTTAAGTGCTTAAGCGTGAGCTCAAAAGTGCTTCGTTTTCGAGGTATTGGAAGTTTAGTTACGATGTTTTCGATAAATTTTCATTATTAGGCTGTACTGGTTAGCTACAAAAGTTAGTGGAAACCGTGACAACTACTTAATAATTTGGACTTACTAAATAATAGGTCACCTTATGGAATTAAAACCTAGAATATCTCTAAAACGAACCACTTTCGGACCTATGTTCATTAAGACTTTTTTGCTTGTATTCAGTCAGAGAACATACCAGTAAAGGATAGGACAATCAAAACGGGACATCTTGTATATAAAAAAACGCTTCATTATACTTCGATGTTTCCTTAAATTACCAACTGAAGTACTGAAGAATGGAAAAGTATATAGCGCAATTAATTCATCATTAAAAAAAATATTCTTCTTACCAACAGTATACAACACGACCCCAATAAATTAATGATTATCAAAACCCAATACCGAAAATTAAACCTTTTCTTGAACTAGTTGGAGGACATCAATAACTTGTAATTAATTTTTGACATTTATTGATTCTTCTCGCAAAATTAACCAAACACGCTATCCATGGTTAAAAAACGACCAACCAATAAAAATGATACTGTGGCATCTTCTGTTATTAACTAACGTTTTGTTAAGGTAATTGATGTCTCCGATACATATTTCAAAAATTACAAGGCAGATCAATAACGGATTTAAAACTCCTCTTAATGGTGGTCTATTTACCAAATAATTACATACGTTCCTATAAATTTTTCGTACCAGTTTTCCATAAATTTTCTATGGAACTTATGCCATCATCTAACATAATGATTTTAATTGCTACACTTTAAAATTCAATTTGTTGGGATATTCCTACCAAACTTAATTTATGTTCAAGTTTCTAAAATCTGTATATCGATTCTTCTTTTCTTACCTGTTGATATTTTCAACGTTGCTAAAAATGGACGAAGTAATGTATCAAATTTGGAATATATGTAAATCTCTTTTTATTCAATTTATGATGAAACTTTGCAAAGCAATTATAACAACAAAATTTATAGACTCTAAGATAGAGGTTTGACCAGGACAGTTGATTTAATTAAGAAAGTTTATAGGATTGCCCAACACAACTAGAAGTGAATCAATTACAACTCTGTCAGATCCGTGACCATTGTAAATTAACAGCAAAACCTTACGATAAATTAAACTATAAAATCTATAAAACCACTATTAAATACGTTCCCTAAAGCTTCGCATAAAATAAAATTTTCATTTTTAGTACTTTCCTTTTGATGTTTTGAGTTTTTATTTAACCAAAGAATAAAGATACCAGCTCGGCGTAAAACCACAACACGTGTCCCTAAGCATTTACTATCAACATAAAAATGGGCTAAACGATAAAAATCCTATAAAGTCTACTGACTAGGAGTCATCTAATAAATTTAAAAGCAAATTGCTTCCTGCACACGCTTTACTGCTTCTTTCAATTACGTCCACCGCTGATTTAAATCAAACATTTAATGAAATTCCTTCTTAATCTGCGCGAGAGCTTTAAAGCTTGTAAAGAAACCCCAAAACGCTAGCGGCTTCTCTAAAGATGCATTTTTAGAATTATTAATTTGAATAGCTGCATGTATACACCAAGCACGGGGTAAAAGCTTTATTGCGGTTTTATTTTCAGTTGACTAATAACTTTGACCACAACAGTGTAAGTAATGTTTTAAAAAACAGCGATATAGTTTTGAAATCTCTATTATATGGATGTGCCCTAAATATCTTTTTTTTTTTATTTATTTATTTTAAATTAAATTTCGGCCTTGATTGACTGAAAGATATATGGGAAGAAAAATTGTGTCAAAAAGTTAAATTTTCTTACAAACGCTTTAGGCGGTCCGATTAAGATCCCAGAGGGAGATAATAAGCTGTGGGAAAAAGCGCGAAACAAACAAAGAAAATTCAATTAGATCCCGCCAAATATTTGCGGTGTTTTTCAGAGAAAAGAGGGTAATTCATTTCCTTCACAACGTCAGTTATTGGCAAGGGGCCAGTTCGTAGACAATAGACTTTCTTATTAATGGTTTTGAACCGTTTGAGTAATAAATAGATAAATTTTCGCGACTTAAACCTCTAAGAATAAATGATTTACGTTTGTAATATTTTTAAATGATCCACAGCAACCTGTAGAAAAACGAAATAAAAATCCGAAAAAAAAAACTTTATCACAAGAATGTGTGGAATTAACTGTTGTTTACGCGACAAACTTCAAATGTATCCTTATAACACGTTACATTCTTACTTTATTAAGACATTCCTTATATCCCAGATATTTCGACTTATTTTACTACTACTTAGGAATGGTTTTCTTTCCGAGACACTCTTAGAATTAAGATTGAAAACGGAAACGACGCTTAAAGCAATGAAAATTACATTCTTTCCGTTCTCGTCGAGCGATAATAAAATAAATTTAGATAAGCGCTCTTGACACCTTTCATTTAAAAGTTCCGGTTTATTACAAAGGAATCAGTTCACTTCGTATAATGAACAAAGGCTAAAATGAACTAATTTCGTTTAGCTGCAGATAAAGTAATTAAAAGAGTAGTAATAAAGAACTTGCCGGATATACTTAATTTTTAATTTTATCCGGCGCCTCCGCCATTTATTGACTAAGTTACTATAAAAAATGTCTCTTAAAAAAATGCGTGGAATAATAAAACTAAAACTTGGAGAGAGGAAAGAACTAAATCGAGTATTTTAATTGAGTTTAACTTTCTACAAAACAACTAAAGACGTAAGAATAACAAAGACATAACTTAGCAGACTCTTATTAAAAAAATAGTCACAAAATGAAAGTATAATTTGAGAGATATGTGGAATAAAATAGCAGTGACGATATTTTTAGACACGTATGCCTTACATAATATCATATCATATGTCTTAAATAATACTTTCCTGAAAGTCTCTGGTGTGCTGAATGCGAATTCTGCTTTGACCTCCCGAACCAGCTTTAGGTTTTTTTAGTTAGATTGTAACGAAAACACCAAGTTAAAGATTTTCAAAGCACGATTTCTTGAAATGAAATTCAATGAAAGATCGGAATAATTTAAAGTGCTTTCTGAATGGAAAAAGTGGGATTTTTAAGTTATTTTATAGAGTTTTGTGGAAAACATAATTCACTATAAATTTCGAAAATACTGAAATACCTCGATTTTTTGACCTTAAGATTATGTTATCTCGAAATTTTGATATGATAAAGGAATTTTGATACTGAACTGATATTCAGCACGTTAAAAATCTTTACGAAACTATACTCTGGTCTCAAAATCTAGATGTTCGTAAAATTTTGTCAACATACAGGATATCCCAACGGCCCTAAAGAACTCCATAACTTGTTCATTATTGGGGATATTGTCTTTTTTAGGTTATAGCTGCAATTCTGCTGTACATTTTTTGTAATAATGCGATGTTCTAATAGTACGGAAACACAAAAGTTATGGTTTTTAAATGGATTGTACCCGTCTTGATTTAATTTATGGATTTTATGGTGCAATACGATTCACTTTTATACAGGTCGTTTTTACCTAAACTGTTAGCAAATTTGATTTATGGTACTTTTTCGCCAGAATTTCGAAAAACAGGGGTCTGCTCAACAACTCTTATATTCCAAATTCTTGGCAAATTTTTTAAAAATCACACTAGAAAATCACATTTGAAAAATCATTTTTTTAAATGACACCCACTATTTATTATTATGTTGGCCAAAACCCAACTTTCTGACAAATAATAATAATCAATAATAATGAAGTTTAATCTCTGATAATCAATAATAAGGTTTGTATAGTCGAATGTAAATCTTTAAACTGCTATCCTAAAATAATTAACTCTTTGAGGGGCGAACTTTTTCAAATAAAAAAAAAACCAAACTGGGCACAACATTTTAAAAGCGTTTTTATTTGGTCAACTTTTGTTAATGTGTGTAATTTGATGATTATTAAACGTAGTATAAACAATTTTTCGAAAAATTTGTGTATTTGAAAAAAATTTAGATGCGGTTCATACAATGTATCACCGCCCACAATAAACACTTTAGCCGGAATGGTATAGTTCAAAACAATTTTTATTTTTGTTTAAGCAAAGTGCCACTTTACACACTGAGCACTGCCAGTTAGATCGAACATCAGTCTTCTTCGTGCTGCAAAGTGCGTCTTCTGGTGGCTCGCATAGGTTTATGTTCTGAATGTTGAAGCCTTATTGTTTTTGGTACTTCTGGCTTGTTATAAGTTTTTCATAAACGTTTTAGGCAAATTCAGATTTTTGTATAGGACGAAAGTATTCACAACGCATGCATCAATTAGATGAAAAAAATCCTGTGCCACCATTTGTGACCTTTTCGATTTAGCTCATAAGCATGTTTATTTTGGTCAAATTTGTCGACAAAGTTCATGTTGGAATTGTAATGTGTCAACCTTTTTGGCCATGGAATCGTTTCATGTGACCCATCTTCCTTCCTCCTCTTTACTTCTGACACATTTTCGTGATGGTGGTAGTTAGACAATAAGTACACACTTCTTTTGTCTTTCCACTTGACAGCGACCAGTCCTTTATTACTGATGGAGTTGTCAAAATCTCCCCTTTTTAATTCTTTGTCTGGGTGAAATTTAGGCATTAGTTTTCTAGTAGCGTTTACAGTGCCACATGCATAAATATATGAAGAAGATCTTCCATCAGTTTGGGTGAAGTAAGGAAATTATCGAAGTACACATGATAGCCTTTAGTTTCTAAACCTTTACACAGATCTTTTACAACGCGGCTTCCTAGACCCACCTCTGTGGAATCTTCGTTCTTTCCAGTATAGATATATTTATAAAAAAAGTGGTTTATTTTGTGTACCAGCGAGCACAAAGGTCAAAATTCGAAGAGGTACATTAAGCCACCCACCAACCCTCAAACAGTTAAATTTCAAAAATTTTAAGATGAAAAGTTCCTGTATGTCCCTTTTTTAAAGAAAACAGAGACATCTGTATGTAGTTTTAGAACTTCAAGATAATAAGAAAAACATATAACTAATTAATTTAAAACTTCATAATATAATCGTAAATTATCACTAAGTTAATTCATGTTATAAATCCCAAAAATACTGAAGAAGCGCGTTTTTTGTACCTTTACATTACGTTATGTCTAAAATTAGATGTGATGAAGGAATTATAAAACTTCATGAAGTCCGGTAATTCATCAAGCCAAAAACCAGGATTAGTCAAAGAACCAACTATTTTATGACATGCTCTGTGGTTATGGATTACATCAAAGAATAGCTACTCTGTTGTAAAAAAACATTACGGAACGGTTTTCTTGGGGTGTTGAAACAGTCCTTATATTCTGGTCTTAGAAACTAGATTTTCATAAGATTTAATCAACTTATATAATTTTAGAAATATAGGATGGTTAAATGAAAATTTTAATAAATCGACGCTGCCAAGCCAAAACGGCATAAACGACATTAACCTAATTTTTCAGAAAACACAAAAGACGATTGACATAATGAATCTTAAATGGCTTTTACGAAAACTTTAAACCAATTTTATAGCGAATGAAGTTTGTTTGCGGGTATGCCGCTTTAACTGTTGCATGCAGGTTTAAAAATGCTACTCAACGGTGCAGCTAACTAAAAAATGGCCGTTTTGGCGTTTATGCCGTTTTGGCTTGAGAGCGTCGAAATGTAGAATAGATACGATTTTAGAAAATGTATTTCTTCTGAAGCTAAAGTGAAATAAAAAAAAAACAATGAAAAAAGTATGTAGGTAAATACAAAGAAATATTGTTATATGTACCAATTAAGTTTACGATTTAATAACTGATTGACTAGATTTATATAAAATCCAAAAATTAAAAAATGGACCCAAAATTAAGATTTTCAAAATAGTATCGATTTTGTTTAAACTCTTACACCTTTAGAAATCAAATTTCACGCGGCATAAACTTACGCCGCGATTACCATATATTGCTGGGGAGGATCGCAAAAGTTATAACTTTATATTTTCAAGGTAAGGCTGTTGGGCGTTTGAAAAATCCAATTTTGTTAGATCCCGTACAAAACGCAACCAAATAATAAGGTAATAAACCGTCGTCGCAGCTACCGGATCGTTTATAGAACTTTTTGATGTTGGAATTATATCGAATACCACAGAAAGCTAAAATAGGAAATATACCTTTCGGGCAAAATCACCTTTGGGATTATCACCGTTGGGATAATTTTTGTCAAATCAAATGTTTTAAAATCCAATTTAAAATAGAACATCACTACTTAAAAAAAATTTTAAAATCACTAATATTACTAATAATATCACTACGATAAAAATCAAATCTTAACTAAATATAGCTGTTTATTAAAAAAACTTTCCCTTTAAGATGGCACAGAAGGTATTCAAAAATGGAACATAATTTTTTATATTTCATACAAGTGAAATACGTAAGATATCTACGTACCCATCTCTAACATTTCACCTGTCTTCTTAGAGGTTTCCAAAAGCAATATTTTCATGTCTTCCCCAAAACCCCATAGGTATATCTATTTTTCCGAAGCCATCCTCGTCTCTGTACCAAAATTGTTAGGAATAATATTTGCCTACGTGAAATCAAATTCAACTGTTAGGAATTTTTCTTGTGATTCATTATTATATTTTATTATAATAAATAAAACTGTTATTAATCCAAGATTAGTATAACAAATAAAGCTTTTATGTTGTGGCTAAATTTTCGCTTATATGCAGGATTTTTTCTTAGGGGGTACGACTTGAGCAACCTTACCCTAATTGAGGACCATTTAATTTACTTTTAAAAGCAATACATTACATTTCACACCATTATGTATATAAATTTTGACTTTCCACTGTACATTTAAAAACGTTTATTGTAACATTAGAATGTTTTCATCATGTAAGACACTAAAGACACTCATTAAATAGAAAAATATTTATGTGTAAACATTTTTTTGTTTGTATTCAGTTTAAAACATCATTAGTTTTGTGTTCCTGATTAGTTAACACCTTCATTACTTGTTATTTTGTCACTAACGTGTAAAAAGATAGATGTTTTTAAAATATTTTTAGTTAATAAATTGAAAATTAAAGTTTTACAGTATATTTTGAGTGAAATGACATTAAAAGTAATTTATACAAGTAATTGTCTGAACAGGGAAAAAGAAAAGACGAACAAACAAAAAGACACTAGATACTCAATATCATTCAATCAATCTTCTTAGTTTATTTCAACAAAATAGCTTCAACACATTTGTTTAACATTTTTTATTACTCATAATACACTTTTATGATGAATTTAATTAAAAATATAAAAGGTATTTGTTTGATAATTTAAACTTAAAAGGTAACACATCTAAAGTATAAATCTTTACTTCTTAGTTCGGACATTTATCATCATCTCATTTATTATAATCTCTAAAATTATAATACAGTAACAAATTTATGAATAAATACCAATTATTAGCATATTTTACTCCAATAATTTATTAGTACTATCCATATAATGTAAAGCTCAATGCAATTGTTGAACAAATCACATACGGAAAGCTCTTCAATCCGAAACAAACTCATAACTAAAATTTTGTTGGTAAATTCCATGGAGTAAAAGGTTCTTAACGACCCAATTCCTCAATACCTCGTAACATCCATTATTTGGAATCTAAGTTTCGATAACTAACTTTTTTATTGCTCATTAATTTACGTTACGAACAAAGGTTATGTCATCGAAAACCAATTTATAAATTAATTTTCCACTTTGATAGGCTAAAACATAATATTACTACAGTATTATTTCAAAATAAATTTTAAATTACATTTACCTTGGAGGTAAATAAAGTCTTGATTGGTTTATAGAACTTTTTGATGTTGGAATTATATCGAATACCACAGAAAGCTAAAATAGGAAATATACCTTTCGGGCAAAATCACCTTTGGGATTATCACCGTTGGGATAATTTTTGTCAAATCAAATGTTTTAAAATCCAATTTAAAATAGAACATCACTACTTAAAAAAAATTTTAAAATCACTAATATTACTAATAATATCACTACGATAAAAATCAAATCTTAACTAAATATAGCTGTTTATTAAAAAAACTTTCCCTTTAAGATGGCACAGAAGGTATTCAAAAATGGAACATAATTTTTTATATTTCATACAAGTGAAATACGTAAGATATCTACGTACCCATCTCTAACATTTCACCTGTCTTCTTAGAGGTTTCCAAAAGCAATATTTTCATGTCTTCCCCAAAACCCCATAGGTATATCTATTTTTCCGAAGCCATCCTCGTCTCTGTACCAAAATTGTTAGGAATAATATTTGCCTACGTGAAATCAAATTCAACTGTTAGGAATTTTTCTTGTGATTCATCTTTGGAATTCAGCAGTTATTTAATAAAATACACATACACGTTTTTATTAATTAAACTTTCAAACAACTAAGTAGCACATTATTTCAAAGTCACTTATAATTAGTACTAACACAAATTATTCGTTAAGTACATACATATTTGAAAACCGTCTGAAAATAACCAATTATCATTTTTTGGCGAGGTAGGAAACTAATTGTAAGTGCTTTTTAAAAAAGCTTTTAAGTTATGCGTGTAAATATTGTGGTAAGTTATATATTAAATTACTTTCACGTAACGGTTTCCTACATCAATAAGAAATGTAAGAAAAGATTTTTTTAGGCATTTCTTGTTGTTTCTGTCAGTTTGGATGGACGTGTCGGTTCTAATGTAATTAAAAGAACACTAACAAGTTGGGAACAGAATTCAATTTAAAGAACGCCAGAAAGACACCTTTCTAGCCAGTTGATTTTTCTCCGATGGAACGATAGCTATTCCGTTGAAATTAACCACGTATTTACTGAAAAAATACCATAAAGTACTTTCTTTAATTGATCACCACATTAAGCGACTCATTTTATTTTTACTTAAAATTTAACAGCCGTATGTATAGTTTTCTAGTGGCTACTAACGTCATTTTTAAACGTTACTAATTGTAAGTAAACAGCGTACGCATAACAAATTTAGTTTTACTATATAGGTTACCAAACCTATAGGTATCATATAGGTTTTAACATGCTACGAACAATTAATAGGCTAGCTCAAAATAAAAGAAAAAGAACGTAAATCTCGTTTTACCATATAGGTTACCATACCTATAGGTATCATATAGGTTTTAACATGCTAGCGAACAATTAACAGGCTAGCTCAAAGTAAAAAAAAAAAGAACGTAAATGTCAACTCAAGGGGGCTGCTCTTTATCAAATAAACCAGTTTCTTATAACAAAACTGTAATCCATAATAAAACAAAGAATGTACAATAGTTTTGTAAAAAAAAACTAACGACTAGGTGGTGCACCCCAAAACGTGATGGTATTAAATCAAACAAAACTAACAATTCTTTAGGAAGATCAGGAAAGAGTAATTGACGTCGCGAATTCTTTAGATAAGTAATAAATTTAATAATACCTGCGATACTTCTAGTTCTCTGTTTCAGCTGCGGAAATAAAACCGGAACTAGCAATAGAAAATATGGTGTCTCCAAATAAACGACGTGGTCAAACATGTTCTCGAGTCAGGCAGACACCTGAAATAAAACGCCTTCAAAACTTTCGTCCAGCAGACAAAATCCCACCTATGATGTTATAGGTGGGATCCCACCTATGTTTATATGTAATGCATTTTCTCTCACAATTGATTGAATAATGCAATAAAATTTAAGAACTCTTAACAGGTAATTGCACGTGCTCCAATGACCAAACTCCGACCAAAACTTCAATCAAGCGGTAGTACAAATGAAAACTATCACCGAAATCTTGAATTTCAACTGGTATAATCACCAACTTAACGATAGTTTCGTTATTATGCTTAACCCGTAAGATTTTCAAAAAGACTTTCTTGTCGCAACAACCAACAACTGAACTCTGATATCAAAAATACGTAGGTACAACCCCGAACTCGCTAAAAATCTATTTCAATCATGACAACAAGAAATTTCTTAAAATATCGTATCTTAACATTTATTTATTTCGAACGTAACAAACACTAATTGGTTACTAACATTTTAATGGGTGAAATAGGCATGTTTAAATGAATTTCAATTTCATTTTCTAAGATGTCACCCGTGTTACAATAAAAATGTTATCCGGTTTTAGGAAATACTTTCACCGTAAACCGAAAGTTCTTCAAAATAACTCGTACTCTGTATCTCAAGACTGACATAAGGCGTAGTAATCGCTTAATTTGGGTAATTGTATACAACACTAGCTTTTTTTGTTAATGTTAAATTAATCATTTTATATTATACACCTCTCGTTATTAGTAAGAAGTCAGTGTTGCGAAAATGTTGTTACATAATAGGAAAATTATGACCGATATAGGGTAAACTCGCCAAATCTCGGCCATCCGCCTAAACTCGGCCTTTCAGTTTTTCTATAAGGATTTTTATAGAAAGGCGGACTTTAAGCCGAAGCATTTTTAGGAGAACCGACATTTGGGCAGTTTACCCTAGTGTTAATTACTTATATGAATGTATGACACGCTTTTAATTTCTAAGTAAGTTATAAAAATTCAGGCTCAAGAAACTACGTCATCTTTCAGACCTTATAGAAATAGAAGTTGACATATCGTCGGTGACACAAGAAAAGCTCGTAACTCCACATTTTGCTTAAATTAAGATTTTAATACCATCTTAATGGTAGAGAAGTATGTATGAAATAATTTTCATAAGTCCACAATAAATTTTTCTCTAGTTATTTCGCTTTATGTATTCCTTATAAGATAAAAAATAACTGTACTTTTTAACTTTCCATTGCCTCAACTATAAAATTTCGCAAAATTGAGTTACGAGCTTTTCTGGTGTCACCGACGATATATTATAATTCAATAATTCCTCACCTTTGCAGTAAACGTTTAGGTTATTAATCAATAATAATTAACTGTCGTTCTGTTAACATAGCAGACTTAAGGGTGATTCTCACTATATGTTCCGTTTCCTTTCCATACCCGAAACATTCCGTTTACAGATAAGCTTTTAGGTTGTCAAACAAATTAACGTATACACATTTTCAGTTCCGTTTCCATACCTGCCATTTCCAATCAGTTGCATACTGTAGTGGTATGCTACGTTTTTCAAGAACAAATTTCAATATTTTCTGATTCTCTTCAATACATTTTAGACTATAAATAATTATTATCAATTATTAAAAAAAATGTATGCCTGTGGTTTCATTAAGTACACCAAATGAAAAACGCCGATTTTCTCGTTAGTAAGCAAAGTACTTAATTGTAATAAGGTAAATTCAGTTTACATAAGGACTAATATGAGAGAACAATCTTTATTTGGCTATCGACCCGAAGGTCTTTCCGCCAATAACTAATCTCTGGTGCAGACGAGATATTTTTGAACGCGCGTTTAATCGTGCTATTGACATGTCAATAGCAAGCCATTGAATAGGCTTGCTATTGACATGTGTACTATGAGACGATCTTAAGCCTCACCATGGAGAGAAGGATGCAAGAGCACGGTTCCTTCCCGAGGGAGCCGGTTTATTCGGTAGAAGTGCAAATGATAGAGTCTATATCACGAGATAGAACGAGCAAATGATAGAAAGCGTTCGGGTATGTTCGGGCGCTCGGCTTGGTAGAAAACGCTCCGATTGGCCCGACCCGCGGCCATTGCGCGCGCCGCTCCTTAAGGACCGCCATGTGTCGCGGCGTTGTCCCGCCCAACGATCTGGCAACGTCGCTCGCTACGCTCTCTCTGGATGGAGCATTGCTATTGTATTCTGCCGGTTTGTTTTGTAACAAGGATGAATGCCGCCATCTTGCTGATTTTGTGTTTACAAACACCGTAGATTTATTTACAAACATTAATTTGATAACTTGGGACTTGGTAAGGTAATGAAATAACAAACTTTTAATCGTGAAATCAAGTATTTTCGATATTTGAAAATGCAAATTTAGAATAAGACTTCATAGATTACGTTTGAAAACTCAGATCATAAACATAAACACTCAACTGTTTACAAACATGAGGATAGGAGGGCGCTTTGTTTACTGTTTATGTGTATTACAAAACAAACCGACTCATGCTCCATCCAGAGAGAGCGTAGCGAGCGACGTTGCCAGATCGTTGGTCCCGCCTCATATTTTTCATCTCGTTTCCACACCTTGTTTTGGCTCTTCCCCAACAGGTGGCGCTAATTTTTTAAATAATATATCATTTATTTCTTTAAATCACTTAATTTATTGAATTCTCGTGTAAGTTTCAACACAGAAACCATTTTGTGCCATTTTATTATTTAAAATAGTTAACAATAAATAAATGATAAAGTACAACTTTTTAAATTATCATATTGATTCTCAGATCGTAGTTTATTAAAATAATTCTATCGAATTCACCTACAGGTAAATGCAATTTAACGATTATATCGAAGTAATATTGTAATGGTACTATATTTTAGTTTGTCGAAGTGAATAATTCAGTTATTAATTGGATTTTAACAAACATAACCTGTACTGGAAAAAACCTTATACATATACATATTAATCAGCAGTAAAACACTCAGTTGTCAAAACCTAGATTGAAAAATAGTGGGTGTTATCAATTCGTTATGGAATCTAAATTGGACTGTTAAGAAGCTTTTATTCCTTGATATTTACTGGCTAAATTGAAGTAATGGTATTTCTGGACGAGGAGTTTTCCGTATGTGAGGTGTTAAAGAATCACATCGAAGCTATTCTCATATTATGTGGTTTTCCACATATTAGCAAATTATTGGAGTGAAAATGTTTATATATTTAAATATCTCTAAATTTGTTACTGTATTATAATTTAAGACATTATGATTATATTAACATTAATGATAAAACTGAAGATTAACTCTTTACATGTGTTACGTCTTAAGTTAATATTTTCTTACATTTTATATCAGTCAATAATAAATAATGGTAAACAATTCTCTTAAAACTATTTTGTTGAAGTAAATCAAAAAAAATGGAATCATATTTGGTATCTTTTCTCTTCATATTCGTTCCTTCTTCATTATTTCGTATCAGATAGGATGATAATGACACACTATAAGTTAACTTTAATGTTTCTTCACTCAAAATGGATAGAGTAAAACTTTAGCTTTTAATTAACACACTATTTGTCTGTTTGAGAGCTCCAAGGAACATGAGATGGAAAAATAAATTCTTCAGAGAACACACCCAAAGAGCTTTGTTATAAACAAAGGAAAAATGCAGATTGTATATATCATAATTGATTTTCTTAGATTAATGAATAACACTTAGGAAGTAGACAGTTGGATTCCTAATCAATAATGTATTACTGTCAACTTAAGAATTAATATGAAAATCTTACTAAACATTAATTTACATATTTGATTATTTGACATTAGCTTGTAATCCTACGTAATTTATTGTATCTAATATTTTAAAATAAGTCTGACTATTATTAGTTGCCTACACGTAAAGAGTTTGATATAATTAGGGTAAGGTTGCTCAAGTCGTACCTACGCCTAAGTCGTACCTTAGCTATTTTAAATGCCACCACAGCGTTGACAGCAAAAATAACACTATAGGATTGTCTAGTAATGTAGGCACTTCATTTTACACTATTGAGTCGTTTGAATGCAAGTGCCATTTGAGAGAATATCCTCAACAAGTAAATTATTGCTATTTCATATAATTTTCTGCGTGTGTTTGGAGGATTTTTTCGGAAGGAAATTATACACAGAATAGTCTCTCTTTTTAACATAAGTTCTGTGGCAATTACGGAATCTTTCCACCAAAGGTAAAACGTATACGCATATTCAATGTGAGGTTATCCCCGTTTTTCGTTTACAATGTTTGGTACCTTAAGTCGTACCTAAACGAGCTGCGTAAGTCGTACCAAGTACGACTTAGGAAGTTTGTTCGTTTTTGCCGTTTAAAACGTGCAGTAATTCAAATGAATCAGTGAGCAATAAAAGTCTGCCGACGGACAAAGATGGACAAATCCAAAAGGAAGAAGAGGCTTCCATGGATTTTATTGCAAAACCTTTAACATTATTTAATTCAGATAAACTGAAACAACAGTTAAATATTTTATCACCTACTCCAAATATCATCCATGACAGCAAAGAGGAACAAAGACGCCTAAGCTTATCAATCGAAATAACGTCAGCTGCGAATAAAGACAAAATAAAAAATGCTGCAAGTAAGAGGGAAGAAAAAATTAATAAAAAGGACAAAATAAAAAATGCTGCAAATAAAAGAAAAAAACAATTAATAAAAAGGAATCAGCATTAAAAGTTAAAAAGAAGAGAGGCAATGCTGCAAGCGATTGGTTTTGCTATATGTGTGGAGAAGAACGGGAGGAAAAGATGATTCAGTGCTTGCAATGTAAATCATAGGTGCACGATCTATGTGCTAGAGTTAACAAAAGAATCAAGAAATATGTGAAGCGTGTACTTAAAAAATAGTAGTATGAGACATGTAAAGCACATAGTCTAAAAATACCTTGTAATGAACATTGTTACCTAATATTTTTTAGGAGTACGACTTAAGCCTTGGGTGGTACCACTTAGGCAACTAGTTTCCTTAGTCGTACCGATGAGAGTTTTTTTTTATTTAGTTTATTTTATCCATTAACATTTACTATATTATATTTTATTATAATAAATAAAACTGTTATTAATCCAAGATTAGTATAACAAATAAAGCTTTTATGTTGTGGCTAAATTTTCGCTTATATGCAGGATTTTTTCTTAGGGGGTACGACTTGAGCAACCTTACCCTAATTGAGGACCATTTAATTTACTTTTAAAAGCAATACATTACATTTCACACCATTATGTATATAAATTTTGACTTTCCACTGTACATTTAAAAACGTTTATTGTAACATTAGAATGTTTTCATCATGTAAGACACTAAAGACACTCATTAAATAGAAAAATATTTATGTGTAAACATTTTTTTGTTTGTATTCAGTTTAAAACATCATTAGTTTTGTGTTCCTGATTAGTTAACACCTTCATTACTTGTTATTTTGTCACTAACGTGTAAAAAGATAGATGTTTTTAAAATATTTTTAGTTAATAAATTGAAAATTAAAGTTTTACAGTATATTTTGAGTGAAATGACATTAAAAGTAATTTATACAAGTAATTGTCTGAACAGGGAAAAAGAAAAGACGAACAAACAAAAAGACACTAGATACTCAATATCATTCAATCAATCTTCTTAGTTTATTTCAACAAAATAGCTTCAACACATTTGTTTAACATTTTTTATTACTCATAATACACTTTTATGATGAATTTAATTAAAAATATAAAAGGTATTTGTTTGATAATTTAAACTTAAAAGGTAACACATCTAAAGTATAAATCTTTACTTCTTAGTTCGGACATTTATCATCATCTCATTTATTATAATCTCTAAAATTATAATACAGTAACAAATTTATGAATAAATACCAATTATTAGCATATTTTACTCCAATAATTTATTAGTACTATCCATATAATGTAAAGCTCAATGCAATTGTTGAACAAATCACATACGGAAAGCTCTTCAATCCGAAACAAACTCATAACTAAAATTTTGTTGGTAAATTCCATGGAGTAAAAGGTTCTTAACGACCCAATTCCTCAATACCTCGTAACATCCATTATTTGGAATCTAAGTTTCGATAACTAACTTTTTTATTGCTCATTAATTTACGTTACGAACAAAGGTTATGTCATCGAAAACCAATTTATAAATTAATTTTCCACTTTGATAGGCTAAAACATAATATTACTACAGTATTATTTCAAAATAAATTTTAAATTACATTTACCTTGGAGGTAAATAAAGTCTTGATCAAATAATTGAGCGATTAAGTAAACCGTGACTTAAAATTCATTAAGGAACATCTGATCGTCTGTCAATGTAAAAAATTTAAAACTAGCACGTAGGCATACATACATACTTCTACTTCATTATTGATTGGTTTCAATAATAAAATTTTGAAGTACATACGCAGACAAAATCACATGCAAAAGTACAATAAATAACTTTAAAACTCTCACTTAACAATTATTTATTGATACGGAGTATTCAAATAATCAGATTTACTTTTTATTCGAACAAGACGCTAAATAAGTTATTACCTATTTAAATAAACTGATTTACTTTTTATTCGAACAAAACGTGTTATGATGTGTAAATCATGAGTGAACTAAAAACACTGGAAAGTTTAAGGAAATAAATTATATCACTTAAGTAATTAATTCCCTCTATTGATGAAAGACTCGAAGTACGGTGTGCGGAACGTGACAGGGGTGGCGTCGCGACGCGGGCGGTGCATAAGGAGCGGCGCGCGCCGCCTCCTGGCGGGAGGCGGAGCCTAGCGTTTTCTACCAAGCCGAGCGGACCCGAACTGCTCGATTCTATCATTTGCACTTCTACCGAATAAACCGGCTCCTTCCTTCCCGTAACATTACCGAATAGGCCCGATTAAACTACAGTGGAAGGGAAGAGCGGAGTGTCTACCGGTCCTCGCAAACGCGAAGGTATTCAAGCAAAAACGCCGTCGATGACAGGCCCACCACACCTCGCTACTTTAACTTTTTCGGTCAGACTTTTGGCCACTTTTCGGGTCCTACAGCAAAAGCGAAAAGTGTTAACTCTCCAACCACAATTATTGTCAATTTTTCACAAAATAAAGATATTAGCATCGTCTGTTAGAAAATTTTCAAAGCTTTAACCTTATTAAATTGTTCACGTTATAAACACACTTCGTTATTAAACGATAAATGTTTATCAAAAATTGATTTTAGAATAATAAATTGGTAGCTGTGTAAGCGAATTTGTGATCCCACATCCTAATGTGTATAAAATTTGAAAACTATAACCAATAATTGTGGTTGAAGAGTTAACACTTTTCGCTTTTGTTGTAAGACCCGAAAGAGGACCAAAAGTCTGACCGAGAAAGTTAAAGTAGCGAGGTGTAGTGGGCCTGTCGTCGATGGCGTTTTTGCCTGAAGACCTTTGGGTTTGCCAGGACAAATTGATACTCTGGTTCTCACTTCCATTGTACTCCACTCGGGCCTACTCGGTAAAATTACGGGTAAGAACCGCGCTCTTGCATCCTTCTCTCCATGGTGTGACTTAGGATCGTCTTATAATACAAGTGAGCGTTAGATGTCATAAAGCGCACGCTTTAACAGACATCTCGAATCCACGTTTTCGCGCGTTTAACGCTTGAGTTTGTACATTTCTATTAAAATGCATATATTATACAAAAATGCTCGTTAGCAAGCGCACAATTAACCGCGCGTTCAAAAGCGCCTTGTCTGTGTATGCCTTCAGGGTGGGTCTAGGATGTCAAATTTAAAGGTTGTAATCGTAACCGTAGCAGTAACCGTAGTATTTAAAAAAAAGTTTACCGTATTTTTCGGACTATAAGACGCACCGGATGATAAGACGCACCTGAAATTTATAAGATGATTTTTAGAAAAATGTACTTTAATGTTATCTTCGGACGATAAGACGCACCTCAAATTTATAAGATGATTTTTAGAAAAATATACTTTAATGTTACTTTCGGATCATAATTTTTATTTATTAACATAACTCGTACTAGCAACATTCAGTTCATCTTCACTCTCGGTACTATCACTCGTCTCGTTACTGTCACCGTTCGGATTACTTTCGTCTGAACTACTGTTATCGCTCTTTGCAAAAACTGCGTCATCTTCAGTACCATCCATAGCATTACTTATTTCGCATTTTTTAAATGACTTTAAAATCGTATCTTCTTTCACAGCTTCCCATGAATTTTTCACCCAGGTACAAACTTCTGAAATTGTTGGCCGCTTCATACGTCCTGTTGCGGTGACATCATGATTTGGTTTTGCCATCCAGTTATTCCACTCTTCTCGCATAAAATTTTTAAAAGGTTTGTTGATAGGGATATCTAAGGGTTGCAATTGCCTTGTGAGGCCTCCAGGAATGACTGCTATTTCTGTATTCATTCCTTTTACAAGTTTCTTGGTTGATTCCGTTGTATGGGCTCTGAATTGATCCCACACTAACATCGCAGGCTTTTTAACAATGCACCTGGACGTTTTGCCCATATATTTTCTACCCAAAATTTCATGCCTGTCTCATCCATCCAGCCTTTATCTTGAACGTGAATAATAATGCCACTAGGAATTTTATCTTTTGGTAATGTTTTTCTCTTGAAGATTACCATGGGCGGTAGTTTTCCTCCGTCCGCGCAACAAGCTAAAACTACAGTGTAGTGAGTTTTTTCGTGAGCTGTTGTTTTGATTAGTATTGATTTGGTGCCTTTTGAATCTACAGTTCGATTTGAAGGAACATCAAAAGTTAGAGGCACCTCATCCATATTCGCAATTTGATTAAACTCGAAATTATATTTCCTTCTCGCTGATATTACAAATCTATGGAATTCTATAATTTTAGATTCGTATTCATTTCCGGCATTTTTTGATAACCCATGTCTTTTCATAAATCTAAAGCACCAAGACGGTGACCCGAAAAAATCTAAAATTCCATTAGTAGTTGCTCATCTTTTTGCTTCAAAAAATATCATTTTTGTAGAAACAGATATGCCCATGCTTCGTTGTATGTTACCCAATTTTTCATGTGTACTTTTAATTCTGGCTATTTTTCTAAGTGGGAACGGAATGTTTTTTTGTCTTTACTTAGCAATTTTAATTGTTCCTCTTGTTTTCTCCATTCGCGAACCATTTTCTCTATTGGCGGTGGACCAAAATGT
Organism: Digitonthophagus gazella; assembly: GCA_036711955.1. Classification (NCBI taxonomy): domain Eukaryota; kingdom Metazoa; phylum Arthropoda; class Insecta; order Coleoptera; family Scarabaeidae; genus Digitonthophagus; species Digitonthophagus gazella. The sequence goes on from JASCIT010000001.1 coordinate 14,733,969, forward strand.
CTCAATTGATCACATTTAGTTTATACCTCACGATATATGAAAGTCTTTTTTGTTTTACGCTCATTTTTTCGAATTATAGAAAAAAAATATTGAAGATGTATAAAAGTAATTCAAATGAATCATACAAAAACACACACGATTATAGGCTAAGTCTAATAGGTACTATTTAGTTATCGAGGATCGTAGACAAAGACTGTAGGTAAATCGATAATTCCCCTGCTGGTCTGTGTCATACCAACCTGTGATACCAACCTTCAGTGGCGAGCCATATTTTTCGGACTTGTAAGACGTACCGGACTATAAGACGCACCGGACGATAAGACCCAAAATTTGAGTCCAATTTTTCTATGTAAAAACTGCGTCTTATAGTCCGAAAAATACGGTAACTATTTTAATTTAATTGTAGCGTTTAGACAACGTCTACAAATTACGACAAATTTAATCGTTATTGCAACTAAGGATGCGGTTATTTTTAACATCCTAAACCCACCATAATATGTTTTACAAACGTGTGAATTTAATTAAATAAACTTTTAAGCATTACATACATCATTATAATGTCATTCATAGTGTGTTGATATGTCCGTAAAAAATAAGTAATCAGTATGGAACATGGAACGAAACGAATCGGAAACGGTATGGGAATGGAACGTAAAGTGTGAATGTGTCCATTGATTTACAGCTCAGAATATTACTATGGAAACGGAGTGGAAGCTTATAGAATGGTAGCGGAACATATAGTGAGAATCAACCTTTACACTGTTTTTTGAAAAGTGTTACACTTAATTGCTTATAATTCTTCGCTAATATTAAATAAAAACTCTGTGCGCATAATTTGTTCAACATAACATTCACTTCTTTTATCAATATGTCAAAAAATACACCCATCTTACGATGTTGCTGTCTTAAAAGACAGTGTAATTGTTTATTAACTAGTTATAAATTAAAATGTAACTATGCATACGTATTTTTAAAATGGTTTTAATTACAACTAGTGATTATTAGTTAAAAGCATGTTAAAATCCTAATAGATGTATAACTATGTATACGATTGTAACTGTTTTAATTTAACTATTTTAACTATAGTAAAAACCTTTTAAATTCAATATTAACAGATTGTTATTTAATCTATTTACTCGTAAATAAGATAAATCTTAATCAAATCCTACTTAAAATTTTTTATTTACCTTTACAGTTCAAATGTGAAAACTTTCTTAATTTAACGTCGATTAAACAAGCTTTGTAGGTACATACAACAAAATTCCTTTGTTTAGGGTATCAAAGCCTGAAGTTCGACTATCAATTTCGGAATACTCCCAATTTGTAGTTAAACTTTTCGTACACGATTTGTCAGACATACCATAAAATTTTCAATTGATTTCATTAAAAAAAAAAGAAAAAATATTAAAGAAATTACTTTTATTTATTCGTTGATAAAGTAGATTTATTTGGATGTTAACGGTATTTCACTGGAATTTTTCACTAGCAAACGATACAAAACTGATACAACACACAATAACAACAGAATTGTATTCGGAAGTGATACAAAACCAAACTAACGTGTATAGAATTCATGACTTTTATCGGTCATTTTACATCTAAATTAAAAACGATAGATCATAGCCTCAGAATTACATCAATAAAAATTCCCCTATTTTATTGCTTACATTTTTAACTTGTAACCTTTTTGTGATATAGGAAGTTTTACAACTGTAGCACATTAGCAAATGTTAAATATTCACATTGCACTTCTATCGATAAACACCATTAGAAATGATAATTATATAAATTTTCGATTTTAGTGTTGAATCCGCACATTAAATTGATATCGTTTCAAATTACAGTATAACCGCAAAATAAACCCTCGTTTGAAATTATCTCGGTATTATTTTCTCATTCCGAAAAGGGATAACAAAATTCCATTTTCGAGCTTTTGTCCCCGCTTTTGATTAATCGGCCTATTACTCGAAATCGCATAAACCGGCAAACAGACGATCAATTGATTACTTTCCGGCTGTTTTGGAATGCAATTAAAGCTACGAACGTTGGTATAAAATCCGTTGTTGTGGTAAAATCGGAACATAACGCCATTTTAATCGATTATTAATAATAATATGATTATATTCAAAATATTTGTTTTTGGAGTTTTATCGTTATTACATGATATCGTTGTTATGAATAACGATATAAGGAAAAATGTGTGTTTAGAGGTTCCCACGTATGTTTTGAGACTGTGAAAACAAATTTGGTATTCACGAAAGGTCGGCACATGGCCCCTTTAAATTTCGCCATGTTATAACACGCGGAAATCCTCCGAGAACTCGACTATTGTAACCCAAGTTTGTTTATAAACTGCACTGTTTCCGTACATAATTTAATAAATTTTGTTTTGGGAACATCTGCAAATTCGAAATTAAACTTTATTCGACATATTTATTCAGCTTTCAATAATCTACACTGGAAATTGTTAAATAAACACAGACAAATTTATTAAATCACTACAAAAAATACTTTATTAAACTCAATAACCCAACACACGCAAAAGAGATCCAACAAGAGGCCAGTTTTTTCCTTTTAAACATTAATATAGCCCATCTTAAAGAATTGACGACTATAAGTAAAGAAGGCGTTATGTAAATTTTTCAGAAAATTGAGATTGGTGTGGTGGTGGATTTATTAGAAAGTTTTCAAAGGTTATGGTCAAACCTTTAATTCAATCGAAATTATTTCATTTTATACTATGCTTTTGACGAACAGAATAAAATGGGCCCTATAGAATATTCCAAGGCAAAAGCTAGTACCTCATTTCTGTAGTTGTCCAAAAATTGGTACGACAGAAAATCCAAATATTTCTTCTTCTCTTAATCATAGGCGGGTGAACACAAGGAACGCGAAAGTTTTTGATGTAATTTAATTTTATTGCTCTTGGACGTTTTAACACATTGTTTTAGTTAAATTAACTCTTTTATGAAAGCGGCGCGTTTTATAAATGTATGACTTCAATCTTCCGGCAAGCGCATTTATACATTTTAACTCATTTGAACTAGAATTGACACGACAATGGTTTTGGGTTACTGCAGAATATGGGATGTCAAGACGCCATCAGGTGAATGAAAATTGCTAAAGACCCCAATGAATCACTAACTTTGGCCTTGGAATACTCCGTATGAGCGTACTATTGAGTTAGCAGACGCTTAATTAAAGAAAAAAATCTTACATTTCTGTTATTTGTTACCATTCATTATTGGTTACTATATTCGTTCCGTAGAGCATTCGAATTATGTAATAAAATTCGAGTTTATTTAATAAAAAGGCCTCTAATCTTATGGCAAAACGCGCATATATCTTTTCTTTGCATCCTAAGGTGCTTCATTTGGTCTTTTTTTTTAAATAAGTTAAATGAAGAATGATATGAAACATGAAAGCTACGTTTGTATATCTTTCGTAGAATATTATTCTACCAAAACGAATTAAAATATGAAGCACCTGCGTTGTTGAAATTTAACCCGTTTTAATGTTTTAAACAAGGTTTTCTCAAAATAACGTTTTTTAACATAGCACCTTTCCCTGTAAGTTTCAATTAGTAAAAGATGGCAATTAAATTAGTAGATGAATGATGCTGACAACTAGAAGTACTAAGGGTAAACTACCCTTGTGAACATTTGCCCCAAATTTTTAATATCTTTGGAACATCTATCTTCTTTACACTTGTTTTTAGTTTCTTAAATCATCTGATTTAAAAAGATAGATATAGTTGTTACCATCTTCCAGAAATATACACTATTAGACATAATCAGTTTTACTGGTAATTGGCATAATCATTTAAAAAATTCTTAAAAACAGAAGATTTATTATCGAATCTACTTTTAAAGATTGTGATTTAAATTTCTGAGAATTCTGAGAAGATAGATTGAAATGACCATTTTTCAATAAAATCATTTAAAAAGCTACCTGTTTATTTATGGACATTAAAAAAGATTTTTGCATTAAATTGAAATACAGGGTTCGACTGTGAAGCGGGAAATTTTAAAATGTTCAATTTTTTGTCAAAGATTCTATTTCTTACACTTTACAAGTTTGTGTTTAAAAAATCATATCATTTTATTTTCTAAAAATAACGGTGCTCAGAGGAAACCTCTTTCGATGAAAACCTTCCTTAAATCCGAAGCGAAAATTGAGGACATTTTACAATGTAGCTCCGATTCTATTCATGTAATTCCAATATGGTTTATGCCTTATCATTGTTCAGATTCCTCTTCAGAAATCCCAAAAGAATCAGTTAGGGGAGGATAAATCTAAGGCGAAGCTATGAGCAAAAAAAGAACTACTGTACTTTTGAAATTCCCCCTCTTATAGAAATATGGAGATATTTCGTGGCTTATCCCTAAATTTTTCCGCTTGTAACTTTCTCTTTGAGGGCTTCTGAAAAGCAGGGTGAACATTGAGCGTCTGCAAACCACTCCCGAGTTGAACGGATTCAACCAGATGCGCTTCGTAAAGTGTGAAAAGATTTTCACTTAGGATTCAAAGATTGTTTACGCACAAATGGCTTTCCCGTGAGGGTCGTTATTTTTAAAAAGAAAAATGCAATAGTTTTCTTAAGTCAAACTTGGAAAAAAGAATTCTAAGAACTAATACTTTTTATTTGAAGGAGAGTAAAATCTTCCTACCATTATCATAAAATTAAAAGAAAATCCAAAATTTAGTCAAGTCAATTCCATATTATAATTATTGAAGCATTTACTTAAAAAAATACGCATAACATGTTTAAAACACAGCACATATCTTGGACTGGGTGGCATTTATAAGACTAAATATTTCAAACCACAAACCATACTTTCTAAAATTGATGTGAATCCTTTGCTCTCTTTACAGAACTAATTGTAAGATTTTACTTGAAATAAATTGTTTTTAAAGACACCTTATTTGGGTCAAAATATAAACATGTGGGGTAATCGATGGTCTATATATTTCCAAATTTCGCCAAAATTCTTACCCCAAAAGTAACTTTAAGAAAACGATAAATTCCATAATCGGACATATTAAAGAATACCATGTATATGTATGTCATAGACGTACAGTAATTATACAAGAATACTTATGTTTGTCACTTTCTCATTTTCTCTGATTGAGAAAACAATCCTCAAACTTAACTGCATTGGTACCAATTTTTTACTCATTGTCAGAAGACACCTCTTAAGCTAACTATTCAATTAAATTACCTCTAGAACATAATGTATAACTCCGAAGTTAACATTGAAAAAGAACTAATGGCGTTTTCATTTGGCAGATTCAAGCCCTGAACACACTTATAAGTTATGATCAGATTGGTAGTTATAATTATGTTTGATTTCAGCTCATTCTGTTGAATTTGCCCTTTTTTGCACTAACAATAAGTCAGTGTGACATATGCACCCAAGGTCAAATTCTGATGCACACTAATTCAGCCAAAAGAAAACGCCATAAGTGTGTAGTTTACAAAGCTGTTTTTTTTCTAATAATAGCCTGTTTTTGAATAAAAAATGAATGTTTTGATTTTTCGTAATTTTTCAAATATGTTAAGTACTTCTATAGTTATACTTAACAAATAAAAAATGTTAAGTAAATCAGTTCCCGTAAGCCACTTTATGTGAATGCATAAACCTATTAAAAGCTTCATAAAACAATACGCGAACTCCAATAGAGGAAGAAAAAGAAACGAAGAAAGAAACAAACCCGACCATTCAGTAGCATTCCAACCACGTCCGTCGCTTTGTATGCACGTTCGTAAGGGCACAAATGACGCGATACTTCCGCAAAAAGACCCCATAAAGTCACCCATTCCGCATGCATTACTGTCGAATATCCGCGCGAAACAGTTTCATATCACCTTCTCCTTTGTGTTCCGCAGGTAATGCACGCGTTTCCGCAGATTGCGTTGCGTCCTGTGTGTACGATGAACGTACCACGTTGCAGACGATACAACAACGACACACACAGAACCGTCCGGAAGTGATGCTTTTCCGGCAGATCTGCGCCGTTGCCGGGACGTTGCCGCGTCAATTCGTTAGAAGTTTGGGAGCGACGACGAAACTCATTATGGCAAATTCCCCCTCGAGGAGAATCATCGTCCGAGAGAGGAGGATGTAATTGCACACGCAATAACAATCATTCACGTGGGTCTTAAGATGCAGCCGACGTCGGCGTGGTGGTGTTTTAGTGCTTTTCCCACGCAAAACTGCTACCACGTAGTTGTAAAGTGTGCTCTAGTAAAAAGGGAATGGGCTGGTAAGGGGTTTTGGGGGTCTGTAAAGTGTCACAACCTGTGAAAATGTCGATACTTTATAATAGGGAAGAGGGAAAACCGATTTTCAATTCAGAAAACTTGTTGAAAATGCTAAAAAATAACCTGTCGAAGAGTACAATAGTAGGTTGTTGATGGGAACTTAATATTTTAGTTTGGGTATAGCAATGGGGCTTTAGAAATTCATCCCAACTGATTTTTTAGAAATAATATTAATGTGTGAATTTTCCCCCGTCAGAGACGACTGGTTATAATAACGATCAAATCTATTCTTTCTGCAAAGACCAAAACTTCATAAAAGATCGATCCCTGATTTTAAGAAAAATTTGTGTGTTGGAAATTCATTTTTACTACATTAACAGACGAAAGTTATTATCAACATTAAAGACCTTCATCTCTAAATTAATCTTTATTTTGCGAAGAAGTCTCATGCGTCATTACTTATTTTTTTGTCGAATTGTAGATGACAGGCAAAGACGAAAATTGAAAATACTAGTCTAGGATAACATAATTAATTGATGATGCATGGGACATCTTCCGGCGAATGGAGTGTTTGGAAAAGATATTGGCATATTGAAACAATAAACATCACCAGATTTGTTCCCATAAAGCTTTCTGTCAGAAAGCAGTTAGTTAAATTGTCGTGTGTACATGTCCAATAATGTCATCAGGTTTCCATTATTTGACTGTGTAAACATAATTGACCAATTTTCGACAGTCACTTCTATAAGAGCAAACCTTTTATAAACAAGTAACAGCTAAAAATACGCTGTTATAATGAATTATCTGTATTACGAGTGGACTAAAGACTACATTAAACAGATGGGAACAGATTTGTATGTATAGGTTGGTTTAAAATCTCCAACATACTTGGTTTTAAAATTATAAAACTATAAACTTTGAGAGGAAACGTAACTTCTCGGTTAAAATTTGCAAATTAAAAAAAAATCATATCTAAGAAACTAATTGTTGTTGAAACTTGAAATTTGATTACAATTTAGATTGATATTATTTTCACCAAAAATTACCTTTCTATCACTTTTAGTTTTTCCTATAGAAGAGAAATTCTAACCTTAATTAATATCTTTGTTAAAGCTTGTCAATTCTTAAAAATTTATATCTAAAAAATCAATTGTAGAATTTTAATGTTTATTTCTACTAAAAATGAACTTTCTATGAGTTTTAGTTTTTCATTCGTTGTTAGAGGAGAAAACGTAACTTAATTTCCTTAAATGAATTTCTTTAACATTCTAACTATTTACCCTACGCTCTAACAGTGGAATTTTCTTTGATTTATTTGTTGACTTATTTGATTTAAAACTTGACTTTTAGAAGTTATAACTTTATCATATATAATTTATGTTTTGTGTACATATCATTGATGAAGCTAACTTAAACACTACCTTTGGTGAAATGTATTCATAGAGATATATTTGCGTAACATATGTTTCATAAATCATACTGTCATTATTATTGTGTAGGACTTACCTGCTTGGTTTCTGGGCTTCTTTAGTACTAAGGTGACCATACGTCCCGGATTTCTACCTTTCGTCCCGGATTTTTCTAGAAGCAATATTTGTCCCGGATTTAGATTTTTTTCCCGGATTGTCCCGAATTTTTGAAAAGATTCTTATTTTCAATATTTATTTTAAATATATTTCAAGTATAATTATTTTTACAGAATGTGAACCGAAAAATCCACAGTTCAGAAAAATGTAATACTGATTTATATATTCTTAAATAGCATTTGTTGTAATTTTGATTAAAGGAAATGATAGTTAAGTTCTTTAACACCCCCCCCCCCCCCCAGCTAAAATTTTCCGTCCCGGATTTGAAATGAAAAAATATGGTCACCACCTTATTACTACCTATATAAAAAAGTAGACAGGAGACCAACCGCAAAACAACAATCCGATGGCTTTCACACCCAAGGTCGGTAGATGGCAGTATATTCTATAGACCAGATTGGTCCACTTGCGAGTTTTTAGGGAACAAAGGTCGAGTAAAGCGGAAGTGTGTAACGTCACAGAGGCATATACAAAGCGATTCAATTTAATATCAATAGTTGATTGATAATCACCGCGCGTAGACTTGATATTATTTCTATCGTTCTGTTTATGATTTCTATTACTGATATTTCAGTCATTTGAAAGCTGCCTTTGTTCAGACCTAAGAAACGTATAATCAGCACCGTTCTCACGCCAAAGTTCTCAAGTCGGTTGGCATACTGAATAAGTATTTTGACTATTCGAGGTTTTATGTCTGTTATCGCGCTTCGGGGGCACTTTAGAAAACTGATTATTTTTTCGAAGGAAGGTGGGTATGTTAGGGACACTTTTTATAATCCATTTAATTGTGGCCATACCAGCAACATAAAAATTTTAAAATGTATACCATCGAATAACTTACTATTTATACTATATTTTGGTACTTATTTGATGTCTTTTTTTCTAATGGTTAGAGTTTTCTTGCAGTAGAAGTGATCATTTGTATATTGCCCCAAACGTACCTTGCGTTGGTATGTGTGGGATAGTCACAAAATGACGGAAACATAATTGATTTCTTCATCTTCTTCCGTCTCTAATTTCTTTTTACGCTGTGTTTAACCTTTTCTTCCTTTTTTCGAAATTTTTCATTCTTAATTTACAATGTTTCTTCTGTTAACAGTTTTTCGGGCGTGCTTGTTAATATTTTTGTAATATCTTTATAAATTGTAACTGTTTTGTACGGGTTATTCAAGAACCAATTACCAAGAGCCAATTATGTATATAGAAGGTAGATCTGGGACGTCCCAAATATCCCTTTGTTTCAATGTCCCAAACATACCCTCATTGTAGTTTGTCTACAGTTTATTTTTTTTTAAATTTTAGTATAGGACACAAATAAAAGACAGCAAGGTGTATTGATCAAAAACAGTTTGTAGACTTCACCAATAATAATTTAATAAGTTTTGTAAATAAACACAGTTGTAACCAGTACTTACCTGATGCACCAGATTTTTACTTTGAAACAACATCAACGCAAACGTCCAATTTTTAAGGTTAAAATAAATGACTGCATTTCAAGTTTCGACGGTATGGCACTGTAGGTAACACTAAGTTTTTGATTTAGATTAATTGTCCCAAACATACCACCATCCCAAAAGTACCCACATCCCCCTACATTACTTCTGCGTCTAACTACGCAGTTTCATCTTAAATGGCCCAGTTTTCCACAATTAAAACAATTTGAAGTATGACTCAAATGCAATATTTGTCCTGGTAACGAGTTACCAATTCGAAATTTATTTTGATTAAAATTTTTCCTACATTCCTTCCTACTATGACCCCCTTTCCCACAATTAGAACAACAGATTGATGATTCAATTATGTTAACTGATCTTGTTCGTTGTTTCAACGATAACAGGTGAAACTCCTCTAGTGATATAATTTCGGTAGCTTTTTTTAACGTTAAATTTTGCTGTCGCATTAGCGTAACTCCTATAATTCCCTCCTAATTCCTGTTTTAAATTGGTTTAAAACCATCGCGTTAACCACGTCTATTATACCTGCTCCACCATCCACAGATTCTTGACTGTGATCTTCAATTATGTCTGCTGCAATTAACTTTAATCGCGTCACATATTCCGCTACCGACTCCGATTGACCTTGATAAGATCAAATCAACTGAAAAGTTTACCCCTAAGTTCCGCGTAAGAAATGTCTGGAAATTGTAGTATCGGTTCCCCGCGATAGAACCTATATGCAACCCCTAAATAAGATAAATTCGCTCTTTCAAATCAAATCAAAACAACATAACGTTATTTCCTCTTTTAGATAGGAAAGTATTAAAAGATAAGGAGTGGACCAACCTGGAATATAGAATATACTGTCATCTACCGACCTTGCTCACACCTTGAAAACAACACATTCATCAAACGAGGCATCAACCACTTACACTGAAATTGATAATAGATTTTTTTACTTTGGTGTCTAAAACTGTTCATTAGGATACTTTATGTATGGTTAAATCTTAATGATATAAATAGGTTAGAAAACTAACAAACTCATATTTACTAGAAACCAAGCATACTCGACTAACAGGATGGCTCAATCCCGTAAGATGTGTATACGCCAAAATTTAGTGCGCAGCTGCCAGTTTGACGTCACTGCTGACCGTTTTGTTGTGGTTTCAGTAGAGTGTTGACAGAGACGCTAAGCCTGGCAGTGACGTTAAAGGATGGTGGGCGTTTATCGCAGATTGAGCAATCCTGTTAGTCCAGCATCCTTGACTAGAAAGTAGCTGAATTACTGCAAGCACCTAACTGATTCTGAACAATATCTTAAGCTTTAGTAATTAAGCCCCTTCTGATAATGCAGAACTTATTATATAAGCGTTCATTTAAATTAGTGCTCAAGTGATCTATGAGCTCTATCAGCATCTTTGTCGCGTTCGTTTCCAACGTATCTCTTCATCATTGTCTGATAAAAATTCAAAGCATGCTTGAGCACTGTTAGGAAGCTGCCCCCGATGTTAAGGGCGGCTACCAATGTTAAGAGTATCGACTTCACCGAAGTTGGAGAAGTCCCAAAGTACTCCTTTTCTTAAGACTATGTTGAATAATAAAACACTACTTCTTGGTCTTGCTTCGTTTATTCTGGTATAACTGTACACTTAACAATTCTTCTTTTCTCGTGATTACGGGTACGGCTGATAGAATGACTGAATGTTGTGACTGATGTTAGTAGAATAGTGATATTAATAGAATGACTGATAATGACTTAATGACTTAAAAATGACTTAGAATGACTGATGTAGAACTAGAGCGATGTAATAATGACTGATTGTGAATCTGAATATTCTCTGATCCTTCTTATACTCTCCCGATTTATGTCTTGTCAGTGGTGATCGCACTTCCTGTTTAGGACGAAAGACCGTGGGAATTTGCAAAGACATAACTTAAACTAATATTTAATATAATATATGCTAATTATAGTTAAGGAAATGTGGTTTTACCACAACAGTACGAATTTAAATGAACACCTGACATTTCCTTTGGCGCAAAAGTTATAAAAAACTGAAACTTAATGCGATAAATTTGCATTGTATAGAAAATCTTGAAAGCAGAAAACAAATATCACTAATTTTAAATCCAAAATACAAAATTTTGAGAAAACCACTTTAACCACTTCGGTACGGCGCCTATCGGCCACGAAACGTCGATAAGAACCGGTTTTCATCGTCCGTACGCTGGCACAGCCGTCGACTATAGTCGACGCTCGGCTGTGTGGGGGGCATCTGTGGCCCCATATGCTGTGTCGACTATAGTCGACGGCCGTACCGAAGTGGTTAATAGTTATCAGAAATCGAATGAAGATATAAATGTGTTAAAAATAAAACAAAGACAAATTTTGAATTTATGGTGATTTTTATCTATTATCTGACGACGATAGTACATAATAAAAGTAATGCACATCTCTTCTCTGGTGTTTACTTGCATCAACATTTGTTGAGAACGTTTTGGGCCAATAAAATATAAATCTAAAATTAAAATCATTTGTTTGAAAAATACTTCATCATCACTTCCAAAATAGAAAACAAGATATTTTTTCCAGGCGAACGTAAAAACTTAAAGTTTAATTTTTACTGTAAATAGTAATAATTTAATTATTAGTCCATTTGCTTACTAATATGATTGAAGCTGCAAGTCGTAAAAATCAATAAATTGTTAACAAATCAATAAATCAAATAAAAAAAACTGCATAAACTATTTAGATTCTACAGAACTTCCACCTTAAAAGCTTTTAGTGAAAATGCAAGCATATTTTCATTTTTGCACGTTGACTCTATTTCATTTTGAGGGGTTTCTATTTTATTGTTAGTAAAAATTAATATTTAATTTTGCGCCAGGCATATAACAAATTTCTATCAACAAATCGCCATCTATATTTGAAGAGACCATTCAAATAGAACTATGTCAAATCGATAATGAAGGTTTGCTTAACATACAACAAAATCTAACTAATTTTAAAAGAAAATACTATTTGAAAAACTATTTTTTAATTTGTAAGTATACATTTTAAAATTAACCTTTAAAATAAATTCCATATAATATAAAGATTTCAGATTCAAACATTGTCATTAAGAGCAGAAAAACAAAACGTTCACATTTATAATTAGAGCTGACATCACACTTTTAACAAAGACTTGTCGCTTCCTACGCATTTAAAATCCAATAATCATTCATGTACCGTTGCAATTGACTGTGTTTTAATTTTAAATACAGTTTATTGCACTTTCCGTTGCTTTAATTCAAACTAATACTCATGCATGTAAACGTTTTTTAAAAACTTTTTTCATAGCGATATCTTCGTAAGGTTATTTCAAAGTTACATACATAGAAGGAAATGTAGATAAACTTGTTATCAGTTAAGATAACAAAGTATCAATACATTCACCATGCTATATATTTTTTACCATAAAAAAGAATTTATTGCTTGTTATTTTTCTTAAGTTAGTAAAATTTTTATTGAAATATTACGAGGAACCTCGAACACAACACGTAATATTTATGCTAATTACTTTATGACGTCACTATTCCCGTTCGTTATTGCTTAGAACCCAAGGCGGGAGTTGCATTATCAGTGAGAAAGTGAGATCACCGAGCGAATGACTGTACTCGGTGGGATTTCGAGGTTTCCTTTTCCTTATTCAAGCATTACACCAACCACGTATCAGACACCGATTCAAAACAAACGTTTACTGTTTGGGTGTGTTGTTAGTGAATAGTGAATAGAGTTTGCGACACGATGAAATCGAAAGTTAATAAAGAATTTGTTCAGAAGCCAGCAGAATTTTTTAAAAATTCTTCCTTGAATTTTTTGGAAAATGAACGGAGTCATGCGGTAATCGAACGTGAATGCGTTAAGGATGGTGTTAAGAATGGGGTGGAAAGTGTTATTGTTGAAAAGAAAATTGAGAAGGAATTAGCAAAGAAACCGGAAAAAGTTTTGAAAGAGTGTTCTGGGAGTTTTTTGGAAAATGAGAGATATTATTACTGTAAGTTACAGTCATTTTAGAAGTGACTAAAATTATTATGAAATATGTGTTTTTCTTCTTATTTTAGATGAGAAAAAAGAGAATGGAAACCTTGTTGATGAGTAAGTAAAAATATTTTACATATTTTAATAAATTAATCTATAATTGATTAAGTTTAAAAACGTTATTATAAAAAAAGTTTTGATTACCAACTGAAATTTTGTAAATTATATTAGAAAGTATGTTAGAAAATATTTTAGATGAGATCAATATTGAACATAATTACCAAAAAATAATCAGACTGAAAGTAGATATTGTAATAATAATAGTAATAAAAAGGTAAATCATATACTTTCTGATAATTATCAAAGAAGTTCAAACATTTCTATACCAACTCAAACTAGTAAGTTAAAAACATATTCTACTCCAAGTGAAGGAAGAATAGATAATGAAAACTTACCAAAATTGCCAAATGTAGTTAATTCAATGTCATCAATAAACGTTCCAATATACGTTAGTATAAAAGCACCAGTTATTATAAGTCATATTGGAAATGGAGCTAAATCTCAACAAAAATTTACAAAAAAAGTTTCAATTTCAAATTCAGAAGTAACCACTATAAGCGATTTAAAAGGGAAATATTTATCTAATAATAATGAAAAATGGTCATCTAATAATTTTAAATACCCTTTTACGATTAAAATGTCAAGGAGACAATTCATATGAGAAATCAACGAACCAATTATACTCCAAAATAAAAAATTGACAAGAATTCAAAAAAATCAGCAGTTTTTCAAGAGAAAGATGAAAAAGTAGCCCCCTTTCCATAATATAGCCGAGTACTCTTTCATTTTCCTTTTGATGGTGAAGTTCCATTTCGAGTTATAGTACATCCTTACTAAAAATGAATTAAATTGGAGGTATTTATTTAGTTACATATTCTGTAAAATTGCCAAAAATTATTTCGAATTTTAACAATAGATAGATCTAGATATTAATTCTTAAAAGCGAGGTCACAAATTTTCTTGAAAACCTTAAAAGTTAATCACCATTTTCAAAATAAAAACATAAAAGAAACTCATCACAACAAACGTAAAAAGTCGATTAAATTAGTTAATAAATAAAACAAACAAATTTAGACATTTCAGTTGATATTTATATATTTACTTATTTTTAAAAATGTTTGAACATTTTTATCTTTTCAATTACTAAAGAAAATGAGAAGCTTTTTTTAAAAATACCAAGTTCAAATGAAGAGGTTTTATTTAAAACTGACAAAACCCAAAATTGAATTTGTAAGTTACGTGCAATAAACTATGCTTTGGCTAAAATGTGAGCTTAGATATACAGGCTGTACGGAAATAATGTTCGCATACTATATGAACATGTGTCCCGAAATGCCTCCTAAAAGAATTTCTGACTCTTTGAAGACGATCCTCATGTGTGGCCTTTTTATAATTATTTCATTTGTCATACAGAGTTAAATGATAAATTTTTGAACACCCACATTTCGAACGCAATTTTGGACTTTAATTTACATAAGAAACATGGTGATGGTAACAACATCATCTGCAATAAAGATTATGGCGCGAACCTACTATGGTGTTCCAAAATTTTAAGAACAAAATTTTAGGTTCGCTACCGCATTATCGTTGAATTTCTCAAAAACGGTGAATAATAGGAAACAGTCGGATAATATGACACCATGTGTTACTAACTTTTTTGTGTATTTTTGTACAAGCAGTCTAATTTTGAGATCAAATTTTCAGAAAATAATAAAAAAAAACAAAAAATTGATCTTTAAGTGCGCTCCTCAACCTCAGTACCAAAGCCAGTTCATCGTAGATCACTTTATTTACCATCACCATATTTCCTATGTAAATCTTACAATTAGCGGATGTTCCAAAATTCATGAACTAAATGCACCGTGAGTCTCATCTTCAAAGAGTTGTAGTTCATATGAACTTTTCTTTATATTTTTTGTTCTGGAATTACCCTCTTGAGTATAAGAACATTATTCTTTCTTTCAATGCTGTACACATGCAACGCATTTACAAGGTGGACCAAATTGGACACCTTTAAAACGAGACTCGTGTTTCTATAAGAGACAGAGGAAAATTGCTATCGGTGTCTGATGCTCTATTTTTATAAGAAGTTGAATTTTCAAAACCACATAGTAATATCTCTTACGATTCCAGAGATACAAGCTGTTGTTGTTTGAAAAAGTACATTTTTGGAAACTCTTCATTCATAATGAAAAATTTGACGGTGTAGGTTAGAATTCTCTATAAGCAATAATTAAACAGTTATAAACATAAAAATAATTTCTTCAAATTGAACACCTGTATACTTTTACATATACGATGAAAGCTTAAAATTTCCTTTTCAAAAATATGACACATGATATTTTGTTCAACTTTATTATAAAGAAATGCTGTAGCTGATTTGCGAATTAATCCGGATGGTATTAAGAACATAACTTTAACAATAGTATAAAAAATAGTGCACACGTACAGTCGGTATTTCACAGAAATGTCTGTTCTTCCTGTCGATAGCAGAAAAATCTATAACATGAATGTTACTGTCACTACATTACTCATTGCAAAAAGTCACAAATTCAGTAATACATAGCGAATGCTGTACGTTTGCCGTACACGCGCCTATGCTGTACTAAGCTTAACCCCATTGAGAAATCTGAAATTATTCTCACCGTAAAAAAAAATCCCCTCACTTTGAAGCGGATTATTTTCGCAACCACTTATCGAAAACAATCGGTATAAATTTCATCACATTCCGTAGACATTTTTGTGTAACTTTTCGTTTTTTTAATTGCGGTTCCATAGATTTGAAGCGATCGCGAAATAAATGAAAAATGAACTGGATTTTCAGGCTGCCGAAAACTTGTCAAACCTTGTGTTTCTTTTTCCAGAAAACTATTAGAGAAAAAAATTCAGATTGTAACATGTGATAACGGCATATATTTATGACACTTGACATATTTTAGATTTTGAAAATTTCAACTACTTTCGCGATAATCGCAATTTGTTTTAAACGCTGAACAATATGCTGATATCTCGAAAACGGCTGAATTTTAATCAAATTTGGTACGATATAAGTTATCAAGTGTTTTGATCCGATCCATACATTAATTTCACATAATTCCAATTTTTAAATTGGGTTTAAGCGACATAAAGGTAATAAGGAAATTCTAAAGGGTGTCAAAGAATAACTATTCCTAATTTTCGGAAATTATAGAGGACACTGAAATACACACTTTCTATTAATAAACTAGTGTCCGGAAATAAAATGTTCCTTAATTTAACTCTTACCTGTTGTAATTGAGATTGTTATTATTATTAATAGAGATTGATATTAGTTTATCTTGATACCGAGAAATTTCCGGACACTAGTTTATTAATAAAAAGTGTGTATTTCAGTGTCCTCTATCATTTCCGAAAATTAGGAATAGTTATTCTGTGACACTCTGTATAAAGGCGTTTACTGGGAATTCTCTATATCGTTAGCAGCGCTTATTAATGTTGGAAAAAAATCTTCAAATATACTAAACTTTGATATATCTTAAAAAAGACCATTCTACTTTCAATTTAACACAGAAATTAATTAATCTCCAAAAAGAAAGTTCAGTGTGTTTTTTTAGAGTCCAACCGTTTTTATAAGTTTTTATTAATTTCGGTTAATTATTTCCTAAAGTACTACCTACTAATTATCAAGATTTTATATTATCAAGATCAATATTTTAACTTAAAGAATCATATAGTTTTTATTTAACGTTCCTTTTTATTTTTCCATGTTAATTAATCATTTTGTAATCTCCAGAAATAAACATCAAATGATAAAAAATTATCGATAACATTTTAATAAATTTATTGACCTAATATATTAACCAATATCAAATTACAACACTTTCAAGATTTAATCACCATCAATTACACGCAAAAAAATAAACCTATTAACCATTAAATTGATTACGGTTCCTTATTTGTAAAATAAACACTCGCATTCCTAACATATCCATATAATTGATTATAACCTTTTATGGTTACCCACAAACACACATTCGTGTAAAACGTACTTTATTTGCACCATAATCGAGATTAAACGTTACACTACATTAATTTCTAGTCAATTTCCAATAAAATTTCCCTCACGGTCTTTCACTTTGTAATAACTTCGTGCCCGTTTAAGCGATTTCTAATTTGTATTAACCGCGTCGAAATAAAACTAGTTTCATAACGGATATGAATAATTTTTTTTATCTGCTCAAACTAACCAGTTTTATTTTTGGTCAATATCGAAGGGGACGAGTTATATGTCACATTGTCATCACATGAGATGGAAATTATACAAAAATCGAAATTAATTCCGGCTAAGATAGCTTCAGATGAAAATGGAAACTTAAAATTAAAGTTTCTTCAAAGACCGGTTGTCGTGTAAGATTTTTAATTGTGTTAGAAAGATTTAATTAGATTACTTTAATTAAGAAAAATTTATATACCCATGTTGAGGTAATTAATGTTTAAATTTTCTTTTTTTTTGTAGAAAACGACAGCAAACAACAATTAGTCAATCACAACAGAGATATGTGTTTTCAGCAGGAAGTTTAAAAAGGTTTGTATTTACATTGAGTTTTTTTTTTCTTATAATTAGTTAGATATTGTGTAGTTGAATATTTTCAAGAATTAGGCCCGTATTCAGAGACGTAAGTTAAGCAGCTGCTCACCGAGATTTTTTGTTCAACTGTGAAAGCAGGTAAACGCACTTGAGCAAAAAATCTCGGTGAGGAGCTGCTTAACTTACGTCTCTGAATACAGGCCTTAATCTTAATACATAAATTCAGTCTTTTATAACATCTTGTAATAGTTATAGGAACATGTCTGCCATTTTGTTATTCTTTTTCGTACAATTCTTAATTTTTTTCAAAGGTCAAAGGTTTTTAGATTACTCTAAAATTATTTTTGACCGTTTATACCAGTGTGTCTCAACCTTTCCGAAAAAAATGCCCACTTGAGCAGGTTCGCATCAATGATCGCCCCCTACACTTCTTAAATTAATGTTGTACGTCCAGTCCAAATATGTAGGAAATGCCATGATTAAAACTTTAATTTCTTTCCGTAAGGGTTGAACTATTTCACTGCCTCTTATCCAAAATTTTTCCAGAGGTTTTTGTTCAAAACGGACTTGCTTCAACGTTTGCCTGCAAATCTATTAATTTCCTGAATGCCTAATGGTTCTACAGCATATTAGGCGGTGAACGGATTAATTACCCAATTGGGAATATAAATGTCTTCAACATGTTTAAATCAAAGTTTCATGTCCGCAATTAAGTTATCTAAGTGTTTGTAATTAACTTGTAGACTATCTTCCCTCTCAGTTATTTTATTTAAGCAGCAAAAC
This sequence comes from Digitonthophagus gazella, assembly GCA_036711955.1. Classification (NCBI taxonomy): domain Eukaryota; kingdom Metazoa; phylum Arthropoda; class Insecta; order Coleoptera; family Scarabaeidae; genus Digitonthophagus; species Digitonthophagus gazella. Next base: position 14,752,684 of record JASCIT010000001.1, read on the forward strand.
AAAGTGAAATCCTATCTTTTTATGGTACTATTATAGAGTTTTAATTTGGTTATTAACCCACTAATTAAACTTTTCATCTCAATTAAACGTATATGGTTTTCCTGCAGTTTTAGAAATAGCTCATTTGTATATTCAGGTGTTCTAGAACTCACTTACCAAACGTTAATCGCACATTCTAGAGCTAATTTCATAGTGACTCAACGTAAAACTTCTCATTAAAAATTACTTCCTAAGGGAACTGGAGCCCTTTGAGGATGATGGATGATGTATCAGAACAACATTTTTTAAAACAACCTGCAGATCTTCTTATTATGATATGTCACTCTTTAAAACAGAAAGCTCTATAAGAAAATAATAATTAATTGATTTGAAATACTTGATTAAAAAATAAAACAGATCGAAAAACCGCTTGAAGCAACCTTCCTGGCCATTTCTTTAATTTGTTTACAGTTATCTTAAAATAAGTGGAAAATTGTGTAAAATATTTTCGCCTTCATAAAGTAGTCATCGCCCCCCAAAAATGTTTAATGAAATAATCGTCCACAACGAAGATACCAGCACCCACTAGGGGGCGATATTGCCCACGTTGAAAAGCACTGGTTAATACCAAAGACACTGGACTAACAGGATAGCTCAATCTGCGATAATCGTCCGCCACCCTTTAACGTCACTGCCAGGCTTAACGTCTCTGTCTTATACTGAAACTGCAACAAAACGGTCAGCAGTGACGTTAAACTGGCGGCTCACAGTGGTCTGGACGTAATGAAAACTTGACCGAAAATATTTTTTTGCTGTTTACAATTAAATGAGCTTTTGAAACTTGGCATATAGCTGTTGTAATATTATATTATTAATGTTATATAGTTAGTATTATTGTAATATTAAATGTATGATGCAACTTGTTATACATTATCATATACCGAATATCGAGCGGTATTTCGCGCATGTCAACGAACCGACTGAGAGAGTAAAGTAACCACGTTGTACGAGACGTTCGTTTATTTTACAATAAAATAGTTAGATCTCAAAAACGTGTATTTATTAAAACATGGTGTCAGGTGTCTGGAGGATTCATCGCACAAATTGAATCAAATAAAACTTCGTGTATTCATCTTATAAATTGAATCGAAGTAATCGAAACAGACATCAAGTACAAAATGGATTCCGCGGTGTTGGAATTAATCAAACAACAGACCGAAACGTTGAAATTGGTAGCAGAAAAATTTCAAGGACAATCTAAAAGTAATATAAGTAGCGTTCCATTGCCAGTACCATTAAATATAGAAAAAGGGGATGTAACCAAGAACTTTGAATACTTTGTTAAAAGTTGGAACAACTACTGTGTGGCTAGTGGTATGGACAAATGGCCTGGATCGGAGGAGCAAAGGAAAGTTCACACTTTACTTACGGCCATTGGGGATAAAGCCATGGTAAAATACAATTATTTTAATCTATCTTCAACAGATAAAGAAAGTTGCGAGGGAGTTATAGCAGCCATTAGAAAAATCCTTAGTGGAAAGAAGAATATAATTTATGATCGAGCGATGTTTAATAGTGCAAACCACGCAGAAAATGAGACGTTTGATGAATATCTAATAAGACTACAAACTTTAATTGAATCATGTGAGTATAGAGATTTTAATGACGATCTTTTGAGAGATAGAATAGTGCTAGGCATAAGAAATAGAGATATAAGAAAGAAATTAATGACAAAACCTGATTTAACCTTAGAACAAGCTATAGACATTTGCAAAGTAGATGAATTGACAGTACAGAGAATGAGAAATTTGGAAACGGATAAAGATAATTCTGTTAACAAAATAATTAACAGAAAAAAAGAAAGAAGCTGTTTATTTTGTGGGAAGAAACACAAATTTGAGAAGGGAATTTGTACTGCTTTTGGAAAAACATGTAAAATTTGTGGAGGTAAGAACCATTTTGCAGTGGTATGTAAGAAAAAAGGTAACAAGGGAGAAGAGAAGATAGAAAAAAAGAGGAGAATAAAGGAATTAAATGTAGAAGAAAACAATTCATCAGCCTCAGAAGATAATGAATCCCAGGAAAGTGCTGAATATGGAATTCAGAAAATAGTAGACAACTCATCAAAGGGCGGAAATGTAAAAGTAATTTTGAAATTTATAATTAATGGGAATATCATCGAGAGAGCGTGCGAGGTGGACACGGGCGCAAATGTATGTATCATAGGCGTAGAAGAACTAAAGCGGCTGTTAAACACCAAAACACTTAAACTAAAAGAATCGAATCACAAGTTATATGCATTTGGAGGAAGTGAAATCCAGGTGGCAGGTGAGATAACTCTTTCTTGTTGTCATAAGAACAAATTTTATAAAATTAAATTTCACGTTGTAAATGTAAAACATGGACCACTTCTATCTGCGGCTACTTGTTTAGAGTTAGGAATTGTAAAATTTTGCAATGCTATTTATAATCAGGAACTTAATACAAATCATGAAGAATCTGTTTTAGAAAATCAGGCGAAGTTGCTTATAGATGAATATGAGGACGTCTTTCAAGGATATGGGTGTATTGGTAATAAAGTCACCTTGGAGATAGACAGTTCTGTGAAACCAATTATACAGAAAGCACGAAGAATTCCTTTACACTTAAGAGGAAAGTTAAAGTCGGAATTAGATTCTTTAGTAAGCAATAAAATTATAGCCAAAGTAGAAAAACATACCGATTGGGTTAACAACATCTTGCTGGTGCATCGGAATGACAAGCTGAGAATTTGCTTGGATCCGAAGCCTAAACAAAGCACTGAAGAGACCAAACACACAATTTGCTACGATCGACGAAATCCTACCGGAATTGGGAGAAACAAAGGTATTCAGTACAGTAGATACGAAAAAAGGGTTTTGGCAGATTAGACTAGATGAAGCCAGTAGCGATCTAACCACGTTTTGGACTCCTTTTGGAAGGTATAAGTGGCTGAGAATGCCTTTCGGTATTGCATCAGCGCCTGAAATCTTCCAAAACCGGATATCACAGATTCTTAATGGACTAAATGGAATCGAAGTCCTAGCGGATGATATATTAATACTGGGCAGAGGGAGAAATAAATCAGAAGCTCTCAAGGACCATAACAAAAATTTAAGAAACCTATTAGCAAGACTTCGACAAGCAAACTGCAAACTAAATAAAGAGAAATTAAAACTTTGCACGAATTCGGTAAAATTTTATGGGCATGTACTGACAGACGAGGGGTTGATACCAGATGAAAACAAAATAATAGCAATAAGAAACTTTCCAAAACCTCAAGATAAGGCACAATTGCAACGTTTCCTTGGAATGGTAACGTACCTAAGTCGTTATATAAAAAACCTCAGTAGCAAAGTCCATCACCTACGATCTCTTTTAAAGGAAAACACAGAATGGAATTGGACAGACAAAGCGAAAGAAGAATTTCAAAATCTTAAAGAGGACTTGGTAAAAACCTGTAAACTTACTTATTTTCAGAAAGGTAAACCAATAACCATAGAGTGCGAAGCTAGTAGCTACGGACTTGGAGCTGTAGTATACCAAGAAAACAACATCATTGGTTACGCATCTAGGACTCTAACAAAAACCGAGCAAAGCTACGCTCAAATAGAGAAGGAGATGCTGTCTATTGTATTCGCTTGTATGCGATTTGATCAACTCATTGTAGGAAATTCACTAACGACAATACGGACTGATCACAAACCTTTGATTAACATATTTAACAAGCCTTTATTAGCAGTTCCCCGGAGATTACAGAAAATGTTGATGACCTTACAACGTTATACGCTCACTTTTGAATTCATATCGGGAAATAACAATGTCCTAGCAGATGCGCTATCAAGAGCCCCTATGAGCACAACTGAAGGCACAGAAAACAGAATTACATTGTCTACGGTTTATAAAACTACAGAAAAGGCGCTTTGTCATCACTTAGAGAACATGAACATATGTGAAGAAGTTAATATCTCAGAAGAAAGACTTGCGGAAATTAAGAAAAGTACAGCCAAAGACGTCTGCTTACAAAAAGTCAAGCAATTTATTCTTACAGGATGGCCTAACACAATTCAGGAGCTTCCAGACGAAGTTAAAAGGTATAATGCTTTTAAACACGACTTGACTTATCAAAATGGATTGGTATTTAAGAATAACAGAATCGTGATACCGTTTGACCTCAGAAAAACCATATTAAATAAATTACACATTAGCCATAACGGTATCGAGGGGACAATAAACTTAGCAAAAAACAATGTTTTTTGGCCCGGAATGACCGCAGAAATTCGAAACAAAATAAAGGAATGTGAAATATGTACAAAATTATCTCCATCTCAACCAAAACCACCGATGCAAACGCATATGCTTCCAGAATATCCATTCCAATATGTTTCAATGGACGTACTCACCACCCAATACTTAGGAAAGAAAACCTATTTTTTGATCACTGTAGATCACTATTCGGATTTTTTCGAACTAAATGTCTTGAAAGACCTATCATCCAGTAGACTGGTAGATACGTGTAAACAAAATTTTAGTCGACATGGTATTCCACAAAGAATCTGCACAGATAATGCAACCAATTTTTCGAGTAAAGAATTTCAAAATTTCACCAAAGAGTGGGATATTTGTCACGTTTCTTCGTCGCCACATTACCCTCAAGCGAATGGCAAGGCCGAGGCTACTGTTAAAATTGCTAAGAATCTTATTCGAAAAACGGAGGAAAAGAAAGAAGATTTATATCTAGCCTTGCTACACCAACGAAACGTTCCGAACAAAGTAGGTACCAGCCCGGTGCAACGTCTATTTTCAAGAACTACAAGAACGCTTGTACCGTCAGCAACAAAGAACTATCTACCGGAAATTGTGAAAAATGTTGGTGAGAGTATTGAAAGAAACAAACAACAAAGTAAATTTTACTATGACAAGAAGACTAGACCTTTACCTAATTTGTGTATTGGACAGCCAGTTGCTGCTCAGCTACACCCGGAAACGACAAAGGATTGGCATCCAGGACGAATCGAAAAACAATTTAGCGACCGATCTTACTTGGTTAACGTTAATGGTGGACAATACCGTAGAAATTCGAATCATTTAAAGCCTATTCCAGAAAAAAACATTCAAACAGCAGAGCGAAGAGAGATTGAAGAGAGAGAAATAATCAGAGACACAGAAAATGTTACCAATAATGCCGAACCTATAATATCCTCGGAACCTGAAGATAACAGCAACAAAATAATCCCAAAAGAAAAAATGGAAGAAGAAAAAAGCGAAGAAATGAAGAAAAGAGAAGAAATTGTCACCTACAAGACTCCTGTTATAGACGAGGAAAAAAAGTCAAGAAGACCTAGTAGACTCAGGAAGACGCCAATCAAACTCAAGGACTATATACACAAAATAATATAACACTAAAAAAAAAAAAAAACAAAGGGCGTGTTGTAATATTATATTATTAATGTTATATAGTTAGTATTATTGTAATATTAAATGTATGATGCAACTTGTTATACATTATCATATACCGAATATCGATCGGTATTTCGCGCATGTCAACGAACCGACTGAGAGAGTAAAGTAACCACGTTGTACGAGACGTTCGTTTATTTTACAATAAAATAGTTAGATCTCAAAAACGTGTATTTATTAAAACAAAAGCTGAATAAGACCAAAAGCTGAAGGTTATGTCAAGTTTTGATCCAAATCCGTCACCCGGAAGTAGTACTTTACTTGAACACTTAGTCAATTCTTTTCATACAAATTAAGACATCGAACTGAGATAACCATACAAAATTCCATACAACACTATTAAATAATGAAAAATAACTAGATATAAAATTTTGGAAGAATTGAATAATCGGAAGTGGTGGTTTACCTGAACATATATCCAAATTGTTTCACAATCATACATCAATTTGAATTTAAATACGAATAGAATTCATAAATTTCACAGTGAAACTGCATAACGGTAGTAAGTAATATTAAAAAAGTATTCAAAAAAAAAGACATTTGGCAAAATTTTCAAAAAATTGAACGATATTTACAAGAACTTAAAATTTAGCAAATATATCTAGGAATGTCAAAAATTTTCGGTTATGTTATTTAGATAGCTTAATTCTGCTCAAAGCTTGGAAAAGTTATGAGTAAAAATTATTACAATACAAAACATTAAAGGTTATATATAAATAAATGAAAAAAAAATCAAAAGCGAAACAATTCTTAATATGAGCAGTCGTTGTTTTCTTGCTCTCCTTCTTCTGACCCATCTTCTTCCTCCGATCTTTCTTCATCTCCTTCCTCCCCGTCTTCTTCTGAAAACTCGTCCATTATAAACAATCTTTTAATGTTTCTATCCATATTTCTATGCTTCGCCGGATTTTCTTTTTGAAAATTAATTATAAAGGGGTCAGAGCTAAGAAATAATCTTTCAAACAAATCTTCGTTGATCTCTAGTCTACTACATTTTCATGTGTGATCCTTCCTAAATTCACGAATTTGTTTATTTTTATTTTTACAATTAGAAGTAGAACAAAAACTACATAAAAACGTATTCACCCAACCCAACCGATTAATGCATGAAGTTCGCTACATTCAAAATAACATTTTTTTAGAAGAGTGACAAAATGACTTATTTCGTACAAAAAATTAGTTTAGAGAGCTTCCCTTTAAGGAAACGGTAATGGGTTAAATAGCCAATTCGATGTAAAGGAAATGTTTTAAATTTCATCTTATTTTGTTTGTTATTACATGAAGCTATACCAATTATGAATAAATTTTTCCATAAAAATTATAATTTATGTGACAAAATTCGGTGCACTATCTGTTCTTCTGTGTTCTTCTATGAGATATTTACTTTAATACATTTAACATTATAGTTTTGTTACAGACCATTTTAGTGCACATAAAACACAAAATCAAACAACTATTGAAACAATTAAATTCAACTATAAAGTTATAAATGTTAACCCCTTAATGCACATTTTTTTAATCAATTTAGGTACAAAAAAATCATTTAATTTTTTTGCAAATAATTATTATTTATGCTTATTTTAACTAATTAACTATTTAAATAATATTTTAATTGAGTATGGTAGATTTTAAAACAAGGTACTGCGCAGAGTCCCACTTTACACTCACTGCACCAATATCTTGTTTCTTTTCTGATTTTTTTGCCCGTGCTGTCTTTTTTTGAACAACATACTGCACAATTTCTATAAGGTACAGCCTTTTTTTCAGTTGGAGGAATAAAGTCAGGAAAATGTCGTTCCGTTAGTCGTAATGTTCCCATATGTCTTTGTCGCCCTGCCTTCTTGACGTTTGTACTCAAGTGATATTTTTCTATAATTTCTTCTATCAGTTTTGTTCTGTATTCCAAATTATCCATCGCACCTCCATTCTTTTTGTACAAAATAAAAGAGTTGAAAATAGCAAAATCAAATAAATGCATAAATATTTTTTTATAATATTTTTTTTTCCGTTTTTTAGTTAGTTGATAGTCATGTAAGTGTTGATCTAATCTATCGACGCCTCCCATGGTGTTATTGTAGTTCACAACTAATTTAGGTTTCTTTATGGGATTTCCTTCTTTATCTTTCTTCGTAGTTAGGACATTTTCGGGATTGTGAATTGTCGACAAGAGACAAATTTCTTTCTTGTCATGCCACTTCATTACCATGACTTTTTTTCTCTGGAATGCTATAGACTCTCCTTTTTTAGTTTTTTTAGTCACAAGTTGTCGTGGTAAATCTTTTCTATTAGACCGCAGAGTACCATATAAATCAGTCTTTTTGAATACAAGGAAATCTGCTAATTGTAGGGATGTGTAATAATTGTCGGTCGTTACACAATATCCCATATATAGTAAAGAATCTGCTAACGACAATACGACCTGTGAAGTCATAGGCATGTCTTTATATTTTTGGGATATTATAGTTCCTTTTCCAGTATAAATAATAAACGAATACAAATACCCTGTTTTAGATTCGCAGAGCATGTAGATTTTTATCCCAAAACGGGATCGTTTTAGAGGGATGTACTGGATCCAACCCAATCGTCCTTTGTACAATAACAAACTTTCATCTATACTTATGTCTCGTTCAGGTTTATAAAATGTACTAAATTTTCTATTTAGAGCTTCATAAGTAGGCCAAATTTTGTTTAGTTTAGGATTCGGATGAGTATGACGGTCATATGATTCATTATCAGAAAAATGTAATTTTTTTTATGTATAAATATCGACGTAAAGACATTAGTTTTGGAAATATTGGAGTAGCAAAAATGTCTTTAGTTATCCAGTACATTCTTTCTTCTGGCTTTTTTAGTATTCCTTGAATTATATTTATACATAAAAATATTTGCATTTCCTCTGTTTTTATAGGCAATAAAATATCACACGACTTTCGTGGTTGTTGTTCTGCATAGCGATTAGATTCGGTGATCAATAAGTTCATCAATTCATTATCAAAAAATAATTGGAAATAATCTAAGACTGCAAAATTATATGCATTGAATGAACAACCTGGGACACTATACTTCATTTAATAACTAGGAGGAGTGAATCTCAAAACCCCATTTACATAGGAAAAAGTAACTAAAAAATACACTAAACATTTTTAGCGGCAAATTTGAATTCTAAACTTCAAACCAGTCACATTTATGCAACCAACAAAACACCAAGCGTTTGAACGTAGTATTCTAGAACATACCAAATATCTCTATGGCCGTTTATCTATAGGTACATTGTTCAAAATTTATCCAAAAGACGTTCCTTGTGTTTACCTATTATATCCAACAGATGACATCGCACCATACCTTCTTCGAACTTAATATTTTTTGATCGCAACCATTTGAGCACATCGAAAAAGCGAGAAACAAGTTGATAAATTAGGTAAAGCACCTAACCTCAAACGCTAAAAACAATAAATGACAAAAACCAATTTTTTTGTCTTTGTAAACTTGACTGCGGAGCGACCAATAATAGTTCACTATTTTGGCGCGCAAAATTCAAATCACTCCTCCTAGTTACTAAATGAAGTATAGTAAACTGGAAACGTGGTGGTGCTGAATTCAAGATATCTGTATTTATTTGTTGCCAGATATCATTTGATTGGTCATCATCCTCGCTTTCCTCCGAATCCGATTCTACATCGCTATCGTCATTTCCGCTTTCTGATAAATTGGCATACTCAAATTCAGAATATTTTTGATCAGACATTTGGCTAGACAAATTTTTCTAAATATATTTCTAAATATTTAACAATAAAAAAAAATCTTACCAGAGATAAAATATATTATATTGTTATACTAGCGTAAAACTTATTCTAGCAAAATGTCTTGGATTTTCAAATATACTATACGTCCGCAAAAACAAAAAAGTAACTTTTAGAATGATAATGTGAGTCTGGCTCTATTCTTAGCATAAGCAAACGCCAATTCCAAGAATGGCAACAATCTACCATCCAACGTGACAGACACGAATTTAAAATATCGCTCAATGGTGGCAATAGTGGCACATCTCAAAAATTGTAATAAAGGAGAAAATGGCGTTTAAAAATTGCAGTAATTTGAAATGCGATATCCATGCACTGGAATATAGATAAAAATGAAAAGAACCATAATGACTAATGTAATTTTTGGAAGTTGGATTAATAAAAGAAATCGATAAGCAGCAATGCTACCGTCGTATTAAATTTGTGTCACTATTGCAGCTACATATAAGTCCCAATTGAAATAAGGTTACAGTGTAACATCCGTCATTTATTCGATTTGAGATGAACTAACTTTGTGGCGATCTTGCAGATACAAAAGGTATAAGATGCCAGATTTTAATACAACAGTTACTAGAATATTTACGATTTTTGAGATGTGCCACTATTGCCGCCGTTGAACGATATTTGGAAAATTATATTTCTATAGTAACCGTGATCCATACTGAGCTATAGTATTTTGAGGCATAAAATTACAGTGACCGTGACGTTCACGGAGCTGTACAATTCTGCCGGTAAACGTTGCCCGTATATGTCACGGAGGTGTGCATTAAGCGGTTAATGAATACAAATATTTTTTTTCCAGATATGTAACCACTTGTTATTTCCAACCAAAGCAAATTCCAGTTTGTTACTCGGAAACGATGATATTAAATATTGGGTCGTCAAAGAAAAAGTTTTTTCAAACTGTGTATTATAAGGTAAGTATTATTTTAAAATCAATCTGAATAATTAAATAAATAAAATATTAAAAACAATTCTTTTTTTAGAACACTCTACAGCCACATAAATGGAGTGAAATGATGCATACAACGATTAAAAGAGAACCCGAACCAATGTTACAAAAATCCGAATTAACCATTCCAGTCGAAAAATCGGAGTATCATTATATTTCTTTAGAACCACAACAACAAATTGCAGTTGCTTAATAAAGATACTTTTTTATGAATTTATACAATTATTAACACTTAAGTAATAACCTCATTAATTTAAGATAATAAACCTACCATAAATATGTGTTAAACTTTTTTTAATAAAAAAAATATATTTATATGATTAAGATTTTTTCTAATGGCACTCCTGCTTTCCTAGAACTATTTTATAATCAAGCGAAGTTAGGTTGGTAGCCGTAACTTCTGACAGTCACCTAACCTAAAATTGTTTACTCTCCTCTGTCAAAATGTAGTAAATGATTTAATTTAGTAGTGTATTTATAGAAGTAAGAGGTGAGTAATTCATTATTTCTATCCATAGAAATTCTCCAGTATTGTATCTTTTATAGATTTAACCTTGATAATAAAATATTTCAAGTGTATTTCTTAAATAACACAAATTTGTATTCATCAATTTATTAAAAATGGAAAATAGAAGTAAAAATATAAAGTTAATTAGCGAATTGTAAGCGTTAAATTCTTTAAATACTTCATATTTTAAGGTTTAGAATTTATCCTTGTATAAATATCAAAGTCAGGAAATTTACACCACTGATTATTTACAAATTTAGCATATGAGTGTTGGGTTTCGTTAATTTTTAATCTTTACACTGTTATTGCTTTGCATTTATTGTTTTAATTAATGTAATTTAATTGCTTTGATTTAATGTACATTAAATTTATATGGTGTGATATTTTGAAGATCAAAACAACTTAATTATTAATACATTAATAATTAAGTTACGCATTTAGTAGTAATATCAAAACAGTTTGATGGAATTTTAGTCCTTTACTAGTTCAAATTTTAGAACTTTATATTATTATTAATGTTTATCAAAACTAATGGTTTACAAAAATAACAACTAGATATATCTACGGTGAATAAAAATTAATGTAAGTTTTAAAAGTAAATGAATTATAGAAGTAATATTGTTGTTGTGAAATCAACATTTAATTTATAATTTTAGATTTAATTGTGGAATATCCTATTAACTAGTTATGTTACAAAAAACTTAAATGTTGTGTAACCATAAAAGTACAGCATTAATCGCGTTTTGAAACAGCCGATTACTCGTCCTTTACGATGACCTTTTACTCCATCCGTAATTTTTTCTTTTTATATATTTTTTTATTTATTGCAAGTTAGAAAATTTATTTGTTCGTATCTTTCAGCCAATTAAACCGTCGGCCAAGATTACATTCTGCAGGTTGTTATCGCCTGTTAAGCAATTTTACGAGCAATTATTTTATTTAAAACGTTTTCATTTTAAAATTATTTATTGTGTGGTGGTTGCGGCACTTGTTGGTTTCTGTTTACAACCAATACTTCCTGTAAGTCATATATTATAGAGAAAAGTAAGTAATCTAAATTTAGTACAATAAAAAAAATAGTCTGGTGATAATTTAAGTTTAGAAGGTCATGGTTATGTTCAATCTCAAATTATTAGAAATTTTACAACCAAACACTGTGCGTCAGGGAAAGCAAGTCACCCGAAAGATTAATATTTTAAAAATTTCATTTTTTTAAATTTATTTATTAATAATTTAATTTACTTATTTTAAAATGTTATTTTTAAGTTACAGTGCAAGCTTGTTAATCCGGCACCATAACATTTTTAGCATTGACGAATTACGGGATATTATGGATAATAGAGAAAAAAGTTTATTAGCATAAAAAAAAATTATAGTCAACATTCTAATTCCACTTTTATATTCCTAGAACCACCCGTCACTTACTTTAGTTTCCTTATTCTTATAGATTTTATCACAAAAAATTAAAGCTTTTTGTCGAACTACCGCCTATGAGAGTCTTCTTACAATGACTTTCTTGAAGAAAGCAAAAATATAAAGCATTTTTCATAAGTGGACATCCTCCTGCCTTCCTTTCTTGACAACTTTCTATTCCTGAATCGCTTTGTTTAACACAAGACTATCTTTTCTCAATTTTTTTATATCATAAATTGTTTTACAACGAACGTTATATTCACAAGCTATGTACGCCGAACTTTTACGTGATTAAAATTTTCTTAAAATTTCCATTTTTTAAAACTAGAGAGAACGTTACGTATCTATATTTTGTTGTTTTACTATTCATTTTGATAAAATAATTGTAAAAACCACCTTTTTGTGACTATTCTTACTAATCATTGCACATGCATCAGGTGACGAAATAATAAATATACAGGATTATAAATAGTCTTTCAATAAGAACTCTTGAAATTTGTTGGGTTCTCACAGCCATGTTTTTAAAGCAATAACTTTTAAATTTGCCCTGAATTGTGCTTTAGTCTTTGATAAGTAATTAAGTTGTGACGGATATAATGTTCAAGTACTGCGTTTAAAAAGTTTTTACGCTTTATGTGATTTTTATCCTCACCACAACAGCTCCTATTCAGTCGACTAGTTGGCGATTAGGACGTGAGCTGAATACCATAGTGGTGAGATTTAACCCCTTTAAATCATATCCTTTGTGGCTATCTTCAATGACAAATCTATACGAATATAGATTTATACAGCAAACAATTAATGTCCTCAAAGTCAACATGACGAATATCATCCAGCAATTTCAACCAGGTTTACGCGATAAAGTCATCAAAAATTGGATCTCTGGAGTATATGCTATACAAGAAAACCTAGGAAGATATTTGAACGATTTTAAATGTCATATTTAACTCTTAAAAGTCCTTTTTCCAGATATTGTGGACATTATATTGTTCTTTGCCGAATCCTATGTGCATATATTGTGGACTAGCATCTGGGCAAATCAAATGTTATGTTTGAAGTACTGCGATTCAGCAAATATCATGTGTAAAAATAAAAAAAATATATTTAGGGTTAATACCATAAAATATTCTTTCAAGCAAAATACATTTTGTTTAACCCCTTAAGGACCAGACCCGAGATATCTCGGGATAAAGTATACGGTATCAAATGGCCGTAAAAAAAAATCGGTCCTTAAGGGGTTAAAGTAGATACCTCACCCAGAACTTATTTTATTTATATTTAAAAATAAGGCGTTCTTATTGGAGTACCCTATACATAGTACCTACAATTTTATTTAACACCGAATTATCGAGTTGATTGTAAAAATTGTGAAACGCCGGATTATTAAGAGTGTTGGATTACCGAATGCCGGCTTAGCGAACTTGTACTATAATTTATTTAATATCTTATATAAATTTATTTACATAGGGTGGCTGATGCTTAAACTTAAATATTGAAGGAAAGTGTAATAAAAGTATACCAACTTTAAAATGATTCATTTACGTGATCATATTTAAGAAAGATTTTCACATCCAGATATGCAGGTTTTGTATGGAGTTACTCTGTCCCAATTACCTTTATGAAAGAAATAACTCGATGTGATCATAGATGATATGTTTAATGTTTTATTAGTTACGCTGGGCCATAGTTACATACGTTGAATATTTTATATGGGTAACTTGGCAATATTTTCGCGATGACGTTATTGTAAAGGGTGTAAAATCCACAATTTACTAAATAGGTGTGAATCTACAGACGCAACCTATTTAAATTAAATGATATGTTGAATTCAGTTACCTAATTGTAAACACATTTTGTTTAACCTCGTTTAATACTTTATTTGAAAGGCAATAAAACAGAAAATTTTCTAATTTGTACCCTGATTGTATTATCAAACGTAATATTCGCTATTGAATAAACCCTATGTCTGAAAATTAACTTAAAAACCGACTATTTTATGCCCTGTACTTTTCAACCATCGAAATAATTAAAATATTTTTTGACTAGCAATGTGGATAACGATGTAATCTTTCAACAGAACTCGACAAATTCCCGGAGAAACTATTAACACTCCCAAAACTTCTATTTATAGGAGTATGTACCGAATTTATACAAAAATCTGAAAATTGAAATAACTTCTAAACTGTTTACTTTTATATAAGGTGTTAGACAAAAAACGCCCAAAGCCATATTTCGGTTATTTCTGTTCGAATTTTTATGAACCATGTATCGAATGAAATATTTTAAGATCATTTAAAAATTTTTCAGTGTTCCTTCCCTTTCAATCGACTATGACTTTTCCTTTTCAAATTGTGATACATATTTTTCTCCACGCTATTTCAAAGACTTTTTCTGAATCAAACGGCGTAGAATACGTATACTTTTATTAACCAGTCAACTGTGTTTGACGAGTATCCTCGTCATGACGTAAAATTGTGCAACTCATAAAAAGTAGTGATATTGGCTATTTAACCCTTTGGCCTATAACCACGAGTCTGACTCGTGGTAAAACATTTGTGCCATGAGCGAAAACCACGAGTCTGACTCGTGGTAAAAAATTTGTGTCATAAACGAAAACAACGAGTCTGACTCGTGGTAAAGATTTGTGCCATAAGCGAAAACCACGAGTCCGACTCGTGGTAAATCTTTTGTGTCCTATTGCCCCTAGTTTTTTTTCTCGCCAGTTCAGGTACACGGCTAAACGCAGCTAAATGGTTGAGTGTCACAGCGCGCGATCAATTTTCTCGTATACTATGGCTCGCGCAAATGGCAGATGTTGTGTAGGCCAAGGGGTTAAATTGTAATTTTTGTGAAAATCAAAACATATTCTCAAATTTCAAGATGTTTAGAATATTAGAGGCCAAGTCGAAATAATACAAACAAATAAAAAATATGAAAAATTTCAAATGCGCTCGTATAGGGGCGAGCTTTCAAAACGAAAAGCTACAGTTAACTGGTTAACTGTTTAGTGCAGAAAAAGAATAATAATACTTCTCTTATCCAATGTACTCCGTTTTTATCGAGTAGTCAGTCAAAAAATTTTTGTCGAACTTTGTATGATCACCCCGACATTACGTTTGTGGTACTAAATTGGAACCATATGTACAATGCCTTAAAAAGCTTTAAATATCGTATTTTTAATCAAATATTTTTGAACGTCAAATCAATCGTATCTTTTCATTAGCGATCTACAGATGGTGCCGATTTTAGCATTTTTTCGTCAAAAAATCTTGAAATCGGAAAGTATCAATTATAAGTGGTTTACAATCCATGAATTTCTTTAGAATTTTCATACATTTTGCATATCTTTTCGTAAAAACTGTCGCGAGGAAAGGAAAGTATTTTAATTTTTTTAATGTAATATCCCTTAAAACGTTTCATTGGTAGCTTGCTCATGAAAATTCGAACAGAAATAACTAAGACATGGCTTTGGGGGTTTTTTGTCTAACACCTTGCATAAGGCATATTTGGCTTGATCAACTACAATATGTATATATTATATATTTAATATTTCAATATTAACGTTTACGTGCCAGACACCTTGTATACCAAATGTATTTCATATTACGTCAACCATTACCTTATGGGTATACATATGCAAATGGCTCACCTATTATGGATCCGAGGGTAGTACTATTTATTTCTTATTCATTTATTAATTTTTCGGTTGGCCTATTTTATTTGACGCACACTGTATCATAAAAGCTTTTTTTTTGAGTAATACTTTAAATAAATAGAAAAAATAAATTAAAAACTAAACTAATGTAAGTTGGTTCGTTGCCTTTTTAAAAATATTACGCAAGCGCATTTCACTTATATGTAATTTTTGTACAAGTATTTCGTATTTTTACATTGAACAATAAACAATGAAAACCTTGTCAAGGTTTTTATTGTGAATTTTGAATTATTAATATGTGTAACATATGCTTATTAAAATGTTTGATGTGTATAGAAAAAATATCAAAGGTAAGAATTATTATTCTTTATTAGAAGTTAAGAATTATTATTATTTTCTATTTAAAAGATATGATTAATTTATTTTTACATTCGGTAAAATGAAATTTTAATTAATTTAATTTTTAGGTCTTATTTTTTTTTCAAAAACTGAATTTATCTCATTAAAGAAAATTAATTATTTTTTTCTTTTTTGTAATAAATGACTCACACTAAATTTTACAACTACAACCTTTAAAAAAATCTAGTTTTTTTTACAAACAACATTCGTGTGTACGAATTGAAGAGATAACGAACCGAGTTACTATCGCATATTGTTATGTGTTTACAAAATTCTTGCTTCTTGATATACATATAAGCAATGCACGTCTTACGCTCTGTAGTACTCTCGAACTTGGCACAGACATAGTACGCTCTTAGCCTTTGACCTCATAATTCATAGATTTGAAAACAAAAAATTTCTTTTGTGGCGTTTCTAAGTGAACCACTATCATTTCCCCGAAAATTCGTCTTGTTATTTCCACAAACCAATGGCAGAATCTGGTTGTAAAGAATGTAAAACAGAATCCTCGTATTCCACGTTAAGTTTAATCACGTCGAGGATCAGTGATTACACTTCAAAAGTGATTCGAGCGGTGACGTGCACTAAATTAATATTAATGAGCGACTTGAACCATTTTACTTTCGTGCCACTAAAAAATGAAGAGAATTGAAATGAATTGATGTTTGGTATGGTGGAATTTTAAAAGGAAAAAAAAGCAAGAAGCGAAAAATTTTATTGAACTTTATTGTTAACGATTAATTGTGCCGCTTTCTTGTTGAAGTAGAGAGTGAAAAAATGAATTTCGTTCCGTTACAGAGATCGTACAAGTACATCATGTACGCCACGAAACAACCCTCGTTAAGAATTTCGCATTCCGACTTGAAGTGTAAGAATAATTGTGGATATTATGGAAATGCAGATTGGGGAGGTAAGTTTTATATTTTTTACAAATTTTATATTCTTAAATTAAATTATAGAATTTTTAAATGAAACATTGAAACAGATTAAATGATTTTTCAATAGATTATACAAGGTGTCCCGTTTTGATTGTCCGATCCTTCACTGGCATATTCCCTGACTGAAAATAAATAAAAAAATTCAAATGAACATAGATCCGAAAGTGATTTGTTTTCGAGATATTGGAAATTTAGTTCCATAAGTTCACCTATTATTAACAAAATCGAAGTAAATACAATTGTTAGATATAAAAGCTTGTCGAAACTATCGCAACTACTTGATAATTTATTGTAATAATGTTAATAATAGATCGCCTTATGAAACCACAATATTGAATATCTCAAAAGCAAAGCATTTTCAAACTTATGTTCATTAGAACTTTGTTTTCAGGTAGAGAATACGCTGGTAAATGATCGGACAACCAAAAACATGTACTTAATGTAAAGAAATACATTAAAGTGACATTGACTTTTATAAGAAATTATTGCAATAGATTGAAAAATCGTTAGCGTAGTTACATAAAATCTTTTCTTGGAAATAATATTTTTATACCACAAGTCAGATAAAACTGCATTAAATTTTCCAATCGAAAGTATATACACCACAGATTGTGCGTGTGCCAAGTTAAGATGTGTATTTCGCTGATAAATTTTACTTATCTCCAAACTTTACTTTTGGGACTTGGTCCATTATTTTTCCACTCCTCTATCTGCAATTAAAATCTCATAAACTTGGGATAACAAAAGCCGTTACCGCACATTTATAACTTTGTTACAAGAATTACACTTACAATTAGAACCTAATGAAACTAAACTGGTGAAATACTGTGTTATCTTAAGCTGAAGTTTTGAATTTATTATCTTTAGTTCTTAACTACCTAAGTTTGGATAATGTAAGTTTCCAATAAGAATGGAAACATTTCAAGATAAAACATTATTTTCCTTTTTCCTCACTTTTGTGTATTGATTTTGATTTTATAAATTCTGTGAGTTTTTCTGAATTTAAATATTTCAGTTTTTTTTGTATTTAACCTAAGCCAAGATACTTACAATTTTTAAATAAACTTTGTCTTATTGTTAATTAACAGTTTAATTTTTCTAAATGATATCAAACCAAGTACAGTGAAATCTCAGTGAAATCACTGGGCGGACACCAACGAGACCGACCGAAAGTGTCCGTTTTTTTTTAATGAAAACTATAATTTAAAAAATCGGTTATTTCAAGTGTATATGTAAATGCCTTTAAAATAAACAAAAAACTAAGATTCATTAAGTAGAACTAGGAGTATTCTTGCCCTCGTATTAAATAATAACAATAATAATAATAACAGGCGTCCAGAAAACGTATTTCTAATTTGGAAAGCAGCTCCAAAGACCCTACATCTCCGTGATTTTCGGCAAAACGTTTAAGCTGATTGGTCAGAGTAATAGCTTCACCATAATTTTTGATATCCTCCGCTGGAACTGGTACCTCATCGACGTCAGAATTTTCGGACAGTTGTTCGACTTCTAGATTTTCGATTTCTTGTCTTAAATCTGGGTCTTCAACATATAAATTTTCATCCATTTCCAAAAAATTGTTAAGGTTTTCACTGTTAGTCAATTCCAACCATTTTTTATTTTTGATGATATCTGTAAGTTTATTAAGTGGTAAGTCATCTTCTGGATCAGATGTAAAAGCCTCATTTAGTTGCTCTTCACTTTGCATATTGTCGTGCTTAAATCCTGCTTTAAGGAGCAATTTTTAACTGTTTCCTTGGTTACTTGGGCCCAAACGATTTTTGCAAAGTACAATACATTCGTATATCTTTTTCTACATAGACTTAAAACTAGTATTGAACCCCGTATGTAGCGAAAAAATGAGAACGTTTAAATTTCGGTGTACTCGGGGAATGAGGGACATTCAAGCTAAGCAGAGAGGCACAACATAGGTTGCGCTTGTACCTTGCAAATATTGAAGTTGCCAAACACCGGTTAAAGGGAAAATCTTCCATTAAAGGGAGACAGCCAAGTCAGCGCGCAGCACGATTGTCCGTTTAAGAGAACATCTAGTATCCGCGTCTGTTCAAGAGAATGTACGTCCAAGAGAGAGTTAACGCAATGCAAATTATATGAGACTTGGTTCGTTCCATGAGAAACTGTCCGTCCAAGGTGGTTGTCCACGAAGGGAAATTTCACTGTATTGGTTTTTCTTTCTTCCATTTTCTGCATTGATTTGGACTCTGTAGACTTTAATTTGAGGTTTTTGACTTGAATTTAACATAAACCAAAATACATATTTGCAACTTTTAAATAAACTTTACTTTGTCTTACTGTTAATTAACCATTTAAATTTTTCCAAATGATATCAAACACAGTACTTTGATTTTTCGTTGAAGTTATCAAAATAAGTCTGTAGATATGTATTAAAATAAAAATCATGCAATAGCTGAGGAAAACCTGACTACAACTGAAATAGTCGAAACTAGTAATCTACAAATAAATTCTTATTAAAAACTTGTTTTAAAAAGAATTCATTTGTCTTGAACAAGAATTTGTATTTTCATTGATTCTATTTGGAGAAAATAAATTCATATTAGTATGAATATTTTTCATTATCTTTTTTTTTTGTATTTTTTTATTATAATCTTCTTTTTAATTAAACTGCAGCACTGTAGTTTTCTCCAGTAGTTTTTATTTAACGGCTACAGGAATAAAATGCTTCATGAACATTATTTTAAATTTTAATTATAACAAATTTTCCAGATTTCATCTATAGGAATTAAGAAAAGATTTTCATCTTAAATTAAAGCTTAAAAATTTTATTATTTATTGTAACAGTTAAATTTGTTCTAATTATACCAAAAAAAATTAAAAAATGATAGGACCGAAGAGTTTTAATCGAACCTAACATAATCTCACAACTTGATGAGCAACTTTGAAAAATCATAACGATTTTACTTATAAGAATTTAAGAACTATTTTTATCTTAAATTCAGGAGATTCTATTTTGGATTAAGAAATGATAAATTTGTTCTAATTCTTATCAAAAAAAAAAATAAATAAATAAAATTCTTGAAGTTGGCAAACATTCAGTACATTTAACTAACAGTATCTTCTAAAGAGATTTGATGAACTTTAAAAAATGGATTCAGTTTCCGGTCTTGGTCGGGAACGGAGGAAGTGTTTGTGATGGCCTAAAATGCAGAGTTTCCTTCAATTATCAAGTTTATTTAGTGCAATCTGTGAACTATTTAAGTATATTAGTTTTCTTATAAATCACGTATTACATATTTATTCTTCAAGTATCGGAGAGTTAAAACAACAACAGCAACAAGTTTAGAAATTCGTACGAAAATTATGTTTGTTCTAATTATCACCATTGTTTTTTTTTTCGATTTGGCTAAGAATTAAAGATTTTATTTTCTATAATAAATGTTAATTTATTCAAATCATAACTAATAAATTAAAAGAATATATATTTGTTAAAAATACCGATGAATTCCTTTTATACCTATGTCCTTAATTTATGTTCTTGTTTAATTGAAACAAAAAGAAACTAGGACTAATATTAAATCAACTTCGATTAGGAATATCTGATTTCTCTCGCATATTTATTTTAATTATTAAGACAAACCTACATGTTAGACCAATTAATTAAAACATCACCGTCATCAATAAAACTTTACCATAATCGTTAAGTAACAAAAGTCTAAAATCACCTGAATGTTGTTTTCGTTTAAATGTTTGTTTTGTTTAGGACTAATAAATTAACCATTAAAATGAGTAACCAAAATAGAACTTGAACTATTTCAGGTTAAATTTGTTTACAAATTCTACAACGCGACATGAAACGATAACATTCGTGGTAGACGGCGTGTTACTGCCGCCAATTCTTTATTGTGAAACGCATAGTTGTCATTGCACTCGCCATAGATAAGTGTATTTGTTCCTGCGACGGGAGGAACAAATAAAAATATCGTCCGAACGAAGCAAATTCCATGTTTGTTTAGTCTATTAACAGAGTTTTATTTTAAACATTTTACCAAAAGTTCTTCACACTTTTTTGTTTAAATTAAACCCTTCTGTTAGCTTATGAATATTACAAATAATACTACAAATAGTTTTGTAACATGTCACTGACCTTTACAACTTTACAAATATTTACACTTCCAATCAACTTTACTCAAAGATCTTCACGTGAAAATTTGACCTTCTATCGTGAAGTTTTCCATAACAATATTTGATTGCACTTAGAAATCTTCAGTAAATGGATGACTAACACAAAGTTATTAAACGGTTGATTTTGTTAAATTTAAAACATAAAAAATGATTCATATCTTAAAATATTGATATTAAAGTCCATTGGAAAGAAAAAGAACCTATTTTAGTTAACTCTGCAAAACCGTTACTCAACTTTGTACTGACACATGTAGATATTTTTAGCAACAATATTCCTTAACATGACGATGTAATTCTATTTAAAATTATTATAAGTCTTTACTGTAACAAACTTTGATTATACGATAAAAATATTTGAAAAGTTAATTTATTATACACCAAGTAGTTCTTTTTGATAAATAATATTGATTAACATAAAAATTTTATGACATCTTAAAATATTGATTCTAATAATTAGAAAAATAAGTTATTTTAATTAACTATGCAATATCCTTTTTAATCTTTGTACTGGCACATGTGGATAGTTTTAATAACAATAACCAGAAGTGACGTTACTTAATGTGACGTTACATTGCTATTTAAAAGTATGAGAAAACTTATTTGTATTATTTTTATCGTGTTATGTCCAAATAGATTTAACGGTTTCATCGGCATGTGAGGTCGCAGGGGTTATAGAACATCTGCTAATCATATCCTCATATTTTCTTCACACCATTCTTGTTTGCAAATGTTAAAATAGCGGTGATCTAGTACCAGCGTCAAACCACTTTGCGAAACGATCGCTTGTATAAAATAAATTAAATAAAGTAAATTATGTTACGCAAAATACTTGCTGTTATCTACGACCGTTTTATTTTTACTTGTTACTGGGATAAACTGGCCAGTATAAAAATGTAGATATTTCCAACTGTTGTCTGGATTTAAAGATAACTGCCTCTTTTCTAATTACATTGTAAACATATTTTTTGTATTCTTCTTTCTTTTTTAAAGGATATTATAAAAGAATTTATAATTTATTTTTGTTGTTATCAATCAGGTTATTGTTCAAAATGTTATCGAAATGCAATGGAAAGAGAACGACAAAAGAAACAAGATCAAGGTCGATCGCCAATTGCCGGATTTTCAAAATTCGAAGAAAAGAAGCAACAACAACGCGACAAGAAGACAAAATATCTGAAGCAATTAACGCCCGTTTTCAGAAGATCGTCAACAGCCAAAGGTTTGTTATAGATTTTTCACGCATTTTAAATCATTTCAATTAATAAATAAATAGACTTTTGGTTTGTACTTTTACTGCTTTTTATTGTTTAATCTGCAACTAGTTTCGGCTACTCGCCATCATCAGGCAGTTTTCCAACATAACACGTGTATTGTTAATCATCCTGACTTTTAATTTTAAACTGTTAAGTGTATCAGAGTAAATTAAGATTAAAATGGATGTAAATTATATTTTTTGGAAAACTGTCTGATGATGGCGAACAGCCGTTGCAGATCAAACAATAAAAACCAGTAAAATTACAAAACAAAAGTCTATTTATTTACTAATTACCGATTGGTAGAATGGATTGGATATTTGATTTTCACTCATTTCAATTAAATTAACTTATATCTCTTAATAGATCATGGTAGACCCGAATCGCGACATCACGAGTTAAGACACGTTAATCCAGATACAGAAAAATTAGAATTGGAATTTATAAGCACATATGGTAATTTGGGTCAAGATGTGCGCGAAGATTTCTTCAGGTGCGTTCGAAATTGCAATACGAAGATCCGGGATCAATTAAATACCCGTCATATAGAAGAAATCGCGGAAATGGCGCAGAAATATTACACGGTATTTTCCGAAAGGATTAATAACCATCCAAAGTATGAAAAAGTCGAGCAAGATATTAAAGATCAATTGGTTGATTTCTTTGAGAAATTTACTATGACAGCTCTTAATAGGTTAGTAGCTTTTAAGGTAACAAATTAAAAAGATGGTTTACATTTTTGTGTATTTTTCAGAGATTTATTTTGTCCTGGCACAACAAACGATGAAGAGAAAGATTTGAACATACAAGCGAGAATCAGACAGTTGAGTTGGGTTAACGCACATCACTTAGATTGCTGTATAAGCGAAACAAGTATCGAAGTGCGTGACTTAGTTTATACAGCTATTACTGATTTATTAGGTAAGTTTATAAAAGAATCACGAATAAAATCTGTTGAGAAGTCTATATTTGATATTTGAAGAAAGTAAACAAGGCTTATTAAAAGCTGCTGGCTTGAAGATTTTTCTGCTTTAATTTAACACCTACTAGGTGACAGCGAGAATGGCCTCATTAGTCCCCAGAGAGAGAGAATAATCTTTATTTGGCTATCGACCCAAAGGTCTTTCCGCCAGTATGTATATATAGGTTTATTTACATAGTTTCATAATGATTATAATATACATAATAGAACTAGTATTAGCATTGTTGTTAGGTCGGGTGTGTTACATTTATTGTCAATGTTTCGCAGAGGGTGCGTGGTCGGTTCGTAGCTGGGTTCGTCAATTTTATACATAGTCCGTTTAGAATGGCAAAGTTGTGGGGGTTTTGTGAAAATTTTAGTTTTAAACCGTCAAGTCGTTCCTTTATCGGAATGATTTGTGTCCTTTTGTAAAGTTGGTCGTTGCTGATGTTGTGCAGTGGATTATCGAGGTGCCTTATTTTGGTTATGATCCTCAGGCATTTTCTTTCGGATTTGCTTATTACGTCCAAGGTATTGCGGGGAATTTCAGTGGTCATGACGTGACCGTAGTCCAATAGAGGTCTGCAAATACTTTTGTATATGGATGTTGCGTGGATAGTTTAAATTCCTTTGTTCTTGTACGTTAGTGCCCTGAAGTGTTTTCAACGTCGTGTCATTTCTGCCTGTACCAGTTTATAGTGTTTTGTCAGTTTAAGTCGGTTGTCCAGTCGAATTCCAATATACTTGATCGTGGGCGACGGTCTGATGTTATGTTATCTTGACCATATACTCAGCGACGCATCGGTTATTCGATGATGGGGTATAAATAATTGGTATTTGCTAGGGTTTGGCGTGAGTTTCCATTTGTATAGCCAGTCTAAGATGTCATTGTACAGCCCTTGAAGTTTTTCTATAGTTTTCTTGATGGTTTGGTCATGTACTATTAACGTAGTGTCGTCGACGAATTAAAGTATATATCTGTTAGGGTTTACGTGATTGGGGATGGTGGAGTATATGTCGTGACGGTAAATGTTATATAGCAAAGGCGAGAGGGAGGAACCTTGGGGGACACCTTGTAGGAGAGAAAAGTGGTTTGAATATGCGTTGTTTACTTTCGTTTGCAGTATTCTAGATGTGAGAAATTGGTTTATAATCCTTAGCAAGTATGGTTTTATTCCTATATTGTGCATCTTGTATATTAGAACTTTATGCCAGATGGAATCAAAAGCTTCGGTTATATCGAGTACTAAGGTTACAGTACATTTACGTTGAAGATGGGTCCCCTGAATGTTATTAAATAGAATGGCAAGAGGGTGAATGGTGGAATGTTTCCACTGGAAATCAAATTGATATCTAGGAATAATATCTGCTGCCTTTTTTAAAATACGTTGGTTTAATATTCCTTCGTAGATTTTTCCAATAACCAGGAGTAGCACGATTGAACGATAATTATTAGGGAAGGAGTGGTCACAGTTAGGTTTTGGAATAGGAATGATTATGCCTGACTTCCATAGGTTAGGAAATTGGTTCGTTTGTAGGCAGTAGTTCATCAAATGACGAAAAAATGTATGGATGTTGGACCATACTAGTATTTACATTTATTGATTATTTTTCTACTCAATACATACAAGAGTCAGTTTCGCAAGAAATAGACTTTGGTCCTTTTCAAAATTACCAATTCAATAATCAGCAGTGGAAGATGAAAAGTATAAATATATTTACGTCAATTTTGATTTATTGTAGTTAAATCTAGATCAACATGACTTATTTTTAGAAAATGATTGCAAATTTGTATCATTATTTTTATTGCACATAATTTAAATTTTGCATAAAAAAATAAATAAACTTCGATTAAAGTTGTTGCTGTGTAATATTTCTCTTTTTCAACTTATTTCGATTTTTATAGTATTTTAAATTTTATTAATGAATGCAGTCAAATAGAAAATGTTTTCTTTTATTACTTCACCTTTCCCAGGTGGTCAGAAATTGCAATACCGTTTTTCCACATTCAATGAGGAAGAAATAAAATATACTGAAAATATTTACAGACTGTTTTTAAAATTTTTAAACTTTTAAAAAACCTTTTTAAATGTTTTTAATATATCACTGTGGTAAAATGTTCTCTATACACTAATAGAACACAGGTGTAAAAGGAAAACAACTGGTTTTGTTTGATGACAATTAAAATTAAAATTTTAATTTTGAATTTTATCGATATTCCAGCAAATGAGGAATAATATTCTACAAAACATTTTATGTGAATGTTGTGTCTATCCTGAACAGAAACTATTACGGTTTTGAATGACTCAACGAACCAGTTTATTTCGTCCTTATGTAAAATTGAAAAATGGAAACTGATGTCTTACTATATTAACAATTAAAATGTGACGGAGACCTTATAACCTCTATATTGTTATCTACATATAAATAAAAATACTAATAGATTGAATAGCTTAGAGCAAAGTAGTTTAAGTGACTTTTTATATTTGTGCGATAAGTACAGATTCGTCTAGTTCAATTAATATATTTTATCGTCATATTATAGTTTTTACGTCAAACGGAAAGAAATTAGAAATATATTTATTTGATAGAATTAGATGGATTATCTATTGCAAACCGATTTATCTTACAAATTGAAAAAATAATTCAAAATAGTATAATTCTCCTTTAAATTAACTCCTTCAATTCTATTTTTAATTACTTTAATTAATTCATTGAAATTTCAAAATAGGTATGGATTCCGCAAAAGCTCCCCAAGAAAAACTATCTTGCGTTGTTCGTTGCTGTCGCAGTGTCGTAGAAGTCTTACAACATTGTCAAGGGGGTCCAGTAAGCGCAGACGAATTTTTACCCGCGTTAATCTTCGTAGTTCTCAAAGCGAACCCAACCAGGCTCAAAAGTAATATTTTGTACGTTACAAGGTTTTGTAATGGTACAAGGTTAATGCAAGGAGAAGGTGGTTATTATTTTACTAACTTGGTAAATAACAAATCCATCAATAAAGATGGATCACATTATTAATTTATTTAATGGTTTTTATTGTAGTGTTGTGCAGTTTCTTTTATTGAGAATCTCACAGCCGAGTCTTTAAATATGCCGGAAGAAGAATTTCAAGGTTACATGTCTGGAGCTATTACATCAGTTAGCGCTTGGGAATCTGCGTTGGTAGCTTGTGAAGGAATGCATCAAATTTGCGAACAATTATCGCTTTTAAAGGGACTAGCAGAACGCATGGATACAGTACAGGAAAAAACTCAAGAACTTAGAGGATCAATTGAAACCTTTAAAGTAAGTATAATTTAAAATTATTCGTATACAAAAAAAAAATAAATAAATAAAATAAACGAAATAATAACATTAAAAATGATTGCAGAATAACATAACATCACAAATTCAAAAAATCCGCGAAGAAACACCATTAAATATTAAACCACGTAAAGTACCGATATCATTAGATAAACAAGATTCAGTTAGTGAGAATTTGCCATCACCAATAACTCCAATAGTGGTTAATTCGAATCCACCAGAAACTGAAATCGCTGCAATTCCAATAACAATCGATAAGGTAACAGACGAAGCTGAACCGTTTGCGGAATATGAAAAATTTGTTGAGCTAAACCATTTTTACTCTCAAAATCTATCCAACCAAATTCTACAATTAACAGACGACCGAAAAAAGTTACAGCTTGATATCAAACCTTGCGTTTCTACCGATTTTCAACCGTCGCACTCAAACAGTAATTTGGAAACTTACGACTCGCAAAGTTTAGATGGAACCACTCCAGATGATGGTGGATTGTTGGGTTTATCAAATATCAACTACGACATCGATTTTTCTGATATAAGCAACGAAAATAGTGCTGCTGATGATTTAACGCCGGAAAAACGAAAACCCTCACCGAGCTTTACTCCGGATCCCTTCAGTCCAATTAACTTATCTGGTAAATTACAAATAGACCGTTCGCCATTAAAACCGGAAGTTGTTGATCAATCCGCAAACGACGACTTCGTCCTACCATTCGATGACGATGCAAAAACATCTAGTATTTTGGATAAGAAAGAAACATCACCTGAACATTTACCTTCACCTATCAAGCCTCAATCTTCACGTTATTCGGGATTTTCGAAACAAGGTTTTCAAATTCCCAGCATTCCATGCAATACCGGAGATTATAGCTTGATTCAAAATTTAGGTGAAGGTGGCAAAGAGGAGACAGAAAGCAAACAAGAAGATTAAGTAGAATACATCACCCAAAAGTTGAATTCAAGTACATAATTTATTTATATTTTTAAATTGATCAATTTTTTGAATTGTGGATAGATCGTGCAATCGGTATTTGCTGTGTGCGTATAGAGATTATATTGCGAATTTTTATTTTTATTTTATGTATTACGATGTTATTTATGTGCGTAGAAAAGATTAAAAAAGTATATCCCTCTAAAATTTTCGTATTGTTATTTGACCCATATTCAATTCACAACAATTACCAGCAGAACCACTAAATTTTTTTAATAGAAATAAATATAGCCGGATAAATCTGTACCTTAGAGCTAAAGGGGCTTAAGTCCAAAATGACATAATTGTGAAATAACGAAAAATATACTATTTTTAATTTGAAATAACAATTTTCATATTCTCAGCTCTCAAGCAATTTAGCTCATAATCGCGGAAATATTGTTATTTAATACTAATAGTCTGTCTTTATTCATTAACCAAACATTTTTATGAAAACTTTTCATTTTTACGAACTTATTGGACTTACTACATTTTGGCTTGAAAAAATTATTTCTGAATGACTGTATGGATTTACAACAAAACAATAATTTGGGACAATAATAACATGTATGAACTTATTACAACAAAGAATAAATTTTAAAATATATTAACTCATAAACTCATTCATCATCAGGGAAATCTGACGCTTCTTCAGTATGGGGTAAGTTTCTGAAATAATCCTGATATTCTTCAGGGACCCACTTAAGGAGAGTTACAAGATTGTCGTATTTTGCTTTACTTATAGATTTTCACCAAAATCTTAATTTGGTCAAACTTTTTGGTATATTTGACGGTTTTCGAATATTTCCATACAAATTAATGGAACAACAATTGTCATTAAATGATGTCTTATAAAAAAGAGTTCCATATACTTCTCGCCGAAGTTGAAGTCAAACAATGTTGGACAATTTAAACTCTAGGCCATCATTGCTTTTCTTTCTAGATATAAATGGCGCTGTTGATAAGAAGTACAATGTACTAATTTTTTTTTAATCTTTTAGGGCCATGGAGTATACATTAAATATAGGCTTTTTACAACTGCGAATAAAATTTAGCAAAAAAAAAAATAAATAAAGTGAGTTAAAATAAAAAAATAAAAGGTTAAAATAAGTTTTAACCTTGATAATTAGATTTTTTGTGAACTTACGACTATTTGGCGCTAAAACGGTAAGGATTTACTTCTTTATAACCCAAAAAATTTTTTTCGTGATCAATTTTTTTAGATAATGTTGTAAAAAATGAAATGTTGTGTTTAACGAGATACTTATTTTAAGCATATCTCATTTTCATAAAATTTGGACTTACGTCCCTTTAGCTCTCAGGTACAGAAATAACAACAGTATCGGAATAAATAATAAAAAGAGTTGTGTTTAATAATTAAAAAAAAGGTCCAGGTTTAGCTTTATTGGTTGGGCTGTTACGGAACGGTCGCTCCCAGGCGCGATCCCACTACTGCACGACGCGGGGACTTTTGGCTGCTGGGTTTCCCCCCCTGGCCCGTTGCGCCCCTCCTTGGCCGACCTGGCCGCCCCCGATTCCCCGGGGTCGTCCATATCGACGCCGAGCTTAGTGTGGACACCTGGTCGACGCGAACGGACTCCGTACCAGGGCCCCCAACCTCAAACCATCCACTGAACCCGACCTCCAAGTAACTGGATTACAGGAGTTCGCCACGCTCCCAGTCGAAGAGTATATCTTTTTTGCAGACCATCACAAAAAAGTCCAAAAACTACTAAAGCAAATCCCACAATTAAATGATAATCTAAAAAAAAGTAACAACTGGATAACGTTTCTACTATTATTTTTCAATTTGTTTTAATAATACGTACTATCCTTCTTTCCTACTATGTGAACGATTTATACATTTACAGCACAAGGGCAACAGAAAGCAAGTGATCGTGTCTCTATATTTTCAAACATTTGTTAAGTGTTTTTGTGGTGGTAGGAAGATTACACATCATAGACATGGTATTAATAAAATTTGAAAAAGAAAAATGGAGATACAACCCTTCAGCTGTCGGTTAAAGTTATGTATAGGAAAAGGTAATGGCTCAGTTATTATGAAACAAAGGTAGTAGGTATATTATTTTATTTAAACCGTAATCCTAAAGGATGTTAGTCTCCACATTTTAATAAAATTATTTCGAATGAAAATCCCTAATTGAGTTTATTTACTACGCATCAACTATAATATTCATTTTTCAGATATAAGTGACAATAATGGCTTAACGTCTAAAAAACTACTGTTTTTAAGTCGTTCTTACAATTAGTAATAAAAAAGGTCCAGGTTTAGCTTTATTGGTTAGGCTGTTACGGAACGATCGCTCCCAGGCGCGATCCCACTACTGCACGACGCGGGGACTTTTGGCTGCTGAGTTTCCCCCCTGGCCCGTTGCGCCCCTCCTTGGTCGACCTGGCCGGTCCCGACTCCCCGGGGCCGCCCATGTCGACGCCGAGCTTAGTATGGACACCCGGTCGACGCGAACGGACTCCATACCAGAACCCCCAACCTCAAACCATCCGCTGAACCCGACCTCCAAGTAACTGGATTACAGGAGTTCGCCACACTCCCAGTCGAAGAGTACATCTTTTTTGCAAACCATTTCAAAAAATCTCAAAATCTATAAAAGCAAATCCTACAATTAATTGATAACTTTAAAAAAATGTACAACTGAATGATACCAAATTGCGTTTCTAGTACTTTTAAACTTATTACAATACGAATATTATTTTATTGAAACAGTTATCTTCAAATATGCTGCTCTCAAAATTTAAATGAAATTAATCCGGATTATGATAACTAATTGAGTTTATAGTATATGACAATTACGATATTCATTTTTCGGATGAATAAGTAAATGTATAAGCAACAATACTGTTGTAAATGCATTTGTCTATATTTCAGTCCAATTTATCTAGTAAATTAGAGTCAGATAATCGATAATCCAAATTTAAGATTCGAAATTCCCAACATTTCTTATAATACTGGAGAATATGGCAATTTAAAAAAGATAGGTGACAATAAAAAAAGGACGGAAATATAAGATTCATTTATGTAACACAATGTATTTACGGTCTTATGGTTTTATTTGCAAGGGTTGAGTAAACATCTTAAATAAAAGTCATTGATGTAGAAATATCTTGACGGGAAATCTAACAACGCAATTTTAAACCCGAAATCGGTCATACACCGGTTAGAAAGGTTCGCATATCGTAAAACCCGATAATTACGATTATTTTAGTGAATAAAATTTTGAGAACGGCGATTTCACAATTCCTAAAACGCCTCGAAATTGTTTAGCGTTGAAGTGCGTAATTTAAAACTGATTAAATCCATTGATTTAAATGATCTTCATAACTGCGTTAAGGCAACTGCGTCAGATATTCGACTACAAATTATAGAAGTTTTTTAACAGTAATATCTCTCTTACAATTAGACATTTTTACGTTAATGACATTTAAAGATATTCATCCCTTTAAAATAAAATCACAAAACCGTAAACACCCTGGTTATTCAAGTTTTTAATTGACTAACAGGCTATTTTGTAACAAAAAACCAGATCATTGGGGAAATTAGCAGCAAATATTATTACAAGAAATTGGGTTGTTTGATAGAGCATTTAAAACTGTACTACTTGAAAGTACTAATAATTGAAATTACCAAAAATTAAACTTGGCTGATTCTTGGAATGAATCTCTTAATTAAGTACATATTGAAAAATATAGTATCAATTTTCTCTGAAAATGCACTCTTATGTTTATTCTGTCTACAATTCATTGTGCAAGAGGCATTTTGTTTTTTCGCCAAAAGTTTTCTTGCAGTCAGGAAGTGACATTAACGTTCTCTTAGTAAATGCATAATTAATTTTTTTATGATAAGTTAATTGAATAATAATAAATAGGATAAATCTGTCAAGGAAAAGGTTTTATATTCAAATACTGCATATTTTAAAACCGGGAAGACAACTTCTAATTTGTCATTAAAACTATCCTAAATGAACCACAGTATTAGAGTACTACACTGAACTGTGAACCTAAATATCTATCATTCCCCAATCAATAATGATTAAAGTTTAATATACAGGGTGTATCAAAATTGCACGGTACTATTTCAGGGATATGTTTTCCAGCACGAAATAAACAAGAAGGTTTATATAAACATAAGTCTCAAATTAATTTTTTATCGAGATAAGTTATCGAGAAAAGTTAAAGTCTAATATCTAAATGTCTTGAATTTAATCAGATAACCGTGGATTGCAATTGCAAAGCACTTTTGTGTTTGACAGATGATCTCATCGGCCCTTTTTTTACCAACAAGGCTTTTAAGAATACCTCACTTGAATTTTTTGGAAAATAATCTTTATGAGCTTCTAGAAGATACTCTGATTGCCAACAGACAGGGGATGTGGTTTATGCATGGCGGTGCCCCTGCTCACTTTTTTCATATTGTCACCGATTACTTAAACACAGCATATGATAACTGATGGGTTGGCCGAAACAGACCTGTTAAATGGCCACCAGGATCTGCTGGTCTAACGCCATTAGATTATTTTGTGTGGGGCTGGATGAAGTCTGTGGTTTATTCTACGTCTATTACCACGCAAGAAGAGCTAAGAAATCGCATCGAAGAAGCAGCAGCTACTATGAGGGGTTGTCCCGACGCTATAAGCTGTGCCAGAGAATCATGGATTCATCGTGCTGAATGCTGCATTCAACAAAATGGAGGGCACTTTGAACAGTTACTCTGAATGTTTTATTGTTAAATAAATTAACTTTTCAATATCTCAATAAACAATTAATTTGAGACTTATGTTTATGTAAGCTTTCTTGTTTATTTCGTGCTGAAGAACATATCCCTGAAATGGTGCCATGCAATTCTGAAACACTCTGTATTTAGATAGAAGTTCTTAATGCTGATACATTTAATGACTTTAACAAACAGGTACAATTTTAAAATATACAAATTTACTACTGAAATATGTAGAATTTATATTTTATAGAAATTTTTTCCAAATATCTTGCTTTTAAATTGTCCTCCTAGTTTTTAAAGAAAGTGTAATGAAAACCTTTCATGAAACGCACAACAAATTTATTAATACGTTTGGGGTAAAAACGTTTAAAGGCTAACACTAATTCTTTCTTAAAATTATACACTTATTTATAAAACAATAGTCTTCTTCAATATTATTTTATCACCAACTAATCTAGGATACCATCACGAAACGCTAAAGATGTAACAGTCTTAGTATGGCCAGCATATTGCCTTTCCAATTGCCCAGTTTTTACGTTCCACAGTTTAGCCATAGAATCAGATGACGCTTTAACATAGAACCATTTTAATTAAGCAAAAAAATTACAAACTATATTAATCTTACCTGTAAAAACATATTGAGAATCTGCGCTAAATGCAGCATCCCAAACCCATCTTTGATTTTCCTGTTTCAGTTCCTGTAAAAGCTCGTAATCACTTGTACTCCATAGTTTGGCAGTTTGATCAGCTGAAGTTGTAACTAAAACACTATAACAAATTTTGAGCAACAAATCAAAATGTCTTTTTATGTTTTTTCTGTCTTTTAGCTTACTTTGTGTCAGGGCTATATTTACAAGTTAAAATTTGCCGTTTGTGCGCTTGGAATTTGTGTTTTGGAGTATAATGTGTTGCGACATCTCCAACTCCTGATATAAGACTCCAAATGAAACATCTTCCTTTTGAGTTAACAGCTGCCATTTCTGTACCATCATCTGTGATATCTATATCCAACACCATTGATTGACCATCTGGTATCTTAAAACAATAATAATAAATAATAAGCTAATAGAGAAGTACCACTTAAAAATAAGAAAGGAAATAAAAAATAAGTAAAAATAATTTTATGTTTTAAAGAGAAAAGGTACAATAGCGACAAATAATTTTTTAATATTTTACTTACAAATTTAAATGATGATTTTATATTAACTTCAAAACACCCTTAAATTTTAAATGAATTCATGATTTCATGCTATCTTAACAATACCACAAAACAAAAAAACTTACTAACTCAATATTTACCAATTGTTCATTGCAATCCGTTCTCAAATCAAATCGATAAATATTCCCCATTTGGTCCCCGATAAATAGCTCTCCTTGATTTGGATGGAGTGTAACACAATTTACAGGAGCGTTACATTTAAAGGATTTTGGACAAGTCACATTTGAAGTCCTCAAGTCCCAAATTTTTACCGACTTATCTTCTCCACCCGAATACATCCATTTCCCTTCCGATTGGAAACCTATACTTGTTACATTTCTTGAATCTCCTTCATAATCTGCTATGAAATTTGCAGTGGATGATTGCAGGTCATACATGCGGATATGTTGGTATCCTGCGGCTGCTAGAAGGTGTCTATTTGGGGCGATTTCTAATGTATTGACTTGCTAAAAGTTTAAAAGATTTTTAAGTCATTTTAAATTACAAAAATAAGTG
Source organism: Digitonthophagus gazella (assembly GCA_036711955.1). Classification (NCBI taxonomy): domain Eukaryota; kingdom Metazoa; phylum Arthropoda; class Insecta; order Coleoptera; family Scarabaeidae; genus Digitonthophagus; species Digitonthophagus gazella. The sequence goes on from JASCIT010000001.1 coordinate 14,786,921, forward strand.
AGTTTTACTTACAGATTCTGCATGTTGCAATGTCCTAAGGCAAACACCATGGTGTGTATGCCATAATTTTATCGAATAATCGTATCCTGCGGTAGCTAATATGATTTGATCTTGATCTAACGGTAGATCTGAAGTTACACTCATTTTACTTATTTACTGTAGTAAAGATATTTAAAAAAATATGGATCTATTATTTTTATTAATTCACTAGAATAAGTTGAGATGTTAATTATTCTACAAAAATTTTAATTATTAAAAGTATTTACTTATTGGAGATCAATCACAAACACTAAAAAGTAAAAGTTAGGTTATGGTTAATGTCATAATTGACATTTATAGGTTAGGTTGTTAGAATTTTCTTAAATAAACTTTTTTTAAATACAATTTTGTTAATCAGTTTTTCTGATTAGAAACAGCTATTTACTTTTTGAGTTTTGGTATGAAATAAACTATAAACATTTTGAATGTCTACTAAGACGTACATATTTAGTATTTACATAACAATCATTTGAAAAATAAAACGTAGTCACTTCTACTGATAAATTTTAAAATATTAAAACATTTTAATGAAAAATAAAAAAAAAAAATAAAAAAACACGGTAATTTTGATATTTTTGTTGAGAAAAATGGTAAAAATGCAGGATTTTTTTAGTAAAAAAGATCCAGGTCTAGCTTTATTGGTTGGGCTGTTACAGAGCGCCCGCTCCCAGGCGCGATCCCACTACTGCACGACGCGGGGACTTTTGGCTGCTGGGTTTCCCCCCTGGCCCGGTGCGCCCCTCCTTGGCCGACCTGGCCGCCCCCGGCTCCCCGGGGCCGTCCATATCGACGCCGAGCTTAGTGCGGACACCCGGTCAACGCAAGCGGACTCCGTACCAGGGCCCCCAACCTCAAACCATCCACTGAACCCGACCTCCAAGTAGCTGGATTACAGGAGTACGCCACACTCCCAGTCGAAGTGTAATGCCTTATTGTAGACCACTTTAAAAAGCTCATAATTTATTTCATTTTATTCAATTGGTGGGTTTAGGATGTCACACTTAACCGTAACCTCATCTGTAATAACCATCAAATTTGGCGTAATTCCTAGACGTTGCCTAAACGCTTCTATTGAAACAAAATAGTTGAGCTTTTTTTAAATACCAGAGTTACTGCTACGGTAACGATTACAGCCTTAAGTTTGACACCCTAATCCCACCATTAAAGGAAAGAATAAGATTAATTAAAAGTAAAACTAAAACATTAATAAAATTTGGGGTATTTTAGGTAATTTATCTCAACAATTCTCAAATACAGTGGAACCTCTATATGATGAATTTTTCTTGAAGTTCCAAGAAATTCCTGTATAAATACACTTCTATATAACGAAACAAAATTCTATATAACGAAAATAACTTCTATATAAAGAACTAAAATTCTCTGAAGAAGTAGGGTGAATTACCGGAAAGTGAGATACATATTCCAGGGGATCCCAGAGAGGCTCTTGTTGTGATATATAGCAGCTGATCCGATAATTCAGTCAATTCAGTATGGTAACAACTGTTATTGTATTAATTCTAATTTCATCTCTCATCTTGTCTAAGCGAAGGTTTGAGAAAAATCGATTTAACGTTAAGATCATAACTTTCTTATATTTAAGTTTTACCATTATAGTATTATGAAAAGTTGCTTCGTTTAGCGTCCCCTGCTACCCCAATGCATTAGTTATGAAACAGTCGGTATGCAACAACATTCCTTTTTTGCCGTTATTACAGAGATTCAATAAATTTCAGTTTTACAGCAAGAAAATAACACAAATCATAATTACAATTCGACAAAAATCTCAAAAAGTAGGAATTTTCAGTTACGTTGACCTTGTCGCAAATGAACGATACGTAGAAAATACATTTTCTAGAACTCGTGTGTGTATTAAGTTTTTAGTTTCTGTGTATCTTCAAAAAATTTTCAATTTTAATTATGTTGTTAAGTTGTGCTGGGCTTAGGTTTGCTTTCAATTTATGTTTCTTTTTTAAGAAGTGTTTTGACACGTTTGACTGGTATGGAATTGTGGCGTCTTTTTCGTAAATGTATTATTTTGAATTAGGTGCAACTTCTGAGAAAGTTTTCTTAATCCGGAAGAACAAAGTTACATCTCCAATACAATTACCGTACTATCTAGATATCAAACTTCTCATCTTCCGTATGAACGGTTTGTATCTACATGGAAGATGAAATAGGATTTATTCGAAAGCTTTTCATTCTAGATCTGTTTCAATAAGTGAAGCCTTGACAATAAAAGAGAGTTATGCAACAAAATCATTGTCATTTTATAATAGAAAGAAGGAATGATATGAAGTCATCACTGTTGTACTATAACGCGAAATGGAGTTGCATCAGGAAGAGAAAAATGAAAGAGTAAGCCCGCTCTCTATAACATTGCCGGGTACTCTTTCATCTTTCTCTTCATGGTGCAGCTTCATTTTGGGCTATAGTACATAAAGCAGAAACAATATAATATCCGTCCGGCGAAAGATGACCCATGAGACATTTTTCGCCGAACGGTGTATATGTATGTCGTATCACATTACTCATATATGAAGCGTACAAATGCAAAACCAGACATTTGACATTCAAATAGTTTTGAGTAAAGCGCGAAAAACCTCTCATTGTCGTTTAAGTCACTCAATCGGCTTACTATTTTAACCAAAAGTAGATAATACATTGACGCGTCTTTATGTGCTTTAAAGCACAAGTCAGGCTTATAGTAAAAAAGTTATTTTGATCAAAAAAATGAGAATGTCCTGTTTTGCATCTAAGGCTTGGAAATCTCTGCTTCGTGAACTGCAAAGTTCTGGATTTGGCGTTTCTGTACAAAAACTAGCAGTATCTGGCACTAACAAAATTTGGAATTGCAATAAAAGAGATTTTAAAGAAGCTGATTTTATTGAAAAGAGTACAAAATTAGTTTCTTATATACAAATTTAAATTCGTAAGTCAGTATCAGATTCATTATTAGAAAACACCAGTGTGTCATTCACATCCACCTGAGTTTTCGAAGTGTTAGCTGGATTGTCTTGAAAGGCGTTTTTGAAGAACTCCAAACGTTCATCGTTTTCTCATTCTGCACCATAATGTTTAGCTAGCAAAGAGGAAATGCTTCTTATCTTGTCAGGTTTAAGCCTTCTGCCTTAAACCTCTGCCTCTTTGACTTGGGTTTTTCACGCTTGCACTCTTGCTTATTTGCTATTCTCTTTCGCCCTTTGCCACGAGGACTTGGTTCAATGATGATGTTGTTGAAGGTAATCTAAACTCCGTAATACATTCGTTACCACGTTCTCGTTTAAACTAATCATGCAGAAGCGAGCAAAACTAACAGCTACTTCAATGTCACGACTATCACGTGAGATAATGCGAGATCTGGATAGTTTCAGACACAAACGTCTGCTTTTGCTCCTAACTACTTGGCGCAAATGTCTGCTTTTGCATTTAAAGCGGAATTTATTATTGCAATAACTCGCTTAAATGTATTGTTATGCTCCTGGGGACCACAAAAATTGATTTCTTGCTAAATTTACAATACAGATCCGTGTCTAACTAATGTTTGAAGAAAATGTCGAATGTCTGCTTTTGCATTTATACGCTTCATATTAGAATATCGATTTAACTCAAACATTGAAGCTATTTGACTTTTCTCACCAGTGAGGGTGACTTTGCAGCAAGTTACAGATATCAAGGTTAACTTTTTTCAACAGTTACACTTGCAAAGGTTGCAAAACTATTTTGTGCTAATCGAGGTTATATCAATTTGTTGCAATAATCGATGAGTTACGTGTATCAATGGTTGCGATTACAGAGGTAGTACTACATTTAGTCATTAATCCCTTTATTTTAACACAAGGCCTCCGATAACATGAAAACATCATTTCTATATTTTCTGTATATTGACTTCTAATCAAACATCTATTTCAATGTAAAAACGACTATTTTTGTGTTTTTGCCACTTAACTCCGTTTCAATGTCAACGCTATAGTTAATTAACAAAAATATTCCTGGACAACGCTGTTTCAAAGCCATAACTTTTTTATCTTCCGTCAGATAACACCAATGTCAACATTTCGATTATTTTTAAACAATTTGTGATTCCAAAAAATTAAATAGGGATTTTTTTCTTCTTATGAAACTTTTAGGTTTTGATTTTAATTTATAGAGTTTTTTCGTTGTTAAATATTGTTAAATTGTTTTAACTCGTTCAAATTGAAGTCGGTCGAATATAATAAATATACATGTAGGTAGTTACGTATGTGAAATGGAATGGGTTAAATAGTTCCTTTTGTAAAAAAAATAATTTTTCAAAAAACATGGGAAAACTTCTTTTCCATAAATTAATTTGAATGATTTGTTTAAAATCTATCATCTGATATCACACCATATTTAATAAATTTTATCAAATTAAACAACTTTTAACAACACAATATAATGTTCTGAGAAGTTTGTCTCGCTTCTTATCTTATTGTTAATTGAATTTTTTTGTATCTGATATTTTTTATTTTGGACTTCAGAACTACCTCGGTAACCGCAACTAATAAAAATTGAGATAGTTGCATTTATTGAGGTTGTTGTACCTAGCGAGGAAAACATATAACATCATATCACTCATATTACATTATGGCACAACCCAAACATTAAATGTATTTGATTTAATCACGATTTACTCGTAAGTGCGCGATATGTTGTTATACGCTAAAAATGGGGTATCAAACCCGGTTGCAGTTATCGAGGTAAATTTATTTCGGGAGTTGCACTTACAAAGGTTACAAAACTGCTTGTGTTGTTGCATTAATCATGGTATCTATTCCTTCTATCAATTAATTATTATTGCTTTCGATTACCGAGGTAGTCCTGTAATTTTAAATAGATCTATTTTTATATTTAAGTAATTTCTCATAAAAATCTCGTTCTAAAAACAAAGTTCTATAAATTTGCCCATCCTGTACACCACACCTCATTTATAAATTTCATTCTATCTAGCCCATCAAATTAGCTTAATTACTTGCTAAGGTTGGGCTGTTGAATATGTTACAGGACAATGTACTCTAAAATACTTCTACAAACGTAGGTACCAAAAATAAAAAAAAAATAATCTTTTTCCATTTCTTTCTATTTCAGGATTAAAATTGCGCCAGCCTTCTACTCTTCCAAACACTGATAATAGGGAATCGACAAATTCAACAGTGTATTTACTTAAAGGCAAAAAATTGCCGAAAACCGAAACTGCGCAAACTCCCCGCCGTTTCGTGCAACGCGCAAGAGGAGAACAAACCATCCCACCCAAAACGTAGTACACAAGAACCACGGGGATGAAACTCGGATACGGAACCCGGCAATGCCGGACTCAGAAACACAGATGCCACGTCAAATTATTATTGAATTATGTGTGATTATGTGGCAACACCGCGTTGTCACAGTGCGCCTGCGCGGAATAAGTAGTGGCGTAGTAGCGTCGTTTCCCGACATTTTGGACGCGATGTAAGGTTAGTTGTTTTCTGTTTTATTTTATTTTTACGGTAAGTTTCTAAATATTGTTTCTAATTGTTAGTAATTTGAAGTATACGCCTAACCATGTCCCAAGCATCTTCCTTACCTAAGAAAAAGCGTGTTTGCCGATTTCCATCTTGCAAGAACGCTTATATCTCAAAAGATCCTAATAACAAAAAATTCCATGCTTTCCCAAAAAATCCGGAAGGTTTAAACAGATGGAAGTCCGCGTGTAATTTGAATTCCGAATGTAAATTTAAATGTCTATTTGTTTGTGAGGATCATTTTTCCGATTCAGATTACAACAACGACGAAAAAATCCGTTTAAAATATTATGCCACCCCAAAACCATATCCCCGAAATCATTCAACAGATTTGCAGGTTTCAGTACATATACCAAATTCTCAGCCTGATACCTTGTCCATTCATGATGCTGGATCTAGTGAAACCAGAGCAGAGGATCAAAATTTTGATTCATCTTTTTTATTAAATAATAATGATATTGAAGATGATGGCCCTTCAAAGGAAAATTTAGATGTCAATTTTCGTGTTCACCGTAATGTGGTTAGTAAATTGTCAAAATTAAAAACTAAATTACGACATAGAAATAATGATATTAAGTTGATTAAAAGATTATATAATGAAGGTCGCTTTGAGTTTATAGATACCAACTTAAATTCCGTAACAAAAGAATTTATTAATTCCCAGTTACGGAATTGTAGTCGATTGCCATCAGGTAAACGATGGACTTGGAACGATAAAGCTTTTGCTTTAACGATTTATAAACGAAGCCCTCGATTATATAAATATTTGCAGGTTCATTTTGAAATGCCCTCCGTGAGAACTTTGAAAGGTTTATTGTCGGAAATATCTTTTCATGTTGGAATTAATAAAACGGTTTTAGATTATTTAAAACGTCAAGTGGATGAGATGAATGATTTAGATGAATACTGCACCTTAATTTTCGATGAAATTCAGCTTAGTACTGGACTTCATTACGAAGCCCACCAACAGCGAATTTCTGGATTTGAAGATCTAGGTGCACTCGGGACAAGTAATAAATTAGCAAATCATGCTCTGGTTTTCATGATTAGGGGTATACATCGGAATTATAAACAAGTTGTTGCCTATTATTTTGTAGAAAACACGGTTGCAGCTACTTCTCTAAAAAAGTTAATTGTCGAAATTATTAATTCTTTGCAAAACATTGGATTAAATGTAATAGCTACTGTGTGTGATCAAGGTCCTACGAACGTTGCTGCTTTATCTTCACTTTGTGGAGAAAATACTTTCTTTTTCGAAGTAAATGGAGAAAGAATATGCACAATTTTTGATGTTCCACATTTACTTAAAAATACGCGAAACGCTTTGCTTCGGTATGATATCGAATTTGAGAGTCATAAACGCGCTAAATTTGAGCATATTCAGTCTGCATTTAATTTAGACCAGCAGTGTAGATCATACAAGCAGTTGCCAAAGTTAAAGCCCGAATATTTTAATTTTGAGAACAGTTTTATTAAAATGAAAGTGAAAGTAGCTGCAGCCCAGTTGAGTCACACAGTCGCGGCTTGCATTGAAACATTTCATGTCACTGGGCAATTGCCAGTGGAATCCATAAATACTGCGGAATTTGTTGAATGTATTGATAAATTGTTTGACTCACTGAATGGATCAACTCGATATAAAAAAGATGGAAAAGAATTACTTTGCGCACTTTCTGAAGATTCACCACATTTGGCATTTTGGTCGAATCTTTTATCTAACATTTATAAATGGAGAATGATTGATCGTCGTAATGGAAAGGACTGTACTAGCCAGGTCCGGTTTTTGAAAGGCTGGCAAATTACTATTAGATCAATAATTCTAATTTGGAAAAAATTAACTGCAATCGGGTTTACATATTTATCTTTAAGAAATCTAAATCAAGATCCTTTGGAGAATTTATTTTGTCAAATTCGTCAACATGGTGGCTTTAATACAAACCCCACTTGCCACCAATTCGTAGGGGCTTTGAAAACCATAGTAGTGAACAACTTTTCCGTACCTTTAACAAAGGGACGGAATTGTGAAAACGACTATGGCGAAATTTTAGGTAATTTTCGGGATTTTTTGGTACGACATTCTCTAGACGATGCTGATTTAAACGAAACAATTGATGTAGATATCGAGTATGGTCCATTGTGCACCGCAGGTAATCAGGCAACAGCTTATGTGGCTGGTTACTTTCTGAAGAAAATAAATGTACCCGACTGTGAGTTATGTCGACAACATTTATATTCTTCAGAAATCACCGAGAAACATTTATTTACTTCTTTTAAGGAGTACATGAATGAGTCACATTTGCAGTACGCAGGTGATCATCTTATCAAGATGGTTGATTCTATTCACGATCAGATGTATCAATTTCTTGATAAGTACGGTCACCTACGTGAATTAGAAACACTATTTAAACGTTCTAATGTTGAATTCATTAATTCATTTAAATTTTGTCCTACACATAATGTAGATGCTATTTTGGTTGATAAATGTATTCGTTTAAGTATTTTCAAATATGTTAAAGACCGCAAAAATGAATTCAACAACAGAAAACGTAAAAGATACTAACTTTTTTATAGTATTTCAAGTTTATTTTTTAAAATTTATTAATTTTTTATGAGGATTTGTTTTTTTTTTTTATGAGAATTTATTTATTTATTTTTTATTAAGAATTTATTTATTTTTACAAGAGTTTATTTTTTACGTTATCATTGCGATATATGTATCATTCAACTTTTACTGTGATATCTTTTTTTTTTTTGTTTTTTATAAGAGTTTATTTAATTTATTAATATGATACATATATTGTGATATATTTTTATTATAAGGTACATATCCAAACTTCCTCCATATTCCTTAATTTTTTACGTGCTTCGTGTGCTATACATACCGTTGTCACTTCCACGGAGCATTTCCTTATCATTATCTATCCAATTTTCTAATGGTTATGTAGGGCTCTCAAAATTTTGATTTTGTCGGCGATCTCACCATTTAAAATAATGAGAAACGAGCCTAGAATGGCACCTCCTGGGTGGTTTGAGAATTTAATGTTTTATTCTTTGTGGAAGACCATTTAATTTGGTTTTATTCTATTAAAACTTACTTATAAAAAAGAATCGCTAACCCCTTTTTTTTTGTTTCATGTGGACACAACGTTTTGCAAGAAGATAAAGTCGTTTACAAATTAAGGAAGAATCAAGTATAATATCGTCTGGACTGGTCTGGATGGTTCAAAAGCATCTAACTTCCCTAAGAAATAATTTGGAATGAAGATATGCATCGAATCAATTTAAAATTAGCTCTAGAAAATGTGTTTCGTGTTTGGTGTTTTCTCTTTTATTTTATTAATTTTATTTTTTTTAATTTTCTACTCTTTATAGCATAAATATGTTTAATATAATACTATTTGTTATTACAAATCATTTTATTGCAATGAAACATGTTGTAAAATTTATATAAATTAAAAGTGAAATAAATATTTTAAATTATTTGTACTTTTGTTTGTAATTTTGGTATTTTCTTTCATTCTTATGTTTATGTTATATTTTTTCATTGTAGTGATAAAATTTTGTTCACTACAATGAATAAGTATAATGTAAAAATAAAGATAGGTTATAAATACAGATTTGTTTACATTTTCAAATTCGCCATTTTCGCGCGCACCTAGGCCACTCGATAGTGGGGATAGCCCAATCACCCGTTTTATAACGTTGACCTTCCACTTCTCATTATATTTGTTCTGTGACAAGAACGAAGCAGTCGTTCCTCATTCACTCGGTGTAAACCCGCGCTATCGACTTGTAAACGGTCTGCAGGACGCCAGTAAACGTGTGGGCTTTGTCGAGCTTTCGTCGAGTGAACGGTAGTGCTTTTCGCGAAACGAACTTCCGAACGAAACAACAAAACAAACCTAAAGCTCCAATCCAAGTGAAAGAGAACTTTTAAGGGTAGCGTTGAATACGATGGATGTTTGGGGGTAAATTCAATTAATATCCAGGGTTTAAATGGTGAGTAAATATTTTGAATTAAGTTTTATGAATGAAATGTGAAAGCTGTAAGCTATAAATATGCGTTTGAAATAGGGATGTTTGAATGTAGTAATGGAAAATTTTGTAAGCTCGGTTGGTTTTAACGGTTGGAAAAGAGATGAGGGTGAAGGGAAGGGAAAAAGGTTCTTTAGAATTAGGTTAGCCCTTGTAGAGGCTCCTATATACCTCTTAGCACAGTCTGGAAGTGATATAAAAGGACAAAAGGAAGATTGTTCAGATCTTTTGTTAGAATCTACTTAGTTTTTGCAGGGTTGTAAGAAATTTTCTTTACTATTACTAGATTTCTTAAAATCTCTACTATCCACTATTTTTTTATTTCTATTCTATTTTTGTATTAAAACCTAGTTTCTGTACAGTTGTAGATTTCTCTTTACTATTTTGGTATATCTTTATAGTACGCACGCCTTTTTCTACTATTATCACCATTACTAAACGATATTCTCAAAATATCCACTAATTAATGACCCAATTTATTTTTAAACATCACACTCATTCTTTATTTTAATACTGTGACCCATTTGTGACATTATAGCTAAGAATTTCCTATTGCACATTCTTTTTACCATCGATAACTTTACAATCAGTCAAAGTTCTAATTTAGTATATGTATATGGACTATTATACAGGTGTCCCAAAATTGTACCGACAAACTGCTAGATTATATTCCTTGGAACATTTCAAGTACTATAACCCGAAATGGAGCTGCACCATGAAGAGAAGATGAAGGAGTACTCGGCAACGTTATGGAGACGGGGCTTACTTTTTCATCCTCCTCTTTATGGTGCAGCTCTATTTCGAGTTATAGTACATTGAGATTAACACCTGTTATCCAATATCTTATAGCTTCGATATTCGAAGATATTCGATATTCCTTTTTACGAAAGTCCTCTTTACTTATGTCCATTTTTCTCAATAAGTTTGTTAATTTTGAGAAGATATGCCTGAAAATTTCTAACGAATTCTACGATTTAATTTCAATTACATGATAATAATTTTAAAATTTTATTTTTCTCATAACATACATTTGCCAATCTTTCATAAAGTTAAACTAATACAGTTTATTTTACAAATCCTCACCCACATAAATACATGTTATGAGGTTAAGAAAATTTTGAAATGGTTACCACTTAATTGAGGTTAAATCCCAAGATTCGTGTGAAATTTTGAGGTATAATCCTTTAAAATTAACAAAGTTGTTAATTAAAATTGACATAATAATTGATTTTAACACTAAATATCTCTAAAATTATAAGAGATCGGATCACAGGATTTAATCTCATTGTCAGTCTACTTAAAATGACCCAAGAAATATATCCTAAATATTTGTCGGTATAATTTTGGCACACCCTATATAAAACGAATTCAATAAGAAGAAATAACTTTTGGTCATGTGATCACAACAATGATCACCTGCTCATAGAACTGTAGACAGATGTTTGTTCTTGTACGTGAACTGACCGTTTGGATAATGATAACAATTTACTAATCAGGAAGTAATAAAAACAGCTGACAGGAAACGTAACCAATCGTAAATTAGTTATTTTGGACAGAATTGAGAAGAACTTATAATTTTTAAAAAGTGTTGTATTTATTTTTCTTTGGTTTCATTTTATAAGTTTGTATTTGAGAAGTTTGTTTGTACACTCAAATTTACTAATCTATAAAAAAAGCAAAAACAACTATATTAATGATTCTAAAGATTAATATTCCTAATAGTTCAGCTTAAATATTTTAATAGATACCTTAATAAGTAAAACAGAAGGTCTTAAAAATATTTAATAAATTAATTTTTATTAATTAATGTCTCAAATCGTATCGATTTGAGACATATCGATCACAAGAGTTCGTCTTAATTCTTTTGCAACGTCGAATAAAATTTCATTATGCTTGTCAGGTAATACATCAAGAGTATCTACTTGAAATCGGTGTGAAAAGTTCAATTCTTTGTAGACTTTTGAATTAAAATGCCAACATACGCACGGTTCAACCGGTTTTTTGGTTCGTTTCGTGCATGAACCATACTGTTCCCACATTCATTTACGACAATGGAAAAACGCCGCCCATGCATTCACAAAATTTGGTGTTAAACGATTCGTATGTAAAACGCACGCCGTTATTCCTAAAGTGATACATTCGTAAGGATTTCCCAGAAAAGGTTTTGAAAATATTTACCGTTTTATGATATCGTTGTTTTTGTTTAATTAATTTTATTATCGTAGTACATCTTAATAAATATGAAAAGTTAAATATTTTTTGTGTAACGAAAACTCTGTTTTGAGTAAAATGGAAAAATATACACAACATATCCTGATTTAAGAATTGATTTTTCATTCTATACAACTTGTTTTTCTTTTCCTTTTCGGATGATGATGTGATAATGAATAATGTTTGAGAAATTTTTAAAAATGAAATAATTTTCTTTGTGTATGTAAAATGAAAGTTAGAAAATAGATTTGACTCACAGTAAATCTAAATGACGTTAGATTAGATTTTTCATAAACCAAATTGTAATAATTTTCAACAAATACAATCTTGGACAGAGTAATTGAAAACTATTCGGTAAAATTTTAATAATACACACAAAAAATCCTAAAATATTGAATTCTACTATGAACCTCATTAACTTTAAATTTAAAAAAATGGAAAATCAACAAATCTTTGAATTTGTTGGTAAAGATAAGCTTTAATTTTGAGATAAAGATATTCTTTAATTTTCTTGGTGACTTTAGAATTTTAATTAAAAGTATCTTGCTGGAAATCATCGACCAACAGCTAACATACCGAGCGTTCATAAATGATTGTAAGGTGTTTGTATTTGGCGCTCTCGCAATTTAGTAATTTTTGATGCTTAACGCTGTCACCTATGAGTTGTCTACATCCTGTCTTTCATATCAGTGGCGTAACCGGATTTATTCTTGATTTATTCTTTTAAGTATTATATGAAGCGTATAAATGCAAAACAAGACATTTGACATTCGAATAGTTTGAAGTAAAGCGCGAAAAAACCTCTCATTGTCGTTTAAGTCACTCAATCGATTTGGTATTTTAATCAAAAGTAGATAATACATTGATACGTCTTTATGTGCTTTAAAGTCAGGCTTATAGTAAAAAAGTTATTTTGATTTAAAAAATGAGAATGTCTTGTTTTGCATCTAAGGCTTGGAAATCTCTGCTTCGTGAACTGCAAAATTCTGGATTAGGCGTTTCTGTAAAAAAAAACTAGCAATATCTGCACTAATAAAATTTGGAATTGCGATAAAATAGATTTTAAAGAAGCTGATTTTATTGAAAAAAAGTACAAAATTAGTTTCTTAGGTACACATTTAAATTCGTCAGTTCAGATTCGTTATCAGAAAACACTAGTGTGTCATTCACATCCGCCTGAGTTTCCGAAATGTGGGTTGGATTGTCTTGAAAGGCGTTTTTGAAGAACTCCAAACGTTCATCATTTTCCCATTCTGCATCATAGTGTTTGGCTAGCAAAGAGGAAATGCTTCTTATCTTGTCAGGTTTAAGGCTTCTGCCTTAAACCTCTGTCTCTTTGTTTTGGCTTTTTCACGCTTCCACTCTTGCTTACGTGCTATTCTCTTTCGCCCTTTGCCACGAGGACTTGGCTCAATGGTAATGTTGTTGAAGGTAATCAAAACTCCATAATACGTTCGTTACCACGCTCTCGTTTAAACTAATCATGGAGAAGCGAGCAAAACTAACAGCTACTTCAATGTCACGTGAGATAATGCGAGACCTGGATAGGTTCAAACACAAACGTCTGCTTTTGCACCTAACTACTTGGCGCAAATGTCTGCTTTTGCATTTAAAGCGGAATTTATTATTGCAATAACTCGTTTAAACGTATTGTTACGCTCTTGAGGCCACAAAAATTAATTTCTTGCTAAATTTACAATATAGATCCGTGTCTAACTAATTTTTGAAGAAAATCTCGAATGTCTGCTTTTGCATTTATGCGCTTCATATACACACATTCATAATTATTGGAGATCGGATATCAATTGCAATGGGATTTGCCAATAAAGTCAATAAAATACCTCTCCCTTACGGCTTTTTAGACAGCTCTTGAGAGCTTTCAATATTTTGCATGACACGTTTATGAGATGTGATTAACATCATTGTGTTCACACCAACCCTAAAAATTAATCTACAGGCCACCAAATTCAAACGCCTTACAATCATTTATGAACGCTCGGTATTCTTTGACCAATATTTCTCTATCTTCTCTAAATCAAACTCTAAAGCCTATTTTACACGTACGTTTGTTAATTAACGGAAAGTTACGAAAATTCTATGGCCGCAATAGTTGGAGTAGTTGGAATAATTGGAAGGTTTAGAGCAAAACTATTATTCTATTAAGAAATAGCCTAATGCGTGGTGCAGCATATGCAAAAATCATAAATTAGAAGTACGCTAAAGATAGACTAATGTATCTATTTCAATATCATATTAATTAATACAACACATACATTTCTGAGGCTTTCCCGAATTACCTGTTTTGTTTTAAGCACTTGAATCACAACAATTAAAAAAAAACATCCTCATTTGATGTACACAAATGAAAAAAATATGTGAGATAGAAAAGAATTTATTTCACAGGAGGAAAGAAAAAGAAAATGAAAATTACAGGCCAAAAAATACAATAATTAAATTGAATTACTAACTTAAATAATCCACATTTCATTTCTCTTGGAAGCAAACTATCGACGTTGGTTCTTCAGCCCAAAAATTATGTTATTAAAGTAATAATGCAATATATTTTTTTTGAATTCTTAATAATCGACTAATCATCGTAAATTATTGAAAAAAAATATAATAATTGAGATCTTTTGTGATTCCCATAAATTTGAATAATAATGATGCAGATTCAAAAGTCAGTTTGAGTTTATCTACAATAATCGATAAATGATTTTCCTAAACTAATTTTTTGTATTATTTTTAATTTATTTTTTTTAACAATTTAATAAAATGTTTTAAAACGCTTATAATGAAAAAATTTTCTTCATTAAATCCTCTTCAGTACTAATGAACTTATCTTAGAAGTTCAAGTACCTTTTTAGCGCCCGGCTTATTTTCGGAGTACACGTTTAATTCGTCCAATTAAGGTGTTTTTAATTCGTTGCTGACAACTTTAAAGGCTCGCCTCTGCGTGTTGCTAAATTTAGACTCCGGAATATGTTGTGGGATCGATAATGCCGCATAACTTTGGGTTCGAACGCAGGGCGTGTTTGTCAAAACACGCAAATGTATATTTATCTTTTTTATTTATATGAAAATATAAAAACAATATATTTTCAAAATCCCTTTTTGAGTTGTTAATTTTTGTTAGTATTTTCACACCATAATTCTCGATTGAAAAAAAATATGCAGTCTCAATTAGCGACCATTTCATTGTGAATAGCTATGTAATAGCAATTAGAAGTATTGTAGAACAAAGCGAACTCAAACCTTATCTTAATTAAATCTTCCACAACTCTCGGTAAATTATTATCTCTTCGCGGAATCTGTCTTAAACTTGTTTATTACGCTGTACGTGAAAGAGCAAACATCTCTCTAATTTATCAAACTGTAATAGCCGTTATTTTGTTATAAAATATAATAATGTATAATCCCACCTGCTACATTCTAAACTTAATAAATGCCAGATGTCGATTCTTTGCGACATGGCGTAAATGCCACTGTTAACACCTACGTATTTAACCTGTTATTGCTATTGATAGTGTCCAATTAGTCTTTATTGGGGCTAATGTTCTTAGGAAACTACATAGCAGTTTTCTTGTGATTGATGAAGTCTAATACCAATTTAACAGATTTAATCCTTATTAGGATCAAGGATTAAGTAGAAGTAATGTTTATCTAGGTTTAAAACTATGCACCTATTAGATTAATAACGTCAATTAGAAAAAAAATAGGTTAAAAATCACAAATCGGAAAATTCCAACCCGATAAAACCATTTTACGTTATTCCGCCTTATTCCTCGCTTGCAGCTAAAATCAATACTTACAATTTTCCCATACGTGTATTCCCGAGGGCGTCCTACGATTTCCCCCTTTTCTCACATATTATCGTAGTACGTCGATTCCTAACAATAAGTTTAGATCATGTGAATCCCTCACACCTAATAAATAACTAAAACGTGTACATATTCGATGACATATGGTGTATGTGTTTCTTTCTGTTTACAAGCGGGAGTTTTCCTCTCGGTTCTATGAATGTGTTTTGGTTCGAGGGGTTAACCAACCGTGGCACATATTGCACGGCGCACATGTGTACCACGAATGGAAAAGTAGACGAGGTGTGTAATTTGAAACGAATAACCTTGGAAGTTTACCCTTTGGGAGTGTTTACGTAATGTGAATCTTACGAGATATATGGGATTTCTATTTTATGGCGGTTTGAGAATTCAGAGTTAAAATAATCAAGTCCATGTGTTGCTCATTTTGCACTAATATTATGTTCTCATAGTAAAGTAACAATGTTAGGTTTTGTATATTATGCCCAATCTTATTCATAGCTAGTATATGATAATATATTTATTTTGTTACTGTTGTAATATAGGGTGGCAACTGGGAATCGGGCGATTTTAAAATTAGTATTATATAAAAAGTTTGCAAGACAATAATGTTTTATTAATACAGGACCAAACTTACACTTTGCCATTTACGATGTATATCAGGTGTGGAAGATAACATTATGGAGATGACATCCGTCGCGTTAGAGGCAATTTTCGACCCTCTTTTTGACAATGTTTAGAGCACGGTTTCATGTCTTTTCCTTGGCATTCTTCAAAAGTGTTAAAATTGCGGAACTCTTTCTCTTCAAACATCCCTACAAAAAAAGCACAAATTGTCAAGTGCAAACTTTGGAGTCCAAGACACATCTCCAAAATGTGAAATAGGTTTTCATGTGAATGAAATGGCACACTATAAGACCAATACATGGTTTAGTATAAGCTTCATTTTGATGTTAACACATTGAGTGCTGTGTCAGTCATCGATGACTGACATCGAGCTTTCCGTTCAGGCCGCGTCAGTCATCAGTGACTGACACAACTTTTTGTTCAGGCCGATAGTGACTGACAGTGGCCTGACGGGGAAGTCGTTATTAAACCGCGTGGCACTCAACGTGTTAATAAAAGCTTGCTATTTTGCAACTTTTTTATGCAATATTAATTTCAAAATCGTCCGATTCTCAGTTGTCACCTGTACTTAATTAATTACAAGAAATTAACTTTACGGAGATTTACATTAAAATAATATGTAATGTAATAGCCAATTTTAATAAAAAGTTAATATCTTCGGGAATTACAAATTCTATTTTCTACTTAAATTTGACAAAACCGAAGAAATAAAAAATTATATTATTTACAAAAATTAGGACATTTTTGTTAAAAGACATGGTGATCGATATAATGGAAGGTTCAAAGTTAAAATCACTTCTTTTACACTATCTTTATAACTCTGAAGTACAGACATTAAACGAAAATTATCATCTCACTGTGCTTTATAGAGATAAAGGTTTTCTTACTAAAGAATAGATGCTATATTTTCTGCACAACAGTGAATTAACCGTTTGACTGCTACGAGGCGCGAAAAAGCTTCGTTCATTTGTGTCGAAAACCGAGATGCAGCGCTTTTGCGCTGCGAGTTTCAATGTACATACCTTTGTTGCACCATTGAAGTAAACGTAGTCTGACCTCACACCAGGGTTGCCAGATCGTTCGATTGGATTTCCAATTTAGAAATAAATCCCCGAAAATTGGGAAATATTCAGAAAATAACTTTTCAAATTAAAAAAATAACTTAAGAAAATCGATCAACTTTAAAAATTCATCAAAAAATCATTTTTAAAGATTTTGATTTGATTTTTTTTCTAAATGAAACTTGAAACATTTTAGTTTTAACTAAAAAAGACCGATTTATACTAAATGTTGTCAAAAAAATTTTAAAAGTTTTCAAATTTGGTAAAAAATTCTTGACACTTTTAACCTAACTTAAGAAAATCGATCAACTTTAAAAATTCATCAAAAATTCATTTTTTAAGATTTCGATTTGATTTGTTTTCCAAATGAAACTTAAAACATTCTAATTTTAAATAAAAAAGACCGTCTTATTCTAAATGTTGTTAAAAAAATTTAAAAAAATTTCAAGGTTGGTAAAAAAATGTTGAAACTTCTTAACCTAACTTAAGAAAATTGATCAACTTTAAAAATTCACTAAACATTCATTTTTAAAGATTTTGATTTGATTTTTTTTCTAAATGAAACTTAAAACATTCTAGTTTTAAGCAAAAAAGACCGATTTATTCTAAATGTTGTCAAACAAATTTTCAAAGTTGGTAAAAATTTTTTGACACTTTTAACCTAACTTATAACTATACTTCATTTAATAACTAGGAGGAGTAAATCTCAAACCCCCATTTACATAGGAAAAAAGTAACTAAAAAATACACTATACATTTTTAGCGGCAAATTTGAATTCTAAACTTCAAACCAGTCACATTTATGCAACCAACAAAACACCAAGCGTTTGAGCGTAGTATTCTAAAACATACCAAATATCTCTATGGCCGTTTATCTATAGGTACATTGTTCAAAATTTATCCAAAAGACGTTCCTTGTGTTGACGTATTATATCCAACAGATGATATCGTACCATACCTTCTTCGAACTTAATATTTTTAATCGCAACCATTTGACAACAACGAAAAAGCGGGAAACAAATTGACATATTAGGTAAAGCACCTAACCTCAAACGTTAAAAACACTAAACGACAAAAACCAATTTTTTCGTCTTCGTAAACTTGACTGCGGAGCGACCAATAATAGTTCACTATTTTGGCGCGCAAAATTCAAATCACTCCTCCTAGTTATTAAATGAAGTATAACAGCAATGCACACAAAAACGTATTCTTGAGTTTTATAGTACAAAATAGAACTTTTATATTTATGAGGTTTTTATATTATCGAGTAGTTCCCGACATAAAAGCCCCTGTTAATGTCCACCTAAACTTTTTTCCCCGAAAAATACCCCAAAAAAGAAAAAAAAACCCTAATTTTTTTGGGGAAATCCCCTAATCTGGCAACCCTGCCTCAGGCGTACTTTGCGAAAACCAACATCAAGTCAAAATATGCCCCGCAGTTTTCGAGCGTTCTTGCAAGAATTGCTTCGTAATCAAACGGTTAAGTAAAAAGCTATATCGCCGATAGTTCTTTGAATTGCAACAGTTGCTACTGGTCTATTACAAATTAAATTTGAAATTGGTTTTCTCTAGAAAATTAATTCACGTTAACTCTTTCGTTGATTGACTCACTTTTTGAAGAATTGGTGTGATCAATTTCTAGCACAACACATCAAAGGAACATTATTAGCTTTAGACCTTAATTGTGCAAAAGATGTTAAGCTCATTTGGAAAAATTTAGAAAGGATTATTTTAGATTCTTGCATTAAATTACATAATTCTGAAATAAATTGAAGCCATGAAACGTTATTTTAACCACATCAGTACATGTTACAAAAACAAATTGAAAAAATTTACTTTATGTTCAGTTTATTCTCAGAAGGATTGATTTTTTAAAATTAATTTAAATATATTCATGTTTTTAATTCGAACGTGCAGTTAAAGTTAATCAAGAGCAATTTTAATAATAATCAGTAAACCCAAATTAAACTTAATGAAAGACTTTGCGTGTCGAATAATCTATAAAACCTGTCTGTTCACAACGAGTTTATTTTGAAACCCGATCGACATTGGAATTACTAGAAATAACTTTATCGACCAATGCACCCAAAGACTCAAGGCTACAGACGGAGCACGTAAGCAAACTTTTTCGAAACTTTGCTGCATTTTTCTTGTCCTCCACGTCTTTTTAATTCATTTTTTTGTTCATTATCAATGTTCAAACCGTCATTCATTTCTTTGCCTGGTAACAGATAAACTGTAAATGATTGTGAGAACTTCCTGCATAAGTAAGAAAGCTCATTAGGGGCTTTTCAAAGACCAGATAATCCTCACCCAGAGTATTACCGCTTACACTATGCAAATTCGTACCCGAAGGGATTAATATAGATCTTTAGATACTGATTAGATCTGCGCAAGAGTGGTACGTCCCAGGGAAGATATACGCGAGTTAATAATAGATAGTTGAAGTTTCAATTGAGACAATACCGGTTTCTAATCCGATTATGTTTGGTCTTATAAGCACTGATGATTGTGGCCGACGGTTCACATCTGTTTCGTATAAGTGAACGACCTATGAATACAAATTAAATTAACCAAGCAGAAAAGGCGTTCACTCACTCCTTATGAATTTTAAGGGATATTTAAAACACGGTTCATTTTGGTAAAAGTTTACATTTGCATCTTGGGTGGAATATACAGTAACCTCGAATTTCCATTTAAAGTCGTGGTTATTTATTGGTTTCCATTTTGAAAGTGCACGTTGGAAGCGATACAAACAATCCTGATTTACGATCGAAATAAATTTCGAAATTACATCTCTCCTTCTAATTGAATTTGCGATAAAACGATAAACCCGAAAGCGGGTTCGGGGTGTGTTTAAATTTGCATTTTCTTAAAACTCCTACTCGACCAAAAGAATACCGTTGTATATTTCATTTGTGAACGTCGGGTGCGACATTTTACGGTTTGGACAGACTATAAACGTCAAAGAACTCGTAAACACGACGTGTACTTGCATCGTATAACCCTCAGAAGTTGTAAATACGCGCGATGTTTACGTGGAAAAATGTGTTTGTTCAATTTGTTAGGTGGGAGTTGGTAATCTTTTAAAATTTTCGATGTAGTCATATCTGTATATATCTTAATTCAATTTGGAGAAGTCAAATAATTTCACGGAGCACTTTACAGGACATACCAAAACATTAAATAATCTTTACACCTTTACTATATTAAAATATCTTACTCCCTGGTAAAATATTAAAATAAATGGAATTACTATCCGTACCATTAGTCAAGTCAATTAACCCATTTGCATCATAAGCGCTTATATGCACACATTTTGCCTGGCCACTATCACCAAAGCGCGCATATAGGTATGCGCTCATTGCATATTAAAAAACTGTTCCATGATAAGAAGAAATTTTTCATTTTTCTGTGTGATGCAATTGGTTTAAGTTTGGGGTGCTCATACTCCGAAAGTTTTCGTCGAAAAAAATCAGGATAAAGACTGTCATGATCGGTGATCATTTTTGAGTTAAATGAAAAAATGACCGGTTTTTTGATCGGTCCGTGGAGAACCCAAACTTTGAGATTCTTTTCTCAGAAACTGCCCCAAAAAAAAGTTGGACCTTTTGTAAAATGTAGCCTGATTTCGCTTAAAAATTTAATCCCTGAAATAGTCGATCTGGAGAACCATTGGAAGCACCTTAACAGGATTTCCGCCAGGTGGTAGTTGACAATGCTAATTGTCTCAATTCCTACGAATATGTTCATATTTCAATTGTACTAAAAAAAAAACGAAAACGAAATGAAAGAAACCAAAATAATAATAAAAAAGTATTTTGTATTTTTGGGTACTTCTATTAAATGATCATACTCTTGATTTTTTCGACAATAACTTTCGGACTACGAACACCCCAAACTTGACTGACTTGACTTTTGGTACAGACAGTAGTCAAATCTTCGAACATTCTCTGTTGACAGGAATTTATTTCATTGAACTCTAATTTTAAATCCTTTTAATTATAGTAATTATCAGCTATCGAATATCAACATCCATATAAAGAAAACCTGTGTAATACCTTTTAGCGAAAGAGACTTTTTTATAACCCAGATTTTTCGAACAATGGCGCCATAAAATTAAAAACGCTTTAATTGTATACCCCATGAAATCATCTGCCACCTCACCTCAACTCATTCGTACGACTTTTGCCGCCCATATGGCCAACGACCTTGTGAAGGTAGACCGCTACATCACCTCGGGCGAAGACGAGAATCGGTTGGTTTTGCAACCTCAGGTATAAAAACGTTTCGTCTCCGAGTCAGTCTTTCTTGGTTGGTCACAGAAATAGCCCGTTAAATCCGTTTCTATTTCGAGACGAAAAACGACGTTAGATGTCTGGAGGTGAAATAGATTGCAAATCTCACGTAAATGAGTCATGGATATTGTTCTGCAATTATGGACACGTTGAACTTTTTGTTTGACATGTGTTTGAGTGTGGTTTTGAGAATATCAGCCTACGGTAGTTAAGGAAAAGGTCAAGAACTGAATGAACTAATTTTTAATTTGTCTTTTTTTACGTAATATGATTTAGTATGGAGAATTCAATTAAATTATTGAATTCGATGTTATCAAGCTTTTTAATTCCTTTCATTTAGAACGGTTGTTTTGTCGTTAATAAACTATTAAATCTGGTCTGTACATAGATGAAACCCATAGATGGGACTGTTCTTTTAATTAAATGGATTTAATAGATCGTAAAATTTAATTGAATTGAGATGAATTAGTTATACCCAATTCCTTTTAGTACTTTCAAAGGTAATAGGTGCAGTAGAAGTTTTGTCACTAATTTACGGTTAAAAGAAATCTTTATAGATTTATTTATGGTGATTAAGAAACCATTTGAGAAAGCATAAAATTTAAGTTATAAGATGGTTATTTTTTGATAAAATGTCGAAAGTGATTAAACATTTACATAAAAATCTAAAAATATCTTTTTTTGCCATTTTTTAAAATGAACTGAATCTAATGATAGAAGAAAATGATAGACTTTAAAAAGCACTAATTCACAAGAATTGTCTTGGTCATCTACATAAAATGTTAATACAGTGAGACTGTCCAAAAGAAAAACTTTTCTAAGAGAATTACTAATTGGCGTAAGTACTGCTCTCTTTTGAAAATTTTCTCTAATTATTATATAAAATGTACAGAAATGTAAACAATACGCAAGTCTTAGGCCATTTACTTTTGATTATACAAGAATTTTTCAAAATGAAAATTAAAGAAAGTTAATTTTTACTTGTTCGCGCAATTATTACGTTAAAGTAAGAAAAGTTGTCGAGCTGTGTAGTTTAATTGATTAGAACATCTGTTCAGAAAGCAGGAGACCTGAAATTGACTTCCAGTGTTATTAACTTATTAATTTTACGAAAATTAAAACATATTCAAAACGTAACCAAAGTCCTGTATTTGATATACTTATTCAATATAGAAATTAATTGAAATTATAAAAGATTGAGTTAGGAATGTTTTGTTAACATTAGTATTGCGGTATTAATTAACAATACGATTACAAATTAATGGTATTAATTAGTATTCTCGAAGACACATTTATAATAGTAGTATAGACACATAAAAAGCTATGATACTTATAACGTTCGCTATGCCGTTGAACTGAAGTCGTTCAGATAATCCTACAGCCTGCAGTACTGTAATTTCCCCTATACATGATGCAAACACATCGAACTACACTAATTACGATAATTGTAGAATGCACCGAGCTTGTGTCTAATCGCGAGTGAGTAACGAAATCATATTAAAAAATATCTCATCGTCTTTACTATTTTATTTGTGTAGTCGTTCAATTTTACATCCCATCACAAGTGTTTTCTCTATACAACCCTATGAAATCTTTCCAGAATTTCTTGTTTTTTTATATAGGTTCAAATCCAGTAATTCTAACACGACTGTTGATTACATAACCTGCTCGTAAAAAAAAACCGCAACACTCAGAAGAAATGATCATATGAACTTAAAATTTTGGTAACATGTACAGCAGAAGTGAGATAGTAAATGATTAAAATTTGGATTTATTAATCTTTAGAAATTAAGATTTGTGGTACTTTTTAGGTATATCTCTTTTACACCGTCTAGCTGTACCAATGATCACCAGTAACCTAAACTTTGTCATATCCTTTATTTGTGTTGTTGTTAACCTCCACGACCATCGAAATCTTTTTACGTTTTACTTCCATTAACTTCTGTTAAAAGGAGCCAAATGTTAGGAAGTTTTCAGTTTCACTGGTGTTCAACAGGAGATAAATCTGGAAACCTTGCGTGCTCTGGCAGTAAAGTGATATATTCTTATTAAAAATGTTAATGTGACTCGTACTGAACGTGATTCAGTGTGGTCTTGATGAAAACATTGTTGCTAGGTCTTTGAAAGCATGGTAACAAAATTGGCTCTAAACTTTTTTTGATTTACCAGATCGTAGTCAGATTTTTCTTGAATGATGATCTAAGATTACCGGCTTTCAAACTGTATTTCACCCCACCACAACACCAGATGTTAAGCCAGAATAACGTCTATAAGTGAAATCCAAATTTAGTCTTTCTGCTTTAGATCTTCCAAGACACAATTGTCCATCGCATTGCTATAGACATAATCGATATTCATCACTAAAGTCGAGATTTGGTGTCATTCTTCAATCAGATGTCCTGTCAATCTACACTTGAATCTAAAAACTGGATGCTCTGGGATTAAAGAAATTTGAGAAATTTGTAGGTTCGATGCTAAACCATGGCTATGGATTCTTCGGTAAATTGTTTGCATCGATGCTTGACTTCCCTAAACACCCCTCCAAGTAACCTCCGCTGGCCAAGTTGTATCAAACGGGTTAATTAAGGCATTCGGCAAAGACGTATGCTTTCTGATCGACCACTACCTCTGATAAGTGTTTTCCAAACTTCATTAGATTAGACACTCCATAATTGAATGATTGTAAAGCCATTTCGACTCAATTTTCTAGCAATTTCATGAAAGCATATTTGAAGCTTTGTGCATTTCCATACTTTAACTATCTTTAAAAGGGGTTAATGGAATGTAAGACTGATTTTGGTAGACGCCGGACATAACACATACACAAGTGAAGGTTTTGACAAAGGCTAAATTGCCAATTAACATTAACGTAGCAACACGTTCTAAAAGAAATATACTTGTTAAAGCATACAATACCAGACAAGAAACACCTATAGAGTGTGTCAATCGTGACCATATTTTAATTATTTACTGTTTCGCATGAGCTTTATACAGAGTGTCTCAGAACTCAGTTACCAAACGCAAACCACGCATTCCAGAGCTGATTTCATGCCGATTCAATGAAAAAGTCTTTATGCGAAATTGCTTCCTAAGAGATCTAGAGCATCCTGAAGATGACGTGTCTGATCATATTTTTTTCGAAATATCTCAATAACGATTTAGCTATCACAATGAAATTTTGAGCGTTTGTAAACTTCGAAATGCTTCATCGTTTGTTGACAAAACAATTTTTTTATTGCCATCGTAAAGGTGTTAAGCGCTACCAGGGTAAGTTCTCTTAGGAAGTAATTTCGGCTAAGGACTTTTCCGTTGAATCGGTATGAAATCAGTTCTAGAATGCGTGGTTAGCATTTGGCAACTGAGTTTTGGGACATCCTGTATATCACCAAAATTTCAAGTTTATGTGACCATCCCTTCTGGGTGTTGCGGTTTTTTTGGCGAGTAGTGTATTTTGAGAAGCTTCGTATTGCAAATGATTTGATCACTGCGTACTGCAGAACATGCGATTTCTACCCGATATGATTAAACTTTACTATAACTACTATAGCAGTTTCTACTAATATGGTACTGTGTGTATTTAACAAATCGTTATGTGTGAAGGGCCCTTACAATTAAAAGACCATAAAATAGTCTGGTTCTAAAGTGACGATAAGTGATTGTGTGAGATGATAAGTGAGATGTGACACCGTTGAAAATGTCACAATTTTTAGAAGAAATTGCAGCTTTATATTTCTACAGGTATATTCTAACGGAGTATGGATTACTGTATGTCCGGATTATCATTGTAATCCAGATTAAAGAAGTAGCATTGTATACTTTTGGGATACCTGTTTGTTGCTTCATTTTTTATTTCCTGTATTTGCAAACTTTATGGAATTTTAAGGCATCAATGTTTACTACATTCAATCCTGATTTAGAGCTTTGAACCTTTGAAAGCTATAAATATTACTGGTATTTCTACTTGAACATAAAAGCCATACGTTACGTATAGTAATAACTATAACTCAACTTATTGTATATTTAGAACACTACTTCATGTTTAGCTATCGTTATCATAGCATAGCATAGACGAGCGAAATTATAAACTCTTCAAAACATATTTACTACCATCGCTTATTTTAGAAAATTTGAATTATGTAGTATGTTAAGTATTAGTGTTCAAGCCGATTGAGAGATAAGTAAATGGTTTATTCGCATTTATTTAAAAGGAAAAAAATTGTTTAACCATTTGTTTATATTTATGTTCCATACACAATTACGCAACTTATTACCAACTGAAATCTTTTTTTTTCTTTTTTATTACGCAATATTTGGGAGTTGTTTTCATCGTTCCAATTTCCCGAACAGACAGTTTACGAACTTATTATTGTTTGCCGAGTTTCTCCCCACTTTCTTTTATACTCGCGTCCGTATATACCATGTTTTGGCAGATTAAAATTCCACACCAAATTCGGTCAAGAGCCGTTACATGACGCCACCAAAAACGATCCGACTGCATCGGCCACTTTCTTCCCCGATTAAGCAACTCCCCGTATACATTAATAAACCTACACTTAATTATTATCGTTACGCAATCGAGAACAAAACGGGTTAAAATTATTTTCCGTTCAAAATTAATAGTAGTTTGTTTTTTTTTCCTATCGTAAAGTGAAAAGTTATAATTCGTGAAAGTAAATCAGCTGTAAGTATCCAATCCTATCAAATCGATTTCAATAATGATAGCTTGAAGTATCAATAAGGAAGAAATAATGTTAAATTATCTGTTAAGTATTTATTAAAAGTCTATCAAGACGAACTCATCATTTCTATTAATCAAAAAATCGGGTTTTAGAAACGTTGCATTCACTTTCGCGTTAATAATTATTGTTTATTAGGTGTCGACATGCTTAACAAATGTTAACAAGGGCATCCCATCGTGTTATATTACGACACTTATGCAAGTTACTAATTCATTGAATAAAATGAAAATACTGAATTAAAATAACCTTAAGGTTGTTTTAATGTATTACTGTATGAAGTTTTAACAGTTTTATTTAAAATACCTTTTAACGTCTATTGAAAAGGTTTTTTTTGCAGTAAAATGTCTTAAACACTTTTAATATCGCTTCTCTAAAAGAAATATAGATGCTAAGATGAATGCATTTATTCATTTATTGTGTATTTTTAAATTAATAAGACAATTACTCATTTCCTGTATTTATACTATAATTTAATCTGGATCCAATGCGATAATGAGGAATTTTTTCTTTTTAATGTATGCAAAGGCAACACCTTTTTTTCTTTCTGTATTTCATTAATAATAGCTTTGTTCGTTGGGTTAAAACTTGCACTGCACTAATTTACACTATGGTGCAAAGGTATAGTTTCTTGCAGTATTTAAATGGGAATAACTGTCATTCAGTGCAATTTGGTGCACTTCAGTTCAGGTATGAAATGTGATCCAACGAACGCATATACAGATCTGGAAATTTCGGTTCAGGACATAGGAAAATAATGCGTGCAACAGCGACGCATATAGAAAGTAGATTAGATAAACAAGGAGCGATATAACTGTTTAACCACGCCTTTTCCGATCCGACCCTAGTCGCCCAACCAACCACCTTCTTCCCACGAACTGTCGAACTGACAGTTTGACAGTCTGACGTGGTTAAACAGTTATATCGCTCTTTGTTTATCTAATCTACTTCCTATATGCATCGCTGTTGCACGCATTATTTTCCTATGTCCTGAACCGAAATTTCCAGATCTGTATAACCAAAATTTAATAATACACTGAACTGCTAAGTGCAAATAGTGCAGCCCTAACGAACAAACCTAATGTATAAAAGTATGAGGGGTCAATTATAAAAACTAGAGAATGTTGTATTATATTTGTTACTAAGGAATTAGTGAGGCAAAGTAACTCATACACGATTCGGCGAAAGATGTCTGATCTGTCATGACTTGTCACCGTTTTCTCGACGTACGTCAAATAATTTTCTTTATATGAGGTGTTCATTCAAATTCGTGCTCAAGTGAGTTATGAGCTCTACTAGCATTTTTGTCGCGTTCGTTTTCTACGTATCTCTTCATCGTTGTCTAATAAAAATTCAAGACGTGGTTGAGCATGAATTTAAATGAACACCCGATATAATTGTACATGACACAGAGAGATGAAAATCGAAAATAGTCGTCTAGGATAGCACAATTAATTAATGACGTATAAGACATCTTTCGCCGAACCGTGTATATTTAGGAATTAAATTAAAAAGAAGTAATGTACGAATTCATTTAATTCTTTGAACAGCATCAAGAACAACATTTTAATTTTACGTTTACAACTTTTAGGAATATGAGACAGATGACGTTCATTATCCTCAATATCATCGTCGTTAATAAGGAACGCATGAATTTTCTTGAAGGACAAAATCTCGTGAATCACCTTTATCGGGTTCCTGCACCATAGCCAATTTGTAAAGATAGAATTTTAGGTCTTCATGAAAAAAATCGCCTTAGAACGAAAAGATAATCCAATAGTAGCTTTATGCCTGCGGACAGAGCACTGGAATATTTCTTGTTAAATGCATAAATTTGAAATGTTGCTCTTAACCCATTTGCATCAGATTCCCATACAGAGTATTCAAAGGCCAAAGCCAGTGATTCATTGGAGTCATTTAGAAATTTTCATGTTTACCTGATGGCGTCTTGATATCCCCCTCCCAAATTTTCCAGTAACCAAACTCATTGTCGTGTGAACTTTTATTCGAATAAGTTAAAAGGTATAAATACGCGTCTCGAAAGGTTACAGCGATGTATTTATAAGAAGCGTCACCCTCATAAAAGAGTTAATTTAACCAAAAGAATGTGTCAAGCCGTCCAAGAGCAATAAAATTAAATTACATCAGAAAATTTCGTGCCCCTTGTGTTCACCCGCCTATGATTAAGTGGAGAAGGAATACTTGGATTTTCAATGATGCCAATTTTTGGACACACTGCACAAATGAGACACTGGCTTTTGCCGTGGAATACTCTGTATATGCGCGCACTTTGCTTGGCCACTATCACCAGAGCGCGCATATATGCGCTCATTGCACTTGGGCATTTTTAACTAAAAAATTTTTTGGTGATAAGAATGAATTTTTCACTTTTCTGTGTGATGCAAATGGATTAATATTATTCAAAAAATTAGATACATATCTGGGTTACTTTTCTCTAAATTAAAAATCGAAATAAGCAAATTGCTTTTCTTCACCTTGTACAAACTGTTTTATAACTTCTTAACGTTCTGGTCCAAAAGTTACGTTTTCGATTTGATAAAAAAACAAGAAAGGGGAAAGTTAACAACATTATGGAGTTTTTGAGATAATAGCTTTATATAGAATACGCTTATGATTGTTGTGTTATAGTTCATCTAGTATTTCTTAGCATATACTGAAAACATTTTTTCAGATTTTGTTGTCAATTTTGGGGGATTCCCCAGGAATAGATAACATATCTGCAACAGAAAATACTTTTCATTCTCAAGTTGTTCTTCAATGTAATTAATTACAGAACATCCTTAAGAAAGTTTTCACGGCGGGTGTTAAATGAATTAGGTTTGGAAGTAACTCTAATACTAAATCTACTTTGAGCTAAATTCGTAGACGTCTATTTAATCTGATAAAGAAGTATTTGTTAAAAAGTGTCTGTTAAAGACAAAACTGTGAACAAGTATTTGTGAGCTTGTTAAACTAAACTAAAGTCTTCGTAACGATTCTCAAGTGAGAAGTTGATTATCATCTCTTTTCTAACGTTTTCGTTTTGTATTTTACAGCTAATTTTCAATAAGTTGTAAATTTACTGTGAATTTTATAAGTAAATTAAATTTTGTAGCTTAAGCTAGTTGTAACATTTTAAAATTTATTGTAAGACTTATAGATACTAGATAAAACTAGTGGGTACTTTCGCTGTATAATACTACCCTTCTCTATTTTCTGTTTAGAAACTTCTGTAAGCATTTCTCAATGATGGTTATTATGAATGAAATTTAGTTGAAATTAAAATAAAGAATTTCACCATTCAGAAACTGTATTCTTGTTTGTTTAACTTGCATAATGGTGTCAATAAATTACGTTTATGTTATTGTTTACGCGTGGGCATGTTCAATAAACGAGCACATCCCATCGTTGCAAATTACGACACTTACTTTATACATGTTATTCGTTCATTGAATCAAGTGCCATTATGTCATCCTTGAAGTATTATCGTGTGAAGTGTTGTTACGGTAGTTACTTATGGATACACTTAAAACAGTTATAAACTCATTTCATATTGTAATATTAACAGTTTAATCCAGATGTGACATAAAAATTTTAAAATTCCAAGCCATTATGAAGTTATACGTTCATGGTGGAGCATAAATCTTCCACGCTTTTAAATAATCATGGCAATTCTACTCCTTTAGCTTCGCTCGTTTTGGAAAATTTATTTTCGTTCATCCAGCTGCACCCTCGAAACCTTTCGCATAACGTTTTACAACACGTTTTCTCGTCCCGTTACTACACACAACACGTTACGTAACCGTAAAGATCACGTTTACGTTTCCTTCCAATTAGAGGATCGCGAGTACGCTCACCGATTTTTACAGCATTTACTTCTTCCACCGTGGAATTTGGTTGTAACTTTTCCGCTTTCACCATCTAAATAGGCACATCTATGCAAATTTATCATCGACGTATAAGATATCTTCGCCAAGTCCGTTAATGGACAGAGTTGCTCTTTGTTGGTTACGTAATGGCCGTAAATGGTTAGATTTAAAATAAGAAAAAAAAGGGTACTCGCTATAGGCCACCTACAACCAGTAATTTGCTGTTCTCTTCTAGATTAGGCGTGTTGTACAGTTAGCGAACGGTAAAGATAAAGTCAGATAAGTGGGCCGTGCAAAACGTGCTCCGGTTTATCTGTTCGCAATTTTCCTGTTGTTAGATTATCTTAAGTTGCCATATGAATATAATAAACGTTACATTAAAATGTTATTATGCGGAATTAAAACGTCATATTATTCTTACTATCCTTAATCGAGAAAGTCTTCTTAGAAAACCTAACTATTTCAAATTACTTTATATGTAGCTTTTATACTTACTCGTGGCCTGGATGTAAACAAATCAAATTAGAAAGTTTCATTGACCCTAGTACATCATTTTACACGATTTAATTTAATTCACAATACGGCGCAGAGTGGAAATACTTCCGGAAATCACGACGATTGTTATTCTTGAACAGCAATTTCCTGACGATGCGATCATGCACATGTGGTTAATTGCACAGGTGATGAAAATCCCTTCTTTGGAGAATAGACTTACTCAGCTATACAGGAAATAGAAACGACTAATAATAATTTGTATGTAAATTAAAAATAAAAATATAGTTATTAATAATTTGTTGATGCGTTCATTTGAAAGATTCTTTGAGGATATCATGAGAAAACAGGCACCATTATTATGTAAATCTTTGGATTGAATTAAAACTACGTACATAGAAAAAATAAAAAAAAAATCCTCAATTTTATTTATGAAAATAGAAAAAGATGCAATGCTGATATAAATTCTTAATAAGCGAAATGATTCTTTCAGGATTATTTATACTTTTTTCCTGAATCAGCTTCCATGAATCTTTGGAGAAAGAAACCTATCAAATCTTGGAGGTTATTGCATTATACAGGTGTCTTAAAATTAGAAGGTCATATGCTACTAGTGTATTTTACAATCAAAAATAGGAGAAAAAATTTAAATAAATATTGACAAAAAAACTTCCTTGGGGGACTATAGTATGCAAAACTCGTATTCGTACACCTACCGAAAAATTAGAAAATCACGAATTACTCAAGAAAGGTACAACAAATTTCAAATATTTTTCATGATTTATTTCACTTTGAAAAATAAAAACAAAAGTAGATCTGTTGGTCACCTATGTAGATCGACTACTAACCGCTAAAGGGCATTTTATTCACTGTTGGCAGCAAAACCCGTATACGTACAGGTGGCAGGATTGTATTTTCGAGTACATAACTCATGTTATACAAGATTTGTAATCGTGTTATTTCTCGTTTTGTCTGTTAAGCACTCTTTGTTCAAAAAAATTTCAAAATCAGGTGAATTATTATATAAATTTTGGAAAATTCGAAATGGGTAGAAAGTCAGCTGAACTTTCTGATGAACAAAGAAAAATAATAATAACTTTGTATGTATAAGGAAAATCATTGCGTGAAATCGCAAAATTAATGAAGGGTAGCACATCTACTATAGAATATGTGGTGCAAAATTATAAAAATACCGGTCAAGTTAACAAAGCATGATAAAATGTAAACCGATCGAAGCTAACAAGAAGACATTGTTCATTCATACTTCGTCAAATCCGTAAGGATCCTACTGTAAGTGGTGTGGCACTGGCTGCTAGGTCTTGAACAGGATTTTGGAATTCGGGTTACCCCTCAAACCGTGCGAAATTACATTTAAAAAATGGGATTTCAAGTTCAGTATGCTGTTAGAAAACCATTCATAAGGAGAATGAGTAAACAAAAACGGATTGCATTTGCAAAGAAATGCCAAAATAAGGACTTTAACTTCTGAAAAGGGGTCATTTTCACTGATGAGGCTAAATTCAATATAAAAATATCAGATAGACGAGTAAGAATTTGGCGAGAGAAAAACACAAGTCTATAACCCGCGTGAAGATAGCAACAAACTTTCCAGCAACAAACTTTAACATGTATATTCCTATCTACTTTATCTCACGATATCTTTGTTAATAATAAAAATAGCGAAAATCTAAGTATACCATCGGAAAGCTTGATCCTTTCTCTATATAAAACCGGGTTTTCGTCCGCCGAAATGTCAACACTAACGATAAAAAAAAATATGATAGGCGTCGCCTCACCTACAACACCTTAAAATGACCGGACTTTAAGGCCCTGTGCAGAGGTTATTAGAGGAACATTAAACAAATGGGCTATAGATTCTGAAAGAGACAACCTAGGACTATCTTAATCCGAGTTTTCGTCCGCGAATATCTTTCGGCGTCTGCAAAAAAAAACGCCCTTAAATAGAACCTTACCTGTGACAGTCGACAACTCGTTTTCCTTTGTTAATTTCGTTATTTGATAGGGAGAAAACTCTAGGACCACATCTATCTTACAGGAAATTTTCTGCTCTTTCCAACGGTATGCGTCACATTTTGATCGGACGTTTGCACAAGCGTCTTTTTGGCCGAAAACCCCCCGAACACCGGGTTATCGTTCCGATTAAACCATTCTCGGGTTAATAACTTTCTTATTTGATAGGGAGAAAACTCTGAGACACCATCTATCTTATGGGAAATTTTCTGCTCTTTCCAACGGTATGCGTCACATTTTGATCGGACGTTTGCACAAGCGTGTTCTTGGCCGAAAGCGGGGATTTCGTCGCGATTAAACCATTCTCGGGTTAATAACTTTCTTATTTGATAGGGAGAAAACTCTGAGACACCATCTATCTTATAGGAAATTTTCTGCTCTTTCCAACGGTATCCGTCACATTTTGATCGGACGTTTGCACAAGCGTGTTTTTGGCCGAAAACGGGGATTTCGTCGCGATTAAACCATTCTCGGGTTAATAACTTTCTTATTTGATAGGGAGAAAACTCTGAGACACAATCTATCTTATAGGAAATTTTCTGCTCCTTCCAACTGTATGCGTCACATTTTGATCAGACGCTTGCACAAGCGTGTTTTTGACCGAAAACGGGGATTTCGTCGCGATTAAACCATTCTCGGGTTAATAACTTTCTTATTTGATAGGGAGAAAACTCTGAGACACCATCTATCTTATAGGAAATTTTCTGCTCTTTCCAACGGTATCCGTCACATTTTGATCGGACGTTTGCACAAGCGTGTTTTTGGCCGAAAACGGGGATTTCGTCGCGATTAAACCATTCTCGGGTTAATAACTTTCTTATTTGATAGGGAGAAAACTCTGAGACACCATCTATCTTATAGGAAATTTTCTGCTCTTTCCAACGGTATCAGTCACATTTTGATCGGACGTTTGCACAAGCGTGTTTTTGGCCGAAAACGGGGATTTCGTCGCGATTAAACCATTCTCGGGTTAATAACTTTCTTATTTGATAGGGAGAAAACTCTGAGACACCATCTATCTTATAGGAAATTTTCTGCTCTTTCCAACGGTATGCGTCACATTTTGATCGGACGCTTGCACAAGCGTGTTTTTGGCCGAAAACGGGGATTTCGTCGCGATTAAACCATTCTCGGGTTAATAACTTTCTTATTTGATAGGGAGAAAACTCTGAGACACCATCTATCTTATAGGAAATTTTCTGCTCTTTCCAACGGTATGCGTCACATTTTGATCGGACGCTTGCACAAGCGTTTTTTCGCCGAAAACCCCCCGAACGTCGGGTTTTCGTTGCGACTAATCCAGCAACAAACCTCCCAGCAACAAACTTTAACATGTATATTCCTATCTACTTTATCTCACGATATCTTTGTTAATAATAAAAATAGCGAAAATCTAAGTATACCATCGGAAAGCTTGATCCTTTCTCTATATAAAACCGGGTTTTCGTCCGCCGAAATGTCAACACTAACGATAAAAAAAAATATGATAGGCGTCGCCTCACCTACAACACCTTAAAATGACCGGACTTTAAGGCCCTGTGCAGAGGTTATTAGAGGAACATTAAACAAATGGGCTACAGATTCTGAAAGAGACAACCTAGGTCTATCTTAATCCGAGTTTTCGTCCGCGAATATCTTTCGCCGTCTGCAAGGAAAACGCGCTTAAATAGAACCTTGAACTGTTTAGTGTGCAACACAGACCAATACATAAACGTAAAAAAATATGAAAAATATTTTTTTTCTCTGAAACTACAAGTGATAGAAAAAAATGTTTCAAATTATTTTTAAATTAACCAACCTAACGAAAAATAAATATTACGTTCAAATAAAATAATTCCTTAACCCCTTCTGATATAACCGGAAGTCATGTTTCTTATATAAACTATGGTCCCAAAATGTTCCGTTACTAAAATACAGGGTGTTAAAGGTTTAGAAAAAAAGGATGTTAATTAATACTTTCGGAATCGCTTTAGGTATTTTTATGAAATTTGGCATATAGTGACTATTAATAAAGACGCATATCTTTCAATACAAATCTAATTTCTATCTTTAACAGTGGCGTGCGTTCGAGTACTGACTTTAATATTTTTAAAGAAAAAAATGGTACGCCAATGGTTTTTTTCCCAAATAAAAAATACTTTTGAATTCCCCCTTCAATTTGACAAATAAAAGCCTTCTTGAGTTTTTGGACTGCAATGCGCCGTTTTTTGAGAGAAAAAATAAAAACCGTCGGTTGTTCAAGAGAAATAATACGTATTGTAATTATTAAGGATACAATTTTGCAATAAATCTAAGTGGCTGAACCTAAATGTCATTTGTTGTTTTATGTACGTTTGACATTTCAAACAACTGTTTGTAGTTAAAATCTGTTTACTGTGAATACCCTGTACTTTAGTAACGGAACATTTTGGGACCATAGTTTATATAAGAAAGTATAATTAATTTTCGATGTAGAACCCCCTTCAATATTTGCATATCATTACGGAACAGCCTGTATATTCTGTTGGAATGTTCCTTAATTCTTTTGTCCCATATCGCCCGTCGTTCGAAAACAAAAAAAATTAATTGATCGCAATCTATAGCACTCATATTTAAATCAAAATAACAAATTATTATCAATTTTAAACACAACCACCTTTTGATGAACCTACCGTGAAACCTGCTCGCCAGCGTATAATAAATGTTTTGTACATTCTTCTTCGCTGGTCGGCGCCGGCTTCAAGCGCCAACAAGTCCAGACACGCTTTTTACGTGTTTGCGTAAATTTAAAAATACAGCAATATTCTTTTCGCTTGTTGACGCTTGTCAACGCTGGTTCAACCAGCGCTGGTAACCAGCGTTCTACGTGTTCTTAGCCTTACCTGTAACAGTCGACAACTCGTTTTCCTTTGTTAATTTCGTTATTTGAGAGGGAGAAAACTCTAGGATAACATCTATCCTATAGGAAATTTTCTGCTGTTTCCAACGGTATGCGTCGCATTTTAATCCGACGTTTGCACAAGCGTTTTTTTTTCGCCGAAAACCCCCCCGAACACCCGTTCGTTGCGACTAATCCATTCTCGGGTTAATATCTTTCTTATTTAATAGGGAGAAAACTCTGCGATACAGTCTATCTTATAGGAAATTTTCTGCTCTTTCTAACGGTATACGTCACATTTCGATCAAACATTTGCACAAGCATGTTTTTGAGCAAAAGACCAAACATGCATAAGCATGTTTTTGGCAAAAATACGCTTGTGAAAATGTTCGATTGAAAGGTGACTGATACCGTTGGAAAGAGCACGAAATTTCCTATAAGATAGGTAGTATCCTAGAGTTTTCTCCCTACCAAATAAGAAAGTTATTAATCCTAGAAAGGATTAGTTGTCCCGAAATCCAGTCACTCAGGTGGTTTTTGACCAAAAAGACGCATGTGCAAACGTCAGATCAAAATGTGACGCATACTGTTGAGAAGCGCAGAAAATTTCTTATAAGACAGATAGTGTCCTGGAGTTTTCTCCCTACCAAATAAGAAAGTTATTAACCCTAGAAAGGATTAGTTGTCCCGAAATCCAGTCACTCAGGTGGTTTTTGACCAAAAAGACGCATGTGCAAACGTCAGATCAAAATATGACGCATACTGTTGAGAAGCGCAGAAAATTTCTTATAAGACAGATAGTGTCCTGGAGTTTTCTCCCTACCAAATAAGAAAGTTATTAACCCTAGAAGGGATTAGTTGTCCCGAAACGCAGTCGCTCGGGTGGCTTTTGGCCAAAAACACGATTGTGCAAACGTCCGATCACAATGTGATGCATACCGTTGGGAAGAGCAGAAAATTTCCTATAAGATAGATGGTGTCTCGGAGTTTTCTCCCTATCAAATAAGAAAGGTATTAACCCGAGAATGGTTTAATCGCGACGAAATCCCCGTTTTCGGTCAAAAACACGCTTGTGCAAGCGTCCGATCAAAATGTGACGCATACCGTTGGAAGGAGCAGAAAATTTCCTATAAGATAGATTGTGTCTCAGAGTTTTCTCCCTATCAAATAAGAAAGTTATTAACCCGAGAATGGTTTAATCGCGACGAAATCCCCGTTTTCGGCCAAAAACACGCTTGTGCAAACGTCCGATCAAAATGTGACGGATACCGTTGGAAAGAGCAGAAAATTTCCTATAAGATAGATGGTGTCTCAGAGTTTTCTCCCTATCAAATAAGAAAGTTATTAACCCGAGAATGGTTTAATCGCGACGAAATCCCCGTTTTCGGCCAAAAACACGCTTGTGCAAGCGTCCGATCAAAATGTGACGCATACCGTTGGAACGAGCAGAAAATTTCCTATAAGATAGATTGTGTCTCAGAGTTTTCTCCCTATCAAATAAGAAAGTTATTAACCCGAGAATGGTTTAATCGCGACGAAATCCCCGTTTTCGGTCAAAAACACGCTTGTGCAAGCGTCCGATCAAAATGTGACGCATACAGTTGGAAGGAGCAGAAAATTTCCTATAAGATAGATTGTGTCTCAGAGTTTTCTCCCTATCAAATAAGAAAGTTATTAACCCGAGAATGGTTTAATCGGAACGATAACCCGGTGTTCGGGGGGTTTTCGGCCAAAAAGACGCTTGTGCAAACGTCCGATCAAAATGTGACGCATACCGTTGGAAAGAGCAGAAAATTTCCTGTAAGATGGATGTGGTCCTAGAGTTTTCTCCCTATCAAATAACGAAATTAACAAAGGAAAACGAGTTGTCGACTGTCACAGGTAAGGTTCTATTTAAGGGCGTTTTTTTTGCAGACGCCGAAAGATATTCGCGGACGAAAACTCGGATTAAGATAGTCCTAGGTTGTCTCTTTCAGAATCTATAGCCCATTTGTTTAATGTTCCTCTAATAACCTCTGCACAGGGCCTTAAAGTCCGGTCATTTTAAGGTGTTGTAGGTGAGGCGACGCCTATCATATTTTTTTTTATCGTTAGTGTTGACATTTCGGCGGACGAAAACCCGGTTTTATATAGAGAAAGGATCAAGCTTTCCGATGGTATACTTAGATTTTCGCTATTTTTATTATTAACAAAGATATCGTGAGATAAAGTAGATAGGAATATACATGTTAAAGTTTGTTGCTGGAAAGTTTGTTGCTATCTTCACGCGGGTAAGTCTATATTCACATAATCTGGTATATACCTATGTTCAAACATGGTGGTGGCTCGGTTCTACAGGGGGGCTCGGTGGGGGAGTGTTGCATCCTGTATGAGTTCTTGAAGGGTTCATCAGAACAATAATTTTTAAAGAATATCTACAAACTAACACAACATGAATCAACAAAAGGTCAAGAGATTGACACACCAGCCTAAATTATCACTAGAAATTAAATGAAGGTGTGGGTTTTGTATAAGTCACCAATGGCGTACGTGTGAGGGGGTCACATGATTGTTTACAGAAATTTTTTTTTGCATGTAACTTTTTTATTATTGTGACCTAAAATTTAGATTTCACAGACCTTGTTATGTAAAAATGGCCTTCCTGTTACGAGGTTGTAACTATTTCCGTGAAAATTTGATCTGAAATTTCACACTAAGGGAATCATGTTCTTCAACAGCGTTTACTGTCTCGTAATTATGTGAGTGTCGATTTTAGTATTGTACCGTGTACGTGTAGAAATGATAAAATCTTAAAATGTTATTGGCTTATTTTGCCATTTGTTATATTTTTTATGCTATCTTTCTTGTAAAGCCATCAAGGGGCTGTAGCTCATTTAGGATTAATTTTTCAGCCAAGGTTTATTTGAACATTTACCCTTATTTTAGGACATAGAGTACGGATGGTAGCGTATGGCCATCTTATGTCCTTTTAAGAAAGCAAATACCATATCTACATTAACAAACAATATTTCTAGGCGTGTACCCTAACCCGAAATGGAACTGAACCATGAAGAGAAAGACTCATCAAATAGTCACTAATCCTACCCTCTTCTAAAGTTTTTATAATTCCTTTCCAAGAAGCAGAGTTAAATGCGTTCTTAATATTAAGTAGCACCAACACGCATAATTCCCTATTTCTATAGCTTTTCTTTTTTAATTCATCTACAATGACTTGAACTTTAGAAACTGCGTCTAAAGTGGACTTACCTTTTTGAAAATCAAATTGGTTTCTTTCGATTAGTCTTTTATCTACTATTTCCTCTTCCAACCTTTCCTTGATTAGTCCTTTTAATACGTTACATGTTGTATCGATAAGACATATTGGCCTATGAGATTTTTCATTACTTTTTTTTTTGGGTTTTCAATTAGTATCAATATAGATTTTTCCAGATGTCGGGGAAGACTTCTTCTTTTAGGCACTTATTAAACACATTTTTAAAATCTTCGCAATATTTTCCTACTAACATTTTTAATACCTCTGATGTAATACCGTCTGGGCCTGGAGCTTTTTTGTTATTTAATTGTGATACTATAGATGTTACTTTGTCGTTTCTGAAAAGTTTGTCCTCTTCAACTATAATTTCTTGCTTGATCCATTCAATTTCTTCTTGATTTGGAAAACATTTCTTGATTTTATTTTTTACGGCGCTTTCTTCAATGTTAGTTCTCCTCTTTAAATTCAATCTCTTCATTATAATCTGATGATAACCTTTACCTCATACATTTTCGTTTAAGTCTTCGCAAGATTCGTTCCATTTTTCTGTCTTGCTTGTTCTTATTAAATTCTTCAGAGCTTGTTTTAATTTCTTGTATTTGGTTATCAGATTATTTACTTTTATATAACGTGACTGCTATATAAACGTAATATTGAAATACGTTGTTATAGAGTTAGAGTATAGTTACCATTTATAATTGATTAAGGGCCGGTTTATTCACCTTTGGGTAAATTAATCTGGCCAATAATTACCATGGTTATTGTAATTTCGCATAGTATAATTGGTTATTTTGCCTGTAAGCATATCGAATATCATACAAATTAATTTATTCAACGGTAAATAAACTGGCCCTAAGTTAAGTAAACCTTATACGAATGTAAATAGTCTAGAAGTTATTTAAATTTTTGTATAAATTCAGTACATACTCTTAAAAATACTGAACTTTTGAGGGTATTAATAGTTTCTCTGGCAATACGTTGAGTTCTCTGAATAAATTACATTGTGATTCATATTTCAAATAAAAAAATATTTTAATTATTTCTATAGTTTAAAAGTAAAGGATGTGGAATATTCGGTTTTTAAGTTAATATTCAAAGATTGTGTTTATTTAAAAGAATCTATTTCAAAATTTTGATAATACAATCAGCATAGAAATTATTAGAAAAATATCTGCTTTATTTCTTTTAGAATAAAATATTAAGTGGAGTAAAATGTCCTTCGAATTAGTCCATAAGATAATAATTGGCACGAATACAATTTTGTACATTTATGTTAGGTTCACATGAATTTTTTTAGTTTTTAAGACATTTTAAATTTTATAGTAACCATTAGAAGAAATTTCATGATATTAATGAGAAGTAGAAACTTCAGTCTACTTTTACAAAATATAAAAACTGTTAAAAATACTCCAATATTTGAAAGTATAGCATTTTCCATTTTTACTGACAGACATTTATGATTACATGATTAATTGTAAGATATGGTCATATGTTTTCTTTTCAAGATAAGCACTTTATGTAATCTATAGCCACTTATTTGGGTATTTGAAGTAGTAAATAGTAAACTACCATTATCGTAACGATTCGCCTAGTTGTAAAATGAATAAAATTGCTGACATCTGCGGCTCCATATCTCGGTTTAAATTACGAAATGAGTCACAGTCGTATGGACGGACGAGAGTCAAGAGAGCAATAAATGTTACTCCGACAATTTATCCATTCCTGGCACAGTTATAATGCCATAACTTTCCATTAATCACCAACCACACCGCATCGTCTGTCCGAATTATTTATTATCGAGTGCCACTTTTGGCCAATTCCAATTCAATTCATTGCGAACGATAAATAAATTATTAATACAGCTATGGAATAAAAAATGTCTTCTGTACGTTTACCTACATAAATTCCTTCAATTATTAAATGCCTTGTTATTGTTAGTTAATATCAAAGTTATCATTATTTAAAATTGTTTATTATATCTATTAATTATTAATAATGTAGTATGAGTATAATTTATTATTATTTATGCAAAAATTAAATCGTTTTTAATAGTAATGCTTTTGCCCCTAAAAATAATTTCTTTGATTTTTATTTCTCTATTTTGAAACTGATGATTTAAACGACCAGATGTCCACTGGGTAAACACCAGGCTTTCCTCCCGTGTTATTCTTGGACAATTCGAAGGGACAGAAAAAAGAAACAGATTATTTAGACATAATTTGCAATTTGAAACTTTTTTCTTTAAAAGTTCCTACAGAGAATTCCTTTTGTTTTTATTCCTCTCTATTTTGGAACTGATAGTTAAAACGTCCAGATGTCCACTGGGCAAACACCAGACGTTCCTCACATGCTTATTCTTGGACGGTCCGAAGAGACATTCCTTTCCAATTTTAATATCAACAACTTTAGGAGTCGTTCCGGCATCTTGGTTTATGCGTCCCAAGGTAAAACGACAACGACGAAGACTTAAGACTTGGATTGATTGTACAGCTCGGTTCTCGGGTGCTTTAAAAACAGACAGGACCAAAATATTTACAGCCGTGACTCCGCGGTCTCAACCGTCACGTGTCCCACTTTTAGGAGAGTTATTTTTAGGGGTTTCGCCCGCTATTTTGCTAGGTATTTAACCCCTAAAGAGAAACGAGATCAAAGGACTTCTTAAAAACAATTAAATTGGATACGTTCAACATAAAATTTCAAGGAGTTTTTTTACGGTTTTGGTTTTACTAACGATGTTAAAAGACGTTATTTGGTCGAAGCGTTTGAGAACTTCCGGGAATTCCTGTAAAATCGACTGAAGTATAAATCCGAGAGAGAGTCGAATAACTCTGGAATAAATGGCAAAGAGAAGCCGGACGGCTCTGAAGACTTTTTGGAATTCCTGGCGCATCGTGGATAGCTCCGAGTGTTCCTAGAATCGCTTGCGGTTCCTTCTGGTCGTTTTTCCTTCACTTTGGAAACCGCTATTTATTTCTATATGACCGGCGAAAATAGATCCTCCGCGAAACAGATGTGAACCGTTAAGTGAAAAGTTTTGTTAGCTGCCAGTCATCTTGAAATTAACAAAAATGTCCATTGATATAATTTTTCTTTAATTTATTGACACCCATTTGGAATGAGTACTCTAATAAGGTTTATTTATTTATTTTCCAATTCATGAAGTGTTTTGATCTCTATATTTTTTCTTCTTGCTATTAAATTAATTGGGAAAAGTGGGGATTTGTTAAACTTATATGAAAATATTAGTAAAATTTAAAAACTATGTCCTTCTATTAAACATTAAAATTTATAGCTTAATTATGTATCCTCAATCTACAAAGACAATTCCCATGGTTTCTAATAAATTTACTTTATTAACGTTTTATACATATTCTAGCATGATTTCTATGATTTTAAATTCACAATGAAAAAAAAACATGAAAACAACACATCATCCATATTTTACTCTCAACTTATTTACACAAGTTGAAGAAACTTGACTACCTTATAAAAATATCATATCCTCATTTATTATTTATAATCTAATTTATTTGCAAAATAACAATAATATTATACAAACCGTAAATATTCTTATCTAATCAAAGAAATTACCACAATTTATTATATTCTAATTGATTATTATTTAATTCATTTATGTAGTAAATTACAATTGTATATGAAAGGAAAATAACAACTATAACATGCTCAAGCAAGTAAGTAAAGATGATTTATTAATGACTTATCTAGATAACTAAATCCAATATTCATGAACGCCTTTCGCTTCAACCACAAAAATTCTACACAATCGCGACTGGGCGGTGCACTATTTAATTATTGTGGTTTCGTTTCATTTTACTTCTGCGTAGATGAAGAGAAATGAGTTCGAAACGAGCGGTCCATTGTTATTTCTAGACTCGCTTTGTACTCCAGGGAGTTATTATAATTCGCGTCCACGTCGATGTTATTTTGCTTCCTTTTCGTTCTATATTTGCAATTGCCGATGGCGAACCACGAAACCGTGATAATGCGAACAATGGTTTTATTGAGAAAAATTCATACTTTCTTTGTGAAACGGTATAAAGTATGTATAATCTCTAAAAAAACAACATTTAAGGTTACTTAGTATATATTTTTAAAAATGATTAAATTATCTGTATATACTTCAAAATTATCTATGAGGAGGTATTTAGAAATCAATTAAGTTAGGTTCAGTTTTTCTTCAAATTCTTAAAATATTTTCTTATTTGTATATCGTCGGTATACAAAAGAGTTACCAAATCCACAGGTAGTATTTTGAGTTATTAACGTTTTAATTTTGGCTTCTGGTTATAAAATCATTTGGCGTGAGATTAGTTTATAAAGATTTTTATAAACAATCTGTAGTGGCATTTTTGAGCTTGTTTATTTTTTCAATAAAAATAATGAATTTCAGATGAATGAACATCAAAACCTAAAAGTCTAGAATTTTAGACTTGGTCACTTTCTTTTGTATAATGATGGTATTGTATAGTTTTGATTAAAAAATTGAGAGGTCCGTATTAACTTATTATTAGAAGATCTTTATAAAGATCTTGCAATCTCACATAGGTGACATACGGGAAACAGATGTTTTTTAAACGGTTGCACCACAACTGACGGTGGTAATAGAGATATGGTCATGGGGATAATGGCTTCCAGTTAACTTCCCATTTCATTTTACATAGAATTTGTTCTAACAGAGTCAGGGGTTCGTCGGAAAGAACGGTCAATTGCTGA
Organism: Digitonthophagus gazella; assembly: GCA_036711955.1. Taxonomy (NCBI): domain Eukaryota; kingdom Metazoa; phylum Arthropoda; class Insecta; order Coleoptera; family Scarabaeidae; genus Digitonthophagus; species Digitonthophagus gazella. Next base: position 14,830,501 of record JASCIT010000001.1, read on the forward strand.
CCGTAGCAAAAAGAAAAAGGACATGTCCAAGAAACTTTTTTTTCACTACATCCATAGTTTCTTTATTTCATAGTACGCTTCTTTAATTCGATAAGTCCGATGATCTTGGAGAGACCAGCTCACATCACCAAAACGAGAAACGACGCGCTCAAGGAACATCCTTTTCACTACTTGTAGAGAAAGATAGATGCTGTAACAGTGTACGCTGTGCTATCTTTAAGAATTTACTAAGTTTATTTCATATCTTTCAAGTTCGTGTCGGAAAAATGTATTCAGCATGTGAATGTAACAATTCAAGTTCTTCGTCACCTTAACGTTGTTCTCCTCAAAGAAATATGGTTTAATTACTCAAAAATAGATAAGTGCACACATCTACTATGGAGAGGTTTTTCGTGGATATTGCGTGGATTACACAGGCCGACAAAATTTTAAGAGGAGGCTCATATACCCTAACCTATAAGTGCTAAAAACATGAGTTTTTACAACATTTGGAATTAAATAACGTTTTGAGTAAATTTTAATCTACAAAACTCCCACCGCTTGAAACTCCGGTTCTCTCTTCCTCTGTACACTACTCGGGCCTACTCGGTAAAGTTATGGGGAAAAAGCGCGCTCTTGCATCCTTCTCTCCATGGTGTAAATTGAGTTTGGATTATAGTATATAGACTGCACGCATTCTACGTGCGGATAGGGTAGGTCAATGTGTTAGACAAGGCATCGAATTGCATACGATTTTAATGAGTTAGATAAAGAGGCACATATCAACTAAAATCGGCCAGATAAGTAAACGTAGTATATCTGTCCTGTGTAACGGAAGCCTTGTTGTTGTCCTTTTTCCACTTACGTTAAACGCATCCGCAACTCATCGATGTGCACACGGTATACGATAGCTGTAACAATATGTCGCCACTAGGAGAATCACTACCTGCAATCCATCAAGCCGCTTAACGGGTTAAGAAGAAATTAAGATATTCGAAAAATTCAAAATTAATTTTAGATAGGAACGCCGGTAGTTGCAGTAATTTCATTTTCATAAAAATGCATTCGCTATGTTATTTATTTCTGAATATGTTTAAAAACCGAGTTTTTTGCGCTTTTAGAGTAAAATATTTCAAAAATCTGCTGTGATGGAACAATTCTGGGACCAAATCTGGATACAGCCCACTGAAAACTAAAAAAAAGAACTATTGTCGTGATCTGTGTGTTTTAAAAATATGTACCACTGTTATCAGGGGCCCAACAGTGAAAGTTTTGCTTATTTACCGAACCATTCAATTGAAAATTTGCTGAGGTTCATCTTTTATTATTCTTGCATTCGGATTTGCTTCGAACAATCCTAACATACGCATACCAAAGCCTCAACATTATCCATGATCCCTTACATTTAGCAGTTGAACTACGTAGTTGCATTTTGTAAGGGCGAAATTTTGACGTGTTCTACGCAAACACATGTTGCTCTATCGTTCACAGATTTATTACAAACAGATTGTAACTGATAGCTTGTTTCAACAAAGTCGAAGCATCGCATCGGTTGATTAGTCAATTAGTGCATTACTTGACATGTGTGACTGCAATTGATCGATTTCTGACGATGCTCTGGTTCCGTTAGAATAAACCCTATGTAAAATAACATGGCAAGCTTCCTTGAAGCCAGTACATATCTCTCTCTATTACTACTTTTAGTTGTGTATTAGCTATTTAAAACACGTCTGTTTCCCGTATGTCACCGATGTAGTATTAAGTTATTTATTAATAATTTATTAATCTTATTTTTGTATACTTAATGATTTTCCTTCCAAACAAAAAAAGGTTTGAAATTTTCATAAAACCAAAAATAATATTTCAAAATTTTATGCTTACAAAGAGTAAGAGCCAGGGTTGCCAGATCGTTCGATTGGATTTCCCCAGTCACAATTGAAAAATACCCTAAATTTAGAAGTTTTCAATAAAAAATTCTCAGAAAATAATTTTATTGTTTTCGTAGATTATAATTTGTTATTTTTAAATTTTAATCAATTTTCGTGACTGAAGCATATCTCTAAAATACCCAAAAAGAAGCCAATGTAGAAATAAATGCCCAAGAATTAGGAAATATTCAGAAAATAATTTTTCAATTTAAAAAAATAACATAACGAGCAATGCACACAAAAACACTGCAACACAGTGCCAGTTGAAGACTAATAAAAAAATAAAACTAAAGTTCTATTGTACGTATTCTTGTGTTTTATAGTGTAGAATTGAATTTTTATACTTATGAAGTTTTTATATTATCGAGTAGTGCCAAACATAAAATCCCCTACCCACCCAAAACTCTTTTCCCCACAAATAATCCCCAGAAAAAATATCCCCAAAAAATACCCCAAAAAAGAAAAAAAAACCCTAATTTTTGGGGGAAATCCCCTAATCTGGCAACCCTGGTAAGAGCATGAGTGAGAAAATGTCTTTAATGTTTTCAAAAAATGACTTATCAAATTATTGCTTTGGAGCTCTGAATACTAAAATATTATTAAAATTCATTTATTGAAAGTTATTAACTTAAAAATTACATTTAAAACATCTTCAATGTAAGTTGTGAAAAAATTTTAACACGTAATTTATACGTAAAATATAACATTAATTTAAAATTTAATACGTAAAGAAATTCTATTCTAAAAATAGTGTTAAAGTTGTTGTAAGTAGCAATTGAGTTACTCCGTCTATAAAATTAATTAATTACGTAAACTATCCTCTTCCCTTGTTTACATACTCGTTGTGTGTTTTGAAATCGACGCCCCACAATATTTATAACCGCGTTAAAAAAATAAACTTTATCGCTTATCAACAAAGAACGCACAACCCAGCACATTACAGCTCGATTTTAAATCAAAATTTTATCAAGTTACGTAGATAAATTTTAAGCGGAGGCGATTAGAAGACGTTTTTATCATAGATAAGATAACGCCTGGTATGTTTAAACAGTATACACAATGGATGCAGTTTCCGCATCCTGAACATTTTAGTTCCTTTTTAAGACGCTAAAAGCGTCTGGAACAGTGACGTTGTCCTCTTGGGATTTCAACCTTACGGTAAGTAATTCTCTTGCGTATCTTTTTTTCCTTCTTGAGGATATTTCCTCTCAAGTTAAGGTCGCTGTCTTTTTTTCTTTAAAATCCTTGTTTTATTTTATTTTTCAACTATTCAGTTAGTCATGAATCGATAAAAAAGCCGAAACCGATGACTGTAAACTGATAAATTAACTAAAAAAATAATAATAAGACCAATCTTGAAGAAGTCAAAGTTGCTGGTCCATTGCATTTCGTGCCTTCGGCATCTGTAAAGATGAATTTTCCTAACAGCGGTTGAGGTTTGCATTTCACATAGTGGCTTTGTTTAGCCAAGTGAAGCGGAAAGAGACCGGTATTTCAGATTTATGTTGTTAATACGGGTATTAGCCTTGCATTTTCCCTTTCCGTCTTTGTATAATACTTCAAACGATTATAAATTTAATGATGTGGGCTTGTTTTATTTTATTGGCGTCGAGTATTGCGATATATCATCTACAAAAGTAGTTGCAGTCGGCATAATCCGCGGAGTAATGCACAAGAAATTTATAATGAGGCCAATTAGAAACGGGTACATTAAGATAATTTGCATTGAGCGGTTCGCAAGGGGCAATAAAGGGAAAGTGTAGTGGGTTATTACTTTCAAAATATTATTTATTGTGCAGAAAGTTTGCTATACTCCTTTAAAAATGTTATGTAAGAATCTACTTCTGTAATTTATTAAGAGCAGTTTCTGATTATGAAAGATAACTTACAACAGAAGTAATTTTATACTTCTTAATGAATTAAATTATAATATAAACGTTCACTTCTTTAAAATTATCTATAATTAAGTATTTCTCACAATATCTTAGTTATGGAAATAAAAAATAAAACTAAATGCCATTCTCTTTTTTGTGCAGTAATAATTTTAGTTATTTATTATGGGCTCTAGACATCAGAACTTGCACAAAATAAAAGGGAAACATAAGAAAATTAGATAAAAGCTGAAGTGAATAATGTATCCTCGCAGTACAAATTAATTCTTGATGCAACAATAGTCTGATCGTTTGTATTCTATTCCTCTTTATCTACGCAGTATTAAAATACAACGACAATAATTAAATAGTGCAGACGCTTAACCGCGATTGTGTAGAATTTTTACAGTTTAAATGAAAGGTGGTCATGAATATTACAATTTGTTATCTAGACAAGTCGTTAATAATTATAGGTTCGCTTCCTGTTTCAAGTCGTTAAGTATTTATAAAGCTATTAAGTCTTTTTTGTTCTCCTGTAGAATTGCAATTGACTTCGCATAATTGATGCGTTGTTGGAATGTACTAAGTAAATTGTCATGATTTTGTTGTATTATAAATGGTTTGTTTGATTAATGTAGTTGAAATGAGATTAATAAGTTCTGTAAAAAATGTTTATTACATTTTTGTCTTTTTCCTTTATGTTGTATAAATAACATGAAAAAAACTTTAGGATTAATAACAAAGTAAAGATGTATCGATTAATTAAGAAAAAATTGGTAGATATAAATTTTAGCGAAGATATTAAAAACCTTTAAAATTGATTACCGAAATTTAGACATTAGACTTATAATTAAATTAAGTTAGAACCTCGGTTAACCGAACTAAAACGGGGGAAGCCGTTTTGGATAACAATTATTAGATTAGTCGTGAACATATAATTTCCTACTGTGGTACTTTGTGTTGTAAATACTATCATTTAGTAAACGAATGTCACCATGAAGAGAAAAACGCAAACAAGATCCGAGCGTTAGATGTCTCGGTGGGGAACAGATCTTGCATATTTGTCTTCATGGTGATATTCATTTACCATACAATGGTACAGTATGTATTTCTGAGATTTGGAAGGCGGTAAGAATTAATAAATCTGTAGGCTTGCATTCTTTATTAAAATTGCTTAACGTATAGGTTTTTATACATATATGCTATATACTTCTCCATTCTTCAGTATGGAAGGAATAAAACAAGCGGTGTAAACTGAAGCTGTAGAATTTTATTGATCTCGACTATCCGGGTTTCGGAGTTTCCGCCGTCTTCAGGCCAATCACTAATATCGGTGTATAGGTTTTTCTTAATATACTGTGTGTCTAAAAACTTACACTAGCAGGTTCTAACTTGAGAAGTATACCTCGTAGCAATATGCAGGCTAGGTTGTTATCTTGTGGAATGGTTCTCACAAAGAATGTACAATAGTGCCGCTACTATTAGGCTTTCATGCAGTGGTTGAGTTATCAGTTAAAAAGATTGCTGTTGTAGACATACTTTTTCACTAAAAAAGTTTTTAATTTTTGGTGCATATTTCGTCCTTAACCGTTTGAGTCCCAAGCAGCGCGATCGCGCTGTTCAGATTTTATGTCGAGAAAATCCAGTATACGTATACCAGCAACGTATTTGAAAGCGCGATCGTGCTGCTTGGGATTTTTCGACAATGTTTTTTCAAAACCGTCTGGGACTCAAACGGTTAATGTATTCTTGGGTGTAATCTTCAAACATTGTTTTGAAAACATCCACTGTGTGTGGGTTTTCAGATAACTTTTCTCCACGTACATTCGCCGTATCTGTTTTTAAATATATCTAACCATACAGAGCTTGCACAAAAGTTTTTTGCTTTTTCTTCTAACAATTCAGCTAACATTTTAGCTTTTTTGTAGTATTGAATGTGTCAAAGGCACGGTCTACTTTTCGCTGACTTTTTTAAAGTTGAATGTTGTCAGTGTTTTTCTATGAGTATTTTTTCGGCTTGATCCAGAAATTTTAATTTAAAGTTTACTCATTCTGAATTTGTTTTTAATAAATTTCATTTTTCAACTTCTTGTATAGCAGCTAACTTATTAACAACATGCTTTCGTTTAGACGCCATAGTACAAAAATGCGCAGTCAACGAAAATAAGCAACCACTTGAATACACAGTTGTAGGGCAGAATCGCATACGTTTGTTTACATAATCTACTAACTGACGTCATCAAGCTGTTATGGATAATCCGGATTTTGGTTGACCTGAGTTCCGATAACCAGGGTTCTACTATGTTACAATAAAAAAACCTAATGGGAGGGTTATTAATTTTGCCGATTGCGCATATTAACACATTAATATATTACAGGTATGTCTTTCTGTCCTTTTCTGGTAAGAAAATAACATTTTCTCCTGGACTGATTAGTCTTGCAATTAAATCGATTTTTGTTCGGAGTGAACGTCAATAGTTCGGTCACGAAAGACAGTTTTCGTTTTAAATTTTCAATGAAAAATAATTTTTTTTATTTTAAACTTTCATTTAAATTCATATTTTGTTCATCGTTTAGTTATTTATGGTTTCTAAACATGTATTACATACTAAGCAAACATTGCAAATTGGGTTTTATAAAATCTCAATAAATTAGATGTATACAAAAAAAGGGTTTGCATTCGTTTTTCAGGCATCTTCTAGCTTTTTCAAAGATAAGCTTTAAATTTTGTTTATGCGTCAAATTTTTTTGTGCCATGTTCTTTATCTTAAGAATATTATTACTATACGAATTTCTCTTTTACTTTAGAAGTCTAAGAATCTAAAAGTGTTACTTTTAGATAAGAGTTATATTCCAGAAAAAAAATGTGGAAAATAACTCATGGGAATAGCTTACCCTCCTATAACTATTATACATAAATTAAGGTATCTCACTTTTATGTGAATCTCCTTTGGAGTTCGAATGTATCACATAAATATTATATTTTTTTACCTAAACCAGCGATTCCCAAAGTGGTCGATATCGACCCCTTGAATGAAAATATAACACTCTGTAGCAGCTGTTTTAAGTTAGCAGACCATTACGAATAAGGGGGTTGATCTTAAAAGTAAGTAATTTGGCCATGGGGGTCTGAGGTAACAGTTCATTTTGGAAAAGGGGTCACTTGTCCAAAATAGTTTGGGGATCTCTGACCTAAACTTTATGGTTCTGAGAGATTGTCCATAGACTGGTATTTCAAAATAACACCTGCATAACAAAAGCTTAGATTTAGGGTGCAGTGGTATTCTACAAAATGTTATTAATTTTAAGATGTTTGTGGATATGTAAACAAAATTTACGGCATATTTACCTATTATTTTTACGTTTGCCTTTGCCCTAACGCTCTACTGACTTTCCTAGAAGTCTCACTAACTCACTTGACTTAACCATCGAGCAGTGCGGAATTTAACAAGGAATTTCACTTATCTTTATTTCAATCAATCTCTTTCAAAAGTCAGAATCTTTCGTTATTCTTTATTTTCTAGTTACTTTCTACAAGCTTTTATCTTTAGCTTTAACCACTTTCTATCTCATACTTGGACTTTTATTGATGTTACGGTTGCTAAATTATAAAAAAAAAACATCAACAAAATCCACATATAACATTTTTCGTGAGAATATTATAGAGTAAATTGCCTAAATCTCGGCCCCTTAATAAAGGCTTCCTAAAGTCAGCCTTTCTATAAAACTCCATATAGAAATCTGGATGAAGACCGACTTTAGGTGCTGAGATGTAGTGTGTTTAGCCTATATAGACTTTTATACATAATTATAGCTTATAATTTACATAAAAAATCTCAGCCCAACTGCGATTTAAAAACCATTCTAGCAAAAATTTTTTACTAACATTTTTTAGCTCTAAAAATAGTAGCAAATTTTTAATCAAACAGGTTAACAGCGATAATAATAATTAGATGATAGACCAAGATAGACCAAATTAAAAAAGGGTTAATAACAGCCGGCGTTACGGTTCGCAAACTCAAACGTTATTATACATTATTACTATTATTCATAATGACTTCGTTTTGTTTATTTTGCATTGTTCGGTCGCGATTTGCGCCTGGTTTCTCATGGTTGTTAAGTCGCACCACTAGAGCCCCTTTTGCATTCCGCACTTCGCGTTATACTTAAGTAAGTCTAATGATGTGGTATTAAATGCAAATACCTTCGATATCGTTACAAGGATCGTTAACGAACGTACAATTTACTAGGATATAAATGCTCACGATTAATAATAACCTTGTAATAGAAAAAGTTTACGGATTAATTTAAAATTTGGATGACCAACCTACTTACTTGTTGCACAATGTTAAGTATTTCGGTTAAGTTATGTAATGCATTTGTAATATTCTTGGTAATTCTTGGAATTTTAATATACCATTGTGTGAGTAAAGTATCGCGTAATATCAGGCGAGAAATTGCGTTGGAATCTAGTTCAAAATCAGGAGAAATGGAAGGGAATAGAATCGGGCAATTAGACAAATCTAGCGCGCACTATGAAATTAAATAAACCGATATGCGAGCGAAAATTAACGAACAAATTGGCGTAAGGCTGCATAATCAGAAGCCCGGGAGAATGAAAGTTAACGCGGAAAGGTGCGTCGTTTCTTCGTGGGAAGTTGCACATCGCGTAATATGAATATGGGGCATGTAACGAAGTGAAAATTACAGACCTAAAACGATGAATCCGAAACAATGGATTGTTACGCGAAACTGCTGATTATTCTCAAACAATAAATTAATTATTGGAGATGTTGGTTTAGTATTGTTGTTGTGTTCTTTCTCAACAATCGAAGAAAAAATTCTCATGATTTCGATTATGAATTAGGTTTTAATTTAAAAATCCGTTATTAATTGCCTACATAGAGTAATATAACAGAAACAATACAAGAATAATGTTCTATAAGAAGATTCCAATAATCTTATTAACAGAAATGATTTGATTGAGTTATTTATCTTTTAGGAATTTTATGAAGCTTTTATAAGCGAATTGAATTGACTTTCTTTCATTACATCAAATTTTCCAAAGTAAATTAAAGATTGTTTACAGAGTGTTAGATTATTACCTATAAAACCACAAATTGTGTTATAAGTAATATATTTCTCTGAAATTACAAATAATACAAAAAAAATGTTCAAAGAGAACTAATCATTAAATTAACTAATGTAAAGAGAAATAAATATTATGTAGAAAAAATTAATTCCATTGCTACTTATTGTTAGAGAATAACTGGAAGTTACAAATGTCTGAAAATATTTTCAAAATGTAGGTTACTATCTACTAAACCTGTGAATTAAATTTCTAATTTATTGTACTTATCAGTTGGTATACGAATATCATGATAAGGAAGATACAAGATCCATTCCCCACCCAAATGTCTAACGTTCGGATTTTGTATCTATCTCTTCATGGCGTTTTTCGTTTATCTACCGATAGTATTTATAGTTCTCCTGTAGTTTCACATCAGTGAGACGCCCGGTAGATTTTACTAAAGATAGCCCCAAAAGATTAAGAAAACTGCTCCAGAATCATTCATTAAATAGACTAAACACTGCTCTATGTTTTGGACTGTGTATATGGATTACATCATAGAAAACCTGGTCTGTTGTAAAAAATAGCTATCTGGAATGGTTTACTCTAGTATGTTCAGATAGATTTAATTATCTAAATGTAAATAAGTGATTTGTAATAGACATTAGGTAATAATTTATAATAACAAATAGTAAGATTTGATCCTATATCAATAATTGAAATTAATTGGGGTGAATTGAATAATTCGTTTTCTTTCATTTTCTTTTTAATTTACTTATTGTCGCCTTAGAACCAAACTCTTCTATGTGCATTTTTTAATATTGTGCAGAAAACGAAATTTTAATTTTGACATTCAATATAATAAGAAAGGAAACGAATAATTCTGCCATGGAGTTGCAATCGTAGACATGTGTATCGAACTTATTAGTTCTCATCAATACCGTATAGCCAAACGGCAAGATGGAAGCTCAATGAAGAAGGTACAAAAAAGGAACACAATCAGAGGACTAAATAGTCGCGAATTTGGTGCTTCAGCTGCCAGATCATCAATTTGATGACAACAAGTAGCATCTTCTACCGAAAGCAACAACGTCACTCTCCGTAAAACTCAAGCCCAGGAATACGAGGAAAAAATAGTAAAATCGGCGGTAGGAATAATAAGAAAGGAAAAGAATTATTGGGCAATTCCGTCATAGAACTTGAACTATAGACGCGTGTTTCGATTTGATTAATTCTCATCAGTACGGTGTAGCCAAGCAGCAATATTGGAGCTCAATGGAGAAGATACCCAGACACCCAGAGAAAAGTGGAGAAGACACCCAGAGAACTAATCACCGATTTGGTGTTTTAGCTGCCAGATCCTCAATTTGATGACAACAAGTAGCGTTGCTACAGGAAGCAACAACGTCAATCTCCGTGAAACTCAAGTCCAGGAATACGAGAAAAAATAATAAAATTGACGGTAGGAGTGGTAAGAAAGGAAGAGAATTATTGGGTAATTCCACCATAGAGTATGAAATGTAGACGCATGTTTCGAATTTATCAATTCTCATCAGTACGGTATAGCCAAGTAGCAAGATGGGAGGTCAATGGAGAAGGTACATAAAGGGAACACAGGCAGAGGACTAAATAGTCACGAATTTGGTGCTTCAGCTGCCAGATCATCAATTTGAGGATAACAAACAGCGTCGCTACTAGAGGCAACTATGTCACTCACTGGTGCTGAAGTGCTAAATTAGTGACTAGACCAATGGCTGTATTCCTCTTCTGTGTCTTCTCCATTGTGCTCCCATCTTCCCCCTTGACTATACCGTACTGATGAGAACTAATAAATTCGAAGCTCGTGTCTACGGTTGCAACTCTGTGGTGAAATTGTCCAATAATTATTTTCCTTTCTTATTATTCCTACCTCCAATTTTATTATTTTTCCCTTGTATAACTGGGCTTGGGTTCCACGAAGAGTGACGTTGTTGCTTCCGGTAGCGACGCTATTTGTTGTCCTCAAATTGAGGATCTGGTAGTTGAACCACCAAATTGGTGATTACTCCTCTGACTGTGTTCCCTTTTTGTACCTTCTCCATTAAGTTCCCATCTTGCTTCTCGACTACACCGTACTGATGAGAACTAATAAGTTCGGAGCACGTGTCTAAAGTTGCATCTCTGTGGCGGAATTGTCCAAAAATTCTTTTCATTTCTTATTGTTCCTACTGCCGATTTTATTATTTTTTCTCGTATTCAATATAATGTAATGGGCACCTGCAAAACACGATTCGATAATAAAGCGATACGAATAAGCGTAGAAAAATTGGGGTAAATCTTAATTAAGCAAAAGCTTTAAACAGCATAGGTTAGTGCTAAGAATTCAATTTTAAGAAACATTTGTTAGAATAGTCTTGTTCTAAGGACGACGTTACATCAACCAGATTGTTATGGTGGGTTTAGGATGTCAAACCTGGCTGTAACCGTAATCGTAGCAGTAACTGTAATATTTAAAAAAGTTGAGCTATGTTATTTCAATAATAACATTTAGGCAAAGTCTAGGAATTGCGGCAAATTTTATCGCTATTACAACTAAGGTAGGTCTCACACTGTGGCAACCAGCAACAAGCAATTAACAACCAAGAACAAGAGATATTGCCACCTAATGACATTTTATATAGAATTAAAGCAGACGTCTCACATTGGAGCAATCCGCTATCGCTTCTCTATTTGCGACATCGAATTGCTCCAATCTGAGAGACATCATTTGATGATATGTAAAATGTCATCAAGTGGCAATATCGCTTGTTGCTAGTTGGTTGTTGCTGATTGCCTCTGTGTGAGACCCGCCTAAAATTACGGTTAACTCTAACATTTTGAACGAGCCCTTACACAGGGTGAAGTAGTGAATCGGAGGATTTGCCAAGTATTAATAAATGTCTACACATGAAAATTGTTAAAACTGCCAGTATTTTTAAGAAAAACATTTGGAATAACGTTAAAAACGTTGTTTAGTATTTAGAAATTACGTCGGCACTAGACTATGAAAGTGATACCAAATTTAATTAAAATTATCTTTAAGATGAAAACGAGACAAAAAACTGGAAATAAGTTTATCTTCGGAGAACAATATTTAACATTTTTTTTTAATGAATTTGTAAAAAGTTCTTTATACATACATATAAAATAAATATGAATTTTTTTACTTCTTATTTGTCCTTGTTTTCTTTTTGTTAGTTTAGCAACACAATATTAATTTTAAAAGGAAATACTCTTATAAAACCCCAAGTTTATCTCGATTTGACTACCAGTTTTACAACGCGGTGGTTCCATAAAAATTCTTCTTCGATTATGTCTCAATTTACCACTTTTCATCTTTCATAGTAGAAAGCACAACTCCATCTAATTATAAAACAAATCTCCAATTTTCAAAACATTTTCTTAATTTTTTTACTCCTAAAATAATTTTTAATTCTTTCCATTTAAAAATAAAATGTCATTGTGAATAATAATATACTAACTATTGACACAACGGATTTTTTTGTTTGTGTAATAATTTCAGGGTCAATTGAGAACTTAATGAACTGTGAAATTCCATGAATAACTTCAAGATAATCGGTATAGATATACATCACTATTTTAGTTTTAATCCATCAAGCATTTCTTTTCCCTTCTAAAAAATTCAAACCAGAATGTGTTATTGAACCGTATAAGTAATTGATATCTAACAGCAAACCTCTACATATCTGCAGACACATTCTATATATTTACTCTAGAAGGTCATTCACATTGCAATATTCTTAACAGAGATACATGTTAATACCCAATCGAAAATTAAATGAAAATGACCATGACTCAGTTCTAATATAAACGGATTGGTTAAGGTTGAACCCGCTGACTGATTCAACTTGAAGACGTATAAACCAGATTAGTCTGTTGATTTAGGTGTGAGCACTAAACGTAACAATGCCGCAACAGCCAGTTCTAATTGTAAACGACGTTGGTCAACGCACCTTGGATTTATTTTGATACGTCGCGATCATTCAGTTCCTAGTTCTACTTTAAGATCGTCCAACGTTGTTGGCTCAAATGGCGTGGACACATTCGCCTCCACACCAGAAATAACGTTACACCAATACGTTACCACTCTTGCATAACAACTTCATTTGTCTTCTAATTAACCATCATTTTCAGAACGATTAACATCTATGTTAATTATTCAACCTAGAAATATAAAAAAAATATTTTATGGAAAAAGTTTTTAAAATGTAATGGTAAAATTTAAAAAAAGTGAAGGTCTTTTTAAAGGTAATGTTAGTTTAGTTTATAGCCAATATATTTAATGTTGTTGGTTTTGGGTTTATGGCGTGATGTAAAAGATGTATTTTAATGTGTGGATAGGTTTAATACATTTTCGTTTTATGGATGTTTTAAAATATATAGGTCGGTTGTAAAGATTAAATTAAAAAATAGAACATTTTTTATACCAACATAGGAAAATATTCTCATCTGTAAGTCCATTGAATTAAAAAAATGAACTACTAATTTGAATTTACTAGTTTTCTTGGTTCATAGAGAATAAATTTTTTAGATCTTAACATTTTTTTTAAGCTTTCTTCTTTAATTACAAGGAAAGATTGTATCATAAGCTAATTACATGTCATTTAAACTTCCTCATTCGTCGTCGAGTCATAGTCAAGTTAATCAACTAAAACCGCAATTAAACACGTCGGATTCGATAAGTCAAGGTTGCGTTTCCACACTAATTGGATAAAGTTTAATTTTATTTTTCCCTGTCCGGTTATTTAATCACACTAACGAGCCGCGAATTCTTCTGCTCGAACCGTTAATGGGATTTCCATAAATTACACTTAACAATTTATATTAATGGCGCAATAAAGATAATGTTAATTTCGGTGATTTTTTCTATCCGCAGAAAAAGAAAGTGCGTTAAAAAATAAAGTCACGGTCGATTTTTCCTTTTTAAGCGAAGACCTTTAAATCTTTGCTTTGAAATGATTATAGTAATAAATTTCCTCCCGTTCGTTATATAAAACTTTTAAGTTGCCTTCGCTTTGTCACGGTAATGTAGTGTTTTTGATCATAAATTTGTACTAAAAAAGGAAAAAATGTCAAGGTTTATAAATCATTATATTTTTGTGTACAGATTTAATTTTTTAAATAAGGTCAATTTTAAGGTTAAAAGTTAGGTATTAGGCATTAACATTAACATAACATTTTAGTTAATCTTAAACTAATTTAATTTAATGTGTAAACACGAAGGCTTTAACAACCGGTGTTAACTGAACTAAGACTAGAACTAGAACTAGGAGCTTTCAGGTTTGGCCGTACGTCTTTTGAAAAAGCGTTTGACGTTTCAGATGTCATGTTGCGACCTTCTTCAGAAACGAGTTCGAAATCATTAAGTTTTCAAACTCAAGTGATATAGGTTGAAGGGGCATCAGGTTGAAGAATTACACCAAATTATCTTTAGTGATGAATATCAGTTTTATCTATAGCAATTTGATGGTCAATAGTGTCTCAGAAGATCTAGAGCAGAAAGATAAAACTTGGAATTCGTTTGTGGACGTCATTCTGGCTTAACATCTGGTGTTGTGATGGGGTGAAATTCACTTTGGTAGCCAGTAATCTTAAGTCACCATTCAAGAAAAGTCAAACTCCGATCTGGTACATCAACAAATTCTAGAGACAGTTTTGTTACCATGTTTTCAAAAACCTTGCAGATATTTTTTTGACATTTCAGACCATACTGAACCGCACTCACAAGGAGACCTCACGACTTTGGAATCGTCGATTTTAATCAAAGTGATACCAATTAATAGTCATTGGTATATAGTACGGATGTGTAAAATATTAAGATGCACTATTCAGCGGTTCGCAAATAAATCTATCCTTACGATCGCCAAAGGTTCGAGTGACTTACATGTCAATGTTAGGTCACTCCCCTTAAGATCCGCCCTAGCCAAAGTGCAATCGGCCGGCTTTCAGGTGTAAACCTAATGGTTCGAATCCCGAATAGAATAACTATTTTTTTCCCTTAATTTCTATTTTTAATACAATATTTCATTTTATTTTTATATTTTATTTATAAATTAAGGAAAAAAATAATTATTTTATTCGGGATTCGAACCATCGACGTTTGCATCTGAGATGCCGGCCGATTGCCCTTTGGCTACGTGCGGATCTCAAGAGGAGTGGCCTAACGTTGACATGTAAGTTGGTCAAACTTTTTTGGCGATCGGAAGGGTAGATTTATTCGCGAACCGCTGAATGGTGCGCCCTCATATTTTACACATTCGTATTATGTACCAATATCTATCGATTGGTGAAATCGGCGATTCCAAAGTCGTGAGGTCTCCTTGTCAATACGACTCAAACTAACATTTCTAATAAGGAGTTAAAGTCGAATATTAGATCCATTTTACCAGTTTACTATTATTAATCCATGAAACAATCAATGAAAATTCTGAAGATATTTAAAATTAGAACTAGGAGCTTTCAGGTTTAGCCGTGCGTCTTTTGAAAAAGCGTTTGACGTTTCGGATGCCGTTTTAGGCTCCTAGTCCTAGGTCTAGTGTTAGAGTTAGTGCTAATGTTAGTTCTAGTCTTACAATTAGTTCAGGAATTTATTAAAGCACTTTTCGGTATGATAACTTAACCCCTTGGCCTACACAATATCTGCCAATTGCGCGAGCCATAGTATACGAGAAAATTGATCGCGCGCCGTGACATTCAACCGTTTACCCATGTACCCGAACTGGCGAGAAAAAAAACTAAGGATACCAAAGATTTACCACGAGTCGGACTCGTGATTTTCGCTTATGGCACAAATCTTTACCACGAGTCAGACTCGTTGTTTTCGTTTATAGCACAAATTCTTTACCACGAGTCAGACTCGTGGTTTTCGCATATGGCACAAATTTTTTACCACGAGTCAGACTCGTGGTTGTAGGCCAAAAGGTTAACCTAAACTTGAACTTACAGGCCTATTTTGTATCTTTCAGTGACGTCGTTGTAAATCGTTTTCCGTTCATAAACGACAATTCGTATTTTGTAGCTTCTAACGACATCGTTGTTAATCGATTTTCATGTTAGGTTTGGTCATTTAGCAAACGACATTTACATACCATCGTTTATGTTATCAGTACAGTAAAATTAAATTTTAAAATAAGTTGTATACCGAGGGCAAAATGTATACAAATAGCGTCTTATACATATTTGGATTTAAAAGGTGTGAAAAGATCATCGATTGGCATTATTTCTTGTAAAATTTTTACAAGTTACGAGTTCCTGTTTTTTAATCCTCGATAAGTTAATATAAAGGAATGCCAGGAATCCATTAAATCCATTTGAAATAAGACGGGATAATATTTTCTGAAAACTGTATGGATTACTAGTAAATTTGGTGTGTCTACTATTTTTGTCAAGTTAAGTCATTATCCTCAAGATGGTATAAAAATACCGAAAGCACCACTATTTCTTGTAGCATTATTCTTTTGTGCTTAGATGTAATATCACAGCCTTTTTCGTAGAGATGATTTGAAACCAACCTGAAGTTTCTGATTTTTTCAACTAAAGATTTAGGATTTTTTGCATGTGATCAAAATTAAACAATTTGATTAACTAAAAGAATCACAAATCGTTGAAAATCAGTTCTACGAACAATGCTAACATCAGATATCCAACAATTTTATAGAAAATAAAGTTTACAAGAACAACGATTTTATCCAAAAAATGTTCCTTCAGCCACTTGTGTACTTCATTGTCAAAGCTTATCAAAATCGCAAAAGTTTTCCTCTGATTATGAGATTATGTTGCCAGTTCAGAAGAACCAACATTAGATCAAAGTGATGAATTATGTTAGTATCCTTCATGAAAACATTAATAACTTATGTCATTATAACTAAAATTACACAGACCGACAAAATTTTATGAAGAGTCAGACCCATAGTGAAGACCCATAAATCAAATAGCACTTTTCTAAAAGGTTTTTACGTACTGAATTCAGATAATATATGACCTTAGAATTGCTCCATTAGATTTTCAAAATATTCTAACCTACAGATGTAGAAAATAGGTGTGTTCAACATATTTGGAGTTAAATAACATTTTGTCCACAAAACTCCATGCGGCATTTGAATGTACTATTTTCTCCATTCAAAATGCACATTGAGTTTTTCGATACCTTAATTTTTTCATGAAAAAATTCTTTTTATAATTCCCCAGTCGTAGTCGTCGGTATTCCAGATTAGCAGGCAATGATTTGGTCATAATCTCAAAAAGATATAAAGTTTGTAAATTCTTCTTTCCAGCTAGATTATAGGTTTTCATAGGATCTAAGTTTTGGATTCACTGGCTGTATTACGTATACAGCCAGTGTATACATTTGAATTTGTCTGTATTCATCAATCGAATTAAATATTATGGAAAATTTCAAATAAGCGAATTCAATAAGACATGTCGGAATTTTTAATTGTCTTCCCTACCATCTTTGCCAAACCAATCATCAAAATTGTACAGATTACGCTTGCTGAAATAACATCACAGATTTACTGCATCGACGACTACTGCTACTTAGCCTCTTGTAGATTGATGACAAAAAGTGATGCTATAGTAATTATATTCCTTCAAGGAGAAATTAAGATTTTGATCAAAATTCAAAATACATTTTCAATAGGAACAGTGGTATTCATACTTTCAGATGCCGCAAGAAATTTTGTGAATAAATATTTATTCGCTGTGTTATTTAATCCCAAACATGTTTAAAAACCGAGTTTTTCGCATCTTTAGGTTATAATATTTTAAAAATCCGATGTGACGGCTACATTTGAGTTAAGAGCACTCAAAACCATTAAGAAACTATTCATCCTATTCAAACTATCTATGGGTCTAAAAAGTGTTGGCCGGTGTTATTGACAATTGATTTACAAAATACTGCTTTACAAAAAGTCATTTACGATTGAAGTCGCAAGGAAAACTATTGTTGAATAACGTCTATTACAAAATAAGCCTCTTAATGTTAAATTGAAAATTTTTGAAACTGATTTTTAGGATATTTCTGCCAATAAATTTTTTTCATTTTCATCATCTGCAAAAGAAAATAAATTTTGATTGGTACAAAAATCTAAAATCATTAAGGATCGATTTTACAAACTAATATAAATTTCCATTAAATAATTTAAGGTAATAGTTGTTAATATAATGATCAATGTTTTACTTTAAATAAGTGTTTGAAACTAAAACAATTCAACTAATTTGAAACAGAATTCCTTTTAAACTTTCTTTCCTTACACAGAACTTCGTTACTGCCAGAGATAACTCTACAATTCTTCCACTAAATTTCAACTCCAATTATTTCCAACTACTTAATTTTAGAAAACTTCTTGCTTGTTAAAACTTTTTTATTCGTAGAGAAAAGAAAAAGTTATCGATACCGGTAAATAAACCATAAAAGATTATTGTGCGACCTGAAAGTTACACCAAAGTATTGAAACCATCCTTTTTTATTATTAATTAAATAAATAACATGGAAAGTGATCAATAAAGTTCTTAATAAAATATCTATGAAAAGAACTTTCCGCACAAAGAATTTACGCACTTTCACGGAGAAACATGCGTGCACACTCTGCATACTTCTCCCTCTCAGAAGAAATATTCCCATAATTAAAAAATAAGGAAAAAAGAAAGAATCTTATGAGACAACGGTCGTATACATCTGGAGAAATCTTATCTCGTTTAATCCAGACCGATAAAACGTCCCCAGCGAAGAACATGCGACCGGATGTTCCATTATTAGAGCTTATTCCGCTACAGTAGGTTCAGTTGTGAAATGGCAACTCCACCAACAAGATCCATTTAAATCTCCACTCTGCATTAAAGTTAAAAATTTAAATGTGCGTGTATTATTTATAAACTAATTATATGTTTTACCGGTGAATATTTTATTGGACTATAAGTAAGTATTTATAAATAGATATAAATATAAACTATTCGTTTCGTCCTAGATTTATTGCGTCCCATATAATTTGTATTATCTTTGTAAATACAACTGACAATACGTAAAACATCTGTTTTAGTTATTGTTGGATGTTTAATCTTTCATTCGCGATACTCTTTATTAAGAGGCTAATTGACTATGATTGAAGGGTTTATCAACTTAACAACGTGCCGCTAAACGAGACATTGTGTTAACAACACAGAACAGATTTGATGAGTTCGCAAAATTTCTTGTATGTTTTAAAGTCACATTTTTAGCTGAATTTAAATAAACTTTCGGACACAAAAGTATTTATACAAGTTTTCAAACAATTAGCTTCTTTTAGAAAAAATGATTTTTTTTTTAATTCTCAATAACTTAAAAATATATATACAGAGTGTATTTGTGGAAATTAGGAAACTATTTTTACTTTAAATTGAACTGAAGAGATTCTATTTTGGTTTAAACAATCAAATATGTTGTCATTTTTACCAAAGAAAATGGTTAAAGTTATCTTGAATTTTGGATAGTTAACCAACTTAAAAAATTTTTCAACTTTAAAAAATTTACAGAGTTTATTTTTTGAGATTAAGATATGATTTTTAAATGAGAGGATATTTGTTGATTGATCCATAATTTTACTAGCTGAAACTTTAGAAATAAAATTTGAAGGAAGAATGTCCTTTTTACTGGCACTATAATTTATTACTGTCTAACATGTTTCGATTCGCATCATCTTCAGGGACGAAATTTAAATATCTTGTTAAACACTTTAAAATTAATTAAAAACGTAGTAATAAAATGTGCATGTTGTAAAATCTGACATTACAGTAGTATGATTTTTATATTAAATTAACACTTGAAGAGTCTGTTTTTGATACAGTGTCTTATTTATTTATTTATAAGTCTAATTTATTCTAATTATTCCCAAAAAATCATAAAAATTTAAGACCGAAAAATTTTGATTCAACCCAACCTAACCCAACAACAATACTTTTTCACTAAATTTAAAAAATCGTCCAGACATTATTTATAAAAGTTGAGAAATAATTTTTAAGTTAAATTAAAAATTAAAACCCATATTTTCTATAATAAATATTAAATTGACTCTAATTGTTACCAAAAAATTAAGAAAAAAATGTTGGTAGAAAGCGTTGATTAACCTCTTGTATTTATATGCTCTACATTTGTGAGTTGCTTCTAAAAAAGTCAATATAATAAAATGCATATTTTTGCAAATCGATTTTTAAAAAAATGTTATAAAAAACGTTTAAGAATACATTTTGATTCATATCATCAAAAATTGACTTTGGTTGTCTTAAAATTAACAATAAGCCAAATATAATAGAATTTTAAATTTTATTTAAGTACAATTTAAAGTGAATGTAAAATTAAATTTTTATTTCTGGGTTACCTATTAATAGAGGCAAATTAATTTCACGTCAAAACTATCCAAGATCGAACGATTGCTCAATAGTTCTTGAGTCTTGTTATGAGTCATTCGGAGACGTTCACCAAGAGCAGTTTCTAAAGAGTCATTATCAAGCATTATTGAATGAGACGTAGACTTTAATTGGCGAGTTGAAATGCAGACAACCGACGACAAATTAGAAATTCAAATTAACTATATAAGTGCGGATTTACTTACGAACCTCTAAAGAAGTAAGTAATATTTTTATTATTTCTATAAATATCCAAACAATAATATCATAACCAAAGTGGTACAGAAAATGTTTTAATCCAGTTACTATTGTTAATTTTATAAAGTGGTATTCATTATTAAAAATATTTATCTAGTAAAAGCATTGTCAATAGTAAAAGGCGGAACTTAAAATACTATGATAGGAAACTGTCACTATTAAATAACTCAATAATTACCATCCTTAAAGACGAGGATTAAATTCACTATCTATACTAAATTTTTCCTGTACAAATTCTTGTAATATTTTGTAGGATACAAAATTCTTTTATTAAAAAGGGCTTTTTAATATTGTATTTACATTCAAATATTCCGTAATAAACACGAATGTTATCCTAAGATGCATTTGGACTTTTACCTTTCCAATTCCTTTGTGTGGTACTTCTTTTAGGCACTACCGCACCAGGAAATCGTGCGGTCTTTCACATTCCTTTGGTCTTTCGATTTGTTCAACCACAAATCTAAACCCAATCCAACTTCTTGGTTGGTAAAGAAACAACCAAGAAAACCGTAGTAAATGTTTATTACGCTTAAGCCACCTAGAAGGCAGCAAACAGGACTACGTGTCGGATGATAATTATTCAAAATTAACGCTAAAAATAGATTATATAGTGCAATTTAGAATGCAGTTTTGATTTGTTAGTAAACGTTTAATTTCCCAAGCTCTTAGTATGCGATAATGTTCATTTCTAATTAAAACCGAATTGAGAAAAATCACGCGAGGACTATAAATTCTTGTCAAGTTTTTGAAATTGTTCTGATCTTTTTTGAAGTGATTACTATTGTTGATTGAAATTTTCTGTTAGTTATCTCTGTATCTTGGAAAAGCTATTTGATTCGGCATTGTTTTCCATTCTCACATCGCGAAAACTAATTACCGCGAACTTTCGATAATGGAGTGTGCAAATGACTTTTCCTTTTAAGCAGGTTAGTAGAGGATAACGAAAAAATGCATAGAATAACGGGAGTATGCTAATCAATAGGTAGACAACCTTTTATTTTCTACTTACAATAATTAGTAATTATTTTAATTTTCTCGAGAAGTTAAAAGTATAAAAGTAGAGTATTTTATAAAAACGAAATGCTGCACTTATTATTTGTAATTTAGTTAATTAATCACTACGTGTAATATATAATATACAAGTGTTCCAAAATTATATCGACAAATTCCTAGGATAGAGATTAAAACGTCTTATAGTTTCAGAGATATTCAGGGTTAAAGTCACTTTTACTTATGTCAATTTTTCTTAATAACTATGTTAATGTTGAGAATATATCGTTCATGCGGGAGAAGACAGTTACAGTTCTTGTGCAGTAATGTTATTGGAGATGAAACCCTCTTCTTCCGAATGAACGATATATCTCAAAATTTCTCACAAATCTTAGGATTAATTTCAATAACATGGTAATAATTAAAAAAATTTATTACACTCACTTGCACTTGCGAGAGTGGTTATTAGGAAAATACGCTGTATTAGTCAAACATTTTGAAAAATTTACATTTTTACATGACCATAATCCTCTCTGATATTTTTAAATAAAAATGTATCAACTGTAATCTTTCAATAAATTCTACCATTAAAAAAAATCATGTTAAAAAAGTCGAGCATTTGCTTCATCCCTTTGACACTTTGATAAATAGAGATTCGTGTGAAATTTTGAGGGAGGATGTACCTCAAAACAATAAAGTTATTAAGAAAGATTGACATAAGTAGAAAGGACTTGAATATATTTAAAACTATAAGAGATCAGATAAGAGATTTTAAAGTCAATGTACTTAAAATTACTCATGAAATATATGTTATAAGGAGACCTTACGATTAGGTCTCCACAGATTTTAAAGAAACTGGTACCAATCGATAGGTATTAAGTACATACACTAGAACTTCTACATGACGAACTTCTATATAATTCGTACCATCTATACTGAAAGTGACTCATCGATTTATGGTACAATATTGCGCATACGGTACAAATAAGTTGATGTGTGTTAGAAAGAGAGCGCGTATTATTAGTACATCTGTTCATACGCTTTTAAGCGATGAGTCACTTTCACTATAGATGGTACGAATAATATTACGAATTTTCTTTATAACAATTTTTTTTAAGTCCCAAGAAATTCCTTTATAGAAACATTTTAGTATAACGAGAAAAACTTCTATATAACGAACAAAAATTCTCCGAAAAAATCCACAAAGCTCAGTTTTTTTTCTAATGGTAGTAAAATTGTTTCAATCCCATTTAGCAACGATGTGCGTAGGGTGAATTACCGAGCAGTGAGATAGATATTCCAGATCTCCGAGGAGCTTCTGTTGTGACACACGGCAGCTGATCGGATACTTCAGTAGAGTTACATTTAGAGTTATTGTGTTAATTGTGATTTCATCTGTCACCATGCCTAAGAGAAAGGATTTTATTCGAAGTAGATAAAATAATGTATGCACTCAAATACAAAATGTATAACATATTAATACTTTGTTTTGTTGTCTCATTATGTTTTGATTTACATACATAATACTTATTTGTAACCCCACATTTATTAGGGGCAAGTGGGGTAAAGGTAAACTAAGGGTAATTGTAAACAAGACTTTGTTTTACTAAATATTCAAAATAAGTGACTTTCGCGTATCTTCTACTTCTTAGGTGGCAGGAAAGTGACTTATTTTGAATATTTAGTAAAACAAAGTCTTGTTTACAATTACCCCTAGTTTACATTTACCCCACTTGACCCTAATAAGTGTAGATTACACATTTTATACCTTTTTAAACAAGAAAAAAATATGGTTTTCTTATAACAAAGTTTCTATATAACGACATTTTTCTTCAGAACCTTCAAGTTCGTTATACGGAAATTCTACTGTAGTACAAATATGTAAATTGTTAAAGCTCACTGTTCAGCGATTCATAAGTAAATCGTTCCTAAATTTTGCGATTTAAGGCCACGCTGCTGTAGGTCAGAGGTTGGCTGTACTCTAAAGGATCGCATCTGGTTCATTTTTAATAAATTTTTATTTAAAATTAAGATAAAAAAAAATGTGTTCTGAATCACTTGTTTTCAAAATATATAACAACAAAAGCTCAGAGAGAATAAAGTGAAATATTTAACATTTTATTTCTATTAAAAATAAAAAGCAGTTACGTCATAAGGTTCAACCCATCTGGGACGGTAAGTGGAAGCTGGTTTGTAGTGACTCAACGAGGGGTGATTTCGGGAAAACGAGCTAACCACTGACATTTGAGCGGTGTGGCCTTAATTTTCGAATTTATTTACAATTTACTCGCGAATCTCTGAGTAGTGCGCACTAATATTTTACTCATTTGTGCTATATATGGTACTAATACGTATCCATCAGTACCACTTTCATTAAAATCGGTGAGAACCTGATCGTGAGGTCTCTTTGTT
The DNA here is from genome assembly GCA_036711955.1 of Digitonthophagus gazella. Lineage (NCBI taxonomy): Eukaryota > Metazoa > Arthropoda > Insecta > Coleoptera > Scarabaeidae > Digitonthophagus > Digitonthophagus gazella. Next base: position 14,854,428 of record JASCIT010000001.1, read on the forward strand.
AGCAGTTTGTGGATATAATTTTTGGACACTCTGTAGCGCAGTAATGAGACATTTTTTCACATCTAACCCATTAGACGTAAACTCCTTTCTATATTTATATATTTCTTCACTCTTTATAATGTATATTATAATTATATGTGTAGGCGGTTGACACTCTAAATTTTAGAAATTAAAATAAACCGTAAATTAACTGTTTTTTGAGGCCAAACTTTAGGAAGAGCCAATAAAATCAACGGTAATTCGCTAAAATCAACATAGTTCAAAGAGCTAGAGCAAAATTTTATAACAACATTCCCAATTTAATTTTATAGACTGATTCACTCTCATTTGTGATTTAAATTAAATGATGAATTTGATTATAAGGATATAAGGTTCACTGGAACACTTTCAGGAGAATTCTAATCTATTTAATAAAACAGCATTATATCGTTTATGTTTATCAAAAGAAATGGGAAGTAATCAATCAGTTTTACTTTGGAAATTTCGGATTAAATATAAATTTTTCGAAACCCATTAAAACATGTATAAATTCTCTAGGATTATAGTAGAGAAAGTAAAGGTCAATTTAAACTATATTTTCAATATTTTTTATTCGTTTGGTTGTAATGAAAGTCTAAACCTTAAAGAACAACAATAATAATAATAATCTTATTTAAAAAAAAAATAATTAATCGCAGATTTTGCTTTAACGTGTCAAAGTTAAAATTTAATTTTATACCTGTTTTCGGATAACTATTAACTGATCAATTTATTTCTAATATGTATGCGGTATTTAATAAATTACACGGCTGATATAATTTGAATTTCTTGGAACAGTTCCTGTGTAAGAAACGGATTGTATCATTAATCCATCTCGATAACTATTATCGTCATCACTTAAATTGGTCTCTAATGCCATCCCTAAAAAATACACAATTAACTAACGTACATACTAGTTTAAAAACATTTACCTTGCTTGTTTAAACACGTAACAGTTGTTCTAATTCGTCTCAAATGTTTTAATGTAGAGACTTCCTTCTTACATAATACAGTTCCCGGTGGACATACAATTTGATAACAAAAATCTAAAATAGATTAAATAATAAATTATAATAACTAACTTTACCGAATAATTTAATAATATAGTTATGAAAGTAGAAGTAAGATAAACTTACTGCTGTAATCTTCGCGTAAAACGCTGGCGAAAGCCATTGAAATTAAAGCTAAAATCAACAAAGTTCGAAGAGCCATGTCTCTTGTAATAATAACGTAATAAAGTTTCTCGTGAGTTAAATTAAGTGATGAACTTGACATTCGGTTTTATACGTTTTAAGAAGGTTATCATGTTTCATTGCGAAATGTTTTGGAAATTTTTATGATCTAGTTAAATAATCGATTAGTATTTATTTTTAAAAGTAAAAGTATCAAAGAAGAAATAGTTCCACATACTGATACTGATTTTAAAAATGTATCTCTTTAATTTCGCTCTAAAGCTCTAATGGATTAGTTTATTGTTTTGTAAGTTTAATATTTAATGTTAAAAATTAACGGTATTTAATTTCTTACAAATTTAAGATGATGCAATTATAATGGATTTTCAAAACTTCACAACAATTATTTGACTTGGAAATTTTTTTATATTGTTAACTTTTATTCGTAGTAAATATTCTAACGATAACCAAACCACAAAGAAAGAGGAAGTGGTCACACATTCCATTCAAATCTTTAAATTTTCTTCTATTCCTTTTAACATAAACAATTTTAAAATATATCTTTTTATTTTCATTACAGCTAACACCATTTAATAACAATGGAAGGTCCCGATGTACCCCAAAATGAAACAAATCCAACCACAACAAGCCCCATCTCGCCAAAACAAGACGATGGCGAACACGATACGACAATTCACGGTTTTAACATGTCCAACGTAACCGTGATTGAAAAACACAACAACTCGTCCGATTCAGAACCAAAACCATCCCAGGAAGCAATTGTAGAAATCAACACAAAAGTGGTAGAAATCACTATAGACGTAGATGCAACCGAAAAATCCAAAACAAATTCTTGCGAGGGTAGTGATAGTGGTGTTGAAGTGTTAGAAACGGCGGAAGGTTGCGTATTACAACGAACTCACAGTGCGAACAGTGAAAACGTACAGGATTTTAGAACCATCACTCCGGCACAATCATACGAATCGTCAATCATCAGTTACGGATCTAATTACGATGAAGCTTATAATATTTTAGCAAGAAGAAATTCGACATTGTTCGAAGATTACAAATTGAGAAATGGGGATGGAACCAGTGAAGGTGGAAGCGAAAGTTCATCTGTAGCTTCTATGAGGGATTTAAAACGACCGTCTAATCTTGGTGTGAAAAAGAAAGGAGTGGCAAGTGATAAAGGGAAGAAAGATAGTTCTTTGGGAAGTACCAGAGGAAGGGGAAGGCCATTAACAAACCAAAAACCTTCAGCAAATAACACTCCGGTTAGAAATAAACCTACTTCTTTATTATTAGGAGAAAAATCAACAGTAAAAACTCCACAGAATTATAAAAATATTCCAAAACCGCCTGTTTCGGGAAACAGAAATAAACAAACACCGGATAGTTTGAATCTAAATTTAAATCAAATTAAGAAAGACCAAATTAGAAAATCTTTATTAAAACCGATGAATAATAAAACTCCAAACGCTACACCAACAGATGATGGAAGGTGGCCATCTAATAAACCATCACCGTTTACAAGATCGATCAGAAGCGTTCTGGATAAATCTCGTTTGCAAAGTGATGCTAGAAACACCTTAGAAAAATACGCAACTTTACCACGAAGAAGACGCGAAAAATCCGCGGATAACATCAAAGACCAAAAGAAACCGTCTAGCAGAGATAGTAGCATGACTAGATCCTCCATTGTGTCTAAAAAGCCATCCTCGAAAGAATCCACCCCAGCAAAATCACTCCCACCTTATCCACGTAGAAAAACTATTCCGAAAACGAAAATTTACCACGAAACGGGCATCCAAACAGCTCTTACAGTAACCGATATAGATAAAGCTCTTTCTGGAATTACAATAACACCCGTAGACCCAACGAGCGTTGATAAGACTGATGTTTACGTCCAAGTTGATGATGGAAGCGAAGAATTGAAATCTACTAAAAGTAGATTAAAGGAGATGGATGAAAAGTATCAAGAACTGCTCAAGATACACGAAGAAAGTTGTAAAAAATTGGAAGAAACGGAGAATCGTTTGAAAGAAGAAAGCTTGGAAAAGGATGGGTTGAAAGATGAACTTAGGAGGAATACCGACCGGGTATTGGCTATCTTAGGTGGCGAAGGAACACTAGAAAATGGTAAACATGTTTTTTTATTCACTGTTGACTGATTTTCAATATAAATTTTCTTTCGGTTAAATTTCCGTTCATATAGTTGTTACGAAACCACATTCGAATTCATAGATCACTAACTCTTCACGGATTATAAGCACAAAAATAATTCGCAGACGTATCAAATTATTAATGTAATACTAAACAATTAGGTCAAAGTAACTTAAAACTGTTGTTTACTATCGTGTTCGATAAAAATAAAAAATGGGACAAGGTGAAGGCGAGAAATCGAAGATCGATAGGCTACATACAACACATTTGTGTTTTAAAATTTTTATTTCTTTTATTGATAGTTGACTTTTGTGACAAAACTAGAAGTTAATTATTAACAACACCGAGAATGCTTAATCGAACTTTATCATGAAAAATTTGTTGAACTTCATAAGATCAATAGGCAAAAATTTTTCAGCCATAGGAAATACATTCAATGTATTTAAAAAATAACGTTAAGAATAGAGATGTGTAGAGAAACCTACGTGCGACCGCATAGGAATTCACTTTACCTGTCCCTCAGAAATGTTATTGTTTAAAGACGCTGAGTTTACTTACAGTGAAAAGTTTGTAATTTTATTGTAATCAGTAGGTAATTCTTTTTCATATTTATTTTTTTTTATTATTAGAGAAATTGTAGTTGTGATTCATGTTAACCAGTGTTAATTAATAAATAAAAGTTTTTATATCATACTAGTTACAACGAAAATTTATTGTCTAATACGTTTCGTTAGCCATCTTCAGATACAAAAGTCGATAATGAAATTAAATAATAATAAAACTAAACATTACAGACACTTTAAAATAGTAGTTAACAATTTTACAATCCGAAATTAAAAGATGTGTCACTACTCTCCATGCCAAAAGTCAAGTCAGTAAACTTTCGGATGCTCATACTCCGAAACTTTTCGTCGAAAAAAATCGTAGTAAAGATTGTCATGATCGGTGATCATTTGGCGTAACATAGCCAAAATTCAAAATCGTAGATCCCGCGGTTTAGAAAATCTCGCGAATTAAATGAAAAAAGGACTGCTTTTTTGACCGATCCACGTAGAACGCAAACTTTGGGATTTTTTTTTCTCGGAAACCGCTGAAGCAAAAATTTCGGGCCTTTTATAGAATATAGCATCATTTGTTTACTATAACCTGGCATTTTTTCTTTTTGAAAACTTCCGTCTATTTTTGCTAAAAGTTTGAGTTTTTCACAACCACCTGGTGGCAATTTTGTTAAGATATAACCAGCGATTTTCGAGATTGACTATTTCGAAAATTGAATTTTCTAGCAAAAATAGAAGGAATTTTTGAAAAAAATATACCACGTTGTAGCAACCAGAAGAGGTAATATTCTACAAAAGGTCCCGATTTTTTCCTTCAGCGGTTTTTGAAAAAAAATCCCACCGCTGGACCTACGTTTTTGAATTTTGGTTATGTTACGCAGAAATGATCGTTGATCATGACAGTCTTTACCCTGATTTTTTTCAACGAAAACTTTCGGAGTACAATCATCCGAAAGTTTACTGCACAGAGAGCATTTTCTGTAAGCAGAGATAATTTTTTCATAACTTCATTTTCGTCATTTGTCTCTGAAGATGACTAACGAATCATATTAGACAACAAATTTTCCTTATAACCAGTATGGTACAAAAACTTTATTAAGTATTTTTAATTATTACATAAAAAGGTATTAAAGACCCAGAAATGTTTTGCCAAAGATAAACCTAAAAAATTAGCAAGAATAAATCCAGAAATTAAAAAATAAGAAAGTTTATTAAATCATCATACTTTGTAATTATGTATTATCAAAAAATGGAGAGGTATGAGAGATGGATAACTTAATATAAATTCCATTGTAAGTAATAAGTAAGTTCAACTGTAATTCAGTTCAGCTAAATTCTTGGTTTTTATTACAATTAATTCCCCGAAGAAGAATAAATTATTCCGTAAACTAGAATATAATAACAGGAATGCTGGTTTGTTTTTCACTCATTTCTTTGGGTTGTGGTTCCCATTATTCATACCTCTCCTGTATAACGTGTAACAACCGTTAATCCTTTCAAGGTTATCAAAAAATTTTAAAGAATCTTCGGAAGAACCGAAAGTTTTTAATCGAATCTATGAACCTTACAAAAACTAATCAACTTAAAAAATGACACGGAGTTCATTTATTTAAATTAAAAAGCGAAAAGTTGCTAAGAGATAAATTAAATGTCACCAACAGAAAATTAAAAATCTTTTTAAGAGAACCTTAAGAATTCTTATTAACTTTTTACAAAATCGTTGGAGTTTTACTTATTGGAATTAAGGAAGAATTTTGCAAAGATTTTTGTTTTAAAAACGCATTGTGTTTTCTATTAAAAATCTTATTTTGTTTTCTAATTATCAAAAAATTACAACAAAAACTTTAACAAATTCGAAAAATTTGTTAAATTAATATTTTCAATATGTATTTTAATCAATTAATTTTTTTTTTGATTGTCATAGGCACTAAAAGCAGCCTAATAACAGACAAACTAATTCATGATGTATAAGCATTACAGTATCATAAGAATATTAGAAAATATATCAGCAATAGAGATACAATATTTACCTTTCAACTAGATTCAAAATTATTATATCAAAAAAGTTAAAAACATCCTCAGAGATATCAAATATATAACTTCACCTTAAGAACTTTTATCAACAAACTCTGATTTGATTCAATTTCAGTTATTATTGTGAAAATAAAAAAAGCTACTGTCAAAGTGATCAAAATCTCTTTCTTAAATAATATGATTTTTATGCGAATCATACAGGGTGTCTGACTAAAAACACCCAAAGCCATATCTCAGTTATCTCTGTTCGGTTTTACATGAGTCAGGTACCAAATAAAATGTTAAGAGAAGTATATTATTTTTTTCTGCAGTAAATAATTAATAAAAGTACATGTATTCTATATCGCTGGATTCAGAAAGAAAGCCTTTCAAATGGAGTGGAGAAAAGTATGCATCATAATGTAAAAAAGAGAAATGGTAGTCAGAAGGTGGCGTTAGAAAATTTTAAATGATCCTTACTACATGATATGAAATGTAGTATTATAGAGATATGGCTTTGGGTGTTTTTTGTCTAACACCCTGTATTAATGTTCTTGCACTGTTTTTATAATATTGTGCAATTTATCATTGAATAACACACACATGAATAATAATATATTTTTTTTGTTATAGATGAAAACCCTTCTAGCGATAGTTTGCTGATGCTAGAGAGCCGTTTTCAGAACGTGAGCCAAGTAATCATCAATCAAGAGAACGAAATCTCCAAACTAAACGCTTACTGCAGATCGCTTCAAAGGGATTTGGACAAAAGCGAAGAAACTCAAAGGTTGTTGATACAACAACAGAAAGAGTTTCATGAGGAAGGCTTAGAGCTCAAAAACTTCATGCAGGAAGAGAAAAACGCCTTGTCGGATGCTCTGAAAGAAGCAGAGGACGAATTAAGGAAGTATAAATCTTTGGCTGCAAGTAAAGATGAAAGGTGTAAACATCTTGCCAAATTAGAAGAACAAACAAGGTAAGAAAACATAATTAAAGATTGAACTTTATAGTAATGATTATTGGTGTGCTTTATAATAGGCATGATATGTATAGTATGCAAGCAAGACTCAGCGCTATAGAAGCAAAAGGAAGAGAACTTTTAGTCCATCAAGGAAGTAATGTATCTGGAGCCGCTGTAGCTTTAACTGGTCTTATTTCGAGGTTGGATGGACTTTTGGAGGAACTTGTATTATCATACAACATCTCTCAGCAAGACTTAGATGTAAGAAATCTTATTTATGCTTCTTTAAACCCATTCATTTTCTTTGTTTACTTTTAGGATGTAGTTTTTCATAACGAAGTATACAGCAACAGTAGTAGTAGTCCTGAAGCAAGTCCAGGTAGATTCAAAACAATTCTAAAAGATAAAACTCCATCACCAAAAGGTGGTTCGTCGTTTATATCCGCAGTGATCAACGCCATAAGAAACGCAACATCACAAACGCCATTCTCCGGACCGAGAGATATTAGCAAAGATACAATTTGCACGGATAATTCGAATTCGTCCGAACTCTTAGATTCGGAAACGGAACCTTGCCTAATGATGGAACCCGTCCTGGAAGATGTAGTGGTACCAGATAGTCATTCCCACAACATGATTTCGTCCAATCACAGCATGTTCGGATGTCCAAGACTGACGAGGAGCGAGAGTTTAACGAATTTCTCGCAAGCCATTCTAAACCGCCAAATGTCCGAACAAACGAGTATGAGTCTAACCGAAAGTTTAAATTGTTCTTTTACCAGCGACGTGTCCACTTCGGATCATTGCTCGTCCGTTACATTGGTCGATCAAGTGATAGAAGTCGATAATTTGATTACGAAACTTTTGAAAATCATCCGAATCGTTCAAATGGACAATGAACAGGCTATAAACGAATTGCAAGATGAGAGAGACGCATTTTTCCAACAAGTTAATAAACACAAAGATACGAATAAAGTTGTTGTTAAACAATTGCAAGACTGGGAAATTTTAGGAGCTAGGTTGAAGACTGAAGTTAAAGAACTGATGCAACAATTAAGTAAGAAGAATAAAGAAATCGAAGATGTTAAGTGTGAGTTAAATAATCAACACAAAGAAGTTGAAGTAAGTTTTTTTTTTTAATATTTTTTAAATATTTACGTAAATTATTTATTTATTTAGAGACTGAATCAGGACGTTTGCGAATTGTCCACCGCTCTATCCAAGGCTGAACACGAAGCAAAGCTCAAAGAGGAAGAATCGATCGAAGCTTTAAAAAAGTGGGAAGTTCACGGCGATACGCCACCTAACGAAATTTTGGGAAGAATTTTAATTGCACAAAACGATGTACGTTTTAAAATTAAATATTGAAATATGTTAAAACGGCAAGTTTTGGTTTTTAGGCTGATATTTTAAAGAAAGAATTAAATGAAAAGAATAAACAGATTAATGAAATCCAAGAAAATGCCAAAACCGACAAGCAATTAATGTCAGATCACGTGAATAGTATATTAAGTGAGAGTAAGAAACAGTATGAAGCTGTAGATAATGCACTTGGGGTAAGTTTTTATAGAAAATATAAGGTGTTCATTTAAATTCGTGCTCAAGTGACCTATGAGCTGTACTATCATCATTGTTGCATTCGTTTCTTACATATTTCTTCATCATTGTTTAATAAAAATTCAAGCCATGCTTGAGCATGAATTTAAATGAACACCCGATATAAGTATTGATTGTAACTTATTTAACCCTTAATTATTTCACTGACCGCAAAATATACAAAGGAAGGATTAAGTTCGTTTCAATTCAATATTACAGCGCATCTAATACCATTTAGTATAATTTCAATAAAATTTCATTAAAAAAAAATTAATTATAAAGGTTTATTTTTAATAAACAATAAACTAAATAAATCCATTAATTTATTTTAAGTAATTTTAGGAGATTGTGCGATTTTAGATAGTTTAATACTGATTTAACACTTTGTTGACTGGGAATTTTACATAGAAACTATCTCATGTCACCGCAATGTGACATAACAAGTGCTATAACGACGAGTTAACTCGTCACCGGTCATCAACGTTTAGGTATGAAAAGACGAATTAATTCATCACTGGCCAACAAAGTGTTAATTGATTTTAGAGCGATTTTAAAAGATTTTTGGTTGACTTTGTTTTTAAAAATTTTTTTGATAATATTAGCTTTTAACACATTGTTGACTGGCAATTTTATATGGAAATTATGTCATGTTACCGGCTATGACGAGTGTAATGATGACTTTACTCGTCACCAGTAAGCAATGTTTGGGAATGAAAAGACGAGTTAACTCGTAACTGGTCAACAAAGTGTTATGAACACTTAACATACTATGAACAGTTTTAAATGATTTTAGAACGACCTTAGAACAAATCTTAAACGACTTTAGACAATTTTAAAATTGTTTAAACGATTTAGAATAACTTTATCAAATGTCTCAAAATTATTCCACCGACTTTATTTGGTGTAGTTTAAAAATGGAAGTTTTTTGAGTTTTGTTGAGAATGTAATCGACGATTGTCTTATCAACTGGTGTCAAATTCTTTAAAAGAATCCAATCAAAGAAATCTGGAACGATCAAATCGGATGAGGTTTTGGATCAGTGCCATTAATGCCGATACAAAAGATAACCTAATTTAACCGCTCCTGACCTCTTTCTCGAAGTCCCATCTCTATGCGAATAAAAAACAGACCTTTGCAGTTCTGAAGAATAGCAATTGACTGGATAACTATCGACATTTTCAGCAAAGTCATGGAAAATGCCGTAAAAGTAATCCAAGTGATAATAATGATGTATGATGATAATAATAATGGCGTCTACTTGATTGATATCACTTTGAAAACTTAAGCTAGGTTTATTCACCTTTAATTAAATTAATCTATCTGGTATCTATCATGGTTACTGTCCAAATAGCCAATCAAACTAACAATAAGTGGAATTACAGTAACCATACAAAATACCAGACAGATTACTTCACTCAAAGGGAAATAAATTGGTCCTTATTGTCATAAATTTTAATGATTCAAATGGTGGATTTAGGATGTCAAACTGAAAGGCTGTAATCGTAACTGTAGCAGTAACTTTGGTATTTAAAAAAAGTTCAACTATTTATTATAACTATTAACTGGTAAACTTGGGTGTAATTATATGGATAGTTGTATTACTTGGAACTCACCAAATGTTCACTCAGCATGCAATCTTGGAAGATTTTAAACGATTACAGAACGTCCTTTGAACATTTTCTGAACGACTTTAGACAAATTTAGTAACAGTGTTTTTTAATGCTTTTCGACAATTCTAGAAAGATTTTGAGTGATTCTAAAGCACTTTGGATTATAATAAGACTACTGTAGCACAATTATTGAGCAATTTTACACATTGTATTTAAATACTTTCAGCTATTTTGAACGTTTCTAGATTACTTTTAGAGCACATTGAACGATCTTTAATGAATTAAATATTTGGGAATTCTTAAGGTGCTTTGTGAATCACGCGACTGCAGCGACGATTGTCGCGCGGCTGCAGACTGGTGACTTTTCTAGCGCGTCTACAGCCGCCTTATTAAGTGTCAATTGTGCGACAATAGTCGCCTTCGGTTTTTCTCTTTCGGATTATCCATATATCCACCCACGTATCCATATAATTCAATGCAAACGAGTGCCTGACGCAGAGCCGCGCGACTATCGCCGCTGCAGTCGCGTGATTGACAACGCACCTTTAACGCCTGAAAAAAACGCCTTTTAATGATTTTAGATAATTATAATAGGACGACCTCTATGGTACAATTTTTCAGCTGATTCAAATAAGAGTCTGTATTAACTTTTACAATACTTAACACATTGCGGACGGATCACGAGATATCTCGTTTTTAGCAAATCGAACGTTGCGGCCTGGTCACGAGATATCTCGTTTTTATGTTATTTTTTATTCAATCCGCAACTTAACTCATTGCGTACGGGGCTCTGCGCGTTCAACACACCCTCTAGGCCAGCACATTTTCGAACGCTCGAATTTTGCCGATTGAATAAAAAATAACATGAAAACGAGATATCTCGTGACCCGTCCGCAATGTGTTAAGAACGTTTAAGCGTTAAATCTTTTACATCGTGTAGATTCTTTTTACCAATATATACATGTAATAATTAATAACAGTTTTTTTGCATTTATTGATATTTTTTTGTAAACTCTGCCTGACGCGTTTCCCAACTTCGAAGCCATCTGGGGAGGCTGTCGTTCTGTTTAACTATTCTAGGTGCTACATATAAAATACCAGTCCTCTTCTTATGTATTACAGTTAAACCGCCTCTTATAAGTATTATATTTTAAAACAAACGGGCTGGATTGTAAATATTATCTCTTTGTAAATACTTTTCTTGAGCGCGAACAAAACGCAGAATAATACATAAGAAGAGGGCTAGCATTTCATATGTATCACCTAGAATAGTTAAACAGGACGAAACCTCTAAAAATGGAGTAGAACGTCGAAACACATCAGGCAGAATTTACAAATAAAATACCAGTAGACGTAAAAAAAATTGTTTTATTAGCTATATCTTTTGTTTTTTTCAATATTAACTTAATTATTAATCAAATTGTATTATTACTGTTAATATCAATTAATATAAAATATTTAGTAAGATTTAAAATTAAATTTAACCTTTTGACTGCTAAATACTCTGATATGAAACCCTTGGAGTCAACGGCTTTTGACTGGTAATTGCGTTAAATACTTTTTAATGCAATGTGAATCTGTTCGGCAATATACTAAATTATAATACACTACAAAATCCAATTACTGTTACTTCATCCAAATAGATTATGGTTGGATATGTGCGGCCAAGTGGTAGTTTTCGCTATTGTTTTCTTTCTTTTAATTTATTCTTTTTGATTACAGATATTACACGGGATTCAACCAATAGTAAACCAACACCCAGAATTAGTACAAGTGCAACAAGATTTAGAAAAAGTCTGTATGATGTCAGCATCGCCACTTCCGTTACTGACTCCGCCACCAGATTATAACGCCAATGCAGCAATAATGCAAGCGATGGCAAATTTGGGAGTTATGCCGACGATTAACACAACCGCGTAAATAATTAAAACACGTAAAATCAAAATTGTTCATTGGTATTCCTTTTAAACCCCTTTTTCTAGTCAAAATACAGGATTTAAAAATTAATGTATCCAATAAATTTGGTTTTAAATTAAAAACTCTTGACGAATTATAAGGAATATCCATTTTATGCGAATTTATTGTTGTCGTATTTTCCTAAGGAACTTTAATAAAAAGAACTAACGTCCAAATCGTTCGAAATCGTTAATGAGAAGAAACTTAGTGATAAAAACGTATTTTTAAAACGAAACATGTTATCGGCTGTCGCGTTTCCACATTGTAAGATATCCCACACTTTTTACGATTACGGTTTGCGTAAGAAAACCGCCAAAAACCATTTTATCGAATGGTGCTTTCTGTATTAATTTCGTATTGCCATCGTTTAGTGTAAATACATACATTTTATTTCTAGTGTACTTACTTTTTTTTAAATTTATTTTCCCTGTCCTTAAAAACTGACCACTGAATATAATAGAACTTCCAGCAAAACTAAATCAAATTTAAATCCAAAAATTTCAATGATACCTCAAATTTTGACATATTTTTAAATTAAATTTACTATGAATAACAATTTTGAATATATAAATATATGACATAATAGAATATGACTCGGAAGTTATTTTTAGTTTTGAGAAAATTTTAAGTTCTGTTTTAACCCTTAACGGTCCTGCTATTTTGACATATGTTATTAGCGGAGTCCGCATTTATTTTTTCGTGAAATATTGGTTGTCTAAGATCAAGGGGTTTACAATTGAAAAGTATATATCTATATATATTTTTCTTTACCAATTTTCTTTTCATAGTCATTCCCAGAACATCTGGACAATGAACCAACTTGTAGAACAAGCCTTTATAACAATGAAAACTATTTAATTATTTGTCTAGATACTTCAAATATTAAATTTGTTGTGTTTAAACGTCATGTCCACAACGTCTGGACATAGGACTTGACAGGAATAATGCAATAATGTCCACAACGTCTGGACAACGGACCGTTAAGGGTTAAAATAAAATATTTTGAAGATTATGACACTAATTTGACAGATCAAATAATTTGAACCAATTGGGATAGTTTTTAATCTCTACCAACTGCAAAAATAAAAATCACAGCTTGTTTCTATTCATTTAATTTTATTGTTAGACCAATATTTGAATATAATTAATAAATTAATTAATTTTTTTTTAATTCTCAAAACTTTACAAAAGTATTTGCAAACTCCTGTTTACATCAACACTAAATGGTAAAATCTTTTAGGTAATAGACATTCTATTTTAAGTTGTATTTTGACGACCGTTTTGTGGTTTTTTAAGTTAGTAATGTTTTTAATTTTTTTATAAAAATCATTAGTGTTGATTATTATGCTAGAATCGTAGTTTTTCAAACACTTTTTCAATAAATAATTCAAATAATTAGGTTTTAATATAGTGACATCTATTGAAATGTTCTTGAAATAGATTCAAACATCTATTGGTGCTTCTTTTTTAAACATAAAACATATTTTGTGAAAACGCAAAATGTAGGCAAAACCATGGACTAACTAGGAATAATGTTTTCACTTCAAAATACCGTACTCGATCAATTATATTTCTCCAGGCATAAGTTGTGTCAAATCATTAGAATATAAATTGATAGATGGCAACCAACATTACATAATTTAGAAATATTGTGTTTTACAAAAATAAGAATTAAGTACATACACTATTTTTAATGCAATTATTTAATTATTACCGCTATAGTTTTTATATTATTTAAAATAAATTAGCTGTACTTTAATCGTTGATCAATGAAATTAAACGTTAAAGTTGTTTCATTCATAGATGGCAGCAGTGATATAGAGCTGTCAAACCGAAATACGTTTGAAGTTTTTTGAATTCTCCAAACCAACCGTCATTTCCCCCAGTTTATCAGTTGTGTGCACATTTTCATCCAGCTTTTAACTGTATCAAAAATGGACAAAACGTCGCATATACCCCAACCAGCACGTTCGAGGCTTCCGGTTTTTAATTCTAGATCACCAGAACGAAACCATGTAGTACAAAAACAGACTTTACCAAAGAAAAGTAAGTAGCTGTTTACTATTGGGAGGTTTATTTAAATTGCAGTGATTTTATATACTCTTATGTGTTTAAATCTGAATAGAACTTGGATGATTCCTTTCTGTACGCACAAAATTCTTTATTCCGTTGAAGAGACTATTAATCAATAATAACTGTTAATTAATAATAAATTGTTGAATGAAATTATTTTACTAGTATTTATTTGTTAATAATGAAGTGTAAATCATGAGCATCAAAGCTACTAATTTCGCGCCATGTTAAAAAGAATAAAATAGACTAGAAAAGTTGATTATATTTTAGTTTTAACAACTTATTAATTATGATTTTATCTAAAGTACACAATTTTTTGACTTTTGATCTTCTCTACCATTAATTTTTTATATGATATTAAATTAAATGTATTATAATCTTCTTTTAATTTCATTTTTAAAGATTTGAGACGTTCACGATCAGTTGGAGATTTACTAACTCTCAGAAATCCAATAAATCGCAAACCAATGGTGCAACCTTCCGCGTCTACAATACAGTTGGGAAAACGACCAGCACCAGCTACCAAAGAAGCAGTAAAGCCTGCAAAGGTAATGAAATCATCGGTACAACCTCAAAAAGAGAATTCGAAGCCAGCTGCAAAAGTGACCAAACCAAAGACTGGCCCTCCACGAATTCCCCCTTACGATTACAAAGCAAGATATAACGCAGAAGTTGAGAAATTTAGTAAATTTAAAGAAAATCATACAAACTGTATAGGATTGAGGACGGAAAATGTTAGTTTAAAAGAACAGGTGGAAAAATTGGAGGATACTTTAAATGAATTTGGTACACTCAAGGAGGATTTTGATGAACTAAAAAACAAACATGGTGTACTTGAAGTTCATTCAAGAGATGTGGAAAACAACTACTCTACGTTAAAACAAGAACACTCTACATTAAAGTGCAAGTATAATGAGCTAGTGCATGAACATACAATATTAGAAGACACAAATTGTAAAAATAAAGAAAAAATCGTCGAATTGGAATGTGTAATATCAGATCAAAAGAAAGCGATGCAAGAAAATGAACAACATAGGAGAGCTTTACATAACTTAGTGCAAGAATTGAAAGGCAATATAAGAGTGTTCTGCCGAGTAAGACCGCCGTTACCAACTGAAACTGAACGAATGACACTTGATATTGACTATACCGCTGACAAACTTGCGATTAGAACTCCAAAAGTGTCTTGCTTAAACTCCAAATCAACAGCTCTGGTACAAGATTTCATGTACGATGCCGTTTTTGCCCCATCAACTACTCAACAGGAAATATTTGAAGAATTAGACATGCTTGTACAATCCGCTTTGGACGGATATCACGTTTGCGTTTTCGCGTACGGCCAAACTGGGTCGGGTAAAACGTTTACAATGCAAGGAAATCCAACTGAACGAGAGCGTGGTAAGTATCATTTCATTATGGGATATTTTATTTAATTTCTGCAAGAGATTAATAGAGCTTGGTAGTGCATTAATTTTTCCGTAATATTTTTACTAGTACCTTTTTCTTGGTGTGAATGTAATAAGAAACAATACGATTAATTTCTGATTCATAAAAGTTTGTTGTTAATTTTGTTAACATTTTATGACTAACTAGAAAATGTTGAATTAAATCAATTTTCAAACAATAAGTAAATAATAAAGAGGGGTAAAATATAGAAGAATATTTGCACTCTGAATAATTTTCTTAATAGTGATGTTTCAAGCAGTATTTTATTTAACATTTCGTCGTTGTCATTTTAATACCTCCTATGTGACATTGCCATCAAAAATATGGTTTTAGTACTTTAACATTGCTCTATTTGAAGTCTATGCGTTGGTAAACTTCTCCTATGTGTATCTCTTTCCATTGCTTTGTAATGACTAGAATTTAACTTATCCTATGTGATCACCTGAAAAAGCTGTTTGATAACAACTCCTATGTGCTGTTTGCAGCACATGGGAGATATCAAGAAGATCAGCTAGAAACACATAGGAGAAGTAGAATAAATTCAATGGCACGTTTTCGTCTTGTCTAGTTATTGTTTAAAGTTGTGCCAAAACTTCTCAGCTGTATCACAGTTCGATTTCAATAAGCGAATCTAAATATCGGCATCTTTAAGTAATGAAGTCAATTATTGAAGAACCCCATGGACCTTTTTATGATTTTCTTACATTTAAACCCGACAAAAAAAAATTTTCGTTTTAAAGTTTTTTTTTAAATCATTTTGAATAATTACTTTTTTACTACAATTACCTGTTTTCTAAAATAAAAATAAAATGTGTTCAAAAGTTTATTTTGCAGAATTTATTTAAAAACAATGTCACCTATGTAAACATAAAGAACATTTAATACCTCATATGTGTAGCCTACCACACAAATATTATATAAACTGTCGTGTAGCATCATGAAACTAGATAAATTATAATATCAAAATGTCGAAAAACATTATTAAGGTGCATTAGATAACAAATAAAACCCTGTAAACTTTTCAAACAATTTTTAAATAATTTTTGTTAATTTACTCAAAACAATCTGTTTTGCACATAGAAGATATTAAAATGACAACGACGATTTGTTTCTAAACCTCTTTTTTTAAGGAAATTTTCTATTAATCCAGAAAAATCTATCTTCTTGCCTTTAATGCTTTGAAATAATAAACCAAATAAAGAGTACAGGAATAAAAGGATCAAAAATGTTTGAGATTGTGTTAGTTTTATAGTCAATGAAAAATCTTCGGTTTTTCAAGTGCTTATTTTATTTATTTATTTTTTGGTGGTACAGTAGAATCACTTTTAATCTGCCTTAAATTAATCTAAAAAGTCGACAGTAAAACAATCACGTGTAATGTGTTTGCTTTATGGCGGGCAAAATGGGAGAGAGAATTGATTATGATTCTATTGTAAACTACAGTAGGGTGTTGATAATACGAAAATTTATACCCTTTTGAGATCTATGGTATGTTCAGATTATAGAATATAGGGTTTTGAAAAGTTTTTTTTCTTCTTTTTTAACACGTTAGCTGCCAAAGTGAATTTAATAGTCTTGCCAATAACGCCGTGTCCACCCATTTGGGTTGACAAAGGTTCTCACGTTTTTGCTTTTGTCCACCCATTTGGGTGGACAGTAAGGGTTTTTTAAAACACAATTTTAAACGAAATCTACTTATTACATATTGAAATAAGTCTATAAACTTTTAAAACAGACTTAGAAGATTGCAAGACTTTTAAAAAATTGCAGCGAGATTTGGAAGAAAGGAAGCGAAAAGCAAAGCAAAAAAGGTCACCACGTTTTGCAGATCATGTGACGATAAACCGTTTTTATGTATAGACTGCTTCGAAACGGCACACTCTTCTATAAATAAACAAAATAACTAAAATTCGTTGTTCAAAAAACGTAAAATATGTGTTTAATAAATATTTTTCTTTACTACTTCGTTGTCCACCCAAATGGGTAGACAGCACCCATTTCCAGAATAAAAATGAAACTGTCCACCCCTTTGGACTGACAAGTTTATTTATCTTAAATAGTTCTCCTGATTAAGCACTAACCGTGCGTGTTATCAAAAGTAACGTATCATTTCTAGAACTCGAGATATAGGCTTGGCAAATACGAAATGAATTGCAAATACGAAGATGGCAAAATAAGCAAGTTCAGTGTCCACCCCTATGGGTGGACGTGGCAGCGAACGTGTTAATGAAACAAAGATTTTTGTAATTGAAAGTAGGTACCAAAAGGAAATTAAATAATTAAGTACTATTACACAATTAATCCTGTTGTTCATATTTTAAAGGCTTTTGTATTAGTAGAAGTTCCGATAGTTGAAGCCATATCGCGTTTTTCTATACTTCTTTTCTCTGACAAATAGATCAGTTTTTGCCTTTAATTTTTTGAACGAAAATCTTGTTTTGTGGGAATCTCGGATTAACTGATCAAACAATCAACCGACGACGGTGTAGGTTTATTTACAGGAGGGATTCTACTGCAATTAAAATAAATTTGACTTTGCTATAATTCAACTCTGTATGATTTTTTAAAGTTGATAAAATTTTTCAACAAGGTAGGTTAATTAACTCATTACTAAGAGTCATTACTTCACCCGGTATTAAGGCAGGCCCTGTTTACATAACGATTATTTCAATACCGCCAATATACGACAAGATGTAAAGCCAGGAAACCTCATAGTTTATACCAATAGCGTTTAAATTAATAGTATTGACTTTTTAAATCTTAAAAAAGAACAAAGTTGTAAACAAAATAAATATAAACAAATAGTTAACAAGTTTATTCAAATAAAAAAGTGCTCAATTTGAAAATTTTGTTTATAATAATTTCATTTAATAGGGCAATATTCAAAATATTTTTCTACACATAAAAGCGTCTTACAATGTTCATATATGAAGGAGGTTTCTTTCCTTTCGCCGTGATTTTTGCAAAGTTTCTGTGGAAACTTTTTCCCGAACTACGATTTTTATCAGATTGTGCAATTTTATATTTCCTGAAAGCCTAGTTGATGCATCTTTACAAGAGATTGTTTTTGATGGACCACTGGATTTTCGTCCAACCTTTAGCAAATAGTAGTAAATAAACGGTAAATTTTATTTTTTTTTTGCCGGATTCAGTTTTTCGTATAAATGAATTAAATAATGCACAATCCAACATAAACAAAAACCTTTTTTTGTCCATTTGACACTTTTTCTTATAACTGGATTATAAGAAAAGTATTGACCTGCAAAATTAACGCCTTCATATACATATTGTAATCCATAATACTTTCTGATTTTTTTTTATCATTTCACCAGTTTTTCGATTTATTTTACCGGTGTCTATCAGTTCCGCCTGATGTATTGCGGAAATCATAACTTTTGTCTTTCGATTGCCTTTGCGATGCGCCTAAACAAACAATAAAATACACTGATTGTGTAAAAACGTATTAATACGTCAACGGCTTTTAGATTGAGAAGAAAAAATTGGGTATTGTTGTGTTAGCGGCCAGTAATGAGTTAACACGTTAAGTACGATGCGAGGCACCAGTGCCTCGAATGAAGTTCATTGATAGTGGCGGCGCGAGTCACCGGTGACGCGAAAGAATGTGCTATTTTTATATACCCGGCATATGCAAAGTACAAGCCATAAGGGCTGTCGTACTTAACGTGTTAACAAGCATTATTGCCAATTCAAAGGATTGATTATTTTTGTAACAATTATAACAAATTTGTTTTTTTTTTATTTCAAATATAATTTCCTTTAAGTTTCACTTCTCAATTAAAAAATATATTCGTTCAATGGCGGAAAGACCTGTTAGGTCGATAGCCTAATAAAGATTATTTTCCTTCTCTATATTCGTTCTTATAAAAGCTGTCACAATTTTCCAAAGTTATTGTTAGGTTCGACTAAAATTCTTCGATGTTTTCAAGTTTTTTTTTTCTCTTTGGTAATAGAACAAACTTAATTTTTATAATGATAAATCCAATCTTTAAACTTTTTTAATGTTAGAACTTGAGAGAATTTTGATCAATCCCTTTTATTCCTGTACCATTCAAACTATCAGGTGATTATTTTGAAAATGACCTAAATCCATTTATGCTTGCATTAACTTAAATTTAAACAACCAAAAATGTAAGTAGTAATTATTACAAAAAAATGATTTTTTATAAATGTTATAGGTATGATTCCCCGATCAGTACAATCTCTTTTTAAAAGAATAGAACATTTAAAATTATCTGGATGGAAATATGAAGTCCAAGCAAGTTTTCTTGAAGTTTACAACGAAACAATTAAAGATCTTTTAAATCCACTATCAAAACTACCGTACGACATAAAGCACAATGACGGTAAAGGCGCTATTGTAACCAATTTGGAAATCAGAACGGTACAATCTGAGGCAGAACTTCAAAAATTGATTAGATTGGCGGATCAGAATCGTTCCGTAGCTGTTACGAATTACAACGAGCACAGTTCGCGTTCTCACGCGCTTACAAAGATCTATCTGTATGGAACTGATGACAATAATACAATTTGTTTAAGTGGATCTATAAATTTGGTGGATTTGGCTGGTTCCGAAAACGCAAAACTAAGCACGAGCGAAACGATTACGGAGACGAAACACATTAACAAGAGTCTAGCAGCTTTGGGAAACGTCATGTTGGCTCTACATAATGGAAATAGCCACATTCCTTATAGGGATTCCAAACTGACATATTTATTGAGTTCTTGTTTGGGAGGTAACTCAAAAACGTTAATGGTTTTAAATATAGCACCATTTCAAGATTGCTTTACGGATTCTCTTAATGCTTTAAGATTTGCGCAAAAGGTTAAGGATGTTAAAACAAATTTTAAGAAGAATAAGACCGTATTGTAGTTTATTAATATGAACGTTTTCCTTCTTCTTAAGTGAGCCTTGTATAAGATTTAATTTAATGTAATGAATTTATATATAAACATTAATTTTAATAGAATAAGACCATGTTGCGATTTGTATATGTTTTTTTCTTTTATCTGTAACACTCTAATTTAATTGAAGTTGATGTAATATAACAATAGAAATAATAATAAAAACTTTGTACAACAAAGTATAATTCATAACTATTTAAAATCTAACCTATGCAAAGATGCAAGATCGTTTCTTACAAAAAAAAAGTTAAATATAAAGTAATATTTCAAATCAATATTTTACATTTCAAAAATTTTTTAGGTTGTAATAAAGAAATACTTAAGTATTACTTACGATTATGCAATTTGTTAAATTTCATATTATTCATATTTTTATATTGGAATAGAGATAAGAACAATTAAAAATACAAGCGATGATAATCATTAGCTCCAAAGGCGCAATTACATTTAGGACATTTCCTTTGTCTCGTTTCGTACCTAGTTTTGAGGCAATCATAACAAAACACATGGAAACACTTGGATAATACCGAATCTTTACGCTTGACCTTGCACGACGGACACGTCAAAGTTTCTTTGTATTCTCGAATTTCTTCCATCATCACCTCATCCAAAGTTGTACCTGCCATTTCCATCTTTTTCATCCTTTCCGCTTTACGTTTCAATTGAGCTATTTCTTCTTGGAGTCTCTTTGTTTTATATGCCTCCGCTTCTAAGGAACTCGTTTTCTCAGCTACAACTTGTTGGGCTTCTTTCATTTGGGAGTGATATTTTTCTAAATGTAATTTTAAATCAGCAGCTGATTGAGCCGATTCTATAGCTTTTCTTTTATGCATTTCCATGGCTTGTTGTCTTAAAGCTAATTCTTTTTCGACAGTCGCCAAAGTGTTTTGAAGGATCCTTTCTTTTTCTTCTAATTTTCTAACGACCAACATCGCAGCTTCTACTTGAGTACTTAATGTACTAACTTGCTCCTTTAAAACATCTTTTTCTTCTCGCGCTAGTTTATGTAATTGATTGGATTTGATTCTTTCTGTCATCAATTTAAAATTAGCGTCATCTTTTTCGCGAAGTTGCTGAATTAATCTAGAATTTTGTTCTTGCATATCTTCAAACGCTTGTCCCGTTACTTCCATTTCGTTTAAAAGTGCTTCTTCTTCATGCGAACCAACAAACGGTCTCATTTGATGTAACACATTGTGACCAGCCCAGTTTCCATCTGTTGGTTTTTGAGAAGCGACTTGTTTCTGTAATTCATATTTTTGTTCTTCTAGTTGTTTGATTTTTCTTAGTGCTTCTTCGTCAGCTAATTTTTTACGTTCTTCTCGTTTACTCTCTTGGATTTTTTTCAATTGCTGTTTCATATCGTCTAATTCTGTTCTTAATTTCTTCTCGGCGGCCATAAGTTGAACTTTGTCACGTTGCTCTTTAGTTACGCTTTTATGCATATCTAAGAGGAGTTTCATTTCTTTTTGTTCATTTAAAGCTTTTCTAAGAAAAACAAAAAAAAATATTTATAAAAGATTATTATTAAATTATAAACTAACTTACTTTAATTGTGCTTTAAGATCTCTTATCATTTCATTTTCAGCAATTTTAGCTTCTTTAGCTCTTTGAGCATCTCTATGTTCTTTTTCAGATTTAACATTTGGATCTTTCTTCGCTGTTCCTTTTTCCTGTTTAACCCCTTCTTTTTTAACAGTTGGTGATCCACCTGCACCTCCTTTTTCCTTATCCCCATCACCTTCTTCAGTCGTTTCGGATTCTTCTTCATTTTCTTTCTTAACAGAAGCTGTGCCTGAGCCCTCTTCCTTAACTTGAACACTACTCTCACCAGAGGAAGTATCTTCCTCCTTAATATTTTCAAGCTTAATACCCTCTTTTGAGTCTTGATTAGCAATTTGCTGTTGACCCAGTTTTAACGTTAGGTCTTCGATTTCTTTACGAAGTTTAGGAATTTCAGCGTTTGCTTCTTTATACTTGCGTTTATAACGGTGGACTTCTCCTTTCAATTGCTGCGTGTTGTTTTGTAGTGAAGTAATTAAATGTCTCATCTCTCGATTTATTGGACCCGTTTGTTCGTTTGCAGCGAGATTCTGTTCGAATTCGATTCGTAACATTTCGTACTCTTTACGCAGCTGGGCTAAAATGTCTTCGAGTTGCATTACTTCTTGACGAAGTTTTTTTTGAGCCATTAATTCTTCACTCTATAAAATTTTAATTCTTATACAGTTCTGCTATGACCTATTTCAGTTCCCGAAAAATATAAAACTTGGATTAAGTGGTCTTTAAATAAATATCTGTTATTTTATTATTTTAAAAAGTTGGGTTATAAAGATTTTAAATTTTCATTTTTGAAAAGTTGAAAAATCAAATAATTATAAATATCTCACAAAGATTAAATAACACGTTTATATACAAAACCAGACAATTAACTTTTTAATTGGAAAGATTTTTGAATATTTGTATTTCAGGGAATATGAACTATTGGTGTTTATAAGCACAAGTAGGCCATAATTAATCAAATAATAATAATAATAATATACGACTTTGTTTTCATTTGCAAATAAAAAACAAAATAAAATAAAAAAGTTGAAATAAAATAATATTATTAATAAAAATGGAAATCAACATGAAACTGAAAATGAGGATGAGCTCTCAACTTACACTAAATTAAAAATTCAAATTATTGCCCCTTGAATAAGTTATAAGATTATGTTATTTTAATATGCTTTGGAATATTATTAAAGACTTTAGTAATTTATAAAATCTTTTTAAAAAATTGAACAAGTTCTCCTGAAATTAATACTCTCATGAACATCAGATCAAAACAGAACTTTGTTGTAGATAGGTACACACTTGGACAGTGAAAACGAAGTCTAAAGCTCTGTGCGAGAGCGATAGCTAGAACGGGCTCGGGCACGTTCGGTTTTCGAGGGAATGAAACCTGGCACGAGGCTAAAGGCGTAGAAACGTATCTACGGGTGGCAGCCAGAATTGGTGCGGGCTCGGTAAATACGAAGCAGGTAAACGAACATTGACTTGGATAAATTATTGGTACACGATATTGTTTGAATACGTTTGATTTGAAGAGGATCTTCCAAAAGGAGATCTATCAGATCTCTACTTAAATTTTAACTATTTAAAAAGTTATTTATGATTTCTTATTTCGGTTAGAACATGAAAACGGCATTAATTTGTATGTAGTGTAGAAACAATAATGGAATAATAATCAACCGCAAAACTATGTATAATAAAATATACAGGTGTCCCAGACCACCCGTACCACCTGATTTATTCGAAAACTATAAGTCCTAGGAACTTGAAACAAAAAATTTGATGCATAAATAGGGTATAAACTTTCTTATGAGTGGAAAAGCAACATCTAATATTAACCGGAAGTGTGAATAATTGAAAGTCACTTTATAATTTGATATATGAAGGGGGGGTTAATTTTGGTATTGTTGGAAAGAGCTTTTGAAAAGAAATAACTTTTGTAGGAAACATTTTTTGATATTATTTACTGTTTTTGTTCAAAATCACTTTAAAAATTTCGGTTTTTTTACGAGTGTTTTCTAATATCACCACTAGATGCCGCTGTCGGCCATTTAAAAAAACAAATTGCTTTATGTTATTGGGCTTAGGTGTATTAAATTATGAAGTTTAGTTAAGGGGGTTACATTATTTTGTCGTATTGTTAATAAAATTATTCCTTGTGACTTACTATCACTTGGCATTGCTAAATGTCATGATTTTTTAAAATGGCCAATAGCGACATCTAGTAGTGACATTAGGGAACACTCGCAAAAAATACAGATTTTGAAAGCGATTTTGGATAAAAATAGTAAATAATATCAAAAAATGCTTCCTATAAAAGTTATTTCTTTTGAAAAGCTCTTTCCAACAATACCAAAATTAACCCCCCTTCATATATCAAATTATAAAGTGACTTTCAATTATTCATACTTCCGGTTAATATTCGATGTTCCTTTCCCACTCATAAGAAAGTTTATACTCTGTTTATGTATCAAATTTTTGTTTCAAGTTCCTAGGACTTATAGTTTTCGAGTAAATCAGGTGGTACGGGTGGTCTGGGACACCCTGTACATTTATTTTCATAAAAGAAATAGTATTTGGATAGTGGAAATAATGTATTAGGATACCAATACCCGTATGCATAGTCGATCGCCAACGACTCAAGTGACTTTTACAGCAACACAATATATTGAAGTATTAGAAAAAGTGCTTCTGCCTATGTTTTCAGAAAATGGGAAGAATTACGCGGCAAGGATCTATGCACAAAATTAGTTCATTCCATGCGCAATCGATTACAATTATGCGTAGACAATAATGAATATTATACAAACCATTAATATGTAAATAAAAGTGGATGTTACTGTTTATGATTTTTTGTTTCAATTACCTTTAACTCTTATATTATAATTGAGGAGCTGGCAAACAAAAACGGATTTGTTCAAAATATGATGAATTTTATATTTTGTTGGTTTCGGACTGTAAATGTCTATTTTTATACATCCTACCTCATAGTTTCAATGAAAATTACCTAAAAGCGCTTAAGAAATGATATTGAACTAAGCAAAACCAAAAAAGATTTGCTTTTTTCTATACAGCCGTTACATTATTTTGGCGCTCCTGAAAAGTTTTTTTTCTGGGACAAGACCGCTTTTGTTCATAAGCTTCTCAATTAATATAACCATTAACCACATTTTAAGTAAGTTTACATAAAACAAAACAACATTTATATTATTTAATTAAATAGTTATTATTATTTTAAAACTATTGTATTTATATTTAACTGTTAAAAACGTTTAGTCACTTGAGTCGCTGGTGATCAACTATGCATACGGATATTAATATCCCAATACATTATTTCCACCATTAAAATATTATTTCTTTTATGTAAATAAATGTATATTTTATTATACATTGTTTTGCGCTTAATTATTAGTCCATTATTGTTTCTACACTGTAAACAAATTAATGCCGTTTTCATTTTTTAACCGAAATCAGAAATCATAAATAACTTTTTAAATGGTTAAAATTTAAGTAGAGATCTGATAGATCTCTTTTTGGTAGATCCTCTTCAATACAAACATATTCAAACAATATCGTGTACCAATAATTTATCCAAGTCAATGTTCGTTTACCTGCCCCGTATTTACCGAGCCCGCACCGAGTCTGGCTGCGACCCCTCGAGACGTTTCTATGCCTTTAGCCTCGTGCCAGGTTTCATTCCCTCGAAAACCGACCGTGCCCGAGCCCGTTCTAGCTATCGCTCTAGCACAGAGCTTTAGACTTCGTTTTCACTGTCCAAGTGTGTACGTTGACAATATGTTGTTTTGTTTCCCTAGTGTACAAAGGATTACTTCAGTTTTAGTATGTCTGGTTTTGCATTTGAATTCATAATATTCTCAAAGATCATAAAGATCATTAAAAAGATATGAAATATAATGGTGATATGCAGAGCGCAAGTGAGATACTAAATGTTTAAAATTTGGTCATGATCTGCGCACTCTTTAGTACTTTTTTGTCTGATATTGTATGCTTTAACAGGCATACCTTTTGCGCGTGTAGCTATGTTAATGATTACTGGCAATCTAGACTTTGTTAAATCCTTCAAATTTACCCGTTTGAGACAAATAGGCCAGCCAAGGCTCCATGGAAGGCTGTTTGCAGGCATTGATGCAAACAATTTATTGAACAATCCATTGCTATAGTTTAACATCACTTTTACAAATTTCTCAGATTTCTTTAATCCCAGAGCATCCTGTTTTCAGACTTAAATTGTAGAGGTTGAAGGCGCACCAGGTCGAAGAATAGCACCAAATCGTCTTTAGTGATGAATATCAGTTTTATCTGGAGCAATTTAATAGTCAATTGTGTCTTAGAAGATCTAGACGAGAAAGAGTAAATTTGAAATTCGCTTATGAACGTTATTCTGGCTTAACATCTGGTGTTGTGATGAGAAAAACAGTTTGGAAGCCGATAATCTTAAGTCATCATTCAAGAAAAGTCTGACTGCGATCTGGTGCATCAACGGAATTTTAGAGCCAATTCTTTTACGATACATTTTAAAGACCTCGCATCAATGTTTTTCAACAAGATAACATTTTACCACTCCTAGTATGATTCACACTAACATTTTCAATAAAAACAATGTCAATTTACTGCTAGAGCACACAGGATCTCTAGATTTATCTTCCGTTGAACATATTTCACCAGTGAAACCAAAAACTCCCCACAATTTGATTCCTTTTAGCAGAAGTTAGTTGAATCTAAGGCTGATTTCGATGGCTGAGGAGCTTAACAGCAACATTAGTAAAGGATTAGATAAGGTTTAGGTTGTTGGTGATCATTAGTATAGCTACATGTTGTACACGAAGTACACCTAAAATGTTCAAAAATTCAAACAAAAATTTTAATCATTTACTATCTTGCATGAGCTGTACATATCACCAAAATTTCAAGTTCGAACAACCATCGCTTCGAGTGTTGCGTTTTTTGCGAGCAATTTATTTTCTAAAAGTAAGATTTGTTAGATTTTTGTATAAATTTAAATATCAATTTAAAACTCCAACAATAACTTAATTATTGGAAAGAAACAAAGTTTCAACATCAAGTGACGCGTTAATAAAATCAAACCCATTAAAATTTAAATTTTTTAACAAAGTGTATTTTGATATAATACGTGTACTTACTTCCATTAATTCAATATTTCTTAAATGAGCATTTTTACTACTTTGTAGTTGTTGTCTAGCTTCATCAAGTTGAGTTTTCAATTGCATAGATTCGTTGTATAGGACTGAAAATTGGGACTGTAAACATTTATATTCAGTAGTTTCAACAATGACACTCTCAGGAAGTTGACGAATCTTAAACATTAAATAATACAAATAAAACGATTTTGAATTGACTCAAAATAGAAATATTTCTTACATCCATTTTTAATTTTTCGACTTCTTTCAAAGTTTCTCTATGGGTTTGATGTAACTTATCCAATTCTTGTAACCTATTATTAGCCAATTCTCTCCATTCTTCAATTTCCTTATTTAAATCTTCAAATTTAGCTTGAGAAACGGTAGATTGGACAGGTTTCGGTTTCTCCCCTTTATCAGGATCGCCATGAAGCTGATGGTAAGTCTTCAACTTCTCAATAGCCTCTGCAAGATGATTCTCTAGTTTATCATTACGATTTCTTACTTTTCCCAATTCATACTGAAGATCATCAATTTGATTTTTAAGTTCGGCATTTTCAGTTTCTTTAGCGGTTAGCTTATCGTGGATTTCAGCCATTTTCAAATTAGCGGTGTGATATTTTTCGTGCATCGCTGTATGTAAATTTTGTAACTTTCGATTTTCAGCTTCCAATTGAATATTTGTTTGACGAATGGCATCTTCAACACATGGTGCTTCTTCTACATCGCAGATAAAAAAATGTTAAGTAAAATGAAAATTATATTTTAATTAAAACTTACGTCCATCTAATTCTCCCTTTAAAACTAACGTCAATTTTTCGTTTCTTTGCATCAGTCTGTCGAAAGCTTGTATAAGTTTAGCAACGGCTCTTTTTGATACTTGAACCCTATTAGCTAACTTATCATCAAGCTCTTCTTTATCCCACGTCGATAACTGCATTAAAAACGATGTTGTAGCCTCGTTTTCATTTTTATTTTCTGACTCGTCCGAAGTTTCCGCATCAAATCGCTGCAGTAAAATCCTAATATCTTCGTTCAACTGATTCCAATATCTATTAACTACGTTTAAGACTGCGTCATCTTGAGTCTGTCTTTTTTCCAATTGTTCTATACGTTGTCTTAATTCGCATTCTGTACGATGACGTTGTTCTATTCTCTTTGGAAAAAAATAAATATCGTTAATGTTAGTAGGTATGTTAATATTATTATAAATGAATGCTATACCTGAGCTAATTTCTTATTTTGGAATTGTAGAACTTTTATATCTAATTCTTCTAGAGTTGATACAGGACCAATTAGATGAGGTTCAAAATGAATCTTTTTTATTGGAGGTTGGCTACTGCCACTTTCCTCCATGTGGCGTTTAGACATTTTCACTTTTTCTTTGTTATTGATCACCTAGAAGATATTTTAGTGATAATTATCTTATATTTTTGTATAAAATACATTAAACTTGTATAAAAATTGTGTTCAAGGTGATTTAATAACTCATCAATGGTATTGTAAAAAATACTTGATATTGACTAAATACAGAAAACTTAAGGATGTATTAAGTATATAAAACAGAGGTTTCACCAAAGTGGGAAAGGCAAAATATTGTGGCGAAGGCGACAAATTTGATATTCTATACACAGATTTAATAGATAGTAAGGTACATTTTAAAGATGAATAGAAATTAAAGAGAATAATTTTACCATACCTGTGTTATAAGGTTTAATTTCATCGTTGCACTGGAAGACTAACTTAGGTCTCCTGCTTTCCAAGCAGATATTTTTACTAATAAAACTATACAGCTCGACAACTTTTCCCTATTTTCTTTAAAACACACATATGGTAAAATTATTCTCTTTAATTTCTATAAATCATTTGTATGTTAATAAAATTCCATTTATTAACTTAATAATATTTTATAAATGCTTTCCGGCATCTGTAACTTCCTGTCATATATGTGTTTAATAAGTGGTTAAGGAATTATTTTCTTCCTTTGCAATGCCAAACCTACATACGAAGAACCTATTGTACAGATAATGCTCCATAGGATAGTTCAATTTAGATATCCATAGAAATAGTATGGACATTTTTTAAAGCTGGAGTAAAGAGAGGCCTGGCTGGCGACATTCAGATAATTCTTTCAGTGGAAAAAACAAAGTGGCAATTATTTAGACGAAGAACAAAATGCGGCGGGTGGAAAATATTATTAATTATAATAATATCCTATATATCGCTACATATACGAAATTAGCAGCGCGTATACAAAGATACAACCCACAGTGTCTTTATATGGAAAATGTGACACTAATGTTGAATTGATTTTTTTATAATAAATCTTGCTGTTTATTTTTATAGCTAAATAGAAAAATAGTTCACTCATATTAAATAACTACCAAAACTTACATAGTTTTTATATAAATATAACATTCCCAATTTGAAATTGATTAGTCTCCAATTTGAATTTGATTATTCCCAACTTGATATGAATTCTCAATTTGAAATTGATTAATCCCAATTTGAGCTTGAAAAGGTATAGAAAACAGCAAAGACATTGTAATTGATACTAATGGAATTACGTAAAAAATATGAAAATTGTGTATTTTTCAAATTGGCCTCAAAGGTATGGACCGTTTATTTTGAAAGTGGTGTAAGTCCATTTTTGAAAAAAACGAGATATCACGTAATTCATGCTTAATTTAATGTAAATTTTTTATGTATGATGAGTCCGTGTTTAATTTCTTAAAAAATTCCCATGTTTTATACAACTTAAAATAGGTCGGTAAATGAAATTACATAATCCTTGATTATGAAAGTGGTGTAAGTCCAAGTGACTATGGTTACATTTGTTTTATATTACGCGTCAAAAGTTGTTAATTTAGGTTACTTATTCTATTTTTTCTTTAAAAGGATAACCTTAAATGAAAAGAATTTTAAGTATACCCCACAGGATCATTATGATGTAATAACACAATGTAGAAAACATGACGAATTCATTTTACATGAAATGAAACGAGAGAATTTCGTTTTGACAAAAATCTTCAAAATGCAATTAAAAAACAGATTAAAAAAACACTAATGGCGAACAGATCAGTTGGTTGCAAATATGTTGGCTGAGGTTTCTCAAAAACGCACCATATACTATTTTATATAAAACATCGATGAAGGGCACTGAATTTAAAACTATAAATTTGTTACCTACACGTCCTGGAAGACCGCTAAAATTTGGAAAATCGCCCTTACGCCTTTGTACCAAAATGCCAGGCCTATTGCTTACGAAAAATATGAAGAGATCAAGCAGTTATTACCTTGTATATCTCCGGTGCATCGTACATATTTCGAAACACTGCCACAAGCAAAGCATAAGTAAATATTATCAGTATCTTGTAATTTTTACAATGTAATTAGCGTCTAAAATTAAATTTTATGTCCTATCATGTGTATTTGTAAACAAATTTGGATTAAAATGAAGTATATTTTAAGTGATATTTAATTTTTCAGAATTGAAATTAAACGATTTTTACAATTGTCTAACTTTGAAAGTGGTGTAAGTCCATTTACAGTCCAGAAATATGTATTGTTGTAGACTAATTTGCCTGAAAGAAATCTATGTAATAAAATTAAATATTGATAAACGAATAGAAATATTGCCAGACTTCATATAATTTGCCTAAATTTTTTAATTATCAGATATGCTAACCTCTAATTTTCTCGAAACAAGAGAAAATGGACTTACACCACTTTCAAAATAAACGGTCCATATAACAAATCTAACAATTTTTAAATTTGATTATCGTTAAATTTTTGGCATGCCAGTTACTTACAACTGAGTGATATAATAAGAGACAATAACAATAATAGTACTGTTTTGTATTTTTCAAGTAAGTTACTAAGGTTAACATTAGTGAAGAGATAAAATTTGGGCTTGATTAGTTAGTCAACGACAAATTCAGCCTCTAATGAGTTAAGTAAAACATTAACTATTATGTAAAACAGAATCCTGCTAAACCTTCATGAGACTAGGGATATGGTTGGAACCCAAAGGAAAATAGTGATTTAAAGAAGAAGTAATTTCTAAACACAAAAATAATTTGCCTTCAATTAGGGTGACAGAGTAATTAAGGCTAGATTAACTTTTTTGTATTTTATTTTATACTGTTGCATTTTTAATATCAATGATTAATTAATAATAAACCCATGAATTTAAAGTGAATTACGATTTTGTGGCTGTTTCAATTTTAGCACATTATTGACTGAATTAATTTACAATTTCACGAACATTTTCAATCAGAATTTGTTATAGAGCAATCAACAAAGCGATTGGTTAATAGCTTTGTTTATAAACTAACTGTAATAATAATTTTAGAAGAATAAGTAAATGTGACGCTGATGTAATGTTAACTTATTGTTAGATATACATATTTCTCACCACCGCTGTAGAAATAGCAAAGAACCTGGAATCGAACAATATTGTTTCAGTTCATCTGGAAACGGTTAGAAGTGTTCTCAGAAGTAATGATTTTCATAACCGGGTTCCTAGGAAGAAGCCTTATATCAGTGATATCATCATGAAAAAACGTCTAGATTTCTAGAGTAATGTTATACTCAGTGACGAAAGTAAGTTCAATTTGTTCGGTTCGGATGGGAAACAAAAGGTGTGGCGCAGAAAAAATGAAGAACTATTGCCATAAAACTTAATTCCTACGATGAAACATGGCGGTGGTTGTGTTATGGTTTGGGGTTGCATGACAGCCATGGATCGGTTCATGTATTTCAATGTTTTGAAAGAAAATTTGAAGCAGTCAGCAACAAAAATGGGTTTGCCTCGAAGCTGGTATTTTCAACAAGACAATGTCCCTAAGCACACCGCTTTCATAGTTAGAGAATGGATATTGTGTAATGTGCCCCATCAGTTTCCTTCGCCACCCCAGTCGCCTGATTTGAATCCCATCGAGCATTTATGGGACGAATTAGAGCGCCATACAAGAAAAAGAAATATTAAAAATAAGGAAGACCTGAAAACAGCATTAATTGGAGAGTGGAATATTTCCTTTGAAACTACCAAAAAGCTTGTATTTCCAATGAAGAATCGATTAAATGCTGTGCTGCAAAATCAAGGAGGTCCTACTAAATATTAATAATTCAAATATTAAATTTTTAAATAACATTAAGATCACGTACGTTGACTTTTCTGTGTTTAAAAAATGAGTTTTGTTAATTATTGCTAATAAATGTTGTACAAACACGATTCATTTTTTTGTTTCGTTTATTATACAAAGTATTTATCCATATAATAAGTGTTTTATATTTTCAACTTGTACAGGTTGTTCAAAACAGACGTTTATGAAGGGGTATGTAGACTCTTCTATGCCACTGTATTTCTCATTATAACGAAATATTAATTTATATTATATTAAAATTGAATTTTGAATAATCGAATTTCAAAAATATTACTCATCCAAAAATAATGCAATCGTAAAAATATGACTTTTAATTTACCATCCAAAAAATGGTAAATATCCAAAAAGGTGTCCAAAAAATCTAGAGACACCGAAAATTTTTTTATTGTGTATCATACTTTGGATTTGTTAGTTAATTGATATTTGATATGTCAAAACCACAAAACTAACATAATAAATCAGTATAATACTGTCTAATTTGGGTATTAATAAAATCGTATTTTCACTGACACTTCATGTTCAAACCTTTCTCTAAAAAAAGCCCGATTTAATCAATATAAAGGGTCAATGCATTGGTTCTCGACCAGTTAAAAAAAATAACTTTGAATGTATTTTACATATCGAAAAATTATTCAAATTTTATTACAACTAGACTTCAACGATTCCTCAATGAGTTCTTAACAGTGTGCAAATATACTTTTATCTTTCTTTCAACAATATTTATTGAAATTTTAATAAAAATAAAAAAAAGTACAATATCACTACTTCTCGACCACTCCGCGGAGTTCTCGACCTTTTATATCAGTTCTCGACCACCACAAATTGGACTAATTTCTAAGAAAATATATTTAAAACAATGGATTCCAATAGAGAAAAACCTAGATTCAAACAATTTTAATATATGTATACATATATTTTCACTAAACAAACATAAATAGGAATTTACAAAAAATAGATTATTATTTTTTACTAATAAAGAAAGTGACATTAATCAATTTCCTTGTTGCAGTGGTCGAGAACTAAAGGGTATTAAATTCATTTTCGGCCACCTTAGGTCTAATTTAATGGTCGCAAACTAAAACTTAAGAAATCGACATATAAATTGCAGTATACACAAAAATACCAACAATTCTTAAATATATGATATTACCAAAACAATTAATTTTTTTAAAAGCTTACTGATTCTCTACCATTTTGGTTGAGAACTGAAAAAAGCAGCTATTTCAATAATGGTTGGCGACCATCAAATATTAAGCAAAAAACTTACTGTGAGCCTATTTTTTCTTAAAATATATAAGCAACTATAACTGATAATAGATATAAAACACAATACCGGGTGTTTATAAATGAATATCGGGGTTTTAACGCTTTATAATATTTATTACATTAAACTTACAGTTATAAATAATATGTCAAATGAAAGAACAACGCAAACAGTTTTGCTTGTTGACACCAGTCTACATGTGCGCGAAGTGTGTCTGCTACAATCCGCTAGAGATGGTACAAATGCAACGAGATTCCCCTAAAGTGAACGTTTTTTTGTGCCATATCCCGGCGAAAAGTTTATTAGCCTTCCTTTTTTGGTGAACCTACTGTAACTGGCATCTCGTACCTTGATACACTAGACCAATGGCTCTTCCCTCAGTTGGAAGAAAATGAGCCAGAGAACTTCATTTTCCAGCAAGATGGTATGCCACCTCACTGCCATAACGAAGTACGCGACTAGTTGAACGTCACTGTACCCGAGCGCTGAATAGGCCGCAATGGCCCAAATGACAGGACTTGCTATGCATGCCTCCACGATCTCCTGACCAAACGCCATGCGATTTTTACCTTTGGGTCTTCATCAAGGATCGTGTGTACGTGCCTCTGCTACCAGCTGACCTTACCAGTTGTCACATTGAACATTTATAAGGTTCTTGGTAAAACTGTTGGAGTTGCTTTTTCATTTGACATATAATTTATGTATAGAAAAGTAAGTTTAATGTAATAAATATTATAAAGAGTTAAAATCCCGATATTCATTTATAAACACCCGGTATAATCACCTAACGTATTTAAAATCAAAATTATTTACTATTTTCTGGCCGGGTTTGCTTGACACTTTTCTACACGACACTACAAGCTTTGTTCATTAGGGCTGTACTGCTTGCACTTAGCAGTACAGTGTATTATTAAATTTTGGTTACATATGCGTTTGTTGGATCACAGTCCATACCTGAACTAAAGTGCGCCAAATTACACTAAATTACAGTGATTCCCCTTTAAATGCTGTATGAAACCGCACCTTTGCACCATAATGTACGTTAGTGCAGTGCAAGTTTTAACCCAACGAAGAAAGCTATTCTGTCTTCACAATAGACATGTGTTTACTGATTTTTCACGCAATAACGCAGATTTTAACTCCATTTTGAGAACAATTTTAAAAGTGCTATAGAAGTACAACACCAAATGTTCACACCTTTTTAAAGTATATGGAATATATTTCTTGTTATTTGACTTTAAATGACAAAATGATCGAGATCCAGTACCAGTCGGCTAACCAGTGCATTTACCCAATATGGTTATTTTTAACTTTTTTCAGTTGACAGCTTGTCCCAAGATTTTTTGAGCACCGATGGTACTGCAACAAAAAATGTAGGTTTCTAATATGAAATCGAATACTAAATTAGTATTTATAACCAAATAAAGAATATTAGTCAAAAACTAAAGGAGGTACTTAATAATAATCTACGCTTAAACTATAAGTAGAGATCAGTTTTCATTTATTATAAAATTGAACAGAATCATTTTTAACGCAATACATTTCTTCTAATAAGACGATACAGCACAGCTTGCACCTACTAATACTTACAAAGTATAAACATTGTACATTTTTCCTGTTAAGTATTAAACCAGTTTAACGTAATGCAAATTTTTAAATATGTTTATAAATAAAAAGAGTTCATTACTTTTTAGGTACACATATCTTCTAAAATATAAACAATGAACATAAATAGTAAGTATCGATTAACACATTGAGAGCCAAATCTCTTTTAACGCTTTTGCTATAAACACGAGAGATATCCAACATCCATGTGACCGTCCCAGAACCTAAAGGCCTATATTCACTATCTATAAGGAAAGGTCCTGTTTACTAAGAGTGGTTATTGTACTTTAAGAACATTTTAGTCATGTTAACTAAGACTACGTATTAAACAAACTCCAACACTCCAATTTACCCTGATTAAAAAATAACCTAAAAGTTTGCTTGTAACATACTAAATTAAATAGATCAATTAGTTAATTATTCTATTCTCATAACATTTCAGGTGTAGAAAATAACAAATGTTTTACAAAATTATCACAATATTTAGTAGCACACAAACCAAGAGTAAAAAAATCAAGCAAAACTTCAAATATTTTCCTTGTCAATTAACGGATTCATGTTGTAGACCTTTACATATTAAATGAATTGCAATAACTTACTGGTTGTTAAATCTTCTACTGGAAAAACACTTCAATTAAGTTTGACAGCTCACACAAGTAAATAAAGGTTAAAAATCACTAGACGCCAGCCGGCGCAGTGTTACCAACCGTAGTCACCTTCCTCGACGCCCCAATTTTCCAGTAATTTTTTTACATTTGATCGATGCGTAATTTTGAATGATTAGTTTTTCTCGTTCCATTCCAAATTTGGTTCTATTATATGAATCGTTTTCAAATAAGTACTAATTATTTGTGGAACGGTCGGTATTGACCATCGCTGACCTAACGCTAGAAGACCACGTGATTTGATTGGACTTGCATAATACGATTTTTTAGCTAACCAGGTTTTCCAAAAATTCCATTTACTTTCCCTATTAACTTTAGATATGATGATGATTATTTTGATAAGAAATAAAACATTATAGAGATTTTAATAGAGTAGGAATTAAATGTGAAAGTACGCGTTGTTTCGTTCGTTCGTTCTCAAAACCATAACTGGGATGCTGCTAGCCTTGGATGTATAGATAAAACCGAAATAATAAATAAATAGATTGTTTTGTTTATGTGATTTTTGTTGGGATTGTTGTACTTCATAAATAGGAGGGCAAAAGTATCGATTGGTGCAAAGGATTTGGCGTCAGCATCAATCAATCATGACCCTTGAAACTATTCTCCACCATGTAATGGCATTCGTTTTAAAAAAATAATTAATCAACATAGCGATTGTTGATCGCAGTTAGTCAAAAGGAAAAGTTTAGAAGCGAAACATCGTTTTGTAAAGGGACATTACAATCGCTATTCTGCAAGATCCAATGCTATACGCCAAGTCCTGACCGTCAGGAAGCAAGCATTGGAGAAGTGGGGATGAATATTATGGCGTTGGAATGGCACCGTCTCTGTAACCTGCTTGATGAACGAGGATAATCTCGTGGACGTGGTATCAGTTTGAGGTTGTGGTGACGTGAAATGAGTTTGTAAAGTGATCAACTATTGGACTAAAGTGTTGTTCAAGCTATTTAACTAATATGATGGCAGACGAAAGGTTCGGGAATTACAGTTCTTGTTGCCGCCTGTGCTTATCGGAACAGTTCGCCGCGTTGAAACCAATATTCGAGAACGAGGGCGACGGAACGTTTCTGGTTCAACAGATCCTAACCTTCCTCGGCGTCGAGGTAAGTAAACTTTTGCGTTTAATTTCAATTTCGACTCCTTCGTAACTCGCTCGTCGATGGATTCGACCTGGCTTTCAGCTATAGCCAGTGACGCCAGCATCAGGAATGCAGCCATTTTCAGCTCACTCAGCAAATGGCTGATGAACAAAACTTCATGGAATTGATGCTTGATGTAATTTAATATTATCTTATCTTTAATAACATAGATCAAACTCATTGTTTTCTTCATCTTCCTCAATTTCCAGCATAAGAAACACAATTATTTATTTCATCAAGCATCACCATGACTCATTGATGATGTAAGATAGACCAAATGTTGACCAAACCCATTATTTATCTTTTTCATGGTATTTAGTGTTGGGTACTTATATAAATGACTTAATTTCACTTGTTATAACAGATTGCCCAAGGAGACAAAGTATCTACAATGATCTGTAATCGGTGTCGAAACAGGATCAAGTCTTGGGATGAGTTCAAGAAGTCTTGCTCGGAGAACCAAAGAAAACTACAAACATGGTTGAACGGCTGGGTAGCTAATGGAGATATTCCTAATATGGTATTTATGATTTTAATTATTTAGTAATCCAAATTGACTGAAATCTACATCGGTTATTATCATGTTTTTCTGTTTTTAAAACATTTTTAATATTCAGATGATTTAGCTATTTATATGTAATGGATGTAGGTCAAGATCTTGCATGTTGTACAGTCTTAAACAAAAATTTTTGTTCAATCTTAATTCTGTAAAATCACAAAAGATCATTAACATTATTCAAACTTTACACAAAAATGAAAGGAATTAGTATGTTGGTATATGCTAATTTTTTACTTCAATTGGAACATTCATTGGTCAAAAATAACTTGCTATAACTAAATTGAATCTCTTATTAACCTTTATAAATTTACTTATATTGCAAGTAAAGAACAATGTAGATAGCTTTATTTAACATTTTAGTATAATAAAACTGAATAGTCCTCCAGTTAATTCAGTGAATTCAATAATCATAAACGGAAATAAAATCAATGTTATAGTGATTAATGGCTTTCTTAATCCGTTTAAAAATAATTATTAATAAATGTAGTTCATTATGACTAGTTTCTTAACGAATTACATGATGTTCATTGGGTTGCATGGTTAATACAGAATGAGACATAATTGATAATTTTAATACCAAAAATTTTGGGTTAATTTGTTTAAAATGTAAGCTGTAAGTAGGATTCTAATTCAAACATTTTTACATTGTTTTATTTTTTACTGAATCACCCCCAAGTAAGGGCGAACTACTTTTTCTTAGGTCAAACTATTTTGCCCACTGGATAAATTAGTTTTCTAACTTTGATTTATGTCTTATTTATATGACATTTTGGTATCTTAAGAAGATTTCAAATTAGGAAAGAAATTCTTATATGGTGTGTTTAAAGATTTTCACAGCATGTAGTATGATAAGTTAAAAAAGTGTTAATAAATGAGTGTATATACAGTTGCGGCATTAAAATTTTGGCCGTTACGTTCTAGACATAAAAAAAAGCGTAGTTCACCATATATTTATCAAAATGATTAACATTAATTGTCACAGTGATTAACATTTAAAGCAAGTTATTTGACAAGTTAGGGTGGGTTTAGGATATCAAACTTAACCGTAACCTTAGCTGTAATAACCATCAAATTTGCCGTAATTACTAGACGTTAGTACAGTAAGTGCTACGGTTACAATTACAGCCTTAGATTTGACATCCTAAACCCACCATTATTTCTAACTTGAAATTGGAAAACTCTAAAGCCTGTTTTACATATACAGTGGTACAATAAAGTCTACATACACCACGGAAAATGATAATATCACAGGTCCTATACAGTAATTGAATATTTTTTTTTAATGAAAGAGTTAAAAAAAGTATATTATTTTAATGTTTTACATCATAGTTGCAAAGTTTATTGTTAATTAGAGAAAGCCCACAACATAATCATATTAACAACTCAAACATGTCTACTCTCTTTTCGCGGAAAGATGTCTCATGCGTCATTAGTTGTCGGCGTTTTCTCGACATATGTCAAATATTTTTTTCTTTATTTAATCATATATGTCAGATAGAGACGAAAACCGAAAATAGTAGTCTAGGATAATATAATTAATTAATGACGCATGAGACATCTTTCCGCGAAAAGAGTATACATACAGTAGTTTGTTCTATACGTAATTGTATTATTAACAACCAAAATAAATCCGAATGAATTTAAAATTAATATTTAGTAGGTCCTCCATTGACAGTAAGAACTGCTGCTAATCGTCGAGGCATAGAATCTACTAAATTACAGTACAGCTTTTAAATCATTTTTATCTTTAATATGTATTTTCCGAATTCTGCGGTCAAGAAACTCCCATACCTCTATGGGGTTAAGGTCGGGTGACTGAGGTGGTAAATGTAACTGTTTAGGGACATTATACAATAGGAATTCCTTCGCAATATGAGCGGTGTGCTTGGGATCATTATCGTGTTGAAATATTTATTGTGATCCCAAGCCTAATTTATTGGCAGACTCCTTTAAATTAGATTTTAATACAGTGAACGCTCTATATAAGCAACCTCTCTATAAGCAACATTCTTTATAAGCAACCTCTATACAAGCAACTTTTCTTGGTTCAACTGATAAGCAACTTATTTTTTTAAAGCTAAATATTTAACTTAAGTTTAGGCCAATTTAGAAGTAAAATCAGCTGTTCACAACAACATAAACTCAACTTGCAAAAAATTCTCTTATTAAAATATGTTTGAGTTTTGTGCTGCCAATATTGAAGTGAATTTCTGTTAAAACAAAGGACTGTTGTAACAACTATGCTAAACGAAGTTGCTAAATCTACAATAAGTAGAGTAAAAGAAAATGTATGTATATCAGAGTCAGATTAAACGAATGAAGACAAGAAAATAAAGTGAAATCGACGATACAGTATTTTCTTGGTTCTAGGAACGGCAACAATTAACACGTTGAGTACCATGTCAGTCATCGATGACTGACACTGAGCTTTCCGTTCAGGCTGCGTCAGTCATCAGTGACTGACATAACTTTTCGTGACTGACTTTCAGTGACTGACAGTGGAAGACGTTATAAAAACGAGTGGCACTCATTGTGTAAATGATTTAGTTCGAAATGAATGATAAAATTAAAAGCACTCGAAGCAAATAGATTAAATAATGGACTTGAAACATTTGCAGCAGACTAGCTAATTCTAGCTAGCTAATTTAAAAATAAATTTAAAAATTATATTGCTGAAAATGGCTATCTGCCTGAACAAATACATAATTGCGAGGAAACTGGTCTCGTCTATAAAAGCTTGCCCAATGAAACTAACGTTATTCTACACAGTTTAGTTATTAAAACAAATAAGTAAAAATATATTCCAAACGGTTAGCATTTTTATACTCCTTTTTTCCTTATAAGCAACTTTTCCCAATAAGAAACTTTTTGATTGAAATTGGTTCAAATGAGTTGCTTATATAGAGCGTTCACTGTATATTCACATACACATAGCAAGCCATAGTTGTTTCTATAAAGTGTAAGTTTCCTACACCAGTCCCCGACATACAACCCCATACCATTACGTTTCCTCCTCCATGTTTTACTGTGGCTTTCAAGTTTTTTTTTTATCCAGCTCTTCATTTTCCCTTCTCCACACTTTTGCTGTTCCATCATAGCCGAAAATATTAAATTTACTTTCATCCGAAAATAGGACACTATTCCAGAAAGTAATGTTCTTTTACTTATGTAATTTCGCAAAATCAATCCATTTTTTTGCATTAATTTCCGAGATAAATGTTTTTTTTTTTCTGGGAACTTTACTGTTGTAGCCTTCATTTCTTAAGACAAGTCGAAGCATTTCGGGATTTACTGTTATAGATTTTGATGCCGCAAGTGATTTGGCTATGTCAACTACAGTAGTTTTCAGATTGTTCTTAATAGTATTTAAAATTGACCGCTTATCTTTGCACGTCAACTTACGTGCTCGACCACTTCTTGATTTGTTTTCTATTAATTCACGACCTTTATAATTTCGACTTATTATCTCAATCGAAGAGCGACTTCTACTGACTATTTTCGCGATTTCACTTAGTAATCGACCGATTTTATAATTGTTAATTATGATTTTTCGTACCGAATAAGGTATTTCTTTACGTTGAACTTCCATTGTAAAAATTGCTGTCATAAACCGATATACGTAAAAGTGATTTAACAAATAACACAACTCACATAACCACTATATTATATGTAATGCAATGGCAACTATGTTTGTATGGAATCATGTAAATTACATGAAAATGTACGAAAAAGAAATAAGGTGTTGCAGGTGTATGTAGACCTTTTTCAGTTATAAATATTATTATTATATTTTATGTTCCCCATAATTAGTAATAACTTGCATACTTTTGATATAAAATACTGCAATAATATACACTTCTTAACATTTTTGTCAAAAAATTTTATTAAATTAAATTTCAGGAATAGAGATATTATCATTTTCCATGGTATATGTAGACTTTTTTGTATCACTGTACGTCTATTGGTTGTCAGAAGATGGTCAAAATTTTATGGTCAGTACATGAACAAACTTCAATGTGATGCCTGAAAATCAACCGTTTATAAGGTATACCATTTTCGGCGAAAGATGTCTCATGCGTCATTAGTTGTCGCTGTTTTCTCGACAGATGTCAAATAATTTTTTTTTATTTAATTGTACACGTCAGAGAGAGACGAAAACCGAAAATAGTTGTCTAGGATAACATAATTAATCAATGACGCATGAGACATCTTTCGCCGAAAATGGTATATATGTAGTGTTTGCTTGTATATCGACAAAACTGGAATGTTATCAGATAAGTTCTGAACAATGAATTTCTTGTGAGAAAGAGACGGAAAAGGGATCTATTTGCATGGCCTTTAAGGCCACAGTTGTGGCAACAAATAGAATATTTTTGCCAGATTAATTCTTGAGTGAAAATTAACGGAGGTTATTTTAAAAACTTCGTT
Source organism: Digitonthophagus gazella (assembly GCA_036711955.1). NCBI lineage: Eukaryota > Metazoa > Arthropoda > Insecta > Coleoptera > Scarabaeidae > Digitonthophagus > Digitonthophagus gazella. Next base: position 14,896,460 of record JASCIT010000001.1, read on the forward strand.
TAGTTGAATCTTTTTATGGAATCATTCAATGCTAATGAATAATACAATAATAAATTTGGTCCGCTACTGCAATAAAATCGCGTTTCTTTATGGAAGATATCCGGACATAAGATAATTAAAAGTTTTTGTTCATACTAGACACCCTTTCATAGTTATTTATGTAAAGAAGGGATAATGATAATGTTTATATCCTAGGGCAATAGTTTGCAAAATCGAGGTTATTCGCTCCGAAGTTTTGTAAATTGCTAGAAAATTATAAACATTGAGTTACGCCCTGGGTACATATACTTCATTCGGCAAAAGATGTCTCATGCATCATCAATTGAATGTATTATCCTAGACTAGTATTTTCAATTTTCATCACTATCTATTATGTAGATATATTAGATAAAGAACATTATTTATAACCTGTGATTTTAATTGGCTCTAAAGCGAACGTTAACTTAACGCTTTAGGGCACCAAAGGAAACTTACGAACATATACGGACGTAGGGCAGTAAGATGTTAATAATATACTGTTTATACCAGGTATAAATCAGTTATAGCCAAGTGACAAATCAAATTCTTAAATAATATTTATTATTTTTTATCTAGTTTCTTTGCTAGTTTCTCCAAAGGCTTAGGATTGCGTTAAGATGGGTTGGTTTGTTTCTTATTTTCTTTCACATGTTGGATAATTCGACTTTAGAAAAACTAGTTTGACCTGAGCAAAACGCTGGTCAGTAATAATATACGGGTGTCACAGACCACCCACATCACTTAATTCATTCAAAAGCGACGATTTCTTTGAATTTGAAATAAGATATTCATGACTTAAGTAGGTACAAACATTCTTTGGAGTAGAGTTCCAGTAATGTAACAAAAACAGCATGCATAGACAATTATAGTTTTATTTAAAATATAATATAAAAATGAAGTTAATTTTAATGTCTAATGCGTATAGGAAATACAATTAGACTTTTGACCAGTGTTATCTGATGTCACCACTATTTAGAAGTTCGCTTTCAAAACACTTTCCTAATACGAGTTTACGTTTACGAAAGTTAGTGTTTATTTTATTCATTTTGATATTTGAGGCCATTAAAGCGAATGTTTTTAAATATTATATAGCTAATTTTACATGAGATTATTTCAAATCAAGTTTTCATTTTAATTATCGCAATTAATAAAAGGAGATGAAGGGCAACAACTAATTGTAAGTAGTGATGATAATAATATGAGATGTAACTGCCCAGAACGAATTTTTAAAGTGATTTTGTTCAAGAGCGTTGAATAATATTATAAAATGTACCCTTCAAATTTTGATCCCTTTGAAATACTTTTTTCTAATAATATCAAACTTGTGATCCCTCCTTCTACAGGGGTTTTCACGCAACTGGTTCGTTAGAACTTTATTGGGTTCCACAATTAGTAGATTTTTGAGATTTTGCCAGTAGGGGTTATTCATCCTAATCTTTCGATCTAAAATATTTTCAAGATGGCTGCCACTTCCGGTCGACCGGAAGTAGGATACAACTTCGTTATTTTAAATGGAATGGTATAGTTTTTATTGTGTATTTTAATTCTATGTACATCTAAAAATAAGTAGACTTTAATAAGGGTTGTTGGTACTCATCGTTTTTCGTTTTCGAGTTATTTTGATTTTACAATTTTTTTGACTTTTTGTTATTTATGATTCTATGACTATGTCCATTTGTGTAAACGTTTCTTAGAAATAATTAAGGTTTGATAAATATGAGATTTCATATTTTTGAAATCTGTTGTATTTATGTGAAACAAACCAAAAATTCGATAAAATCAGTAGTACAAAAAAGATCCATCATAACTTGGGTTAATTTTGATTAACATTTCTCTATGTAAAATATTGAGTGTATTGATGACATGTTACACAATGTTTTGTCTGTGTATAACAAATAATTTAACCATCCATCAAAATTGCTGCACATTTGATAGATTACTGGACGCTTTTATTCTTCCGTTATTTAAGTATGTACTATAATTCGAAATGGAGCTGCACCATGAAGAGAAAGTTGAAAAAGTAAGGTTCCCCTCCGTAACATTGTCGAGTATCCTTTCATCTTTCTTTTCATGGTGCAGCTCCATTTCGGACTATAGTACAGGATAATCAGGGCCGGCGGGAGGGTATGTGCAAGTGTGCAGTTGCACATGGCCTCGCGGTTGAGAGTGGCCTCGCGCCCTGCCTCGGTTAAACAGGGGCCGAATATTGCGCTCCGCATTATGTAGTGTTCGATTTTATAAAGTTGTGACCTTTTTTTTTTTAGACGTCGATTACAATTTTGATAATAAATGGCCTCGGTTTTACAGTTTGCACTTGGCCTCGCGGAACCTTGCGCCGTCCCTGAGGATAATCACGTCAATCCGACCTCGATTATTCCATCACTCCGGTTAATCCCACTATGCTTGCATGCCTTAGTACGAAAAAGCAGTAAAAACATTCTCGAAACAAGTTGAGAAGATAAAAATGAAGATCAAAAAGAAGAAATTATTTTTGAGTTCAAAGATCGTTTGATTTACCATAAATCAGTGTTTTTCTGTACCTTAAGGTGCAGTGTCAATCATGCGACTGCAGCGGCTATCGTCGCGCGGCTACAGACGCGCGACTCTGGCGACTTTGCGTCAGCGACTCGTTTGCATTGAATTATATGGATACGTTGTCAACAACGCGGCTGCGGCCTTGGCGACAGAAGCGGCCGCAGCGATTTAGAATCTTAAATAACGGTTTATATGTATATAAAAATATCATGTGCAAGACCTTAAACGTATACTAAGCGAGTAGTGCCCTTTCATAGGACTAAAATGTTACAACCTAACGAAATTTCAACTCCATAACAGTTGTTAAACATATAACGTTGAAGCACATCTATGTGAACAACCAGAATTTTGTACAGGGTGCCTCACGCTACTGGTTCGTTAGAACTTTATTGGGTTCCACTATTAGTAGATTTTTGGCGGCCTGCCACGTAGCAGGCAATTAATATGAGCTAAATTAAATGAGTAAAATTAAATAATTAAATGAGCTCGTAGGACTCTCCACCTTTGGCTGTCTAATCGGAAAAGTAAGGATTGTAAGGACCAAAATAAAAAAGATAGTGCATGGGAAGAAATGGTGAACATTTTAAAACAATCAGATAATGAGTAAAACATACATGAATTTATACTAGGTTCAAGCTACCTCTATGATGACATAACAAAAACTAATTTTTAGTGTAATATTCGAAAAAGAAAGAACCCGAACGCGACTATTGTCGCACAATTGACACTTACTAAAGCGGCTGTAGACGCGCTACAAAAGTCGCGCGTTTGCAGCCGCGCGGCTATATCCGCTACAGTCGCGTGATTGACACTGCACCTTTAGATAATCCGATCTCTTTCGCCTTCCGACCATAACCCCAGTCTCAAAGGTGACGGATTAACAAGGTTTTGCTTTAGTTCTAAAAACGAGAACATTAAGGAAACACTAGTTCATTGGAAGAACTGTGTACGAAAATACTGTTAAAGCTACACAAGGACATTTAAATAACTGACAAGTAACAATAAGCAGTCAATTCAAACCATGCTGTGTTAACTACGTTTGGGTATTCGTTGACAATAAATTTAGTTCGTCCCCAAGCCACCCATAGCGCTAATATTGCAAATCGCATGTTAACTTCTTTACCGGCCAGTACACGCACAGATTTTCAGGAAAAGCATGTCCTGTCAAAATCGTGTAATGTCAAAATGAACAATTTTTGAGTTATGACAGTCTTCTTCCAAAACGACGATATATGTATTAATCTTCTTCTGTGTATTGTTAGAGTAATTGTGTAGTTTTGTATTAACAGGTTGTGGGTTTTTCTTAATAGTTTTTTAGTATTTACTTGTATCTTATTCATTCTCGTTATTAGTAGTAATAGTTGTTTATAGTATTTTTTTTTTTATTTATTATTTATTTATTTTTTAGTAGCTTTTGATGTAACCTTTTATTAATAGTTTGTAGTTTTTTCTTTATATTTCTTGGGTGGTAAAATAGTTAATGTGTGTTGTGTATCGAATTGCCCTTCTAGGGGAAAAGGTGTTTCCATGCACGGATAGTGTATCAATATGTATATGCACCATAGAGTTATCAACGTTTTTTACAAACTCTGCACGTCGAAAATAAGCAGAAACGATTTCACCTTAGGCGTGAATCGTTTCTGTTTAATTTCATCTTGCACGGTTATTAAAAAACATCGAGACCCTATATTAAACATTTTGAAAAATGGCGGGAGTGCTGTAGCGCTAGTGGCGCCGTTGTTGGTCTGGGGATCAACTAAAAACAGTGTCAATGATAAATACGTCGAGTGCTCCATCTATATTAGTATATATATATTTAATCTATGATTCAAACTATACAATTTTTTATATTTTTTCCGATTGTTAAAATAAAAAATGTGTTGTCATTTGCAGTCACAGGAAGTAAGAAAATACTGCAAAATACGTTTTATAAAACTAAACATTTGATGGTTAAAAACCAAAATTCCAATCATGATACATACATTCCTTTTAATAAGTTGGCTCTATTTTTTATATTTTCAAGCTAGTAGGGACATAAAAATCAATTTTAATTTTCTATTTTTTAACTAAATAATCTGATGTCAGTTCGGCAGAAAATGCCTCATGCATCATTTTTTGTCACCGTTTTCTTGACGTACGTCAAATATTTTTTAAATCTATACTTCATTTAATAACTAGGAGGAGTAAATCTCAAAACCCCATTTACATAGGAAAAAGTAACTAAAAAATACACTAAACATTTTTAGCGGCAAATTTGAATTCTAAACTTCAAACCAGTTATATTTATGCAACCAACAAAACACCAAGCGTTTGAGCGTAGTATTCTAAAACATACCAAATATCTCTATGGCCGTTTATCTATACGTACCTTGTTCAAAATTTATCCAAAAGACGTTCCTTGTGTTGACGTATTATATCCAACAGATGACATCGTACCATACCTTCTTCGAACTTAATATTTTTTGATCGCAACCATTTGAGCACAACGAAAAAGCGAGAAACAAGTTGACAAATTAGGTAAAGCACCTAACCTCAAACGTTAAAAACAATAAACGACAAAAACCAATTTTTTCGTCTTCGTAAACTTGACTGCGGAGCGACCAATAATAGTTCACTATTTTGGCGCGCAAAATTCAAAACACTCCTCCTAGTTATTAAATGAAGTATAATTGTACATGATAGAGAGAGATAAAAACTGAAAATACTGGTCTAGGATAACACATTTAATTAATGATACATGAGACATCTTTCTGGGAACAAAATGTACTTTTTTCTTTATTTGTAATTCCTGATATATTTATAGAGTATACACATCAAGGATGAACCCGTAGAGCATGAATCAATCAGAGAAGAAACCAATGGAGAGACAGTACGTTTTACAAAGCACATTTAACTGACTCATATAATAATGGATTTGTTATCTGTATTTAGGTTGTAATTAAAATTGAATCTTCGGAAGTGGACGATGAATACTACGACGATCCCCCGGTTTTATCGCCTCATAGGCCTTTGGGAGAAGAAGTTTTAGTGACCATAACGGAAATTCAACCGAGTATGTAAAAAATGTTTATTTCTTGCTAAGTTTGGCTTTACATATTTTTATTTACTTTTTTTCAAATTTGCTTTCTGTCTTTTTGATTTTTATTTGGTTGGTTTTATCTTCCCTTCTTTGCATCTATAGAAAAACTACTAAACTGCTATGAATTTGAAAAACCCTCACCAAAAATAACAAAGAGTAACAAAGACTGTTCATATTGCGATAAGTCTTTTTGTTCTTCGGGTAATCGCGCGAGGCATGAGAGAAACAACCACGCTGATAATGAAACAGGTCGTCTTAAAACCTCACAGGTGTTAAGTGCTAGTGGTACGTAACGGTTTTTATGGTATGCTAGTAAAAACTTTTTCCATTTTTGTTGCTTATTTATTAATATTCAAGTTTTTAACGTCTTCTAACATATTAACGCAATTAATGTGAATAATTTATCAATACTAAAACTTCTTTTTGTTTAATATAGCTTTAACAAATCAAGAAGATACATCGCAACATTCGGTGGACTCTCAAATTAGTAGAAACGGATCGGTTCCTCCAAGTTTAGATTCTGAAGCGGATCTATCAGAATCCGACGCCCAAAAAATACAATTTGCAGCTGGACTTCGTTTAAAATCAAAGACAGTAGGTTCCGACGCGTCAAAATCTGACGAAGCGTCCATAACAAAAGTGGAAGAAGCTTACGTTGAAAGAAGCAAAGCTTTACTCTCGATGTTGTACAGTGCACGTTGTGCATGTCACAATATTCATTATAATACCGCGAAACGGCTTTTCGGACATTTACGCGCGAATTACAATTGGTTTCCTATTTTTACATGTCATAATTGTTTAATTACGTTCGGCCAAAGATCCGGTTTAATGAGACATATCGGTAAATGTCCAAAACCTTATTTGGAAAACTGTATTAGATTGGCTCAATCAAAAAAGAGAGTGGATAATAAAATCAGATTGTATCAATATTATAAATGTTCCGCTTGCGACTTATTTTTTGCATTTCATGACGATTATCAGACACACATTGACGCAGAACATATTGGAAACTCACAATTAACTTGTAAATGTTCAAAATTATTTGCGACCAAAGAAGAATTCACTAAGCACGTGTACGTTTCTTGTTATCTTCATTATTATTGTGACGTATGTTATACTTCGTGTAAAAGTTTGGGAGAATTTCGTCAACATTGCGAAAAGAAACATGATAAAGTAGACGATTGTAGCTTTGTTGAATACCATGAAGATTTTAAACTCGTAGATCCTATGGAAATTTTAAGATCGAGGAAACGTAAATATCCTGAAGTTGAACCCGATAGGGAAGTTGATAAAATGAACGAAGCGAAGAAATTTATTTTAAGTGTTGGTAAGAAAGAAATTAAACAAGAACTTAGGGATATTAAAATAAGAAAAATGGAGTTGGTAACAAGAGATTCCGATTCGGAAATTGATGAAACAAATCTAAACGCTTCTTATAACTTAAGATCCCCATCAAGATCGCCCAGAAGATACAGTAAATATAAAAAGAACGGTTGGAAAAACCAACCATCTCAATGTCCTGATTGCGACAGAGAATTTTCTACTTACTACAACATGATTCGTCACCAAAAAACTCACGACGAATCCGAGAAACAATTACAATGTTCATTTTGCGTGGAAAAGTTTAGATTAATGTCCGAATTAAAAGATCATCTAAACGTTACACACGGAGAAGCCCACATATGTCAAGAATGCGGGAAACAGTTCGGAACATTTAAAGAACTGGATCAACACCGCAGCGTTCACTTGAACATTAAAGTTTACCGAGATTCGGAAACGCTTTCGTACAGAACTAAACCTCGATATTCCTGCGAAGAATGCGATGAAGCTTTTGAAACCGAACGCGAATTAAAACAGCACATTCCTACGCATTTTGTTAAAGTTGAAGCACAAAATGGAATATCAGACTCAAAGCGATCGAAACATTCTTGTCAAGAATGCGATCGTCATTATTTAAGCGTGAAAGGTTTATGGTTGCATAACAAACGTCATCATCCGAACCGGAAGGTACCCCAGCAATCTTACAAATGCGATATCTGCGATAAAGTGTGTTCAACAAATGCCGCTTTTCAGTCCCATAAATCAATGCATTTCAGAAACACAAATGTAGTAAAGAAGCAAGAACCTCCACCGGAACCAAATGACGAAGACGACGATTACTTTACCTGTAAACGTTGCTTTAAAGTATTTTCAACTAAATATAATTTGAGGACGCATTTGAAAACACACGGTGTAAACGTTGCTGGCGGTAGATCCGGATCGAAAACCGGAAAAGCTACAAAAACTTTCTGGTGTGATATTTGTCATCAAGCATGTCAAGGATATCAAGAACTTCAAAAACACAAAGAGGAACACGTTAACGAGAATCTCGGTGAAACTGATAGTGTTGAAGATGACGTTGATGTAAAACCCAACATAAAAACGTGCGAAATATGTTCTAAGATCTTCGTAACCCATTTAGGTTTTGTTAAACATAAACAAAAACACGAAAGACAAAATAATGTAAAGATAATCCCGATTAAAAAAGGTAACCAAAAAGGTACTAATTTATTCTTATGTAAATACTGTAAAGTATCTTTTCCAACATCCAACGCTTTATGTGATCATATGGTTAAAGAACACGATGAACTCAAGCAACCAAAACAAATCAAACAAGAGAAAATTCAACCGAAAAAATTCCCGTGTAACATGTGTAAGAAAGTATTTGAGAGTTCCGGTGCTTTATGTTCTCATCAAGGTTGGCATAAACGAGAACAAAACCTAAGACTCAAAGAACTAAAAGCACAACAAGAAGCAAATGAAAATCGTATGCCGGTTTTAAAACCAGAAGGAAAAATACGACATTTTAAACAAGAACCTCAGCCAACGACGAGTTTTCAAGCTCGAAATACTTGCAAAAATTGCGGTTTGTCGTTTGCTACCGATACCGCATTACAAATTCATATTTTAGAGGTACACAGGAACGTGAACGCTACGTTAATTTCTCCTAAGTGTACCATTTGTCAACTCGATTTTAGTACGAACGAAGCTTACGACGAACACCAAAAATTACACTCTATGCCTCAAATGTTGTTTAAATGTAAATATTGCCCACGAACATTTCCCAAATGCGCAGCCGTTAATATGCATATCAATTCGGTTCATCCGCAGTATACAGATGGAAAGATAAAATGCCACGAGTGCAACAGGAACTTTGAGAAGCAAAACGCTTTAGCTATGCATTTAAAAGTTCACGATAGGCAAAAACTAGCGATGGCCACTGTAAAAGAACCTAAACCTACTAAAGTGTATTCTTGTTCAATTTGTTTTGCCAGTTTTGAAATAGCCAAAGATTTACGAAATCATATTATAACGACACATCCGTTTTAAAAGATTTTTTTTACATTTGTTTAGGTGAAATAAATTCTTTTCCACTGAGTACAAGTAAGTTTAAATTAAAATATAATTGTGAGAATAATTTCATTTTTATGAAGTTGTACTATACATGAATGATTGAGTTATGTTTTTGATGTGTTGTTATATTTTGTAAATAATTGTGCCTAAAGTGTCTGTGGTTTTACCGATTAACTACCAACAATAAGTACACGATTATTTTATAACAACAATAGTTTGGTAATATTTGTTAGTTTTTTTTCCTGAGTTAATTCCACTTTAATATTTTTAGATCATAACGTAGTATTAGATTTAAGTCGTATTACCTATGTATTCATTACATTTCCTAGGCAGTTTATTTTTTATATTGTTAACTAATAAAAATTTTCTAATGAAAACTTGTATTTCTATAGCTTAAAAGACTTGAAAGGGATTTTTATAAAAATGATTTTATGAAATAGAGTGCTAAAAAGTATTAAGTAAATTAAAATTGATCCTAAAAATCAATGTGGACCAAAAAAATTAATTTCCTTTATTACTCAGATTTACTTTAGAAAAAAAAAACATAAAAATTTAGGGATAAAAAGTACTTATAAGGTAAATAACTAGATCAGGAGTGATCAACCTTTTCTGGACGATGGGACATTTTCAAAAAAAATAGTTTTAAGTGAAATAGAAAGTTATCATTTCTATTGGTGTTTCCATGTTAATTTATTATAATTCTATTGTTTATATTGCACGCACAAAAACTAACAACGAGTCGTAGGTTACCGACCCCTGAACTATAATACTTAATATTTTTTTTTAAATTTTATTAAATAGACAACCTTTTAAGTTAACTGATCATGTATCGCGAGTTATTAAAATAGCGATGACCCTAATAATCCAAACTTTTTCCATTTCCTTTTGTATTTGAGGACAGTAACTTTTTATATTTTTAATTATTACATCCAAATATTTTTATCATTTGCAATTTTTTTCATTAATTTTTATCATTAAAAAAATATTGTGTTAAATTAATTAAAATTAAATAAACTATGGTACAGTTTTAAATTATTTTCATCGCCTGTTAAAGAGGAGAAGTATGTTTGTTGGTATCACAATGTACTAATGCTTGGGTCAGCAGTATGTAGTCCAATTGAAGGGTTTCGTGCAAAAAGTCCCTAAGTGACATTTTAATGTTTTGAGATATTAAGGGTTTTTATTATAACTTAGGGACTTTCAAAAAAAAAAACAATTATGTATTTTATTCAAAGAAGTAACAATAACATCAAAACTGCAAACATATTCTAACAAAATTCTGGACTGTCTATAACAAATAAACTTATAAAGAAATGAATGTTCTTAACAAAGAAAAAATAATATTTTTAAACAGGACTAACAACAAATTTATTCATACTCTTCTATATCTGATTTTTCTTCTTCTCCATCTTCCATTTGATCGCTTTCTTCATCTAACAACTTATAAAACTCCTTGTCTTCTTCTTTTTCAATATAATTGACGAGGAACTTAATATTTTTTAACTTCTCTGGCTTCAGTTTCAGAAATGAAGTGTATGCTGGATTTGGTGAAATTGTTGCAGAAAGAAGTCGTTGGTGTCCCTTTTTATATAAAACGAAAGGCTCATAATATCCTGTCATGCTCTCCCTTATTTTAGGTTTTTCGTGAGTAGAAAATATGACGGATCGACATTTTGATATATTAGGTATAGAAGCCTTTATCTCTTCACCAAACATTTTTTTGTAATCCAGTACTTTAAGAACGTTAATTTCTTCTGAAATATTGTTATTTTTAGTTAGTAAACTGTGTTCTAAGAACACTATTTCAAAAGGATCCTTGTATCGAGCATTATGTATAAGCTTAACATAATATTCTGGATTATTTGCTTTTTCGCTCTTAAGTCTCTTCTTTTCAATTAACGCAAAGCATCGGTCTACAGGCATCATAGAGTGACCAGGCATAGGATAATATATTACAATAATTTGAAAAATTCCTGATGCACAAAGAGAATCTAAATAGGTAAATAAATATCTATTTTTGTTTTGGGAAAAACAGTTGTCACAAAATATTGTCAGGGTTTGCTGTTCAGTTCTCTTATACTTTTTTAAATAATAATCTAGAGCAGTGATAACTTCGTTAGGACCTTTCGTGGCAAAGTTTTCAGTAAAGAGAAACATAGTTGCCTGATTAGTAACAACGTTATTTATGCCAAAATTATGAAGCCATAGTTGCCTTTTATAGTATTCATCAGTAATGTTAGTAACTGGTAAAGGTAGGTTTTTTTGAAAATCGAAACATATAACTAACAAGGAGACATCGCAGTTGACTCTTCACCAATTTTGATGAATTTTTTTATGCTGAATCTATATTGAATATAAGTAAGTTCCCCCAGAGCTTTTGATCGAATGGCCCTTCTAAAGGGAGTTATTAATTTTTGAAAGTTACGTTTTTTGGCAGTTGTTGTTATAAGCTATAAAGCAATGTCATTTGACGTATCTGTCCGTAGTGGAGTGAATGAATGCCGCGCTCCTGTGCAGGAAGCCCAGGATCGGGATTCTGATGTTACAACTTTTTTTTGTTTTAATTATTTATTGTAATATTCCTAATCTATCGTTTTCTTTATATAAATATATGCGTAATTATCCTATATATAATTGTAATTTTTTAATTACTTTATTATCACTATTTGGAATTTTTTAATATAATTCCTTTTAATAAAACCTCATAACACGTGTTTTGTGTTTCATAAATATGAAATAAGAATTAAAAATCGCTTTTATCACATACTACATTATACAAATGATAAAATTTGGAATTATTAAAAAACCCAAATAGTGATAATAATAAAGTAATTAAAAAATTACAATTATATATAGGATAATTACGCATATATTGATATAAATAAAACAATAGATTAGGAGTATTACAGTAAATAATTAAAATAAAAAAAAGTTGTAACATCAGAATCCCGATCCTGGGCTTCCTGCACAGGAGCGCGGCATTCATTCACTGCACTACGGACAGATACGTCAAATGATATTGCTTTATAGCTTATAACAACAACTGCCAAAAAACGTAACTTTCAAAAATTAATAACTCCCTTTAGAAGGGCCATTCGATCAAAAGCTCTGGGGGAACTTACTTATATTCAATATAGATTCACCATAAAAAAATTCATCAAAATTGGTGAAGAGTCAACTGCGATGTCTCCTTGTAAGTCTCTATTACTGGCATGTTCTTTCTTATCTTTAAGGAGATCAAAAAACACCTGAGACTTACGAAGGTGTAGTTCCTTTGCTGCAGTAATAGAGCTAATTTCATCTTCATTTTTTCTAAGTTTCGAAGAATTAAGGTTAGCAAGAAACTTTGTACACACTGCACATATATCTTTCTTTGGATGTGCAAAGGAGTAGTTGTAATCTTCCGTAAAAATTTTGTAGAATAGTCCATACTTTACAGTATGATCAGGAAAATGTTTACAATAATCTCTATGGAGTTGGGTTATAGTAAGATCTGACGGCAGATACTTTTTGCACCTGTTTTCAGAACGACTGTAATGTGACTCAAGTGCTGGTACATTTTTTAAAAAACTATTCACCTTGGCAATAATCTCTGCAGGTACTTTGTTTTTTCGATTAGGGTATTTTCCTCTATAGTCCCTTACATCCTCTACCTTAAAATTTAAAATCTTCTTTCTAAGTCTATCTCTTTTTATGCCATGCAATGCCAAAAAATTGTTTTGGCATGTAGTAATAGATTTTCCATTAGCTATAACTTTGTATTGAAAAACCATTCTCGGAGTTTTATTTTTGTTAATGTGTCTTGATGCTGGTGTTGAAGTTACGCAGCCTCTTAAATACAAATTTTGCTCATTATAGATTAAAGATTGGAAGTTGGAAAATATTTGCTCGCGAGAATCGCTAGAAATTCTACTTTTGCAGTTGCAACGACACTTTGGCATTTCAGATGGTTTTCGTGAGTTTTTTAAGCTCATCTTTTTCTTTTCGCGCGCCCATTGCTTTGGGTCGGATTTTCTCTTTTTACATTGAACTTCTTCCTCTTCGTCATTACTTGAAAATGGTTCTGTACAGGCAAGTAAAATGTTACGTATTAACGCGATTGAAATTTTGATTTAACTTACCAGATATTTTTTTATCAATATCGCTCATTTTTGTTAATAGTCAACAATTAAAGCACAATAACTCAAGTGACAGTAAACATAAAATTTTACAATACAAATAGAAACCGAAGTCACCGCCGTCTTATTTTTTTTTACTTAGGGACTTTTTAGAACTTAGGCACTTTTCAAAAAAAAGTCTAGTGAAGGCATAAAAGAAGTATATAAGAATTTAACTGTTCAGAGACTTATACGAACAAAATAGTTTCAATATTATGAAAATAGGTGATGTTGCATCTGATGATGCAGATAGTACAAAATCGTGAAAATGTCACTTAGGGACTTCTTGCACGAAACCCTTCAATTGTAATAAATTGACATGGAAACGGCAATAAAAGTTGACGTTTATTGACATTTCCAAGTCAATTATCTGAGGGAGCGTGCGACGCGTTTAAAAATATATATATTTTTTTATTAGTCCGTTGTTCAGAAATGGTTGCCGACAAAATTATATCATAACTATTAATATTACTATCACGTACATGGCGATATATGTCAGTTATATCCAACTTAAAATTAATATGTGCTTATTTATTGCCCTACATCCGTATTTCATACTTAGAACCCTATATAGTTCTTCGAGATATTAATAAAGAAGATATAACAGGTGTCATAACATTTAAGATTTTAAAGATGTGTAGTATGATTGAAAATAAGTCAAAATGTCTTAATGAAGTATGTCTTGTAATCAACCAACTACAAGGTACCAACGATATTATTGCAATAACTGCGCAAACTTGTTATTGTATTATTTAATGACATTGATTTTTTCCATATAAAGTGAAACAAATGATTAAAATGTCCTACTTCTATTTCCTCGGAAAAAATATCTGGCAACAATATTTTATTCGCTGTTGAGGCTGTGAAAAATTGTCGACTTTATTAGTATTTATTTAAGTCGAGAATTTTAAATGGAATACTATATATTGGGTGTTCATTTAAATTCGTGCTCAAGCATGCCTTGAATTTTGATTAGACAATGATGACGAGATGCCTAAGAAACGAACGCGACAAAGATGCCAGTAGAGCCCGTAGGTCACTTGAGCACGAATTTAAATGAACACCTTATATTTTATTACCCCTATTTAACTCTTAGCCATATTTTAAATGGATTTTTTACACGTTATTCTACTTTTGTTTACTTTGGCGGTGTCGCATAAAAATTGGCAGTTAGTATGATGCGTAATTTAATACTTTATGGTTGGGAAATTTCTTTATGGACTATTTAAATCAAATAGAATTAAAATTGTCTGACGTACTGAAACTGTTTGATGTACGTCGAGAAAATGGTGATAAGTAATGACATATGAGACATTTTTCGCTGTACGGTGTATATGTCGTAGGTAATTGATAAAAACAGGAATTTGATGAAATTCCTAACACCCGTATGCATAGTCGATCGCCGGCGATTTGCCGGAGATTCGCCAGCGATTCGCCGGAGATTCTCCGGAGACTCGCCGGATATTCTCCGTTCACCAATAGAAAATTCCGATGCAGTCATCGCCATGGTTTCATTCACGTGCGTTATGCTGTTTTTTCTGGCGACGCGCCGTAGATTTGCCGGCGATTTGCCGGAGATTTACCGGAGATCGGTCGATGTCAAAAACGTCAATAAAATCATAATTTATGTCAGATTAATATTGTATATATAAAATGGATATGGATTTGAATTGAATGTATAGCGCCAATAAATCACAAATCACGTTACAAATCACCGGCGATTCGTCAAAGCGAAGATCGCTGGGAGATCGACTATGCATCATAAATTATATTCCGACCGTTCGCCGGCGAGTCTCCGGCGAATCTCCGGCGAGTCTCTGGCGAATCTCCGGCGAATCGCCGGCGATCGACTATGCATACGGGTGTTAGAGATTTGATCAATTCACTGGAGATGTTAAAATGACAGTTAGTATCATTTCACTAAGAAAATTAAGGGATTTGATCAAATCCCTAAGCTGACTTTGTGAAATGACAAAAATTAAATTTTTAAACAGTTTGTGTATAGCGTTTTAAGTTTGCGTATATCGTTTTAAGGCATCGTCCCAAGTTGGAGGGCGCTGCTAGAACAAATAGAGCTATTAAAAATCTTTCTGGAAGTTGATTGTCCTAAAATATTGGAAAGTGATAACGGCCATGACCTTACAGCTGCTGTTATACAAGAACTAACCGCTATGTGGCCAACATGCAAAATTATTAATGGTAGGCTTAGACATCCAGCAAGTCAAGGATCGGTTGAACGGTCGAATCAAGATGTAGAAGCTACGTTACGAGCTTGGCTAATAGACAATGGTACAAAAAACTGGGGTACTGGTTGTTATTTTGTACAATTTCAGAAGAACTCCTCTTTTCACCGTACTATTAAACGATTACCGTACAAAGCTTTATTTGGAACAGAGCCAACAATAGGCCTACACTCTATTCATATTCCAACAGAATTACTTGAAAAGCTTGTTAATGAACAAGCCCTAGACCAATTTCTTAAACAGCAACAAACTGACGAAACTGACAATTCTGAAAATGTTCTTGACCCTACTTCAGCTTCCATATCGACTGATACAACACCTGTATTGTTAGGTGCATCAGAAGCTGCAGCACTTGACGGAAAAGAAAAAAACACTTTGTATTGTCCTTATTCGGTGGTCAAGAATTCAAGAAGTGTTTTTGCGAAAAACAAAAGTACAGTGTAAAACGAATAGATGTATGTGCAAAAAAATAATGTGCTTTGTAACTCGAGATGTCACAAATCCGCAACATGTGTCAATAAAAAATAAGTTAATAATTTAATTATTATCATCATAAATCTTTTAATATACTTACCTTAAAAATTAAATTTTTGTCATTTCTTTAAATCACGTTAGGCATTTGATCAAATCCCTTGATTTTCTTAGTGAAATGATAATAACTAACTGTCATTTTAACATCTGCAGTGAATTGATCAAATCTTTTAGGATTTTGATTAAATCTCTGTTTTTATCATTTCCCTGCGACATGTAGATATTTTTCCATGTATTTATGTCGATCATCATCAGTGTCATTGTGAATGAATGTCAAGCATTCATTGCATACCCGATATGAGTATTGTGTTGTCCTCCTCTAATAGTGAAATTAATAACGTTCACTGTCGAGTGTATTTTGATGGGAGTTCTGAATGATTGAAGCTTTGAATAATTAAGTCCGCCTGTTCGTTGCGAATAGTGAAATCTACGCGGAATATAATTCGTTGGTGATATTGTTCACGTGGAACTAGGGGATCCGCGTGTAGTATGGGCCGGCGGATACTATGGACCACTTAGCGTTTTCCAGATTTCCAGCCAGTTAGCAAACATATGCACAATCTAGGCAGTACTTTCACTATCACTGCAAATTGTAATAAAATTTAGATGAAGCACCTGCTTTGTTTTAAATGCTATACATTTTTTTTATTACAGTCAATAAATTTTTTCTTGTTTTCGCTAATTTTCTTCTCGTTCTCCTCAATTCCCTTAACTTTCTTCTTATTTCTCTGCATTTGACTACAATATCTTCAACTTACTCATTTAGATTTTTTAGTCAACGTTTCAAGAAGTGTTGGATTTATTTATTTATTTTTTTGTGTGAAACTTATTATCATTCTTATTTTGAATGATATTAATCGTTAAGTAAATACAACCCATGTAATATACTTCAAATTTATAATGAAATAAAAAAATAATTAAAAACTATATTCTTCTACGGTCCACACTACCCAATAATTTTATACCATCTCAAGAAAAGCTCTTTTTTTAACTTTTAGTGTACATGTATTTGTTTTGGCCAAGTATATTTGGCTAGGGTTTAAATAATTGGGGCTGATATTTAAAGAAAAATAAAAATGTTATCCATCTTTTTCCTTCAGGTGCCCATAGTATCCGCCGTTCTTCTACATGATTTCGAAATTTATTTGACAAGTCCAGAATCAATAGTTGATTTGGGAAGTTAGTGCGCCCAGAAAGCCGACAAGACTTAGGCTTATTATAGTTTTTAATTATTCTTTTATGAGGAAACAGCACAATGTTAATGTCGAGCCGCCAAATCTTTATGCTTGCTTCATTTTTTTTTAATATTCTGCCATTTATATCACACTACTAATATCCTCCTGAAATTTCTTAGTCTTTTTCGAATAAGATAATTCCAGTTTAATAGTAATAGTAACGTGATATCATGGTATCATGAATGACGATTGTTTAAATATACATATTTATTTAATTACTTTAATATCAATTAATTACCAGGGTTGAGGCATAAGTTATGGCAACTATTTTCTTTTAAAAAGAATTGCTGCCAGGCCATAAGGTTACGTTTGGCGCGTGAAAGGAATGTTGGGTTAGTATGTGTTCATAACAACAGTTGTCAAAATAACCGTTCTTCCTCGAAGAAATGCCCAACAATGTCATGTGGAATTGGTGGAAGCTCTTGGAGAGAATGACCTTCCATATTGGACAGTGGCAAGGTGGGCGCAAGAACTTCAGCAGGAACACAAGGCAACCCGTACAGGTAATAAGCAACGTACAGGTCGACCTGTGAGTGTGCGAACCGATGTGGCACGAGTAGTAATCGAGCATCTGCTAGAGGAAGACAGACATTTTAAGCTATAGGAGCTACAAAAGGAAAGTGCAATCGAGAAACGCACCATCCACCGGATTTTGAAGAACGATTAGCATCTGCGGAAAATTTCAGCAAAGTGCCACATGCAATATAGGATTTCGCTCCTGTATTCCATTCCATTCCACTTCGCTCGGTAGTAGCCAGATATCTCGTTTGATTTTTCTCTCTATGTTATTAAAAACACTTACAGAGACAACTGTTGTTATGAACACACAGCAACCCAACCTATCTTTCACGTCTCAAACGTAATTTTGTGCCCTGGCATCAATTCTTTGGAAACAAAAATAGTTGCCATGATTTATGTCCCAATCCTCGTATTTTTCTTTTAAGTCGTAACAAAATTGTTAACGTTCGTGATAACTTTTAGTTGCTACGATGCCTGGAAATCTTTACAAAAAAGTTAACGTAGTAAGTAAATTTTTTATATTGTTAAAATTACTAAAACTGATCTAGTAAATTACTGAAAGCTGTTTTATAAAAGAGCTTTATTAAGCGAAAATGTTTTTAGAACACATGATTTAAAACTAACAGAGGGAGTCAGAATGGGGCCAGAAAAGAACGGAATTTCTACCTAATATAAATCACTAAAAAATGATCATAAATTAACAGATAAGAAATATCTGATATTTATGCAAAGTAGGTATCGACGTTTTGTAAATAAAGGAATTTGTGTTGTTTTCAACTATTCCAATTTATTACCGCCGTTTCATTCCAAACTAATCGTTCACGAATGAGCCATTCCATTAATTAAATTTATCCCCGGCAGTTCGGTTTGTAAGAGCAATTAGCAATTTTCCTTCATTTCAATTTGAAAAATTACCATTACCTTGTCTAACCGGTTGGGGAAAACTTCTTTCATTTTAAAGTGAAATTAAA
Organism: Digitonthophagus gazella; assembly: GCA_036711955.1. NCBI lineage: Eukaryota > Metazoa > Arthropoda > Insecta > Coleoptera > Scarabaeidae > Digitonthophagus > Digitonthophagus gazella. The sequence goes on from JASCIT010000001.1 coordinate 14,915,141, forward strand.
GGTCGTTATCTTACCCTTTAATCTAATTAATTATATAAGGCTTTTGCAGACGGTTTGGCACGTGTCGCGTAACGGCGAAATCGCCGTTGTGTATTGATCCACCGCGTGTCTGTCCAAACCGGTGACCTATAATATTATCAACCTTGGCCTAGAGACCATAGCATCCTTAATAAAGAAACGCTCGGTGTATTGATCATGCACGCTCGTGGAGCGTTCACGACAATATGCATTATGTATTACGTGTGCGGAACAACATTTCGCAGACCTTTTTGTCCTTTAGGAAATTTTAATGGTGTCGTGATCGGACGTTGTTAAAACTGGAAAAGTAGTATTAGGAGACCAAAGGAAATAAAAAGATATAATTTAATGCACAAACATTTTAATATAAACTTAAAAATCGTACAACAATATGAAAAATTATAGACTATTATACACTTATTACTTATTCCTTAACGGGATGGAACTCCGTTCTCACTATGTAAATATTAATTATAATTAGTAATGTATCTCACCGGATTAGACGACCTACCATACTTACTGCAAGTACACGAATAGTTACTTTTTTTATTAACCATTATGCACGTAATGTATGTTTATCATGTCAATAATTACAGTATTATAAGAGATGTCGTAACAAAACTAACACAGATAGTGACATACAAGAGTAGGCCTGCTGCGGACCTTTCGGTGTCCTTTCGTCCTGTATTCAAGGACCTTTTTGACCCGTAGCAAGTGTATATTTTTCATCCTAACTACTCTACCGCTTACCGTATTTTAATAAAAAAGATCCATCACAATCCTTGTTTTTTTTTTATTCTTTGGGCACCGGTCCCTACGTTATAGTTTAGAAATACATGTATATACCGTGATTATAATCCTAGGTCAACAGTTCCATCAGCAAATCACACTACTAAATACGTATGTCAATGGACCAGCCCTTGAGCTAAACACTTGTATAACTAACCCAATCATACCTAACATCGTCGATTTAATGACGAGATTAGTTTACAATAAGTTAAAACTCGCTAACATCTAATCGAGACGAGATTTGCTAAAGGACACTGTCGTTATAAATTACATTATTTGGTAATCGTTAGTAAAAATTGAACTATAAAAATGCCTACGCGAAAATTTGAAGTCATTGGGTTATTATTACACGAACAACAATTATCTAAGATTATATACAAGACCTTAGGTAAAATGCGGTTACATACAAGCAAGTATATAAAATAATTGTGTTAATCTATAAAAATCATGTACATTTTGTAGCTTGCGCCAGGTTTCTTTTTTTACAACTGACAACCTAAAACAAACAATCAAGTACCACCTTTAGCACCTTTCTCCTTCTGCTTATTTATTTCTATCACTTTCTTACAAGTCATATATGACTAGAATTAGACTAAACATTCGTTCGATCATCATCTTTTGATTACTAAGGTTGTGTGACGGTTCTTATTAACTACATACTACAAAAGAAATCGTATCTGGTATACTTGGTCGGTTCGTTTTAAGTTGTTCAGATACCTGTATGACCAGGTAGCTCTCAGAAATACCGTCTACCGCCGCCCTTTTCACTACGTCCTTACGAAGTACGAAGGCAAACGTGTACTGTATGTATTCACGCCGATTTTTCTACTATGCCGAAGATCAAAAAATACTTCATTATCACTTGGAGGGAAATTCTTGCTACATTTTCTTCTCTGTTTTGTCAATCGTCATACGATTTTTATCCTACGACTTTTTTATGATTATTAATCGAAGTAATCCTGCTTAAACAACCTGCTATGACATTACTTAAGTCTATTTTTTTAAGATTTCATTTACTGCGAATTCATTTGAAATTTGGAAATAATATTGGATAATACAGGGTGATTCAATGAAATGCTTTTTTTTAAATAATAATTACTCGATTGATTTACACTAATTGTGTACTTCTTTACAGGGCGACAGTGTCGCAGTTTGCAAAAGAAGATTTTATTAACACTAGAAAGAAGTTTACACAATGTCATTTACGATGTGTATTTTGTAGAATACAGGAAATTATTTCTGTCGCGTTGTATGCAATTTTCGATTGTGTATGAAATTGTCCATAACACGCCTTCATGCTATTTCTTTAGCATTCTTCAAGAATTAAATTTAAATTACGGTGATGTTGAGCATTTACGCCTTTCTTAAACACCCCTATAGAAAAAAAGAATTACAAATTGACTAGTTTGAAGATTTTGGGCCCCACTACATACTTTCAAAACGTGAAATAAACGTTCAAGGGAATGAAATTGCACGGAAACCTCAATAAGTGGCATTGTATAAGCTTCATTCTAGTGTTGAGAATAAAGTATCTTGTTATCTTGCAAATTGTTTACGTCCTACTAATTTCAAAATCATCCGGTTCCCAGTTTTCACCCTGTATAAAATATATATTACAGAATACCATATCATTTTGCTAATTTCTCATGAAAGAAACTTTTGGATTTATTTTATTTTATCTATGAATATTACCTATTTTAATTAAACAATTTATTATTTCAAAAACATGCTAGTTCATTGAATCGCCGTGCTAATATAATAGAAAATTTAATTTCTGAAGGAAAAATTGATTATAACTACATCATTGAAATATATAGGATATCTCAGAAATCTATAGATTGAACGCATTGCTGATTTTTTTTATTGTTTTATGTTTGAAGTTTTATAACTCACAAGGAGAGGACGCGAGGTATTTTTTTTTAATCTGTCCTTGGGCTGAGTGGTAGAGTGGTAAAAATTAAAAAGTAAAAGACAAGAAAAGATTTGAACCAGCGATGTCCACTATTTCTGATTCACCGCTCTTACGGTTCGGCCACCGGCTGCTTGTAAACGAGTTTACTTATCCAAAATATAAACGAAGCGTTAAACTTCAAACGCGATTTATTCAGTTTTGGCTGAATAGTGCGTTTTAGTACTTTGTCAATTAAATCCTTGTATGATACTCTACCACTCAGCTCAAGAAGAGATTTTTTTAAAAAGTACACCTCGCACCCTCCCCTTGTCAGATAAAAATTGCAAAAATCAATGAAATTGTTTCTTTAATAGAACCTAATTTTCTTTAAAAAAAGTTCTGATTTTTTTTATGAATGAGAAGAAAAAAAAAATAAATAGAAATACAAATAATAATCCTTCATTATTTCCGTTATACAGGCTCTCTTGAAATTAGACGGCCATACACTACCAGCGTATTCTACTTTCAAAAATAAGAATAAAAGCAGTTCAAATAAAAATTGGTCGAAAAATACTTCCTAAGGGAGGTACAGATCCTTGAAGGGAGCAGCAGAAAAACGGTTTTTAAGGAATATCCTTGGAATGCCTTGGGTTAAGTCAACAAAAATTGGTATACTAGGTTAAAATTCCAAGAGAAATTAGATGATGGTATCAATTTTGCATGAAACTCACCAGTAGCGTTCGTGTAAAGGGGTGACTTGAATTGTTTATCCAACTTTTTTGTATGTGAAGTTTTGACTACCCTGGCTTAAAATTTAGATATCTTAGACCCTTCTATTTAAGAATGGTCGTCTTGTTGCAATTGCATAACTACAATCGTTTTCGAGTAAATCGTCTTTGAAGATCAACTAATCTCATTTTTGAACTAAATAGGATTATTTTGCTAAGCACTTTAACAGCGAAGTATGTCGTTATCGTTGGGGATTTGGCTTTATCACTGAATTGCGTAACCATGTGAACTACAAAATTCTAAGATGGTCTATTTTTTCATTTCTCCCTTTAAGGAACTGTGGTTCCATTAGGAAGTAATTTCGACCAATGTTTGTGTAGCGTATTTCCGTCTAATTTCGGAACACCTCTATATAAATTTTCTTTAATAATGTGAGTTTTCTTAAAATATTGACTGAAAAATAATATTATAATTCCTTTAAGATTTTGTAAGATGTTATGTTAGAAGTATATATAATTTTATTTTGAGATATACCTAAATACTTTTCATTTTAAAATTTGAAATGAAATCTTATCTCTTCTAAATTACAGATATAATTTCCGGATTTGGCAAGTGTCTCATTTTATTATGATCATATGATTTACTCACATTCCAAACAGCGTAATGAGCTTTATTATCGTTTTCTCATAGTTTCGATATGTTTTCATATTGTCCCCCGAAAATGAATGCGTACGCCGCAGCCTGTTTATAAACGCTTTTTGCTAATCAATAACCTTTCCTCTCGCGTATTTTCTATTCGATACGAATTTGCTAATTAATCGGTAACTTGAAAAAATAGACTCTATATAGAACGAATGTACAAAAACAATAGTATTTGTTAATTATTTAATTCTCTCTGTTTATACGCTATAAGAGTGAATCATACAATCAATCGGTGAGTGAGTGAATGAATATTTTGAGTAAAACTCGGTGATTTTGTCTTTGTCATCACTACGTATATAGCTATTAGTTTCGTTGAAAATAGACGCATGCAATATACAACTACTATTTATTTTATTTTACTTTTTGTTGCTCGAACGTAGCCTTGAAAAATCTATAATATTTAGAAATGAGATAACATAAACACGGTTTATGTTATACACGCGTATATAAATATAATATTAATATCAGGTACGCTTACTGAAAAAAGTGTTCAATAATCAGTGTAATTACTAATTACAGTTCAATATATTTATAGCAATGCAATAACTAGACGAAGGTTTTTTTTACCAAAATATAATATATTGTATTAAAATCAACAACTATACAAATCAAAAGTAAAATTAACATGTTTCGTGGTGAAAAAAAAAAGAGAATATATAATTGTAACAAAAATGTTAAAAAGTTACTAGTTAATAGTTACATAAGGGAGAATAAAAACAAAGCAAATATAAAACGTATACAAACTAATATCTATAAAAAACTTAAAACTGAAAAGGGGTGATGTTATTTAAAAACGAAAAAGCATCTAGGAACCCTAAATTGTATTACAAAATAACGAGAGATCGGGGCCACTCAACAAAAATACTGTTAAAAGAAAACAGAACGGTGCGAAAATTATAATACGAAAGAAAATAATAATAATAGTAACAGAACAAAATTCACGCTGTCGTGTTTCCACTTTTATACACATAATAGTTACATATTATGTTGAACCCGATAGATATGATATGCCAACACTTACAGTTTACAAAGTTTTCATTATATATGAATGGGACTAGATGATAGGATTGAGCTTTTCATACAAAAATAAAAAATACATACATATAATATAAAAAATTTAGAAAACACTCTATACTACCAGAATACTGTTAACACCGTTTTTTAAATTTTATTATAAAGTAAGAAACATCTAGTCTACTACGCTACGGATTTATAAAAAAATCTCTTTCTTCTCTCTTATTTTTTAATCTTTTTTTTTATCAAGGACCTGTTTCTCGCATACCTTACTCTTTTTTTAAAAGGGTGTTTTTAATTACTCTATGAACGTACATACAAATCTATCACAAAGAGCCAGTATAAGAAGTAATCAAGTATCACATGTCAATGCCCTTTCTTTTATAAATTAGGAGATACTAACTTAAAAAAATATATGTAGTAGTAAAAATGTAATCAATCCTATGTATGTACATGCTTAAAGTTACTCTTATCAAATTTTATTTTATTTTTTAATGAGTTGTTTTCAACCTTGGGAATAAATTACATTTAGCTGCTTAATTGATTATTATTATTTTCTAAGTTGACAATGTAAAAGTTTTGGTTGAACATTAGTTGAACTTAATTACTCAATTTTTTTAGATCCCATCCAGATCGTTTAACTCCTCCGTTTTAATTTTTATTATGTATACTATACTTTATGAATAAAACACATAAGACATAGTATCCATAATTTCAGTGAATTGGCATTAGCACTCGCTTCGTGGATAGAAGTATCTTTATCAAGTATCGTTTATAAGTGTTATCTCCAACAATAATTTTTCATTTTTTTTTTATTCAAGATGTGTTTAAAATTCATAAAAATATTTCAAAATATTTCTTTTAATGAATTGAGGGTTGATGCCAATATTTCTCAACTTGCTAAAATATTTGGTTCAAGAAAAAACTTTACATTTAAATTATTTTAGATTATACTTGACTTTAATATTTTAAAAGAGAATAAGTTGTGATGTTTAAAATTATATCACAAATAATTTACTCCCAAGATCAAAACCTTCGCATAACTTTTAAATCAACAACTTTTGCATAAAATTCCCGCCCACTTGGAAACAAACGTCATCGCAAACAACGCAAAATAATTGTGAAAGATTTGTACACATCGAGCAAAGTAGTAACAATCCGAACCTCCAGTTAGACCCTTCAATTGGCGACCAAAAGGTGTTGGTACTGTCCTGCAGGATACGTCCAGTTGTCGAGCAGCTTGTTGTTGTTGTCCTGGGCGGAACCCGGCTGCGCAGGAGGCGTAGTTACGGGCGCGGGGTTGTTCGTCGGGTAATAGGGCCCCATCGGCGTCGGCTGCGTGGCGTGCTCAAAGGGCAGCTTACCGGAGTACAGGTCCGGGCTCAGGAACTGGCTGGAAGACTCGAACATGGAACGGTGCGGGAATTGCGGTCCGTACGGCCCTGGCCCGAAATAATAGGCCGTCGGATCTGGGCTGAGGGCGCGGCCGCCGGGCGAATGGTGAGGAGGTTGTTGGTGCAGCTGTTGTTGCATCGCGCGTTGTTTGATGTAGTTCGAGAACTCCGTTGGAGACATTCTACAAAGAAATAATAAAATGGATTTTACAATTTATACGAATGAACACTAGGTATCTAAAAAAGGAGGGTTCATAATAAAAATTAACAGAGTCCATGAGATTCATTTCTGAGGAAATAGATTTCAAAGTTGCTTTGTAATAAACTCTTTATTGTATGAAGTGGATTTTTTTATGAATAATCAATTATTATTTTTACATTAATTCTGAATTCTCCAAAATAATAGATATCAAATAAAAAAGTAAGAAATTACGAGGTAAGATCACCAATAAAGAAATAGGAAAATCTACTATCATTTGCAAAATAGAAGGTAGTTTTTTGAATAGGTACTATAATCCGAAATGGAGCTACACCATGAAAAGAAAGATGAAAAAGTAAGCTCCCTCTCCGTAACATTGCCGAGTACTCTTTCATCTTTCTCTTCAAGGTGCAGCTCCATTTCCGGTTATAGTACGCCTATGTAATAGAATTTTTATTTAAGAAGCTAATTAGAAAATTCTGAATGCGACTTTAATCACTTTGTTTTGTTAACATAAATGATTAAAAAATCTACAAAGCAAAAATTGCATCTCAGTACTGAATGAATGAACTGAAGAACTAGACTTAGAACTTCATTTTTGTCAGAAATAAACAGAAACAATTTAACGCTTATCTAATATAAAGAGTTTAATTGAGGAAATTTACTCTTCTTCAGAGGTTTACTCTTCATATTATAAAATTCTTTCAACTTGCGGTTTAATCAAGTAAGAAAAATGTGTATTTAAAGTTTTCTTTCCAAATTTTAAATTGCCATTTTAAGTTTTATAAGTTACTATAATTAAAATATTTTCAAAATTCCGTTTCAAAACCATATTCCTACATTACACTTATTGCGTAGTGGTTTAGTTACTTTGGCACGTTATTGCCAATGTGTAAACTTTGCGGAGCCAATCAAAGCTGACTTTCCATTTATTTATATTGAATAGCGGTTAGTAGGAATGCGTCAATTGGTAAGTATACACTATTTGCATTGGTTTCAAGTTCGAAAACCATTTCTAGAATTTTCACTTCCACTTAATGTTTAAATGTTCATCGAGACATTCCGACCGATCAAAAATTACTTATATTTCATTTAAAAATAAAAAAAGTTATATTTAATGTTAAATAATGTAGAACATGATTACATTATTATGTTTATCCAAATGAAAATTGGTTCCAAGTATTCTTTGGCTGAACTGAAACAACATGGTTGACCTGGTTGATTCTTAAATAATGCAAGTTCATTCCGTGTGTTCTAATAATACCTGACGTTAAAGTGGTCGCCAGATGAAGACACCGTTTGAGTATTTACGTCCGTACTGCAGTAACATTCGCTTGTGGATCACACTCGAAACTTTCGTAGGTATATTTACAAATCGTTCCGTCGAGGGAACTCTTGACCCACTTTAGTGCAGTTTGCATAATTAACATATTCCTAGGGCTTTTGCAATTTTCAATAGGAGTTCAGTATTTAGGTATGTAAATTTAATTCGTAGGGTCATGGTTGAGTTATAACCTCTTAAATCTTTTGATTTAATAGTTTATAGTCTAATAGACTTAAAATAATATGATTTAATTTTCATTTGTGATGCTGTTAATTAAGACAATGTGGAAATGAAAATTTTTTTACCTGTTTGCTCGTTTGCTGCTGGTCTTCAGTTTGGTGCTACCGAATTTTGTTTGGGCAAAGGTTGCCGTGGTGAAGGTCAAGGGCGTTGTGGTCCTCGGTATGAATGACGGTACCGGCGATGGTGAGCTCTTATACGAGCTCATAGTAGTCGGTGAGGGCGCTCCAGACGGCGATTGTAAGTGATTGCTGATCACGTTTGGTAGATTCTGATTTCCTTGAGTAACGATGGCATTCGGTGGTAATTGTCCAACTGGAGCTTGTTGGGCGGCGAAAGGTGTAATGGACTTGGGAGACAGACTGAGATTGCTCAAACTGCATCCTACAGATTCGATAGGTCTGAAACATTGCGCCTCAGGGTTGAAGGTCTTCGTCACCTCCCTATCGGCCGAGTTCTCATCTTGCGGGTCCGCTTTATCGCTGAAAAGGACCTTCACCGCGCCCTTTTCACCAATCCTATAGCTGACCTCACCGGGATCGACCCAAACCGCCAACTCCTGCGGGAGATTTTCCAAGATATCTTGGATTGGCACGCCGCTTTCTCTGGCGGCCCTTTCGAGAACTTTGTCGATTGGGTCGCCCGTTTTCAAACATCGGAACGCCGACCCTTTGAACGGCTTGTCTGGATACCAATGTCCTTGGAATTTGTCTTTTAATGCCTTCTCCAATTCTTCCCCGAAAATGTTCACCCTCCTTCTGGGTAGTTTGTTATACAGGTACGAGATGACGAAGTTTAGCGCAACTTGAACCTCTATATGCATTTTGACGGTCTTAACTTGTTCCTTTCCTCGCTCTTTCTAGCAGCGCATTTAACTCCTGTTGTTGTGCTGGTGCCGTTTTCTTTCGAATCGGAAAATTAGGCGAGGTACGTGATCTGAAACAAGACGAGAACGTTTCGTGAATAGGAAAGTTCGACTCCTATTTAGATGCGGCACTCTAACGTGCTGCAGCAAGTATGTGTGTACAGATAAATCCCAAATTATATTTGTAAAGCGATAACATTTTTAAAGGAGATAGCAGTACGACGTATTTAGTTCAGATATTAGGTGACGCCAAATGTAATCGTTCATTTAATGGAAACGATGAATCAGTTAATTATGCAGGTATTTTCTTAATATCTAGAGAAAATTGCAATTGAAACTTTTCAATTTACTGAAGAAAGTTAAAAAGTTTGTAGGTATACTATAAATGTGATATAGGATTGTCATATCAAAAGGATTTTATCAAAAAATTGCAATTATCAGTCAAAAATTATTTAGTTTATTTTCTCTTTTTCGAGTTTAATGTGTTTATTTTATTAAAACTGTAGAAAAAAGGGTGATTCATATCGGATCTATTTTCGAGAGTAGTTTATATCACCTATTTTTAATTAATATTAAAATAATTAAAAATATTTTAAATAAACTTTTTAGCTTAGTTTCACTTTATAAATGAGATAATTAAGGATACTAAATTTAAAAATCTAATTGTTAGACACTATCTCAACTAGATTACGTTTTAGTCTTTTTGTTAACACAACACATTGGACCAATCTAACCGTTCCATCTCTGCAGTAAATCTTTTCTTTGACGGTATCGGTCAATGAGAGGCGTCTTGCGTGTTCGAAAGGGATCAATACACGCAGCAAGGGGTGGTTTCACAAAACCCTCAAGCCTCGGTCGTACTATGAACCTCGGAGGGTGAAAAACTGGGTTACGCCCAAACTGATGGCTGGCACAGATATTATAGATACTTAATTTCATCCATAGACGTTTCCTTGTTACAAAATAACTGTTTATTGTTCAATAGTAACATTTTCTTATGGAATCCATTAATGTTTTTTTAAAAATTGTTTCTTAGATTCGTAATTCATATAATACCTATAACTATTTGTGATAAATATAGATAATGAACTTTTGATTGCCTAGGAGGCATAAAAAATAGGAATAAAAGAAAGTAATATAATAATGAATAGACATATTATTGGAAAAAATAAATTCCAAGTACATATCAAAAAGAGAAAGAAAGACTAATATTTTGAAGAATATCTTTTATAAAAATCCAGTTCATTTACCTACTTAAAAGATATTTTTACTAAGTAACTTTTTTCTAAAACTTTGATTATATTTACAACAGAAAATTATTATCGTATTTATAGATGGCAATTTAGGTAACCTTCACCGAACGCTCTTCAAAGCTCCCAACCTGATTAAATTCGAAATTCGTTGCGTTACATTAACAAAATTAAACTCGGTTATTTTAAAGTACAAAGCGGCATTGGCCCGCCCAGTTTTCGTATATTATTGGAAGCTTTTGGTGTTGTTGTTGGATTGTATCCAAAAGCAACTCCAGTCTTGGTTATAAGGAATTTCTATTAGCTTTTATATAATAAAAGGTCCTTTTACTCTAAAAATTTGAATTCCTATATTTTAAAAATGATTAATAATTTTATTACAATTTTAAGCTGTACGTAGTATTTAGTATTTTACGATATATACTTTACGAAGAAAACGTGCACTAATCTTGTTTCGTGAATGCATAACTCATCTTCTATTTATCTTTAATGTTGACATAAAGTCGTTTTACGGTTCGCGTGTTCCAGAAGTCAAGTTAACTAGTATCGTAATGACGTAAAAGCCATCATAACTAGAACAAGTTCATGAAGGTAAGGTCGCTGCTATTCTCATTCAAGTCGTATTTCACTTGGGACAGGTGAAAATTGTCAAATTTAGTAATTTCCAAGAACCCTTTAGATAAGACGCACACGTCGTCGTGTCATTACGGTCGAGAGTTTATTTTCGCCCCACATCCCTGTAATGGGAATTGACTTTTAATCAAGACCAGACCTGTGACCCGCATACGGCTTTTGCTTCTATCACGCGAGCTTTCATAGAACTCTCAGCCAAGCTAACCTCGGGATAATTGTAAAGCGCTCCGGACGAATTAATATGCCGATATCAAACGAGATTTCGTGCCCCGAATAGACCGTCGAAATGCGGAATAAATTTTCGCAGATTGCTTGCGTTTTAATTTCGCCCCGGCACGCCATATTTATTTATGAGGTCGGTTTCGTTTCCTTATGCGAAACTGGCACGTTGCTTTGCATCCTTATCGTCTATACGGAGTGTTTTGTAGGGTGAATGCACCTACAACGTACTTGTTACTCCATAATATAACGCCACTATGTAGCACAAACACCACGAAATCCTGTCGTAATACTTAAAGTGATTTGTGAATATCTAACAACCAAGTTAATTTATATTCGTAAACAGTTACGATCACAACAGCTTCTAGAACAAGGCTATATTTAAGTTTTATACTGAAAATATCTACTTACTTTTATTACGTAGTTATATTAGAAAAATTGGGTATATAAATTCTAAATATCTTATTGTTAGTTCGATTTTATTTTAATAAAAAATAATGAGTATCATACAGTCTATTAGTCTGTAGACTATATTAGTCTCTAGACTACAGCTATGGACAGAGAAATAGCACACTTGTAGGTTACGTTTATTATAGTTTATTTAATCTAATATAACACAAAATGAGCTTAATTTAATAAATGGAACTTAAATTAACTCAATAGGAAAAAATTAACTCAATTCTATTTTGACGTACGTTTTAAAAGTCAGTTAAGCTTACGGTAACTGGACACAGAAATAACATATATGTATTTGCAGTCCTGTAAAAACGATTGTCCAAGCATACCAAATTATATTTTGTAGTAAAGCCACGATTTAGCACAGTTACTACACATCTGCGTGGCAAGCTCTCCATTAGCTTCTGACATTTGCTCTGAGAGATGGAGTACCACGCTTCCTTAATTCCATCCCAAAGCTCGTCTGATTTTAAATTTTTTTTCCCCCCAATTTTAATTGTTACGTCGCTCTATAGGGTTTAGATCGGGACTTTGTGCAGGCCAGGAAAGAACATCAATTTTCTCTTTGCAAAACCAATCCTTAACCACCTTAGCAGTATGCTTTGGATCGTTGTCTTGCATAAAAATTCAGTTAACCAGCATAGAATCAAATGTGAATGGTTTCATAACGTTCTTAAGGATGTCTAAGTACGCAAACCTATCCATCCTTCCAACAATACTAATCAACGGCCCAACTTCATGCCAGGAAAATGCCCCCCAGACCATCAAGCTTCCTCCACCGTTTTTAACGGTTTTTTGTGTATTTCGGGTTAAGAAATTGGCATTTTTGGCGATGAACAAATGCTTTATCATCCGGTCCAATACGGTCCAGCACTCTTTTTCAACATTTAATGTCCATATTTGCATAGTCCTTCGCTAAAGTTAGCTATTTTTCTGTCCATAGCTGTATATTACATAATCTACATATTGGATTATGATGCACCATAATATTTATAAGCAACAATGTAAAGCTCAATTTCAATAGAAATTGGAGATTGTATATTTAGAAACTAAGCTTGTAAAATGTCAGAAATTACAATTTATCAGGAAGTCAAAATAATCTAAAGAAAAAGTAAAAGGCTTTTAAGATTTGAAGGATTTAGGATTGAATTTTTAATTCCAAACTAAGCACAAGAAACGCAAAATGATGTTGATCTTTTTTGGTATCTATAAGAAAAGTATAGAAAAAATAACGTATGAAGCAGAATATTTGAAAAATAATCAATCGAAGCCAAAATAAGATAAAAAGTTCACAGATAGATCAGAAATTAAAATAAAACGTTGTAAAATAATCTAAATAAAATTTTTACCTTAAAATAAGGATATGATGGGAAATATTTAAATAGTTTTAACTGTACAATATCCTACAATTAACATTGAATTTGAATTTATTAACTCAATTGATGAAGTGGATTGATTACGTAGGAGTATTAAATACCCAATCGTTTAAGCATTAATCAAATTAGGTTAAGTGAAGTCACGCGAAAGAATAAAAGTGTTAATAAAATATGTATAAGGACATCTTAATCACGTGCATCACGTGTCTCAATAAATGGTTGCTATGCATTTAATAAACATTTCACTTTATAAATATTTTAAACTCAATTAACAAAGATGAAACCGGAAATTAATTGATAGGTTCTATAATTAATATTACACTGTTATACCGTATTAAATAATTCATTAAATTTTAATGAATAATTTAATGTATATCAGTGAAATAGATTAATTATGTGGTACTGGTGGTTTAATAAATTATCCACAACTTGCCACCACTTTATCCTCCCGACATTATTTGCTTAATTATTACAACTAATCGAATTAATGAAAATTATCTACCTATATTATAGTCAATTATGAGTATACCACTCATAACTAATTTGTACACATATGGCTTGGTAATATATTATTGTAAGTCCGTATTTTTAATACTTCCTAGTACTCAAATTACCTAATGCTTTAATATTTATGTATAGAATCGAGATTGGGGTAATTTACTAATTTAAGCTTTAACAGGGTATCGATAAACCCGCATCCTTGTACGTAATAGCGTCCGGGATTATCGGAGATAGTGTAAATGCTGGGGAAACACCTTTCCCCCAAAATTCGGTTAATCCTTGGTTGGTTGCAGTTGCCCACTATTCTACTAGGATCAGGACGAGGCCGGTATTGATCCATCTAAAAATCCCACACACAGCCTTATTTGCATCTCCCTCGAGGGAGGCAAGAAAAAACTTTGTGACAACCGAGAAATTGTGGGGTGTGCTTTTCATTTTAATGTGTATAGGATTTTCTTAGAAGTTACTTTTTTTAACATCTTCGCCCAGATGTAAATTACACTGACCAACAAGTTTTAATATTACGAAAAAAGTAATTTATTAGCTATTGATTTTAACAGAAAGTAGAGTTCACATTTAGTTTTATAAAAGAAAAATGGTGGAGTTACTCCTAATTTCTATTTTTCCATTTTAATTTAAAAGAGAGGATAAGTAGGTTAAATTTTCTTTCATGTATGTTTATAGCCGTTCTTTTTCAAAGTACATTTACAATAATCTACTAGTAAAACAGAATTCTATTAGTTCTGGTATTGATTTTCCATTCTCAACATTACTCTTTTCAACACATCATCTTTTTCCATATTTTCAGGACTGCAATCCAAGTGAAAGCTTAGAGCATGTATTTTAATGAACATGCTGTAACTAACAATGTGAAACACTTTGATCACATCCATGATATAAATTAAGCTAACAATACAAATCCTATCATTCAAGCAAGCTTAAATTGGCATTTTCTCTGTAACGAGAACTCCGCTAGTGCCACTGCTTTTCAATTATTTTATACTTTGTGCAAAATACTTGAAATCTTTCTTTTACTTTACTTAATACTTTTTTAAGTAATACTTAGTTTTATCAGTTACTTTCGGATTGTGAGTAAAACATTTGCTGGCCAGTGTAATTAAATTTTTAGACACATCCTATTGTATTTTAATGAAGAATTCAGGCACTTACAATTTATTTAGACAATTATTTAATTATCTGTTTGAAAAAGTAAGCGATAATAAATTTTTAATTAGATTATGATTTTGACACACAACATAGTGCGTAATTAAAACTAATGTTCGTTCGGCGAAAGATGTCTCAGGCATCATTACTTGTCGTCGTTTTTTCGACGTATATCAAATAATTTCTTCTTTATTTAGTTGTACATATCAGAGATAGACGAATATCGATAACAGTATATAAGAATACTTCAGTATTAGCATTTTAGCAAAAATAAAAAAATCTTAATCCTTATATTCATTTTGATTGTTCCTTTATAAACCATAATTTGTATTATACAAAAATGTAATTAAAATAAAAAATGTTTTATTAATGTATTGTTAAGAATTTTTTAGTATTATTATTGTATTGTTTTTACAACTCCATTATACCTTCAATAAACTATTACTTTTATTACATCGATTAGTAATTCAATTTTTGGTGTAGTTTTCTATAGGTATCATGCACAAAAATTGTTTAGAAACGTGAACCATTTAACGTAGTTAGAAAGGGAATCTGGAGCACCACATCTGCTCTAGTTGCAAGCAAATATAATAAACTGCAATTTGCTAATTGAGAAATGTGGTGGGCACTCTTTCGCAACGCCTGCATAGCGCGTGTGTCAACGATACCTCGTCCTATTTTCAAGTCTGAAGATAAAGAAGAGCATCTATTTACAGAGAGCAATTGGGGCGAATTCGCATTTAGAATCGAAGGGAAAAACCAACGGCGACAGCCTGGCCCACTTTTAGTAGCAGAAAAGTGCCATTTGGTGTTGTTCAAATTTAAAACTGGTTCCGTCTGCCATTCAACTCGCGAAGAAGTTCCGAGAATCGCTTCTTCGGAACGTGACATGATAAGTAGCTTTTGCTGTAATCTCGGAGAAAATATTGAATCAAGTTGTTTGCATTCTGTGCACATGTATCGAAATAGTGATAATGTAATCTCGGACACCTTGCATCACATACGCAAGCAGTAAATATCTACTCTGTGTGTATGAACGCGTATTGAATATTTAAACAGAATAAGATATACGCATTATTTTTATCATTTTTCGGCGCCATTCAAATCTGTATGTAATTTCGTACGACTTAACGTTGGATTTCCTCACAGTGAAATATAATAATCACAGTATCGGAGATTTATTAATCTATAAATCAGGTTAGCTTAAGGTGGGCAGTATAAATAAAAGTACATATTACGAAATTAAATGTAGGTCCTGGTAATCGCAACGTTCACGTTGGCGTTAAAAAAAATCGTACTGATTGCGCAGTTGAAATTTGAGTGCACGAAGTTTACTTTCCAACGCAAATAACTGTTGGTTTAGTTTAGTCGAAAATACACCCAAAACTACGAAGGCATGACATTTGTCGTTACGTTCACAACTAACTGTGACGCAACTAACTGCACACATCCCGTACAGAAACTGTTCGCAATTAGGTCGTTTAGTAGACAAACTACTTCCTCGCAATTATGCACTTTGACGAGCCAGCACGTACTGGATTCCTTCATTTTCTTCATTTTTCCTAATCAAATTTCATCAACATATTGAATATCATAACAAACGAAATATTTTTAGCCACTGAACAACAATTTCAAAATTAACGGTTTCAGAATTGAATTTACAGTTAAATCGTAGTACTATTTAGCTTTACTTTGATGGTACATACTGAGGAATACGGTTTCACAAAACTTATTGAGTTGAGTTATTCTTCTTAAATAGATTGTAAACAAAGAAGAGGTTACTTTACTATTTATTGGAATAGATTTGAATAGATCATCAATAAGAGAATGTAAAAAACGATGATGGATGATGGACTTCCCCGCAATTATGCATTTTGACCAGCCAGCATCTACTGGATTCCATCGTTTTCCTTATTTTTCCTACTCAAATTTCATCAACATATTGAATATCATAACAAACGATACATTTTAAACTCTGAACAACAATTTCAAAATTAACGGTTACAAAATTGAATTTACAGTTAAGTCGTGGTGGAATTTATCTTTTCTTTAATGGTACATATTGAGGAACACAGTTTCATAAAAATTATTGAGTTGAATTAACTTTTTTAACTAAATTGTAAGCAAAGAAGAGGTTGCTTTACTATTTCTTTGAATAGATTTGAATAGATCATCAATAAAAGAAAGTAAAAACGATGATGGATGATGGACTTCCTCGCAATTATGCATTTTGACGAACAAGCATGTACAGGATTCTATCGTTCTCTTCAATTTTCCTACTTAAATTTCATAAAAATATTGAATATCATAATAAACGATTCATTTTTAGCCACTGAACAACAATTTCAAAACCAATTTTTTCAGAATTGAATTTACAGGTAATGTTTTCTTTGGTGGTACTATAACCCGAAATGGAGCTGCACCATGAAAAGAAAGGTGGATAAACAAGGCCCATGTTCGTAACATTGCGGAGTACTCTTTCATCTTTCCCTTCATGGTGCAGTTTCATTTCGGGTTATAGTACATACTTAGGAATACAGTTTCACAAAATTGTTAAGTTAATACTTTTTAAGTAAGTTGATAACAAGGAAGAGGTTGCTCTACTATACAGGGTGTATCTAAATAAGTGTAAAACATTTAAGGGGGTGATTCCTCATCGAAAAATAAATAGGATTTTTCATATAAAGAAACTTCATCGGAGAATCCCTTGTTAAGATACAGCCCCTTAAAGGGGGTATATAATAAATTTTTGCTGCGAACTGGTTTACTTTGGGCAAAAAATTCAAGAGACATGTTTTGTTTAGAATGAAATAGGCTATCGGAAATAAATTTTTAAATGGTAAACAAATAATAAGACAAAAAGTTACATTGGAAATAAAGTTTAGGGGTTGCGTTTTCCACTCCTTACAACCATGGGGTAAACCAAATAAATTACTGGCTAAGTGTCTTTTTAGTAGTAGAAAATGTCAGGTTAATTTCAATATTGTAACTTTTTTAGTGCTTGTGAAAAAAATTGTTAAACAAACTTTATGTATCCCCTTTAAAGGGCTGGATAGAAAGGAATTTAAATTCCCTTTAAAGGGAGGAATCACCCCGTTAAATATTTTACACTTATTTAGTTACACCCTGTATATTTGAATAGATCATCAATAAGAGAATGTAAAAACGATGATATAATAAATTTATAGCCTTGGATTTAATAATCTCTACATTACTTGAAGGAAATTCCAATTATCATACTAAATGGGTAAATGGGAAATGTTAAGGATACAATGAAGTAACACAAAGAACAAATTAGATAATTTAGAAGCACACGTTTTTAAAATAGCATTAGTTTAGATAACATTTTTAATTCTTAATTTAATTGAAGAAAAATCCTGAATAAATTTACCAAACAGAGAAGAAATGATTGCTGTAATCTAAATTTGTGGGGAGAAGATTCCAAATTGGGATGGGAAATTTTAAGAACAGGGTAAAAACGACACAGAACACACCAATTTAGATGTTTCAGAATAATATAGCAATATGTTACTTTTTATTCTTAAATTATCCTAAATTAATGGTGAGCAAAAAAGGTCTCTAATTTGGGTGATGTCAAGATTGAATGGGTTGTGTTGACCTTTCTCTTTCATTCTCAAATAGATGATAAATTTGTCGTTTCAAAGAAGAGATTATAAATTCTAATTCTGTCTAAGAATTGCTAAATCATTTCTATTTATAAATTCATAAAAATTAATTCATTTTAAGTTCGATGAAATGATTATTTTCTAATTTTCAAAGTTTTCCTAGAGTAAATTGATACTAAAGCGTTAATTTTACTTGTAAATAACTTAAAAATTAAACTAGATACAAAAACTATTTCAATTAAAATTCATACATTTTTTAATTATAAACCCTTTTTATTGTTAAAAATTTTCTCTAACTTTGATATGAGGAAAGTAATAACCTAAATTACAGAATTTTGATTTATAACTTTCAAAATTCAATTTATCAACTTTATTGAATAAAGTTGCATTATGCTTATTTTTACTTTAAATTAAAGCCCTTTACGACATTTTATCTATTATTTTAAAGAAGCCATAATACATCTACAATATAGTTTAACATTAAAAACTAATTAAATAAACTTTTTCATGCAGAATGTTTGTTTAAAAATTGGTTTTCAGCAGATTTCAGAATTGAAATAAAAAGGTATAAAGTTTTATTTATTGACTCGAGGTTTTCTAAAATATTCAATATTGGAAAAAGAAAGTTACTTAAGAAAACAAAAAAAAACAAAAGGGATTAAATTCATAATATATATAATTTAATTAGAGAGGATGACTCTTTTAAATTCTAAATAAATACTAACCCAATAAAAAACTGTTAATCAATACTATATCGTTATCGCATAGTTTAAGTGATCAGTAATCTTACTTGCAATTTTAATACAAAAAATTCGCTTTGTCAGTGTTTACTGTAAAACACACGTTTATACGTATAATGATTATGGATATGGCAATATTTTTTATTTATATCGCTACTTGTATTAGCACGCTGTTTTTTCTTATATTCACATGTTCTACAAAGGTCGTTTGGCTAAAACACACGATACGTTTGTTTTTCGCATAAAGGCTTTAGTATATTTTCTTTTCACGATGAATCACGCAAACAATTATGCAAGCTTTGGCAAGCAATATACAAAAATATTCTATATTTATGAATAACTTGAAATGGTATGAACGTTAGTAATAACTTGGCATCGTATTAAATGTAAAACAATCCAATCCTGTTATATTTCTCTCTTTAGGTATTTCATAAATATAAAAATTTTATTTAATGTGTCAACACATGGTATGTCTTAATGATTTAGTGTAGTTTGATAAATAACTTAATATATTATTTATTACCCGATAATAAATAATGATTGTTTAATCCAAATATCCACTCACAATCAGTATTGACACAAAAACGGCATTCACTCGAGAAAGGCGACCGTTAATTATACGAACCGTCAATTAAAATCAATGTGAAAACAATCGTCCGTCGTTTCAGGTTGGATTACGATTACACGGACCAACGTTAACACAATAAGCCGTATAATTTATATGCAAATGCGATTCACGTTGTCTTGTGCATCTTCCATAATAAGGATTCCCTTTCGTTACGACCCGTTTCATTCGTTCTCACCTTGACCTGAACCGTTAATTCGTTCTATCCACGAGTAATTCAATTACCATCGATTCGTTGATTCATTGGCTAGCCGGCTAACGACAAGAACTGGGTTGCATTGCGACGGAACCGCAAATTTAACTGGACTGAATGACGTTCCGAATTGGTTGGTGACTTTTAAAGTAATTTGCGGTTCGTCGAAATATGCAAAAAGTAAACGCAAGCGAGTGGCGAAACTCGTAGAAAGCAAGGAAATATAAAGTTAGTTGGTTTTGAGTGCGCTTTCGGTCAAATCAGTTTACACGGTTGTCACCGTCTTACTCAATTTGTATACTTCTACTATTGGTACGACGTTCACTAATTGTTATGTAATTATTAAGGAATATTTTTAGGTAATCGATTATTTATATTTTATTTGTTAAAAAGTTACACTATCATTATACAGGTGACCCAGAACTCAGTTGCCAAACGCTAACCACACATTCTAGAGCTGATTTCATGCCGATTCAATGAAAAAGTCCTTAGCCGAAATTACTTCCTAAGAGAACTTACCCTGGTAGCGCTTAACACCTTTACGATGGCAATAAAAAAATTGTTTTGTCAACAAACGATGAACCATTTCGAAGTTTACAAACGCTCAAAATTTCATTGTGATAGCCAAATCGTTATTAAGATATTTCGAAAAAAACATGATCAGACACGTCATCTTCAGGATGCTCTAGTTCTCTTAGGAGGCAATTTCGGATAAGGACTTTTTTCTTGACTCGGCATGAAATCAGCTCTGGAATGCGTGGTTTGCGTTTGGCAACTGAATTCTGGGATACTCTGTATAAAAGTTAACATTTGCATTGCACCAACTTATACTATGGTGCAAAGGTGCAGTTTCGTACAGCATTTAAAGGGGAATGGCTGTAATTCAGTGTAATTTGGTGCTCTTTAGTTCAGGTATGAACTGTGATCCAACGAACGTATATGTAACCAAAATTTAATAATGCACTGAACTGCTAAGTGCAAACAGTGCAGCCCTAACAAACAAAGTTATTGTTAGCTGTACTTTCTTAACAATGGCAATTCAAATAGAAAACAGGATGATGTTTTGAAGAGTATTGATTAATGATAAGCAAAAGATAATAGTAAAAATTGACAAAATCTTGACATCTAGAATTTATCATCTTCCTTTTATAACATGTTTTGTTAGATGAAATTTCTTAATTGACAAATTTGTCTGCCATATGTATGAATAAAAATGATTAATTACCTATTGTTAAGTGCTGATGGTTTGGAATTGTTCAATTTTGATAAAAGAGATTTAGACATTAAAATAAATCAAATTCAATCAAGTTCAATACTTAAAGGGAGGAATAAAGTGATCATATAGATAGGATTTAAAATTGTAATGATTAAGTAGTTACTAGTGAAATATTTTTTACATTTTGGTTTTAATAGTGAGTATTAAGTTTAAAAAAAAATGATTAGTTATAATAATCAATTTAATTGTACACTTAATTGTATTACAAAGTATCTCTACTACCAACAAAATTATTGAATTGTATGAATAAATTAATAGAAATTTGTTTCAATTAATTTGAATTGATTTTAATAGAATTTTTGTGATTCGAATGTAACAAAGAAAACATTTTTTATTTGTACATCATTTAAATTTTCTAATTGAAGGGTGGAGTGCAAGAAGTACCTAAGTAGCATTTTTATAAAATCTGCCTAATCGCGATATCTAGGTTTATCAAACATGATAAATCTAAAATTTGATGAAAATTTTGATTTTATAAAAATGCTACTTAGGTACTTCTTGCACTCCACCCTTCAATTGCATTTAGTAATTTTTATTGATTGGACTATTTTCAAAATAATTGTTACTACTTAATTTAATGATACAACAAGCTATCTATTACTGATAAAAATCAAAGATAAAAACTAATTAGGATTGCACAATGAATGGTTCTCTTATGAATGAACCTAATTAGGTGTAATGGATGTATTTTCCTGAAACTTACTGATATTTTACATAACGTCATCAATATATATTTTTTCGTGTTATTTTATGTCATGCAATGGGATATAGTTTTCATTTGAAGCTTAATAACCGAATTATAATATTATTTGAACATTTAAGATTGTGAAATTTGATTACTAAAATTGGAGCTTTAGATCCAATATTTAAAATGATCTGATTGTATACCGTTGCCACATTTACTTTTGTTAAAATCACATAGCTTCATAAAAGATTAGTAGTAGAAATACATTATACTAAAAAAAATTGATTACGGAATTAAATCCATATAAGAAACAAGAAAAAAATTAATTTATTGTTAGTGATTTTAACCTTAATAATAGAGACATTCTCATAAGGAATTTCTACGGACAATATACAATTTTCATATCAATTGGTCCTTCACACATAATTATTTACTTAAAAGGTTATTAATCCGATTGTGAGTGAAAACTACAGTATATATTTTAGTAAATTAAATCGTTTCTTTAAAAACTTTTTTAACAATTAAATTTCTTTATCTTACAAATAAATTTAAATTATTATCAAATAAATTATTTATCAGTCATTAATATTAACAACAATGAAAACATTTCCATTGTCGTTTTTGTATTCTTTTTCATTGTCTTTTTTTATAAAAAGCACAAAAACTTTCATACCTGTTTGTATTCTTCTCTAGTATTCCGAGTCGAAATCCAATGTCTTTGTAGTTAGCTTTTTCAAGGGAAACTTCTAGAAATGCACTTCTGTACGGACTATATACCTATATCTTTTGTACAAGATGTTATCCCGCTTAGGGTGATACTGTCTTAACTTTACAACGCACGTTCGTACTGAATTCGGTTTCAAACCTGTGTATATACGGCACATTTTAGATAACAATACCACCGATAACGGTGTTTATCGCTTACGTCATATGCGCTAATGAGTTGTAAATACGGCATACCGCTGCGACGACACACGAATTTGCTTTTTAATATGCTGGCCTTAACTTTAGATCTTTCCATAATTTAATATCTAAACGATAAATCATTGTGTAATTTTTGTGTGTACAGAGTTATCTGTGGTATCTTCCGTTTGCATGTCAACTTGGCAATGAAACTTGAAGAAATGTGACCGCTTTGTGTCGCAAATATGAACAAACATACTAATTTCTAATACACATGAAATTCTATACCTTTTATACGCATATAAACTACTATTTCGAGAGACTGTAATAATATTATAGTTATTAACGTTAAAGGTGAAAATGAAAGAAAAACAATTCATTTCAATTTGAATACCGAGTTACGTAACTTAAAGAAAAATATAACTGCATTATTCCATCACGATCGTTTCCTATTTAACTTTTAACCTTAAGAAAACTCATAAATAGAAACAGAAACCCGAAAAGTGTAACTTCGAACCTTTAACGTAACATTTCCTTACGTTGCTGTCAGTTCTGATTGATCAATACTTGGCGATCTATTAAAAGCTCTCTCATTCTTCTTCCTATTTATACGGTTACGATGGCATAACTCGGCACCATTGGGCGAATATATTTGGCAGTCTGTATTTCAAATTTTCGGTCGGAGGTATTAAAAAAATTAAGCGAAAATAACATTTTCGTGACCGTAAACGTTTGCTCTTGTCGAAAAGAAGCTCTGAGCATGCTAAATAAAGAAATGGCGTTGAACAATGACGTGGAGTTTGCGTATCGATCCAGAGCTATATTTGCTAACTCGTTGGCCAGAGAGGTTTCATCGCAGCTCCGCAGTGTTTTCCTGCTAATTTGGCAACGGTAAAACGCCACTAATACGTCACATATGTGGCGTGTAACTCTCCAAATTTGGAACGATAGACGCAATAACTGTAAATGCGCAATTTGTATGATTTTATATCAAATTTTACATTTTTTTGCAGATCATTTATCCTTTAAGATCAATTGTAAAGTGAGTTTTTTAAAGGGAATAAATCATATTATAGTAAAACTAAAAATATTTTTTTGTAGATATTTAATACGTCATTTGATAAAATAATTTCATTTCATGGTACCCATGAAAAGAATGAAGGTATCCCTTTTTGAAAGGAAGAGGGAATTTATTTCCTTTTGTCTATTCAATTTTCAATTTTTTTTAATATTCTGACAATGAGTTGGACGAAAAAGATGACGGTTTTGAAAATGCGGGTACTGAGTACTACGTGAGGAGACAGATATAATGCAGATGGTGTTTAATTCGTGAGATTTTAACATTTTGTGTGAACAATTGTTAGTTAAAGCTATAGCTTCGTG
Organism: Digitonthophagus gazella; assembly: GCA_036711955.1. Classification (NCBI taxonomy): domain Eukaryota; kingdom Metazoa; phylum Arthropoda; class Insecta; order Coleoptera; family Scarabaeidae; genus Digitonthophagus; species Digitonthophagus gazella. The sequence goes on from JASCIT010000001.1 coordinate 14,939,336, forward strand.
GAAGATGGAACACACCGTTTTTGCATATTGTGGTTTATCAAAGAAAAACGAGTTGGCATTTCAACGTGCATAGAAATGAAACTGTTTCAGGTTAGTTTCAGGACGAATGATATAATAATGAAAGTTCACTTAACGAGCAAGCATATGTCTGTGGTATCTCCCACATTCACTCCCAAAAGTTTGTTCTTTCTGTCCAACCTTGTATTATAGCAATTTTATTGTTGTCATTTTTAATTTGTTTCACAACAGCTAATAATTTTAGTCAACTACATCAGCCAGTTCCTGTTTGAAAGTCAACAATAAGTGGATCTATTCGTTTTCAAATGGCAAATTACTCTCACACATGCCTTTACAGCACAATTTTACTACAGATTGTCTACTGCAATGAACTATTCAATTGAGTTTATTTTTAGGTATTTAGTGCTGTGTACAACTCAAAGAAAGTATAATATGGAGTTATTGCCTTCTGAAAACTTACTCCATTTTTGTTCACATTGTTCATATAAACATTTCATTATTCATATAGAAGAAGACAGTTGCATCTTGTATGGTAAGTGTATCGGATAACTCTCTTCTTCCGAATGAACGATATTACATGATTACAGTAGAGTGTCAATTATCCGAACGTCGATCAACCGAAATGTCGATTATCCGAACCTCCTTACGGCGCCGGTCGCGACAAAATGTGTTATCTATTGCAACCAAAATTCAAATAATAAATCAGCTAGAAAAATGGGAAAGTATGGTAGCAATTGCGAAAGCTTTCAATATCGGTAAATCGACAGTATCTGATAACAACAATGAAGAAGTGGAAGAAGGTGTTAATGAAATTATAGGAATTTGTGCAAACATTCCCGGATTTCAAGAATGCGATAAATAAGATGCCCAATTGTGGCTGGAGGCTGATGAAAAGGATCCTGGCTTTCAAAATTTAAATGATGATGAAATTTTGGCGAGTAATACGCAGTATTCTGGTACTAGCGAACAATGGTAACAAGTGCAAAGTGGAGCAAGTAATGAAGAAGCTTCTGCTGCGTTGGGAACAGCAATATGTTGGTATGAGCGACAAGAAGGGTGTACGCCCAGTCAGTTACTCATGTTAAAGAGGATGCGCGACTTAACTGTCAAGAAAATAGGACAGAAATTAATGCAAAGAAAGTTAAATGATTATTTTGTAAAATTAGGTGGTAATTAATTACTATGTGTTAAAATTGTACTTGATTAAAATATAAAAATATTGCTTCTCCAAAATGTTTTTTTTTTAAATTCAATTAAAAAATAAATATGTTTTCTAAATGGGGAACCTATAGAGAGTTTCAAACAAAAATCTTTCCGTACTAATCCTCCATAGATTTTTCTTATTTTTCTATCTAATCGATTATCAGGAAAAATCGTTTATCCGAACGCACTTTGGTCCTAATTAGTTCGGATAATCGATGCTCTACTGTACATATATTTTTCATTAAATCTTTCTTCAAGAAATACTTGAAAGGTTAAATAGATTGATCTTGAATTCTTTCCTGAAAAAATTATTCCGTTTCTTTTTAGAGTAAAAGCTATCTTATAGCAATGAAATACCATAAAGAGTAATACAGTTGAAAGCTTTTTAAATGAAAGGATTTAATAAACCACAAAAGGATAGAGACGTTGAATTGGGCGTATAAAAGCTCTTTTTCTTTTCAAAGAAGATTTCCGAGCTTTAACTTGCTACCAGAATAGCCCCTTTAATTTGATTAATAAAAATGTTTTGATCTTTAATTTGGGTAATCAATTTATATTAATTGGTTTAAAAATTTTACCAGTTGAATGGATAAATAAAATGTGCTTTTATTTATTTAACGAATTAGTCACTTTCTTTTTAGATATAGATCAATCAAAGAATGAAGCTTTACATATCAAACTCTGCGTATTTTACTTATAATAATTATTTTTCAACAGTACACAAAATAAAAAAAGGACTATAATAGCGCTGTTTGTTAAACACGTTAAAGATGATAGTTTAATTAAAGGAGTAATGAACCAACAATAGGTGGTTTAAACAGGTTCGTTCTGGAAATTTCTGTCTAAAAAAAGATTATCTATTCTCAGTGTAAAATATCTCAAAGTAAAGAGAATCCACAAACATCAACATTTTGTAAACTTTCCAATTAAAACAATTTAGCAAATTACATATGTATACAAAAGTTAGGTGGGCGTACAGAGAGTTCTTCAAAAAAGCAAAAGTGAAATTAAATTTCGCACCGTTTTAAACATATAAGCAACAGGGCGGCAACATGTAAACATTGGCGAACATCGAGAATGAGTTGTGCTGTTTACACGGTGTGGTTTTATTTGAATGGAAACCCGCGAGGTCCGTTTAGCTTCGAAGGCTATTAATGTAAATATTTTCAGACTTTCCTGTCGTAAATAGCTTTTTTCCTGCGCAATACTTTTACACCGATTTTTTTGTAACAATGCTTTCATAAATCTTTTTTTTTTTAATTTAACGCGTTATAAACGTTCTTATCGATAGGTACGGTTAGATAACAGGTTTTATAATTTGTCGATCGGTTTTCTTAGCAGAACAATTTTTATACTTGATACAGCGAGATTTATTATGATTAATTTTTGTATGATTGGTCCCAGCCGGAATTTACAAGGTTTATTAATTCCATTATTAATTTTTTTTTTGATAGATATGTCTTATTGTTTCGAGATTATACTAGTTTAACTTTGTTATCTTTTTTTTTTAATTTTTACGCCTTAAGTGTAAAAATATTAATGAATTGAAAACGACATTATAATTTCGATTTATATGTTTTCCAGAAAATTATTGATTAGCGGTTTACTAACGCCAAATTAATATGCAATAAGGAGTAAGTGTGATTATGATGTAATACCAATATAGAGAAATCGTAAAACATTTTATATCTTCATTTATGATGAAGATATTTTAACACGTTAAGATCGTTATTAGAGAATCATAAATATTTTTACATCTTCTTATATATTTTTTTTAATTTGGACTGTTAAAGTACTGTTAAATGGGAATTCATATTTGGAAAATGGAATTATATTTAATTACCATCTTTAATTTTTATCGGTTTATTTCTTAGAAATAAAATCATATTTTAAATGTTTATTGGGAATTGGTAATATGGCTCGAACTCAAAAAGTAAAATAGCAGAAGTGAAAGCAGAAGTAAAATAAACAATCTTTAAACTCAAAAATAATGTGTTTTCAAAACGTAACCCAAGAATGTGTTTAGTGCTTGCCGGATTGGCAAAGTTCAACTGTATTTTCAGAAATTAAAAAACAAGAACTTTAGGAAAGCTTAATTAAAATATCTATTTTTTACTAAATGAATCGTATTTGTTCTAATTATTCGCAAATAATTTGAAAACATTTCCGTAGGTATCGAAATTTATTGATTGGACCTACAAAACATTCTAAATTTCAATTTCAAACAATCGTACTGAATTTATTTGTAAGAATTGAAGAAAGGAAACTTTCAGGAATTATGTATTAAAGTGTCTTCAAAACGTAATCCAAGATGTCTTTAGTAATTTTGGATTAGCAAAGTTCAACTGTATTTTCAGGAATTAAAAAACAAGAACTTTAGGAAAGCTAAATTAAAATAAATAGAAATATTACATTTTAGGTTGTTCAAGTTTTTGGCTTATAATTCTGTTAATATCGGAAATAGGGAAAAATGTTTCAAATAAAAGTTGTTCGTCATTAAGAATGCAATGACTCTTATTTGAAACATTTTTTTCTAACTCGCTTAACTTTGGAATTAGATGGAGCCAAATTAAAGTACTCTATTTTGGGTTGTTCCAGTTTTCGGGTTATAACTGTGTTAATATCGAGAATAGGAAAAATGTTTCAAACAGAAATTGTTCACCGTTAAAAATTGAATAACTTCTATTTTTTACTAAATTAATCGTATTTGTTCTAATTATTCGCAAAGAATTTTAAAATTTGCCAAAGGTATCGACATTTTTTGATTGAACCTACAAAACCTTCTAAATTTCAACTTTAAATAATCGTACTGAATTTATTTGTAGGAATTGAAGAAAGGAAATTTCAGGAATAATGTACTAAAATGTCTTCAAAACGTAACCCAAGAATGTCTTTAGTAATTTTGGATTAGCAAAGTTAATAGTTTTAAGTTTCATTTAGAAAAAAATCAAATCAAAATCTTTAAAAATTAATTTTTGGTGATTTTTTAAAAATTGACTAGTTATTCGTAAAGAATTAAAAAAAAAATTCCAAAGGTATGGAAATTTTTCCATTGGACCTATAAAATCTTATAAAATTCAACTTTAAATAATCATACTGAATTTATTTGTAAGAACTGAAAAAAGGAAACTTTCATGAATGATGTATTAGTGTCTTCAAAACGTAACCCAAGAATGTCTTTAGTGCTTGTCGGATAAGCAAAGTTCAACTATATTTTCAAGAATTAAAAAACAAGAAGTTTAGGAAAGCTAAATTAAAATGCCTATTTTTTACTAAATGAATCGTATTTATTCTAATTATTCGCAAAGAATTTTTTAAAATTTTCAAAAGTATCGAAATTTCTTGATTGGGCTTACAAAACCTTATAAAATTTAACTGTAAATAATCATACTGAAATTATTTTTAAGAATTGAAGAAAGGAAACTTTCAGGAATGATGTATTAAATGTTTATTTTTTAGTAATTAAAAAAAATAATAATAACACCAACATTTAAGACGATTTTTGAACCAAATACAATCTCAAACTTTTATCAACTTTAACCAATCATATTGCATTTACTTTACAGAAATTTTTAAAAGGAAATTTCAAGAAAAATAGAATAAAATATCTACGTTCGTGTTCAATTGTAAAATTTATTTTAGTTATAACCACAAAATTTGAATTAATTTTTGAAACAAGAAATATTTTTGACTGAACCTAACACAAAGCTTTTTTTAATTGAATGTTACTTACAACAAGAAGTTTATTAGTACAACTTCGTTGTACCAATTTAATAATAAACAATTTTCACACCAATAAAAAAAAAATAGCAACCAAAACGTAAATAAATATCCTCTAGAGTCTAGAGACAGCAATGAATCACTATTTTTTTCCTGTGCTTTGTTTATTTATCGTTCATATCCCAGAATTCATAGAATATTAACAATATTATTCGTTGAATATTCACTCTTATCGATTGTACTGTTATTTATAACAGAAACAATTCAAAACAAAACTAAATTAACACATTTTCAAACATTGCTATATTTTTATTAAAAATTATTTTTTATACATTGTGATTGACTTCTAACTTTCCCTTAATCTTTAGGATGAAGATAATGTCACAGTACCTAACACAAAGTTCCTTATTTACTTGTCTTCGTGTTTGTAGTAGAGGATTAGTTTGCTAACTGCTTTGAACTTTAGATTAAAGTCAACCGTCTCTATCCACAACTTAATAGAGAAAGTACTTTGTAAGGGAACGAATTATAAAATTATATACGGGGACAATTTAGGTCAAGTGAAAAAGTTCCATTGCGACAATTTTTAAGAGTACGCAATTTTTACTTTAAATGTAATCCAAAAGAAAAGAAAATAACGTAATTGTTTATGTAGCGTGAGTCATTTAAGCATTTTATAACACGAAATAAGGGAGATTAGCGTTTTAATTCTCTTTTTTAACTGGGTTATGAGTCAGAACTTTTTTTATCCATAAGTACCAAAATGTTACTTTACTTATTAACTTTAAATAAAATAATCGAACAAATATTTTAATTACTTAAAAAAATGATTCATATAAATTTCGATTCTTACTCACACCACTTTGATAAAATATTTTTAAAAACACGATAAAAACACTTCCTTGACAAGAGAAAGCGAGATCTCATTGAAAACGAATGCAAATCAATTAAGTACACCTAAACAAGTCATCAATTTAACGAGAGGAAAATCAACCGATAGTTAATCGATTAGAAACGGATTCACGAGATTTAGAAACGGTTTTCGTTATGCTATTTAAAATTTGTAAATAAACTTGTCAGTGATAATAATGGATTATTTGAAAACATTTCGACATTTATTTCGAAAATTTGTTAAATTGGATTAATTCGTATTTGTTACTTTTAGACTATGGTCAAAATGATTACGAGTACTTGTTATCAATATTTCAATTGAATCCACCAATCTATATAAAATTTATGGGTAAACTTGTAAACAGTCGCAAAAGATTTTTCTAGATATTGTGACTGTTTCTCTTTCCAGAATTTTCTACGTTATAGAGGATAATGTTGCCTAGTATTGAAATAATTAAATATGATATTATGGGAAGATATAAATTATCGCCTTGAAATTAAAAACACATGAAAGCTTTCATTATTAAATTTAAAGTTTGGAAGTAAAGTAATATATTTTTTTGAAAGATTTACTAAATTGTTGAATACGTAACGAATAATTTGATAAGTATACAAGAAGATCTATTAAAAATTAAATAGTAAAGTATAAATTACTAAAAGCTTACCTATTTAAGTGTTGCTTTGGGTTCGTGTGGTCGTTCGAAATGGTATTTCAAATGAATAAGCTAACACACAACCAACACTCGAAAATAAGATGTTAAAAGGAGCGAGCGAACGCGCGTTTTTGGTCACGACTTGTGTGAGACGCGATGCCGCCTGAGTGCGAGCTGCGAGTAGTTTGCTACTCGTTTAGCACGTGTCCATTTTTATTCGCCAAGGCCCCCGGAGTCCCTACTACTACTCTGCCCAGCCGGTGGACAGTGCGCGGTGCGTTTTTCGCCACATTCTAGATTTAGGTCCCGACTCATCCGGAATGCGTTTCGTCACGCCACGGAGTGGCTATTTTAAAATTGTTTACCCCGTTGCGTGAAGGTGAACCGTCGAAATTGGGCTTTTCTGTACAATTTAAACGAATGGAAACTTACTTAACGATTCTTCGTGGTAAAGGTAATATCGTGTTTTATGAAAACTGAAGTAGTTCAAATTTTACATGAAATTTATACGAAAATTATAAATTGATTAAAGGCTAACGTGAAGTAACATATAAATTTATATGAAAAATTCATCTTTTATAAATGGATTTTTGTTTTTCTTATTCATAATTTATTTTGAATTTGTCCCAGATGTTACTTCTGAACAGTTATGAGGGTCTTTCAGTGGCGATAAAAAAATAATGGTGGGTTTGAATACACAATTTTTCTTTCCACCCTTGTAGAATCATACTTATGGGCTCTTTGGGGTTAGAATCATACTTATGAACACTTAATTGAAAAAATTCAGCATTCACAATTTAATTTTTTTACGTTAAGGGTTGGGGTGTAGAAATGAATTATGTACTATAACCCGAAATGGAGCTGCACCATAAAGAGAAAGATGGAAGAGTATGGTGTAGCTCCATTTCGGTTTATAGAACTTATTTTTTAGTACTAGTACAGCAAATAAACGCCTGTTTACTTCCCCTTTATTTTAAAATTTTCATTTTTGTGGGATGACCAGAATTCTCAACTTTCAATGCTGTTTAAAGTGAGACTCCTGTTTCTATAAGAGACACAGGAAAATTGATATCGATGTATGATGCCCGATTTTTATAAGAAATTGAATGGTCAAAACGACATAACGATATCTATAAATGAAAGACTTGAACTTGGACTAAAGATATTTATTAATGATCTCGACTCAACCCGGCTTTCTATCTAATAGATCGTTTTCAGGTCAATCGCTATAAAAATACATACATGAAAAATCGTTTTTTTTTCTAAATCAGGTCACCAAACAATAAATTAAAAAATTTTAAAATACAACAAATTAAAAAATTTTTAAAAAGTTAATCAAAACATTATTACCGTCGTATGTGAAGAACATTTTTTCGAGCCATGATGAAAAACGAAGTTAAATTGGAAAATTGCAAGAATATTATAGAGTATAGTTTGAAAAATACAAGAATATTGGTTCTGCTCAAAGACCCGCCCTTAATATTGAAAAAATTTAACACGTTGTATTAAAATTTCTATGAAATGATAAATGAGAATGAAAATTCAACATACATAACATACCCAAATCAAAAAAGCTAGATTTATATGAAGAATGGGAAAGCTATAAACATAATTTAGTTGATAATAACTGTTTGTTAAATGAGATTACTGAAATTAACTTCAAACACATGTTTATAATAACTGATAAATATATTTCGAACTTAGCGCCTAATTTACAGGCACCTCAATCTGTTCCCGATCATTCGTCGTAACTTTAAAAAAAATTTTAATTTGTTGTATTTTTTAATTTGTTGTTTGGTGACCTGATTAAAAAAACGATTTTTCATATATTTTTATAGCGATTGACCTAAAGACGAGTCGTAGTAGTCGAGATTATTAATAAATATCTTCAATCCAACTTCGAGTCTTTCATTTATTCAATATCACACTGAAGAATGGAATTATTCATATCAAATAACGATATCTCTTACGATTCATACATTAATATTTCCTTTTCAAAAATATGACATACGATATTTTGCTCAAGTCAAATTTGTTATAAAGAAATGCTTTATCTCTGAATATGAGTTAGTTTGTGTTGTACTAGGAATATAATTTTAACAATAGCGTGAAAAATGCTGCACAGTCCGTAATTTACAGAGGTGTAATTCCAGAAGTGAAGTACACAAGTGATGTTCTTCCTGTCGATAACAGAAAAATCTATAACATGAATGTCTATTACTACGCTACTCATTGCAAAAGGTCACTAATCAATCACATATTTAATAATAAAATTGCGAATTCTACGTTTGCTGTACATGCGCGTATGATGCACTGCATATGATATTCCTGTACAATACAGCAAAATTTCATACGTTTAGTTACCCTAATTTTTGTTAAAAAAGTAAACAATCTCTATTCTACTATAAAAAATCAATACTTGGCAATATACGAACAGGATAACAAAGTCCTTGCTTATGATTATTTCCTAAGCCACCCATCCACGATCGAACATGGTGGCTAAATTGCACCTAACTTCCAACCCAACGACGAACCCTACATATTGTGTAGACTTCATTAATTATCGAATATCAAATCAAGATCGGTAGTACAAGCTCACTTTTGTTATGGATCTTCAATCGACTACAACTATAATTTTAGCAACATAGGTTTATTATCTCAAGTAGCTACTAATGAGCCACAAGATTATAGCATTTTCGAATCAATGAACAGAATAAGCATTATCTGGAAATAATTCTTTTTACTTTTCAATTAACACTACATAACATTCTTTGCAAATGCATTTATTACTATAATTCTTTGATTTAATATCCCACAATGAATGATGTTCTCGGTACAGTTCTGTAAACTCACAAGGGAACATACCGAACCGGACCAAGCCGATTTTTTTCAAAAGCGGTGCCTTTGTAGAGGGTCCCAACCTAAATAAAACCCTACTTTCCGTTACTGCCCAAAAACGGTTTGAAGGGGTGGAAACGACCCCTGAAAATTGAGCAGTTTTTGGAAAATAATTTTTTTCTCCTAAACGATTTATGATATCAAAAGAAGTTTCAGATAAAAAATGTCCCCACTTAGATCCTCTTGCTTTTATCAGATCAAAAGAATTTGCTGTCATTGAAAAACATTTTTGTTCTAATACATGTTCTACAAGCGTCGTAAACTGAGGGCTTGCCAGGTGCATTGTTCGACGGTTCGTCGTTCATGTCTGGACATATTTGGCGTTGGGTTTTAGTTTAAGTTGCACGTAGCTGTCGATCCGAACGCCCAATTTAACAAGTGAATTGAGCATGTTAAACTCTATCAACAGTCGAATATGTTGGATGAGCCTATCGAACCTAACAAGTGGCTTTAATTTTCAAATTAAATATATTTTTTACAAAAAACAAAACTCAAACCTTTGGACAACAGAATTATGAAAAATATTCCACCAGATTATTCCATCTGATTTACGTAGCTGGTCATTAGCTACTCTCAAACATTTTTCCTTTGAACTATTGCATTACCTTTAATACTAACTCTATTATTAGATTTAGAATTGGAAGCTTACTGTATATCTTTTGAAAAGTAGCAAAGTTCGAAGTGAACTTCGAATATGTTTCTGATGAGGTTGCAACATGATATTCGAACCGTCTTTTCAAAAGACTAATGGCTACATCCGAAAGGTTTTACTTACAATTAGTTCTAGATTAAGTATTAAACACCGACGTCCGTCTAAATATCCTAATCAAAGTTTTTTAATATTTGTCCAAAAAATTAATTACACTATTCCATTTGAAATTCTTATTTTAAAAAGCAAGAATATTATTAGTGTTCAGAATTAAAAGTGAACTGATTACAAGTATATATGTTACGTTTTCCACTTATTGTTAGTAATAAATCAAGTATAGAAATGCATTAATATCATAGTCACAAAATGACAACATATTTAATTCCAACTACTATTTATTAATCAGCAAATCAATTTTAACATCTTCTTTCCCGGGATTTCCAATATATTCTCAATTGGCTTTTATGCTGTATAATTTTAGAAAAGATGGTTTTCTCATTTTCGTAAATACGATAATCCTAGATTTTAGATGTTTTTCACCTTCTTAAATTGGAATTTGTATGTTAATTCCTTACTTAAAAATATTTCAAATAAAGATAAAACTGCAATAATCTTAACCAGTTAAGCGTCAAATGATTCAGGTAATTTTACAGGGAACGATATTACTTTGTGAACGACTACTCAGAATTACATTTCAGTTGAAAAAGGTATAGTTCATTTAGATTTATCTAAACTATTTATTAATTCTAATTTATTTGATATGTAACACTAACCAACAAAGTACACCAAAAAAAAATACAACACGTTTGTGTAAGCCAGTAGCAAATATGTCAAGGTCGTATTTGTTAAACATATTAACACACAGAAACTATCCACGTAATTAAAACCTTGATGGTACACATTTAATTATGAACTCGCGCTTCGTTTAAATTAATAACTGTTGTTCCTTTATGTATAGAAGAGTTGACAACTTCATTAAGTTTACTAATCGAATGTACTCGATCTATACTTATCACGAGGTTAACGTAAGCATAGAAAATAATTTATAAACAAATTCTTTAAAAATGTTATCGTAATAAATTAATAACAAATAAAAATAACTTACCTTTTTATTAGTATAAGATTGTGAGGATGCTGAATACGACTGTAACAAAAAAATAACAATAAAAAAACAACGTTAACAAGTGCGATATAGATACAATCTTATCTTATCTACAATCAACATCTACATAGAATGAACTAGAACGAATCAGGAAATTGTCTACGGTCATTTAATAATAAAATACTACAGATAGCGGGGCTTTATTATGATTTATACTTTCTTAGCACGTATCTATGTTCTTAAATGTACGTTCGTTTTCGCGTAAAATTTATTCCATTATTACTAACGCATTCGGCTTATCTCGTTTGCAAATTTACACGTTTTCCTTTGTTGCTCCCTTGGTCATTATTCTTTAAATTAAAATTCATAAAACACGGTTTAATGTAGAAATAATATGCTTCAATTTTAGCATTTGCTTTTAAAATTTTTGTAATATCCAGTCATCAACATATTTAGGATTGTATCGTTTTGCATGTTATCGTCTTTGTACTTTATTGCTATGTATTAAAACGTCGCGGGGTAATAACAATTTGCATCGTGGGGTCAAGGTTAATTTAAACAGAAAATAATTTACTAAAGTTTTAAGTAACACCGAACGAAAATTTCTCAACACCACCAGACACATAAGCACGTTCTAATGCGTGGTTCTAATGAAGAAATATGACTTGATGTAGACGTAGACGGTTTCGTAGGACAGCCCTTGACCTGATAATCGCCCTAGTAATCCCTCCGAGAGGACCCAAGTCTCGAAAATGGGTCCTGTGACCCCCAAGAGTGTAGTCTTATTGCTTGAGATTCGTGGCCATACACAATTGTCTACGGATTAGTCTTTGGGGGAAAATTAAATTCACTTCTGGAGTAAGAAAGCGTAGAATCATTTCTAAGTTTTTGAGATAAGGTAGAAGGATTTACATTTCAGAACGTTAAAATATACATTTATAGTGGTATTATAAAGAAAATCTAGAAAATGTTATAAGTAAATGGTTTACTTGTTGGAAGAAAAATTTATTAGGACTGTCATCAAGTAAAATTGTAAAATGTAGTGCCAGGAATATAACGACTGAAGATTTACCTTTTGGCAAAGAAAGTCATCATTAACACACCTTTCGGATTTATTACTACTTTAAATTATTTGATACTTAAAAGAAAGAATAGAAGCTCTCATCAAATAATTCAATAAAAGAGAACAATAAAATCATCAATTTATTTTTTTTAAATAAATTGCACGATATTGTTAAGGTGCAAGACACAAACATTTTTAAACTAATTTCTAAGGTTAATAATTTCATCGCTGATGAGATTTTATAAAATGAAAAAAATTATGTTTTTTGAAACATTTACAAATTCGTGAAAGAAAATTAAATTAATTCGGGAAATAGGTTTGTCTGGAATAATAATGTAACCTATTTCTAATCATTTCATTACATCTCTTTATAAATCACTTTATTAATTTGTAGGAGTACAAATCTTATATATATATTTCTTCCCTTTAAAAACATTGAATAAATGTCATAAAATTTTGTAAACATATTTCCTGGATGATCAATTTTATTTTGCAGTGAAGCTTTACAACGAAACTATAGACAAACCATTGAAAAAGTTTGTAATATAGTTATTTTCAAAACACGAAAATTTCATTCAGTTATCTCCGAAACCATCATTTCCAATCGCATCAATAGACACAAAAAAATCCCCTTTGAACCGAATTTCTTCCAATAACCTAACAAATATTGCTTTATCGCCAATAGATTCCCGTACAAAAAGCTCTCGCTCACTATGTGAATTACAAACCACTCGACTTCGTATCGCTTGATACATTTTTTTCTAATTGCCATATATGATAAAAAATATACATTATCGCCATTATAGCCAGCTGTTGGCTATTAATATATGCACAGACGCTTTATCACGTTCGTAACACATTGCACGGTACTCATAATGAATCATCATATTTTCTTCGTTGTATATCATTGAGACGATATAAAGTTTTAACCCAGGTAAATTTTAAGATAGTATTCCTGCGTGTATTGACGTTATACCTGTAAGACGATGGTTCATAGAGCTTTTTGAGTTTTACGACTGGTCGTAAAATATCAAAGTTTAGGTGGGGTGTACGTAAGTGAGAGTAAATGGAGAATAAGGGGAGCAAAATGTTTAAAATTGACGATGTAAGGGAGGAGAGAAGATATACAATAGATGGTTGAAAACCACCGAGAAAATAGTACTTTATAAAAAATTAAATATTGAAGCAAACTAAATAATAGTCTGATAATGATCTCAAGTTGTTGTTTTGTTAGTAATAAGATGACATATGGCTATAAAGGGATTCCCATTAATATGTATATCAATCTAGTAGATAAAATACGTGATTAATGAAGTTGTTTTGGATACTATTAAAAGGTTGTATTTTTAAGTAACTGTTTTAATTTATTCCACTTATTGCCGATAAGGCAATAGATATGTAATAAAAACTATAGACAATAAAATTTTACAGTAATCTTTAAATATTGAAATAAAATACGAAAATACTATTCTGATGTAGAAGACAGTTTCTTTAGATCGCATAGAAGTGTAGGGTTGTAAAATTGTGGTTCTATTTAGTAATTGAAGAGGTTCATGTAAAAACCAGTCAGATCTATTTTTTAATTTTAGAGCATTAATAAAAACCTGGTGCTTAAAGTGGGAAAACTTAATAAATTAAAAAATCATTTTTAAGTTATGAATATTGTTACTATAAAACATTTGTTGTTCAATTCTAACAACTTAACGTGCGATTTATAACTTTTCAAGTTCAAATTGGGACTAATCAATTTCAAATTGAGACTAATTAACTTCAAATTGAGAATAATCCATATCAAGTTGGGAATAATCAAATTCAAATTGGGACTAACCAATTTCAAACTGAGAATGTTATATTTATATAAAAACTATGTCAATTCTGGTAGTTATTTAATATTAGTGAACTATTTTTCTATTTAACTATAAAAATAAACAGCAAGATTTATTATAAAAAAATAATTCAGCAGTAGTGTTACATTTTCCATATTAAGGAGCTGTGGGATGTACTATAACCCGAAATAGAGCTACACCATGAAGAGAAATATGAAAGAGTATTCAGCAATGCTACGGAGAGGAGGATTACTTTTTCATATTTCTCTTCATGGTGCAGCTCTATTCCGGATTACAGCATCCTTGTATACCTTTGTATACGCGCTGTTAATTTCACACATGTAACGATAGATGGGATATTATTATTAGTAATAATATTTTCCAGGCTCCACATTTTGTTCTTCGTCTAAGTAATTGCCACTTTGTTTTCTCCACTGAAAAAAATTGTCTGAATGTCGTCAGCCACACCTCTCTTTACTCCAGCTTTAAAAACTGTCCATACTATTTCTATAGAGATCTCAATTGAACTAGTGGTATGGAGCATTATATCTAGCACCAATACAATAGGTTCTTCGTATATAGCTTTAGCATTGCGAAGGCGTTGTCTTTAGATTTTTAAAAGTATCTTTTTGAATTTCATGATGATGGGACCCACAGTGTCAATATGTTCAATTAAATGAATTAAATATTTCATCGTCAATGAAATAAAAAGATTAAAATTGATCTCACACTCGCCTTTGCAATGCCCAACTGATATACCAAAAAATTGTGGTATTGAAGATAGATAATGTAAAGAATACATCCCACTTGGTCTCAATTTGAAATTGATTAATCTCAATTTCAAATTGATTATTTCCAATTTGAACTTAAAAAGGTATAGTTACTAAATTAAACTAAAATGAATTTTTCGAAAAAATTAAATCCGGCTAGTTTTTGCACAAAACCCTTCAAAATTATGATTAATATAAATGTTGTCATAGATTTTCAAACTAGCGATTCTTTATTACTGTTAATGTTATTCAACTTATTCTAGAGTTGGAAAAACGCCAAGAATTTTTTTGTCATAAAACGAATAACGTTAAGGTAGATAAGGAAAAGCTGACGTAGGAAGAATTATAGTTATTTTTTTGTCTGACGTTGGAAAAATGACAAATATTACGGTTTACGAAACAATTTCAATATACCAAGGAGATGTTGTGTTAGCATAAAACAACTGGTAAAATTGCGACATGCAATGCTCTCATGTTTTGGATGACAAAACTGTTATGATACCGTTGACTCTTGATAAGACACGATAAAGAGTGCAGGGAGTGGCAAAAGAAATTGCTTGGGTCCCCTAAACAAAAAACCATAAAACGACGTGAACGAAAAAACTCATTTTCGGCGTGGGATTATATTTGGGTGTCTCCTCCCCGGATGATAAAGTTAAAGCTCTTCAATTACTTTGCTGTAAAACGCAAACTTTCATTTTCCTTGCTATGGACGTAATATTTGTACGCCCTTAATATAGCTGTGGCCAACTTTTCTCATTTACGACTTAATTTTTAATCTCATTCTTTTTTTATCATTTCGTAAATATCATGTTTTTTTACAATGAAACCTTAAGTAATAAAGATAGATTTCGTGAAGTGAGTCACTAAGCGTCGAAATAGAGAAACGGATTTACGTTCGGATCAGGACTGTTTGCAATAAAAACTAGTTACGATTGGTTTGTTTTGCTACCACGGTTGAGTGATGCTATTTTTGCTGGTGCGTTTTGTAACGCAATGATTTAAGTTAAGAAAGATATACAGTGCGTTTCCCAACTCTTTTGTAGAACTTCCAAGGTTAGAACTACGTCATTATTAAAGCTCCGAATTAAACAAGAAAAATAAACTGTTTACATCCAATATATTTAAATTTCGTTTGGCGTAAAGTCCTCGATTTTAAGTGTATATTATTGGCATATCTAATAACGAGTTTTTTAACACGTTTCCATTAATACGAATCTTATCGTGTTTGGACATACGAGGCTAATATCGAATTTCCGATATCAGAGAACGTTTATTTTTAATTCGCTATTGTGAAATTGTGAGACGTAGATATTGATATACGACATACGCCCATTCAGAACATATTAAAGGGAAGCTTACGTTGTTGACCGTAATGTTATACCCTTGTTTATATAAGAATTGAAAGTGATTTGAAAGCATACAGTTTTAGATTTATGGGTCACCAAGATCCAATGATCAAAGTGAAATAATTTGCTATAAGAAAACTGTTAAGTATAATTGTGAAAAAATTAAACGGAAATAAAAAAGAAAAATAATAATCAGTTCGAAGTAATTCGTAAAAAGTTACTATAATACAAATGGCTTTTAATATAACATACCGTGCATTGGAATAATGTAAGTAATTATACCTTTTGGAATAAAATCTGAATGTTATTTTCGTCCTTGATGTATAGTAGTAAATATATTTATTTCACAGTTTCTGAGTTGAATAAGTAACAGTAATTACTTGTTATTATACCATTAAAATTCAATGGATTACAGATAATTTTAATAGTTTTAAGATCAAAAAGATCAAGATCTTACAGATAATGTTAAGATCAAAAAAACAATAGCTACATAAACATTCTAACAAGAAATTACTTATGTTAATCTAAACTTTCCCTATGTGTAAGATATTTTAGAAAAATTATCCCTATTATAATTAAAATTTATTTTATATTTTTTGTTTAATTTTTAGTTTAGATATTATATACCTCCATTTTTCCAATAGATCTCAATTTCTCTATTTTACTCGCTCTAAAGGGAACATGTTCCCTTATCAAAATTTTAAGCCGCCTTCGCCTAGTACAAAACTCAAGAAATGTTTATAGGTCTGAACATAAAACTCGAAATTGCCTACAACTTGAACGACGAACTCCGGCGAGCATTGCCTTTCAGCAACGTCGACGCTTTGCAATCGTACCATGTGTCTTCAAACCGCTGCTGGTCCTTTTACGATTCTATTGCGTGACCAAATGGGCTACGCTAAGATAACCCGGGAACATACATACTATACAATTCTGTGGTTCTTTGTTGTCAAGCCCTGACGATTTTCAGTCAACCTCAACTAGATATTCTCTTTTCAGTGACATAAAATCTTTTTGACAAAATAAGTACCTAAGTTTTTAATCAAACGCATTTTTAAAGATGTATAAAATTAATGTATACAGTTACCATCTCAGAAATTCAAGGGTACTTAAAGACTTCACTAAGACCGTTTTCTATTAGCTGAACTGGTGTACACCATTGCATAAGAGCGTGTTCTGTTAGTTGCACTGAATTAGTGTTTTGTGTTTTATTATATTTTGTTATTGTAGTTTAGAAAACATTTTAAACAATCTTAAGCCTACAACATACTTATAAGTGATCTTATTATCAGATTAGCAGTTATGGTTATGTTTGATTTCATTGTGTTCTGCTGAACTTGCCCTTTTTTGTACTAAGGTAGTGTGACCTATGCACCCACTATGCGCTCAATGTCAAATTCTGCTATAAATGTTTTATCACTACTCTCTTTTCGCGGAAAAATGTCTCATGCGTCATTACTTGTCACCGTTTTCTCGACATATGTCAAATATTTTTTTCTTTATTTAATCATATATGTCAGATAGAGACGAAAACCGAAAATAGTAGTCTAGGATACTATAATTAATTAATGACGCATGAGACATCTTTCCGCGAAAAGAGTATATTTATTTAGTATAGGTGCTGAAACATCAGTGAACACTTTGCTGGCTGGTGACGAGTTAACTCGTTCTTTCAAATCTAAACGTTGCCGACTGGTAACGAGTTAACTCGTCGTCATCACACTTACATTGCGGTGACATGACATAGTTTCTATGTAAAATTCCCGGTTAACAAAGTGTTAAGTGTGAAGGGTAGAGGAATGAAAGAGTTTTGCCAAATTGTTACCATGTTTTTTTTTAATTTTCTTTTGTAATCAAAATAAGTTAATAATAATAGTTCCATAATCATTATAGAAAATAAGTCTGGGCGATTTTTAATATTACTGAAAGAAGTTGAGAACTTAAATTCGGTCAAAACTCTTCAGTCTCATTAATTTTCAAAATTTGTTCATAATTAGAATAAATTTAACGCATTTAAATAAAGTAAAAACATTTCTTAACCTCCATAAATAAACCGCAGGGTTTTTTCAAACTTGACGAAATTTTTAATAAGACAGATTTTTAACTGCAAAATCTTTTATACCGTTTAGATATTTTTTAATTTTATCAGTAAAGGTGAGAGTAAATTTCACTTTTTAAAAATCATTCCTTAATTTCCAAAAATTGATTATTTGTGCTTTTTAAAAATTATATCTTGAGAAAATGTTGATGAGACCCTTTTAACCTTGTGATGTGTAAGAATTGTGACGTTATCTTATTAAAGATGGGCTATTTTTAATGTTAGTGAAAGAAGTTGTGAACTTAGATTCTGCCAAAATTCTCCAGCTTCATCAATTTTCAAAATTTGTTGATAATTATAATAAATTTAAGGCATTTAAATAATGTAAAAATATTTCTTAATCTCCATAAATAAACTCTGTACGATTTTTTATATTTGATCAAGTTTTTAAAGACAGATTTTTAACTGCCAACATTTTTTATTTCGTTTAGGAATTTTTTATTTTCATCAGTAAGGGTTAGGGTAGTGATAGCGAACCTATGACCCGCGGGTCAGACACTGACCCACGCAATCCTTTTAAGTGACCCAAACTATGATTTTTATGAACTTATATTTTATGTCCTGAAATAGAGAATAAACGAAAATATTTAAAGAAAGTTTATACGGAGAAGTTTAATATACAGAGTATAATTTTAATTATTTTCATAATGCGACCAAGCATAACTTACTCCATTTTTAATTAAATGTTAGTCCCGAAAATTACTGAATTGATAATCGAAGTTGTTCCTTACTTTTTATGATTGCTATTTTGTAATAGAAAATAAAGTTAATCATAGAAAAGGTTCATTGGTGGTTGTCAATGTTCAATTAATAAGATTTGAAATGTAGGAAATGCTATAAAAGTCGTTAATTTATCATAGTGCCGTGGTAAAAATGATGCGGTTAAATTAGAGAATAAAGTTTTCTTTTTAATATTTGAAAAAATTTGAGAAATCTGATCGAAATTTATTGAATTTTCTCAGTAAATCGTTGTTCAAAATGAGATACCTGTACTTGTATTAATAAATAACATTAGTATTTTAGAGCAGGTATGAAATTTTATTTTGTGTTTAGTCAAATACTCGGTGCAGGGGAACTGAAGTCATCCCAGTGATATCATTCTTTTAAATCGAGTTTTATTATTTTCTTCTTCACTAATTAGTATAAAAGTCTTAATACAAAAAAGGAGAAAGCTCTTTTACTCCTAGAAGTAAGGACCAAAGTTTATAAAAACACATTGAAATCCGAAATAGATTTAAGTTCAAATTAATGTAAAAATCATTTCTTAATTTCCAAAAATTAATTGTTTATGATTTTAAAAAATTAGCTAGAGTTTAAAAAAATGTTGATAAGCCCCTTTTAACCTTATGATGTGAAAGAATTATAACGTTAACACTATATCATCTTATTAAAGATGTTCACTTTCATTAAAGATGGGCGATTTTTAATGTTACTGAAAGAAGTTGCCAACTTAGGTTCAGTCAAAATTATTCAGTCTTATCAATTTTCAAAATATGTCAACAATTAGAATAAATTTAACACGTCTCAATAACGTAAAAACATTTCCTAATCTCCATAAATAAACTCTGTACAATTTTCTAAATTTGATCAAGTTTTTAATAAATACGGATTTTTAATTCTCAAAATTTTTTATCATATTTAGAATTTTTTAAATTTCATCGGTAAGGGTTAGAGTAAATTTGATTTTTTAGTCAGAAATAAAATCTTTTAACTTCGAATGAATGTAAAAATCATTTCTTGATTTCTAAAAACAAATTGTTTGATTTCTTAAAATTGGTTAGAATTAAAAAAAAAAATAAATGTTGATGAGCGCCTTTTAACCTTGTAATGTGTAAGAATTATAACGTTAACACTATATTATCTTATTAAAGATGTTTCGTTTAAAGTCACATTAACTGATATTTGACGAAGTGTTAAATCCAATCACATGTTTACAAGTTGTGACGTCTCCATAGGACGACCTTCGGGACGTGTGTGCAGTAATTTGTCCATTCCAGTGTTCCTAATAAGCGAAATACACGAGGTGATAAGCCTTTCGAGTCGTGCGGCTGGCCCACATGGGGGCGCGATATCGATTTGTCGGGAGCAGGAAAGAGCCGTCCTGCAGCAGCAGCGGAGTATCAGCGCAGAGGCGCGCGTCCTGCGGCCCGAAACCCACCCATTTTGCTGTTTACGATCGTCCCGTTCGCCCTACTTTCCCGCTAATCGATGAGCACAACAACGACGCTGATTTTTCCGATTTTATTTTCTCCTCCCAAGTTTTACGACCCTTTTCTATTCGCGAAACCCGGTCGTACGTATCCGGATAAAAAACTTACGATGAAGTAATCGAAAGTTTAATAGATTAACAATCTTACATTAGACCAACCAGATATATTTAACAAACACACTTAAGATGCAAACGACTGTAAACACTCGTTACGCAACATCAGTCGCCAAGTGCCTATAAATATAATGCTCAGCCACCGACCAAAAGCCAAATTCACTCACTCTGTTTGTTTTGCCGCTTCTAATCGGAAAATAATGGCCTACCTCCGTTTTCGTTAATTTTCTGTTGAGTGGAAAAACATTCATTAGGTAAGCAGCATCGGGCTTAATTAACGCACAATATCTCGTAAGTAGGGTAAACAATGGCGATAAAAAACGGACGGAAATGCATTAAGGTTGTGTTGTGACTTGATTCGTCGGCAATTACGGCACATGATATACTGAGGAAATGATGTTATCGTTACGCTACCGATAAAGGTTATGTATAACGTAAAAACTTGACTAATTAATAGACTGAAAGAGGAAGTAAGAATTCAGGGCTTCTTTCAAGGAAGTATCTTATAGTATAATGAATTAAATTTGAGGTCTTAATAGATACTGTAGTAAATCTAAAGTTAATATTAAAACTTTTAAGGTTGGAAAAAAAATCGTGAAACAATGCTGAAGACCAAAAGATAAACAAACTTGCCAGCATATTGATATTTAAGTCGAAATGTAATTTGTGAGATTTAATTAGAGATAAATTTTTAGTTTACGATTGGTGATGATGATGAACTTTGAAGTAATCTCACAGCAATAATTTCATTTTTTACAACAATTAGAGTTATAGTCCTCGAGGCAATCAATACATGGAAGTTCAATAATATGAAGTTTCTGTTTATTATAATCTCGTTATGATTTTTAGTTTTATGTTTTTCTAGGAAATAAAACTGCCTTAGTGGAGATTCTATATCTTGCAACTCTACATAAAGATTTTGTATTATTTTGTGAATAAGTCTGCTCTATCTTGAATGTAAAGATGGATTAGTTCTTTAAGAACTGAATATTGCATTGGACAGAAGTGAACATATGATGTGTGATCAAAGCGATTATGGTTTCACGGTCCGTCTAATTCTGAACCACTTTCTCCTGCCAACGTGAACTTTATGTCGACGATATTTCCTGCGATCATAATATGACATTTAACGCTTCGCGCGACAGAAAAATAACAAATGCCAATTTCTGTGCACCTATTCATAGGAGGCATAAAGTCGTCCGGAATGTTGGCATCTGTCCCGTTGATTTCACAGTCGGTCCGAAGCCGAACGAAACCAATGCTGTCACTGGGCCAAATGTTGGCACATTTGGCAGTGGGACACACATACTCTTCGTACGGCCCAAATAAGATCGATACTCTCTTATGAGATTCGGTTAAAAATGCATTCGCCACTTACGGAAACGAAACATCGATCCTACCTCTACAGTTAAAAATAAAACTTATGTAATTGTTAATGATATGAAATCGTGGTTCAAATTGTCAAAGGTAGTCAAACCAATTGAGAAAATTGCTTATTGGAATCTGTCCATAAAATGTTATGTTTTGAGACTAAATTTTCACTTACGGTAATGATACTCTAGAACAGTTAAAAATAAAATTCGTCGGAGGTCATTAAACCAAATGAAGTCGAAGTTCAAATGAAATTTGAATTTAGCGGAACATTTCCACCAAAAATAAATCTTCCAAGATTAAATTAGACACATAAATTAAATCCTAGTGATTGCATAAAAAAAGAAACATTTCGATTTATTTCAAAACACTTCGCTCACTTCACGCTAACCACCCATTAATGGACACTAATTATTTAAGTCTGTTGACTTACTCATTATCCACACAGCGTTACTTAACGGGTAAAATGAGTCGAATTACTAAAGTTGCCCTTGAACCGAACGCGCACGGGTTTGCTTTCTACGGTCTTTCCTCGAAACAACAACATACAATTTCATTCGGTCGGTTAACCAACACGGAGGGTACACTATTTTCCGAATAGCAAAACCGAAACGCGCGTGTTTGCCGTCGACAAACACTAACCGGGCACGATCGCTTATTGACATCGTCGAAACACGGTCATAATTGCAAAGGTCGTCACGAAATCGTTCTCATCCGCTTCTGTAACCGATTGCGTTTTGCCATTCACGTCCTTCTGCCACTATAAAACACGTGTGAGAAATATTTTTTTTATCTTTCGAGCGTGTATTTTAAATTTGATTCTACAGGTTATGGATATTGATCATAAAAAATTGTATCTCTTTGAAGATTTGAAGTATTGATATCATTATTTTTCACACATATCTATATGAAGGATCTATGAGCTATAAGAAATCGTAGCTGGGGATTATAGAATGACAACTGGGAAGCGGATGATTTTAAAATTACTAACACCAAAACGAAGCTTACACTATACTATTTACAATGTTTACCAAATGTGGAAGATAATGTCATAGAGATGGTATCCATTACGTTGAATGTAATTATTTTCCATTTTTATAAAATCGTCAATAGCTCGCTTTCATGCTACTTGTGAGTATTAGTACTACATCCTGAGTATTTACACGTCAATTTAAAGACATCTACAGAAAAAAAATAACAAATTGACAGATCTGACAACTTTAGGGTGAACAACACATCTCCAAATCTCCAAAACGTGAAATGTGTTTTCATGGGAATTAAATAACACACTAAGTTCACCAAATAGCATAGTCTAAGCTTCATACTGGTGTGAATAAAACCTTGTCACCCAGTATAAGAAATTATATATTTACAGAAAAGTTTCATAGAAAATCAGAATAAAACCGAGAAATTTTTATGATTGCCCAGATGGTCAGCCTAATGGTGTATGCTCGTAAAATTTCAAACGTTTAAAATTTTACTGCTCCGTTATTGTTGTTATTACTCTTTGCTTGTTAAAACAGGTCGCAATTTCAGCAAGGAAATTAAACGTTTGGAAAGCTTTTCACACGAAAACTGCTTTCCAAGTAAAAGTGTTATTTTATTTCTTATTCACCAAAGAATATTTTACCTTTTCTCCTTTACACATCTTTAACAAAAAGTAAGTGGGTAAAAATTAGTGATGTGACGAATAGTGATTCAACCGAATAACCGAATACCGAATATTCGGCTAAATTTGAACCGAATATTCGGCCTTTGTTGAATGGCGTGAAAATAAGATTCAAAGAAATAGAGAATGGAAAAAATTATTTTATGGCAATGTTTTTAAATCCCCGATATCGTTTAAACTTTTTCTCATGTGAAAACATATCCGTTATAAGGCATACAATTTTTTGGAAGCACTTGGAAGAGACTCCAACCTCGGAATCAGTAGTAGAGATGATACAGAGCGCGATGGAAATGATAAAATGAATATAAACACAAATATCCAGCAACTGTCCTCTACAACAGGTAAAAATTTGAATAGAAAGTATTTTTCGTTTTGAGATTGCTATAAAACCATAGCTGAATCTAGTAAGGCCGTTAATGACTGCAGTCCTAGAAATAGAGTAGCAATTGAACTGGACAGTTACTTGTCTGAGAAATTACTAATGAGAGAGCAAGTTGCATTTGTTTAGTGGAAACAACATAACTTGTAATACCCAAAAATGAGTAAACTGGCAAAAGTGTATTTATCAGCCCCAATAAATATAGTTTTCAATTCGGCCGAATACCGAATATTGCAAATGTAGCCGAATACGTCGAATACCGAATAATTATTCGGCTTCGGTCCCATCTCTAGTAAAAATGACTGATATAAGAGGCTTCTTGTTCTGAACGCAAAGTGCCCAGAATACCAAAATTAACCCGATTAGAACTTTGTAGTTAACGTTATATGGCATCCATCAAACTTAGTAAACATTGCATGTACAACGTAATAATTTATGCAACGTTCGGTACAATTTATGCAATTGCTAAACTAATTGAGAATTATAGCGTCGAGATGTAAATTACGACGTCACCGTCATTTGAACCGTACTGGATCGTATAACAAAGTGTTATCACGGAGTTTCATTACGGCCACTTGTTTCATGGAACGTTCACATCCCGTTGATTTTAACGTCGATGGTTTATCTTCTAGGATAAACAAACATTGAGGTTTTCTCAATCGATCAAGTTATATCTTATCAATAGATAAAATAAGAAACACTTAATAAATAATCCAACCGGAAAAATAGGAAGACAGTGGGTAAAATTAGTAGTAATTTGAATCGCGAAAGTTCCATTAACGCGATTGCGTTTATGCTACTTGCAACTTGGTGCATTTGCCAACATTTTATGTAAAAATAAAAGCCAGAGCTTCAAACAAAATGCCAACAATGTTGGCTGGTATGCATGCATAATTGACATTTAAAAATTTGTGAATAATGGTAAATTAACTAAAAATAATTTTCGTGTGAAATATTATTACAGTTCTGGTGAACCTTTTCATGACTATTGTAAGATTAACAAGCAATGAAAGGATTAGCGTTTAAAATATTTTGTTACCTATTTATGATTTATTTAAAATTTCAAAAACTGTTATATAATAAAGTCTTAATAATCTCTAAATTATAGAATAATATCCTTAAACTCTTTATGATAATCTTTACGTATCTTAAAAAAAAATCACGTTTCTTTGAAAAATAGTTTACAATAGTACATTAACAATTCTGCGAAACTACGATCCGTTATGTCATAACAAATCCGTACAACTCGTCCCATTTAAGTGTAAACGCCACAAATTGGAATTGTGCGGTTCTTCTTTAAACCAAGTACACAAGTGTATTTCCAGGTAATAAAAATACAGGATTTACCGCAACCTTCGGTTGTGTCTTTTGCTGTACAAGGTTAAGTAAAGTCCGTTTAGTCGTTATTTCTTTTTAATTCCCGTCGTTGACGTGTTGTAAATAACCTTAAGTTGAAATCAACGTGATTCGTAATATCATTATCATCGACAGGAAATTATAATGTAAATGGAGAAGAGTATGCATGTAGTGCTTCGTGATGTGCATAAATTGCTAGTTATTATGTTTGAGTTCCATTCAACTTTGCGATTTTATAATAAAATGATAGGTAATTTACTGTCTTTACTTCAATGTTCAGATAAATAAGTTAAAACGTGGCGTTGTGGTTTCAATATTGAAAAAATTTCATGGAATTTTATATATAAACATATTATTTACTTATTTAAGTCATAGTATATTTGTTTTATATTACAAGATGTGTTATGTAAAATATGCCATAAATTGTTTATTAGAATTTATTTAGTTAAACGTGGTAAATAATATTTTTTTCTAACATTGAACAAACAATTTATACAATATCTTTTTCTTATAATTTCAAAATCAATTTCTATTTTTTCACCTCGTACGTATTATGAAATATCTAATAGTATAAGTAAGAAAAGAAACGATAGGTTAATAATGAATAATCGATTCATTCGATACTATTGCTGGATGATACTAATTTGACACAAAATATTGAACTTTTCTGGGGCTGGGCTCTAAAACGTAGGCGGAGTTTAAGGCCAGAGTTCACTAGGTGAGGACCCTCGGTCGACCTAAAACCCAACATGACCGACATAGAACCAACCCTAGGAGTACTTTTTTCTATTTAACATTCCATTGAATTTTAGCTTACGAGTTATTTTTTAAAGAAGAAACAGTACTTACCAAAATCTGGTTGATCAGGAGTCGAAAATCGAAGATCTGGTTTAGGTGTTGATGCAAGAGACTGCAGCGAACGATCGGCGATAGAAAACGGCGGAGGCGCTCGCGTCGAAAGATTTATTAGCAAAAAGATCTAATTGAAAATATATATAAGAAAATAACCGAAACGCGTTAGCAAACCAACTTAGAATCGGGATCTTTTTCCTATTTTCGGTTCATACGCCGGGTACTCTTAATTTTGTCGTTACGATTACAGTTATAAAAGTAGAAAAATATAAAAGTAGTGTTTCAGTGTCGGACTAGCGGTTTTGTCACTAAAACGTACGCGTTACGCTACGTGTACCTTAATGTATACATATATCTATATAATATATATATTTATATATATATATATATATATAATCTTACACTCACTCACGCGGCTTTCACAGCACAGTGGCACTAGAACTGCCGCTCGTGTCGATATATAACTCGGTCTGCGTTCTGGGCCCTTACGTCACCCGTGACGTCACACGAATCGTTACCGGGCAACGGTTTGTTTGGGATCCGGGGGCGGGACGGGACGCTGGGATAAGGGGGCGCAGGGGGGCAAAGGGATGGCTAGGCGGTTGCGTCACTAGTGCACCCGAACCCGGCCCTGCGTTGCCTCCAGAGACCTATTTAGCATCTGGGACCGTTTCTTCGCGGGGGACATCATCCATTTGATTGATTGAAGCGAATTGGTTGGTTCGCTTTTGGTACATCACTGAATTGTAAGAAATGTACAGAGAGAAATAATGAAAAAGTTGGTGCAAGGAATACATTTTAGATAAAAAGAAGGAAATCGTCCATCATTCAAGTTTGCACTTAAAACATTCTGAAATCTATAATATTAGTAATTTATTTATAGATTAGCAAAAACAACAAAAAGAAAATGCAATATAGCAAAATAACAAATCTTAAAATTTTATCCGATATCAAAAGAGCTACTTATTGTTAGACATGAAATCACATTCATCAAATAAGATTCAAGAATCAATAACTGTTTCAATAGAAATCGATGTTCCCAAGTTAAAACGACATGAGGTTAAAATCGTAAATTTTGTAAAAAACAAGAAACGTTTAATACAAAAATTATACAGGGTGTATCTGAAATCCGTGTACAACGTCAGACCACAGATTCCTTGGCTCAAAATAGGTCAATTTAAGTTAACTTATCTACATCCAAAGTTGCTTCGTTTCGCTATTAGAGGACTTTAAAAATAATACTTTTTGTAACTTTTTCTTAAATTACTCGAAAAATCTGTGTTAGATTTTATTCATTTTTTGATCATGTCTTTATATCAGCTGGATACAGCTTTCTGTGGAACAAATTCGAATTTCGTAACATACAGAGTGTTTAGAAACACTCTTACCGCAAGTTATTCATCCAAATCTTTTTAACCAGCCTGTATAATTTTCTAACAATTCCTTTTCTGAATAGCTACATTCATTTAGAAACTATTTTCTCTCTTGCAAAATTTCAGTTGGGCAAACGGTTTAGGCACAAAACAAGATTTTCTAAATGCCTACAAGCCCAAAGCGGTAAATTAAGGTAACATTAACAAAATTCAAAGTACCAATTTCTTCACGGGATATGAAGATCTTTCAAGAAAACCACATGTTATAGGTTTGGAAGTAGTTTGTTGTTTAAAATTTTCAAATTGTCGCCAGCATTTGTGAACGTTATCAAGGTTTAGCCCTTTTAGTCCGTATTATAAAGATTTTACTGCAGAATCGAAGGAAATAAAGAGGAAATCATGCTCCTGTAAACTGGTCAGCAAGATCAGTAAACCTAGCACCTTCTGATTTTGTTTATTGGGTATCATAAAAGCAAAAATGCAACGAAAAGAGCAAACAGTAAAAATGTTGCACATTGTATTATTTCTGCTCTGATGATGGTCAGAAATCCTGGCAACATTTTGAGCAAAAACTACTTCCAATCCTCTAAAATGTGGTTTTCTTCAAAGAGCTGCATATCCTGTGAAGAAATTACTACTTTGAAGTGGGTTAATGTTACCTTAACTTACAGATTTGAACTTGCAGGGAGTTAGAAAATGCTTTTTGGTGGCTAAACCGTTTGCCCAACGGAAATTTTATAAGAGAGAAAATAATGTCTAAATTAATGTAGCCATTCAGAAAAAGAATTGATAGAAAACTATACAGGGTGGTTAAAAAGGTTTGGATGGATAACTTGTGGTGAGAGTGCTTCTAAACACTCTGTATGTTGCGAAATACGAATTTGTTCCACAGAAAGCTGTGCCCAGCTGTTATAAAGACGTGATCAAAAAATGAAGAAAATCTAATGAAGATTTTTTGAGTAATCTAAGAAAAACTCAGAAAAAATATTGTTTTTAAAGTCCTCTAGCGGCAAAACGAAGCAACTTTGGATATAGATAAGTTAACCTAAATCAATCTGTTTCACGCCAAGGAATCTGAGGTCTTACGTTGTACACGCATTTCGGAGACACCCTGTATATTTTTTTAATTTTTCAGCTGGTTGATCAACTATTGTTTTCATAAACTTTCATTTTAACAAGGACACGACAAATTAAAATGTTGTTGTTTAACTCACTTTAATTTGTCTATTTGTACAACAAATTTTTGCCACTTAGGAGAGTTTTAGAGCTTACGCTTTTTAATTTTTTTTTTAATTCTTGTAATGTAGCTTACAGTGGCGCTTAACTACACACATTTAGCGCTTATGCCGCTGTGCAGAAAAGCTTAATTTTCTCGAATAGGATCGCTGCTTAGTCGTTCATACATTTTAAATGTAAAATAATATAAACACATTTATCCCTTATGTCGCCTATACAAAATGATTCACCGTGAGAGCCTCTTCCTGATGGTGTGAATAACTCATTTTAGAAATTGTTTACAGCCTTCGTTTAAAGCAAATAAATAATAATAAATATAAATAATAAATATTCTATTCATGACGATTGCGAGATGATAGAAGAGTATAGATAGCGTTGAGTAGGTAATAAATATTTATAAATTTGCTTATGGTAAGGAATACTGTAAAGTTTATATTAATTTCTCTAAATATTTATTGTTGGTTTGATTATTGTGAAATGTCCATAGTCGTATATTGTTATCATACTTTTATATCGATAGATGTTTTTATAGTATAGGCTGTCTCATAAAGAACGACAGATTTGAAGCTGTTATAAATCGAATTTATTTATTTAAAAGCAGTAAACAAAGCACACCATTCTCCTCAGAAGATGTTGAAATTAAAAAAAATAAATAAATACAGTCGAGCATATGACCATCCCTACCAGCCCTATATGCCAAGGATGGCCACACTTGGTGATACTTAGAGCCGTATTGAAAAATCGAACATTTTTAGGAACCTAATCGGAAAAATTCGCCCCTTCAAAAAAGGAGATCCCGTAAGTTATACCTCCTGATTCCCTTTCATTACAAGGAACAAATTTTCTTAAAAATTCTGCAGTATTTAAACAGATTTTACATACTGAAAACCTACTACAAATTATTTATGAAATGTTTTTAATTGAGCCGCAATGAAACTCAAAAAGAGTTTGGCCACCGTTGCTGTATGTGAAAAAGATTCGTAGAATATCTTGTTTGAGTTTCAAATAATTACAGGTTTTGTTTTGATATGTTGTGTACCTCCATAGAAAAGTCACAAGGTGATATCAGGTGTTCATTTAAATTTGTGCTCAAGTAAGCTATAAGCTCTACTATCATCTTTATCCCGTTCGTTTCCTACGTATCTCTTCATCATTATCTAATAAACATTCAAGGCATGCTTGAGCACGAATTGAAATGAACAACCGATATGTCACAAGATATATCCATACCTGGTTGTTCGCATTTAATCTTCAGTATCTACTGCACGAAAATTGCGTACTTTACTTGCTTCTTTTAAATAAATAAATTTAGAATAGTGGATATTTATTTTAACAAATATATCATTCACGAGGAAAACATAAATTATTACAATCTATGGATTGTCTCGCATTGAGAAATTCTGGTACATATTTACATAAAGGAAAGTAAAGTATAAGTGTAAATATAAGACATGCTAGAAAACACCAATTAGAACCTGTCCAAGTTTAGATTAGACCATAGTGTATGAGCGGCCAACCCTTAATTAGACTGTAATTTACTAAAAATAGAGCGTAATCAGTGTGTTCTAAGAGTTTTTGAACCCATGGTAAGGATATCCACCTACTTAAATATTTCACCAACCTGCACGTATTAAAATCGAAATATGGGATAACATACTAATAAGCAATGTAGAATTGTTAAATAGTAAGTTTACCATTTGACGATTATATTGTACCATTTATTACCGCATTGAGTTTTTGATTGATATTTGTGGGTCGCTAGTTAAAATAGTTTGCGAAACACTATCTAGTTTATCATACAGTGTGCACCCATTCGACCTGCGGATAGACACATTAGCAATAAGTGAGCGGAGTTTGCGCTCTGAGATATATGGAAAGCTTTAAAGGATTGAGAACGGGTGGTTTTTGTTAAGGTGGTTTTATCAATTGTTTTCACTAACAAAAAAATGTAAAAAAGGTTTTATTTTTTACATATTTTTTTTTAATTAAAAAGAAATAAATCCCTCGTACACTGTACTAGCAATTTTCTTAGTTATGAAGCATAAGATCATGTCACTGCAAAAAATACTATAGCAATAAATTTTCATCCCAACTTCATACTAATAAAGAAAAACATGAAAAGCCGACATGAAAAAATTCATGCTCGTTTATTTAATAAATGTTCAAATAATCCACCCTTTTGAGCTGAACAATAACCCAACCGGTTGTAAAAATTCTGTCGGACGTTAGCAAATACATCCGGATTAATCGTATTGCTTATTTCAATAATTTTTGCTTGTAACTCCTCTAAATTTGCCGGACGGTCATCTCCATACCCGTAAATTGAATTATTTAAAAAGGCCCACAACAAATAATCGTTGGGGGCTGAATCAGGGGATCGTGCTAGCCATTTAATAGAACCTGAATTAGCTATCCACCTATTTTGAAAAGTCATATTTAAAAAATATGCCACGTTACGGATATTGTGGACCGGACAGCCATCTTGCTGAAACCAGAGATTATTAATATCATAACGTTCCTGAATTGCAGGAAGAACAATAGAAAACAAATATCTAGACTTATTGTTCTGCAATAAATCTAGATATTTGTTGCCGTTTAAATTTCCATTTATGCCAAAGGGTCCGATTATTTCGTTTCCAATAATTCCTGCCCATACATTTAATTTTTGAGGGTATTGTGTTCTCGTGGGAACATTCAAATAGAGGTTTTCACGGGACCAATACCGGCAAGTTCTAAACTAATGACGACCATGTAAATAAAATGTTTTTTCGTTCGACAATAAAACGTTATTTAAAAATAATTCATTTTGATGGCATTGGTTAATCACTCTTTCACAAAACTCCATACGGCCGTAATAATCATCCGGAAAAAGTACTTGAGATATTGAAATTTTATATGATCGGTATTTATGTTTATGTAAAATTTTTATCACTGTTGTTCAAGTTCTGCTAATGCATATATTTCTAGTTCCAATGTGCTAATATTATCGTCTGCTTTATTTTTGTTTTTTTTTTGATTTATTAATGTGAAGTTTGACTCGAAATGCTTCACCGTATTTCGAATAGTATTTGCAGAAGGAATTGGTGTTTCCGGATAGTTCACAGCAAATACATCGCGACATATTTTAGCAGAATTTCCACAATAAAATTGGTTTACTTTATTGTTTTAATTCTTGCCAAATCATTATGCACCCAAGCCTAACTAAAATCGCTAAACAAATGGAGTAAATATGAAAAGCCAGATTTTATCGTAAGTCGGGGTTGATTCGACGCCTGCCTAGGAATCATGTCATAGCTCAATGCGAAAAAGTAAGATAATGCATGATTTTTTGTTAAAATAAAAATTTATTTTCTTTACAACATCTAAAAATTTCATTTCACGACTAGAACGGTGCGGTTGATTACGTCTGTCTTCATCGCACTTCGAAGTTCGTGTGATTACTGCGACCTGCGGATAGGGCTTTTCAATGTGTTAGACAAGGCATCGAATTGCATACGATTTTAATGATGTAGATAAAGAGACACATATCAACTCCAATCGGCCCGATAAGTAAACGTAGTATATCTGTCTTGTGTTAACTAATGGAAGTCTTACGGTCGTCCTTTTCCCACTTACGTTAAACGTATACATATTACATTTATTACATACATATTAGAATTTATTTTGAATGATCAATGTTTAGAACGAATGACATATTTTCAAAATTTCACGGCCTCTGTTAATGTCGGCATTGTAAATGATATGGTTGTCTATCTTTAAGAATGTATTAATGAAGGGTTAAATTATGTATAGCAAAACTTGCAGGGTTTACGTTATTAATAGTTATATTCTTAATGCTAGCTTAACATCGTAGTTAAAAATTATTATTTATTGTAAACATTATACTCTATTTTACAAAATACACTTTTTGTTTATTCTTTAAATTCACAGAGAGAGACCTAAAGATATTAAAAATAACGTTTTTAATTCAAGTTAACATGATTAAAATTTGTTGACATTTATAAGTAAACGAATTCAAAATTTCCTCTAACATTAGTAGTGTTAAACGTACCGTTAACATTCGTGTTAAAAGAAACAATTACATTAAAGCTCGTTTTACTTTTAATATCAATGTAACAATTACCATAATAGTAATTATTTTGATATGATTGATATTTGATCAAAAACGAAAACTTGACCTAGCACAGTAAGTTAATCCTTAATTTAATTCAATTTTATAAAAAGTTATGTACGACATTTGCATTTAAAAGTAATTTTATTTGGTGGTGTAGTTGAAATCTTTTCCACTCACAAAATAATATCTGATTTTTTAACATTTACATATTGTTAGAAATAACTCTTTTAATACATTTCACCATTTGTATTTTTAATCTTTTTTTCTTTTTAATTATTGAATCATACTACATTTTTGTATACTCGTGCAATAATGTTAATAAATCAGCACTTGAACAGAATATTCTTGATCATAACATCAAATTATGTTATTTATTTCGTGTAATGAGTGAAAATCAAATATCACATCCATTCTACCAGTCGATAATTAATGAATAATGAAACGCTTGTACTGTACTTTTACTGGTTTTTTATTGTATGTCGCTACTAGTTTCGGCTTTTCGCCATCATCGGACAGCTTGCTAAATGTTATTTACATCAATTTTACTTTACTCGGAGATACATTAAACATTTTAAAATTCACAGTTAAGACAATTAAAATTAACACGTGTTTACAAATATCTCGTACATCGTAAAATGTATTTGTACATTTTACGTAGTAAGCTGCCTGATGATAGCGAAAAACCGAAACTAGTAGCGATATACAATAAAAAACCAGTAAAAGTATAGTACAAGCGTTTCATTATTCATTATTTATTTCAGTTCATAAACTTCTTCGAAGAGTTCATTTTTATGAATTCAACTTTCACATTTCTACTAACAAATAAGAGTGAACTAAATGTGCAAAACTTACTATTATGTCCTTTTGTGTTCCAAAAATTTCCTTTAGGCACAACTCCAGCATCCAAATGACGGTTACCAGTGCCAGCATTGTGTTCAAATCGCGATATTCCATGCTATGCAGAGTTGCTAATGGCAAGTCATAATTAGTTTATGTTTTTGGTAGCACATTACTATTTTATCTAACCTGAATATTACTACTTTGTGAGTAATATTGAACAAAAGATAGATATTTTATGGAGGACAGTTTTCTTCTAATGCTTCAGTTGAAATATTATATGGTTTCCACAAATAAACGGCTTGCAAAATTATTATAATTCCTACATGTTCTTCTCCTTTTCAACATTAATCGGGCTTTCAAGCTAAAATCAAACGTATGTTCTCATTATACTTGTCCATTATCTCATTTAAGACATTGGGAATTTATAATAAGGGATGCTACATATCACACTCATGTTATGACGTGTCATGCATGATATGGTCAGTGCAAGGTGACTACTCCACTGAATTGTGTTATCTCATAGCGATGAAGATTATTTGCATACGTACTTGAAAAATCTTTCTAAATAAAGTAGGTTATAAATATATACCTACTTATTTCTTTCACGGATCGAAGATTTTAACAATAAAAAGTTTCGATTATGACGTACGAACCTGGATTAGTTTATAGGGTCCATCATGCAAAGTCTCGTGCTACCCTAGGTAGTTTTCGTGACGTCCAAGCAAAAATGCTGTTCGCAAAGCTTTAGTAGGAAGATCGGAAAAACTGCAGGAACCTGCGGCCCGGGAAATTGTTATTCCAAGAAGGGACAGAAATTGCGCCATTAATAATGCAGGAGCGAAAAGTGCCACTACGAAATGCAAAGCGGCCGATCGTACAACGAATAGGGCTACTGTAATTTTGGGAAAGGTCAGTGAATAAGTGGTATTTGATGAAAAATTAAAGAGATGACCAAGTAAAGTTTTGTAGAGGGTTTTAAACTTTAAAGATAAGCTTTAAAATCCTTGACAATTATTTTTGTTAAACGTGTAAAGTCGTATAAACACCCACAAATATATAGTGGCTCTATTTAAAAGTAAAGAATAGTGACATAGTGATTTATAGAAGACAACTGTATACGCAATAAATAATCTAATAAATTTATATGTGGTTACAAAGAAGATGGAAACACACAATTTAACATACTTGTAGCACGAGAAAATAATGTCATTGACCTAAAATTCTGCATTCAATTATAATTACGTAAATCATACTATACTAAATAAGTACACCCTTAATTATATAAAGATAGGTATGTATATCTTTGTTTTTCTCCAAGTTTTCTTTGCCAACGTCCACCATCTCGCAAACAAAGTCGCACGTCAACATCGTTATAACAATGAACATTACGAAATAAGATGTTATTCAACAGGCTAAAGGTATTTATTTACTCGGCGCGTGTAAAAATATACAACTTTCCAAG
Organism: Digitonthophagus gazella; assembly: GCA_036711955.1. Taxonomy (NCBI): domain Eukaryota; kingdom Metazoa; phylum Arthropoda; class Insecta; order Coleoptera; family Scarabaeidae; genus Digitonthophagus; species Digitonthophagus gazella. The sequence goes on from JASCIT010000001.1 coordinate 14,974,551, forward strand.
AATTACCGTCATAACTCTTTACAATTTATTGGTACTCATTGCCAATTGCACGTGAAATATCATAGCATTTTCGGTGCAATTAGTGTGGGCGCGAAAACTGACTGTGTTTTTGGCAAACCCGTACCAGAAAGGAACCTCGTTTATTTTAAATCCAGCATTTTTGTATCCGTATTCATCGCGAGGATGTTGTTATTGTTCCAAGCCTGAAATAAACGAAATGAAATTTCAAAGTCGCTTAAGCTAAAATTAGTTTTAAGGCGTATCTTTTTCAATATTTACTTATTTGTCTATTTGTTAGATGGTGTGTGTCTCGTGACGAATGTAATTATGATTTAGGAACACAAGATTTGTAAAATCATACAATAGGTGCTAAATATTGCATCGTTTACCCTTCTTATTCGCTCAAGTCGTAAATTGAAAAGCAGTAATAAACTTTGGAGATCGCCTCTTATCACCTTGTAGTCTTTTTTATGGAATAGTAATAGAAAAAGTGTCTTTTTAAAAGAGAAACTATACTCTTTAAATATTTGCAAATACCTTTAGCTTTTTATATCTAAATAAAAATCAATTTAACATCAGTTATTCAATTTAATATTTTATTATATTCAATTATATCTATATTACTCCAAAATATTTTACATGTCTGCGTTTATTGTTATCATATAATTTTCAAATGTAAATATGAAGTGAATTTGGTTACCTCATTAGGTAGTAATGAATATATCAGGGATAATTAGTGAACTGCCAGCTTGAAATTAAATTCCCAATTAAAACTAGAACTGTCTGCTCTACTGTATGTTTTTGTTTATTAAACATTTATTACGTAAACTGAGGTTATTTATCCAAAATAAAATGTAATAACCTTCAATCTTTTTATTAATATTTAAATCCCTGCAATATAATAAGTATCGTACTTGATTACAAGTAATTTTTATTCTATTTAAATGTTAGTTTAGAAATATAAACTGATATTCAATCTATTATAAGCTTCTTGCTGTGTCATGTTGGCTTTGTACTTTTACAATATTTTTTATTTTTTATTTGTCATTTTCCAAGGTAGTAAACGCCGCGTAAGTTTAGCAAGATAAACAACTTTATTGCTCCGTATTGCTGTTTTTCAAATCTTTCGATATCGTCCGTTTCGTTGTAGTCTGATGTTGATGCGAATCTTTATAGTATATCATAAACTGCTAAAAGAAATAAACTGTCCATGTCTGATTGTTTGCTTCGCTACCTATATAAAAAATTAAGATATGGTTTTATACAAATATTCGCGGTTTCACGTCTTCTGCTTTGCTTATTTGCTTTGTACGTATCTCTTAAAAAAATAACGTCGTAAATCCCATGTGTGCGAAAAATATTTGCAGACGAATGGGAATTTAGGACGAATTTCTTTATTGCTCTCGTAAAAGATTATATTAGCGTTTTGATTGTTTCAATTTTTTTCTTCTTATAAAATTTTCTATTACTATTTACTTTGATGTTTCTTTTCTCATAATAGTATATAAAATTATGTTTTAAATAAGTACTAATTATTTTTCAAAACATTTGTAACATTTACTTAAAGAAAACATGTTTCACTTCAATGTAACTAGCAAATTTCAAAGGTTAATATTGACGAAGTACAACCTTATCTTATTTGAAACTATTCGCCCATGGCCTTAAATATAAGTCATCAACCAAAGGTTTGTTTGTTCTAAAATTATTAGTAGTACAGAAATATTAACAGTTTGGACGTTTTCCAGACAAAAAAAAGTAAAAACACGCGACCAGCGTCGTTAAACCGTGAGGTTGACTAACACTTAGAAATAGAATAAACGAAGGGAACTCTGATAAAGTTCATTGAAATCGGCCAGAAACTTTTACGTAAGAAATTATTAGTTATTGCATATTGTTGTCGCGATGCATTATTGAACGGACGCTTGTTTTAATTCACGAACTGATTTATTTGCGATTGTGCAGATCGAGTACGGTCTTTTTATGGTTCGAAATTAAAAACCTCGCTCACGTACCTGTTATTGTTTGACCGTGGGCTATTGTTTGTTTTATAATTAGTGCAATTATGGCCCGTTTTGAAACTGCTTGGTTACAGCTTAAAGTCTATTTTTTAAAGAAAAATAACTACCTATTACATAAAATAATGCTTCGAACACTTTGTAAGCTTTTTGATTTTGGTTAATGTGTTTCCTGAACCTTTACACATTTTTTAATTTTCATCAATATTTTTGCAAATTTATACCAAAACTAATACATTAGACAATATACATTCTGAAATATTCAATGTAGGATTATATGTCAGTTCGTAAAGCTTACCCGAAATGATTTCGGATTGATTAAAAACAATGAAATTGTTTCTTTTTAATCACATGTAAATATTTTCATGTTGTGAGCTACTGAAATCTCAGATCGGCAGTTACGACTCTGTGAACAGAATTAGAATATTTAATAAATTGCTTGTTATAACTCGATCACGTTATCAACCGACACGAGATAAACCATCTTTCTTACTATATTTCTCAACTTAAATTGTCAAGAACAACACCTACTTACAGTGATGAGTAGTTTGTAACGCTCTCTATACATAGTAGTAAAGATAATTTTTTAAGAGTAGTGGATGTGCAATAATAGAAAAACACAAGCCCTACATGAGCTGCAAATTTCTGGCATGCACCTAAAATAGGTCTCATATCTGTATAGAACAGGGGTGGGCAACCTTTTGTATAGTGGGGGCCAGATTACGATTTACTTTTCGTAAGCGGGCCGGAATAGAAAACTGACAAATTTTTGTTACTTATAAGTTTTTTTAATATAAAAAATACAGTTAATTATTAGATCTCCCAGATTTCCTGTTTTCCTTGGTAGAACTACTACACGGAAAGCAAGGGATCTGGGTTCAAATCTCAGTGCAGCAAGAAGACACTTTTTCTTCTCTAATGCATTAGTGGTAAAAACCTTTCTTTAGTTATTTCTTTCTATTAATTTTTGTTTTGATTTAAAACAAAAATTATTTATTATTCTTTCTAAAGGTCTCACGGGTCAGATTAGACCTTCATGCGGGCCGGAGTTGGCCCGCGGGCCGAAGGTTGCCCACCGTTGGTATAGAACAATGTCTACAAAGATTTTTTTAGAAAGGCCAACTTTAAGGAACCCTTCTTAGGGGAGCGAGATTTAGCAAGTTTACTCAATTTTTTAGAACACTGTGTCTTCAACAATATGGTTATACACTGCTCACCAAAAAGCCGCAATACTCAGAAGGAAAGGTTTTAATAGGCATTTTTCTTTTAGAGGGTGTACGTTATGATTATTGGCAATCTAGACTTTGTCAAATCCTTCAGTTCTGTGTGTGTTATATCCTGCGTCTACCGAAATCAGTCTTACATTCAATTAACCACTTTTAAGGAGAATCAAAGTATGACAATGTATAAACCTTCCAATATCCTTTCGCGAAATTCCCAGAAAAATGAATGGAAATGGTTTTATAATCATTCAAACATGGATTGTTTAGTGCAATGAAGTATGAATAACACCTAATAGAGGCAGTGGTCGTTCACAAACCATGAATAAACTGTAAAAGAGACGTCTTCACCGAATGCCTTAGTTAATCCATTTGAGAGAACTCGGTCAATGGAGGTTACTTAGAGGGCTGTTTAGGGACCTCAGGCATCGGTGCAAACAATTTATCGAAGAATCCGTTGCTATAGTTTAGCATTACAACTACAAATTTCTCATATGTCTTTAATCTCACAGCATCTAGTTTTCTGACTCAAGTGATATAGGTTGAGGGGGAATCAGGTCGAAGAATGACATCAAATCGTCTTTAGTGATGAATATTAGTTGTGTCTACAGCGATTTGATGGACAATTGTGTCTAAGAAGACCTAGAGCAGAAAAATTAAATTTAAAATTCGTCTATGGACGTTATTCTGGCTTAAGGTTTTGTATTGTGATGAGGTGAAATACAGTTTAGAAGCCGGTAATCTTAAGTCATCATTCAAGAAAAGTCTGACTATGCTCTCGTACATCAACGAAATTTTAAAGCTAATTTTGTTACCACACTTCCAAAGACCTCGCAACAAAGCTTTTCAATAAGATAATACTGAACCATGCTCAGTACAATTTACGCTAACATTTTTAATAAGAAGAATGTCAATTTGCTGCCATAACACCGACGATCTCCAGATTTATCTTCCATTGAACACCTATCAACCGTGAAACCGAAAACTTCCCGCAATTTGGCTCTTTTAGCAGGAATTAATTGAATGTGGGGCCGATTTCCATGGTCGATGAGCTTAACAGCAACACTAGTAAAGGATTTGATAGGATTTAGGTTGCTGGTGATCGTTAGTATAGCTACACTGTGTAAAAGAAGTATCCCTAAAAAGTACTAAAAACCATACAAAAGCCATTCAAAGAGTGCACACCAAATGTTAATTATTTACTATCTCGCTTGAGCTGTACATACCACCAAATTTCTAGTTTGTGTGATCATCCCTTCTGAGTGTTACGGTGCTTTTTTGCGAGTAGTTTATTATTCTAGGGGAATTAAATATGAATATACTATTTTTACGATACTGTAAAAGCAGAAGTCGTGTTTATTTTCCTTGTGTACAAATAGACTCACCAACAAATTCTATGGAAACATCAAAATATTTACTTTGGCATGTTTAAAATGTTGTCATTGGCTTTCTTATTATTTGTCATCGGTTTCTTTTAATAGAATTCAATTGCAGTCACTCACAATTTTTCAAATTTATTAATTTTTAATGACATGTTAATATACGGATAAAATTAACATTAGTTTATTTAACATTACCCAAGATTTCCAAGCAACACATTCCATTGACTTGCAATCACATAGACCGTATTGTTTACTCGAAGTTTTCTCATGACATTGAAGACAATTGTCGATAAAATAAGAAGAATCACATTTTTTCGTTTTTCTCAAAGATAATGTTTGATATGTTTTATTCTTGAATTATAGGTATACAGCATAGTCTTATTTATCTGAATCTTGGGATAATCCGAAACAGTAGTCAAATTTTTAATTTTCTATCATCCTTAGCCAATGACACAAAAATAAAGAATCAGCAGATCTCTAAGGTCTTATTATCAAATTTTTCATTGTTAACAAAATCGCTCACCCACAAAAAAAATACGACCTTTGTTACTTTTTATTGGAAGTCGAACTAACTGGTCCGTAAAAGAACCAACCTACCGATTTTCTTTACAAACCAACAAAATTGTTACCGTTTTCGTTATTATATACAAGTTCATACCGATTCATATTTCTGGTAATACAATTGAAATTATCATGATTTACTACAAATTCTTTGCAATTTAAGCGAACAATAGCTTCACATTCAGGGTTTTATCATTCTTTATCTTTATCTTATTTTTATTTGTAGAAAACATATCCGAGTACTTAAAAGTATAGTCGTCCACACTAACAAGGGGAGGGTCAGGCGTTCCCCTCGCCGATTTCGCTGAAATTGTACATAAGTGTAGTACTTCAGAAGAAACTTTTTTAGACCGAGCCATACGATGCGCTTCTCAAGCATCTTCGAGAAATATCAATTTTAAGATTTACATGTCTGACTAGAACCTGGACAGCGTAAAATTAATGAACGGAGAGCGTGGCATAGTGAACAGCCCGTCTGATCGTAAGCGTGTGATCGCTGGTTCGAACCTTGGTCCAAATTTTTTTTTTATGTATTTTTATTATATATATTCTATATCCACGCTGAAATTTATTATTTCCTGTGGCTTAATAGATACGCGTCCTCTTTCTTATCATCGTTCGAAGCGAGAAAGAGAAGTTTTCATATTCCATACTTTTAAATATTTATTGAGATTTCAGCGTAAATACCGTGCGTTCAGAAATGATTGTAGATCGTTTGAATTTGGCGCGCTCGTAATTTAGTAATTTTCGATGGTCAATATTGTTACCTGTGAATTACCTACGTCGTGTCTTGCATATCAGTGGCGTAACTGGATTTATTCATGGTGTATTCCTTTTAGTATTAAGTGTATATGTACATATACTCATAATTATTGGAGATCGGATATCAATTGCAATGGCATTGGTCAATAAATTCAATAAAATAGCTTTGTCTTTCGGTTTTTTGACAACTTATGACAGCTTTCAATATTTTCCATGACACGCCTATGAGATATGATTAACATTATTGTATTTATACCAACCTTAAAAATTAATCTATAGCGCGCCAAATTCAAACGATCTACAATCATTTTTGAACGCACGGTATAAATAAAAAATAAAATATGAAAACAAAAAAAAACCGGCAATAAGATTCGAACCAGTAACCTCACGCTTACAAATCCGAGGGGCTGCACACTGTACCACCCTCTCCGTTGAATGTTTATGTGTTGTCAAGGTTCTAAGCAGACACGCAAATCTTAAAATTGCTCTTTCTCGAGGACGCTTGAGAAGCGCGTCGTGTGACTCGGTCTATAAGAGTTTCTTATGAAGTACTACACTTCTGTACAATTTCGGCGAAATCGGTGAGGGGAACGTCTGACCCTCCCCTTGTAAGACCCGGAATCACAGCCCCTATAACCTAAAATGTAAACTCAGCCTAAAATGTAAACCACAACTATTGTAGTGTTTAACATTTTTTTTCTAATTGTAAGACTTTCGTGCACTTTAGAAAGTCTAACATTTGTTGAAGTTTAACTTTCTTGGTTAGTAGTTTATATGCTGTAGAACGACACTTTTATAAGATGCTAATGATGTGTCTGGTTTGTGTCATCCCTATAGATACTTATTTATATTTACGACTTCTTTACCTGTACAATTATAAAACTATTATTAAAGGTGTTATATTGCGATATCATAATTTCGACCGTTGGTGTGGATGAATATACTCCTGGTTGTCATAGTATTCTTCTATTTATCTACCAGGTGATACATTTTTATATGTAAGGTTGATGCTAATCATATTTACATTAGTTTATATTAAATTTGTAATTTAATTAATTTAAAATCCTTGTTAGTCCAAACAAACCACGTTAAATTAACAATCAGATTTACCGAGTAGATTGTGGTACATCGATCCCCTTCCTCCGTTGGCAAACATGAAACTCGACTCGCTGTGAAATCTCCCGGATATGTGTGTACTTACGGTGGCGATGGTTCGCGTCTCATGTGTATATGGGGTCGTGGACACTGCTCGACGCCGTCGTCCACGTCATTCATTTATTTTCTAACGTTTCAAAGGACAAACGACGTCGGGCGTCGGGCGCTATTTCGGTACGACGACGTCGACGCGTCGTATCGTCCGAGCGGACAATCACGTAAAACAACAACGATGACAAAAAAACGCGGACCGTTTAATTTACTTTTGGCCACGTCCATGCACTCTGTGCTTATTACAGAGAATGGAAGAAGTCTTCGCTCTGTGCCCTTCTCCATTAAACCGCGTAAAAAGGATAAACACGACGGCAAAGTGCCGTAAATATTAGCTAACATCTTTGAATTGGTTTGGATTTTGACCGGGCGGAGGGTCAATAATTAGAGCAAATAGTGTGGAAACAAAGAAAGATCAGTTGTGATGGAGAGACGAGAGCTTTCGGAGAAATTAAAGAAAACATCTTCGGGAGATTCTAAAAATGGTTAAAACAGCAAGAGTATAATATTTTTTTTTAATCTTGGTGTTATATTAAAGCATTGCGGTAAAATAAAATTATAAAAATCTCATTATAAAAGTCTGTCGGATGCGAAGGTGTTAACGACTAAATAAATCTTTAATCGAGTGAAAATGAAAATTTTAAATTTTAAACGTTCCAACGAAGTTTAAATTGAATTCATTGAATTCGTTTTAATACGCACGATTTCCCATCGTTACCAAATATGATAAATAACGCATTACTGTTAATATTAATTTATGAATTAATGATCTGATGGTTGCTAACGATGTTTTTAAGTATGATTATTTTATAATTTATTATTAAACATGATAATAAATAAATATTTATAATATTTAAATATAATTATCGCGCGATAATGTAGATAAATAATGTAATAACATTCCCTTATTAAATTGATTAACTAGTGGCCGTATGAATAAACGCTGATGGAGAGTTAACATTCGCCAAGAGTCGAAGTATGACTATTACAATGTTGATAAAATGTGAAATATTGACAGTACAATTATTGATATTATTGATTACTTTCTAAGTGTTTTGTACTAATTTAATAACCTTTTTAATAATCTAATGACTTTTTTAGAGGATTTAATAATTAGTGACTTTTTTTATTTAATTAGGGAAAGTTCGATTGTGATTCATTTTTATTTCTTCATTAATGTATATTAAGACGTGGAAATGAAATGTGTTATTCAGCACTTATTTGGTTTATTAATTTTACAATCCTTGTAATATATGTTTCGGCCTAAACCTATCTTCAGAGGTAAAAGGTGTTTACGTGAAAATGTGAACACATTTTCTAGTTTTTCTTTCTTCTCGTGTACGTATAATATTTTATCTTGTGTAGTTGATTATTTATAAAATTTAACTCATTACTGGCCGTTAAAAATCTTTACTTCACCCGGCGTGAAGCCGGGCCTTAATCGTTCAAATAACTAGTGAATTTATTCCAATAAAAAAGTGCCTAATCTGAAAATTAAATTTCTAATAATTTCGTTTAATATGGCAGCCTTCAAAATATTTTTCTACACATAAAAGCATCTGGCAATATCGATACATGAAGCAGGTTTCCTTCCTTTTGCCATGATTTTTGCAAACTTTGCTACATTTCTGAAGAAACTGTTCTTTTCACGAATTACGATTTTTATCAGTGTGTGTCTTTTTATGCCTCCTGAAAGTCTAGTTGGTGCATCTTTACAAGAGATTCTTTTTGATGGATCTCTGGATTTTTATGGAACCTTTAGCAACTTGTAGTAAATAAATGGTAAATCTTATTTTCTTTGCCGGTTTTAGTTTTTTGTATAAATGTATTAAATAATGCATAATTCAACATAAACGAACAGGTCTTTTTTGTCTACTTGGCACTTTTCCTCATAAATGGATTATAAGAAAAGTATTGATCTGCATAATCAACACTTTTCATATACTTGCTGTAATCCGTAGTACTTTTTGATTTTATCATTTCACCAGTTTTTCAATATATTTTACCAATTTCTATCAGTCGCGTCTTATGTTTTGTGAAAATCATGTCTTTTGTCTTTCGATTGTCCTTGCGACATACCTAACAAACAGGAAAACCAACTAATTGTGTAAAAACGTATTAATACGTCAACAGCTTCTGAATTGAGTTAAGCAGCGGTCAGTATTGAGTTAAGATTACCCATGTATTTTAATTACGTTAATTATTTTTTTGTCTAAAGACAACTTACCTCTGAGGATAGCTTTAGGCCGAAACATGTAAGAATTGCAAAATTAAAGAACTATATAGATAAGTGCTGAATAACATATTCATTCCACGTTTTTATTTATTTATTTGTTAATCTAGTAACTCTTTTTGAATAAAATTTAATCACAGATTCTTATGCTTGTATTGGTATTTATTATTAATCTCTTCCTAACGCGCTTCGGTGCACTATGCCATCTTCGGAAACTTTCGTTTAATTTTAGATAAGTCTTACTAAACTCTAGATCCTTACTCTTACTAAACTAGCTTGGGTTGTTTATCATATGATTATCGTTAAATTGAATGGCTAAATTACTTAAATATTTTATTTGTAAAGAGACTTTTCTTGATGCGAGCTGGACAGAGTCTTTTTAAATAGTTTGGTGATAGTTTACAATACGATTTATCGATTTTGTTGAAAATTTGTCTTCATTTATAGAAACTTCTTCCTGATTTGATCAAAACTACAAAATTTTTCTTAATTTACTTGTCACTAAAATCTCTATGATTTAATTGAAAGTTCAAGATTTGTTCATAATTCGTATTAATTTTATAGTATTTAGCAGAAATATTCTTTAAAACCAGACTTTAATATTTATCAGAAATAGTATAAAATTCGCCCGACATTCGTCCTAATTCTATTCAGTTTGTTTAAATTCACCTAAATTTGTATAAATGTATCAAATATTTGTTATAAATTTTAAATTCGGCATTAATTTTATAACATTCGTATAAATCTGTTAAAAAGTCTTCATAAATTTCAGATGCTTCGTTAATTTTTGAAAAAAATTGAAAAAATCCCCCAGATTTTTTAAAAACTAATCGTCAATCGATAAATTTTCACAATTTTCATATATTCAGTTGTTAACATTGAGTTCATTTTGAAAAATATAACAATCCGTCAGATTTTAATAAACTGACAATCTGCTAACAGAAGTTTAATACATACAAAAACATTTGTGGAAGAATCCTTCAAGGGATTGTTGGCTAACAAGTCGTTAACAAGAGTTTTAAGTATACGGATATAATAATTTTTAAAAGAAAAATTTCCTGATCAATAATTATAAACCAAAAATGACGGTTTTGTTTTAATAAATTCATAAATTGAAATAAATAATGGTGTATATCTTTTACTTATGTGGTAAAATATACCTACTTTTCCTACTTTTTATACAGGCTGTTTAAAAAAGATGCGGCAATATTAAAGGGGATGATTGTCTAGGCCATTTTATACAAAAAAGTTTATAATAAACATGGTCTGGAAACGCTTCGTTACCGATCTACAGCGTGTTGAAGTTTAAACATATTTATTATAAACAAAAAAGTTTATAATAAAAGATTTTTTTTTAAAGAACAAGGGTTTTATTCAAGGACAAAAACAAATATTTTACCAAACCAGCAATTTTACCAAGCAAAAATTACAAAAACTGTGCAAAGTGACCACCTCGAGCTCGGATGCAAGAATCCAATCTTCTCCTCATTGACTGACGAACTCTCTCAAAAACGCTATGATCTGTTTTAATTGAGTTGCACCCAATAATGATTCGATTTCGTAAGTCTTCTACGTTTTCCAATGGAGTAGCGTACACCAAGGACTTCAAATGGCCCCACAGGAAAAAAATCCAGGGGATTTAAGTCCGGGGATCGTGCAGGCCATAAGTGAGGTCCACCTCGGCCAATCCAGCGATTTCCATATGCTTGAGTTAAGAAATCACGAGCTATTTGACTAAAGTGGGCTGGTGTACCATCGTGTAAAAGACACATTGCATCTTTAATTGCTAATGGTACGACCTCCAGAAAACCAGGGAGTCTTCCAAAAAGTTGCTATACACATCTCCGGTAAGTCTTCCTGGTAAAAATACCGGTGCAATATGGTAAGCCAAACGTTCAAAGAAAACTGATGTTGAAAACGATATTCAACAATTTCATATGGATTTTCGTCACACCATACATGGTTATTATGGAAATTGCGTATTGCATTTCTTAAACAATTCGCTTCATCGGTGAACAGAATCAACATCAGGAATTGAGGGATTTCAACCATTTTCTGCAAAAGCCATTGACAGAATGTAATGCTTGAACGCGTTGAATAGTTTTAAAATATGTAAATTAAACTTCATAATTAAACTTCAACACTCTGTAGATCGGTAACGAAGCGTTTCCAGATCATGTTTATTATAAACTTTCTTGTATAAAATGAGCTGGACAATCACCCCCTTTAATATTGCTGCATCTTTTTTAAACAACCTGTATATTTTATATATTTTATGGAAGAACTGTAATTTCCTTTGTGACCAGCCTGTATTTGGAACAGTGATGAGGACAGTGGCATTCTATTTGGCAATGTCTGAAGAGTAATCATGCCAATTATTAACTTTCTTGCTTGAACGATACCTAAGAAATTTGGTTTTAAAAAACAGGTTTAAAATTGTTAAAAAAATCTTGAAATCAAAATAACTCAAGAACGAAAAACAATAAGTACCAACAACCCTTATTAAAGTCTACTTATTTCTTCCATTTAAAACAACGAAGTTGATTGATTAGTCATCATGAAAATATTTTAAATCGAGAGGATTAGGATGAACATCACCTACTGGTAAAATCTCAAAAATGTATATCATAGTCGAATCCAATGAATGTTCAACGAACCAGTGGCGTGAGAAACCTTTAGACTAGAATTTATGGTATTAGACAATTCAATTTAAATTATTAGAATTTTAGACTAAAATTAATCAAATTGTAAATCTCTCAAATAAGAATGGAATAACAAATAAAGTTATTTGTTTGACTGTTTGAGACAGTTTGTTTTAAAACTCTATCTTAAATTCTAAAACAATTTTAGAAAACCTCCACCAATTTACGAGAAGCTTATGTTTACTCTTTTTAAATTAAGTTTAAAATTTTACATTAAAACTTACGAAATGAATCAATTTAAAATTTAATTACCGACAAGACGATTTCGTATCTGTTACGCAAAAATCAATAAGACCGCGTCACGATAAAAATAGTTTTAATCATTTCCATGCGGAATTGACATGATTTTTAAAGTATTTGTCGTGAAATGTTATATCTATAAGCTAAAAATAGAATTAATCCAATCATTTTTAATTACAACCTAAACAACACACATTTTTACACATAAACGTACGATTCTCAAAATCTTTTGTTTTCGTTTTATCACTTAAACGATAAAATTCCATTGTAAGATTTTTTATTAATTAAGATATCTGCCCAAATTTGTTTCTTTTTTTGCATTTAATACTTACGAGATTATTCTATCATAAGTACCTAACGCTTTGTTTATTCAAATTTATGAAAACGCGGTCACGTAGGAAGATAGCGGTACCTTAATCCAAAATTAATAGCTACTTAGGAACATTTAGGTACGTTACGTGATTGCTAAACGTTGTGCATTCTTAATTATAAAAAAATTATCTACGTAACCGGGCACCGAGAATAACAATGAGAATGAATTACCAGGTCAAGAGTGTTGAGTACCCACAGAGTTGCGTATCGCGAACGCAACAGCTCTTATGACACGGTTTAATTTCTATTGTAAATAATCCAAGGTTGACGATACACAAACGTAGATAGGGATTTTTTTTAAATATTATATGGAAATTGTTAACGTTATCAGACAATTATTTGTAATTTCAATAGCGGTCAACTTGAACCAGTTTTAAATTGGTCCTAAAAATGTTTTCTAGGTTGAATAAATGTAGTTGAGGTAAAGTTAATTATATCATGGAGATTTTAATTGTGATAGCAATAATTAATGGATTATCAAATTAATTTTTTGTTACTTTATATTTTATTTTGTAAATACAAATTTCAATTCCTTTTAAACATTAACTTTTTATGTTAATTGATGTTGATATGAGTTAACCCATTCGAGACTGATTGCACACCGAGTGTGCAATAACAGTAATGTGCAATTATTAGTTATTCTGAGTAAACTAGTCGTCGAAATATGATTTTTCTTGAAATAATGAAATCTGTAAAGTATAGGAAAACAAAATATGGCATTGGTTTTACTGTGTATTAAAAAATGTAAAAATAATCTGAAGCTTTTCTTACATGTAACGTGCTATGAATACGAATACGCATGGTTCTCATTTTTATCGCTCGTTTACGGATCCCCGTTCTCAAGAAAGGTACAAGGGCAATGTCTTCAAACTTTCTTAATGATGTATTTTCATTTTACCTTACATTGCACACATAGGGTTTAATCCGCTCCTTGTAATAAAAATTTTCCGAAGAGCGACCTGCACAACCAGTGTGCAATGATCTTATTTATGTGAATTCACTGACGATTTGGCTGATTTCCATAGTAAACATGTTATTTATAAAAAATGAACAATATGAAGAAAAAAAAATCGCTCCTGGGAACCGTCTGCGAAAAAAATCGTCGTCTCGAATGTGTTAATTAACTTTTGTATTAAATTGATTTTGTTCAAAAACTAAATAACAGTCGGTTACAATGTTTGTAGTTAATTCAATGTTATAGTAAACATAATCCCCTTTATTTACTATTGGGAACATGCACACGTCACAGGGCGTAGTTGATGGGTAAAGTGGGTCAAATTGCTAAAGTCCCAGATCTGACTGTCGGCTCTCTCCCGCATCATCCCGCTCTATCCCGTGCCAATCCGGAGTGCACACGCCCAAGCATCGATTAGGACAGCCACCCACATTTTCCTCCACTTTTTCGTCTACTCTTTCTCGACCAAGCTCATTTATCAACGAGTCAAATTCGGAAATGACGATACCCGGCCGAATGGCATACTTCCCTTTTTTCTACCGAAGCATTCTTTTCCCTCCGGCCTTTTGGATATCCTACTCTTTTCTGCATGGTCGAGTGTCATCTTTCTTTTATAGGACGGTTCGATAAATGTGCTCGCATCAGTTCAGGATTGAACGATGGGAGATAAAATTTTTAGGAATCAGCCTGAAGCAGCCTAGAAGCAGGTGTTTTATTATTGCTGGTTCGAAGGGAGTGAAAGGATAATATTTGAATATTGAACGGGGATGACCTCGTAGGGGAAATTGGGGTAGCTTGAAGTGATTTATGATGATGAATTAGTTAGTGACGGGAAATGGCTTTAGAGAGAAACCTTTATGTTTAAATCCAGGTCGTGTTTGTGAAAATTGAAAAACTTTTTTGCTAAAATTCAGAAACATTCATACAAATCGATTAATTTCTTTTTATAGTAGTGAGACCTAAAATGACAAAAAATAAATTCTTACGAAAATTGAAAAAATGTTGCGAAATCTTTGGGGAAAATGTTATTATCAACAAAATGTTTCTAATATGGTTTCTAACAAATATAGATTTTCTATTACTATGTAGTAGATAATCAAAGTTGTACATATTATTCCTTTCAACTCTAATAGTCCCAAGTGACTATACTCTAACTGGTTTTGCTTATGTATGTAGTATCTATCTTTTTGTATACATTTGATCTAAACTATTTTAATATTAAAATGTTAATATTCATTAAAGTTTAATGTTAACATCTTCTTTTAATTAAATAAGATCCAATTATTATTTTTTTTAATGTTTGGATTATTATTTAGTAGATTCTATTACGAAATGTTGTTGAAATGATTACATAACAATGAGAATACGTGAATATTTTGTGGTTTAAAATATAATAAAAAAACATTTTTATTTATTTGTTAAGGACAATCTTAGGCATACTGGTCACATGGTTAGAAGATAATGTGTATTACGTTACCATATCTTCATGATTTTAGGTGTATTTAGACAATGTGATAAAGAAGCAATTTAATCAAAAACTTAAATCTTCACAGAAAAATTTTAGTTTTTGATAAGGAAAGAAAGTAGTAAATAATATTAAATTTATTTTTTTCAAAGTATTTTAACGAAATTTTTGATTTCAATTTACTACAATTTCATGCAATAAGTGATTATATAACAATATAACATGCAATATAACAATATTGCATTTTAATATCATCCTTCCTTTCCGTTCTTTTAAATGGTACACACCTTTTATATTATCTGATTGTGAAATCTGAATATAAAAAGTTAACACACTGCTTGATAAAAGAAAATTGCCGATAATCTCATTTCTTATTAGGCGTGTTTACGTACATCAGGGTTGCTCAGCATGCATTGCACAATCAGTGCACATGACGGTGCACATTACTCCCTTGAAGAAATACTCAATTGTAACCAAGCAACAAATTGATACTTGACGTTTGACTTATTTTCATTACGGCCGTTGTGAACAATTTTTTGAAACTTATTACACTTTTATGTAACGATCAAAATCAAATTATAAAAGTCAAGTTGTAAAATATAAGGTATTTATTTATAAATATTGTTCTCATATGACAACATAAATCTACAGAAATAATCTAAGAAATGAAAAGGTTACTTACGATTTTTGTGAATGTTAAACAAATTGAAAATTTTTTTAACAATTTAAAAAAACCTCTGCATTAAATTGAACTTAAGAACCTCTGTTTTGGATTAATAAAAATTAAATTATTGGTGGTGCCGTGACATTCGGTCACTTACAATTAAACAAGAGAAAATTCACTTAAACAGAAAATTATAATAAGTTCGAATTATTTGACATCACTTAATTGAGGACCTTGGTGCAAGAAAGGGATAAATCGCTGTTTAAAAATTTTTCAGGGGAAGCGAAAGAAAAAAAAATTACTGACAATTTATTCGTATCTATCTATAGACCACGCTTTATTTTATCATAAAAATGAGACATAAGATAATTTATTAGAAAAAGAAAACGCATAAATCACGCAACAACAATAAATAATTACGATTACTGATTAGTCAGAGAAATTTTCATCTCCATCTGTGCTCGAGTAATCGTTTTCCATTGAAAGAGAATCACTTTGTAAAGTGTTATAAAATGCTGTCAGATTTTGGTACATACTCTGCAACCAGATGGATAACATTTTTAAATTTTGCATCCTTAAGGGGCAACGGGGTATTATAACAGATAGTTTTTTCATTAAAGTTAACGATCTTTTTTGAATTTAGCACAGTAAATTTTTGCAACATTAGAGATCCACTAGCAGATCTGGTACATTCGATTGCATCAGAAAGTTCTGAATAGACAAAGAGTCGATAAGTTAGTGATAGTCGATAAGGTAGTGCGTGGTGGCCAGTGTTCAATAACAACAAACAAATAATAGCTCGTTTGGTGCAAGAACGGGATAAGTCATCATGACTTATCCTGTTCTTGCACAAAATTTGGGACAGGGACGAGTCAAAGTAGCCAATAACTTTATGAAAGCACACCTCCCGTTTTTGCGCCAAAAGGTAAATAAAGTCTTATAGAATGTTGTAAAACATATATCTCAATTTCGCAAAAATAGTGACTTATCCCGTTCTTGCACCAAGGTCCCCAATTGTCATATTATTGTAACTATTACAACCATTTTAGCCTTACCACGAAAAATTGCATAACGCGGGCACAGTGCACAGCACATTTGCACAGCAATCGGCACACGTGCATTGTGCACTATTTGAGCAGCCCTGCATTATATTGAATTACAGTAAATCCCGCTGATCTGTTACTTTTCGAACTTAAAAAACGATCGAAACACAACAATAGTCAATTTTTGAACTCAAAATTAATTTCTGAACTGAAAATAATTTGTCTCCACAACTTGACCCTAGAAAATTTTTATTGATTGACCGTACTATTTGTAAGACGTAAAAGTATAGTCGATTACCTGGAATGATGAGGTCCATGGAGACCCACCCAGCAAATTTCACTAAAATTTTAAAGAAAAATTTCTAATTTGTATACAGATCTGCTTTAAAATTTCTATTTTCTTCATATTTAACCAATAAATCGTACTTTTACCAACCTCATTATTTCCATAAAACAGATCTTGTAGTTTTGATTTGTTTTATTATCAGAGTTCTTATTATGAGTATGCTAGTAATTGGAAGGCGTGCAGTCAGTTCTAACAAGAACAATTAGGAAGGACAAGGCTCGCAGATTGAATTGCCGGTTCCGAATTTAAATTTTGCGGATTATAAATCACCGCTGTTTCATCCGGGTTGCCACCGAGTCCTGTCTCTTATCGATCTGCACTTCTGCGAGTTCCACTTTGATATTTTAACTCAAAACGGTTATAACGCATCACACCCGTCGACAAGCCGTTACGGCGCTTTTAGAGATGCTGTTCATTTTAAGCGAATTAACTCGCAAATTCCGGCATGCGTTCACATTCATGTCGTTAATTGGGCATATTGCCGTTTCGTTCGCTTAATTGGCTAATACGTACTCGAGCTAATCAGACGAGTAAATGTTTTGCGTCGCCCGTTTATTGATTGTGTAAACTAGTGACGTACCGACGCCGAAAATGTTGAAAATAATTATTGGCAGAGTATTTGTTTTGTAATTATATCCACAGAGGCAAATTCGTATTTTATTGTTATGTCGTCGGTTTTAAGTTTCCTTTTAAATGTACGCGACAAAAGGCCAATTATCCTACAAATTTATGTTCGGTTCGGTTGCGCAATCCGGAACGAGTACATTTAGTCCAAAACAATTAAAAAAATATTAGAATTTGCACGGCAACAAAGGCTGCCCGATGCGAATACTAAAAACGTTTTGCAATTTAGAAACAGATGTTGGCGTGTGGCGAACTGAAAACGACCTAAATAAATGACATTATGCAATGGCACGTTTGTGCGTTTGTGTACTGCTTTTTAAGGTCACTTTAGTTAAGCCCACATGGGTTACATCGAAACGTTTATACACGGAGGACGTTTCAATCAACTGGCGTTTGTGTTTTTAAAATTATATTCGTTCATACACAAAAATTTACAAGCATAGCAAGTTTGTTAAAATTTATCAATGTTTTCCATTAAGTGGGCAAGCGTAGCGTTTCTAAACTATTTAAGGAAATTATTTAATGACGTATGAATATCTAATTCAATTATAAAGGGATTTTAAGGGGTGTTAAGACTTATTTTTTGTTTATTCTTTATATTAAGAACTAAGACTGGAACTAACATTAGCGTTAACTTTAACACTATACATAGAACTAGGAGCTTTCGGGTTTAACCGTGCGTCTTTTGCAAAAACGTTTGACGTTTCGGATGCCATGTTGCAGCCTTCTTCAGAAACGAGTTCGAAATGAAACTGGTTGCAGCCTTGTTCAGAAACGAGTTCGAAATGAAACAGGTTCTGAAGAAGGTTGCAACATGGCATCCGAAATGTCAAACACTTTTTCAAAAGACGCACGGCTAAACCTGAATGCTCCTAGTTCTAGGTCTAGTGCCAGGGTTAGCGCTAATGTTAGTTCTAGTCTTATTATTAGTTCGTAATATAAAGTTTTTATGTTCGTTCGTCTGAAAATCAAATCAGAAACGAGTTCGAAGTGAAACTGGTTCTGAAGAAGATTGCAACATGGTATCCGAAACGTTAAACGCTTTTTCAAAAGACGCCGGCTAACCCCGAAAACTCCTAATTCTAGGTCTAGTGTTAGAGTTAGCGCTAATGTTAGTTCTAGTCTTACAATTAGGTCAGTTAACACTGGTCGTGAAAGCCTTCATATTTATATTAAGAATTTGTTCGAATATGACTTCATCTCATTTTATTCTTATATGTGACCTGGTCTACGAAAAGGGGGCTTACGTGTGAAAACAAGCTTTCGAGAAAACAGCTGTTAAAGATAAACAAGTCATTTTATCAATTTCGCTTTAGTTGTTCGCGTTGTACATTCCTCTTTTTCATTGCGCTTTTCATTACTGAAGCATTTTTATGCGTCTTTTGCTTCCGAAAGAAATTAAAAATGAGTGTTGAAGAAGAGTTCAGTGCCGTTTACAGACAATATTTCGGTGAAAACGAAGAAGATAGTGATAAATTCGATATTGATAATGATTTGGACAGCGATTATGATTTATATCATGCAAGAGATGATAAAGAGGAAAGTTTCGTTAAAGTGGACTTATCTATGGCCGATTTAGAAGAAGAAGAGCTGATATCAAAACTTCTCCTGATCGCTATTTCGGGATTTTTAAGGCGAAATATGCTGCCAGCAATATAGATACGTATGAAGATTTATTGCAATGTGTCGTTGAATCCTCGCCCAGTGGTCATAATAAAGCGGTATCGGCGGAGAAGGTCACATGGTATCTATGGGATAGCTATTTAAAACCGTTTTATCGGCCACTCGTTGGTATAACGCAGTTCCATCACTTCATAATCTGTACAGATTGTGTAAAAACGAAAAAAAATTGCTGATAGTGAGGACGTGGACACTTTTCATCTGTTGTTGAAGTCTATCGATAGCGAAATGCCAGAAACTATACAACCAGTTGGTTTAACTTTAGAACGCCAATGGTATATATACCAAAATGTTCGAACTTTAGTCACAGATCCAGGAAAAGTAGATATTACAGCTCCATTACCAAAAGAAAAGTTGGTATCAAAGAAACAAAAGCCCGAAGTTGATGGAGAGAATAATTCTGCGGCTCCCTTGCTAAACAAAAATTCGATATCGAAGAAACGAAAAGCAAAAGGTAATGACGAGGATGACTCTACGGCTTTATTCCCAAAAAAGAACTTAGTATCGAAAAAAAATCAACAAAGGCCGAAGAAACAGTGAAGGAAGATTATGTGGCTTCATTATCAAAGAAAAAGATAGCATCGAAAAAACTGAAGGGTAATAAATGTATAAATTCACTTTAAATCGTATAAATTTACTTTAAATTTTAAATTCTTGAATTTCTATGTAAAATAACGTGTTTTTGCCTTGAAATAAAAAAATGAAATGATGTCTATTATTTTATAATTTAATCTCCAAATTTTTTTAATTTTCAATCATTTCTGCTCTTCGTTTTGTACATTTTTAACAAACTTCCATGCCAGTTAGAAATTTCCGGTTTGCGCCATTCGAAAGAGCATATTTTATTTTATCCAAATCGTCAAAAAAGTGAAAAATGATTTTTTTCACACCTAAGTCCCCTTTTCGTAGACCAGGTCACATATATTACTTAATACTTTGCTTCGTCCCTTCTTCTCTAGGTTCATCTAACAATGAATTGATTTATTTTAAAATTTTCAAAAAATAATAAACCAATGTTAACGAAATGTAATTTAGTGTAGCTCCACTTTCTATTATTCGCTCGCAGCAAGTTTGTTAAAAACAGTACAGATCGTTTCAAGTCTGTTTATTTATTTATTTTGATGTGACTAATACGTCATGATTCACTTTATACAGGGCATAAATAGAATTAAAATTATTGCTACCTAATTATCAGATAGAAGGTTTCATGTGTTCACAGAACACATTAATAATTTATTAAAAAGAACAATGTTAAAGTGTTTTTCGATACACTTGATTTAAAAAAGCAGAAATTGATATAAAACTTCTCATTAATAAAATCCACCATTTTCTACAAAACAAAGTTTTTGAATTTAGTTAAAAAGACAAAATTACTTCTAAAAGTGGCATAGTTAGGTGATTTAATTTTTGCAGGCGTAGAGAGGTTAAAACTTCCTTTTTCCGGAAGTTTTGACCAGTAGGGTCCAAGTTCCGGACGCACCGTGCAAAATCCGCCCCCGCAGTGCACGCTGGCCACGTGCAGCTGCACCGGGGCGAGGGAGAGGGCAGGCTGCGCCCCTGACGTCAGAACGGGGCTCCGCTAGTTCTCTCTAAAATGTCAGAGTTCGCCAGCAGTTGCGGTGGTGGTAATCGATATAGCAGCGAACACCCGGGATTCTCCAACATCCAGCTTTTCCCTACGCCAGGTCCAAGGTTGTCTTTTCGACATACTCTTTACAATTCTTCCTGAAAAGGTCCACAGTCGACATTACAGATCAAAAGTTCGTTCCCAGACATATGCTTTCGAAATCATCCCATACATTTTAATGTAAAAAAAATTATTAAGAAATCTTTTACAAGATCATTTCCATAGGCAAATTCCTGCATCTCTTTTTCTCAGTCTCAAGAGGTTTTCGTCAAGCACCCGGCGCCTCCGCCTCTTTTTACTAAAAGCGAACTATATGACGCTTGAAGTTACGGCTGTGAAGGTGAAGTGCACGGACACGTGTAGTGTCGCAGAGGTCGGCACGTGACTGCACATGACTCCGCAAATCCCGAATTCCTATTTCAGACCCAACTTATGCTCGAGAGGGTCTCCGGATTAACATACATCCGAGTGCTCTGCTCGCCTAAGAAGGTGGTGGAAACGGAACTTCCAATTAGATGAATTATCAACGTTCAGAGAGAGTGGAATTCAATTAAAATGCATATATGGCGGATTTTGCTTGAATAGGAGTGTGGTATAATTTGTAAACGTGATGGAATATCCCATCTATTTAAATAAAGGGAACATGCTACGTTCTTAAAGAAGTTAAAACATAGATAAAGGAAAAAATATGTACATACTTTATAAAACACACACCCACGTAAACCAAAGCATAATAAAGTCGCATAAACAATATTAACTAGATTATATAAACAAGTAAATCTTTCCATTACGAGAGAGTTGTTTGATTGTAAATATACTATCCAGAATGAATTATGGTCTTTTTAGCTAATAATGTGGATTTATCGTCGGTGAAACAAGAAAATCTCGTAAATCAATTCTGGTAAATTTTATAAAAGTAAAGTAAGGTTACAAAATAATAAGCAAACTTATTGGAAATGACTCGAAAAGTGTAGGGATAAAATCTTCTACTTTTCCAATAAACTTTTCTAAGTGCAACCTCCGATATTTTTCCTTCTACTGAAAACTATGTGATTAATTCATAGTATATGATTAGTAAGGTTAAGAATTAATAAGGAGACTTATTTGAAATGACTTAAGGAATGTAGGGATAAAATCTTGTTCTTCTCCCATAATTTTTTTAGCGAAACCTTCGATATTTTTTCTTATATTGAAAACTATGTAATTACTTCATAGTATCTGATTAAAATCGTAAACAAGGACAAATTTATTTAGATTAAAATTTCCAGAATCTGTAATTAAGGTTTCGTAAGTGTTTGGGAACTCATTCTATAAGACCACCTTTGCGAAAACAACTTTTCCATACAAATGCTTTTTGACAATAGGAGTAAAATCACGTTTATCGTAAACAGAAATGTGAATGCGATCGAAAAAGCTATTTTCTCAAAAGACCTCGTACGTCAGATACAGTTGGTGTGCCATCAGTCAAAGATCGTTTTTTGATTTTACGCCAGAGTTCCATCCCAAATATCGCAATCTATATGCAAAGCGTGTTATCGTAGAACAAGGTTGTCATGTAAATCGGTCTTCGTTGTGCTGTGCTACCGTCAACATCAATTACACCTGAAAGCTTAATCAACATTTCAAATGTACATATCTTAGGATGATCTTCTAAAACTATCTTTCTTATTATCAAGATCGTTTATGGTCAATATTTTTTAATGTATCCAGTCAATACCTTGGTTTGAAAACCCATATATCGACCATTATGAAGTTACTTTTTATGAACAAGATTAAATTGTTTTTGTAAGCTATTCATTTATGATAAAAAATGTATTAATTAAATAAAGGAGATCAAATCCTTAATGAAATATTTTGCTTAGGACATTTTAAACGCATCTCTGTGTCATTATCAGGATCGCTTAGAGTTAATATACCTTAAATATCCGATCCGCTATTTTCTGGTAAATTCTATTTCCGATTACACGTCCGTCCGTTATTATACGTGTGGTGCAAGTGACAGGAGGTGCTCGGTTTCGGAGAAATACATAAATATCTCCGATGGTGCGGGACAGAATCTGACGTAAGCACCTTATTACAGTCAGCTGACGACAATTTTATTTTTATTGCGGTACCTACGCCAAAACGATTGTTGGAAGAGAACAATAAGATGACACAGAAATGTAAGTGACCGGTTGATAAGGTAATACAATCTACGTAAAAGACAAGAAATGGGGGCGTCCGCAGACACGTGTATTTTAATCACGTGCATTAAGCTCCGGTCGAAGCAGTTACTATACTGGAACCGAGTATTAAGCGATCGAAGTAATGAATACGAAGTGATGGATGAACTACAAACACACAAGTGCTATGGATCTATAAAACATTATGGATTATAGAATTACCGCAACTTTATGCTTATTTATTTTATAAATACGGAGCAAGTTTTCAAAAGGGAATCCTTTTCGATTAATTTAATAGGAATACAAGAAAACATTCCATAACAAACAAAAAAACATTTTTTTCCAGGTATTTAATCCATCATTTGACAAAATAGCTTCATTGGAATCTATGAAAAAATAAAGTTAATCTTGTAATTTATACACAATTGATTCCCTTAAAAGCAGGAATTTATTCCTTTTTGTCTGCAAAATTTGCAATTTTCTGTTTGTCAGTTCTCTTTAATGTACAGCTTTGGGTAGAAAAGTGGACATTTCTGAAAACGCTGATAATGAGCTACGTGAGGAAACAAATAAGATGCAGGTCTTCAGTTGGTGACATTTTGATATTTTGTGTGAATGTACGATGGAGCACAGTGTTCTTACATATGGTGGTTTATCAAAGAATAACGAGTTGATATTTCAACGCCCACAACATAGAACAGTTTCTAGTTAGTTTCAAGAGGTATCTGACATAATGAATAGAATAATAGCTCACATAACCAGAACATCAATGGAGCGAGCGAGCTCATCTCTGCTAGTATCCCATATAGTACCGTAAAGTGGGGTTACTTGAACACCCCGGGGCTACATGGACATGGGCATGGATTTTAAGGTTAATTTTAAAATGTTTTAATGAAACATTTCTAAGAAAAAAATAAAGTTTTGATGAAATTTATTGCTTATTTTCCTATATTTAATTCAACAAAAATATATTTTTTACATAAAAATACATTCCTTAACGCTTCAATTCATTTTACGGGGGAACTTGACCGTCTGGCATGCAAAGTATGACATTTTCCCTAAAACAGAGTTTAGTGTCCAAGAAGACCCAAGAACGGGGTTATTTGGACATCACTTTTATTATTGTATTTATAAGATATTTTCAATGTTTTATAATAGCTATGTAATCCTAAAGGTTAGGTCGGTACGATGAATATGTTTGTGATGCTCTAACTTTATTTCTTCACTTTTAATTTTGAAAAATACGTAAATATCATGTCCAAGTAACCCCATTTTACGGTACTCAACATGAGTACCAAGCTTTTCAAAAACGTTTGTTCGTTCTGTCCAACCTTGTATTATGGCAAGTTTATTGACATAATGAAATAATTGGGAATTATTAACACCTGAAATTAGAACATCTGTCCGGAAAGCAGGAGGTCTGGGTTCGGATCCCAGTGCAGTAAATGAGACATTTTTCTCCGTTAACGCATTAGTGATAAAAACCCTTCTTTAATTATTTCATTCTATTAATTTTATTGATATTTTATTTAATTTGTTTCATAACTACTAATAATTTCAACCAACTACATCAACTAAAACATTGGTAAAATCCTGGAAATTAATATCATCTTAAGTTAGTTTGTAATACCGAGCCTTAGAGAATTGGGTACATTATATCTATACTTTTTTTGTTAGCAAAGTAAAATTATTCCCTTATCTACTGGTATTTATAACTTAAAAACAGTAATATAGACTTAATGACGTTGAAATCTTGCTCCACATTTTATTTTAATGATTTCATTGAACGATGTCAAATGATTTTTACTGGATATACAGTTTTCCAATAGGGATGATAATTTTTTTTAACAGAGATTTTTAGATTTCCATGATGAAATGAAATTCACGATTTTTAGTTCTCACCTTTTACAATAATTCATTAAAGATTAAGATATAACCATATGGTAGCAATGTGTATAAATCTAATATCTACTTTAATGCGTGAAAATAAAAATAAAATAATAAAAACTTTTGTACTATCGCTCTAGGTCGAATTTTTAAACAAAATTTTAGCATGATCTCCTCGTTGTGTGCAAAAAAAGAGTCTAAACAACCGAGGCAGTTCCACCCTAAGTTTGACCTGCAATGGGATTGTGGGTCGAGGTCAGGGGTGGGCCGGTCGATGCAGCGTTTCTGCGCAGACCCGCGGACC